>CM061495.1:39300000-49300000 GCA_030867185.1 Tagetes erecta
CATATGTTAAACCTCAAATCACCTGTGTTAAAACTTGAATCACATGTGATAACCCTAGAATCACATGTGATAAACCTAGAATCACATGTGCTAAACCTAAAATCACATGTGCTAGAACTAGAATCACATGTGCTAAACCAAAAAGCACATGTGCTAAACCTCAAATCACAAGTGCTAAACGCCTAAACTAGAATCCCATATGTTAAACCTCAAATCACATGTGCTAAAACTAGAATCACATATTTTAAACCTCAAATCACATATGCTAAAACTTGAATCACTTGTGCTAAACTTACAACCAAAGACAATTAACAAGTTTACAAAACTTCAAATTTATGTGTTAAAAATTAAAATTCATATATGTTAAACCTCAAATCACATGTGCTAAAACTAGAACCGTATGTGTTAAACCTCAAATCACATGTGCTAAAACTCAAATCACATGTGCTAAAACTAGTATCACATGTGCTAACCTCAAATCCCATATGCTAAAACAAGAATCGCATGTGCCAAAACTAGAATCACATGTGGTAAAATTAGAATCTCAAGTACTAAAACTAGAATCACATGTGCTAAACCTCAAATCACATGTGCTAAAACTAGAATCACATGTGCGAACCTCAAATCACATGTGCTAAAACTAGAATCACATGTGTTAAACCTCAAATTACTTGTGCAAAACTTCCAACCAAAGATAATTAGCAAGTTTACAAAACCTAAAATAAATATGCTAAAAATTAAAAATCACATGTGCTAAAACTAGAATCACATGTGCTAAACCTCAAATCACATGTGTTGCACTTCAAATCACATGTGATAAACTTGAATCACATGTGCTAAACCTCAAATCACATGGGATAAACTTTCAACCACGACAATTAATTAGTTTACAACACCTTGTTAAAATTTAAAAATCACATGTGCTAAAACTAAAATCACATGTGCTAAACCTTAAATCACATGTGCTAGAACTAGAATCACATGTGCGAACCTCAAATCACATGTGCTAAAACTAGAATCACTTGTGCTAAACCTCAAATTACATGTGCAAAACTTCCAACCAAAGATAATTAGCAAGTTTATAAAACCTAAAATACTTATGCTAAAAGTTAAAAATGACATGTGCTAAAACTAGAATCACATGTGCTAAACCTCAAATCACATGTGTTGCACTTCAAATCACATGTGATAAACTTGAATCACATGTGCTAAATCTCAAATCACATTTGATAAACTTTCAACCAAAGATAATTAGCAAGTTTACAAAACCTAAAATAAATATGCTAAAAATTAAAAATCACATGTGCTAAAACTAGACTCACATGTGCTAAACCTCAAATCACACGTGTTGCACTTCAAATCACATGTGATAAAACTTGAATCACATATGTTAAACCACAATGCGCATGTGCTAAACTTTCAACCGTGGAAATTAACAAGTTTACAAAACCTTGTTAAAATATAAATATTACATGTGTGCTAAAAATAGAATCACATGTGCTGAACCTTAAATCACATGTGCTAAATCTAGAATCACATGTGCTAACCTTAAATCACATGTGCTAAAACTAGAATCACATGTGCTAAACTTCAAATCATATGTACAAAACTTTCAAGCAAAGACAATTAACAAGTTTACGAAACCTCAAATAAATATGCTAAAAATTAAAAATCACATGTGGTAAAACTAGAATCACATGTGCTAACATCAAATCACGTGTGCTTAAACTAGAATCACATATGCTAAATCTCAAATCATATGTGCTAAACTTCCAATCAAAGACAATTATCACATTTACAAAACCTCAATTAACATATGTTAAAAATACAAAATCAAATGTTCTAAAACAAGAATCAGATGTGATGCACTTCAAATCACATGTGATAAAACTTGAATCACATATGCTAAATCTCAAAGCACATGTGCTAACCTTTCAACCACAGAAATTAATAAGTTTACAAAACCTTGTTAAAATTTAAATATCACATGTGCTAAAAATAGAATCACATGTGCTAATGCCAAATCACATGTGCTAAAACTAGAATCACATGTGCTAAAACTCGAATCACATGTGCTAAACCTCATATCACATATGCTAAAACTCAAATCACATGTGCTAAAAATAAAATCACATGTGCTAGAACTAGAATCACATGTGCTAAGCCTAGAAGCACATGTGCTAAAAACCTAAAACTAGAATCACATATGTTAAACCTCAAATCACATGTGCTAAAACTAGAATCACATATGCTAAATCTCAAAGCACATGTGCTAACCTTTCAACCACAGAAATTAATAAGTTTACAAAACCTTGTTAAAATTTAAATATCACATGTGCTAAAAATAGAATCACATGTGCTAATGCCAAATCACATGTGCTAAAACTAGAATCACATGTGCTAAAACTCGAATCACATGTGCTAAACCTCATATCACATATGCTAAAACTCAAATCACATGTGCTAAAAATAAAATCACATGTGCTAGAACTAGAATCACATGTGCTAAGCCTAGAAGCACATGTGCTAAAAACCTAAAACTAGAATCACATATGTTAAACCTCAAATCACATGTGCTAAAACTAGAATCACATGTGTGCCAAAACAAGAATCACATGTGCTAAACCTCAAATCACATGTGTTAAAAGCCTAGAACTAGAATCACATGTGCTAAAACTAGAATCACATATGTTAAACCTCAAATCACATGTGCTAAACCTAGAATCACATGTGCCAAACTAGAATCACATATGCTAAACCTCAAATCACATGTGCTAAAACTAAAATCACATGTGATGTTCGCTTTAGTACATGTTATTTGAGATCTAGCACATGTAATTCTAGTTTAGCACATGTGATTTGAGGTTTGACACATGCGATTCTAGTTTTAGCACATGTATTTGAGGATTATCACATGTGATTCTAGATTTAGCACATGTGATTTAAGGTATAGCATGTGGGATTGAAGTTTAGCATATGTGATTTAACATTTAGCACATGCGATTTATAGTTTTAGCACATTTATTTGGGGTTTTGTAAAATTGTTAGTTGTCTTTGATTGGAAGTTCATCACATGTGATTTTAGTTTTAGCACATGTGATTTGAGGTTTTGCATATGTGATTTGAAGTTTTGCATATATGTTGTATGTTTTAGCACATGTCATGATTTTTAATTTTAGCGCATTTATTTGAGGTTTTGTAAATATCTTTGGTTGGAAGCTTAACATATGTGATTTTAGTTTTAGCACATGTGATTTGAGGTTTAACACATGTGATTCTAGGTTTAGCACATGTGAACCTAGGTTTAGCACATGTGATTTTAGGTTTAACACATGTGATTCTAGTTTTTGCACATGTATTTGAGGTTTAGCACATGTGATTCCAGTTTTAGCACATGTGATTTGACGTTTAACATATTTGATTTATGTTTTAGCACATGTGATTTTTAATTTTAGCACATTTATTTGAGGTTTTGTAAAATTGTTAATTGTCTTTGGTTGAAAGTTTAGCACATGTGATTTTAGTTTTAGCACATGTGATTTGAGGTTTAGCAAATGTGATTTGAGGTTTTAGCATATGTGATTTGAGGTTTAACACATGTGATTCTAGCTTATCTTGTTCATCTTTTTATCTTATTGTGCATATTTCATGTTCCTTAATCATATGCATCTCATTTTTATATTATTTGAAAATCTAAAATCACTTGTGCTAAACACTTAAATCACATGTACTAAACCGTAAAACTTAACACAAAAAACCTAACCGTAAAACTAAACTGAAAAACTATACCCTAAAGTTAAACTCTAAAAGGTAAAACGTAAAATTCATTAAAAAACAAGCAAGTAAAAAACAATTAATAATAATCAGCGAAACTAATAGTAATAATATTAATGAATCGAAAACAATAACAAGTTAATGCTATAGAACAGTGGTTTAAGCATTTTTTTTTTGTGAGTCGCGCATCCAGCGTCATGAGTTCGTATCCCACACTCAGCTCGTTAAGGCTCGAGTTTAGCTCATTTTAGTTTAAAAAAGCTCGAGCTAAAGCTCGGCTCATTTCGAACTTTATTTTCGAAGCTCGAGCTTGGCTCATCATAATTTTTTCAAGCTCAAGCTCGGCTCGGGCTCGGCTCCTTTAGTATTTAATTATTTTATATATAATTTTTTATATTTAAATTTATATATTATTATATATATTTATAATCATATATCATATAATAAAAAATACATATTCTTAGCTTATAAATATATATTCATAAATGTATTTAAAAATGGTATATAAAATTATGATTTAAAAAAATATTAATATGTATTTGTTATATATAAGATGTATCATTATAAATATATATATAATAATATATAAATCTAAGTATAAAAATTATATATACTATAATTAAAAAATAGACGAGCCGAGCCCAAGCCGAGCTCGAGCTTAACAATTTCTGACGAGCCGAGCTCGAGCTCAATTAAACTAAAGCCAGTCGAACTCGAGCCTTAACGAGCTCGGGCTCGGCTCGTTTACAACCTTACCTGCCGCTCATCAAAGTAGCTAAAATCTAAATCTTAAAATCTAAACCGAAAACTAACCCTTAAAGCTAAACAATAATAGTTAAAACAAAAATAATAAAATTAAAACAAAATCAATATAAAAAATTACGACAAAAACGTTAATTAAAAATAAATTAAATAATAATCTAGATGTAAGTTAAATCTTAAAATCTAATCTAAAAACTAATCGTTAAACTTAAATAATAATAGGTAATAAAAAATAAACAAATAAATAAAATCAACAAAAATTAAACTGTGACAAAGTCTTTATGTAAAAAATAAATCTATTTATTAACAAAGAGTCAACATTGCGCGCTGGTAAACAACGTTAATCTCATACCTGTGGTCGCGTGTTCGATTCCTGCTTCAGCGCGTTTTTTTTTGTTTTTTTAGGGGTGCAATGCATAGGATTAGAGGGTGTAAGTGTTCCCCACCCAAAATTAAATCAAGATGATCCAATGGTCCAGAAGTGTTCCCTAGTTCCCCGGTAAAAAAAGGGTTCTCCATTGAACTTTTCCATATATATATATATAGTTAGGTTCAATTGAAAACAAATATTATAATTGAAAACACTAAAAACCAAAGAACCAATTTTTTCAATAATATGTTTTTATAAAATACAAAAGGGTATAGTTGGAAAATTAGTTTTTAAAACTGTTCCATATTTATCTCATGTGATCTCTAACTTTTTATTTGAAATTCTAATTAAATATGCAATACAGATTCATTATCATTCATATTTCTTACACTTCTACGTTTCCTTCTCACCAGAAAAGAAATCAATCGCCGTTCACTGTAATTGTCGCCTCAAAGAACAAACCTCCTTCGCTGGATCTTTTGTTATTGAAATTAAATCATCAAACTTCACTAACTATATATATGGTATGATTTATATTACTTTAATTAAATCTCTATTTGTTCTTAAACTATTATTTTCTATTCCATAGTTCTTCTCAAAGATCATACTTATCATTCCTATTTACCTCAAGATTTTATCACTCATTCCTTTAATCCATGTTTATTGAACACACGATTTTTGTTATTGATAACTGTGTCATTCAGTCTTTACAATCATCTATGCATTAAAATTTTTTTGAACAAAAAGCTATAATTTAGCTAACAAATGTTAATTTAGGGGCTGTATGTGACATCTGCCCCAAACTCGAACCCGAAATGTCTGACTCGGACCCGAGATTTATCCACCTTTTGTTTGTTTTCGTATCTAATGTAACATTCGTCATTATTATTATAAATGGATCAAAGTTTACGTTTATTCCGTCTTAATTAATCGATCGTACTTATGTCACTAAATATCTAAGAAAACTAAATAATTATGTTTCAAGATAATAAATTTCAAAAATATATAAATCGTATTTTATTAAAGAGATTTTATAAAGGAAATTGTTTCTACGTCTTGAAATAGTCATTCAACGTCATAAACAAGCTAATGATACAAAAACGTCACTTATATAAACGTTTCAAGTTAACGTAGTTAAGTTAGTTAGCTTTGTAATATATAAATTTAACTTTGGGTAAAAACTGTCAATTTACAAACTTAGATTAAAACTAAAAATAATTAAATGAAACAAAACTGAAACTACAGGGGGCTGTTATGTAAAATTCATTTAACCCAAACTCCCCCCCAACCCCCGCAAATCCGGCCGCTGCTCGGCAGCCTTTTTCCGGCCAGCCCAAACCAATTCCGGCCACCCCCTTTGACGCGTTTTAATCAAGTTCAATCATCCAAAACCTTCCAAAAATCATCCCCTTACCTGTTTCGAACTCCAATTCATGTTTGAACAACGCGTTTTCAGCCATTTAACGCGGATTGATGGAGTTGCTATATTCAATAAAATCACATTCCGTAATTACGAACCGTAACAGTCGATTAAACCATTCTAAATCAATCCTCTGCAATCGGCTAACATCTTTACATCACCAAATCATCTTTTTCTCCTCTGCTTCTAACGAATCGTTCGACCAAACTCATATTCCGGCGACCTTAGTGTTATCTACTTTCCAGGCATCATTACAGGTTAGTTTTGGTTTCTTTTTAATCCTTGTAATCATCTCAAACTCCCCAACTCATCAATTTGATCCCATTTCTATTCCAGATCCACGAAAATTCTTCAAGTCAGTCGAGTTCTTCATCCCTTTCAAAACCGTATCCAATCTTCACCATAAAGTAAGTTCTATATATCAAAACGATCACGATACGATGTAGATTAAAAGCCCTCTGTTGATTTTGGATTTGATTAACTGATTAGAACGAATTGGATGGATCTTTGATCTAGGGCTTGAATATGAAATTGGTATTGTTGGTTTATAATGAATAACTTTATTAAAAGTCAACATGAATAACAGAAAATAATTTGGCTCAGCGGTTAAGTGTGTTTGGTTTGGCTTCAATGGTCGTGAGTTCGAATCCCATAGCCTCCTTTCTTTAATTTTAATATTTTAACCATTTTAAACATTAACTAATATTTTTTTAATAATCTAAATAAAATCCTTTAAGTTCAATATATTTTCTAAAGCTTAAAAGCTTATAGTTCCAAGTACATATATATACAAATAATAATATTTCATGGTTACAAATGATATTTCACGAAAACAAAAAAAATGGTTTCGTATAAAATATATTTAATACAAAAATTCTATAACGTCTTGTATAAATTCCTAATTTGTATTTTTTTTGGTATTTCAAAACCCTAATTCCTGATTTCGTACTTTAAAACCCTAATTCCCAATTTGTGATTAAAACCCTAAATCCAAAATCCGAAACCCTAGATCTCGGGTTATTGATTATTGTTACTATTGTTTCGTTACTAAGTTAGGGTTTTTCCCCAATTAATTAGGTGATACTAATATTTGGGCAACCCTCGGTTCGTTATTGTTGCGTTTCTATTTCGGTTATGTATTGCACTTCAAGGTGAGTAAATTCACTCCCCTTTTTACTATTACGTTTTGGGGCTGAAATATGTTCATTTGTTATACAATGCTTTCGGTTTTCGTTTCTTTGTTTCTATTTTCAAATGAGATCATTTAATATGTTAATCTAGTTCGCGGCTTGATGCAATCTTATGTGGTAGTTTAAAGTAGTATATTACTTGTAATTTCCACCGGTAAAATGTTAGCGCTAATGGTCTGACAAACCCACCTACACTAATGGCCTGATAGGTGATTTAAACCCGGCGATTCTATTCAATGGTTACTAGTTACTATACTGTGATACTTGTTGCTATGTTACTATGTCCCTTCGATGCTAAAACAATTTTTGATAACTTACATTCGAGACGGTTAAATGACGGTTAAATGACAGTTATCACTAATTGCAACATGAGTTGGTTCCTCATGACAAATGATTACAAGTTGCTATACAATGATGGTGTTCAATGTGTGTTCAATGTGTTCATGTGTTCTATGGTCAAAGGTTGAGTAATATGATGAAATAGCTATGCATGTAAGATTGCGCAGCGTATTATGATGATCTCGTATTTTCTATACTATTATTTATCAACTGTGGTTTACTCACTAGCTTTAAATAGCTAACTTTATTTTTACATATTTCAGGTGGTGTTTTGAGACGTTTAAGCTTCGAGACATTTAGGATGCTTTTGGACCTAGAATAAAAATGGGAATTAGACATTTTAGATAGTCGGCTTTTACTTCGGTTTTAAGACTGTTTATTGCTTCATTTATGTCACAACAATTATTGCTTTAATGATATTAAAATATGTTTTTAGTGTGCCATGTGCTTTGAACTATGGATATCCAATTCTCTTGACGCGCCCGGTGTTTTCCGCCGCCGGGCGGGGTGTCACAGTTTGGTATCAGAGCAATGGTTATAGGGAACTAGGATAGGGTATTAGAAACACACCGACCTAGACTATAACCTAAGTGTCCTTAGTTGAAATACTTGTACTTAAAAATTCTTTTAAACTTATTTGTTTTTCCTCCTACGAACTTTTTTATGCTTTTTCTTAATCTCATTTCTTATCCGATTTCGCGAAGGAGCTACAAGAGACTCGTCTACGTGATTGGGATCTTCTCTTTGTGGAATCTCGTCATCGTCTTAAGTAAGTTTGAAACGTGGGAACGTGTGCAATCCGGAAGGGGGAACGCCTGTATCGCGGACATCCTGACTAAGGCAAAGCATTTCGTATAAATCTCTTTAAGAGACTTGTATGCTTACCTGGGGATGGACGAGATGAGTGTGACCCTATAGGCTAAAGCACGCCTTCTCTAATACGTTGAAAACGAACTTAACACCTTGATAAGTCTTAAGTGTCCAAAACCAAGACACATTCCTAAGCCTTCAAATTCTATTTACTTATGGATTCTATGATTATTATTTTCTACGATTTCAGATTTATTCCAATGGGTTTCTATATTATTTCAAATGTTATTCCAATTTTGCTTATTTGCATTTCAATGATTTCAAAGTGATTACCATGTTATGTATTCAAAAAAAAAAATCTATGAAATTCAAAGTACAGATATCCTTTCTATTCAATCCAAAATTCAATTACAACTCAGGTTATCCAAAATTTTCTTATGTCTAATGAAATTCTTTTCTACCTTATCTTATAGAATGACGACAAGACGTGAACGACTCGCTAATACCATCGCGAACCAAATGTTCTAAATAGAAACTAAGATACATTGACTAACCTCAATCCAAATATCAAAACTTCAAAACAAATACCAAATACCAAATCTAAGGCATTCTTCTAATCTCAATTTAATTATCAAATCCCAAACCAAGGACTTAATTCATGATTCCTGAAATCTTGTAACAGATTTACTATTTTGCTATGTCAACGCATTCGTTAGATTTACGAATCGAACGTTTACTCCCAAAGTAAATTAACTTGATCTTAATACACAATTATTGTTTAAAACACTCATCTAATCATTAGATTCTAATCCGACTTCTAATCCATCACTAAATGACGTTATTCATAAATTCGTTTTCCGAAACTTAACGTGAACTCACTACACAACTATTTCTAAGCTCATTGAACTACAATATTCCATTTGTATATATATAATCACTAGTGAAATTCTATACATCTCGTTTCAATAAACTCATTCAAACTCAATGTGTCTTACTCATAAACTTTCTACCTAAAATACCATGTTTAATCTGCAGTTTCTGTAAAACTACCAACCGATAGTTAATTTAAAAAAATGATTTCCTTATTTTCTAAAAGCATTAAAATTTTTTTTTTGATAAATGATTTCTTTTAAAGGGATTGGTTATTTTAATGATTACGCAACATTATCACGTCTTCCCAATTATAATACAAAGACTTGCCACAAGCACCATGTTATATGCTTTCTAATACCGGGTACCTAAAACTTAGATTGTGTCGTTTATGTATTTTCAAATCAGTTCCCTTATCTATGATAAAGATCTAAAACCTTCAACTTTTTATACATTTATTAACTATGTAGTTTTCTTTTAAAACCACATTATAAAGAAACAATGGCATCTCTTGTAACAACGTTTATTTCCATAATCAATACATTGATTTACCTAAGAGCTTTTGTTATATGAACTTAAACGTTTTAAATTAATACTTATGAACTTAATATCAAATGACCTCTACATCTCACCCAAAAAGTGGTTCTCAAAAAACTTAAGTTGTTACAATTTTGGTAATCGAATTTGACTAGCTGTGTGGGTCAACAAACCTATTTACAAGAGTTGTGACCACCTAATAAACTCAACTCTTTCGAATCATCAATTTTCTTATCATCTTAAGCTATACTTCACGCGAACAAAATGCTATTGATTATGATTTGGAACCTATGTGTATCATTTTTATCCTTTAACTGAAAATATTTTTTTGTGTACTTCTGACTCACACGTGATCGAATGAACTATGGAGCCCATGCAAAAACTGAAGTAATTACGGGTGCACACGGAATTATGAAAGTTGGTGCATGGGAAGCATAGTAAGTTTTGTCTTGTGTAGTTGTGCCATATTTAATCATCTTATTTTCACTTGACTCATTTACACACTTTACTAATAACATCTAATTCGTTTAACTATACGTAAAGTTATTTTATCCGTTTCATCCGTTCTATTAATCATGATTATTTCCGATCTTCATTTAAACCATTCTAAATCTATTTCCTTAAAATATTTTATTCACAAGTGGAAATTTCATTCCTTTATAAATAACAGTTAACTCTTATTCGAATCTCCATACAATAAATTCAACCAAACTCTATTCAATGGTAAATTAAAAATAAATAACCTCTTAATCTCGATTATTTAAAATCATGTTTCAATCGAAATATTAATCTCCCATAGATCAAATTCTCTCATCATAATAACTACAAAACTAGTATTTATGTGTCACGTTCAAAGTTCAAAAAAATTGTAAACGTGAGGACCCAAATAAAAGCTTAATCTTCGCATATTTTTGCTTCATCTTCATCTTCTTTGGTTTGAATAAATTTCGGGACGAAATTTCTATAACGAGGGGAGACTGTGACATCTGCCCCAAACTCGAACCCGAAATGCCTGACTCGGACCCGAGATTTATCCACCTTTTGTTTGTTTTCGTATCTAATGTAACGTTCGTCATTATTATTATAAATGGATCAAAGTTTACGTTTATTCCGTCTTAATTAATCGATCGTACTTATGTCACTAAATATCTAAGAAAACTAAATAATTATGTTTCAAGATAATAAATTTCAAAAATATATAAATCGTATTTTATTAAAGAGATTTTATAAAGGAAATTGTTTCTACGTCTTGAAATAGTCATTCAACGTGATAAACAAGCTAATGATACAAAAACGTCACTTATATAAACGTTTCAAGTTAACGTAGTTAAGTTAGTTAGCTTTGTAATATATAAATTTAACTTTGGGTAAAAACTGTCAATTTACAAACTTAGATTAAAACTAAAAATAATTAAATGAAACAAAACTGAAACTACAGGGGGCTGTTATGTAAAATTCATTTAACCCAAACTCCCCCCCAACCCCCGCAAATCCGGCCGCTGCTCGGCAGCCTTTTTCCGGCCAGCCCAAACCAATTCCGGCCACCCCCTTTGACGCGTTTTAATCAAGTTCAATCATCCAAAACCTTCCAAAAATCATCCCCTTACCTGTTTCGAACTCCAATTCATGTTTGAACAACGCGTTTTCAGCCATTTAACGCGGATTGATGGAGTTGCTATATTCAATAAAATCACATTCCGTAATTACGAACCGTAACAGTCGATTAAACCATTCTAAATCAATCCTCTGCAATCGGCTAACATCTTTACATCACCAAATCATCTTTTTCTCCTCTGCTTCTAACGAATCGTTCGACCAAACTCATATTCCGGCGACCTTAGTGTTATCTACTTTCCAGGCATCATTACAGGTTAGTTTTGGTTTCTTTTTAATCCTTGTAATCATCTCAAACTCCCCAACTCATCAATTTGATCCCATTTCTATTCCAGATCCACGAAAATTCTTCAAGTCAGTCGAGTTCTTCATCCCTTTCAAAACCGTATCCAATCTTCACCATAAAGTAAGTTCTATATATCAAAACGATCACGATACGATGTAGATTAAAAGCCCTCTGTTGATTTTGGATTTGATTAACTGATTAGAACGAATTGGATGGATCTTTGATCTAGGGCTTGAATATGAAATTGGTATTGTTGGTTTATAATGAATAACTTTATTAAAAGTCAACATGAATAACAGAAAATAATTTGGCTCAGCGGTTAAGTGTGTTTGGTTTGGCTTCAATGGTCGTGAGTTCGAATCCCATAGCCTCCTTTCTTTAATTTTAATATTTTAACCATTTTAAACATTAACTAATATTTTTTTAATAATCTAAATAAAATCCTTTAAGTTCAATATATTTTCTAAAGCTTAAAAGCTTATAGTTCCAAGTACATATATATACAAATAATAATATTTCATGGTTACAAATGATATTTCACGAAAACAAAAAAAATGGTTTCGTATAAAATATATTTAATACAAAAATTCTATAACGTCTTGTATAAATTCCTAATTTGTATTTTTTTTGGTATTTCAAAACCCTAATTCCTGATTTCGTACTTTAAAACCCTAATTCCCAATTTGTGATTAAAACCCTAAATCCAAAATCCGAAACCCTAGATCTCGGGTTATTGATTATTGTTACTATTGTTTCGTTACTAAGTTAGGGTTTTCCCCAATTAATTAGGTGATACTAATATTTGGGCAACCCTCGGTTCGTTATTGTTGCGTTTCTATTTCGGTTATGTATTGCACTTCAAGGTGAGTAAATTCACTCCCCTTTTTACTATTACGTTTTGGGGCTGAAATATGTTCATTTGTTATACAATGCTTTCGGTTTTCGTTTCTTTGTTTCTATTTTCAAATGAGATCATTTAATATGTTAATCTAGTTCGCGGCTTGATGCAATCTTATGTGGTAGTTTAAAGTAGTATATTACTTGTAATTTCCACCGGTAAAATGTTAGCGCTAATGGTCTGACAAACCCACCTACACTAATGGCCTGATAGGTGATTTAAACCCGGCGATTCTATTCAATGGTTACTAGTTACTATACTGTGATACTTGTTGCTATGTTACTATGTCCCTTCGATGCTAAAACAATTTTTGATAACTTACATTCGAGACGGTTAAATGACGGTTAAATGACAGTTATCACTAATTGCAACATGAGTTGGTTCCTCATGACAAATGATTACAAGTTGCTATACAATGATGGTGTTCAATGTGTGTTCAATGTGTTCATGTGTTCTATGGTCAAAGGTTGAGTAATATGATGAAATAGCTATGCATGTAAGATTGCGCAGCGTATTATGATGATCTCGTATTTTCTATACTATTATTTATCAACTGTGGTTTACTCACTAGCTTTAAATAGCTAACTTTATTTTTACATATTTCAGGTGGTGTTTTGAGACGTTTAAGCTTCGAGACATTTAGGATGCTTTTGGACCTAGAATAAAAATGGGAATTAGACATTTTAGATAGTCGGCTTTTACTTCGGTTTTAAGACTGTTTTTTGCTTCATTTATGTCACAACAATTATTGCTTTAATGATATTAAAATATGTTTTTAGTGTGCCATGTGCTTTGAACTATGGATATCCAATTCTCTTGACGCGCCCGGTGTTTTCCGCCGCCGGGCGGGGTGTCACACTGTATTCGTGATTTAGGACGATACATTGCATATATATATTTTATTTATAATGTTATATTATGTGCTAGCACTATCATGGGTTTGTAATTTTGATATTTTAGTTACAATACATAATAGATTAATTGAAGATGTTAATTTGAAAGGGTTCGAGAAATAAATCAAGATTTAAAGATGTTGTTCACCAGAATGATGTTAGTATTCGATAATATTAAATGAAAGTGATGATGATGGTTCAAAGAAGATAATTCATCGATGATGATAATGGGTCGAGAATTATCAATGAAGATAATGCATCAATGAAGAACGCAATGAATTAGACAAACACTAGTGTTAATTATACATAGCATCGCTATTACATATGCGTAACATCGCTGGTACGCACACGTAGAACCACTGTTACATATACGCAAAACCATTTGTTTATTTTATTTCTCTTATGTTTGGTCTCTTATGTTTGGTGCCACTTCACTTGCATTGGTATCCATTGAAGTTTTAATAAAATTATATAATTCTTTTATTTTACATACGTATGTCATGTGGATGAATAAGTTAGGAATATCCAATACTATAAGCTACATATACTTCCCAATTTTTAAATTATGGTGTCTTTTAATTGTTACGTATATGTAACTTATCAAATTTACGTATGCGTAACACGTCTTTTGATTCTCCTTAGGAGATAAAAGTTAATTAGGAAAGATTAGAGTGAAACAAAGTTTAGAAAAAATACAGTGGATTAAGATAGAAAATAAAATCCATTTTTAAGATTAATACTAATAGTTTGGAAACAATGAAAATCATTCAGTTTATGTATACGTATATACGAATTACAAGTTAGTAAATACTAACGAAGTAAAGTAGTGAGTTCTTGTAAAATAAAATTAGCTGAGTGAAACAAAATTTAGGAAAAATACAGTGGATTAAGATAGAAAATAATATCCATTTTTAGGATTAATACTAATAGTTTGAAAACAATGAAAATCATTCAGTTTACGTATACGTATATACGAATTACAAGTTAGTAAATACTAACGAATTAAAGTAGTGAGTTCTTGTAAAATAAAATCAGCCGAGTGAAACAAAATTTAGGAAAAATACAGTGGATTAAGATAAAAATAAAATCCATTTTTAGGATTAATACTAATAGTTTGAAAACAATGAAAATCATTCCGTTAACGTATACGTATATACGAATTACAAGTTAGTAAATTCTAATGAATTAAAGTAGTGAGTTCTTGTAAAATAAAATTAGCTGCACTTTTTTTCTCTACTGACTCAACCAATAATTAATTTATTTTGTTTTAATTCTAAATTAAATCAAATGAACATGAGATATTGATATTGAGGGTACGTTCCTATTTTTTTGGGGAGTTATTAAAAGAGTGGTTACCAATAGTAATATAAGTTTTCCTATTATGCCCTTTTCTATTAAAAGTAGTAATTTTAATTACCAAATATTACAAACTACCATTCTTTTGGTTTTCAATGTATTTAATTATAACATTGTTTTCATTGGATCTCACCCATATATATATATATATATATATATATATATATATATATATATATATATATATATAATCAAAAAAGAAAATACAATAACGTTTCGTACAAATTCCCAACTTACAATCTAAAACTCTAAAATCCCAAATCCGAAACGCTAGATTTTGGACTTGTGATTTCGTTACTATTGTTTCGTTTCTAAGTTAGGGTTTTTCCCAATTAATTAGGTGGTACTAATATTTAGGCAAACCTGGGTTCGTTATAGCTGCGTTTCTAACAGTTCGAATATATTTGCATTTCGAGGTGAGTAATCACGCTCCCCTTTTTACTATTTTCGTTTTGGGGCTGAAATACGTGTTTCGATATTACTACGATTTCGTTTCTTTGTTTCTATTTCAAAATGAGATCATTTGATGTGTTAATCTTGTATGGCCACAGGATGAAAAATTATGTGTTAGTCAATGGTATTAGTATTATCTCGTAATTTTCACCGGTACGATGTTAGCGCTAATGGCTTGACAAGCCCACCTACACTTAATGGCCTAGTAGGTGATTTGACCCGACGATTCGTTTGTGGTTTCCTTGGTTACTAGATTCGATATGTGATTCTTGTTACGATGTCGCTATGACCCTTTAGATGCGTAAACATTTATTAATAACAGATATGTCTAGACGGTTAAATGATGGTTAAACAATAGTTATCAATATTTGTAACATGAGTGGTTCTCATGACTTGTTGCTAAAGTTACCCTACGGGGCTCAAGGTTACGTGGATTCGTTGTATGTTTCGTTGGTCATGGTTGAGTAATATAATACAATTGCTATACACATAAGATTGCAAAACATAATCTATGATTATCTCGGATTTTATATAATGTACTATTAATTGTGTTTTACTCACTAGCTATTTCTTTAGCTAACTTATTTTACACATTTTTCAGGTGGTTTTTGATACGGTTTTGGTTCAAGACACGTCGGATGCTTCAGACCTAGAATAAAAAGACAATAAACAATATTTATTTGTCGGTTTCTGTTACGGTTTTTAAGACTATTGAATGCTTATTTATGTCACGACATTATTACTTAATTAATATTAAAATATGCATTTAGTGTGCCATGTGCTTTGTACTATTGATATCCAATTCATTTGACGCACTCGGTGTTTTCCGCCGCCGGGCGAGGTGTCACAGCGTGCCCAGTTGAATATGTTAATAGTGAGATGTTAGTCAACATTGAAGCTAAATTGAGGAAAGCAGGAACAAAGGAAAGTGGTCAGGAGAAGAAAAAACCACCAACTATAGAGAAAATGGATGTGGACGAGGCTGAAAATGAAAAAAAATATATCAATTGACTTATGAAAAATGTATGAAACAGGGTGATGGGGGTGATGAAGATCAAACTGCTGAGAAATATGTAGATGAGGTATATCATTAAATTATGATACTATAAACTTCATGTAAAAAAACAGACATGATGTTAAAAAACACCATAAATATAACGCCATAACAACATTTACTTATGATTTGATTTATGTTTTTTATTTTAAATTAGTTGGAAGCTGGAGATGATATAAAACAGGGTGATGGGTTTGATGGAGATCAAACTGCTGAGAAAGGTGTAGATGAGGTATATCATTAAATAATGATCGACAGTAACATCATGTAAAAAAACAGACATTATGTAAAAAAACACCATAAATGTAACGTCATAACTACATTTACTTATGATGTGATTTATTTCTGATGACCACATGTAGGGTGGTACTTCACCATGTCGTTATTTGTATTTCATTTACTTGTAATAGACTAGTCGTATTTTGTTTTCGTTGTAATAGATAGGTTAGTTTATGTCTTGTTTCTATTTGTGCTTATTCATGCGACACTGCATGCGACACTATAGTGTCGCATGCAGCTTGTCTTAGCTTTGCGAGCAGGTAGTGTCGCCTATGCGACACTACCTGCGACACTAGCTACTGTATATATAGTTGTTTTAGGGCAATTTGTACATAACTTGTGACAACCCGTAAATTCATGTTAACATCGTTAACTCATTATGTTAATTCTTGTTAAATTTTATGTAATTAATAGTATATTATATTTAATAAAAGTAAATTTCTAGTAAACAAATAATAATTCGAATGATGATTATTATTATTATTATTATTATTATTGTTATTATTATTATTATTATTATTATTATTATTATTATTATTATTATTTATCTCGTGGCTTAAACATAAAACATTCGTTATCTTCCTCGTTTCGTTCGTTTAGTTTCGTCTATTTCGTAAAGCATATGTTATCGAAGTTCGGGGTTCGTTTGTAAATGACTAAAAATTATTTTTAATATCTTTGGAAATAAGTTACATGTTGTAATTAGATGAGGGATCCATGTGCAAAGTATGAAAAGTTAATATATTAAACAAAACCCAACCTTCTTCCCCATCCCATCTCACGTACGTAACAAAAACTCAAAACCCTAACGCCGCGTACGACTACCACCGGTTACCGCCTTAGCCACACGCAGCAACCGTGCCGTCATCCTCACAAGTTTCAGAAACATTCACAACAACCGCATAACTCCATTGCAGCCTCTAGTCTCGTCGTTATCCACCGCCACGTACGGTAGCAGCCGCCATTTTCACCACTGTTTCTAACACCGTTGACCGCCACTATAAGCCCCAAAACCACTGACGAGCATCGTAACACCTGGCAAACCTTTGTTCTATCTTGCGTAAGCTTTTCGGTATGTTTCGATAACTTATTTTATAGTTTTGGTTTGTTACGGTTTCGGTTTCGGTCACGTTTTGGGTTACGGATTGATGTTAGTGTGCTCGTATGAATCCGGTGTGCGTAAATATAAACAAAGGACTTATATGAATTGTATATATATGTTGGACGTTGAATATATGTATATGTTAATGTGATGTTGAAGATGATATACATAACTAGATATATATGTTTGTGTGTTTATATGCGTGTGTGTATGAATGATAATTGTAACAGTGTATGCAAATGTATATATATATATATATATATATATATATATATATATATATATATATATATATATATATATATATATATATATATATATGCAAACTATGCTTTGTGTATAAAAAAAGAAACTATGATTTGTGTGGGCATGAAACTACAAGTTATAAAAGTGTAAGTGTATGTACTGTGTGTGATTATGGCTTAATGGCTTATGCATGATGTTGAATTATACATATATAAATATATGTACACGCTTTGTGTGGTGAGCAAGATGTGTAGTTGGTAAGTACGAACTATATAGTATAGAGAATAAGTTATGGTGTATGTGTGGGTCAAGCAATTTAATTATGTGTAATAATGCATGTAACTTGATTGGTAAATATATCAGATAGGTGGTTTAAATATATGTACTATAGGATGTATGCATGATGTAGGTGGATTGGTTTATAACTATGGTTATATGCGTGTCTTATGATTGCAATAAAGGTTTCAAAGAATAATAGACTGTTCATATGATTGTGAAACACGTGTAAAATTGATTGGTGCATGTATGTGTTTTAAGTATGTATATATTAGCGGGTAGAGTACGAGTATTAAAATATATAAATTTCCATCATATGTTGTGTGGTTTAAATTAATTGGATAATACTAATAGTTTAATTATTTTGGTCGAGTCACATATCAAAACCATTTTTTATTACAAGACATTTTGTATTAAGTCATTGGGTACGAAACCGAACCATGAAACCGAACATGATCTCTATTAGAGTTATTTATATCTAATTAGTAGAATCCAACCAGGTTGTTGGTCCGACTACTGGGTTTGACAAACCCCATCCGGGCTGGTCACGCCAGCACGACTGGAGGTCGAACGGGTGTTTAATTGTCCTATCTTTTACCGTGTCTGGGAGACATTGGCTTGAGGCGTTCATTTCTTTACATTGCTGTCAGCTTCGGTCGTAAACACTTTCGTACACTAGTGTAGCATGCATAGTAGTCTAGTTAACTACTTGATATACTAAGGGAATTACTGGATTTGCTTTTGGAACTTACTTTCAAAGTTTTATAAACCTGTGAACTCACCAACTTTATGTTGACACACTTTAGCATGTTTATCTCAGGTTATCAAGATCACACTCACGGATAGGGCATTCATTCATTGGTCGCATTGATTTGATAAATCAACTTTATTTATTATATTTGCATTTGTAAATTCAAATATTATAAATCACTTTTACATATAAGATTCTCATTTCCTATTTACGCTTCCGCATTTAATGTGAAACTTTTATTTTAATTTTTATTAGTTAATACAATACGTTACTTTTCAAAATCATTTACGTCGTTTGGTGTAACTAATGACTGAGATCCTGGTTTGTCACGCGCCTAACAGATACCTCGTTTGTGGAAAATTGAGGGTGTGACAGATTGGTATCAGAGCCATTGGTTATAGCGAACTAGGGTTGCATTGCATTGCATTCTAGACTATAACTGTACACGGCATTAGTTACACTGGTGTGTACTTACATTGACCCATTGGTTGTACTTAGGGTGCACGCACTAGTCTTCCAAAATTGTTGAAAAAAATTTGCTGTTTAAAACCAATTAATTTACTTTTTGAGTTACATGAGAAAATTGTCATTGCATTTCAACTTGAGACTTACATCATTTAACCAACCGGTTGGACCGGGGCCTATTGAATAGGAGTACAAGAAACAACAGAACCGTCTTGCTTTCTAGAAACTCAAACGTTGTGAGGTTTTAACGTGGTATTCGTGTGACCTACTATGTGTTATCACACATCACATACTATGTGACTCACTTAAGTGTTATAACATGTTACTTGATATGAAACTCATTATGTGCTTTAACATGTTACCAGTTATGCAAATTATTCTCTAATATATAAGTGTTACCAACATGCCTTTATGTTCTCTTTGCTCATGATTAATGTATGCTCACTAAATATTACTAGCGACCTTACCTAGATACTTATCCTGAACCTATAGGAAGCATGACGTATGATTTCCCCATAAATACATCAGACTAAGCCTAAATTTGTAGCTAGTGTGCCTTACACTTAACTATAAGTAAATCATATTTTTTCATACCTATCCTATGTAGTTAAAAGAGAATAAGACCACCATATAAGTAAGCACAAAATAACAAGTATGAAAAGACATAAGATTAAGGCACCCGATAGTAGACAAACTAGGGTGATTGTGTAAGGTAAATTGACGATTGCGGGTGCGCAACGTAATGGTGAATTTACAGGTACACGAAGATCCTGGTAAAACCGGTCGTGCGGGCTACACCTAAAACATAACTAAGAAGAAACAATAAACACAAATACATTTGAACCATAAGTTTACCTTTAAATAACACATTCCACCTTTTGATGGCAAACTTATAAAAGTTCATGTACGAATGGTGGACATTTACAATCTACCTATGTACGCTAGAAATTTACAACACAACCTTGGATGGAAAATCCATAAAACTTACTTTGGATGACATAAAAACAACAAAGAGTTCAAATCCATCTATGATACCATACAAATAAGAATACAGATTCATCTTTACAAACTTAATAAGGTTTCACTACTACCATATTTTGATCTCCAAAATTAATGATTTACCTCTCATATAATCAATGTGAATCTTCTAGTTGAAACTTTTACTTTGTTAAAATTTGCAAACTTATGAAACCCCCGGGCACCAACTTATGACCGTAGCATTCAAATTCCATATAAAGTACACTGTGTGACCACTTACAGTGATTGAAGTCTTCAAATTAAGAACTCCAAGCTTTAGGATTGAAGTCTTCAAATTAAGAACTCCAAGCTTTAGGAACTTTGTACTTCACCCTCCCATAGTGTTATTAACAACAATACCCATCACACTCCAAGCTTCAACTCTTTGATTCGAACAGTGCTATAATGCGTTAGTCCTTCGTAACTTACTGTCTTCGTATGATTACTAATTCCTTAGCTCACAACAAACACTATAATCATCAAAACTAAAATAGCTTCAAAGATCCCTTGATCTTTTTATTAAACATATGTTCTTAAACTTAAAAACGACAATCTCATTTCAGGTTAATGTCATTCACCCGACTATTTTAAATTCAAAACGACAACTTCAAACACTAATGATACCAGTTAAATTTTGGTGCGAAATTTCTTTTAACAATGGATGATATGACAACCCAATTTTTATTTTCTTATATTTATTTATTTATTCTCTTTCTTCATTTATTCTTTTCTTCCTTGCAACTTCAAATCCTTATTGCTCTTACTTAATTTTCGGGACGAAAATTCTTTTAACATGGGGATAATGTGACAACCCGTAAATTCATGTTAACATCGTTAACTCATTCTGTTAATTCTTGTTAAATTTTATGTAATTAATAGTATATTATATTTAGTAAAAGTAAATTTCTAGTAAACAAATAATAATTCGAATGATTATTATTATTATTATTATTATTATTATTATTATTATTATTATTACTATTATTATTATTATTATTATTATTATTTATCTCGTGGCTTAAACATAAAACATTCGTTATCTTCCTCGTTTCGTTCGTTTAGTTTCGTCTATTTCGTAAAGCATATGTTATCGAAGTTCGGGGTTCGTTTTGTAAATGACTAAAAATTATTTTTAATATCTTTGGAAATAAGTTACATGTTGTAATTAGATGAGGGATCCATGTGCAAAGTATGAAAAGTTAATATATTAAACAAAACCCAACCTTCTTCCCCATCCCATCTCACGTACGTAACAAAAACTCAAAACCCTAACGCCGCGTACGCCTACCACCGGTTACCGCCTTAGCCACACGCAGCAACCGTCCCGTCATCCTTACAAGTTTCAGAAACATTCACAACAACCGCATAACTCCATTGCAGCCTCTGGTCTCGTCGTTATCCACCGCCACGTATGGTAGCAGCCGCCATTTTCACCACTGTTTCTAACACCGTTGACCGCCACTGAAAGCCCCAAAACCACTGACGAGCATCGTAACACCCGGCAAACCTTTGTTCTATCTTGCGTAAGCTTTTCGGTATGTTTCGATAACTTATTTTATAGTTTCGGTTTGTTACGGTTTCGGTTTCGGTCAGGTTTTGGGTTACGGATTGATGTTAGTGTGCTCGTATGAATCCGGTGTGCGTAAATATAAACAAAGGACTTATATGAATTGTATATATATGTTGGACGTTGAATATATGTATATGTTAATGTGATGTTGAAGATGATATACATAACTAGATATATATGTTTGTGTGTTTATATGCGTGTGTGTATGAATGATAATTGTAACAGTGTATGCAAATGTATATATATATATATATATATATATATGAAAACTATGCTTTGTGTATAAAAAAAGAAACTATGATTTGTGTGGGTATGAAACTACAAGTTATAAAAGTGTAAGTGTATGTACTGTGTGTGATTATGGCTTAATGGCTTATGCATGATGTTGAATTATACATATATAAATATATGTACACGCTTTGTGTGGTGAGCAAGATGTGTAGTTGGTAAGTACGAACTATATAGTATAGTGAATAAGTTATGGTGTATGTGTGGGTCAAGCAATTTAATTATGTGTAAGAATGCATGTAACTTGATTGGTAAATATATCAGATATGTGGTTTAAATATATGTACCATAGGATGTATGCATGATGTAGGTGGATTGGTTTATAACTATGGTTATATGCGTGTCTTATGATTGCAATAAAGGTTTCAAAGAATAATAGACTGTTCGATATATATATAGGGATCCATTCAAATGAGAACACTTTTAACTTGAGAACAACTTAGGAACCGCTTTAACTGTTGTATTTATTATAATATAAATTGACCAAAATGCTTATAATTAACCTAATTTTAACATCTATTTAAAAAATATATGATTTGTGAAGTCGTTTGTTAAAATGCATATATGCACCCACATTACTTGTACACAAACACATATTTTGGGTGCATATATGCATTTACAAACGACATCACGAATCATATTTTTTTTAAATAGATGTTAAAATTAGTTGAATTATAAGCATTTTGGAAAGAACCAGTGAGAACCATATACGTCGTGTACTTATCGCTTCAATAACAATAGTAAAGTAAAAAGAAGATGATTTATTACTATTGTGTCATTGTTTCTTCAATTTTATCACCTCTCTCCTCGGTTTTTTATTAAAAACTAAAAGTGTGCATATTTGCACATATAAAGTGGGTGCATATATGCATTTCAACAAAAAAACGTTACAAATCATATTTTTTATAAATGCATCTTAAAAGTAGTAAGTTTATAAGTATTTTTATCAATTTAGATAATAAAAAAAATAACAGTTAAAGCGGTTCTCACTTAGTTCTTTCCAAAAAATGAGTTCTCAAATGAAGGTGCCCCTATATATATATATATATATATATATATATATATATATATATATATATATATATATATATATATATATATATATATATGATTGTGAAACACGTGTAAAATTGATTGGTGCATGTATGTGTTATAAGTATGTATATATTAACGGGTAGAGTACGAGTATTAAAATATATAAATTTCCATCATATGTTGTGTGGTTTAAATTAATTGGATAATACTAATAGTTTAATTATTTTGGTCGAGTCACATATCAAAACCATTTTTTATTACAAGACATTTTGTATTAAGTCATTGGGTACGAAACCGAACCGTGAAACCGAAAATGAACTCTATTAGAGTTATTTATATCTAATTAGTAGAATCCAAACAGGTTGTTGGTCCGACTTGGAATTTATGAATTTTGCTAGTTAGTTGTAGCCGCAATCTAAGGTGAGTTTCACGGCCCCTTTTACTTTACTTTTACTTACTTTTTTTGGGTGAGATAACATGCTGTAAATTACTTTTTTTACATTCTTGCTTCTTAGTATGATCACATGCGTACCTAGTGTCAGTACTTTTGCCTTACGTTTTGACCGTTAATTATATTGCAAAGCGAGGAAATTTTGAGTAGTACTACTGGGTTTGACAAACCCCATCCGGGCTGGTCACGCCAGCACGACTGGAGGTCGAACGGGTGTTTAATTGTCCTATCTTTTACCGTGTCTGGGAGACATTGGCTTGAGGCGTTCATTTCTTTACATTGCTGTCAGCTTCGGTCGTAAACACTTTCGTACACTAGTGTAGCATGCATAGTAGTCTAGCTAACTACTTGATATACTAAGGGAATTTCTGGATTTGCTTTTGGAACTTACTTTCAAAGTTTTATAAACCTGTGAACTCACCAACTTTATGTTGACACACTTTAGCATGTTTATCTCAGGTTATCAAGATCACACTCACGGATAGGGCATTCATTCATTGGTCGCATTTATTAGATAAATCAACTTTATTTATTATATTTGCATTTGTAAATTCAAATATTATAAATCACTTTTACATATAAGATTCTCATTTCCTATTTACGCTTTCGCATTTAATGTGAACTTTTATTTTAATTTTTATTAGTTAATACAATACGTTACTTTTCAAAATCATTTAAGTCGTTTGGTGTAACTAATGACTGAGATCCTGGTTTGTCACGCGCCTAATGGATACCCCGTTTGTGGAAAATTGAGGGTGTGACATAACTCTTGGATCATATTGAATACACTGTACACCTTTTGTTTCTGAGTTCGAATCTGGTTGTTTATAGCAAGGAATTGATTGATTTATATCTTTGTTGCTTCCTATTCTACATCATCTAATTACCTTCTAATTAATCATTTGTTAATGGGTTATAATGGTTTGTGTGAGTTTTGGTCACAAATCACAATCAATTGTTGCTAGATCTAATGGTATCAATTGATTGTGATCTTATCTATATTATATATAGCACGGATTAACGATATCATATATAGCACGGATTAACGATCTACTAGACCAACAATATGGTATCAAAGCCATTGTGCTCATGATTTGTGGTTTTTCAGGGTTTTTAGATAATATTCACTTTTCATCAATTCTGGATCTGATCTGTTGTAAATTAGTATGGAAGTGAATTGAGAATTGTGTGATTTTCGTTTTAGAATCAATCTACATCTTCAGATCTATCATCATCATATAGATCTGAGTGTTTGGAGTGATTTTAGTACATTTTCATAGGTTTTGGACAAAAGACTTTTTCAATCAAATTGGATCTTTATTGTTGTTGTTATGGACTGAATTTGGATTGGAATTGCTTTATTTTTGTATTGTGAATCAATCGGAATAATCAGATCATCAATTGGATCTGATTGGAGTTTTCTGTGGTGATTTGTGTGTGTTTTGCGTGGAGAAGAGGTTTTTCAGATTCATCTTGCGACACTAGGTGTTCATCTTGCGACACTAGTGTGCTTGCGAGACACTACTGAAATCATGTTGTTGATCACTGTGTGACCGGATTGTATCCTGATTGAACGAAAGTTCACGACATTGTCACTGACATTTTGTTCGGCACTGTCCCTGACACTATCAACGACATTGTGCCCGACACTGTGCTCGACATTGTGCCCGACATTGCTTCCGACATTACACCCGACATTACCCTGAACGAAAGTTCAAAGTGCTTTGGCAATAGTGTCTGCGACACTAGCAAATTTTGCGACACTAATCCTTCTACAACACTACTGATATTTGCGACACTACTGTATGAACAAAATTCAACACTAAACTGATCAATGAAGATAACTTTGAGGATTGGAAGAGAAGGTTTAGGGCATTTTACTTATACACTGATCATACCCAATGGGATTCCATCGAAAAGGGGCCACACATTCCCGTCACAACCGTCGGTGACGCAACTGTCAGAAATACAAACTCTTGAGACTTACAATGAAAGAGATTAGAAACTGATAGATCGTGACAAGAAAGCTTTTGGTGCTTTAACACTGTGTTTGAGTTCAGAGATATACAATCGTTTTGGAGATCAGAAAAATGCCAAGGATTTGTACGATGCTCTTTATGAGTTTTATGATGGGAACATTGATCTTCAGAAAGGTAAGGGGATTCAGGCACAAAAAGAATTTAATCTTTTTATTGGTCTTAGAAATGAGAAAATCTATGATCTCACAAACCCTTTCCTAACAGTCACTAGCAATTTGAAGAAATATGAGCAATTGACTACAGTTGAACAAGTGACAAAACTGTTGGACTCACTCCCTCCTGAATGGAGTTTGCAGGTCAGAATGTTGAAGCAAGAAAAGATGTTTACTGAATATAAGCTCATGGACGTTATTAACAAACTGAAATCTTTCGAGCTTGATATCAAAAGGAGAGAGTATAATCAGGTCGTCTATCCTCCAATACAAACCCAGAACGCTGCATTACTCTCATCCACATCTGAACACTCAATAAACAACTCTGGTTTCTCATATATCTCAGGAGGTGGTTCATCGGAACAAAAGAGTGTTGGAAAGGAACCAGTTACATCTCAAGTCCCTAATGACATGATGGCCTTGTTTGGAATGTTTGTAAACAACTATGAAGCCTTATTTGCCGGAGATGTTAAGGGAAAAGGGATCACAATGGAGGATATGTTGCAAGTTGACCCAGACGACCTTGAAGAAGCAGATATACAATGGCAAATGGCTATGTTGACTGTCAGGGCAAGACGTTTTATGGAGAGAACTGGGAAAAGAAACTTCGGTAACCAGAATGCAAAGGTTGGGTTCGACAAATCTAAACTCCGATGTTTCAATTGCAAACAACTCGGGCATTTCAAGAGAGATTGCCCATCACCAATTGTGTTTGAACCACCATCTCCTAACACATGAAAAACTGTTGTTGTTGAAAGAGGAAACACCAGTAACACAAGAGAGACTGCCTTATTGACAAACTTTGACTAGAGTGCTGAGATTGCAGAAGTTCTGGAAGAAATTAACCATGCTCTTGTTGCTGAGACCATACTGAATGCTGGAAGCGAATCTGAGAAAATTATCAACCAGGAAACTGAAGAAAGCAAAAAGGAAGAAACTGTGAAAGTTGAGAAAGAAGGAAAGGAGACTGAAGATGAAAAGGAGGAAGAAAGGAAGAAAAATACACCCGCTTGTAACTGTGAAAAGGCTCTGGCCACCAAGAAGATTATCATGGGCCTTCTTTATGAGGTAATCCAAGACATGTGTTCATCGGCTTGTCGGGTTAAACTTTTTAGTGTATATAAGGCTAATCGTTTGTTATTAACTAATCAAGCTGAACTCAATACTATAAATTCAAATCTTAAAAAGAATGAGGCGAACTATTATGTAAAACTTAACGAAGCTTTACAAGAAATAGATCACTTAAATAGAAAACTTCTTGAAAAGAATGTTGAAGTTAACCTACTTGATGAACGTGTTAAACTTGCTTAATTTGAAAGCAGTAAACTTCAAAGTAAACTTGATAGATGGACCATTTCTGGTATGAAAAGGGAGAAACTAAATTGTAGGCAAAGAGGAGCTCGAATCAAAACAGGTTTAGGATATGATGAGTTTCCTCATGTTTATCCTCCACCTAGAACTTATTGTTATTCTCCCATACCCAAACCTCATCCCACTAATGATTTAATTACAGAACACACTAACAATCTATTTACAGGTTTAGAAGGAGTTAATCGTGAGGAGGTTCGAGAGGATTACGAATATGGTGCTTCAACAGGATTAGGATGCTTTGTTTCAAATTGTAGTTTAAATTCAAAGAAGTCTACTTTAGACAGTAGTAGTAGTTTGAGTGATGTGTTAAGTGATTCAAGTGATTTAAACTTTAAACCGTCTGTACTAAACTTTGACAATGATGTGTGTGCTCTGAATGCTGTTAATGATGATCATGTTTCTTTCGTTGAATCTAATGATGTGTTGCCAAATAAAAACTGCTTTGAAAAGTTTGTCTCAACCCCAATACCGACCTTTACTCCAATCCGCATAACTAAACCCGTTGAGACAAACAACAAATCTGAGATGAATCATGTTAAAGACACAGGTAATGAAGCTAGCACATCAAAAGGAAAAACAAAAGAAATATATGTTTCTTTTAGTGATTCAGACACAAACATGTCTGAATGTGATGAAGAAATTGTGATTGATCTCATTTCCACAGGTAATTCTAGAAAATGTTTTATATCACACTCTGCGGTAAGGACACTCACATTGTTAAGAACTGTCCGAAACTCGTTCAAAAGGGTGTAAATAATTCTAGTTTAACTAATTGATTCAATAGGTTTGTAAATAATCATTTTTATGCTAATTTTTCTTTGTTTAAACCCAAGTCTTCTATGGCATGGGTTCCTGTTTCTAATTAATTTTTTTGTGTTTTTGTTATGTCAGGAACGTCTGAGGAAGCCAAATAGTCTGTGGCATGTAGATAGTGGATGTTATCGACATATGACTGGTTTGAAAGATCTGCTTACTAATTTCCGTATAATAAATGGTGAGTATGTGTCATTTGCCGGAGATAAGAAAGGGGAAAAAATGATCGGTCAAGGTGAGGTATCGAATGGATTGTTGACATTAGAGAAAGTGAACTATGTTCCAGAACTGCACTTCAATCTGCTGAGCGTATCTCAAATCTGTGATAAGAATATTCCGGTTCTTTTCAAATCCACTGAATGCTTATTTCTGAAGCCAGATTTCTCTGTTTCCGAAGACATGATCTTGATGCGCGCACCAAGGAAAAATGACACATACTTACTTGACATGAATTCAAAGGAGTCAACTTCCACTGTCACATGCTTATTATTAAAAGCTTCTTCCTCAGAAGCATTTTTATGGCACCAGAAACTTGGTCATGTTAAATTTGATAATATTAACAAACTTGTTAAACATAATCTAGTTCGCGGCTTGCCCATAAAAGATTTCTCGGTAGTTGAGAAATGTATGGCATGTGCTAAGGGGAAACAACATAAGAAATCTTACAAATCTAAAACGATCAATTCTATTTCTTGTCCTCTTGAATTATTACATGCTGACTTGTTTGGACCAATCAGTGTCAAAAGCATTGCTAAAAAATCTTATTGTTTGGTTGTTACAAATGATTTTTCAAGATATTCTTGGGTATGTTTTCTTGCTAATAAAGGGGAGACCGCATGAGCCTTCAAGAGTCTTATTCTGAAGATTGAAACCATTAGTGGGAAGAAGGTGAAAGCTATTCGGAGTGATAATGGGACAGAGTTCAGAAATCACATTTTTGACTCATTCTGTAAGGAAAAGGATATAGTGAGACAGTACAGCGCCGCAAGGACACCTCAGCAGAATGGAGTGGCTGAACGCAAACACAGAACCTTAGTGGAAGCTGCAAGGACGATGTTGATCGAGTCAAAACTTCCAATCATTTTCTGGGCTGAAGCTGTAAATTGTGCGTCATATGTGCTAAATAGGGTATTGATTGTGAAAGACAAGATGAAGACGTCTTATGAATTATTCCACAAAAAAAAACCATTGATTTGACTTCTTTCGACCTTTCGGTTGCTCATGTACTTTGTTAAATACTCAAGCTCAAACGTCAAAATTCGGAGCTGTTTCTAATGAATGTTTCTTCGTTGGATATTCTTCTTCTCAGAAAGCTTATCGGGTTTACAATAGGCGCACCAAGATTGTTCAAGAATCATTTTATTTTGATTGGCAGGAATCAAATGTGTGCGATACTGGATCTGAACCTTCCTGGTTCTATGATGCCACTACTGTGTTCAATTCTTTCAATTTACCACTGTTCCTAGAAGAAGATGACATCGTTCCGGTGTATTCTGAAGTTATTCCTGATTCTGTTACTTTCTCACCCTTACCAACCATTTCACAACCGTTGCCGCCCACAACTGATGTTGTTATTCCCACTGATCCTTCACCATCATCACCTCACCCGGCATCACCTGTTATTCCTCTTGATTCATCTACCATAACTGTTTCAGATATCTCTACATCCAATTCGTTGTACAAGGAACTAAAAGATCATCCTCATGACCTGGTCATAGGATCCATTTCTGACGGTGTTCGTACACGTCATCAATCTGTGCTTATCATGTTTGCTTATTCTCTTGTTTTCTATCACAGATCGTCCCAAAGAACATTAACATGACATTACAAGATACGAGCTGGGTAGAGTCAATGCAATTAGAACTCCAACAGTTTAGAAAGCTTAAAGTTTGGGAATTGGTCGATCTCTCACCAAACAAATACCCAATTGGAAAAAAGTGGGTATACAAAAACAAACCTGATGATAGAGGGGTCATTGTTCGAAACAAAGCTAGGTTGGTCGTTCAAGGTTTCGCACAAGAGGAAGGCATTGATTACACTGATGTTTTTGCTCCTGTTTCAAGAATTGAAGCCATCCGAATCTTTCTTGCCCATGCTGCACACAAAAACTTAAAAGTTTATCAAATGGATGTAAAGTGTGCATTCTTATATGGAGATACGACGAAGAGATATATGTCTGTCAGCCACTAGGTTTCGAGGATATGGATTTCCTTGATAAGGTCTACAAATTAGACAAGTCGCTCTATGGACTACATCAGGCTCCTCGAATATGGTACGAAACATTGACACAATATCTGTTAAGCAAAGGTTTTACTAGAGGAACCATTGACATGACTCTCTTCAAGAAAACCATTGGCGATGACATTTTATTGTTCAAGTGTATGTAGATGACATCATCTTTGGCTCGTCAAATGAAAGTTTATGTAGAGAATTTGAGGAAGTGATGAAGGAGAGGTTTGAGATGAGCATGATGGGTGAGATGTGCTTCTTTCTCGGTTTACAGGTAGTACAAAAACCCGATGGCATCCTTATTCACCAGGAGAAATATATTCAGGAGATTTTGGTAAAATACAAGATGGACGACAGTTCTTCTGAACTATCTCCATTCACTGCACAGACATGTCTCACTCCTGACGAATCCGGAAAGTCCGTTGATGCTCACCGCTACAGATCAATGATCGGATCATTAATGTACTTAACTGCAAGTCGTCCAGACATAGCTTTTGCTGTAGGTTATTGTTCGAGGCATCAATCAAATCCAAAGGAGTCACATGAAAAAGCCGTGATGCATATTTTTCGTTATCTAAAGGGAACTCCGCATCTCGGCTTGTGGTATCCAAAAGGGGGGAGCTTTGATCGTCATGCATATACTGATAGTGACTATGGCGGCTGCAAACTCGATCGGAAATCGGTTTATGGAGGATGTCAGTATCTGGGTGAGTGTTTAGTTTCGTGGCAGAGCAAGAAACAGACCACCGTTTCTTTATCTACTGGGGAAGCTGAATACACTGCAGCCTCCAGCTACTGCTGTCAAGTCCTCTGGATTCAACATCAGATGATCGATTACGGAATCAATTTTCTTCACACTCCGATCTTCTGTGATAATGAGGCAGCCATTGGAATTACCAAGAATCCGGTTCACCACACCCGAACGAAGCACATTGAAACTCGCATTCACGCCATTCGGGATGCACAAGAAAAGGGGTTTATCAATATCATATCAATCGACATCAAAAATCAAAAAGCTGATTTGTTCACTAATACGTTTGATAAACCTCATTTTTATGAATTAATTAACATGCTCGGTCTAATTTCTTTTTAATCATTCTTTTTTATACTAAAAAAAGGATAAAGGAATTGAAGAGGGAAAATCTTTTTTTGCTACTTTTATTCAAGTGATTAATTCATGTCCATCCTTGAGTGTTTTTCGTTACAATTATTGAAAATTTCAGTTTGTCTTACAATCTGAAAATTTTAGTGGAGAAATATGATAATCTTTGGATTCAATCGATGTAAATATTTTTTTTGTTTCTTGCAGGTTTTAGATAAATGTGAAAAGCATTTGAAGGAGGACATTGTTTCGTATTGTCAATAGGCTCAGCTAGAATACAATTAGACAGCAAATCTGTGATCAAACTAAAATCAAAAGAACCAGATGACATGTAGAATTTTCACAGATTTTTGGCCTGCACAAAGTAATAAGTTTTGACAAAAATGGGCTGAGAATATTTGTTTCGTGCTTGATTTTTCCCAAATAACCCTTAGCCGCAGCCCTGAATGACGCTTCTCGTTAGCTGCTTAGAATTTTTTGTTCTCGTATTAATCTCCTCTACTATGCGGAAGCATTGACCTCGAGTGATGATCTTCTTAGCTTTTAGGAGACAATGTACTATATTGAATTTAAAACATTAATAAAGATAGATTTACATGGAAATAGAAGGTAAACGGGCAACAAGCTGCGCCGCTAACCCTTTTTGGATAGCAAAACCAAGTCGTTTAAACACTACATTCATAGACCTCGGGGTCATAACAAAGCTATGCATAACCCGTACAGATAATCATCTCCTCTATTATACGTCAGTATAGACCTGGAGCGCTGATCATCTGTAAAACCCATTTAAAGCTTTACTCAAAATGCTTATACATCAAAACATTCACTGTTTGATACTTCACTTATTAAATCCAAACTCCATTTCACCTCCCAAAAACATTTACCTTGATCACTTGATCACGGTTTATGTCCCTTCAAAATTACAAAATCTTACTGAATCATCTAAACTCAATAAGCCTTGAAGTCAAAACAAGTTACTTTGCTGAATATCTGTGGAAACCAAGTCATATGTGCCTCTTCAAATCGAACCAAAAATATGATAAAATTCCATCACAGGTTTGTTTCGTCGAACGGAAGGCATGAGTTTAAATGGACAATAATATTGACAATCCGTTTCGAATCTTTGTTTTCTCCTGATAAATGTTTGAAACACGTTATCTGAATCTCGTGAGATTCGTAATATTTTTCATCTCATTTTTTTCTCAAAACGTGTGCTTCAAACGTATTTATGTATTGAAAATATCTCAAAAGGATGGATATGGATTCATTATTTAAAGGGGCATTTGCATATATCCCCCTATAAAGCTTAGAAATTGCATATTTACCTAACTTCAAATTTTTATTACATATTTCACCTTCATTATTGAACAATATTGCAAATTTACACATTTTAATATTCTTTTATAAAAATATGTAATGCATGGACCATTCTACCCTTGTTTACCCTTATTTATAAACCAATTATTACTGTATCCTTTAATAGCTATAATGTTGAGGCAAGAATTCCACAAACACCTTAAAGGGCAAGAATTTTCCGGTTACTTTACGGCGGTCATAAAATATCCAATTAAATAGACATGAATCTGCTAGTTTCTTTATTTTGATTTTGTTCTTCATAGCCTTTTCTATTTGGTAAACAACAACATTGAACAACCTGCACTTCTTTGGCTCTGTTTTATATTTTTTTTCTTTAATGCTCTGTTTCTAATAACATTCTATTTCATGGTTAGTGTTTAGGAGCTCGTGGGTTTTTTTATTTGTGTGGTTTCAATCAATATTCTTTAGCTTTTGAGTTGGGTAACTCACAAATCAATCACTGTTTAATTTGAAAAGAACACTAGATATAGCTCATCAGTATTGTTGGGTGTTGATTTGTCAATCTTAGAAATCTACAATAGCGCGAATGGTTCCGGTTAACCTACGGGCGGTGGTTATGAAGGTTACGACGGAGGCTGTAGTGGTGATTTGGGGTTGTGGTTTAGTCTTTATTATTAATCATAAGGACAATTTTGGTAATATGATAATTATTATAAAGAATGGGGATATATGCAATATTAGGTTTGGGTTGGGTAAATATGCAAATAAGCAAGTTTTTAGGGGGATATATGCAAAAATCCCTTATTTAAATATTTGTATTAAATATGATTTGACTTCAAAATTCCTTAAAATATTATTTTTATAAATTAGTTTTTTTGCGACATTACAGTGTCGCATCTTGCGACACTATAATGGTCATAGATTAACTGATGTAGGTCGTTCTGGTTCATATCTCAGATTTTTCAAAACCACGACATTACACCCGACTTTAAACTCTAAACACACACTAACATCATTCGTCGATCTTTAAGTGTTTTCAGTCGATTCCAACCGGTAAGAATTGTTTACTTAAATGTTTTGAACCTTCGTCTATCTTGAATTTGGAATTGGGGTTGATCTGATATGGTTTTGATTCAATTTACTGTTGGGTTTTTCACGTTTTTGCGACACTAGCTGTTCTTGTTGCGACTCGACACTACCAAGGTTATGCTGACCATGCTTTGTTGGTAGTGTCGGAGGCTTGGGATGCTGCGACAATGTAGTGTCGATGCACTTGTCTTGCTGTTATGACACAACAATGTCGATGAATATGAGACACTGCTGCAACACTACTGTGTCGCATTTCTACGACACTATGCTTTACCATTTTTTTTAATTTTATTTTCTTTTGTTTAATTTTATTTGTCTTTCTTTCTTAATAACTAACAAATTTCCGGTTCGTATTTCAGGTTATTATATGGATCTAGAGCCTCCTCCGCATATTAAGTTCGACAAGCAGTCGAACGTGGTCGCTTATCTCAACGATAAGGATCCAAAGTCTGCAGGATTTAGAGACGCAATATCATGGATGAAGGCGTCTCCAATATGTTATGCGGTCACGAAGGATCTGGTGATTGATCAGCAACATATTCGAGATTTCTGGGAATTTGCGACATACAATCTCAATGCAAATCCGGCAGAGATTAGGGCAAGTGTTATGGGGGAGGAGATTGTGCTCACTTTTGATTCGATCGCCCGGATGTTGCGTTTGGAGCGAGACGTTGGGATACCTGCTCTACTTAGTCTCACCGATGTTTATGAAGGATTCCTGGAGATGGGCTACGAAGGTACTAACTATTTGGAGCGTCAGGAGATTAAGAAGACGTTTTTGTCGAGAGAATGGAGGTTTATAGCCCATGTTATTATTGTATGCTTAAATCAGCAGAAGGGTGGAACTGATGGTCTGAATTTTTAATGGGCTCGGGCAATGCTGAACTTGTGCATGGGAGATAAGACAAATATTCCACAGATGATATTTGAGTATATGATTGAGAACATCTCCGCTGCCAAGAAAGATAAATGGATGTTGTATTCACGTTTCATACAGATTTTCATTGATGAACTGAAGCCAGATCTGCAGAAATTGGGTTATGCTCTGAAGTTGACGAAAGTGTCGGAGGAGAAACGGTTTGGAGAATTGCGAGAGAAAATCAAGGAGGATATTCGAAAAAGAAAGAAGTTTATGGGAAAGAGGTCGGTTCCGTTTGAAGAGCAACTTGATGAGATTGAGGCTGAAATATTCAAACCAAAGAGCAAGAAGAAAATAAAGGCTGATGATAAATCATAGAATGATTCTGATACTGATGTCAGAATCAAAAAGGCGAAAGGGAAGCAGCCGGCTGTATCTGATTCTGTGCCGAAAACTTTTATGAAGAAACAGGAAAAGAAGGGGTTTGCTAGAATGGATGAGGACGTGATTCTAGGACTGAATACGTCGCTTGGGAATGGGTTGAGTATGGTTAAGACGAAGTTGATGAACGTGGAGGAACGTGAAAGGCACAGGGAGTCAGAGATGGAGGATTTACGAAAGATTGTGCTGGATCAACAAGTCCTAATCAAGAAGCTGTTAGTTGAATTGAACGAAGTTAAGAAAGAAGTAAAAGTTGGTGTGACGGAGACAGAAACTGAAATTAAAGATATGGTGAGTATTGCGAAGTATCCTACGCTAAAGAAGATGGTGCAAACAGGCAGAAGTCGGAAAGATTTCGGTGGATTTAGTGGTGCAGGTGGGAACAGAACTGAGAAAGAGACAGAAGTTACTGATGACTTCTGTCTCGATATTGATACTGATTTGGGTGGGGAAGAAGTTGTTGCTGAGAAGAAGAAGGCTACCGAAATGAAATTGATTGACGAAGAAGTTGAAGATGAACAATTGGTGGATTACGATTCGGAGCCAGAATTTTATGGAGTTGATGAGAAGGAGATGGTATATGTTGCTCAGAGAAGTGGTGTCGAGGGTGACGTGTTTGAGCTTGATAAATCTGATTGGTTCAGGAAGGTAGAGGAACCAGAAACCGTCAGGCCTCTATTCCAGAACTTGGATGCCCCGACCACTAAAGATACAGATAACAAGATCTTTAGTTGGAAATACAGTATGGAGCTACAGAAATTTTGATAAAGAGGAGGGGGGCGGGATCAGCTACGTTAGCAACCGCAAACACTTCAAAACATTCCCTAAATTGGTCTTGAGGCGTTTGGCAGTTCTCCCATTGATTAACGCAGATCTGAACGATCGTGCGAAACTATTGGAGGAGGAGATTCAAGCGGGACTGAATGATGATTTTGAAAGTTTCGGATATAATAAACTGGAGGGTAAAAGATCAAAGAAGGATTTGGATTGGGTGACTGGAAAGGGAAAGATTGTGCTAAAGCTGAAGCCAATTAAAACAGTTTTGAGATTGAGAGTTTCGGACCCTAGCCCGTCAAGGTTACAAGAGTTTGAGAAATGGTTCTATGATAATCAGACGGGGGAGGCGGTCGTTCGTGTTAAAGATGGAACTGAATGGAGGATGTTTGATCCGATGGAGGTATTCGGATTCTCGGACGACGATCTGAAGATATTATGCGAGAATCCTATTAGATGCGGAGCCGGAGATGAAACGACAAAGGAAGCTGCCCTATTTGAGAGGGTAGCTAACAGGGCTCGAGGAATCAGGGCGGAGGTGAAACAGCTCGCTGAGAGTGCAGAAACATGTGAATCTGAGGGAATACGTTCGGGAGCTGACGGATCTGCTGGAAGGAGCAAAGGCTGGAGCTGAAGAAGAAGATCCGACAGGTGAAATACCTCCCTAGGGGGAGTATTGATGACCACATGTAGGGTGGTACTTCACCATGTCGTTATTTGTATTTCATTTACTTGTAATAGACTAGTCGTATTTTGTTTCCGTTGTAATAGATAGGTTAGTTTATGTCTTGTTTCTATTTGTGCTTATTCATGCGACACTGCATGCGACACTATAGTGTCTCATGCAGCTTGTCTTAGCTTTGCGAGAAGGTAGTCTCGCCTATGTGACACTGCCTGCGACACTAGCTACTGTATATATAGTTGTTTTAGGGCATTTTATACATAACTCTTGGATCATATTGAATACACTTTACACCTTTTGTTTGTGAGTTCGAATCTGGTTGTTTATAGCAAAGAATTGATTGATTTATATCTTTGTTGCTTCAATCCTATTCTACTTCATCTAATTACCTTCTAATTAATCATTTGTTAATGGGTTATAATAGTTTGTGTGAGTTTTGGTCACAAATCACAATCAATTGTTGCTAGATCTAGTGGTATCAATTGATTGTGATCTGATATATATCATATGTAGCACGGATTAACGATCTACTGGACCAACAATTTCTTTTATTTTAAATTAGTTGGAAGCTGAAGATGGTATAAAATTGGGTGATGGGGTTGATGGAGATCAAACTGCTGAGAAAGATATAGATGAGGTATATCATTAAAGTATGCTACATAAAAATGAGTCACATATATCATGTAAAAAACTATCATGTATTTTGTCAGTCAAATATGATGTTATAAACACCATAAAAATACACGTCATAACTACATTTACTTATGATGTGATAAGGTATAAACTACTTTTCATTTTTTAAATTTATAAAAATACTTTCTCACACAAAACACCAACAATGTAAATGATTGTTCATTGATGATAAACCCATAACAGGCTGATAAAGAATGTGAAGGTTGTATATCCAGCGAAGATGATATGATAGATGCCAAATTGAGTTGTGTGTTACAAGAGTTTAACGATTGTTTGCAGAAAGTAGAGTTGGTATTCAAGGAGTTTTCAAATAAGTATCCAACAAGCATGATACTTAAAGTAAAGAAAAATGTGTGGAAGGACATGTGTGATAAACATACACTTTCTGTTATATCACAAGAAAGATGTGTGCAAACTTCGAAAATTGTGAAATTTTTCTATGATTACAAAGGTGGTTGTTTCACAATAATTCGGGAAGACAACAGTCAATGGTTTTTTAAGTCATTTGAGGAGGTGATGTTACTTTCAGAAAAAGATCGTAATAGGATCATGTGATTATACACAAGACCTGGAGTGCGTAGGAGTAATAAAGAAAAAAGTTTGATTAGCTTCATGCTGAAAATGAAAACATCTGAATCAGAGGATGGAGATGAAACTGAGGATGATGATTCAAATAAGTCCCCTATGTATGATAAAACACCACTGGACGTAAACAAGTTAAACGATGAACCTGTGTATGATGAGACACCACAAACAACGACAGTAGTGGCAAGAACTGAGAATGTTGGTGATAAGGCCCTAATTTTTGATCAAACACCCATAGGTGCCTGTGTTATGAGTGAACCTCCAATGACTCAAATTTTTACCTGCTCATTCATGTCTGAGTTTGAAAATTCAGAAATAGCAAAAAAAGTGAAGAAATGGCAAAACAGTTGAAGGAGAAGGGGACAAGTGATATATACTCAACCAATGTTACCAAAGCAATTTTTGATCTAAACATTACTGGTCCTGATGTGGATGGTGAGGAGAATGTGGCTGTACCAGACATAACAAGGTTGATTAAAGAAAACACCATACTAAGTGTTGGTACACAACAACCACCAACTCCTACGTAGATGCCAGCAACTAATGAAGCTAAACTTGACATTCAAAAGAGCAAAGCGATATATCATTAGTACGAGACAAGAATTTGAATAGAACAAAGAGAAAACTGAGTCAAATGTCAAAGATATTGATTTCTGCATATAAGAATAGAAAAGTTGAGGTAGAAGATGAAGTGACCGCATTGGAAAAGAATATAGCATCCTATTTGTTTGCAGGAATAGGGGATGAATGGTATGTATATTTTAAATATATGTAAACAACATATTATTATTTGATTAAATTTATTATATGCATACCTCATGATTACAGGAGTGTGGTATTCAACATAGAAGGAAAAATAATGGTGACAAGAGTACTAATGGAGAGCATGAGACCAGGACAATATATACACATCAATGTCATCCTAGCATGAGGAAATGTTGAAAAAACTTGAGAAGGCTGCCGAGAGTCCAAAGGAAGGAAGCCAGACAAGTGAGATGACACTCAATAAATTGTTCTGCACCGAGATCATGCTGGTATGTAACCATGTATAAAAAAACACCATACTACATACGACTATGAGATTGATGTTTTATGGTTGTTTTATTGTAATGTAGCATAGGGACACCTACGATAAAAGTGAGCATGAAAGATTGCAGGAATTTAAAAGGCACATGAAAATTGTGCTTCAACGTGCAGAATCAAAGAGCATTGAAGAATTTGAACTGATTTTTATACCAATCTTATACCAACGTCATTACTACTTGATGTGCTTTAATCTCAAAACAAGCGTCATTGAAGTAATTGACAACAGTGCAGCTGAGCCGGACGAGACTGTGACTGTTAAATATTCAGGATGGGTTGATAAAATGGTAAGTTATCAAGTTATTATAATATATTTAAACACCATGTTTTGAAGTAATTTCAGTTGAGTCTGATGAGTTAATGTGGTGATTGTTTAGTTTACAACATTCGGTGATTATTTGATGTCTGTTTCACATATAAATGGCATGAAAATAAGATCAGCATCCCTAATTCGTTTAAAGATGCAATGCAGGACCACCACAAACAAAGTAGATTGTGGTGTGTTTCTGATGAGACATATGAAGACTTATCATGGAGTATGCGATGGTTGGGAATGTGGTCTTTGCACTGAAAATGACAAGGAGAACAATCAACAAAGTCAACTTGACAAGTTGAGGCGTAAATATGCAACAAAAATAACACTTCATTATCTAAATGATGAGAAAGAGGCTTTTATCAAAAGTACGGTTCCTTTCATGAAGTTTAGCAAATAGAAAAAAATCGAGATTGAAAAAAAAGGCAGATGAGAGAATATCAAAAAGGATGGCAAAACATGTTGATTGAATTGTAAATTTGTTCTTTGTTAAAAAAACACCATGAAGTTACATTGTGAACCTTTGCATTTGACATGACAATTAACTTGTCTCATGAAACATTTGTTTTGAATTGACAATTATTACTTAGCATGAAACCTTCTGGGTATTACATTAGCGCCAATTAAATAAACAACATTTTATGTTATATAATGTACTTGAAGAAAATATACTATAGTATGAAGCATATTGTGTGTTAGATTAATAAATTAAGTATTCATGCATGTCATTATATTACTAAATCAAATAATAATGTAATAAAAGGAAAACAAAAAGGAATAAAGTAGACAACATTTATACTACTATAATATAAAAAAAACACAAAACACAGTGAGCAGAAAAAAAGGTACACTACATCTTATTAAAAAAACACTATACAACACCATAAAAATTAAAAAAAAGAGACTTAATAAAGTCCATTTTAATTTTCATGTCCAATTCAATGGACCTAATTATATCCGCAAGCTTTTTAACCAGATCTTTTTCATCTGAGTAGTGTCCCATGTTAAACTTCATGGCAACATATCTGATGGTGTCTTCAGGAAGTCGACTAAGTTCTTTGTTTATCTGGTCACGTTCTTTGACAGATTCTTTGATGGTCTTCATGGTACAACCTATAAGATTTACCATAGCAACGTCTTTTTTGTATTGCTTCATTACCAAATCAAATAAGTACAGTTTCTCACCGGATTCATTTGATAATGAACCAGACGCCATAGCTATTGATTTGTTGGTATATGTCACAACTCCAACGCGGCGGGCGGTCCCAGGTGCCCGGGGGTTTACACGCGTGTGACGAATGGATATCAGGAGCAACGCAGCGGAACAACAACATACATACACACAGCTTAAAACTTAAAGTTGTGCATAGATTAAACTTCATATATACAATACATTGATTACAAAACGATGATTGTTTGTATGATACATAACATTAACAAACTAAAGCTAGCAACTATTCTAGGTCCAGAGCGTCTATCTTCTAAGCCCGCAAGACTTCTACGTGCTCTAGCCTCAACAGTGCTTTCCTGCATCACACGGCACCTAGGATGTGTGCCAAAAATTTTTAAAAGAAAGAGTCAGCTTACGCTGGTGAGTTCATAACAAAACATTTTTTACAAAACATTTCAAAACATTCAATCAATGATTGTAAAGACCTTGATCAACGAGTTGCCAAGCTCCATTGATCACAGAGTTACCACTAACTCCATCACTTACAAGCATATCATAAACATACTAGCATCATCAGATAAATATACACAGTCAATACGATAAACCCCTCAACAACTCCGTCAGGCACGTCTGCGCTGGAGCAGAATATATGCATATACCCTTCACCGAGTTTACCGCCCGTCACCCTAAAAACAGAAGTGGTATTGCCCGATATTTACCGTAGAATGCTAGCCAACCGTTCAAAAACAACAGTTTAAGAACACAACCATTCCAAAAGAGTTTATACAAAAACTCACAATCATTTTCAACCAAAACAGGTTTAAGCAACACATCCAGTTTTGTAAAACATACCATCATTTCAAATGAGTTTAAGTGTATGAACTCACCTCAACAAGATCACAACTAGCTTCGTTCCTTGATCTAATCCAGACAATCAATCCAAATGACTATCTTTGCAATCAACACAGATAGCTATACTGACAATCAACTTCAATAGCTATAATCCACCTATAACGTGATATCACAACGTTATAAATAACGATTCCTAAGACTATGTAAGTCCTAGGGCATAACTAGCGAAGCATACGACTAGATAAGAGTCGTTGCCACCTACGCTTACCAAATCCCATACCTCGGGGATCTAAACGAATCCTACAGAGATATGTTACCCGTTCACAACGGATATCATACCCCTAGGGTACGGATATTCAACCCGCACCCTCCCCGGGTAATCTACCCGTTAGTTGCAGGTGTTTAATCCCGCAACCATTTCCCCTAGCACGTCCCTCGTGCTATGCGGGTATCTTCATCCCGCATTCCCATCGGGTTCCCAACCCGATTCCCGTCCTAAACTAATCGAGAATGAAGGACCATTACCTCGTCGATCACCGATCTTCAATCGCGCAACACCTTGACGATCACCGTTCTTCACTCGGGCAGAACCTCAACGCACGCCAAGCGATCTACACGCGCCCGAGACTCGAAGGAACGTCACGACGCAGGGTACCGCACTCGAGGCGCGATTCCGCAACAAAACGGACTGGTTTCTCTCTCTAAAAAGTTCTAGAGAGAGAGAGAGGTGTGAGCACAAATGAAGGGGGGTTGCACCCCTTTAAATAGGCTGTCTGGGCTGTTCCAGGCGATACGCGCAGCCCACATGCACCATCTGCGCGTATCGCGTAGATGGTGAGTGGCTGCCAGCTGTTTTGCACCCGACTGGCACTAGGCGATACGCGCAGGGGCCTACCCTTTGATGCGCGGGTCGCCTAACCCACATTTTCAGATTTCTCTCGTCGAAACACGTGGAATTCATATATTATGGGCTCCGTAACTCTTCTTCTAAGTTAAGATATGCTCGAAAGAAGTTTTCGGGCATTCCTCGGGTGTTTTCGCATTTCCCGCTTCGTTATAACTCCGATTTGAGTTCCGTTTTCGGCCACGTTCTTCATTTTCAGTCCTTTACCACCCCTAGGGTTTATCACTATACATTAGCACTCTTTACTCAACGTGCTATTTACATGAACAACCGCCCATATACGGCATAGTCTTACGTGAAAAATTTAGGGTTTTACAGTATAGGTGAAGTAATGATATCAGTCTATTCAAAAAATAAGAATAAACACCACTGTATATATAATACAAGCATTGATTATAGTAGTTGCAACCAGCTGTAAACTCAATTAATAAAGGCTTTTATCAACCGTTGGATTGCCCAGATATCATATGGAATCAATTATTACATGACAGTGATAAGGCACCTGACGTCATTTTTGAAATCTCAATTGCATCTATTGAATAAAGATAAATTAAACGCCATAAAAATTTATAAATGACCCTACACCTCTAAAACCAACCCCACCTTCAAAAAAAGCATCAACATACATTCCAAAAATGGGTTCGTCAAAAGAAAACGTTATGAAGATGGTGCCTTGCATAAAAGTTAAAGAAGATCTAACAAGGGATGCTTGTCTACGTTCGTTGAAGAATGTATCAGCTCTTACATGTGAGGTCGATATGTTGATGAAGCTGGAACAAACACCAGCGAGAGATGAAGCTCTTAAATTCTACAAGACTCAGCTTGGTGGGAACAGCAAGGTTAGTGTGTTGGTGCAGGAAGTTGTTCAAGAGGTGGAGGAGAAGAAGAAAAAAAGCTCAGTGGATGTGGAGACCCTAAACAGTGCATGATCTGTTAGGGTTAGTTAGTTTGTGTTTATATCTTTTGTTTGACTAATTTTCTTTTGGTTTTGATGGTGTTTTAAAACAATGCATGTTTAACTTTGTTATATATTTAATCTACTGCTAATGGTTAATCGTTGTAGCAAAATGTGAAGTAGATAATTAGTTTAGATAACAAAATAACAGGATGCATGTAAAAAAAACGACACAAAAACACTAAAAGGCACTAGAAAAGACAAACAAACGATAAGAATGATGGTTTGTTTCGTTAACATAACATCATAAAAATAAATGATGGTGTTGAGATAAACATAGAAATAGATCTGAAACGTCATAACATTTTTCCTGGACATATTTTCCTATTAATCTATACAAAAGTTTCAATTATCAGCAGACATGGTGTCAAATGTTTTCTCCCTTGTATTAGCGACGGTTTTCTTGGGAGGTTTGGAACAAGTTGATGCATAATGTCCATATTCTTTATAGTTTTGACACTGTCTTGATTTCTTGCTTGCTTTTACAATTGCCTCTTCCTATTTCGACTTAATACGTTTGATGTGGACACCAGATCCTTTACACTTGTATCCAACTGGTACTCTTACAGGACGTTTGTTGTACTTCCAAGTACCATTTAACTCAGACGCCCTATCCCTCTTAGAAGGAGGTGGAACAACATACTGTAGTTCATTGGCCTTCGTCTTGTATGCTTCAACATATTCCTTGTACAAAGACAACGCCTCAATGTCGTCGTAAAGACGACTCAAAGTGTACTCTTGAGAAGCGAAAATCTCACGTACCACAGATTGATTACGATCATAAAGATCTGCATAAAAACCACTATGGCTAGACTAACGGTATAAAATATTTGGAACTGCTTCTCTTGTCCAACGTTTAAGAATGTATTTCCTTGGAAACTCCTTAACATCGTATAGCTTTAGAATATAAAAGATGTGTCTGCAAAGCAATCCAAATTGTTCAAACCTTCTACATGAACAATGTATTGTTGCGTCTTCAGTTCGAAACATAACCTGCAAAAAGACACCAAAGAAATTAAAATAAAGTAGCTTTTATATAACAGTCTTTGAAAAAAAACACCATAAGTCGAAATATGAGTTACACAACTGATCAAAGTCTTTGATAAAAAACTTGGTAAATCCTTCAATGTTCTCGAGCTTCACATTTAAACATTTTTCAATGCCTACAATCTCGACTTGAACGTCCAGAAATAATGTTTTAGTGTATATTTGAGAAGATTGTTTTTCAAGAACAAAATCTGTCCTTAATTGTGGACGAGTATAGCGAGTATCATGATCATTCTTCATTTGATTGTGACGTTGGGACTCAATAGCAGTCTCAAAAGGAGTAGGAAATTCAAGCAATGTAGACCTTACATTACAAACTTGTCCAAAAAATGATTCTCACTTTCTGACCTTGAAGTCGTACGCATCAACCCAGACATAAGCTCATCTCTATAGTATGCTGGTATCCATGATTCCCTCATGTCATAAATATTAGCTAACCAGTTGTTATTGCTCAAATCAAAATCTTGAATGACAGAATGCCAACCTTCTTTAAATTCAGCAGGAGTTAGAGAATCAGTCCAAACAATATCACAGATACGTTGCTTGAAATCAGTAGTATTACAAAGCGTCACGCCCACCTAAAAGTCACCAAAAAGAATAAAACGTCATAATTATAAAAACACCAAATATATAACATAAATCAAAAATATCTGTCACACCATGGTTGAAAGCTTATCCATCACATGCCACATGCATAGTCAATGCCGACTACCAGTAAAAACCTCCTTAATAGCCTTTTTCATGGCTGGGTCTTGGTCAGTTACAACTACATCGGGTTGTTTACCAAATGCTTTCAAAAAACATCTAAGCAACCATTTGTATGTTTCAGCCGTCTCAGAAGCCAATAATGCAGCACAAAGGAAACATTATTATTATGATTGTCGATCAAGGTAAATGGAACAAACACCATTGAGTACCTGAAAAATAGAAAAATTTGTTAGAACAACAGCAATGTTGTACATATAGAGTTAGAACAAATTTGTCCACACAAAATATAACATCAATTATATACCTGTTAGATCGATAGGTAGCATCAAATGACATAATGTCACCAAAAACTTGGTAGTTCTTCTCAGACCAAAACAAGCCAACTAAACAATTCTCATCATCAGTAAAATACTCACAGGAAAAATCAGGAAGATGTTCTTTCTTCTTCATCAGATTTCCAACCATCATTTCAGCATCATATTCATTGCTGAACAAATTGATTTCCCTTTTGAAATTCTTACAATGATTCTTACTAACACCAACCTTCTCAAAACCACCAAATATAGTCCTCATTACATTAAATGCCCTAACAGGTCCAATATTGATTTTTGCCATGCTTTGGATCATATGCTTATGTAACTAAGTCAAATTTCGGGATGAAGGCAGAAAGTGCATGTCTTCTTCTTTGACAAAAAAATGATTGTGTTCTTCACCAATATTTATATATTCCATTTATCTTGAACCAGCTCCAAACGAATATGTGCTTGGCAACCAGTCCTCTTTGAAACGTTAGCCCTAACAACCTTTTGTTTAGCATTCTTCTAAAGTATCAACTTTTTTCTTCTGATTAAAACCTTCTTTGCTACATAAGTAGTATTTCAGTTTTATAACACCTTTACTACTTTTTGAATCGGTACCTTTACGTACACCAAACCAGATGCTGCAGCATACTTGCAATAGTAGGCAAATGCTTTGTCCATATTGTCAAACGTCATCCCTACTTTAGGCTTTAGCTCTTCCAATACATCAGGAATATAATACTTTTCAGATGAATTTGGTAAGGTAATTTCTATTCCACGAGGAGCATATGTTAATGAATCAAAACCTATAAAAAAAGCAGCAACCTCAATTAAAATGTATTAACAAAAAACGTCATAAAAAGAGAAACAAGAACAAACGTCGTAATAAGAATGATATACAATATTACACAACAAAAAAACACCATAACTCAGTTCAATAAACAACTCTTTCTGATCAGTTAACATAACATCATATAATTTCCTTAAAACGCCATAAAAATAACTGAATACGATTAAATACCAACACACGTAAAAGCGCATCGCCATTACATCGTAAAAAATAATAATGCATGAAATTGCCTATTTAAAAACACCATATGTTTTTTTAAACTATCTGTAACTAAAAAATTACAGAAATCTATAACGCTTTTTCCTATTCATTTAACATACCACTGTAAACATTATAACCAACACCATAACAGTAATTGTAAATGAAAATTACATTAACAACTACGAATCAAAAGAGTCAATACCTATCAAACAGTACATTATAATGAAATTCAATCAAACAAAACACCATACGTATCAAACATCATAAAATTCAGTGAACATAACATAACATCTATTATATGTTCGTTAACATAACATCATAAAAATCAATGAATAAAACATAGTAAACTCATTATGTGCTTCATTATTACGTCGAATAAATTAAAACACACGAATCAAACACATCAAAAATAACTAATTATAACTACAACGTTAACATAACATCATAAAATTCACTGAACAAAACGTCATAACAATAATTGAAAACAAAAAAAAAAACAAAATCATGTATAAACGCTTAATTATTACGTCGAATAAATGAAGACATGCGAATCAAACACATCAATATTAACTATTTATAACTACATCTACTACAAACTTACCTGAAAAAACTGCATGCTCATCGACAATCGTATCCGCCATTGAAGAGAGATTATGAAATAATTGATCAACGACAGATTATAGAAACAGCTAATCGCCAAATGTAAACGCCAAATGAAATCGATATATTTTATGAATAAATGAGGACATGCGAATCAAACACATCAATATTAACTATTTATAACTACATCGACTACAAACTTACTTGTAAAAACTGCATGCTCATCGACAATCGTATCCGCCATTGAAGAGAGATTATGAAATAATTGATCAACGACAGATTATAGAAACAGCTAATCGCCAAATGTAAACACCAAATGAAATCGATATATTTTATGAAAGTCGGAATATAAACCCTAGCCAATCGCAATAATGAAATCGATATAAATGAGACTTTGAATAAACAACATGCAAGGTAACCGCTCTTACCATAACAACATGCATCGAGTAAAATGATTTCAATACCCTTCCGCATGTTTTTAAAGTACTAGATACATACTCGATGCTGATTGGTTCCTACACTTCCTAGAGTTTTGAGTCTTTTTAGAAAATCCTCAATCTCTCTCTCTCTCTCTATATATATATATATATATAGATATATATATATATATATATATAGATATATATATCTATATATATATATCTATATATGAAACAGCTAATCGAATAAATGAAGACATGCGAATCAAACACATCAATATTAACTATTTATAACTACATCGACTACAAACTTACTTGTAAAAACTGCATGCTCATCGACAATCGTATCCACCATTGAAGAGAGATTATGAAATAATTGATCAACGACAGATTATAGAAACAGCTAATCGCCAAAGATTATGAAACAGCTAATCGAATAAATGAAGACATGCGAATCAAACACATCAATATTAACTATTTATAACTACATCGACTACAAACTTACCTGTAAAAACTGCATGCTCATCGACAATCGTATCCGCAATTGAAGAGAGATTATGAAATAATTGATCAACGACAGATTATAGAAACAGCTAATCGCCAAATGTAAACGCCAAATGAAATCGATATATTTTATGAAAGTCGGAATATAAACCCTAGCCAATCGCAATAATGAAATCGATATAAATGAGACTTTGAATAAACAACATGCAAGGTAACCGCTCTTACCATAACAACATGCATCGAGTAAAATGATTTCAATACCCTTCCGCATGTTTTTAAAGTACTAGATACAAACTCGATGCTGATTAGTTCCTACACTTCTTAGAATTTTGAGTCTTTTTAGAAAATCCTCAATCTCTCTCTCTCTCTCTCTCTCCCTCTCTCTCTCTCTCTCTCTCCCTATATATATATATATAGATATATATATATATATATAGATATATCTATATATATATATATATATATCTTTATATATATCTATATATATATATCTATATAGATATAGGTAAGGGGTCATTTGAGAACACCTTCTAGTTTTGAGAACTCGTGAGAACCTTACTTCCCTAGTTTTTTCATAGTATTTTTTTTTTGCTCAAATGTTGCGTATATTAAAAACTAGAACCTGGAAAAAAGGAAATTAAAAAAAAAAAACGTTTTCGTCGTTAAAAAACGTATATGTTAGTAAAAAATATTTACGTCATATTACATGGGTGTAATAAGTTACACCAGCGTTTTTTCGCTGTAAATATTTTTTAGTTACATATACGTTTTTTAACAACGAAAACGTTTTTTTTAATTTCCTTTTTTCCAGGTTCTAGTTTTAATATACGCAACATTTGAGCAAAAAAATTATATAAAAAAACTCGGGAAGTAAGGTTCTCACGAGTTCTCAAAATATCCCATTTCTATAGATATATATCTATATATATATATGCAGATCAAAGAATAATTTCACTAATTATATTTTTGGATTTTCTGATTTTATAATAATTTTTTTTATTTGATTTTGAAAGACATGATTTAAATTAGGTTCATTAAATCATTTGATTGAATTAGAAATTCAAACCGACCAGGCAAAAACGATTTTGTGAAAAGGTCTGCCAATTGATCTTCAGTGTGAACCTTCGTTTGTTTCTCCTGTTGAAATGGATACATTCGTTTGTTTCTTGCATTGCCATGAAACGAGTCTAGGACTTAAAAATTGACAACCACCGGTGTGACACCCGTCAATTTCAGGTTAACGCCGTTAACCCAAATTAACCAAATTACGTTAGTCTCTTTTAACTTGAAATCCATCTAGTACATTATCACTATAATTAACTAAAATATTAATTTAAACAAACAACAAAATAAATATTTATGACAAAAATAGTAATTCAATCAATTTTCTGATCACAACGAGTGACGTTTAAACATTAGTAAATTAGGAATAACAAATACGCACGTCTCGAATACGTACCGAAGAAGAAACGAGATAACTTCATAAAATAAATACATCATAAAAGTTATAGGGTTCGAATTGTAATTAAATAAAATTAAACTAACGTAACTTTGGTAACAAGAAATAAAACTCATAACTCATGGACTAGTATGCAAATTTTAAAACTATAAACCCACCCTCCTAATAATCTCCTTCATTCACTCGGACACCATAAACCCTAAACGCCGATCATCACCTTCGCCGCTTACAACCACCGTTCCGGCATCTCTGCAACCGCCAACTGCCACCGCAAACACTGTAGAGCACCATTCTATCATTGCAAATAGCCACTGTCTAGCCATATCCGCCCCCTGCAACAGACACTGCGACAACCGCAACTCGCCGGCGAAGCTTTGTTTGTCTCTCGCGAATCGTTTCGGTTAATTTTTACTCCGTTTTGTTAACTCGTTAATGTTTGGTTCGTTACGGTTTTGGGTTTTGGTCTCGGTTTCGGTTACGGTTTGGTTCGAATCTGATTATAGATGTGTGTTTAGTAGATTTGTTATGGTTACGGTTTCGTTTCGGGTAACTGTTGCTGTTATGGTTAAGTTTCAAAATCATGTGTCTAGAGTTCGGGTTAACATGCGCGATTGTGTTACATGTATTGCTATGTATGCGTATGAATGTACAAGAATGAATCATAATGTGTATAGGTTTAAGAATAGCAGTTGGTGTATTGTGTAAATGTATATATGCTATGTGTCACTGTATTAATATATTATTAGTTAGTATGTGTATTGAACGTATGTAGGCATTTAATTAACTAGGAAACAATAGCAACAGTTCAAGGATATATGTGTACTCGTGTGGTTGTGATGAAATGTGTGTGTATATATGAACCGGGTATATGTATACATAGTTTGTATGTATATATATCAAAGATGAAACAAATGTGTTTGAATGTTTATATATATATATATATATGTAGATAGCTCTTATTATGTATGCATGTATATATAAATATATGTGTCAGTACGTATGCATAAAAATTGTGATGGGAAAATATATGTTATGTTAAATCTATCTATATATGTGTGTGGGTATGATATGATCTTATATGTGTGGTTCATAAAAATTAGTAATTAAGTTGATCATTAAATTGTATACCCATGTATGTATGTATTTGGAATAATAGAATGCTAGAAAATTTTACAGTGATACATATCTACACATAGTACTTACGAGTTTGATTAAAAGAGCTCTTAAGTAACAATCGAAATCATTCGAGTTAAACAAATATAAGTATAATATATGAATGCCTATATTGAGTGTTTATGTTTAGTTTGTGTTCATGTATGTGTAGTATTAAAGGAGATATATGAGTATGTAGTGTTTGTAAATTGTATACATATGATATATACAGTTATGTGTTATATCATTTTAGTTTGAAATAAATAAAGTAAATTAAACTATTAGTCTAAGTACCTTTGGTCTTAGTCATGTGTCAAAACTTGTTTTTTTTCGTGACATTGTTATAATGATTGATACCAAACCGAATCCGAGGATGTTTAACCGAATGTGACTCTATTACAGTAATTAGTTTCTAACTATTAGAACTCAAACAGGTTGCTGGTCGACCTTAGAAATATTGTTCTTGTTGGTTTGTTTGTAGCTGTGCAAATATAAGGTGAGTTTCACGGCCCCTTTTACTATTTTCCTGTTGGGGGAGAAAACATGCACAAAACTAATTTTGATAATGGTATTTACTTTATATCTCTTGATTATTAAGCGTAAACGTAACAAGTTGTTAAAGTCCTCACTAAATCTTCGAGCCGTTAATATACGGGGTATAGCGAGGAAGTTCGGGTAGTACTACTGGGTTTGACAAACCCCACCCTCGGCTGGGAGCCGGGTAGGTGTGAATTGTCCTATGTTGTTGGTCCATTGTTGTAGCAATGGTGTCGAGGCGCAAATAAATCTCAGTCAGCTCGGTATCGAAACGCTTAAATAATAAGAAACTGGGTTCGCTACCCAACGATATAATTGTATTTTACATTATCGGCTATTGTTGTATTTTTACTTATCTAAACCTGTGAACTCACCAACCTAGTGTTAACACGATTTAGCATGTCTTTCTCAGGTACTATGCACGGATTAGGAGCATGTTTGGTTGAGTCTTAGCTGCATTCAAAACTTCTTTTGTTAATTTTATTTTTATTAAACTTAATGTTCGGACGCGTGGTTTACGCATTAAATTGTAGGAATTTTTATTTATGCTTCCGCACTGAAACTTATTTTAAACTTGGTTTTTGTTAATGTTGGTTTTTAAATTCATATAGATGTCGTTCAATGTAACTAATGGCAATGAGATCCTGGCATGTCACGCCCTAAACGGTAGAACTCCGTTAGTGGAATTTTAGGGTGTGACAACCGGTTGTTGATTTACGATCTAGGGCACATCCGCTATAATCACTATCAAAGTAGCCATGCAGCTCAAAAAGTCTTTCGTATATATGGATACCAAAGACCCAGAGTTGGTTTGACTGCGATTACGTTAGACTCTTTAAGATCTGCTTGATATCGAGCACAAACACACACCGCATACATGATATCTAGTCTTGATGCTGTTAAATCCATCGATGAACCAATCATAGAGCGATATAATGTTTGATCCACCGATTTGCCTTTTGGATCTGGCTCGAGTTTTGAGTTGACATCAGACGGAGTTTGGATAGATTGACAGTCTTGCATCTCGAATTTGTTCATGAGTTTGTCACTTGAAGTGCTAGAAAGAAAGTAATCTCTACTAGTGAACTCATCTAAAATCATGCTTTAAATATTTCTTCGAACTCTTTGCACATGCTCGTACTTGTAGATCTGAAAATAATGTCATCAACAACATAGAGTAAGTTTGTTCTTGCCTTAGTGATAAACAAGTTTGGATCAATTTGACATCGTAAGTATCCATGTCCAATTAAATGTTTTGACAATGTCCCGTACCATATCCGTGGAGCTTGATGAAAACCTTAGAATGCTTTGTTTAGTTTGTACACATGATATGAAAATTTTGGATCATCAAACCATGTAGGTTGTTTAACATACACATCATTTGTCAAAGGACCATATAAAAGTGCACCCCAACAGTGCTCACCTGCATAACACAGCACCTAGGATGTGTGCTAAAAAGTTTTAAAAGAAAGGGCCAGCTTACGCTGGTGAGTTCATAATAAAACATTTTTACAAAACATTCCAAAAACATTCAACCAAATGTTTGTAAAGACCTTGATCAACGAGTTATCGAGCTCCATTGATCAGAAAGTTACCACTAACTCCATCATATACAAACATTTCTAAAACATGCTAACATCATCAGATAAATATACACAGACAATACGATAAACCCCTCAACAACTCCGTTTGGCACGTCTGCACTGGGGCAGAATATATGCATATACCCTTCACCGAGTTTATCGCGTCACCCTATAACTGAAGTGGTATTGCCCGATATTTACCGTAGAATGCTAGCCAACCGTTCAAAAACAACAGTTTATGAACACAACCATTTCAAAAGAGTTTATACAAAAACTCACAATCATTACTATAAATTAGGAATTCTTATTCAACGTGCTATTTAGATGAACACCTACCCATTATCGACACATACATTGCTTTAGATGCACACCCTTCAAGGTTTCCGGTAACTCAAGCTTATAAGCAACTTTCCCAACTCTCGCAATAACCTTAAATGGACCAATGTATCTCGGGGCTAACTTTCCACGTTTGATAAACCTCACCACTCCTTTCCAAGGAGATACTTTCAACATCAGGTAATTTCTGACTTTGAATTCTAAAGGCCTTCTACGGACGTCATCATAACTTATCTGCCTATCCTGGGCAGCTTTCAGCCTTTGCCTAACCTGTTGGATTTATCAGTTGTCTCCAGCATCAACTCTGTACTACACAACTGATCCTCCCCAACTTCCGTCTAACAAACAGGAGTTTTACACTTTCTTCCATAAAGCGCTTCAAATGGTGCCATCCCTATGCTGGTGTGATAACTATTGTTGTATGAAAACTCAACCAATGGTAAGAATTCATCCCAACTACCCCTAAAGTCAATCACACACGCACGCAACATATCCTCGAGGGTTTGGATAGCACGCTCACTTTGCCCATCGGTTTGAGGATGATAAATCGTGCTCAAACTCAATCTAGTTCCTAGATCTTTTTGCAAACTCGCCCAAAACCTTGACGTGAATCGACTATCTCTGTCAGAGATGATCGAATGTGGCACGCTATGTCTACTCACAATCTCCTTGATATACAATTTCACCATCTTCTCAAGTGAGTAGCTCTCGTTATATGGTATGAAATGAGCCGACTTGGTCAATCGGTCAACAATCACCCATATGGCATTATGCCCAGCACGTGTTCTTGGGAGCTTCATGACATAATCCATTGTTATTCTTTCCCACTTCCAAATTGGCAGTTCTATCTGTTGTAACAGACCTGCTGGTTTTTGATGCTCAATCTTAACTTGTAAACAAGTCAAGCACTTTTGCACATACTCTGCAATTGATCTCTTCATATTGTGTAACATCCGGCCTCTCATACCACCAATATTGTCCGCTTTGCTACATTAGAGCTCACGGATTTGCTTTTTGGTTACTCGGGTGAAACCTTCCCAGGATGGTCACCCATCATGAGATTGCTGTCATCCGAGCACGCTTAACTGTGGAGTTCTCTACTCATCCACTAGCATTAAGCCTCAAAACGCATTGTTGGTATTGATGTGGTCTAAATTATACATTATTTAAATAAATATTTCCTATACTTTTGAGTATTTTTGAATTACTTTTGGATGAATTTTACTCGTAATCGGTTCATATTTAGATTATATCAGTTTTAGAAGATGATGAGTAAAATTTGGTGTTTAAATGAGATTATAATAAATGATTAGATACTTAATTTATTGTTATCTAGTTCTTTATTTTATTTGAATCCAAAATTGAGTATTAGGATATCTTCACGTGAATTTGTTTATTCATGTGTTGAAGAATACAATTAACTATTTTTAAATGGGTTTTGTTGATGTTATGAGTATAGGAAGTGAATAAAGGGGGCCCATAAGTGAAGAAAAGATGTGAAGTTGGGACTTCAATTTTTAACGTTATAATGCAAAGAGAAGAATAAAGTGGGGCCCACGTGAAGTTTTATGCAAGTCCATATGTTAGATTTAAAACACGCTGTATGTAAATTGTGATATATTGGACTTGGAGCTCATGTACTGTTCGTAAATAGACAAATGGGTTTAAAGGCCCATTTAAATGGTGGATATAATGGGTGACGACAATTTAGAAAAGGAGGAAGGAACGAATAAAAAAAAAGGTTTTGTGTGGAAGGAATTGAATTTTTTGACGATAGCCTATATTGTTCCTTTTTGGATCGAACGAAAAGAAGACGAAAGAGAAAAAAAGACAGCAGCTTTTGATTACAATTTATTTTGGAGGTAATTAATTGGCTAAGCGGTTGAAGATCGAACGTTCAAGTTTGACTTGTGGATTACGTTTTTGGTTCGCTTTCTTTGCTATAGTCATTTAATCTTATGTTTAAACTTGTGATTGAATTATGAATGCTATTGTTTTTGATTTAGTAATTATTTTAGGCATGATTTTTGGCTAAACCTTTAATACTACCTAGGCAATGGATGAATATTAATGTTCTTTGGCTACTTTTGGTTTATTTTTATAACTAATGGAATGGATGATTATTGCAAAGTTAATCTAAATATTGTCTTTGAATGTGACGTGCGTACTAGTTATAATATATATGTCTCTTGCCATGTTTCTCTTGTGATTTTTAATTATTGACTTTGTGTTTTTGGTTAAAATTGCATGCTAGATTTAGACTTAGTGTTTGAATCAATATGTGAGTAGTCACCTATGAGATAGGCTTGATTTCATATGTATAAATTAGTATTCTAACTGACCTAGAGACCGGAAGGAGATAGGTTGTAGATTTCATCTAGTTGCTAGTTTGGTTAGGTTAGGATCACACGGAAGTGGATTTTGCCTAAGTAGTCTAGTCACTTGTGATTTCTTGTCTTAGATCGTATTGGATTAATTGATCCCTTTATTTTATTGAGTTGATAGAACCAACTATTAGGATATTGAACTAGTGACCGGGAGGAGAGCTAGTTTATGATCCATTAGTCATCCGGGTTTGGTTTATGCCATAACTTAACACCGTAAGTTTCAAATAACTATTTTAGGACATTTAGCATACATTTAAGACCTATAGCAGGCAGTGTAGTGTTGGGTTGTTCTTGGTAGTTATATTTTTAGATCCGGTGCCATTAGTTGTATGAAACCAATAGTAGTCGAGTCGTTAATAGGATTCCCGCCTAGGTAGTTGCTTTCTCATTCTTGACAGTTCTCGAATCAGTTTAGTTTGTTTTCTTAGTTTAACTCGTTTCTAGCTGTTTTATTAATTTCAATTAAAGTAATTTTCAATTTTACTAGTTTTAATTAATTTAGATAACTTTTAATAGTTAGTTCGTATTTATTTTCATAGTTTAAATAATTAAAAATAAAAAAAGTTTCATCGGTTAGGAGTCGATAACGATTTATTATTGAGGGCCGCCAAACAAGTCTCTTGGGTACGATACTCGGACTTACTTAGCTTGACTACACACGACCGGTACACTTGTCGCTTGTGTGAGTTTTGTTGGGTTTTCCATTTTAATTTAAAACCTAAGTTTTGTGAACGTCATTAATTAATTTAATATATAATCACACACATCAAGTTTTTGGCGCCGTTGCCGGGGACTTTATTTTGGTGACTTCGAGAACGATCCGAGTCGGGGGTCTAACCACCCTTTAATTTTTTTGTTTATTCTTTAATTTTTTTTTGTTATCTTTTTCTTTTCTAGTTTAGTTTCCTCTATTTGCTAGTTGTTACCTTAGATATAGTTTGCCTTTTACGTGCTATTTGTTTGCTTGTTAGATTAGTTCACTTTTATTTAAGTCGTTTAGTTATATATATTTTTTATTTTCTTTTCGTTCTAGTTTATGCGTCACACTCATTCTGTCGGACCACCTGAGTTTGAGTCATTAGACGATCCCGAGCGTATATTCGACCAGCAGACGGACGAACCCGACTACGACACCGAGTCAGTAACGGAGGAAAGTTCAGTTCGCGACACCGACACCGATTCCGTTCACGACACCGAGTCTACGATGGGCGACGCAGATCCACCAGTTAGGAGAGTTGTTGCCGACTACGCAAAGCCGACAGCCGATGGCGCTAGGTCTAGTATCACCCGACCGCAAATCGCTGCCAACAATTGGCAAATTCCTCCTCAGGTCATTTCGATGATGACCAACACTTGTCAGTTTCACGGGTTGCAGTCTGAGGACCCGAATTCTCATCTTAATCGTTTCGCCCGAATCTGTGACACCTTCCATCTTAACGGTGTTACTGAGGACGCACTCAAGCTGCGTCTCTTTCCGTTTTCTCTCTCTGATCGAGCCCACAGTTGGCTAGAGTCTCTTCCTGCCGGTTCCATCACTACATGGGCCGATTTGCAGGATAAATTCCTTCTGAAATACTTTCCACCGTCGAAAACCGCTCGTCTGAGGAGCCTAATTCATTCGTACCAGCAGAAACCCGATGAGACGTTCTATGACACCTGGGAACGTTTCAAAGAGTTGTTGCACAAATGTCCACATCACGGGTTGCAGGATTGGGCACTAGTTGAGAAGTTTTATAATGGAGTAACCTATGCAACACGTAATATCCTAGACACTACTGCTGGTGGTAATCTTTTGACCACTAAAACTGTTGAGGAGTGTAATAACCTGTTCGAGGACTTAGCCATGAGTAGCTTTGAGTATCCTGAAGCTCGAGTTACAGTTTCCGCCCAGCGAGGGGTGCACTAGGTCGATAATGGTACTGTCTTAACTACCCAAGTTGAGGCATTGACTAAAATGGTGAAAGACCTGCAGAAGAAGAAGGAGCAGGCCTGTGAGATTTGTCGGGGTGGTCATGACACTATTGATTGCCCCATCTCTGTTGACAGTCTCCAGGAACAGGTTGATTTTGTTGGTAATCCCAACCGGATGCAGGGTAATACCTTCGGTAATTCTTATAATCCGGGTTGGAAGAATCAGCAGAGTTGGAGGAGTGGAAATCCACCGGGGTTCCAGCCACGCACCCAGAGTCTATTCCAGGACCAGACTAGTGGGCAGAGCAGTGGCATGAGTCAGGGTGAGAGGAAGCCTTCCATGGAGGATATGATGGCCCAACTCCTAGCGAGAGACGATACGAGGTATAAGGAGGCGCAGGAGAGAGATCGGGTGTATCAAATGAGGTTCCAGGAGAACGAGGCGATGTTGAAGAACCAAGGGGCGTTGTTGCAGAACTTAGAGAGAAATGTGGGGGAGTTGGCGAGTATGATGCAGGAGAGGCAACATGGTGTGCTACCGAGTAATGTTGTGAAGAACCCGAATGCCCAGGTGAAGGCAGTGACTACTAGGAGTGGCATGACAACAGGTAAGGCTGATAAACCTGTGTCATACACTGATGATGATGTAGATGAGGAGGTAGAGATGGAGGCTCCTGCTGGCGAGGTGCAACAGAGGCTGCGCCCAGCAAGTACAGCACAGCCAGCGGAGACCGAGAAGAAAGCAGCCGAGAGTTCACAGAAGGAGCCACAGATTCGCTTAGATAGACTTCCATACCCAGGTAGAGTGGCTCAGCACAGGAATGAAGAGCAATACGGAAAGTTCCTTGAGATGTTCAAACAACTTAAAGTGAACTTACCATTCGTAGAGGCTTTACAGCACATGCCTAAGTATGCTAAATTCCTGAAAGATCTGCTCACAAATAAGAAGAAGTTGGAGCAGATCTCAACTGTGATATTGAGTGAGGAGTGCTCGGTTGTAATACAGAATAAGCTACCCCCAAGAGGGCTGATCCGGGTAGTTTCAATATTCCTTGTTTCATAGGTAACTTGTCGGTGAGTAACGCGTTAGCTGACCTAGGTGCTAGTATTAATTTGATGCCCTACTCTGTTTTTGCTAAGCTAGATCTAGGAGAACCGGTACCGACGCATATGAGTATTCAGTTAGCGGATAGGTCAGTGAAGTATCCGAGGGGGATCGTGGAGAATATGTTAGTGAAGGTAGATAGGTTTGTGTTTCCAGTTGATTTTGTGATCTTAGACATGGACGAGGATGAGAATGTCCCGTTGATTTTAGGACGACCATTCCTAGCTACTGCGAGAGCATTGATAGATGTCTTTGAGGGTAAGTTGTCCTTGAGAGTTGCTGATGAGACGGTCACATTTGATGGTAATAGAGCCATGAGGCATACACAGGACCAGGATGACACCGTGTACTTTATTGATACTATTGGTTCACAGGTTAGTCGTTGCTTTTTTAAGTTTGTGGAGAGAGATCACCGGTTTCACCAGGTTCACGAGTTAGAGGAGTTGAGAGATCACGCTTATGCACAGTCGTTTAATTATAAGCTTAGGACTAAGGAGTTGCACGATCGACACTTGAAGGGTAATAAAACCTTCAAGTGTGGGGATCAAGTGTTGTTATTCAACTCACGGTTGAAGTTGTTTCCGGGTAAGTTGAAGTCTAGATGGTCAGGACCGTTCACTGTTAAAGAGGTTTTTCCATATGGTAACATCGAGATTGAGGGTAGTGACGGAGAGCGGTTTAAGGTTAATGGGCATAGGTTGAAACATTATGTGAGTGAAGCACCAGTAGAGGAGTTTAAGGAGGTTGTATACCTCGGTTTGCCAGGCTAGTGAGATCTGATATGAGTCAGGCTGAGGACTCGAGAAAAACCAAGCGCTCTCGGGAGGCAACCCGTAGTATGTAGAGTTTGTAAGTTTAGATTTTATCTTATGTTTGACTTTATTTTTTATTTTATTTTAGTTGTGTCGAGTCAGTTTTATGCTCGGGTATCTTGTTTTTGTTTTTGCAGGTTTAAATTATTCTCACCCGTACTCAATCTCCATTCGGGTGAGTATGCATTTGTGAAGATGAAGGAGGAGCTCGGGAGTGTCGGTGGCAAGGTTGACCGCGACCGAAATGCTATACGGTCAACACTTGAATACTGGAACGAAGACTTAAAGCTTACGCGTTTCGCAATACCAGCTAAGTCTTTTCCAATTCACCTCTCTTATCTTTTATTTTTGCATTCATAGCTTTGTTTTTAAGTGTTTTTCCATTTCTACATTAGGGACAATGTAGAACTTAAGTGTGGGGATGGGAAATGGTCATTTCTGAGTTTTAGTTGTCTGTTTTGAGTCAATATAGAGTCTAAAAAATCCAAAAAAAAAATTCAAAAAAAAAAAAAACAAAAAAATATATATTTTCTTTTGTTTTGTGTCTCTCAACCTTTATGAATGAAAGGGCAGTAACGTTGTAGCATTATAAAACCTAATTTAAGTGATTTTTAGTGGGAAACATACTATTTTTGAAGTGGAATAAAAAGTTGGGTCATACTCAAGCCTTTTAGCTAGTGTGATACAAAATGAAGTTGTTTTCAAAAAGGTGGTTTATAGTAAACGTTAATTTTCACACTTCTAGTTTTAGTGGTTAACATTTCATGGCATATGATTTTATAATCTTGAATCTTGTATTGATGGGATGTTTCAGGATTCGGAGACCATGGGTCTTTATGCGGTCTATCATCTGGTATTTTTACTTCTAAAAACGAGGTATAAATATTCAAATAAAAGCTCAAAGAGCAAAACCCGCAGTTAAGCTGCCGTTATAAGTCAATAAATTTGATCACAATGTGCTTAAAAGTAAAAATTCACTACTGACTTGATCAAACCACCTGTTAGTCATATGGGGTCCCCTTGCTCGCGTCCTAATACCAATAAGAAACGGACCACAAGGGACACGCCATATGTAAGCCCACAGATGAAGTCGTGCATAATCACGTATGGTGATGAATTTCGGGATATTGCTTGATAACGGGGGTATGTCATGTAATGGGGAACATTAGCTAGGAGTAAGTTGGAAATTGAATTTATTTGATGCCACTTGTGAAATGAATAATAATAAGCAATGTTGTTGAAATTGCTTGATTGTTGTTTGTGCTTTAAAATGTTTTTAATCATTTAGTTATAAGGTTTAAGTCAAGTTGGGGTGACTCAACCCAATAAAACCATGGAAAGCTTATAATAACTATGAGTTCCACTCTAATTAAAAATCGCTAAAGTTTTAGTCATGGGTGCTTGTCTGAGTAAGGATTAAAGGTTTGAGTTGTAATTGTATAGTTTTTGTTTTTGGTTTTAGAGTTTTCGAGTCTTGAATCCCTGAGATAGTTTATGCTTTTTCAGGGACGAAAAAGGTTTAAGTGTGGGGATATTTGATGGGGTCTAAATTATACATTATTTAAATAAGTATTTCCTATACTTTTGAGTATTTTTGAATTACTTTTGGATGAATTTTACTCGTAATCGGTTCATATTTAGATTATATCAGTTTTAGAAGATGATGAGTAAAATTTGGTGTTTAAATGAGATTATAATAAATGATTAGATACTTAATTTATTGTTATCTAGTTCTTTATTTTATTTGAATCCAAAATTGAGTATTAGGATATCTTCACGTGAATTTGTTTATTCATGTGTTGAAGAATACAATTAACTATTTTTAAATGGGTTTTGTTGATGTTATGAGTATAGGAAGTGAATAAAGGGGGCCCATAAGTGAAGAAAAGATGTGAAGTTGGGACTTCAATTTTTAACGTTATAATGCAAAGAGAAGAATAAAGTGGGGCCCACGTTGATAGTTATGTATAGGTTGGACTCACCGGCTTGTCGGTGTCATATATTTTGTATGTATTTTGTATGTTCTTTGTATGCTTTTGTACTAGCGAACCTACCGTAGCACAGTTTAGCTTTTGATTTGGTGTCGACCGGGCGAACCTAATTGTGCCCGGCGAACCTATATGGTTCGCTAGATAGATTCGCTGCAGCGAATCTATCAGCGAACCTATGTCTGCTATATATTGTAACCTTATCTTCAAGAAATAGAACTTTGGCAATTTTGACAAAACCAGATCCAAATCTTTGTGTGTTGTGTGTGTGTTTACTGGAGGTGCTAGGAGCATATATTACACATCTTTGTAGCTAATCTACCTCTGGTTGTGTGGTTTAATCTCGTTATTGGTTGTTGGGTTATAATACACTTTGGATGTGAAATGTGCATTTCTATATGGAGATATCGATGAGGAGATCTACGTATGTCAACCACCGGGTTTCGAGGATCCAGATTTTCCTTCAAAGGTGTACAAGCTTGATAAATCCTTGTATGGGTTACATCAAGCTCCACGTATCTGGTATGAAACTCTGACACAGTATCTTCTCAGCAAAGGTTTCTCTCGTGGGACTATAGATATGACATTGTTCAAGAAGGAGGTGATGGGGAGCTGCTGATCGTTCAAGTGTATGTTGATGATATAATCTTCGGTTCGACTAATGAGGGGCTATGTAGAGAATTTGAAAAAGTGATGATGGATCGCTTTGAAATGACGATAATGGGGGAGATGTGTTTCTTCTTGGGGCTACAAGTGGAACAAAAGCCTGATGGAATTCTTATCCACCAAGAGAAATATATCAAAGAGATCCTCACGAAGTTTGGCATGGATGACTCGTCTCCTGAATTGATTCCTTTCACCGCTCAAACATGCCTTACTTCCGATGATAATGGGAATCCTGTGGATGCTCATCGGTATCGCTCGATGATCGGATCTCTCATGTATCTGACTGCAAGCCGACCGGACATTACATTCGCTGTGTGCTATTGTGCTCGTTTCCAGGCCAATCCAAAAGAATCACATGAGAAAGCTGTTAAACGCATTTTTCGTTACCTTAAGGGTTCCTCTCGTTTTGGACTTTGGTACCCAAAAGGTGGGAACTTTGATTTACATGCTTTTTCTGATAGTGATCATGCTGGTTGCAGGATTAACCGAAAATCAGTCACTGGCGGATGTCAATACCTTGGCGAATGTCTTGTTTCCTGGCAAAGCAAGAAGCAAACAACCGTCTCTTTATCCACAGGAGAAGCAGAATACATTGCTGCTTCAAGCTGCTGTTGCCAAGTGCTCTGGATTCAGCATCAGATGATGGATTATGGCATCAACTTTCTTCATACGCCACTCTTTTGTGATAATGAAGTTGCTGTTGGAATTGCCAAGAATCCTATTCATCACAATCGCACCAAGCACATTGAAACAAGAATTCATGCCATCAGAGATGTACAGGAAAAGGGGTTCATTGATATTATTCCTATTGAAACTCGAAAGCAAAAAGCTGATCTTTTCACAAAAACTTTTGACAAACCACGTTTTTATGAACTGATCTCTATGCTTGGACTTATATCTTTTTGTAAACCTTTTTCTATGTGAATCAATTTGTAAATATGTAAATAACTTTTTCTTTTCTTCTTTAAAAATTCCGTGGGTCACTCTATTCCTCGCTCCTTTATTTTATTTTACTTGCGTTTATTTTCTCTTTTATTCTGTATATATATATAAAGAAAATCTGAAAAACAAAAATTTATTATTAGATAGCTATATTATAAAAATTTTGGGGGAGATATTAAAGATTAACTATTTATAGTTTTTCAAATTTTGCTATTTCAAGATCTCCATTTTGATTGATGTTGAAGAAACGTTGAAGGAGGTCAGAAGCATTGTGTTTGGGATATGTCAGATAGGCTCAGCCCGAAAACAAAGTAAACAGTGATTGTGCAGCCAAACATAACGTTCAAGATCTCGGCAACAAGGATTATCCCCTTGACATGATTGGATTGCACAAAGATAAGGGTTCTGTCAAAAATGGGTTGAGAGCGTCAAATCTTTGCCTTGATTTCCCTAAACATCCCAAATCACCCTCGCCCTATCCCCGAATCGAGTTTCTAGTGTGCAAAACAAATAAAATAAAAAGCTGCTAGTGATGCTCTTCGGAAAAACCTCTGAGTGAGTTACTTGTTAACTCCTCAGAACGTATTGAGTCAAAGTGCTTAACTCCTCTGCTATACGGAAGTATTGACCTGGAGTTGGTGGATCTTCTCTGCTATACGAAAGTATTGACCTGAAGATTCACCGAGCATGCTCAAATGTTCATCTCCTCTGTTATACGTCGGTATAGACCTGGAGCTCTGAATTATTTGAGTTTCCCAAATAATAAGTCGCATTGTGTTCAAAAGAATCAATTGTTGACAAGCTCCACTCACAAAAAGATGCAAAAATTGCACAAGTGTCAAAAGAAGCTAATGTATCGATCAATATTCAAAATTTGATCCTCGAAACTCAAGCAAAGTCAATCGTATTGCTCAGATATACCCTGATGACAGAACTTGTTCTTTTTATCTAGATGTCTGTGGGGACCGAGTTGTCTGAGCTTCTTCAATCAAACCAAAAACATGATAAAAGAAGCTGCTGATCTCTTGTTGAAAGGACTAAGGCATGGGTTTAAATGGACAAACATATCTGCAATCCCGCCAATCGATGATTCTCCGGATTCTGCTCAAAACACCATGAAAAATATATATATCCTTCTTTAGCGTTTAAAATTCTTGCCTTTTTTCTTTCATTTTATTTTATTTTTCTGATTTCTATCTTCTTATTATTATTATTTTTAGGATATAATATGTTTATTTTTGGAGCGTTGAAATCGTGGGACGTTTTCATGGATTTTCAAAGAATTTAAAATTTGAGAAAAACCAAAAATATTTTAATTTTTGTGTGCTAGCGAACCTGCTAGCGAACCTACAGGTTTGCCAGAACCTCAGGTTCGCCCGGAACCTCTTTGCATCGCCGCCGTAGGCTGTCTTGACCTTTGGTCTTCGGGCGAATCTAAAGTTCGCTAGTGTGTCTGCCAGCGAACCTGTGTCTGTATATATATGTAGTGACAGCGAAATATTTCACAATTTCGCTGTCACTATTACTATAGCTGTTTTTTTTTTTAAATCTAACTGACAAAAGTTCGATTCTTGCTCTTCAACCGGTTTTTCACACTTAAACACTTTTATTTTGGTCTGGTATGTCATCGCCTCCATCTTAATCTATGTTTAAACCTTTAATCGCACTTTTTACCCCTTAAATTCGTCGATCTGTGATTGTGTGTAAATCAAATGACTGTTTTGGTGTTTTTAGTTAGGATTTTGCTTCATAATATCCTCGTCTGATGTTTATATTTCCTGATTGTTGCTTTGTTTGCTTGATAATGGTGTATTGTTTGTGATTTCGGCCGTTTTTCAAAAACTAGGGTTTCCAGCGAACCTAGGTGTTCGTCTGGCGAATCTGAACGAAAGTTCAAAACTTCGAGCGAACCTATGTCGTTATGCCGCCCGCGCATCAACATAGATTCGCCCGACTGTTTCTAGCGAACCTATACATTCGCTCGACCAAATGACTGATTTTTCATGTCAGCGAATCTATAGGTTCTGGTGCCAAATCTCAGGTTCGCTCTTTCTGCGAACCTAATTATCCAACGAATCTATTAACTGTTGTTTTTTGAAAATCTTTGTTTCTGATCAATCTCCGTTTATTTTTCAGGCACGATGTCTACATTATTCTTCGAAAGAAAGCACAATATGTGTGCTTTGCTTGACGAGAATCACGAAAAAGCCGGTGGCTATAGAGATTGTATCAAATGGTTGAAGTCGTCTCACATACATCACGCCATTTCTCATTCACCGACCATATACGAGCTGCATGTTCGAGATTTCTGGAGAACTGCAGTGATGAATGTATCCGTACAGCCATCTCGTATATGTGCCAAGGTTAGCGGTTTTGATCTGGAGTTTACTGAGGCTGATCTGGCCAGGATTTTGAGATTAGAGGAGGATGTCGGAGATGAAGTCAGTATGACGGCGGAAGAGGTATATGGGGCATTCAGGACTGCGGGTTATGAGGGTCCGATGCCTGGTGAAAAGAAGATGGAATTCGTTAAATCCTATCTGATCCAAGAATGGAGATATATTGCACACGTATTCATTATGTGCTTGGATCATACGAAAGGGGGCACAGATGGATTGAATTTAGACTGGGCTCAGGCAATGATGCTGTTTTGTCGGGGACAAAAGGCAAATCTTGCGAAGCTAATCTACAACTATTTGCTCGAGAACATCCATGCTACTAAAGCGGCTAAATGGTTGATGTACCCCAGATTCATTCAGATGATTCTGAATGACAAATTGCCAAATCTGCCGGTGATTGGTGAAGAACTAAAGATCTGGGAGATGCACTCGAGGATATTCCGAGACTGCAAGTCGGTAAAGTCTGATTGCGTTGGTAGGACCTCATTCTTGTGGGAGAACATGTACACGGCTGAAAGATGGGTACAAATACAGAGGATAATGGAGTCTGAAAGGAAACGTGGTGGTGAGAACATTGAGGTGGTTGAGAAAAGTATAAAGAAGAGAAAGCCATACGCAAAAGAAAAGGATTATTCGTTTGATCGGGAAGTTGATGAGATTCAGGCAGAAATTGATGCGGGTAGGGAAAAACGGACAAAGAGAAAATCTGATACACAGACTGAAACGTCAAAGAAGGCAAAGCATGACATTCCGGGTACATCTGCTGAGACCGTTAGTGGACTGAAAGGTGAAATAGACAGTTTGAAGGTTGAGTTGGGGGAACTGAGGAGTAAGTATGAGGAATTGGAGACCCAGGATGCTGAAAAGTCGACTGTTATATATGAAATGGGGAGGATGATGAAGGATCAACAGTGTCTGATGGTTAGAATATTCAAGGAGCTAAATAGCCTGAAAGAAAAGGAGGGGTCAGAACCTGCTATGTCTGAAGCTGAACTGAAATCCTTAACGGATGCTGCAAGGTATCCGTTAATGGACGTTGTATTTGGGGATCATGACAAAGGGAAAGGTAAAGCTGCTGAGGAGCCGTTCGATGAAGAAATGGGTATAGATCTGGATGTGTTTGAGGGGGCTGAAGTTGTTGGAGGATCTAGCGTGAACTTTAGTTTGATAGATGAACCAGAGGTTGACATAAATGCTGACAGTGAAGAAGACTTGGATGATGAGCCTGAGAAGTACAAGGTTGAGGAGAAAGGGGTTAGTTATCAGTTCGAGCATATTGACTTGGATAAATCAGAGTGGTTCAGAAAAGAAGAAGAGGCTGTTCCAGAGGTACCTATCTTTCAGAACATTGATAAGCCAAACACCTCTCAGTTAGATAGGCAAGTGATAGCGTGGAAGTACAACTGTCTGGTGGACGCATATATGATTAAACGAAGGGGTGGGGATATCAGCTATGTAAAGAATAGGAAGCATTTCGCTACACTGTCTCGATGGGACTTACGTAGGCTGGCTGAGCTACCGTTGTTAGGAAAAGAGGACAGTGGCAGAGCGTGTGCGTTTGAGGTAACAATCAGAGAAGCCGCCAAGACTAACTTCGTGGATTTTGGGTATCAAAAACCGAGGCGGATGAGACAGAAAAAGGATAGGCATTGGGTTTCGTGGAAGGGAAAAGTAGTTTTGAAGATTGAAGCGCCGAAAGTTATGACTAGGGTTAGGGTTCTGGACACACAGCCACCCAGATTACAGGATTTTCACAAATGGTTCTACGACAATAGTACGGGTGAAGCTGTTATCAGACTGAAAGGGGAAGATCGTCCAGAAATCCGATTGTTTGACCCAATGGAGATCTTTTCCTTTTGCGATGAAGATTTGAAAGTACTGTGTGAGAACCGGATAATGCACGGGGCTGGAGATGATACTAGAACTGAAGCAAACCTGTTTGTGAAGGTTGCAAACAAAGCCCGGGGAATTCGTGCTGAACTGAGGATGGTGAATGAGAGACTAAGGATGACAAATGATCAGAACTTGGAAATGGATGACCTGTCCAGACAACTTGATCGAACTATCGAACAGAGGTTTGAGAAACCAGTAGAAGTGGTTGACTTGGATGTGACTGGCGAGGAGCATACAGAAGAAATTCAGGCGGAAACAATCGTTCTGGATGTGCCTGATACTGATGTCGCCGAAGCAGAGTTCGTGGAATCAATGCTGATATTTAGTGAAGACGATGAGACGGATCTGAAGACGTTACAAATCCAATGGCCGGAATTAAAGGAAGGGCAGGAGCGTTCATTGAACATCTTTGAAGCCAAAAGAAGACGGAGCTAAACAGAAGACTTCCCCAGGTGAGGTCCAACCTAGGGGGAGTATTGATAGTTATGTATAGGTTGGACTCACCGGCTTGTCGGTGTTATATATTTTGTATGTATTTTGTATGTTCTTTGTATGCTTTTGTACTAGCGAACCTACGGGCGAATCTATAGATTCGCCCGTAGCACAGTTTAGCTTTTGATTTGGTGTCGACCGGGCGAACCTAATTGTGCCCGGCGAACCTATATGGTTCGCTAGATAGATTCGCTGCAGCGAATCTATCAGCGAACCTATGTCTGCTATATATTGTAACCTTATCTTCAAGAAATAGAACTTTGGCAACTTTGACAAAACCAGATCCAAATCTTTGTGTGTTGTGTGTGTGTTTACTGGGGGTGCTAGGAGCATATATTACACATCTTTGTAGCTAATCTACCTCTGGTTGTGCGGTTTAATCTCGTTATTGGTTGTTGGGTTATAATACACTTTGTTTGTGTGAGTCAAGTGTGTTTCGTTGTTAAACAAGTCATTATAGCACTGAAATCACGATCATTATGGACCAACAATACGATCATTATGGACCAACACACGTGAAGTTTTATGCAAGTCCATATGTTAGATTTAAAACACGCTGTATGTAAATTGTGATATATTGGACTTGGAGCTCATGTACTGTTCGTAAATAGACAAATGGGTTTAAAGGCCCATTTAAATGGTGGATATAATGGGTGACGGCAATTTAGAAAAGGAGGAAGGAACGAATAAAAAAAAAGGTTTTGTGTGGAAGGAATTGAATTTTTTGACGGCAGCCTATATTGTTCCTTTTTGGATCGAACGAAAAGAAGACGAAAGAGAAAAAAAGACAGCAACTTTTGATTAGAATTTATTTTGGAGGTAATTAATTGGCTTAGCGGTTGAAGATCGAACGTTCAAGTTTGACTTGTGGATTACGTTTTTGGTTCGCTTTCTTCGCTATAGTCATTTAATCTTATGTTTTTGATTTAGTTATTATTCTAGGCATGATTTTTGGCTAAACCTTTAATACTACCTAGGCAATGGATGAATATTAATGTTCTTTGGCTACTTTTGGTTTATTTTTATAACTAATGGAATGGATGATTATTGCAAAGTTAATCTAAATATTGTCTTTGAATGTGACGTGCGTACTAGTTATAATATATATGTCTCTTGCCATGTTTCTCTTGTGATTTTTAATTATTGACTTTGTGTTTTTGGTTAAAATTGCATGCTAGATTTAGACTTAGTGTTTGAATCAATATGTGAGTAGTCACCTATGAGATAGGCTTGATTTCATATGTATAAATTAGTATTCTAACTGACCTAGAGACCGGAAGGAGATAGGTTGTAGATTTCATCTAGTTGCTAGTTTGGTTAGGTTAGGATCACACGGAAGTGGATTTTGCCTAAGTAGTCTAGTCACTTGTGATTTCTTGTCTTAGATCGTATTGGATTAATTGATCCCTTTATTTTATTGAGTTGATAGAACCAACTATTAGGATATTGAACTAGTGAGACCGGGAGGAGAGCTAGTTTAGGATCCATTAGTCATCCGGGTTTGGTTTATGCCATAACTTAACACCGTAAGTTTCAAATAACAATTTTAGGACATTTAGCATACATTTAAGACCTATAGCAGGCAGTGTAGCGTTGGGTTGTTCTTGGTAGTTATATTTTTAGATCCGGTGCCATTAGTTGTATGAAACCAATAGTAGTCGAGTCGTTAATAGGATTCCCGCCTAGGTAGTTGCTTTCTCATTCTTGACAGTTCTCGAATCAGTTTAGTTTGTTTTCTTAGTTTAACTCGTTTCTAGCTATTTTATTAATTTCAATTAAAGTAATTTTCAATTTTACTAGTTTTAATTAATTTAGATAACTTTTAATATTTCGTTCATATTTATTTTCATAGTTTAAATAATTAAAAATAAAAAAAGTTTCATCGGTTAGGAGTCGATAACGATTTATTATTGAGGGCCGCCAAACAAGTCTCTTGGGTACGATACTCGGACTTACTTAGCTTGACTACACACGACCGGTACACTTGTCGCTTGTGTGAGTTTTGTTGGGTTTTCCATTTTAATTTAAAACCTAAGTTTTGTGAACGTCATTAATTAATTTAATATATAATCACACACGTCAGTATTTGAGGTCGGACATTCCTTATAAATCCCAGATCTCTCCTGCCCACGGCCGATGTGGGATTTGCCTAGGGTGTTACATATTGGGCCACCAATATTGCTCTTTTAAACTTTTGAACATATTATCCGTTCCAGGATGAATCGAGTACTTAGACTTGTGGGTTTCGTCAAGAATCTTATCCTAGATACCTCCAAACTTTGGAATCCAAATTCTTGACCCAAACCTTAGAGTCTCATCCTTTCCCTTTGTCAACATACCTTCCTTTCCCACCATTCGCTCCTTCCTGATGCCTTCTTCCTCAAAGGCATTTTTCTGAGCTTCAACGATCTGATCCTTCCAATCAATCGTTACAACGATCTGCAAAGCCCTTACTCTAATGGGTTTAACCCTCTCCTTCCGACTTAGGGCATCTGCTACCACATTGGCCTTGCCAGGGTGGTATTTGATCTCACAATCATAATCGCTAAGCAATTCCATCCTTCTCCGTTGCCTCATATTTAGCTCCTTCTGATCAAAAAGGTGTTGGAGGCTTTTGTGATCAGAATATATCACAACTTTAGTACCATAAAGATAGTGTCGCCAAGTCTTTAAGGCAAACACTATGGCGCCTAATTCCAAATCATGTGTGGTGTAACGTTTCTCATGAACGCTTAATTGTCGTGATGCATAGGCAATGACTTTCTCTCGTTGCATCAGCACACAACCAAGACCATTAAGCGAGGCATCACAACATACCACAAAATCCTCATTACCTTCGGGTAATGAAAGGATTGGAGCGCTACAAAGCTTCTTCTTCAAGACACTCAGCCTTCCTCTTGCTCGGGTCCTCATTTGAACTCAGCCTTCTTCCGCGTTAATGCAGTCATCGGTGTAGCAATCTTGGAGAAGTCTTTGATAAATCTTTGGTAGTATCCGGCTAAGCCTAAGAAGCTTCTAATTTCCGTGGGAGTCTTCGGAACTTCCCATTTCATTATAGCCTTTATATTAGTTTGATCTATTGGAACACCATTTTCATTTATCACATGCCCGAGAAATCAAACCTCTCTCTTCCAAAAATCATACTTGGAGAACTTAGCGTACAGCTTCTCCTGCCTGAGAGTTTCCAAAACCTTCTTCAAGTGTTCAGCATGATCATTTTGATCTCTAAAATAGACCAAAATATCATCGATAAAGACAATGACAAATTTGTCTAAATACGGCTTGCAGACTCTGTTCATGAGATCCATGAATGCTGCAGGGGCATTGGTTAATCCAAAGGACATAACCAAAAACTCATAATGCCCATAACGGGTTCTAAAAGCCATCTTGGGAATATCTTCTTCTCGCACCTTCAGTTGATGGTATCCAGACCTAAGATCAATCTTAGAGAAATAGCTGGCTCCTTGCAGCTGGTCAAACAGATCGTCTATCCTTGGCAATGGTTACTTGTTCTTAATAGTCAACTTGTTCAACTCACGGTAGTCGATGCACATCCGCATAGAACCGTCCTTCTTCTTCACAAACAATACTGGTGCACCCTAAGGGGATGAACTTGGTCTAATGAAGCCTAAGTCAAGCAACTCTTGAACTTGCTTCATCAGCTCTTGCAATTCGGAGGGAGCCAAACGATAAGGAGCCTTCGCAATCGGCCTTGCTTCATGTATTAAATCAATTCGAAATTCGATTTGTCGGTTGGGAGGGAGTCTAGGTAAGTCGTCAGGATACACACCAGGGTAATCACACACGACTGGGATATCCGAAATCTGCTTTTTCAGGCTTAGCATCTAAAGCATAGGCTATAAAAGCCTCACAACCTCTCAATAAACATTTACTAGCCTTAATTACAGATATCATCCGGATATTACCTCCGATACTATCTCCCTTAACCACTAATGTTTCACCATCTGACTTACATACCCTTACCAACTTTTTCACACAATCAACTTGGACTCGATTATAAGTTAACAGTCCATTCCTATGACTACATCATAACCATACAATTTCATAGGCATAACATCAACTTGAAACTCAACACCATTTAAATTAAGCAAGCAATCCTTATATACTACTGTTATCACATCACTTCCTCCATTTGCGGTTTCTACCCGATAAGTAAGATCTAGTACTACGGGTTCTTTTCCTAGGTATTTACCAAAAGAAGCTAACACAAAACTCTTATTTGCACCCGTGTCAAATAAAACCTTAGCATAAACGTTGTTTACAGGAAACATACCTGCTCAACATCCTCATTAACTTCTTTATCACCTCCCTTCTTCATAACAAACACCCACCCTTTGGCTGGGTTCTTTCCTCCTTGCGTTTTCTGGATCTTGGGGCATTCACTCTTATAATGCCTTGTTTCCTAACAATTAAAACACTTAAACGTCGGACATGATCTTGCGAGATGTCCCGATTGCTGGCATCAGTAACACTTCCTCTCTTGAGATTCCTCTCCAGATTTTCCCTTATCTTTGCTACCACCTTCTTCCTTTTTAAACGTGAATCTACCGCCAGAACCACTCTTCTTATCCTCTTACTTCCTCTTCCTTTCTCCTTCTTCTGCCTCTTGACTTTGCACCTTATCATATATGGTTGCACTCAGTCCAACTGCTTCATCAAAGTTCGTTGGCCCTTTTGCCTTCACATGCGTTCGGACCTTTGGTGGAAGCCTCTAGATGTAACACCTCAACCTTATAGACTCGGGAGTAACTGAGTGGGGAACCAACAAAGCCATCTCGTTGAATCTAGAGGTGTATTCACGAGGCGTCATCGTTCCAGCATCTAGACATAGAAACTCCATCTCCATCTTGTCCAACTCGTTCTGCGGACAGAATTTTTGGAGAACCAACTCCTTCATGTCATTCAACCTCATGTTATCGATAGCGGCTTGTCCTTTCCTTTGAACTATCGTCTTCCACCAATGCATAGCTTCTTCTTCAAATGAATGAGAAGTGTACTTGACCTCTTGATCTTCCCGGCACTCACTAATGTTGATCACAGCTTCCATCGTAGAGATCCAATTGTACGTTGCTATGGTACCACCTTTTCCGTTGAAGGGTTTAGGAGTACAATCCTTAAAACCTTTATACAAGCAACCTTGCTTGGGGATTCTTATGCCATCGTTTCCACCAGTACCACCATCGCCTATGGCATCGCCACCACTTCCCATGCCACCATTGCCTCCGGTACCACCACTACCTCCGGTGCCACCTCCAGTGCCACCACTGCCTCCACAGTTCTCTTCATTTGATCTCCTTTGCAGTGCAGAGTCTATGATCCTAGGCAACATGGCTTCTAGTACCTTGGAGACTTGATCAGCAACCGCCGAATTAAACTGGGTTTCCGTCATGATAACTTCCTCTCCGTCATTATCATGATTCTCGGTAGTCTTAGTGTTAACTGTTTCTTTGTTCGTGTTTGTCCTAGTACTTCTTCTTGTAGGAGGACGTCTACCACTACCTTTCTTTTTAGCCATAACTCTACCTACAAAAGAGAGCAGGGAGTTAGTATTCACATGATGGACCATGATTAAGAACAATATAGTGCTTGTAAACAAATAATGACAGTGGCCAGTTGCAATTATTTATTTACCGCACTGATTGTGTTCTCAGCCATTCTCCGCCAAGTTCATACCAAAAACCCATTCCCCTTTCAAAAAGGCAACTTCTATACACCTATGCGGGCACTTATCCTATCTCATCTTAGTTTAAGTCTAAATACTAGCTTGTACCTAGTTCGCTTAAACTACGGCTCTGATACCAAACCTGTCACAACCACAACACGGCGGGCGGGCGGTCCCGGGAGGGATGATTGGTGCCCGGGGGTTTACACGCGTGACGAATGGATATCAGGAGCAACGCAGCGGAATAACAACATACACATAGCTTAACACTTAAAACTGTTCATACATTAAACTTCAAATACACAATACTTTGATTTCAAAATGACTATTAATTATTTGATACATAACATCAACAAACTAAAGCTAGCAACTATTCTAGGTCCAGAGCGTCTATCTACTAAGCCCGCAAGCCCTCTACCTGCTCTAGCCCCAACAGTGCTCACCTGCATCACACAACACCTAGGATGTGTGCCAAAAAGTTTTAAAAGAAAGGGCCAGCTTACGCTGGTGAGTTCATAATAAAACATTTTTACAAAACATTGCAAAAACATTCAACCAAATGTTTGTAAAGACCTTGATCAACGAGTTACCGAGCTCCATTGATCAAAGAGTTACCACTAACTCCATCATATACAAACATTTCTAAATCATGCTAACATCATCAGATAAATATACACAGACAATACGATAAACCCCTCAACAACTCCGTCTGGCACATCTGTATTGGAACAGAATATATGCATATACCCTTCACCGAGTTTACCGCGTCACCCTATAACTGAAGTGGTATTGCCCGATATTTACTGTAGAATGCTAGCCAACCGTTCAAAAACAACAGTTTAAGAACACAACCATTCCAAAAGAGTTTATACAAAAACTCACAATCTTTTCAAACCAAAACATGTTTAAGCAACACATCCAGTTTTATAAAAACATAGAATAATATTAAAACCAAAACAGTTACACAAGAGTTTGGGTGTATAAACTCACATCAACAAGATCACAACAAGCTCACAACTAGCTTCTTTCCTCGATCTAATCTCGACAATCGATCCAAATGAGTATCTTCACAATCAACAAAATAGCTATACCGACAATCAACCTCAATAGCTATAATCCACCTATAACACGATATCACAACGTTATAAACAACAATTCCTAAGACTATATAAGCCTTAGGGTCATCTAACGAACCCTACGACCAAATAAGGGTCGTTACCACCTACGCCTATCAAATCCCGGACCTTGGGAATCCAAATATATCCTACGAAGATATGCTACCCGTTCACAAAGGATATCATATCCTCAGGGTACGGATATTCAACCCGCACCCTCCCCGGGTAATCTACCCGTTAGTTGCGGGTGTTTAATCTCGCACCCATTTCCCCCGGCACGTCCCTCGTGCTATGCGGGTATCTTCACCCGCATTCCCATCGGGTTCCTAACCCGATTCCCGTCCTAAACTAATCGAGAATGAAATACACTTTACCTCTTCGATCACCGATCTTCAGTCGCGCAACACCTTGATGATCACCGTTCTTCACTCGTGCAGAACCTCGACGCACGCCAAGCGATCTACACACGCCCGAGACTCAAAGGAACGCTCCGACGCAGGGAACCGCACACGTGGCGGGATTCCGCAAGAAAACTAGGTTCTTTCTCTCTCTAAAAACTTCTAGAGAGAGAAAGAAGTTGAGCAAGGAGTGAAAGGGGGTTGCACCTCTTTATACAGGCTGGTCGGGCCATGCTAGGCGCTACGAATAGCATAGCATGCTCCTCGGTGCGTATCGCGTAAGAGGAGAGTGCCAGCCAGTTGTTTTCCACCCGACTAGCACTAGGCGATACGCGCACGTGCCTACCCCATGATGCGCGGTACGCGTAGACCACATTTTCAGATTCCTCTTGTCGAAACACGTGGAATTCATATATTATGGGCTCCGTAACTCCGTAACTCTTTTTCTATGTCAAGATATGCTCGAAAGAAGTTTTCAGGCATTCCTCGGGTGTTTTCGCATTTTCCGCTTCGTTATAACTCCGATTTGAGTTCTGTTTTCGCCCACGTTCTTCGTTTTCAGTCCTCTATCACCCCTAGGGTTTATTACTATAAATTAGGACTTCTTATTCAACGTGCTATTTACATGAACACCCGCCCATTATCGACACATACATTCGTCGAAATTTAGGGTTTTACAGTAGTATCCTTGTGTGACGAGTGGAGCTTTATTACTTATGAAGATTCCTCTTTCATCCGGTTTATTTTTGAAAAGCTAATTGCTTCCGATTGCAAATTATCCTTCGGGTAAAGCCAGTAACTTCCATACCTCTTGTTTTCTGAATTGTAACAGTTCTTCGTGCATAGCTTCAATCCAACTGTTCTCTTTCAATGCTTCAGAAGTATTCTTAGGAACCACTTGAGAAAGAAAGCATGAATATAGACAAATGTTAGTTGTTTCCGTTTGGCTTCGCATTTTTCACTTATCCAATGGACCAAAAATCTAGGATAAAGGGTGGTTCTATTGGATGCGGGCTGTAGGAATTGCAACAAAGAAGATGTGTGAGGATGGAAATTTGGTACTTGAGATGGAGAATTTATGAAATAATCCAAACTATTATTGACTTCTTCACCATCAAAATCTGAAGAAGACTTTGATTCTTCTTTGACAATTTCAAAACCATCATTAAGAGATTCATTTTGAACTTCTGGAACTTGACTTTCATTTTGATGATTATCAGGAGCTTGAGATTGAGCTTAAGGTTGATTAGGAACATCACTAGAGTCACCAAATAATAAGAAACAGATAAACTTGATTTATATCATCCATATCATCATCTGAATCATCACTAAATGATCCTAAATATCCAACTTCCTTTGATTTTGAACCTGCAGTTTCAAACAAGTTAGGAATGAATTTGACAACGAGTCTAAATCAAATAACCAAGCAGGACCTTGTGCAACAGATAGGAATGAATTTTCAAGAAATTTCACATTAAATGTTTCAATCACTGTCACTCCCTCAATTTTCCACAAACAGGGTATCCGTTAGGCGTGTGACATGCCACGATCTCAAGCCATTAGTTACAGTAACACTGACTAAAATATTTTTAACAAAAGTTTAACTTAGACAATTGTCCAAAACTCAAGGTAACAAAATGTAAGTTTTAAATTTTAGCGGAAGCTTTTAAACAAACCCATTATTTAAATAAACTTGTGCTCAATAGTTTAGCAAAAAAAACCAATAAAACTTGTGCTCGATAGACTAGCACGATACCAGTATAAAACATGTGCTCAATAGTCTAGCACCATACCGAGTTAAAACCTGCGTTCAATAGTCTAGCACAAAACCGGCAATTGTTTTCAATAAAACCAACAATGTAAATAAAAGTTCAAAATAAAGTAAAACGACTCATGCATGATATGTCCTACGTGCACAACTCCTAGCCACCTGAAAAAACATACTGAAAATGGTCAACACATGGTTGGTGACCTCAATGAGATATTTAACAAAAGTTTATAAATATCAAAATAGTTTAACTGATAAAGTTTATTTGCTATTGCTGGTTTGCAAGACCACCTCGCTTACTACATGAGCACGTTGAGATTAAACTGAACGTTGTGTTGTTTGCCTTACTGCCATCAAACTAGATGACCAAAAGTTTCAAGGACAATCTGCACCACCTGGATCCCTACCAGCGTGATGGGGTCTGCCGAACCCAGTAGTACTACTCAAATTTCCCCGTTATACCCACTGTATATTAATAATCTCAACTAAAGGAAAGGACTTTTGTTGGAACGTTTATGCTCAAGTAAAATAAGCCATTAGACAATAGAAATTAGTTTATCAAAAAGTTGCCAGAAGGCCTTGCCCGAAGGCATAAAACGCAACCCAATGCCATATAAAATCTTGCCCAAAGGCCTTACCCGAAGGTATAAAAATGCATCCCAAGGCCGTATAAAATATTTTTGTATGTTTTCTCCCCGAAAGGATTTAAAGCGGACAAAGAGACTCAGCTTTGAAGCGCACAACAATAATAACGGCAAAATATGCAACAAGACCTTAGATCGCCCAACGACCAGCTTAATAATTGTATGCTAATTATTACAAGGATTTGAACTCATATATACATACTAGCAGAGTACCCGCGCGATGCAGCGGTGACGCTAATGCAACATCAGTGACAATTTATAGCTTGATACTTGTTTTTGATAGCTTATTCGTATATATTAGTGAAATATGTCTACGTTATGAGACTCACATGTAACTAAGTTAATAATAACAATCCTACGAATATGAAAACATGAGTCATAAACATAGCAATTTAAAAATAGATATTCGAACACACAAATAAAAAAACTTAAGTCAATGACTTGAGCTCCATGTTTCAACCGCCATTTCTCATAAAAATCAAAGATTTTGACTTAATAGAGCTCAACTCGATCTATCAAACATATACGATGAATGTATGGCCTCCTTCACAAAAAAAATTATAGGGTATTTTTTGTTTGTGTTGATGAATTACACAAGAAGAAAAAGGATAGGTCATAATAAAACAATATAAAAAGGCAAGCAATGAACACTAACTATGTTACATTTATACATGTATTCTAGAAACATTGAAAAAAGCTAAACTGGGTATATATGGTTTAAGTGATATGTATGGCCATTGTTCCATCATCATCAACAAAACCTCACATTCTCTTCCAAGTTATCCTAAAATACAATACAAAAGTAAACCCAACGAATGATGATGGTGCCTTCAATTACATCATTATATCACACCTACACTTGCATATTATTGAAAGATTAAAAAAATCACACTCAAATTCATAATCTACCAGTTTCAAAATGATAGCAAAACGGCTTGATAAACATACATGTAAAACAAACAAAGGTACACACATATCCATGTCAAGAAGACATAATGCAAAAGGGTAACCAAGATTTATAAGCTACTAATTTGTTACCTATAGTAAAACCATCAGGAATTGAGTCACACAATAGCACACAACCAAGATTTGGCATCAAAATTTTATAAATCTTCCCACACAATCTACATGGATGGTACCATCAACTCATGGTGAGAGCCCAATTCAAAATCACACATCCTCATTTAATGCAGTTTGTATCTCTAATGTGCAAGATTCTATGAAAATGAGTGTTGGTTTAGTGTAATAGAGTAACAACATGGCAACACAAAAAGAAGTAGAAATATCACTTACCATAAAAACACAAACATCAATACAAATTAATTGCCCGAATCATGACAAAATCTGCTGAGCTTCAACCAACAAAAAGATTATAGCAGCAATGGACCATAACTTGCAATGAGAGAAAGAGTAACCGAAACAAAGATGCAGACACACCTGCAACAAACATATAACAACCACAACTTCAGCATTTGATACCCATCAGCCGTTTCTTACAACAACTAAAACACAGTTGCATAAGTATTTTATAAAGTCATGCATAAGTATTTGAAAGTTAATTAGTGAACAAAGTAAAAGAAACCAAAAAACTAATTTAGGTTTAAAAAACTTAATTTTAAGTAGTCAACAACAGGAAAAAAACACTTGAAGCAAGTTTTATTCATAATACATTTCCTAGTCATGTTTTGTCCATAATAGCAAAATACTTAAAAACATAGCATATTGCCTTGGAAATATAGTCAAAAACAACAAAAGGTTGCAACATTTGTAGGGTCGAAACAGGTTAAAACAAAGTCAAAATGATTAGCTGGTCTTGACTTTTGTTACAATACCCAAATTAGCTAAAACTGAAATTTGATTTGTGCACATTAAATTGGAACAAAGGTTTTGATATTTTTCCTTCTATAATCAATAATAAAAAGAGAACCAAAAACAAATCTGAGCTAAAAGTGTTAGTAAAAGTTTAGTGTTATCTGCAATTCTAGTTAGGAAGTCTAATTACCTCCAAAAATCTGTTTCAAATCATTGCTAATGTTTAGTGTTATCTGTAATCAAATTTGTTAGAAAAAGTTACATCATTTGTCTAAAAGAGATAAAGAGTGGGACATTAACCATAAATGTGCACTATTGAAGATAGTAGGATATAGTGGAGTGTGGGAAAACCAGAGATGGTGATACATCATGATGCAATGGAACTTATAGAAAGTAGTATGGACAGGGAAATAAAAGGTGCGGACGTGAAGAACGTCAACGATACAACATTACATCTTATCAGCTTCAGCAACAATCAATTATAATGGCATCAGGTCAAGTGGTCATCAGCTAATTTAAGAAAAAAATATTCCTAACAATCAAACCCAACTAACCATGCTATATATGCAAAATCTGATGGTCTTCTTCACAGTGAAAGAAGGCCGCCTTCAGCGAGAGGATGGTCTTCTTCATTTCCATCCACCTATACAAAATAAACAATTGATGAACAAAGAGACGATTACTCGAAAATAGATAAACAATGCGTATAATAAATTCATGGCTTTACCGGTATAACAAATCACGCTGCCGAGCTTGAACAGCGTGGATAAAATTCAAAGAACAATGAACCAGTACTATTAAACATCAAAGTCCCAGCATTAATCACCAAATTTGAGGTTTCAAGAAGTTAACAAAATATGATGAAAAATTGAGTTCCATAAGAATATATAAGGCATCACAGCAGAAGAAAACCAAATTTGGATACGAAAGTCAACCACAACCAATCAACAACTAAGCCACATAACAATTATACAACAAACCGGTATCATGTCCTTTTAGACAAGACTTCTTTCGGTTTCAATAAATTTATTTATGTCTTGTTCTTAGATGCCACCTAAAATACATAACCAGTGCATGTAGGGAAGGATTATTACCTAACAATAACAATTTACTATTTTATTTATTTATTATGAAACATACTGCATGTAATTTATTGAACCCAAAATTACATGCTCCGTGGCAAATTATAGAATATCACCTTATTTTACTCAAAGGTACCTTAAAACTACATGCCATTTAGAAGTCAAGTAAAAAAGTAGAAAACATTCAATGATTACAAATACCCAAAATTGAATACAGCAACCGAAAATTGAAGTTTGTAGATGTCACTCAATCATTTTCTCTAACTTTAGTTAAAGCTAACACAACAAGTTTAGATTCATCAATGATAGTAAAACATGCAATACTAAAACAACTAAAGTGGCAATAGTAGTCTTACAACAACAGACTTAAGCATAATGACAATCAATAATCAATCAAAGAGAAAGATTATCAACCTTAAACGAAGAAATCGCCAACTTGAAAAGGAAACCTAATCGCAACAATCAACAACACCTACAATAGCAAACGAGCATCAAACTTGACACCAACAACACGATCAAAACTCCTGTAGAAAATAACAATCAGTATACAGCAATTGTTTGTAGAAAATAACAAAAACCAAAATCACAAAAACTCAAACAATTGACGAAAACAAAACCAAAAACAAACTGATGATAAAGATTAGAAACAGAAATTGGTAAACAAAAAATAGCATAAACACAACAAATATCAGCTACAAAACACTACATAAATCACCTGCAAAACGCAGCAAAATTGCGGTAAAACTCAGCAATGCAACAATTTGGAGATGGGTCAACCTGGTTAACAGCATGTCATGTGTAGCAGCAACAACTGTTTGTTTCAAGTTACAACCTAAAACACATTGATCAATGAGGTAAGGCAGATTTCAGAACACACAAACATGACCCATTTACACAAGACACATTCATGTATAGTTAGAATAGAAACAGCAGCAACATTGAATCAAAAACACAGATTTTAACACCCGCCCCCGGGCACAAAAAAACACATATTCAATTAAAATGACAGACTTCCTATTAAAAGCTCACTTAAGCTTGACCTTTTTTGAAAAGACACATTATATTATGCCGAATTAGAAGAACTTTAAATCGCACAAAAATGACCTAAAATTGCACCCATTATATTATAATGAATAGTTGAGAATGTGTTGCTTTGAAACATATGATCACTCCAATTTCATATGATCTAACCATACCTAAAAATGATGGATATTCATTGAGAATAGATGCCTACATGTATATATTGATTAGGTAACTTGTTGTTGCTAATAATCATACATGATGTTGGCTGCTACATACATATAAGCAGCAGCCAACATAAGGTATGATTAATAGCAATAGATAACTTCAAATTGAACCTTTTACAGTCACAACGACACCAAACAGCAACGTATAGCTGCTGTCATGGGGCTGTGAAAACAAATTTCACCACCAACACATTACAAAATTAGCTACAAAATGTTGCATAGATAGCTACAACAATGCAACAAATACCAGCTACAAAACACAACATAAATCACCTACAAAACACAGCAAATATTAACCCCCCCCCCCCGAGTCGATAAGCACAAAATGATCATGTTACTAAAAGTTTACTCTAAATAAATGTTTCTAGCAGCAAATGATTTATAAACAATGATGAACTATAACTCTCGTCATTCATCCCTTTGTTTTTTCATGATTCAAAAAATTGGTGTCATAGTGATAAAGCATGTTTAACCACCCCTATCCATATCTTTCCTGTGAGGATCTTTGCGATCGCATTTATAAATGCAATTTTTCTAATCTTTTTATATGGTGATACAGCAAACATTAATCCATTGACCATACACGCTTAAAAACTTTGCTAGATGAACAAATGTAAATAACTGATACCTTAATTGTGGAATAAAAGCAGTTTTTTTTTCATAAGTTATTAAATTTATATAAAGAAATTAAAGAAGATTAGGTGTAGATGCAAGTATATGTGCCTGTTGTGCAATTATTTCCATGATTTGGCCCTCATTTATTTTGCTTCCAAGCTTTCACACCACATACGCCATGGGAATTGCCCAGCTTCTTCATCTGGATATCTGATTTAAGAGTTGAATATGACATATAAATGTTGGATACAATTATATAGATGTGGTAAATTCAATATATTTACTTATGGAATCACAGCCTGACCAGACCAGGACCAGACCAGGACCAGACCAGGACCAGACACGACCTGTACTAACTTACGGAATCACAACCATTGATTGAAGGTAGCGCTCTAATTCAGCTGGTGGGACATGTAATCATCAGATAGAAAAAGCCACATATGGAAATGAAAATTGTAACCTCATAGATGCTTTGGAAAAATAAGTATGAATGAGTTTGAACTTTGAAGCAAGATCTTTATACCTGAAAAGCAAGATCATAACCTATTTTATGTAAGCGGATTGAAGTTGCCATTTGAAACTTCTCAATTCAAACAACAACAGATAGATAAACAGGCTAACAAGATGAGATGAGGAAGCGATGAGATGAGCAGCCATGTTGATATGAGTTTTGAATAGGGAGGCGGCAGATGCGTGTAAACCCTAGAACAAGGAAGAGAGATTTTATAGTGTTGAAAATTTAAGGAAATTGTTAAATGACTATATTGCCCATCTAATCTGCTTATTAATGTAGTATAGATGATACATACTTTCACATTTATCAATTATTCATACATACGTCTGATACAATTACATCATACTAACACATTTATCGACACATACATACCTACACTTCATACAACATTATCATGCAAACCCATTTACATATATGGTCACTTCTACCCTAATTCACACATCCACAATATTATACACAACTTTCTACTTCACTTTTCTAACATTTTAATAGTAATACATGTAACGCATACGATATCTTCAACACACAGTGCACATATAATATTTTCAGCAGCTAATATATCAATACCTATATATATATATATATATATATATATATATATATATATATATATATATATATATATATATATATATATATATAAATTTCACATACTAAGTCATACATACATTTACAAACTGAGTTGTAGTAGGGTTATGTGTGTGTGTCGATTGTACAATGATGAAGAAGACGGGTATTAGGGGGGTTAGGTTATATAATTACAAATTACATGATTGGTCCCTAAACATTGGTACATTATTTAGTTCGGTTTTTATAATTTATAAAGTAGTTTAATAAATTAAAAAATAAACCCTAAACCTATATAAACATAAAGGAATAGTTAAAAGAATGGTTAATGGTGTTACCCTGATTTTGCGGGTTGTCACAATCACAGTATTAGTTTTTGTGTTATAAACTCGAAAAGCCTTTGATACTGACGAATATCCAAGAAAAAATCCATCATCTGCTTTTACATTAAATTTTCCTAAATGATCACTTGAATTCAAAATAGACACTGGACAACCAAAAGATCTTAAGAATTCAATGTGCGGCTTTTGACCAAAAATTAAATCATAAGAAGTTCTGTTTTTTATCTTGCACAAGAAGAGTTCGATTTTGTACAAAACACGCCGTTGAGATAGCCTCAACACAAAAGATAATTGAAATTTTAGCATTCGTTAGCATGGATCTGGCAATTTCAATTAAAGTGTGATTTTTCCTTCAGCAACTTCCTTCTGTTGTGGAGTCCGAGGAGCACTAAATTGTCTTGCATTGCATTTCACTGCACAAAAAGAATCAACATAAGAACTTGTTAGGGTTATTTCCTAGTTAAGATTTACTTTGTATTTTGTTTATTGTTTATATGTTTGTAAATAGTTTAGGGTCTATTTTGTTATATTCCTTAAACTTGTATTTTGTTGCTATAAGCATGTAGTTTGTGTGTGTGAGGAGAGAGGCTAGATCACTTTTACACTGTTAGAGAGAGAATTAACTGTGTGTGATTTATTTTCTCCTGCACCTTGTACTACGAATTGCTTTGATCATCAATATACAGAGAATTATTAGTATGGATTGTGTTTGTGATTGAATCGTTTGTTTGTACTTGTTATTCTGATCATTGTGAGCGATTGAACGATCCAATTGAACCTATCAATTGGTATCAGAGCTTTCGGTATTGTGTTCTTCGCTGTTCTTAAGCAAAACACATCAAAATTGCTCAAAAACAATGATCTGAATGAATTGATCGTGTTTTTAGTTGTGATTTATCATCGCAATCACTCCTATACACAACGATTGTGCAGATTCTATCAGATTATCATCAGATCTGAAGAATTAAGAAGAATAGAAGAAGTTACTGTTCGATCAATTTTTGCTCAATTTCATCAGATTTGATCATGTTTTGGATTGATTGATAAAAGGGATTGTTAATCGGACTATTTCACAGCTTGTGTGTGAATTTTGGACAATTTGGACAAGTTTTAGACAAAACCCAGAAAATTCTCATGGAGAAAATGATGAACAGTATGATGTTGGTTGAAGATTAACTTGCCGGGTGATTATTTTTGACTTAGACAAATTTCTTGGACTTAGATTTGAGAAGAAATTAGGTCCTGTATTGCCGTGTAAGGAATTTGTGCTAGACGGGTGAAGAATTTGACTTGAAAAGGTGTTACTGTTCAGTCGGGTGATACACTGTTGTGCCGGGTAAAACGCTGTTACGCCGGGTGATAAACAAAATACAGCCGGGTAATCATCAATTGTGTTGCCGGGTAAACAACTCTGCCGTGTGATCGAGTACTGTTCAGCCGGGGAAGCTTTTTATCGTGTCAAGATTCTGCCGGGTCAAAGACTTATTGCCGTGTGAAGTTTTTCTTGCTGCCGGGTAACTGTTCATCCGGGTGAAGAACAAAATTATTACAACTGTTGAGCCGGGTAACTGTTCAGCCGTGTAAAGACTTTTTCCTGCCGGGTGAAGAACAAAGACACTGTTTAGCCGGGTGAAGAAGGATTTTCACTGTTTTGCCGTGTGACTCACTTTAGTTGTTTTTAATACTTGTTTCTTATCTTGTCTTTAATTACTTGTCTTTATTTTAGTATTTTAATTATTTCTTTTCAAAAATTAACAAAAACCAAAAAAATATTTTCTTTAAAAAAAAAATTGTTAAAAATGGCTCCTAATGATGATTCTGATAACCGTGTTCATAGACTTTTGAATCGTGCAGATTTCAAGAACTGGACTATCAGGTTGAGACATCACTTGTGTTCTATTGACAATGACTTGTGGAAGTCCATTGAGAAGGGTCCTCATATTCCAACTCAGACTGCTCCAGACAGTGCAAGTACCTACACAAAAGACTCTACTGAACCTTATCCAGAAGATAATTTGTCAGCAGAAGATCTGAGAAAAGTAAAGAATGATAGCAAGGCTTATTCTTTAATGTGCAAGGGATTGCCACTACAAGTTTTGTCTAGATTGGATGCATATCAGACTGGTTATACATGTTTCAAGGCATTGAAGTCGATATGTGAAGGAGGAGAACAATTGAGAAGCCTGAAGAAGTCGAAACTAAAAAGACAATTGGAGTTGTTTGAACACATTAATGGAGAGACAGTACACCAGATGATGAACAGGTTTGTTCACTTAACTACTGAGATGACAAATCTCGGAGTGAAGACTGAACTTCAAGATTTGAATGATCGATTATTATGTGCCTTACCATCATCATGGAAACAAACTGTTACCTTGTTGAAACATACTGAGAAATTTCCAATGGAACTTGATTTGCTTATTGGAAAAATTGAAGAAGTTGAGATTGATGAAGGATCAAGAAATACTGATAAATCAAGCTCACAAACTCAGTATAAGTATGTGGTAAAGCCTGCCAATACTGTGGATAACGCTTTTCTTGCACAAGATGTAACAAAGTTTGAAGATGAGGGTGACTTATTTGTTGGTGCAAGTTTCTTTACTGATTCAGCATACTTTCCAAATTCACCAACTTATTCTCAACCTCAATCTCCACCAAGAGCTCAAGTCCAAAATCAGAATCAGAAGAATCAGTCAGAAATTCAAAGTTCAAATGTTCAAGCTAAAGTGAAAGACGTAATGAATATTCTGCTTCAAGATGACGAGACAAAAACTGCCTTTACAGCTTTTATGGCAAGTTTTCAAGCGTACCAAGGAAGTCATTTAAGTCAAATGGACGTGGTCCTTCAAGACTTATTTGAAATGGATCCAGTTGATGTTGAAGAAATGGATCTGAACTGGCAAATGGTTATGGTTGCATATCGAACTCAAAAGCATGCATATGTTAACCGAAGTTACAAACCTCATGCTAACAAGACAGTTGGATTTGACAAATCTAAGGCCAGGTGCTTTAACTGTAACCAGTATGGTCATTTCTCAAGAGAATGCAAAGCTCCAAAGAATTTCAATGACCAAGCTAGTTCAAGCAATCAAGGTCAAGGTCAAAGTTCTCAACAGTCTTCAAGTTACCAGCAAAGAAATCAGCGTTTCTTTCAAAAGCCGTACCAAAGTCTTCCTATGCCTGAGTTGAAGGATAATGAAAAGAAGCCAGAAGATCAGACTAAAGCATTGGTTGTAAGTGTACAAGACGGATACGACTGGAGTGCATATGCAGAACAGTTTACATCTGATCTTACATCAAATCTGGCACTGGTGTGTGAAATTGAAGAAGAAGACTGGTCTGAAGAAGGGGATGGAAAGATGGTTGAAGATGTTAGTGAAGATTCTGAAGATTATGACTGGAGTGCAAAGTCTGATCCTACTGAAGAAACTGAATCTGAAGTTGCGTTAATGGCTACATCCAATGAGTCTTCATCTTCTACTGAACAACCAAAGGTTAATACTGATTTACCCCCTAACTATGTTCCGTTGCCCCTAGATGTGAAAGAAAGGTTATGTTCCGAACAATGCATTCAACAGGTAGAACATTATCGAACTCATTCATTTAAAATTGGTGATAAATTAAGTAAACATGAAAAACTTCATGAACAACTTAAAATTGACCATAAAATTTCTGATGAGAAGATTTTGTCACTTAAAGAATCATGGAACAAAACTTTGAACGAACTAGAATTGGTAACCAAACAACTTGAAGAAATGACAAAGAACTTTGAACAAGAAAAAGTCGCACATGCTGTCACTCAAGTTGAATTAACAAAGGTTAAGAGTTGTAAAACCATGGTCAAACAACTAATCAAAGAAAGAGGTAACAAAACCAAAAACGGGTTGGGTTTTACTCATGAACCAATGCCAAATTCAATCACACAAACTTTACCGGAAAACTTTAATGAATTTGATCATTCACCTGAAAATGAAAGAAAATTCAAAGAAATTCACAGAAGTAAATCCGAGTCTGAAGGTACTGAAGTGTTGATGGAAAGTTTGGATGAAGAAGATAATGTGTCAACTGAAGCTGACGATGAAGCAAGCAACAAATCCGAAAACAAATTGGAGCCTGTTCTGATTCAACTTGTTGAGTATCCAAAACTTAATCCCGAACCAGAAACAACGGTGAAGGAAGAAGGTGAGTTTTCAGGATACAATGATCCTGAATACATCAAGTGGAAGAAAGAACAAAAGGCGCAAGTTGCTGATCAGTTGATCAAGAAGCAAGAAGAGAAGAAAGCTGAAGTTTCAACTGCAAAGAAGCAGAAATCGAAAGTTATGAACAATCAATCTGAAACGAAACAGTTAAAAGGCAAAAGTGTCTTAAAATCGAATAATAACACCAAAGCTCAAAGTGTTAAAACTGACAAAGTTAAACCTGTCAAGAAAATGTCAAAAGGTAAAAACATCAAGTTTGTGTCTGCAGGAACGTTTGATTTGAACGGATCTTATGGTAAACCAAACAATTCTCTAATCAAATCTAACTCTGGTCTGAAAACAGGTTCAGGTCCTAAGTCTTCCGCTGTCAATGATAAGAGAATTGAAAACAAAAAGGTAACCAAACAGAACAGTTTAAAATCGAACCAAAGTTCCATGCAATCAAAATCTCAAACCAAGACTCCACAAAAGATCGTTAATCTAAAACCGAATAACCAAGATAATGAATCACGTTTTGGTTCAACATCAAAAGTTAACAATCGGCTCTTTAGGATTAGCAAGAAACATTGTGAGATTTGTAATAGGTATAATCATGCAACTGCTGAATGTTTCTTTAACAGGTACTGCAGTTTCTGTGACAAAAGAAACCATTCTTCAGAAGAATGTTACTATAACAAATTTTGTGATATTTGTGAGAGAAGAAATCATGACACAAAGGATTGTTTCTTTCGATCAAACTCAACTAGAGAAATGACTCCGTTTTCAAACTTTAATAGAAATCATTCATTTGGTTTTCAAAATATGAGTCAAAGTCATTCTCCGGTTTTGAGAAATTTCAATCGAAACAATTCTGTTTCTAACTTGTCAAGAAGTGTGCAGGTTAACAATTTTAAGCCAAGAGCTTTGTTGGTAAGAAACCAAAATTTTGAAAAAAACCTTGATCCTCAGTTGGAGGAAAGGTTCAGGGCTTTAAGAAGAAAGCAGTCGATGAACGCCAATGGGCGAAACAACAGTTATCAGCATCAAAATCTCATGAATGAAACAAATTTTCAAAATATTCAATATAAACAAGTTACAATTGCAGATAAATTCGGAAAACCCAAGACCGTGTGGGCCTGGGTTGACCAAACTAACTGAAAATGTTTGAATTGCAGGTTCGCCCAAGAAGACCTATCAACTCGTGGTTCGTTGATAGTGGGTGTAGCCGGCACATGACAGGCAACCATGCCTTGCTTCAGGATTTCAAGCAAAAGAATGGTACTCATGTAGCTTTTGGAGGTGATGCAGGTGGTAAAATCACAGGAGAAGGAACTGTTTCCAATGGAGTCATTAGTTTTGATAAAGTCAACTACTGTGCACAGTTGAACTTTAACTTACTAAGTGTCTCGCAAATTTGTGATAAATCTTATTCAACTCTATTTGATGATTCTTTCTGTTATATTCTTAAACCAGGTTTCAAGATTGTCAATGAGTGGGTAGTGGTTAAAGCACCTAGAGATCGTGATGTATACAAGTTGGATATGTCGCAGATTGATGCCGAAACCGAAACAACCTGTCTCATTGCCCATGCTTCAAATGATGAGAGTCAGCTTTGGCATAGACGGCTGGGCCATTCAAATTTCAGAAACATGAACCGTTTGGTAACCGGAAATCACGCTGTGGGAATCCCATCGAAGAAATTCTCCACAACTGATCTCTGTCCTGCGTGTTTGAAGGGCAAACAGCATCGGATGTCTTTTAAGTCCAAGCTCGAAAACTCCATTTCAAAACCCTTGCAGATGCTACATATGGATCTTTTTGGACCGACCAACGTTCAAAGCATCGGGAGAAAATCATATTGTTTAGTTATCATAGATGACTTTACTAGATTTTCGTGGGTTTATTTTTTGCATGAAAAATCTGAAACAGCTGAATTATTAAAAGAATTTATCATCAAAGTTGAAAATCAATTGGAATGCAAAGTTAAAACTTTAAGAAGTGATAACGGAACTGAATTTAAGAATGCTAATGTTGATTTATTTTGTGCAGGAAAGGGGATTGCTAGACAATTTAGTGCTCCAAGAACACCTCAACAGAATGGGGTTGCGGAACGGAAAAACCGGACACTAATTGAAGCAGCAAGATCCATGCTCGCAGATGCCAAAATCCCTATCACTTTTTGGGACGAAGCTATTGCTACTGCGTGTTTTGTACAAAATAGAACATTATTAGTGCATGATAAACAGAAAACTTCTTATGAGTTGTTATTTGGAAGGAAACCAAATATTTCTTACTTGAAAGCATTTGGTTGTCCGGTATCGATTTTAAATTTGAATGATCATCTCGGGAAGTTTGAGTCAAAATCTGACGATGGATTTTTCCTAGGATATTCGTCTGTTTCTAAAGCTTATCGAGTTTTTAATAGCAAAACAAATACTGTTATTGAAACTATTAACGTCAAGTTTTTAGAAAATTCGTTTCCGTTAGTGGCTCATGGTCCCGAATGGTTATTTGATTTAGATTCATTATCGAAATCCTTCAATTCTAACTTATTTGATTTTTCAGGAAACGTAAGGAAGGAATCAGGTGACTTAGGATGCTTTAGTGATGATTCTAATAATGACGAAGATGGAAATCTCAACTCTGAATATCCATTTATGTCTTTTCACAATCCTGATCATGTCAAATCCAGTCAAGCTCCGGGTCCTTCTGGTTCTCATGAAGATCAAGATTCGAACAATCTTGAAGAAGAAGTGGATACGTAAGTTTCTCCTAATGATGGTGGATCTGTTCAGAATCAACCATCATCAGATCCGAATGCTGAAGTTATTCCAGAATCTTTTGATTACTTCATCAATTCACCGGATCAAGTCCCGAATTTCACACCGCATACTTCGACCATACTTCAAGATCTACCAAATTTTAATACTTCTAATCTAGAGACTCAAGTGCAAGGAGGTGATATTCCTGTTCATCGAATTCACAAGAAACATCCTGTCTCTCAGATTATTGGGCCGTTGAATCAGAGAACTACAAGAAGTCAGACAGAGCAAGCAAATGTTTGTCTTTACTCGTGTTTTCTATCTCAAGTGGTGCCAAAGAATATTTCAGAGGCGCTGAAAGATAATAGTTGGATTGAAGCCATGCGAGAGGAATTGCTCCAGTTTCGCAAACAGGAAGTTTGGAAACTCGTGGACTTACCTGAAAGAGAGAATGCAATAGGTACAAGATGGTTGTACAAAAACAAGCCAGACAAACGTGGCATTGTGGTGAGAAACAAAGCAAGACTGATTGCACAGGGATACACTCAGGAAGAAGGCATTGATTATGAAGAGGTGTTTGCTCCGGTCGCAAGACTTGAAGCCATACGCGTTTTTCTTGCATATGCTTCTTTCATGAAGTTTAAAGTATTCCAAATGGACGTCAAAGGTGCTTTTCTGTATGGACCAATTACAGATGACGTATATGTCAGACAACCTCCGGGTTTTGAAGATCCTGACTATCCTCAGCGAGTATACAAGTTGAGTAAAGCTCTTTACGGTCTACATCAAGCTCCTAGAATCTGGTATGAGACATTATCCAAGCATTTACTAGAACATGGATTCACAAGAGGACAGATTGATCCAACTTTGTTTATGAAGAGGGAGAATGACGACTTATTGTGTGTTCAAGTTTATGTGGACGATATTATCTTCGGATCAACCAGTGCGTCAATGTGCAAAGAATTTGAAGAAATCATGAAGTCTAGATTCCAGATGAGTCCTATGGGGGAGATTAACTTCTTTCTTGGACTACAAGTGAAACAGTCTGCTGACGGAATTTTCATCAATCAATCAAAATTTGTTGAGAAATTGTTGAAGAAGTTCAAGATGCAAGATTGTCAAACAATCCGAACTCCATCTGATGTGAACTGCAAGATTCAACCGGATCCAAAGGGCAAAGCAGTTGATGAAACACTATACAGATCAATGATCGGTTCTCTGATGTATCTTACTGCATCAAGACCAGACATCATGTACGCTGTGTGTGTATGCGCCAGATACCAGTCAGATCCGAAAGAGTCGCATCTTGTTGCTGTGAAGCGTATATTCAGATATCTCAAAGGGAAACCAAATCTTGGTTTATGGTATCCTTACGAAGGAAATTTTGAATTATATAGCTATTCTGACAGTGATTTTGGTGGTTGTGCTCTTGATAGGAAATCAACAACTGGTGGATGTCAATTTTTGGGTCCAAGGCTTGTCTCTTGGCAATGCAAGAAGCAAACCAATGTTTCTGTATCTACAGCTGAAGCAGAGTATATCGCTGCATCTGCAGGATGTTCTCAGGTGTTATGGTTACAAAATCAGTTGCTGGACTACGGGTTTAACTTTCTAAAAACAGCTATTTACATAGACAATACTGCTGCTATGTTTATAACTGCTAATCCTGTTCAACATTCTAAAACCAAACACATCGAAATTAGATATCATTTTTTAAGAGATAACTCTGAAAAGGGTTTAATAATTTTGATTAAGGTTCATACCGACAAACAACTGGCAGATCTTTTCACAAAATCTTTTTTGTCAGGCCGGTTTGAATTCTTAATTCAATCCATAGGATTAATCAATCATGATTGATTCTATTTTTCGAAAAACAAAACAAAAATCAGAAAAATATAAAAGCCAAAAATATAATAAGTTGATGTTATATTTTGATTCCTTTGTCTTTTACTTTATGTTTTGCATTGTGTGTGCTTGCGTGAAAAAGAAAAAGAAAAATAAAAACAAAATATAAAAGCTAAAAGAAAAGAAAATATCATGTCATAAGAATCTATATTGTACAAAGTGAGAAATGATAGTTACACTAGACATTATTTGTTACATCCTTTTTAAATAAAGACTGATGAATGTTAATTGATGTGCTAGACAGCTCAGGCAATTAGACTGAAAAAGTAAGTTGATTGTTGACAAACATAAACTTAATGATCTTTGTGTTAAGTACCATTGTTATACATGTCTAGATATATATCTTTTGATACATTGCTTGTGATGATAGTTGTGCATGATCGGGTAACGATGTAGTCTTCTCAGTGTGATGAACCGCATTGTGAGCTTCTTTGTTGTGGTACCCACAGACCTGAAGTCTCACACGAAGTCTCTTTTGAGCTTCAAGATGCAGCAAAAGATTCCAAAATGGAACAAAAAGAGTCCCAAATGTGGACCAATACCAAACAAAAAAATTCCAAAATGGAATTCAGAAGATTCCCAAGGGGAACGATAGGAAAGAAAAATTCCCAAAGATGGAATTAAAAAGAAGTCCCAAAGTGGACCAAACCCGAATAGAACCCAGATTCCACACTGTGTATGACTGTAAGTAACCAGGTTTTGTGCAATATGCATTCAGGTAGTGATTGATAAGGAAATATGTTGACATATGTATACATGTGGATCACATGAGTCATTCTAATCGAACCTTAAATATCATCATGATACTGAAAAAGTAAGTGTGTCAACTCGAGCTAATTGGTATGTTATCATATCATCACTCAATCAAGCATAAGTCAAATGTCTATTCAAAACTTGCAAAACATGTTCAAATAATGTGTGGTATGATCTCACTGCGATATTTTGATTCATTGCATTGCATATGTCTTTATCTTAATGTGTGTGCTTTGTGTGTGCAGGCATATGGAATCATTATTGACACATCAACATCCTTGTTAAACTTAAAAATTTCAAGAAATTTCAAGTTTAGGGGGAGAATAAAATTGAAGAAAAATATCTACAAAAATCCAAAAATATTTTTTTTGTTTTGTTTTGAATAAGTGTGTTTTTGAATGAACAAGGTTATATGTTATGAAAAGCAAAGGTATTGGATGTGTTAAAAACAAATCCAAGGTCTTGTAATTTGTTTTTAAGAAATTGCTTCGGGATATAGAAAAATTGGTTGTGCTAAAACATTTTGAAAAAGAAAAAGAAAAATGAATTCAATTGGAAATCAAATTTGTTGCAATGGTTAATATTGTTTGATAATTAATATGACAAACATTCTTTTTAAGGATATCTTGTCTAATTAATATGTCGGAGAATGTTTGCAGGTGCAATAAATGACGTTGAAAAAGTCAACAGACGAGAAAAATGAAGAAAAATCACAAGTGTTATAGCCGGGCAAAGATATCAGATGCAAATATTCTGCCGGGTAAAGAACTGTTTAGCCGGGTAATGTTGTAAGTCTGATACTTGCCGGGTGATCGAGGAAAAGGTGAAGATATTATGACCACTGTACAGCCGGGTAATGATCATGTCAAATACAGTCGGGTGAAGGTCATAGTTATCTTGCCGGGTGACAAGTGTGTACTATACAGCCGGGTGAAAGAGAAGTCTTATTGCCGTGTAAGGGTATGACACTATGTTGCCGGGTAATGAAGAAGAAGAATGTCGTGTGAAGAAGGTTGTCTTGTGAAGAAGGTTGCCGTGTAAAGAAGAAAAGCAAGCCGGATGAAGAAGGAAAGCAACTGTGTTGCCGGGTGATGAAGAAATATTGCCGGGTGATGTTAAAGATAACTATTCTGCCGGGTGATGAATAAAACCCATCAGGTGTAGTTGTTCCTAACCTTTACCCGTCACTACAGTGACTTACCCGTCTCTACAGTGCTTGACCCGTCAAGTGTGTTTCATATGTTTGGTGACTTGACTTATGTACTTGACCCGTCACTACAGTACATGACCCGTCACTACAGTACTTGACCCGGCAAGGCTTATTGGGCTTTTTAAGCTTGCCCGTCCCTTTTGTTGACCCGGCACTTAAAGTTTGACCTAAAATTTTCGACGATACAAAATACCGCCTCTTCACAAACACTTATCATTTCACACATTCACTTTCACACAAAATCCTCTGAACGAAAAATCGCCGTGTTATCATATTCAATCGTTTGCTCTGTAACAAGGTTAATCGATTGAATAAGGTAGTGATTTAGTGTTTTTGACCTTAATAGACCTGCAAATCAACTGTTTAAAAGAAAAACGATGATGAACAGTGTTTGGACATTGAATCGACACTTTGATTTTGGTTGTTAAAACTTAAAGCGAATGTTGTTTTAGGGTTAAAATCTGTCGATCATCAACATTCAATCACTCATTTGCACTAAAACGCCTTAAAATCAACTGAATCAAGTGAAATGGACATAACAGTTAAAATCGCCATTGATGACCTTTGAAAGTTCTTAAATGTTTCACTTCAAAATGATGAAATGTGTGTTAAACATAACAAATGCATGATAAAAATGAACTAAAACATGTTAAACAACTTCATCATACAAATGTCAAAATTTTGCCTAAGTGATTAACAGTTAAAATTGAAACATGAAGTATAATCTTTAAAATTCAAAGTTGTTTTGATTAAAATGATGAAAATCAGGTTATTAGAACAATTTAGGATTTAAAATGATTATGTGAATGTTTTGCTTTCGAACTTTTATTTAAACACTTATGAAAATTTTGATATGATTTAATGAAGAATCTAACACATTTGTCTTGTTTTGTGTTTGTTTGTGTTTTTAACAGATGGAGAATCTCAAGTTTGAACCTAAACATAATCTAGTGGCATGTTTAGATGAATCACTTCCTGAAACAGAAGGTTATAGGGATATGATCAAGTTCATCAAGAGGACTAAATATGTTTATGCTATATGTGCCAAGCCGGTCATATATGCAAGGTTGATCAAGAATTTTTGGAGGACAACAGAGGTTGTTCGAGAGGAAAATGGAGTTACTGTTGTTCGAGGCAACATAACTGAAGAAAGGGTGTTGACTGTTTCAGAAGATGCTATTAGACAGTCCCTGAGGATAGATGAGGATGAAGTTGGGATGATGGATGAGTTGACTATGGAGGAATGTAAAGCGTGTTTTGTTAATATGGGTCATCCACCTGTGTTTCCAAAGTCACAGTTTTACAGGGCAAAGTTGGGAAGGAAATACAAGTTATTATGTTATGTTGTGCAACAATGCATGTCCAGGAGGAGTGCAGGGTTTGACAACTTCCCTTCTGATATTGCTTCACCGATTGTGGCCATAGCAGAAAACAAGCCATTCAACATGTCGAGATGGATAATGAATGGCTTTGTATTTAATTTGGTGAAAGGGAAAAGGTTCAAATTTCTTATGTATCCAAGGTTTCTGCAGTTGATGATAAACATTGCCTATCCTATCATCAGAAATGAAGGTTATGATGGAGGTATTTTATACACTGAGGACATGAACGATCTATCTTACAGAAAGATGAGTATCGGGAATGTGCCTGATGTGGAGTTATTTGACTATATGAGAGATATAGTCAATAACGAAGAAGAAGTTGGTGTAGTCTATCATCATATTTCGAATGGGGAGATTGTAAATCCAGTAGATCTTGTTGATAGAGAGATTGATGAAAGTGATGATGGTGAAGATGATGGAAATGGCGAAGATGATGGAAATGATGATGATGATAATGATGAGGAAGATGATGGTAATGATGATGGTGGTGATGATGCTGAATCTGAATCTAATTCAGAGGAGGCTGAACCAATAGAGAATATTGAGGTTAGTGAGCCTATGGCTATAGAAGAACCTGTTGAGGTTGCTTCTGGGATTGAAGAAGTTGTTGCTGAGATTCCAAAAGATGTTTCTGTTAAGTATGTTCGAAGAAAGAGATCAAAACCTGTGATTATTGAGCCTGAGGAGATAGACGTTCTTCAGATAGCACAGGAGGTAGTGGCCGAAGCTGAAACTATGGCACAGATAGTTGAGGATGCTGATGCTGGCACTACTGATCCTATTACTGCTGATTTACCAACCACATCACCACAAGTTGCACAAATTGTTGAACAAGGTTTGGAGTCTTCACCAAACGTTGTGTCAAAGTTTGAGGATGAGAAAGAGAAAAGAATAGCTGAGTTAGAGGAAATAGTGGCTAAGCTGATAGAAGCGAATGATTCGTTGAAAGCATCTAATGAACGTAAAAAGAAAAGATTTGATGAATATTGGGATATTCATAATCAAAATCTGAAAATCTTCAAGAAATTGGATCAGGATCATGTGAAGTTAGTTGATGAACATGTGAAGCTGAAGGATGATTATGAAAAGTTGAAGGAGGAATATGAAAATTTGAAGTATGATTATACTGATTTGAAAGCTGAATGTAATACTTTGGATGCAGAAAAAGAAATGTTAGAAAAAGAGTTGGAGGAAATGAAACCAAAGAAGGCTGGCTCATCTTCAGATAAAGATTTTTCTGAAGAGATAATAGAAGTGACTGAAACGCATGTGCCAAAGGTTTATCTGACTAGAGCTCGAGGCACTACAAATGTTGGAATTAGAGTGGAATCACCAATTATTATTCCCGATGAAGCTGTTGCTGATACTGTCAATATGGACAAAGCTGAGGGAAAGAGGAAGATAGATGCAATACCGGAGATATTTGGTGATGAAGGAAGTGCGAAAAAGGCTAAATTAGATGAAACAGTGCAGATTGAGCCGATTCAATCTGTAGCTGTAGATGAGTCTGAGAAAACTGATAAGGAGGTGACTGAAACTGAAACTGCCAAAACAGTTCAGATTGAGCCGATTCAATCTGATTCTGTAGCTGAAACCGAGGTATTTGCAGTGACTGATAGTGAGAAAGATGTTGGTTCAGAAGACACAGTTCAGATTGAGCCGATTCAATCTGAAGCTGTTGAAGTTGAAAGTGCGCCTAAAACCGTTACTGAAGTTGCTAGTCAGTCTGAGCCGGTTCAAGCTGATGATGCACCTATGATTGAGGCATTAGATGATTTAGATGACATAGATTGGACTGAGTCTGAAGATGAAGCTGAGCCAGTACAGAATACTGTTGAAGAGTTACCAGATGATTTGGATCAGAGGTTTGCGTATCTTGAGAGAATGAAGTACAACTCTGTGTTTTTGAATGGGTTGACGGTGACTCAGATTAATGAAGAATACGAGAAATGCATGATTCATCAAGACAAAGCTGAAGCAGATAAGAAGGAATTTGTTACTGAGATGGGCGAATGGATTCCAATGCAGGAAAGTTTGAATATAGAAGATCTGCCACCGACCGAGCTTTATCATCAAAATCCAGATGAAATGACTACTTCTGATATGCGGAGTTGGTTAAGTTCGAGAAACTATCCGTACAAGACTTAGCAGAGGTTGAAGTCTGAGTCTCTGAGAAAGATTGTAGTCAGCTTTATGAACACGGAGAAAATGTACAACAGGATGTTTTACTTGGACTATAACAATCCTCAATATTTTGAGCTGACAAAGAAATACAAAATTCTTGGTCCAAAAGAGATTCCAGTGATGGCGCTTCCTGAAAATGCTCATAAGAAAAGACACGAACTGATGGACATGTTTCCAAGCGAAGCTAAATCCTACAACATACCAATGGAGGTGCGTGAGACTTGGCATAAGTCAGCAACAGCAGGTGACGTAGTGAGGTCACTGCTAAGCAAAGGACAGTCGATTGCTGAGTTGCTTGACTCAATGATTGTGCCAGAGAAAAATAAGAAGGTAAAGATAATTGCTTGGAAATATGATGAAGTCTTCGATGCGTTTATGATAAAGAGAGTAAATGGTTTGTGTGACGTATATCATTACTACTCAAGCATTTTTAAACTGGAGGTTCAGGACTTGAAAGAATTACACAAACTGAGGTTGATAAATCACACGCACGCTGAGCGTGGTGATAAGTGTGTAATGTTGCTTGATGCCGGGATTGGTAGATCACCAAAGTTTTTGGATTTCCGAGGCCAACAGGAAGACTCAACTTATGTGGAAGCAAAGAAACAAAAGAAGAAAAAGCGTTTGGTTGTGACTGAGGATATGTATTTAGAAGAGTTCTCGGACGAATACTTTGATAAACTGACAGATCCTGGATTAAAAGTGATTGATGGAAGTCAGATGACGAAGCCAATACTCAGAGTGTTCTACAATCAGGAAACATTTGAACTGAAGCTTGTTCGAAATTTGGAGAATTGGGATGAAGACATGATTACACTTTTCAGTACTTTTGAGTTGAAGCTGCTACATCCTTCTTATATCGACTTTTTGAGAAGTTATAGAATGGAGAAATGTAAGGATAAATTAGCTGAAGCTGACAGGAATTTATTTGTGGTGATGATTGAAGTCATAGCAGCTGCAACTGAGAAGATACGTGTGAGAAAGGCGTTGCTGAACTCTAATCTCGTGAGGGTGGATTTACCAGAGATAGAGTATATGAGGATATCCAGAAAAGGAACCTTGGAGGTGAAAGTCAAAGGCCAGGAGATGCCGTTTGAGTTTTATGCTAATATCGATTTTGCAGGTTTGAATCTGGATTCGCTTCGACGTATGAATGCCTTACCAATTCTGACGAATGAATCCAAGCCTCGACAAGCTAAGATCGCTGAAAAGTTCAAATCTTGTATTGAAGAAGCTTTAAAGGAACAAGAGGAGTATAAAGGACGAGAGTTGCTGAAAGTAAAAGATGAACCGGAAGATTGATAGAAAAAGAGATGATGCTGATCAAGAAGAAGAAAAAGATAGAAGATTTTGCTGAAGATCCAAAGTTAAATCTTAGGGGGAGTACTGTTAGGGTTATTTCCTAGTTAAGATTTACTTTGTATTTTGTTTATTGTTTATATGTTTGTAAATAGTTTAGGGTCTATTTTTTTATATTCCTTAAACTTGTATTTTGTTGCTATAAGCATGTAGTTTGTGTGTGTGAGGAGAGAGGCTAGATCACTTTTACACTGTTAGAGAGAGAATTAACTGTGTGTGATTTATTTTTTCCTGCACCTTGTACTACGAATTGCTTTGATCATCAATATATAGAGAATTATTAGTATGGATTGTGTTTGTGATTGAATCGTTTGTTTGTACTTGTTATTCTGATCATTGTGAGCGATTGAACGATCCAATTGAACCTATCAGAACTCTTAAACTAAGTACCACTATCACTTCTGATGATTTTAGCTTTGTTTTCCAATTGATTTTCAATTCAAATGATAAACTCTTTTAAGATTTCACTGGTTTCAGATTTAGCATGAAGAAAGAAAACCCAAGTAAATCTTGTAAAATCATCAACGATGATAAAACAATAAGATTTCTTCCTGACACTTTGCACGTTTTTTGGTCCAAAAAGGTCCATGTGCAACATTTGGAGTGGCTTGAAGTTTGAGTTTATCAGCTTGGACTTATAAGACTCTCGATGTTGCTTTCCCTTCAAACATGCTAAGCAGTAATCAGTTGTAGCGAATTTCTTAGATGGAATTCCAACTACATGATTTCCGGCTGCTAGCGTGTTCATGTTTCTGAAATTTGTAAGTCCGAGACTTCTATGCCATAGTTGGCTTTCATCATTTGATGCTTGAGCAATTAGACATGTTGTTTCAACATTTTGATCAACTTGAGACATGTCAAGCTTGTACACATCTCGATCACGATCTGCTTTGACAACAATCCAATCTTCAATAAACTAAAATCCTGGTTTCAAAATATAACAATGAGAGTCATCAAACAAAGTGAGAAATGATTTATCATAAATTTACGAAACTCTTAGTAAGTTAAATTTCAACTGTGCATAGATGTTGACTTTATCAAAACTAATTATCCCACTAGATACTGTTCCTTCTCCTGTGATTTTTCCTCCTGCATCTCCTCCAAAAGCAACGTGTGTTCCAAGTTTTTCTCAAAATTCCTTCAACAAGGCATGATTGCCTGTCATATGCCGGCTACACCCACTATCAACATACCATGTGTTAATAGGTCTTCTTGGGCGTACCTACATTGCGAACATGATCAGTTAGAGGGATCAACCCAAGCGGATATGGTCTTGGGCTTGCCATATTTACCAATAATAGTAAATTGTTGGTAATGCAATTTACTCATATCACTTTGATGTTTGTTTCTCAATGCATGATACCGTTTTTCCAATTCAGAATCAAGATTATCTTGAGTAATCTTTTTCCCTTGTTTGTTCATGCTAATTGACCTTGGAATAAACCAATGATTGTGATAATACTTAAACAGTATATCACTTGAATCATCAACTACAGACTTGTTCTTTCTAAAAGATCTCAATCCAATTTACGGTAAAAAATTTAAGTTTTGAAAACTGATTGTTTGATATCTTTGAAATTAACCGTACCTTGGAGAGTTATTTTGGAAATAACAGTCTGATGTGTTATGATTTTTTCATCGCAAATTGCACAATATTTGTTAAATTAACTATCATTAGTAGAATGATTCCTCAAATCCAAATGTGACAATATTTGTTAAAAGAACTTTCTTCTGTTTGATGATTATACATATCATAATTTTCACAATACCTCTGTTATGCCTTGAACATTTGACGATTAACCTGTGAGTTTGATTCAAATTTTGAATTTGATCTAGGTTCAATTTTAGAGAATTTCAGGGTAAGGTTTAGTTTCTGAGTTTGTGACTTGTTCACTTGAGTTCTGTTGTTGGTTTTTATTTGTTCAAGCTTGAGAAAACCCTCTTAGATTCAAAAGTTTTGATGATTGTAATGATGAACATGTTTCTGATGATAGTATTGATGTATTGCATGAAAAGAATTGTTTTGAAAAGTTTGTCTCAACACCTAAACCGACCTTTGTACCTATTCGTATATCCAGACCCGTTGAGACAAACAATTCAAAAATTGATACAGGTATCAAAGCAAGTACATCAAAGGGTAAGACAAAAGAAATGTATGTTTCTTTTAGTGATTCAGACACAAACATGTCTGATTGTGATGAGGAAATTGCATGTGATCCCATTCCTTTAGTTAAAACCGGAAATAAATGTTTCAAATCTCATTGCTTTCGCTGTGATAAGGACACTCACGTTGTCAAAAACTGTCCGGAACTGGTTCGAAAGGGTGTAAATAACTCTAGCTTTTCTAATAGATTAAATAGATTTGTAACTAATAAACCTACAAATAAGCTATTAGTATTTTCTGGAATTAAATCATTAGTGGGATGAGGTTTGGGTGTACACATGAGGTAACTCATCATATCCTATACCAGATTTAATTCTGGCTCCTCTTTGTCTACAGTTTAACTCCTCTCTTTTCATGCTGGCAATGGACCATCTATCAAGTTTTGTTTGGAGTTTACTACATTCAAATTCAGCCAGTTTGACACGTTCCTCTAACCTCAACATTCCTTTCAAGAAGTTTTCTATTTAAATGATCTATTTCTTGCAAAGCCTCATTTAATTTTACATAATAGTTAACTTCGTTCTTTTTAAGGTCAGAATTGATGGTGGTTAATTCGGCTTGATTTGTTAACAACAATCGATTAGCTTTATACACAGCAAAAAGATGAACCCGACAAGCTGATGAGCACATATCCTGTATTACCTCATAAGGGAGACCCATGATGATCTTTTCGGTTGCTAGGGCTCTGTCACAGTTGCAAGCAGGTGTGTTTTTATTCCTTTCTTCCTCTTTCTCCTCTTCAACCTCCTTTTCCTCTGTCTGACTCTTCATAGATTCATTCTTCTCATCAATCCCATTTTCTTCCTTCTTGCTTCCTTCGATCTCCCAATTGACCTTCACAGAATCATTTCCACCCACTTTTAATGTTTCAGCAACAAGGGCATGGTTGATTTCTTCTTGAACCTCAGCGATCTTAGCGCTCCAATCAAAGTTTGTTTTGGCTGCTCCTGCACTTTGTTGAACACCCATGCTCAAACATCAAAATTTGGCCTTGTTTCTGATGAATGTTTCTTCGTTGGATATTCTTCTTCTCAGAAAGCTTATCGTGTTTACAATAGGCGCACCAAGATTGTTCATGAATCATTCTATGTTGACTGGCAAGAATCGAATGTGGTTGATACCGGTTCTGAACCTTTCATGGTTTTATGATGCCACAACTGTGTTTAATTCATTCAATTTACTATTGTTTCTTGAAGAAGATGAGATCATTCCCATACACCCTGATCCTATACCTGATCCCGTCATTTTCCCATCTTCTCCAATATCCCCGCAACAACCGTCACCATTACCAGATGTTGTTATTACTGCCGACTCTATGCCATCATCACCATCTCGGCCATCACCTGTCATTCATCCTCTGGATTCTTCTGTTACAGATATACCTCATGAGTCATCAACTTCATCACTTTCAAATGTCATTACTTCAAATTCTTTCTATAAGGAGCTAAAAAAATCATCCTCATGACTTAGTCATATGATCTATTTCCGTTGGAGTTTGCACGTGTCATCAATTGGGTCTAATCTATGAGCGTCTGTTTTCCTGCTTCCTATCCCAGATCGTCCCAAAGAACATTAACATGGCATTACAGGATCCGAGCTGGGTAGAGTTAATGCAGTTAGAACTCCAACAGTTCAGAAAGCTCAAAGTTTGGGAGTTAGTCGATCTTACACCAAACAAATACCCAATCAGGACGAAGTGGGTATATAAAAACAAACCTGATGATAGAGGGGTGGTTGTTCGTAATAAATCTCGATTGGTTGTTCAAGGTTTTGAACAAGAAGAAGGCATCGATTACACTGATGTTTTTGCTCCTGTTGCCAGAATTGAAGCCATCCGAATCTTCCTTGCACATGTCGCACACAAAAACTTCATAGTTATCAAATGGATGTAAAGTGCACATTCTTATATGGAGATATCGACGAAGAGATATATGTTTGCCAACCACCAGGTTTTGAGGATCCGGATTTCCCTGACAAACTCTACAAGTTGGACAAATCACTGTATGGATTACATCAAGCTCCTCGGATCTGGTATGAAACGCTAACACAATACCTGTGAGCAAAGGATTTACAAGAGGGTCGATTGATATGACACTGTTCAAGAAAGTGATTGGTGACGATATTCTTTTAGTACAAGTGTATGTAGATGATATCATCTTCGGTTCATCAAATGAAGATTTGTGCAGAGAATTTGAGGAGGTAATTAAAGAGAGATTTAAGATGAGCATGATGGGCGATATGTGCTTCTTTCTCGGTTTACAGGTAGTACAAAAACCCGATGACATTCTTTTAGTTGGACAAATCACTGTACGGATTACATCAAGCTCCTCGGATCTGGTATGAAACGCTAACACAATACCTGTTGAGCAAAGGATTTACAAGAGGGTCGATTGATATGACACTGTTCAAGAAAGTGATTGGTGACGATATTCTTTTAGTACAAGTGTATGTAGATGATATCATCTTCGGTTCGTCAAATGAAGATTTGTGCAGAGAATTTTAGGAGGTAATGAAAGAGAGATTTGAGATGAGCATGATGGGCGAGATGTGCTTCTTTCTCGGTTTACAGGTAGTACAAAAACCCGATGGCATTCTTATTCACCAAGAGAAATATATTCAGGAGATTTTGGCAAATACAAGATGGACGCCAGTTCTTCTGAACTATCTCCATTCACTGCACAGACGTGTCTCACTCCTGACGAATCCGGGAAGTCAGTTGATGTTCACCGCTACCAATCGATGATTGGATCATTAATGTACCTAACCGCAAGTCGTCCAGACATAGCTTTTGTTGTCGGTTATTGTTCGAGGTATTTATCGAATCCAAAGGAGTCACATGAAAAAGCCGTGAAGAGTATCTTTCTTTATCTAAAGGGAACTCCGCATGTCGGCTTGTGGTATCCAAAAGGGGGGAGCTTTGATCTTCATGCATATACTGATAGCGACTATGGCGGTTGCAAACTCGATCGGAAATCGGTTTCTGGTGGATGTCAGTATCTGGGGGAGTGTTTAGTTTCTTGGCAGAGCAAGAAACAGACCACCGTTTTTTTTATCTACTGGCGAAGCTGAATACACTGCTGCCTCCAGCTGTTGCTGTCAAGTATTGTGGATACAACATCCGATGATTGATTATGGAATCAATTTCTTGCATTCTCCGATTTTCTGTGACAATGAGGCGGCCATTGGCATTACCAAGAATCCTGTTCACCACACCAGAACAAAGCACATCGAAACTCGCATTCATGCCATCCGGGATGCACATGAAAAAGGGTTTATCAATATCATATCGATCGACACCAAAAATCAAAAGGCTGATTTGTTCAGTCTAACGTTTGATAAACCTCGTTTTTATGAATTAATCAACATGCTTGGTCTAATTTCCTTTTAATCCTTTTCATTGATAAAAAAAATTGAAAGAAAAATATGTTTTTCTTACTTATATTTTCTGACGAATCCGGGAAGTCAGTTGATGCTCACCACTACCGATCGATGATTGGATCATTAATGTACCTAACCGCAAGTCGTCCAGGCATAGCTTTTGCTGTGGGTTATTGTTCGAGGTATCTATCGAATCCAAAGGAGTCACATGAAAAAGCCGTGAAGCGTATCTTTCTTTATCTAAAGGGAACTCCGCGTCTCGGCTTGTGGTATCCAAAAGGGGGGAGCTTTGATCTTCATGCATATACTGATAGCGACTATGGCGGTTGCAAACTCGATCGGAAATCGGTTTCTGGTGGATGTCAGTATCTGGGGGAGTGTTTAGTTTCTTGGCAGAGCAAGAAACAGACCACCGTTTCTTTATCTACTGGCGAAGCTGAATACACTGCTGCCTCCAGCTGTTGCTGTCAAGTATTGTGGATACAACATCCGATGATTGATTATGGAATCAATTTCTTGCATTCTCCGATTTTCTATGACAATGAGGCGGCCATTGGCATTACCAAGAATCCTGTTCACCACACCAGAACAAAGCACATCGAAACTCGCATTCATGCCATCCGGGATGCACAAGAAAAGGGGTTTATAAATATCATATCGATCGACACCAAAAATCAAAAGGTTGATTTGTTCACTAAAACGTTTGATAAACCTCGTTTTTATGAATTAATCAACATGCTTGGTCTAATTTCCTTTTAATCCTTTTCATTGATAAAAAAAATTGAAAGAAAAATCTGTTTTTCTTACTTATATTTTCTGACGAATCCGAGAAGTAAGTTGATGCTCACCACTACCGATCGATGATTGGTTCATTAATGTACGTAACCGCAAGTCGTCCAGGCATAGCTTTTGCTGTGGGTTATTGTTCGAGGTATCTATCGAATCCAAAGGAGTCACATGAAAAAGCCGTGAAGCATATCTTTCTTTATCTAAAGGGAACTCCGCGTCTCGGCTTGTGGTATCCAAAAAGGGGGAGCTTTGATCTTCTTGTATATATTGATAGCGACTATGGCGGTGGCAAACTCGATCGGAAATCGGTTTCTGGTGGATGTCAGTATCTAGGGGAGTGTTTAGTTTCTTGGCAGAGCAAGAAACAGACCACCATTTCTTTATCTACTGGCGAAGCTGAATACACTGCTGCCTCCAGCTGTTGCTATCAAGTATTGTGGATACAACATCAGATGATTGATTATGGAATCAATTTCTTGCATTCTCCGATTTTCTGTGACAATGAGGCGGCCATTGGCATTACCAAGAATCCTGTTCACCACACCAGAACAAAGCACATCGAAACTCGCATTCATGCCATCCGGGATGCACATGAAAAAGGGTTTATCAATATCATATCGATCGACACCAAAAATCAAAAGGCTGATTTGTTCAGTAAAACGTTTGATAAACCTCGATTTTATGAATTAATCAACATGCTTGGTCTAATTTCCTTTTAATCCTTTTCATTGATAAAAAAATTGAAAGAAAAATCTGTTTTTCTTACTTATATTTTCTGACGAATCCGGGAAGTCAGTTGATGCTCACCACTACCGATCGATGATTGGATCATTAATGTACCTAACCGCAAGTTGTCCAGGCATAGCTTTTGCTGTGGGTTATTGTTCGAGGTATCTATCGAATCCAAAGGAGTCACATGAAAAAGCCGTGAAGCGTATCATTCTTTATCTAAAGGGAACTCCGCGTCTCGGCTTGTGGTATCCAAAAGGGGGGAGCTTTGATCTTCTTGCATATACTGATAGCGACTATGGCGGTTGCAAACTCGATCGGAAATCGGTTTCTGGTGGATGTCAGTATCTAGGGGAGTGTTTAGTTTCTTGGCAGAGCAAGAAACAGACCACTGTTTCTTTATCTACTGGCGAAGCTGAATACACTGCTGCCTCCAGCTGTTGCTGTCAAGTATTGTGGATACAACATCCGAGGATTGATTATGGAATCAATTTCTTGCATTCTCCGATTTTCTGTGACAATGAGGCGGCCATTGGCATTACCAAGAATCATGTTCACCACACCAGAACAAAGCACATCGAAACTCGCATTCATGCCATCCGGGATGCACAAGAAAAGGGGTTTATAAATATCATATCGATCGACACCAAAAATCAAAAGGCTGATTTGTTCACTAAAACGTTTGATAAACCTCGATTTTATGAATTAATCAACATGCTTGGTCTAATTTCCTTTTAATCCTTTTCATTGATAAAAAAATTGAAAGAAAAATCTGTTTTTCTTACTTATATTTTCTGACGAATCCGGGAAGTCAGTTGATGCTCACCACTACCGATCGATGATTGGATCATTAATGTACCTAACCGCAAGTTGTCCAGGCATAGCTTTTGCTGTGGGTTATTGTTCGAGGTATCTATCGAATCCAAAGGAGTCACATGAAAAAGCCGTGAAGCGTATCATTCTTTATCTAAAGGGAACTCCGCGTCTCGGCTTGTGGTATCCAAAAGGGGGGAGCTTTGATCTTCTTGCATATACTGATAGCGACTATGGCGGTTGCAAACTCGATCGGAAATCTGTTTCTGGTGGATGTCAGTATCTAGGGGAGTGTTTAGTTTGTTGGCAGAGCAAGAAACAGACCACTGTTTCTTTATCTACTGGCGAAGCTGAATACACTGCTGCCTCCAGCTGTTGCTGTCAAGTATTGTGGATACAACATCCGAGGATTGATTATGGAATCAATTTCTTGCATTCTCCGATTTTCTGTGACAATGAGGCGGCCATTGGCATTACCAAGAATCCTGTTCACCACACCAGAACAAAGCACATCGAAACTCGCATTCATGCCATCCGGGATGCACAAGAAAAGGGGTTTATAAATATCATATCGATCGACACCAAAAACAAAAGGCTGATTTGTTCACTAAAACGTTTGATAAACCTCGTTTTTATGAATTAATCAACATGCTTGGTCTAATTTCCTTTTAATCCTTTTCATTGATAAAAAAATTGAAAGAAAAATCTCTTTTTCTTACTTATATTTTCTGACGAATCCGAGAAGTCAGTTGATGCTCACCACTACCGATCGATGATTGGTTCATTAATGTACGTAACCGCAAGTCGTCCAGGCATAGCTTTTGCTGTGGGTTATTGTTCGAGGTATCTACCGAATCCAAAGGAGTCACATGAAAAAGCCGTGAAGCGTATCTTTCTTTATCTAAAGGGAACTCCGCGTCTCGGCTTGTGGTATCCAAAAAGGGGGAGCTTTGATCTTCTTGCATATACTGATAGCGACTATGGCGGTTGCAAACTCGATCGGAAATCTGTTTCTGGTGGATGTCAGTATCTAGGGGAGTGTTTAGTTTCTTGGCAGAGCAAGAAACAGACCACCATTTCTTTATCTACTGGCGAAGCTGAATACACTGCTGCCTCCAGCTGTTGCTATCAAGTATTGTGGATACAACATCAGATGATTGATTATGGAATCAATTTCTTGCATTCTCAGATTTTCTGTGACAATGAGGCGGCCATTGGCATTACCAAGAATCCTGTTCACCACACCAGAACAAAGCACATCGAAACTCGCATTCATGCCATCCGGGATGCACAAGAAAAAGGGTTTATCAATATCATATCGTCGACACCAAAAATCAAAAGGCTGATTTGTTCACTAAAACGTTTGATAAACCTCGTTTTTATGAATTAGTCAACATGCTTGGTCTAATTTCCTTTTAATCCTTTTCATTGATAAAAAAAATTGAAACAAAAATCTGTTTTTCTTACTTATATTTTCTGATAATGTCGGTCATTCTTTTGTGTTTGATCTAAAATGATCTTAAATTTGTGAAAAATTTCAGTTTTACGAAACTGAAAGTTTTGGAGGAGTAAATACTACAAATTTCATAATTATGCTTCATCTCATGTTATATATGTTTGTTTCTTGCATGAATTTAGATATGAGTTGATGTCGTCAAAAGGAGGAAAGAGATTTGCACTGATGTGTCAGTAGGCTCAGCTCGAATACTATTAGACATCAACTCTATGATCAAATTAAAATTCAAAAAGAACTCGGTGATGAGGAGCATTTTCACAGACATTTGGCCTGCACAAAGTGAAAAGTTTTGACAAAAATGGACTGAGAGTATTTGTTTCGTGCTTGATTTTTCCCAAATCACCCTTAGCCGCAGCCCTGAATGACGCTTCTAGTTAGCTCTTCAGAATTTTTTGTTCTTGTGTTAATCTCCTCTGCTATGCGGAAGCATTGACCTGGAGTGATGATCTTCTCTGTTATATGTAAATATAGACCTGGAGCTCTCATCAGCACATACAGATAATCATCTCCTCTGTTATACGTCAGTATAGACCTGGAGCTCTGATCATCTGTAAAACCCATATAATGCAAAAGCTCCAAATGTTTATACATCTTGCTCATTGTTTGATGTGAGTTTTATCAAACCTAAACTCCACTTCACCTCAGAAATATATTTACCTTGAACACTTGATCTGGGTCTATGTTCCTTATAATTACAAAAAAAATCTTGCTGAATCATCTAAACTCAATATGTCCTGAGGTCAAAACAAGTTACTTTGCTGAATGTCTGTGGAAACCAAGTTGCCAGAGCATCTTCAAATCCAACCAAAACATGATAAGATAGTCACAAGTTGCTTGTTGAAAGGAACAAGGCATGGGTTTAAATGTACAAACATACTGACAATCTTTGCAAGTCTTTGTTCCTATGGTTGATTGCCAGAAGCTCATTTCTGTTTTCCTCGTGACTCATTCGGTTATACTGATTTGATTCCTTCTAAAAGGTTTCGCTGTTAAAATGGGTTGATATCTCGGGTCTATCTTATTTGTTTGGCTTGACACTATTTTAAAATGTTTGTAATTTAAATAGATTTGACTTTCATTATTTTTCTAAAATTAATTTTTAAGTTTTTGATCTGTGCGACTCCTATTCGGTTCATATTAATATTTTGATAATTTTAAGAGACCGTGAGTGAATATAGAGTATTTTGGCTAAAGTTAAAACTAATAAATAAAGTTATAGATTAGGAATCAAAATTGATTTTAGTTGAACCAAGTTTGAATCGTGTGTTATTTTATGTGGCAGGTCAAATTCGGGCAAGTGCAATTGAATTATTAAATGGGCTATATGTTTCTTAAGAGATAATATGAGAAAAGGCCCACATGAAGAAAAAAAACCTAGTCTCTTGAATATATATATATGTGTGCATATGACGGCAAAGTTTTTTTTTTTTGGTTTTTGGACTTTGGTGGCAATCATTGAAGAGAAAAAAAAGTCATACGCAAGAAAAAAAATTAATTAATTGAGCTGGGGATTGGAATTTGACTGGGGCAATCATTGAGAGGAAAAAAAGAAGTCAGCCGCAAGGTAGAAAAAAAAGAGCAAGTGGACAGCAGCAATATTATTTGGTTCTTTTTCCTACGCACGAAGCAAAACGCATGGAGTAGCAAAGTTACTAAGATCCTTGAAGTCGACTAATCAAGTTCGGAGCACAAATCGGTTAGCAATAATCCAGCTAGTTGTTTTTAATTTGGTTTTTTTTGAACTTTTTGACCATGAGATCCATTGTTTTATTTGCTTGTGATTCGTACTTAATGATTATGTTTGGCTAAATCGTTAAAACTACCTAGATATGGATTGATTATTGATGTTAGACTATTGTTTGGTTTTGTTTAATCACATGGTTTAATGCTATTGAAGTTTTTATTTTATTATTAATTTAAGATGTGTTTGCGTACTAGTTATAAGATTTACATGTTTGTTTCGTCTTTCTTGTGGTTTCGTTATTGAACTTTGGGTTTTGATTAATAGACCGCATGCTAGATTCCTTACATTGTTTTTGGATCATTAGGTGGTTGAGCTAGGAATAGTCAATCATAGAGATAAGCTTTTGTGTAAATCTAAACTAGTATTCTACCAACCTTGAGACCGGGAGGTGATAGGGTGTCGTTTCATCTAGTTTTTAGGTTCAATTAGGATAAGATTGCACGGGAGTGAATTTTACCTCTTTGACTTAGATTTTTGTGACTTCGTATTTTAAATTAATATAAATAGAATTATCCTTTATCCCTAGAATCGTAAGTTTGGTTCCTAGGATAATGTATTATTGAGACCTGGAGGTGATATAATATTCGGATACCTTAGCATTCCTTAAGTTGGTGAGACCGGAAGGAGAACCAAAACCTTACCCCGGTGTGCTTTACACAACCCTTAGGAATTGGTTAGGTGAGTTAGTGAGTCGGGGAGGAGATCTAGCAAACTTAAGTGATTTCTTGAGATAGTTGTATCTTTAGAATCCGGTACCGTGTGATTAAATAAACCGAGGGTAGTCGAGTCATCAATAGGATTCCTAGCCTAGGTAGTCGTTTCTCCATTTTTGATTTTTTTCCGTCTCTTGTTCGCCGTTAGTTTCGTTATATTTTTTAGCTTTAAATTGATCGTTAATCTAGCTTAAATCTTTAATTTTTTAAGTAGTTTTATTTTAGTTAATGTTATTAGTTAATTAAAAATTCAACTTTCTTAAACCGGCTAAAACTCGACAACTGTTTATTACTGAGAGCCGTCTAACGTGTCCTTAGGTTCGATATTCGGATTTACCTGGCTATACTACGCACGACCAGTACACTTGCTGTTTGTGTGAAGTAAATTTAGATATTTCTATTTTTAAAACCTAATTGTGAAAAAGCATTTTTATAACTAAAATATATATACTTTTTCACACATCAAGTTTTTGGCGCCGTTGCCTGGGACACGGTTTTAGGCGATTTTGGAAACGACCTGAGTCGGGGATTTAGCCACTTTTAACTTTTTGTTTCGTAATTTTCTTTTAGTTTCTTTTTAGTTCTTTTTAAGAAAAAAAAAACAAAAAAATATTTCCTTTTTAGTACCTTATTTTTTTTATTTTAATTTGTTCTTAGAGTGTTTAGTTTTTTTTAGTTTAAGTCGGCTTTTGCGTGCTATTTGCCACCTTTCTAGGATAGTTTGTTCATAGTATTTAGGGTAATTTTATTTTATTTGTTATTTCTAGTTTATGCGACATACGCGCTCTCACGGCCCACCAGAGTTTGAACCGTTAGACGACCCCGAACTACTTTTTTATCGGCTTCAATACGCAACCAACGAGAATCAGGAGGAGTTCGAGCCATTGTTAGATCGCACAGGTGAGTACCACGTCTTTGACAATCTCCTTTTTGCCTCGGAGACCGATACAGATTCGACGATTTCCACGATGGGAGACGAACAACCCGCCAGGCGAGTCGTTGCTGATTACTCTCGGCCTACCCAGGCCAATGCTAGACCTTCCATCACTCGACCCACTGTCGCTGCCAATAATTGACAAATCCCACCCCAGATTATCTCTTTGATTAGGAGTACCGTCCAGTTCCATGGACTTCCGGATGAGGATCGCACTGCTCACCTCAACCAATTCGTTAGCATCTGTGATACTTTTAGGATCAACAACGTCACGGAGGAAGCAATCCAGTTGCGCCTCTTTCCATTTTCTCTCACTGACAAAGCGCAACACTGGTTGAACTCTCTTTCGCCAGGCTCCATCACCACCTGGGATGATCTGACCCAGAAGTTCATCAACAAATTCTTTCCACCATCCAAGACTGCGCGCTTGCGTGGTCTTATCTATTCGTTTCGTCAGGAGGCTGGAGAATCATTTTATGATGTGTGGGAGAGGTTTAAGAAGTTGTTAAGAAAGTGTCCACATCATGGGTTGGAGGAGGCGGCACAGGTTGAGATATTCTATTATGGTTTGATGTATTCGGAACGGGGGATGCTTGATACAACTGCGGGTGGAAATTTGTTAACTAAGCGGAGTCCGACTGAGTGTTTTGATATGTTTGAGGATCTCGCGACTAGTGGTTATCAGGCTCCTGATAGGAGGGGGGCAACTTCGTCTCAGAAGGCTCCAGGGGTTTACCAGGTTGATTCTGTCATTGCGTTAACCGCCCATGTTGAGGCGTTGACAAAGAAAATCGACCGCCTGCAGGTAAACAATGTGAAGTGTTGTGATGTTTGCGGAGGAGGACACAACACTGTAGAATGCCCACAGGGAGTTACTGATTTCCCCGAGCATGTAGATTATGCAGGAGGAAAATCCCTGAACAACTGGAACCAGGGAGGAGATTATTCTGGTGGACAGACCAGGTTCCAGAACACTACTTTCGGTAACTCGTATAACCCCAGCTAGAAAAACCACCCAGGTTTTAGCTGGAAGAGCGGTAACCCACCGGGGTTTCAGCAACGTCCCCAGAATTCTTTTCAGGGACAAAGTAGTGGTTCATCTCAAGGGCAGACTGGAGGGGCACCTGTGGAGGAGAAGAAGTCAAGTGTTGAGGAGATGTTAGAAAAGCATAACCAGATACTCAACCAGCTTCTTGTGCGTGATGAGAAGAGATATCAGGAGTCCCAGAGTGCATTGCAGCGTCACGAGACGTTGATTCAGGGACAATCTGCTGCTTTACAGAGTCTGGAGAGAACGGTAGGGCAGTTGTCGAGTCAGCTATCACAGAGAAAGCAGGAAGAGTTACCTAGTTTCGTAGAGGCTAACCCGAATGCACATGTTAAGGTAGTCACAACTAGGAGTGGTAGAACCTCAGGTGTAGATAAGGTAGTTCCATATAGTGATGAGGTTGTAGATGAGGAGATTGAGATGGAGGCTCCTCCTGACAAGGTGCAACAGAGGCTGCGCCCAGCAAGTATAGCACAGCCGGAGGAGTCAGCACCGAAGGCATCAGACACACCGCCGAGGGTGTATAAGCCTCCCCTCCCCTACCCGGGTAGGCTTGCGAGAGAGAAGGTGAACCAACAGAATGGTAGGTTCCTAGAGTTGTTTAAGCAGTTACATATTAACCTACCATTTGTTGAGGCTCTCACCCAGATGCCTAAGTATGCCAAGTTTCTTAAGGACCTCCTGTTTAACAAAAAGAAACTTGAGGAGTTGTCGACAGTGATCCTTAGTGAGGAGTGTTCGGCGGTTCTTCAGAGCAAACTACCCCAAAAGAAAACCGATCCAGGGAGTTTCACTATCCCTTGTCTTATAGGTAGTTTATCTGTCAGTAACGCCCTTGCTGACCTAGGTGCTAGTATCAATCTAATGCCTTATGCTGTTTTTAGTAGGCTAGATCTAGGAGAACCAAAGCCGACACGGATGAGCATCCAACTCGCAGATCGTTCCATCAAGTATCCGCGAGGAATTGTCGAGAACTTATTAGTGAAGGTTGACAAGTTCATATTTCCTGTGCACTTTGTTATCCTCGACATAGATGAGGACGCGACTGTTCCACTCATCTTGGGTCGACCTTTCTTAGCTACCGCACGAGCATTGATCGATGTTTGTGATGGTAAGCTTTCTTTGAGAGTGGTGAGGAGACAGTCACTTTTGATATACACCAGTCTATGAGGCATCCGAAGTGCCAAGATGATTCCTTATACTTTATTGATACCATTATGTCACATGTAGGGGATTATCTGAGCTCCATTTGTGGGGGTGCATCTTCTGATTCAGATCACATGGATAGGGAGAGCCAGGATGTTGAGTCAGCTGCCGTAACTGACTCCTCTTCGAGTTGTTCGGCTACCGAGCCTCCCACGCATGCCATTGTGTCAGAAGTGCTGGATCAGAAGGATCCAGTAGATAGACCGAGTGTGGAAAGTCCGCCTTCCTTAGAGTTAAAAGATTTACCGTCTCACCTAGAGTACGCATTTTTGGACGAGGCTGAGCGTTTACCCGTGATCATTGCGTCTGCTCTCACGGGGGAGGAGAAGAATAAGTTGTTAGAGGTTCTTAGGGCACATAGGCAGACGATTGCTTGGAAGATCTTAGATATCAAGGGTATAAACCCTTCATTCTGTACGCATAGGATTTTAATGGAGGACGAGTTTAAGCCTATAGTGCAACCTCAGAGGAGACTTAACCCTAATATGCAGGAGGTAGTAGGGAAGGAAGTGATCAAGCTGCTCGACGCCGGTTTGATCTATCCTATATCTGATAGTGCATGGGTGAGTCCGGTTCAGGTTGTGCCGAAGAAGGGTGGTATGACAGTGGTCACCAATGAGCGAAATGAGTTAACACCCACCAGGACCGTTACAGGTTGGAGAGTCTGTATAGATTATCGCAGACTAAATGATGCTACGCGGAAGGATCACTTTCCTTTACCCTTCATTGATCAGATGTTGGAGCGTCTATCTGGACAGCAGTTTTACTGTTTTCTAGATGGTTTCTCTGGTTATTTCCAGATCCCTATCGCACCAGAGGATCAGGAAAAAACCACGTTTACATGCCCCATCGGTACCTTTGCGTACAGACGCATGCCTTTTGGGTTGTGTAACGCTCCAGCCACATTCCAGCGTTGCATGGTAGCTATATTTCATGATATGATCAAGGACTCCATGGAGGTTTTCATGGATGATTTTTCTGTTTTTGGGAGTTCTTTTGATCATTGTTTAAGAAACCTAGAGCGTATGTTAGCTAGGTGTGAGGAGACGAATCTTGTGCTTAATTGGGAGAAGTGTCATTTTATGGTTCGTGAGGGGATAGTTTTAGGACATCGGATTTCATAGGCTGGGATTGAGGTTGATCGAGCTAAGGTTGATGCCATTTCCAAACTCCCACCACCCACTTCAGTTAAGTCCATTAGGAGTTTCTTAGGTCATGCAGGATTTTATCGTAGGTTCATTAAGGACTTTTCTAAGATAGCCAGGCCGATGACGAAACTTCTGGAGAAGGATGCTCCATTTGTGTTTGATGAGAGTTGTGTGAGGGCGTTTGAAGTGTTGAAGGATAAGTTAGTGAACGCCCCGATCATGGTTGCCCCAGATTGGACACTGCCATTCGAGTTGATGTGTGATGCTAGTGATTATGCAGTGGGGGCGGTTTTAGGACAGAGGAAGGATAAACACTTCCATCCGATTTATTATGCTAGTAGGACTCTGAATGATGCTCAGGAGCATTATACTACCACAGAGAAGGAGTTGTTAGCGGTAGTGTTTGCTTTCGATAAGTTTAGGTCCTATCTTGTTCTGTATAAGACCATAGTTTACACGGATCATGCTGCGATTAGATATCTCTTTAGCAAAAAGGATGCTAAGCCACGACTTATTAGATGGATCCTTCTGCTACAAGAGTTTGATATAGAGATCCGAGATAAGAAAGGAGCCGAGAATGTAGCGGCTGATCACTTGTCACGTCTAGAAGGTCCAGAGAGTGTAGTTAAGGCAGGTGTGTCAATAGATGATAGGTTCCCTTTCGAGAGTTTGATGGTTATGAGCGCTCAAGATGACGGTTTTCCCTGGTTCGCGGACTACGCGAATTATCTTGTCGATGGATCCTTGGTTAAAGGTATGACATATCAGCAAAAGAAGAAATTCTTTGCTGATTTCAAGCACTACCTTTGGGAGGATCCGTATCTTTTTAGGATAGGAGCGGACCAGGTTATTAGGAGATGTGTGTTCGGTGAGGAAAGTAGGAATATCTTGAGACATTGTCATGAGGGACCCACTGGTGGTCATAACGGGGCTAGCTACACCGCAAGGAAGGTGTTAGATTCAGGTTTTTATTGGCCCTCTCTTTTTAAGGATGCATATGAGTTTGTCAGATCATGTGATGCATGTCAGCGTGTAGGTAACATCTCATCCCGCAATGAGATGCCTTAGACTATTCTTCAGGTTGTAGAGGTTTTTGATGTTTGGGGTATAGATTTCATGGGCCCGTTTCCTGCTTCGCGTGGGAACAAGTACATCCTAGTTGCGGTAGATTATGTTTCTAAGTGGGTCGAGGCTCAAGCTTTGCCAACTAATGAAGCTAGGGTTGTAGTGAGATTCATTAGGAAGTTGTTTAGCAGGTTTGGTGTTCCTAAGGCTCTGATTAGTGATAGGGGTACTCACTTTTGCAATGCGCAGATGGAGAAAGCCTTACAGCGTTATGGGGTCACCCATAGGCTTGCAACGGCTTACTACCCGCAAACAAGCGGGCAAGTGGAAGTGAGTAACCGAGGTATTAAGAGGATTTTAGAGAAAACGGTCAGATCAAATCGCAAGGATTGGTCTGATAAGTTAGATGACGCTTTATGGGCTTTTCGCACAGCTTATAAGACGCCGACCGGTTCCACACCGTTCCGGATGATTTATGGGAAAGCTTGTCATCTACCGGTTGAGTTAGAACATCGTGCTTCTTGGGCTTTACAGACGGTGAACTTAGACATGTCTAGTGCGAGGGATCATCGATTTCATCAATTGCATGAGTTAGAGGAGCTTAGAGATCATGCATATGCTCAGTCATACAGTTATAAGCAGCGCACTAAGGAGCTACATGATCGACACTTGAAGGGTAAGAAAACCTTCAAGTGTGGGGATCAAGTTTTATTATATAATTCTCGTTTGAGGTTGTTTCCAGGAAAGCTGAGGAGTAGGTGGTCGGGACCGTTCACGGTGAGAGAGGTATTTTCATATGGGACAGTAGAGATTGAGACAGAGGTTCGTGTGTGGAAGGTGAATGGCCATAGGCTGAAGCATTATATTAGTGGGCCAGTGGTGGAGAGTGAGGTCGAGGCTATCTACCTCGATTCACCAGATGAGTGAGATATGAAGGGCGAGTCTGGCTGAGGACTCATTAATAAACCAAGCGCTTTCGGGAGGCAACCCGATGATGTTTTTCTTTTATTTTCATTATTTTTATTTATTTATTTATTTATTTATTTATTTATTTATTTATTTATTTATTTTATCTTTCTTTTTCCTTTTTATGCCGGGTATGTTTGTTTGTTCTGTGCTTACAGGTTATTGCTTCGTGTTCGAGAGTTTAGCTATTTATGGTTGGTGGTCAGTTGAAGTGCGAGGATGGTGTGCATCGTGGAAGTGGATTTGCTGATTACTCTTGGTCAATGCACGCTATATTAGTCAGGGGAGTTTCAATTTTCACATTCTCTCACTTAATGTTGATATTCTTACTTGTTTCCGTTTGTTTAATTAGTTTTGAACATTAGGGACAATGTTCAGTTTAAGTGTGGGGATGGGGTTAATTGCTATATTAGAGAAAACTGAAACATGTGCTAAGTTGAGTTTGTTAAAAATCCCCGAAAATTTGAAATTTTTTTGACTCCTTGAAAAAGTTGTGCATTTAATGGAAAATGATAGAAAAATTGGGGCTTTGGTTTTCAAATGGAAAAAAAATAATTTGGTTTAAAAAGCAAGAATGAGTCAAATGGTAATAAATTGGTGACTAAATTAGCTTTTAGATTTTCTTTAAGTGTGATAATCGAACCTAATTAAATCAAAATATCTCGTGGGTTATCATCTTAGGAGAAATGGTAAGGCCTTAACTAAATAATAATTAGGCACCATTTTAGGCTTTAGAACTTAAATAGGTTAAGGGTTAGTGCCATTTTGGGATTTATAGCACGCTTCTTGTGAAAAGAAGTGGCGCATCCGCAAAACAAATGTCCACAGGGTGTAGACTGAAAGCGCTCAAAGTAGCTGCTAAATAAAAGAGCTTAAAGTAGCCAAATTAACAAAAAAAAATGAAAAAAAAATAATAAGGCAAGTGATCCAAGACCTCATGTGCTCTACCTCCGGGATAGCGACTTGGATACGACACCCCTGGGTGAGGTGATCTTGTTTTATGAAAAAAAAAAAGAATAAGCAGTCTACGCCCATAAATTTCATCCATCCAATGTTCACCCTAATATGGCACTAGTCTTTAATTTAGTTAAGTTCTATAGGTTATTTTAGTAGGTAAAATCTATATGATTTAGCCTATGCCTTGTCAAGTAACCAATTAATGAGGCTAAACTGTGGTTTTCTAAATGTGAGACCCTGTAGATAGATTGATATCACTTGAACTAAATCAAACACTAAAGGAAAACCGATTGGCTAGTGTTAGGGTTATACTGATTTTTACCTTGACTTGTTGCTTGTCTGAAAAATGTTTGTGTTATCGTTAAATGTTTTTTGGAAGCTATTGTCTCGATTATGATTCCATTGCATACTTTTTCAGGGACGAAAAAGGTTTAAGTGTGGGGATATTTGATATGGTCTTAAATAGACATATTATTTATTAATATTCTTTAAACTTTTGGGTAAAATATGGTCTAATTCTACTCCTATTCGGTTCATATTAATATTTTGATAATTTTAAGAGACCGTGAGTGAATATAAAGTATTTTGGCTAAAGTTGAAACTAATAAATAAAGTATAGATTAGGAATCAAAATTGATTTTAGTTGAACCAAGTTTGAATCGTGTGTTATTTTATGTGGCAGGTCAAATTCGGGCAAGTGCAATTGAATTATTAAATGGGCTATATGTTTCTTAAGAGATAATATGAGAAAGGGCCCACATTGAAGAAAAAAAAAACCTAGTCTCTTGAATATATATATATATATATGTGTGCATATGACGGCAAAGTTTTTTTTTGGTTTTTGGACTTTGGTGGCAATCATTGAAGAGAAAAAAAAGTCATACGCAAGAAAAAAAATTAATTAATTGAGCTGGGGATTGGAATTTGACTGGGGCAATCATTGAGAGGAAAAAAAGAAGTCAGCCGCAAGGTAGAAAAAAAAAGAGCAAGTGGACAGCAGCAATATTATTTGGTTCTTTATCCTACGCACGAAGCAAAACGCAAGGAGGAGCAAAGTTACTAAGATCCTTGAAGTCGACTAATCAAGTTCGGAGCACAAATCGAGCAATAATCCGGCTAGTTGTTTTTAATTTGGTTTTTTTTGAACTTTTTGCCCATGAGATCCATTGTTTTATTTGCTTGTGATTCGTACTTAATGATTATGTTTGGCTAAATCGTTAAAACTACCTAGATATGGATTGATTATTGATGTTAGACTATTGTTTGGTTTTGTTTAATCACATGGTTTAATGCTATTGAAGTTTTTATTTTATTATTAATTTAAGATGTGTTTGCGTACTAGTTATAAGATTTACATGTTTGTTTCGTCTTTCTTGTGGTTTCGTTATTGAACTTTGGGTTTTGATTAATAGACCGCATGCTAGATTCCTTACATTGTTTTTGGATCATTAGGTGGTTGAGCTAGGAATAGTCAATCATAGAGATAAGCTTTTGTGTAAATCTAAACTAGTATTCTACCAACCTTGAGACCGGGAGGTGATAGGGTGTCGTTTCATCTAGTTTTTAGGTTCAATTAGGATAAGATTGCACGGGAGTGAATTTTACCTCTTTGACTTAGATTTTTGTGACTTCGTATTTTAAATTAATATAAATAGAATTATCCTTTATCCCTAGAATCGTAAGTTTGGTTCCTAGGATAATGTATTATTGAGACCTGGAGGTGATATAATATTCGGATACCTTAGCATTCCTTAAGTTGGTGAGACCGGAAGGAGAACCAAAACCTTACCCCGGTGTGCTTTACACAACCCTTAGGAATTGGTTAGGTGAGTTAGTGAGTCGGGGAGGAGATCTAGCAAACTTAAGTGATTTCTTGAGATAGTTGTATCTTTAGAATCCGGTACCGTGTGATTAAATAAACCGAGGGTAGTCGAGTCATCAATAGGATTCCTAGCCTAGGTAGTCGTTTCTCCATTTTTGATTTTTTTCCGTCTCTTGTTCGCCGTTAGTTTCGTTATATTTTTTAGCTTTAAATTGATCGTTAATCTAGCTTAAATCTTTAATTTTTTAAGTAGTTTTATTTTAGTTAATGTTATTAGTTAATTAAAAATTCAACTTTCTTAAACCGGCTAAAACTCGACAACTGTTTATTACTGAGAGCCGTCTAACGTGTCCTTAGGTTCGATATTCGGATTTACCTGGCTATACTACGCACGACCAGTACACTTGCTGTTTGTGTGAAGTAAATTTAGATATTTCTATTTTTAAAACCTAATTGTGAAAAAGCATTTTTATAACTAAAATATATATACTTTTTCACACATCAGCGACACTATAGTGTCGGGTCTACGACTCTATATCCTTTGCGACACTATAGTGTTTGGCATGCGACACTACGTTGTGTTTCATATTCATCTGATGTGGGTCAAATGGTTCATATCTCTGATTTTTCAAAACCCAACATTACACACGACTCTAAACCCTAAAACACACACTTAACTTCAATCCACCATTTTTGAGTGTTTTTGTCGATTCCAACCGGTAAGAATTGTTCTCCTATGTGTTTCGAACCTTCGTTTACTTTGTATTGGTTTTTGGTTTCGATCTGATAAGGTTTTGATTCACATGTCTTTTGGGTTTTTATCATTTATGCGACACTAGTTCTTGTTGCGACATTGAACGAAAGTTCAAATTTTAGCTTGCGACACTTCCAAGGTTATGCTGACCATGCCTTGTTGGTAGTGTCGGAAGTTCGGGATGATGCGACATTGTAGTATCGATGCACATGTCTTGCTTTTGCGACACTACAATGTCGTTAATCATGCGACACTGCCGCGACATTACTATGTCGCATCTTTGTGACACTGCATTTTTTTTATTTATTTTATTCTATTTTATTTTATTTTGCCTTATTTTTTTATCTTTATTTTTCCTAATAACTAACAAATTTCCGATTTGTGTTTCAGGTTTAAATATGGAACCAGAGCCTCCGCAGCCGATGAAGTTCGACAAGCGGTCGAACGTGGTCACTTATCTCAACGATAAGGACCCGAAGTCAGTTGGATTTCGTGATGAGATATCCTGGTTGAAGGCATCCCTATCTCTTATGCAGTCACGAAGGACTTGATTATTAATCAGTAGCATGTCAGAGATTTCTGGGAATCAGCAACATATAATCTCAATGCAAAACCAGCAGAGATTAGAGCAAGAGTTATGGGGGAGGATATTGTGCTGTCTGTTGACTCGATCGCACGAATGCTGCGTTTGGAGAGAGACGTTGGGATACCTTCTCTACTTAGTATCACCGATGTTCATGAAGGATTTCTAGAGATGGGCTATGAAGGTACTGACTATCTGGAGCGTCGGGAGATAAAGAAAACTTTTTTGTCGAAGGAATGGAGGTTCATCGCTCATGTTATTATTGTTTGCTTAGACCATCGGAAGGGTGGAACTGCCGGTTTGAATTTTGAATGAGCTAGGGCAGTGCTGAACCTGTGCAGGGGAGATAAGGCAAATATCCCACAAATGATATTTGAGTATATGATTGAAAATATCTCCGCTGAAAAGAAGGATAAATGGTTGCTATACCCGAGATTTATCCAGATCTTTATCGATGATTTGAAGCCGGGATTACAGAAGCTGGGTGATCCTTTGATTCTGTCAAAGATGAATGTCAGAATTTTCGCTGATTGCTCTTCAACAAGACATGACGTTTCTGGAAAGATAACATATCTTTTCCGAAATATGTATACGGACGAAAGGTGGGAGTACACTGAAAAGTTGAAAATATCAGAAGAAAAACGGTTTGGTGAGTTGCGGGAGAAGATTAAGGAAGATATCAAGAAGAGAAAGAAGTTTGTTGGAAAATGGGCCGTTCCGTTTGAAGAGGAACTGGATGAGATCGAAACCGAGCTTGCAAAATCCAAAAGAAAGGAGAAAAGGAAGGCGGGCGATAAAGCACAAATTGATTCTGATACTGATGTCAGAATCAAAAAGGGTAAAGGAAAGTAGCCCGAAGTGTCTGATGCTGTGCCAAAATCATTCATGAAAAAGCCAGAGAAGAAGGGGTTTGCGGGATTAGACGAGGATGTGATTCGTGGGTTGAATACATCGCTCGCTAATGAGCTGAGTATGATAAAGACAAAACCGATAAACTCTGAGGAAAGGGAGAGGCACCGTGAATAAGAGATGGAGGATTTGAGGAAGATTGTACTAGATCAGCAAGTTATTATCAAGAAACTACTTGTGGAGTTGAATGAGGTTAAGAAAGGAGTAAAGATTGGGAATACTGAAAACTGAAGAAGAAATTAATGAGATGGTAAACATTGGAAAATATCCGACTCTAAAAGAAATGGTACAAACTGCCAAGAGTCGAAAAGATTTTGGAGGATTTAGCGGTGCAGGTGCGAGCGAAACTGGAAAAGAGGCAGAAATTACTGATGATTTCTGTCTCGATATTGATGCTGACTTGATGGGTGATGAGGTACTTGCTGATAGTGAGAAAGTTCTTGATTTAAGAAAATTGATTGATGAAGAAGAAGAAACGGAGGAAAAGTTGATCGAATTAGATAAGTCGAAGAAAAGGTAATGGTTTATGTGGCTCAAAGGAGTGGAACAGAGGGTAACATATTCGAATTAGATAAATCAGATTGGTTCAAGAAGGTGGATGGACCTGAATACGTCACGCCTTTATTTCAGAACTTGGATTCCCCACCCCCATAGACACAGATAATAAAATATTTAGCTGGAAGTACAGTATGGAGCTTCAGAAGTTCATGATAAAAAGAAGAGGGGGAGGGATCAGCTATATCAGTAACCGCAAACACTTCAAAACTTTCCCAAAGTGGGATTTGAGGCGTTTGGCGGTTCTACCTTTGATTAACGCAGATCAAAATGATCGTGCGAAACTTTTAGAAGAGGAAATACAGGCTGGGTTAAAAGATAATTTTGTGAGTTTTGGATATAATAAGATGGAGCGGAAGAGGTCAAATAAAGATTTAGATTGGGTGACTGGAAAAGGGAAAATCATGTTGAAGATGAAGCCGATCAAGACGGTGTTGAGATTGAGAGTTCCAGACCCTAGCCCGTCGAGACTGTAGGAATTTGAGAAATGGTTCTATGATAATCATACGGGGGATGCGGTCATACGTGTAAAAGATGGATCTGAGTGGAGGCTATTTGACCCAATGGAGGTGTTTGGTTTTTCAGATGATGATTTAAAGATTTTATGTGAAAACCCGATTAGGTTTGGAGCCGGAGCCGATACAAAGAAATAAGCTGCTTTGTTCGAGAGAGTGGCGAATATGGCTCATGGGATTAGGGCAGAAGTGAAGGAACTAACTGAGAAAGTACAAAAGAAGACGGATCTGAATGAAGAAGTACGGGAATTGACGAAGATGTTCGGTGCTGCTAAAGCTGGAGCTGAAGAAGGAGACCCAACAGGTGAAGTACCTCGCTAGGGGAGTATTGTTGATCACATGTAGGGTGGTACTTCACCTTGTTATTTGTATTTTTATTATCTTGTAATAGTTTAGTCGTATTTCGTTTCCACTGTAATAGTTAGATTAGCCTTGTTTTAGTGTCATTTGTGCTTGTTTATGCGACACTGCATGCGACACTATAGTGTCGCATGCAGCTTGTCTATGTTTAGCGATCAGGCAGTGTCGGGTCTGCGACACTGCCTGTGACACTATGATCTATATATATAGTTGTGTTAGGGCATTTTGTAGACAACTCTTTGGAACTTATTGAATACAATTCATCTTTTGATACTGTGTTCGAACCTTATTGATTGTTTGCAAAGAATTGAATCTGTTATATCATTGTTGTATTAATCTGATCCATCTTCTTCTATTAATCTTCTTAATTAATCATTTCTTAATGGGTTATAATGGTTTGTGTGAGTTTTGGTCACAAATCACAATCAATTGTTGCTAGATCTAGTGGTATCAATTGATTGTGATCAGATCTAAATCATATATAGCACGGATTATCGATTTACTGGACCAACAGATACAGCGAAAGAGGTCCTGAACCTGCTTTCAGACCAGAGATTGGTTTGATTTTAGAGTTGATTCAGTTATCTTCAAATTTGTTCATATCAAATTTACCAACTAACACAAACTTTACAGGTTTTAAAAGTTTGTTTCTTTCTTTTACTTGATTTTGATTTTGATTCTGCATTGATTTTGCTTCTGACTTTTAAGAATTTGCAGATTTCCATGACTATGATTGTGAAGAACTGCTTGGGCTTCAAGGTATGAAATAGTAAATGAACACTATATATTAACATTGTCTAAACATGTTTGATTCTTTCAAATTAATTAAACAAATGTTTCTAAATACTAATCAACTCACTGTTTTCATCTTTTTGTATCAACACTTTGATAACATTTCTCATCGAACATGCATCATTTGATTATATATCTTGATAACTAACACATTTGTAACTGATTTCAGATGGAAAACTTAAAGTATGAGCCCAAGCATAATATTGTGGCTATGCTTGATGAATCTATTCTAGAAGCATCAAGGTTTCAAAGAATGATTAGATTTCTTCTCAGAACTAAGTATGTATATGCAATGTATGCCAAACCCATTGTATATATGAGGTTGATAAAGAAGTTCTGGAGAACAGCAGAAGTGATTACAGATGATGCTGGTCAGATAGTTATCAGGGGTTCACAAGTAACAGTGTTTGAAGAAGCAATTAGAGATTCATTGATGTTAGGTGATAATGAAGCTGAGGATTTGGATGAGTTTGCACTGAATGAATGCAAAGACTGTTTTATAAACATGGGACATCCTCCCTTGTTTTCAAAACAACAGTTTGTGAGGGCTAGACTATACAAGCATTGGAAGTTGTTGTGCTATGTTATTCAAAATTGTATGTCTAGGAGTAGTGCCGGGTTTGACTCTTTTCCCTCAGACATAGCTTCACCATTTGTTGCTATTGTCGCAAACCAAAGGTTTAATATGGCAAGATGGATTACGAAGGGTTTTATCTTCAATTTGCAAAAGGGTAAGAGGTTTAAGTCCCTAATGTATCCTAGGTTCTTACAACTAATTATCAATGAGGCACACCCTATTATCAAAGAAGGAGTCGCAGGTGAACAGTGCATAACTAATGACATGAATGCTCAATTTTACAAGATGAGTCTGGGTGTTGGTTTTGCAAATATTCCGCTGCTTGACTATATGCGAGATATATCAAACCATGAAGAAGAAATGGGTATAGATTACTTTCACATATCACAGGATGAACTTTTAGATCCTTTGGATCTAGTAGATGAGATTCAGATGCTTTATTAGACGATGATGAACAGTTTCAAAGGCATCCAGATGAAGATGAAGAACATGATAGTGATAATAATGATGAGGATGATGATAATGGTGATGATGAAGAGAAGATGAAAATGATGATGACTCTAATGATGATGATGTGAATGATGATGATAATATGGATGATGATATTGCTGTGAATGATGATACTGAGATTATTAATCAAGATGTTATTGTTGTTGACATTATTCCAGATAATATTATTCCTGATGTGATTGAAGAAGTTGATGTACTTGAGATTGCAAGAGATGTTGCAATGTCAGAAGCTAAATTTGAGGCACAGACAGATGATGATGCTGATGTCATTTTATCTAATCTTATTCCAGTGTCTATTGTTACATCGTCCCCGAGTGTACAATAAACTGAACAACCTAGGGAGTCTTCACCCAAAGTTGTTACAGTAGAAGAAACAGTGTTGATTGAATCTGATAATGAAAAGATGAGTTCTTTCATCTAAGATGTATGGTTGCTAAGCTATTGGATGAAAATGAAAATCTTAAATCCTAAAATCTGAGAACGAAGGGAAGATTATAGAATCACTAGGAAACTCATTTGAAGAACACAAAGGTGTTTAACGAGTTGAATACTGAGTATGAGGATTTGAAAGAGAAATGTGATGAATTAGAAAATGAATTAGAAGATAAATTGAATACAGTTAAAGCTGAGTATGATATTTTAAAGAAAGAAGTAGAAAAGAAAGATGGTGAATCCTCTTCTGATCAAGACTTTGTTCCAGACAAAACTGATACAGACGTTGGAGTGTCTGAGACTCCCAGGGAGATTACAGTTCGATATACTAGATCAAGGAGGACCAAACTTGAGACTGATGTTGGTTCCTCATATATGCCTATTCCCGATGAAGCTGTTGCTATTTGTCCGTCGGAAAAAGCTGAGGGAAAACGTAAACTGGATGCAACACAAGAGATTACTGAATCTCTTATTCCAGTTAAGATGTCTAGAACTAAGGATATATAGCTCAGGATGAGCCAGTTCAAGTAGTAGACGATAATGTATGTGATGCTGATGACTTATTCGATGATGATGCTAGGCCATCTAAACCAGAAGATGATGATCAAAAAATCGATGAAATTTCGATTGATATCGAAGAGAAATTTCCTTACTTAACAAAAATGAAGTACAATCGAGTATTTCTGGATGGATTGACAATCACTCAAATTGGTGAAGAATATGAGAGGTGTATAGCTGTTGAGACCGTCGTGCTAGCTGATCCGAATGAGATTTTTGGTGAACACGGAGAATGGGAACCTTCCGCTGAAGCAATTGTTGTAGATGATATACCTGAAGAAGATCTGCGCCATAAAGATCCAGAGAAGATGTTCTTTAATGAGCTGAAAGACTGGTTGCTATCCAGAAGTTATCCCAGAAAGAAACTGAAGGAATTGAAGTCTTGCACGTTGATCAATCTGATCAAAGTGTTTCAAGCAACTAAGAAGAAGTAGAAACGCATCATGACACTCAATATGAGTAATCCAGAGTACTACGAGCTAACTAAAAGAACAAGAGTTTTACAACCGCAAGAGATTGTGAGGATGTCTCTGAGTCCTGTTGTTCATGATAGAAGAAAGGAGTTAATGAGAATGTTTCCTGAGCAGCTCCTGTGGCTTATGACGTATCTAAAGAACAAATGAAGACTTGGATCACATCAAGGTCTGTTGGTGACTTAGTCAGAAGCGTACTGCAAAAAGGACAATCCATCTCTGAGTTGCTGGACTCGATGATTGTGCCTGCTAACACCAAAAGTCAAGATAGTGGGATGGAAGTATTATGAGATATTTGATGTCTTCTTGATTAAGCGTGTAAATGCACTGTGTGATGTTTATCACTTTTACACGTCCATCCTTTAGCTGCCAGTGCAGGACTTGAAAGAGTAGGCCAAACTTCCGTTGAGAAATCCATCAAAGTTTGCTCGTGGTGAAGGACTTGCTCAATTGATTGATGTTGGAGTTAATTAGTCAAAGAAATTTCTGGATTTTCGATGTCAACAAGAAGATCATAAGTATTATCAGGAAAGAAAAGAAAGAAACAAGAGGCTGGAGAGGTTTATTTGGATGAACTGAGTGACAAAACCTGGCCTGAAAGTCTTTGATGGTACTCAGTAAATGAGACCAATACTGAAGATGTTTTATCATGAAGGCGACCATGAACTAAAGCTGATCAGAAATCTCAAAGATATTTCTGAAGATGTTATAGAGATTTTTGGAGCATTTGAGCTGAAGCTGCTTCATTGAAGTTATATCTATTTCATGCGAAGCTATAAGATGTAGAAAGCGGTTGATGAAGTGTCTGAATTGATTGCAAATACTTTGAAGGTATTATAGAAGCATTTGCTGTTGCGATGGAGCGAATCACTTTCCGGAAAGCTATGGCTTATTCTAATCTGGAAAGAGTGGATATTCATAATATTGTTTATATGCGTATCACAACAAAAGGCTCTTTAGAAGTGGTGTCTTCAGATAGCAAGGAACCATACATTTTCTATGCTAACATTGATTTTGTAGGGTTGATGTATGAAACTCTTCAGAGAATGTCCAAAAACAAAATCATCATCAACGAAAAGAAAAGGACCATCACAAAATGAGGAAAAAGTTTGAAGAAGCTATTTTGAAAGCAATAAGAGATCAACGCGAGTTTAAAGAAAAGCCAATCCTTGATGCTCAAGTTAAAGAAGAAGATATTTGGAATGAAGATCAAAGTTAAATCTTAGGGGGAATACTGTTAGGGCTCTTGTCTAGAAAGATTTACTTTTTCTTTATATGAATAGTTGTTTTTGTTTAGAGTGTAAATTGGTATATCCCTAAAGTGTGTTGGTGATATAAATAGAAAGTTCTAGCTTGCTAGGTCATAAGTGAGAGTGAACAAGTACCGTGTTTTCACCTTTGTGCACCTACCGTACTGTAACCTTCTAATCATCAATACAAAGAGAATTTTCAGTATTCATGTGTTGATAATCGTTACTTTACTTAGATATGTGATTGTTATATCAGTTTGTAGCAGTTTCGATCCAATTGAACCTGTCAGATGATGAGGTTTCACTCGAACCTCAGATGGTAAGGGAGTCGGTTGTCAAACCACCGGGCATAGAGCGCGGTTTTCCGTCTCCATTCAAGTTTTACGAGTCGTCTAGTACTCCACGTTTAGATTCCATGTTAGAAGAGTCTATCGAACGTTTCATTCTTACTCTTATGGCAAGGTGTGCTCGGTACGAACGGCGGATCGATGAATTACAATATCATGTTTGACGCGTGCCAGATGATGCATACCCGAATGACTTCTCTCGAGGAAAGAAGAGTGTTGGATGACAATACACTGCACCAAAGGCGTTCTTAGATGATTGGTTAGATCGATAGAATAAAATAAATAAATATAAAAAATAAATTTATATCAGTAAAGAGTTTTATGATCTCACCAAATCCAGTTATTTTGAAGTATGTCTTTCATTTTCTTTCGATGATCATTAGATCGCTAGTAGCCGTTTTGGCAGAGAATATTGATGATAATTCACGATTTTGTTTATTGATTGGTTGATTATGTTATGTGGTATTACGTATGATACTCAAACATTTAACACCATGATATGAACTATATCTTATCATTTTTATTATTTTGTTTGTTAGAAACAAAATATGCCCCCGAGAACTCGAACGACACCTTCGGGTGTAGGTAGAGTATTGACTAATTCGGTCAAGGAATTAGCTCAAGTGATAGCTCAACATGTCAACACTTCTCTTGAATTTGACGACGCTAACCTAGCAGTGGGGCGTGATAGAAGACGTGACGTTTCAGACGGTAACCTTAGTGGCACCAACGCTATTGGTAGCTCTTAAGGTATTAGATAATGTAAGAACGTATGGATGATTCTAGGAGTTTCTCGAAATAGTTAAATCAAGTGGTAATAATGGATTCCATTAAACTATGGAAATAAGGAACCTAGTGTTAGGGTGTTCTTATAAGTCTTTTCAAGCTTGTCACCCAAAAATTTTTACTGGTTCCGGGAGTACTCTTGACATAGTGAGATGGATTGAGAAAATGGAGTTGGTTATGGCAATAAGAAAAATCTCAGACGACCAAAGAGTTAAGTATGCTACATGTACGTTTCAGGATGAAGCGTTGACATGGTGGAACTCGTTGGTCTAGAATTTGGATGAAGCCACTATTTATGGTCTTTCATTTAACGATGTGAAGGAAAGTTTGTTAAGGGAGTATTTTCCCCGAAATGAGTTTTGTGTCAAAAGAATTTTAAGCGTTAATTAGTTTAAACACTAGTAAGTTAAGTAAGAAATATATTATTGGATTAGTTAATGGACAAAAAAGTTGAAACTAGAGAAGTATTTAGGAATTGTTCCTTGCAATTAGAAAGTCATTCCTTTAGTATATATCTTTTGTGTGTTAAACTTAGTAGTTTCGATGTCGTTGTTGGTATGGATTGGTGGTCGAAAAATCATGCCAAGGTGGTTTGTTTCAAAAAGATTGTTCGCCTCCCGATCGAAAACGCAAAAGTATTGTAGAAAACAAAGAAAAATCTTCTTTGAAGATTATTGTCAATGTCATGAGAGCTTATGAGTACTTAAGCGAAAGATGTCCCGCGTTGTTAGTTAAAGCGATTAACGTAAGTGATGCATAACAGGAGCTCGAGGAGATACCGATAGTACGAGACTATCCAGATATATTTCCTGATGATTTGCCTGGTTTGCCACCATAGAGACATATCATCTCCCGAATCGACTTGGTGTCAGGAGCTACGCCTATAGCTCGATCGCAATATCGATTAGTACCACCGAAACTACAGTGTCAAAGCAATTGCAAGAGTGTTAGACAAAGTTTTTATTAGTCCGAGTTTTCCCCATGGGGAGCACCTGTTTTGTTTGTTATGAAAAATGATGGATCATTTAGGATGTGCATCGATTATAGAGATTCAAATAAACTTATAATTAAGAATAGATATGTTTTGCCTAGGATTGATGATTTGTTCTATAACTACAAGGTTCAAGTTATTATTCTAAGATTGATTTTCAATTCGGCTACCATCAGTTGTTAATAGCTAAAGATGATGTCGCGAAAACTACTTTTAGAACACATTATGGACATTATGAGTGCTTGGTCATGTCGTTTAGTTTAACAAATGTTCCTGCAGTATTCATGGATCATATGAATATGTGGTGTTTATTTGGATAAATGTAAGATAGTATTCACCGACGGTATACTTATTTATTGAAGAACCAAAAAAGATCATTAACATTATTTAAAATTGATTTAGCAACGTTAAGAAATGTGAAATTTTATGCTATGTTGCCAAAATGTGAGTTTTGGCTTAGGGAAGTTCATTTTCTTGGTCACGTGATCATTGAAAAGGTATTCATATAGATCCATCAAAGATTGAGGCCATTAAGAATTAGGAAGCGTCAAAAACTCCTACGGAGGTGCGTCAATTCTTAGGACTCGCTAGTTACTACCGAAGGTTTATCGAAAACTTCTCGAAAATAACGTAGCCATTGACGTTACTAACCCGTAAGGATAAAAATAACGTAGCCTATATTGTCACTTTCAGAATGAATAGATGATTTCATAATATATTGTGATGCGTCTTGTTTAGGTCTTGGGTGTGTCTTGATTCAGAGAAATAAGGTAATAGCTTACGCGTCTAGACAATTCTAAGTGCATGAGAAGAATTACACTACAAATGACTTGGAGTTAGGTGCGGTAGTGTTTGCACTAAAGATAATGTCTCATATGGAGACATTATCTTTATGGTACTAAGTGTGTCGTGTCCACTAACCATAAGATGCTTCAGCATATCTTTGATAAAAAAAAAAGAGGAGCTCAATATGAGACAATGACATTGGGTCGAGTTATTTAATGACTACGGCTGTGAGATCCGTTATCACCCGGGAAAAGCCAACGTTGTTGATGATGCACTAAGTAGAAAGGAAAGATAGAAACCTTTGTGTGTGCATGCATTAGAATTAACTATTTAGTCGAATCTCATTTCCCAAATACGTGAAGCTCATAAGTGAATCATTGAGGAAGAAATTCATGAAATGAAAGGATGCAAGTAATGGTTAAGAATTTGGTGCCTAGTTCTGAGAACGTTATGTACTTTGCGAAAAGACTTTGGATACCTCGTTCAGGAAACTTGCGGGAGCTCATCTTAGATGAAGCTCACAAGCCTAGGTATTCAATTAACACTTGTTCGGATAAGATGTACAAAGATGTGAAAGAACTTTATTGGTGGCCTAATATGAAAAGAGAGATAGCATCCTTCGTTAGTAAATGTATAACTTGTTCTATGGTTAAAGCTGAATATCAAAAGCCTTTAGAACTTTTGCAACAACTTGAAATTCCACAATAGAAATGGGAGCAAATCGCGATGGATTTCATAAAGAAGTTACCCCGCACATCTAGCGGTAATAACGTTATTTGGGTAATTGTTGATCATTTGACGAAATCTGCTCACTTTTGCCTATTAGAGAATCTTACAAAGTAGGAGAGTTATCTATGATTTATCTCAAGAAGTTAGTATCTTCTCACAATGTGCATGTCTCGATCATTTTATATAAAGATAGTCGTTTTACTTCGAGACGTTGGAGAGCGTTTTATAAAGCTATGGGTACTCGTTTGGATATAAGTACATCCTATCACCCATAACTAGATGGTCAAAGTGAACGGACGATTCAAACTCTGAAGGACTTGTTACGAGCATGTGTGATTGATTTTGGTAGGAATTAGGATAGCCTACCGCCTTTACCTGATTTTTTCTTATAACCATAATTATCACGCTAGTATCAGGGGCCACTCCGTTTTCAGACTCTGTATGGAAGAAAATGTCATTCACCACTTCATTGGGCTAAAATATGTGAAAAAGAATTAACTATACCCGAGATTATCCAAGAAACTACGGATAAAGTTTTCTAAGTTAGGAAAAGATTAGAAGTCGCAGTTAATCGGCAAAAGAGTCATGCGGATAATCGGAGGGGGCCATTAGAATTCTGAGTAGGAGACCGTGTGTTTCTGAAAGTGTCACCGTGGAAAGGTGTAACTAGGATCGGCAAAAAAGGGAAGCTTAGTCCCCAATTTATAGGACCAATCGGAATTTTGAAAAGAATAGGCCCAATTTCGTATCTACTTAAGTTACCTAATCAGCTGAGTGGCGTGCACAACGTGTTCCATGTCTCAAATTTTTTTGTCTGATGAGACATCAGTGATACCGCCTGAGGAAGTTCGTATTGATGATAAACTTCACTTTTTTTAGGAACCAATAGATATTGTGGACTCAAAAGTTCAAAAACTCAAGAGAAGTCGTATCGATTTGGTGAAAGTTGGATGGAATTCTAAGTTAGGACCATAATATACGTGGGAACGTCGAGACTAAATGAAGCCAAAAAAATACCCTCAAGTATTTCTATCTAAATCTAAATACAACTTGTCATGGTAAAAATTTCGGGACGAAATTTCCTAAATGGGGGAAGACTGTGACACCCGACAAATTTCGGGTCAATATTGTGCTTATTATTTTGTGATGCGTCATTAGACTTAGTTATATTAATTAAGATGATATTAAAGCTAGATAAGCCCATTTTTGTGCAAAGTTTTGCATTTTATGATTTTTGGTAATTACATTATTGCGTAATTTCGTCCAAGATATTTGTCCACAACTACACACAATTAGCGATAAAATACCCGGTAATAAACGTTGATGGTGACCTGATTAAATTTAAAAGTCCAGTAATTGTCATAATACTCGAGACAACATCAAATAATATATTCTGGGTGTATTTTAAGTGAAAACGTAACAAAAAATAAAAGTGGTGTATTTTGTCCAAATTTTTCCCAAATACGCGTGTGTTTCATTTTTTGTCATGTTTTACTACCAGTACACTACCCGAAGTACAGTAATAATAATTACTAATATATATATATATATATATATATATATATATATATATATATATATTACTATTTTAAGTGGAGAATAATAATACTTGAAGTACTATGGTTTGAAGTTCCAAATTTAAATAAAACTTGAAAACTACATGGGATTGAGTAGTGTAGTCTTTTTATAATATTTTTCTTTATAAAAACCCCATTTTTTTCATATGAGCCCTCCCACTCCGTCCCCTTTTTTATTTTTTTTTTATTTTTTTTAATCAATATTGGGCCGAGTGTTCCTTGAGATCTTGTACAAAATATTACAAAGAATCCATCCAAGATATTTGTCCACAACTACACACAATCCCTAAAAACCTATCATCTACTCTCACACTCCACCTCCCTCCCCTCTCCTTCTTCAAAATCTCGTCCATTCACACACACAAACACTCTACAACTTTTCTTTTCATCTCTTGCATTCTAAGGTGTTCTACAAGTTGTTTGAAGATCATCCAAGCAAGAAAAAAAATTCCTTAAGAGTTGTCTAAGAGCCAAATTCATCTTCTATCATCTCTTTCTCTTGTTGTTCATCAAGGGTATGAACCCAACTTTGTTGTTGTATTTTGTGTTATTCAAGATTTTATTCTTGAAAGGTTGTTCACCAAATCAAAAAAACAAAAAGGAAATGATTTTAAAGATGAAAATGATGTGTGTGTGTGTGTGTGAATCAGTGTGTGTGTGTGTCCGTATGTATATGTATGTATATGTAAAGATGTGTCATTTCATGTGAAGAGGATTTCACATGTGTAAAGTAATTGTTACTTGATGTTTTGTATTTAGGAATTTGTCACACCCTTAAAATACACAAACGGAGTTTTACTGTTAAGTGTGTGACAAACTAGAATCTAAGTTATTAGTTACACCAAATGATACTATATGAATTTAAAACATACGTGTCTCATTAAATGAGAAAATTTAATACAGAGTTAACGTTTAAAAGTTTATGTAATCGAAATGTAATGTCAATATATTAAATGGAACTAGATGCGCAAACACGAGCCTAATCGTTAATGACATATTTTAAAAAGAATGAAATGTTATGATATCAAAATCATGCAACCATGCCCTAGAGTGATGTGTTCCATATAAACCTGAGAAAAAAGATATACTAGCAAGTGTCAACACAACAGTTGGTGAGTTCACATAAAAGATTAAAAACCATCAATTATGTTTTTAGGCAGAAATATCAATAAAGTATGTCGGTGTAGGTTGCTAGTCTACAGTTCATGTCCTTAGAATCAAATGTATCTTACCGAAGCTGACGTTTGTACACAATACGTGCATAGTTTGCATGCGCTACATCCCAGCAGGATGCACGAGTAAATCTGTTAGGCCAATTCAACACCCGTTCGACAAGTCCATCCGTCGTGCTAGTGCGACTAGCCTGGATGGGTTTGACAAACCCAGTAGTTCTACTCACCTTCGGGTGTACAGCTACAAGCATCAGCAAGATAAATGTCACACCACGGTTGCGGAAACACCGGGGCGCGATGATCGTATCTCACAACCCTTGGTATTAAAAGAGAATACTAAATGCATTTCATTAAAAAGAGTCGTGACATATGTTCAACACAGACATGTCTCACGAGTCTGATCCATAGTGTCTAAGTATTAAAAGTAAACGAGAATTTAAACCAAAAGAAAAAACAAATCCAACCACTAAAGAAAACAAGTCTTATGCAAATAAAGTCTAAAATGAGGTCCATGTTCTTCACTAATGCGTACGAACCAGAGATTCCAAACTTATTCAGTTATTGCCACCTAAGAAATCATGCTAAAAACGGTCAACTATAAAGTTGGTGAGATTCACAGGTTTAGACTTAATAATAAAGTGTATTTGTGTATAGCAAATTATGTAGTGAGCAAGTAAAGTTTAAAAAAATGAAGTAATTAAAATGAGTCCACAACTAAACCTACCGACAAGAATCATTTGCCCCAACGAATACCCGTCTCAAGGCATTCTAAGTTTATCAATGACTTTGAATATTTTCACCCAGTTAGTCGCATCGTGACTGTGGTTAGCGCGACCAACCCTGGATGGGGGCGTCAACCCGAATAGTATGTAAAACCCTAAATTTCGACGAATGTATATGTCGATAATGGGCGGGTGTTAATGTAAATAGCACATTGAATAAAATTGTCCTAATTTATAGAAATAAACCCTAGGAGTGATAGAGGACTGAAAATGAAGAACGTGGGCGAAAACGGAACTCAAGTCGGAGTTATAACGAAGCGGGAAATGCGAAGACACCCGAGGAATGCCCGAAAACTTCTTTCGAGCATATCTTAACTTATAAAAAGAGTTACGGAGCCCATAATATATGAATTCCACGTGTTTCGACGAGAGGAATCTGATTTTGGGGGTTAGGCGATCCGCGCATTAAGGGGTAGTCCCCTGCGCGTATCGCGTAGGAGCTGTCGGGTGGAAAACAGCTAGCTGGCTGGCACTCACCTCTTACGCGATACGCGCAGATCAGCATGTTATCATGCGCGTATCACCTAGTGCATGCTCGGCAGCCTATATAAAGGGGTGCAACCCATCTTCACTTGTGCTCACACTTCTCTCTCTCTAGAACTTTTTAGAGAGCGAAACAAGTTAGTTTTGTTGTGGAATCGCGCCTCGAGTGCGGTACCCTGCATCGTGACGTTCCTTAGAGTCTCGGGCGCGTGTAGATCGCTTGGCGTGCGTCGAGGTTCTGTCCGAGTGAAGAACGGTAATCATCAAGGTGTTGCGCAATTGAAGATCGGTGATCGACGAGGTAAATGGTCTTTCATTCTCGATTAGTTTAGGACGGGAAACAGGTTGAGAACCCGATGGGAATGCGGGGTGAAGATACCTGCATAGCACAAGGGACGTGCTAGGGGAAATAGTTGCAGGATTAAACACCCGCAACTAACGGGTAGATTACCCGGGGAGGGTGCGGGTTGAATATCCGTACCCTCGAGGTATGATATCCGTTATGAACGGGTAACATATCTCTGTAGGATTCGTTTAGATTCCTGAGGTTCAGGATTTGGTAAGCGTAGGTGGTAACGACTCGTGTCTAGTCGTATGCTTCGCTAGTTATGCCCTGGGACTTACATAGTATTAGGAATCGTTATTTATAATGTTGTGATATCGCGTTATAGATGGATTATAGCTATTGAGGTGGATTGTCGATATAACTATTTGTGTGATTGTGAAGATATCCATTTGGATTGATTGTTGGGATTAGATCAAGGACCGAAGCTAGTTGTGAGCTTGTTGTGATCTTGTTGAGGTGAGTTCATATACCCAAACTTTTGTGCAACTGTTTTGGTTTTGAAATGATTGTGTGTTTTTACAAAACTGGATGTGTAGCTTAAACCTGTTTTGGTTGGAAATGATTGTGAGTTTTTTTGTATAAACTCTTTTGGATTGGTTGTGTTCTTAAACTGTTGTTTTTGAACGGTTGGTTAGCATTCTACGGTAAATATCGGGCAATACCACTTCAGTTATAGGGTGATGCGGGAAACTCGGTGAAGGGTATATGCATATATTCTGCTCCAGCGCAGACGTGCCTGACGGAGTTGTTGAGGGGTTTATCGTATTGTCTGTGTATATTTATCTGATGATGCTATTATGTTTATGAAATGCTTGTAAGTGATGGAGTTAGTGGTAACTCTTTGATCAATGTAGCTTGGTAACTCGTTGATCAAGGTTTTTTACAAGTATTTGGTTGAATGATGAAATGTTTTGTAAAATGTTTTATTATGAACTCACCAGCGTAAGCTGACACTTTCTTTTAAAACTTTTTGGCACACATCCTAGGTGCCGGGTGATGCAGGAAAGCACTGTTGAGGCTAGAGCAGGTAGAGGGTTTGCGGGCTTAGAAGATAGACGCTCTGGACTTAGAATAGTTGCTAGCTTTAGTTTGTTGATGTTATGTATCAAACAATCATTTGTCATTTTGAGAACTATGTAATTGTTGTTTGAAGTTTAATGTATGAACAACTTTAAGTTTTAAGCTGTGTGTATGTATGTTGTTGTTCCGCTGCGTTGCTCCTGATATCCATTCCTCACGCGTGTAAACCCGCGGGGCAACCATCCATCCTGGGACCGCCCGCCATGTTGGGGTTGTGACATAGTACTATCCAAACATATCCACCGGCTTAAAACTAAAGTTAACTAGTTGTATAGTTTAAAGGGGACTTAAGAGTATGAGGCAAGTATAGTTTACAACTCACGAGAATAACAACAAATCGACTACAAGCATCACAAACATAAGTGCGTATAAATTTAAAGAATAAATAATGTTTAAGTTTACGTGTAAGCATGTTTTTCACCCCAAAGATTAAAAAGTAAAAATAGATTTGCAAACTTAACTTCATCTTCTTCATTAGAGTTGCATGAATATTTACTTTTCAACATTCAAGCTTTTTTTCCTTTTATATTAAAAGTGTTCAAGACAATTAGACATGGATGTTGGTATCTTATGTTGACAAGAATGGAAGATTGAAACTACGTAATCTCATCACCGGGAACCGTCGCTAGCAACCCCGTGCGTCTGCTTCGTATACAATAATCGATTGAGCTCGTGCCCTTTGCAACGACTTCAAACCACCACAACCGGATAGCAGGAAGGAAAAGCTTTATTGTTTGTGGAGATATGTGTGAGAATGATCGGGGGTTCGGTAATTATTTAAACACTTGAGTTGATTTGCTTCACATGATTTTGGTTTGTTACATTCTGAGGATAAGAAGGAATTTGAATAGAGGTAATTTAGGATATTATCAACTAGGGGAGATTGAAAGCTATTACGTTTTTATTTTATTCTATTATCAATTTATGAATTTAAGGTATTATCGTTTGGTTTAAAATGATGAGACTGATGAACAACTATCATGTGTTTAATTGAAATGTGATATTAAGGATCATCCTTTATTATATTAATTATTATATCACATTCTTTATATAACACAATTCTTATCGTGTGAATATGTATATCTTGCATACTATGTTACTTTATCTTATTATTATTATTATTATTATTATTATTATTATTATTATTATTATTATTATTATTATTATTATTATTATTATTATTATTATTATTATTTCAAAATCACAAATATATATCGTTAATGAAATTATCTATTCGTTTTGTTTGTTATAATATGTAAGCCACATATATAACAAATATATATATAATTTAGTTTAGTCAAAACTATTAAAATTGGACCGGGTTTAAATGTTTTTGATATAATTCGAGCATAATGGTCTAGCTTGACAAGTCTCCTAGTATCTTAGTGGGTCTTAACCCACAAAAATGTGAGCCTAAAAATGGGGTTGTCACAGTACAAGCAAACACAGCATTCCTACTATATGATAAGTCTATAAGTGTGGGTTTGTGCATCTATGTAAAACCCTAAGCATCCAGGCAATTCAATTGTTTACTTGTGATTTAAAAAGTTTGACTTTTGACCAACTTTGACCAAAGTTGGCTTTTGTTGACCCGAGTCGACCCGACGTCACTTGGTGATTTATTAAGTGTATTTATATTCAGTTAGGTTCACTTGCTCACCTTATGCTCACAAATCGCATTACACGGCACGTATGCAACAAAACCAAATTCCATTTTATTAAAGTTTCCATTATATGAAATATGTGTTCTAAGACATGTTTTCATCATACTAACATCATTAGTAGGTTTACATGTTCAACTATCCACATTTCATGATCAAGTATCACACCTTACATATCTAAATCTTAGCCTGGACACACATTGGTACATAAAGTTCTACTTTGATATAACATAACATATATGGATATTTCAAAGTAAACATCGTTCCTAACATGTTACTACAACACCAAGAGCATAACGACATTATTCCATGGCATCTTAGTTGGGTAGAAAATAATTCATATTTCGCAACTTCGATAAAGTTTCCTCTTATGAAAATAGATACAACCAATATGATTACTAACAATACAACACCTTTAATACACATTCTAAAACCCACCCACTAGTTTAGAACGCATACATTAATTCATCTACAACCACCCGTATGCATTTTACTAATATTTGTATCTTAAAGTTATTATTATTAGCAATTAGTTATAACAAGCATGCATCTCACTTTTGAACCATGAATCTATCATAGCAACTATATAACATACTTGCAACCTCATGTAACCATGATCATGTTTAAAACAATGTCTATCAATTTCTCATGTACAAAAGTTAGTATTGATAGTAACCACCCAAACCGAGTCCTAATAACCATAATTCCAGTCAACAATCATCACAATACATATAAACAAGCATGTTAGTATTACTCTTAATTCATCATAACATCAAATTTACAAATTGCACACATGATATAGAGGAAAAACATTGCAAGTCCATTTTTCAGATTTTTCAGCTTTGTTAACTGTGACACCTGTCAATTTCGGGTTAACGTCGTTAACCCAACTTTACAAAGTTTTGTTAGTCCCTTTTCAACTTGGAAATCCTATCTAGTACATTTCCACAAATTAACTAATTAAAAGTATTAGTTTAACTAAATAAATAGTTAGTACAAAAATTGTAACTCGAGCAATTATTGAATCACAACGAGTGACGTTTAAACATTAGTATTTCGGGAAATTACTAGCTCACACGACTCGAAAGTGTTGGTAAAGAATTGACGAGATGAGTTCGTATATTTTACACATCATACAAATTACGGGTTTGAATTGTATTTAAATAAAAGTGTATTTGAATAACTTTGGGAACAAGTTAGATTATGTTCAAAGTATAGGGACCATTATGCAAAATGTCAAAAACTGAATTCTTGTATAAGACCAACCCATCCATAATCCGGTCGTTCTCCTTCATCAAACGCGGCACATGAAAACCCTAGTCATCTGGTCGTTCTCGTTCGATTCGTTTCGGTTTCTTTATGGGATTACGGTTCGGTTTAAGAATTAAAACTGTGAATGTGTGTGTATATATATATAACTACGTTATGTATATATCTATATGTATGTGTGTTAAGATTTTAATATATTACAACAGTGGTATGTGTTGGGCTATATATATATATATATGAGTGTTTTGATGTACGATAGGTGTCAAGAGGATTATAGATGTTCATCAGTTGTATGTTTCCTATATTATTTTATTGAATGTAAAACCTTATGGAATAAACATATATGTGAAAAACATGATGTAGGTTAATATATGTATGTGTTTAGTTATGTGATATATATGTTATATATGTTGGGTTGCGAAACAGATGGTGCATGTGGGTGGGTATAAAAATCAACAGTGAGAGTGTGCATGTTTAATTAGCTATATGTGGTTGATGTATGTATGTATGGATAAACGTATATATACATATATTTAGAACTAAATTGCACTACTATAGTATGTGTAGTAAAATTAATATATATTTAATTGACATAACATACTTATATGTATACATTTAGTTGCATGGGTGATAAAGTTAATAAGATTCTAGTGAAACATGGTAATAATGAGCTTGATAATGCGCTATTGATTTGGTTTGTTAAGATGATAAAATATATGAATGGTGATTTTTGTGGGGTTGATTTGAAAATGATAATTGCGTGTGGTTATGCATGTGTAGTATTATAGGAAATATATGTGTACGTAGTAGTATATGTATATATCAAATATATACAGTATTAGTCACGTGTCAAAACTTGTCAAAATTATATTTAGAATCATGGGTACGAAACCGAAACTAGGAGCGCGAAACCGAACGTGAACTCATTAGAGTAATTTGTATCTAATTAGTAGAACTCAAACAGGTTGTTGGTTGAACTTGGAAGTTATACTTTTTGCTAATTATTTGTCGTTGCGCAACCTAAGGTGAGTTTCACGGCCCCTTTTACTATTTTCCTGTTGGGGGAGAAAGCATGCACAAAACTAAATTTGATAATGGTATTTACATTATATCTCTTGATTATTTAGCGTGAATCATAACAAGTTGTTAAAGTCCTCACTAAATCTTCGAGCCATTAATATAGGGGTATAGCGAGGAAGTTCGGGTAGTACTACTGGGTTTGACAAACCCCACCCTCGGCTGGGAGCCGGGAAGGTGTGAATTGTCCTATGTTGTTGGTCCATTGTTGTTGTTAGCAATGGTGTCGAGGCGCATATAAATCTCAGTCAGCTCGGTATCGAAACGCTTAAATAATAAGAAACTGGGTTAGTTACCCAACGATATAATTGTATTTTACATTATCGGCTGTTGTTGTATTTTTTATGATTATCTAAACCTGTGAACTCACCAACCTAGTGTTGACACGATTTAGCATGTCTTTCTCAGGTACTGTGCACGGATTAGGAGAATGCTTTGGTAGAGTCGTAGATGCATTAAACTCTTTTATTTTTATTAACTTTGTTTTTCGGAACACGTGGTTTACGCATTAAACTGTTTGGATTTTATTTATGCTTCCGCACTGAAACTTATTTTAAACGTTGGTTTTTATAAATGTTGGTTTTTAAATTTATATAGAGGTCGTTCAATGTAACTAATGACAATGAGATCCTGGTATGTCACACCCCAAACGGTAGAACTCCGTTAGTTGAAATTGGGGGTGTGACAGATTGGTATCAGAGCCCTTGGTTATAGCGAACTAGGTTTGCATTGCATTCTAGAGTATAACTGCACATTGCATTAGTTACACATATACATTCACATAATTGACACTCATTCAGATAAATTGCATTGTTGATACGCCTTCATCCTTGGGTAAAAAAAATTAATTTTTTTTACTATAACAAAAGATAATGAAATAGTTTCCATTTATGCATTCACTTAGTTATAACATATACACATACACTAGCACTGCAGGCCTATCTACGTGACTTGATTTGGTGTCTTGAGTAGTTAACTTTGAATATGCAAACTTTAGATCACAGTTGTAGAATCTGTCCTGCCAGTGAGACTTGAACTAAGTATGCAATTCCTAGCTTTACACCTTATGCTTAATCACAACCTTGTTACTTCATTATGATTTTGAAAACCTAAAACTGTTTGAAACAGTCTGAAGAACTTCTTTCATTAGTTTACTAGTTATATCTCACATCATTATGATAGCTAGACGGTGTACTAGAGCCTCATGATCACACCTTTATATTTTACCTAGCCCATTATGGCAACCAACCGGCGGGGACCGTCACCTAATGAATAAGGGTACAAGAACAACTAAACTGCATTATTGACCGAAACATATTTATTGTGAGGGCTTGACTAAATTGTCGTGTCACCTATTACACTTTATCACATGTTACGTGCCATGTATTGTGTGACTCATTATGTGCTATAACATGTTACTGGATATAAGACTTATGATGTGCCATAACACATTAATTGTTATGTGAACTAGTATGAGTAATAGATATGATACCTACTTGCTTGCTTAAATAACCACATTGTGTTTGTAATGTTTTTTTTCCTTATACTTAAAAAAAAATTATAGTACGATTGACTCATGTTTTCCCTATAGATATATCACACTAGGCTTCTATTGGTATCTTTCAGATTTAGTGTACTTTAGTTATATTTATAAGTATAACCTACTTTCCTTATACACGTCACACTTAAAATGGGATAAAATACCATGTAGCTCATTAAAAGAAACATTAAGCATGACAAAACATAAGAGTAAAACATGCGATGGAAAATAAGTTAGGATGACCGTGTGATGTAAATTGACGATTACGGATGCGCAACGTAATGGTGAATTTACAGGTACACGGGGATCCTGGCAAACACCCGTCGTGTGAGTTCTACCCAAAATACAATAAATAAATATATAAATAAATAAATAAAAGTCAATTCAGATTTATCTAAAGCAAAAGTCCATCTTTAAATAACAATGGTAAAAAAACCCATCCTAAACTATAACCGAACAAACTATCTTAGTTAAACTGACACACATAATAATTCGTAATAGTTAGACACTATATTTATACGTAAACGATATGTCGTTATCGTCAACTTCCTCTAACGCTCCTGCTAAGAAACTTGTACTTTCTGATACTCCACCATCCTCACCTACTTACTCTACTCTTTAAACACTTAAACTTATTGAAGTTTTATGTCCTATAAACCTTACAAATTGTCAAATACACCTAAAACTATGTTAGAACCTAAGTACTACAATTAGATAACTCGTGAGAATCTAATTAAAACAACACGTCAAGTATTAGTTTTCCTTGAAACCAAACCGAAGTGATCCGCCTTTACTAAAATTTCGTGACGAAATTTCATTCAACAAGGGCATGATGTGACAACCCAAAATTTTCTTTTCTTTTCTTCTTTGCAACCTCAAACCTTACCAACTTTAGTCAATTTTCGAGACGAAAATTCTTTCAACAAGGGATGATGTGACACCTGGCAATTTCGGGTTAACGTCGTTAACCCAACTTTACAAAGTTCTGTTAGTCCCTTTTCAACTTGGAAATCCTATCTAGTACATTTCCATAAATTAACTAATTAAAAGTATTAGTTTAACTAAATAAATAGTTAGTACAAAAATTGTAACTCGAGCAATTATCGAATCACAACGAGTGACGTTTAAACATTAGTATTTCGGGAAATTACTAGCTCACACGACTCGAAAGTGTTGGTAAAGAATTGACGAGATGGGATCGTATATTTTATACATCGTACAAATTACGGGTTTGAATTGTATTTAAATAAAAGTGTATTTGAATAACTTTGGGAACAAGTTAGATTATGTTCAAAGTATAGGGACCATTATGCAAAATGTCAAAAACTGAATTCTTGTATAAGACCAACCCATCCATAATCTGGTCGTTCTCCTTCATCAAACGCGGCACACGAAAACCCTAGTCATCTTCAAACCACCGCCGTTCACAACTCCAGCCACCTCTATTGATCGACACCTGCCGCGCACTCCGCCGCTATCACCGTCTTCGTCCCCGTCGAGCGCAACCATCACCAACAGTTCTTTCGCCACCGTCACCGTGCAACGCAGCCGTTCACGGCATCTACCGCCACTACTAGACGTCGCAGTAACCACCACCGCCCGCTCTAACAACATGTGCGAGCACCACCATCATATACTAATCCGGTGAGCATTATTTTATAACTCGTTTGGTCGTTCGGTTCGTTTCGGTTTCTTTACGGGATTACGGTTCGGTTTAAGAATTAAAACTGTGAATGCGTGTATATATATATATATTACTACGTAATGTATATATCTATATGTATGTCTGTTAAGATTTTAATATATTACAACAGTGGTATGTGTTGGGATATATATATATATATATATATATATATATATATATATATATATATATATATATATATATATATATATATATATATATATATATATATATATATATATATGTTGGCTTATATATGAGTGTTTTGATGTACAATAGGTGTCAAGAGGATTATAGATGTTCATCAGTTGTATGTTTCCTATATTATTTTATTGAATGTAAAACCTTATGGAATAAACACATATGTGCAAAACATGATGTAGGTTAATATATGTATGTGTTTAGTTATGTGATATATATGTTATATATGTTGGGTTGCGAAACAGATGGTGCATGTGGGTGGGTATAAAAATCAACAGTGAGTGTACGCATGTTTAATTAGCTATATGTGGTTGATGTATGTATGTATGGATAAACGTATATATACATATATTTAGAACTAAATTGCACTACTATAGTATGTGTAGTAAAATTAATATATATTTAATTGACATAACATACTTATATGTATACATTTAGTTGCATGGGTGATGAAGTTAATAAGATTCTAGTGAAACATGGTAATAATGAGCTTGATAATGCGCTATTGATTTGGTTTGTTAAGATGATAAAATATATGAATGGTGATTTTTGTGGGGTTGATTTGAAAATGATAATTGCATGTGGTTATGCATGTGTAGTATTATAGGAAATATATGTGTACGTAGTAGTATATGTATATATCAAATATATACAGTATTAGTCACGTGTCAAAACTTGTCAAAATTATATTTAGAATCATGGGTACGAAACCGAAACTAGGAGCGCGAAATCGAACGTGAACTCTATTAGAGTAATTTGTATCTAATTAGTAGAACTCAAACAGGTTGTTGGTTGAACTTGGAAGTTATACTTTTTGCTAATTATTTGTCGTTGCGCAACCTAAGGTGAGTTTCACGGCCCCTTTTACTATTTTCCTGTTGGGGGAGAAAGCATGCACAAAACTAAATTTGATAATGGTATTTACATTATATCTCTTGATTATTAAGCGTGAATCATAACAAGTTGTTAAGGTCCTCACTAAATCTTCGAGCCGTTAATATACGGGGTATAGCGAGGAAGTTCGGGTAGTACTACTGGGTTTGACAAACCCCACCCTCGGCTGGGAGCCGGGAAGGTGTGAATTGTCCTATGTTGTTTGTTCATTGTTGGTGTTAGCAATAGTGTCGAGGCGCATATAAATCTCAGTCAGCTCGGTATCGAAACGCTTAAATAATAAGAAACTGGGTTAGCTACCCAACAATATAATTGTATTTTACATTATCGACTGTTGTTGTATTTTTTATGATTATTTAAACCTATGAACTCACCAACCTAGTGTTGACACGATTTAGCATGTCTTTCTCAGGTACTGTGCACGGATTATGAGCATGCTTTGGTAGAGTCTTAGATGCATTAAACTCTTTTATTTTTATTAACTTTGCTTTTCGGAACACGTGGTTTACGCATTAAACTGTTTGGATTTTATTTATGCTTCCGCACTGAAACTTATTTTAAACATTGGTTTTTCTAAATGTTGGTTTTTAAATTCATATAGAGGTCGTTCAATGTAACTAATGGCAATGAGATCCTGGTATGTCACGCCCCAAACGGTAGAACTCTGTTAGTTGAAATTGGGGGTGTGACATTAACCGTGTTTATGTTGTAAAGAAACCAACTCAAACTAACATGTACAAGTCTCAAATTTAAGCTACAGTTGCAATACTGTCTTAAGTTCATTTCTTATTTTATACTAGACTTGAAACCCAAACCAACTACATATCAAAAATACATCTTTACATAAAGGTTAGAAAAACTTCTGATTGCACACTATAAAGTTTTATAAAAAGTTGAACGACCATACAGGGGAATAAAAATACAATATTTACCAATATAGAAAGTTGAGACATTAAGGTTTAATTTTGTGTAAGAATCATCCAAGAATACGTTGTAATTATAAAGTTATGACTATTTGAAGTTGACCCATGTTTTTTTTTGTTTTTGACATCTGTTTTTGTAAAATCAAAAAGTCTAACTTGTTCTTCTCGAAAAACTCATTGGCATAGTTTTTTGGAAACTAGACTCCTTAAACTACAATCTAGGCTCAAGAATGACTCATTTTGGTTCGGTTTTCAATAAGTTATAGTCCTGGGAACATCAGGTTACGAATCGGTCAATATTTGGTCATCAACGGTTTTGCCAAATACGAAATCTACATGGTTTCTTAGCATATGACACTGGTTTCTCCAAAAACAAAAGCATAAACTTTTATAGCATCACCTATTTTCTAATGATCACAAATTCATCAAAACTTCATATAAATCAACAATCAATACCCAATTTTACATGCAAAATACAAATTGAAGAATTTGAATGAACTAAGGTTTATGTAACATGAAGAAAAACGAAAATCTATAATGGATTGATCAAATTACTTACTTGTAATATGCTTTAGAAATTCAAACAACACCAAGATTGATCACCAATTTCACAAAAATGTCAAAAATCACAAGTTGTGTGTGTGGAGATGGTTGTCGTCATCTAGGGTTATAGGGGAAGAGGGTAATACGTTTTTTTCAAGGTGAAAGGGTTTGAGATATATTTCTATTGTTTTAATGTAATTAAATTAATTAAAATGGTGGGTTTGGATCACCCATGGAACACCTAGATGATCCATGGACCTTTATGTATTTAAAAAATACTTTATTTATAAATTTTGCCATAACTTGCCGAACTTGTTAAAACGTTAAAACCGGTAAAATACGCGATTTCACGAAAGATCAAGAAATTAAACACATAAGTCATATAACATATAAATTTGCTAAATTTATATTTAGCTAGTTGTTTAGGATTATTTATTTTATCAATTCACCAACATCCATGCATTAACTCGTGTGTTTTGTAATTCTCTAAATTACCGTTACGTGTAACTGTTTGCGTAACAAGTAGCACATTTAATTCAACTAATTAAATGTAGAGTATATTTGCATTAATGGAATTAACATGATTAAGGTAACAGAGTTAATAAAACATTCTCGGGTGTCACAGAAATGGGATGAAAGAAGGTATATGTGATACATGTTATCATAAAAAGGTATGATATATTATATGTATGTATAGCCGTATGTATATATGTATGTGTATGTATATGTTTTAGTTAAAATCATGTGTAGTTTTGTTAGGTGTTTGCATTTGAAATGGTTAGATCTAAATATGCAAAGTTGTTTTAATGGAAATAACTTAATAATATCTTTAGATAAACATGTTTACCTAGATGAAGTATTAGAAAAATGGTTTTTGAAAAAGGTTCATATGGTAGAATAATGGAAGGTATCATTTTTAAGAAAAACTTGTTGCATGGATTTAAAATTACTAGATCTATTAATTAAAAAGTGTTTATGATTATAATAAGTTAAAATGTGTGTTTTCAAAAAGTATAAATTTATTTTTAAAAGACATTGGAACTAGTTACAAGACATGAATAATGGAAAAGTCTTAAAAAGACATTAAATGTGATTTTTATATAATTTTATTAAGATTTAAAAACTAATATATATTTTGGAATAAATTTTTTTTAAGATTTATGAACTTCAAAAAATAATTATTTTATACGTATTATAAGAAAGAAATGATTAAACCTTACAAATAATGGTTTTTGATACGAGCATACGCAAAAACGCATCGATTTTTGCTTAAAAACACGAGATATGTCAAATTATTATTCCAAAAGATTATAAGATATATTTTTATGTAAAAATATGCGATATAAAGATTTGTACAAAAACTTAGAGTTTTAAGCACAAAAACGAGCAAACTATGTACCTGGAAAAGCCGAAAACGACATTTTCAACTCTAAAACGTAATTTTTTGTAAAATGATTTAGATCAGAAACTTTGGACTTATTTTTAATATAACCTACTGATATAAAAGTATTTATAAAAATAATGACGAAAATACGAGTATTGGGTTGCTTTTCGTGACCCGAAACGTTTCTGGATTCGCTAGAAATCGACATGTTTAACTAATATTATTGAGTTGTGTGTAAAATATACTATTTATGATTTATAATGTGTATCAAAATGTTTTGTTAGAAGTTTACATATGATTATTAACTTACTTTTGAAGAACAAGGTTAAATATTTCATTAAGTGTTAACTAACATGTTTGAAAAACGAATGCTAGTTAACTAGGAAAAATGTATATTTTTCTAAGTGTTATGAGACTTAATTATGACATAAGTATATTAAATATACTTTCCTAAGTGTACGAATAAAATTTTGTAAGTAAAAGTATTTAATTACTTCCAAAACGTGTGTTATTATATCCAAAACGTTAATCAAAGGTTAAAGATCACCAATGGGTCATTAAAGTTAAGGGTTTTTCATAAAATGATACGTTTTATATATAAGTCTAAGTAGGTTGGGTGAACAACCAACATGGTTTTTAGGCTTGATATGTGTGCATCTATTGAACGGGTACTTCGTGTTTAGGACGTTAATAGGTGTTGTTTCAATTGGGCATATTATTTCTAGCATTTGGCGTATCCTCTGTGAGTTTTTCGGCCCCCTTTTTTAATAACGTTTTTATTTAAATGCTTTTCGGGGGGAAAAACATGTATTTTGTTTATTTCGTTTTGATATGAAGCGGGAGACGGGTATTATTGTTGACAAAAATTATGGCATGGGTTTTTATTGATAAAGTGTACACATTGCCCTGTCGTAATCATTAATCTCTGGGAGGGACCTCAGGTTATATTGGTAGATCTATCGGGTTTGGACGCCGCCCCTCGTGACCAGTCGCTCTGGTCGGATGTAATACGGGGGGATATAAATTGAATTGTTGTGAGGGAACCTTGTTTCTTGGTTGATTATGGACTCATGGACGGGTAAATCATTTTTCGTTGGACATAACTAGTCCTCAACGGTATTGTTGATGTCTCAAAGCCATCATATCTGTTGTAAATGAAAAGTGGTTTACTTTTGACTAAAACCCAAAAACTCACCAACATTATGTTGACTCAATTTTTACATGTACTTTAGGTACTAAATGATTGCAACGGGACTTTGTGGAAGGGTAGTTTTGGAACTACAAACTCCACATTTGGGATTTATGTGTTTGTGACCGCTTTATAAAAACTATGTTTAGTTTCATCTTGAATAATCTATGTTTTATTGAGACTAATTCGTTTTTTATTCAAAACAATTATGGGATGTTGATATTTCAAATTAGCACATTTAATTATCTTTTAACTTAATGTGGATGTTTGTTTATAACTAATGGGCACCAACTTCACTCCTCGCACCACTCATTCATGTCTTCCGCTGTGATGCTTTTTGGGGTGTGACAACTTAATTGTTAATTTTCGAACTGAATCAAAGAAGAATGGAGAACAAGGGGTGACAGGTGAGAATCAAAGTTGTACTTAGAGATCGTTAAAATGCAATTTCTTTTGCAGAAACGATCCTCAAGATGTAACAAATGAAAGCCCTAAATAAATTGAGGATTAAAATGATGTTTAGATGTCGGATAGATGATGAACAACATACATAAAAGTGAGAATCACTTATGGGGTTTTGATTAGTTTCGTTTGAAATTGAGATTGCATGGAGAAAATGCGTGCAAAGGGAGTGAGATGGATGATTGAATTGTGTTAATTCGATCAGAAAACAGTCGAATGGGTATTGGTTTGATTATGAGTCATAATGGGTTAATTATGATTAATTCATTGATAAAACTCAATTGAATGATATGGACGAATCCTAATAGACAAAAGGACTGCTTTGCTTAACGGGTCTAATTGAATTGAAGCGATTTAATGATATGAAGTTAATGGGTTTTAAGCTATGGTTTTTGAAACCGATTTTTTATGTGAATTAGATTGATTAAACAAGGTTTAAGAGTTGGTACATGGTTTTTAACTTGCTAATGATCGTGTTATAAAGGATTAATTTAGTTAATATTTGTTAAAACTTCGAAATCAAGCTCGTCAGAAAATAAGGATTCCGACCAAAGTGGCAGGAATAAGATGGAGCCAGAAACACGGGGTTACGACCAGGGGAGCTGGGTGTTGCTATATTTAAAGTTTTGGTCCTTCGAGTTATGGTTGGCTTTCAATTTTGTTTAAAACTTTAATATGAGTTTCAGATATGACAGTTTTGGCACAAAGTTAAATAAATACCCATTTCAACTAACCATCTTAACCAATTTATCTCGAATTATTTATATAATTGACGTTTTCATGTTTTTACTTCATTCTCGACGTTGCGCGGTTATTTTTTATACTTTAATAGTATTTATCTTTAATAATCTTAATAAAATCTCTTTATAAAATAAAATTTATATACTTTTGAGATGTAACTATTGTATTTAGTAATTAATTAGTAATAGTTAGATATTAAACACAATGAATTCGTTCGGTTTATTAGAGATGGAAATAACAAAACGGTCCGAAATTTTTATTTATATTAGTAATAACAAACGTTACATTTTCAAAAATTAAATATAAATACAATTAAAGATAGATAACTTCGGGTTCGGGTTTGGGGCTGATGTCACAGGAAAAACCACCTAGGTTTTAGCTGGAGGAGTGGGAACCCACAAGTTTTAGCAACATCCCTAGAATTTCTTTCAGGAACATAGTAGTTGTTCGTTTCAAAGGCATACTGGAAGGACACATGTAGAAGAAAAGAAGTCGACTGTTGAGGAGATGTTGGAAAAGCATGTGACACCCGGAAATTTCAGGTCAATATTCGTACTATCTTAAAACGTGCGTACTATTTTGAGAAGCGTCATTAGATTTTTTATATTAATTAAGATGATATTAAAGCTAGATAAGCCCATTTTTGTGCATCATTTTGCATTTTGTGATTTTGGAAATAACAATATCGCTTAGCGATAAAATACCCGGTAATGAACGTTGGTGATGACCTAATTTATTTTAAAAGTCCAATAACTTGTATAAAGCTCGAAACAACATAAAATAATATATAAAGGGTGTGTTATAAGTGAAAACATAATAAAAACTAAAAGCGGTGTAATTTGTTTGAAGTTTTTCCGGTTATCGCGTGTGTTTAAGTTTTTGTTCTGTTTCTCTACCAGTACACTACCTGGGGTACAGTGATAATAACTATTACTAGGTTTTTACTTTTTTAAGTGTGGAATATTAATACTTGAAGTATTATAGGATAAAGTTCAAATTTGATATAAAACTTAAAAACTACATGCGATTAAGTAGTGTAGTGTTTTTGTAAAATATTTTGTGAGAAAACCCCATTTTTATTAAAATGAGCCATCCATATACATCCTCCCCCACACAAAATATATCTTGGACTTTGTGTAACTTGAAAATCTAAACAAGATATTTTGGCTAAGATTTTAAACAACTTGATTCAAAAACAAATCAAAAGTTTCAGCATACATTCAACTGTTTCTGTCCGTTTCAAGTCTTACATACAGCTAAACACTTGGTTTTTGAAGCTGATTAATCTCATACAGACATAACCACTTGTGTTTTTGAAGCTGAATTATCCCATAAGGACACACATACACTTAGTTTTATGAAGCTGATCAATCCAAACGGACAAACACAGTTGTTCATTTCATCACAAAAAGTTCATAAGTGTATCCATATGGACAACCTTCTGTCCGTTTCACATCTTCTTAATGATACAACACTTAGATTTTGAAATTCTGTTGTTTTGTTCAAAGAAATAAAACCCAAACAGATGAAAATTCACTGCAACAAATTGTTACACATTAATTGTTGTTGATGCATTGATTTTTGCTGATATTCTGCTGCATTAACATGCTACCATACTGCTGTTGACACGTACCTGATACAAATAACCTCATACAACTGATCTTTCTGTCCATTTCAGTTGCTGATGCAATAAAAAATGAACTAAAAAAACTGATCTGCATTACACGAGTCTAAGTTGCTGCTGTGATTTTGACTTGATATCAATATTTCTGCTGCTCTATGTTTCTCGTTCTATCAACTGCTGTTGAATTCTTTTGATACGGATATGGATCCAAGTTGAAGAATATTTAGAGATTTAAATAATATTTTATTCCTTAATTATCTTATCTTTTTTATAGTCATGATATCTTTTATTTATTTGATTTATTCATGTTTATCTCTAGGTTTGTTAGAGTCTGGTATAAGTATTAGGGTTCTATGATTGTTTTAGAAGTTTATGGTTGATTAATAAAATAAGAACATTGTTCTTGAAACCTTATGGTTTATTTATAGTCTTTGTTAATCAATTGTGTTTGAGCCATTTGGATATTCCGTGGAATCGGTATCATTTGGTATCAGAGCTTTGGTTTCAAATGGCTCTACGTGGAAGAAGATGCTTTCTTGATCGTAGATTCGCGCCAGAGGCAACGACAAAAGTATGTTTATTTCACGTGCTCGTGGAGATCGATTCAATTGTGTTCGTAGATTCGCCGCCAGAGGCAACGAAAGAGTTGATCCTGATCCACAGGATCTTAAGATCAAAAGACTGCAGAAACGAGTCCAAGATCTTAAGGTATCGTCAACATGGGAGGAAACGGAACCGGAACAACTTGTCGGGAACAAGTTAACCGGGGATGAGGAGTATCCTTCCGGTGGTGATTGTATATATGATTCACCTCCTGTGTTTGATGAATACGAGGACGAGGATTGGTATTTTTGGGTAACCGGTGGTTTGATTGAAACCTTGGGAGTTTGTCCTCGGATAAGCAACGCCAAAGCAAAGAAAATTGTTGAATTCCATAACCAAGGTGAATATTCAATAATATTTATTCAACCACAGGTACGTGGCTTTTTTAATTTGGTTAAAGTTGATGTCTTTAATTGTGTCCTCAAGAATGGCCATAGTAATTTCAAAGGGTATAAGAAGAGCTTGTTTGATGATTCCATGATAGATCATGGCGGTGGTAATATTGGGGTTGAATATGTCATCAACATTGGTTGCAAAAGTTGGGTTATTCCAAAGATTGAAAATTTTCAATATTATGGAGATAATTTGATAATTCCACAGTTTGAAAGGATACTCGAGGATAAAAATTATGCATTCAAATTTAATGATTTAGATGCTTGTTTCGATGGGGATAAAGAACAAAAAATTCTCATGCCTAACTTAAATTTGTATCATTATATTTTGGGATTGGTGTTTGATGGTGGAGGTGCTGCAAAGGTCGACCAAGTTCAATTGCCTATATTCACGGAAAGTAGATGGAGCAACTCAATAAGATTTATCCAGTGCTTGAATTTGAAAAATATGGCAATTATTAATATTAATAGTTTGAAGTTTGAGTTTAAGGAAACAATGAGAGTGATAAGCATTAGAGTATGGATAATGGGATGGGGGATTGAGAAGATTAGTGTTCAATTTGATATTTTAGTTCACTCATCTTTACTAATGAGCATTGGAGAGTTGAATCTTTTTTTGATAAATATGAAATCTCCAAATCAATTTGTAATTCAAAAAAAAGATATTGGATAATCCTTTTCATGTTTTCAAGTTCTGTATTAAACCCAAGTCCGGGAAACAGAATAGAGGAGCCGGTCTTTTATCTCAGGTTTTCAATGATTTTTATGATGTTCTTAAGACTCAAGGACGAGTCCTTTTCAAAGAGGGGAAGAATAAGGCAAGATTTAGGGGAACGGATAACCCGATAGACCCTGGTGGAACATGTCAAGAGCCGGACAAAACGAACAATAAAGTTGAAGTGTTTAGGCGAGTTACGAGGATAACGATGGAGAAGAAACAACTCGATGTACCATTCGACCCGGAAGATATTGATCTAGAATTAAAACTCGAGGACGAGTTTTTCGAAGAAGGGGAGAATGATACAAATATGGATCCAAGTTGAAGAATATTTAGAGAATTAAATAATACTTTATTCCTTAATTATCTTATCTTTTTTATAGTCATGATATCTTTTATTTATTTGATTTACTAGGTTTAACACCCGTGTGTTACACACGGGTTATATAAAAATATTTTTAAAAAACTATAATTATTATATTTAAAAATTTGTAAATATTTTTGTAAATTATCATTAATCATAAAATTTTGTCTACATCAACTCTCCTACTAAATTTTTCATCAACTCTCCTACTAAATTTTCCCTCTAAAGATTCCTTTTATAAAACAAAGTATGTTTCCCCCCAAAAAATTGCCCCCTAAAACCTTGATTTATTAGATAGATTCATGTTTATCTATAGGTTTGTTAGAGTCTGGTATAAGTATTAGGGTTCTATGATTATTTTAGAAGTTTATGGTTGATTAATAAAATAAGAACATTGCTCTTGAAATCTTATGGTTTGATTTATAGTCTTTGTTAATCAATTGTGTTTGAGCCATTTGGATATTTCGTGGAATCGGTATCATCTTTCCTTTTAAATTGTTGCTGCTGATTTTTAAAAAAAAAACCTGCTACTGCTGTTTGTGAATATAAAATTGCTGCTGAAAGGTTGTTGTTGTTGCTTATACAAAAACAAGTTGCTGCTGATCTGAAATACAATGTGTTCGAAGGTGTTGCTACATTTATTAAATTGTTGATGTTGATGATGTACGAATGAACTAAAGAGTGATTTGTCATAATATACTGCTGCTACTGCTATTCTACTCATTGTAGAAAAGTCAATCATTCCTTTTTTTTTTTCAACAGCTACACACTGTGGATTCTGCTGCTAAAAGTTGAAGTTTCTGCAACAAAACAGTACATAACTGCTTGCTGTTGCTGTTAGACAAAAGATAAAATCCTGACCTGTTATAATAATCGTTGCTACTACAACTGTTTTGCACTGCAACAAGTCAATCAAACACAGTTATTATTGTGTTTGTGTTGCAAAAGGTTAATGGTGCACATGATTATGAAAATGACATAGCAAGTGTGACTTTTGTTGTGATAATCCGCGTTGTGGACCCTGATTTGTTTACCATCAAAACATTTGTTTTTGCTCTTAAACCAATTAAATTAATTAAGTGTTGAAGTTCACAATTGTTGCAAAGTTGTAATCTACAAGCAACTTGTTTGTTAATTGATCAAGAAATGAAAAGCAAGTTAATCAAGAAGAAGTGTTTATAATTAAAGATTGTTTTGAAAAGTTAAATTTTTAGGCCGCTCCAAAGTTTAACAAAGGTTTTCTAAAATTTAGTATTGGGCCGATCCAATCTAATTCTCATTCAAGAAAGAATCAAAGAAAGAAAATTTCATCAAAAATGAAATCAATGATTCAAGAAGGATATCATTGAAATTCAACATCAAAGCAAGAGTTCCGGTCCTTCAAAGAAATCTTCAAGAAGTTTGAAATCTGAGATAAAACTAGAAAAGAAACAACAACAAAATAACAAGTTTTTAAAACCTGTCAAATTTGTTTCAGCTGGTAAATTTGATTTAAACAACTTTGAATATAAACAATCTAACTCAAGGGTCAAACAAATTTATGATCCTGAAGCAGGTTCGGGATCAAAGTCTTCCGCTTTACACAAAAAGTTTGAATGAACGAGGGTTAATACAAATATGTCTAAATCAGAAACCATCAACAAACATCAAGCATCAAAGCAACACGTTAACCAAAAAATCCCTAAAAGTGAAACAAGATCAAATTCAAAATTTGAGTCAAAATCAAAGGTTAAGCGTGGGTTGTTTAAAGCACACCAGAAATATTGTGATATTTGTGGCATGTACAATCATAAAAAAGAAGAGTGTTTCTTAAACAAATATTGTCATATTTTTTATATGAGGAATCATTCAACTGAAGATTGTTATTTCAACAAATATTGTGCGATTTGTGATGAAAAGAACCATAACACATCAAAATGTTACTTCCGAAACACCTCTCCTCAATACTATCAATTTCAAAGAAATCAACAAGTCAGATTTCAAAATTCAAAAAGAGTACCGTCATTTGGATTGAGAAGTTTTAGAAAGAACAAATCTGTTGTTGATGATTCATATGAGATACCGAACAAGTATTATCACAATGATCGCTTCATTCCAATGTCTGTCAAGTTAAACAAACCAGGGAAAAAGGTATCAAGTAACAAACTAGATTCTGAATTGGAGAAACGATGTCATACTTTGAAAAACAAATAATGTGATTTAAGTAATTTGCATTACAAACAATTTACTATCATCGACAAAAATGGCAAGCCCAGGATGATTTCGGCTTGGGTTAATCTCTCTGACTAATTGTGTTCATAAATGAAGGTACGCCCAAGAAGACCTATTAAAACATGGTATGTTTATAATGGGTGTAGCCGGCATATGACAGGCAATCATGCCTTGCTGAAGTATTTTAAAGAAAAAGATGGAACACATGTAGCGTTTGGAGGAGATGCAGGAGGAAAAATCACTAGCGAAAGAACTGTTTTGAATGGAATAATTAGTTTTGATAAAGTCAACTACTCTACCCAGTTGAACTTTAATTTACTAAGTGTTTCGCAAATCTATGCTAAATCATTTTTAACATTGTTTGATGACTCTCACTGTTATATCCTAAAACCAGGATTTCAATTCAGTGAAGATTGGATCGTTGTCAAGGCTAATCAAGATCGTGATGTGTACAAGTTAGAAACGTCGCAAGTTGATCCACATGTGGAAACAACATGTCTGATTGCAAAAGTAACGAATGTTGAAAGCAAACTTTGGCATAGGCTTCTCGGGCATACAAATTTCAGAAACATGAACAAGCTTGCAGTAGGAAATCATGTGATTGGAATTCCATCCAAGAAGTTCGCTACAATTGATTACTGCTCGGCTTGCTTGAAAGGAAAACAATGTCGAGCGTCTTATAAGTCCAAGCTGATAAACTCAAATTTCAAACCTTTACAAATGTGGCATATGGATTTTTTTGGTCCAACAAATGGGCAAAGTATTGGGAAGAAGTCATGTTGTTTGGTTATCATTGATGATAATACAAGACTCACTTGGGTTTTCTTTCTTCATTCTAAATCAGAAACCGGTGAAATCTTAAAAGAGTGTATCATTCAAATTGAAAATCAGTTGGATTGTAAAGTTAAAATTATCAGAAGTGATAATGGGACTGTGTTTAAGAGTCTAATGTTGATTCATTAGTTCAGACAAAGGCATTTCAAGGAAATCAATGCGCCTAGAACTCCAGAACAGAACGAAGTAGCCGAAAGGAAGAACCACACTTTAATCGAAGCTGCTAGATCAATGCTTGCCGATGCAAAAATTACAATTACTTTTTGGGATGAAGCTATTTCCACGACTTGTTTTGTACAAAAAAGAACTTTACTTGTATCTGACAAAAACAAAACTCCTTATGAGTTAATTTTTGGTCGAAAACCGCATATTGAATTTTTAAAATCATTTGGATGGCCGGTGTCTATATTGAGTTCAAGTGATTATTTAGGCAAATTTGATGCGAAATCAGATGAAGGATTTTTCCTTGGATATTCATCACTTTCAAAATCTTTTCGAGTTTATAACTCAAAGACAAACACTGTGATTGAAACAACCAATGCCAAATTTCTTGAACGTTCTTTTCCATCAGTTGCACAAAGTCCTGAATGGTTGATGATGATGATGATGATGATGATGATGATGATGATGATGATGATGATGATGATGATGATGATGATGATGATGATGATGATGATGATGATGATGATGATGATGATGATGATGATGATGATGATGATGATGATGATGATGATGATGATGATGATGATGATGATGATGATGATGATGATGATGATGATGATGATGATGATGATGATGATGATGATGATGATGATGATGATGATGATGATGATGATGATGATGATGATGATGATGATGATGATGATGATGATGATGATGATGATGATGATGATGATGATGATGATGATGATGATGATGATGATGATGATGATGATGATGATGATGATGATGATGATGATGATGATGATGATGATGATGATGATGATGATGATGATGATGATGATGATGATGATGATGATGATGATGATGATGATGATGATGATGATGATGATGATGATGATGATGATGATGATGATGATGATGATGATGATGATGATGATGATGATGATGATGATGATGATGATGATGATGATGATGATGATGATGATGATGATGATGATGATGATGATGATGATGATGATGATGATGATGATGATGATGATGATGATGATGATGATGATGATGATGATGATGATGATGATGATGATGATGATGATGATGATGATGATGATGATGATGATGATGATGATGATGATGATGATGATGATGATGATGATGATGATGATGATGATGATGATGATGATGATGATGATGATGATGATGATGATGATGATGATGATGATGATGATGATGATGATGATGATGATGATGATGATGATGATGATGATGATGATGATGATGATGATGATGATGATGATGATGATGATGATGATGATGATGATGATGATGATGATGATGATGATGATGATGATGATGATGATGATGATGATGATGATGATGATGATGATGATGATGATGATGATGATGATGATGATGATGATGATGATGATGATGATGATGATGATGATGATGATGATGATGATGATGATGATGATGATGATGATGATGATGATGATGATGATGATGATGATGATGATGATGATGATGATGATGATGATGATGATGATGATGATGATGATGATGATGATGATGATGATGATGATGATGATGATGATGATGATGATGATGATGATGATGATGATGATGATGATGATGATGATGATGATGATGATGATGATGATGATGATGATGATGATGATGATGATGATGATGATGATGATGATGATGATGATGATGATGATGATGATGATGATGATGATGATGATGATGATGATGATGATGATGATGATGATGATGATGATGATGATGATGATGATGATGATGATGATGATGATGATGATGATGATGATGATGATGATGATGATGATGATGATGATGATGATGATGATGATGATGATGATGATGATGATGATGATGATGATGATGATGATGATGATGATGATGATGATGATGATGATGATGATGATGATGATGATGATGATGATGATGATGATGATGATGATGATGATGATGATGATGATGATGATGATGATGATGATGATGATGATGATGATGATGATGATGATGATGATGATGATGATGATGATGATGATGATGATGATGATGATGATGATGATGATGATGATGATGATGATGATGATGATGATGATGATGATGATGATGATGATGATGATGATGATGATGATGGTAAATAGGTTCAAATACAAAGTCTAAATTCCTAGAAAGTCTAAGAAGGAATTTGGACCATTAGATCTAATATTAAATGAAGATCAATGGCTCATAAACACAAGGTGGCATAATGGTAAATAGTTACAACTTTAAATGGTAGTCCATTGGTATATTAGTCTTGTCTCATTTTCAAATTTCACCCTCTTTTTTAAACGTCCATAACTTTTACATACGACAATACTTTTTAATAAAAATTACACCAAAAAAACAAGCGTTTTTTTATCTTCAAAACGCATATAATATTGATATATAAAAAACGAATTTTTTTTTGAAGTTTCAGCTCATTGTGTTATATTCATTAGGTAATTGTGTTATATTTTTCAGCTCATTGTGTTATATTTTTCAGATTGTGTTATATCCGTCAGGTTGTTGTGTTAGATTTTCATCAGGTCGTTGTGTTAAATTTTCATCAGGTCGTTGTGTTAGATTTTCATCAGGTCGTTGTGTTAAATTTTCATCAGGTCGTTGTGTTATATTTTCATCAGGTCATTGTGTTATATTTTCATCAGGTCGTTGTGTTATATTTTCATCAGGTCGTTGCGTTATATTTTCGTCAGGTCGTTGTGTTATATTTTCGTTAGGTTATTGTGTTATATTTTCATTAGGTCGTTGTGTTATATTTTCATCAGGTCGTTGTGTTATATTTTCATCAGGTCGTTGTGTTAAATTTCCATCAGGTCGTTGTGTTATATTTTCATTAGGTCGTTGTGTTATATTTTCATCAGGTTGTTGTGTTATTTCATATAATTGTGTTATTTCATTAGGTTATTGTGTTATAACACAATGACATGAATAAATAAGACAATGACTTGACAAATAACACAATGAGATGAAAAACGTGAATTTTTTTTTTGTTTTTTATATATGAATATTATACGCGTTTTAAAGATAAGAAAATGCTCGTTTTTATGGTGCAATTTTTTTTTAAAAAATAATATCGTATGTAAAAGTTATGGACGTTTAAAAAAATGGGGTGAAACTTAAAATATAGAGACATTACCATCTTTACCCTTCCTTCTAATTTTAAGGGAGTGTCACATGTCATCATCTCATGGCTTCTTAGACTTTCTAGGAAAATTGGACTTTGTAGTATAACTCCACTCAAAAGGGGGGGGGGGGGGGATGAGAAGGGAAAATCAAATTTTTCTTACTACTATTTTATGATAAAATTCACCATCCTTTGAGTATTTTCTTAAAATTGTTGAAAATTTCAGTTTATGCTGCAAACTGAATATTTTGGGGGAGTAATTATCACAATTGTTTGGGCTTCATCGTATGTAAATATTGTTTGTTTCTTGCAGGTTTCAGACACGTGTGGAAATCATTTGAAGGAGGAGATTGATTTGTATACTAATGTGTCAATAGGCTCAGCTGGAATACAAATAAACGGCAATTCTGTGATCAAACTAATGTTCAAAAAGAGCTCGGTGATAAGGATCATTTTCACAGTCATTTGGCCTGCATAAAGTGATAAGTTTTGACAAAAAGGGGCTGAGAGTATTTGATTTGAGCTTGATTTTTCCCAAATCCAAACCCATTAGCTGTAGCCCTGAATGACGCTTCTCGTTAGCTCTTCAGAATTTATTTTCGTGCTTATCTCCTCTGCTATGCGGAAGCATTGCCCGGAGTGATGATCATCTCTGTTATATGTAAATATAGACCTGAAGCTCTCATCAGCACGCTCAGATGATCATCTCCTCTATTATACGTCGGTATAGACCTGGAGCGCTCATCATCTGCCACCCTCATGTAAAGCTAAGCTCACAATGTTTCTACATCAAGTTCTTGACGCTTCATACATAAAATCTGCTCAAATGTAAAGCTAAGCTCACAATGCTTCTACATCAAGACCATTGTTTGATGCTTCATACATTAAACCCAACTCCAATTCACTCCCAAGAACATTCACCTTGATCATTATTTGATCCTGGTCTATGCCTACCCAAATTACAAATCTCGCTGAATCATCTAAACTCAATATGCCATGATGTCAAAACAAGTCACTTTGCTGAATGTCTGTGGAAACCAAGTCATCTGAGTTTCTTCAAACGAATCAAAACATGATAAAAGCATTCATAGGATTGTTTGCTGAACGGAACATGGCATGGGTTTAAATGGACAATAATATTGACAATCTTTTCATATCCTTGTCTCTCTGGATGGATGCTCGAAGCACGTTATCTGAATTCTCTGAGATTCGTTATATTTACTATCGTATTTTTTCCTCAAAATTCGCATTACAAAACGGGTCTTGGTATTAGAAATTTCTCTAAATGGATGGATTTTATTTTATTTTAAAATTTTAGTAATAATTATGTGATTTGACTTCAAATTCCTTAAAATATATTTTTTACTTTTTTAGGTTTTTGCGACACTATAGTTTCGGGTTTGCAAAACTATAGTGTTTGTATCATATCTGATCTGGGTTGTTTTGGGTCACAATCTACTTCCACTTTTCAAAACCATTCTGACCTGACACTAAACCCTAACTTCACAAAACCTTAATCCACGAGTTTAAAGTGTTTTCAAGTGATTCTAATCGGTAAGATTTATGTTCTGTTGTGTTTCGAACCTTCGTTTTGAATCTATTTGGTTCTGGTGTTGATCTGATATGTATTTGATTCTGTGACTGTTAGTTTTCTTCGTTTTGCGACACTACATGTTCTTTTTGCGAAACTGAACGAAAGTTCAAAACTATGCTTGCGACACTACTAATGTTATGCTACCCATGCATATATGATAGTGTCGGAAGCCGTGTTGTTGCGAAAGTGTAGTGTCGATGCACATGCATTGATGTTGCGAAACAGCAGTGTCGATGAATATGCGACACTGCTGTGTCGCAATTTTGCGAAACTAACTTTTAAATTTCATTTTTATTTTTTTTATTATTTTTATTTTATTTTCTTTATTTCTTTTACTTTTATCAATTATTATTACTATTTCATCCTTCTTTTTTTTTCTTTTCTTTATGTTTATAAAACTAATAATCTTTCGTTTATGTTTCAGGACTATATATATGGAACGAGAACCTCCTCCGCCGATGAAATTTGATCGTTGATCAAACGTGGTCGCTTATCTCAATGATAACGACCCCAAGTCTGTTGGATACAGGGATGCGATTTCATGGCTGAGGAGTTCGCCAATTTTCTATGATGTTACGAATGATCCTGTGATGGATCAACAGCATATCCGAGACTTTTAGGAGACTGCCACGTACAACCTAAACGCACAACCCGGAGAGATTAGCGCTGTGGTTATGGGGGAGCGTATCGTTATTAATTCTGATTCGGTGGCGGAGATTTTGAGGATGGAACGTGACGTCGGGTCACCTGTTTTACTTAGTTAGACCGACGTTCACAATGGATTTTTGGAAATGGGTTATGAAGGAACGGACTTCTTGGATCGACGGGAGATCAAGAAGTCCTTTCTGTCAAAAGAGTGGAGATTTATTGCCCACATGATCATCGTGTGTCTTGATCACCGAAAAGGAGGAACTGATGGGTTAAATTTTGAATGGGCTCGTGCTATGCTGAATCTGTGTAGAGGTGATAAAGCAAATATCCCTCAAATGATTTTTGGTTATATGATCGAGAATATTTCCTCATCACGAAAGGATAAGTGGTTACTGTATCCAAGATTCGTGCAGACATTCATTGATCATTTGAAGCCGAATCTTCAAAAGCTTGGTGACGTATTGGTACTGACACCAATGAGTCAGGATTTTTGCAGACTACGCAGCGCCACGACACGACGTTTCGGGAAATATGTATACTGACGATAGGTGGGCGTAAATAGAGAAGTTGAAGATTAGTGAAAAAAAGAGGTTTGAGGAACTGAGGGAAAAGCTAAAGGATGATATTAAAAAGAGAAAGAAGTATGTGGGGAAGAAGCCGGTGCCTTTTGAGGAGGAATTGGACGAAATAGAGGCGGAAATATTCAAACCTAAAGGCAAGAAAAAGAGGAAGGCAGCTGATCGATCACAAACTGATGTCAGAATCAAGAAAGCCAAGGGGAAGCAGCTGGTTGCTTCAGAACGTGTGCCCGAGACATTTAGAAAGAAACCGGAGAAGAAGGGGTCTGTTGGATTGGACGAGGACGTCATTCAAGGTTTGAATACGTCGCTCGCAAATGAACTAAGCATGGTTAAAACAAAACTGATGAATGTGGAGGAAAGGGAAAGGCATAGGGAGTCGGAAATGGAGGATTTGAGGAAAATCGTACTTGATCAACAATGCCTAATCAAGAAGCTTCTGATTGAGTTGAATGAAGTTAAAAGGGAGGTTAAGGTTGGACAAACAGAGACTGAGGAGGAGATTCAAGAGTTGGTGAACATATCGAAATACCCAACTTTGAAGGAAATGGCACAGACTGGATCAAGCAGGAAAGATTTTGGAGGTTTCAGTGCTGCAGGAGGGAGCGAAATCGCCAAAGAAACAGAAGTTACTGATAACTTCTGTTTCGATATTGAAACTGATTTGGAAGGTGATGAAGTTGTTGCTGAAAAGAATGTTGAGATGAAACTGGTAGAGGAAGTGGAGGAGAAGGAGCAGCTGATAGATTATGATTCTGAACCAGATTTTTATGAGGTTGATGATAAAGAGATGGTGTACGTAGCTCAAAGAAGTGGATTAGAGGTTGAAGTCTTCGAGCTTGACAAATTAGATTGGTTCGAGAAGGAAGAAGAACCAGAGATGGTTAGGCCTTTATTTCATAACATAGATGCCCCGACCTCAAAAGATACTGACAACAAGATATTCAGTTGGAAATTTAGCCTGGATTTGAAGAAGTTCATGATTAAGAGGAGAGGGGAGGGATCAACTATGTCAGCAACCGAAAGCACTTCAAGACATTCCCGAAATGGGACTTGAGGCGGTTGGCTGTTCTCCCGTTGATTAACGCAGATCAAAGTGATCGTGCGAAACTGCTTGAGGAGGAGATTCAGGCTGGATTGAAGGAAAATTTCAAAGAGTTTGGGTAAAACAAGTTGGAGAGGAAGAGGTCAAAGAAGGACTTAGATTGGGTTACAGGGAAAGGAAAGATCGTTTTAAAGTTGAAACCAATCAAGACTGTTCAAAGATTGAGGATTCCAGATCTTAGCCCATCAAGATTGCAGGATTTTGAGAAGTGGTTTTACGATAATCAGACAGGGGAGGCCGTAGTTCGTGTGAAAGATGGAACAGAGTGGAGGTTATTTGATACGATGGAGGTTTTCGGTTTCTCGGATGATGACTTGAAGATATTATGCGAGAACACAATCAGATCAGGAGCGGGAGATGAGACGAAGAAAGAAGCTGCCCTATTTGAAAGGGTAGCTAATAAGACTCGGGGAATCAGGTCGGAGGTTAAGCAACAGGCTGAGAGTGTGCAAAAGCAGGTGGATCTGAAAGAAGATGTACGTGAGCTGACAGATCTATTGGAAGCTACAAAGGTTGGAGCTGAACCCGAAGATCCGACAGATGAAGTACCTCCCTAGGGGGAGTATTGATGAGCATATGTAGGGTGGCACTTCACCTTGTCGTTATTTGTATTTTGTTTAATCGTAATAGACTAGTCGTATTTTGTTTCGATGTAATAGTTAGTTTTTAATTTTTTTGTTGTGTTTGGTCTTGCGACACTACATGCGACACTGAGTGTCGCACGCAACTTGTTTGTGTCTAGCGACCAGGCAGTTTCGCATTTGCGAAACTGCTTGCGACACTAGGAACTGTATATATAGTTGTTTAGGGCCATTTTGTATACAACTCTTGGAACTTTATTGAATACATTTCTCACTTTGTTCTTGAGTTCAATTCTACTGGTTATTTGCAAGGAATTGTTTTGTTTATATCATTGTTGCATCAATCTTATTCTACTACATCTAATTACCTTCTTAATTAACTTGTTCTTAATGGGTTACTATGGTTTATTTTAGTTTTGGTCATTAATCATAACCAATTGTTGCTAGATCTAGTGGTAACAACTGTTTGTGATCCGATCTAAATCACCATAGCACGGATTTAACAATCAATCTGGACCAACAGAAAAATGTATATATTTCTAAGTGTTATGAAACATAATTATGAAATAAGGATATTATTTATATTTGCCCAAGTTGACGGATAAAAATCATGTAAATAAAAGTATTTGTTTACTTAGGTAAGTTAAGGGACTAAATATGACTTATATGTATCATTACATGTGTGTTATATGTGCTTATGTGATTAATAGTGGGATAACTAGGTGGAGACATAACAACATAACAAAGTGTGCTATTATATACATAACGTTAATCAAAGGTAAAAGATCACCAACGGGCCATTAAAGGTAAGGGTTTTTCATAAAATGAAATGTTTTTATATATAAGTCTAAGTAGGTTGGGTGAATAACCAACATGGTTTTTAGGCTTGATATGTGTTCATCTATTGAACAGTTCCTTCGTGTTTAGAACGTTAGTAGGTGGTGTTTCATTTGGGCATATTATTTCTAGCATTTGGCGTATCCACTATGAGTTTTTCGGCCCCTTTTTAAATAACATTTTTATTTAAATGCTTTTCGGGGAAACACATGTATTTTGTTTATTTCGTTTTGATATAAAGTAGGAGACGAGTATTATTGTTAACCAAAATGATGGCATGGGTTTTTATTGTTAAAGTGTACACATTGCCCTTTCATAATCCTTAATCTCTGGGAGAGACCTCAGGTTATATTGGTAGATCTATCAGGTTTGGACACTGCCCCTCGTGATCAGTCGCTCTTATACGAGGGAATATAAATTAAATTTTTGTGAGGGAACCTTGTTTCCTGGTTTGATTATGGAGACATGGCCAATAAATCATTTGTTGTTGGGCGTAGCTAGCCCTTGACGGTCTTGTTGACGTCTTAAAGCCATCATATCTTACTTTTGATTAAAACACGAAAACTCACCAACTTTATGTTGACTCAGTTTACATGTTCTTCAGGTACTAAGTGATGGGCATGGGAATCTGTGGAAGGGTAGTTTTTAGGACCAACTTATAATAAAAACTTCATTGGGTTTTTATTAACGAACAATTTATGTTTTACAAGACTATGAAATGTTTTATTTTAAACATTTGTGGGTTGTCGATGTATCGACATTAACACTTTTATCTATCTTTTTAAAGTAATGTGGATGTTTGTTTATAACTAATGGGCACCAACTTAGCTCCTCACACCACTCATTTGTGTCTTCCGCTACGATTATTTTTGGGGTGTGACAGAAGTTGGTATCGGAACCAATGGTTATAGCGAACTAGAAAGGTTTTTGAATTCTAGACTATAACTTGAAAGTTTTTGAATAATTTCAAAGTCCCAAAAACGCTTCCAAAATTCCCAAGCATTTTTGTGTGCGTTTTGATTTATTCGATTGCATATCTAAGCTTGCCTTGTGTGGTATAAATTTATTGCATATCTAAGTGTACCTTGTGTGCTTATTTGACATAAGTATATTTTAAGTGCCTTTAAGCTAGTATTAAGTACGAATATGCCTTCTTGTCACAAATGTCTAGAAATGTCCCTGAGACATGAGTCGCACTTAGCATTAATATACGGCCAGTATTTGAGTTCGAAGTTGATGCAGAGCCGGTAGTGGAAGCTCAGAATGATGTTGTTCAAGACATCATACCTTCAATTGAAATATAGCGAACCCCCGAGCCCTGCATAGTATATTCCAGGAGGAGTAGGAAGATTGTTCGTATAGTTGTTGATGATGAGGTTGCACCCGAACCCAATAGGGTAAGGGACTCGGTTGTTGATCCGTAGTGCGCAAAGTGTGGCTTCCATCTACATTCCAGTTTGGCTAGTCGTCTAGTACTCCACGTTTAGATTAGTGTCCTAACAAACGTTTCCTTCTTACTCTTACGGCAAGGAGTGCTCAGTACAAACGGTAGATCGATGAATTACAAGATAGAGATGCAGATCGTGTTTGACGTGTGCCAGATGATGCATACCCAGATGACTTCTCTCGAGGACAGAATAGTGTTGGATGACAATACACTGTAGCAAAGGCGTTCTTAGATGATTGGTTAGATCGACAGACTAAAAATAAATAAATAAATTTATCAGTAAAGAGTTTAGTGATCTCACCAAATTCTGTTATTCCGAAGTAAGTCTTTCCTTTTCTTTCAATGATCATTAGATCGGTAACTTTTTTAGCCATTTTGGTGGGGAATATTAATGATAATTCATGATTTTAGTTATTCATTGGTTGATTATGTTATATGGTATTACGTATGATACTCAAACATTTAACACTATGATATGAACTCTCTCTATCATTTTTATTATTACTATTTTTGTTGGTCCATAATAATCGTGATTTCAGTGCTATAATGACTTGTTTAACAACAAATACTCTTGACACAAACAAACAAAGTGTAATATAACCCAAGAACCAATAACGAGATTAAAACACACAACCAGAGGTAAATACGCTACAAAGATGAATAATATATGCTCCTAGCACCTCCAGTAAACACATACAACACACAAAGGTTTGGATCAGGTTTTTGTCAAAGTTGCCAAAAAGTTCCATTTCAAGAAGATAAGGTTACAATATATATCAGACATAGGTTCGCTGATAGATTCGCTGACAGCGAATCTATCTAGCGAACCATATAGGTTCGCCGGGCACAATCAGGTTCGCCCGGTCGACACCAACACAAACACTAAACTGTGCTACGGGCGAATCTATAGATTCGCCCGTAGGTTCGCTAGAACAAAACATTACAAAATACATACAAAAGATATAACACCGACATACCGGTGAGTCCAACCTATACATGACTATCAATACTCCTCCTAGGTTGGACCTCACCTGGGGAAGTCTTCTGTTTAAGCTCCGTCTTTTTCGGCTTTAAAGGTTCTCAATGTAAGCTCCTGCCCTCGATTCAATACCGGCCAATGGATTAGTAACGTCTTCTGATCCGGCCTCTTCGTCTTCACTAAACACCAGCATTGATTCCACGAACTCTGCTTTGGCGACCTCAGTATCAGGCACATCCAGAACAATTGTTTCCGCCTGTACTTCTTCAGTATGCTCCTCGCCAATCACATCCAAATCAATGACCTCAACCGGTTTCTCGAACCTCTTCTCAATAGTTCTGTCAAGCTGTCTGGACAAGTCATCAACATCCATTCTTTGTTCATCTGTCGCTCTCAACCTTTCATTCACACTCCTCAGCTCAGCACGAATACCCCGGGCTTTGTTTGCAACCTTCACGAACAAGTTCGCTTCAGTCCGCGTATCATCTCCTGCCCCGTGCTTTATATCATTCTCACATAAAATCTTCAAATCCTCGTCACAAAAGGAGAAGATCTCCATTGGGTCAAACAATCTGATTTCTGGACGATCTTCACCCTTTAACCTGATTATAGCTTCACCAGTGCTGTTATCGTAAAACCACTTCACAAACTCTTGCAATCTTTGTGGCTAAGTACCTTGAACTCTCACTCTTGTTCATAATCTTTGGAGCAGCCAACTTCAGCACTACCTTTCACTTCCACGACACCCAGTGCTTATTTTTCTTTGAGTTATTCCTTATTGGCTTTTGGTACCCAAATTCCGTGAACTTATCTTCTACAGCCCTTCTTATCGCAACCTCAAATGCACTTGCGTTTACATACCTGGAGGAATTAAAACGATTCAATTTGTAATGAAAAGCCTTAAGCAAGATTCGAACTTGAACATTTTGAAACAAACGGTTACAGTGCAAGCGAATGTGTTAAATGGATTCGCAGAAAACATATAATGTTTCGCTGATAGACAACGAGGCAAATCTCAGGGTCGCTCGGAAGATTAGGTCAGAAGAAAGTCTAAAAGACTTAAACCAGGTCCGGACGACCCTGTAGATTCGCTGTTGGTTCACTGGATTGAAGAAATTTAAGAAAAATTAAAATATTTTTGGTTTTTGTAATTTTAAATCCTGTTGGGGTTATTTGAAGATGTCACTTTCCAAATATAAGCGAGTGAAGATATCGAGCATCATCACGAGCAAGCGCGGGTGAAGACGTTCATTAATTGTATTTGTCTTAGAATATTTGTGTAATCGTTTCGTGCTTAAATGCGCGTTTATGCTTAACTGCACGTGGTTAGGTTACATTGTAAGGTGAATGGTATGGACTATAAATACCATCACCTAGGTCATTTGTTAGGGAGTTGCTTACATTTCATTCCATATCATTTTGTAACCTCTCCATTGATCTAATACAATTCTCCTATTCATATTATCATCATCTTCATCATACTTTGCATTGATCTTCATGAACATTCAAGCATCAATGCGTGATTAGTGAGATTCCGCATCACTGATCGCAAACAACATCACCAAACAATCTCAGATCTAGATCCAAGCTCGCTCCCTCTAGAACTATCAATTGGTATCAGAGCTGTTGGGTGATCTTTGATTGTTGTTGTTATTGATGGAATTTTAGCTACCCTTAGCTTTGATTCATGTTTGTGTAAAGAACTGCAAAGTTTGAGATCAATTGGTGAAGATTTGATTGAGTTTTTGAAGAAATTGTTCATGTTCGTCATTTCACTGCTCAAAAATTGAAATCTGGAATTTGTTGTTGATATTGAGAAATTGATGATTGAGATATGTTAGAAATCATAATCTTAAGCCTCGTTCATGATCAAACCATTCAGATTTGTTGATTTCAATCCATATTTTGTCAATTTTGTCAAAACCCACTAGTTGTGTTCATCACAAAAAATCCAGATCTGAGTGAGATTTAGCTTGATTCAAGGTAGAAAAACTTTGAAGGAGTGTTAGAAACATCATTCCTAAGCTAATACAAGTATTGTATTGAACAAAAACAACAAAAATTGAAGAATTGATCTAGTGTTCATCACAATTTTGACTTTGAAAAGTCAATCTGATATGAAGATTTGAAGAATTGACTGATATTTGCCCAGAAATCTGAAGAAGAATTAAAGAATTTGGTGGTTGATTGAAAGAAATTTTCCTAAGTGTTGAGTTTTTGTCTAGACGGGTGAATAAGAAAAATTCACTTTTCAGCCGGGTGAAAGAAGAAAAACACTATTCAGCCGGGTGAAGGAACTGTTCAGCCGGGTGAAACACTGTTCAGCCGGGTGAAAAACACTGTTCAGCCGGGTGAAGTACTGTTCAGCCGGGTGAAGTACTGTTCAGCCGGGTGATAGAAGGAAAACACTGTTCAGCCGGGTGAAGCACTTTCAGCCGGGTGAAGCACTGTTCAGCTGGGTGAAGCACTATTCAGCCGGGTGAAGCACTATTCTGCCGGGTGAAGCACTGTTCAGCCGTCCCAAGTTTTTTACCCGTCCCAACAGTTACCCGTCTCTAAAAAAAAAAAAAAATTATTCTGCCGGGTGAAGCACTGTTCAGCCGGGTGAGTCTGGAAAATCGAAAAATTCATTTTTCCAAAATTTCAAATTAGTCATTTTTAGTCACCATGACTTCCCAGAAAAATTATCAAGATGACTTTGAAAATTCAAGAAAAATGTCAACGGGCATGTTAACCGTGATCCGAGAAGAAAATAAAAGAGAAGATATCAATGAATTTATTACAGAATTCAATCACATGTTTGAAACAACTTATCTTCAAGTTGCCAAAGCTTGTGATCAAAAGAGAAGAGACTTTCATGAACACACAAAACTTGCTCTTGTGAGTCAAGCAAATTCTCATGAAAATCAACATGAAGAAGAAGAGTATGATTGGAGTGAAAACAATGATGTTGTTTCCATTCAAGAGATTGAAAAGAAAGATAAAGAAATTAGCAACTTGTCAGAAATCATTGCAAAGCAAGATGAGACAATTGCTCAATTGAAATCAGAAATGGAGAAATTGATGTCTGAAAAGGAAATCAAGAAAGATGAGAACAGTTCTTATGTTGAAATGCCAATTGAAGTCAGAGAAAAGATGTGCACCAAAGAATGTTTTCAACAAGTTGAACACTACAGAATATACTCTTTCAAGATTTGTGATAAACTCAAGAAGGAAGAGCAAATGCACAAGAATCTGAAAGAACAACATGAAATATCTGATCAAAGCATCACATCTCTTGAAGTTTCACTCAAGCAAAAAGAAAAAGAAGCAATGAACATCAGAAATGAAGCTGCAAAATCAAATGAACACTCATCCAGTGTGATCACAGATTTGCAAGAAGAGATTCTAAAGTTGAAGAAGTTGTCTGATATGTTCAATTCAGAGAACAACACTCTGAAAAACAAACTGCAAGAAGAACAAGAGAAGCATGCAAGTCTACAAAAAGATCACCAATTGTGTGAAGATAGACTCAAATCTCTTACACAGAATGTTGATTCAATGCTTACCGAAAAGCATAATCTGAATGTTCAGCTCATGGAGCTCACTGATAAACTCAACAGATCACAATCTGATCTTGTGTTTATCAAAGAAGAAGTCGAAAAAGGAAAGTCTGTTGAAAAGAAAGATGAGCGATTAGTGCCAACCGGAATTGTTGGATCACTATCTTCTCAAGAAGAAGAAGAGAAGACACAAGAGTTTCAGTCAAAGAAGAAGAAGAAGAAGGTTAGAAGAAAGAAGAGCAAAGCCAAGAAGAACAAGACAAAGGGCGCTTCATCTGAGTCTACACCACAGACTCCTTCTACTTCAAAGTCTCAAGATTCCGAATCCCCGAGTGATTCAAACAGTGACGTATACTGTTTAATCTGTGACTCTGAAACTCATCATATCTCAGATTGTATTTACAGTCAAGGTGTCTTTCCTTTTGGGTCAAAAGGTGACAAGTTCAAGACTCCAGCTCCTTCAAGAAAGATTCAACAAGATTCAGAGGTCAAAGATTCTCAGAAACAACAATCTTCAACAGCAAAGACTTCTCAGAAGAAAGGAAAGAAGTCTCCCTTCAAGGCTCATCAGAAGTACTGCGAGATATGTGAAATGTACAATCACATGACATCAGAATGCTGCTACAACAAGTACTGCACCAACTGTCAGATGTACAACCACGGCACAATGGAATGTTACTACAACAAGTATTGTTCCTTCTGTGACATGGTAAATCACAACACATCCGAGTGCTACTACAAGCCGAGAAGGTCAGTCCAAAGAAGTTCATCATGTGCATACCCTTCCAGGTACGTTTCTAACTTTAAAAGATCTAATCATAGACATTCGTTTGATGTAAATCAACATGTCAATGATTCATGGACACCAAAGTTTGTCAAAAACAAAAAGAGAAATCATGATTTAAATGATAAAATGATTCCAATAGTGAATCAATCTTTGAATAAGAAATATAGTCAACAAAACCTGTTTTTAAATGAAATTAACAATTTGTTTGAAAATGACTATAATTACTCTTTTGACAAACAATCCATGAAAGAAGATGAAGGTACAAATTACATTGTATCATAAAAACCACCACCTGAAGGTTCTCCTTGCACTTATGAGAATATCTCTTATGTTGATGAATTTGGACAACCCAAAACCGAAATGGTTTGGGTCATTACCTCTAACTGATTTGTTAGTGTGTTAGGGACAGTTATGGAGGCCGGTCAAACAAAGAAAAGAAGACCGTGGCTGTTCCCTTATCATGGCAAGATACCGAATCTTGTTCATGATGTCTTTCGATGCAACTGACATCAAATGGAGTTGGAAACAAAAAGGAATCATTGCAGGAATTTTTTTTAAAAAAAAACATTTTCAAAAATCAAACAATGATGGCAGTGCAAGAAACAACCGATGTTTCATTTCGTCTGTTTAGATTAAGTATATTGCATGCGCTCTTCATACGTTGATAACATATCTGCCATTTTCTTTTCATTAAACTTTCAATTTTCCAAGAAATTTAAAAGTTTAGGGGGAGAAATCATTATTAAATAAAAAAATATGAGAAAATCATGAAAATCCAAAAAATATGTTGAATCTACTTGCACGTACATGAGAAATGATAGTACACTAGAGTTATTCAACGCATCATTTTAAACAATAAAGACTGAAGCGTGAAAATTGATGTGCGAGACGGCTCAGACAATTATACTGAACAAGTATATTTTATGATGATTTAACTAAATTCTAATGAGTCATTGTGGTCGAAACATATTTAGTGCATATGTATTGTCTATACAAATCAAATAGATATCTCGTGAAGCATCCAAATTAGATTGGGTAACGATGCAATCTATTCAGTGTGATGAACCGCATATAAAAACATTAACCTGAATTTAAAGACATAAAATACTAATAAAAAATAAAGTAAAATAAAGTGAAAGAAAAAGCTAGAAATTAAAACTAAAAAAGGATATATATATTTTTCATGACGTTTTGAGCAGAATCCGGAAAATCATAGATTGGCGGGATTGCAGATATGTTTGTCCATTTAAACCCATGCCTTAGTCCTTTCAATAAGAGGTCAGCAGCTTCTTTTATCATGTTTTTGGTTTGATTGAAGAAGCTCAGACAACTCGGTCCCCACAGACATCTAGGTAGAAAGAACAAGTTCTGTCATCAGGATATATCTGAGCAATACGATTGACTTTGCTTGAATTTCGGAGATCAAATTTTGAATATTGATCGATGCATTAGCTTCTTTTGACACTGTGCAATTTTTGCATCTTTTTGTGAGTGGAGCTTGTCAGCAATTGATTCTTTTGAACACAATGCGACTTATTATTTGGGAAACTCAAATAGTTCAGAGCTCCAGGTCTATACCGACGTATAACAGAGGAGATAAACATTTGAGCATGCTCGGTGAATCTTCAGGTCAATACTTCCGTATAGCAGAGAAGATCCACCAACTCCAGGTCAATACTTCCGTATAGCATAGGAGTTAAGCACTTTGACTCAATACTTTCTGAGGATTTAACAAGTAACTCACTCAGAGGCTTTTCCGAAGAGCATCACTAGCAGCTTTTTGCAAACTAGAAACTCGATTCGGGGATAGGGTGAGGGTGATTTGGGATTTTTAGGGAAATCAAGGCAAAGATTTGACGCTCTCATCCCATATTTGACAGAACCCGTATCTTTGTGCAATCCAATCATGTCAAGGGGATAATCCTTGTGGCTGAGATCTTGAACGTTATGTTTGGCTGCACAATCACTTGTTTACTTTGTTTTCGGGCTGAGCCTATCTGACATATCCCAAACACAATACTTCTGACCTCCTTCAACGTCTCTTCAACATCAATCAAAACGGAGATCCTGAAATAGCAAAATTTGAAAAACTATAAATAGTTAATCTTTAATATCTCCCCCGAAATTTCTATGTTATAGCTATCTAATAAGAAATTTTTGTTTTTCAGATTTTACTTAATATATATATACAGAATAAAGAAAATAAAAAGGAAATAAAATAAAATAAAGTAAAGGAGCGAGGAAATGAGTGACCCACGGAATTTTCAAAGAAGAAGAAAATGAAAAGGTTATTTACATATTTACAAATTAAAGATAAATTAGACTTTTGAAATTGGGACCCAAGCCTTAGTGTACTTAGGTCTTTGAACAGTCGATGATTTACAGAAAAAATTATTTACAAAAGTATTCAATCTCTTTCCTAAAGATTTATGCTTTGAACTATTTTCAACAATCACAGGGCAATGTTTGACAGTATGATCAAAATTTCCACACTGAAAGCAATGAGATTTTAAACTTCTTTTAGAACATGTAGCAGTCTCTTCATTACTATCAGATGTTTGTGAGTTACAATCACTGCAAGAGTCGTAAGACTCTTTTGACTTACCTGTTTAACAATGTATGAAAAAGGTGATTCCTTGTCTTTCGGTTTTGAAATTCTTATTGGTGTGAAAGATGGAATTTGATGAGACAAGAATTTTTGAAAACAATTTGTTTTGGTTTGACTTTCAGAGACTTGATCTGAAAGTTTTGCTTTGTTGTTCACACAAACATTTTCAATAAAATTATCATTTAAATTACTTGAGTTTGAAATTGAGCATCCAGAATTAATATCACACAAAATATCCTTTGAAGTTAAAACTTGACTAGAAATAAAGACATTCAAACTACTGTCTTCAACAGTCCTTTTTGAATCAAGGCTAGAGTTACTAGAACTTCCAAGACCACTGCTTTCACCATAAGCGTATTCCTCTCTGACCTCCTTAAGATTCACTTCACTTAAACCTGCAATATAGCTGTTAGTATCGTTCTTTATAATATCTTGAATCAACTCATTTGAAGGATGAGGAATGGGTGTAGGAGAATAACAGAAGGTACTAGGTGGAGGATATACTTGTGCATCATCTTTATGACCCAACCCGGTCTTAAATCTAGCCCCCTTTTGTTTCTTCCATAACTCCTCCCTTTTCATACTGGCAATAGTCCATTGTTCCAGTTTATTTTTGAGTTTTCTTGTTTCAAATTCAGCAAGAGTGATTTGCTCAGTCAAATAGTTTATCTCACAGTTCCTTTCTAAAAGAGATCTTTTCAGATGTTCATTTTCTTTTAAAGCCTCTCTCAATTTAACAAAAAATTTTGATTCGTTCTGTTTAAGCTCTTTGTTAATTGTTTTCAATTCGTTTTCATTTGTCATTAACAGTTTATTTGCCTTATAAATACCGATCAATCGAATTTTGCATGCGGATGAACACATATCCTCAACGACATCATAAGGAAGACCCACTATCAGTTTTTCGGCCTCAAGAGCACGATCACACTGGCAGTAAGGGGTGTTCCTCTTGTATTCATTCACAGCTTCAAGCTTTGCCTGTTCAATCATGGCTTCCATGTCAAGCTTTGATTCCATAACATTATCAGCATCGGTACCAGCATTTTCTGCCCCATTACCGACGTTGACAGTGACCTTCTCTTTCCTTCCAGTAACAGCTTCACACAACAATCCAGAATGAACAACTTCTTCCTGATTCTTTCCTACTTCCGTCAAACCATAATCCGCAACCTCTTCAATCAAACTATCCTCAGCAACCTTTCCAGTATTTTCCTCTTCGACCTCATCAATCACTCTAACATTCTCAACCTCATCACCGTAAAATTCTTTAAAAGGATCAAAACAATCAATGTAATCGTTATTGAGAACATATTCTTCAACAACTTCACCAATTAAAGCTTCATGATTTTGAACAAGCTTCCCAGATGAGGCTGCAGTGTCAGATAAGATCTGAGTGGTGTTGGATGCATTTGAGTTGGCACTTACACTTGTGGAACCATCACCGGATTTGACAGATTCATAACTTGATAATCCTCCAGAGACTGCACTAGGTGAGTTTGCAGCGGATGTAATCAGTGCAGAATTCTGAGGAGAGACAGTTGCAAACATCAAGGCTTGATTATATCACTTCCATTAGTTTAAGGTCAAAGAAGTTTCTTTCTTGTTTCAGCACCTTGATCTGAGGACTCCATTTGGAAGGAAGAGAATCCAAAAGCTTTGTCACTTGCTCATGATTTCCCAATTGTTCATCATAAGTTTTGAGATTGCTTGACACAAATAAAAATCGATTCGTTATCTCAGTCAGATTTTCATGCTTCAATCCAACGAATGAGTTGAATTCATTTTCAGCCTGGGCTTTTCCATCCGGTTTAAGCACGTTCATTGTTGATGTTGACATATTCACAAACGAACAGATTTTAAGTTCGCCCAAAAATAGATTCGCCAGAAAACAGATTCGCTAGGAAGACAACAGATTCTCTCAGCGGACAACAGATTCGCTCAGCGGACAACAGATTCGCTGTACATCAAGCACAGTTTCGCTAGACAGATTTGCTGTCAGATTCGCTCAAATGAATTTGGCAGCAGTTTCGCTTGCACAATGAGGCAAAAAGTGAACTTTCGTTCAGTATAACACCAGATTCGCTAACCACAAACACAAAATCACAGAACACAAGATTTGTGTTAGATTCGCTGGAAGAACAAGCAGTTTCGCTGGATGAACAAATAGGTTCCCTGGGTTACGAACAAACCTGTTTCAGTACAAAAACAAACAGAACAGCTTCAAAACCTGACCATTTGTAGACCCGTTTGTTTCAGAAGCTTCCTATGACCAAATATGACAACCCCCAAGCAAAATACAACACCAAAACACCCAAACCAGTCCAGAAAAGAATCAAATAGTGTTTTGACACAAAAACCCCAAAATCAACACAAAAATCACTAGAATCAAACAATCAAGAGCACTAAGGCTCTGATACTATATTGTTGGTCCATAATGATCGTGATTTCAGTGCTATAATGACTTGTTTAACAACAAATACTCTTGACACAAACAAACAAAGTGTAATATAACCCAACAACCAATAACGAGATTAAAACACACAACCGGAGGTAAATACGCTAAAAAGATGAATAATATATGCTCCTAGCACCTCCAGTAAACACACACAACACACAAAGGTTTGGATCAGGTTTTTGTCAAAGTTGCCAAAAGTTCCATTTCAAGAAGATATGGTTACGATATATATCAGACATAGGTTCGCTGATAGATTCGCTGACAGCGAATCTATCTAGCGAACCATATAGGTTCGCCGGGCACAATCAGGTTCGCCCGGTCGACACCAACACAAACACTAAACTGTGCTACGGGTTCGCTAGAACAAAACATTACAAAATACATACAAAATACATACAAAAGATATAACACCGACATACCGGTGAGTCCAACCTATACATGACTATCAATTTTGTTTGTTAGAAACAAAATATGCCCGTCGTATGGCGGTAGAAAATTGACTAGTACGGTCAAGGATTTAGCTTAGCTAATAGCTCAACATGTCGACACTACTCTTGAACAGCGCGACGCTAGTTTAGTAGTAGGACATGGTAAAGGACGTGGAATGCAGGAGGTAATCCTAACTATAGTAATGCTATAGGTAGTTGTTAAGGTATTAGGTAATCTAAGAACATATAGATGATGATAGGAATTTTCCAAAATAGTTAAATGAAATGGTAATCATTGATTCTATTAAACTATGGAAATAAGAAATCTAGTGTTAGGGTGTTCTTATAAGTCTTTTGAAGCTTGTCACCCACAAATTTTTACTATTTCTGAAAGTCCTCTTGACATAGTGAGATGAATTGAGAAAATGGAGTCGGTTATAGCAATAAGCAATTGCTCAGACGACCAAAGTGTTAAGTATGCTACATGTACGTTTCAGGATGAAGCATTGACGTGGTAGAATTCATTGATCCAGAATTTGGATGAAGCTACTGTTTATGGTTTTTCATGGAACGATCTGAAGGAAAGATTGTTACGGGAATAATTTCCCCGAAGTGAGTTTTGTCTCAAAGGAATTTTAAGCGTTAACTAGTTTAAACTCTAGTAACTTAAGTAAGATATATATTATTGAATTAGCTAATGGAAATAGAATGGAAACTAGTGAATTATTTAGGAATTGTTACATGCAATTAGAAAGGCATTCCTTTAGTATAGATCTTTTATCTGTTAAGCTTGGTAGTTTCGATGTCGTTGTCGGTATGGATTGGTTGTTGAAAAATCGTGCCGAGGAAGTTTGTTTTGAAAAGATTGTTCGCCTCTTGATCAAAAACAGAGAAGTATTGTAGAAGACAAAGGAAAATCTTCTTTGAGATTGTCAATGTCATGAAAGCTTATGAGTACTTAAGCGAATGATGCCTCGTGTTGTTAGTTAAAGCAATTAACGCAAGTGATGCAGAACATAAGCTCAAGGAGATACCGATAGTACGAGACTATCCGGATATATTTCCTGATGATTTACCTGGTTTGTCACCGCAGAGACAAATCATGTTCCAAATCGATTTGGTGTTAGGAGCTACGCTTATAGCTCGATCGCCATATCTATTAGTACCATCGGAAATGCAGGAATTATTAAAGCAATTGCAAGAATTGTTAGATAAAGGCATTATTAGACCAAGTTTTTCCCCATGGGGTGGACCTGTTTTGTTCGTTAAGAAGAAAGATGGATCATTTAGAATGTTTATTGATTATAGAGAGTTAAATAAGCTTACAATTAAGAATAGATATACGTTACCTAGGATTGATGATTTGTTTGATCAACTTCATGGTTCTAGCTATTATTCAAATATTGATCATCCATCTGGCTACCATCAGTTGTTAATAGCTGATGATGATGTCCCGAAAGCTTCTTTTAGAACGCATTATGGACATTATGAGTGTTTGGTCATGTCGTTTGGTTTGACGAATACACCTGCAATATTCATGGACCTTATGAATAGGTGTGTCGACCTTACTTAGATAAATTTATGATCGTGTGTTCGTTGAGGATATACTTATTTATTAGCGAACCAAAGGAGGTCACGAATATCATTTATAGTTGATTCTAGAAACACTAAGAAATGAGAAAGTGTATGCTAAGTTTTCAAAATGTGAGTTCCGGCTTAGAGAAGTTTGTTTTCTTGGTCACGTGATCAATGAAAAAGGTATTCATGTAGATCTAGCAATGAATGAGGCCATTAAGAATTGGGAAGCGCCAAAGACTCCTACGGAGGTGGGTCAATTCTTAGGACTCGCTGGTTACTACCAAAGGTTTATTTAAAGCGTCTCTAAAATAATGTAGCCATTGAATTTATTAACCCGTAAGGATTGGAAATCCGATTGGTCAGATGATCAACAATTAGCATTTTAGATGGTGAAGCCCAAGCTATGTCGTGCGCCTATATTGCCACTTCCAGAAGGAATAAAGGATTTCGTAGTATATTGTGATGCTTCTCATTTAGGTCTTGGGTGCGTCTTGATTCAGAGATATAAGGTAATAGATTACGCCTCTAGACATTTCAAAGTGCATGAAAAAAATTTATACTGCACACGACACGGAGTTAGGTGCGGTAGTGTTCACATTGAAGATATGTAGACATTATCTTTATGGTACTAAGTGTATCGTGTACACTGACCATAAGATCCTTCAGCATACCTTTGATCTAAAGGAGATCAATAAGAGACAACAATGTTGGGTTAAGTTATTGAATGATTATGACTATGATATCCGTTATTACTCGGGAAAAGCCAACGTTGTTGCTGATGCACTAAGTAGAAAGTAAAGATAGAAACCTTTGCGTTTGCGTGTGCGTATCTTAGAGTTAAAAATTCAGTCGAGTCTAATTTCCCAAATACGTGATGCTAAAAGTGAAGCTTTGAAGGAGCAAAATTTGAGAAGTGAAGGTATGCAAGTGATGGTTAAGAATTTGGTGCCTAGTTCTGAGAACGTTGTGTACTTCGCGAACAGAATTTGGATACCTTGTTCGGGGAACATGAGTGAGCTAATCTTAGATGAGGCTCATAAGTCTAGGTATTCGATTCATCCAAGTTCGGATTAGATGTACAAAGATGTGACAGAACTTTATTGGTGGCCTAATATGAAAAGAGGGATAGCATCTTTCGTGAGTAAATATATAACTTGATCTAGGGTTAAAGCGAAATATCAAAATCCTACAGGACCCTTATATCAATCGGAGATTCCACAATGGAAATGGGAGCAAATTGCGATGGATTTCATAACGAAGTTACCCTGCACATCTAGCGGTGATAACGCTATTTGGGTAATTGTGGATCATTTAACGAAATCTGCTCACTTTTTGCCTATTAGGGAATCTTCAAAGTAGGAAAGCTATCTAAGATTTATCTCAAGGAGTTAGTATCTTCTCACAACTTGCCTGTCTCGATCATTTTAGATAAAGATAGTCGTTTTACTTCGAGACGTTGGCGAGCTTTGTATAAAGCTGTGGGTACTCGTTTGGATATGAGTACATCCTATCACCCACAACCAGATGGTCAAAGTGAATGAACGATTCAAACTCTAGAGGACTTGTTACGAGCATGTGTAATTGATTTTGGTAGGAATTAGGATAGCCTTCTGCCTTTAGCTTAGTTTTCTTATAACCATAGTTATCACGCTAGTATCAGGGCCACTTCGTTTTGAGGCTCTGTATGGAATAAAATGCCGTTCACCACTTAGTTAGACTAAAATAGGTGAAAAAGAATTAACTATACCCGAGATAATCCAGGGAACTACGGATAAAGTTTTCCAAATTAGGAAAAGATTAGAAGCCACAGTTTATCGGCAAAAGAGCTATGCGGATAATCGAAGGAAACCGTTAGAATTGCGAGTAGGAGACCATGTGTTTCTGAAAATGTCACCTTGGGAAAATTGTAGCAAGGTTTGGCAACCAAGGCGAGCTTAGTCCTTAATATATAGGACCGTTCTAAATCTTGAAAAGAATAGGCCCAGTTGCATATCGACTTAAGTTACTTAGTGAGATGAGTGGCGTGCACGACGTGTTCCATGTCTCGAATTTGAAAAAGTGTTTGTCTGATGAGACATCAGTGATACCACCTGAGGAAATTTGTATTGACGATAAACTTCACTTTGTTGAGGAACCAGTAGAGATTTTGGACTCGAAAGTTCAAAATCTCAGGCGAAGTCGTATCGACTTGGTCAAAGTTAGATGGAATTTTAAACGAGCACCATAACATACATGGGAACGTCAAGACTAAATGAAGCAAAAAAAATACCCTAACTTATTCCTATCTAAATCTAAATAGGACTCATCGAGGTAAAATTTCGGGACGAAATTTTCTAACGAGGGAAGCTGTGACACCTAGCAAATTTCGGGTCAATATTCGTACTAGCTTAAAACGTGCTTACTATTTCGAGATGCGTCATTAGACTTAGTTCTATTAATTAAGATGATATTAAAGCTATATAAGCCCATTTTTGTACATGGTTTTTCATTTTGTGATTTTGGAAATTACAGTATCGCGTAGCGATAAAATACCCGGTAATGAACATTGTTGATGACCTGATTAATTTTAAAAGTCTAATAACTTGTATAATGCTCGAAACATCATAAAATATATATAAAGGGTGTGTTATAAGTGAAAATATAATAAAAACTAAAAGCGGTGTATTTTGTTCGAAGTTTTTCCGGTTATCGCGTGTGTTTCAGTTTTTGTCATGTTTCGCTACCAGTACACTACCCAGGGTATAGTGATAATAACTATTACTAGATTTTTACTTTTTTAAGTGGGGGATAATAATACTTGAAGTATTATAGTATAAAGGTCAAAATTTAAATAAAACTTAAAAACTACATTGGATTAAGTGGTGTAGTGTTTTTATAAAATATTTTGTGGGAAAACCCCATTTTTAATAAAAACTACATGAGATTAAGTAGTGTAGTGTTTTTATATCTTGGACTTTGTGTAACTTGAAAATCTAAACCAGATATTTTGGTTAAGATCTTACACTACAAATCTTACACCTTTACACTCAAAATCCTACAAAATCCAATCACCTACCCTAGCCTCTCCCTCTCCTCTCTCTAAAACCGACCCTCTCTCCTCCTCCCTCTCTAAATTTCGGCCAAAACACACACAAGCACTCTCCATCTTCTCTCTTGAGTTCTTGAAAGATCTAGTGTTCTACAACCTTTTTGAAGATCATCCAAGCAAGAAAAACGATTCCAAGAATTGTCTAAGAGCCAAATCCATCTTCTATCATCTCTTTTTCTTCTTGTTCATCAAGGGTATGAACCCAACTTTGTAGTTTTATTTTGTGTTATTGAAAGTTTTATTCTTGAAAGGTTGTTCACTAAACCAAAAACAAAAAAAGGGAAATGATTTTTAAAGTGAAAATGGGTTTTTGAAATTGAAAATGGTTTGTGTCTGTGTGTGTGAATCAGTGTGTGTATGTCCGTATGTATAAGTATGTGTATGTAAAGATGTGTCATTTCATGTGAAGAGGATTACACATGTGTAAAGAAATGGTTACTTAATGTTTTGTATTGAAGAAATGGGATGAAAAAGGTATATGTGATACATGATATCATAAAAGGGTATGATATATTAAATGTATGTATGTAGAGCCGTATGTATATATGTATGTATATGTATATGTTTTAGTTAAAATCATGTCTAGTTTTGTTAGGTGTTTGCATTTGAAATGGTTAGATCTAAACATGCAAAGTTTTTTTAATGAAAATAAGTTAATAATATCTTTAGATACATATTTACCAAGATGAAGTATTAGAAAAATGTTTTTGAAAAATGTTCATATGGTAGAATAATGGAAGGTGTCATTTTAAGAAAAACTTCCTGCATGGATTTAAAATCACTTGATCTAGAAATTAAAAAGTGTTTATGATTATAATGATTGTAATAAGTTAAAATGTGTGTTTTCAAAAAGTATAAATTTGTTTTTACAAATTTAGGAACTAGTTACAAGATATAAATATTGGAAAAGTCTTAAAAAGACATTAAATGTGATTTTTATATATTTTTATAAAGATCTAAAAAATATTTTACAATTTGGAGTAAAACATATTTTTAAGGATTTATAAATTTCATAAAATAAGTATTTTATACAAAACAAAAGACAAAAATGATTAAACCTTACAAATAACGGTTTTTGATACAAAAATACGCGTAAAACGCATCAATTTTTGCTTAAAAACACGAGATATGTCAAAATAATATTTTAACAGATTATAAAGTATATTTGTATGTAAAAATTTGAAATTTAAAGTTTGGTACAAAAACTTAGAGTTTTAAAACAAAAAACGAGCAAACTATGTACCCGGAAAAGCCGAAAACGACGATTTTCGACTCTAAGACGTAATATTTTTGTAAACTGATTTAGATCAGAAACGTTGGACTTATTTTTAAAATAACGTACTGATCTAAAAGTATTTATAATTATCATGATGAAAACAAGTATATTTGGTTACTTTTCATGACCCGAAACGTTTCCGGATTAACTAGAACTTGACATGTTTAAGTAAAATTATGATTTGTGTGCAAAATATAAAAAAATATGACTTATGTTTTGTAACAATATGTTTTGTTAGAGATTTACATATGATTAATAAGTTACTTGTGAAAAACAAGGCTAAATGTTCCGATAAGTGTTAACCGTCAAGTTTGAAAAACGCATGTTAGTTAAGTAGGAAAAATGTATATTTTTCTAAGTGTTAAGAAACATAATTATGAAATAAGGATATTAATTATATTTTCCTACGTAGTCGGATATTAATCGTTTGAATAAAAGTATTTGTTTACTTAGGTAAGTTAAGAGACTAAATATGACCTATATGTGTCATTACATGTGTGTTATATGTGCTTATGTGATTAATAGTGGGATAACAAGGTGGAGACATAACAAAATAACAAAGTGTTTTATTATATACATAACGTTAATCAAAGGTTAAAGATCACCAACGGGTCATTAAAGTTAAAGGTTTTTCATAAAATGAAACATTTTTATATATAAGTCTAAGTAGGTTGGGTGAACAACCAACATGATTTTTAGGCTTGATATGTGTGCATCTATTGAACAGGTCCTTTGTGTTTAGGACGTTAATAGGTGGTATTTCATTTGGACATATTATTTCTAGCATTTGGCTTATCCACTGTGAGTTTTTCGGCCCTTTTTTAATTAACGTTTTTATTTAAATGCTTTTCGGGGAAAAACATGTATTTTGTTTATTTCGTTTTGATATGAAGTGGGAGACAAGTATTATTGTTGACCAAAAGGATGGCATGGGTTTTATTGTTAAAGTGTACACATTGCCCTCTCATAATCATTAATCTCTGGGAGAGACCTCAGGTTATATTGGTAGATCTATCGGGTTTGGGCACCGTCCCTCGTGATCAGTCGTCTGGTCAGTTGTAATACTGGGGAATATAATTGAATTGTTGAAAGGGAACCTTGTTTCCTGGTTTGATTTTGGTCTCATGGCCGGTAAATAATTTGTTGTTGGGCCTAGCTAGCCCTTGACGGTCTTGCTGGCGTCTTAAAGCCATCATATCTATTGTAAAGGAAAAGTGGTTTACTTTTGATTAAAACCCGAAAACTTACCAACATTATGTTGACTCAGTTTACATGTTTTTCAGGTACTAAGTGATGGGCATGGGAATTTGTGGAAGGGTAGTTTATGGGACCAACTTATAATAAAAACTTCATCGGGTTTTTATTAACGAACAATTTATGTTTTACAAGACTATGAAATGTTTTATTTTAAACATTTGTGGGTTGTCGATGTATCGACATTAACACTTTTATCTATCTTTTTAAAGTAATGTGGATGTTTTTTTATAACTAATGGGCACCAACTTCGCTCCTCGCACCACTCATTCATGTCTTCCGCTGCGAAGATTTTTGGGGTGTGACAAAGCATAACCAAATACCAACCAATTTCTGGTGCGTGATGAGAAGAAATATTAGGAGACCCAAAATGCGTTTCAACGTCACGAGACATTGATTCATAGACAGTCTATTTCTTTATAGAGATTTGTAACATCCTGATTTATAGATAAAAATAAATATTTGAAACTTGTATTTCAAATATTATTAAACAAATAAATAGCAAATAAACTGTTTGGTAAATATGTTGTTTGAGTAAATATAGTAATATATTAAAATTTATGTTCTAAGAGTTGAAATGAAAGTTAAGATCATATTTGTATTTTTAACAAAGTGAGTTAAATGAACATTTGTAATTAATCATACGAAAAGGATTATTGTGTTTAAAATAAATTAATATGGTTATATAACTTGAAATCAGAATGTTCACGAACAATCATTTTACATCTATAGATATTATATATTATATAAATAAATAAAATAATTCAACTTGTAAAGAAGATTCGTGAAGTTTTATCCTTGCAATGAAAAAAAAAGAAAGAGAGAGTCAGTTAACAAAGGTGTGTATATATATATTGAGTGGTAGCTAATAATAGAAGGAAGAAAATAAAGAAACAAAAGCCAACAAACAAACAACTGAAAGAAATATACTGAGACAGTAAGAAACGACCAACAACTGACCGAAAGTGGAAACTGGCAGACGTCAACAGTGAAGTCTGAGTGTTTTAGGGTATTATCACTAAATCTAAGAGGTAAGTATACAAACTCTTAAAAGTATATATGATTATTTGTTATGTTCCAATATGATTAATAATATGATTATGCGTTTGATATATACTAGTTTGGAACATATATAGACCGGTGGGTCTCAAATATTTATGTAATTATTATTGTTGAAAATTTTAGTAGTATATATATTACTACTTGTTGAAATATATGACAAATAATTGGAGATAGTGGTCTCCATAAATAGAGACGGTGGTCTCAAATAACTAGAGACAGTGGTCTCAATAATAGAGACGGTGGTCTCAGTGAATAAATAGAGACGGTGGTCTCGGTGAATAAATAGAGACGGTGGTCTCGGCGGATTAATAGAGACGGTGGTCTCGGTAATTAAATAGAGACGGTGGTCTCGGTGAATGAAAAAATAGAGACGGTGGTCTCGGTGAATAAATAGAGACGGTGGTCTCGACGGATTAATAGAGACGGTGGTCTCGAAGATTAAATAGAGACGGTGGTCTCGATGATTAAATAGAAACGGTGGTCGCGGTGAATAAAAAAATTGAGACGGTGGTCTCAATAATAAATTAGAGACATGTGGTCTCTGAAATTAAAACGGAGACAAGTAGTGTGTACTTACTTAGCTATGGCTAATTGATATTTATGTATACTTTCAGGGAAAAAAATGGAAGAAGGCTAAAGACCGGACTCGGATCGACCAGTGAGAGTTACCTTTGTTTAAATAAAAGTTGTGTTATAATTGTTGTAATGACTGTTTTGTAAATTTATATATATTAGTGAAAATTAGTCACACGAGTGACAAATTTTGGACGTATACTTGGGACCTACTCTGATATAAATTGTGAGACTGTTATATATATATATATAGCTATATATATATATATATATATATATATATATATATATATATAAACTGGGTGTTTCAAGTTGGTATCAGAGAACTGGTCTGAGAGATTTAAGTATTCGGTATGAAACTTAGGCTCAAACTATGAGTGCTCTGGACAAACAAAGGTGTACTTCGAGCCGATGACGGTTTAAAGCCTATTCAAGTAAGTACACTAACCCGCGATTAAATCATGTTGAATATATTTTATACGTGTTGTATATTATAAATTCGTATGACTGCATGGAAAATGATTTGTGGATTACGTGTCTAAATTTTTGAGTTGATTATAAAATGAAAAGTTGTGGAAACTGTGATGGATTGAAACTTGTTATTTGAATTACAATATGATAATTGTAAGAAAACATGAGTATAGTAAGTATAAGATTACATCTGGCCAATGTAATGTTATATATATGGTATTACTGTGTTCTTGGAATAATCATGTTTGTATTGACCTATACATGTATATATAGGAATAAGAATGCATATAAGTGTACAAGTGATAAAAATATAAACCTGGGAATGTCGTAGGGTAAAACGTACACTAATTAGTACCAATATTTCAGTACGAATTATGACAAACCATGAAGAGCAAAGTTGTCACTCTGGTGATGAAAAGTTTGATAGTAACGAGGAGAGAACGGTGTACTCTCCAAGATGAGAACGTGACGAAAATCCTTTATCCGAAAGGATAAGGAATCAAATATCAACAGAAGTGGGAAGGCTTTTCAAGCAAACATCCCATTCCTTCTTGCAGAAGTGCAAAGTTCTGTGAGAAACTTAATTCATGACGAGCTATCAAAGTTTAAGAGTCCCCACGAGCAGTTTAGTCCTAATAAAGTGAATAATCAGGAAGAATCAAATAAAGAAAAGGAGAAAAGCCGGTGTGCTTATAAAGACTTTATGGCGTGTAAGCCTTTAGAATTCAAATTAGAGATTGACCCCCCGATAAGTCATAGATGGATAACTGAAATGGAAAGTATATTCGATAGAATTCATTATGATACAAGTGACGAGGTAATCTTTGTTGCAAGCCAACTACGTGAGAGGGCAAAGGACTGGTGGGATATGATCAAAGTGGAAAAAGGTAAAGAAACCACACGAAAAATGATGTGGAATGAATTCAAGGTGACATTCTAGAACATTTTAGTCCACAAGCGGCTGTGGATCGAATTGCTGAAGAATTTCTCCACATGCGTCAAACACACCAGTTTGTAGATGAAATCACGGCCTCGATAAAGCTAAGTTTTGTCCTTCATTGGTAGCTACAGAACGTATGTGGCTAAATCGCTACCATTTAGTTTTAAAGGCAGAGATAAGGGAGTTTGTGTCCCCGTCAAAGTGTGAGAAATTGTCAGAGCTTATTAACTGGGCTCGTGAAAGAGAAATGGAGATAAAAAGGCAGATTGAGAATGGTGAGAAACGAAAGGCTGAAATGCCAGTAGTTGCGACACCTTCAAAGAAGTTGAAAACGTCTGGAAACTTTACAAAGATGAGGCCAAAGAATGAACAACGTAATTGTTACATATGTGGTAGAAAACATTCAGGGGAATATCTTTACAAAAATTTAAGTTGTTATAGATGTGGAAAAATTGGGCATACAACATCCCGATGCACTAGTCCGGTCAATTTATGCTTCAATTGTTACAAGCCGGGTCATATGAGGGGCAATTGCCCGGAACTAAAAACAAGGGATGCCAAGGTTGCTGAAGGATCCAAAACGACAGGAAATGTCAAGAGATTTAAAGTTTCAAAACCACGAGGCAGGGATTTTCAAATCACTGCGGAAGAAGCAAAAGTTATACCTGATGTCATCACAGGTACCTTTCTAATCAATTTTGTCCATGCATACTTTTGTTTGATTCTGGAGCAAGTAGATCCTTCATTTCCATAAATTTTGCTTGCCATAAGTCCTTTGTTAGAAGTAAGCTAATAAATGCCCTAGAAGTCGAGGTTGCTAGTAATAAGAGTTTTGTTGTATCCGAAGTATGTCAAAACTGTAAACTACTTATTCAAGATAAAGAATATTCCATCGACTTAATTCCTATTGAGCTTCGGGAGTTTGACATAATTATTGGGATGGAATAGTTATCCCAACATCATGCATCGATAGTTTGCAATCAAAATATCGTCCAATTTATGTCACCAATTGGAGAACAAGTGTTTATTTATGGAGAAAGAAAGAGCAACATTACTGTGTGCTCAATGGAAAAGGCCAGGAATTATTTAAAGCATGGTCATCAAGCATTTTTGGCCTATGTGACGAATAAGGAAACAAAAGGAAAGGAGCTTAATCAGATCCCTGTAGTTAACGAATTTTCTGACGTCTTCCCTGATGAGTTATCGGGCGTTCCACCGGAAAGAGAAGTCGAATTCAAAATTGATCTAGTTCACGGAGCTAATCCTGTGACTAAATCGCCATACCGACTGGCACCAAGTGAGATGAATGAATTGATGTCACAACTCCAAGATCTATTAGATAAAGGTTTTATTCGGTCAAGTGTTTCACCTTGGGGTGCGCCAATTTTGTTTGTTAAGAAGAAAGATGGTAGCATGCGTATGTGCATTGATTACCGTGAGTTAAATAAATTGACCATTAAGAATATGTATCATTTACCTAGAATTGATGATCTTTTTGATCAATTGCAAGGTGCTATTTGGTTTTCTTTCTAAGATTGATTTAAGGTCAGGATATCATCAAGTAAATATAACAGAAGATGTACCTAAGACGGCTTTTCGTACTCGTTATGGGCATTATGAATTTGTTGTGATGCCATTTGGTTTAACGAATGCCCCGGCAGTTTTCATGGATCTCATGAATCGAGTATGTAAACCTATGCTTGATCGTTTTGTTATTGTTTTTATCGATAATATCTGTAGCAACTCGGAAATTTTTCTTTTCAACAAGGGGATGATGTGACAACCCGTAATTTCAGGTTAACACCGTTAACTCTTTTGCGTTTATCTCTGTTACAATCTCGGGACTAATTTCTATGATTGTGTTCGTAAATTTGAATTATATATAGTTCGGGGTTTGTTTCGTAATTAATAAAGTTAAGATTATTAAGCATTGTAACTTTTAATTTGTAAATAAATAGAATTGCAAAGTATAGGGATATAAAGTGTAAATTTCAAATTAAATAACCCAACCCTAATCGACCCATCCCCACCCTTTATGTTCATTATCATCATCGACCGGCAAAGAAAACCCACCATCTTCTTTTCTTTCTTGATCGATCGAGCAAACTGAAGAATGTCTTCATCGTTCATTTCGTTTCCGGCAACCAACACCCCCCCCCCCCCCTCACTGAATCTTTCTCTCGTCTCTCTCTCTCGGTTACATACTAGCGGATCAGGGAAGGCACGCACGCAGCAGCAGCCACTGAACACGAGCCAACTTCAACCACCATAACTCACATGTGCAGCATCTTAGCCCCTGCGTGCGTCCACAGCAGCAGTAAAGCAAGGTTTCAGCCGTTCCAACATTGCCGGACACCACCGGTACGTGGCACAACCGCTCGGTGGTTGGACCACTCGGTGATCATCGCTGTTGTATTCCGGTCATTCTTTTCTGTTCCCTCGTCATCCCGGTAAGCAGACTCAAACCTGCAAATCATTATTATTGTTTTTTTTTTCCGGGTTTCATTTTCGATTTCGTTACGGCCGGTTACGGTTTGGTTCGGTACAAGCACCTGTATTACATATCATGTGTATGTATATGTTCTGAGATGTAAATATATGTGTACGTATAGGTTGATTAAACAATAACAGTGAGCATGATGATAAGTATATATATATATGTATGCTTGTGAATGATGAATGTATGAAGATTTACCCGTATGATAAATTGTATGTAGCTTGTGCATATGTGAATTGTTGTTTTGATTTTTTTTGTAAGCGCATGGATGAAGTCATGTAGTAATTAAATTGATGTGTGATGGTATGCATGTATGCTGGTTATATAAGTGCAGTATGAATGTATGAATTGTATGCGTAACGTACGTGTAGAATGGATTGTATGTATATGCGATGGTATGTGGTATGAGATGTTGATGGATATAGAAGCGGTATAGCATATAAGTGGATTTAATAAGGATTAGAGGAGTATATATGTGTAGGTATTGTAAGCATGGTATGTTGTGAGCATATGGTATGTATTGTGTGCGAAGTATGGACTGTATAAACGTTTAAACGTGTAAAAGTGGTTGTTAGGTATTTATGAGTTGTTGGGTATACATGGAAAATATGTGACGCATACATACTAGAACTGTTTGAGTAATCGTTGAGATTGTGTAGAATGTATAAACATAGGCAGTGTGAAGCTTGGATTTGGGGGAAGGTGTATGTTTTCTTTTCGTTTATGTAAATATGTATATGTATAAAATAAGCAGTTACGGCATGTGAATATATATACAAATTTTATGGATGAACTAATTGTATGTGGTTTGCGTATGATGATGTGAGTCGGGTTGATTTAATGATAAGATGTTTGGATTGTGTTACAAATACAAGTATAAAGTTATTATGTGTGGCACATGTAAATATTGTATGGTGTATTATTATTATTATCATATGAAGCCGAACTGAACACTCGAAAACCTAGCGAATGTTACATTATAATTACATGTTCTTAGTTAATAACTAGTAAGTGATTATTTAAAACAGGTTGTAAGACGGTCTAGGTTCTTTTGTTGCATCTTTGCCGTTTATTTGATGTGCGCTTCAAAGGTGAGTTCACTGAACTGTACTTTTACTATTCTACCCTTTTATGGGCTGAACATGGACGATTACTTTTACGGATTTACGAATGTCACACCCTCAGTTTTCCACAAACGGGGTATCCGTTAGGCGTGTGACATACCAGGATCTCAAGCCATTAGTTACAGTAACACTGACTCAACATTTTAAACAAAAGTCTTTCTTTAAGTATTAAACCAGAGTTCAAGGTTTAAAATGACAAGTTTCAAAAGTTAGCGGAAGCATTTTTAAAACATCCTCGTACTAAAAATCCAAGTACGTAACAATAAAGGTTAAACCAACCAAAGTTATGAAAACCCGTGCATAAAGTTAGCACGACCCAAACAACTGTTTCAAAAACCAATAACGGTATAAATAACAAAACGTAATAGTTTTAAGACCAATGCATGCAAGTGTCCTACTCGTGCGCCTTCCTAGTTCCCTGAGAAAAACATACTAAAACGAGTCAACAAATAATGTTGGTGAGTTCAATGAGTTTATTTAAATAACATAAACAAAATGTAAGTTTCCTTGATAAATCAATATATATTGCTGGTTTGCAAGACCCCCTTGCTTACTACACGAGCACGTCGAGATTAAACTGAACGTTACTTTACTTGCCTTGTCGCCATCACTACGGATGACCAATTGTTTAAAGGACAATTTGCACCAACTAGCTCCCCGCTAGTGGTGGGGTCTGCCGAACCCGTAGTACTACTCAAATTTCCCCGTTATGCCGAAGTTGGCATATAAATAATCTCGACTAAAGAAAAGGACTTTATAAGTATGCTAATGCTCGGTAAAATAAGCCCTTAACAATAAATATTATTTATCCAAAAGATTGCCCAAGTTGGCAATGTAAAGTTTTGCCCGAAGGCCCCACCCGAAGGTGTAAAAGGTAGCCGTAGTTGGCCCCGCCCGAAGGCACAAAGTTTTGCCCGAAGGCCCCACCCGAAGGTGTAAAACGTAGCCTTAGTTGGCCCCGCCCGAAGGCCCTGCCCGAAGGCATAAAAATGTAGTCCGCCCGAAGGCGCTGAAAAATAGTTGCCCGAAGGCGTTGTAAAAACATTTGTATGTTTTCTCCCCGAAAAAGTATTTGAAAGCGGGCAAAGAACTCACCTTAGAATGCACAGCAACACACAAGTTATGCAACACAGATTTCCTAGGTCGCCCTATGACCTGCTTAATAACAAATTACTATTTATTAACTAATGACTTGTATTTGTACATAATATATAGTGTTCGCTACGGTTTCGCGTGTTCGATTCGGTTTCCCCCATAATAGTTTATCACGAAATTGCTACACATGTATCAGGTACTTTGAATGCACACATGTATTACGTTCATACCTTCATGTTTCGCGCATTTAAATTTCATACATACAATACATGCACACACACTAGTACTTCCTTTGATCGCTATCATATATATATATATCTATATGACTATCCACCTTCCTATAAACTAAAAATCATGCATACATATCTATATTCAATGCGCATACACAGTTTACATACGGGTTAAATATACATACAATTATCGACATCATGTTACATACAATTCATACACGTACGCATATAGCACTATGCTCCTACATGTTGCTACTTAATTCGGACTAATATATATGTTTACATGCGTTCACAGTACACGTTTCAAACACCCATACATATCTACACATACATATTTTCATTAATACATACACTGCTATACTACTGCACAAACACGTATTCATGCATAGATACAATTTCACACTTTCTGTCGTACGTACTAATCACTTATATACATATATACATAAATCACAATGGCTACACACACATACACAAAATTTCGGACATATGGATCACATGTATTATATATATCAACATACACATATATACATACGCTGAACATACACACTCATATATACGTATCGTTTTCACATACATACAATACATGTTAGGCACATACATCAATAACAATATATACTAACCTGCTTGCAGTAAATCTCATTTATACATAAAAATCACGATCGTACATACATGTCCGTTTACAACACCCGCATATTTCCTCATATATAAAATTTTCATGCGCTTATATCTTATACATACTGTTTCTACGCATTCCTACTTCTACATGCTGCTAATATCTACACCCAATATATACAACATCACAATCACAAACACATATACATACAACGCATATATATATATATTAGATTCACCCACTGTTGTTGTTCGCTTGCAAATATACGTACATATAATTCCGAGACATGTATACCACATCTAGCATGTTGCTATTAATCACATGTACACACATATATAGTTCATACGAGATCCCCCAAAACCGACAACCCGTAAGGCAAACCGGAATCGAAAAACGGACGAACCAATCATACGAACTAACTAAAATATGAAGCAACAATGAAACCGGAACGTACCGGGAACAACGAAAGATAATTGTGGATGGGTACGTCTGCGTTTTCCGACGACGACATAGATGATCGGATCTGTTTGGAGTGGCGGTGATCGATGATTGTGATGGCGGTTTGCAGTTGGAGGGTGCTGTTGCTAAGGTTCTTTGCAACGATGAGTAGCAACGGCTGGTTTAGGGTTGCAGGTGAGTATAGATCGATGGAGAGGAGGGAGACGGCAAGTGGGGAGGTGGGTTGGGTTATATAATTACTAATTTACATGTTCGGCCCTTTAACAATGATGGGTTATTTAATTTTGGTTTTAAAGTTAATAATCTAGTTTCGTTAATTACACAATGACCCCCAAACTTATATACAATCTAACCGAATAGTTAAAGAATAGCTAACTGAGTTAACCTGGATTTGCGGGGTGTCACAACGAATTCTGTATGTCGCATGTCTGGATTAGAGCACTTTTATTTTGTTCATGAAAGACCTCATGAATACCTAGTTGACCGTTAGTATTTCTGAAATAGCGGGGAAATTTTGAGTAGTACTACTGGGTTTGACAAACCCCACCCGGGCTAGTCGCGCTAGCACGACAGAAGGACCTGTCGAACGGGTGTTGAATGACCTAACATACTTACAGTGCATCCTGCTGGGATGTACGAACGGGCAAACTGCACTTAATGTGTACATACGTCAGCTTCGGTCAGATACATACGCCTCTAAGGACATGTGCTGTAGACTAGCTACCTACAATGACATACTTAATTTATATTTCTGCTTGCAACTGAACTTACTTGGTTTTATACTTACTATGTGAACTCATCAACCGTCGTGTTGACACTTGTTAGACTTTCACTTTTACAGGTCACTGAGGTACCACGCACTTAGGACATGGCATGGAGTCACGGCTTTTCATTTAAACATTTTCATGCATTACAAACCATGTTTTGAGTTTAATGTCTATTTAAACTTTGTATCTTGTATTGGGCGCGTGTACTGCGCATTTAGTTTCCATTTAATATTTTGGCATTACTTTTCGATTACGCTTCCGCAAACTTTTAAACGTTAACTCTGTAATAAATTTTCTCATTTAATGAGACACGTATGTTTAAATTCATATAGCGTCGTTTGGTGTAACTAATGACTGAGATCCTGGTTTGTCACACATTTAACGGTAAAACTCCGTTAGTGGATTTTGGGGGTGTGACAGATTGGTATCAGAGCCATTGGTTATAGCGAACTAGGTTTGCATTGCATTCTAGACTATAACTGTACACTGCATTAGTTACACTTGTTCAAATTTATTTGTGACCCATGTACATGAAACTTACACATACATACGCTTACACTAGCATTACATGAAGTGAACAACCTGTATTATGTGACATATTGGGAAATTTTTTTTTTGGGGCTTTAGTTGGGATCAGTTACCTTTCACTATAAATTGAAACTTACAACATTATGGCAACAAACTGGTTTCGTATGAAGCCTAAACAATTCACTTTTGAATTTTACCTACCTCATTATAGCAACCAACCGGCAGTGACCGATGCTTAAGGTACAGAGGTACATGAACAACAGTAATGGATTTTATCCAGCAACTCATTCATACAGAGGTCTTGACTTGTTAGTTATGCGACCTACTATGTGCTATTACATGTCACTTATTATATGACACATTCGTATGGTATAACATGTTCCTTAATACGAGACATATTGTTAGTTGTAACATGTCACTTATTGCGTGATCTACAACGTGCTATCTACTTGATTTAATATTACCACTGCTTATGCACATTATACACTCAGATTGTGTTTAGACTAGTAGTCTTACATTTATTATGAACTTACACCATACCTGGTACAGGCGACCCATTGATACAACACACTGATAGTCTGTTAGTGTCTTATACATCTAGTATAGTTGTCTCCTACTTATAAGTCTATCATGCACTTATACACCTTCAATACTTGATATGGGATAACAATGCCACACGGATGAATGTAAATCCCAGAACATAACTAAACGTAAGATTAATGTACCCGGTGGGAGACAAACTTGGGTGATTGTGTAAGGTAAATTGACGATTACGGGTGCGCAACGTAATGGTGAATTTACAGGTACATGATGATCCTGACAAAATCTGCCGTGTGGGTGCTACCCAAAAAGAAACACAAAAAGGATGAACCAACCAGTACAAATTCATCTGAAACAAACATCCATCTCTAAAAACCGCACCGATATCAAGTCTATGCTTGAATGAACCTATAAAATCCATATACGGATGGTATACAATTACAATACAATCTTTGACGACATATGATAAGTTCATCTTTAAACTACATACATTTTACCTTATACACCTAAATTAAAGATAATTGAAATCTTTCCTTGGTAACACACAAATGAGAACAAAGATCTATGTTGAAAAACCTGACAAAGTTTTGCTACTGCTATATTTGCCCCCTAATGATACGACTCATTCCACATATAACCAACCTGAATCCACCAGTTGAAACATTTATCTTACTGAAGCCACAACCTAGTGATACATAATGAGATGCTTTAATTTATGGTTAGTGTACTATGACCTCTTGCCAACAAATCGGTAACATTTTAACATCAGTGGTTCTGCAAATGAATGTTAAACAAACCCTATAATTTTTGGGGTACCATGGAGGAGTTTAATAAAGCTAAAAACTTATAATATATATATATATCTATACTACATTATAAAGCATTTAGGATGAACAAAACAGTAAATTAACATTTTCCTTAATTTTCAACACTATAAAATCAAACCCTAGAAACCATCGCTTTGTTCCGTTCAAAATTGTTGATCTGTTCAACACTAACCCTAAAAGGTGAGAGAGGGTGAACGACTGACCGGAGCATTCAAAATCGAAACATCTGCCTACTTCACAATCGGTTCCTCAGTTCCTGCATCTTCTTCTTTGCAATCGACTGGTACCACCATCATTATCATCGTCTTCTTCTTTGCTCGCTTGATGCTACACATTTTGTCGCGCAGGTACGAAACTTAGGTTATTTTTATCGATCTCTGCTCTAAATGTTTTACATCTAAAGCTCTAATCGTTATTTGTTTGATTATTACTTCATCTCTTGCGTCGTTCTAGGGTCCTGAATTGGCAAATGTGGCTTAAATCTGAGATTCATTTGTGATTCAACTAAAAGGTAAATTTCAGTCTCGGTGATTGATTTTTTTTGTCGGCATGGTCTGCGTTCTTACTATCAGTCACAAATACGCGTTCTAACTGTCATTCACAAATACACAAGTGGGTGTATTTTTAGTGGTTTGATTTGTGATTTGGTATTCAATTTCTTGAATGATGTTCAAAATGGTTTTTAGTTAGTCTAATTGGAGATACAAAATGACTGAAGTGTATTAATCTTGAGTAGTTTTGTTTTTGTACAGGCTCCTTGATCAAGTAATTGTCTTTACCAATTAAACATTATTTGAATTGATGTTAAGTGTTTTATGCAATTTTTGAGTTCTTGATTTGAATTAATAAGAGAAAATTATTGTTTTGGGCTATGATAGATTGTAGTTGTAGTCTTCTTATTTCAGATACATATTTATAAATTAAGTTGTAGCCTTTTCAGGTGGTGGTTTAACATTATTGAATATTGTTACTTGATTGAAGCTATCAGTAGAGAAATTTGATAAAACTTCAACCTAATTTGGAGATTAAAATGTACTTCTAGGATATTGGTTCACACAAAGACAAATTGTAAGTATTTTTCATGCTTATTTTGTATAGATCTGAATGTTAGTCTAGCTTTTTGATGTTATGTGTAGGTTAGTTTATTATTATAATGCTAAAATCAAGTTGGGTTTTTGTATTACATCAATGAGTCCATATGGAAATATTAAATTTTGAAGAGCTTATCTACCAGATACTATATATATATGATTTATAGCTTCAAACATACTATTTTTATTGGTATATTGACATAAAGGATATGAACATGGATTGGGTTCTTTATGATGTTCCTACAGGATAATGATGCTTATAATTAGATTTTTATTGTAAGTACTGAATGATATTATATCAGTCTAAGAAGCCAACTGAATTAGCTGTTTTTACTTTAAAGATTCACTAGAAATCATTTTGTACAAGTGGTGGTGGTGGCAGCAGCAGAGGATGAAAACAACGAAGGGGAGACGAACTTGTTCGTTCTCTTAGCGTTTCTCTTGAGGATCTCTATAATGGAAGTTTAAAAAATCTTTCCCTTTCACTTAGTGTTATTCGCCAATGTAAGGGGTGAGTAGTTCTTATTTTATTTTGTATATACGCTTACTTTTAACGAATACTTACCCAATATAAAATTTTGCAGCATAGGGTCAAATTCAAGTGCTTTAATGTATCATATTGGCTGTCAAGGCTCAGGAATGAAAGTTTCTAGAGTGTAAGGGTGTGGGTGAAACCATCAATCGTATGTCTACTTCTTTTGATTAGTGGTGTAGCTTATTTTGATGGAAGTTTTAGACCTTTTTTAAGTTTAACTAGACAATGCTTATGGCATTTGCAATCAAGGAACTTGAAGGGTTAAAAGAAGGCGACTGTTGACGGTAGTTGCTTATAATTCAAACTCATGTAAGTTAATAACATGTTAATTTTGGATCCCCAACATCTCAATTCATCTGTAACTTTTCTTCTCTTTTGTAGTCACATTGTTCTGGAACTGTTATGAAACCCATTCAAACGATTTAATGAAACCCATTTTAAATGGGAATGTTTAACTATTATTTATGAAATCATTGATATGCTTTCAAAGTTTTAATCTTTTTAAACACCGTTTATCAGTTTTAGATGACTGTTAGCATGACTGCACGATAGTCCTATTTGTAATTTGTTGATTAGCAACTATATATCTTCAACTTTAATATGATATACTAGAATAAGGTTGTGTTGTATCTTATTCAATTCAACTTTAATAAGTGTCTTTTTGAAAATATTATTTTTGTTTTAGTTTTTTTTTCAACAGTTAAAGTCTGTATGCATTCTTGTTATATAGGTGTGCAAATTATGTTTAGCTTACAGTTATTAGAAATTTTGTTTTGTGGTTCTACATATGGGAATCTGAATATGAATCCGAAGTTGGTTCTGCAAATTATGTTTAGCTTACCGTACTTGAATTATCTTCTTACAGGAAACATATTAGGATTTTGTTTAATCATATACATTTACTTTCAATTTCTAATGCAGGCACATACCTTTTTCAGTTGTTTCAAGTTTTGATGGCTGAGTAGAGGTGTTAAACCCAACTCTTGTATATAGTGAGTGTTGACATTTAGCATTTTGATAATGTTCAATTGATGAGACACAAATAGCTTTGGACTGCATCTTTTTGCTTATAATGCTTTAACATTGTTCGTTTGGTAAATTCACTCAACCTACTGCTTTTGGACTTTTTAATTTTATGTTTTTTTTCAGACAAAGGCAAGTGGCAATACAAGTATATATTATTGTTGAAAATAACTCCGACCTTGGGATGTCTACATCTTAGGTATGTGTAATCGCATTTTGGTCAAATATATATTATTGTTGAAAACTCAATTGGCGTTTCAATTGTATATATTTTAACTGCTATTTGGCCGTGTATTTTTACTGCATGGTATAGGCATTTAGAATGCATTTTGTTCATAAAGTCAAGTGGCATTTTAACTACATTTGGTCATAAACTCAATTAGTCATGATTTTGACTGCAAGTTTTCATTAACTCTTTATGTTATTGTATTATGTTAGTTAACTAAGATGGACATATATTTATGCTTCTTTTTGTATTCTAATTAAATCTATAAATTGCTTTACTTTTGCAGCTAAAAGATGACATACAAAGGCGTATCTGAAATAAAAGAGGAAGAGGATGAGGTGAACATAGAAGTGCTTTGCAACATAGTGTAATTTTTCTCCCACAACCATTGCAGCATATGCATTTGCACTAGCATCTAACATATAATATCTTTATGTATGTTGTCTTCAATAAAGAGGTTTATATGGGTTCGCTTGGGTTATTGGTTCTTTAATTAGGCTGGGTTTTGGGTTCTCTATTTAAGCGAGAACATAGTCATATAACTTTTGTGTAGGATATTTATGCTTTGTGGTTGGACTATGAAGAAGTGAATTGGTAACTATAGACTATGTTTTACACTACCAAAATCTACGTATTCATGTTACATAAGTTTATTCATATTCTTTTTTCATTTACCACAAACCCATCACTAAGATATAACAGTAACTTTTTAGCGTCATAGTTGCTGACATGCTATACTTCTCGTTTTGATTGAAGTTGCATTGTGGGCAAAGTCTTGATTGTCTTCACTTATATACATTTGTTTACGTGGATGTTGAATAACTAATGGATGAATGTATGGTTCTAGGGATTTAGAAACGACATATGAAGATGAAATAATTTGTAAGAATTATAGAAATTTGAAAGAATTGAACAACAGAACAGTTTCTTGATCGTGTGTGGTTTTACAAGTTTGAAGCAGTAATTTGTTGTATAATCTTTTGTGTAGGAATAAAGAAACCTGATTTTGTGTTTTTAATTTGACTAGGGAGCTCATGAGAGTGAAAAACTTGGTGAAGATCCAATTCGCATACCAAATAATCTCATGCCTTATATACAACAAGTAGTAGTTGGATGTATACCTGAGTTGAATGTATATGGTCATTATTATTCTACAAGAGATGACACTACAGTAATTATTCTTATATTTATGTAACTTACGATCCACTTTATGGCTCCATTTAGATAATATTATTAATTTTGATTGCTAACAGGTGCAAGACTACATCCATGTGATGGATTTGGCTGATGATCACGCTGCAGCACTTAAAAATCTTTTCACGAAAGAATATATAGGTGAGCAACAACGGTTATTTACTTTACAGTTTACATGACTGTTGCTCGATATCGTTATTTTTGTTTTGCCAATGTGTGTAATGCTGTTTAGGTTGTTTTGCCTGCAATGTGGGGACAGGTCAAGGGACCTTTATTCTTGAAATGGTTACTGCTTTTGAGAAAGCATTTGTATGTGATTATTCTTGTGTTTTCATGGGACAGGTCAAGGGAACTTTATTATTGACTATTGTGCTTTCATGGGCTTGAATGTGATTATGACCCATCTAATTATGTTTATGACAGTTTTTAGGATGTATGTTTGCTTAGAAATACCTTATGAAATAGTATATATGGTTCTGCAAGCATATGAAATAGTATATATGGTGCCTTATGAACTTTGTTATATTGAAATCACTATATTTTAACCCGTTTGACTAATTTCACTATATTTTGACCCACTTGACCCATTTAGCTGAGATTTGTTCTACGTATCTATGTAGCGTTTTGTAGCTGATTTTATATTTTTATGGAGTATAAATTCGTATTTGCAGTTTTATATTGCATATTTTCTTGCGTTATTTCTTGATTTCTCTGATGCTACCAATGGTAAGGTCGCCGCAGCTCTTGTGATTGAATTACTGAACAACCCTCTTCAGCATGAGGTAGATGATGATGGTCAAAAAGTTGTCATACGAGATGGACTTAGTCTAGGTGGTGAATGACACTAGGCTGATGCAGTGTGGGGACCGGCTAAAAAGTACATCTTTACTACTTTAATGGGAGGACAGTTGTAGTCTCTACATATGCTGTTGTTGCTGGTATGCTTGCACTTGAGAAAGTGCCTGAAAGTTCAGCATCTTGTTCGTGGCTTTTACTTGGATAAGTTTACTCTGCTTGAAAACTTCAACATTAGTGGAGCTGAGAGTTTTGGCCATTTATAAATCAATTGGTTGATTTGTTTTTTTTTCTAAATCTCAAACCGGTAAAATGGATAATATATACAAATAGCAACACTTGAGACACTTGTATAAAAGCTGCATCTTTGATAAATTAACAGAAAATGAGTATGGTATTGAAAGTTGTCATCTCCAAAATTTGACATGTTTCATTTTAATTTGTACACTTTGACCTTTCCCCTTTTAATTCTCTTTATTGTTCACATGTGCGACCCTTGCTATAACTTGTATATATATTCTAAACTAAAACTAATAGTCCCATAGTAATATATGTATGATTGAGGTTCAATGGATCCATCTCACTTTAGGCCATCAGGTGAATGAACTTCTATCGCATATCTCGTAATAAAAAAATTAACTAAATGTGATTTACACTTTATATTTAGAACCATTATCTCATTTAAGAAACACCTATTTTGCTATTTTAGACAATGATGATATTAAATTTTGAACAATGTGTGTACGTGATGAAGCCAATTCAGTCGTTTACAATTTGGAATTGAATATGTAACTAAATTCACCAACATAAGCGAATCCAAATTTACTATAGTTACAATGAGCCTTAAAAGGGTCGACTAAAACAAAATCCAATTGCTACAATCGTTCTATCTGCAAGTTGTTGTCATTTTTAAGTATGATCATTTATTTTTTAACGCATATGCGATAGGATTGGTAGTTTGAATTGAAGTGAATATGGTTTTAGCAAGATTTTCATTAAAAAGAAACATAACACTTCAGTAGTTTGAAATAAATATGTTACTTGTTACAAATGTAATTTGTTAGTTGGACAAATGCTCTTATTTGGTCTATGAAATGAGATGGTTATGGCAATGAATTGTTAATGAAACTAGAAGCAGTTTGATTTTTCATGTCCGAATTGTACTAAATCATATAGTATATTTTTTCCTTTTTAAATAGTGCAACTTGAGAATTTGACGTTTCTATTTAGCAGCCACTTGTAGATTGTCTCCATACTTTGTTCGACTGGCAAAAACAAGTATTATGTTGTAAATTGTTGTCACCGCCGCATCGCGCGGGCATTCTCCTAGTATATATACATATATATATATAATAACGAAACTCTTGTTGATACTATAAACCAACCGTGTAATATTGCACATTCAAAATCACTCTTGTGAATAAATTCATATCACTTAAACATTCATGTAAAAACCCCGTAACATACCAAGCTTGTTCTAGAAGTACTTCACCTAATCGTACTCTGTTCTCAAACATATTTTCTCAATTCTTCAAGGTAAACAGAGTTGACTTATTTTGTTTCTACTACTAACGATGCACCAATGAAGCATGTGTGTGATAAGTATACGTTTCGATCTAGTTGGATGACTCGTCTTGATCCAACACTCTCGTAAATGTTAATTCTCAAACCCAATCTACATCTCCACCGTTGTATAACACGTTTCAAGTCAAAAAAAATTGTCTCACTCAAGAACATCGAATTTAAAATATTTTCTAAATTTTGTCCATTTAATATACATTCAACCTCCTCTATCAGATTATTCGCGTAACAAAAACAAGTTAAGCGTTCTCAAAGTCTCAGGTCAGTGATCTTTCAGATTCGAATCACATAAAATTCTAATACATAACCGATGTTACAGTATATATTACAACGTTACCATTTCACTTAATATATATTCCTTTTCCTCAACCCTTTGAATGACTTAGTAAAATAGACAAGAATACTAGTACGTGACAAGTACGCTTTCAAGGTGCTGGTGATGTGGTGGGTTAGCTGCGGTACACCCTATATATAAACATTAATAGTACATTGGAAGTGGGACTTAAAACCAAACCAATAATTAACCTGGGAAACTCTAATATATAGACACATCATTTCTAATAATGTTGTTCAATCTATCACTTATAGGGTAACCTACTATGTACTCAGATAAATTATAACTTTCATACATCGTTTATTCACAGTAACAAAAGAAACCAAATGTTCCATAACTGTCTCACGCATATAAATTATGATTTTGAATACACTTCACAGCTCTAAGAATTCTCGTGATAAACACCGCCGTCAACAACGAACCGCTAATACTAACTAATGTTTCGAGAAAGCTTTGCTCATTACGGTCCAGGATAACCACTTTCTATTATGTTTCATTCCTGGTAACACCTATCATGTGGGTTATACCTAGAATCATAAAAGTGTAGAATAACCCAACACAAATCCATCTGAACAAAAGTCTATCTGGAACGAAAATTTATTCTTAGGTAACGCACTAATATCAAGTTTATCCTCGATCACATTCGGTGAAACCCACCCATGGATGAAAAAAAAAAAAAAATAAAAAAACTTACAAAACTATTACAGATGAGAAACAATACAAACTCAAATGCATACAAATTTCCCCACATCTAACTTACCGTACACATTCTGCTATTGAAGTCGATCCATAATGACACGGTCACAAGATTTATGAATTCTTTTGACAATTTAATAAGATTACACTGCTATATATTGACATCAATGTTAATGACGTACTCTCCCATATATAAATATGAATATAGAATATGTTCCATGGCTAAAGATTCACATGATAACTAGAACAACTCACAATAAACAACTAACACCTCACCCATTACTGTTCAGAATAATAACTTCTTATTTCAATTATCCTAATACACATTTGTATCTGCTCAGAAGCATTCTAAATTGATGCTCTCATTGTCATTTGACACTCCAACCGTGCAATATCTTTCTTTAGAAGCTCCAGTTTATGCAAGAGATTTTACCTTGTATGTAATTTATTTCCTGATCAAACTATTTGAGGCGCAGTGTAAGCAATAGTCAACTAATCGTTCTAAATCATGAAAATCCCAATAGAATAAACTACACGCTTAATGAAACTATTGATGTTACACGACCCAAGTAATGAATAAACATGACATCTTTATCTAACCCGTTAGTAAAGATAGAACTCCAGACCTTAAACACTCTAAAGGTTCAAACACTATCACTCAATGAAGCTTAATATCAAAACTATTGCTAACATCTTATTGATTGAACTCTTATATAATCCATGCGTACTAAAACCCGTATTATAAAAGAAATATAGCTAGGCCACCCTAAAAGAACTACACGATTGAATTAATCTGCCACTTGATTAAAAAGATAAGATTTTTGAAAACTTTCTATAGGAGAGAATGTTGGGCGTATCATATACCCCCCGGCACACTTCTTACTGTAACACTCAGATTTTATTAGCATTAAAACTTATTGTACCCCCATGACAAGGAACAACTCATGTAACATCAACTCTTTTGGTTTAACCCTACTTCAGTACGTAAATTTAACAACCTATTACCCTATGCCGTATAATCACTTTTTCTCCTTAACATAGAAAATCCAGCAACTATTAAAGAAAGAAATACCTATTTCATTCTTTATCATTTTTGCCTGAAACATGTACTTTCGAAACATATAAGTGTTATTGTTCATCCTTCCCCATCTATTCAGACGATTTCTATAACGTCCCTGATGTTCGTGTTTCGATAACACTCTTTTCAATAAAACAAAGTACCTATACACGGTGGATAGTTTATTTCCTTTTTACCTTGTACACAAGTTGTCTCGGTTTAACGATCTATATCAATAAATGAACTCTTTAGTTAGGACTCGGTCCTCGGGTAGCTAATAACAACGTGAAACTCATTAATCTAAATCCCCGAAACATACAGTATAGAAATCGCTACTTATAAATTCAATCCAAAAACTTTAGAACTCCATTAAAACCATGATACATTAAACAACCTGAAAGTCTGAAATCCTGGGGTATTGGCCATTTAGATCGTTGACTGGAACAGTTATAAAAGATAAACATGGTACACCATGTTTCTGATGTCTTCAAACTGATCAAACACTTACCCGATGGAACACAACAACGTTTCACGGAAAAATCCGTTGAAATTATAGGCAACGAATTCAAAACACTCAAACACAGTGAGATCACGATAATCGAGATTGCTAGAACTTAAACCATGGACCAGAGTTTGCGTAGGAGTGTGAAAAAGCGAATAATGTACAAACATCCTTAACTATTTCAAATGATAATGTCCAACACTAATGTTATTGGTTAAATTTCGGGACGAAATTTCTTTCAACAAGGGGATGATGTAGCAACTCGGAAATTTTTCTTTTCATTCCAGACCCTTTTACCGACCATATCCAATTTTCGGGACGAAAATTTTTTCAACAAGGGGATGATGTGACAACCCGTAATTTCAGGTTAACACCGTTAACTCTTTTGCGTTTATCTCTGTTACAATCTCGGGACTAATTTCTATGATTGTGTTCGTAAATTTGAATTATATATAGTTCGGGGTTTGTTTCGTAATTAATAAAGTTAAGATTATTAAGCATTGTAACTTTTAATTTGTAAATAAATAGAATTGCAAAGTATAGGGATATAAAGTGTAAATTTCAAATTAAATAACCCAACCCTAATCGACCCATCCCCACCCTTTATGTTCATTATCATCATCGACCGGCAAAGAAAACCCACCATCTTCTTTTCTTTCTTGATCGATCGAGCAAACTGAAGAATGTCTTCATCGTTCATTTCGTTTCCGGCAACCAACACCCCCCCCCCTCACTGAATCTTTCTCTCGTCTCTCTCTCTCGGTTACATACTAGCGGATCAGGGAAGGCACGCACGCAGCAGCAGCCACTGAACTCGAGCCAACTTCAACCACCATAACTCACATGTGCAGCATCTTAGCCCCTGCGTGCGTCCACAGCAGCAGTAAAGCAAGGTTTCAGCCGTTCCAACATTGCCGGACACCACCGGTACGTGGCACAACCGCTCGGTGGTTGGACCACTCGGTGATCATCGCTGTTGTATTCCGGTCATTCTTTTATGTTCCCTCGTCATCCCGGTAAGCAGACTCAAACCTGCAAATCATTATTATTGTTTTTTTTTTCGGGTTTCATTTTCGATTTCGTTACGGCCGGTTACGGTTTGGTTCGGTACAAGCACCTGTATTACATATCATGTGTATGTATATGTTCTGAGATGTAAATATATGTGTACGTATAGGTTGATTAAACAATAACAGTGAGCATGATGATAAGTATATATATATGTATGCTTGTGAATGATGAATGTATGAAGATTTACCCGTATGATAAATTGTATGTAGCTTGTGCATATGTGAATTGTTGTTTTGATTTTTTTTTGTAAGCGCATGGATGAAGTCATGTAGTAATTAAATTGATGTGTGATGGTATGCATGTATGCTGGTTATATAAGTGCAGTATGAATGTATGAATTGTATGCGTAACGTACGTGTAGAATGGATTGTATGTATATGCGATGGTATGTGGTATGAGATGTTGATGGATATAGAAGCGGTATAGCATATAAGTGGATTTAATAAGGATTAGAGGAGTATATATGTGTAGGTATTGTAAGCATGGTATGTTGTGAGCATATGGTATGTATTGTGTGCGAAGTATGGACTGTATAAACGTTTAAACGTGTAAAAGTGGTTGTTAGGTATTTATGAGTTGTTGGGTATACATGGAAAATATGTGACGCATACATACTAGAACTGTTTGAGTAATCGTTGAGATTGTGTAGAATGTATAAACATAGGCAGTGTGAAGCTTGGATTTGGGGGAAGGTGTATGTGTTTCTTTTCATTTATGTAAATATGTATATGTATAAAATAAGCAGTTACGGCATGTGAATATATATACAAATTTTATGGATGAATTAATTGTATGTGGTTTGCGTATGATGATGTGAGTCGGGTTGATTTAATGATAAGATGTTTGGATTGTGTTACAAATACAAGTATAAAGTTATTATGTGTGGCACATGTAAATATTGTATGGTGTATTATTATTATTATCATATGAAGCCGAACTGAACACTCGAAAACCTAGCGAATGTTACATTATAATTACATGTTCTTAGTTAATAACTAGTAAGTGATTATTTAAAACAGGTTGTAAGACGGTCTAGGTTCTTTTGTTGCATCTTTGCCGTTTATTTGATGTGCGCTTCAAAGGTGAGTTCACTGAACTGTACTTTTACTATTCTACCCTTTTATGGGCTGAACATGGACGATTACTTTTACGGATTTACGAATTCTGTATGTCGCATGTCTGGATTAGAGCACTTTTATTTTGTTCATGAAAGACCTCATGAATACCTAGTTGACCGTTAGTATTTGTGAAATAGCGGGGAAATTTTGAGTAGTACTACTGGGTTTGACAAACCCCACCCGGGCTAGTCGCGCTAGCACGACAGAAGGACCTGTCGAACGGGTGTTGAATGACCTAACATACTTACAGTGCATCCTGCTGGGATGTACGAACGGGCAAACTGCACTTAATGTGTACATACGTCAGCTTCGGTCAGATACATACGCCTCTAAGGACATGTGCTGTAGACTAGCTACCTACAATGACATACTTAATTTATATTTCTGCTTGCAACTGAACTTACTTGGTTTTATACTTACTATGTGAACTCATCAACCGTCGTGTTGACACTTGTTAGACTTTCACTTTTACAGGTCACTGAGGTACCACGCACTTAGGACATGGCATGGAGTCACGGCTTTTCATTTAAACATTTTCATGCATTACAAACCATGTTTTGAGTTTAATGTCTATTTAAACTTTGTATCTTGTATTGGGCGCGTGTACTGCGCATTTAGTTTCCATTTAATATTTTGGCATTACTTTTCGATTACGCTTCCGCAAACTTTTAAACGTTAACTCTGTAATAAATTTTCTCATTTAATGAGACACGTATGTTTAAATTCATATAGCGTCGTTTGGTGTAACTAATGACTGAGATCCTGGTTTGTCACACATTTAACGGTAAAACTCCGTTAGTGGATTTTGGGGGTGTGACGATAATATCCTTATCTATTCTAGAACAGAAAAAGATCATGCTCAACATCTTAGGGAAGTGCTCACTACATTAAGAAATGAGAAGTTATACGCAAAGTTTTCAAAGTGCGCATTTTGGCTTCGAGAAGTTCAGTTCTTGGGCCATGTGGTAAATGCAGACGGTATTCTGGTAGATTCTGCTAAACTAGAGACTATTATGAAATGGTCTCCTCCGAAAACCCCAACTGTAGTTAGAAGTTCTCTGGGTTTAGCTGGTTATTATCGGCGTTTCATTCAGGATTTCTCGAAAATAGCTACCTCGTTCACAAAGCTAACTCGAAAGAACTCCAAATTCGAATGGAAGCCATAACAAGAAGAAGCGTTTCAACTTTTGAAAGAAAATTTGACTAAAGCTCCCGTTCTAGCTTTACCTGAAGGAACCGAAGATTTTGTTGTTTACTCTGATGCCTCACATGTTGGACTGGATTGTGTTCTTATGCAAAGAGGAAAAGTAATAGGATATGCGTCGTGGAAATTGAAGCCAACGGAAGCGGGTTATCCAACCCATGATCTTGAATTAGCGGCAGTAGTGTTTGCACTAAAGATTTGGAGACATTATTTGTATGGAACAAAATGCACAATCTATACAAATCATAAAAGTTTGAAGTATTTATTTGATCAAAAGGAATTAAATATGAGACAACGACGATGGTTAGAGTTGGTCAAAGATTATGATTGTGAAATACTTTAGCATCCGAGTAAAGCCAACGTTGTGGCTGATGCCCTAAGTCGAAAGGAGACTATTGCTACAATTAAGTAAAATCATATAAACTGAATGTGAGTTCAGACTTGTTTGATCAAATTAAAGCTGCACAAGTGGAGGCTCTAAAAGAGGAGAATTTGAAACGCGAAAGAATTATCGGCCAAGTCAATCAACTTGAAGAAAATGATAAAGGAATTAAAATTCGATGTGGACGAATTTGGATTCCTTGGACTTGTAAGATTGAAACAATAATTCTGGATGAGGCACATAAGTCAAAATACTCAATCCATCCAGGTGCGACCAAGATGTACAATGATTTGAAGAAGGAATATTGGTGGCCTGGTATGAAAAGAGATATTGTTAAATATGTGAAGAGGTGTTTGACTTGTTTACAAGTCAAAGCTGAACACCAAAAGCCATATGGGAAGATGCAACCACTTGAAATTCCATTATGGAAATGGGAGCATATTACAATGGATCTAGTGACGAAGTTGCCTAAAACGGCCAAAGGTTATGATGTAATATGGGTAGTTGTCGATCGTTTGACAAAAAGTGCTCACTTTATACCTATTCGTGAAAGTTATTCGTTAGAGTGAATAGCAGAAGTGTATGTTAGTGAGATAGAGTCAAGTCATGGAGTGCCCATATCTATCGTATCTGATAGAGACACTCGTGTTACCTCAATATTTTGAAGAAAGTTTCAAGAAGAAATGGGTACTAAATTATTAATTAGTACGGAGTATCACCCACAGACAGATGGACAAAGCGAGAGAACGATTCAAACTCTTGAAGACATGTTGCGTGCTTGTATTATAGATTTTGGTGGCAGTTGGGACAAGCATTTACCCCTTGTAGAGTTCTCCTACAATAATAGTTACCATTTGAGCATTAAGAAGGCCCCATTTGAAATGCTTTATGGTAGAAAATGCCGCACTCCTGTGTGTCGGGGAGAAATCGGAGAAAGAGAACTTGAAAATAAAGAAGTGATAAATATAACAAATGAAAAGATCGATCAAATCAGGGAACACTTGAAAGCGGCACAAGATCGACAGAAGTCGTATGCCGATAAGCGAAGACGTCTGATTGAATTTCAAGTGGGGGATTTTGTGATGTTAAAAGTTTCCCCTTGGAAAGGTATTATTCGTTTCCGTAAACATGAAAAGTTGAGTCCACGGTTTATTGGTCCGTTTAAAATAATTGCTCGTGTGGGGAAGGTGGCATATTGTTTAGAATTACCAGAAGAATTAAACAGTATCCATAACACATTTCACGTTTCATATTTGTGAAAATGCTTGGCTGATGAAACTGCATGTGTGCCGTTGAATGACATTGAAGTAGATAATAAGCTTAACTATGTGGAAAAGCCGGTGGCGATTCTTGATCGCAAAGTTGAGCAACATCGAAATAAAACAATAAATCAGGTGAAAGTACAATGGAAACATCGGCGTGGTTCTGATACCACATGGGAGGCCAAAGATGAGATGAGAAAATATTACCCCGAGTTGTTTAACATAATTAAAAAGGTTTCAGGGACGAAACCTAAATAAATGGGGGAGAGTTGTAACATCCTGTTTTATAGATAAAAATAAAATATTTGAAACTTATATTTCAAATATTATTAAACAAATAAATAGCAAATAAACTGTTTGTTAAATATGTTGTTTGAGTAAATATAGTAATATATTAAAATTTAAGTTCTAAGAGTTGAAATGAAAGTTAAGATCATATTTGTATTTTTAACAAAGTGAGTTAAATGAAAATTTGTAATTAATTATAGGAAAAGGATTATTGTGTTTAAAATAAATTAATATGGTTATATAACTTGAAATCAGAATGTTCACGAACAATCATTTTACATCTATAGATATTTTATATTATATATTATATAAATAAATAAAATAATTCACTTGTAAAGAAGATTCGTGAAGTTTTATCCTTGCAACAAAAAAGAAAGAAAGAGAGATTCAATTAAGAAACGTATGTATATATAATATATTGAGTGGCAGCTAATAAGAGAAGGAAGGAAGAAAATAAAGAAACAAAAAGCCAACAAATTAAAACGGAGACATGTAGTGTGTACTTACTTAGCTATGGCTAATTGATATTCATGTATGCTAAAGACCGGACTCGAATCGACCAGTGGGAGTTACCTTTGTTTAAATAAAAGTTGTGTTATAATTGTTGTAATGGCTGTTTTGTAAAATTATATATATTAGTGAAAATTAGTCACACAAGTGACAAATTTTGGACGTATACTTGGGACCTACTCTGATATAAATTGTGAGACTGATATATATATATATATGTATATATATATATATATATATATATATATATATATATATATATATATATATATATATATATATATATATATATATATATATATATATATATATATATTGGGAGGGTTCATTTGAGAAGAGCAAATATTGCGAGAAGTGTAAGAAATAGCTACATTCTTTATTTTTTTCAACAAATTAAAAATGTTTTTAACATACAAAAAATGATAGAAATGCAATATTTATTTATTAACTTTGACATACAAAAAATAAAATTGAATAAATTTCGCTTATTTGTTAAACCTACACATGTGGAAGTCATGTGTAAGTTAGGTTACTTACACATGTGTAGGTAAATTTAAAACGCTAAAAATACATACGTAAAAAATATTTTAATAATTTTTTTAGTTTATACATTACACATTTGTATGTAGGAAGTGAATTTATTTAAAAAAAACTAAACAATTGATAAGTTTTTTTAGTGATTTAGGTTTCTTCTTTTTTTTCTTGCAATATATGAGTCTTCTCAAATGTATCTAATCCTATATATATATATATATATATATATATATATATATATATATATATATATATATATATATATATATATATATATATATATATATATATATAACTGGGTGTTTCAAGATTGGAGAAAATCGTGGGGCAGTTGTCAAGTTAGTTATTAGGGAGAAATAGGGAGAGTTGCCTAGTTTTGTAGAGACCAATCCTTAGGCACACATTAAGGTGACTAGCCATTATGAGTGGTAAAACCTCAGGTTTAGATAAGATAGTTCCATATGGTGATGAGGTTATAGATGAGGAAACTGAGATAGAGGCTCCTCCTAGCAAGGTGTAACAAGGGGTGTACCCAGCAAGTACAACATAACTAGAGGAACCAGCATTGAAGGCATCGGATACACCGCCAAGGGTATATAAGTGTCAATTTTGAAATTTATTATAAACTTATAGTTCTAAGTAACTAAGAAATCAAACTCTAAGGTCTGAAATGTAAATATTTTAAACCCAACCCTTCCCCCTGCGAAACCCCGATTTTCCAACAACTTCTTCTGGCACCATTTCCGGCCAAAACCGATAATCCCGGCAAGTTCCATACTCAATTTTTACTCGATTTAAGGCAATTAAACCATGCTAAAATCTGTAGAATAGAGATTCGAACTCCTAGCCACCCTCTAATCATCAAACAATCAAACAAATCCATGATACAATCGGTTACAAAAATCATATCATAAACCCAGTAATCAAATCTTCGATTTAACGTGCAATGCAATAAATTCTTTGAACCGAAACGTTTCTCTCATCATTGCGAAGTTAAACCAGCAAACTAAATTGTTCAAAAACTCTCGAAAACAACAGTTTGATCCTCTAAAGAACTTAATGCTAAACAAAACCAATTCGCCATCAAATTGTGCTGGTTTTCTTCAATTGATCATCGTGATATACCCGTGGTATCAAAACACAGAAATCGGGGTAAGTATTACACATCAATTTGCTCTTTATCATGTGTTGATTAAAAGCACTATGATTAATTGTTAATTGCTATCAATTTCTGGATCAATCATGTAAGACTCTATTCTAGGGTTCATATGAATTTGGGGGTAATTTTCTGGAATAAGATAAAATAATTTCGAAATCAATTCTTGTCAACCAAATAAAGGCAGTGTGTCTGGTTTAAATATGTCCATGTGAACCAGGTGACCAAGGTTCGAACCTAGTCACTGACACATTTTATGTATTTATTTTTTTTTACTTGTTTCTAATATTACAAAAATCTAATTTCAATCCTTATATCATATATATTTTAAAATTAAAAAAAACTTATAAATGATATAAACCCTTCACACATCTTATCTTATGATCATCATATGTAAAACCTTCATGATCATATGTAGAACACATTTCATGATCATATGTAGAACACACATTCTGTCCGCACATCTCATAGATGTGCGGATACTTTATCCATACATCTAATCATGTTGCACCATTACTCATTACATGATCATGTGCTACAGCTACACATACATGCTTATATGTTGTTGTTCTGTTATTATTGTTGCTGACCGCACATCACTGTTACACACATGATACATGTTGATGTTGTTTTGTACTCATCCACACATCTCTAAAGATGTGCGGATACATTCCATATGCACATTGCTTTAATGTTGTTCTTTAACTGTTTGATGTTGTTGTTCATTAACTGTTTGCAAGTTGATGTTCACTGTTTTGCTGCTGTATCTCCATCCTATTCACACGCACATGCACATACATGATATATGTGACACCCGGCATTTTCGGGTTAACGCTGTTAACATATCTGTTAATTGTATTCTATATATCATGTAATTATACTAATTGGGCTTAAAGGCCCAACAGTGACCTAACCTGATAAACAATGTCCGTTAAGGTAAACAAAGCCCATTAATGGCCCAATACGAAATCACGAGTGCTAAATTAATATACTAATTTAAAATACGTCTTATAGACTTATAAGGAAGTCAAATAAGTAATCTCGTAACGAACGAACATAATTAACTGTGAAACACGTATTTAGTTAGCCACGTTAGGTGATTAAGGTTTAATAAATTGAATAATACTTAGAAACGATTTTGAAAATCGTTTGAGTAGTGTTTAATCCCAAAAATGAATTGTGACAAGAGAAGATACGAGACGCGGGGTGTTAAACGCGATATATATATATATATATATATACATATATATATATATAGAGGCACACTCAAATGAGAACACCTCTTAACTTGAGTACAAAAAGTACAACTTTAACGAATCATATATGGAGTCAAACTGTTGAATTTTTTGTAATATAAATTGACCAAAATGCTTATAATTCAACTAATTTTAACATCTATTTAAAAAAATATGATTCGTCATGTCGTTTGTTAGAATGCATATATGCACCCACAATATGTGTTTGTGTACAAGTGATTTAGGTGCATATATGCATTTTAACAAACGACTTCACAAATCATATATTTTTTTAAATAGATGTTAAAATTATGTTAATTATAAGCATTTTGATCAATTAATATCATAATAAATACAACAGTTAAAGCGGTTCCTAAGTTGTTCTCAAGTTAAAAGTGTTCTCATTTGAATGGATCCCTATATATATACATATATATATATATATATAGCGCGTATTTGTGACACCTTCCAGGTAAATGGTGTTACTGAGAACGCATGCAAGTTGCGTCTTTTTCCATTCTCCCTCACTGATCGAGCCCACAGTTGGCTAGAGTCCCTTCCCCCAGGTTCCATTACCACTTGGGATGACATGCAGGAGAAGTTCTTGAAAAAGTACTTCCCTCCTGCTAAGACTGCACGTTTGAGGTGCTTGATCGAGTCTTTTCAGATGCGGTCGGACGAGACTTTTTATGAGACGTGGGAACGTTTCAAGGAGTGGCTGCATAACTGTCCCCACCATGGTATTGAGTCTTGGTCGTTAGTTGAGAAATTCTACAATGGTGTCACTCCTGCGATTAGGAACATCATAAATACAACAGCCGGTGGCAATCTGTTGACCACAAAGACTGTTGAGGAGTGCAATGATTTATTTGAGGATCTCGCCATGAGCAGCTTTGAGTAAGTTACTTCCACACCGCGTGGAGTACATCAGGTTGATTCCAATACAGCTCTGTTAGCGCAGGTCGAGGCGTTGACAAAGATGGTGAAAGATTTGCAGCAGAAGAAGGTGCAGACTTGTGAGATTTGTAGAGGTGCGCATGATACGGTTGATTGTCCGATTGCCCACACCGATGATGTTGAGCACGTTGATTACGCAGGGGGCAAGTCTATTGGTTCTTATGGTCAGGGTGATTATTCCAGTGGTCAGACGAGATTTCAGAATACTGCTTTTGGCAATTCTTACAATCCTAACTGGAAGAATCATCCTGGATTTAGTTGGAGAAATCAGAATCCACCGGGATTCCAGCAGCGTCCTCAGGGTTCGTATCAAGGTCAGGGTAGTAGTTCAGGAGTCGGATCATATCAGGGTCAGGGTAGTAGTTCGAGTGGTGGTATGCAGGGAGAGAGAAAGAGTTCATTAGAAGAGATGATGGCGCAGCAGGATCAGGCATTGACACAGTTTATGACGCAGCAGACGCAACATCAACAAGAGTCGAACGCCAAGTTTAGAGAGTATGATACATTGATCCATAGTCAGGGTAATGCATTGAAGAACCTTGAAAGGACTATGGGTCAGATCGCGAGTTCTTTGACTGAGAGGCAGGCAGGTTCTCTTCCGGCTCACACGGAGAAGAACCCAAATGCACATCATCAGGCCAATGCGATTGTTAGTAGGAGTGGTAGGACACTTGGTGAGGTTGAGAAACCAGTTTCATATACTGATGATGAGGTTGATGAAGAGATAGAGATGGAGGCTCCTGCTGGTACGGTGCATTCTAGGCTCTGCCCAGCAAGTACAGCACAGCCAGCAGGACCTGAGATAGTTGAGACTGAGAAAGTGGTTGAGAGAGCTACTGAGGGACCAGTAGTGTCTAAGAGGAGGTATGAGCCACCGATTGATATTAGTAAACTTCCATATCCTAGTAGGGTGGCTCAGCATCATTATGATGAGCAGTACGGAAAGTTCCTTGAGATCTTTAAACAACTCAAGGTGAACTTACCCTTTGTGGAAGCACTCCAGCATATGCCGAAATATGCTAAGTTCCTCAAGGATCTTCTTACAAATAAGAAGTTAGAGCAAATTTCGAGAGTGACCTAGAGTGAGGAGTGCTCAGCAGCAGTTCAGAATAAGTTACCGCAAAAGATGACTGATCCGAGTAGTTTCACTATCCCTTGTTTTATTGGTACCTTATCTGTTACCAATGCTCTTGCTGATCTAGGTGCTAGCATCAATTTGATGCCATACTCTGTTTATGCAAAGCTAGACCTAGGTGAGCTTCTTCCCACTCGCATGAGCATTCAGTTGGCTGTCCGATCAGTCAAATATCCACGGGGAATTGTGGAGAATATGTTGGTGAAATTTGACAAGTGTGACACCCGACAAATTCAGGTTAACTCCGTTAGTTAAACTCTGTTAGTCACGTTAATGCAATTATATCTTTCATTTAATTTGACAAATTAAATGTGCAAACTGTTACGCAAATATACATACGAAACGACCACACGAGTCAATACCTGGGCGTTGGTGATCTTAAATGAATACAAATACAATAATAATATATCTTAATTGATATGTGTGCTTAATTGTTGAATTTTCGTGAAACCGCGTATTTTACCGGTTTTAACCGATTACGAGTTTCGGTAAAGCTTTACGAAACAAAAATTTAAGTTTGGTAAAGTTGCCACTGTGATTACAAACCGAAGCAAAAACGAAGCCCGTGGATCATCCATGAGACCCATGAATGGCCCAAGGCCCAACCCAACTTAACAATTACCAACAATTAACAAAATTTGACAAAACCCTAAACCTAATTAACAAAAAAAAAAACGTTTTTGGGCTGCTCTCCCCCTTGACCTGCTGCCGCAACTCTTACACACACAAAAAAATCGATTTTGTGCTTCTTGGTTCAATATTTGGTGATTTTGGTGGTTAATTGAAGTGTTAGAAGCAATACTAGTAAGTGTTTATCTAAATTCTTGATATATGTTGCGAAAATTATATATATATATTGGAAACCCTAGTCATCCAAAATGGCCAAATTGATATTATGTTGTGAAAATGGTTTGTTGTTTGGGTGTTAATGGTTATTTTGATGATTAGATGTTGAGATTGGTGCAAAAAGTGTGTTCATGAACTAGGGTTTAGTATGGAACCTATGAAACTTGATGATTATGCATTATTTGTGTGAAATGTGATTGATTATAGTGTTAAATGATGAATTGGATGAAGATTGTTTATTTAGTTTTGCAATTTCGTGAACGTTTCGTTAGATTACTAAAAATAGTAACTTTTGTGTTAGAGGTTGTGTGAAACCGCATGTTACGAACATATAATGATCATTATGGACTTGCTAGCATGTTTAGAAAATATGTTAGATGAAGTTTGAGCAATTGGACGTGTGAATCCGACTTGGTTTGGAACACTTACTAAATGTAGAAACTTTTTGACATGAAAATTGACTAGGAAGCATGTTTAGTAATTTTGAATGTATAAACATGATTGGACTTGCATAGGAATGTTTGTAGTTATGTGGTGCTTAGTAAATGTGCCTTGGTCATGAAAGGAAATTGATAGGTGCTAGTTGGTTAGTAGAACGATTTCTTGATATTGCTTTTGTGAAGTCTAAATGGTGTGTGCTACTAACTAGGTTGCCATGATGAAAATGGCTACGTTGCTAATTGAACAAAGCATGTAAATACTATATGATGTCTAGAAATGACCATGCTTGCCAATGTGTTGTATATTAAGAACTACAAAGTAATGATAAGTGTTGATGAGTTGTATAACGTGCTATGGTGGCTGTATAATAGTTGACATGCTTGGGATGTTGAATTATGCACGCATGCTTTAAAGGTTCGACTTTCTTATAATGGAAACTTTTGTGAAATTGAAACTTCTATTTGTTGAATATGTGAAGTGTGATGCGGTATGCGAATATGATTTAGTCAAATACACCAAATGTAACGTGTTTACACTTAACAAATCACCAACTGGTCGTGGGTCAACTCGGGTCAACTAAAAGTCAAACTTGGACTTAAAAGTCAAACTTGGACCTAAAAGTCAAACTTGGACTTAAAAGTCAAACTTGGACCAAAAGTCAACTGAAAGTCAAACTTGGACCTAAAAGTCAAACTTGGACCAAAAGTCAACTGAAAGTCAAACTTGGTCAAACTTGGATAAAAAGTCAAACGTGGTCTAAAAGTGAAACTAAACCACACTCGCATAAACTGTTGACCATTTGGATGCATAGGGTACTGTGACCCTACATGAACGCACATTAATCGACCTATTGTTATTTAGGTTGCCGTATTATATATTGTGTGTGCTGTTAACTATTTTTGCTGTGCAACTTAAGGTGACTTCACTAAACCGCACTTTTTCTATTCTACCCTTTTATGGGCTGAACACGGACGATTACTTTTACGGATTTACGAATTATGTATGTCGCATGTCTGGATTAGAGCACTTTTATTTTGTTCATGAAAGACCTCATGGATACCTAGTTGACAGTTAGTATTTGTGAAATAGCGGGGAAATTTTGAGTAGTACTACTGGGTTTGACAAACCCCACCCGGGCTAGTCGCGCTAGCACGACAGAAGGACCTGTCGAACGGGTGTTGAATGACCTAACATACTTACAGTGCATCCTGCTGGGATGTACGAACAGGCAAACTGCACTAAATGTGTACATACGTCAGCTTCGGTCAGATACATTACGCCTCTAAGGACATGTGCTGTAGACTAGCTACCTACAATGACATACTTAATTTAATAATCTGCTTACAACTGAACTGCTTGTTTTATACTACTATGTGAACTCACTAACCGTCGTGTTGACACTTGTTAGTCTTTCACTGTTTCAGGTCACTGAGGTACAATGCACGTAGGGCATGGCATGGCGTCCTCGCAAACATTTAAAACTTTTCTTGCATTAAAAACTTCATTTTTGGATTTGTAAACTATTTAAACTGCGTGGTTTGTGTCGGGCGCGTGTGTTTGCGCATTTACTTTTCTGCATGGTTTGGGTTTACTTAAACTTACTTATTTATTACGCTTCCGCATAACTGAAAAACTAAATACTCTGATTGTCGCTTAAACTACCACATTTAATGGTTTAACGTTTGGTTTTTCAAAACTCATATAGAGTCGTTCGGTGTAATTAATGACTAGATCCTGGTTTGTCACGCCTCTAACGGTAAAACTCCGTTAGTGGATTTGGGGGTGTGACAACAAGTTTGTCTTCCCCGTGGATTTCGTGATTCTAGATATGGATGAGGACAACCGTGTTCCATTGATTCTTGGTCGTCCATTCTTAGCTACCGCAGGAGCATTGATTGATGTTTCTGATGGTAAGCTCACTCTGGGAGTGGCTGATGAGACTGTGACATTTGATGTTGCTCGTTCCATGCGACACACCCATGAGCAGGATGATACATTATACTTTATGGATACGCTCTGGTCACAGGTTTCAGGCACTATCAAGAGTTTGGTGACATCTGATCACACTGATACTCAGATCTTGGTTAGGGAGAACCAGGAAATAGAGATGACCGCTTATTCCCATGAGCGTGATCTGCGAGTTCTGGCTAGTAAGCCTCCCCAAGAGGCTGAGGTATGTGAGGTGACTGTTCGTGATTATCCGGCTGAAAAGCCATCTGTTGAGATTCCTCCTTCTTTAGAGCTTAAGGATTTACCTTCTCATCTTGAGTATGCATTCTTGGGTGAGGGATCCCAATTGCCTGCCATTATTTCTTCTGATTTGACAGAGGGTGAAAAGATGAGGTTGATCAGTGTGCTAAAGGCTCACAAGCAGGCGATTGCCTGGAAGTTGATGGATATCAAGGGCATAAGCCCTTCCTTCTGTACTCACAATATCTTGATGGAGGAGGATTACAAAACTGTGAGGCAACCTCAGAGACGACTGAATCCCAATATGCAGGAGGTTGTGAAGAAGGAGGTGATAAAGTTGTTGGATGCCGGACTCATCTATCCTATTTCTGATTCTAAATGGGTGAGTCCTGTTCAGGTTGTCCCCAAAAAGGGGGGGATGACAATGGTTCAGAACGATAGGAATGAGTTAATTCCTACTCGTACAGTTACCGGATGGCGAGTTTGCATTGATTTTCGCAAACTCAATGATGCTACTCGAAAGGACCACTTTCCGCTGCCCTTTATTGATCAGATGTCGGAACGTTTATCTGGGAAACAGTTCTACTGTTTTCTTGATGGTTTCTCAGGTTATTTCCAGATCCCCATTGCACCAGAGGATCAGGAAAAGACCACGTTTACATGTCCTTATGGCACATTTGCGTACCGACGCATGCCTTTTGGACTATGTAACGCTCCAGCTACTTTCCACCGATGTATGGTCGCCATCTTTCATGATATGATCGAGGACTCCATGGAGGTTTTCATGGATGATTTTTCTGTATTCGGGAGTTCCTTTGATTCATGTCTTTCAAATCTGGAGCGTATGTTAGCTCGTTGTGAGGAGACGAACCTGATGCTTAATTGGGAAAAGTGTCATTTTATGGTTCGTGAAGGTATTGTGCTAGGGCACAAGGTCTCGGAGGTAGGGCTCGAGGTTGACAGGGCCAAGATTGAGACTATTAGCAAGCTTCCACCTCCCACATCTGTGAGATCTACTCGGAGTTTCCTTGGACATGCGGGTTTCTACCGCCGTTTCATCATGGATTTCTCCAAGATTTCCCGTCCGATTGACTAGACTACTCGAAAAGGATGTGCCTTTCAAGTTTGATGCTGATTGTTTGAGTGCATTTGAGCTGCTGAAGGAGAAGCTTGTGAATGCACCGATCATGGTAGCTCCCGATTGGAGTTTACCATTTGAGATCATGTGTGATGCGAGCGATTATGCCATTAGAGCGGTCTTGGGTCAGCGTAGGGACAAGCATTTTCATCCTATTTATTACGCGAGCAAAACGCTCAATGATGCTCAGGAGAATTACACAACCACAGAGAAGGAGTTGCTCGCGGTGGTCTTCGCGTTTGATAAATTCCGATCTTATTTAGTTCTTTCAAAGACCATCGTTTACACTGATCATGCAGCCCTTCGTTTTTTGTTTAGCAAGCAGGATGCGAAGCCAAGACTTATTCGTTGGATTCTGTTGCTACAAGAGTTTGACATTGAGATACGTGACAAGAAAGGAGCTGAGAATGTCGCGGCTGATCATCTATCTCGGCTTGAAGATCCGGAGCGTGAAGAGATACGCATTGATTTGATTGATGATCAGTTTCCACTTTCCACATGAGATGTGGATGGTTTTGAGCACACAGGATCAGGGTTTACCATGGTTTGCTGATCTTGCAAATTATCTATCCAACGGATATCTGGTTCAGGGTTTGACGCATCAGCAAAAGAAGAAATTCTTTGCTGATGTGAAACATTATATATGGGATGATCCTTATATTTTTAGGATTGGCGCTGATCAGATAGTTCGTAGGTGTGTTTTTGGAGATGAGGCGAGATCAGTGTTGAAACACTACCATGAGGGACCCACTGGTGGTCATCATGGTGTGAGTGTGACTGCGAGAAAAGTTTTCGATGCCGGATTTTATTGGCCTTCCATTTATCATGATGCTCAGGAGATGATTAGAGCATGTGATGCTTGCCAGAGGGTTGGCAATATCTCATCTCGTGATGAGATGCCCTAGACTGTTAGCCAGATGGTTGAAGTTTTTGACATTTAGGGCATTGATTTCATGGGCCCGTTCCCGAATTCACAGGGGAACAAGTACATCCTGGTGGCCGTTGACTATGTTTCAAGGTGGGTTGAGGCTCAAGCCTTAACCACTAATGATGCCAGAGTTGTAGTGAGATTTTTGAGGAAGTTATTTGCGCGTTTTGGCGTCCCCAAAGCAATTATCAGTGATAGAGGTACTCATTTCTGCAACACGTAGATGGATCGAGCATTGCAGAGGTATGGGGTGACCCATCGTCTTGCTACAGCTTATCACCCACAGACGAGTGGGCAAGTGGAAGTGAGTAACCGGGGCATCAAGCGTATTCTGGAGAAAATGGTCGGAGCCAATCGAAAGGATTGGTCCGACAAGTTAGATGACGCTCTCTGGGCTTTCCGTACAGCTTATCAGACACCGACTGGTTCTACATCGTTTCGTTTGATTTACGGGAAAGCGTGTCATCTTCCTGTTGAGTTAGAGCACCGTGCATCTTGGGCTTTACAAACAGTGAACCTAGATACATCGAGTGCTAGAGATCACCGATTCCATCAGATACACGAATTAGAGGAGTTGAGGGATCACGCGTACGCGCATTCATATGATTATAAAATGAAGACAAAGGCGCGTCATGATCGACACTTGAAAGGTACAAAAACCTTCAAGTGTGGGGATCAGGTTCTTTTATTCAATTCCCGGCTGAGATTATTTCCCGGGAAGTTGAAATCTCGATGGTTCGGTCCATTTACCGTTCGAGAGGTTTTTCCATATGGGACTGTCGAGATTGAAGACGATGAGAGAGCATGGAAAGTAAACGGTCATAGGTTAAAGTTGTACATGAGAGGTACGCGTGTCGAGGGTCGAGTGGAGGTCTTGCGCCTCGATTTGATTGATGCGTGAGTGTTTGAGAGGTCCCACCATTGTACATAGTAGTCGTATTTTTATTTTTATTTTTATTATTTTATTTTATTTTAAATCTAACCACTCCCGTACTCAATCTCCATTCGGGAGTGGTTCAGTTTTCTTTAGTTAGTTTTATTTAAAAAAAACAACAACAACAAAAATAAAATAATAATAATAATAATAACAATAATAATAATAATAATAATAATAATAATAATAATAATAATAATAATAATAAATATATATATATATATAGAAGATAATTATGTTCATGTAAATATTAGCTAGTGTTTTTAAGTTTTCGGTTTAAGTATCATTCTCTTTTCAATATATTAGTTTTTATTTTAGTTAAGAATCGAGTTTGCTTAGTTTTAGTGAATGCGGTGACGTGTGCATGACACGAGGTCTTTGTTCATTATTATGTCTCGTTTTGAGTTGTTCAAGAACCCGTATTCGTTTTGGTAATGATTATCAAAAAAAAATTAATTAATGTATTTGTGTGTTTGTTTCCACCAGCGACCCGCTGGTGGAATTAAATGAAACAAATGGGCAGCAGCAGCTATTCACTTACCCATCCCTTTATTCACTCACCCCCATCCCTCTTCATCTTCATCTAACTACCACCGCCACTCCAGCTACAACCACACCCACCAGCCACCTGAACTCGCCGCACCACCACAGCCTGCACACTGCTGCTTCATAACACGCACACTCATCACCTTTATTCATCACAACCTTCCCACTATACCCTCTCCATCACCGCCGCTCCATCTGCACAAGTGTCATCATCATCTACAAACCACCACCACATGTCGCCGCCACACACCCCTTCATCAACTGAGAACATCACCACCAATCGATGCTGTTTCACTTCACCCCCGCCCCCCTTCATCCTCACCTTCATCTAACAACACCACAGCCGCCGCAACATAACCACCGGCAAACTTTTCAACCACCATTTCTGAAACAGCCACCACCATCTCCTCCATCATTACCTCCCCCACCATCATCTGCTCTTCATCTCCACCACCACTGCGCCGCACACCCCTGTCCATCAACACCACACCATCGCATCATCAAACCAACACCATCATTGTTTTCTGTTACAGCAGCCACACCCACCACCGCCACCCCTGTGCAGCTGCTGCTCCTGCTGTTACAGCCACAACCACCACCATTTCTCCTAATTCACCTCAAACTTCAAATTTCAGGTTTAAACTTCTTTAAATCAGTTAGATTAGGAGTTAATTTAGTTTAATTTAATCTTAATTGCAGTAGATTAGGGCTCAATTAGGTTTAGTTTAGTAGTTTAGAAATTATGGGTTAGTTTTAGGGTTCATGTTTGTTTTAAATTTGAGGAATTTGTGCCTTTAGGTGAATTTGATTTGAGTTTGAATGCTAAAACGGTTAAAAACCGGACCACCCTCGTACTCAATCTCCATTCGAGGGTGGTCGGGTTGGATTATATTGCAAAAACAAAGCCCTCATTTCCAATTTTTTTAAGAATTATAAAAACACAAAAATATTTTTGTAAATAGCTTTCTTTTATTTGTGTAAATACTTTATAGTTTTAAACAACTAAAAAAAACCAAAAACATTAAAAATATATAAAAATACAAAAAGATTTTCTTTTCTTTTATTTATTTATTTTTTTTATGGGTAGTTAAGTTTATTTAGTTTAAATTGTCACTTTGCTTTTATTACAATTAGTTAATTTTGTAAATAGTAATGTTAGTTTAAGTTTAGTTAACATTAGTGTAATTTGTTGATGTTGGGTGCTTAAAAGGCCACAATCGATCACTCCCGTACTCAATCTCCATTCGGGAGTGATCTGATTCATCCGGTTTGCCATCAACTTGTAAATACGTTTTCTTTTAAATTACATAAAAAAATTCGAAAATACACAAAAATAGAATAAGTTGATGGCTAATCCTGGGATTTCTTTGGTACTTCATGATTTTGTTTACAGGATATGGCCGATGCAGAGGCTTCCGCATCCACTGGCACTTGTCGGAAGAGAACCCGTCTTGAGATCTCGCTTCCTCGGTACGAGTACGACGAGGACATTCCTGTGGAGCAGAGGCAACATCTCAGAGATCACCCGATATTACGATTCCGGGTCACGACAGAGGCTCATACCAAGATGCAGAAGTGGGTAGTATGCCAACATTTTCGGCCTAGGGGATTAGATATGAGTTTGATGGGACAGTTAGGCGTCGAGGCCAGATTGATGGAGTTAGTGCCCCCTAGGTGGATCAATGTGTTCAAGAGTGAGGGTCATCACTACAAGGAGCTTACAGTAGAGTTTTATTCCACTATTAAGTATCATCGAGACCAGTTTGATATGGATAGAGCTGTCACATTTAGTATAGGTCGCCAGGTCCATAGCATGTCAGTTCCTGAATTTGCCACGCACCTAGGACTATACACCACCTAGGAGTCTAAGAGCCCTACTTTTAGATCAGCCATTAAGGGGATGTACAAATCCACCTATCCAGAGGGGATTACTGAGTTAGAGCTTTCTAGATTTTGGACCACCATCGGGGATGGTGATTTCTTCTCTAGTGTCACTGCTTCTTCGATTTGTGATCCATTTTATTGATATTTGCATAGGGTTATTTCATGCACGATTCTAGGCCGCCACCAAGGTCATGAGAAGGTCAACTTCTATGACCTTTTTATCATGTATTGCTTAATCTCGAAGCGAAAGATCAACCTGGCCTCCATCATATTACATGCTGTGACCCGACCATATCGAGGACCGTCCAGTAGGTTGGCTCTTGGGATTCAGATAGCGAAGTTGGCCAGCAACTTGCGCGTTTTTCACACCCATCCGATCGATACACTTACTATGGGTCCTGATGCTGATCGTATTTCTTATCGTGACCTACAGTCTATGGGTATATGCCCTCCAGTTGGACCACGTATATATGTTTATCCCAGTCAGAGAGCGTGTGGCTGCTCCTGTACGAGCACGCACCCGTCCTCGTGCTGCTGTCAGGCCAGCCCGCGAGGTACCCCCACCCCCACCCCTGGATGCCTTAGCCGGTTTATGATAGGATTTTGATCATTTTAGGACAGAGCAGGGTGGTATGCGCAGTATGATGCAACGTATTATCGATTATCTCAAGATCCCTGATTCCGACACCGCATCAGCCTCATCACCACATTAACCTGGGGTTTTGTTCCCTTGGTTTCTTTTGTGTTATTTTGCTTTTATTTATCATGGGTTGTATATATTCTGACTTGATCATGACATGCGGGGGATATTTTGGATATTTGTACTCGGGTTGGTGTGGTTGTGTATATAGTTTTATTTCAGTTCTTTATGATTATCTTTATTGTACATATCTGATGTTATTTTGTTTGACTGTGTTTGGATGATTCTCTGCGACGCGCGTGAATTGGATTTATATGTAATATTTTCAGAGGTTTTTTCTACACTGGTCTTCTTCTCTTGCTTTTTCTACGCCCCCGTGGGTTATATATATTATGTCGCCCCCTAGGCCCGTACATACCAGGGGAGTATCTGCTATCCTTTTTCTTTTTCTTCTTTCATTTCTATATTTGTTTCAGACATTGGGGACAATGTGTGTTTCAAGTGTGGGGATGGATTTTATAGTTAGATTTTTATTTGTTTTTTCTATCAAACCACTCCCGTACTCAATCTCCATTCGGGAGTGGTTCGGTTCACTTTTTCTTATTAAAAAAAACAGAAAATCATAAAAAATACATAAAAATTTGAAAATTCTGAAAAATACAAAAATAGAATAAAAGTTATTTTCTTTTAAAAGGCTTGTCTCGTTTTTGTCACCTTTTTGCACAAAAGACACGTCTCATTCAGTGTAAATCGTTGACAAAAGGTTGGTCGGTTTGGATTTGCGGGTTCTTAACTTTTATATTTAATATAACTAAATAAAACGTGAAAAGTTTTCCTAACTAGCATTTTTAATAAAAATAAAATCTTGGGATGCCTAAGATAGTGGAGTGAACCAGATAGTTAAAAATTATACAATGATTGCATCATTATCCTATACCCATTGTCTTGTGAGGATTTGAGCCTGATTATTGAGCTTTACCTGATTATATTATGCTCATTATTTTTTTGTTGAGAGTTTGACCAATATTGTAGTTGCAATTATAGAACTTGTATGCTTTGATGCATTTTGAGACCTTAGACTTGAAATTAAAACAAGAATATGATTGAGGCATTTAGGATTCACCTATTCCGACATGTTTATACCTACCCATTTTATTTATTTCCCCTAGTTACCCCGTCTGAGCCTTAGCCTTTTTATTTGTTTGACCCATTTAGCCATTTCCTTTCGTATATATTTTACCCTTTTTGCTTTGGCCCAAATGTTTGAAAATCCGGCTAAGTTAGTGTTTAAACAAAGCTTTTTATTGTTTTAAGTAGTTTGAAATTTCGAGAAGTTTTTAGAAGTTTGTATATAGTCAGAAAGTATGAATAAATGTTTATGAAAAAAAAAAGAAAAAAAAAGATGTTGAGAAAAATGAGAAAAGAAGAAAAGGGTAAAAAAATTGACCCTAAGTTGATAGTATATTAGGTTTGGGATCCAAGCTTGATCCAAGTTTTGGTTTTTGGTTACAAGTTAGTTGTTTTGATTGTTTAGATATTGACAAAGCCGGGTTTTTTAGCACTTTTCGTTTGTTTTTCCTTTGTTTATCCTGCCCCTAGCCCTAGCCACGTTACAACCCGAATAAAGACCTCTTGATTCTTGTTTATTTCTTGTCAATAGGTGGAGATATGATTGGCATACAAGCTTATGTTTATATTACACTACTTTAATTGGTATTGAGATTTCACTCCCAAATTTCATATTTAGCCCGAGTGTTTGAGTGCTAGTGAGGGGTGCAAGTATGTATAATTTGATACTTGAAGGTGAACAAAGCTTGATTAGGCAGACCTTGGTTTTGCTTCACCGTGCTAGTTGGGTTGTAAATCTTTGATCGTTATAATAAACATAATAATAAAGTTATGGATTCCGCGGTTCAAATTTGATTTTACTCGATGGAAGCGTATTTGTTTGGGAATTGTGTTGGATGTAATTGTAAATATTTTGCTTAGAGACAAGCAAAAGGTTAAGTGTGGTGATATTTGATGTGTTGCAAAACACATGGCTTTATTATATATATTTAACCACATTTTATTCTTATTTTATGTAAATATATTTGGTTTTTAGTTATTCATTTTATTTTGTTTTGGTTTTAGGTAAGTTCGAATAAAAGAAGCGGATTCGGGACATAAACGGGAAGAAAATCAAGTGAAATCTGCTTTGGAGGCCAAGCCCAAGACCCATTGGGCCTAAAAGCCCATTTTCAGAATACTCCCAGCCCAGAGGGCCGCTGGGCGCATACCCATCCTCCCCAGCGACCCGCTGGGGCCCCTGATTCGCTGATTTAGGAAGAATCGGTCGTACGCGTGTCAGTCACCCGCCCAGAGGGCCGCTGGGCACTTATATATCCTCTCCAGCGACCCGCTGGGCCCCCAGACTCGTAAACCCCTGAAAATGCACTATATAAACAACATTTTGGGGACTTTTAGGGTATCATCTCTTCACCCAAACACACAAAACGGCTGAATACAAGGGTTTTGAGAGTTTGTGAGCATATTTGAGCTTTGATTCAAGGATTTAGAGGCTAAACTTAGAGATTTGAAGCTTGATCTTTGGGTTTAGAAGATGGATCTTGAAGATTGAAGCTTGGATTGAAGATTTTGCTGCTGTTGGGTGAAGCTCAAGGAAGAATTTGAAGATCTAGAGCTAATTTGGTGAAGATAAAGCATTGATTTGAAGATTGGAGGAGTTTTTGGTGGTTGGTGTATCTAAATTCCTCTTCTTTTGATCTTTGTTCATCTTCTATATATAATGTTGTTAGATCTAGTGATTATTATGCTTGATTTGATGATTGTGATGATGATTGGCTAGATTTTGCATGATTACTTAGGCATTATGGATGATTGATGATGATTTGATGACTTTTGGTTTATTTTGATATGTTGGATGGATGTTCTATGTGAGAAAATTGGTTTATGATGATCTTGTATGCAATATGTGTGTTGACTTTATGATTCATGATAATATTATCTTGATTTGATAACTTGATAATAGATTTCACATTTTTGGTGATTAGTCTACTAGATTTTATCATCTTTTGAGTAGATCTAGGAATGGATACTCATAAGTTAAGATTGATTTGTGGATTTGAGCCAATGTGCTAGCCGGATTCGTTACCGGAAGGTGAGGATTTGTAGATTTCATCCTTTTGTTAGTTGGTTTGGGTTAAAATACTACGGGAGTAGGTTTTGCTTAATACAAAATAACAACTTGTGTTATCTAGTCTTGATTTATCATAAACCGATTGATCCCGTTATTTTAGTTTACTGATTGAGTCAGTTTCTAGGATATATGGACTTGTGAGCCGAGAGGCGAGCCAGTTTAGGATCCCTTAGACATCCGGGAGTGATTTGTATACATTCCTCACACCGTGAGCTTCACATATTTATTTTAGGACTTTCTAGCACCCACGAGACCTTAGTAGTAGGTACTGATGTGTTAGATTGTTTTGAGTAGATATATTCTTAGATCCGGTGCCGACATATCTAGAAAGCCGAGAGTTGTCAGATTATCATCAGGATTCCCGCCTAAGTAGTCATCATTCCATCCATAGTTCTATTTTAGCTTATTTCCGCCTTTAGTTTATATTTTAGTTAAGTTTTTACCGTTAGTTTATTTTAGATAGTTTTCATTAGTCTAAATCTTATTCTTAGAGTAATTTTAGATAAATTGTCTCTTGCTTGTTTAATTTCGTCTTTAAAATCTAAACTCAAGTCTTTTACTACGGTTAGAAGTAGATAGAGATCCAGTACTGAAGGACGCCAAACTCAGATCTTTGGGTACGATATCCGGACTTACTTGACTTGCTACATACGACCGGTACACTTGCCGATTGTGTGAACTTGTTGGGTTTTTTCCTTTTTACAAATTTAAAACCTGAGTTACGATCCAAACACATTTTCATATACCACACGGTTCGCATCACCTACGCGTTCCCGTTCACTTCGTTTCGTCTTCTTAGCCGTCCGAACCCCTTTTTGCAGCCTTTTTTGTCTCCAATTTCGTCCCCTAGGGTTTCTTGGAGGCTAGGGTTTCATAAGGAGTGTTTATATAGCGAACCTGGCCAAGAAAAGCCCAAACTTTCTTCGTTTTCGCGTACCGGCTCGCTCGTAACTCCGTTTCGTGCCCCGTTTTCGCCTACAGATTCGATTTTCCGTGCTCTTTCCATTTCTTTATCAACATGGGACCTACGAAACATAAAAACATTAGTTGTGTCAAAAATGATATAAAAACGTAACCGAAACGACACAAAATGTAAACAAACACATCTAGGGATTTATGTATAATTTATCCTTTATCAAACATCCCCACACTTAACCTTTCTCATCCCTGAAAAAGCATGCACATAGAATCATAACTAACTAAGGCATTCAACATTTCGTTACAGTTTCACAAACAAGAACCGAATTCTGATAAACAGTGGTGCGTTTACATAAACACCCTAACACTAGCCAATTAAGTTTCGCCTTGTGTTTAATCTAAATTTAATTAAATCATTTATCTATAAGGTCTCACACAGAAGAAAAATAAGTTAGCCCGATTATTGTTGCTTAACGAGGCACAGGATAAACCACAAAGGTTTTCCTACCAGAATAACCTAAAGAACTTAACTGAGTAAAGAACTAGTGCCATATTAGGGTGGATTTTGATGGATGAATTTTGTGGGTATAGACTGTTTATTCTTTTTTTTTTCATAAAACAAGATCACCTCACCCAAGGGTGTCGTATCCAAGTCGCTATCCCGGAGGTAGAGCACATGAGGTTTTGGATCACTTGCCTTATTTTTTTATTTTTTATTTTTTGAATTGGCTCTTTGAGCTCTTTTATTTAGCAGCTACTTTGAGCGCTTTTCAGTACTATACCCGGTGGACATTTTATTTGTGGATGCGCCAGTTCTTTCAAAAGAAGTGTGTTATAAATCCTAAAATGGCACTACCCCTTAACCTATTTAAGTTCTAAAGCCTATAATGGTGCCTAGTTTAATTTAGTTAAGGCCTTCCTATCCTCCTATGATGAACACACATGAGATTCACGACAATTAACTTTCTATTATTACACTTAGGGAAACTATCTCAGCTAATTGAGTTACCAAAAGTTTATCCAAATTCATCTTTGTTTTAAAAACCACAACTCATTTGAAAACCAGAACCAGTTTACTATCATTTTCTATTAAAGTGCACAACTTAAACAAAGACATTTTCAATTTTTTTTGGATTTTTTTGGATTTTTTTATGACTCTATAAGACTCAAACCAAACAACTAAGACTCAGAAATGACTATTTCCCATCCCCACACTTAAGTTCTACATTGTTCTCAATGTAGAGATAGAAAATATCTAAAAATTAGAAAACAAAAAGGCAAAAATAAAAGATAGAAGGGTGAATTGGAAAAGACTTAGCTGGTTTTGTGAAACGCGTAAGCTCCAAGTCTTCATTCCAACTGCAGCTTCGATCGTATAGCATTTCGGTCGCGATCGAGCTTCACCAACACTCTCGAGATCTTCTACGTCTTCACAAATACAAACTCACCCGAATGGAGATTGAGTACGGGTGAGAATGATTTAAACCTGCAAAAAAAACCAAAGAATACCCAAGCATAACACTGACTCGACAAAAATGAAATAAAATAGAATAAAATAAAAACTAACTCGATAAAAAATGAAATAAAAATAAATAAATAAAACAGACTTGATAAGAAAATTAAACAAACTCTACAAACTAGTAAACCAATGAGAAACCTCCCCACACTTGAACTTAATCAGGAGGTTTCTCTTTGATCTGGACCCTATCTAACCCGTTCAATTCCACACGGCCCACATAAATACATACAAATTTAAGAGTGGAATTGAAAGTGACATTAAAAAACACAAATTAAAAACTTGGAACGGGTCAGACCACCAATATTTAAACTTACCTGGAAAGAATCAGATTCGGGTCATGTAACTAGAAGACCGATCATGCTTAACTTCTAATTTATTAATCTTTATTCTAGCCTGAACCCAACTCTTCTTCTTTCTCTTACTTACCTTCTCCCGTGATTTAGGTAAACTAGGTATAGCTTCATCCTCTAAATGTTTCACGGGCCGGCTGTGGTGTTCCTCTTCTATCACCACACTTACTTGATGATCCCCACACTTAGTGTTTTCATAGGTTGTAGGGTTGATCATCTCTACTGGTTCATCTTCTAGGAGGCTATCTAAGTAAGTTAAGTCACCCTCGGTATCAATCATACCTAATTCACTATAATCGGGTAAACTATCTAACTCTAGATTTAAGAACTCATCCTCCTCAGACAAACAAACCTCTAACTCATCCTCATCTATACCAAACATCCAGCCTAAGGAGTCTCCTAACTCAACTTCTTCCTTAGGCACTACATCCCTAACTAAGGATTCCCTATACTTAGCCCATTTTGCTTCATCTAGTTCATCATCAGAATCACTATCAAAAGAATAAATAACATTTAAGTTACCTAGAGGTGGGACTTCATCGTCCATTTTCGTCTCTAAGTCTGGGCTAATCGGGTCATCCTCTACCTGCATCATCTGGTTGTACTCCTCAAGCTTTACCCGCATGTACTCCTTTAACTGCGCGTCTATTTCCTCCTTACTCAATGCATAATCAATAACCGATCTATCCTTTCGTTCTACTAGTTCTACCTGACAAACCGGAGGTGGGACTGAAACGTCCATTGTAGTCTCCGGCTGTACGTGTGATTCCTGAGAAATCTCATCCTCACAAGACAAGTGTAAATTATCTTGTGACTCATTTAAAATATCATAGGAATCAAAAGAATAAGTAGAGTTAGAGTTATCGTTACCTAGCAAGCAAGGAGTGGGCTGTGTGTGCATGATCTCATCCGAATCATCATAAAAAGTATTGAACTTAGGATAAGGACAAAGATCATTACCTGATTCCTGATGCAGCCTCTGACGCTGAACCTCTTCCAAACATCTCTTGCTTTCCTCTACAGCTTTATAAGAATTTTCCAGCATCAATTGGTTTTGTTGTACGAGGATTTCCTGCTCTGCTAACCTCTTTTGAGCATTGACATCATTAGACACTAACTGGGTTAGCAAGTCCTCTATTCTGCTCAACTTCCCGGAATCTCGCGGTTGAGGATCATAACTGACATTGTTAGACACCAGTTCCGTCAACAGGCCCTCTATTCTACTCAATCGCCTGATATTTTGGGATGTTGAACACTCATGTGAATAATATGTCTGTGCATGCATAAAGGAGTTAGTAACACAAGTTGGTGCGGAGGGCCTCGAATAATCTAGACATAAACAAGTAAAATGAGGTCCTCCGCAAATTTCACTAGGGGTGTACGCGGTCCGGTTTTTACGGTTTTTGGATAAAACTGTAACCAAACCGTTACTTGCGGTTTTTTACCATTAAAAACCAAAACCGAACCGTTTAAAGTAAAAAACCAAACCTAAACCGAACCATACGAGCGGTTTGGTCCAGTTTGGTTTCGCAGTTTGAGATTTATAGTCCAAGTTTAAAAATTCTAAAAAACATTTCAAATCTTGTCAAAATCTAATAAACTTTCAAAAGTACCGGTATTGAAAATTGATTATATATATGAATATTACAAGATTACGTGTGTTGTAACAATATAACGATAAATACTTATATTATATGGAGTATTATTTATATATATATAATGATAGATATAATGATATTATATATATATATATATGATCGATATTCTAGTATGACTTATTTTAGCACCAACAAACTAATAGATGTTTTAATAATTTATTTGCAAGAACTCATATATGAGATCTAATATATATATATATATACACACACACACGTGCGCGTACGGTCCGGTTTTTTACAAACGGTTTTTGGTATAAACCGTAAACCAAACCGTTCATAACGGTCCGGTCCGGTTTTTTACGAACGGTTTTTGGTATAAACATAAACCGACCGCGAAACCAAACCGATGAGCGGTTTGGGCGGTTTCGCGGTTTGAAACCGAACCGTGTACACCCCTAAATTTCACACATAGTTAAGTAACAAGAAAGACTCGATGGGGAGAAAAACAGAGCAAAATAAAACCGACTTCTACAACTCAAACAACTAACAAGACAAAGCACGTGTATAGCAGTTAAAGACTCAAAAAGTTAAATCAACGCAATTACCAAGAGTCCCCGGCAACGGCGCCAAAAACTTGATGCGTGCAATATATATAAAATAAACACCTAAAAACACCTAGTTTTAAATTTATAAAAACCTAGACGAACTACTAAATCACACAGTCGAATGTATTATAGTGAAACGTAAGTCCGGGTGTCGACCCACAGACTCTATATACTACGCTAAATTAACTAACTAAGACTCAACTAACATAACACGAACTTTAATTAAAGATTATTTAAGAAGGGGGGTTTTTGCTAAAAATAGAAACTTATGAAAAATAGAAACTTTCTAAATTAAGAAACTTGCTAAAAATGGAAACTGACGAATTGAAAAACGGATTTAAAACAGATTAATGAAGACAAACCACCTAGGCTAGAATCATCGCTAAATTCAATTATCGCTCACGTTGGACTAATGGTTATGGAACCGGGATCTAAACTTATTCACTTAAAAGTTTTCCTAATTAAGACCCTCAACCCTTTTCGAGAAGAAACCTAAAGGTTAACTATTAAGTTATTAGCACACCGGTTATTGGATTAAGTTTCCTCACGGTTACCTAATCTGATTACACTTAATTGACTCGTACTAAAGACCTATCTCACAATACGATCCTTAAAGCCATTTAAACCCAACCATTTGATTTCACAAACAAAGTTAATAAATTATACTAAGTCGGAATTTTCACAAAAACCTAAACCTAGCGAATTAATCAACCAAGACTTGTTAATAACCTATCACCTCACGGTTATCTAGGTTAGCTACACGTTATTACCAATTTAACTAATATTATTAAACCTATGGTTTTATTGTAAATCAACCATAATTAATCACAACGCAAGTTAATGACTAAAACGAATCCTATTACGTGACATAAACAATCACCAAGAATTCATGGAATAACAATATCAATCAAATCAATTCAAACATATATCATGCATCAAACGATAACAAGGATTCAAACTTTTAATTAAATGTAAACAATAAACCAACAATCCAAACATGAGTTCAAACAAACGTTAACGAGTCATCACAACGCCAAGGTAGTTCTAAACGATTAGCCTACCATGTTCATAATAATAAAAACAAGATTCAAAGTATATGACATGATAGAATTAAAGAGAAAAACGAAAGAAAGATGAAACCCGGAAGAATCGCGATGAAGCCTTTGATCCTACGCGTTCCCGTTCACTTCGTTTCGTCTTCTTAGCTGTCCGAACCCCTTTTTGCAGCCTTTTTTGTCTCCAATTTCGTCCCCTAGGGTTTCTTGGAGGCTAGGGTTTCATAAGGAGTGTTTATATAGCGAACCGGGTCAAGAAAAGCCCAAACTTTCTTCGTTTTCGCGTACCGGCTCGCTCGTATCTCTGTTTCGTGCCCCGTTTTCGCCTACGGATTCTATATTCCGTGCTCTTTCCATTTCTTTATCAACATGGGACCTACGAAACATAAAAACATTAGTTGTGTCGAAAATGATATAAAAACGTAACCAAAACGACACAAAATGTAAACAAACACAACTAGGGATTTATGTATAATTTATCCTTTATCATATCTTGTTGCTGTTCACTGTGTTCATACATCTAATTTGTATTACACATTATCATATCATATGCTTCTGTCCTAATGACACACTTCAAACATGATCATATACATGATCATATGATAACACACTTGTTGTTGTTGCACTGTTGATACAATTCATGATACACACACATATACTCATTCGCACATCATGATGTGCGGATAATAGTTCCATCCGCATATTTCAAGTGACTATGCATGATCATCTCTTAATCATCATCATCATATACATCTTTCTTTTCTTGACCATATTTCTACACTTTGTAAATCATTTAAATGATGATTTACACACATATAAATCATCAATTCATCATTTATTTCTTCATCTTTAACTTTCATGATCAATAGCTTTCGTTGACTTAGTATATATTTGTCAAGTATCATCTTCTAATAAAACCAACAATCTCCCCTAAGATGATACTTTACAAACCGTCTTTGCACGAACATCACAAGTCTTTGTCAACCTTTCATTCCACATGTATTTTGTTAAGCACCATCTTCAAATAATATCAACAATCTCCCCCTAAGATGTTGCTTCACAAAACCATGATTATTTCTTCATTTTGATCTTGAACGAGAACACGAGCATCAAGGTTTATCAAATCATTGGTGTTGATAAGCTTCATCTTCAAATATTTCCAACAAAACTCCCCCTAAGATGATGCTATCAAAATCCTGATTTGATGAGCAATCTGACTAGAGCAATCTGCAATCTTCGCTTCCTTTCTTTGGAAGTATCATTTCCTGATGATCAAAGATAAACAGAGAACATAGATTCACACGAATCTAATTCAGCAACGAGTGATTCCACTTCCTTGAAGTAGAATTAGAAGACTCTTTGACTTACAAAACTCTCCATTTAACTTTTGTTTTCAAGGGTGAAGAGTAAATGTGTATGAGACATCGAGAGGAGGATTCTCATATCTCAGCAAACTGAATTGGAGATCTTTGTTCTGGAAACAAGATTCTGGAACATCTTCAACCTTTGAGCATGCTTTGTAAATCAGCTGCGAACTCTTCTTTCTTGAGATAGCTTGATAAACAGCTTCAGTTTCCTCTTTCGAATGCTGAAAATCAATAAACTCAGGCAATAATGTGCAATTTATCATCTGCAAAAGACTAAGTCCTCTTTTGAATGAGATATTCCTCTTTTGAAGGAAGTATTGCTTGGATTTTCACTCATACACACTCATACATCAATAACATTTGTTAACCTGCCAAAACGACTGAAAAATGATAAAATTGAAAATCTTTTTGATATTTTTCGGATTTTTCAATGTTTTTGATCTTTAATATTTACACTTGTGAATCTAACACTTGCAATGAGATCATACTAGACAAATATCTTCACACAAAATAAAAGAAAGTTTTGAATAGACATAGACAATTTTTCAAAATGGATGAAGGGCATTTAACTTCAAACACACTTACTTTTTCAAACACTTGGCTATTTTTATCATGTTTTGGTTTGATTGAATATGTCAAGTATGTGACCCACACTTAGAAACATCATAGAAGTTCCATTCTCTTCAAAAACATACAAGTAAGCACTTTAAAAATCAGGTCATTTACAATGTAATTCGTGGAGCTTTGGGTTATAAATTATTGGTGGGTTCCCTTTGGGAATCTTCTTTACTTTCCAATTTTTGGAATTGACAATGTTCCACTTTGGGAATCTTTTGACTCTTGGTATTGTTCCTTTTGGAATCTTTTGTACATCTTGAGGTGTTCCAGGTCTGTAGATCACTACAACAAAGGAGACCTCGCGTGAAACTTCAGGTCTGTGGGCACCACAACAAAGAAGTTCACAGATGTTTGCTCAACACGTATTCTATTGCGTCAATACCTGATATGTGTAAGTAACTCTACAAGCAGTCTATCAGAAAAGTGAATACTTCACAAATGCTCTAAGATGGAACTTAACACAACTAGTCATAGAAGTATTTAGTTTATCACCATAGTGTATACTTTTCAGATTTACTGTTTTTCAGTTTACCCATATAACACACAATGATCAGTCAGTCTTTATTGCATTTTGTAAACATATGTAAAAGATAATGTACTACTGTTCTATCATTTCCCATGTACGTGCAAGTAGATTTATTTATTAAAACAAATACACATTTTTTATTTATTTTTTTATTTTTATGATTTTCCTTTTCTCCCCCTAAACTTTTAAATTTCTTTGAAATTTAAAAGTTTACAAGCCATTGAAAATTAAAGAAAAATGGCAGTTATGTTATCAATGTAAGCAAGGAGTGTAAGAAATGCAAACCCATATGTAGCAATGTACTCAATCTGAGCAGATGAAATAAAGCATAAAAAGTTTCTTGCACTGCCATCATCGTTTATGTTGATGATTTTTTCCTGCTGTGAATCCTTTTTGTTTCCGACTCCATTTAAATAAGTTGCATCATAAGAAATCACGAACAGAAAGCATTATTCTGCCTTGATAAGGGATCAGCCACTGTCTTCTTTTCTTTGACAAGCCTCCATAACTGTCCCTGTCACACTACCAACTTAGTTAGTGGTAATAACCCAAACCATTCTGGTTTTGGGTTGTCCAAGCTCATCAAAATAAGTAATATTTTCATAAGTGCAAGGAATACCTTCAGGTGGAGGTATTGATGATACAACATATGTTGTATCTTCATCTCTGTTCATGGACTGTTTGTCAGCTGAGCTGGTATAGTCATTTTCAAACATATCATAAAGTTCTTTTAAAAACTTGTTTTGTTGACTATATTTCTTTTTTAAGGATTGATTCGTTGTTGGAGTCATCTTATCAATTTAATCATGATAGCTCTTTTTGTTTCTAACAGACTTTGGTATCCATGAATCATAGACATTTTGACTTGCATCAACAGAATGTCTATGTTGAGATCCTTTGAAATTAGAAGAATACCTGGAAGTATATGCACGTGATGAATTTCTTTTGACAGGCCTTCTTTGACTTTGCTTGTAGAAGCACTTAGAGGTGTTGTGATTTACCATGTCACAAGTTGAACAATACTTGTTAAACTAGCACTCCGCAGTTTCATGGTTGTACATATCACAGACTTTGCAGTATTTTTTGAACCTACATTCAGATGTCTTGTGATTATACATATCACACTATTCACAGTACTTCTGATGCGCTTTTGCATTAGTTGAAGCTTTTGCAGTTGATTGCTTTTGTTGACTCTGAATTGCATTCTTTGGACTCTTTGAAGTCTTTAAAGTCTTTTGCTTGCTTTGTGTATGATTCAAAGTGGAAAGACCTTGATTGTAATGACACTTAGATGTGTTATGGGTCTCAGTATCACACAACAAGCAATAAGGTTTGGAATTTGAAGCTTTAGACTTTGGTGTAGAAGTAGACGGTTGTTTAGGATCAAGTGATGGAGACTTGTACTTCTTGTTTTCCTGGAATTTGTTATTCTTGTTATTCACCTGATTGTCTATCTTCTTCTTCACTTGTTCTTTTGGTTCAGCCTTTGAAATCTCAAATTTAACAAATCCAGCAGATACAAATCTATCATAAAGAATAGATTTCTTTTTCTCTTCAGCCTGTGCTTCTTTCTTTACTTGAGCAGGCTTCATATACATCTCTGGAGGTGTTTCAGGAGATGTTATCTGAGAAGAAGTTAATTAATTAAACATTTCTTGCAACTTCTGTTCAGATACTTTGCATTTCTCAAGTTCAGCTTTAACTACTGCAATTCAGATTTGTTTTGCTTAAATCATCAGCTTGGTTCATCAACTGAATGTTCAGATTATGCTTTTCTTCAAGCAATGTATCAACATTCTTTGTCAATGAGTTGAGTTTATTCTCATAAACTTTGAACTCCTTTTGAAGAGTTTCCTTGTTTATCAATTCTTCTTTAAGTTGATCTTTTGTGGTCATTAACTCCATTTGACCCTTTGTCAAAGCTTTCTCAAGATTTGTTATAGTTGCTTTCAGGATTTATTCTTGAGATTTGGTTTCTTTGAGATCATCAGTCAAAGATTTGATTTTATTTTCAAAATCTTTATGTTCCTCTTTAGTTTTCTTGTGAAGTTTTATCTCTGCTTGCAATTTGTCATACACAGAAAAAGAATGAGTTCTGTAATACATCACCTCATGTAAACATGATTTAGAACACACATTGTCTTTTATATCATCAGGAGGAGGTGGATATTTGCTTGCATCGTGCATAGACTTGTATTCATCCAGTTCTTTTAGCTTTGCTTCTTGTTCAATCATGGTATTCAACAACTGAAACAATTCTTTTTCTCTAGCATTTATCTCTTCTTTCAACTTCTTGTTTTCATTTTTATATGACTTATTTTCTTTCTCCATTTCACAAGTCATGTGTTCAACATCTTTAGATAATCTCTTGTTTATGTTTTCAACTTCACACACTTGTGCATGCATCAATGAACTTTCAATGACTAGAATGAATAATTCTTCTTTCAACTTTTCAATAAGTTCATCATTTATGCCACTTTTCAAAGACTTTTTCTTCTTTTCTTGTTTAAATTGATCAAACACCTTCATTCCGGCAATGAAAAACTTTGATTTATCATTTGAATTACTTTGATTATCCATTATGATCAATGAGTTAAGTTGTTCAATGATGTTTGAGTCAAATTTGTTGATTAACACAGTTTGACTTTGAAAAAGTCAATTTCAGCCTTTTCTCTTTGAACAACCTTACTAACAAAGTTTCATTTTGTGAACTTGGTGTTATCAATGTAGTTAACCTTCAAATTTGTGTTTTATATGATCAATGAACTTAGTTTGGATCAAGTTCAAGTCAATTTGTTCAACAACTCCGCCACAAGCTTAGGTCAAATTCATAGCAGTTTGACTTTTGAAAAGTCAAAGATGTGAAGAACACCAACACTTTGGATTTTGAATTTGCTTGAATTGGATCAAACAACTGATGTAGGATGATTAGAAACACTCAAACTATGAATCCTTTGAAGTTTCAATGATCAATTTCATCAAACACTAGGTTTAATCTTCAATTTGTTCGTTTATGAACAACTTCAACACCAAATTTTGAATCTCAGATTTGGAGCTCAAATTCATGAATCAATGGATGAACTTGATGAACGAGTCTTAGATTATGTATTTCTAATCTGATTCAATCATCAATTTCTCTTTAACAACATCAAATCTCAGATTCAATGTTGGAGCAGTGAAGAACACGAACGAACTTGAACTTCAAAATTTCTTCAATTAATCACTCAAATCTTGTTCAATTTGTATGAAAACCTCCAGATCTTCACGAAATCATCATTCTAATCTTCTGTAAGAATCGAATCTATCAATTAACAACAACAGCCACAGATCACCAACAACTCTGATACCAATTGTGGATTCAGTTTGGATCACAATCTGAGGTTGTTTGTGGATCGTTGTTATGATTAATGATGCGGAAACTCACTAATCATCAGTTGATTATGAACGAATTCATGAAGAACAATATTGTATGAACAAGGATTCAAAAATTAAGTTGTTTAGGTTTATTGAGATATTGAGAGAGAGTTGCAGAGAAATTATAAAATGAAAGTGAAGGAACTCTCTAAAATATCTAAGTGTGTTGGTATTTATAGTGATACCAACACACTATACAATGCGCCTAAACCCGTACACGTTTAAGCACAAAATATGATTACACATAAACTCTAAGTCAAAGTAAAACTAAAACCTTCTTCGGTTTCGTCTTTCGTCTTCACCCGAACTTGCTCTACTTTGTTCTTTGCTCGATGCTCGATCTCGTCTCGTTATTTTACTTTATAATAAGTGAAATCTAATGCTATATTTAAATGAATTTATGTTATAAATTCATTTAAACATATTGTTATTTCAAGCACCATAACACCCTTCACACATCTTATCTTATGATCATCATATGTAAAGCCTTCATGATCATATGTAGAACACATTTCATGATCATATGTAGAACACACATTCTGTCCACACATCTTATAGATGTGAGGATACTTTATCCATACATCTAATCATGTTGCACCTTTACTCGTTACAAGATCATGTGCTACAACTACACATACATGCTTATATTTTGTTGTTCTGTTATTATTGTTGCTGACCGCACATCACTGTTACACACATGATACATGTTGATGTTGTTTTTTACTCATCCACAAATCTCTAAAGATGTGCGGATACATTTCATACGCACATTGCTTTAATGTTGTTCTTTAACTATTTGATGTTGATGTTCATTAATTGTTTGCAAGTTGCTATTCACTGTTTTGCTGTTGTATCTCCATCTTATTCACACGCACATGCACATACATGATATATATGTTGGTTCAGGCCCTAGTTTACACACACTCACAATGCACTCACGTATATATGTTTTGATGTTGAAGATACAAGTAATATAAAAGAAAAGAATATGTTGCATATAGAAACTGAAAAGCTGCTGCGTTTTTATTGAACAACACAATGAAGCCTTATATAGGCATACATGTAACGTAAACAATGACCCATTAAAAAATAGAAATTAACTACTGCAACATAAAAGTCACCTGCTATGACCTATTCTTTAGGAACTTTCCTAAAGACTCGTAAGACTCAAGCTAATACCAAATGAGCAGTTTGACTTCTAAATACTTATTCAAACTACATTATTCTTAACATAAATTATATAAATAAACTGCATAATAACCAGCTTGACATGTGACCCGTTTGACCAACTCTGACCCGACACTCAACATGTCAAGATTAACCCAACATTCACCCCCGTAATCTTGACATCGGCCCGTTCGTTCATCAAAGTAAAGCCGGTTCTTCCATTTCAATCAAGTTGGCTTCATTCTTGTCATTCCATTTTGTACACTCATTTGCAAAGTGTCCAAATGCTCCACACTCATAGCATCTATACCCACTCTTGTCTCCTCGACCTGAACTTCTCCCACGTCCTCTTTCACCTCTACCGAATCCTCTACCTCTTCCTCGTCCATAATGCCTATCATCATGCTCCTTGTTAGTGAACAAAAGTTGCCCCTGATCTTCGTCTTTTTCATCATGGCTTTTGAGCCTTTCTTCAAATGCTTTGAGTCTACCAACGACATCTTCAAAAGTCATAGTTTCAAGATCCGAATATTGCTCGATCGAGGCTAGAATTGATAAATATTTCTTAGGCATTGAATTCAGAAACTTTCTTACAATCACTTCTTCATCGAGGTTTGAACCGAGTGTCTTGAACTTTGCTACTATTGCACTAATCTTACCCGAAAAATCATTGAGTGTGTCGTTATCTTTCATTTTCAACTTCTCCAACTCACTCCTTAGAGTTTGCAACCGAGCTTTCTGGACCCGATCGGCTCCTAAATATCGAACCCTAATGCATTCCCAAACTTCTTTTACATCCTTGTGTTTTGCAACTTGTAGGAAGACATCTTCGGGTAAGGTTTGGAGGATAATGGCTTTCGTGGTGTAGTTTTTCTTCTCATCCATAGTGGCTCCTATCACGGGATCCACCGAATCCCACAAACCGTACGCCCTTAACACCGTCTCAATCATTATAGACCACATAGTGTAGTTAGTTTCTGTTAATTTAGGACACTGAAGTGGTACATTACCTTGCTCCTTGACTGTTACTGCTACGGTACCTGAGTTTTCTGCCATTCTTGCTAATTTCTTGCTTAAATCTTTCTAACTTGCACTACTTCTCTTCTCTGAATTCTTGCTGCTCTTGCTTTAATCTTGGCGCCTCTTGCTTTACCTTGCTACTTCTTGCTTCAACTTGCTAGTTCTTACTTCAACCTTGCTACTTCTTGCTTCAACTTGCTAGTTCTTGCTTCAACTTGCTAATTCTTGCTTCAACTTGCTACAAATCAATCAGTTTTCACCAATCGATTCCCTTGCTGCTTGCTTTCTTTCTACCTGTCAGATTACATGAAATCGCTACTGCACTTGCTTCCTTCGAACCCTCTTTTACAAGCCTAAAGCTCTGATACCAAATGTTGGTTCAGGCCCTAGTTTACACACACTCACAATGCACTCACGTATATATGTTTCGATGTTGAAGATACAAGTAATATAAAAGAAAAGAATATGTTGCATATAGAAACTGAAAAGCTGCTGCGTTTTTATTGAACAACCCAATGAAGCCTTATATAGGCATACATGTAACGTAAACAATGACCCATTCAAAAATAGAAATTAACTACTGCAACATAAAAGTCACCTGCTATGACCTATTCTTTAGGAACTTTCCTAAAGACTCATAAGACTCAAGCTAATACCCAATGAGCAGTTTGACTTCTAAATACTTATTCAAACTACATTATTCTTAACATAAATTATATAAATAAACTGCATAATAACCAGCTTGACCCGTGACCCGTTTGACCAACTCTGACCCGACACTCAACATGTCAAGATTAACCCAACAATATACTGTTTGTTGCTGTTTCTCCAACATATTCACATGCACATGCTACTGTTGGCATATCATTGGTTGTCCGCACATCGCTCATGCTGTCCGCACATCTTGCTACTGCTGCTTACTGTTTTGCTGATGTTCATCGATCTGTTAATACTCATTGTTGTTCATCGCATGCTGATGTTGCTGTTGCTATATGTTGTCCAAGTTCACTGTTGCACGCACATGATGTGCTGCTGTTTATCATGTTGACTTGCTGCTGTAGCTGCCATCAATTATCATCCGCACATCATCATGTTGTTGTCTTTTTGCTGTTCACTGTGTTCGTACATCTTATTTGTATTACACATTATCATATCATATGCTGCTGCCCTAATGACACACTTCGAACATGATCATATACATGATCATATGATAACACACTTGTTGTTGTTGCACTATTGATACAATTCATGATACACACACATATACTCATCCGCACATCATGAAGTGCGGATAATAGTTCCATCTGCATATTTCAAGTGACTATGCATGATCATCTCTTAATCATCATCATCATCATCATCATATACATCTTTCTTTTCTTGATCATAATTCTACACTTTGTAAATCATTTAAATGATGATTTACACACATGTAAATCATCATTTCATCATTTATTTCTTCATCTTTAACTTTCATGATCAATAGCTTTCGTTGACTTCCATTGACTTAGTATATATTTGTCAAGTATCTTTCATGTTAATCTCGAATGTGATGAGCTAGGATCTTAGAATTCATCATGTTTGACTAGAATTGGAATAGAGATGGGAGGTGTTGTGATCCAGTCATCATGCACACATGAACACAATTGTAATTCAATGTTGTAATGATTTAATTGATGATAAGTATGATAAATACAATTAAGCAAAACACATCTAGAGATCTATACAAACACTCATGTGAACAATTAGCACACATTCACCCAAGGAGAGCTCATCCTTGGGTGAGGACTCACAAATGGACACTCTCACCTAAACATGAATAAGTGATGGTCTATTTATAGTGAAGTCATGGTCTTCACTAGCCGATTCTAGAAAGACCCGAAGTAAACTTTAACATTTGACTTTGACTTTTATATTCTTGCAATCAACTTTGATCTCTAAATTGATGCACTAGGATCACAATATAACTTGTAGATCATAATTTGGTTAGTTTGAGTTTCATAAAGTCCAACAATACTCCCCCTAAACTCATACTCACCAAATCCGAAGTTATGGATCCAAACTATCAAATACCTTCTTGATTTAATGAAGACTCAACACTCTTCATTGTAGTTATCCCCCTCACAATAAGCATCTCCTAATTTGGTTCATTCAAAGGATAGAATCTCTTGAGGACACTTTTCATATCGGATATGTGTTGTATCTTTTTTATTACATACCATATCACACTCTAAGGATTAGAAAGCATAGGCAAAAGACGAGGCTTCAAACTTCAATCAAGAACATCAAACCATTCATCAAATATTTGTGATCAAGAAATTGATCAAGAAATTGATTGATGCATTCTTTTTCTTGGATTTTCAAACTATTTGTGATCAAGAAATTGATTGATGCATTCTTTTTCTTTTTGTAGCTTGTTACATCAATTTAGTTGCTGCTATCATCCTAGATCAGTTGCTGTTGATGTGTTGATCATGCGACTGCAGTATGTTGCTACAATCTAATCAAAACAAGCTGTTGTTTATATTCATCTAGCAGCACAACTGTTCACAACTGATTTGTTTATCATGCAGCTGAAATCTGCTGTTCATTTTCTAAAATTCTAAACAAGCTGCTGATTTACTAGTATGCTGCTAGGTGGTATTGATCTGTGCTGATGCAACAACTCATTTACCATCTTAACTGCTGCAAGTATTCAAATTTGCTGCAAGTCTGCTATTGCAATCAACTGTTGCACGCTTGTCACTTAGATGTGTGTGTAACTGGTTCACTTTCTTTGTTTCAGCTGCTGCCCTGTTGTCCACAGATCATGTTGATGCTGTCCGCAGATCAGGCTGCTACTGTTCTGTTGTTGCTGCTGTCCGTAGATTTTTTTTTTTTTAAAAAATGTTGATGTATAAAAAAAATGAGTTTTTTTAAGTTTCAGCTTATTGTGTTATATTCGTCAGGTCATTGTGTTATATTTTTCAGCTCATTATGTTATATTAGTCAACACATTGGGTTATAATTTTCCAGGTCATTCTGTTATATTCGTCAGGTCATTGTGTTTTATTCGTCAGGTCATTGTGTTTTATTCGTCAGGTCATTGTGTTATATTCGTCAGGTCATTGTGTTATATTCCTCAGGTCGTTGTGATATATCCGTCAAGACATTGTGTTATATTCCTCAGTTCATCGTGTTATATCCGTCAGGTCATTGTGTTATATTGGCAGGTCATTTTGTTATATTTTTCAGCTCTTTGTGTTATATTAGTCAAGACATTGTGTTATATTTTTCAGCTCATTGTGTTATATTAGTCAAGACATTGTGTTATATGCATATGGTCATTGTGTTAAATTTATCTGGTCATTGTGTTATATTCATCAAGTCATTGTGTTATATTTTCATCAAGTCATTGTGTTATATTTTCATCAAGTCATTGTGTTATATCCATGTTTCAACTCATTGTGTTATTTGTTAGGTCATTGTGTTATTCGTCAGGTCAATGTGTTATTTCAGATCATCGTGTTATTTTATTACGTTATTGTGTTATAACACAATGACCTGACAAATAACACAATGACCTGAAGAAATAACATAATGTCTTGACAAATAACACACTGAGCTAAAAAAACGTGAATTTTTTTTTGTTTTTTATATATGAATATTATACGCGTTTTAAAGATAAGAAAATGCTCGTTTTTATGGTGCAATATCGTATGTAAAAGTAAGGAAGATTAAAAAAATGGGGTGAAACTTAAAATATAGAGACATTACAAATTTTACCCTCCCTTCTAAATTTAAGGGACTGCCACACGTCATCATCTCATGGCTTTTTAGACTTTCTAATAAAATTGGACTTTGTAGTATAACTCCACTCCCTCATGTTAATAGTTTGGAAAGCAAGTTAATAACAAGAAACCTAACTGTTTATTAATCAAAAAAAGGGACGCAAGTTAACTAGACGAGAGGAATTTGGTATTGACGGCGAACAAAAGATATATTCTTTTTACGAAAGAATTTATACCAACAGACTACATTCAAGGAGTAAAGAGCAGAGCCAATGAGTACGAACGTGGGATCTTAAGAGCAACTTAAGTTCAATAATCAAAGTTTGGAGCAATAAACCGGGTAGCAATTGTTACATTATTCGTTTGTAATTAGTTTTAACTTGGTTTTGAGACTTGTTAAACATGAGAACTATTGCTTTGATTGATTTTTGATTCATATTGTTGACTATAAGTACCAAATCTTTTAAATTATCTAGATCTAAGATGAATGTTGGATGATTTGATGGTTTTTTCGGGTATTGGATTATTGATTGGTGGGGATGGCTAAAACATCCCCCCCCATATTGTTAAAACCCATGAAACCTCACCAAAACCATTGATTTTACTAGATCAATGGATGAGATTCATCCTACTTCATCTTTCCACCTTTTGTAATTATTTAATAAATAAAAAGTACAAAAAAGGGTATTTGGTCATTTGACAATTAACAACTCCATTCACTTCATTATCTCTCTAGTACATTCATTTTCCTACTTTTTAACTTAATATAATTTCTCTCTTCTATTTTTTTTAATATAATTTCTCTCGCATACTTTATAAATTCTTTCTCCTACTTTTTTTATTTAATATAATTTCTCTCACATACTTGACATTAGCTGGTGCGTTTGTTACATTATGTTATGTATTGTTTGAAAAAAAAACTGAATGAATTACGTTTGTTACATTGTGTTACATATTTTATAAACAGAAAACTCAATGCATTACGTTTGTTACATGTTTTTTAAAAATAAAACTATATGGATTACATGTCACTTCAGTCATGCTACATATGTTACATTGTGTAACATATTTTATTATAAATTGATAAAAAAAATACATGTCACTCCAGAAAATGTTACATGTGTTACATCGTGTTACATATTTTATTAAAAATTAATTAAAAATACATGTCAGTTCACACGTACTGTTACCAATAAAGCAAAGTTGCGTATATGTTACATAGTGTTACATATATAATTAGAAACTGAAAAAAGATACATATGTTACATTTAAGTTTAGACATAATGTTATATATGTTACATATATTAAATCATGCTTCTGTTCTTGATAATCTCTTCGTCTTTGACACAAAAGTTCATTTACCTACACAGAAAACAACATTTTACATAAGGTACATATAAAAGAGTAAGAATATAAAAATTAGATAACATGTTGCATAAGTTAATATAACACTAGATGGATTAAGTGTCAGTCCAAATATGTTACATCGTGTTACATATTTTATTAAAATCAAAACTAGATGGATTAAGTGTCAGTTTAGACACATGTGCTACATAATGTTACATCTATCAAAAAGTTCCGTAATGTTACATATTTAATTGAAATTAAAAAACAATTTACGTATATGTTACATTGTGTTAAAAATTTTATTAAAAACTGAAAAAACATTACATGATTTAGGCGTAGAGTTACATATGTTACAACGTGTAACATATTTTATTAAAAACTGAAAAACCTACATGTCAATTTAGACGCGATGTTACATATGTTAAACAACATGTTACATATAAAAGAGTAAGAAGAAAAAATTAAACATCCTAAAAACTAACTAGTATGTATGTTAGTTACATCACGTTACATATATTATTAAAATAAGAACTAGATTGATTAAGTGTCGGTGTAGACATGTTACATATGTTCCATCGTGTTACATATTTTATTGCATCGTGTTATATATTTGGGTATACAAAAAATCTAATATATATCAAAATGTTACGTAATGTTACATATTTAATTGAAATTAAAAAAAACCAATAAAGTAAAGTTATGTATATGTGTTACATATTTTATTAATAACTGAGAAACATTATATGTCAATTCAGACGTAGTGTTACATATGTTCCATCGTGTTATATATTTTATTAAAAACTAAAAAAATTTACGTGTAAAATTTAAACATAATGTTACATATGTTAAACACATGTTACATAAGATAAATATAAAAGAGTAAGAATAAAAAAATTAAACAACGTGCTGAAAACTAACCAGTACGTATTTTACATCATGTTACAAAGGTGGATCTAAAAAAATCAAAATTACGTATGTTACATCATGCTACATAACTGAAATTTAAAAACAAAACTAGATGAATTAAGTGTCAGTCCAGACATGTTACACATGTTACATCGTGTTACGTATTTTATTACATCGTGTTACGTATTTTGTTACATCATGTTAAATATTTTGTTATATATGTTACATCATGTTAGGTATTTGAATCTAAAAAAATCAAATATCTATAAAAAAAATCGTTACATATTGTTACATATTTAAATGAAATTTAAAAACAAAAAATTCCCAAACCTCCATATTAAAAAAAAAAAAAAGAAGATGAAACAATTATATCTATCAATACTCAATTGAATGGCAATAGATATCAAATCCAAAGAAACAAAACGGCAACAGAAAAAAAAATTCCCAACATCAAACTTCTAAGGGTTAAATTTGTACCTTTGTAAACAAAAAAAACCCAACCCTTCCGGTAACTTCGGTGGAGATCTGGAAACTTTATCATGCCATTTTAATGGCATATAACCAAAATAAACCAGATTTAACCCTTTGCTAATCAAATTTGAACCCAAACACAACGAAAAGAAATGATTTCCATTAGTTTAACTAATGTTTGTGATTCAGGAATTCAGTTTATCCAAACCCGCAAACCATTCGATCAGTCGTGCTTGATAAACGAAATTAATTTACATCTTAACGTTGCTTTATCAATCCAGATCTTTAAAAAAACTCACCGACAAGTTGATGATGAACAATGACGTGTGTTACGTCGTGTTATGAGAAACTCCGGTTAAAACTCGTCGGTTTCGCTTGAACAACTACGGTTTTGGTGGCAGCAGTTTTGGGTCCAAATTTGTACGGTTTTTTTTGTCAAACCCACGAACTCAAGCTTCCAGATCTCACCTTCAAACGGATTCACAACGAAAAAAAACAATAACAACATGTTCATCATGATGTTTATTCTTCGACGTATAGGTTCGCTTTTCGTTCTTCAATGGCGCCTGAGAACACCACATTCGAGTTTAAGGCTTGTTTTTTTTTTTTGAACAAATTTGGGAAATTTTGTAGAGAGAGAAAGAGAGGATTTTGAAAAATTTTGAATATCAAACAAGAGTGAAAATTGAAATAGTTAATAAATATAATCTAGTAAAATAGATGGGAGATGGTTGCAAGTAAAATGCCAATAAAGACTAAAAGACAAACATGAGAAAAGTGAGGATGTGGCAAATTGTGGTCCACACAAAAGGTTTCTTGGGTTTATTCAATAAAAACAAGCTTTCACTACATATATTTCCATTGATTGGTTAATATTATTGTAAAGATTTATTAGTTTTTTATCTTGATATTATTGTTTATTGATTTGAATAATTGATTATATTTATATATTCCACGTGTGCTTTGATTAATTAATTGTGTTAATTGATTATGTAACAATTGCTCGGAATCAAACCCGCTTCGATTGACGTAAACTCGAATCCGTTTAACATTTGGTAAATGTGAAATTTTTAATGAAACAAAGGTTTTATTCATAGATATTTTTTTATTTAACTATAATATCTAATCAATCATTAATAAATTTATAATTTGAAGGACTTTTACAAAATGAGATTTATAAAAGAAATTACATCTAACATGTTTGAAATTCATAAAATAGAAAAAAAAAATATTTGATTAGTTATAACCTAATGTAAATTAAGAGGGTGAAAGTGTAACTAATGAAACTTGGTTTTAAAACCTTTTAAAACTAAATTGTCAACAAACTATATCACAGGGACCATTTATGTAAAATCAAACAAACCAACCCTTTCCCCCCCTTGTACAGCCCGTTTTTCCGGCCAGAGCTCCGACCAAAGTCCGATGAGCTCCGGCGAACCCAATACAACCATTTAAATCGCAATATAACTCGTTTTAATCGGATTTACCCGTTTTCATGCGTGTTTCGAAACTCTACCACCTATCAATTAAGCTAAACTCATTTTTATCTCCACTTTAAACAAAATCCCGTCACCTTCGGCTAAAATTCCGGTGACGAGATCATTTCCTACTAAAAACATATAATCGGTGTATATAATTGATGAGAAACATTTAGTAAATCATTTAAGATTTAATCGACCAACTAATTGGAACTAAAATCACGGGATTGACATTGATTTGATTCCACCATCACCGTAAATACGCGTATGCGTCCATATATTTTCAAATCATGTTATCAATAAATACATATATCAAAACGTGCCTCGTATCCACATTCCCCTGTGCAACCCAGTTCCATTCCAAATACACACACATCCATCGATTTCTCTCGGGTTAGCCGCGTCTTACCTTCATCGTTAATACCATCAATCATCATCGAAACAGGTAATCGTTACACTCTATGTAATCGGTTTCATTCATACAACAAAAGCCCTAAGTTTGATTTTGTTATCCGATTCGTGTTCATGTTCAATTTGGTAGATTTAGGATTTAGGGTTTATAGGAATTTGGGGGTTTTTCATGTAAACAAATTTAATCGTTCTATTTCATAATCTTAACAGAAATTACCATTTGGTTCACTGGTTGACATCCTCAGTTGTGAGGCTGGGGACTCGAGTTCGAGACCCAGTTCTTACGGTTTCTTTTTCTTTTCTTTTTAAAATATTGTTTAAAACTCTATTGTTATACTATCATTTAATACAAAGATTTATATATACATTACTATAAAAAAATCAATTTCATTAGATATTTTTAGGCAAGAAACTATAAGATTAAGTATGTCTTTTAACTCGTGTAAACTTTATAAAATTTATAATAAGGACCTTATGAAAATATTTTATAATTACGAAGACATTTTAAAAGTCTTATAAGATTCATGAATTAACTATTACTTCTATTTACTGTAGAACATATTACTTAAAGATACATCCAATAATTATATTTATTTCGTATTACTTTTAATTAATCAATTGTCAAACTAACCATTATGGACAAACTAGTTAATTTCTATTTATTTAACTATCATTACCTGTTGTTGACGTTATTTGATTTATAATACATGTAAATTATTAACATTTTGATAGGTTCAATTGGATCGTGAAAATCGCTCAATGATCAGAATAACATAAACACAAACACAGTTTAATCATTAACACAATTCATACTAATAATTCTCTTTGTATATTGATGATCAAAGCAGTATTGTGATACAAGGTGCAGGAGAAAATAAATCACACACACAAGTTCTCTCTCTTACGTGAATATTGTGATCTAGCCTCTCTCCTCACACTCTCTCACTACATGCTTTAAAGCAAACAAATACAAGTTTAAGGAATATAACAAAATAGACCCTAAACTATATACAAACATATAAACAAAATACAAAGTAAATCTTAACAAGGAAATAACCCTAACAGTACTCCCCCTAAGATTTATCTTTGAATCTTCAGCAAAATCTTCAATCTTTTTCTTCTTTGTTCAGCATCAATCTCTTTCTACCAATCTTCTGGTTCATCTTTGACATTCAGCAGCTCTCTTCCTTTGTACTCTTCTTGTTCCTTCAGAGCTTCTTCTATACAGGACTTGAACTTTTCAGCAATTTTGGCTTGTCTCGGCTTGGACTCATTTGTCAGAATTGGGCAGGCATTCATGCGTCTAAGTGAATCCAGATTTAAACCTGCAAAGTCAATATTAGCATAAAATTCGAATGGCATCTCCTGGCCTTTGACTTGCACCTCCAAAGTTCCTTTTCTAGATATCCTCATATACTCTATCTCTAGTAAATCAACCCTCACGAGATTAGAGTTCAGCAATGCCTTTCTTACTCGTATCTTTTCAGTTGCCGCAGCTATTACTTCAATCATCACAACAAACAACTTCCTATCAGCTTCAGCAAGTGCATCTTTACACTTCTCCATTCTATAGCTTCTCAAAAAGTCTATGTATGACGGATGTAAAAGCTTCAACTCAAAAGTACTAAACAGTGTAATCATATCTTTGTCCCAATCATCCAAATTCCTAACCAGCTTCAACTCAAATGTTTCTTGATTGTAAAACACTCTAAGTATTGGCTTCGTCATCTGAGTTCCATCAATCACTTTCAGTCCAGGGTCTGTCACCTTGTCAAAGTATTCATCCGAAAATTCCTCTAAATACATATCTTCAGTAACAACAAGTCTCTTTTTCTTCCTTTCTTTCTTCGCTTGCACATATGCTGTATCTTCTTGTTGGCCTCTAAAGTCAAGATACTTCGGTGGTCTGGCTATTCCGGCATCAAGCAGCATCACACATTTATCACCACGCTCAGCATGCGTGTGATTTATCAACCTAAGTTTGTGCAGCTCCTTCAAATCTTGAACTTCCAACTTAAAAATGCTCGAGAAGTAATGGTATACATCACATAAACCATTCACTCTCTTAATCATAAATGCATCAAACACTTCATCGTATTTCCATGCTATGATTTTCACCTTCTTATTCTTCTCTGGCACTATCATAGAATCAAGCAACTCAGCAATGGACTGACCTTTGCTCAGCAGTGACCTCACCACTCACCTGCTGTGGCTGACTTATGCCATGATTCCCGAACATCCATCGGTATGTTGTATGATTTAACTTCGCTGGGAAACATATCAATCAACTCGTGCCTTTTCTTATGAGCATTTTCAGGTAGAGCCATCACCGGAATCTCCTTTGGTCCAAGAACTTTGAATCTTTTTGTCAGCTCGAAATACTGAGGATTGTTGTAGTCCAAGTAAAACATACGATTGTACATTTTTTCAGTCTTCATAAAGCTAACAACAATTTTCCTCAAAGATTCATATTTCAACCTCTTCAAAGTCTTATATGGATAATTTCTCGAACTCAACCAACTACGCATATCTGAAGCTGTCATTTCATCTGGATTTTGGTGATACAGTTCAGTCGGAGGTAAATCTTCTATATTCAAACTCTCTTGCATTGGAGTCCATTCACCCATCTCAATAACAAACTCTTTCTTATCTGCATCAGCTTTATCTTGAGCAATCATGCATTTCTCTTACTCTTCATTTATCTGGCTCACCGTCAATCCATTCAAAAACACTGAATTGTATTTCATCCTTTCAAGATATGCAAATCTTTGATCCAAATCATCCGGAATCTCCTCAACAACATTCGGTTCTGGTTCAGCTTCATCATCAGATTCAGTAAAGTCTATATCATCTAAGTCATCCAAAGCTTCAATCATAGGTGCATTGTCAGTTTGAACCGGCTCAGACTGACTTGCAACTTCAGCTACAGTTTCAGGCATATCCACAGCTTCAGATTGAATCGGCTCAACCTGAACTGTTTCTTCAGAACCAACTTCTTTCTCACTATCTGTGGCAGCAAATACTTCAGTTTCAGCTATAGATTCAGTTTTCTCAGTCTCAACTTCAGCTACAGATTGAATCGGCTCAATCTGCACTGTCTCATCTATCTTTGCCTTTTTCGAACTGTTTTCATCTCCAAAAATCTCAGGTATAGCATCTATCTTCCTTTTTCCCTCAGCTTTGTCCATATTGACAGTTTCAGCAACAGCTTCATCGGGAATATTGATTGGTGATTCTACCATTATACCAACATTCGTAGTACCTCGTGCTCTAGTCAAATAAACTTTAGGTACTTGAGATTCAGTCACTTCGACTACTTCTTCTGAAAAATCTTTATCTGATGATGAGCCAGCTTTCTTCGGTTTCGTTTCCTCCAACCATTTTTCTAGCATTTCTTTCTCGGCCTCCAACGTATTGCATTCAGCTTTCAGTTCTTTGTAATCATATTTCAGATTCTCATGCTCCTCCTTCAGTTTTTCATAATCGTCCTTCAATTTCACATGTTCATCAACAAGCTTGACATGATCCTCATCCAACTTTTTGAAGGTTTTCAAATTCTGATTATGAATATCCCAGTACTCATCAAATCTTTTCTTTTTCCTTTCATTAGAAGCTTTCAACAAATCATTCGCTTCTATCAACTTTGCAACCATCTCCTCTAACTCTGCAATTCTTTTCTCCTTCTCATTTTCATCAACTTTTGACACAAAGTTTGGTGAAGACTCCAAACCTTGTTCAATGTTTTCAGCAAATTGGGATGATGTGGTGGGAATATCAACAGCAGTAGGATCAGCAATGTGACATCTGCCCCAAACCCGAACCCGAATGCCCGACTCGAACCCGAAGTTGTTATCCTTTTAACTGTAATCATTTCTATTTTCCTTCAAAATGTAGCGTTTATTATTATGATTATGAAATGACGCATTGGTTCTACGTTATTTCCGTCTCAATTAAATAATTGTACTTATGTCGCAAAATGTTCTCGTACATCAAATAAATATTATTTGAAACAGTAAATCTCAAAGTATATATATATAAATATATATATATAGTTCGTAAAAGAAAATTATTAAAAACGTTAAATAAAAACGACTCAAAGGCTCGAAATAGTCTCTTAAGGATGTGAACGAGCTAAAACTATAAAAACGTCACGTATATAATTATTACGTTTCAAATTAGTTTAGTTAGTTAGTTAAAATACATATGTTAATTAACTTTGGGCCATTGATGTAAACTTTGAAAACTTAAAATAAAGTTATTAATTAAAAAGAAACAACATATGAAACATCAGGGGGCCATTCTGTAAATTTCAAAACCCATATTCCCCACCCATCTATGCAGCCCGTGAATCCGGCTTGTTGTTCCGGCGTCCTGGCCGGATTCCGGCAACGCTCCGGCGGGCCCTAAAACATCATTTCTAGCGACTTTTAATTCAATTAAAGGCCGAAAAATCTATCGTGATCAAGATTCTAACTCATACGGTCACTTAACCAACGAAATGTCAATTAATTCATCATTTTTAATTGATTTCAAAACCGAAAACTTAAACCCATTTAATCAATCGACGTTTTGGTGCTCAATTCAATCAATTCTTGGAATCATAACGCTCCCTGCATCATTCCGATTTACTGCCAGTAATCTAATTCATCCAATATTCGTAACATCAATCCGTCTGATCCTCTAAAGAACTGAACCCAAACGAAACCAATTCACCGTCGAATTGTGCTAATTTTCTGAAATTGACCATCGAGATTCACTCATCTAATTATGCGAAAGATATCTGGAAGTTGAATTGGATTATAACATCCTCGATCTATTGCTTTGATTCTATAATAGCCGTTTTCTGTTCTTCATTTCATCAACCCGTTTCTTCACCAATCAAGTAAGTATGTTATATCAAAATGATCGTGAGTTCTAGTAGATTAAAAGCCCTCTGATGATTTTGGATTTGATTAACAGATTTGAACGAATTGGATTGATTCTTGTTCTAGGGCTTGTATTGAAAAAAGGGTGTTCTTGAATTTTAAAAGTTAAAACAATTTAAAAACGAGTTTAATAACAAAAATGGTTTCTGGTCTGGTGGTCGAATGTGTTTCTGTTAAAGGTTAGGCTGTGGGTTCGAAACCCACTGCCCTCATTTCTTCAATTTTTCATATTTTTCACTTTTAAAACACTTAGTTATATTTGCTAAATAGCCTAAATAATATATTTAACTAAATACATTTTCAAAACATACAAATGTACAATTTCAATACAAAATCCATACTAATAGGCTTTAAATTTATAAACTTCATTTAAAGTCAATCCGTAAGATATATTTAAACGAAAAATGCTACAACGTTTCGTGTGAAACCCTAAATCCCCAAATTGGATTTTAAAACCCTAAATTGGATTTGAAACCCTAAATTCCCAAATTGGAGTTTAAAACCCTAAATTATATCTTGAAACCCTAATTTCAAATTTATAATTTTAAACCCTAAAACCCCAAATCCAAAACCCTAGAATTTCTAAGTTCTTGATTCTAGTTACTATATTATTTGTCTCGTTTCTAAATTAGGTTTTCCCGGTTAATTAGGTGATTCTAATATCTGGGCGATCCTCGATTCTATTTAGTTACTTTCTTGCGTTTGCTATTTTGGTCAGGTGAGTAAACTCACTCCCCTTTTTCCATTTTACTATTTTGGGGCTGAAATATGTCTTTTACTATATTGCGTTTTCTATTCGTTTTCTAAATGAGATCATACAAATATGTTAATCTAGTTCGCGGCTTGATGCAATCTTATGTGTTAGTTAAAAGTAGTTTTATTGCTTTGTAATCCCACCGGTACAATGTTAGCGCTAATGGTTTGACAAACCCACCTGCTTGTACAACATCGATAGGTGATTTAAACCCGGCCTTTCTAATTCCATGTTTACTATGTCGAGATGCTATGTTGCTATACTATGTTGCTATGCTATGATGCTATACTATGCCATGTCCCTAAATTGCTAAATGATGACTTATATATCGAGACGGTAAACGACGGTTATTAAAGTTATCATTATTTAATACATGAGTGGTTCTCATGACAAATGGCTAAACGAGATACTATGGTTTCTATTGTGGTTGGTGTGCTATTCTATTCTAGGGGTCCTGGTAGGGTGATATTACGAAATTACTATACATGTGGGATTGCGCAGCATATCTTGTTGATCTCGGATTTCAATACTATTACTATTCAATTGGGTTTTACTCACTAGCTTGTGTAGCTAACTTTATTTTCGCGTATTTCAGGTGGCGCGTGATTTTGGCTTATTTCTTTGCTATTCAAGACATAGGGACTTGGACCTAGAAATAATACTAAACATGACTATTTCATTTACTGCTGTTATGAATTTGTCGTTTCGCATTTAAGACTTGGGTTTTGCCAAATTTATGACAATAACTATTAGACTTTAATAAAAGTAATACCATGTGCTTTGTTTACTACGGATATCCAATTCTATGACAGCCCGGTGTTTTCCGCCACCGGGCGGGGTGTCACAGTTGGTATCAGAGCCATGGTTATAGGGAACTAGGATAGGGTATTAGAAACACACCGTCCTAGACTATAACCTAAGAGTCCTTAGTGCAATAGATGTACTTAAGAATTCTTTTGAACTTATTTGTTTTCCTTCTACGAACCTTTCTATGCTTTTCTTTATCTTATTTCTTATCCGATTTCGCGAAGGAGCTACAAGAGACTCGTCGGTATGATTAGGATCTTTCTCTTTGTGGAATCTCGTCATCGTCTTAAGTAAGTTTGAAACGTGGGAACGTGTGCAATCCGGAAGGGGGAACACCTGTATCACGGACATCCTGTCTAAGGCAAAGCATTTCGTATAAATCTCTTTAAGAGACCTGTATGCTTACCTGGGGATGTACGAGATGAGTGTGAACCTATAGGCTAAAGCACGCCTTCTCGAATACGTTGAAAACGAACTTAACACTTTGATAAGTCATTAGTGTCCAAAACCAAGACACACTCCTAAGCCATCGAAATTTCAATTTCTTAATGATTCTATGATTTTCATTCCTATGATTTATAATTATTTCTATGAATTTTTATAGTGATTCAAATAATATTCCAATTTCATTTACTAATGTTTCTAAAGTTTCTAAGTGATTTTCTATGATATGTTCAAAGGATTCTATGATGTTCTAAGTACTATCACTATTTCATTTAATCGAAATTTCTAAAGTTTCTAAAGTTCTACGTGATTTTCTATGGTATGTTTCAAAGGATTTTATGATATTCTAAGTGGAACAAGTTGCTATTATTACATCGGATGTTTCTATCGGTCAAAGGTGTTGCTACAAAACCGTGTTATTCTACGTTTCATCATTCCATTTGTTTTCTAAGCTACAATAATACTTATGCGATATACTCGCTAGCTTATCCATATAACACAATTACACCGTTGTAAACCAAACATTTCAAATCACAACTAAGACATACCTCAATCGAATTATCCAAAACTTCAGATCATGCATATATCAATTACCGAATTCTAAGTCGTATTTCTAATCCTAAATCAGTTATTGACTCTCCAATCAAGGGTTCTTTATGATTTCTAAGTTTTAGTCAAGGTCAAATTCCATAACTAAATAAAAGCTAGCGGATTTTGCTATTCTTATAAGCTAATGCATTTGAATCGAACGTATACTTCAACTTGACTTCTACACTCAAATAGATTCAAAACTACGCATCTAACTACAAGATTCTAATCCAATTTCTAATCTATCATTACAACTATAAATCTACTACCAAATTATGAACTAACCATCAAAACAAGTACTCGTTAATCAACTAGACGATGCTATCCATGAATTCGTTATCCAAATTTAACGAGAACTCCTTACACAACTATTCCCGAACTCATTCAACTAAATGTTTTCATCTATACATATGACCACCAACGAAATTCTACGCAACTAGTTTTCATGAACTAATCCAAACCCAATGTGTTCCATTTATAAACTCGTTACCCTAACACAACGTGTAATCAATGGACTTTGTAAAACTAACGTTATTCGATTCTATTAAAATAATTTTCTTATTTTCCCAAACAAATATATATACATATATATATATTTAAAAAAAAAAATAATAAATATTTTAATAACCTCTTGGTCTTAGTATCTTGAAAAAAAAAAATATAGATATATATATACATATAAATTTCGTGATAAATGGTTTCTTTAAAAAGTGATTGGTCATTCTAATGTCGGCCAAATATTTACACCAACATTTCCCGTTTTCTCAGATATGACACAAAGACTTGCCAACAAACATCATGTCTTCTGTTTTTCCAATAGCAAGTACTTATAACTTAAATTGTGCCGTTTATTTTCGAATCAATCCTTTTATCTATGGTAAAGACCAAAACTTTCAACTTTTTAGTTAGCTTTTAAAACTACATTATATAAAAACGGTATCATCTCTTATAAACTTGTTTATCTCCATAAGTCAACACATTTGGTTTACCCAAAGCTGTCGGTCATATAAATACAAACACCTTAAAAGCTAAATCCAATTGAAACTAAGTGATCTATTCATTCGAACTATAAATTTGATTATCCGCATTATCAAATTTTCTCGAAACTAATTTTTCTAAAGATCTCAATAAACTACATTATTACATCTTACACACATAAAGTCAGATTTTCAAAAACTTAAGTGTTACTATCCTAGTACCTGAATTTGACTATCTGTATCGTTGAACGAAGTTATTTATATGGGCAATGTCTACCTAATGGACGTTAGTTTATTCTAAATCATCAATCTACTTTTCATCTTAATATGATTTTCCCAAGTACTATTTCTATCAAGTATGACAACAATATCTATACGTATCATTACTTTAACCTAAAATTGTTGTGTACTTCCGACTAGCACGTGATCAAATGAACTGTGGAGTCCATGCAAAAACTGAAGTAATTACGGGTGCACACGGAATTATGAAAGTTGGTGCATGGGAACCATAGTAAGTTTTGTCTGGTGTAGCTGGGTCATATTTAATCATCTTATTTTCACTTGACTTGTTTACTAATTTTACTAAATGCATATGAGCCACTTAGTTATGTGTAAGGTTACTTAATTCGTTTCAAGCAATCTATTAATCACGACTATTCTCGATGATCACTTAAATAATTCTAAATCCATATACTTAAAATATTTCATTTGCAAGTTGGTATCCTATTCTATTCCTATATTGGATATAAAATTTATTCGAATCTACATACAAATAGTTCAACCGAACTCTTATAAGTGAAAAGAGTTAGATAAACAATCCTCATTAAGACAAAGCGAATTAAAACTTCTTAACCTCGTTATTTCAAAATCGTGTCTCAATCAAAATCTTTCCATTGATCGAATCTCAGGAGTTTCCTTGCGTGATGAAACCCTCTGCGGAAGTGAGTAGTGATCATCCTGTGTTTCATGTTTCTAATCTGAACAAGTACTTATCCGATAAAAATCTCATTGTGCATATCGATAATGAATCGATGCGATTTATTGAATTATGGACCGTGAAGTCAAACAATTCAAGCGTAATCAGATACCAATTGTCAACAATCATTGAAACTCAAATGTGAACATAAATTTAAGATCAAATGAAGTTTAGGTATCCGCACATTTTTTGCCTCATCTTCTTCTACTTCGGTTTGAGCAAATTTCGGGACGAAATTTCTTTAAGGAGGGGAGACTGTGACATCTGCCTCAAACCCGAACCCGAATGCCCGACTCGAACCCGAAGTTGTTATCCTTTTAACTGTAATCATTTCTATTTTCCTTCAAAATGTAGCGTTTATTATTATGATTATGAAATGACGCATTGGTTCTACGTTATTTCCGTCTCAATTAAATAATTGTACTTATGTCGCAAAATGTTCTCGTACATCAAATAAATATTATTTGAAACAGTAAATCTCAAAGTATATATATATAAATATATATATATAGTTCGTAAAAGAAAATTATTAAAAACGTTAAATAAAAACGACTCAAAGGCTCGAAATAGTCTCTTAAGGATGTGAACGAGCTAAAACTATAAAAACGTCACGTATATAATTATTACGTTTCAAATTAGTTTAGTTAGTTAGTTAAAATACATATGTTAATTAACTTTGGGCCATTGATGTAAACTTTGAAAACTTAAAATAAAGTTATTAATTAAAAAGAAACAACATATGAAACATCAGGGGGCCATTCTGTAAATTTCAAAACCCATATTCCCCACCCATCTATGCAGCCCGTGAATCCGGCTTGTTGTTCCGGCGTCCTGGCCGGATTCCGGCAACGCTCCGGCGGGCCCTAAAACATCATTTCTAGCGACTTTTAATTCAATTAAAGGCCGAAAAATCTATCGTGATCAAGATTCTAACTCATACGGTCACTTAACCAACGAAATGTCAATTAATTCATCATTTTTAATTGATTTCAAAACCGAAAACTTAAACCCATTTAATCAATCGACGTTTTGGTGCTCAATTCAATCAATTCTTGGAATCATAACGCTCCCTGCATCATTCCGATTTACTGCCAGTAATCTAATTCATCCAATATTCGTAACATCAATCCGTCTGATCCTCTAAAGAACTGAACCCAAACGAAACCAATTCACCGTCGAATTGTGCTAATTTTCTGAAATTGACCATCGAGATTCACTCATCTAATTATGCGAAAGATATCTGGAAGTTGAATTGGATTATAACATCCTCGATCTATTGCTTTGATTCTATAATAGCCGTTTTCTGTTCTTCATTTCATCAACCCGTTTCTTCACCAATCAAGTAAGTATGTTATATCAAAATGATCGTGAGTTCTAGTAGATTAAAAGCCCTCTGATGATTTTGGATTTGATTAACAGATTTGAACGAACTGGATTGATTCTTGTTCTAGGGCTTGTATTGAAAAAAGGGTGTTCTTGAATTTTAAAAGTTAAAACAATTTAAAAACGAGTTTAATAACAAAAATGGTTTCTGGTCTGGTGGTCGAATGTGTTTCTGTTAAAGGTTAGGCTGTGGGTTCGAAACCCACTGCCCTCATTTCTTCAATTTTTCATATTTTTCACTTTTAAAACACTTAGTTATATTTGCTAAATAGCCTAAATAATATATTTAACTAAATACATTTTCAAAACATACAAATGTACAATTTCAATACAAAATCCATACTAATAGGCTTTAAATTTATAAACTTCATTTAAAGTCAATCCGTAAGATATATTTAAACGAAAAATGCTACAACGTTTCGTGTGAAACCCTAAATCCCCAAATTGGATTTTAAAACCCTAAATTGGATTTGAAACCCTAAATTCCCAAATTGGAGTTTAAAACCCTAAATTATATCTTGAAACCCTAATTTCAAATTTATAATTTTAAACCCTAAAACCCCAAATCCAAAACCCTAGAATTTCTAAGTTCTTGATTCTAGTTACTATATTATTTGTCTCGTTTCTAAATTAGGTTTTCCCGGTTAATTAGGTGATTCTAATATCTGGGCGATCCTCGATTCTATTTAGTTACTTTCTTGCGTTTGCTATTTTGGTCAGGTGAGTAAACTCACTCCCCTTTTTCCATTTTACTATTTTGGGGCTGAAATATGTCTTTTACTATATTGCGTTTTCTATTCGTTTTCTAAAAGAGATCATACAAATATGTTAATCTAGTTCGCGGCTTGATGCAATCTTATGTGTTAGTTAAAAGTAGTTTTATTGCTTTGTAATCCCACCGGTACAATGTTAGCGCTAATGGTTTGACAAACCCACCTGCTTGTACAACATCGATAGGTGATTTAAACCCGGCCTTTCTAATTCCATGTTTACTATGTCGAGATGCTATGTTGCTATACTATGTTGCTATGCTATGATGCTATACTATGCCATGTCCCTAAATTGCTAAATGATGACTTATATATCGAGACGGTAAACGACGGTTATTAAAGTTATCATTATTTAATACATGAGTGGTTCTCATGACAAATGGCTAAACGAGATACTATGGTTTCTATTGTGGTTGGTGTGCTATTCTATTCTAGGGGTCCTGGTAGGGTGATATTACGAAATTACTATACATGTGGGATTGCGCAGCATATCTTGTTGATCTCGGATTTCAATACTATTACTATTCAATTGGGTTTTACTCACTAGCTTGTGTAGCTAACTTTATTTTCGCGTATTTCAGGTGGCGCGTGATTTTGGCTTATTTCTTTGCTATTCAAGACATAGGGACTTGGACCTAGAAATAATACTAAACATGACTATTTCATTTACTGCTGTTATGAATTTGTCGTTTCGCATTTAAGACTTGGGTTTTGCCAAATTTATGACAATAACTATTAGACTTTAATAAAAGTAATACCATGTGCTTTGTTTACTACGGATATCCAATTCTATGACAGCCCGGTGTTTTCCGCCACCGGGCGGGGTGTCACAAGCAACGCCAGCATCAGCTTCCTCAACTATCTGTGCCATAGTTTCAGCTTCGGCCATTGCCTCCTGAGCAATCTGAAGTACATCTATCTCTTCAGGCTCTACAATCACAGGCTCTTTAACTGATTTCGACCTCTTTCTTCTAACATACTGAATAGAGATATCCTTTGAGATTTCAGCAACTTCTTCTTCAGCAGCAGAAGCAACCTCAACAGGTTCTTCTATCACAACATTCTCAATCTCTACCTCCATTGGTTCAACTGTTTCAACAATCTCTGCCTCCTCTGAATTAGATTCAGATTCAGCACCTTCATTACCACCGTCATCATGTTCATCATCACTATCACTATCTTCATCATTGTCACCATTATCATTATCATCTTCTTCTTCATCTTCTGGATGACGAGCAAAGTACTCGTCATCATCCAACAGGTTATCAGGCACCTCATCCACTAGGTCCTGTGGATTAACTATCTCACCATTAGAAATATGATAATATACTCCTTCAACATCTTCTTCATTGTTGGCTATATCTCTCATATAGTCAAACAACTCTACATTAGGCACATTCCCGATACTCATCTTTCGGTAAGATAGATCGTGTGACACCCGACAAATTCAGGTTAACTTCGTTAGTTAAACTCTATTAGTCACGTTAACGCAATTATACTTTTCATTTAATGTGATGAATTAAATGTGCAAACTGTTATATACATATTCACACGAAACGACCACACGAGTTAATACCCGGGCGTTGGTGATCTTAAATGAATACGAATACAATAATAATACATTTTAACTGTTATGTGTGTTTAATTGTTGAATTTTCGTGTAACCGCGTATTTTACCGGTTTTAATCATTTACGGATTTCGGTAACCATTATGAAACAAAAATGAATATTTGAGAAATATTTTCATTGTGTTTGCAAAACCGAAGTGAAACGGGGCCCGTGAATCACCCATGTGACCCATGGATGGCCCAAGGCCCAACCCAATTTAACTTTAACAAGAATTAACAAAACAACTTAACCTAAACCTAAACCCAACCCTAAAAATCCCTCGTAACAGCCGTCACCTTTCCGGCAAGATTCCGGCCAGCTCCGACGTCGTCACGAGGCCTATTATATATCAAAATCTTCGTCTCGACGAGACGGTTCCAATGATAGTAAATACGTCTTCTAACTCGTAGCGATGAAAAAGTTATGGCCAGTTGAATATTTCGGCTGCTTGTTCGTCAAGTGGTGATGTTCGGTTGTGTTGGATCTTTGGTGGTGTTGTTGCTTGCTAATTTAAGTTATAAACACATTACAAGTAAGTTTCATTCCTAAAAACTTCATATATGTTTCGAAAATTATAAGACATGAAACCCTAGTTCATCCAAAATGGCCAATTGATGATTGTGTTGTGGAATTGGGATATTAGTTATGTGTTATTGGTTATTTGGATAGCTAGATGATGAAATTGGTGCAAAAAGTGTGTTTATGGAATTAGGGTTTGATATGGAATCATTGAAACTTGATGTTGCATGATCGATATTGTGAAAATAGGATTGAATATGTATTTAGATGATGAATGGGATGAAGATTGGCTACTTGTTTGTAAAATTTCAGGATTGTTATGATAGATTACTAAAAATAGTAACTTTTGTGTTAGAGATCGTGTGAAATCGCAAGTTATGGACATATAATGATCATTATGGACTTGCTAGCATGTTTGTAAGATATGTTAGACGAATTTTGGTTATTTGAACATACGAATTCGACTTGGTTTGGAATACTTGCTACATGTAGAAACTTTTTGACATGAAAATCGACTAGGATGCATGTGTTATGAATTTGGACGCACAAACGTGATTTGGGGTTGCATGTGAGTGATTGTAGACATGTGATGATTGGTAAACGTGCTTTGATCATGCGTTGACATTTATAGGTACAAGTTGAATTGAAAGTGAGTACTTGAAATTGGTTAATTGAAGTCTAGATTGTATATGCAAGATTAACTAGAATGTATGATGAAAGGGTTATTATGCTAGTTGTACAAAACATGTGAACATTATGTATTGCTTAGAAATGACCACACATGCTAGTATGCTTCATGTAGGAACCGCAAAGTGTTAGTATGTGTTGTTGACTTGTGTAGTGTGCTATGGTATTTGTGTAATAGTTGACATGCTTAGGATGTTGGAATATGCAAGTATACTTTACAAATCCGACCTTCCTATAAAGGAAACTTTTGAGGAATTTGAAATCCAATTTGTTGGTTGTGCGACGTGTAGTGTGGTATGCGAATGTAATATAGTTAAATACATCATTTGTAGCGTGTTTACACTTAATAAATCACCAACGGGTCGTGGGTCAACTCGGGTCAACTAAAAGTCAAACTTGGACCAAAAGTCAACTAAAAGTCAAACTTGGTCAAACTTGGACAAAAAGTCAAACTTGGTCGAATTTGGACAAAAAGTCAAACTTGGACAAAAAGTCAAACTATTCCAAACTCGCACAATCTGTATAACCATTTGGATGCATAGGGTACTATGACCCTACATGAACACACATTAATAGACTTACTGTTATTTAGGTTGCTGTATTACTGTGTGCTTTTAGAAACTGAATTGCTGCGCAACCTAAGGTGAGTTCACTAAACCTCACTTTTACTATTCTACCCTTTTATGGGCTGAACACGGACGATTACTTTTACGGATTTACAAATTTTGTATGTCACATGTCTGGATAGAGCAACTTTTATTTTGTTCATGAAAGACCCCATGGATACCTAGTTGACCGTTAGTATTTGTGAAATAGCGGGGAAATTTTGAGTAGTACTACTGGGTTTGACAAACCCCACCCGGGCTAGTCGCGCTAGCACGACAGAAGGACCTGTCGAACGGGTGTTGAATGACCTAACATACTTACAGTGCATCCTGCTGGGATGTACGAACGGGCAAAATGCACTTAATGTGTACATACGTCAGCTTCGGTCAGATACATACGCCTCTAGGACATGTGCTGTAGACTAGCTACCTACAATGACATACTTAATTTATATTTCTGCTTGCAACTGAACTTACTGGATTCTATACTTACTATGTGAACTCACCAACCGTCGTGTTGACACTTGTTAGTCTTCCACTTTTACAGGTCACTGAGGTTCAACGCACTTAGGGCATGGCATGGAGTCACAACTTTGCATTTAAACACTTTCTTGCATTTAAAAACTATGTTTGGTTTTAACAAATATTTAAACTATGTTTCTTATGTTGGGCGCGTGTTTGCGCATTTAGTTCCATTTAATATTATTGACATTACATTTCGATTACGCTTCCGCAAATTATTAAACGTTAACTCTGTATTAAATTTTCTCATTTAATGAGACATGTATATTTTAAATTCATATAGTGTTGTTTGGTGTAACTAATGACTGAGATCCTGGTTTGTCACACACTTAACGGTAAAACTCCGTTAGTGGATTTTGGGGGTGTGACAGATCGTTCATGTCCTTAGTGTATAGCATACCTCCAGCATAACCTTCGGATCTGATGATAGGATAGGCAATGTTGATCATCAGTTGTAAGAATCTCGGGTACATGAGAAACTTAAACCTCTTGCCCTTCACCAAGTTAAAAATAAAGCCATTCATGATCCATCTCGACATATTAAATGGCTTATACTCTGCTATGGCAACAATCGGTGATGCAATATCTGATGGGAAATTATCAAACCCTGCACTCCTCCTGGACATGCACTGTTGCACAACATAGCATAACAGCTTATACTTCTTTCCTAATTTTGCCCTATAAAACTGTGATTTTGGAAATACAGGTGGATGCCCCATATTAACAAAACATGATTTGCACTCGTCCATTGTCAACTCATCATTCATCCCAATCTCATCTTCATCTATTCTCAGGGCATGTCTAATAGCTTCTTCAGAAACTGTCAGAACCATATCTCTAGTTATGTTGCCTCGAACAACAGTAACTCCATTCTCTTCTCTAATCACCTCTGCTGTCCTCCAAAAACTTTTAATCAACCTTGCATATATGACCGGTTTGGCACACATAGCATACACATATTTGGTCCTTTTGATAAACTTGATCATATCTCTGTAACCTTCTGTTTCAGGGATAGATTCATCTAGAACTGCCACCAAATTGTGTTTAGGCTCAAACTTGAGATTCTCCATCTGTTAAAACACAAACAAACACAAAACAAGACAAATGTGTTAGATTCTTCATTAAAACATATCAAAATTTTCATAAGTGTTTGAATAAAAGTTAGAAAGCAAAACATTCACATAATCATTTTAAATTCTAAATTGTTCTAATAACCTGATTTTCATCATTTTAATCAAACAACATTGAATCTTAAAGATTATACTTTATGTTTCAAGTTTAACAATTAATCACTTAATACATAATTTTGACAATTTTATGATGAAATTGTTTATCATGTTTAGGTTCAGTTTTAACAAGTATTGATCACTTTTAAACAGATATTTCATCATTTTGATGTTTAACTTTTAACAGCTTCAAAGTTCATCAATGGCGATTTTAACAGTTATGACAATTTCAATTGATTCAGTTGATTTTAAGGTGTTTTGGTGCAAATGAGTGATTGATTGTTGATGATCGACAATTTTTAACCTTAAAACAACATTCGATTTCGGTTTTAACACACAAAATCAAAGTGTCGATTCAATGCACAAAACACTGTTCATCATCGTTTTTCTTTTTAACGGTTGATTTGCAGGTCTATCAAAGTCAAAAACACTAAATCACTACCTTATCCAATCGATCAACCTTGTTACAGAGCAAAACGATTGAATATGATAACAGACGATTTAAGTACAGAGTGTTTGCTTGAAAGTGAATGTGTGAAATGATAAGTGTTTGTGAAGAGGCGGGTTTTTGTATCGTCAAAAATTTAGGTCAAACCTAAGGTGCCGGGTCAACAAAATGGACGGGTAAACCTAAAAAGGCCCAATAAGCTTTGCCGGGTCAAGTACTGTAGTGACGGGTCATGTACTGTAGTGACGGGTCAAGTACATAAGGCAAGTCACAAACATATGAACAACACTTGACGGGTCAAACACTGTAGAGACGGGTAAGTCACTGTAGTGACGGGTAAAGGTTAGGAACAACTACACCTGATGGGTTTTATCAATCACCCGGCAGAATAGTCTTCAAACATCACCCGGCAACCTTTCTTCATTACCCGGCAGCACAGTTGCTTTCCTTCTTCATCCGGCTTGCTTTCTTCATCACCCGGCAACATAGTTGCTTTCTCTTTCACACGGCATGCTTTTCTTCATTACACGGCAACCCAGTTGTATTACCCGACATGCTTTTTCTTCTTCACACGGCAACATAGTGACTCATTTACACGGCAAGATAAAAGACTTTTACCCGGCTGTATAGTGAACACTTGTCACCCGGCAGATACTTATGACCTTCACCCGGCTGTATTTGACATGATCATTGCCCGGCTACACAGTAGTCATAATATCTTCACCTTTTTCTCAATCACCTAGCTTGTATCAAACTCACAACATTACCCGGCTGAACAGTATGTTCATTACCCGGCAGAACAGTTGTGTCTGATATCTTTGCCCGGCAATAACACTTTGCGATTTTTCTTCACTTTTCTCGTCTGTTGACTTTTTCAACGTCATTTATTGTACCTGCAAACATTCTCCGACATATTAATTAGACAAGATATCCTTAAAAAGAATTTTGTCACATTAATTATCAAACAACATTAAACAAGACAATAACCTTAATTCCAATTAAATTCATTTTTCTTTTTCTTTTTCAAAAATGTTTTTGCACAACCAATTTTTTCATATCCCGAAGCAATTTCATAAAAACAATTTACAAGACCTTGGGTTTGTTTTTAACACATCCAATACTTTTGCTTTTCATACCACATAATCTTGTTCATTCAAAACACACTTATTCAAAGATATTTTTGGATTTTTGTAGGTATTTTTCTTCAATTTATTCTCCCCCTAAACTTGAAATTTCTTGAAATTTTTAAGTTTATCAAGGATGTCGATGTGTCAATAAAGATTCCATATGCCTGCACACACAAAGCACACACATTAAAGTAAAGACATATGCAATGCAATGAATCATAATATCGCAGTGAGATCATACCACACATTATCTGAACATGTTTTGCAAGTTTTGAATAGACATTTGACTTATGCTTGATTGAGTGATGATATGAAAACATACCAATTAGCTCGAGTTGACACACTTACTTTTTCAGTATCATGATGATATTTAAGGTTCGATTAGAATGACTTATGTAACCCACATGTATACATATGTCAACATATTTCCTTATCAAACACTACATGAATGCATATTGCACAAAACCTGGTCACTTACAGTCATACACAGTGTGGAATCTGGGTTCTATTAGGATTTGGTCCACTTTGGGACTTCTTTTTAATTCCATCTTTGGGAATTTTTCTTTCCTATTGTTCCCTTTGGGAATCTTCTGAATTCCTTTTTGGAATTTTTGTTTGGTGTTGGTCCACATTTGGGACTCATTTTGTTCCATTTTGGAATCTTTTGCTGCATCTTGAAGCTCAAAAGAGACTTCGTGTGAGACTTCAGGTCTGTGAATACCACAACAAAGAAGCTCACGATGCGGTTCATCACACTGAATATACTACATCGTTACCCGATCATGCACAACTATCATCACAAGCAATGTATCAAAAGATATATATCTAGACATGTATAACAATGGAACTTAACACAAAGATCATTAAGTTTATGTTTGTCAACAATCAACTTACTTTTTCAGTCTAATTGCCTGAGCTGTCTAGCACATCAATTAACATTCATCAGTCTTTATTAAAAATGATGTAACAAATAATGTCTAGTGTAACTATCATTTCTCACTTTGTGCAACATAGATTCTTATGACATGATATTTTCTTTTCTTTTTGCTTTTATATTTTGTTTTTGCTTTTCTATTTTCTTTTTCATGCACACACACAATGCAAAACATAAAATAAAAGACAACGGAATCAATACTTAACATCAACTTATTATATTTTTGGCTTTTATATTTTCTGATTTTTCTTTTGTTTTTGAAAAATAGAATCAATCATGATTGATTAATCCTATGGATTGAATTAAATATTCAAACCGTCCTGACAAAAATGATTTTGTGAAAAGATCTGCCAGTTGTTTGTCGGTATGAACTTTAATCAAAATTATTAAACCTTTTTCAGAGTTGTCTCTTAAAAAGTGATATCGAATTTCGATATGTTTGGTTTTTGAGTGTTGAACAGGATTAGCAGTAATAAACATAGCAGCAGTATTGTCTATGTAAATAGGAGTTTTTAGAAAGTTAAACCCGTAGTCCAGCAATTGGTTTTGTAACCACAAAACTTGAGAACATCCTGCAGATGCAGCGATATACTCTGCTTCAGCTGTGGATACAGAAACATTGGTCTGCTTCTTGCATTGCCAAGAGACAAGCCTAGGACCCAGAAATTGACAACCACCAGTAGTCGATTTCCTGTCAAGAGCACAACCACCAAAATCACTGTCAGAATAGCTATATAATTCAAAATTTCCTTCGTAAGGATACCATAACCCAAGATTTGGTTTCCCTTTGAGATATCTGAATATACGCTTCACAGCAACAAGATGCGACTCTTTCGGATCAGACTGATATCTGGCGCATACACAAACAGCGTACATGATGTCTGGTCTTGATGCAGTAAGATACATCAAAGAACCAATCATTGATCTGTATAGTGTTTGATCAACTGCTTTGCCCTTTGGATCCGGTTGAATCTTGCAATTTACATCAGATGGAGTTCGAATTGTTTGACAATCTTGCATCTTGAACTTCTTCAACAATTTCTCAACAAATTTTGATTGATTGATGAAAATTCCGTCAGCTGATTGTTTCACTTGTAAACCAATAAAGAAGTTAATCTCCCCCATAGAACTCATCTGGAATCTGCACTTCATGATTTCCTCAAATTCTTTGCACATTGACTCACTGGTTGATCCGAAGATTATATCGTCCACATAAACTTGAACACATAAGAGATCGTCATTTTCCCTCTTCATAAACAAAGTTGGATCAATCTGTCCTCTTGTAAATCCATGTTCTAGTAAATGCTTGGATAATGTCTCATACCAGATTCTTGGAGCTTGATGTAGACCGTAAAGTGCTTTACTCAACTTGTATACCCGATGAGGATAGTCAGGATCTTCAAAACCCGGAGGTTGTCTGACATATACGTCATCTGTAATCGGTCCATACAGAAAAGCGCCTTTAACGTCCATGTGGAATACTTTAAACTTCATGAAGGAAGCATATGCAAGAAAAACGCGTATGGCTTCAAGTCTTGCGACCGGAGCGAACACCTCTTCATAATCTATGCCTTCTTCCTGAGTGTATCCCTGTGCAATGAGTCTCGCTTTGTTTCTCACAACAATGCCACGTTCGTCTGGCTTGTTTTTGTACAACCATCTTGTACCAATCGCATTCTCTCCTTCAGGTAAGTCCACTAATTTCCAAACTTCCTGTTTGCGAAACTGAAGTAATTCCTCTTGCATGGCTTCAATCCAACTGTTATCTTGCAACGCCTCTGAAATGTTCTTTGGCACCACTTGAGATAGAAAACACGAATAGAGACAGACATTTGCTTGCTCATTCTGGCTTCTTGTAGTTCTCTGATTCAATGGCCCAATAATCTGAGAGACAGGATGTTTCTTGTGAATTCGATGAATTGGTATGTCACCTCCTTGCACTTGACTCTCCAGATTAGAAGTATTCAGATTTGGTAGATCTTGTAGTATGGAAGAAGTATGCGGTGTGAAATTCGGGACCTGATCCGGTGAATTGATGAAGTAATCAAAAGATTCTGGAACAACTTCAACATTCGGATCGGATGATAGTTGATTCTGAACAGATCCACCATCATTAGGAGAAACTTGCGGATTCACATCTTCTTCAAGATTGTTCGATTCTTGATCTTCATGAGAACCAGAAGGACCCGGATCTTGACTGGATTTGACATGATCAGGATTGTGAAAAGACATGAATGGATATTCTGAGTTGAGATTTTCATCCTCGTCATTATCAGAATCGTAACTAAAGCATCCTAAGTCGCCTGATTCCTTGTTTGTTTTTCCTGAAAAATCAAATAAGTTAGAATTGAAAGATTTCGATAACGAATCTAAATCAAATAACCATTCGGGTCCATGTGCCACTGACGGAAACGAATTTTCTAAAAACTTGACGTTAATAGTTTCAATAACAGTATTTGTTTTGCTATTAAAAACCCGATAAGCTTTAGAAACAGACGAATAACCTAGGAAAAATCCATCGTCAGATTTTGACTCAAATTTCCCGAGATGATCATTTAAATTTAGAATCGTTACAGGACAACCAAATGCTTTCAAATAAGAAATATTCGGTTTTCTTCCAAATAACAACTCATAAGCAGTTTTCTGTTTATCTTGAACCAATAATGTTCTATTTTGTACAAAACACGCAGTAGCAATAGCTTCGTCCCAAAAAGTGATAGGGATTTTGGCATCTGCGAGCATGGATCTTGCTGCTTCAATTAGAGTCCGGTTTTTCCGTTCCGCAACCCCGTTTTGTTGAGGCGTTCTTGGAGCACTAAATTGTCTAGCAATTCCTTTTTCTGCACAAAATACATCAACATTAGTGTTCTTGAATTCAGTTCCATTATCACTTCTTAAAATTTTAACTTTGCATTCCAATTGATTTTCAACTTTGATGATAAATTCTTTTAACAATTCAGTTGTTTCAGATTTAGCATGCAAAAAATAAACCCAAGAAAATCTAGTGAAATCGTCAATAATGACAAAACAGTAAGACTTCTTTCCGATGCTTTGCACATTCGTTGGTCCAAAAAGATCCATATGTAGCATCTGCAAGGGTTTTGAAATGGAGTTTTCTTGCTTGGACTTAAAAGACATGCGATGCTGTTTTCCCTTCAAACATGCTGGACAGAGATCAGTTGTGGAGAATTTCTTCGATGGGATTCCCACAGCGTGATTTCCAGTCACCAAACGATTCATGTTTCTGAAGTTTGAATGGCCCAGCCGTCTATGCCAAAGCTGACTCTCATCATTTGAAGCATGAGCAATGAGATAGGTTGTTTCGGTTTCAGCGTCAATCTGCAACATATCTAATTTGTATATATCACGATCTCTTGGAGCTTTCACCACTACCCATTCATTGTCAATCTTGAAACCTGGTTTAAGAATATAACAGAAAGAATCATCAAAAAGAGTTGAATAAGATTTATCACAAATTTGAGATACACTTAGTAAGTTAAAGTTCAACTGTGCACAGTAGTTGACTTTATCAAAACTAATGACCCCATTCGAAACAGTTCCTTCTCCTGTGATTTTACCACCCACATCACCTCCAAATGCAACGTGTGTACCATTTTTCAGCTTGAAATCCTGAAGCAAGGCATGGTTGCCTGTCATGTGCCGGCTACACCCACTATCAACGAACCATGAGTTGATAGGTCTTCTTGGGCGTACCTGCAATTCAACAATCACTTAGTTAGTTTGGTCAACCCAGGCCCACACGGTCTTGGGTTTTCCGAATCTATCTGCAATAGTAACTTGTTGATATTGAACATTTTGAAAATTTGTTTCATTTAAGAGATTTTGATGCTGATAACTATTGTTTCGCCCATTGGCGTTCATTGATTGCTTTCTCCTCAAAGCACTAAACCTTTCCTCTAGCTTAGGATCAAGGTTATTTTCAAACTTTTGATTTCTTACCATTAAAGCTCTTGGTTTAAAACTGTTAACCTGCACATTTCTTGAAAAGTTAGAAACAGAATTGTTTCGATTGAAATTTCTCAAAACCGGAGAATGACTTTGACTCATATTTTGAAAACCAAGTGAATGATTTCTTTGAAAATTTGTAAACGGAGTCATTTCCCTTGTTGAGTTTGATCGAAAGAAACAATCCTTTGTGTCATGGTTTCTTCTTTCACAAATATCACAAAATTTGTTATAAAAACATTCTTCTGAAGAATGATTTCTTTTGTCACAGAAACTGCAGTACCTGTTAAAGAAACATTCAGCAGTAGCATGATTATATCTATCACAAATTTCACAATGTTTCTTGCTAATCCTAAAGAGCCGATTGTTAACTTTTGATGTTGAACCAAAACGTGATTCATTATCATGGTTGTTCGGTTTTAGATTAACACTCTTTTGTGGAGACTTTGTTTGTGACTTTGTTTGCATGGGACTTTGGTTCGATTTTAAACTGTTCTGTTTGGTCACCTTTTTGGATTCAATTCTCTTTTCATTGACAGCGGAAGACTTAGGACCTGAACCTGTTTTCAGACCAGAGTTAGATTTGATTGGAGAATTGATTGGTTTACCATAAGATCCATTTAAATCAAACGTTCCTGCAGACACAAACTTAATGTTTTTACCTTTTGACACTTTCTTGGCAGGTTTAACTTTGTCAGTTTTAACACTTTGAACTTTGGTGTTATCATTCGATTTTAAGACACTTTTGCCTTTTGATTCTTTTGTTTCAGATTGAGTGTTCATTACTTTCGATTTCTGCTTCTTTGCAGTTAAAACTTCAGCCTTCTTCACTTCTTGTTTCTTGATCAACTGATCAGCAACTTGCGCCTTTTGTTCTTTCTTCCACCTGATGTATTCAGGATCATTGTATCCTGAAAATTCACCTGCTTCCTTCACCGTTTCTGGCTTCGGATTCAGTTCCGGATACTCAACAAGTTGAATCAGAACAGGCTCTAATTTGTTATCAGACTTGTTGCTTGCTTCATCATCAGCTTCAGTTGTCATTCCATCTTCTTCTTTCAAACTTTCAATCAGCACCTCAGATCCTTCGGACTAGGATTTACTTCTTTGAATTTCTTTGAATTTACGTTCATTTTCAGGTGAATGATCAAATTCATTAAAGTTTTCCGGTAAGGTTTGAGTGATTGAATTTGGCATTGGTTCATGAGTAAAACCCAACCCGATTTTGGTATTGTTACCTCTTTCTTTGATGAGTTGTTTCACCATGGTTTTACAACTTTTAACCTTTGTTAGTTCAACTTGAGTGACAGCATGTGCGACTTTTTCTTGTTCAAAGTTCTTTGTCATTTCTTCAAGTTGTTTGGTTACCAATTCCAGTTCTTTTAAAGTTTTGTTCCATGATTCTTTAAGTGACAAAATCTTCTCATCAGAAATTTTATGATCAATTTTAAGTTGTTCATGAAGTTTTTCATGTTTACTTAATTTGTCACCAATTTTAAATGAATGAGTTCGATAATGTTCTACTTGTTGAATGCACTGTTCAGAACACAACCTTTCTTTCACATCAACAGGTAATGGAACATAGTTAGGGGGTAAGTCATTACTAACCTTTGGTTGTTCAGTAGAAGATGAAGATTCATTTGCAGTAGCCATCAGCGCAACTTCAGATTCAGTTTCTTCAGTAGGATCAGATTTTGCACTCCAGTCATAATATTCAGAATCTTCACTGACATTTTCAATCGCTTTTCCATCCCCTTCTTCAGACCAGTCTTCTTCAATTTCACATACCAGTGCCAGACTTGATGTAAGATCAGTAGTGAATTGTTCTGCATATGCACTCCAATCATAACCGTCTTTTACACTCACTACCAGTGCCTTTGTTTGGTCTTCTGGTTTCTTTCCTTCATCCTTAAGTTCCGGCATGGGAAGACTTTGGTATGGTTTCTGAAAGTAACGTTGATTTCTGCTTTGGTATCTTGAAGACTGTTGTGAGCTTTGACCTTGACCTTGATTGCTTGAACTAGCTTGGTCATTGAAATTTTGATTCTTGGGAGCTTTGCATTCTCTTGAGAAATGACCATACTGGTTACAGTTAAAACATCTGGCCTTTGATTTGTCGAATCCAACTGTCTTGTTCGCATGGGGCTTGTAACAACACCTTACATCACCGTACGAAACATTAAAACTCCATAATAAACCTAATGAATTCCTCCGAGTCATTTAAACATCGTACGACAACTTAGAATATCTTACGACTCTGTATGCCACATTAACACCTTGAAAAGCATGTTAGTATAATGTACGACACCTCACAACTCCTAACAACACCTTACAATACAATACGTAAAAATAAAATCCATAATAAACCTAATGAATTCGTCCGAGTCCTCTGAACATCGTACGATAACTCAGGATTTGTGACGACTCTGTATGTGACATTAGCAACATGAAAAGTAATTTATAATAATGTAGGACGCGTTACAGCTTCTAAGAACACCTTACATCACAGTACGAAACATTCACTACTAAAAAATGAACCTATTGTAACCTTTTTATAACCTTTTTGCAACCTTTTTTTTCAAAAGAGTTGCATTAGAAGAAGTTGCATTAGATCTAATGCAACTTTTTTGTTACCTATTGCAACTCTTATTTAAAGAGTTGCATTAAAAAAAGGTTGCATTTGAATAAAAATTGCATTATGTAAAAAAAACAGTTGCATTATGTAAAAAAACAGTTGCATTATGTAATAATAAAGGTTGCAATTGATCTAATGCAACTTCACCTAATGCAACCTTTTTTTACCAAAAAAAGTTGCAATAGGCTTATTTTCTTGTAGTGATTAAAACTCCATAATAAACCTAATGAATTCCTCCGAGTCATTTAAACATCGTACGACAACTTAGAATATCTTACGACTCTGTATGCCACATTAACACCTTGAAAAGCATCTTAGTATAATGTACGACACCTCACAACTCCTAACAACACCTTACAATACAGTACGTAAAAATAAAATCCATAATAAACCTAATGAATTCGTCCGAGTCCTCTGAACATCGTACGATAACTCAGGACTTGTGACGACTCTGTATGTGACATTAGCAACATGAAAAGTAATTTATAATAATGTAGGACGCGTTACAGCTACTAAGAACACCTTACATCACCGTACGAAACATTAAAACTCCATAATAAACCTAATGAATTCCTCCGAGTCATTTAAACATCGTACGACAACTTAGAATATCTTACGACTCTGTATGCCACTTTAGCACCTTGAAAAGCATGTTAGTATAATGTACGACACCTCACAATTCCTAACAACACCTTACAATACCGTACGTAAAAATAAAATCCCTAATAAACCTAATGAATATCTTACGACTCTGTATGCCACTTTAGCACCTTGAAAAGCATGTTAGTATAATGTACGACACCTCACAATTCTTAACAACACCTTACAATACCGTACGTAAAAATAAAATCCCTAATAAACCTTTTGAATTCGTCCGAGTGCTTTGAACATCGTATGATAACTCAGGACTTGTTACGACTCTGTATGTGACATTAGCAACATGAAAAGCTATTTATAATAATGTAGGACGCGTTACAACTTCTAAGAACACCTTACATCACCGTACGAAACATTAAAACTCCATAATAAACCTAATGAATTCCTCCGAGTCATTTAAACATCGTACGACAACTTAGAATATCTTACGACTCTGTATGCCACATTAACACCTTGAAAAGCATGTTAGTATAATGTACGACACCTCACAACTCCTAACAACACCTTACAATACAATACGTAAAAATAAAATCCATAATAAACCTAATGAATTCGTCCGAGTCCTCTGAACATCGTACGATAACTCAGGATTTGTGACGACTCTGTATGTGACATTAGCAACATGAAAAGTAATTTATAATAATGTAGGACGCGTTACAGCTTCTAAGAACACCTTACATCACAGTACGAAACATTAAAACTCCATAATAAACCTAATGAATTCCTCCGAGTCATTTAAACATCGTACGACAACTTAGAATATCTTACGACTCTGTATGCCGCATTAACACCTTGAAAAGCATCTTAGTATAATGTACGACACCTCACAACTCCTAACAACACCTTACAATACAGTACGTAAAAATAAAATCCATAATAAACCTAATGAATTCGTCCGAGTCCTCTGAACATCGTACGATAACTCAGGACTTGTGACGACTCTGTATGTGACATTAGCAACATGAAAAGTAATTTATAATAATGTAGGACGCGTTACAGCTACTAAGAACACCTTACATCACCGTACGAAACATTAAAACTCCATAATAAACCTAATGAATTCCTCCGAGTCATTTAAACATCGTACGACAACTTAGAATATCTTACGACTCTGTATGCCACTTTAGCACCTTGAAAAGCATGTTAGTATAATGTACGACACCTCACAATTCCTAACAACACCTTACAATACCGTACGTAAAAATAAAATCCCTAATAAACCTAATGAATATCTTACGACTCTGTATGCCACTTTAGCACCTTGAAAAGCATATTAGTATAATGTACGACACCTCACAATTCTTAACAACACCTTACAATACCGTACGTAAATATAAAATCCCTAATAAACCTTTTGAATTCGTCCGAGTCCTTTGAACATCGTATGATAACTCAGGACTTGTTACGACTCTGGATGTGACATTAGCAACATGAAAAGCAATTTATATTAATGTAGGACGCGTTACAACTTCTAAGAACACCTTACATCACCGTACGAAACATTAAAACTCCATAATAAACCTAATGAATTCCTCCGAGTCATTTAAACATCGTACGACAACTTAGAATATCTTACGACTCTGTATGCCACATTAACACATTGAAAAGCATGTTAGTATAATGTACGACACCTCACAACTCCTAACAACACCTTACAATACAGTACGTAGAAATAAAATCCATAAAAACCTAATGAATTCGTCCGAGTCCTTTGAAGATCGTATGATAACTCAGGACTTGTTACGACTCTGTATGTGACATTAGCGACATGAAAAGCAATTTATAATAATGTAGGACGCGTTACAACTTCTAAGAACACCATACATCACCGTACGAAACATTAAAACTCCATAATAAACCTAATGAATTCCTCCGAGTCATTTAAACATCGTACGACAACTTAGAATATCTTACGACTCTGTATGCCACATTAACACATTGAAAAGCATGTTAGTATAATGTACGACACCTCACAACTCCTAACAACACCTTACAATACAGTACTTAAAAATAAAATCCATAATAAACCTAATGAATTCGTCCGAGTCCTTTGAACATCGTACGATAACTCAGGACTTGTGACGACTCTGTATGTGACATTAGCAACATGAAAAGCAATTTATAATAATGTAGGACGCGTTACAGCTTCTAAGAACACCTTACATCACCGTACGAAACATTAAAACTCCATAATAAACCTAATGAATTCCTCCGAGTCATTTAAACATCGTACGACAACTCAGAATATCTTACGACTCTGTATGCCACATTAACACATTGAAATGCATGTTAGTATAATGTACGACACCTCACAACTCCTAACAACACCTTACAATACAGTACGTAAAAATAAAATCCATAATAAACCTAATGAATTCGTCCGAGTCCTCTGAACATCGTACGATAACTCAGGACTTGTGACGACTCTGTATGTGACATTAGCAACATGAAAAGTAATTTATAATAATGTAGGACGCGTTACAGCTTCTAAGAACACCTTACATCACCGTACGAAACATTAAAACTCCATAATAAACCTAATGAATTCCTCCGAGTCATTTAAACATCGTACGACAACTTAGAATATCTTACGACTCTGTATGCCACATTAACACATTGAAAAGCATGTTAGTATAATGTACGACACCTCACAACTCTTAACAACACCTTACAATACAGTACTTAAAAATAAAATCCATAATAAACCTAATGAATTCGTCCGAGTCCTTTGAACATCGTACGATAACTCAGGACTCGTGACGACTCTGTATGTGACATTAGCAACATGAAAAGTAATTTATAATAATGTAGGACGCGTTACAGCTTCTAAGAACACCTTACATCACCGTACGAAACATTAAAACTCCATAATAAACCTAATGAATTCCTCCGAGTCATTTAAACATCGTACGACAACTTAGAATATCTTACGACTCTGTATGCCACTTTAGCACCTTGAAAAGCATGTTAGTATAATGTACGACACCTCACAATTCCTAACAACACCTTACAATACCGTACGTAAAAATAAAATCCCTAATAAACCTAATGAATATCTTACGACTCTGTATGCCACTTTAGCACCTTGAAAAGCATGTTAGTATAATGTACGACACCTCACAATTCTTAACAACACCTTACAATACCGTACGTAAATATAAAATCCCTAATAAACCTTTTGAATTCGTCCGAGTCCTTTGAACATCGTATGATAACTCAGGACTTGTTACGACTCTGGATGTCACATTAGCAACATGAAAAGCAATTTATATTAATGTAGGACGCGTTACAACTTCTAAGAACACCTTACATCACCGTACGAAACATTAAAACTCCATAATAAACCTAATGAATTCCTCCGAGTCATTTAAACATCGTACGACAACTTAGAATATCTTACGACTCTGTATGCCACATTAACACATTGAAAAGCATGTTAGTATAATGTACGACACCTCACAACTCCTAACAACACCTTACAATACAGTACGTAAAAATAAAATCCATAAAAACCTAATGAATTCGTCCGAGTCCTTTGAAGATCGTATGATAACTCAGGACTTGTTACGACTCTGTATGTGACATTAGCGACATGAAAAGCAATTTATAATAATGTAGGACGCGTTATAACTTCTAAGAACACCATACATCACCGTACGAAACATTAAAACTCCATAATAAACCTAATGAATTCCTCCGAGTCATTTAAACATCGTACGACAACTCAGAATATCTTACGACTCTGTATGCCACATTAACACATTGAAAAGCATGTTAGTATAATGTACGACACGTCACAACTCCTAACAACACCTTACAATACAGTACGTAAAAATAAAATACATAATAAACCTAATGAATTCGTCCGAGTCCTCTGAACATCGTACGATAACTCAGGACTTGTGACGACTCTGTATGTGACATTAGCAACATGAAAAGTAATTTATAATAATGTAGGACGCGTTACAGCTTCTAAGAACACCTTACATCACCGTACGAAACATTAAAACTCCATAATAAACCTAATGAATTCCTCCGAGTCATTTAAACATCGTACGACAACTTAGAATATCTTACGACTCTGTATGCCACATTAACACATTGAAAAGCATGTTAGTATAATGTACGACACCTCACAACTCCTAACAACACCTTACAATACAATACTTAAAAATAAAATCCATAATAAACCTAAAGAATTCGTCCGAGTCCTTTGAACATCGTACGATAACTCAGGACTTGTGACGACTCTGTATGTGACATTAGCAACATGAAAAGTAATTTATAATAATGTAGGACGCGTTACAGCTTCTAAGAACACCTTACATCACCGTACGAAACATTAAAACTCCATAATAAACCTAATGAATTCCTCCGAGTCATTTAAACATCGTACGACAACTTAGAATATCTTACGACTCTGTATGCCACTTTAGCACCTTGAAAAGCATGTTAGTATAATGTACGACACCTCACAATTCTTAACAACACCTTACAATACCGTACGTAAAAATAAAATCCCTAATAAACCTATTGAATTCGTCCGAGTCCTTTGAACATCGTATGATAACTCAGGACTTGTGACGACTCTGTATGTGACATTAGCAACATGAAAAGTAATTTATAATAATGTAGGACGCGTTACAGCTTCTAAGAACACCTTACATCACCGTACGAAACATTAAAACTCCATAATAAACCTAATGAATTCCTCCGAGTCATTTAAACATCGTACGACAACTTAGAATATCTTACGACTCTGTATGCCACATTAACACATTGAAAAGCATGTTAGTATAATGTACGACACCTCACAACTCCTAACAACACCTTACAATACAATACTTAAAAATAAAATCCATAATAAACCTAAAGAATTCGTCCGAGTCCTTTGAACATCGTACGATAACTCAGGACTTGTGACGACTCTGTATGTGACATTAGCAACATGAAAAGTAATTTATAATAATGTAGGACGCGTTACAGCTTCTAAGAACACCTTACATCACCGTACGAAACATTAAAACTCCATAATAAACCTAATGAATTCCTCCGAGTCATTTAAACATCGTACGACAACTTAGAATATCTTACGACTCTGTATGCCACTTTAGCACCTTGAAAAGCATGTTAGTATAATGTACGACACCTCACAATTCTTAACAACACCTTACAATACCGTACGTAAAAATAAAATCCCTAATAAACCTATTGAATTCGTCCGAGTCCTTTGAACATCGTATGATAACTCAGGACTTGTTTCGACTCTGTATGTGACATTAGCGACATGAAAAGCAATTTATAATAATGTAGGATGCGTTACAACTTCTAAGAACACCTTACATCACCGTACGAAACATTAAAACTCCATAATAAACCTAATGAATTCCTCCGAGTCATTTAAACATCGTACGACAACTTAGAATATCTTACGACTCTGTATGCCACATTAACACCTTGAAAAGCATGTTAGTATAATGTACGACACCTCACAACTCCTAACAACACCTTACAATACAGTACGTAAGAATAAAATCCATAATAAACCTAATGAATTCGTCTGAGTCCTCTGAACATCGTACGATAACTCAGGACTTGTGACGACTCTGTTTTTGACATTAGCAACATGAAATGTAACTTATAATAATGTAGGACGCGTTACAACTTCTAAGAACAACTTACATCACCGTACGAAACATTAAAACTCCATAATAAACCTAATGAATTCCTCCGAGTCATTTAAACATCGTACGACAACTTAGAATATCTTACGACTCTGTATGCCACATTAACACATTGAAAAGCATGTTAGTATAATGTACGACACCTCACAACTCCTAACAACACCTTACAATACAGTACTTAAAAATAAAATCCATAAAAACCTAATGAATTCGTCCGAGTCCTTTGAAGATCGTATGATAACTCAGGACTTGTGACGACTCTGTATGTGATATTAGCGACATGAAAAGTAATTTATAATAATGTAGGACGCGTTACAGCTTCTAAGAACACCTTACATCACCGTACGAAACATTAAAACTCCATAATAAACCTAATGAATTCCTCCGAGTCATTTAAACATCGTACGACAACTTAGAATATCTTACGACTCTGTATGCCACATTAACACATTGAAAAGCATGTTAGTATAATGTACGACACCTCACAACTCCTAACAACACCTTACTATACAGTACTTAAAAATAAAATCCATTATAAACCTAATGAATTCGTCCGAGTCCTTTGAACATCGTACGATAACTCAGGACTTGTGACGACTCTGTATGTGACATTAGCAACATGAAAAGCAATTTATAATAATGTAGGACGCGTTACAACTTATAAGAACACCTTACATCACCGTACGAAACATTAAAACTCCATAATAAACCTAATGAATTCCTCCGAGTCATTTAAACATCGTACGACAACTCAGAATATCTTACGACTCTGTATGCCACATTAACACATTGAAAAGCATGTTAGTATAATGTACGACACCTCACAACTCCTAACAACACCTTACAATACAGTACGTAAAAATAAAATCCATAATAAACCTAATGAATTCGTCCGAGTCCTTTGAAGATCGTATGATAACTCAGGACTTGTTACGACTCTGTATGTGACATTAGCGACATGAAAAGCAATTTATAATAATGTAGGACGCGTTACAACTTCTAAGAACACCTTACATCACCGTACGAAACATTAAAACTCCATAATAAACCTAATGAATTCCTCCGAGTCATTTAAACATCGTACGACAACTTAGAATATCTTACGACTCTGTATGCCACTTTAGCACCTTGAAAAGCATGTTAGTATAATGTACGACACCTCACAATTCTTAACAACACCATAATAAACCTAATGAATTCCTCCGAGTCATTTAAACATCGTACGACAACTTAGAATATCTTACGACTCTGTATGCCACTTTAGCACCTTGAAAAGCATGTAAGTATAATGTACGACAACTCACAACTCCTAACAACACCTTACAATACAGTACTTAAAAATAAAATCCATAATAAACCTAATGAATTCGTCCGAGTCCTTTGAACATCGTACGATAACTCAGGACTTGTGACGACTCTGTATGTGACATTAGCAACATGAAAAGTAATTTATAATAATGTAGGACGCGTTACAGCTTCTAAGAACACCTTACATCACCGTACGAAACATTAAAACTCCATAATAAACCTAATGAATTCCTCCGAGTCATTTAAACATCGTACGACAACTTAGAATATCTTACGACTCTGTATGCCACTTTAGCACCTTGAAAAGCATGTTAGTATAATGTACGACACCTCACAATTCTTAACAACACCTTACAATACCGTACGTAAAAATAAAATCCCTAATAAACCTATTGAATTCGTCCGAGTCCTTTGAACATCGTATGATAAATCAGGACTTGTTACGACTCTATATGTGACATTAGCGACATGAAAAGCAATTTATAATAATGTAGGACGCGTTACAACTTCTAAGAACACCTTACATCACCGTACGAAACATTAAAACTCCATAATAAACCTAATGAATTCCTCCGAGTCATTTAAACATCGTACGACAACTTAGAATATCTTACGACTCTGTATGCCACATTAACACCTTGAAAAGCATGTTAGTATAATGTACGACACCTCACAACTCCTAACAACACCTTACAATACAGTACGTAAATATAAAATCCATAATAAACCTAATGAATTCGTCTGAGTCCTCTGAACATCGTACGATAACTCAGGACTTGTGACGACTCTGTTTGTGACATTAGCAACATGAAATGTAATTTATAATAATGTAGGACGCGTTACAACTTCTAAGAACACCTTACATCACCGTACGAAACATTAAAACTCCATAATAAACCTAATGAATTCCTCCGAGTCATTTAAACATCGTACGACAACTTAGAATATCTTACGACTCTGTATGCCACATTAACACATTGAAAAGCATGTTAGTATAATGTACGACACCTCACAACTCCTAACAACACCTTACAATACAGTACTTAAAAATAAAATCCATAATAAACCTAATGAATTCGTCCGAGTCCTTTGAACATCGTACTATAACTCAGGACTTGTGACGACTCTGTATGTGACATTAGCAACATGAAAAGTAATTTATAATAATGTAGGACGCGTTACAGCTTCTAAGAACACCTTACATCACCGTACGAAACATTAAAACTCCATAATAAACCTAATGAATTCCTCCGAGTCATTTAAACATCGTACGACAACTTAGAATATCTTACGACTCTGTATGCCACTTTAGCACCTTGAAAAGCATGTTAGTATAATGTACGACACCTCACAATTCTTAACAACACCTTACAATACCGTACGTAAAAATAAAATCCCTAATAAACCTATTGAATTCGTCCGAGTCCTTTGAACATCGTATGATAACTCAGGACTTGTTACGACTCTGTATGTGACATTAGCGACATGAAAAGCAATTTGTAATAATGTAGGATGCGTTACAACTTCTAAGAACACCTTACATCACCGTACGAAACATTAAAACTCCATAATAAACCTAATGAATTCCTCCGAGTCATTTAAACATCGTACGACAACTTAGAATATCTTACGACTCTGTATGCCACATTAACACCTTGAAAAGCATGTTAGTATAATGTACGACACCTCACAACTCCTAACAACACCTTACAATACAGTACGTAAAAATAAAATCCATAATAAACCTAATGAATTCGTCTGAGTCCTCTGAACATCGTACGATAACCCAGGACTTGTGACGACTCTGTTTGTGACATTAGCAACATGAAATGTAATTTATAATAATGTAGGACGCGTTACAACTTCTAAGAACACCTTACATCACCGTACGAAACATTAAAACTCCATAATAAACCTAATGAATTCCTCCGAGTCATTTAAACATCGTACGACAACTTAGAATATCTTACGACTCTGTATGCCACATTAACACATTGAAAAGCATGTAAGTATAATGTACGACAACTCACAACTCCTAACAACACCTTACAATACAGTACTTAAAAATAAAATCCATAATAAACCTAATGAATTCGTCTGAGTCCTTTGAACATCGTACGATAACTCAGGACTTGTGACGACTCTGTATGTGACATTAGCAACATGAAAAGTAATTTATAATAATGTAGGACGCGTTACAGCTTCTAAGAACACCTTACATCACCGTACGAAACATTAAAACTCCATAATAAACCTAATGAATTCCTCCGAGTCATTTAAACATCGTACGACAACTTAGAATATCTTACGACTCTGTATGCCACTTTAGCACCTTGAAAAGCATGTTAGTATAATGTAAGACACCTCACAATTCTTAACAACACCTTACAATACCGTACGTAAAAATAAAATCCCTAATAAACCTATTGAATTCGTCCGAGTCCTTTGAACATCGTATGATAAATCAGGACTTGTTACGACTCTATATGTGACATTAGCGACATGAAAAGCAATTTATAATAATGTAGGACGCGTTACAACTTCTAAGAACACCTTACATCACCGTACGAAACATTAAAACTCCATAATAAACCTAATGAATTCCTCCGAGTCATTTAAACATCGTACGACAACTTAGAATATCTTACGACTCTGTATACCACATTAACACCTTGAAAAGCATGTTAGTATAATGTACGACACCTCACAACTCCTAACAACACCTTACAATACAGTACGTAAAAATAAAATCCATAATAAACCTAATGAATTCGTCTGAGTCCTCTGAACATCGTACGATAACTCAGGACTTGTGACGACTCTGTTTGTGACATTAGCAGCATGAAATGTAATTTATAATAATGTAGGACGCGTTACAACTTCTAAGAACACCTTACATCACCGTACGAAACATTAAAACTCCATAATAAACCTAATGAATTCCTCCGAGTCATTTAAACATCGTACGACAACTTAGAATATCTTACGACTCTGTATGCCACATTAACACATTGAAAAGCATGTTAGTATAATGTACGACACCTCACAACTCCTAACAACACCTTACAATACAGTACTTAAAAATAAAATCCATAATAAACCTAATGAATTCGTCCGAGTCCTTTGAACATCGTACTATAACTCAGGACTTGTGACGACTCTGTATGTGACATTAGCAACATGAAAAGTAATTTATAATAATGTAGGACGCGTTACAGCTTCTAAGAACACCTTACATCACCGTACGAAACATTAAAACTCCATAATAAACCTAATGAATTCCTCCGAGTCATTTAAACATCGTACGACAACTTAGAATATCTTACGACTCTGTATGCCACTTTAGCACCTTCAAAAGCATGTTAGTATAATGTACGACACCTCACAATTCTTAACAACACCTTACAATACCGTACGTAAAAATAAAATCCCTAATAAACCTATTGAATTCGTCCGAGTCCTTTGAACATCGTATGATAACTCAGGACTTGTTACGACTCTGTATGTGACATTAGCGACATGAAAAGCAATTTATAATAATGTAGGATGCGTTACAACTTCTAAGAACACCTTACATCACCGTACGAAACATTAAAACTCCATAATAAACCTAATGAATTCCTCCGAGTCATTTAAACATCGTACGACAACTTAGAATATCTTACGACTCTGTATGCCACATTAACACCTTGAAAAGCATGTTAGTATAATGTACGACACCTCACAACTCCTAACAACACCTTACAATACAGTACGTAAAAATAAAATCCATAATAAACCTAATGAATTCGTCTGAGTCCTCTGAACATCGTACGATAACCCAGGACTTGTGACGACTCTGTTTGTGACATTAGCAACATGAAATGTAATTTATAATAATGTAGGACGCGTTACAACTTCTAAGAACACCTTACATCACCGTACGAAACATTAAAACTCCATAATAAACCTAATGAATTCCTCCGAGTCATTTAAACATCGTACGACAACTTAGAATATCTTACGACTCTGTATGCCACATTAACACATTGAAAAGCATGTAAGTATAATGTACGACAACTCACAACTCCTAACAACACCTTACAATACAGTACTTAAAAATAAAATCCATAATAAACCTAATGAATTCGTCCGAGTCCTTTGAACATCGTACGATAACTCAGGACTTGTGACGACTCTGTATGTGACATTAGCAACATGAAAAGTAATTTATAATAATGTAGGACGCGTTACAGCTTCTAAGAACACCTTACATCACCGTACGAAACATTAAAACTCCATAATAAACCTAATGAATTCCTCCGAGTCATTTAAACATCGTACGACAACTTAGAATATCTTACGACTCTGTATGCCACTTTAGCACCTTGAAAAGCATGTTAGTATAATGTACGACACCTCACAATTCTTAACAACACCTTACAATACCGTACGTAAAAATAAAATCCCTAATAAACCTATTGAATTCGTTCCGAGTCCTTTGAACATCGTATGATAAATCAGGACTTGTTACGACTCTATATGTGACATTAGCGACATGAAAAGCAATTTATAATAATGTAGGACGCGTTACAACTTCTAAGAACACCTTACATCACCGTACGAAACATTAAAACTCCATAATAAACCTAATGAATTCCTCCGAGTCATTTAAACATCGTACGACAACTTAGAATATCTTACGACTCTGTATGCCACATTAACACCTTGAAAAGCATGTTAGTATAATGTACGACACCTCACAACTCCTAACAACACCTTACAATACAGTACGTAAAAATAAAATCCATAATAAACCTAATGAATTCGTCTGAGTCCTCTGAACATCGTACGATAACTCAGGACTTGTGACGACTCTGTTTGTGACATTAGCAACATGAAATGTAATTTATAATAATGTAGGACGCGTTACAACTTCTAAGAACACCTTACATCACCGTACGAAACATTAAAACTCCATAATAAACCTAATGAATTCCTCCGAGTCATTTAAACATCGTACGACAACTTAGAATATCTTACGACTCTGTATGCCACATTAACACATTGAAAAGCATGTTAGTATAATGTACGACACCTCACAACTCCTAACAACACCTTACAATACAGTACTTAAAAATAAAATCCATAATAAACCTAATGAATTCGTCCGAGTCCTTTGAACATCGTACGATAACTCAGGACTTGTGACGACTCTGTATGTGACATTAGCAACATGAAAAGTAATTTATAATAATTTAGGACGCGTTACAGCTTCTAAGAACACCTTACATCACCGTACGAAACATTAAAACTCCATAATAAACCTAATGAATTCCTCCGGGTCATTTAAACATCGTACGACAACTTAGAATATCTTACGACTCTGTATGCCACTTTAGCACCTTGAAAAGCATGTTAGTATAATGTACGACACCTCACAATTCTTAACAACACCTTACAATACCGTACGTAAAAATAAAATCCCTAATAAACCTATTGAATTCGTCCGAGTCCTTTGAACATCGTATGATAAATCAGGACTTGTTACGACTCTATATGTGACATTAGCGACATGAAAAGCAATTTATAATAATGTAGGACGCGTTACAACTTCTAAGAACACCTTACATCACCGTACGAAACATTAAAACTCCATAATAAACCTAATGAATTCCTCCGAGTCATTTAAACATCGTACGACAACTTAGAATATCTTACGACTCTGTATGCCACTTTAGCACCTTGAAAAGCATGTTAGTATAATGTACGACACCTCACAATTCTTAACAACACCTTTCAATACCGTACGTAAAAATAAAATCCCTAATAAACCTATTGAATTCGTCCGAGTCCTTTGAACATCGTATGATAAATCAGGACTTGTTACGACTCTATATGTGACATTAGCGACATGAAAAGCAATTTATAATAATGTAGGACGAGTTACAGCTTCTAAGAAAACCTTACATCACCGTACGAAACATTAAAACTCCATAATAAACCTAATGAATTCCTCCGAGTCATTTAAACATCGTACGACAACTTAGAATATCTTACGACTCTGTATTCCACTTTAGCACCTTGAAAAGCATGTTAGTATAATGTACGACACCTCACAATTCTTAACAACACCTTACAATACCGTACGTAAAAATAAAATCCCTAATAAACCTATTGAATTCGTCCGAGTCCTTTGAACATCGTACGATAACTCAGGACTTGTGACGACTCTGTATGTGACATTAGCAACATGAAAAGTAATTTATAATAATGTAGGACGCGTTACAGCTTCTAAGAACACCTTACATCACCGTACGAAACATTAAAACTCCATAATAAACCTAATGAATTCCTCCGAGTCATTTAAACATCGTACGACAACTTAGAATATCTTACGACTCTGTATGCCACTTTAGCACCTTGAAAAGCATGTTAGTATAATGTACGACACCTCACAATTCTTAACAACACCTTACAATACCGTACGTAAAAATAAAATCCCTAATAAACCTATTGAATTCGTCCGAGTCCTTTGAACATCGTATGATAACTCAGGACTTGTTACGACTCTGTATGTGACATTAGCAACATGAAAAGCAATTTATAATAATGTAGGACGCGTTACAACTTCTAAGAACACCTTACATCACCGTACGAAACATTAAAACTCCATAATAAACCTAATGAATTCCTCCGAGTCATTTAAACATCGTACGACAACTTAGAATATCTTACGACTCTGTATGCCACATTAACACCTTGAAAAGCATGTTAGTATAATGTACGACACCTCACAACTCCTAACAACACCTTACAATACAGTACGTAAAAATAAAATCCATAATAAACCTAATGAATTCGTCCGAGTCCTTTGAACATCGTACGATAACTCAGTACTTGTGACGACTCTGTATGTGACATTAGCAACATGAAAAGTAATTTATAATAATGTAGGACGCGTTACAGCTTCTAAGAACACCTTACATCACCGTACGAAACATTAAAACTCCATAATAAACCTAATGAATTCCTCCGAGTCATTTAAACATCGTACGACAACTTAGAATATCTTACGACTCTGTATCCCACATTAACACCTTGAAAAGCATGTTAGTATAATGTACGACACCTCACAACTCCTAACAACACCTTACAATACAGTACGTAAAAATAAAATTCATAATAAACCTAATGAATTCGTCCGAGTCCTTTGAACATCGTATGATAAATCAGGACTTGTTACGACTCTATATGTGACATTAGCGACATGAAAAGCAATTTATAATAATGTAGGACGCGTTACAGCTTCTAAGAACACCTTACATCACCGTACGAAACATTAAAACTCCATAATAAACCTAATGAATTCCTCCGAGTCATTTAAACATCGTACGACAACTTAGAATATCTTACGACTCTGTATGCCACTTTAGCACCTTGAAAAGCATGTTAGTATAATGTACGACACCTCACAATTCTTAACAACACCTTTCAATACCGTACGTAAAAATAAAATCCCTAATAAACCTATTGAATTCGTCCGAGTCCTTTGAACATCGTATGATAAATCAGGACTTGTTACGACTCTATATGTGACATTAGCGACATGAAAAGCAATTTATAATAATGTAGGACGAGTTACAGCTTCTAAGAACACCTTACATCACCGTACGAAACATTAAAACTCCATAATAAACCTAATGAATTCCTCCGAGTCATTTAAACATCGTACGACAACTTAGAATATCTTACGACTCTGTATTCCACTTTAGCACCTTGAAAAGCATGTTAGTATAATGTACGACACCTCACAATTCTTAACAACACCTTACAATACCGTACGTAAAAATAAAATCCCTAATAAACCTATTGAATTCGTCCGAGTCCTTTGAACATCGTACGATAACTCAGGACTTGTGACGACTCTGTATGTGACATTAGCAACATGAAAAGTAATTTATAATAATGTAGGACGCGTTACAGCTTCTAAGAACACCTTACATCACCGTACGAAACATTAAAACTCCATAATAAACCTAATGAATTCCTCCGAGTCATTTAAACATCGTACGACAACTTAGAATATCTTACGACTCTGTATGCCACTTTAGCACCTTGAAAAGCATGTTAGTATAATGTACGGCACCTCACAATTCTTAACAACACCTTACAATACCGTACGTAAAAATAAAATCCCTAATAAACCTATTGAATTCGTCCGAGTCCTTTGAACATCGTATGATAACTCAGGACTTGTTACGACTCTGTATGTGACATTAGCAACATGAAAAGCAATTTATAATAATGTAGGACGCGTTACAACTTCTAAGAACACCTTACATCACCGTACGAAACATTAAAACTCCATAATAAACCTAATGAATTCCTCCGAGTCATTTAAACATCGTACGACAACTTAGAATATCTTACGACTCTGTATGCCACATTAACACCTTGAAAAGCATGTTAGTATAATGTACGACACCTCACAACTCCTAACAACACCTTACAATACAGTACGTAAAAATAAAATCCATAATAAACCTAATGAATTCGTCCGAGTCCTTTGAACATCGTACGATAACTCAGTACTTGTGACGACTCTGTATGTGACATTAGCAACATGAAAAGTAATTTATAATAATGTAGGACGCGTTACAGCTTCTAAGAACACCTTACATCACCGTACGAAACATTAAAACTCCATAATAAACCTAATGAATTCCTCCGAGTCATTTAAACATCGTACGACAACTTAGAATATCTTACGACTCTGTATCCCACATTAACACCTTGAAAAGCATGTTAGTATAATGTACGACACCTCACAACTCCTAACAACACCTTACAATACAGTACGTAAAAATAAAATTCATAATAAACCTAATGAATTCGTCCGAGTCCTTTGAACATCGTATGATAAATCAGGACTTGTTACGACTCTATATGTGACATTAGCGACATGAAAAGCAATTTATAATAATGTAGGACGCGTTACAGCTTCTAAGAACACCTTACATCACCGTACGAAACATTAAAACTCCATAATAAACCTAATGAATTCCTCCGAGTCATTTAAACATCGTACGACAACTTAGAATATCTTACGACTCTGTATGCCACATTAACACATTGAAAAGCATGTTAGTATAATGTACGACACCTCACAACTCCTAACAACACCTTACAATACAGTACTTAAAAATAAAATCCATAATAAACCTAATGAATTCGTCCGAGTCCTTTGAACATCGTACGATAACTCAGGACTTGTGACGACTCTGTATGTGACATTAGCAACATGAAAAGTAATTTATAATAATGTAGGACGCGTTACAGCTTCTAAGAACACCTTACATCACCGTACGAAACATTAAAACTCCATAATAAACCTAATGAATTCCTCCGAGTCATTTAAACATCGTACGACAACTTAGAATATCTTACGACTCTGTATGCCACTTTAGCACCTTGAAAAGCATGTTAGTATAATGTACGACACCTCACAATTCTTAACAACACCTTACAATACCGTACGTAAAAATAAAATCCCTAATAAACCTATTGAATTCGTCCGAGTCCTTTGAACATCGTATGATAACTCAGGACTTGTTACGACTCTGTATGTGACATTAGCAACATGAAAAGCAATTTATAATAATATAGGACGCGTTACAACTTCTAAGAACACCTTACATCACCGTACGAAACATTAAAACTCCATAATAAACCTAATGAATTCCTCCGAGTCATTTAAACATCGTACGACAACTTAGAATATCTTACGACTCTGTATGCCACATTAACATCTTGAAAAGCATGTTAGTATAATGTACGACACCTCACAACTCCTAACAACACCTTACAATACAGTACGTAAAAATAAAATCCATAATAAACCTAATGAATTCGTCCGAGTCCTTTGAACATCGTACGATAACTCAGTACTTGTGACGACTCTGTATGTGACATTAGCAACATGAAAAGCAATTTATAATAATGTAGGACGCGTTACAGCTTCTAAGAACACCTTACATCACCGTACGAAACATTAAAACTCCATAATAAACCTAATGAATTCCTCCGAGTCATTTAAACATCGTACGACAACTTAGAATATCTTACGACTCTGTATCCCACATTAACACCTTGAAAAGCATGTTAGTATAATGTACGACACCTCACAACTCCTAACAACACCTTACAATACAGTACGTAAAAATAAAATCCATAATAAACCTAATGAATTCGTCCGAGTCCTTTGAACATCGTACGATAACTCAGTACTTGTGACGACTCTGTATGTGACATTAGCAACATGAAAAGTAATTTATAATAATGTAGGACGCGTTACAGCTTCTAAGAACACCTTACATCACCGTACGAAACATTAAAACTCCATAATAAACCTAATGAATTCCTCCGAGTCATTTAAACATCGTACGACAACTTAGAATATCTTACGACTCTGTATCCCACATTAACACCTTGAAAAGCATGTTAGTATAATGTACGACACCTCACAACTCCTAACAACACCTTACAATACAGTACGTAAAAATAAAATTCATAATAAACCTAATGAATTCGTCCGAGTCCTTTGAACATCGTACGATAACTCAGTACTTGTGACGACTCTGTATGTGACATTAGAAACATGAAAAGTAATTTATAATAATGTAGGACGCGTTACAGCTTCTAAGAACACCTTACATCACCGTACGAAACATTAAAACTCCATAATAAACCTAATGAATTCCTCCGAGTCATTTAAACATCGTACGACAACTTAGAATATCTTACGACTCTGTATGCCACTTTAGCACCTTGAAAAGCATGTTAGTATAATGTATGACACCTCACAATTCTTAACAACACCTTACAATACCGTACGTAAAAATAAAATCCCTAATAAACCTATTGAATTCGTCCGAGTCCTTTGAACATCGTATGATAAATTAGGACTTGTTACGACTCTATATGTGACATTAGCGACATGAAAAGCAATTTATAATAATGTAGGACGCGTTACAACTTCTAAGAACACCTTACATCACCGTACGAAACATTAAAACTACATAATAAACCTAATGAATTCCTCCGAGTCATTTAAACATCGTACGACAACTTAGAATATCTTACGACTCTGTATGCCACTTTAGCACCTTCAAAAGCATGTTAGTATAATGTACGACACCTCACAATTCTTAACAACACCTTACAATACCGTACGTAAAAATAAAATCCCTAATAAACCTATTGAATTCGTCCGAGTCCTTTGAACATCGTATGATAACTCAGGACTTGTTACGACTCTGTATGTGACATTAGCGACATGAAAAGCAATTTATAATAATGTAGGACGCGTTACAACTTCTAAGAACACCTTACATCACCGTACGAAACATTAAAACTCCATAATAAACCTAATGAATTCCTCGGAATCATTTAAACATCGTACGACAACTTAGAATATCTTACGACTCTGTATGCCACATTAACACCTTGAAAAGCATGTTAGTATAATGTATGACACCTCACAACTCCTAACAACACCTTACAATACAGTACGTAAAAATAAAATCCATAATAAACCTAATGAATTCGTCCGAGTCCTTTGAACATCGTACGATAACTCAAGACTTGTGACGACTCTGTATGTGACATTAGCAACATGAAAAGTAATTTATAATAATGTAGGACGCGTTACAGCTTCTAAGAACACCTTACATCACCGTACGAAACATTAAAACTCCATAATAAACCTAATGAATTCCTCCGAGTCATTTAAACATCGTACGAAAACTTAGAATATCTTACGACTCTGTATGCCACTTTAGCACCTTCAAAAGCATGTTAGTATAATGTACGACACCTCACAATTCTTAACCACACCTTACAATACCGTACGTAAAAATAAAATCCCTAATAAACCTATTGAATTCGTCCGAGTCCTTTGAACATCGTATGATAACTCAGGACTTGTTACGACTCTGTATGTGACATTAGCGACATGAAAAGCAATTTATAATAATGTAGGACGCGTTACAACTTCTAAGAACACCTTACATCACCGTACGAAACATTAAAACTCCATAATAAACCTAATGAATTCCTTCGAGTCATTTAAACATCGTACGACAACTTAGAATATCTTACGACTCTGTATGCCACATTAACACCTTGAAAAGCATGTTAGTATAATGTACGACACCTCACAACTCCTAACAACACCTGACAATACAGTACGTAAAAATAAAATCTATAATAAACCTAATGAATTCGTCCGAGTCCTTTGAACATCGTACGATAACTCAGGACTTGTGACGACTCTGTATGTGACATTAGCAACATGAAAAGTAATTTATAATAATGTAGGACGCGTTACAGCTTCTAAGAACACATTACATCACCGTACGAAACATTAAAACTCCATAATAAACCTAATGAATTCCTCCGAGTCATTTAAACATCGTACGACAACTTAGAATATCTTACGACTCTGTATCCCACATTAACACCTTGAAAAGCATGTTAGTATAATGTACGACACCTCACAACTCCTAACAACACCTGACAATACAGTACGTAAAAATAAAATCCATAATAAACCTAATGAATTCGTCCGAGTCCTTTGAACATCGTACGATAACTCAGGACTTGTGACGACTCTGTATGTGACATTAGCAACATGAAAAGTAATTTATAATAATGTAGGACGCGTTACAGCTTCTAAGAACACCTTACATCACCGTACGAAACATTAAAACTCCATAATAAACCTAATGAATTCCTCCGAGTCATTTAAACATCGTACGAAAACTTAGAATATCTTACGACTCTGTATGCCACTTTAGCACCTTCAAAAGCATGTTAGTATAATGTACGACACCTCACAATTCTTAACAACACCTTACAATACCGTACGTAAAAATAAAATCACTAATAAACCTATTGAATTCGTCCGAGTCCTTTGAACATCGTATGATAACTCAGGACTTGTTACGACTCTGTATGTGACATTAGCGACATGAAAAGCAATTTATAATAATGTAGGACGCGTTACAACTTCTAAGAACACCTTACATCACCGTACGAAACATTAAAACTCCATAATAAACCTAATGAATTCCTCCGAGTCATTTAAACATCGTACGACAACTTAGAATATCTTACGACTCTGTATGCCACATTAACACCTTGAAAAGCATGTTAGTATAATGTACGACACCTCACAACTCCTAACAACACCTGACAATACAGTACGTAAAAATAAAATCCATAATAAACCTAATGAATTCGTCCGAGTCCTTTGAACATCGTACGATAACTCAGGACTTGTGACGACTCTTTATGTGACATTAGCAACATGAAAAGTAATTTATAATAATGTAGGACGCGTTACAGCTTCTAAGAACACCTTACATCACCGTACGAAACATTAAAACTCCATAATAAACCTAATGAATTCCTCCGAGTCATTTAAACATCGTACGAAAACTTAGAATATCTTACGACTCTGTATGCCACTTTAGCACCTTCAAAAGCATGTTAGTATAATGTACGACACCTCACAATTCTTAACAACACCTTACAATACCGTACGTAAAAATAAAATCCCTAATAAACCTATTGAATTCGTCCGAGTCCTTTGAACATCGTATGATAACTCAGGACTTGTTACGACTCTGTATGTGACATTAGCGACATGAAAAGCAATTTATAATAATGTAGGACGCGTTACAACTTCTAAGAACACCTTACATCACCGTATGAAACATTAAAACTCCATAATAAACCTAATGAATTCCTCCGAGTCATTTAAACATCGTACGACAACTTAGAATATCTTACGACTCTGTATGCCACATTAACACCTTGAAAAGCATGTTAGTATAATGTACGACACCTCACAACTCCTAACAACACCTGACAATACAGTACGTAAAAATAAAATCCATAATAAACCTAATGAATTCGTCCGAGTCCTTTGAACATCATACGATAACTCAGGACTTGTGACGACTCTGTTTGTGACATTAGCAACATGAAAAGTAATTTATAATAATGTAGGACGCGTTACAGCTTCTAAGAACACCTTACATCACCGTACGACACATTAAAACTCCATAATAAACCTAATGAATTCCTCCGAGTCATTTAAACATCGTACGACAACTTAGAATATCTTACGACTCTGTATGCCACTTTAGCACCTTCAAAAGCATGTTAGTATAATGTACGACACCTCACAATTCTTAACAACACCTTACAATACCGTACGTAAAAATAAAATCCCTAATAAACCTATTGAATTCGTCCGAGTCCTTTGAACATCGTATGATAACTCAGGACTTGTTACGACTCTGTATGTGACATTAGCGACATGAAAAGCAATTTATAATAATGTAGGACGCGTTACAACTTCTTAGAACACCTTACATCACCGTACGAAACATTAAAACTCCACAATAAACCTAATGAATTCCTCCGAGTCATTTAAACATCGTACGACAACTTAGAATATCTTACGACTCTGTATGCCACATTAACACCTTGAAAAGCATGTTACTATAATGTACGACACCTCACAACTCCTAACAACACCTTACAATACAGTAGATAAAAATAAAATCCATAATAAACCTAATGAATTCGTCCGAGTCCTTTAAACATCGTACGATAACTCAGGACTTGTGACGACTCTGTATGTGACATTAGCAACATGAAAAGTAATTTATAATAATGTAGGACGCGTTACAGCTTCTAAGAACACCTTACATCACCGTACGAAACATTAAAACTCCATAATAAACCTAATGAATTCCTCCGAGTCATTTAAACATCGTACGACAACTTAGAATATCTTACGACTCTGTATGCCACATTAACACCTTGAAAAGCATGTTATTATAATGTACGACACCTCACAACTCCTAACAACACCTGACAATACAGTACGTAAAAATAAAATCCATAATAAACCTAATGAATTCGTCCGAGTCCTTTGAACATCATACGATAACTCAGGACTTGTGACGACTCTGTATGTGACATTAGCAACATGAAAAGTAATTTATAATAATGTAGGACGCGTTACAGCTTCTAAGAACACCTTACATCACCGTACGACACATTAAAACTCCATAATAAACCTAATGAATTCCTCCGAGTCATTTAAACATCGTACGACAACTTAGAATATCTTACGACTCTGTATGCCACTTTAGCACCTTCAAAAGCATGTTAGTATAATGTACGACACCTCACAATTCTTAACAACACCTTACAATACCGTACGTAAAAATAAAATCCCTAATAAACCTATTGAATTCGTCCGAGTCCTTTGAACTTCGTATGATAACTCAGGACTTGTTACGACTCTGTATGTGACATTAGCGACATGAAAAGCAATTTATAATAATGTAGGACGCGTTACAACTTCTTAGAACACCTTACATCACCGTACGAAACATTAAAACTCCACAATAAACCTAATGAATTCCTCCGAGTCATTTAAACATCGTACGACAACTTAGAATATCTTACGACTCTGTATGCCACATTAACACCTTGAAAAGCATGTTACTATAATGTACGACACCTCACAACTCCTAACAACACCTTACAATACAGTAGATAAAAATAAAATCCATAATAAACCTAATGAATTCGTCCGAGTCCTTTAAACATTGTACGATAACTCAGGACTTGTGACGACTCTGTATGTGACATTAGCAACATGAAAAGTAATTTATAATAATGTAGGACGCGTTACAGCTTCTAAGAACACCTTACATCACCGTACGAAACATTAAAACTCCATAATAAACCTAATGAATTCCTCCGAGTCATTTAAACATCGTACGACAACTTAGAATATCTTACGACTCTGTATGCCACATTAACACCTTGAAAAGCATGTTAGTATAATGTATGACACCTCACAACTCCTAACAACACCTGACAATACAGTACGTAAAAATAAAATCCATAATAAACCTAATGAATTCGTCCGAGTCCTTTGAACATCGTACGATAACTCAGGACTTGTGACGACTCTGTATGTGACATTAGCACCATGAAAAGTAATTTATAATAATGTAGGACGCGTTACAGCTTCTAAGAACACCTTACATCACCGTACGAAACATTAAAACTCCATAATAAACCTAATGAATTCCTCCGAGTCATTTAAACATCGTACGAAAACTTAGAATATCTTACGACTCTGTATGCCACTTTAGCACCTTCAAAAGCATGTTAGTATAATGTACGACACCTCACAATTCTTAACAACACCTTACAATACCGTACGTAAAAATAAAATCACTAATAAACCTATTGAATTCGTCCGAGTCCTTTGAACATCGTATGATAACTCTGGACTTGTTACGACTCTGTATGTGACATTAGCGACATGAAAAGCAATTTATAATAATGTAGGACGTGTTACAACTTCTAAGAACACCTTACATCACCGTACGAAACATTAAAACTCCATAATAAACCTAATGAATTCCTCCGAGTCATTTAAACATCATACGACAACTTAGAATATCTTACGACTCTGTATGCCACATTAACACCTTGAAAAGCATGTTAGTATAATGTACGACACCTCACAACTCCTAACAACACCTGACAATACAGTACGTAAAAATAAAATCCATAATAAACCTAATGAATTCGTCCGAGTCCTTTGAACATCGTACGATAACTCAGGACTTGTGACGACTCTTTATGTGACATTAGCAACATGAAAAGTAATTTATAATAATGTAGGACGCGTTACAGCTTCTAAGAACACCTTACATCACCGTACGACACATTAAAACTCCATAATAAACCTAATGAATTCCTCCGAGTCATTTAAACATCGTACGACAACTTAGAATATCTTACGACTCTGTATGCCACTTTAGCACCTTCAAAAGCATGTTAGTATAATGTACGACACCTCACAATTCTTAACAACACCTTACAATACCGTACGTAAAAATAAAATCCCTAATAAACCTATTGAATTCGTCCGAGTCCTTTGAACATCGTATGATAACTCAGGACTTGTTACGACTCTGTATGTGACATTAGCGACATGAAAAGCAATTTATAATAATGTAGGACGCGTTACAACTTCTTAGAACACCTTACATCACCGTACGAAACATTAAAACTCCACAATAAACCTAATGAATTCCTCCGAGTCATTTAAACATCGTACGACAACTTAGAATATCTTACGACTCTGTATGCCACATTAACACCTTGAAAAGCATGTTACTATAATGTACGACACCTCACAACTCCTAACAACACCTTACAATACAGTAGATAAAAATAAAATCCATAATAAACCTAATGAATTCGTCCGAGTCCTTTAAACATCGTACGATAACTCAGGACTTGTGACGACTCTGTATGTGACATTAGCAACATGAAAAGTAATTTATAATAATGTAGGACGCGTTACAGCTTCTAAGAACACCTTACATCACCGTACGAAACATTAAAACTCCATAATAAACCTAATGAATTCCTCCGAGTCATTTAAACATCGTACGACAACTTAGAATATCTTACGACTCTGTATGCCACATTAACACCTTGAAAAGCATGTTATTATAATGTACGACACCTCACAACTCCTAACAACACCTGACAATACAGTACGTAAAAATAAAATCCATAATAAACCTAATGAATTCGTCCGAGTCCTTTGAACATCATACGATAACTCAGGACTTGTGACGACTCTGTATGTGACATTAGCAACATGAAAAGTAATTTATAATAATGTAGGACGCGTTACAGCTTCTAAGAACACCTTACATCACCGTACGACACATTAAAACTCCATAATAAACCTAATGAATTCCTCCGAGTCATTTAAACATCGTACGACAACTTAGAATATCTTACGACTCTGTATGCCACTTTAGCACCTTCAAAAGCATGTTAGTATAATGTACGACACCTCACAATTCTTAACAACACCTTACAATACCGTACGTAAAAATAAAATCCCTAATAAACCTATTGAATTCGTCCGAGTCCTTTGAACTTCGTATGATAACTCAGGACTTGTTACGACTCTGTATGTGACATTAGCGACATGAAAAGCAATTTATAATAATGTAGGACGCGTTACAACTTCTTAGAACACCTTACATCACCGTACGAAACATTAAAACTCCACAATAAACCTAATGAATTCCTCCGAGTCATTTAAACATCGTACGACAACTTAGAATATCTTACGACTCTGTATGCCACATTAACACCTTGAAAAGCATGTTACTATAATGTACGACACCTCACAACTCCTAACAACACCTTACAATACAGTAGATAAAAATAAAATCCATAATAAACCTAATGAATTCGTCCGAGTCCTTTAAACATCGTACGATAACTCAGGACTTGTGACGACTCTGTATGTGACATTAGCAACATGAAAAGTAATTTATAATAATGTAGGACGCGTTACAGCTTCTAAGAACACCTTACATCACCGTACGAAACATTAAAACTCCATAATAAACCTAATGAATTCCTCCGAGTCATTTAAACATCGTACGACAACTTAGAATATCTTACGACTCTGTATGCCACATTAACACCTTGAAAAGCATGTTAGTATAATGTATGACACCTCACAACTCCTAACAACACCTGACAATACAGTACGTAAAAATAAAATCCATAATAAACCTAATGAATTCGTCCGAGTCCTTTGAACATCGTACGATAACTCAGGACTTGTGACGACTCTGTATGTGACATTAGCACCATGAAAAGTAATTTATAATAATGTAGGACGCGTTACAGCTTCTAAGAACACCTTACATCACCGTACGAAACATTAAAACTCCATAATAAACCTAATGAATTCCTCCGAGTCATTTAAACATCGTACGAAAACTTAGAATATCTTACGACTCTGTATGCCACTTTAGCACCTTCAAAAGCATGTTAGTATAATGTACGACACCTCACAATTCTTAACAACACCTTACAATACCGTACGTAAAAATAAAATCACTAATAAACCTATTGAATTCGTCCGAGTCCTTTGAACATCGTATGATAACTCTGGACTTGTTACGACTCTGTATGTGACATTAGCGACATGAAAAGCAATTTATAATAATGTAGGACGTGTTACAACTTCTAAGAACACCTTACATCACCGTACGAAACATTAAAACTCCATAATAAACCTAATGAATTCCTCCGAGTCATTTAAACATCATACGACAACTTAGAATATCTTACGACTCTGTATGCCACATTAACACCTTGAAAAGCATGTTAGTATAATGTACGACACCTCACAACTCCTAACAACACCTGACAATACAGTACGTAAAAATAAAATCCATAATAAACCTAATGAATTCGTCCGAGTCCTTTGAACATCGTACGATAACTCAGGACTTGTGACGACTCTTTATGTGACATTAGCAACATGAAAAGTAATTTATAATAATGTAGGACGCGTTACAGCTTCTAAGAACACCTTACATCACCGTACGAAACATTAAAACTCCATAATAAACCTAATGAATTCCTCCGAGTCATTTAAACATCGTACGAAAACTTAGAATATCTTACGACTCTGTATGCCACTTTAGCACCTTCAAAAGCATGTTAGTATAATGTACGACACCTCACAATTCTTAACAACACCTTACAATACCGTACGTAAAAATAAAATCCCTAATAAACCTATTGAATTCGTCCTAGTCCTTTGAACATCGTATGATAACTCAGGACTTGTTACGACTCTGTATGTGACATTAGCGACATGAAAAGCAATTTATAATAATGTAGGACGCGTTACAACTTCTAAGAACACCTTACATCACCGTATGAAACATTAAAACTCCATAATAAACCTAATGAATTCCTCCGAGTCATTTAAACATCGTACGACAACTTAGAATATCTTACGACTCTGTATGCCACATTAACACCTTGAAAAGCATGTTAGTATAATGTACGACACCTCACAACTCCTAACAACACCTGACAATACAGTACGTAAAAATAAAATCCATAATAAACCTAATGAATTCGTCCGAGTCCTTTGAACATCATACGATAACTCAGGACTTGTGACGACTCTGTATGTGACATTAGCAACATGAAAAGTAATATATAATAATGTAGGACGCGTTACAGCTTCTAAGAACACCTTACATCACCGTACGAAACATTAAAACTCCATAATAAACCTAATGAATTCCTCCGAGTCATTTAAACATCGTACGACAACTTAGAATATCTTACGACTCTGTATGCCACTTTAGCACCTTCAAAAGCATGTTAGTATAATGTACGACACCTCACAATTCTTAACAACACCTTACAATACCGTACGTAAAAATAAAATCCCTAATAAACCTATTGAATTCGTCCGATTCCTTTGAACATCGTATGATAACTCAGGACTTGTTACGACTCTGTATGTGACATTAGCGACATGAAAAGCAATTTATAATAATGTAGGACGCGTTACAACTTCTTAGAACACCTTACATCACCGTACGAAACATTAAAACTCCACAATAAACCTAATGAATTCCTCCGAGTCATTTAAACATCGTACGACAACTTAGAATATCTTACGACTCTGTATGCCACATTAACACCTTGAAAAGCATGTTAGTATAATGTACGACACCTCACAACTCCTAACAACACCTTACAATACAGTAGATAAAAATAAAATCCATAATAAACCTAATGAATTCGTCCGAGTCCTTTAAACATCGTACGATAACTCAGGACTTGTGACGACTCTGTATGTGACATTAACAACATGAAAAGTAATTTATAATAATGTAGGACGCGTTACAGCTTCTAAGAAAACCTTACATCACCGTACGAAACATTAAAACTCCATAATAAACCTAATGAATTCCTCCGAGTCATTTAAACATCGTACGAAAACTTAGAATATCTTACGACTCTGTATGCCACTTTAGCACCTTCAAAAGCATGTTAGTATAATGTACGACACCTCACAATTCTTAACAACACCTTACAATACCGTACGTAAAAATAAAATCCCTAATAAACCTATTGAATTTGTCCGAGTCCTTTGAACATCGTATGATAACTCAGGACTTGTTACGACTCTGTATGTGACATTAGCGACATGAAAAGCAATTTATAATAATGTAGGACGCGTTACAACTTCTAAGAACACCTTACATCACCGTACGAAACATTAAAACTCCATAATAAACCTAATGAATTCCTCCGAGTCATTTAAACATCGTACGACAACTTAGAATATCTTACGACTCTGTATGCCACATTAACACCTTGAAAAACATGTTAGTATAATGTACGACACCTCACAACTCCTAACAACACCTGACAATACAGTACGTAAAAATAAAATCCATAATAAACCTAATGAATTCGTCCGAGTCCTTTGAACATCATACGATAACTCAGGACTTGTGACGACTCTGTATGTGACATTAGCAACATGAAAAGTAATTTATAATAATGTAGGACGCGTTACAGCTTCTAAGAACACCTTACATCACCGTACGAAACATTAAAACTCCATAATAAACCTAATGAATTCCTCCGAGTCATTTAAACATCGTACGAAAACTTAGAATATCTTACGACTCTATATGCCACTTTAGCACCTTCAAAAGCATGTTAGTATAATGTACGACACCTCACAATTCTTAACAACACCTTACAATACCGTACGTAAAAATAAAATCCCTAATAAACCTATTGAATTCGTCCGAGTCCTTTGAACATCGTATGATAACTCAGGACTTGTTACGACTCTGTATGTGACATTAGCGACATGAAAAGCAATTTATAATAATGTAGGACGCGTTACAACTTCTAAGAACACCTTACATCACCGTATGAAACACTAAAACTCCATAATAAACCTAATGAATTCCTCCGAGTCATTTAAACATCGTACGACAACTTAGAATATCTTACGACTCTGTATGCCACATTAACACCTTGAAAAGCATGTTAGTATAATGTACGACACCTCACAACTCCTAACAACACCTGACAATACAGTACGTAAAAATAAAATCCATAATAAACCTAATGAATTCGTCCGAGTCCTTTGAACATCATACGATAACTCAGGACTTGTGACGACTCTGTATGTGACATTAGCAACATGAAAAGTAATTTATAATAATGTAGGACGCGTTACAGCTTCTAAGAACACCTTACATCACCGTACGAAACATTAAAACTCCATAATAAACCTAATGAATTCCTCCGAGTCATTTAAACATCGTACGACAACTTAGAATATCTTACGACTCTGTATGCCACTTTAGCACCTTCAAAAGCATGTTAGTATAATGTACGACACCTCACAATTCTTAACAACACCTTACAATACCGTACGTAAAAATAAAATCCCTAATAAACCTATTGAATTCGTCCGAGTCCTTTGAACATCGTATGATAACTCAGGACTTGTTACGACTCTGTATGTGACATTAGCGACATGAAAAGCAATTTATAATAATGTAGGACGCGTTACAACTTCTTAGAACACCTTACATCACCGTACGAAACATTAAAACTCCACAATAAACCTAATGAATTCCTCCGAGTCATTTAAACATCGTACGACAACTTAGAATATCTTACGACTCTGTATGCCACATTAACACCTTGAAAAGCATGTTAGTATAATGTACGACACCTCACAACTCCTAACAACACCTTACAATACAGTAGATAAAAATAAAATCCATAATAAACCTAATGAATTCGTCCGAGTCCTTTAAACATCGTACGATAACTCAGGACTTGTGACGACTCTGTATGTGACATTAGCAACATGAAAAGTAATTTATAATAATGTAGGACGCGTTACAGCTTCTAAGAACACCTTACATCACCGTACGAAACATTAAAACTCCATAATAAACCTAATGAATTCCTCCGAGTCATTTAAACATCGTACGAAAACTTAGAATATCTTACGACTCTGTATGCCACTTTAGCACCTTCAAAAGCATGTTAGTATAATGTACGACACCTCACAATTCTTAACAACACCTTACAATACCGTACGTAAAAATAAAATCCCTAATAAACCTATTGAATTTGTCCGAGTCCTTTGAACATCGTATGATAACTCAGGACTTGTTACGACTCTGTATGTGACATTAGCGACATGAAAAGCAATTTATAATAATGTAGGACGCGTTACAACTTCTAAGAACACCTTACATCACCGTACGAAACATTAAAACTCCATAATAAACCTAATGAATTCCTCCGAGTCATTTAAACATCGTACGACAACTTAGAATATCTTACGACTCTGTATGCCACATTAACACCTTGAAAAGCATGTTAGTATAATGTACGACACCTCACAACTCCTAACAACACCTGACAATACAGTACGTAAAAATAAAATCCATAATAAACCTAATGAATTCGTCCGAGTCCTTTGAACATCATACGATAACTCAGGACTTGTGACGACTCTGTATGTGACATTAGCAACATGAAAAGTAATTTATAATAATGTAGGACGCGTTACAGCTTCTAAGAACACCTTACATCACCGTACGAAACATTAAAACTCCATAATAAACCTAATGAATTCCTCCGAGTCATTTAAACATCGTACGACAACTTAGAATATCTTACGACTCTGTATGCCACTTTAGCACCTTCAAAAGCATGTTAGTATAATGTACGACACCTCACAATTCTTAACAACACCTTACAATACCGTACGTAAAAATAAAATCCCTAATAAACCTATTGAATTTGTCCGAGTCCTTTGAACATCGTATGATAACTCAGGACTTGTTACGACTCTGTATGTGACATTAGCGACATGAAAAGCAATTTATAATAATGTAGGACGCGTTACAACTTCTTAGAACACCTTACATCACCGTACGAAACATTAAAACTCCATAATAAACCTAATGAATTCCTCCGAGTCATTTAAACATCGTACGACAACTTAGAATATCTTACGAATCTGTATGCCACTTTAGCACCTTGAAAAGCATGTTAGTATAATGTACGACACCTCACAATTCTTAACAACACCTTACAATACCGTACGTAAAAATAAAATCCCTAATAAACCTATTGAATTCGTCCGAGTCCTTTGAACATCGTATGATAACTCAGGACTTGTTACGACTCTGTATGTGACATTAGCAACATGAAAAGCAATTTATAATAGTATAGAACGCGTTACAACTTCTAAGAACACCTTACATCACCGTACGAAACATTAAAACTCCATAATAAACCTAATGAATTCCTCCGAGTCATTTAAACATCGTACGACAACTTAGAATATGTTACGACTCTGTATGCCACATTAACACCTTGAAAAGCATGTTAGTATAATGTACGACACCTCACAACTCCTAACAACACCTTACAATACAGTAAGTAAAAATAAAATCCATAATAAACCTAATGAATTCGTCCGAGTCCTTTGAACATCGTACGATAACTCAGGACTTGTGACGACTCTGTATGTGACATTAGCAACATGAAAAGTAATTTATAATAATGTAGGACGCGTTACAGCTTCTAAGAACACCTTACATCTCCGTACGAAACATTAAAACTCCATAATAAACCTAATGAATTCCTCCGAGTCATTTAAACATCGTACGACAACTTAGAATATCTTACGACTCTGTATGCCACTTTAGCACCTTCAAAAGCATGTTAGTATAATGTACGACACCTCATAATTCTTAACAACACCTTACAATACCGTACGTAACAATAAAATCCATAATAAACCTATTGAATTCGTCCAAGTCCTTTGAACATCGTATGATAACTCAGGACTTGTTACGACTCTGTATGTGACATTAGCGACATGAAAAGCAATTTATAATAATGTAGGACGCGTTACAACTTCTAAGAACACCTTACATCACCGTACGAAACATTAAAACTCCATAAGAAACCTAATGAATTCCTCCGAGTCATTTAAACATCGTACGACAACTTAGAATATCTTACGACTCTATATGCCACATTAACACCTTGAAAAGCATGTTAGTATAATGTAAGACACCTCACAACTCCTAACAACACCTTACAATACAGTACGTAAAAATAAAATACATAATAAACCTAACGAATTCATCCGAGTCCTTTGAACATTGTACGATAACTCAGGACTTGTGACGACTCTGTATGTGACATTAGAAACATGAAAAGCAATTTATAATAATGTAGGACGCGTTACAACTTCTTAGAACACCTTACATCACCGTACGAAACATTAAAACTCCACAATAAACCTAATGAATTCCTCCGAGTCATTTAAACATCGTACGACAACTTAGAATATCTTACGACTCTGTATGCCACATTAACACCTTGAAAAGCATGTTAGTATAATGTACGACACCTCACAACTCCTAACAACACCTTACAATACAGTAGATAAAAATAAAATCCATAATAAACCTAATGAATTCGTCCGAGTCCTTTAAACATCGTACGATAACTCAGGACTTGTGACGACTCTGTATGTGACATTAGCAACATGAAAAGTAATTTATAATAATGTAGGACGCGTTACAGCTTCTAAGAACACCTTACATCACCGTACGAAACATTAAAACTCCATAATAAACCTAATGAATTCCTCCGAGTCATTTAAACATCGTACGAAAACTTAGAATATCTTACGACTCTGTATGCCACTTTAGCACCTTCAAAAGCATGTTAGTATAATGTACGACACCTCACAATTCTTAACAACACCTTACAATACCGTACGTAAAAATAAAATCCCTAATAAACCTATTGAATTTGTCCGAGTCCTTTGAACATCGTATGATAACTCAGGACTTGTTACGACTCTGTATGTGACATTAGCAACATGAAAAGCAATTTATAATAATGTAGGACGCGTTACAACTTCTAAGAACACCTTACATCACCGTACGAAACATTAAAACTCCATAATAAACCTAATGAATTCCTCCGAGTCATTTAAACATCGTACGACAACTTAGAATATCTTACGACTCTGTATGCCACATTAACACCTTGAAAAGCATGTTAGTATAATGTACGACACCTCACAACTCCTAACAACACCTGACAATACAGTACGTAAAAATAAAATCCATAATAAACCTAATGAATTCGTCCGAGTCCTTTGAACATCATACGATAACTCAGGACTTGTGACGACTCTGTATGTGACATTAGCAACATGAAAAGTAATTTATAATAATGTAGGACGCGTTACAGCTTCTAAGAACACCTTACATCACCGTACGAAACATTAAAACTCCATAATAAACCTAATGAATTCCTCCGAGTCATTTAAACATCGTACGACAACTTAGAATATCTTACGACTCTGTATGCCACTTTAGCACCTTCAAAAGCATGTTAGTATAATGTACGACACCTCACAATTCTTAACAACACCTTACAATACCGTACGTAAAAATAAAATCCCTAATAAACCTATTGAATTTGTCCGAGTCCTTTGAACATCGTATGATAACTCAGGACTTGTTACGACTCTGTATGTGACATTAGCGACATGAAAAGCAATTTATAATAATGTAGGACGCGTTACAACTTCTTAGAACACCTTACATCACCGTACGAAACATTAAAACTCCATAATAAACCTAATGAATTCCTCCGAGTCATTTAAACATCGTACGACAACTTAGAATATCTTACGAATCTGTATGCCACTTTAGCACCTTGAAAAGCATGTTAGTATAATGTACGACACCTCACAATTCTTAACAACACCTTACAATACCGTACGTAAAAATAAAATCCCTAATAAACCTATTGAATTCGTCCGAGTCCTTTGAACATCGTATGATAACTCAGGACTTGTTACGACTCTGTATGTGACATTAGCAACATGAAAAGCAATTTATAATAGTATAGAACGCGTTACAACTTCTAAGAACACCTTACATCACCGTACGAAACATTAAAACTCCATAATAAACCTAATGAATTCCTCCGAGTCATTTAAACATCGTACGACAACTTAGAATATGTTACGACTCTGTATGCCACATTAACACCTTGAAAAGCATGTTAGTATAATGTACGACACCTCACAACTCCTAACAACACCTTACAATACAGTAAGTAAAAATAAAATCCATAATAAACCTAATGAATTCGTCCGAGTCCTTTGAACATCGTACGATAACTCAGGACTTGTGACGACTCTGTATGTGACATTAGCAACATGAAAAGTAATTTATAATAATGTAGGACGCGTTACAGCTTCTAAGAACACCTTACATCTCCGTACGAAACATTAAAACTCCATAATAAACCTAATGAATTCCTCCGAGTCATTTAAACATCGTACGACAACTTAGAATATCTTACGACTCTGTATGCCACTTTAGCACCTTCAAAAGCATGTTAGTATAATGTACGACACCTCATAATTCTTAACAACACCTTACAATACCGTACGTAACAATAAAATCCATAATAAACCTATTGAATTCGTCCAAGTCCTTTGAACATCGTATGATAACTCAGGACTTGTTACGACTCTGTATGTGACATTAGCGACATGAAAAGCAATTTATAATAATGTAGGACGCGTTACAACTTCTAAGAACACCTTACATCACCGTACGAAACATTAAAACTCCATAAGAAACCTAATGAATTCCTCCGAGTCATTTAAACATCGTACGACAACTTAGAATATCTTACGACTCTATATGCCACATTAACACCTTGAAAAGCATGTTAGTATAATGTAAGACACCTCACAACTCCTAACAACACCTTACAATACAGTACGTAAAAATAAAATACATAATAAACCTAATGAATTCGTCCGAGTCCTTTGAACATCGTATGATAACTCAGGACTTGTTACGACTCTGTATGTGACATTAGCGACATGAAAAGCAATTTATAATAATGTAGGACGCGTTACAACTTCTAAGAACACCTTACATCACGGTACGAAACATTAAAACTCCATAAGAAACCTAATGAATTCCTCCGAGTCATTTAAACATCGTACGACAACTTAGAATATCTTACGACTCTGTATGCCACATTAATACCTTGAAAAGCATGTTAGTATAATGTAAGACACCTCACAATTCCTAACAACACCTTACAATACAGTACGTAAAAATAAAATACATAATAAACCTAATGAATTCATCCGAGTCCTTTGAACATTGTACGATAACTCAGGACTTGTGACGACTCTGTATGTGACATTAGAAACATGAAAAGTAATTTATAATAATGTAGGACGCGTTACAGCTTCTAAGAACACCTTACATCACCGTACGAAACATTAAAACTCCATAATAAACCTAATGAATTCCTCCGAGTCATTTAAACATCGTACGACAACTTAGAATATCTTACGACTCTGTATGCCACTTTAGCACCTTCAAAAGCATGTTAGTATAATGTACGACACCTCACAATTCTTAACAACACCTTACAATACCGTACGTAAAAATAAAATCCATAATAAACCTATTGAATTCGTCCAAGTCCTTTGAACATCGTATGATAACTCAGGACTTGTTACGACTCTGTATGTGACATTAGCGACATGAAATGCAATTTATAATAATGTAGGACGCGTTACAACTTCTAAGAACACCTTACATCACCGTACGAAACATTAAAACTCCATAAGAAACCTAATGAATTCCTCCGAGTCATTTAAACATCGTACGACAACTTAGAATATCTTACGACTCTGTATGCCACATTAACACCTTGAAAAGCATGTTAGTATAATGTAAGACACCTCACAACTCCTAACAACACCTTACAATACAGTACGTAAAAATAAAATACATAATAAACCTAATGAATTCGTCCGAGTCCTTTGAACATCGTATGATAACTCAGGACTTGTTACGACTCTGTATGTGACATTAGCGACATGAAAAGCAATTTATAATAATGTAGGACGCGTTACAACTTCTAAGAACACCTTACATCACGGTACGAAACATTAAAACTCCATAAGAAACCTAATGAATTCCTCCGAGTCATTTAAACATCGTACGACAACTTAGAATATCTTACGACTCTGTATGCCACATTAATACCTTGAAAAGCATGTTAGTATAATGTAAGACACCTCACAATTCCTAACAACACCTTACAATACAGTACGTAAAAATAAAATACATAATAAACCTAATGAATTCATCCGAGTCCTTTGAACATTGTACGATAACTCAGGACTTGTGACGACTCTGTATGTGACATTAGAAACATGAAAAGTAATTTATAATAATGTAGGACGCGTTACAGCTTCTAAGAACACCTTACATCACCGTACGAAACATTAAAACTCCATAATAAACCTAATGAATTCCTCCGAGTCATTTAAACATCGTACGACAACTTAGAATATCTTACGACTCTGTATGCCACTTTAGCACCTTCAAAAGCATGTTAGTATAATGTACGACACCTCACAATTCTTAACAACACCTTACAATACCGTACGTAAAAATAAAATCCATAATAAACCTATTGAATTCGTCCAAGTCCTTTGAACATCGTATGATAACTCAGGACTTGTTACGACTCTGTATGTGACATTAGCGACATGAAATGCAATTTATAATAATGTAGGACGCGTTACAACTTCTAAGAACACCTTACATCACCGTACGAAACATTAAAACTCCATAAGAAACCTAATGAATTCCTCCGAGTCATTTAAACATCGTACGACAACTTAGAATATCTTACGACTCTGTATGCCACATTAACACCTTGAAAAGCATGTTAGTATAATGTAAGACACCTCACAACTCCTAACAACACCTTACAATACAGTACGTAAAAATAAAATACATAATAAACCTAATGAATTCGTCCGAGTCCTTTGAACATCGTATGATAACTCAGGACTTGTTACGACTCTGTATGTGACATTAGCGACATGAAAAGCAATTTATAATAATGTAGGACGCGTTACAACTTCTAAGAACACCTTACATCACGGTACGAAACATTAAAACTCCATAAGAAACCTAATGAATTCCTCCGAGTCATTTAAACATCGTACGACAACTTAGAATATCTTACGACTCTGTATGCCACATTAACACCTTGAAAAGCATGTTAGTATAATGTAAGACACCTCACAACTCCTAACAACACCTTACAATACAGTACGTAAAAATAAAATACATAATAAACCTAATGAATTCATTCGAGTCCTTTGAACATTGTACGATAACTCAGGACTTGTGACGACTCTGTATGTGACATTAGAAACATGAAAAGTAATTTATAATAATGTAGGACGCGTTACAGCTTCTAAGAACACCTTACATCACCGTACGAAACATTAAAACTCCATAATAAACCTAATGAATTCCTCCGAGTCATTTAAACATCGTACGACAACTTAGAATATCTTACGAATCTGTATGCCACTTTAGCACCTTGAAAAGCATGTTAGTATAATATACGACACCTCACAATTCTTAACAACACCTTACAATACCGTACGTAAAAATAAAATCCCTAATAAACCTATTGAATTCGTCCGAGTCCTTTGAACATCGTATGATAACTCAGGACTTGTTACGACTCTGTATGTGACATTAGCAACATGAAAAGCAATTTATAATAATGTAGGACGCGTTACAACTTCTAAGAACACCTTACATCACCGTACGAAACATTAAAACTCCGTAATAAACCTAATGAATTCCTCCGAGTCATTTAAACATCGTACGACAACTTAGAATATCTTACGAATCTGTATGCCACTTTAGCACCTTGAAAAACATGTTAGTATAATATACGACACCTCACAATTCTTAACAACACCTTACAATATCGTACGTAAAAATAAAATCCCTAATAAACCTATTGAATTCGTCCGAGTCCTTTGAACATCGTATGATAACTCAGGACTTGTTACGACTCTGTATGTGACATTAGCAACATGAAAAGCAATTTATAATAATGTAGGACGCGTTACAACTTCTAAGAACACCTTACATCACCGTACGAAACATTAAAACTCTATAATAAACCTAATGAATTCCTCCGAGTCATTTAAACATCGTACGACAACTTAGAATATCTTACGACTCTGTATGCCACATTAACACCTTGAAAAAGCATGTTAGTATAATGTACGACACCTCACAACTCCTAACAACACCTTACAATACAGTACGTAAAAATAAAATCCATAATAAACCTAATGAATTCGTCCGAGTCCTTTGAACATCGTACGATAACTCAGGACTTGTGACGACTCTGTATGTGACATTAGCAACATGAAAAGTAAGTTATAATAATGTAGCTCGCGTTACAGCTTCTAAGAACACCTTACATCACCGTACGAAACATTAAAACTCCATAATAAACCTAATGAATTCCTCCGAGTCATTTAAACATCGTACGACAACTTAGAATATCTTACGACTCTGTATGCCACTTTAGCACCTTCAAAAGCATGTTAGTATAATGTACGACACCTCACAATTCTTAACAACACCTTACAATACCGTACGTAAAAATAAAATCCCTAATAAACCTATTGAATTCGTCCGAGTCCTTTGAACATCGTATGATAACTCAGGACTTGTTACGACTCTGTATGTGACATTAGCAACATGAAAAGCAATTTATAATAATGTAGGACGCGTTACAACTTCTAAGAACACCTTACATCACCGTACGAAACCTTAAAACTCCATAAGAAACCTAATGAATTCCTCCGAGTCATTTAAACATCGTACGACAACTTAGAATATCTTACGACTCTGTATGCCACATTAACACCTTGAAAAGCATGTTAGTATAATGTACGACACCTCACAACTCCTAACAACACCTTACAATACAGTACGTAAAAATAAAATCCATAATAAACCTAATGAATTCGTCCGAGTCCTTTGAACAACGTACGATAACTCAGGACTTGTGACGACTCTGTATGTGACATTAGCAACATGAAAAGTAAGTTATAATAATGTAGCTCGCGTTACAGCTTCTAAGAACACCTTACATCACCGTACGAAACATTAAAACTCCATAATAAACCTAATGAATTCCTCCGAGTCATTTAAACATCGTACGACAACTTAGAATATCTTACGACTCTGTATGCCACTTTAGCACCTTCAAAAGCATGTTAGTATAATGTACGACACCTCACAATTCTTAACAACACCTTACAATACCGTACGTAAAAATAAAATCCCTAATAAACCTATTGAATTCGTCCGAGTCCTTTGAACATCGTATGATAACTCAGGACTTGTTACGACTCTGTATGTGACATTAGCAACATGAAAAGCAATTTATAATAATGTAGGACGCGTTAAAACTTCTAAGAACAACTTACATCACCGTACGAAACATTAAAACTCCATAATAAACCAAATGAATTCCTCCGAGTAATTTAAACATTGTACGAAACTTAAAATATCTTACGACTCTGTATGCCAGATTAACACCTTGAAAAGCATGTTAGTATAATGTACGACACCTCACAACTCCTAACAACACCTTACAATACAGTACGTAAAAATTAAATCCATAATAATCCTAATGAATTCGTCCGACTCCTTTGAACATCGTACGATAACTCAGGACTTGTGACGACTCTGTATGTGACATTAGCAACATGAAAAGTAATTTATAATAATGTATGACGCGTTACAGCTTCTAAGAACACCTTACATCACCGTACGAAACATTAAAACTCCATAATAAACCTAATGAATTCCTCCGAGTCATTTAAACATCGTATGACAACTTAGAATATCTTACGACTCTGTATGCCACTTTAACACCTTGAAAAGCATGTTAGTATAATGTACGACACCTCACAATTCTTAACAGCACCTTACAATACCGTAAGTAAAAATTAAATCCCTAATAAACCTTTTGAATTCGTCCGAGTCCTTTGAACATCGTATGATAACTCAGGACTTGTTACGACTCTGTATGTGACATTAGCAACATGAAAAGCAATTTATAATAATGTAGGACGCGTTACAACTTCTAAGAACACCTTACATCACCGTACGAAACATTAAAACTCCATAATAAACCTAATGAATTCCTCCGACTCATTTAAACATCGTACGACAACTTAGAATATCTTACGACTCTGTATGCCACATTAACACCTTGAAAAGCATGTTAGTATAATGTACGACACCTCATAACTCCTAACAACACCTTACAATACAGTACGTAAAAATAAAATCCATAATAAACCTAATGAATTCGTCCGAGTCCTTTGAACATCGTACGATAACTCAGGACTTGTGACGACTCTGTATGTGACATTAGCAACATGAAAAGTAATTTATAATAATGTAGGACGCGTTACAGATTCTAAGAACACCTTACATCACCATACGAAACATTAAAACTCCATAATAAACCTAATGAATTCCTCCGAGTCATTTAAACATCGTACGACAACTTAGAATATCTTACGACTCTGTATGCCACTTTAGCACCTTGAAAAGCATGTTAGTATAATGTACGACAACTCACAATTCTTAACAACACCTTACAATACCGTACGTAAAAATAAAATCCCTAATAAACCTAATGAATTCGTCCGAGTCCTTTGAACATCGTATGATAACTCAGGACTTGTTACGACTCTGTATGTGACATTAGCAACATGAAAAGCAATTTATAATAATGTAGGACGCGTTACAACTTCTAAGAACACCTTACATCACCGTACGAAACATTAAAACTCCATAATAAACCTAATGAATTCCTCCGAGTCATTTAAATATCGTACGACAACTTAGAATATCTTACGACTCTGTATGCCACATTAACACCTTGAAAAGCATGTTAGTATAATGTACGACACCTCACAACTCCTAACAACACCTTACAATACAGTACGTAAAATTAAAATCCACAGTAAACCTAATGAATTCATCCGAGTCCTTTGAACAGCGTACGATAACTCAGGACTTGTGACGACTCTGTATGTGACATTAGCAACATGAAAAGTAAGTTATAATAATGTAGCTCGCGTTACAGCTTCTAAGAACACCTTACATCACCGTACGAAACATTAAAACTCCATAATAAACCTAATGAATTCCTCCGAGTCATTTAAACATCGTACGACAACTTAGAATATCTTACGACTCTGTATGCCACTTTAGCACCTTGAAAAGCATGTTAGTATAATGTACGACAACTCACAATTCTTAACAACACCTTATAATACCGTACGTAAAAATAAAATCCCTAATAAACCTATTGAATTCGTCCGAGTCCTTTGAACATCGTATGATAACTCAGGACTTGTTACGACTCTGTATGTGACATTAGCAACATGAAAAGCAATTTATAATAATGTAGGACGCGTTACAACTTCTAAGAACACCTTACATCACCGTACGAAACATTAAAACTCCATAATAAACCTAATGAATTCCTCCGAGTCATTTAAACATCGTACGACAACTTAGAATATCTTACGACTCTGTATGCCACATTAACACCTTGAAAAGCATGTTAGTATAATGTACGACACCTCACAACTCCTAACAACACCTTACAATACAGTACGTAAAAATAATATCCACAATAAACTTAATGAATTCGTCCGAGTCCTTTGAACATCGTATGATAACTCAGGACTTGTTACGACTCTGTATGTGACATTAGCGACATGAAAAGCAATTTATAATAATGTAGGACGCGTTACAACTTCTAAGAACACCTTACATCACGGTACGAAACATTAAAACTCCATAAGAAACCTAATGAATTCCTCCGAGTCATTTAAACATCGTACGACAACTTAGAATATCTTACGACTCTGTATGCCACATTAACACCTTGAAAAGCATGTTAGTATAATGTAAGACACCTCACAACTCCTAACAACACCTTACAATACAGTACGTAAAAATAAAATACATAATAAACCTAATGAATTCATTCGAGTCCTTTGAACATTGTACGATAACTCAGGACTTGTGACGACTCTGTATGTGACATTAGAAACATGAAAAGTAATTTATAATAATGTAGGACGCGTTACAGCTTCTAAGAACACCTTACATCACCGTACGAAACATTAAAACTCCATAATAAACCTAATGAATTCCTCCGAGTCATTTAAACATCGTACGACAACTTAGAATATCTTACGAATCTGTATGCCACTTTAGCACCTTGAAAAGCATGTTAGTATAATATACGACACCTCACAATTCTTAACAACACCTTACAATACCGTACGTAAAAATAAAATCCCTAATAAACCTATTGAATTCGTCCGAGTCCTTTGAACTTCGTATGATAACTCAGGACTTGTTACGACTCTGTATGTGACATTAGCAACATGAAAAGCAATTTATAATAATGTAGGACGCGTTACAACTTCTAAGAACACCTTACATCACCGTACGAAACATTAAAACTCCATAAGAAACCTAATGAATTCCTCCGAGTCATTTAAACATCGTACGACAACTTAGAATATCTTACGACTCTGTATGTCACATTAACACCCAGAAAAGCATGTTAGTATAATGTAAGACACCTCACAATTCCTAACAACACCTTACAATACAGTACGTAAAAATAAAATACATAATAAACCTAATGAATTCATCCGAGTCCTTTGAACATTGTACGATAACTCAGGACTTGTGACGACTCTGTATGTGACATTAGCAACATGAAAAGTAAGTTATAATAATGTAGCTCGCGTTACAGCTTCTAAGAACACCTTACATCACCGTACGAAACATTAAAACTCCATCATAAACCTAATGAATTCCTCCGAGTCATTTAAACATCGTACGACAACTTAGAATATCTTACGACTCTGTATGCCACTTTAGCACCTTCAAAAGCATGTTAGTATAATGTACGACACCTCACAATTCTTAACAACACCTTACAATACCGTACGTAAAAATAAAATCCCTAATAAACCTATTGAATTCGTCCGAGTCCTTTGAACATCGTATGATAACTCAGGACTTGTTACGACTCTGTATGTGACATTAGCAACATGAAAAGCAATTTATAATAATGTAGGACGCGTTACAACTTCTAAGAACACCTTACATCACCGTACGAAACATTAAAACTCCGTAATAAACCTAATGAATTCCTCCGAGTCATTTAAACATCGTACGACAACTTAGAATATCTTACGAATCTGTATGCCACTTTAGCACCTTGAAAAGCATGTTAGTATAATATACGACACCTCACAATTCTTAACAACACCTTACAATATCGTACGTAAAAATAAAATCCCTAATAAACCTATTGAATTCGTCCGAGTCCTTTGAACATCGTATGATAACTCAGGACTTGTTACGACTCTGTATGTGACATTAGCAACATGAAAAGCAATTTATAATAATGTAGGACGCGTTACAACTTCTAAGAACACCTTACATCACCGTACGAAACATTAAAACTCTATAATAAACCTAATGAATTCCTCCGAGTCATTTAAACATCGTACGACAACTTAGAATATCTTACGACTCTGTATGCCACATTAACACCTTGAAAAAGCATGTTAGTATAATGTACGACACCTCACAACTCCTAACAACACCTTACAATACAGTACGTAAAAATAAAATCCATAATAAACCTAATGAATTCGTCCGAGTCCTTTGAACATCGTACGATAACTCAGGACTTGTGACGACTCTGTATGTGACATTAGCAACATGAAAAGTAAGTTATAATAATGTAGCTCGCGTTACAGCTTCTAAGAACACCTTACATCACCGTACGAAACATTAAAACTCCATAATAAACCTAATGAATTCCTCCGAGTCATTTAAACATCGTACGACAACTTAGAATATCTTACGAATCTGTATGCCACTTTAGCACCTTGAAAAGCATGTTAGTATAATATACGACACCTCACAATTCTTAACAACACCTTACAATACCGTACGTAAAAATAAAATCCCTAATAAACCTATTGAATTCGTCCGAGTCCTTTGAACTTCGTATGATAACTCAGGACTTGTTACGACTCTGTATGTGACATTAGCAACATGAAAAGCAATTTATAATAATGTAGGACGCGTTACAACTTCTAAGAACACCTTACATCACCGTACGAAACATTAAAACTCCATAAGAAACCTAATGAATTCCTCCGAGTCATTTAAACATCGTACGACAACTTAGAATATCTTACGACTCTGTATGTCACATTAACACCCAGAAAAGCATGTTAGTATAATGTAAGACACCTCACAATTCCTAACAACACCTTACAATACAGTACGTAAAAATAAAATACATAATAAACCTAATGAATTCATCCGAGTCCTTTGAACATTGTACGATAACTCAGGACTTGTGACGACTCTGTATGTGACATTAGCAACATGAAAAGTAAGTTATAATAATGTAGCTCGCGTTACAGCTTCTAAGAACACCTTACATCACCGTACGAAACATTAAAACTCCATCATAAACCTAATGAATTCCTCCGAGTCATTTAAACATCGTACGACAACTTAGAATATCTTACGACTCTGTATGCCACTTTAGCACCTTCAAAAGCATGTTAGTATAATGTACGACACCTCACAATTCTTAACAACACCTTACAATACCGTACGTAAAAATAAAATCCCTAATAAACCTATTGAATTCGTCCGAGTCCTTTGAACATCGTATGATAACTCAGGACTTGTTACGACTCTGTATGTGACATTAGCAACATGAAAAGCAATTTATAATAATGTAGGACGCGTTACAACTTCTAAGAACACCTTACATCACCGTACGAAACATTAAAACTCCGTAATAAACCTAATGAATTCCTCCGAGTCATTTAAACATCGTACGACAACTTAGAATATCTTACGAATCTGTATGCCACTTTAGCACCTTGAAAAGCATGTTAGTATAATATACGACACCTCACAATTCTTAACAACACCTTACAATATCGTACGTAAAAATAAAATCCCTAATAAACCTATTGAATTCGTCCGAGTCCTTTGAACATCGTATGATAACTCAGGACTTGTTACGACTCTGTATGTGACATTAGCAACATGAAAAGCAATTTATAATAATGTAGGACGCGTTACAACTTCTAAGAACACCTTACATCACCGTACGAAACATTAAAACTCTATAATAAACCTAATGAATTCCTCCGAGTCATTTAAACATCGTACGACAACTTAGAATATCTTACGACTCTGTATGCCACATTAACACCTTGAAAAAGCATGTTAGTATAATGTACGACACCTCACAACTCCTAACAACACCTTACAATACAGTACGTAAAAATAAAATCCATAATAAACCTAATGAATTCGTCCGAGTCCTTTGAACATCGTACGATAACTCAGGACTTGTGACGACTCTGTATGTGACATTAGCAACATGAAAAGTAAGTTATAATAATGTAGCTCGCGTTACAGCTTCTAAGAACACCTTACATCACCGTACGAAACATTAAAACTCCATAATAAACCTAATGAATTCCTCCGAGTCATTTAAACATCGTACGACAACTTAGAATATCTTACGACTCTGTATGCCACTTTAGCACCTTCAAAAGCATGTTAGTATAATGTACGACACCTCACAATTCTTAACAACACCTTACAATACCGTACGTAAAAATAAAATCCCTAATAAACCTATTGAATTCGTCCGAGTCCTTTGAACATCGTATGATAACTCAGGACTTGTTACGACTCTGTATGTGACATTAGCAACATGAAAAGCAATTTATAATAATGTAGGACGCGTTACAACTTCTAAGAACACCTTACATCACCGTACGAAACCTTAAAACTCCATAAGAAACCTAATGAATTCCTCCGAGTCATTTAAACATCGTACGACAACTTAGAATATCTTACGACTCTGTATGCCACATTAACACCTTGAAAAGCATGTTAGTATAATGTACGACACCTCACAACTCCTAACAACACCTTACAATACAGTACGTAAAAATAAAATCCATAATAAACCTAATGAATTCGTCCGAGTCCTTTGAACAACGTACGATAACTCAGGACTTGTGACGACTCTGTATGTGACATTAGCAACATGAAAAGTAAGTTATAATAATGTAGCTCGCGTTACAGCTTCTAAGAACACCTTACATCACCGTACGAAACATTAAAACTCCATAATAAACCTAATGAATTCCTCCGAGTCATTTAAACATCGTACGACAACTTAGAATATCTTACGATTTTGTATGCCACTTTAGCACCTTGAAAAGCATGTTAGTATAATGTACGACACCTCACAATTCTTAACAGCACCTTACAATACCGTACGTAAAAATTAAATCCCTAATAAACCTATTGAATTCGTCCGTGTCCTTTGAACATCGTATGATAACTCAGGACTTGTTACGACTCTGTATGTGACATTAGCAACATGAAAAGCAATTTATAATAATGTAGGACGCGTTACAACTTCTAAGAACACCTTACATCACCGTACGAAACATTAAAACTCCATAATAAACCTAATAAATTCCTCCGAGTCATTTAAACATCGTACGACAACTTAGAATATCTTACGACTCTGTATCCCACATTAACACCTTGAAAAGCATGTTAGTATAATGGACGATACCTCATAACTCCTAACAACACCTTACAGTACAGTACGTAAAAATAAAATCCATAATAAACCTAATGAATTCGTCCGAGTCCTTGGAACATCGTACGATAACCCAGGACTTGTGACGACTCTGTATGTGACATTAGCAACATGAAAAGTAATTTATAATAATATAGGACGCGTTACAGATTCTAAAAACACCTTACATCACCGTACGAAACATTAAAACTCCATAATAAACCTAATGAATTCCTCCGAGTCATTTAAACATCGTACGACAACTTAGAATATCTTACGACTCTGTATGTCACTTTAGCACCTTGAAAAGCATGTTAGTATAATGTACGACCACTCACAATTCTTAACAACACCTTACAATACCGTACTTAAAAATAAAATCCCTAATAAACCTTTTGAAATCGTCCGAGTCCTTTGAACATCGTATGATAACTCAGGACTTGTTACGACTCTGTATGTGACATTAGCAACATGAAAAGCAATTTATAATAATGTAGGACGCGTTACAACTTCTAAGAACACCTTACATCACCGTACGAAACATTAAAACTCCATAAGAAACCTAATGAATTCCTCCGAGTCATTTAAACATCGTACGATAACTTAGAATATCTTACGACTCTGTATGCCACATTAACACCTTGAAAAGCATGTTAGTATAATGTACGACACCTCACAACTCCTAACAACACTTTACAATACAGTACGTAAAAATAAAATACATAATAAACCTAATGAATTCGTCCGAGTCCTTTGAACATTGTACGATAACTCAGGACTTGTGACGACTCTTTATTTGACATTAGAAACATGAAAAGTAATTTATAATAATGTAGGACGCATTACAACTTCTAAGAACACCTTACATCACCGTACGAAACATTAAAACTCCATAATAAACCTAATGAATTCCTCCGAGTCATTTAAACATTGTACGACAACTTAGAATATCTTACGAATTTGTATGCCACTTTAGCACCTTGAAAAGCATGTTAGTATAATGTCCGACACCTCACAATTCTTAACAGCACATTACAATACCGTACGTAAAAATTAAATCCCTAATAAACCTTTTGAATTCGTCCGAGTCCTTTGAACATCGTATGATAACTCAGGACTTGTTACGACTCTGTATGTGACATTAGCAACATGAAAAGCAATTTATAATAATGTAGGACGCGTTACAACTTCTAAGAACACCTTACATCACCGTACGAAACATTAAAACTCCATAATAAACCTAATGAATTCCTCCGAGTCATTTAAACATCGTACGACAACTTAGAATATCTTACGACTCTGTATCCCACATTAACACCTTGAAAAGCATGTTAGTATAATGTACGACACCTCATAACTCCTAACAACACCTTACAATACAGTACGTAAAAATAAAATCCATAATAAACCTAATGAATTCGTCCGAGTCCTTTGAACATCGTACGATAACTCAGGACTTGTGACGACTCTGTATGTGACATTAGCAACATGAAAAGTAATTTATAATAATGTAGGACGCGTTACAGATTCTAAGAACACCTTACATCACCGTACGAAACATTAAAACTCCATAATAAACCTAATGAATTCCTCCGAGTCATTTAAACATCGTACGACAACTTAGAATATCTTACGACTCTGTATGTCACTTTAGCACCTTGAAAAGCATGTTAGTATAATGTACGACCACTCACAATTCTTAACAACACCTTACAATACCGTACTTAAAAATAAAATCCCTAATAAACCTTTTGAAATCGTCCGAGTCCTTTGAACATCGTATGATAACTCAGGACTTGTTACGACTCTGTATGTGACATTAGCAACATGAAAAGCAATTTATAATAATGTAGGACGCGTTACAACTTCTAAGAACACCTTACATCACCGTACGAAACATTAAAACTCCATAAGAAACCTAATGAATTCCTCCGAGTCATTTAAACATCGTACGACAACTTAGAATATCTTACGACTCTGTATGCCACATTAACACCTTGAAAAGCATGTTAGTATAATGTATGACACCTCACAACTCCTAACAACACTTTATAATACAGTACGTAAAAATAAAATACATAATAAACCTAATGAATTCGTCCGAGTCCTTTAAACATTGTACGATAACTCAGGACTTGTGACGACTCTTTATGTGACATTAGAAACATGAAAAGTAATTTATAATAATGTAGGACGCGTTACACCTTCTAAGAACACCTTACGTCACCGTACAAAAAATTAAAACTCCATAATAAACCTAATGAATTCCTCCGAGTCATTTAAACATCGTACGACAACTTAGAATATCTTACGACTCTGTATGCCACTTTAGCACCTTGAAAAGCATGTTAGTATAATGTACGACAACTCACAATTCTTAACAACACCTTACAATACCGTACGTAAAAATAAAATCCCTAATAAACCTATTGAATTCGTCCGTGTCCTTTGAACATCGTATGATAACTCAGGACTTGTTACGACTCTGTATGTGACATTAGCAACATGAAAAGCAATTTATAATAATGTAGGACGCGTTACAACTTCTAAGAACACCTTACATCACCGTACGAAACATTAAAACTCCATAATAAACCTAATAAATTCCTCCGAGTCATTTAAACATCGTACGACAACTTAGAATATCTTACGACTCTGTATCCCACATTAACACCTTGAAAAGCATGTTAGTATAATGGACGACACCTCATAACTCCTAACAACACCTTACAATACAGTACGTAAAAATAAAATCCATAATAAACCTAATGAATTCGTCCGAGTCCTTTGAACATCGTACGATAACCCAGGACTTGTGACGACTCTGTATGTGACATTAGCAACATGAAAAGTAATTTATAATAATGTAGGACGCGTTACAGATTCTAAGAACACCTTACATCACCGTACGAAACATTAAAACTCCATAATAAACCTAATGAATTCCTCCGAGTCATTTAAACATCGTACGACAACTTAGAATATCTTACGACTCTGTATGTCACTTTAGCACCTTGAAAAGCATGTTAGTATAATGTACGACCACTCACAATTCTTAACAACACCTTACAATACCGTACTTAAAAATAAAATCCCTAATAAACCTTTTGAAATCGTCCGAGTCCTTTGAACATCGTATGATAACTCAGGACTTGTTACGACTCTGTATGTGACATTAGCAACATGAAAAGCAATTTATAATAATGTAGGACGCGTTACAACTTCTAAGAACACCTTACATCACCGTACGAAACATTAAAACTCCATAAGAAACCTAATGAATTCCTCCGAGTCATTTAAACATCGTACGATAACTTAGAATATCTTACGACTCTGTATGCCACATTAACACCTTGAAAAGCATGTTAGTATAATGTACGACACCTCACAACTCCTAACAACACTTTACAATACAGTACGTAAAAATAAAATACATAATAAACCTAATGAATTCGTCCGAGTCCTTTGAACATTGTACGATAACTCAGGACTTGTGACGACTCTTTATTTGACATTAGAAACATGAAAAGTAATTTATAATAATGTAGGACGCATTACAACTTCTAAGAACACCTTACATCACCGTACGAAACATTAAAACTCCATAATAAACCTAATGAATTCCTCCGAGTCATTTAAACATTGTACGACAACTTAGAATATCTTACGAATTTGTATGCCACTTTAGCACCTTGAAAAGCATGTTAGTATAATGTCCGACACCTCACAATTCTTAACAGCACATTACAATACCGTACGTAAAAATTAAATCCCTAATAAACCTTTTGAATTCGTCCGAGTCCTTTGAACATCGTATGATAACTCAGGACTTGTTACGACTCTGTATGTGACATTAGCAACATGAAAAGCAATTTATAATAATGTAGGACGCGTTACAACTTCTAAGAACACCTTACATCACCGTACGAAACATTAAAACTCCATAATAAACCTAATGAATTCCTCCGAGTCATTTAAACATCGTACGACAACTTAGAATATCTTACGACTCTGTATCCCACATTAACACCTTGAAAAGCATGTTAGTATAATGTACGACACCTCATAACTCCTAACAACACCTTACAATACAGTACGTAAAAATAAAATCCATAATAAACCTAATGAATTCGTCCGAGTCCTTTGAACATCGTACGATAACTCAGGACTTGTGACGACTCTGTATGTGACATTAGCAACATGAAAAGTAATTTATAATAATGTAGGACGCGTTACAGATTCTAAGAACACCTTATATCACCGTACGAAACATTAAAACTCCATAATAAACCTAATGAATTCCTCCGAGTCATTTAAACATCGTACGACAACTTAGAATATCTTACGACTCTGTATGTCACTTTAGCACCTTGAAAAGCATGTTAGTATAATGTACGACCACTCATAATTCTTAACAACACCTTACAATACCGTACTTAAAAATAAAATCCCTAATAAACCTTTTGAAATCGTCTGAGTCCTTTGAACATCGTATGATAACTCAGGACTTGTTACGACTCTGTATGTGACATTAGCAACATGAAAAGCAATTTATAATAATGTAGGACGCGTTACAACATCTAACAACACCTTACATCACCGTACGAAACATTAAAACTCCATAAGAAACCTAATGAATTCCTCCGAGTCATTTAAACATCGTACGACAACTTAGAATATCTTACGACTCTGTATGCCACATTAACACCTTGAAAAGCATGTTAGTATAATGTACGACACCTCACAACTCCTAACAACACTTTACAATACAGTACGTAAAAATAAAATACATAATAAACCTAATGAATTCGTCCGAGTCCTTTGAACATTGTACGATAACTCAGGACTTGTGACGACTCTTTATGTGACATTAGAAACATGAAAAGTAATTTATAATAATGTAGGACGCATTACAACTTCTAAGAACACCTTACATCACCGTACGAAACATTAAAACTCCATAATAAACCTAATGAATTCCTCCGAGTCATTTAAACATTGTACGACAACTTAGAATATCTTACGAATTTGTATGCCACTTTAGCACCTTGAAAAGCATGTTAGTATAATGTCCGACACCTCACAATTCTTAACAGCACATTACAATACCGTACGTAAAAATTAAATCCCTAATAAACCTTTTGAATTCGTCCGAGTCCTTTGAACATCGTATGATAACTCAGGACTTGTTACGACTCTGTATGTGACATTAGCAACATGAAAAGCAATTTATAATAATGTAGGACGCGTTACAACTTCTAAGAACACCTTACATCACCGTACGAAACATTAAAACTCCATAATAAACCTAATGAATTCCTCCGAGTCATTTAAACATCGTACGACAACTTAGAATATCTTACGACTCTGTATCCCACATTAACACCTTGAAAAGCATGTTAGTATAATGTACGACACCTCATAACTCCTAACAACACCTTACAATACAGTACGTAAAAATAAAATCCATAATAAACCTAATGAATTCGTCCGAGTCCTTTGAACATCGTACGATAACTCAGGACTTGTGACGACTCTGTATGTGACATTAGCAACATGAAAAGTAATTTATAATAATGTAGGACGCGTTACAGATTCTAAGAACACCTTACATCACCGTACGAAACATTAAAACTCCATAATAAACCTAATGAATTCCTCCGAGTCATTTAAACATCGTACGACAACTTAGAATATCTTACGACTCTGTATGTCACTTTAGCACCTTGAAAAGCATGTTAGTATAATGTACGACCACTCACAATTCTTAACAACACCTTACAATACCGTACTTAAAAATAAAATCCCTAATAAACCTTTTGAAATCGTCCGAGTCCTTTGAACATCGTATGATAACTCAGGACTTGTTACGACTCTGTATGTGACATTAGCAACATGAAAAGCAATTTATAATAATGTAGGACGCGTTACAACATCTAACAACACCTTACATCACCGTACGAAACATTAAAACTCCATAAGAAACCTAATGAATTCCTCCGAGTCATTTAAACATCGTACGACAACTTAGAATATCTTACGACTCTGTATGCCACATTAACACCTTGAAAAGCATGTTAGTATAATGTACGACACCTCACAACTCCTAACAACACTTTACAATACAGTACGTAAAAATAAAATACATAATAAACCTAATGAATTCGTCCGAGTCCTTTGAACATTGTACGATAACTCAGGACTTGTGACGACTCTTTATGTGACATTAGAAACATGAAAAGTAATTTATAATAATGTAGGACGCATTACAACTTCTAAGAACACCTTACATCACCGTACGAAACATTAAAACTCCATAATAAACCTAATGAATTCCTCCGAGTCATTTAAACATTGTACGACAACTTAGAATATCTTACGAATTTGTATGCCACTTTAGCACCTTGAAAAGCATGTTAGTATAATGTCCGACACCTCACAATTCTTAACAGCACATTACAATACCGTACGTAAAAATTAAATCCCTAATAAACCTTTTGAATTCGTCCGAGTCCTTTGAACATCGTATGATAACTCAGGACTTGTTACGACTCTGTATGTGACATTAGCAACATGAAAAGCAATTTATAATAATGTAGGACGCGTTACAACTTCTAAGAACACCTTACATCACCGTACGAAACATTAAAACTCCATAATAAACCTAATGAATTCCTCCGAGTCATTTAAACATCGTACGACAACTTAGAATATCTTACGACTCTGTATCCCACATTAACACCTTGAAAAGCATGTTAGTATAATGTACGACACCTCATAACTCCTAACAACACCTTACAATACAGTACGTAAAAATAAAATCCATAATAAACCTAATGAATTCGTCCGAGTCCTTTGAACATCGTACGATAACTCAGGACTTGTGACGACTCTGTATGTGACATTAGCAACATGAAAAGTAATTTATAATAATGTAGGACGCGTTACAGATTCTAAGAACACCTTACATCACCGTACGAAACATTAAAACTCCATAATAAACCTAATGAATTCCTCCGAGTCATTTAAACATCGTACGACAACTTAGAATATCTTACGACTCTGTATGTCACTTTAGCACCTTGAAAAGCATGTTAGTATAATGTACGACCACTCACAATTCTTAACAACACCTTACAATACCGTACTTAAAAATAAAATCCCTAATAAACCTTTTGAAATCGTCCGAGTCCTTTGAACATCGTATGATAACTCAGGACTTGTTACGACTCTGTATGTGACATTAGCAACATGAAAAGCAATTTATAATAATGTAGGACGCGTTACAACTTCTAAGAACACCTTACATCACCGTACGAAACATTAAAACTCCATAAGAAACCTAATGAATTCCTCCGAGTCATTTAAACATCGTACGACAACTTAGAATATCTTACGACTCTGTATGCCACATTAACACCTTGAAAAGCATGTTAGTATAATGTACGACACCTCACAACTCCTAACAACACTTTACAATACAGTACGTAAAAATAAAATACATAATAAACCTAATGAATTCGTCCGAGTCCTTTGAACATTGTACGATAACTCAGGACTTGTGACGACTCTTTATGTGACATTAGAAACATGAAAAGTAATTTATAATAATGTAGGACGCATTACAACTTCTAAGAACACCTTACATCACCGTACGAAACATTAAAACTCCATAATAAACCTAATGAATTCCTCCGAGTCATTTAAACATTGTACGACAACTTAGAATATCTTACGAATTTGTATGCCACTTTAGCACCTTGAAAAGCATGTTAGTATAATGTCCGACACCTCACAATTCTTAACAGCACATTACAATACCGTACGTATATTTAAATCCCTAATAAACCTTTTGAATTCGTCCGAGTCCTTTGAACATCGTATGATAACTCAGGACTTGTTACGACTCTGTATGTGACATTAGCAACATGAAAAGCAATTTATAATAATGTAGGACGCGTTACAACTTCTAAGAACACCTTACATCACCGTACGAAACATTAAAACTCCATAATAAACCTAATGAATTCCTCCGAGTCATTTAAACATCGTACGACAACTTAGAATATCTTACGACTCTGTATCCCACATTAACACCTTGAAAAGCATGTTAGTATAATGTACGACACCTCATAACTCCTAACAACACCTTACAATACAGTACGTAAAAATAAAATCCATAATAAACCTAATGAATTCATCCGAGTCCTTTGAACATCGTACGATAACTCAGGACTTGTGACGACTCTGTATGTGACATTAGCAACATGAAAAGTAATTTATAATAATGTAGGACGCGTTACAGATTCTAAGAACACCTTACATCACCGTACGAAACATTAAAACTCCATAATAAACCTAATGAATTCCTCCGAGTCATTTAAACATCGTACGACAACTTAGAATATCTTACGACTCTGTATGTCAATTTAGCACCTTGAAAAGCATGTTAGTATAATGTACGACCACTCACAATTCTTAACAACACCTTACAATACCGTACTTAAAAATAAAATCCCTAATAAACCTTTTGAAATCGTCCGAGTCCTTTGAACATCGTATGATAACTCAGGACTTGTTACGACTCTGTATGTGACATTAGCAACATGAAAAGCAATTTATAATAATGTAGGACGCGTTACAACTTCTAAGAACACCTTACATCACCGTACGAAACATTAAAACTCCATAAGAAACCTAATGAATTCCTCCGAGTCATTTAAACATCGTACGACAACTTAGAATATCTTACGACTCTGTATGCCACATTACCACCTTGAAAAGCATGTTAGTATAATGTACGACACCTCACAACTCCTAACAACACTTTACAATACAGTACGTAAAAATAAAATACATAATAAACCTAATGAATTCGTCCGAGTCCTTTGAACATTGTACGATAACTCAGGACTTGTGACGACTCTTTATGTGACATTAGAAACATGAAAAGTAATTTATAATAATGTAGGACGCATTACAACTTCTAAGAACACCTTACATCACCGTACGAAACATTAAAACTCCATAATAAACCTAATGAATTCCTCCGAGTCATTTAAAAATTGTACGACAACTTAGAATATCTTACGAATTTGTATGCCACTTTAGCACCTTGAAAAGCATGTTAGTATAATGTCCGACACCTCACAATTCTTAACAGCACATTACAATACCGTACGTAAAAATTAAATCCCTAATAAACCTTTTGAATTCGTCCGAGTCCTTTGAACATCATATGATAACTCAGGACTTGTTACGACTCTGTATGTGACATTAGCAACATGAAAAGCAATTTATAATAATGTAGGACGCGTTACAACTTCTAAGAACACCTTACATCACCGTACGAAACATTAAAACTCCATAATAAACCTAATGAATTCGTCCGAGTCATTTAAACACCGTACGACAACTTAGAATATCTTACGACTCTGTATCCCACATTAACACCTTGAAAAGCATGTTAGTATAATGTACGACACCTCATAACTCCTAACAACACCTTACAATACAGTACGTAAAAATAAAATCCATAATAAACCTAATGAATTCGTCCGAGTCCTTTGAACATCGTACGATAACTCAGGACTTGTGACGACTCTGTATGTGACATTAGCAACATGAAAAGTAATTTATAATAATGTAGGACGCGTTACAGATTCTAAGAACACCTTACATCACCGTACGAAACATTAAAACTCCATAATAAACCTAATGAATTCCTCCGAGTCATTTAAACATCGTACGACAACTTAGAATATCTTACGACTCTGTATGTCACTTTAGCACCTTGAAAAGCATGTTAGTATAATGTACGACCACTCACAATTCTTAACAACACCTTACAATACCGTACTTAAAAATAAAATCCCTAATAAACCTTTTGAAATCGTCCGAGTCCTTTGAACATCGTATGATAACTCAGGACTTGTTACGACTCTGTATGTGACATTAGCAACATGAAAAGCAATTTATAATAATGTAGGACGCGTTACAACTTCTAAGAACACCTTACATCACCGTACGAAACATTAAAACTCCATAAGAAACCTAATGAATTCCTCCGAGTCATTTAAACATCGTACGACAACTTAGAATATCTTACGACTCTGTATGCCACATTAACACCTTGAAAAGCATGTTAGTATAATGTACGACACCTCACAACTCCTAACAACACTTTACAATACAGTACGTAAAAATAAAATACATAATAAACCTAATGAATTCGTCCGAGTCCTTTGAACATTGTACGATAACTCAGGACTTGTGACGACTCTTTATGTGACATTAGAAACATGAAAAGTAATTTATAATAATGTAGGACGCATTACAACTTCTAAGAACACCTTACATCACCGTACGAAACATTAAAACTCCATAATAAACCTAATGAATTCCTCCGAGTCATTTAAAAATTGTACGACAACTTAGAATATCTTACGAATTTGTATGCCACTTTAGCACCTTGAAAAGCATGTTAGTATAATGTCCGACACCTCACAATTCTGAACAGCACATTACAATACCGTACGTAAAAATTAAATCCCTAATAAACCTTTTGAATTCGTCCGAGTCCTTTGAACATCGTATGATAACTCAGGACTTGTTACGACTCTGTATGTGACATTAGCAACATGAAAAGCAATTTATAATAATGTAGGACGCGTTACAACTTCTAAGAACACCTTACATCACCGTACGAAACATTAAAACTCCATAATAAACCTAATGAATTCGTCCGAGTTGTGACATCTGCCCCAAACCCGAACCCGAATGCGCGACTCGAACCCGAAACTACCTTTCTTTTTATTAAATTCGTATTTAATCTCCGAAGAAGTAACTTTTCTTTTTATTAAGTAAATAAATATGTCGGAACTTATGATATTTTCGTCTTAATAAAACGATCGAAATTATTATGAGTTGTTATCTAAGTCTACTAAATAATTATTTTCTGTTCATAACAAATAAACCTTCAAAGTATATAAAAGTGTATTTTATAAATAAAATTTTATAAAGGTTTGTTAAAGAAAAATACTACTAAAGTCTCAAAGTAACCATTTAACGTCCTCAACAATTAAAAAAAAATTCAAAAAACGTCAATTATATAAACGTTACAAGTTAATGTCGTTAAGTTAGTTAATTAAAATTAAGATTTAACTAACTTTGGGTGAAAAATGTAAGTTTTAAAACTTATTATAAAGTTTTAACTTCAAATAAATAAAAATTCAAAGTTCGAGGGCCTAGTGTGTAAACTTGAAATTAAATCAAAACACTAACCAGCCCCCCCCCCATTGACCCCGTACTTCCGGCACAATATTCCGGCCGTATTTTGCCGGAATCCGGCGTTGTTCCGGCGACCTCCAAAAACGTGTATCGAGCTATTTTTAACCCAATTAAAGTGCGGTAAAATCTTCCTCGTGCCTAAATCGACCTTAAGAACAGTTTTAATTTGATTATAACACCCAAAGAAACTTGTTAAATCCGATTCCATAACACCCACTTTATTCAAAAACTCAATTCAACTCGACCGACGGTTTCAATCAATAACGAAGTAACCACCGCATTTATCTCGACGCTATGAATCTTCCTATACCGTTTAATCGTGTATTAATCATCCAATTGAACGCCAATTAAATTCTTTTACTCGCCAAACAAAGTCAAACGCGTCGAACAGTTTCTAAGTCGAATCAATCAAATTCAATTGTGATAAAATAATCACTCGACCTCTCTCTAACTCCCTGCTAAATCAATTTTACCAAAAACATCAAGAATTGGATCGTTAATCTTCACCTGGTTCGTTACCTGCAACTTACAAATTAAGCATCAGAATGTTGTTATCATTCGGATTTCAGTTGGGGCTTTTCTTCATTCCAATATCAAGACAAAATCTGGAAGTTGAATTGTATTTTAATAACTTCTATCTATCGATTTGATTTTCAAGCAAACGGGTCTTGTTCTTCATTTTCATTTTCTCCAATCCATCAACAAACAAGTAAGTTCTTTATATTAAAATGATCCTTAACATGCCTTGATCAAAAGCCCTCTATTAATTCGTTGTTTCACTGATCCGATCCGAAGAATTTATTGTTTTATGTTTCTAGGGTTTATATGAATTTGGGAATTTTTGTTTATAACTGTTAAAACTAAATTGTTTCGATCAGTTTCCACTAAATGGATTTGGTTTACTGGTTTGTGATGTTTGTTCTGAACCAGAGGGTCGCTGGTTCGAAACCAGCGACAAGCACGTTTTTATGTTTTTTTTTAATTAGTTTTCAACTATACTTCTAGCGAAATGTACTAACCTAAAACTAATACTATACGATCTATTTTATAAATATGTATGAATCTTATAAAATATATATGAAGACTATGTTTTTATACAACTAGTTCTATAAATCAAATTACCTCAAGTATGTTAATAATCTAAAATACTAAAAAATGGTATTTTAAATACTTATAAACATATGCCGGTTTTTTTTAAAAAATAATAATAATAGATTATACAAAACGTGTTTTATATGGAGTTTTATATATTTTAAAAGTATATAAACGTTTCAAAGCATTTCCAACAAACGTAACATGTTTTTGGATATTATATAAATTGTAAAAAAATACATACACATATATATATATATATTATTTGAAATGATGTCGTTTATCATGTAATGCAAAGTATTCTGAACCCTAATCTCCAAATTGGAATTTGAAACCCTAATTCCCAAATTCGAAACCCTAGAATTTCTAGTTTTGATTCTATTTGCTATACTATTTGTTTCGTTTCTAAAATTAGGTTTTTCCAACTAATTAGGTGATTCTAGAATTGGGGAAATCCTCAGTTCAATTTAATCTATTTGCTATTTGTTTCGCGCCCGAGTTTCAAGGTGAGTAAACTCACTCCCCTTTTTACTGTTTACGTTTTTGGGGCTGAAATACGTGTTTCTATAATACAACGGTTTCTTTTGATGTTTCTATTTTTGAAAATGAGATCATTAGATGTGTTAATCGTGTTTGGCCGCATGTAGCAAAATTGTGTGATAGTCAATATTAGTTATATTATCTTGTAATTTCCACCGGACAATGTTAGCGCTAATGGCTTGACAAGCCCACCTACACTAATGGCCTGATAGGTGATTTTAACCCGACGATTCTTTGGTTGATTCTATGTTACTAGTTACTACATGTGATGCTTGATGCTACGATGCTATGTCCCTTAGATGCTTAAACATTTTTGATAACTTGCATATCGAGACGGTTAAATGACGGTTAAACGATGGTTATCAATAAATGTAACATGAGTTGGTTCCTCATGACTTGTTGCTAAAGGTAACCCTGCGGGGTCTATGATACTTGTTTCTATGTGTTTCTATGGTCACGGTTGAGATATATATGATGAAATTGCTATGCACATGAGATTGCGAAACACAATCTATAATGATCTCGGATTTTATACTATGTACTATTAATTGTGTTTTACTCACTAGCTAATTCTTTAGCTAACTTATTTTACACGTTTTTCAGGTGGAGTTTGATTCGGTTTTGTTTCAGGACACGTAGGATGCTTCGGACCTAGAATAAAAAGGACAATAAATGATATTTATTTGCCGTTTCTGTTACGATTTTAAGACTGTTTGAATGCCTATTTATGTCACGACATTATTGCTTAATTAATATTAAAATATGCATTTAGTGCCATGTGCTTTGTACTACTGATATCCGATCCACTTGAGGCGCCCGGTGTTTTCCGCCGCCGGGCGGGGTGTCACAGTTTGGTATCAGAGCCATGGTTATAGGGAACTAGGATAGGGTATTAGAAACACACCGTCCTAGACTATAACCTAAGAGTCCTTAGTGCAATAGATGTACTTAAGAATTCTTTTGAACTTATTTGTTTTCCTTCTACGAACCTTTCTATGCTTTTCTTAATCTCATTTCTTACTCGTTTTCGCGAAGGAGCTACAAGAAACTCGTCTGCATGATTGGGATCTTCTCTTTATGAAACCTCGTCATCGTCTTAAGTAAGTTTGAAAACGTGGGAACGTGTGCAATCCGGAAGGGGGAACACCTGTATCACGGACATCCTGTCTAAGGCAAAGCATTTCGTATAAATCTCTTTAAGAGACCTGTATGCTTACCTGGGGATGTACGAGATGAGTGTGAAACTATAGGCTAAAGCACGCTTTCTCGAATACGTTGAAAACGAACTTAACACTTTGATAAGTCATTAGTGTCCAAAACCAAGACACACTCCTAAGCCATTGAAATTTCATTTTCTTAATGATTCTATGATTTCATTCCTACGATTTATAATTATTTCTATGAATTTTTATATTGACTTAAGTAATATTCCAACTTCATTTACTAATGTTTCTAAAGTTTCTAAAGTTTCTAAGTGATTTTCTATGAAATGTTCAAAGGATTCTATGATGTTCTAAGTACTATCACTATTTCATTTAATCGAAATTTCTAAAGTTTCTAAAGTTTCTACGTGATTTTCTATGGTATGTTTCAAAAGATTCTATGATATTTTAAGTGGAACGAGGTGCTATTATTACACCAGATGTTTCTATTGGTCAAAGATGTTGCAACAAAACCGTGCTATTCTACGTTTCATCATTCCGTTTGTTTCTAACCTACAATAATACATATGCGACATACTCGCTAGCTTATGCAGATAACACAATTACACCGTTGTAAACCAAACATTTCTATTTCAAATCAAAACTAAGACATATCTAAATCGAATTATCCAAAACTTCAGATCACGCATATAATGCATATATCGATTACCGAATATAAGTCGTACTTCTAATCCTAAATCAATTATCAACTCTTCAATCAAAGGTTCGTTGTGAATTCTAAAATTATTGTCAAGGGTAAATTCCATAGTTAAATAAAAGTTAACGGATTTTACTATTCTTATAAGCTAATGTATTTGAATCGAACGTCTACCCTCAAAATATTTCAACTTGACTTCTATACTCAAATAGTTTCAAAACTACTCATCTAATTATAAGATTCTAATCCAATTTCTAATCCATCATTAAAACGATAAATCTACTATCAAATTATGAACTAACCATCAGAACATGTTCTCGTTAATCAACTACACGATACTATCCATGAATTCGTTATCCAAATCTAACGAGAACTCACTACACAACTATTCCCGAACTCATTCAACTAAATGTTTTCATCTATACATATGACCACCAACAAAATTCTACGCAACTAGTTTCCATGAACTAATCTAAACCTAATGCAACTCATTTATAAACTCGTTACTTTAACACAAGGTGTAATCAATGGACTTTGTAAAGGCAATGTAGGCATTGGGTTCAGCAATAACGAAATTCTACGCGACTCTATTAAAATTACTTCCTTATTTTCCAAAATAAATATACATATATATAAAAGGGGGATTTTAATTAAAATAACCTTTGGGTTTTAGTATTTTGTATGCATTTCGTGATAAATAACTTTTTTTTTTAGAAAGGAGATTGATTTTTCTAACGTCGGTCAAATATTTACACAAACATTTTCCCGTTTCTCAAATACGACACAAAGACTTGCAACAAACACCATGACTTTTGTTTTTTTTCCAATACCAAGTACTTATAACTTAAATTGTGTCGTTTATTTTCAATTCAATTCTCTTATCTATGGTAAAGACTAAAACTTTCAACTTTTTATTTAGCCTTTAAAACTACATTATAGAAAAACAAGACCATCTCTTATAAACTTGTTTATCTCCATAGTCAATACATCTGGTCTAACTAAAGCGGTTGGTCATATAAATTCAAACATCTTAAAAATCGAATCTAATAGGAACTAAGTGATATATTCTTTCGGACTATAAATCGGATTATCCACATTATCAAATTTTCATAAATCTAATTTTTCTAAAAATCCTAATAAGCTATATTAGTACATGTACACCATCAACTAATACTTATGAACATGTCAATATCAGAAAACTTAGATAATTACATCTTACACACATAGAGTCGATTTTCACAAACTTAAGTGATACTATCCTAGTACTCGAATTTGACTATCTATATCGTTGAACAAAGTTATTTATATGAGCAATGTCTACCTAATAGACGTTATTTTCTTCTGAATCCATCAATCTACTTATCATGTTAGTATGATTTTCTCAAGTACTATTTCTATCAAGTATGATATCAATACCTATACGTATCATCATTTTAACCAAAAATTATTGTGGACTTCTGACTCGCACGTGATCGAATGAACTATGGAGTCCATGCAAAAACTAAAGTAATTACGGGTGCACACGGAATTATGAAAGTTGGTGCATGGGAACCATAGTAAGTTTTGTCTTGTGTAGCTATGCCATATTTAATCATCTTATTTTCACTTGACTTGTTCACTCATTTTACTAATGGCATATAAGCCACTTAATTATGTGTAAGGTTAATTAATTCGTTTTAAACATTCTATTAATCACGACTACTCTCGACGATCATTTAAATAATTCTAAATCCATATACTTGAAATATTTCATTTGCAAGTTGGTATCCTATTCTATTCCTATATTGGGTAGCAAATAAAATTTATTCGAATCTACATACAAATAGTTCAACCGAACTCTTATAAGTGAAAAGAGTTAAATAAACAACTCTCATTGAGACAAAGCAAATTAAAAATAAATAACTTCTTAAATCTCGTTATTTAAAATCGTGTCTCTATCAAAATGCTCATCTTTTCTTTCTCAAGAGTTTCTTGCGAGATGAAACTCCCTACGGAAGTGGGCAGTGTTCATCCCGTATTTCATGTTTCTAATCCGAAGAGGTACTTATCCGATAAAAATCTCTTTGTGCATATCGATAATGAATCAATGCATTTTGTTGAACGGCCATTGGATATTATAGACCGTGAAGTCAAATAACTCAAGCGTAATCAGATACCAATTGTTAACGATCGTTGAAACTCAAATGTGAACATGAATTTAAGACCAAATGAATGTTAAGTATCCGCATCTTTTTGTTTCATCTTCTTCTTCGGTTTGAGCAAATTTCGGGACGAAATTTCTATAAGGAGGGGAGACTGTGACATCTGCCCCAAACCCGAACCCGAATGCGCGACTCGAACCCGAAACTACCTTTCTTTTTATTAAATTCGTATTTAATCTCCGAAGAAGTAACGTTTCTTTTTATTAAGTAAATAAATATGTCGGAACTTATGATATTTTCGTCTTAATAAAACGATCGAAATTATTATGAGTTGTTATCTAAGTCTACTAAATAATTATTTTCTGTTCATAACAAATAAACCTTCAAAGTATATAAAAGTGTATTTTATAAATAAAATTTTATAAAGGTTTGTTAAAGAAAAATACTACTAAAGTCTCAAAGTAACCATTTAACGTCCTCAACAATTAAAAAAAAATTCAAAAAACGTCAATTATATAAACGTTACAAGTTAATGTCGTTAAGTTAGTTAATTAAAATTAAGATTTAACTAACTTTGGGTGAAAAATGTAAGTTTTAAAACTTATTATAAAGTTTTAACTTCAAATAAATAAAAATTCAAAGTTCGAGGGCCTAGTGTGTAAACTTGAAATTAAATCAAAACACTAACCAGCCCCCCCCCCCATTGACCCCGTACTTCCGGCACAATATTCCGGCCGTATTTTGCCGGAATCCGGCGTTGTTCCGGCGACCTCCAAAAACGTGTATCGAGCTATTTTTAACCCAATTAAAGTGCGGTAAAATCTTCCTCGTGCCTAAATCGACCTTAAGAACAGTTTTAATTTGATTATAACACCCAAAGAAACTTGTTAAATCCGATTCCATAACACCCACTTTATTCAAAAACTCAATTCAACTCGACCGACGGTTTCAATCAATAACGAAGTAACCACCGCATTTATCTCGACGCTATGAATCTTCCTATACCGTTTAATCGTGTATTAATCATCCAATTGAACGCCAATTAAATTCTTTTACTCGCCAAACAAAGTCAAACGCGTCGAACCGTTTCTAAGTCGAATCAATCAAATTCAATTGTGATAAAATAATCACTCGACCTCTCTCTAACTCCCTGCTAAATCAATTTTACCAAAAACATCAAGAATTGGATCGTTAATCTTCACCTGGTTCGTTACCTGCAACTTACAAATTAAGCATCAGAATGTTGTTATCATTCGGATTTCAGTTGGGGCTTTTCTTCATTCCAATATCAAGACAAAATTTGGAAGTTGAATTGTATTTTAATAACTTCTATCTATCGATTTGATTTTCAAGCAAACGGGTCTTGTTCTTCATTTTCATTTTCTCCAATCCATCAACAAACAAGTAAGTTCTTTATATTAAAATGATCCTTAACATGCCTTGATCAAAAGCCCTCTATTAATTCGTTGTTTCACTGATCCGATCCGAAGAATTTATTGTTTTATGTTTCTAGGGTTTATATGAATTTGGGAATTTTTGTTTATAACTGTTAAAACTAAATTGTTTCGATCAGTTTCCACTAAATGGATTTGGTTTACTGGTTTGTGATGTTTGTTCTGAACCAGAGGGTCGCTGGTTCGAAACCAGCGACAAGCACGTTTTTATGTTTTTTTTTTAATTAGTTTTCAACTATACTTCTAGCGAAATGTACTAACCTAAAACTAATACTATACGATATATTTTATAAATATGTATGAATCTTATAAAATATATATGAAGACTATGTTTTTATACAACTAGTTCTATAAATCAAATTACCTCAAGTATGTTAATAATCTAAAATACTAAAAAATGGTATTTTAAATACTTATAAACATATGCCGGTTTTTTTTAAAAAATAATAATAATAGATTATACAAAACGTTTTTTATATGGAGTTTTATATATTTTAAAAGTATATAAACGTTTCAAAGCATTTCCAACAAACGTAACATGTTTTTGGATATTATATAAATTGTAAAAAAATACATACACACATATATATATATATTATTTGAAATAATGTCGTTTATCATGTAATGCAAAGTATTCTGAACCCTAATCTCCAAATTGGAATTTGAAACCCTAATTCCCAAATTCGAAACCCTAGAATTTCTAGTTTTGATTCTATTTGCTATACTATTTGTTTCGTTTCTAAAATTAGGTTTTTCCAACTAATTAGGTGATTCTAGAATTGGGGAAATCCTCAGTTCAATTTAATCTATTTGCTATTTGTTTCGCGCCCGAGTTTCAAGGTGAGTAAACTCACTCCCCTTTTTACTGTTTACGTTTTTGGGGCTGAAATACGTGTTTCTATAATACAACGGTTTCTTTTGATGTTTCTATTTTTGAAAATGAGATCATTAGATGTGTTAATCGTGTTTGGCCGCATGTAGCAAAATTGTGTGATAGTCAATATTAGTTATATTATCTTGTAATTTCCACCGGACAATGTTAGCGCTAATGGCTTGACAAGCCCACCTACACTAATGGCCTGATAGGTGATTTTAACCCGGCGATTCTTTGGTTGATTCTATGTTACTAGTTACTACATGTGATGCTTGATGCTACGATGCTATGTCCCTTAGATGCTTAAACATTTTTGATAACTTGCATATCGAGACGGTTAAATGACGGTTAAACGATGGTTATCAATAAATGTAACATGAGTTGGTTCCTCATGACTTGTTGCTAAAGGTAACCCTGCGGGGTCTATGATACTTGTTTCTATGTGTTTCTATGGTCACGGTTGAGATATATATGATGAAATTGCTATGCACATGAGATTGCGAAACACAATCTATAATGATCTCGGATTTTATACTATGTACTATTAATTGTGTTTTACTCACTAGCTAATTCTTTAGCTAACTTATTTTACACGTTTTTCAGGTGGAGTTTGATTCGGTTTTGTTTCAGGACACGTAGGATGCTTCGGACCTAGAATAAAAAGGACAATAAATGATATTTATTTGCCGTTTCTGTTACGATTTAAAGACTGTTTGAATGCCTATTTATGTCACGACATTATTGCTTAATTAATATTAAAATATGCATTTAGTGCCATGTGCTTTGTACTACTGATATCCGATCCACTTGACGCGCCCGGTGTTTTCCGCCGCCGGGCGGGGTGTCACACGAGTCATTTAAACATCGTACGACAACTTAGAATATCTTACGACTCTGTATCCCACATTAACACCTTGAAAAGCATGTTAGTATAATGTACGACACCTCATAACTCCTAACAACACCTTACAATACAGTACATAAAAATAAAATCCATAATAAACCTAATGAATTCGTCCGAGTCCTTTGAACATCGTACGATAACTCAGGACTTGTGACGACTCTGTATGTGACATTAGCAACATGAAAAGTAATTTATAATAATGTAGGACGCGTTACAGATTCTAAGAACACCTTACATCACCGTACGAAACATTAAAACTCCATAATAAACCTAATGAATTCCTCCGAGTCATTTAAACATCGTACGACAACTTAGAATATCTTACGACTCTGTATGTCACTTTAGCACCTTGAAAAGCATGTTAGTATAATGTACGACCACTCACAATTCTTAACAACACCTTACAATACCGTACTTAAAAATAAAATCCCTAATAAACCTTTTGAAATCGTCCGAGTCCTTTGAACATCGTATGATAACTCAGGACTTGTTACGACTCTGTATGTGACATTAGCAACATGAAAAGCAATTTATAATAATGTAGGACGCGTTACAACTTCTAAGAACACCTTACATCACCGTACGAAACATTAAAACTCCATAAGAAACCTAATGAATTCCTCCGAGTCATTTAAACATCGTACGACAACTTAGAATATCTTACGACTCTGTATGCCACATTAACACCTTGAAAAGCATGTTAGTATAATGTACGACACCTCACAACTCCTAACAACACTTTACAATACAGTACGTAAAAATAAAATACATAATAAACCTAATGAATTCGTCCGAGTCCTTTGAACATTGTACGATAACTCAGGACTTGTGACGACTCTTTATGTGACATTAGAAACATGAAAAGTAATTTATAATAATGTAGGACGCATTACAACTTCTAAGAACACCTTACATCACCGTACGAAACATTAAAACTCCATAATAAACCTAATGAATTCCTCCGAGTCATTTAAACATTGTACGACAACTTAGAATATCTTACGAATTTGTATGCCACTTTAGCACCTTGAAAAGCATGTTAGTATAATGTCCGACACCTCATAATTCTTAACAGCACATTACAATACCGTACGTAAAAATTAAATCCCTAATAAACCTTTTGAATTCGTCCGAGTACTTTGAACATCGTATGATAACTCAGGACTTGTTACGACTCTATATGTGACATTAGCAACATGAAAAGCAATTTATAATAATGTAGGACGCGTTACAACTTCTAAGAACACCTTACATCACCGTACGAAACATTAAAACTCCATAATAAACCTAATGAATTCCCCCGAGTCATTTAAACATCGTACGACAACTTAGAATATCTTACGACTCTGTATCCCACATTAACACCTTGAAAAGCATGTTAGTATAATGTACGACACCTCATAACTCCTAACAACACCTTACAATACAGTACGTAAAAATAAAATCCATAATAAACCTAATGAATTCGTCCGAGTCCTTTGAACATCGTACGATAACTCAGGACTTGTGACGACTCTGTATGTGACATTAGCAACATGAAAAGTAATTTATAATAATGTAGGACGCGTTACAGATTCTAAGAACACCTTACATCACCGTACGAAACATTAAAACTCCATAATAAACCTAATGAATTCCTCCGAGTCATTTAATCATCGTACGACAACTTAGAATATCTTACGACTCTGTATGTCACTTTAGCACCTTGAAAAGCATGTTAGTATAATGTACGACCACTCACAATTCTTAACAACACCTTACAATACCGTACTTAAAAATAAAATCCCTAATAAACCTTTTGAAATCGTCCGAGTCCTTTGAACATTGTACGATAACTCAGGACTTGTGACGACTCTTTATGTGACATTAGAAACATGAAAAGTAATTTATAATAATGTAGGACGCATTACAACTTCTAAGAACACCTTACATCACCGTACGAAACATTAAAACTCCATAATAAACCTAATGAATTCCTCCGAGTCATTTAAACATTGTACGACAACTTAGAATATCTTACGAATTTGTATGCCACTTTAGCACCTTGAAAAGCATGTTAGTATAATGTCCGACACCTCACAATTCTTAACAGCACATTACAATACCGTACGTAAAAATTAAATCCCTAATAAACCTTTTGAATTCGTCCGAGTCCTTTGAACATCGTATGATAACTCAGGACTTGTTACGACTCTGTATGTGACATTAGCAACATGAAAAGCAATTTATAATAATGTAGGACGCGTTACAACTTCTAAGAACACCTTACATCACCGTACGAAACATTAAAACTCCATAATAAACCAAATGAATTCCTCCGAGTAATTTAAACATCGTACGACAACTTAGAATATCTTACGACTCTGTATGCCACATTAACACCTTGAAAAGCATGTTAGTATAATGTACGACACCTCACAACTCCTAACAACACCTTACGATACAGTACGTAAAAATAAAATACATAATAAACCTAATGAATTCGTCCGAGTCCTTTAAACATTGTACGATAACTCAGGACTTGTGACGACTCTTTATGTGACATTAGAAACATGAAAAGTAATTTATAATAATGTAGGACGCGTTACACCTTCTAAGAACACCTTACATCACCGTACGAAACATTAAAACTCCATAATAAACCTAATGAATTCCTCCGAGTCATTTAAACATTGTACGACAACTTAGAATATCTTAAGATTTTGTATGCCACTTTAGCACCTTGAAAAGCATGTTAGTATAATGTACGACACCTCACAATTCTTAACAGCACCTTACAATACCGTACGTAAAAATTAAATCCCTAATAAACCTTTTGAATTCGTCCGAGTCCTTTGAACATCGTATGATAACTCAGGACTTGTTACGACTCTGTATGTGACATTAGCAACATGAAAAGCAATTTATAATAATGTAGGACGCGTTACAACTTCTAAGAACACCTTACATCACCGTACGAAACATTAAAACTCCATAATAAACCTAATGAATTCCTCCGAGTCATTTAAACATCGTACGACAACTTAGAATATCTTACGACTCTGTATCCCACATTAACACCTTGAAAAGCATGTTAGTATAATGTACGACACCTCATAACTCCTAACAACACCTTACAATACAGTACGTAAAAATAAAATCCATAATAAACCTAATGAATTCGTCCGAGTCCTTTGAACATCGTACGATAACTCAGGACTTGTGACGACTCTGTATGTGACATTAGCAACATGAAAAGTAATTTATAATAATGTAGGACGCGTTACAGATTCTAAGAACACCTTACATCACCGTACGAAACATTAAAACTCCATAATAAACCTAATGAATTCCTCCGAGTCATTTAAACATCGTACGACAACTTAGAATATCTTACGACTCTGTATGTCACTTTAGCACCTTGAAAAGCATGTTAGTATAATGTACGACCACTCACAATTCTTAACAACACCTTACAATACCGTACTTAAAAATAAAATCCCTAATAAACCTTTTGAAATCGTCCGAGTCCTTTGAACATTGTACGATAACTCAGGACTTGTGACGACTCTTTATGTGACATTAGAAACATGAAAAGTAATTTATAATAATGTAGGACGCATTACAACTTCTAAGAACACCTTACATCACCGTACGAAACATTAAAACTCCATAATAAACCTAATGAATTCCTCCGAGTCATTTAAACATTGTACGACAACTTAGAATATCTAACGAATTTGTATGCCACTTTAGCACCTTGAAAAGCATGTTAGTATAATGTCCGACACCTCACAATTCTTAACAGCACATTACAATACCGTACGTAAAAATTAAATCCCTAATAAACCTTTTGAATTCGTCCGAGTCCTTTGAACATCGTATGATAACTCAGGACTTGTTACGACTCTGTATGTGACATTAGCAACATGAAAAACAATTTATAATAATGTAGGACGCGTTACAACTTCTAAGAACACCTTACATCACCGTACGAAACATTAAAACTCCATAATAAACCAAATGAATTCCTCCGAGTCATTTAAACATCGTACGACAACTTAGAATATCTTACGACTCTGTATCCCACATTAACACCTTGAAAAGCATGTTAGTATAATGTACGACACCTCATAACTCCTAACAACACCTTACAATACAGTACATAAAAATAAAATCCATAATAAACCTAATGAATTCGTCCGAGTCCTTTGAACATCGTACGATAACTCAGGACTTGTGACGACTCTGTATGTGACATTAGCAACATGAAAAGTAATTTATAATAATGTAGGACGCGTTACAGATTCTAAGAACACCTTACATCACCGTACGAAACATTAAAACTCCATAATAAACCTAATGAATTCCTCCGAGTCATTTAAACATCGTACGACAACTTAGAATATCTTACGACTCTGTATGTCACTTTAGCACCTTGAAAAGCATGTTAGTATAATGTACGACCACTCACAATTCTTAACAACACCTTACAATACCGTACTTAAAAATAAAATCCCTAATAAACCTTTTGAAATCGTCCGAGTCCTTTGAACATCGTATGATAACTCAGGACTTGTTACGACTCTGTATGTGACATTAGCAACATGAAAAGCAATTTATAATAATGTAGGACGCGTTACAACTTCTAAGAACACCTTACATCACCGTACGAAACATTAAAACTCCATAAGAAACCTAATGAATTCCTCCGAGTCATTTAAACATCGTACGACAACTTAGAATATCTTACGACTCTGTATGCCACATTAACACCTTGAAAAGCATGTTAGTATAATGTACGACACCTCACAACTCCTAACAACACTTTACAATACAGTACGTAAAAATAAAATACATAATAAACCTAATGAATTCGTCCGAGTCCTTTGAACATTGTACGATAACTCAGGACTTGTGACGACTCTTTATGTGACATTAGAAACATGAAAAGTAATTTATAATAATGTAGGACGCATTACAACTTCTAAGAACACCTTACATCACCGTACGAAACATTAAAACTCCATAATAAACCTAATGAATTCCTCCGAGTCATTTAAACATTGTACGACAACTTAGAATATCTTACGAATTTGTATGCCACTTTAGCACCTTGAAAAGCATGTTAGTATAATGTCCGACACCTCATAATTCTTAACAGCACATTACAATACCGTACGTAAAAATTAAATCCCTAATAAACCTTTTGAATTCGTCCGAGTACTTTGAACATCGTATGATAACTCAGGACTTGTTACGACTCTATATGTGACATTAGCAACATGAAAAGCAATTTATAATAATGTAGGACGCGTTACAACTTCTAAGAACACCTTACATCACCGTACGAAACATTAAAACTCCATAATAAACCTAATGAATTCCCCCGAGTCATTTAAACATCGTACGACAACTTAGAATATCTTACGACTCTGTATCCCACATTAACACCTTGAAAAGCATGTTAGTATAATGTACGACACCTCATAACTCCTAACAACACCTTACAATACAGTACGTAAAAATAAAATCCATAATAAACCTAATGAATTCGTCCGAGTCCTTTGAACATCGTACGATAACTCAGGACTTGTGACGACTCTGTATGTGACATTAGCAACATGAAAAGTAATTTATAATAATGTAGGACGCGTTACAGATTCTAAGAACACCTTACATCACCGTACGAAACATTAAAACTCCATAATAAACCTAATGAATTCCTCCGAGTCATTTAATCATCGTACGACAACTTAGAATATCTTACGACTCTGTATGTCACTTTAGCACCTTGAAAAGCATGTTAGTATAATGTACGACCACTCACAATTCTTAACAACACCTTACAATACCGTACTTAAAAATAAAATCCCTAATAAACCTTTTGAAATCGTCCGAGTCCTTTGAACATTGTACGATAACTCAGGACTTGTGACGACTCTTTATGTGACATTAGAAACATGAAAAGTAATTTATAATAATGTAGGACGCATTACAACTTCTAAGAACACCTTACATCACCGTACGAAACATTAAAACTCCATAATAAACCTAATGAATTCCTCCGAGTCATTTAAACATTGTACGACAACTTAGAATATCTTACGAATTTGTATGCCACTTTAGCACCTTGAAAAGCATGTTAGTATAATGTCCGACACCTCACAATTCTTAACAGCACATTACAATACCGTACGTAAAAATTAAATCCCTAATAAACCTTTTGAATTCGTCCGAGTCCTTTGAACATCGTATGATAACTCAGGACTTGTTACGACTCTGTATGTGACATTAGCAACATGAAAAGCAATTTATAATAATGTAGGACGCGTTACAACTTCTAAGAACACCTTACATCACCGTACGAAACATTAAAACTCCATAATAAACCAAATGAATTCCTCCGAGTAATTTAAACATCGTACGACAACTTAGAATATCTTACGACTCTGTATGCCACATTAACACCTTGAAAAGCATGTTAGTATAATGTACGACACCTCACAACTCCTAACAACACCTTACGATACAGTACGTAAAAATAAAATACATAATAAACCTAATGAATTCGTCCGAGTCCTTTAAACATTGTACGATAACTCAGGACTTGTGACGACTCTTTATGTGACATTAGAAACATGAAAAGTAATTTATAATAATGTAGGACGCGTTACACCTTCTAAGAACACCTTACATCACCGTACGAAACATTAAAACTCCATAATAAACCTAATGAATTCCTCCGAGTCATTTAAACATCGTACGACAACTTAGAATATCTTACGATTTTGTATGCCACTTTAGCACCTTGAAAAGCATGTTAGTATAATGTACGACACCTCACAATTCTTAACAGCACCTTACAATACCGTACGTAAAAATTAAATCCCTAATAAACCTTTTGAATTCGTCCGAGTCCTTTGAACATCGTATGATAACTCAGGACTTGTTACGACTCTGTATGTGACATTAGCAACATGAAAAGCAATTTATAATAATGTAGGACGCGTTACAACTTCTAAGAACACCTTACATCACCGTACGAAACATTAAAACTCCATAATAAACCTAATGAATTCCTCCGAGTCATTTAAACATCGTACGACAACTTAGAATATCTTACGACTCTGTATCCCACATTAACACCTTGAAAAGCATGTTAGTATAATGTACGACACCTCATAACTCCTAACAACACCTTACAATACAGTACGTAAAAATAAAATCCATAATAAACCTAATGAATTCGTCCGAGTCCTTTGAACATCGTACGATAACTCAGGACTTGTGACGACTCTGTATGTGACATTAGCAACATGAAAAGTAATTTATAATAATGTAGGACGCGTTACAGATTCTAAGAACACCTTACATCACCGTACGAAACATTAAAACTCCATAATAAACCTAATGAATTCCTCCGAGTCATTTAAACATCGTACGACAACTTAGAATATCTTACGACTCTGTATGTCACTTTAGCACCTTGAAAAGCATGTTACTATAATGTACGACCACTCACAATTCTTAACAACACCTTACAATACCGTACTTAAAAATAAAATCCCTAATAAACCTTTTGAAATCGTCCGAGTCCTTTGAACATTGTACGATAACTCAGGACTTGTGACGACTCTTTATGTGACATTAGAAACATGAAAAGTAATTTATAATAATGTAGGACGCATTACAACTTCTAAGAACACCTTACATCACCGTACGAAACATTAAAACTCCATAATAAACCTAATGAATTCCTCCGAGTCATTTAAACATTGTACGACAACTTAGAATATCTAACGAATTTGTATGCCACTTTAGCACCTTGAAAAGCATGTTAGTATAATGTCCGACACCTCACAATTCTTAACAGCACATTACAATACCGTACGTAAAAATTAAATCCCTAATAAACCTTTTGAATTCGTCCGAGTCCTTTGAACATCGTATGATAACTCAGGACTTGTTACGACTCTGTATGTGACATTAGCAACATGAAAAACAATTTATAATAATGTAGGACGCGTTACAACTTCTAAGAACACCTTACATCACCGTACGAAACATTAAAACTCCATAATAAACCAAATGAATTCCTCCGAGTCATTTAAACATTGTACGACAACTTAGAATATCTTACGAATTTGTATGCCACTTTAGCACCTTGAAAAGCATGTTAGTATAATGTACGACACCTCATAACTCCTAACAACACCTTACAATACAGTACGTAAAAATAAAATCCATAATAAACCTAATGAATTCGTCCGAGTCCTTTGAACATCGTACGATAACTCAGGACTTGTGACGACTCTGTATGTGACATTAGCAACATGAAAAGTAATTTATAATAATGTAGGACGCGTTACAGATTCTAAGAACACCTTACATCACCGTACGAAACATTAAAACTCCATAATAAACCTAATGAATTCCTCCGAGTCATTTAAACATCGTACGACAACTTAGAATATCTTACGACTCTGTATCCCACATTAACACCTTGAAAAGCATGTTAGTATAATGTACGACATCTCATAACTCCTAACAACACCTTACAATACAGTACGTAAAAATAAAATCCATAATAAACCTAATGAATTCGTCCGAGTCCTTTGAACATCGTACGATAACTCAGGACTTGTGACGACTCTGTATGTGACATTAGCAACATGAAAAGTAATTTATAATAATGTAGGACGCGTTACAGATTCTAAGAACACCTTACATCACCGTACGAAACATTAAAACTCCATAATAAACCTAATGAATTCCTCCGAGTCATTTAAACATCGTACGACAACTTAGAATATCTTACGACTCTGTATGTCACTTTAGCACCTTGAAAAGCATGTTAGTATAATGTACGACCACTCACAATTCTTAACAGCACCTTACAATACCGTAAGTAAAAATTAAATCCCTAATAAACCTTTTGAATTCGTCCGAGTCCTTTGAACATCGTATGATAACTCAGGACTTGTTACGACTCTGTATGTGACATTAGCAACATGAAAACCAATTTATAATAATGTAGGACGCGTTACAACTTCTAAGAACACCTTACATCACCGTACGAAACATTAAAACTCCATAATAAACCTAATGAATTCCTCCGAGTCATTTAAACATCGTACGACAACTTAGAATATCTTACGACTCTGTATGCCACATTAACACCTTGAAAAGCATGTTAGTATAATGTACGACACCTCACAACTCCTAACAACACCTTACAATACAGTACGTAAAAATAAAATCCACAATAAACCTAATGAATTCTTCCGAGTCCTTTGAACATCGTACGATAACTCAGGACTTGTGAAGACTCTGTATGTGACATTAGCAACATGAAAAGTAATTTATAATAATGTAGGTCGCGTTACAGCTTCTAAGAACACCTTACATCACCGTACGAAACATTAAAACTCCATAATAAACCTAATGAATTCCTCCGAGTCATTTAAACATCGTACGACAACTTAGAATATCTTACGACTCTGTATGCCACTTTAGCACCTTGAAAAGCATGTTAGTATAATGTACGACAACTCACAATTCTTAAGAACACCTTACAATACCGTACGTAAAAATAAAATCCCTAATAAACCTATCGAATTCGTCCGAGTCCTTTGAACATCGTATGATAACTCAGGACTTGTTACGACTCTGTATGTGACATTAGCAACATGAAAAGGAATTTATAATAATGTAGGACGCGTTACAACTTCTAAGAACACCTTACATCACCGTACGAAACATTAAAACTCCATAATAAACCAAATGAATTCCTCCAAGTAGTTTAAACATTGTACGACAACTTAAAATATCTTACGACTCTGTATGCCATATTAACACCTTGAAAAGCATGTTAGTATAATGTACGACACCTCACAACTCCTAACAACACCTTACAATACAGTACGTAAAAATAAAATACATAATAAACCTAATGAATTCGTCCGAGTCCTTTAAACATTGTACGATAACTCAGGACTTGTGACGACTCTTTATGTGACATTAGAAACATGAAAAGTAATTTATAATAATGTAGGACGCGTTACACCTTCTAAGAACACCTTACATCACCGTACGAAACATTAAAACTCCATAATAAACCTAATGAATTCCTCCGAGTCATTTAAACATCGTACGACAACTTAGAATATCTTACGATTTTGTATGCCACTTTAGCACCTTGAAAAGCATGTTAGTATAATGTACGACACCTCACAATTCTTAACAGCACCTTACAATACCGTACGTAAAAATTAAATCCCTAATAAACCTTTTGAATTCGTCCGAGTCCTTTGAACATCGTATGATAACTCAGGACTTGTTACGACTCTGTATGTGACATTAGCAACATGAAAAGCAATTTATAATAATGTAGGACGCGTTACAACTTCTAAGAACATCTTACATCACCGTACGAAACATTAAAACTCCATAATAAACCAAATGAATTCCTCCGAGTAATTTAAACATTGTACGACAACTTAAAATATCTTACGACTCTGTATGCCAGATTAACACCTTGAAAAGCATGTTAGTATAATGTACGACATCTCACAACTCCTAACAACACCTTACAATACAGTACGTAAAAATTAAATCCATAATAAACCTAATGAATTCGTCCGACTCCTTTGAACATCGTACGATAACTCAGGACTTGTGACGACTCTGTATGTGACATTAGCAACATGAAAAGTAATTTATAATAATGTAGGACGCGTTACAGCTTCTAAGAACACCTTACATCACCGTACGAAACATTAAAACTCCATAATAAACCTAATGAATTCCTCCGAGTCATTTAAACATCGTATGACAACTTAGAATATCTTACGACTCTGTATGCCACTTTAACACCTTGAAAAGCATGTTAGTATAATGTACGACACCTCACAATTCTTAACAGCACCTTACAATACCGTAAGTAAAAATTAAATCCCTAATAAACCTTTTGAATTCGTCCGAGTCCTTTGAACATCGTATGATAACTCAGGACTTGTTACGACTCTGTATGTGACATTAGCAACATGAAAACCAATTTATAATAATGTAGGACGCGTTACAACTTCTAAGAACACCTTACATCACCGTACGAAACATCAAAACTCCATAATAAACCTAATGAATTCCTCCGAGTAATTTAAACGTTGTACGACAACTTAAAATATCTTACGACTTTGTATGCCAGATTAACACCTTGAAAAGCATGTTAGTATAATGTACGACATCTCACAACTCCTAACAACACCTTACAATACAGTACGTAAAAATTAAATCCATAATAAACCTAATGAATTCGTCCGACTCCTTTGAACATCGTACGATAACTCTGGACTTGTGACGACTCTGTATGTGACATTAGCAACATGAAAAGTAATTTATAATAATGTAGGACGCGTTACAGCTTCTAAGAACACCTTACATCACCGTACGAAACATTAAAACTCCATAATAAACCTAATGAATTCCTCCGAGTCATTTAAACATCGTATGACAACTTAGAATATCTTACGACTCTGTATGCCACTTTAACACCTTGAAAAGCATGTTAGTATAATGTACGACACCTCACAATTCTTAACAGCACCTTACAATACCGTAAGTAAAAATTAAATCCCTAATAAACCTTTTGAATTCGTCCGAGTCCTTTGAACATCGTATGATAACTCAGGACTTGTTACGACTCTGTATGTGACATTAGCAACATGAAAACCAATTTATAATAATGTAGGACGCGTTACAACTTCTAAGAACACCTTACATCACCGTACGAAACATCAAAACTCCATAATAAACCTAATGAATTCCTCCGAGTAATTTAAACGTTGTACGACAACTTAAAATATCTTACGACTTTGTATGCCAGATTAACACCTTGAAAAGCATGTTAGTATAATGTACGACATCTCACAACTCCTAACAACACCTTACAATACAGTACGTAAAAATTAAATCCATAATAAACCTAATGAATTCGTCCGACTCCTTTGAACATCGTACGATAACTCTGGACTTGTGACGACTCTGTATGTGACATTAGCAACATGAAAAGCAATTTATAATAATGTAGGACGCGTTACAGCTTCTAAGAACACCTTACATCACCGTACGAAACATTAAAACTCCATAATAAACCTAATGAATTCCTCCGAGTCATTTAAACATCGTATGACAACTTAGAATATCTTACGACTCTGTATGCCACTTTAACACTTTGAAAAGCATGTTAGTATAATGTACGACACCTCACAATTCTTAACAGCACCTTACAATACCGTAAGTAAAAATTAAATCCCTAATAAACCTTTTGAATTCGTCCGAGTCCTTTGAACATCGTATGATAACTCAGGACTTGTTACGACTCTGTATGTGACATTAGCAACATGAAAACCAATTTATAATAATGTAGGATGCGTTACAACTTCTAAGAACACCTTACATCACCGTACGAAACATTAAAACTCCATAATAAACCTAATGAATTCCTCCGAGTCATTTAAACATCGTACGACAACTTAGAATATCTTACGACTCTGTATGCCACATTAACACCTTGAAAAGCATGTTAGTATAATGTACGACACCTCACAACTCCTAACAACACCTTACAATATAGTACGTAAAAATAAAATCCACAATAAACCTAATGAATTCTTCCGAGTCCTTTGAACATCGTACGATAACTCAGGACTTGTGAAGACTCTGTATGTGACATTAGCAACATGAAAAGTAATTTATAATAATGTAGGTCGCGTTACAGCTTCTAAGAACACCTTACATCACCGTACGAAACATTAAAACTCCATAATAAACCTAATGAATTCCTCCGAGTCATTTAAACATCGTACGACAACTTAGAATATCTTACGACTCTGTATGCCACTTTAGCACCTTGAAAAGCATGTTAGTATAATGTACGACAACTCACAATTCTTAACAACACCTTACAATACCGTACGTAAAAATAAAATCCCTAATAAACCTATCGAATTCGTCCGAGTCCTTTGAACATCGTATGATAACTCAGGACTTGTTACGACTCTGTATGTGACATTAGCAACATGAAAAGGAATTTATAATAATGTAGGACGCGTTACAACTTCTAAGAACACCTTACATCACCGTACGAAACATTAAAACTCCATAATAAACCAAATGAATTCCTCCAAGTAGTTTAAACATTGTACGACAACTTAAAATATCTTACGACTCTGTATGCCATATTAACACCTTGAAAAGCATGTTAGTATAATGTACGACACCTCACAACTCCTAACAACACCTTACAATACAGTACGTAAAAATAAAATACATAATAAACCTAATGAATTCGTCCGAGTCCTTTAAACATTGTACGATAACTCAGGACTTGTGACGACTCTTTATGTGACATTAGAAACATGAAAAGTAATTTATAATAATGTAGGACGCGTTACACCTTCTAAGAACACCTTACATCACCGTACGAAACATTAAAACTCCATAATAAACCTAATGAATTCCTCCGAGTCATTTAAACATCGTACGACAACTTAGAATATCTTACGATTTTGTATGCCACTTTAGCACCTTGAAAAGCATGTTAGTATAATGTACGACACCTCACAATTCTTAACAGCACCTTACAATACCGTACGTAAAAATTAAATCCCTAATAAACCTTTTGAATTCGTCCGAGTCCTTTGAACATCGTATGATAACTCAGGACTTGTTACGACTCTGTATGTGACATTAGCAACATGAAAAGCAATTTATAATAATGTAGGACGCGTTACAACTTCTAAGAACATCTTACATCACCGTACGAATCATTAAAACTCCATAATAAACCAAATGAATTCCTCCGAGTAATTTAAACATTGTACGACAACTTAAAATATCTTACGACTCTGTATGCCAGATTAACACCTTGAAAAGCATGTTAGTATAATGTACGACATCTCACAACTCCTAACAACACCTTACAATACAGTACGTAAAAATTAAATCCATAATAAACCTAATGAATTCGTCCGACTCCTTTGAACATCGTACGATAACTCAGGACTTGTGACGACTCTGTATGTGACATTAGCAACATGAAAAGTAATTTATAATAATGTAGGACGCGTTACAGCTTCTAAGAACACCTTACATCACCGTACGAAACATTAAAACTCCATAATAAACCTAATGAATTCCTCCGAGTCATTTAAACATCGTATGACAACTTAGAATATCTTACGACTCTGTATGCCACTTTAACACCTTGAAAAGCATGTTAGTATAATGTACGACACCTCACAATTCTTAACAGCACCTTACAATACCGTAAGTAAAAATTAAATCCCTAATAAACCTTTTGAATTCGTCCGAGTCCTTTGAACATCGTATGATAACTCAGGACTTGTTACGACTCTGTATGTGACATTAGCAACATGAAAACCAATTTATAATAATGTAGGACGCGTTACAACTTCTAAGAACACCTTACATCACCGTACGAAACATCAAAACTCCATAATAAACCTAATGAATTACTCCGAGTAATTTAAACGTTGTACGACAACTTAAAATATCTTACGACTTTGTATGCCAGATTAACACCTTGAAAAGCATGTTAGTATAATGTACGACATCTCACAACTCCTAACAACACCTTACAATACAGTACGTAAAAATTAAATCCATAATAAACCTAATGAATTCGTCCGACTCCTTTGAACATCGTACGATAACTCTGGACTTGTGACGACTCTGTATGTGACATTAGCAACATGAAAAGTAATTTATAATAATGTAGGACGCGTTACAGCTTCTAAGAACACCTTACATCACCGTACGAAACATTAAAACTCCATAATAAACCTAATGAATTCCTCCGAGTCATTTAAACATCGTATGACAACTTAGAATATCTTACGACTCTGTATGCCACTTTAACACCTTGAAAAGCATGTTAGTATAATGTACGACACCTCACAATTCTTAACAGCACATTACAATACCGTACGTAAAAATTAAATCCCTAATAAACCTTTTGAATTCGTCCGAGTCCTTTGAACATCGTATGATAACTCAGGACTTGTTACGACTCTGTATGTGACATTAGCAACATGAAAAGCAATTTATAATAATGTAGGACGCGTTACAACTTCTAAGAACACCTTACATCACCGTACGAAACATTAAAACTCCATAATAAACCAAATGAATTCCTCCGAGTAATTTAAACATTGTACGACAACTTAAAATATCTTACGACTCTGTATGCCATATTAACACCTTGAAAAGCATGTTAGTATAATGTACGACACCTCACAACTCCTAACAACACCTTACAATACAGTACGTAAAAATTAAATCCACAATAAACCTAATGAATTCGTCCGAGTCCTTTGAACATCGTACGATAACTCAGGACTTGTGACGACTCTGTATGTGACATTAGCAACATGAAAAGTAATTTATAATAATGTAGGTCGCGTTACAGCTTCTAAGAACACCTTACATCACCGTACGAAACATTAAAACTCCATAATAAACCTAATGAATTCCTCCGAGTCATTTAAACATCGTACGACAACTTAGAATAACTTACGACTCTGTATGCCACTTTAGCACCTTGAAAAGCATGTTAGTATAATGTACGACAACTCACAATTCTTAACAACACCTTACAATACCGTACGTAAAAATAAAATCCCTAATAAACCTATTGAATTCGTCCGAGTCCTTTGAACATCGTATGATAACTCAGGACTTGTTACGAATCTGTATGTGACATTAGCAACATGAAAAGCAATTTATAATAATGTAGGACGCGTTACAACTTCTAAGAACATCTTACATCACCGTACGAAACATTAAAACTCCATAATAAACCAAATGAATTCCTCCGAGTAATTTAAACATTGTACGACAACTTAAAATATCTTACGACTCTGTATGCCAGATTAACACCTTGAAAAGCATGTTAGTATAATGTACGACATCTCACAACTCCTAACAACACCTTACAATACAGTACGTAAAAATTAAATCCATAATAAACCTAATGAATTCGTCCGACTCCTTTGAACATCGTACGATAACTCAGGACTTGTGACGACTCTGTATGTGACATTAGCAACATGAAAAGTAATTTATAATAATGTAGGACGCGTTACAGCTTCTAAGAACACCTTACATCACCGTACGAAACATTAAAACTCCATAATAAACCTAATGAATTCCTCCGAGTCATTTAAACATCGTATGACAACTTAGAATATCTTACGACTCTGTATGCCACTTTAACACCTTGAAAAGCATGTTAGTATAATGTACGACACCTCACAATTCTTAACAGCACCTTACAATACCATAAGTAAAAATTAAATCCCTAATAAACCTTTTGAATTCGTCCGAGTCCTTTGAACATCGTATGATAACTCAGGACTTGTTACGACTCTGTATGTGACATTAGCAACATGAAAACCAATTTATAATAATGTAGGACGCGTTACAACTTCTAAGAACACCTTACATCACCGTACGAAACATTAAAACTCCATAATAAACCTAATGAATTCCTCCGAGTCATTTAAACATCGTACGACAACTTATAATATCTTACGACTCTGTATGCCACATTAACACCTTGAAAAGCATGTTAGTATAATGTACGACACCTCACAACTCCTAACAACACCTTACAATACAGTACGTAAAAATTAAATCCACAATAAACCTAATGAATTCGTCCGAGTCCTTTGAACATCGTACGATAACTCAGGACTTGTGACGACTCTGTATGTGACATTAGCAACATGAAAAGTAATTTATAATAATGTAGGACGCGTTACAGCTTCTAAGAACACCTTACATCACCGTACGAAACATTAAAACTCCATAATAAACCTAATGAATTCCTCCGAGTCATTTAAACATCGTATGACAACTTAGAATATCTTACGACTCTGTATGCCACTTTAACACCTTGAAAAGCATGTTAGTATAATGTACGACACCTCACAATTCTTAACATCACCTTACAATACCGTAAGTAAAAATTAAATCCCTAATAAACCTTTTGAATTCGTCCGAGTCCTTTGAACATCGTATGATAACTCAGGACTTGTTACGACTCTGTATGTGACATTAGCAACATGAAAACCAATTTATAATAATGTAGGACGCGTTACAACTTCTAAGAACACCTTACATCACCGTACGAAACATCAAAACTCCATAATAAACCTAATGAATTACTCTGAGTAATTTAAACGTTGTACGACAACTTAAAATATCTTACGACTTTGTATGCCAGATTAACACCTTGAAAAGCATGTTAGTATAATGTACGACATCTCACAACTCCTAACAACACCTTACAATACAGTACGTAAAAATTAAATCCATAATAAACCTAATGAATTCGTCCGACTCCTTTGAACATCGTACGATAACTCTGGACTTGTGACGACTCTGTATGTGACATTAGCAACATGAAAAGTAATTTATAATAATGTAGGACGCGTTACAGCTTCTAAGAACACCTTACATCACCGTACGAAACATTAAAACTCCATAATAAACCTAATGAATTCCTCCGAGTCATTTAAACATCGTATGACAACTTAGAATATCTTACGACTCTGTATGCCACTTTAACACCTTGAAAAGCATGTTAGTATAATGTACGACACCTCACAATTCTTAACAGCACATTACAATACCGTACGTAAAAATTAAATCCCTAATAAACCTTTTGAATTCGTCCGAGTCCTTTGAACATCGTATGATAACTCAGGACTTGTTACGACTCTGTATGTGACATTAGCAACATGAAAAGCAATTTATAATAATGTAGGACGCGTTACAACTTCTAAGAACACCTTACATCACCGTACGAAACATTAAAACTCCATAATAAACCAAATGAATTCCTCCGAGTAATTTAAACATTGTACGACAACTTAAAATATCTTACGACTCTGTATGCCATATTAACACCTTGAAAAGCATGTTAGTATAATGTACGACACCTCACAACTCCTAACAACACCTTACAATACAGTACGTAAAAATTAAATCCACAATAAACCTAATGAATTCGTCCGAGTCCTTTGAACATCGTACGATAACTCAGGACTTGTGACGACTCTGTATGTGACATTAGCAACATGAAAAGTAATTTATAATAATGTAGGTCGCGTTACAGCTTCTAAGAACACCTTACATCACCGTACGAAACATTAAAACTCCATAATAAACCTAATGAATTCCTCCGAGTCATTTAAACATCGTACGACAACTTAGAATAACTTACGACTCTGTATGCCACTTTAGCACCTTGAAAAGCATGTTAGTATAATGTACGACAACTCACAATTCTTAACAACACCTTACAATACCGTACGTAAAAATAAAATCCCTAATAAACCTATTGAATTCGTCCGAGTCCTTTGAACATCGTATGATAACTCAGGACTTGTTACGAATCTGTATGTGACATTAGCAACATGAAAAGCAATTTATAATAATGTAGGACGCGTTACAACTTCTAAGAACATCTTACATCACCGTACGAAACATTAAAACTCCATAATAAACCAAATGAATTCCTCCGAGTAATTTAAACATTGTACGACAACTTAAAATATCTTACGACTCTGTATGCCAGATTAACACCTTGAAAAGCATGTTAGTATAATGTACGACATCTCACAACTCCTAACAACACCTTACAATACAGTACGTAAAAATTAAATCCATAATAAACCTAATGAATTCGTCCGACTCCTTTGAACATCGTACGATAACTCAGGACTTGTGACGACTCTGTATGTGACATTAGCAACATGAAAAGTAATTTATAATAATGTAGGACGCGTTACAGCTTCTAAGAACACCTTACATCACCGTACGAAACATTAAAACTCCATAATAAACCTAATGAATTCCTCCGAGTCATTTAAACATCGTATGACAACTTAGAATATCTTACGACTCTGTATGCCACTTTAACACCTTGAAAAGCATGTTAGTATAATGTACGACACCTCACAATTCTTAACAGCACCTTACAATACCATAAGTAAAAATTAAATCCCTAATAAACCTTTTGAATTCGTCCGAGTCCTTTGAACATCGTATGATAACTCAGGACTTGTTACGACTCTGTATGTGACATTAGCAACATGAAAACCAATTTATAATAATGTAGGACGCGTTACAACTTCTAAGAACACCTTACATCACCGTACGAAACATTAAAACTCCATAATAAACCTAATGAATTCCTCCGAGTCATTTAAACATCGTACGACAACTTATAATATCTTACGACTCTGTATGCCACATTAACACCTTGAAAAGCATGTTAGTATAATGTACGACACCTCACAACTCCTAACAACACCTTACAATACAGTACGTAAAAATTAAATCCACAATAAACCTAATGAATTCGTCCGAGTCCTTTGAACATCGTACGATAACTCAGGACTTGTGACGACTCTGTATGTGACATTAGCAACATGAAAAGTAATTTATAATAATGTAGGTCGCGTTACAGCTTCTAAGAACACCTTACATCACCGTACGAAACATTAAAACTCCATAATAAACCTAATGAATTACTCCGAGTCATTTAAACATCGTACGACAACTTAGAATAACTTACGACTCTGTATGCCACTTTAGCACCGTGAAAAGCATGTTAGTATAATGTACGACAACTCACAATTCTTAACAACACCTTACAATACCGTACGTAAAAATAAAATCCCTAATAAACCTATTGAATTCGTCCGAGTCCTTTGAACATCGTATGATAACTCAGGACTTGTTACGACTCTGTATGTGACATTAGCAACATGAAAAGCAATTTATAATAATGTAGGACGCGTTACATCTTCTAAGAACACCTTACATCACCGTACGAAACATTAAAACTCCATAATAAACCTAATGAATTCCTCCGAGTCATTTAAACATCGTACGACAACTTAGAATATCTTACGACTCTGTATCCCACATTAACACCTTGAAAAGCATGTTAGTATGATGTACGACACCTCATAACTCCTAACAACACCTTACAATACAGTACGTAAAAATAAAATCCATAATAAACCTAATGAATTCGTCCGAGTCCTTTGAACATCGTACGATAACTCAGGACTTGTGACGACTCTGTATGTGACATTAGCAACATGAAAAGTAATTTATAATAATGTAGGACGCGTTACAGATTCTAAGAACACCTTACATCACCGTACGAAACATTAAAACTCCATAATAAACCTAATGAATTCCTCCGAGTCATTTAAACATCGTACGATAACTTAGAATATCTTACGACTCTGTATGTCACTTTAGCACCTTGAAAAGCATGTTAGTATAATGTACGACCACTCACAATTCTTAACAACACCTTACAATACCGTACTTAAAAATAAAATCCCTAATAAACCTTTTGAAATCGTCCGAGTCCTTTGAACATCGTATGATAACACAGGACTTGTTACGACTCTGTATGTGACATTAGCAACATGAAAAGCAATTTATAATAATGTAGGACGCGTTACAACTTCTAAGAACACCTTACATCACCGTACGAAACATTAAAACTCCATTAGAAACCTAATGAATTCCTCCGAGTCATTTAAACATCGTACGACAACTTAGAATATCTTACGACTCTGTATGCCACATTAACACCTTGAAAAGCATGTTAGTATAATGTACGACACCTCACAACTCCTAACAACACTTTACAATATAGTACGTAAAAATAAAATACATAATAAACCTAATGAATTCGTCCGAGTCCTTTGAACATTGTACGATAACTCAGGACTTGTGACGACTCTTTATGTGACATTAGAAACATGAAAAGTAATTTATAATAATGTTGGACGCGTTACAACTTCTAAGAACACCTTACATCACCGTACGAAACATTAAAACTCCATAATAAACCTAATGAATTCCTCCGAGTCATTTAAACATTGTACGACAACTTAGAATATCTTACGAATTTGTATGCCACTTTAGCACCTTGAAAAGCATGTTAGTATAATGTACGACACCTCACAATTCTTAACAGCACATTACAATACCGTACGTAAAAATTAAATCCCTAATAAACCTTTTGAATTCGTCCGAGTCCTTTGAACATCGTATGATAACTCAGGACTTGTTACGACTCTGTATGTGACATTAGCAACATGAAAAGCAATTTATAATAATGTAGGACGCGTTACAACTTCTAAGAACACCTTACATCACAGTACGAAACATTAAAACTCCATAATAAACCAAATGAATTCCTCCGAGTAATTTAAACATTGTACGACAACTTAAAATATCTTACGACTCTGTATGCCAGATTAACACCTTGAAAAGCATGTTAGTATAATGTACGACACCTCACAACTCCTAACAACACCTTACAATACAGTACGTAAAAATAAAATACATAATAAACCTAATGAATTCGTCCGAGTCCTTTAAACATTGTACGATAACTCAGGACTTGTGACGACTCTTTATGTGACATTAGAAACATGAAAAGTAATTTATAATAATGTAGGACGCGTTACACCTTCTAAGAACACCTTACATCACCGTACGAAACATTAAAACTCCATAATAAACCTAATGAATTCCTCCGAGTCATTTAAACATCGTACGACAACTTAGAATATCTTACGATTTTGTATGCCACTTTAGCACCTTGAAAAGCATGTTAGTATAATGTACGACACCTCACAATTCTTAACAGCACCTTACAATACCGTACGTAAAAATTAAATCCCTAATAAACCTTTTGAATTCGTCCGAGTCCTTTGAACATCGTATGATAACTCAGGACTTGTTACGACTCTGTATGTGACATTAGCAACATGAAAAGCAATTTATAATAATGTAGGACGCGTTACAACTTCTAAGAACACCTTACATCACCGTACGAAACATTAAAACTCCATAATAAACCAAATGAATTCCTCCGAGTAATTTAAACATTGTACGACAACTTAAAATATCTTACGACTCTGTATGCCAGATTAACACCTTGAAAAGCATGTTAGTATAATGTACGACACCTCACAACTCCAAACAACACCTTACAATACAGTACGTAAAATAAAATACATAATAAACCTAATGAATTCGTCCGAGTCCTTTAAACATTGTACGATAACTCAGGACTTGTGACGACTCTTTATGTGACATTAGAAACATGAAAAGTAATTTATAATAATGTAGGACGCGTTACACCTTCTAAGAACACCTTACATCACCGTACGAAACATTAAAACTCCATAATAAACCTAATGAATTCCTCCGAGTCATTTAAACATCGTACGACAACTTAGAATATCTTACGATTTTGTATGCCACTTTAGCACCTTGAAAAGCATGTTAGTATAATGTACGACACCTCACAATTCTTAACAGCACCTTACAATACCGTACGTAAAAATTAAATCCCTAATAAACCTTTTGAATTCGTCCGAGTCCTTTGAACATCGTATGATAACTCAGGACTTGTTACGACTCTGTATGTGACATTAGCAACATGAAAAGCAATTTATAATAATGTAGGACGCGTTACAACTTCTAAGAACACCTTACATCACCGTACGAAACATTAAAACTCCATAATAAACCAAATGAATTCCTCCGAGTAATTTAAACATTGTACGACAACTTAAAATATCTTACGACTCTGTATGCCAGATTAACACCTTGAAAAGCATGTTAGTATAATGTACGACATCTCACAACTCCTAACAACACCTTACAATACAGTACGTAAAAATTAAATCCGTAATAAACCTAATGAATTCGTCCGACTCCTTTGAACATCGTACGATAACTCAGGACTTGTGACGACTCTGTATGTGACATTAGCAACATGAAAAGTAATTTATAATAATGTAGGACGCGTTACAGCTTCTAAGAACACCTTACATCACCGTACGAAACATTAAAACTCCATAATAAACCTAATGAATTCCTCCGAGTCATTTAAACATCGTATGACAACTTAGAATATCTTACGACTCTGTATGCCACTTTAACACCTTGAAAAGCATGTTAGTATAATGTACGACACCTCACAATTCTTAACAGCACATTACAATACCGTACGTAAAAATTAAATCCCTAATAAACCTTTTGAATTCGTCCGAGTCCTTTGAACATCGTATGATAACACAGGACTTGTTACGACTCTGTATGTGACATTAGCAACATGAAAAGCAATTTATAATAATGTAGGACGCGTTACAACTTCTAAGAACACCTTACATCACCGTACGAAACATTAAAACTCCATAATAAACTAAATGAATTCCTCCGAGTAATTTAAACATTGTACGACAACTTAAAATATCTTACGACTCTGTATGCCAGATTAACACCTTGAAAAGCATGTTAGTATAATGTACGACACCTCACAACTCCTAACAACACCTTACAATACAGTACGTAAAAATAAAATACATAATAAACCTAATGAATTCGTCCGAGTCCTTTAAACATTGTACGATAACTCAGGACTTGTGACGACTCTTTATGTGACATTAGAAACATGAAAAGTAATTTATAATAATGTAGGACGCGTTACACCTTCTAAGAACACCTTACATCACCGTACGAAACATTAAAACTCCATAATAAACCTAATGAATTCCTCCGAGTCATTTAAACATCGTACGACAACTTAGAATATCTTACGATTTTGTATGCCACTTTAGCACCTTGAAAAGCATGTTAGTATAATGTACGACACCTCACAATTCTTAACAGCACCTTACAATACCGTACGTAAAAATTAAATCCCTAATAAACCTTTTGAATTCGTCCGAGTCCTTTGAACATCGTATGATAACTCAGGACTTGTTACGACTCTGTATGTGACATTAGCAACATGAAAAACAATTTATAATAATGTAGGACGCGTTACAACTTCTAAGAACATCTTACATCACCGTACGAAACATTAAAACTCCATAATAAACCAAATGAATTCCTCCGAGTAATTTAAACATTGTACGACAACTTAAAATATCTTACGACTCTGTATGCCAGATTAACACCTTGAAAAGCATGTTAGTATATTGTACGACATCTCACAACTCCTAACAACACCTTACAATACAGTACGTAAAAATTAAATCCATAATAAACCTAATGAATTCGTCCGACTCCTTTGAACATCGTACGATAACTCAGGTGTGACGACTCTGTATGTGACATTAGCAACATGAAAAGTAATTTATAATAATGTAGGACGCGTTACAGCTTCTAAGAACACCTTACATCACCGTACGAAACATTAAAACTCCATAATAAACCTAATGAATTCCTCCGAGTCATTTAAACATCGTATGACAACTTAGAATATCTTACGACTCTGTATGCCACTTTAACACCTTGAAAAGCATGTTAGTATAATGTACGACACCTCACTATTCTTAACAGCACCTTACAATACCGTAAGTAAAAATTAAATCCCTAATAAACCTTTTGAATTCGTCCGAGTCCTTTGAACATCGTATGATAACTCAGGACTTGTTATGACTCTGTATGTGACATTAGCAACATGAAAACCAATTTATAATAATGTAGGACGCGTTACAACTTCTAAGAACACCTTACATCACCGTACGAAACATTAAAACTCCATAATAAACCTAATGAATTCCTCCGAGTCATTTAAACATCGTACGACAACTTATAATATCTTACGACTCTGTATGCCACATTAACACCTTGAAAAGCATGTTAGTATAATGTACGACACCTCACAACTCCTAACAACACCTTACAATACAGTACGTAAAAATAAAATCCACAATAAACCTAATGAATTCGTCCGAGTCCTTTGAACATCGTACGATAACTCAGGACTTGTGACGACTCTGTATGTGACATTAGCAACATGAAAAGTAATTTATAATAATGTAGGTCGCGTTACAGCTTCTAAGAACACCTTACATCACCGTACGAAACATTAAAACTCCATAATAAACCTAATGAATTCCTCCGAGTCATTTAAACATCGTACGACAACTTAGAATAACTTACGACTCTGTATGCCACTTTAGCACCTTGAAAAGCATGTTAGTATAATGTACGACAACTCACAATTCTTAACAACACCTTACAATACCGTACGTAAAAATAAAATCCTTAATAAACCTATTGAATTCGTCCGAGTCCTTTGAACATCGTATGATAACTCAGGACTTGTTACGACTCTGTATGTGACATTAGCAACATGAAAAGCAATTTATAATAATGTAGGACGCGTTACAACTTCTAAGAACACCTTACATCACCGTACGAAACATTAAAACTCCATAAAAAACCTAATGAATTCCTCCGAGTCATTTAAACATCGTACGACAACTTAGAATATCTTACGACTCTGTATCCCACATTAACACCTTGAAAAGCATGTTAGTATAATGTACGACACCTCATAACTCCTAACAACACCTTACAATACAGTACGTAAAAATAAAATCCATAATAAACCTAATGAATTCGTCCGAGTCCTTTGAACATCATACGATAACTCAGGACTTGTGACGACTCTGTATGTGACATTAGCAACATGAAAAGTAATTTATAATAATGTAGGACGCGTTACAGATTCTAAGAACACCTTACATCACCGTACGAAACATTAAAACTCCATAATAAACCTAATGAATTCCTCCGAGTCATTTAAACATCGTACGACAACTTAGAATATCTTACGACTCTGTATGTCACTTTAGCACCTTGAAAAGCATGTTAGTATAATGTACGACCACTCACAATTCTTAACAACACCTTACAATACCGTACTTAAAAATAAAATCCCTAATAAACCTTTTGAAATCGTCCGAGTCCTTTGAACATCGTATGATAACACAGGACTTGTTACGACTCTGTATGTGACATTAGCAACATGAAAAGCAATTTATAATAATGTAGGACGCGTTACAACTTCTAAGAACACCTTACATCACCGTACGAAACATTAAAACTCCATAATAAACCAAATGAATTCCTTCGAGTAATTTAAACATTGTACGACAACTTAAAATATCTTACGACTCTGTATGCCAGATTAACACCTTGAAAAGCATGTTAGTATAATGTACGACATCTCACAACTCCTAACAACACCTTACAATACAGTACGTAAAAATTAAATCCATAATAAACCTAATGAATTCGTCCGACTCCTTTGAACATCGTACGATAACTCAGGACTTGTGACGACTCTGTATGTGACATTAGCAACATGAAAAGTAATTTATAATAATGTAGGACGCGTTACAGCTTCTAAGAACACCTTACATCACCGTACGAAACATTAAAACTCCATAATAAACCTAATGAATTCCTCCGAGTCATTTAAACATCGTATGACAACTTAGAATATCTTACGATTTTGTATGCCACTTTAGCACCTTGAAAAGCATGTTAGTATAATGTACGACACCTCACAATTCTTAACAGCACCTTACAATACCGTACGTAAAAATTAAATCCCTAATAAACCTTTTGAATTCGTCCGAGTCCTTTGAACATCGTATGATAACTCAGGACTTGTTACGACTCTGTATGTGACATTAGCAACATGAAAAGCAATTTATAATAATGTAGGACGCGTTACAACTTCTAAGAACACCTTACATCACCGTACGAAACATTAAAACTCCATAATAAACCAAATGAATTCCTCCGAGTAATTTAAACATTGTACGACAACTTAAAATATCTTACGACTCGGTATGCCAGATTAACACCTTGAAAAGCATGTTAGTATAATGTACGACATCTCACAACTCCTAACAACACCTTACAATACAGTACGTAAAAATTAAATCCGTAATAAACCTAATGAATTCGCCCGACTCCTTTGAACATCGTACGATAACTCAGGACTTGTGACGACTCTGTATGTGACATTAGCAACATGAAAAGTAATTTATAATAATGTAGGACGCGTTACAGCTTCTAAGAACACCTTACATCACCGTACGAAACATTAAAACTCCATAATAAACCTAATGAATTCCTCCGAGTCATTTAAACATCGTATGACAACTTAGAATATCTTACGACTCTGTATGCCACTTTAACACCTTGAAAAGCATGTTAGTATAATGTACGACACCTCACAATTCTTAACAGCACATTACAATACCGTACGTAAAAATTAAATCCCTAATAAACCTTTTGAATTCGTCCGAGTCCTTTGAACATCGCATGATAACTCAGGACTTGTTACGACTCTGTATGTGACATTAGCAACATGAAAAGCAATTTATAATAATGTAGGACGCGTTACAACTTCTAAGAACACCTTACATCACCGTACGAAACATTAAAACTCCATAATAAACCAAATGAATTCCTCCGAGTAATTTAAACATTGTACGACAACTTAAAATATCTTACGACTCTGTATGCCAGATTAACACCTTGAAAAGCATGTTAGTATAATGTACGACACCTCACAACTCCTAACAACACCTTACAATACAGTACGTAAAAATAAAATACATAATAAACCTAATGAATTCGTCCGAGTCCTTTAAACATTGTACGATAACTCAGGACTTGTGACGACTCTTTATGTGACATTAGAAACATGAAAAGTAATTTATAATAATGTAGGACGCGTTACACCTTCTAAGAACACCTTACATCACCGTACGAAACATTAAAACTCCATAATAAACCTAATGAATTCCTCCGAGTCATTTAAACATCGTACGACAACTTAGAATATCTTACGATTTTGTATGCCACTTTAGCACCTTGAAAAGCATGTTAGTATAATGTACGACACCTCACAATTCTTAACAGCACCTTACAATACCGTACGTAAAAATTAAATCCCTAATAAACCTTTTGAATTCGTCCGAGTCCTTTGAACATCGTATGATAACTCAGGACTTGTTACGACTCTGTATGTGACATTAGCAACATGAAAACCAATTTATAATAATGTAGGACGCGTTACAACTTCTAAGAACATCTTACATCACCGTACGAAACATTAAAACTCCATAATAAACCAAATGAATTCCTCCGAGTAATTTAAACATTGTACGACAACTTAAAATATCTTACGACTCTGTATGCCAGATTAACACCTTGAAAAGCATGTTAGTATAATGTACGACATCTCACAACTCCTAACAACACCTTACAATACAGTACGTAAAAATTAAATCCATAATAAACCTAATGAATTCGTCCGACTCCTTTGAACATCGTACGATAACTCAGGACTTGTGACGACTCTGTATGTGACATTAGCAACATGAAAAGTAATTTATAATAATGTAGGACGCGTTACAGCTTCTAAGAACACCTTACATCACCGTACGAAACATTAAAACTCCATAATAAACCTAATGAATTCCTCCGAGTCATTTAAACATCGTATGACAACTTAGAATATCTTACGACTCTGTATGCCACTTTAACACCTTGAAAAGCATGTTAGTATAATGTACGACACCTCACAATTCTTAACAGCACATTACAATACCGTACGTAAAAATTAAATCCCTAATAAACCTTTTGAATTCGTCCGAGTCCTTTGAACATCGTATGATAACTCAGGACTTGTTACGACTCTGTATGTGACATTAGCAACATGAAAAGCAATTTATAATAATGTAGGACGCGTTACAACTTCTAAGAACACCTTACATCACCGTACGAAACATTAAAACTCCATAATAAACCAAATGAATTCCTCCGAGTAATTTAAACATTGTACGACAACTTAAAATATCTTACGACTCTGTATGCCAGATTAACACCTTGAAAAGCATGTTAGTATAATGTACGACACCTCACAACTCCTAACAACACCTTACAATACAGTACGTAAAAATAAAATACATAATAAACCTAATGAATTCGTCCGAGTCCTTTAAACATTGTACGATAACTCAGGACTTGTGACGACTCTTTATGTGACATTAGAAACATGAAAAGTAATTTATAATAATGTAGGACGCGTTACACCTTCTAAGAACACCTTACATCACCGTACGAAACATTAAAACTCCATAATAAACCTAATGAATTCCTCCGAGTCATTTAAACATCGTACGACAACTTAGAATATCTTACGATTTTGTATGCCACTTTAGCACCTTGAAAAGCATGTTAGTATAATGTACGACACCTCACAATTCTTAACAGCACCTTACAATACCGTACGTAAAAATTAAATCCCTAATAAACCTTTTGAATTCGTCCGAGTCCTTGGAACATCGTATGATAACTCAGGACTTGTTACGACTCTGTATGTGACATTAGCAACATGAAAACCAATTTATAATAATGTAGGACGCGTTACAACTTCTAAGAACATCTTACATCACCGTACGAAACATTAAAACTCCATAATAAACCAAATGAATTCCTCCGAGTAATTTAAACATTGTACGACAACTTAAAATATCTTACGACTCTGTATGCCAGATTAACACCTTGAAAAGCATGTTAGTATAATGTACGACATCTCACAACTCCTAACAACACCTTACAATACAGTACGTAAAAATTAAATCCATAATAAACCTAATGAATTCGTCCGACTCCTTTGAACATCGTACGATAACTCAGGACTTGTGACGACTCTGTATGTGACATTAGCAACATGAAAAGTAATTTATAATAATGTAGGACGCGTTACAGCTTCTAAGAACACCTTACATCACCGTACGAAACATTAAAACTCCATAATAAACCTAATGAATTCCTCCGAGTCATTTAAACATCGTATGACAACTTAGAATATCTTACGACTCTGTATGCCACTTTAACACCTTGAAAAGCATGTTAGTATAATGTACGACACCTCACTATTCTTAACAGCACCTTACAATACCGTAAGTAAAAATTAAATCCCTAATAAACCTTTTGAATTCGTCCGAGTCCTTTGAACATCGTATGATAACTCAGGACTTGTTACGACTCTGTATGTGACATTAGCAACATGAAAAGCAATTTATAATAATGTAGGACGCGTTACAACTTCTAAGAACACCTTACATCACCGTACGAAACATTAAAACTCCATAATAAACCAAATGAATTCCTCCGAGTAATTTAAACATTGTACGACAACTTAAAATATCTTACGACTCTGTATGCCAGATTAACACCTTGAAAAGCATGTTAGTATAATGTACGACACCTCACAACTCCTAACAACACCTTACAATACAGTACGTAAAAATAAAATACATAATAAACCTAATGAATTCGTCCGAGTCCTTTAAACATTGTACGATAACTCAGGACTTGTGACGACTCTTTATGTGACATTAGAAACATGAAAAGTAATTTATAATAATGTAGGACGCGTTACACCTTCTAAGAACACCTTACATCACCGTACGAAACATTAAAACTCCATAATAAACCTAATGAATTCCTCCGAGTCATTTAAACATCGTACGACAACTTAGAATATCTTACGATTTTGTATGCCACTTTAGCACCTTGAAAAGCATGTTAGTATAATGTACGACACCTCACAATTCTTAACAGCACCTTACAATACCGTACGTAAAAATTAAATCCCTAATAAACCTTTTGAATTCGTCCGAGTCCTTTGAACATCGTATGATAACTCAGGACTTGTTACGACTCTGTATGTGACATTAGCAACATGAAAACCAATTTATAATAATGTAGGACGCGTTACAACTTCTAAGAACATCTTACATCACCGTACGAAACATTAAAACTCCATAATAAACCAAATGAATTCCTCCGAGTAATTTAAACATTGTACGACAACTTAAAATATCTTACGACTCTGTATGCCAGATTAACACCTTGAAAAGCATGTTAGTATAATGTACGACATCTCACAACTCCTAACAACACCTTACAATACAGTACGTAAAAATTAAATCCATAATAAACCTAATGAATTCGTCCGACTCCTTTGAACATCGTACGATAACTCAGGACTTGTGACGACTCTGTATGTGACATTAGCAACATGAAAAGTAATTTATAATAATGTAGGACGCGTTACAGCTTCTAAGAACACCTTACATCACCGTACGAAACATTAAAACTCCATAATAAACCTAATGAATTCCTCCGAGTCATTTAAACATCGTATGACAACTTAGAATATCTTACGACTCTGTATGCCACTTTAACACCTTGAAAAGCATGTTAGTATAATGTACGACACCTCACAATTCTTAACAGCACCTTACAATACCGTAAGTAAAAATTAAATCCCTAATAAACCTTTTGAATTCGTCCGAGTCCTTTGAACATCGTATGATAACTCAGGACTTGTTATGACTCTGTATGTGACATTAGCAACATGAAAACCAATTTATAATAATGTAGGACGCGTTACAACTTCTAAGAACACCTTACATCACCGTACGAAACATTAAAACTCCATAATAAACCTAATGAATTCCTCCGAGTCATTTAAACATCGTACGACAACTTATAATATCTTACGACTCTGTATGCCACATTAACACCTTGAAAAGCATGTTAGTATAATGTACGACACCTCACAACTCCTAACAACACCTTACAATACAGTACGTAAAAATAAAATCCACAATAAACCTAATGAATTCGTCCGAGTCCTTTGAACATCGTACGATAACTCAGGACTTGTGACGACTCTGTATGTGACATTAGCAACATGAAAAGTAATTTATAATAATGTAGGACGCGTTACAGCTTCTAAGAACACCTTACATCACCGTACGAAACATTAAAACTCCATAATAAACCTAATGAATTCCTCCGAGTCATTTAAACATCGTACGACAACTTAGAATATCTTACGACTCTGTATGCCACTTTAACACCTTGAAAAGCATGTTAGTATAATGTACGACACCTCACTATTCTTAACAGCACCTTACAATACCGTAAGTAAAAATTAAATCCCTAATAAACCTTTTGAATTCGTCCGAGTCCTTTGAACATCGTATGATAACTCAGGACTTGTTACGACTCTGTATGTGACATTAGCAACATGAAAAGCAATTTATAATAATGTAGGACGCGTTACAACTTCTAAGAACACCTTACATCACCGTACGAAACATTAAAACTCCATAATAAACCAAATGAATTCCTCCGAGTAATTTAAACATTGTACGACAACTTAAAATATCTTACGACTCTGTATGCCAGATTAACACCTTGAAAAGCATGTTAGTATAATGTACGACACCTCACAACTCCTAACAACACCTTACAATACAGTACGTAAAAATAAAATACATAATAAACCTAATGAATTCGTCCGAGTCCTTTAAACATTGTACGATAACTCAGGACTTGTGACGACTCTTTATGTGACATTAGAAACATGAAAAGTAATTTATAATAATGTAGGACGCGTTACACCTTCTAAGAACACCTTACATCACCGTACGAAACATTAAAACTCCATAATAAACCTAATGAATTCCTCCGAGTCATTTAAACATCGTACGACAACTTAGAATATCTTACGATTTTGTATGCCACTTTAGCACCTTGAAAAGCATGTTAGTATAATGTACGACACCTCACAATTCTTAACAGCACCTTACAATACCGTACGTAAAAATTAAATCCCTAATAAACCTTTTGAATTCGTCCGAGTCCTTTGAACATCGTATGATAACTCAGGACTTGTTACGACTCTGTATGTGACATTAGCAACATGAAAACCAATTTATAATAATGTAGGACGCGTTACAACTTCTAAGAACATCTTACATCACCGTACGAAACATTAAAACTCCATAATAAACCAAATGAATTCCTCCGAGTAATTTAAACATTGTACGACAACTTAAAATATCTTACGACTCTGTATGCCAGATTAACACCTTGAAAAGCATGTTAGTATAATGTACGACATCTCACAACTCCTAACAACACCTTACAATACAGTACGTAAAAATTAAATCCATAATAAACCTAATGAATTCGTCCGACTCCTTTGAACATCGTACGATAACTCAGGACTTGTGACGACTCTGTATGTGACATTAGCAACATGAAAAGTAATTTATAATAATGTAGGACGCGTTACAGCTTCTAAGAACACCTTACATCACCGTACGAAACATTAAAACTCCATAATAAACCTAATGAATTCCTCCGAGTCATTTAAACATCGTATGACAACTTAGAATATCTTACGACTCTGTATGCCAGATTAACACCTTGAAAAGCATGTTAGTATAATGTACGACATCTCACAACTCCTAACAACACCTTACAATACAGTACGTAAAAATTAAATCCATAATAAACCTAATGAAATCGTCCGACTCCTTTGAACATCGTACGATAACTCAGGACTTGTGACGACTCTGTATGTGACATTAGCAACATGAAAAGTAATTTATAATAATGTAGGACGCGTTACAGCTTCTAAGAACACCTTACATCACCGTACGAAACATTAAAACTCCATAATAAACGTAATGAATTCCTCCGAGTCATATAAACATCGTATGACAACTTAGAATATCTTACGACTCTGTATGCCACTTTAACAACTTGAAAAGCATGTTAGTATAATGTACGACACCTCACAATTCTTAACAGCACCTTACAATACCGTAAGTAAAAATTAAATCCCTAATAAACCTTTTGAATTCGTCCGAGTCCTTTGAACATCGTATGATAACTCAGGACTTGTTACGACTCTGTATGTGACATTAGCAACATGAAAACCAATTTATAATAATGTAGGACGCGTTACAACTTCTAAGAACACCTTACATCACCGTACGAAACATTAAAACTCCATAATAAACCAAATGAATTCCTCCGAGTAATTTAAACATTGTACGACAACTTAAAATATCTTACGACTCTGTATGCCAGATTAACACCTTGAAAAGCATGTTAGTATAATGTACGACACCTCACAACTCCTAACAACACCTTACAATATAGTACGTAAAAATAAAATCCATAATAAACCTAATGAATTCGTCCGAGTCCTTTGAACATTGTACGATAACTCAGGACTTGTGACGACTCTGTATGTGACATTAGAAACATGAAAAGTAATTTATAATAATGTAGGACGCGTTACAACTTCTAAGAACACCTTACATCACCGTACGAAACATTAAAACTCCATAATAAACCTAATGAATTCCTCCGAGTCATTTAAACATCGTACGACAACTTAGAATATCTTACGACTCTGTATGCCACTTTAGCACCTTGAAAAGCATGTTCCTCACAATTCTTAACAGCACCTTACAATACCGTACGTAAAAATTAAATCCCTAATAAACCTTTTGAATTCGTCCGAGTCGTTTGAACATCGTATGATAACTCAGGACTTGTTACGACTCTGTAGGTGACATTAGCAACATGAAAAGCAATTTATAATAATGTAGGACGCGTTACAACTTCTAAGAACACCTTACATCACCGTACGAAACATTAAAACTCCATAATAAACCAAATGAATTCCTCCGAGTAATTTAAACATTGTACGACAACTTAAAATATCTTACGACTCTGTATGCCAGATTAACACCTTGAAAAGCATGTTAGTATAATGTACGACACCTCACAACTCCTAACAACACCTTACAATACAGTACGTAAAAATTAAATCCATAATAAACCTAATGAATTCGTCCGAGTCCTTTGAACATCGTACGATAACTCAGGACTTGTGACGACTCTGTATGTGACATTAGCAACATGAAAAGTAATTTATAATAATGTAGGACGCGTTACAGATTCTAAGAACACCTTACATCACCGTACGAAACATTAAAACTCCATAATAAACCTAATGAATTCCTCCGAGTCATTTAAACATCGTACGACAACTTAGAATATCTTACGACTCTGTATGCCACTTTAGCACCTTGAAAAGCATGTTAGTATAATGTACGACAACTCACAATTTTTAACAACACCTTACAATACCGTACTTAAAAATAAAATCCCTAATAAACCTTTTGAAATCGTCCGAGTCCTTTGAACATCGTATGATAACTCAGGACTTGTTACGACTCTGTATGTGACATTAGCAACATGAAAAGCAATTTATAATAATGTAGGACGCGTTACAACTTCTAAGAACACCTTACATCACAGTACGAAACATTAAAACTCCATAATAAACCAAATGAATTCCTCCGAGTAATTTAAACATTGTACGACAACTTAAAATATCTTACGACTCTGTATGCCAGATTAACACCTTGAAAAGCATGTTAGTATAATGTACGACACCTCACAACTCCTAACAACACCTTACAATACAGTACGTAAAAATAAAATACATAATAAACCTAATGAATTCGTCCGAGTCCTTTAAACATTGTACGATAACTCAGGACTTGTGACGACTCTTTATGTGACATTAGAAACATGAAAAGTAATTTATAATAATGTAGGACGCGTTACACCTTCTAAGAACACCTTACATCACCGTACGAAACATTAAAACTCCATAATAAACCTAATGAATTCCTCCGAGTCATTTAAACATCGTACGACAACTTAGAATATCTTACGATTTTGTATGCCACTTTAGCACCTTGAAAAGCATGTTAGTATAATGTACGACACCTCACAATTCTTAACAGCACCTTACAATACCGTACGTAAAAATTAAATCCCTAATAAACCTTTTGAATTCATCCGAGTCCTTTGAACATCGTATGATAACTCAGGACTTGTTACGACTCTGTATGTGACATTAGCAACATGAAAAGCAATTTATAATAATGTAGGACGCGTTACAACTTCTAAGAACACCTTACATCACCGTACGAAACATTAAAACTCCATAATAAACCAAATGAATTCCTCCGAGTAATTTAAACATTGTACGACAACTTAAAATATCTTACGACTCTGTATGCCAGATTAACACCTTGAAAAGCATGTTAGTATAATGTACGACACCTCACAACTCCTAACAACACCTTACAATACAGTACGTAAAAATTAAATCCATAATAAACCTAATGAATTCGTCCGAGTCCTTTGAACATCGTACGATAACTCAGGACTTGTGACGACTCTGTATGTGACATTAGCAACATGAAAAGTAATTTATAATAATGTAGGACGCGTTACAGATTCTAAGAACACCTTACATCACCGTACGAAACATTAAAACTCCATAATAAACCTAATGAATTCCTCCGAGTCATTTAAACATCGTACGACAACTTAGAATATCTTACGACTCTGTATGCCACTTTAGCACCTTGAAAAGCATGTTAGTATAATGTACGACAACTCACAATTTTTAACAACACCTTACAATACCGTACTTAAAAATAAAATCCCTAATAAACCTTTTGAAATCGTCCGAGTCCTTTGAACATCGTATGATAACTCAGGACTTGTTACGACTCTGTATGTGACATTAGCAACATGAAAAGCAATTTATAATAATGTAGGACGCGTTACAACTTCTAAGAACACCTTACATCACAGTACGAAACATTAAAACTCCATAATAAACCAAATGAATTCCTCCGAGTAATTTAAACATTGTACGACAACTTAAAATATCTTACGACTCTGTATGCCAGATTAACACCTTGAAAAGCATGTTAGTATAATGTACGACACCTCACAACTCCTAACAACACCTTACAATACAGTACGTAAAAATAAAATACATAATAAACCTAATGAATTCGTCCGAGTCCTTTAAACATTGTACGATAACTCAGGACTTGTGACGACTCTTTATGTGACATTAGAAACATGAAAAGTAATTTATAATAATGTAGGACGCGTTACACCTTCTAAGAACACCTTACATCACCGTACGAAACATTAAAACTCCATAATAAACCTAATGAATTCCTCCGAGTCATTTAAACATCGTACGACAACTTAGAATATCTTACGATTTTGTATGCCACTTTAGCACCTTGAAAAGCATGTTAGTATAATGTACGACACCTCACAATTCTTAACAGCACCTTACAATACCGTACGTAAAAATTAAATCCCTAATAAACCTTTTGAATTCATCCGAGTCCTTTGAACATCGTATGATAACTCAGGACTTGTTACGACTCTGTATGTGACATTAGCAACATGAAAAGCAATTTATAATAATGTAGGACGCGTTACAACTTCTAAGAACACCTTACATCACCGTACGAAACATTAAAACTCCATAATAAACCAAATGAATTCCTCCGAGTAATTTAAACATTGTACGACAACTTAAAATATCTTACGACTCTGTATGCCAGATTAACACCTTGAAAAGCATGTTAGTATAATGTACGACACCTCACAACTCCTAACAACACCTTACAATACAGTACGTAAAAATTAAATCCATAATAAACCTAATGAATTCGTCCGAGTCCTTTGAACATCGTACGATAACTCAGGACTTGTGACGACTCTGTATGTGACATTAGCAACATGAAAAGTAATTTATAATAATGTAGGACGCGTTACAGATTCTAAGAACACCTTACATCACCGTACGAAACATTAAAACTCCATAATAAACCTAATGAATTCCTCCGAGTCATTTAAACATCGTACGACAACTTAGAATATCTTACGACTCTGTATGCCACTTTAGCACCTTGAAAAGCATGTTAGTATAATGTACGACAACTCACAATTTTTAACAACACCTTACAATACCGTACTTAAAAATAAAACCCCTAATAAACCTTTTGAAATCGTCCGAGTCCTTTGAACATCGTATGATAACTCAGGACTTGTTACGACTCTGTATGTGACATTAGCAACATGAAAAGCAATTTATAATAATGTAGGACGCGTTACAACTTCTAAGAACACCTTACATCACCGTACGAAACATTAAAACTCCATAATAAACCAAATGAATTCCTCCGAGTAATTTAAACATAGTACGACAACTTAAAATATCTTACGACTCTGTATGCCAGATTAACACCTTGAAAAGCATGTTAGTATAATGTACGACACCTCACAACTCCTAACAACACCTTACAATACAGTACGTAAAAATAAAATACATAATAAACCTAATGAATTTGTCCGAGTCCTTTAAACATTGTACGATAACTCAGGACTTGTGACGACTCTTTATGTGACATTAGAAACATGAAAAGTAATTTATAATAATGTAGGACGCGTTACACCTTCTAAGAACACCTTACATCACCATACGAAACATTAAAACTCCATAATAAACCTAATGAATTCCTCCGAGTCATTTAAACATCGTACGACAACTTAGAATATCTTACGATTTTGTATGCCACTTTAGCACCTTGAAAAGCATGTTAGTATAATGTACGACACCTCACAATTCTTAACAGCACCTTACAATACCGTACGTAAAAATTAAATCCCTAATAAACCTTTTGAATTCATCCGAGTCCTTTGAACATCGTATGATAACTCAGGACTTGTTACGACTCTGTATGTGACATTAGCAACATGAAAAGCAATTTATAATAATGTAGGACGCGTTACAACTTCTAAGAACACCTTACATCACCGTACGAAACATTAAAACTCCATAATAAACCAAATGAATTCCTCCGAGTAATTTAAACATTGTACGACAACTTAAAATATCTTACGACTCTGTATGCCAGATTAACACCTTGAAAAGCATGTTAGTATAATGTACGACATCTCACAACTCCTAACAACACCTTACAATACAGTACGTAAAAATTAAATCCATAATAAACCTAATGAATTCGTCCGACTCCTTTGAACATCGTACGATAACTCAGGACTTGTGACGACTCTGTATGTGACATTAGCAACATGAAAAGTAATTTATAATAATGTAGGACGCGTTACAGCTTCTAAGAACACCTTACATCACCGAACGAAACATTAAAACTCCATAATAAACGTAATGAATTCCTCCGAGTCATTTAAACATCGTATGACAACTTAGAATATCTTACGACTCTGTATGCCACTTTAACACCTTGAAAAGCATGTTAGTATAATGTACGACACCTCACAATTCTTAACAGCACCTTACAATACCGTAAGTAAAAATTAAATCCCTAATAAACCTTTTGAATTCGTCCGAGTCCTTTGAACATCGTATGATAACTCAGGACTTGTTACGACTCTGTATGTGACATTAGCAACATGAAAACCAATTTATAATAATGTAGGACGCGTTACAACTTCTAAGAACACCTTACATCACCGTACGAAACATTAAAACTCCATAATAAACCAAATGAATTCCTCCGAGTAATTTAAACATTGTACGACAACTTAAAATATCTTACGACTCTGTATGCCAGATTAACACCTTGAAAAGCATGTTAGTATAATGTACGACACCTCACAACTCCTAACAACACCTTACAATACAGTACGTAAAAATAAAATCCATAATAAACCTAATGAATTCGTCCGAGTCCTTTGAACATTGTACGATAACTCAGGACTTGTGACGACTCTGTATGTGACATTAGAAACATGAAAAGTAATTTATAATAATGTAGGACGCGTTACAACTTCTAAGAACACCTTACATCACCGTACGAAACATTAAAACTCCATAATAAACCTAATGAATTCCTCCGAGTCATTTAAACATCGTACGACAACTTAGAATATCTTACGACTCTGTATGCCACTTTAGCACCTTGAAAAGCATGTTCCTCACAATTTTTAACAGCACCTTACAATACCGTACGTAAAAATTAAATCCCTAATAAACCTTTTGAATTCGTCCGAGTCCTTTGAACATCGTATGATAACTCAGGACTTGTTACGACTCTGTATGTGACATTAGCAACATGAAAAGCAATTTATAATAATGTAGGACGCGTTACAACTTCTAAAAACACCTTACATCACCGTACGAAACATTAAAACTCCATAATAAACCAAATGAATTCCTCCGAGTAATTTAAACATTGTACGACAACTTAAAATATCTTACGACTCTGTATGCCAGATTAACACCTTGAAAAGCATGTTAGTATAATGTACGACACCTCACAACTCCTAACAACACCTTACAATACAGTACGTAAAAATTAAATCCATAATAAACCTAATGAATTCGTCCGAGTCCTTTGAACATCGCACGATAACTCAGGACTTGTGACGACTCTGTATGTGACATTAGCAACATGAAAAGTAATTTATAATAATGTAGGACGCGTTACAGATTCTAAGAACACCTTACATCACCGTACGAAACATTAAAACTCCATAATAAACCTAATGAATTCCTCCGAGTCATTTAAACATCGTACGACAACTTAGAATATCTTACGACTCTGTATGCCACTTTAGCACCTTGAAAAGCATGTTAGTATAATGTACGACAACTCACAATTTTTAACAACACCTTACAATACCGTACTTAAAAATAAAATCCCTAATAAACCTTTTGAAATCGTCCGAGTCCTTTGAACATCGTATGATAACTCAGGACTTGTTACGACTCTGTATGTGACATTAGCAACATGAAAAGCAATTTATAATAATGTAGGACGCGTTACAATTTCTAAGAACACCTTACATCACCGTACGAAACATTAAAACTCCATAAGAAACCTAATGAATTCCTCCGAGTCATTTAAACATCGTACGACAACTTAGAATATCTTACGACTCTGTATGCCACTTTAACACCTTGAAAAGCATGTTAGTATAATGTACGAGACCTCACAACTCCTAACAACACCTTACAATACAGTTCGTAAAAATAAAATACATAATAAACCTAATGAATTCGTCGGAGACCTTTGAACATTGTACGATAACTCAGGACTTGTGACGACTCTTTATGTGACATAAGAAACATGAAAAGTAATTTATAATAATGTAGGACGCGTTACAACTTCTAAGAACACCTTATATCACCGTACGAAACATTAAAACTCCATAATAAACCTAATGAATTCCTCCGAGTCATTTAAACATCGTACGACAACTTAGAATATCTTACGAATTTGTATGCCACTTTAGCACCTTGAAAAGCATGTTAGTATAATGTACGACACCTCACAATTCTTAACAGCACCTTACAATACCGTACGTAAAAATTAAATCCCTAATAAACCTTTTGAATTCGTCCGAGTCCTTTGAACATCGTATGATAACTCAGGACTTGTTACGACTCTGTATGTGACATTAGCAACATGAAAAGCAATTTATAATAATGTAAGACGCGTTACAACTTCTAAGAACACCTTACATCACCGTACGAAACATTAAAACTCCATAATAAACCAAAAGAATTCCTCCGAGTAATTTAAACATTGTACGACAACTTAAAATATCTTACGACTCTGTATGCCAGATTAACACCTTGAAAAGCAAGTTAGTATAATGTACGACACCTCACAACTCCTAACAACACCTTACAATACAGTACGTAAAAATAAAATACATAATAAACCTAATGAATTCGTCCGAGTCCTTTGAACATTGTACGATAACTCAGGACTTGTGACGACTCTTTATGTGACATTAGAAACATGAAAAGTAATTTATAATAATGTAGGACGCGTTACACCTTCTAAGAACACCTTACATCACCGTACGAAACATTAAAACTCCATAATAAACCTAATGAATTCCTCCGAGTCATTTAAACATCGTACGACAACTTAGAATATCTTACGATTTTGTATGCCACTTTAGCACCTTGAAAAGCATGTTAGTATAATGTACGACACCTCACAATTCTTAACAGCACCTTACAATACCGTACGTAAAAATTAAATCCCTAATAAACCTTTTGAATTCGTCCGAGTCCTTTGAACATCGTATGATAACTCAGGACTTGTTACGACTCTGTATGTGACATTAGCAACATGAAAAGCAATTTATAATAATGTAGGACGCGTTACAACTTCTAAGAACACCTTACATCACCGTACGAAACATTAAAACTCCATAATAAACCAAATGAATTCCTCCGAGTAATTTAAACATTGTACGACAACTTAAAATATCTTACGACTCTGTATGCTAGATTAACACCTTAAAAAGCATGTTAGTATAATGTACGACACCTCACAACTCCTAACAACACCTTACAATACAGTACGTAAAAATTAAATCCATAATAAACCTAATGAATTCGTCCGACTCCTTTGAGCATCGTACGATAACTCAGGACTTGTGACGACTCTGTATGTGACATTAGCAACATGAAAAGTAATTTATAATAATGTAGGACGCGTTACAGCTTCTAAGAACACCTTACATCACCGTACGAAACATTAAAACTCCATAACAAACCTAATGAATTCCTCCGAGTCATTTAAACATCGTATGACAACTTAGAATATCTTACGACTCTGTATGCCACTTTAGCACCTTGAAAAGCATGTTAGTATAATGTACGACACCTCACAATTCTTAACAACACCTTACAATACCGTACGTAAAAATAAAATCCCTAATAAACCTATTGAATTCGTCAGAGTCCTTTGAACATCGTATGATAACTCAGGACTTGTTACGACTCTGTATGTGACATTAGCAACATGAAAACCAATTTATAATACTGTAGGACGCGTTTCAACTTCTAAGAACACCTTACATCACCGTACGAAACATAAAAACTCCATAATAAACCTAATGAATTCCTCCGAGTCATTTAAACATCGTACGACAACTTAGAATATCTTACGACTCTGTATGCCACATTAACACCTTGAAAAGCATGTTAGTATAATGTACGACACCTCACAACTCCTAACAACACCTTACAATACAGTACGTAAAAATAAAATCCATAATAAACCTAATGAATTCGTCCGAGTCCTTTGAACATTGTACGATAACTCAGGACTTGTGACGACTCTGTATGTGACATTAGAAACATGAAAAGTAATTTATAATAATGTAGGGCGCGTTACAACTTCTAAGAACACCTTACATCACCGTACGAAACATTAAAACTCCATAATAAACCTAATGAATTCCTCCGAGTCATTTAAACACCGTACGGCAACTTAGAATATCTTACGACTCTGTATGCCACTTTAGCACCTTGAAAAGCATGTTAGTATAATGTACGACACCTCACAATTCTTAACAGCACCTTACAATACCGTACGTAAAAATTAAATCCCTAATAAACCTTTTGAATTCGTCCGAGTCCTTTGAACATCGTATGATAACTCAGGACTTGTTACGACTCTGTATGTGACATTAGCAACATGAAAAGCAATTTATAATAATGTAGGACGCGTTACAACTTCTAAGAACACCTTACATCACCGTACGAAACATTAAAACTCCATAATAAACCAAATGAATTCCTCCGAGTAATTTAAACATTGTACGACAACTTAAAATATCTTACGACTCTGTATGCCAGATTAACACCTTGAAAAGCATGTTAGTATAATGTACGACACCTAACAACTCCTAACAACACCTTACAATACAGTACGTAAAAATTAAATCCATAATAAACCTAATGAATTCGTCCGACTCCTTTGAACATCGTACGATAACTCAGGACTTGTGACGACTCTGTATGTGACATTAGCAACATGAAAAGTAATTTATAATAAGGTAGGACGCGTTACAGCTTCTAAGAACACCTTACATCACCGTACGAAACATTAAAACTCCATAATAAACCTAATGAATTCCTCCGAGTCATTTAAACATCGTATGACAACTTAGAATATCTTACGACTCTGTTTGCCACTTTAGCACCTTGAAAAGCATGTTAGTATAATGTACGACACCTCACAATTCTTAACAACACCTTACAATACCGTACGTAAAAATAAAATCCCTAATAAACCTATTGAATTCGTCAGAGTCCTTTGAACATCGTATGATAACTCAGGACTTGTTACGACTCTGTATGTGACATTAGCAACATGAAAACCAATTTATAATACTGTAGGACGCGTTTCAACTTGTAAGAACACCTTACATCACCGTACGAAACATTAAAACTCCTTAATAAACCTAATGAATTCCTCCGAGTCATTTAAACATCGTACGACAACTTAGAATATCTTACGACTCTGTATGCCACATTAACACCTTGAAAAGCATGTTAGTATAATGTACGATACCTCACAACTCCTAACAACACCTTACAATACAGTACGTAAAAATTAAATCCATAATAAACCTAATGAATTCGTCCGACTCCTTTGAACATCGTACGATAACTCAGGACTTGTGACGACTCTGTATGTGACATTAGCAACATGAAAAGTAATTTATAATAATGTAGGACGCGTTACAGCTTCTAAGAACACCTTACATCACCGTACGAAACATTAAAACTCCATAATAAACCTAATGAATTCCTCCGAGTCATTTAAACATCGTATGACAACTTAGAATATCTTACGACTCTGTATGCCACTTTAGCACCTTGAAAAGCATGTTAGTATAATGTACGACACCTCACAATTCTTAACAACACCTTACAATACCGTACGTAAAAATAAAATCCCTAATAAACCTGTTGAATTCGGCAGAGTCCTTTGAACATCGTATGATAACTCAGGACTTGTTACGACTCTGTATGTGACATTAGCAACATGAAAACCAATTTATAATATTGTAGGACGCGTTTCAACTTCTAAGAACACCTTACATCACCGTACGAAACATTAAAACTCCATAATAAACCTAATGAATTCCTCCGAGTCATTTAAACATCGTACGACAACATAGAATATCTTACGACTCTGTATGCCACATTAACACCTTGAAAAGCATGTTAGTATAATGTACGACACCTCACAATTCTTAACAACACCTTACAATACCGTACGTAAAAATAAAATCCCTAATAAACCTATGGAATTCGTCAGAGTCCTTTGAACATCGTATGATAACTCAGGACTTGTTACGACTCTGTATGTGACTTTTAGCAACATGAAAACCAATTTATAATACTGTAGGACGCGTTTCAACATCTAAGAACACCTTACATCACCGTACGAAACATTAAAACTCCATAATAAACCAAATGAATTCCTCCGAGTAATTTAAACATTGTACGACAACTTAAAATATCTTACGACTCTGTATGCCAGATTAACACCTTGAAAAGCATGTTAGTATAATGTACGACACCTAACAACTCCTAACAACACCTTACAATACAGTACGTAAAAATTAAATCCATAATAAACCTAATGAATTCGTCCGACTCCTTTGAACATCGTACGATAACTCAGGACTTGTGACGACTCTGTATGTGACATTAGCAACATGAAAAGTAATTTATAATAAGGTAGGACGCGTTACAGCTTCTAAGAACACCTTACATCACCGTACGAAACATTAAAACTCCATAATAAACCTAATGAATTCCTCCGAGTCATTTAAACATCGTATGACAACTTAGAATATCTTACGACTCTGTTTGCCACTTTAGCACCTTGAAAAGCATGTTAGTATAATGTACGACACCTCACAATTCTTAACAGCACCTTACAATACCGTACGTAAAAATTAAATCCCTAATAAACCTTTTGAATTCGTCCGAGTCCTTTGAACATCGTATGATAACTCAGGACTTGTTACGACTCTGTATGTGACATTAGCAACATGAAAAGCAATTTATAATAATGTAGGACGCGTTACAACTTCTAAGAACACCTTACATCACCGTACGAAACATTAAAACTCCATAATAAACCAAATGAATTCCTCCGAGTAATTTAAACATTGTACGACAACTTAAAATATCTTACGACTCTGTATGCCAGATTAACACCTTGAAAAGCATGTTAGTATAATGTACGACACCTCACAACTCCTAACAACACCTTACAATACAGTACGTAAAAATTAAATCCATAATAAACCTAATGAATTCGTCCGACTCCTTTGAACATCGTACGATAACTCAGGACTTGTGACGACTCTGTATGTGACATTAGCAACATGAAAAGTAATTTATAATAAGGTAGGACGCGTTACAGCTTCTAAGAACACCTTACATCACCGTACGAAACATTAAAACTCCATAATAAACCTAATGAATTCCTCCGAGTCATTTAAACATCGTATGACAACTTAGAATATCTTACGACTCTGTTTGCCACTTTAGCACCTTGAAAAGCATGTTAGTATAATGTACGACACCTCACAATTCTTAACAACACCTTACAATACCGTACGTAAAAATAAAATCCCTAATAAACCTATTGAATTCGTCAGAGTCCTTTGAACATCGTATGATAACTCAGGACTTGTTACGACTCTGTATGTGACATTAGCAACATGAAAACCAATTTATAATACTGTAGGACGCGTTTCAACTTCTAAGAACACCTTACATCACCGTACGAAACATTAAAACTCCTTAATAAACCTAATGAATTCCTCCGAGTCATTTAAACATCGTACGACAACTTAGAATATCTTACGACTCTGTATGCCACATTAACACCTTGAAAAGCATGTTAGTATAATGTACGACACCTCACAATTCTTAACAGCACCTTACAATACCGTACGTAAAAATTAAATCCCTAATAATCCTAATGAATTCGTCCGAGTCCTTTAAACATTGTACGATAACTCAGGACTTGTGACGACTCTTTATGTGACATTAGAAACATGAAAAGTAATTTATAATAATGTAGGACGCGTTACACCTTCTAAGAACACCTTACATCACCATACGAAACATTAAAACTCCATAATAAACCTAATGAATTCCTCCGAGTCATTTAAACATCGTACGACAACTTAGAATATCTTATGATTTTGTATGCCACTTTAGCACCTTGAAAAGCATGTTAGTATAATGTACGACACCTCACAATTCTTAACAGCACCTTACAATACCGTACGTAAAAATTAAATCCCTAATAAACCTTTTGAATTCGTCCGAGTCCTTTGAACATCGTATGATAACTCAGGACTTGTTACGACTCTGTATGTGACATTAGCAACATGAAAACCAATTTATAATAATGTAGGACGCGTTACAACTTCTAAGAACACTTTACATCACCGTACGAAACATTAAAACTCCATAATAAACCAAATGAATTCCTCCGAGTAATTTAAACATTGTACGACAACTTAAAATATCTTACGACTCTGTATGCCAGATTAACACCTTGAAAAGCATGTTAGTATAATGTACGACACCTCACAACTCCTAACAACACCTTACAATACAGTACGTAAAAATTAAATCCATAATAAACCTAATGAATTCGTCCGAGTCCTTTGAACATCGTACGATAACTCAGGACTTGTGACGACTCTGTATGTGACATTAGCAACATGAAAAGTAATTTATAATAATGTAGGACGCGTTACAGATTCTAAGAACACCTTACATCACCGTACGAAACATTAAAACTCCATAATAAACCTAATGAATTCCTCCGAGTCATTTAAACATCGTACGACAACTTAGAATATCTTACGACTCTGTATGCCACTTTAGCACCTTGAAAAGCATGTTAGTATAATGTACGACAACTCACAATTTTTAACAACACCTTACAATACCGTACTTAAAAATAAAATCCCTAATAAACCTTTTGAAATCGTCCGAGTCCTTTGAACATCGTATGATAACTCAGGACTTGTTACGACTCTGTATGTGACATTAGCAACATGAAAAGCAATTTATAATAATGTAGGACGCGTTACAATTTCTAAGAACACCTTACATCACCGTACGAAACATTAAAACTCCATAAGAAACCTAATGAATTCCTCCGAGTCATTTAAACATCGTACGACAACTTAGAATATCTTACGACTCTGTATGCCACATTAACACCTTGAAAAGCATGTTAGTATAATGTACGAGACCTCACAACTCCTAACAACACCTTACAATACAGTTCGTAAAAATAAAATACATAATAAACCTAATGAATTCGTCGGAGTCCTTTGAACATTGTACGATAACTCAGGACTTGTGACGACTCTTTATGTGACATAAGAAACATGAAAAGTAATTTATAATAATGTAGGACGCGTTACAACTTCTAAGAACACCTTATATCACCGTACGAAACATTAAAACTCCATAATAAACCTAATGAATTCCTCCGAGTCATTTAAACATCGTACGACAACTTAGAATATCTTACGAATTTGTATGCCACTTTAGCACCTTGAAAAGCATGTTAGTATAATGTACGACACCTCACAATTCTTAACAGCACCTTACAATACCGTACGTGAAAATTAAATCCCTAATAAACCTTTTGAATTCGTGCGAGTCCTTTGAACATCGTATGATAACTCAGGACTTGTTACGACTCTGTATGTGACATTAGCAACATGAAAAGCAATTTATAATAATGTAGGACGCGTTACAACTTCTAAGAACACCTTACATCACCGTACGAAACATTAAAACTCCATAATAAACCAAATGAATTCCTCCGAGTAATTTAAACATTGTACGACAACTTAAAATATCTTACGACTCTGTATGCTAGATTAACACCTTAAAAAGCATGTTAGTATAATGTACGACACCTCACAACTCCTAACAACACCTTACAATACAGTACGTAAAAATTAAATCCATAATAAACCTAATGAATTCGTCCGACTCCTTTGAACATCGTACGATAACTCAGGACTTGTGACGACTCTGTATGTGACATTAGCAACATGAAAAGTAATTTATAATAATGTAGGACGCGTTACAGCTTCTAAGAACACCTTACATCACCGTACGAAACATTAAAACTCCATAACAAACCTAATGAATTCCTCCGAGTCATTTAAACATCGTATGACAACTTAGAATATCTTACGACTCTGTATGCCACTTTAGCACCTTGAAAAGCATGTTAGTATAATGTACGACACCTCACAATTCTTAACAACACCTTACAATACCGTACGTAAAAATAAAATCCCTAATAAACCTATTGAATTCGTCAGAGTCCTTTGAACATCGTATGATAACTCAGGACTTGTTACGACTCTGTATGTGACATTAGCAACATGAAAACCAATTTATAATACTGTAGGACGCGTTTCAACTTCTAAGAACACCTTACATCACCGTACGAAACATAAAAACTCCATAATAAACCTAATGAATTCCTCCGAGTCATTTAAACATCGTACGACAACTTAGAATATCTTACGACTCTGTATGCCACATTAACACCTTGAAAAGCATGTTAGTATAATGTACGACACCTCACAACTCCTAACAACACCTTACAATACAGTACGTAAAAATAAAATCCATAATAAACCTAATGAATTCGTCCGAGTCCTTTGAACATTGTACGATAACTCAGGACTTGTGACGACTCTGTATGTGACATTAGAAACATGAAAAGTAATTTATAATAATGTAGGACGCGTTACAACTTCTAAGAACACCTTACATCACCGTACGAAACATTAAAACTCCATAATAAACCTAATGAATTCCTCCGAGTCATTTAAACATCGTACGGCAACTTAGAATATCTTACGACTCTGTATGCCACTTTAGCACCTTGAAAAGCATGTTAGTATAATGTACGACACCTCACAATTCTTAACAGCACCTTACAATACCGTACGTAAAAATTAAATCCCTAATAAACCTTTTGAATTCGTCCGAGTCCTTTGAACATCGTATGATAACTCAGGACTTGTTACGACTCTGTATGTGACATTAGCAACATGAAAAGCAATTTATAATAATGTAGGACGCGTTACAACTTATAAGAACACCTTACATCACCGTACGAAACATTAAAACTCCATAATAAACCAAATGAATTCCTCCGAGTAATTTAAACATTGTACGACAACTTAAAATATCTTACGACTCTGTATGCCAGATTAACACCTTGAAAAGCAAGTTAGTATAATGTACGACACCTCACAACTCCTAACAACACCTTACAATACAGTACGTAAAAATAAAATACATAATAAACCTAATGAATTCGTCCGAGTCCTTTGAACATTGTACGATAACTCAGGACTTGTGACGACTCTTTATGTGACATTAGAAACATGAAAAGTAATTTATAATAATGTAGGACGCGTTACACCTTCTAAGAACACCTTACATCACCGTACGAAACATTAAAACTCCATAATAAACCTAATGAATTCCTCCGAGTCATTTAAACATCGTACGACAACTTAGAATATCTTACGATTTTGTATGCCACTTTAGCACCTTGAAAAGCATGTTAGTATAATGTACGACACCTCACAATTCTTAACAGCACCTTACAATACCGTACGTAAAAATTAAATCCCTAATAAACCTTTTGAATTCGTCCGAGTCCTTTGAACATCGTATGATAACTCAGGACTTGTTACGACTCTGTATGTGACATTAGCAACATGAAAAGCAATTTATAATAATGTAGGACGCGTTACAACTTCTAAGAACACCTTACATCACCGTACGAAACATTAAAACTCCATAATAAACCTAATGAATTCCTCCGAGTCATTTAAACATCGTACGACAACTTAAAATATCTTACGACTCTGTATGCTAGATTAACACCTTAAAAAGCATGTTAGTATAATGTACGACACCTCACAACTCCTAACAACACCTTACAATACAGTACGTAAAAATTAAATCCATAATAAACCTAATGAATTCGTCCGACTCCTTTGAACATCGTACGATAACTCAGGACTTGTGACGACTCTGTATGTGACATTAGCAACATGAAAAGTAATTTATAATAATGTAGGACGCGTTACAACTTCTAAGAACACCTTACATCACCGTACGAAACATTAAAACTCCATAATAAACCTAATGAATTCCTCCGAGTCATTTAAACATCGTACGGCAACTTAGAATATCTTACGACTCTGTATGCCACTTTAGCACCTTGAAAAGCATGTTAGTATAATGTACGACACCTCACAATTCTTAACAGCACCTTACAATACCGTACGTAAAAATTAAATCCCTAATAAACCTTTTGAATTCGTCCGAGTCCTTTGAACATCGTATGATAACTCAGGACTTGTTACGACTCTGTATGTGACATTAGCAACATGAAAAGCAATTTATAATAATGTAGGACGCGTTACAACTTATAAGAACACCTTACATCACCGTACGAAACATTAAAACTCCATAATAAACCAAATGAATTCCTCCGAGTAATTTAAACATTGTACGACAACTTAAAATATCTTACGACTCTGTATGCCAGATTAACACCTTGAAAAGCAAGTTAGTATAATGTACGACACCTCACAACTCCTAACAACACCTTACAATACAGTACGTAAAAATAAAATACATAATAAACCTAATGAATTCGTCCGAGTCCTTTGAACATTGTACGATAACTCAGGACTTGTGACGACTCTTTATGTGACATTAGAAACATGAAAAGTAATTTATAATAATGTAGGACGCGTTACACCTTCTAAGAACACCTTACATCACCGTACGAAACATTAAAACTCCATAATAAACCTAATGAATTCCTCCGAGTCATTTAAACATCGTACGACAACTTAGAATATCTTACGATTTTGTATGCCACTTTAGCACCTTGAAAAGCATGTTAGTATAATGTACGACACCTCACAATTCTTAACAGCACCTTACAATACCGTACGTAAAAATTAAATCCCTAATAAACCTTTTGAATTCGTCCGAGTCCTTTGAACATCGTATGATAACTCAGGACTTGTTACGACTCTGTATGTGACATTAGCAACATGAAAATCAATTTATAATAATGTAGGACGCGTTACAACTTCTAAGAACACCTTACATCACCGTACGAAACATTAAAACTCCATAATAAACCAAATGAATTCCTCCGAGTAATTTAAACATTGTACGACAACTTAAAATATCTTACGACTCTGTATGCTAGATTAACACCTTAAAAAGCATGTTAGTATAATGTACGACACCTCACAACTCCTAACAACACCTTACAATACAGTACGTAAAAATTAAATCCATAATAAACCTAATGAATTCGTCCGACTCCTTTGAACATCGTACGATAACTCAGGACTTGTGACGACTCTGTATGTGACATTAGCAACATGAAAAGTAATTTATAATAATGTAGGACGCGTTACAGCTTCTAAGAACACCTTACATCACCGTACGAAACATTAAAACTCCATAACAAACCTAATGAATTCCTCCGAGTCATTTAAACATCGTATGACAACTTAGAATATCTTACGACTCTGTATGCCACTTTAGCACCTTGAAAAGCATGTTAGTATAATGTACGACACCTCACAATTCTTAACAACACCTTACAATACCGTACGTAAAAATAAAATCCCTAATAAACCTATTGAATTCGTCAGAGTCCTTTGAACATCGTATGATAACTCAGGACTTGTTACGACTCTGTATGTGACATTAGCAACATGAAAACCAATTTATAATACTGTAGGACGCGTTTCAACTTCTAAGAACACCTTACATCACCGTACGAAACATAAAAACTCCATAATAAACCTAATGAATTCCTCCGAGTCATTTAAACATCGTACGACAACTTAGAATATCTTACGACTCTGTATGCCACATTAACACCTTGAAAAGCATGTTAGTATAATGTACGACACCTCACAACTCCTAACAACACCTTACAATACAGTACGTAAAAATAAAATCCATAATAAACCTAATGAATTCGTCCGAGTCCTTTGAACATTGTACGATAACTCAGGACTTGTGACGACTCTGTATGTGACATTAGAAACATGAAAAGTAATTTATAATAATGTAGGACGCGTTACAACTTCTAAGAACACCTTACATCACCGTACGAAACATTAAAACTCCATAATAAACCTAATGAATTCCTCCGAGTCATTTAAACATCGTACGGCAACTTAGAATATCTTACGACTCTGTATGCCACTTTAGCACCTTGAAAAGCATGTTAGTATAATGTACGACACCTCACAATTCTTAACAGCACCTTACAATACCGTACGTAAAAATTAAATCCCTAATAAACCTTTTGAATTCGTCCGAGTCCTTTGAACATCGTATGATAACTCAGGACTTGTTACGACTCTGTATGTGACATTAGCAACATGAAAAGCAATTTATAATAATGTAGGACGCGTTACAACTTCTAAGAACACCTTACATCACCGTACGAAACATTAAAACTCCATAATAAACCAAATGAATTCCTCCGAGTAATTTAAACATTGTACGACAACTTAAAATATCTTACGACTCTGTATGCCAGATTAACACCTTGAAAAGCATGTTAGTATAATGTACGACACCTCACAACTCCTAACAACACCTTACAATACAGTACGTAAAAATTAAATCCATAATAAACCTAATGAATTCGTCCGACTCCTTTGAACATCGTACGATAACTCAGGACTTGTGACGACTCTGTATGTGACATTAGCAACATGAAAAGTAATTTATAATAAGGTAGGACGCGTTACAGCTTCTAAGAACACCTTACATCACCGTACGAAACATTAAAACTCCATAATAAACCTAATGAATTCCTCCGAGTCATTTAAACATCGTATGACAACTTAGAATATCTTACGACTCTGTTTGCCACTTTAGCACCTTGAAAAGCATGTTAGTATAATGTACGACACCTCACAATTCTTAACAACACCTTACAATACCGTACGTAAAAATAAAATCCCTAATAAACCTATTGAATTCGTCAGAGTCCTTTGAACATCGTATGATAACTCAGGACTTGTTACGACTCTGTATGTGACATTAGCAACATGAAAACCAATTTATAATACTGTAGGACGCGTTTCAACTTCTAAGAACACCTTACATCACCGTACGAAACATTAAAACTCCTTAATAAACCTAATGAATTCCTCCGAGTAATTTAAACATTGTACGACAACTTAAAATATCTTACGACTCTGTATGCCAGATTAACACCTTGAAAAGCATGTTAGTATAATGTACGACACCTCACAACTCCTAACAACACCTTACAATACAGTACGTAAAAATTAAATCCATAATAAACCTAATGAATTCGTCCGACTCCTTTGAACATCGTACGATAACTCAGGACTTGTGACGACTCTGTATGTGACATTAGCAACATGAAAAGTAATTTATAATAAGGTAGGACGCGTTACAGCTTCTAAGAACACCTTACATCACCGTACGAAACATTAAAACTCCATAATAAACCTAATGAATTCCTCCGAGTCATTTAAACATCGTATGACAACTTAGAATATCTTACGACTCTGTATGCCACTTTAGCACCTTGAAAAGCATGTTAGTATAATGTACGACACCTCACAATTCTTAACAACACCTTACAATAACGTACGTAAAAATAAAATCCCTAATAAACCTGTTGAATTCGGCAGAGTCCTTTGAACATCGTATGATAACTCAGGACTTGTTACGACTCTGTATGTGACATTAGCAACATGAAAACCAATTTATAATATTGTAGGACGCGTTTCAACTTCTAAGAACACCTTACATCACCGTACGAAACATTAAAACTCCATAATAAACCTAATGAATTCCTCCGAGTCATTTAAACATCGTACGACAACTTAGAATATCTTACGACTCTGTATGCCACATTAACACCTTGAAAAGCATGTTAGTATAATGTACGACACCTCACAATTCTTAACAACACCTTACAATACCGTACGTAAAAATAAAATCCCTAATAAACCTATTGAATTCGTCAGAGTCCTTTGAACATCGTATGATAACTCAGGACTTGTTACGACTCTGTATGTGACATTAGCAACATGAAAACCAATTTATAATACTGTAGGACGCGTTTCAACTTCTAAGAACACCTTACATCACCGTACGAAACATAAAAACTCCATAATAAACCTAATAAATTCCTCCGAGTCATTTAAACATCGTACGACAACTTAGAATATCTTACGACTCTGTATGCCACATTAACACCTTGAAAAGCATGTTAGTATAATGTACGATACCTCACAACTCCTAACAACACCTTACAATACAGTACGTAAAAATTAAATCCATAATAAACCTAATGAATTCGTCCGACTCCTTTGAACATCGTACGATAACTCAGGACTTGTGACGACTCTGTATGTGACATTAGCAACATGAAAAGTAATTTATAATAATGTAGGAAGCGTTACAGCTTCTAAGAACACCTTACATCACCGTACGAAACATAAAACTCCATAATAAACCTAATGAATTCCTCCGAGTCATTTAAACATCGTATGACAACTTAGAATATCTTACGACTCTGTATGCCACTTTAGCACCTTGAAAAGCATGTTAGTATAATGTACGACACCTCACAATTCTTAACAACACCTTACAATACCGTACGTAAAAATAAAATCCCTAATAAACCTGTTGAATTCGGCAGAGTCCTTTGAACATCGTATGATAACTCAGGACTTGTTACGACTCTGTATGTGACATTAGCAACATGAAAACCAATTTACAATATTGTAGGACGCGTTTCAACTTCTAAGAACACCTTACATCACCGTACGAAACATTAAAACTCCATAATAAACCTAATGAATTCCTCCGAGTCATTTAAACATCGTACGACAACTTAGAATATCTTACGACTCTGTATGCCACATTAACACCTTGAAAAGCATGTTAGTATAATGTACGACACCTCACAATTCTTAACAACACCTTACAATACCGTACGTAAAAATAAAATCCCTAATAAACCTATTGAATTCGTCAGAGTCCTTTGAACATCGTATGATAACTCAGGACTTGTTACGACTCTGTATGTGACATTAGCAACATGAAAACCAATTTATAATACTGTAGGACGCGTTTCAACTTCTAAGAACACCTTACATCACCGTACGAAACATAAAAACTCCATAATAAACCTAATAAATTCCTCCGAGTCATTTAAACATCGTACGACAACTTAGAATATCTTACGACTCTGTATGCCACATTAACACCTTGAAAAGCATGTTAGTATAATGTACGACACCTCACAACTCCTAACAACACCTTACAATACAGTACGTAAAAATAAAATCCATAATAAACCTAATGAATTCGTCCGAGTCCTTTGAACATTGTACGATAACTCAGGACTTGTGACGACTCTGTATGTGACATTAGAAACATGAAAAGTAATTTATAATAATGTAGGACGCGTTACAACTTCTAAGAACATCTTACATCACCGTACGAAACATTAAAACTCCATAATAAACCTAATGAATTCCTCCGAGTCATTTAAACATCGTACGGCAACTTAGAATATCTTACGACTCTGTATGCCACTTTAGCACCTTGAAAAGCATGTTAGTATAATGTACGACACCTCACAATTCTTAACAGCACCTTACAATACCGTACGTAAAAATTAAATCCCTAATAAACCTTTTGAATTCGTCCGAGTCCTTTGAACATCGTATGATAACTCAGGACTTGTTACGACTCTGTATGTGACATTAGCAACATGAAAAGCAATTTATAATAATGTAGGACGCGTTACAACTTCTAAGAACACCTTACATCACCGTACGAAACATTAAAACTCCATAATAAACCAAATGAATTCCTCCGAGTAATTTAAACATTGTACGACAACTTAAAATATCTTACGACTCTGTATGCCAGATTAACACCTTGAAAAGCATGTTAGTATAATGTACGACACCTCACAACTCCTAACAACACCTTACAATACAGTACGTAAAAATTAAATCCATAATAAACCTAATGAATTCGTCCGACTCCTTTGAACATCGTACGATAACTCAGGACTTGTGACGACTCTGTATGTGACATTAGCAACATGAAAAGTAATTTATAATAAGGTAGGACGCGTTACAGCTTCTAAGAACACCTTACATCACCGTACGAAACATTAAAACTCCATAATAAACCTAATGAATTCCTCCGAGTCATTTAAACATCGTATGACAACTTAGAATATCTTACGACTCTGTTTGCCACTTTAGCACCTTGAAAAGCATGTTAGTATAATGTACGACACCTCACAATTCTTAACAACACCTTACAATACCGTACGTAAAAATAAAATCCCTAATAAACCTATTGAATTCGTCAGAGTCCTTTGAACATCGTATGATAACTCAGGACTTGTTACGACTCTGTATGTGACATTAGCAACATGAAAACCAATTTATAATACTGTAGGACGCGTTTCAACTTCTAAGAACACCTTACATCACCGTACGAAACATTAAAACTCCTTAATAAACCTAATGAATTCCTCCGAGTCATTTAAACATCGTACGACAACTTAGAATACCTTACGACTCTGTATGCCACATTAACACCTTGAAAAGCATGTTAGTATAATGTACGAGACCTCACAACTCCTAACAACACCTTACAATACAGTACGTAAAAATAAAATACATAATAAACCTAATGAATTCGTCCGAGTCCTTTGAACATTGTACGATAACTCAGGACTTGTGACGACTCTTTATGTGACATTAGAAACATGAAAAGTAATTTATAATAATGTAGGACGCGTTACACCTTCTAAGAACACCTTACATCACCGTACGAAACATTAAAACTCCATAATAAACCTAATGAATTCCTCCGAGTCATTTAAACATCGTACGACAACTTAGAATATCTTACGATTTTGTATGCCACTTTAGCACCTTGAAAAGCATGTTAGTATAATGTACGACACCTCACAATTCTTAACAGCACCTTACAATACCGTACGTAAAAATTAAATCCCTAATAAACCTTTTGAATTCGTCCGAGTCCTTTGAACATCGTATGATAACTCAGGACTTGTTACGACTCTGTATGTGACATTAGCAACATGAAAACCAATTTATAATACTGTAGGACGCGTTTCAACTTCTAAGAACACCTTACATCACCGTACGAAACATAAAAACTCCATAATAAACCTAATGAATTCCTCCGAGTCATTTAAACATCGTACGACAACTTAGAATATCTTACGACTCTGTATGCCACATTAACACCTTGAAAAGCATGTTAGTATAATGTACGACACCTCACAACTCCTAACAACACCTTACAATACAGTACGTAAAAATTAAATCCATAATAAACCTAATGAATTCGTCCGACTCCTTTGAACATCGTACGATAACTCAGGACTTGTGACGACTCTGTATGTGACATTAGCAACATGAAAAGTAATTTATAATAAGGTAGGACGCGTTACAGCTTCTAAGAACACCTTACATCACCGTACGAAACATTAAAACTCCATAATAAACCTAATGAATTCCTCCGAGTCATTTAAACATCGTATGACAACTTAGAATATCTTACGACTCTGTTTGCCACTTTAGCACCTTGAAAAGCATGTTAGTATAATGTACGACACCTCACAATTCTTAACAACACCTTACAATACCGTACGTAAAAATAAAATCCCTAATAAACCTATTGAATTCGTCAGAGTCCTTTGAACATCGTATGATAACTCAGGACTTGTTACGACTCTGTATGTGACATTAGCAACATGAAAACCAATTTATAATACTGTAGGACGCGTTTCAACTTCTAAGAACACCTTACATCACCGTACGAAACATTAAAACTCCTTAATAAACCTAATGAATTCCTCCGAGTAATTTAAACATTGTACGACAACTTAAAATATCTTACGACTCTGTATGCCAGATTAACACCTTGAAAAGCATGTTAGTATAATGTACGACACCTCACAACTCCTAACAACACCTTACAATACAGTACGTAAAAATTAAATCCATAATAAACCTAATGAATTCGTCCGACTCCTTTGAACATCGTACGATAACTCAGGACTTGTGACGACTCTGTATGTGACATTAGCAACATGAAAAGTAATTTATAATAAGGTAGGACGCGTTACAGCTTCTAAGAACACCTTACATCACCGTACGAAACATTAAAACTCCATAATAAACCTAATGAATTCCTCCGAGTCATTTAAACATCGTATGACAACTTAGAATATCTTACGACTCTGTATGCCACTTTAGCACCTTGAAAAGCATGTTAGTATAATGTACGACACCTCACAATTCTTAACAACACCTTACAATAACGTACGTAAAAATAAAATCCCTAATAAACCTGTTGAATTCGGCAGAGTCCTTTGAACATCGTATGATAACTCAGGACTTGTTACGACTCTGTATGTGACATTAGCAACATGAAAACCAATTTATAATATTGTAGGACGCGTTTCAACTTCTAAGAACACCTTACATCACCGTACGAAACATTAAAACTCCATAATAAACCTAATGAATTCCTCCGAGTCATTTAAACATCGTACGACAACTTAGAATATCTTACGACTCTGTATGCCACATTAACACCTTGAAAAGCATGTTAGTATAATGTACGACACCTCACAATTCTTAACAACACCTTACAATACCGTACGTAAAAATAAAATCCCTAATAAACCTATTGAATTCGTCAGAGTCCTTTGAACATCGTATGATAACTCAGGACTTGTTACGACTCTGTATGTGACATTAGCAACATGAAAACCAATTTATAATACTGTAGGACGCGTTTCAACTTCTAAGAACACCTTACATCACCGTACGAAACATAAAAACTCCATAATAAACCTAATAAATTCCTCCGAGTCATTTAAACATCGTACGACAACTTAGAATATCTTACGACTCTGTATGCCACATTAACACCTTGAAAAGCATGTTAGTATAATGTACGATACCTCACAACTCCTAACAATACCTTACAATACAGTACGTAAAAATTAAATCCATAATAAACCTAATGAATTCGTCCGACTCCTTTGAACATCGTACGATAACTCAGGACTTGTGACGACTCTGTATGTGACATTAGCAACATGAAAAGTAATTTATAATAATGTAGGAAGCGTTACAGCTTCTAAGAACACCTTACATCACCGTACGAAACATAAAACTCCATAATAAACCTAATGAATTCCTCCGAGTCATTTAAACATCGTATGACAACTTAGAATATCTTACGACTCTGTATGCCACTTTAGCACCTTGAAAAGCATGTTAGTATAATGTACGACACCTCACAATTCTTAACAACACCTTACAATACCGTACGTAAAAATAAAATCCCTAATAAACCTGTTGAATTCGGCAGAGTCCTTTGAACATCGTATGATAACTCAGGACTTGTTACGACTCTGTATGTGACATTAACAACATGAAAACCAATTTACAATATTGTAGGACGCGTTTCAACTTCTAAGAACACCTTACATCACCGTACGAAACATTAAAACTCCATAATAAACCTAATGAATTCCTCCGAGTCATTTAAACATCGTACGACAACTTAGAATATCTTACGACTCTGTATGCCACATTAACACCTTGAAAAGCATGTTAGTATAATGTACGACACCTCACAATTCTTAACAACACCTTACAATACCGTACGTAAAAATAAAATCCCTAATAAACCTATTGAATTCGTCAGAGTCCTTTGAACATCGTATGATAACTCAGGACTTGTTACGACTCTGTATGTGACATTAGCAACATGAAAACCAATTTATAATACTGTAGGACGCGTTTCAACTTCTAAGAACACCTTACATCACCGTACGAAACATAAAAACTCCATAATAAACCTAATAAATTCCTCCGAGTCATTTAAACATCGTACGACAACTTAGAATATCTTACGACTCTGTATGCCACATTAACACCTTGAAAAGCATGTTAGTATAATGTACGACACCTCACAACTCCTAACAACACCTTACAATACAGTACGTAAAAATAAAATCCATAATAAACCTAATGAATTCGTCCGAGTCCTTTGAACATTGTACGATAACTCAGGACTTGTGACGACTCTGTATGTGACATTAGAAACATGAAAAGTAATTTATAATAATGTAGGACGCGTTACAACTTCTAAGAACATCTTACATCACCGTACGAAACATTAAAACTCCATAATAAACCTAATGAATTCCTCCGAGTCATTTAAACATCGTACGGCAACTTAGAATATCTTACGACTCTGTATGCCACTTTAGCACCTTGAAAAGCATGTTAGTATAATGTACGACACCTCACAATTCTTAACAGCACCTTACAATACCGTACGTAAAAATTAAATCCCTAATAAACCTTTTGAATTCGTCCGAGTCCTTTGAACATCGTATGATAACTCAGGACTTGTTACGACTCTGTATGTGACATTAGCAACATGAAAAGCAATTTATAATAATGTAAGACGCGTTACAACTTCTAAGAACACCTTACATCACCGTACGAAACATTAAAACTCCATAATAAACCAAATGAATTCCTCCGAGTAATTTAAACATTGTACGACAACTTAAAATATCTTACGACTCTGTATGCCAGATTAACACCTTGAAAAGCATGTTAGTATAATGTACGACACCTCACAACTCCTAACAACACCTTACAATACAGTACGTAAAAATTAAATCCATAATAAACCTAATGAATTCGTCCGACTCCTTTGAACATCGTACGATAACTCAGGACTTGTGACGACTCTGTATGTGACATTAGCAACATGAAAAGTAATTTATAATAAGGTAGGACGCGTTACAGCTTCTAAGAACACCTTACATCACCGTACGAAACATTAAAACTCCATAATAAACCTAATGAATTCCTCCGAGTCATTTAAACATCGTATGACAACTTAGAATATCTTACGACTCTGTTTGCCACTTTAGCACCTTGAAAAGCATGTTAGTATAATGTACGACACCTCACAATTCTTAACAACACCTTACAATACCGTACGTAAAAATAAAATCCCTAATAAACCTATTGAATTCGTCAGAGTCCTTTGAACATCGTATGATAACTCAGGACTTGTTACGACTCTGTATGTGACATTAGCAACATGAAAACCAATTTATAATACTGTAGGACGCGTTTCAACTTCTAAGAACACCTTACATCACCGTACGAAACATTAAAACTCCTTAATAAACCTAATGAATTCCTCCGAGTCATTTAAACATCGTACGACAACTTAGAATACCTTACGACTCTGTATGCCACATTAACACCTTGAAAAGCATGTTAGTATAATGTACGAGACCTCACAACTCCTAACAACACCTTACAATACAGTACGTAAAAATAAAATACATAATAAACCTAATGAATTCGTCCGAGTCCTTTGAACATTGTACGATAACTCAGGACTTGTGACGACTCTTTATGTGACATTAGAAACATGAAAAGTAATTTATAATAATGTAGGACGCGTTACACCTTCTAAGAACACCTTACATCACCGTACGAAACATTAAAACTCCATAATAAACCTAATGAATTCCTCCGAGTCATTTAAACATCGTACGACAACTTAGAATATCTTACGATTTTGTATGCCACTTTAGCACCTTGAAAAGCATGTTAGTATAATGTACGACACCTCACAATTCTTAACAGCACCTTACAATACCGTACGTAAAAATTAAATCCCTAATAAACCTTTTGAATTCGTCCGAGTCCTTTGAACATCGTATGATAACTCAGGACTTGTTACGACTCTGTATGTGACATTAGCAACATGAAAACCAATTTATAATACTGTAGGACGCGTTTCAACTTCTAAGAACACCTTACATCACCGTACGAAACATAAAAACTCCATAATAAACCTAATGAATTCCTCCGAGTCATTTAAACATCGTACGACAACTTAGAATATCTTACGACTCTGTATGCCACATTAACACCTTGAAAAGCATGTTAGTATAATGTACGACACCTCACAACTCCTAACAACACCTTACAATACAGTACGTAAAAATAAAATCCATAATAAACCTAATGAATTCGTCCGAGTCCTTTGAACATTGTACGATAACTCAGGACTTGTGACGACTCTGTATGTGACATTAGAAACATGAAAAGTAATTTATAATAATGTAGGACGCGTTACAACTTCTAAGAACACCTTACATCACCGTACGAAACATTAAAACTCCATAATAAACCTAATGAATTCCTCCGAGTCATTTAAACATCGTACGGCAACTTAGAATATCTTACGACTCTGTATGCCACTTTAGCACCTTGAAAAGCATGTTAGTATAATGTACGACACCTCACAATTCTTAACAGCACCTTACAATACCGTACGTAAAAATTAAATCCCTAATAAACCTTTTGAATTCGTCCGAGTCCTTTGAACATCGTATGATAACTCAGGACTTGTTACGACTCTGTATGTGACATTAGCAACATGAAAAGCAATTTATAATAATGTAGGACGCGTTACAACTTCTAAGAACACCTTACATCACCGTACGAAACATTAAAACTCCATAATAAACCAAATGAATTCCTCCGAGTAATTTAAACATTGTACGACAACTTAAAATATCTTACGACTCTGTATGCTAGATTAACACCTTAAAAAGCATGTTAGTATAATGTACGACACCTCACAACTCCTAACAACACCTTACAATACAGTACGTAAAAATTAAATCCATAATAAACCTAATGAATTCGTCCGACTCCTTTGAACATCGTACGATAACTCAGGACTTGTGACGACTCTGTATGTGACATTAGCAACATGAAAAGTAATTTATAATAATGTAGGACGCGTTACAGCTTCTAAGAACACCTTACATCACCGTACGAAACATTAAAACTCCATAATAAACCTAATGAATTCCTCCGAGTCATTTAAACATCGTACGACAACTTAGAATATCTTACGATTTTGTATGCCACTTTAGCACCTTGAAAAGCATGTTAGTATAATGTACGACACCTCACAATTCTTAACAGCACCTTACAATACCGTACGTAAAAATTAAATCCCTAATAAACCTTTTGAATTCGTCCGAGTCCTTTGAACATCGTATGATAACTCAGGACTTGTTACGACTCTGTATGTGACATTAGCAACATGAAAAGCAATTTATAATAATGTAGGACGCGTTACAACTTCTAAGAACACCTTACATCACCGTACGAAACATTAAAACTCCATAATAAACCAAATGAATTCCTCCGAGTAATTTAAACATTGTACGACAACTTAAAATATCTTACGACTCTGTATGCTAGATTAACACCTTAAAAAGCATGTTAGTATAATGTACGACACCTCACAACTCCTAACAACACCTTACAATACAGTACGTAAAAATTAAATCCATAATAAACCTAATGAATTCGTCCGACTCCTTTGAACATCGTACGATAACTCAGGACTTGTGACGACTCTGTATGTGACATTAGCAACATGAAAAGTAATTTATAATAATGTAGGACGCGTTACAGCTTCTAAGAACACCTTACATCACCGTACGAAACATTAAAACTCCATAACAAACCTAATGAATTCCTCCGAGTCATTTAAACATCGTATGACAACTTAGAATATCTTACGACTCTGTATGCCACTTTAGCACCTTGAAAAGCATGTTAGTATAATGTACGACACCTCACAATTCTTAACAACACCTTACAATACCGTACGTAAAAATTAAATCCCTAATAAACCTTTTGAATTCGTCCGAGTCCTTTGAACATCGTATGATAACTCAGGACTTGTTACGACTCTGTATGTGACATTAGCAACATGAAAAGCAATTTATAATAATGTAGGACGCGTTACAACTTATAAGAACACCTTACATCACCGTACGAAACATTAAAACTCCATAATAAACCAAATGAATTCCTCCGAGTAATTTAAACATTGTACGACAACTTAAAATATCTTACGACTCTGTATGCCAGATTAACACCTTGAAAAGCAAGTTAGTATAATGTACGACACCTCACAACTCCTAACAACACCTTACAATACAGTACGTAAAAATAAAATACATAATAAACCTAATGAATTCGTCCGAGTCCTTTGAACATTGTACGATAACTCAGGACTTGTGACGACTCTTTATGTGACATTAGAAACATGAAAAGTAATTTATAATAATGTAGGACGCGTTACACCTTCTAAGAACACCTTACATCACCGTACGAAACATTAAAACTCCATAATAAACCTAATGAATTCCTCCGAGTCATTTAAACATCGTACGACAACTTAGAATATCTTACGATTTTGTATGCCACTTTAGCACCTTGAAAAGCATGTTAGTATAATGTACGACACCTCACAATTCTTAACAGCACCTTACAATACCGTACGTAAAAATTAAATCCCTAATAAACCTTTTGAATTCGTCCGAGTCCTTTGAACATCGTATGATAACTCAGGACTTGTTACGACTCTGTATGTGACATTAGCAACATGAAAAGCAATTTATAATAATGTAGGACGCGTTACAACTTCTAAGAACACCTTACATCACCGTACGAAACATTAAAACTCCATAATAAACCTAATGAATTCCTCCGAGTCATTTAAACATCGTACGACAACTTAAAATATCTTACGACTCTGTATGCTAGATTAACACCTTAAAAAGCATGTTAGTATAATGTACGACACCTCACAACTCCTAACAACACCTTACAATACAGTACGTAAAAATTAAATCCATAATAAACCTAATGAATTCGTCCGACTCCTTTGAACATCGTACGATAACTCAGGACTTGTGACGACTCTGTATGTGACATTAGCAACATGAAAAGTAATTTATAATAATGTAGGACGCGTTACAACTTCTAAGAACACCTTACATCACCGTACGAAACATTAAAACTCCATAATAAACCTAATGAATTCCTCCGAGTCATTTAAACATCGTACGGCAACTTAGAATATCTTACGACTCTGTATGCCACTTTAGCACCTTGAAAAGCATGTTAGTATAATGTACGACACCTCACAATTCTTAACAGCACCTTACAATACCGTACGTAAAAATTAAATCCCTAATAAACCTTTTGAATTCGTCCGAGTCCTTTGAACATCGTATGATAACTCAGGACTTGTTACGACTCTGTATGTGACATTAGCAACATGAAAAGCAATTTATAATAATGTAGGACGCGTTACAACTTATAAGAACACCTTACATCACCGTACGAAACATTAAAACTCCATAATAAACCAAATGAATTCCTCCGAGTAATTTAAACATTGTACGACAACTTAAAATATCTTACGACTCTGTATGCCAGATTAACACCTTGAAAAGCAAGTTAGTATAATGTACGACACCTCACAACTCCTAACAACACCTTACAATACAGTACGTAAAAATAAAATACATAATAAACCTAATGAATTCGTCCGAGTCCTTTGAACATTGTACGATAACTCAGGACTTGTGACGACTCTTTATGTGACATTAGAAACATGAAAAGTAATTTATAATAATGTAGGACGCGTTACACCTTCTAAGAACACCTTACATCACCGTACGAAACATTAAAACTCCATAATAAACCTAATGAATTCCTCCGAGTCATTTAAACATCGTACGACAACTTAGAATATCTTACGATTTTGTATGCCACTTTAGCACCTTGAAAAGCATGTTAGTATAATGTACGACACCTCACAATTCTTAACAGCACCTTACAATACCGTACGTAAAAATTAAATCCCTAATAAACCTTTTGAATTCGTCCGAGTCCTTTGAACATCGTATGATAACTCAGGACTTGTTACGACTCTGTATGTGACATTAGCAACATGAAAAGCAATTTATAATAATGTAGGACGCGTTACAACTTCTAAGAACACCTTACATCACCGTACGAAACATTAAAACTCCATAATAAACCAAATGAATTCCTCCGAGTAATTTAAACATTGTATGACAACTTAAAATATCTTACGACTCTGTATGCTAGATTAACACCTTAAAAAGCATGTTAGTATAATGTACGACACCTCACAACTCCTAACAACACCTTACAATACAGTACGTAAAAATTAAATCCATAATAAACCTAATGAATTCGTCCGACTCCTTTGAACATCGTACGATAACTCAGGACTTGTGACGACTCTGTATGTGACATTAGCAACATGAAAAGTAATTTATAATAATGTAGGACGCGTTACAGCTTCTAAGAACACCTTACATCACCGTACGAAACATTAAAACTCCATAACAAACCTAATGAATTCCTCCGAGTCATTTAAACATCGTATGACAACTTAGAATATCTTACGACTCTGTATGCCACTTTAGCACCTTGAAAAGCATGTTAGTATAATGTACGACACCTCACAATTCTTAACAACACCTTACAATACCGTACGTAAAAATAAAATCCCTAATAAACCTATTGAATTCGTCAGAGTCCTTTGAACATCGTATGATAACTCAGGACTTGTTACGACTCTGTATGTGACATTAGCAACATGAAAACCAATTTATAATACTGTAGGACGCGTTTCAACTTCTAAGAACACCTTACATCACCGTACGAAACATAAAAACTCCATAATAAACCTAATGAATTCCTCCGAGTCATTTAAACATCGTACGACAACTTAGAATATCTTACGACTCTGTATGCCACATTAACACCTTGAAAAGCATGTTAGTATAATGTACGACACCTCACAACTCCTAACAACACCTTACAATACAGTACGTAAAAATAAAATCCATAATAAACCTAATGAATTCGTCCGAGTCCTTTGAACATTGTACGATAACTCAGGACTTGTGACGACTCTGTATGTGACATTAGAAACATGAAAAGTAATTTATAATAATGTAGGACGCGTTACAACTTCTAAGAACACCTTACATCACCGTACGAAACATTAAAACTCCATAATAAACCTAATGAATTCCTCCGAGTCATTTAAACATCGTACGGCAACTTAGAATATCTTACGACTCTGTATGCCACTTTAGCACCTTGAAAAGCATGTTAGTATAATGTACGACACCTCACAATTCTTAACAGCACCTTACAATACCGTACGTAAAAATTAAATCCCTAATAAACCTTTTGAATTCGTCCGAGTCCTTTGAACATCGTATGATAACTCAGGACTTGTTACGACTCTGTATGTGACATTAGCAACATGAAAAGCAATTTATAATAATGTAGGACGCGTTACAACTTCTAAGAACACCTTACATCACCGTACGAAACATTAAAACTCCATAATAAACCAAATGAATTCCTCCGAGTAATTTAAACATTGTACGACAACTTAAAATATCTTACGACTCTGTATGCCAGATTAACACCTTGAAAAGCATGTTAGTATAATGTACGACACCTCACAACTCCTAACAACACCTTACAATACAGTACGTAAAAATTAAATCCATAATAAACCTAATGAATTCGTCCGACTCCTTTGAACATCGTACGATAACTCAGGACTTGTGACGACTCTGTATGTGACATTAGCAACATGAAAAGTAATTTATAATAAGGTAGGACGCGTTACAGCTTCTAAGAACACCTTACATCACCGTACGAAACATTAAAACTCCATAATAAACCTAATGAATTCCTCCGAGTCATTTAAACATCGTATGACAACTTAGAATATCTTACGACTCTGTTTGCCACTTTAGCACCTTGAAAAGCATGTTAGTATAATGTACGACACCTCACAATTCTTAACAACACCTTACAATACCGTACGTAAAAATAAAATCCCTAATAAACCTATTGAATTCGTCAGAGTCCTTTGAACATCGTATGATAACTCAGGACTTGTTACGACTCTGTATGTGACATTAGCAACATGAAAACCAATTTATAATACTGTAGGACGCGTTTCAACTTCTAAGAACACCTTACATCACCGTACGAAACATTAAAACTCCTTAATAAACCTAATGAATTCCTCCGAGTAATTTAAACATTGTACGACAACTTAAAATATCTTACGACTCTGTATGCCAGATTAACACCTTGAAAAGCATGTTAGTATAATGTACGACACCTCACAACTCCTAACAACACCTTACAATACAGTACGTAAAAATTAAATCCATAATAAACCTAATGAATTCGTCCGACTCCTTTGAACATCGTACGATAACTCAGGACTTGTGACGACTCTGTATGTGACATTAGCAACATGAAAAGTAATTTATAATAAGGTAGGACGCGTTACAGCTTCTAAGAACACCTTACATCACCGTACGAAACATTAAAACTCCATAATAAACCTAATGAATTCCTCCGAGTCATTTAAACATCGTATGACAACTTAGAATATCTTACGACTCTGTATGCCACTTTAGCACCTTGAAAAGCATGTTAGTATAATGTACGACACCTCACAATTCTTAACAACACCTTACAATACCGTACGTAAAAATAAAATCCCTAATAAACCTGTTGAATTCGGCAGAGTCCTTTGAACATCGTATGATAACTCAGGACTTGTTACGACTCTGTATGTGACATTAGCAACATGAAAACCAATTTATAATATTGTAGGACGCGTTTCAACTTCTAAGAACACCTTACATCACCGTACGAAACATTAAAACTCCATAATAAACCTAATGAATTCCTCCGAGTCATTTAAACATCGTACGACAACTTAGAATATCTTACGACTCTGTATGCCACATTAACACCTTGAAAAGCATGTTAGTATAATGTACGACACCTCACAATTCTTAACAACACCTTACAATACCGTACGTAAAAATAAAATCCCTAATAAACCTATTGAATTCGTCAGAGTCCTTTGAACATCGTATGATAACTCAGGACTTGTTACGACTCTGTATGTGACATTAGCAACATGAAAACCAATTTATAATACTGTAGGACGCGTTTCAACTTCTAAGAACACCTTACATCACCGTACGAAACATAAAAACTCCATAATAAACCTAATAAATTCCTCCGAGTCATTTAAACATCGTACGACAACTTAGAATATCTTACGACTCTGTATGCCACATTAACACCTTGAAAAGCATGTTAGTATAATGTACGATACCTCACAACTCCTAACAACACCTTACAATACAGTACGTAAAAATTAAATCCATAATAAACCTAATGAATTCGTCCGACTCCTTTGAACATCGTACGATAACTCAGGACTTGTGACGACTCTGTATGTGACATTAGCAACATGAAAAGTAATTTATAATAATGTAGGAAGCGTTACAGCTTCTAAGAACACCTTACATCACCGTACGAAACATAAAACTCCATAATAAACCTAATGAATTCCTCCGAGTCATTTAAACATCGTATGACAACTTAGAATATCTTACGACTCTGTATGCCACTTTAGCACCTTGAAAAGCATGTTAGTATAATGTACGACACCTCACAATTCTTAACAACACCTTACAATACCGTACGTAAAAATAAAATCCCTAATAAACCTGTTGAATTCGGCAGAGTCCTTTGAACATCGTATGATAACTCAGGACTTGTTACGACTCTGTATGTGACATTAGCAACATGAAAACCAATTTACAATATTGTAGGACGCGTTTCAACTTCTAAGAACACCTTACATCACCGTACGAAACATTAAAACTCCATAATAAACCTAATGAATTCCTCCGAGTCATTTAAACATCGTACGACAACTTAGAATATCTTACGACTCTGTATGCCACATTAACACCTTGAAAAGCATGTTAGTATAATGTACGACACCTCACAATTCTTAACAACACCTTACAATACCGTACGTAAAAATAAAATCCCTAATAAACCTATTGAATTCGTCAGAGTCCTTTGAACATCGTATGATAACTCAGGACTTGTTACGACTCTGTATGTGACATTAGCAACATGAAAACCAATTTATAATACTGTAGGACGCGTTTCAACTTCTAAGAACACCTTACATCACCGTACGAAACATAAAAACTCCATAATAAACCTAATAAATTCCTCCGAGTCATTTAAACATCGTACGACAACTTAGAATATCTTACGACTCTGTATGCCACATTAACACCTTGAAAAGCATGTTAGTATAATGTACGACACCTCACAACTCCTAACAACACCTTACAATACAGTACGTAAAAATAAAATCCATAATAAACCTAATGAATTCGTCCGAGTCCTTTGAACATTGTACGATAACTCAGGACTTGTGACGACTCTGTATGTGACATTAGAAACATGAAAAGTAATTTATAATAATGTAGGACGCGTTACAACTTCTAAGAACATCTTACATCACCGTACGAAACATTAAAACTCCATAATAAACCTAATGAATTCCTCCGAGTCATTTAAACATCGTACGGCAACTTAGAATATCTTACGACTCTGTATGCCACTTTAGCACCTTGAAAAGCATGTTAGTATAATGTACGACACCTCACAATTCTTAACAGCACCTTACAATACCGTACGTAAAAATTAAATCCCTAATAAACCTTTTGAATTCGTCCGAGTCCTTTGAACATCGTATGATAACTCAGGACTTGTTACGACTCTGTATGTGACATTAGCAACATGAAAAGCAATTTATAATAATGTAGGACGCGTTACAACTTCTAAGAACACCTTACATCACCGTACGAAACATTAAAACTCCATAATAAACCAAATGAATTCCTCCGAGTAATTTAAACATTGTACGACAACTTAAAATATCTTACGACTCTGTATGCCAGATTAACACCTTGAAAAGCATGTTAGTATAATGTACGACACCTCACAACTCCTAACAACACCTTACAATACAGTACGTAAAAATTAAATCCATAATAAACCTAATGAATTCGTCCGACTCCTTTGAACATCGTACGATAACTCAGGACTTGTGACGACTCTGTATGTGACATTAGCAACATGAAAAGTAATTTATAATAAGGTAGGATGCGTTACAGCTTCTAAGAACACCTTACATCACCGTACGAAACATTAAAACTCCATAATAAACCTAATGAATTCCTCCGAGTCATTTAAACATCGTATGACAACTTAGAATATCTTACGACTCTGTTTGCCACTTTAGCACCTTGAAAAGCATGTTAGTATAATGTACGACACCTCACAATTCTTAACAACACCTTACAATACCGTACGTAAAAATAAAATCCCTAATAAACCTATTGAATTCGTCAGAGTCCTTTGAACATCGTATGATAACTCAGGACTTGTTACGACTCTGTATGTGACATTAGCAACATGAAAACCAATTTATAATACTGTAGGACGCGTTTCAACTTCTAAGAACACCTTACATCACCGTACGAAACATTAAAACTCCTTAATAAACCTAATGAATTCCTCCGAGTCATTTAAACATCGTACGACAACTTAGAATACCTTACGACTCTGTATGCCACATTAACACCTTGAAAAGCATGTTAGTATAATGTACGAGACCTCACAACTCCTAACAACACCTTACAATACAGTACGTAAAAATAAAATACATAATAAACCTAATGAATTCGTCCGAGTCCTTTGAACATTGTACGATAACTCAGGACTTGTGACGACTCTTTATGTGACATTAGAAACATGAAAAGTAATTTATAATAATGTAGGACGCGTTACACCTTCTAAGAACACCTTACATCACCGTACGAAACATTAAAACTCCATAATAAACCTAATGAATTCCTCCGAGTCATTTAAACATCGTACGACAACTTAGAATATCTTACGATTTTGTATGCCACTTTAGCACCTTGAAAAGCATGTTAGTATAATGTACGACACCTCACAATTCTTAACAGCACCTTACAATACCGTACGTAAAAATTAAATCCCTAATAAACCTTTTGAATTCGTCCGAGTCCTTTGAACATCGTATGATAACTCAGGACTTGTTACGACTCTGTATGTGACATTAGCAACATGAAAACCAATTTATAATACTGTAGGACGCGTTTCAACTTCTAAGAACACCTTACATCACCGTACGAAACATAAAAACTCCATAATAAACCTAATGAATTCCTCCGAGTCATTTAAACATCGTACGACAACTTAGAATATCTTACGACTCTGTATGCCACATTAACACCTTGAAAAGCATGTTAGTATAATGTACGACACCTCACAACTCCTAACAACACCTTACAATACAGTACGTAAAAATAAAATCCATAATAAACCTAATGAATTCGTCCGAGTCCTTTGAACATTGTACGATAACTCAGGACTTGTGACGACTCTGTATGTGACATTAGAAACATGAAAAGTAATTTATAATAATGTAGGACGCGTTACAACTTCTAAGAACACCTTACATCACCGTACGAAACATTAAAACTCCATAATAAACCTAATGAATTCCTCCGAGTCATTTAAACATCGTACGGCAACTTAGAATATCTTACGACTCTGTATGCCACTTTAGCACCTTGAAAAGCATGTTAGTATAATGTACGACACCTCACAATTCTTAACAGCACCTTACAATACCGTACGTAAAAATTAAATCCCTAATAAACCTTTTGAATTCGTCCGAGTCCTTTGAACATCGTATGATAACTCAGGACTTGTTACGACTCTGTATGTGACATTAGCAACATGAAAAGCAATTTATAATAATGTAGGACGCGTTACAACTTCTAAGAACACCTTACATCACCGTACGAAACATTAAAACTCCATAATAAACCAAATGAATTCCTCCGAGTAATTTAAACATTGTACGACAACTTAAAATATCTTACGACTCTGTATGCTAGATTAACACCTTAAAAAGCATGTTAGTATAATGTACGACACCTCACAACTCCTAACAACACCTTACAATACAGTACGTAAAAATTAAATCCATAATAAACCTAATGAATTAGTCCGACTCCTTTGAACATCGTACGATAACTCAGGACTTGTGACGACTCTGTATGTGACATTAGCAACATGAAAAGTAATTTATAATAATGTAGGACGCGTTACAGCTTCTAAGAACACCTTACATCACCGTACGAAACATTAAAACTCCATAACAAACCTAATGAATTCCTCCGAGTCATTTAAACATCGTATGACAACCTAGAATATCTTACGACTCTGTATGCCACTTTAGCACCTTGAAAAGCATGTTAGTATAATGTACGACACCTCACAATTCTTAACAACACCTTACAATACCGTACGTAAAAATAAAATCCCTAATAAACCTATTGAATTCGTCAGAGTCCTTTGAACATCGTATGATAACTCAGGACTTGTTACGACTCTGTATGTGACATTAGCAACATGAAAACCAATTTATAATACTGTAGGACGCGTTTCAACTTCTAAGAACACCTTACATCACCGTACGAAACATAAAAACTCCATAATAAACCTAATGAATTCCTCCGAGTCATTTAAACATCGTACGACAACTTAGAATATCTTACGACTCTGTATGCCACATTAACACCTTGAAAAGCATGTTAGTATAATGTACGACACCTCACAACTCCTAACAACACCTTACAATACAGTACGTAAAAATAAAATCCATAATAAACCTAATGAATTCGTCCGAGTCCTTTGAACATTGTACGATAACTCAGGACTTGTGACGACTCTGTATGTGACATTAGAAACATGAAAAGTAATTTATAATAATGTAGGACGCGTTACAACTTCTAAGAACACCTTACATCACCGTACGAAACATTAAAACTCCATAATAAACCTAATGAATTCCTCCGAGTCATTTAAACATCGTACGGCAACTTAGAATATCTTACGACTCTGTATGCCACTTTAGCACCTTGAAAAGCATGTTAGTATAATGTACGACACCTCACAATTCTTAACAGCACCTTACAATACCGTACGTAAAAATTAAATCCCTAATAAACCTTTTGAATTCGTCCGAGTCCTTTGAACATCGTATGATAACTCAGGACTTGTTACGACTCTGTATGTGACATTAGCAACATGAAAAGCAATTTATAATAATGTAGGACGCGTTACAACTTCTAAGAACACCTTACATCACCGAACGAAACATTAAAACTCCATAATAAACCAAATGAATTCCTCCGAGTAATTTAAACATTGTACGACAACTTAAAATATCTTACGACTCTGTATGCCAGATTAACACCTTGAAAAGCATGTTAGTATAATGTACGACACCTCACAACTCCTAACAACACCTTACAATACAGTACGTAAAAATTAAATCCATAATAAACCTAATGAATTCGTCCGACTCCTTTGAACATCGTACGATAACTCAGGACTTGTGACGACTCTGTATGTGACATTAGCAACATGAAAAGTAATTTATAATAAGGTAGGACGCGTTACAGCTTCTAAGAACACCTTACATCACCGTACGAAACATTAAAACTCCATAATAAACCTAATGAATTCCTCCGAGTCATTTAAACATCGTATGACAACTTAGAATATCTTATGACTCTGTATGCCACTTTAGCACCTTGAAAAGCATGTTAGTATAATGTACCACACCTCACAATTCTTAACAACACCTTACAATACCGTACGTAAAAATAAAATCCCTAATAAACCTGTTGAATTCGGCAGAGTCCTTTGAACATCGTATGATAACTCAGGACTTGTTACGACTCTGTATGTGACATTAGCAACATGAAAACCAATTTATAATATTGTAGGACGCGTTTCAACTTCTAAGAACACCTTACATCACCGTACGAAACATTAAAACTCCATAATAAACCTAATGAATTCCTCCGAGTCATTTAAACATCGTACGACAACTTAGAATATCTTACGACTCTGTATGCCACATTAACACCTTGAAAAGCATGTTAGTATAATGTACGACACCTCACAATTCTTAACAACACCTTACAATACCGTACGTAAAAATAAAATCCCTAATAAACCTATTGAATTCGTCAGAGTCCTTTGAACATCGTATGATAACTCAGGACTTGTTACGACTCTGTATGTGACATTAGCAACATGAAAACCAATTTATAATACTGTAGGACGCGTTTCAACTTCTAAGAACACCTTACATCACCGTACGAAACATAAAAACTCCATAATAAACCTAATAAATTCCTCCGAGTCATTTAAACATCGTACGACAACTTAGAATATCTTACGACTCTGTATGCCACATTAACACCTTGAAAAGCATGTTAGTATAATGTACGATACCTCACAACTCCTAACAACACCTTACAATACAGTACGTAAAAATTAAATCCATAATAAACCTAATGAATTCGTCCGACTCCTTTGAACATCGTACGATAACTCAGGACTTGTGACGACTCTGTATGTGACATTAGAAACATGAAAAGTAATTTATAATAATGTAGGACGCGTTACAGCTTCTAAGAACACCTTACATCACCGTACGAAACATTAAAACTCCATAATAAACCTAATGAATTCCTCCGAGTCATTTAAACATCGTATGACAACTTAGAATATCTTACGACTCTGTATGCCACTTTAGCACCTTGAAAAGCATGTTAGTATAATGTACGACACCTCACAATTCTTAACAGCACCTTACAATACCGTACGTAAAAATTAAATCCCTAATAAACCTTTTGAATTCGTCCGAGTCCTTTGAACATCGTATGATAACTCAGGACTTGTTACGACTCTGTATGTGACATTAGCAACATGAAAAGCAATTTATAATAATGTAGGACGCGTTACAACTTCTAAGAACACCTTACATCACCGTACGAAACATTAAAACTCCATAATAAACCAAATGAATTCCTCCGAGTAATTTAAACATTGTACGACAACTTAAAATATCTTACGACTCTGTATGCCAGATTAACACCTTGAAAAGCATGTTAGTATAATGTACGACACCTCACAACTCCTAACAACACCTTACAATACAGTACGTAAAAATTAAATCCATAATAAACCTAATGAATTCGTCCGACTCCTTTGAACATCGTACGATAACTCAGGACTTGTGACGACTCTGTATGTGACATTAGCAACATGAAAAGTAATTTATAATAAGGTAGGACGCGTTACAGCTTCTAAGAACACCTTACATCACCGTACGAAACATTAAAACTCCATAATAAACCTAATGAATTCCTCCGAGTCATTTAAACATCGTATGACAACTTAGAATATCTTACGACTCTGTATGCCACTTTAGCACCTTGAAAAGCATGTTAGTATAATGTACGACACCTCACAATTCTTAACAACACCTTACAATACCGTACGTAAAAATAAAATCCCTAATAAACCTGTTGAATTCGGCAGAGTCCTTTGAACATCGTATGATAACTCAGGACTTGTTACGACTCTGTATGTGACATTAGCAACATGAAAACCAATTTATAATATTGTAGGACGCGTTTCAACTTCTAAGAACACCTTACATCACCGTACGAAACATTAAAACTCCATAATAAACCTAATGAATTCCTCCGAGTCATTTAAACATCGTACGACAACTTAGAATATCTTACGACTCTGTATGCCACATTAACACCTTGAAAAGCATGTTAGTATAATGTACGACACCTCACAATTCTTAACAACACCTTACAATACCGTACGTAAAAATAAAATCCCTAATAAACCTATTGAATTCGTCAGAGTCCTTTGAACATCGTATGATAACTCAGGACTTGTTACGACTCTGTATGTGACATTAGCAACATGAAAACCAATTTATAATACTGTAGGACGCGTTTCAACTTCTAAGAACACCTTACATCACCGTACGAAACATAAAAACTCCATAATAAACCTAATAAATTCCTCCGAGTCATTTAAACATCGTACGACAACTTAGAATATCTTACGACTCTGTATGCCACATTAACACCTTGAAAAGCATGTTAGTATAATGTACGATACCTCACAACTCCTAACAACACCTTACAATACAGTACGTAAAAATTAAATCCATAATAAACCTAATGAATTCGTCCGACTCCTTTGAACATCGTACGATAACTCAGGACTTGTGACGACTCTGTATGTGACATTAGCAACATGAAAAGTAATTTATAATAATGTAGGAAGCGTTACAGCTTCTAAGAACACCTTACATCACCGTACGAAACATAAAACTCCATAATAAACCTAATGAATTCCTCCGAGTCATTTAAACATCGTATGACAACTTAGAATATCTTACGACTCTGTATGCCACTTTAGCACCTTGAAAAGCATGTTAGTATAATGTACGACACCTCACAATTCTTAACAACACCTTACAATACCGTACGTAAAAATAAAATCCCTAATAAACCTGTTGAATTCGGCAGAGTCCTTTGAACATCGTATGATAACTCAGGACTTGTTACGACTCTGTATGTGACATTAGCAACATGAAAACCAATTTACAATATTGTAGGACGCGTTTCAACTTCTAAGAACACCTTACATCACCGTACGAAACATTAAAACTCCATAATAAACCTAATGAATTCCTCCGAGTCATTTAAACATCGTACGACAACTTAGAATATCTTACGACTCTGTATGCCACATTAACACCTTGAAAAGCATGTTAGTATAATGTACGACACCTCACAATTCTTAACAACACCTTACAATACCGTACGTAAAAATAAAATCCCTAATAAACCTATTGAATTCGTCAGAGTCCTTTGAACATCGTATGATAACTCAGGACTTGTTACGACTCTGTATGTGACATTAGCAACATGAAAACCAATTTATAATACTGTAGGACGCGTTTCAACTTCTAAGAACACCTTACATCACCGTACGAAACATAAAAACTCCATAATAAACCTAATAAATTCCTCCGAGTCATTTAAACATCGTACGACAACTTAGAATATCTTACGACTCTGTATGCCACATTAACACCTTGAAAAGCATGTTAGTATAATGTACGACACCTCACAACTCCTAACAACACCTTACAATACAGTACGTAAAAATAAAATCCATAATAAACCTAATGAATTCGTCCGAGTCCTTTGAACATTGTACGATAACTCAGGACTTGTGACGACTCTGTATGTGACATTAGAAACATGAAAAGTAATTTATAATAATGTAGGACGCGTTACAACTTCTAAGAACATCTTACATCACCGTACGAAACATTAAAACTCCATAATAAACCTAATGAATTCCTCCGAGTCATTTAAACATCGTACGGCAACTTAGAATATCTTACGACTCTGTATGCCACTTTAGCACCTTGAAAAGCATGTTAGTATAATGTACGACACCTCACAATTCTTAACAGCACCTTACAATACCGTACGTAAAAATTAAATCCCTAATAAACCTTTTGAATTCGTCCGAGTCCTTTGAACATCGTATGATAACTCAGGACTTGTTACGACTCTGTATGTGACATTAGCAACATGAAAAGCAATTTATAATAATGTAGGACACGTTACAACTTCTAAGAACACCTTACATCACCGTACGAAACATTAAAACTCCATAATAAACCAAATGAATTCCTCCGAGTAATTTAAACATTGTACGACAACTTAAAATATCTTACGACTCTGTATGCCAGATTAACACCTTGAAAAGCATGTTAGTATAATGTACGACACCTCACAACTCCTAACAACACCTTACAATACAGTACGTAAAAATTAAATCCATAATAAACCTAATGAATTCGTCCGACTCCTTTGAACATCGTACGATAACTCAGGACTTGTGACGACTCTGTATGTGACATTAGCAACATGAAAAGTAATTTATAATAAGGTAGGACGCGTTACAGCTTCTAAGAACACCTTACATCACCGTACGAAACATTAAAACTCCATAATAAACCTAATGAATTCCTCCGAGTCATTTAAACATCGTATGACAACTTAGAATATCTTACGACTCTGTTTGCCACTTTAGCACCTTGAAAAGCATGTTAGTATAATGTACGACACCTCACAATTCTTAACAACACCTTACAATACCGTACGTAAAAATAAAATCCCTAATAAACCTATTGAATTCGTCAGAGTCCTTTGAACATCGTATGATAACTCAGGACTTGTTACGACTCTGTATGTGACATTAGCAACATGAAAACCAATTTATAATACTGTAGGACGCGTTTCAACTTCTAAGAACACCTTACATCACCGTACGAAACATTAAAACTCCTTAATAAACCTAATGAATTCCTCCGAGTCATTTAAACATCGTACGACAACTTAGAATATCTTACGACTCTGTATGCCACATTAACACCTTGAAAAGCATGTTAGTATAATGTACGATACCTCACAACTCCTAACAACACCTTACAATACAGTACGTAAAAATTAAATCCATAATAAACCTAATGAATTCGTCCGACTCCTTTGAACATCGTACGATAACTCAGGACTTGTGACGACTCTGTATGTGACATTAGCAACATGAAAAGTAATTTATAATAATGTAGGACGCGTTACAGCTTCTAAGAACACCTTACATCACCGTACGAAACATTAAAACTCCATAATAAACCTAATGAATTCCTCCGAGTCATTTAAACATCGTATGACAACTTAGAATATCTTACGACTCTGTATGCCACTTTAGCACCTTGAAAAGCATGTTAGTATAATGTACGACACCTCACAATTCTTAACAACACCTTACAATACCGTACGTAAAAATAAAATCCCTAATAAACCTGTTGAATTCGGCAGAGTCCTTTGAACATCGTATGATAACTTAGGACTTGTTACGACTCTGTATGTGACATTAGCAACATGAAAACCAATTTATAATATTGTAGGACGCGTTTCAACTTCTAAGAACACCTTACATCACCGTACGAAACATTAAAACTCCATAATAAACCTAATGAATTCCTCCGAGTCATTTAAACATCGTATGACAACTTAGAATATCTTACGACTCTGTATGCCACTTTAGCACCTTGAAAAGCATGTTAGTATAATGTACGACACCTCACAATTCTTAACAACACCTTACAATACCGTACGTAAAAATATAATCCCTAATAAACCTGTTGAATTCGGCAGAGTCCTTTGAACATCGTATGATAACTTAGGACTTGTTACGACTCTGTATGTGACATTAGCAACATGAAAACCAATTTATAATATTGTAGGACGCGTTTCAACTTCTAAGAACACCTTACATCACCGTACGAAACATTAAAACTCCATAATAAACCTAATGAATTCCTCCGAGTCATTTAAACATCGTACGACAACTTAGAATATCTTACGACTCTGTATGCCACATTAACACCTTGAAAAGCATGTTAGTATAATGTACGACACCTCACAATTCTTAACAACACCTTACAATACCGTACGTAAAAATAAAATCCCTAATAAACCTATTGAATTCGTCAGAGTCATTTGAACATCGTATGATAACTCAGGACTTGTTACGACTCTGTATGTGACATTAGCAACATGAAAACCAATTTATAATACTGTAGGACGCGTTTCAACTTCTAAGAACACCTTACATCACCGTACGAAACATAAAAACTCCATAATAAACCTAATGAATCCTCCGAGTCATTTAAACATCGTACGACAACTTAGAATATCTTACGACTCTGTATGCCACATTAACACCTTGAAAAGCATGTTAGTATAATGTACGACACCTCACAACTCCTAACAACACCTTACAATACAGTACGTAAAAATAAAATCCATAATAAACCTAATGAATTCGTCCGAGTCCTTTGAACATTGTACGATAACTCAGGACTTGTGACGACTCTGTATGTGACATTAGAAACATGAAAAGTAATTTATAATAATGTAGGACGCGTTACAACTTCTAAGAACACCTTACATCACCGTACGAAACATTAAAACTCCATAATAAACCTAATGAATTCCTCCGAGTCATTTAAAAATCGTACGGCAACTTAGAATATCTTACGACTCTGTATGCCACTTTAGCACCTTGAAAAGCATGTTAGTATAATGTACGACACCTCACAATTCTTAACAGCACCTTACAATACCGTACGTAAAAATTAAATCCCTAATAAACCTTTTAAATTCGTCTGAGTCCTTTGAAAATCGTATAATAACTCAGGACTTGTTACGACTCTGTATGTGACATTAGCAACATGAAAAGCAATTTATAATAATGTAGGACGCGTTACAACTTCTAAGAACACCTTACATCACCGTACGAAACATTAAAACTCCATAATAAACCAAATGAATTCCTCCGAGTAATTTAAACATTGTACGACAACTTAAAATGTCTTACGACTATGTATGCCAGATTAACACCTTGAAAAGCATGTTAGTATAATGTACGACACCTCACAACTCCTAACAACACCTTACAATACAGTACGTAAAAATTAAATCCATAATAAACCTAATGAATTCGTCCGACTCCTTTGAACATCGTACAATAACTCAGGACTTGTGACGACTCTGTATGTGACATTAGCAACATGAAAAGTAATTTATAATAAGGTAGGACGCGTTACAGCTTCTAAGAACACCTTACATCACCGTACGAAACATTAAAACTCCATAATAAACCTAATGAATTCCTCCGAGTCATTTAAACATCGTATGACAACTTAGAATATCTTACGACTCTGTTTGCCACTTTAGCACCTTGAAAAGCATGTTAGTATAATGTACGACACCTCACAATTCTTAACAACACCTTACAATACCGTACGTAAAAATAAAATCCCTAATAAACCTATTGAATTCGTCAGAGTCCTTTGAACATCGTATGATAACTCAGGACTTGTTACGACTCTGTATGTGACATTAGCAACATGAAAACCAATTTATAATACTGTAGGACGCGTTTCAACTTCTAAGAACACCTTACATCACCGTACGAAACATTAAAACTCCATAATAAACCTAATGAATTCCTCCGAGTCATTTAAACATCGTACGACAACTTAGAATATCTTACGACTCTATATGCCACATTAACACCTTGAAAAGCATGTTAGTATAATGTACGATACCTCACAACTCCTAACAACACCTTACAATACAGTACGTAAAAATTAAATCCATAATAAACCTAATGAATTCGTCCGACTCCTTTGAACATCGTACGATAACTCAGGACTTGTGACGACTCTGTATGTGACATTAGCAACATGAAAAGTAATTTATAATAATGTAGGACGCGTTACAGCTTCTAAGAACACCTTACATCACCGTACGAAACATTAAAACTGCATAATAAACCTAATGAATTCCTCCGAGTCATTTAAACATCGTATGACAACTTAGAATATCTTACGACTCTGTATGCCACTTTAGCACCTTGAAAAGCATGTTAGTATAATGTACGACACCTCACAATTCTTAACAACACCTTACAATACCGTACGTAAAAATAAAATCCCTAATAAACCTGTTGAATTCGTCAGAGTCCTTTGAACATCGTATGATAACTCAGGACTTGTTACGACTCTGTATGTGACATTAGCAACATGAAAAGTAATTTATAATAATGTAGGACGCGTTACAGCTTCTAAGAACACCTTACATCACCGTACGAAACATTAAAACTGCATAATAAACCTAATGAATTCCTCCGAGTCATTTAAACATCGTATGACAACTTAGAATATCTTACGACTCTGTATGCCACTTTAGCACCTTGAAAAGCATGTTAGTATAATGTACGACACCTCACAATTCTTAACAACACCTTACAATACCGTACGTAAAAATAAAATCCCTAATAAACCTGTTGAATTCGTCAGAGTCCTTTGAACATCGTATGATAACTCAGGACTTGTTACGACTCTGTATGTGACATTAGCAACATGAAAACCAATTTATAATACTGTAGGACGCGTTTCAACTTCTAAGAACACCTTACATCACCGTACGAAACATTAAAACTCCATAATAAACCTAATGAATTCCTCCGAGTCATTTAAACATCGTACGACAACTTAGAATATCTTACGACTCTGTATGCCACATTAACACCTTGAAAAGCATGTTAGTATAATATACGATACCTCACAACTCCTAACAACACCTTACAATACAGTACGTAAAAATAAAATCCATAATAAACCTAATGAATTCGTCCGAGTCCTTTGAACATTGTACGATAACTCAGGACTTGTGACGACTCTGTATGTGACATTAGCAACATGAAAAGCAATTTATAATAATGTAGGACGCGTTACAACTTCTAAGAACACCTTACATCACCGTACGAAACATTAAAACTCCATAATAAACCTAATGAATTCCTCCGAGTCATTTAAACATCGTACGACAACTTAGAATATCTTACGACTCTGTATGCCACTTTAGCACCTTGAAAAGCATGTTAGTATAATGTACGACACCTCACAATTCTTAACAGCACCTTACAATACCGTACGTAAAAATAAAATCCCTAATAAACCTTTTGAAATCGTCCGAGTCCTTTGAACATCGTATGATAACTCAGGACTTGTTACGACTCTGTATGTGACATTAGCAACATGAAAAGCAATTTATAATAATGTAGGACGCGTTACAACTTCTAAGAACACCTTACATCACCATACGAAACATTAAAACTCCATAATAAACCAAATGCATTCCCCCGAGTAATTTAAACATCGTACGACAACTTAAAATATCTTACGACTCTGTATGCCAGATTAACACCTTGAAAAGCATGTTAGAATAATGTACGACACCTCACAACTCCTAACAACACCTTACAATACAGTACGTAAAAATAAAATCCATAATAAACCTAATGAATTCGTCCGAGTCCTTTGAACATCGTATGATAACTCAATACTTGTTACGACTCTGTATGTGACATTAGCAACATGAAAAGCAATTTATAATAATGTAGGACGCGTTACAACTTCTAAGAACACCTTACATCACCGTACGAAACATTAAAACTCCATAATAAACCTAATGAATTCCTCCGAGTCATTTAAACATCGTACGGCAACTTAGTATATCTTACGACTCTGTATGCCACTTTAGCACCTTGAAAAGCATGTTAGTATAATGTACGACACCTCACAATTCTTAACAGCACCTTACAATACCGTAAGTAAAAATTAAATCCCTAATAAACCTTTTGAATTCGTCCGAGTCCTTTGAACATCGTATGATAACTCAGGACTTGTTACGACTCTGTATGTGACATTAGCAACATGAAAAGCAATTTATAATAATGTAGGACGCGTTACAACTTCTAAGAACACCTTACATCACCGTACGAAACATTAAAACTCCATAATAAACCAAATGAATTCCTCCGAGTAATTTAAACATTGTACGACAACTTAAAATATCTTACGACTCTGTATGCCAGATTAACACCTTGAAAAGCATGTTAGTATAATGTACGACACCTCACAACTCCTAACAACACCTTACAATACAGTACGTAAAAATTAAATCCATAATAAACCTAATGAATTCGTCCGACTCCTTTGAACATCGTACGATAACTCAGGACTTGTGACGACTCTGTATGTGACATTAGCAACATGAAAAGTAATTTATAATAATGTAGGACGCGTTACAGCTTCTAAGAACACCTTACATCACCGTATGAAACATTAAAACTCCATAATAAACCTAATGAAGTCATTTAAACATCGTATGACAACTTAGAATATCTTACGACTCTGTATGCCACTTTAGCACCTTGAAAAGCATGTTAGTATAATGTACGACACCTCACAATTCTTAACAACACCTTACAATACCGTACGTAAAAATAAAATCCCTAATAAACCTATTGAATTCGTCAGAGTCCTTTGAACATCGTATGATAACTCAGGACTTGTTACGACTCTGTATGTGACATTAGCAACATGAAAACCAATTTATAATACTGTAGGACGCGTTTCAACTTCTAAGAACACCTTACATCACCGTACGAAACATTAAAACTCCATAATAAACCTAATGAATTCCTCCGAGTCATTTAAACATCGTACGACAACTTAGAATATCTTACGACTCTGTATGCCACATTAACACCTTGAAAAGCATGTTAGTATAATGTACGATACCTCACAACTCCTAACAACACCTTACAATACAGTACGTAAAAATAAAATCCATAATAAACCTAATGAATTCGTCCGAGTCTTTTGAACATTGTACGATAACTCAGGACTTGTGACGACTCTGTATGTGACATTAGAAACATGAAAAGTAATTTATAATAATGTAGGACGCGTTACAACTTCTAAGAACACCTTACATCACCGTACGAAACATTAAAACTCCATAATAAACCTAATGAATTCCTCCGAGTCATTTAAACATCTTACGACAACTTAGAATATCTTACGACTCTGTATGCCACTTTAGCACCTTGAAAAGCATGTTAGTATAATGTACGACACCTCACAATTCTTAACAGCACCTTACAATACCGTACGTAAAAATAAAATCCCTAATAAACCTTTTGAAATCGTCCGAGTCCTTTGAACATCGTATGATAACTCAGGACTTTTTACGACTCTGTATGTGACATTAGCAACATGAAAAGTAATTTATAATAATGTAGGACGCGTTACAGCTTCTAAGAACACCCTACATCACCGTACGAAACATTAAAACTCCATAATATACCTAATGAATTCCTCCGAGTCATTTAAACATCGTACGACAACTTAAAATATCTTACGACTCTGTATGCCAGATTAACACCTTGAAAAGCATGTTAGAATAATGTACGACACCTCACAACTCCTAACAACACCTTACAATACAGTACGTAAAAATAAAATCCATAATAAACCTAATGAATTCGTCCGAGTCCTTTGAACATCGTATGATAACTCAATACTTGTTACGACTCTGTATGTCACATTAGCAACATGAAAAGCAATTTATAATAATGTAGGACGCGTTACAACTTCTAAGAACACCTTACATCACCGTACGAAACATTAAAACTCCATAATAAACCTAATGAATTCCTCCGAGTCATTTAAACATCGTACGGCAACTTAGAATATCTTACGACTCTGTATGCCACTTTAGCACCTTGAAAAGCATGTTAGTATAATGTACGACACCTCACAATTCTTAACAGCACCTTAAAATACCGTAAGTAAAAATTAAATCCCTAATAAACCTTTTGAATTCGTCCGAGTCCTTTGAACATCGTATGATAACTCAGGACTTGTTACGACTCTGTATGTGACATTAGCAACATGAAAAGCAATTTATAATAATGTAGGACGCGTTACAACTTCTAAGAACACCTTACATCACCGTACGAAACATTAAAACTCCATAATAAACCAAATGAATTCCTCCGAGTCATTTAAACATCGTACGACAACTTAAAATATCTTACGACTCTGTATGCCACATTAACACCTTGAAAAGCATGTTAGTATAATGTACGACACCTCACAACTCCTAACAACACCTTACAATACAGTACGTAAAAATAAAATCCATAATAAACCTAATGAATTCGTCCGAGTCCTTTGAACATCGTATGATAACTCAATACTTGTTACGACTCTGTATGTGACATTAGCAACATGAAAAGCAATTTATAATAATGTAGGACGCGTTACAACTTCTAAGAACACCTTACATCACCGTACGAAACATTAAAACTCCATAATATACCTAATGAATTCCTGCGAGTCATTTAAACATCGTACGACAACTTAAAATATCTTACGACTCTGTATGCCAGATTAACACCTTGAAAAGCATGTTAGAATAATGTACGACACCTCACAACTCCTAACAACACCTTACAATACAGTACGTAAAAATAAAATCCATAATAAACCTAATGAATTCGTCCGAGTCCTTTGAACATCGTATGATAACTCAAGACTTGTTACGACTCTGTATGTGACATTAGCAACATGAAAAGCAATTTATAATAACGTAGGACGCGTTACAACTTCTAAGAACACCTTACATCACCGTACGAAACATTAAAACTCCATAATAAACCTAATGAATTCCTCCGAGTCATTTAAACATCGTACGACAACTTAGAATATCTTACGACTCTGTATGCCACATTAACACCTTGAAAAGCATGTTAGTATAATGTACGACACCTCACAACTCCTAACAACACCTTACAATACAGTACGTAAAAATAAAATCCATAATAAACCTAATGAATTCGTCCGAGTCCTTTGAACATCGTATGATAACTCAATACTAGTTACGACTCTGTATGTGACATTAGCAACATGAAAAGCAATTTATAATAATGTAGGACGCGTTACAACTTCTAAGAACACCTTACATCACCGTACGAAACATTAAAACTCCATAATATACCTAATGAATTCCTGCGAGTCATTTAAACATCGTACGACAACTTAAAATATCTTACGACTCTGTATGCCAGATTAACACCTTGAAAAGCATGTTAGAATAATGTACGACACCTCACAACTCCTAACAACACCTTACAATACAGTACGTAAAAATAAAATCCATAATAAACCTAATGAATTCGTCCGAGTCCTTTGAACATCGTATGATAACTCAAGACTTGTTACGACTCTGTATGTGACATTAGCAACATGAAAAGCAATTTATAATAACGTAGGACGCGTTACAACTTCTAAGAACACCTTACATCACCGTACGAAACATTAAAACTCCATAATAAACCTAATGAATTCCTCCGAGTCATTTAAACATCGTACGACAACTTAGAATATCTTACGACTCTGTATGCCACATTAACACCTTGAAAAGCATGTTAGTATAATGTACGACACCTCACAACTCCTAACAACACCTTACAATACAGTACGTAAAAATAAAATCCATAATAAACCTAATGAATTCGTCCGAGTCCTTTGAACATCGTATGATAACTCAATACTTGTTACGACTCTGTATGTGACATTAGCAACATGAAAAGCAATTTATAATAATGTAGGACGCGTTACATCTTCTAAGAACACCTTACATCACCGTACGAAACATTAAAACTCCATAATATACCTAATGAATTCCTCCGAGTCATTTAAACATCGTACGACAACTTAAAATATCTTACGACTCTGTATGCCAGATTAACACCTTGAAATGCATGTTAGAATAATGTACGACACCTCACAACTCCTAACAACACCTTACAATACAGTACGTAAAAATAAAATTCATAATAAACCTAATGAATTCGTCCGAGTCCTTTGAACATCGTATGATAACTCAAGACTTGTTACGACTCTGTATGTGACATTAGCAACATGAAAAGCAATTTATAATAATGTAGGACGCGTTACAACTTCTAAGAACACCTTACATCACCGTACGAAACATTAAAACTCCATAATAAACCTAATGAATTCCTCCGAGTCATTTAAACATCGTACGACAACTTAGAATATCTTACGACTCTGTATGCCACATTAACACCTTGAAAAGCATGTTAGTATAATGTACGACACCTCACAACTCCTAACAACACCTTACAATACAGTACGTAAAAATAAAATCCATAATAAACCTAATGAATTCGTCCGAGTCCTTTGAACATTGTACGATAACTCATGACTTGTGACGACTCTGTATGTGACATTAGAAACATGAAAAGTAATTTATAATAATGTAGGATGCGTTACAACTTCTAAGAACACCTTACATCACCTTACGAAACATTAAAACTCCATAATAAACCTAATGAATTCCTCCGAGTCATTTAAACATCGTACGACAACTTAGAATATCTTACGACTCTGTATGCCACTTTAGCACCTTGAAAAGCATGTTAGTATAATGTACGACACCTCACAATTCTTAACAGCACCTTACAATACCGTACGTAAAAATAAAATCCCTAATAAACCTTTTGAAATCGTCCGAGTCCTTTGAACATCGTATGATAACTCAGGACTTGTTACGACTCTGTATGTGACATTAGCAACATGAAAAGCAATTTATAATAATGTAGGACGCGTTACAACTTCTAAGAACACCTTACATCACCGTACGAAACATTAAAACTCCATAATAAACCAAATGAATTCCTCCGAGTAATTTAAACATCGTACGACAACTTAAAATATCTTACGACTCTGTATGCCAGATTAACACCTTGAAAAGCATGTTAGTATAATGTACGACACCTCACAACTCCTAACAACACCTTACAATACAGTACGTAAAAATAAAATCCATAATAAACCTAATGAATTCGTCCGAGTCCTTTGAACATCGAACGATAACTCAGGACTTGTGACGACTCTGTATGTGACATTAGCAACATGAAAAGTAATTTATAATAATGTAGGACGCGTTACAGCTTCTAAGAACACCTTACATCACCGTACGAAACATTAAAACTCCATAATATACCTAATGAATTCCTCCGAGTCATTTAAACATCGTACGACAACTTAAAATATCTTACGACTCTGTATGCCAGATTAACACCTTGAAAAGCATGTTAGAATAATGTACGACACCTCACAACTCCTAACAACACCTTACAATACAGTACGTAAAAATAAAATCCATAATAAACCTAATGAATTCGTCCGAGTCCTTTGAACATCGTATGATAACTCAAGACTTGTTACGACTCTGTATGTGACATTAGCAACATGAAAAGCAATTTATAATAATGTAGGACGCGTTACAACTTCTAAGAACACCTTACATCACCGTACGAAACATTAAAACTCCATAATAAACCTAATGAATTCCTCCGAGTCATTTAAACATCGTACGACAACTTAGAATATCTTACGACTCTGTATGCCACATTAACACCTTGAAAAGCATGTTAGTATAATGTACGACACCTCACAACTCCTAACAACACCTTACAATACAGTACGTAAAAATAAAATCCATAATAAACCTAATGAATTCGTCCGAGTCCTTTGAACATTGTACGATAACTCATGACTTGTGACGACTCTGTATGTGACATTAGAAACATGAAAAGTAATTTATAATTATGTAGGATGCGTTACAACTTCTAAGAACACCTTACATCACCTTACGAAACATTAAAACTCCATAATAAACCTAATGAATTCCTCCGAGTCATTTAAACATCGTACGACAACTTAGAATATCTTACGACTCTGTATGCCACTTTAGCACCTTGAAAAGCATGTTAGTATAATGTACGACACCTCACAATTCTTAACAGCACCTTACAATACCGTACGTAAAAATAAAATCCCTAATAAACCTTTTGAAATCGTCCGAGTCCTTTGAACATCGTATGATAACTCAGGACTTGTTACGACTCTGTATGTGACATTAGCAACATGAAAAGCAATTTATAATAATGTAGGACGCGTTACAACTTCTAAGAACACCTTACATCACCGTACGAAACATTAAAACTCCATAATAAACCAAATGAATTCCTCCGAGTAATTTAAACATCGTACGACAACTTAAAATATCTTACGACTCTGTATGCCAGATTAACACCTTGAAAAGCATGTTAGTATAATGTACGACACCTCACAACTCCTAACAACACCTTACAATACAGTACGTAAAAATAAAATCCATAATAAACCTAATGAATTCGTCCGAGTCCTTTGAACATCGTATGAAAACTCAAGACTTGTTACGACTCTGTATGTGACATTAGCAACATGAAAAGCAATTTATAATAATGTAGGACGCGTTACAACTTCTAAGAACACCTTACATCACCGTACGAAACATTAAAACTCCATAATAAACCTAATGAATTCCTCCGAGTCATTTAAACATCGTACGACAACTTAGAATATCTTACGACTCTGTATGCCACATTAACACCTTGAAAAGCATGTTAGTATAATGTACGACACCTCACAACTCCTAACAACACCTTACAATACAGTACGTAAAAATAAAATCCATAATAAACCTAATGAATTCGTCCGAGTCCTTTGAACATTGTACGATAACTCATGACTTGAGACGACTCTGTATGTGACATTAGAAACATGAAAAGTAATTTATAATAATGTAGGATGTGTTACAACTTCTAAGAATACCTTACATCACCTTACGAAACATTAAAACTCCATAATAAACCTAATGAATTCCTCCGAGTCATTTAAACATCGTACGACAACTTAGAATATCTTACGACTCTGTATGCCACTTTAGCACCTTGAAAAGCATGTTAGTATAATGTACGACACCTCACAATTCTTAACAGCACCTTACAATACCGTACGTAAAAATAAAATCCCTAATAAACCTTTTGAAATCGTCCGAGTCCTTTGAACATCGTATGATAACTCAGGACTTGTTACGACTCTGTATGTGACATTAGCAACATGAAAAGCAATTTATAATAATGTAGGACGCGTTACAACTTCTAAGAACACCTTACATCACCGTACGAAACATTAAAACTCCATAATAAACCAAATGAATTCCTCCGAGTAATTTAAACATCGTACGACAACTTAAAATATCTTACGACTCTGTATGCCAGATTAACACCTTGAAAAGCATGTTAGTATAATGTACGACACCTCACAACTCCTAACAACACCTTACAATACAGTACGTAAAAATAAAATCCATAATAAACCTAATGAATTCGTCCGAGTCCTTTGAACATCGTATGAAAACTCAAGACTTGTTACGACTCTGTATGTGACATTAGCAACATGAAAAGCAATTTATAATAATGTAGGACGCGTTACAACTTCTAAGAACACCTTACATCACCGTACGAAACATTAAAACTCCATAATAAACCTAATGAATTCCTCCGAGTCATTTAAACATCGTACGACAACTTAGAATATCTTACGACTCTGTATGCCACATTAACACCTTGAAAAGCATGTTAGTATAATGTACGACACCTCACAACTCCTAACAACACCTTACAATACAGTACGTAAAAATAAAATCCATAATAAACCTAATGAATTCGTCCGAGTCCTTTGAACATTGTACGATAACTCATGACTTGAGACGACTCTGTATGTGACATTAGAAACATGAAAAGTAATTTATAATAATGTAGGATGCGTTACAACTTCTAAGAACACCTTACATCACCTTACATCACCTTACGAAACATTAAAACTCCATAATAAACCTAATGAATTCCTCCGAGTCATTTAAACATCGTACGACAACTTAGAATATCTTACGACTCTGTATGCCACTTTAGCACCTTGAAAAGCATGTTAGTATAATGTACGACACCTCACAATTCTTAACAGCACCTTACAATACCGTACGTAAAAATAAAATCCCTAATAAACCTTTTGAAATCGTCCGAGTCCTTTGAACATCGTATGATAACTCAGGACTTGTTACAACTCTGTATGTGACATTAGCAACATGAAAAGCAATTTATAATAATGTAGGACGCGTTACAACTTCTAAGAACACCTTACATCACCGTACGAAACATTAAAACTCCATAATAAACCAAATGAATTCCTCCGAGTAATTTAAACATCGTACGACAACTTAAAATATCTTACGACTCTGTATGCCAGATTAACACCTTGAAAAGCATGTTAGTATAATGTACGACACCTCACAACTCCTAACAACACCTTACAATACAGTACGTAAAAATAAAATCCATAATAAACCTAATGAATTCGTCCGAGTCCTTTGAACATCGAACGATAACTCAGGACTTGTGACGACTCTGTATGTGACATTAGCAACATGAAAAGTAATTTATAATAATGTAGGACGCGTTACAGCTTCTAAGAACACCTTACATCACCGTACGAAACATTAAAACTCCATAATATACCTAATGAATTCCTCCGAGTCATTTAAACATCGTACGACAACTTAAAATATCTTACGACTCTGTATGCCAGATTAACACCTTGAAAAGCATGTTAGAATAATGTACGACACCTCACAACTCCTAACAACACCTTACAATACAGTACGTAAAAATAAAATCCATAATAAACCTAATGAATTCGTCCGAGTCCTTTGAACATCGTATGATAACTCAAGACTTGTTACGACTCTGTATGTGACATTAGCAACATGAAAAGCAATTTATAATAATGTAGGACGCGTTACAACTTCTAAGAACACCTTACATCACCGTACGAAACATTAAAACTCCATAATAAACCTAATGAATTCCTCCGAGTCATTTAAACATCGTACGACAACTTAGAATATCTTACGACTCTGTATGCCACATTAACACCTTGAAAAGCATGTTAGTATAATGTACGACACCTCACAACTCCTAACAACACCTTACAATACAGTACGTAAAAATAAAATCCATAATAAACCTAATGAATTCGTCCGAGTCCTTTGAACATTGTACGATAACTCATGACTTGAGACGACTCTGTATGTGACATTAGAAACATGAAAAGTAATTTATAATAATGTAGGATGCGTTACAACTTCTAAGAACACCTTACATCACCTTACATCACCTTACGAAACATTAAAACTCCATAATAAACCTAATGAATTCCTCCGAGTCATTTAAACATCGTACGACAACTTAGAATATCTTACGACTCTGTATGCCACTTTAGCACCTTGAAAAGCATGTTAGTATAATGTACGACACCTCACAATTCTTAACAGCACCTTACAATACCGTACGTAAAAATAAAATCCCTAATAAACCTTTTGAAATCGTCCGAGTCCTTTGAACATCGTATGATAACTCAGGACTTGTTACAACTCTGTATGTGACATTAGCAACATGAAAAGCAATTTATAATAATGTAGGACGCGTTACAACTTCTAAGAACACCTTACATCACCGTACGAAACATTAAAACTCCATAATAAACCAAATGAATTCCTCCGAGTAATTTAAACATCGTACGACAACTTAAAATATCTTACGACTCTGTATGCCAGATTAACACCTTGAAAAGCATGTTAGTATAATGTACGACACCTCACAACTCCTAACAACACCTTACAATACAGTACGTAAAAATAAAATCCATAATAAACCTAATGAATTCGTCCGAGTCCTTTGAACATCGAACGATAACTCAGGACTTGTGACGACTCTGTATGTGACATTAGCAACATGAAAAGTAATTTATAATAATGTAGGACGCGTTACAGCTTCTAAGAACACCTTACATCACCGTACGAAACATTAAAACTCCATAATATACCTAATGAATTCCTCCGAGTCATTTAAACATCGTACGACAACTTAAAATATCTTACGACTCTGTATGCCAGATTAACACCTTGAAAAGCATGTTAGAATAATGTACGACACCTCACAACTCCTAACAACACCTTACAATACAGTACGTAAAAATAAAATCCATAATAAACCTAATGAATTCGTCCGAGTCCTTTGAACATCGTATGATAACTCAAGACTTGTTACGACTCTGTATGTGACATTAGCAACATGAAAAGCAATTTATAATAATGTAGGACGCGTTACAACTTCTAAGAACACCTTACATCACCGTACGAAACATTAAAACTCCATAATAAACCTAATGAATTCCTCCGAGTCATTTAAACATCGTACGACAACTTAGAATATCTTACGACTCTGTATGCCACATTAACACCTTGAAAAGCATGTTAGTATAATGTACGACACCTCACAACTCCTAACAACACCTTACAATACAGTACGTAAAAATAAAATCCATAATAAACCTAATGAATTCGTCCGAGTCCTTTGAACATTGTACGATAACTCATGACTTGTGACGACTCTGTATGTGACATTAGAAACATGAAAAGTAATTTATAATTATGTAGGATGCGTTACAACTTCTAAGAACACCTTACATCACCTTACGAAACATTAAAACTCCATAATAAACCTAATGAATTCCTCCGAGTCATTTAAACATCGTACGACAACTTAGAATATCTTACGACTCTGTATGCCACTTTAGCACCTTGAAAAGCATGTTAGTATAATGTACGACACCTCACAATTCTTAACAGCACCTTACAATACCGTACGTAAAAATAAAATCCCTAATAAACCTTTTGAAATCGTCCGAGTCCTTTGAACATCGTATGATAACTCAGGACTTGTTACGACTCTGTATGTGACATTAGCAACATGAAAAGCAATTTATAATAATGTAGGACGCGTTACAACTTCTAAGAACACCTTACATCACCGTACGAAACATTAAAACTCCATAATAAACCAAATGAATTCCTCCGAGTAATTTAAACATCGTACGACAACTTAAAATATCTTACGACTCTGTATGCCAGATTAACACCTTGAAAAGCATGTTAGTATAATGTACGACACCTCACAACTCCTAACAACACCTTACAATACAGTACGTAAAAATAAAATCCATAATAAACCTAATGAATTCGTCCGAGTCCTTTGAACATCGTATGATAACTCAAGACTTGTTACGACTCTGTATGTGACATTAGCAACATGAAAAGCAATTTATAATAATGTAGGACGCGTTACAACTTCTAAGAACACCTTACATCACCGTACGAAACATTAAAACTCCATAATAAACCTAATGAATTCCTCCGAGTCATTTAAACATCGTACGACAACTTAGAATATCTTACGACTCTGTATGCCACATTAACACCTTGAAAAGCATGTTAGTATAATGTACGACACCTCACAACTCCTAACAACACCTTACAATACAGTACGTAAAAATAAAATCCATAATAAACCTAATGAATTCGTCCGAGTCCTTTGAACATTGTACGATAACTCATGACTTGAGACGACTCTGTATGTGACATTAGAAACATGAAAAGTAATTTATAATAATGTAGGATGCGTTACAACTTCTAAGAACACCTTACATCACCTTACATCACCTTACGAAACATTAAAACTCCATAATAAACCTAATGAATTCCTCCGAGTCATTTAAACATCGTACGACAACTTAGAATATCTTACGACTCTGTATGCCACTTTAGCACCTTGAAAAGCATGTTAGTATAATGTACGACACCTCACAATTCTTAACAGCACCTTACAATACCGTACGTAAAAATAAAATCCCTAATAAACCTTTTGAAATCGTCCGAGTCCTTTGAACATCGTATGATAACTCAGGACTTGTTACGACTCTGTATGTGACATTAGCAACATGAAAAGCAATTTATAATAATGTAGGACGCGTTACAACTTCTAAGAACACCTTACATCACCGTACGAAACATTAAAACTCCATAATAAACCAAATGAATTCCTCCGAGTAATTTAAACATCGTACGACAACTTAAAATATCTTACGACTCTGTATGCCAGATTAACACCTTGAAAAGCATGTTAGTATAATGTACGACACCTCACAACTCCTAACAACACCTTACAATACAGTACGTAAAAATAAAATCCATAATAAACCTAATGAATTCGTCCGAGTCCTTTGAACATCGTACGATAACTCAGGACTTGTGACGACTCTGTATGTGACATTAGCAACATGAAAAGTAATTTATAATAATGTAGGACGCGTTACAGCTTCTAAGAACACCTTACATCACCGTACGAAACATTAAAACTCCATAATAAACCTAATGAATTCCTCCGAGTCTGTAAGGGCTATTTCCAGTTTAAGATTTACTTTGTACTTGTTTTATATTTTTTGTATAGTTTAGGGTTTATTTTGTTATTTTCCCTAAAATGTATTTGTTGCATAAAGCATGAAGTAAGAGAATGTTAGTGAGGGAGTCTAGATCACATATTCACGTTAGAGAGATAGCTAAGTGTGTGTGATTACATTCTCCTGCATTTTGTACTACATTTTTGCTTTGATCATCAATACAAAAGAGAATTATTTAGTAATGAATTGTGTTGCTGATTGAACTGTTTGTTGGTACTTATCATTCTGATCATTTTGTGCAATATCGATCCAATTGAACCTATCAATTGGTATCAGAGCTGTTGGTATTGTGTTCTTCGCTATTCATCAAGCAAAACACTACAATATTGCTCAAAAAATCATGATCTGAATGAATTGTTGTTGTTTTTAGTTGTGATTTATCATCGCAATCACTCCTAATTCACAACGATTGTGCAAATTCCATCAGATTATCATCAGATCTGAGGAATTAAGAAGATAGAAAAAGTTACTGTTCGATCGAATTTTGCTCAAATTCATCAAAATTTGATCATGTTTTGGATTGATTGAGATTAGGGATTGTTAATCGGACTATTTCACTGATTGTGTGTGAATTTTGAAAGAATTGGACAAGTTTTTAATAAACCCAGAAAAATTCTAATGATGAAGATGATGAACAGTATGAACTGGTTGAAGATTAACTAGCCGGGTGATAAAATTGACTTAGACAAATTCCTTTGGACGTAGATTTGTGAACAAATTAGGTCTTGTGCAGCCGTGTAAAGGATTTTTTGCTAGACGGGTAAAGAATTTGACGAGAAAAAGGTGTACTGTTCAGCTGGATCAAGTACTGTTGTGCCGGGTGATACACTGTTACGCCGGGTGATTAAACAATTTCAGCCGGGTGATCAACAACTGTGTAGCCGGGTAAACATTTACTCTGTCGGGTGATCAACTGTTCAGCCGGGTAAAGACTTTTTGCCGTGTCAAGATTCAAGCCGGGTCAAGTTTTATTGCTGTGTGAAGTTAATACTATTCTGCCGGGTAACTGTTCTGCCGGGTGAAGAATACAAGTATTACAACTGTTGAGCCGTGTAACTGTTTAGCCGTGTGAAGACTTTTCACTGCCGGGTAAAGAACAAAAGCTACTGTTCAGCCGGGTGAAGAAGATTTTTTCACTGTTCAGCCGTGTGACTCTGATAACCGTGTTCCTAGACTTCAACCAGTTCATACTGTTCATCATCTTCATCATGAGAATTTTTCTGGGTGAAGAAGAATTGTTTTAATCTTTGTTTTCTTATTTCGTCATTAATTACTTGTCTTTATTTTAGTAGTTTAACTATTTCTTTTCAAAAAACCAACAAAAACCAAAAATATTTTCTTTAAAATCATTTAAAATGGCAACTAATGATGACTCTGATAACCGTGTTCCTAGACTTGTTAACCGTGCAGATTTCAAGAATTGGACTATTAGACTGAAGCATCATCTTTGCTCAATAGACAATGATCTTTGGAAGTCAATTGATAAGGGTCCTCACATACCTACACAGACTGCTCCGGATAGTGCAAGTACCTACACCAAAGACTCTACTGAACCTTATCCAGAAGATAATTTATCAGCTGAAGATTTAAGGAAAGTGAAGAATGATAGCAAAGCCTATTCTTTGATGTGTAAAGGGTTGCCACTACAAGTTCTGTTGAGGTTGGATACTTATCAGACGGGTTATACAATGTTCAAAGCCTTGAAGTCAATATGTGAAGGAGGTGAACAACTCAGAAGTCTCAAGAAACAAAGGCTGAAGAGACAATTGGAGTTATTTGAACACATTGCTGGAGAATCTGTGCACCAGATGATGAATAGGTTTGTTCATCTAACTACTGAAATGACCAATGTTGGTGCAAAAACAGATCTTCAAGACCTGAATGACAGATTATTATGTGCTCTTCCATCATCGTGGAAACAAACAGTGACACTGTTGAAGCATACTGAAAAGTTTCCGATGGATTTGGATCTGCTCATTGCAAAGATTGAGGAAGTAGAGATTGATGAAAGTTCTAGAAATACTGATAGAACTGGTTCAAATGCTCAGTACAAGTACAGTGTGAATCCTGCTAATACTGTGGAGAATGCCTTTCTTGCACAAGATGCAACTAAGTTTGAAGATGAGGGAGATTTATTTGTTGGAGCAAGTTTTTATACTGATTCGTCATATATTCCAAATTCACCAACTTATTCTCAACCTCAATCTCCACCAAGAGCTCAAGTTCAAACTCAATCTGAAAGTCAAAGTTCTACTATTCAAGCCAAAGTAAAAGATGATATAAACATCTTGTTACAAGATGATGAAACAAAGAATGCGTTTACTGCATTCATGGCAATCTTTCAAGCTTATCAAGGAAGTCATCTGAATCAAATGGATGTTGTTCTTCAAGATCTTTTTGAAATGGATCCTGATGACGTTGAGGAAATGGATCTAAATTGGCAGATGGTGATGGTTGCATATCGAACACAAAAGCATGCATTTGTTAACCGAAGCTTCAAGCCACATGCAAACAAGACGGTTGGATTTGACAAATCAAAGGCCAGATGTTTCAACTGTAACTGTTATGGTCATTTTTCAAGGGAATGCAAAGCTCCTAAGAATCAGAATTACAATGATCAAGCGAGTTCCAGTGGACAGAATCAAGGTCAAGGTCAGAGCTCGCAACAGTCTTCAAGCTATCAAAGCAGGAATCAACGTTTCAAGTAGAAACCATATCAAAGTCTTCCCATGCCAAAACTGGAAGATGAAGGAAAGAAGCCAGAAGATCAGAGCAAAGCATAAGTAGTGAGTGTGAAAGATGGATATGATTGGAGTGCTTATGCAGAACAGTTTACATCTGATCTCACATCCAGTCTGGCATTAGTTTGTGAAATTGAGGAAGATTGGTCTGAAGAAGGAGATATTAAGGTGGTTGATACTATGAGTGAAGATTCTGAGGAATATGACTGGAGTGCAAAGTCAGATCCTGTTGAAGAATCTGAATCAGAAATTGCGCTGATGGCTACATCAAGTGAGTCTTCATCATCCACCGAACAACCAAAGGTTAGTACTGATTTACCCCCTAACTATGTTCCTTTGCCTGATGATGTTAGAAGTAGGTTGTGTTCTGAACAATGCATTCAACAAGTAGAACATTATCGTACTCATTCATTTAAAATTGGTGATAAATTAAGTAAACATGAGAAAATTCATGAACAACTTAAAATTGGTCACAAAATTACTGATGAGAAGATTCTGTCACTTAAAAGAATCATGGAACAAAACCTTGAAGGAATTGGAACTGGTAACAAAACAACTTGAAGAAATGACAAAGAATTTTGAACAAGAAAAAGTTGCTCATGCTGTCACGCAAGTGGAATTAACAAAGGTGAAAAGTTGTAAAACAATGGTTAGACAACTCATAAGTGAAAGAGGTAACAAAACCAAAACAGGGTTGGGTTTCACTCATGAACCAATGCTTAATTCAATCACACAAACTTTACCTGAAAACTTCAATGAATTTGATCATTCACCTGAAAATGGACGAAAATTTAAAGAAATTCAAAGAAGTAAATCCGAAGGATCTGAGGTGTTGATTGAAAGTTTGAAAGAAGAAGATGGTGTGACGACTGAAGCTGACGATGAAGCTAGCAATAAATCAAAACCTGTTATGATTCAACTTGTTGAATATCCTGAACTGAATCCGAAGCAGGAAGTGAAACAAGAAGCTGAATTTTCAGGATACAATGATCCTGAATACATCAAGTGGAAGAATGAACAGGTAGCGAAAGCGGCTGATCAACTGATCAAGAAGCAAGAAGTGAAAAAGACTGAAGTTTCGAATGCAAAAGTGCATAAATTAAAATCGAAAGTCAATCAATCTGAAACGAAACAGTCAAAAGGTAAAAGTGTCATAAAATCGAATGACAACATCAAAGCTCAAAATGTTAAAACTGACAAAGTCAAACCTGTCAAGAAAGTGTCAAAAGGTAAAACAATTAAGTTTGTGTCTGCAGGAACGTTTGATTTGAACGGATCTTATGGTAAACCAATCAATTCTCCAATCAAATCTAACTCTGGTCTGAAAACAGGTTCAGGTCCTAAGTCTTCCGCCGTCAATGATAAAAGAATTGAATCAAAGAAGTTAACCAAATAAGAAAGTTTAAAATCGAACCAAGTTCCTAAGCAAGCAAAATCACAATCAAAATCTCCACCAATGAATCAAGTTAATCTAAAACCGAACAAAACTGATAATGAATCACGAGTGGATTCAACATCAAAAGTTAACAATCGGCTCTTTAGGATTAGCAAGAAACATTGTGAGATTTGTGATCGTTATAATCATGTTACTGCTGAATGTTTCTTTAACAGGTACTGCAGTTACTGTGACAAAAGAAATCATTCTTCAGAGGAATGTTTTTATAACAAATTTTGTGATATTTGTGAAAGAAGAAACCATGACACAAAGGATTGTTTCTTTCGAAAGACCTCAACAAGAGAAATGACTCCGTTTCCAAATTTTCAAAGAAATCAATCATTTGGTTTTCAAAATGTTAATCAAAGTCATTCTCCTGTTTTGAGGTATTTTAATCGAAACAATTCTGTTTCTAATAACTTTTCATCAAGAAATGTGCAGGTTAACAGTTTTAAACCGAGAGCTTTAATGGTAAGAAACCAGAAATTTGAAAATAACCTTGATCCTAAGTTAGAGGAAAGGTTTATTGCTTTGAGAAGAAAGCAATCGATTCAAGCCAATGGGCGAAACAGTTTTCAATCAAATCTCTCAAATGATACAGATAGATTCGGAAAACCCAAGACCATGTGGGCCTGGGTTGACCAAACTAACTAAGTGATTGTTGAAATGCAGGTACGCCCTAGAAGACCTATTAACTCATGGTTTGTTGATAGTGGGTGTAGCCGGCATATGACAGGCAACCATGCCTTGCTTCAAGACTTTAAGCTGAAGAATGGTACACATGTTACATTTGGAGGAGATGCTGGTGGTAAAATAACTGGGGAAGGAACTGTGTCAAATGGGGTCGTTAGCTTTGATAAAGTCAACTTCTGTGCACAGTCGAACTTTAATTTGCTAAGTGTATCTCAAATTTGTGACAAATCTTATTCAACTCTATTTGATGATTCTTTCTGTTATATACTCAAACCAGGTTTCAAGATTGACAATGAATGGGTGGTGGTTAAAGCTCCAAGAGATCGTGATGTACACAAGCTTGATATGTCGCAGATTGATGCTGAAACCGAAACTACTTGTCTCATTGCGCAAGCTTCAAATGATGAGAGTCAGCTTTGGCATAGACGGCTGGGCCATTCAAACTTAAGAAACATGAACCGTTTAGTGACTGGAAATCACGCTGTAGGAATACCATCAAAGAAGTTCTCTACAACTGATCTCTGTCCAGCATGTTTGAAAGGAAAATAACACCGAATGTCTTTTAAGTCCATACAAGAACACTCCATTTCAAAACCCTTGTAGATGTTACATATGGATCTTTTCGGACCAACAAATGTTCAAAGCATCGGAAAGAAGTCTTATTGTTTTGTCATCATTGATGATTTTAATAGATTTTCTTGGGTTTATTTCTTGCATGTTAAATTTGAAACTGCTGAGTTGTTAAAAGAATTTATTGTCAAAGTTGAAAATCAGTTGGATTGTAAAGTGAAAATATTGAGAAGTGATAATGGAACAGAGTTTAAGAACGCTAATGTTGATTTGTTTTGTGCAGAAAAAGGATTTGCTAGACAATTTAGTGCTCCAAGAACGCCTCAACAAAACGGGGTTGCGGAACGGAAAAATCGGACACTAATTGAAGCAGCAAGATCCATGCTCGCAGATGCCAAAATTCCTATCACATTCTGGGACGAAGCTATTGCTACTGCGTATTTTGTACAAAACAGGACATTATTGGTTCAGGATAAAAATAAAACATCTTATGAGTTATTGTTTGGAAGAAAACCAAATATTTCTTACTTGAAAGCATTTGGTTGTCCTGTATTGATTCTAAATTTAAGTGATCATCTCGGGAAATTTGAGTCAAAATCTGACGATGGATTTTTCCTTGGTTATTCGTCTGTTTCTAAAGCTTATCGGGTTTTTAATAGTAAAACGAATACTGTTATTGAAACTATTAACGTAAAGTTTTTAGAAAATTCGTTTCCGTCAGTGGCGCATGGTCCCGAATGGTTGTTTGATCTAGATTCATTATCAAAATCTTTCAATTCTAAGTTGTTTGATTTTTCAGGAAACTCGAAAAAGGAATCAGGAGACTTGGGATATTTCAGTGATGATTCTGACAATGACGATGATAGCAATCTCAATTCTGAGTATCCGTTCATATCTTTTCATAATCATGATCATGGAGTATCCAGTCAAGCTCAGGGTTCTTCTGGTTCTCAAGAAGATCAAGAATCAAATATTCTTGGTGATGATGTTAATCCACAAAATTCTCCTAATGATGGTGGATCTGTTCAAAATCAACCATCATCAGATCCGAATGTTGAAGTTATTCCAGAATCGTTTGATTACTTCATCAAATCACCGGAACAAGTTCCTAATTTCACTCCTCATGAATCTACAATTCTACAAGATCTTCCGAATCTGAATCAGTCTAATCTAGAGAGTCAAGTGCAAGGTGATGTCATACCAACTCATCGAATTCACAAGAAACATCCTGTCTCTCAGATTATCGGGCTAGACAGCTCAGGCAATTAGACTGAAAAAGTAAGTTGATTGTTGACAAATCTAAACTTAATGATCTTTGTGTTAAGTTCCATTGTTATACATGTTTAGATATATATCTTTTGATGCATTGTTTGTGATGATAGTTGTGCATGATCGGGTAACGATGCAGTCTATTCAGTGTGATGAACCGCATCGTGAGCTTCTTTGTTGTGGTATCCACAGACCTGAAGTCTCACACGAAGTCTCTTTTGAGCTTCAAGATGCAGCAAAAGATTCCCAAAGTTGGAACAAAAAGAGTCCCAAATGTGGACCATCACCAAACAAAAATTCCAAAAAGGAATTCAGAAGATTCCCAAGGGGAACGATAGGAAATTAAAATTCCAAAATGGAATCAAAAGAAGTCCCAAAGTGGACCAAATCCGAATAGAAGCCAGATTCCACACTGTTTATGATTGTAAGTGACCAGGTTTTGTGCAATATGCATTCAGGTAGTGGTTGATAAGGAAATAAGTTGACATATGTATGCATGTGGGTCGCATAAGTCATTTTAATCGAACCTTAATCTCATCATGATACTGAAAAAGTAAGTGTGTCAACTCGAGGTAATTAGTATGTTTTCATATCATCACTCAAATAAACATAAGTCAAATGTCTATCGAAAACTTGCAAAACATGTTCAGATAATGTGTGGTATGATCTCTCTGCGATATTTTGATTCATTACATTGCATATGTCTTTATTTTAATGTGTGTGGTTTGTGTGTGCAGGCATATGGAATCTTTATTGACACATCGACATCCTTGTTAAACTTAAAAATTTCAAGAAATTTCAAGTTTAGGGGGAGAATAAATTGAAGAAGAAAAATAGTTGCAAAAATCCAAAAATATTTTGAATAAGTGTGTTTTGAATGAACAAGATTATGTGGTATGAAAAGCAAATGTTAAAAACAAACCCAAGGTCTTGTGATGTGTTTTTAAGAAATTGTTTCGGGATATAGAAATTTTGGTTGTGCAAAAACATTTTTGAAAAAGAAAAAGAAAAAGGGTGTTTATTGAATTAATTGTTGCCCTAACAAATGTTGTTGATTAATTATGTGACAAACCCTAATAAGGATGTCTTGTCTAATTAATATGTCGAGAATGTTTGCAGGTGCAATAAATGCAGTTGAAAAAGTCAACAGACGAGAAAATTGAGAAAAATTGCTCAAGTGTTGTAGCCGGGCAAAGATATCAGAACACTGTTTAGCCGGGTAATGAAGATACTATTTAGCCGGGTAAAGTTGTTGTGTCTGATATGAGCCGGGTGATTGAGAAAAAGAAGTGAAGCCGGGTGAAGATATTATGACTACTGTATGGCCGGGCAATGAACATGTCAAATTTATGCCGGGTGAAGGAGTCATTGATATCTGCCGGGTGACAAGTTGTGTTACTATACAGCCGGGTGAAGAAATGTTATCACTGTATAGCTGGGTAAAAGAGAAGTTATCCTGCCGTGTAAGTGAATAACACTGTGTAGCCGGGTAAAAGTATAACAATTGTGTTGCCGGGTGATGAAGAAAAGCATGCCGGGTGATGAAGGTATCACTATGCAAGCCGGGTGATGTTGTGAAGACTACTATGTTGCCGGGTGATGAGTAAAACCAAACAGGTGTAGTTGTTCCTAACCTTTACCCGTCTCTACAGTGGTTTACCCGTCTCTACAGTGATTGACCCGTCAAGTGTTTTTTACATGTTTTTATGTTGACCCGTCTCATGTTGTGACTTCTCATGTACTTGACCCGTCCCAACAGTGTATGACACAGCTCAACAGTGCATGACCCGTCAAGGCTTATTGGGCTTTTTAATGTTTACCCGTCGAAGTTTTTTACCCGTCCCTTAAGTTTGACCTAAATTTTCAATCATATAAAACCCGCCTCTTCACTAACACTTAACATTTTTCACCAAAGTTTTCACGCAAATCCTCTGCACAAAAATCGTTCATACTTTTGTTCAATCGATTGTTCTGTAACAAGTTTGATTGATTGAATAAGGTATAATTTACATGTCTCGAGCTTGATAAACCTGCAAATCGATCACTGAAATCGAATGTTGTTTTATGTGTAAAAACTGTCGATTATCAACAATCAATTATTAATTTGCATCAAAATTCCTTAAAATCAACAGAATCAACCAAAATTGTCCATAACTGTTAAACCGCCATTGATGACCTGTTGAAAGTTCTTAAGTGTCAACTTCAAAAGGATAAAATGTGTGTTAAACATTGACAAATCATTGATTGAAACTGAACTTAACATGTTAAATAACTTCATTATACAAATTTCTGATTCATGTGCTTAAGTGAATAAACTGTTTAATTGTGAAATTTTGTATAATCATTAAAATTCAAAGTTGCTTTGACCAAAATGATGAAAATCAGATTGTTAGATCAATCTAGGAGTTAAAATGATTATGTGAATGTTTTACTTTCATAACTTTTTGTTCAAACACTTATGCAAATTTTGAAATTTATTAATGAAGAATCTAACACATTTGTCTTGTTTTTGTCTTAAACAGATGGAGAATTTGAAGTTTGAGCCAAAGCACAATCTAGTTGCTTGTTTAGATGAGTCTATTCCAGAGACTGAGGGATATAGAGATATGATGAGATTTATCAAGAGAACCAAGTATGTTTATGCCATGTGTGCAAAGCCAGTGATCTATGCCAGACTTATCAAAAGTTTTTAGAGAACAGCTGAAGTTGTGACTAATGAGGCTGGGATGATTGTTGTTAGAGGGTATATCACCAGAGACTTAGTATTGACTGTATCTGAAGAAGCTATCAGAACAGCATTGAGGATTGATGAGGATGAGATAGGAGCCAATGATGAGTTGACTGTTGCTGAATGTCAAGCGTGCTTTGTGAATATGGGTCATCCTCCGGTATTTTCAATGTCACAGTTTGTTAGAGCAAGATTGGGGAAGAAGTGGAAACTGCTATGTTATGTGATTCAGCAATGCATGTCTAGAAGGAGTGCCGGGTTTGATAACTTTCATTCTGACATCGCATCCCCGATTGTTGCTATAGCTGAGAACAAACCTTTCAACATGTCAAGTTGGATTATGAAAGGGTTTGTGTTCAATCTAGTTAAAGGCAAAAGATTCAAGTTTCTCATGTATCCGAGATTCTTGCAATTGATGATAAATGTTGCCTATCCTATTATCAGAGATGAAGGATTTGCTGGAGGGATACTATATACTGAGGACATGAATGATCTATCTTATAGGAAGATGAGTATCGGGAATGTTCCAAGTGTTGAGTTATTTGACTATATGAGAGATATAGCAAATAATGTGGAGGACATTGAGGTAGTATACCATCATATTTCACATGGAGAGATAGTAAATCCACAGGACCTTGTTGATGAGGTGCCTGATAACTTATTGGATGATGATGAGTATTTTGCTCGACATCCAGAAGAAGAAGATTGTGATAGTGAAAGTGATGATGGCAATGATGAAGAAGATGATAATGGTAAGGATGATGGTGATGATGATAGTGGGAATAATGGGAATGATGATGCTGAATCAGATAATGAGTAGACAGAGAATGTGGAAGTTGATGATCCAGTAGAAGCTGAAACAGAAAATGTCGAAGTGATGGAACCTGTTGTGATTGAAGAACCTATTAAGGTTGTTAGTGTTGCAGAAGAAATGGTAGTTGAAGTTCCTAAGTCTATCACAATGCAGTATGTTAGATCTCGAAGATCTAAGTCTGTGGTCGAGCGAGTGTTGGTTGAGGAACCAAGTGTGATAGAATGTGTTGATGAGCCTAAACAGATAGATATTGTTCAGATTGCACAGGAAGTAATGGCCGATGTAGAGACTACTGCACAGGTAGTTGATGATACTGATGTTGGCATTACTGTTTCTGTTCCAGTTGATATACCCATCACATCATCTCCAGCTGCTGAAAACATTGAACAATCTTTGGAGTCTTCACCAAAAATTGTTTCAAGTGTTGATGTGAATGAGGATAAAAAGAAAATTGCTGAGTTAGAAGAGATGATAGCACAACTCTTGGATGCTAATGAACAGTTGAAAGCATCAAATGAACGAAAGAAGAAGAGACTAGAAGAGTTTTGGGCCACTCACAATCAGAATCTTGAAACTTTCAAAGCATTAGATGCTGACTATTTGAAGATGAAGGTTGATTATGGAAAGTTGAAGACTGATTATGAAACTTTGAAGGATGAGCATGAAAATTTGAAGTATGACTACAAAGAGTTAAAGGCAGAATGTAATACTCTTGATGCTGAGAAGGAAATGTTGGAAAAGTGGTTAGAAGAAACCAGATCAAAGAAGTCAGGTTCTACATCAGATAAAGATTTTTCGGATGATGTGATGGAAGTGACTGAGCTTACTCGAAAAGCCAAAGTGTACTATACTAGAGCGCGTGGTACGAAGAATGTGGGCATAAGGGTTGAGTCTCCAATTACTATTCCCGAATAAGCTGCTGATGCTGTCAATCCTGACAAAGCTGAGGGAAAAAGAAAGTTAGATGCAGTGCCTGAAATTACTGAAGAAGAGGTTGTTGCAAAGAAGGCAAGAATGGATGAAACAGTTCAGATTGAGCCGATTCAATCTGAATCTGTAACTGAAACTGAGGTGGTCGAGGTGGCGAAGGTAGATGAGACTGTGAATGAAGCTGAGACGGATAAAACAGTTCAGATTGAGCCGATTCAATCTGAATCTGTATTGGCAACAGAAGTGCCTGAAATAGTTGAAGTGGTTGAGAATGTACCAGAAACTATGACTGAAGAAACAAGTCAGTTTGAGCCGGTTCAAACTGATACTGCACCAATGATAGAGGCACTAGATGACTTAGATGACATTGATTTCACAGAATCTGAACCTGAGGCTGAGCCTGAAACTAATCCTGATGATGAGATTCCAGCTGATTTACCTGAACGCTTTGCTTATCTTGAGAAAATGAAGTACAATCCAGTATATCTGAATGGACTGACTGTGAGTCAAATTAATGAAGAGTATGAGAAATGTTTGACTGCACAAGATAAACCTGCTGCTGATGAGAAAGAATTTATTGTTGAGATGGGTGAGTGGACACCGTTGCAAGAAAGTATGAATATTGATGATTTACCTCCAACAGAGTTATATCATCAAAATCCAGAAGAAATGTCCAGCAGAAACATGCGAGAATGGTTGAGTTCGAGGAAGTATCCATACAGAACTTTGAAGAAGTTGAAGCATGAATCGCTGAAGAAAATTGTTGTGAGTTTCATGAAGACCGAGAAGATGTACAATCGGAAGTTCTATCTGGATTACAACAACCCACAATATTATGAGCTGACGAAGAGATATAAAGTGCTCGAACCCAAAGAAATAACGGTGATGGCTTTACCAGAGGATGCGCACAAAAAGAGAAAGGAGTTGATAGATATGTTTCCAAGTGAAGTGAAGTCATACAATATTCCTATGGACGTACGTGAATCATGGCATAAATCTGCCACAGCAGGAGATGTGGTCAGATCTCTGCTGAGCAAAGGACAGTCCGTTGCTGAATTGCTTGATTCGATGATCGTACCGGAAAAGTCCAAAAAGGTGAAAATAATTGCATGGAAATATGACGAGGTGTTTGATGCTTTCATGATCAAAAGAGTAAATGGTTTATGCGATGTTTACCATTATTACTCCAGTATTTTCAAACTAGAAGTGCAAGACTTGAAGGAGTTGCACAAGCTGAGATTGATCAATCACAAGCATGCTGAGCGTGGTGATAAATGTGCAATGCTGCTTGATGCTGGAATAAGCCGTTTACCAAAATATTTGGAGTTTTGTTAGGGTTATTTCCTAGATTAAGATTTACTTTGTATTTTGTTTATATGTTTGTATATAGTTTAGGGTCTATTTTGTTATATTCCTTAAACTTGTATTTGTTTGCTTTAAAGCATGTAGTGAGAGAGTGTGAGGAGAGAGGCTAGATCACAATTTCACGTAAGAGAGAGAACTTGTGTGTGTGATTTATTTTCTCCTCCACCTTGTATCACAATACTGCTTTGATCATCAATATACAAAGAGAATTATTAGTATGAATTGTGTTAATGATTAAACTGTGTTTGTGTTGATGTTATTCTGATCATTGAGCGATATTCACGATCCAATTGAACCTATCAATTGGTATCAGAGCTTTCGGTATTGTGTTCTTTGCTGTTCTTAAGCAAAACACTACAATATTGCTCAAATATCATGATCTGAATGCATTGTTCGTGTTTTTAGTTGTGATTTATCAGCATAATCACTTCTAATTCACAACGATTGTGCAAATTCCATCAGATTATCATCAGATCTGAGGAATTAAGAAGATTGAAAAAGTTACTGTTCGATCGAATTTTGCTCAAATTCATCAAAATTTGATCATGTTTTGGATTGATTGAGATTAGGGATTGATAATCGGACCATTTCACAGCTTGTGTGTGAATTTTGAACGAATTGGACAAGTTTTTGACAAAACCCAGAAAATTCTCATGGAGAAGATGATGAACAGTATGAACTTGGTTTTAGATTAACTTGCCGGGTGATTAATTGACTTAGACAATTTTCCTTTGGACTTAGATTGAAGAACAATTAGGTCCTGTGCAGCCGTGTAAGGGAATTTGTACTAGACGGGTAAAGAATTTGACGAAGAAAAAGTGTTACTGTTCAGCCGGATCAAACACTGTTGTGCCGGGTGATACACTGTTACGCCGGGTGATTAAGAAAATTTCAGCCGGGTGATCAAAGACTGTGTAGCCGGGTAAACCTTTTTGCCGTGTCAAGATTCAAGCCGGGTCAAGTTATTGCCGTGTGAAGTTATTTCTTGTTGCCGTGTAACTGTTTAGCCGGGTAACTGTTCAGCCGGGTCAAGAAGACAAGTTTTACAACTGTTGAGCCGTGTAACTGTTTAGCCGTGTAAAGACTTTTTCTCTGCCGGGTGAAGAACAAAGCTACTGTTTAGCCGGGTGAAGAAGGATTTTCACTGTTCAGCCGTGTGACTCATTTTAGTTGTTTTAATTCTTGTTTTTCTTATCTTGTCTTTAATTGCTTGTCTTTATTTTAGTATTTTAATCATTTCTTTTCAAAAAATTAACAAAAACCAAAAATATTTTCTTTAAAATTTTTTCCTTAAAAATTAAAAATGGCACCTAATGATGATTCTGATAACCGTGTTCCTAGACTTGTTAATCGTGCAGATTTCAAGAATTGGACAATCGGACTGAGACATCACTTATGCTCCATTGACAATGATTTATGGAAGTCAATTGAAAAGGGTCCTCATATTCCAACTCAGACTGCTCCAGACAGTGCAAGTACCTACACCAAAGACTCTATTGAACCTTATCCAGAAGATAATTTGTCAGCAGAAGATTTGAGGAAAGTAAAGAATGATAGCAAGGCTTATTCTTTATTGTGCAAGGGACTGCCACTTCAAGTTCTGTCGAGATTGGATGCATATCAGACTGGTTATACAGGCTTCAAGGCATTAAAGTCGATATGTGAAGGAGGAGAACAATTGAGAAGTTTGAAGAAATCAAAGTTAAAAAGGCAATTGGAGTTGTTCGAACATATTAATGGAGAAACAGTGCATCAAATGATGAACAGATTTGTTCACTTAACTACTGAGATGTCGAACCTCGGAGTTAAGACTGACCTTCAAGATTTGAATGATCGTTTGTTATGTGCTTTGCCATCATCATGGAAGCAGACTGTTACTTTGTTGAAACATACTGAGAAATTTCCAATGGATTTAGATCTACTTATTGGAAAGATTGAAGAAGTTGAGATTGATGAAGGATCAAGAAATACTGATAGATCAAGCTCACAAACTCAGTATAAGTATGTGGTAAATCCTGCCAATACTGTGGAGAATGCATTTCTTGCACAAGATGCAATGAAGTTTGAAGAAGAGGGTGACTTATTTGTTGGTGCAAGTTTCTATACGGATTCATCATACTTTCCAAGTTCACCAACTTATTCTCAACCTCAATCTCCACCAAGAGCTCAAGTTCAAAGTCAAAATATGAAACCACAATCAGAAAATCAAAGTTCAAATGTTCAAGCCAAGGTGAAAGATGTAATGAACAATCTGTTGCAAGATGACGAGACAAAAACTGCCTTCACAGCATTTATGGCAAGTTTCCAGGCATACCAAGGAAGTCACTTAAGTCAAATGGACGTGGTCCTTCAAGATTTATTCGAAATGGATCCAGTTGACGTAGAAGAAATGGATTTAAACTGGCAAATGGTAATGGTTGCATATAGAACGCAGAAGCATGCATATGTTAACCGAAGTTACAAGCCTCATGCAAACAAAACTGTTGGTTTTGACAAATCAAAGGCCAGATGTTTCAATTGTAACCAGTATGGTCATTTCTCAAGAGAATGCAAAGCTCCCAAGAATCAAAATTTCAATGACCAAGCTAGTTCAAGTAATCAAGGTCAAGGTCAAAGCTCACAACAGTCTTCAAGCTACCAAAGCAGAAATCAACGTTACTTTCAGAAACCATACCAAAGTCACTAGTAGTAAGTGTAAAAGATGGTTATGATTGGAGTGCTTATGCAGAACAATTCACTTCTGATCTTACATCAAGTTTGGCACTGGTGTGTGAAATCGAAGAAGACTGGTCTGAAGAAGGGGATGGAAAAGTGATTGAAGATGTGAGTGAAGATTCTGAAGATTATGACTGGAGTGCAAAGTCTGATCTTGTTGAAGAATCTGAGTCTGAAGTTGCGCTGATGGCTACTGCCAATGAGTCTTCATCTTCTACTGAACAACCAAAGGTTAGTACTGATTTACCCCCTAACTATGTTCCATTACCTGCTGATGTGAAAGAAAGGTTATGATCTGAACAATGCATTCAACAAGTAGAACATTATCGAACTCATTCATTTAAAATTGGTGATAAATTAAGTAAACATGAAAAACTTCATGAACAACTTAAAATTGATCATAAAATTTCTGATGAGAAGATTTTGTCACTTAAAGAATCATGGAACAAAACTTTAAAAGAACTGGAATTGGTAACCAAACAACTTGAAGAAATGACAAAGAACTTTGAACAAGAAAAAGTTGCACATGCTGTCACTCAAGTTGAATTAACAAAGGTTAAAAGTTGTAAAACCATGGTCAAACAACTCATTAATGAAAGAGGTAACAAAACCAAAACCGGGTTGGGTTTTACTCATGAACCAATGCCAAATTCAATCACTCAAACCTTACCGGAAAACTTTAATGAATTTGATCATTCACCTGAAAATGAACGTAAATTCAAAGAAATTCAAAGAAGTAAATCCGAGTCCGAAGGATCTGAGGTGTTGATTGAAAGCTTGAAAGAAGAAGATGGAATGACAACTGAAGCTGACGATGAAGCAAGCAACAAGTATGATAACAAATCAGAGCCTGTTCTGATTCAACTTGTTGAGTATCCGGAACTGAATCCGAAGCCAGAAACGGTGAAGGAAGAAGGTGAATTTTCAGGATATAATGATCCTGAATACATCAGGTGGAAGAAAGAACAAAAAGCGCAAGTTGCTGATCAGTTGATCAAGAAGCAAGAAGTGAAGAAGGCCGAAGTTTCAACTGCAAAGAAGCAGAAATCGAAAGTAATGAACAATCAATCTGAAACAAAAGAATCGAAAGGCAAAAGTGTCTTAAAATCGAATGATAACACCAAAGCTCAAAGTGTTAAAACTGACAAAGTTAAACCTGTCAAGAAAGTGTCAAAAGGTAAAAACATCAAGTTTGTGTCTGCAAGAACGTTTGATTTGAACGGATCTTATGGTAAACCAATCAATTCTCCAATCAAATCTAACTCTGGTCTGAAAACAGGTTCAGGTCCTAAGTCTTCCGCTGTCAATGATAAGAAAATTGAATCCAAAAAGGTGACCAAACAGAACAATTTAAAATCGAACCAAAGTCCCATGCAATCAAGATCACAAACCAAGTCTCCACAAAAGAATCAAGTTAATCTAAAACCGAACAAAACTGATAATGAATCACGAGTTGGTTCTTCATCAAAGGTTAACAATCGGCTCTTTAGGATTAGCAAGAAACATTGTGAAATTTGTGATAGATATAATCATGCAACTGCTGAATGTTTCTTTAACAGGTACTGCAGTTTCTGTGACAAAAGAAATCATTCTTCAGAAGAATGTTATTATAACAAATTTTGTGAAATTTGTGAGAGAAGGAATCATGACACAAAGGATTGTTTCTTTCGATCAAACTCAACAACAGAAATGACACCATTTTCAAATTTTCAAAGAAATAAATCAATTGGTTTTCAAAATATGAATCAAAGTCATTCTCCGGTTTTGAGAAATTTCAATCGAAACAATTCTGTTTCTAACTTTTCAAGAAATGTGCAGGTTAATAATTTTAAACCAAGAGCTTTAATGGTAAGAAATCAAAAGTTTGAAAATAACCTTGATCCTAAGCTAGAGGAAAGGTTTAGTGCTTTAAGGAGAAAGCAATCAATGAACGCCAATCGGCGAAACAACAGTTATCAGCATCAAAATCTCTTAAATGAAACAAATTTTCAAAATGTCCAATATCAACAAGTTACCATTGCAGATAGATTCGGAAAACCCAAGACCGTGTGGGCCTGGGTTGACCAAACTAACTAAGTGATTGTTGAATTGCAGGTACGCCCAAGAAGACCTATCAACTCATGGTTTGTTGATAGTGGGTGTAGCCGACATATGACAGGCAACCATGCCTTGCTTCAGGATTTCAAGCTGAAAAATGGTACACACGTTGCATTTGGAGGTGATGCGGGTGGTAAAATAACAAGAGAAGGAACTGTTTCAAATGGGGTCATTAGTTTTGATAAAGTCAACTACTGTGCACAGTTGAACTTTAATTTACTAAGTGTATCTCAAATCTGTGATAAATCTTATTCAACTCTTTTTGATGATTCTTTCTGTTATATTCTTAAACCAGGTTTCAAGATTGACAATGAGTGGGTAGTGGTTAAAGCTCCAAGAGATCGTGATGTATACAAATTGGATATGTCGCAGATTGATGCTGAAACCGAAACAACCTGTCTCATTGCACATGCTTCAAATGATGAGAGTCAGCTTTGGCATAGACGGCTGGGCCATTCAAATTTCAGAAACATGAACCGTCTGGTTACCGGAAATCATGCTGTGGGAATACCGTCAAAGAAATTCTCCACAACTGATCTCTGTCCAGCGTGTTTGAAGGGAAAACAGCATCGCATGTCTTTTAAGTCCAAGCAAGAAAACACTATTTCAAAACCCTTGCAGATGCTACATATGGATCTTTTCGGACCAACAAATGTGTAAAGCATCGGAAAGAAGTCTTACTGTTTTGTCATTTTTGACGATTTCACTAGATTTTCTTGGGTTTATTTTTTGCATGCTAAATCTGAAACAGCTGAATTATTAAAAGAATTTATCATCAAAGTTGAAAATTAATTGGAATGCAAAGTTAAAATTTTAAGAAGTGATAATGGAACTGAATTTAAGAATACTAATGTTGATGTATTTTGTGCAGAAAAAGGAATTGCTAGACAATTTAGTGCGCCAAGAACGCCTCAACAGAATGGGGTTGCGGAACGGAAAAACCGGACACTAATTGAAGCAGCAAGATCCATGCTCGCAGATGCCAAAATCCCTATCACTTTTTGGGACGAAGCTATTGCTACTGCGTGTTTTGTACAAAATAGAACATTATTGGTTCAAGATAAACAGAAAACTTCTTATGAGTTGTTATTTGGAAGAAAACCAAATATTTCTTACTTGAAAGCATTTGGTTGTCCTGTATCGATTTTAAATTTGAGTGATCATCTCGGGAAGTTTGAGTCAAAATCTGACGATGGATTTTTCCTAGGCTATTCGTCTGTTTCTAAAGCTTATCGGGTTTTTAATAGCAAAAAAAATACTGTTATTGAAACTATTAACATCAAGTTTTTAGAAAATTCGTTTCCGTTAGTGGCACATGGTCCCGAATGGTTATTTGATTTAGATTCGTTATCGAAATCTTTCAATTCTAACTTATTTGATTTTTCAGGAAAAACAAACAAAGAATCAGGCGACTTGGGATGTTTTAGTGACGATTCTGATAATGACGAGGATGGAAATCTCAACTCTGAATATCCGTTCATGTCATTTCATAATCCTGATCATGTTAAATCCAGTCAAGCTCCGGGTCCTTCTGGTTCTCATGAAGATCAAGAATCGAACAATCTTAAAGAAGATGTGAATCCGCAAGTTTCTCCTAATGATGGTGGATCTGTTCAGAATCAACCATCATCCGATCCGAATGTTGAAGTTGTTCCAGAATCTTTTGATTACTTCATAAATTCACCGGATCAAGTCCCGAATTTCACACCGCATACTTCTTCCATTCTACAAGATCTACCAAATCTGAATACTTCTAATCTGGAGAGTCAAGTGCAAGGAGGTGACATACCAATTCATCGAATTCACAAGAAACATCCTGTCCCTCAGATTATTGGGCCATTGAATCAAAGAACTACAAGAAGTCAGACTGAGCAAGCAAATGTCTGTCATTATTCGTGTTTTCTATCTCAAGTGGTGCCAAAGAACATTTCAGAGGCGTTGCAAGATAACAGTTGGATTGAAGCCATGCAAGAGGAATTACTTCAGTTTCGCAAACAGGAAGTTTGGAAATTAGTGGACTTACCTGAAGGAGAGAATGCGATTGGTACAAGATGGTTGTACAAAAACAAGCCAGACGAACGTGGCATTGTTGTGAGAAACAAAGCGAGACTCATTGCACAGGGATACACTCAGGAAGAAGGCATTGATTATGAAGAGGTGTTCGCTCCGGTCGCAAGACTTGAAGCCATACGCGTTTTTCTTGCATATGCTTCCTTCATGAAGTTTAAAGTATTCCAAATGGACGTTAAAGGCGCTTTTCTGTATGGACCGATTACAGATGATGTTTATGTCAGACAACCTCCGGGTTTTGAAGATCCTGACTATCCTCATCGTGTATACAAGTTGAGTAAAGCTCTATATGGTCTACACCAAGCTCCAAGAATCTGGTATGAGACATTATCCAAGCATTTACTAGAACATGGATTTACAAGAGGTCAGATTGATCCAACTTCGTTTATGAAGAGGGAGAATGATGATTTATTGTGCGTTCAAGTTTATGTGGTCGATATTATCTTCGGATCAACCAGTGCGTCAATGTGCAAAGAATTTGAAGAAATCATGAAGTCTAGATTCCAGATGAGTTCTATGGGGGAGATTAACTTCTTTCTTTGATTACAGGTGAAACAATCAGCTGACGGAATTTTCATCAATCAATCAAAATTTGTTGAGAAGTTGTTGAAGAAGTTCAAGATGCAAGATTGTCAGACAATTCGAACTCCATCTGATGTGAACTGCAAGATTCAACCGGATCCAAAGGGCAAAGCAGTTGATCAAACACTATACAGATCAATGATCGGTTCTCTGATGTATCTTACTGCATCAAGACCAGACATCATGTATGCTGTATGTGTGTGCGCCAGATACCAGTCTGATCCAAAAGAGTCGCATCTTGTTGTTGTGAAGCGTATATTCAGATATCTTAAAGGGAAACCGAATCTTGGGTTATGGTATCCTTATGAAGGAAATTTGGAATTATATAGCTATTCTGACAGTGATTTTGGTGGTTGTGCTCTTGACAGGAAATCGACTACTGATGGATGTCAATTTCTGGGTCCTAGGCTTGTCTCTTGGCAATGCAAGAAGCAGACCAATGTTTCTGTATCCACAGCTGAAGCAGAGTATATCGCTGCATCTGCAGGATGTTCTCAAGTTTTATGGTTACAAAATCAGTTGCTTGACTACGGGTTTAACTTTCTAAAAACTCCTATTTACATAGACAATACTGCTGCTATGTTCATTACTGCTAATCCTGTTCAACACTCAAAAACCAAACATATCGAAATTTGATATCACTTTTTAAGAGACAACTCTGAAAAAGGTTTAATAATTTTGATTAAAGTTCATACCGACAAACAACTGGCAGACCTTTTCACAAAATCTTTTTTGTCAGGCCGGTTTGAATTCTTAATTCAATCCATAGGATTAATCAATCATGATTGATTCTATTTTTCTTTAAAACAAACAAAAATCAGAAAATATAAAAGCCAAAAATATAATAAGTTGATGTCATATATTGATTCCGTTGTCTTTTATTTTATGTCTTGCATTGTGTGTGTGCATGAAAAAGAAAATAGAAAAGCAAAAACAAAATATAAAAGCAAAAAGAAAAGAAAATATCATGTCATAAGAATCTATTGCACAAAGTGAGAAATGATAGTTACACTAGACATTATTTGTTACATCATTTTTAATAAAGACTGATGAATGTTAATTGATGTGCTAGACAGCTTAGACAATTAGACTGAACAAGTAAGTTGATTGTTGATCAATATAAACTTAATGATCTTTGTGTTAAGTTCCATTGTTATACATGTCTAGATATATATCTTTTGATACATTGCTTGTGATGATAGTTGTGCATGATCGGGTAACGATGTAGTCTATTCAGTGTGATGAACCGCATCGTGAGGTTCTTTGTTGTGGTATCCACATACCTGAAGTCTCACACGAAGTCTCTTTTGAGCTTCAAGGTGCAGCAAAAGATTCCCAAAGTTGGAACAAAAAGAGTCCCAAATGTGGACCAACACCAAACAAAATTCCAAAAAGGAATTCAGAAGATTCCCAAGGGGAACGATAGGAAAGAAAAATTCCCAAAGATGGAATTAAAAAGAAGTCCCAAAGTGGACCAAATCCGAATAGAACCCAAATTCCACACTGTGTATGACTGTAAGTGACCAGATTTTGTACAATATGCATTCAGGTAGGGTTTAATAAGGAAATATGTTGACATATGTATACATGTGGGTCACATAAATCATTCTAATCGAACCTTAATATCATCATGATATTGAAAAAGTAAGTGTGTCAACTCGAGCTAATTGGTATGTTTTCATATCATCACTCAATCAAGCATAAGTCAAATGTCTATTCAAAACTTGCAAAACATGTTCAGATAATGTGTGGTATGATCTCACTGCGATATTTTGATTCATTGCATTGCATATGTCTTTATTTTAATGTGTGTGCTTTGTGTGTGCAGGCATATGGAATCTTTATTGACACATCGACATCCTTGATAAACTTAAAAATTTCAAGAAATTTCAAGTTTAGGGGGAGAATAAATTGAAGAAAAATATCAACAAAAATCCAAAAATATTTTGAATAAGTGTGTTTTGAATGAACAAGATTATGTGGTATGAAAAGCAAGGTATTGGATGTGTTAAAAACAAACCCAAGGTCTTGTGAATTGTTTTTAAGAAATTGCTTCGGGATATAGAAAAATTGGTTGTGCAAAAACATTTTTGAAATAGAAAAAGAAAAATGATTTTAATTAAAATTGAAGTTATTGACTTGTTTAATGTTGTTGATAATTAATGTGACAAATTCTTTTTAAGGATATCTTGTCTAATTAATGTGTCGAGAATGTTTGCAGGTGCAATAAATGCCGTTGGAAAAAGTCAACAGACGAGAAAAAGTGAAGAAAATCGTTCAAGGGTTGTTGCCAAGCAAAGAATATCAGATACAACTGTTCTGCCGGGTAATGAACACACTGTTCAGCCGGGTAAAGTTGTGAGTTTGATGAGCCGGGTGATTGAGAAAAAGAAGTGAAGTCGGGTGAAGATATTATGACCACTGTACAGCCGGGCAAATATCATGTCAAATACAGCCGGGTGAAGAAGTCATAGATATCTGCCGGGTGACAAGTGTTCACTATACAGCCGGGTAAAAGAGAAATCTTCTTGCCGTGTAAGAGTATAACACTGTGTTGCCGTGTAATGAAGAAAAGCATGCCGGGTGACATAGAAGACAACTATGTTGCCGTGTGAAGAAGAAAAGCATGCCGGGTGAAAGTTAAAGCAACTATGTTGCCGGGTGATGAAGAAAGCAAGCCGGATGAAAGCTAAAGCAACTGTGTTGCCAGGTGATGAAGAAAGGTTGCCGGGTGATGTTTTGAAGACTACTATTCTGCCGGGTGATGAATAAAACCCATCAGGTGTAGTTGTTCCTAACCTTTACCCGTCACTATAGTGACTTACCCGTCTCTACAGTGTTTGACCCGTCAAGTGTGTTTCACATATTGTGACTTGTCCCAACAGTACATGACCCGTCACAACAGTGCATGACACGGATCAACAGTGCTTGACCCGGCAAGGCTTATTGGGCCTTTTTATGCTTACCCGTCCCTTTTGTTGACCCGGCACTTCAAGTTTGACCTAATTCTTAAACGATATAAAAACCCGACTCTTCACAAACACTTATCATTTTTCACATTCACTTTCAAGCAAATCCCCTGTACTTAAATTGTTTTGATTATCATATTCAGTCGTTGATTCTGTAACAAGTACAATCGATTGAATAAGGTATTGTCCTTGTGATTTGTTCTTGATAAACCTGCAAATCGACCGATAAAATGAAAAACGATGATGAACAGTGTTTTTGATCATTGAATCGACACTTTGATTGTGTGTGTTAAAACCAAAATCGAATGTTGTTTTAAGTATAAAATCTGTCGATCATCAACAATCAATCACTCATTTGCACTAAAACACCTTAAAATCAACTGAAACAATCAAAATTGCCATAACTGTTAAAATCGCCATTGTTGAACTTTGAAGCTCTTAAATGTTAACCATCAAAATGATGAAATATCTGTTTAAAAGGGATTAATACTTGTTAAAACTGAACTAAAACATGATAAACAAATTCATCATACAAATGTCAAATTTGTGCTTAAGTGATAAACTGTTAAATTGAAAAATGTTGTATAATCATTAAAATTCAAAGTTGTTTTGATCAAAATGATGAAAATCAGGTTGTTAGATCAATTTAGGGTTAAAATGATTATGTGAATGTTTTTCTTCTTAATTTTTGTTCATACACTTATAACAATTTTGATATGTTTTTAATGAAGAATCTAACACATTTGTCTTGTTTATGTTTGTGTTTGTTTTGACAGATGGAGAATCTAAAGTTTGAGCCCAAACACAATTTGGTGGCATGTCTAGATGAATCTATCCCTGAAACTGATGGTTACAGAGATATGATCAAGTTTATAAAGAGGACGAAGTATGTGTATGCTATGTGTGCCAAACCGGTCATATATGCAAGGCTGATTAAAAGTTTTTGGAGAATAGCAGAAGTGATCAGAGATGATAATGGTGTTGCTGTTGTTAGAGGGAATATTGCTAGTGATATGGTGCTGACAGTGTCTGAAGAAGCAATAAGAACTGCCTTGAGAATTGATGAAGATGAAGTTGGTATGAATGATGAATTGACCATGGCAGAGTGTAAATCGTGTTTTGTTAATATGGGTCATCCACCTGTATTTCCAAAGTCACAGTTTTATAGGGCAAAATTGGGAAAGATGTTTAAGTTGCTGTGTTATGTTATCCAACAATGCATGTCAAGGAGGAGTGCAGGCTTTGACAATTTCCCATCTGATATTGCATCCCCGATTGTTGCCATAGCAGAGAATAAACCATTCAACATGTCAAGATGGATAATGAATGGATTTGTGTTCAATTTGGTAAAGGGCAAGAGGTTTAAGTTTCTCATGTACCCGAGATTCTTACAACTGATGATCAATATTGCCTATCCTGTCATCAGAACTGAAGGTTATACTGGAGGTATCTTATATACTGAGGACATGAACGATCTATCTTACAGAAAGATGAGTATCGGGAATGTGCCTAATGTGGAGTTATTTGATTATATGAGAGATATAGCCAACAATGAAGAAGATGTTGAAGGTGTTTATTTTCATATTTCTCATGGTGAGATAGTTAATCCACAGGACCTAGTGGATGAGGTGTCTGATAATTTGTTAGATGATGATGAGTACTTTGCTCGTCATCCAGAGGATGAAAATGAATCTGAGAATGAAGAAGAAAATGATAGTGATGATGGTGAAAATGGTGACAGTGATAGTGAGGATGGTCAAGATGATGATAATAATGATGGTGGTAATGATGGTGCTGAATCTGAATCTAATTCAGAGGAGGCAGAGATTGTTGAAACAACTGAACCAATGGAATTGGAGACTGAGAATGTTGAAGTCATTGAGCCTGTTATGATAGAAGAACCTGTTGAGGTTGCTTCTGTTGAAGAAGAAGTAGTTGCTGAAGTTCCAAAGGATATTACTGTTAAGTATGTTAGAAGAAAAAGGTCGAAACCAGTGATAGAGTCTGTGATTATCGAGGAACCGAATGTGATTGAGACTGAAGAGATAGATGTAATTCAGATAGCTCAGGAGGTAATGGCCGAAGCTGAAACTATTGCACAGATAGTTGAGGAAGCTGATGCTGGCGTTACTGATCCTATCTCTGTTAATATACCCACCACATCATCCCAAGTTGCAGAAAAGATTGATCAAGTTTTGGAGTCTTCACCAAAAATTGTATCTAGTGTTGATGAAACAGAGAATGAGAAAAGGATTGCTGAGTTAGAGGAGATGGTACAAAAGTTGATTGAAGCAAATGAAATGTTGAAAGCTTCTAATGAGAGGAAAAAGAAAAGATTTGAAGAATTTTGGGATATTCATAATCAGAACTTGAAAACTTTCAAAGAGTTGGATGCAGATCATCTTAAACTGAAGATTGAACATGATAAGTTGAAAGATGAGTATGAAAGTTTGAAGGAGGAACATGAAAATCTAAGTATGATTACAAGGAACTGAAAGCTGAATGTAATACGTTGGAGGATGAGAAAGAAATGTTGGAAAAGTGGCTGGAAGAATCAAAACCGAAGAAATCTGGTTCAACATCTGATAAAGATTTTTCAGATGAAGTTGTTGAAACGACTGAATCAACTCAAATACCAAAAGTCTACCTTACTAGAGCACGAGGTACTACAAATGTTGGTATAAGGGTGGAATCTCCAATCATCATTCCCGATGAAGCTGTTGCTGAAACTGTCAATACTGACAAAGCTGAGGGAAAAAGGAAGTTAGATGCTATACCAGAGATTATGGGTGATGAAAGCTGTTCGAAAAAGGCAAAGATTGATGAGACAGTGCAGATTGAGCCGATTCAATCTGTAGCTGTAGTTGAAACTGAGATAGTTGATGAGATTGTGACTAAAGCTGAAATTGCTAAACCAGTTCAGATTGAGCCGATTCAATCTGAAGCTGTTATTGTTGAAGAAGTGCCTGAAACTGTCAAAGTTGTAGAAAATGAGCCTGAAACTGTAACTGAAGTTGCAAGTCAGTTTGAGCCGGTTCAAACTGACAATGCACCTATGATTGAAGCTTTAGATGATTTGGACGATATAGATTTCACTGAGTCTGAGCCAGAAGCTGAACCAGAAACAAATGTTGATCAAGAGATTCCAGATGATTTAGACCAAAGATTTGCTTATCTCGAGAAAATGAAGTATAATCCTGTGTTTTTGAATGGGTTGACTGTGAGCCAAATAAATGAAGAGTATGAAAAATGTATGATTGCTCAAGACAAAGCCGAAGCCGATAAAAAGGAATTTATCATTGAGATGGGTGAATGGACTCCAATGCAAGAAAGTCTGAATATAGAAGACTTGCCTCCAACTGAACTTTATCATCAAAATCCGGAAGAAATGTCAAGTACAGATATGCGTAGTTGGTTGAGCTCGAGAAATTATCCGTATAGGACTCTGAAGAGATTGAAATCTGAGACATTGAGGAAAATTGTTGTTAGCTTTATGAAGACCGAAAAAATGTACAATCGTATGTTTTATTTGGACTACAACAATCCCCAATACTTCGAGCTGACAAAGAGATATAAAGTTCTTGGACCGAAGGAGATACCGGTGATGGCTTTACCTGAAAATGCTCACAAGAAAAGGCACGAGTTGATGGATATGTTTCCCAGTGAAGTTAAATCGTATAACATACCGATGGATGTGCGTGAATCATGGCATAAATCAGCCACAGCAGGTGACGTTGTTAGGTCACTGCTGAGCAAGGGTCAGTCAATAGCTGAACTGCTTGATTCAATGATTGTGCCGGAAAAGAATAAGAAGGTGAAGATTATTGCATGGAAATACGATGAAGTGTTTGATGCTTTCATGATAAAGAGAGTTAATGGTTTATGTGACGTATACCATTACTACTCTAGCATTTTCAAGTTGGAAGTTCAGGATTTGAAGGAGCTGCACAAACTCAGACTGATAAATCACACGCATGCTGAGCGTGGTGATAAATGTGTAATGCTGCTTGATGCCGGAATAGCCAGACCACCAAAGTATCTTGATTTCCGTGGGCAACAAGAAGATACTGCTTATGTGCAAGCAAAGAAAGAAAGAAAGAAGAAGAGATTGGTTGTTAGTGAAGATATGTACTTAGAAGAATTTTCGGATGAGTATTTTGATAAAGTAACCAATCCTGGATTGAAGGTGATAGATGGATCTCAAATGACAAAGCCAATACTTAAAGTTTTCTACAATCAAGAAACTTTTGAGTTGAAGCTTGTTCGAAATTTGGAAGATTGGGACAAAGACATGATTACTCTTTTTAGTACCTTTGAGTTGAAGTTGCTACATCCGTCCTACATAGATTTTCTGCGAAGTTACAGAATGGAAAAGTGTAAAGATAAAATTGCTGAAGCTGACAGAAAATTGTTCGTTGTGATGATAGAAGTAATAGCTGCTGCAACTGAAAAGATCCGAGTGAGAAAGGCACTGCTTAATTCTAATCTCGTGAGGGTTGACATACCAGAGATAGAATTTATGAGGATCAGTACAAAGGGTACTTTAGAAGTGCAAGTCAAAGGACAGGAGATGCCGTTTGAATTTTATGCTAACATTGACTTTGCAGGTTTAAATCTGGATTCACTAAGACGCATGAATGCCTGCCCAATTCTGACAAATGAGTCCAAACCTCGACAAGCCAAGATTGTGGAAAAATTCAAGTCATGCATAGAAGAAGCGCTGAAAGAACAAGAAGAGTTTAAAGGAAGAGAGCTGCTGAATGTCAAAGACGAGCCAGAAGATTGGTAGAAAGAGATTGATGCTGAACAAAGATGAAAAAGATAGAAGATTTTGCTGAAGTTTCAAAGATAAATCTTAGGGGGAGTACTGTTAGGGTTATTTCCTAGATTAAGATTTACTTTGTATTTTGTTTATATGTTTGTATATAGTTTAGGGTCTATTTTGTTATATTCCTTAAACTTGTATTTGTTTGCTTTAAAGCATGTAGTGAGAGAGTGTGAGGAGAGAGGCTAGATCACAATTTCACGTAAGAGAGAGAACTTGTGTGTGTGATTTATTTTCTCCTGCACCTTGTATCACAATACTGCTTTGATCATCAATATACAAAGAGAATTATTAGTATGAATTGTGTTAATGATTAAACTGTGTTTGTGTTGATGTTATTCTGATCATTGAGCGATATTCACGATCCAAATAAAGGAAGAGAGCTGCTGAATCTCAAAGACGAGCCAGAAGATTGGTAGAAAGAGATTGATGCTGAACAAAGATGAAAACGATAGAAGATTTTGCTGAAGTTTCAAAGATAAATCTTAGGGGGAGTACTGTTAGGGTTATTTCCTAGATTAAGATTTACTTTGTATTTTGTTTATATGTTTGTATATAGTTTAGGGTCTATTTTGTTATATTCCTTAAACTTGTATTTGTTTGCTTTAAAGCATGTAGTGAGAGAGTGTGAGGAGAGAGGCTAGATCACAATTTCACGTAAGAGAGAGAACTTGTGTGTGTGATTTATTTTCTCCTGCACCTTGTATCACAATACTGCTTTGATCATCAATATACAAAGAGAATTATTAGTATGAATTGTGTTAATGATTAAACTGTGTTTGTGTTGATGTTATTCTGATCATTGAGCGATATTCACGATCCAATTGAACCTATCAAGTTTAGAGGAGAACAGGAGGATAGCGCTTATGTTCAGTCCAAGAAAACAAGAAAACAAAAGAAGTTGGTGGTGAGTGATGACATGTACTTAGAAGAGTTTTCTGATGAATACTTTGATAAGGTAACTGATCCGGGGTTGAAAGTGATAGATGGTACTCAAGCGACGAAACCAATTCTTAAGTTTTTCTACAATCGGGAAACTTTTGAGCTGAAATTGGTGCGAAATCTGGATGACTGGGATAAGGACATGATCACCTTATTCAGTACATTTGAGTTGAAATTGTTACATCCATCCTATATCGATCACCTGAGAAGTTACAGAATGGAGAAGTGCAAAGACAAAGTGGCTGAAGCTGATCGAAACTTGTTTATGGTGATGATTGAGGTGATTGCAGCAGCGTCAGAGAAAATTCGACTAAGGAAGGCATTACTCAATGCTAACCTTGTGAAGGTCGATATTTCGGAGATAGAGTTTATGCGTGTGACTGCTAAGGGTACACTGGAAGTGCAAGTCAAAGGGCGAGAATTGCCATATGAATTTTACGCTAACATTGATTTTGCAGGTTTGACTCTTGATTATCAGAGACGCATGAATGCCTGTGACATCCTCACAAACGAGTCAAAACCAAGACAAGCAAAAATCGCGGAAAAGTTCAAGTCATGCATCGAGGAAGCAATAAAAGAACAAGAAGAATACAAAGGAAAAGAGTTGCTGGATGTTAAAGAAGAATCTGATGATTGGTGAGAGATTGAACCTGAAAAAGATGAAAACTGTTTGAAGAATTTGTTGAAGACCAAAGATAAATCTTAGGGGGAGTACTGTTAGGGCTATTTCCAGTTTAAGATTTACTTTGTACTTGTTTTATACTTTTTGTATAGTTTAGGGTTTTATTTTTGTTATTTTCCCTAAAATGTATTTGTTGCATAAAGCATGTAGTAAGAGAAAGTTAGTGAGGGAGTCTAGATCACATATTCACGTAAGAGAGAGAGCTAAGTGTGTGTGATTACATTCTCCTGCATTTTGTACTACATTTTTGCTTTGATCATCAATACAAAAGAGAATTATTTAGTAATGAATTGTGTTGCTGATTGAACTGTTTGTTGGTACTTATCATTCTGATCATTTTGTGCAATATCGATCCAATTGAACCTATCAGAGTCATTTAAACATCGTAAGACAACTTAGAATATCTTACGACTCTGTATGCCACTTTAGCACCTTGAAAAGCATGTTAGTATAATGTACGACACCTCACAATTCTTAACAACACCTTACAATACCGTACGTAAAAATAATTTATAATAATGTAGAACGCGTTACAACTTCTAAGAACACCTATTGAATTCGTCCGAGTCCTTTGAACATCGTACGATAACTCAGGAATTTTGACGACTCTGTATGTGACATTAGCAACATGAAAAGTAATTTATAATAATGTAGAACGCGTTACAACTTCTAAGAACACCTTACATCACCGTACGAAACATTAAAACTCCATAATAAACGTAATGAATTCCTCCGAGTCTTTTAAACATCGTACGAAAACTTAGAATATCTTACGGCTCTGTATGCCACTTTAGCACCTTGAAAAGCATGTTAGTATAATGTACGACACCTCCCAATTCTTAACAACACCTTACAATACCGTACGTAAAAATAAAATCCCTAATAAACCTATTGAATTCGTCCGAGTCCTTTGAACATCGTATGATAACTCAGGACTTGTTACGACTCTGTATGTGACATTAGCAACATGAAAAGCAATTTATAATAATGAAGGACGCGTTACAACTTCTAAGAACACCTTACATCACCGTACGAAACATTAAAACTCCATAATAAACCTAATGAATTCCTCCGAGTCATTTAAACATCGTACGATAACTTAGAATATCTTACGTCTCTGTATGCCACATTAGCACCTTGAAAAGCATGTTAGTATAATGTACGACACCTCACAATTCTTAACAACACCTTACAATACCGTACGTAAAAATAAAATCTCTAATAAACCTATTGAATTCGTCCGAGTCCTTTGAACATCGTATGATAACTCAGGACTTGTTACGACTCTGTATGTGACATTAGCAACATGAAAAGCAATTTATAATAATGTAGGACGCGTTACAACTTCTAAGAACACCTTACATCACCGAACGAAACATTAAAACTCCATAATAAACCTAATGAATTACTCCGAGTCATTTAAACATCGTACGACAACTTAGAATATCTTACGTCTCTGTATGCCACATTAGCACCTTGAAAAGCATGTTAGTATAATGTACGACACCTCACAATTCTTAACAACACCTTACAATACCGTACGTAAAAATAAAATCCCTAATAAACCTATTGAATTCGTCCGAGTCCTTTGAACATCGTATGATAACTCAGGACTTGTTACGACTCTGTATGTGACATTAGCAACATGAAAAGCAATTTATAATAATGTAGGACGCGTTACAACTTCTAAGAACACCTTACATCACCGTACGAAACATTAAAACTCCATAATAAACCTAATGAATTCCTCCGAGTCATTTAAACATCGTACGACAACTTAGAATATCTTACGACTTTGTATGCCACATTAACACCTTGAAAAGCATGTTAGTATAATGTACGACACCTCACAACTCCTAACAACACCTTACAATACAGTACGTAAAAATAAAATACCTAATAAACCTATTGAATTCGTCCGAGTCCTTTGAACATCGTATGATAACAAAGGACTTGTTACGACTCTGTATGTGACATTAGCAACATGAAAAGCAATTTATAATAATGTAGGACGCGTTACAACTTCTAAGAACACCTTACATCACCGTACGAAACATTAAAACTCCATAATAAACCTAATGAATTCCTCCGAGTCATTTAAACATCGTACGACAACTTAGAGTATCTTACGACTCTGTATGCCACATTAGCACCTTGAAAAGCATGTTAGTATAATGTATGACACCTCACAATTCTTAACAACACCTTACAATACCGTACGTAAAAATAAAATCCCTAATAAACCTATTGAATTCGTCCGATTCCTTTCAACATCGTATGATAACTCAAGACTTGTTACGACTCTGTATGTGACATTAGCAACATGAAAAGCAATTTATAATAATGTAGGACGCGTTACAACTTCTAAGAATACCTTACATCACCGTACGAAACATTAAAACTCCATAATAAACCTAATGAATTCCTCCGAGTCATTTAAACATCATACGACAACTTAGAATATCTTACGACTCTGTATGCCACATTAACACCTTGAAAAGCATGTTAGTATAATGTACGACACCTCACAACCCCTAACAACACCTTACAATACAGTACGTAAAAATAAAGTCCATAATAAACCTAATGAATTCGTCCGAGTCCTTTGAACATCGTACGATAACTCAGGAATTGTGACGACTCTGTATGTGACATTAGCAACATGAAAAGTAATTTATAATAATGTAGGACGCGTTACAGCTTCTAAGAACACCTTACATCACCGTACGAAACATTAAAACTCCATAATAAACCTAATGAATTCCTCCGAGTCATTTAAACATCGTACGAAAACTTAGAATATCTTACGACTCTGTATGCCACTTGAGCACCTTGAAAAGCATGTTAGTATAATGTACGACACCTCACAATTCTTAACAACACCTTACAATACCGTACGTAAAAATAAAATCCCTAATAAACCTATTGAATTCGTCCGAGTCCTTTAAACATCGTATGATAACTCAGGACTTGTTACGACTCTGTATGTGACATTAGCAACATGAAAAGCAATTTATAGTAATGTAGGACGCGTTACAACTTTTAAGAACACCTTACATCACCGTACGAAACATTAAAACTCCATAATAAACCCAATTAAATTCTCCGAGTCATTTAAACATCGTACGATAACTTAGAATATCTTACGACTCTGTATGCCACTTTAGCACCTTGAAAAGCATGTTAGTATAATGTACGACACCTCACAATTCTTAACAACACCTTACAATACCGTACGTAAAAATAAAATCCCTAATAAACCTATTGAATTCGTCCGAGTCCTATGAACATCGTATGATAACTCATGACTTGTTACGACTCTGTATGTGAAATTAGCAACATGAAAAGCAACTTATAATGTAGGACGCGTTACAACTTCTAAGAACATCTTACAACACCGTACGAAACATTAAAACTCCATAATAAACCTAATGAATTCCTCCGTGTCATTTAAACATCGTACGACAACTTAGAATATCTTACGACTCTGTATGCCACATTAACACCTTGAAAAGCATGTTAGTATAATGTACGACACCTCACAACCAACAACACCTTACAATACAATACGTAAAAATAAAGTCCATAATAAACCTAATGAATTCGTCCGAGTCCTTTGAACATCGTACGATAACTCAGGAATTGTGACGACTCTGTATGTGACATTAGCAACATGAAAAGTAATTTATAATAATGTAGGACGCGTTACAGCTTCTAAGAACACCTTACATCACCGTACGAAACATTAAAACTCCATAATAAACCTAATGAATTCCTCCGAGTCATTTAAACATCGTACGAAAACTTAGAATATCTTACGGCTCTGTATTCCACTTTAGCACCTTGAAAAGCATGTTAGTATAATGTACGACACCTCACAATTCTTAACAACACCTTACAATACCGTACGTAAAAATAAAATCCCTAATAAACCTATTGAATTCGTCCGAGTCCTTTGAACATCGTATGATAACTCAGGACTTGTTACGACTCTGTATGTGACATTAGCAACATGAAAAGCAATTTATAATAATGTAGGACGCGTTACAACTTCTAAGAACACCTTACATCACCGTACGAAACATTAAAACTCCATAATAAACCTAATGAATTCCTCCGAGTCATTTAAACATCGTACGACAACTTAGAATATCTTACGACTCTGTATGCCACATTAGCACCTTGAAAAGCATGTTAGTATAATGTACGACACCTCACAATTCTTAACAACACCTTACAATACCGTACGTAAAAATAAAATCCCTAATAAACCTATTGAATTCATCCAAGTCCTTTGAATATCGTATGATAACTCAGGACTTGTTACGACTCTGTATGTGACATTAGCAACATGAAAAGCAATTTATAATAATGTAGGACGTGTTACAACTTCTAAGAACATCTTACAACACCATACGAAACATTAAAACTCCATAATAAACCTAATGAATTCCACCGAGTCATTTAAACATCGTACGACAACTTAGAATATCTTACGACTCTGTATGCCACATTAACACCTTGAAAAGCATGTTAGTATAATGTACGACACCTCACAACCCCTAACAACACCTTACAATACAGTACGTAAAAATAAAGTCCATAATAAACCTAATGAATTCGTCCGAGTCCTTTGAACGTCGTACGATAACTCAGGAATTGTGACGACTCTGTATGTGACATTAGCAACATGAAAAGTAATTTATAATAATGTAGGACGCGTTACAGCTTCTAAGAACACCTTACATCATCGTACGAAACATTAAAACTCCATAAAAAACCTAATGAATTCCTCCGAGTCATTTAAACATCGTACGAAAACTTAGAATATCTTACGGCTCTGTATGCCACTTTAGCACCTTGAATAGCATGTTAGTATAATGTACGACACCTCACAATTCTTAACAACACCTTACAATACCGTACGAAAAAATTAAATCCCTAATAAACCTTTTGAATTCGTCCGAGTCCTTTGAACATCGTATGATAACTCAGGACTTGTTACTGTTGGAATCGGTATGCCCAAGAGACATATTAAATTGATGTGGCTAGTACGTTATGATCCAAGTCGGGTCATACCCAATGACAAGCTAGACAAACACCGGGATATTTATTTTATGACATGATCTAAAATAAATATCAACACTTAGAATATTTAGAAATTGGGTTTCTAGATATTTGCACTTGTGTTAAAAATAAATTATATGGATGATTTATGTTATGAGAGAAAGAATCTTCTACAATGTTGTTTAAGTTGTTTAAATAACATTTAGGAGATATATTTTGCTACACCTTGTGTTAAATAAGTAAAGAGAAAGAATTTAAACAAAGAAAAAAAAATGTTTTGTTAGGGTGGGACCCACATGGGCCGCCCCCTTCCCTTTGTTTGTCTTCTCTTTTTGGGTTTTGTTTTTATCAAGACATGCAAAATATATTGAGTGTATTATACTCCATCCTTTTGTTTTTAAAAAGATTATTACAATCTTTCTCAACAACAATAAACACAAGTGAAAAGAAGAATAGTTCTCTCTCCCTTTCCTCTCTAATTTTCGGCCAAAACAAAGGACCAACAAAAGGGAGATTTTCAAGTGTTCAAATCCTAGCAAAAATTGGTGTTTGTTGGAGGCTTGAGGGTATACAAGCTTGAGGATCTTCTACTTTGGAGATTAGCCATTCAAACCAACACATTCTCCTTCAGTTTCTTCTTGAAAGGTATAAACATCTTTACATGTTGTTGGTTTTAGTTTTGATTGTATGCATATTGTTTTTGGATCCGGGTTTTGGGTTTTGATATTAAAAGATTTTAATATGGTAACAAACAAGTTTGAATAATACATCCGCCGCGTTTTTATATAAATATGATTTATATACACTTTGATAACTTGTTAAAACCCAACAATGGCATCAAGAGCCGCTTAAACGAGTGCATACATCATAAAATCTAAAAATTTCGGTTTTCTTGGTGTGTTACACCCCAAGGCCGAAACTTTTAGCCAAATGGGTTCCCTTGGATTTTCAAGATAATACTTACATGCATATGATTATCTTGAAAGTTTAAAGTCATTAAAATGGTTAGTTGTTTTGTTTGGACAAAACCCGAAATTTTCGGTTTTATATATATTAGGCCGAAAATTTCAAGGCTTCAAAGGGAACCATTTTAAACTTATGTTATTACATATTTGGATATGCTTTTGAGTAGTTCATAACCTAGCCATAGACCTTGTGCATGTATGATTTTGTGTTGTGGTTTGAAATATTCAATATGGTTGTAATATTAGTTAATATTTTATTTGGGTTTGTAATTTATTTATTTATTTCATTGATTTGTAATAATAAATAGATTAGGTGTAATTCCATTACTAGAAAAATGTATTAGGATATATTTTGTAATTGGAAGATGCATATGGACTTGATTTTGGCTTTGGGCCTTAAAGGGCTTAATAGCCCAATATGGGATTCTAACCCAATGACCCAAACCCAAGATTTATAAGCCCAAAAGGGGCTGATTTGAAGGCCCAAAAGGAAGCCCAAATAAATGAAGAAACACAACACAAAAGATGGATACTTGAAGCATTCGGATGCGGGATCAAGTGGGAGTTCATCATTTCATGCCTTGTGTCATGTTGTCCCTTAAGAAAGACCTATTTGGCACACTTGTTTCGGTTAGCAAGTGTAGCTAAAATTAGTTGGCTATGGTTATGGACTCATATATGATTTATGCATGTTTGGTTATTATGATATTGTTTGTTATGATATTAGGATATTGATAACTAAACACTATAACCGACAAAACTTGCATCATTTTGATTCCTTAGAAATCATTAAGTAATAAAATTAATTTTATCAAAAGGTTAATGATTTCATAATAAAATGGGTTTATTAAAAGGAATTTTGAAATTTGGTTTTCAACTAAGTACCATACATTTGAATGCATGCAAATGAAAGGTACACACTTTGTTTTCCCATCTAAAATTTAGAAAACAAACAAAAATCCCTTTTGAATTTTTTGGAACAAGTCTAACACCATTCTTTTTATACAACACTCGAAACGCTTGGGAACTTTATGTGGGATAAAGGTCACCTAACCACATTTAGGAAACTTGTGTGGGACTTGTTACGACTCTGTATGTGACATTAGCAACATGAAAAGCAATTTATAATAATGTAGGACGCGTTACAACTTCTAAGAACACCTTACATCACCGTACGAAACATTAAAACTCCATAATAAACCTAATGAATTACTCCGAGTCATTTAAACATCGTACCACAACTTAGAATATCTTACGACTCTGTATGCCACTTTAGCACCTTGAAAAGCAAGTTAGTATAATGTACGACACCTCACAACTCTTAACAACACCTTACAATACCGTACGTAAAAATAAAATCCCTAATAAACCTATTAAATTCGTCCGAGTCCTTTGAACAATGTATGATAACTCAGGACTTGTGACGACTCTGTATGTGACATTAGCAACATGAAAAGTAATTTATAATAATGTAGGACGCGTTACAGCTTCTAAGAACTCCTTACATCACCGTACGAAACATTAGAACTCCATAATAAACCTAATGAATTCCTCCGAGGCATTTAAACATCGTACGACAACTTAGAATATCTTACGACTCTGTATGCCACTTTAGCACCTTGAAAAGCATGTTAGTATAATGTACGACACCTCACAACTCCTAACAACACCTTACAATACAGTACGTAAAAATAAAATCCCTAATAAACCTATTGAATTCATCCAAGTCCTTTGAATATCGTATGATAACTCAGGACTTGTTACGACTCTGTATGTGACATTAGCAACATGAAAAGCAATTTATAATAATGTAGGACGTGTTACAACTTCTAAGAACATCTTACAACACCATACGAAACATTAAAACTCCATAATAAACCTAATGAATTCCACCGAGTCATTTAAACATCGTACGACAACTTAGAATATCTTACGACTCTGTATGCCACATTAACACCTTGAAAAGCATGTTAGTATAATGTACGACACCTCACAACCCCTAACAACACCTTACAATACAGTACGTAAAAATAAAGTCCATAATAAACCTAATGAATTCGTCCGAGTCCTTTGAACGTCGTACGATAACTCAGGAATTGTGACGACTCTGTATGTGACATTAGCAACATGAAAAGTAATTTATAATAATGTAGGACGCGTTACAGCTTCTAAGAACACCTTACATCATCGTACGAAACATTAAAACTCCATAAAAAACCTAATGAATTCCTCCGAGTCATTTAAACATCGTACGAAAACTTAGAATATCTTACGGCTCTGTATGCCACTTTAGCACCTTGAATAGCATGTTAGTATAATGTACGACACCTCACAATTCTTAACAACACCTTACAATACCGTACGAAAAAATTAAATCCCTAATAAACCTTTTGAATTCGTCCGAGTCCTTTGAACATCGTATGATAACTCAGGACTTGTTACTGTTGGAATCGGTATGCCCAAGAGACATATTAAATTGATGTGGCTAGTACGTTATGATCCAAGTCGGGTCATACCCAATGACAAGCTAGACAAACACCGGGATATTTATTTTATGACATGATCTAAAATAAATATCAACACTTAGAATATTTAGAAATTGGGTTTCTAGATATTTGCACTTGTGTTAAAAATAAATTATATGGATGATTTATGTTATGAGAGAAAGAATCTTCTACAATGTTGTTTAAGTTGTTTAAATAACATTTAGGAGATATATTTTGCTACACCTTGTGTTAAATAAGTAAAGAGAAAGAATTTAAACAAAGAAAAAAAAATGTTTTGTTAGGGTGGGACCCACATGGGCCGCCCCCTTCCCTTTGTTTGTCTTCTCTTTTTGGGTTTTGTTTTTATCAAGACATGCAAAATATATTGAGTGTATTATACTCCATCCTTTTGTTTTTAAAAAGATTATTACAATCTTTCTCAACAACAATAAACACAAGTGAAAAGAAGAATAGTTCTCTCTCCCTTTCCTCTCTAATTTTCGGCCAAAACAAAGGACCAACAAAAGGGAGATTTTCAAGTGTTCAAATCCTAGCAAAAATTGGTGTTTGTTGGAGGCTTGAGGGTATACAAGCTTGAGGATCTTCTACTTTGGAGATTAGCCATTCAAACCAACACATTCTCCTTCAGTTTCTTCTTGAAAGGTATAAACATCTTTACATGTTGTTGGTTTTAGTTTTGATTGTATGCATATTGTTTTTGGATCCGGGTTTTGGGTTTTGATATTAAAAGATTTTAATATGGTAACAAACAAGTTTGAATAATACATCCGCCGCGTTTTTATATAAATATGATTTATATACACTTTGATAACTTGTTAAAACCCAACAATGGCATCAAGAGCCGCTTAAACGAGTGCATACATCATAAAATCTAAAAATTTCGGTTTTCTTGGTGTGTTACACCCCAAGGCCGAAACTTTTAGCCAAATGGGTTCCCTTGGATTTTCAAGATAATACTTACATGCATATGATTATCTTGAAAGTTTAAAGTCATTAAAATGGTTAGTTGTTTTGTTTGGACAAAACCCGAAATTTTCGGTTTTATATATATTAGGCCGAAAATTTCAAGGCTTCAAAGGGAACCATTTTAAACTTATGTTATTACATATTTGGATATGCTTTTGAGTAGTTCATAACCTAGCCATAGACCTTGTGCATGTATGATTTTGTGTTGTGGTTTGAAATATTCAATATGGTTGTAATATTAGTTAATATTTTATTTGGGTTTGTAATTTATTTATTTATTTCATTGATTTGTAATAATAAATAGATTAGGTGTAATTCCATTACTAGAAAAATGTATTAGGATATATTTTGTAATTGGAAGATGCATATGGACTTGATTTTGGCTTTGGGCCTTAAAGGGCTTAATAGCCCAATATGGGATTCTAACCCAATGACCCAAACCCAAGATTTATAAGCCCAAAAGGGGCTGATTTGAAGGCCCAAAAGGAAGCCCAAATAAATGAAGAAACACAACACAAAAGATGGATACTTGAAGCATTCGGATGCGGGATCAAGTGGGAGTTCATCATTTCATGCCTTGTGTCATGTTGTCCCTTAAGAAAGACCTATTTGGCACACTTGTTTCGGTTAGCAAGTGTAGCTAAAATTAGTTGGCTATGGTTATGGACTCATATATGATTTATGCATGTTTGGTTATTATGATATTGTTTGTTATGATATTAGGATATTGATAACTAAACACTATAACCGACAAAACTTGCATCATTTTGATTCCTTAGAAATCATTAAGTAATAAAATTAATTTTATCAAAAGGTTAATGATTTCATAATAAAATGGGTTTATTAAAAGGAATTTTGAAATTTGGTTTTCAACTAAGTACCATACATTTGAATGCATGCAAATGAAAGGTACACACTTTGTTTTCCCATCTAAAATTTAGAAAACAAACAAAAATCCCTTTTGAATTTTTTGGAACAAGTCTAACACCATTCTTTTTATACAACACTCGAAACGCTTGGGAACTTTATGTGGGATAAAGGTCACCTAACCACATTTAGGAAACTTGTGTGGGACTTGTTACGACTCTGTATGTGACATTAGCAACATGAAAAGCAATTTATAATAATGTAGGACGCGTTACAACTTCTAAGAACACCTTACATCACCGTACGAAACATTAAAACTCCATAATAAACCTAATGAATTACTCCGAGTCATTTAAACATCGTACCACAACTTAGAATATCTTACGACTCTGTATGCCACTTTAGCACCTTGAAAAGCAAGTTAGTATAATGTACGACACCTCACAACTCTTAACAACACCTTACAATACCGTACGTAAAAATAAAATCCCTAATAAACCTATTAAATTCGTCCGAGTCCTTTGAACAATGTATGATAACTCAGGACTTGTGACGACTCTGTATGTGACATTAGCAACATGAAAAGTAATTTATAATAATGTAGGACGCGTTACAGCTTCTAAGAACTCCTTACATCACCGTACGAAACATTAGAACTCCATAATAAACCTAATGAATTCCTCCGAGGCATTTAAACATCGTACGACAACTTAGAATATCTTACGACTCTGTATGCCACTTTAGCACCTTGAAAAGCATGTTAGTATAATGTACGACACCTCACAACTCCTAACAACACCTTACAATACAGTACGTAAAAATAAAATCCATAATAAACCTAATGAATTCGTCTGAGTCCTTTGAACATCGTACGATAACTCAGGACTTGTGACGACTCTGTATGTGACATTAGCAACATGAAAAGTAATTTATAATAATGTAGGACGCGTTACAGCTTCTAAGAACACCTTACATCACCGTACGAAACATTAGAACTCCATAATAAACCTAATGAATTCCTCCGAGGCATTTAAACATCGTACGACAACTTAGAATATCTTACGACTCTGTATGCCACTTTAGCACCTTGAAAAGCATGTTAGTATAATGTACGACACCTCACAACTCTTAACAACACCTTACAATACCGTACGTAAAAATAAAATCCCTAATAAACCTATTGAATTCGTCCGAGTCCTTTGAACATCGTATGATAACTCAGGACTTGTTACGACTCTGTATGTGACATTAGCAACATGAAAAGCAATTTATAATAATGTAGGACGCGTTACAACTTCTAAGAACACCTTACATCACCGTACGAAACATTAAAACTCCATAATAAACCTAATGAATTACTCCGAGTCATTTAAACATCGTACGACAACTTAGAATATCTTACGACTCTGTATGCCACTTTAGCACCTTGAAAAGCATGTTAGTATAATGTACGACACCTCACAACTCTTAACAACACCTTACAATACCGTACGTAAAAATAAAATCCCTAATAAACCTATTGAATTCGTCCGAGTCCTTTGAACATCGTATGATAACTCAGGACATGTGACGACTCTGTATGTGACATTAGCAACATGAAAAGTAATTTATAATAATGTAGGACGCGTTACAGCTTCTAAGAACATCTTACATCACCGTACGAAACATTAGAACTCCATAATAAACCTAATGAATTCCTCCGAGGAATTTAAACATCGTACGACAACTTAGAATATCTTACGACTCTGTATGCCACTTTAGCACCTTGAAAAGCATGTTAGTATAATGTACGACACCTCACAATTCTTAACAACACCTTACAATACCGTACGTAAAAATAAAATCCCTAATAAACCTATTGAATTCGTCCGAGTCCTTTAAACATCGTATGATAACTCAGGACTTGTTACGACTCTGTATGTGACATTAGCAACATGAAAAGCAATTTATAATAATGTAGGACGCGTTACAACTTCTAAGAACACCTTACATCACCGTACGAAACATTAAAACTCCATAATAAACCTAATGAATTTCTCCGAGTCATTTAAACATCGTACGACAACTTAGAATATCTTACGACTCTGTATACCACATTAACACCTTGAAACGCATGTTAGTATAATGTACGACACCTCACAACTCCTAACAACACCTTACAATACAGTACGTAAAAATAAAATCCATAATAAACCTAATGAATTCGTCCGAGTCCTTTGAACATCGTACGATAACTCAGGAATTGTGACGACTCTGTATGTGACATTAGCAACATGAAAAGTAATTTATAATAATGTAGGACGCGTTACAGCTTCTAAAACACCTTACATCACCGTACGAAACATTAAAACTCCATAATAAACCTAATGAATTCCTCCGAGTCATTTAAACATCGTACGACAACTTAGAATATCTTACGACTCTATATGCCACTTTAGCACCTTGAAAAGCATGTTAGTATAATGTACGAGACCTCATAATTCTTAACAACACCTTACAATACCGTACGTAAAAATAAAATCCCTTATAAACCTATTGAATTCGTCTGAGTCCTTTTAACATCGTACGATAACTCAGGACTTGTGACGACTCTGTATGTGACATTAGCAACATGAAAAGTAATTTATAATAATGTAGGACGCGTTACAGCTTCTAAGAACACCTTACATCACCGTACGAAACATTAGAACTCCATAATAAACCTAATGAATTCCTCCGAGGCATTTAAACATCGTACGACAACTTAGAATATCTTACGACTCTGTATGCCACTTTAGCACCTTGAAAAGCATGTTAGTATAATGTACGACACCTCACAACTTTTAACAACACCTGACAATACCGTACGTAAAAATAAAATCCCTAATAAACCTATTGAATTCGTCCGAGTCCTTTGAACATCGTATGATAACTCAGGACTTGTTACGACTCTGTATGTGACATTAGCAACATGAAAAGCAATTTATAATAATGTAGGACGCGTTACAACTTCTAAGAACACCTTACATCACCGTACGAAACATTAAAACTCCATAATAAACCTAATGAATTCCTCCGAGTCATTTAAACATCGTACAATAACTTAGAATATGTTACGACTCTGTATGCCACATTAACACCTTGAAACGCATGTTAGTATAATGTACGACACCTCACAACTCCTAACAACACCTTACAATACAGTACGTAAAAATAAAATCCATAATAAACCTAATGAATTCCTCCGAGTCCTTTGAACATCGTACGATAACTCAGGAATTGTGACGACTCTGTATGTGACATTAGCAACATGAAAAGTAATTTATAATAATGTAGGACGCGTTACAGCTTCTAAGAACACCTTACATCACCGTACGAAACATTAAAACTCCATAATAAACCTAATGAATTCCTCCGAGTCATTTAAACATCGTACGACAACTTAGAATATCTTACGACTCTATATGCCACTTTAGCACCTTGAAAAGCATGTTAGTATAATGTACGACACCTCATAATTCTTAACAACACCTTACAATACCGTACGTAAAAATAAAATCCCTTATAAACCTATTGAATTCGTCTGAGTCCTTTTAACATCGTACGATAACTCAGGACTTGTGACGACTCTGTATGTGACATTAGCAACATGAAAAGTAATTTATAATAATGTAGGACGCGTTACAGCTTCTAAGAACACCTTACATCACCGTACGAAACATTAGAACTCCATAATAAACCTAATGAATTCCTCCGAGGCATTTAAACATCGTACGACAACTTAGAATATCTTACGACTCTGTATGCCACTTTAGCACCTTGAAAAGCATGTTAGTATAATGTACGACACCTCACAACTCTTAACAACTCCTGACAATACCGTACGTAAAAATAAAATCCCTAATAAACCTATTGAATTCGTCCGAGTCCTTTGAACATCGTATGATAACTCAGGACATGTTACGACTCTGTATGTGACATTAGCAACATGAAAAGCAATTTATAATAATGTAGGACGCGTTACAACTTCTAAGAACACCTTACATCACCGTACGAAACATTAAAACTCCATAATAAACCTAATGAATTCCTCCGAGTCATTTAAACATCGTACGATAACTTAGAATATCTTACGACTCTGTATGCCACTTTAGCACCTTGAAAAGCATGTTAGTATAATGTACGACACCTCACAAGTCTTAACAACACCTTACAAAACCGTACGTAAAAATAAAATCCCTAATAAACCTATTGAATTCGTCCGAGTCCTTTGAACATCGTATGATAACTCAGGACTTGTTACGACTCTGTATGTGACATTAGCAACATGAAAAGCAATTTATAATAATGTAGGACGCGTTACAGCTTCTAAGAACACCTTACATCACCGTACGAAACATTAAAACTCCATAATAAACCTAATGAATTCCTCCGAGTAATTTAAACATCGTACGACAACTTAGAATATCTTACGACTCTGTATCCCACATTAACACCTTGAAAAGCATGTTAGTATAATGTACGACACCTCACAACTCCTAACAACACCTTACAATACAGTACGTAAAAAAAATCCATAATAAACCTAATGAATTCGTCCGATTCCTTTGAACATCGTACGATAACTCAGGAATTGTGACGACTCTGTATGTGACATTAGCAACATGAAAAGTAATTTATAATAATGTAGGACGCGTTACAGCTTCTAAGAACACCTTACATCACCGTACGAAACATTAAAACACCATAATAAACCTAATGAATTCCTCCGAGTCATTTAAACATCGTACGACAACTTAGAATATCTTACGACTCTGTATGCCACATTAACACCTTGAAAAGCATGTTAGTATAATGTACGACACCTCACAACTCCTAACAACACCTTACAATACAGTACGTAAAAATAAAATCCATAATAAACCTAATGAATTCGTCCGAGTCCTTTGAACATCGTACGATAACTCAGGAATTGTGACGACTCTGTATGTGACATTAGCAACATGAAAAGTAATTTATAATAATGTAGGACGCGTTACAGCTTCTAAAACACCTTACATCACCGTACGAAACATTAAAACTCCATAATAAACCTAATGAATTCCTCCGAGTCATTTAAACATCGTACGACAACTTAGAATATCTTACGACTCTATATGCCACTTTAGCACCTTGAAAAGCATGTTAGTATAATGTACGAGACCTCATAATTCTTAACAACACCTTACAATACCGTACGTAAAAATAAAATCCCTTATAAACCTATTGAATTCGTCTGAGTCCTTTTAACATCGTACGATAACTCAGGACTTGTGACGACTCTGTATGTGACATTAGCAACATGAAAAGTAATTTATAATAATGTAGGACGCGTTACAGCTTCTAAGAACACCTTACATCACCGTACGAAACATTAGAACTCCATAATAAACCTAATGAATTCCTCCGAGGCATTTAAACATCGTACGACAACTTAGAATATCTTACGACTCTGTATGCCACTTTAGCACCTTGAAAAGCATGTTAGTATAATGTACGACACCTCACAACTCTTAACAACACCTGACAATACCGTACGTAAAAATAAAATCCCTAATAAACCTATTGAATTCGTCCGAGTCCTTTGAACATCGTATGATAACTCAGGACTTGTTACGACTCTGTATGTGACATTAGCAACATGAAAAGCAATTTATAATAATGTAGGACGCGTTACAGCTTCTAAGAACACCTTACATCACCGTACGAAACATTAAAACTCCATAATAAACCTAATGAATTCCTCCGAGGCATTTAAACATCTTACGACAACTTAGAATATCTTACGACTCTGTATGCCACTTTAGCACCTTGAAAAGCATGTTAGTATAATGTACGACACCTCACATTTCTTAACAACACCTTACAATACCGTACGTAAAAATAAAATCCCTAATAAACCTATTGAATTCGTCCGAGTCCTTTGAACATCGTATGATAACTCAGGACTTGTTACGACTCTGTATGTGACATTAGCAACATGAAAAGCAAATTATAATAATGTAGGACGCGTTACAACTTCTAAGAACACCTTACATCACCGTACGAAACATTAAAACTCCATAATAAACCTAATGAATTCCTCCGAGTCATTTAAACATCGTACGAAAACTTAGAATATCTTACGACTCTGTATGCCACTTTAGCACCTTGAAAAGCATGTTAGTATAATGTACGACACCTCACAATTCTTAACAGCACCTTACAATACCGTACGTAAAAATAAAATCACTAATAAACCTTTTGAAATCGTCCGAGTCCTTTGAACATCGTATGATAACTCAGGACTTGTTACGACTCTGTATGTGACATTAGCAACATGAAAAGCAATTTATAATAATGTAGGACGCGTTACAACTTCTAAGAACACCTTACATCACCGTACGAAACATTAAAACTCCATAATAAACCTAATGAATTCCACCGAGTAATTTAAACATCGTACGACAACTTAGAATATCTTACGACTCTGTATGCCACATTAACACCTTGAAAAGCATGTTAGTATAATGTACGACACCTCACAACTCCTAACAACACCTTACAATACAGTACGTAAAAATAAAATCCATAATAAACCTAATGAATTCGTCCGAGTCCTTTGAACATCGTACGATAACTCAGGAATTGTGACGACTCTGTATGTGACATTAGCAACATGAAAAGCAATTTATAATAATGTAGGACGCGTTACAACTTCTAAGAACACCTTACATCACCGTACGAAACATTAAAACTCCATAATAAACCTAATGAATTCCTCCGAGTCATTTAAACATCGTACGATAACTTAGAATATCTTACGACTCTGTATGCCACTTTAGCACCTTGAAAAGCATGTTAGTATAATGTACGATACCTCACAAGTCTTAACAACACCTTACAAAACCGTACGTAAAAATAAAATCCCTAATAAACCTATTGAATTCGTCCGAGTCCTTTGAACATCGTATGATAACTCAGGACTTGTTACGACTCTGTATGTGACATTAGCAACATGAAAAGCAATTTATAATAATGTAGGACGCGTTACAGCTTCTAAGAACACCTTACATCACCGTACGAAACATTAAAACTCCATAATAAACCTAATGAATTCCTCCGAGTCATTTAAACATCGTACGACAACTTAGAATATCTTACGACTCTGTATGCCACATTAACACCTTGAAAAGCATGTTAGTATAATGTACGACACCTCACAACTGCTAACAACACCTTACAATACAGTACGTAAAAATAAAATCCATAATAAACCTAATGAATTCGTCTGAGTCCTTTGAACATCGTACGATAACTCAGGACTTGTGACGACTCTGTATGTGACATTAGCAACATGAAAAGTAATTTATAATAATGTAGGACGCGTTACAGCATCTAAGAACACCTTACATCACCGTACGAAACATTAGAACTCCATAATAAACCTAATGAATTCCTCCGAGGCATTTAAACATCTTACGACAACTTAGAATATCTTACGAATCTGTATGCCACTTTAGCACCTTGAAAAGCATGTTAGTATAATGTACGACACCTCACATTTCTTAACAACACCTTACAATACCGTACGTAAAAATAAAATCCCTAATAAACCTATTGAATTCGTCCGAGTCCTTTGAACATCGTATGATAACTCAGGACTTGTTACGACTCTGTATGTGACATTAGCAACATGAAAAGCAATTTATAATAATGTAGGACGCGTTACAACTTCTAAGAACACCTTACATCACCGTACGAAACATTAGAACTCCATAATAAACCTAATGAATTCCTCCGAGGCATTTAAACATCTTACGACAACTTAGAATATCTTACGACTCTGTATGCCACTTTAGCACCTTGAAAAGCATGTTAGTATAATGTACGACACCTCACATTTCTTAACAACACCTTACAATACCGTACGTAAAAATAAAATCCCTAATAAACCTATTGAATTCGTCCGAGTCCTTTGAACATCGTATGATAACTCAGGACTTGTTACGACTCTGTATGTGACATTAGCAACATGAAAAGCAATTTATAATAATGTAGGACGCGTTACAACTTCTAAGAACACCTTACATCACCGTACGAAACATTAAAACTCCATAATAAACCTAATGAATTCCTCCGAGTCATTTAAACATCGTACGAAAACTTAGAATATCTTACGACTCTGTATGCCACTTTAGCACCTTGAAAAGCATGTTAGTATAATGTACGACACCTCACAATTCTTAACAGCACCTTACAATACCGTACGTAAAAATAAAATCACTAATAAACCTTTTGAAATCGTCCGAGTCCTTTGAACATCGTATGATAACTCAGGACTTGTTACGACTCTGTATGTGACATTAGCAACATGAAAAGCAATTTATAATAATGTAGGACGCGTTACAACTTCTAAGAACACCTTACATCACCGTACGAAACATTAAAACTCCATAATAAACCTAATGAATTCCACCGAGTAATTTAAACATCGTACGACAACTTAGAATATCTTACGACTCTGTATGCCACATTAACACCTTGAAAAGCATGTTAGTATAATGTACGACACCTCACAACTCCTAACAACACCTTACAATACAGTACGTAAAAATAAAATCCATAATAAACCTAATGAATTCGTCCGAGTCCTTTGAACATCGTACGATAACTCAGGAATTGTGACGACTCTGTATGTGACATTAGCAACATGAAAAGCAATTTATAATAATGTAGGACGCGTTACAACTTCTAAGAACACCTTACATCACCGTACGAAACATTAAAACTCCATAATAAACCTAATGAATTCCTCCGAGTCATTTAAACATCGTACGATAACTTAGAATATCTTACGACTCTGTATGCCACTTTAGCACCTTGAAAAGCATGTTAGTATAATGTACGATACCTCACAAGTCTTAACAACACCTTACAAAACCGTACGTAAAAATAAAATCCCTAATAAACCTATTGAATTCGTCCGAGTCCTTTGAACATCGTATGATAACTCAGGACTTGTTACGACTCTGTATGTGACATTAGCAACATGAAAAGCAATTTATAATAATGTAGGACGCGTTACAGCTTCTAAGAACACCTTACATCACCGTACGAAACATTAAAACTCCATAATAAACCTAATGAATTCCTCCGAGTCATTTAAACATCGTACGACAACTTAGAATATCTTACGAATCTGTATGCCACATTAACACCTTGAAAAGCATGTTAGTATAATGTACGACACCTCACAACTGCTAACAACACCTTACAATACAGTACGTAAAAATAAAATCCATAATAAACCTAATGAATTCGTCCGAGTCCTTTGAACATCGTACGATAACTCAGGACTTGTGACGACTCTGTATGTGACATTAGCAACATGAAAACTAATTTATAATAATGTAGGACGCGTTACAGCTTCTAAGAACACCTTACATCACCGTACGAAACATTAGAACTCCATAATAAACCTAATGAATTCCTCCGAGGCATTTAAATATCGTACGACAACTTAGAATATCTTACGACTCTATATGCCACTTTAGCACTTTGAAAAGCATGTTAGTATAATGTACGACACCTCACAATTCTTAACAACACCTTACAATACCGTACGTAAAAATAAAATCCCTAATAAACCTATTGAATTCGTCCGAGTCCTTTGAACAACGTATGATAACTCAGGACTTGTTACGACTTTGTATGTGACATTAGCAACATGAAAAGCAATTTATAATAATGTAGGACGCGTTACAACTTCTAAGAACACCTTACATCACCGTACGAAACATTAAAACTCCATAATAAACCTAATGAATTCCTCCGAGTAATTTAAACATCGTACGACAACTTAGAATATCTTACGACTCTGTATCCCACATTAACACCTTGAAAAGCATGTTAGTATAATGTACGACACCTCACAACTCCTAACAACACCTTACAATACAGTACGTAAAAAAAATCCATAATAAACCTAATGAATTCGTCCGATTCCTTTGAACATCGTACGATAACTCAGGAATTGTGACGACTCTGTATGTGACATTAGCAACATGAAAAGTAATTTATAATAATGTAGGACGCGTTACAGCTTCTAAGAACACCTTACATCACCGTACGAAACATTAAAACACCATAATAAACCTAATGAATTCCTCCGAGTCATTTAAACATCGTACGACAACTTAGAATATCTTACGACTCTGTATGCCACATTAACACCTTGAAAAGCATGTTAGTATAATGTACGACACCTCACAACTCCTAACAACACCTTACAATACAGTACGTAAAAATAAAATCCATAATAAACCTAATGAATTCGTCTGAGTCCTTTGAACATCGTACGATAACTCAGGACTTGTGACGACTCTGTATGTGACATTAGCAACATTGAAAGTAATTTATAATAATGTAGGACGCGTTACAGCTTCTAAGAACACCTTACATCACCGTACGAAACATTAGAACTCCATAATAAACCTAATGAATTCCTCCGAGGCATTTAAACATCGTACGACAACTTAGAATATCTTACGACTCTGTATGCCACTTTAGCACCTTGAAAAGCATGTTAGTATAATGTACGACACCTCACAATTCTTAACAACACCTTACAATACCGTACGTAAAAATAAAATCCCTAATAAACCTTTTGAATTCGTCCGAGTCCTTTGAACATCGTATGATAACTCAGGACTTGTTACGACTCTGTATGTGACATTAGCAACATGAAAAGCAATTTATAATAATGTAGGACGCGTTACAACTTCTAAGAACACCTTACATCACCGTACGAAACATTAAAACTCCATAATAAACCTAATGAATTCCTCCGAGTCATTTAAACATCGTACGAAAACTTAGAATATCTTACGACTCTGTATGCTACTTTAGCACCTTGAAAAGCATGTTAGTATAATGTACGACACCTCACAATTCTTAACAGCACCTTACAATACCGTACGTAAAAATAAAATCCCTAATAAACCTTTTGAAATCGTTCGAGTCCTTTGAACATCGTATGATAACTCAGGACATGTTACGACTCTGTATGTGACATTAGCAACATGAAAAGCAATTTATAATAATGTAGGACGCGTTACAACTTCTAAGAACACCTTACATCACCGTACGAAACATTAAAACTCCATAATAAACCTAATGAATTCCTCCGAGTAATTTAAACATCGTACGACAACTTAGAATATCTTACGACTCTGTATGCCACATTAACACCTTGAAAAGCATGTTAGTATAATGTACGACACCTCACAACTCCTAACAACACCTTACAATATAGTACGTAAAAATAAAATCCATAATAAACCTAATGAATTCGTCCGAGTCCTTTGAACATCGTACGATAATTCAGGAATTGTGACGACTTTGTATGTGACATTAGCAACATGAAAAGTAATTTATAATAATGTAGGACGCGTTACAGCTTCTAAGAACACCTTACATCACCGTACGAAACATTCAAGATGTCTCAGAGCAAGCAAAGTCTGACCTTATCTACTTATAAGCGCAGAGGGAAAGTAGCAACTTGATTTGGACCATAGGGGGCTTCCTTCCGATCCGAGCTCTCTTATTGAATTGCTCATTCAATGAGCATTCTCAATATTATGCCTTGAAGAGGACTCGAACCTCCACGCTCTTTAGCACAAGATTTTGAGTCTCGCGTGTCTACCATTTCACCACCAAGGCATCTTGAAAGTGAATCGTATTGAACAACTCGATGAATTTAGTAGATCTTTTTAGGAGGCCTCAATGACCATAGATCGAACCTATCCAATTTTTACAGTGCGATGGTTGGCTGTTCACGGCCTAGCTGTACCTACCGTTTCTTTTTTGGGGTCAATATCAGCAATGCAGTTCATACAACGATAAACCTAATCCGAATTATAGAGCTACGACACAATCAAACCCAAACGAACAAAATGTTGAATTGAATCGTACCAGCCTCTACTGGGGGTTATTACTCATTTTTGTACTTGCTGTTTTATTTTCCAATTATTTCTTTAATTAAGAAAACGAGAGAGAACTAAAATAATAATAAACTAATAATTCTAGGTATTATCGAATAGAAAGAATTACAACCCCCATCCCGCCTAAAATTCTAGGAATTCTTTGATAGTTAGAATAGATTCGTAGACCCGACCGACTGATCCGTTTTAAATTTAAAAGATTTCGATAAGTCCTTTTCCTATTCCTTCTATGTCGTAGGGTTAAAACCAAAAAAGATTTGTTGTTTTCTCGATGTTTTCTCACGTTTTCGATAAAACCCTCTCGTAAAAGTATTTTAACAATACTTTGGCTGATGTTAGTAGCTGCTACTCGAACCACGTTTTTTCTATACATATCGGCATTTCGTATAGAGGTTATTATGTCAGCAATAGTATCACTACCCATGATTAATTAAAATTATTGGTGCCTCCAAATTTGTGTTTCTAATTGGTCAGGTGCCCTTTTACCTTGGAAAATCATACAATTACCTCATGGGGAATTAGCCGCACCCACGAATGATATAAATACTACTGTTGCTTTGGCTTTACTCACGTCAGTGGCATATTTCTATGCGGGTCTTAGCAAAAAAGGATTAGGTTATTTCGGGAAATATATTCAACCAACTCCAATTCTTTTACCTATTAACATCTTAGAAGATTTCACAAAGCCCCTATCACTTAGTTTTCGACTTTTCGGAAATATATTAGCCGATGAATTAGTAGTTGTTGTTCTTGTTTCATTAGTACCTTCAGTGGTTCCTATCCCCGTCATGTTCACGAATTAGGGCTCTTTAACAGCATCTCGTCTCCGACTGAGCTGATTAGCTGATTCAGTGCCTTTTTCTCTTATATTCAACCCCATTGCTGATAATAGAACTAGAATAGATAGTTTTTGTTGCCTACTCACACGAACCCATATCCTTGCTTTTCTATCAATTTCTAATTCTAATCTTCCTCCCCAATCTGATATTATGGTGCCGGTATAGACGGAAATTCCGTTATCGTTTAATTCTGACTGGTAATAAATACCGGGACTTTGCAATATTTGATTGATCACAATTCTATAGATTCCATTTACTATAAAAGCTCCTAGAGAAGTCATTAGAGGGATCTTTCCTATCAAAATTGTTTGTTCTTGGATATATCTATGCCTATCGTTTTTCCAAATGAGTCTCGCGGATACATATAATTCAGAAGAATATGTGAGTGATTCATACACAGCATCTCTTTCCTTTATCAGGGGCTCTACCAATTGATATCTTTCCAAAAATAATTCAAAGTCAATTTCTTGATTTGTATCTTCAATTTTTGGAAACTTAGAAAGCTCTTCTGCCAAACCCTGATCAATGAACCTACAAAATCCTTCTAATTGCACGAAATAATTTGATCTATGGACAGCATCATTGTGGTAAAGGTCGTAATGCCAGAGGAATCATTACCGCAGGGCATAGAGGGGGAGGTCATAAGCGTCTATACCGTAAAATAGATTTTCGACGGAATGAAAAAGACATATATGGTAGAATCGTAACCATAGAATACGACCCGAATCGAAATGCATACATTTGTCTCATACACTATAGGGATGGTGAGAAGAGATATATTTTACATCCCAGGGGGGCTATAATTGGAGATACCATTGTTTCTGGTACAGAAGTTCCTATAAAAATGGGAAATGCCCTACCTTTGAGTGCGGTTTGAACTATTGATTTACGTAATTGGAAGTAACCAATTAGGTTTACGACGAAACCTAGACTCTCCAGTGGATTCAAGGTGCTTTACCAAAATATGATTTGACCACTTAAATTATATTGCGTCCTAAGTCATACTGTCAATTGACGACAGGACAGGAGGGCAATAAAAGAGGAGAGAAGACGGAAATATAGATTAGGTATATCCGCGCGTTACGTTTTAACTTAATAAATACAACATTCATATATCCGGTATTCAATATTCAAGTAAATTAGAATTTCAATACCATTATACATTATAATATAAGAAACTGAATAAGAAACTGAATCTGTTTTGATATTCTAAAAAAATCCCAAAGCAGAGTAAGCCTAAACGGTAGAATTCTGTTTCTAGGACTGTTTTATCAATTCCGTTCCGGTTGCATCTCTTAAAATCAGTTCAGTATCAATTTTTATTTCACCTATCTCCTAGATTCCAGTCAAAGATTTATAGAATCGAAATTCCGTCATTGCTAGATCTATAGGATTTTCTTTCATGGATAATGAGCCAGCCAAAATGGTCTTTTTTGATCATCCTTTTTGTAATGAACTAGAAAGTTCTTTTTATCGGAATTCTAGTTATCTAAAGAATGGATCTAAGAGTAAGAATCCCCAACAAGATAACCCGGTTGAAGCGTAATGATCATACGTCTGTAATGCATTGTCTGTCCCATCATGGGTCCCATTCTTCTAGCCTTTCCCCGAAGTCGATGACTATTCATCGCGATTACCTTGACACCAAAGAAGAGTTCGACCCAATGCTTTATTTCTGTCCTAGTTGATCCTGATTCGACAACGACTCTGTATGCCACATTAACACCTTGAAAAGCATGTTAGTATAATGTACGACACCTCACAACTGCTAACAACACCTTACAATACAGTACGTAAAAATAAAATCCATAATAAACCTAATGAATTCGTCCGAGTCCTTTGAACATCGTACGATAACTCAGGACTTGTGACGACTCTGTATGTGACATTAGCAACATGAAAAATAATTTATAATAATGTAGGACGCGTTACAGCTTCTAAGAACACCTTACATCACCGTACGAAACATTAGAACTCCATAATAAACCTAATGAATTCCTCCGAGGCATTTAAATATCGTACGACAACTTAGAATATCTTACGACTCTATGTGCCACTTTAGCACCTTGAAAAGCATGTTAGTATAATGTACGACACCTCACAATTCTTAACAACACCTTACAATACCGTACGTAAAAATAAAATCCCTAATAAACCTATTGAATTCGTCCGAGTCCTTTGAACAACGTATGATAACTCAGGACTTGTTACGACTTTGTATGTGACATTAGCAACATGAAAAGCAATTTATAATAATGTAGGACGCGTTACAACTTCTAAGAACACCTTACATCACCGTACGAAACATTAAAACTCCATAATAAACCTAATGAATTCCTCCGAGTAATTTAAACATTGTACGACAACTTAGAATATCTTACGACTCTATATGCCACATTAACACCTTGAAAAGCATGTTAGTATAATGTACGACACCTCACAACTCCTAACAACACCTTACAATACAGTACGTAAAAATAAAATCCATAATAAACCTAATGAATTCGTCTGAGTCCTTTGAACATCGTACGATAACTCAGGACTTGTGACGACTCTGTATGTGACATTAGCAACATGAAAAGTAATTTATAATAATGTAGGACGCGTTACAGCTTCTAAGAACACCTTACATCACCGTACGAAACATTAGAACTCCATAATAAACCTAATGAATTCCTCCGAGGCATTTAAACATCGTACGACAACTTAGAATATCTTACGACTCTGTATGCCACTTTAGCACCTTGAAAAGCATGTTAGTATAATGTACGACACCTCACAATTCGTAACAACACCTTACAATACCGTACTTAAAAATAAAATCCCTAATAAACCTATTGAATTCGTACGAGTCCTTTGAACATCGTATGATAACTCAGGACTTGTTACGACTCTGTATGTGACATTAGCAACATGAAAAGCAATTTATAATAATGTAGGACGCGTTACAACTTCTAAGAACACCTTACATCACCGTACGAAACATTAAAACTCCATAATAAACCTAATGAATTCCTCCGAGTCATTTAAACATCGTACGAAAACTTAGAATATCTTACGACTCTGTATGCTACTTTAGCACCTTGAAAAGCATGTTAGTATAATGTACGACACCTCACAATTCTTAACAGCACCTTACAATACCGTACGTAAAAATAAAATCCCTAATAAACCTTTTGAAATCGTCCGAGTCCTTTGAACATCGTATGATAACTCAGGACTTGTTACGACTCTGTATGTGACATTAGCAACATGAAAAGCAATTTATAATAATGTAGGACGCGTTACAACTTCTAAGAACACCTTACATCACCGTACGAAACATTAAAACTCCATAATAAACCTAATGAATTCCTCCGAGTAATTTAAACATCGTACGACAACTTAGAATATCTTACGACTCTGTATGCCACATTAACACCTTGAAAAGCATGTTAGTATAATGTACGACACCTCACAACTCCTAACAACACCTTACAATACAGTACGTAAAAATAAAATCCATAATAAACCTAATGAATTCGTCCGAGTCCTTTGAACATCGTACGATAATTCAGGAATTGTGACGACTCTGTATGTGACATTAGCAACATGAAAAGTAATTTATAATAATGTAGGACGCGTTACAGCTTCTAAGAACACCTTACATCACCGTACGAAACATTAAAACTCCATAATAAACCTAATGAATTCCTCCGAGTCATTTAAACATCGTACGACAACTTAGAATATCTTACGACTCTGTATGCCACATTAACACCTTGAAAAGCATGTTAGTATAATGTACGACACCTCACAACTGCTAACAACACCTTACAATACAGTACGTAAAAATAAAATCCATAATAAACCTAATGAATTCGTCCGAGTCCTTTGAACATCGTACGATAACTCAGGACTTGTGACGACTCTGTATGTGACATTAGCAACATGAAAAATAATTTATAATAATGTAGGACGCGTTACAGCTTCTAAGAACATCTTACATCACCGTACGAAACATTAGAACTCCATAATAAACCTAATGAATTACTCCGAGGCATTTAAATATCGTACGACAACTTAGAATATCTTACGACTCTGTATGCCAATTTAGCACCTTGAAAAGCATGTTAGTATAATGTACGACACCTCACAATTCTTAACAACACCTTACAATACCGTACGTAAAAATAAAATCCCTAATAAACCTATTGAATTCGTCCGAGTCCTTTGAACATCGTATGATAACTCAGGACTTGTTACGACTCTGTATGTGACATTAGCAACATGAAAAGCAATTTATAATAATGTAGGACGCGTTACAACTTCTAAGAACAACTTACAACACCGTACGAAACATTAAAACTCCATAATAAACCTAATGAATTCCTCCGAGTAATTTAAACATCGTACGACAACTTAGAATATCTTACGACTCTGTATGCCACATTAACACCTTGAAAAGCATGTTAGTATAATGTACGACACCTCACAACTCCTAACAACACCTTACAATACAGTACGTAAAAATAAAATCCATAATAAACCTAATGAATTCGTCCGAGTCCTTTGAACATTGTACGATAACTCAGGAATTGTGACGACTCTGTATGTGACATTAGCAACATGAAAAGTAATTTATAATAATGTAGGACGCGTTACAGCTTCTAAGAACACCTTACATCACCGTACGAAACATTAAAACTCCATAATAAACCTAATGAATTCCTCCGAGTCATTTAAACATCGTACGACAACTTAGAATATCTTACGACTCTGTATGCCACATTAACACCTTGAAAAGCATGTTAGTATAATGTACGACACCTCACAACTGCTAACAACACCTTACAATACAGTACGTAAAAATAAAATCCATAATAAACCTAATGAATTCGTCCGAGTCCTTTGAACATCGTACGATAACTCAGGACTTGTGACGACTCTGTATGTGACATTAGCAACATGAAAAATAATTTATAATAATGTAGGACGCGTTACAGCTTCTAAGAACACCTTACATCACCGTACGAAACATTAGAACTCCATAATAAACCTAATGAATTCCTCCGAGGCATTTAAATATCGTACGACAGCTTAGAATATCTTACGACTCTATGTGCCACTTTAGCACCTTGAAAAGCATGTTAGTATAATGTACGACACCTCACAATTCTTAACAACACCTTACAATACCGTACGTAAAAATAAAATCCCTAATAAACCTATTGAATTCGTCCGAGTCCTTTGAAGAACGTATGATAACTCAGGACTTGTTACGACTTTGTATGTGACATTAGCAACATGAAAAGCAATTTATAATAATGTAGGACGTGTTACAACTTCTAAGAACACCTTACATCACCGTACGAAACATTAAAACTCCATAATAAACCTAATGAATTCCTCCGAGTAATTTAAACATCGTACGACAACTTAGAATATCTTACGACTCTGTATGCCACATTAACACCTTGAAAAGCATGTTAGTATAATGTACGACACCTCACAACTCCTAACAACACCTTACAATACAGTACGTAAAAAAAAATCCATAATAAACCTAATGAATTCGTCCGAGTCCTTTGAACATCGTACGATAACTCAGGAATTGTGACGACTCTGTATGTGACATTAGTAACATGAAAAGTAATTTATAATAATGTAGGACGCGTTACAGCTTCTAGGAACACCTTACATCACCGTACGAAACATTAAAACTCCATAATAAACCTAATGAATTCCTCCGAGTCATTTAAACATCGTACGACAACTTAGAATATCTTACGACTCTGTATGCCACATTAACACCTTGAAAAGCATGTTAGTATAATGTACGACACCTCACAACTCCTAACAACACCTTACAATACAGTACGTAAAAATAAAATCCATAATAAACCTAATGAATTCGTCTGAGTCCTTTGAACATCGTACGATAACTCAGGACTTGTGACGACTCTGTATGTGACATTAGCAACATGAAAAGTAATTTATAATAATGTAGGACGCGTTACAGCTTCTAAGAACACCTTACATCACCGTACGAAACATTAGAACTCCGTAATAAACCTAATGAATTCCTCCGAGGCATTTAAACATCGTACGACAACTTAGAATATCTTACGACTCTGTATGCCACTTTAGCACCTTGAAAAGCATGTTAGTATAATGTACGACACCTCACAATTCTTAACAACACCTTACAATACCGTACGTAAAAATAAAATCCCTAATAAACCTATTGAATTCGTCCGAGTCCTTTGAACATCGTATGATAACTCAGGACTTGTTACGACTCTGTATGTGACATTAGCAACATGAAAAGCAATTTATAATAATGTAGGACGCGTTACAACTTCTAAGAACACCTTACATCACCGTACGAAACATTAAAACTCCATAATAAACCTAATGAATTCCTCCGAGTAATTTAAACATCGTACGACAACTTAGAATATCTTACGACTCTGTATGCCACATTAACACCTTGAAAAGCATGTTAGTATAATGTACGACACCTCACAACTCCTAACAACACCTTACAATACAGTACGTAAAATAAAATCCATAATAAACCTAATGAATTCGTCCGAGTCCTTTGAACATCGTACGATAACTCAGGAATTGTGACGACTCTGTATGTGACATTAGCAACATGAAAAGTAGTTTATAATAATGTAGGACGCGTTACAGCTTCTAAGAACACCTTACATCACCGTACGAAACATTAAAACTCCATAATAAACCTAATGAATTCCTCCGAGTCATTTAAACATCGTACGTCAACTTAGAATATCTTACGACTCTGTATGCCACATTAACACCTTAAAAAGCATGTTAGTATAATGTACGACACCTCACAACTCCTAACAACACCTTACAATACAGTACGTAAAAATAAAATCCATAATAAACCTAATGAATTCGTCTGAGTCCTTTGAACATCGTACGATAACTCAGGACTTGTGACGACTCTGTATGTGACATTAGCAACATGAAAAGTAATTTATAATAATGTAGGACGCGTTACAGCTTCTAAGAACACCTTACATCACCGTACGAAACATTAGAACTCCATAATAAACCTAATGAATTCCTCCGAGGCATTTAAACATCGTACGACAACTTAGAATATCTTACGACTCTGTATGCCACTTTAGCACCTTGAAAAGCATGTTAGTATAATGTACGACACCTCACAATTCTTAACAACACCTTACAATACCGTACGTAAAAATAAAATCCCTAATAAACCTATTGAATTCATCCGAGTCCTTTGAACATCGTATGATAACTCAGGACTTGTTACGACTTTGTATGTGACATTAGCAACATGAAAAGCAATTTATAATAATGTAGGACGCGTTACAACTTCTAAGAACACCTTACATCACCGTACGAAACATTAAAACTCCATAATAAACCGAATGAATTCCTCCGAGTAATTTAAACATCGTACGACAACTTAGAATATCTTACGACTCTGTATGCCACATTAACACCTTGAAAAGCATGTTAGTATAATGTACGACACCTCACAACTCCTAACAACACCTTACAATATAGTACGTAAAAATAAAATCCATAATAAACCTAATGAATTCTTCCGAGTCCTTTGAACATCGTACGATAACTCAGGAATTGTGACGACTCTGTATGTGACATTAGCAACATGAAAAGTAATTTATAATAATGTAGGACGCGTTACAGCTTCTAAGAACACCTTACATCACCGTACGAAACATTAAAACTCCATAATAAACCTAATGAATTCCTCCGAGTCATTTAAACATCGTACGAAAACTTAGAATATCTTACGACTCTATATGCCACTTTAGCACCTTGAAAAGCATGTTAGTATAATGTACGACACCTCACAATTCTTAACAACACCTTACAATACCGTACGTAAAAATAAATCCCTTATAAACCTATTGAATTCGTCTGAGTCCTTTGAACATCGTACGATAACTCAGGACTTGTGACGACTCTGTATGTGACATTAGCAACATGAAAAGTAATTTATAATAATGTAGGACGCGTTACAGCTTCTAAGAACACCTTACATCACCGTACGAAACATTAGAACTCCATAATAAACCTAATGAATTCCTCCGAGGCATTTAAACATCGTACGACAACTTAGAATATCTTACGACTCTGTATGCCACTTTAGCACCTTGAAAAGCATATTAGTATAATGTACGACACCTCACAACTCCTAACAACACCTTACAATACAGTACGTAAAATAAAATCCATAATAAACCTAATGAATTCGTCCGAGTCCTTTGAACATCGTACGATAACTCAGGAATTGTGACGACTCTGTATGTGACATTAGCAACATGAAAAGTAATTTATAATAATGTAGGACGCGTTACAGCTTCTAAGAACACCTTACATCACCGTACGAAACATTAAAACTCCATAATAAACCTAATGAATTCCTCCGAGTCATTTAAACATCGTACGACAACTTAGAATATCTTACGACTCTGTATGCCACATTAACACCTTGAAAAGCATGTTAGTATAATGTACGACACCTCACAACTGCTAACAACACCTTACAATACAGTACGTAAAAATAAAATCCATAATAAACCTAATGAATTCGTCCGAGTCCTTTGAACATCGTACGATAACTCAGGACTTGTGACGACTCTGTATGTGACATTAGCAACATGAAAAATAATTTATAATAATGTAGGACGCGTTACAGCTTCTAAGAACACCTTACATCACCGTACGAAACATTAGAACTCCATAATAAACCTAATGAATTCCTCCGAGGCATTTAAATATCGTACGACAACTTAGAATATCTTACGACTCTATGTGCCACTTTAGCACCTTGAAAAGCATGTTAGTATAATGTACGACACCTCACAATTCTTAACAACACCTTACAATACCGTACGTAAAAATAAAATCCCTAATAAACCTATTGAATTCGTCCGAGTCCTTTGAAGAACGTATGATAACTCAGGACTTGTTACGACTTTGTATGTGACATTAGCAACATGAAAAGCAATTTATAATAATGTAGGACGTGTTACAACTTCTAAGAACACCTTACATCACCGTACGAAACATTAAAACTCCATAATAAACCTAATGAATTCCTCCGAGTAATTTAAACATCGTACGACAACTTAGAATATCTTAAGACTCTGTATGCCACATTAACACCTTGAAAAGCATGTTAGTATAATGTACGACACCTCACAACTCCTAACAACACCTTACAATACAGTACGTAAAAAAAAATCCATAATAAACCTAATGAATTCGTCCGAGTCCTTTGAACATCGTACGATAACTCAGGAATTGTGACGACTCTGTATGTGACATTAGTAACATGAAAAGTAATTTATAATAATGTAGGACGCGTTACAGCTTCTAGGAACACCTTACATCACCGTACGAAACATTAAAACTCCATAATAAACCTAATGAATTCCTCCGAGTCATTTAAACATCGTACGACAACTTAGAATATCTTACGACTCTGTATGCCACATTAACACCTTGAAAAGCATGTTAGTATAATGTACGACACCTCACAACTCCTAACAACACCTTACAATACAGTACGTAAAAATAAAATCCATAATAAACCTAATGAATTCGTCTGAGTCCTTTGAACATCGTACGATAACTCAGGACTTGTGACGACTCTGTATGTGACATTAGCAACATGAAAAGTAATTTATAATAATGTAGGACGCGTTACAGCTTCTAAGAACACCTTACATCACCGTACGAAACATTAGAACTCCATAATAAACCTAATGAATTCCTCCGAGGCATTTAAACATCGTACGACAACTTAGAATATCTTACGACTCTGTATGCCACTTTAGCACCTTGAAAAGAATGTTAGTATAATGTACGACACCTCACAATTCTTAACAACACCTTACAATACCGTACGTAAAAATAAAATCCCTAATAAACCTATTGAATTCGTCCGAGTCCTTTGAACATCGTATGATAACTCAGGACTTGTTACGACTCTGTATGTGACATTAGCAACATGAAAAGCAATTTATAATAATGTAGGACGCGTTATAACTTCTAAGAACACCTTACATCACCGTACGAAACATTAAAACTCCATAATAAACCTAATGAATTCCTCCGAGTAATTTAAACATCGTACGACAACTTAGAATATCTTACGACTCTGTATGCCACATTAACACCTTGAAAAGCATGTTAGTATAATGTACGACACCTCACAACTCCTAACAACACCTTACAATACAGTACGTAAAATAAAATCCATAATAAACCTAATGAATTCGTCCGAGTCCTTTGAACATCGTACGATAACTCAGGAATTGTGACGACTCTGTATGTGACATTAGCAACATGAAAAGTAATTTATAATAATGTAGGACGCGTTACAGCTTCTAAGAACACCTTACATCACCGTACGAAACATTAAAACTCCATAATAAACCTAATGAATTCCTCCGAGTCATTTAAACATCGTACGTCAACTTAGAATATCTTACGACTCTGTATGCCACATTAACACCTTGAAAAGCATGTTAGTATAATGTACGACACCTCACAACTCCTAACAACACCTTACAATACAGTACGTAAAAATAAAATCCATAATAAACCTAATGAATTCGTCTGAGTCCTTTGAACATCGTACGATAACTCAGGACTTGTGACGACTCTGTATGTGACATTAGCAACATGAAAAGTAATTTATAATAATGTAGGACGCGTTACAGCTTCTAAGAACACCTTACATCACCGTACGAAACATTAGAACTCCATAATAAACCTAATGAATTCCTCCGAGGCATTTAAACATCGTACGACAACTTAGAATATCTTACGACTCTGTATGCCACTTTAGCACCTTGAAAAGCATGTTAGTATAATGTACGACACCTCACAATTCTTAACAACACCTTACAATACCGTACGTAAAAATAAAATCCCTAATAAACCTATTGAATTCATCCGAGTCCTTTGAACATCGTATGATAACTCAGGACTTGTTACGACTTTGTATGTGACATTAGCAACATGAAAAGCAATTTATAATAATGTAGGACGCGTTACAACTTCTAAGAACACCTTACATCACCGTACGAAACATTAAAACTCCATAATAAACCTAATGAATTCCTCCGAGTAATTTAAACATCGTACGACAACTTAGAATATCTTACGACTCTATATGCCACTTTAGCACCTTGAAAAGCATGTTAGTATAATGTACGACACCTCACAATTCTTAACAACACCTTACAATACCGTACGTAAAAATAAATCCCTTATAAACCTATTGAATTCGTCTGAGTCCTTTGAACATCGTACGATAACTCAGGACTTGTGACGACTCTGTATGTGACATTAGCAACATGAAAAGTAATTTATAATAATGTAGGACGCGTTACAGCTTCTAAGAACACCTTACATCACCGTACGAAACATTAGAACTCCATAATAAACCTAATGAATTCCTCCGAGGCATTTAAACATCGTACGACAACTTAGAATATCTTACGACTCTGTATGCCACTTTAGCACCTTGAAAAGCATGTTAGTATAATGTACGACACCTCACAAATCCTAACAACACCTTACAATACCGTACGTAAAAATAAAATCCCTAATAAACCTATTGAATTCGTCCGAGTCCTTTGAACATCGTATGATAACTCAGGACTTGTTACGACTCTGTATGTGACATTAGCAACATGAAAAGCAATTTATAATAATGTAGGACGCGTTACAACTTCTAAGAACACCTTACATAACCGGACGAAACATTAAAACTCCATAATAAACCTAATGAATTACTCCGAGTCATTTAAATATCGTACGACAACTTAGAATATCTTACGACTCTGTATGCCACTTTAGCACCTTGAAAAGCATGTTAGTATAATGCACGACACCTCACAACTCTTAACAACACCTTACAATACCGTACGTAAAAATAAAATCCCTAATAAACCTATTGAATTCGTCTGAGTCCTTTGAACATCGTATGATAACTCAGGACTTGTTACGACTCTGTATGTGACATTAGCAACATGAAAAGCAATTTATAATAATGTAGGACGCGTTACAACTTCTAAGAACACCTTACATCACCGGACGAAACATTAAAACTCCATAATAAACCTAATGAATTACTCCGAGTCATTTAAATATCGTACGACAACTTAGAATATCTTACGACTCTGTATGCCACTTTAGCACCTTGAAAAGCATGTTAGTATAATGCACGACACCTCACAACTCTTAACAACACCTTACAATACCGTACGTAAAAATAAAATCCCTAATAAACCTATTGAATTCGTCCGAGTCCTTTGAACATCGTATGATAACTCAGGACTTGTTACGACTCTGTATGTGACATTAGCAACATGAAAAGCAATTTATAATAATGTAGGACGCGTTACAACTTCTAAGAACACCTTACATCACCGTACGAAACATTAAAACTCCATAATAAACCTAATGAATTCCTCCGAGTCATTTAAACATCGTACGACAACTTAGAATATCTTACGACTCTGTATGCCACTTTAGCACCTTGAAAAGCGTGTTAGTATAATGTACGACACCTCACAACTCTTAACAACACCTTACAATACCGTACGTAAAAATAAAATCCCTAATAAACCTATTGAATTCGTCCGAGTCCTTTGAACATCGTATGATAACTCAGGACTTGTGACGACTCTGTATGTGACATTAGCAACATGAAAAGTAATTTATAATAATGTAGGACGCGTTACAGCTTCTAAGAACACCTTACATCACCGTACGAAATATTAGAACTCCATAATAAACCTAATGAATTCCTCCGAGGCATTTAAACATCGTACGACAACTTAGAATATCTTACGACTCTGTATGCCACTTTAGCACCTTGAAAAGCATGTTAGTATAATGTACGACACCTCACAACTCTTAACAACACCTTACAATACCGTACGTAAAAATAAATCCCTTATAAACCTATTGAATTCGTCTGAGTCCTTTGAACATCGTACGATAACTCAGGACTTGTGACGACTCTGTATGTGACATTAGCAACATGAAAAGTAATTTATAATAATGTAGGACGCGTTACAGCATCTAAGAACACCTTACATCACCGTACGAAACATTAGAACTCCATAATAAACCTAATGAATTCCTCCGAGGCATTTAAACATCGTACGACAACTTAGAATATCTTACGACTCTGTATGCCACTTTAGCACCTTGAAAAGCATGTTAGTATAATGTACGACACCTCACAACTCCTAACAACACCTTACAATACCGTACGTAAAAATAAAATCCCTAATAAACCTATTGAATTCGTCCGAGTCCTTTGAACATCGTATGATAACTCAGGACTTGTTACGACTCTGTATGTGACATTAGCAACATGAAAAGCAATTTATAATAATGTAGGACGCGTTACAACTTCTAAGAACACCTTACATCACCGGACGAAACATTAAAACTCCATAATAAACCTAATGAATTACTCCGAGTCATTTAAATATCGTACGACAACTTAGAATATCTTACGACTCTGTATGCCACTTTAGCACCTTGAAAAGCATGTTAGTATAATGCACGACACCTCACAACTCTTAACAACACCTTACAATACCGTACGTAAAAATAAAATCCCTAATAAACCTATTGAATTCGTCCGAGTCCTTTGAACATCGTATGATAACTCAGGACTTGTTACGACTCTGTATGTGACATTAGCAACATGAAAAGCAATTTATAATAATGTTGGACGCGTTACAACTTCTAAGAACACCTTACATCACCGTACGAAACATTAAAACTCCATAATAAACCTAATGAATTCCTCCGAGTCATTTAAACATCGTACGACAACTTAGAATATCTTACGACTCTGTATGCCACTTTAGCACCTTGAAAAGCGTGTTAGTATAATGTACGACACCTCACAACTCTTAACAACACCTTACAATACCGTACGTAAAAATAAAATCCCTAATAAACCTATTGAATTCGTCCGAGTCCTTTGAACATCGTATGATAACTCAGGACTTGTGACGACTCTGTATGTGACATTAGCAACATGAAAAGTAATTTATAATAATGTAGGACGCGTTACAGCTTCTAAGAACACCTTACATCACCGTACGAAATATTAGAACTCCATAATAAACCTAATGAATTCCTCCGAGGCATTTAAATATCGTACGACAACTTAGAATATCTTACGACTCTGTATGCCACTTTAGCACCTTGAAAAGCGTGTTAGTATAATGTACGACACCTCACAACTCTTAACAACACCTTACAATACCGTACGTAAAAATAAAATCCCTAATAAACCTATTGAATTCGTCCGAGTCCTTTGAACATCGTATGATAACTCAGGACTTGTGACGACTCTGTATGTGACATTAGCAACATGAAAAGTAATTTATAATAACGTAGGACGCGTTACAGCTTCTAAGAACACCTTACATCACCGTACGAAATATTAGAACTCCATAATAAACCTAATGAATTCCTCCGAGGCATTTAAACATCGTACGACAACTTAGAATATCTTACGACTCTGTATGCCACTTTAGCACCTTGAAAAGCATGTTAGTATAATGTACGACACCTCACAATTCTTAACAACACCTTACAATACCGTACGTAAAAATAAATCCCTTATAAACCTATTGAATTCGTCTGAGTCCTTTGAACATCGTACGATAACTCAGGACTTGTGACGACTCTGTATGTGACATTAGCAACATGAAAAGTAATTTATAATAATGTAGGACGCGTTACAGCATCTAAGAACACCTTACATCACCGTACGAAACATTAGAACTCCATAATAAACCTAATGAATTCCTCCGAGGCATTTAAACATCGTACGACAACTTAGAATATCTTACGACTCTGTATGCCACTTTAGCACCTTGAAAAGCATGTTAGTATAATGTACGACACCTCACAAATCTTAACTACACCTTACAATACCGTACGTAAAAATAAAATCCCTAATAAACCTATTGAATTCGTCCGAGTCCTTTGAACATCGTATGATAACTCAGGACTTGTTACGACTCTGTATGTGACATTAGCAACATGAAAAGCAATTTATAATAATGTAGGACGCGTTACAACTTCTAAGAACACCTTACATCACCGGACGAAACATTAAAACTCCATAATAAACCTAATGAATTACTCCGAGTCATTTAAATATCGTACGACAACTTAGAATATCTTACGACTCTGTATGCCACTTTAGCACCTTGAAAAGCATGTTAGTATAATGCACGACACCTCACAACTCTTAACAACACCTTACAATACCGTACGTAAAAATAAAATCCCTAATAAACCTATTGAATTCGTCCGAGTCCTTTGAACATCGTATGATAACTCAGGACTTGTTACGACTCTGTATGTGACATTAGCAACATGAAAAGCAATTTATAATAATGTAGGACGCGTTACAACTTCTAAGAACACCTTACATCACCGTACGAAACATTAAAACTCCATAATAAACCTAATGAATTCCTCCGAGTCATTTAAACATCGTACGACAACTTAGAATATCTTACGACTCTGTATGCCACTTTAGCACCTTGAAAAGCGTGTTAGTATAATGTACGACACCTCACAACTCTTAACAACACCTTACAATACCGTACGTAAAAATAAAATCCCTAATAAACCTATTGAATTCGTCCGAGTCCTTTGAACATCGTATGATAACTCAGGACTTGTGACGACTCTGTATGTGACATTAGCAACATGAAAAGTAATTTATAATAATGTAGGACGCGTTACAGCTTCTAAGAACACCTTACATCACCGTACGAAATATTAGAACTCCATAATAAACCTAATGAATTCCTCCGAGGCATTTAAATATCGTACGACAACTTAGAATATCTTACGACTCTGTATGCCACTTTAGCACCTTGAAAAGCGTGTTAGTATAATGTACGACACCTCACAACTCTTAACAACACCTTACAATACCGTACGTAAAAATAAAATCCCTAATAAACCTATTGAATTCGTCCGAGTCCTTTGAACATCGTATGATAACTCAGGACTTGTGACGACTCTGTATGTGACATTAGCAACATGAAAAGTAATTTATAATAACGTAGGACGCGTTACAGCTTCTAAGAACACCTTACATCACCGTACGAAATATTAGAACTCCATAATAAACCTAATGAATTCCTCCGAGGCATTTAAACATCGTACGACAACTTAGAATATCTTACGACTCTGTATGCCACTTTAGCACCTTGAAAAGCATGTTAGTATAATGTACGACACCTCACAATTCTTAACAACACCTTACAATACCGTACGTAAAAATAAATCCCTTATAAACCTATTGAATTCGTCTGAGTCCTTTGAACATCGTACGATAACTCAGGACTTGTGACGACTCTGTATGTGACATTAGCAACATGAAAAGTAATTTATAATAATGTAGGACGCGTTACAGCATCTAAGAACACCTTACATCACCGTACGAAACATTAGAACTCCATAATAAACCTAATGAATTCCTCCGAGGCATTTAAACATCGTACGACAACTTAGAATATCTTACGACTCTGTATGCCACTTTAGCACCTTGAAAAGCATGTTAGTATAATGTACGACACCTCACAAATCTTAACAACACCTTACAATACCGTACGTAAAAATAAAATCCCTAATAAACCTATTGAATTCGTCCGAGTCCTTTGAACATCGTATGATAACTCAGGACTTGTTACGACTCTGTATGTGACATTAGCAACATGAAAAGCAATTTATAATAATGTAGGACGCGTTACAACTTCTAAGAACACCTTACATCACCGTACGAAACATTAAAACTCCATAATAAACCTAATGAATTCCTCCGAGTAATTTAAACATCGTACGACAACTTAGAATATTTTACGACTCTTTATGCCACATTAACACCTTGAAAAGCATGTTAGTATAATGTACGACACCTCACAACTCCTAACAACACCTTACAATACAGTACGTAAAATAAAATCCATAATAAACCTAATGAATTCGTCCGAGTCCTTTGAACATCGTACGATAACTCAGGAATTGTGACGACTCTGTATGTGACATTAGCAACATGAAAAGTAATTTATAATAATGTAGGACGCGTTACAGCTTCTAAGAACACCTTACATCACCGTACGAAACATTAAAACTACATAATAAACCTAATGAATTCCTCCGAGTCATTTAAACATCGTACGTCAACTTAGAATATCTTACGACTCTGTATGCCACATTAACACCTTGAAAAGCATGTTAGTATAATGTACGACACCTCACAACTCCTAACAACACCTTACAATACAGTACGTAAAAATAAAATCCATAATAAACCTAATGAATACGTCTGAGTCCTTTGAACATCGTACGATAACTCAGGACTTGTGACGACTCTGTATGTGACATTAGCAACATGAAAAGTAATTTATAATAATGTAGGACGCGTTACAGCTTCTAAGAACACCTTACATCACCGTACGAAACATTAGAACTCCATAATAAACCTAATGAATTCCTCCGAGGCATTTAAACATCGTACGACAACATAGAATATCTTACGACTCTGTATGCCACTTTAGCACCTTGAAAAGCATGTTAGTATAATGTACGACACCTCACAATTCTTAACAACACCTTACAATACCGTACGTAAAAATAAAATCCCTAATAAACCTATTGAATTCGTCCGAGTCCTTTGAACATCGTATGATAACTCAGGACTTGTTACGACTTTGTATGTGACATTAGCAACATGAAAAGCAATTTATAATAATGTAGGACGCGTTACAACTTCTAAGAACACCTTACATCACCGTACGAAACATTAAAACTCCATAATAAACCTAATGAATTCCTCCGAGTAATTTAAACATCGTACGACAACTTAGAATATCTTACGACTCTGTATGCCACATTAACACCTTGAAAAGCATGTAAGTATAATGTACGACACCTCACAACTCCTAACAACACCTTACAATATAGTACGTAAAAATAAAATCCATAATAAACCTAATGAATTCGTCCGAGTCCTTTGAACATCGTACGATAACTCAGGAATTGTGACGACTCTGTATGTGACATTAGCAACATGAAAAGTAATTTATAATAATGTAGGACGCGTTACAGCTTCTAAGAACACCTTACATCACCGTACGAAACATTAAAACTCCATAATAAAACTAATGAATTCCTCCGAGTCATTTAAACATCGTACGAAAACTTAGAATATCTTACGACTCTATATGCCACTTTAGCACCTTGAAAAGCATGTTAGTATAATGTACGACACCTCACAATTCTTAACAACACCTTACAATACCGTACGTAAAAATAAATCCCTTATAAACCTATTGAATTCGTCTGAGTCCTTTGAACATCGTACGATAACTCAGGACTTGTGACGACTCTGTATGTGACATTAGCAACATGAAAAGTAATTTATAATAATGTAGGACGCGTTACAGCTTCTAAGAACACCTTACATCACCGTACGAAACATTAGAACTCCATAATAAACCTAATGAATTTCTCCGAGGCATTTAAACATCGTACGACAACTTAGAATATCTTACGACTCTGTATGCCACTTTAGCACCTTGAAAAGCATGTTAGTATAATGTACGACACCTCACAACTCCTAACAACACCTTACAATACCGTACGTAAAAATAAAATCCCTAATAAACCTATTGAATTCGTCCGAGTCCTTTGAACATCGTATGATAACTCAGGACTTGTTACGACTCTGTATGTGACATTAGCAACATGAAAAGCAATTTATAATAATGTAGGACGCGTTACAACTTCTAAGAACACCTTACATCACCGTACGAAACATTAAAACTCCATAATAAACCTAATGAATTACTCCGAGTCATTTAAATATCGTACGACAACTTAGAATATCTTACGACTCTGTATGCCACTTTAGCACCTTGAAAAGCATGTTAGTATAATGCACGACACCTCACAACTCTTAACAACACCTTACAATACCGTACGTAAAAATAAAATCCCTAATAAACCTATTGAATTCGTCCGAGTCCTTTGAACATCGTATGATAACTCAGGACTTGTTACGACTCTGTATGTGACATTAGCAACATGAAAAGCAATTTATAATAATGTAGGACGCGTTACAACTTCTAAGAACACCTTACATCACCGTACGAAACATTAAAACTCCATAATAAACCTAATGAATTCCTCCGAGTCATTTAAACATCGTACGACAACTTAGAATATCTTACGACTCTGTATGCCACTTTAGCACCTTGAAAAGCGTGTTAGTATAATGTACGACACCTCACAACTCTTAACAACACCTTACAATACCGTACGTAAAAATAAAATCTCTAATAAACCTATTGAATTCGTCCGAGTCCTTTGAACATCGTACGATAACTCAGGACTTGTGACGACTCTGTATGTGACATTAGCAACATGAAAAGTAATTTATAATAATGTAGGACGCGTTACAGCTTCTAAGAACACCTAACATCACCGTACGAAACATTAGAACTCCATAATAAACCTAATGAATTCCTCCGAGGCATTTAAACATCGTACGACAACTTAGAATATCTTACGACTCTGTATGCCACTTTAGCACCTTGAAAAGCATGTTAGTATAATGTACGACACCTCACAACTCCTAACAACACCTTACAATACCGTACGTAAAAATAAAATCCCTAATAAACCTATTGAATTCGTCCGAGTCCTTTGAACATCGTATGATAACTCAGGACTTGTTACGACTCTGTATGTGACATTAGCAACATGAAAAGCAATTTATAATAATGTAGGACGCGTTACAACTTCTAAGAACACCTTACATCACCGGACGAAACATTAAAACTCCATAATAAACCTAATGAATTACTCCGAGTCATTTAAATATCGTACGACAACTTAGAATATCTTACGACTCTGTATGCCACTTTAGCACCTTGAAAAGCATGTTAGTATAATGCACGACACCTCACAACTCTTAACAACACCTTACAATACCGTACGTAAAAATAAAATCCCTAATAAACCTATTGAATTCGTCCGAGTCCTTTGAACATCGTATGATAACTCAGGACTTGTTACGACTCTGTATGTGACATTAGCAACATGAAAAGCAATTTATAATAATGTAGGACGCGTTACAACTTCTAAGAACACCTTACATCACCGTACGAAACATTAAAACTCCATAATAAACCTAATGAATTCCTCCGAGTCATTTAAACATCGTACGACAACTTAGAATATCTTACGACTCTGTATGCCACTTTAGCACCTTGAAAAGCATGTTAGTATAATGTACGACACCTCACAACTCTTAACAACACCTTACAATACCGTACGTAAAAATAAAATCCCTAATAAACCTATTGAATTCGTCCGAGTCCTTTGAACATCGTATGATAACTCAGGACTTGTGACGACTCTGTATGTGACATTAGCAACATGAAAAGTAATTTATAATAATGTAGGACGCGTTACAGCTTCTAAGAACACCTTACATCACCGTACGAAATATTAGAACTCCATAATAAACCTAATGAATTCCTCCGAGGCATTTAAACATCGTACGACAACTTAGAATATCTTACGACTCTGTATGCCACTTTAGCACCTTGAAAAGCATGTTAGTATAATGTACGACACCTCACAATTCTTAACAACACCTTACAATACCGTACGTAAAAATAAATCCCTTATAAACCTATTGAATTCGTCCGAGTCCTTTGAACATCGTACGATAACTCAGGACTTGTGACGACTCTGTATGTGACATTAGCAACATGAAAAGTAATTTATAATAATGTAGGACGCGTTACAGCATCTAAGAACACCTTACATCACCGTACGAAACATTAGAACTCCATAATAAACCTAATGAATTCCTCCGAGGCATTTAAACATCGTACGACAACTTAGAATATCTTACGACTCTGTATGCCACTTTAGCACCTTGAAAAGCATGTTAGTATAATGTACGACACCTCACAACTCCTAACAACACCTTACAATACCGTACGTAAAAATAAAATCCCTAATAAACCTATTGAATTCGTCCGAGTCCTTTGAACATCGTATGATAACTCAGGACTTGTTACGACTCTGTATGTGACATTAGCAACATGAAAAGCAATTTATAATAATGTAGGACGCGTTACAACTTCTAAGAACACCTTACATCACCGTACGAAACATTAAAACTCCATAATAAACCTAATGAATTACTCCGAGTCATTTAAATATCGTACGACAACTTAGAATATCTTACGACTCTGTATGCCACTTTAGCACCTTGAAAAGCATGTTAGTATAATGCACGACACCTCACAACTCTTAACAACACCTTACAATACCGTACGTAAAAATAAAATCCCTAATAAACCTATTGAAATCGTCCGAGTCCTTTGAACATCGTATGATAACTCAGGACTTGTTACGACTCTGTATGTGACATTAGCAACATGAAAAGCAATTTATAATAATGTAGGACGCGTTACAACTTCTAAGAACACCTTACATCACCGTACGAAACATTAAAACTCCATAATAAACCTAATGAATTCCTCCGAGTCATTTAAACATCGTACGACAACTTAGAATATCTTACGACTCTGTATGCCACTTTAGCACCTTGAAAAGCGTGTTAGTATAATGTACGACACCTCACAACTCTTAACAACACCTTACAATACCGTACGTAAAAATAAAATCTCTAATAAACCTATTGAATTCGTCCGAGTCCTTTGAACATCGTACGATAACTCAGGACTTGTGACGACTCTGTATGTGACATTAGCAACATGAAAAGTAATTTATAATAATGTAGGACGCGTTACAGCTTCTAAGAACACCTAACATCACCGTACGAAACATTAGAACTCCATAATAAACCTAATGAATTCCTCCGAGGCATTTAAACATCGTACGACAACTTAGAATATCTTACGACTCTGTATGCCACTTTAGCACCTTGAAAAGCATGTTAGTATAATGTACGACACCTCACAACTCCTAACAACACCTTACAATACCGTACGTAAAAATAAAATCCCTAATAAACCTATTGAATTCGTCCGAGTCCTTTGAACATCGTATGATAACTCAGGACTTGTTACGACTCTGTATGTGACATTAGCAACATGAAAAGCAATTTATAATAATGTAGGACGCGTTACAACTTCTAAGAACACCTTACATCACCGGACGAAACATTAAAACTCCATAATAAACCTAATGAATTACTCCGAGTCATTTAAATATCGTACGACAACTTAGAATATCTTACGACTCTGTATGCCACTTTAGCACCTTGAAAAGCATGTTAGTATAATGCACGACACCTCACAACTCTTAACAACACCTTACAATACCGTACGTAAAAATAAAATCCATAATAAACCTATTGAATTCGTCCGAGTCCTTTGAACATCGTATGATAACTCAGGACTTGTTACGACTCTGTATGTGACATTAGCAACATGAAAAGCAATTTATAATAATGTAGGACGCGTTACAACTTCTAAGAACACCTTACATCACCGTACGAAACATTAAAACTCCATAATAAACCTAATGAATTCCTCCGAGTCATTTAAACATCGTACGACAACTTAGAATATCTTACGACTCTGTATGCCACTTTAGCACCTTGAAAAGCATGTTAGTATAATGTACGACACCTCACAACTCTTAACAACACCTTACAATACCGTACGTAAAAATAAAATCCCTAATAAACCTATTGAATTCGTCCGAGTCCTTTGAACATCGTATGATAACTCAGGACTTGTGACGACTCTGTATGTGACATTAGCAACATGAAAAGTAATTTATAATAATGTAGGACGCGTTACAGCTTCTAAGAACACCTTACATCACCGTACGAAACATTAAAACTCCATAATAAACCTAATGAATTCCTCCGAGTCATTTAAACATCGTACGACAACTTAGAATATCTTACGACTCTGTATGCCACTTTAGCACCTTGAAAAGCATGTTAGTATAATGTACGACACCTCACAACTCCTAACAACACCTTACAATACCGTACGTAAAAATAAATCCCTTATAAACCTATTGAATTCGTCTGAGTCCTTTGAACATCGTACGATAACTCAGGACTTGTGACGACTCTGTATGTGACATTAGCAACATGAAAAGTAATTTATAATAATGTAGGACGCGTTACAGCTTCTAAGAACACCTTACATCACCGTACGAAACATTAGAACTCCATAATAAACCTAATGAATTTCTCCGAGGCATTTAAACATCGTACGACAACTTAGAATATCTTACGACTCTGTATGCCACTTTAGCACCTTGAAAAGCATGTTAGTATAATGTACGACACCTCACAACTCCTAACAACACCTTACAATACCGTACGTAAAAATAAAATCCCTAATAAACCTATTGAATTCGTCCGAGTCCTTTGAACATCGTATGATAACTCAGGACTTGTTACGACTCTGTATGTGACATTAGCAACATGAAAAGCAATTTATAATAATGTAGGACGCGTTACAACTTCTAAGAACACCTTACATCACCGTACGAAACATTAAAACTCCATAATAAACCTAATGAATTACTCCGAGTCATTTAAACATCGTACGACAACTTAGAATATCTTACGACTCTGTATGCCACTTTAGCACCTTGAAAAGCATGTTAGTATAATGTACGACACCTCACAACTCTTAACAACACCTTACAATACCGTACGTAAAAATAAAATCCCTAATAAACCTATTGAATTCGTCCGAGTCCTTTGAACATCGTATGATAACTCAGGACTTGTGACGACTCTGTATGTGACATTAGCAACATGAAAAGTAATTTATAATAATGTAGGACGCGTTACAGCTTCTAAGAACACCTTACATCACCGTACGAAATATTAGAACTCCATAATAAACCTAATGAATTCCTCCGAGGCATTTAAACATCGTACGACAACTTAGAATATCTTACGACTCTATATGCCACTTTAGCACCTTGAAAAGCGTGTTAGTATAATGTACGACACCTCACAATTCTTAACAACACCTTACAATACCGTACGTAAAAATAAATCCCTTATAAACCTATTGAATTCGTCTGAGTCCTTTGAACATCGTACGATAACTCAGGACTTGTGACGACTCTGTATGTGACATTAGCAACATGAAAAGTAATTTATAATAATGTAGGACGCGTTACAGCTTCTAAGAACACCTTACATCACCGTACGAAACATTAGAACTCCATAATAAACCTAATGAATTTCTCCGAGGCATTTAAACATCGTACGACAACTTAGAATATCTTACGACTCTGTATGCCACTTTAGCACCTTGAAAAGCATGTTAGTATAATGTACGACACCTCACAACTCCTAACAACACCTTACAATACCGTACGTAAAAATAAAATCCCTAATAAACCTATTGAATTCGTCCGAGTCCTTTGAACATCGTATGATAACTCAGGACTTGTTACGACTCTGTATGTGACATTAGCAACATGAAAAGCAATTTATAATAATGTAGGACGCGTTACAACTTCTAAGAACACCTTACATCACCGTACGAAACATTAAAACTCCATAATAAACCTAATGAATTACTCCGAGTCATTTAAATATCGTACGACAACTTAGAATATCTTACGACTCTGTATGCCACTTTAGCACCTTGAAAAGCATGTTAGTATAATGCACGACACCTCACAACTCTTAACAACACCTTACAATACCGTACGTAAAAATAAAATCCCTAATAAACCTATTGAATTCGTCCGAGTCCTTTGAACATCGTATGATAACTCAGGACTTGTTACGACTCTGTATGTGACATTAGCAACATGAAAAGCAATTTATAATAATGTAGGACGCGTTACAACTTCTAAGAACACCTTACATCACCGTACGAAACATTAAAACTCCATAATAAACCTAATGAATTCCTCCGAGTCATTTAAACATCGTACGACAACTTAGAATATCTTACGACTCTGTATGCCACTTTAGCACCTTGAAAAGCGTGTTAGTATAATGTACGACACCTCACAACTCTTAACAACACCTTACAATACCGTACGTAAAAATAAAATCTCTAATAAACCTATTGAATTCGTCCGAGTCCTTTGAACATCGTACGATAACTCAGGACTTGTGACGACTCTGTATGTGACATTAGCAACATGAAAAGTAATTTATAATAATGTAGGACGCGTTACAGCTTCTAAGAACACCTAACATCACCGTACGAAACATTAGAACTCCATAATAAACCTAATGAATTCCTCCGAGGCATTTAAACATCGTACGACAACTTAGAATATCTTACGACTCTGTATGCCACTTTAGCACCTTGAAAAGCATGTTAGTATAATGTACGACACCTCACAACTCCTAACAACACCTTACAATACCGTACGTAAAAATAAAATCCCTAATAAACCTATTGAATTCGTCCGAGTCCTTTGAACATCGTATGATAACTCAGGACTTGTTACGACTCTGTATGTGACATTAGCAACATGAAAAGCAATTTATAATAATGTAGGACGCGTTACAACTTCTAAGAACACCTTACATCACCGGACGAAACATTAAAACTCCATAATAAACCTAATGAATTACTCCGAGTCATTTAAATATCGTACGACAACTTAGAATATCTTACGACTCTGTATGCCACTTTAGCACCTTGAAAAGCATGTTAGTATAATGCACGACACCTCACAACTCTTAACAACACCTTACAATACCGTACGTAAAAATAAAATCCCTAATAAACCTATTGAATTCGTCCGAGTCCTTTGAACATCGTATGATAACTCAGGACTTGTTACGACTCTGTATGTGACATTAGCAACATGAAAAGCAATTTATAATAATGTAGGACGCGTTACAACTTCTAAGAACACCTTACATCACCGTACGAAACATTAAAACTCCATAATAAACCTAATGAATTCCTCCGAGTCATTTAAACATCGTACGACAACTTAGAATATCTTACGACTCTGTATGCCACTTTAGCACCTTGAAAAGCATGTTAGTATAATGTACGACACCTCACAACTCTTAACAACACCTTACAATACCGTACGTAAAAATAAAATCCCTAATAAACCTATTGAATTCGTCCGAGTCCTTTGAACATCGTATGATAACTCAGGACTTGTGACGACTCTGTATGTGACATTAGCAACATGAAAAGTAATTTATAATAATGTAGGACGCGTTACAGCTTCTAAGAACACCTTACATCACCGTACGAAATATTAGAACTCCATAATAAACCTAATGAATTCCTCCGAGGCATTTAAACATCGTACGACAACTTAGAATATCTTACGACTCTGTATGCCACTTTAGCACCTTGAAAAGCATGTTAGTATAATGTACGACACCTCACAATTCTTAACAACACCTTACAATACCGTACGTAAAAATAAATCCCTTATAAACCTATTGAATTCGTCTGAGTCCTTTGAACATCGTACGATAACTCAGGACTTGTGACGACTCTGTATGTGACATTAGCAACATGAAAAGTAATTTATAATAATGTAGGACGCGTTACAGCATCTAAGAACACCTTACATCACCGTACGAAACATTAGAACTCCATAATAAACCTAATGAATTCCTCCGAGGCATTTAAACATCGTACGACAACTTAGAATATCTTACGACTCTGTATGCCACTTTAGCACCTTGAAAAGCATGTTAGTATAATGTACGACACCTCACAACTCCTAACAACACCTTACAATACCGTACGTAAAAATAAAATCCCTAATAAACCTATTGAATTCGTCCGAGTCCTTTGAACATCGTATGATAACTCAGGACTTGTTACGACTCTGTATGTGACATTAGCAACATGAAAAGCAATTTATAATAATGTAGGACGCGTTACAACTTCTAAGAACACCTTACATCACCGGACGAAACATTAAAACTCCATAATAAACCTAATGAATTACTCCGAGTCATTTAAATATCGTACGACAACTTAGAATATCTTACGACTCTGTATGCCACTTTAGCACCTTGAAAAGCGTGTTAGTATAATGTACGACACCTCACAACTCTTAACAACACCTTACAATACCGTACGTAAAAATAAAATCCCTAATAAACCTATTGAATTCGTCCGAGTCCTTTGAACATCGTATGATAACTCAGGACTTGTGACGACTCTGTATGTGACATTAGCAACATGAAAAGTAATTTATAATAATGTAGGACGCGTTACAGCTTCTAAGAACACCTTACATCACCGTACGAAATATTAGAACTCCATAATAAACCTAATGAATTCCTCCGAGGCATTTAAACATCGTACGACAACTTAGAATATCTTACGACTCTGTATGCCACTTTAGCACCTTGAAAAGCATGTTAGTATAATGTACGACACCTCACAATTCTTAACAACACCTTACAATACCGTACGTAAAAATAAATCCCTTATAAACCTATTGAATTCGTCTGAGTCCTTTGAACATCGTACGATAACTCAGGACTTGTGACGACTCTGTATGTGACATTAGCAACATGAAAAGTAATTTATAATAATGTAGGACGCGTTACAGCTTCTAAGAACACCTTACATCACCGTACGAAACATTAGAACTCCATAATAAACCTAATGAATTTCTCCGAGGCATTTAAACATCGTACGACAACTTAGAATATCTTACGACTCTGTATGCCACTTTAGCACCTTGAAAAGCATGTTAGTATAATGTACGACACCTCACAACTCCTAACAACACCTTACAATACCGTACGTAAAAATAAAATCCCTAATAAACCTATTGAATTCGTCCGAGTCCTTTGAACATCGTATGATAACTCAGGACTTGTTACGACTCTGTATGTGACATTAGCAACATGAAAAGCAATTTATAATAATGTAGGACGCGTTACAACTTCTAAGAACACCTTACATCACCGTACGAAACATTAAAACTCCATAATAAACCTAATGAATTACTCCGAGTCATTTAAATATCGTACGACAACTTAGAATATCTTACGACTCTGTATGCCACTTTAGCACCTTGAAAAGCATGTTAGTATAATGCACGACACCTCACAACTCTTAACAACACCTTACAATACCGTACGTAAAAATAAAATCCCTAATAAACCTATTGAATTCGTCCGAGTCCTTTGAACATCGTATGATAACTCAGGACTTGTTACGACTCTGTATGTGACATTAGCAACATGAAAAGCAATTTATAATAATGTAGGACGCGTTACAACTTCTAAGAACACCTTACATCACCGTACGAAACATTAAAACTCCATAATAAACCTAATGAATTCCTCCGAGTCATTTAAACATCGTACGACAACTTAGAATATCTTACGACTCTGTATGCCACTTTAGCACCTTGAAAAGCGTGTTAGTATAATGTACGACACCTCACAACTCTTAACAACACCTTACAATACCGTACGTAAAAATAAAATCTCTAATAAACCTATTGAATTCGTCCGAGTCCTTTGAACATCGTACGATAACTCTGGACTTGTGACGACTCTGTATGTGACATTAGCAACATGAAAAGTAATTTATAATAATGTAGGACGCGTTACAGCTTCTAAGAACACCTAACATCACCGTACGAAACATTAGAACTCCATAATAAACCTAATGAATTCCTCCGAGGCATTTAAACATCGTACGACAACTTAGAATATCTTACGACTCTGTATGCCACTTTAGCACCTTGAAAAGCATGTTAGTATAATGTACGACACCTCACAACTCCTAACAACACCTTACAATACCGTACGTAAAAATAAAATCCCTAATAAACCTATTGAATTCGTCCGAGTCCTTTGAACATCGTATGATAACTCAGGACTTGTTACGACTCTGTATGTGACATTAGCAACATGAAAAGCAATTTATAATAATGTAGGACGCGTTACAACTTCTAAGAACACCTTACATCACCGGACGAAACATTAAAACTCAATAATAAACCTAATGAATTACTCCGAGTCATTTAAATATCGTACGACAACTTAGAATATCTTACGACTCTGTATGCCACTTTAGCACCTTGAAAAGCATGTTAGTATAATGCACGACACCTCACAACTCTTAACAACACCTTACAATACCGTACGTAAAAATAAAATCCCTAATAAACCTATTGAATTCGTCCGAGTCCTTTGAACATCGTATGATAACTCAGGACTTGTTACGACTCTGTATGTGACATTAGCAACATGAAAAGCAATTTATAATAATGTAGGACGCGTTACAACTTCTAAGAACACCTTACATCACCGTACGAAACATTAAAACTCCATAATAAACCTAATGAATTCCTCCGAGTCATTTAAACATCGTACGACAACTTAGAATATCTTACGACTCTGTATGCCACTTTAGCACCTTGAAAAGCATGTTAGTATAATGTACGACACCTCACAACTCTTAACAACACCTTACAATACCGTACGTAAAAATAAAATCCCTAATAAACCTATTGAATTCGTCCGAGTCCTTTGAACATCGTATGATAACTCAGGACTTGTGACGACTCTGTATGTGACATTAGCAACATGAAAAGTAATTTATAATAATGTAGGACGCGTTACAGCTTCTAAGAACACCTTACATCACCGTACGAAATATTAGAACTCCATAATAAACCTAATGAATTCCTCCGAGGCATTTAAACATCGTACGACAACTTAGAATATCTTACGACTCTGTATGCCACTTTAGCACCTTGAAAAGCATGTTAGTATAATGTACGACACCTCACAATTCTTAACAACACCTTACAATACCGTACGTAAAAATAAATCCCTTATAAACCTATTGAATTCGTCTGAGTCCTTTGAACATCGTACGATAACTCAGGACTTGTGACGACTCTGTATGTGACATTAGCAACATGAAAAGTAATTTATAATAATGTAGGACGCGTTACAGCATCTAAGAACACCTTACATCACCGTACGAAACATTAGAACTCCATAATAAACCTAATGAATTCCTCCGAGGCATTTAAACATCGTACGACAACTTAGAATATCTTACGACTCTGTATGCCACTTTAGCACCTTGAAAAGCATGTTAGTATAATGTACGACACCTCACAACTCCTAACAACACCTTACAATACCGTACGTAAAAATAAAATCCCTAATAAACCTATTGAATTCGTCCGAGTCCTTTGAACATCGTATGATAACTCAGGACTTGTTACGACTCTGTATGTGACATTAGCAACATGAAAAGCAATTTATAATAATGTAGGACGCGTTACAACTTCTAAGAACACCTTACATCACCGGACGAAACATTAAAACTCCATAATAAACCTAATGAATTACTCCGAGTCATTTAAATATCGTACGACAACTTAGAATATCTTACGACTCTGTATGCCACTTTAGCACCTTGAAAAGCGTGTTAGTATAATGTACGACACCTCACAACTCTTAACAACACCTTACAATACCGTACGTAAAAATAAAATCCCTAATAAACCTATTGAATTCGTCCGAGTCCTTTGAACATCGTATGATAACTCAGGACTTGTGACGACTCTGTATGTGACATTAGCAACATGAAAAGTAATTTATAATAATGTAGGACGCGTTACAGCTTCTAAGAACACCTTACATCACCGTACGAAATATTAGAACTCCATAATAAACCTAATGAATTCCTCCGAGGCATTTAAACATCGTACGACAACTTAGAATATCTTACGACTCTGTATGCCACTTTAGCACCTTGAAAAGCATGTTAGTATAATGTACGACACCTCACAATTCTTAACAACACCTTACAATACCGTACGTAAAAATAAATCCCTTATAAACCTATTGAATTCGTCTGAGTCCTTTGAACATCGTACGATAACTCAGGACTTGTGACGACTCTGTATGTGACATTAGCAACATGAAAAGTAATTTATAATAATGTAGGACGCGTTACAGCATCTAAGAACACCTTACATCACCGTACGAAACATTAGAACTCCATAATAAACCTAATGAATTCCTCCGAGGCATTTAAACATCGTACGACAACCTAGAATATCTTACGACTCTGTATGCCACTTTAGCACCTTGAAAAGCATGTTAGTATAATGTACGACACCTCACAACTCCTAACAACACCTTACAATACCGTACGTAAAAATAAAATCCCTAATAAACCTATTGAATTCGTCCGAGTCCTTTGAACATCGTATGATAACTCAGGACTTGTTACGACTCTGTATGTGACATTAGCAACATGAAAAGCAATTTATAATAATGTAGGACGCGTTACAACTTCTAAGAACACCTTACATCACCGGACGAAACATTAAAACTCCATAATAAACCTAATGAATTACTCCGAGTCATTTAAATATCGTACGACAACTTAGAATATCTTACGACTCTGTATGCCACTTTAGCACCTTGAAAAGCATGTTAGTATAATGCTCGACACCTCACAACTCTTAACAACACCTTACAATACCGTACGTAAAAATAAAATCCCTAATAAACCTATTGAATTCGTCCGAGTCCTTTGAACATCGTATGATAACTCAGGACTTGTTACGACTCTGTATGTGACATTAGCAACATGAAAAGCAATTTATAATAATGTAGGACGCGTTACAACTTCTAAGAACACCTTACATCACCGTACGAAACATTAAAACTCCATAATAAACCTAATGAATTCCTCCGAGTCATTTAAACATCGTACGACAACTTAGAATATCTTACGACTCTGTATGCCACTTTAGCACCTTGAAAAGCGTGTTAGTATAATGTTCGACACCTCACAACTCTTAACAACACCTTACAATACCGTACGTAAAAATAAAATCCCTAATAAACCTATTGAATTCGTCCGAGTCCTTTGAACATCGTATGATAACTCAGGACTTGTGACGACTCTGTATGTGACATTAGCAACATGAAAAGTAATTTATAATAATGTAGGACGCGTTACAGCTTCTAAGAACACCTTACATCACCGTACGAAATATTAGAACTCCATAATAAACCTAATGAATTCCTCCGAGGCATTTAAATATCGTACGACAACTTAGAATATCTTACGACTCTGTATGCCACTTTAGCACCTTGAAAAGCGTGTTAGTATAATGTACGACACCTCACAACTCTTAACAACACCTTACAATACCGTACGTAAAAATAAAATCCCTAATAAACCTATTGAATTCGTCCGAGTCCTTTGAACATCGTATGATAACTCAGGACTTGTGACGACTCTGTATGTGACATTAGCAACATGAAAAGTAATTTATAATAATGTAGGACGCGTTACAGCTTCTAAGAACACCTTACATCACCGTACAAAATATTAGAACTCCATAATAAACCTAATGAATTCCTCCGAGGCATTTAAACATCGTACGACAACTTAGAATATCTTACGACTCTGTATGCCACTTTAGCACCTTGAAAAGCATGTTAGTATAATGTACGACACCTCACAATTCTTAACAACACCTTACAATACCGTACGTAAAAATAAATCCCTTATAAACCTATTGAATTCGTCTGAGTCCTTTGAACATCGTACGATAACTCAGGACTTGTGACGACTCTGTATGTGACATTAGCAACATGAAAAGTAATTTATAATAATGTAGGACGCGTTACAGCATCTAAGAACACCTTACATCACCGTACGAAACATTAGAACTCCATAATAAACCTAATGAATTCCTCCGAGGCATTTAAACATCGTACGACAACTTAGAATATCTTACGACTCTGTATGCCACTTTAGCACCTTGAAAAGCATGTTAGTATAATGTACGACACCTCACAACTCCTAACAACACCTTACAATACCGTACGTAAAAATAAAATCCCTAATAAACCTATTGAATTCGTACGAGTCCTTTGAACATCGTATGATAACTCAGGACTTGTTACGACTCTGTATGTGACATTAGCAACATGAAAAGTAATTTATAATAATGTAGGACGCGTTACAGCTTCTAAGAACACCTTACATCACCGTACGAAATATTAGAACTCCATAATAAACCTAATGAATTCCTCCGAGGCATTTAAACATCGTACGACAACTTAGAATATCTTACGACTCTGTATGCCACTTTAGCACCTTGAAAAGCATGTTAGTATAAAGTACGACACCTCACAACTCCTAACAACACCTTACAATACCGTACGTAAAAATAAAATCCCTAATAAACCTATTGAATTCGTCCGAGTCCTTTGAACATCGTATGATAACTCAGGACTTGTGACGACTCTGTATGTGACATTAGCAACATGAAAAGTAATTTATAATAATGTAGGACGCGTTACAGCTTCTAAGAACACCTTACATCACCGTACGAAATATTAGAACTCCATAATAAACCTAATGAATTCCTCCGAGGCATTTAAACATCGTACGACAACTTAGAATATCTTACGACTCTGTATGCCACTTTAGCACCTTGAAAAGCATGTTAGTATAATGTACGACACCTCACAACTCCTAACAACACCTTACAATACCGTACGTAAAAATAAAATCCCTAATAAACCTATTGAATTCGTCCGAGTCCTTTGAACATCGTATGATAACTCAGGACTTGCTACGACTCTGTATGTGACATTAGCAACATGAAAAGCAATTTATAATAATGTAGGACGCGTTACAACTTCTAAGAACACCTTACATCACAGTACGAAACATTAAAACTCCATAATAAACCTAATGAATTACTCCGAGTCATTTAAATATCGTACGACAACTTAGAATATCTTACGACTCTGTATGCCACTTTAGCACCTTGAAAAGCATGTTAGTATAATGCACGACACCTCACAACTCTTAACAACACCTTACAATACCGTACGTAAAAATAAAATCCCTAATAAACCTATTGAATTCGTCCGAGTCCTTTGAACATCGTATGATAACTCAGGACTTGTTACGACTCTGTATGTGACATTAGCAACATGAAAAGCAATTTATAATAATGTAGGACGCGTTACAACTTCTAAGAACACCTTACATCACCGTACGAAACATTAAAACTCCATAATAAACCTAATGAATTCCTCCGAGTCATTTAAACATCGTACGACAACTTAGAATATCTTACGACTCTGTATGCCACTTTAGCACCTTGAAAAGCATGTTAGTATAATGTACGACACCTCACAACTCCTAACAACACCTTACAATACCGTACGTAAAAATAAAATCCCTAATAAACCTATTGAATTCGTCCGAGTCCTTTGAACATCGTATGATAACTCAGGACTTGTTACGACTCTGTATGTGACATTAGCAACATGAAAAGTAATTTATAATAATGTAGGACGCGTTACAGCTTCTAAGAACACCTTACATCACCGTACGAAATATTAAAACTCCATAATAAACCTAATGAATTCCTCCGAGGCATTTAAACATCGTACGACAACTTAGAATATCTTACGACTCTGTATGCCACTTTAGCACCTTGAAAAGCGTGTTAGTATAATGTACGACACCTCACAACTCTTAACAACACCTTACAATACCGTACGTAAAAATAAAATCCCTAATAAACCTATTGAATTCGTCCGAGTCCTTTGAACATCGTACGATAACTCAGGACTTGTGACGACTCTGTATGTGACATTAGCAACATGAAAAGTAATTTATAATAATGTAGGACGCGTTACAGCTTCTAAGAACACCTTACATCACCGTACGAAACATTAGAACTCCATAATAAACCTAATGAATTCCTCCGAGGCATTTAAACATCGTACGACAACTTAGAATATCTTACGACTCTGTATGCCACTTTAGCACCTTGAAAAGCATGTTAGTATAATGTACGACACCTCACAACTCCTAACAACACCTTACAATACCGTACGTAAAAATAAAATCCCTAATAAACCTATTGAATTCGTCCGAGTCCTTTGAACATCGTATGATAACTCAGGACTTGTTACGACTCTGTATGTGACTTTAGCAACATGAAAAGCAATTTATAATAATGTAGGACGCGTTACAACTTCTAAGAACACCTTACATCACCGTACGAAACATTAAAACTCCATAATAAACCTAATGAATTCCTCCGAGTCATTTAAACATCGTACGACAACTTAGAATATCTTACGACTCTGTATGTCACTTTAGCACCTTGAAAAGCGTGTTAGTATAATGTACGACACCTCACAACTCTTAACAACACCTTACAATACCGTACGTAAAAATAAAATCCCTAATAAACCTATTGAATTCGTCCGAGTCCTTTGAACATCGTATGATAACTCAGGACTTGTGACGACTCTGTATGTGACATTAGCAACATGAAAAGTAATTTATAATAATGTAGGACGCGTTACAGATTCTAAAAACACCTTACATCACCGTACGAAATATTAGAACTCCATAATAAACCTAATGAATTCCTCCGAGGCATTTAAACATCGTACGACAACTTAGAATATCTTACGACTCCTTATGCCACTTTAGCACCTTGAAAAGCATGTTAGTATATTGTACGACACCTCACAATTCTTAACAACACCTTACAATACCGTACGTAAAAATAAATCCCTTATAAACCTATTGAATTCGTCTGAGTCCTTTGAACATCGTACGATAACTCAGGACTTGTGACGACTCTGTATGTGACATTAGCAACATGAAAAGTAATTTATAATAATGTAGGACGCGTTACAGCATCTAAGAACACCTTACATCACCGTACGAAACATTAGAACTCCATAATAAACCTAATGAATTCCTCCGAGGCATTTAAACATCGTACGACAACTTAGAATATCTTACGACTCTGTATGCCACTTTAGCACCTTGAAAAGCATGTTAGTATAATGTACGACACCTCACAACTCCTAACAACACCTTACAATACCGTACGTAAAAATAAAATCCCTAATAAACCTATTGAATTCGTCCGAGTCCTTTGAACATCGTATGATAACTCAGGACTTGTTACGACTCTGTATGTGACATTAGCAACATGAAAAGCAATTTATAATAATGTAGGACGCGTTACAACTTCTAAGAACACCTTACATCACAGTACGAAACATTAAAACTCCATAATAAACCTAATGAATTACTCCGAGTGATTTAAATATCGTACGACAACTTAGAATATCTTACGACTCTGTATGCCACTTTTGCACCTTGAAAAGCATGTTAGTATAATGCACGACACCTCACAACTCTTAACAACACCTTACAATACCGTACGTAAAAATAAAATCCCTAATAAACCTATTGAATTCGTCCGAGTCCTTTGAACATCGTATGATAACTCAGGACTTGTTACGACTCTGTATGTGACATTAGCAACATGAAAAGCAATTTATAATAATGTAGGACGCGTTACAACTTCTAAGAACACCTTACATCACCGTACGAAACATTAAAACTCCATAATAAACCTAATGAATTCCTCCGAGTCATTTAAACATCGTACGACAACTTAGAATATCTTACGACTCTGTATGCCACTTTAGCACCTTGAAAAGCGTGTTAGTATAATGTACGACACCTCACAACTCTTAACAACACCTTACAATACCGTACGTAAAAATAAAATCCCTAATAAACCTATTGAATTCGTCCGAGTCCTTTGAACATCGTACGATAACTCAGGACTTGTGACGACTCTGTATGTGACATTAGCAACATGAAAAGTAATTTATAATAATGTAGGACGCGTTACAGCTTCTAAGAACACCTTACATCACCGTACGAAACATTAGAACTCCATAATAAACCTAATGAATTCCTCCGAGGCATTTAAACATCGTACGACAACTTAGAATATCTTACGACTCTGTATGCCACTTTAGCACCTTGAAAAGCATGTTAGTATAATGTACGACACCTCACAACTCCTAACAACACCTTACAATACCGTACGTAAAAATAAAATCCCTAATAAACCTATTGAATTCGTTCGAGTCCTTTGAACATCGTATGATAACTCAGGACTTGTTACGACTCTGTATGTGACATTAGCAACATGAAAAGCAATTTATAATAATGTAGGACGCGTTACAACTTCTAAGAACACCTTACATCACCGTACGAAACATTAAAACTCCATAATAAACCTAATGAATTACTCCGAGTCATTTAAATATCGTACGACAACTTAGAATATCTTACGACTCTGTATGCCACTTTAGCACCTTGAAAAGCATGTTAGTATAATGCACGGCACCTCACAACTCTTAACAACACCTTACAATACCGTACGTAAAAATAAAATCCCTAATAAACCTATTGAATTCGTCCGAGTCCTTTGAACATCGTATGATAACTCAGGACTTGTTACGACTCTGTATGTGACATTAGCAACATGAAAAGCAATTTATAATAATGTAGGACGCGTTACATCTTCTAAGAACACCTTAAATCACCGTACGAAACATTAAAACTCCATAATAAACCTAATGAATTCCTTCGAGTCATTTAAACATCGTACGACAACTTAGAATATCTTACGACTCTGTATGCCACTTTAGCACCTTGAAAAGCGTGTTAGTATAATGTACGACACCTCACAACTCTTAACAACACCTTACAATACCGTACGTAAAAATAAAATCCCTAATAAACCTATTGAATTCGTCCGAGACCTTTGAACATCGTATGATAACTCAGGACTTGTGACGACTCTGTATGTGACATTAGCAACATGAAAAGTAATTTATAATAATGTAGGACGCGTTACAGATTCTAAGAACACCTTACATCACCGTACGAAATATTAGAACTCCATAATAAACCTAATGAATTCCTCCGAGGCATTTAAACATCGTACGACAACTTAGAATATCTTACGACTCTGTATGCCACTTTAGCACCTTGAAAAGCGTGTTAGTATAATGTACGACACCTCACAACTCTTAACAACACCTTACAATACCGTACGTAAAAATAAAATCCCTAATAAACCTATTGAATTCGTCCGAGTCCTTTGAACATCGTACGATAACTCAGGACTTGTGACGACTCTGTATGTGACATTAGCAACATGAAAACTAATTTATAATAATGTAGGACGCGTTACAGCTTCTAAGAACACCTTACATCACCGTACGAAACATTAGAACTCCATAATAAACCTAATGAATTCCTCCGAGGCATTTAAACATCGTACGACAACTTAGAATATCTTACGACTCTGTATGCCACTTTAGCACCTTGAAAAGCATGTTAGTATAATGTACGACACCTCACAACTCCTAACAACACCTTACAATACCGTACGTAAAAATAAAATCCCTAATAAACCTATTGAATTCGTCCGAGTCCTTTGAACATCGTATGATAACTCAGGACTTGTTACGACTCTGTATGTGACATTAGCAACATGAAAAGCAATTTATAATAATGTAGGACGCGTTACAACTTCTAAGAACACCTTACATCACCGTACGAAACATTAAAACTCCATAATAAACCTAATGAATTCCTCCGAGTCATTTAAACATCGTACGACAACTTAGAATATCTTACGACTCTGTATGTCACTTTAGCACCTTGAAAAGCGTGTTAGTATAATGTACGACACCTCACAACTCTTAACAACACCTTACAATACCGTACGTAAAAATAAAATCCCTAATAAACCTATTGAATTCGTCCGAGTCCTTTGAACATCGTATGATAACTCAGGACTTGTGACGACTCTGTATGTGACATTAGCAACATGAAAAGTAATTTATAATAATGTAGGACGCGTTACAGATTCTAAGAACACCTTACATCACCGTACGAAATATTAGAACTCCATAATAAACCTAATGAATTCCTCCGAGGCATTTAAACATCGTACGACAACTTAGAATATCTTACGACTCTGTATGCCACTTTAGCACCTTGAAAAGCATGTTAGTATAATGTACGACACCTCACAATTCTTAACAACACCTTACAATACCGTACGTAAAAATAAATCCCTTATAAACCTATTGAATTCGTCTGAGTCCTTTGAACATCGTACGATAACTCAGGACTTGTGACGACTCTGTATGTGACATTAGCAACATGAAAAGTAATTTATAATAATGTAGGACGCGTTACAGCATCTAAGAACACCTTACATCACCGTACGAAACATTAGAACTCCATAATAAACCTAATGAATTCCTCCGAGGCATTTAAACATCGTACGACAACTTAGAATATCTTACGACTATGTATGCCACTTTAGCACCTTGAAAAGCATGTTAGTATAATGTACGACACCTCACAACTCCTAACAACACCTTACAATACCGTACGTAAAAATAAAATCCCTAATAAACCTATTGAATTCGTCCGAGTCCTTTGAACATCGTATGATAACTCAGGACTTGTTACGACTCTGTATGTGACATTAGCAACATGAAAAGCAATTTATAATAATGTAGGACGCGTTACAACTTCTAAGAACACCTTACATCACAGTACGAAACATTAAAACTCCATAATAAACCTAATGAATTACTCCGAGTGATTTAAATATCGTACGACAACTTAGAATATCTTACGACTCTGTATGCCACTTTAGCACCTTGAAAAGCATGTTAGTATAATGCACGACACCTCACAACTCTTAACAACACCTTACAATACCGTACGTAAAAATAAAATCCCTAATAAACCTATTGAATTCGTCCGAGTCCTTTGAACATCGTATGATAACTCAGGACTTGTTACGACTCTGTATGTGACATTAGCAACATGAAAAGCAATTTATAATAATGTAGGACGCGTTACAACTTCTAAGAACACCTTACATCACCGTACGAAACATTAAAACTCCATAATAAACCTAATGAATTCCTCCGAGTCATTTAAACATCGTACGACAACTTAGAATATCTTACGACTCTGTATGTCACTTTAGCACCTTGAAAAGCGTGTTAGTATAATGTACGACACCTCACAACTCTTAACAACACCTTACAATACCGTACGTAAAAATAAAATCCCTAATAAACCTATTGAATTCGTCCGAGTCCTTTGAACATCGTATGATAACTCAGGACTTGTGACGACTCTGTATGTGACATTAGCAACATGAAAAGTAATTTATAATAATGTAGGACGCGTTACAGATTCTAAGAACACCTTACATCACCGTACGAAATATTAGAACTCCATAATAAACCTAATGAATTCCTCCGAGGCATTTAAACATCGTACGACAACTTAGAATATCTTACGACTCCTTATGCCACTTTAGCACCTTGAAAAGCATGTTAGTATAATGTACGACACCTCACAATTCTTAACAACACCTTACAATACCGTACGTAAAAATAAATCCCTTATAAACCTATTGAATTCGTCTGAGTCCTTTGAACATCGTACGATAACTCAGGACTTGTGACGACTCTGTATGTGACATTAGCAACATGAAAAGTAATTTATAATAATGTAGGACGCGTTACAGCATCTAAGAACACCTTACATCACCGTACGAAACATTAGAACTCCATAATAAACCTAATGAATTCCTCCGAGGCATTTAAACATCGTACGACAACTTAGAATATCTTACGACTCTGTATGCCACTTTAGCACCTTGAAAAGCATGTTAGTATAATGTACGACACCTCACAACTCCTAACAACACCTTACAATACCGTACGTAAAAATAAAATCCCTAATAAACCTATTGAATTCGTCCGAGTCCTTTGAACATCGTATGATAACTCAGGACTTGTTACGACTCTGTATGTGACATTAGCAACATGAAAAGCAATTTATAATAATGTAGGACGCGTTACAACTTCTAAGAACACCTTACATCACAGTACGAAACATTAAAACTCCATAATAAACCTAATGAATTACTCCGAGTGATTTAAATATCGTACGACAACTTAGAATATCTTACGACTCTGTATGCCACTTTAGCACCTTGAAAAGCATGTTAGTATAATGCACGACACCTCACAACTCTTAACAACACCTTACAATACCGTACGTAAAAATAAAATCCCTAATAAACCTATTGAATTCGTCCGAGTCCTTTGAACATCGTATGATAACTCAGGACTTGTTACGACTCTGTATGTGACATTAGCAACATGAAAAGCAATTTATAATAATGTAGGACGCGTTACAACTTCTAAGAACACCTTACATCACCGTACGAAACATTAAAACTCCATAATAAACCTAATGAATTCCTCCGAGTCATTTAAACATCGTACGACAACTTAGAATATCTTACGACTCTGTATGCCACTTTAGCACCTTGAAAAGCGTGTTAGTATAATGTACGACACCTCACAACTCTTAACAACACCTTACAATACCGTACGTAAAAATAAAATCCCTAATAAACCTATTGAATTCGTCCGAGTCCTTTGAACATCGTACGATAACTCAGGACTTGTGACGACTCTGTATGTGACATTAGCAACATGAAAAGTAATTTATAATAATGTAGGACGCGTTACAGCTTCTAAGAACACCTTACATCACCGTACGAAACATTAGAACTCCATAATAAACCTAATGAATTCCTCCGAGGCATTTAAACATCGTACGACAACTTAGAATATCTTACGACTCTGTATGCCACTTTAGCACCTTGAAAAGCATGTTAGTATAATGTACGACACCTCACAACTCCTAACAACACCTTACAATACCGTACGTAAAAATAAAATCCCTAATAAACCTATTGAATTCGTCCGAGTCCTTTGAACATCGTATGATAACTCAGGACTTGTTACGACTCTGTATGTGACATTAGCAACATGAAAAGCAATTTATAATAATGTAGGACGCGTTACAACTTCTAAGAACACCTTACATCACCGTACGAAACATTAAAACTCCATAATAAACCTAATGAATTCCTCCGAGTCATTTAAACATCGTACGACAACTTAGAATATCTTACGACTCTGTATGCCACTTTAGCACCTTGAAAAGCGTGTTAGTATAATGTACGACACCTCACAACTCTTAACAACACCTTACAATACCGTACGTAAAAATAAAATCCCTAATAAACCTATTGAATTCGTCCGAGTCCTTTGAACATCGTACGATAACTCAGGACTTGTGACGACTCTGTATGTGACATTAGCAACATGAAAAGTAATTTATAATAATGTAGGACGCGTTACAGCTTCTAAGAACACCTTACATCACCGTACGAAACATTAGAACTCCATAATAAACCTAATGAATTCCTCCGAGGCATTTAAACATCGTACGACAACTTAGAATATCTTACGACTCTGTATGCCACTTTAGCACCTTGAAAAGCATGTTAGTATAATGTACGACACCTCACAACTCCTAACAACACCTTACAATACCGTACGTAAAAATAAAATCCCTAATAAACCTATTGAATTCGTTCGAGTCCTTTGAACATCGTATGATAACTCAGGACTTGTTACGACTCTGTATGTGACATTAGCAACATGAAAAGCAATTTATAATAATGTAGGACGCATTACAACTTCTAAGAACACCTTACATCACCGTACGAAACATTAAAACTCCATAATAAACCTAATGAATTACTCCGAGTCATTTAAATATCGTACGACAACTTAGAATATCTTACGACTCTGTATGCCACTTTAGCACCTTGAAAAGCATGTTAGTATAATGCACGGCACCTCACAACTCTTAACAACACCTTACAATACCGTACGTAAAAATAAAATCCCTAATAAACCTATTGAATTCGTCCGAGTCCTTTGAACATCGTATGATAACTCAGGACTTGTTACGACTCTGTATGTGACATTAGCAACATGAAAAGCAATTTATAATAATGTAGGACGCGTTACAACTTCTAAGAACATCTTACATCACCGTACGAAACATTAAAACTCCATAATAAACCTAATGAATTCCTCCGAGTCATTTTAACATCGTACGACAACTTAGAATATCTTACGACTCTGTATGCCACGTTAACACCTTGAAAAGCATGTTAGTATAATGTACGACACCTCACTACTCCTAACAACACCTTACAATACAGTACGTAAAAATAGAATCCATAATAAACCTAATGAATTCGTCTGAGTCCTTTGAACATCGTACGATAACTCAGGACTTGTGACGACTCTGTATGTGACATTAGCAACATGAAAAGTAATTTATAATAATGTAGGACGCGTTACAGCATCTAAGAACACCTTACATCACCGTACGAAACATTAGAACTCCATAATAAACCTAATGAATTCCTCCGAGGCATTTAAACATCGTACGACAACTTAGAATATCTTACGACTCTGTATGCCACTTTAGCACCTTGAAAAGCATGTTAGTATAATGTACGACACCTCACAACTCCTAACAACACCTTACAATACCGTACGTAAAAATAAAATCCCTAATAAACCTATTGAATTCGTCCGAGTCCTTTGAACATCGTATGATAACTCAGGACTTGTTACGACTCTGTATGTGACATTAGCAACATGAAAAGCAATTTATAATAATGTAGGACGCGTTACAACTTCTAAGAACACCTTACATCACAGTACGAAACATTAAAACTCCATAATAAACCTAATGAATTACTCCGAGTGATTTAAATATCGTACGACAACTTAGAATATCTTACGACTCTGTATGCCACTTTAGCACCTTGAAAAGCATGTTAGTATAATGCACGACACCTCACAACTCTTAACAACACCTTACAATACCGTACGTAAAAATAAAATCCCTAATAAACCTATTGAATTCGTCCGAGTCCTTTGAACATCGTATGATAACTCAGGACTTGTTACGACTCTGTATGTGACATTAGCAACATGAAAAGCAATTTATAATAATGTAGGACGCGTTACAACTTCTAAGAACACCTTACATCACCGTACGAAACATTAAAACTCCATAATAAACCTAATGAATTCCTCCGAGTCATTTAAACATCGTACGACAACTTAGAATATCTTACGACTCTGTATGCCACTTTAGCACCTTGAAAAGCGTGTTAGTATAATGTACGACACCTCACAACTCTTAACAACACCTTACAATACCGTACGTAAAAATAAAATCCCTAATAAACCTATTGAATTCGTCCGAGTCCTTTGAACATCGTACGATAACTCAGGACTTGTGACGACTCTGTATGTGACATTAGCAACATGAAAAGTAATTTATAATAATGTAGGACGCGTTACAGCTTCTAAGAACACCTTACATCACCGTACGAAACATTAGAACTCCATAATAAACCTAATGAATTCCTCCGAGGCATTTAAACATCGTACGACAACTTAGAATATCTTACGACTCTGTATGCCACTTTAGCACCTTGAAAAGCATGTTAGTATAATGTACGACACCTCACAACTCCTAACAACACCTTACAATACCGTACGTAAAAATAAAATCCCTAATAAACCTATTGAATTCGTTCGAGTCCTTTGAACATCGTATGATAACTCAGGACTTGTTACGACTCTGTATGTGACATTAGCAACATGAAAAGCAATTTATAATAATGTAGGACGCGTTACAACTTCTAAGAACACCTTACATCACCGTACGAAACATTAAAACTCCATAATAAACCTAATGAATTACTCCGAGTCATTTAAATATCGTACGACAACTTAGAATATCTTACGACTCTGTATGCCACTTTAGCACCTTGAAAAGCATGTTAGTATAATGCACGGCACCTCACAACTCTTAACAACACCTTACAATACCGTACGTACAAATAAAATCCCTAATAAACCTATTGAATTCGTCCGAGTCCTTTGAACATCGTATGATAACTCAGGACTTGTTACGACTCTGTATGTGACATTAGCAACATGAAAAGCAATTTATAATAATGTAGGACGCGTTACATCTTCTAAGAACACCTTACATCACCGTACGAAACATTAAAACTCCATAATAAACCTAATGAATTCCTTCGAGTCATTTAAACATCGTACGACAACTTAGAATATCTTACGACTCTGTATGCCACTTTAGCACCTTGAAAAGCGTGTTAGTATAATGTACGACACCTCACAACTCTTAACAACACCTTACAATACCGTACGTAAAAATAAAATCCCTAATAAACCTATTGAATTCGTCCGAGACCTTTGAACATCGTATGATAACTCAGGACTTGTGACGACTCTGTATGTGACATTAGCAACATGAAAAGTAATTTATAATAATGTAGGACGCGTTACAGCTTCTAAGAACACCTTACATCACCGTACGAAACATTAGAACTCCATAATAAACCTAATGAATTCCTCCGAGGCATTTAAACATCGTACGACAACTTAGAATATCTTACGACTCTGTATGCCACTTTAGCACCTTGAAAAGCATGTTAGTATAATGTACGACACCTCACAACTCCTAACAACACCTTACAATACCGTACGTAAAAATAAAATCCCTAATAAACCTATTGAATTCGTTCGAGTCCTTTGAACATCGTATGATAACTCAGGACTTGTTACGACTCTGTATGTGACATTAGCAACATGAAAAGCAATTTATAATAATGTAGGACGCGTTACAACTTCTAAGAACACCTTACATCACCGTACTAAACATTAAAACTCCATAATAAACCTAATGAATTACTCCGAGTCATTTAAATATCGTACGACAACTTAGAATATCTTACGACTCTGTATGCCACTTTAGCACCTTGAAAAGCATGTTAGTATAATGCACGGCACCTCACAACTCTTAACAACACCTTACAATACCGTACGTAAAAATAAAATCCCTAATAAACCTATTGAATTCGTCCGAGTCCTTTGAACATCGTATGATAACTCAGGACTTGTTACGACTCTGTATGTGACATTAGCAACATGAAAAGCAATTTATAATAATGTAGGACGCGTTACATCTTCTAAGAACACCTTACATCACCGTACGAAACATTAAAACTCCATAATAAACCTAATGAATTCCTTCGAGTCATTTAAACATCGTACGACAACTTAGAATATCTTACGACTCTGTATGCCACTTTAGCACCTTGAAAAGCGTGTTAGTATAATGTACGACACCTCACAACTCTTAACAACACCTTACAATACCGTACGTAAAAATAAAATCCCTAATAAACCTATTGAATTCGTCCGAGACCTTTGAACATCGTATGATAACTCAGGACTTGTGACGACTCTGTATGTGACATTAGCAACATGAAAAGTAATTTATAATAATGTAGGACGCGTTACAGCTTCTAAGAACACCTTACATCACCGTACGAAATATTAGAACTCCATAATAAACCTAATGAATTCCTCCGTGGCATTTAAACATCGTACGACAACTTAGAATATCTTACGACTCTGTATGCCACATTAACACCTTGAAAAGCATATTAGTATAATGTACGACACCTCACAACTCTTAACAACACCTTACAATACCGTACGTAAAAATAAAATCCCTAATAAACCTATTGAATTCGTCCGAGTCCTTTGAACATCGTATGATAACTCAGGACTTGTTACGACTCTGTATGTGACATTAGCAACATGAAAAGCAATTTATAATAATGTAGGACGCGTTACAACTTCTAAGAACATCTTACATCACCGTACGAAACATTAAAACTCCATAATAAACCTAATGAATTCCTCCGAGTCATTTTAACATCGTACGACAACTTAGAATATCTTACGACTCTGTATGCCACGTTAACACCTTGAAAAGCATGTTAGTATAATGTACGACACCTCACTACTCCTAACAACACCTTACAATACAGTACGTAAAAATAAAATCCATAATAAACCTAATGAATTCGTCTGAGTCCTTTGAACATCGTACGATAACTCAGGACTTGTGACGACTCTGTATGTGACATTAGCAACATGAAAAGTAATTTATAATAATGTAGGACGCGTTACAGCTTCTAAGAACACCTTACATCACCGTACGAAACATTAGAACTCCTTAATAAACCTAATGAATTCCTCCGAGGCATTTAAACATCGTACGACAACTTAGAATATCTTACGACTCTGTATGCCACTTTAGCACCTTGAAAAGCGTGTTAGTATAATGTACGACACCTCACAATTCTTAACAACACCTTACAATACAGTACGTAAAAATAAAATCCCTAATAAACCTATTGAATTCGTCCGAGTCCTTTGAACATCGTATGATAACTCAGGACTTGTTACGACTCTGTATGTGACATTAGCAACATGAAAAGCAATTTATAATAATGTAGGACGCGTTACAGCTTCTAAGAACACCTTACATCACCGTACGAAACATTAAAACTCCATAATAAACCTAATGAATTCCTCCGAGTCATTTAAACATCGTACGACAACTTAGAATATCTTACGACTCTGTATGCCACATTAACACCTTGAAAAGCATGTTAGTATAATGTACGACACCTCACAACTTCTATCAACACCTTACAATACAGTACGTAAAAATAAAATCCATAATAAACCTAATGAATTCGTCCGAGTCCTTTGAACATCGTACGATAACTCAGGACTTGTGACGACTCTGTATGTGACATTAGCAACATGAAAAGTAATTTATAATAATGTAGGACGCGTTACAGCTTCTAAGAACACCTTACATCACCGTACGAAACATTAAAACTCCATAATAAACCTAATGAATTCCTCCGAGTCATTTAAACATCGTACGACAACTTAGAATATCTTACGACTCTGTATGCCACATTAACACCTTGAAAAGCATATTAGTATAATGTACGACACCTCACAACTCTTAACAACACGTTACAATACCGTACGTAAAAATAAAATCCCTAATAAACCTATTGAATTCGTCCGAGTCCGTTGAACATCGTATGATAACTCAGGACTTGTTACGACTCTGTATGTGACATTAGCAACATGAAAAGCAATATATAATAATGTAGGACGCGTTACAGCTTCTAAGAACACCTTACATCACCGTACGAAACATTAAAACTCCATAATAAACCTAATGAATTCCTCCGAGTCATTTAAACATCGTACGACAACTTAAAATATCTTACGACTCTGTATGCCACATTAACACCTTGAAAAGCATGTTAGTATAATGTACGACACCTCACAACTCCTAACAACACCTTACAATACAGTACGTAAAAATAAAATCCATAATAAACCTAATGAATTCGTCCGAGTCCTTTGAACATCGTACGATAACTCAGGAATTGTGACGACTCTGTATGTGACATTAGCAACATGAAAAGTAATATATAATAATGTAGGACGCGTTACAGCTTCTAAGAACACCTTACATCACCGTACGAAACATTAAAACTCCATAATAAACCTAATGAATTCCTCCGAGTCATTTAAACATCGTACGACAACTTAGAATATCTTACGACTCTGTATGCCACATTAACACCTTGAAAAGCATGTTAGTATAATGTACGACACCTCACAACTTCTATCAACACCTTACAATACAGTACGTAAAAATAAAATCCATAATAAACCTAATGAATTCGTCCGAGCCCTTTGAACATCGTACGATAACTCAGGACTTGTGACGACTCTGTATGTGACATTAGCAACATGAAAAGTAATTTATAATAATGTAGGACGCGTTACAGCTTCTAAGAAAACCTTACATCATCGTACGAAACATTAAAACTTGATAATAAACCTAATGAATTCCTCCGAGCCATTTAAACATCGTACGACAACTTAGAATATCTTACGACTCTGTATGCCACTTTAGCACCTTGAAAAGCATGTTAGTATAATGTACGACACCTCACAATTCTTAACAACACCTTACAATACCGTACGTAAAAATAAAATCCCAAATAAACCTTTTGAATTCGTCCGAGTCCTTTGAACATCGTATGATAACTCAGGACTTGTTACGACTCTGTATGTGACATTAGCAACATGAAAAGCAATTTATAATAATGTAGGACGCGTTACAACTTCTAAGAACACCTTACATTACTGTACGAAACATTAAAACTCCATAATAAACCTAATGAATTCCTCCGAGTCATTTAAACATCGTACGACAACTTAGAATATCTTACGACTCTGTATGCCACATTAACACCTTGAAAAGCATGTTAGTATAATGTACGACACCTCACAACTTCTATCAACACCTTACAATACAGTACGTAAAAATAAAATCCATAATAAACCTAATGAATTCGTCCGAGTCCTTTGAACATCGTACGATAACTCAGGACTTGTGACGACTCTGTATGTGACATTAGCAACATGAAAAGTAATTTATAATAATGTAGGACGCGTTACAGCTTCTAAGAACACCTTACATCACCGTACGAAACATTAAAACTCCATAATAAACCTAATGAATTCCTCCGAGTCATTTAAACATCGTACGACAACTTAGAATATCTTACGACTCTGTATGCCACATTAACACCTTGAAAAGCATATTAGTATAATGTACGACACCTCCAACTTTTAACAACACGTTACAATACCGTACGTAAAAATAAAATCCCTAATAAACCTATTGAATTCGTCCGAGTCCTTTGAACATCGTATGATAACTCAGGACTTGTTATGACTCTTTATGTGACATTAGCAACATGAAAAGCAATATATACTAATGTAGGACGCGTTACAGCTTCTAAGAACACCTTACATCACCATATGAAACATTAAAACTCCATAATAAACCTAATGAATTCCTCCGAGTCATTTAAACATCGTACGACAACTTAGAATATCTTACGACTCTGTATGCCACATTAACACCTTGAAAAGCATGTTAGTATAATGTACGACACCTCACAACTTCTATCAACACCTTACAATACAGTACGTAAAAATAAAATCCATAATAAACCTAATGAATTCGTCCGAGCCCTTTGAACATCGTACGATAACTCAGGACTTGTGACGACTCTGTATGTGACATTAGCAACATGAAAAGTAATTTATAATAATGTAGGACGCGTTACAGCTTCTAAGAAAACCTTACATCATCGTACGAAACATTAAAACTTGATAATAAACCTAATGAATTCCTCCGAGCCATTTAAACATCGTACGACAACTTAGAATATCTTACGACTCTATATGCCACTTTAGCACCTTGAAAAGCATGTTAGTATAATGTACGACACCTCACAATTCTTAACAACACCTTACAATACCGTACGTAAAAATAAAATCCCAAATAAACCTTTTGAATTCGTCCGAGTCCTTTGAACATCGTATGATAACTCAGGACTTGTTACGACTCTGTATGTGACATTAGCAACATGAAAAGCAATTTATAATAATGTAGGACGCGTTACAACTTCTAAGAACACCTTACATTACTGTACGAAACATTAAAACTCCATAATAAACCTAATGAATTCCTCCGAGTCATTTAAACATCGTACGACAACTTAAAATATCTTACGACTCTGTATGCCACATTAACACCTTGAAAAGCATGTTAGTATAATGTACGACACCTCACAACTTCTATCAACACCTTACAATACAGTACGTAAAAATAAAATCCATAATAAACCTAATGAATTCGTCCGAGTCCTTTGAACATCGTACGATAACTCAGGACTTGTGACGACTCTGTATGTGACATTAGCAACATGAAAAGTAATTTATAATAATGTAGGACGCGTTACAGCTTCTAAGAACACCTTACATCACCGTACGAAACATTAAAACTCCATAATAAACATAATGAATTCCTCCGAGTCATTTAAACATCATACGACAACTTAGAATATCTTACGACTCTGTATGCCACATTAACACCTTGAAAAGCATATTAGTATAATGTACGACACCTCACAACTCTTAACAACACGTTACAATACCGTACGTAAAAATAAAATCCCCAATAAACCTATTGAATTCGTCCGAGTCCTTTGAACATCGTATGATAACTCAGGACTTGTTACGACTCTGTATGTGACATTAGCAACATGAAAAGCAATATATAATAATGTAGGACGCGTTACAGCTTCTAAGAACACCTTACATCACCGTACGAAACATTAAAACTCCATAATAAACCTAATGAATTCCTCCGAGTCATTTAAACATCGTACGACAACTTAGAATATCTTACGACTCTGTATGCCACCTTAACACCTTGAAAAGCATGTTAGTATAATGTACGACACCTCACAACTCCTAACAACACCTTACAATACAGTACGTAAAAATAAAATCCATAATAAACCTACTGAATTCGTCCGAGTCCTTTGAACATCGTATGATAACTCAGGACTTGTTACGACTCTGTATGTGACATTAGCAACATCAAAAGCAATATATAATAATGTAGGACGCGTTACAGCTTCTAAGAACACCTTACATCACCGTACGAAACATTAAAACTCCATAATAAACCTAATGAATTCCTCCGAGTCATTTAAACATCGTACGACAACTTAGAATATCTTACGACTCTGTATGCCACATTAACACCTTGAAAAGCATGTTAGTATAATGTACGACACCTCACAATTCTTAACAACACCTTACAATACCGTACGTAAAAATAAAATCCCTAATAAACCAATTGAATTCGTTCGAGTCCTTTGAACATCGTATGATAACTCAGGACTTGTTACGACTCTGTATGTGACATTAGCAACATGAAAAGCAATTTATAGTAATGTAGGACGCGTTACAACTTCTAAGAACACCTTAAATCACCGTACGAAACATTAAAACTCCATAATAAACCTAATGAATTCCTCCGAGTCATTTAAACATCGTACGACAACTTAGAATATCTTACGACTCTGTATGCCACATTAACACCTTGAAAAGCATGTTAGTATAATGTACGACACCTCACAAGTCCTAACAACACCTTACAATACAGTACGTAAAAATAAAATCCCTAATAAACCTAATGAATTCGTCCGAGTCCTTTGAACATCGTACGATAACTCAGGACTTGTGACGACTCTGTATGTGACATTAGCAACATGAAATGTAATTTATAATAATGTAGGACGCGTTACAGCTTCTAAGAACACCTTACATCACCGTACGAAACATAAAAACTCCATAATAAACCTAATGAATTACTCCGAGTCATTTAAACATCGTACGACAACTTAGAATATCTTACGACTCTGTATGCCACATTAACACCTTGAAAAGCATGTTAGTATAATGTACGACACCTCACAATTCTTAACAACACCTTACAATACCGTACGTAAAAATAAAATCCCTAATAAACCTATTGAATTCGTCCGAGTCCTTTGAACATCGTATGATAACTCAGGACTTGTTACGACTCTGTATGTGACATTAGCAACATGAAAAGCAATATATAATAATGTAGGACGCGTTACAGCTTCTAAGAACACCTTACATCACCGTACGAAACATTAAAACTCCATAATAAACCTAATGAATTCCTCCGAGTCATTTAAACATCGTACGACAACTTAGAATATCTTACGACTCTGTATGCCACATTAACACCTTGAAAAGCATGTTAGTATAATGTACGACACCTCACAACTTCTATCAACACCTTACAATACAGTACGTAAAAATAAAATCCATAATAAACCTAATGAATTCGTCCGAGTCCTTTGAACATCGTACGATAACTCAGGACTTGTGACGACTCTGTATGTGACATTAGCAACATGAAAAGTAATTTATAATAATGTAGGACGCGTTACAGCTTCTAAGAAAACCTTACATCACCGTACGAAACATTAAAACTTGATAATAAACCTAATGAATTCCTCCGAGCCATTTAAACATCGTACGACAACTTAGAATATCTTACGACTCTGTATGCCACTTTAGCACCTTGAAAAGCATGTTAGTATAATGTACGACACCTCACAATTCTTAACAACACCTTACAATACCGTACGTAAAAATAAAATCCCAAATAAACCTTTTGAATTCGTCCGAGTCCTTTGAACATCGTATGATAACTCAGGACTTGTTACGACTCTGTATGTGACATTAGCAAAATGAAAAGTAATTTATAATAATGTAGGTCGCGTTACAGCTTCTAAGGACAACTTATATCACCGTACGAAACATTAAATCTCCATAATAAACCTAATGTATTCCTCCGAGTCATTTAAACATCGTACGACAACTTAGAATATGTTACGACTCTGTATGCCTCATTAACACCTTGAAAAACATGTTAGTATAATGTATGACACCTCACAACTCTTAACAACACCTTACAATACCGTACGTAAAAATAAAATCAGTAATAAACCTATTGAATACGTCCGAGTCCTTTGAACATCCTATGATAACTCAGGACTTGTTACGACTCTGTATGTGACATTAGCAACATGAAAAGCAATATATAATAATGTAGGACGCGTTACAACTTCTAAGAACACCTACATCACCGTACGAAACATTAAAACTCCATAATAAACCTAATGAATTCCTCCGAGTCATTTAAACATCGTACGACAACTTAGAATATCTTACGACTCTGTATGCCACATTAACACCTTGAAAAGCATGTTAGTATAATGTACGACACCTCACAACTTCTATCAACACCTTACAATACAGTACGTAAAAATAAAATCCATAATAAACCTAATGAATTCATCCGAGTCCTTTGAACATCGTACGATAACTCAGGACTTGTGACGACTCTGTATGTGACATTAGCAACATGAAAAGTAATTTATAATAATGTAGGACGCGTTACAGCTTCTAAGAAAACCTTACATCACCGTACGAAACATTAAAACTTGATAATAAACCTAATGAATTCCTCCGAGCCATTTAAACATCGTACGACAACTTAGAATATCTTACGACTCTGTATGCCACTTTAGCACCTTGAAAAGCATGTTAGTATAATGTACGACACCTCAAAATTCTTAACAACACCTTACAATACCGTACGTAAAAATAAAATCCCTAATAAACCTATTGAATTCGTCCGAGTCCTTTGAACATCGTATGATAACTCAGGGCTTGTTACGACTCTGTATGTGACATTAGCAACATGAAAAGTAATTTATAATAATGTAGGACGCGTTACAACTTCTAAGAACAGCTTACATCACCGTACGAAACATTAAAACTCGATAATAAACCAAATGAATTCCTCCGAGCCATTTAAACATCTTACGACTCTGTATGCCACTTTAGCACCTTGAAAAGCATGTTAGTATAATGTACGACACCTCTCAACTCCATAAAACACCTTACAATACCGTACAAAAAAATAAAATCCATAATAAACCTAATGAATTCGTCCATGTCCTTTGAACATCATACGATAACTCAAGACTTGTTACGACTCTGTATGTGATATTAGCAACATGAAAAGTAATTTAGAATAATGTAGGACGCGTTACAGATTCTAAGAACACCTTACATCACCATACGAAACATTAAAACTCCATAATAAACCTAATGAATTCCTCCGAGTCATTTAAACATCTTACGACAACTTAGAATATCTTACGACTCTGTATGCCACTATAGCACCTTGAAAAGCATGTTAGTATAATGTACGACACCTCACAAATCTTAACAACACCTTACAATACCGTACGTAAAAATAAAATCCTTAATAAACCTATTAAATTCGTCCGAGTCCTTTGAACATCGTATGATAACTCAGGACTTGTTACGACTTTGTATGTGACATTAGCAACATGAAAAGCAATTTATAATAATGTAGGACGCGTTAAACTTCTAAGAACACCTTACATCACTGTACGAAACAATAAAACTCCATAATAAACCTAATGAATTCGGCCGAGTCATTTAAACATCGTACGACAAGTTAGAATATCTTACGACTCTGTATGCCACATTAACACCTTGAAAAGCATGTTAGTATAATGTACGACACCTCACAACTCCTAAAAACACCTTACAATACAGTACGTAAAAATAAAATCCATATTAAACCTAATGAATTCGTCCGAGTCCATTGAACATCGTACGATAACTCAGGATTTGGTACGACTCTTATATGACATTAGCAACATGAAAAGTAATTTAGAATAATGTAGGACGCGTTACAACTTCTAAGAACACCTTACAACACGGTACGAAACATTAAAACTCGATAATAAACCTAATGAATTCCTCCGAGCCATTTAAACATCGTACGACAACTTAGAATATCTTACGACTCTGTATGCCACTTTAGCACCTTGAAAAGCATGTTAGTATAATGTACGACACCTCACAACTCCTAACAACACCTTACAATACCGTACGTAAAAATAAAATCCATAATAAACCTAATGAATTCGTCGGAGTCCTTTGAACATCGTACGATAAGTCAGGGTTTGTTACGACTCTTATATGACATTAGCAACATGAAAAGTAATTTAGAATAATGTAGGACGCGTTACAACTTCTAACAAAACCTTACATCACCGTACGAAACAATAAAACTCCATAATAAACCTAATGAATTTCGCCGAGTCATTTAAACATCGTACGACAACTTAGAATATCTTACGACTTTGTATGTCACATTAACACCTTGAAAAGCATGTTAGTATAATGTACGACACCTCACAACTCCATACAACACCTTACAATACCGTACGTAAAAATAAAATCCATAATAAACCTAATGAGTTTGTCCATGTCCTTTGAACATCGTACGATAACTCAGGACTTGTTACGACTCTGTATGTGACATTAGCAACATGAAAAGTAATTTAGAATAATGTAGGACGCGTTACAGATTCTAAGAACACCTTACATCACCGTACGAAACATTAAAACTCCATAATAAACCTAATGAATTCCTCCGAGTCATTTAAACATCTTACGACAACTTAGAATATCTTACGACTCTGTATGCCACTATAGCACCTTGAAAAGCATGTTAGTATAATGTACGACACCTCACAAATCTTAACAACACATTACAATACCGTACGTAAAAATAAAATCATTAATAAACCTATTAAATCCGTCCGAGTCCTTTGAACATCGTATGATAACTCAGGACTTGTTACGACTCTGTATGTGACATTAGCAACATGAAAAGCAATTTATAATAATGTAGGACGCGTTACAGCTTCTAAGAACACCTTACATCACCGTACGAAACATTAAAACTCCATAATAAACCTAATGAATTCCTCCGAGTCATTTAAACATCGTACGACAACTTAGAATATCTTACGACTCTGTATGCCACATTAACACCTTGAAAAGCATGTTAGTATAATGTACGACACCTCACAACTTCTATCAACACCTTACAATACAGTACGTAAAAATAAAATCCATAATAAACCTAATGAATTCGTCCGAGTCCTTTGAACATCGTACGATAACTCAGGACTTGTGACGACTCTGTATGTGACATTAGCAACATGAAAAGTAATTTATAATAATGTAGGACGCGTTACAGCTTCTAAGAAAACCTTACATCACCGTACGAAACATTAAAACTTGATAATAAACCTAATGAATTCCTTCGAGCCATTTAAACATCGTACGACAACTTAGAATATCTTACGACTCTGTATGCCACTTTAGCACCTTGAAAAGCATGTTAGTATAATGTACGACACCTCACAATTCTTAACAACACCTTACAATACCGTACGTAAAAATAAAATCCCAAATAAACCTTTTGAATTCGTCCGAGTCCTTTGAACATCGTATGATAACTCAGGACTTGTTACGACTCTGTATGTGACATTAGCAAAATGAAAAGTAATTTATAATAATGTAGGTCGCGTTACAGCTTCTAAGGACAACTTATATCACCGTACGAAACATTAAATCTCCATAATAAACCTAATGTATTCCTCCGAGTCATTTAAACATCGTACGACAACTTAGAATATGTTACGACTCTGTATGCCTCATTAACACCTTGAAAAACATGTTAGTATAATGTATGACACCTCACAACTCTTAACAACACCTTACAATACCGTACGTAAAAATAAAATCAGTAATAAACCTATTGAATACGTCCGAGTCCTTTGAACATCCTATGATAACTCAGGACTTGTTACGACTCTGTATGTGACATTAGCAACATGAAAAGCAATATATAATAATGTAGGACGCGTTACAACTTCTAAGAACACCTTACATCACCGTACGAAACATTAAAACTCCATAATAAACCTAATGAATTCCTCCGAGTCATTTAAACATCATACGACAACTTAGAATATCTTACGACTCTGTATGCCACATTAACACCTTGAAAAGCATGTTAGTATAATGTACGACACCTCACAACTTCTATCAACACCTTACAATACAGTACGTAAAAATAAAATCCATAATAAACCTAATGAATTCATCCGAGTCCTTTGAACATCGTACGATAACTCAGGACTTGTGACGACTCTGTATGTGACATTAGCAACATGAAAAGTAATTTATAATAATGTAGGACGCGTTACAGCTTCTAAGAAAACCTTACATCACCGTACGAAACATTAAAACTTGATAATAAACCTAATGAATTCCTCCGAGCCATTTAAACATCGTACGACAACTTAGAATATCTTACGACTCTGTATGCCACTTTAGCACCTTGAAAAGCATGTTAGTATAATGTACGACACCTCAAAATTCTTAACAACACCTTACAATACCGTACGTAAAAATAAAATCCCTAATAAACCTATTGAATTCGTCCGAGTCCTTTGAACATCGTATGATAACTCAGGGCTTGTTACGACTCTGTATGTGACATTAGCAACATGAAAAGTAATTTATAATAATGTAGGACGCGTTACAACTTCTAAGAACAGCTTACATCACCGTACGAAACATTAAAACTCGATAATAAACCAAATGAATTCCTCCGAGCCATTTAAACATCTTACGACTCTGTATGCCACATTAACACCTTGAAAAGCATGTTAGTATAATGTACGACACCTCACAACTCCTAAGAACACCTTACAATATCGTACGTAAAAATAAAATCCATAATAAACCTAATGAGTTTGTCCATGACCTTTGAACATCGTACGATAACGCAGGACTTGTTACGACTCTGTATGTGACATTAGCAACATGAAAAGTAATTAAGAATAATGTAGGACGCGTTACAGATTCTAAGAACACCTTACATCACCGTACGAAACATTAAAACTCCATAATAAACCTAATGAATTCCTCCGAGTCATTTAAACATCTTACGACAACTTAGAATATCTTACGACTCTGTATGCCACTTTAGCACCTTGAAAAGCATGTTAGTATAATGTACGACACATCACAAATCTTAACAACACCTTACAATACCGTACGTAAAAATAAAATCCTTAATAAACCTATTAAATTCGTCCGAGTCCTTTGAACATCGTATGATAACTCAGGACTTGTTACGACTCTGTATGTGACATTAGCAACATGAAAAGCAATTTATAATAATGTAGGACGCGTTAAACTTCTAAGAACACCTTACATCACTGTACGAAACAATAAAACTCCATAATAAACCTAATGAATTCGGCCGAGTCATTTAAACATCGTACGACAAGTTAGAATATCTTACGACTCTGTATGCCACATTAACACCTTGAAAAGCATGTTAGTATAATGTACGACACCTCACAACTCCTAAAAACACCTTACAATACAGTACGTAAAAATAAAATCCATATTAAACCTAATGAATTCGTCCGAGTCCATTGAACATCGTACGATAACTCAGGATTTGGTACGACTCTTATATGACATTAGCAACATGAAAAGTAATTTAGAATAATGTAGGACGCGTTACAACTTCTAAGAACACCTTACAACACCGTACGAAACATTAAAACTCGATAATAAACCTAATGAATTCCTCCGAGCCATTTAAACATCGTACGACAACTTAGAATATCTTACGACTCTGTATGCCACTTTAGCACCTTGAAAAGCATGTTAGTATAATGTACGACACCTCACAACTCCTAACAACACCTTACAATACCGTACGTAAAAATAAAATCCATAATAAACCTAATGAATTCGTCGGAGTCCTTTGAACATCGTACGATAAGTCAGGGTTTGTTACGACTCTTATATGACATTAGCAACATGAAAAGTAATTTAGAATAATGTAGGACGCGTTACAACTTCTAACAAAACCTTACATCACCGTACGAAACAATAAAACTCCATAATAAACCTAATGAATTTTGCCGAGTCATTTAAACATCGTACGACAACTTAGAATATCTTACGACTTTGTATGTCACATTAACACCTTGAAAAGCATGTTAGTATAATGTACGACACCTCACAACTCCATACAACACCTTACAATACCGTACGTAAAAATAAAATCCCTAATAAACTTATTGAATTCGTCCGAGTCCTTTGACCATCGTATGATAACTCAGGACTTGTTACGACTCTGTATGTGACATTAGCAACATGAAAAGTAATTTAGAATAATGTAGGACGCGTTACAGATTCTAAGAACACCTTACATCACCGTACGAAACATTAAAACTCCATAAGAAACCTAATGAATTCCTCCGAGTCATTTAAACATCGTACGACAAGTTAGAATATCTTACGACTCTGTATGCCACATTAACACCTTGAAAAGCATGTTAGTATAATGTACGACACCTCACAACTCCTAAGAACACCTTACAATATCGTACGTAAAAATAAAATCCATAATAAACCTAATGAGTTTGTCCATGACCTTTGAACATCGTACGATAACGCAGGACTTGTTACGACTCTGTATGTGACATTAGCAACATGAAAAGTAATTAAGAATAATGTAGGACGCGTTACAAATTCTAAGAACACCTTACATCACCGTACGAAACATTAAAACTCCATAATAAACCTAATGAATTCGGCCGAGTCATTTAAACATCGTACGACAAGTTAGAATATCTTACGACTCTGTATGCCACATTAACACCTTGAAAAGCATGTTAGTATAATGTACGACACCTCACAACTCCTAAAAACACCTTACAATACAGTACGTAAAAATAAAATCCATATTAAACCTAATGAATTCGTCCGAGTCCATTGAACATCGTACGATAACTCAGGATTTGGTACGACTCTTATATGACATTAGCAACATGAAAAGTAATTTAGAATAATGTAGGACGCGTTACAACTTCTAAGAACACCTTACAACACCGTACGAAACATTAAAACTCGATAATAAACCTAATGAATTCCTCCGAGCCATTTAAACATCGTACGACAACTTAGAATATCTTACGACTCTGTATGCCACTTTAGCACCTTGAAAAGCATGTTAGTATAATGTACGACACCTCACAACTCCTAACAACACCTTACAATACCGTACGTAAAAATAAAATCCATAATAAACCTAATGAATTCGTCGGAGTCCTTTGAACATCGTACGATAAGTCAGGGTTTGTTACGACTCTTATATGACATTAGCAACATGAAAAGTAATTTAGAATAATGTAGGACGCGTTACAACTTCTAACAAAACCTTACATCACCGTACGAAACAATAAAACTCCATAATAAACCTAATGAATTTTGCCGAGTCATTTAAACATCGTACGACAACTTAGAATATCTTACGACTTTGTATGTCACATTAACACCTTGAAAAGCATGTTAGTATAATGTACGACACCTCACAACTCCATACAACACCTTACAATACCGTACGTAAAAATAAAATCCCTAATAAACTTATTGAATTCGTCCGAGTCCTTTGACCATCGTATGATAACTCAGGACTTGTTACGACTCTGTATGTGACATTAGCAACATGAAAAGTAATTTAGAATAATGTAGGACGCGTTACAGATTCTAAGAACACCTTACATCACCGTACGAAACATTAAAACTCCATAAGAAACCTAATGAATTCCTCCGAGTCATTTAAACATCGTACGACAAGTTAGAATATCTTACGACTCTGTATGCCACATTAACACCTTGAAAAGCATGTTAGTATAATGTACGACACCTCACAACTCCTAAGAACACCTTACAATATCGTACGTAAAAATAAAATCCATAATAAACCTAATGAGTTTGTCCATGACCTTTGAACATCGTACGATAACGCAGGACTTGTTACGACTCTGTATGTGACATTAGCAACATGAAAAGTAATTAAGAATAATGTAGGACGCGTTACAAATTCTAAGAACACCTTACATCACCGTACGAAACATTAAAACTCCATAATAAACCTAATGAATTCCTCCGAGTCATTTAAACATCTTACGACAACTTAGAATATCTTACGACTCTGTATGCCACTTTAGCACCTTGAAAAGCATGTTAGTATAATGTACGACACATCACAAATCTTAACAACACCTTACTATACCGTACGTAAAAATAAAATCCTTAATAAACCTATTAAATTCGTCCGAGTCCTTTGAACATCGTATGATAACTCAGGACTTGTTACGACTCTGTATGTGACATTAGCAACATGAAAAGCAATTTATAATAATGTAGGACGCGTTAAACTTCTAAGAACACCTTACATCACTGTACGAAACAATAAAACTCCATAATAAACCTAATGAATTCGGCCGAGTCATTTAAACATCGTACGACAAGTTAGAATATCTTACGACTCTGTATGCCACATTAACACCTTGAAAAGCATGTTAGTATAATGTACGACACCTCACAACTCCTAAAAACACCTTACAATACAGTACGTAAAACTAAAATCCATATTAAACCTAATGAATTCGTCCGAGTCCATTGAACATCGTACGATAACTCAGGATTTGGTACGACTCTTATATGACATTAGCAACATGAAAAGTAATTTAGAATAATGTAGGACGCGTTACAACTTCTAAGAACACCTTACAACACCGTACGAAACATTAAAACTCGATAATAAACCTAATGAATTCCTCCGAGCCATTTAAACATCGTACGACAACTTAGAATATCTTACGACTCTGTATGCCACTTTAGCACCTTGAAAAGCATGTTAGTATAATGTACGACACCTCACAACTCCTAACAACACCTTACAATACCGTACGTAAAAATAAAATCCATAATAAACCTAATGAATTCGTCGGAGTCCTTTGAACATCGTACGATAAGTCAGGGTTTGTTACGACTCTTATATGACATTAGCAACATGAAAAGTAATTTAGAATAATGTAGGACGCGTTACAACTTCTAACAAAACCTTACATCACCGTACGAAACAATAAAACTCCATAATAAACCTAATGAATTTCGCCGAGTCATTTAAACATCGTACGACAACTTAGAATATCTTACGACTTTGTATGTCACATTAACACCTTGAAAAGCATGTTAGTATAATGTACGACACCTCACAACTCCATACAACACCTTACAATATCGTACGTAAAAATAAAATCCATAATAAACCTAATGAGTTTGTCCATGTCCTTTGAACATCGTACGATAACTCAGGACTTGTTACGACTCTGTATGTGACATTAGCAACATGAAAAGTAATTTAGAATAATGTAGGACGCGTTACAGATTCTAAGAACACCTTACATCACCGTACGAAACATTAAAACTCCATAATAAACCTAATGAATTCCTCCGAGTCATTTAAACATCTTACGACAACTTAGAATATCTTACGACTCTGTATGCCACTATAGCACCTTGAAAAGCATGTTAGTATAATGTACGACACCTCACAAATCTTAACAACACATTACAATACCGTACGTAAAAATAAAATCATTAATAAACCTATTAAATCCGTCCGAGTCCTTTGAACATCGTATGATAACTCAGGACTTGTTACGACTCTGTATGTGACATTAGCAACATGAAAAGCAATTTATAATAATGTAGGACGCGTTACAACCTCTAAGAACACCTTACATCACCGTACGAAACATTAAAACTCCATAATAAACCTAATGAATTCCTCCGAGTCATTTAAACATCGTACGACAACTTAGAATATCTTACGTCTCTGTATGCCACATTAGCACCTTGAAAAGCATGTTAGTATAATGTACGACACCTCACAATTCTTAACAACACCTTACAATACCGTACGTAAAAATAAAATCCCTAATAAACTTATTGAATTCGTCCGAGTCCTTTGACCATCGTATGATAACTCAGGACTTGTTTCGACTCTGTATGTGACATTAGCGACATGAAAAGCAATTTATAATAATGTAGGACGCGTTACAACTTCTAAGAACACCTTACATCACCGTACGAAACATTAAAACTCCATAAGAAACCTAATGAATTCCTCCGAGTCATTTAAACATCGTACGACAAGTTAGAATATCTTACGACTCTGTATGCCACATTAACACCTTGAAAAGCATGTTAGTATAATGTACGACACCTCACAACTCCTAAGAACACCTTACAATATCGTACGTAAAAATAAAATCCATAATAAACCTAATGAGTTTGTCCATGACATTTGAACATCGTACGATAACGCAGGACTTGTTACGACTCTGTATGTGACATTAGCAACATGAAAAGTAATTAAGAATAATGTAGGACGCGTTACAAATTCTAAGAACACCTTACATCACCGTACGAAACATTAAAACTCCATAATAAACCTAATGAATTCCTCCGAGTCATTTAAACATCTTACGACAACTTAGAATATCTTACGACTCTGTATGCCACTTTAGCACCTTGAAAAGCATGTTAGTATAATGTACGACACATCACAAATCTTAACAACACCTTACAATACCGTACGTAAAAATAAAATCCTTAATAAACCTATTAAATTCGTCCGAGTCCTTTGAACATCGTATGATAACTCAGGACTTGTTACGACTCTGTATGTGACATTAGCAACATGAAAAGCAATTTATAATAATGTAGGACGCGTTAAACTTCTAAGAACACCTTACATCACTGTACGAAACAATAAAACTCCATAATAAACCTAATGAATTCGGCCGAGTCATTTAAACATCGTACGACAAGTTAGAATATCTTACGACTCTGTATGCCACATTAACACCTTGAAAAGCATGTTAGTATAATGTACGACACCTCACAACTCCTAAAAACACCTTACAATACAGTACGTAAAAATAAAATCCATATTAAACCTAATGAATTCGTCCGAGTCCATTGAACATCGTACGATAACTCAGGATTTGGTACGACTCTTATATGACATTAGCAACATGAAAAGTAATTTAGAATAATGTAGGACGCGTTACAACTTCTAAGAACACCTTACAACACCGTACGAAACATTAAAACTCGATAATAAACCTAATGAATTCCTCCGAGCCATTTAAACATCGTACGACAACTTAGAATATCTTACGACTCTGTATGCCACTTTAGCACCTTGAAAAGCATGTTAGTATAATGTACGACACCTCACAACTCCTAACAACACCTTACAATACCGTACGTAAAAATAAAATGCATAATAAACCTAATGAATTCGTCGGAGTCGTTTGAACATCGTACGATAAGTCAGGGTTTGTTACGACTCTTATATGACATTAGCAACATGAAAAGTAATTTAGAATAATGTAGGACGCGTTACAACTTCTAACAAAACCTTACATCACCGTACGAAACAATAAAACTCCATAATAAACCTAATGAATTTCGCCGAGTCATTTAAACATCGTACGACAACTTAGAATATCTTACGACTTTGTATGTCACATTAACACCTTGAAAAGCATGTTAGTATAACGTACGACACCTCACAACTCCATAAAACACCTTACAATACCGTACGTAAAAATAAAATCCATAATAAACCTAATGAGTTTGTCCATGTCCTTTGAACATCGTACGATAACTCAGGACTTGTTACGACTCTGTATGTGACATTAGCAACATGAAAAGTAATTTAGAATAATGTAGGACTCGTTACAGATTCTAAGAACACCTTACATCACCGTACGAAACATTAAAACTCCATAATAAACCTAATGAATTCCTCCGAGTCATTTAAACATCGTACGACAACTTAGAATATCTTACGACTCTGTATGCCACTTTAGCACCTTGAAAAGCATGTTAGTATAATGTACGACACCTCACAACTCCTAACAACACCTTACAATACCATACGTAAAAATAAAATCCATAATAAACCTAATGAATTCGTCGGAGTCTTTTGAACATCGTATGATAACTCAGGGTTTGTTACGACTCTTATATGACATTACCAACATGAAAAGTAATTTAGAATAATGTAGGACGCGTTACAACTTCTAACAAAACCTTACATCACCGTACGAAACATTAAAACTCCATAATAAACCTAATGAATTCCTCCGAGTCATTTAAACATCGTACGACAACTTAGAATATCTTACGACTTTGTATGTCACATTAGCACCTTGAAAAGCATGTTAGTAAAATGTACGACACCTCACAACTCCATAAAACACCTTACAATACCGTACGTAAAAATAAAATCCATAATAAACCTAATGAGTTTGTCCATGTCCTTTGAACATCGTACGATAACTCAGGACTTGTTACGACTCTGTATGTGACATTAGCAACATGAAAAGTAATTTAGAATAATGTAGGACTCGTTAAAGATTCTAAGAACACCTTACATCACCGTACGAAACATTAAAACTCCATAATAAACCTAATGAATTCCTCCGAGTCATTTAAACATCGTACGACAACTTAGAATATCTTACGACTCTGTATGCCACTTTAGCACCTTGAAAAGCATGTTAGTATAATGTACGACACCTCACAACTCCTAACAACACCTTACAATACCATACGTAAAAATAAAATCCATAATAAACCTAATGAATTCGTCGGAGTCCTTTGAACATCGTATGATAACTCAGGGTTTGTTACGACTCTTATATGACATTACCAACATGAAAAGTAATTTAGAATAATGTAGGACGCGTTACAACTTCTAACAAAACCTTACATCACCGTACGAAACATTAAAACTCCATAATAAACCTAATGAATTCCTCCGAGTCATTTAAACATCGTACGACCACTTAGAATATCTTACGACTTTGTATGTCACATTAGCACCTTGAAAAGCATGTTAGTATAACGTACGACACCTCACAACTCCATACAACACCTTACAATACCGTACGTAAAAATAAAATCCATAATAAACCTAATGAGTTTGTCCATGTCCTTTGAACATCGTACAATAACTCAGGACTTATTACGACTCTGTATGTGACATTAGCAACATGAAAAGTAATTTATAATAATGTAGGACGCGTTACAACTTCTAAGAACACCTTATATCACTGTACGAAACATTAAAACTCCATAATAAACCTAATGAATTCCTCCGAGTCATTTAAACATCGTACGACAACTTAGAATATCTTACGACTCTGTATGCCACTTTAGCACCTTGAAAAGCATGTTACTATAATGTACGACACCTCACAAATCTTAACAACACCTTACAATACCATATGTAAAAATAAAATCCTTAATAAACCTATTGAATTCGTCCGAGTCCTTTGAACATCGTATGATAACTCAGGACTTGTTACGACTCTGTATGTGACATAAGCAACATGAAAAGCAATTTACAATAATGTAGGACGCGTTACAACCTCTAAGAACACCTTACATCACCGTACGAAACTTTAAAACTCCATAATAAACCTAATGAATTCCTTCGAGTCATTTAAACATCGTACGACAACTTAGAATATCTTACAACTCTGTATGACACTTTAGCACTTTGAAAAGCATGTTAGTATAATATACGACACCTCACAACTCCTAACAACACCTTACAATACCGTACGTAAAAATGAAATCCATAATAAACCTAATGATTTCCTCCGAGTCCTTTGAACATCGTACGATAACTCAGGACTTGTAACGACTCTGTATGTGACATTAGCAACATGAAAAGTAATTTATAACAATGTAGGACGCGTTACAGCTTCTAAGAACACCTTAAATCATCGTACGAAACATTAAAACTCCATAATAAACCTAATGAATTCCTCCGAGTCATTTAAACCTCGTACGACAACTTAGAATATCTTACGACTCTGTATGCCACTTTAGCACCTTGAAAAGCATGTTAGTATAATGTACGACACCTCACAAATCTTAACAACACCTTACAATACCGTACGTAAAAATAAATTCTTAATAAACCTATTGAATTCGTCCGAGTCCTTTGAACATCGTATGATAACTCAGGACTTGTTACGACTCTGTATGTGACATTAGCAACATGAAAAGTAATTTAGAATAATGAAGGACGCGTTACAACTTCTAACAAAACCTTACATCACCGTACAAAGCATTAAAACTCCATAATAAACCTAATGAATTCCTCCGAGTCATTTAAACCTCGTACGACAACTTAAAATATCTTACGACTCTGTATGCCACTTTGGCACCTTGAAAAGCATGTTAGTATAATGTACGACACCTCATAATTCTTAACAACACCTTACAATACCGTACGTAAAAATAAAATCCCTAATAAACCTATTGAATTCGTCCGAGTCCTTTGAACATCGTATGATAACTCAGGACTTGTTACGACTCTGTATGTGACATTAGCAACATGAAAAGCAATTTATAATAATGTAGGACGCGTTACAACTTCTAAGAACACCTTACATCACTGTACGAAACAATAAAACTCCATAATAAACCTAATGAATTCCGCCAAGTCATTTAAACATCGTACGACAAGTTAGAATATCTTACGACTCTGTATGCCACATTATCACCTTGAAAAGCATGTTAGTATAATGTACGACACCTCACAACTCCTAAAAACACCTTACAATACCGTACGTAAAAATAAAATCCATAATAAACCTAATGAATTCGTCGGAGTCCTTTGAACATCGTACGATAACTCAGGACTTGTTACGACTCTGTATGTGACATTAGCAACATTAAAAGTAATTTATAATAATGTAGGACGCGCTACAACCTCTAAGAACACCTTACATCAATGTACGAAACATTAAAACTCGATAATAAACCTAATGAATTCCTCCGAGTCATTTAAACATCGTACGACAACTTAGAATATCTTACGACTTTGTATGTCACATTAGCACCTTGAAAAACATGTTAGTATAATGTACGACACCTCACAAATCCTAAAAACACCTTACAATACAGTACCTAAAAATAAAATCCATATTACGACTCTTATATGACATTAGCAACATGAAAAGTAATTTAGAATAATGTAGGACGCGTTACAACTTCTAAGAACACCTTACAACACCGTACGAAACATTAAAACTCCATAATAAACCTAATGAATTCCTCCGAGTCATTTAAACATCGTACGACAACTTAGAATATCTTACAACTCTGTATGACACTTTAGCACCTTGAAAAGCATGTTAGTATAATGTACGACACCTCACAACTCCTAACAACACCTTACAATACCATACGTAAAAATAAAATCCATAATAAACCTAATGAATTCGTCGGAGTCCTTTGAACATCGTATGATAACTCACGGTTTGTTACGACTCTTATATGACATTAGCAACATGAAAAGTAATTTAGAATAATTTAGGATGCGTTACAACTTCTAACAAAACCTTACATCACTGTACGAAACATTAAAACTCCATAATAAACCTAATGAATTCCTCCGAGTCATTTAAACATCGTACGACCACTTAGAATATCTTACGACTTTGTATGTCACATTAGCACCTTGAAAAGCATGTTAGTATAACGTACGACACCTCACAACTCCATACAACACCTTACAATACCGTACGTAAAAATAAAATCCATAATAAACCTAATGAGTTTGTCCATGTCCTTTGAACATCGTACAATAACTCAGGACTTGTTACGACTCTGTATGTGACATTAGCAACATGAAAAGTAATTTAGAATAATGTAGGACGCGTTACAGATTCTAAGAACACCTTACATCACCGTACGAAACATTAAAACTCCATAATAAACCTAATGAATTCCTCCGAGTCATTTAAACATCTTACGACAACTTAGAATATCTTACGACTCTGTATGCCACTTTAGCACCTTGAAAAGCATGTTAGTATAATGTACGACACCTCACAAATCTTAACAACACCTTATAATACCGTATGTAAAAATAAAATCCTTAATAAACCTATTATATTCGTCCGAGTCCTTTGAACATCGTATGATATCTCAGGACTTGTTACGACTCTGTATGTGACATTAGCAACATGAAAAGCAATTTATAATAATGTAGGACGCGTTACAACTTCTAAGAACACCTTACATCACCGTACGAAACATTAAAACTCCATAATAAACCTAATGAATTCTGCCGAGTCATTTAAACATCGTACGACAAGTTAGAATATCTTACGACTCTGTATGGCACATTAACACCTTGAAAAGCATGTTAGTATAATGTACGACACCTCACAACTCCTAAAAACACCATACAATACAGTACGTAAAAATAAAATCCATATTAAACCTAATAAAATTCGTCCGAGTCCTTTGAACATCGTACGATAACTCAGGATTTGTTACGACTCTTATATGACATTAGCAACATGAAAAGTAATTTAGAATAATGTAGGACGCGTTACAACCTCTAAGAACACCTTACATCACCGTACGAAACATTAAAACTCCATAATAAACCTAATGAATTCCTTCGAGTCATTTAAACATCGTACGACAACTTAGAATATCTTACAACTCTGTATGACACTTTAGCACTTTGAAAAGCATGTTAGTATAATATACGACACCTCACAACTCCTAACAACACCTTACAATACCGTACGTAAAAATAAAATCCATAATAAACCTAATGAATTCGTCCGAGTCCTTTGAACATCATATGATAACTCAGGACTTGTAACGACTCTGTATGTGACATTAGCAACATGAAAAGTAATTTATAATAATGTAGGACGCGTTACAGCTTCTAAGAACACCTTAAATCACCGTACGAAACATTAAAACTCCATAATAAACCTAATGAATTCCTCCGAGTCATTTAAACCTCGTACGACAACTTAGAATATCTTACGACTCTGTATGCCACTTTAGCACCTTGAAAAGCATGTTAGTATAATGTACGACACCTCACAAATATTAACAACACCTTACTATACCGTACGTAAAAATAAATTCTTAATAAACCTATTGAATTCGTCCGAGTCCTTTGAACATCGTATGATAACTCAGGACTTGTTATGACTCTGTATGTGACATTAGCAACATGAAAAGTAATTTAGAATAATGTAGGACACATTACAACTTCTAACAAAACCTTACATCACCGTACGAAGCATTAAAACTCCATAATAAACCTAATGAATTCCTCCGAATCATTTAAACCTCGTACGACAACTTAGAATATCTTACGACTCTGTATGCCACATTAACACCTTGAAAAGCATGTTAGTATAATGTACGACACCTCACAATTCGTAACAACACCTTACAAAATACAGTACGTAAATATAAAATCCATAATAAACCTAATGAATTCGTCCAAGTCCCTTGAACATTGTACGATAACTCAGGATTTGTTACGACTCTTATATGACATTAGCAACATGAAAAGTAATTTAGAATAATGTAGGACGCGTTACAACCTCTAAGAACACCTTACAACACCGTACGAAACATTAAAACTCCATAATAAACCTAATGAATTCCTCCGAGTCATTTAAACATCGTACGACAACTTAAAATATCTTACGACTCTGTATGACACTTTAGCACTTTGAAAAGCATGTTAGTATAATATACGACACCTCACAACTCCTAACAACACCTTACAATACCGTACGTAAAAATAAAATCCATAATAAACCTAATGAATTCGTCCGAGTCCTTTGAACATCATATGATAACTCAGGACTTGTAACGACTCTGTATGTGACATTAGCAACATGAAAAGTAATTTATAATAATGTAGGACGCGTTACAGCGTCTAAGAACACCTTAAATCACCGTACGAAACATTAAAACTCCATAATAAACCTAATGAATTCCTCCGAGTCATTTAAACCTCGTACGACAACTTAGAATATCTTACGACTCTGTATGCCACTTTAGCACCTTGAAAAGCATGTTAGTATAATGTACGACACCTCACAAATATTAACAACACCTTACTATACCGTACGTAAAAATAAATTCTTAATAAACCTATTGAATTCGTCCGAGTCCTTTGAACATCGTATGATAACTCAGGACTTGTTATGACTCTGTATGTGACATTAGCAACATGAAAAGCAATTTATAATAATGTAGCACGCGTTACAACTTCTAAGAACACCTTACAACACCGTACGAAACATTAAAACTCCATAATAAACCTAATGAATTTCTCCGAGTAATTTAAACATTGTACGACAACTTAGGATATCTTACGACTCTGTATGCCACATTAACACCTTGAAAAGCATGTTAGTATAATGTACGACACCTCACAATTCCTAACAACACCTTACAAAATACAGTACGTAAAAATAAAATCCATAATAAACCTAATGAATTCGTCCAAGTCCCTTGAACATTGTACGATAACTCAGGATTTGTTACGACTCTTATATGACATTAGCAACATGAAAAGTAATTTAGAATAATGTAGGACGCGTTACAACTTCTAAGAACACCTTACAACACCGTACGAAACATTAAAACTCCATAATAAACCTAATGAATTCCTCCGAGTCATTTAAACATCCTACGACAACTTAAAATATCTTACGACTCTGTATGCCACTTTAGCACCTTAAAAAGCATGTTAATATAATGTACGACACTTCACAACTCCTAACAACACCTTACAATACCGTACGTAAAAATAAAATTCATAATAAACCTAATGAATTCGTCCGAGTCCTTTGAACATCGTACGATAACTCAGGATTTGTTACGACTCTTATATGACATTAGCAACATGAAAAGTAATTTAGAATAATGTAGGACGCGTTAAGACTTCTAAGAACACCTTACAACACCGTACGAAACATTAAAACTCCATAATAAACCTAATGAATTCCTCCGAGTCATTTAAACATCGTACGAAAACTTAGAATATCTTACGACATTGTATGTCACATTAGCACCTTGAAAAGCATGTTAGTATAATGTACGACACCTCATAACTCCATACAACACCTTACAATACCGTACAAAAAAATAAAATCCATAATAAACCTAATGAATTCGTCCATGTCCTTTGAACATCGTACGATAACTAAAGAATTGTTACGACTCTGTATGTGACATTAGCAACATGAAAAGTAATTTAGAATAATGTAGGACGCGTTACAGCTTCTAAGAACACCTTAAATCACCGTACGAAACATTAAAACTCCATAATAAACCTAATGAATTCCTCCGAGTCATTAAAACATCTTACGACGACTTAGAATATCTTACGACTCTGTATGCCAATTTAGCACCTTGAAAAGCATGTTAGTATAATGTACGACACCTCACAAATCTTAACAACACATTACAATACCGTACGTAAAAATAAAATCCTTAATAAACCTATTAAATTCGTCCGAGTCCTTTGAACATCGTATGATAACTCAGGACTTGTTACGACTCTGTATGTGACATTAGCAACATGAAAAGCAATTTATAATAATGTAGGACGCGTTACAACTTCTAAGAACACCTTACATCACCGCACGAAACTATTAAACTCCATAATAATCCAAATGAATTCCTCCGAGTAATTTAAACATCGTACGAAAAATTAGGATATCTTACGACTCTGTATGCCACATTAACACCTTGAAAAGCATGTTAGTATAATGTACGACACCTCACAATTCCTAACAACACCTTACAAAATACAGTACGTAAAAATAAAATCCATAATAAACCTAATGAATTCGTCCGAGTCCCTTGAACATTGTACGATAACTCAGGATTTGTTACGACTCTTATATGACATTAGCAACATGAAAAGTAATTTAGAATAATGTAGGACGCGTTACAACTTCTAAGAACACCTTACAACACCGTACGAAACATTAAAACTCCATAATAAACCTAATGAATTCCTCCGAGTCATTTAAACATCGTACGACAACTTAAAATATCTTACGACTCTGTATGCCACTTTAGCACCTTAAAAAGCATGTTAATATAATGTACGACACTTCACAACTCCTAACAACACCTTACAATACCGTACGTAAAAATAAAATTCATAATAAACCTAATGAATTCGTCCATGTCCTTTGAACATCGTACGATAACTAAAGACTTGTTACGACTCTGTATGTGACATTAGCAACATGAAAAGTAATTTAGAATAATGTAGGACGCGTTACAGATTCTAAGAACACCTTACATCACCATACGAAACATTAAAACTCCATAATAAACCTAATGAATTCCTCCGAGTCATTTAAACATCTTACGACGACTTATAATATCTTACGACTCTGTATGCCAATTTAGCACCTTGAAAAGCATGTTAGTATAATGTACGACACCTCACAAATCTTAACAACACATTACAATACCGTACGTAAAAATAAAATCCTTAATAAACCTATTAAATTCGTCCGAGTCCTTTGAACATCGTATGATAACTCAGGACTTGTTACGACTCTGTATGTGACATTAGCAACATGAAAAGCAATTTATAATAATGTAGCACGCGTTACAACTTCTATGAACACCTTACATCACCGTACGAAACATTAAAACTCCATAATAATCCAAATGAATTCCTCCGAGTAATTTATACATCGTACGACAACTTAGGATATCTTACGACTCTGTATGCCACATTAACACCTTGAAAAGCATGTTAGTATAATGTACGACACCTCACAATTCCTAACAACACCTTACAAAATACAGTACGTAAAAATAAAATACATAATAAACCTAATGAATTCGTCCGAGTCCCTTGAACATTGTACGATAACTCAGGATTTGTTACGACTCTTATATGAGATTAGCAACACGAAAAGTAATTTAGAATAATGTAGGACGCGTTACAACTTCTAAGAACACCTTACAACACCGTACGAAACATTAAAACTCCATAATAAACCTAATGAATTCCTCCGAGTCATTTAAACATCCTACGACAACTTAAAATATCTTACGACTCTGTATGCCACTTTAGCACCTTAAAAAGCATGTTAATATAATGTACGACACTTCACAACTCCTAACAACACCTTACAATACCGTACGTAAAAATAAAATTCATAATAAACCTAATGAATTCGTCGGAGTCCTTTGAACATCGTACGATAACTCAGGACTCGTTACGACTCTGTATGTGACATTAGCAACATGAAAAAGTAATTTATAATAATGTAGGACGCGTTAAAACTTCTAAGAACACCTTACATCACTGTACGAAACATTAAAACTCAATAATAAACCTAATGAATTCCTCCAAGTCATTTAAACATCGTACGACAACTTAGAATATCTTACGACTTTGTATGTCACATTAGCACCTTGAAAAGCATGTTAGTATAATGTACGACACCTCACAACTCCATACAACACCTTACAATACCGTACAAAAAAATAAAATCCATAATAAACCTAATGAATTCGTCCATGTCCTTTGAACATCGTACGATAACTAAAGACTTGTTACGACTCTGTATGTGACATTAGCAACATGAAAAGTAATTTAGAATAATGTAGGACGCGTTACAGATTCTAAGAACACCTTACATCACCATACGAAACATTAAAACTCCATAATAAACCTAATGAATTCCTCCGAGTCATTTAAACATCTTACGGCGACTTAGAATATCTTACGACTCTGTATGCCAATTTAGCACCTTGAAAAGCATGTTAGTATAATGTACGACACCTCACAAATCTTAACAACACATTACAATACCGTACGTAAAAATAAAATCCTTAATAAACCTATTAAATTCGTCCGAGTCCTTTGAACATCGTATGATAACTCAGGACTTGTTACGACTCTGTATGTGACATTAGCAACATGAAAAGCAATTTATAATAATGTAGCACGCGTTACAACTTCTATGAACACCTTACATCACCGTACGAAACATTAAAACTCCATAATAATCCAAATGAATTCCTCCGAGTAATTTATACATCGTACGACAACTTAGGATATCTTACGACTCTGTATGCCACATTAACACCTTGAAAAGCATGTTAGTATAATGTACGACACCTCACAATTCCTAACAACACCTTACACAATACATTACGTAAAAATAAAATACATAATAAACCTAATGAATTCGTCCGAGTCCCTTGAACATTGTACGATAACTCAGGATTTGTTACGACTCTTATATGACATTAGCAACACGAAAAGTAATTTAGAATAATGTAGGACGCGTTACAACTTCTAAGAACACCTTACAACACCGTACGAAACATTAAAACTCCATAATAAACCTAATGAATTCCTCCGAGTCATTTAAACATCCTACGACAACTTAAAATATCTTACGACTCTGTATGCCACTTTAGCACCTTAAAAAGCATGTTAATATAATGTACGACACTTCACAACTCCTAACAACACCTTACAATACCGTACGTAAAAATAAAATTCATAATAAACCTAATGAATTCGTCGGAGTCCTTTGAACATCGTACGATAACTCAGGACTCGTTACGACTCTGTATGTGACATTAGCAACATGAAAAAGTAATTTATAATAATGTAGGACGCGTTAAAACTTCTAAGAACACCTTACATCACTGTACGAAACATTAAAACTCAATAATAAACCTAATGAATTCCTCCAAGTCATTTAAACATCGTACGACAACTTAGAATATCTTACGACTTTGTATGTCACATTAGCACCTTGAAAAGCATGTTAGTATAATGTACGACACCTCACAACTCCATACAACACCTTACAATACCGTACAAAAAAATAAAATCCATAATAAACCTAATGAATTCGTCCATGTCCTTTGAACATCGTACGATAACTAAAGACTTGTTACGACTCTGTATGTGACATTAGCAACATGAAAAGTAATTTAGAATAATGTAGGACGCGTTACAGATTCTAAGAACACCTTACATCACCATACGAAACATTAAAACTCCATAATAAACCTAATGAATTCCTCCGAGTCATTTAAACATCTTACGACGACTTAGAATATCTTACGACTCTGTATGCCAATTTAGCACCTTGAAAAGCATGTTAGTATAATGTACGACACCTCACAAATATTAACAACGCATTACAATACCGTACGAAAAAATAAAATCCTTAATAAACCTATTAAATTCGTCCGAGTCCTTTGAACATCGTATGATAACTCAGGACTTGTTACGACTCTGTATGTGACATTAGCAACATGAAAAGCAATTTATAATAATGTAGGACGCGTTACAACTTCTAAGAACACCTTACATCACCGTACGAAACATTAAAACTCCATAATAAACCTAACGAATTCTGCCGAGTCATTTAAACATCGTACGACAACTTAGAATACCTTACGACTCTGTATGCCACTTTGGCACCTTGAAAAGCATGTTATTATAATGTACGACACCTCACAACTCCTAACAACACCTTACAATACCGTACGTAAAAATAAAATCCATAATAAACCTAATGAATTCGTCAGAGTCCTTTGAACATCGTACGATAACTCAGGGTTTGTTACGACTCTTATATGACATTAGCAACATGAAAAGTAATTTAGAATAATGTAGGACACGTTACAACTTCTAACAAAACCTTACATCACCGTACAAAACATTAAAACTTCATAACAAACCGAATGAATTCCTTCGAGTCATTTAAACATCGTACGACAACTTAGAATATCTTACGACTCAGTATGCCACTTTAGCACCTTGAAAAGCATGTTATTATAATGTACGACACCTCACAACTCCTAACAACACCTTACAATACCGTACGTAAAAATAAAATCCATAATAAACCTAATGAATTCGTCAGAGTCCTTTGAACATCGTACGATAACTCAGGGTTTGTTACGACTCTTATATGACATTAGCAACATGAAAAGTAATTTAGAATAATGTAGGACACGTTACAACTTCTAACAAAACCTTACATCACCGTACAAAACATTAAAACTTCATAACAAACCGAATGAATTCCTTCGAGTCATTTAAACATCGTACGACAACTTAGAATATCTTACGACTCAGTATGCCACTTTAGCACCTTGAAAAGCATGTTAATATAATGTACGACACTTCACAACTCCTAACAACACCTTACAATACCGTACGTAAAATTAAAATCCATAATAAACCTAATGAATTCGTCGGAGTCCTTTGAACATCGTACGATAACTCAGGACTTGTTACGACTCTGTATGTGACATTAGCAACATGAAAAGTAATTTATAATAATGTAGGACGCGTTACAACTTCTAAGAACACCTTACATCACTGTACGAAACATTAAAACTCAATAATAAACCTAATGAATTCATCCGAGTCATTTATACAAAGTAAGGCAACTTAGAATATCTTACGACTTTGTATGTCAAATTAGCACCTAGAAAAGCATGTTGGTATAATGTACGACACCTCACAACTCCATACAACACCTTACAATACCATACGTAAAAATAAAATCTATGATAAACCTAATGAATTTGTCCATATCCTTTGAACATCGTACGATAACTCAGGACTTGTTACGACTCTGTATGTGACATTAGCAACATGAAAAGTAATTTAGAATAATGTAGGACGCGTTACAGATTCTAAGAACACCTTACATCACCATACGAAACATTAAAACTCCATAATAAACCTAATGAATTCCTCCGAGTCATTTAAACATCTTACGACGACTTAGAATATCTTACGACTCTGTATGCCACTTTAGCACCTTGAAAAGCATGTTAGTATAATGTACGACACCTCACAAATCTTAACAACACATTACAATACCGTACGTAAAAATAAAATCATTAATAAACCTATTAAATCCGTCCGAGTCCTTTGAACATCGTATGATAACTCAGGACTTGTTACGACTCTGTATGTGTCATTAGCAACATGAAAAGTAATTTATAATAATGTAGGACGCGGTACAACTTCTAAGAACACCTTACATCACTATACGAAACATTAAAACTCAATAATAAACCGAATGAATTCATCCGAGTCATTTATACATCGTACGACAACTTAGAATATCTTACGCCTTTGTATGTCAAATTAGCACCTAGAAAAGCATGTTAGTATAATGTACGACACCTCACAACTCCATACAATACCTTACAATACCATACGTAAAAATAAAATCTATAATAAACCTAATGAGTTTGTCCATGTCCTTTGAACAGCATACGATAACTCAGGACTTGTTACGACTCTGTATGTGACATTAGCAACATGAAAAGTAATTTAGAATAATGTAGGACGCGTTACAGATTCTAAGAACACCTTACATCACCATACGAAACATTAAAACTCCATAATAAACATAATGAATTCCTCCGAGTCATTTAAACATCTTACGACGACTTAGAATATCTTACGACTCTGTATGCCACTTTAGCACCTTGAAAAGCATGTTAGTATAATGTACGACACCTCACAAATCTTAACAACACATTACAATACCGTACGTAAAAATAAAATCATTAATAAACCTATTAAATCCGTCCGAGTCCTTTGAACATCGTATGATAACTCAGGACTTGTTACGACTCTGTATGTGACATTAGCAACATGAAAAGCAATTTATAATAATGTAGGACGCGTTACAACTTCTAACAAAACCTTACATCACCGTACGAAACATTAAAACTCCATAACAAACCTAATGAATTCCTCCGAGTCATTTAAACATCGTACGACAACTTAGAATATCTTACGACTCAGTATGCCACTTTAGCACCTTGAAAAGCATATTAATATAATGTACGACACTTACACCTTACAATACCGTACGTAAAAATAAAATCCATAATAAACCTAATGAATTCGTCGGAGTCCTTTGAACATCGTACGATAACTCAGGACTTGTTACGACTCTGTATGTGACATTAGCAACATGAAAAGTAATTTATAATAATGTAGGACGCGTTACAACTTCTAAGAACACCTTACATCACTGTACGAAACATTAAAACTCAATAATAAACCTAATGAATTCATCCGAGTCATTTATACAAAGTAAGGCAACTTAGAATATCTTACGACTTTGTATGTCAAATTAGCACCTAGAAAAGCATGTTGGTATAATGTACGACACCTCACAACTCCATACAACACCTTACAATACCATACGTAAAAATAAAATCTATGATAAACCTAATGAATTTGTCCATGTCCTTTGAACATCGTACGATAACTCAGGACTTGTTACGACTCTGTATGTGACATTAGCAACATGAAAAGTAATTTAGAATAATGTAGGACGCGTTACAGATTCTAAGAACATCTTACATCACCATACGAAACATTAAAACTCCATAATAAACCTAATGAATTCCTCCGAGTCATTTAAACATCTTACGACGACTTAGAATATCTTACGACTCTATATGCCACTTTAGCACCTTGAAAAGCATGTTAGTATAATGTACGACACCTCACAAATCTTAACAACACATTACAATACCGTACGTAAAAATAAAATCATTAATAAACCTATTAAATCCGTCCGAGTCCTTTGAACATCGTATGATAACTCAGGACTTGTTACGACTCTGTATGTGTCATTAGCAACATGAAAAGTAATTTATAATAATGTAGGACGCGTTACAACTTCTAAGAACACCTTACATCACTGTACGAAACATTAAAACTCAATAATAAACCGAATGAATTCATCCGAGTCATTTATACATCGTACGACAACTTAGAATATCTTACGCCTTTGTATGTCAAATTAGCACCTAGAAAAGCATGTTAGTATAATGTACGACACCTCACAACTCCATACAATACCTTACAATACCATACGTAAAAATAAAATCTATAATAAACCTAATGAGTTTGTCCATGTCCTTTGAACAGCGTACGATAACTCAGGACTTGTTACGACTCTGTATGTGACATTAGCAACATGAAAAGTAATTTAGAATAATGTAGGACGCGTTACAGATTCTAAGAACACCTTACATCACCATACGAAACATTAAAACTCCATAATAAACATAATGAATTCCTCCGAGTCATTTAAACATCTTACGACGACTTAGAATATCTTACGACTCTGTATGCCACTTTAGCACCTTGAAAAGCATGTTAGTATAATGTACGACACCTCACAAATCTTAACAACACATTACAATACCGTACGTAAAAATAAAATCATTAATAAACCTATTAAATCCGTCCGAGTCCTTTGAACATCGTATGATAACTCAGGACTTGTTACGACTCTGTATGTGACATTAGCAACATGAAAAGCAATTTATAATAATGTAGGACGCGTTACAACTTCTAACAAAACCTTACATCACCGTACGAAACATTAAAACTCCATAACAAACCTAATGAATTCCTCCGAGTCATTTAAACATCGTACGACAACTTAGAATATCTTACGACTCAGTATGCCACTTTAGCACCTTGAAAAGCATATTAATATAATGTACGACACTTACACCTTACAATACCGTACGTAAAAATAAAATCCATAAAAACCTAATGAATTCGTCGGAGTCCTTTGAACATCGTACGATAACTCAGGACTTGTTACGACTCTGTATGTGACATTAGCAACATGAAAAGTAATTTATAATAATGTAGGACGCGTTACAACTTCTAAGAACACCTTATATCACTGTACGCAACATTAAACCTCCATAATAAACCTAATGAATTCAACCGAGTCATTTAAACATCGTACGACAACTTAGAATATCTTACGACTTTGTATGTCACATTAGCACCTAGAAAAGCATATTAGTATAATGTACGACACCTCACAACTCCATACAACATCTTACAATACCATACGTAAAAATAAAATCTATAATAAACCTAATGAGTTTGTCCATGTCCTTTGAACATCGTACGATAACTCAGGACTTGTTACGACTCTGTATGTGACATTAGCAACATGAAAAGTAATTTAGAATAATGTAGGACGCGTTACAGATTCTAAGAACACCTTACATCACCGTACGAAACATTAAAACTCCATAATAAACCTAATGAATTCCTCCGAGTCATTTAAACATCTTACGACAACTTAGAATATCTTACGACTCTGTATGCCACTTTAGCACCTTGAAAAGCATGTTAGTATAATGTACGACACCTCACAAATCTAAACAACACCTTACAATACCGTACGTAAAAATGAAATCCTTAATAAACCTATTGAATTCGTCCGAGTCCATTGAACATCGTATGATAACTCAGGACTTGTTACGACTCTGTATGTGACATTAGCAACATGAAAAGCAATTTATAATAATGTAGGACGCGTTACAACTTCTAAGAACACCTTACATCACCGTACGAAACCTTAAAACTCCATAATAAACCTAATGAATTCCGCCGAGTCATTTAAACATCGTACGACAAGTTAGAATATCTTACGACTCTGTATGCCACATTAACACCTTGAAAAGCATGTTAGTATAATATACAACACCTCACAACTCCTAAAAACACCTTACAATACAGTACGCAAAAATAAAATCCTTAATAAACCTATTGAATTCGTCCGAGTCCTTTGAACATCATATGATAACTCAGGACTTGTTACGACTCTGAATGTGACATTAGCAACATGAAAAGTAATTTTTAATAATGTAGGACGCGTTACAACTTCTAAGAACACCTTACATCACTGTACGAAACATTAAAACTCCATAATAAACCTAATGAATTCATCCGAGTCATTTAAACATCGTACGACAACTTAGAATATCTTACGACTTTGTATGTCACATTAGCACCTAGAAAAGCATGTTAGTATAATGTACGACACCTCACAACTCCATACAACACCTTACAATACCATACGTAAAAATAAAATCTATAATAAACCTAATGAGTTTGTCCATGTCCTTTGAACATCGTACGATAACTCAGGACTTGTTACGACTCTGTATGTGACATTAGCAACATGAAAAGTAATTTAGAATATTGTAGGACGCGTTACAGATTCTAAGAACACCTTACATCACCGTACGAAACATTAAAACTCCATAATAAACCTAATGAATTCCTCCGAGTCATTTAAACATCTTACGACAACTTAGAATATCTTACGACTCTGTATGCCACTTTAGCACCTTGAAAAGCATGTTAGTATAATGTACGACACCTCACAAATCTAAACAACACCTTACAATACCGTACGTAAAAATGAAATCCTTAATAAACCTATTGAATTCGTCCGAGTCCTTTGAACATCGTATGATAACTCAGGACTTGTTACGACTCTGTATGTGACATTAGCAACATGAAAAGCAATTTATAAAAATGTAGGACGCGTTACAACTTCTAAGAACACCTTACATCACCGTACGAAACTTTAAAACTCCATAATAAACCTAATGAATTCCGCCGAGTCATTTAAACATCGTACGACAAGTTAGAATATCTTACGACTCTGTATGCCACATTAACACCTTGAAAAGCATGTTAGTATAATGTACAACACCTCACAACTCCTAAAAACACCTTACAATACAGTACGTAAAAATAAAATCCTTAATAAACCTATTGAATTCGTCCGAGTCTTTTGAACATCATATGATAACTCAGGACTTGTTACGACTCTGAATGTGACATTAGCAACATGAAAAGTAATTTATAATAATGTAGGACGCGTTACAACTTCTAAGAACACCTTACATCACTGTACGAAACATTAAAACTCCATAATAAACCTACTGAATTCATCCGAGTCATTTAAACATCGTACGACAACTTAGAATATCTTACGACTTTGCATGTCACATTAGCACCTAGAAAAGCATGTTAGTATAATGTACAACACCTCACAACTCCATACAACACCTTACAATACCATACGTAAAAATAAAATCTATAATAAACCTAATGAGTTTGTCCATGTCCTTTGAACATCGTACGATAACTCAGGACTTGTTACGACTCTGTATGTGACATTAGCAACATGAAAAGTAATTTAGAATATTGTAGGACGCGTTACAGATTCTAAGAACACCTTACATCACCGTACGAAACATTAAAACTCCATAATAAACCTAATGAATTCCTCCGAGTCATTTAAACATCTTACGACAACTTAGAATATCTTACGACTATGTATGCCACTTTAGCACCTTGAAAAGCATGTTAGTATAATGTACGACACCTCACAAATCTAAACAACACCTTACAATACCGTACGTAAAAATGAAATCCTTAATAAACCTATTGAATTCGTCCGAGTCCTTTGAACATCGTATGATAACTCAGGACTTGTTACGACTCTGTATGTGACATTAGCAACATGAAAAGCAATTTATAAAAATGTAGGACGCGTTACAACTTCTAAGAACACCTTACATCACCGTACGAAACTTTAAAACTCCATAATAAACCTAATGAATTCCGCCGAGTCATTTAAACATCGTACGACAAGTTAGAATATCTTACGACTCTGTATGCCACATTAACACCTTGAAAAGCATGTTAGTATAATGTACAACACCTCACAACTCCTAAAAACACCTTACAATACAGTACGTAAAAATAAAATCCTTAATAAACCTATTGAATTCGTCCGAGTCTTTTGAACATCATATGATAACTCAGGACTTGTTACGACTCTGAATGTGACATTAGCAACATGAAAAGTAATTTATAATAATGTAGGACGCGTTACAACTTCTAAGAACACCTTACATCACTGTACGAAACATTAAAACTCCATAATAAACCTACTGAATTCATCCGAGTCATTTAAACATCGTACGACAACTTAGAATATCTTACGACTTTGCATGTCACATTAGCACCTAGAAAAGCATGTTAGTATAATGTACAACACCTCACAACTCCATACAACACCTTACAATACCATACGTAAAAATAAAATCTATAATAAACCTAATGAGTTTGTCCATGTCCTTTGAACATCGTACGATAACTCAGGACTTGTTACGACTCTGTATGTGACATTAGCAACATGAAAAGTAATTTAGAATATTGTAGGACGCGTTAGATATTCTAAGAACACCTTACATCACCGTACGAAACATTAAAACTCCATAATAAACCTAATGAATTCCTCCGAGTCATTTAAACATCTTACGACAACTTAGAATATCTTACGACTCTGTATGCCACTTTAGCACCTTGAAAAGCATGTTGGTATAATGTACAACACCTCACAAATCTTAATAACACCTTACAATACCGTACGTAAAAATGAAATCCTTAATAAACCTATTGAATTCGTCCGAGTCGTTTGATCATCGTATGATAACTCAGGACTTGTTACGACTCTATATGTGACATTAGCAACATGAAAAGCAATTTATAATAATGTAGGACGCGTTACAACTTCTAAGAACACCTTACATCACCGTACGAAACTTTAAAACTCCATAATAAACCTAATGAATTCCGCCGAGTCATTTAAACATCGTACGACAAGTTAGAATATCTTACGACTCTGTATGCCACATTAACACCTTGAAAAGCATGTTAGTATAATATACAACACCTCACAACTCCTAAAAACACCTTACAATACAGTACGCAAAAATAAAATCCTTAATAAACCTATTGAATTCGTCCGAGTCCTTTGAACATCATATGATAACTCAGGACTTGTTACGACTCTGAATGTGACATTAGCAACATGAAAAGTAATTTTTAATAATGTAGGACGCGTTACAACTTCTAAGAACACCTTACATCACTGTACGAAACATTAAAACTCCATAATAAACCTAATGAATTCATCCGAGTCATTTAAACATCGTACGACAACTTAGAATATCTTACGACTTTGTATGTCACATTAGCACCTAGAAAAGCATGTTAGTATAATGTACGACACCTCACAACTCCATACAACACCTTACAATACCATACGTAAAAATAAAATCTATAATAAACCTAATGAGTTTGTCCATGTCCTTTGAACATCGTACGATAACTCAGGACTTGTTACGACTCTGTATGTGACATTAGCAACATGAAAAGTAATTTAGAATATTGTAGGACGCGTTACAGATTCTAAGAACACCTTACATCACCGTACGAAACATTAAAACTCCATAATAAACCTAATGAATTCCTCCGAGTCATTTAAACATCTTACGACAACTTAGAATATCTTACGACTCTGTATGCCACTTTAGCACCTTGAAAAGCATGTTAGTATAATGTACGACACCTCACAAATCTAAACAACACCTTACAATACCGTACGTAAAAATGAAATCCTTAATAAACCTATTGAATTCGTCCGAGTCCTTTGAACATCGTATGATAACTCAGGACTTGTTACGACTCTGTATGTGACATTAGCAACATGAAAAGCAATTTATAAAAATGTAGGACGCGTTACAACTTCTAATAACACCTTACATCACCGTACGAAACTTTAAAACTCCATAATAAACCTAATGAATTCCGCCGAGTCATTTAAACATCGTACGACAAGTTAGAATATCTTACGACTCTGTATGCCACATTAACACCTTGAAAAGCATGTTAGTATAATGTACAACACCTCACAACTCCTAAAAACACCTTACAATACAGTACGTAAAAATAAAATCCTTAATAAACCTATTGAATTCGTCCGAGTCTTTTGAACATCATATGATAACTCAGGACTTGTTACGACTCTGAATGTGACATTAGCAACATGAAAAGTAATTTATAATAATGTAGGACGCGTTACAACTTCTAAGAACACCTTACATCACTGTACGAAACATTAAAACTCCATAATAAACCTACTGAATTCATCCGAGTCATTTAAACATCGTACGACAACTTAGAATATCTTACGACTTTGCATGTCACATTAGCACCTAGAAAAGCATGTTAGTATAATGTACAACACCTCACAACTCCATACAACACCTTACAATACCATACGTAAAAATAAAATCTATAATAAACCTAATGAGTTTGTCCATGTCCTTTGAACATCGTACGATAACTCAGGACTTGTTACGACTCTGTATGTGACATTAGCAACATGAAAAGTAATTTAGAATATTGTAGGACGCGTTAGATATTCTAAGAACACCTTACATCACCGTACGAAACATTAAAACTCCATAATAAACCTAATGAATTCCTCCGAGTCATTTAAACATCTTACGACAACTTAGAATATCTTACGACTCTGTATGCCACTTTAGCACCTTGAAAAGCATGTTGGTATAATGTACAACACCTCAAAAATCTTAACAACACCTTACAATACCGTACGTAAAAATGAAATCCTTAATAAACCTATTGAATTCGTCCGAGTCGTTTGATCATCGTATGATAACTCAGGACTTGTTACGACTCTATATGTGACATTAGCAACATGAAAAGCAATTTATAATAATGTAGGACGCGTTACAACTTCTAAGAACACCTTACATCACCGTACGAAACTTTAAAACTCCATAATAAACCTAATGAATTCCGCCGAGTCATTTAAACATCGTACGACAAGTTAGAATATCTTACGACTCTGTATGCCACATTAACACCTTGATAAGCATGTTAGTATAATGTACAACACCTCACAACTCCTAAAAAGACCTTACAATACAGTACGTAAAAATAAAATCCTTAATAAACCTATTGAATTCGTCCGAGTCCTTTGAACATCATATGATAACTCAGGACTTGTTACGACTATGTATGTGACATTAGCAACATGAAAAGAAATTTATAATAATGTAGGACACGTTACAACTTCTAAGAACACCTTACATCACCGTACGAAACATTAAAACTCCATAATAAACCTAATGAATTCCGCCGTGTCATTTAAACATCGTACGACAAGTTAGAATATCTTACGACTCTGTATGCCACATTAACACCTTGAAAAGCATGTTAGTATAATGTACGACACCTCACAACTCCTAAAAACACCTTACAATACAGTACGTAAAAATAAAATCCATATTAAACCTAATTAATTCGTCCGAGTCCTTTGAACATCGTACGATAACTCATGATTTGTTACGACTCTTATATGACATTAGCAACATGAAAAGTAATTTAGAATAATGTAGGACGCGTTACAACTTCTAAGAACACCTTACAACACCGTACGAAACATTAAAACTCCATAATAAACCTAATGAATTCCTCCGAGTCATTTAAACATCGTACGACAACTTAGAATATCTTACGACTCTGTATGCCACTTTAGCACCTTGAAAAGCATGTTAGTATAATGTATGACACCTCACAACTCCTAACAATGATAGGTTCAATTGGATCGATATTGCACAAATGATCAGAATGATTCGTACAAACAAAACAGTTCCATCATAAACACAATTCATTACTAAATAATTATCTTGTATTTGATGATCTAAGCAAATCTGCAGTACAAATGTAGGAGAAAAATAATCACACACACTTAGTTCTCTCTCTAACGTGAATATGTGAATTAGACTCTCTCCTCACGCTCTCTCACTACATGCTTTTAAGCAACAAATACTTTTTTTTAGGGAAAATACAAAATAGACCCTAAACTATACACAAAGTATAAAATAAGTAAAAAGTAAATCTTAACTGGAAATAACCCTAACAGTACTCCCCCTAAGATTTATCTTTGGACTTCAACAAAATCTTCAAACAGTTTTCATCTTGTTCAGCTTCAATCTCTCTCACCAATCTTCAGATTCTTCTTTGACATCCAGCAACTCTTTCCCTTTGTATTCTTCTTGTTCTTTCAACGCTTGCTCGATGCATGACTTGAACTTTCCTGCGATCTTTGCTTGTCTTGGCTTTGACTCGTTTGTAAGGATAGTACAGGCATTCATGCGTCTCAGAGAATCAAGAGTCAAACCTGCAAAATCAATATTAGCGTAAAATTCATATGGTAATTCTCGCCCTTTGACTTGCACTTCCAGTGTTCCCTTAGCAGTCACTCGCATAAACTCTATCTCTGGAACATCGACTTTTACAAGGTTAGCATTGAGTAATGCCTTCCTTAGTCGAATTTTCTCTGATGCAGCAGCAATCACCTCAATCATCACTATAAATAATTTCCGATCAGCTTCAGCAACTTTGTCTTTGCACTTCTCCATTCTGTAAGTTCGCAAATGATCGATGTAGGAAGGATGCAACAGTTTCAGTGCGAATGTACTGAAAAGTGTGATCATATCCTTATCCCAGTCATCCAAGTTTGGTACCAATTTTAACTCAAAAGTTTCCTGATTATAGAAAAACTTAAGTATTGGCTTAGTCGCTTGAGAACCATCAAACACTTTTAACCCCGGATCAGTCACCTTATCAAAGTATTCATCAGAAAACTCTTCTAAGTACATATCCTCACTCACCACCAACTTCTTTTGTTTTCTCGTTTTCTTTAATTGAACATAGGCACTATCCTCCTGTTGACCTCTAAACTCTAAGTTTTTCGGTAACCGGCTTATCCCAGCATCAAGCAGCATTGCGCATTTATCACCACGCTCAGCATGCGTGTGATTGATCAATCTCAGCTTGTGCAACTCCTTCAAATCTTGCACCTCTAACTTGAAAATACTAGAGTAGTAATGGTATACATTGCATAAACCATTTACTCTTTTGATCAAGAACGCATCAAACACCTCGTCATATTTCCATGCAATGATTTTTACCTTTTTGGACTTTTCCGGTACGATCATGGAGTCAAGAAGTTCAGCAACAGACTGACCCTTGCTCAGCAGTGATCTCACAATATCACCTGCTGTGGCTGATTTATGCCATGATTCTCGTACTTCCATAGGCACATTGTATGATTTGACTTCACTCGGAAACATATCGATCAACTCTTTCCTCTTTTTGTGCGCATCTTCTGGTAAAGCCATCACCGGTAACTCTTTTGGTCTGAGAACTTTGTATCTCTTGGTCAGCTCATAGTATTGAGGGTTGTTGTAATCCAGATAGAACATCCGATTGTACATCTTCTCAGTCTTCATAAAGCTTACAACTATTTTCTTCAGAGATTCATGTTTCAACTTCTTCAAAGATCTATATGGATAGTTCCTCGAACTCAACCATTCTCGCATGTTTCTGCTGGACATCTCTTCCGGATTTTGATGATAAAGCTCTTGTGGAGGTAAATCATCAATATTCAAACTTTCTTATAATGGTGTCCATTCACCCATTTCAACTATAAATTCTTTCTCATCAGCAGCAGCTTTATCTTGTGCAATCAAACATTTCTCATACTCTTCATTAATTTGACTCACAGTCAGCCCATACAGACACACTGCATTGTACTTCATCTTCTCAAGATAAGCAAAGCGTTCATGCAAATCAGCTGTAATCTCATCATCAGGATTAGTTTCAGGCTCAGCTTCAGGTTCAGACTCAGTAAAGTCAATGTCGTCCAGATCATCCAGTGCCTCTATCATTGGTGCAGTATCAGTTTGAACCGGCTCAAACTGGCTTGCTTCTTCAGTTATAGTTTCTGGTATACTCTCAACCACTTCAACTATTTCAGGCACTTTCTCTACCATTACAGATTCTGATTGAATCGGCTCAATCTGAACTGTTTTATCAGTTTCAGTCTCTATCACAGTCTCATCTACCTTTGCCATCTCTGCCACCTCAATTTCAGTCACAGATTGAATCGGTTCAATCTGACTTTCTTCCATCCTTTCCTTTTTAGTACTACTTTCATCACCAGTAATCTCCGGCACTGCATCTAACTTCCTTTTTCCCTCGGCTTTGTTAGAATTGACAGTTTCAGCAGCTTTATCGGGAATAGTAATTGGAGACTCAACCCTTATGCCCACATTCTTCGTACCACGGGCTCTAGTATAATAAACTTTTCCTTCTTGAGTAGGTTTAGTCACTTCCATCACTTCATCCGAAAAATCTTTATCTGATGTGGACCATGACTTCTTCGATCTGGTTTCTTCAAACCATTTCTCCAACATTTCCTTTTCAGCATCAAGAGTATTGCATTCTGCCTTCAACTCTTTGTAATCATACTTCAAATTTTCATGTTCCTCCTTCAAGGTTTCATAATCAGACTTTAACATTCCATAATCCTCCTTCATCTTCAAATAATCATCATCCAATGCTTTGAATGTTTCAAGATTCTGATTATGAGTGGCCCAAAACTCTTCTAACCTTTTCTTCTTTCGATCATTTGATGCCTTTAACTGTTCATTAGCATCCAAGAGTTTTGCTACCATCTCTTCTAACTCAGCGATTTTCTGTTTATCCTCATTAACATCAACACTTGACACAATTTTTGGTGAAGACTCCAAAGATTGTTCAATGTTTTCAGCAGCTGGAGATGATGTGGTGGGTATATCAACTGGCACAGAAACAGTAATGCCAGCATCAGTATCATCAACTACCTGTGCAGTAGTCTCTACTTCGGCCATTACTTCCTGAACAACATCTATCTGTTCAGGCTCATCAACACATTCTATCACACTAGGTTCCTCAACCAATGCACGCTCAATCACAGACTTAGATCTTCGAGATCTAACATACTGTATTGTGATAGTCTTAGGATTTTCAACAACCATTTCTTCTATAACACTAGCAAGCTCAACAGGTTCTTCATTCACAACTGGTTCAATAACTTGAACATTTTCTGTTTCAAATCCCATTATTTCTTCCACTTCCACATTTTCTGCCTCCTCATGTACTGATTCAGCACTATCATCACTATTTCCATCATCATTATCTTCATCATCATCACTATCATCACCATTACTTTCATCACCTTCTTCTTCTCTTCGTTATCAGATCCATCTTCTTCTTCTGGATGTCTAGCAAAGTACTCGTCATCATCCAGCAGATTATCAGGCACCTCATCAACTAGGTCCTGTGGATTTACTATCTCTCCATGTGAAATATGATGATATACTGCCTCAATATCTTCCTCATTATTTGCTATATCCCTCATATAGTCAAATAGATCAACACTTGGAACATTCTCGATACTCATCTTCCTATAAGATAGATCATTCATGTCCTCAGTATACAGTATCCCTCCAGCAACTCCTTCTTCTCTGATGATTGGATATGCAACATTAATCATTAGTTGCAAGAATCTCGGGTACATGAGAAACTTGAACCTCTTTCCCTTCACAAGATTGAATACAAACCCATTCATTATCCATTTTGACATATTAAATGGTTTATTTTCAGCAATTGCTACAATGGGGGATGCTATGTCAGATGGGAAGTTGTCAAAACCAGCACTCCTTCTTGACATGCACTGCTGAATAACATAGCATAATAACTTCCACTTTTTCCCCAATCTTGCTCGAACAAATTGTGACTTTGGAAATACGGGAGGATGACCCATATTAACAAAACACTCTTGACATTTAGTCACAGTCAATTCATCATTTGCTCCTACCTCATCCTCATCAATCCTTAAGGCTGTTCTGGTAGCTTGTTCAGAAACAGTCAACTATAAATTTCTGGTGATGTTCCCTCTAACAACAATTACCCCAGCTTCATTAGTCACAACCTCAGCCGTTCTCCAGAAACTCTTGATCAATCTGGCATATATCACTGGTTTTGCACACATGGCATAAACATACTTGGTTCTCTTGATAAATCTCTATCATATCTCTATAGCCCTCAGTCTCTGGAATAGACTCATCTAAACAAGCAACTAAATTGTGCTTTGGCTCAAACTTGAGATTTTCCATCTGTTTTAAGACAAAAACAAGACATATGTGTTAGATTCTTCATTGATAAATTTCAAATTTACATAAGTGTTTGAAACAAACAGTTATAACAGTAAAATATTCATACAATCATATTAACTCCTAAATTGATCTAACAAACTGATTTTCATCATTTTAATTAAACCAACCTTGGATTTTAATGATCATACAATATTTCACAATTAAACAGTTTATACACTTAGGAACACAAATTTGACAGTTGTATGATGAAGTTGTTTAACATGTTAAGTTCAGTTTTTAATGATTTGTCAATGTTTAACACACATTTTATCCTTTTGAAGTTAACACTTAAGAACATTAAACCGGTCATCAATGGCGGTTTACAGTTATGTGTAAATTTTGGTTGATTCTGTTGATTTTAAGATGTTTGATGCAAATTAATGATTGATTGTTGATAATCGACAGTAAATACATCTAAAACAACATTCGATTTCAGTTTTAACACGCAAAATCAAAATGTCGATTCAGTTGATCAAGTACTGTTCATCATTGTTTTTCATTTTAACAATCGATTTGCAGGTTTATCAAGCTCGAAACATGTAAATTTTACCTTATTCAATCAATATAACTTGTTACAGAACGATTGATTGAATATGATAATCAACAATTTTTGTGCAGGGGATTTGTGCTTGAAAGTGAATGTGAAAAATGATAAGTGTTTGTGAAGAGGCGGGTTTTATATGCTTGAAAAGTTTAGGTCAAACTTAAATGACGGGTAAACAACTTAGACGGGTAAACACTTAAAAGCCCACTAAGCCTTGACGGGTCATGCACTGTTGAGACGGGTCATGTACTATTGGGACGGGTCAAGTACTTGAGACAAGTCGCAACATGTGACGGGTCAACATATAGCATGTACAATCACTTGACGGGTCAATCACTGTAGAGACGGGTAAACCACTGTAGTGACGGGTAAAGGTTAGGAACAACTACACCTGTTTGGTTTTACACATCACCCGGCAACATAGTAGACTTCACAACATCACCCGGCTTGCATAGTGACCTTCATCACCCAGCAACACAGTTGTCTTCTTTTTCACCCGACATGCTTTCTTCATCACCCGGCAACACAGTTATCTTCTTTATCACCCGACATGCTTTTGTTCCTCACCCGGGAACACAGTTTGTTTACACTATTACCCGGCGACACAGTGTTATTCACTTACACGGCAAGATAACTTCTCTTTTACCCGGCTGTACAATGAATATTTCTTCACCCGGCTGTATAGTAACACAACTTGTCACCCGACAGATATTAAAGACTCCTTCACCTGGCATAGATTTGACATGTTCATTGCCCGACCATACAGTAGTCATAATATCTTCACCCGGCTGTCTTCTTTCACACACTCACCCGGCTCATATCAGACACACAACTTTACCCGGCTAGATAGTATCTTCATTACCCGGCTAAATAGTGTTTCTGATATCTTCACCCGGCGAATAAACACTTTGACAATTTTTCTTCTTTTTCGTCTGTTGACTTTTCCAACTGCATTTATTGCACCTGCAAACATTCTCGACATATTAATTAGACAAGACATCCTTATTAGGGTTTGTCACATTAATTAATCAACAACATTTTTAGGGCAACAAAATTATTCAAATAACTTCCCTTTTTCATTTTTCTTGTAAAAATGTTTTAGCACAACCAAAATTTCTATATCCCGAAGCAATTTCTTAAAAAACAAATCACAAGACCTTGGGTTTGTTTTTAACACATCCATTACCTTTGCTTTTCATACCACAAATCTTGTTCATTCAAAATACACTTATTCAAAATATTTTTGGATTTTTTGCAAATAATTTTCTTCTTCAATTTATTCTCCCCCTAAACTTGAAATTTCTTGAAATTTTTAAGTTTAACAAGGATGTCGATTTGTCAATAATGATTCCAAATGCCTGTACACACAAAGCACACACATTAAAATAAAGACATATGCAATGCAATGAATCAAAATATCGCAGTGAGATCATACCACATATTATCTGAACATGTTTTGTAGGTTTTGAATAGACATTTGACTTATGTTTGATTGAGTGATGATATGAAAACATACCAATTAGCTCGAGTTGAAACACTTACTTTTTCAGTATCATGATGAGATTAAGGTTCGATTAAAATGACTTATATGACCCACATGTATACATATATCAACATATTTCCTTATCAACCACTACCTGAATGCATATTGCACAAAACCTGGTCACTTACAATCATATACAGTGTGGAATATGGGTTCTATTCGGATTTTGTCCACTTTGGGACTTCTTTTGAATTCCTTTTTGGAATTTTTCATTTCCTATCGTTCCCCTTGGGAATCTTCTGAATTCCTTTTTGGAATTTTTGTTTGGTGATGGTCCACATTTGGGACTCTTTTTGTTCCAACTTTGGGAATCTTTTGTTGCACCTTGAAGCTCAAAAGAGACTTTGTGTGAGACTTCAGGTCTGTGGGTACCACAACAAAGAAGCTCACGATGAGGTTCATCACACTGAATAGACTGCATCGTTACCCGATCATGCACAACAATCATCACAAGCAATGCATTAAAAGATATATATCGAGACATGTATAACAATGGAACTTAACACAGAGATCATTAGGTTAATGTTTTTCAACAATGAAACTTACTTTTTCAGTCTAATTGCCTTAGCTGTCTAGCACATCAATTAACATTCATCAGTCTTTATTAAAAATGATGTAGCAAATAATGTTTAGTGTAACTATCATTTCTCACTTTTTGCAATATAGATTCTTATGACATGATATTTTCTTTTCTTTTTGGTTTTATATTTTGTTTTTGTTTTTCTTCTTCATGCACACACACGATGCAAACCAATAAAATAAAAGACAAAGGAATCAATACTTGACATCAACTTATTTTATTTTCTGCTTTTATATTTTCTGATTTTTGTTTGTTTTTAAAAAATTAGAATTAACCATGGTTGATTAATCCTATGGATTGAATTAAGAATTCAAACCGCCCTGACTAAAAGGATTTTGTGAAAAGATCTGTCAGTTGTTTGTCGGTATGAACTTTAATCAAAATTATTAAACCTTTTTCAGAATTGTCTCTTAAAAAGTGATATCGAATTTCGATATGTTTGGTTTTTGAGTGTTGAACAGGATTAGCAGTAATGAACATAGCAACAGTATTGTCTATGTAAATAGGAGTTTTGTAATGGTTTCAGAATTGTCTCTTAATGAACATAGCAGCAGTTTCAGATTTAACTCGCAAGAAATAAACCCACGAAAATCTAGTGAAATCGTCAATGATGACAAAACAATAAGACTTCTTTCCGATGCTTTGAACATTTGTTGGTCCAAAAAGATCCATATGTAGCATCTGTAACGGTTTTGAAATGGAGTGTTCTTGCTTGGACTTAAAAGACATTCGATGCTGTTTTCCTTTCAAACATGCTGGACAGAGATCAGTTGTAGAGAACTTCTTTGAAGGTATTCCCACAGCATGATTTCCAGTCACTAAACGATTCATGTTTCTGAAGTTTGAATGACCCAGTTGTCTATGCCAAAGCTGACTCTCATCATTGCACAATGAGACAAGTAGTTTCGGTTTCAGCATCAATCTGCGACATATCAAGCTTGTATACATCACGATCTCTTGGAGCTTTAACCACTACCCATTCATTGTCAATCTTGAAACCTGGTTTGAGTATATAACAGAAAGAATCATCAAATAAAGTTGAATATGATTTGTCACAAATTTGAGATACACTTAGCAAATTAAAGTTCAACTGTGCACAGTAGTTGACTTTATCAAAGCTAATCACCCCATTTGACACAGTTCCTTCTCCAGTTATTTTACCACCGGCATCTCCTCCAAATGCAACATGTGTACCATTCTTCAGCTTAAAGTCTTGAAGCAAGGCATGGTTGCCTGTCATATGTCGGCTACACCCACTATCAACGAACCATGAGTTGATAGGTCTTCGAGGGCGTACCTGCAATTCAACAATCACTTAGTTAGTTTGGTCAACCCAGGCCCACATGGTCTTGGGTTTTCCGAATCTATCAGTAACAGTAACTTGTTGATAATGAAGATTTTGAAAATTTGTTTCATTTGAGAGATTTTGCTGAAAACTGTTTCGCCCATTGGCTTGAATCGATTACTTTCTTCTCAAAGCAGTAAACCTTTCCTCTAACTTAGGATCAAGGTTATTTTCAAATTTCTGATTTTTTACCATCAAAGCTCTCGGTTTAAAACTGTTAACCTGCACATTTCTTGATGAAAAGTTATTAGAAATTGAATTGTTTCGATTGAAGTTTCTCAAGACAGGAGAATGACGTTGATTAACATTTTGAAAACCAATTGACTGATTTCTTTGAAAATTTGGAAATTGAGTCATTTCTCGTGATGAGTTTGTTCGAAAGAAACAATCCTTTGTGTCATGATTTCGCCTTTCACAAATATCACAAAATTTGTTATAAAAACATTCTTCTAAAGAATGGTTTCTTTTGTCACAGAAACTGCAGTACCTGTTAAAGAAACATTCAGCAGTTGCATGATTATAACGATCACAAATCTCACAATGTTTCTTGCTAATCCTAAAGAGCCGATTGTTAACTTTTGATGTTGAACCACTCGTGATTCATTATCATTTTTGTTCGGTTTTAGATTAACTTTATTCTTTTGTGGAGATTTTGTTTGTGATTTTGATTGCTTTGGAACTTGATTTGATTTTAAACCATCTTGTTTGGTTAACTTCTTTTATTCAATTCTTTTATCATTGACAGCGGAAGACTTAGGACCTGAACTTGTTTTCAGACCAGAGTTAGATTTGATTGGAGAATTGATTGGTTTACCATAAGATCCATTCAAATCAAACGTTCCTGCAGACACAAACTTAATTGTTTTACTTTTTGACACTTTCTTTTTGACAGGTTTGACCTTGTCAGTTTTAACAAATTGAGCTTTGGTGTTGTCATTCGATTTTATGACACTTTTACCTTTCAACTGTTTTATTTCAGATTGATTGACTGTTACTTTCGATTTCTGCTTCGTTCCTTTTGAAACTTCAGTCTGCTTCACCTCTTGCTTCTTGATCAGTTGATCAGCAACTTTCGCTTTCTGTTCATTCTTCCACCTGATGTATTCAGGAACATTGTATCCTGAAAATTCACCTTCTTCCTTCACTGTTTCTTCTGACTTCGGATTCAGTTCCGGATACTCAACAAGTTGAATCAGAACAAGTTCTGATTTGTTGCTAGCTTCATCATCAGCTTCAGTGGTCACACCATCTTCTTCTTTCAAACTTTCAATCAACACTTCAGATCCTTCGGATTCAGATTTATTTTTTTGAATTTCTTTGAATTTTCATTCATTTTCAGGTGAATGATCAAATTCATTGAAGTTTTCAGGTAAAGTTTGTGTGGTTGATTCAGGCATTGGTTCATGAGTAAAACCCAATCCTAATTTGGTTTTATTACCTCTTTCTTTTATAAGTTGTTTACCATTGTTTTACAACTTTTCACTTTTGTTAATTCAACTTGTGTGACAGCATGAGCAACTTTTTCTTGTTCAAAGTTCTTTGTCATTTCTTCAAGTTGTTTTGTTACCAGTTCCAATTCCTTTAAGGTTTTGTTCCATGATCCTTTAAGTGACAAAATCTTCTCATCAGAAATTTTGTGATCAATTTTAAGTTGTTCATGAATTTTCTCATGTTTACTTAATTTATCACTAATTTTAAATGAATGAGTTCGATAATGTTCTACTTGTTGAATGCATTGTTCAGAACATAACCTTTCTTTCACATCAATAGGCAAAGGAACATAGTTATGGGGTAAATCAGTACTAACCTTTGGTTGTTCAGTAGATGACGAAGACTCACTGGATGTAGCCATCAGCGCAATTTCTGATTCAGATTCTTCAACAGGATCTGACTTTGCACTCCAGTCATATTCTTCTGAATCTTCACTAACAGTATCAATCACCTTGATATCTCCTTCTTCAGACCAATCCTCTTCGATTTCACATACCAGTGCCAAACTCGATGTAAGATCAGATGTGAATTGTTCTGCATATGCACTCCAGTCATAACCATCTTTCACACTAACCACCAGTGCTTTAGTTTGATCTTCTGGTTTCTTTCCTTCATCCTTAAGTTCTGGCATGGGAAGACTTTGATATGGTTTCTGAAAGAAACGTTGATTTCTTTGTTGATAACTTGAAGACTGTTGTGCGTTTTGACCTTGACCTTGATTCTGTCCACTTGAACTTGCTTGATCATTGTAGTTCTGATTTTTAGGAGCTTTGCATTCCCTTGAAAAATGACCATAGCAGTTACAGTTGAAGCATCTGGCCTTTGATTTGTCAAATCCAACCGTCTTGTTTGCATGTGGCTTGAAACTTCGGTTAACATATGCATGCTATTGTGTTCGATATGCAACCATCACCATCTACCAATTCAAATCCATTTCCTCAACGTCATCAGGATCCATTTCGAAAAGATCTTGAATCACAACATCCATTTGATTCAGATGACTTCCTTGATACGCTTGAAAACTTGCCATGAATGCAGTAAAAGCATTCTTTGTTTCATCATCTTGTAACAAGATGTTTATCACATCTTTTACCTTAGCTTGAACAATAGAACTTTGACTTTCAGATTGTGTTTGAACTTGAGCTCTCGGTGGAGATTGAGGTTGAGAATAAGTTGGTGAACTTGGAAAGTATGATGAATCAGTATAAAAACTTGCGCCAACAAATAAATCACCCTCATCTTCAAACTTAGTTGCATCTTGTGCAAGAAAGGCATTCTCCACAGTATTAGCAGGATTCACAATATATCTGTATTGTGCATGTGAACCAGTTCTATCAATGTTTCTAGAACCTTCATCAATTTCTACTTCTTCAATCTTTGCAATGAGCAAATCCAGATCCATCGGAAACTTCTCAGTATGTTTCAGTAAAGTCACAGTCTGTTTCCATGATGATGGAAGTGCACATAACAATCTGTCATTCAGATCTTGGAGATCTGTCTTTGCACCCACATTGGACATTTCAGTAGTCTGATGAACAATCCTATTCATCATCTGGTGCACGGACTCTCCAGCAATATGTTCAAATAACTCCAACTGTCTCTTCAACTTTTGTTTCTTGAGACTTCTGAGTTGGTCACCTCCTTCACAAATGGACTTCAAAGCTTTGAACAAAGTATAACTTGTTTGATAGGTATCCAACCTTGACAGTACTTGTAGTGGCAATCCCTTACACATAAAAGAATAAGCTTTGCTATCATTCTTCACTTTCCTTAAATCTTCTGCTGACAAATTATCCTCTGGATAAGGTTCAGTAGAGTCCTTGGTGTAGGTACTTGCACTATCTGGACCTGTCTGTGTAGGTATGTGAGGACCCTTGTCAATTGACTTCCAAAGATCATTGTCTATTGAGCAGAGATGATGCTTCAGTCTAATCGTTCAATTCTTGAAATCTGCACGATTGACAAGTCTAGGAACACGGTTATCAGAATCATCATTAGGTGCCATTTTAACAATTTTTAAAGAAAATATTTTTGTGTTTTGTTTTTTTTTTTTTTTTTTGTTTTTTTTTAAAGATATTTGAAAAGAAACAGTTAAAATACTAAAATAAAGACAAGTAATTAAAAGCAAGATAAGAAAACAAGGATTAAAACAACTAAAATTGAGTCACACGGCTGAACAGTGGAAAATCCTTCTTCACCCGGTTGAACAGTAGCTTTTGTTCTTCACCCGCCAGAGAGAAAATCTTCACCCGTCTAAACAGTTACCCGGCTGCACAGTTAACTTCACAGTTGACAATCACACTGCATCAAAGTTGTTTACCCGGCTACACAATTTTCGATTACCCGGCTGAATTGTTAATCACCCGGCGTAACAGTGTATTACCCGGCACAACAGTACTTGATCCGGCTGAACAGTAACACCTTTTCTTGTCAAATCCATTACCCGTCTAGCACAAAATCCTTTACACGACTGCACATGACCTAATTGTTCTCAAATCTAAGTCCAAAGGAAATTGTCTAAGTCAATTTTATCACCCGGCAAGTTAATCTTCAACCAAGTTCATACTGTTCATCATCTTCATCATGAGAATTTTTTCAGGGTTTATCAAAAACTTGTCCAATTCTTTCAAAATTCACACACAATCAGTGAAATAGTCCGATTATCAATCCCTAATCTCAATCAATACAAAACATGATCAAATTTTGATGAATTTGAGCAAAATTCGATAGAACAGTAACTTTTTCTATCTTCTTAATTCCTCAGATCTGATGATAATCTGATGAAATTTGCACAATCGTTGTGAATTAGGAGTGATTGCGATGATAAATCACAACTAAAAACAGCAACAATTCATTCAGATCATGATTTTTGAGCAATATTGTAGTGTTTTGCTTGATGAATAGCGAAGAACACAATACCAACAGCTCTGATACCAATTGATATGTTCAATTGGATCGATATTGCACAAATGATCAGAATAATTCGTACAAACAAAACAGTTCAATCATAAACACAATTCATTACTAAATAATTCTCTTGTATTTGATGATCAAAGCAAATCTGCAGTACAAATGTAGGAGAAAAATAATCACACACACTTAGTTCTCTCTCTAACGTGAATATGTAAATTAGAATCTCCCCTCACACTCTCTCACTACATGCTTTAAAGCAACAAATACTTTTTTTTAGGGAAAATACAAAATAGACCCTAAACTATACACAAAGTATAAAATAAGTACAAAGTAAATCTTAACTGGAAATAACCCTAACAAACAACACCTTACAATACCATACGTAAAAATAAAATCCATAATAAACCTAATGAATTCGTCGGAGTCCTTTGAACATCGTACGATAACTCAGGGTTTGTTACGACTCTTATATGACATTAGCAACATGAAAAGTAATTTAGAATAATGTAGGACGCGTTACAACTTCTAACAAAACCTTACATCACCGTACGAAACATTAAAACTCCATAACAAACCTAATGAATTCCTCCGAGTCATTTAAACATCGTACGACAACTTAGAATATCTTACGACTCAGTATGCCACTTTAGCACCTTGAAAAGCATGTTAATATAATGTACGACACTTCACAACTCCTAACAACACCTTACAATACCGTACGTAAAAATAAAATCCATAATAAACCTAATGAATTCGTCGGAGTCCTTTGAACATCGTACGATAACTCAGGACTTGTTACAACTCTGTATGTGACATTAGCAACATGAAAAGTAATTTATAATAATGTAGGACACGTTACAACTTCTAAGAACACCTTAGATCACTGTACGAAACATTAAAACTCCATAATAAACCTAATGAATTCATCCGAGTTATTTAAACATCGTACGACAACTTAGAATATCTTACGACTTTGTATGTCACATTAGCACCTTTAAAAGCATGTTAGTATAATGTACGACACCTCACAACTCCATACAACACCTTACAATACCATACGTAAAAATAAAATCTATAATAAACCTAATGAGTTTGTCCATGTCATTTGAACATCGTACGATAACTCAGGACTTGTTACGACTCTGTATGTGACATTAGCAACATGAAAAGTAATTTAGAATATTGTAGGACGAGTTACAGATTCTAAGAACACCTTAAATCACCGTACGAATCTTTAAAACTCCATAATAAACCTAATGAATTCCTCCGAGTCATTTAAACATCTTACGACAACTTAGAATATCTTACGACTCTGTATGCCACTTTAGCACCTTGAAAAGCATGTTAGTATAATGTACGACACCTCACAAATCTTAACAACACCTTACAATACCGTACGTAAAAATAAAATGCTTAATAAACCTATTGAATTCGTCCGAGTCCTTTGAACATCGTATGATAACTCAGGACTTGTTACGACTCTGTATGTGACATTAGCAACATTAAAAGTAATTTATAATAATGTAGGATGCGTTACAACTTCTAAGAACACCTTACATCACTGTACGAAACGTTAAAACTCCATAATAAACCTAATGAATTCATCCGAGTCATTTAAACATCGTACGACAACTTAGAATATCTTACGACTTTGTATGTCACATTAGCACCTTGAAAAGCATGTTAGTATAATGTACGACACCTCACAACTCCATACAACACCTTACAATACCATACGTAAAAATAAAATCTATAATAAACCTAATGAGTTTGTCCATGTCCTTTGAACATCGTACGATAACTCAGGACTTGTTACGACTCTGTATGTGACATTAGCAACATGAAAAGTAATTTAGAATATTGTAGGACGCGTTACAGATTCTAAGAACACCTTACATCACCGTACGAAACATTAAAACTCCATAATAAACCTAATGAATTCCTCCGAGTCATTTAAACATCTTACGACAACTTAGAATATCTTACGTCTCTGTATGCCACTTTAGCACCGTGAAAAGCATGTTAGTATAATGTACGACACCTCACAAATCTTAACAACACCTTACAATACCGTGCGTAAAAATAAAATCCTTAATAAACCTATTGAATTCGTCCGAGTCCTTTGAACATCGTATGATAACTCAGGACTTGTTACGACTCTGTATGTGACATTAGCAACATGAAAAGCAATTTATAATAATGTAGGACGCGTTACAACTTCTAAGAACACCTTACATCACCGTACGAAACATTGAAACTCCATAATAAACCTAATGAATTCCGCCGAGTCATTTAAACATCGTACGACAAGTTAGAATATCTTACGACTCTGTATGCCACATTAACACCTTGAAAAGCATGTTAGTATAATGTACGACACCACACAACTCCTAACAACACCTTACAATACTGTACGTAAAAATAAAATCCATAATAAACCTAATGAATTCGTCGGAGTCCTTTGAACATCGTACGATAACTCAGGGTTTGTTACGACTCTTATATGACATTAGCAACATGAAAGTAATTTAGAATAATGTAGGACGCGTTACAACTTCTAACAAAACCTTACATCACCATACGAAACATTAAAACTCCATAATAAACCTAATGAATTCCTCCGAGTCATTTAAACATCGTACGACAAGTTAGAATATCTTACGACTCTGTATGCCACATTAACACCTTGAAAAGCATGTTAGTATAATGTACGACACCTCACAACTCCTAACAACACCTTACAATACAGTACGTAAAAATAAAATCCATAATAAACCTAATGAATTCGTCCGAGTCCTTTGAACATCGTACAATAACTCAGGACTTGTTACGACTCTGTATGTGACATTAGCAACATGAAAAGCAATTTATAATAATGTAGGACGCGTTACAACTTCTAAGAACACCTTACATCACCGTACGAAACATTAAAACTCCATAATTAACCTAATGAATTCCGCCGAGTCATTCAAACATCGTACGACAAGTTAGAATATCTTACGACTCTGTATGCCACATTAACACCTTGAAAAGCATGTTAGTATAATGTACGACACCTCACAACTCCTAACAACACCTTACAATACAGTACGTAAAAATAAAATCCATAATAAACCTAATGAATTCGTCCGAGTCCTTTGAACATCGTACGATAACTCAGGACTTGTTACGACTCTGTATGTGACATTAGCAACATGAAAAGCAATTTATAATAATGTAGGACGCGTTACAACTTCTAAGAACACCTTACATCACCGTACGAAACATTAAAACTCCATAATAAACCTAATGAATTCCGCCGAGTCATTCAAACATCGTACGACAAGTTAGAATTGTTGGTCCATAATGATCGTGATTTCAGTGCTTTGTTGACTTGTTTAACCCAAATAAGTCAAATAATCGAAGAACAAAGTGTAAAAAGTCCAAACAACCCAATAACAAGATCTAACACAGAATCGAGGTAAATAAGCTACAATGATAAGTAGAATAAGCTCCTAGCACCTCAATAGAACGATTACACAACACAAATCAGTGAAGAATAGCTTGAGTAAAAGATGTGCAAAAGTTGTATAAATGTGAAGATAAGGTTACAATATATAGGTGTTAGGTTCGCTGATAGATTCGCTCTAGCGAATCTATCTAGCGAACCAACACAGGTTCGCTGGGCACATAGGTTCGCCCAGTCGACACCTAAATACAAAAGACATGATGACCTGCGGGCGAATCTATAGATTCGCCCGTAGGTTCGCTAGTACAAATAACATTACAAGTCAAACAATTACAAACAAAAGTAACACCGACAAGCCGGTGAGTCCAACCTATACATAGTGACTATCAATACTCCCCCTAGGTTGGACCTCACCTGGGGAAGTCTTCTGATTAGCTCCGTCTTGTTGGCTTCAAAGGTGTTCGATAAAAGCTCCTGCCCTTTCTTTGATCCCGGCCATTGGATTTGTAAAGTCTTCAGTTCCGGCCTCATCTTCACTCAAATTCAGCATTGAGTCCACAAACTCAGTATCAGCGACTTCAGTATCAGGCTCAAGTTGAACTGTCGTCTCCGCCTGTTTCTCAGCAGTTGGCTCCTCGCTTACCACTTCCAAATCAATCACTTCAACTGGTTTCTCAAACCTTTGTTCGATAGTTTGATCGAGCTGTCTTGTCAGGTCATCCATCTCCATTTGCAGATCATCCGACCTCCTCAATCTTTCATTCACAGCTTTAAGTTCAGCACGAATCCCCCGGGCTTTGTTTGCGACCTTCACAAACAGGTTCGCTTCAGCAGCAGTGTCATCTCCAGCCCCGTGCTTAATTCTGTTCTCACACAACACCTTCAAATCTTCGTCACAGAAGGAGAAGACCTCCATTGGATCAAACAAACGTATTTCAGGACGGTCTTCCCCTTTAAGTCTGATAACAGCCTCACCCGTACTGTTATCGTAAAACCATTTAAGAAACTCCTGCAGTCGGGGTGGCTGTGTGTCTGGGACCTTGACCCTTGTCATCACTTTCGGTGCAGCAATCTTCAAAACAATTTTGCCCTTCCACGATACCCAATGTTTATCCTCCTTCTGCCTCATCCTCCTAGGCTTTTGGTATCCAAAATTAACGAAATCTGACTTTGCAGCCTCCTGAATTGTAGCTTCAAACGCACAAGCCCTCCCGCTATCCTCTTTCCCTAATAGTGGTAGCTCTGCAAGCCTACGCAAGTCCCAGCGAGGAAAGGTGGCAAAGTGTTTTCGGTTCTTGACGTACGTGATGTCCCCACCCCTTCGTTTAATCATGTAAGCGTCCACCAAACAGTTATATTTCCATGCTATAACTTGCCTATCAAGCTGTTTGGTGTTGGGTTCATCTAAATGTTGGAATATCGGCACTTCAGGTATCACAGCTTCTTCCTTCCTGAACCATTCAGATTTGTCTAGCTCAGCATGTTCAAACTGGTAACTCATTCCCTTTTCCTCAACTTCATACATTTCAGGCTCGTCATCCAAATCTTCTTCACTGTCAGCATCGACATCAGTCTCAGGTTCATCAATCAAAGTAAAGTCCACACCCGATCCTCCTACCACTTCCTCCCCTTCAAATACATCCAAATTAATCCCCATTTCTTCATCAAACTCTTCCTCTACGGCCTTTCCCTTTCCTTTATTACCAAAATCAACGTCCATTAACGGATATTTTGTAATATCCGTTAAGGAGTTCAGTTCCGCTTCAGACATAGCCGGTTCAGTCCCAACATTCTTCTTCAAATCATTTAGCTCTTTGAAGATCCTTACAATCAAACACTGCTGGTCCTTCATCATCCGACCCATCTCATATATCACTGTCGATTTCTCTGCATCCTGCTTTTCCAACTCTTCATGTTTACTTTTCAGCTCAGCCAATTCTGCTTCCAGTCTCTCAACAACACCCTTTAATTCATTTTCAGATCCACCCGATGTACCCCCGGTATCATGCCTAGCTTTCTTTGATGCTTCCGCGTGTGTATCAGCCTTTCTTTTCGTCCTCAGTTCCCTTCCAGCATCAATCTCGGCTTCGATCTCATCAACCTCCCTATCAAATGAATAATCTTTCTCTTTGGCATAGGCTTTCCTCTTCTTTATCTTTTTCTCAATCACCTCTATATTCTCTCCGCCTCTTTTCCTCTCCGACTCAATCAACCTCTGAATATAGACCCATCTTTCAGCCGTATACATGTTCTCCCACAAATACGTAGTCCTTCCCACACAATCCGGCCTCACTGATTTACAATCTTTGAAGATTCTTGAATGCATATCCCAGATTTTTAATTCTGCACCCTCCACCGGCAGATTTGGTAGTTTATCATTCAGTACCATCTGAATGAATCTGGGATACATTAACCATTTGGCCCCTTTGCTGGCATGGATGTTCTCGAGCATGTAGTTGAAAATCAACTTAGCAAGATTTGCTTTTTGCCCTCGGCAAAACAGCATCATGGCTCGAGCCCAGTCCAAGTTCAGCCCGTCCGTACCCCCTTTCCTGTGATCCAGGCACATAATAAACACATGTGCTATATACCTGCACTCCTGGATCAGGTACGACTTTACGAACTCCATTTTCTTTTCTCCGGGCATCGGACCCTCATACCCAGCGTTCCGGAATGCCCCATACACTTCTTCCGCTGTCATACTCACCTCTTCACCCACATCCTCTTCTAATCTCAAGATTCTAGCCAGATCGGCTTCAGTAAACGCCAAGTCGTGGCCACAGACCTTAGCACAGATGCGTGACGGCTGCACCGACACGTTCATGACAGCAGTTCGCCAAAAATCACGAACATGCGACTCATATATAGTAGGAGAGTGAGAGATGGCATAGTGTATGTGTGACGACTTCAGCCACTTGATTGAATCTCTATAGCTGCTGGCCTTTTCGAAGTTTTCGTCAAGTAAAGCACACATGTTGTGCTTTTTCTCGAAGAATAATGTCGACATAGTGCCTGAAAAATAAACGGAGATTGATCAGAAATGAAGATTTGAAAAACAGAAAATAGATTCGCTGGATAATAGGTTCGCTGGTATAGCGAACCTTAGATTTTGGCACCAGAACCTATAGATTCGCTGACATGAAAAATCAGTCATTGTGGTCGAGCGAATGTATAGGTTCGCTAGAAACAGTCGAGCGAATCTATGTTGTTGCGCGGGCAGCATAACAACATAGGTTCGCTCGAAGTTTTGAACTTTCGTTCAGATTCGCCAGACGAACACTTAGGTTCCCTGGAAACCCTAGTTTTTCAAAAACGGCCAGAATCTCAATCAATCAACCATTATTAAGCAAATAAAGCAACAACAGGTCAAAATAAACAATAAACGAGGCTATTATGAAGAAAGTCCCTAAGATTTAACACCAAAACAGTCTTTGATTTTCACGCAATCACAGATTTGACAGATTGACGAGTTTGTAGTGCGATTAAGAGTTTAAAAAGTAGATTAGGATGTAGACGATGACATACCAGACACTTAAATGATGTTTAATATGTGAAAAAGACCGGAAATAGCGAGAATCGAACGTTAATAGTTTTGAAATTTGAAAAACGTGCTACAGTAGATGACAGCGAATGTTAGAAAAAAAATTCGCTGTCACAGCCTATATATACACACATAGGTTCGCTGGCAGACAGACCAGCGAACCTTAGGTTCGCCGGAAGACCAAAAGACAAAGTCTCCGACTTGTTCGCTAGCAGGTTCGCTGACACATAAACAAGGATGTTTCATGTCAGCGAATCAAAGACATTCCGGGCGAACCTTAGGGTCCAAGCGAACCTGTAGGTTCGCTATAGATTCGCTAGACAAACAACAAAAATATTTTTGGATTTTCTTAAAAATTTTAAAAACTTTGTAAATCCGTAAATACGTCCCACGACATCAACGCTCCAAAAATAAACATAAACACATATAATCCTAAAATTAAAAAATAAAAAAGAAGTAAAACGAAATGAAAATTAAAATAAAATAGAATTAACAGGAGACGGTTTTAAACGCTAGAAAGGATATATATTCTTCATGATGTTTTGAGTAGAATCCGGAGAATCATCGATTGGCGGGATTGCAGATATGTTTGTCCATTTAAACCCATGCCTTAGTCCTTTCAACAAGAGATCAGCAGCTTCTTTTATCATGTTTTCGGTTTGATTGAAGAAACTCAGACAACATGGTCCCCACAGACATCTAGGTAAAAAGAACAAGTTCTGTCATCAGGGTATATCTGAGCAATATGATTGACTTTGCTTGAATTTCAATGATCAACATTTGAATGTTGACCGATGCATTAGCATTTTTGACACTTGTGCAATTTTTGCATCTTTTCTTTGTGAGTGGAGCTTGTCAGCGATTGATTCTTTTGAATACAATGCGACTTATTATTTGGGAAACTCAAATAGTCTAGAGCTCCAGGTCTATACTGACGTATAACAGAGGAGATAAACATTTGAGCATGCTCGGTGAATCTTCAGGTCAATACTTCCGTATAGCAGAGAAGATTCACCAACTCCAGGTCAATACTTCCGTATAGCAGAGGAGTTAAGCACTTGACTCAAAACGTTCTGAGGAGTTAACGAGTAACTCACTCAGAGGCTTTTCCGAAGAGCATCACTAGCAGCTTTTTATTTTGTTTGCTTTGCATACTAGAAACTCGATTCGGGGATAGGGCGAGGGTGATTTGGGATTTTTAGGGAAATCAAGACAAAGATTTGACGCTCTCAACCCATTTTTGACAGAACCATTATCTTTGTGCAATCCAATCATGTCAAGGAGATAGTCCTTGTTGTTGAGATCTTGAGCGTTATGTTTGGCTGCTCAATCACTGTTTACTTCGTTTTCGGGCTGAGCCTATCTGACATATCCCAAACGCAATGCTTCTGACCTCCTTCAACGACTCTTCAACATCAATCAAAACGGAGATCCTGAAATAGCAAAATTTGAAAAACTATAAATAGTTAATCTTTTTATATCTCCCCCAAAATTTCTATATAATAGCCGTCTAATAGGAAATTTTTGTTTTTCAGATTTTCTTAAAATATATATGTACAGAGTTAAAAGAAAATAAAAGAAGATGAAATAAAATAAAGTAGCGGAGCAATGAATCGAGTGACCCACGGATTTTTCAAAGAAGAAAAAGAAAAGATTATTTACATATTTACAAAAGGATTCTCACAGAAAAAGGTTTTCAAAAAGATATAAGACCCAGCATGGAGATCAGTTCATAAAAACGTGGTTTGTCAAAAGTTTTTGTGAAAAGATCAGCTTTTTGCTTTCTAGTTTCGATAGGAATGATATCAATAAACCCCTTTTCCTGTGCATCCCTGATTGCATGAATTCTTGTTTCAATGTGCTTGGTTCGAGTGTGATGAATGGGATTCTTGGCGATTCCAACAGCAGCTTCATTGTCACAAAAGAGTGGCGTGTGAAGAAAGTTGATGCCATAATCCATCATCTGATGTTGAATCCACAGCACTTGGCAACAGCAACTTGAAGCAAGACATTCTCCAAGGTATTGACATCCACCGGTGACTGATTTCCTGTTAATCCTGCAACCAGCATGATCACTATCAGAAAAGGCATGTAAATCAAAGTTCCCACCTTTTGGGTACCAAAGTCCCAAACGAGAGGAACCCTTAAGGTAACGGAAAATTCGTTTAACAGCTTTTTCATGCGATTCTTTTGGATTGGCTTGGAAACGAGCACAGTAACACACGACAAATGTAATATCTGGACGACTTGCAGTCAGATACATGAGAGATCCGATCATCGAGCGGTACCGATGAGCATCCACAGGATTCCCATTATCATCGGAAGTAAGGCATGTTTGAGCTGTAAAAGGAATCAATTCAGGAGAAGAATCATCCATGCCAAACTTCGTGAGGATTTCTTTGATATATTTCTCTTGGTGGATTAGAATTCCATCAGGCTTTTGCTCCACTTGCAGCCCCAAGAAGAAACACATCTCCCCCATTATAGTCATCTCAAAACGATCCATCATCACCTTCTCAAAATCTCTACACAACCCATCATTAGTCGAACCAAAAATGATATCATCAACATACACTTGAACGATCAGCAGCTCGCCATCCACCTCCTTCTTGAATAATGTCATATCTATACTCCCACGTGAGAAACCCTTACTGAGGAGATACTGTGTCAGAGTTTCATACCAGATCCTTGGAGCTTGATGCAACCCATACAACGATTTGTCAAGCTTGTAAACCTTTGACGGGAAATCAGGATCCTCGAAGCCTGGTGGTTGACATACGTAGATCTCCTCATCGATGTCTCCGTATAGAAATGCACATTTCACATCCATCTGATAAACCTTAAAGTTTTTGTTGGCGGCATGAGCAAGAAAGATTCTGATGGCTTCCAGGCGAGCGACTGGAGCAAAAACTTCGGTATAGTCAATTCCCTCCTCTTGAGCAAATCCTTGAACAACCAGTCTCGCTTTATTTCTAATTACCACACCACGATCATCTGGCTTGTTCCGAAAAACCCATTTAGTGCCGATTGGGCACTTGTTCGGAGGAAGATCAACCAGTTCCCAAACTTTGAGCTTCCTGAATTGCTGTAGTTCCATTTGCATGGCATCCACCCAACTCGGATCTTCAAGTGCCTGTTTATAATTCTTTGGAACAACTTGGGACAGAAAGGCAGCATAAAGACATTCATTAATCAAACCGCTCTGACTCCGGGTTCGCACACCATCGGTAATAGATCCAATGATATAATCGTGAGGATGATTTTTCAGGGTTTTGAAGTCAGTGTTGAGTAGTAAAGGATTTTGATCGGTTGAGTGTGTTTGATTTGATGGTTGTGGAGGTGTAGGTGATGGGATGGTAGTGGATGTGGATGGAATATCTGATGGAGAAGTTTGAACGGTTTGAGGTGGTGGAATATTTGGTGGAGGTGATGGGATGTCAAATGAAGTGGGAGGTAGTTGTGTAGCTGATGTTGAAGGTTGTGATTGTGATGGTGTAGGTGTATGATTAAAAATAGAAACCGATGTGTGTGGAATGATGTCGTCATCGTCAGAGTCAGGAAGATTAAATGATTTGAAAATGGTGGTGGAGTCATAAAACCAAGCTGGTTCACTACCAATACTGGTAGTGTTTGATTCTTGCCAATCAACATAGTAGGACTCTTGCACAATCCGCGTTCGCTTATTGTAAACACGATACGCCTTTTGTGTGGTCGAGTATCCCACAAAGAAGCATTCATCAGAGACAGCACCAAACTTCGTCTTCTGATCTTGACTATTCAAAAGAGTGCAAGAACATCCAAAGGGGCGTAGAAAATCAATCAGTGGCTTAATCCCTCGAAACAGTTGGTATGAAGTCTTCATCTTTTCCTTGACAATCAGTACCCTGTTAAGAACATAAGCTGCACAATTAACCGCTTCAGCCCAGAAAATAATTGGAAGTTTTGACTCGATCAGCATAGTTCTAGCGGCCTCCACAAGAGTTCGGTTCTTTCTTTCAGCAACACCATTTTGTTGTGGTGTTCGGGCAGCGCTAAACTGTCTGAGAATACCCCGTTGTTCACAGAAGGAGTTGAAGATGTGGTTTCTGAATTCAGTTCCGTTATCGCTTCTGATGGCTTGAACCTTCTTCTTTCCAAGAACCTCTATTAGAGGTATTAACTTCATCAGTTCTTCTGCAGTCTCACTCTTGTTCGCCATGAATCTTACCCAGGTGTACCTTGAGTAATCATCTGTGACAACCAAGCAATAAGACTTTTTAGCAATAGATTTGACACTTATTGGACCGAATAAATCAGTATGTAACAATTCGAGGGGTTCTGAGATAGTATTTGTAATTTTGAGTTTATGTGGCTTTTTGTGCTGTTTTCCTCTAGCACAAGCCATGCATTTCTCGACCACAGAAAAATCCTTTTGTGGTAAACCCCTAACCAAATTGTTCTTAACCAATTTATTCAGAATTTTAAAATTGATGTGTCCTAAACGTTTATGCCACAAAAATGATTCAAAGGATGATGCTTTAGACAGAAGACATGTCACGGTGGAGTTTGATTCTGTTGATCCCATATTCAGCATATAGGTATCATTTCGTCTCGGAGCTCGCATGATCACCATATCTTCAGGAATGGTAAACACTGACTTCAAGAACAGGCATTCATTTTGGAGAAACATTACGGGAATATTTTTATCACAGATTTGTGATACACTCAGAAGATTAAATGCCAGTTCAGGAACATAATTAACGTCTTCCATAGTAAGTGAGCCATTTGAGACTTCTCCTTGACCAATCATCTTCCCACCCTTCTTATCTCCCGCAAAAGCAACATAACCTCCATTTATGATCCTATAGTTAGTAAGAAGATCCTTCAATCCTGTCATATGTCTGGAACATCCGCTGTCAATATGCCAATGACTATTTACAACGGCATTTGAATGTTCCTGACATTTATTAAAAGAAAAGAAAAGTTAGACCTTTGCAATAGGCACCCAAGTCTTTGTGTACCTGGGTGGTGAAGCAGATGAAGTATTACAAAAGAAATTATTTACAAAAGTGTTTAATCTTTTTCCCAAAGATTTTTGCTTTGTGCTATTTTGGATTAACTTAGGGCATTGCTTGACAGTGTGACCAGTATTTCCACATTTAAAACAGTGAGACTTCAAACCGGTTTTGGGAATTCTGTTGACAGGAATTTTATCCATTACAATTTCCTCATCACATTCAGACAGTTGTGAGTCACAATCACTGTAAGTGTCATAGAGTTCTTTTAACTTACTTGTTGTGACTTTAACTGTATCAGATTCAGGTTTTGGTTTAAGAATGTATGAAAAAGATGATTCCTTCTCTTTTGGTTTTGAAATTCTCACAGGTGTGAAAGATGGAATTTGGTGAGTGAAGAACTTTTGAAAACAGTTTGTTTTGGTTTGACTTTCAGAGACTTGACCTGAAAGTTTGTCTTTGTCATTCACACACACATTTTTAATCAAATCATCATCATTCAACACATTAGGGTTTGAAGTGGAGCACCCTAAATTACTATTAAACATGAAATTGTCTGAATATGTCACATTACTACAAACAGGATTATCTAAACAAATGTCTTCAAAAGACTTCTTGGAATCAGAACTACTGCAATCACTACTGCCAGAACACCCGAGCCCAACACTCGCACCATATGCGTACTCCTCTCTAACTTCCTTAAGATTTACTTCACTTAAACCTGCAATGGAACTGTCAGTATCGTTCTGCATAATCTCTTGAATTAACTCATTTGAGGGATGAGGAATAGGTGTAGGAGAATAACAGAAAGTACTCGGTGGAGGATAGGCATATGTTTCATTGTTACTAAGACCCAACCCTGTCTTAACTCTGGCCCCCCTTTGTTTCTTGCATAGTTCTTCCCTTTTCATACCAGATATGGTCCACTGCTGCAATTTGTTTTTAAGCTTTCTTGCTTCAAACTCAGCAAGTGTAACTTGCTCAGTCAAGTAGTTAATCTCACAGTTCTTTTCTAAAAGAGTTCTTTTTAAGTGTTCATTTTCTTTTAAAGCTTCTCTTAACTTAACAAAATATTTTGATTCACTTAATTTAAGCTCTTTGATGGTTCTTTTTAATTCGTTTTCGTTTGACATTAACAATTTATTAGCTTTGTATATGCCAATTAAACGAATTTTGCAAGCAGATGAACACATATCTTCAATAACATCGTAAGGAAGACCAATTACCAGTTTTTCGGCGGCCAGAGCACGATCACATTGACAGTAGGGAGTGCTTCTTTTGAATTCATCAACTGCATCTAACCTCGCCTTCTCAATCATTTCTTCCAGGCTAATCTTTGACTCCTCCTCATTCTTCACTTCATTAACAGCAGCTTCACAAACCAAACCTGAATAATTCAGATGCCCTTGAGCAATAACATCTGATTGAACTTTATCAACATTTTCCACCTTCTCCTCCTCTTCTTTTCCATAAAATTCTTTGAACGGATCAAAGAGATTTATGTCATTGTCATCAAACTCAGCAATTTCAGCAACAAGGGCATGGTTAATCTCCTCCTTGGTTTCTTCGATTTCTGCACTCCAGTCAAAGTTGGTGAGAAGTGCAGTTTCATTCTTTGACTTTGCTTCCTCAACTTTTTCTTGAATTGGAGCAGATCTTGGATTTGCAGAGTTAACTGGCTCAGTAACGATTGGTAATGGGCATTCTCTCTTGAAGTGGCCCAGTTGTTTGCAGTTATAGCATCGTAACTTTCCCTTGTCATATCCCAGCTTAGCATTCTGTCCTTGATTTCCAAAGTTTCTTCTGCCAGTTCTTTCCATGAATCGTCTGGCACGAAGAGTGAGCATAGCCATCTGCCATTGAATATCTGTTTCCTCCAAATCATCAGGGTCCACCTGATACATATCTTCTACAGTCATACCCTTCCCTTTTAACTCTCCTGCAACAAGAGCTTCATAACTGTGGACAAACATTCCAAATAAAGCCATAGTATCTGACGGAATCTGTGTGGTGACAGATGCACTTGAGCTTGAACCAACATTTGAAGGTACACCAGCAGATTTAGCAGACGCATGACTTGATGGTCCTCTAGATGCAGCACTATAGGCATAAGAGTTTGCAGCGGATGAGATAAGTGCAGCATTTTGAGAAGGAATGTTTGGAACCATCATTGACTGATTATATTCTCTTCTTTTCACGTCAAGGTCAAAAGACTTCAGCTTGTTGATGACGTCCATCAATTTGTAGTCAGGAAAGTTTCTCTCTTGTTTCAGCAGCTTGATTTGAAGGCTCCATTGAGGAGGAAGAGAATCTAACAATTTTGCTACTTGTTAGTGATTGCCCAGCTTTTCATCATATTTCTTCAGATTACTTGACACAGATAGGAATCGATTAGTAATATCAGTCAAGTTCTCTTGTGAATATCCCACAAAAGAGTTGAATTCCTTTTCAGCCTGAGCTTTTCTATCCAGTTTCAGATCTTCATTGCCATCATAAAATTCACACAATGCATCATACAGACTCTTTGCAGTTGTGTGTTCTGCAAACCGGTTGAAGATGTCCTGATGTAAGCAAAGTATCAGTGCCCCTAATGCCTTCTTGTCACGATCCAGTAACTTGATATCTGTTTCAGTAAAAGTAGATGAGTCTGTGTTTACTGAGGTGACGGTTCCTTCAACAATTGTTGGCACGTGCGGGCCATTTACTATAGATTCCCATTGGTTGTAGTCCGTGTAGTAGAAGAACGCTTTTAAACATCTTTTCCAATCTTCAAAGTTTTCACCACTAACAAGCCTCGGTGGCCTGTTAGGTTGAACGCTGTCCAGATCATTCATATTAAGTGTTGATGAAGTCATAACTTTGAACAGATAATAGATTCGCTGAAAACAAACAGTTTCGCTGGCTAAATTCGCTGGAAGAACACAGCAGATTCGCTGGCAGATTCGCTGGAAGTAGATTCGCTAGACAGTCAAACAGTTTCGCTGACGAGCAAGCACATATTCGCTGGCCTGATTTTGGCAGCAGTTTCGCTTGCGCAGTCAGTCAAACAGGTGAACTTTCGTTCGATGAAATCTCAGATTCGCTGGCCACAACACAAACCAATCAGGACAAAATTTGAATTAGGTTCGGTGGAAGAACAATTAGTTTCGCTGGTTGAACAAATAGGTTCGCTGGTAGCTCAACCACCCTGAAACAGTACGGAAACAGTTCGAAAACCCTCAAAACTTGACCATTTGCATGCAGGTTTGTTTTAAAAGCTTTCTATGTCCAAATACCACAAACCATGAGCAAAATACAACACCAAAACGCTAAAAACAAGCTTGAAACAGAATCAAAAGTGTTTTTTACCCAAAAACTTCAAAAATCAACACAAAAATCACTTGAATCAAACAATCAAGAGCACTAAGGCTCTGATACCATATTGTTGGTCCATAATGATCGTGATTTCAGTGCTTTGTTGACTTGTTTAACCCAAATAAGTCAAATAATCGAAGAACAAAGTGTAAAAAGTCCAAACAACCCAATAACAAGATCTAACACAGAATCGAGGTAAATAAGCTACAATGATAAGTAGAATAAGCTCCTAGCACCTCAATAGAACGATTACACAACACAAATCAGTGAAGAATAGCTTGAGTAAAAGATGTGCAAAAGTTGTATAAATGTGAAGATAAGGTTACAATATATAGGTGTTAGGTTCGCTGATAGATTCGCTCTAGCGAATCTATCTAGCGAACCAACACAGGTTCGCTGGGCACATAGGTTCGCCCAGTCGACACCTAAATACAAAAGACATGATGACCTGCGGGCGAATCTATAGATTCGCCCGTAGGTTCGCTAGTACAAATAACATTACAAGTCAAACAATTACAAACAAAAGTAACACCGACAAGCCGGTGAGTCCAACCTATACATAGTGACTATCAAGAATATCTTACGACTCTGTATGCCACATTAACACCTTGAAAAGCATGTTAGTATAATGTACGACACCTCACAACTCCTAACAACACCTTAAAATACAGTACGTAAAAATAAAATCCATAATAAACCTAATGAATTCGTCCGAGTCCTTTTAACATCGTACGATAACTCAGGACTTGTTACGACTCTGTATGTGACATTAGCAACATGAAAAGCAATTTATAATAATGTAGGACGCGTTACAACTTCTAAGAACACCTTACATCACCGTACGAAACATTAAAACTCCATAATAAACCTAATGAATTCCGCCGAGTCATTCAAACATCGTACGACAAGTTAGAATATCTTACGACTCTGTATGCCATATTAACACCTTGAAAAGCATGTTAGTATAATGTACGACACCTCACAACTCCTAACAACACCTTACAAAACCGTACGTAAAAATAAAATCCATAATAAACCTAATGAATTCGTCGGAGTCCTTTGAACATCGTACGATAACTCAGGGTTTGTTACGACTCTTATATGACATTAGCAACATGAAAAGTAATTTAGAATAATGTAGGACGCGTTAAAACTTCTAACAAAACCTTACATCACCATACGAAACATTAAAACTCCATAATAAACCTAATGAATTCCTCCGAGTCATTTAAACATTGTACGACAACTTAGAATGTCTTACGATTCTGTATGCCACATTAACACCTTAAAAAGCATGTTAGTATAATGTATGACACCTCACAACTCCTAATAACACCTTACAATACGGTACGTAAAAATAAAATCCATAATAAACCTAATGAATTCGTCGGAGTCCTTTGAACATCGTACGATAACTCAGGGTTTGTTACGACTCTTATATGACATTAGCAACATGAAAAGTAATTTAGAATAATGTAGGACGCGTTACAACTTCTAACAAAACCTTACATCACCATACGAAACATTAAAACTCCATAATAAACCTAATGAATTCCTCCGATTCATTTAAACATCGTACGACAAGTTAGAATATCTTACGACTCTGTATGCCACATTAACACCTTGAAAAGCATGTTAGTATAATGTATGACACCTCACAACTCCTAACAACACCTTACAATACTGTACGTAAAAATAAAATCCATAATAAACCTAATGAATTTGTCCGAGTCCTTGGAACATCGTACGATAACTCAGGACTTGTTACGACTCTGTATGTGACATTAGCAACATGAAAAGCAATTTATAATAATGTAGGACGCGTTACAACTTCTAAGAACACCTTACATCACCGTACGAAACATTAAAACTCCATAATAAACCTAATGAATTCCGCCGAGTCATTCAAACATCGTACGACAAGTTAGAATATCTTACGACTCTGTATGCCACATTAACACCTTGAAAAGCATGTTAGTATAATGTACGACACCTCACAACTCCTAACAACACCTTACAATACCGTACGTAAAAATAAAATCCATAATAAACCTAATGAATTTGTCGGAGTCCTTTGAACATCGTACGATAACTCAGGGTTTGTTACGACTCTTATATGACATTAGCAACATGAAAAGTAATTTAGAATAATGTAGGACGCGTTACAACTTCTAACAAAACCTTACATCACCATACGAAACATTAAAACTCCATAATAAACCTAATGAATTCCTCCGAGTCATTTAAACATCGTACGACAAGTTAGAATATCTTACGACTCTATATGCCACATTAACACCTTGAAAAGCATGTTAGTATAATGTACGACACCTCACAACTCCTAACAACACCTTACAATACTGTACGTAAAAATAAAATCCATAATAAACCTAATGAATTCATCGGAGTCCTTTGAACATCGTACGATAACTCAGGGTTTGTTACGACTCTGTATATGACATTAGCAACATGAAAAGCAATTTAGAATAATGTAGGACGCGTTACAACTTCTAACAAAACCTTACATCACCGTACGAAACATTAAAACTCCATAATAAACCTAATGAATTCCGCCGAGTCATTTAAACATCGTACGACAAGTTAGAATATCTTACGACTCTGTATGCCACATTAACACCTTGAAAAGCATGTTAGTATAATGTACGACACCTCACAAGTCCTAACAACACCTTACAATACAGTACGTAAAAATAAAATCCATAATAAACCTAATGAATTCGTCCGAGTCCTTTGAACATCGTACGATAACTCAGGACTTGTTACGACTCTGTATGTGACATTAGCAACATGAAAAGCAATTTATAATAATGTAGGACGCGTTACAACTTCTAAGAACACCTTACATCACCGTACGAAACATTAAAACTCCATAATAAACCTAATGAATTCCGCCGAGTCATTCAAACATCGTACGACAAGTTAGAATATCTTACGACTCTGTATGCCACATTAACACCTTGAAAAGCATGTTAGTATAATGTACGACACCTCACAAGTCCTAACAACACCTTACAATACAGTACGTAAAAATAAAATCCATAATAAACCTAATGAATTCGTCGGAGTCCTTTGAACATCGTACGATAACTCAGGACTTGTTACGACTCTGTATGTGACATTAGCAACATGAAAAGCAATTTAGAATAATGTAGGACGCGTTACAACTTCTAAGAACACCTTACATCACCGTACGAAACATTAAAACTCCATAATAAACCTAATGAATTCCGCCGAGTCATTCAAACATCGTACGACAAGTTAGAATATCTTACGACACTGTATGCCACATTAACACCTTGAAAAGCATGTTAGTATAATGTACGACACCTCACAACTCCTAACAACACCTTACAATACCGTACGTAAAAATAAAATCCATAATAAACCTATTGAATTCGTCCGAGTCCTTTGAACATCGTACGATAACTCAGGGTTTGTTACGACTCTTATATGACATTAGCAACATGAAAAGTAATTTAGAATAATGTAGGACGCGTTACAACTTCTAACAAAACCTTACATCACCATACGAAACATTAAAACTCCATAATAAACCTAATGAATTCCTCCGAGTCATTTAAACATCGTACGACAACTTAGAATGTCTTACGACTCTGTATGCCACATTAACACCTTGAAAAGCATGTTAGTATAACGTACGACACCTCACAACTCCTAACAACACCTTACAATACTGTACGTAAAAATAAAATCCATAATAAACCTAATAAATTCGTCCGAGTCCTTTGAACATCGTACGATAACTCAGGACTTGTTACGACTCTGTATGTGACATTAGCAACATGAAAAGCAATTTATAATAATGTAGGACGCGTTACAACTTCTAAGAACACCTTACATCACCGTACGAAACATTAAAACTCCATAATAAACCTAATGAATTCCGCCGAGTCATTCAAACATCGTACGACAAGTTAGAATATCTTACGACTCTGTATGCCACATTAACACCTTGAAAAGCATGTTAGTATAATGTACGACACCTCACAACTCCTAACAACACCTTACAATACCGTACATAAAAATAAAATCCATAATAAACCTAATGAATTCGTCGGAGTCCTTTGAACATCGTTCGATAACTCAGGACTTGTTACGACTCTGTATGTGACATTAGCAACATGAAAAGCAATTTATAATAATGTAGGACGCGTTACAACTTCTAAGAACACCTTACATCACGGTACGAAACATTAAAACTCCATAATAAACCTAATGAATTCCGCCGAGTCATTCAAACATCGTACGACAAGTTAGAATATCTTACGACTCTGTATGCCACATTAACACCTTGAAAAGCATGTTAGTATAATGTACGACACCTCACAACTCCTAACAACACCTTACAATACAGTACGTAAAAATAAATTCCATATTAAACCTAATGAATTCGTCCGAGTCTTTGAACATCGTACGATAACTCGGGATTTGTTACGACTCTTATATGACATTAGCAACATGAAAAGTAATTTAAAATAATGTAGGACGCGTTACAACTTCTAAGAACACCTTACAACATCGTACGAAACGTTAAAACTCCACAACAAACCTAATGAATTCCTCCGAGTCATTTAAACATCGTACGACAACTTAGAATATCTTATGACTCTGTATGCGACTTTAGCACCTTGAAAAGCATGTTAGTATAATGTACGACACCTCACAACTCCTAACAACACCTTACAATACTGTACGTAAAAATAAAATCCATAATAAACCTAATGAATTCGTCCGAGTCCTTTGAACATCGTACGATAACTCAGGACTTGTTACGACTCTGTATGTGACATTAGCAACATGAAAAGCAATTTATAATAATGTAGGACGCGTTACAACTTCTAAGAACACCTTACATCACCGTACGAAACATTAAAACTCCATAATAAACCTAATGAATTCCGCCGAGTCATTCAAACATCGTACGACAAGTTAGAATATCTTACGACTCTGTATGCCACATTAACACCTTGAAAAGCATGTTAGTATAATGTACGACACCTCACAACTCCTAACAACACCTTACATTACCGTACGTAAAAATAAAATCCATAATAAACCTATTGAATTCGTCGGAGTCCTTTGAACATCATACGATAACTCAGGGTTGTTACGACTCTTATATGACATTAGCAACATGAAAAGTAATTTAGAATAATGTAGGACGCGTTACAACTTCTAACAAAACCTTACATCACCATACGAAACATTAAAACTCCATAATAAACCTAATGAATTCCTCCGAGTCATTTAAACATCGTACGACAACTTAGAATGTCTTACGACTCTGTATGCCACATTAACACCTTGAAAAGCATGTTAGTATAATGTACGACACCTCACAACTCCTAACAACACCTTACAATACCGTACATAAAAATAAAATCCATAATAAACCTATTGAATTTGTCGGAGTCCTTTGAACATCGTACGATAACTCAGGGTTTGTTACGACTCTTATATGACATTAGCAACATGAAAAGTAATTTAAAATAATGTAGGACGCGTTACAAATTCTAAGAACACCTTATAACATCGTACGAAACGTTAAAACTCCATAACAAACCTAATGAATTCCTCCGAGTCTTTTAAACATCGTACGACAACTTAGAATAGCTTATGACTCTATATGCGACTTTAGCACCTTGAAAAGCATGTTAGTATAATGTACGACACCTCACAACTCCTAACAACACCTTACAATACCGTACGTAAAAATAAAATCCATAATAGACCTAATGAATTCGTCGGAGTCCTTTGAACATCGTACGATAACTCATGGTTTGTTACGACTCTTATATGACATCAGCAACATGAAAAGTAATTTAGAATAATGTAGGAGGCGTTACAACTTCTAACAAAACCTTACATCACCATACGAAACATTAAAACTCCATAATAAACCTAATGAATTCCTCCGAGTCATTTAAACATCGTACGACAACTTAGAATATCTTAGGACTCTGTATGCCACATTAACACCTTGAAAAGCATGTTAATATAATGTACGACACCTCACAACTCCTAACAACACCTTACAATACAATACGTAAAAATAAAATCCATAATAAACCTAATGAATTCGTCCGAGTCCTTTGAACATCGTACGATAACTCAGGACTTGTTACGACTCTGTATGTGACATTAGCAACATGAAAAGCAATTTATAATAATGTAGGACGCGTTACAACTTCTAAGAACACCTTACAACACCGTACGAAACATTAAAACTCCATAATAAACCTAATGAATTCCGCCGAGTCATTCAAACATCGTACGACAAGTTAGAATATCTTACGACTCTGTATGCCACATTAACACCTTGAAAAGCATGTTAGTATAATGTACGACACCTCACAACTCCTAACAACACCTTACAATACCGTACGTAAAAATAAAATCCATAATAAACCTAATGAATTCGTCGGAGTCCTTTGAACATCGTACGATAACTCAGGACTTGTTACGACTCTGTATGTGACATTAGCAACATGAAAAGCAATTTATAATAATGTAGGACGCGTTACAACTTCTAAGAACACCTTACATCACCGTACGAAACATTAAAACTCCATAATAAACCTAATGAATTCCGCCGAGACATTCAAACATCGTACGACAAGTTAGAATATCTTACGACTCTGTATGCCACATTAACACCTTGAAAAGCCTGTTAGTATAATGTACGACACCTCACAACTCCTAACAACACCTTACAATACAGTACGTAAAAATAAAATCCATAATAAACCTAATGAATTCGTCCGAGTCCTTTGAACATCGTACGATAACTCAGGACTTGTTACGACTCTGTATGTGACATTAGCAACATGAAAAGCAATTTATAATAATGTAGGACGCGTTACAACTTCTAAGAACACCTTACATCACCGTACGAAACATTAAAACTCCATAATAAACCTAATGAATTCCGCCGAGTCATTCAAACATCGTACGACAAGTTAGAATATCTTACGACTCTGTATGCCACATTAACACCTTGAAAAGCATGTTAGTATAATGTACGACACCTCACAACTCCTAACAACACCTTACAATACAGTACGTAAAAATAAATTCCATATTAAACCTAATGAATTCGTCCGAGTCCTTTGAACATCGTACGATAACTCAGGATTTGTTACCACTCTTATATGACATTAGCAACATGAAAAGTAATTTAAAATAATGTATGACGCGTTACAACTTCTAAGAACACCTTACAACATCGTACGAAACGTTAAAACTCCATAACAAACCTAATCAATTCCTCCGAGTCATTTAAACATCGTACGACAACTTAGAATATCTTATGACTCTGTATGCGACTTTAGCACCTTGAAAAGCATGTTAGTATAATGTACGACACCTCACAACTCCTAACAACACCTTACAATACCGTACGTAAAAATAAAATCCATAATAAACCTAATGAATTCGTCGGAGTCCTTTGAACATCGTACGATAACTCAGGGTTTGTTACGACTCTTATATGACATCAGCAACATGAAAAGTAATTTAGAATAATGTAGGAGGCGTTACAACTTCTAACAAAACCTTACATCACCATACGAAACATTAAAACTCCATAATAAACCTAATGAATTCCTCCGAGTCATTTAAACATCGTACGACAACTTAGAATATCTTACGACTCTGTATGCCACATTAACACCTTGAAAAGCATGTTAGTATAATGTACGACACCTCACAACTCCTAACAACACCTTACAATAAAGTACGTAAAAATAAAATCCATAATAAACCTAATGAATTCGTCCGAGTCCTTTGAACATCGTACGATAACTCAGGACTTGTTACGACTCTGTATGTGACATTAGCAACATGAAAAGCAATTTATAATAATGTAGGACGCGTTACAACTTCTAAGAACACCTTACAACACCGTACGAAACATTAAAACTCCATAATAAACCTAATGAATTCCGCCGAGTCATTCAAACATCGTACGACAAGTTAGAATATCTTACGACTCTGTATGCCACATTAACACCTTGAAAAGCATGTTAGTATAATGTACGACACCTCACAACTCCTAACAACACCTTACAATACCGTACGTAAAAATAAAATCCATAATAAACCTAATGAATTCGTCGGAGTCCTTTGAACATCGTACGATAACTCAGGACTTGTTACGACTCTGTATGTGACATTAGCAACATGAAAAGCAATTTATAATAATGTAGGACGCGTTACAACTTCTAAGAACACCTTACATCACCGTACGAAACATTAAAACTCCATAATAAACCTAATGAATTCCGCCGAGTCATTCAAACATCGTACGACAAGTTAGAATATCTTACGACTCTGTATGCCACATTAACACCTTGAAAAGCCTGTTAGTATAATGTACGACACCTCACAACTCCTAACAACACCTTACAATACAGTACGTAAAAATAAAATCCATAATAAACCTAATGAATTCGTCCGAGTCCTTTGAACATCGTACGATAACTCAGGACTTGTTACGACTCTGTATGTGACATTAGCAACATGAAAAGCAATTTATAATAATGTAGGACGCGTTACAACTTCTAAGAACACCTTACATCACCGTACGAAACATTAAAACTCCATAATAAACCTAATGAATTCCGCCGAGTCATTCAAACATCGTACGACAAGTTAGAATATCTTACGACTCTGTATGCCACATTAACACCTTGAAAAGCATGTTAGTATAATGTACGACACCTCACAACTCCTAACAACACCTTACAATACAGTACGTAAAAATAAATTCCATATTAAACCTAATGAATTCGTCCGAGTCCTTTGAACATCGTACGATAACTCAGGATTTGTTACCACTCTTATATGACATTAGCAACATGAAAAGTAATTTAAAATAATGTATGACGCGTTACAACTTCTAAGAACACCTTACAACATCGTACGAAACGTTAAAACTCCATAACAAACCTAATCAATTCCTCCGAGTCATTTAAACATCGTACGACAACTTAGAATATCTTATGACTCTGTATGCGACTTTAGCACCTTGAAAAGCATGTTAGTATAATGTACGACACCTCACAACTCCTAACAACACCTTACAATACCGTACGTAAAAATAAAATCCATAATAAACCTAATGAATTCGTCGGAGTCCTTTGAACATCGTACGATAACTCAGGGTTTGTTACGACTCTTATATGACATCAGCAACATGAAAAGTAATTTAGAATAATGTAGGAGGCGTTACAACTTCTAACAAAACCTTACATCACCATACGAAACATTAAAACTCCATAATAAACCTAATGAATTCCTCCGAGTCATTTAAACATCGTACGACAACTTAGAATATCTTACGACTCTGTATGCCACATTAACACCTTGAAAAGCATGTTAGTATAATGTACGACACCTCACAACTCCTAACAACACCTTACAATAAAGTACGTAAAAATAAAATCCATAATAAACCTAATGAATTCGTCCGAGTCCTTTGAACATCGTACGATAACTCAGGACTTGTTACGACTCTGTATGTGACATTAGCAACATGAAAAGCAATTTATAATAATGTAGGACGCGTTACAACTTCTAAGAACACCTTACATCACCGTACGAAACATTAAAACTCCATAATAAACCTAATGAATTCCGCCGAGTCATTCAAACATCGTACGACAAGTTAGAATATCTTACGACTCTGTATGCCACATTAACACCTTGAAAAGCATGTTAGTATAATGTACGACACCTCACAACTCCTAACAACACCTTACAATACAGTACGTAAAAATAAATTCCATATTAAACCTAATGAATTCGTCCGAGTCCTTTGAACATCGTACGAAAACTCAGGATTTGTTACCACTCTTATATGACATTAGCAACATGAAAAGTAATTTAAAATAATGTATGACGCGTTACAACTTCTAAGAACACCTTACAACATCGTACGAAACGTTAAAACTCCATAACAAACCTAATCAATTCCTCCGAGTCATTTAAACATCGTACGACAACTTAGAATATCTTATGACTCTGTATGCGACTTTAGCACCTTGAAAAGCATGTTAGTATAATGTACGACACCTCACAACTCCTAACAACACCTTACAATACCGTACGTAAAAATAAAATCCATAATAAACCTAATGAATTCGTCGGAGTCCTTTGAACATCGTACGATAACTCAGGGTTTGTTACGACTCTTATATGACATCAGCAACATGAAAAGTAATTTAGAATAATGTAGGAGGCGTTACAACTTCTAACAAAACCTTACATCACCATACGAAACATTAAAACTCCATAATAAACCTAATGAATTCCTCCGAGTCATTTAAACATCGTACGACAACTTAGAATATCTTACGACTCTGTATGCCACATTAACACCTTGAAAAGCATGTTAGTATAATGTACGACACCTCACAACTCCTAACAACACCTTACAATAAAGTACGTAAAAATAAAATCCATAATAAACCTAATGAATTCGTCCGAGTCCTTTGAACATCGTACGATAACTCAGGACTTGTTACGACTCTGTATGTGACATTAGCAACATGAAAAGCAATTTATAATAATGTAGGACGCGTTACAACTTCTAAGAACACCTTACATCACCGTACGAAACATTAAAACTCCATAATAAACCTAATGAATTCCGCCGAGTCATTCAAACATCGTACGACAAGTTAGAATATCTTACGACTCTGTATGCCACATTAACACCTTGAAAAGCATGTTAGTATAATGTACGACACCTCACAACTCCTAACAACACCTTACAATACAGTACGTAAAAATAAATTCCATATTAAACCTAATGAATTCGTCCGAGTCCTTTGAACATCGTACGATAACTCAGGACTTGTTACGACTCTGTATGTGACATTAGCAACATGAAAAGCAATTTATAATAATGTAGGACGCGTTACAACTTCTAAGAACACCTTACATCACCGTACGAAACATTAAAACTCCATAATAAACCTAATGAATTCCGCCGAGTCATTCAAACATCGTACGACAAGTTAGAATATCTTACGACTCTGTATGCCACATTAACACCTTGAAAAGCATGTTAGTATAATGTACGACACCTCACAACTCCTAACAACACCTTACAATACAGTACGTAAAAATAAATTCCATATTAAACCTAATGAATTCGTCCGAGTCCTTTGAACATCGTACGATAACTCAGGGTTTGTTACGACTCTTATATGACATCAGCAACATGAAAAGTAATTTAGAATAATGTAGGAGGCGTTACAACTTCTAACAAAACCTTACATCACCATACGAAACATTAAAACTCCATAATAAACCTAATGAATTCCTCCGAGTCATTTAAACATCGTACGACAACTTAGAATATCTTACGACTCTGTATGCCACATTAACACCTTGAAAAGCATGTTAGTATAATGTACGACACCTCACAACTCCTAACAACACCTTACAATACAGTACGTAAAAATAAAATCCATAATAAACCTAATGAATTCGTCCGAGTCCTTTGAACATCGTACGATAACTCAGGACTTGTTACGACTCTGTATGTGACATTAGCAACATGGAAAGCAATTTATAATAATGTAGGACGCGTTACAACTTCTAAGAACACCTTACATCACCGTACGAAACATTAAAACTCCATAATAAACCTAATGAATTCCGCCGAGTCATTCAAACATCGTACGACAAGTTAGAATATCTTACGACTCTGTATGCCACATTAACACCTTGAAAAGCATGTTAGTATAATGTACGACACCTCACAACTCCTAACAACACCTTACAATACAGTACGTAAAAATAAATTCCATATTAAACCTAATGAATTCGTCCGAGTCCTTTGAACATCGTACGATAACTCAGGATTTGTTACCACTCTTATATGACATTAGCAACATGAAAAGTAATTTAAAATAATGTATGACGCGTTACAACTTCTAAGAACACCTTACAACATCGTACGAAACGTTAAAACTCCATAACAAACCTAATCAATTCCTCCGAGTCATTTAAACATCGTACGACAACTTAGAATATCTTATGACTCTGTATGCGACTTTAGCACCTTGAAAAGCATGTTAGTATAATGTACGACACCTCACAACTCCTAACAACACCTTACAATACCGTACGTAAAAATAAAATCCATAATAAACCTAATGAATTCGTCGGAGTCCTTTGAACATCGTACGATAACTCAGGGTTTGTTACGACTCTTATATGACATCAGCAACATGAAAAGTAATTTAGAATAATGTAGGAGGCGTTACAACTTCTAACAAAACCTTACATCACCATACGAAACATTAAAACTCCATAATAAACCTAATGAATTCCTCCGAGTCATTTAAACATCGTACGACAACTTAGAATATCTTACGACTCTGTATGCCACATTAACACCTTGAAAAGCATGTTAGTATAATGTACGACACCTCACAACTCCTAACAACACCTTACAATAAAGTACGTAAAAATAAAATCCATAATAAACCTAATGAATTCGTCCGAGTCCTTTGAACATCGTACGATAACTCAGGACTTGTTACGACTCTGTATGTGACATTAGCAACATGAAAAGCAATTTATAATAATGTAGGACGCGTTACAACTTCTAAGAACACCTTACAACACCGTACGAAACATTAAAACTCCATAATAAACCTAATGAATTCCGCCGAGTCATTCAAACATCGTACGACAAGTTAGAATATCTTACGACTCTGTATGCCACATTAACACCTTGAAAAGCATGTTAGTATAATGTACGACACCTCACAACTCCTAACAACACCTTACAATACCGTACGTAAAAATAAAATCCATAATAAACCTAATGAATTCGTCGGAGTCCTTTGAACATCGTACGATAACTCAGGACTTGTTACGACTCTGTATGTGACATTAGCAACATGAAAAGCAATTTATAATAATGTAGGACGCGTTACAACTTCTAAGAACACCTTACATCACCGTACGAAACATTAAAACTCCATAATAAACCTAATGAATTCCGCCGAGTCATTCAAACATCGTACGACAAGTTAGAATATCTTACGACTCTGTATGCCACATTAACACCTTGAAAAGCCTGTTAGTATAATGTACGACACCTCACAACTCCTAACAACACCTTACAATACAGTACGTAAAAATAAAATCCATAATAAACCTAATGAATTCGTCCGAGTCCTTTGAACATCGTACGATAACTCAGGACTTGTTACGACTCTGTATGTGACATTAGCAACATGAAAAGCAATTTATAATAATGTAGGACGCGTTACAACTTCTAAGAACACCTTACATCACCGTACGAAACATTAAAACTCCATAATAAACCTAATGAATTCCGCCGAGTCATTCAAACATCGTACGACAAGTTAGAATATCTTACGACTCTGTATGCCACATTAACACCTTGAAAAGCATGTTAGTATAATGTACGACACCTCACAACTCCTAACAACACCTTACAATACAGTACGTAAAAATAAATTCCATATTAAACCTAATGAATTCGTCCGAGTCCTTTGAACATCGTACGATAACTCAGGATTTGTTACCACTCTTATATGACATTAGCAACATGAAAAGTAATTTAAAATAATGTATGACGCGTTACAACTTCTAAGAACACCTTACAACATCGTACGAAACGTTAAAACTCCATAACAAACCTAATCAATTCCTCCGAGTCATTTAAACATCGTACGACAACTTAGAATATCTTATGACTCTGTATGCGACTTTAGCACCTTGAAAAGCATGTTAGTATAATGTACGACACCTCACAACTCCTAACAACACCTTACAATACCGTACGTAAAAATAAAATCCATAATAAACCTAATGAATTCGTCGGAGTCCTTTGAACATCGTACGATAACTCAGGGTTTGTTACGACTCTTATATGACATCAGCAACATGAAAAGTAATTTAGAATAATGTAGGAGGCGTTACAACTTCTAACAAAACCTTACATCACCATACGAAACATTAAAACTCCATAATAAACCTAATGAATTCCTCCGAGTCATTTAAACATCGTACGACAACTTAGAATATCTTACGACTCTGTATGCCACATTAACACCTTGAAAAGCATGTTAGTATAATGTACGACACCTCACAACTCCTAACAACACCTTACAATAAAGTACGTAAAAATAAAATCCATAATAAACCTAATGAATTCGTCCGAGTCCTTTGAACATCGTACGATAACTCAGGACTTGTTACGACTCTGTATGTGACATTAGCAACATGAAAAGCAATTTATAATAATGTAGGACGCGTTACAACTTCTAAGAACACCTTACATCACCGTACGAAACATTAAAACTCCATAATAAACCTAATGAATTCCGCCGAGTCATTCAAACATCGTACGACAAGTTAGAATATCTTACGACTCTGTATGCCACATTAACACCTTGAAAAGCATGTTAGTATAATGTACGACACCTCACAACTCCTAACAACACCTTACAATACAGTACGTAAAAATAAATTCCATATTAAACCTAATGAATTCGTCCGAGTCCTTTGAACATCGTACGAAAACTCAGGATTTGTTACCACTCTTATATGACATTAGCAACATGAAAAGTAATTTAAAATAATGTATGACGCGTTACAACTTCTAAGAACACCTTACAACATCGTACGAAACGTTAAAACTCCATAACAAACCTAATCAATTCCTCCGAGTCATTTAAACATCGTACGACAACTTAGAATATCTTATGACTCTGTATGCGACTTTAGCACCTTGAAAAGCATGTTAGTATAATGTACGACACCTCACAACTCCTAACAACACCTTACAATACCGTACGTAAAAATAAAATCCATAATAAACCTAATGAATTCGTCGGAGTCCTTTGAACATCGTACGATAACTCAGGGTTTGTTACGACTCTTATATGACATCAGCAACATGAAAAGTAATTTAGAATAATGTAGGAGGCGTTACAACTTCTAACAAAACCTTACATCACCATACGAAACATTAAAACTCCATAATAAACCTAATGAATTCCTCCGAGTCATTTAAACATCGTACGACAACTTAGAATATCTTACGACTCTGTATGCCACATTAACACCTTGAAAAGCATGTTAGTATAATGTACGACACCTCACAACTCCTAACAACACCTTACAATAAAGTACGTAAAAATAAAATCCATAATAAACCTAATGAATTCGTCCGAGTCCTTTGAACATCGTACGATAACTCAGGACTTGTTACGACTCTGTATGTGACATTAGCAACATGAAAAGCAATTTATAATAATGTAGGACGCGTTACAACTTCTAAGAACACCTTACATCACCGTACGAAACATTAAAACTCCATAATAAACCTAATGAATTCCGCCGAGTCATTCAAACATCGTACGACAAGTTAGAATATCTTACGACTCTGTATGCCACATTAACACCTTGAAAAGCATGTTAGTATAATGTACGACACCTCACAACTCCTAACAACACCTTACAATACAGTACGTAAAAATAAATTCCATATTAAACCTAATGAATTCGTCCGAGTCCTTTGAACATCGTACGATAACTCAGGACTTGTTACGACTCTGTATGTGACATTAGCAACATGAAAAGCAATTTATAATAATGTAGGACGCGTTACAACTTCTAAGAACACCTTACATCACCGTACGAAACATTAAAACTCCATAATAAACCTAATGAATTCCGCCGAGTCATTCAAACATCGTACGACAAGTTAGAATATCTTACGACTCTGTATGCCACATTAACACCTTGAAAAGCATGTTAGTATAATGTACGACACCTCACAACTCCTAACAACACCTTACAATACAGTACGTAAAAATAAATTCCATATTAAACCTAATGAATTCGTCCGAGTCCTTTGAACATCGTACGATAACTCAGGGTTTGTTACGACTCTTATATGACATCAGCAACATGAAAAGTAATTTAGAATAATGTAGGAGGCGTTACAACTTCTAACAAAACCTTACATCACCATACGAAACATTAAAACTCCATAATAAACCTAATGAATTCCTCCGAGTCATTTAAACATCGTACGACAACTTAGAATATCTTACGACTCTGTATGCCACATTAACACCTTGAAAAGCATGTTAGTATAATGTACGACACCTCACAACTCCTAACAACACCTTACAATACAGTACGTAAAAATAAAATCCATAATAAACCTAATGAATTCGTCCGAGTCCTTTGAACATCGTACGATAACTCAGGACTTGTTACGACTCTGTATGTGACATTAGCAACATGGAAAGCAATTTATAATAATGTAGGACGCGTTACAACTTCTAAGAACACCTTACATCACCGTACGAAACATTAAAACTCCATAATAAACCTAATGAATTCCGCCGAGTCATTCAAACATCGTACGACAAGTTAGAATATCTTACGACTCTGTATGCCACATTAACACCTTGAAAAGCATGTTAGTATAATGTACGACACCTCACAACTCCTAACAACACCTTACAATACAGTACGTAAAAATAAATTCCATATTAAACCTAATGAATTCGTCCGAGTCCTTTGAACATCGTACGATAACTCAGGATTTGTTACCACTCTTATATGACATTAGCAACATGAAAAGTAATTTAAAATAATGTATGACGCGTTACAACTTCTAAGAACACCTTACAACATCGTACGAAACGTTAAAACTCCATAACAAACCTAATCAATTCCTCCGAGTCATTTAAACATCGTACGACAACTTAGAATATCTTATGACTCTGTATGCGACTTTAGCACCTTGAAAAGCATGTTAGTATAATGTACGACACCTCACAACTCCTAACAACACCTTACAATACCGTACGTAAAAATAAAATCCATAATAAACCTAATGAATTCGTCGGAGTCCTTTGAACATCGTACGATAACTCAGGGTTTGTTACGACTCTTATATGACATCAGCAACATGAAAAGTAATTTAGAATAATGTAGGAGGCGTTACAACTTCTAACAAAACCTTACATCACCATACGAAACATTAAAACTCCATAATAAACCTAATGAATTCCTCCGAGTCATTTAAACATCGTACGACAACTTAGAATATCTTACGACTCTGTATGCCACATTAACACCTTGAAAAGCATGTTAGTATAATGTACGACACCTCACAACTCCTAACAACACCTTACAATAAAGTACGTAAAAATAAAATCCATAATAAACCTAATGAATTCGTCCGAGTCCTTTGAACATCGTACGATAACTCAGGACTTGTTACGACTCTGTATGTGACATTAGCAACATGAAAAGCAATTTATAATAATGTAGGACGCGTTACAACTTCTAAGAACACCTTACATCACCGTACGAAACATTAAAACTCCATAATAAACCTAATGAATTCCGCCGAGTCATTCAAACATCGTACGACAAGTTAGAATATCTTACGACTCTGTATGCCACATTAACACCTTGAAAAGCATGTTAGTATAATGTACGACACCTCACAACTCCTAACAACACCTTACAATACAGTACGTAAAAATAAATTCCATATTAAACCTAATGAATTCGTCCGAGTCCTTTGAACATCGTACGATAACTCAGGACTTGTTACGACTCTGTATGTGACATTAGCAACATGAAAAGCAATTTATAATAATGTAGGACGCGTTACAACTTCTAAGAACACCTTACATCACCGTACGAAACATTAAAACTCCATAATAAACCTAATGAATTCCGCCGAGTCATTCAAACATCGTACGACAAGTTAGAATATCTTACGACTCTGTATGCCACATTAACACCTTGAAAAGCATGTTAGTATAATGTACGACACCTCACAACTCCTAACAACACCTTACAATACAGTACGTAAAAATAAATTCCATATTAAACCTAATGAATTCGTCCGAGTCCTTTGAACATCGTACGATAACTCAGGATTTGTTACGACTCTTATATGACATTATCAACATGAAAAGTAATTTAAAATAATGTAGGACGCGTTACAACTTCTAAGAACACCTTACGACATCGTACGAAACGTTAAAACTCCATAACAAACCTAATGAATTCCTCCGAGTCATTCAAACATCGTACGACAAGTTAGAATATCTTACGACTCTGTATGCCACATTAACACCTTGAAAAGCATGTTAGTATAATGTACGACACCTCACAACTCCTAACAACACCTTACAATACAGTACGTAAAAATAAATTCCATATTAAACCTAATGAATTCGTCCGAGTCCTTTGAACATCGTACGATAACTCAGGATTTGTTACCACTCTTATATGACATTAGCAACATGAAAAGTAATTTAAAATAATGTATGACGCGTTACAACTTCTAAGAACACCTTACAACATCGTACGAAACGTTAAAACTCCATAACAAACCTAATCAATTCCTCCGAGTCATTTAAACATCGTACGACAACTTAGAATATCTTATGACTCTGTATGCGACTTTAGCACCTTGAAAAGCATGTTAGTATAATGTACGACACCTCACAACTCCTAACAACACCTTACAATACCGTACGTAAAAATAAAATCCATAATAAACCTAATGAATTCGTCGGAGTCCTTTGAACATCGTACGATAACTCAGGGTTTGTTACGACTCTTATATGACATCAGCAACATGAAAAGTAATTTAGAATAATGTAGGAGGCGTTACAACTTCTAACAAAACCTTACATCACCATACGAAACATTAAAACTCCATAATAAACCTAATGAATTCCTCCGAGTCATTTAAACATCGTACGACAACTTAGAATATCTTACGACTCTGTATGCCACATTAACACCTTGAAAAGCATGTTAGTATAATGTACGACACCTCACAACTCCTAACAACACCTTACAATAAAGTACGTAAAAATAAAATCCATAATAAACCTAATGAATTCGTCCGAGTCCTTTGAACATCGTACGATAACTCAGGACTTGTTACGACTCTGTATGTGACATTAGCAACATGAAAAGCAATTTATAATAATGTAGGACGCGTTACAACTTCTAAGAACACCTTACATCACCGTACGAAACATTAAAACTCCATAATAAACCTAATGAATTCCGCCGAGTCATTCAAACATCGTACGACAAGTTAGAATATCTTACGACTCTGTATGCCACATTAACACCTTGAAAAGCATGTTAGTATAATGTACGACACCTCATAACTCCTAACAACACCTTACAATACAGTACGTAAAAATAAATTCCATATTAAACCTAATGAATTCGTCCGAGTCCTTTGAACATCGTACGATAACTCAGGACTTGTTACGACTCTGTATGTGACATTAGCAACATGAAAAGCAATTTATAATAATGTAGGACGCGTTACAACTTCTAAGAACACCTTACATCACCGTACGAAACATTAAAACTCCATAATAAACCTAATGAATTCCGCCGAGTCATTCAAACATCGTACGACAAGTTAGAATATCTTACGACTCTGTATGCCACATTAACACCTTGAAAAGCATGTTAGTATAATGTACGACACCTCACAACTCCTAACAACACCTTACAATACAGTACGTAAAAATAAATTCCATATTAAACCTAATGAATTCGTCCGAGTCCTTTGAACATCGTACGATAACTCAGGATTTGTTACGACTCTTATATGACATTATCAACATGAAAAGTAATTTAAAATAATGTAGGACGCGTTACAACTTCTAAGAACACCTTACGACATCGTACGAAACGTTAAAACTCCATAACAAACCTAATGAATTCCTCCGAGTCATTTAAACATCGTACGACAACTTAGAATATCTTATGACTCTGTATGCGACTTTAGCACCTTGAAAAGCATGTTAGTATAATGTACGACACCTCACAACTCCTAACAACACCTTACAATACCGTACGTAAAAATAAAATCCATAATAAACCTAATGAATTTGTCGGAGTCCTTTGAACATCGTACGATAACTCAGGATTTGTTACGACTCTTATATGACATTAGCAACATGAAAAGTAATTTAAAATAATGTAGGACGCGTTACAACTTCTAAGAACACCTTACAACATCGTACGAAACGTTAAAACTCCATAACAAACCTAATGAATTCCTCCGAGTCATTTAAACATCGTACGACAACTTAGAATATCTTATGACTCTGTATGCGACTTTAGCACCTTGAAAAGCATGTTAGTATAATGTACGACACCTCACAACTCCTAACAACACCTTACAATACCGTACGTAAAAATAAAATCCATAATAAACCTAATGAATTCGTCGGAGTCCTTTGAACATCGTACGATAACTCAGGGTTTGTTACGACTCTTAAATGACATTAGCAACATGAAAAGTTGATAGGTTCAATTGGATCGTGAATATCGCTCAATGATCAGAATAAAATAAACACAAACACAGTTTAATCATTAACACAATTCATACTAATAATTCTCTTTGTATATTGATGATCAAAGCAGTATTGTGATACAAGGTGCAGTAGAAAATAAATCACACACACAAGTTCTCTCTCTTACGTGAAATTGTGATCTAGCCTCTCTCCTCACACTCTATCACTACATGCTTTAAAGCAAACAAATACAAGTTTAAGGAATATAACAAAATAGACCCTAAACTATATACAAACATATAAACAAAATACAAAGTAAATCTTAATCTAGGAAATAGACCTAACAGTACTCCCCCTAAGATTTATCTTTGAATCTTCAGCAAAATCTTCAGATCCTTTTTTTTTTTTTTTTTTTGTTCAGCATCAATCTCTTTCACCAATCTTCTGGTTCTTCTTTGATATCCAGCATCTCTTTACCTTTAAACTCTTCTTGTTCCTTTAATGCTTCTTCAATACAAGACTTGAATTTCTCTGCAATCTTAGCTTGTCTTGGCTTTGACTCGTTGGTAAGAATTGGGCAGGCATTCATGCGTCTCAATGAATCCAGATTCAAACCTGCAAAGTCAATGTTAGCATAAAATTCAAACGGCATCTCCTGTCCTTTGACTTGCACTTCTAAAGTACCCTTTGCACTGATCCTCATAAATTCTATCTCTGGTATGTCAACCCTCACGAGATTAGAATTAAGCAGTGCCTTTCTTACTCTAATTTTCTCAGATGCAGCAGCTATCACTTCTATCATCACCACAAACAATTTTCTGTCTGCTTCAGCCAATTTATCTTTACATTTCTCCATTCTATAACTTCTCAGGAAATCGATATATGATGGATGCAGCAGTTTTAGCTCAAAGGTACTGAACAGAGTGATCATATCTTTATCCCAATCTTCCAAGTTTCGAATAAGCTTCAACTCAAAAGTTTCTTGATTGTAGAAAACTCTAAGTATTGGCTTCGTCATTTGAGATCCATCAATGACTTTCAGTCCTGGATTGGTCACTTTATCAAAGTACTCATCAGAAAATTCTTCCAAATACATATCTTCACTAACCACCAACCTCTTTTTCTTTCTTTCTTTCTTCGCTTGTACATAGGCAGTATCTTCTTGTTGTCCTCTGAAATCAAGATACTTCGGTGGTCTGGCAATCCCGGCATCTAACAACATTGCACATTTATCACCACGCTCAGCATGCGTGTGATTTATCAATCTAAGTTTGTGCAACTCTTTCAGATCCTGAACTTCCAACTTGAAAATGCTAGAGTAGTAATGGTATACGTCACATAAACCATTAACTCTCTTTATCATGAATGCATCAAATACCTCATCGTATTTCCATGCAATAATCTTTACTTTCTTGTTCTTTTCTGGCACAATCATCGAATCAAGCAGTTCAGCAATTGACTGACCCTTGCTCAGCAGTGACCTCACCACGTCACCTGCTGTGGCTGATTTATGCCATGACTCGCGCACATCCATCGGTATGTTATAAGACTTGACTTCACTAGGGAACATGTCAATTAACTCGTGCCTTTTCTTGTGTGCATTTTCAGGTAAAGCCATCACCGGTATCTCCTTCGGTCCAAGAATTTTGTATCTTTTTGTCAGCTCATAGTATTGAGGGTTGTTGTAGTCCAAATAAAACATACGATTGTACATTTTTTCAGTCTTCATGAAACTAACAACAATCTTCCTCAGTGACTCAGATTTCAATCTCTTCAGAGTCTTGTACGGATAATTTCTCGAGCTCAACCAATCTCGCATATTTGTGCTGGACATCTCTTCTGGATTCTGATGATACAGTTCAGTTGGAGGCAAGTCTTCTATATTCAAACTTTCTTGCAATGGAGTCCACTCACCCATTTCAATAACAAACTCTTTTTTATCAGCTTCGGCTTTGTCTTGAGCAATCATACATTTTTCATACTCTTCATTTATCTGGCTCACAGTCAACCCATTCAGAAAAACAGAATTATACTTCATCTTTTCGAGATAAGCAAATCTTTGATCTAAATCATCTGGTATCTCGTGATCAACATTGGTTTCTGGCTCAGCTTCATTTTCAGATTCAGTAAAGTCTATGTCATCCAAATCATCTAAAGCTTCAATCATAGATGCATTGTCAGTTTGAACCGGCTCAAACTGACTTGCTTCTTCAACTACATTTTCAGACATATCAACAGCTTCAGATTGAATCGGCTCAATCTGAACTGTTTCTTCAGAACCAACTTCCTTCTCACTATCTGTGACTTCAAATACTTCAGTTTCAGCTACAGATTCAGATTGAATCGGCTCAACCTGAACTGATTTAGCAATTTCAGCTTCAGTCACATTCTCATCAACATCCTTAGCTATCTCAGCCATTTCAACTACAGCTACAGATTGAATCGGCTCAATCTGCACTGACTCATCAATCCTTGCCTTTTTTGAACTACCTTCATCACCCATTATTTCTGGAACTGCATCTAGCTTCCTTTTTCCCTCAGCTTTGTCATGAGTGACAGTTTCAGCAACAGCTTCATCGTGAACGATGATTGGAGATTCCACCCTTATGCCAACATTTGTAGTACCTCGTGCTCTGGTCAGATAAAATTTTGGTACTTGAGCCGCTTCAGCTATTTCAACCACTTCATCTGAAAAATCTTTATCAGATGATGAACCAGCTTTCTTCGGTTTCGTTTCCTCCAGCCATTTCTCCAACATCTCTTTCTCATCCTCCAAAGTATTGCATTCAGCTTTCAGCTCCTTGTAATCATACTTCAGATTATCATGCTCCTCTTTCAATCTATCATATTTATCTTTCAATTCATCATGCTAAATCTTCAATTTGAGATGATCTGCATCCAACTCTTTGAAAGTTTTCAAGTTCTGATTATGAATATTCCAAAATTCTTCAAACCTTTTCTTTTTCCTTTCATTCGAAGACTTCAACATTTCATTTGCCTCTAACAGTTTTTGTACCGTCTCCTCTAACTCAGCAATCCTTTTCTCATTCTCATTTTCTTCAACACTTGACACAAAATTTGGTGAAGACTCCAAACTTTGTTCAATGTTTTGTGCAATAGGTGATGATGTGGTGGGTATATCAACAGAAATAGGATCAGTAACGCCAGCATCAGCTTCTTCAACTATCTGTGCAATAGTTTCAGCTTCGGCCATTACCTCCTGAGCAATCTGAATTACATCTATCTCTTCAGTCTCAATTACATTCGGTTCCTCTACAATCACAGATTCTATTATTGGTTTCGAACTTTTTCTTCTAACATACTGAACAGTAATATCCTTTGGAGCTTCAGAGACTACTTCTTCTTCAACAGAAGCAACCTCAACAGGTTCTTCTATCACAATAGGCTCAATGACTTCTACATTTTCAGACTCTAAGTTCATTGGTTCAGCTGTTTCAACACGTTCTGCCTCCTCTGAATCAGATTCAGCATCATCACCATCATCACCATCATCATTTCCATCATTATCTCCACCATCATCATTATCATCATCCTCAGGTTCATTCTCTTCATCTCTTGCATGACGAGCATCATACTCATCATCATCAAGTAGATTATCAGGCACCTCATCAATAAGGTCCTGTGGATTCACAATCTCACTATGAGAAATGTGATGATAGACTACATCAACCTCTTCTTCATTATTTGCTATATCTCTCACATAGGCAAATAGATCCACATTAGGTACATTCCCGATACTCATCTTTCTGTAAGATAGATCGTTCATGTCCTCAGTATATAATATACCTCCAGAATAACCTTCGGCTATGATGATAGGATATGCAACATTGATCATCAGTTGTAAGAATCTCGGGTACATGAGAAACTTAAACCTCTTGCCCTTCACCAAATTAAATACAAACCCATTCATGATCCACCTTGACATATTGAATGGTTTGTTCTCAGCTATAGCAACAATTGGTGATGCTATATCTGATGGAAAGTTGTCAAAACCTGCACTCCTCCTGGACATGCATTGTTGAACAACATAGCATAACAGCTTAAACTTCTTTCCCAACTTTGCTCTATAAAACTGTGACTTTGGAAATACAGGTGGATGACCCATATTAACAAAACACGATTGACACTCAGCCATGGTCAATTCATCATTCATTCCCACTTCATCTTCATCAATTCTCAAGGCAGTTCTGATTGCTTCTTCAGACACTGTCAACACCATATCACTGGCAATATTTCCTCGAACAACAGCAACACCATTATCATCTCTGATCACTTCTGCTGTTCTCCAAAAACTCTTAATCAGCCTTGCATATATGACCGGTTTGGCACACATAGCATACACATATTTTGTCCTCTTAATAAACTTGATCATATCTCTGTAACCATCAGTTTCAGGGATAGATTCATCTAGACATGCTACCAAATTGTGTTTGGGCTCAAACTTTAGATTCTCCATCTGTCAAAACAAACACAAAACATAAACAAGACAAATGTGTCAGATTCTTCATTAAAACATATCAAATTTTTCATAAGTGTATGAACAAAAATTAAGAAGAAAAACATTCACATAATCATTTTAACCCTAAATTGATCTAACAAACTGATTTTCATCATTTTGATCAAAACAACTTTGAATTTTAATGATTATACAACAATTTTCAATTTAACAGTTTAACACTTAAGCACAAATTTGACATTTGTATGATGAAATTGTTTATCATGTTTTAGTTCAGTTTTAACAAGTATTAATCACTTTTAAACAGATATTTCATCATTTTGATGTTTATCATTTAAGAGCTTCAAAGTTCATCAATGGCGATTTTAGCAGTTATTACAATTTTGATTGGTTCAGTTGGTTTTAAGGTGTTTTAGTGCAAATGAGTGATTGATTGTTGATGATCGACAGATTTTATACTTAAAACAACATTCGATTTTGGTTTTAACACACACAATCAAAGTGTCGATTCAATGATCAAAAACACTGTTCATCATCGTTTTTCATTTTATCGGTCGATTTGGAGGTTTATCAAGAACAAATCACAAGGACAATACCTTATTCAGTCGATTACACTTGTTACAGAACAATGACTGAATATGATAATCAAAAAGATTTAGGTACGGGGGATTTGCTTGAAAGTAAATGTGAAAAATGATAAGTGTTTGTGAAGAGGCGGGTTTTTATATCCTTAAAAATTAGGTCAAACATGAGGTGCCGGGTCAACAAAATGGGACGGGCAAGCTTAAAAAGCCCAATAAGCCTTGCCGGGTCAAGCACTGTCGATCTGTGTCATGCACTGTTGTGACGGGTCATGTACTGTTGGGATAAGTCACAACATGTGAAACACACTTGACGGGTCAAACACTGTAGAGACGGGTAAGTCATTGTAGTGACGGGTAAAGGTTAGGAACAACTACACCTGATGCGTTTTATTCATCACCCGGCAGTATAGTAGTCTTCAAAACATCACCCGGCAACCTTTCTTCATTACCCGGCAACACAGTTGCTTTTCTTTCATCCGGCTTGCTTTATTCATCACCCGGCAACATAGTTACTTTAACTTTCACCCGGCATGCTTCCTTCTTCACACGGCAACATAGTTGTCTTCTATATCACCCGGCATGCTTTTCTTCATTACCCGGCAACACAGTGTTATACTCTTACACGGCAAGAAGATTTCTCTTTTACCCGGCTGTATAGTGAACACTTGTCACCCGGCAGATATCTATGACCTCTTCACCCGGCTGTATTTGACATGATCTTTGCCCTGCTGTACAGTGGTCATAATATCTTCACCCGACTTCACTTCTTTTTCTCAATCACCCGGCTCATTAAACTCACAACTTTACCCGGCTGAACAGTGTGTTCATTACCCGGCAGAACAGTTGTATCTGATATTCTTTGCCCGGCAACAACCCTTGAACGATTTTCTTCACTTTTTCTCGTCTGTTGACTTTTTCAACAGCATTTATTGCACCTGCAAACATTGTCGACACATTAATTAGACAAGATATCCTTAAAAAGAATTTGTCACATTAATTATCAATAACATTAAACAAGTCAATAACTTCAATTCTAATTAAAATCATTTTTCTTTTTCTTTTTCAAAAAAAATGTTTTTGCACAACCAATATTTCTATATCCCGAAGCAATTTCATAAAAACAATTTACAAGACCTTGGGTTTGTTTTTAACACATCCAACACTTTTGCTTTTCATACCACATAATCTTGTTCATTCAAAACACACTTATTAAAAAAAATATTTTTGGATTTTTGTAGATATTTTCTTCAATTTTATTCTCCCCCTAAACTTGAAATTTCATGAAATTTTTAAGTTTAACAAGGATGTCGATGTGTCAATAAAGATTCCATATGCCTGCACACACAAAACACACACATTAAAATAAAGACATATGCAATGCAATGAATCAAAATATCGCAGTGAGATCATACCACACATTATCTGAACATGTTTTGTAAGTTTTGAATAGACATTTGACTTATGCTTGATTGAGTGATGATATGAAAACATACCAATTAGCTCGAGTTGACACACTTACTTTTTCAGTATCATGATGATGTTTAAGGTTCGATTAGAATGACTTATGTGACCCACATGTATACATATGTCAACATATTTCCTTATTAATCACTACCTGAATGCATATTGTATAAAACCTGGTCACTTATAGTCATACACAGTGTGGAATCTGGGTTCTATTCGGATTTGGTCCACTTTGGGACTTCTTTTTAATTCCATCTTTGGGAATTTTTCTTTCCTATCGTTCGCCTTGGGAATCTTCTGAATTCCATTTTGGAATTTTTGTTTGGTGATGGTCCACATTTGGGACTCTTTTTGTTCCATTTTGGAATCTTTTGCTGCATCTTGAAGCTCAAAAGAGACTTCGTGTGAGACTTCAGGTCTGTGGGTACCACAACAAAGAAGCTCACGATGCGGTTCATCACACTGAATAGACTACATCGTTACCCGATCATGCACAACTATCATCACAAGCAATGTATCAAAAGATATATATCTAGACATGTATAACAATGAAACTTAACACAAAGATCATTAAGTTTATGTTTGTCAACAATCAACTTACTTTTTCAGTCTAATTGCCTGAGCTGTCTAGCACATCAATTAACATTCATCAGTCTTTATTAAAAATGATGTAACAAATAATGTCTAGTGTAACTATCATTTCTCACTTTTTGCAATATAGATTCTTATGACATGATATTTTCTTTTCTTTTTGCTTTTATATTTTGTTTTTGCTTTTCTATTTTCTTTTTCATACAAGCACACAATGCAAAACATAAAATAAAAGACAAAGGAATCAATACTTGACATCAACTTATTATATTTTTGACTTTTATATTTTTCTGATTTTTGTTTTGTTTTTTGAAAAATAGAATCAATCATGATTGATTAATCCTATGGATTGAATCAAGAATTCAAACCGGCCTGACAAAAAAGATTTTGTGAAAAGATCTGCCAGTTGTTTGTCGGTATGAACTTTAATTAAAATTATTAAACCTTTTTCAGAGTTGTCTCTTAAAAAGTGATATCGAATTTCGATATGTTTGGTTTTTGAGTGTTGAACAGGGTTAGCAGTAATGAACATAGCAGCAGTATTATCTATGTATATAGGAGTTTTGAGAAAGTTAAACCCGTAGTCAAGCAATTGGTTTTGTAACCACAAAACTTGAGAACATCCTGCAGATGCAGCGATATACTCTGCTTCAGCTGTGGATACAGAAACGTTGGTCTGCTTCTTGCATTGCCAAGAAACTAGTCTAGGACCCAGAAATTGACATCCACTAGTTGTCGATTTCCTGTCAAGAGCACAACCACCAAAATCACTGTCAGAATAGCTATATAATTCAAAATTTCCTTCATAAGGATACCATAACCCAAGATTCGGTTTCCCTTTAAGATATCTGAATATACGCTTCATAGCAACAAGATGCGACTCTTTTGGATCAGACTGATATCTTGCGCACACACATACAGCATACATGATGTCTGGCCTTGATGCAGTAAGATACATCAAGGAACCGATCATTGATCTGTATAGTGTTTGATCCACGGATTTGCCTTTCGAATCCGGCTGTATCTTGCAGTTCACATCAGATTGAGTTCGAATTGTCTGACAATCTTGCATCTTGAACTTCTTCAACAACTTCTCAACGAACTTTGATTGGTTGATAAAAATTCCGTCAGTTGATTGTTTTACATGTAATCCGAGAAAGAAGTTAATCTCCCCCATAGAACTCATCTGGAATCTGCACTTCATGATTTCCTCAAATTCTTTGCACATTGACGCACTGGTCGATCCGAAGATAATATCGTCCACATAAACTTGAACACATAAGAGTTCTTCATTCTCCCTCTTCATAAACAAAGTTGGATCAATCTGCCCTCTTGTGAATCCATGTTCTAGTAAATGTTTGGATAATGTCTCATACCAGATTCTCGGAGCTTGATGTAGACCGTATAGAGCTTTACTCAACTTGTATACACGATGAGGATAGTCAGGATGTTAGGGTTATTTCCTTGTTAAGATTTACTTTGTATTTTGTTTATATGTTTGTATATAGTTTAGGGTCTATTTTGTTATATTCCTTAAACTTGTATTTGTTTGCTTTAAAGCATGTAGTGAGAGAGTGTGAGGAGAGAGGCTAGATCACAATATTCACGTAAGAGAGAGAACTTGTGTGTGTGATTTATTTTCTCCTGCACCTTGTATCACAATACTGCTTTGATCATCAATATACAAAGAGAATTATTAGTATGAATTGTGTTAATGATTGAACTGTGTTTGTGTTTGTGTTATTCTGATCATTGAGCGATTTTCACGATCCAATTGAACCTATCAATTGGTATCAGAGCTGTTGGTACTGTGTTCTTCGCTGTTCTTAAGCAAAAACACATCAAAATTGCTCAAAAACAATGATCTGAATGAATTGTTCGTGTTTTTAGTTGTGATTCATCATCATAATCACTCCTATACACAACGATTGTGCAGATTTCATCAGATCAACATCAGATCTGAGAAATTAAGAAACTACTATTCGATCGAATTTTTCATAAATTCATCAAAAATTGGACATGTTTCAGATTGATTGATATAAGGGATTGTTAATCGGACTATTTCACAGCTTGTGTGTGAATTTTGGACAAATTGGACAAGTTTTTGACAAAACCCAGAAAATTCTCATGGAGAAAATGATGAACAGTAAGAACTTGGTTGAAGATTAACTTGCCGGGTGATTATTTTGACTTAGACAATTTCCTTGGACTTAGATTGAAGAACAAATTAGGTCCTGTATTGCCGTATAAAGGAATTTGTGCTTGTCGGGTGAAGAATTTGACTTGAAAAAGTGTTACTGTTCAGCCGGATCAAACACTGTAGTGCCGGGTAATACACTGTTACGCCGGGTGATTAAGAAAATTTAGCCGGGTAATCATCAACTGTGTAGCCGGGTGACAAACAACTGCCGTGTGATCGAGTACTGTTCAGCCGGACAAAGCTTTTGCCGTGTCAAGTTTCTGCCGGGTCAAAGATTATTGCCGTGTCAAAGTTTATTCTTATTGCCGGGTAACTGTTCATCCGGGTGAAGAACAAAATCTATTACAACTGTTGAGCCGGGTAACTGTTTGGCCGTGTAAAGACTTTTTCCTGCCGGGTGAAGAACAAAGACACTGTTTAGCCGGTTGAAGAAGGATTTTCACTGTTCAGCCGTGTGACTCAATTTTTAGTTGTTTTTAATACTTGTTTCTTATCTTGTCTTTAATTACTTGTCTTTATTTTAGTATTTTAATCATTTCTTTTCAAAAAAAACTAACAAAAACCAAAAATATTTTCTTTAAAATTTGTTAAAAATGGCTCCTACTGATGATTCTGATAACCGTGTTCCTAGACTTTTGAATCGTGCAGATTTCAAGAACTGGACCATCAGGTTGAGACATCACTTGTGTTCTATTGACAATGACTTATGGAAGTCAATTGAAAAGGGTCCTCATATTCCAACTCAGACTGCTCCAGATAGTGCAAGTACCTACACCAAAGACTCTACTGAACCTTATCCAGAAGATAATCTGTCAGCAGAAGATTTGAGGAAAGTAAAGAATGATAGCAAAGCTTATTCTTTAATGTGCAAGGGGTTGCCACTTCAAGTTTTGTCTAGATTGGATGCATATCAGACTGGTTATACATGCTTCAAGGCATTAAAGTCGATATGTGAAGGAGGAGAACAATTGAGAAGTTTGAAGAAATCAAAGCTGAAAAGACAACTGGAATTGTTTGAACACATTAATGGAGAGACAGTACACCAGATGATGAACAGGTTTGTTCACTTAACTACTGAGATGTCAAACCTCGGAGTTAAGACTGAACTTCAAGACTTGAATGATCGATTGTTATGTGCTTTGCCATCATCATGGAAACAAACTGTTACCTTGTTGAAACATACTGAGAAATTTCCAATGGAATTAGATCTGCTTATTGGAAAGATAGAAGAAGTTGAGATTGATGAAGGATCAAGAAATACTGATAGATCAAGCTCACAAACTCAGTATAAGTATGTGGTAAATCCTGCCAATACTGTGGATAATGCTTTTCTTGTACAAGATGCAACGAAATTTGAAGATGAGGGTGACTTATTTGTTGGTGCAAGTTTCTTTACTGATTCAGCATACTTTCCAAATTCCCCAACTTATTCTCAACCTCAATCTCCACCAAGAGCTCATGTTCAAAATCAGAATCTGAAGAATCAATCAGAAAATCAAAGTTCAAATGTTCAAGCTAAGGTGAAAGACGTAATGAATATTCTGTTGCAAGATGACGAAACCAAAACTGCCTTCACTGCTTTTATGGCAAGTTTTCAAGCGTACCAAGGAAGTCATTTAAGTCAAATGGACGTGGTCCTTCAAGACTTATTTGAAATGGATCCAGTTGATGTTGAAGAAATGGATCTTAATTGGCAAATGGTTATGGTTGCATATCGAACACAAAAGCATGCATATGTTAACCGAAGTTACAAACCTCATGCTAACAAGACGGTTGGATTTGACAAATCAAAGGCCAGATGTTTCAATTGTAACCAGTATGGTCATTTCTCAAGAGAATGCAAAGCTCCAAAGAATTTCAATGACCAAGCTAGTTCAAGCAATCAAAGTCAAGGTCAAAGTTCTCAACAGTCTTCGAGTTATCAAGGCAGAAATCAACGTTTCTTTCAGAAACCATATCAAAGTCTTCCCATGCCTGAATTGAAAGTTGAAGGAAAGAAGCCAGAAGATCAAACAAAGGCGCTGGTAGTAAGTGTAAAAGACGGTTATGATTGGAGCGCATATGCAGAACAATTTACGTCTGATCTTACATCAAATCTGGCACTGGTATGTGAAATTGAAGAAGACTGGTCAGAAGAAGGGGATGGAAAAATGATTGAAGATGTGAGTGAAGATTCTGAAGATTATGACTGGAGTGCAAAGTCTGATCCTACTGAAGAATCTGAATCTGAAGTTGCGCTAATGGCTACATCCAATGAGTCTTCATCATCTACCGAACAACCAAAGGTTAGTAATGACTTACCCCCTAACTATGTTCCATTACCTGCTGATGTGAAGGAAAGGTTGTGTTCTGAACAATGCATTCAACAAGTAGAACATTATCGAACTCATTCATTTGAAATCGGTGACAAATTAAGCAAACATGAAAAGATTCATGAACAACTTAAAATTGATCACAAAATTTCTGATGAGAAGATTTTGTCACTAACTGAATCATGGAACAAAACTTTAAAAGAACTGGAACTTGTTACCAAACAACTTGAAGAAATGACAAAGAACTTTGAACAAGAAAAAGTTGCACATGCAGTCACTCAAGTTGAATTGAAAAAGGTTAAAAGTTGTAAAACAATGGTTGAACAACTTGTTAATGAAAGAGGTAACAAAAACAAAACTGGGTTGGGTTTTACTCATGAGCCAATGCCAAATTCAATCACTCAAACCTTACTGGAAAACTTTAATGAATTTGATCATTCACCTGAAAATGAACGTAAATTCAAAGAAATTCAAAGAAGTAAATCCGAGTCTGAAGGATCTGAGGTGTTGATTGAAAGTTTGAAAGAAGAAGATGGAATGACAACTGAAGCAGACGATGAAGCAAGCAACAAGTCTGATAACAAACTGGAGCCTGTTCTAATTCAACTTGTTGAGTATCCAAAACTTAATCCCGAACCAGAAACAACGGTGAAGGAAGAAGGTGAATTTTCAGGATACAATGATCCTGAATACATCAGGTGGAAGAAAGAACAAAAGGCGCAAGTTGCTGCTCAGTTGATCAAGAAGCAAGAAGAGAAGAAGACTGAAGTTTCGAATGCAAAGAAGCAGAAATCGAAAATAATGAACAATCAATCTGAAACGAAACAGACAAAAGGAAAAAGTGTCTTAAAATCAAACGAAAACACCAAAGTTCAAAGTGTTAAAACTGATAAAGTTAAACCTGTCAAGAAAGTGTCAAAAGGTAAGACAATCAAGTTTGTGTCTGCAGGTACTTTCGACATGAACGGTTCTTATGGTAACCAAATCAATGCTCAAATCAAATCTAACTCTTGTCTGAAAACAGGTTCAGGTCCTAAGTCTTCCGCTGTCAATGATAAGAGAATTGTAAACAAAAAGGTGACCAAACAGAACAGTTTAAAATTGAATCAAAGTCCCATGCAATCAAAATCACAAACAATATCTCCACAAAAGAATCAAGTTAATCTAAAACCGAACAAAACTGATAATGAATCTCGAATGAGTTCAACATCAAAAGTTAACAATCGGCTCTTTAGGATTAGCAAGAGACACTGTGAGATATGTGATCGTTATAACCATACTACTGCTGAATGTTTCTTTAACAGGTACTGCAGTTTCTATGACAAAAGAAACCATTCTTCAGAAGAATGTTATTATAACAAATTTTGTGATATTTGTGAGAGAAGAAATCATGATACAAATGATTGTTTCTTTCGATCAAACTCAACAAGAGAAATGACTCCGTTTTCAAACTTTAACAGAAATCATTCAATTGGTTTTCAAAATATGAGTCAAAGTCATTCTCCGGTTTTGAGAAATTTCAATCGAAACAATTCTGTTTCTAATGTGCAGGTTAACAGTTTTAAACCAAGAGCTTTGATGGTGAGAAATCAAAAGTTTGAAAATAACCTTGATCCTAAGCTAGAGGAAAGGTTTAGTGCTTTAAGGAGAAAGCAGTCCATGAACGCCAATGGGCGAAACAATAGTTATCAGCATCAAAATCTCTTAAATGAAACAAATTTTCAAAATGTTCAATATCAACAAGTTACTATTGCAGATAGATTCGGAAAACCCAAGACCGTGTGGGCCTGGGTTGACCAAACTAACTAAATGATTGTTGAATTGCAGGTACGCCCAAGAAGACCTATCAACTCGTGGTTCGTTGATAGTGGGTGTAGCCGGCACATGACAGGCAACCATGCCTTGCTTCAGGATTTCAAGCTGAAAAATGGTACACACGTTGCATTTGGAGGTGATGCGGGTGGTAAAATCACAGGAGAAAGAAACTGTTTCGAATGGGGTCATTAGTTTTGATAAAGTCAACTACTGTGCACAGTTGAACTTTAACTTACTAAGTGTATCTCAAATCTGTGATAAATCTTATTCAACTCTTTTTGATGATTCTTTCTGTTATATTCTTAAACCAGGTTTCAAGATTGACAATGAGTGGGTAGTGGTTAAAGCTCCAAGAGATCGTGATGTATACAAATTGGATATGTCGCAGATTGATGCCGAAACCGAAACAACCTGTCTCATTGCCCATGCTTCAAATGATGAGAGTCAGCTTTGGCATAGACGGCTGGGCCATTCAAACTTCAGAAACATGAACCGTTTGGTAACTGGAAATCACGCTGTGGGAATCCCATCGAAGAAATTCTCCACAACTGATCTCTGTCCAGCGTGTTTGAAGGGAAAACAACATAGGATGTCTTTTAAGTCCAAGCAAGAAAACTCCATCTCAAAACCCTTGCAGATGCTACATATGGATCTTTTTGGACCAACAAATGTGCAAAGCATCGGAAAGAAGTCTTACTGTTTTGTCATTATTGACGATTTCACTAGATTTTCTTGGGTTTATTTTTTGCATGCTAAATCTGAAACAGCTGAATTATTAAAAGAATTTATCATCAAAGTTGAAAATCAACTGGAATGCAAAGTTAAAATTTTAAGAAGTGATAATGGAACTGAATTCAAGAACACTAATGTTGATGTATTTTGTGCAGAAAAAGGAATTGCTAGACAATTTAGTGCGCCAAGAACGCCTCAACAGAATGGGGTTGCGGAACGGAAAAACCGGATACTAATTGAAGCAGCAAGATCCATGCTCGCAGATGCCAAAATCCCTATCACTTTTTGGGACGAAGCTATTGCTACTGCGTGTTTTGTACAAAATAGAACATTATTGGTTCAAGATAAACAGAAAACTTCTTATGAGTTGTTATTTGGAAGGAAACCAAACATTTCTTACTTGAAAGCATTTGGTTGTCCGGTATCGATTTTAAATTTGAATGATCAGCTTGGGAAGTTTGAGTCAAAATCTGACGATGGATTTTTCCTAGGTTATTCGTCTGTTTCTAAAGCTTATCGGGTTTTTAATAGCAAAACAAATACTGTTATTGAAACTATTAACGTCAAGTTTTTAGAAAATTCGTTTCCGTTAGTGGCTCATGGTCCCGAATGGTTATTTGATGTAGATTCGTTATCGAAATCTTTCAATTCTAACTTATTTGATTTTTCAGGAAAAACAAACAAGGAATCAGGCGACTTGGGATGCTTTAGTGACGATTCTGATAATGACGAGGATGGAAATCTCAACTCAGAATATCCGTTCATGTCATTTCACAATCCTGATCATGTCAAATCCAGTCAAGATCCGGGTCCTTCTGGTTGTCATGAAGATCAAGAATCGAACAATCGTGAAGAAGATATGATTTCTCCTAATGATGGTGGATCTGTTCAGAATCAACCATCATCCGATCCGAATGTTGAAGTTGTTCCAGAATCTTTTGATTACTTCATCAATTCACCGGATCAAGTCCCGAATTTCACACCGCATACTTCGACCATACTACAAGATCTACCAAATCTGAATACTTCTAATCTGGAGAGTCAAGTGCAAGGAGGTGACATACCAATTCATCGAATTCACAAGAAACATCCTGTCTCTCAGATTATTGGGCCGTTGAATCAGAGAACTACAAGAAGTCAGACTGAGCAAGCGAATGTCTGTCTTTATTCGTGTTTTCTATCTTAAGTAGTGCCAAAGAACATTTTAGAGGCGCTGCAAGATAACAGTTGGATTGAAGCCATGCAAGAGGAATTGCTTCAGTTTCGCAAACAAGAAGTTTGGAAACTTGTGGACTTACCTGAAGGAGAGAATGCAATTGGTACAAGATGGTTGTACAAAAACAAGCCAGACGAACGTGGCATTGTAGTGAGAAACAAAGCAAGACTCATTGCACAGGGATACACTCAGGAAGAAGGCATTGATTATGAAGAGGTGTTTGCTCCGGTCGCAAGACTTGAAGCCATACGCGTTTTTCTTGCATATGCTTCCTTCATGAAGTTTAAAGTATTCCAAATGGACGTTAAAGGTGCTTTCTTGTATGGACCGATTACAGATGACGTATATGTCAGACAACCTCCGGGTTTTGAAGATCCTGACTATCCTCATCGGGTATACAAGTTGAGTAAAGCACTTTATGGTCTACACCAAGCTCCAAGAATCTGGTATGAGACATTATCCAAGCATTTACTAGAACATGGATTTACAAGAGGACAGATTGATCCAACTTTGTTTATGAAGAGGGAGAATGACGATCTCTTATGTGTTCAAGTTTATGTGGACGATATTATCTTCGGATCGAACAGTGCGTCAATGTGCAAAGAATTTGAAGAAATCATGAAGTCTAGATTCCAGATGAGTTCAATGGGGGAGATTAATTTCTTTCTTGGATTACAAGTGAAACAATCAGCTGACGGAATTTTCATCAATCAATCAAAATTTGTTGGGAAATTGTTGAAGAAGTTCAAGATGCAGGATTGTCAAACAATTCGAACTCCATCTGATGTGAATTGCAAGATTCAACCGGATCCAAAGGGCAAAGCAGTTGATCAAACACTATACAGATCAATGATCGGTTCTCTGATGTATCTTACTACATCAAGACCATACATCATGTACGCTGTTTGTGTGTGCGCTAGATATCAGTCTGATCCGAGAGAGTCGCATCTTGTTGCTGTGAAGCGTATATTCAGATATCTCAAAGGGAAACCAAATCTTGGGTTATGGTATCCTTACGAAGGAAATTTTGAATTATATAGCTATTCTGACAGTGATTTTGGTGGTTGTGCTCTTGACAGGAAATCGACTACTGGTGGATGTCAATTTCTGGGTCCTAGGCTTGTCTCTTGGCAATGCAAGAAGCAGACCAATGTTTCTGTATCCACAGCTGAAGCAGAGTATATCGCTGCATCTGCAGGATGTTCTCAGGTTTTGTGGTTACAAAATCAGTTGCTTGACTACGGGTTTAACTTTCTAAAAACTCCTATTTACATAGACAATACTGCTGCTATGTTTATTACTGCTAATCCTGTTCAACACTCAAAAACCAAACATATCGAAATTCGATATCACTTTTTAAGAGACAACTCTGAAAAAGGTTTAATAATTTTGATTAAAGTTCATACCGACAAACAACTGGCAGATCTTTTCACAAAATCATTTTTGTCAGGACGGTTTGAATTTTTAATTCAATCCATAGGATTAATCAATCATGATTGATTCTATTTTTCAAAAACAAAAAAAAAAATCAGAAAATATAAAAGCCAAAAATATAATAAGTTGATGTTAAGTATTGATTCCGTTGTCTTTTATTTTATGTTTTGCATTGTGTGAGTGCATGAAAAAGAAAATAGAAAAGCAAAAACAAAATATAAAAGCAAAAAGAAAAGAAAATATCATGTCATAAGAATCTATATTGCACAAAGTGAGAAATGATAGTTACACTAGACATTATTTGTTACATCATTTTTAATAAAGACTGATGAATGTTAATTGATGTGCTAGACAGCTCAGGCAATTAGACTGAAAAAGTAAGTTGATTGTTGACAAACATAAACTTAATGATATTTGTGTTAAGTTCCATTGCTATACATGTCTAGATATATATCTTTTGATACATTGCTTGTGATGATAGTTGTGCATGATCGGGTAACGATGTAGTCTTTTCAGTGTGATGAACCGCATCGTGAGCTTCTTTGTTGTGGTACCCACAGACCTGAAGTCTCACACGAAGTCTCTTTTGAGCTTCAAGATGCAGCAAAAGATTCCAAAATGGAACAAAAAGAGTCCCAAATGTGGACCAACACCAAACAAAATTCCAAAATGGAATTCAGAAGATTCCAAAGGGGAACGATAGGAATGAAAAATTCCCAAAGATGGAATTAAAAAGAAGTCCCAAAGTGGACCAAATCCGAATAGAACCCAGATTCCACACTGTTTATGACTGTAAGTGACCAGGTTGTTGTACAATATGCATTCAGGTAGTGATTGATAAGGAAATATGTTGACATATGTATACATGTGGGTCACATAAGTCATTCTAATCGAACCTTAAATATCATCATGATACTGAAAAAGTAAGTGTGTCAACTCGAGCTAATTGGTATGTTTTCATATCATCACTCAATCAAACATAAGTCAAATGTCTATTCAAAACTTGCAAAACATGTTCAGATAATGTGTGGTATGATCTCACTGTGATATTTTGATTCATTTGCATTGCATATGTCTTTATTTTAATGTGTGTGCTTTGTGTGTGCAGGCATATGGAATCTTTATTAACAAATCGACGTTCTTGTTAAACTTAAAAATTTCAATAAATTTCAAGTTTAGGGGGAGAATAAAATTGAAGAAAAATACCTACAAAAATCCAAAAATATTTTGTTTTGAATAAGTGTGTTTTGAATGAACAAGATTATGTGGTATGAAAAGCAAAGGTATTGGATATGTTAAAAACAAACCCAAAGTCTTGTGAATTGTTTTTAAGAAATTGCTTCGGGATATAGAAAAATTGGTTGTGCAAAAACATTTTTGAAAAAGAAAAAGAAAAATGAATTTAATTGGAATTAAGGTTATTGTCTTATTTAATGTTGTTTGATAATTAATATGACAAAATTCGTTTTAAGGATATCTTGTCTAATTAATATGTCGGAGAATGTCTGCAGGTGCAATAAATGCTGTTGAAAAAGTCAACAGACGAGAAAAAGTAAAGAAAATCGTTCAAGGGTTGTAGCCGGGCAAAGATATCAGATGCAACTATTCTGCCGGGTAAAGAACTGTTCAGCCGGGTAATGTTGTATGTTGATATAGCCGGGTGATTGAGGAAAAGGTGAAGATATTATGACCACTGTACAGCCGGGCAATGATCATGTCAAATACAGCCGGGTGAAGGTCATTAGATATCAAGCCGGGTGACAAGTGTTCACTATACAGCCGGGTAAAAGTCTTTTATCTTGCCGTGTAAATGAGTCACTATGTTGCCGTGTGAAGAAGAAAATCATGCCGTGTGAAAGGAAAGCAACTATGTTGCCGGGTGATTAAGAAAGCAAGCCGGATGATGAAGGAAAGCAACTGTGTTGCCGGGTAATGAAGACAGGTTGCCAGGTGATGTTTGAAGACTACTAGTCTGCCGGGTGATTGATAAAACCCATCAGGTGTAGTTGTTCCTAACCTTTACCCGTCACTACAGTGACTTACCCGTCTCTACAGTGTTTGACCCGTCAAGTGTTTTTCACATGTTTGTGACTTGACTTATGTACTTGACCCGTCACTACAGTACATGACCCGTCACTACAGCACTTGACCCGTCAAAGCTTATTGGGCCTTTCATGTTTACCCGTCCCTTTTGTTGACCCGGCACTTAAAGTTTGACCTAAATTTTTGACGATACAAAAACCCGCCTCTTCACAAACACTTATCATTTTTCACTTTCACTTTCACACAAATCCTCTGAACTTAAATCGCCTTGTTATCATATTCAATCGTTTGCTCTGTAACAAGGTTGATCGATTGGATAAGGTAGTGATTTAGTGTTTCTGACCTTGATAGACCTGCAAATCAACTGTTAAAAAGAAAAACGATGATGAACAGTGTTTTGAGCATTGAATCGACACTTTGATTTTGTGTGTTAAAACCGAAATCGAATGTCGTTCTATGTACAAAATCTGTCGATCATCAACATTCAATCACTCATTTGCACCAAAACACCTTAAAATCAACTGAATCACTCAAAATGCTCACAACTGATAAAATCGCCATTGATGAACTTTGAAGCTCTTAAAAGTTAAACATCAAAATGATGAAATATCTGTTTAAAAGTGATCAATACTTGTTAAAACTGAACCAAAACATGATAAACAATTTTATCATAAAAATGTCAAAATTATGTCTTAAATGTTAACTGTTAAAAATTGAAACATAAGTATAATCTTTAAGATTCAAAGTTGTTTGATTAAAATGATGAAAATCAGGTTATTAGAACAATTTAGAATTTAAAATGATTATGTAAATGTTTTGTTTTCTAACTTTTATTCAAACACTTATGAAAATTTTGATATGTTTTAATGAAGAATCTAACACATTTGTCTTGTTTTGTGTTTGTTTGTGTTTTAACAGATGGAGAATCTCAAGTTTGAGCCTAAACACAATTTGGTAGCATGTTTGGATGAATCAATTCCTGAAACAGATGGTTACAGGGATATGATCAAGTTTATCAAAAGGACCAAATATGTGTATGCTATATGTGCCAAACCGGTCATATATGCAAGGCTGATTAAGAGTTTTTGGAGGACAGCAGAGGTTGTTAGAGATGAGAATGGTGTTGCTGTTGTAAGAGGGAATATTACCAGAGAGATGGTTCTGACAGTTTCTGAAGAAGCTATCAGAAATGCCCTGAGGATAGATGAAGATGAGGTTGGAATGAATGATGAGCTGACCATGGATGAATGTAAATCGTGTTTTGTTAATATGGGTCATCCACCTGTATTTCCAAAATCACAGTTTTATAGGGCGAAGTTGGGAAAGAAGTATAAGTTGCTGTGTTATGTTGTACAGCAGTGCATGTCCAGGAGGAGTGCAGGTTTCGACAATTTCCCATCAGACATTGCATCACCGATTGTGGCCATAGCAGAGAACAAGCCATTTAATATGTCGAGATGGATCATGAATGGCTTTGTTTTCAACTTGGTGAAGGGCAAGAGGTTTAAGTTTCTTATGTACCCAAGATTCTTACAACTGATGATCAACATTGCCTATCCTATCATCAGATCTGAAGGTTATGCTGGAGGTATGCTATACACTGAGGACATGAACGATCTATCTTACCGAAAGATGAGTATCGGGAATGTGCCTAATGTAGAGTTTTTTGACTATATGAGAGATATAGCCAACAATGAAGAAGATGTTGAAGGTGTGTATTATCACATTTCTCATGGTGAGATTGTTGATCCACAGGACCTAGTGGATGAGGTGCCTGACAATTTGTTAGATGATGACGAGTACTTTGCTCGTCATCCAGAAGATGAAGAAGAAGGTGAGAATGGTGATAATGATGAAGATAGTGATAGCGATGATGAACATGATGATGGTGGTAATGAAGGTGCTGAATCTGAATCTAATTCAGAGGAGGCAGAAATTGTTGAAATGACCGAACCTATGGAAGTAGAGATTGAGAATGTTGTGTTAGAAGAACCTGTTGAGGTTGCTTCTATAGAAGAATCAGTTGCTGAAGTTCCAAAGGACATCTCTGTTCAGTATGTCAGAAGAAAGAGATCGAAACAAGTTAAAGAGCCTGTGATTGTAGAGCCTGAAGAGATAGATGTTATTCAGATTGCTCAGGAGGCAATGGCCGAAGCTGAAACTATGGCACAGATAGTTGAAGAAGCTGATGCTGGCGTTGCTGATCCTACTGCTGTTGATATTCCCATCACATCATCTCAGTTTGCTGAAAACGTTGAACAAGGTTTGGAGTCTTCACCAAACTTTGTGTCAAAGATTGATGAAAATGAGAATGAGAAGGATAAAAGAATTGCAGAGTTAGAGGAGATGATTGCAAAACTGATAGAAGCTAATGACTTGTTGAAAGCTTCAAATGAACGGAAAAAGAAAAGATTTGATGAGTACTAGGATATTCATAATCAAAATTTGAAAACCTTCAAGAAGTTGGATGAGGATCATGTCAAGCTTGTTGATGAACATGTGAAGTTGAAGGACGATTATGAAAAACTGAAAGAGGAGCATGAGAATCTGAAATATGATTACAAAGAACTGAAAGCTGAATGCAATACGTTGGAGGCCGAGAAAGAAATGCTAGAAAAATGGTTGGAGGAGACGAAACCGAAGAAAGCTGGCTCATCATCAGATAAAGACTTTTCTGAAGAAGTAGTGGAAGTGACTGAATCTCAAGTACCTAAAGTTTATTTGACTAGAGCACGAGGTACTACGAATGTTGGTATAATGGTAGAATCACCAATCATCATTCCCGATGAAGCTGTTGCTGAAACTGTCATCTCTGACAAAGCTGAGGGAAAAAGGAAGTTAGATGCTATTCCAGAGATTTTTGGGGATGAAGAAAGTTCGAAAAAGGCTAAGATTGATGAAACAGTACAGATTGAGCCGATTCAATCTGTAGCTGTAGTTGAGACTGAGAAAATTGATGAAACTGTGACAGAATCTGGAGCTGAAACTGAAGTATTTGCAGTCACAGATAGTGAGAAAGAAGTTGGTTCTGAAGAAACAGTTCAGGTTGAGCCGTTTCAATCTGAAGCTGTTGATATGCCTGAAACTGTAGCTGAAGTTGCAAGTCAGTTTGAGCCGGTTCAAACTGACGATGCACCTATGATTGAAGCATTGGATGATCTGGATGACATAGACTTCACTGAATCTGAAGATGAAGCTGGGCCGGAAACTAATGTTGTTGTAGAGATACCGGATGATTTGGATCAAAGATTTGCATATATTGAGAAAATGAAATACAATGCTGTGTTTTTGAATGGATTGACTGTGAGCCAGATAAATGAGGAATATGAAAAATGTCTGATTGCTCAAGACAAAGCTGCAGCCGATGAAAAAGAGTTTGTTACTGAAATGGGTGAATGGACTCCAATGCAAGAAAGTTTGAATATAGAAGACTTGCCTCCAACAGAACTGTATCACCAAAACCCAGAAGAAATGTCAGCTTCAGATATGCGTAGTTGGTTGAGTTCGAGAAACTATCCGTACAAGACTTTGAAGAGGTTGAAGTCTGAGTCACTGAGGAAGATTGTGGTCAGTTTTATGAAGACGGAGAAAATGTACAACAGAATGTTTTATTTGGACTATAACAATCCACAGTACTTCGAGCTGACAAAAAGATTCAAAGTCCTTGGACCGAAGGATATTCCGGTGATGGCCCTACCTGAAGATGCTCACAAGAAACGACATGAATTAATGGATATGTTTCCAAGTGAAGTTAAATCTTACAACATAACAATGGAGGTGCGTGAGTCTTGGCATAAATCAGCAACAGCAGGTGATGTTGTTAGGTCACTGCTGAGTAAAGGGCAGTCGATTGCTGAATTACTTGACTCGATGATTGTGCCAGAGAAGAATAAGAAGGTGAAGATAATAGCATGGAAATACGATGAAGTCTTTGATGCGTTTATGATAAAGAGAGTAAATGGTTTATGTGACGTATATCATTACTACTCGAGCATTTTCAAACTGGAAGTTCAGGACTTAAAGGAGTTGCACAAACTCAGGTTGATAAATCACACGCATGCTGAGCGTGGTGATAAATGTGCAATGCTTCTTGATGCCGGGATTGCTAGACCACCAAAGTATCTTGATTTCCGAGGCCAACAGGAAGATACTGCGTATGTGCAAGCAAAGAAAGAAAGAAAGAAGAAGCGTTTGGTTGTAACTGAAGATATGTATTTGGAAGAGTTTTCGGATGAGTATTTTGACAAAGTGACAAATCCTGGATTGAAGGTGATAGATGGTTCGCAAATGACAAAGCCTATACTCAGAGTGTTTTATAATCAAGAAACTTTTGAATTGAAGCTTGTTCGAAACTTGGAAGATTGGGACAAAGATATGATTACACTGTTCAGTACTTTAGAGTTGAAGCTGCTACATCCGTCGTACATAGACTTTTTGAGAAGCTACAGAATGGAGAAGTGTAAAGATGCACTTGCTGAAGCTGATAGGAAGTTGTTTGTTGTTATGATTGAAGTAATTGCTGCTGCAACTGAAAAGATACGAGTGAGAAAGGCATTGCTGAACTCTAATCTCGTGAGGGTTGATTTACCAGAGATAGAGTATATGAGAATATCTAGAAGAGGAACCTTGGAGGTGCAAGTCAAAGGACAGGAGATGCCATTTGAATTTTATGCTAATATTGACTTTGCAGGTTTAAATCTGGATTCACTTCGACGCATGAATGCCTGCCCAATTCTGACAAATGAGTCCAAGCCTCGTCAAGCCAAGATTGCAGAGAAATTTAAGTCGTGTATTGAAGAAGCATTGAAGGAACAAGAAGAGTACAAAGGCAAAGAGCTGCTGAATGTCAAAGATGAACCGGAAGAGTGGTAAAAGAGATTGATGCTGAACAAGAAGAAAAAGATAGAAGATTTTGCTGAAGATTCAAAGATAAATCTTAGGGGGAGTACTGTTAGGGTTATTTCCTTGTTAAGATTTACTTTGTATTTTGTTTATATGTTTGTATATAGTTTAGGGTCTATTTTGTTATATTCCTTAAACTTGTATTTGTTTGCTTTAAAGCATGTAGTGAGAGAGTGTGAGGAGAGAGGCTAGATCACAATATTCACGTAAGAGAGAGAACTTGTGTGTGTGATTTATTTTCTCCTGCACCTGGTATCACAATACTGCTTTGATCATCAATATACAAAGAGAATTATTAGTATGAATTGTGTTAATGATTGAACTGTGTTTGTGTTTGTGTTATTCTGATCATTGAGCGATTTTCACGATCCAATTGAACCTATCACAGGATCTTCAAATCCCGGAGGTTGTCTGACATAAACATCATCTGTAATCGGTCCATACAGAAAAGCGCCTTTAACATCCATTTGGAATACTTTAAACTTCATGAAGGAAGCATATGCAAGAAAAACGCGTATGGCTTCAAGTCTTGCGACCGGAGCAAACACCTCTTCATAATCAATGCCTTCTTCCTGAGTGTATCCCTGTGCAATGAGTCTCGCTTTGTTTCTCACTACAATACCACGTTCGTCTGGCTTGTTTTTGTACAACCATCTTGTACCAATAGCATTCTCTCCTTCAGGTAAGTCCACTAATTTCCAAACTTCCTGTTTGCGAAACTGAAGTAATTCCTCTTGCATGGCTTCAATCCAACTGTTATCTTGCAACGCCTCTGAAATGTTCTTTGGCACCACTTGAGATAGAAAACACGAATAAAGACAGACATTTGCTTGCTCAGTCTGACTTCTTGTAGTTCTCTGATTCAACGGCCCAATAATCTGAGAGACAGGATGTTTCGTGTGAATTCGATGAATTGGTATGTCACCTCCTTGCACTTGACTCTCCAGATTAGACGTATTCAGATTTGGTAGATCTTGTAGAATGGAAGAAGTATGCGGTGTGAAATTCGGGACTTGATCCGGTGAATTGATGAAGTAATCAAAGGATTCTGGAACAACTTCAACATTCGGATCGGATGATGGTTGATTCTGAACAGATCCACCATCATTAGGAGAACTTTGCGGATTCACATCATCTTCAAGATTGTTTGATTCTTGATCTTCTTGAGAACCAGAAGGACCCGGAGCTTGACTGGATTTGACATGATCAGGATTATGAAATGACATGAACGGATATTCAGAATTAAGATTTCCATCCTCGTCATTATCAGAATCGTCACTAAAGCATCCCAAGTCACCTGATTCTTTCCTTGCTTTTCCTGAAAAATCAAATAAATTAGAATTGAAAGATTTTGATAACGAATCTAAATCAAATAACCATTCGGGACCATGTGCCACTGACGGAAACGAATTTTCTAAAAACTTGACGTTAATAGTTTCAATAACAGTATTTGTTTTGCTATTAAAAACCCGATAAGCTTTAGAAACAGACGAATATCCAAGGAAAAATCCATCGTCAGATTTTGACTCAAATTTCCCGAGATGATCATTTAAATTTAGAATCGTTACAGGACAACCAAATGCTTTCAAATAAGAAATATTCGGTTTTCTTACAAATAACAATTCATAAGATGTTTTCTGTTTATCCTGAACCAGTAATGTTCTGTTTTGCACAAAACACGCAGTAGCAATAGCTTCGTCCCAGAATGTGATAGGGATTTTGGCATCTGCGAGCATGGATCTTGCTGCTTCAATTAGTGTCCGGTTTTTCCATTCCGCAACCCCATTCTGTTGAGGCGTTCTTGGAGCACTAAATTGTCTAGCAATTCCTTTTTCTGCACAAAACAAATCAACATTAGCGTTCTTAAATTCTGTACCATTATCACTGCGTAAAATTTTCACTTTACAATCCAACTGATTTTCAACTTTGATGATAAATTCTTTTAATAACTCCGCAGTTTCAGATTTATCATGCAAAAAATAAACCCAAGAAAATCTAGTGAAATCGTCAATGATGACAAAACAATAAGACTTCTTTCCGATGCTTTGCACATTTGTTGGTCCGAAAAGATCCATATGTAGCATCTGTAAGGGTTTTGAAATGGAGTTTTCTGGCTTGGACTTAAAAGACATGCGATGCTGTTTTCCTTTCAAACATGCTGGACAGAGATCAGTTGTAGAGAATTTCTTTGATGGGATTCCCACAGCATGATTTCCAGTCACCAAACGATTCATGTTTCTGAAGTTTGAATGGCCCAGCCGTCTATGCCAAAGCTGACTCTCATCATTTGAAGCATGTGCAATAAGACAAGTAGTTTCGGTTTCGGCATCAATCTGCGACATATCCAGCTTGTATACATCACGATCTCTTGGAGCTTTAACCACTACCCACTCATTGTCAATCTTGAAACCTGGTTTAAGAATATAACAGAAAGAATCATCAAAAAGAGTTGAATAAGATTTATCACAGATTTGAGATACACTTAGTAAATTAAAGTTCAACTGTGCACAGTAGTTGACTTTATCAAAACTAATGACCCCATTTGAAACAGTTCCTTCTCCTGTGATTTTACCACCCGCATCACCTCCAAATGCAACGTGTGTACCATTTTTCAGCTTGAAATCCTGAAGCAAGACATGGTTGCCTGTCATATGCCGGCTACACCCACTATCAACAAACCACGAGTTGATAGGTCTTCTTGGGCGTACCTGCAATTCAACAATTACTTAGTTAGTTTGGTCAACCCAGGCCCACACGGTCTTGGGTTTTCCGAATCTATCTGCAATAGTAACTTGTTGATATTGGACATTTTGAAAATTTGTTTCATTTAAAAGATTTTGATGCTGATAACTGTTGTTTCGCCCATTGGCGTTCATTGATTGCTTTCTCCTCAAAGCACTAAACCTTTCCTCTAGCTTAGGATCAAGGTTATTTTCAAACTTTTGGTTTCTTACCATTAAAGCTCTTGGTTTAAAATTATTAACCTACACATTTCTTGAAAAGTTAGAAACAGAATTGTTTGAAATTTCTCAAAACCGGAGAATGACTTTGATTCATATTTTGAAAACCAATTGATTTATTTCTTTGAAAATTTGAAAATGGTGTCATTTCTCTTGTTGAGTTTGATCGAAAGAAACAATCCTTTGTGTCATGATTCCTTCTCTCACAAATGTCACAAAATTTGTTATAATAACATTCATCTGAAGAATGATTTCTTTTGTCACAGAAACTGCAGTACCTGTTAAAGAAACATTCAGCAGTTGCATGATTATATCTATCACAAATTTCACAATGTTTCTTGCTAATCCTAAAGAGCCGATTGTTAACCTTTGATGAAGAACCAACTCGTGATTCATTATCAGTTTTGTTCGGTTTTAGATTAACTTGATTCTTTTGTGGAGACTTGTTTTGTGATCTTGATTGCATGGGACTTTGGTTCGATTTTAAACTGTTCTGTTTTGTTAACTTTTTAGATTCAATTCTCTTATCATTGACAACGGAAGACTTAGGACCTGAACCTGTTTTCAGACCAGAGTTAGATTTTATTGGAGAATTGATTGGTTTACCATAAGATCCGTTCAAATCAAACGTTCCTGCAGACACAAACTTGATTTTCTTACCTTTTGACACTTTCTTGACAGGTTTAACTTTGTCAGTTTTAACACTTTGAACTTTGGTGTTATCATTCGATTTTAAGACACTTTTGCCTTTCGATTCTTTTGTTTCAGATTGATTGTTCAGTACTTTCGTTTTCTGCTTCTTTGCAGTTGAAACTTCGGCCTTCTTCACTTCTTGCTTCTTGATCAACTGATCAGCAACTTGCGCCTTTTGTTCTTTCTTCCACCTGATGTATTCAGGATCATTGTATCCTGAAAACTCACCTTCTTCCTTCACCGTTTCTGGCTTCGGATTCAGTTCCGGATATTCAACGAGTTGAATCAGAACAGGCTCTGATTTGTTATCAGACTTGTTGCTTGCTTCATCATCAGCTTCAGTTGTCACATCATCTTCTTCTTTCAAGCTTTCAATCAACACCTCAGATCCTTCGGACTCGGATTTACTTCTTTGAATTTCTTTGAATTTACGTTCATTTTCAGGTGAATGATAATATTCATTAAAGTTTTCCGGTAAGGTTTGAGTGATTGAATTTGGCATTGGTTCATGAGTAAAACCCAACCCGGTTTTTGTTTTGTTACCTCTTTCATTAATGAGTTGTTTGACCATGGTTTTACAACTTTTAACCTTTGTTAATTCAACTTGTGTGACAGCATGAGCAACTTTTTCTTGTTCAAAGTTCTTTGTCATTTCTTCAAGTTGTTTTGTTACCAATTCCAGTTCCTTTAAGGTCTTGTTCCATGATTCTTTAAGTGACAAAATCTTCTCATCAGAAATTTTATGATCAATTTTAAGTTGTTCATGAAGTTTTTCATGTTTACTTAATTTATCACCAATTTTAAATGAATGAGTTCGATAATGTTCCACTTGTTGAATGCATTGTTCAGAACACAACCTTTCTTTCACATCAGCAGGTAATGGAACATAGTTAGGGGGTAAGTCATTACTAACTTTTGGTTGTTCAGTAGAAGATGAAGACTCATTGGCAGTAGCCATCAGCGCAACTTCAGACTCAGATTCTTCAACAGGATCAGACTTTGCACTCCAGTCATAATCTTCAGAATCTTCACTCACATCTTCAATCATTCTTCCATCCCCTTCTTCAGACCAGTCTTCTTCAATTTCACACACCAGTGCCAAACTTGATGTAAGATCAGAAGTGAATTGTTCTGCATAAGCACTCCAATCATAACCATCTTTTACACTTACTACCAGTGCCTTTGTTTGGTCTTCTGGTTTCTTTCCTTCGTCTTTAAGTTCAGGCATGGGAAGACTTTGATATGGTTTCTGAAAGTAACGTTGATTTCTTTGTTGATAGCTTGAAGACTGTTGTGAGCTTTGACCTTGACCTTGATTACTTGAACTAGCTTGGTCATTGAAATTTTGATTTTTGGGAGCTTTGCATTCTCTTGAGAAATGACCATACTGGTTACAATTGAAACATCTGGCCTTTGATTTGTCAAAACCAACAGTTTTGTTTGCATGAGGCTTGTAACTTCGGTTAACATATGCATGCTTCTGCGTTCTATATGCAACCATTACCATTTGCCAGTTTAAATCCATCTCCTCAACATCAACTGGATCCATCTCAAATAAATCTTGAAGGACCACGTCCATTTGACTCAAGTGACTTCCTTGGTATGCTTGAAAACTTGCCATAAACGATGTGAAAGCAGTTTTGGTCTCGTCATCTTGCAACAGAATGTTCATTACATCTTTCACCTTGGTTTGAACATTTGAACTTTGATTTTCTGATTGTGGTTTCATATTTTGACTTTGAACTTGAGCTCTTGGTGGAGATTGAGGTTGAGAATAAGTTGGTGAACTTGGAAAGTATGATGAATCAGTATAGAAACTTGCACCAACAAATAAGTCACCCTCTTCTTCAAACTTCATTGCATCTTGTGCAAGAAATGCATTCTCCACAGTATTGGCAGGATTTACCACATACTTATACTGAGTTTGTGAGCTTGATCTATCAGTATTTCTTGATCCTTCATCAATCTCAACTTCTTCAATCTTTCCAATAAGTAGATCTAAATCCATTGGAAATTTCTCAGTATGTTTCAACAAAGTAACAGTCTGCTTCCATGATGATGGCAAAGCACATAATAAACGATCATTCAAGTCTTGAAGGTCAGTCTTAACTCCGAGGTTTGACATCTCAGTAGTTAAGTGAACAAATCGGTTCATCATTTGATGCACTGTTTCTCCATTAATATGCTAGAACAACTCCAATTGCCTTTTTAAATTTGATTTCTTCAAACTTCTCAATTGTTCTCCTCCTTCACATATCGACTTTCATGCCTTGAAACATGTATAACCAGTCTGATATGCATCCAATCTCGACAGAACTTGAAGTGGCAGTCCCTTGCACATTAAAAAATAAGCCTTGCTATCATTCTTTACTTTCCTCAAATCTTCTGCTGACAAATTATCTTCTGGATAAGGTTCAGTAAAGTCTTTGGTGTAGGTACTTGCACTGTCTGGAGCAGTCTGAGTTGGAATATGAGGACCCTTTTCAATTGACTTCCATAAATCATTGTCAATGGAGCATAAGTGATGTCTCAGTCTGATTGTCCAATTCTTGAAATCTGCACGATTAACAAGTCTAGGAACACGGTTATCAGAATCATCATTAGGTGCCATTTTTAACAATTTTTAAAGAAAATATTTTTGGTTTTTGTTAATTTTTGAAAAGAAATGATTAAAATACTAAAATAAAGACAAGTAATTAAAGACAAGATAAGAAAAACAAGAATTAAAACAACTAAAATGAGTCACACGGCTGAACAGTGAAAATCCTTCTTCACCCGGCTAAACAGTAGCTTTGTTCTTCACCCGGCAGAGAAAAAGTCTTTACACGGCAAAACAGTTACACGGCTCAATAGTTGTAGAACATGACTTCTTTACCCGACAGAACAGTTACCCGGCTGAACAGTTGCACGGCAACAAGAAATAACTTCACACGACAATGAAACTTGACTCGGCTTGAATCTTGACACGGCAAAAAGCTTTACCCGGCTGCACAATTGTTGATCACACGGCAAGGTTGTTTACCCGGCTACACAGTTGTTAATTACCCGGCTGAACTTTCTTAATCACCCGGCGTAACAGTGTATTACCCGGCACAACAGTTGTTGATCCGGCTGAACAGTAACACTTTTTCTCGTCAAATTCTTTACCCGTCTAGCGCAAATTCCTTTACACGGCTGCACAGGACCTAATTGTTCTTCAATCTAAGTCCAAAGGAAATTGTCTAAGTCAAATTTATCACCCGGCAAGTTAATCTTCAACCAAGTTCATACTGTTCATCATCTTCTCCATGAGAATTTTCTGGGTTTTGTCAAAAACTTGTCCAATTCGTTCAAAATTCACACACAAGCTGTGAAATCGTCCGATTATCAATCCCTAATCTCAATCAATCCAAAACATGATCAAATTTGAGCAAAATTCGATCGAACAGTAAATTTTTCTTTCTTCTTAATTCCTCAGATCTGATGATAATCTGATGGAATCTGCACAATCGTTGAGAATTAGAAGTGATTGCGATGATAAATCACAACTAAAAACAGCAACAATTCATTCAGATCATGATATTTGAGCAATATTGATGTGTTTTGCTTGATGAATAGCGAAGAACACAGTACCAACAGCTCTGATACCAATTGATAGGTTCAATTGGATCGTGAATATCGCTCAATGATCAGAATAACATAAACACAAACACAGTTTAATCATTAACACAATTCATACTAATAATTCTCTTTGTATATTGATGATCAAAGCAGTATTGTGATACAAGGTGCAGGAGAAAATAAATCACACACACAAGTTCTCTCTCTTACGTGAAATTGTGATCTAGCCTCTCTCCTCACACTCTCTCACTACATGCTTTAAAGCAAACAAATACAAGTTTAAGGAATATAACAAAATAGACCCTAAACTATATACAAACATATAAACAAAATACAAAGTAAATCTTAATCTAGGAAATAGCCCTAACAAAAGTAATTTAGAATAATGTAGGACGCGTTACAACTTCTAACAAAACCTTACATCACCATACGAAACATTAAAACTCCATAATAAACCTAATGAATTCCTCCGAGACATTTAAACATCGTACGACAACTTAGAATATCTTACGACTTTGTATGCCACATTAACACCTTGAAAAGCATGTTAGTATAATGTACGACATCTCACAACTCCTAACAACACCTTACAATACAGTACGTAAAAATAAAATCCATAATAAACTTAATGAATTCGTCCGAGTCCTTTGAACATCGTACGATAACGCAGGACTTGTTACGACTCTGTATGTGACATTAGCAACATGAAAAGCAATTTATAATAATGTAGGACGCGTTACAACTTCTAAGAACACCTTACATCACCGTACGAAACATTAAAACTCCATAATAAACCTAATGAATTCCGCCGAGTCATTCAAACATCGTACGACAAGTTAGAATATCTTACGACTCTGTATGCCACATTAACACCTTGAAAAGCATGTTAGTATAATGTACGACACCTCACAACTCCTAACAACACCTTACAATACAGTACGTAAAAATAAATTCCATATTAAACCTAATGAATTCATCCGAGTCCTTTGAACATCGTACGATAAGCCAGGATTTGTTACGACTCTTATATGACATTAGCAACATGAAAAGTAATTTAGAATAATGTAGGACGCGTTACAACTTCTAACAAAACCTTACATCACCATACGAAACATTAAAACTCCATAATAAACCTAATGAATTCCCCTGAGTCATTTAAACATCGTACGACAACTTAGAATATCTTACGACTCTGTATGCGACTTTTGAAAAGCATGTTAGTATAATGTACGACACCTCACAATTCCTAACAACACCTTACAATACAGTACGTAAAAATAAAATCCATAATAAACCTAATGAATTCGTCCGAGTCCTTTGAACATCGTACAATAAGCCAGGATTTGTTACGACTCTTATATGACATTAGCAACATGAAAAGTAATTTAGAATAATGTAGGACGCGTTACAACTTCTAACAAAACCTTACATCACCATACGAAACATTAAAACTCCATAATAAACCTAATGAATTCCCCTGAGTCATTTAAACATCGTACGACAACTTAGAATATCTTACGACTCTGTATGCGACTTTTGAAAAGCATGTTAGTATAATGTACGACACCTCACAACTCCTAACAACACCTTACAATACCGTACGTAAAAATAAAATCCATAATAAACCTAATGAATTCGTCGGAGTCCTTTGAACATCGTACGATAACTCAGGGTTTGTTACGACTCTTATATGACATTAGCAACATGAAAAGTAATTTAGAATAATGTAGGACGCGTTACAACTTCTAACAAAACGTTACATCACCATACGAAACATTAAAACTCCATAATAAACCTAATGAATTCCGCCGAGTCATTCAAACATCGTACGACAAGTTAGAATATCTTACGACTCTGTATGCCACATTAACACCTTGAAAAGCATGTTAGTATAATGTACGACACCTCACAATTCCTAACAACACCTTACAATACAGTACGTAAAAATAAAATCCATAATAAACCTAATGAATTCGTCCGAGTCCTTTGAACATCGTACGATAACTCAGGATTTGTTACGACTCTGTATGTGACATTAGCAACATGAAAAGTAATTTAAAATAATGTAGGACGCGTTACAACTTCTAAGAACACCTTACAACATCGTACGAAATGTTAAAACTCCATAACAAACCTAATGAATTCCTCTGAGTCATTTAAACATCGTAGGACAACTTAGAATATCTTATGACTCTGTATGCGACTTTAGCACCTTGAAAAGCATGTTAGTATAATGTACGACACCTCACAACTCCTAACAACACCTTACAATACTGTACGTAAAAATAAATTCCATATTAAATGAATTCGTCCGAGTCCTTTGAACATCGTACGATAACTCAGGATTTGTTACGACTCTTATATGACATTAGCAACATGAAAAGTAATTTAAAATAATGTAGGACGCGTTACAACTTCTAATAACACCTTACAACATTGTACGAAACGTTAAAACTCCATAACAAACCTAATGAATTCCTCCGAGTCATTTAAACATCGTACGACAACTTAGAATATCTTATGACTCTGTATGCGACTTTAGCACCTTGAAAAGCATGTTAGTATAATGTACGACACCTCACAACTCCTAACAACACCTTACAATACCGTACGTAAAAATAAAATCCATAATAAACCTAATGAATTCGTCGGAGTCCTTTGAACATCGTATGATAACTCAGGGTTTGTTACGACTCTTAAATGACATTAGCAACATGAAAAGTAATTTAGAATAATGTAGGACGCGTTATAACTTCTAACAAAACCTTACATCACCATACGAAACATTAAAACTCCATAATAAACCTAATGAATTCCTCCGAGTCATTTAAACATCGTACGACAACTTAGAATATCTTACGACTTTGTATGCCACATTAACACCTTGAAAAGCATGTTAGTATAATGTACGACACCTCACAACTCCTAAGAACACCTTACAATACAGTACGTAAAAATAAAATCCATAATAAACTTAATGAATTTGTCCGAGTCCTTTGAACATCGTACGATAACGCAGGACTTGTTACGACTCTGTATGTGACATTAGCAACATGAAAAGCAATTTATAATAATGTAGGACGCGTTACAACTTCTAAGAACACCTTACATCACCGTACGAAACATTAAAACTCCATAATAAACCTAATGAATTCTGCCGAGTCATTCAAACATCGTACGACAAGTTAGAATATCTTACGACTCTGTATGCCACATTAACACCTTGAAAAGCATGTTAGTATAATGTACGACACCTCACAACTCCTAACAACACCTTACAATACTGTACGTAAAAATAAATTCCGTATTAAACCTAATGAATTCGTCCGAGTCCTTTGAACATCGTACGATAACTCAGGATTTGTTACGACTCTTATATGACATTAGCAACATGAAAAGTAATTTAAAATAATGTAGGACGTGTTACAACTTCTAAGAACACCTTACAACATCGTACGAAACGTTAAAACTCCATAACAAACCTAATGAATTCCTCCGAGTCATTTAAACATCGTACGACAACTTAGAATATCTTATGACTCTGTATGCGACTTTAGCACCTTGAAAAGCATGTTAGTATAATGTACGACACCTCACAACTCCTAATAACACCTTACAATACCGTACGTAAAAATAAAATCCATAATAAACCTAATGAATTCGTCGGAGTCCTTTGAACACAGTACGATAACTCAGGGTTTGTTACGACTCTTAAATGACATTAGCAACAAGAAAAGTAATTTAGAATAATGTAGGACGCGTTACAACTTCTAACAAAACCTTACATCACCATACGAAACATTAAAACTCCATAATAAACCTAATGAATTCCTCCGAGTCATTTAAACATCGTATGACAACTTAGAATATCTTACGACTTTGTATGCCACATTAACACCTTGAAAAGCATGTTAGTATAATGTACGACACCTCACAACTCCTAACAACACCTTACAATACAGTACGTAAAAATAAAATCCATAATAAACTTAATGAATTCGTCCGAGTCCTTTGAACATCGTACGATAACGCAGGACTTGTTACGACTCTGTATGTGACATTAGCAACATGAAAAGCAATTTATAATAATGTAGGACGCGTTACAACTTCTAAGAACACCTTACATCACCGTACGAAACATTAAAACTCCATAATAAACCTAATGAATTCCGCCGAGTCATTCAAACATCGTACGACAAGTTAGAATATCTTACGACTCTGTATGCCACATTAACACCTTGAAAAGCATGTTAGTATAATGTACGACACCTCACAACTCCTAACAACACCTTACAATACAGTACGTAAAAAAAAATTCCATATAAAACCTAATGAATTCATCCGAGTCCTTTGAACATCGTACGATAAGTCAGGATTTGTTACGACTCTTATATGACATTAGCAACATGAAAAGTAATTTAGAATAATGTAGGACGCGTTACAACTTCTAAGAACACCTTACAACACCGTACGAAACGTTAAAACTCCATAACAAACCTAATGAATTCCCCTGAGTCATTTAAACATCGTACGACAACTTAGAATATCTTACGACTCTGTATGCGACTTTTGAAAAGCATGTTAGTATAATGTACGACACCTCACAACTCCTAACAACACCTTACAATACCGTACGTAAAAATAAAATCCATAATAAACCTAATGAATTCGTCGGAGTCCTTTGAACATCGTACGATAACTCAGGGTTTGTTACGACTCTTATATGACATTAGCAACATGAAAAGTAATATAGAATAATGTAGGACGCGTTACAACTTCTAACAAAACCTTACATCACCATACGAAACATTAAAACTCCATAATAAACCTAATGAATTTCGCCGAGTCATTCAAACATCGTACGACAAGTTAGAATATCTTACGACTCTGTATGCCACATTAACACCTTGAAAAGCATGTTAGTATAATGTACGACACCTCACAATTCCTAACAACACCTTACAATACAGTACGTAAAAATAAATTCCATATTAAACCTAATGAATTCATCCGAGTCCTTTGAACATCGTACGATAAGTCAGGATTTGTTACGACTCTTATATGACATTAGCAACATGAAAAGTAATTTAGAATAATGTAGGACGCGTTACAACTTCTAAGAACAGCTTACAACTCCGTACGAAACGTTAAAACTCCATAATAAACCTAATGAATTCCCCTGGGTCATTTAAACATCGTACGACAACTTAGAATATCTTACGACTCTGTATGCGACTTTTGAAAAGCATGTTAGTATCATGTACGACACCTCACAACTCCTAACAACACCTTACAATACCGTACGTAAAAATAAAATCCATAATAAACCTAATGAATTCGTCGGAGTCCTTTGAACTTCGTACGATAACTCAGGGTTTGTTACGACTCTTATATGACATTAGCAACATGAAAACGAATTTAGAATAATGTAGGACGCGTTACAATTTCTAACAAAACGTTACATCACCATACGAAACATTAAATCTCCATAATAAACCTAATGAATTCCGCCGAGTCATTCAAACATCGTACGACATGTTAGAATATCTTACGACTCTGTATGCCACATTAACACCTTGAAAAGCATGTTAGTATAATGTACGACACCTCACAACTCCTAACAACACCTTACAATACAGTACGTAAAAATAAATTCCATATTAAACCTAATGAATTCATCCGAGTCCTTTGAACATCGTACGATAAGTCAGGATTTGTTACGACTCTTATATGACATTAGCAACATGAAAAGTAATTTAGAATAATGTAGGACGCGTTACAACTTCTAAGAACAGCTTACAACTCCGTACGAAACGTTAAAACTCCATAATAAACCTAATGAATTCCCCTGGGTCATTTAAACATCGTACGACAACTTAGAATATTTTACGACTCTGTATGCGACTTTTGAAAAGCATGTTAGTATCATGTACGACACCTCACAACTCCTAACAACACCTTACAATACCGTACGTAAAAATAAAATCCATAATAAACCTAATGAATTCGTCGGAGTCCTTTGAACTTCGTACGATAACTCAGGGTTTGTTACGACTCTTATATGACATTAGCAACATGAAAACGAATTTAGAATAATGTAGGACGCGTTACAATTTCTAACAAAACGTTACATCACCATACGAAACATTAAAACTCCATAATAAACCTAATGAATTCCTCCGAGTCATTTAAACATCGTACGACAACTTAGAATGTCTTACGACTCTGTATGCCACATTAACACCTTGAAAAGCATGTTAGTATAATGTACGACACCTCACAACTCCTAACAACACCTTATAATACAGTACGTAAAAATAAAATCCATAATAAACCTAATGAATTCGTCCGAGTCCTTTGAACATCGTACGATAACTCAGGACTTGTTACGACTCTGTATGTGACATTAGCAACATGAAAAGCAATTTATAATAATGTAGGACGCGTTACAACTTCTAAGAACACCTTACATCACCGTACGAAACATTAAAACTCCATAATAAACCTAATGAATTCCGCCGAGTCATTCAAACATCGTACGACAAGTTAGAATATCTTACGACTCTGTATGCCACATTAACACCTTGAAAAGCATGTTAGTATAATGTACGACACCTCACAACTCCTAACAACACCTTACAATACCGTACGTAAAAATAAAATCCATAATAAACCTAATGAATTCGTCGGAGTCCTTTGAACATCGTACGATAACTCAGGGTTTGTTACGACTCTTATATGACATTAGCAACATGAAAAGTAATTTAGAATAATGTAGGAGGCGTTACAACTTCTAACAAAACCTTACATCACCATACGAAACATTAAAACTCCATAATAAACCTAATGAATTCCTCCGAATCATTTAAACATCGTACGACAACTTAGAATATCTTACGACTCTGTATGCCACATTAACACCTTGAAAAGCATGTTAGTATAATGTACGACACCTCACAACTCCTAACAACACCTTACAATACAGTACGTAAAAATAAAATCCATAATAAACCTAATGAATTCGTCCGAGTCCTTTGAACATCGTACGATAACTCAGGACTTGTTACGACTCTGTATGTGACATTAGCAACATGAAAAGCAATTTATAATAATGTAGGACGCGTTACAACTTCTAAGAACACCTTACATCACCGTACGAAACATTAAAACTGTGACATCTGCCCCAAACCCGAACCCGAATGCCCGACTCGAACCCGAAGTTGTTATCCTTTCAATTGAAATCGTATTTATTTTCTTCAGAATGTAACGTTTATTATTATTGTTGTGAATAAACGCATTTAATTCTGCGTTATTCTCGTCGCAAAATATTCACGCATATATAATAATTATTATTCATGGCAATAAAACTCAAAATATATATATAGATATATATATAGCTCGAAAAATAAAACTATTGAAAATGTTAAATAAAAACGCTTCGAAGTCTCGAAATAGTCACTTAATGGCTTAAACGAGCTAAAGCTATAAAAACGTCACTTATATAATTGTTACGTTTCAATTTAGTTAAGTCAGTTAGTTAAAATATATGTATACTTAATGGTTTGACAAACCCACCTGCTTGTACAACATCGATAGGTGATTTAAACCCGGCCTTTCTAATTCCATGTTTACTATGTCGAGATGCTATGTTGCTATACTATGTTGCTATGCTATGATGCTATACTATGCCATGACCCTAAATTGCTAAATGATGACTTATATATCGAGACGATAAACGACGGTTATTAAAAGTTATCATTATTTACTACATGAGTGGTTCTCATGACAAATGGCTAGACGAGATACTATGGTTTCTATTGTGGTTGGTGTGCTATTCTATTCTAGGGGTCCTGGTAGGGTGATATTACGAAATTACTATACATATGGGATTGCGCAGCATATCTTGTTGATCTCGGATTTCAATACTATTACTATTCAATTTGGGTTTTACTCACTAGCTTGTGTAGCTAACTTTATTTTCACGTATTTCAGGTGGCGCGTGATTTTTGGCTTATTTCTATTTTGTCAAGACATAGGGACTCGGACCTAGGAAAAAGATAATAATAAAGACTGTTTCATTTACTGCTATTATGAAATTGTCGTTTCGCATTTAAGACTTGGGTTTTGCCAAACTTATGATAATATTTATTAGACTTTAATAAAAGTAACACCATGTGCTTTGTTTACTATGGATATCCAATTCTATGACAGCCCGGTGTTTTCCGCCACCGGGCGGGGTGTCACAGTTGGTATCAGAGCCATGGTTATAGGGAACTAGGATAGGGTATTAGAAACACACCGTCCTAGACTATAACCTAAGAGTCCTTAGTGCAAATAGATGTACTTAGGAATTCTTTTGAACTTATTTGTTTTCTTTCTACGAACCTTTCTATGCTTTTCTTAATCTCATTTCTCATCCGATTTCGCGAAGGAGCTACAAGAGACTCGTCTTTGTGATTGGGATCTTCTCTTTGTGGAATCTCGTCATCGTCTTAAGTAAGTTTGAAAACGTGAGAACGTGTGCAATCCGGAAGGGGGAACACCTGTATCACGGACATCCTGTCTAAGGCAAAGCATTTCGTATAAATCTCTTTAAGAGACCTGTATGCTTACCTGGGGATGTACGAGATGAGTGTGAACCTATAGGCTAAAGCACGCTTTCTCGAATACGTTGAAAACGAACTTAACACTTTGATAAGTCATTAGTGTCCAAAACCAAGACACACTCCTAAGTCGTTGAAATTTCATTTTCCTAATGATTCTATGATTTTCATTCCTATGATTTATAATTATTTCTATGAATTTTTTTTTATAGTGATTCAAATAATATTCCAACTTCATTTGCTAATGATTCTAAAGTTTCTAAGTGATTTTCTATGATATGTTCAAAGGATTCTATGATGTTTTAAGTACTATCACTATTTCATTTAATCGAAATTTCTAAAGTTTCTAAACCTTCTACGTGATTTTCTATGATATGTTTCAAAAGATTCTATGATATTCTAAGTGGAACGAGTTGCTATTATTACATCGGATGTTTCTATCGGTCAAAGATCTTGCTACAAAACCGTGCTATTCTACGTTTCATCATTCCATTTGTTTTCTAAGCTACAATAATACTTATGCGATATACTCGCTAGCTTATCCATATAGCACAATTACACCATTGTAAACCAAACATTTCAATTCAAAACTAAGACATATCTCAATCGAATTATCCAAACTTTAGATCATACATATATCGATTACCGAATCTAAGTCGTACTTATAATTCTAAATCAAATATCAACTCTCCAATCAAAGGTTCATTATGATTTCTAAATTATAATCAAGGCTAAATTCCATAACTAAATAAAATTTAGCGGATTTGGCTATTCTTATAAACTAATGTATTTGAATCGAATGTTTACTCTCAAAATATTTCAACTTGACTTCTATACTCAAATAGTTTCAAAACTAGTCATCTAACTATAAGATTCTAATCCAACTTCTAATTCACCATCACAACTACAAAGCTACTATCAACTTATGAACTAGCCATCAAAACATGTACTCGTTAATCAACTACACGATACTATCCATGAATTCGTTATCCAAATCTAACGAGAACACACTACACAACTATTCTTGAACTCATTTAACTAAATGTTTTCATCTATACATATGACCACCAACAAAATTCTACGCAACTAGTCTTTATAAACTAATCCGAACCCAATGTGTTTCATTTATAAACTCGTCACCCTAACACAACGTGCAATCAATGGACTTGTAAAACTAACGGTATTCGATTCTACTAAAATAATTTTCTTATTTTCCCAAAAAAAAATATATATACATGTGTATTTAAAAAAAAAAACAAACAGAATTTTAATAACCTCTTGGTCTTAGTATTTTGTAAGAAAAAAAAAATAGATATATATATGTATGTACATATAAATTTCGTGATAAATGATTTCTTTAAAAGTGATTGGTCATTCTAACGTCGGTCAAATATTTACACAAACATTTTCCTGTTTTCTCAAATATGACACAAAGACTTGCAACAAACACCATGTCTTTTGTTTTTCCAATATCAAGTACTTATAACTTAAATTGTGTCGTTTATTTTCAAATCAATTCTCTTACCTATGGTAAAGATCAAAACTTTCAACTTTTTAGTTAGCTTTTAAAACTACATTATATAAAAACAGTATCATCTCTTATAAACTTGTTTACCTCCACAGTCAACACACTTGGTTTACCTAAAGCTGTCGGTCATATAAATACAAACACCTTAAAAGTTAAATCCAATTAGAACTAAGTGATCTATTCATTCGAACTAAAAATTGGATTATCCGCATTATACAAATTTTCTTGAAACTAATTTTTCTAAAGATCCCAATAAACTATATTATTACATGTACACCATCAAACAATTCTTATGAACTGGTCAATAACAGGAAATCTAGATAATTACATCTTACACATATAGAGTCGATTTTCACAAACTTAAGTGTTACTATCCTAGTACTCGAATTTGACTATCTATATCGTCGAACAAAGTCATTTATATGAGCAATGTCTACCTAATGGATCTTAGTTTCTTCTTAATCATCGACCTACTTATCATCTTAATATGATTTTCCCAAGTACTACTTCTATCAAGTATGACATCGATACCTATACGTATCATCATTTTAACCATAAAATTGTTGTGTACTTCTGACTCGCACGTGATCGAATGAACTGTGGAATCCATGCAAAAACTAAAGTAATTACGGGTGCACACGGAATTATGAAAGTTGGTGCATGGGAACCATAGTAAGTTTTGTCTTGTGTAGCTGGCCATATTTAACCATCTTATTTTCACTTGATTTGTTCACTCATTTCATTAATTGCATATAAGCCACTTAATTATGTGTAAGGTTACTTAATTCGTTTCAAACAATCTGTTAATCACGACTATTCTCGATGATCATTTAAATAATTCCAAATCCATATACTTAGAATATTTCATTTGCAAGTTGGTATCCTATACTATTCCTATAATGAGTAGCAAATAAAATTTATTTGAATCTACATACAAATAGTTCAACCGAACTCTTATAAGTTAAAAGAGTTAAATAAACAATTCCCAATGAGACAAAGCAAATTAAAAATAAATAACTTCTTAACCTTGTTATTTAAAATCGTGTCTCAATCCAAATCTTTCCATTGATCGAATTCTCAAGAGTTTCTTGCGAGATGAAACTGCCTACGGTAGTGGGCAGTGTTCATCTCGTGTTTCATGTTTCTAATCTGAAAAAGTACTTATCCTATAAAAATCTCATTATGCATATCGATAATGAATCGATGCAATTTATTGAACGGTCATTGGGAATTATGGACCGTAATGTCAAACGACTCAAGCGTAATCAGATATCAATCGTTAATGATCGTTAAAACTCAAAATGTGAACATGAATTTAAGACCAAATGAATGTTAAGTATCCTCATCTTTTTACTTCATCTTCTTCTACTTCGGTTTGAGCAAATTTCGGGACGAAATTTCTATAAGGAGGGGAGACTGTGACATCTGCCCCAAACCCGAACCCGAATGCCCGACTCGAACCCGAAGTTGTTATCCTTTCAATTGAAATCGTATTTATTTTCTTCAGAATGTAACGTTTATTATTATTGTTGTGAATAAACGCATTTAATTCTGCGTTATTCTCGTCGCAAAATATTCACGCATATATAATAATTATTATTCATGGCAATAAAACTCAAAATATATATATAGATATATATATAGCTCGAAAAATAAAACTATTGAAAATGTTAAATAAAAACGCTTCGAAGTCTCGAAATAGTCACTTAATGGCTTAAACGAGCTAAAGCTATAAAAACGTCACTTATATAATTGTTACGTTTCAATTTAGTTAAGTCAGTTTGTTAAAATATATGTATACTTAACCTTGTGCCAAAATTGTCAATTTACAAACTACTATTCAAAACTTATTATAACTAATTAAAACAAACTAAGAGTTGAGGGACCAATTTCGTAAATAATTAAATTACACAATTCACCCAGCCCCCACCCCTTTCCCCGTGTCTCCGGTGTATCCAAATTCCGGCCAAGTGGCCGGAATACTCAGTTTTCCGGCGAAGGGTCTTTGTGGTCGTTTTTAACATCTAAAACCAAATTGAAACTATGGAAATGACCGTGTGTGCGATTCGAACCCACTACTACCCTCAATTCGTTATTTAATCAACCCGAATCCGTGTTAATTTCAAATCAAAACCCGTTTTCAATACCCACTTAATGCAGTCAAGTAAAAACGGGTCAAATCAACAAATTGAGATAACTAAAACGATAGTCTCATCGTTTCGAATCCGTTTGCAGCAACTAATTGAGTCTTTAACGTCGAATTAAATCACCAAATCAATTCACTTCACTCGAATCAATCTCAAACGTTCTTGGCAGTTTCTAAACACAATTAATCAAACTGAATACTGATAAAACAATGCCTATCGACTACTCTACTTCTCTGATATCCTAATTGCAAACAAAGACATCACAAATTCATGTTTGATCCTCAAAACCGTCGCACCCTGTTCATCGTCTCATCGACCCGATTCTGCAACAATCAAGTAAGTGTTTTATATCAAAACGATCGTGTGTTCGTGTAGATCAAAAGCCCTCTATTAGTTTTGAATTTGATTCACTGGTTTGATCGAATTGGATTGATCTTGAATCTAGGGCTTGTATTGGAAGGATTGTTCTTGGTTATTAAAAGTCAAAACAATTTAAAAACGAGCTTATTCAACAAAAAGCTTTCTGGTCTGCTGGTTAGTGTGTTAAATATGTGAGGCAAGGTCACGGGTTCGATCCTTCTGGCCTCCTTTTCTTTAAGTTTGATGTTTTTTTTATATTAAACCTTTAAACCTATACTTTACTACAATAACCTAAATAATATAATTAAAATAAATTTAATACAAAATTACTATTACGTTTCGTATCAAAATTCCCAAATTGTATTTCAAAACCCTAAATCCCTAATTTGTGATTTAAAACCCTAATTCCCAATTTATAATCTAAAACCCTAAATCCCAAATACGAAACCCTAGATTTCGGACTTTTGATTCTTGTTACTATTGTATCGTTTCTAAGTTAGGGTTTTTCCCAATAAATTAGGTGGTACTAATATTTGGGCAACCCTCGGTGCTTTTTAGCTGCGTTTCTAATGGTTCGGTTGTAATTACTTTTCAAGGTGAGTAAACTCACTCCCCTTTTTCCATTTTACTATTTTGGGGCTGAAATATGTCTTTTACTATATTGCGTTTACTATTCGTTTTCTAAAAGAGATCATACAAATATGTTAATCTAGTTTGGCCGCTTGATGCAATCTTATGTGTTAGTTAAAAGTAGTTTTATTGCTTTGTAATCCCACCGGTACAATGTTAGCGCTAATGGTTTGACAAACCCACCTGCTTGTACAACATCGATAGGTGATTTAAACCCGGCCTTTCTAATTCCATGTTTACTATGTCGAGATGCTATGTTGCTATACTATGTTGCTATGCTATGATGCTATACTATGCCATGACCCTAAATTGCTAAATGATGACTTATATATCGAGACGGTAAACGACGGTTATTAAAATTTATCATTATTTACTACATGAGTGGTTCTCATGACAAATGGCTAGACGAGATACTATGGTTTCTATTGTGGTTGGTGTGCTATTCTATTCTAGGGGTCCTGGTAGGGTGATATTACGAAATTACTATACATATGGGATTGCGCAGCATATCTTGTTGATCTCGGATTTCAATACTATTACTATTCAATTTGGGTTTTACTCACTAGCTTGTGTAGCTAACTTTATTTTCACGTATTTCAGGTGGCGCGTGATTTTTGGCTTATTTCTATTTTGTCAAGACATAGGGACTCGGACCTAGGAAAAAGATAATAATAAAGACTGTTTCATTTACTACTATTATGAAATTGTCGTTTCGCATTTAAGACTTGGGTTTTGCCAAACTTATGATAATAATTATTAGACTTTAATAAAAGTAACACCATGTGCTTTGTTTACTATGGATATCCAATTCTATGACAGCCCGGTGTTTTCCGCCACCGGGCGGGGTGTCACAAAAACTCCATAATAAACCTAATGAATTCCTCCGAGTCATTTAAACATCGTACGACAACTTAGAATATCTTATGACTCTGTATGCGACTTTAGCACCTTGAAAAGCATGTTAGTATAATGTACGACACCTCACAACTCCTAATAACACCTTACAATACCGTACGTAAAAATAAAATCCATAATAAACCTAATGAATTCGTCGGAGTCCTTTGAACACAGTACGATAACTCAGGGTTTGTTACGACTCTTAAATGACATTAGCAACATGAAAAGTAATTTAGAATAATGTAGGACGCGTTACAACTTCTAACAAAACCTTACATCACCATACGAAACATTAAAACTCCATAATAAACCTAATGAATTCCTCCGAGTCATTTAAACATCGTACGACAACTTAGAATATCTTACGACTTTGTATGCCACATTAACACCTTGAAAAGCATGTTAGTATAATGTACGACACCTCACAACTCCTAACAACACCTTACAATACAGTACGTAAAAATAAAATCCATAATAAACTTAATGAATTCGTCCGAGTCCTTTGAACATCGTACGATAACGCAGGACTTGTTACGACTCTGTATGTGACATTAGCAACATGAAAAGCAATTTATAATAATGTAGGACGCGTTACAACTTCTAAGAACACCTTACATCACCGTACGAAACATTAAAACTCCATAATAAACCTAATGAATTCCGCCGAGTCATTCAAACATCGTACGACAAGTTAGAATATCTTACGACTCTGTATGCAACATTAACACCTTGAAAAGCATGTTAGTATAATGTACGACACCTCACAACTCCTAACAACACCTTACAATACAGTACGTAAAAATAAATTCCATATTAAACCTAATGAATTCATCCGAGTCCTTTGAACATCGTACGATAAGTCAGGATTTGTTACGACTCTTATATGACATTAGCAACATGAAAAGTAATTTAGAATAATGTAGGACGCGTTACAACTTCTAAGAACACCTTACAACACCGTACGAAACGTTAAAACTCCATAATAAACCTAATGAATTCCCCTGAGTCATTTAAACATCGTACGACAACTTAGAATATCTTACGACTCTGTATGCGACTTTTGAAAAGCATGTTAGTATAATGTACGACACCTCACAACTCATAACAACACCTTACAATACCGTACGTAAAAATAAAATCCATAATAAACCTAATGAATTCGTCGGAGTCCTTTGAACATCGTACGATAACTCAGGGTTTGTTACGACTCTTATATGACATTAGCAACATGAAAAGTAATATAGAATAATGTAGGACGCGTTACAACTTCTAACAAAACCTTACATCACCATACGAAACATTAAAACTCCATAATAAACCTAATGAATTCCGCCGAGTCATTCAAACATCGTACGACAAGTTAGAATATCTTACGACTCTGTATGCCACATTAACACCTTAAAAAGCATGTTAGTATAATGTACGACACCTCACAACTCCTAACGACACCTCACAACTCCTAACAACACCTTACAATACAGTACGTAAAAATAAATTCCATATTAAACCTAATGAATTCATCCGAGTCCTTTGAACATCGTACGATAAGTCAGGATTTGTTACGACTCTTATATGACATTAGCAACATGAAAAGTAATTTAGAATAATGTAGGACGCGTTACAACTTCTAAGAACAGCTTACAACTCCGTACGAAACGTTAAAACTCCATAATAAACCTAATGAATTCCCCTGGGTCATTTAAACATCGTACGACAACTTAGAATATCTTACGACTCTGTATGCGACTTTTGAAAAGCATGTTAGTATAATGTACGACACCTCACAACTCCTAACAACACCTTACAATACAGTACGTAAAAATAAAATCCATAATAAACCTAATGAATTCGTCCGAGTCCTTTGAACATCGTACGATAACTCAGGACTTGTTACGACTCTGTATGTGACATTAGCAACATGAAAAGCAATTTATAATAATGTAGGACGCGTTACAACTTCTAAGAACACCTTACATCACCGTACGAAACATTAAAACTCCATAATAAACCTAATGAATTATGCCGAGTCATTCAAACATCGTACGACAAGTTAGAATATCTTACGACTCTGTATGCCACATTAACACCTTGAAAAGCATGTTAGTATAATGTACGACACCTCACAACTCCTAACAACACCTTACAATACCGTACGTAAAAATAAAATCCATAATAAACCTAATGAATTCGTCGGAGTCCTTTGAACATCGTACGATAACTCAGGGTTTGTTACGACTCTTATATGACATTAGCAACATGAAAAGTAATTTAGAATAATGTAGGACGCGTTACAACTTCTAACAAAACCTTACATCACCATACGAAACATTAAAACTCCATAATAAACCTAATGAATTCCTCCGAGTCATTTAAACATCGTACGACAACTTAGAATATCTTACGACTTTGTATGCCACATTAACACCTTGAAAAGCATGTTAGTATAATGTACGACACCTCACAACTCCTAACAACACCTTACAATACAGTACGTAAAAATAAAATCCATAATAAACTTAATGAATTCGTCCGAGTCCTTTGAACATCGTACGATAACGCAGGACTTGTTACGACTCTGTATGTGACATTAGCAACATGAAAAGCAATTTATAATAATGTAGGACGCGTTACAACTTCTAAGAACACCTTACATCACCGTACGAAACATTAAAACTCCATAATAAACCTAATGAATTCCGCCGAGTCATTCAAACATCGTACGACAAGTTAGAATATCTTACGACTCTGTATGCAACATTAACACCTTGAAAAGCATGTTAGTATAATGTACGACACCTCACAACTCCTAACAACACCTTACAATACAGTACGTAAAAATAAATTCCATATTAAACCTAATGAATTCATCCGAGTCCTTTGAACATCGTACGATAAGTCAGGATTTGTTACGACTCTTATATGACATTAGCAACATGAAAAGTAATTTAGAATAATGTAGGACGCGTTACAACTTCTAAGAACACCTTACAACACCGTACGAAACGTTAAAACTCCATAATAAACCTAATGAATTCCCCTGAGTCATTTAAACATCGTACGACAACTTAGAATATCTTACGACTCTGTATGCGACTTTTGAAAAGCATGTTAGTATAATGTACGACACCTCACAACTCATAACAACACCTTACAATACCGTACGTAAAAATAAAATCCATAATAAACCTAATGAATTCGTCGGAGTCCTTTGAACATCGTACGATAACTCAGGGTTTGTTACGACTCTTATATGACATTAGCAACATGAAAAGTAATATAGAATAATGTAGGACACGTTACAACTTCTAACAAAACCTTACATCACAATACGAAACATTAAAACTCCATAATAAACCTAATGAATTCCGCCGAGTCATTCAAACATCGTACGACAAGTTAGAATATCTTACGACTCTGTATGCCACATTAACACCTTAAAAAGCATGTTAGTATAATGTACGACACCTCACAACTCCTAACGACACCTCACAACTCCTAACAACACCTTACAATACAGTACGTAAAAATAAATTCCATATTAAACCTAATGAATTCATCCGAGTCCTTTGAACATCGTACGATAAGTCAGGATTTGTTACGACTCTTATATGACATTAGCAACATGAAAAGTAATTTAGAATAATGTAGGACGCGTTACAACTTCTAAGAACAGCTTACAACTCCGTACAAAACGTTAAAACTCCATAATAAACCTAATGAATTCCCCTGGGTCATTTAAACATCGTACGACAACTTAGAATATCTTACGACTCTGTATGCGACTTTTGAAAAGCATGTTAGTATAATGTACGACACCTCACAACTCCTAACAACACCTTACAATACAGTACGTAAAAATAAAATCCATAATAAACCTAATGAATTCGTCCGAGTCCTTTGAACATCGTACGATAACTCAGGACTTGTTACGACTCTGTATGTGACATTAGCAACATGAAAAGCAATTTATAATAATGTAGGACGCGTTACAACTTCTAAGAACACCTTACATCACCGTACGAAACATTAAAACTCCATAATAAACCTAATGAATTCTGCCGAGTCATTCAAACATCGTACGACAAGTTAGAATATCTTACGACTCTGTATGCCACATTAACACCTTGAAAAGCATGTTAGTATAATGTACGACACCTCACAACTCCTAACAACACCTTACAATACCGTACGTAAAAATAAAATCCATAATAAACCTAATGAATTCGTCGGAGTCCTTTGAACATCGTACGATAACTCAGGGTTTGTTACGACTCTTATATGACATTAGCAACATGAAAAGTAATTTAGAATAATGTAGGACGCGTTACAACTTCTAACAAAACCTTACATCACCATACGAAACATTAAAACTCCATAATAAACCTAATGAATTCCTCCGAGTCATTTAAACATCTTATGACAACTTAGAATGTCTTACGACTCTGTATGCCACATTAAAACCTTGAAAAGCATGTTAGTATAATGTACGGCACCTCATAACTCCTAACAACACCTTACAATACAGTACGTAAAAATAAAATCCATAATAAACCTAATGAATTCGTCCGAGTCCTTTGAACATCGTACGATAACTCAGGACTTGTTACGACTCTGTATGTGACATTAGCAACATGAAAAGCAATTTATAATAATGTAGGACGCGTTACAATTTCTAAGAACACCTTACATCACCGTACGAAACATTAAAACTCCATAATAAACCTAATGAATTCCGCCGAGTCATTCAAACATCGTACGACAAGTTAGAATATCTTACGACTCTGTATGCCACATTAACACCTTGAAAAGCATGTTAGCAAAATGTACGACACCTCACAACTCCTAACAACACCTTACAATACAGTACGTAAAAATAAATTCCATATTAAACCTAATGAATTCGTCCGAGTCCTTTGAACATCGTACGATAACTCAGGATTTGTTACGACTCTTATATGACATTAGCAACATGAAAAGTAATTTAAAATAATGTAGGACGCGTTACAACTTCTAAGAACACCTTACAACATCGTACGAAACGTTATAACTCCATAACAAACCTAATGAATTCCTCCGAGTCATTTAAACATCGTACGACAACTTAGAATATCTTCTGACTCTGTATGCGACTTTAGCACCTTGAAAAGCATGTTAGTATAATGTACGACACCTCACAACTCCTAAAAACACCTTACAATACCGTACGTAAAAATAAAATCCATAATAAACCTAATGAATTCGTCGAAGTCCTTTGAACATCGTACGATAACTCAGGGTTTGTTACGACTCTTAAATGACATTAGCAACATGAAAAGTAATTTAGAATAATGTAGGACGCGTTACAACTTCTAACAAAACCTTACATCACCATACGAAACATTAAAACTCCATAATAAACCTAATGAATTCCTCCGAGTCATTTAAACATCGTACGACAACTTAGAATATCTTACGACTCTGTATGCCACATTAACACCTCGAAATGCATGTTAGTATAATGTACGACACCTCACAACTCCTAACAACACCTTACAATACAGTACGTAAAAATAAAATCCATAATAAACTTAATGAATTCGTCCGAGTCCTTTGAACATCGTACGATAACGCAGGACTTGTTACGACTCTGTATGTGACATTAGCAACATGAAAAGCAATTTATAATAATGTAGGACGTGTTACAACTTCTAAGAACACCTTACATCACCGTACGAAACATTAAAACTCCATAATAAACCTAATGAATTCCGCCGAGTCATTCAAACATCGTACGACAAGTTAGAATATCTTACGACTCTGTATGCCACATTAACACCTTGAAAAGCATGTTAGTATAATGTACGACACCTCAAAACTCCTAACAACACCTTACAATACAGTACGTAAAAATAAATTCCATATTAAACCTAATGAATTCATCCGAGTCCTTTGAACATCGTACGATAAGTCAGGATTTGTTACGACTCTTATATGACATTAGCAACATGAAAAGTAATTTAGAATAATGTAGGACGCGTTACAACTTCTAAGAACACCTTACAACACCGTACGAAACGTTAAAACTCCATAATAAACCTAATGAATTCCCCTGAGTCATTTAAACATCGTACGACAACTTAGAATATCTTACGACTCTGTATGCGACTTTTGAAAAGCATGTTAGTATAATGTACGATACCTCACAATTCCTAACAACACCTTACAATACCGTACGTAAAAATTAAATCCATAATAAACCTAATGAATTCGTCGGAGTCCTTTGAACATCGTACGATAACTCAGGGTTTGTTACGACTCTTATATGACAATAGCAACATGAAAAGTAATTTAGAATAATGTAGAACGCGTAACAACTTCTAACAAAACCTTACATCCCCATACGAAACATTAAAACTCCATAATAAACCTAATGAATTCCGCCGAGTCATTCAAACATCGTACGACAAGTTAGGATATCTTACGACTCTGTATGCCACATTAACACCTTGAAAAGCATGTTAGTATAATGTACGACACCTCACAATTCCTAACAACACCTTACAATACAGTACGTAAAAATAAAATCCATAATAAACCTAATGAATTCGTCCGAGTCCTTTGAACATCGTACGATAACTCAGGACTTGTTACGACTCTGTATGTGACATTAGCAACATGAAAAGTAATTTATAATAATGTAGGACGCGTTACAACTTCTAAGAACACCTTACATCATTGTACGAAAAATTAAAACTCCATAATAAACCTAATGAATTCATCCGAGTCATTTAAACATCGTACGACAACTTAGAATATCTTACGACATTGTATGTCTCATTAGCACCTTGAAAAGCATGTTAGTATAATGTACGACACCTCACAACTCCATACAACACCTTACAATACCATACGTAAAAATAAAATCTATAATAAACCTAATGAGTTTGTCTATGTCCTTTCAACATCGTACGATAACTCAGGACTTGTTACGACTCTGTATGTGACATTAGCAACATGAAAAGTAATTTAGATTATTGTAGGACGCGTTTCAGATTCTAAGAACACCTTACATCACCGTACGAAACATTAAAACTCCATAATAAACCTAATGAATTCCTCCGAGTCATTTAAACATCTTAAGACAACTTAGAATATCTTACGACTCTGTATGCCACTTTAGCACCATGAAAAGCATGTTAGTATAATGTACGACACCTCAAAAATCTTAACAACACCTTACAATACCGTACGTAAAAATAAAATCCTTAATAAACCTATTGAATTCGTCCGAGTCCTTTGAACATCGTATGATAACTCAGGACTTGTTACGACTCTGTATATGACATTAGCAACATTTTTTTTTTTTTTTTTAAAGGATTAAAGGGTCGTTTATTATACTTTGGGTCTTCTAAGTTTTAATACTATAAGTCACAAACCAAATTACATCCGGATAATGGGTAAGCGAGCAACAAGCTGCGCCGCTATCCCCTTTTGAATCGCAAAGCCTATTCTACTAAATACAAATCCTTGGTTTCTCGGGCTCTGCGAGTCGCTGTGGACCACCTTCTGCACCCGCTCCAAAAAGCGTACCGCCTCGGGGGCTAGGGATCCAAAAGTGTCGAAGGCAAATGGAATGAACACGTGCTGGTTCTCTAAACATGCTGTCTCATGAAAAGTAATTTAAAATAATGTAGGACGCGTTGCAACTTCTAAGAACACCTTACAACATCGTACGAAACGTTAAAACTCCATAACAAACCTAATGAATTCCTCCGCGTCATTTAAACATCGTACGACAACTTAGAATATCTTATGACTCTGTATGCGACTTTAGCACCTTGAAAAGCATGTTAGTATAATGTACGACACCTCACAACTCCTAACAACACCTTACAATACCGTACGTAAAAATAAAATCCATAATAAACCTAATGAATTCGTCGGAGTCCTTTGAACATCGTACGATAACTCAGGGTTTGTTACGACTCTTAAATGACATTAGCAACATGAAAAGTAATTTAGAATAATGTAGGACGCGTTACAACTTCTAACAAAACCTTACATCACCATACGAAACATTAAAACTCCATAATAAACCTAATGAATTCCTCCGAGTCATTTAAACATCGTACGACAACTTAGAATATCTTACGACTCTGTATGGCACATTAACACCTTGAAAAGCATGTTAGTATAATGTACGACACCTCACAACTCCTAACAACACCTTACAATACAGTACGTAAAAATAAAATCCATAATAAACTTAATGAATTCGTCCGAGTCCATTGAACATCGTACGATAACGCAGGACTTGTTACGACTCTGTATGTGACATTAGCAACATGAAAAGCAATTTATAATAATGTAGGACGTGTTACAAATTCTAAGAACACCTTACATCACCGTACGAAACATTAAAACTCCATAATAAACCTAATGAATTCCGCCGAGTCATTCAAACATCGTACGACAAGTTAGAATATCTTACGACTCTGTATGCCACATTAACACCTTGAAAAGCATGTTAGTATAATGTACGACACCTCACAACTCCTAACAACACCTTACAATACAGTACGTAAAAATAAATTCCATATTAAACCTAATGAATTCATCCGAGTCCTTTGAACATCGTACGATAAGTCAGGATTTGTTACGACTCTTATATGACATTAGCAACATGAAAAGTAATTTAGAATAACGTAGGACGCGTTACAACTTCTAAGAACACCTTACAACACCGTACGAAACGTTAAAACTCCATAATAAACCTAATGAATTCCCCTGAGTCATTTAAACATCGTACGACAACTTAGAATATCTTACGACTCTGTATGCGACTTTTGAAAAGCATGTTAGTATAATGTACGACACCTCACAACTCCTAACAACACCTTACAATACCGTACGTAAAAATAAAATCCATAATAATCCTAATGAATTCGTCGGAGTCCTTTGAACATCGTACGATAACTCAGGGTTTGTTACGACTCTTATATGACATTAGCAACATGAAAAGTAATTTAGAATAATGTAGGACGCGTAACAACTTCTAACAAAACCTTACATCACCATACGAAACATTAAAACTCCATAATAAACCTAATGAATTCCGCCGAGTCATTCAAACATCGTACGACAAGTTAGAATATCTTACGACTCTGTATGCCACATTAACACCTTGAAAAGCATGTTAGTATAATGTACGACACCTCACAATTCCTAACAACACCTTACAATACAGTACGTAAAAATAAAATCCATAATAAACCTAATGAATTCGTCCGAGTCTTTTGAACATCGTACGATAACTCAGGACTTGTTACGACTCTGTATGTGACATTAGCAACATGAAAAGTAATTTATAATAATGTAGGACGCGTTACAACTTCTAAGAACACCTTACATCACTGTACAAAAAATTAAAACTCCATAATAAACCTAATGAATTCATCCGAGTCATTTAAACATCGTACGACAACTTAGAATATCTTACGACTTTGTATGTCTCATTAGCACCTTGAAAAGCATGTTAGTATAATGTACGACACCTCACAACTCCATACAACACCTTACAATACCATACGTAAAAATAAAATCTATAATAAACCTAATGAGTTTGTCCATGTCCTTTCAACATCGTACGATAACTCAGGACTTGTTACGACTCTGTATGTGACATTAGCAACATGAAAAGTAATTTAGATTATTATAGGACGCGTTTCAGATTCTAAGAACACCTTACATCACCGTACGAAACATTAAAACTCCATAATAAACCTAATGAATTCCTCCGAGTCATTTAAACATCTTACGACAACTTAGAATATCTTACGACTCTGTATGCGACTTTTGAAAAGCATGTTAGTATAATGTACGACACCTCACAACTCCTAACAACACCTTACAATACCGTACGTAAAAATAAAATCCATAATAATCCTAATGAATTCGTCGGAGTCCTTTGAACATCGTACGATAACTCAGGGTTTGTTACGACTCTTATATGACATTAGCAACATGAAAAGTAATTTAGAATAATGTAGGACGCGTAACAACTTCTAACAAAACCTTACATCACCATACGAAACATTAAAACTCCATAATAAACCTAATGAATTCCGCCGAGTCATTCAAACATCGTACGACAAGTTAGAATATCTTACGACTCTGTATGCCACATTAACACCTTGAAAAGCATGTTAGTATAATGTACGACACCTCACAATTCCTAACAACACCTTACAATACAGTACGTAAAAATAAAATCCATAATAAACCTAATGAATTCGTCCGAGTCCTTTGAACATCGTACGATAACTCAGGACTTGTTACGACTCTGTATGTGACATTAGCAATATGAAAAGTAATTTATAATAATGTAGGACGCGTTACAACTTCTAAGAACACCTTACATCACTGTACAAAAAATTAAAACTCCATAATAAACCTAATGAATTCATCCGAGTCATTTAAACATCGTCGACAACTTAGAATATCTTACGACTTTGTATGTCTCATTAGCACCTTGAAAAGCATGTTAGTATAATGTACGACACCTCACAACTCCATACAACACCTTACAATACCATACGTAAAAATAAAATCTATAATAAACCTAATGAGTTTGTCCATGTCCTTTCAACATCGTACGATAACTCAGGACTTGTTACGACTCTGTATGTGACATTAGCAACATGAAAAGTAATTTAGATTATTATAGGACGCGTTTCAGATTCTAAGAACACCTTACATCACCGTACGAAACATTAAAACTCCATAATAAACCTAATGAATTCCTCCGAGTCATTTAAACATCTTACGACAACTTAGAATATCTTACGACTCTTTATGCCACTTTAGCACCTTGAAAAGCATGTTAGTATAATGTACGACACCTCACAATTCCTAACAACACCTTACAATACAGTACGTAAAAATAAAATCCATAATAAACCTAATGAATTCGTCCGAGTCCTTTGAACATCGTACGATAACTCAGGACTTGTTACGACTCTGTATGTGACATTAGCAACATGAAAAGTAATTTATAATAATGTAGGACGCGTTACAACTTCTAAGAACACCTTACATCACTGTACAAAAAATTAAAACTCCATAATAAACCTAATGAATTCATCCGAGTCATTTAAACATCGTCGACAACTTAGAATATCTTACGACTTTGTATGTCTCATTAGCACCTTGAAAAGCATGTTAGTATAATGTACGACACCTCACAACTCCATACAACACCTTACAATACCATACGTAAAAATAAAATCTATAATAAACCTAATGAGTTTGTCCATGTCCTTTCAACATCGTACGATAACTCAGGACTTGTTACGACTCTGTATGTGACATTAGCAACATGAAAAGTAATTTAGATTATTATAGGACGCGTTTCAGATTCTAAGAACACCTTACATCACCGTACGAAACATTAAAACTCCATAATAAACCTAATGAATTCCTCCGAGTCATTTAAACATCTTACGACAACTTAGAATATCTTACGACTCTGTATGCCACTTTAGCACCTTGAAAAGCATGTTAGTATAATGTACGACACCTCACAAATCTTAACAACACCTTAAAATACCGTACGTAAAAATAAAATCCTTAATAAACCTATTGAATTCGTCCGAGTCCTTTGAACATCGTATGATAACTCAGGACTTGTTACGACTCTGTATGTGACATTAGCAACATGAAAAGTAAATTATAATAATGTAGGACGCATTACAACTTCTAAGAACACCTTACATCACTGTACGAAACATTAAAACTCCATAATAAACCTAATGAATTCATCCGAGTCATTTAAACATCATACGAAAACTTAGAATATCTTACGACTCTGTATGCCACATTAGCACCTTGAAAAGCATGTTAGTATAATGTACGACACCTCACAACTCCATACAACACCTTACAATACCGTACGTAAAAATAAAATCTATAATAAACCTAATGAGTTTGTCCATGTCCTTTGAACATCGTACGATAACTCAGGACTTGTTACGACTCTGTATATGACATTAGCAACATGAAAAGTAATTTAGAATATTGTAGGACGCGTTACAGATTCTAAGAACACCTTACATCACCGTACGAAACTTTAAAACTCCATAATAAACCTAATGAATTCCTCCGAGTCATTTAAACATCTTACGACAACTTAGAATATCTTACGACTCTGTATGCCACTTTAGCACCTTGAAAAGCATGTTAGTATAATGTACGACACCTCACAACTCCTAACAACACCTTACAATACAGTACGTAAAAATAAATTCCATATTAAACCTAATGAATTCATCCGAGTCCTTTGAACATCGTACGATAAGTCAGGATTTGTTACGACTCTTATATGACATTAGCAACATGAAAAGTAATTTAGAATAACGTAGGACGCGTTACAACTTCTAAGAACACCTTACAACACCGTACGAAACGTTAAAACTCCATAATAAACCTAATGAATTCCCCTGAGTCATTTAAACATCGTACGACAACTTAGAATATCTTACGACTCTGTATGCGACTTTTGAAAAGCATGTTAGTATAATGTACGACACCTCACAACTCCTAACAACACCTTACAATACCGTACGTAAAAATAAAATCCATAATAATCCTAATGAATTCGTCGGAGTCCTTTGAACATCGTACGATAACTCAGGGTTTGTTACGACTCTTATATGACATTAGCAACATGAAAAGTAATTTAGAATAATGTAGGACGCGTAACAACTTCTAACAAAACCTTACATCACCATACGAAACATTAAAACTCCATAATAAACCTAATGAATTCCGCCGAGTCATTCAAACATCGTACGACAAGTTAGATATCTTACGACTCTGTATGCCACATTAACACCTTGAAAAGCATGTTAGTATAATGTACGACACCTCACAATTCCTAACAACACCTTACAATACAGTACGTAAAAATAAAATCCATAATAAACCTAATGAATTCGTCCGAGTCTTTTGAACATCGTACGATAACTCAGGACTTGTTACGACTCTGTATGTGACATTAGCAACATGAAAAGTAATTTATAATAATGTAGGACGCGTTACAACTTCTAAGAACACCTTACATCACTGTACAAAAAATTAAAACTCCATAATAAACCTAATGAATTCATCTGAGTCATTTAAACATCGTACGACAACTTAGAATATCTTACGACTTTGTATGTCTCATTAGCACCTTGAAAAGCATGTTAGTATAATGTACGACACCTCACAACTCCATACAACACCTTACAATACCATACGTAAAAATAAAATCTATAATAAACCTAATGAGTTTGTCCATGTCCTTTCAACATCGTACGATAACTCAGGACTTGTTACGACTCTGTATGTGACATTAGCAACATGAAAAGTAATTTAGATTATTATAGGACGCGTTTCAGATTCTAAGAACACCTTACATCACCGTACGAAACATTAAAACTCCATAATAAACCTAATGAATTCCTCCGAGTCATTTAAACATCTTACGACAACTTAGAATATCTTACGACTCTGTATGCGACTTTTGAAAAGCATGTTAGTATAATGTACGACACCTCACAACTCCTAACAACACCTTACAATACCGTACGTAAAAATAAAATCCATAATAATCCTAATGAATTCGTCGGAGTCCTTTGAACATCGTACGATAACTCAGGGTTTGTTACGACTCTTATATGACATTAGCAACATGAAAAGTAATTTAGAATAATGTAGGACGCGTAACAACTTCTAACAAAACCTTACATCACCATACGAAACATTAAAACTCCATAATAAACCTAATGAATTCCGCCGAGTCATTCAAACATCGTACGACAAGTTAGAATATCTTACGACTCTGTATGCCACATTAACACCTTGAAAAGCATGTTAGTATAATGTACGACACCTCACAATTCCTAACAACACCTTACAATACAGTACGTAAAAATAAAATCCATAATAAACCTAATGAATTCGTCCGAGTCCTTTGAACATCGTACGATAACTCAGGACTTGTTACGACTCTGTATGTGACATTAGCAATATGAAAAGTAATTTATAATAATGTAGGACGCGTTACAACTTCTAAGAACACCTTACATCACTGTACAAAAAATTAAAACTCCATAATAAACCTAATGAATTCATCCGAGTCATTTAAACATCGTCGACAACTTAGAATATCTTACGACTTTGTATGTCTCATTAGCACCTTGAAAAGCATGTTAGTATAATGTACGACACCTCACAACTCCATACAACACCTTACAATACCATACGTAAAAATAAAATCTATAATAAACCTAATGAGTTTGTCCATGTCCTTTCAACATCGTACGATAACTCAGGACTTGTTACGACTCTGTATGTGACATTAGCAACATGAAAAGTAATTTAGATTATTATAGGACGCGTTTCAGATTCTAAGAACACCTTACATCACCGTACGAAACATTAAAACTCCATAATAAACCTAATGAATTCCTCCGAGTCATTTAAACATCTTACGACAACTTAGAATATCTTACGACTCTTTATGCCACTTTAGCACCTTGAAAAGCATGTTAGTATAATGTACGACACCTCACAATTCCTAACAACACCTTACAATACAGTACGTAAAAATAAAATCCATAATAAACCTAATGAATTCGTCCGAGTCCTTTGAACATCGTACGATAACTCAGGACTTGTTACGACTCTGTATGTGACATTAGCAACATGAAAAGTAATTTATAATAATGTAGGACGCGTTACAACTTCTAAGAACACCTTACATCACTGTACAAAAAATTAAAACTCCATAATAAACCTAATGAATTCATCCGAGTCATTTAAACATCGTCGACAACTTAGAATATCTTACGACTTTGTATGTCTCATTAGCACCTTGAAAAGCATGTTAGTATAATGTACGACACCTCACAACTCCATACAACACCTTACAATACCATACGTAAAAATAAAATCTATAATAAACCTAATGAGTTTGTCCATGTCCTTTCAACATCGTACGATAACTCAGGACTTGTTACGACTCTGTATGTGACATTAGCAACATGAAAAGTAATTTAGATTATTATAGGACGCGTTTCAGATTCTAAGAACACCTTACATCACCGTACGAAACATTAAAACTCCATAATAAACCTAATGAATTCCTCCGAGTCATTTAAACATCTTACGACAACTTAGAATATCTTACGACTCTGTATGCCACTTTAGCACCTTGAAAAGCATGTTAGTATAATGTACGACACCTCACAAATCTTAACAACACCTTAAAATACCGTACGTAAAAATAAAATCCTTAATAAACCTATTGAATTCGTCCGAGTCCTTTGAACATCGTATGATAACTCAGGACTTGTTACGACTCTGTATGTGACATTAGCAACATGAAAAGTAAATTATAATAATGTAGGACGCATTACAACTTCTAAGAACACCTTACATCACTGTACGAAACATTAAAACTCCATAATAAACCTAATGAATTCATCCGAGTCATTTAAACATCATACGAAAACTTAGAATATCTTACGACTCTGTATGCCACATTAGCACCTTGAAAAGCATGTTAGTATAATGTACGACACCTCACAACTCCATACAACACCTTACAATACCGTACGTAAAAATAAAATCTATAATAAACCTAATGAGTTTGTCCATGTCCTTTGAACATCGTACGATAACTCAGGACTTGTTACGACTCTGTATATGACATTAGCAACATGAAAAGTAATTTAGAATATTGTAGGACGCGTTACAGATTCTAAGAACACCTTACATCACCGTACGAAACTTTAAAACTCCATAATAAACCTAATGAATTCCTCCGAGTCATTTAAACATCTTACGACAACTTAGAATATCTTACGACTCTGTATGCCACTTTAGCACCTTGAAAAGCATGTTAGTATAATGTACGACACCTCACAAATCTTAACAACACCTTAAAATACCGTACGTAAAAATAAAATCCTTAATAAACCTATTGAATTCGTCCGAGTCCTTTGAACATCGTATGACAACTCAGGACTTGTTACGACTCTTTATGTGACATTAGCAACATGAAAAGTAATTTATAATAATGTAGGACGCATTACAACTTCTAAGAACACCTTACATCGCCGTACGAAACATTAAAACTCCATAATAAACCTTATGAATTCCTCCGAGTCATTTAAACATCTTACGACAACTTAGAATATCTTACGACTCTGTATGCCACTTTAGCACCTTGAAAAACATGTTAGTATAATGTACGACACCTCACAAATCTTAACAACACCTTACAATACCGTACGTAAAAATAAAATCCTTAATAAACCTATTGAATTCGTCCGAGTCCTTTGAACATCGTATGATAACTCAGGACTTGTTACGACTCTGTATGTAAACATTAGCAACATGAAAAGCAATTTATAATAATGTAGGACGCGTTACAACTTCTAAGAACACCTTACATCACCGTACGAAACATTGAAACTCCATAATAAACCTAATGAATTCCTCCGAGTCATTTAAACATCGTACGACAACTTAGAATATCTTACGACTCTATATTCCACATTAGCACCTTGAAAAGCATGTTAGTATAATGTACGACACCTCACAACTCCATACAACACCTTACAATACTGTACGTAAAAATAAAATCGATAATAAACCTAATGAATTTGTCCATATCCTTTAAACATCGTACGATAACTCAGGACTTGTTACGACTCTGTATGTGACATTAGCAACATGAAAAGTAATTTTGATTAATGTAGGACGCGTTAAAGCTTCTAAGATCACCTTACATCACCGTACAAAACATTAAAACTCCATAATAAACCTAATGTATTCCTCCGAGTCATTTAAACATCGTACGACAACTTAGAATATCTTACGACTCTGTATGCCACATCAACACCTTGAAAAGCATGTTAGTATAATGTACGACACCACACAACTCTTAACAACACCTTACAACACCGTACATAAAAATAAAATCCTTAATAAACCTAATGAATTCGTCCGAGTCCTTTGAACATCATATGATAACTCAGGACTTGTAACGACTCTGTATGTGATATTAGCAACATGAAAAGTAATTTATAATAATGTAGGACGCGATACAACTTCTAAGAACACCTTACATCACCGTACGAAACATTAAAACTCCATAATAAACATAATGAATTCCTCCGAGAAATTTAAACATCGTACGACAACTTAGAATTTCTTACGACTCTGGATGCCACATTAGCACCTTGAAAAGCATGTTAGTATAATGTACGACACCTCACAACTCCTAACAACACCACCGTACGTAAAAATAAAATCCATAATAAACCAAATGAACTCGTCCGAGTCCTTTGAACATCGTACGATAACTCAGGATTTGTTACGACTCTGTATGTGACATTAGCAACATGAAAAGTAATTTAGAATAATGTAGGACGCGTTACAACGTCTAAAAACACCTTACAACACCGTACGAAACATTAAAACTCCATAATAAACCTAATGAATTCCTCCGAGTCATTTAAAAATCGTACGACAACTTAAAATATCTTCTTACGACTCTGTATGCCAGTTTAGCACCTTGAAAAGCATGTTAGTATAATGTACGACACTTCACAACTCCTAACAACACCTTACAATACCGTACGTAAAAATAAAATCCATAATAAACCTAATGAATTCTTCTGAGTCCTTCGAACATCGTACGATAACTCAAGACTTGTTACGACTCTGTATGTGATATTATCAACATGAAAAGTAATTTGTAATAATGTAGGACGCGTTACAACTTCTAAGAACACCTTACATCACCGTACGAAACATTAAAACTCCATAATAAACCTAATAAATTCCTCCGAGTCATTTAAACATCGTACGACAACTTAGAATATCTTACGACTCTATATGCCACATTAGCATCTTAAAAAGCATGTTAGTATAATGTACGACACCTCACAACTCCATACAACACCTTACAATACCGTACGTAACAATAAAATCCACAATAAACCTAATGAATTTGTCCGAGTCCTTTGAACATCATACGATAACTTAAGATTTTTTACGACTCTTATGTGACATTAGCAACATGAAAACTAATTTAGAATAATGTAGGATGGGTTACAACTTCTAAGAACACCTTACAACACCGTACGAAACATTAAAACTCCATAATAAACCTAATGAATTCCTCCGAGACATTTAAACATCGTACGACAACTTAGAATTTCTTACGACTCTAGATGCCACATTAGCACCTTGAAAAGCATTCTAGTATAATGTACGACACCTCACAACTCCTAACAACACCATACAATACCGTACGTAAAAATAAATCAATAATAAACCTAATGAATTCTTCCATGTCCTTTGAACATCGTACGATAATTCAGGACTTGTTACGACTCCGTATGTGACATTAGCAACATGAAAAGTTATTTAGATTAATGTAGGACGCGTTACAGCTTCTAAGAACACATTACATCACCGTATGAAACATTAAAACTCCATAATAAACCTAATGAATTCCTCCGAGTCATTTAAACATCGTACGACAACTTAGAATATCTTACGACTCTGTATGCCACTTTAGCACCTTGAAATGCATGTTAGTACAATGTACGACACTTCACAACTCCTAACAACACCTTACAATACCGTACGTAAAAATAAAATCCATAATAAACATAATGACTTCGTCGGAGTCCTTTGAACATCGTACGATAACTCAGGACTTGTTACGACTCTGTATGTGACATTTGCAACATGAAAAGTAATTTGTAATAATGTAGGACGCGTTACAACTTCTAAGAACACCTTACATCACCGTATAAAACATTAAAACTCCATAATAAACCTAATGAATTCCTTCGAGTCATTTAAACATCGTACGACAACTTAGAATATCATACGACTCTATATGCCACATTAGCACCTTGAAAAGCATGTTAGTGTAATGTACGACACCTCACAACTCCATACAACACCTTACAATACCGTACGTAAAAATAAAATCCATAATAAACCTAATGAATCCGTCCGAGTCCTTTGAACATCATACGATAACTCAGGATTTGTTACGACTCTTATGTGACATTAGCAACATGAAAACTAATTTAGAATAATGTATGATGGGTTACAACTTCTAAGAACACCTTACAACACCGTACGAAACATTAAAACTCCATAATAAACCTAATGAATCCTCCGAGTCATTTAAACATCGTACAACAACTTAGAATATCTTACGACTCTGTATGCCACTTTAGCACCTTGAAAAGCATGTTAGTATAATGTACGACACCTCACAACTCCTAACAACACCTTACAATACCGTACGTAAAAATAAATTCCATAATAAACCTAATGAATTCGTCGGAGTCCTTTGAACATCGTACGATAACCCAGCATTTGCTACGACTCTTATATGACATTAGCAACATGAAAAGTAATTTAGAATAATGTAGGACGCGTTAAAACTTCTAAGAACACCTTACAACACAGTACGAAGCATTAAAACTCCATAATAAACCTAATGAATTCCTCCGAGTCATTTAAATATCGTACTACAACTTAGAATATCTTACGACTCTATATGCCACATTAGCACCTTGAAAAGCATGTTAGTATAATGTACGACACCTCACAACTCCATACAACACCTTACAATACCGTACGTAAAAATAAATCCATAATAAACCTAATGAATTCGTCCATGTCCTTTGAACATCGTACGATAATTCAGGACTTGTTACGACTCCGTATGTGACATTAGCAACATGAAAAGTTATTTAGATTAATGTAGGACGCGTTACAGCTTCTAAGAACACCTTACATCACCGTACGAAACATTAAAACTCCATAATAAACCTAATGAATTCCTCCGAGTCATTTAAATATCGTACTACAACTTAGAATATCTTACGACTTTGTATGCCACATTAGAACCATGAAAAACATGTTAGTATAATGTACGACACCTCACAACTCCATACAACACCTTACAATACAGTACGTAAAAATAAAATCCATAATAAACCTGATGAATTCGTCCATGTCCTTTGAACATCGTACGATAACTCAAGACTTGTTACGACTCTGTATGTGACATTAGCAACATGAAAAGTAATTTAGAATAATGTAGGACGCCTTACAGCTTCTTAGAACACCTTACATCACCGTACGAAACATTAAAAATCCATAATAATCCTAATGAATTCCTCCGAGTCATTTAAACATCATACGACAACTTAGAATATCTTACGACTATGTATGTCACTTTAGCACCTTGAAAAGCATGTTAGTGTAATGTACGACACCTCACAAATCTTAACAACAACTTACAATACCGTACGTAAAAATAAAATCCATAATAAACCTAATGAATTCGTCCGAGTCCTTTGAACATCGTACGATAACTCAGGATTTGTTACGACTCTTATGTGACATTAGCAACATGAAAACTAATTTAGAATAATGTAGGATGGGTTACAACTTCTAAGAACACCTTACAACACCGTACGAAACATTAAAACTCCATAATAAACCTAATGAATTCCTTCGAGTCATTTAAACATCGTACGACAACTTAGAATATCTTACGACTCTCTATGCCACATTAGCACCTTGAAATGCATGTTACTATAATTTACAACACCTCACAACTCCATACAACACCTTACAATACCGTACGTAAAAATAAAATCCATAATAAACCTAATGAATTCATCCGAGTCCTTTGAACATCGTACGATAACTCAGGATTTGTTACGACTTTGTATGTGACATTAGAAACATGAAAGGTAATTCAGAATAATGTAGGACGCGTTACAGCTTCTAAGAACTCCTTACATCACCTTACGAAACATTAAAACTCCATAATAAACCTAATGAATTCCTCCGAGTCATTTAAACATCGTACGACAACTTAGAATATCTTACGACTTTGTATGCCACATTAACACCTTGAAAAGCATGTTAGTATAATGTACGGCACCTCACAACTCCATACAACACCTTACAATACCGTATGTAAAAATAAAATCCATAATAAACCTAATGAATTCGTCGAAGTCCTTTGAACATCGTACGATAACCCAGGATTTGTTACGACTCTTATATGACATTAGCAACATGAAAAGTAATTTAGAATAATGTAGGACGCGTTAAAACTTCTAAGAACACCTTACAACACAGTACGAAACATTAAAACTCCATAATAAACCTAATGAATTCCTCCGAGTCATTTAAATATAATACTACAACTTAGAATATCTTACGACTCTATATGCCACATTAGCACCTTGAAAAGCATGTTAGTATAATGTACGACACCTCACAACTCCATACAACACCTTACAATACCGTACGTAAAAATAAATCCATAATAAACCTAATGAATTCGTCCATGTCTTTTGAACATCGTACGATAATTCAAGACTTGTTACGACTCCGTATGTGACATTAGCAACATGAAAAGTTATTTAGATTAATGTAGGACGCGTTACAGCTTCTAAGAACACCTTACATCATCACCGTACGAAACATAAAAACTCCATAATAAACCTAATGAATTCCTCCGAGTCATTTAAACATCGTACGACAACTTAGAATATCTTACGACTCTATATGCCACATTAGCACCTTGAAAAGCATGTTAGTATAATGTACGCCACCTCACAACTCCATACAACACCTTACAATACCGTACGTAAAAATAAAATCCATAATAAACCTAATGAATTCGTCCGAGTCCTTTGAACATCATACGATAACTCAGGATTTGTTACGACTCTTATGTAACATTAGCAACATGAAAACTAATTTAGAATAATGTAGGATGGGTTACAACTTCTAAGAACACCTTACAACACCGTACGAAACATTAAAACTCCATAATAAACCTAATGAATTCCTCCGAGACATTTAAACATCGTGCGACAACTTAGAATTTCTTACGACTCTAGATGCCACATTAGCACCTTGAAAAGCATGTTAGTATAATGTACGACACCTCACAACTCCTAACAACACCTTACAATACCGTACGTAAAAATAAAATCCATAATAAACCTAATGAATTCGTCCGAGTCCTTTGAACATCGTACGATAACTCAGGATTTGTTACGACTCTGTATGTGACATTAGCAACATGAAAAGTAATTTAGAATAATGTAGGACACGTTACAACTTCTAAAAACACCTTACAACACCGTACGAAACATTAAAACTCCATAATAAACCTAATGAATCCTCCGAGTCATTTAAAAATCGTACGACAACTTAGAATATCTTACGACTCTGTATGCCACTTTAGCTCCTTGAAAAGCATGTTAGTATAACGTACGACACTTCACAACTCCTAATAACACATTACAATACCGTACGTAAAAATAAAATCCATAATAAACCTAATGAATTCGTCGGAGTCCTTTGAACATCGTACGATAACCCAGCATTTGTTACGACTCTTATATGACATTAGCAACATGAAAAGTAATTTAGAATAATGTAGGACGCGTTAAAACTTCTAAGAACACCTTACAACACAGTACGAAACATTAAAACTCCATAATAAACCTAATGAATTCCTCCGAGTTATTTAAATATAGTACTACAACTTAGAATATCTTACGACTCTATATGCCACATTAGCACCTTGAAAAGCATGTTAGTATAATGTACGACACCTCACAACTCCATACAACACCTTACAATACCGTACGTAAAAATAAATCCATAATAAACCTAATGAATTCGTCCATGTCTTTTGAACATCGTACGATAATTCAGGACTTGTTACGACTCCGTATGTGACATTAGCAACATGAAAAGTTATTTAGATTAATGTAGGACGCGTTACAGCTTCTAAGAACACCTTACATCATCACCGTACGAAACATAAAAACTCCATAATAAACCTAATGAATTCCTCCGAGTCATTTAAACATCCTACGACAACTTAGAATATCTTACGACTCTATATGCCACATTAGCACCTTGAAAAGCATGTTAGTATAATGTACGCCACCTCACAACTCCATACAACACCTTACAATACCGTACGTAAAAATAAAATCCATAATAAACCTAATGAATTCGTCCGAGTCCTTTGAACATCATACGATAACTTAGGATTTGTTACGACTCTTATGTGACATTAGCAACATGAAAACTAATTTAGAATAATGTAGGACGCGTTACAGCTTCTAAGAACACCTTACATCATCACCGTACGAAACATAAAAACTCCATAATAAACCTAATGAATTCCTTGGAGTCATTAAACTTCGTACGACAACTTTGAATATCTTACGACTCTGTATGCCACATTAGCACCTTGAAAAGCATGTTAGTATAATGTACGACACCTCACAACTCCTAACAACACCTTACAATACCGTACGTAAAAATAAAATCCATAATAAACCTAATGAATTCGTCCGAGTCCTTTGAACATCGTACGATAACTCAGGATTTGTTACGACTCTGTATGTGACATTAGCAACATGAAAAGTAATTTAGAATAATGTAGGACACGTTACAACTTCTAAAAACACCTTACAACACCGTACGAAACATTAAAACTCCATAATAAACCTAATGAATCCTCCGAGTCATTTAAAAATCGTACGACAACTTAGAATATCTTACGACTCTGTATGCCACTTTAGCACCTTGAAAAGCATGTTAGTATAACGTACGACACTTCACAACTCCTAATAACACATTACAATACCGTACGTAAAAATAAAATCCATAATAAACCTAATGAATTCGTCGGAGTCCTTTGAACATCGTACGATAACCCAGCATTTGTTACGACTCTTATATGACATTAGCAACATGAAAAGTAATTTAGAATAATGTAGGACGCGTTAAAACTTCTAAGAACACCTTACAACACAGTACGAAACATTAAACTCCATAATAAACCTAATGAATTCCTCCGAGTCATTTAAATATAGTACTACAACTTAGAATATCTTACGACTCTATATGCCACATTAGCACCTTGAAAAGCATGTTAGTATAATGTACGACACCTCACAACTCCATACAACACCTTACAATACCAGACGTAAAAATAAATCCATAATAAACCTAGTGAATTCGTCCATGTCTTTTGAACATCGTACGATAATTCAGGACTTGTTACGACTCCGTATGTGACATTAGCAACATGAAAAGTTATTTAGATTAATGTAGGACGCGTTACAGCTTCTAAGAACACCTTACATCACCGTACGAAACATTAAAACTCCATAATAAACCTAATGAATTCCTCCGAGTCATTTAAACATCGTACGACAACTTAGAATATCTTACGACTCTGTATGCCACTTTAGCACCTTGAAATGCATGTTAGTATAATGTACGACACCTCACAACTCCATACAACACCTTACAATACCGTACGTAAAAATAAAATCCATAATAAACCTAATGAATTCGTCCGAGTCCTTTGAACAACATACGATAACTCAGGATTTGTTACGACTCTTATGTGACATTAGCAACATGAAAACTAATTTAGAATAATGTAGGACGCGTTACAACTTCTAAGAACACCTTACAACACCGTACGAAACATTAAAACTCCATAATAAACCTAATGAATTCCTCCGAGTCATTTAAATATCGTACTACAACTTAGAATATCTTACGATTCTATATGCCACATTAGCACCTTGAAAAGCATGTTAGTATAATGTACGACACCTCACAACTCCTAAGAACACCTTACAACACCGTACGAAACATTAAAACTCCATAATAAACCTAATGAATTCCTTCGAGTCATTTAAACATCGTACGACAACTTAGAATATCTTACGACTCTGTATGCCACATTAGCACCTTGAAAAGCATGTTACTATAATTTACAACACCTCACAACTCCATACAACACCTTACAATACCGTACGTAAAAATAAAATCCATAATAAACCTAATGAATTCATCCGAGTCCTTTGAACATCGTACGATAACTCAGGATTTGTTACGACTTTGTATGTGACATTAGAAACATGAAAGGTAATTCAGAATAATGTAGGACGCGTTACAGCTTCTAAGAACTCCTTACATCACCTTACGAAACATTAAAACTCCATAATAAACCTAATGAATTCCTCCGAGTCATTTAAACATCGTACGACAACTTAGAATATCTTACGACTTTGTATGCCACACTAACACCTTGAAAAGCATGTTAGTATAATGTACGACACCTCACAACTCCTAACAACACCTTACAATACCGTACGTAAAAATAAAATCCATAATAAACCTAATGAATTCGTCCGAGTCCTTTGAACATCGTACGATAACTCAGGATTTGTTACGACTCTGTATGTGACATTAGCAACATGAAAAGTAATTTAGAATAATGTAGGACACGTTACAACTTCTAAAAACACCTTACAACACCGTACGAAACATTAAAACTCCATAATAAACCTAATGAATCCTCCGAGTCATTTAAAAATCGTACGACAACTTAGAATATCTTACGACTCTGTATGCCACTTTAGCACCTTGAAAAGCATGTTAGTATAACGTACGACACTTCACAACTCCTAATAACACATTACAATACCGTACGTAAAAATAAAATCCATAATAAACCTAATGAATTCGTCGGAGTCCTTTGAACATCGTACGATAACCCAGCATTTGTTACGACTCTTATATGACATTAGCAACATGAAAAGTAATTTAGAATAATGTAGGACGCGTTAAAACTTCTAAGAACACCTTACAACACAGTACGAAACATTAAACTCCATAATAAACCTAATGAATTCCTCCGAGTCATTTAAATATAGTACTACAACTTAGAATATCTTACGACTCTATATGCCACATTAGCACCTTGAAAAGCATGTTAGTATAATGTACGACACCTCACAACTCCATACAACACCTTACAATACCAGACGTAAAAATAAATCCATAATAAACCTAGTGAATTCGTCCATGTCTTTTGAACATCGTACGATAATTCAGGACTTGTTACGACTCCGTATGTGACATTAGCAACATGAAAAGTTATTTAGATTAATGTAGGACGCGTTACAGCTTCTAAGAACACCTTACATCACCGTACGAAACATTAAAACTCCATAATAAACCTAATGAATTCCTCCGAGTCATTTAAACATCGTACGACAACTTAGAATATCTTACGACTCTGTATGCCACTTTAGCACCTTGAAATGCATGTTAGTATAATGTACGACACCTCACAACTCCATACAACACCTTACAATACCGTACGTAAAAATAAAATCCATAATAAACCTAATGAATTCGTCCGAGTCCTTTGAACAACATACGATAACTCAGGATTTGTTACGACTCTTATGTGACATTAGCAACATGAAAACTAATTTAGAATAATGTAGGACGCGTTACAACTTCTAAGAACACCTTACAACACCGTACGAAACATTAAAACTCCATAATAAACCTAATGAATTCCTCCTAGTCATTTAAATATCGTACTACAACTTAGAATATCTTACGATTCTATATGCCACATTAGCACCTTGAAAAGCATGTTAGTATAATGTACGACACCTCACAACTCCTAAGAACACCTTACAACACCGTACGAAACATTAAAACTCCATAATAAACCTAATGAATTCCTTCGAGTCATTTAAACATCGTACGACAACATAGAATATCTTACGACTCTGTATGCCACATTAGCACCTTGAAAAGCATGTTACTATAATTTACAACACCTCACAACTCCATACAACACCTTACAATACCGTACGTAAAAATAAAATCCATAATAAACCTAATGAATTCATCCGAGTCCTTTGAACATCGTACGATAACTCAGGATTTGTTACGACTTTGTATGTGACATTAGAAACATGAAAGGTAATTTAGAATAATGTAGGACGCGTTACAGCTTCTAAGAACTCCTTACATCACCTTACGAAACATTAAAACTCCATAATAAACCTAATGAATTCCTCCGAGTCATTTAAATATAGTACTACAACTTAGAATATCTTACGACTCTATATGCCACATTAGCACCTTGAAAAGCATGTTAGTATAATGTACGAAACCTCACAACTCCTAACAACACCTTACAATACTGTACGTAAAAATAAAATACATAATAATCCTAATGAATTCGTCCATGTCCTTTGAACATCGTACGAAAACTCAGGACTTGTTACGACTCAGTATGTGACATTAGCAACATGAAAAGTAATTTAGAATAATGTAGGACGCGTTACAGCTTCTAAGAACACCTTACATCATCACCGTACGAAACATAAAAACTCCATAATAAACCTAATGAATTCCTTGGAGTCATTAAACTTCGTACGACAACTTTGAATATCTTACGACTTTGTATGCCACATTAGCACCTTGAAAATCATGTTAGTATAATGTACAACACCTCACAACTCCTAACAACACCTTACAATATCGTACGTAAAAATAAAATCCATAATAAACCTAATGAAATCGTCTGAGTCCTTTGAACATCATACGATAACTCAGGACTAGTTACGACTCTGTATGTGACATTACCAACATGAAAAGTAATTTAGAAAAATGTAGGACGCGTTACAACTTCTAAGAACAACTTACATCACCGTACGAAACCTTAAAACTCCATAATAAACCTAATGAATTCGTCCGAGTCCTATGTACATCGTACGATAACTCATGACTTGTTACGAATCTGTATGTGACATTAGCAACATGAAAAGTAATTTAGAACAATGTAGGACGCGTTACAACTTCTAAGAATACCATACATCACCGTACGAAACATTAAAACTCCATAAAAAACCTAATGAATTCCTCCGAGTCATTTAAACATCGTACGCAACTTAGAATATATTACGACTATGTATGCGACATTAGCTCCTTAAAAAGCATGTTAGTATAATGTACGACACCTCACAACTCCTAACAACAACTTACAGTACAGTACGTAAAATTAAAATCCATAATAAACCTAATAAATTCGTCCGAGTCCTATGAACATCGTACGATAACTCAGGACTTGTTACGACTCTGTATGTGAGATTACCAACATGAAAAGTAATTTAGAAAAATGTAGGACGCGTTACAACTTCTAAGAACACCGTACATCACCGTACGAAACTTTAAAAATCCATAATAAACATAATGAATTAGTCCGAGTCCTATGAACATCTTACGATAACTCATGACTTGTTACGACTCTGTACGTGACATTAGCAACATGAAAAGTAATTTAGAATAATGTAGGACGCGTTACAACTTCTAAGAACACCTTATATCAACGTACGAAACATTAAAACTCCATAATAAACCTAATGAATTCCTCCGAGTCATTTAAACATCGTACGCAACTTAGAATATATTACGACTATGTATGCGACATTAGCTATTTAAAAAGCATGTTAGTATAATGTACGACACCTCACAACTCCTAACAACCTCTTACAATACCGTACGTAAAAATAAAATCCATACTAAACCTAATGAATTCTTCTGAGTCCTTTGAACATCGTACGATAACTCAGGACTTGTTATGACTCTGTATGTGACATTAGCAACATGAAAATTAATTTATAATAATGTAGGATGCGTTACAACTTCCAAGAACACCTTATATCACCGTACGAAACATTAAAACTCCATAATAAACCAAATGAATTCTTCCGAGTCATTTAAACATCGTACGACAATTTAGAATATCTTACGACTCTGTATGCCACATTAGTACCTTGAAAAGCATGTTAGTATAATGTACGACACCTCACAACTCCTAACAACACCTTACAATACCGTACGTAAAAATAAAATCCATAATAAACCTAATGAATTCGTCCGAGTCCTGTGAACATCGTACGATAACTCAGGACTTGTTACGACTCTGTATGTGACATTAGCAACATGAAAAGTAATTTAGAATAATGTAGGACGCGTTACAACTTCTAAGAACACCTTACATCACCGTACGAAACATTAAAACTCCAAAATAAACCTAATGAATTCCTTCGAGTCATTTAAACATCGTACGACAACTTTGAATATATTACGACTCTGTATGCCAAATTAGCACCTTGAAAAGCTTGTTAGTATACTATACGACACCTCACAACTCCTAACAACACCTTACAATATCGTACGTAAAAATAAAATCCATAATAAACCTAATGAAATCGTCTGAGTCCTTTGAACATCATACGATAACTCAGGACTAGTTACGACTCTGTATGTGACATTAGCAACAAGAAAATTAATTTATAATAATGTAGGACGCGTTACAACTTATAAGAAAACCTTATATCACCGTACGAAACTTTAAAACTCCATAAGAAACCTAATGAATTCTTCCGAGTCATTTAAACATCGTACGACAAATTAGAATATCTTACTACTCTGTATGCCACATTAGTACCTTGAAAATCATGTTAGTATAATGTACGACACCTCACAACTCCTAACAACACCTTACAATACCGTACGTAAAAATAAAATCCATAATAAACCTAATGAATTTGTCCGAGTCCTATGAACATCGTACGATAACTCAGGACTTGTTACGACTCTGTATGTGACATTAGCAACATGAAATGTAATTTAGAATAATGTAGGACGCGTTACAACTTCTAAGAACACCTTACATCACCGTACGAAACATTAAAACTCCAAAATAAACCTAATGAATTCCTTCGAGTCATTTAAACATCGTACGACAACTTTGAATATATTACGACTCTATATGCCAAATTAGCACCTTGAAAAGCTTGTTAGTATACTGTACGACACCTCACAACTCTTAACAACACCTTACAATACCGTACGTAAAAATAAAATCCATACTAAACCTAATGAATTCGTCTGAGTCCTTTGAACATCGTACGATAACTCAGGACTTGTTACGACTCTGTATGTGACATTAGCAACATGAAAAGTAATTTAGAATAATGTAGGACGCGTTACAACTTCTAAGAACACCTTACATCACCCTACGAAACATTAAAACTCCAAAATAAACCTAATGAATTCCTTCGAGTCATTTAAACATCGTACGACAACTTTGAATATATTACGACTCTGTATGCCAAATTAGCACCTTGAAAAGCTTGTTAGTATACTATACGACACCTCACAACTCCTAACAACACCTTACAATACCGTACGTAAAAATAAAATCCATAATAAACCTAATGAATTCGTCTGAGTCCTTTGAACATCGTACGATAACTCAGGACTTGTTACGACTCTGTATGTGACATTAGCATCATGAAAATTAATTTATAATAATGTAGGACGTGTTACAACTTCTAAGAACACCTTATATCACCGTACGAAACATTAAAACTCCATAATAAACCTAATAAATTCTTCCGAGTCATTTAAACATCGTACGTCAAATTAGAATATCTTACTACTCTGTATGCCACATTAGTACCTTGAAAAGCATGTTAGTATAATGTACGAAACCTCACAACTCCTAACAACACCTTACAATACTGTACGTAAAAATAAAATACATAATAATCCTAATGAATTCGTCCATGTCCTTTGAACATCGTACGAAAACTCAGGACTTGTTACGACTCAGTATGTGACATTAGCAACATGAAAAGTAATTTAGAATAATGTAGGACGCGTTACAGCTTCTAAGAACACCTTACATCACCGTACGAAACATTAAAACTCCAAAATAAACCTAATGAATTCCTTCGAGTCATTTAAACATCGTACGACAACTTTGAATATATTACGACTCTGTATGCCAAATTAGCACCTTGAAAAGCTTGTTAGTATACTATACGACACCTCACAACTCCTAACAACACCTTACAATATCGTACGTAAAAATAAAATCCATGATAAACCTAATGAAATCGTCTGAGTCCTTTGAACATCATACGATAACTCAGGACTAGTTACGACTCTGTATGTGACATTAGCAACAAGAAAATTAATTTATAATAATGTAGGACGCGTTACAACTTATAAGAAAACCTTATATCACCGTACGAAACTTTAAAACTCCATAAGAAACCTAATGAATTCTTCCGAGTCATTTAAACATCGTACGACAAATTAGAATATCTTACTACTCTGTATGCCACATTAGTACCTTGAAAATCATGTTAGTATAATGTACGACACCTCACAACTCCTAACAACACCTTACAATACCGTACGTAAAAATAAAATCCATAATAAACCTAATGAATTTGTCCGAGTCCTATGAACATCGTACGATAACTCAGGACTTGTTACGACTCTGTATGTGACATTAGCAACATGAAATGTAATTTAGAATAATGTAGGACGCGTTACAACTTCTAAAAACACCTTACATCACCGTACGAAACATTAAAACTCCAAAATAAACCTAATGAATTCCTTCGAGTCATTTAAACATCGTACGACAACTTTGAATATATTACGACTCTATATGCCAAATTAGCACCTTGAAAAGCTTGTTAGTATACTGTACGACACCTCACAACTCTTAACAACACCTTACAATACCGTACGTAAAAATAAAATCCATACTAAACCTAATGAATTCGTCTGAGTCCTTTGAACATCGTACGATAACTCAGGACTTGTTACGACTCTGTATGTGACATTAGCAACATGAAAAGTAATTTAGAATAATGTAGGACGCGTTACAACTTCTAAGAACACCTTACATCACCCTACGAAACATTAAAACTCCAAAATAAACCTAATGAATTCCTTCGAGTCATTTAAACATCGTACGACAACTTTGAATATATTACGACTCTGTATGCCAAATTAGCACCTTGAAAAGCTTGTTAGTATACTATACGACACCTCACAACTCCTAACAACACCTTACAATATCGTACGTAAAAATAAAATCCATAATAAACCTAATGAATTCGTCTGAGTCCTTTGAACATCGTACGATAACTCAGGACTTGTTACGACTCTGTATGTGACATTAGCATCATGAAAATTAATTTATAATAATGTAGGACGTGTTACAACTTCTAAGAACACCTTATATCACCGTACGAAACATTAAAACTCCATAATAAACCTAATAAATTCTTCCGAGTCATTTAAACATCGTACGTCAAATTAGAATATCTTACTACTCTGTATGTCACATTAGTACCTTGAAAAGCATGTTAGTATAATGTACGACACCTCACAACTCCTAACAACACCTTACAATACCGTACGTAAAAATAAAATCCATAATAAACCTAATGAATTCGTCCGAGTCCTATGAACATCGTACGATAACTCAGGACTTGTTACGACTCTGTATGTGACATTAGCAACATGAAATGTAATTTAGAATAATGTAGGACGCGTTACAACTTCTAAGAACACCTTACATCACCGTACGAAACATTAAAACTCCAAAATAAACCTAATGAATTCCTTCGAGTCATTTAAACATCGTACGACAACTTTGAATATATTACGACTCTATATGCCAAATTAGCACCTTGAAAAGCTTGTTAGTATACTGTACGACACCTCACAACTCCTAACAACACCTTACAATACCGTACGTAAAAATAAAATCCATACTAAACCTAATGAATTCGTCTGAGTCGTTTGAACATCGTACGATAACTCAGGACTTGTTATGACTCTGTATGTGACATTAGCAACATGAAAATTAATTTATAATAATTTAGGACGCGTTACAACTTCCAAGAACACCCTATATCACCGTACGAAACATTAAAACTCCATAATAAACCAAATGAATTCTTCCGAGTCATTTAAACATCGTACGACAACTTAGAATATCTTACGACTCTGTATGCCACATTAGTACCTTGAAAAGCATGTTAGTATAATGTACGACACCTCACAACTCCTAACAACACCTTACAATACCGTACGTAAAAATAAAATCCATAATAAACCTAATGAATTCGTCCGAGTCCTATGAACATCGTACGATAACTCAGGACTTGTTACGACTCTGTATGTGACATTAGCAACATGAAATGTAATTTAGAATAATGTAGGACGCGTTACAACTTCTAAGAACACCTTACATCACCGTACGAAACATTAAAACTCCAAAATAAACCTAATGAATTCCTTCGAGTCATTTAAACATCGTACGACAACTTTGAATATATTACGACTCTATATGCCAAATTAGCACCTTGAAAAGCTTGTTAGTATACTGTACGACACCTCACAACTCCTAACAACACCTTACAATACCGTACGTAAAAATAAAATCCATACTAAACCTAATGAATTCGTCTGAGTCGTTTGAACATCGTACGATAACTCAGGACTTGTTATGACTCTGTATGTGACATTAGCAACATGAAAATTAATTTATAATAATGTAGGACGCGTTACAACTTCCAAGAACACCCTATATCACCGTACGAAACATTAAAACTCCATAATAAACCAAATGAATTCTTCCGAGTCATTTAAACATCGTACGACAACTTAGAATATCTTACGACTCTGTATGCCACATTAGTACCTTGAAAAGCATGTTAGTATAATGTACGACACCTCACAACTCCTAACAACACCTTACAATACCGTACGTAAAAATAAAATCCATAATAAACCTAATGAATTCGTCCGAGCCCTGTGAACATCGTACGATAACTCAGGACTTGTTACGACTCTGTATGTGACATTAGCAACATGAAAAGTAATTTAGAATAATGTAGGACGCGTTACAACTTCTAAGAACACCGTACATCACCGTACGAAACATTAAAACTCCAAAATAAACCTAATGAATTCCTTCGAGTCATTTAAACATCGTACGACAACTTTGAATATATTACGACTCTGTATGCCAAATTAGCACCTTGAAAAGCTTGTTAGTATACTATACGACACCTCACAACTCCTAACCACACCTTACAATACCGTACGTAAAAATAAAATCCATAATAAACCTAATGAATTCGTCTGAGTCCTTTGAACATCGTACGATAACTCAGGACTTGTTACGACTCTGTATGTGACATTAGCATCATGAAAATTAATTTATAATAATGTAGGACGTGTTACAACTTCTAAAACACCTTATATCACCGTACAAAACATTAAAACTCCATAATAAACCTAATAAATACTTCCGAGTCATTTAAACATCGTACGACAAATTAGAATATATTACTACTCTGTATGCCACATTAGTACCTTGAAAAGTATGTTTGTATAATGTACGGCACCTCACAACTCCTAACAACACCTTACAATACCGTACGTAAAAATAAAATCCATAATAAACCTAATGAATTCGTCCGAGTCCTGTGAACATCGTACGATAACTCAGGACTTGTTACGACTCTGTATGTGACATTAGCAACATGAAAAGTAATTTAGAATAATGTAGGACGCGTTACAACTTCTAAGAACACCTGACATCACCGTACGAAACATTAAAACTCCAAAATAAACCTAATGAATTCCTTCGAGTCATTTAAACATCGTACGACAACTTTGAGTATATTACGACTCTGTATGCCAAATTAGCACCTTGAAAAGCATGTTAGTATACTATACGACACCTCACAACTCCTAACAACACCTTACAATACTGTACGTAAAAATAAAATCCATAATAAACCTAATGAATTCGTCTGAGTCCTTTGAACATCGTACGATAACTCAGGACTTGTTACGACTCTGTATGTGACATTAACAACATAAAAATTAATTTAGAATAATGTAGGACGCGTTACAACTTCTAAGAACACCTTACATCACCGTATGAAACATTAAAACTCCAAAATAAACCTAATGAATTCCTTCGAGTCATTTAAACATCGTACGACAACTTTGAATATATTACGACTCTATATGCCAAATTAGCACCTTGAAAAGCTTGTTAGTATACTGTACGACACCTCACAACTCCTAACAACACCTTACAATACCGTACGTAAAAATAAAATCCATACTAAACCTAATGAATTCGGCTGAGTCCATTGAACATCATACGATAACTCAGGACTTGTTACGACTCTGTATGTGACATTAGCAACATGAAAATTAATTTATAATAATGTAGGACGCGTTACAACTTCTAAGAACACCTTATATCACCGTACGAAACATTAAAACTCCATAATAAACCTAATGAATTCTTCCGAGTCATTTAAACATCGTACGACAAATTAGAATATCTTACTACTCTGTATGCCACATTAGTACCTTGAAAAGCATGTTAGTATAATGTACGACACCTCACAACTCCTAACAACACCTTACAATACCGTACGTAAAAATAAAGTCCATAATAAACCTAATGAATTCGTCCATGTCCTTTGAACATCGTACGAAAACTCAGGACTTGTTACGACTCTGTATGTGACATTACCAACATGAAAAGTAATTTAGAAAAGTGTAGGACGCGTTACTACTTCTAAGAACACCGTACATCACCGTACGAAACCTTAAAACTCCATAATAAACATAATGAATTAGTCCGAGTCCTATGAACATCGTACGATAACTCATGACATGTTACGACTATGTATGTGACATTAGCAACATGAAAAGTAATTTAGAATAATGTAGGACGCGTTACAACTTCTAAGAACACCTTACATCACCGTATGAAACATTAAAACTCCAAAATAAACCTAATGAATTCCTTCGAGTCATTTAAAAATAAAATCCATAATAAACCTAATGAATTCGTCTGAGTCCTATGAACATCGTACGATAACTCAGGACTTGTTACAACTCTGTATGTGACATTACCAACATGAAAAGTAATTTAGAAAAATGTAGGACGCGTTACAACTTCTAAGAACACCTTACGTCACCATACGAAACCATAAAACTCCATAATAAACCTAATGAATTAGTGTGAGTCCTATGAACTTCGTACGATAACTCATGACTTATTACGACTCTGTATCTGACATTAGCAACATGAAAAGTAATTTAGAATAATGTAGGACGCGTTACAAATTCTAAGAACACCTTACATCACCGTACGAAACATTAAAACTTCATAATAAACCTAATGAATTCCTCCGAGTCATTTAAACATCGTACGCAACTTAGAATATATTACGACTTTGTATGCGACATTAGCTCCTTAAAAAGCATGTTAGTATAATGTACGATACCTCACAACTCCTAACAACACCTTACAATACAGTACATAAAATTAAAATCCATAATAAACCTATTGAATTCGTCCGAGTCCTATGAACATCGTACGATAACCCAGGACTTGTTACGACTCTGTATGTGACATTACCAACATGAAAAGTAATTTAGAAAAGTGTAGGACGCATTACTACTTCTAAGAACACCGTACATCACCGTACGAAACCTTAAAACTCCATAATAAACATAATGAATTAGTCCGAGTCCTATGAACATCGTACGATAACTCATGACATGTTACGACTATGTATGTGACATTAGCAACATGAAAAGTAATTTAGAATAATGTAGGACGCGTTACAACTTCTAAGAACACCTTACATCACCGTATGAAACATTAAAACTCCAAAATAAACCTAATGAATTCCTTCGAGTCATTTAAAAATAAAATCCATAATAAACCTAATGAATTCGTCTGAGTCCTATGAACATCGTACGATAACTCAGGACTTGTTACAACTCTGTATGTGACATTACCAACATGAAAAGTAATTTAGAAAAATGTAGGACGCGTTACAACTTCTAAGAACACCTTACGTCACCATACGAAACCATAAAACTCCATAATAAACCTAATGAATTAGTGTGAGTCCTATGAACTTCGTACGATAACTCATGACTTATTACGACTCTGTATCTGACATTAGCAACATGAAAAGTAATTTAGAATAATGTAGGACGCGTTACAAATTCTAAGAACACCTTACATCACCGTACGAAACATTAAAACTTCATAATAAACCTAATGAATTCCTCCGAGTCATTTAAACATCGTACGCAACTTAGAATATATTACGACTTTGTATGCGACATTAGCTCCTTAAAAAGCATGTTAGTATAATGTACGATACCTCACAACTCCTAACAACACCTTACAATACAGTACATAAAATTAAAATCCATAATAAACCTATTGAATTCGTCCGAGTCCTATGAACATCGTACGATAACCCAGGACTTGTTACGACTCTGTATGTGACATTACCAACATGAAAAGTAATTTAGAAAAGTGTAGGACGCATTACTACTTCTAAGAACACCGTACATCACCGTACGAAACCTTAAAACTCCATAATAAACATAATGAATTAGTCCGAGTCCTATGAACATCGTACGATAACTCATGACATGTTACGACTATGTATGTGACATTAGCAACATGAAAAGTAATTTAGAATAATGTAGGACGCGTTACAACTTCTAATAACACCTTACATCACCGTACGAAACATTAAAACTCCATAAAAAAGCTAATGAATTCCTCCGAGTCATTTAAACATCGTACGCAACTTAGAATATATTACCACTATGTATGCCACATTAGATCCTTAAAAAGCATGTTAGTATAACGTACGACACCTTACAACTCCTAACAACACCTTACAATACCGTACGTAAAAATAAAATCCATAATAAACCTAATGAATTTGTCCATGTCCTTTGAACATCGTATGAAAACTCTGGACTTGGTTCGACTCAGTATGTGACATTAGCAACATGAAAAGTAGTTTAGAATAATGTAGGACGCGTTACAACTACTAAGAACACCTTACATCACCGTACGAAACATTAAAACTCCAACATATACCTAATGAATTCGTTCGAGTCATTTAAACATCGTACGACATCTTTGAATATATTACGACTCTGTATGCCTAAATAGCACCTTGAAAAGCATGTTAGTATACTGTACGACACCTCACAACTCATAACAACACCTTGCAATACCATACGTAAAATAAAATCCATAATAAACCTAATGAATTCGTTTGAGTCCTTTGAACATCGTACGATAACTCAGGACTTGTTACGTCTCTGTATGTGACATTAGAAACATGAAAATTAATTTATAATAATGTAGGACGCGTTACAACTTCTAAGAACACCTTATATCACCGTACAAAACATTAAAACTCCATAATAAACCTAATGAATTCTTCCAAGTCATTTAAACATCGTACGACAACTTAGAATATCTTACTACTCTGTATGCCTCATTAGTACCTTGAAAAGCATGTTAGTATAATGTACGACACCTCACAACTCCTAACAACACCTTACAATACCGTACGTAAAAATAAAATCCATAATAAACCTAATGAATTAGTCCGAGTCCTATGAACATCGTACGATAACTCAGGACTTGTTACGACTCTGTATGTGACATTAGCAACATGAAAAGTAATTTAGAATAATGTAGGACACGTTACAACTTCTAAGAACACCTTACATCACCGTACGAAACATTAAAACTCCAAAATAAACCTAATGAATTCCTTCGAGTCATTTAAACATCGTACGAAAACTTTGAATATATTACGACTCTGTATGCCAAATTAGCACCTTGGAAAGCTTGTTAGTATATTGTACGACACCTCACAACTCCTAACAACACCTTACAATACAGTACGTAAAAATAAAATTCATAATAAACCTAACGAATTCGTCCATATCCTTTGAACATCGTACGAAAACTCAGGACTTGTTACGACTCAGTATGTGACATTAGCAACATGAAAAGTAATTTAAAATAATGTAGGACGCGTTACAACTTCTAAGAACACCTTACATCACCGTATGAAACATTAAAACTCCAAAATAAACCTAATGAATTCCTTCGAGTCATTTATGTGACATCTGCCCCGAACCCGAATCCGGACGCCCGACTCGAACCCAAAGTTTTATCTCTGTTATATGTAAATCATATTTATTTTCAGAAAATGTAACGTTCGTTAGTATGATTATTAATAAACGCATTTGATTCTACGATATTCTCAACACAATCAAATAATTATATTTATGTCACAAAATATTCACGTGTGTCAAATAATTACTCTTTGTAATAATGAATCTAAAAAAATACACACATATATATATAAATATAGTTCATAAAAGAAAGTTATTGAAAAAAATTAAAGAAAATCACTTCTAAGTCTAGCAATGGTCTCGTAACGACATAAACGAGCTAAAAATATAAAAAAACGTCACTTATGTAATCGTTGCGCTTCAACTTGGTTAAGTTGGTTAGTTAAAATAAAGGATTAATTAACTTTGTGTCAAAACTGTCAACTTTCAAACTTATATTAAAAGTTTATTTGATCTCAAAAATAATATTGAAACCAAAAGGACCATAAGTGTAAATATATGTTTTCAACCCAAACCATCCCCCTGTCGCACGTTTTTCCGGCCAGTACATTTTCCGGCCACCGTTCCGTTTCCGGCGAGCCCTATTTCACGAATCATTACTATTTTTAACTCAATCCAACCTTTCCAAAACATCTACTGGTTTGAATCAAACCCCTAATCGACCAAAAAACGCATTTAGAACCGGTTTAGAGTGAATCTATTTTGGGTTTCAATTCGGAATCATAATCCCCTAAATTATGACTCGTATCAACGATTTATTTAACCCATATCCTTCCAAAACGCTCGACTAACATAAATCAATTACCAAATCATCTCAATTCTTCACCACAATCACCGAAACCACAAATCAAATACCAAAAACTCTAAATTCCGACGACCATATCAAACTCCACGTTCCGGTCACCATTACAGGTAATTTTTGGTTCCATTTTACTCTCTTTTATCGTCTACATCGTCCTAAACTATCAATTTTATCTCTTTTCGTTCCAGATTAGTGATTTTTGTATCAAAATAGCCGACCCTTGTTCTTCAATCCAACCCGTTCAATCCGTCGAATCCAAGTAAGTTTAATATATCAAAATACTCGTGTTGTAATGGGGATTAAAAGCCCTCTATTGGATTGGGATTGTATTAACTGATTCAGAAGAATTGGACAGATTTCGTTTCTAGGGCTTATATCAAAAGGGTGTTCTTGGCAAATAAAAGATAAAACAGTTTAAAAACAGATTTATTCAACTAAAGCGTATCTGGTCCAGCGGTTAAGTACATGTGTGTGGGTGTGGACAGGTCACGGGTTCGAGTCCCCTTTCCTCCAATCTGTTTAATTTTAATTTTTAAGTTGTTTTACATATTAGCTAACATTAAATTTTAGTTATAATAAACCATTAAATATATCTTTTATATATCAAATACATTTAAAAGTTTATAAAACTTATAAAATTCTAGATTTAAATAATAATGTTATATTATTAAGTATTTAAATTGTATACATATTTAAAATAAAAACAAAAAGACAAATACTTATGAAATATGTATATATTCAAATACGAAAACATATTTACGTTTCGTACCCGAAATCACAATTCGTAATTCAAAACCCTAAATCCTAAATTTTAAACCCTAATTTCCAATTTATAATCTAAATTCCTAAATCCCAAACCCGAAACCCTAGATCTCGGATTTGTGATTCTTGTTTCTATTTGTTCGTTTCTAAGTTAGGGTTTTTCCCAACTAATTAGGTGGTACCAATATTTGGGAGACTCTCGGTTCGTTATAGCAACGTTTCTTTTACCGGTTATCTTTTCTTGTTAAGGTGAGTAAACTCACTTCCCCTTTTTCTATTTTACTTTTTGGGGCTGAAACATGTGCTTATTACGCTATGATTTCTTTTTGTTTCTTGTTTCTTTTTCAAAATGAGATCATATAATATGTTAATCTAGTTTGGCCGCTTGATTCAATCTTATGTGTTAGGAATAGAAATTATATTATTTGTAATTTCCACCGGTACGATATTAGCGCTGATAGGTGATTAGACCCAGCGATTCTTTTGTTGATTCTATAGGTTAGATTCTAGTTGCTAAACGAGATGCTTGTTACTAAGTTGCTATGTCCCTTACGATGCTAAAAATATTTATTGATAACTTATACAACGAGATGGTTCAATGACGGTTACTTGTCGGTTCAATGAATGTTATCAATAAATGTAACACGCTTGATTCTATGTTGATTCTATGGTCATGGTTGAATGATATAATTATATTGCTAAACACATAAACTTGCGTGACATATTCGTATTGATCTCGGATTTCATATTATGTATTATCAGTTGTGTTTTTACTCACTAGCTAATTCTTTAGCTAACTTATTTTACACATGTTTCAGGTGGCGTTTGTTTTGTTTATGCTTCACAAGACACGTACGATTGCTTTTGGACCTAGATTAAAAGTTACTTAAATAGCCTTAATTATTGGTTTTTGCTTTCGTATTTAAGACTATTTACTTTTTCCTTGTCATGACATTGAGGCTTAGTTAAATATTAAAATATGTTTTTAGTGTGCCATGTGCTTTGTACTAATGATATCCAATTCACTTGACAACCCGGTGTTTTCCGCCACCAGGCGGGGTGTCACAATTTAAAAATAAAATCCATAATAAACCTAATGAATTCGTCCGAGTCCTATGAACATCGTACGATAACTCAGGACTTGTTACGACTCTGTATGTGACATTACCAACATGAAAAGTAATTTAGAAAAATGTAGGACGCGTTACAACTTCTAAGAACACCTTACATCACCATACGAAACCATAAAACTCCATAATAAACCTAATGAATTAGTGTGAGTCCTATGAACTTCGTACGATAACTCATGACTTATTACGACTCTGTATGTGACATTAGCAACATGAAAAGTAATTTAGAATAATGTAGGACGCGTTACAGATTCTAAGAACACCTTACATCACCGTACGAAACATTAAAACTTCATAATAAACCTAATGAATTCCTCCGAGTCATTTAAACATCGTACGCAACTTAGAATATATTACGTCTTTGTATGCGACATTAGCTTCTTAAAAAGCATGTTAGTATAATGTACGATACCTCACAACTCCTAACAACACCTTACAATACAGTACATAAAATTAAAATCCATAATAAACCTATTGAATTCGTCCGAGTCCTATGAACATCGTACGATAACCCAGGACTTGTTACGACTCTATATGTGACATTACCAACATGAAAAGTAATTTAGAAAAGTGTAGGACGCGTTACTACTTCTAAGAACACCGTACATCACCGTACGAAACCTTAAAACTCCATAATAAACATAATGAATTAGTCCGAGTCCTATGAACATCGTACGATAACTCATGACATGTTACGACTATGTATGTGACATTAGCAACATGAAAAGTAATTTAGAATAATGTAGGACGCGTTACAACTTCTAATAACACCTTACATCACCGTACGAAACATTAAAACTCCATAAAAAACCTAATGAATTCCTCCGAGTCATTTAAACATCTTACGCAACTTAGAATATATTACCACTATGTATGCCACATTAGATCCTTAAAAAGCATGTTAGTATAACGTACGACACCTTACAACTCCTAACAACACCTTACAATACCGTACGTAAAAATAAAATCCATAATAAACCTAATGAATTTCTCCATGTCCTTTGAACATCGTATGAAAACTCTGGACTTGTTTCGACTCAGTATGTGACATTAGCAACATGAAGAGTAATTTAGAAAAATGTAGGACGCGTTACAACTTCTAAGAACACCTTACATCACCATACGAAACCATAAAACTCCATAATAAACCTAATGAATTAGTGTGAGTCCTATGAACTTCGTACGATAACTCATGACTTATTACGACTCTGTATGTGACATTAGCAACATGAAAAGTAATTTAGAATAATGTAGGACGCGTTACAAATTCTAAGAACACCTTACATCACCGTACGAAACATTAAAACTTCATAATAAACCTAATGAATTCCTCCGAGTCATTTAAACATCGTACGCAACTTAGAATATATTACGTCTTTGTATGCGACATTAGCTTCTTAAAAAGCATGTTAGTATAATGTACGATACCTCACAACTCCTAACAACACCTTACAATACAGTACATAAAATTAAAATCCATAATAAACCTATTGAATTCGTCCAAGTCCTATGAACATCGTACGATAACCCAGGACTTGTTACGACTCTGTATGTGACATTACCAACATGAAAAGTAATTTAGAAAAGTGTAGGACACGTTACTACTTCTAAGAACACCGTACATCACCGTACGAAACCTTAAAACTCCATAATAAACATAATGAATTAGTCCGAGTCCTATGAACATCGTACGATAACTCATGACATGTTACGACTATGTATGTGACATTAGCAACATGAAAAGTAATTTAGAATAATGTAGACGCGTTACAACTTCTAATAACACCTTACATCACCGTACGAAACATTAAAACTCCATAAAAAACCTAATGAATTCTTCCGAGTCATTTAAACATCTTACGAAACTTAGAATATATTACCACTATGTATGCCACATTAGATCCTTAAAAAGCATGTTAGTATAACGTACGACACCTTACAACTCCTAACAACAGCTTACAATACCGTACGTAAAAATAAAATCCATAATAAACCTAATGAATTTGTCCATGCCCTTTGAACATCGTATGAAAACTCTGGACTTGTTTCGACTCAGTATGTGACATTAGCAACATGAAAAGTAATTTAGAATAATGTAGGACGCGTTACAACTACTAAGAACACCTTACATCACCGTACGAAACATTAAAACTCCAACATAAACCTAATGAATTCCTTCGAGTCATTTAAACATCGTACGACATCTTTGAATATATTACGACTCTGTATGCCTAATTAGCACCTTGAAAAGCATGTTGGTATACTGTACGATACCTCACAACTCCTAACAACACCTTAAAATACCGTACGTAAAAATAAAATCCATAATAAACCTAATGAATTCGTCTGAGTCCTTTGAACATCGTACGATAACTCAAGACTTGTTACGACTCTGTATATGACACTAGCAACATGAAAATTAATTTATAATAATGTAGGACGCGTTACAACTTCTAAGAACACCTTATATCACCATACGAAACATTAAAACTCCATAATAAACCTAATGAATTTTTCCGAGTCATTTAAACATCGTACGACAACTTAGAATTGTTAGGGCTTATTTCTGGTTAAGATTTACTTTGTACTTTGTTTATACATTTTGTATAGTTTAGGGTTAATTTTGTATTTTCCCTAATGTATTGTTGCATAAAGCATGTAGTAAGAGAATGTTAGTGAGGGAGTCTAGATCACAATTACACGTTAGAGAGAGAGTTAACTGTGTGTGATTTACATTCTCCTGCACTTTTGTACTACAATTTTGCTTTGATCATCAATACAAAGAAAATTATTAGTAATGAATTTTGTTGCTGATTGAACTGTGTTTGTGTACTTAAATCGTTCTGATCATTGAGCGATATCGATCCAATTGAACCTATCAATTGGTATCAGAGCTGTTGGTATTGTGTTCTTCGCTATTCATCAAGCAAAAACACATCAATATTGCTCAAAATCATGATCTGAATGAATTGTTGCTGTTTTTAGTTGTGATTTGTGACAACCCGTAAATTCCAGGTTAACACCGTTAAACCATTTTCGCTCTTTTCTGTTAAAGTTAAAATAACTACTGTAAACTGCTTTATTGTTTTGTAAATTAAATTCTACAAACTTCGGGGTTCTTTCGTAGTTTAAGAAAATAGTTTATAACATTTGAAACTAAATAAATAAACCATTAAAGTTGGAGGGAGCAAAATGTAAAATCATAAATAAATCACCCAACCCTAAAACCCACCCCCCTTATCTGCCTTCATCTTTCTTCTCCTTCGGTCGACGGCTGCATCAAACTAAACACACACACACGCACAACATCAGCTCTCTCATACCTGCACGCTCTCCCCTCCCTCTCGTCTCTCTTCGTCGCCGGCACCGGCACCGGAAAACGAAAGCAACCCGTCACCGACAAACCTGCAACTCCGGTGAACTTGAAAGTCCGATCACTTCTGTTTTTCCCTCTCCACATATCGGTAAGCAATAACAACTTCATAACTCGTAAATACAGCAGTTTTGTTCTGGGTTTCGTTCGGTTTCATTACGGTTTACGATTTAGTTTCGGTTCAATCCCGATTATATGAGGATGTATATATGTGCGATGTAATCTGCGTGAAAGTATGTATGTACTGATATGTATATATTGTGTGTGAATGAAATCGGTATATTGTGTGTATGGGATATGCAATGTACATGGATGCAATAATAGTTAATATTATGTACATGTGTATGTGTAAGCTGCATCAGAACGTATGTATGCATATAGAAGTCTTAATCAGTAAGCAAATATGCATGTGTAGGTAGGAAATGAGTAAGTTCTTAATATGTTTTGTTATTTCGTTTGCGGGTTTTGGTTTCCAGCTACGGGTTGGATTTGTTCGATTTCGGGTTGTTAGTATACATGTATGGAATGTGTGTGTGTTGTGTGATAATATACATGTATGTATAAATGCATGATGAAATGGTGAAAGTTGCATAATGATGAAGATGAACGCCGAAAGTAGGTTTGTAGGTGCGAATCCTCATATATATATATATATATATATATATATATATGTGTGTGTGTGTAGAATGTGTAGGTAATTTGTGTTGTATATATGTATACTAAAGAGCAAAATTAGCAGCATGTGTGTATTATATGCATTATATGAAACAATAATACTAAGTTATATGCATGTATGTATATTGCGGTTATATGCATGTATGTATTGCGTAGGGCTGCGTTGATAGTATGTATATATATGTGTTCTATAGGTAGGTGTATGTAAAATGAATTACATTGTATAAGCCTATCTAGATGAAGAAAATTTGTGAAAATATAGGTATGTGATTTAGTTGTGCATAGGTAAAGGAATGTGTGTTGTTTTATAAATTATATAATTGTATACATGTGTATGTGTTACGTTGCGTGTAAGTGAGTAAATGTATGAATGAACGAAAGGTTTGAATGGTATGAGTAATATAAAAACAGATTGTTCATGTGTATAAATAAATGTACATATATATTAGCATCATGCATGTCAATATATATGAAAGCGGTGTGAAATGACAGTGTGAAAGTATGTTAATTATATATTTGAGCGTGTGTATTTAGGTGGTAAAATGTAATATAGTATTAATGTGATCTATATGATGATGATGTGAGTCGGGTTGATTTAATGATAAGATGTTTGGATTATGTTGCAAATACAAGTATAAAGTATTATGTATGCCACATTAGATCCTTAAAAAGCATGTTAGTATAACGTACGACACCTTACAACTCCTAACAACAGCTTACAATACCGTACGTAAAAATAAAATCCATAATAAACCTAATGAATTTGTCCATGTCCTTTGAACATCGTATGAAAACTCTGGACTTGTTTCGACTCAGTATGTGACATTAGCAACATGAAAAGTAATTTAGAATAATGTAGGACGCGTTACAACTACTAAGAACACCTTACATCACCGTACGAAACATTAAAACTCCAACATAAACCGAATGAATTCCTTCGAGTCATTTAAACATCGTACGACATCTTTGAATATATTACGACTCTGTATGCCTAATTAGCACCTTGAAAAGCATGTTAGTATACTGTACGACACCTCACAACTCCTAACAACACCTTAAAATACCGTACGTAAAAATAAAATCCATAATAAACCTAATGAATTCGTCTGAGTCCTTTGAACATCGTACGATAACTCAAGACTTGTTACGACTCTGTATATGACACTAGCAACATGAAAATTAATTTATAATAATGTAGGACACGTTACAACTTCTAAGAACACCTTATATCACCATACGAAACATTAAAACTCCATAATAAACCTAATGAATTTTTCCGAGTCATTTAAACATCGTACGACAACTTAGAATTGTTAGGGCTTATTTCTGGTTAAGATTTACTTTGTACTTTGTTTATACATTTTGTATAGTTTAGGGTTAATTTTGTATTTTCCCTAATGTATTGTTGCATAAAGCATGTAGTAAGAGAATGTTAGTGAGAGAGTCTAGATCACAATTACACGTTAGAGAGAGAGTTAACTGTGTGTGATTTACATTCTCCTGCACTTTTGTACTACAATTTTGCTTTGATCATCAATACAAAGAAAATTATTAGTAATGAATTTTGTTGCTGATTGAACTGTGTTTGTGTACTTAAATCGTTCTGATCATTGAGCGATATCGATCCAATTGAACCTATCAATTGGTATCAGAGCTGTTGGTATTGTGTTCTTCGCTATTCATCAAGCAAAAACACATCAATATTGCTCAAAATCATGATCTGAATGAATTGTTGCTGTTTTTAGTTGTGATTTGTGACAACCCGTAAATTCCAGGTTAACACCGTTAAACCATTTTCGCTCTTTTCTGTTAAAGTTAAAATAACTACTGTAAACTGCTTTATTGTTTTATAAATTAAATTCTACAAACTTCGGGGTTCTTTCGTAGTTTAAGAAAATAGTTTATAACATTTGAAACTAAATAAATAAACCATTAAAGTTGGAGGGAGCAAAATGTAAAATCATAAATAAATCACCCAACCCTAAAACCCACCCCCCTTATCTGCCTTCATCTTTCTTCTCCTTCGGTCGACGGCTGCATCAAACTAAACACACACACACGCACAACATCAGCTCTCTCATACCTGCACGCTCTCCCCTCCCTCTCGTCTCTCTTCGTCGCCGGCACCGGCACCGGAAAACGAAAGCAACCCGTCACCGACAAACCTGCAACTCCGGTGAACTTGAAAGTCCGATCGCTTCTGTTTTTCCCTCTCCACATATCGGTAAGCAATAACAACTTCATAACTCGTAAATACAGCAGTTTTGTTCTGGGTTTCGTTCGGTTTCATTACGGTTTACGATTTGGTTTCGGTTCAATCCCGATTATATGAGGATGTATATATGTGCGATGTAATCTGCGTGAAAGTATGTATGTACTGATATGTATATATTGTGTGTGAATGAAATCGGTATATTGTGTGTATGGGATATGCAATGTACATGGATGCAATAATAGTTAATATTATGTACATGTGTATGTGTAAGCTGCATCAGAACGTATGTATGCATATAGAAGTCTTAATCAGTAAGCAAATATGCATGTGTAGGTAGGAAATGAGTAAGTTCTTAATATGTTTTGTTATTTCGTTTGCGGGTTTTGGTTTCCAGCTACGGGTTGGATTTGTTCGATTTCGGGTTGTTAGTATACATGTATGGAATGTGTGTGTGTTGTGTGATAATATACATGTATGTATAAATGCATGATGAAATGGTGAAAGTTGCATAATGATGAAGATGAACGCCGAAAGTAGGTTTGTAGGTGCGAATCCGCATATATATATATATATGTGTGTGTGTAGAATGTGTAGGTAATTTGTGTTGTATATATGTATACTAAAGAGCAAAATTAGCAGCATGTGTGTATTATATGCATTATATGAAACAATAATACTAAGTTATATGCATGTATGTATATTGCGGTTATATGCATGTATGTATTGCGTAGGGCTGCGTTGATAGTATGTATATATATGTGTTCTATAGGTAGGTGTATGTAAAATGAATTACATTGTATAAGCCTATCTAGATGAAGAAAATTTGTGAAAATATAGGTATGTGATTTAGTTGTGCATAGGTAAAGGAATGTGTGTTGTTTTATAAATTATATAATTGTATACATGTGTATGTGTTACGTTGCGTGTAAGTGAGTAAATGTATGAATGAACGAAAGGTTTGAATGGTATGAGTAATATAAAAACAGATTGTTCATGTGTATAAATAAATGTACATATATATTAGCATCATGCATGTCAATATATATGAAAGCGGTGTGAAATGACAGTGTGAAAGTATGTTAATTATATATTTGAGCGTGTGTATTTAGGTGGTAAAATGTAAGTATAGTATTAATGTGATCTATATGATGATGATGTGAGTCGGGTTGATTTAATGATAAGATGTTTGGATTATGTTGCAAATACAAGTATAAAGTATTATGTGTGGCACATGTAAATATTGTGTGGTGTATTATTATTATTATCATATAAAGCCGAACCGAACACCCGAAACCCTAGGGAATGTTATATTATAATTACATGTTCTTAGTTAATAACTAGTAAGTGATTATTTAAAACAGGTCGTAAGACGGTCTAGTTTCTTTAATTGCATCTTTACCGTTTATTTGATGTGCTCTTCAAAGGTGAGTTCACTGAACTGTACTTTTACTGTTTCACCCTTTTATGGGCTGAGAACGTGAACAATTACTTTTACGGATTTACAAATTCTGTATGTCCCATGTCTGGATTAGAGCAACTTTTATTTTGTTCATGAAAGACCTCATGGATACCTAGTTGACCGTTAATATTTGTGAAATAGCGGGGAAATTTTGAGTAGTACTATTGGGTTTGACAAACCCCACCCGGGCTAGTCGCGTTAGCACGACAGAAGGACCTGTCGAACGGGTGTTGAATGACCTAACATACTTACAGTGCATCCTGCTGGGATGTACGAACGGGCAAAATGCACTTAATGTGTACTTACGTCACCTTTGGTCAGATACATACGCCTCTAAGGACATGTGCTGTAGACTAGCTACCTACAATGACATACTTAATTTATATTTCTACTTGCAACTAAACTTACTGGATTTATACTTACTATGTGAACTCACCAACCGTCGTGTTGACACTTGTTAGCCTTTCACTTTTACAGGTCATTGGGGTACCACACACTTAGGACATGGCATGGAGTCACGGCTTTTCATTTAAACACTTTCTTGCATTAAAAATCATGTTATGAGTTTAATGACTATTTAGACTGTGTATCTCATGTTGGGCGCGTGTTCTACGCATTTAGTTTACATTTAATATTTTGACATTACATTTCGATTTCGCTTCCGCAAACTTTTAAACGTTAACTCTGTATTAAATTTCCTCATTTAATGAGACACGTATGTTTTAAAATCATATAGTGTCGTTTGGTGTAACTAATGACTGAGATCCTGGTTTGTCACACACTTAATGGTAAAACTCCGTTAGTGGATTTTGGGAGTGTGAATGATTCATCATCACAATCACTTCTAATTCACAACAATTGTGCAAATTCCATCAGATTATCATCAGATCTGAGGAATTAGGAAGGAAGATAAGTTTACTGTTCGATCAAAATTTTGCTCAAATTCATCAAAATTTGATCATGTTTTGGATTGATTGAGATTGGAGATTGTTAATCGGTATATTTCACTGATTGGGTGTGATTTTTGAAGTAATTGGACAAGTTTTTGTTAAACCCAGAAAATTTCGTTTGACGAAGATGATGAACAGGATGAACATGTTGAAGATTAACTAGCCGGGTGATAAAAATTGACTTAGACAAAATATTTGGACTTAGAATTGTGATCAATTAGGTCCTGTGCAGCCGTGTGAAGGCAATTTTGTCTAGACGGTTGAAGAATTTGCAAGAAAAAGGTTGTACTGTTCAGCCGGATCAAGAACTGTTGTGCCGGGTGATCAACTGTTCAGCCGGGTGATTAACATTCTAGCCGGGTGACTCACTACTGTTCAGCCGGGTATCAACATTTCTACCGTGTGACTCACAACTGTGCAGCCGGGTCACTATATTTCAGCCGTGTCAAAGTCAGTCGGGTGATATATTTGACAACTGTTCAGCCGGGTAAACCTTTTTGCCGTGTCAAGTTCTAGCCGGGTCTTAGTTTTCAGCCGTGTGAAGTGTAACTGTTCAGCCGGGTAACATATCTGCCGGGTGAAGATTGCAAGTGTTGAATATTGACAACTGTTGAGCCGTGTCACTGTTTAGACGGGTGAAGAACATTCTCAGCCGGGTGAAGAAGAAAAGTTACTGTTCAGCCGGGTGAAGAAGAAATTTTCACTGTTTAGCCGTGTGACTCATTTTCAGTTGTTTTAAACCTTGTTATCTTATCTTGTCATTATTTACTTGTCTTTATTTTAGTATTTTTACTATTTCTTTTCAAAAATCATTAAAAAACACAAAAATATTTTCTTTAAATTTTTTTAAAATGGCACCTATTGATGATTCTGATAATCGTGTTCCTAGATTGGTTCATCGTGCAGATTTCAAGAACTGGACAATCAGATTAAAGCATCATCTATGCTCTATTGACAATGATCTCTGGAAGTCAATTGATAAAGGTCCTCACATTCCAACTCAGACTGCTCCTGATAGTGCAAGTACCTACACCAAAGACTCTACTGAACCTTATCAAGAAGATAATCTATCAGCTGAAGACTTACGAAAGGTCAAGAATGATAGTAAGGCTTATTCTTTGATGTGCAAAGGTCTGCCACTTCAAGTGTTGTCGAGATTGGATGCTTATCAAACTGGCTACACATTGTTCAAAGCATTGAAATCAATCTGTGAAGGAGGAGAACAGTTGAGAAGTCTCAAGAAGCAGAAATTAAAGAGACAATTGGAGTTATTTGAACATGTTGCTGGAGATTCTGTGCACCAAATGATGAATAGATTTGTTCATCTGACTACTGAAATGACAAATGTTGGTGCAAAGACAGATCTTCAAGATTTGAATGACAGATTGTTGTGTGCTCTTCCATCTTCATGGAAACAAACTGTGACTCTACTGAAGCATACTGAAAAGTTCCCTATGGACTTAGATCTACTCATTGCAAAGATCGAAGAAGTTGAGATTGATGAAAGCTCAAGAAATACTGACAGATCAGGATCACATGCTCAGTACAAGTTTGTTGTGAATCCTGCTAACACAGTGGAGAATGCCTTTCTTGCACAAGATGCTGCAAAAACTGATGAAGAGGGTGATTTATTTGTTGGTGCAAGCTTTTATACTGATTCATCATACATTCCAAACTCACCAACTTATTCTCAACCTCAATCTCCACCAAGAGCTCAAGTTCAAAGTCAGAATGTGAAAAATCAATCAGAAAATCAAGTTCGACTGTTCAAGCAAAAGTAAAAGATGTGATGAACATCTTGTTACAAGATGATGAAACAAAGAATGCATTTACTGCGTTCATGGCAAGCTTTCAAGCATATCAAGGAAGTCATCTGACTCAAATGGACGTCGTACTTCAAGATTTATTTGAAATGGATCCTGATGACGTTGAGGAAATGGATTTAAATTGGCAAATGGTGATGGTTGCATATCGAACTCAGAAACATGCATATGTGAACCGAAGCTACAAGCCACATGCAAACAAGACAGTTGATTTTGACAAATCAAAGGCCAGATGTTTCAACTGTAACTGCTATGGTCATTTTTCTAGGGAATGCAAGGCTCCTAAGAATCAGAATTACAATGATCAAGCCGGTTCAAGTGGACAGAATCAAGGTCAAGGTCAAATCTCGCAATAGTCTTCAAGCTATCAGAACAGGAATCAACGTTTCATGCAGAAACCATATCAAAGTCTTCCCATGCCAGAACTGAAAGACGAAGTTAAGAAGCCAGAAGATCAGACCAAAGCACTGGTAGTTAGTGTGAAAGACGGATATGACTGGAGTGCTTATGCGGAACAGTTTACATCTGATCTTACATCAAGCCTAGCACTGGTATGTGAAATTGAAGAAGATTGGTCTGAAGAAGGGGATGCTCAACTGATTGAAGTCGTGAGTGAAGATTCTAAAGAGTATGATTGGAGTGAAAAGGCAGATCCTGTTGAAGAATCTGAACCAGAAGTTGCGCTTATGGCTACATCCAATGAGTCTTCATCATCTGCTGAACAACCAAAGGTTAGTACTGAATTACCCCCTAATTATGTTCCTCTACCTGATGATGTTAGAGATAGGTTATGTTCTGAACAATGCATTAAACAAGTGGAACATTATAGAACTCATTCTTTTAAAATTGGTGACAAATTAAGCAAACATGAAAAAATTCATGAACAACTTAAAATTGATCACAAAATTGCTGATGAGAAGATATTGTCACTTAAAGAATCATGGAACAAAACCTTGAAAGAATTGGAACTTGTGACCAAACAACATGAATAAATGACAAAGAATTTCGAACAAGAAAAGGTTGCACATGCAGTCACTCAAGTTGAATTAACAAAGGTAAAAAGTTGTAAAACAATGGTGAAACAACTTGTGAGTGAAAGAGGTAACAAAAGCAAACTAGGGTTGGGTTTTACTCATGAACCAATGCCTAAATCAATCACACAAACTTTCCCTGAAAACTTCAATGAATTTGATCATTCACCTGAAAATGAACGAAAATTCAAAGAAATTCAAAGAAGTAAATCCGAATCCGAAGGATCTGAAGTGTTGATTGAAAGTTTGAAAGAAGATGATGCTGTGACGATTGAAGCTGATGATGAAGGTAGCAACAAATCAGAGCCTGTTCTGATTCAACTTGTTGAATATCCTGAACTAAATCCCAAACCAGAAGAAAAGGTGAAGGATGAAGCTGAATTTTCAGGATACAATGATCCTGAATACATCAAGTGGAAGAATGAACAGAAGGCGAAAGTTGCTGATCAACTGATCAAGAAAAAAGAAGTGAAGCAGGCTGAAGTTTCAAAAGGAAAGGTGCAGAAATCAAAATTAACAGTCAATCAATCTGAAACAAAACCGTCAAAAGGTAAAAGTGTCATAAAATCGAATGACAACACCAAAGTTCAAACTGTTAAAACTGAAAATGTCAAACCTGTCAAGAAGAAAGTGTCAAAAGGTAAAACAATCAAGTTTGTATCTGATGGAACTTTCGATATGAACGGATCTTATGGTAACCAAATCAATTCTTCAATCAAATCTAACTCTGGTCTGAAAACAGGTTCAGGTCCTTAGTCTTCCGCTGTCAATGATAAAAGAATTGAACCTAAGAAGGTAACCAAACAAGATGGTTTAAAATCGAACAAAGTTCCCAAGAAATCGAAACTTGATCACAAACAGTTACAGTCACAATCAAAATCTCCACAAAAGAATCAAGTTAACTTAAAACCGAACAAAACTGATAATGAATCACGAGTGGGTTCAACATCAAAAGTTAACAATCGGCTCTTTAGGATTAGCAAGAAACATTGTGAGATTTGTGATCGTTATAATCATGTCAGTGCTGAATGTTTCTTTAACAGGTACTGCAGTTACTGTGACAAAAGAAATCATTCTTCAGAGGAATGTTTTTATAACAAATTCTGTGATATTTGTGAAAGGAGAAATCATGACACAAAAGATTGTTTCTTTCGGAAAAACTCATCAAGAGAAATGACTCCGTTTCCAAATTGTCAAAGAAATCAATCTCTTGGTTTTCAAAAATTTAACCAAAGTCATTCTCCTGATTTGAGAACTTTCAAACGAAACAATTCTGATTTTAATAACTTTTCATCAAGAAATGTGCAGGTTAACAGTTTTAAGCCGAGAGCTTTGATGGTGAGAAATCAGAAATTTGAAAATAACCTTGATCCTAAATTAGAGGAAAGGTTCATTGCTTTAAGAAGAAAGCAATCAAATCAAGCCATTGGGCGAAACATTTTTCAACCAAATCTCTCGAATGAAACAAATTTTCAAAATCTTCATTATCAACAAATTACTGTTACAGATAGATTCGGAAAACCCAAGACCATGTGGGCCTGGGTTGACCAAACTAACTAGGTAATTGTTGAAATGCAGGTACGCCCTCGAAGACCTATCAACTCATGGTTTGTTGATAGTGGGTGTAGCCGGCACATGACAGGCAACCATGCCTTGCTTCAAGATTATAAGCTAAAGAATGGTACACATGTTGCATTTGGAGGAGATGTTGGTGGAAAAATTACTAGAGAAGGAACCGTGTCAAATGGGGTCAATAGCTTTGATAAAGTCAACTACTGTGCACAGTTGAACTTTAATTTGCTAAGTGTATCTCAAATTTGTGACAAATCTTATTCAACTTTATTTGATGATTCTTTCTGTTACATACTCAAACCAGGTTTCAAGATTGACAATGAATGGGTGGTAGTTAAAGCTCCAAGAGATCGTGATGTATACAAGCTTGATATGTCGCAGATAGATGCTGAAACCGAAACTACTTGTCTCATTGCACATGCTTCAAATGATGAGAGTCAGCTTTGGCATAGACGGTTGGGCCATTCAAACTTCAGAAACATGAACCGACTGGTGACTGGAAATCATGCTGTGGGAATACCGTCAAAGAAATTCTCAACAACTAATCTTTGTCCAGCATCTTTGAAAGGAAAACAACACAGAATGTCTTTTAAGTCCAAGCAAGAACACTATATTTCAAAACCCTTGCAGATGCTACATATGGATCTTTTTGGACCAACAAATGTTCAAAGCATCGGAAATAAGTCTTATTGTTTTGTCATCATTGATGATTCACTAGATTTTCTTGTGTTTATTTCTTGCATGTTAAATCTGAAACTGCTGAGTTGTTAAAAGAATTTATTATCAAAGTTGAAAATCAGTTGGATTGTAAAGTAAAAATCTTGAGAAGTGATAATGGAACCGAGTTTAAAAACTCTAATGTTGATTTGTTTTGTGCAGAAAAAGGTATTGCGCGACAATTTAGTGCTCCAAGAGCTCCACAACAGAACGGAGTTGCAGAACGGAAAAATCGGACACTGATTGAAGCAGCAAGATCCATGCTTGCAGATGCCAAAATCCCTATCACATTCTGGGACGAAGCTATTGCTACTGCTTGCTTTGTACAAAACAGAACATTATTGGTTCAGGATAAAATCAAAACGTCTTATGAGTTATTGTTTGGAAGAAAACCGAATATTTCTTACTTGAAAGCATTTGGTTGTCCTGTATCGATTCTAAATTTAACTGATCATCTCGTTAATTTGAGTCAAAATCTGACGATGGATTTTTCCTTGGTTACTCGTCTGTTTCTAAAGCTTATCGGGTTTTTAATAGCAAAACAAACACTGTTATTGAAACTATTAACGTAAAGTTTTAGAAAATTCGTTTCCGTCAGTGGCTCATGGTCCTGAATGGTTGTTTGATTTAGATTCGTTATCAAAATCTTTCAATTCTAACTTATTTGATTTTTCAGGTAATTCGAGAAAAGAGTCAGGAGACTTGGGATGTTTCAGTGATGATTCTGATAATGACGATGATAGCAATCTCAATTTCGAGTATCCGTTCATGTCATTTCATAACCCTGATCATGGTGTATCCAGTCAAGCTCCGGGTCCATTTGGTTCTCAAGAAGATCAAGAATCAAACATTCTGGGCGATGATGTGAATCCGCAAAATTCTCCTATGATGGTGAATCTGTTCAAAATCAACCATCATCAGATCCGAATGTTGAAGTTATTCCAGAATCATTTGATTACTTCATCAATTCACCAGAACAAGTTCCTAATTTCACTCCGCATGTGTCTACAATTCTGCAAGATTTACCGAATCTGAATCAGTCTAATCTGGAGACGCAAGTTCAAGGAGATTCAATTCCAACTCATTGAGTACACAGGAATCATCCTTTATCTCAGATTATAGGACCTTTGAATCAGAGAACTATGAGAAGTCAGACTAAACATGAAAACTTTTGTCTTTATTCATGTTTTCTTTCTTAAGTGGTGCCGAAGAACATTTCAGAAGTGTTACAAGATAACAGTTGGATTGAAGCCATGCAAGAGGAGTTACTTCAATTTCGCAAACAAGAGGTTTGGAAATTAGTGGACTTACCTGAAGGAGAAAATGCGATTGGTACAAGATGGTTGTACAAGAACAAGCCAGACGAACGTGGCATTGTGGTCAGAAATAAAGCCAGACTTATGGCACAAGGTTACACTTAAGAAGAAGGTATTGACTATGAAGAAGTGTTTGCTCCGGTCGCTCGACTTGAAGCTATTCGCGTTTTTCTAGCGTATGCCTCTTTCATGAAGTTCAAAGTGTTTCAAATGAACGTTAAAGGCGCTTTTCTGTATGGACCAATTACCGATGATGTATATGTCAGACAACCTCCTAGTTTTAAAGATCCTGATTATCCACATCGTGTATACAAATTGAGCAAAGCTTTGTATGGTGTACATCAAGCTCCAAGGATTTGGTACGAGACATTATCTAAACATTTGCTAGAACATGTATTTACAAGAGGTTAGATTGATCCAACTTTATTTATGAAGCGGGAAAATGAAGATCTTTTATGTGTTCAAGTGTATGTGGATGATATCATCTTTGGATCAACAAGTTCGTCCATGTGCAAAGAGTTTGAAGAAATCATGAAATGAAGATTTCAGATGAGTTTGATGGGGGAGATTAATTTCTTTCTCGGATTGCAAGTAAAACAGTCAGCAGACGGAATTTTTATCAACCAATCAAAGTTTGTTGAAAAGTTGATGAAAAAGTTCAAGATGAAAGATTGTCAGACTATTCGAACGCCATCTGATGTGAATTGCAAGATACAGCCGGATCCAAAAGGAAAATCCGTTGATCAAACACTGTATAGATCGATGATTGGTTCATTGATGTATCTTACTGCATCAAGGCCAGACATTATGTATGCTGTATGTGTGTGTGCAAGATATCAGTCTGATCCAAAAGAGTCGCACCTGGTTGCTGTTAAACGTATTTTCATATACCTTAAAGGGAAACCGAATCTCGGGTTATGGTATCCTTATGAAGGCAATTTTAAATTATATAGTTATTCTGATAGTGACTTTGGTGGGTGTGCTCTTGACAGGAAATCGACTACGGGTGGATGTCAATTTCTGGGTCCTAGACTTGTTTCTTGGCAATGCAAAAAGCAGACCAACGTTTCTGTATCCACAGCTGAAGCAGAGTATATCGCTGCATCTGCAGGATGTTCTCAAGTTTTGTGGCTACAAAACCAATTGCTTGACTACGGGTTTAATTTTCTCAAAACTCCTGTTCAACACTCAAAAACCAAACATATCGAAATTCGATATCACTTTCTCAGAGACAACTCTGAAAAAGGTTTAATAATTTTGATTAAAGTTCATACCGACAAACAACTGGCAGATCTTTTCACAAAATCATTCTTGTCAGGGCGGTTTGAATTTTAATTCAATCCATAGGGTTAATCAATCATGATTAATTCTAATTTTTGAAAAATCAAACAAAAAATCAGAAAATATAAAAGTAAAAAATATAATAAGTCGATGTCAAGTATTGATTCATTTGTCTTTTATTTTATTGTTTTGCATTGTGAGTGTGCATGAAAAAGAAAAAGCAAACAAAAAGGATATAAAAAGCAAAAAGAAAAGAAAATATCATGTCATAAGAATCTATATTGCAAAACGTGAGAAATGATAGTACGCTAGACATTATTTGTCATCATTTTATATAAATAAAGACTGATGATTGTTAATTGATGTGCGAGACAGCTCAGGCAATTAGACTGAAAAAGTAAGTTCATTGTTGACAAATCTAAATTCAATGATCTTTGTGTTAAGTTCCTTTGTTATACATGTCTAGATATATATCTTTTGATGCATTGCTTGTGATGTTAGTTGTTCATGATCGGGTAACGATGCAGTCTATTTAGTGTGATGAACCGCATCGTGAGCTTCTTTGTTGTGGTACCCACAGACCTGAAGTCTCACACGAAGTCTCTTTTGAGCTTCAAGGTGCAGCAAAAGATTCCCAAAGTTGGAACAAAAAGAGTCCCAGATGTGGACCATCACCAAACAAAAAATTCCAAAAAGGAATTCAGAAGATTCCCAAGGGGAACGATAGGAAATTAAAATTCCAAAATGGAATCAAAAGAAGTCCCAAAGTGGACCAAATCCAAATAGAACCCAGTTTCCACACTGTTTATGATCGTAAGTGACCAGGTTTTTGTGCAAAATGCATTCAGGTAGTGGTTGATAAGGAAATATGTTGACATATGTATACATGTGGGTCACATAAGTCATTTTAATCGAACCTTAATCTCATCATGATACTGAAAAAGTAAGTGTATCAACTCGAGCTAATTGGTAAGTTTTCATATCATCACTCAATCAAACATAAGTCAAATGTCTATTCAAAACTTGCAAAACATGTTCAGATAATGTGTGGTATGATCTCACTGCGATATTTTGATTCATTGCATTGCATATGTCTTTATTTTAATGTGTGTGCTTTGTGTGTGCAGGCATATGGAATTTTTATTGACACATCGACATCCTTGTTAAACTTAAAAATTTCAAGAAATTTCAAGTTTAGGGGGAGAATAATTGAAGAAGAAAAATATTTACAAAAATACAAAAAAATATTTTTGAATAAGTGTGTTTTGAATGAACAAGATTATGTGGTATGAAAAGCAAAAGTATTGAATGTGTTAAAAACAAACCCAAGGTCTTGTGATGTGTTTTTAAGAAATTGCTTCGGGATATAGAAATATTGGTTGTGCAAAAACATTTTTGTGAGAAAAATTAAAGAAAAAGAAAAAGGATTTAATGAGAATTTATTTTTGTTACCTTGTCTTATATTTTTGATATTTAATGTGACAAACCCTAATAAGGATGTCTTGTCAAATTAATATGTCGAGAATGTTTGCAGGTGCAATAAATACTGTTGAAAAGTCAACAGACGGAGAAAAATGAAAAATTGTCAAAGTGTTGTCGCCGGGTGAAGATATCATAAGACATTATTTAGCCGGGTAATGAAGTCACTATTTAGCCGGGTAAGAGTGTTGTTGGATATCAGCCGGGTGATTGAAAGAAAAGTTTGGGTGAAGATGTTATGACTACTTTGTTTCCGGGTAATGAAGTGATATGTCACCAGCCGGGTAATGAACAAGTCACTATTTTTGCCGGGTAAAGAAGTCATGTTGATATCAGCCGGGTGACAAGTTGCGTGTTACTATACAGCCGGGTGATGAAGTGTTGACACTGTACAACCGGGTAATAGAATGAAGATTCTATGTAGCCGTGTAAGTGAAGAACACTGTGCAGCCAGGTAAAGTACAACAACTGTGTAGCTGGGTGATGAAGAGAAGCTATCGTTATAACAGCCGGGTGATGGAAGAAGACTACTATGCAGCCGGGTGATGGGTAAAACCAAAACAGGTGTAGTTGTTCCTAACCTTTACCCGTCTCTACAATGCTTTACCCGTCTCTACAGTGACTGACCCGTCCAAGTGTTTTACATGTTTTATGTTGACCCGTCCCAATGTTGTGACCCGTCCCATGACTGTGACCCGTCCCAACAGTACCTGACGCGGCTCAACAGTGCATGACCCGTCCAGGCTTTTTGGGCTTTAATGTTTACCCGTCCCAAATTGTTGACCCGTCCCAATTTGTTTGACCTAATTTTTCAATCATATAAATACCCGCCTCTTCACAACACTTATCATTTTTCACCAAGATTTTCAAGCAAAAACTCCCTGTACCTCAAATCGTCATTATCATATTCAATCAATTGTTCTATAACAAGTTATATTGATTGAATAAGGTATACTTATCATGATTCGACCTTGATAAACCTGCTAAATGATCGTTAAAACGAAAAATGATGATGAACAGTACTTACACCAATCGAATGTTGTACTAGGTGTAAAAACTGTCCATCATCAATAATCATTCACTAATTTGCATCAAATTGGTTAAAATCAAATGAATCAACTGAAATTTTATCATAACTGTCGAACCGCCATTGATGACATTTTGAATGTTCTTAAGTTTAACATCAAACTGATGATGTATGTGTTATTAAGTGACAAATTGATGTTAAAACTGAACTAAAACATGCTAAACAACTTCATCATACAAATTTCAGATTTGTGTTCTTAAGTGATTAAACTGTTAAGTGTAAACTATTGTATGATCATTGATTCACAAAGGTTTTTATTAAACAAAATGATGAAAATCAGATTGTTAGATGAACTTAGGTGTTAAAATGATTGTGTGATTGTTTTACATTGTAACTTTTTGTTCAAATACTTATGCAAATCTTGTTATTTATGAATGAAAAATCTAATACATGTGTCTTGTCTTTGTCAAAACAGATGGAGAATCTTAATTTTGAGCCTAAGCACAATCTGGTTGCATGTTTGGATGAATCTATACCAGAAACAGAGGGGTATAGAGACATGATCAGATTCATTAGAAGAACCAAGTATGTTTATGCTATGTGTGCAAAGCCAGTTATATATGCAAGACTCATCAAGAGTTTCTGGAGAACGGCTGAGGTTGTGACTAATGAAGATGGTGTGACAGTGGTTAGAGGAAATATCACCAGACAATTGCAATTGACTATGTCTGAAGATAGATGATGATGAGGTTGGTGCAACTGATGAATTAACAACTGCTGAGTGCCAGACATGTTTCATTAATATGGGTCATCCTCCCATATTTCCCAAACAGCAGTTTGTTAGAGCTCGATTAGGGAAGAAATGGAAGTTGCTTTGTTATGTGATACAGCAATGCATGTCTAGAAGGAGTGCTGGGTTTGATAACTTTCCTTCTGACATTGCATCCCATATCGTTGCCATTGCTGAAAACAAACCTTTCAATATGTCGAAGTGGATTATGAAAGGGTTTGTGTTCAATTTGGTGAAAGGCAAGAGGTTCAACTTTCTCATGTATCCGAGATTCTTTCAACTTATGATCAATGTTGCCTATCCAATCATTAGAGAAGAAGGTTTTGAAGGAGGGATACTTTACACTGAAGATATGAATGATCTATCATATAGGAAGATGAGTATTGGAGGTGTTGAGAGTGTTGAAATATTTGACTATATGCGGGATATAGCAAACAACGATGAGGATATTGAAGTGGTATATCATCATATATCACATGGTGAGATTGTAAATCCGTTGGATCTTGTTGATGAGATTCCGGATAATTTGCTAGACGATGATGAGTACTTTGCTCGTCATCCAGAAGATGAAGATGAGGATGCGAATGAATCTGGAAGTGGTGAGGATGATAGTGAAAGTGATGATGGTAGTGATGATGATAGTGGTGATGATGGAAATGAGGATGAAAGTGCTGAATCAGTTCCTGAGGAGGCAGAAAATGTTGAGGTTGATGAACCGATTGAGATGGAGACAGGAAATGTTGAAGTTGTAGAACCGATGGTGACTAATGAACCAGTTGAGGTTGTTAAAGTTGTGGAAGATGTTGTTGTGGATGCTCCTAGGGATATCACAGTTCAATATTCTAGATCTCGAAGATCTAAAACTGTGATTGAGCCTATGTTAGTTGAGGAGCCGGTTGTTTTTGAAAATGTTAGTGTGCATGAACCTGTGAATGTTGTTCAGATTGCACAGGAGGTAAAGCCGAAGTGGAGACTGCTGCACAGGTAGTTAATGATACTGATGCTGGCGTTACTGTCTCTGTTCCAGTAGATATCCCCACCACTTCATCTCCAGCAACTATACAAATTGAACAACCTTTGGAGTCTTCACCAAAAGTTGGTTCAAGTGTTAATGCGAATGAAGAAAAAGATAAAATTCTTCATTTGGAAAAGATGGTAGCCAAACTTTTAGATGCTAATGAGTTATTGAAAGCATCTAATGAAAGGAAGAAAAAGAGGCTGGAAGAGTTTTGGGCTATTCATCAACAGAATCTGGAAACTTTCAAAGAATTAGATGCTGATTATGAAAAGTTGAAGGCTGAGCATGAAAAGTTGAAAGAAGATTACAAAGAGTTATATGCGGAATGCAATACTTTGAATGCTGAAAAGGAAATGCTTGAAAAGTGGTTGGAAGAAGCCAAAACAAAGAAGTCAAGTTCTACGTCTGATAAAGATTTTTCAGATGATGTGATGGAAGTTGCTGAGCCTTCACACGAAGTGAAAGTTTATTATACTAGAGCTCAAGGAACGAAGAATGTGGGTGAAAGGATTGATACACCAATTCCAATTCCCGATGAAGCTGCTGATCCTGTCAATCTTGACAAAGCTGAGGGAAAACGTAAATTGGATGCTGTGCCTGAAATCGTCAGAGAAGATGAATCTGTTAAGAAAGCCAGAACTGATGAAACAGTTCAGATTGAGCCGATTCAATCTGAGTCTGTACTGGTAGCTGAAGTGCCTGAGGTGGCTAAGGTGGATGAGATTGTGAAGGAAATTAGAACTGCAGAAACAGTTCAGTTTGAGCTGGTTCAAACTGAAACTACACCAATGATAGAAGCACTTGATGATCTGGATGATATAGACTTTACTGATTCTGAACCTGAGGCTAATCCTGACGATGAGATACCTAGTGATCTTCCTGAACAATTTGCATATTTAGAGAAGATGAAGTAAAATCCAGTTTATCTAAATGGACTTACAGTTAGTCAGATAAATGAGGAATATGAGAAGTGTCTGAATGCTCAAGAAAAGGTAACGGCTGATGAAAAAGAGTTTGTTGTAGAAATGGGAGAGTGGACGCCTCTGCAAGAAAGCCTAAACATAGATGATCTTCCTCCGGAAGAACTGTATCATCAAGATCCAGAGGAGATGTCAACCAGAAATATGTGTGAATGGCTTAGTTCGAGGAACTATCCATATAAGACTCTGAAGAGATTGAAACGAGAATCATTAAAGAAGATTGTGGTGAGTTTCATGAAGACTGAAAAGATGCATAATCGCATGTTTTTCTTGGACTACAACAATCCGCAGTACTATGAGTTGACAAAGAGATACAGAGTGCTTGAACCCAAAGAGATACCGTTGATGGCTTTACCAGTTGATGCGCATAAGAAGAGAAAAGAGCTGATAGACATGTTTCCTAGCAAGATGAAATCTTATAACATTCCAATGGACGTACGAGAATCTTGGCACAAGTCTGCCACATCAGGTGATATTGTCAGATCACTGCTGAGTAAGGGACAATCTGTTGCTGAATTGCTAGATGCTATGATCGTGCCGGAAAAATCCAAGAATGTTAAGATTATCGCTTGGAAGTATGATGAGTTATTTGATGCATTCCTGATAAAGAGGGTAAATGGTTTGTGTGATGTCTATCATTACTACTCGAGCATTTTTAAGTTGCAAGTTCAAGATTTGAAGGAGCTGCACAAACTGAGGCTGATTAATCACACGCATGCTGAGCGTGGTGATAAATGTGCAATGTTACTAGATGCCGGAATGAGCCGTTTACCGAAGTTTTTGGAGTTTAGAGGACAACAAGAAGATAGTGAATACGTTCAAATGAAGAAAACGAGGAAGGCAAAGAAGTTGATTTTGCGAGACATGTACTTGGAAGAGTTCTCAGATGAATACTTTGACAAAATCATAGATCCGGGATTGAAAGTGATCGATGGTTCTCAAGCTACAAAGCCCATTTTGAAGGTATTTTAGAATCAGGAGACTTATGAGCTGAAACTTGTTCGTAATTTGGATGATTGGGATCAGGACATGATCACATTATTTAGTACGTTTGAACTCAAACTACTACATCCATCTTACATTGACTATCTCCGAAACTACAAAATGGAAAAGTTGAAAGATCCTGTAGCTGAGGAAGATATAAGATTGTTTGTGATTATGATTGAGGTGATTGGGGCTGCTACTGAGAAAATCAGATTAAGGAAGGCATTGCTTAATGCTAACCTTGTGAAGATTGATATACCGGAGATCGAATACATGAGAGTGACGTCAAAGGGTACCTTGGAGGTTAAAGTCAAAGGAAGGAAGAAACTGCATGTGTTTTATGCTAACATTGACTTTGTAGGTATTAACTTGGACACGCTGAAAAGAATGAAGGACTGTGACATTCTAACAAATGAATCAAAGCCAAGACAAGCCAAGATTGCTGAGAAGTTCAAGTCTTGCATTGAGGAGGCTTTAAAAGAACAAGAAGAATACAAAGGGAAGGAATTGTTGGATGTTAAAGACGAACCAGAAGATTGGTGAGAGATTGAAGCTGGAAAGCAAAAGTTGAAAACTGTTGAAGATTTTTGAAGTCCAAATATAAATCTCAGGGGGAGTACTGTTAGGGCTTATTTCTGTTTAAGATTTACTTTGTACTTTGTTTATACATTTTTTATAGTTTGGGTTAATTTTGTATTTTCCCTAATGTATTCTTGCATAAAGCATGTAGTAAGAGAATGTTAGTGAGAGAGTCTAGATCACAATTACACGTTAGAGAGAGAGAGTTAACATTCTCCTGCACTTTTGTACTACAATTTTGCTTTGATCATCAATACAAAGAGAATTATTAGTAATGAATTGTGTTGCTGATTGAGTCTTTGTGTACTTAAATCGTTCTGATCATTGAGCGATATCGATCCAATTAAACCTATCAAGAATATTTTACGACTCTGTATGCCACATTAGTACCTTGAAAAGCATGTTAGTATAATGTACGACACCTCACAACTCCTAACACCACCTTACAATACCGTACATAAAAATAATATCCATAATAAACCTAATGAATTGGTCCGAGTCCTATGAACATCGTGCGATAACTCAGGATTTGTTACGACTCTGTATGTGACATTACCAACATTAAAAGTAATTTAGAAAAATGTAGGACGCGTTACAACTTCTAAGAACACCTTACATCTCCGTACGAAACCTTAAAACTCCATAATAAACCTAATGAATTAGTCTGAGTCCTATGAACACCGTACGATAACTAATGACTTGTTACGACTCTGTATGTGACATTAGCAACATGAAAAGTAATTTAGAATAATGTAGGACGCGTTATGACTTCTAAGAACACCTTACATCACCGTACGAAACATTAAAACTCCATAATAAACCAAATGAATTCCTCCTAGTCATTTAAACATCGTACGCAACATAGAATATATTATGACTATGTATGCCACATTAGCACCTTAAAAAAATGTTAGTATAATGTACGACACCTCACAACTCCTAACAACACCTTACAATACAGTACGTAAAAATAAAATCCTTAATAAACCTAATGAATTCGTCCGAGTCCTATGAACATCGTACGATAACTCAGCACTTGTTACGACTCTGTATGTGACATTACCAACATGAAAAGTAATTTAGAAAAATGTAGGACGCGTTACAACTTCTAAGAACACCTTACATCACCGTACGAAACCTTAAAACTCTATAATAAACCAAATGAATTAGTCCGACTCCTATGAACATCGTACGATAACTCATGACTTGTTACGACTCTGTATGTGAGATTAGCAACATGAAAAGTAATTTAGAATAGTGTAGGGCGCGTTACAACTTCTAAGAACACCTTACATCACCGTACGAAACATTAAAACTCCAAAATAAACCTAATGAATTCCTCCGAGTCATTTAAACGTCGTACGCAACTTAGAATATATTACCACTGTGTATGCCACATTAGAACCTTAATAAGCATGTTAGTATAATGTACGACACCTTACAACTCCTAACAACACCTTACAATACCGTACGTAAAAATAAAATCCATAATAAACCTAATGAATTTGTCCATGTCCTTTGAACATCGTATGAAAACTCAGGACTTGTTACGACTCAGTATGTGACATTAGCAACATGAAAAGTAATTTAGAATAATGTAGGACGCGTTACAACTTCTAAGAACACCTTACATCACCGTACGAAACATTAAAACTCCAAAATAAACCTAATGAATTCATTCGAGTCATTTAAACATCGTATGACAACTTTGAATATATTACTACTCTGTATGCCAAATTAGCACCTTGAAAAGCATGTTAGTATACTGTATGACACCTCACAACTCCTAACAACACCTTACAATACCGTACGTAAAAATAAAATCCATAATAAACCTAATGAATTCGTCCGAGTCCTATGAACATCGTACGATAACTCAGGAATTGTTACGACTCTGTATGTGACATTACCAACATGAAAAGTAATTTAGAAAAATGTAGGACGCGTTACAACTTCTAAGAACACCGTACATCACCGTACGAAACCTTAAAACTCCATAATAAACATAATGAATTAGTCCGAGTCCTATGAACATCGTACGATAACTCATGACATGTTACGACTTTTTACGTTACATTAGCAACATGAAAAGTATTCTAGGATAATGTAGGACGCGTTACAACTTCTAATAACACCTTACAACACCATACGAAACATTAAAACTCTATAATAAACCTAATGAATTCCTCCGAGTCATTTAAACATCGTACGCAACTTAGAATATATTACCACTATGTATGCCACATTAGATCCTTAAAAAGCATGTTAGTATAACGTACGACACCTTACAACTCCTAACAACACCTTACAATACCGTACGTAAAAATAAAATCCATAATAAACCTAATGAATTTGTCCATGTCCTTTGAACATCGTATGAAAACTCAGGACTTGTTACGACTCAGTATGTGACATTAGCAACATGAAAAGTAATTTAGAATAATGTAGGACGTGTTACAACTTCTAATAACACCTTACATCACCGTACGAAACATTAAAACTCCAAAATAAACCTAATGAATTCCTTCGAGTCATTTAAACATTGTATGACAACTTTGAATATATTACTACTCTGTATGCCAAATTAGCACCTTGAAAAGCATGTTAGTATACTGTACGACACCTCACAACTCCTAACAACACCTTACAATACCGTACGTAAAAATAAATTCATAATAAACCTAATGAATTCGTCCGAGTCCTATGAACATCGTACGATAACTCAGAAATTGTTACGACTCTGTATGTGACATTACCAACATGAAAAGTAATTTAGAAAAATGTAGGACGCGTTACAACTTCTAAGAACACCGTACATCACCGTACGAAACCTTAAAACTCCATAATAAACATAATGAATTAGTCCGAGTCCTATGAACATCGTACGATAACTCATGACATGTTACGACTATGTACGTTACATTAGCAACATGAAAAGTATTTTAGGATAATGTAGGACGCGTTACAACTTCTAATAACACCTTACAACACCGTACGAAACATTAAAACTCTATAATAAACCTAATGAATTCCTCCGAGTCATTTAAACATCGTACGCAACTTAGAATATATTACCACTATGTATGCCACATTAGATCCTTAAAAAGCATGTTAGTATAACGTACGACACCTTACAACTCCTAACAACACCTTACAATACCGTACGTAAAAATAAAATCCATAATAAACCTAATGAATTTGTCCATGTCCTTTGAACATCGTATGAAAACTCAGGACTTGTTACGACTCAGTATGTGACATTAGCAACATGAAAAGTAATTTAGAATAATGTAGGACGTGTTACAACTTCTAAGAACACCTTACATCACCGTACGAAACATTAAAACTCCAAAATAAACCTAATGAATTCCTTCGAGTCATTTAAACATTGTATGACAACTTTGAATATATTACTACTCTGTATGCCAAATTAGCACCTTGAAAAGCATGTTAGTATACTGTACGACACCTCACAACTCCTAACAACACCTTACAATACCGTACGTAAAAATAAATTCATAATAAACCTAATGAATTCGTCCGAGTCCTATGAACATCGTACGATAACTCAGAAATTGTTACGACTCTGTATGTGACATTACCAACATGAAAAGTAATTTAGAAAAATGTAGGACGCGTTACAACTTCTAAGAACACCGTACATCACCGTACGAAACCTTAAAACTCCATAATAAACATAATGAATTAGTCCGAGTCCTATGAACATCGTACGATAACTCATGACATGTTACGACTATGTACGTTACATTAGCAACATGAAAAGTATTTTAGGATAATGTAGGACGCGTTACAACTTCTAATAACACCTTACAACACCGTACGAAACATTAAAACTCTATAATAAACCTAATGAATTCCTCCGAGTCATTTAAACATCGTACGCAACTTAGAATATATTACCACTATGTATGCCACATTAGATCCTTAAAAAGCATGTTAGTATAACGTACGACACCTTACAACTCCTAACAACACCTTACAATACCGTACGTAAAAATAAAATCCATAATAAACCTAATGAATTTGTCCATGTCCTTTGAACATCGTATGAAAACTCAGGACTTGTTACGACTCAGTATGTGACATTAGCAACATGAAAAGTAATTTAGAATAATGTAGGACGCGTTACAACTTCTAAGAACACCTTACATCACCGTACGAAACATTAAAACTCCAAAATAAACCTAATGAATTCATTCGAGTCATTTAAACATCGTATGACAACTTTGAATATATTACTACTCTGTATGCCAAATTAGCACCTTGAAAAGCATGTTAGTATACTGTATGACACCTCACAACTCCTAACAACACCTTACAATACCGTACGTAAAAATAAAATCCATAATAAACCTAATGAATTCGTCCGAGTCCTATGAACATCGTACGATAACTCAGGAATTGTTACGACTCTGTATGTGACATTACCAACATGAAAAGTAATTTAGAAAAATGTAGGACGCGTTACAACTTCTAAGAACACCGTACATCACCGTACGAAACCTTAAAACTCCATAATAAACATAATGAATTAGTCCGAGTCCTATGAACATCGTACGATAACTCATGACATGTTACGACTTTTTACGTTACATTAGCAACATGAAAAGTATTCTAGGATAATGTAGGACGCGTTACAACTTCTAATAACACCTTACAACACCATACGAAACATTAAAACTCTATAATAAACCTAATGAATTCCTCCGAGTCATTTAAACATCGTACGCAACTTAGAATATATTACCACTATGTATGCCACATTAGATCCTTAAAAAGCATGTTAGTATAACGTACGACACCTTACAACTCCTAACAACACCTTACAATACCGTACGTAAAAATAAAATCCATAATAAACCTAATGAATTTGTCCATGTCCTTTGAACATCGTATGAAAACTCAGGACTTGTTACGACTCAGTATGTGACATTAGCAACATGAAAAGTAATTTAGAATAATGTAGGACGTGTTACAACTTCTAAGAACACCTTACATCACCGTACGAAACATTAAAACTCCAAAATAAACCTAATGAATTCCTTCGAGTCATTTAAACATTGTATGACAACTTTGAATATATTACTACTCTGTATGCCAAATTAGCACCTTGAAAAGCATGTTAGTATACTGTACGACACCTCACAACTCCTAACAACACCTTACAATACCGTACGTAAAAATAAATTCATAATAAACCTAATGAATTCGTCCGAGTCCTATGAACATCGTACGATAACTCAGAAATTGTTACGACTCTGTATGTGACATTACCAACATGAAAAGTAATTTAGAAAAATGTAGGACGCGTTACAACTTCTAAGAACACCGTACATCACCGTACGAAACCTTAAAACTCCATAATAAACATAATGAATTAGTCCGAGTCCTATGAACATCGTACGATAACTCATGACATGTTACGACTATGTACGTTACATTAGCAACATGAAAAGTATTCTAGGATAATGTAGGACGCGTTACAACTTCTAATAACACCTTACAACACCGTACGAAACATTAAAACTCTATAATAAACCTAATGAATTCCTCCGAGTCATTTAAACATCGTACGCAACTTAGAATATATTACCACTATGTATGCCACATTAGATCCTTAAAAAGCATGTTAGTATAACGTACGACACCTTACAACTCCTAACAACACCTTACAATACCGTACGTAAAAATAAAATCCATAATAAACCTAATGAATTTGTCCATGTCCTTTGAACATCGTATGAAAACTCAGGACTTGTTACGACTCAGTATGTGACATTAGCAACATGAAAAGTAATTTAGAATAATGTAGGACGTGTTACAACTTCTAAGAACACCTTACATCACCGTACGAAACATTAAAACTCCAAAATAAACCTAATGAATTCCTTCGAGTCATTTAAACATCGTATGACAACTTTGATTATATTACGACTCTGTATGCCAAATTAGCACCTTGAAAAGCATGTTAGTATACTGTACGACACCTCACAACTCCTAACAACACCTTACAATACCGTACGTAAAAATAAAATCCATAATAAACCTAATGAATTCGTCCGAGTCCTATGAACATCGTACGATAACTCAGGAATTGTTACGACTCTGTATGTGACATTACCAACATGAAAAGTAATTTAGAAAAATGTAGGACGCGTTACAACTTCTAAGAACACCGTACATCACCGTACGAAACCTTAAAACTCCATAATAAACATAATGAATTACTCCGAGTCCTATGAACATCGTACGATAACTCATGACATGTTACGACTATGTACGTTACATTAGCAACATGAAAAGTATTCTAGGATAATGTAGGACGCGTTACAACTTCTAATAACACCTTACAACACCATACGAAACATTAAAACTCTATAATAAACCTAATGAATTCCTCCGAGTCATTTAAACATCGTACGCAACTTAGAATATATTACCACTATGTATGCCACATTAGATCCTTAAAAAGCATGTTAGTATAACGTACGACACCTTACAACTCCTAACAACACCTTACAACTCCTAACAACACCTTACAATACCGTACGTAAAAATAAAATCCATAATAAACCTAATGAATTTGTCCATGTCCTTTGAACATCGTATGAAAACTCAGGACTTGTTACGACTCAGTATGTGACATTAGCAACATGAAAAGTAATTTAGAATAATGTAGGACGCGTTACAACTTCTAAGAACACCTTACATCACCGTACGAAACATTAAAACTCCAAAATAAACCTAATGAATTCCTTCGAGTCATTTAAACATCGTATGACAACTTTGAATATATTACTACTCTGTATGCCAAATTAGCACCTTGAAAAGCATGTTAGTATACTGTACGACACCTCACAACTCCTAACAACACCTTACAATACCGTACGTAAAAATAAAATCAATAATAAACCTAATGAATTCGTCCGAGTCCTATGAACATCGTACGATAACTCAGGAATTGTTACGACACTGTATGTGACATTACCAACATGAAAAGTAATTTAGAAAAATGTAGGACGCGTTACAACTTCTAAGAACACCGTACATCACCGTACGAAACCTTAAAACTCCATAATAAACATAATGAATTAGTCCGAGTCCTATGAACATCGTACGATAACTCATGACATGTTACGACTATGTACGTTACATTAGCAACATGAAAAGTATTCTAGGATAATGTAGGACGCGTTACAACTTCTAATAACACCTTACAACACCGTACGAAACATTAAAACTCTATAATAAACCTAATGAATTCCTCCGAGTCATTTAAACATCGTACGCAACTTAGAATAAATTACCACTATGTATGCCACATTAGATCCTTAAAAAGCATGTTAGTATAACGTACGACACCTTACAACTCCTAACAACACCTTACAATACCGTACGTAAAAATAAAATCCATAATAAACCTAATGAATTTGTCCATGTCCTTTGAACATCGTATGAAAACTCAGGACTTGTTACGACTCAGTATGTGACATTAGCAACATGAAAAGTAATTTAGAATAATGTAGGACGCGTTACAACTTCTAAGAACACCTTACATCACCGTACGAAACATTAAAACTCCAAAATAAACCTAATGAATTCCTTCGAGTCATTTAAACATCGTATGACAACTTTGAATATATTACTACTCTGTATGCCAAATTAGCACCTTGAAAAGCATGTTAGTATACTGTACGACACCTCACAACTCCTAACAACACCTTACAATACCGTACGTAAAAATAAAATCAATAATAAACCTAATGAATTCGTCCGAGTCCTATGAACATCGTACGATAACTCAGGAATTGTTACGACACTGTATGTGACATTACCAACATGAAAAGTAATTTAGAAAAATGTAGGACGCGTTACAACTTCTAAGAACACCGTACATCACCGTACGAAACCTTAAAACTCCATAATAAACATAATGAATTAGTCCGAGTCCTATGAACATCGGACGATAACTCATGACATGTTACGACTATGTACGTTACATTAGCAACATGAAAAGTATTCTAGGATAATGTAGGACGCGTTACAACTTCTAATAACACCTTACAACACCGTACGAAACATTAAAACTCTATAATAAACCTAATGAATTCCTCCGAGTCATTTAAACATCGTACGCAACTTAGAATATATTACCACTATGTATGCCACATTAGATCCTTAAAAAGCATGTTAGTATAACGTACGACACCTTACAACTCCTAACAACACCTTACAATACCGTACGTAAAAATAAAATCCATAATAAACCTAATGAATTTGTCCATGTCCTTTGAACATCGTATGAAAACTCAGGACTTGTTACGACTCAGTATGTGACATTAGCAACATGAAAAGTAATTTAGAATAATGTAGGACGCGTTACAACTTCTAAGAACACCTTACATCACCGTACGAAACATTAAAACTCCAAAATAAACCTAATGAATTCCTTCGAGTCATTTAAACATCGTATGACAACTTTGAATATATTACTACTCTGTATGCCAAATTAGCACCTTGAAAAGCATGTTAGTATACTGTACGACACCTCACAACTCCTAACAACACCTTACAATACCGTACGTAAAAATAAAATCAATAATAAACCTAATGAATTCGTCCGAGTCCTATGAACATCGTACGATAACTCAGGAATTGTTACGACACTGTATGTGACATTACCAACATGAAAAGTAATTTAGAAAAATGTAGGACGCGTTACAACTTCTAAGAACACCGTACATCACCGTACGAAACCTTAAAACTCCATAATAAACATAATGAATTAGTCCGAGTCCTATGAACATCGTACGATAACTCATGACATGTTACGACTATGTACGTTACATTAGCAACATGAAAAGTATTCTAGGATAATGTAGGACGCGTTACAACTTCTAATAACACCTTACAACACCGTACGAAACATTAAAACTCTATAATAAACCTAATGAATTCCTCCGAGTCGTTTAAACATCGTACGCAACTTAGAATATATTACCACTATGTATGCCACATTAGATCCTTAAAAAGCATGTTAGTATAACGTACGACACCTTACAACTCCTAACAACACCTTACAATACCGTACGTAAAAATAAAATCCATAATAAACCTAATGAATTTGTCCATGTCCTTTGAACATCGTATGAAAACTCAGGACTTGTTACGACTCAGTATGTGACATTAGCAACATGAAAAGTAATTTAGAATAATGTAGGACGCGTTACAACTTCTAAGAACACCTTACATCACCGTACGAAACATTAAAACTCCAAAATAAACCTAATGAATTCCTTCGAGTCATTTAAACATTGTATGACAACTTTGAATATATTACTACTCTGTATGCCAAATTAGCACCTTGAAAAGCATGTTAGTATACTGTACGACACCTCACAACTCCTAACAACACCTTACAATACCGTACGTAAAAATAAAATCCATAATAAACCTAATGAATTCGTCCGAGTCCTATGAACATCGTACGATAACTCAGGAATTGTTACGACTCTGTATGTGACATTACCAACATGAAATGTAATTTAGAAAAATGTAGGACGCGTTACAACTTCTAAGAACACCGTACATCACCGTACGAAACCTTAAAACTCCATAATAAACATAATGAATTAGTCCGAGTCCTATGAACATCGTACGATAACTCATGACATGTTACGACTATGTACGTTACATTAGCAACATGAAAAGTATTTTAGGATAATGTAGGACGCGTTACAACTTCTAATAACACCTTACAACACCGTACGAAACATTAAAACTCTATAATAAACCTAATGAATTCCTCCGAGTCATTTAAACATCATACGCAACTTAGAATATATTACCACTATGTATGCCACATTAGATCCTTAAAAAGCATGTTAGTATAACGTACGACACCTTACAACTCCTAACAACACCTTACAATACCGTACGTAAAAATAAAATCCATAATAAACCTAATGAATTTGTCCATGTCCTTTGAACATCGTATGAAAACTCAGGACTTGTTACGACTTAGTATGTGACATTAGCAACATGAAAAGTAATTTAGAATAATGTAGGACGCGTTACAACTTCTAAGAACACCTTACATCACCGCACGAAACATTAAAACTCCAAAATAAACCTAATGAATTCCTTCGAGTCATTTAAACATCGTATGACAACTTTGAATATATTACTACTCTGTATGCCAAATTAGCACCTTGAAAAGCATGTTAGTATACTGTACGACACCTCACAACTCCTAACAACACCTTACAATACCGTACGTAAAAATAAAATCAATAATAAACCTAATGAATTCGTCCGAGTCCTATGAACATCGTACGATAACTCAGGAATTGTTACGACACTGTATGTGACATTACCAACATGAAAAGTAATTTAGAAAAATGTAGGACGCGTTACAACTTCTAAGAACACCGTACATCACCGTACGAAACCTTAAAACTCCATAATAAACATAATGAATTAGTCCGAGTCCTATGAACATCGTACGATAACTCATGACATGTTACGACTATGTACGTTACATTAGCAACATGAAAAGTATTCTAGGATAATGTAGGACGCGTTACAACTTCTAATAACACCTTACAACACCGTACGAAACATTAAAACTCTATAATAAACCTAATGAATTCCTCCGAGTCATTTAAACATCGTACGCAACTTAGAATATATTACCACTATGTATGCCACATTAGATCCTTAAAAAGCATGTTAGTATAACGTACGACACCTTACAACTCCTAACAACACCTTACAATACCGTACGTAAAAATAAAATCCATAATAAACCTAATGAATTTGTCCATGTCCTTTGAACATCGTATGAAAACTCAGGACTTGTTACGACTCAGTATGTGACATTAGCAACATGAAAAGTAATTTAGAATAATGTAGGACGCGTTACAACTTCTAAGAACACCTTACATCACCGTACGAAACATTAAAACTCCAAAATAAACCTAATGAATTCCTTCGAGTCATTTAAACATCGTATGACAACTTTGAATATATTACTACTCTGTATGCCAAATTAGCACCTTGAAAAGCATGTTAGTATACTGTACGACACCTCACAACTCCTAACAACACCTTACAATACCGTACGTAAAAATAAAATCAATAATAAACCTAATGAATTCGTCCGAGTCCTATGAACATCGTACGATAACTCAGGAATTGTTACGACACTGTATGTGACATTACCAACATGAAAAGTAATTTAGAAAAATGTAGGACGCGTTACAACTTCTAAGAACACCGTACATCACCGTACGAAACCTTAAAACTCCATAATAAACATAATGAATTAGTCCGAGTCCTATGAACATCGTACGATAACTCATGACATGTTACGACTATGTACGTTACATTAGCAACATGAAAAGTATTCTAGGATAATGTAGGACGCGTTACAACTTCTAATAACACCTTACAACACCGTACGAAACATTAAAACTCTATAATAAACCTAATGAATTCCTCCGAGTCGTTTAAACATCGTACGCAACTTAGAATATATTACCACTATGTATGCCACATTAGATCCTTAAAAAGCATGTTAGTATAACGTACGACACCTTACAACTCCTAACAACACCTTACAATACCGTACGTAAAAATAAAATCCATAATAAACCTAATGAATTTGTCCATGTCCTTTGAACATCGTATGAAAACTCAGGACTTGTTACGACTTAGTATGTGACATTAGCAACATGAAAAGTAATTTAGAATAATGTAGGACGCGTTACAACTTCTAAGAACACCTTACATCACCGCACGAAACATTAAAACTCCAAAATAAACCTAATGAATTCCTTCGAGTCATTTAAACATCGTATGACAACTTTGAATATATTACTACTCTGTATGCCAAATTAGCACCTTGAAAAGCATGTTAGTATACTGTACGACACCTCACAACTCCTAACAACACCTTACAATACCGTACGTAAAAATAAAATCAATAATAAACCTAATGAATTCGTCCGAGTCCTATGAACATCGTACGATAACTCAGGAATTGTTACGACACTGTATGTGACATTACCAACATGAAAAGTAATTTAGAAAAATGTAGGACGCGTTACAACTTCTAAGAACACCGTACATCACCGTACGAAACCTTAAAACTCCATAATAAACATAATGAATTAGTCCGAGTCCTATGAACATCGTACGATAACTCATGACATGTTACGACTATGTACGTTACATTAGCAACATGAAAAGTATTCTAGGATAATGTAGGACGCGTTACAACTTCTAATAACACCTTACAACACCGTACGAAACATTAAAACTCTATAATAAACCTAATGAATTCCTCCGAGTCATTTAAACATCGTACGCAACTTAGAATATATTACCACTATGTATGCCACATTAGATCCTTAAAAAGCATGTTAGTATAACGTACGACACCTTACAACTCCTAACAACACCTTACAATACCGTACGTAAAAATAAAATCCATAATAAACCTAATGAATTTGTCCATGTCCTTTGAACATCGTATGAAAACTCAGGACTTGTTACGACTCAGTATGTGACATTAGCAACATGAAAAGTAATTTAGAATAATGTAGGACGCGTTACAACTTCTAAGAACACCTTACATCACCGTACGAAACATTAAAACTCCAAAATAAACCTAATGAATTCCTTCGAGTCATTTAAACATCGTATGACAACTTTGAATATATTACTACTCTGTATGCCAAATTAGCACCTTGAAAAGCATGTTAGTATACTGTACGACACCTCACAACTCCTAACAACACCTTACAATACCGTACGTAAAAATAAAATCAATAATAAACCTAATGAATTCGTCCGAGTCCTATGAACATCGTACGATAACTCAGGAATTGTTACGACACTGTATGTGACATTACCAACATGAAAAGTAATTTAGAAAAATGTAGGACGCGTTACAACTTCTAAGAACACCGTACATCACCGTACGAAACCTTAAAACTCCATAATAAACATAATGAATTAGTCCGAGTCCTATGAACATCGTACGATAACTCATGACATGTTACGACTATGTACGTTACATTAGCAACATGAAAAGTATTCTAGGATAATGTAGGACGCGTTACAACTTCTAATAACACCTTACAACACCGTACGAAACATTAAAACTCTATAATAAACCTAATGAATTCCTCCGAGTCGTTTAAACATCGTACGCAACTTAGAATATATTACCACTATGTATGCCACATTAGATCCTTAAAAAGCATGTTAGTATAACGTACGACACCTTACAACTCCTAACAACACCTTACAATACCGTACGTAAAAATAAAATCCATAATAAACCTAATGAATTTGTCCATGTCCTTTGAACATCGTATGAAAACTCAGGACTTGTTACGACTTAGTATGTGACATTAGCAACATGAAAAGTAATTTAGAATAATGTAGGACGCGTTACAACTTCTAAGAACACCTTACATCACCGCACGAAACATTAAAACTCCAAAATAAACCTAATGAATTCCTTCGAGTCATTTAAACATCGTATGACAACTTTGAATATATTACTACTCTGTATGCCAAATTAGCACCTTGAAAAGCATGTTAGTATACTGTACGACACCTCACAACTCCTAACAACACCTTACAATACCGTACGTAAAAATAAAATCAATAATAAACCTAATGAATTCGTCCGAGTCCTATGAACATCGTACGATAACTCAGGAATTGTTACGACACTGTATGTGACATTACCAATATGAAAAGTAATTTAGAAAAATGTAGGACGCGTTACAACTTCTAAGAACACCGTACATCACCGTACGAAACCTTAAAACTCCATAATAAACATAATGAATTAGTCCGAGTCCTATGAACATCGTACGATAACTCATGACATGTTACGACTATGTACGTTACATTAGCAACATGAAAAGTATTCTAGGATAATGTAGGACGCGTTACAACTTCTAATAACACCTTACAACACCGTACGAAACATTAAAACTCTATAATAAACCTAATGAATTCCTCCGAGTCATTTAAACATCGTACGCAACTTAGAATATATTACCACTATGTATGCCACATTAGATCCTTAAAAAGCATGTTAGTATAACGTACGACACCTTACAACTCCTAACAACACCTTACAATACCGTACGTAAAAATAAAATCCATAATAAACCTAATGAATTTGTCCATGTCCTTTGAACATCGTATGAAAACTCAGGACTTGTTACGACTCAGTATGTGACATTAGCAACATGAAAAGTAATTTAGAATAATGTAGGACGCGTTACAACTTCTAAGAACACCTTACATCACCGTACGAAACATTAAAACTCCAAAATAAACCTAATGAATTCCTTCGAGTCATTTAAACATCGTATGACAACTTTGAATATATTACTACTCTGTATGCCAAATTAGCACCTTGAAAAGCATGTTAGTATACTGTACGACACCTCACAACTCCTAACAACACCTTACAATACCGTACGTAAACATAAAATCAATAATAAACCTAATGAATTCGTCCGAGTCCTATGAACATCGTACGATAACTCAGGAATTGTTACGACACTGTATGTGACATTACCAACATGAAAAGTAATTTAGAAAAATGTAGGACGCGTTACAACTTCTAAGAACACCGTACATCACCGTACGAAACCTTAAAACTCCATAATAAACATAATGAATTAGTCCGAGTCCTATGAACATCGTACGATAACTCATGACATGTTACGACTATGTACGTTACATTAGCAACATGAAAAGTATTCTAGGATAATGTAGGACGCGTTACAACTTCTAATAACACCTTACAACACCGTACGAAACATTAAAACTCTATAATAAACCTAATGAATTCCTCCGAGTCGTTTAAACATCGTACGCAACTTAGAATATATTACCACTATGTATGCCACATTAGATCCTTAAAAAGCATGTTAGTATAACGTACGACACCTTACAACTCCTAACAACACCTTACAATACCGTACGTAAAAATAAAATCCATAATAAACCTAATGAATTTGTCCATGTCCTTTGAACATCGTATGAAAACTCAGGACTTGTTACGACTCAGTATGTGACATTAGCAACATGAAAAGTAATTTAGAATAATGTAGGACGCGTTACAACTTCTAAGAACACCTTACATCACCGTACGAAACATTAAAACTCCAAAATAAACCTAATGAATTCCTTCGAGTCATTTAAACATTGTATGACAACTTTGAATATATTACTACTCTGTATGCCAAATTAGCACCTTGAAAAGCATGTTAGTATACTGTACGACACCTCACAACTCCTAACAACACCTTACAATACCGTACGTAAAAATAAAATCCATAATAAACCTAATGAATTCGTCCGAGTCCTATGAACATCGTACGATAACTCAGGAATTGTTACGACTCTGTATGTGACATTACCAACATGAAATGTAATTTAGAAAAATGTAGGACGCGTTACAACTTCTAAGAACACCGTACATCACCGTACGAAACCTTAAAACTCCATAATAAACATAATGAATTAGTCCGAGTCCTATGAACATCGTACGATAACTCATGACATGTTACGACTATGTACGTTACATTAGCAACATGAAAAGTATTTTAGGATAATGTAGGACGCGTTACAACTTCTAATAACACCTTACAACACCGTACGAAACATTAAAACTCTATAATAAACCTAATGAATTCCTCCGAGTCATTTAAACATCATACGCAACTTAGAATATATTACCACTATGTATGCCACATTAGATCCTTAAAAAGCATGTTAGTATAACGTACGACACCTTACAACTCCTAACAACACCTTACAATACCGTACGTAAAAATAAAATCCATAATAAACCTAATGAATTTGTCCATGTCCTTTGAACATCGTATGAAAACTCAGGACTTGTTACGACTTAGTATGTGACATTAGCAACATGAAAAGTAATTTAGAATAATGTAGGACGCGTTACAACTTCTAATAACACCTTACATCACCGCACGAAACATTAAAACTCCAAAATAAACCTAATGAATTCCTTCGAGTCATTTAAACATCGTATGACAACTTTGAATATATTACTACTCTGTATGCCAAATTAGCACCTTGAAAAGCATGTTAGTATACTGTACGACACCTCACAACTCCTAACAACACCTTACAATACCGTACGTAAAAATAAAATCAATAATAAACCTAATGAATTCGTCCGAGTCCTATGAACATCGTACGATAACTCAGGAATTGTTACGACACTGTATGTGACATTACCAACATGAAAAGTAATTTAGAAAAATGTAGGACGCGTTACAACTTCTAAGAACACCGTACATCACCGTACGAAACCTTAAAACTCCATAATAAACATAATGAATTAGTCTGAGTCCTATGAACATCGTACGATAACTCATGACATGTTACGACTATGTACGTTACATTAGCAACATGAAAAGTATTCTAGGATAATGTAGGACGCGTTACAACTTCTAATAACACCTTACAACACCGTACGAAACATTAAAACTCTATAATAAACCTAATGAATTCCTCCGAGTCATTTAAACATCGTACGCAACTTAGAATATATTACCACTATGTATGCCACATTAGATCCTTAAAAAGCATGTTAGTATAACGTACGACACCTTACAACTCCTAACAACACCTTACAATACCGTACGTAAAAATAAAATCCATAATAAACCTAATGAATTTGTCCATGTCCTTTGAACATCGTATGAAAACTCAGGACTTGTTACGACTCAGTATGTGACATTAGCAACATGAAAAGTAATTTAGAATAATGTAGGACGCGTTACAACTTCTAAGAACACCTTACATAACCGTACGAAACATTAAAACTCCAAAATAAACCTAATGAATTCCTTCGAGTCATTTAAACATCGTATGACAACTTTGAATATATTACGACTCTGTATGCCAAATTAGCACCTTGAAAAGCATGTTAGTATACTGTACGACACCTCACAACTCCTAACAACACCTTACAATACCGTACGTAAAAATAAAATCCATAATAAACCTAATGAATTCGTCCGAGTCCTATGAACATCGTACGATAACTCAGGAATTGTTACGACTCTGTATGTGACGTTACCAACATGAAAAGTAATTTAGAAAAATGTAGGACGCGTTACAACTTCTAAGAACACCGTACATCACCGTACGAAACCTTAAAAATCCATAATAAACATAATGAATTAGTCCGAGTCCTATGAACATCGTACGATAACTCATGACATGTTACGACTATGTACGTTACATTAGCAACATGAAAAGTATTCTAGGATAATGTAGGACGCGTTACAACTTCTAATAACACCTTACAACACCTTACGAAACATTAAAACTCTATAATAAACCTAATGAATTCCTCCGAGTCATTTAAACATCGTACGCAACTTAGAATATATTACCACTATGTATGCCACATTAGATCCTTAAAAAGCATGTTAGTATAACGTACGACACCTTATAACACCTTACAATACCGTACGTAAAAATAAAATCCATAATAAACCTAATGAATTTGTCCATGTCCTTTGAACATCGTATGAAAACTCAGGACTTGTTACGACTCAGTATGTGACATTAGCAACATGAAAAGTAATTTAGAATAATGTAGGACGCGTTACAACTTCTAAGAACACCTTACATCACCGTACAAAACATTAAAACTCCAAAATAAACCTAATGAATTCCTTCGAGTCATTTAAACATCGTATGACAACTTTGAATATATTACGACTCTGTATGCCAAATTAGCACCTTGAAAAGCATGTTAGTATACTGTACGACACCTCACAACTCCTAACAACACCTTACAATACCGTACGTAAAAATAAAATCCATAATAAACCTAATGAATTCGTCCGAGTCCTATGAACATCGTACGATAACTCAGGAATTGTTACGACACTGTATGTGACATTACCAACATGAAAAGTAATTTAGAAAAATGTAGGACGCGTTACAACTTCTAAGAACACCGTACATCACCGTACGAAACCTTAAAACTCCATAATAAACATAATGAATTAGTCCGAGTCCTATGAACATCGTACGATAACTCATGACATGTTACGACTATGTACGTTACATTAGCAACATGAAAAGTATTCTAGGATAATGTAGGACGCGTTACAACTTCTAATAACACCTTACAACACCGTACGAAACATTAAAACTCTATAATAAACCTAATGAATTCCTCCGAGTCATTTAAACATCGTACGCAACTTAGAATATATTACCACTATGTATGCCACATTAGATCCTTAAAAAGCATGTTAGTATAACGTACGACACCTTACAACTCCTAACAACACCTTACAATACCGTACGTAAAAATAAAATCCATAATAAACCTAATGAATTTGTCCATGTCCTTTGAACATCGTATGAAAACTCAGGACTTGTTACGACTCAGTATGTGACATTAGCAACATGAAAAGTAATTTAGAATAATGTAGGACGCGTTACAACTTCTAAGAACACCTTACATCACCGTACGAAACATTAAAACTCCAAAATAAACCTAATGAATTCCTTCGAGTCATTTAAACATCGTATGACAACTTTGAATATATTACGACTCTGTATGCCAAATTAGCACCTTGAAAAGCATGTTAGTATACTGTACGACACCTCACAACTCCTAACAACACCTTACAATACCGTACGTAAAAATAAAATCCATAATAAACCTAATGAATTCGTCCGAGTCCTATGAACATCGTACGATAACTCAGGAATTGTTACGACTCTGTATGTGACGTTACCAACATGAAAAGTAATTTAGAAAAATGTAGGACGCGTTACAACTTCTAAGAACACCGTACATCACCGTACGAAACCTTAAAAATCCATAATAAACATAATGAATTAGTCCGAGTCCTATGAACATCGTACGATAACTCATGACATGTTACGACTATGTACGTTACATTAGCAACATGAAAAGTATTTTAGGATAATGTAGGACGCGTTACAACTTCTAATAACACCTTACAACACCTTACGAAACATTAAAACTCTATAATAAACCTAATGAATTCCTCCGAGTCATTTAAACATCGTACGCAACTTAGAATATATTACCACTATGTATGCCACATTAGATCCTTAAAAAGCATGTTAGTATAACGTACGACACCTTATAACACCTTACAATACCGTACGTAAAAATAAAATCCATAATAAACCTAATGAATTTGTCCATGTCCTTTGAACATCGTATGAAAACTCAGGACTTGTTACGACTCAGTATGTGACATTAGCAACATGAAAAGTAATTTAGAATAATGTAGGACGCGTTACAACTTCTAAGAACACCTTACATCACCGTACAAAACATTAAAACTCCAAAATAAACCTAATGAATTCCTTCGAGTCATTTAAACATCGTATGACAACTTTGAATATATTACGACTCTGTATGCCAAATTAGCACCTTGAAAAGCATGTTAGTATACTGTACGACACCTCACAACTCCTAACAACACCTTACAATACCGTACGTAAAAATAAAATCCATAATAAACCTAATGAATTCGTCCGAGTCCTATGAACATCGTACGATAACTCAGGAATTGTTACGACACTGTATGTGAAATTACCAACATGAAAAGTAATTTAGAAAAATGTAGGACGCGTTACAACTTCTAAGAACACCGTACATCACCGTACGAAACCTTAAAACTCCATAATAAACATAATGAATTAGTCCGAGTCCTATGAACATCGTACGATAACTCATGACATGTTACGACTATGTACGTTACATTAGCAACATGAAAAGTATTCTAGGATAATGTAGGACGCGTTACAACTTCTAATAACACCTTACAACACCGTACGAAACATTAAAACTCTATAATAAACCTAATGAATTCCTCCGAGTCATTTAAACATCGTACGCAACTTAGAATATATTACCACTATGTATGCCACATTAGATCCTTAAAAAGCATGTTAGTATAACGTACGACACCTTACAACTCCTAACAACACCTTACAATACCGTACGTAAAAATAAAATCCATAATAAACCTAATGAATTTGTCCATGTCCTTTGAACATCGTATGAAAACTCAGGACTTGTTACGACTCAGTATGTGACATTAGCAACATGAAAAGTAATTTAGAATAATGTAGGACGCGTTACAACTTCTAAGAACACCTTACATCACCGTACGAAACATTAAAACTCCAAAATAAACCTAATGAATTCCTTCGAGTCATTTAAACATCGTATGACAACTTTGAATATATTACGACTCTGTATGCCAAATTAGCACCTTGAAAAGCATGTTAGTATACTGTACGACACCTCACAACTCCTAACAACACCTTACAATACCGTACGTAAAAATAAAATCCATAATAAACCTAATGAATTCGTCCGAGTCCTATGAACATCGTACGATAACTCAGGAATTGTTACGACTCTGTATGTGACGTTACCAACATGAAAAGTAATTTAGAAAAATGTAGGACGCGTTACAACTTCTAAGAACACCGTACATCACCGTACGAAACCTTAAAAATCCATAATAAACATAATGAATTAGTCCGAGTCCTATGAACATCGTACGATAACTCATGACATGTTACGACTATGTACGTTACATTAGCAACATGAAAAGTATTCTAGGATAATGTAGGACGCGTTACAACTTCTAATAACACCTTACAACACCTTACGAAACATTAAAACTCTATAATAAACCTAATGAATTCCTCCGAGTCATTTAAACATCGTACGCAACTTAGAATATATTACCACTATGTATGCCACATTAGATCCTTAAAAAGCATGTTAGTATAACGTACGACACCTTATAACACCTTACAATACCGTACGTAAAAATAAAATCCATAATAAACCTAATGAATTTGTCCATGTCCTTTGAACATCGTATGAAAACTCAGGACTTGTTACGACTCAGTATGTGACATTAGCAACATGAAAAGTAATTTAGAATAATGTAGGACGCGTTACAACTTCTAAGAACACCTTACATCACCGTACAAAACATTAAAACTCCAAAAGAAACCTAATGAATTCCTTCGAGTCATTTAAACATCGTATGACAACTTTGAATATATTACGACTCTGTATGCCAAATTAGCACCTTGAAAAGCATGTTAGTATACTGTACGACACCTCACAACTCCTAACAACACCTTACAATACCGTACGTAAAAATAAAATCCATAATAAACCTAATGAATTCGTCCGAGTCCTATGAACATCGTACGATAACTCAGGAATTGTTACGACTCTGTATGTGACATTACCAACATGAAAAGTAATTTAGAAAAATGTAGGACGCGTTACAACTTCTAAGAACACCGTACATCACCGTACGAAACCTTAAAACTCCATAATAAACATAATGAATTAGTCCGAGTCCTATGAACATCGTACGATAACTCATGACATGTTACGACTATGTACGTTACATTAGCAACATGAAAAGTATTCTAGGATAATGTAGGACGCGTTACAACTTCTAATAACACCATACAACACCTTACGAAACATTAAAACTCTATAATAAACCTAATGAATTCCTCCGAGTCATTTAAACATCGTACGCAACTTAGAATATATTACCACTATGTATGCCACATTAGATCCTTAAAAAGCATGTTAGTATAACGTACGACACCTTACAACTCCTAACAACACCTTACAATACCGTACGTAAAAATAAAATCCATAATAAACCTAATGAATTTGTCCATGTCCTTTGAACATCGTATGAAAACTAAGGACTTGTTACGACTCAGTATGTGACATTAGCAACATGAAAAGTAATTTAGAATAATGTAGGACGCGTTACAACTTCTAAGAACACCTTACATCACCGTACAAAACATTAAAACTCCAAAATAAACCTAATGAATTCCTTCGAGTCATTTAAACATTGTATGACAACTTTGAATATATTACTACTCTGTATGCCAAATTAGCACCTTTAAAAGCATGTTAGTATACTGTACGACACCTCACAACTCCTAACAACACCTTACAATACCGTACGTAAAAATAAAATCCATAATAAACCTAATGAATTCGTCCGAGTCCTATGAACATCGTACGATAAATCAGGAATTGTTACGACTCTGTATGTGACATTACCAACATGAAAAGTAATTTAGAAAAATGTAGGACGCGTTACAACTTCTAAGAACACCGTACATCACCGTACGAAACCTTAAAACTCCATAATAAACATAATGAATTAGTCCGAGTCCTATGAACATCGTACGATAACTCATGACATGTTACGACTATGTACGTTACAATTGCAACATGAAAAGTATTTTAGGATAATGTAGGACGCGTTACAACTTCTAATAACACCTTACAACACCTTACGAAACATTAAAACTCTATAATAAACCTAATGAATTCCTCCGAGTCATTTAAACATCGTACGCAACTTAGAATATATTACCACTATGTATGTCACATTAGATCCTTAAAAAGCATGTTAGTATAACGTACGACACCTTACAACTCCTAACAACACCTTACAATACCGTACGTAAAAATAAAATCCATAATAAACCTAATGAATTTGTCCATGTCCTTTGAACATCGTATGAAAACTCAGGACTTGTTACGACTCAGTATGTGACATTAGCAACATGAAAAGTAATTTAGAATAATGTAGGACGCGTTACAACTTCTAAGAACACCTTACATCACCGTACGAAACATTAAAACTCCAAAATAAACCTAATGAATTCCTTCGAGTCATTTAAACATTGTATGACAACTTTGAATATATTACTACTCTGTATGCCAAATTAGCACCTTGAAAAGCATGTTAGTATACTGTACGACACCTCACAACTCCTAACAACACCTTACAATACCGTACGTAAAAATAAAATCCATAATAAACCTAATGAATTCGTCCGAGTCCTATGAACATCGTACGATAACTCAGGAATTGTTACGACTCTGTATGTGACATTACCAACATGAAAAGTAATTTAGAAAAATGTAGGACGCGTTACAACTTCTAAGAACACCGTACATCACCGTACGAAACCTTAAAACTCCATAATAAACATAATGAATTAGTCCGAGTCCTATGAACATCGTACGATAACTCATGACATGTTACAACTATGTACGTTACATTAGCAACATGAAAAGTATTTTAGGATAATGTAGGACGCGTTACAACTTCTAATAACACCTTACAACACCGTACGAAACATTAAAACTCTATAATAAACCTAATGAATTTCTCCGAGTCATTTAAACATCGTACGCAACTTAGAATATATTACCACTATGTATGCCACATTAGATCCTTAAAAAGCATGTTAGTATAACGTACGACACCTTACAACTCCTAACAACACCTTACAATACCGTACGTAAAAATAAAATCCATAATAAACCTAATGAATTTGTCCATGTCCTTTGAACATCGTATGAAAACTCAGGACTTGTTACGACTCAGTATGTGACATTAGCAACATGAAAAGTAATTTAGAATAATGTAGGACGCGTTACAACTTCTAAGAACACCTTACATCACCGTACGAAACATTAAAACTCCAAAATAAACCTAATGAATTCCTTCGAGTCATTTAAACATTGTATGACAACTTTGAATATATTACTACTCTGTATGCCAAATTAGCACCTTGAAAAGCATGTTAGTATACTGTACGACACCTCACAACTCCTAACAACACCTTACAATACCGTACGTAAAAATAAAATCCATAATAAACCTAATGAATTCGTCCGAGTCCTATGAACATCGTACGATAACTCAGGAATTGTTACGACTCTGTATGTGACATTACCAACATGAAAAGTAATTTAGAAAAATGTAGGACGCGTTACAACTTCTAAGAACACCGTACATCACCGTACGAAACCTTAAAACTCCATAATAAACATAATGAATTAGTCCGAGTCCTATGAACATCGTACGATAACTCATGACATGTTACAACTATGTACGTTACATTAGCAACATGAAAAGTATTTTAGGATAATGTAGGACGCGTTACAACTTCTAATAACACCTTACAACACCGTACGAAACATTAAAACTCTATAATAAACCTAATGAATTTCTCCGAGTCATTTAAACATCGTACGCAACTTAGAATATATTACCACTATGTATGCCACATTAGATCCTTAAAAAGCATGTTAGTATAACGTACGACACCTTACAACTCCTAACAACACCTTACAATACCGTACGTAAAAATAAAATCCATAATAAACCTAATGAATTTGTCCATGTCCTTTGAACATCGTATGAAAACTCAGGACTTGTTACGACTCAGTATGTGACATTAGCAACATGAAAAGTAATTTAGAATAATGTAAGACGCGTTACATCACCGTACGAAACATTAAAACTCCAAAATAAACCTAATGAATTCCTTCGAGTCATTTAAACATTGTATGACAACTTTGAATATATTACTACTCTGTATGCCAAATTAGCACCTTGAAAAGCATGTTAGTATACTGTACGACACCTCACAACTCCTAACAACACCTTACAATACCGTACGTAAAAATAAAATCCATAATAAACCTAATGAATTCGTCCGAGTCCTATGAACATCGTACGATAACTCAGGAATTGTTACGACTCTGTATGTGACATTACCAACATGAAAAGTAATTTAGAAAAATGTAGGACGCGTTACAACTTCTAAGAACACCGTACATCACCGTACGAAACCTTAAAACTCCATAATAAACATAATGAATTAGTCCGAGTCCTATGAACATCGTACGATAACTCATGACATGTTACGACTATGTACGTTACATTAGCAAAATGAAAAGTATTTTAGGATAATGTAGGACGCGTTACAACTTCTAATAACACCTTACAACACCGTACGAAATATTAAAACTCCATAATAAACCTAATGAATTCCTCCGAGTCATTTAAACATCGTACGCAACTTAGAATATATTACCACTATGTATGCCACATTAGATCCTTAAAAAGCATGTTAGTATAACGTACGACACCTTACAACTCCTAACAACACCTTACAATACCGTACGTAAAAATAAAATCCATAATAAACCTAATGAATTTGTCCATGTCCTTTGAACATCGTATGAAAACTCAGGACTTGTTACGACTCAGTATGTGACATTAGCAACATGAAAAGTAATTTAGAATAATGTAGGACGCGTTACAACTTCTAAGAACACCTTACATCACCGTACGAAACATTAAAACTCCAAAATAAACCTAATGAATTCCTTCGAGTCATTTAAACATTGTATGACAACTTTGAATATATTACTACTCTGTATGCCAAATTAGCACCTTGAAAAGCATGTTAGTATACTGTACGACACCTCACAACTCCTAACAACACCTTACAATACCGTACGTAAAAATAAAATCCATAATAAACCTAATGAATTCGTCCGAGTCCTATGAACATCGTACGATAACTCAGGAATTGTTACGACTCTGTATGTGACATTACCAACATGAAAAGTAATTTAGAAAAATGTAGGACGCGTTACAACTTCTAAGAACACCGTACATCACCGTACGAAACCTTAAAACTCCATAATAAACATAATGAATTAGTCCGAGTCCTATGAACATCGTACGATAACTCATGACATGTTACGACTATGTACGTTACATTAGCAAAATGAAAAGTATTTTAGGATAATGTAGGACGCGTTACAACTTCTAATAACACCTTACAACACCGTACGAAATATTAAAACTCCATAATAAACCTAATGAATTCCTCCGAGTCATTTAAACATCGTACGCAACTTAGAATATATTACCACTATGTATGCCACATTAGATCCTTAAAAAGCATGTTAGTATAACGTACGACACCTTACAACTCCTAACAACACCTTACAATACCGTACGTAAAAATAAAATCCATAATAAACCTAATGAATTTGTCCATGTCCTTTGAACATCGTATGAAAACTCAGGACTTGTTACGACTCAGTATGTGACATTAGCAACATGAAAAGTAATTTAGAATAATGTAGGACGCGTTACAACTTCTAAGAACACCTTACATCACCGTACGAAACATTAAAACTCCAAAATAAACCTAATGAATTCCTTCGAGTCATTTAAACATCGTATGACAACTTTGAATATATTACGACTCTGTATGCCAAATTAGCACCTTGAAAAGCATGTTAGTATACTGTACGACACCTCACAACTCCTAACAACACCTTACAATACCGTACGTAAAAATAAAATCCATAATAAACCTAATGAATTCGTCCGAGTCCTATGAACATCGTACGATAACTCAGGAATTGTTATGACTCTATATGTGACATTACCAACATGAAAAGTAATTTAGAAAAAATGTAGGACGCGTTACAACTTCTAAGAACACCGTACATCACCGTACGAAACCTTAAAACTCCATAATAAACATAATGAATTAGTCCGAGTCCTATGAACATCGTACGATAACTCATGACATGTTACGACTATGTATGTGACATTAGCAACATGAAAAGTATTTTAGGATAATGTAGGACGCGTTACAACTTCTAATAACACCTTACAACACCGTACGAAACATTAAAACTCCATAATAAACCTAATGAATTCCTCCGAGTCATTTAAACATCGTACGCAACTTAGAATATATTACCACTATGTATGCCACATTAGATCCTTAAAAAGCATGTTAGTATAACGTACGACACCTTACAACTCCTAACAACACCTTACAATACCGTACGTAAAAATAAAATCCATAATAAACCTAATGAATTTGTCCATGTCCTTTGAACATCGTATGAAAACTCAGGACTTGTTACGACTCAGTATGTGACATTAGCAACATGAAAAGTAATTTAGAATAATGTAGGACGCGTTACAACTTCTAAGAACACCTTACATCACCGTACGAAACATTAAAACTCCAAAATAAACCTAATGAATTCCTTCGAGTCATTTAAACATCGTACGACAACTTTGAAAATATTACGACTCTGTATGCCAAATTAGCACCTTGAAAAGCATGTTAGTATACTGTACGACACCTCACAACTCCTAAAAACACCTTACAATACCGTACGTAAAAATAAAATCCATAATAAACCTAATGAATTCGTCTGAGTCCTTTGAACATCGTACGATAACTCATGACATGTTACGACTATGTATGTGACATTAGCAACATGAAAAGTATTTTAGAAAAATGTAGGATGCGTTACAACTTCTAAGAACACCGTACATCACCGTACGAAACCTTAAAACTCCATAATAAACACAATGAATTAGTCCGAGTCCTATGAACATCGTACGATAACTCATGACATGTTACGACTATGTATGTGACATTAGCAACATGAAAAGTAATTTAGAATAATGTAGGACGCGTTACAACTTCTAAAACACCTTACATCACCGTACGAAACATTAAAACTCCAAAATAAACCTAATGAATTCCTTCGAGTCATTTAAACATCGTACGACAACTTTGAATATATTACGACTCTGTATGCCAAATTAGCACCTTGAAAAGCATGTTAGTATACTGTACGACACCTCACAACTCCTAACAACACCTTACAATACCGTACGTAAAAATAAAATCCATAATAAACCTAATGAATTCGTCTGAGTCCTTTGAACATCGTACGATAACTCATGACATGTTACGACTATGTATGTGACATTAGCAATATGAAAAGTATTTTAGGATAATGTAGGACGCGTTACAACATCTAATAACACCTTACAACACCGTACGAAACATTAAAACTCCATAATAAACCGAATGAATTCCTCCAGCCATTTAAACATCGTACGCAACTTAGAATATATTACCACTATGTATGCCACATTAGATCCTTAAAAAGCATGTTAGTATAACGTACGACACCTTACAACTCCTAACAACACCTTACAATACCGTACGAAAAAATAAAATCCATAATAAACCTAATGAATTTGTCCATGTCCTTTGAACATCGTATGAAAACTCAGGACTTGTTACGACTCAGTATGTGACATTAGCAACATGAAAAGTAATTTAGAATAATGTAGGACGCGTTACAATTTCTAAGAATACCTTACATCACCGTACGAAACATTAAAACTCCAAAATAAACCTAATGAATTCCTTCGAGTCATTTAAACATTGTACGACAACTTTGAATATATTACGACTCTGTATGCCAAATTAGCACCTTGAAAAGCATGTTAGTATACTGTACGACACCTCACAACTCCTAACAACACCTTACAATACCGTACGTAAAAATAAAATCCATAATAAACCTAATGAATTCGTCCGAGTCCTATGAACATCGTACGATAACTCAGGAATTGTTACGACTCTGTATGTGACATTACCAACATGAAAAGTAATTTAGAAAAATGTAGGACGCGTTACAACTTCTAAGAACACTGTACATCACCGTACGAAACCTTAAAACTACATAATAAACATAATGAATTAGTCCGAGTCCTATGAACATCGTACGGTAACTAATGACATGTTACGACTATGTATGTGACATTAGCAACATGAAAAGTATTTTAGGATAATGTAGGACGCGTTACAACTTCTAATAACACCTTGCAGCACCGTACGAAACATTAAAACCCCATAATAAACCTAATGAATTCCTCCGAGTCATTTAAACATCGTACGCAACTTAGAATATATTACCACTATGTATGCCACATTAGATCCTTAAAAAGCATGTTAGTATAACGTACGACACCTTACAACTCCTAACAACACCTTACAATACAGTACGTAAAAATAAAATCCATAATAAACCTAATGAATTTGTCCATGTCCTTTGAACATCGTATGAAAACTCAGGACTTGTTACGACTCAGTATGTGACATTAGCAACATGAAAAGTATTTTAGAATAATGTAGGACGCGTTACAACTTCTAAGAACACCTTACATCACCGTACGAAACATTAAAACTCCAAAATAAACCTAATGAATTCCTTCGAGTCATTTAAACATCGTACGACAACTTTGAATATATTACGACTCTGTGTGCCAAATTAGCACCTTGAAAAGCATGTTAGTATACTGTACGACACCTCACAACTCCTAACAACACCTTACAATACCGTACGTAAAAATAAAATCCATAATAAACCTAATGAATTCGTCTGAGTCCTTTGAACATCGTACGATAACTCATGACATGTTACGACTATGTATGTGACATTAGCAACATGAAAAGTATTTTAGGATAATGTAGGACGCGTTACAACTTTTAATAACACCTTACAACACCGTACGAAACATTAAAACTCCATAATAAACCTAATGAATTCCTCCAGTCATTTAAACATCGTACGCAACTTAGAATATATTACCACTATGTATGCCACATTAGATCCTTAAAAAGCATGTTACTATAACGTACGACACCTTACAACTCCTAACAACACCTTACAATACCGTACGTAAAAATAAAATCCATAATAAACCTAATGAATTTGTCCATGTCCTTTGAACATCGTATGAAAACTCAGGACTTGTTACGACTCAGTATGTGACATTAGCAACATGAAAAGTAATTTAGAATAATGTAGGACGCGTTACAATTTCTAAGAATACCTTACATCACCGTACGAAACATTAAAACTCCAAAATAAATCTAATGAATTCCTTCGAGTCATTTAAACATTGTACGACAACTTTGAATATATTACGACTCTGTATGCCAAATTAGCACCTTGAAAAGCATGTTAGTATACTGTACGACACCTCACAACTCCTAACAACACCTTACAATACTGTACGTAAAAATAAAATCCATAATAAACCTAATGAATTCGTCCGAGTCCTATGAACATCGTACGATAACTCAGGAATTGTTACGACTCTGTATGTGACATTACCAACATGAAAAGTAATTTAGAAAAATGTAGGACGCGTTACAACTTTTTAGAACACTGTACATCACCGTACGAAACCTTAAAACTCCTTAATAAACATAATGAATTAGTCCGAGTCCTATGAACATCGTACGATAACTCATGACATGTTACGACTCAGTATGTGACATTAGCAACATGAAAAGTAATTTAGAATAATGTAGGACGCGTTACAACTTCTAAGAACACCTTACATCACCGTACGAAACATTAAAACTCCAAAATAAACCTAATGAATTCCTTCGAGTCATTTAAACATCGTACGACAACTTTGAATATATTACGACTCTGTATGCCAAATTAGCACCTTGAAAAGCATGTTAGTATACTGTACGACACCTCACAACTCCTAACAACACCTTACAATACCGTACGTAAAAATAAAATCCATAATAAACCTAATGAATTCGTCTGAGTCCTTTGAACATCGTACGATAACTCATGACATGTTACGACTATGTATGTGACATTAGCAATATGAAAAGTATTTTAGGATAATGTAGGACGCGTTACAACATCTAATAACACCTTACAACACCGTACGAAACATTAAAACTCCATAATAAACCGAATGAATTCCTCCAGCCATTTAAACATCGTACGCAACTTAGAATATATTACCACTATGTATGCCACATTAGATCCTTAAAAAGCATGTTAGTATAACGTACGACACCTTACAACTCCTAACAACACCTTACAATACCGTACGTAAAAATAAAATCCATAATAAACCTAATGAATTTGTCCATGTCCTTTGAACATCGTATGAAAACTCAGGACTTGTTACGACTCAGTATGTGACATTAGCAACATGAAAAGTAATTTAGAATAATGTAGGACGCGTTACAATTTCTAAGAATACCTTACATCACCGTACGAAACATTAAAACTCCAAAATAAACCTAATGAATTCCTTCGAGTCATTTAAACATTGTACGACAACTTTGAATATATTACGACTCTGTATGCCAAATTAGCACCTTGAAAAGCATGTTAGTATACTGTACGACACCTCACAACTCCTAACAACACCTTACAATACCGTACGTAAAAATAAAATCCATAATAAACCTAATGAATTCGTCCGAGTCCTATGAACATCGTACGATAACTCAGGAATTGTTACGACTCTGTATGTGACATTACCAACATGAAAAGTAATTTAGAAAAATGTAGGACGCGTTACAACTTCTAAGAACACTGTACATCACCGTACGAAACCTTAAAACTACATAATAAACATAATGAATTAGTCCGAGTCCTATGAACATCGTACGATAACTAATGACATGTTACGACTATGTATGTGACATTAGCAACATGAAAAGTATTTTAGGATAATGTAGGACGCGTTACAACTTCTAATAACACCTTGCAGCACCGTACGAAACATTAAAACCCCATAATAAACCTAATGAATTCCTCCGAGTCATTTAAACATCGTACGCAACTTAGAATATATTACCACTATGTATGCCACATTAGATCCTTAAAAAGCATGTTAGTATAACGTACGACACCTTACAACTCCTAACAACACCTTACAATACCGTACGTAAAAATAAAATCCATAATAAACCTAATGAATTTGTCCATGTCCTTTGAACATCGTATGAAAACTCAGGACTTGTTACGACTCAGTATGTGACATTAGCAACATGAAAAGTATTTTAGAATAATGTAGGACGCGTTACAACTTCTAAGAACACCTTACATCACCGTACGAAACATTAAAACTCCAAAATAAACCTAATGAATTCCTTCGAGTCATTTAAACATCGTACGACAACTTTGAATATATTACGACTCTGTGTGCCAAATTAGCACCTTGAAAAGCATGTTAGTATACTGTACGACACCTCACAACTCCTAACAACACCTTACAATACCGTACGTAAAAATAAAATCCATAATAAACCTAATGAATTCGTCTGAGTCCTTTGAACATCGTACGATAACTCATGACATGTTACGACTATGTATGTGACATTAGCAACATGAAAAGTATTTTAGGATAATGTAGGACGCGTTACAACTTTTAATAACACCTTACAACACCGTACGAAACATTAAAACTCCATAATAAACCTAATGAATTCCTCCAGTCATTTAAACATCGTACGCAACTTAGAATATATTACCACTATGTATGCCACATTAGATCCTTAAAAAGCATGTTACTATAACGTACGACACCTTACAACTCCTAACAACACCTTACAATACCGTACGTAAAAATAAAATCCATAATAAACCTAATGAATTTGTCCATGTCCTTTGAACATCGTATGAAAACTCAGGACTTGTTACGACTCAGTATGTGACATTAGCAACATGAAAAGTAATTTAGAATAATGTAGGACGCGTTACAATTTCTAAGAATACCTTACATCACCGTACGAAACATTAAAACTCCAAAATAAATCTAATGAATTCCTTCGAGTCATTTAAACATTGTACGACAACTTTGAATATATTACGACTCTGTATGCCAAATTAGCACCTTGAAAAGCATGTTAGTATACTGTACGACACCTCACAACTCCTAACAACACCTTACAATACTGTACGTAAAAATAAAATCCATAATAAACCTAATGAATTCGTCCGAGTCCTATGAACATCGTACGATAACTCAGGAATTGTTACGACTCTGTATGTGACATTACCAACATGAAAAGTAATTTAGAAAAATGTAGGACGCGTTACAACTTTTTAGAACACTGTACATCACCGTACGAAACCTTAAAACTCCTTAATAAACATAATGAATTAGTCCGAGTCCTATGAACATCGTACGATAACTCATGACATGTTACGACTCAGTATGTGACATTAGCAACATGAAAAGTAATTTAGAATAATGTAGGACGCGTTACAACTTCTAAGAACACCTTACATCACCGTACGAAACATTAAAACTCCAAAATAAACCTAATGAATTCCTTCGAGTCATTTAAACATCGTACGACAACTTTGAATATATTACGACTCTGTATGCCAAATTAGCACCTTGAAAAGCATGTTAGTATACTGTACGACACCTCACAACTCCTAACAACACCTTACAATACCGTACGTAAAAATAAAATCCATAATAAACCTAATGAATTCGTCTGAGTCCTTTGAACATCGTACGATAACTCATGACATGTTACGACTATGTATGTGACATTAGCAACATGAAAAGTATTTTAGGATAATGTAGGACGCGTTACAACTTCTAATAACACCTTACAACACCGTACGAAACATTAAAACTCCATAATAAACCTAATGAATTCCTCCAGTCATTTAAACATCGTACGCAACTTAGAATATATTACCACTATGTATGCCACATTAGATCCTTAAAAAGCATGTTAGTATAACGTACGACACCTTACAACTCCTAACAACACCTTACAATACCGTACGTAAAATTAAATTCCATAATAAACCTAATGAATTTGTCCATGTCCTTTGAACATCGTATGAAAACTCAGGACTTGTTACGACTCAGTATGTGACATTAGCAACATGAAAAGTAATTTAGAATAATGTAGGACGGGTTACAATTTCTAAGAATACCTTACATCACCGTACGAAACATTAAAACTCCAAAATAAATCTAATGAATTCCTTCGAGTCATTTAAACATTGTACGACAACTTTGAATATATTACGACTCTGTATGCCAAATTAGCACCTTGAAAAGCATGTTAGTATACTGTACGACACCTCACAACTCCTAACAACACCTTACAATACCGTACATAAAAATAAAATCCATAATAAACCTAATGAATTCGTCCGAGTCCTATGAACATCGTACGATAACTCAGGAATTGTTACGACTCTGTATGTGACATTACCAACATGAAAAGTAATTTAGAAAAATGTAGGACGCGTTACAACTTCTAAGAACACTGTACATCACCGTACGAAACCTTAAAACTCCATAATAAACATAATGAATTAGTCCGAGTCCTATGAACATCGTACGATAACTCATGACATGTTACGACTATGTATGTGACATTAGCAACATGAAAAGTATTTTAGGATAATGTATGACGCGTTACAACTTCTAATAACACCTTGCAACACCGTACGAAACATTAAAACTCCATAATAAACCTAATGAATTCCTCCGAGTCATTTAAACATCGTACGCAACTTAGAATATATTACCACTATGTATGCCACATTAGATCCTTAAAAAGCATGTTAGTATAACGTACGACACCTTACAACTCCTAACAACACCTTACAATACCGTACGTAAAAATAAAATCCATAATAAACCTAATGAATTTGTCCATTTCCTTTGAACATCGTATGAAAACTCAGGACTTGTTACGACTCAGTATGTGACATTAGCAACATGAAAAGTAATTTAGAATAATGTAGGACGCGTTACAACTTCTAAGAACACCTTACATCACCGTACGAAACATTAAAACTCCAAAATAAATCTAATGAATTCCTTCGAGTCATTTAAACATTGTACGACAACTTTGAATATATTACGACTCTGTATGCCAAATTAGCACTTTGAAAAGCATGTTAGTATACTGTACGACACCTCACAACTCCTAACAACACCTTACAATACCGTACATAAAAATAAAATCCATAATAAACCTAATGAATTCGTCCGAGTCCTATGAACATCGTACGATAACTCAGGAATTGTTACGACTCTGTATGTGACATTACCAACATGAAAAGTAATTTAGAAAAATGTAGGACGCGTTACAACTTCTAAGAACACTGTACATCACCGTACGAAACCTTAAAACTCCATAATAAACATAATGAATTAGTCCGAGTCCTATGAACATCGTACGATAACTCATGACATGTTACGACTATGTATGTGACATTAGCAACATGAAAAGTATTTTAGGATAATGTATGACGCGTTACAACTTCTAATAACACCTTGCAACACCGTACGAAACATTAAAACTCCATAATAAACCTAATGAATTCCTCCGAGTCATTTAAACATCGTACGCAACTTAGAATATATTACCACTATGTATGCCACATTAGATCCTTAAAAAGCATGTTAGTATAACGTACGACACCTTACAACTCCTAACAACACCTTACAATACCGTACGTAAAAATAAAATCCATAATAAACCTAATGAATTTGTCCATTTCCTTTGAACATCGTATGAAAACTCAGGACTTGTTACGACTCAGTATGTGACATTAGCAACATGAAAAGTAATTTAGAATAATGTAGGACGCGTTACAACTTCTAAGAACACCTTACATCACCGTACGAAACATTAAAACTCCAAAATAAATCTAATGAATTCCTTCGAGTCATTTAAACATTGTACGACAACTTTGAATATATTACGACTCTGTATGCCAAATTAGCACCTTGAAAAGCATGTTAGTATACTGTACGACACCTCACAACTCCTAACAACACCTTACAATACTGTACGTAAAAATAAAATCCATAATAAACCTAATGAATTCGTCCGAGTCCTATGAACATCGTACGATAACTCAGGAATTGTTACGACTCTGTATGTGACATTACCAACATGAAAAGTAATTTAGAAAAATGTAGGACGCGTTACAACTTTTTAGAACACTGTACATCACCGTACGAAACCTTAAAACTCCTTAATAAACATAATGAATTAGTCCGAGTCCTATGAACATCGTACGATAACTCATGACATGTTACGACTCAGTATGTGACATTAGCAACATGAAAAGTAATTTAGTATAATGTAGGACGCGTTACAACTTCTAAGAACACCTTACATCACCGTACGAAACATTAAAACTCCAAAATAAACCTAATGAATTCCTTCGAGTCATTTAAACATCGTACGACAACTTTGAATATATTACGACTCTGTATGCCAAATTAGCACCTTGAAAAGCATGTTAGTATACTGTACGACACCTCACAACTCCTAACAACACCTTACAATACCGTACGTAAAAATAAAATCCATAATAAACCTAATGAATTCGTCTGAGTCCTTTGAACATCGTACGATAACTCATTACATGTTACGACTATGTATGTGACATTAGCAACATGAAAAGTATTTTAGGATAATGTAGGACGCGTTACAACTTCTAATAACACCTTACAACACCGTACGAAACATTAAAACTCCATAATAAACCTAATGAATTCCTCCGAGTCATTTAAACATCGTACGCAACTTAGAATATATTACCACTATGTATGCCACATTAGATCCTTAAAAAGCATGTTAGTATAACGTACGACACCTTACAACTCCTAACAACACCTTACAATACCGTACGTAAAAATAAAATCCATAATAAACCTAATGAATTTGTCCATGTCCTTTGAACATCGTATGAAAACTCAGGACTTGTTACGACTCAGTATGTGACATTAGCAACATGAGAGTAATTTAGAATAATGTAGGACGCGTTAGAACTTCTAAGAACACCTTACATCACCGTACGAAACATTAAAACTCCAAAATAAATCTAATGAATTCCTTCGAGTCATTTAAACATTGTACGACAACTTTGAATATATTACGACTCTGTATGCCAAATTAGCACCTTGAAAAGCATGTTAGTATACTGTACGACACCTCACAACTCCTAACAACACCTTACAATACTGTACGTAAAAATAAAATCCATAATAAACCTAATGAATTCGTCCGAGTCCTATGAACATCGTACGATAACTCAGGAATTGTTACGACTCTGTATGTGACATTACCAACATGAAAAGTAATTTAGAAAAATGTAGGACGCGTTACAACTTTTTAGAACACTGTACATCACCGTACGAAACCTTAAAACTCCTTAATAAACATAATGAATTAGTCCGAGTCCTATGAACATCGTACGATAACTCATGACATGTTACGACTCAGTATGTGACATTAGCAACATGAAAAGTAATTTAGTATAATGTAGGACGCGTTACAACTTCTAAGAACACCTTACATCACCGTACGAAACATTAAAACTCCAAAATAAACCTAATGAATTCCTTCGAGTCATTTAAACATCGTACGACAACTTTGAATATATTACGACTCTGTATGCCAAATTAGCACCTTGAAAAGCATGTTAGTATACTGTACGACACCTCACAACTCCTAACAACACCTTACAATACCGTACGTAAAAATAAAATCCATAATAAACCTAATGAATTCGTCTGAGTCCTTTGAACATCGTACGATAACTCATTACATGTTACGACTATGTATGTGACATTAGCAACATGAAAAGTATTTTAGGATAATGTAGGACGCGTTACAACTTCTAATAACACCTTACAACACCGTACGAAACATTAAAACTCCATAATAAACCTAATGAATTCCTCCGAGTCATTTAAACATCGTACGCAACTTAGAATATATTACCACTATGTATGCCACATTAGATCCTTAAAAAGCATGTTAGTATAACGTACGACACCTTACAACTCCTAACAACACCTTACCATACCGTATGTAAAAATAAAATCCATAATAAACCTAATGAATTTGTCCATGTCCTTTGAACATCGTATGAAAACTCAGGACTTGTTACGACTCAGTATGTGACATTAGCAACATGAAAAGTAATTTAGAATAATGTAGGACGCGTTACAACTTCTAAGAACACCTTACATCACCGTACGAAACATTAAAACTCCAAAATAAATCTAATGAATTCCTTCGAGTCATTTAAACATTGTACGACAACTTTGAATATATTACGACTCTGTATGCCAAATTAGCACCTTGAAAAGCATGTTAGTATACTGTACGACACCTCACAACTCCTAACAACACCTTACAATACTGTACGTAAAAATAAAATCCATAATAAACCTAATGAATTCGTCCGAGTCCTATGAACATCGTACGATAACTCAGGAATTGTTACGACTCTGTATGTGACATTACCAACATGAAAAGTAATTTAGAAAAATGTAGGACGCGTTACAACTTTTTAGAACACTGTACATCACCGTACGAAACCTTAAAACTCCTTAATAAACATAATGAATTAGTCCGAGTCCTATGAACATCGTACGATAACTCGTGACATGTTACGACTCAGTATGTGACATTAGCAACATGAAAAGTAATTTAGTATAATGTAGGACGCGTTACAACTTCTAAGAACACCTTACATCACCGTACGAAACATTAAAACTCCAAAATAAACCTAATGAATTCCTTCGAGTCATTTAAACATCGTACGACAACTTTGAATATATTACGACTCTGTATGCCAAATTAGCACCTTGAAAAGCATGTTAGTATACTGTACGACACCTCACAACTCCTAACAACACCTTACAATACCGTACGTAAAAATAAAATCCATAATAAACCTAATGAATTCGTCTGAGTCCTTTGAACATCGTACGATAACTCATGACATGTTACGACTATGTATGTGACATTAGCAACATGAAAAGTATTTTAGGATAATGTAGGACGCGTTACAACTTCTAATAACACATTACAACACCGTACGAAACATTAAAACTCCATAATAAACCTAATGAATTCCTCCAGTCATTTAAACATCGTACGCAACTTAGAATATATTACCACTATGTATGCCACATTAGATCCTTAAAAAGCATGTTAGTATAACGTACGACACCTTACAACTCCTAACAACACCTTACAATACCGTACGTAAAATTAAATTCCATAATAAACCTAATGAATTTGTCCATGTCCTTTGAACATCGTATGAAAACTCAGGACTTGTTACGACTCAGTATGTGACATTAGCAACATGAAAAGTAATTTAGAATAATGTAGGACGGGTTACAATTTCTAAGAATACCTTACATCACCGTACGAAACATTAAAACTCCAAAATAAATCTAATGAATTCCTTCGAGTCATTTAAACATTGTACGACAACTTTGAATATATTACGACTCTGTATGCCAAATTAGCACCTTGAAAAGCATGTTAGTATACTGTACGACACCTCACAACTCCTAACAACACCTTACAATACCGTACATAAAAATAAAATCCATAATAAACCTAATGAATTCGTCCGAGTCCTATGAACATTGTACGATAACTCAGGAATTGTTACGACTCTGTATGTGACATTACCAACATGAAAAGTAATTTAGAAAAATGTAGGACGCGTTACAACTTCTAAGAACACTGTACATCACCGTACGAAACCTTAAAACTCCATAATAAACATAATGAATTAGTCCGAGTCCTATGAACATCGTACGATAACTCATGACATGTTACGACTATGTATGTGACATTAGCAACATGAAAAGTATTTTAGGATAATGTATGACGCGTTACAACTTCTAATAACACCTTGCAACACCGTACGAAACATTAAAACTCCATAATAAACCTAATGAATTCCTCCGAGTCATTTAAACATCGTACGCAACTTAGAATATATTACCACTATGTATGCCACATTAGATCCTTAAAAAGCATGTTAGTATAACGTACGACACCTTACAACTCCTAACAACACCTTACAATACCGTACGTAAAAATAAAATCCATAATAAACCTAATGAATTTGTCCATTTCCTTTGAACATCGTATGAAAACTCAGGACTTGTTACGACTCAGTATGTGACATTAGCAACATGAAAAGTAATTTAGAATAATGTAGGACGCGTTACAACTTCTAAGAACACCTTACATCACCGTACGAAACATTAAAACTCCAAAATAAATCTAATGAATTACTTCGAGTCATTTAAACATTGTACGACAACTTTGAATATATTACGACTCTGTATGCCAAATTAGCACCTTGAAAAGCATGTTAGTATACTGTACGACACCTCACAACTCCTAACAACACCTTACAATACTGTACGTAAAAATAAAATCCATAATAAACCTAATGAATTCGTCCGAGTCCTATGAACATCGTACGATAACTCAGGAATTGTTACGACTCTGTATGTGACATTACCAACATGAAAAGTAATTTAGAAAAATGTAGGACGCGTTACAACTTTTTAGAACACTGTACATCACCGTACGAAACCTTAAAACTCCTTAATAAACATAATGAATTAGTCCGAGTCCTATGAACATCGTACGATAACTCATGACATGTTACGACTCAGTATGTGACATTAGCAACATGAAAAGTAATTTAGTATAATGTAGGACGCGTTACAACTTCTAAGAACACCTTACATCACCGTACGAAACATTAAAACTCCAAAATAAACCTAATGAATTCCTTCGAGTCATTTAAACATCGTACGACAACTTTGAATATATTACGACTCTGTATGCCAAATTAGCTCCTTGAAAAGCATGTTAGTATACTGTACGACACCTCACAACTCCTAACAACACCTTACAATACCGTACGTAAAAATAAAATCCATAATAAACCTAATGAATTCGTCTGAGTCCTTTGAACATCGTACGATAACTCATGACATGTTACGACTATGTATGTGACATTAGCAACATGAAAAGTATTTTAGGATAATGTAGGACGCGTTACAACTTCTAATAACACCTTACAACACCGTACGAAACATTAAAACTCCATAATAAACCTAATGAATTCCTCCGAGTCATTTAAACATCGTACGCAACTTAGAATATATTACCACTATGTATGCCACATTAGATCCTTAAAAAGCATGTTAGTATAACGTACGACACCTTACAACTCCTAACAACACCTTACAATACCGTACGTAAAAATAAAATCCATAATAAACCTAATGAATTTGTCCATGTCCTTTGAACATCGTATGAAAACTCAGGACTTGTTACGACTCAGTATGTGACATTAGCAACATGAAAAGTAATTTAGAATAATGTAGGACGCGTTACAATTTCTAAGAATACCTTACATCACCGTACGAAACATTAAAACTCCAAAATAAATCTAATGAATTCCTTCGAGTCATTTAAACATTGTACGACAACTTTGAATATATTACGACTCTGTATGCCAAATTAGCACCTTGAAAAGCATGTTAGTATACTGTACGACACCTCACAACTCCTAACAACACCTTACAATACTGTACGTAAAAATAAAATCCATAATAAACCTAATGAATTCGTCCGAGTCCTATGAACATCGTACGATAACTCAGGAATTGTTACGACTCTGTATGTGACATTACCAACATGAAAAGTAATTTAGAAAAATGTAGGACGCGTTACAACTTTTTAGAACACTGTACATCACCGTACGAAACCTTAAAACTCCTTAATAAACATAATGAATTAGTCCGAGTCCTATGAACATCGTACGATAACTCATGACATGTTACGACTCAGTATGTGACATTAGCAACATGAAAAGTAATTTAGTATAATGTAGGACGCGTTACAACTTCTAAGAACACCTTACATCACCGTACGAAACATTAAAACTCCAAAATAAACCTAATGAATTCCTTCGAATCATTTAAACATCGTACGACAACTTTGAATATATTACGTCTCTGTATGCCAAATTAGCACCTTGAAAAGCATGTTAGTATACTGTACGACACCTCACAACTGCTAACAACACCTTACAATACCGTACCTAAAAATAAAATCCATAATAAACCTAATGAATTCGTCTGAGTCCTTTGAACATCGTACGATAACTCATGACATGTTACGACTATGTATGTGACATTAGCAACATGAAAAGTATTTTAGGATAATGTAGGACGCGTTACAACTTCTAATAACACCTTACAACACCGTACGAAACATTAAAACTCCATAATAAACCTAATGAATTCCTCCGAGTCATTTAAACATCGTACGCAACTTAGAATATATTACCACTATGTATGCCACATTAGATCCTTAAAAAGCATGTTAGTATAACGTACGACACCTTACAACTCCTAACAACACCTTACAATACCGTACGTAAAATTAAAATCCATAATAAACCTAATGAATTTGTCCATGTCCTTTGAACATCGTATGAAAACTCAGGACTTGTTACGACTCAGTATGTGACATTAGCAACATGAAAAGTAATTTATAATAATGTAGGACGGGTTACAATTTCTAAGAATACCTTACATCACCGTACGAAACATTAAAACTCCAAAATAAATCTAATGAATTCCTTCGAGTCATTTAAACATTGTACGACAACTTTGAATATATTACGACTCTGTATGCCAAATTAGTACCTTGAAAAGCATGTTAGTATACTGTACGACACCTCACAACTCCTAACAACACCTTACAATACCGTACATAAAAATAAAATCCATAATAAACCTAATGAATTCGTCCGAGTCCTATGAACATCGTACGATAACTCAGGAATTGTTACGACTCTGTATGTGACATTACCAACATGAAAAGTAATTTAGAAAAATGTAGGACGCGTTACAACTTCTAAGAACACTGTACATCACCGTACGAAACCTTAAAACTCCATAATAAACATAATGAATTAGTCCGAGTCCTATGAACATCGTACGATAACTCATGACATGTTACGACTATGTATGTGACATTAGCAACATGAAAAGTATTTTAGGATAATGTATGACGCGTTACAACTTCTAATAACACCTTGCAACACCGTACGAAACATTAAAACTCCATAATAAACCTAATGAATTTCTCCGAGTCATTTAAACATCGTACGCAACTTAGAATATATTACCACTATGTATGCCACATTAGATCCTTAAAAAGCATGTTAGTATAACGTACGACACCTTACAACTCCTAACAACACCTTACAATACCGTACGTAAAAATAAAATCCATAATAAACCTAATGAATTTGTCCATTTCCTTTGAACATCGTATGAAAACTCAGGACTTGTTACGACTCAGTATGTGACATTAGCAACATGAAAAGTAATTTAGAATAATGTAGGACGCGTTACAACTTCTAAGAACACCTTACATCACCGTACGAAACATTAAAACTCCAAAATAAATCTAATGAATTCCTTCGAGTCATTTAAACATTGTACGACAACTTTGAATATATTACGACTCTGTATGCCAAATTAGCACCTTGAAAAGCATGTTAGTATACTGTACGACACCTCACAATTCCTAACAACACCTTACAATACTGTACGTAAAAATAAAATCCATAATAAACCTAATGAATTCGTCCGAGTCCTATGAACATCGTACGATAACTCAGGAATTGTTACGACTCTATATGTGACATTACCAACATGAAAAGTAATTTAGAAAAATGTAGGACGCGTTACAACTTTTTAGAACACTGTACATCACCGTACGAAACCTTAAAACTCCTTAATAAACATAATGAATTAGTCCGAGTCCTATGAACATCGTACGATAACTCATGACATGTTACGACTCAGTATGTGACATTAGCAACATGAAAAGTAATTTAGTATAATGTAGGACGCGTTACAACTTCTAAGAACACCTTACATCACCGTACGAAACATTAAAACTCCAAAATAAACCTGATGAATTCCTTCGAGTCATTTAAACATCGTACGACAACTTTGAATATATTACGACTCTGTATGCCTAATTAGCACCTTGAAAAGCATGTTAGTATACTGTACGACACCTCACAACTCCTAACAACACCTTACAATACCGTACCTAAAAATAAAATCCATAATAAACCTAATGAATTCGTCTGAGTCCTTTGAACATCGTACGATAACTCATGACATGTTACGACTATGTATGTGACATTAGCAACATGAAAAGTATTTTAGGATAATGTAGGACGCGTTACAACTTCTAATAACACCTTACAACACCGTACGAAACATTAAAACTCCATAATAAACCTAATGAATTCCTCCAGTCATTTAAACATCGTACGCAACTTAGAATATATTACCACTATGTATGCCACATTAGATCCTTAAAAAGCATGTTAGTATAACGTACGACACCTTACAACTCCTAACAACACCTTACAATACCGTACGTAAAATTAAAATCCATAATAAACCTAATGAATTTGTCCATGTCCTTTGAACATCGTATGAAAACTCAGGACTTGTTACGACTCAGTATGTGACATTAGCAACATGAAAAGTAATTTAGAATAATGTAGGACGGGTTACAATTTCTAAGAATACCTTACATCACCGTACGAAACATTAAAACTCCAAAATAAATCTAATGAATTCCTTCGAGTCATTTAAACATTGTACGACAACTTTGAATATATTACGACTCTGTATGCCAAATTAGCACCTTGAAAAGCATGTTAGTATACTGTACGACACCTCACAACTCCTAACAACACCTTACAATACCGTACATAAAAATAAAATCCATAATAAACCTAATGAATTCGTCCGAGTCCTATAAACATCGTACGATAACTCAGGAATTGTTACGACTCTGTATGTGACATTACCAACATGAAAAGTAATTTAGAAAAATGTAGGACGCGTTACAACTTCTAAGAACACTGTACATCACCGTACGAAACCTTAAAACTCCATAATAAACATAATGAATTAGTCCGAGTCCTATGAACATCGTACGATAACTCATGACATGTTACGACTATGTATGTGACATTAGCAACATGAAAAGTATTTTAGGATAATGTATGACGCGTTACAACTTCTAATAACACCTTGCAACACCGTACGAAACATTAAAACTCCATAATAAACCTAATGAATTTCTCCGAGTCATTTAAACATCGTACGCAACTTAGAATATATTACCACTATGTATGCCACATTAGATCCTTAAAAAGCATGTTAGTATAACGTACGACACCTTACAACTCCTAACAACACCTTACAATACCGTACGTAAAAATAAAATCCATAATAAACCTAATGAATTTGTCCATTTCCTTTGAACATCGTATGAAAACTCAGGACTTGTTACGACTCAGTATGTGACATTAGCAACATGAAAAGTAATTTAGAATAATGTAGGACGCGTTACAACTTCTAAGAACACCTTACATCACCGTACGAAACATTAAAACTCCAAAATAAATCTAATGAATTCCTTCGAGTCATTTAAACATTGTACGACAACTTTGAATATATTACGACTCTGTATGCCAAATTAGCACCTTGAAAAGCATGTTAGTATACTGTACGACACCTCACAACTCCTAACAACACCTTACAATACTGTACGTAAAAATAAAATCCATAATAAACCTAATGAATTCGTCCGAGTCCTATGAACATCGTACGATAACTCAGGAATTGTTACGACTCTATATGTGACATTACCAACATGAAAAGTAATTTAGAAAAATGTAGGACGCGTTACAACTTTTTAGAGCACTGTACATCACCGTACGAAACCTTAAAACTCCTTAATAAACATAATGAATTAGTCCGAGTCCTATGAACATCGTACGATAACTCATGACATGTTACGACTCAGTATGTGACATTAGCAACATGAAAAGTAATTTAGTATAATGTAGGACGCGTTACAACTTCTAAGAACACCTTACATCACCGTACGAAACATTAAAACTCCAAAATAAACCTGATGAATTCCTTCGAGTCATTTAAACATCGTACGACAACTTTGAATATATTACGACTCTGTATGCCAAATTAGCACCTTGAAAAGCATGTTAGTATACTGTACGACACCTCACAACTCCTAACAACACCTTACAATACCGTACGTAAAAATAAAATCCATAATAAACCTAATGAATTCGTCTGAGTCCTTTGAACATCGTACGATAACTCATGACATGTTACGACTATGTATGTGACATTAGCAACATGAAAAGTATTTTAGGATAATGTAGGACGCGTTACAACTTCTAATAACACCTTACAACACCGTACGAAACATTAAAACTCCATAATAAACCTAATGAATTCCTCCGAGTCATTTAAACATCGTACGCAACTTAGAATATATTACCACTATGTATGCCACATTAGATCCTTAAAAAGCATGTTAGTATAACGTACGACACCTTACAACTCCTAACAACACCTTACAATACCGTACGTAAAAATAAAATCCATAATAAACCTAATGAATTTGTCCATGTCCTTTGAACATCGTATGAAAACTCAGGACTTGTTACGACTCAGTATGTGACATTAGCAACATGAAAAGTAATTTAGAATAATGTAGGACGCGTTACAATTTCTAAGAATACCTTACATCACCGTACGAAACATTAAAACTCCAAAATAAATCTAATGAATTCCTTCGAGTCATTTAAACATTGTACGACAACTTTGAATATATTACGACTCTGTATGCCAAATTAGCACCTTGAAAAGCATGTTAGTATACTATACGACACCTCACAACTCCTAACAACACCTTACAATACTGTACGTAAAAATAAAATCCATAATAAACCTAATGAATTCGTCCGAGTCCTATAAACATCGTACGATAACTCAGGAATTGTTACGACTCTGTATGTGACATTACCAACATGAAAAGTAATTTAGAAAAATGTAGGACGCGTTACAACTTTTTCGAACACTGTACATCACCGTACGAAACCTTAAAACTCCTTAATAAACATAATGAATTAGTCCGAGTCCTATGAACATCGTACGATAACTCATGACATGTTACGACTCAGTATGTGACATTAGCAACATGAAAAGTAATTTAGAATAATGTAGGACGCGTTAGAACTTCTAAGAACACCTTACATCACCGTACGAAACATTAAAACTCCAAAATAAACCTAATGAATTCCTTCGAGTCATTTAAACATCGTACGACAACTTTGAATATATTACGACTCTGTATGCCAAATTAGCACCTTGAAAAGCATGTTAGTATACTGTACGACACCTCACAACTCCTAACAACACCTTACAATACCGTACGTAAAAATAAAATCCATAATAAACCTAATGAATTCGTCTGAGTCCTTTGAACATCGTACGATAACTCATGACATGTTACGACTATGTATGTGACATTAGCAACATGAAAAGTATTTTAGGATAATGTAGGACGCGTTACAACTTCTAATATCACCTTACAACACCGTACAAAACATTAAAACTCCATAATAAACCTAATGAATTCCTCCAGTCATTTAAACATCGTACGCAACTTAGAATATATTACCACTATGTATGCCACATTAGATCCTTAAAAAGCATGTTAGTATAACGTACGACACCTTACAACTCCTAACAACACCTTACAATACCGTACGTAAAATTAAAATCCATAATAAACCTAATGAATTTGTCCATGTCCTTTGAACATCGTATGAAAACTCAGGACTTGTTACGACTCAGTATGTGACATTAGCAACATGAAAAGTAATTTAGAATAATGTAGGACGGGTTACAATTTCTAAGAATACCTTACATCACCGTACGAAACATTAAAACTCCAAAATAAATCTTATGAATTCCTTCGAGTCATTTAAACATTGTACGACAACTTTGAATATATTACGACTCTGTATGCCAAATTAGCACCTTGAAAAGCATGTTAGTATACTGTACGACACCTCACAACTCCTAACAACACCTTACAATACTGTACGTAAAAATAAAATCCATAATAAACCTAATGAATTCGTCCGAGTCCTATGAACATCGTACGATAACTCAGGAATTGTTACGACTTTGTATGTGACATTACCAACATGAAAAGTAATTTAGAAAAATGTAGGACGCGTTACAACTTTTTAGAACACTGTACATCACCGTACGAAACCTTAAAACTCCTTAATAAACATAATGAATTAGTCCGAGTCCTATGAACATCGTACGATAACTCATGACATGTTACGACTCAGTATGTGACATTAGCAACATGAAAAGTAATTTAGTATAATGTAGGACGCGTTACAACTTCTAAGAACACCTTACATCACCGTACGAAACATTAAAACTCCAAAATAAACCTAATTAATTCCTTCGAGTCATTTAAACATCGTACGACAACTTTGAATATATTACGACTCTGTATGCCAAATTAGCACCTTGAAAAGCATGTTAGTATACTGTACGACACCTCACAACTCCTAACAACACCTTACAATACCGTACGTAAAAATAAAATCCATAATAAACCTAATGAATTCGTCTTAGTCCTTTGAACATCGTACGATAACTCAGGAATTGTTACGACTCTGTATGTGACATTACCAACATGAAAAGTAATTTAGAAAAATGTAGGACGCGTTACAACTTCTAAGAACACTGTACATCACCGTACGAAACCTTAAAACTCCATAATAAACATAATGAATTAGTCCGAGTCCTATGAACATCGTACGATAACTCATGACATGTTACGACTATGTATGTGACATTAGCAACATGAAAAGTATTTTAGGATAATGTATGACGCGTTACAACTTCTAATAACACCTTGCAACACCGTACGAAACATTAAAACTCCATAATAAACCTAATGAATTCCTCCGAGTCATTTAAACATCGTACGCAACTTAGAATATATTACCACTATGTATGCCACATTAGATCCTTAAAAAGCATGTTAGTATAACGTACGACACCTTACAACTCCTAACAACACCTTACAATACCGTACGTAAAAATAAAATCCATAATAAACCTAATGAATTTGTCCATTTCCTTTGAACATCGTATGAAAACTCAGGACTTGTTACGACTCAGTATGTGACATTAGCAACATGAAAAGTAATTTAGAATAATGTAGGACGCGTTACAACTTCTAAGAACACCTTACATCACCGTACGAAACATTAAAACTCCAAAATAAATCTAATGAATTCCTTCGAGTCATTTAAACATTGTACGACAACTTTGAATATATTACGACTCTGTATGCCAAATTAGCACCTTGAAAAGCATGTTAGTATACTGTACGACACCTCACAACTCCTAACAACACCTTACAATACTGTACGTAAAAATAAAATCCATAATAAACCTAATGAATTCGTCCGAGTCCTATGAACATCGTACGATAACTCATGACATGTTACGACTCAGTATGTGACATTAGCAACATGAAAAGTAATTTAGAATAATGTAGGACGCGTTAGAACTTCTAAGAACACCTTACATCACCGTACGAAACATTAAAACTCCAAAATAAACCTAATGAATTCCTTCGAGTCATTTAAACATCGTACGACAACTTTGAATATATTACGACTCTGTATGCCAAATTAGCACCTTGAAAAGCATGTTAGTATACTGTACGACACCTCACAACTCCTAACAACACCTTACAATACCGTACGTAAAAATAAAATCCATAATAAACCTAATGAATTCGTCTGAGTCCTTTGAACATCGTACGATAACTCATGACATGTTACGACTATGTATGTGACATTAGCAACATGAAAAGTATTTTAGGATAATGTAGGACGCGTTACAACTTCTAATATCACCTTACAACACCGTACAAAACATTAAAACTCCATAATAAACCTAATGAATTCCTCCAGTCATTTAAACATCGTACGCAACTTAGAATATATTACCACTATGTATGCCACATTAGATCCTTAAAAAGCATGTTAGTATAACGTACGACACCTTACAACTCCTAACAACACCTTACAATACCGTACGTAAAATTAAAATCCATAATAAACCTAATGAATTTGTCCATGTCCTTTGAACATCGTATGAAAACTCAGGACTTGTTACGACTCAGTATGTGACATTAGCAACATGAAAAGTAATTTAGAATAATGTAGGACGGGTTACAATTTCTAAGAATACCTTACATCACCGTACGAAACATTAAAACTTCAAAATAAATCTAATGAATTCCTTCGAGTCATTTAAACATTGTACGACAACTTTGAATATATTACGACTCTGTATGCCAAATTAGCACCTTGAAAAGCATGTTAGTATACTGTACGACACCTCACAACTCCTAACAACACCTTACAATACTGTACGTAAAAATAAAATCCATAATAAACCTAATGAATTCGTCCGAGTCCTATGAACATCGTACGATAACTCAGGAATTGTTACGACTCTGTATGTGACATTACCAACATGAAAAGTAATTTAGAAAAATGTAGGACGCGTTACAACTTTTTAGAACACTGTACATCACCGTACGAAACCTTAAAACTCCTTAATAAACATAATGAATTAGTCCGAGTCCTATGAACATCGTACGATAACTCATGACATGTTACGACTCAGTATGTGACATTAGCAACATGAAAAGTAATTTAGTATAATGTAGGACGCGTTACAACTTCTAAGAACACCTTACATCACCGTACGAAACATTAAAACTCCAAAATAAACCTAATTAATTCCTTCGAGTCATTTAAACATCGTACGACAACTTTGAATATATTACGACTCTGTATGCCAAATTAGCACCTTGAAAAGCATGTTAGTATACTGTACGACACCTCACAACTCCTAACAACACCTTACAATACCGTACGTAAAAATAAAATCCATAATAAACCTAATGAATTCGTCTTAGTCCTTTGAACATCGTACGATAACTCAGGAATTGTTACGACTCTGTATGTGACATTACCAACATGAAAAGTAATTTAGAAAAATGTAGGACGCGTTACAACTTCTAAGAACACTGTACATCACCGTACGAAACCTTAAAACTCCATAATAAACATAATGAATTAGTCCGAGTCCTATGAACATCGTACGATAACTCATGACATGTTACGACTATGTATGTGACATTAGCAACATGAAAAGTATTTTAGGATAATGTATGACGCGTTACAACTTCTAATAACACCTTGCAACACCGTACGAAACATTAAAACTCCATAATAAACCTAATGAATTCCTCCGAGTCATTTAAACATCGTACGCAACTTAGAATATATTACCACTATGTATGCCACATTAGATCCTTAAAAAGCATGTTAGTATAACGTACGACACCTTACAACTCCTAACAACACCTTACAATACCGTACGTAAAAATAAAATCCATAATAAACCTAATGAATTTGTCCATTTCCTTTGAACATCGTATGAAAACTCAGGACTTGTTACGACTCAGTATGTGACATTAGCAACATGAAAAGTAATTTAGAATAATGTAGGACGCGTTACAACTTCTAAGAACACCTTACATCACCGTACGAAACATTAAAACTCCAAAATAAATCTAATGAATTCCTTCGAGTTATTTAAACATTGTACGACAACTTTGAATATATTACGACTCTGTATGCCAAATTAGCACCTTGAAAAGCATGTTAGTATACTGTACGACACCTCACAACTCCTAACAACACCTTACAATACTGTACGTAAAAATAAAATCCATAATAAACCTAATGAATTCGTCCGAGTCCTATGAACATCGTACGATAACTCAGGAATTGTTACGACTCTGTATGTGACATTACCAACATGAAAAGTAATTTAGAAAAATGTAGGACGCGTTACAACTTTTTAGAACACTGTACATCACCGTACGAAACCTTAAAACTCCTTAATAAACATAATGAATTAGTCCGAGTCCTATGAACATCGTACGATAACTCATGACATGTTACGACTCAGTATGTGACATTAGCAACATGAAAAGTAATTTAGTATAATGTAGGACGCGTTACAACTTCTAAGAACACCTTACATCACCGTACGAAACATTAAAACTCCAAAATAAACCTAATGAATTCCTTCGAGTCATTTAAACATCGTACGACAACTTTGAATATATTACGACTCTGTATGCCAAATTAGCACCTTGAAAAGCATGTTAGTATACTGTACGACACCTCACAACTCCTAACAACACCTTACAATACCGTACGTAAAAATAAAATCCATAATAAACCTAATGAATTCGTCTGAGTCCTTTGAACATCGTACGATAACTCATGACATGTTACCACTATGTATGTGACATTAGCAACATGAAAAGTATTTTAGGATAATGTAGGACGCGTTACAACTTCTAATAACACCTTACAACACCGTACGAAACATTAAAACTCCATAATAAACCTAATGAATTCCTCCAGTCATTTAAACATCGTACGCAACTTAGAATATATTACCACTATGTATGCCACATTAGATCCTTAAAAAGCATGTTAGTATAACGTACGACACCTTACAACTCCTAACAACACCTTACAATACCGTACGTAAAAATAAAATCCATAATAAACCTAATGAATTTGTCCATTTCCTTTGAACATCGTATGAAAACTCAGGACTTGTTACGACTCAGTATGTGACATTAGCAACATGAAAAGTAATTTAGAATAATGTAGGACGCGTTACAACTTCTAAGAACACCTTACATCACCGTACGAAACATTAAAACTCCAAAATAAATCTAATGAATTCCTTCGAGTCATTTAAACATTGTACGACAACTTTGAATATATTACGACTCTGTATGCCAAATTAGCACCTTGAAAAGCATGTTAGTATACTGTACGACACCTCACAACTCCTAACAACACCTTACAATACTGTACGTAAAAATAAAATCCATAATAAACCTAATGAATTCGTCCGAGTCCTATGAACATCGTACGATAACTCAGGAATTGTTACGACTCTGTATGTGACATTACCAACATGAAAAGTAATTTAGAAAAATGTAGGACGTGTTACAACTTCTAAGAACACTGTACATCACCGTACGAAACCTTAAAACTCCATAATAAACATAATGAATTAGTCCGAGTCCTATGAACATCGTACGATAACTCATGACATGTTACGACTATGTATGTGACATTAGCAACATCAAAAGTATTTTAGGATAATGTAGGACGCGTTACAACTTCTAATAACACCTTGCAACACCGTACGAAACATTAAAACTCCATAATAAACCTAATGAATTCCTCCGAGTCATTTAAACATCGTACGCAACTTAGAATATATTACCACTATGTATGCCACATTAGATCCTTAAAAAGCATGTTAGTATAACGTACGACACCTTACAACTCCTAACAACACCTTACAATACCGTACGTAAAAATAAAATCCATAATAAACCTAATGAATTTGTCCATTTCCTTTGAATATCGTATGAAAACTCAGGACTTGTTACGACTCAGTATGTGACATTAGCAACATGAAAAGTAATTTAGAATAATGTAGGACGCGTTACAACTTCTAAGAACACCTTACATCACCGTACGAAACATTAAAACTCCAAAATAAACCAAATGAATTCCTTCGAGTCATTTAAACATCGTACGGCAACTTTGAATATATTACGACTCTGTATGCCAAATTAGCACCTTGAAAAGCATGTTAGTATACTGTACGGCACCTCACAACTCCTAACAACACCTTACAATACCGTGCGTAAAAATAAAATCCATAATAAACCTAATGAATTCGTCTGAGTCCTTTGAACATCGTACGATAACTCATGACATGTTACGACTATGTATGTGACATTAGCAACATGAAAGTATTTTAGGATAATGTAGGACACGTTACAACTTCTAATAACACCTTACAACACCGTACGAAACATTAAAACTCCATAATAAACCTAATGAATTCCTCCGAGTCATTTAAACATAGTACGCAACTTAGAATATATTACCACTATGTATGCCACATTAGATCCTTAAAAAGCATGTTAGTATAACGTACGACACCTTACAACTCCTAACAACACCTTACAATACCGTACGTAAAAATAAAATCCATAATAAACCTAATGAATTTGTCCATGTCCTTTGAACATCGTATGAAAACTCAGGACTTGTTACGACTCAGTATGTGACATTAGCAACATGAAAAGTAATTTAGAATAATGTAGGACGCGTTACAACTTCTAAGAACACCTTACATCACCGTACGAAACATTAAAACACCAAAATAAACCTAATGAATTCTTTCGAGTCATTTAAACATCGTACGACAACTTCGAATATATTACGACTCTGTATGCCAAATTAGCACCATGAAAAGCATGTTAGTATACTGTACGACACATCACAACTCCTAACAACACCTTACAATACCGTACGTAAAAATAAAATCCATAATAAACCTAATGAATTCGTCTGAGTCCTTTGAACATCGTACGATAACTCATGACATGTTATGACTATGTATGTGACATTAGCAACATGAAAAGTATTTTAGGATAATGTAGGACGCGTTACAACTTCTAATAGCACCTTACAACACCGTACGAAACATTAAAACTCCATAATAAACCTAATGAATTCCTCCGAGTCATTTAAACATCGTACGCAACTTAGAATATATTACAACTATGTATGCCACATTAGATCCTTAAAAAGCATGTTAGTATAACGTACGACACCTTACAACTCCTAACAACACCTTACAATACCGTACGTAAAATTAAAATCCATAATAAACCTAATGAATTTGTCCATGTCCTTTGAACATCGTATGAAAACTCAGGACTTGTTACGACTCAGTATGTGACATTAGCAACATGAAAAGTAATTTAGAATAATGTAGGACGCGTTACAACTTCTAAGAACACCTTACATCACCGTACGAAACATTAAAACTCCAAAATAAACCTAATGAATTCCTTCGAGTCATTTAAACATCGTACGACAACTTTGAATATATTACGACTCTGTATGCCAAATTAGCACCTTGAAAAGCATGTTAGTATACTGTACGGCACCTCACAACTCCTAACAACACCTTACAATACCGTACGTAAAAATAAAATCCATAATAAACCTAATGAATTCGTCTGAGTCCTTTGAACATCGTACGATAACTCATGACATGTTACGACTATGTATGTGGCATTAGCAACATGAAAAGTATTTTAGGATAATGTAGGACGCGTTACAACTTCTAATAACACCTTACAACACCGTACGAAACATTAAAACTCCATAATAAACCTAATGAATTCCTCCAGTCATTTAAACATCGTACGCAACTTAGAATATATTACCACTATGTATGCCACATTAGATCCTTAAAAAGCATGTTAGTATAACGTACGACACCTTACAACTCCTAACAACACCTTACAATACCGTACGTAAAAATAAAATCCATAATAAACCTAATGAATTTGTCTGTAAAACCCTAAATCTAGAAGAAAGTATATGTCGATAATGGGCGGGTGTTCATGTAAATAGCACGTTGAATAAAAAGTCCTAATGTATAGAGATAAACCCTAGGGGTGATAGAGGACTTAAAATGAAGAACGTGAGCGAAAACGGAACTCAAATCGGAGTTATAACGAAGCGGGAAATGCGAAAACACCCGAGGAATGCCCGAAAACTTGTTTCGAGCATATCTTGACTTAGAAGAAGAGTTACGGAGCCCATAATATATGAATTCCACGTGTTTCGACGAGAGGAATCTGAAAACATGGGTTACGCGGTCCGCGCATTAGAGGGTAGGCCTGTGCGCGTATCGCCTAGTGTCAGTCGGGTGGAAAACAGCTGTCAGGCACTTGCCTGTTACGCGATACGCGCAGGAGGGCCCATGGTGCTGCGCGTAGCGCCTAGAACAGCCCGACCAGCCTATAAAAAGGGGTGCAACCCCCCTTCACTCCTTGCTCAACTTCTCTCTCTCTCTAGAACGTTTTAGAGAGAGAAACACCTAGTTTTTGTTGCGGAATCGCGCCTCGTGTGCGGTACCCTGCGTCGTGACGTTCCTTCGAGTCTCGGACGCGTGAAGATCGCTTGGCGCGCGTCGAGGTTCTGCCCGAGTGAAGAACGGTGATCATCAAAGTGTTGCGCAATTGAAGATCGGTGATCGACGAGGTAATGGTCTTTCATTCTCGATTAGTTTAGGACGGGAATCGGGTTGGGAACCCGATGGGAAAGCGGGGTGGAGATACCCGGATAGCACGAGGGACGTGCTAGGGGAAATGGTTGCGGGATTAAACACCCGCAACTAACGGGTAGATTACCCGGGGAGGGTGCGGGTTGAATATCCGTACCCTAGGGGTATGATATCCGTTGTGAACGGGTAACATATCTCTGTAGGATTCATTTAGATTCCCGAGGTTCGGGATTTGGTAAGTGTAGGTGGCAACGACTCGTATCTAGTCGTATGCTTCGCTAGTTATGCCCTAGGACTTACATAGTCTTAGGAATCGTTGTTTATAACGTTGTGATATCGCGTTATAGGTGGATTATAGCTATTGAGGTTGATTGTCGATATAGCTATTTGTGTTGATTGTGAAGATAGTCATTTGGATTGATTGTCGGGATTAGATCAAGGACCGAAGCTAGTTGTGAGCTTGTTGTGATCTTGTTGAGGTGAGTTCATACACTTAAACTCTTTTGAAATGATTGTATGTTTTACAAAACTGGATGTGTTGCTTAAACCTGTTTTTGGTTGGAAATGATTGTGAGTTTCTGTATAAACTCTTTTTGATTGATTGTGTTCTTAAACTGTTGTTTTTGAACGGTTGGCTAGCATTCTACGGTAAATATCGGGCAATACCACTTCAGTTATAGGGTGACGCGGTAAACTCGGTGAAGGGTATATGCATATATTCTGCTCCAGCGCAGACGTGCCTGACGGAGTTGTTGAGGGGTTTATCGTATTGTTTGTGTATATTTATCTGATAATGCTAGTATGTTTATGAAATGCTTGTAAATGATGGAGTTAGTGGTAACTCTTTGATCAATGGAGCTTGGCAACTCGTTGATCAAGGTTTTTACAAGTATTTGGTTGAATGTTTGAAATGTTTTGTAAAATGTTTTATTATGAACTCACCAGCGTAAGCTGACCCTTTCTTTTAAACTTTTTGGCACACATCCTAGGTGCCGAGTGATGCAGGAAAGCACTGTTGAGGCTAGAGCAGGTAGAGGGCTTGCGGGCTTAGAAGATAGACGCTCTGGACCTAGAATAGTTGCTAGCTTTAGTTTGTTAATGTTATGTATCAAACAAACAATTGTCGTTTTGTAATCAATGTATTGTATATATGAAATTTAATGTATGCACAACTTTAAGATTTAAGCTGTGTGTATGTATGTTTGTTGATTCCGCTGCGTTGCTCCTGATATCCATCCGTCACACGCGATAACCCCCGGGCACCTGGGACCGCCCGCCGTGTTGGGGTTGTGACAGGCTTGGTATCAGAGCCGTAGTTTAAGCGAACTAGGTACAAGCTTAGTATCTAGACTTAAACTAAGATAAGATAGAATAAGTGCCCGCATAGGTGTATAGAAGTTTCCTTTCTGGAAAGGGAAATGGGTTTTGGTATGAATGTGACGGAGAATGGCTAAGAACACGATCAGCGCGGTAAATAAATAATTGCAACTGGCCACTGTCATTATTTGTTTACAAGCACTATATTGTTCTTAATCATGGTCCATCATGTGAATGCTGACTTCCTACTCTCTTTTGTAGGTACATTTATGGCTAGAAAGACAGGTAATGGTAGACGTCCTCCTCCGAGAAGAAGTTCTAGGATTAACACGGATATAGAAACTGATAACACTGAGACTATCGAGAATCATGATAATGACGGAGAGGAAGTTATCATGACGGAAACCCAGTTTAATTCGGCGGTTGCTGATCAAGTCTCCAAGGTATTGGAAACCACGTTGCCTAGGATCATAGACTCTGCTCTGCAAAGGCGATCAAATGAAGAGAACCGTGGAGGCAGTGGTGGCACTGGAGGTGGCACCGGAGGCAGTGGTGGTACGGGAAGTGGTGGCGATGCCAGAGGTGCTGGTGATACTGGTGGAAACGATGGTGGAAGAATCCCCAAGCGAGGTTGTTTGTATAAAGGTTTTAAGGATTGTACTCCTAAACCTTTCAGTGGAAAAGGTGGTGCCATAGCAACGTATAATTGGATTTCTGCGATGGAAGCTGTGATTAACATCAGCGAGTGCCGTGATGATCAAGCGGTCAAGTATGCTGCTCATTCGTTCGAGGAAGAAGCTATGCATTGGTGGAAGACGATAGTCCAAAGGAAAGGAAAAGCCGCTATTGACAGCATGATGTGGAGTGACATGAAGGAGTTGGTGCTCCAACAGTTCTGTCCACAGAACGAGTTGGACAAGATGGAGATGGAGTTTCTTCGGCTTGAGGCTGGATCGATGACGCCTCGTGAGTACACCTCGAGATTCAATGAGATGGCTTTGTTGGTTCCCCACTTAGTTACTCCCGAGTCTAGAAGGTTGAGATGTTATATACAGGGGCTTCCACCAAAGGTCCGAACGCATGTAAAGGCGAAAGGGCCAACGACCTTTGATGAAGCAGTAGGACTGAGCGCAATCATCTACGATGAGGTGCAAAGTCAAGAAGTACATGAAGGAGAAAGGAAGAGGAAGTCGGAGGATAGGAAGAGTGGATCTGGCGGTAGATTTAAGTTTAAAAAGGGAGAAGGAGGTAGCAAGAATAAGGGGAAAGTTGGAGAAGAATATCAAGAGAGGAAGTGTTACCGATGCCAACAATCGGGACATCTCTCAAGATCGTGTCCGACGATCAAGTGTTATAATTGCCAGGAAACAGGGCATTATAAGAGTGATTGCCCTAAAATTAAGGGAGGAAAGAACCCAGCCAAAGGGCGAGTGTTTGTTATGAAGAAGGGAGGTGATAAAGAAGTTAATGAGGATGTTGTGGCAGGTATGTTCCCTCTAAACAACGTTTATGCTAAGGTTTTATTTGACACAGGTGCAAATAAGAGTTTTGTGTCAACTTCCTTTGGTAAATACCTAGGAAAAGAACCTGTAGTACTAGATCTTGCATATGAGGTAGAAACCGCAAATGGAGGAAGTGATATGATAAAAGTAGTGTATAAGGATTGCTTGCTTAATTTAAATGGTGTCGAGTTTCCAGTTAATGTTATGCCTATGAACTTGTGTGGTTATGATGTAGTCATAGGAATGGACTGGTTAACTTATAATCGAGCCCAAGTTGATTGTGAGAAAAAGTTGGTTAGGGTATGTAAGTCAGATGGTGAAACATTAGTGGTTAAGGGAGATAGTATCGGAGATAATATCCGGATGATATCTGCAATTAAGGCTAGTAAATGTTTGATGAGAGGTTGTGAGGCTTTTATAGCCTATGCTTTAGATGCTAAGCCTGAAAAACAGATATCGGATATTCCAGTCGTGTGTGATTACCCTGATGTGTTTCCTGACGACTTACCTGGACTCCCTCCCAACCGACAAATCGAATTTCGAATCGATTTAATACCTGAAGCAAGGCCGATTGCGAAGGCTCCTTATCGTTTGGCGCCCTCCGAATTGCAAGAACTGATGAAGCAAGTCCAGGAGTTGCTCGACTTAGGCTTCATTAGACCGAGTTCATCCCCTTGGGGTGCACCAGTGTTGTTTGTGAAGAAGAAGGACGGTTCCATGCGGATGTGCATCGACTACCGTGAGCTGATGTCACACCCCAAAAATCGTTGCAGCGGAAGTCACGAATATTTGGTGCTTAGAGCGAAGTTGGCACCCATTAATTATAAAGCAAACATCCACATTAATTTAAAAGATAATTAAATGTGTTAATGTTGATACGTCAACATCTCACAGTTTTTCATTAAGAAAATAAAATACGATGTTGTCTTAATAAAGCGTAGATTGTTTGAAGTAAGTCAAACAAAATTTTAAACAAAGAGGTCCCAAAACACATAAAACCAAATGTGGAGTTTGTAGTCCAAAAACTATCCTTCCACAAATTCCCATGCCCAACACTTTGTACCTGAAAAACATGTAAAAACTGAGTCAACATAAAGTTGGTGAGTTTTCGGGTTTTAATCATAAGAAAAATCACTTTTCATTCACAATAGATATGCTTGGCTTTGAGACATCAACACGACCATACGTCAAAGGGTTTGCAAGGCCCAAAGACAAATGAATCATCAAAGTCATGAGTCCATAATCAAACCAAGAAACGAAGTTCCCTCACAACGATCAACTTATATTCCCCCGCATGTCAACACGATCAGAGCGACTGATCACGAGGGGCGGAATTCCAATCCCGATAGATCTACCAATATAACCTGTGGTTTCTCACTCCAAGAGAAATTAATGATTATGAGAGGGCATTACGCGTAAAATCATCAAACACTCATGCCATCATTTTGGTCAACAACAATACCCGTCTCCCAATTCATATCAAAACAAGTTAAACAAATACATGTTTTTCCCCCGAAAATATTTAAATAAAACATTATTTAAAAAGGGGCCGAGACACTCACAGGTCTCTCAATTCATTTCAAAACATTATAAACAAATACATGTTTTTCCCCCAAAACAGTTAAATAAAACGTTATTTAAAAAGGGGCCGAGAAACTCACATGTCTCCCAATTCATATCAAAACAAGTTAAACAAATACATGTTTTTCCCCCAAAACAGTTAAATAAAACGTTAGTTAAAAAGGGGCCGAAGAACTCACAGTGGATACGCCAAAAGCTAGAACATATAAGCCCAACAATAACACCACCTAAGAACATCCTATACACAAAGGACCCGTTCAAAAGATGCACATATATATCACGTCTAAAACCGTGTAGGTTGTTCACCAAAACCTAACTAGACTTACGTGAAAACGTTTCATTTACAAAAACATCAACCCTTAATTTTAATGACCCGTTGGTGATCTTTAGCCTTCGATTAATGTTATATATAATAACACACACTTTGTTATTTTGTTATAACTTTGACTAGTTTTCATACTACTAATCACATAAACACATATAACACACATGTAGTGACACATAAAAGTCATATTTAGTCCTTTAACTTTTCTAAGTAAAACAAACACTTTACTTATCCAATATTATTCATATACTTAGGAAAATATAATTTAATATTCTCATGTCATAATTAAAGTTCATAACACTTAGAAAAATATTCACATTTTTCTCTAGTTAACTAGTAAGCGTTTTTCAACATGACGGTTAACACTTAACGGGACATTTAACCATGTTTTCATAAACAACTTATTAATCATATGAAATTATATATATCTAACATATTGTCACATAACAAAAATCATATTTCATATATTTTACATACAAATCACAACATTAGCTAAAAATGTCACTTTTAAACATTTTCGGGAACGTTTTCGGGTCACGGAAGGTAACCCAATACCCGTATTTTTGTCATTACTTTATAAATATTTTTAGATCAGTAGGTTCTCTTAAAAATAAGCTCAAAGTTTCTGATCCAAAACAGTTTACAAAAATATTACGTTTTAGAGTCGAAAATCGTCGTTTTCGGCTTTTCCGGGTACATAGTTTGCACGTTTTTGAGTTTAAAACTCTAAGTTTTTGTACCAAACTTTAAATCTAATATTTTTATACAAAAATATACTTTATAGTCTGTTGAAAATAATATTTTTACATATTTACATTTTTAAGCATAAATCGATGCGTTTTACGCGTATTTTCGTATCGAAAACCGTTATTTGTAAGGTTTAATCACATCTTTCTTATAATACATTTAAAATACTTATTTTATAAAGTTTATAAATCTTTAAAAATATGATTTATTCCAGAATATATTTTAGGTTTTAAACCATTGCAAAAATGTATAAAAATTACATTTTATGTCTTTTTAAACCTTCAAGTATCATATATCACTACTTACATCAATATTTCATACATCTAAAAACAACTTTTACACTTTAAGAAATCATGTATTTTATCATATCATAATCATCATAACAAAATACCCATCATACTTACATCTAGCCATTTTCATAAATAAACATGTAGCAAGATTTTCATAAAAATAACATTTTTCAACTTCATGTCATATGACCATATTTTTGCAAGTAATATTCCTAACACTTTTTATATTATTCAAAATCATCTAATGACATTGTTATCATATTTTCATTAAAACCAATTTGCATGTCAAGATCTAACCATTTTAAATGCAACTACACAACAAGCTTTACATGATTTCAACCAACATATATATCCATATACATACATACCTACGGTTTCATATACATACATACATACATTCATATTTCAATATCACAACTAGCCTACACTTACTCATTTTATCCCATTTCTAACAAAACAACCTTTCAACACTTTGACATAAACATTATCAATGAAAGAACACAATTTTTACTTATGATACTAACATGTAAATACACATACACACACATATACATACGGATCTACATACATATATACCCAAAATCATGTTTTGATGAACACACATAACATAAACTTGTTCATTTCTTCCCTTTTCCTTTATCAATCTTTCAAAACCATTCATTTAGCACTTATGAAATCTTGTTTTAAAAATCAAAAACACACATATACACATGTATATATATACCTACGGATACACACACATGCACACACACACACCCATTTTGAAAACCCATTTCCATTTTAAAAACATTCATCTTTCGGTTTAAGGTTTGGTGAACAACACTTCAAGAACACAATCTTGAACACATTCAAATCATAAAAACCAAATGGAAAATGTTCACAACCTTGATGAACACTAGAATAAGATGAAAAAGATGGATTTGGCCTTTAAACACTTCTTGGATGCTCCCACTTGCATCAAACACCTTCAAGAGCATAAGATCTTGCTAGGAAGTGTAAGAATGAGTGTGGAGAGTGTGAGGGAGAGTCATGGCCGAAATTATGAGTAGGATGGTGTGGTGGTTCGGTTTTGGAGGAAGAGAGAGAAGAAGGTGGAGTGTTGGAGTGGAAGAGAGATGTTGAGTGTGGTAGTGGTGTAATGGGAAGTGTGTAAAGAGATTTTGTGTAGTTTTTGGGAGATTTAATAAGATTTTTGTATGGGGATTAGGGGTATAATAAAGGTGGCCGAATTTTAATAAAAAAAAAAGAAATTATATACCCTTTATTATATATAAACACTACACATTTAAATATCAAGTAAATTTCAAGTCTTGTTAAATTTTAACCCCATATATATCATAATACTTCAAATATGAATTTTTCACACTCAACATAGTAAAAATATATTAATAATTATTTTACTGTACTCCGGGTAGTGTACTGGTAATAAAACCGGGCAAAAACTGAAACACACGCGATAATCGGAAAAACATCGGATAAAATACATCGTTTTTAGTTTTTATTATGTTTTCACTTATACACACCCAATATATATTATTTGATGCTATTTCGAGCATTATATCAACCACTGTACATTTAAAATTTATCAGGCAGTCACCAACGTTCATTACCGGGTATTTAACCGCTACGCGATTAAGCAATTTCAAAAATCACAAATTGCAAAACAATGCACAAAAATGGGCTTATCTAACTTTAATAACACATTAATTATCATAATTAAATCAAATGACGCATCACAAAATAATAAGCACGTTTTAAGCTAGTACGAATATTGACCGAAATTTGCCGGGTGTCACAGTCTTCCCCCGTTTAGGAAATTTCGTCCCGAAATTTTACCTCGATAAGTCCTATTTCGATTTAGATAGAAATAAATGAGGGTATTATTACTTATTTCGGTCTCGACGTTCCTACGAATAATATGGTCCTCATTTAGAATTACATCTAACTTGACCAAATCGGTACAACTTCGCCTGAGTTTTTTGAACTTTCGAGTCCAACCCTTTACTAGTTCCTCAACGAAATGGAGTTTATCATCAATACGAACTCCCTCAGACGGTATCAACGATGTCTTAACAGACAAACACTTTTTCAAATTCGAGACACGGACACGTCACGCACCCCAATAAGCTCACTAGGTAACTTAAGTCGATAAGCAACTAGGCCAATTCTTTTCAAATCTCGAATGGTCCTTTATATCGGGGGCTAAGCTTTCCTTGGTTGCCAAATCTATCTACACCTTTCCAAGGTGACACTTTCAAAAATACACGATTTCCTACTCGGAATTCTAATGGTCTCATCCGATTATCAGCATAACTCTTTTGCCGATAAACAACGGCTTCAAATCTTTTCATAACTTGGAAAACTTTATCTGTAGTTTCCTGGATAATCTCGGGTGCACATAATTCTTTTTCACCCATTTTAGCACAACAAAGTCGTGAACGACATTTTCTTTCATACAGAGCCTCAACACGGAGTGGCCCTGATACTAGCGCGATAACTATAGTTATAAGAAAACTAAGCTATAGGTAGGAGGCTATCCTAATTCCTACCAAAATCAATCGCACATGCTCGCAACAAGTCTTTCAGAGTTTGAATCGTCCGTTCACTCTTACAATCCTTTTGTAGGGTGATACACCATACTCATATCCAAACGAGTACCCATAGTGTTATACAAAACTCTCTAACGCCTCGAAGTAAAATGACTATCTTTATCTAAAATGATCGAGACAGACAAATTATGAGAAGATATTAACTTCTAAAGATAGATCCTTTACAACTATCCTACTAGTAAGATTCCTTAATGGGCAAAAAGTGAGCAGATTTCGTCAAACGATCAACAATTACCCAAATAGCGTTATCAACACTAGATTTGCGGGGTAACATCGTTATGAAATCCATCGCGATTCGCTCACATTTCCATCGTGGGATCTCAGATTGCTACAAAAGTCCTAAAGGCTTTTGATATTCAGCTTTAACCCTAGAACATGTTATACATTTACTCACGCAGGATGCTATCTCCCTTTTCATATTGGGTCACCAATAAAGTTCCTTCACATCCTTACATTTCCCAAATTTTCTACCTTTAGAGCTTCACTCTAAGCATCATGTATTTGGGAAGGGAGATACGACTAAAGAGCTAATTCTAATGCGCGCATACGCAAAGGTTTCTTTCTTTCCTTTCTACTTAGTGCATCATCAACAACCTTGGCTTTTCCTAGGAGATAACGAATATCACAGTCGTAGTCATTCCATAACTCGACCGAACGTCGTCGTCTCGTATTGAGTTCCTTCTCATCAAAGACATGCTAAATCCAAGCCATGCGTAGTGTAATTCTTTTCATGCACTTTGAGTTTCCTAGACGTTTAATATATAACATCTTCTCTCTAAATCCAGACACACGTAAGACCTAAACGAGACGTATCCCAATATACTACGAAATCATCTATTCCTTCAGGAAGTGACCATATAGACGCACAACATAGCTTGTGCTTCATCGCCTAAAATACTAACTCTTGATCATATAACCGATCGGATTTCCTATCCATACGGGTTAATAACTTCAATGGCTACATCATTTAGAGAAGTTTTCAATAAACCTTTGGTAGTACCAGCTAATCCTAAAAATTAACGCACCTCCGTAGGAATTTTTGGCGCTTCACAAATCTTATTGGCCTCAGTCTTTGCCGTATCTACATGAATACCTTTTCCATTGATCACGTGACCAAGACAATAAACTTCCCTAAGCCAGGACTCACATTTTGAAATCATAGCATAAAATTTCTCATTTCTTAACATTTCTAGAATAAACTTTAGAAGATGTTCATGATCTCTATTGGTAAGTATACCGTCAGTGAATACTATTCTAAACTTATCCAAATAGGGTCTACACAACCTATTCATAAGCTCCATGAATACTATAGGTACATTTTTTTTAAAACTACACGGCATGACCAAACACTCATAATGTCCATAACGCGTCCTAAAAGCAGTTTTCGGGACATCATCTTCGGCTATTAACAACTAATGGTAGTCGTATCGAATATCAATCTTAGAATAATAACTACAACGTGTAGCTGATCGAACAAATCATCAATCCAAGGCAACATATATCTAATCTTAATTATAAGTTCATTCAACTTTCTCAAAAATCTATACACATCCTAAATGATCCATCATTTTTCATAACGAACAACACAGGTGATCCCCAAACTTTTGTTCAACGTCCTTGGCCTTGATAAATTTAACTAAGTAAAAACATCGGACATCCTTTGCTTAAATACTCATAAGCTTTCATGACATTTATGATTTTTAAAGAAGACTTTCCTTTATCTCCTAAAATGGTTAAAACTTCACCGTTTTCGAACGGAAGGCGAACAGTCTTTTCAAAACAAACTTCCTCGGCACAATTTACCAACAATCAATCCATACCAATACCAACGTCGAAACTACCAAGCCTAACAGGTAAAAGATCTATACTAAAGGATTGACTTTCTAATTGCTAGGAACAATTCCTAAATAATCCACTAGTTTGCATTTTATTTCCATTAGCTAATTGAATAACATGTTTCTTTCTTAACTTACTAGAGTTTAGACCAATTAATACTTAAAATTCCTTTGACACAAAGCTCATTTCAGGGAAAATACACCCGTAACAATCTTTCCTTCAGATTGTTCCTTGAAAGACCATAACAGTAATTTCATCCAAATTCCGGATCAACGAATTTCATCACGTCAACGTTTCATCCTGAAACATACTTGTAGCGTACTTATCTCTTTGGCCATCTTGAGCAATTGCTTATTGCCATAACCGATTCCACTTTCACAATCCATCTCACTATGTCAAGTGGACTTTCAGAACCAGTAAAAATTCGTGGGTGACAAACTTGAAAAGTCTCATAAGTACACCCTTACTATAGATATCTTTTTCCATAGTTCAATAAAATCAGTGATTACCACTTGATTTAACTATTTCGAGAAGCTCCTAAAAAAAATCATCCATACGTGCTTAGATGATCTAATACCTAAAGAACTACTAATACTAAGATGTCACTAAGGTTACCATCTGAAACGTGACGTTCTCTACCACGTCCTACTATTAAACTAGCGTTACACTATTCCAGAGCAACGTTGTCATGTGGAGCTATTAACTAGGCTAAATCCTATAACTCCACCCGAAGGTGTCATTCGAATTACCGGGGGCGTATTTTATTTCTAACAAACAAAATATTAATAAATATGATAAGGTATAGTTCACATCATGGTGTTAAATGTTTTAGTATTATACGTAATACCACATAACATAATTAACGAACAAAATCTTGAATTATCATCAATATTCTCCGACAAAACGGCTACTAAAGTTACCGATCTAACGATCATCAGAAGAAAAGGAAAGGCTTACTTCAGAATAACAGAATTTAGTGAGATCGTAGAATTCTTTACCGATATAAAGTTTTATTATATTTTTATTTATTTATTTTATTCTATCGATTTAACCAATCGTCTACGAGCGCCTTTAACGTAGTTCTCTCCTCGAGAGAAGTCAACCGGGTAAGCATCATCTGGCACGCGTCAAACATGATCTGCATCTCTATCTTGTAGTTTATCAATCTACCGTTCGTACTAAGCACACCTTGCCGTAAGAGTAAGAAGAAAACGTTCGATAGATTTTTTTTTCTAACATGGAATCTAAACGTGGAGTACTAGACGAGTCATCGATCTTGAATGCAAACGGAAAACCGCGCTCTACGCCTGGGAATCAACAGCCGACTCCCTTACCCTATCGGGTTTGGGTGCAACCTCATCATCAACAACCATACTGACAATCTTGCTACGCCTCCAGGAATATACTATGCAGTGCTCGGGGGTTCGCTATAATTCATTCGAAGGTATTATATCTTGAACATCATCATTCTACGCCTTCACTACCGGCTCTTCATCAATCACGGACTCAACGACTGATCCTAAAGTGGTGCTAAGTGAGACTCGTGTCTCGGGGACTCATTCAGACATTTGTGACAACAAAAGGCATATTCGTACTAAACACTAGCTTAAAGGCACTTAAAATATACTTATATCAAATAAGCACACAAGGTATACTTAGATATCCAATCTAATAATTGTAAACCACACAATCTAATATATAGATACGCAATCAATTTAAACCACACAAGGTATTCTTAGATATAAAATCTAAAAATCAAAACGCACACAAAAATGCTTGGGAATTTTGGAAGTGTTTTTGGGACTTTAATATTTTTCAAAAACTTTCAAGTTATAGTCTAGAATTTTTCAAAAACATTTTTCTAGTTCGCTATAACCATTGGCTCTGATACCAACTTCTGTCACACCCCAAAAATCGTTGCAGCGGAAGTCACGAATATTTGGTGCTTAGAGCGAAGTTGGCACCCATTAATTATAAAGCAAACATCCACATTAATTTTAAAGATAATTAAATGTGTTAATGTTGATACGTCAACATCTCACAGTTTTTCATTAAGAAAATAAAATACGATGTTGTCTTAATAAAGCGTAGATTGTTTGAAGTAAGTCAAACAAAATTTTAAACAAAGAGGTCCCAAAACACATAAAACCAAATGTGGAGTTTGTAGTCCAAAAACTATCCTTCCACAAATTCCCATGCCCAACACTTTGTACCTGAAAAACATGTAAAAACTGAGTCAACATAAAGTTAGTGAGTTTTCGGGTTTTAATCATAAGAAAAATCACTTTTCATTCACAATAGATATGCTTGGCTTTGAGACATCAACACGACCATACGTCAAAGGGTTTGCAAGGCCCAAAGACAAATGAATCATCAAAGTCATGAGTCCATAATCAAACCAAGAAACGAAGTTCCCTCACAACGATCAACTTATATTCCCCCGCATGTCAACACGATCAGAGCGACTGATCACGAGGGGCGGAATTCCAATCCCGATAGATCTACCAATATAACCTGTGGTTTCTCACTCCAAGAGAAATTAATGATTATGAGAGGGCATTACGCGTAAAATCATCAAACACTCATGCCATCATTTTGGTCAACAACAATACCCGTCTCCCAATTCATATCAAAACAAGTTAAACAAATACATGTTTTTCCCCCGAAAATATTTAAATAAAACATTATTTAAAAAGGGGCCGAGACACTCACAGGTCTCTCAATTCATTTCAAAACATTATAAACAAATACATGTTTTTCCCCCCAAACAGTTAAATAAAACGTTATTTAAAAAGGGGCCGAGAAACTCACATGTCTCCCAATTCATATCAAAACAAGTTAAACAAATACATGTTTTTCCCCCAAAACAGTTAAATAAAACGTTAGTTAAAAAGGGGCCGAAGAACTCACAGTGGATACGCCAAAAGCTAGAACATATAAGCCCAACAATAACACCACCTAAGAACATCCTATACACAAAGGACCCGTTCAAAAGATGCACATATATATCACGTCTAAAACCGTGTAGGTTGTTCACCAAAACCTAACTAGACTTACGTGAAAACGTTTCATTTACAAAAACATCAACCCTTAATTTTAATGACCCGTTGGTGATCTTTAGCCTTCGATTAATGTTATATATAATAACACACACTTTGTTATTTTGTTATAACTTTGACTAGTTTTCATACTACTAATCACATAAACACATATAACACACATGTAGTGACACATAAAAGTCATATTTAGTCCTTTAACTTTTCTAAGTAAAACAAACACTTTACTTATCCAATATTATTCATATACTTAGGAAAATATAATTTAATATTCTCATGTCATAATTAAAGTTCATAACACTTAGAAAAATATTCACATTTTTCTCTAGTTAACTAGTAAGCGTTTTTCAACATGACGGTTAACACTTAACGGGACATTTAACCATGTTTTCATAAACAACTTATTAATCATATGAAATTATATATATCTAACATATTGTCACATAACAAAAATCATATTTCATATATTTTACATACAAATCACAACATTAGCTAAAAATGTCACTTTTAAACATTTTCGGGAACGTTTTCGGGTCACGGAAGGTAACCCAATACCCGTATTTTTGTCATTACTTTATAAATATTTTTAGATCAGTAGGTTCTCTTAAAAATAAGCTCAAAGTTTCTGATCCAAAACAGTTTACAAAAATATTACGTTTTAGAGTCGAAAATCGTCGTTTTCGGCTTTTCCGGGTACATAGTTTGCACGTTTTTGAGTTTAAAACTCTAAGTTTTTGTACCAAACTTTAAATCTAATATTTTTATACAAAAATATACTTTATAGTCTGTTGAAAATAATATTTTTACATATTTACATTTTTAAGCATAAATCGATGCGTTTTACGCGTATTTTCGTATCGAAAACCGTTATTTGTAAGGTTTAATCACATCTTTCTTATAATACATTTAAAATACTTATTTTATAAAGTTTATAAATCTTTAAAAATATGATTTATTCCAGAATATATTTTAGGTTTTAAACCATTGCAAAAATGTATAAAAATTACATTTTATGTCTTTTTAAACCTTCAAGTATCATATATCACTACTTACATCAATATTTCATACATCTAAAAACAACTTTTACACTTTAAGAAATCATGTATTTTATCATATCATAATCATCATAACAAAATACCCATCATACTTACATCTAGCCATTTTCATAAATAAACATGTAGCAAGATTTTCATAAAAATAACATTTTTCAACTTCATGTCATATGACCATATTTTTGCAAGTAATATTCCTAACACTTTTTATATTATTCAAAATCATCTAATGACATTGTTATCATATTTTCATTAAAACCAATTTGCATGTCAAGATCTAACCATTTTAAATGCAACTACACAACAAGCTTTACATGATTTCAACCAACATATATATCCATATACATACATACCTACGGTTTCACATACATACATACATACATTCATATTTCAATATCACAACTAGCCTACACTTACTCATTTTATCCCATTTCTAACAAAACAACCTTTCAACACTTTGACATAAACATTATCAATGCAAGAACACAATTTTTACTTATGATACTAACATGTAAATACACATACACACACATATACATACGGATCTACATACATATATACCCAAAATCATGTTTTGATGAACACACATAACATAAACTTGTTCATTTCTTCCCTTTTCCTTTATCAATCTTTCAAAACCATTCATTTAGCACTTATGAAATCTTGTTTTAAAAATCAAAAACACACATATACACATGTATATATATACCTACGGATACACACACATGCACACACACACACCCATTTTGAAAACCCATTTCCATTTTAAAAACATTCATCTTTCGGTTTAAGGTTTGGTGAACAACACTTCAAGAACACAATCTTGAACACATTCAAATCATAAAAACCAAATGGAAAATGTTCACAACCTTGATGAACACTAGAATAAGATGAAAAAGATGGATTTGGCCTTTAAACACTTCTTGGATGCTCCCACTTGCATCAAACACCTTCAAGAGCATAAGATCTTGCTAGGAAGTGTAAGAATGAGTGTGGAGAGTGTGAGGGAGAGTCATGGCCGAAATTATGAGTAGGATGGTGTGGTGGTTCGGTTTTGGAGGAAGAGAGAGAAGAAGGTGGAGTGTTGGAGTGGAAGAGAGATGTTGAGTGTGGTAGTGGTGTAATGGGAAGTGTGTAAAGAGATTTTGTGTAGTTTTTGGGAGATTTAATAAGATTTTTGTATGGGGATTAGGGGTATAATAAAGGTGGCCGAATTTTAATAAAAAAAAAAGAAATTATATACCCTTTATTATATATAAACACTACACATTTAAATATCAAGTAAATTTCAAGTCTTGTTAAATTTTAACCCCATATATATCATAATACTTCAAATATGAATTTTTCACACTCAACATAGTAAAAATATATTAATAATTATTTTACTGTACTCCGGGTAGTGTACTGGTAATAAAACCGGGCAAAAACTGAAACACACGCGATAATCGGAAAAACATCGGATAAAATACATCGTTTTTAGTTTTTATTATGTTTTCACTTATACACACCCAATATATAGTATTTGATGCTATTTCGAGCATTATATCAACCACTGTACATTTAAAATTTATCAGGCAGTCACCAACGTTCATTACCGGGTATTTAACCGCTACGCGATTAAGCAATTTCAAAAATCACAAATTGCAAAACAATGCACAAAAATGGGCTTATCTAACTTTAATAACACATTAATTATCATAATTAAATCAAATGACGCATCACAAAATAATAAGCACGTTTTAAGCTAGTACGAATATTGACCGAAATTTGCCGGGTGTCACAGCTGAACAAGTTGACAATCAAGAACAAGTATCCATTGCCGAGGATAGACGATCTGTTTGATCAGCTGCAAGGCGCTAGTTATTTTTCCAAGATTGATCTTAGGTCTGGATACCATCAGCTGAAGGTGCGGGAAGAAGATATTCCCAAGACGGCTTTTAGAACCCGTTATGGGCACTATGAGTTTTTGGTTATGTCCTTTGGACTAACCAATGCCCCTGCGGCATTCATGGATCTCACGAACAGAGTCTGCAAGCCGTACTTAGACAAATTCGTCATTGTCTTTATCGATGATATTTTGGTCTATTCGAGGGATCAAAATGATCATGCTGAACACTTGAAGAAGGTTTTGGAAACTCTCAGGCAGGAGAAGTTGTACGCTAAGTTCTCCAAGTGTGATTTTTGGAAGAGAGAAGTTCAATTTCTCGGGCATGTGATAAATGAAGCTGGTGTTCAGGTAGATCCAACTAAGATAGAGGCTATAATGAAATGGGAAGTCCCGAAGACTCCCACGGAAATTAGAAGCTTCTTAGGCTTAGCTGGGTACTACCGAAGATTTATCAAAGACTTCTCCAAGATTGCTACACCGATGACTGCATTAACGCGGAAGAAGGCTGAGTTCAAATGGGGACCCGAGCAAGAGGAAGCCTTTAGTGTCTTGAAGAAGAAGCTTTGTAGTGCTCCAATTCTTTCATTACCCGAAGGTAATGAGGATTTTGTGGTATGTTGTGATGCCTCGCTTAATGGTCTTGGTTGCGTGCTGATGCAACGAGAGAAGGTCATTGCCTATGCATCACGAAAATTAAGCGTTCATGAGAAACGTTACACCACACATGATTTGGAATTAGGAGCCATAGTGTTTGCCTTGAAGACGTGGCGACACTATCTTTATGGTACTAAATTCGTGATATATTCTGATCACAAAAGCCTCCAACACCTTTTTGATCAGAAGGAACTAAATATGAGGCAGCGTAGATGGATGGAATTGCTTAGCGATTATGATTGCGAGATCAAATACCACCCTGGCAAGGCCAATGTGGTAGCAGAAGCCCTGAGTCGGAAGGAGAGAGTTAAACCCATTAGAGTAAGGGCTTTGCAGATCATTGTAACAATTGATTGGAAGGATCAGATCGTTGAAGCTCAGACGAATGCCTTGAAGGAAGAAAACATCAGGAAGGAGCGAATGGTGGGAAAGGAAGGTTTGTTGACAAAAGGAAAGGATGAGATTCTAAGGTTTGCGTCAAGAATTTGGATTCCAAAGTTTGGAGGAATTCAGGATAAGATTCTTGACGAAACCCACAAGTCTAAGTACTCGATTCATCCTGGAACGGATAAGATGTTCAAGAGCTTGAAAGAACATTATTGGTGGCCCAATATGAAGAGATCAGTTGCACAGTATGTGCAAAGGTGCTTGACTTGTTAACAGGTTAAGATAGAACATCAGAAACCAGCAGGTCTGTTACAGCAGATAGAATTACCAGTTTGGAAGTGGGAAAGAATAACAATGGATTATGTCACGAAGCTCCCAAGAACTCGTGCAGGGCATAATGCCATATGGGTGATTGTGGATCGATTGACCAAGTCGTCTCATTTCATACCATATAACGAGAGCTACTCACCAGAGAAGATGGCGAAATTGTATATCAAGGAGATTGTGAGTAGACATGGCGTGCCACTTTCGATCATCTCTGATAGAGATAGTCGATTCACGTCAAGGTTTTGGTCGAGTTTGCAAAAAGATCTAGGAACTAGATTGAATTTGAGCACGGCATATCATCCTCAAACTGATGGGCAGAGTGAGCGTACGATCCAAACCCTTGAGGATATGTTGCGTGCGTGTGTGATTGACTTTAGTGGTAGTTGGGATGAATTCTTACCATTGGTTGAGTTTTCATACAACAACAGTTATCATACCAGCATAGGGATGGCACCGTTTGAAGCACTTTATGGAAGAAAGTGCAGAACTCCTGTTTCTTGGACGGAAGTTGGGGATGATCAGTTGTGTAGTACAGAGATGATGCTGGAAACAACTGATAAAATCCAACAGATTAGGCAAAGGCTGAAAGCTGCCCAGGATAGGCAGAAAAGTTATGCTGATGTTCGTAGAAGGCCCTTAGAATTCAAAGTTGGAGATTACGTGATGTTGAAAGTATCTCCATGGAAAGGAGTGGTGAGGTTTATCAAACGTGGAAAGTTAGCCCCGAGGTATATTGGTCCATTTAAGATTGTTGCGAGAGTTGGGAAAGTTGCTTATAAGCTTGAGTTACCGGAAACCTTGAAGGGTGTGCACGATACCTTTCATGTGTCAAACTTAAGGAAGTGTTTGGCGGATCCAAATCAAGCTGTACCTCTTGAGGATGTTCAAGTAAGCGAGAAGCTATCTTTTACAGAGAGGCCGGTAAAGATTCTTGATACTCAAGAAAGAAAGTTGAGAAAGAAAAGAATCCGGTTGGTGTTGGTCCAATGGGAAGGACAAAGAGGACCGGAGAAAACTTGGGAATTGGCTAGTGAGATGAAAGCCAAATATCCTCAGTTATTTTTGTAATACTCGAATTTCGAGGACGAAATTCTTTTAAGGAGGGGAGAAATGTAAAACCCTAAATCTAGAAGAAAGTATATGTCGATAATGGGCGGGTGTTCATGTAAATAGCACGTTGAATAAAAAGTCCTAATGTATAGAGATAAACCCTAGGGGTGATAGAGGACTTAAAATGAAGAACGTGAGCGAAAACGGAACTCAAATCGGAGTTATAACGAAGCGGGAAATGCGAAAACACCCGAGGAATGCCCGAAAACTTGTTTCGAGCATATCTTGACTTAGAAGAAGAGTTACGGAGCCCATAATATATGAATTCCACGTGTTTCGATGAGAGGAATCTGAAAACATGGGTTACGCGGTCCGCGCATTAGAGGGTAGGCCTGTGCGCGTATCGCCTAGTGTCAGTCGGGTGGAAAACAGCTGTCAGGCACTTGCCTGTTACGCGATACGCGCAGGAGGGCCCATGGTGCTGCGCGTAGCGCCTAGAACAGCCCGACCAGCCTATAAAAAGGGGTGCAACCCCCCTTCACTCCTTGCTCAACTTCTCTCTCTCTCTAGAACGTTTTAGAGAGAGAAACACCTAGTTTTTGTTGCGGAATCGCGCCTCGTGTGCGGTACCCTGCGTCGTGACGTTCCTTCGAGTCTCGGACGCGTGAAGATCGCTTGGCGCGCGTCGAGGTTCTGCCCGAGTGAAGAACGGTGATCATCAAAGTGTTGCGCAATTGAAGATCGGTGATCGACGAGGTAATGGTCTTTCATTCTCGATTAGTTTAGGACGGGAATCGGGTTGGGAACCCGATGGGAAAGCGGGGTGGAGATACCCGGATAGCACGAGGGACGTGCTAGGGGAAATGGTTGCGGGATTAAACACCCGCAACTAACGGGTAGATTACCCGGGGAGGGTGCGGGTTGAATATCCGTACCCTAGGGGTATGATATCCGTTGTGAACGGGTAACATATCTCTGTAGGATTCATTTAGATTCCCGAGGTTCGGGATTTGGTAAGTGTAGGTGGCAACGACTCGTATCTAGTCGTATGCTTCGCTAGTTATGCCCTAGGACTTACATAGTCTTAGGAATCGTTGTTTATAACGTTGTGATATCGCGTTATAGGTGGATTATAGCTATTGAGGTTGATTGTCGATATAGCTATTTGTGTTGATTGTGAAGATAGTCATTTGGATTGATTGTCGGGATTAGATCATGGACCGAAGCTAGTTGTGAGCTTGTTGTGATCTTGTTGAGGTGAGTTCATACACTTAAACTCTTTTGAAATGATTGTATGTTTTACAAAACTGGATGTGTTGCTTAAACCTGTTTTTGGTTGGAAATGATTGTGAGTTTCTGTATAAACTCTTTTTGATTGGTTGTGTTCTTAAACTGTTGTTTTTGAACGGTTGGCTAGCATTCTACGGTAAATATCGGGCAATACCACTTCAGTTATAGGGTGACGCGGTAAACTCGGTGAAGGGTATATGCATATATTCTGCTCCAGCGCAGACGTGCCTGACGGAGTTGTTGAGGGGTTTATCGTATTGTTTGTGTATATTTATCTGATAATGCTAGTATGTTTATGAAATGCTTGTAAATGATGGAGTTAGTGGTAACTCTTTGATCAATGGAGCTTGGCAACTCGTTGATCAAGGTTTTTACAAGTATTTGGTTGAATGTTTGAAATGTTTTGTAAAATGTTTTATTATGAACTCACCAGCGTAAGCTGACCCTTTCTTTTAAACTTTTTGGCACACATCCTAGGTGCCGAGTGATGCAGGAAAGCACTGTTGAGGCTAGAGCAGGTAGAGGGCTTGCGGGCTTAGAAGATAGACGCTCTGGACCTAGAATAGTTGCTAGCTTTAGTTTGTTAATGTTATGTATCAAACAAACAATTGTCGTTTTGTAATCAATGTATTGTATATATGAAATTTAATGTATGCACAACTTTAAGATTTAAGCTGTGTGTATGTATGTTTGTTGATTCCGCTGCGTTGCTCCTGATATCCATCCGTCACACGCGATAACCCCCGGGCACCTGGGACCGCCCGCCGTGTTGGGGTTGTGACATTGTCCATGTCCTTTGAACATCGTATGAAAACTCAGGACTTGTTACGACTCAGTATGTGACATTAGCAACATGAAAAGTAATTTAGAATAATGTAGGACGCGTTACAATTTCTAAGAACACCTTACATCACCGTACGAAACATTAAAACTCCAAAATAAACCTAATGAATTCCTTCGAGTCATTTAAACATTGTACGACAACTTTGAATATATTACGACTCTGTATGCCAAATTAGCACCTTGAAAAGCATGTTAGTATACTGTACGACACCTCACAACTACTAACAACACCTTACAATACCGTACGTAAAAATAAAATCCATAATAAACCTAATGAATTCGTCCGAGTCCTATGAACATCGTACGATAACTCAGGAATTGTTACGACTCTGTATGTGACATTACCAACATGAAAAGTAATTTAGAAAAATGTAGGACGCGTTACAACTTCTAAGAACACTGTACCTCACCGTAGGAAACCTTAAAACTCCATAATAAACATAATGAATTAGTCCGAGTCCTATGAACATCGTACGATAACTCATGACATGTTACGACTATGTATGTGACATTAGCAACATGAAAAGTATTTTAGGATAATGTATGACGCGTTACAACTTCTAATAACAACTTGCAACACCGTACGAAACATTAAAACTCCATAATAAACCTAATGAATTCCTCCGAGTCATTTAAACATCGTACGCAACTTAGAATATATTACCACTATGTATGCCACATTAGATCCTTAAAAAGCATGTTAGTATAACGTACGACACCTTACAACTCCTAACAACACCTTACAATACCGTACGTAAAAATAAAATCCATAATAAACCTAATGAATTTGTCCATGTCCTTTGAACATCGTATGAAAACTCAGGACTTGTTACGACTCAGTATGTGACATTAGCAACATGAAAAGTAATTTAGAATAATGTAGGACGCGTTACAACTTCTAAGAACACCTTACATCACCGTACGAAACATTAAAACACCAAAATAAACCTAATGAATTCTTTCGAGTCATTTAAACATCGTACGACAACTTCGAATATATTACGACTCTGTATGCCAAATTAGCACCATGAAAAGCATGTTAGTATACTGTACGACACCTCACAACTCCTAACAACACCTTACAATACCGTACGTAAAAATAAAATCCATAATAAACCTAATGAATTCGTCTGAGTCCTTTGAACATCGTACGATAACTCATGACATGTTACGACTATGTATGTGACATTAGCAACATGAAAAGTATTTTAGGATAATGTAGGACGCGTTACAACTTCTAATAGCACCTTACAACACCGTACGAAACATTAAAACTCCATAATAAACCTAATGAATTCCTCCGAGTCATTTAAACATCGTACGCAACTTAGAATATATTACAACTATGTATGCCACATTAGATCCTTAAAAAGCATGTTAGTATAACGTACGACACCTTACAACTCCTAACAACACCTTACAATACCGTACGTAAAATTAAAATCCATAATAAACCTAACGAATTTGTCCATGTCCTTTGAACATCGTATGAAAACTCAGGACTTGTTACGACTCAGTATGTGACATTAGCAACATGAAAAGTAATTTAGAATAATGTAGGACGCGTTACAACTTCTAAGAACACCTTACATCACCGTACGAAACATTAAAACACCAAAATAAACCTAATGAATTCTTTCGAGTCATTTAAACATCGTACGACAACTTTGAATATATTACGACACTGTATGCCAAATTAGCACCTTGAAAAGCATGTTAGTATACTGTACGACACATCACAACTCCTAACAACACCTTACAATACCGTACATAAAAATAAAATCCATAATAAACCTAAAGAATTCGTCTGAGTCCTTTGAACATCGTACGATAACTCATGACATGTTATGACTATGTATGTGACATTAGCAACATGAAAAGTATTTTAGGATAATGTAGGACGCGTTACAACTTCTAATAACACCTTACAACACCGTACGAAACATTAAAACTCCATAATAAACCTAATGAATTCCTCCAGTCATTTAAACATCGTACGCAACTTAGAATATATTACCACTATGTATGCCACATTAGATCCTTAAAAAGCATGTTAGTATAACGTACGACACCTTACAACTCCTAACAACACCTTACAATACCGTACGTAAAAATAAAATCCATAATAAACCTAATGAATTTGTCCATGTCCTTTGAACATCGTATGAAAACTCAGGACTTGTTACGACTCAGTATGTGACATTAGCAACATGAAAAGTAATTTAGAATAATGTAGGACGCGTTACAATTTCTAAGAACACCTTACATCACCGTACGAAACATTAAAACTCCAAAATAAACCTAATGAATTCCTTCGAGTCATTTAAACATTGTACGAAAACTTTGAATATATTACGACTCTGTATGCCAAATTAGCACCTTGAAAAGCATGTTAGTATACTGTACGACACCTCACAACTCCAAACAACACCTTACAATACCATACGTAAAAATAAAATCCATAATAAACCTAATGCATTCGTCCGAGTCCTATGAACATCGTACGATAACTCAGGAATTGTTACGACTCTGTATGTGACATTAGCAACATGAAAAGTAATTTAGAAAAATGTAGGACGCGTTACAACTTTTAAGAACACCGTACATCACCGTACGAAACCTTAAGACTCCATAATAAACATAATGAATTAGTCCGAGTCCTATGAACATCGTACGATAACTCATGACATGTTACGACTATGTATGTGACATTAGCAACATGAAAAGTATTTTAGGATAATGTAGGACGCGTTACAACTTCTAATAACACCTTACAACACCGTACGAAACATTAAAACTCCATAATAAACCTAATGAATTCCTCCGAGTCATTTAAACATCGTACGCAACTTTGAATATATTACCACTATGTATGCCACATTAGATCCTTAAAAAGCATGTTAGTATAACGTACGACACCTTACAACTCCTAACAACACCTTACAATACCGTACGTAAAAATAAAATCCATAATAAACCTAATGAATTTGTCCATGTCCTTTGAACATCGTATGAAAACTCAGGACTTGTTACGACTCAGTATGTGACATTAGCAACATGAAAAGTAATTTAGAATAATGTAGGACGCGTTACAATTTCTAAGAACACCTTACATCACCGTACGAAACATTAAAACTCCAAAATAAACCTAATGAATTCCTTCGAGTCATTTAAACATTGTACGAAAACTTTGAATATATTACGACTCTGTATGCCAAATTAGCACCTTGAAAAGCATGTTAGTATACTGTACGACACCTCACAACTCCAAACAACACCTTACAATACCGTACGTAAAAATAAAACCCATAATAAACCTAATGAATTCGTCCGAGTCCTATGAACATCGTACGATAACTCAGGAATTGTTACGACTCTGTATGTGACATTAGCAACATGAAAAGTAATTTAGAAAAATGTAGGACGCGTTACAACTTTTAAGAACACCGTACATCACCGTACGAAACCTTAAGACTCCATAATAAACATAATGAATTAGTCCGAGTCCTATGAACATCGTACGATAACTCATGACATGTTACGACTATGTATGTGACATTAGCAACATGAAAAGTATTTTAGGATAATGTAGGACGCGTTACAACTTCTAATAACACCTTACAACACCGTTCGAAACATTAAAACTCTATAATAAACCTAATGAATTCCTCCGAGTCATTTAAACATCGTACGCAACTTAGAATATATTACCCCTATGTATGCCACATTAGATCCTTAAAAAGCATGTTAGTATAACGTACGACACCTTACAACTCCTAACAACACCTTACAATACCGTACGTAAAAATAAAATCCATAATAAACCTAATGAATTTGTCCATGTCCTTTGAACATCGTATGAAAACTCAGGACTTGTTACGACTCAATATGTGACATTAGCAACATGAAAAGTAATTTAGAATAATGTAGGACGCGTTACAATTTCTAAGAACACCTTACATCACCGTACGAAACATTAAAACTCCAAAATAAACCTAATGAATTCCTCCGAGTCATTTAAACATCGTACGCAACTTAGAATATATTACAACTATGTATGCCACATTAGATCCTTAAAAAGCATGTTAGTATAACGTACGACACCTTACAACTCCTAACAACACCTTACAATACCGTACGTAAAATTAAAATCCATAATAAACCTAACCAATTTGTCCATGTCCTTTGAACATCGTATGAAAACTCAGGACTTGTTACGACTCAGTATGTGACATTAGCAACATGAAAAGTAATTTAGAATAATGTAGGACGCGTTACAACTTCTAAGAACACCTTACATCACCGTACGAAACATTAAAACACCAAAATAAACCTAATGAATTCTTTCGAGTCATTTAAACATCGTACGACAACTTTGAATATATTACGACACTGTATGCCAAATTAGCACCTTGAAAAGCATGTTAGTATACTGTACGACACATCACAACTCCTAACAACACCTTACAATACCGTACATAAAAATAAAATCCATAATAAACCTAAAGAATTCGTCTGAGTCCTTTGAACATCGTACGATAACTCATGACATGTTATGACTATGTATGTGACATTAGCAACATGAAAAGTATTTTAGGATAATGTAGGACGCGTTACAACTTCTAATAACACCTTACAACACCGTACGAAACATTAAAACTCCATAATAAACCTAATGAATTCCTCCAGTCATTTAAACATCGTACGCAACTTAGAATATATTACCACTATGTATGCCACATTAGATCCTTAAAAAGCATGTTAGTATAACGTACGACACCTTACAACTCCTAACAACACCTTACAATACCGTACGTAAAAATAAAATCCATAATAAACCTAATGAATTTGTCCATGTCCTTTGAACATCGTATGAAAACTCAGGACTTGTTACGACTCAGTATGTGACATTAGCAACATGAAAAGTAATTTAGAATAATGTAGGACGCGTTACAATTTCTAAGAACACCTTACATCACCGTACGAAACATTAAAACTCCAAAATAAACCTAATGAATTCCTTCGAGTCATTTAAACATTGTACGAAAACTTTGAATATATTACGACTCTGTATGCCAAATTAGCACCTTGAAAAGCATGTTAGTATACTGTACGACACCTCACAACTCCAAACAACACCTTACAATACCATACGTAAAAATAAAATCCATAATAAACCTAATGCATTCGTCCGAGTCCTATGAACATCGTACGATAACTCAGGAATTGTTACGACTCTGTATGTGACATTAGCAACATGAAAAGTAATTTAGAAAAATGTAGGACGCGTTACAACTTTTAAGAACACCGTACATCACCGTACGAAACCTTAAGACTCCATAATAAACATAATGAATTAGTCCGAGTCCTATGAACATCGTACGATAACTCATGACATGTTACGACTATGTATGTGACATTAGCAACATGAAAAGTATTTTAGGATAATGTAGGACGCGTTACAACTTCTAATAACACCTTACAACACCGTACGAAAATTAAAACTCCATAATAAACCTAATGAATTCCTCCGAGTCATTTAAACATCGTACGCAACTTTGAATATATTACCACTATGTATGCCACATTAGATCCTTAAAAAGCATGTTAGTATAACGTACGACACCTTACAACTCCTAACAACACCTTACAATACCGTACGTAAAAATAAAATCCATAATAAACCTAATGAATTTGTCCATGTCCTTTGAACATCGTATGAAAACTCAGGACTTGTTACGACTCAGTATGTGACATTAGCAACATGAAAAGTAATTTAGAATAATGTAGGACGCGTTACAATTTCTAAGAACACCTTACATCACCGTACGAAACATTAAAACTCCAAAATAAACCTAATGAATTCCTTCGAGTCATTTAAACATTGTACGAAAACTTTGAATATATTACGACTCTGTATGCCAAATTAGCACCTTGAAAAGCATGTTAGTATACTGTACGACACCTCACAACTCCAAACAACACCTTACAATACCGTACGTAAAAATAAAACCCATAATAAACCTAATGAGTTCGTCCGAGTCCTATGAACATCGTACGATAACTCAGGAATTGTTACGACTCTGTATGTGACATTAGCAACATGAAAAGTAATTTAGAAAAATGTAGGACGCGTTACAACTTTTAAGAACACCGTACATCACCGTACGAAACCTTAAGACTCCATAATAAACATAATGAATTAGTCCGAGTCCTATGAACATCGTACGATAACTCATGACATGTTACGACTATGTATGTGACATTAGCAACATGAAAAGTATTTTAGGATAATGTAGGACGCGTTACAACTTCTAATAACACCTTACAACACCGTTCGAAACATTAAAACTCTATAATAAACCTAATGAATTCCTCCGAGTCATTTAAACATCGTACGCAACTTAGAATATATTACCCCTATGTATGCCACATTAGATCCTTAAAAAGCATGTTAGTATAACGTACGACACCTTACAACTCCTAACAACACCTTACAATACCGTACGTAAAAATAAAATCCATAATAAACCTAATGAATTTGTCCATGTCCTTTGAACATCGTATGAAAACTCAGGACTTGTTACGACTCAATATGTGACATTAGCAACATGAAAAGTAATTTAGAATAATGTAGGACGCGTTACAATTTCTAAGAACACCTTACATCACCGTACGAAACATTAAAACTCCAAAATAAACCTAATGAATTCCTTCGAGTCATTTAAACATTGTACGAAAACTTTGAATATATTACGACTCTGTATGCCAAATTAGCACCTTGAAAAGCATGTTAGTATACTGTACGACACCTCACAACTCCAAACAACACCTTACAATACCATACGTAAAAATAAAATCCATAATAAACCTAATGCATTCGTCCGAGTCCTATGAACATCGTACGATAACTCAGGAATTGTTACGACTCTGTATGTGACATTAACAACATGAAAAGTAATTTAGAAAAATGTAGGACGCGTTACAACTTTTAAGAACACCGTACATCACCGTACGAAACCTTAAGACTCCATAATAAACATAATGAATTAGTCCGAGTCCTATGAACATCGTACGATAACTCATGACATGTTACGACTATGTATGTGACATTAGCAACATGAAAAGTATTTTAGGATAATGTAGGACGCGTTACAACTTCTAATAACACCTTACAACACCGTTCGAAACATTAAAACTCTATAATAAACCTAATGAATTCCTCCGAGTCATTTAAACATCGTACGCAACTTAGAATATATTACCCCTATGTATGCCACATTAGATCCTTAAAAAGCATGTTAGTATAACGTACAACACCTTACAACTCCTAACAACACCTTACAATACCGTACGTAAAAATAAAATCCATAATAAACCTAATGAATTTGTCCATGTCCTTTGAACATCGTATGAAAACTCAGGACTTGTTACGACTCAGTATGTGACATTAGCAACATGAAAAGTAATTTAGAATAATGTAGGACGCATTACAACTTCTAAGAACACCTTACATCACCGTACGAAACATTAAAACTCCAAAACAAACTTAATGAATTCCGTCTGAGTCATTTAAACATCGTACGACAACTTTGAATATATTACGACTCTGTATGCCAAATTAGCACCTTGAAAAGCATGTTAGTATACTGTACGACACCTCACAACTCCTAACAACACCTTACAATACCGTACGTAAAAATAAAATCCATAATAAACCTAATGAATTCGTCCTTTGAACATCGTACGATAACTCATGACATGTTACAACTATGTATGTGACATTAGCAACATGAAAAGTATTTTAGGATAATGTAGGACGCGTTACAACTTCTAATAACACCTTACAACACCGTACGAAGCATTAAAACTCCATAATAAACCTAATGAATTCCTCCGAGTCATTTAAACATCGTACGCAACTTAGAATATATTACCACTATGTATGCCACATTAGATCCTTAAAAAGCATGTTAGTATAACGTACGACACCTTACAACTCCTAACAACACCTTACAATACCGTACGTAAAAATAAAATCCATAATAAACCTAATGAATTTGTCCATGTCCTTTGAACATCGTATGAAAACTCAGGACTTGTTACGACTCAGTATGTGACATTAGCAACATGAAAAGTAATTTAGAATAATGTAGGACGCATTACAACTTCTAAGAACACCTTACATCACCGTACGAAACATTAAAACTCCAAAATAAACCTAATGAATTCCTTCGAGTCATTTAAACATCGTACGACAACTTTGAATATATTACGACTCTGTATGCCAAATTAGCACCTTGAAAAGCATGTTAGTATACTGTACGACACCTCACAACTCCTAACCACACCTTACAATACCGTACGTAAAAATAAAATCCATAATAAACCTAATGAATTTGTCCATGTCCTTTGAACATCGTATGAAAACTCAGGACTTGTTACGACTCAGTATGTGACATTAGCAACATGAAAAGTAATTTAGAATAATGTAGGACGCGTTACAATTTCTAAGAACACCTTACATCACCGTACGAAACATTAAAACTCCAAAATAAACCTAATGAATTCCTTCGAGTCATTTAAACATTGTACGAAAACTTTGAATATATTACGACTCTGTATGCCAAATTAGCACCTTGAAAAGCATGTTAGTATACTGTACGACACCTCACAACTCCAAACAACACCTTACAATACCGTACGTAAAAATAAAACCCATAATAAACCTAATGAGTTCGTCCGAGTCCTATGAACATCGTACGATAACTCAGGAATTGTTACGACTCTGTATGTGACATTAGCAACATGAAAAGTAATTTAGAAAAATGTAGGACGCGTTACAACTTTTAAGAACACCGTACATCACCGTACGAAACCTTAAGACTCCATAATAAACATAATGAATTAGTCCGAGTCCTATGAACATCGTACGATAACTCATGACATGTTACGACTATGTATGTGACATTAGCAACATGAAAAGTATTTTAGGATAATGTAGGACGCGTTACAACTTCTAATAACACCTTACAACACCGTTCGAAACATTAAAACTCTATAATAAACCTAATGAATTCCTCCGAGTCATTTAAACATCGTACGCAACTTAGAATATATTACCCCTATGTATGCCACATTAGATCCTTAAAAAGCATGTTAGTATAACGTACGACACCTTACAACTCCTAACAACACCTTACAATACCGTACGTAAAAATAAAATCCATAATAAACCTAATGAATTTGTCCATGTCCTTTGAACATCGTATGAAAACTCAGGACTTGTTACGACTCAATATGTGACATTAGCAACATGAAAAGTAATTTAGAATAATGTAGGACGCGTTACAATTTCTAAGAACACCTTACATCACCGTACGAAACATTAAAACTCCAAAATAAACCTAATGAATTCCTTCGAGTCATTTAAACATTGTACGAAAACTTTGAATATATTACGACTCTGTATGCCAAATTAGCACCTTGAAAAGCATGTTAGTATACTGTACGACACCTCACAACTCCAAACAACACCTTACAATACCATACGTAAAAATAAAATCCATAATAAACCTAATGCATTCGTCCGAGTCCTATGAACATCGTACGATAACTCAGGAATTGTTACGACTCTGTATGTGACATTAACAACATGAAAAGTAATTTAGAAAAATGTAGGACGCGTTACAACTTTTAAGAACACCGTACATCACCGTACGAAACCTTAAGACTCCATAATAAACATAATGAATTAGTCCGAGTCCTATGAACATCGTACGATAACTCATGACATGTTACGACTATGTATGTGACATTAGCAACATGAAAAGTATTTTAGGATAATGTAGGACGCGTTACAACTTCTAATAACACCTTACAACACCGTTCGAAACATTAAAACTCTATAATAAACCTAATGAATTCCTCCGAGTCATTTAAACATCGTACGCAACTTAGAATATATTACCCCTATGTATGCCACATTAGATCCTTAAAAAGCATGTTAGTATAACGTACAACACCTTACAACTCCTAACAACACCTTACAATACCGTACGTAAAAATAAAATCCATAATAAACCTAATGAATTTGTCCATGTCCTTTGAACATCGTATGAAAACTCAGGACTTGTTACGACTCAGTATGTGACATTAGCAACATGAAAAGTAATTTAGAATAATGTAGGACGCATTACAACTTCTAAGAACACCTTACATCACCGTACGAAACATTAAAACTCCAAAACAAACTTAATGAATTCCGTCTGAGTCATTTAAACATCGTACGACAACTTTGAATATATTACGACTCTGTATGCCAAATTAGCACCTTGAAAAGCATGTTAGTATACTGTACGACACCTCACAACTCCTAACAACACCTTACAATACCGTACGTAAAAATAAAATCCATAATAAACCTAATGAATTCGTCCTTTGAACATCGTACGATAACTCATGACATGTTACAACTATGTATGTGACATTAGCAACATGAAAAGTATTTTAGGATAATGTAGGACGCGTTACAACTTCTAATAACACCTTACAACACCGTACGAAGCATTAAAACTCCATAATAAACCTAATGAATTCCTCCGAGTCATTTAAACATCGTACGCAACTTAGAATATATTACCACTATGTATGCCACATTAGATCCTTAAAAAGCATGTTAGTATAACGTACGACACCTTACAACTCCTAACAACACCTTACAATACCGTACGTAAAAATAAAATCCATAATAAACCTAATGAATTTGTCCATGTCCTTTGAACATCGTATGAAAACTCAGGACTTGTTACGACTCAGTATGTGACATTAGCAACATGAAAAGTAATTTAGAATAATGTAGGACGCATTACAACTTCTAAGAACACCTTACATCACCGTACGAAACATTAAAACTCCAAAATAAACCTAATGAATTCCTTCGAGTCATTTAAACATCGTACGACAACTTTGAATATATTACGACTCTGTATGCCAAATTAGCACCTTGAAAAGCATGTTAGTATACTGTACGACACCTCACAACTCCTAACCACACCTTACAATACCGTACGTAAAAATAAAATCCATAATAAACCTAATGAATTCGTCCGAGTCCTATGAACATCGTACGATAACTCAGGAATTGTTACGACTCTGTATGTGACATTACCAACATGAAAAGTAATTTAGAAAAATGTAGGACGCGTTACAACTTCTAATAACACCGTACATCACCGTACGAAACCTTAAAACTCCATAATAAGCATAATGAATTAGTCCGAGTCCTATGAACATCGTACGATAACTCATGACATGTTACGACTATGTATGTGACATTAGCAACATGAAAAGTATTTTAGGATAATGTAGGACGCGTTACAACTTCTAATAACACCTTACAACACCGTACGAAACAATAAAACTCCATAATAAACCTAATGAATTCCTCTGAGTCATTTAAATATCGTACGCAACATAGAATATATTACCACTATGTATGCCACATTAGATCCTTAAAAAGCATGTTAGTATAACGTACGACACCTTACAACTCCTAACAACACCTTACAATACCGTACGTAAAAATAAAATCCATAATAAACCTAATGAATTTGTCCATGTCCTTTGAACATCGTATGAAAACTCAGGACTTGTTACGACTCAGTATGTGACATTAGCAACATGAAAAGTAATTTAGAATAATGTAGGACGCATTACAACTTCTAAGAACACCTTACATCACCGTACGAAACATTAAAACTCCAAAATAAACCTAATGAATTCCTTCGAGTCATTTAAACATCGTACGACAACTTTGAATATATTACGACTCTGTATGCCAAATTAGCACCTTGAAAAGCATGTTAGTATACTGTACGACACCTCACAACTCCTAACCACACCTTACAATACCGTACGTAAAAATAAAATCCATAATAAACCTAATGAATTCGTCCGAGTCCTATGAACATCGTACGATAACTCAGGAATTGTTACGACTCTGTATGTGACATTACCAACATGAAAAGTAATTTAGAAAAATGTAGGACGCGTTACAACTTCTAATAACACCGTACATCACCGTACGAAACCTTAAAACTCCATAATAAGCATAATGAATTAGTCCGAGTCCTATGAACATCGTACGATAACTCATGACATGTTACGACTATGTATGTGACATTAGCAACATGAAAAGTATTTTAGGATAATGTAGGACGTGTTACAACTTCTAATAACACCTTACAACACCGTACGAAACAATAAAACTCCATAATAAACCTAATGAATTCCTCCGAGTCATTTAAATATCGTACGCAACATAGAATATATTACCACTATGTATGCCACATTAGATCCTTAAAAAGCATGTTAGTATAACGTACGACACCTTACAACTCCTAACAACACCTTACAATACCGTACGTAAAAATAAAATCCATAATAAACCTAATGAATTTGTCCATGTCCTTTGAACATCGTATGAAAACTCAGGACTTGTTACGACTCAGTATGTGACATTAGCAACATGAAAAGTAATTTAGAATAATGTAGGACGCGTTACAATTTCTAAGAACACCTTACATCACCGTACGAAACATTAAAACTCCAAAATAAACCTAATGAATTCCTTCGAGTCATTTAAACATCGTACGAAAACTTTGAATATATTACGACTCTGTATGCCAAATTAGCACCTTGAAAAGCATGTTAGTATACTGTACGACACCTCACAACTCCTAACCACACCTTACAATACCGTACGTAAAAATAAAATCCATAATAAACCTAATGAATTCGTCCGAGTCCTATGAACATCGTACGATAACTCAGGAATTGTTACGACTCTGTATGTGACATTACCAACATGAAAAGTAATTTAGAAAAATGTAGGACGCGTTACAACTTCTAAGAACACCGTACATCACCGTACGAAACCTTAAAACTCCATAATAAACATAATGAATTAGTCCGAGTCCTATGAACATCGTACGATAACTCATGACATGTTACGACTATGTATGTGACATTAGCAACATGAAAAGTATTTTAGGATAATGTAGGACGCGTTACAACTTCTAATAACACCTTACAACACCGTACGAAACATTAAAACTCCATAATAAACCTAATGAATTCCTCCGAGTCATTTAAACATCGTACGCAACTTAGAATATATTACCACTATGTATGCCACATTAGATCCTTAAAAAGCATGTTAGTATAACGTACGACACCTTACAACTCCTAAAAACACCTTACAATACCGTACGTAAAAATAAAATCCATAATAAACCTAATGAATTTGTCCATGTCCTTTGAACATCGTATGAAAACTCAGGACTTGTTACGACTCAGTATGTGACATTAGCAACATGAAAAGTAATTTAGAATAATGTAGGACGCATTACAACTTCTAAGAACACCTTACATCACCGTACGAAACATTAAAACTCCAAAATAAACCTAATGAATTCCTTCGAGTCATTTAAACATCGTACGACAACTTTGAATATATTACGACTCTGTATGCCAAATTAGCACCTTGAAAAGCATGTTAGTATACTGTACGACACCTCACAACTCCTAACCACACCTTACAATACCGTACGTAAAAATAAAATCCATAATAAACCTAATGAATTCGTCCGAGTCCTATGAACATCGTACGATAACTCAGGAATTGTTACGACTCTGTATGTGACATTACCAACATGAAAAGTAATTTAGAAAAATGTAGGACGCGTTACAACTTCTAATAACACCGTACATCACCGTACGAAACCTTAAAACTCCATAATAAGCATAATGAATTAGTCCGAGTCCTATGAACATCGTACGATAACTCATGACATGTTACGACTATGTATGTGACATTAGCAACATGAAAAGTATTTTAGGATAATGTAGGACGTGTTACAACTTCTAATAACACCTTACAACACCGTACGAAACAATAAAACTCCATAATAAACCTAATGAATTCCTCCGAGTCATTTAAATATCGTACGCAACATAGAATATATTACCACTATGTATGCCACATTAGATCCTTAAAAAGCATGTTAGTATAACGTACGACACCTTACAACTCCTAACAACACCTTACAATACCGTACGTAAAAATAAAATCCATAATAAACCTAATGAATTTGTCCATGTCCTTTGAACATCGTATGAAAACTCAGGACTTGTTACGACTCAGTATGTGACATTAGCAACATGAAAAGTAATTTAGAATAATGTAGGACGCGTTACAATTTCTAAGAACACCTTACATCACCGTACGAAACATTAAAACTCCAAAATAAACCTAATGAATTCCTTCGAGTCATTTAAACATCGTACGAAAACTTTGAATATATTACGACTCTGTATGCCAAATTAGCACCTTGAAAAGCATGTTAGTATACTGTACGACACCTCACAACTCCTAACCACACCTTACAATACCGTACGTAAAAATAAAATCCATAATAAACCTAATGAATTCGTCCGAGTCCTATGAACATCGTACGATAACTCAGGAATTGTTACGACTCTGTATGTGACATTACCAACATGAAAAGTAATTTAGAAAAATGTAGGACGCGTTACAACTTCTAAGAACACCGTACATCACCGTACGAAACCTTAAAACTCCATAATAAACATAATGAATTAGTCCGAGTCCTATGAACATCGTACGATAACTCATGACATGTTACGACTATGTATGTGACATTAGCAACATGAAAAGTATTTTAGGATAATGTAGGACGCGTTACAACTTCTAATAACACCTTACAACACCGTACGAAACATTAAAACTCCATAATAAACCTAATGAATTCCTCCGAGTCATTTAAACATCGTACGCAACTTAGAATATATTACCACTATGTATGCCACATTAGATCCTTAAAAAGCATGTTAGTATAACGTACGACACCTTACAACTCCTAAAAACACCTTACAATACCGTACGTAAAAATAAAATCCATAATAAACCTAATGAATTTGTCCATGTCCTTTGAACATCGTATGAAAACTCAGGACTTGTTACGACTCAGTATGTGACATTAGCAACATGAAAAGTAATTTAGAATAATGTAGGACGCATTACAACTTCTAAGAACACCTTACATCACCGTACGAAACATTAAAACTCCAAAATAAACCTAATGAATTCCTTCGAGTCATTTAAACATCGTACGACAACTTTGAATATATTACGACTCTGTATGCCAAATTAGCACCTTGGAAAGCATGTTAGTATACTGTACGACACCTCACAACTCCTAACCACACCTTACAATACCGTACGTAAAAATAAAATCCATAATAAACCTAATGAATTCGTCCGAGTCCTATGAACATCGTACGATAACTCAGGAATTGTTACGACTCTGTATGTGACATTACCAACATGAAAAGTAATTTAGAAAAATGTAGGACGCGTTACAACTTCTAAGAACACCGTACATCACCGTACGAAACCTTAAAACTCCATAATAAACATAATGAATTAGTCCGAGTCCTATGAACATCGTACGATAACTCATGACATGTTACGACTATGTATGTGACATTAGCAACATGAAAAGTATTTTAGGATAATGTAGGACGCGTTACAACTTCTAATAACACCTTACAACACCGTACGAAACATTAAAACTCCATAATAAACCTAATGAATTCCTCCGAGTCATTTAAACATCGTACGCAACTTAGAATATATTACCACTATGTATGCCACATTAGATCCTTAAAAAGCATGTTAGTATAACGTACGACACCTTACAACTCCTAAAAACACCTTACAATACCGTACGTAAAAATAAAATCCATAATAAACCTAATGAATTTGTCCATGTCCTTTGAACATCGTATGAAAACTCAGGACTTGTTACGACTCAGTATGTGACATTAGCAACATGAAAAGTAATTTAGAATAATGTAGGACGCATTACAACTTCTAAGAACACCTTACATCACCGTACGAAACATTAAAACTCCAATATAAACCTAATGAATTCCTTCGAGTCATTTAAACATCGTACGACAACTTTGAATATATTACGACTCTGTATGCCAAATTAGCACCTTGAAAAGCATGTTAGTATACTGTACGACACCTCACAACTCCTAACCACACCTTACAATACCGTACGTAAAAATAAAATCCATAATAAACCTAATGAATTCGTCCGAGTCCTATGAACATCGTACGATAACTCAGGAATTGTTACGACTCTGTATGTGACATTACCAACATGAAAAGTAATTTAGAAAAATGTAGGACGCGTTACAACTTCTAAGAACACCGTACATCACCGTACGAAACCTTAAAACTCCATAATAAACATAATGAATTAGTCCGAGTCCTATGAACATCGTACGATAACTCATGACATGTTACGACTATGTATGTGACATTAGCAACATGAAAAGTATTTTAGGATAATGTAGGCCGCGTTACAACTTCTAATAACACCTTACAACACCGTACGAAACATTAAAACTCCATAATAAACCTAATGAATTCCTCCGAGTCATTTAAACATCGTACGCAACTTAGAATATATTACCACTATGTATCCCACGCTAGATCCTTAAAAAGCATGTTAGTATAACGTACGACACCTTACAACTCCTAACAACACCTTACAATACCGTACGTAAAAATAAAATCCATAATAAACCTAATGAATTTGTCCATGTCCTTTGAACATCGTATGAAAACTCAGGACTTGTTACGACTCAGTATGTGACATTAGCAACATGAAAAGTAATTTAGAATAATGTAGGACGCGTTACAACTTCTAAGAACACCTTACATCACCGTACGAAACATTAAAACTCCAAAATAAACCTAATGAATTCCTTCGAGTCATTTAAACATCGTACGACAACTTTGAATATATTACGACTCTGTATGCCAAATTAGCACCTTGAAAAGCATGTTAGTATACTGTACGACACCTCACAACTCCTAACCACACCTTACAATACCGTACGTAAAAATAAAATCCATAATAAACCTAATGAATTCGTCCGAGTCCTATGAACATCGTACGATAACTCAGGAATTGTTACGACTCTGTATGTGACATTACCAACATGAAAAGTAATTTAGAAAAATGTAGGACGCGTTACAACTTCTAAGAACACCGTACATCACCGTACGAAACCTTAAAACTCCATAATAAACATAATGAATTAGTCCGAGTCCTATGAACATCGTACGATAACTCATGACATGTTACGACTATGTATGTGACATTAGCAACATGAAAAGTATTTTAGGATAATGTAGGCCGCGTTACAACTTCTAATAACACCTTACAACACCGTACGAAACATTAAAACTCCATAATAAACCTAATGAATTCCTCCGAGTCATTTAAACATCGTACGCAACTTAGAATATATTACCACTATGTATGCCACATTAGATCCTTAAAAAGCATGTTAGTATAACGTACGACACCTTACAACTCCTAACAACACCTTACAATACCGTACGTAAAAATAAAATCCATAATAAACCTAATGAATTTGTCCATGTCCTTTGAACATCGTATGAAAACTCAGGACTTGTTACGACTCAGTATGTGACATTAGCAACATGAAAAGTAATTTAGAATAATGTAGGACGCGTTACAATTTCTAAGAACACCTTACATCACCGTACGAAACATTAACACTCCAAAATAAACCTAACGAATTCCTTCGAGTCATTTAAACATCGTACGACAACTTTTAATATATTACGACTCTGTATGCCAAATTAGCACCTTGAAAAGCATGTTAGTATACTGTACGACACCTCAGAACTCCTAACAACACCTTACAATACCGTACGTAAAAATAAAATCCATAATAAACCTAATGAATTCGTCCGAGTCCTATGAACATCGTACGATAACTCAGGAATTGTTACGACTCTGTATGTGACATTACCAACATGAAAAGTAATTTAGAAAAATGTAGGACGCGTTACAACTTCTAAGAACACCGTACATCACCGTACGAAACCTTAAAACTCCATAATAAACATAATGAATTAGTCCGAGTCCTATGAACATCGTACGATAACTCATGACATGTTACGACTATGTATGTGACATTAGCAACATGAAAAGTATTTTAGGATAATGTAGGACGCGTTACAACTTCTAATAACACCTTACAACACCGTACGAAACATTAAAACTCCATAATAAACCTAATGAATTTCTCCGAGTCATTTAAACATCGTACGCAACTTAGAATATATTACCACTATGTATGCCACATTAGATCCTTAAAAAGCATGTTAGTATATGATAGGTTCAATTGGATCGTTCAATCGCTCACAATGATCAGAATAACAAGTACAAAACAATCGATTCAATCACAAACACAATCCATACTAATAATTCTCTGTATATTGATGATCAAAGCAATTCGTAGTACAAGGTGCAGGAGAAAATAAATCACACACAGTTAATTCTCTCTCTAACAGTGTAAAAGTGATCTAGCCTCTCTCCTCACACACACAAACTACATGCCTATATCAACCAATTACAAGTTTAAGGAATATAACAAAATAGACCCTAAACTGTTTACAAACATATAAACATTAAACAAAATACAAAGTAAATCTTAACAAGGAAATAGCCCTAACAGTACTCCCCCTAAGATTTATCTTTGGATCTTCAAAAACTTCAATCTTTTTCTTCTTTTATCAGCATCAATCTTCAATCTTTTTCTACCAATCTTCTGGTTCTTCTTTCACGTTCAGCAACTCTCGACCTTTATATTCTTCTTTTTCCTTCAAGGCTTCTTCAATGCAGGACTTGAACTTTTCAGCGACCTTAGCTTGTCGAAGCTTGGATTCATTCGTCAGAATTGGCAGAGCATTCATACGTCTAAGTGAGTCCAGATTCAAACCTGCAAAATCGATATTAGCATAAAACTCAAACGGCATCTCTTGGCCTTTGACTTTCACCTCCAAGGTTCCTTTTCTGGATATCCTCATATACTCTATCTCCGGCAAGTCAACCATCACGAGATTAGAGTTAAGCAAAGCTTTCCTCACCCGAATCTTTTCAGTTGCCGCTGCAATCACTTCAATCATTACAACAAATAACTTTCGATCAGCTTCAGCCAATGCATCTTTACACTTCTCCATTCGACAGCTCCTCAAAAAATCTATATATGAAGGATGCAACAGCTTCAATTCAAACGTACTAAAAAGTGTAATCATGTCTTCATCCCAATTCTCCAAGTTTCGAACAAGCTTTAGTTCAAATGTTTCCTGATTGTAAAATACTCTCAGTATTGGCTTCGTCATTTGTGACCCATCTATTACCTTCAATCCAGGATCTGTAATCTTGTCAAAGTATTCGTCCGAGAACTCTTCTAAGTACATATCCTCGGTCACCACCAATCTTTTCTTCTTTCTTTGTTTCTTTGCTTGCACATATGCTGTATCTTCCTGTTGGCCTCTAAAGTCAAGAAACTTAGCTGTTCTACTCATTCCAGCATCAAGAAGTATCACGCATTTATCACCACGCTCAGCATGCGTGTGATTAATTAACTTCAGCTTGTGCAACTCTTTCAGATCCTGAACTTCCAACTTGAATATACTCGAGTAGTAATGGTAAACATCACACAAACCATTTACTCTCTTGATCATAAACGCGTCAAATACTTCGTCGTATTTCCATGCAATGATTTTTACTTTCTTGTTCTTCTCAGGCACAATCATAGAATCTAGTAACTCAGCAATTGATTGTCCTTTGCTCATCAGTGACCTAACCACATCACTAGGTGTTGCTGATTTATGCCAAGTCTCACGCACATCCATTGGTATGTTGTACGATTTAACCTCGCTTGGAAACATATCCATCAGTTCGTGTCGTTTTTTATGAGCATCTTCAGGAAGCGCCATCACAGGAATTTCCTTTGGGCCAAGCACTTTGAATTTCTTTGTCAGCTCAAAGTACTGAGGATTGTTATAATCCAAATAAAACATCCTGTTGTACATTTTCTCTGTTTTCATGAAACTGACCACTATCTTCCTCAAAGATCCAGATTTCAACCTTTGCAAAGTTTTATATGGATAGTTCCTCGAACTCAACCAACTTCGCATCTCATAAGCAGTCATTTCATCTGGGTTTTGATGATAAAGCTCAGTAGGAGGTAAGTCTTCGATATTTAAGCTTTCTTGCATCGGAGTCCATTCACCCATCTCAATCACGAACTCTTTCTGATCAGCTTCAGCTTTATCTTGAGCAGTAATACACTTTTCATACTCCTCATTAATCTGACTCACTGTCAACCCATTCAAAAATACAGAGTTATACTTCATTCTCTCTAAATAAGCAAACCTCTGATCCAAATCATCTGGCAATTCTTCAACAGTATTCTGTACTGGTTCTGGCTCAGCTTCATCCTCAGACTCAGTCCAATCAATGTCTAAATCATCCAATGCCTCTATCATAGGTGCATCGTCAGTTTGAACCGGCTCAGACTGACTAGCCACTTCAGCTTCTGTTTCAGTTTCAGGCTTATCAACAGCTTCAGATTGAATCGGCTCAATCTGAACTGTATCTCCAGAGCCAACATCTTTCTCACTATCTGCTGCTTCAAATACTTCGGTTTCAGCTTCCGATACAATCTCAGTCTCAGCTTCAAACACACTCTCAGTCTCAACAACTTTCTCAATCTCAGCCACAGCTACAGATTGAATCGGCTCAATTTGCACTGTTTCATCAGTTTTTACCCTTTTTGAACATTCTTCATCACCAAATAACTCCGGTATAGCATCTATTTTCCTCTTTCCCTCAGCTTTGTCCATCTTGACAGTTTCAGCAGCAGCTTCATCGGGAATGATAATTGGTGATTCTACCAAAATACCGACATTTGTAGTTCCTCGAGCTCTAGTCAAGTAAACTTTTGGCACATTCGATTCAGTCACTTCAACAATTTCTTCAGAAAAGTCTTTGTCAGAAGATGAGCCAGCCTTCTTTGGTTTCATATCCTCCAACTCCTTTTCTAACATTTCTTTCTCTGCATTCAAAGTATTACACTCAGCTTGTAATTCTTTGTAATCAAATTTCAAATTTTCATGCTCATCCTTAAGTTTTTCATAATCTCCTTTCAAAATCACATGTTCATCAACTAATTTCACATGATCCTCATCCAACTTCTTGAAAGTTTTCATATTCTAATTATGTATATCCCAGTACTCATCCAATCTTTTCCTTTTTCGTTCATTAGAAGCTTTCAACAAATCATTTGCCTTAAACAGATTTTCAACTATCTCCTCCAATTCTGCAATCTGTTTCTCTTTTTCATCCTCAACTTCATCAACACTTGGCACAACATTTGGTGAAGACTCCAAATCTTGTCCAATGTTTTCAGCAATTTGTGGTGAATTGGTGGGAATATCAACAAAAATAGGATCAGTAATGCCAGCATCCACTTCATCTATCTGTGCAATAGATTCAGCTTCGGCCATTACTGTCTGAGCGATCTCTATCACATTAATCTCTTCAGGCTTTTCTACAGGTTTCGACCTCTTTCTTCGAACATACTTAACAGAAACATCTCTTGGAATCTCAGCAACTACATTTTCAACCACAGAAGAAACCTCAGCAGGTTCTTCTACAACCATAGGTTCAATCATCTCAACATTCTCAGTCTCCATTGGTTCAGCCTCCTCTGAATTAGATTCAGATTCAGCATCATTACCACCATCATTACCATCACTATCACTGCTATCATCATCGTCATCATCACTATCACCATTTCCATCATCTTCTTCATCTTCTGGATGACGAGCAAAGTACTCGTCATCATCTAACAAATTATCTGGCACCTCATCCACAAGGTCCAGTGGATCAACAATCTCTCCATGAGATATGTGATAGTAAACACCTTCTACATCTTCTTCATTGTTGACTATATCTCTCATATAGTCAAACAAATCAATGTCAGGCACATTCCCGATACTCATCTTTCGGTAAGAGAGATCGTTCATGTCCTCAGTATATAGCATACCTCCAGCATAACCCTCAGATCTGATGATAGGATAAGCAATGTTTATCATCAGCTGTAAGAACCTCGGGTACATGAGGAACTTAAATCTTTTTCCTTTCACCAAGTTGAACACAAAACCATTCATAATCCACCTCGACATGTTGAATGGCTTGTTCTCAGCTATTGCCACAATTGGTGATGCAATGTCTGAAGGAAAGTTATCAAACCCTGCACTCCTTCTAGACATGCATTGTTGCACTACATAACACAGCAACTTGTACTTCCTTCCCAACTTAGCCCTGTAAAACTGAGACTTTGGAAATATAGGAGGATGTCCCATATTAACAAATCCAGATTTACATTCCTCCATTGTCAGTTCATCCATCATGCCAACCTCATCCTCATCTATTCTCAGAGCTTGCCTAATAGCTTCTTCAGTAACATTTAGTACCCAGTCTCTAGTGATATGCCCTCTAACCACAGCAACTCCATTCTCATCTCTCACAACCTCTGCTGATCTCCAGAAGCTCTTGATCAGCCTTGCATATATGACCGGTTTGGCACATATAGCATAAACATACTTGGTCCTCTTGATGAACTGAATCATATCTCTATAACCTTCTGTCTCAGGAAGTGATTCATCTAAACATGCCACCAAATTATGTTTAGGTTCAAATTTGAGATTCTCCATCTGTTAAAAACACAAACAAACACAAAACAAGGCAAATGTATTAGATTCTTCATTAAATATATCAAAAATTTAATAAGTGTTTAACTAAAAGTTAGAAAGCAAAAACATTAACATAATCATTTTTAATCCTAAATTGTTCTAATAACCTGATTTTTCATCATTTTAATCAAACAACATTGAATTTTAAGGATTATACTTCATGTTTGAACTTTTAACAGTTAATCACTTAGGCAAAATTTTTGATAAATTTATTATGAAAAAGTTTAACATGTTTTGGTTCAGTTTTAACACTTTTAAACAGATATTTTATCGTTTTGATGTTTAACTTTTAAAAGCTTCAAAGTTCATCAATGGCGATTTTTGTCAGTTAAGAACATTCCACTTGATTCAGTCGATTTTAAGGTGTTTTAATGCAAATGAGTGATAGAATGTTGATAATCGACAGATTTTAACCCTAAAACAACATTCGATTTAAGTTTTAATGCTCAAAATCAAAGTGTCGATTCAAGTTCAAAACACTGTTCATCATCGTTTTTCTTTTTAACAGTTGATTTGCAGGTCGATTTAGGTCAAAAACACTTAATCACTACCTTATTCAATCGATTAATCTTGTTATAGAGCAATAGATTGAATATGATAACAGAGGCGATTTGAGGTTCAGAGTGTTTGTGTGAAGGTGAAAGTGTGAAATAATAAGTGTTTGTGAAGAGGCGGTCATTTGTATCGTCAAAAATTTTAGGTCAAAATTTTAAGTGCCGGGTCAACAAAAGCAAAATAGGCCCAATAAACCTTGCCGGGTCAAGTACTGTAGTGACGGGTCATGTACTGTAGTTACGGGTCAAGTACATAAAACAAGTCACCAACATGTGAAATTCACTTGACGGGTCAAGCACTGTAGATACGGGTAAGTCACTGTAGTGACGGGTAAAGGTTAAGGAACAACTACACCTGATGGATTTTATTCATCACCCGGCAGTATAGTTGTCATCAAAACATCACCCGGCAACTTTTCTTCATCACCCGGCAACACAGTTGCTTTCCTTCATCCGGCTTGCTTTTCTTCTTTGCACGGCAACCTTCTTCACACGGCAACAGTTGTCTTCACACGGCAACCTTCTTTACACGGCATGCATTTGTTCATTACACGGCAACATAGTTAACTTCTACATCATCCGGCATGGTTTCTTCTTCATTACCCGGCAACATAGTGTCATACCTTTACACGGCAATAAGACTTCTCTTTCACCCGGCTGTATAGTACACACTTGTCACCCGGCAAGATATCTATGACCTTCACCCGGCTGTATTTGACATGATCATTGCCCGGCTGTACAGTGGTCATAATATCTTCACCTTTTTCCTTAATCACCCGGCAAGTATCAGACTTACAACTTTACCCGGCTGAACAGTTCTTTACCCGGCTGCACAGTTGTATCTGATATCTTTACCCGACAATAACACTTAAGTGATTTCTTCAATTTTCCTCGTCTGTTGACTTTTTCAACGATCATTTATTGCACCTGCAACATTCTCCGACATATTAATTAGACAAGATATCCTTAAAAAGAATGTTTGTCATATTAATTATCAAACAACATTAAACATTGCACCAAATTAATTTTTCAATTAAAATTCAATTTCCTTTTTCTTTTTGAAAAATGTTTTTGCACAACCAATTTTTCTATATCCCGAAGCAATTTCTTAAAAACAAATTACAAGACCTTGGGTTTGTTTTTAACACATCCAATACCTTTGCTTTTCATAACTTATAACCTTGTTCATTCAAAAACACACTTATTCAAAAACAAAATATTTTTGGATTTTTTGTAGATATTTTTCTTCAATTTATTCTCCCCCTAAACTTGAAATTTCTTGAAATTTTTAAGTTTAACAAGGATGTTGATGTATCAATAATGATTCCAAATGCCTGCACACACAAAGCACACACATTAAAGTAAAGACATATGCAATGCAATGGATCATAATATCGCAGTGAGATCATACCACACATTATCTGAACATGTTTTGCAAGTTTTGAATAGACATTTGACTTATGCTTGATTGAGTGATGATATGAAAACATACCAATTAGCTCGAGTTGACACACTTACTTTTTCAGTATCATGATGATATTTAAGGTTCGATTAGAATGACTTATGTGACCCACATGTATACATATGTCAATATATTTCCTTATCAAACACTACCTGAATGCATATTGCACAAAACCTGGTTACTTACAGTCATACACAGTGTGGAATCTGGGTTCTATTCGGATTTGGTCCACTTTGGGACTTCTTTTTAATTCCAACTTTGGGAATTTTTCTTTCCTATTGTTCCCCTTGGGAATCTTCTGAATTCCTTTTTGGAATTTTGTTTGGTGTTGGTCCACATTTGGGACTCTTTTTGTTCCATTTTGGAATCTTTTGCTGCATCTTGAAGCTCAAAAGAGACTTCGTGTGAGACTTCAGGTCTGTGGGTACCACAACAAAGAAGCTCACGATGCGGTTCATCACACTGAATAGACTACATCGTTACCCGATCATGCACAACTATCATCACAGACAATGTTTCAAAAGATATATATCTAGACATGTATAACAATGGAACTTAACACAAAGATCATTAAGTTTATGTTTGTCAACAATCAACTTACTTTTTCAGTCTAATTGCCTGAGCTGTCTAGCACAACAATTAACATTCATCAGTCTTTATTTAAAAATGATGTAACAAATAATGTCTAGTGTAACTATCATTTCTCACTTTGTGCAATATAGATTCTTATGACATGATAATTTCTTTTTCTTTTTGCTTTTATATTTTGTTTTTGTTTTTCTATTTTTCTTTTTCACGCAAGCACACACAATGCAAAACATAAAATAAAAGACAAAGGAATCAAAATATAACATCAACTTATTATATTTTTGGCTTTTATAATTTTTCTGATTTTTGTTTTGTTTTCGAAAAAATAGAATCAATCATGATTGATTAATCCTATGGATTGAATTAAGAATTCAAACCGGCCTGACAAAAAAGATTTTGTGAAAAGATCTGCCAGTTGTTTGTCGGTATGAACCTTAATCAAAATTATTAAACCCTTTTCAGAGTTGTCTCTTAAAAAGTGATATCTAATTTCGATGTGTTTGGTTTTAGAATGTTGAACAGGATTAGCAGTTATAAACATAGCAGCAGTATTGTCTATGTAAATAGGAGTTTTCAAAAAATTAAACCCGTAGTCCAGCAACTGATTTTGTAACCATAAAACCTGAGAACATCCTGCAGATGCAGCGATATACTCTGCTTCAGCTGTGGATACAGAAACATTGGTTTGCTTCTTGCATTGCCAAGAAACAAGCCTTGGACCCAAAAATTGACAGCCACCAGTTGTCGATTTCCTGTCAAGAGCACAACCACCAAAATCACTGTCAGAATAGCTATATAATTCAAAATTTCCTTCATAAGGATACCATAACCCAAGATTTGGTTTCCCTTTGAGATATCTGAATATACGCTTCACACCAATAAGATGCGACTCTTTCGGATCTGACTGGTATCTGGCGCATACACACACAGCGTACATGATGTCTGGTCTTGATGCAGTAAGATACATCAGAGAACCGATCATTGATCTGTATAGTGTTTGGTCAACTGCTTTGCCCTTTGGATCCGGTTGAATCTTGCAGTTCACATCAGAAGGAGTTCGAATTGTTTGACAATCTTGCATCTTGAATTTCTTCAACAACTTCTCAACGAACTTTGATTGATTGATGAAAATTCCGTCAGCTGATTGTTTCACTTGTAAACCAAGAAAGAAATTAATCTCCCCCATAGAACTCATCTGGAATCTGCTCTTCATAATTTCCTCGAATTCTTTGCACATTGACTCACTAGTTGATCCGAAGATAATATCGTCCACATAAACTTGAAAGCACAATAAATCATCATTATCCCTCTTCATAAACAAAGTTGGATCAATCTGACCTCTTGTAAATCCATTTTCTAGTAAATGCTTAGATAGTGTCTCATACCAGATTCTAGGAGCTTGATGTAGACCGTAAAGAGCTTTACTTAACTTGTATACCCGATGAGGATAGTCTGGATCTTCGAAACCCGGAGGTTGTCTAACATACACGTCATCCGTAATCGGTCCATACAGAAAAGCGCCTTTAACGTCCATTTGGAATACTTTGAAACGCATGAAGGAAGCATAAGCAAGAAAAACGCGTATGGCTTCAAGTCTTGCGACCGGAGCAAACACCTCTTCATAATCAATGCCTTCTTCTTGTGTGTATCCCTGTGTAATCAGTCTTGCTTTGTTTCTCACTACAATGCCACGTTCATCTGGCTTGTTTTTGTACAACCATCTTGTACCAATTGCGTTCTCTCCTTCAGGTAAGTCCACAAGTTTCCAAACTTCCTGTTTGCGAAACTGTAGTAATTCCTCCTGCATCGCCTCAATCCAACTGTTATCTTTCAGCGCCTCTGAAATATTCTTTGGCACCACTTGAGATAGAAAACACGAGTAAAGACAAACATTTGCTTGCTCTGTCTGACTTCTTGTAGTTCTCTGATTCAACGGCCCGATAATCTGAGAGAAAGGATGTTTCTTGTGAATTCGATGAACAGGAATATCACCTCCTTGCACTTGAGTCTCTAGATTAGAAGTATTCAGATTTGGTAGATCTTGTAGTATGGAAGAAGTATGCGGTGTGAAATTCGGGACTTGATCCGGTGAATTGATGAAGTAATCAAAAGATTCTGGAATAACTTCAGCATTCGGATCTGATGATGGTTGATTCTGAACAGATCCACCATCATTAGGAGAAATCACATCTTCTTCATGATTGTTCGATTCTTGATCTTCATTAGAACCAGAAGGACCCGGAGCTTGACTGGATTTGACATGATCAGGATTGTGAAACGACATAAATGGATATTCAGAGTTGATACTTCCATCTTCGTCATTATCAGAATCGTCACTAAAGCTTCCTAAGTCACCTGATTCCTTCCTTGTTTTTCCTGAAAAATCGAATAAGTTAGAATTAAAGGATTTCGATAATGAATCTAAATCAAATAACCATTCGGGACCATGAGCCACTAACGGAAACGAATTTTCTAAAAACTTGACGTTGATAGTTTCAATAACAGTATTTGTTTTGCTATTAAAAACCCGATAAGCTTTAGAAACAGACGAATAACCTAGGAAAAATCCATCGTCAGATTTTGACTCAAACTTCCCGAGATGTTCATTTAGATTTAGGATCGAAACTGGACAACCAAATGCTTTCAAGTAAGAAATATTTGGTTTCCTTCCAAATAATAACTCATAAGAAGTTTTCTGTTTGTCTTGAACTAATAATGTTCTATTTTGTACAAAACACGCAGTAGCAATAGCTTCATCCCAAAAAGTGATAGGGATTTTGGCATCTGCGAGCATGGATCTTGCAGCTTCAATTAGTGTCCGGTTTTTTCCGTTCCGCAACCCCATTCTGTTGAGGCGTTCTCGGAGCACTAAATTGTCTGGCAATCCCCTTATCTGCACAAAATAAATCAACATTAGCATTCTTAAATTCTGTTCCATTATCACTTCTTAACACTTTAACTTTGCATTCTAATTGATTTTCAACTTTAATGATAAATTCTTTTAATAATTCAGCTGTTTCAGATTTTGCATGCAAAAAATAAACCCACGAAAATCTCGTAAAGTCATCTATGATAACTAAACAATATGATTTTCTCACGATGCTTTGAACGTTGGTCGGTCCAAAAAGATCCATATGTAGCATCTGCAAGGGTTTTGAAATGGAGTTTTCTTGCTTGGACTTAAAAGACATCCGATGCTGTTTTCCCTTCAAACATGCTGGACAGAGATCAGTTGTGGAGAATTTCTTTGATGGGATTCCCACAGCGTGATTTCCAGTTACCAAACGGTTCATGTTTCTGAAGTTGGAATGTCCCAGCCGTCTATGCCAAAGCTGACTCTCATCATTTGATGCATGGGCAATGAGACAGGTTGTTTCGGTTTCGGCATCAATCTGCGACATATCCAATTTGTATACATCACGATCTCTAGGCGCTTTAACCACTACCCATTCATTGTCAATCTTGAAACCTGGTTTCAGAATATAACAGAAAGAATCATCAAAAAGAGTTGAATAAGATTTATCACAGATTTGAGATACACTAAGTAAGTTAAAGATCAACTGTGCACAGTAGTTGACTTTATCAAAACTTATAATCCCATTCGAAACAGTTCCTTCTCCTGTGATTTTACCACCCGCGTCACCTCCAAAAGCTACGTGAGTACCATTCTTTTGCTTGAAATCCTGAAGCAAGGCATGGTTGCCTGTCATGTGCCGGCTACACCCACTATCAACGAACCACGAGTTGATAGGTCTGCTTGGGCGAACCTGCAATTCAAACATTTTCAGTTAGTTTGGTCAACCCAGGCCCACACGGTCTTGGGTTTTCCGAATTTATCTGCAATTGTAACTTGCTTATATTGAATATTTTGAAAATTTGTTTCATTCATGAGATTTTGATGCTGATAACTGTTGTTTCGCCCATTGGCGTTCATTGACTGCTTTCTTCTTAAAGCCCTGAACCTTTCCTCCAACTGAGGATCAAGGTTGTTTTCAAAATTTTGGTTTCTTACCAACAAAGCTCTCGGCTTAAAATTGTTAACCTGCACACTTCTTGACAAGTTAGAAACAGAATTGTTTCGATTGAAATTTCTCAAAACTGGAGAATGACTCATATTTTGAAAACGAAATGAATTATTTCTTTGAAATGGAGTCATTTCTCTAGTTGAGTTTGATCGAAAGAAACAATCCTTTGTGTCATGGTTTCTTCTCTCACAAATATCACAAAACTTGTTATAATAACATTCTTCTGAAGAATGGTTTCGTTTGTCACAGTAACTGCAGTACCTGTTAAAGAAACATTCAGCAGTAGCATGGTTATAACGATCACAGTTCTCACAGTGTTTCTTGCTAATCCTAAAGAGCCGATTGTTAACTCTTGATGTTGAACCAAAACGTGATTCATTATCATAGTTGTTCGGTTTTAGATTGACGTTTTTCTGTGGAGATTTGATTTGTGATTTTGATTGCATGGGACTTTGGTTCGATTTTAAACTGTTCTGTTTGGTCACCTTTTTGTTTTCAACTCTCTTATCATTGACAGCGGAAGACTTAGGACCTGAACCTGTTTTCAGACCAGAGTTAGATTTGATTGGAGAATTGTTTGGTTTACCATAAGATCCGTTCAAATCAAACCTTCCTGCAGACACAAACTTGATTTTCTTTTCTTTTGACACTTTCTTGACAGGTTTAACTTTGTCAGTTTTAATACTTTGAACTTTTGTGTTATCATTCGATTTTAAGACATTTTTGCCTTTTGACTGTTTCGTTTCAGATTGATTGTTCATTGTTTTCGATTTTTGCTTCTTAGCATTCGAAACTTGCTTCTTGATCAACTGAGCTGCAATTTGCGCCTTTTGTTCTTTCTTCCACTTGATGTACTCAGGATCATTGTATCCTGAAAATTCACCTTCTTCCTTCACCTGTGTTTCTGGTTCGGGATTAAGCTTTGGATACTCAACAAGTTGGATAAGAACAGGTTCTAATTTGTTTTCAGATTTGTTACTTGCTTCATCGTCAGCTTCAGTTGACACATCTTCTTCTTCATCCAAACTTTCTATCAACACTTCAGTACCTTCAGACTCGGATTTACTTCTTTGAATTTCTTTGAATTTTCTTTCATTTTCAGGTGAATGATCAAATTCATTAAAGTTTTCCGGTAAGGTTTGTGTGATTGAATTTGGCATTGGTTCATGAGTAAAACCCAACCCGTTTTTGGTTTTGTTACCTCTTTCTTTGATGAGTTGTTTAACCATGGTTTTACAGCTTTTAACCTTTGTTAATTCAACTTGAGTGACAGCAAGCGCGACTTTTTCTTGTTCAAAGTTCTTTGTCATTTCTTCAAGTTGTTTTGTTATCAGTTCCAGTTCTTTTAAGGTTTTGTTCCATGATTCCTTAAGTGACAAAATCTTCTCATCAGCAATTTTATGATCAATTTTAAGTTGTTCATGAAGTTTTTCATGTTTACTTAATTTGTCACCTATTTTGAATGAATGAGTTCGATAATGTTCTACTTGTTGAATGCACTGTTCAGAACATAGCCTTTCCTTGACATCAGCAGGTAATGGAACATAGTTAGGGGGTAAATCAGTATTAACCTTTGGTTGTTCAGTAGAAGATGAAGACTCATTGGATGTAGCCATTAATGCAACTTCAGATTCAGTTTCTTCAGTAGGGTCAGACTTTGCACTCCAGTCATAATCTTCAGAATCTTTACTAACATCTTCAACCATCTTTCCATCCCCTTCTTCAGACCAGTCTTCTTCTTCAATTTCACACACCAGTGCCAGATTTGATGTAAGATCAGATGTAAACTGTTCTGCATATGCGCTCCAGTCGTATCCGTCTTGTACACTTACAACTAACGCTTTAGTCTGGTCTTCTGGCTTCTTTTCATTATCCTTCAATTCAGGCATAGGAAGACTTTGGTACGGTTTCTGAAAGAAACGCTGATTTCTGCCTTGATAACTCGTTGATTGTTGAGAACTTTGACCTTGACCTTGATTGCTTGAACTAGCTTGGTCATTGAAATTCTTTGGAGCTTTACACTCTCTTGAGAAATGACCGTACTGGTTACAGTTAAAGCATCTGGCTTTAGTTTTGTCAAAACCAACGGTTTTGTTTGCATGAGGTTTGTAGCTTCGGTTAACATACGCATGCTTTTGTGTACGATAAGCTACCATAACCATTTGCCAGTTAAGATCCATTTCCTCAACATCTACTGGATCCATTTCAAATAAGTCTTGAAGGACCACGTCCATTTGACTTAAATGACTTCCTTGATATGCTTGAAAACTTGCCATAAAAGCAGTAAAGGCAGTTTTGGTTTCATCATCTTGCAACAGAATATTCATAACGTCTTTCACTTTGGCTTGAACAGTTGAACTCTGATTTTCTGACTGATTCTTCAGATTCTGACTTGGAACTTGAACTTGAGCTCTTGGTGGAGATTGAGGTTGAGAGATAAGTTGGTGAATTTGAAAAATATGCTGAATCAGTATAGAAACTTGCACCAACGAATAAGTCATCCTCATCTTCAAACTTTGTTGTATTTTGCACAAGAAAAGCATTATCCACAGTATTGGCAGGATTTACCACATACTTATACTGAGTTTGTGAGCTTGATCTATCAGTGTTTCTAGATCCTTCATCAATCTCGACTTCTTCAATTTTTCCAATAAGCAAATCAAGTTCCATTGGAAATTTCTTAGTATGTTTCAACAAGGTAACAGTTTGTTTCCAGGATGATGGTAAAGCACATAACAATCTATCATTCAAGTCTTGAAGTTCAGTCTTCACTCCGAGATTTGACATCTCAGTAGTTAAGTGAACAAACCTGTTCATCATCTGGTGTACTGTCTCTCCATTAATATGTTCAAAAAGTTCCAATTGTCTCTTCAATTTTGACTTCTTCAAACTTCTCAATTGTTCTCCTCCTTCACATATCGACTTTAATGCTTTGAAGCATGTATAACCAGTCTGATATCCATCCAATCTTGACAAAACCTGAAGTGGCAACCCCTTGCACATTAAAGAATATGCTTTGCTATCATTCTTTACCTTCCTCAAATCTTCAGCTGACAAATTATCCTCTGGATAAGGTTCAGTAGAGTCTTTGGTGTAGGTACTTGCACTATCTGGTTGTGTCTGAGTTGGAATGTGAGGACCCTTCTCAATTGATTTCCATAAGTCATTATCAATAGAACACAAGTGATGTCTCAATCTGATGGTCCAATTCTTGAAATCTGCACGATTCAAAAGTCTAGGAACACGGTTATCAGAATCATCATTAGGAGCCATTTTTTTTAACAATTTTTTAAAGAAAATATTTTTTTTTTTTTGGTTTTTGTAAATTTTTGAAAAGAAATGATTAAAATACTAAAATAAAGACAAGAAATTAAAGACAAGATAAGAAACAAGTATTAAAAACAACTCAAGTGAGTCACACGGCAAAACAGTGAAAATCCTTCTTCACCCGGCTAAACAGTGTATTTGTTCTTCACCCGGCAGGAAAAGGTCTTTACACGGCTGAACAGTTACCCGGCTCAACAGTTGTAATAATTTTTGTTCTTCACCCGGATGAACAGTTACCCGGAAACAAGAAAACACTTCACACGGCAATAGTCTTGACCCGGCAGAATCTTGACACGGCAAAGAGCTTCCACGGCTGAACAGTACTTGGTCACACGACAGAGTTGTTAATTACCCGGCTACACAGTTGAAGTTTACCCGGCTGTATTTTCTCTATCACCCGGCGTAACAGTGTATTACCCGGCACAACAGTGTCTGATCCGGCTGAACAGTAGCACTTTTTCAAGTCAAATTCTTCACCCGTCTAGAACAAATTTCCTTACACGGCTGCACAGGACCTAATTTCTTCACAAAATCTAAGTCCAAGGAAAATGTCTAAGTCAAATATATCACCCGGCAAGTTAATCTTCAACCAAAACTCAACTGTTCATCATCTTCTTCATGAAGATTTTCTGGGTTTTGTCTGAAATTTGTCCAAATTGTCTAAAATTCACACACAAGCTGTGAAAAGGTCCGATTATCAATCCCTTATATCAATCAATCCAAAACCTCATCATTCTTCGATGAATTTGAGCAAAAATTGATCGAACAGTAACTTTTTCTTTTCTTCTTAATTCTTCAGATCTGATGATGATCTGATAGAATCTGCACAATCGCTGTGTATTAGAGTGATTATGATGATGAATCACAACTAAAAACACCAACAATTCATTCAGATCATGATATTTTGAGCAATATTGATGTGTTTTGCTTAGAAACAGCGAAGAACACGATACCGAAAGCTCTGATACCAATTGATAGGTTCAATTGGATCGTTCAATCGCTCACAATGATCAGAATAACAAGTACAAAACAATCGATTCAATCACAAACACAATCCATACTAATAATTCTCTGTATATTGATGATCAAAGCAATTCGTAGTACAAGGTGCAGGAGAAAATAAAGCACACACAGTTAATTCTCTCTCTAACAGTGTAAAAGTGATCTAGCCTCTCTCCTCACACACACAAACTACATGCCTATATCAACCAATTACAAGTTTAAGGAATATAACAAAATAGACCCTAAACTGTTTACAAACATATAAACATTAAACAAAATACAAAGTAAATCTTAACAAGGAAATAGCCCTAACAGTATAACGTACGACACCTTACAACTCCTAACAACACCTTACAATACCGTACGTAAAAATAAAATCCATAATAAACCTAATGAATTTGTCCATGTCCTTTGAACATCGTATGAAAACTCAGGACTTGTTACGACTCAGTATGTGACATTAGCAACATGAAAAGTAATTTAGAATAATGTAGGACGCGTTACAATTTCTAAGAACATCTTACATCACCGTACGAAACATTAAAACTCCAAAATAAACCTAACGAATTCCTTCGAGTCATTTAAACATCGTACGACAACTTTTAATATATTACGACTCTGTATGCCAAATTAGCACCTTGAAAAGCATGTTAGTATACTGTACGACACCTCACAACTCCTAACAACACCTTACAATACCGTACGTAAAAATAAAATCCATAATAAACCTAATGAATTCGTCTGACTCCTTTGAACATCGTACGATAACTCATGACATGTTACGACTATGTATGTGACATTAGCAACATGAAAAGTATTTTAGGATAATGTAGGACGCGTTACAACTTCTAATAACACCTTACAACACCGTACGAAACATTAAAACTCCATAATAAACCTAATGAATTCCTCCGAGTCATTTAAACATCGTACGCAACTTAGAATATATTACCACTATGTATGCCACATTAGATCTTTAAAAAGCATGTTAGTATAACGTACGACACCTTACAACTCCTAACAACACCTTACAATACCGTACGTAAAAATAAAATCCAAAATAAACCTAATGAACTTGTCCATGTCCTTTGAACATCGTATGAAAACTCAGGACTTGTTACGACTCAGTATGTGACATTAGCAACATGAAAAGTAATTTAGAATAATGTAGGACGCGTTACAACTTCTAAGAACACCTTACATCACCGTACGAAACATTAAAACTCCAAAATAAACCTAATGAATTCCTTCGAGTCATTTGAACATCGTACGACAACTTTGAATATATTACGACTCTGTATGCCAAATTAGCACCTTGAAAAGCATGTTAGTATACTGTACGACACCTCACAACTCCTAACCACACCTTACAATACCGTACGTAAAAATAAAATCCATAATAAACCTAATGAATTCGTCCGAGTCCTATGAACATCGTACGATAACTCAGGAATTGTTACGACTCTGTATGTGACATTACCAACATGAAAAGTAATTTAGAAAAATGTAGGACGCGTTACAACTTCTAAGAACACCGTACATCACCTTACGAAACCTTAAAACTCCATAATAAACATAATGATTTAGTCCGAGTCCTATGAACATCGTACGATAACTCATGACATGTTACGACTATGTATGTGACATTAGCAACATGAAAAGTATTTTAGGATAACGTAGGACGCGTTACAACTTCTAATAACACCTTACAACACCGTACGAAACAATAAAACTCCATAATAAACCTAATGAATTCCTCCGAGTCATTTAAATATCGTACACAACTTAGAATATATTACCACTATGTATGCCACATTAGATCCTTAAAAAGCATGTTAGTATAACGTACGACACCTTACAACTCCTAAAAACCCCTTACAATACCGTACGTAAAAATAAAATCCATAATAAACCTAATGAATTTGTCCATGTCCTTTGAACATCGTATGAAAACTCAGGACTTGTTACGACTCAGTATGTGACATTAGCAACATGAAAAGTAATTTAGAATAATGTAGGACGCGTTACAATATCTAAGAACACCTTACATCACCGTACGAAACATTAAAACTCCAAAATAAACCTAATGAATTCCTTCGAGTAATTTAAACATCGTACGAAAACTTTGAATATATTACGACTCTGTATGACAAATTAGCACCTTGAAAAGCATGTTAGTATACTGTACGACACCTCACAACTCCTAACCACACCTTACAATACCGTACGTAAAAATAAAATCCATAATAAACCTAATGAATTCGTCCGAGTCCTATGAACATCGTACCATAACTCAGGAATTGTTACGACTCTGTATGTGACATTACCAACATGAAAAGTAATTTAGAAAAATGTAGGACGCGTTACAACTTCTAAGAACACCGTACATCACCGTACGAAACCATAAAACTCCATAATAAACATAATGAATTAGTCCGAGTCCTATGAACATCCTACGATAACTCATGACATGTTACGACTATGTATGTAACATTAGCAACATGAAAAGTATTTTAGGATAATGTAGGACGCGTTACAACTTCTAATAACACCTTACAACACCGTACGAAACATTAAAACTCCATAATAAACCTAATGAATTCCTCCGAGTCATTTAAACATCGTACGCAACTTAGAACATATTACCACTATGTATGCCACATTAGATCCTTAAAAAGCATGTTAGTATAACGTACGACACCTTACAACTCCTAACAACACCTTACAATACAGTACGTAAAAATAAAATCCATAATAAACCTAATGAATTTGTCCATGTCCTTTGAACATCGTATGAAAACTCAGGACTTGTTACGACTCAGTATGTGACATTAGCAACATGAAAAGTAATTTAGAATAATGTAGGAAGCGTTACAACTTCTAAGAACACCTTACATCACCGTACGAAACATTAAAACTCCAAAATAAACCTAATGAATTCCTTCGAGTCATTTAAACATCGTACGACAACTTTGAATATATTACGACTTTGTATGCCAAATTAGCACCTTGAAAAGCATGTTAGTATACTGTACGACACCTCACAACTCCTAACAACACCTTACAATACCATACCTAAAAATAAAAGCCATAATAAACCTAATGAATTCGTCTGAGTCCTTTGAACATCGTACAATAACTCATGACATGTTACGACTATGTATGTGACATTAGCAACATGAAAAGTATTTTAGGATAATGTAGGACGCGTTACAACTTCTAATAACACTTTACAACACCGTACGAAACATTAAAACTCCATAATAAACCTAATGAATTCCTCCAGTCATTTAAACATCGTACGCAACTTAGAATATATTACCAATATGTATGCCACATTAGATCCTTAAAAAGCATGTTAGTATAACGTACGACACCTTACAACTCCTAAAAACACCTTACAATACCGTACGTAAAAAAAAAATCCATAATAAACCTAATGAATTTGTCCATGTCCTTTGAACATCGTATGAAAACTCAGGACTTGTTACGACTCAGTATGTGACATTAGCAACATGAAAAGTAATTTAGAATAATGTAGGACGCGTTACAATTTCTAAGAACACCTTACATCACCGTACGAAACATTAAAACTCCAAAATAAACCTAATGAATTCCTTCGAGTCATTTAAACATCGTACGAAAACTTTGAATATATTACGACTCTGTATGCCAAATTAGCACCTTGAAAAGCATGTTAGTATACTGTACGACACCTCACAACTCCTAACCACACCTTACAATACCGTACGTAAAAATAAAATACATAATAAACCTAATGAATTCGTCCGAGTCCTATGAACATCGTACGATAACTCAGGAATTGTTACGACTCTGTATGTGACATTACCAACATGAAAAGTAATTTAGAAAAATGTAGGACGCGTTACAACTTCTAAGAACACCGTACATCACCGTACGAAACCTTAAAACTCCATAATAAACATAATGATTTAGTCCGAGTCCTATGAACATCGTACGATAACTCATGACATGTTACGACTATGTATGTGACATTAGCAACATGAAAAGTATTTTAGGATAACGTAGGACGCGTTACAACTTCTAATAACACCTTACAACACCGTACGAAACAATAAAACTCCATAATAAACCTAATGAATTCCTCCGAGTCATTTAAATATCGTACGCAACTTAGAATATATTACCACTATGTATGCCACATTAGATCCTTAAAAAGCATGTTAGTATAACGTACGACACCTTACAACTCCTAAAAACCCCTTACAATACCGTACGTAAAAATAAAATCCATAATAAACCTAATGAATTTGTCCATGTCCTTTGAACATCGTATGAAAACTCAGGACTTGTTACGACTCAGTATGTGACATTAGCAACATGAAAAGTAATTTAGAATAATGTAGGACGCGTTACAATTTCTAAGAACACCTTACATCACCGTACGAAACATTAAAACTCCAAAATAAACCTAATGAATTCCTTCGAGTAATTTAAACATCGTACGAAAACTTTGAATATATTACGACTCTGTATGCCAAATTAGCACCTTGAAAAGCATGTTAGTATACTGTACGACACCTCACAACTCCTAACCACACCTTACAATACCGTACGTAAAAATAAAATCCATAATAAACCTAATGAATTCGTCTGAGTCCTTTGAACATCGTACAATAACTCATGACATGTTACGACTATGTATGTGACATTAGCAACATGAAAAGTATTTTAGGATAATGTAGGACGCGTTACAACTTCTAATAACACTTTACAACACCGTACGAAACATTAAAACTCCATAATAAACCTAATGAATTCCTCCAGTCATTTAAACATCGTACGCAACTTAGAATATATTACCAATATGTATGCCACATTAGATCCTTAAAAAGCATGTTAGTATAACGTACGACACCTTACAACTCCTAAAAACACCTTACAATACCGTACGTAAAAATAAAATCCATAATAAACCTAATGAATTTGTCCATGTCCTTTGAACATCGTATGAAAACTCAGGACTTGTTACGACTCAGTATGTGACATTAGCAACATGAAAAGTAATTTAGAATAATGTAGGACGCGTTACAATTTCTAAGAACACCTTACATCACCGTACGAAACATTAAAACTCCAAAATAAACCTAATGAATTCCTTCGAGTCATTTAAACATCGTACGAAAACTTTGAATATATTACGACTCTGTATGCCAAATTAGCACCTTGAAAAGCATGTTAGTATACTGTACGACACCTCACAACTCCTAACCACACCTTACAATACCGTACGTAAAAATAAAATCCATAATAAACCTAATGAATTCGTCGGAGTCCTATGAACATCGTACGATAACTCAGGAATTGTTACGACTCTGTATGTGACATTACCAACATGAAAAGTAATTTAGAAAAATGTAGGACGCGTTACAACTTCTAAGAACACCGTACATCACCGTACGAAACCTTAAAACTCCATAATAAACATAATGATTTAGTCCGAGTCCTATGAACATCGTACGATAACTCATGACATGTTACGACTATGTATGTGACATTAGCAACATGAAAAGTATTTTAGGATAACGTAGGACGCGTTACAACTTCTAATAACACCTTACAACACCGTACGAAACAATAAAACTCCATAATAAACCTAATAAATTCCTCCGAGTCATTTAAATATCGTACGCAACTTAGAATATATTACCACTATGTATGCCACATTAGATCCTTAAAAAGCATGTTAGTATAACGTACGACACCTTACAACTCCTAAAAACCCCTTACAATACCGTACGTAAAAATAAAATCCATAATAAACCTAATTAATTTGTCCATGTCCTTTGAACATCGTATGAAAACTCAGGACTTGTTACGACTCAGTATGTGACATTAGCAACATGAAAAGTAATTTAGAATAATGTAGGACGCGTTACAATTTCTAAGAACACCTTACATCACCGTACGAAACATTAAAACTCCAAAATAAACCTAATGAATTCCTTCGAGTAATTTAAACATCGTACGAAAACTTTGAATATATTACGACTCTGTATGCCAAATTAGCACCTTGAAAAGCATGTTAGTATACTGTACGACACCTCACAACTCCTAACCACACCTTACAATACCGTACGTAAAAATAAAATCCATAATAAACCTAATGAATTCGTCCGAGTCCTATGAACATCGTACCATAACTCAGGAATTGTTACGACTCTGTATGTGACATTACCAACATGAAAAGTAATTTAGAAAAATGTAGGACGCGTTACAACTTCTAAGAACACCGTACATCACCGTACGAAACCTTAAAACTCCATAATAAACATAATGAATTAGTCCGAGTCCTATGAACATCGTACGATAACTCATGACATGTTACGACTATGTATGTAACATTAGCAACATGAAAAGTATTTTAGGATAATGTAGGACGCGTTACAACTTCTAATAACACCTTACAACACCGTACGAAACATTAAAACTCCATAATAAACCTAATGAATTCCTCCGAGTCATTTAAACATCGTACGCAACTTAGAATATATTACCACTATGTATGCCACATTAGATCCTTAAAAAGCATGTTAGTATAACGTACGACACCTTACAACTCCTAACAACACCTTACAATACCGTACGTAAAAATAAAATCCATAATAAACCTAATGAATTTGTCCATGTCCTTTGAACATCGTATGAAAACTCAGGACTTGTTACGACTCAGTATGTGACATTAGCAACATGAAAAGTAATTTAGAATAATGTAGGAAGCGTTACAACTTCTAAGAACACCTTACATCACCGTACGAAACATTAAAACTCCAAAATAAACCTAATGAATTCCTTCGAGTCATTTAAACATCGTACGACAATTTGAATATATTACGACTTTGTATGCCAAATTAGCACCTTGAAAAGCATGTTAGTATACTGTACGACACCTCACAACTCCTAACAACACCTTACAATACCATACCTAAAAATAAAAGCCATAATAAACCTAATGAATTCGTCTGAGTCCTTTGAACATCGTACAATAACTCATGACATGTTACGACTATGTATGTGACATTAGCAACATGAAAAGTATTTTAGGATAATGTAGGACGCGTTACAACTTCTAATAACACTTTACAACACCGTACGAAACATTAAAACTCCATAATAAACCTAATGAATTCCTCCAGTCATTTAAACATCGTACGCAACTTAGAATATATTACCAATATGTATGCCACATTAGATCCTTAAAAAGCATGTTAGTATAACGTACGACACCTTACAACTCCTAAAAACACCTTACAATACCGTACGTAAAAATAAAATCCATAATAAACCTAATGAATTTGTCCATGTCCTTTGAACATCGTATGAAAACTCAGGACTTGTTACGACTCAGTATGTGACATTAGCAACATGAAAAGTAATTTAGAATAATGTAGGACGCGTTACAATTTCTAAGAACACCTTACATCACCGTACGAAACATTAAAACTCCAAAATAAACCTAATGAATTCCTTCGAGTCATTTAAACATCGTACGAAAACTTTGAATATATTACGACTCTGTATGCCAAATTAGCACCTTGAAAAGCATGTTAGTATACTGTACGACACCTCACAACTCCTAACCACACCTTACAATACCGTACGTAAAAATAAAATCCATAATAAACCTAATGAATTCGTCCGAGTCCTATGAACATCGTACAATAACTCAGGAATTGTTACGACTCTGTATATGACATTACCAACATGAAAAGTAATTTAGAAAAATGTAGGACGCGTTACAACTTCTAAGAACACCGTACATCACCGTACGAAACCTTAAAATTCCATAATAAACAAAATGAATTAGTCCGAGTCCTATGAAAATCGTACGATAACTCATGACATGTTACGACTATGTATGTGACATTAGCAACATGAAAAGTATTTTAGGATAATGTAGGACGCGTTACAACTTCTAATAACACCTTACAACACCGTACGAAACATTAAAACTCCATAATAAACCTAATGACTTCCTCCGAGTCATTTAAACATCGTACGCAACTTAGAATATATTACCACTATGTATGCCACATTAGATCCTTAAAAAGCATGTTAGTATAACGTACGACACCTTACAACTCCTAACAACACCTTACAATACCGTACGTAAAAATAAAATCCATAATAAACCTAATGAATTTGTCCATGTCCTTTGAACATCGTATGAAAACTCAGGACTTGTTACGACTCAGTATGTGACATTAGCAACATGAAAAGTAATTTAGAATAATGTAGGAAGCGTTACAACTTCTAAGAACACCTTACATCATCGTACGAAACATTAAAACTCCAAAATAAACCTAATGAATTCCTTCGAGTCATTTAAACATCGTACGACAACTTTGAATATATTACGACTTTGTATGCCAAATTAGCACCTTGAAAAGCATGTTAGTATACTGTACGACACCTCACAACTCCTAACAACACCTTACAATACCGTACCTAAAAATAAAAGCCATAATAAACCTAATGAATTCGTCTGAGTCCTTTGAACATCGTACGATAACTCATGACATGTTACGACTATGTATGTGACATTAGCAACATGAAAAGTATTTTAGGATAATGTAGGACGCGTTACAACTTCTAATAACACTTTACAACACCGTACGAAACATTAAAACTCCATAATAAACCTAATGAATTCCTCCAGTCATTTAAACATCGTACGCAACTTAGAATATATTACCAATATGTATGCCACATTAGATCCTTAAAAAGCATGTTAGTATAACGTACGACACCTTACAACTCCTAATAACACCTTACAATACCGTACATAAAAATAAAATCCATAATAAACCTAATAAATTTGTCCATGTCCTTTGAACATCGTATGAAAACTCAGGACTTGTTACGACTCAGTATGTGACGTTAGCAACATGATAAGTAATTTAGAATAATGTAGGACGCGTTAAAACTTCTAAGAACACCTTACATCACCGTACGAAACATTAAAACTCCAAAATAAACCTAATGAATTCCTTCGAGTCATTTAAATATTGTACGACAACTTTAAATATATTACGACTCTGTATGCCAAATTAGCACCTTGAAAAGCATGTTAGTATACTGTACGACACCTCACAACTCCTAACAACACCTTACAATACCGTACGTAAAAATAAAATCCATAATAAACCTAATGAATTCGTCCGAGTCCTATGAACATCGTACGATAACTCAGGAATTGTTACGACTCTGTATGTGACATTACCAACATGAAAAGTAATTTAGAAAAATGTAGGACGCGTTACAACTTCTAAGAACACCGTACATCACCGTACGAAACCTTAAAACTCCATAATAAACATAATGAATTAGTCTGAGTCCTATGAACATCGTACGATAACTCATGACATGTTACGACTATGTATGTGACATTAGCAACATGAAAAGTATTTTAGGATAATGTAGGACGCGTTACAACTTCTAATAACACCTTACAACACCGTACGAAACATTAAAACTCCATAATAAACCTAATGAATTCCTCCGAGTCATTTAAATATCGTACGCAACTTAGAATATATTACCACTATGTATGCCACATTAGATCCTTAAAAAGCATGTTAGTATAACGTATGACACCTTACAACTCCTAACAACATCTTACAATACCGTAAGTAAAAATAAAATCCATAATAAACCTAATGAATTTGTCCATGTCCTTTGAACATCGTATGAAAACTCAGGACTTGTTACGACTCAGTATGTGACATTAGCAACATGAAAAGTAATTTAGAATAATGTAGGACGCGTTACAATTTCTAAGAACACCTTACATCACCGTACGAAACATTAAAACTCCAAAATAAACCTAATGAATTCCTTTGAGTCATTTAAACATCGTACGACAACTTTGAATATATTACGACTCTGTATGCCAAATTAGCACCTTGAAAAGCATGTTAGTATACTGTACGACACCTCACAACTCCTAACAACACCTTACAATCAGTACGTAAAAATAAAATCTATAATAAACCTAATGAATTCGTCCGAGTCCTATGAACATCGTACGATAACTCAGGAATTGTTACGACTCTGTATGTGACATTACCAACATGAAAAGTAATTTAGAAAAATGTAGGACGCGTTACAACTTCTAAGAACACCGTACATCACCGTACGAAACCTTAAAACTCCATAATAAACATAATGAATTAGTCTGAGTCCTATGAACATCGTACGATAACTCATGACATGTTACGACTATGTATGTGACATTAGCAACATGAAAAGTATTTTAGGATAATGTAGGACACGTTACAACTTCTAATAACACCTTACAACACCGTACGAAACATTAAAACTCTATAATAAACCTAATGAATTCCTCTGAGTCATTTAAACATCGTACGCAACTTAGAATATATTACCACTATGTATACCACATTAGATCCTTAAAAAGTATGTTAGTATAACGTACGACACCTTACAACTCCTAACAACACCTTACAATACCGTACGTAAAAATAAAATCCATAATAAACCTAATGAATTTGTCCATGTCCTTTGAACATCGTATGAAAACTCAGGACTTGTTACGACTCAGTATGTGACATTAGCAACATGAAAAGTTATTTAGAATAATGTAGGAAGCGTTACAACTTCTAAGAACACCTTACATCATCGTACGAAACATTAAAACTCCAAAATAAACCTAATGAATTCCTTCGAGTCATTTAAACATCGTACGACAACTTTGAATATATTACGACTATGTATGCCAAATTAGCACCTTGAAAAGCATGTTAGTATACTGTACGACACCTCACAACTCCTAACAACACCTTACAATACCATACATAAAAATAAAATCCATAACAAACCTAATGAATTCGTCTGAGTCCTTTGAACATCGTACGATAACTCATGACATGTTACGACTATGTATGTGACATTAGCAACATGAAAAGTATTTTAGGATAATGTAGGACAAGTTACAACTTCTAATAACACCTTACAACACCGTACGAAACATTAAAACTCCATAATAAACCTAATGAATTCCTCCGAGTCATTTAAACATCGTACGCAACTTAGAATATATTACCACTATGTATGCCACATTAGATCCTTAAAAAGCATGTTAGTATAACGTACGACACCTTACAACTCCTAACAACACCTTACAATACCGTACGTAAAAATAAAATCCATAATAAACCTAATGAATTTGACTATGTCCTTTGAACATCGTATGAAAACTCAGGACTTGTTACGACTCAGTATGTGACGTTAGCAACATGATAAGTAATTTAGAATAATGTAGGACGCATTAAAACTTCTAAGAACACCTTACATCACCGTACGAAACATTAAAACTCCAAAATAAACCTAATGAATTCCTTCGAGTCATTTAAACATCGTACGACAACTTTGAATATATTACGACTCTGTATGCCAAATTTGCACCTTGAAAAGCATGTTAGTATACTGTACGACACCTCACAACTCCTAACCACACCTTACAATACCGAACGTAAAAATAAAATCCATAATAAACCTAATGAATTCGTCCGAGTCCTATGAACATCGTAAGATAACTCAGGAATTGTTACGACTCTGTATGTGAAATTACCAACATGAAAAGTAATTTAGAAAAATGTAGGACGCGTTACAACTTCTAAGAACACCGTACATCACCGTACGAAACCTTAATACTCCATAATAAACATAATGAATTAGTCCGAGTCCTATGAACATCGTACGATAACTCAAGACATGTTACGACTATGTATGTGTCATTAGCAACATGAAAATTATTTTAGGATAATGTAGGACGCGTTACAACTTCTAATAACACCTTACTACACCGTACGAAACATTAAAACTCCATAATAAACTTAATGAATTCCTCCGAGTCATTTAAACATCGTACGTAACTTAGAATATATTACCACTATGTATGCCACATTAGATCCTTAAAAAGCATGTTAGTATAACGTACGACACCTTACAACTCCTAACAACACCTTACTATACCGTACGAAAAAATAAAATCCATAATAAACCTAATGAATTTGTCCGTGTCCTTTGAACATCGTATGAAAACTCAGGACTTGTTACGACTCAGTATGTGACATTAGCAACATGAAAAGTAATTTAGAATAATGTAGGAAGCGTTACAACTTCTAAGAACACCGTACATCACCGTACGAAACCTTAATACTCCATAATAAACATAATGAATTAGTCCGAGTCCTATGAACATCGTACGATAACTCAAGACATGTTACGACTATGTATGTGTCATTAGCAACATGAAAATTATTTTAGGATAATGTAGGACGCGTTACAACTTCTAATAACACCTTACTACACCGTACGAAACATTAAAACTCCATAATAAACTTAATGAATTCCTCCGAGTCATTTAAACATCGTACGCAACTTAGAATATATTACCACTATGTATGCCACATTAGATCCTTAAAAAGCATGTTAGTATAACGTACGACACCTTACAACTCCTAACAACACCTTACAATACCGTACGAAAAAATAAAATCCATAATAAACCTAATGAATTTGTCCATGTCCTTTGAACATCGTATGAAAACTCAGGACTTGTTACGACTCAGTATGTGACATTAGCAACATGAAAAGTAATTTAGAATAATGTAGGAAGCGTTACAACTTCTAAGAACACCGTACATCACCGTACGAAACCTTAATACTCCATAATAAACATAATGAATTAGTCCGAGTCCTATGAACATCGTACGATAACTCAAGACATGTTACGACTATGTATGTGTCATTAGCAACATGAAAATTATTTTAGGATAATGTAGGACGCGTTACAACTTCTAATAACACCTTACTACACCGTATGAAACATTAAAACTCCATAATAAACCTAATGAATTCCTCCGAGTCATTTAAACATCGTACGCAACTTAGAATTTATTACCACTATGTATGCCACATTAGATCCTTAAAAAGCATGTTAGTATAACGTACGACACCTTACAACTCCTAACAACACCTTACAATACCGTACGTAAAAATAAAATCCATAATAAACCTAATGAATTTGTCCATGTCCTTTGAACATCGTATGAAAACTCAGGACTTGTTACGACTCAGTATGTGACATTAGCAACATGAAAAGTAATTTAGAATAATGTAGGACGCGTTACAACTTCTAAGAACACCTTACATCACCGTACGAAACATTAAAACTCCAAAATAAACCTAATGAATTCCTTCGAGTCATTTAAACATCGTACGACAACTTTGAATATATTACGACTCTGTATGCCAAATTAGCACCTTGAAAATCATGTTAGTATACTGTATGACACCTCACAACTCCTAACAACACCTTACAATACCGTACGTAAAAATAAAATCCATAACAAACCTAATGAATTCGTCTGAGTCCTATCACTACAAGAAAATGAGTCTAGTGCAACCCTTGTAAAATGTTGCATTAGTCCTTGAAAAAGTTGCATTAGGTCTAATGCAACCTTTTATTGGGGGCTGCATTAGGCGAAGTTGCATTAGATCTAAAGCAACCATTTTATTAGATAATGCAACCTTTTTTGAAAGGGTTACATTTAGACTTCAAATGCAACCCTTTTAGGATGCAACCTTTTTGTATGCTAAGGCAACCTTTTTTTTACTTATATATGTAACTTTTACAAGAACCAAATGCAACCTTTGCTATCTTAAATGCAACCTTTGGTTCACTATAATGCAACCACATTTATATATATAATAGCAAAATGCAACCTTTTTTTATATAAAATGCAACATTTTTATGATTATAGATACAATTGATGCAACCTTTTTTAGAATCAAATGTAACTCTTTAGCTAATTGCTTGAAATGCTAAAAATTCAATTAATATGTAATAATATCTCTATTAAACCAACATAATAGTAACATAAAGATAAATATAATAGACAATCGTATACCATTCAACTTCAAAATAACAAGATGATCAAAACAAAGTTAAACAACTACGGTTATAAAAAGTAACGAAAACTCATTCTCGTCTCTAAGATCCTAACGTACTCCGGCAAGTCGGTTTTCCATTATATCCCGCATTTTAGCTTCTAAGTTTGCTCGTTCGTTGTTAAAATCAATCCTCATAGCTTCTAGCTCTGCTTTTTTTCTTTGATGGTCCTCTTCCATTTCTTTTCGCATTTCAAGTAATTGTGTTTTTTCAACTTCAATGCTCGCTTTGAGTGATTCCATAAGTCCACCAGAAATCATGTATGCACTACTAAAAAATGAACCTATTGCAACCTTTTTATAACTTTTATGCAACCTTTTTTTTCAAAACAGTTGCATTAGAAGAAGTTGCATTAGATCTAATGCAACTTTTTTGTTGCCTATTGCAACTCTTTTATAAAGAGTTGCATTTAAAAAAAGGTTGCATTTGAAAAAAAGTTGCATTATGTAAAAAAAAGTTGCATTATGTAATAAAAAAGTTGCAATAGATCTAATGCAACTTCACCTAATGAAACATTTTTTTACCAAAAAAAGTTGCAATAGCCTTATTTTCTTGTAGTGATGGTTCCTCACCACCATCTAGTGTTTTCACCATTTTTTTTAGTTACACCTTTGACATAAAGTCGAACATAGCCGGCATGTTCCTTGTTCATTACAACCGTAAAAGGATCGACCAAAGCGCTTCCTTCTTCTGGAGATTTGTAATTTTTCATTTGTTCCTTCAAAAGAAAATAAGAAATTATTGTGTAGACACCAACTAATAAGTAAAATCCATTTATTATTAACACCGGATTTTTTTGACAACGTTTTTACTGCAGCTAAGATCGTGTAAAAAGAAAATAAAAGCTGCAGTAAAAATTGTAGTAAATGTGCAGTAATACTGCAGTAAAAACATTGCTAAAAGTGCAGTAAAAATGCAGACTTTTTTTGTTTGTAAAAACAATGGTAAAACTGCAGTTAAAAGTGCAGTGAAACTGTAAAAATTGCAGTAAATGTGCAGTAAACCTGCACTTAAAATGCAGTAAAAACAATGCTAAAAGTGCAGTAAACATGCAGATTTTTTTAGTAAAAACAGCAGTAAAACTGCACTCAAAAGTGCAGTGAAAATCAGTAAAAAAATGCAGTGAATGTGCAGCAAAACAGCAGTGAAAATGCAGTAAAAACAGTGCTAAAAGTGCAGAATATTTTAGTAAAAACATCGCTAAGAAAATTAGTAAAAAATGCAGTAAAACTGTGTGCAGTGTTCTAAAAATTCAGTAGAAAACATTGCATACAATCTATATATGTTGCATAAACAACCCATCGCAACAAAGAGAGTGCAAAGTATTTAGTTGTGGTTTAAAGATGCATACAACTTGGTTTATTGGAAATGTTAAAGTAGCAATGGAGTAAACTTTTTCTATTATTGCATATGGGTCAAGAGTAGCGGGTGAGTCATGCTTTTCCATTGCAACATACATGGGTATTTGAAATGATTCTATAGAAAATAACTACTACATTAACCATATTAACAAATGCATATCCTAAGGTGGTCATCAACTATGATTTACTAAAATATTGATAAGTAAATATCATGAGATGAAAAAGTAGAAAGAACTTACAATTTTCCTTGCAGTATCATCATATGTATCAAGATACGTATGCCCTTCAGTCCTTTTACGTGTATGTTCAAATAGTTGGGTTAAACTAGGTACTTCATTGTTTGGGTCTTCTTTTCTCTGTAAGCATGTAACATACATCGATAAAACAACCCAAGCATGCTTTATGAAGTTATAAATCTCTAATTTTAGTTCAAACGGGTCAAAATGACCCAAACACACATTAAGTAAGTATCATAATCCAATTGTTGGTTTTATTATAAGATTATTAACTTGCCAAATAGAGAAAATCAATGAAAGTCAACGAAGATCAAGTAATGTAATGATTATATGATCATGATGATCAAGTGATGTTTACATATGTTACACAAGATTATAGTCATTGTCATCATAATATCAAGTCATGATCATGTCAAGTTACATAGAGATATGTGGGTAAAAGTATCTGATGTGCGGATGCTACAAAGAAACATGATCAATAACATATTATAACATGATGACCATATAAAAAAGATCTAATCAGCATATGATCATGTTCAAGAAAGATCATGACTGAAGACTAATGAAGCAACTTATTGTGAATGAGTTATAGAGATCTCTGATGAATCATAAGGATGAATGAAAGGTGCATATACATGATAGAAGCACATATAATAATGATAATATGTGCAGCAACAACTATTAATGAAGCAGCAAATCATGATATCATGTGCAAACAACATACGCAGCAAGGAGCAGATATATGAAGTCAATATAAAGATCTACGGCTGGTTTCATCCACACATCTCAAACTAAATAAAAGAAATGAATCAGCTGTAGATTAATGATGCAGATCAGCAACATCGTGAAACAGCAGTTGCAGGACAGAAAGCACATAACCAATATATCAACAGCTCATGATCAAACAGCAACAACAATAATGATTATCAATGATCATATGTATTCACATCAACTTATAGTAATTACCAGATTAGCAAATGAATGTGTAGCAGATTATGTGCAAACAGCAACAACAATAATGATTATGATGTGGCATGTGATGTTGTACATCTGTTGATTTTAAAGTGCATAAAGATGTGCGGGTGAAATTCAAGTTTGATCATGATCATGAACATCATCTGTCATGACATGCAGTAGCAAGATCTATCATGAACAACAACATCAAACTATCATGAGTAGTTGTTATGGCAGTAGTAGATTGAAGATGTGTGAGTGAAAATGAATAGCAGTGTGCAACAGTAGCAGCAAAGCAGATTCATTGTGCACGTTTATAGATGGATGTGCATTTTAATTAGTGTTATAGATTGGATGTACAGCAGCTTATGATGTTGTATAGAAGAATATTCTATATAACATTATAACAATAACAACAAGATTAAATGATCACATTTATAAGATGTGTAGATGAAAAAAAGATGTGTGGATGACACATATATAATGAATCACACATAATCAAATAATAAACATGACGAGATTTATACATTCTAAGTAGTTTTTGCAATTCCACACATTGTTGCAAAGATTTTCGACCTCAACAAAAATGAAGTACGATTCTTAATAGAAAATATGCACATTTTTAAAGCAATTAGGCAGTGTTTGGAGAGAAACTCTGCACTCTTTTTAATAACAATTTTGCATATATTTTGAACCAACAAACTTTCAGTGCTTTACCCAACCCGTTGATTTACTCATAAAAGTCAAACAAAGAATTCGAAGTTTAGATGAAACCACAAGGACGAATCGTATAATTAACTCATAAAAAATAAACACTTGAAGAGTAAAAAAAACAGAGCAAAAGAAAGACATCTTACCAGCTTGTCACGAATCCTAGCAAAGCTTTTTGGACCGGCGGTGTGCATATTTTTTTGTGACATACGTATTTCCTTAGCCCGCAAACAACGTTTCTGAATACACATTAAAATAAACAACTAAGCTAAAGATAACTCTAAATAGAAAATACTATTGATAAAGATATCATATCTATAAATTTAATTACCTCCACATCTTTATTATTCCATAACCTCAACAAATGAGAGAAGTCACCTTCTGGAATGTGTTGTGATCGGTTCTTCCATCTTGTTTTGTTGTCCTTATATTGATAGAAGTGTTTACTCTTAAACCGACTTTTGTGCACCTTGTACGCATGTCCAACAGTCTTTAAAACCCATTTTTTTGCAGCTTCGGGTACATCGTATTTTTCCTTTGAAAAAATTTAGAGTTTTGTTAGAAAATGAAAACATAACAAATAGAAGAAATGAAAGTACTGAAGCCTTACCAACACATACTCCCATAACTTATCTTTATGTGGCACCTTATGCCACGTACTATAGATTAATGGCGCATAGCTATGATTACGAGCTATTGTACCCAAAAATCTAGAGAACTTTCCGACCACCCCTTTCTCCTCTGGTCCAACCGGCTGTCCAAATTCATTACATATAATGACCTCACGCTCGTTAACTTTCCGCGTGTGCAGAGCATGCAACATTGTTGGACCTCTTTTTTTGGTTTTTGAAGTTTCTGAATTCACATTAAAATACACATACACATAGTATAGTTAATCAATAACAAGCCAAAAACTTAGTATAATTAGTTAAATCAAACCTATGGCGTTTGGTAATATGGGGACTTGTTCTAAACCAAAGCTTTGGAATTGCACATCGCCTCCATTTTCCATTTCGTCGTTGCTATCAGTCATTTGTGCCTCATTTTCATTATTTTCCATTGTTGTATCTTCCATGTCTTCATAGTCTTCTTCTTGATCAACACCATCTTTTCATATTAAGTATAATGCTATCGATAAGTAGCAATAACAAAAATATAAAAACAACAAACAAATATATAGTTGGATCATTAAGCACATGTACCTTCCTTTCTCATTATATCCCACTCACTATCACTGCTTTCTAAACCATCTAGTTCCATATAAATTCTATCATCATCTAAAAGCAAAAAGGTGTAAATTAATATAAAGGGTAGTTTAAGCTAAATAGTCTTTATAATCAACTAAACAATACCTTGAAATATCCCTTCATCCTCGCCATCATACTCATCAACCAGACCTAATTGTTTCTTTGACCCTCGTTTAGTACAATTAGGTATTGTTGGCTTTTTTTTCAATACATCCTTTTGCTTTTTAAGATTATTTCACCCATAGTAGTGGCTGCTCTACATCGGTTCTTCTTTGTTGCATTTGAATCTAATTGAAACTCTCGGGAGACCTTTGGGGCAATCACTCGATTCTGCTTTGTTAGATTAGCAATCTTATTGATGGACAGTGGTGCAATAAATGTTGGGCGATGTTGCTATACAATAAATTTTTATCTTCATTAGAAAACGACTATTATAAAATATAATATATCAAAACTTCATAATCTAATTACCTTCTTGGATACTTGAGTACTTGTATCAACTTCTATGTAATCTTCCTCACTTTCTTCATCATCAAGAACATAGTCGACATCTCTCGCATTATTGGATGTTGGTTTCACCTTTTTCTTCTTTAACTTTTGAGTTTCAACCAAACTTGTCAAAGAATTTGAAATCTTTTTCAAGCCCAAATCATGCATCCTTTTTTTGTTTTCTTGAACCCTTAATAGCCTATCTCTCTCATAATCATTGACTTGTGTTTGTTTGCTTTGATTTTGCTTACTTCTGTTTGCCATAGACCTACTCAATATCCAGTTTCACAAAAATTAGACATTCATGTTAAATTACTAATATCACTAACTGTATGAACAATTGGAAATGAATTACGCTAGGCCAATCAGTTTCTTTCAATTTTAAAACGGTTTATCACACTTTGTTGCTATCGTGAGGGTGATTTCAGCGTAGCACTATATACATACATTATAAAAAATGCAGTCAATATATATATGAAAGTAGTTGTTAAGTACCTCTGAGTGTATTCTATGATCAACGTGACATTACAGCAGAAAAATGGTATGTATGAACTTTATCATATGCCATGATCTGGACTAAAACTCCCTATAATGGTATCTAACACTTATGAAACTGCAGTCTATTAACCTAAATGTAAAAAAACAGCAGCCCATTTATTTGAAAACGCTGCAATATATAAAAAACTGCAGCCTATATATGAAAAAAAACTGCAGTAGTGTAAAAGCAAAATGTAGTTAAGAAATACAGTCTTTATATATAAACACTGCAGTTAAAAATGCAACCCATATATAAAAAAAACTGCGGTTCATATTTATTTGCATGATTGTTCTTAGAATTTGTAGAAATCAGAATCACATCAACAAGCATTAGCTATATACGTTTATGTAAAGTTGAAGTATATTAGATCAGCAAGTAAACATTTATCATCAACAAACAGTAGCATCAAACTGAAAGCATATACATAAACGGTAGTTATAAACAACACACATATGCAAATAGTATCATCTTAAAATAAAAAGCATACATAAGCAAAGCACACACGCTTTAGTTTGGTTATGTACTTATGTAGTGGCGGGGAAGGTTCACTAATTTGATTTTAAAGGAGATACGTTGGGCTGATTTAGTTGATGTTCGCTCAAATAACAAGGACAAGTAGGTGATGGTTTAGCTTAAAGAGGTAGAAGGGTGTCATTCATGTTAAATTACTAATATCACTAACTATATGTACAATTGGAAATGAATTACGCAATGCTAATGAGTTTCTTTTACTTTTAAAATGGTTTATCACAATTTGTTGCTATCGTGAGGGTAATTTCAGCCTAGCACTTATATATACAGCATAAAAGATGCAGTCAATATACATAAAAGATGCAGTCAATATACATAAAACTGCAGTCCATGTATATTACAACACTGCACTACATACTAAAAAATCTGCACCCGAAATATAAAAAACAGCAGCCCATTTATTTAAAAACGCTGCACTACATATATATAAAAAACTGCAGCCTATATATGAAAAAAAAACTGCAATAGTGTAAGAAAAATTACAGTTAAGAAATGCAATCTTTATATATAAAACTGCAGTTAAAAAATACAACCCATATATATAAAACAAACTGCAGTTCATATTTATTTGTATGATTGGTCTTACAATTTGTTGAAATCAGAATCACATCACACATTGAAAGAGATTGAAATATGACAATCACAACAAACACTATCTAAATAACTCACACATTGAAACGATCTTAATTAAACAGTGTAACAAACACAATCTATATACTAGCATCTTCAATTAAACCATTCAGATCAGAAACTCAGTTTTGACTATTAATCCATATGCACAAGAAATATTTTGAAGCATAACAATATCAATCGATATGATAAATTATATGCTTTGAAAATTCAGTTAAACCCATGAAAATTGCACTTATATTGTTGAACTGTTGTCTAAGATTTAGATAGAATTGTAGTTTTTAATTCAGTTGAACGATTTAACAAGATCAAGAACAACACATATGGGTCACAGTTTAATCATTGAATTAGGGTTAAGCCATTTAGCAGAAATCACAACTAAAAATCGTATTGATGTTGTAGTTTTCAAAATGTTTTGAACAAAGAAAACTGAATCATGGTGAAGAACATATACCAGTGGATTGAAGAGCGAAGATTGCAGCTGTTGGTCGAACGGTTTCAGATTGGAGTGTGAAGATTGCAGAGAATCGTAGATTGAAGATGGCAGCAGCAGTTGGTAATCGTGGATTGAAGATTGCAGCCAGTTAGGAGTCGGTTTTGTTACAGGAAGTAGAAGAGCTTTATTTTAATAAGAAAATATTTGAATTATAACTTATATGTTCATTTAATTATTTTAACTTGTATAGGTCTTAAGCAAATGACAATTTTTTTTAAAATATACGTAATAACAAATTATAGTTTTTGTTTTAGAGCAAATGATGGTGTATAAATGTTAGTCAAGACGTCAAGTACGATAGTTATAATACCCCGGTTTTAGTTAAAAATGGGTCAAAACAACTCAAACAAGCTTAATGTAATTATAATACCCCAATTTTAGTCAAAACGACCCAAACACACGTTAAGTATGTATCGTAATCCAATTCTAATTCAAAGGGGTTGAAATGATGAAACAAATATCTAAATCTAAGACAAACGTGTCAAAACAACCCACACATGCTTAAGGTAGTTACAGTATAGTAAAAAATGAATTCAAACGGGTTAAACATCCGAAACATGCAACATGAAGTTATATTAGTCGAATTTTGGTTTAAATGATATAAACGACCGAAAAATACTTATTAAGTAATATTAATACAAACATAGTTCAAATGGGTCAAAACAACCCAAACAAGCTTAATTAGTAACAATACCTCATATTTTAGTTCAAATGGATCAAAACAACCCAAACATGCTTTATGAAGTTAATATTAATACAAAAATAGTTCAAACGGGTCAAAACCACCCATACATGCATAATGTAGTTATAATACTCTATTTTATATATTATTACGGGTCAAAACCACCCAAACACATGTTAAGTATGTTTCACAATCCCATTTTAATTTAATGGTGTTGAAACGACCGAAACATGCAACATGAAGTTATATTAGTCGAATTTTGGTTTAAATGGGATAAACGACCAAAAAATACCTTATTAAGTAATATTAATACAAAATTAGTTCAAATGGGTCAAAACAACCCAAACAAGCTTAATTAGTAGCAATACATCATATTTTAGATCAAATGGGTCAAAACAACCCATACATGCTTTATGAAGTTAATATTAATACAAAAATAGTTCAAACGGGTCAAAACCACCCATACATGCATAATGTAGTTATAATACTCTATTTTATATTTTATTACGGGTCAAAACCACCCAAACACGTGTTAAGTATGTTTCATAATACCAATACAATTTAAATGGGTTAAACGACCGAAAAATACCTTATTAAGTTATAATAATACAAATTTAGTCAAATGGGTCAAAACCACCAAAACAAGATTAATGCAGTAGAAATACCCATTTTTTAGCTCAAATGGGTCAAAAAAACCCAAAGATGCATTATGAAGTAATACTATTACAAAAATGAGTTCAAACGGGTCAAAAGCACCTGAACATGCTTAATGTAGCTAAAATACCCCTATTTTAGTTAAAAAGGGTCAAACGAAATACAAACACATGTTATGTATTTTCATAATACCAATACAATTTAAATGGGTTAAACGACCGAAAAATATCTTATTAAGTTACAACAATACAAATTTGGTTTAAATGGGTCAAAACCACCCAAACAAGCTTAATGTAGTATAAATACCCATTTTTTAGTTCTAATGGGTCAAAACAACCCAAACATGCATTATGAAGTAATTCTATTACAAAAATGAGTTCAAACGGGTCAAAAGCACCCGAACATGCTTAATGTAGCTAAAATACCCCTATTTTAGTTAAAAAGGGTCAAACGAAATACAAACACATGTTATGTATTTTCATAATACCAATACAATTTAAATGGGTTAAACGACCGAAAAATATCTTATTAAGTTACAACAATACACATTTAGTTCAAATGGGTCAAAACCACCAAAACAAGCTTAATGCAGTAGAAATACCCATTTTTTAGTTCAAATGGGTCAAAACAACCCAAACATGCATTATGAAGTAATACTATTACAAAAATGAGTTCAAATGGGTCAAAAGCACCCAAACATGCTTAATGTAGCTAAAATACCCCAGTTTTAGTTCAAACGGGTCAAAACGAAACACTAACACATGTTATGTATGTTTCATAATACTATTATAATTTAAATGGGTTAAACGACCGAAAAATATCTTATTAAGTTACAACAATACAAATTTGGTTCAAATGGGTCAAAACCACCCAAACAAGCTTAATGTATTAGAAATACCCATTTTTTAGTTCTAATGGGTCAAAACATCCCAAACATGCATTATGAAGTAATACTATTACAAAAATGAGTTCAAACGGGTCAAAAGCACCCAAACATGCTTAATGTAGCTAAAATACCCCAATTTTAGTTCAAACGGGTCAAAACGAAACACAAACACATGTTATGTATGTTTCATAATACCATTATAATATAAATGGGTTAAATGACCGAAAATTATCTTATTAAGTTACAACAATACAAATTTGGTTCAAATGGGTCAAAACCACCCAAACAAGCTTAATGTAGTAGAAATACCTATTTTTTAGTTCATATCGGTCAAAACAACCCAAACATGCATTATGAAGTAATACTATTACAAAAATGAGTTCAAATGGGTCAAAAGCACCCAAGCATGCTTAATGTAGCTAAAATACCCCAGTTTTAGTTCAAACGGGTCAAAACGAAACACAAACACATGTTATGTATGTTTCATAATACCATTATAATATAAATGGGTTAAACGACCGAAAATTATCTTATTAAGTTACAACAATACAAATTTGGTTCAAATGGGTCAAAACCACCCAAACAAGCTTAATGTAGTAGAAATACCTATTTTTTAGTTCATATCGGTCAAAACAACCCAAACATGCATTATGAAGCTATAACATTCAATTTTTAGTAAAAATGTCTCAAAACAACCTAAACATACCATCCGAACCTATTGTGGTTAAAAAAAAACAATTAGAACAAAAAGAATGCAACACGTTAAAAAGGTTGGTTAATTAGCTGGCTCCATTCCTTCAACACTACTAAATCCAATTCCAGTGTTAGCTTCTTGAAGCATTCCCACATCATTTGCAACACCATTCAACTAGGGTACTGCAAAGAAGCATAAGTAAATAGGAATTCATGAGATGCTCATTGAGATAAACGTGAGCAGCACAACATTTTTTTATATTACATGTTGTAACTTAGTTAAATGGTTGGAACAACAAAACCAATCCTTCAAATTCATATCAACCTGTTGTAATTTATTTAGAAGTTTTAGAGAGTCAAGTAGAGAACATCAATATATATACTATTTATCAACATCCTTTAATTTTAAAAGTCAATTAAAATACTAGTTGGCTAGTATGCCTAGTTAATAACAGCCTTGACTTTCAAAAGTCAATGAAAACATTAGACAACCATTTAGAGAATCTTTAAAACACTAGTTGGCTAGTTTGCCTAGCGATTAACAACTATGTAGCATTGTTTGACTTTTGAGGTCAAATTTGTTTTTAAAGCTGAATCATAGAACTAAAAATAATCATGATCTACCCTTGAATCGTAAAATGCATCACCATGTTTGACATAAAAGTTCCAACAGGTCTGTATTTCCATACATTTAAGATTAAAATGACCGCTTCTATTCTTATAATAATATAAACTCACTTGAATTATAGAAAGAAAAGCCAACATCATCAACACCCTTGCAATATTGACTTGATCAACATAAGGCTAGATCTTTCTAAGTTGAGTATTTAGCTTGGTCACTAAAATATTTGAGAGCAAAAATCAATCCACAGAAACAGAAACACCATTTATAGAAAAAAGTCAAACAAGTCTGTAACAACATTTTGAACTTGCAAAAACATGAACATATTTTTGGTACCTTAATAATTCCGTTATCATCATCTTCATCCGCATGCATCCAATCCCATATTGTATCATCATTATCAGAATCATCACCATTCTCAGCGTCAACTTCATTCATGGCATCTAATTTTGTACTTGCGTCAACCACAAGAGGAGGGATATCTTCTCTTGACAAACGAGTCTCTTGCTCACTAGCTTGTGCACTAGAACCCAACGTATCTTCATCAGCCTCACACCAATAGAACTCACCATCAGTTTCATTATTGTCTTCATCGAAGTCATATACATCCCTTGGAATTGTTTTGACAACATAATGCAAACCATCTACAACAGGGTCTGGCACATAGAACACCTGTTTCACTTGGGAAGGCATGACAAACGGATCATTTGAACAACACGACTTCTTCATATTAACACATGTTAATCCAAAATCATCTTTCTCAACTTGGTACAACTCACAATGAAATAATACAACTCTAAACTTTGACCAATAGTCAAGTTCAAATATGTCCAAAATTCTGCCATAATAGTCAACACTCCCAACTGATGGATTTTTGTCCCGCGAACTTGCAAAGCTAGAAGTTAAAGCTGTAACTGAAACACCGCTATTTTGAGTTTTACATTTAACATCTCGTGTTTTAGTATGAAACTTATATCCATTCACATAATACCCATAATATCTTTTGGATGTAAGACTGGGTCCCTTAGCAAGCCAAAAAATATGATCCGGAACATTATTGTTTATTACTTTGTCTTTGAACCAATTGGAGAACTCGTGGCTATGGTTTTGTGCTTGTTCCCATCGAGTTTGTCGGGGTTGATGTTCAAGATAGGCTTCATGCTCACTACAACACCATTTACACACATATGTCATAAAAATGAAATAACTAATACTAACATATAATTTGAAGGAAAAAAATAATATGAATTCGTTACTTACTGGATATAATCATTAACTTCTGCAAAATCGGAATTGAATAAGGCATATCGATGCGCTTGTTCCATTATAGGAACATCTAAAGTGAAAACCGCGCCTTGTCTTCGTTTTTTACCTCCTAAAGGATGTCCACCATTCACGAATACTGGTTCATCTAGTTTGTTTTCTCCCTCTAAATCATCATTATCTTTTGCATCCTTATTAAGGTTTGCATTTACTCCATGCATGTAACGTGAGCAAAAAGTCAAACATTCTTCAATCAAGTAGCCTTCTGCTATGGATCCCTCTAGTCGGTTCTTGTTCCGTACATATGACTTCAACTTGCACAAGTATCTCTCCATAAAGAACATCCATCTATATTGAACGGGTCCCCCAAGCCTAATCTCATTTACTAAGTGGATAGGTAAATGCACCATTATATCAAAAAAGGTGGGCAAGAATATTTTCTCAAATTCACATAATGTTTGTGTAATTTCTAACTGTAATTTATCAAGGTCTTCAGGCTTAATTACCTTGCTGCATAGGTTCCGAAAAAATACACCCAACCTAATCAAAGGGATAGCAACATGCTTTGGTAATGATTTTCTGACAGCAACTTGAAGCAAGTAATGCAAAAAGATGTGAGCATCGTGACTCTTATAACCTGAAAACTTCTTTTCCGAAGAATGCACACAACGCGCTATATTAGACCCAAACCCATAAGGTAATTTTGTTTCCTTCAGAACACGACAAAAGTTAACTTTCTCCTTTGAAGTCATTGAAAAACATGCATTCGGGATGGTAATATGCTTACCGTCACCAGAAAGTACAGGTTGAAGGCTTTCTTTGATACCAAGTTCAAATATGTCAAGTCGAGCTTTTGGGTGATCTTTTGACTTCCCACTAATATCCAACAAGGTCCCTATCACATTATCACATATATTTTTTTCAATGTGCATAACATCAAGATTATGACGACATTTATTGAATTGCCAATACGGCAATTCAAAAAATATTGACCTTTTCTTCCAGGGACAAGTGCTATCATTTTTCTTCTTTTGTGTCTTTCCAAAGATATTTTTAAAGTTATACAACTCATTCAAAGCTTCAACACCTGATAGAGGTTTTGGAGAGAGCCTCTTCTCAATCTTCCCATTGAAAGCATTCTTATTACGTCGCCATGGATGTTGAGCATCTAGAAATCTACGGTGATCCATATAGCATGTTTTCTTACTATGCTTCAAGTAAAGTGAGCTAGTCTCATGATTACAACATGGGCATGCAAAATTTCCCTTTGTTTTCCAACCCGACAACATTGAGTAACCTGGAAAATCACTAATTGTCCACATTAAGGCTGCATGCATTTTAAAGGTCTCATCTTTAGATTTGTCGTATGTCTCCAAACCTTCGATCCACAGTTCTTTAAGCTCTTCAACCAAAGGTTGTAAATAAACATCTATGTTGTTACCTGGAGATTCGGGTCCAGGAATTAACAAAGACAACATAAAGTATTCCGGTTTTAATGACATCCATGGAGGCAAATTGTAGTTCACCAACACAACTGGCCAAGTGCTATGAGCAATGCTCATTGTTCCAAATGGATTAAATCCATCACTTGACAGACCTAACCTCACATTTCTAGTTTCTTTTGCAAATCGAGGATGCAGAGAGTCAAATTCCTTCCAGCTTTGCCCATCTGCAGGATGTCTCAAATTTCCATCTTTAGGACGTCCTTCATCATGCCACGTCATATATTTTCCTGTTTCTGAACACATAAAAAGTCTTTGTAGCCTCGGTTTTAAAGGAAAATGCCACACCACTTTAGCAGGAACTTTTGAAGATTTTGTAGAATGTTCACTTTTATCCTTGTTATGTTGCTTCTCATTCACTTGTTTCCACTTAGATGTATGACAAATGTGGCACACTTCAAGATTTTCATAGTCTTTCCAGTAAAGCATACAATCATTTGGACATGCGTGAATCTTCTTATAATTAAGCCCTAAATCCCTAGTGATTTTTCTAGCTTGAGTAAAACTATCGGGAAGTTTTGCCTCTGGAATCATCTCTTGTAAAAGTGTTAGAAGATCATCAAATGCCACATTACTAAGCCCATGGAGGGTCTTATAGAGAAGAAGTCTGATGATGAAAGATAACTTCGAGAAACTTTTACACCCAGGGAACAACTCTTGTTGGCCATCTTCTACTAGCTTATAAAACTTTTTAGCGTCTTCTTTTAAACCTCCTTGTATTGTACTTGTTTCCTCATGCAATAATTCATGAAAATTGTCTTGCATACCATCTTCATTATCATCTATTATGGTATAAAATCCTGTTTGTGCAGGGTTTTCTCCATGAAAAACCCACACATAGTAGTCATCAACAAATCCGTGTCCTTTTAAATGATCAAATACTTCATCTCTTCGATACCAGTAACGGTTTTTACACAGTTTGCAAGGACAACATATTTGAGATCCTTTTGCCGCCTTAGCAAATGAAGAATTAAGGAATTCAATAACACCGGCTTCAAATTCAGGTAATCGTCTAGGTAAATACATCCAATCTCTAGCATTCCCCATGTCTCACGTATCTGAATTTAATAGCAACAATTGGAACGAACATGGTTTAGAAGGAATAAATCAAACTTGTTAATTTTGTTGATAGTAACATTAATAAAACAAAACATAATTCCAAATCAACATGCTAAGTTAAACCTATTCAATCAACTAATGGGTCATAACAGATACAAGTAAAACCAAAAGTTTTTAAAAAGTATTAATATGATTCATAGATTGGGTTCAAGCTACTGCTGATGATTCTAGTTCCAATATATACATACATTGCACATATATGACACGATTTGCTGCTGTTAATTGTCAATATACATGGATAAAATTACCTCACATACATACGTACAAAATAGAAACACACAATCCATGTATACAAGATGTACTACTGATAATTTTTTTGACTTATTACATACACACATGGTTACATATATATGCTGGTGTCACACTCTACGCTTATATACATATATACATACATACTACAGGCCATATACATACATATTCCGATAGATGCATGCATACTCTATTTCCTGGTCATTTTGTTAATAATAATGGTAATACATAGCATAACCATAACTTCAAATCAACCTGTTAAGACAAAATAGTTATTTAATTTTGTGGTGTTCATAATTTCAATAATATAGACGTTGTCAACACTTCCTTCTGTTAAAGTGCTAATTAAGATTTCAAAAACAACAATAGTACAACAATAATCTAAATTCTACCTGAGTAGCCTCCTTGGCTAGTGAAACTTTTATTAGATAAGCTATAAAACTCTTAAACGTCTTTTGATCCTTGTCAGCTCCTTTATAATTTGTCACTACTTCGCTAAAGTACTTTCTTACGCTGCAGAATGCAAGTCTTAGAAGTCTAGCTACAGAAAACAAGAGGGTCTAGTCAATCAACTAGGGAAACAATAGATACAAGTTGATATAATACACACGTAGACACATTCACTCATTCATATCATTGTTTTGATACAACACACATATATATACTATACTGTCACATTATCCATCCACATATGTACGCATCTACTGGTGCTTATTATAGCTGCAATACATACATACATTGCACATATATGACATGATTTGTTGTTGTAATTAACTGTCAATATACATGCATACAATTACCTCAAATACATACGTACAAAATAGATACAATCCACATATACAAGATATATCTACTGCTGCTAATTCTCTCTGATTTAATACATACACACATGGTCAAACTATTCTTACTTACAAAAACAAAAAATTACATGAAATAAGAACATCTTGGTCGACTATCAACCTGCTGAACTTTAACCACTTGACCCATATCAATTTCAACCATTTGAGCCATTTCAAATCATGTTTTCAGGGACAAATTAGTTTCTAGCTACAACAGGGGATTAACTTAAACCTCCAAACTATTAACTAAAAATGCAATTCGAACCACAAATCAAATCTCAAAACTGATCAGAATTATAGATCCTATTTCTTTGTAACCATCTTCTAGTTTCAGATTGTATTAATACACACTAGTACAATGTCCCATGTTTATAATCAAATGTAATATGATAGAATCAAGCTTCAATTGTACATCATGGAACAAAATAACACACTATATCAATTAGAAAATCTAACATGTTTAATTTCAGAACCCAAGTATCAATGCTGCTGTCATGCACATATATACATATCACATTAAAAGTATCAATGTGATTTTTAGAATTGGGTTCAAGCTATGTGTATTTAAAAAAATAATGCAAATTTGTAACTTGATAGGCCATAATTGTAAATGTAAAATCCCCCCCCCCCCTCCCTTATTAATCTTCGAGTGACCTTAAAACAACTTTCAGACCTTTTTGTCAATATGCTCTTACTTTTAAAAACCAAAAAGTGCATGAAAAAATAACATGTTAGATGACTTTCAAGATGCTGGACTTCAACCATTGACCCATCTCACCATCTAAGCCGTTTCAAATCATGCTTGCCTGGACAAATTAGTTTTTACCTACAATGCTAGCAATGAATGAACCTAAACCTCAAAACTAATAATAAAACTGCAATATAAACCAGAAACCAAATCTCAAAACAAATCAGACTTCTAGATCATACCAGTTCTATTCTATAGTACCATAGTGTTGATTGGATCTATGCACCTTGTATCACCTGTTTATATTCTGAGCCTTTGCTCTATTTGAAATTCACGTGAACTAATGGATAATTCACATACGTACGTGATTTGTTGAATTAACCCATCCTAATCCTACCCTAACCCCACCTTGACAGAACCCATTCTGGCCATATCTTAGGTTGACCCGTTTGGACCCGAACACTTTCTGATATTCTAACCTGGACTTATCTTGATGCGATCCGACCATTTTCCCAGGTATATTTTCAACTAAAACCAACCACCAATAATATGGTACCCTAATATTGGTTCAACCTACGATGTGTCAAGTAGACTAGATTTAATATAACTTAAAGTTGAGTATTTTCAAGAACATCATAATGTGCTACTTCATAGCAAAGCTCAATTGATAACTGTAGTTTTGGAAGAGGGATTCATTCACCTTAAACTATTAGTCAAATAATATAATATGAATCATTATATGTTTCTAACAAGAACTCAACGAAGAAGAAAATCTGTAACAGAAAATAACTAAGCAAACATGAAAATTTAAGAACATTTTGGATGAATTTCAACCTGTTGAGCTTTAACCATTTGACCCATATTAATTTCAACCATTTGAACCATTTCAAATCATGTTTTCGAGGATAAATTATCATGTTTTCGAGGATAAATTAGTTTGTAGCTACAACAGGGGATTAACATGAACATCCAAACTATTAACCAAAACTGCAATTAGAACCACAAACCAAATCTCAAAACTGATCAAAATTATAGATCCCATTTCTTTATAACAATCTTCTTGTTTCAGATTGTATTAATACACACTAGTCCAATGTCCCATGTTTATAATCAAATGAATTATGATAGAATCAAGCTTCAATTGTACATCATAGAACAAAATAACACACTATATCAATTGGAAAATCTAACCTTAGTTTAATTTCAGAACCTAAGTTGTCTGGTCGCTCGCTGATGATCAATATCAAGCTGTTCCAATGAACAATTCGTTAGCAAACACAAGTTATTTGTAGGTGTTGATCAATATCAAAGATCATAATTGTCGTTTTTGATCGATCACCATGTTGTTTGGATGAGCAATTGAACACTGTTCGTTCGTTGATTAGGCGCTGGTTCATCATCAGGTTTGATATTTGAAAACATCTCTTTGCGCTGACCTAATTATAAAAAGTGGGTTTGCGTATTTAAATTCATCAGTAGAATTAAAATCAAAAGCAGCTTCTTGGTCCACCGGTTATATACTATTTGTTTGACATAGAATACTTGGGTTCGATTCTTGCAATCGACAGTTTACTTTTTTTTACATATTAAATAGCAAATTTAATCAAGTGAAACTATAATTTGATATACCACTCACAAGGTTAGAAATTTTTTATTGTAATATAAATACATAACCTAATTAGTCTTAGAGTGTGTTCCATTTCATTATTGAAACCAAGCGTTTAAGTTTGGTTAAACAAAATTAAACCACGTCCCCGTATTATTATTAATTTATATGCAACTTTGTGGTATTGACTAGCATTTTTTTTATTTTACAATAGTGTTTTAACCTAATTGATTACGTACATGCGTACGTGTACTACAATATATATTGCTTATAATTAATCTGGAGGAATTTCATATATTTATATATACAGCTAGCTAGCTAGGTAAGTTTAAACAAATAATATTCAATCTCATCATTTTCGGGTCATTTCCTCATTCTATAATGGGTATGGAATGGGACTGTTTAGCTTGTTGATATTACGTACTCTAAATGAAAGTTTTTTTTGATAACTATTTGATTAATGTTATGACATGGTTCCCTTTGCGTTTAACTTTTAGCTAAGAATGCAACCTTTTAAATATAAGAGAGTTGCAGCATTTAAGTTTTCAAAATGCGACCTTTATTATAAAAAGTTGCAAGTTTCAACAAAATTTGCAACCTTTTAATAAAATAGTTGCAATATTTACTATATGTTGCAACTTTTGAATAAAAAGGTTGCAAATTTAGTTTATTTTTGCAACGTTTTATAAAAAAGGTTGCATTAGATCTATTAATGCAACCTTTATATTCAATGAAGTTGCATTAGATTCTAATGCAACTCTTTTAAAAATGGTTGCTTTGAAAAAGTTACATTAGCCTTGTTTTCTAGTAGTGTATGAACATCGTACGATAACTCAGGAATTGTTACGACTCTGTATGTGACATTACCAACATGAAAAGTAATTTAGAATAATGTAGGACGCGTTACAACTTCTAAAAACACCTTACATCACCGTACGAAACATTAAAACTCCAAAATAAACCTAATGAATTCCTTCGAGTCATTTAAACATCGTACGACAACTTTGAATATATTACGACTCTGTATGCCAAATTAGCACCTTGAAAAGCATGTTAGTATACTGTACGACACCTCACAACTCCTAACCACACCTTACAATACCGTACGTAAAAATAAAATCCATAATAAACCTAATGAATTCGTCCGAGTCCTATGAACATCGTAAGATAACTCAGGAATTGTTACGACTCTGTATGTGAAATTACCAACATGAAAAGTAATTTAGAAAAATGTAGGACGCGTTACAACTTCTAAGAACACCGTACATCACCGTACGAAACCTTAATACTCCATAATAAACATAATGAATTAGTCCGAGTCCTATGAACATCGTACGATAACTCAAGACATGTTACGACTATGTATGTGTCATTAGCAACATGAAAAGTATTTTAGGATAATGTAGGACGCGTTACAACTTCTAATAACACCTTACTACACCGTACGAAACATTAAAACTCCATAATAAACCTAATGAATTCCTCCGAGTCATTTAAACATTGTACGCAACTTAGAATATATTACCACTATGTATGCCACATTAGATCCTTAAAAAGCATGTTAGTATAACGTACGACACCTTACAACTCCTAACAACACCTTACAATACCGTACGAAAAAATAAAATCCTTAATAAACCTAATGAATTTGTCCATGTCCTTTGAACATCGTATGAAAACTCAGGACTTGTTACGACTCAGTATGTGACATTAGCAACATGAAAACTAATTTAGAATAATGTAGGACGCGTTACAACTTCTAAGAACACCTTACATCACCGTACGAAACATTAAAACTCCAAAATAAACCTAATGAATTCCTTCGAGTCATTTAAACATCGTACGACAACTTTGAATATATTACGACTCTGTATGCCAAATTAGCACCTTGAAAATCATGTTAGTATACTGTATGACACCTCACAACTCCTAACAACACCTTACAATACCGTACGTAAAAATAAAATCCATAATAAACCTAATGAATTCGTCCGAGTTCTATGAACATCGTACGATAACTCAGGAATTGTTACGACTCTGTATGTGACATTACCAACATGAAAAGTAATTTAGAATAATGTAGGACGCGTTACAACTTCTAAAAACACCTTACATCACCGTACGAAACATTAAAACTCCAAAATAAACCTAATGAATTCCTTCGAGTCATTTAAACATCGTACGACAACTTTGAATATATTTCCACTCTGTATGCCAAATTAGCACCTTGAAAAGCATGTTAGTATACTGTACGACACCTCACAACTCCTAACAACACTTTACAATACCGTACGTAAAAATAAAATCCATAATAAACCTAATGAATTCGTCTGAGTCCTTTTAACATCGTATGATAACTCATGACATGTTACGACTATGTATGTGACATTAGCAACATGAAAAGTATTTTAGTATAATGTAGGACGCGTTACAATTTCTAATAACACCTTACAACACCGTACGAAACATTAAAACTCCATAATAAACCTAATGAATTCCTCCGAGTCATTTAAACATCGTACGCAACTTAGAATATATTACCACTATGTATGCCACATTAGATCCTTAAAAAGCATGTTAGTATAACGTACGACACCTTACAACTCCTAACAACACCTTACAATAACGTACGTAAAAACAAAATCCATAATAAACCTAATGAATTCGTCCGAGTCCTATGACCATCGTAAGATAACTCAGGAATTGATACGACTCTGTATGTGAAATTACCAACATGAAAAGTAATTTAGAAAAATGTAGGACGCGTTACAACTTCTAAGAACACCGTACATCACCGTACGAAACCTTAATACTCCATAATAAACATAATGAATTAGTCCGAGTCCTATGAACATCGTACGATAACTCAAGACATGTTACGACTATGTAAGTGTCATTAGCAACATGAAAAGTATTTTAGGATAATGTAGGACGCGTTACAACTTCTACTAACACCTTACTACACCGTACGAAACATTAAAACTCCATAATAAACCTAATGAATTCCTCCGAGTCATTTAAACATCGTACGCAACTTAGAATATATTACCACTATGTATGCCACATTAGATCCTTAAAAAGCATGTTAGTATAACGTACGACACCTTACAACTCCTAACAACACCTTACAATACCGTACGTAAAAATAAAATCCATAATAAACCTAATGAATTTGTCCATGTCCTTTGAACATCGTATGAAAACTCAGGACTTGTTACGACTCAGTATGTGACATTAGCAACATGAAAAGTAATTTAGAATAATGTAAGACGCGTTACAACTTCTAAGAACACCTTACATCACCGTACGAAACATTAAAACTCCAAAATAAACCTAATGAATTCCTTCGAGTCATTTAAACATCGTACGACAACTTTGAATATATTACGACTCTGTATGCCAAATTAGCACCTTGAAAAGCATGGTAGTATACTGTATGACACCTCACAACTCCTAACAACACCTTACAATACCGTACGTAAAAATAAAATCCATAATAAACCTAATGAATTCGTCCGAGTCCTATGAACATCGTACGATAACTCAGGAATTGTTACGACTCTGTATGTGACATTACCAACATGAAAAGTAATTTAGAATAATGTAGGACGCGTTACAACTTCTAAGAACACCTTACATCACCGTACGAAACATTAAAACTCCAAAATAAACCTAATGAATTCCTTCGAGTCATTTAAACATCGTACGACAACTTTGAATATATTACGACTCTGTATGCCAAATTAGCACCTTGAAAAGCATGTTAGTATACTGTACGACACCTCACAACTCCTAACAACACCTTACAATACCGTACGTAAAAATAAAATCCATAATAAACCTAATGAATTCGTCTGAGTCCTTTTAACATCGTATGATAACTCATGACATGTTACGACTATGTATGTGACATTAGCAACATGAAAAGTATTTTAGTATAATGTAGGACGCGTTACAATTTCTAAGAACACCGTACATCACCGTACGAAACCTTAATACTCCATAATAAACATAATGAATTAGTCCGAGTCCTATGAACATCGTATGATAACTCAAGACATGTTACGACTATGTATGTGTCATTAGCAACATGAAAAGTATTTTAGGATAATGTAGGACGCGTTACAACTTCTAATAACACCTTACTACACCGTACGAAACATTAAAACTCCATAATAAACCTAATGAATTCCTCCGAGTCATTTAAACATCGTACGCAACTTAGAATATATTACCACTATGTATGCCACATTAGATCCTTAAAAAGCATGTTAGTATAACGTACGACACCTTACAACTCCTAACAACACCTTACAATACCGTACGTAAAAATAAAATCCATAATAAACCTAATGAATTTGTCCATGTCCTTTGAACATCGTATGAAAACTCAGGACTTGTTACGACTCTGTATGTGACATTAGCAACATGAAAAGTAATTTAGGATAATGTAGGACGCGTTACAACTTCTAAGAACACCTTACATCACCGTACGAAACATTAAAACTCCAAAATAAACCTAATGAATTCCTTCGAGTCATTTAAACATCGTACGACAACTTTGAATATATTACGACTCTGTATGCCAAATTAGCACCTTGAAAAGCATGTTAGTATACTGTACGACACCTCACAACACCTTACAATACCGTACGTAAAAATAAAATCCATAATAAACCTAATGAATTCGTCTGAGTCCTATGAACATCGTACGATAACTCAGGAATTGTTACGACTCTGTATGTGACATTACCAACATGAAAAGTAATTTAGAAAAATGTAGGACGCGTTACAACTTCTAAGAACACCGTACATCACCGTACGAAACCTTAAAACTCCATAATAAACATAATGAATTAGTCCGAGTCCTATGAACATCGTACGATCACTCATGACATGTTACGACTATGTATGTGACATTAGCAACATGAAAAGTATTTTAGGATAATGTAGGACGCGTTACAACTTCTAATAACACCTTACAACACCGTACGAAACATTAAAACTCCATAATAAACCTAATGAATTCCTCCGAGTCATTTAAACATCGTACGCAACTTAGAATATATTACCACTATGTATGCCACATTAGATCCTTAAAAAGCATGTTAGTATAACGTACGACACCTTACAACTCCTAACAACACCTTACAATACCGTACGTAAAAATAAAATCCATAATAAACCTAATGAATTTGTCCATGTCCTTTGAACATCGTATGAAAACTCAGGACTTGTTACGACTCTGTATGTGACATTAGCAACATGAAAAGTAATTTAGGATAATGTAGGACGCGTTACAACTTCTAAGAACACCTTACATCACCGTACGAAACATTAAAACTCCAAAATAAACCTAATGAATTCCTTCAAGTCATTTAAACATCGTACGACAACTTTGAATATATTACGACTCTGTATGCCAAATTAGCACCTTGAAAAGCATGTTAGTATACTGTACGACACCTCACAACTCCTAACAACACCTTACAATACCGTACGTAAAAATAAAATCCATAATAAACCTAATGAATTCGTCTGAGTCCTATGAACATCGTACGATAACTCAGGAATTGTTACGACTCTGTATGTGACATTACCAACATGAAAAGTAATTTAGAAAAATGTAGGACGCGTTACAACTTCTAAGAACACCGTACATCACCATACGAAACCTTAAAACTCCATAATAAACATAATGAATTAGTCCGAGTCCTATGAATATCGTACGATCACTCATGACATGTTACGACTATGTATGTGACATTAGCAACATGAAAAGTATTTTAGGATAATGTAGGACGCGTTACAACTTCTAATAACACCTTACAACACCGTACGAAACATTAAAACTCCATAATAAACCTAATGAATTCCTCCGAGTCATTTAAACATCGTACGCAACTTAGAATATATTACCACTATGTATGCCACATTAGATCCTTAAAAAGCATGTTAGTATAACGTACGACACCTTACAACTCTTAACAACACCTTACAATACCGTACGTAGAAATAAAATCCATAATAAACCTAATGAATTTGTCCATGTCCTTTGAACATCGTATGAAAACTCAGGACTTGTTACGACTCAGTATGTGACATTAGCAACATGAAAAGTAATTTAGAATAATGTAGGACGCGTTACAACTTCTAAGAACACCTTACATCACCGTACGAAACATTAAAACTCCAAAATAAACCTAATGAATTCCTTCAAGTCATTTAAACATCGTACGACAACTTTGAATATATTACGACTCTGTATGCCAAATTAGCACTTTGAAAAGCATGTTAGTATACTGTACGACACCTCACAACTCCTAACAACACCTTACAATACCGTACGTAAAAATAAAATCCATAATAATGAATTCGTCTGAGTCCTTTGAACATCGTACGATAACTCAGGACTTGTTACGACTCTGTATGTGACATTAGCAACATGAAAAGTAATTTATAATAATGTAGGACGCCTTACAACTTCTAAGAACACCTTACATCACTGTACGAAACATTAAAACTCCATAATAAACCTAATGAATTCATCCGAGTCATTTAAACATCGTACGACAACTTAGAATATCTTACGACTTTGTATGTCACATTAGCACCTTGAAAAGCATGTTTGTATAATGTACGACACCTCACAACTCCATACAACACCTTACAATACCGTAAGTAAAAATAAAATCTATAATAAACCTAATGAGTTTGTCCATGTCCTATGGACATCGTACGATAACTCAGGAATTGTTACGACTCTGTATGTGACATTACCAACATGAAAAGTAATTTAGAAAAATGTAGGACGCGTTATGACTTCTAAGAACACCGTACATCACCGTACGAAACCTTAAAACTCCATAATAAACATAATGAATTAGTCCGAGTCCTATGAACATCGTACGATCACTCATGACATGTTACGACTATGTATGTGACATTAGCAACATGAAAAGTATTTTAGGATAATGTAGGACGAGTTACAACTTCTAATAACACCTTACAACACCGTACGAAACATTAAAACTCCATAATAAACCTAATGAATTCCTCCGAGTCATTTAAACATCGTACGCAACTTAGAATATATTACCACTATGTATGCCACATTAGATCCTTAAAAAGCATGTTAGTATAACGTACGACACCTTACAACTCCTAACAACACCTTACAATACCGTACGTAGAAATAAAATCCATAATAAACCTAATGAATTTGTCCATGTCCTTTGAACATCGTATGAAAACTCAGGACTTGTTACGACTCAGTATGTGACATTAGCAACATGAAAAGTAATTTAGAATAATGTAGGACGCGTTACAACTTCTAAGAACACCTTACATCACCGTACGAAACATTAAAACTCCAAAATAAACCTAATGAATTCCTTCAAGTCATTTAAACATCGTACGACAACTTTGAATATATTACGACTCTGTATGCCAAATTAGCACTTTGAAAAGCATGTTAGTATACTGTACGACACCTCACAACTCCTAACAACACCTTACAATACCGTACGTAAAAATAAAATCCATAATAATGATTTCGTCTGAGTCCTTTGAACATCGTACGATAACTCAGGACTTGTTACGACTCTGTATGTGACATTAGCAACATGAAAAGTAATTTATAATAATGTAGGACGCCTTACAACTTCTAAGAACACCTTACATCACTGTACGAAACATTAAAACTCCATAATAAACCTAATGAATTCATCCGAGTCATTTAAACATCGTACGACAACTTAGAATATCTTACGACTTTGTATGTCACATTAGCACCTTGAAAAGCATGTTTGTATAATGTACGACACCTCACAACTCCATACAACACCTTACAATACCGTAAGTAAAAATAAAATCTATAATAAACCTAATGAGTTTGTCCATGTCCTTTGAACATCGTACGATAACTCAGGACTTGTTACGACTCTGTATGTGACATTAGCAACATGAAAAGTAATTTAGAATAATGTAGGACGCGTTATGACTTCTAAGAACACCTTACATCACCGTACGAAACATTAAAACTCCATAATAAACCTAATGAATTCCTCCGAGTCATTTAAACATCGTACGACAACTTCGAATATATTACGAATCTGTATACCAAATTAGCACCTTGAAAAGCTTGTTAGTATACTGTACGACACCTCACAACTCCTAACAACACCTTACAATACAGGACGTAAAAATAAAATCCTTAATAAACCTAATGAATTCTTCTGAGTCCTTTGAACATCGTACGATAACTCAGGACTTGTTACGACCCTGTATGTGAGACTAGCAACATGAAAATTAATTTATAATAATGTAGGACGCGTTACAACTTCTAAGAACACCTTATATCACCGTACGAAACATTAAAACTCCATAATAAACCTAATGAATTCTTCCGAGTCATTTAAACATCGTACGACAACTTAGAATATTTTACGACTCTGTATGCCACATTAGTACCTTGAAAAGCATGTTAGTATAATGTACGACACCTCACAACTCCTAACACCAGCTTAAAATACCGTACATAAAAATAAAATCCATAATAAACCTAATGAATTGGTCCGAGTCCTATGAACATCGTGCGATAACTCATTACTTGTTACGACTCTGTATGTGACATAACCAACATGAAAAGTAATTTAGAAAAATGTAGGACGCGTTACAACTTCTAAGAACAGTTTACATCTCCGTACGAAACCTTAAAAGTCCATAATAAACCTAATGAATTAGTCCGAGTCCTATGAACATCGTACGATAACTAATGACTTGTTAGTTGTTACGACTCTGTATGTGACATTAGCAACATGAAAAGTAATTTAGAATAATGTAGGACGCGTTATGACTTCTAAGAACACGTTACATCACCGTGCGAAACATTAAAACTCCATAATAAACCTAATGAATTCTTCCGAGTCATTTAAACATCGTACGACAACTTAGAATATTTTACGACTCTGTATGCCACATTAGTACCTTGAAAAGCATGTTAGTATAATGTACGACACCTCCCAACTCCTAACAACACCTTACAATACCTTACATAAAAATAAAATACATAATAAACCTAATGAGTTTGTCCATGTCCTTTGAACATCGTACGATAACTCAGGACTTGTTACGACTCTGTATGTGACATTAGCAACATGAAAAGTAATTTATAATAATGTAGGACGCCTTACAACTTCTAAGAACACCTTACATCACTGTACGAAACATTAAAACTCCATAATAAACCTAATGAATTCATCCGAGTCATTTAAACATCGTACGACAACTTAGAATATCTTACGACTTTGTATGTCACATTAGCACCTTGAAAAGCATGTTTGTATAATGTACGACACCTCACAACTCCATACAACACCTTACAATACCGTAAGTAAAAATAAAATCTATAATAAACCTAATGAGTTTGTCCATGTCCTTTGAACATCGTACGATAACTCAGGACTTGTTACGACTCTGTATGTGACATTAGCAACATGAAAAGTAATTTAGAATAATGTAGGACGCGTTATGACTTCTAAGAACACCTTACATCACCGTACGAAACATTAAAACTCCATAATAAACCTAATGAATTCCTCCGAGTCATTTAAACATCGTACGACAACTTCGAATATATTACGACTCTGTATACCAAATTAGCACCTTGAAAAGCTTGTTAGTATACTGTACGACACCTCACAACTCCTAACAACACCTTACAATACAGTACGTAAAAATAAAATCCTTAATAAACCTAATAAATTCTTCTGAGTCCTTTGAACATCGTACGATAACTCAGGACTTGTTACGACCCTGTGTGTGAGACTAGCAACATGAAAATTAATTTATAATAATCTAGGACGCGTTACAACTTCTAAGAACACCTTATATCACCGTACGAAACATTAAAACTCCATAATAAACCTAATGAATTCTTCCGAGTCATTTAAACATCGTACGACAACTTAGAATATTTTACGACTCTGTATGCCACATTAGTACCTTGAAAAGCATGTTAGTATAATGTACAACACCTCACAACTCCTAACACCAGCTTAAAATACCGTACATAAAAATAAAATCCATAATAAACCTAATGAATTGGTCCGAGTCCTATGAACATCGTGCGATAACTCATTACTTGTTACGACTCTGTATGTGACATAACCAACATGAAAAGTAATTTAGAAAAATGTAGGACGCGTTACAACTTCTAAGAACAGTTTACATCTCCGTACAAAACCTTAAAAGTCCATAATAAACCTAATGAATTAGTCCGAGTCCTATGAACATCGTACGATAACTAATGACTTGTTAGTTGTTACGACTCTGTATGTGACATTAGCAACATGAAAAGTAATTTAGAATAATGTAGGACGCGTTATGACTTCTAAGAACACGTTACATCACCGTGCGAAACATTAAAACTCCATAATAAACCTAATGAATTCTTCCGAGTCATTTAAACATCGTACGACAACTTAGAATATTTTACGACTCTGTATGCCACATTAGTACCTTGAAAAGCATGTTAGTATAATGTACGACACCTCCCAACTCCTAACAACACCTTACAATACCTTACATAAAAATAAAATACATAATAAACCTAATGAGTTTGTCCATGTCCTTTGAACATCGTACGATAACTCAGGACTTGTTACGACTCTGTATGTGACATTAGCAACATGAAAAGTAATTTATAATAATGTAGGACGCCTTACAACTTCTAATAACACCTTACATCACTGTACGAAACATTAAAACTCCATAATAAACCTAATTAATTCATCCGAGTCATTTAAACATCGTACGACAACTTAGAATATCTTACGACTTTGTATGTCACATTAGCACCTTGAAAAGCATGTTAGTATAATGTACGACACCTCACAACTCCATACAACACCTTACAATACCATACGTAAAAATAAAATCTATAATAAACCTAATGAGTTTGTCCATGTCCTTTGAACATCGTACGATAACTCAGGACTTGTTATGTCACACCCCAAAAATCGTTGCAGCGGAAGTCACGAATATTTGGTGCTTAGAGCGAAGTTGGCACCCATTAATTATAAAGCAAACATCCACATTAATTTAAAAGGTAATTAAAAGTGTTAATGTTGATACGTTAACATCCCACAATTTTTCATTAAGAAAATAAAATACAATATTGTCTTAATAAAGCGTAGATTGTTTGAAGTAAAACCAAACAAAATTTTAAACAAAGCGGTCCCAAAACACATAAAACCAAATGTGGAGTTTGTAGTCCAAAAACTATCCTTCCACAAATTCCCATGCCCAACACTTTATACCTGAAAAACATGTAAAAACTGAGTCAACATAAAGTTGGTGAGTTTTCGGGTTTTAATCAAAGTAAAGTAATTTTTCATTCACAATAGATATGCTTGGCTTTGAGACATCAACACGACCATACGTCAAAGGGTTTGCAAGGCCCAAAGACAAATGAATCATCAAAGTCATGAGTCCATAATCAAACCAAGAAACGAAGTTCCCTCACAACAATCAACTTATATTCCCCCGCATGTCAACACGATCAGAGCGACTGATCACGAGGGGCGGAATTCCAATCCCGATAGATCTACCAATATAACCTGTGGTTTCTCACTCCAAGAGAAATTAATGATTATGAGAGGGCATTACGCGTAAAATCATCAAACACTCATGCCATCATTTTGGTCAACAACAATACCCGTCTCCCAATACATGTCCAAAACAACATAAACAAAATACATGTTTTCCCCCCCGAAAGTATTTAAATAAAACATTATTTAAAAAGGGGCCGAGACACCCACAGGTCTCTCAATTCATATCAAAACATTATAAACAAATACATGTCTTTCCCCCAAAACAGTTAAATAAAACGTTATTTAAAAAGGGGCCGAAGAACTCACATTGGATACGCCAAAAGCTAGAACATATAAGCCCAACAATAACACCACCTAAGAACATCCTATACACAAAGGACCCGTTCAAAAGATGCACATATATATCAAGTCTAAAACCGTGTAGGTTGTTCACCAAAACCTAACTAGACTTACGTGAAAACGTTTCATTTACAAAAACATCAACCCTTAATTTTAATGACCCGTTGGTGATCTTTGCCTTCGATTAATATTACATATATAATAACACACTTTGTTATTTTGTGATTCTTTGATTAGCTTTCATACTATTAATCACATAAACACATATAGCACAAATGTAGTGACACATAAAAGTCATATTTAGTCCTTAACTTTTCTAAGTAAAACAAACACTTTTACTTATCCAATATTATTCATATACTTAGGAAAATATAATTTAATATTCTCATGTCATAAGTAAAGTTCATAACACTTAGGAAATATCCATTTTTCTCTAGTTAACTAGTAACCATTTTTCAACATAACGGTTAACACTTAACGGGATATTTAACTACGTTTTCATAAGCAACTTATTAATCATATGAAACTATATATATCTAAACATATTTTCACATAACAAAAATCATATTTCATACATTTTCAATAAAAATCACAATATTAGCTAAACATGTCAATTTTAACATTTTCGGGAACGTTTTCGGGTCACCGAAAGCAACCCAATACCCGTATTTTTGTTATTACTTTATAAATACTTTTAGATCAGTATGTTAACTTAAAAATATGTCCAAAGTTTCTGATCTAAATCAGTTTACAAAAATATTGCGTTTTAGAGTCGAAAATCGTCGTTTTCGGCTTTTCCGGGTACATAGTTTGCACGTTTTTGAGTTTAAAACTCTAAGTTTTTATACCAAACTTTAAATATCATATTTTTACATAAAAATACACTTAAGAATCTGTTAAAATATCATTTTGTCATATTTTACATTTTTAAGCAAAAATCGGTGCGTTTTACGCGTGTTTTTGTACCAAAAACCATTATTTATAAGGTTTAAATCATTTCTTTGTTACAATACATTTAAAATACTTATTTTATAAAGTTTATAAATATTTAAAAATATGTTTTAACTCAGAATATATTTTAGTTTTTATATTTGTACAAAAATACATAAAAGTTACATTTAAACACTTTTAATCATCAAGTATCATACATCAACACATAACACATGTATAAACACTTTTACACTTAGTGAAATCACTTATTTTCTCATGTCATACTTAGCATAGCAAAACACTTAACATACCTTCATCTAGAAATTTCATAAAACAACATATAGCAAGTTTGCACAAAATAACATCTTTCAACTTTACAACATATGAACATATTCTTGCAAGTAATATTCATAACACTTTTCAAGTTTTTCAAAAATCATCTAGTGACATTATTATCATATTTCCATTTACATCTATTTGCATGTCAAGATCCAACCTTTTTATATGCATCTTTCAACAAATCTTACATGATTTCAAACAACACACATATATACATACATACATACAATCTACGGCCATACATACATACATGTATAAAATCATATTTTCAATACCCACACTTATCATACATGTGTTCATTTAATCTTATTTCCAACAAAACAACTTTCAACACTTAGATCTAAACATCATCAATGCAAGAACACAACATTAACATCATTTCACTAGCATGTAAATACTCACACACACACATATACCTACGGATCTATATTTATACATACTCAAAATCATGTTTTGATAACCACACATAACATATAGTTGTTCATTTCTTCCCTTTTCCATTATCAACTTTCAAAACCATACATTTAACACTTATGAAATCTTGTTTTCAAAAATCAAAAACACACACACACACTCATACATACATACATACGGACATGACATACACACACACACCCATTTTGAAAACCCATTTTCATTTCAAAAACATTCATCTTTCGGTTTTGGATTTGGTGAACAACACTTCAAGAACACCATCTTGAACACTTTTAAATCATAAAAATCAAAATGAAAAGTGTTCATACCTTGATGAACACTAGAAAAGATGAAGAGAATGGATTTTAGCCTTAAACACCTCTTGAATACACACTCTTGCTTCCAAGGCCACAAATACTCAAGTCTTTGCAACAAGATGCAAGAAATGATTGTGGAGAGTGTGTGAGAGGGTTCTTGGCCGAAAATTATGAGGTGTGGGGGAGGGTTACGGTTTTGGGGAAGAAAAGAAGAGGAGAAGAAAGGGTGGAGTGAAGTGTGGGTTAATGGTGGAGTGTAGTGTTGGTGAAAGGCTTTGGCAAGATCAAGATAAACTTTCACCACCTTTCCAAGCAAAACAAGAATCCAAGTCAAGCCTATGACCTAGAGGGAGGGGGGTGGCCGGTTTTATAAAAAAAAAAAAATAAAGGTTTTTATAAAATTTTAATTAAACACACTACACCATTAAATCACCAACATTTTATTAAATCTTGTAAACTTTTAACCCCATATATGCCATAATACTTCAAATATTATTATTTCACTCTTAAAATAGTTAAAATATTTTAATAAATATTTTACTGTACCTCGGGTAGTGTACTGGTAGTGAAACCGGGCAAAAACTGAAACACACGCGATAATCAGAAAAACATCGGATAAAATACATCACTTTTAGTTTTTATTATGTTTTCACTTATACACACCCAAAATATATTATTTGATGCTATCTCGAGCATTATATCAATTATTGGACAGTTAAAATTTATTAGGCAGTCACCAACGTTCATTACCGGGTATTTAACCGCTACGCGATTAAGCAATTTCAAAAATCACGAAATGCAAAACAATGCACAAAAATGGGCTTATCTAACTTTAATAACACATTAATTATCATAATTAAATCAAATGACGCATCACAAAAATAATAAGCACGTTTTAAGCTAGTACGAATATTGACCGAAATTTGCCGGGTGTCACAGTCTTCCCCCGTTTAGGAAATTTCGTCCCGAAATTTTACCTCGATAAGTCCTATTTTGATTTAGATAGAAATGAATGAGGGTATTATTACTTATTTCGGTCTCGACGTTCCTACGAATAATATGGTCCTCATTTAGAATTACATCTAACTTGACCAAATCGGTACAACTTCGCCTGAGTTTTTGAACTTTCGAGTCCATCCCTCTACCGGTTCCTCAACGAAATGGAGTTTATCATCAATACGAACTCCCTCAGACGGTATCATCGATGTCTTATCAGACAAACACTTTTTCAAATTCAAGACACGGAACACGTCACGCACACCACTAAGCTCACTAGGTAACTTAAGTCGATAAGCAACTAGGCCAATTCTTTTCAGAAACACATGATTTCCTACTCGGATTTCCAATGGTCTCATCCGATTATCCGCATAACTCTTTTGCCGATAAACAACGGCTTCAAATCCTTTCATAACTTGGGAAACTTTATCTGCAGTTTCCTGGATAATCTCGGGTACACATAATTCTTTTTCACCTATTTTAGCCCAACAAAATGGTGAATGACATTTTCTTTCATACAGAGCCTCAAAACGAAGTGGCCCTGATACTAGCGCGATAACTATAGTTATAAGAAAACTAAGCTATAGGTAGGAGGCTATCCTAATTCCTACCAAAATCAATCACACATGCTCGCAACAAGTCTTTCAGAGTTTGAATCGTCCGTTCACTCTGACAATCTTTTTATAGGGTGATACACCATACTCATATCCAAACGAGTACCCCTAGTTTTATACAAAACTCTCCAACGCCTCGAAGTAAAACGACTATCTTTATCTAAAATGGTCGAGACAGACACATTATGAGCAGATACTAACTTCTCAAGGTAGATCCTTTACAACTATCCTACTTGAAAGATTCCTTAAAGGGCAACAAGTGAGCAGATTTCGTCAAACGATCAACAATTACCCAAATAGTGTTATTACCACTAGATTTGCGGGGTAACATCGTTATGAAACCCATCATGATTTGCTCCCATTTCCATTGTGGGATCTTAAGTTACTACAAAAGTCCTAAAGGCTTTTGATATTCAGCTTTAACCCTAGAACGTGTTATACATTTACTTACGTAGGATGCTATCTCCCTTTTCATATTGGGTCACCAAATCCTTAATCAATCCTTACATCCTTTCATTTCCCAAATTTTCTTCAATCAGAGCTTCACTCTGAGCATCACGTATTTGGGAAGCGAGATACGACTAAAGCGCTAATTCTAACGCGCGCATACGCAAAGGTTTCTATCTTTCCTTTCTACTTAGTGCATCACCAACAACCCTGGGCTTTTTCCTAGGAGATAACGAATATCACAGTCGTAGTCATTCCATAACTCGACCCAACGTCGTCGTCTCGTATTGAGCTCCTTCTCATCAAAGACATGCTAAATCCAAGCCATGCGTAGTGTAATTCTTTTCATGCACTTTGAGTTTCTTAGACGTTTAAGATACAACATCTTCTCTCTGAATCGAGACACACGTAAAACCTAAACGAGACGTATCACAACATACTACAAAATCATCTATTCCATCTAGAAGTGACAATATAGACGCACAACATGGCTTATGCTTCATCGTCTAGAATGCTAACTCTTGATCATATAACCGATCGGATTTCCTATCCTTACGGTTTAATAACTTCAATGACTACATTATTTAGAGATGTTTTCAATAAACCTTTGGTAGTACCAGCTAATCCTAAAAATTAACGCTCCTCCGTAGGAGTCTTTGGCGCTTCACAATTCTTATTGGCCTCAGTCCTTGCTGGATCTACATGAATACCTTTTTCATTGATCATACCTTTTCATTGATCATGTGACCAAGACAATAAACTTCCCTAAGCCAGGACTCACATTTTGAAATCATAGCATAAAATTTCTCATTTCTTAACATTTCTAGAATAAACTTTAGAAGATGTTCATGATCTCTATTGGTTTGTGAATGAATAAGTATACCGTCAGTGAATACTATTCTAAACTTATCCAAATAAGGTCTACACAACCTATTCATAAGCTCCATGAATACTACAGGTACATTTTTTTTTTAAACTACACGGCATGACCAAACACTCATAATGTCCATAACGCGTCCTAAAAGCAGTTTTCGGGACATCATCTTCGGCTATTAACAACTAATGGTAGCCGTATCGAATATCAATCTTAGAATAATAACTAGAACCTTGAAGCTGATCAAACAAATCATCAATCCCTAGGTAACGGATAACTATTCTTAATTTATAGTTCATTCAACTTTCTCAAAAATCTATATACATCCTAAATGATCCATCATTTTTCATAACGAACAACACAGGTGATCTCCAACTTTTGTTCATCGTCCTTGGCACTGATAAATTTAACTAAGTAAAAACATCAGACATCCTTTGCTCCAATACTCATAAGCTTTCATGATATTTCGATTTTTAAAGAAGACTTTCCTTTATCTCCTAAAACAGTTAAAACTTCATCGTTTTCGAACGGAAGCCGAACAATCTTTTCAAAACAAACTTCCTCGGCACAATGTCCAATCAATCAATCCACACCGATAACTACATCGGAACTACCAAGTTTAACGGGTAAAGATCTATACTAAAGGAATGACTTTCTAATTTCTAGGAAAAATTCCTAAATAATTCGCTAGTTCTCATTTTATTTCCATTAGCTAATTCAGTAATATATATCTTACTTAACTTACTAGAGTTTAGACCAATTAATACTTAAAATTCCTTTGACACAAAGCTCGTTTCAGGGAAAATACTCCCATAACAATCTTTCCTTCAGATTGTTCCTTGAAAGACCATAACAGTAATTTCATCCAAATTCCGGATCAACGAATTCCACCACGTCAACGTTTCATCCTGAAAGTACATGTAGCATTCTTAATTCTTTGGCCGTCTTGGGCAATTGCCTATTGCCATATCCGACTCATTTTCGCAATCCATCTCACCATGTCAAGTGGACTTTCAGAACCAGTAAAAATTATGGGTGACAAGCTTGAAAAGTCTCATAAGTACACCCCAACAATAGATTCATTTTTTTTCATAATTCAATAAAATCAATGATTACCATTTCATTTAACTATTTCGGAAACTTCCTAGAATCATTCATAAAGAACTACCAATACTAAGGTGTCATTAAGGTTACCATCTGAAACGTCACGTCCTCTACCACGCCCTATTGTTAAACCAGCGTCACACTATTCCAGAGCAGCATTGCCATGTGGAGCTATTAACTAGGCTAAATCCTATATTCCACCCGAAGGTGTCATTCGAATTACCGGGGGCGTATTTTATTTCTAACAAACAAAATATTAATAAATATGATAAGATATAGTTCACATCATGGTGTTAAATGTTTGAGTGTCGTACGTAATACCGCATTACATAAGTAAGAAAATCGTGAATTATTGTCAATCCTCACCGCCAAATCGGCTACTAAAGTTACCGATCTAATGATCATAGAAAGAAAAGGAAGGGCTTACTTCGGAATAACAAAATTTAGTGAGATCGTAGAATTCTTTACCGATATAAAGTTTTATTTATTTATTTATTTATTTATTTCTTTCTTTCTTTATTTTATTCTATCGATTTAACCAATCATCTACGAGCGCCTTTAACGTAGTTCTCTCCTCGAGAGAAGTCAACCGGGTAAGCATCATCTGGCACGCGTCAAACACGATCTGCATCTCTATCTTGTAATTCATCGATCTACCGTTCGTACTAAGCACACCTTGCGGTAAGAGTAAGAAGAAAACGTTCGATAGATTTTTTTTTTGATCATGGAATCTAAACGTGGAGTACTAGACGAGTCGTCGAACTAGAATATAGACGGGAAAACCGCGCTCAACGCCTAGTAAATCAACCACCGACTCCCTTACCCTATTGGGTTCGGGTGCAACCTCATCATCAACAACCATACGGACAATCTTCCTACACCTCCAGGAAAATAATATGCAGTGCTCGGGGGTTCGCTATAATTCATTCGAAGGTGTGATATCTTGAACATCATCACTCTGAGCCTCCATTACCGGCTCTACATCAATCACGGACTCAACGACTGACCCTAAAGTGGTGCTAAGTGAGACTCGTGTCTCGGGGACTCATTCAGACATTTGTGACAACAAAAGGCATATTCGTACTTAACACTAGCTTAAAGGCACTTAAATTATACTATATCAAATAAGCACACAAGGTACACTTAGATATCTAATCTAATAATTATAAACCACACAAGGTATATTTAGATATGAAATCAATTTAAACCACACAAGGTATTCTTAGATATACAATCTAAAAATCAAAACGCACACAAAAATGCCTGGGAATTTTGGAAGTGTTTTTGGGACTTTAAGATTTTTTCAAAAACTTTCAGTTATAGTCTAGAAATTTTTCAAAAACTTTTCTAGTTCGCTATAACCATTGGCTCTGATACCAACTTCTGTCACACCCCAAAAATCGTTGCAGCGGAAGTCACGAATATTTGGTGCTTAGAGCGAAGTTGGCACCCATTAATTATAAAGCAAACATCCACATTAATTTAAAAGGTAATTAAAAGTGTTAATGTTGATACGTTAACATCCCACAATTTTTCATTAAGAAAATAAAATACAATATTGTCTTAATAAAGCGTAGATTGTTTGAAGTAAAACCAAACAAAATTTTAAACAAAGCGGTCCCAAAACACATAAAACCAAATGTGGAGTTTGTAGTCCAAAAACTATCCTTCCACAAATTCCCATGCCCAACACTTTATACCTGAAAAACATGTAAAAACTGAGTCAACATAAAGTTGGTGAGTTTTCGGGTTTTAATCAAAGTAAAGTAATTTTTCATTCACAATAGATATGCTTGGCTTTGAGACATCAACACGACCATACGTCAAAGGGTTTGCAAGGCCCAAAGACAAATGAATCATCAAAGTCATGAGTCCATAATCAAACCAAGAAACGAAGTTCCCTCACAACAATCAACTTATATTCCCCCGCATGTCAACACGATCAGAGCGACTGATCACGAGGGGCGGAATTCCAATCCCGATAGATCTACCAATATAACCTGTGGTTTCTCACTCCAAGAGAAATTAATGATTATGAGAGGGCATTACGCGTAAAATCATCAAACACTCATGCCATCATTTTGGTCAACAACAATACCCGTCTCCCAATACATGTCCAAAACAACATAAACAAAATACATGTTTTCCCCCCCGAAAGTATTTAAATAAAACATTATTTAAAAAGGGGCCGAGACACCCACAGGTCTCTCAATTCATATCAAAACATTATAAACAAATACATGTCTTTCCCCCAAAACAGTTAAATAAAACGTTATTTAAAAAGGGGCCGAAGAACTCACATTGGATACGCCAAAAGCTAGAACATATAAGCCCAACAATAACACCACCTAAGAACATCCTATACACAAAGGACCCGTTCAAAAGATGCACATATATATCAAGTCTAAAACCGTGTAGGTTGTTCACCAAAACCTAACTAGACTTACGTGAAAACGTTTCATTTACAAAAACATCAACCCTTAATTTTAATGACCCGTTGGTGATCTTTGCCTTCGATTAATATTACATATATAATAACACACTTTGTTATTTTGTGATTCTTTGATTAGCTTTCATACTATTAATCACATAAACACATATAGCACAAATGTAGTGACACATAAAAGTCATATTTAGTCCTTAACTTTTCTAAGTAAAACAAACACTTTTACTTATCCAATATTATTCATATACTTAGGAAAATATAATTTAATATTCTCATGTCATAAGTAAAGTTCATAACACTTAGGAAATATCCATTTTTCTCTAGTTAACTAGTAACCATTTTTCAACATAACGGTTAACACTTAACGGGATATTTAACTACGTTTTCATAAGCAACTTATTAATCATATGAAACTATATATATCTAAACATATTTTCACATAACAAAAATCATATTTCATACATTTTCAATAAAAATCACAATATTAGCTAAACATGTCAATTTTAACATTTTCGGGAACGTTTTCGGGTCACCGAAAGCAACCCAATACCCGTATTTTTGTTATTACTTTATAAATACTTTTAGATCAGTATGTTAACTTAAAAATATGTCCAAAGTTTCTGATCTAAATCAGTTTACAAAAATATTGCGTTTTAGAGTCGAAAATCGTCGTTTTCGGCTTTTCCGGGTACATAGTTTGCACGTTTTTGAGTTTAAAACTCTAAGTTTTTATACCAAACTTTAAATATCATATTTTTACATAAAAATACACTTAAGAATCTGTTAAAATATCATTTTGTCATATTTTACATTTTTAAGCAAAAATCGGTGCGTTTTACGCGTGTTTTTGTACCAAAAACCATTATTTATAAGGTTTAAATCATTTCTTTGTTACAATACATTTAAAATACTTATTTTATAAAGTTTATAAATATTTAAAAATATGTTTTAACTCAGAATATATTTTAGTTTTTATATTTGTACAAAAATACATAAAAGTTACATTTAAACACTTTTAATCATCAAGTATCATACATCAACACATAACACATGTATAAACACTTTTACACTTAGTGAAATCACTTATTTTCTCATGTCATACTTAGCATAGCAAAACACTTAACATACCTTCATCTAGAAATTTCATAAAACAACATATAGCAAGTTTGCACAAAATAACATCTTTCAACTTTACAACATATGAACATATTCTTGCAAGTAATATTCATAACACTTTTCAAGTTTTTCAAAAATCATCTAGTGACATTATTATCATATTTCCATTTACATCTATTTGCATGTCAAGATCCAACCTTTTTATATGCATCTTTCAACAAATCTTACATGATTTCAAACAACACACATATATACATACATACATACAATCTACGGCCATACATACATACATGTATAAAATCATATTTTCAATACCCACACTTATCATACATGTGTTCATTTAATCTTATTTCCAACAAAACAACTTTCAACACTTAGATCTAAACATCATCAATGCAAGAACACAACATTAACATCATTTCACTAGCATGTAAATACTCACACACACACATATACCTACGGATCTATATTTATACATACTCAAAATCATGTTTTGATAACCACACATAACATATAGTTGTTCATTTCTTCCCTTTTCCATTATCAACTTTCAAAACCATACATTTAACACTTATGAAATCTTGTTTTCAAAAATCAAAAACACACACACACACTCATACATACATACATACGGACATGACATACACACACACACCCATTTTGAAAACCCATTTTCATTTCAAAAACATTCATCTTTCGGTTTTGGATTTGGTGAACAACACTTCAAGAACACCATCTTGAACACTTTTAAATCATAAAAATCAAAATGAAAAGTGTTCATACCTTGATGAACACTAGAAAAGATGAAGAGAATGGATTTTAGCCTTAAACACCTCTTGAATACACACTCTTGCTTCCAAGGCCACAAATACTCAAGTCTTTGCAACAAGATGCAAGAAATGATTGTGGAGAGTGTGTGAGAGGGTTCTTGGCCGAAAATTATGAGGTGTGGGGGAGGGTTACGGTTTTGGGGAAGAAAAGAAGAGGAGAAGAAAGGGTGGAGTGAAGTGTGGGTTAATGGTGGAGTGTAGTGTTGGTGAAAGGCTTTGGCAAGATCAAGATAAACTTTCACCACCTTTCCAAGCAAAACAAGAATCCAAGTCAAGCCTATGACCTAGAGGGAGGGGGGTGGCCGGTTTTATAAAAAAAAAAAAAAATAAAGGTTTTTATAAAATTTTAATTAAACACACTACACCATTAAATCACCAACATTTTATTAAATCTTGTAAACTTTTAACCCCATATATGCCATAATACTTCAAATATTATTATTTCACTCTTAAAATAGTTAAAATATTTTAATAAATATTTTACTGTACCTCGGGTAGTGTACTGGTAGTGAAACCGGGCAAAAACTGAAACACACGCGATAATCAGAAAAACATCGGATAAAATACATCACTTTTAGTTTTTATTATGTTTTCACTTATACACACCCAAAATATATTATTTGATGCTATCTCGAGCATTATATCAATTATTGGACAGTTAAAATTTATTAGGCAGTCACCAACGTTCATTACCGGGTATTTAACCGCTACGCGATTAAGCAATTTCAAAAATCACGAAATGCAAAACAATGCACAAAAATGGGCTTATCTAACTTTAATAACACATTAATTATCATAATTAAATCAAATGACGCATCACAAAAATAATAAGCACGTTTTAAGCTAGTACGAATATTGACCGAAATTTGCCGGGTGTCACATGTTACGACTCTGTATGTGACATTAGCAACATGAAAAGTAATTTAGAATATTGTAGGACACGTTACAGATTCTAAGAACACCTTACATCACCGTACGAAACATTAAAACTCCATAATAAACCTAATGAATTCCTCCGAGTCATTTAAACATCTTACGACAACTTAGAATATCTTACGACTCTGTATGCCACTTTAGCACGTTGAAAAGCATGTTAGTATAATGTACGACACCTCACAAATCTTAACAACACCTTACAATACCGTACGTAAAAATAAAATCCTTAATAAACCTATTGAATTCGTCCGAGTCCTTTGAACATCGTATGATAACTCAGGACTTGTTACGACTCTGTATGTGACATTAGCAACATGAAAAGCAATTTATAATAATGTAGGACGCGTTACAACTTCTAAAAACACCTTACATCACCGTACGAAACATTAAAACTCCATAATAAACCTAATGAATTCCGCCGACTCATTCAAACATCGTACGACAAGTTAGAATTTCTTACAACTCTGTATGCCACATTAACACCTTGAAAAGCATGTTAGTATAATGTACGACACCTCACAACTCCTAACAACACCTTACAATACAGTACGTAAAAATAAATTCCATATTAAACCTAATGAATTCGTCCGAGTCCTTTGAACATCGTACGATAAGTCAGGATTTGTTACGACTCTGTATGTGACATTAGCAACATGAAAAGTAATTTAGAATAATGTAGGACGCGTTACAACTTCTAGGAACACCTTACATCACCGTACGAAACATTAAAACTCCAAAATAAACCTAATGATTTCCTCCGAGTCATTTAAACATCGTACGACAACTTATAATATCTTACCACTCTGTTTGACACTTTAGCACCTTGAAAAACATGTTAGTATAATGTACGACACCTCACAAATCTTAATAACACCTTACAATACCGTACGTAAAAATAAAATCCTTAATAAACCTATTGAATTCGTCCGAGTCCTTTGAACATCGTATGATAATTCAGGATTTGTTATGACTCTATATGTGACATTAACAACATGAAAAGCAATTTATAATAATGTAGGACGCGTTACAACTTCTAAGAACACCTTACATCACCATACGAAACATTAAAACTCCATAATAAAACTAATGAACTCCTCCGAGTCATTTAAACATCGTACGACAACTTAGAATATCTTACGACTCTATAATCCACATTAGCACCTTGAAAAGCATGTTAGTATAATGTACGACAACTCACAACTCCATACAACACCTTACAATACTGTACGTAAAAATAAAATCGATAATAAACCTAATGAATTCGTCCTTATCCTTTGAACATCGTACGATAACTCAGGACTTGTTACGACTCTGTATGTGACATTAGCAACATGAAAAGTAATTTTGATTAATGTAGGACGCGTTACAGCTTCTAAGATCATCTTACATCACCGTACGAAACATTAAAACTCCATAATAAACCTAATGTATTCCTCCGAGTCATTTAAACATCGTACGACAACTTAGAATATCTTACGACTCTGTATGTCACATCAACACCTTGAAAAGCATGTTAGTATAATGTACGACACCTCACAACTCTTAACAACACCTTACAATTCCGTACATAAAAATAAAATCCTTAATAAACCTAATGAATTCGTCCGAGTCCTTTGAACATCGTATGATAACTCAGGACTTGTAACGACTCTGTATGTGATATTAGCAACATGAAAAGTAATTTATAATAATGTAGGACGCGATACAACTTCTAAGAACACCTTACATCACCGTACGAAATATTAAAACTCCATAATAAACATAATGAATTCCCCCGAGTCATTTAAACATCGTACGACAACTTAGAATTTCTTACGACTCTGGATGCCACATTAGCACCTTGAAAAGCATGTTAGTATAATGTACGACACCTCACAACTCCATACAACACCTTACAATACCGTACGTAAAAATAAAATCCACAATAAACCTAATGAATTTGTCCGAGTCCTTTGAACATCATACGATAACTCAGGATTTTTTACGACTCTTATGTGATATTAGCAACATGAAAACTAATTTAGAATAATGTAGGATGGGTTACAACTTCTAAGAACACCTTACAACACCGTACGAAACATTAAAACTCCATAACAAACCTAATGAATTCCTCTGAGACATTTAAACATCGTACGACAACTTAGAATTTCTTACGACTCTAGATGCCACATTAGCACCTTGAAAAGCATTCTAGTATAATGTACGACACCTCACAACTCCTAACAACACCTTACAATACCGTACGTAAAAATAAAATCCATAATAAACCTAATGAATTCGTCCGAGTCCTTTGAACATCATACGATAACTCATGATTTGTTACAACTCTGTATGTGACATTAGCAACATGAAAAGTAATTTAGAATAATGTAGGACACGTTACAACTTCTAAAAACACCTTAAAACACCGTACGAAACATTAAAACTCCATAATAAACCTATTGAATCCTCCGAGTCATTTAAAAATCGTACGACAACTTAGAATATCTTACGACTCTGTATGCCACTTTAGCACCTTGAAAAGCATGTTAGTATAATGTACGACACTTCACAACTCTTAACAACACCTTATAATACCGTACGTAAAAATAAAATCCATAATAAACCTAATGAATTCGTCGGAGTCCTTTGAACATCGTACGATAACTCAGGACTTGTTACGACTCTATAAGTGACATTTGCAACATGAAAAGTAATTTGTAATATTGTAGGACGCGTTACAACTTCTAAGAACACCTTACATCACCGTATGAAACATTAAAACTCCATAATAAACTTAATGAATTCCTCCGAGTCATTTAAACATCGTACGACAACTTAGAATATCTTACGACTCTATATGCCACATTAGCACCTTGAAATGCATGTTAGTATATGTACGACACCTCACAACTCCATACAACACCTTACAATACCGTACGTAAAAATAAATCCATAATAAACCTAATGAATTCGTCCATGTCCTTTGAACATCGTACGATAATTCAGGACTTGTAACGACTCCGTATGTGACATTAGCAACATGAAAAGTAATTTAGATTAATGGAGGACGCGTTACAGCTTCTAAGAACACCTTACATCACCGTACGAAACATTAAAACTCCATAATAAACCTAATGAATTCCTCCGAGTCATTTAAACATCGTACGACAACTTAGAATATGTTACGACTCTGTATGCCACTTTAGCACCTTGAAAAGCATGTTAATATAATGTACGACACTTCACAACTCCTAACAACACCTTACAATACTGTACGTAAAAATAAAATCCATAATAAACCTAATGAATTCTTCGGAACCCTTTGAACATCGTACGATAACTCAGGACTTGTTACGACTCTGTATGTGACATTAGCAACATGAAAAGTAATTTAGAATAATGTAGGACACGTTACAACTTCTAAAAACACCTTACAACACCGTACGAAACATTAAAACTCCATAATAAACCTAATGAATCCTCCGAGTCATTTAAAAATCGTACGACAACTTAGAATATGTTACGACTCTGTATGCCACTTTAGCACCTTGAAAAGCATGTTAATATAATGTACGACACTTCACAACTCCTAACAACACCTTACAATACCGTACGTAAAAATAAAATCCATAATAAACCTAATGAATTCTTCGGAACCCTTTGAACATCGTACGATAACTCAGGACTTGTTACGACTCTGTATGTGACATTTGCAACATGAAAAGTAATTTGTAATATTGTAGGACGCGTTACAACTTCTAAGAACACCTTACATCACCGTATGAAACATTAAAACTCCATAATAAACCTAATGAATTCCTCCGAGTCATTTAAACATCGTACGACAACTTAGAATATCTTACGACTCTATATGCCACATTAGCACCTTGAAAAGCATGTTAGTATAATGTACGACACCTCACAACTCCATACAACACCTTACAATACCGTACGTAAAAATAAAATCCATAATAAACCTAATGAATTCGTCCATGTCCTTTGAACATCGTACGATAATTCAGGACTTGTAACGACTCCGTATGTGACATTAGCAACATGAAAAGTAATTTAGATTAATGGAGGACGCGTTACAGCTTCTAAGAACACCTTACATCACCGTACGAAACATTAAAACTCCATAATAAACCTAATGAATTCCTCCGAGTCATTTAAACATCGTACGACAACTTAGAATATGTTACGACTCTGTATGCCACTTTAGCACCTTGAAAAGCATGTTAATATAATGTACGACACTTCACAACTCCTAACAACACCTTACAATACCGTACGTAAAAATAAAATCCATAATAAACCTAATGAATTCTTCGGAACCCTTTGAACATCGTACGATAACTCAGGACTTGTTACGACTCTGTATGTGACATTTGCAACATGAAAAGTAATTTGTAATATTGTAGGACGCGTTACAACTTCTAAGAACACCTTACATCACCGTATGAAACATTAAAACTCCATAATAAACCTAATGAATTCCTCTGAGTCATTTAAACATCGTACGACAACTTAGAATATCTTACGACTCTATATGCCACATTAGCACCTTGAAAAGCATGTTAGTATAATGTACGCCACCTCACAACTCCATACAACACCTTACAATACCGTACGTAAAAATAAAATCCATAATAAACCTAATGAATTCGTCCGAGTCCTTTGAACATCATACGATAACTCAGGATTTGTTACGACTCTTATGTGACATTAGCAACATGAAAACTAAGTTAGAATAATGTAGGATGGGTTACAAGTTCTAAGAACACCTTACAACACCGTACGAAACATTAAAACTCCATAATAAACCTAACGAATTCCTCCGAGACATTTAAACATCGTGCGACAACTTAGAATTTCTTACGACTCTAGATGCCACATTAGCACCTTGAAAAGCATGTTAGTATAATGTACGACACCTCACAACTCCTAACAACACCTTACAATACCGTACGTAAAAATAAAATCCATAATAAACCTAATGAATTCGTCCGAGTTCTTTGAACATCATACGATAACTCAGGATTTGTTACGACTCTTATGTGACATTAGCAACATGAAAACTAAGTTAGAATAATGTAGGATGGGTTACAAGTTCTAAGAACACCTTACAACACCGTACGAAACATTAAAACTCCATAATAAACCTAATGAATTCCTCCGAGACATTTAAACATCGTGCGACAACTTAGAATTTCTTACGACTCTAGATGCCACATTAGCACCTTGAAAAGCATGTTAGTATAATGTACGACACCTCACAACTCCTAACAACACCTTACAATACCGTACGTAAAAATAAAATCCATAATAAACCTAATGAATTCGTCTGAGTCCTTTGAACATCGTACGATAACTCAGGATTTGTTACGACTCTGTATGTGACATTAGCAACATGAAAAGTAATTTAGAATAATGTAGGACACGTTACAACTTCTAAGAACACCTTACATCACCGTACGAAACATTAAAACTCCATAATAAACCTAATGAATTCCTCCGAGTCATTTAAACATCGTACGACAACTTAGAATATCTTACGACTCTATATGCCACATTAGCACCTTGAAATGCATGTTAGTATAATGTACGACACCTCACAACTCCATACAACACCTTACAATACCGTACGTAAAATTAAATCCATAATAAACCTAATGAATTCGTCCATGTCCTTTGAACATCGTACGATAATTCAGGACTTGTATCGACTCCGTATGTGACATTAGCAACATGAAAAGTAATTTAGATTAATGGAGGACGCGTTACAGCTTCTAAGAACACCTTACATCACCGTACGAAACATTAAAACTCCATAATAAACCTAATGAATTCCTCCGAGTCATTTAAACATCGTACGACAACTTAGAATATGTTACGACTCTGTATGCCACTTTAGCACCTTGAAAAGCATGTTAATATAATGTACGACACTTCACAACTCCTAACAACACCTTACAATACCGTACGTAAAAATAAAATCCATAATAAACCTAATGAATTCTTCGGAACCCTTTGAACATCGTATGATAACTCAGGACTTGTTACGACTCTGTATGTGACATTTGCAACATGAAAAGTAATTTGTAATATTGTAGGACGCGTTACAACTTCTAAGAACACCTTACATCACCGTATGAAACATTAAAACTCCATAATAAACCTAATGAATTCCTCCGAGTCATTTAAACATCGTACGACAACTTAGAATATCTTACGACTCTATATGCCACATTAGCACCTTGAAAAGCATGTTAGTATAATGTACGACACCTCACAACTCCATACAACACCTTACAATACCGTACGTAAAAATAAAATCCATAATAAACCTAATGAATTCGTCCGAGTCCTTTGAACATCATACGATAACTCAGGATTTGTTACGACTCTTATGTGACATTAGCAACATGAAAACTAATTTAGAATAATGTAGGATGGGTTACAACTTCTAAGAACACCTTACAACACCGTACGAAACATTAAAACTCCATAATAAACCCAATGAATTCCTCCGAGACATTTAAACATCGTGCGACAACTTAGAATTTCATACGACTCTAGATGCCACATTAGCACCTTGAAAAGCATGTTAGTATAATGTACGACACCTCACAACTCCTAACAACACCATACAATACCGTACGTAAAAATAAAATCCATAATAAACCAAATGAATTCGTCCGAGTCCTTTGAACATCGTACGATAACTCAGGATTTGTTACGACTCTGTATGTGACATTAGCAACATGAAAAGTAATTTAGAATAATGTAGGACACGTTACAACTTCTAAAAACACCTTACAACACCGTACGAAACATTAAAACTCCATAATAAACCTAATGAATCCTCCGAGTCATTTAAAAATCGTACGACAACTTAGAATATCTTACGACTCTGTATGCCACTTTAGCACCTTGAAAAGCATGTTAGTATAATGTACGACACTTCACAACTCTTAACAACACCTTATAATACCGTACGTAAAAATACAATCCATAATAAACCTAATGAATTCGTCGGAGTCCTTTGAACATCGTACGATAACTCAGGACTTGTTACGACTCTATAAGTGACATTTGCAACATGAAAAGTAATTTGTAATATTGTAGGACGCGTTACAACTTCTAAGAACACCTTACATCACCGTATGAAACATTAAAACTCCATAATAAACCTAATGAATTCCTCCGAGTCATTTAAACATCGTACGACAACTTAGAATATCTTACGACTCTATATGCCACATTAGCACCTTGAAAAGCATGTTAGTATAATGTACGCCACCTCACAACTCCATACAACACCTTACAATACCGTACGTAAAAATAAAATCCATAATAAACCTAATGAATTCGTCCGAGTCCTTTGAACATCATACGATAACTCAGGATTTGTTACGACTCTTATGTGACATTAGCAACATGAAAACTAAGTTAGAATAATGTAGGATGGGTTACAAGTTCTAAGAACACCTTACAACACCGTACGAAACATTAAAACTCCATAATAAACCTAACGAATTCCTCCGAGACATTTAAACATCGTGCGACAACTTAGAATTTCTTACGACTCTAGATGCCACATTAGCACCTTGAAAAGCATGTTAGTATAATGTACGACACCTCACAACTCCTAACAACACCTTACAATACCGTACGTAAAAATAAAATCCATAATAAACCTAATGAATTCGTCCGAGTCCTTTGAACATCGTACGATAACTCAGGATTTGTAACGACTCCGTATGTGACATTAGCAACATGAAAAGTAATTTAGAATAATGGAGGACGCGTTACAGCTTCTAAGAACACCTTACATCACCGTACGAAACATTAAAACTCCATAATAAACCTAATGAATTCCTCCGAGTCATTTAAACATCGTACGACAACTTAGAATATCTTACGACTCTGTATGCCACTTTAGCACCTTGAAATGCATGTTAGTATAATGTACGACACTTCACAACTCCTAACAACATCTTACAATACCGTACGTAAAAATAAAATCCATAATAAACATAATGAATTCGTCGGAGTCCTTTGAACATCGTACGATAACTCAGGACTTGTTACGACTCTGTATGTGACATTTGCAACATGAAAAGTAATTTGTAATGATGTAGGACGCGTTACAGCTTCTAAGAACACCTTACATCACCGTACGAAACATTAAAACTCCATAATAAACCTAATGAATTCCTCCGAGTCATTTAAACATCGTACGACAACTTAGAATATGTTACGACTCTGTATGCCACTTTAGCACCTTGAAAAGCATGTTAATATAATGTACGACACTTCACAACTCCTAACAACACCTTACAATACCGTACGTAAAAATAAAATCCATAATAAACCTAATGAATTCTTCGGAACCCTTTGAACATCGTACGATAACTCAGGACTTGTTACGACTCTGTATGTGACATTTGCAACATGAAAAGTAATTTGTAATATTGTAGGACGCGTTACAACTTCTAAGAACACCTTACATCACCGTATGAAACATTAAAACTCCATAATAAACCTAATGAATTCCTCTGAGTCATTTAAACATCGTACGACAACTTAGAATATCTTACGACTCTATATGCCACATTAGCACCTTGAAAAGCATGTTAGTATAATGTACGCCACCTCACAACTCCATACAACACCTTACAATACCGTACGTAAAAATAAAACCCATAATAAACCTAATGAATTCGTCCGAGTCCTTTGAACATCATACGATAACTCAGGATTTGTTACGACTCTTATGTGACATTAGCAACATGAAAACTAAGTTAGAATAATGTAGGATGGGTTACAAGTTCTAAGAACACCTTACAACACCGTACGAAACATTAAAACTCCATAATAAACCTAACGAATTCCTCCGAGACATTTAAACATCGTGCGACAACTTAGAATTTCTTACGACTCTAGATGCCACATTAGCACCTTGAAAAGCATGTTAGTATAATGTACGACACCTCACAACTCCTAACAACACCTTACAATACCGTACGTAAAAATAAAATCCATAATAAACCTAATGAATTCGTCCGAGTCCTTTGAACATCGTACGATAACTCAGGATTTGTAACGACTCCGTATGTGACATTAGCAACATGAAAAGTAATTTAGAATAATGTAGGACACGTTACAACTTCTAAGAACACCTTACATCACCGTACGAAACATTAAAACTCCATAATAAACCTAATGAATTCCTCCGAGTCATTTAAACATCGTACGACAACTTAGAATATCTTACGACTCTGTATGCCACTTTAGCACCTTGAAATGCATGTTAGTATAATGTACGACACTTCACAACTCCTAACAACACCTTACAATACCGTACGTAAAAATAAAATCCATAATAAACATAATGAATTCGTCGGAGTCCTTTGAACATCGTACGATAACTCAGGACTTGTTACGACTCTGTATGTGACATTTGCAACATGAAAAGTAATTTGTAATGATGTAGGACGCGTTACAACTTCTAAGAACACCTTACATCACCGTATGAAACATTAAAACTCCATAATAAACCTAATGAATTCCTCCGAGTCATTTAAACATCGTACGACAACTTAGAATATCTTACGACTCTATATGCCACATTAGCACCTTGAAAAGCATGTTAGTATAATGTACGACACCTCACAACTCCATACAACACCTTACAATACCGTACGTAAAAATAAAATCCATAATAAACCTAATGAATTCGTCCGAGTCCTTTGAACATCATACGATAACTCAGGATTTGTTACGACTCTTATGTGACATTAGCAACATGAAAACTAAGTTAGAATAATGTAGGATGGGTTACAAGTTCTAAGAACACCTTACAACACCGTACGAAACATTAAAACTCCATAATAAACCTAATGAATTCCTCCGAGACATTTAAACATCGTGCGACAACTTAGAATTTCTTACGACTCTAGATGCCACATTAGCACCTTGAAAAGCATGTTAGTATAATGTACGACACCTCACAACTCCTAACAACACCTTACAATACCGTACGTAAAAATAAAATCCATAATAAACCTAATGAATTCGTCCGAGTCCTTTGAACATCGTACGATAACTCAGGATTTGTTACGAATCTGTATGTGACATTAGCAACATGAAAAGTAATTTAGAATAATGTAGGACACGTTACAACTTCTAAGAACACCTTACATCACCGTACGAAACATTAAAACTCCATAATAAACCTAATGAATTTCTCCGAGTCATTTAAACATCGTACGACAACTTAGAATATCTTACGACTCTGTATGCCACTTTAGCACCTTGAAATGCATGTTAGTATAATGTACGACACTTCACAACTCCTAACAACATCTTACAATACCGTACGTAAAAATAAAATCCATAATAAACATAATGAATTCGTCGGAGTCCTTTGAACATCGTACGATAACTCAGGACTTGTTACGACTCTGTATGTGACATTTGCAACATGAAAAGTAATTTGTAATGATGTAGGACGCGTTACAACTTCTAAGAACACCTTACATCACCGTATGAAACATTAAAACTCCATAATAAACCTAATGAATTCCTCCGAGTCATTTAAACATCGTACGACAACTTAGAATATCTTACGACTCTATATGCCACATTAGCACCTTGAAAAGCATGTTAGTATAATGTACGACACCTCACAACTCCATACAACACCTTACAATACCGTACGTAAAAATAAAATCCATAATAAACCTAATGAATTCGTCCGAGTCCTTTGAACATCATACGATAACTCAGGATTTGTTACGACTCTTATGTGACATTAGCAACATGAAAACTAATTTAGAATAATGTAGGATGGGTTACAACTTCTAAGAACACCTTACAAAACCGTACGAAACATTAAAACTCCATAATAAACCTAATGAATTCCTCCGAGACATTTAAACATCGTGCGACAACTTAGAATTTCTTACGACTCTAGATGCCACATTAGCACCTTGAAAAGCATGTTAGTATAATGTACGACACCTCACAACTCCTAACAACACCTTACAATACCGTACGTAAAAATAAAATCCATAATAAACCTAATGAATTCGTCCGAGTCCTTTGAACATCGTACGATAACTCAGGATTTGTTACGACTCTGTATGTGACATTAGCAACACGAAAAGTAATTTAGAATAATGTAAGACGCGTTACAACTTCAAAAACACCTTACAACACCGTACGAAACATTAAAACTCCATAATAAACCTAATGATACCTCCGAGTCATTTAAAAATCGTACGACAACTTAGAATATCTTATGACTCTGTATGCCACTTTAGCACCTTGAAAAGCATGTTAGTATAATGTACGACACTTCACAACTCCTAACAACATCTTACAATACCGTACGTAAAAATAAAATCCATAATAAACATAATGAATTCGTCGGAGTCCTTTGAACATCGTACGATAACTCAGGACTTGTTACGACTCTGTATGTGACATTTGCAACATGAAAAGTAATTTGTAATGATGTAGGACGCGTTACAACTTCTAAGAACACCTTACATCACCGTATGAAACATTAAAACTCCATAATAAACCTAATGAATTCCTCCGAGTCATTTAAACATCGTACGACAACTTAGAATATCTTACGACTCTATATGCCACATTAGCACCTTGAAAAGCATGTTAGTATAATGTACGACACCTCACAACTCCATACAACACCTTACAATACCGTACGTAAAAATAAAATCCATAATAAACCTAATGAATTGGTCCGAGTCCTTTGAACATCATACGATAACTCAGGATTTGTTACGACTCTTATGTGACATTAGCAACATGAAAACTAATTTAGAATAATGTAGGATGGGTTACAACTTCTAAGAACACCTTACAAAACCGTACGAAACATTAAAACTCCATAATAAACCTAATGAATTCCTCCGAGACATTTAAACATCGTGCGACAACTTAGAATTTCTTACGACTCTAGATGCCACATTAGCACCTTGAAAAGCATGTTAGTATAATGTACGACACCTCACAACTCCTAACAACACCTTACAATACCGTACGTAAAAATAAAATCCATAATAAACCTAATGAATTCGTCCGAGTCCTTTGAACATCGTACGATAACTCAGGATTTGTTACGACTCTGTATGTGACATTAGCAACACGAAAAGTAATTTAGAATAATGTAAGACGCGTTACAACTTCTAAAAACACCTTACAACACCGTACGAAACATTAAAACTCCATAATAAACCTAATGATACCTCCGAGTCATTTAAAAATCGTACGACAACTTAGAATATCTTATGACTCTGTATGCCACTTTAGCACCTTGAAAAGCATGTTAGTATAATGTACGACACTTCACAACTCCTAACAACACCTTACAATACCGTACGTAAAAATAAAATCCATAATAAACCTAATGAATTCGTCGGAGTCCTTTGAACATCGTACGATAACTCAGGACTTGTTACGACTATGTAAGTTACATTTGCAACATGAAAACTAATTTAGAATAATGTAGGATGGGTTACAACTTCTAAGAACACCTTACAACACCGTACGAAACATTAAAACTCCATAATAAACCTAATGAATTCCTCCGATACATTTAAACATCGTGCGACAACTTAGAATTTCTTACGACTCTAGATGCCACATTAGCACCTTGAAAAGCATGTTAGTATAATGTACGACACCTCACAACTCCTAACAACACCTTACAATACCGTACGTAAAAATAAAATCCATAATAAACCTAATTAATTCGTCCGAGTCCTTTGAACATCGTACGATAACTCAGGATTTGTTACGACTCTGTATGTGACATTAGCAACATGAAAAGTAATTTAGAATAATGTAAGACGCGTTACAACTTCTAAAAACACCTTACAACACCGTACGAAACATTAAAACTCCATAATAAACCTAATGAATTCCTCCGAGTCATTTAAACATCGTACGACAACTTAGAATATCTTACGACTCTATATGCCACATTAGCACCTTGAAAAGCATGTTAGTATAATGTACGACACCTCACAACTCCATACAACACCTTACAATACCGTACGTAAAAATAAAATCCATAATAAAACTAATGAATTCGTCCGAGTCCTTTGAACATCATACGATAACTCAGGATTTGTTACGACTCTTATGTGACATTAGCAACATGAAAACTAATTTAGAATAATGTAGGATGGGTTACAACTTCTAAGAACACCTTACAACACCGTACGAAACATTAAAACTACATAATAAACCTAATGAATTCCTCCGAGACATTTAAACATCGTACGACAATTTAGAATATCTTACGACTCTATATGCCACATTAGCACCTTGAAAAGCATGTTAGTATAATGTACGACACCTCACAACTCCATACAACACCTTACAATACCGTACGTAAAAATAAAATCCATAATAAACCTAATGAATTCGTCCGAGTCCTTTAAACATCATACGATAACTCAGGATTTGTTACGACTCTTATGTGACATTAGCAACATGAAAACTAATTTAGAATAATGTAGGATGGGTTACAACTTCTAAGAACACCTTACAACACCGTACGAAACATTAAAACTCCATAATAAACCTAATGAATTCCTCCGAGACATTTAAACATCGTACGACAACTTAGAATATCTTACGACTCTATATGCCACATTAGCACCTTGAAAAGCATGTTAGTATAATGTACGACACCTCACAACTCCATACAACACCTTACAATACCGTACGTAAAAATAAAATCCATAATAAACATAATGAATTCGTCAGAGTCCTTTAAACATCATACGATAACTCAGGATTTGTTACGACTCTTATGTGACATTAGCAACATGAAAACTAATTTAGAATAATATAGGATGGGTTACAACTTCTAAGAACACCTTACAACACCGTACGAAACATTAAAACTCCATAATAAACCTAATGAATTCCTCCGAGACATTTAAACATCGTACGACAACTTAGAATATCTTACGACTTTATATGCCACATTAGCACCTTGAAAAGCATGTTAGTATAATGTACGACACCTCACAACTCCATACAACACCTTACAATACCGTACGTAAAAATAAAATCCATAATAAACCTAATGAATTCGTCCGAGTCCTTTAAACATCATACGATAACTCAGGATTTGTTACGACTCTTATGTGACATTAGCAACATGAAAACTAATTTAGAATAATGTAGGATGGGTTACAACTTCTAAGAACACCTTACAACACCGTACGAAACATTAAAACTCCATAATATACCTAATGAATTCCTCCGAGACATTTAAACATCGTACGACAACTTAGAATATCTTACGACACTATATGCCACATTAGCACCTTGAAAAGCATGTTAGTATAATGTACGACACCTCACAACTCCATACAACACCTTACAATACCGTACGTAAAAATAAAATCCATAATAAACATAATGAATTCGTCAGAGTCCTTTAAACATCATACGATAACTCAGGATTTGTTACGACTCTTATGTGACATTAGCAACATGAAAACTAATTTAGGATAATGTAGGATGGGTTACAACTTCTAAGAACACCTTACAACACCGTACGAAACATTAAAACTCCATAATAAACCTAATGAATTCCTCCGAGACATTTAAACATCGTACGACAACTTAGAATATCTTACGACTCTATATGCCACATTAGCACCTTGAAAAGCATGTTAGTATAATGTACGACACCTCACAACTCCATACAACACCTTACAATACCGTACGTAAAAATAAAATCCATAATAAACCTAATGAATTCGTCCGAGTCCTTTGAACATCATACGATAACTCAGGATTTGTTACGACTCTTATGTGACATTAGCAACATGAAAAATAATTTAGAATAATGTAGGATGGGTTACAACTTCTAAGAACACCTTACAACACTGTACGAAACATTAAAACTCCATAATAAACCTAATGAATTCCTCCGAGACATTTAAACATCGTACGACAACTTAGAATATCTTACGACTCTATATGCCACATTAGCACCTTGAAAAGCATGTTAGTATAATGTACGACACCTCACAACTCCATACAACACCTTACAATACCGTACGTAAAAATAAAATCCATAATAAACATAATGAATTCGTCAGAGTCCTTTAAACATCATACGATAACTCAGGATTTGTTACGACTCTTATGTGACATTAGCAACATGAAAACTAATTTAGGATAATGTAGGATGGGTTACAACTTCTAAGAACACCTTACAACACCGTACGAAACATTAAAACTCCATAATAAACCTAATGAATTCCTCCGAGACATTTAAACATCGTACGACAACTTAGAATATCTTACGACTCTATATGCCACATTAGCACCTTGAAAAGCATGTTAGTATAATGTACGACACCTCACAACTCCATACAACACCTTACAATACCGTACGTAAAAATAAAATCCATAATAAACCTAATGAATTCGTCCGAGTCCTTTGAACATCATACGATAACTCAGGATTTGTTACGACTCTTATGTGACATTAGCAACATGAAAAATAATTTAGAATAATCTAGGATGGGTTACAACTTCTAAGAACACCTTACAACACCGTACGAAACATTAAAACTCCATAATAAACCTAATGAATTCCTCCGAGACATTTAAACATCGTGCGACAACTTAGAATTTCTTACGACTCTAGATGCCACATTAGCACCTTGAAAAGCATGTTAGTATAATGTACGACACCTCACAACTCCTAACAACACTTTACAATACCGTACGTAAAAATAAAATCCATAATAAACCTAATGAATTCGTCCGAGTCCTTTGAACATCGTACGATAACTCAGGATTTGTTACGACTCTGTATGTGACATTAGCAACATGAAAAGTAATTTAGAATAATGTAAGACGCGTTACAACTTCTAAAAACACCTTACAACACCGTACGAAACATTAAAACTCCATAATAAACCTAATGATACCTCCGAGTCATTTAAAAATCGTACGACAACTTAGAATATCTTACGACTCTGTATGCCACTTTAGCACCTTGAAAAGCATGTTAGTATAATGTACGACACTTCACAACTCCTAACAACACCTTACAATACCGTACGTAAAAATAAAATCCATAATAAACCTAATGAATTCGTCGGAGTCCTTTGAACATCGTACGATAACTCAGGACTTGTTACGACTATGTAAGTGACAATTGCAACATGAAAACTAATTTAGAATAATGTAGGATGGGTTACAACATCTAAGAACAACTTACAACACCGTACGAAACATTAAAACTCCATAATAAACCTAATGAATTCCTCCGAGTCATTTAAACATCGTACGACAACTTAGAATATCTTACGACTCTATATGCCACATTAGCACCTTGAAAAGCATGTTAGTATAATGTACGACACCTCACAACTCCATACAACACCTTACAATACCGTACGTAAAAATAAAATCCATAATAAACCTAATGAATTCGTCCGAGTCCTTTGAACATCATACGATAACTCAGGATTTGTTACGACTCTTATGTGACATTAGCAACATGAAAACTAATTTAGAATAATGTAGGATGGGTTACAACTTCTAAGAACACCTTACAACACCGTACGAAACATTAAAACTCCATAATAAACCTAATGAATTCCTCCGAGACATTTAAACATTGTACGACAACTTAGAATATCTTACGACTCTATATGCCATATTAGCACCTTGAAAAGCATGTTAGTATAATGTACGACACCTCACAACTCCATACAACACCTTACAATACCGTACGTAAAAATAAAATCCATAATAAACGTAATGAATTCGTCTGAGTCCTTTGAACATCGTACGATAACTCAGGACTTGTTACGACTCTGTAAGTGACATTTGCTACATGAAAAGTAATTTGTAATATTGTAGGACGCGTTACAACTTCTAAGAACACCTTACATCACCGTATGAAACATTAAAACTCCATAATAAACCTAATGAATTCCACCGAGTCATTTAAACATCGTACGACAACTTAGAATATCTTACGACTCTATATGCCACATTAGCACCTTGAAAAGCATGTTAGTATAATGTACGACACCTCACAACTCCTAACAACACCTTACAATACCGTACATAAAAATAAATCCATAATAAACCTAATGAATTCGTCCATGTCCTTTGAACATCGTACGATAATTCAGGACTTGTAACGACTCCGTATGTGACATTAGCAACATGAAAAGTAATTTAGATTAATGGAGGACGCGTTACAGCTTCTAAGAACACCTTACATCACCGTACGAAACATTAAAACTCCATAATAAACCTAATGAATTCCTCCGAGTCATTTAAACATCGTACGACAACTTAGAATATCTTACGACTCTGTATGCCACTTTAGCACCTTGAAAAGCATGTTAGTATAATGTACGACACCTCACAACTCCTAACAACACCTTACAATACCGTACGTAAAAATAAAATCCATAATAAACCTAATGAATTCGTCGGAGTCCTTTGAACATCGTACGATAACTCAGGACTTGTTACGACTATGTAAGTGACATTTGCAACATGAAAACTAATTTAGAATAATGTAGGATGGGTTACAACTTCTAAGAACACCTTACAACACCGTATGAAACATTAAAACTCCATAATAAACCTAATGAATTCCTCCGAGTCATTTAAACATCGTACGACAACTTAGAATATCTTACGACTCTATATGCCACATTAGCACCTTGAAAAGCATGTTAGTATAATGTATGACACCTCACAACTCCATACAACACCTTACAATACCGTACGTAAAAATAAAATCCATAATAAACCTAATGAATTCGTCCGAGTCCTTTGAACGTCATACGATAACTCAGGATTTGTTACGACTCTTATGTGACATTAGCAACATGAAAACTAATTTAGAATAATGTAGGATGGGTTACAACTTCTAAGAACACCTTACAACACCGTACGAAACATTAAAACTCCATAATAAACCTAATGAATTCCTCCGAGACATTTAAACATCGTGCGACAACTTAGAATTTCTTACGACTCTAGATGCCACATTAGCACCTTGAAAAGCATGTTAGTATGATGTACGACACCTCACAACTCCTAACAACACCTTACAATACAGTATGTAAAAATAAAATCCATAATAAACCTAATGAATTCGTCCGAGTCCTTTGAACATCGTACGATAACTCAGGATTTGTTACGACTCTGTATGTGACATTAGCAACATGAAAAGTAATTTAGAATAATGTAAGACGCGTTACAACTTCTAAAAACACCTTACAACACCGTACGAAACATTAAAACTCCATAAAAACCTAATGATACCTCCGAGTCATTTAAAAATCGTACGACAACTTAGAATATCTTACGACTCTGTATGCCACTTTAGCTCCTTGAAAAGCATGTTAGAATAATGTACGACACTTCACAACTCCTAACAACACCTTACAATACCGTACGTAAAAATAAAATCCATAATAAACCTAATGAATTCATCGGAGTCCTTTCAACATCGTACGATAACTCAGGACTTGTTACGACTCTGTAAGTGACATTTGCAACATGAAAAGTACTTTGTAATATTGTAGGACGCGTTACAACTTCTAAGAACACCTTACATCACCGTATGAAACATTAAAACTCCATAATAAACCTAATGAATTCCACCGAGTCATTTAAACATCGTACGACAACTTAGAATATCTTACGACTCTATATGCCACATTAGCACCTTGAAAAGCATGTTAGTATAATGTACGACACCTCACAACTCCATACAACACCTTACAATACCGTACGTAAAAATAAATCCATAATAAACCTAATGAATTCGTCCATGTCCTTTGAACATCGTACGATAATTCAGGACTTATAACGACTCCGTATGTGACATTAGAAACATGAAAAGTAATTTAGATTAATGGAGGACGCGTTACAGCTTCTAAGAACACCTTACATCAACGTACGAAACATTAAAACTCCATAATAAACCTAATGAATTCCTCCGAGTCATTTAAACATCGTACGACAACTTAGAATATCTTACGACTCTGTATGCCACATTAGCACCTTGAAAAGCATGTTAGTATAATGTACGACACCTCACAACTCCATACAACACCTTACAATACCGTACGTAAAAATAAAATCCATAATAAACCAAATGAATTCGTCCGAGTCCTTTGAACATCATACGATAACTCAGGATTTGTTACGACTCTTATGTGACATTAGCAACATGAAAACTAATTTAGAATAATGTAGGATGGGTTACAACTTCTAAGAACACCTTACAACACCGTACGAAACATTAAAACTCCATAATAAACCTAATGAATTCCTCCGAGACATTTAAACATTGTACGACAACTTAGAATATCTTACGACTCTATATGCCATATTAGCACCTTGAAAAGCATGTTAGTATAATGTACGACACCTCACAACTCCATACAACACCTTACAATACCGTACGTAAAAATAAAATCCATAATAAACGTAATGAATTCGTCCGAGTCCTTTGAACATCGTACGATAACTCAGGATTTGTTACGACTCTTATGTGACATTAGCAACATGAAAACTAATTTAGAATAATGTAGGATGGGTTACAACTTCTAAGAACACCTTACAACACCGTACGAAACATTAAAACTCCATAATAAACCTAATGAATTCCTCCGAGTCATTTAAACATCGTACGACAACTTAGAATATCTTACGACTCTGTATGCCACTTTAGCACCTTGAAAAGCATGTTAGTATAATGTACGACACCTCACAACTCCTAACAATACCGTACGTAAAAATAAAATCCATAATAAACCTAATGAATTCGTCGGAGTCCTTTGAACATCGTACGATAACTCAGGACTTGTTACGACTCTGTAAGTGACATTTGCAACATGAAAAGTAATTTGTAATATTGTAGGACGCGTTACAACTTCTAAGAACACCTTACATCACCGTATGAAACATTAAAACTCCATAATAAACCTAATGAATTCCACCGAGTCATTTAAACATCGTACGACAACTTAGAATATCTTACGACTCTGTATGCCACTTTAGCACCTTGAAAAGCATGTTAGTATAATGTACGACACCTCACAACTCCTAACAACACCTTACAATACCGTACGTAAAAATAAAATCCATAATAAACCTAATGAATTCGTCGGAGTCCTTTGAACATCGTACGATAACTCAGGACTTGTTACGACTATGTAAGTGACATTTGCAACATGAAAACTAATTTAGAATAATGTAGGATGGGTTACAACTTCTAAGAACACCTTACAACACCGTATGAAACATTAAAACTCCATAATAAACCTAATGAATTCCTCCGAGTCATTTAAACATCGTACGACAACTTAGAATATCTTACGACTCTATATGCCACATTAGCACCTTGAAAAGCATGTTAGTATAATGTATGACACCTCACAACTCCATACGTGCTTTTCATGTTGCTAATGTCGATATCGAGCCGTAACGTCTCCTGAGTTGTCGTAAGATGTTCAAAGGACTTTGAAGAAATCATTAGGTTTATTAAGGAGTATTAAGGTTCCGTACGGTGTTTTTAGGAGTTGTAAGGCGTCTAACATGATACTAACGTGGTAGTCAAGGTGCTAATACGACATACAAAGACGTAAGATGTCTTAAGTTAAACACCTTACAATACCGTACGTAAAAATAAAATCCATAATAAACCTAATGAATTCGTCCGAGTCCTTTGAACGTCATACGATAACTCAGGATTTGTTACGACTCTTATGTGACATTAGCAACATGAAAACTAATTTAGAATAATGTAGGATGGGTTACAACTTCTAAGAACACCTTACAACACCGTACGAAACATTAAAACTCCATAATAAACCTAATGAATTCCTCCGAGACATTTAAACATCGTGCGACAACTTAGAATTTCTTACGACTCTAGATGCCACATTAGCACCTTGAAAAGCATGTTAGTATGATGTACGACACCTCACAACTCCTAACAACACCTTACAATACAGTATGTAAAAATAAAATCCATAATAAACCTAATGAATTCGTCCGAGTCCTTTGAACATCGTACGATAACTCAGGATTTGTTACGACTCTGTATGTGACATTAGCAACATGAAAAGTAATTTAGAATAATGTAAGACGCGTTACAACTTCTAAAAACACCTTACAACACCGTACGAAACATTAAAACTCCATAAAAACCTAATGATACCTCCGAGTCATTTAAAAATCGTACGACAACTTAGAATATCTTACGACTCTGTATGCCACTTTAGCACCTTGAAAAGCATGTTAGAATAATGTACGACACTTCACAACTCCTAACAACACCTTACAATACCGTACGTAAAAATAAAATCCATAATAAACCTAATGAATTCATCGGAGTCCTTTCAACATCGTACGATAACTCAGGACTTGTTACGACTCTGTAAGTGACATTTGCAACATGAAAAGTAATTTGTAATATTGTAGGACGCGTTACAACTTCTAAGAACACCTTACATCACCGTATGAAACATTAAAACTCCATAATAAACCTAATGAATTCCACCGAGTCATTTAAACATCGTACGACAACTTAGAATATCTTACGACTCTATATGCCACATTAGCACCTTGAAAAGCATGTTAGTATAATGTACGACACCTCACAACTCCATACAACACCTTACAATACCGTACGTAAAAATAAATCCATAATAAACCTAATGAATTCGTCCATGTCCTTTGAACATCGTACGATAATTCAGGACTTATAACGACTCCGTATGTGACATTAGCAACATGAAAAGTAATTTAGATTAATGGAGGACGCGTTACAGCTTCTAAGAACACCTTACATCAACGTACGAAACATTAAAACTCCATAATAAACCTAATGAATTCCTCCGAGTCATTTAAACATCGTACGACAACTTAGAATATCTTACGACTCTGTATGCCACATTAGCACCTTGAAAAGCATGTTAGTATAATGTACGACACCTCACAACTCCATACAACACCTTACAATACCGTACGTAAAAATAAAATCCATAATAAACCTAATGAATTCGTCCGAGTCCTTTGAACATCATACGATAACTCAGGATTTGTTACGACTCTTATGTGACATTAGCAACATGAAAACTAATTTAGAATAATGTAGGATGGGTTACAACTTCTAAGAACACCTTACAACACCGTACGAAACATTAAAACTCCATAATAAACCTAATGAATTCCTCCGAGACATTTAAACATTGTACGACAACTTAGAATATCTTACGACTCTATATGCCATATTAGCACCTTGAAAAGCATGTTAGTATAATGTACGACACCTCACAACTCCATACAACACCTTACAATACCGTACGTAAAAATAAAATCCATAATAAACGTAATGAATTCGTCCGAGTCCTTTGAACATCGTACGATAACTCAGGATTTGTTACGACTCTTATGTGACATTAGCAACATGAAAACTAATTTAGAATAATGTAGGATGGGTTACAACTTCTAAGAACACCTTACAACACCGTACGAAACATTAAAACTCCATAATAAACCTAATGAATTCCTCCAAGACATTTAAACATCGTGCGACAACTTAGAATTTCTTACGACTCTAGATGCCACATTAGCACCTTGAAAAGCATGTTAGTATAATGTACGACACCTCACAACTCCTAACAATACCGTACGTAAAAATAAAATCCATAATAAACCTAATGAATTCGTCGGAGTCCTTTGAACATCGTACGATAACTCAGGACTTGTTACGACTCTGTAAGTGACATTTGCAACATGAAAAGTAATTTGTAATATTGTAGGACGCGTTACAACTTCTAAGAACACCTTACATCACCGTATGAAACATTAAAACTCCATAATAAACCTAATGAATTCCACCGAGTCATTTAAACATCGTACGACAACTTAGAATATCTTACGACTCTATATGCCACATTAGCACCTTGAAAAGCATGTTAGTATAATGTACGACACCTCACAACTCCTAACAACACCTTACAATACCGTACGTAAAAATAAATCCATAATAAACCTAATGAATTCGTCCATGTCCTTTGAACATCGTACGATAATTCAGGACTTGTAACGACTCCGTATGTGACATTAGCAACATGAAAAGTAATTTAGATTAATGGAGGACGCGTTACAGCTTCTAAGAACACCTTACATCACCGTACGAAACATTAAAACTCCATAATAAACCTAATGAATTCCTCCGAGTCATTTAAACATCGTACGACAACTTAGAATATCTTACGACTCTGTATGCCACTTTAGCACCTTGAAAAGCATGTTAGTATAATGTACGACACCTCACAACTCCTAACAACACCTTACAATACCGTACGTAAAAATAAAATCCATAATAAACCTAATGAATTCGTCGGAGTCCTTTGAACATCGTACGATAACTCAGGACTTGTTACGACTATGTAAGTGACATTTGCAACATGAAAACTAATTTAGAATAATGTAGGATGGGTTACAACTTCTAAGAACACCTTACAACACCGTATGAAACATTAAAACTCCATAATAAACCTAATGAATTCCTCCGAGTCATTTAAACATCGTACGACAACTTAGAATATCTTACGACTCTATATGCCACATTAGCACCTTGAAAAGCATGTTAGTATAATGTACGACACCTCACAACTCCTAACAACACCTTACAATACCGTACGTAAAAATAAATCCATAATAAACCTAATGAATTCGTCCATGTCCTTTGAACATCGTACGATAATTCAGGACTTGTAACGACTCCGTATGTGACATTAGCAACATGAAAAGTAATTTAGATTAATGGAGGACGCGTTACAGCTTCTAAGAACACCTTACATCACCGTACGAAACATTAAAACTCCATAATAAACCTAATGAATTCCTCCGAGTCATTTAAACATCGTACGACAACTTAGAATATCTTACGACTCTGTATGCCACTTTAGCACCTTGAAAAGCATGTTAGTATAATGTACGACACCTCACAACTCCTAACAACACCTTACAATACCGTACGTAAAAATAAAATCCATAATAAACCTAATGAATTCGTCGGAGTCCTTTGAACATCGTACGATAACTCAGGACTTGTTACGACTATGTAAGTGACATTTGCAACATGAAAACTAATTTAGAATAATGTAGGATGGGTTACAACTTCTAAGAACACCTTACAACACCGTATGAAACATTAAAACTCCATAATAAACCTAATGAATTCCTCCGAGTCATTTAAACATCGTACGACAACTTAGAATATCTTACGACTCTATATGCCACATTAGCACCTGGAAAAGCATGTTAGTATAATGTATGACACCTCACAACTCCATACAACACCTTACAATACTGTACGTAAAAATAAAATCCATAATAAACCTAATGAATTCGTCCGAGTCCTTTGAACGTCATACGATAACTCAGGATTTGTTACGACTCTTATGTGACATTAGCAACATGAAAACTAATTTAGAATAATGTAGGATGGGTTACAACTTCTAAGAACACCTTACAACACCGTACGAAACATTAAAACTCCATAATAAACCTAATGAATTCCTCCGAGACATTTAAACATCGTGCGACAACTTAGAATTTCTTACGACTCTAGATGCCACATTAGCACCTTGAAAAGCATGTTAGTATGATGTACGACACCTCACAACTCCTAACAACACCTTACAATACAGTATGTAAAAATAAAATCCATAATAAACCTAATGAATTCGTCCGAGTCCTTTGAACATCGTACGATAACTCAGGATTTGTTACGACTCTGTATGTGACATTAGCAACATGAAAAGTAATTTAGAATAATGTAAGACGCGTTACAACTTCTAAAAACACCTTACAACACCGTACGAAACATTAAAACTCCATAAAAACCTAATGATACCTCCGAGTCATTTAAAAATCGTACGACAACTTAGAATATCTTACGACTCTGTATGCCACTTTAGCACCTTGAAAAGCATGTTAGAATAATGTACGACACTTCACAACTCCTAACAACACCTTACAATACCGTACGTAAAAATAAAATCCATAATAAACCTAATGAATTCATCGGAGTCCTTTCAACATCGTACGATAACTCAGGACTTGTTACGACTCTGTAAGTGACATTTGCAACATGAAAAGTAGTTTGTAATATTGTAGGACGCGTTACAACTTCTAAGAACACCTTACATCACCGTATGAAACATTAAAACTCCATAATAAACCTAATGAATTCCACCGAGTCATTTAAACATCGTACGACAACTTAGAATATCTTACGACTCTATATGCCACATTAGCACCTTGAAAAGCATGTTAGTATAATGTACGACACCTCACAACTCCATACAACACCTTACAATACCGTACGTAAAAATAAATCCATAATAAACCTAATGAATTCGTCCATGTCCTTTGAACATCGTACGATAATTCAGGACTTATAACGACTCCGTATGTGACATTAGCAACATGAAAAGTAATTTAGATTAATGGAGGACGCGTTACAGCTTCTAAGAACACCTTACATCAACGTACGAAACATTAAAACTCCATAATAAACCTAATGAATTCCTCCGAGTCATTTAAACATCGTACGACAACTTAGAATATCTTACGACTCTGTATGCCACTTTAGCACCTTGAAAAGCATGTTAGTATAATGTACGACACCTCACAACTCCTAACAACACCTTACAATACCGTACGTAAAAATAAAATCCATAATAAACCTAATGAATTCGTCGGAGTCCTTTGAACATCGTACGATAACCCAGCATTTGTTACGACTCTTATATGACATTAGCAACATGAAAAGTAATTTAGAATAATGTAGGACGCGTTAAAACTTCTAAGAATACCTTACAACACAGTACGAAGCATTAAAACTCCATAAAAAACCTAATGAATTCCTCCGAGTCATTTAAATATCGTACTACAACTTAGAATATCTTACGACTCTATATGCCACATTAGCACCTTGAAAAGCATGTTAGTATAATGTACGACACCTCACAACTCCATACAACACCTTACAATACCGTACGTAAAAATAAATCCATAATAAACCTAATGAATTCGTCCATGTCCTTTGAACATCGTACGATAATTCAGGACTTGTTACGACTCCGTATGTGACATTAGCAACATGAAAAGTTATTTAGATTAATGTAGGACGCGTTACAGCTTCTAAGAACACCTTACATCACCGTACGAAACATTAAAACTCCATAATAAACCTAATGAATTCCTCCGAGTAATTTAAACATCGTGCGACAACTTAGAATATCTTACGACTCTATATGCCACATTAGCACCTTGAAAAGCATGTTAGTATAATGTACGACACCTCACAACTCCATACAACACCTTACAATACCGTACGTAAAAATAAAATCCATAATAAACCTAATGAATTCGTCCGAGTCCTTTGAACATCATACGATAACTCAGGATTTGTTACGACTCTTATGTGACATTAGCAACATGAAAACTAATTTAGAATAATGTAGGATGGGTTACAACTTCTAAGAACACCTTACAACACCGTACGAAACATTAAAACTCCATAATAAACCTAATGAATTCCTCCGAGACATTTAAACATCGTACGACAACTTAGAATATCTTACGACTCCATATGCCACATTAGCACCTTGAAAAGCATGTTAGTATAATGTACGACACCTCACAACTCCATACAACACCTTACAATACCGTACGTAAAAATAAAATCCATAATAAACCTAATGAATTCGTCCGAGTCCTTTAAACATCATACGATAACTCAGGATTTGTTACGACTCTTATGTGACATTAGCAACATGAAAACTAATTTAGAATAATGTAGGATGAGTTACAACTTCTAAGAACACCTTACAACACCGTACGAAACATTAGACCTCCATAATAAACCTAATGAATTCCTCCGAGACATTTAAACATCGTACGACAACTTAGAATATCTTACGACTCTATATGCCACATTAGCACCTTGAAAAGCATGTTAGTATAATGTACGACACCTCACAACTCCATAAAACACCTTACAATACCGTACGTAAAAATAAAATCCATAATAAACCTAATGAATTCGTCCGAGTCCTTTGAACATCATACGATAACTCAGGATTTGTTACGACTCTTATGTGACATTAGCAACATGAAAAATAATTTAGAATAATGTAGGATGGGTTACAACTTCTAAGAACACCTTACAACACCGTACGAAACATTAGACCCCCATAATAAACCTAATGAATTCCTCCGAGACATTTAAACATCGTACGACAACTTAGAATATCTTACGACTCTATATGCCACATTAGCACCTTGAAAAGCATGTTAGTATAATGTACGACACCTCACAACTCCATAAAACACCTTACAATACCGTACGTAAAAATAAAATCCATAATAAACCTAATGAATTCGTCCGAGTCCTTTGAACATCATACGATAACTCAGGATTTGTTACGACTCTTATGTGACATTAGCAACATGAAAAATAATTTAGAATAATGTAGGATGGGTTACAACTTCTAAGAACACCTTACAACACCGTACGAAACATTAAAACTCCATAATAAACCTAATGAATTCCTCCGAGACATTTAAACATCGTGCGACAACTTAGAATTTCTTACGACTCTAGATGCCACATTAGCACCTTGAAAAGCATGTTAGTATAATGTACGACACCTCACAACTCCTAACAACACCTTACAATACCGTACGTAAAAATAAAATCCATAATAAACCTAATGAATTCGTCCGAGTCCTTTGAACATCGTACGATAACTCAGGATTTGTTACGACTCTTATGTGACATTAGCAACATGAAAACTAATTTAGAATAATGTAGGATGGGTTACAACTTCTAAGAACACCTTACAACACCGTACGAAACATTAAAACTCCATAATAAACCTAATGAATTCCTCCAAGACATTTAAACATCGTGCGACAACTTAGAATTTCTTACGACTCTAGATGCCACATTAGCACCTTGAAAAGCATGTTAGTATAATGTACGACACCTCACAACTCCTAACAATACCGTACGTAAAAATAAAATCCATAATAAACCTAATGAATTCGTCGGAGTCCTTTGAACATCGTACGATAACTCAGGACTTGTTACGACTCTGTAAGTGACATTTGCAACATGAAAAGTAATTTGTAATATTGTAGGACGCGTTACAACTTCTAAGAACACCTTACATCACCGTATGAAACATTAAAACTCCATAATAAACCTAATGAATTCCACCGAGTCATTTAAACATCGTACGACAACTTAGAATATCTTACGACTCTATATGCCACATTAGCACCTTGAAAAGCATGTTAGTATAATGTACGACACCTCACAACTCCTAACAACACCTTACAATACCGTACGTAAAAATAAATCCATAATAAACCTAATGAATTCGTCCATGTCCTTTGAACATCGTACGATAATTCAGGACTTGTAACGACTCCGTATGTGACATTAGCAACATGAAAAGTAATTTAGATTAATGGAGGACGCGTTACAGCTTCTAAGAACACCTTACATCACCGTACGAAACATTAAAACTCCATAATAAACCTAATGAATTCCTCCGAGTCATTTAAACATCGTACGACAACTTAGAATATCTTACGACTCTGTATGCCACTTTAGCACCTTGAAAAGCATGTTAGTATAATGTACGACACCTCATAACTCCTAACAACACCTTACAATACCGTACGTAAAAATAAAATCCATAATAAACCTAATGAATTCGTCGGAGTCCTTTGAACATCGTACGATAACTCAGGACTTGTTACGACTATGTAAGTGACATTTGCAACATGAAAACTAATTTAGAATAATGTAGGATGGGTTACAACTTCTAAGAACACCTTACAACACCGTATGAAACATTAAAACTCCATAATAAACCTAATGAATTCCTCCGAGTCATTTAAACATCGTACGACAACTTAGAATATCTTACGACTCTATATGCCACATTAGCACCTTGAAAAGCATGTTAGTATAATGTATGACACCTCACAACTCCATACAACACCTTACAATACCGTACGTAAAAATAAAATCCATAATAAACCTAATGAATTCGTCCGAGTCCTTTGAACGTCATACGATAACTCAGGATTTGTTACGACTCTTATGTGACATTAGCAACATGAAAACTAATTTAGAATAATGTAGGATGGGTTACAACTTCTAAGAACACCTTACAACACCGTACGAAACATTAAAACTCCATAATAAACCTAATGAATTCCTCCGAGACATTTAAACATCGTGCGACAACTTAGAATTTCTTACGACTCTAGATGCCACATTAGCACCTTGAAAAGCATGTTAGTATGATGTACGACACCTCACAACTCCTAACAACACCTTACAATACAGTATGTAAAAATAAAATCCATAATAAACCTAATGAATTCGTCCGAGTCCTTTGAACATCGTACGATAACTCAGGATTTGTTACGACTCTGTATGTGACATTAGCAACATGAAAAGTAATTTAGAATAATGTAAGACGCGTTACAACTTCTAAAAACACCTTACAACACCGTACGAAACATTAAAACTCCATAAAAACCTAATGATACCTCCGAGTCATTTAAAAATCGTACGACAACTTAGAATATCTTACGACTCTGTATGCCACTTTAGCACCTTGAAAAGCATGTTAGAATAATGTACGACACTTCACAACTCCTAACAACACCTTACAATACCGTACGTAAAAATAAAATCCATAATAAACCTAATGAATTCATCGGAGTCCTTTGAACATCGTACGATAACTCAGGACTTGTTACGACTCTGTAAGTGACATTTGCAACATGAAAAGTAATTTGTAATATTGTAGGACGCGTTACAACTTCTAAGAACACCTTACATCACCGTATGAAACATTAAAACTCCATAATAAACCTAATGAATTCCACCGAGTCATTTAAACATCGTACGACAACTTAGAATATCTTACGACTCTATATGCCACATTAGCACCTTGAAAAGCATGTTAGTATAATGTACGACACCTCACAACTCCATACAACACCTTACAATACCGTACGTAAAAATAAATCCATAATAAACCTAATGAATTCGTCCATGTCCTTTGAACATCGTACGATAATTCAGGACTTATAACGACTCCGTATGTGACATTAGCAACATGAAAAGTAATTTAGATTAATGGAGGACGCGTTACAGCTTCTAAGAACACCTTACATCAACGTACGAAACATTAAAACTCCATAATAAACCTAATGAATTCCTCCGAGTCATTTAAACATCGTACGACAACTTAGAATATCTTACGACTCTGTATGCCACTTTAGCACCTTGAAAAGCATGTTAGTATAATGTACGACACCTCACAACTCCTAACAACACCTTACAATACCGTACGTAAAAATAAAATCCATAATAAACCTAATGAATTCGTCGGAGTCCTTTGAACATCGTACGATAACCCAGCATTTGTTACGACTCTTATATGACATTAGCAACATGAAAAGTAATTTAGAATAATGTAGGACGCGTTAAAACTTCTAAGAATACCTTACAACACAGTACGAAGCATTAAAACTCCATAAAAAACCTAATGAATTCCTCCGAGTCATTTAAATATCGTATTACAACTTAGAATATCTTACGACTCTATATGCCACATTAGCACCTTGAAAAGCATGTTAGTATAATGTACGACACCTCACAACTCCATACAACACCTTACAATACCGTACGTAAAAATAAATCCATAATAAACCTAATGAATTCGTCCATGTCCTTTGAACATCGTACGATAATTCAGGACTTGTTACGACTCCGTATGTGACAATAGCAACATGAAAAGTTATTTAGATTAATGTAGGACGCGTTACAGCTTCTAAGAACACCTTACATCACCGTACGAAACATTAAAACTCCATAATAAACCTAATGAATTCCTCCGAGTAATTTAAACATCGTGCGACAACTTAGAATATCTTACGACTCTATATGCCACATTAGCACCTTGAAAAGCATGTTAGTATAATGTACGACACCTCACAACTCCATACAACACCTTACAATACCGTACGTAAAAATAAAATCCATAATAAACCTAATGAATTCGTCCGAGTCCTTTGAACATCATACGATAACTCAGGATTTGTTACGACTCTTATGTGACATTAGCAACATGAAAACTAATTTAGAATAATGTAGGATGGGTTACAACTTCTAAGAACACCTTACAACACCGTACGAAACATTAAAACTCCATAATAAACCTAATGAATTCCTCCGAGACATTTAAACATCGTACGACAACTTAGAATATCTTACGACTCCATATGCCACATTAGCACCTTGAAAAGCATGTTAGTATAATGTACGACACCTCACAACTCCATACAACACCTTACAATACCGTACGTAAAAATAAAATCCATAATAAACCTAATGAATTCGTCCGAGTCCTTTAAACATCATACGATAACTCAGGATTTGTTACGACTCTTATGTGACATTAGCAACATGAAAACTAATTTAGAATAATGTAGGATGAGTTACAACTTCTAAGAACACCTTACAACACCGTACGAAACATTAAACCTCCATAATAAACCTAATGAATTCCTCCGAGACATTTAAACATCGTACGACAACTTAGAATATCTTACGACTCTATATGCCACATTAGCACCTTGAAAAGCATGTTAGTATAATGTACGACACCTCACAACTCCATACAACACCTTACAATACCGTACGTAAAAATAAAATCCATAATAAACCTAATGAATTCGTCCGAGTCCTTTAAACATCATACGATAACTCAGGATTTGTTACGACTCTTATGTGACATTAGCAACATGAAAACTAATTTAGAATAATGTAGGATGGGTTACAACTTCTAAGAACACCTTACAACACCGTACGAAACATTAAAACTCCATAATAAACCTAATGAATTTCTCCGAGACATTTAAACATCGTACGACAACTTAGAATATCTTACGACTCTATATACCACATTAGCACCTTGAAAAGCATGTTAGTATAATGTACGACACCTCACAACTCCATACAACACCTTACAATACCGTACGTAAAAATAAAATCCATAACAAACCTAATGAATTCGTCCGAGTCCTTTGAACATCATACGATAACTCAGGATTTGTTACGACTCTTATGTGACATTAGCAACATGAAAACTAATTTAGAATAATGTAGGATGGGTTACAACTTCTAAGAACACCTTACAACACCGTACGAAACATTAAAACTCCATAATAAACCTAATGAATTCCTCCGAGACATTTAAACATCGTGCGACAACTTAGAATTTCTTACGACTCTAGATGCCACATTAGCACCTTGAAAAGCATGTTAGTATAATGTACGACACCTCACAACTCCTAACAACACCTTACAATACCGTACGTAAAAATAAAATCCATAATAAACCTAATGAATTCGTCCGAGTCCTTTGAACATCGTACGATAACTCAGGATTTGTTACGACTCTGTATGTGACATTAGCAACATGAAAAGTAATTTAGAATAATGTAAGACGCGTTACAACTTCTAAAAACACCTTACAACACCGTACGAAACATTAAAACTCCATAATAAACCTAATGATACCTCCGAGTCATTTAAAAATCGTACGACAACTTAGAATATCTTACGACTCTGTATGCCACTTTAGCACCTTGAAAAGCATGTTAGTATAATGTACGACACTTCACAACTCCTAACAACACCTTACAATACCGTACGTAAAAATAAAATCCATAATAAACCTAATGAATTCGTCGGAGTCCTTTGAACATCGTACGATAACTCAGGACTTGTTACGACTATGTAAGTGACATTTGCAACATGAAAACTAATTTAGAATAATGTAGGATGGGTTACAACTTCTAAGAACAACTTACAACACCGTACGAAACATTAAAACTCCATAATAAACCTATTGAATTCCTCCGAGTCATTTAAACATCGTACGACAACTTAGAATATCTTACGACTCTATATGCCACATTAGCACCTTGAAAAGCATGTTAGTATAATGTACGACACCTCACAACTCCATACAACACCTTACAATACCGTACGTAAAAATAAAATCCATAATAAACCTAATGAATTCGTCCGAGTCCTTTGAACATCATACGATAACTCAGGATTTGTTACGACTCTTATGTGACATTAGCAACATGAAAACTAATTTAGAATAATGTAGGATGGGTTACAACTTCTAAGAACACCTTACAACACCGTACGAAACATTAAAACTCCATAATAAACCTAATGAATTCCTCCGAGACATTTAAACATTGTACGACAACTTAGAATATCTTACGACTCTATATGCCACATTAGCACCTTGAAAAGCATGTTAGTATAATGTACGACACCTCACAACTCCATACAACACCTTACAATACCGTACGTAAAAATAAAATCCATAATAAACATAATGAATTCGTCCGAGTCCTTTGAACATCGTACGATAACTCAGGATTTGTTACGACTCTGTATGTGACATTAGCAACATGAAAAGTAATTTAGAATAATGTAAGACGCGTTACAACTTCTAAAAACACCTTACAACACCGTACGAAACATTAAAACTCCATAATAAACCTAATGATACCTCCGAGTCATTTAAAAATCGTACGACAACTTAGAATATCTTACGACTCTGTATGCCACTTTAGCACCTTGAAAAGCATGTTAGTATAATGTACGACACTTCACAACTCCTAACAACACCTTACAATACCGTACGTAAAAATAAAATCCATAATAAACCTAATGAATTCGTCGGAGTCCTTTGAACATCGTACGATAACTCAGGACTTGTTACGACTATGTAAGTGACATTTGCAACATGAAAACTAATTTAGAATAATGTAGGATGGGTTACAACTTCTAAGAACAACTTACAACACCGTACGAAACATTAAAACTCCATAATAAACCTAATGAATTCCTCCGAGTCATTTAAACATCGTACGACAACTTAGAATATCTTACGACTCTATATGCCACATTAGCACCTTGAAAAGCATGTTAGTATAATGTACGACACCTCACAACTCCATACAACACCTTACAATACCGTACGTAAAAATAAAATCCATAATAAACCTAATGAATTCGTCCGAGTCCTTTGAACATCATACGATAACTCAGGATTTGTTACGACTCTTATGTGACATTAGCAACATGAAAACTAATTTAGAATAATGTAGGATGGGTTACAACTTCTAAGAACACCTTACAACACCGTACGAAACATTAAAACTCCATAATAAACCTAATGAATTCCTCCGAGACATTTAAACATTGTACGACAACTTAGAATATCTTACGACTCTATATGCCACATTAGCACCTTGAAAAGCATGTTAGTATAATGTACGACACCTCACAACTCCATACAACACCTTACAATACCGTACGTAAAAATAAAATCCATAATAAACATAATGAATTCGTCCGAGTCCTTTGAACATCGTACGATAACTCAGGATTTGTTACGACTCTTATGTGACATTAGCAACATGAAAACTAATTTAGAATAATGTAGGATGGGTTACAACTTCTAAGAACACCTTACAACACCGTACGAAACATTAAAACTCCATAATAAACCTAATGAATTCCTCCAAGACATTTAAACATCGTGCGACAACTTAGAATTTCTTACGACTCTAGATGCCACATTAGCACCTTGAAAAGCATGTTAGTATAATGTACGACACCTCACAACTCCTAACAATACCGTACGTAAAAATAAAATCCATAATAAACCTAATGAATTCGTCGGAGTCCTTTGAACATCGTACGATAACTCAGGACTTGTTACGACTCTGTAAGTGACATTTGCAACATGAAAAATAATTTGTAATATTGTAGGACGCGTTACAACTTCTAAGAACACCTTACATCACCGTATGAAACATTAAAACTCCATAATAAACCTAATGAATTCCACCGAGTCATTTAAACATCGTACGACAACTTAGAATATCTTACGACTCTATATGCCCCATTAGCACCTTGAAAAGCATGTTAGTATAATGTACGACACCTCACAACTCCTAACAACACCTTACAATACCGTACGTAAAAATAAATCCATAATAAACCTAATGAATTCGTCCATGTCCTTTGAACATCGTACGATAATTCAGGACTTGTAACGACTCCGTATGTGACATTAGCAACATGAAAAGTAATTTAGATTAATGGAGGACGCGTTACAGCTTCTAAGAACACCTTACATCACCGTACGAAACATTAAAACTCCATAATAAACCTAATGAATTCCTCCGAGTCATTTAAACATCGTACGACAACTTAGAATTTCTTACGACTCTAGATGCCACATTAGCACCTTGAAAAGCATGTTAGTATAATGTACGACACCTCACAACTCCTAACAACACCTTACAATACCGTACGTAAAAATAAAATCCATAATAAACCTAATGAATTCGTCCGAGTCCTTTGAACATCGTACGATAACTCAGGATTTGTTACGACTCTGTATGTGACATTAGCAACATGAAAAGTAATTTAGAATAATGTAAGACGCGTTACAACTTCTAAAAACACCTTACAACACCGTACGAAACATTAAAACTCCATAATAAACCTAATGATACCTCCGAGTCATTTAAAAATCGTACGACAACTTAGAATATCTTACGACTCTGTATGCCACTTTAGCACCTTGAAAAGCATGTTAGTATAATGTACGACACTTCACAACTCCTAACAACACCTTACAATACCGTACGTAAAAATAAAATCCATAATAAACCTAATGAATTCGTCGGAGTCCTTTGAACATCGTACGATAACTCAGGACTTGTTACGACTATGTAAGTGACATTTGCAACATGAAAACTAATTTAGAATAATGTAGGATGGGTTACAACTTCTAAGAACAACTTACAACACCGTACGAAACATTAAAACTCCATAATAAACCTAATGAATTCCTCCGAGTCATTTAAACATCGTACGACAACTTAGAATATCTTACGACTCTATATGCCACATTAGCACCTTGAAAAGCATGTTAGTATAATGTACGACACCTCACAACTCCATACAACACCTTACAATACCGTACGTAAAAATAAAATCCATAATAAACCTAATGAATTCGTCCGAGTCCTTTGAACATCATACGATAACTCAGGATTTGTTACGACTCTTATGTGACATTAGCAACATGAAAACTAATTTAGAATAATGTAGGATGGGTTACAACTTCTAAGAACACCTTACAACACCGTACGAAACATTAAAACTCCATAATAAACCTAATGAATTCCTCCGAGACATTTAAACATTGTACGACAACTTAGAATATCTTACGACTCTATATGCCACATTAGCACCTTGAAAAGCATGTTAGTATAATGTACGACACCTCACAACTCCATACAACACCTTACAATACCGTACGTAAAAATAAAATCCATAATAAACATAATGAATTCGTCCGAGTCCTTTGAACATCGTACGATAACTCAGGATTTGTTACGACTCTGTATGTGACATTAGCAACATGAAAAGTAATTTAGAATAATGTAAGACGCGTTACAACTTCTAAAAACACCTTACAACACCGTACGAAACATTAAAACTCCATAATAAACCTAATGATACCTCCGAGTCATTTAAAAATCGTACGACAACTTAGAATATCTTACGACTCTGTATGCCACTTTAGCACCTTGAAAAGCATGTTAGTATAATGTACGACACTTCACAACTCCTAACAACACCTTACAATACCGTACGTAAAAATAAAATCCATAATAAACCTAATGAATTCGTCGGAGTCCTTTGAACATCGTACGATAACTCAGGACTTGTTACGACTATGTAAGTGACATTTGCAACATGAAAACTAATTTAGAATAATGTAGGATGGGTTACAACTTCTAAGAACAACTTACAACACCGTACGAAACATTAAAACTCCATAATAAACCTAATGAATTCCTCCGAGTCATTTAAACATCGTACGACAACTTAGAATATCTTACGACTCTATATGCCACATTAGCACCTTGAAAAGCATGTTAGTATAATGTACGACACCTCACAACTCCATACAACACCTTACAATACCGTACGTAAAAATAAAATCCATAATAAACCTAATGAATTCGTCCGAGTCCTTTGAACATCATACGATAACTCAAGATTTGTTACGACTCTTATGTGACATTAGCAACATGAAAACTAATTTAGAATAATGTAGGATGGGTTACAACTTCTAAGAACACCTTACAACACCGTACGAAACATTAAAACTCCATAATAAACCTAATGAATTCCTCCGAGACATTTAAACATTGTACGACAACTTAGAATATCTTACGACTCTATATGCCACATTAGCACCTTGAAAAGCATGTTAGTATAATGTACGACACCTCACAACTCCATACAACACCTTACAATACCGTACGTAAAAATAAAATCCATAATAAACATAATGAATTCGTCCGAGTCCTTTGAACATCGTACGATAACTCAGGATTTGTTACGACTCTTATGTGACATTAGCAACATGAAAACTAATTTAGAATAATGTAGGATGGGTTACAACTTCTAAGAACACCTTACAACACCGTACGAAACATTAAAACTCCATAATAAACCTAATGAATTCCTCCAAGACATTTAAACATCGTGCGACAACTTAGAATTTCTTACGACTCTAGATGCCACATTAGCACCTTGAAAAGCATGTTAGTATAATGTACGACACCTCACAACTCCTAACAATACCGTACGTAAAAATAAAATCCATAATAAACCTAATGAATTCGTCGGAGTCCTTTGAACATCGTACGATAACTCAGGACTTGTTACGACTCTTTAAGTGACATTTGCAACATGAAAAATAATTTGTAATATTGTAGGACGCGTTACAACTTCTAAGAACACCTTACATCACCGTATGAAACATTAAAACTCCATAATAAACCTAATGAATTCCACCGAGTCATTTAAACATCGTACGACAACTTAGAATATCTTACGACTCTATATGCCCCATTAGCACCTTGAAAAGCATGTTAGTATAATGTACGACACCTCACAACTCCTAACAACACCTTACAATACCGTACATAGAAATAAATCCATAATAAACCTAATGAATTCGTCCATGTCCTTTGAACATCGTACGATAATTCAGGACTTGTAACGACTCCGTATGTGACATTAGCAACATGAAAAGTAATTTAGATTAATGGAGGACGCGTTACAGCTTCTAAGAACACCTTACATCACCGTACGAAACATTAAAACTCCATAATAAACCTAATGAATTCCTCCGAGTCATTTAAACATCGTACGACAACTTAGAATATCTTACGACTCTGTATGCCACTTTAGCACCTTGAAAAGCATGTTAGTATAAAGTACGACACCTCACAACTCCTAACAACACCTTACAATACCGTACGTAAAAATAAAATCCATAATAAACCTAATGAATTCGTCGGAGTCCTTTGAACATCGTACGATAACTCAGGACTTGTTACGACTATGTAAGTGACATTTGCAACATGAAAACTAATTTAGAATAATGTAGGATGGGTTACAACTTCTAAGAACAACTTACAACACCGTACGAAACATTAAAACTCCATAATAAACCTAATGAATTCCTCCGAGGCATTTAAACATCGTACGACAACTTAGAATATCTTACGACTCTATATGCCACATTAGCACCTTGAAAAGCATGTTAGTATAATGTACGACACCTCACAACTCCATACAACACCTTACAATACCGTACGTAAAAATAAAATCCATAATAAACCTAATGAATTCGTCCGAGTCCTTTGAACATCATACGATAACTCAGGATTTGTTACGACTCTTATGTGACATTAGCAACATGAAAACTAATTTAGAATAATGTAGGATGGGTTACAACTTCTAAGAACACCTTACAACACCGTACGAAACATTAAAACTCCATAATAAACCTAATGAATTCCTCCGAGACATTTAAACATCGTACGACAACTTAGAATATCTTACGACTCCATATGCCACATTAGCACCTTGAAAAGCATGTTAGTATAATGTACGACACCTCACAACTCCATACAACACCTTACAATACCGTACGTAAAAATAAAATCCATAATAAACCTAATGAATTCGTCCGAGTCCTTTAAACATCATACGATAACTCAGGATTTGTTACGACTCTTATGTGACATTAGCAACATGAAAACTAATTTAGAATAATGTAGGATGAGTTACAACTTCTAAGAACACCTTACAACACCGTACGAAACATTAAAACTCCATAATAAACCTAATGAATTCCTCCGAGACATTTAAACATCGTACGACAACTTAGAATATCTTACGACTCTATATGCCACATTAGCACCTTGAAAAGCATGTTAGTATAATGTACGACACCTCACAACTCCATACAACACCTTACAATACCGTACGTAAAAATAAAATCCATAATAAACCTAATGAATTCGTCCGAGTCCTTTAAACATCATACGATAACTCAGGATTTGTTACGACTCTTATGTGACATTAGCAACATGAAAACTAATTTAGAATAATGTAGGATGGGTTACAACTTCTAAGAACACCTTACAACACCGTACGAAACATTAAAACTCCATAATAAACCTAATGAATTCCTCCGAGACATTTAAACATCGTACGACAACTTAGAATATCTTACGACTCTATATGCCACATTAGCACCTTGAAAAGCATGTTAGTATAATGTACGACACCTCACAACTCCATACAACACCTTACAATACCGTACGTAAAAATAAAATCCATAATAAACCTAATGAATTCGTCCGAGTCCTTTGAACATCATACGATAACTCAGGATTTGTTACGACTCTTATGTGACATTAGCAACATGAAAACTAATTTAGAATAATGTAGGATGGGTTACAACTTCTAAGAACACCTTACAACACCGTACGAAACATTAAAACTCCATAATAAACCTAATGAATTCCTCCGAGACATTTAAACATCGTGCGACAACTTAGAATTTCTTACGACTCTAGATGCCACATTAGCACCTTGAAAAGCATGTTAGTATAATGTACGACACCTCACAACTCCTAACAACACCTTACAATACCGTACGTAAAAATAAAATCCATAATAAACCTAATGAATTCGTCCGAGTCCTTTGAACATCGTACGATAACTCAGGATTTGTTACGACTCTGTATGTGACATTAGCAACATGAAAAGTAATTTAGAATAATGTAAGACGCGTTACAACTTCTAAAAACACCTTACAACACCGTACGAAACATTAAAACTCCATAATAAACCTAATGATACCTCCGAGTCATTTAAAAATCGTACGACAACTTAGAATATCTTACGACTCTGTATGCCACTTTAGCACCTTGAAAAGCATGTTAGTATAATGTACGACACTTCACAACTCCTAACAACACCTTACAATACCGTACGTAAAAATAAAATCCATAATAAACCTAATGAATTCGTCGGAGTCCTTTGAACATCGTACGATAACTCAGGACTTGTTACGACTATGTAAGTGACATTTGCAACATGAAAACTAATTTAGAATAATGTAGGATGGGTTACAACTTCTAAGAACAACTTACAACACCGTACGAAACATTAAAACTCCATAATAAACCTAATGAATTCCTCCGAGTCATTTAAACATCGTACGACAACTTAGAATATCTTACGACTCTATATGCCACATTAGCACCTTGAAAAGCATGTTAGTATAATGTACGACACCTCACAACTCCATACAACACCTTACAATACCGTACGTAAAAATAAAATCCATAATAAACCTAATGAATTCGTCCGAGTCCTTTGAACATCATACGATAACTCAGGATTTGTTACGACTCTTATGTGACATTAGCAACATGAAAACTAATTTAGAATAATGTAGGATGGGTTACAACTTCTAAGAACACCTTACAACACCGTACGAAACATTAAAACTCCATAATAAACCTAATGAATTCCTCCGAGACATTTAAACATTGTACGACAACTTAGAATATCTTACGACTCTATATGCCACATTAGCACCTTGAAAAGCATGTTAGTATAATGTACGACACCTCACAACTCCATACAACACCTTACAATACCGTACGTAAAAATAAAATCCATAATAAACATAATGAATTCGTCCGAGTCCTTTGAACATCGTACGATAACTCAGGATTTGTTATGACTCTTATGTGACATTAGCAACATGAAAACTAATTTAGAATAATGTAGGATGGGTTACAACTTCTAAGAACACCTTACAACACCGTACGAAACATTAAAACTCCATAATAAACCTAATGAATTCCTCCAAGACATTTAAACATCGTGCGACAACTTAGAATTTCTTACGACTCTAGATGCCACATTAGCACCTTGAAAAGCATGTTAGTATAATGTACGACACCTCACAACTCCTAACAATACCGTACGTAAAAATAAAATCCATAATAAACCTAATGAATTCGTCGGAGTCCTTTGAACATCGTACGATAACTCAGGACTTGTTACGACTCTGTAAGTGACATTTGCAACATGAAAAGTAATTTGTAATATTGTAGGACGCGTTACAACTTCTAAGAACACCTTACATCACCGTATGAAACATTAAAACTCCATAATAAACCTAATGAATTCCACCGAGTCATTTAAACATCGTACGACAACTTAGAATATCTTACGACTCTATATGCCCCATTAGCACCTTGAAAAGCATGTTAGTATAATGTACGACACCTCACAACTCCTAACAACACCTTACAATACCGTACGTAAAAATAAATCCATAATAAACCTAATGAATTCGTCCACGTCCTTTGAACATCGTACGATAATTAAGGACTTGTAACGACTCCGTATGTGACATTAGCAACATGAAAAGTAATTTAGATTAATGGAGGACGCGTTACAGCTTCTAAGAACACCTTACATCACCGTACGAAACATTAAAACTCCATAATAAACCTAATGAATTCCTCCGAGTCATTTAAACATCGTACGACAACTTAGAATATCTTACGACTCTGTATGCCACTTTAGCACCTTGAAAAGCATGTTAGTATAAAGTACGACACCTCACAACTCCTAACAACACCTTACAATACCGTACGTAAAAATAAAATCCATAATAAACCTAATGAATTCGTCCGAGTCCTTTGAACGTCATACGATAACTCAGGATTTGTTACGACTCTTATGTGACATTAACAACATGAAAACTAATTTAGAATAATGTAGGATGGGTTACAACTTCTAAGAACACCTTACAACACCGTACGAAACATTAAAACTCCATAATAAACCTAATGAATTCCTCCAAGACATTTAAACATCGTGCGACAACTTAGAATTTCTTACGACTCTAGATGCCACATTAGCACCTTGAAAAGCATGTTAGTATAATGTACGACACCTCACAACTCCTAACAATACCGTACGTAAAAATAAAATCCATAATAAACCTAATGAATTCGTCGGAGTCCTTTGAACATCGTACGATAACTCAGGACTTGTTACGACTCTGTAAGTGACATTTGCAACATGAAAAGTAATTTGTAATATTGTAGGACGCGTTACAACTTCTAAGAACACCTTACATCACCGTATGAAACATTAAAACTCCATAATAAACCTAATGAATTCCACCGAGTCATTTAAACATCGTACGACAACTTAGAATATCTTACGACTCTATATGCCCCATTAGCACCTTGAAAAGCATGTTAGTATAATGTACGACACCTCACAACTCCTAACAACACCTTACAATACCGTACGTAAAAATAAATCCATAATAAACCTAATGAATTCGTCCACGTCCTTTGAACATCGTACGATAATTAAGGACTTGTAACGACTCCGTATGTGACATTAGCAACATGAAAAGTAATTTAGATTAATGGAGGACGCGTTACAGCTTCTAAGAACACCTTACATCACCGTACGAAACATTAAAACTCCATAATAAACCTAATGAATTCCTCCGAGTCATTTAAACATCGTACGACAACTTAGAATATCTTACGACTCTGTATGCCACTTTAGCACCTTGAAAAGCATGTTAGTATAAAGTACGACACCTCACAACTCCTAACAACACCTTACAATACCGTACGTAAAAATAAAATCCATAATAAACCTAATGAATTCGTCCGAGTCCTTTGAACGTCATACGATAACTCAGGATTTGTTACGACTCTTATGTGACATTAACAACATGAAAACTAATTTAGAATAATGTAGGATGGGTTACAACTTCTAAGAACACCTTACAACACCGTACGAAACATTAAAACTCCATAATAAACCTAATGAATTCCTCCGAGACATTTAAACATCGTGCGACAACTTAGAATTTCTTACGACTCTAGATGCCACATTAGCACCTTGAAAAGCATGTTAGTATGATGTACGACACCTCACAACTCCTAACAACACCTTACAATACAGTATGTAAAAATAAAATCCATAATAAACCTAATGAATTCGTCCGAGTCCTTTGAACATCGTACGATAACTCAGGATTTGTTACGACTCTGTATGTGACATTAGCAACATGAAAAGTAATTTAGAATAATGTAAGACGCGTTACAACTTCTAAAAACACCTTACAACACCGTACGAAACATTAAAACTCCATAAAAACCTAATGATACCTCCGAGTCATTTAAAAATCGTACGACAACTTAGAATCTCTTACGACTCTGTATGCCACTTTAGCACCTTGAAAAGCATGTTAAAATAATGTACGACACTTCACAACTCCTAACAACACCTTACAATACCGTACGTAAAAATAAAATCCATAATAAACCTAATGAATTCGTCGGAGTCCTTTGAACATCGTACGATAACTCAGGACTTGTTACGACTCTTATATGACATTAGCAACATGAAAAGTAATTTAGAATAATGTAGGACGCGTTAAAACTTCTAAGAATACCTTACAACACAGTACGAAGCATTAAAACTCCATAAAAAACCTAATGAATTCCTCCGAGTCATTTAAATATCGTACTACAACTTAGAATATCTTACGACTCTATATGCCACATTAGCACCTTGAAAAGCATGTTAGTATAATGTACGACACCTCACAACTCCATACAACACCTTACAATACCGTACGTAAAAATAAATCCATAATAAACCTAATGAATTCGTCCATGTCCTTTGAACATCGTACGATAATTCAGGACTTGTTACGACTCCGTATGTGACATTAGCAACATGAAAAGTTATTTAGATTAATGTAGGACGCGTTACAGCTTCTAAGAACACCTTACATCACCGTACGAAACATTAAAACTCCATAATAAACCTAATGAATTCCTCCGAGTAATTTAAACATCGTACGACAACTTAGAATATCTAACGACTCTGTATGCCACTTTAGCACCTTGAAATGCATGTTAGTATAATGTACGACACCTCACAACTCCTAACAACATCTTACAATACCGTACGTAAAAATAAAATCCATAATAAACCTAATGAATTCGTCGGAGACCTTTGAACATCGTACGATAACCCAGGATTTGTTACGACTCTTATATGACATTAGCAACATGAAAAGTAATTTAGAATAATGTAGGACGCGTTACAACATCTAAGAACACCTTACGATACAGTACGAAACATTAAAACTCCATAATAAACCTAATGAATTCCTCCGAGTCATTTAAATATCGTACCACAACTTAGAATATCTTACGACTCTATATGCCACATTAGCACCTTGAAAAGCATGTTAGTATAATGTACGACACCTCACAACTCCATACAACACCTTACAATACCGTACGTAAAAATAAATCCATAATAAACCTAATGAATTCGTCGGAGTCCTTTGAACATCGTACGATAACCCAGGATTTGTTACGACTCTTATATAACATTAGCAACATGAAAAGTAATTTAGAATAATGTAGGACGCATTACAACTTCTAAGAACAACTTACAACACAGTACGAAACATTAAAACTCCATAATAAACCTAATGAATTCCTCCGAGTCATTTAAATATCGTACTACAACTTAGAATATCTTACGACTTTGTATGCCACATTAGCACCATGAAAAACATGTTAGTATAATGTACGACACCTCACAACTCCATACAACACCTTACAATACAGTACGTAAAAATAAAATCCATAATAAACCTGATGAATTCGTCCATGTCCTTTGAACATCGTACGATAACTCAAGACTTGTTACGACTCTGTATGTGACATTAGCAACATGAAAAGTAATTTAGAATAATGTAGGACGCCTTACAGCTTCTAAGAACACCTTACATCACCGTACGAAACATTAAAAATCCATAATAATCCTAATGAATTCCTCCGAGTCATTTAAACATCATACGACAACTTAGAATATCTTACGACTATGTATGTCACTTTAGCACCTTGAAAAGCATGTTAGTGTAATGTACGACACCTCACAAATCTTAACAACAACTTACAATACCGTACGTAAAAATAAAATCCATAGTAAACCTAATGAATTCGTCCGAGTCCTTTGAACATCGTACGATAACTCAGGATTTGTTACAACTCTTATGTGACATTAGCAACATGAAAACTAGTTTAGAATAATGTAGGATGGGTTACAACTTCTAAGAACACCTTACAACACCGTACGAAACATTAAAACTCCATAATAAACCTAATGAATTCCTTCGAGTCATTTAAACATCGTATGACAACTTAGAATATCTTACGACTCTGTATGCCACATTAGCACCTTGAAAAGCATGTTACTATAATTTACAACACCTCACAACTCCATACAACGCCTTACAATACCGTACGTAAAAATAAAATCCATAATAAACCTAATGAATTCATCCGAGTCCTTTGAACATCGTACGATAACTCAGGATTTGTTACGACTTTGTATGTGACATTAGAAACATGAAAGGTAATTCAGAATAATGTAGGACGCGTTACGGCTTCTAAGAACTCCTTACATCACCTTACGAAACATTAAAACTCCATAATAAACCTAATGAATTCCTCCGAGTCATTTAAACATCGTACGACAACTTAGAATATCTTACGACTTTGTATGCCACATTAACACCTTGAAAAGCATGTTAGTATAATGTACGGCACCTCACAACTCCATACAACACCTTACAATACCGTACGTAAAAATAAAATCCATAATAAACCTAATGAATTCGTCGGAGTCCTTTGAACATCGTACGATAACCCAGGATTTGTTACGACTCTTATATGACATTAGCAACATGAAAAGTAATTTAGAATAATGTAGGACGCGTTAAAACTTCTAAGAACACCTTACAACACAGTACGAAACATTAAAACTCCATAATAAACCTAATGAATTCCTCCGAGTCATTTAAATATAGTACTACAACTTAGAATATCTTACGACTCTATATGCCACATTAGCACCTTGAAAAGCATGTTAGTATAATGTACGACACCTCACAACTCCATACAACACCTTACAATACCGTACGTAAAAATAAATCCATAATAAACATAATGAATTCGTCCATGTCTTTTGGACATCGTACGATAATTCAGGACTTGTTACGACTCCGTATGTGACATTAGCAACATGAAAAGTAATTTAGAATAATGTAGGACGCGTTACAACTTCTAAAAACACCTTACAACACCTTACGAAACATTAAAACTCCATAATAAACCTAATGAATTCCTCCGAGTCATTTAACCATCGTACGACAACTTAAAATATCTTACGACTTTGTATGCCACATTTGCACCTTGAAAAGCATGTTAGTATAATGTACGGCACCTTACAACTCCATACAACACCTTACAATACCGTACGTAAAAATAAAATCCATAATAAACCTAATTAATTCGTCCATGTCCTTTGAACATCGTACGATAACTCAGGACTTGTTACGACTCTGTATGTGACATTAGCAACATGAAAAGTAATTTAGAATAATGTAGGACGCGTTACAGCTTCTAAGAACACCTTACACCACCGTACGAAACATTAAAACTCAATAATAAACCTAATGAATTCCTCCGAGTCATTTAAACATCGTACGACAACTTATAATATCTTACGACTCTGTATGCCACTTTAGCACCTTGAAAAGCATGTTAGTGTAATGTACGACACCTCACAAATCTTATCAACACCTTACAATACCGTACGTAAAAATAAAATCCATAATAAACCTAATGAATTCGTGCGAGTCCTTTGAACATCGTACGATAACTCGGGATTTGTTACGACTTTGTATGTGACATTAGCAACATGAAATGTAATTTAGAATAATGTAGGACGCGTTACAACTTCTAAAAACACCTTACAACATCGTACGAAACATTAAAGCTCCATAATAAACCTTATGAATTCCTCCGAGTCATTTAAAAATCGTACGACAACTTAGAATATCTTACGACTCTGTATTGTACTTTAGCACCTTGAAAAGCATGTTAGTATAACGTACGACACTTCACAACTCCTAACAACACCTTACAATACCGTACGTAAAAATAAAATCCATAATAAACATAATGAATTCGTCGGAGTCCTTTGAACATCGTACGATAACTCAGGACTTGTTACGACTCTGTATGTGACATTAGCAACATGAAGACTAATTTGTAATAATGTAGGACGCGTTACAACTTCTAAGAACACCTTACATCACCGTACGAAACATTAAAACTCCATAATAAACTTAATAAATTCCTCCGAGTCATTTAAACATCGTACGACAACTTAGAATATCTTACGCCTCTATATGCCACATTAGCACCTTGAAAAGCATGTTAGTATAATGTACGACACCTCACAACTCCTTACAACACCTTACAATTCCGTACGTAAAAATAAAATCCATAATAAACCTAATGAATTCGTCCGAGTCCTTTGAACATCGTACGATAACTCAGGATTTGTTACGACTCTTATGTGACATTAGCAACATGAAATTAATTTAGAATAATGTAGGATGGGTTACAACTTCTAAGAACACCTTACAACACCGTACGAAACATTAAAACTCCATAATAAACCTAATGAATTCCTCCGAGTCATTTAAACATCGTATGACAACTTAGATGATCTCACCATGTCAAGTGGACTTTCAGAACCAGTAAAAGTTCGTGGGTGAAAAACTTGAAAAGTCTCATAAGTACACCCTCACTATAGATTCCTTTTTCCATAGTTCAATAAAATCAGTGATTACCACTTGATTTAACTATTTCGAGAAGCTCCTAAAATCATCCATTCATGCTTAGATGATCTAACACCTAAAGAACTACTAATACTAAGATGTCACTAAGGTTACCATCTGAAATGTCACGTCCTCTACCACGTCCTACTATTAAACTAGTGTCCCACTATTCCAGAGCAGCATTGCCATGTGGAGCTATTAACTAGGCTAAATCCTATACCTCCACCCGAAGGTGTCATTCGATTTACCGGGGGCGTATTTTATTTCTAACAAACAAAATATTAATAAATATGAAAAGGTATAGTTCACATCATGGTGTTAAATGTTTGAGTATCGTACGTAATACCACATAACATAAGTAACAAAATCAATAACAAAATCGTGAATTATCGTCAATCCTCACCGCCAAATCGGCTACTAAAGTTACCGATCTAATGATCATAGAAAGAAAAGGAAGGGCTTACTTCGGAATAACAGAATTTAGTGAGATCGTAGAATTCTTTACCGATATAAAGTTTTATTATATTTTTATTTATTTATTTTATTTTATCGATATAACCAATCATCTACGAGCGCCTTTAACGTAGTTCTCTCCTCGAGAGAAGTCAACCGGGTAAGCATCATCTGGCACGCGTCAAACACGATCTGCATCTCTATCTTGTAATTCATCGATCTACCTTTCGTACTAATAGTAAGGAGTCGTCGATAGATTTTTCTAACATGGAATCTAAACGTGGAGTACTAGACGAGTCGTCGATCTTGAATATAGACGGAAGACCGCGCTCTACGCCTGGGGAATCAACCACCGACTCCTTTACCATATTGGGTTCAGGTGCAACCTCATCATCAACAACCATACGGACAATCTTTCTATGCCTCCAGGAATATACTATGCAGTGCTCGGGGGTTCGCTATAATTCATTCGAAGGTATGATGTCTTGAACATCGTCGCTCTAAGCCTCCATTACCGGCTCTACATCAACCACGGACTCAACGACTGACCCTAAATTAGTGCTAAGTGAGACTCGTGTCTCGAGGACTCTTTCAGACATTTGTGACAACAAAAAGGCATATTCGTACTTAACTTCTACTTAAAAGACACTTAAATACATTTATATCAAGTAAGCACACAAGGTACACTTAGATATCCAATCTAATAATTGTAAACCACACAAGGTATATTTAGATATTCAATCAATTTAAATCACACAAGATATTCTTAGATATACAATTTAAAAATCAAAACGCACACAAAAATGCTTGGGAATTTTGGAAGTGTTTTTGGGAATTTAAGATTTTTCAAAAACTTTCAAGTTATAGTCTAGAATTTTTCAAAAACATTTTTCTAGTTCGCTATAATCATTGGCTCTGATACCAACTTCTGTCACACCCCAAAAATCGTTGCAGCGGAAGTCACGAATATTTGGTGCTTAGAGCGAAGTTGGCACCCATTAGTTATAAAACAAACACCACATTAATTTAAAAGGTAATTAAAAGTGTTAATGTTGATACGTCAACATCCCACAATTTTTCATTAAGAATATAAAATACGATATCGTCTTAATAAAGCGTAGATTGTTTGAAGTAAAGTCAAACAAAATTTTAAACAAAACGGTCCCAAAACACATAAACCAAATGTGGAGTTTGTAGTCCAAAAACTATCCTTCCACAAATTCCCATGCCCAACACTTTGTACCTGAAAAACATGTAAAAACTAAGTCAACATAAAGTTTGTGAGTTTTCGGGTTTTAATCAAAGTAAAGTCATCTTTCATTCACAATAGATATGCTTGGCTTTGAGACGCCAACAAGACCGTACGTCAAGGGCTAGCTAGGCCCAGAGACAAATGAATCATCAAAGTCATGAGTCCATAATCAAACCAAGAAACGAAGTTCCCTCACAACAATCAACTTATATTCCCCCGCATGTCAACACGATCAGAGCGACTGATCACGAGGGGCGGAATTCCAAACCCGATAGATCTACCAATATAACCTGTGGTTTCTCACTCCAAGAGAAATTAATGATTATGAGTGGGCATTACGCGTAAAATCATCAAACACTCATGCCATCATTTTGGTCAACAACAATACCCGTCTCCCAATACATATCAAAAACAATATAAACAAAATACATGTTTTTCCCCCGAAAATATTTAAATAAAACATTATTTAAAAAGGGGCCGAGACACTCATAGGTCTCTCAATTTATATCAAAACATTATAAACAAAGACATGTTTTTCCCCCAAAATAGTTAAATAAAACATTATTTAAAAAGGGGCCGAAGAACTCACAGTGAATACGCCAAAAGCTAGAACATATAAGTCCAACAATAACACCACCTAAAAACATCCTATATAAAAAGGACCCGTTCAAAAGATGCACACATATATCAAGTCTAAAACCGTGTAGGTTGTTCACCAAAACCTAACTAGACTTATGTGAAAACATTTCATTTACAAAAGCAACCCTTAATTTTAATGACCCGTTGGTGATCTTTATCCTTCGATTAATGTTATATATAATAACACACACTTTGATATTTTGTTATAACTTTGACTAGTTTTCATACTACTAATCACATAAACACATATAACACACATGAAATAACACATAAAAGCCATATTTAGTCCTTTAACTTTTCTAAGTAAACAAACACTTTTACTCATCTAATATTATTCATATACTTAGGAAAATATAATTTAATATTCTCATGTCATAGTTAAAGTTCATAACACTTAGAAAAATATATACATTTTTCTCTAGTTAACTAGTAAGCATTTTTCAACATGACGGTTAGCACTTAACGGGATATTTAACCACGTTTTCATAAGCAACTTATTAATCATATGAAATTATATATCTAAACATATTGTCACATAACAAAATCATATTTCATATATTTCTCATGCAAATCACAATATTAGCTAAACATGTCCATTTTAACATTTTCGGAAACGTTTTCGGGTCACGGAATGCAACCTAATACCCGTATTTTTGTCATTACTTTATAGATACTTTTATATAAGTAGGTTAACTTAAAAATAAGCTCAAAGTTTCTGATCCAAAATAGTTTACAAAAATATTACGTTTTAGAGTCGAAAATCGTCGTTTTCGGCTTTTTCGGGTACATAGTTTGCACGTTTTTGAGTTTAAAACTCTAAGTTTTTGTACCAAACTTTAAATCTCATATTTTTATATAAAATTATACTTTATAATCTGTTGAAAATAATATTTTTACATATTTACATTTTTAAGCTAAAACCGGTGCGTTTTACGCGTATTTTCGTATCAAAAACCGTTATTTGTAAGGTTTAATCACATCTTTCTTATAATATATTTAAAATACTTCTTTTATAAAGTTTATAAACCTTTAAAAATATGATTTATCTCAGAATATAAATTAGTTTTAAATATTATTAAAAATGTATAAAAATCACATTTAATGTCTTTTTAAGACTTTTTCAATATCCATGTCTTGTAACTAGTTCCAATGCCTTGTAAAAAGGAATTTATACTTTTTGAAAACACACATTTTAACTTATTACAACCCTTATAATCATAAATACTTTTTAATTCTCTAGATCTAGTGTTCTTAAATCCATGCAACAACTTTTTAATGAAAATGATACCTTCCATTATAAACATTTTTCAAAAACCATATGAACATTTTTCAAAACCATTTTTCTAACACCTTAACATGGAAAACATATTCATCTAGTGATATTATTGACTTGTTTTCATTAAAAACCGCTTTGCATGATTAGATCTAGCCATTTCTAATGCAAACACATAACAATTTTTATATGATTTTCAACCAAAACATATACATATACATACATATACACCTAAAGATATACATATATACATACATAAATCATACCTTTTCATGATAACATGTATCACATATACCTTCTTTTGATCCATTTCCTTAATACAAAACATCAAGTAACCATTTCTTTTACATGGATGACACATTTTTACATATACATACATACATATACGGATACATATACACACACACACACTGATTTACACACACACACATACGGATTTACACACACACACCATTTTCATTTTCAAAAACCCATTTTCATCTTAAAAATCATTTCCTTATTGTTTGTTTTTGGTTTGGTGAACAATCTTTCAAGAATATGATTTTGAAAACACAAAATACAACAAATTTTGGGTTCATAACCTTGATAAAACAAGATGAAAAAGAGATGATAGAAGATGGTTTTGGCCTTCAAACAACCCTTAGAACCGTTTTTCTTGCTTGTATGGTCTTCAAACCACTTGTAGAACACTAGAACTTGCAAGAGATGAGAAGAAGAGTTGTGGAGTGTTTGTGTGTGTGTATGGCCGAAATTTTGAGAGGGGGAGGAGAGAAATCAGATTTGTAGGGAGAGAGAGAGTGGAGGGAGGTGGAGTGTGTAAAGAGATAATAGGTTTAGGGTTTTGGAGTGGGGATTTGTACAAGATATTAGAAGATCTTGGTAATATGTCTTGTACATATTCTCAAGCAACAGAAAGTCCAACAACTTTGTAGTAGGGAGGTGGACGGTTTTAGAGAAAAAAAAAGGGATTTTACAAAAATTTAATTTATAAAACATTACACTCTTTAATCCCATATATTTTTCAAGTCTTGTAAATTTTTACCCCTTTTATACCATAATACTTCAAATATTAATTTTTCACACTTAAAATAGTAAAAATATATAAATAAATATTTTAATGTATTCCGGGTAGTACACTGGTAGTGAAACCGGGCAAAAACTGAAACACACGCGATAACCAGAAAAACATCGGATAAAATACATCACTTTTAGTTTTTATTATCTTTTCACTTATACACACCCAAAATATATTATTTGATGCTATCTCGAGCATTATATCAATCACTGGTCATTTAAAATATATCAGGCAGTCACCAACGTTCATTACTGGGTATTTAACCGCTACACGATTAAGCAATTTCAAAAATCACGAAATGCAAAACAAAGCACAAAAATGGGCTTATCTAACTTTAATAATACTTTAATTATTATAATTAAGTAAAATGACGCATTTCAAAAATTAAGCACGATTTAAGCTAGTACGAATATTGACCGAAATTTGCCACATTAGTACCTTGAAAAGCATGTTAGTATAATGTACGACACCTCACAACTCTTAATAACACCTTACAATACCGTATGTAAAAATAAAATCCATAATAAACCTAATGAATTCGTCTGAGTCCTATGAACATCGTACGATAACTTAGGACTTGTTACGACTCTGTATATGACATTACCAACATGAAAAGTAATTTAGAAAAATGTAGGACGTGTTACAACTTCTAAGAACAACTTACATCACCGTACGAAACCTTAAAACTCCATAATAAACCTAATGAATTCGTCCGAGTCCTATGAACATCGTACGATAACTCATGACTTGTTACGAATCTGTATGTGACATTAGCAACATGAAAAGTAATTTAGAATAATGTAGGACGCGTTACAACTTCTAAGAACACCATACATCACCGTACGAAACATTAAAACTCCATAAAAAACCTAATGAATTCCTCCGAGTCATTTAAACATCGTACGCAACTTAGAATATATTACGACTATGTATGCGACATTAGCTCCTTAAAAAGCATGTTAGTATAATGTACGACACCTCACAACTCCTAACAACAACTTACAGTACAGTACGTAAAATTAAAATCCATAATAAACCTAATAAATTCGTCCGAGTCCTATGAACATCGTACGATAACTCAGGACTTGTTACGACTCTGTTACAAACATGAAAAGTAATTTAGAAAAATGTAGGACGCGTTACAACTTCTAAGAACACCGTACATCACCGTACGAAACTTTAAAACTCCATAATAAACATAATGAATTAGTCAGAGTCCTATGAACATCTTACGATAACTCATGACTTGTTACGACTCTGTACGTGACATTAGCAACATGAAAAGTAATTTAGAATAATGTAGGACGCGTTACAACTTCTAAGAACACCTTATATCAACGTACGAAACATTAAAACTCCATAATAAACCTAATGAATTCCTCCGAGTCATTTAAACATCGTACGCAACTTAGAATATATTACGACTATGTATGCAACATTAGCTACTTAAAAAGCATGTTAGTATAATGTACGACACCTCACAACTCCTAACAACCTGTTACAATATAGTACGTAAAAATAAAATCCATAATAAACCTAATGAATTCGTCCATGTACTTTGAACATCGTACGAAAACTCAGGACTTGTTACGACTCAGTATGTGACATTTGCAACATGAAAAGTAAGTTAGAATAATGTAGGACGCGTTACAACTTCTAAGAACACCTTACATCACCGTATGAAACTTTAAAACTCCCAAATAACCTAATGAATTCCTTCGAGTCATTTAAACATCGTACGAGAACTTTGAATATCTTACGACTCTGTATGCCACATTAACACTTTGAAAAGCATGTTAGTAAAATGTACGACACCTCACAACTCCTAACAACACCTTACAATATCGTACGTAAAAATAAAATCCATAATAAACCTAATGAAATCGTCTGAGTCCTTTGAACATCATACGATAACTCAGGACTTGTTACGACTCTGTATGTGACATTAGCAACAAGAAAATTAATTTATAATAATGTAGGACGCGTTATAACTTATAAGAAAACCTTATATCACTGTACGAAACATTAAAACTCCATAATAAACCTAATGAATTCTTCCGACTCATTTAAACATCGTACGACAAGTTAGAATATCTTACGACTCTGTATGCCACCTTAGTACCTTGAAAAGCATGTTAGTATAATGTACGAAACCTCACAACTCAAAACAACACCTTACAATACCGTACGTAAAAATAAAATCCATAATAAACCTAATGAATTCGTCCATGTCCTTTGAACATCGTACGAAAACGCAGGACTTGTTACGACTCAGTATGTGACATTAGCAACATGAAAAGTAATTTAGAATAATGTAGGACGCGTTACAACTTCTAAGAACACCTTACATCACCGTATGAAACATTAAAACTCCAAAATAAACCTAATGAATTCCTTTGAGTCATTAAACATCGTACGACAACTTTGAATATCTTACGACTCTATATGCCACATTAGCACCTTGAAAAGCATGTTAGTATAATGTACGACACCTCACAACTCCTAACAACACCTTACAATATCGTACGTAAAAATAAAATCCATAATAAACCTAATGAAATCGTCTGAGTCCTTTGAACATCATACAATAACTCAAGACTAGTTACGACTCTGTATGTGACATTACCAACATGAAAAGTAATTTAGAAAAATGTAGGACGCGTTACAACTTCTAAGAACAACTTACATCACCGTACGAAACCTTAAAACTCCATAATAAACCTAATGAATTCGTCCGAGTCCTATGAACATCGTACGATAACTCATGACTTGTTACGAATCTGTATGTGACATTAGCAACATGAAAAGTAATTTAGAATAATGTAGGACACGTTACAACTTCTAAGAACACCATACATCACCGTACGAAATATTAAAACTCTATAAAAAACCTAATGAATTCCTCCGAGTCATTTAAACATCGTACGCAACATAGAATATATTACGACTATGTATGCGACATTAGCTCCTTAAAAAGCATGTTAGTATAATGTACGACACCTCACAACTCCTAACAACAACTTACAGTACAGTACGTAAAATTAAAATCCATAATAAACCTAATAAATTCATCCGAGTCCTATGAACATCGTACGATAACTCATGACTTGTTACGACTCTGTATGTGAGATTACCAACATGAAAAGTAATTTAGAAAAATGTAGGACGCGTTACAACTTCTAAGAACACCGTACATCACCGTACGAAACTTTAAAACTCCATAATAAACATAATGAATTAGTCCCAGTCCTATGAACATTTTACGATAACTCATGACTTGTTACGACTCTGTACGTGACATTAGCAACATGAAAAGTAATTTAGAATAATGTAGGACGCGTTACAACTTCTAAGAACACCTTATATCAACGTACGAAACATTAAAACTCCATAATAAATCTAATGAATTCCTCCGAGTCATTTAAACATCGTACGCAACTTAGAATATATTACGACTATGTATGCAACATTAGCTACTTAAAAAGCATGTTAGTATAATGTACGACACCTCACAACTCCTAACAACCTCTTACAATACCGTACGTAAAAATAAAATCCATAATAAACCTAATGAATTCGTCCATGTACTTTGAACATCGTACGAAAACTAAGGACTTGTTACGACTCAGTATGTGACATTTGCAACATGAGAAGTAATTTAGAATAATGTAGGACGTGTTACAACTTCTAAGAACACCTTACATCACCGTATGAAACTTTAAAACTCCCAAATAACCTAATGAATTCCTTCGAGTCATTTAAACATCGTACGAGAACTTTGAATATCTTACGACTCTGTATGCCACATTAACACTTTGAAAAGCATGTTAGTAAAATGTACGACACCTCACAACTCCTAACAACACCTTACAATATCGTACGTAAAAATAAAATCCATAATAAACCTAATGAAATCGTCTGAGTCCTTTGAACATCATACGATAACTCAGGACTTGTTACGACTCTGTATGTGACATTAGCAACAAGAAAATTAATTTATAATAATGTAGGGGGTGTTATAACTTATAAGAAAACCTTATATCACTGTACGAAACATTAAAACTCCATAATAAACCTAATGAATTCTTCCGAGTCATTTAAACATCGTACGACAAGTTAGAATATCTTACGACACTGTATGCCACCTTAGTACCTTGAAAAGCATGTTAGTATAATGTACGAAACCTCACAACTCAAAACAACACCTTACAATACCATACGTAAAAATAAAATCCATAATAAACCTAATGAATTCGTCCATGTCCTTTGAACATCGTACGAAAACTCAGGACTTGTTACGACTCAGTATGTGACATTAGCAACATGAAAAGTAATTTAGAATAATGTAGGACGCGTTACAACTTCTAAGAACACCTTACATCACCGTATGAAACATTAAAACTCCAAAATAAACCTAATGAATTCCTTGGAGTCATTAAACATCGTACGACAACTTTGAATATCTTACGACTCTGTATGCCACATTAGCACCTTGAAAAGCATGTTAGTATAATGTACGACACCTGACAACTCCTAACAACACCTTACAATATCGTACGTAAAAATAAAATCCATAATAAACCTAATGAAATCGTCTGAGTCCTTTGAACATCATACAATAACTCAGGACTAGTTACGACTCTGTATGTGACATTACCAACATGAAAAGTAATTTAGAAAAATGTAGGACGCGTTACAACTTCTAAGAACAACTTACATCACCGTACGAAACCTTAAAACTCCATAATAAACCTAATGAATTCGTCCGAGTCCTATGAACATCGTACGATAACTCATGACTTGTTACGAATCTGTATGTGACATTAGCAACATGAAAAGTAATTTAGAATAATGTAGGACACGTTACAACTTCTAAGAACACCATACATCACCGTACGAAATATTAAAACTCCATAAAAAACCTAATGAATTCCTCCGAGTCATTTAAACATCGTACGCAACATAGAATATATTACGACTATGTATGCGACATTAGCTCCTTAAAAAGCATGTTAGTATAATGTACTACACCTCACAACTCCTAACAACAACTTACAGTACAGTACGTAAAATTAAAATCCATAATAAACCTAATAAATTCATCCGAGTCCTATGAACATCGTACGATAACTCAGGACTTGTTACGACTCTGTATGTGAGATTACCAACATGAAAAGTAATTTAGAAAAATGTAGGACGTGTTACAACTTCTAAGAACACCGTACATCACCGTACGAAACTTTAAAACTCCATAATAAACATAATGAATTAGTCCGAGTCCTATGAACATCTTATGATAACTCATGACTTGTTATGACTCTGTACGTGACATTAGCAACATGAAAAGTAATTTAGAATAATGTAGGACGCGTTACAACTTCTAAGAACACCTTATATCAACGTACGAAACATTAAAACTCCATAATAAATCTAATGAATTCCTCCGAGTCATTTAAACATCGTACGCAACTTAGAATATATTACGACTATGTATGCAACATTAGCTACTTAAAAAGCATGTTAGTATAATGTACGACACCTCACAACTCCTAACAACCTCTTACAATACCGTACGTAAAAATAAAATCCATAATAAACCTAATGAATTCGTCCATGTACTTTGAACATCGTACGAAAACTAAGGACTTGTTACGACTCAGTATGTGACATTTGCAACATGAAAAGTAATTTAGAATAATGTAGGACGCGTTACAACTTCTAAGAACACTTTACATCAACGTATGAAACTTTAAAACTCCCAAATAACCAAATGAATTCCTTCGAGTCATTTAAACATCGTACGAGAACTTTGAATATCTTACGACTCTGTACGCCACATTAGCACCTTGTAAAGCATGTTAGTATAATGTACGACACCTCACAACTCCTAACAACACCTTACAATATCGTACGTAAAAATAAAATCCATAATAAACCTAATGAAATCGTCTGAGTCCTTGGAACATCATACTATAACTCAGGACTTGTTACGACTCTGTATGTGACATTAGCAACAAGAAAATTAATTTATAATAATGTAGGACGCGTTACAACTTATAAGAAAACCTTATATCACTGTACGAAACATTAAAACTCCATAATAAACCTAATGAATTCTTCCGACTCATTTAAACATCATACGACAAGTTAGAATATCTTACGACTCTGTATGCCACATTAGTACCTTGAAAAGCATTTTAGTATAATGTACGAAACCTCACAACTCCTAACAACACCTTACAATACCGTACGTAAAAATAAAATCCATAATAAACCTAATGAATTCGTCCATGTCCTTTGAACAGCGTACGAAAACTCAGGACTTGTTACGACTCAGTATGTGACATTAGCAACATGAAAAGTAATTTAGAATGATGTAGGACGCGTTACAACTTCTAAGAACACCTTACATCACCGTATGAAACATTAAAACTCCAAAATAAACCTAATGAATTCCTTCAAGTCATTTAAACATCGTACGACAACTTTGAATATATTACGACTCTGTATGCCAAATTAGCACCTTGAAAAGCTTGTTAGTATACTATACGACACCTCACAACTCCTAACCACACCTTACAATACCGTACGTAAAAATAAAATCCATATTAAACCTAATGAATTCGTGTGAGTCCTTTGAACATCGTACGATAACTCAGGACTTGTTATGACTCTGTATGTGACATTAGCAACATGAAAAGTAATTTAGAATAATGTAGGACGCGTTACAACTTCTAAGAACACCTTACATCACCGGACGAAACATTAAAACTCCAAAATAAACCTAATGAATTCCTTCGAGTCATTTAAACATCATACGACAACTTTGAATATATTACGACTCTGTATGCCAAATTAGCACCTTGAAAAGCTTGTTAGTATACTATACGACACCCTACAACTCCTAACAACACCTTACAATACTGTACGTAAAAATAAAATCCATAATAAACCTAATGAAATCGTCTGAGTCCTTTGAACATCGTACGATAACTCAGGACTTGTTACGACTCTGTATGTGACATTAGCAACATAAAAATTAATTTAGAATAATGTAGGACGCGTTACAACTTCTAAGAACACCTTACATCACCGTCTGAAACATTAAAACTCCAAAATAAACCTAATGAATTCCTTCGAGTCATTTAAACATCGTACGACAACTTTGAATATATTACGACTCTATATGCCAAATTAGCACCTTGAAAAGCTTGTTAGTATACTGTACGACACCTCACAACTCCTAATAACACCTTACAATACCGTACGTAAAAATAAAATCCATACTAAACCTAATGAATTCGTCTGAGTCCTTTGAACATCATACGATAACTCAGGACTTGTTACGACTCTGTATGTGACATTAGCAACATGAAAATTAATTTATAATAATGTAGGACGCGTTACAACTTCTAAGAACACCTTATATCACCGTACGAAACATTAAAACTCCATAATAAACCTAATGAATTCTTCCGAGTCATTTAAACATCGTACGACAACTTAGAATATCTTACGACTCTCTATGCCACATTTGTACTTTGAAAAGCATGTTAGTATAATGTACGACATCTCACAACTCCTAACAACACCTTACAATACCGTACGTAAAAATAAAATCCATAATAAACCTAATGAATTCGTCCGAGTCCTGTGAACATCGTATGATAACTCAGGACTTGTTACGACTCTGTATGTGACATTAGCAACATGAAAAGTAATTTAGAATAATGTAGGACGCGTTACAACTTCTAAGAACACCTTACATCACCGGACGAAACATTAAAACTCCAAAATAAACCTAATGAATTCCTTCGAGTCATTTAAACATCGTATGACAACTTTGAATATATTACGACTCTGTATGCCAAATTAGCACCTTGAAAAGCTTGTTAGTATACTATACGACACCCCACAACTCCTAACAACACCTTACAATACTGTACGTAAAAATAAAATCCATAATAAACCTAATGAATTCGTCTGAGTCCTTTGAACATCGTACGATAACTCGGGACTTGTTACGACTCTGTATGTGACATTAGCAACATAAAAATTAATTTAGAATAATGTAGGACGCGTTACAACTTCTAAGAACACCTTACATCACCGTATGAAACATTAAAACTCCAAAATAAACCTAATGAATTCCTTCGAGTCATTTAAACATCGTACGACAACTTTGAATATATTACGACTCTGTATGCCAAATTAACACCTTGAAAAGCTTGTTAGTATACTGTACGACACCTCACAACTCCTAACAACACCTTACAATACCGTACGTAAAAATAAAATCCATACTAAACCTAATGAATTCGTCTGAGTCCTTTGAACATCATACGATAACTCAGGACTTGTTACGACTCTGTATGTGACATTAGCAACATGAAAATTAATTTATAATAATGTAGGACGCGTTACAACTTTTAAGAACACCTTATATCACCGTACGAAACATTAAAACTCCATAATAAACCTAATGAATTCTTCCGAGTCATTTAAACATCGTACGACAAATTAGAATATCTTACTACTCTGTATGCCACATTAGTACCTTGAAAAGCATGTTAGTATAATGTACGACACCTCACAACTCCTAACAACACCTTACAATACCGTACGTAAAAATAAAGTCCATAATAAACCTAATGAATTCGTCTGAGTCCTTTGAACATCATACGATAACTCAGGACTTGTTACGACTCTGTATGTGACATTAGCAACAAGAAAATTAATTTATAATAATGTAGGACGCGTTACAACTTCTAAGAAAACCTTATATCACCGTACTAAACATTAAAACTCCATAATAAACCTAATGAATTCTTCCGAGTCATTTAAACATCGTACGACAAGTTAGAATATCTTACGACTCTGTATGCCACATTAGTACCTAGAAAAACATGTTAGTATAATGTACTACACCTCACAACTCCTAACAACACCTTACAATACCGTACGTAAAAATAAAGTCCATAATAAACCTAATGAATTCTTCCATGTCCTTTGAACATCGTACGAAAACTCAGGACTTGTTACGACCCTGTATGTGACATTACCAACATGAAAAGTAATTTAGAAAAGTGTAGGACGCGTTACTACTTCTAAGAACACCGTACATCACCGTACGAAACCTTAAAACTCCATAATAAACATATTGAATTAGTCCGAGTCCTATGAACATCGTACGATAACTCATGACATGTTACGACTATGTATGTGACATTAGCAACATGAAAAGTAATTTAGAATAATGTAGGACGCGTTACAACTTCCAAGAACACCTTACATCACCGGACGAAACATTAAACTCCAAAATAAACCTAATGAATTCCTTCGAGTCATTTAAACATCGTACGACAACTTTGAATATATTACGACTCTGTATGCCAAATTAGTACTTTGAAAAGCTTGTTAGTATAATGTACGACACCTCACAACTCCTAACAACACCTTACAATACCGTACGTAAAAATAAAATGCATAATAAACCTAAGGAATTCGTCCGAGTCCTGTGAACATCGTACGATAACTCAGGACTTGTTACGACTCTGTATGTGACATTAGCAACATGAAAAGTAATTTAGAATAATGTAGGACGCGTTACAACTTCTAAGAACACCTTACATCACCGGACGAAACATTAAAACTCCAAAATAAACCTAATGAATTCCTTCGAGTCATTTAAACATCGTACGACAACTTTGAATATATTACGACTCTGTATGCCAAATTAACACCTTGAAAAGCTTGTTAGTATACTGTACGACACCTCACAACTCCTAACAACACCTTACAATACCGTACGTAAAAATAAAATCCATACTAAACCTAATGAATTCGTCTGAGTCCTTTGAACATCATACGATAACTCAGGACTTGTTACGACTCTGTATGTGACATTAGCAACATGAAAATTAATTTATAATAATGTAGGACGCGTTACAACTTTTAAGAACACCTTATATCACCGTACGAAACATTAAAACTCCATAATAAACCTAATGAATTCTTCCGAGTCATTTAAACATCGTACGACAAATTAGAATATCTTACTACTCTGTATGCCACATTAGTACCTTGAAAAGCATGTTAGTATAATGTACGACACCTCACAACTCCTAACAACACCTTACAATACCGTACGTAAAAATAAAGTCCATAATAAACCTAATGAATTCGTCTGAGTCCTTTGAACATCATACGATAACTCAGGACTTGTTACGACTCTGTATGTGACATTAGCAACATGAAAATTAATTTATAATAATGTAGGACGCGTTACAACTTCTAAGAACACCTTATATCACCGTACGAAACATTAAAACTCCATAATAAACCTAATGAATTCTTCTGAGTCATTTAAACATCGTACGACAAATTAGAATATCTTACTACTCTGTATGCCACATTAGTACCTTGAAAAGCATGTTAGTATAATGTACGACACCTCACAACTCCTAACAACACCTTACAATACCGTACGTAAAAATAAAGTCCATAATAAACCTAATGAATTCGTCTGAGTCCTTTGAACATCATACGATAACTCAGGACTTGTTACGACTCTGTATGTGACATTAGCAACAAGAAAATTAATTTATAATAATGTAGGACGCGTTACAACTTCTAAGAAAACCTTATATCACCGTACTAAACATTAAAACTCCATAATAAACCTAATGAATTCTTCCGCGTCATTTAAACATCGTACGACAAGTTAGAATATCTTACGACTCTGTATGCCACATTAGTACCTAGAAAAGCATGTTAGTATAATGTACTACACCTCACAACTCCTAACAACACCTTACAATACCGTACGTAAAAATAAAGTCCATAATAAACCTAATGAATTCTACCATGTCCTTTGAACATCGTACGAAAACTCAGGACTTGTTACGACCCTGTATGTGACATTACCAACATGAAAAGTAATTTAGAAAAGTGTAGGACGCGTTACTACTTCTAAGAACACCGTACATCACCGTACGAAACCATAAAACTCCATAATAAACATATTGAATTAGTCCGAGTCCTATGAACATCGTACGATAACTCATGACATGTTACGACTATGTATGTGACATTAGCAACATGAAAAGTAATTTAGAATAATGTAGGACGCGTTACAACTTCCAAGAACACCTTACATCACCGGACGAAACATTAAACTCCAAAATAAACCTAATGAATTCCTTCGAGTCATTTAAACATCGTACGACAACTTTGAATATATTACGACTCTGTATGCCAAATTAGTACTTTGAAAAGCTTGTTAGTATAATGTACGACACCTCACAACTCCTAACAACACCTTACAATACCGTACGTAAAAATAAAATGCATAATAAACCTAAGGAATTCGTCCGAGTCCTGTGAACATCGTACGATAACTCAGGACTTGTTACGACTCTGTATGTGACATTAGCAACATGAAAAGTAATTTAGAATAATGTAGGACGCGTTACAACTTCTAAGAACACCTTACATCACCGGACGAAACATTAAAACTCCAAAATAAACCTAATGAATTCCTTCGAGTCATTTAAACATCGTACGACAACTTTGAATATATTACGACTCTGTATGCCAAATTAACACCTTGAAAAGCTTGTTAGTATACTGTACGACACCTCACAACTCCTAACAACACCTTACAATACCGTACGTAAAAATAAAATCCATACTAAACCTAATGAATTCGTCTGAGTCCTTTGAACATCATACGATAACTCAGGACTTGTTACGACTCTGTATGTGACATTAGCAACATGAAAATTAATTTATAATAATGTAGGACGCGTTACAACTTTTAAGAACACCTTATATCATCGTACGAAACATTAAAACTCCATAATAAACCTAATGAATTCTTCCGAGTCATTTAAACATCGTACGACAAATTAGAATATCTTACTACTCTGTATGCCACATTAGTACCTTGAAAAGCATGTTAGTATAATGTACGACACCTCACAACTCCTAACAACACCTTACAATACCGTACGTAAAAATAAAGTCCATAATAAACCTAATGAATTCGTCTGAGTCCTTTGAAAATCATACGATAACTCAGGACTTGTTACGACTCTGTATGTGACATTAGCAACAAGAAAATTAATTTATAATAATGTAGGACGCGTTACAACTTCTAAGAAAACCTTATATCACCGTACTAAACATTAAAACTCCGTAATAAACCTAATGAATTCTTCCGAGTCATTTAAACATCGTACGACAAGTTAGAATATCTTACGACTCTGTATGCCACATTAGTACCTAGAAAAGCATGTTAGTATAATGTACTACACCTCACAACTCCTAACAACACCTTACAATACCGTACGTAAAAATAAAGTCCATAATAAACCTAATGAATTCTTCCATGTCCTTTGAACATCGTACGAAAACTCAGGACTTGTTACGACCCTGTATGTGACATTACCAACATGAAAAGTAATTTAGAAAAGTGTAGGACGCGTTACTACTTCTAAGAACACCGTACATCACCGTACGAAACCTTAAAACTCCATAATAAACATATTGAATTAGTCCGAGTCCTATGAACATCGTACGATAACTCATGACATGTTACGACTATGTATGTGACATTAGCAACATGAAAAGTAATTTAGAATAATGTAGGACGCGTTACAACTTCTAAGAACACCTTACATCACCGGACGAAACATTAAAACTCCAAAATAAACCTAATGAATTCCTTCGAGTCATTTAAACATCGTACGACAACTTTGAATATATTACGACTCTGTATGCCAAATTAACACCTTGAAAAGCTTGTTAGTATACTGTACGACACCTCACAACTCCTAACAACACCTTACAATACCGTACGTAAAAATAAAATGCATAATAAACCTAAGGAATTCGTCCGAGTCCTGTGAACATCGTACGATAACTCAGGACTTGTTACGACTCTGTATGTGACATTAGCAACATGAAAAGTAATTTAGAATAATGTAGGACGCGTTACAACTTCTAAGAACACCTTACATCACCGGACGAAACATTAAAACTCCAAAATAAACCTAATGAATTCCTTCGAGTCATTTAAACATCGTACGACAACTTTGAATATATTACGACTCTGTATGCCAAATTAACACCTTGAAAAGCTTGTTAGTATACTGTACGACACCTCACAACTCCTAACAACACCTTACAATACCGTACGTAAAAATAAAATCCATACTAAACCTAATGAATTCGTCTGAGTCCTTTGAACATCATACGATAACTCAGGACTTGTTACGACTCTGTATGTGACATTAGCAACATGAAAATTAATTTATAATAATGTAGGACGCGTTACAACTTTTAAGAACACCTTATATCATCGTACGAAACATTAAAACTCCATAATAAACCTAATGAATTCTTCCGAGTCATTTAAACATCGTACGACAAATTAGAATATCTTACTACTCTGTATGCCACATTAGTACCTTGAAAAGCATGTTAGTATAATGTACGACACCTCACAACTCCTAACAACACCTTACAATACCGTACGTAAAAATAAAGTCCATAATAAACCTAATGAATTCGTCTGAGTCCTTTGAAAATCATACGATAACTCAGGACTTGTTACGACTCTGTATGTGACATTAGCAACAAGAAAATTAATTTATAATAATGTAGGACGCGTTACAACTTCTAAGAAAACCTTATATCACCGTACTAAACATTAAAACTCCGTAATAAACCTAATGAATTCTTCCGAGTCATTTAAACATCGTACGACAAGTTAGAATATCTTACGACTCTGTATGCCACATTAGTACCTAGAAAAGCATGTTAGTATAATGTACTACACCTCACAACTCCTAACAACACCTTACAATACCGTACGTAAAAATAAAGTCCATAATAAACCTAATGAATTCTTCCATGTCCTTTGAACATCGTACGAAAACTCAGGACTTGTTACGACCCTGTATGTGACATTACCAACATGAAAAGTAATTTAGAAAAGTGTAGGACGCGTTACTACTTCTAAGAACACCGTACATCACCGTACGAAACCTTAAAACTCCATAATAAACATATTGAATTAGTCCGAGTCCTATGAACATCGTACGATAACTCATGACATGTTACGACTATGTATGTGACATTAGCAACATGAAAAGTAATTTAGAATAATGTAGGACGCGTTACAACTTCTAAGAACACCTTACATCACCGGACGAAACATTAAAACTCCAAAATAAACCTAATGAATTCCTTCGAGTCATTTAAACATCGTACGACAACTTTGAATATATTACGACTCTGTATGCCAAATTAACACCTTGAAAAGCTTGTTAGTATACTGTACGACACCTCACAACTCCTAACAACACCTTACAATACCGTACGTAAAAATAAAATCCATACTAAACCTAATGAATTCGTCTGAGTCCTTTGAACATCATACGATAACTCAGGACTTGTTACGACTCTGTATGTGACATTAGCAACATGAAAATTAATTTATAATAATGTAGGACGCGTTACAACTTCTAAGAACACCTTATATCACCGTACGAAACATTAAAACTCCATAATAAACCTAATGAATTCTTCCGAGTCATTTAAACATCATACGACAAATTAGAATATCTTACTACTCTGTATGCCACATTAGTACCTTGAAAAGCATGTTAGTATAATGTACGACACCTCACAACTCCTAACAACACCTTACAATACCGTACGTAAAAATAAAGTCCATAATAAACCTAATGAATTCGTCTGAGTCCTTTGAACATCATACGATAACTCAGGACTTGTTACGACTCTGTATGTGACATTAGCAACAAGAAAATTAATTTATAATAATGTAGGACGCGTTACAACTTCTAAGAAAACCTTATATCACCGTACTAAACATTAAAACTCCATAATAAACCTAATGAATTCTTCCGAGTCATTTAAACATCGTACGACAAGTTAGAATATCTTACGACTCTGTATGCCACATTAGTACCTAGAAAAGCATGTTAGTATAATGTACTACACCTCACAACTCCTAACAACACCTTACAATACCGTACGAAAAAATAAAGTCCATAATAAACCTAATGAATTCTTCCATGTCCTTTGAACATCGTACGAAAACTCAGGACTTGTGACGACCCTGTATGTGACATTACCAACATGAAAAGTAATTTAGAAAAGTGTAGGACGCGTTACTACTTCTAAGAACACCGTACATCACCGTACGAAACCTTAAAACTCCATAATAAACATATTGAATTAGTCTGAGTCCTATGAACATCGTACGATAACTCATGACATGTTACGACTATGTATGTGACATTAGCAACATGAAAAGTAATTTAGAATAATGTAGGACGCGTTACAGCTTCTAAGAACACCTTACATCACCGTATGATACATTAAAACTCCAAAATAAACCTAATGAATTCCTTCGAGTCATTTAAAAATAAAATCCATAATAAACCTAATGAATTCGTCTGAGTCCTATGAACATCGTACGATAACTCAGGACTTGTTACGACTCTGTATGTGACATTACCAACATGAAAAGTAATTTAGGTAAATGTAGGACGCGTTACAACTTCTAAGAACACCTTACGTCACCATACGAAACCATAAAACTCCATAATAAACCTAATGAATTAGTGTGAGTCCTATGAACTTAGTACGATAACTCATGACTTATTACGACTCTGTATCTGAACATTAGCAACATGAAAAGTAATTTAGAATAATGTAGGACGCGTTACAAATTCTAAGAACACCTTACATCACCGTACGAAACATTAAAACTTCATAATAAACCTAATGAATTCCTCCGAGTCATTTAAACATCGTACGCAACTTAGAATATATTACGACTTTGTATGCGACATTAGCTCCTTAAAAAGCATGTTAGTATAATGTACGATACCTCACAACTCCTAACAACACCTTACAATACAGTACATAAAATTAAAATCCATAATAAACCTATTGAATTCGTCCGAGTCCTATGAACATCGTACGATAACCCAGGACTTGTTACGACTCTGTATGTGTCATTACCAACATGAAAAGTAATTTAGAATAATGTAGGACGCGTTACAACTTCTAATAACACCTTACATCACCGTACGAAACATTAAAACTCCATAAAAAACCTAATGAATTCCTCCGAGTCATTTAAACATCGTATGCAACTTAGAATATATTACCACTATGTATGCCACATTAGATCCTTAAAAAGCATGTTGGTATAACGTACGACACCTTACAACTCCTAACAACACCTTACAATACCGTACGTAAAAATAAAATCCATAATGAACCTAATGAATTTGTCCATGTCCTTTGAACATCGTATGAAAACTCTGGACTTGTTTCGACTCAGTATGTGACATTAGCAACATGAACAGTAATTTAGAATAATGTAGGACGCGTTACAACTACTAAGAACACCTTACATCACCGTACGAAACATTAAAACTCCAACATAAACCTAATGAATTCCTTCGAGTCATTTAAACATCGTACGACATCTTTGAATATATTACGATTCTGTATGCCTAATTAGCACCTTGAAAAGCATGTTAGTAGACTGTACGACACCTCGCAACTCCTAACAACACCTTACAATACCATACGTAAAAATAAAATCCATAATAAACCTAATGAATTCGTCTGTGTCCTTTGAACATCATACGATAACTCAGGACTTGTTACGACTCTGTATGTGACATTAGCAACATGAAAATTAATTTATAATAATGTAGGACGCGTTACAACTTCTAAGAACACCTTATATCACCGTACGAAACATTAAAACTCCATAATAAACCTAATGAATTCTTCCGAGTCATTTAAACATCGTACGACAAATTAGAATATCTTACTACTCTGTATGCCACATTAGTACCTTGAAAAGCATGTTAGTATAATGTACGACACCTCACAACTCCTAACAACACCTTACAATACCGTACGTAAAAATAAAGTCCATAATAAACCTAATGAATTCGTCTGAGTCCTTTGAACATCATACGATAACTCAGGACTTGTTACGACTCTGTATGTGACATTAGCAACAAGAAAATTAATTTATAATAATGTAGGACGCGTTACAACTTCTAAGAAAACCTTATATCACCGTACTAAACATTAAAACTCCATAATAAACCTAATGAATTCTTCCGAGTCATTTAAACATCGTACGACAAGTTAGAATATCTTACGACTCTGTATGCCACATTAGTACCTAGAAAAGCATGTTAGTATAATGTACTACACCTCACAACTCCTAACAACACCTTACAATACCGTACGAAAAAATAAAGTCCATAATAAACCTAATGAATTCTTCCATGTCCTTTGAACATCGTACGAAAACTCAGGACTTGTGACGACCCTGTATGTGACATTACCAACATGAAAAGTAATTTAGAAAAGTGTAGGACGCGTTACTACTTCTAAGAACACCGTACATCACCGTACGAAACCTTAAAACTCCATAATAAACATATTGAATTAGTTTGAGTCCTATGAACATCGTACGATAACTCATGACATGTTACGACTATGTATGTGACATTAGCAACATGAAAAGTAATTTAGAATAATGTAGGACGCGTTACAGCTTCTAAGAACACCTTACATCACCGTATGAAACATTAAAACTCCAAAATAAACCTAATGAATTCCTTCGAGTCATTTAAAAATAAAATCCATAATAAACCTAATGAATTCGTCTGAGTCCTATGAACATCGTACGATAACTCAGGACTTGTTACGACTCTGTATGTGACATTACCAACATGAAAAGTAATTTAGGTAAATGTAGGACGCGTTACAACTTCTAAGAACACCTTACGTCACCATACGAAACCATAAAACTCCATAATAAACCTAATGAATTAGTGTGAGTCCTATGAACTTAGTACGATAACTCATGACTTATTACGACTCTGTATCTGAACATTAGCAACATGAAAAGTAATTTAGAATAATGTAGGACGCGTTACAAATTCTAAGAACACCTTACATCACCGTACGAAACATTAAAACTTCATAATAAACCTAATGAATTCCTCCGAGTCATTTAAACATCGTCCGCAACTTAGAATATATTACGACTTTGTATGCGACATTAGCTCCTTAAAAAGCATGTTAGTATAATGTACGATACCTCACAACTCCTAACAACACCTTACAATACAGTACATAAAATTAAAATCCATAATAAACCTATTGAATTCGTCCGAGTCCTATGAACATCGTACGATAACCCAGGACTTGTTACGACTCTGTATGTGTCATTACCAACATGAAAAGTAATTTAGAATAATGTAGGACGCGTTACAACTTCTAATAACACCTTACATCACCGTACGAAACATTAAAACTCCATAAAAAAACTAATGAATTCCTCCGAGTCATTTAAACATCGTATGCAACTTAGAATATATTACCACTATGTATGCCACATTAGATCCTTAAAAAGCATGTTGGTATAACGTACGACACCTTACAACTCCTAACAACACCTTACAATACCGTACGTAAAAATAAAATCCATAATGAACCTAATGAATTTGTCCATGTCCTTTGAACATCGTATGAAAACTCTGGACTTGTTTCGACTCAGTATGTGACATTAGCAACATGAACAGTAATTTAGAATAATGTAGGACGCGTTACAACTACTAAGAACACCTTACATCACCGTACGAAACATTAAAACTCCAACATAAACCTAATGAATTCCTTCGAGTCATTTAAACATCGTACGACATCTTTGAATATATTACGACTCTGTATGCCTAATTAGCACCTTGAAAAGCATGTTAGTAGACTGTACGACACCTCGCAACTCCTAACAACACCTTACAATACCATACGTAAAAATAAAATCCATAATAAACCTAATGAATTCGTCTGTGTCCTTTGAACATCATACGATAACTCAGGACTTGTTACGACTCTGTATGTGACATTAGCAACATGAAAATTAATTTATAATAATGTAGGACGCGTTACAACTTCTAAGAACACCTTATATCACCGTACGAAACATTAAAACTCCATAATAAACCTAATGAATTCTTCCGAGTCATTTAAACATCGTACGACAAATTAGAATATCTTACTACTCTGTATGCCACATTAGTACCTTGAAAAGCATGTTAGTATAATGTACGACACCTCACAACTCCTAACAACACCTTACAATACCGTACGTAAAAATAAAGTCCATAATAAACCTAATGAATTCGTCTGAGTCCTTTGAACATCATACGATAACTCAGGACTTGTTACGACTCTGTATGTGACATTAGCAACAAGAAAATTAATTTATAATAATGTAGGACGCGTTACAACTTCTAAGAAAACCTTATATCACCGTACTAAACATTAAAACTCCATAATAAACCTAATGAATTCTTCCGAGTCATTTAAACATCGTACGACAAGTTAGAATATCTTACGACTCTGTATGCCACATTAGTACCTAGAAAAGCATGTTAGTATAATGTACTACACCTCACAACTCCTAACAACACCTTACAATACCGTACGAAAAAATAAAGTCCATAATAAACCTAATGAATTCTTCCATGTCCTTTGAACATCGTACGAAAACTCAGGACTTGTGACGACCCTGTATGTGACATTACCAACATGAAAAGTAATTTAGAAAAGTGTAGGACGCGTTACTACTTCTAAGAACACCGTACATCACCGTACGAAACCTTAAAACTCCATAATAAACATATTGAATTAGTTTGAGTCCTATGAACATCGTACGATAACTCATGACATGTTACGACTATGTATGTGACATTAGCAACATGAAAAGTAATTTAGAATAATGTAGGACGCGTTACAGCTTCTAAGAACACCTTACATCACCGTATGAAACATTAAAACTCCAAAATAAACCTAATGAATTCCTTCGAGTCATTTAAAAATAAAATCCATAATAAACCTAATGAATTCGTCTGAGTCCTATGAACATCGTACGATAACTCAGGACTTGTTACGACTCTGTATGTGACATTACCAACATGAAAAGTAATTTAGGTAAATGTAGGACGCGTTACAACTTCTAAGAACACCTTACGTCACCATACGAAACCATAAAACTCCATAATAAACCTAATGAATTAGTGTGAGTCCTATGAACTTAGTACGATAACTCATGACTTATTACGACTCTGTATCTGAACATTAGCAACATGAAAAGTAATTTAGAATAATGTAGGACGCGTTACAAATTCTAAGAACACCTTACATCACCGTACGAAACATTAAAACTTCATAATAAACCTAATGAATTCCTCCGAGTCATTTAAACATCGTCCGCAACTTAGAATATATTACGACTTTGTATGCGACATTAGCTCCTTAAAAAGCATGTTAGTATAATGTACGATACCTCACAACTCCTAACAACACCTTACAATACAGTACATAAAATTAAAATCCATAATAAACCTATTGAATTCGTCCGAGTCCTATGAACATCGTACGATAACCCAGGACTTGTTACGACTCTGTATGTGTCATTACCAACATGAAAAGTAATTTAGAATAATGTAGGACGCGTTACAACTTCTAATAACACCTTACATCACCGTACGAAACATTAACACTCCATAAAAAAACTAATGAATTCCTCCGAGTCATTTAAACATCGTATGCAACTTAGAATATATTACCACTATGTATGCCACATTAGATCCTTAAAAAGCATGTTGGTATAACGTACGACACCTTACAACTCCTAACAACACCTTACAATACCGTACGTAAAAATAAAATCCATAATGAACCTAATGAATTTGTCCATGTCCTTTGAACATCGTATGAAAACTCTGGACTTGTTTCGACTCAGTATGTGATATTAGCAACATGAAAAGTAATTTAGAATAATGTAGGACGCGTTACAACTACTAAGAACACCTTACATCACCGTACGAAACATTAAAACTCCAACATAAACCTAATGAATTCCTTCGAGTCATTTAAACATCGTACGACATCTTTGAATATATTACGACTCTGTATGCCTAATTAGCACCTTGAAAAGCATGTTAGTAGACTGTACGACACCTCGCAACTCCTAACAACACCTTACAATACCATACGTAAAAATAAAATCCATAATAAACCTAATGAATTCGTCTGAGTCCTTTGAACATCGTACGATAACTCAGGACTTGTTACGTCTCTGTATGTGACATTAGCAACATGAAAATTATTTTATAATAATGTAGGACGCGTTACAACTTCTAAGAACACCTTATATCACCGTACAAAACATTAAAACTCCATAATAAACCTAATGAATTCTTCCAAGTCATTTAAACATCGTACGACAACTTAGAATATCTTACTACTCTGTATGCCACATTAGTACCTTGAAAAGCATGTTAGTATAATGTACGACACCTCACAACTCCTAACAACACCTTACAATACCATACGTAAAAATAAAATCCATAATAAACCTAATGAATTCGTCCGAGTCCTATGAACATCGTACGATAACTCAGGACTTGTTACGACTCTGTATGTGACATTAGCATCATGAAAAGTAATTTAGAATAATGTAGGACGCGTTACAACTTCTAAGAACACCTTACATCACCGTACGAAACATTAAAACTCCAAAATAAACCTAATGAATTCCTTCGAGTCATTTAAACATCGTACGACAACTTTGAATATATTACGACTCTGTATGCCAAATTAGCACCTTGGAAAGCTTGTTAGTATATTGTACGACACCTCACAACTCCTAACAACACCTTACAATACAGTACGTAAAAATAAAATCCATAATAAACCTAATGAATTCGTCCATGTCCTTTGAACATCGTACGAAAACTCAGGACTTGTTACGACTCAGTATGTGACATTAGCAACATGAAAAGTAATTTAAAATAATGTAGGACGCGTTACAACTTCTAAGAACACCTTACATCACCATATGAAACATTAAAACTCCAAAATAAACCTAATGAATTCCTTCGAGTCATTTATGTGACATCTTCCCCGAACCCGAATCCGGACGCCCGACTCGAACCCGAAGTTTTATCTCTTTTATATGTAAATCATATTTATTTTCAGAAAATGTAACGTTCGTTAGTATGATTATTAATAAACGCATTTGATTCTACGATATTCTCATCACAATCAAATAATTATATTTATGTCGCAAAATATTCACGTGTGTCAAATAATTACTCTTTGTAATAATGAATCTAAAAAAATACACACACATATATATAAATATAGTTCATAAAAGAAAGTTATTGAAAAAAATTAAAGAAAATCACTTCTAAGTCTAGCAATGGTCTCGTAACGACATAAACGAGCTAAAAATATAAAAAAACGTCACTTATGTAATCGTTGCGCTTCAACTTGGTTAAGTTGGTTAGTTAAAATAAAGGATTAATTAACTTTGTGCCAAAACTGTCAACTTTCAAACTTATATTAAAAGTTTATTTGATCTCAAAAGTAATATTGAAACCAAAAGGACCATAAGTGTAAATATATGTTTTCAACCCAAACCATCCCCCTGTCGCACGTTTTTCCGGCCAGTACATTTTCCGGCCACCGTTCCGTTTCCGGCGAGCCCTATTTCACGAATCATTACTATTTTTAACTCAATCCAACCTTTCCAAAACATCTACTGGTCCGAATCAAACCCCTAATCGACCAAAAAACGCATTTAGAACCGGTTTAGAGTGAATCTATTTTGGGTTTCAATTCGGAATCATAATCCCCTAAATTATGACTCGTATCAACGATTTATTTAACCCATATCCTTCCAAAACGCTCGACTAACATAAATCAATTACCAAATCATCTCAATTCTTCACCACAATCACCGAAACCACAAATCAAATACCAAAAACTCTAAATTCCGGCGACCATATCAAACTCCACGTTCCGGTCACCATTACAGGAAATTTTTGGTTCCGTTTTACTCTCTTTTATCGTCTACATCGTCCTAAACTATCAATTTTATCTCTTTTCGTTCCAGATTAGTGATTTTTGCATCAAAATAGCCGACCCTTGTTCTTCAATCCAACCCGTTCAATCCGTCGAATCCAAGTAAGTTTAATATATCAAAATACTCGTGTTGTAATGGGGATTAAAAGCCCTCTATTGGATTGGGATTGTATTAACTGATTCAGAAGAATTGGACAGATTTCGTTTCTAGGGCTTATATCAAAAGGGTGTTCTTGGCAAATAAAAGATAAAACAGTTTAAAAACAGATTTATTCAACTAAAGCGTATCTGGTCCAGCGGTTAAGTACATGTGTGTGAGTGTGGACAGGTCACGGGTTCGAGTCCCCTTTCCTCCAATCTGTTTAATTTTAATTTTTAAGTTGTTTTACATATTAGCTAACATTAAATTTTAGTTATAATAAACCATTAAATAATATCTTTTATATATCAAATACATTTAAAAGTTTATAAAACTTATAAAATTCTAGATTTAAATAATAATGTTATATTATTAAGTATTTAAATTGTATACATATTTAAAATAAAAACAAAAAGACAAATACTTATGAAATATGTATATATTCAAATACGAAAACATATTTACGTTTCGTACCCGAAATCACAATTCGTAATTCAAAACCCTAAATCCTAAATTTTAAACCCTAATTTCCAATTTATAATCTAAATTCCTAAATCCCAAACCCGAAACCCTAGATCTCGGATTTGTGATTCTTGTTTCTATTTGTTCGTTTCTAAGTTAGGGTTTTTCCCAACTAATTAGGTGGTACCAATATTTGGGAGACTCTCGGTTCGTTATAGCAACGTTTCTTTTACCGGTTATCTTTTCTTGTTAAGGTGAGTAAACTCACTTCCCCTTTTTCTATTTTACTTTTTGGGGCTGAAACATGTGCTTATTACGCTATGATTTCTTTTTGTTTCTTGTTTCTTTTTCAAAAAGAGATCATATAATATGTGAATATAGTTTGGCCGCTTGATGCAATCTTATGTGTTAGGAATAGAAATTATATTATTTGTAATTTCCACCGGTACGATATTAGCGCTAATGGCTTGACAAGCCCACCTACACTTATGGCCTGATAGGTGATTAGACCCAGCGATTCTTTTGTTGATTTTATAGGTTAGATTCTAGTTGCTAAACGAGATGCTTGTTACTAAGTTGCTATGTCCCTTACGATGCTAAAAATATTTATTGATAACTTATACAACGAGATGGTTCAATGACGGTTACTTGTCGGTTCAATGAATGTTATCAATAAATGTAACACGCTTGATTCAATGTTGATTCTGTGTTGATTCTATGGTCATGGTTGAATGATATAATTATATTGCTAAACACATAAACTTGCGTGACATATTCATATTGATCTCGGATTTCATATTATGTATTATCAATTGTGTTTTTACTCACTAGCTAATTCTTTAGCTAACTTATTTTACACATGTTTCAGGTGGCGTTTGTTTTGTTTATGCTTCACAAGACACGTAGGATTGCTTTTGGACCTAGATTAAAAGTTACTTAAATAGCCTTAATTATTGGTTTTTGCTTTCGTATTTAAGACTATTTACTTTTTCTTTGTCATGACATTGAGGCTTAATTAAATATTAAAATATGTTTTTAGTGTGCCATGTGCTTTGTACTAATGATATCCAATTCACTTGACAACCCGGTGTTTTCCGCCACCGGGCGGGGTGTCACAATTTAAAAATAAAATCCATAATAAACCTAATGAATTCGTCCGAGTCCTATGAACATCGTACGATAACTCAGGACTTGTTACGACTCTGTATGTGACATTACCAACATGAAAAGTAATTTAGAAAAATGTAGGACGCGTTACAACTTCTAAGAACACCTTACATCACCATACGAAACCATAAAACTCCATAATAAACCTAATGAATTACTGTGAGTCCTATGAACTTCGTACGATAACTCATGACTTATTACGACTCTGTATGTGACATTAACAACATGAAAAGTAATTTAGAATAATGTAGGACGCGTTACAAATTCTAAGAACACCTTACATCACCATACGAAACATTAAAACTTCATAATAAACCTAATGAATTCCTCCGAGTCATTTAAACATCGTACGCAACTTAGAATATATTACGACTTTGTATGCGACATTAGCTCCTTAAAAAGCATGTTAGTATAATGTACGATACCTCACAACTCCTAAAAACACCTTACAATACAGTACATAAAATTAAAATCCATAATAAACCTATTGAATTCGTCCGAGTCCTATGAACATCGTACGATAACCCAGGACTTGTTACGACTCTGTATGTGACATTACCAACATGAAAAGTAATTTAGAAAAGTGTAGGACGCGTTACTACTTCTAAGAACACCGTACATCACCGTACGAAACCTTAAAACTCCATAATAAACATAATGAATTAGTCCGAGTCCTATGAACATCGTACGATAACTCATGACATGTTACGACTATGTATGTGACATTAGCAACATGAAAAGTAATTTAGAATAATGTAGGACGCGTTACAACTTCTAATAACACCTTACATCACCGTACGAAACATTAAAACTCCATAAAAAACCTAATGAATTCCTCCGAGTCATTTAAACATCTTACGCAACTTAGAATATATTACCACTATGTATGCCACATTAGATCCTTAAAAAGCATGTTAGTATAACGTACGACACCTTACAACTCCTAACAACACCTTACAATACCGTACGTAAAAATAAAATCCATAATAAACCTAATGAATTTGTCCATGTCCTTTGAACATCGTATGAAAACTCTGGACTTGTTTCGACTCAGTATGTGACATTAGCAACATGAAAAGTAATTTAGAAAAATGTAGGACGCGTTACAACTTCTAAGAACACCTTACATCACCATACGAAACCATAAAACTCCATAATAAACCTAATGAATTAATGTGAGTCCTATGAACTTCGTACGATAACTCATGACTTATTACGACTCTGTATGTGACATTAGCAACATGAAAAGTAATTTAGAATAATGTAGGACGCGTTACAAATTCTAAGAACACCTTACATCACCGTACGAAACATTAAAACTTCATAATAAACCTAATGAATTCCTCCGAGTCATTTAAACATCGTACGCAACTTAGAATATATTACGACTTTGTATGCGACATTAGCTCCTTAAAAAGCATGTTAGTATAATGTACGATACCTCACAACTCCTAAAAACACCTTACAATACAGTACATAAAATTAAAATCCATAATAAACCTATTGAATTCGTCCGAGTCCTATGAACATCGTACGATAACCCAGGACTTGTTACGACTCTGTATGTGACATTACCAACATGAAAAGTAATTTAGAAAAGTGTAGGACGCGTTACTACTTCTAAGAACACCGTACATCACCGTACGAAACCTTAAAACTCCATAATAAACATAATGAATTAGTCCGAGTCCTATGAACATCGTACGATAACTCATGACATGTTACGACTATGTATGTGACATTAGCAACATGAAAAGTAATTTAGAATAATGTAGGACGCGTTACAACTTCTAATAACACCTTACATCACCGTACGAAACATTAAAACTCCATAAAAAACCTAATGAATTCCTCCGAGTCATTTAAACATCTTACGCAACTTAGAATATATTACCACTATGTATGCCACATTAGATCCTTAAAAAGCATGTTAGTATAACGTACGACACCTTACAACTCCTAACAACACCTTACAATACCGTACGTAAAAATAAAATCCATAATAAACCTAATGAATTTGTCCATGTCCTTTGAACATCGTATGAAAACTCTGGACTTGTTTCGACTCAGTATGTGACATTAGCAACATGAAAAGTAATTTAGAATAATGTAGGACGCGTTACAACTACTAAGAACACCTTACATCACCGTACGAAACATTAAAACTCCAACATAAACCTAATGAATTCCTTCGAGTCATTTAAACATCGTACGACATCTTTGAATATATTACGACTCTGTATGCCTAATTAGCACCTTGAAAAGCATGTGAGTATACTGTACGACACCTCACAACTCCTAACAACACCTTAAAATACCGTACGTAAAAATAAAATCCATAATAAACCTAATGAATTCGTCTGAGTCCTTTGAACATCGTACGATAACTCAAGACTTGTTACGACTCTGTATATGACACTAGCAACATGAAAATTAATTTATAATAATGTAGGACGCGTTACAACTTCTAAGAACACCTTATATCACCATACGAAACATTAAAACTCCATAATAAACCTAATGAATTTTTCCGTGTCATTTAAACATCGTACGACAACTTAGAATTGTTAGGGCTTATTTCTGGTTAAGATTTACTTTGTACTTTGTTTATACATTTTCTATAGTTTAGGGTTAATTTTGTATTTTCCCTAATGTATTGTTGCATAAATCATGTAGTAAGAGAATGTTAGTGAGAGAGTCTAGATCACAATTACACGTTAGAGAGAGAGTTAACTGTGTATGATTTACATTCTCCTGCACTTTTGTACTACAATTTTGCTTTGATCATCAATACAAAGAAAATTATTAGTAATGAATTTTGTTGCTGATTGAACTGTGTTTGTGTACTTAAATCGTTCTGATCATTGAGCGATATCGATCCAATTGAACCTATCAATTGGTATCAGAGCTGTTGGTATTGTGTTCTTCGCTATTCATCAAGCAAAAACACATCAATATTGCTCAAAATCATGATCTGAATGAATTGTTGCTGTTTTTAGTTGTGATTTGTGACAACCCGTAAATTCCAGGTTAACACCGTTAAACCATTTTCGCTCTTTTCTGTTAAAGTTAAAATAACTACTGTAAACTGCTCTATTGTTTTGTAAATTAAATTATACAAACTTCGGGGTTCTTTCGTAGTTTAAGAAAATAGTTTATAACATTTGAAACTAAATAAATAAACCATTAAAGTTGGAGGGTGCAAAATGTAAAATCATAAATAAATCACCCAACCCTAAAACCCACCCCCTTATCTGCCTTCATCTTTCTTCTCCTTCGGTCGGCGGCTGCATCAAACTAAACACACACACACGCACAACATCAGCTCTCTCATACCTGCTCGCTCTCCCCTCCCTCTCGTCTCTCTTCGTCGCCGGCACCGGCACCTGAAAACGAAAGCAACCCGTCACCGACAAACCTGCAACTCCAGTGAACTTGAAAGTCCGATCGCTTCTGTTTTTCCCTCTCCACATATCGGTAAGCAATAACAACTTCATAACTCGTAAATACAGTAGTTTTGTTCTGGGTTTCGTTCGGTTTCATTACGCTTTACGATTTGGTTTCGGTTCAATCCCGATTATATGAGGATGTATATATGTGCGATGTAATCTGCGTGAAAGTATGTATGTACTGATATGTATATATTGTGTGTGAATGAAATCGGTATATTGTGTGTATGGGATATGCAATGTACATGGATGAAATAATAGTTAATATTATGTACATGTGTATGTGTAAGCTGCATCAGAACGTATGTATGCATATAGAAGTCTTAATCAGTAAGCAAATATGCATGTGTAGGTAGGAAATGAGTAAGTTCTTAATATGTTTTGTTATTTCGTTTGCAGGTTTTGGTTTCCAGCTACGGGTTGGATTTGTTCGATTTCGGGTTGTTAGTATACATGTATGGAATGTGTGTGTGTTGTGTGATAATATACATGTATGTATAAATGCATGATGAAATGGTGAAAGTTGCATAATGATGAAGATGAACGCCGAAAGTAGGTTTGTAGGTGCGAATCCGCATATATATATATATATATATATATATATATATATATATATATATATATATATATATATATATATATATATATATATATATATATATATATATATATATATATATATATATATATATATATATATATATATATATATATATATATATATATATATATATATATATATGTGTGTGTGTGTGTGTGTGTGTGTGTGTGTAGAATGTGTAGATAATTTGTGTTGTATATATGTATACTAAAGAGCAAAATTAGCAGCATGTGTGTATTATATGCATTATATGAAACAATAATACTAGGTTATATGCATGTATGTATATTGCGGTTATATGCATGTATGTATTGCGTAGGGCTGCGTTGATAGTATGTATATATATGTGTTCTATAGGTAGGTGTATGTAAAATGAATTACATTGTATAAGCCTATCTAGATGAAGAAAATTTGTGAAAATATAGGTATGTGATTTAGTTGTGCATAGGTAAAGGAATGTGTGTTGTTTTATAAATTATATAATTGTATACATGTGTATGTGTTACGTTGCGTGTAAGTGAGTAAATGTATGAATGAACGAAAAGTTTGAATGGTATGAGTAATATAAAAACAGATTGTTCATGTGTATAAATAAATGTACATATATATTAGCATCATGCATGTCAATATATATGAAAGCGGTATGAAATGACAGTAAAGGTGAAAGTATGTTAATTATATATGTGAGCGTGTGTATTTAGGTGGTAAAATGTAAGTATAGTATTAATGTGATCTATACGATGATGATGTGAGTCGGGTTGATTTAATGATAAGATGTTTGGATTATGTTGCAAATACAAGTATAAAGTATTATGTGTGGCACATGTAAATATTGTGTGGTGTATTATTATTATTATCATATGAAGCCGAACCGAACACCCGAAACCCTAGGGAATGTTATATTATAATTACATGTTCTTAGTTAATAACTAGTAAGTGATTATTTAAAACAGGTCGTAAGACGGTCTAGATTCTTTCATTGCATCTTTGCCGTTTATTTGATGTGCTCTTCAAAGGTGAGTTCACTGAACTGTACTTTTACTGTTTCACCCTTTTATGGACTGAGAACGCGAACAATTACTTTTACGGATTTACAAATTCTGTATGTCGCATGTCTGGATTAGAGCAACTTTTATTTTGTTCATGAAAGACCTCATGGATACCTAGTTGACCGTTAATATTTGTGAAATAGCGGGGAAATTTTGAGTAGTACTACTGGGTTTGACAAACCCCATCCGGGCTAGTCGCGTTAGCACGACAGAAGGACCTGTCGAACGGGTGTTGAATGACCTAACATACTTACAGTGCATCCTGCTGGGATGTACGAACGGGCAAAATGCACTTAATGTGTACATACGTCAGCTTTGGTCAGATACATACGCCTCTAAGGACATGTGCTGTAGACTAGCTACCTACAATGACATACTTAGTTTTTATTTCTGGTTGCAACTGAACTTACTGGATTTATACTTACTATGTGAACTCACCAACCGTCGTGTTGACACTTGTTAGCCTTTCACTTTTACAGGTCATTGGGGTACCACACACTTAAGACATGGCATGGAGTCACGGCTTTTCATTTAAACACTTTCTTGCATTAAAAATCATGTTATGAGTTTAATGACTATTTAGACTGTGTATCTCATGTTGGACGCGTGTTCTACGCATTTAGTTTACATTTAATATTTTGACATTACATTTCGATTACGCTTCCGCAAACTTTTAAACGTTAACTCTGTATTAAATTTTCTCATTTAATGAGACACGTATGTTTTAAAATCATATAGTGTCGTTTGGTGTAACTAATGACTGAGATCCTGGTTTGTCACACACTTAATGGTAAAACTCCGTTAGTCGATTTTGGGGGTGTGACAGATTGGTATCAGAGACATTGGTTATAGCGAACTAGGTTTGCATTGCATTGCATTCTAGACTATAACTATACACTGCATTAGTTGCACTTATGTGAATTCATTTGTGACCCATATACATGTTATATACACATACACACGCCTACACTAGCATTACATGAAGTGACCAACTTGTATTATGTGACACATTATGGAAATTATATATTTTTTTAGGGACTTGGTCTGTTTGTGAAGCTTGAACTAGGTGTGTATTTGCTAGCTTCTGAATTGTTCATTGAAGTATGCATGAGACATGTTTGACCATGACTTTGTTCAAAAGTTAATCCGTTTTTAGGTCAAAATTTTTTTTGGGGGCTTTAGTTGAGATATGTTTATATTTTATTATAAACTGAAGCCTGCAACATTATGGCAACAAAATGGTATCGTACTAAGCCTAAACAACACACTTTTGAATTATCTACCTCATTACGGCAACCAACCGACAGAGGCTGATGCCTAAGGTACAGAGGTACATGAACAACAGTAATGGATTTTTGTCCAGAAACCCATTCATACAGAGGTCTTGACTTGTTAGTTATGCGACCTACTATATGCTTTTACACGTCACATATTATATGACACATTCATATGCAATAACATGTCCCTTGATATGGGACATATTATTAGTTGTAACATGTCACTTATTGTGTGATCCACAACGTGCTATCTACTTGATTTGATATTAACGCTGCTTATGCACATCGTACACTCAGATTGTGTTTAGACTAGTAGTCTTACACTTAGTGTGAACTTACACTATACCTGATACAGGCGACCCATTAATACATCACATTGATAGTCTGTTAGTGTCATATACATCTAGTATAGTTGTCTTCTACTTATAAGTCTATCATACACTTATACACCTACGATACTTTATATGGGATAGCAAAACCACATGGATGAATGTAAATCAAAGAACATAACTAAACGTAAGATTACTGTTCCCGTGGGAGACAAACTTGGGTGATCGTGTAAGGTAAATTGACGATTACGGGTGCGCAACGTAATGGTGAATTTACAGGTACATGATGATCCTGGCAAAATCTGCCATGTGGGTGATACCCAAAAAGAAACACAAAAGTGAATAACCAATCAATACAAATTCATCTGAAATAAACATTCAACTCTAAATAACGCACTAATATTAAGTCTATCTTTGACTGAACCCATAAAACCCATCTATGGATGGTAGACAGATACAATACAGCCTTTGATGGCATATCGTAAGTTTATCTTTAAACTACATACACTTTACGATTATACAACTAAATCGCAGATAATTAAAATCTTTCCTTGATGACACACAAATAAGAACGAAGATCTATGTTGACAAACCTAATAATGTTTCACTCCTACTATATTTGTCCACTAATGAGGATGACTCATTGCATACATAATCAATCTGAATCCACCAGTTGAAACATTTACCTTACTAAAGTCATAAACTAATGATATGTAATGAGATGGTTTAAATTCTGGTCAGTGCACTACGACCTGTTGCCAACAAATCAATAACATCTTAACATCCTGGGTTCTGCAAATTAATGTTAAACAAACCCTATAATTTTTGGGGCTCCATGGAGGGGTCTAATAAAGCTAACAACTTATAAGAATATATATATATATATATATATATATATATATATATATATATATATATATATATATATATATATAATAACGAAACTCTTGTTGATACGATAAACCCACCGTGTAATATTGCACATTCAAAATCACTCTTGTGAATAAATCCATATCGCTTAAACATTCATGTAAAAACCCCGTAGCATACCAAGCTTGTTCTAGAAGTACTTCACCTAATCATAAAATATTCTCAATTCTTCAAGATAAACAAAACTTCAAGTTGTTTCTGATAATAAGCTACTCAAACACAATTCTGACTCATGATGTTCTTACTACTAACGATGCACCAACGAACCACACGTGTGATGTATACGTTTTGATCTAGTTGTATGACTCGTCGTGATCCAACACTCTCGTAAATGTTAATTCTCACACCTAATCTACATCTCCACTATTGCAAAACACATTTTGGGTCAAATTTTTTTTCTCAAAGAACATTTAATTTAAAAACATTATCTACATTTTGTCCATCTTAATATATATTCAAACTCTCTACCTGATTATTCGCGTAACAAAAACAAGTTAGGCGTTCTTAAAGTTTCAAATCAGTGATCATTTAGAATCGAACCACATAAAATTCTAATAAATAACCGATGTTACAGTATATATTATAACGTTACCATTTCACTTAACATATATTCCTTTTCCCCAACCCCTTTGAATGACTTAGTAAAGTAGACAAGAATATTAGTACATGACAGGTACTCCTTCAAGGTGCTGGTGATGTGGTGAGTTAGCTACGGTACACCCTATATATAAACACTAACAGTACGCTGGATGTGGACCTAAAACCAAAGCAGTATTTAACCCAAGAAACTCTAAAATATCAATCTCATACTGTCACGAAACACTTGATTCTTAGGAACTCTAGTTAGCCCAACATTCATAAGGTAAACTACTATATGCATAAACAATTTAAACTTCCTTGTATCTCTTATTCACAGAAATAACAAAAACCAAATGTTTCGTAACGGACTCATATATATATACTATGATTTTGAATACATTTCACGACTCCAAGGGTTCACGTGATAAATACCATCGTCAACAACAAACCGCTAATACCAACTAATGTTTTGAGAAAGCTTTGCCCATTACGGTCCAGGATAACCACTTTCAATTATATTTCATTCCAAGTAACACCTTTCATCTGGGTTATACCTAGAAGCACAAAATTGAAGAATAACTCAACACAAAATCCATCTAAACAAGGCCTAATTGGAACAAAAATTTACTCTTAAGTAACGCACTAATATCAAGTTTATTCTCGATTACATTCGTTGAACACTTACAATACCACTACAGATGAGAAACAATACAAACTCAGGTATGTACAAACTTCCTCACATCTAAATTACTGTACACATCCTACTGTTGAAGTCCATCTATAATGACCAGATCCCAAGACTTACGAATTATGTTGACAACTTAATAAGATGACATTACTATACATTGACACCAATGTTAATGACTTATTTCCCCCGTATATAAATCCAAATATCGAATACGTTCCATGAGTTTAGGTGATGAATAGTACAATCCATAAAAAAAATCAATTAATACTAACTAGCATTTTGTGCGAGCCTAAAGCATTACTGTTCAGAATAATAACCTCTCATTTCGTTTCATCCCTATACATCATTATAGCTGCTACAAAACATAATGATTGATGCTCTTATTTTCATTTGACACTTCAAGCGTGCGATGTCTTTCTTTTGATGCTCTAGTTTATTCAAGAGAATCTACCTTGTATGTAATAATTTCCTTGATCAAAACTATTTAAAGCGCAATATAAGCAATTGACACTTAATCTTCTAAACCATAAAGATCTTAATAGAAGAAACCACATGCTTAATAAAACTATTGAAGTTATAAGATACAAGTATCAAAATTACATGGTATTTGATCCGTTTAAACTCTAAACCTCAACCAGACTGTCATCCCTCACCATCTCTTAAACATTCTAATGGCAGATTCAAACACTAATACTTAATGAATCTTGGTATTCAAATCCTTGCTAGCTTCGTATTGTTTTGAAACCTTTACCAAATTAATTCGTAACCTAACACCTATATGTTATAACGAGTACTACTAGGTTACACTATTGAACCAACATGATTAAACAAATTTTCTATTGGAATAGAAATACAAAATTCTTGAAAACTTTCTCTATGAGAAAACGCTTGACTTATCGTATACCCCCCACCCTTCACGTTTACTGACAATAACAATCATCATTCCCTTAAGAGTTAGGAACAAATCATGTTTCAAATACATTAACCCTGGATATCGTAGTATGCTATTCAATCACTAGTTATTCTAATTACAACAAACCTTATGATCATCGAAATTAGCAACAATTTATATATTTCTTGATTCTTTACAAGGTCTCTAATGATGAATGAAATTCTCGATCCATAATTATTGGTGTTCTCACAAAACATGAAAAAAAGAGAAAAAAAAACGATTGTACTCCAAAGGATTAGGAACACCTCATGTAACACAGACACTTTTAGTTTAACACTACTTTAGTAAGTAATTGTTAATAACATTTTACCCTATGTCATTCAACCACTTGTTCTATCGACCACAACGAATCATAAATACTTATTAAATTCTTTGATCATTCTCGCTTAAAACATGTACTTCCAAACATATAAATAATATCAAAATTCATTTTTTATCTGTTTGTTTTTTTAGAATGTCTATGACATCCTTGATGACCGTGTTTTGACAACGCTTCTTTAATATAGACTCTTTAGATAAGCCTTGATCTTTGAAAATCTGAATAACAACTCGAAGATCTGTCATTCAAAATTTATGAAAACATTCTGCATACAAATCGTTGTTTATAAATATTAAGAGTGGATCCGAAAAAACTTTAGAATCTCTTCAAATCAGCGATACATTAGACCGGTTGAAATCTTGCAAATGATTACTCTAGACGGTTTAAACCTAATGAAGTGGCTACCTAATGAAACACAAATACAATCATTCTTAGATATTAAAGTAACAACGTCTAACACCAAAGGTACGATTTAATTTTCGGGATGAAAATTCTTTTAACAAGGGGATGATATGACAACCTGGTTTTTTTTTCTTTTCTTTTGTTCTATTTCACGTCGTAATTTTCGGGACGAAAAATCTCCTAACAAGGGGATGACGTGACAACCCGTAAATTCCAGGTTAACACCGTTAAACCATTTCCGCTCTTTTCTGTTAAAGTTAAAATAACTACTGTAAACTGCTCTATTGTTTTGTAAATTAAATTATACAAACTTCGGGGTTCGTTCGTAGTTTAAGAAAATAGTTTATAACATTTGAAACTAAATAAATAAACCATCAAAGTTGGAGGGTGCAAAATGTAAAATCATAAATAAATCACCCAACCCTAAAACCCACCCCCCTTATCTGCCTTCATCTTTCTTCTCCTTCGGTCGGCGGCTGCATCAAACTAAACACACACACACACGCACAACATCAGCTCTCTCATACCTGCTCGCTCTCCCCTCCCTCTCGTCTCTCTTCGTCGCCGGCACCGGCAACGGAAAACGAAAGCAACCCGTCACCGACAAACCTGCAACTCCGGTGAACTTGAAAGTCCGATCGCTTCTGTTTTTCCCTCTCCACATATCGGTAAGCAATAACAACTTCATAACTCGTAAATACAGCAGTTTTGTTCTGGGTTTCGTTCGGTTTCATTACGGTTTATGATTTGGTTTCGGTTCAATCCCGATTATATGAGGATGTATATATGTGCGATGTAATCTGCGTGAAAGTATGTATGTACTGATATGTATATATTGTGTGTGAATGAAATCGGTATATTGTGTGTATGGGATATGCAATGTACATGGATGCAATAATAGTTAATATTATGTACATGTGTATGTGTAAGCTGCATCAGAACGTATGTATGCATATATAAGTCTTAATCAGTAAGCAAATATGCATGTGTAGGTAGGAAATGAGTAAGTTCTTAATATATTTTGTTATTTCGTTTGCGGGTTTTGGTTTCCAGCTACGGGTTGGATTTGTTCGATTTCGGGTTGTTAGTATACATGTATGGAATGTGTGTGTGTTGTGTGATAATATACATGTATGTATAAATGCATGATGAAATGGTGAAAGTTGCATAATGATGAAGATGAACGCCGAAAGTAGGTTTGTAGGTGCGAATCCGCATATATATATATATGTGTGTGTGTAGAATGTGTAGATAATTTGTGTTGTATATATGTATACTAAAGAGCAAAATTAGCAGCATGTGTGTATTATATGCATTATATGAAACAATGTTGGTCCCAAAACGCTATTGAATCAGTAATTTGTGAAGATTTTTGGATCAAATGACATAAAAATATATGAACTTGGATAAACACTTGAAGAACACTCAATAAACTCATATTTGATCAATATGGAATTGCATAAAATGTTGTTTACATGGAAACCCTAATTCACTAGCTCATTCAAGCCCTAAAACCCTAATCAAACTAAACTATATATAGTGAATGTTCAATCCACTTAATTACATATTAACCCCCTAGACTTAGTTTAATTAGAAAATAACAAGTTAAAAGGCTAAAACATGTCTAAAGCTAGATTAAATATATTTTGTTGACACAAAATATATTTATTACATTAACGATCCTAGGCATAAAACAACTTCAACGTCTTGACTCGGTTCTTCGTCTCTAACGCGCCATTTGACTTTTTACGTGGACTTTGACCGGACGTTGACTTTTGTTGACTTTGACTGTGTTGATAATATTAGACTACAATTCAGGTCCAACAATACTCCCCCATAGTCTATTATTATCAACGTCTTGCATCGTGTTCAGCACCGATAAGTCAATACTGTTGGATCTTCAATTTGGTAAGCTTCAGTCTTAATTTTTGATCCAACAAAACTCCCCCAAGACTTATGCTTGCCAAATTATGTTGCTGAAGATCTTTATCTCACAATCTCCCCCATTTTGTATGCTCCCCCATTTTTTGTGCTTCCTTTCGTAAAATCTGGAACGGCTTTTCAACTATCTTTTCTTGAGTGCTTTAGAAGATATAGGAGGAGGCTTCCTAGCTCGGTATCTTCTACAAACTTTGAGGAACAGGTTCTCTGGTCAGGTGCTTTGCTCAACTGATGATCGGCCATCACTTGCAGCAAATATCTGTAACGCAGTCACAAACAAAATCTCGAGATTTCTCATTAGATCATTTCAATAAACAAAATAAACCCGTGTTTATTTGTGTATGAAAACAAATGAACCCGTGTCCATTTGAGCGTGCAATTTCTCGTGAAATGCATGTGAAAATGATAACATTTTAATAGCATAATATGGAAGACTTGAAAATAATTTGAAATGAAAATCTTTTTGGATTTTTTTTTTTAACTAATAAAATTTAAAAATTCGGAAATGAGAGGACGAGTCCGACAAGATCACAAATATTTTTGACAAAGAGAACACATCCCATAAGGTACGCACGAGCAACAAGACTCAAGAACCCAAACATAAAATAAAAGGATAATAAACGAAATTTTCATGAAGGATATCAGATAATGCGTTTCTAGCGACCATCCAGAGAAACAAAGACTTGGCGAGATTGTCAATATGTTTGTCCATTTAAACCCATGCCTTGTTCCTTTCAACAAACAACATGTGACGATCTTATCATGTTTTGGTTCGATTTGAAGAAACTCAAGCGACTTGGTTTTCACAGACATTCAGCAAAGTAACTTGTTCTAACATCAGGTTTATCGAGCAATATGATTGACTTTGCTTGAATTTCTTGGATCAAATCTTGAATATTGATCGATTCATGAGTCTCTTTTGACACTGTGCAATTTTTGCATCTTTTTGTGAGTGGAGCTTGTCAGCAATTGATTCTTTTGAACACAATGCGACTTATTATTTGGGAAACTCAAATAGTTCAGAGCTCCAGGTCTATACTGACGTATAACAGAGGAGATAAACATTTGAGCATGCTCGGTGAATCTTCAGGTCAATACTTCCGTATAGCAGAGAAGATCCACCAACTCCAGGTCAATACTTCCGTATAGCAGAGGAGTTAAGCACTTTTGACTCAATACATTCGGAGGAGTTAACAAGTAACTCACTCAGAGGTTTTTCTGAAGAGCAACACTAGCAGCTTTTTATTTTGTTTTGCACACTAGAAACTCAATTCAGGGCTAGGGTGAGGGTGATTTGGGATATTTGGGGAAATCAAGGCAAAGATTTGACGCTCTCAACCCATTTTTGTCAAAACTTATTACTTTGTGCAGGCCAAATGTCTGTGAAAGTACTCCTCATCACCGAGCTCTTTTTGAATTTAGTTTGGTCACAGAATTGCTGTCTAATTGTATTCTGGCTGAGCCTATTGACACATCATAACACAAATCAACATCCTCCTTTGGTTTCTTTTCCATGCAAACCAAAAACCTTCAAAAGACACAAAATATTTACACAGAAAGGACTTTTCACTGATGATATTCAATTCATTTTCATTTGAGATTTTACTCCCCCAAAATTTCTATTTCAGCACAAAATTGAAATTTTCAAAAGACACAAGAGCGACCTCAAAGAGATGTGAAAACTTGATCAAAAACACAAGTAAAAATGTTAGGCTCCCCCATTTTTTTTTAATTTAATTTTTTTTTATACTATCTACTAAATATAAAACAGAAATTACCAAAGTAACGTCTTTCATATTACTCTATCAAAAGATTATAAATGAGATATCAAGAAAAATGCAGTGAATGTGGATAAGATACCAGAACCGTAACCTGTTTGTTCCGCCTCAAATTTAAATAAGGAACATTCTCTGTCAGTAAACCGGATTACTAACAGTCCTCCTGAAATGTTCCTACACTCATTAACATATTAGTTAGAAAGGGGAACCCAGGCCATCGTAGTCCTGGGCGTTCCTTTTTCATCAGTGTAAGACACCTGTCTATGCACACAACCTGTTCTTGTATCACTTATCTTTTCCTCTTTCTTTTTAATTTGCCAAATTTGTTTAGGTTCAAACATTTTCGATTTGAAAAAGTTAAATTTGGAAATCATTTTCTGTTTAAGTCCCGAGGAGAAAGAATTTTGTTTTGGTGATGTTGTCACATTCATCTTTGAATCATGTGAAACCGGCTTCACATGAGACGGTAGAGATGGAATGTTCGTCATCCGACCTTTCAAAGATGTATGATTCTTACCTTGAAATTCAAATAAACAAGCTTTTTTACCTTTACCAAGTGGATGATTCTTTCTAGACTCTGATCCGGAGAAGCAAACCTGTTTGCCTTTACCGTCCGAAGCATGTCTTTTTGGACATTTCTTGAGCACATGATCATCCTTTCCACACTTGAAGCAAGCCTTGAATGGCTTTTGATGCTTGACTGGCCCGTGTGGAGCAGCTGGGGGTGGGGCTTTCTTCGAGCTTGATGCAACTTCTTGAGAGGCTTTTGGCGTCTTATGTTGAGTTGTGGAAGAGGAACAAACTTGTGACTTCTTTTGTTGAGTTGTGGGTTGTTGGATGGGAGATAAGATCTTCACTTGCTTGTTCTCAAGTCTTTTACAAACTTGAGATATGATGGACAGAGGTGAAGTCTTCTTCTTTTGAGCTTTTGATCGATGGCTTGCCTGTTTTGCAGCTGGGACTGAGATCCGGATTTGTCTTGATTCAGGTTTTGGAAGCATTTTTGATTTAACAGTTTCAGATGACATGTTGATCTTTGAATCTCCGAGACTCTCCTTTGTCTTTGATTCATCATCTGAACTTGTCCAGTCTTCAATAAGTACCTCTGCATCCAACGGATCTTGATTGACAGCTTGATGATTACGTGAATCCAGCTTTATCTCTTCCTTCACAGTCAGGAGAGGCTCAAAAGTAGGAATTTCACCTGCTTTAAACTTGTCAAAGAAGTTAGAAGAAACAGATTGTACAGATTTACTAACACCGTTAACTGAACAATCATTGTCTTGACTGACAGCATCCGGTTTACTGTATCCAATACCAGTCGGGGACTCATAATCATCTCGCACCTCTTTAAGATTCACATTCTCCAATCCTGCATACAAACTATCAGTATCTTTCTGAATTATTTCATGAATCAACTCATTGGTCGGGTGTGGAGTTGGTGTAGGAGAGTAACAGTAAGTGCTGGGAGGAGGATATACAAAAGCCTTATCCTCATGACCCAACCCAGTCTTAATTCTAGCCCCTCTTTGTTTCTTCCACAACTCCTCCCTTTTCATGCTTGCGATAGTCCATTGTTCCATTTTATTTTTGAGTTTTCTTGTTTCAAATTCAGCAAGAGTGACTTGTTCTGTCAAATAATTTATTTCACAGTTCTTTTCAAAAAGAGTTCTTTTTAAATGTTTATTTTCTTTTAAAGCTTCTCTTAATTTGACAAAATATTTTGATTCATTCACTTTAAGCTCTTTGTTAGTTCTCTTTAATTCGTTTTCATTTGCCATTAACAATTTATTAGCTTTGTAAATACCAAATAAACGAGTTCTGCAATCAGAAGAACACATATCCTGAACTGTCTCGTATGGAAGCTCCATGATGATTTGTTCAGAAGCAAGAGCCTTCTCGCAGTTGCAGACTCTGGTATTTGACTTTTGTTCCTCCTCATTCTCAGCATCACAAGCTTTATCATTTAATTCTGCTCCATCTTTACCCACTGATGTCTGGTTAACCTCCCCTTGTACCTTTTCAATTTCAGGTTTCGGTAAACCTTTGAAATTGGAGGCAGAAACTGATATCTCTTCTGGTTTCTCTTTGGAGATTGAGGTGATCTTTGAATTTAAAGACATCGCTTCATCGTACTCACGACGTTTGATATCCAACTCCATTTCTTTTAATTTGTTCATCACCTCCACCAGTTTGTAATCAGTAAATCCTCTTTCTCTTCTCATCAATTTTCCATGTGAACTCCACTCTGGTGGGAGAGAATCAAGCAATCTCTTAACCCGTTCATGATTTCCGAGTTCTGGATCATGCTTCTTCAGGTTATTTGCCACCATCACAAATCGATCGAGAAACTCAGGCATCCTTTCATTCTTTAAAACTGCAAAATTATCAAACCGGCTTTGTGCCATTGTGAGATCATCAGATTCGAAGGATTTAAAAAGTTCTGCATAAGCCATTTTTTTTTAGTCGAAAACCCGTTTAAAATTTGGCCTAAAAATGAGTTTTAGAAAGTCCCGGCCAATTAGACGAACCAACAAAAACACGGCCCAAAAGTTTTAAAACGTTATCTCCCGGCCAACTGACAAAAATATTTTCCACTCAACTGAATAAAAATTTTGGCCCAAGAATAATAACAGCAATAACCCGGCCAACGCCAAAAATATTTTCAACTCAACTTAACAAAAATTTTGGCCCATAGAATAACAATATTAATACCCGGCCAAAGACGTCACCTTTTCAAATGTTAATGACGACTTTAAGAAAAACGCCCATAAAATTTTAATTTTAAAACCCGGCGAAATATAATGACAACCAAAGACCCGACCCACCAGTTTAATGTTTTAATATGACGGGTCCTCACAATCCAATTTCGTAGTCCAAATTTTAACAGCTCAAAAACTCAGCCCATCAACAACGCTTTAAAACGTTTTATCTAAACACACGACCCATTTTGTAGACCTCTTAATCCCGAGCCCAATCTGCAACCAACACAAAATCTGCAGTCCAACTTAACAGCTCACTTAGCAGTCCAAATCAAAGGCCCAAAAGTAAACCTAATTTTCGGCCCAATGTTTTAAAAAAAAATAACCTAACCAACTTAGCCCATTATGTTCATGACCCAACCCTAACCCTAACCCTAACCATTAAACAATTTAACAACAACACACAACACTCTTACACACACATCTCTCACTTACGGTTCTCTCTCTATCTGAACATACACATCAACAACACAGCAACATTCACAACGTCAACACTGAAACACAAACAACTACTTCATGCTGCTTCTTTCTTCTTGTTCAAACCGTAGCAGCACTTCTTGTTTATGCCCGTAGAAGCTCAAGAACAGCAACACAATCACAAAAGCACATTTCGTCTCTGCTGTTCTTCTTTTTGTGTTATCAACAACAACCGGAACAACACACACATTCAGCTTGTTCTTGTTTACTCGTACCAGACAACAACAACACACATCGACACTCAGTCTGCGGCTTTGCTTGCTGCGGCTTCTTGCTTTTCTTTCTTTTTGTTTACTCAACAGACGACAACAAATCTGTTTCTTTCTTCTTTTTTTTTTGTTTATAAAGATGGAGCGAAATAGTGATGGTTATGTGTTGCGTCGGGTTTGAGTTATGGTTATGATGGATCTGTGACAGATCTGTGAAGATGTTGGTTGGATCTGGTGAAGGTTATGGTTTTGTTGAAGATGTAGACAATATGGAATGAGTGTGGGTTTGTTTGTGGATATGATGGTTTGAAAAAGAAAAACGGGAGAGTTTTTTTTTTTTTTTTTTTTTTTAAATGGTTATGGGTCGGGTTAAGCTTAGGGGTGTGAATGTGGTCCGGGTTTGGGTTTTGGTTTATGGATCTGAGATTTGGTTTTTTTTTTTTATTTGAAAGAAATGATCAAATGATCAGATCCGGTTGATTCAAGTTTAGATCTGGTTTTAAAACCAAGTTTCTAAACCGGATCTGTGATGTGATAGTAAAATGGGTTTTGATTTGTGGTTTTTGTGTTCAAGCAGCGAAATTAGGGTTTGTTTGGTTGATTGTCAGGGTAGGAAAGATGTCAAAAGTGGTAGGTTCGCTCAGATCTGGATGGTTTCGCAAGGCAGTGACGCAATAATGTATAGGTTCGCCGGCTTACAAAATGTCGGGCGAACTTATAGGTTCGCTAAGAACAACGGGCGAATCTATGCAAATGCTTGGTATAGATTCGCTCGGAAGTTTTGAACTTTCGTTCAGATATTAACAGATTCGCTGGTCTTGCAGATTTGAAGAACACCAAGAACACACACACACTGTTTGTGAGAGAAACTTCCAGATCTGAAGATTTCTTCTTGTTTTCTTGTAAATCTCAGCTTGTAGATCACAAATATGTTGTTGAAATCAACAGATCTGATGATTGTAGATGTAGATCTGATGATTTTGAACTCAAATCTGGTTTCTCTCTCTAAAAACCCATGAGATCTACTTTCTCACTCTAAAACTCTTTCTTCTACCTCTAAAATCAGCAACTATCTTCAACAAATGATTCAAAAATGGATCTCAGTTAGGCTCTGATACCAATTGTTGGTCCCAAAACGCTATTGAATCAGTAATTTGTGAAGATTTTTGGATCAAATGACATAAAAATATATGAACTTGGATAAACACTTGAAGAACACTCAATAAACTCAGATTTGATCAATATGGAATTGCATAAATGTTGTTTACATGGAAACCCTAATTCACTAGCTCATTCAAGCCCTAAAACCCTAATCAAACTAAACTATATATAGTGAATGTTCAATCCACTTATTTACATATTAACCCCTTAGACTTAGTTTAATTAGAAAATAACTAGTTAAAAGGCTAAAACATGTCTAAAGCTAGATTAAATATATTTTGTTGACACAAAATATATTTATTACATTAACGATCCTAGGCATAAAACAACTTCAACGTCTTGACTCGGTTCTTCGTCTCTAACGCGCCATTTGACTTTTTACGTGGACTTTGACCGGACGTTGACTTTTGCTGACTTTGACTGTGTTGATAATATTAGACTACAATTCAGGTCCAACAAACAATAATACTAAGTTATATGCATGTATGTATATTGCGGTTATATGCATGTATGTATTGCGTAGGCCTGCGTTGATAGTATGTATATATATGTGTTCTATAGGTAGGTGTATGTAAAATGAATTACATTGTATAAGCCTATCTAGATGAAGAAAATTTGTGAAAATATAGGTATGTGATTTAGTTGTGCATAGGTAAAGGAATGTGTGTTGTTTTATAAATTATATAATTGTATACATGTGTATGTGTTACGTTGCGTGTAAGTTAGTAAATGTATGAATGAACGAAAGATTTGAATGGTATGAGTAATATAAAAAACAGATTGTTCATGTGTATAAATAAATGTACATATATATTAGCATCATGCATGTCAATATATATGAAAGCGGTATGAAATGACAGTAAAGGTGAAAGTATGTTAATTATATATGTGAGCGTGTGTATTTAGGTGGTAAAATGTAAGTATAGTATTAATGTGATCTATACGATGATGATGTGAGTCGGGTTGATTTAATGATAAGATGTTTGGATTATGTTGCAAATACAAGTATAAAGTATTATGTGTGGCACATGTAAATATTGTGTGGTGTATTATTATTATTATCATATGAAGCCGAACCGAACACCCGAAACCCTAGGGAATGTTATATTATAATTACATGTTCTTAGTTAATAACTAGTAAGTGATTATTTAAAACAGGTCGTAAGACGGTCTAGTTTCTTTAATTGCATCTTTACCGTTTATTTGATGTGCTCTTCAAAGGTGAGTTCACTGAACTGTACTTTTACTGTTTCACCCTTTTATGGGCTGAGAACGCGAACAATTACTTTTACGGATTTACAAATTCTGTATGTCGCATGTCTGGATTAGAGCAACTTTTATTTTGTTCATGAAAGACCTCATGGATACCTAGTTGACCGTTAATATTTGTGAAATAGCGGGGAAATTTTGAGTAGTACTACTGGGTTTGACAAACCCCACCTGGGCTAGTCGCGTTAGCACGACAGAAGGACCTGTCGAACGGGTGTTGAATGACCTAACATACTTACAGTGCATCCTGCTGGGATGTACGAACGGGCAAAATGCACTTAATGTGTACTTACGTCAGCTTTGGTCAGATACATACGCCTCTAAGGACATGTGCTGTAGACTAGCTACCTACAATGACATACTTAATTTATATTTCTGCTTGCAACTGAACTTACTGGATTTATACTTACTATGTGAACTCACCAACCGTCGTGTTGACACTTGTTAGCCTTTCACTTTTACAGGTCATTGGGGTACCACACACTTAGGATATGGCATGGAGTCACGGCTTTTCATTTAAACACTTTCTTGCATTAAAAATCATGTTATGAGTTTAATGACTATTTAGACTGTGTATCTCATGTTGGGCGCGTGTTCTACGCATTTAGTTTACATTTAATATTTTGACATTACATTTCGATTACGCTTCCGCAAACTTTTAAACGTTAACTCTGTATTAAATTTTCTCATTTAATGAGACACGTATGTTTTAAAATCATATAGTGTCGTTTGGTGTAACTAATGACTGAGATCCTGGTTTGTCACACACTTAATGGTAAAACTCCGTTAGTGGATTTTGGGAGTGTGACATGATTCATCATCACAATCACTTCTAATTCACAACAATTGTGCAAATTCCATCAGATTATCATCAGATCTGAGGAATTAGGAAGGAAGAGAAGTTTACTGTTCGATCAAAATTTTGCACAAATTCATCAAAATTTGATCATGTTTTGGATTGATTGAGATTGGAGATTGTTAATCGGTATATTTCACTGATTGGGTGTGATTTTTGAAGTAATTGGACAAGTTTTTGTTAAACCCAGAAAATTTCGTTTGACGAAGATGATGAACAGGATGAACATGTTGAAGATTAACTAGCCGGGTGATAAAAATTGACTTAGACAAAATATTTGGACTTAGAATTGTGAACAATTAGGTCCTGTGCAGCCGTGTGAAGGCAATTTTGTCTAGACGGTTGAAGAATTTGCAAGAAAAAGGTTGTACTGTTCAGCCGGATCAAGAACTGTTGTGCCGGGTGATCAACTGTTCAGCCGGGTGATTAACATTCTAGCCGGGTGACTCACTACTGTTCAGCCGGGTATCAACATTTCTGCCGTGTGACTCACAACTGTGCAGCCGGGTCACTATATTTCAGCCGTGTCAAAGTCAGCCGGGTGATATATTTGACAACTGTTCAGCCGGGTAAACCTTTTTGCCGTGTCAAGTTCTAGCCGGGTCTTAGTTTTCAGCCGTGTGAAGTGTAACTGTTCAGCCGGGTAACATATCTGCCGGGTGAAGATTGCAAGTGTTGAATATTGACAACTGTTGAGCCGTGTCACTGTTTAGACGGGTGAAGAACATTCTCAGCCGGGTGAAGAAGAAAAGTTACTGTTCAGCCGGGTGAAGAAGAAATTTTCACTGTTTAGCCGTGTGACTCATTTTCAGTTGTTTTAAACCTTGTTATCTTATCTTGTCATTATTTAGTTGTCTTTATTTTAGTATTTTTACTATTTCTTTTCAAAAATCATTAAAAAACACAAAAATATTTTCTTTAAATTTTTTTAAAATGGCACATATTGATGATTCTGATAATCATGTTCCTAGATTGGTTAATCGGGCAGATTTCAAGAACTGGACAATCAGATTAAAGCATCATCTATGCTCTATTGACAATGATCTCTGGAAGTCATTTGATAAAGGTCCTCACATTCCAACTCAGACTGCTCCTGATAGTGCAAGTACCTACACCAAAGACTCTACTGAACCTTATCAAGAAGATAATCTATCAGCTGAAGACTTACGAAAGGTCAAGAATGATAGTAAGGCTTATTCTTTGATGTGCAAAGGTCTGCCACTTCAAGTGTTGTCGAGATTGGATGCTTATCAAACTGGCTACACATTGTTCAAAGCATTGAAATCAATCTGTGAAGGAGGAGAATAGTTGAGAAGTCTCAAGAAGCAGAAATTAAAGAGACAATTGGAGTTATTTGAACATGTTGCTAGAGAATCTGTGCACCAAATGATGAATAGATTTGTTCATCTGACTACTGAAATGACAAATGTTGGTGCAAAGACAGATCTTCAAGATTTGAATGACAGATTGTTGTGTGCTCTTCCATCTTCATGGAAACAAACTGTGACTCTACTGAAGCATACTGAAAAGTTCCCTATGGACTTAGATCTACTCATTGCAAAGATCGAAGAAGTTGAGATTGATGAAAGCTCGAGAAATACTGACAGATCAGGATCACATGCTCAGTACAAGTTTGTTGTGAATCCTGCTAACACAGTGGAGAATGCCTTTCTTGCACAAGATGCTGCAAAAACTGATGAAGAGGGTGATTTATTTGTTGGTGCAAGCTTTTATACTGATTCGTCATACATTCCAAACTCACCAACTTATTCTCAACCTCAATCTCCACCAAGAGCTCAAGTTCAAAGTCAGAATGTGAAAAATCAATCAGAAAATCAAGTTCGACTGTTCAAGCAAAAGTAAAAGATCTGATGAACATCTTGTTACAAGATGATGAAACAAAGAATGCATTTACTGCGTTCATGGCAAGCTTTCAAGTATATCAAGGAAGTCATCTGACTCAAATGGACGTCGTACTTCAAGATTTATTTGAAATGGATCCTGATGACGTTGAGGAAATGGATTTAAATTGGCAAATGGTGATGGTTGCATATCGAACTCAGAAACATGCATATGTGAACCGAAGCTACAAGCCACATGCAAACAAGACAGTTGATTTTGACAAATCAAAGGCCAGATGTTTCAACTGTAACTGCTATGGTCATTTTTCTAGGGAATGCAAGGCTCCTAAGAATCAGAATTACAATGATCAAGCCGGTTCAAGTGGACAGAATCAAGGTCAAATCTCGCAATAGTCTTCAAGCTATCAGAACAGGAATCAACGTTTCATGCAGAAACCATATCAAAGTCTTCCCATGCCAGAACTGAAAGACGAAGTTAAGAAGCCAGAAGATCAGACCAAAGCACTGGTAGTTAGTGTGAAAGACGGATATGACTGGAGTGCTTATGCGGAACAGTTTACATCTGATCTTAGATCAAGCCTAGCACTGGTATGTGAAATTGAAGAAGATTGGTCTGAAGAAGGGGATGCTCAACTGATTGAAGTCGTGAGTGAAGATTCTAAAGAGTATGATTGGAGTGCAAAGGCAGATCCTGTTGAAGAATCTGAACCAGAAGTTGCGCTTATGGCTACATCCAATGAGTCTTCATCATCTGCTGAACAACCAAAGGTTAGTACTGAATTACCCCCTAATTATGTTCCTCTGCCTGATGATGTTAGAGATAGGTTATGTTCTGAACAATGCATTAAACAAGTGGAACATTATAGAACTCATTCTTTTAAAATTGGTGACAAATTAAGCAAACATGAAAAAATTCATGAACAACTTAAAATTGATCACAAAATTGCTGATGAGAAGATATTGTCACTTAAAGAATCATGGAACAAAACCTTGAAAGAATTGGAACTTGTGACCAAACAACATGAATAAATGACAAAGAATTTCGAACAAGAAAAGGTTGCACATGTAGTCACTCAAGTTGAATTAACAAAGGTAAAAAGTTGTAAAACAATGGTGAAACAACTTGTGAGTGAAAGAGGTAACAAAAGCAAACTAGGGTTGGGTTTTACTCATGAACCAATGCCTAAATCAATCACACAAACTTTACCTGAAAACTTCAATGAATTTGATCATTCACCTGAAAATGAACGAAAATTCAAAGAAATTCAAAGAAGTAAATCCGAATCCGAAGGATCTGAAGTGTTGATTGAAAGTTTGAAAGAAGATGATGCTGTGACGATTGAAGCTGATGATGAAGGTAGCAACAAATCAGAGCCTGTTCTGATTCAACTTGTTGAATATCCTGAACTAAATCCCAAACCAGAAGAAAAGGTGAAGGATGAAGCTGAATTTTCAGGATACAATGATCCTGAATACATCAAGTGGAAGAATGAACAGAAGGCGAAAGTTGCTGATCAACTGATCAAGAAAAAAGAAGTGAAGCAGGCTGAAGTTTCAAAAGGAAAGGTGCAGAAATCAAAATTAACAGTCAATCAATCTGAAACAAAACCGTCAAAAGGTAAAAGTGTCATAAAATCGAATGACAACACCAAAGTTCAAACTGTTAAAACTGAAAATGTCAAACCTGTCAAGAAGAAAGTGTCAAAAGGTAAAACAATCAAGTTTGTATCTGATGGAACTTTCGATATGAACGGATCTTATGGTAACCAAATCAATTCTTCAATCAAATCTAACTCTGGTCTGAAAACAGGTTCAGGTCCTTAGTCTTCCGCTGTCAATGATAAAAGAATTGAACCTAAGAAGGTAACCAAACAAGATGGTTTAAAATCGAACAAAGTTCCCAAGAAATCGAAACTTGATCACAAACAGTTACAGTCACAATCAAAATCTCCACAAAAGAATCAAGTTAACTTAAAACCGAACAAAACTGATAATGAATCATGAGTGGGTTCAACATCAAAAGTTAACAATCGGCTCTTTAGGATTAGCAAGAAACATTGTGAGATTTGTGATCGTTATAATCATGTCATTGCTGAATGTTTCTTTAACAGGTACTGCAGTTACTGTGACAAAAGAAATCATTCTTCAGAGGAATGTTTTTATAACAAATTCTGTGATATTTGTGAAAGGAGAAATCGTGACACAAAAGATTGTTTCTTTCGGAAAAACTCATCAAGAGAAATGACTCCGTTTCCAAATTGTCAAAGAAATCAATCTCTTGGTTTTCAAAAATTTAACCAAAGTCATTCTCCTGATTTGAGAACTTTCAAACGAAACAATTCTGATTTTAATAACTTTTCATCAAGAAATGTGCAGGTTAACAGTTTTAAGCCGAGAGCTTTGATGGTGAGAAATCAGAAATTTGAAAATAACCTTGATCCTAAATTAGAGGAAAGGTTCATTGCTTTAAGAAGAAAGCAATCAAATCAAGCCATTGGGCGAAACAGTTTTCAACCAAATCTCTCGAATGAAACAAATTTTCAAAATCTTCATTATCAACAAATTACTGTTACAGATAGATTCGGAAAACCCAAGACCATGTGGGCCTGGGTTGACCAAACTAACTAGGTAATTGTTGAAATGCAGGTACGCCCTCGAAGACCTATCAACTCATGGTTTGTTGATAGTGGGTGTAGCCGGCACATGACAGGCAACCATGCCTTGCTTCAAGATTATAAGCTAAAGAATGGTACACATGTTGCATTTGGAGGAGATGTTGGTGGAAAAATTACTGGAGAAGGAACCGTGTCAAATGGGGTCATTAGCTTTGATAAAGTCAACTACTGTGCACAGTTGAACTTTAATTTGCTAATTGTATCTCAAATTTGTGACAAATCTTATTCAACTTTATTTGATGATTCTTTCTGTTACATACTCAAACCAGGTTTCAAGATTGACAATGAATGGGTGGTAGTTAAAGCTCCAAGAGATCGTGATGTATACAAGCTTGATATGACGCAGATTGATGCTGAAACCGAAACTACTTGTCTCATTGCACATGCTTCAAATGATGAGAGTCAGCTTTGGCATAGACGGTTGGGCCATTCAAACTTCAGAAACATGAACCGACTGGTGACTGGAAATCATGCTGTGGGAATACCGTCAAAGAAATTCTCAACAACTAATCTTTGTCCAGCATGTTTGAAAGGAAAACAACACAGAATGTCTTTTAAGTCCAAGCAAGAACACTCTATTTCAAAACCCTTGCAGATGCTACATATGGATCTTTTTGGACCAAAAAATGTTCAAAGCATCGGAAAGAAGTCTTATTGTTTTGTCATCATTGATGATTTCACTAGATTTTCTTGTGTTTATTTCTTGCATGTTAAATCTGAAACTGCTGAGTTGTTAAAAGAATTTATTATCAAAGTTGAAAATCAGTTGGATTGTAAAGTAAAAATCTTGAGAAGTGATAATGGAACCGAGTTTAAAAACTCTAATGTTGATTTGTTTTGTGCAGAAAAAGGTATTGCGCGACAATTTAGTGCTCCAAGAGCTCCACAACAGAACGGAGTTACAGAACGGAAAAATCGGACACTGATTGAAGCAGCAAGATCCATGCTTGCAGATGCCAAAATCCGTATCACATTCTGGGATGAAGCTATTGCTACTGCTTGCTTTGTACAAAACAGAACATTATTGGTTCAGGATAAAAATAAAACGTCTTATGAGTTATTGTTTGGAAGAAAACCGAATATTTCTTACTTGAAAGCATTTGGTTGTCCTGTATCGATTCTAAATTTAACTGATCATCTCGTTAATTTGAGTCAAAATCTGACGATGGATTTTTCCTTGGTTACTCGTCTGTTTCTAAAGCTTATCGGGTTTTTAATAGCAAAACAAACACTGTTATTGAAACTATTAACGTAAAGTTTTAGAAAATTCGTTTCCGTCAGTGGCTCATGGTCCCGAATGGTTGTTTGATTTAGATTCGTTATCAAAATCTTTCAATTCTAACTTATTTGATTTTTCAGGTAATTCGAGAAAAGAGTTAGGAGACTTGGGATGTTTCAGTGATGATTCTGATAATGACGATGATAGCAATCTCAATTTCGAGTATCCGTTCATGTCATTTCATAACCCTGATCATGGTGTATCCAGTCAAGCTCCGGGTCCATTTTGTTCTCAAGAAGATCAAGAATCAAACATTCTGGGCGATGATGTGAATCCGCAAAATTCTCCTATGATGGTGGATCTGTTCAAAATCAACCATCATATATCAGATCCGAATGTTGAAGTTATTCCAGAATCATTTGATTACTTCATCAATTCACCAGAACAAGTTCCTAATTTCACTCCGCATGTGTCTACAATTCTGCAAGATTTACCGAATCTGAATCAGTCTAATCTGGAGACGCAAGTTCAAGGAGATTCAATTCCAACTCATTGAGTACACATGAATCATCCTTTATCTCATATTATAGGACCTTTGAATCAGAGAACTATGAGAAGTCAGACTAAACATGAAAACGTTTGTCTTTATTCATGTTTTCTTTCTTAAGTGGTGCCGAAGAACATTTCAGAAGTGTTACAAGATAACAGTTGGATTGAAGCCATGCAAGAGGAGTTACTTCAATTTCGCAAACAAGAGGTTTGGAAATTAGTGGACTTACCTGAAGGAGAAAATGCGATTGGTACAAGATGGTTGTACAAGAACAAGCCAGACGAACGTGGCATTGTGGTCAGAAATAAAGCCAGACTTATTGCACAAGGTTACACTTAAGAAGAAGGTATGACTATGAAGAAGTGTTTGCTCCGGTGGCTCGACTTGAAGCTATTCGTGTTTTTCTAGCGTATGCCTCTTTCATGAAGTTCAAAGTGTTTCAAATGAACGTTAAAGGCGCTTTTCTGTATGGACCAATTACCGATGATGTATATGTCAGACAACCTCCTGGTTTTAAAGATCCTGATTATCCACATCGTGTATACAAATTGAGCAAAGCTTTGTATGGTGTACATCAAGCTCCAAGGATTTGGTACGAGACATTATCTAAACATTTGCTAGAACATGGATTTACAAGAGGTTAGATTGATCCAACTTTATTTATGAAGCGGGAAAATGAAGATCTTTTATGTGTTCAAGTGTTTGTGGATGATATCATCTTTGGATCAACAAGTTCGTCCATGTGCAAAGAGTTTGAAGAAATCATGAAATGAAGATTTCAGATGAGTTTGATGGGGGAGATTAATTTCTTTCTCGGATTGCAAGTAAAAGAGTCAGCAGACGGAATTTTTATCAACCAATCAAAGTTTGTTGAAAAGTTGATGAAAAAGTTCAAGATGAAAGATTGTCAGACTATTCGAACGCCATCTGATGTGAATTGCAAGATACAGCCGGATCCAAAAGGTAAATCCGTTGATCAAACACTGTATAGATCGATGATTGGTTCATTGATGTATCTTACTGCATCAAGGCCAGACATTATGTATGCTGTATGTGTGTGTGCAAGATATCAGTCTGATCCAAAAGAGTCGCACCTGGTTGCTGTTAAACGTATTTTCATATACCTTAAAGGGAAACCGAATCTCGGGTTATGGTATCCTTATGAAGGCAATTTTGAATTATATAGTTATTCTGATAGTGACTTTGGTGGGTGTGCTCTTGACAGGAAATCGACTACGGGTGGATGTCAATTTCTGGGTCCTAGACTTGTTTCTTGGCAATGCAAAAAGCAGACCAACGTTTCTGTATCCACAGCTGAAGCAGAGTATATCGCTGCATCTGCAGGATGTTCTCAAGTTTTGTGGCTACAAAACCAATTGCTTGACTACGGGTTTAATTTTTTCAAAACTCCTGTTCAACACTCAAAAACCAAACATATCGAAATTCGATATCACTTTCTCAGAGACAACTCTGAAAAAGGTTTAATAATTTTGATTAAAGTTCATACCGACAAACAACTGGCAGATCTTTTCACAAAATCATTCTTGTCAGGGCGGTTTGAATTTTAATTCAATCCATAGGGTTAATCAACCATGATTAATTCTAATTTTTGAAAAATCAAACAAAAAATCAGAAAATATAAAAGTCAAAAATATAATAAGTCGATGTCAAGTATTGATTCATTTGTCTTTTATTTTATTCTTTTGCATTGTGAGTGTGCATGAAAAAGAAAAAGCAAACAAAAAGGATATAAAAAGCAAAAAGAAAAGAAAATATCATGTCATAAGAATCTATATTGCAAAACGTGAGAAATGATAGTACGCTAGACATTATTTGTCATCATTTTTTATAAATAAAGACTGATGATTGTTAATTAATGTGCGAGACAGCTCAGGCAATTAGACTGAAAAAGTAAGTTCATTGTTGACAAATCTAAATTCAATGATCTTTGTGTTAAGTTCCTTTGTTATACATGTCTAGATATATATCTTTTGATGCATTGCTTGTGATGTTAGTTGTTCATGATCGGGTAACGATGCAGTCTATTTAGTGTGATGAACCGCATCGTGAGCTTCTTTGTTGTGGTACCCACAGACCTGAAGTCTCACACGAAGTCTCTTTTGAGCTTCAAGGTGCAGCAAAAGATTCCCAAAGTTGGAACAAAAAGAGTCCCAGATGTGGACCATCACCAAACAAAAAATTCCAAAAAAAAATTCAGAAGATTCCAAAGGGGAACGATAGGAATTTAAAATTCCAAAATGGAATCAAAAGAAGTCCCAAAGTGGACCAAATCCAAATAGAACCCAGTTTCCACACTGTTTATGATCGTAAGTGACCAGGTTTTTGTGCAAAATGCATTCAGGTAGTGGTTGATAAGGAAATATGTTGACATATGTATACATGTGGGTCACATAAGTCATTTCAATCGAACCTTAATCTCATCATGATACTGAAAAAGTAAGTGTGTCAACTCGAGCTAATTGGTATGTTTTCATATCATCACTCAATCAAACATAAGTCAAATGTCTATTCAAAACTTGCAAAACATGTTCAGATAATGTGTGGTATGATCTCACTGCGATATTTTGATTCATTGCATTGCATATGTCTTTATTTTAATGTGTGTGCTTTGTGTGTGCAGGCATATGGAATTTTTATTGACACATCGACATCCTTGTTAAACTTAAAAATTTCAAGAAATTTCAAGTTTAGGGGGAGAATAATTGAAGAAGAAAAATATTTACAAAAATACAAAAAAATATTTTTGAATAAGTGTGTTTTGAATGAACAAGATTATGTGGTATGAAAAACAAAAGTATTGAATGTGTTAAAAACAAACCCAAGGTCTTGTGATGTGTTTTTAAGAAATTGCTTCGGGATATAGAAATATCGGTTGTGCAAAAACATTTTTGTGAGAAAAATCAAAGAAAAAGAAAAAGGATTTAATGAGAATTTATTTTTGTTACCTTGTCTTATATTTTTGATATTTAATGTGACAAACCCTAATAAGGATGTCTTGTCAAATTAATATGTCGAGAATGTTTGCAGGTGCAATAAATACAGTTGAAAAGTCAACAGACGGAGAAAAATGAAAAATTGTCAAAGTGTTGTCGCCGGGTGAAGATATCATAAGACACTATTTAGCCGGGTAATGAAGTCACTATTTAGCCGGGTAAGAGTGTTGTTTGATATCAGCCGGGTGATTGAAAGAAAAGTTCGGGTGAAGATGTTATGACTACTGTGTTGCCGGGTAATGAAGTGATATGTTACCAGCCGGGTAATGAACAAGTCACTATTTTTGCCGGGTAAAGAAGTCATGTTGATATCAGCCGGGTGACAAGTTGCGTGTTACTATACAGCTGGGTGATGAAGTGTTGACACTGTACAGCCGGGTAATAGAATGAAGATTCTACAATGCAGCCGGGTGATGGGTAAAACCAAAACAGCCGGGTGATGGGTAAAACCAAAACAGCCGGGTGATGAAGAGAAGCTATCGTTATAACAGCCGGGTGATGGAAGAAGACTACTATGCAGCCGGGTGATGGGTAAAACCAAAACAGGTGTAGTTGTTCCTAACCTTTACCCGTCTCTACAATGCTTTACCCGTCTCTACAGTGCTTTACCCGTCTCTACAGTGACTGACCCGTCCAAGTGTTTTACATGTTTTATGTTGACCCGTCCCAATGTTGTGACCCGTCCCATGACTGTGACCCGTCCCAACAGTACCTGACGCGGCTCAACAGTGCATGACCCGTCCAGGCTTTTTGGGCTTTAATGTTTACCCGTCCCAAATTGTTGACCTGTCCCAATTTGTTTGACCTAATTTTTCAATCATATAAATACCCGCCTCTTCACAACACTTATCATTTTTCACCAAGATTTTCAAGCAAAAAATCCTTGTACCTCAAATCGTCATTATCATATTCAATCAATTGTTCTATAACAAGTTATATTGATTGAATAAGGTATATTTATCATGATTCGACCTTGATAAACCTGCTAAATGATCGTTAAAATGAAAAATGATGATGAACAGTACTTAGACCAATCGAATGTTGTACTAGGTGTAAAAACTGTCCATCATCAATAATCATTCACTAATTTGCATCAAATTGGTTAAAACCAAATGAATCAACTGAAATTTTATCATAGCTGTCGAACCGCCATTGATGACATTTTGAATGTTCTTAAGTTTAACATCAAACTGATGATGTATGTGTTATTAAGTGACAAATTGATGTTAAAACTGAACTAAAACATGCTAAACAACTTCATCATACAAATTTCAGATTTGTGTTCTTAAGTGATTAAACTGTTAAGTGTAAACTATTGTATGATCATTGATTCACAAAGGTTTTTATTAAACAAAATGATGAAAATCAGATTGTTAGATGAACTTAGGTGTTAAAATGATTGTGTGATTGTTTTACATTGTAACTTTTTGTTCAAATACTTATGCAAATCTTGTTATTTATGAATGAAAAATCTAATACATGTGTCTTGTCTTTGTCAAAACAGATGGAGAATCTTAAGTTTGAGCCTAAGCACAATCTGGTTGCATGTTTGGATGAATATATACCAGAAACAGAGGGGTATAGAGACATGATCAGATTCATTAGAAGAACCAAGTATGTTTATGCTATGTGTGCAAAGCCAGTTATATATGCAAGACTCATCAAGAGTTTCTGGAGAACGGCTGAGGTTGTGACTAATGAAGATGTGTGACAGTGGTTAGAGGAAATATCACCAGACAGTTGCAATTGACTGTGTCTGAAGATAGATGATGATGAGGTTGGTGCAACTGATGAATTAACAACTGCTGAGTGCCAGGCATGTTTCATTAATATGGGTCATCCTCCCATATTTCCCAAACAGCAGTTTGTTAGAGCTCGATTAGGGAAGAAATGGAAGTTGCTTTGTTATGTGATACAGCAATGCATGTCTAGAAGGAGTGCTGGGTTTGATAACTTTCCTTCTGACATTGCATCCCATATCGTTGCCATTGCTGAAAACAAACCTTTCAATATGTCGAAGTGGATTATGAAAGGGTTTGTGTTCAATTTGGTGAAAGGCAAGAGGTTCAACTTTCTCATGTATCCGAGATTCTTTCAACTTATGATCAATGTTGCCTATCCAATCATTAGAGAAGAAGGTTTTGAAGGAGGGATACTTTACACTGAAGACATGAATGATCTATCATATAGGAAGATGAGTATTGGAGGTGTTGAGAGTGTTGAAATGTTTGACTATATGCGGGATATAGCAAACAACGATGAGGATATTGAAGTGGTATATCATCATATATCACATGGTGAGATTGTAAATCCGTTGGATCTTGTTGATGAGATTCCGGATAATTTGCTAGACGATGATGAGTACTTTGCTCGTCATCCAGAAGATGAAGATGAGGATGCGAATGAATCTGGAAGTGGTGAGGATGATAGTGAAAGTGATGATGGTAGTGATGATGATAGTGGTGATGATGGAAATGAGGATGAAAGTGTTGAATCAGTTCCTGAGGAGGCAGAAAATGTTGAGGTTGATGAACCGATTGAGATGGAGACAGGAAATGTTGAAGTTGTAGAACCGATGGTGACTGATGAACCAGTTGAGGTTGTTAAAGTTGTAGAAGATGTTGTTGTGGATGCTCCTAGGGATATCACAGTTCAATATTCTAGATCTCGAAGATCTAAACCTGTGATTGAGCCTATGTTAGTTGAGGAGCCGGTTGTTTTTTAAAATGTTAGTGTGCATGAACCTGTGAATGTTGTTCAGATTGCACAGGAGGTAATGGCCGAAGTGGAGACTGCTGCACAGGTAGTTGATGATACTGATGCTGGCGTTACTGTCTCTGTTCCAGTAGATATCCCCACCACTTCATCTCCAGCAACTATACAAATTGAACAACCTTTGGAGTCTTCACCAAAAGTTGGTTCAAGTGTTAATGTGAATGAAGAAAAAGATAAAATTCTTCATTTGGAAAAGATGGTAGCCAAACTTTTAGATGCTAATGAGTTATTGAAAGCATCTAATGAAAGGAAGAAAAAGAGGCTGGAAGAGTTTTGGGCTATTCATCAACAGAATCTGGAAACTTTCAAAGAATTAGATGCTGATTATGAAAAGTTGAAGGCTGAGCATGAAAAGTTGAAAGAAGATTACAAAGAGTTATATGCGGAATGCAATACTTTGAATGCTGAAAAGGAAATGCTTGAAAAGTGGTTGGAAGAAGCCAAAACAAAGAAGTCAAGTTCTACGTCTGATAAAGATTTTTCAGATGATGTGAATGAAGTTGCTGAGCCTTCACACGAAGTGAAAGTTTATTATACTAGAGCTCAAGGAACGAAGAAGGTGGGTGAAAGGATTGATACACCAATTCCAATTCCCGATGAAGCTGCTGATCCTGTCAATCTTGACAAAGCTGAGGGAAAACGTAAATTGGATGCTGTGCCTGAAATCGTCAGAGAAGATGAATCTGTTAAGAAAGCCAGAACTGATGAAACAGTTCAGATTGAGCCGATTCAATCTGAGTCTGTACTGGTAGCTGAAGTGCCTGAGGTGGCTAAGGTGGATGAGATTGTGAAGGAAATTAGAACTGCAGAAACAGTTCAGTTTGAGCTGGTTCAAACTGAAACTACACCAATGATAGAAGCACTTGATGATCTGGATGATATAGACTTTACTGATTCTGAACCTGAGGCTAATCCTGACGATGAGATACCTAGTGATCTTCCTGAACAATTTACATATTTAGAGAAGATGAAGTAAAATCCAGTTTATCTGAATGGACTTACAGTTAGTCAGATAAATGAGGAATATGAGAAGTGTCTGAATGCTCAAGAAAAGGTAACGGCTGATGAAAAAGAGTTTGTTGTAGAAATGGGAGAGTGGACGCCTCTGCAAGAAAGCCTAAACATAGATGATCTTCCTCCGGAAGAACTGTATCATCAAGATCCAGAGGAGATGTCAACCAGAAATATGTGTGAATGGCTTAGTTCGAGGAACTATCCATATAAGACTCTGAAGAGATTGAAACGAGAATCATTAAAGAAGATTGTGGTGAGTTCCATGAAGACTGAAAAGATGCATAATCGCATGTTTTTCTTGGACTACTACAATCCGCAGTACTATGGGTTGACAAAGAGATACAAAGTGCTTGAACCCAAAGAGATACCGTTGATGGCTTTACCAGTTGATGCGCATAAGAAGAGAAAAGAGCTGATAGACATGTTTCCTAGCGAGATGAAATCTTATAACATTCCAATGGACGTACGAGAATCTTGGCACAAGTCTGCCACATCAGGTGATATTGTCAGATCACTGCTGAGTAAGGGACAATCTGTTGCTGAATTGCTAGATGCTATGATCGTGCCGGAAAAATCCAAGAATGTTAAGATTATCGGTTGGAAGTATGATGAGTTATTTGATGCATTCCTAATAAAGAGGGTAAATGGTTTGTGTGATGTCTATCATTACTACTCGAGCATTTTTAAGTTGCAAGTTCAAGATTTGAAGGAGCTGCACAAACTGAGGCTGATTAATCACACGCATGCTGAGCGTGGTGATAAATGTGCAATGTTACTGGATGCCGGAATGAGCCGTTTACCGAAGTTTTTGGAGTTTAGAGGACAACAAGAAGATAGTGAATACGAAGTTTTTGGAGTTTAGAGGACAACAAGAAGATAGTGAATACGTTCAAATGAAGAAAACGAGGAAGGCAAAGAAGTTGATTTTGCGAGGCATGTACTTGGAAGAGTTCTCAGATGAATACTTTGACAAAATCATAGATCCGGGATTGAAAGTGATCGATGGTTCTCAAGCTACAAAGCCCATTTTGAAGGTATTTTAGAATCAGGAGACTTATGAGCTGAAACTTGTTCGTAATTTGGATGATTGGGATCAGGACATGATCACATTATTTAGTACGTTTGAACTCAAACTACTACATCCATCTTACATTGACTATCTCCGAAACTACAAAATGGAAAAGTTGAAAGATCCTGTAGCTGAGGAAGATATAAGATTGTTTGTGATTATGATTGAGGTGATTGGGGCTGCTACTGAGAAAATCAGATTAAGGAAGGCATTGCTTAATGCTAACCTTGTGAAGATTGATATACCGGAGATCGAATACATGAGAGTGACGTCAAAGGGTACCTTGGAGGTTAAAGTCAAAGGAAGGAAGAAACCGCATGTGTTTTATGCTAACATTGACTTTGTAGGTATTAACTTGGACACGCTGAAAAGAATGAAGGACTGTGACATTCTAACAAATGAATCAAAGCCAAGACAAGCCAAGATTGCTGAGAAGTTCAAGTCTTGCATTGAGGAGGCTTTAAAAGAACAAGAAGAATACAAAGGGAAGGAATTGTTGGATGTTAAAGACGAACCAGAAGATTGGTGAGAGATTGAAGCTGGAAAGCAAAAGTTGAAAACTGTTGAAGATTTTTGAAGTCCAAAGATAAATCTTAGGGGGAGTACTGTTAGGGCTTATTTCTGTTTAAGATTTACTTTGTACTTTGTTTATACATTTTTTATAGTTTAGGGTTAATTTTGTATTTTCCCTAATGTATTCTTGCATAAAGCATGTAGTAAGAGAATGTTAGTGAGAGAGTCTAGATCACAATTACACGTTAGAGAGAGAGAGAGTTAACTGTGTGTGATTTACATTCTCCTGCACTTTTGTACTACAATTTTGCTTTGATCATCAATACAAAGAGAATTATTAGTAATGAATTGTGTTGCTGATTGAACTGTCTTTGTGTACTTAAATCGTTCTGATCATTGAGCGATATCGATCCAATTGAACCTATCAAGAATATTTTACGACTCTGTATGCCACATTAGTACCTTGAAAAGCATGTTAGTATAATGTACGACACCTCACAACTCCTAACACCACCTTACAATACCGTACATAAAAATAATATCCATAATAAACCTAATGAATTGGTCCGAGTCCTATGAACATCGTGCGATAACTCAGGACTTGTTACGACTCTGTATGTGACATTACCAACATTAAAAGTAATTTAGAAAAATGTAGGACGCGTTACAACTTCTAAGAACACCTTACATCTCCGTACGAAACCTTAAAACTACATAATAAACCTAATGAATTAGTCTGAGTCCTATGAACATCGTACGATAACTAATGACTTGTTACGACTCTGTATGTGACATTAGCAACATGAAAAGTAATTTAGAATAATGTAGGACGCGTTATGACTTCTAAGAACACCTTACATCACCGTACGAAATATTAAAACTCCATAATAAACCTAATGAATTCCTCCTAGTCATTTAAACATCGTACGCAACTTAGAATATATTACGACTATGTATGCCACATTATCACCTTAAAAAAATGTTAGTATAATGTACGACACCTCACAACTCCTAACAACACCTTACAATACAGTACGTAAAAATAAAAACCTTAATAAACCTAATGAATTCGTCCGAGTCCTATGAACATCGTACGATAACTCAGCACTTGTTACGACTCTGTATGTGACATTACCAACATGAAAAGTAATTTAGAAAAATGTAGGACGCGTTACAACTTCTAAGAACACCTTACATCACCGTAGGAAACCTTAAAACTCCATAATAAACCAAATGAATTAGTCCGACTCCTATGAACATCGTACGATAACTCATGACATGTTACGACTATGTATGTGACATTAGCAACATGAAAAGTATTTTAGGATAATGTAGGACGCGTTACTACTTCTAATAACACCTTACATCACCGTACGAAACATTAAAACTCCATAATAAACCTAATGAATTCCTCCGAGTCATTTAAACATCGTACGCAACTTAGAATATATTACCACTATGTATGCCACATTAGATCCTTAAAAAGCATGTTAGTATAACGTACGACACCTTACAACTCCTAACAACACCTTACAATACCATACGTAAAAATAAAATCCATAATAAACCTAATGAATTTGTCCATGTCCTTTGAACATCGTATGAAAACTCAGGACTTGTTACGACTCAGTATGTGACATTAGCAACATGAAAAGTAATTTAGAATAATGTAGGACGCGTTACAACTTCTAAGAACACCTTACATCACCGTACGAAACATTAAAACTCCAAAATAAACCTAATGAATTCCTTCGAGTCATTTAAACATCGTATGACAACATTGAATATATTACGACTCTGTATGACAAATTAGCACCTTGAAAAGCATGCTAGTATACTGTACGACACCTCACAACTCCTAACAACACCTTACAATACCGTACGTAAAAATAAAATCCATAATAAACCTAATGAATTCGTCCGAGTCCTATGAACATCGTACGATAACTCAGGAATTGTTACGACTCTGTATGTGACATTACCAACATGAGAAGTAATTTAGAAAAACGTAGGACGCGTTACAACTTCTAAGAACACCATACATCACCGTACGAAACCTTAAAACTCCATAATAAACATAATGAATTAGTCCGAGTCCTATGAACATCGTACGATAACTCATGACATGTTACGACTATGTATGTGACATTAGCAACATGAAACGTATTTTAGGATAATGTAGGACGCGTTACAACTTCTAATAACACCTTACAACACCGTACGAAACATTAAAACTCCATAATAAACCTAATGAATTCCTCCGAGTCATTTAAACATCGTACGCAACTTAGAATATATTACCACTATGTATGCCACATTAGATCCTTAAAAAGCATGTTAGTATAACGTACGACACCTTACAACTCCTAACAACACCTTACAATACCGTACGTAAAAATAAAATCCATAATAAACCTAATGAATTTGTCCATGTCCTTTGAACATCGTATGAAAACTCAGGACTTGTTACGACTCAGTATGTGACATTAGCAACATGAAAAGTAATTTAGAATAATGTAGGACGCGTTACAACTTCTAAGAACACCTTACATCTCCGTACGAAACCTTAAAACTACATAATAAACCTAATGAATTAGTCTGAGTCCTATGAACATCGTACGATAACTAATGACTTGTTACGACTCTGTATGTGACTTTAGCAACATGAAAAGTAATTTAGAATAATGTAGGACGCGTTATGACTTCTAAGAACACCTTACATCACCGTACGAAATATTAAAACTCCATAATAAACCTAATGAATTCCTCCTAGTCATTTAAACATCGTACGCAACTTAGAATATATTACGACTATGTATGCCACATTATCACCTTAAAAAATGTTAGTATAATGTTCGACACCTCACAACTCCTAACAACACCTTACAATACAGTACGTAAAAATAAAAACCTTAATAAACCTAATGAATTCGTCCGAGTCCTATGAACATCGTACGATAACTCAGCACTTGTTACGACTCTGTATGTGACATTACCAACATGAAAAGTAATTTAGAAAAATGTAGGACGCGTTACAACTTCTAAGAACACCTTACATCACCGTAGGAAACCTTAAAACTCCATAATAAACCAAATGAATTAGTCCGACTCCTATGAACATCGTACGATAACTCATGACATGTTACGACTATGTATGTGACATTAGCAACATGAAAAGTATTTTAGGATAATGTAGGACGCGTTACTACTTCTAATAACACCTTACATCACCGTACGAAACATTAAAACTCCATAATAAACCTAATGAATTCCTCCGAGTCATTTAAACATCGTACGCAACTTAGAATATATTACCACTATGTATGCCACATTAGATTCTTAAAAAGCATGTTAGTATAACGTACGACACCTTACAACTCCTAACAACACCTTACAATACCGTACGTAAAAATAAAATCCATAATAAACCTAATGAATTTGTCCATGTCCTTTGAAAATCGTATGAAAACTCAGGACTTGTTACGACTCAGTATGTGACATTAGCAACATGAAAAGTAATTTAGAATAATGTAGGACGCGTTACAACTTCTAAGAACACCTTACATCACCGTACGAAACATTAAAACTCCAAAATAAACCTAATGAATTCCTTCGAGTCATTTAAACATCGTATGACAACATTGAATATATTACGACTCTGTATGACAAATTAGCACCTTGAAAAGCATGTTAGTATACTGTACGACACCTCACAACTCCTAACAACACCTTACAATACCGTACGTAAAAATAAAATCCATAATAAACCTAATGAATTTGTCCGAGTCCTATGAACATCGTACGATAACTCAGGAATTGTTACGACTCTGTATGTGACATTACCAACATGAAAAGTAATTTAGAAAAATGTAGGACGCGTTACAACTTCTAAGAACACCGTACATCACCGTACGAAACCTTAAAACTCCATAATAAACATAATGAATTAGTCCGAGTCCTATGAACATCGTACGATAACTCATGACATGTTACGACTATGTATGTGACATTAGCAACATGAAAAGTATTTTAGGATAATGTAGGACGCGTTACAACTTCTAATAACACCTTACAACACCGTACGAAACATTAAAACTCAATAATAAACCTAATGAATTCCTCCGAGTCATTTAAACATCGTACGCAACTTAGAATATATTACCACTATGTATGCCATATTAGATCCTTAAAAAGCATGTTAGTATAACGTACGACACCTTACAACTCCTAACAACACCTTACAATACCGTACGTAAAAATAAAATCCATAATAAACCTAATGAATTTGTCCATGTCCTTTGAACATCGTATGAAAACTCAGGACTTGTTACGACTCAGTATGTGACATTAGCAACATGAAAAGTAATTTAGAATAATGTAGGACGCGTTACAACTTCTAAGAACACCTTACATCACCGTACGAAACATTAAAACTCCAAAATAAACCTAATGAATTCCTTCGAGTCATTTAAACATCGTACGACAACTTTGAATATATTACGACTCTGTATGCCAAATTAGCACCTTGAAAAGCATGTTAGTATATTGTACGACACCTCACAACTCCTAACAACACCTTACAATACCGTACGTAAAAATAAAATCCATAATAAACCTAATGAATTCGTCTGAGTCCTTTGAACATCGTACGATAACTCATGACATGTTACGACTATGTATGTGACATTAGCAACATGAAAAGTATTTTAGAAAAATGTAGGACGCGTTACAACTTCTAAGAACACCGTACATCACCGTACGAAACCTTAAAACTCCATAATAAACACAATTTATTAGTACGAGTCCTATGAACATCGTACGATAACTCATGACATGTTACGACTATGTATGTGACATTAGCAACATGAAGAGTATTTTAGGATAATGTAGGACGCGTTACAACTTCTAATAACACTTTACAACACCGTACGAAACATTAAAACTCAATAATAAACCTAATGAATTCCTCCGAGTCATTTAAACATCGTACGCAACTTAGAATATATTACCACTATGTATGCCACATTAGATCCTTAAAAAGCATGTTAGTATAACGTACGACACCTTACAACTCCTAACAACACCTTACAATACCGTACGTAAAAATAAAATCCATAATAAACCTAATGAATTTGTCCATGTCCTTTGAACATCGTATGAAAACTCAGGACTTGTTACGACTCAGTATGTGACATTAGCAACATGAAAAGTAATTTAGAATAATGTAGGACGCGTTACAACTTCTAAGAACACCTTACATCACCGTACGAAACATTAAAACTCCAAAATAAACCTAATGAATTCCTTCGAGTCATTTAAACATCGTATGACAACATTGAATATATTACGACTCTGTATGACAAATTAGCACCTTGAAAAGCATGTTAGTATACTGTACGACACCTCACAAGTCCTAACAACACCTTACAATACCGTACGTAAAAATAAAATCCATAATAAACCTAATGAATTCGTCCGAGTCCTATGAACATCGTACGATAACTCAGGAATTGTTACGACTCTGTATGTGACATTACCAACATGAAAAGTAATTTAGAAAAATGTAGGACGCGTTACAACTTCTAAGAACACCGTACATCACCGTACGAAACCTTAAAACTCCATAATAAACATAATGAATTAGTCCGAGTCCTATGAACATCGTACGATAACTCATGACATGTTACGACTATGTATGTGACATTAGCAACATGAAAAGTATTTTAGGATAATGTAGGACGCGTTACAACTTCTAATAACACCTTACAACACCGTACGAAACATTAAAACTCAATAATAAACCTAATGAATTCCTCCGAGTCATTTAAACATCGTACGCAACTTAGAATATATTACCACTATGTATGCCATATTAGATCCTTAAAAAGCATGTTAGTATAACGTACGACACCTTACAACTCCTAACAACACCTTACAATACCGTACGTAAATATAAAATCCATAATAAACCTAATGAATTTGTCCATGTCCTTTGAACATCGTATGAAAACTCAGGACTTGTTACGACTCAGTATGTGACATTAGCAACATGAAAAGTAATTTAGAATAATGTAGGACGCGTTACAACTTCTAAGAACACCTTACATCACCGTACGAAACATTAAAACTCCAAAATAAACCTAATGAATTCCTTCGAGTCATTTAAACATCGTACGACAACTTTGAATATATTACGACTCTGTATGCCAAATTAGCACCTTGAAAAGCATGTTAGTATACTGTACGACACCTCACAACTCCTAACAACACCTTACAATACCGTACGTAAAAATAAAATCCATAATAAACCTAATGAATTCGTCTGAGTCCTTTGAACATCGTACGATAACTCATGACATGTTACGACTATGTATGTGACATTAGCAACATGAAAAGTATTTTAGAAAAATGTAGGACGCGTTACAACTTCTAAGAACACCGTACATCACCGTACGAAACCTTAAAACTCCATAATAAACACAATGAATTAGTACGAGTCCTATGAACATCGTACGATAACTCATGACATGTTACGACTATGTATGTGACATTAGCAACATGAAGAGTATTTTAGGATAATGTAGGACGCGTTACAACTTCTAATAACACTTTACAACACCGTATGAAACATTAAAACTCAATAATAAACCTAATGAATTCCTCCGAGTCATTTAAACATCGTACGCAACTTAGAATATATTACCACTATGTATGCCACATTAGATCCTTAAAAAGCATGTTAGTATAACGTACGACACCTTACAACTCCTAACAACACCTTACAATACCGTACGTAAAAATAAAATCCATAATAAACCTAATGAATTTGTCCATGTCCTTTGAACATCGTATGAAAACTCAGGACTTGTTACGACTCAGTATGTGACATTAGCAACATGAAAAGTAATTTAGAATAATGTAGGACGCGTTACAACTTCTAAAAACACCTTACATCACCATACGAAACATTAAAACTCCAAAATAAACCTAATGAATTCCTTCGAGTCATTTAAACATCGTATGACAACTTTGAATATATTACGAATCTGTATGCCAAATTAGCACCTTGAAAAGCATGTTAGTATACTGTACGACACCTCACAACTCCTAACAACACCTTACAATACCGTACGTAAAAATAAAATCCATAATAAACCTAATGAATTCGTCCGAGTCCTATGAACATCGTACGATAACTCAGGAACTGTTACGACTCTGTATGTGACATTACCAACATGAAAAGTAATTTAGAAAAATGTAGGACGCGTTACAACTTCTAAGAACACCGTACATCACCGTACGAAACCTTAAAACTCCATAATAAACATAATGAATTAGTCCGAGTCCTATGAACATCGTACGATAACTCATGACATGTTACGACTATGTATGTGACATTAGCAACATGAAAAGTATTTTAGGATAATGTAGGACGCGTTACAACTTCTAATAACACCTTACAACACCGTACGAAACATTAAAACTCAATAATAAACCTAATGAATTCCTCCGAGTCATTTAAACATCGTACGCAACTTAGAATATATTACCACTATGTATGCCACATTAGATCCTTAAAAAGCATGTTAGTATAACGTACGACACCTTACAACTCCTAACAACACCTTACAATACCGTACGTAAAAATAAAATCCATAATAAACCTAATGAATTTGTCCATGTCCTTTGAACATCGTATGAAAACTCAGGACTTGTTACGACTCAGTATGTGACATTAGCAACATGAAAAGTAATTTAGAATAATGTAGGACGCGTTACAACTTCTAAGAACACCTTACATCACCGTACGATACATTAAAACTCCAAAATAAACCTAATGAATTCCTTCGAGTCATTTAAACATCGTACGACAACTTTGAATATATTACGACTCTGTATGCCAAATTAGCACCTTGAAAAGCGTGTTAGTATACTGTACGACACCTCACAACTCCTAACAACACCTTACAATACCGTACGTAAAAATAAAATCCATAATAAACCTAATGAATTCGTCTGAGTCCTTTGAACATCGTACGATAACTCATGACATGTTACGACTATGTATGTGACATTAGCAACATGAAGAGTATTTTAGGATAATGTAGGACGCGTTACAACTTCTAATAACACTTTACAACACCGTATGAAACATTAAAACTCAATAATAAACCTAATGAATTCCTCCGAGTCATTTAAACATCGTACGCAACTTAGAATATATTACCACTATGTATGCCACATTAGATCCTTAAAAAGCATGTTAGTATAACGTACGACACCTTACAACTCCTAACAACACCTTACAATACCGTACGTAAAAATAAAATCCATAATAAACCTAATGAATTTGTCCATGTCCTTTGAACATCGTATGAAAACTCAGGACTTGTTACGACTCAGTATGTGACATTAGCAACATGAAAAGTAATTTAGAATAATGTAGTACGCGTTACAACTTCTAAAAACACCTTACATCACCATACGAAACATTAAAACTCCAAAATAAACCTAATGAATTCCTTCGAGTCATTTAAACATCGTATGACAACTTTGAATATATTACGAATCTGTATGCCAAATTAGCACCTTGAAAAGCATGTTAGTATACTGTACGACACCTCACAACTCCTAACAACACCTTACAATACCGTACGTAAAAATAAAATCCATAATAAACCTAATGAATTCGTCCGAGTCCTATGAACATCGTACGATAACTCAGGAACTGTTACGACTCTGTATGTGACATTACCAACATGAAAAGTAATTTAGAAAAATGTAGGACGCGTTACAACTTCTAAGAACACCGTACATCACCGTACGAAACCTTAAAACTCCATAATAAACATAATGAATTAGTCCGAGTCCTATGAACATCGTACGATAACTCATGACATGTTACGACTATGTATGTGACATTAGCAACATGAAAAGTATTTTAGGATAATGTAGGACGCGTTACAACTTCTAATAACACCTTACAACACCGTACGAAACATTAAAACTCAATAATAAACCTAATGAATTCCTCCGAGTCATTTAAACATCGTACGCAACTTAGAATATATTACCACTATGTATGCCACATTAGATCCTTAAAAAGCATGTTAGTATAACGTACGACACCTTACAACTCCTAACAACACCTTACAATACCGTACGTAAAAATAAAATCCATAATAAACCTAATGAATTTGTCCATGTCCTTTGAACATCGTATGAAAACTCAGGACTTGTTACGACTCAGTATGTGACATTAGCAACATGAAAAGTAATTTAGAATAATGTAGGACGCGTTACAACTTCTAAGAACACCTTACATCACCGTACGAAACATTAAAACTCCAAAATAAACCTAATGAATTCCTTCGAGTCATTTAAACATCGTACGACAACTTTGAATATATTACGACTCTGTATGCCAAATTAGCACCTTGAAAAGCGTGTTAGTATACTGTACGACACCTCACAACTCCTAACAACACCTTACAATACCGTACGTAAAAATAAAATCCATAATAAACCTAATGAATTCGTCTGAGTCCTTTGAACATCGTACGATAACTCATGACATGTTACGACTATGTATGTGACATTAGCAACATGAAAAGTATTTTAGGATAATGTAGGACGCGTTACAACTTCTAATAACACCTTACAACACCGTACGAAACATTAAAACTCCGTAATAAACCTAATGAATTCCTCCAGTCATTTAAACATCGTACGCAACTTAGAATATATTACCACTATGTATGCCACATTAGATCCTTAAAAAGCATGTTAGTATAACGTACGACACCTTACAATTCCTAACAACACCTTACAATACCGTACGTAAAAATAAAATCCATAATAAACCTAATGAATTTGTCCATGTCCTTTGAACATCGTATGAAAACTCAGGACTTGTTACGACTCAGTATGTGACATTAGCAACATGAAAAGTAATTTAGAATAATGTAGGACGCGTTACAATTTCTAAGAACACCTTACATCACCGTACGAAACATTAAAACTCCAAAATAAACCTAATGAATTCCTTCGAGTCATTTAAACATTGTACGACAACTTTGAATATATTACGACTCTGTATGCCAAATTAGCACCTTGAAAAGCATGTTAGTATACTGTACGACACCTCACAACTCCTAACAACACCTTACAATACCGTACGTAAAAATAAAATCCATAATAAACCTAATGAATTCGTCCGAGTCCTATGAACATCGTACGATAACTCAGGAATTGTTACGACTCTGTATGTGACATTACCAACATGAAAAGTAATTTAGAAAAATGTAGGACGAGTTACAACTTCTAAGAACACCGTACATCACCGTACGAAACCTTAAAACTCCATAATAATCATAATGAATTAGTCCGAGTCCTATGAACATCGTACGATAACTCATGACATGTTACGACTATGTATGTGACATTAGCAACATGAAAAGTATTTTAGGATAATGTAGGACGCGTTACAACTTCTAATAACACCTTACAACACCGTACGAAACATTAAAACTCCGTAATAAACCTAATGAATTCGTCCAGTCATTTAAACATCGTACGCAACTTAGAATATATTACCACTATGTATGCCACATTAGATCCTTAAAAAGCATGTTAGTATAACGTACGACAACTTACAACTCCTAACAACACCTTACAATACCGTATAGCCGTGTACAAAAAAAACCGGTTCCGGAACCGACCCGGTGTACCCGAATCGGAACCGGAACCGGTCGTACCCGAACCGTAGGGTACACATGGGTTCCGGTTTCTCCAAGAAAGTGGAACCGTACCCGGAACGGAACCGGAACCGCTGGAACCGATTCCACCTCAACCCGGTCAAAACCGGACCCGAACCTACCCGAACCTACCCGGACCCGAAAAAAACCCGGCTAAACCGGTCAAAACCCGGTCAAATACCCGATCATACCCGGAACCGAACCCGACTCTACCCGCTTCTTGACTTTGTTGACCAAAACCGGAACCGGTTCCTACTCGGAACCGGTTCCTAAAAAAACCCGGTTTGTGCACGGCTAATACCGTACGTAAAAATAAAATCCATAATAAATCTAATGAATTTGTCCATGTCCTTTGAACATCGTATGAAAACTCAGGACTTGTTACGACTCAGTATGTGACATTAGCAACATGAAAAGTAATTTAGAATAATGTAGGACGCGTTACAACTTCTAAGAACACCTTACATCACCGTACGAAACATTAAAACTCCAAAATAAACCTAATGAATTCCTTCGAGTCATTTAAACATCGTACGAAAACTTTGAATATATTAAGACTCTGTATGCCAAATTAGCACCTTGAAAAGCATGTTAGTATACTGTACGACACCTCACAACTCCTAACAACACCTTACAATACCGTACGTAAAAATAAAATCCATAATAAACCTAATGAATTCGTCTGAGTCCTTTGAACATCGTACGATAACTCATGACATGTTACGACTATGTATGTGACATTAGCAACATGAAAAGTATTTTAGAAAAATGTAGGACGCGTTACAACTTCTAAGAACACCGTACATCACCGTACGAAACCTTAAAACTCCATAATAAACACAATGAATTAGTCCGAGTCCTATGAACATCGTACGATAACTCATGACATGTTACGACTATGTATGTGACATTAGCAACATGAAGAGTATTTTAGGATAATGTAGGACGCGTTACAATTTCTAATAACACTTTACATCACCGTACGAAACATTAAAACTCCATAATAAACCTAATTAATTCCTCCGAGTCATTTAAACATCGTACGCAACTTAGAATATATTACCACTATGTATGCCACATTAGATCCTTAAAAAGCATGTTAGTATAACGTATGACACCTTACAACTCCTAACAACACCTTACAATACCGTACGTAAAAATAAAATCCACAATAAACCTAATGAATTTGTCCATGTCCTTAGAACATCGTATGAAAACTCAGGACTTGTTACGACTCAGTATGTGACATTAGCAACATGAAAAGTAATTTAGAATAATGTAGGACGCGTTACAACTTCTAAGAACACCTTACATCACCGTACGAAACATTAAAACTCCAAAATAAACCTAATGAATTCCTTCGAGTCATTTAAACATCGTACGACAACTTTGAATATATTACGACTCTGTATGCCAAATTAGCACCTTGAAAAGCATGTTAGTATACTGTACGACACCTCACAACTCCTAACAACACCTTACAATACCGTACGTAAAAATAAAATCCATAATAAACCTAATGAATTCGTCTGAGTCCTTTGAACATCGTACGATAACTCATGACATGTTACGACTATGTATGTGACATTAGAAACATGAAAAGTATTTTAGAAAAATGTAGGACGCGTTACAACTTCTAAGAACACCGTACATCACCGTACGAAACCTTAAAACTCCATAATAAACACAATGAATTAGTCCGAGTCCTATGAACATCGAACGATAACTCATGACATGTTACGACTATGTATGTGACATTAGCAACATGAAGAGTATTTTAGGATAATGTAGGACGCGTTACAACTTCTAATAACACTTTACATCACCGTACGAAAGATTAAAACTCCATAATAAACCTAATTAATTCCTCCGAGTCATTTAAACATCGTACGCAACTTAGAATATATTACCACTATGTATGCCACATTAGATCCTTAAAAAGCATGTTAGTATAACGTATGACACCTTACAACTCCTAACAACACCTTACAATACCGTACGTAAAAATAAAATCCACAATAAACCTAATGAATTTGTCCATGACCTTAGAACATCGTATGAAAACTCAGGACTTGTTACGACTCAGTATGTGACATTAGCAACATGAAAAGTAATTTAGAATAATGTAGGACGCGTTACAACTTCTAAGAACACCTTACATCACCGTACGAAACATTAAAACTCCAAAATAAACCTAATGAATTCCTTCGAGTCATTTAAACATCGTACGACAACTTTGAATATATTACGACTCTGTATGCCAAATTAGCACCTTAAAAAGCATGTTAGTATACTGTACGACACCTCACAACTCCTAACAACACCTTACAATACCGTACGTAAAAATAAAATCCATAATAAACCTAATGAATTCGTCTGAGTCCTTTGAACATCGTACGATCACTCATGACATGTTACGACTATGTATGTGACATTAGAAACATGAAAAGTATTTTAGAAAAATGTAGGACGCGTTACAACTTCTAAGAACACCGTACATCACCGTACGAAACCTTAAAACTCCATAATAAACACAATGAATTAGTCCGAGTCCTATGAACATCGAACGATAACTCATGACATGTTACGACTATGTATGTGACATTAGCAACATGAAGAGTATTTTAGGATAATGTAGGACGCGTTACAACTTCTAATAACACTTTACATCACCGTACGAACGATTAAAACTCCATAATAAACCTAATTAATTCCTCCGAGTCATTTAAACATCGTACGCAACTTAGAATATATTACCACTATGTATGCCACATTAGATCCTTAAAAAGCATGTTAGTATAACGTATGACACCTTACAACTCCTAACAACACCTTACAATACCGTACGTAAAAATAAAATCCACAATAAACCTAATGAATTTGTCCATGTCCTTAGAACATCGTATGAAAACTCAGGACTTGTTACGACTCAGTATGTGACATTAGCAACATGAAAAGTAATTTAGAATAATGTAGGACGCGTTACAACTTCTAAGAACACCTTACATCACCGTACGAAACATTAAAACTCCAAAATAAACCTAATGAATTCCTTCGAGTCATTTAAACATCGTACGACAACTTTGAATATATTACGACTCTGTATGCCAAATTAGCACCTTGAAAAGCATGTTAGTATACTGTACGACACCTCACAACTCCTAACAACACCTTACAATACCGTACGAAAAAATAAAATCCATAATAAACACAATGAATTAGTCCGAGTCCTATGAACATCGTACGATAACTCATTACATGTTACGACTATGTATGTGACATTAGCAACATGAAAAGTATTTTAGAAAAATGTAGGACGCGTTACAACTTCTAAGAACACCGTACATCACCGTACGAAACCTTAAAACTCCATAATAAACATAATGAATTAGTCCGAGTCCTATGAACATCGTACGATAACTCATGACATGTTACGACTATGTATGTGACATTAGCAACATGAAAAGTATTTTAGGATAATGTAGGACGCGTTACAACTTCTAATAACACCTTACAACACCGTACGAAACATTAAAACTCCATAATAAACCTAATGAATTCCTCCGAGTCATTTAAACATCGTACGCAACTTAGAATATATTACAACTATGTATGCCACATTAGATCCTTAAAAAGCATGTTAGTATAACGTATGACACCTTACAACTCCTAACAACACCTTACAATACCGTACGTAAAAATAAAATCCACAATAAACCTATTGAATTTGTCCATGTCCTTAGAACATCGTATGGAAACTCAGGACTTGTTACGACTCAGTATGTGACATTAGCAACATGAAAAGTAATTTACAATAATGTAGGACGCGTTACAACTTCTAAGAACACCTTACATCACCGTACGAAACATTAAAACTCCAAAATAAACCTAATGAATTCCTTCGAGTCATTTAAACATCGTACGACAACTTTGAATATATTACGACTCTGTATGCCAAATTAGCACCTTGAAAAGCATGTTAGTATACTGTACGACACCTCACAACTCCTAACAACACCTTACAATATCGTACGTAAAAATAAAATCCATAATAAACCTAATGAATTCGTCTGAGTCCTTTGAACATCGTACGATAACTCATGACATGTTACGACTATGTATGTGACATTAGCAACATGAAAAGTATTTTAGAAAAATGTAGGACGCGTTACAACTTCTAAGAACACCGTACATCACCGTACGAAACCTTAAAACTCCATAATAAACATAATGAATTAGTCCGAGTCCTATGAACATCGAACGATAACTCATGACATGTTACGACTATGTATGTGACATTAGCAACATGAAGAGTATTTTAGGATAATGTAGGACGCGTTACAACTTCTAATAACACTTTACATCACCGTACGAAAGATTAAAACTCCATAATAAACCTAATTAATTCCTCCGAGTCATTTAAACATCGTACGCAACTTAGAATATATTACCACTATGTATGCCACATTAGATCCTTAAAAAGCATGTTAGTATAACGTATGACACCTTACAACTCCTAACAACACCTTACAATACCGTACGTAAAAATAAAATCCACAATAAACCTAATGAATTTGTCCATGACCTTAGAACATCGTATGAAAACTCAGGACTTGTTACGACTCAGTATGTGACATTAGCAACATGAAAAGTAATTTAGAATAATGTAGGACGCGTTACAACTTCTAAGAACACCTTACATAACCGTACGAAACATTAAAACTCCAAAATAAACCCAATGAATTCCTTCGAGTCATTTAAACATCGTACGACAACTTTGAATATATTACGACTCTGTATGCCAAATTAGCACCTTGAAAAGCATGTTAGTATACTGTACGACACCTCACAACTCCTAACCACACCTTACAATACCGTACGTAAAAATAAAATCCATAATAAACCTAATGAATTCGTCCGAGTCCTATGAACATCGTACGATAACTGAGGAATTGTTACGACTCTGTATGTGACATTACCAACATGAAAAGTAATTTAGAAAAATGTAGGACGCGTTACAACTTCTAAGAACACCGTACATCACCGTACGAATCCTTAAAACTCCATAATAAACATAATGAATTAGTCCGAGTCCTATGAACATCGTACGATAACTCATGACATGTTACGACTATGTATGTGACATTAGCAACATGAAAAGTATTTTAGGATAATGTAGGACGCGTTACAACTTCTAATAACACCTTACAACACCGTACGAAACATTAAAACTCCATAATAAACGTAATGAATTCCTCCGAGTCATTTAAACATCGTACGCAACTTAGAATATATTACCACTATGTATGCCACATTAGATCCTTAAAAAGCATGTTAGTATAACGTACGACTCCTTACAACTCCTAACAACACCTTACAATACCGTACGTAAAAATAAAATCCATAATAAACCTAATGAATTTGTCCATGTCCTTTGAACATCGTATGAAAACTCAGGACTTGTTACGACTCAATATGTGACATTAGCAACATGAAAAGTAATTTAGAATAATGTAGGACGCGTTACAACTTCTAAGAACACCTTACATCACCGTACGAAATATTAAAACTCCAAAATAAACCTAATGAATTCCTTCGAGTCATTTAAACATCGTACGACAACTTTGAATATATTACGACTCTGTATGCCAAATTAGCACCTTGAAAAGCATGTTAGTATACTGTACGACACCTCACAACTCCGAACCACACCTTACAATACCGTACGTAAAAATAAAATCCATAATAAACCTAATGAATTCGTCCGAGTCCTATGAACATCGTACGATAACTCAGGAATTGTTACGACTCTGTATGTGACATCACCAACATGAAAAGTAATTTAGAAAAATGTAGGACGCGTTACAACTTCTAAGAACACCGTACATCACCGTACGAAACCTTAAAACTCCATAATAAACATAATGAATTAGTCCGAGTCCTATGAACATCGTACGATAACTCATGACATGTTACGACTATGTATGTGACATTAGGAACATGAAAAGTATTTTAGGATAATGTAGGACGCGTTACAACTTCTAATAACACCTTACAACACCGTACGAAACATTAAAACTCTATAATAAACATAATGAATTCCTCCGAGTCATTTAAACATCGTACGCAACTTAGAATATATTACCACTATGTATGCCACATTAGATCCTTAAAAAGCATGTTAGTATAACGTACGACAACTTACAACTCCTAACAACACCTTACAATACCGTACGTAAAAATAAAATCCATAATAAACCTAATGAATTTGTCCATGTCGTTTGAACATCGTATGAAAACTCAGGACTTGTTACGACTCAGTATGTGACATTAGCAACATGAAAAGTAATTTAGAATAATGTAGGACGCGTTACAACTTCTAAGAACACCTTACATCACAGTACGAAACATTAAAACTCCAAAACAAACCTAATGAATTCCTTCGAGTCATTTAAACATCGTACGACAACTTTGAATATATTACGACTCTGTATGCCAAATTAGCACCTTGAAAAGCATGTTAGTATACTGTACGACACCTCACAACTCCTAACAACACCTTACAATACCGTACGTAAAAATAATATCCATAATAAACCTAATGAATTCGTCTGAGTCCTTTGAACATCGTATGATAACTCATGACATGTTACGACTATGTATGTGACATTAGCAACATGAAAAGTATTTTAGGATAATGTAGGACGCGTTATAACTTCTAATAACACCTTACAACACCGTACGAAACATTAAAACTCCATAATAAACCTAATGAATTCCTCCGAGTCATTTAAACATCGTACGCAACTTAGAATATATTACCACTATATATGTCACATTAGATCCTTAAAAAGCATGTTAGTATAACGTACGACACCTTACAACTCCTAACAACACCTTACAATACCGTACGTAAAAATAAAATCCATAATAAAGCTAATGAATTTGTCCATGTCCTTTGAACATCGTATGAAAACTCAAGACTTGTTACGATTCAGTATGTGACATTAGCAACATGAAAAGTAATTTAGAATAATGTAGGACGCGTTACAACTTCTATGAACACCTTACATCACCGTACGAAACATTAAAACTCCAAAATAAACCTAATGAATTCCTTCGAGTCATTTAAACATCGTACGACAACTTTGAATATATTACGACTCTGTATGCCAAATTAGCACCTTGAAAAGCATGTTAGTATACTGTACGACACCTCACAACTCCTAACCACACCTTACAATACCGAACGTAAAAATAAAATCCATAATAAACCTAATGAATTCGTCCGAGTCCTATGAACATCGTACGATAACTCAGGAATTGTTACGACTCTGTATGTCACATTACCAACATGAAAAGTAATTTAGAAAAATGTAGGACGCGTTACAACTTCTAAGAACACCGTACATCACCGTACGAAACCTTAAAACTCCATAATAAACATAATGAATTAGTTCGAGTCCTATGAACATCGTACGATAACTCATGACATGTTACGACTATGTATGTGACATTAGCAACATGAAAAGTATTTTAGGATAATGTAGGACGCGTTACAACTTCTAATAACACCTTACAACACCGTACGAAACATTAAAACTCCATAATAAAGCTAATGAATTACTCCGAGTCATTTAAACATCATACGCAACTTAGAATATATTAGCACTATGTATGCCACATTAGATCCTTAAAAAGCATGTTAGTATAACGTACGACACCTTACAACTCCTAACAACACCTTACAATACCGTACGTAAAAATAAAATCCATAATAAACCTAATGAATTTGTCCATGTCCTTTGAACATCGTATGAAAACTCAGGACTTGTTACGACTCAGTATGTGACATTAGCAACATGAAAAGTAATTTAGAATAATGTAGGATGCGTTACAACTTCTAAGAACACCTTACATCACCGTACGAAACATTAAAACTCCAAAGTAAACCTAATGAATTCCTTCGAGTCATTTAAACATCGTACGACAACTTTGAATATATTACGACTCTGTATGCCAAATTAGCACCTTGAAAAGCATGTTAGTATACTGTACGACACCTCACAACTCCTAACCACACCTTACAATACCGTATGTAAAAATAAAATCCATAATAAACCTAATGAATTCGTCCGAGTCCTATGAACATCGTACGATAACTCAGGAATTGTTACGACTCTGTATGTGACATTACCAACATGAAAAGAAATTTAGAAAAATGTAGGACACGTTACAACTTTTAAGAACACGTACCGTACATCACAGTACGAAACCTTAAAACTCCATAATAAACATAATGAATTAGTCCGAGTCCTATGAACATCGTACGATAACTCATGACATGTTACGACTATGTATGTGACATTAGCAACATGAAAAGTATTTTAGGATAATGTAGGACGCGTTACAACTTCTAATAACACCTTACAACACCGTACGAAACATTAAAACTCTATAATAAACCTAATGAATTCCTCCGAGTCATTTAAACATCGTACGCAACTTAGAATATATTACCACTATGTATGCCACATTAGATCCTTAAAAAGCATGTTAGTATAACGTACGACACCTTACAACTCCTAACAACACCTTACAATACCGTACGTAAAAATAAAATCCATAATAAACCTAATGAATTTGTCCATGTCCTTTGAACATCGTATGAAAACTCAGGACTTGTTACGACTCAGTATGTGACATTAGCAACATGAAAAGTAATTTAGAATAATGTAGGACGCGTTACAATTTCTAATAACACCTTACATCACCGTACAAAACATTAAAACTCCAAAATAAACCTAATGAATTCCTTCGAGTCATTAAAACATTGTACGACAACTTTGAATATATTACGACTCTGTATGCCAAATTAGCACCTTGAAAAGCATGTTAGTATACTGTACGACACCTCACAACTCCTAACAACACCTTACAATACCGTACGTAAAAATAAAATCCATAATAAACCTAATGAATTCGTCCGAGTCCTATGAACATCGTACGATAACTCAGGAATTGTTACGACTCTGTATGTGACATTACCAACATGAAAAGTAATTTAGAAAAATGTAGGACGCGTTACAACTTCTAAGAACACCGTACATCACAGTACGAAACCTTAAAACTCCATAATAAACATAATGAATTAGTCCGAGTCCTATGAACATCGTACGATAACTCATGACATGTTACGACTATGTATGTGACATTAGCAACATGAAAAGTATTTTAGGATAATGTAGGACGCGTTACAACTTCTAATAACACCTTACAACACCGTACGAAACATTAAAACTCTATAATAAACCTAATGAATTCCTCCGAGTCATTTAAACATCGTACGCAACTTAGAATATATTACCACTATGTATGCCACATTAGATCCTTAAAAAGCATGTTAGTATAACGTACGAAACCTTACAACTCTTAACAACACCTTACAATACCGTACGTAAAAATAAAATCCATACTAAACCAAATGAATTTGCCCATGTCCTTTGAACATCGTATGAAAACTCAGGACTTGTTACGACTCAGTATGTGACATTAGCAACACGAAAAGTAATTTAGAATAATGTAGGACGCGTTACAATTTCTAATAACACCTTACATCACCGTACGAAACATTAAAACTCCAAAATAAACCTAATGAATTCCTTCGAGTCATTAAAACATTGTACGACAACTTTGAATATATTACGACTCTGTATGCCAAATTAGCACCTTGAAAAGCATGTTAGTATACTGTACGACACCTCACAACTCCTAACAACACCTTACAATACCGTACGTAAAAATAAAATCCAAAATAAACCTAATGAATCCGTCCGAGTCCTATGAACATCGTACGATAACTCAGGAATTGTTACGACTCTGTATGTGACATTACCAACATGAAAAGTAATTTAGAAAAATGTAGGACGCGATACAACTTCTAAGAACACCGTAGATCACCGTACGAAACCTTAAAACTCCATAATAAACATAATGAATTAGACCGAGTCCTATGAACATCGTACGATAACTCATGACATGTTACGACTATGTATGTGACATTAGCAACATGAAAAGTATTTTAGGATAATGTAGGACGCATTACAACTTCTAATAACACCTTACAACACCGTACGAAACATTAAAACTCTATAATAAACCTAATGAATTCCTCCGAGTCATTTAAACATCGTACGCAACTTAGAATATATTACAACTATGTATGCCACATTAGATCCTTAAAAAGCATGTTAGTATAACGTACGACACCTTACAACTCCTAACAACACCTTACAATACCGTACGTAAAAATAAAATCCATAATAAACCTAATGAATTTGTCCATGTCCTTTGAACATCGTATGAAAACTCAGGACTTGTTACGACTCAGTATGTGACATTAGCAACATGAAAAGTAATTTAGAATAATGTAGGACGCGTTACAACTTCTAAGAACACCTTACATCACCGTACGAAACATTAAAACTCCAAAATAAACCTAATGAATTCCTTCGAGTCATTTAAACATCGTACGACAACTTTGAATATATTACGACTCTGTATGCCAAATTAGCACCTTGAAAAGCATGTTAGTATACTGTACGACACCTCACAACTCCTAACAACACCTTACAATACCGTACGTAAAAATAAAATCCATAATAAACCTAATGAATTCGTCCGAGTCCTATGAACATCGTACGATAACTCAGGAATTGTTACGACTCTGTATGTGACATTACCAACATGAAAAGTAATTTAGAAAAATGTAGGACGCGTTACAACTTCTAAGAACACCGTACATCACCGTACGAAACCTTAAAACTCCATAATAAACATAATGAATTAGTCCGAGTCCTATGAACATCGTACGATAACTCATGACATGTTACGACTATGTATGTGACATTAGCAACATGAAAAGTATTTTAGGATAATGTAGGACGCGTTACAACTTCTAATAACACCTTACAACACCGTACGAAACATTAAAACTCCATAATAAACTTAATGAATTCCTCCGAGTCATTTAAACATCGTACGCAACTTAGAATATATTACCACTATGTATGCCACATTAGATCCTTAAAAAGCATGTTAGTATAACGTACGACACCTTACAACTCCTAACAACACCTTACAATACCGTACGTAAAAATAAAATCCATAATAAACCTAATGAATTTGTCCATGTCCTTTGAACATCGTATGAAAACTCAGGACTTGTTACGACTCAGTATGTGACATTAGCAACATGAAAAGTAATTTAGAATAATGTAGGACGCGTTACAATTTCTAATAACACCTTACATCACCGTACGAAACATTAAAACTCCAAAATAAACCTAATGAATTCCTTCGAGTCATTAAAACATTGTACGACAACTTTGAATATATTACGACTCTGTATGCCAAATTAGCACCTTGAAAAGCATGTTAGTATACTGTACGACACCTCACAACTCCTAACAACACCTTACAATACCGTACGTAAAAATAAAATCCAAAATAAACCTAATGAATCCGTCCGAGTCCTATGAACATCGTACGATAACTCAGGAATTGTTACGACTCTGTATGTGACATTACCAACATGAAAAGTAATTTAGAAAAATGTAGGACGCGATACAACTTCTAAGAACACCGTAGATCACCGTACGAAACCTTAAAACTCCATAATAAACATAATGAATTAGACCGAGTCCTATGAACATCGTACGATAACTCATGACATGTTACGACTATGTATGTGACATTAGCAACATGAAAAGTATTTTAGGATAATGTAGGACGCATTACAACTTCTAATAACACCTTACAACACCGTACGAAACATTAAAACTCTATAATAAACCTAATGAATTCCTCCGAGTCATTTAAACATCGTACGCAACTTAGAATATATTACAACTATGTATGCCACATTAGATCCTTAAAAAGCATGTTAGTATAACGTACGACACCTTACAACTCCTAACAACACCTTACAATACCGTACGTAAAAATAAAATCCATAATAAACCTAATGAATTTGTCCATGTCCTTTGAACATCGTATGAAAACTCAGGACTTGTTACGACTCAGTATGTGACATTAGCAACATGAAAAGTAATTTAGAATAATGTAGGACGCGTTACAACTTCTAAGAACACCTTACATCACCGTACGAAACATTAAAACTCCAAAATAAACCTAATGAATTCCTTCGAGTCATTTAAACATCGTACGACAACTTTGAATATATTACGACTCTGTATGCCAAATTAGCACCTTGAAAAGCATGTTAGTATACTGTACGACACCTCACAACTCCTAACAACACCTTACAATACCGTACGTAAAAATAAAATCCATAATAAACCTAATGAATTCGTCCGAGTCCTATGAACATCGTACGATAACTCAGGAATTGTTACGACTCTGTATGTGACATTACCAACATGAAAAGTAATTTAGAAAAATGTAGGACGCGTTACAACTTCTAAGAACACCGTACATCACCGTACGAAACCTTAAAACTCCATAATAAACATAATGAATTAGTCCGAGTCCTATGAACATCGTACGATAACTCATGACATGTTACGACTATGTATGTGACATTAGCAACATGAAAAGTATTTTAGGATAATGTAGGACGCGTTACAACTTCTAATAACACCTTACAACACCGTACGAAACATTAAAACTCCATAATAAACCTAATGAATTCCTCCGAGTCATTTAAACATCGTACGCAACTTAGAATATATTACCACTATGTATGCCACATTAGATCCTTAAAAAGCATGTTAGTATAACGTACGACACCTTACAACTCCTAACAACACCTTACAATACAGTACGTAAAAATAAAATCCATAATAAACCTAATGAATTTGTCCATGTCCTTTGAACATCGTATGAAAACTCAGGACTTGTTACGACTCAGTATGTGACATTAGCAACATGAAAAGTAATTTAGAATAATGTAGGAAGCGTTACAACTTCTAAGAACACCTTACATCACCGTACGAAACATTAAAACTCCAAAATAAACCTAATGAATTCCTTCGAGTCATTTAAACATCGTACGACAACTTTGAATATATTACGACTTTGTATGCCAAATTAGCACCTTGAAAAGTAATTTAGAAAAATGTAGGACGCGTTACAACTTCTAAGAACACCGTACATCACCGTACGAAACCTTAATACTCCATAATAAACATAATGAATTAGTCCGAGTCCTATGAACATCGTACGATAACTCAAGACATGTTACGACTATGTATGTGACATTAGCAACATGAAAAGTATTTTAGGATAATGTAGGACGCGTTACAACTTCTAATAACACCTTACAACACCGTACGAAACATTAAAACTCCATAATAAACCTAATGAATTCCTCCGAGTCATTTAAACATCGTACGCAACTTAGAATATATTACCACTATGTATGCCACATTAGATCCTTAAAAAGCATGTTAGTATAACGTACGACACCTTACAACTCCTAACAACACCTTACAATACAGTACGTAAAAATAAAATCCATAATAAACCTAATGAATTTGTCCATGTCCTTTGAACATCGTATGAAAACTCAGGACTTGTTACGACTCAGTATGTGACATTAGCAACATGAAAAGTAATATAGAATAATGTAGGACGCGTTACAACTTCTAAGAACACCTTACATCACCGTACGAAACATTAAAACTCCAAAATAAACCTAATGAATTCCTTCGAGTCATTTAAACATCGTACGACAACTTTGAATATATTACGACTCTGTATGCCAAATTAGCACCTTGAAAAGCATGTTAGTATACTGTACGACACCTCACAACTCCTAACCACACCTTACAATACCGTACGTAAAAATAAAATCCATAATAAACCTAATGAATTCGTCCGAGTCCTATGAACATCGTACGATAACTCAGGAATTGTTACGACTCTGTATGTGAAATTACCAACATGAAAAGTAATTTAGAAAAATGTAGGACGCGTTACAACTTCTAAGAACACCGTACATCACCGTACGAAACCTTAAAACTCCATAATAAACATAATGAATTAGTCCGAGTCCTATGAACATCGTACGATAACTCATGACATGTTACGACTATGTATGTGACATTAGCAACATGAAAAGTATTTTAGGATAATGTAGGACGCGTTACAACTTCTAATAACACCTTACAACACCGTACGAAACATTAAAACTCCATAATAAACCTAATGAATTCATCCGAGTCATTTAAACATCGTACGCAACTTAGAATATATTACCACTATGTATGCCACATTAGATCCTTAAAAAGCATGTTAGTATAACGTACGACACCTTACAACTCCTAACAATACCTTACAATACCGTACGTAAAAATAAAATCCATAACAAACCTAATGAATTTGTCCATGTCCTTTGAACATCGTATGAAAACTCAGGACTTGTTACGACTCAGTATCTGACATTAGCAACATGAAAAGTAATATAGAATAATGTAGGACGCGTTACAACTTCTAAGAACACCTTACATCACCGTACGAAACATTAAAACTCCAAAATAAATCTAATGAATTCCTTCGAGTCATTTAAACATCGTACGACAACTTTGAATATATTACGACTCTGTATGCCAAATTAGCACCTTGAAAAGCATGTTAGTATACTGTACGACACCTCACAACTCCTAACCACACCTTACAATACCGTACGTAAAAATAAAATCCATAATAAACCTAATGAATTCGTCCGAGTCCTATGAACATCGTACGATAACTCAGGAATTGTTACGACTCTGTATGTGAAATTACCAACATGAAAAGTAATTTAGAAAAATGTAGGACGCGTTACAACTTCTAAGAACACCGTACATCACCGTACGAAACCTTAATACTCCATAATAAACATAATGAATTAGTCCGAGTCCTATGAACATCGTACGATAACTCAAGACATGTTACGACTATGTATGTGACATTAGCAACATGAAAAGTATTTTAGGATAATGTAGGACGCGTTACAACTTCTAATAACACCTTACAACACCGTACGAAACATTAAAACTCCATAATAAACCTAATGAATTCCTCCGAGTCATTTAAACATCGTACGCAACTTAGAATATATTACCACTATGTGTGCCACATTAGATCCTTAAAAAGCATGTTAGTATAACGTACGACACCTTACAACTCCTAACAACACCTTACAATACAGTACGTAAAAATAAAATCCATAATAAACCTAATGAATTTGTCCATGTCCTTTGAACATCGTATGAAAACTCAGGACTTGTTACGACTCAGTATGTGACATTAGCAACATGAAAAGTAATTTAGAATAATGTAGGAAGCGTTACAACTTCTAAGAACACCTTACATCACCGTACGAAACATTAAAACTCCAAAATAAACCTAATGAATTCCTTCGAGTCATTTAAACATCGTACGACAACTTTGAATATATTACGACTTTGTATGCCAAATTAGCACCTTGAAAAGTAATTTAGAAAAATGTAGGACGCGTTACAACTTCTAAGAACACCGTACATCACCGTACGAAACCTTAATACTCCATAATAAACATAATGAATTAGTCCGAGTCCTATGAACATCGTACGATAACTCAAGACATGTTACGACTATGTATGTGACATTAGCAACATGAAAAGTATTTTAGGATAATGTAGGACGCGTTACAACTTCTAATAACACCTTACAACACCGTACGAAACATTAAAACTCCATAATAAACCTAATGAATTCCTCCGAGTCATTTAAACATCGTACGCAACTTAGAATATATTACCACTATGTGTGCCACATTAGATCCTTAAAAAGCATGTTAGTATAACGTACGACACCTTACAACTCCTAACAACACCTTACAATACAGTACGTAAAAATAAAATCCATAATAAACCTAATGAATTTGTCCATGTCCTTTGAACATCGTATGAAAACTCAGGACTTGTTACGACTCAGTATGTGACATTAGCAACATGAAAAGTAATTTAGAATAATGTAGGAAGCGTTACAACTTCTAAGAACACCTTACATCACCGTACGAAACATTAAAACTCCAAAATAAACCTAATGAATTCCTTCGAGTCATTTAAACATCGTACGACAACTTTGAATATATTACGACTTTGTATGCCAAATTAGCACCTTGAAAAGTAATTTAGAAAAATGTAGGACGCGTTACAACTTCTAAGAACACCGTACATCACCGTACGAAACCTTAATACTCCATAATAAACATAATGAATTAGTCCGAGTCCTATGAACATCGTACGATAACTCAAGACATGTTACGACTATGTATGTGACATTAGCAACATGAAAAGTATTTTAGGATAATGTAGGACGCGTTACAACTTCTAATAACACCTTACAACACCGTACGAAACATTAAAACTCCATAATAAACCTAATGAATTCCTCCGAGTCATTTAAACATCGTACGCAACTTAGAATATATTACCACTATGTATGCCACATTAGATCCTTAAAAAGCATGTTAGTATAACGTACGACACCTTACAACTCCTAACAACACCTTACAATACAGTACATAAAAATAAAATCCATAATAAACCTAATGAATTTGTCCATGTCCTTTGAACATCGTATGAAAACTCAGGACTTGTTACGACTCAGTATGTGACATTAGCAACATAAAAAGTAATATAGAATAATGTAGGACGCGTTACAACTTCTAAGAACACCTTACATCACCGTACGAAACATTAAAACTCCAAAATAAACCTAATGAATTCCTTCGAGTCATTTAAACATCGTACGACAACTTTGAATATATTACGACTCTGTATGCCAAATTAGCACCTTGAAAAGCATGTTAGTATACTGTACGACACCTCACAACTCCTAACCACACCTTACAATACCGTACGTAAAAATAAAATCCATAATAAACCTAATGAATTCGTCCGAGTCCTATGAACATCGTACGATAACTCAGGAATTGTTACGACTCTGTATGTGAAATTACCAACATGAAAAGTAATTTAGAAAAATGTAGGACGCGTTACAACTTCTAAGAACACCGTACATCACCGTACGAAACCTTAAAACTCCATAATAAACATAATGAATTAGTCCGAGTCCTATGAACATCGTACGATAACTCATGACATGTTACGACTATGTATGTGACATTAGCAACATGAAAAGTATTTTAGGATAATGTAGGACGCGTTACAACTTCTAATAACACCTTACAACACCGTACGAAACATTAAAACTCCATAATAAACCTAATGAATTCATCCGAGTCATTTAAACATCGTACGCAACTTAGAATATATTACCACTATGTATGCCACATTAGATCCTTAAAAAGCATGTTAGTATAACGTACGACACCTTACAATTCCTAACAACACCTTACAATACCGTACGTAAAAATAAAATCCATAATAAACCTAATGAATTTGTCCATGTCCTTTGAACATCGTATGAAAACTCAGGACTTGTTACGACTCAGTATGTGACATTAGCAACATGATAAGTAATTTAGAACAATGTAGGACGCGTTACAACTTCTAAGAACACATTACATCACCGTACGAAACATTAAAATACCAAAATAAACCTAATGAATTCCTTCAAGTCATTTAAATATCGTACGACAACTTTGAATATATTACGACTCTGTATGCCAAATTAGCACCTTGAAAAGCATGTTAGTATACTGTACGACACCTCACAACTCCTAACAACACCTTACAATACCGTACGTAAAAATAAAATCCATAATAAACCTAATGAATTCGTCTGAGTCCTTTGAACATCGTACGATAACTCATGACATGTTACGACTATGTATGTGACATTAGCAACATGAAAAGTATTTTAGGATAATGTAGGACGCGTTACAACTTCTAATAACACCTTACAACACCGTACGAAACATTAAAACTCTATAATAAACCTAATGAATTCCTCCGAGTCATTTAAACATCGTACGCAACTTAGAATATATTACCACTATGTGTGCCACATTAGATCCTTAAAAAGCATGTTAGTATAACGTACGACACCTTACAACTCCTAACAACACCTTACAATACAGTACGTAAAAATAAAATCCATAATAAACCTAATGAATTTGTCCATGTCCTTTGAACATCGTATGAAAACTCAGGACTTGTTACGACTCAGTATGTGACATTAGCAACATGAAAAGTATTTTAGTATAATGTAGGACGCGTTACAATTTCTAATAACACCTTACAACACCGTACGAAACATTAAAACTCTATAATAAACCTAATGAATTCCTCCGAGTCATTTAAACATCGTACGCAACTTAGAATATATTACCACTATGTGTGCCACATTAGATCCTTAAAAAGCATGTTAGTATAACGTACGACACCTTACAACTCCTAACAACACCTTACAATACAGTACGTAAAAATAAAATCCATAATAAACCTAATGAATTTGTCCATGTCCTTTGAACATCGTATGAAAACTCAGGACTTGTTACGACTCAGTATGTGACATTAGCAACATGAAAAGTAATTTAGAATAATGTAGGAAGCGTTACAACTTCTAAGAACACCTTACATCACCGTACGAAACATTAAAACTCCAAAATAAACCTAATGAATTCCTTCGAGTCATTTAAACATCGTACGACAACTTTGAATATATTACGACTTTGTATGCCAAATTACCAACATGAAAAGTAATTTAGAAAAATGTAGGACGCGTTACAACTTCTAAGAACACCGTACATCACCGTACGAAACCTTAATACTCCATAATAAACATAATGAATTAGTCCGAGTCCTATGAACATCGTACGATAACTCAAGACATGTTACGACTATGTATGTGACATTAGCAACATGAAAAGTATTTTAGGATAATGTAGGACGCGTTACAACTTCTAATAACACCTTACAACACCGTACGAAACATTAAAACTCCATAATAAACCTAATGAATTCCTCCGAGTCATTTAAACATCGTACGCAACTTAGAATATATTACCACTATGTGTGCCACATTAGATCCTTAAAAAGCATGTTAGTATAACGTACGACACCTTACAACTCCTAACAACACCTTACAATACAGTACGTAAAAATAAAATCCATAATAAACCTAATGAATTTGTCCATGTCCTTTGAACATCGTATGAAAACTCAGGACTTGTTACGACTCAGTATGTGACATTAGCAACATGAAAAGTAATTTAGAATAATGTAGGAAGCGTTACAACTTCTAAGAACACCTTACATCACCGTACGAAACATTAAAACTCCAAAATAAACCTAATGAATTCCTTCGAGTCATTTAAACATCGTACGACAACTTTGAATATATTACGACTTTGTATGCCAAATTAGCACCTTGAAAAGTAATTTAGAAAAATGTAGGACGCGTTACAACTTCTAAGAACACCGTACATCACCGTACGAAACCTTAATACTCCATAATAAACATAATGAATTAGTCCGAGTCCTATGAACATCGTACGATAACTCAAGACATGTTACGACTATGTATGTGACATTAGCAACATGAAAAGTATTTTAGGATAATGTAGGACGCGTTACAACTTCTAATAACACCTTACAACACCGTACGAAACATTAAAACTCCATAATAAACCTAATGAATTCCTCCGAGTCATTTAAACATCGTACGCAACTTAGAATATATTACCACTATGTATGCCACATTAGATCCTTAAAAAGCATGTTAGTATAACGTACGACACCTTACAACTCCTAACAACACCTTACAATACAGTACATAAAAATAAAATCCATAATAAACCTAATGAATTTGTCCATGTCCTTTGAACATCGTATGAAAACTCAGGACTTGTTACGACTCAGTATGTGACATTAGCAACATGAAAAGTAATATAGAATAATGTAGGACGCGTTACAACTTCTAAGAACACCTTACATCACCGTACGAAACATTAAAACTCCAAAATAAACCTAATGAATTCCTTCGAGTCATTTAAACATCGTACGACAACTTTGAATATATTACGACTCTGTATGCCAAATTAGCACCTTGAAAAGCATGTTAGTATACTGTACGACACCTCACAACTCCTAACCACACCTTACAATACCGTACGTAAAAATAAAATCCATAATAAACCTAATGAATTCGTCCGAGTCCTATGAACATCGTACGATAACTCAGGAATTGTTACGACTCTGTATGTGAAATTACCAACATGAAAAGTAATTTAGAAAAATGTAGGACGCGTTACAACTTCTAAGAACACCGTACATCACCGTACGAAACCTTAAAACTCCATAATAAACATAATGAATTAGTCCGAGTCCTATGAACATCGTACGATAACTCATGACATGTTACGACTATGTATGTGACATTAGCAACATGAAAAGTATTTTAGGATAATGTAGGACGCGTTACAACTTCTAATAACACCTTACAACACCGTACGAAACATTAAAACTCCATAATAAACCTAATGAATTCATCCGAGTCATTTAAACATCGTACGCAACTTAGAATATATTACCACTATGTATGCCACATTAGATCCTTAAAAAGCATGTTAGTATAACGTACGACACCTTACAATTCCTAACAACACCTTACAATACCGTACGTAAAAATAAAATCCATAATAAACCTAATGAATTTGTCCATGTCCTTTGAACATCGTATGAAAACTCAGGACTTGTTACGACTCAGTATGTGACATTAGCAACATGAAAAGTAATTTAGAACAATGTAGGACGCGTTACAACTTCTAAGAACACATTACATCACCGTACGAAACATTAAAATACCAAAATAAACCTAATGAATTCCTTCAAGTCATTTAAATATCGTACGACAACTTTGAATATATTACGACTCTGTATGCCAAATTAGCACCTTGAAAAGCATGTTAGTATACTGTACGACAGCTCACAACTCCTAACAACACCTTACAATACCGTACGTAAAAATAAAATCCATAATAAACCTAATGAATTCGTCTGAGTCCTTTGAACATCGTACGATAACTCATGACATGTTACGACTATGTATGTGACATTAGCAACATGAAAAGTATTTTAGGATAATGTAGGACGCGTTACAACTTCTAATAACACCTTACAACACCGTACGAAACATTAAAACTCCATAATAAACCTAATGAATTCCTCCGAGTCATTTAAACATCGTACGCAACTTAGAATATATTACCACTATGTATGCCACATTAGATCCTTAAAAAGCATGTTAGTATAACGTACGACACCTTACAACTCCTAACAACACCTTATAATACCGTACGTAAAAATAAAATCCATAATAAACCTAATGAATTTGTCCATGTCCTTTGAACATCGTATGAAAACTCAGGACATGTTACGACTCAGTATGTGACATTAGCAACATGAAAAGTAATTTAGAATAATGTAGGACGCGTTACAACTTCTAAGAACACCTTACATCACCGTACGAAACATTAAAACTCCAAAATAAACCTAATGAATTCTTTCGAGTCATTTAAACATCGTACGACAACTTTGAATATATTACGACTCTGTATGCCAAATTAGCACCTTGAAAAGCATGTTAGTATACTGTACGACACCTCACAACTCCTAACAACACCTTACAATACCGTACGTAAAAATAAAATCCATAATAAACCTAATGAATTCGTCCGAGTCCTATGAACATCGTACGATAACTCATGACATGTTACGACTATATATGTGACATTAGCAACATGAAAAGTAATTTAGAAAAATGTAGGACGCGTTACAACTTCTAAGAACACCGTACATCACCGTACGAAACCTTAAAACTCCATAATAAACATAATGAATTAGTCCGAGTCCTATGAACATCGTACGATAACTCATGACATGTTACGACTATGTATGTGACATTAGCAACATGAAAAGTATTTTAGGATAATGTAGGATGCGTTACAACTTCTAATAACACCTTACAACACCGTACGAAACATTAAAACTCCATAATAAACATAATGAATTCATCCGAGTCATTTAAACATCGAACGATAACTCATGACATGTTACGACTATGTATGTGACATTAGCAACATGAAAAGTATTTTAGTATAATGTAGGACGCGTTACAATTTCTAATAACACCTTACAACACCGTACGAAACATTAAAACTCTATAATAAACCTAATGAATTCCTCCGAGTCATTTAAACATCGTACGCAACTTAGAATATATTACCACTATGTATGTCACATTAGATCCTTAAAAAGCATGTTAGTATAACGTACGACACCTTACAACTCCTAACAACACCTTACAATACCGTACGAAAAAATAAAATCCATAATAAACCTAATGAATTTGTCCATGTCCTTTGAACAACGTATGAAAACTCAGGACTTGTTACGACTCAGTATGTGACATTAGCAACATGAAAAGTAATTTAGAATAATGTATGACGCGTTACAACTTCTAAGAACACCTTACATCACCGTACGAAACATTAAAACTGCAAAATAAACCTAATGAATTCCTTCGAGTCATTTAAAAATCGTACGACAACTTTGAATATATTACGACTCTGTATGCCAAATTAGCACCTTGAAAAGCATGTTAGTATACTGTACGACACCTCACAACTCCTAACAACACCTTACAATACCGTACGTAAAAATAAAATCCATAATAAACCTAATGAATTCGTCCGAGTCCTATGAACATCGTACGATAACTCAGGAATTGTTACGACTCTGTATGTGACATTACAAACATGAAAAGTAATTTAGAAAAATGTCGGACGCGTTACAACTTCTAAGAACACCGTACATCACCGTACGAAACCATAAAACTCCATAATAAACATAATGAATTAGTCCGAGTCCTATGAACATCGTACGATAACTCATGACATGTTACGACTATGTATGTGACATTAGCAACATGAAAAGTATTTTAGGATAATGTAGGACGCGTTACAACTTCTAATAACACCTTACAACACCGTACGAAACATTAAAACTCCATAATAAACCTAATGAATTCATCCGAGTCATTTAAACATCGTACGCAACTTAGAATATATTACCACTATGTATGCCACATTAGATCCTTAAAAAGCATGTTAGTATAACGTACGACACCTTACAATTCCTAACAACACCTTACAATACCGTACGTAAAAATAAAATCCATAATAAACCTAATGAATTTGTCCATGTCCTTTGAACATCGTATGAAAACTCAGGACTTGTTACGACTCAGTATGTGACATTAGCAACATGAAAAGTAATTTAGAACAATGTAGGACGCGTTACAACTTCTAAGAACACATTACATCACCGTACGAAACATTAAAACACCAAAATAAACCTAATGAATTCCTTCAAGTCATTTAAATATCGTACGACAACTTTGAATATATTACGACTCTGTATGCCAAATTAGCACCTTGAAAAGCATGTTAGTATACTGTACGACACCTCACAACTCCTAACAACACCTTACAATACCGTACGTAAAAATAAAATCCATAATAAACCTAATGAATTCGTCTGAGTCCTTTGAACATCGTACGATAACTCATGACATGTTACGACTATGTATGTGACATTAGCAACATGAAAAGTATTTTAGGATAATGTAGGACGCGTTACAACATCTAATAACACCTTACAACACCGTACGAAACATTAAAACTCCATAATAAACCTAATGAATTCCTCCGAGTCATTTAAACATCGTACGCAACTTAGAATATATTACCACTATGTATGCCACATTAGATCCTTAAAAAGCATGTTAGTATAACGTACGACACCTTACAACTCCTAACAACACCTTACAATACCGTACGTAAAAATAAAATCCATAATAAACCTAATGAATTTGTCCATGTCCTTTGAACATCGTATGAAAACTCAGGACATGTTACGACTCAGTATGTGACATTAGCAACATGAAAAGTAATTTAGAATAATGTAGGACGCGTTACAACTTCTAAGAACACCTTACATCACCGTACGAAACATTAAAACTCCAAAATAAACCTAATGAATTCTTTCGAGTCATTTAAACATCGTACGACAACTTTGAATATATTACGACTCTGTATGCCAAATTAGCACCTTGAAAAGCATGTTAGTATACTGTACGACACCTCACAACTCCTAACAACACCTTACAATACCGTACGTAAAAATAAAATCCATAATAAACCTAATGAATTCGTCCGAGTCCTATGAACATCGTACGATAACTCATGACATGTTACGACTATGTATGTGACATTAGCAACATGAAAAGTAATTTAGAAAAATGTAGGACGCGTTACAACTTCTAAGAACACCGTACATCACCGTACGAAACCTTTAAACTCCATAATAAACATAATGAATTAGTCCGAGTCCTATGAACATCGTACGATAACTCATGACATGTTACGACTATGTATGTGACATTAGCAACATGAAAAGTATTTTAGGATAATGTAGGACGCGTTACAACTTCTAATAACACCTTACAACACCGTACGAAACATTAAAACTCCATAATAAACATAATGAATTCATCCGAGTCATTTAAACATCGTACGCAACTTAGAATATATTACCACTATGTATGCCACATTAGATCCTTAAAAAGCATGTTAGTATAACGTACGACACCTTACAATTCCTAACAACACCTTACAATACCGTACGTAAAAATAAAATCCATAATAAACCTAATGAATTTGTCCATGTCCTTTGAACATCGTATGAAAACTCAGGACTTGTTACGACTCAGTATGTGACATTAGCAACATGAAAAGTAATTTAGAACAATGTAGGACGCGTTACAACTTCTAAGAACACATTACATCACCGTACGAAACATTAAAACACCAAAATAAACCTAATGAATTCCTTCAAGTCATTTAAATATCGTACGACAACTTTGAATATATTACGACTCTGTATGCCAAATTAGCACCTTGAAAAGCATGTTAGTATACTGTACGACACCTCACAACTCCTAACAACACCTTACAATACCGTACGTAAAAATAAAATCCATAATAAACCTAATGAATTCGTCTGAGTCCTTTGAACATCGTACGATAACTCATGACATGTTACGACTATGTATGTGACATTAGCAACATGAAAAGTATTTTAGGATAATGTAGGACGCGTTACAACATCTAATAACACCTTACAACACCGTACGAAACATTAAAACTCCATAATAAACCTAATGAATTCCTCCGAGTCATTTAAACATCGTACGCAACTTAGAATATATTACCACTATGTATGCCACATTAGATCCTTAAAAAGCATGTTAGTATAACGTACGACACCTTACAACTCCTAACAACACCTTACAATACCGTACGTAAAAATAAAATCCATAATAAACCTAATGAATTTGTCCATGTCCTTTGAACATCGTATGAAAACTCAGGACATGTTACGACTCAGTATGTGACATTAGCAACATGAAAAGTAATTTAGAATAATGTAGGACGCGTTACAACTTCTAAGAACACCTTACATCACCGTACGAAACATTAAAACTCCAAAATAAACCTAATGAATTCTTTCGAGTCATTTAAACATCGTACGACAACTTTGAATATATTACGACTCTGTATGCCAAATTAGCACCTTGAAAAGCATGTTAGTATACTGTACGACACCTCACAACTCCTAACAACACCTTACAATACCGTACGTAAAAATAAAATCCATAATAAACCTAATGAATTCGTCCGAGTCCTATGAACATCGTACGATAACTCATGACATGTTACGACTATGTATGTGACATTAGCAACATGAAAAGTAATTTAGAAAAATGTAGGACGCGTTACAACTTCTAAGAACACCGTACATCACCGTACGAAACCTTAAAACTCCATAATAAACATAATGAATTAGTCCGAGTCCTATGAACATCGTACGATAACTCATGACATGTTACGACTATGTATGTGACATTAGCAACATGAAAAGTATTTTAGGATAATGTAGGACGCGTTACAACTTCTAATAACACCTTACAACACCGTACGAAACATTAAAACTCCATAATAAACATAATGAATTCATCCGAGTCATTTAAACATCGTACGATAACTCATGACATGTTACGACTATGTATGTGACATTAGCAACATGAAAAGTATTTTAGTATAATGTAGGACGCGTTACAATTTCTAATAACACCTTACAACACCGTACGAAACATTAAAACTCCATAATAAACCTAATGAATTCCTCCGAGTCATTTAAACATCGTACGCAACTTAGAATATATTACCACTATGTATGTCACATTAGATCCTTAAAAAGCATGTTAGTATAACGTACGACACCTTACAACTCCTAACAACACCTTACAATACCGTACGAAAAAATAAAATCCATAATAAACCTAATGAATTAGTCCATGTCCTTTGAACATCGTATGAAAACTCAGGACTTGTTACGACTCAGTATGTGACATTAGCAACATGAAAAGTAATTTAGAATAATGTAGGACGCGTTACAACTTCTAAGAACACCTTACATCACCGTACGAAACATTAAAACACTCAAAATAAACCTAATGAATTCCTTCGAGTCATTTAAAAATCGTACGACAACTTTGAATATATTACGACTCTGTATGCCAAATTAGCACCTTGAAAAGCATGTTAGTATACTGTACGACACCTCACAACTCCTAACAACACCTTACAATACCGTACGTAAAAATAAAATCCATAATAAACCTAATGAATTCGTCCGAGTCCTATGAACATCGTACGATAACTCAGGAATTGTTACGACTCTGTATGTGACATTACCAACATGAAAAGTACTTTAGAAAAATGTCGGACGCGTTACAACTTCTAAGAACACCGTACATCACCGTACGAAACCTTAAAACTCCATAATAAACATAATGAATTAGTCCGAGTCCTATGAACATCGTACGATAACTCATGACATGTTACGACTATGTATGTGACATTAGCAACATGAAAAGTATTTTAGGATAATGTAGGACGCGTTACAACTTCTAATAACACCTTACAACACCGTACGAAACATTAAAACTCCATAATAAACCTAATGAATTCATCCGAGTCATTTAAACATCGTACGCAACTTAGAATATATTACCACTATGTATGCCACATTAGATCCTTAAAAAGCATGTTAGTATAACGTACGACACCTTACAATTCCTAACAACACCTTACAATACCGTACGTAAAAATAAAATCCATAATAAACCTAATGAATTTGTCCATGTCCTTTGAACATCGTATGAAAACTCAGGACTTGTTACGACTCAGTATGTGACATTACCAACATGAAAAGTAATTTAGAACAATGTAGGACGCGTTAAAACTTCTAAGAACACATTACATCACCGTACGAAACATTAAAACACCAAAATAAACCTAATGAATTCCTTCAAGTCATTTAAATATCGTACGACAACTTTGAATATATTACGACTCTGTATGCCAAATTAGCACCTTGAAAAGCATGTTAGTATACTGTACGACACCTCACAACTCCTAACAACACCTTACAATACCGTACGTAAAAATAAAATCCATAATAAACCTAATGAATTCGTCTGAGTCCTTTGAACATCGTACGATAACTCATGACATGTTACGACTATGTATGTGACATTAGCAACATGAAAAGTATTTTAGGATAATGTAGGACGCGTTACAACTTCTAATAACACCTTACAACACCGTACGAAATATTAAAACTCCATAATAAACCTAATGAATTCCTCCGAGTCATTTAAACATCGTACGCAACTTAGAATATATTACCACTATGTATGCCACATTAGATCCTTAAAAAGCATGTTAGTATAACGTACGACACCTTACAACTCCTAACAACACCTTACAATACCGTACGTAAAAATAAAATCCATAATAAACCTAATGAATTTGTCCATGTCCTTTGAACATCGTATGAAAACTCAGGACATGTTACGACTCAGTATGTGACATTAGCAACATGAAAAGTAATTTAGAATAATGTAGGACGCGTTACAACTTCTAAGAACACCTTACATCACCGTACGAAACATTAAAACTCCAAAATAAACCTAATGAATTCTTTCGAGTCATTTAAACATCGTACGACAACTTTGAATATATTACGACTCTGTATGCCAAATTAGCACCTTGAAAAGCATGTTAGTATACTGTACGACACCTCACAACTCCTAACAACACCTTACAATACCGTACGTAAAAATAAAATCCATAATAAACCTAATGAATTCGTCCGAGTCCTATGAACGTCGTACGATAACTCATGACATGTTACGACTATGTATGTGACATTAGCAACATGAAAAGTAATTTAGAAAAATGTAGGACGCGTTACAACTTCTAAGAACACCGTACATCACCGTACGAAACCTTAAAACTCCATAATAAACATAATGAATTAGTCCGAGTCCTATGAACATCGTACGATAACTCATGACATGTTACGACTATGTATGTGACATTAGCAACATGAAAAGTATTTTAGGATAATGTAGGACGCGTTACAACTTCTAATAACACCTTACAACACCGTACGAAACATTAAAACTCCATAATAAACATAATGAATTCATCCGAGTCATTTAAACATCGTACGATAACTCATGACATGTTACGACTATGTATGTGACATTAGCAACATGAAAAGTATTTTAGTATAATGTAGGACGCCTTACAACTTCTAATAACACCTTACAACACCGTACGAAACATTAAAACTCCATAATAAACCTAATGAATTCCTCCGAGTCATTTAAACATCGTACGCAACTTAGAATATATTACCACTATATATGTCACATTAGATCCTTAAAAAGCATGTTAGTATAACGTACGACACCTTACAACTCCTAACAACACCTTACAATACCGTACGAAAAAATAAAATCCATAATAAACCTAATGAATTTGTCCATGTCCTTTGAACAACGTATGAAAACTCAGGACTTGTTACGACTCAGTATGTGACATTAGCAACATGAAAAGTAATTTAGAATAATGTAGGACGCGTTACAACTTCTAAGAACACCTTACATCACCGTACGAAACATTAAAACTGCAAAATAAACCTAATGAATTCCTTCGAGTCATTTAAAAATCGTACGGCAACTTTGAATATATTACGACTCTGTATGCCAAATTAGCACCTTGAAAAGCATGTTAGTATACTGTACGACACCTCACAACTCCTAACAACACCTTACAATACCATACGTAAAAATAAAATCCATAATAAACCTAATGAATTCGTCCGAGTCCTATGAACATCGTACGATAACTCAGGAATTGTTACGACTCTGTATGTGACATTACCAACATGAAAAGTAATTTAGAAAAATGTCGGACGCGTTACAACTTCTAAGAACACCGTACATCACCGTACGAAACCTTAAAACTCCATAATAAACATAATGAATTAGTCCGAGTCCTATGAACATCGTACGATAACTCATGACATGTTACGACTATGTATGTGACATTAGCAACATGAAAAGTATTTTAGGATAATGTAGGACGCGTTACAACTTCTAATAACACCTTACAACACCGTACGAAACATTAAAACTCCATAATAAACATAATGAATTCATCCGAGTCATTTAAACATCGTACGATAACTCATGACATGTTACGACTATGTATGTGACATTAGCAACATGAAAAGTATTTTAGTATAATGTAGGACGCGTTACAATTTCTAATAACACCTTACAACACCGTACGAAACATTAAAACTCCATAATAAACCTAATGAATTCCTCCGAGTCATTTAAACATCGTACGCAACTTAGAATATATTACCACTATGTATGTCACATTAGATCCTTAAAAAGCATGTTAGTATAACGTACGACACCTTACAACTCCTAACAACACCTTACAATACCGTACGAAAAAATAAAATCCATAATAAACCTAATGAATTTTTCCATGTCCTTTGAACATCGTATGAAAACTCAGGACTTGTTACGACTCAGTATGTGACATTAGCAACATGAAAAGTAATTTAGAATAATGTAGGACGCGTTACAACTTCTAAGAACACCTTACATCACCGTACGAAACATTAAAACTGCAAAATAAACCTAATGAATTCCTTCGAGTCATTTAAAAATCGTACGACAACTTTGAATATATTACGACTCTGTATGCCAAATTAGCACCTTGAAAAGCATGTTAGTATACTGTACGACACCTCACAACTCCTAACAACACCTTACAATACAGTACGTAAAAATAAAATCCATAATAAACCTTATGAATTCGTCCGAGTCCTATGAACATCGTACGATAACTCAGGAATTGTTACGACTCTGTATGTGACTTTACCAACATGAAAAGTAATTTAGAAAAATGTCGGACGCGTTACAACTTCTAAGAACACCGTACATCACCGTACGAAACCTTAAAACTCCATAATAAACATAATGAATTAGTCCGAGTCCTATGAACATCGTACGATAACTCATGACATGTTACGACTATGTATGTGACATTAGCAACATGAAAAGTATTTTAGGATAATGTAGGACGCGTTACAACTTCTAATAACACCTTACAACACCGTACGAAACATTAAAACTCCATAATAAACCTAATGAATTCATCCGAGTCATTTAAACATCGTACGCAACTTAGAATATATTACCACTATGTATGCCACATTAGATCCTTAAAAAGCATGTTAGTATAACGTACGACACCTTACAATTCCTAACAACACCTTACAATACCGTACGTAAAAATAAAATCCATAATAAACCTAATGAATTTGTCCATGTCCTTTGAACATCGTATGAAAACTCAGGACTTGTTACGACTCAGTATGTGACATTAGCAACATGAAAAGTAATTTAGAACAATGTAGGACGCGTTACAACTTCTAAGAACACATTACATCACCGTACGAAACATTAAAACACCAAAATAAACCTAATGAATTCCTTCAAGTCATTTAAATATCGTACGACAACTTTGAATATATTACGACTCTGTATGCCAAATTAGCACCTTGAAAAGCATGTTAGTATACTGTACGACACCTCACAACTCCTAACAACACCTTACAATACCGTACGTAAAAATAAAATCCATAATAAACCTAATGAATTCGTCTGAGTCCTTTGAACATCGTACGATAACTCATAACATGTTACGACTATGTATGTGACATTAGCAACATGAAAAGTATTTTAGGATAATGTAGGACGCGTTACAACTTCTAATAACACCTTACAACACCGTACGAAACATTAAAACTCCATAATAAACCTAATGAATTCCTCCGAGTCATTTAAACATCGTACGCAACTTAGAATATATTACCACTATGTATGCCACATTAGATCCTTAAAAAGCATGTTAGTATAACGTACGACACCTTACAACTCCTAACAACACCTTACAATACCGTACGTAAAAATAAAATCCATAATAAACCTAATGAATTTGTCCATGTCCTTTGAACATCGTATGAAAACTCAGGACATGTTACGACTCAGTATGTGACATTAGCAACATGAAAAGTAATTTAGAATAATGTAGGACGCGTTACAACTTCTAAGAACACCTTACATCACCGTACGAAACATTAAAACTCCAAAATAAACCTAATGAATTCTTTCGAGTCATTTAAACATCGTACGACAACTTTGAATATATTACGACTCTGTATGCCAAATTAGCACCTTGAAAAGCATGTTAGTATACTGTACGACACCTCACAACTCCTAACAACACCTTACAATACCGTACGTAAAAATAAAATCCATAATAAACCTAATGAATTCGTCCGAGTCCTATGAACATCGTACGATAACTCAGGAATTGTTACGACTCTGTATGTGACATTACCAACATGAAAAGTAATTTAGAAAAATGTAGGACGCGTTACAACTTCTAAGAACACCGTACATCACCGTACGAAACCTTAAAACTCCATAATAAACATAATGAATTAGTCCGAGTCCTATGAACATCGTACGATAACTCATGACATGTTACGACTATGTATGTGACATTAGCAACATGAAAAGTATTTTAGGATAATGTAGGACGCGTTACAACTTCTAATAACACCTTACAACACCGTACGAAACATTAAAACTCCATAATAAACCTAATGAATTCATCCGAGTCATTTAAACATCGTACGCAACTTAGAATATATTACCACTATGTACGCCACATTAGATCCTTAAAAAGCATGTTAGTATAACGTACGACACCTTAAAATTCCTAACAACACCTTACAATACCGTACGTAAAAATAAAATCCATAATAAACCTAATGAATTTGTCCATGTCCTTTGAACATCGTATGAAAACTCAGGACTTGTTACGACTCAGTATGTGACATTAGCAACATGAAAAGTAATTTAGAACAATGTAGGACGCGTTACAACTTTTAAGAACACATTACATCACCGTACGAAACATTAAAACACCAAAATAAACCTAATGAATTCCTTCAAGTCATTTAAATATCGTACGACAACTTTGAATATATTACGACTCTGTATGCCAAATTAGCACCTTGAAAAGCATGTTAGTATACTGTACGACACCTCACAACTCCTAACAACACCTTACAATACCGTACGTAAAAATAAAATCCATAATAAACCTAATGAATTCGTCTGAGTCCTTTGAACATCGTACGATAACTCATAACATGTTACGACTATGTATGTGACATTAGCAACATGAAAAGTATTTTAGGATAATGTAGGACGCGTTACAACTTCTAATAACACCTTACAACACCGTACGAAACATTAAAACTCCATAATAAACCTAATGAATTCCTCCGAGTCATTTAAACATCGTACGCAACTTAGAATATATTACCACTATGTATGCCACATTAGATCCTTAAAAAGCATGTTAGTATAACGTACGACACCTTACAACTCCTAACAACACCTTACAATACCGTACGTAAAAATAAAATCCATAATAAACCTAATGAATTTGTCCATGTCCTTTGAACATCGTATGAAAACTCAGGACATGTTACGACTCAGTATGTGACATTAGCAACATGAAAAGTAATTTAGAATAATGTAGGACGCGTTACAACTTCTAAGAACACCTTACATCACCGTACGAAACATTAAAACTCCAAAATAAACCTAATGAATTCTTTCGAGTCATTTAAACATCGTACGACAACTTTGAATATATTACGACTCTGTATGCCAAATTAGCACCTTGAAAAGCATGTTAGTATACTGTACGACACCTCACAACTCCTAACAACACCTTACAATACCGTACGTAAAAATAAAATCCATAATAAACCTAATGAATTCGTCCGAGTCCTATGAACATCGTACGATAACTCAGGAATTGTTACGACTCTGTATGTGACATTACCAACATGAAAAGTAATTTAGAAAAATGTAGGACGCGTTACAACTTCTAAGAACACCGTACATCACCGTACGAAACCTTAAAACTCCATAACAAACATAATGAATTAGTCCGAGTCCTATGAACATCGTACGATAACTCATGACATGTTACGACTATGTATGTGACATTAGCAACATGAAAAGTATTTTAGGATAATGTAGGACGCGTTACAACTTCTAATAACACCTTACAACACCGTACGAAACATTAAAACTCCATAATAAACCTAATGAATTCATCCGAGTCATTTAAACATCGTACGCAACTTAGAATATATTACCACTATGTACGCCACATTAGATCCTTAAAAAGCATGTTAGTATAACGTACGACACCTTAAAATTCCTAACAACACCTTACAATACCGTACGTAAAAATAAAATCCATAATAAACCTAATGAATTTGTCCATGTCCTTTGAACATCGTATGAAAACTCAGGACTTGTTACGACTCAGTATGTGACATTAGCAACATGAAAAGTAATTTAGAACAATGTAGGACGCGTTACAACTTTTAAGAACACATTACATCACCGTACGAAACATTAAAACACCAAAATAAACCTAATGAATTCCTTCAAGTCATTTAAATATCGTACGACAACTTTGAATATATTACGACTCTGTATGCCAAATTAGCACCTTGAAAAGCATGTTAGTATACTGTACGACACCTCACAACTCCTAACAACACCTTACAATACCGTACGTAAAAATAAAATCCATAATAAACCTAATGAATTCGTCTGAGTCCTTTGAACATCGTACGATAACTCATAACATGTTACGACTATGTATGTGACATTAGCAACATGAAAAGTATTTTAGGATAATGTAGGACGCGTTACAACTTCTAATAACACCTTACAACACCGTACGAAACATTAAAACTCCATAATAAACCTAATGAATTCCTCCGAGTCATTTAAACATCGTACGCAACTTAGAATATATTACCACTATGTATGCCACATTAGATCCTTAAAAAGCATGTTAGTATAACGTACGACACCTTACAACTCCTAACAACACCTTACAATACCGTACGTAAAAATAAAATCCATAATAAACCTAATGAATTTGTCCATGTCCTTTGAACATCGTATGAAAACTCAGGACATGTTACGACTCAGTATGTGACATTAGCAACATGAAAAGTAATTTAGAATAATGTAGGACGCGTTACAACTTCTAAGAACACCTTACATCACCGTACGAAACATTAAAACTCCAAAATAAACCTAATGAATTCTTTCGAGTCATTTAAACATCGTACGACAACTTTGAATATATTACGACTCTGTATGCCAAATTAGCACCTTGAAAAGCATGTTAGTATACTGTACGACACCTCACAACTCCTAACAACACCTTACAATACCGTACGTAAAAATAAAATCCATAATAAACCTAATGAATTCGTCCGAGTCCTATGAACATCGTACGATAACTCAGGAATTGTTACGACTCTGTATGTGACATTACCAACATGAAAAGTAATTTAGAAAAATGTAGGACGCGTTACAACTTCTAAGAACACCGTACATCACCGTACGAAACCTTAAAACTCCATAATAAACATAATGAATTAGTCCGAGTCCTATGAACATCGTACGATAACTCATGACATGTTACGACTATGTATGTGACATTAGCAACATGAAAAGTATTTTAGGATAATGTAGGACGCGTTACAACTTCTAATAACACCTTACAACACCGTACGAAACATTAAAACTCCATAATAAACCTAATGAATTCATCCGAGTCATTTAAACATCGTACGCAACTTAGAATATATTACCACTATGTACGCCACATTAGATCCTTAAAAAGCATGTTAGTATAACGTACGACACCTTAAAATTCCTAACAACACCTTACAATACCGTACGAAAAAATAAAATCCATAATAAACCTAATGAATTTGTCCATGTCCTTTGAACAACGTATGAAAACTCAGGACTTGTTACGACTCAGTATGTGACATTAGCAACATGAAAAGTAATTTAGAATAATGTAGGACGCGTTACAACTTCTAAGAACACCTTACATCACCGTACGAAACATTAAAACTGCAAAATAAACCTAATGAATTCCTTCGAGTCATTTAAAAATCGTACGGCAACTTTGAATATATTACGACTCTGTATGCCAAATTAGCACCTTGAAAAGCATGTTAGTATACTGTACGACACCTCACAACTCCTAACAACACCTTACAATACCGTACGTAAAAATAAAATCCATAATAAACCTAATGAATTCGTCCGAGTCCTATGAACATCGTACGATAACTCAGGAATTGTTACGACTCTGTATGTGACATTACCAACATGAAAAGTAATTTAGAAAAATGTCGGACGCGTTACAACTTCTAAGAACACCGTACATCACCGTACGAAACCTTAAAACTCCATAATAAACATAATGAATTAGTCCGAGTCCTATGAACATCGTACGATAACTCATGACATGTTACGACTATGTATGTGACATTAGCAACATGAAAAGTATTTTAGGATAATGTAGGACGCGTTACAACTTCTAATAACACCTTACAACACCGTACGAAACATTAAAACTCCATAATAAACATAATGAATTCATCCGAGTCATTTAAACATCGTACGATAACTCATGACATGTTACGACTATGTATGTGACATTAGCAACATGAAAAGTATTTTAGTATAATGTAGGACGCGTTACAATTTCTAATAACACCTTACAACACCGTACGAAACATTAAAACTCCATAATAAACCTAATGAATTCCTCCGAGTCATTTAAACATCGTACGTAACTTAGAATATATTACCACTATGTATGTCACATTAGATCCTTAAAAAGCATGTTAGTATAACGTACGACACCTTACAACTCCTAACAACACCTTACAATACCGTACGAAAAAATAAAATCCATAATAAACCTAATGAATTTTTCCATGTCCTTTGAACATCGTATGAAAACTCAGGACTTGTTACGACTCAGTATGTGACATTAGCAACATGAAAAGTAATTTAGAATAATGTAGGACGCGTTACAACTTCTAAGAACACCTTACATCACCGTACGAAACATTAAAACTGCAAAATAAACCTAATGAATTCCTTCGAGTCATTTAAAAATCGTACGACAACTTTGAATATATTACGACTCTGTATGCCAAATTAGCACCTTGAAAAGCATGTTAGTATACTGTACGACACCTCACAACTCCTAACAACACCTTACAATACAGTACGTAAAAATAAAATCCATAATAAACCTTATGAATTCGTCCGAGTCCTATGAACATCGTACGATAACTCAGGAATTGTTACGACTCTGTATGTGACTTTACCAACATGAAAAGTAATTTAGAAAAATGTCGGACGCGTTACAACTTCTAAGAACACCGTACATCACCGTACGAAACCTTAAAACTCCATAATAAACATAATGAATTAGTCCGAGTCCTATGAACATCGTACGATAACTCATGACATGTTACGACTATGTATGTGACATTAGCAACATGAAAAGTATTTTAGGATAATGTAGGACGCGTTACAACTTCTAATAACACCTTACAACACCGTACGAAACATTAAAACTCCATAATAAACCTAATGAATTCATCCGAGTCATTTAAACATCGTACGCAACTTAGAATATATTACCACTATGTATGCCACATTAGATCCTTAAAAAGCATGTTAGTATAACGTACGACACCTTACAATTCCTAACAACACCTTACAATACCGTACGTAAAAATAAAATCCATAATAAACCTAATGAATTTGTCCATGTCCTTTGAACATCGTATGAAAACTCAGGACTTGTTACGACTCAGTATGTGACATTAGCAACATGAAAAGTAATTTAGAACAATGTAGGACGCGTTACAACTTCTAAGAACACATTACATCACCGTACGAAACATTAAAACACCAAAATAAACCTAATGAATTCCTTCAAGTCATTTAAATATCGTACGACAACTTTGAATATATTACGACTCTGTATGCCAAATTAGCACCTTGAAAAGCATGTTAGTATACTGTACGACACCTCACAACTCCTAACAACACCTTACAATACCGTACGTAAAAATAAAATCCATAATAAACCTAATGAATTCGTCTGAGTCCTTTGAACATCGTACGATAACTCATAACATGTTACGACTATGTATGTGACATTAGCAACATGAAAAGTATTTTAGGATAATGTAGGACGCGTTACAACTTCTAATAACACCTTACAACACCGTACGAAACATTAAAACTCCATAATAAACCTAATGAATTCCTTCGAGTCATTTAAACATCGTACGCAACTTAGAATATATTACCACTATGTATGCCACATTAGATCCTTAAAAAGCATGTTAGTATAACGTACGACACCTTACAACTCCTAACAACACCTTACAATACCGTACGTAAAAATAAAATCCATAATAAACCTAATGAATTTGTCCATGTCCTTTGAACATCGTATGAAAACTCAGGACATGTTACGACTCAGTATGTGACATTAGCAACATGAAAAGTAATTTAGAATAATGTAGGACGCGTTACAACTTCTAAGAACACCTTACATCACCGTACGAAACCTTAAAACTCCATAATAAACATAATGAATTAGTCCGAGTCCTATGAACATCGTACGATAACTCATGACATGTTACGACTATGTATGTGACATTAGCAACATGAAAAGTATTTTAGGATAATGTAGGACGCGTTACAACTTCTAATAACACCTTACAACACCGTACGAAACATTAAAACTCCATAATAAACCTAATGAATTCATCCGAGTCATTTAAACATCGTACGCAACTTAGAATATATTACCACTATGTACGCCACATTAGATCCTTAAAAAGCATGTTAGTATAACGTACGACACCTTAAAATTCCTAACAACACCTTACAATACCGTACGTAAAAATAAAATCCATAATAAACCTAATGAATTTGTCCATGTCCTTTGAACATCGTATGAAAACTCAGGACTTGTTACGACTCAGTATGTGACATTAGCAACATGAAAAGTAATTTAGAACAATGTAGGACGCGTTACAACTTCTAAGAACACATTACATCACCGTACGAAACATTAAAACACCAAAATAAACCTAATGAATTCCTTCAAGTCATTTAAATATCGTACGACAACTTTGAATATATTACGACTCTGTATGCCAAATTAGCACCTTGAAAAGCATGTTAGTATACTGTACGACACCTCACAACTCCTAACAACACCTTACAATACCGTACGTAAAAATAAAATCCATAATAAACCTAATGAATTCGTCTGAGTCCTTTGAACATCGTACGATAACTCATGACATGTTACGACTATGTATGTGACATTAGCAACATGAAAAGTATTTTAGGATAATGTAGGACGCGTTACAACTTCTAATAACACCTTACAACACCGTACGAAACATAAAAACTCCATAATAAACCTAATGAATTCCTCCGAGTCATTTAAACATCGTACGCAACTTAGAATATATTACCACTATGTATGCCACATTAGATCCTTAAAAAGCATGTTAGTATAACGTACGACAACTTACAACTCCTAACAACACCTTACAATACCGTACGTAAAAATAAAATCCATAATAAACCTAATGAATTTGTCCATGTCCTTTGAACATCGTATGAAAACTCAGGACATGTTACGACTCAGTATGTGACATTAGCAACATGAAAAGTAATTTAGAATAATGTAGGACGCGTTACAACTTCTAAGAACACCTTACATCACCGTACGAAACATTAAAACTCCAAAATAAACCTAATGAATTCTTTCGAGTCATTTAAACATCCTACGACAACTTTGAATATATTACGACTCTGTATGCCAAATTAGCACCTTGAAAAGCATGTTAGTATACTGTACGACACCTCACAACTCCTAACAACACCTTACAATACCGTACGTAAAAATAAAATCCATAATAAACCTAATGAATTCGTCCAAGTCCTATGAACATCGTACGATAACTCAGGAATTTTTACGACTCTGTATGTGACATTACCAACATGAAAAGTAATTTAGAAAAATGTAGGACGCGTTACAACTTCTAAGAACACCGTACATCACCGTACGAAACCTTCAAACTCCATAATAAACATAATGAATTAGTCCGAGTCCTATGAACATCGTACGATAACTCATGACATGTTACGACTATGTATGTGACATTAGCAACATGAAAAGTATTTTAGGATAATGTAGGACGCGTTACAACTTCTAATAACACCTTACAACACCGTACGAAACATTAAAACTCCATAATAAACCTAATGAATTCATCCGAGTCATTTAAACATCGTACGCAACTTAGAATATATTACCACTATGTATGCCACATTAGATCCTTAAAAAGCATGTTAGTATAACGTACGACACCTTACAATTCCTAACAACACCTTACAATACCGTACGTAAAAATAAAATCCATAATAAACCTAATGAATTTGTCCATGTCCTTTGAACATCGTATGAAAACTCAGGACTTGTTACGACTTAGTATGTGACATTAGCAACATGAAAAGTAATTTAGAACAATGTAGGACGCGTTACAACTTCTAAGAACACATTACATCACCGTACGAAACATTAAAACACCAAAATAAACCTAATGAATTCCTTCAAGTCATTTAAATATCGTACGACAACTTTGAATATATTACGACTCTGTATGCCAAATTAGCACCTTGAAAAGCATGTTAGTATACTGTACGACACCTCACAACTCCTAACAACACCTTACAATACCGTACGTAAAAATAAAATCCATAATAAACCTAATGAATTCGTCTGAGTCCTTTGAACATCGTACGATAACTCATGACATGTTACGACTATGTATGTGACATTAGCAACATGAAAAGTATTTTAGGATAATGTAGGACGCGTTACAACTTCTAATAACACCTTACAACACCGTACGAAACATTAAAACTCCATAATAAACCTAATGAATTCCTCCGAGTCATTTAAACATCGTACGCAACTTAGAATATATTACCACTATGTATGCCACATTAGATCCTTAAAAAGCATGTTAGTATAACGTACGACACCTTACAACTCCTAACAACACCTTACAATACCGTACGTAAAAATAAAATCCATAATAAACCTAATGAATTTGTCCATGTCCTTTGAACATCGTATGAAAACTCAGGACATGTTACGACTCAGTATGTGACATTAGCAACATGAAAAGTAATTTAGAAAAATGTAGGACGCGTTACAACTTCTAAGAACACCTTACATCACCGTACGAAACATTAAAACACCAAAATAAACCTAATGAATTCCTTCAAGTCATTTAAACATCGTACGACAACTTTGAATATATTACGACTCTGTATGCCAAATTAGCACCTTGAAAAGCATGTTAGTATACTGTACGACACCTCACAACTCCTAACAACACCTTACAATACCGCACGTAAAAATAAAATCCATAATAAACCTAATGAATTCGTCCGAGTCCTATGAACATCGTACGATAACTCATGACATGTTACGACTATGTATGTGACATTAGCAACATGAAAAGTAATTTAGAAAAATGTAGGACGCGTTACAACTTCTAAGAACACCGTACATCACCGTACGAAACCTTAAAACTCCATAATAAACCTAATGAATTCCTCCGAGTCATTTAAACATCGTACGCAACTTAGAATATATTACCACTATGTATGCCACATTAGATCCTTAAAAAGCATGTTAGTATAACGTACGACACCTTACAACTCCTAACAACACCTTACAATACCGTACGTAAAAATAAAATCCATAATAAACCTAATGAATTTGTCCATGTCCTTTGAACATCGTATGAAAACTCAGGACATGTTACGACTCAGTATGTGACATTAGCAACATGAAAAGTAATTTAGAAAAATGTAGGACGCGTTACAACTTCTAAGAACACCTTACATCACCGTACGAAACATTAAAACACCAAAATAAACCTAATGAATTCCTTCAAGTCATTTAAACATCGTACGACAACTTTGAATATATTACGACTCTGTATGCCAAATTAGCACCTTGAAAAGCATGTTAGTATACTGTACGACACCTCACAACTCCTAACAACACCTTACAATACCGTACGTAAAAATAAAATCCATAATAAACCTAATGAATTCGTCTGAGTCCTTTGAACATCGTACGATAACTCATGACATGTTACGACTATGTATGTGACATTAGCAACATGAAAAGTATTTTAGGATAATGTAGGACGCGTTACAACTTCTAATAACACCTTACAACACCGTACGAAACATTAAAACTCCATAATAAACCTAATGAATTCCTCCGAGTCATTTAAACATCGTACGCAACTTAGAATATATTACCACTATGTATGCCACATTAGATCCTTAAAAAGCATGTTAGTATAGCGTACGACACCTTACAACTCCTAACAACACCTTACAATACCGTACGTAAAAATAAAATCCATAATAAACCTAATGAATTTGTCCATGTCCTTTGAACATCGTATGAAAACTCAGGACATGTTACGACTCAGTATGTGACATTAGCAACATGAAAAGTAATTTAGAAAAATGTAGGACGCGTTACAACTTCTAAGAACACCTTACATCACCGTACGAAACATTAAAACACCAAAATAAACCTAATGAATTCCTTCAAGTCATTTAAACATCGTACGACAACTTTGAATATATTACGACTCTGTATGCCAAATTAGCACCTTGAAAAGCATGTTAGTATACTGTACGACACCTCACAACTCCTAACAACACCTTACAATACCGCACGTAAAAATAAAATCCATAATAAACCTAATGAATTCGTCCGAGTCCTATGAACATCGTACGATAACTCATGACATGTTACGACTATGTATGTGACATTAGCAACATGAAAAGTAATTTAGAAAAATGTAGGACGCGTTACAACTTCTAAGAACACCGTACATCACCGTACGAAACCTTAAAACTCCATAATAAACCTAATGAATTCCTCCGAGTCATTTAAACATCGTACGCAACTTAGAATATATTACCACTATGTATGCCACATTAGATCCTTAAAAAGCATGTTAGTATAACGTACGACACCTTACAACTCCTAACAACACCTTACAATACCGTACGTAAAAATAAAATCCATAATAAACCTAATGAATTTGTCCATGTCCTTTGAACATCGTATGAAAACTCAGGACATGTTACGACTCAGTATGTGACATTAGCAACATGAAAAGTAATTTAGAAAAATGTAGGACGCGTTACAACTTCTAAGAACACCTTACATCACCGTACGAAACATTAAAACACCAAAATAAACCTAATGAATTCCTTCAAGTCATTTAAACATCGTACGACAACTTTGAATATATTACGACTCTGTATGCCAAATTAGCACCTTGAAAAGCATGTTAGTATACTGTACGACACCTCACAACTCCTAACAACACCTTACAATACCGCACGTAAAAATAAAATCCATAATAAACCTAATGAATTCGTCCGAGTCCTATGAACATCGTACGATAACTCATGACATGTTACGACTATGTATGTGACATTAGCAACATGAAAAGTAATTTAGAAAAATGTAGGACGCGTTACAACTTCTAAGAACACCGTACATCACCGTACGAAACCTTAAAACTCCATAATAAACATAATGAATTAGTCCGAGTCCTATGAACATCGTACGATAACTCATGACATGTTACGACTATGTATGTGACATTAGCAACATGAAAAGTATTTTAGGATAATGTAGGACGCGTTACAACTTCTAATAACACCTTACAACACCGTACGAAACATTAAAACTCCATAATAAACATAATGAATTCATCCGAGTCATTTAAACATCGTACGCAACTTAGAATATATTACCACTATGTATGCCACATTAGATCCTTAAAAAGCATGTTAGTATAACGTACGACACCTTACAACTCCTAACAACACCTTACAATACCGTACGTAAAAATAAAATCCATAATAAACCTAATGAATTTGTCCATGTCCTTTGAACATCGTATGAAATCTCAGGACTTGTTACGACTCAGTATGTGACATTAGCAACATGAAAAGTAATTTAGAATAATGTAGGACGCGTTACAACTTCTAAGAACACCTTACATCACCGTACGAAACATTAAAACACCAAAATAAACCTAATGAATTCCTTCAAGTCATTTAAACATCGTACGACAACTTTGAATATATTACGACTCTGTATGCCAAATTAGCACCTTGAAAAGCATGTTAGTATACTGTACGACACCTCACAACTCCTAACAACACCTTACAATACCATACGTAAAAATAAAATCCATAATAAACCTAATGAATTCGTCTGAGTCCTTTGAACATCGTACGATAACTCATGACATGTTACGACTATGTATGTGACATTAGCAACATGAAAAGTATTTTAGGATAATGTAGGACGCGTTACAACTTCTAATAACACCTTACAACACCGTACGAAACATTAAAACTCCATAATAAACCTAATGAATTCCTCCGAGTCATTTAAACATCGTACGCAACTTAGAATATATTACCACTATGTATGCCACATTAGATCCTTAAAAAGCATGTTAGTATAACGTACGACACCTTACAACTCCTAACAACACCTTACAATACCGTACGTAAAAATAAAATCCATAATAAACCTAATGAATTTGTCCATGTCCTTTGAACATCGTATGAAAACTCAGGACTTGTTACGACTCAGTATGTGACATTAGCAACATGAAAAGTAATTTAGAATAATGTAGGACGCGTTACAACTTCTAAGAACACCTTACATCACCGTACGAAACATTAAAACTCCAAAATAAACCTAATGAATTCTTTCGAGTCATTTAAACATCGTACGACAACTTTGAATATATTACGACTCTGTATGCCAAATTAGCACCTTGAAAAGCATGTTAGTATACTGTACGACACCTCACAACTCCTAACAACACCTTACAATACCGTACGTAAAAATAAAATCCATAATAAACCTAATGAATTCGTCCGAGTCCTATGAACATCGTACGATAACTCATGACATGTTACGACTATGTATGTGACATTAGCAACATGAAAAGTAATTTAGTATAATGTAGGACGCGTTACAACTTCTAAGAACACCTTACATCACCGTACGAAACATTAAAACTGCAAAATAAACCTATTGAATTCCTCCGAGTCATTATAACATAGTACGCAACTTAGAATATATTACCACTATGTATGCCAAATTAGCACCTTGAAAAGCATGTTAGTATACTGTACGACACCTCACAACTCCTAACAACACCTTACAATACCGTACGTAAAAATAAAATCCATAATAAACCTAATGAATTTGTCCATGTCCTTTGAACATCGTATGAAAACTCAGGACTTGTTACGACTCAGTATGTGACATTAGCAACATGAAAAGTAATTTAGAAAAATGTAGGACGCGTTACAACTTCTAAGAACACCTTACATCACCGTACGAAACATTAAAACACCAAAATAAACCTAATGAATTCCTTCAAGTCATTTAAACATCGTACGACAACTTTGAATATATTACGACTCTGTATGCCAAATTAGCACCTTGAAAAGCATGTTAGTATACTGTACGACACCTCACAACTCCTAACAACACCTTACAATACCGCACGTAAAAATAAAATCCATAATAAACCTAATGAATTCGTCCGAGTCCTATGAACATCGTACGATAACTCATGACATGTTACGACTATGTATGTGACATTAGCAACATGAAAAGTAATTTAGAAAAATGTAGGACGCGTTACAACTTCTAAGAACACCGTACATCACCGTACGAAACCTTAAAACTCCATAATAAACCTAATGAATTCCTCCGAGTCATTTAAACATCGTACGCAACTTAGAATATATTACCACTATGTATGCCACATTAGATCCTTAAAAAGCATGTTAGTATAACGTACGACACCTTACAACTCCTAACAACACCTTACAATACCGTACGTAAAAATAAAATCCATAATAAACCTAATGAATTTGTCCATGTCCTTTGAACATCGTATGAAAACTCAGGACATGTTACGACTCAGTATGTGACATTAGCAACATGAAAAGTAATTTAGAAAAATGTAGGACGCGTTACAACTTCTAAGAACACCTTACATCACCGTACGAAACATTAAAACACCAAAATAAACCTAATGAATTCCTTCAAGTCATTTAAACATCGTACGACAACTTTGAATATATTACGACTCTGTATGCCAAATTAGCACCTTGAAAAGCATGTTAGTATACTGTACGACACCTCACAACTCCTAACAACACCTTACAATACCGCACGTAAAAATAAAATCCATAATAAACCTAATGAATTCGTCCGAGTCCTATGAACATCGTACGATAACTCATGACATGTTACGACTATGTATGTGACATTAGCAACATGAAAAGTAATTTAGAAAAATGTAGGACGCGTTACAACTTCTAAGAACACCGTACATCACCGTACGAAACCTTAAAACTCCATAATAAACATAATGAATTAGTCCGAGTCCTATGAACATCGTACGATAACTCATGACATGTTACGACTATGTATGTGACATTAGCAACATGAAAAGTATTTTAGGATAATGTAGGACGCGTTACAACTTCTAATAACACCTTACAACACCGTACGAAACATTAAAACTCCATAATAAACATAATGAATTCATCCGAGTCATTTAAACATCGTACGCAACTTAGAATATATTACCACTATGTATGCCACATTAGATCCTTAAAAAGCATGTTAGTATAACGTACGACACCTTACAACTCCTAACAACACCTTACAATACCGTACGTAAAAATAAAATCCATAATAAACCTAATGAATTTGTCCATGTCCTTTGAACATCGTATGAAATCTCAGGACTTGTTACGACTCAGTATGTGACATTAGCAACATGAAAAGTAATTTAGAATAATGTAGGACGCGTTACAACTTCTAAGAACACCTTACATCACCGTACGAAACATTAAAACACCAAAATAAACCTAATGAATTCCTTCAAGTCATTTAAACATCGTACGACAACTTTGAATATATTACGACTCTGTATGCCAAATTAGCACCTTGAAAAGCATGTTAGTATACTGTACGACACCTCACAACTCCTAACAACACCTTACAATACCATACGTAAAAATAAAATCCATAATAAACCTAATGAATTCGTCTGAGTCCTTTGAACATCGTACGATAACTCATGACATGTTACGACTATGTATGTGACATTAGCAACATGAAAAGTATTTTAGGATAATGTAGGACGCGTTACAACTTCTAATAACACCTTACAACACCGTACGAAACATTAAAACTCCATAATAAACCTAATGAATTCCTCCGAGTCATTTAAACATCGTACGCAACTTAGAATATATTACCACTATGTATGCCACATTAGATCCTTAAAAAGCATGTTAGTATAACGTACGACACCTTACAACTCCTAACAACACCTTACAATACCGTACGTAAAAATAAAATCCATAATAAACCTAATGAATTTGTCCATGTCCTTTGAACATCGTATGAAAACTCAGGACTTGTTACGACTCAGTATGTGACATTAGCAACATGAAAAGTAATTTAGAATAATGTAGGACGCGTTACAACTTCTAAGAACACCTTACATCACCGTACGAAACATTAAAACTCCAAAATAAACCTAATGAATTCTTTCGAGTCATTTAAACATCGTACGACAACTTTGAATATATTACGACTCTGTATGCCAAATTAGCACCTTGAAAAGCATGTTAGTATACTGTACGACACCTCACAACTCCTAACAACACCTTACAATACCGTACGTAAAAATAAAATCCATAATAAACCTAATGAATTCGTCCGAGTCCTATGAACATCGTACGATAACTCATGACATGTTACGACTATGTATGTGACATTAGCAACATGAAAAGTAATTTAGTATAATGTAGGACGCGTTACAACTTCTAAGAACACCTTACATCACCGTACGAAACATTAAAACTGCAAAATAAACCTATTGAATTCCTCCGAGTCATTATAACATAGTACGCAACTTAGAATATATTACCACTATGTATGCCAAATTAGCACCTTGAAAAGCATGTTAGTATACTGTACGACACCTCACAACTCCTAACAACACCTTACAATACCGTACGTAAAAATAAAATCCATAATAAACCTAATGAATTTGTCCATGTCCTTTGAACATCGTATGAAAACTCAGGACTTGTTACGACTCAGTATGTGACATTAGCAACATGAAAAGTAATTTAGAATAATGTAGGACGCGTTACAACTTCTAAGAACACCTTACATCACCGTACGAAACATTAAAACTCCAAAATAAACCTAATGAATTCTTTCGAGTCATTTAAACATCGTACGACAACTTTGAATATATTACGACTCTGTATGCCAAATTAGCACCTTGAAAAGCATGTTAGTATACTGTACGACACCTCACAACTCCTAACAACACCTTACAATACCGTACGTAAAAATAAAATCCATAATAAACCTAATGAATTTGTCCATGTCCTTTGAACATCGTATGAAAACTCAGGACTTGTTACGACTCAGTATGTGACATTAGCAACATGAAAAGTAATTTAGAATAATGTAGGACGCGTTACAACTTCTAAGAACACCTTACATCACCGTACGAAACATTAAAACTCCAAAATAAACCTAATGAATTCTTTCGAGTCATTTAAACATCGTACGACAACTTAGAATATATTACTACTATGTATGCCACATTAGATCCTTAAAAAGCATGTTAGTATAACGTACGACACCTTACAACTCCTAACAACACCTTACAATACCGTACGTAAAAATAAAATCCATAATAAACCTAATGAATTTGTCCATGTCCTTTGAACATCGTATGAAAACTCAGGACTTGTTATGACTCAGTATGTGACATTAGCAACATGAAAAGTAATTTAGAATAATGTAGGACGCGTTACAACTTCTAAGAACACCTTACATCACCGTACGAAACATTAAAACTCCAAAATAAACCTAATGAATTCTTTCGAGTCATTTAAACATCGTACGACAACTTTGAATATATTACGACTCTGTATGCCAAATTAGCACCTTGAAAAGCATGTTAGTATACTGTACGACACCTCACAACTCCTAACAACACCTTACAATACCGTACGTAAAAATAAAATCCATAATAAACCTAATGAATTCGTCTGAGTCCTTTGAACATCGTACGATAACTCATGACATGTTACGACTATGTATGTGACATTAGCAACATGAAAAGTATTTTAGGATAATGTAGGACGCGTTACAACTTCTAATAACACCTTACAACACCGTACGAAACATTAAAACTCCATAATAAACCTAATGAATTCCTCCGAGTCATTTAAACATCGTACGCAACTTAGAATATATTACCACTATGTATGCCACATTAGATCCTTAAAAAGCTTGTTAGTATAACGTACGACACCTTACAACTCCTAACAACACCTTACAATACCGTACGTAAAAATAAAATCCATAATAAACCTAATGAATTTGTCCATGTCCTTTGAACATCGTATGAAAACTCAGGACTTGTTACGACTCAGTATGTGACATTAGCAACATGAAAAGTAATTTAGAATAATGTAGGACGCGTTACAACTTCTAAGAACACCTTACATCACCGTACGAAACATTAAAACTCCAAAATAAACCTAATGAATTCTTTCGAGTCATTTAAACATCGTACGACAACTTTGAATATATTACGACTCTGTATGCCAAATTAGCACCTTGAAAAGCATGTTAGTATACTGTACGACACCTCACAACTCCTAACAACACCTTACAATACCGTACGTAAAAATAAAATCCATAATAAACCTAATGAATTCGTCCGAGTCCTATGAACATCGTACGATAACTCATGACATGTTACGACTATGTATGTGACATTAGCAACATGAAAAGTAATTTAGTATAATGTAGGACGCGTTACAACTTCTAAGAACACCTTACATCACCGTACGAAACATTAAAACTGCAAAATAAACCTATTGAATTCCTCCGAGTCATTTAAACATCGTACGCAACTTAGAATATATTACCACTATGTATGCCAAATTAGCACCTTGAAAAGCATGTTAGTATACTGTACGACACCTCACAACTCCTAACAACACCTTACAATACCGTACGTAAAAATAAAATCCATAATAAACCTAATGAATTTGTCCATGTCCTTTGAACATCGTATGAAAACTCAGGACTTGTTACGACTCAGTATGTGACATTAGCAACATGAAAAGTAATTTAGAATAATGTAGGACGCGTTACAACTTCTAAGAACACCTTACATCACCGTACGAAACATTAAAACTCCAAAATAAACCTAATGAATTCTTTCGAGTCATTTAAACATCGTACGACAACTTTGAATATATTACGACTCTGTATGCCAAATTTGCACCTTGAAAAGCATGTTAGTATACTGTACGACACCTCACAACTCCTAACAACACCTTACAATACCGTACGTAAAAATAAAATCCATAATAAACCTAATGAATTCGTCCGAGTCCTATGAACATCGTACGATATCTCAGGAATTGTTACGACTCTGTATGTGACATTACCATCATGAAAAGTAATTTAGAAAAATGTAGGACGCGTTACAACTTCTAAGAACACCGTACATCACCGTACGAATCCTTAAAACTCCATAATAAACATAATGAATTAGTCCGAGTCCTATGAACATCGTACGATAACTCATGACATGTTACGACTATGTATGTGACATTAGCAACATGAAAAGTATTTTAGGATAATGTAGGACGCGTTACAACTTCTAATAACACCTTACAACACCGTACGAAACATTAAAACTCCATAATAAACCTAATGAATTCCTCCGAGTCATTTAAACATCGTACGCAACTTAGAATATATTACCACTATGTATGCCACATTAGATCCTTAAAAAGCATGTTAGTATAACGTACGACACCTTACAACTCCTAACAACACCTTACAATACCGTACGTAAAAATAAAATCCATAATAAACCTAATGAATTTGTCCATGTCCTTTGAACATCGTATGAAAACTCAGGACTTGTTACGACTCAGTATGTGACATTAGCAACATGAAAAGTAATTTAGAATAATGTAGGACGCGTTACAACTTCTAAGAACACCTTACATCACTGTACGAAACATTAAAACTCCAAAATAAACCTAATGAATTCTTTCGAGTCATTTAAACATCGTACGACAACTTTGAATATATTACGACTCTGTATGCCAAATTTGCACCTTGAAAAGCATGTTAGTATACTGTACGACACCTCACAACTCCTAACAACACCTAACAATACCGTACGTAAAAATAAAATCCATAATAAACCTAATGAATTCGTCCGAGTCCTATGAACATCGTACGATAACTCATGACATGTTACGACTATGTATGTGACATTAGCAACATGAAAAGTAATTTAGTATAATGTAGGACGCGTTACAACTTCTAAGAACACCTTACATCACCGTACGAAACATTAAAACTGCAAAATAAACCTATTGAATTCCTCCGAGTCATTTAAACATCGTACGCAACTTAGAATATATTACCACTATGTATGCCAAATTAGCACCTTGAAAAGCATGTTAGTATACTGTACGACACCTCACAACTCCTAACAACACCTTACAATACCGTACGTAAAAATAAAATCCATAATAAACCTAATGAATTTGTCCATGTCCTTTGAACATCGTATGAAAACTCAGGACTTGTTACGACTCAGTATGTGACATTAGCAACATGAAAAGTAATTTAGAATAATGTAGGACGCGTTACAACTTCTAAGAACACCTTACATCACCGTACGAAACATTAAAACTCCAAAATAAACCTAATGAATTCTTTCGAGTCATTTAAACATCGTACGACAACTTTGAATATATTACGACTCTGTATGCCAAATTTGCACCTTGAAAAGCATGTTAGTATACTGTACGACACCTCACAACTCCTAACAACACCTTACAATACCGTACGTAAAAATAAAATCCATAATAAACCTAATGAATTCGTCCGAGTCCTATGAACATCGTACGATATCTCAGGAATTGTTACGACTCTGTATGTGACATTACCATCATGAAAAGTAATTTAGAAAAATGTAGGACGCGTTACAACTTCTAAGAACACCGTACATCACCGTACGAATCCTTAAAACACCATAATAAACATAATGAATTAGTCCGAGTCCTATGAACATCGTACGATAACTCATGACATGTTACGACTATGTATGTGACATTAGCAACATGAAAAGTATTTTAGGATAATGTAGGACGCGTTACAACTTCTAATAACACCTTACAACACCGTACGAAACATTAAAACTCCATAATAAACCTAATGAATTCCTCCGAGTCATTTAAACATCGTACGCAACTTAGAATATATTACCACTATGTATGCCACATTAGATCCTTAAAAAGCATGTTAGTATAACGTACGACACCTTACAACTCCTAACAACACCTTACAATACCGTACGTAAAAATAAAATCCATAATAAACCTAATGAATTTGTCCATGTCCTTTGAACATCGTATGAAAACTCAGGACTTGTTACGACTCAGTATGTGACATTAGCAACATGAAAAGTAATTTAGAATAATGTAGGACGCGTTACAACTTCTAAGAACACCTTACATCACTGTACGAAACATTAAAACTCCAAAATAAACCTAATGAATTCTTTCGAGTCATTTAAACATCGTACGACAACTTTGAATATATTACGACTCTGTATGCCAAATTAGCACCTTGAAAAGCATGTTAGTATACTGTACGACACCTCACAACTCCTAACAACACCTTACAATACCGTACGTAAAAATAAAATCCATAATAAACCTAATGAATTCGTCCGAGTCCTATGAACATCGTACGATAACTCATGACATGTTACGACTATGTATGTGACATTAGCAACATGAAAAGTAATTTAGTATAATGTAGGACGCGTTACAACTTCTAAGAACACCTTACATCACCGTACGAAACATTAAAACTCCATAATAAACCTAATGAATTCCTCCGAGTCATTTAAACATCGTACGCAACTTAGAATATATTACCACTATGTATGCCACATTAGATCCTTAAAAAGCATGTTAGTATAACGTACGACACCTTACAACTCCTAACAACACCTTACAATACCGTACGTAAAAATAAAATCCATAATAAACCTAATGAATTTGTCCATGTCCTTTGAACATCGTATGAAAACTCAGGACTTGTTACGACTCAGTATGTGACATTAGCAACATGAAAAGTAATTTAGAATAATGTAGGACGCGTTACAACTTGTAAGAACACCTTACATCTCCGTACGAAACATTAAAACTCCAAAATAAACCTAATGAATTCCTTCAAGTCATTTAAACATCGTACGACAACTTCGAATATATTACGACTCTGTATGCCAAATTAGCACCTTGAAAAGCTTGTTAGTATACTGTACGACACCTCACAACTCCTAACAACACCTTACAATACAGTACGTAAAAATAAAATCCATAATAAACCTAATGAATTCTTCTGAGTCCTTTGAACATCGTACGATAACTCAGGACTTGTTACGACTCCGTATGTGACACTAGCAACATGAAAATTAATTTATAATAATGTAGGACGCGTTACAACTTCTAAGAACACCTTATATCACCGTACCAAACATTAAAACTCCATAATAATCCTAATGAATTCTTTCGAGTCATTTAAACATCGTACGACAACTTAGAATATTTTACGACTCTGTATGCCACATTAGTACCTTGAAAAGCATGTTAGTATAATGTACGACACCTCACAACTCCTAACACCACCTTAAAATATTTTACAAAAAAATAAAATCCATAATAAACCTAATGAATTGGTCTGAGTCCTATGAACATCGTGCGATAACTCATGACTTGTTACGACTCTGTATGTGACATTACCAACATGAAAAGTAATTTAGAAAAATGTAGGACGCGTTACAATTTCTAAGAACACCTTACATCTCGGTACGAAATCTTAAAAGTCCATAATAAACCTAATGAATTAGTCCGAGTCCTATGAACATCGTACGATAACTAATGACTTGTTACGACTCTGTATGTGACATTAGCAACATGAAAAGTAATTTAGAATAATGTAGGACGCGTTATGACTTCTAAGAACACGTTACATCACCGTGCGAAACTTTAAAACTCCATAATAAACCTAATGAATTCTTCCGAGTCATTTAAACATCGTACGACAACTTAGAATATTTTACGACTCTGTATGCCACATTAGTACCTTGAAAAGCATGTTAGTATAATGTACGACACCTCCCAACTCCTAACAACACCTTACAATACCTTACATAAAAATAAAATACATAATAAACCTAATGAATCCGTCCGAGTCCTATGAACATCGTACGATAACTAAGGACTTGTTACGACTCTGTATGTGACATTAGGAACATGAAAAGTAATTTAGAATAATGTAGGACGTGTTACAACTTCTAAGGACTCCTTACACCACCGTACGAAACATTAAAACTCCAATATAAACCTAATGAATTCTTCCGAGTCATTTAAACATCGTACGACAACTTAGAATATCTTACGACTCTGTATGCCACAGTACTACATTGAAAAGTATGTTTGTATAATGTACGACACCTCACAACTCCTAACACCACCTTACAATACCGTACATAAAAATAAAATACATAATAAACCTAATGAATCCGTCTGAGTCCTATGAACATCGTACGATAACTAAGGACTTGTTACGACTCTGTATGTGACATTAGGAACATGAAAAGTAATTTAGAATAATGTAGGACGCGTTACAACTTCTAAGAACACCTTACACCACCGTACGAAACATTAAAACTCCAAAATAAACCTAATGAATTCCTTCGAGTCATTTAAACATCGTACGACAACTTCGAATATATTACGACTCTGTATGCCAAATTAGCACCTTGAAAAGCTTGTTAGTATACTGTACGACAACTCACAACTCCAAACAACACCTTACAAAACAGTACGTAAAAATAAAATCCATAATAAACCTAATGAAATTCTTCTTAGTCCTTTGAACATCGTACGATAACTCAGGACTTGTTACGACTTTGTATGTGACACTAGCAACCTGAAAATTATTTTATAATAATGTAGGACGCGTTACAACTTCTAAGAACACCTTATATCACCGTACGAAACATTAAAACTCCATAATAAACCTAATGAATTCTTCCGAGTCATTTAAACATCGTACGACAACTTAGAATATTTTACGACTCTGTATGCCACATTAGTACCTTGAAAAGCATGTTAGTATAATGTACGACATCTCACAACTCCTAACACCACCTTAAAATACCATATATAAAAATAAAATCCATAATAAACCTAATGAATTGGTCCGAGTCCTATGAACATCGTGCGATAACTCATGACTTGTTACGACTCTGTATGTGACATTACCAACATGAAAAGTAATTTCGAAAAATGTAGGACGCGTTACAACTTCTAAGAACACCTTACATCTCCGTACGCAACCTTAAAAGTCCATAATAAACCTAATGAATTAATCCGAGTCCTATGAACATCGTACGATAACTAATGACTTGTTACAACTCTGTATGTAACATTAGCAACATGAAAAGTAATTTAGCATAATGTAGGACGCGTTATGACTTCTAAGAACACCTTACATCACCGTACGAAACATTAAAACTCCATAATAAACCTAATGAATTCCTCCGAGTCATTTAAACATCGTACGACAACTTCGAATATATAACGACTCTGTATACCAAATTAGCACCTTGAAAAGCTTGTTAGTATACTGTACGACACCTCACAACTCCTAACAACACCTTACAATACAGTACGTAAAAATAAAATCCTTAATAAACCTAATGAATTCTTCTGAGTCCTTTGAACATCGTACGATAACTCGGGACTTGTTACGACTCTGTATGTGAGACTAGCAACATGAAAATTAATTTATAATAATGTAGGACGCGTTACAACTTCTAAGAACACCTTATATCACCGTACGAAACATTAAAACTCCATAATAAACCTAATGAATTCTTCGGAGTCATTTAAACATCGTACGACAACTTAGAATATTTTACGACTCTGTATGCCACATTAGTACCTTGAAAAGCATGTTAGTATAATGTACGACATCTCACAACTCCTAACACCACCTTAAAATACCATATATAAAAATAAAATCCATAATAAACCTAATGAATTGGTCCGAGTCCTATGAACATCGTGCGATAACTCATGACTTGTTACGACTCTGTATGTGACATTACCAACATGAAAAGTAATTTCGAAAAATGTAGGACGCGTTACAACTTCTAAGAACACCTTACATCTCCGTACGCAACCTTAAAAGTCCATAATAAACCTAATGAATTAATCCGAGTCCTATGAACATCGTACGATAACTAATGACTTGTTACAACTCTGTATGTAACATTAGCAACATGAAAAGTAATTTAGCATAATGTAGGACGCGTTATGACTTCTAAGAACACCTTACATCACCGTACGAAACATTAAAACTCCATAATAAACCTAATGAATTCCTCCGAGTCATTTAAACATCGTACGACAACTTCGAATATATAACGACTCTGTATACCAAATTAGCACCTTGAAAAGCTTGTTAGTATACTGTACGACACCTCACAACTCCTAACAACACCTTACAATACAGTACGTAAAAATAAAATCCTTAATAAACCTAATGAATTCTTCTGAGTCCTTTGAACATCGTACGATAACTCGGGACTTGTTACGACTCTGTATGTGAGACTAGCAACATGAAAATTAATTTATAATAATGTAGGACGCGTTACAACTTCTAAGAACACCTTATATCACCGTACGAAACATTAAAACTCCATAATAAACCTAATGAATTCTTCCGAGTCATTTAAACATCGTACGACAACTTAGAATATTTTACGACTCTGTATGCCACATTAGTACCTTGAAAAGCATGTTAGTATAATGTACGACACCTCACAACTCCTAACACCAGCTTAAAATACCGTACATAAAAATAAAATCCATAATAAACCTAATGAATTGGTCCGAGTCCTATGAACATCGTGCGATAACTCATGACTTGTTACGACTCTGTATGTGACATTACCAACATGAAAAGTAATTTAGAAAAATGTAGGACGCGTTACAACTTCTATGAACACTTTACATCTCCGTACGAAACCTTAAAAGTCCATAATAAACCTAATGAATTTGTCCGAGTCCTATGAACATCGTACGATAACTAATGACTTGTTACGACTCTGTATGTGACATTAGCAACATGAAAAGTAATTTAGAATAATGTAGGACGCGTTATGACTTCTAAGAACACGTTACATCACCGTGCGAAACATTAAAACTCCATAATAACCTAATGAATTCTTCCGAGTCATTTAAACATCGTACGACAACTTAGAATATTTTACGACTCTGTATGCCACATTAGTACCTTGAAAAGCATGTTAGTATAATGTACGACACCTCCCAACTCCTAACAACACCTTACAATACCTTACATAAAAATAAAATACATAATAAACCTAATGAATCCGTCCGAGTCCTATGAACATCGTACGATAACTAAGGACTTGTTACGACTCTGTATGTGACATTAGGAACATGAAAAGTAATTTAGAATAATGCAGAACGTGTTACAACTTCTAAGGACTCCTTACACCACCGTACGAAACATTAAAACTCCAAAATAAACCTAATGAATTCTTCCGAGTCATTTAAACATCGTACGACAACTTAGAATATCTTACGACTCTGTATGCCACAGTACTACATTGAAAAGTATGTTTGTATAATGTACGACACCTCACAACTCCTAACACCACCTTAGAATACAGTACATAAAAATAAAATACATAATAAACCTAATGAATCCGTCTGAGTCCTTTGAACATCGTACGATAACTAAGGACTTGTTACGACTCTGTATGTGACATTAGGAACATGAAAAGTAGTTTAGAATAATGTAGGACGCGTTACAATTTCTAAGAACACCTTACACCACCGTACGAAACATTAAAACTCCAAAATAAACCTAATGAATTCCTTCGAGTCATTTAAACAACGTACGACAACTTCGAATATATTACGACTCTGTATGCGAAATTAGTACCTTGAAAAGCTTGTTAGTATATTGTACGACAACTCACAACTCCAAACAACACCTTACAAAACAGTACGTAAAAATAAAAACCATAATAAACCTAATGAATTCTTCTGAGTCCTTTGAACATCGTACGATAACTCAGGACTTGTTACGACTCTGTATGTGACACTAGCAACTTGAAAATTAATTTATAATAATGTAGGACGCGTTACAACTTCTAAGAACACCTTATATCACCGTACGAAACATTAAAACTCCATAATAAACCTAATGAATTCTTCCGAGTCATTTAAACATCGTACGACAACTTAGAATATTTTACGACTTTGTATGCCACATTAGTACCTTGAAAAGCATGTTAGTATAATGTACGACACCTCACAACTCCTAATACCACCTTAAAATACCGTATATAAAAATAAAATCCATAATAAACTTAATGAATTGGTCCGAGTCCTATGAACATCGTGCGATAACTCATAACTTGTTACGACTCTGTATGTGACATTACCAACATGAAAAGTAATTTCGAAAAATGTAGGACGCGTTACAACTTCTAAGGACACCTTACATCTCCGTACGAAACCTTAAAGTTCATACAGACAAACAACTGGCAGATCTTTTCACAAAATCATTCTTTTCAGGGCGGTTTGAATTTTAATTCAATCCATAGGGTTAATCAACCATGATTAATTCTAATTTTTGAAAAATCAAACAAAGAATCAGAAAATATAATAAGTCGATGTCAAGTATTGATTCATTTGTCTTTTATTTTATTGTTTTGCATTGTGAGTGTGCATGAAAAAGAAAAAGCAAACAAAAAGGATATAAAAAGCAAAAAGAAAAGAAAATATCATGTCATAAGAATCTATATTGCAAAACGTGAGAAATGATAGTACGCTAGACATTATTTGTCATCATTTTATATAAATAAAGACTGATGATTGTTAATTGATGTGCGAGACAGCTCAGGCAATTAGACTGAAAAAGTAAGTTCATTGTTGACAAATCTAAATTCAATGATCTTTGTGTTAAGTTCCTTTGTTATACATGTCTAGATATATATCTTTTGATGCATTGCTTGTGATGTTAGTTGTTCATGATCGGGTAACGATGCAGTCTATTTAGTGTGATGAACCGCATCGTGAGCTTCTTTGTTGTGGTACCCACAGACCTGAAGTCTCACACGAAGTCTCTTTTGAGCTTCAAGGTGCAGCAAAAGATTCCCAAAGTTGGAACAAAAAGAGTCCCAGATGTGGACCATCACCAAACAAAAAATTCCAAAAAGGAATTCAGAAGATTCCAAAGGGGAACGATAGGAATTAAAATTCCAAAATGGAATCAAAAGAAGTCCCAAAGTGGACCAAATCCAAATAGAACCCAGTTTCCACAGTGTTTATGATCGTAAGTGACCAGGTTTTTGTGCAAAATGCATTCAGGTAGTGGTTGATAAGGAAATATGTTGACATATGTATACATGTGGGTCACATAAGTCATTTCAATCGAACCTTAATCTCATCATGATACTGAAAAAGTAAGTGTGTCAACTCGAGCTAATTGGTATGTTTTCATATCATCACTCAATCAAACATAAGTCAAATGTCTATTCAAAACTTGCAAAACATGTTTAGATAATGTGTGGTATGATCTCACTGCGATATTTTGATTCATTGCATTGCATATGTCTTTATTTTAATGTGTGTGCTTTGTGTGTGCAGGCATATGGAATTTTTATTGACACATCGACATCCTTGTTAAACTTAAAAATTTCAAGAAATTTCAAGTTTAGGGGGAGAATAATTGAAGAAGAAAAATATTTACAAAAATACAAAAAAATATTTTTGAATAAGTGTGTTTTGAATGAACAAGATTATGTGGTATGAAAAACAAAAGTATTGAATGTGTTAAAAACAAACCCAAGGTCTTGTGATGTGTTTTTAAGAAATTGCTTCGGGATATAGAAATATCGGTTGTGCAAAAACATTTTTGTGAGAAAAATCAAAGAAAAAGAAAAAGGATTTAATGAGAATTTATTTTTGTTACCTTGTCTTATATTTTTGATATTTAATGTGACAAACCCTAATAAGGATGTCTTGTCAAATTAATATGTCGAGAATGTTTGCAGGTGCAATAAATAAAGTTGAAAAGTCAACAGACGGAGAAAAATGAAAAATTGTCAAAGTGTTGTCGCCGGGTGAAGATATCATAAGACACTATTTAGCCGGGTAATGAAGTCACTATTTAGCCGGGTAAGAGTGTTGTTTGATATCAGCCGGGTGATTGAAAGAAAAGTTCGGGTGAAGATGTTATGACTACTGTGTTGCCGGGTGATGAAGTGATATGTTACCAGCCGGGTAATGAACAAGTCACTATTTTTGCCGGGTAAAGAAGTCATGTTGATATCAGCCGGGTGACAAGTTGCGTGTTACTATACAGCCGGGTGATGAAGTGTTGACACTGTACAGCCGGGTAATAGAATGAAGATTCTATGTAGCCGTGTAAGTGAAGAACACTGTGCAGCCGGGTAAAGTACAACAACTGTGTAGCCGGGTGATGAAGAGAAGCTATCGTTATAACAGCCGGGTGATGGAAGAAGACTACTATGCAGCCGGGTGATGGGTAAAACCAAAACAGGTGTAGTTGTTCCTAACCTTTACCCGTCTCTACAATGCTTTACCCGTCTCTATAGTGCTTTACCCGTCTCTACAGTGACTGACCCGTCCAAGTGTTTTACATGTTTTATGTTGACCCGTCCCAATGTTGTGACCCGTCCCATGACTGTGACCCGTCCCAACAGTACCTGACGCGGCTCAACAGTGCATGACCCGTCCAGGCTTTTTGGGCTTTAATGTTTACCCGTCCCAAATTGTTGACCCGTCCCAATTTGTTTGACCTAATTTTTCAATCATATAAATACCCGCCTCTTCACAACACTTATCATTTTTCACCAAGATTTTCAAGCAAAAAATCCCTGTAGCTCAAATCGTCATTATCATATTCAATCAATTGTTCTATAACAAGTTATATTGATTGAATAAGGTATACTTATCATGATTCAACCTTGATAAACCTGCTAAATGATCGTTAAAATGAAAAATGATGATGAACAGTACTTAGACCAATCGAATGTTGTACTAGGTGTAAAAACTGTCCATCATCAATAATCATTCACTAATTTGCATCAAATTGGTTAAAATCAAATGAATCAACTGAAATTTTATCATAGCTGTCGAACCGCCATTGATGACATTTTGAATGTTCTTAAGTTTAACATCAAACTGATGATGTATGTGTTATTAAGTGACAAATTGATGTTAAAACTGAACTAAAACATGCTAATCAACTTCATCATACAAATTTCAGATTTGTGTTCTTAAGTGATTAAACTGTTAAGTGTAAACTATTGTATGATCATTGATTCACAAAGGTTTTTATTAAACAAAATGATGAAAATCAGATTGTTAGATGAACTTAGGTGTTAAAATGATTGTGTGATTGTTTTACATTGTAACTTTTTGTTCAAATACTTATGCAAATCTTGTTATTTACGAATGAAAAATCTAATACATGTGTCTTGTCTTTGTCAAAACAGATGGAGAATCTTAAGTTTGAGCCTAAGCACAATCTGGTTGCATGTTTGGATGAATCTATACCAGAAACAGAGGGGTATAGAGACATGATCAGATTCATTAGAAGAACCAAGTATGTTTATGCTATGTGTGCAAAGCCAGTTATATATGCAAGACTCATCAAGAGTTTCTGGAGAACGGCTGAGGTTGTGACTAATGAAGATGGTGTGACAGTGGTTAGAGGAAATATCACCAGACAGTTGCAATTGATTGTGTCTGAAGATAGATGATGATGAGGTTGGTGCAACTGATGAATTAACAACTGCTGAGTGCCAGGCATGTTTCATTAATATGGGTCATCCTCCCATATTTCCCAAACAGCAGTTTTTTAGAGCTCGATTAGGGAAGAAATGGAAGTTGCTTTGTTATGTGATACAGCAATGCATGTCTAGAAGGAGTGCTGGGTTTGATAACTTTCCTTCTGACATTGCATCCCATATCGTTGCCATTGCTGAAAACAAACCTCACAACTCACAACTCCTTGAAAAGCATGTTAGTATAATGTACGACACCTCACAACTCCTAACACCACCTTTCAATACCGTACATAAAAATAATATCCATAATAAACCTAATGAATTGGTCCGGGTCCTATGTACATCGTGCGATAACTCAGGACTTGTTACGACTCTGTATGTGACATTACCAACATTAAAAGTAATTTAGAAAAATGTAGGACGCGTTACAACTTCTAAGAACACCTTACATCTCCGTACGAAACCTTAAAACTCCATAATAAACCTAATGAATTAGTCTGAGTCCTATGAACATCGTACGATAACTAATGACTTGTTACGACTCTGTATGTGACATTAGCAACATGAAAAGTAATTTAGAATAATGTAGGACGCGTTATGACTTCTAAGAACACCTTACATCACCGTACGAAACATTAAAACTCCATAATAAACCTAATGAATTCCTCCTAGTCATTTAAACATCGTACGCAACTTAGAATATATTACGACTATGTATGCCACATTATCACCTTAACAAAATGTTAGTATAATGTACGACACCTCACAACTCCTAACAACACCTTACAATACAGTACGTAAAAATAAAAACCTTAATAAACCTAATGAATTCGTCCGAGTCCTATGAACATCGTACGATAACTCAGCACTTGTTACGACTCTGTATGTGACATTACCAACATGAAAAGTAATTTAGAAAATTGTAGGACGCGTTACAACTTCTAAGAACACCTTACATCACCGTAGGAAATCTTAAAACTCCATAATAAACCAAATGAATTAGTCCGACTCCTATGAACATCGTACGATAACTCATGACATGTTACGACTATGTATGTGACATTAGCAACATGAAAAGTATTTTAGGATAATGTAGGACGCGTTACTACTTCTAATAACACCTTACATCACCGTACGAAACATTAAAACTCCATAATAAACCTAATGAATTCCTCCGAGTCATTTAAACATCGTACGCAACTTAGAATATATTACCACTATGTATGCCACATTAGATCCTTAAAAAGCATGTTAGTATAACGTACGACACCTTACAACTCCTAACAACACCTTACAATACCGTACGTAAAAATAAAATCCATAATAAACCTAATGAATTTGTCCATGTCCTTTGAATATCGTATGAAAACTCAGGACTTGTTACGACTCAGTATGTGACATTAGCAACATGAAAAGTAATTTAGAATAATGTAGGACGCGTTACAACTTCTAAGAACACCTTACATCACCGTACGAAACATTAAAACTCCAAAATAAACCTAATGAATTCCTTCGAGTCACTTAAACATCGTATGACAACTTTGAATATATTACGACTCTGTATGCCAAATTAGCACCTTGAAAAGCATGTTAGTATACTGTACGACACCTCACAACTCCTAACAACACCTTACAATACCGTACGTAAAAATAAAATCCATAATAAACCTAATGAATTCGTCCGAGTCCTATGAACATCGTACGATAACTCAGGAATTGTTACGACTCTGTATGTGACATTACCAACATGAAAAGTAATTTAGAAAAATGTAGGACACGTTACAATTTCTAAGAACACCGTACATCACCGTACGAAACCTTAAAACTCCATAATAAACATAATGAATTAGTCCGAGTCCTATGAACATCGTACGATAACTCATGACATGTTACGACTATGTATGTTACATTAGCAACATGAAAAGTATTTTAGGATAATGTAGGACGCGTTACAACTTCTAATAACACCTTACAACACCGTACGAAACATTAAAACTCCATAATAAAGCTAATGAATTCCTCCGAGTCATTTAAACATCGTACGCAACTTAGAATATATTACCACTATGTATGCCACATTAGATCCTTAAAAAGCATGTTAGTATAACGTACGACACCTTACATCTCCTAACAACACCTTACAATACCGTACGTAAAAATAAAATCCATAATAAACCTAATGAATTTGTCCATGTCCTTTGAACATCGTATGAAAACTCAGGACTTGTTACGACTCAGTATGTGACATTAGCAACATGAAAAGTAATTTAGAATAATGTAGGACGCGTTACAACTTCTAAGAACACCTTACATCACCGTACGAAACATTAAAACTCCAAAATAAACCTAATGAATTCCTTCGAGTCATTTAAACATCGTATGACAACTTTGAATATATTACACCTCTGTATGCCAAATTAGCACCTTGAAAAGCATGTTAGTATACTGTACGACACCTCACAACTCCTAACAACACCTTACAATACCGTACGTAAAAATAAAATCCATAATAAACCTAATGAATTCGTCCGAGTCCTATGAACATCGTACGATAACTCAGGAATTGTTACGACTCTGTATGTGACATTACCAACATGAAAAGTAATTTAGAAAAATGTAGGACACGTTACAATTTCTAAGAACACCGTACATCAACGTACGAAACCTTAAAACTCCATAATAAACATAATGAATTAGTCCGAGTCCTATGAACATCGTACGATAACTCATGACATGTTACGACTATGTATGTTACATCAGCAACATGAAAAGTATTTTAGGATAATGTAGGACGCGTTACAACTTCTAATAACACCTTACAACACCGTACGAAACATTAAAACTCCATAATAAACCTAATGAATTCCTCCGAGTCATTTAAACATCGTACGCAACTTAGAATATATTACCACTATGTATGCCACATTAGATCCTTAAAAAGCATGTTAGTATAACGTACGACACCTTACATCTCCTAACAACACCTTACAATACCGTACGTAAAAATAAAATCCATAATAAACCTAATGAATTTGTCCATGTCCTTTGAACATCGTATGAAAACTCAGGACTTGTTACGACTCAGTATGTGACATTAGCAACATGAAAAGTAATTTAGAATAATGTAGGACGCGTTACAACTTCTAAGAACACCTTACATCACCGTACGAAACATTAAAACTCCAAAATAAACCTAATGAATTCCTTCGAGTCATTTAAACATCGTATGACAACTTTGAATATATTACAACTCTGTATGCCAAATTAGCACCTTGAAAAGCATGTTAGTATACTGTACGACACCTCACAACTCCTAACAACACCTTACAATACCGTACGTAAAAATAAAATCCATAATAAACCTAATGAATTCGTCCGAGTCCTATGAACATCGTACGATAACTCAGGAATTGTTACGACTCTGTATGTGACATTACCAACATGAAAAGTAATTTAGAAAAATGTAGGACGCGTTACAACTTCTAAGAACACCGTACATCACCGTACGAAACCTTAAAACTCCATAATAAACATAATGAATTAGTCCGAGTCCTATGAACATCGTACGATAACTCATGACATGTTACGACTATGTATGTGACATTAGCAACATGAAAAGTATTTTAGGATAATGTAGGACGCGTTACAACTTCTAATAACACCTTACAACACCGTACGAAACATTAAAACTCCATAATAAACCTAATGAATTCCTCCGAGTCATTTAAACATCGTACGCAACTTAGAATATATTACCACTATGTATGCCACATTAGATCCTTAAAAAGCATGTTAGTATAACGTACGACACCTTACAACTCCTAACAACACCTTACAATACCGTACGTAAAAATAAAATCCATAATAAACCTAATGAATTTGTCCATGTCCTTTGAACATCGTATGAAAACTCAGGACATGTTACGACTCAGTATGTGACATTAGCAACATGAAAAGTAATTTAGAATAATGTAGGACGCGTTACAACTTCTAAGAACACCTTACATCACCGTACGAAACATTAAAACTCCAAAATAAACCTAATGAATTCCTTCGAGTCATTTAAACATCGTATGACAACTTTGAAAATATTACAACTCTGTATGCCAAATTAGCACCTTGAAAAGCATGTTAGTATACTGTACGACACCTCACAACTCCTAACAACACCTTACAATACCGTACGTAAAAATAAAATCCATAATAAACCTAATGAATTCGTCCGAGTCCTATGAACATCGTACGATAACTCAGGAATTGTTACGACTCTGTATGTGACATTACCAACATGCAAAGTAATTTAGAAAAATGTAGGACGCGTTACAACTTCTAAGAACACCGTACATCACCGTACGAAACCTTAAAACTCCATAATAAACATAATGAATTAGTCCGAGTCCTATGAACATCGTACGATAACTCATGACATGTTACGACTATGTATGTGACATTAGCAACATGAAAAGTATTTTAGGATAATGTAGGACGCGTTACAACTTCTAATAACACCTTACAACACCGTACGAAACATTAAAACTCCATAATAAACCTAATGAATTCCTCCGAGTCATTTAAACATCGTACGCAACTTAGAATATATTACCACTATGTATGCCACATTAGATCCTTAAAAAGCATGTTAGTATAACGTACGACACCTTACAACTCCTAACAACACCTTACAATACCGTACGTAAAAATAAAATCCATAATAAACCTAATGAATTTGTCCATGTCCTTTGAACATCGTATGAAAACTCAGGACTTGTTACGACTCAGTATGTGACATTAGCAACATGAAAAGTAATTTAGAATAATGTAGGACGCGTTACAACTTCTAAGAACACCTTACATCACCGTACGAAACATTAAAACTCCAAAATAAACCTAATGAATTCCTTCGAGTCATTTAAACATCGTACGACAACTTTGAATATATTACGACTCTGTATGCCAAATTAGCAACTTGAAAAGCATGTTAGTATACTGTACGACACCTCACAACTCCTAACAACACCTTACAATACCGTACGTAAAAATAAAATCCATAATAAACCTAATGAATTCGTCTGAGTCCTTTGAACATCGTACGATAACTCATGACATGTTACGACTATGTATGTGACATTAGCAACATGAAAAGTATTTTAGGATAATGTAGGACGCGTTACAAATTCTAATAACACCTTACAACACCGTACGAAACATTAAAACTCCATAATAAACCTAATGAATTCCTCCGAGTCATTTAAACATCGTACGCAACTTAGAATATATTACAACTATGTATGACACATTAGATCCTTAAAAAGCATGTTAGTATAACGTACGACACCTTACAACTCCTAACAACACCTTACAATACCGTACGTAAAAATAAAATCCATAATAAACCTAATGAATTTGTCCATGTCCTTTGAACATCGTATGAAAACTCAGGACTTGTTACGACTCTGTATGTGACATTAGCAACATGAAAAGTAATTTAGAATAATGTAGGACGCGTTACAACTTCTAAGTACACCTTACATCACCGTACGAAACATTAAAACTCCAAAATAAACCTAATGAATTCCTTCGAGTCATTTAAACATCGTACGACAACTTTGAATATATTACGACTCTGTATGCCAAATTAGCACCTTGAAAAGCATGTTAGTATACTGTACGACACCTCACAACTCCTAACAACACCTTACAATACCGTACGTAAAAATAAAATCCATAATAAACCTAATGAATTCGTCTGAGTCCTTTGAACATCGTACGATAACTCATGACATGTAACGACTATGTATGTGACATTAGCAACATGAAAAGTATTTTAGGATAATGTAGGACGCGTTACAACTTCTAATAACACCTTACAACACCGTACGAAACATTAAAACTCCGTAATAAACCTAATGAATTCCTCCAGTCATTTAAACATCGTACGCAACTTAGAATATATTACCACTATGTATGCCACATTAGATCCTTAAAAAGCATGTTAGTATAACGTACGACACCTTACAACTCCTAACAACACCTTACAATACCGTACGTAAAAATAAAATCCATAATAAACCTAATGAATTTGTCCATGTCCTTTGAACATCGTATGAAAACTCAGGACTTGTTACGACTCAGTATGTGACATTAGCAACATGAAAAGTAATTTAGAATAATGTAGGACGCGTTACAACTTCTAAGAACACCTTACATCACCGTACGAAACATTAAAACTCCAAAATAAACCTAATGAATTCCTTCGAGTCATTTAAACATCGTACGACAACTTTGAATATATTACGACTATGTATGCCAAATTAGCAACTTGAAAAGCATGTTAGTATACTGTACGACACCTCACAACTCCTAACAACACCTTACAATACCGTACGTAAAAATAAAATCCATAATAAACCTAATGAATTCGTCTGAGTCCTTTGAACATCGTACGATAACTCATGACATGTTACGACTATGTATGTGACATTAGCAACATGAAAAGTATTTTAGGATAATGTAGGACGCGTTACAACTTCTAATAACACCTTACAACACCGTACGAAACATTAAAACTCCGTAATAAACCTAATGAATTCCTCCAGTCATTTAAACATCGTACGCAACTTAGAATATATTACCACTATGTATGCCACATTAGATCCTTAAAAAGCATGTTAGTATAACGTACGACACCTTACATCTCCTAACAACACCTTACAATACCGTACGTAAAAATAAAATCCATAATAAACCTAATGAATTTGTCCATGTCCTTTGAACATCGTATGAAAACTCAGGACTTGTTACGACTCAGTATGTGACATTAGCAACATGAAAAGTAATTTAGAATAATGTAGAACGCGTTACAATTTCTAAAAACACCTTACATCACCGTACGAAACATTAAAACTCCAAAATAAACCTAATGAATTCCTTCGAGTCATTTAAACATTGTACGACAACTTTGAATATATTACGACTCTGTATGCCAAATTAGCACCTTGAAAAGCATGTTAGTATACTGTACGACACCTCACAACTCCTAACAACACCTTACAATACCGTACGTAAAAATAAAATCCATAATAAACCTAATGAATTCGTCCGAGTCCTATGAACATCGTACGATAACTCAGGAATTGTTACGACTCTGTATGTGACATTACCAACATGAAAAGTAATTTAGAAAAATGTAGGACGCGTTACAACTTCTAAGAACACCGTACATCACCGTACGAAACCTTAAAACTCCATAATAAACATAATGAATTAGTCCGAGTCCTATGAACATCGTACGATAACTCATGACATGTTACGACTATGTATGTTACATTAGCAACATGAAAAGTATTTTAGGATAATGTAGGACGCGTTACAACTTCTAATAACACCTTACAACACCGTACGAAACATTAAAACTCCATAATAAACCTAATGAATTCCTCCGAGTCATTTAAACATCGTACGCAACATAGAATATATTACAACTATGTATGCCACATTAGATCCTTAAAAAGCATGTTAGTATAACGTACGACACCTTACAACTCCTAACAACACCTTACAATACCGTACGTAAAAATAAAATCCATAATAAACCTAATGAATTTGTCCATGTCCTTTGAACATCGTATGAAAACTCAGGACTTGTTACGACTCTGTATGTGACATTAGCAACATGAAAAGTAATTTAGAATAATGTAGGACGCGTTACAACTTCTAAGTACACCTTACATCACCGTACGAAACATTAAAACTCCAAAATAAACCTAATGAATTCCTTCGAGTCATTTAAACATCGTACGACAACTTTGAATATATTACGACTCTGTATGCCAAATTAGCACCTTGAAAAGCATGTTAGTATACTGTACGACAACTCACAACTCCTAACAACACCTTACAATACCGCACGTAAAAATAAAATCCATAATAAACCTAATGAATTCGTCTGAGTCCTTTGAACATCGTACGATAACTCATGACATGTTACGACTATGTATGTGACATTAGCAACATGAAAAGTATTTTAGGATAATGTAGGACGCGTTACAACTTCTAATAACACCTTACAACACCGTACGAAACATTAAAACTCCGTAATAAACCTAATGAATTCCTCCAGTCATTTAAACATCGTACGCAACTTAGAATATATTACCACTATGTATGCCACATTAGATCCTTAAAAAGCATGTTAGTATAACGTACGACACCTTACATCTCCTAACAACACCTTACAATACCGTACGTAAAAATAAAATCCATAATAAACCTAATGAATTTGTCCATGTCCTTTGAACATCGTATAAAAACTCAGGACTTGTTACGACTCAGTATGTGACATTAGCAACATGAAAAGTAATTTAGAATAATGTAGAACGCGTTACAATTTCTAAAAACACCTTACATCACCGTACGAAACATTAAAACTCCAAAATAAACCTAATGAATTCCTTCGAGTCATTTAAACATTGTACGACAACTTTCAATATATTACGACTCTGTATGCCAAATTAGCACCTTGAAAAGCATGTTAGTATACTGTACGACACCTCACAACTCCTAACAACACCTTACAATACCGTACGTAAAAATAAAATCCATAATAAACCTAATGAATTCGTCCGAGTCCTATGAACATCGTACGATAACTCAGGAATTGTTACGACTCTATATGTGACATTACCAACATGAAAAGTAATTTAGAAAAATGTAGGACGCGTTACAACTTCTAAGAACACCGTACATCACCGTACGAAACCTTAAAACTCCATAATAAACATAATGAATTAGTCCGAGTCCTATGAACATCGTACGATAACTCATGACATGTTACGACTATGTATGTTACATTAGCAACATGAAAAGTATTTTAGGATAATGTAGGACGCGTTACAACTTCTAATAACACCTTACAACACCGTACGAAACATTAAAACTCCATAATAAACCTAATGAATTCCTCCGAGTCATTTAAACATCGTACGCAACATAGAATATATTACAACTATGTATGCCACATTAGATCCTTAAAAAGCATGTTAGTATAACGTACGACACCTTACAACTCCTAACAACACCTTACAATACCGTACGTAAAAATAAAATCCATAATAAACCTAATGAATTTGTCCATGTCCTTTGAACATCGTATGAAAACTCAGGACTTGTTACGACTCTGTATGTGACATTAGCAACATGAAAAGTAATTTAGAATAATGTAGGACGCGTTACAACTTCTAAGAACACCTTACATCACCGTACGAAACATTAAAACTCCAAAATAAACCTAATGAATTCCTTCGAGTCATTTAAACATCGTACGACAACTTTGAATATATTACGATTCTGTATGCCAAATTAGCAACTTGAAAAGCATGTTAGTATACTGTACGACACCTCACAACTCCTAACAACACCTTACAATACCGTACGTAAAAATAAAATCCATAATAAACCTAATGAATTCGTCTGAGTCCTTTGAACATCGTACGATAACTCATGACATGTTACGACTATGTATGTGACATTAGCAACATGAAAAGTATTTTAGGATAATGTAGGACGCATTACAACTTCTAATAACACCTTACAACACCGTACGAAACATTAAAACTCCGTAATAAACCTAATTAATTCCTCCAGTCATTTAAACATCGTACGCAACTTAGAATATATTACCACTATGTATGCCACATTAGATCCTTAAAAAGCATGTTAGTATAACGTACGACACCTTACATCTCCTAACAACACCTTACAATACCGTACGTAAAAATAAAATCCATAATAAACCTAATGAATTTGTCCATGTCCTTTGAACATCATATGAAAACTCAGGACTTGTTACGACTCAGTATGTGACATTAGCAACATGAAAAGTAATTTAGAATAATGTAGGACGCGTTACAATTTCTAAGAACACCTTACATCACCGTACGAAACATTAAAACTCCAAAATAAACCTAATGAATTCCTTCGAGTCATTTAAACATTGTACGACAACTTTGAATATATTACGACTCTGTATGCCAAATTAGCACCTTGAAAAGCATGTTAGTATACTGTACGACACCTCACAACTCCTAACAACACCTTACAATACCGTACGTAAAAATAAAATCCATAATAAACCTAATGAATTCGTCCGAGTCCTATGAACATCGTACGATAACTCAGGAATTGTGACGACTCTGTATGTGACATTACCAACATGAAAAGTAATTTAGAAAAATGTAGGACGCGTTACAACTTCTAAGAACACCGTACATCACCGTGCGAAACCTTAAAACTCCATAATAAACATAATGAATTAGTCCGAGTCCTATGAACATCGTACGATAACTCATGACATGTTACGACTATGTATGTTACATTAGCAACATGAAAAGTATTTTAGGATAATGTAGGACGCGTTACAACTTCTAATAACACCTTACAACACCGTACGAAACATTAAAACTCCATAATAAACCTAATGAATTCCTCCGAGTCATTTAAACATCGTACGCAACATAAAATATATTACAACTATGTATGCCACATTAGATCCTTAAAAAGCATGTTAGTATAACGTACGACACCTTACAACTCCTAACAACACCTTACAATACCGTACGTAAAAATAAAATCCATAATAAACCTAATGAATTTGTCCATGTCCTTTGAACATCGTATGAAAACTCAGGACTTGTTACGACTCTGTATGTGACATTAGCAACATGAAAAGTAATTTAGAATAATGTAGGACGCGTTACAACTTCTAAGAACACCTTACATCACCGTACGAAACATTAAAACTCCAAAATAAACCTAATGAATTCCTTCGAGTCATTTAAACATCGTACGACAACTTTGAATATATTACGATTCTGTATGCCAAATTAGCAACTTGAAAAGCATGTTAGTATACTGTACGACACCTCACAACTCCTAACAACACCTTACAATACCGTACGTAAAAATAAAATCCATAATAAACCTAATGAATTCGTCTGAGTCCTTTGAACATCGTACGATAACTCATGACATGTTACGACTATGTATGTGACATTAGCAACATGAAAAGTATTTTAGGATAATGTAGGACGCATTACAACTTCTAATAACACCTTACAACACCGTACGAAACATTAAAACTCCGTAATAAACCTAATTAATTCCTCCAGTCATTTAAACATCGTACGCAACTTAGAATATATTACCACTATGTATGCCACATTAGATCCTTAAAAAGCATGTTAGTATAACGTACGACACCTTACATCTCCTAACAACACCTTACAATACCGTACGTAAAAATAAAATCCATAATAAACCTAATGAATTTGTCCATGTCCTTTGAACATCGTATGAAAACTCAGGACTTGTTACGACTCAGTATGTGACATTAGCAACATGAAAAGTAATTTAGAATAATGTAGGACGCGTTACAATTTCTAAGAACACCTTACATCACCGTACGAAACATTAAAACTCCAAAATAAACCTAATGAATTCCTTCGAGTCATTTAAACATTGTACGACAACTTTGAATATATTACGACTCTGTATGCCAAATTAGCACCTTGAAAAGCATGTTAGTATACTGTACGACACCTCACAACTCCTAACAACACCTTACAATACCGTACGTAAAAATAAAATCCATAATAAACCTAATGAATTCGTCCGAGTCCTATGAACATCGTACGATAACTCAGGAATTGTGACGACTCTGTATGTGACATTACCAACATGAAAAGTAATTTAGAAAAATGTAGGACGCGTTACAACTTCTAAGAACACCGTACATCACCGTGCGAAACCTTAAAACTCCATAATAAACATAATGAATTAGTCCGAGTCCTATGAACATCGTACGATAACTCATGACATGTTACGACTATGTATGTTACATTAGCAACATGAAAAGTATTTTAGGATAATGTAGGACGCGTTACAACTTCTAATAACACCTTACAACACCGTACGAAACATTAAAACTCCATAATAAACCTAATGAATTCCTCCGAGTCATTTAAACATCGTACGCAACATAAAATATATTACAACTATGTATGCCACATTAGATCCTTAAAAAGCATGTTAGTATAACGTACGACACCTTACAACTCCTAACAACACCTTACAATACCGTACGTAAAAATAAAATCCATAATAAACCTAATGAATTTGTCCATGTCCTTTGAACATCGTATGAAAACTCAGGACTTGTTACGACTCTGTATGTGACATTAGCAACATGAAAAGTAATTTAGAATAATGTAGGACGCGTTACAACTTCTAAGAACACCTTACATCACCGTACGAAACATTAAAACTCCAAAATAAACCTAATGAATTCCTTCGAGTCATTTAAACATCGTACGACAACTTTGAATATATTACGATTCTGTATGCCAAATTAGCAACTTGAAAAGCATGTTAGTATACTGTACGACACCTCACAACTCCTAACAACACCTTACAATACCGTACGTAAAAATAAAATCCATAATAAACCTAATGAATTCGTCTGAGTCCTTTGAACATCGTACGATAACTCATGACATGTTACGACTATGTATGTGACATTAGCAACATGAAAAGTATTTTAGGATAATGTAGGACGCATTACAACTTCTAATAACACCTTACAACACCGTACGAAACATTAAAACTCCGTAATAAACCTAATTAATTCCTCCAGTCATTTAAACATCGTACGCAACTTAGAATATATTACCACTATGTATGCCACATTAGATCCTTAAAAAGCATGTTAGTATAACGTACGACACCTTACATCTCCTAACAACACCTTACAATACCGTACGTAAAAATAAAATCCATAATAAACCTAATGAATTTGTCCATGTCCTTTGAACATCGTATGAAAACTCAGGACTTGTTACGACTCAGTATGTGACATTAGCAACATGAAAAGTAATTTAGAATAATGTAGGACGCGTTACAATTTCTAAGAACACCTTACATCACCGTACGAAACATTAAAACTCCAAAATAAACCTAATGAATTCCTTCGAGTCATTTAAACATTGTACGACAACTTTGAATATATTACGACTCTGTATGCCCAATTAGCACCTTGAAAAGCATGTTAGTATACTGTACGACACCTCACAACTCCTAACAACACCTTACAATACCGTACGTAAAAATAAAATCCATAATAAACCTAATGAATTCGTCCGAGTCCTATGAACATCGTACGATAACTCAGGAATTGTGACGACTCTGTATGTGACATTACCAACATGAAAAGTAATTTAGAAAAATGTAGGACGCGTTACAACTTCTAAGAACACCGTACATCACCGTGCGAAACCTTAAAACTCCATAATAAACATAATGAATTAGTCCGAGTCCTATGAACATCGTACGATAACTCATGACATGTTACGACTATGTATGTTACATTAGCAACATGAAAAGTATTTTAGGATAATGTAGGACGCGTTACAACTTCTAATAACACCTTACAACACCGTACGAAACATTAAAACTCCATAATAAACCTAATGAATTCCTCCGAGTCATTTAAACATCGTACGCAACTTAGAATATATTACCACTATGTATGCCACATTAGATCCTTAAAAAGCATGTTAGTATAACGTACGACACCTTACATCTCCTAACAACACCTTACAATACCGTACGTAAAAATAAAATCCATAATAAACCTAATGAATTTGTCCATGTCCTTTGAACATCGTATGAAAACTCAGGACTTGTTACGACTCAGTATGTGACATTAGCAACATGAAAAGTAATTTAGAATAATGTAGGACGCGTTACAACTTCTAACAACACCTTACATCACCGTACGAAACATTAAAACTCCAAAATAAACCTAATGAATTCCTTCGAGTCATTTAAACATCGTATGACAACTTTGAATATATTACGACTCTGTATGCCAAATTAGCAACTTGAAAAGCATGTTAGTATACTGTACGACACCTCACAACTCCTAACAACACCTTATAATACCGTACGTAAAAATAAAATCCATAATAAACCTAATGAATTCGTCTGAGTCATTTGAACATCGTACGATAACTCATGACATGTTACGACTATGTATGTGACATTAGCAACATGAAAAGTATTTTAGGATAATGTAGGACGCGTTACAACTTCTAATAACACCTTACAACACCGTACGAAACATTAAAACTCCATAATAAACCTAATGAATTCCTCCGAGTCATTTAAACATCGTACGCAACTTAGAATATATTACAACTATGTATGCCACATTAGATCCTTAAAAAGCATGTTAGTATAACGTACGACACCTTACATCTCCTAACAACACCTTACAATACCGTACGTAAAAATAAAATCCATAATAAACCTAATGAATTTGTCCATGTCCTTTGAACATCGTATGAAAACTCAGGACTTGTTACGACTCTGTATGTGACATTAGCAACATGAAAAGTAATTTAGAATAATGTAGGACGCGTTACAACTTCTAAGTACACCTTACATCACCGTACGAAACATTAAAACTCCAAAATAAACCTAATGAATTCCTTCGAGTCATTTAAACATCGTACGACAACTTTGAATATATAACGACTCTGTATGCCAAATTAGCACCTTGAAAAGCATGTTAGTATACTGTACGACACCTCACAACTCCTAACAACACCTTACAATACCGTACGTAAAAATAAAATCCATAATAAACCTAATGAATTCGTCTGAGTCCTTTGAACATCGTACGATAACTCATGACATGTTACGACTATGTATGTGACATTAGCAACATGAAAAGTATTTTAGGATAATGTAGGACGCGTTACAACTTCTAATAACACCTTACAACACCGTACGAAACATTAAAACTCCATAATAAACCTAATGAATTCCTCCGAGTCATTTAAACATCGTACGCAACTTAGAATATATTACAACTATGTATGCCACAATAGATCCTTAAAAAGCATGTTAGTATAACGTACGACACCTTACAACTCCTAACAACACCTTACAATACCGTACGTAAAAATAAAATCCATAATAAACCTAATGAATTTGTTCATGTCCTTTGAACATCGTATGAAAACTCAGGACTTGTTACGACTCTGTATGTGACATTAGCAACATGAAAAGTAATTTAGAATAATGTAGGACGCGTTACAACTTCTAAGTACACCTTACATCACCGTACGAAACATTAAAACTCCAAAATAAACCTAATGAATTCCTTCGAGTCATTTAAACATCGTACGACAACTTTGAATATATTACGACTCTGTATGCCAAATTAGCACCTTGAAAAGCATGTTAGTATACTGTACGACACCTCACAACTCCTAACAACACCTTACAATACCGTACGTAAAAATAAAATCCATAATAAACCTAATGAATTCGTCTGAGTCCTTTGAACATCGTACGATAACTCATGACATGTTACGACTATGTATGTGACATTAGCAACATGAAAAGTATTTTAGGATAATGTAGGATGCGTTACAACTTCTAATAACACCTTACAACACCGTACGAAACATTAAAACTCCGTAATAAACCTAATGAATTCCTCCAGTCATTTAAACATCGTACGCAACTTAGAATATATTACCACTATGTATGCCACATTAGATCCTTAAAAAGCATGTTAGTATAACGTACGACACCTTAAAATTCGTAACAACACCTTACAATACCGTACGTAAAAATAAAATCCATAATAAACCTAATGAATTTGTCCATGTCCTTTGAACATCGTATGAAAACTCAGGACTTGTTACGACTCAGTATGTGACATTAGCAACATGAAAAGTAATTTAGAATAATGTAGGACGCGTTAGAATTTCTAAGAACACCTTACATCAACGTACGACACATTAAAACTCCAAAATAAACCTAATGAATTCCTTCGAGTCATTTAAACATTGTACGACAACTTTGAATATATTACGACTCTGTATGCCAAATTAGCACCTTGAAAAGCATGTTAGTATACTGTACGACACCTCACAACTCCTAACAACACCTTACAATACCGTACGTAAAAATAAAATCCATAATAAACCTAATGAATTCGTCCGAGTCCTATGAACATCGTACGATAACTCAGGAATTGTAACGACTCTGTATGTGACATTACCAACATGAAAAGTAATTTAGAAAAATGTAGGACGCGTTACAACTTCTAAGAACACCGTACATCACCGTACGAAACCTTAAAACTCCATAATAAACATAATGAATTAGTCCGAGTCCTTTGAACATCGTACGATAACTCATGACATGTTACGACTATGTATGTGACATTAGCAACATGAAAAGTATTTTAGGATAATGTAGGACGCGTTACAACTTCTAATAACACCTTACAACACCGTACGAAACATTAAAACTCCATAATAAACCTAATGAATTCCTCCGAGTCATTTAAACATCGTACGCAACTTAGAATATATTACAACTATGTATGCCACAATAGATCCTTAAAAAGCATGTTAGTATAACGTACGACACCTTACAACTCCTAACAACACCTTACAATACCGTACGTAAAAATAAAATCCATAATAAACCTAATGAATTTGTTCATGTCCTTTGAACATCGTATGAAAACTCAGGACTTGTTACGACTCTGTATGTGACATTAGCAACATGAAAAGTAATTTAGAATAATGTAGGACGCGTTACAACTTCTAAGTACACCTTACATCACCGTACGAAACATTAAAACTCCAAAATAAACCTAATGAATTCCTTCGAGTCATTTAAACATCGTACGACAACTTTGAATATATTACGACTCTGTATGCAAAATTAGCACCTTGAAAAGCATGTTAGTATACTGTACGACACCTCACAACTCCTAACAACACCTTACAATACCGTACGTAAAAATAAAATCCATAATAAACCTAATGAATTCGTCTGAGTCCTTTGAACATCGTACGATAACTCATGACATGTTACGACTATGTATGTGACATTAGCAACATGAAAAGTATTTTAGGATAATGTAGGATGCGTTACAACTTCTAATAACACCTTACAACACCGTACGAAACATTAAAACTCCGTAATAAACCTAATGAATTCCTCCAGTCATTTAAACATCGTACGCAACTTAGAATATATTACCACTATGTATGCCACATTAGATCCTTAAAAAGCATGTTAGTATAACGTACGACACCTTAAAATTCGTAACAACACCTTACAATACCGTACGTAAAAATAAAATCCATAATAAACCTAATGAATTTGTCCATGTCCTTTGAACATCGTATGAAAACTCAGGACTTGTTACGACTCAGTATGTGACATTAGCAACATGAAAAGTAATTTAGAATAATGTAGGACGCGTTAGAATTTCTAAGAACACCTTACATCAACGTACGACACATTAAAACTCCAAAATAAACCTAATGAATTCCTTCGAGTCATTTAAACATTGTACGACAACATTGAATATATTACGACTCTGTATGCCAAATTAGCACCTTGAAAAGCATGTTAGTATACTGTACGACACCTCACAACTCCTAACAACACCTTACAATACCGTACGTAAAAATAAAATCCATAATAAACCTAATGAATTCGTCCGAGTCCTATGAACATCGTACGATAACTCAGGAATTGTAACGACTCTGTATGTGACATTACCAACATGAAAAGTAATTTAGAAAAATGTAGGACGCGTTACAACTTCTAAGAACACCGTACATCACCGTACGAAACCTTAAAACTCCATAATAAACATAATGAATTAGTCCGAGTCCTATGAACATCGTACGATAACTCATGACATGTTACGACTATGTATGTGACATTAGCAACATGAAAAGTATTTTAGGATAATGTAGGACGCGTTACAACTTCTAATAACACCTTACAACACCGTACGAAACATTAAAACTCCATAATAAACCTAATGAATTCCTCCGAGTCATTTAAACATCGTACGCAACTTAGAATATATTACCACTATGTATGCCACATTAGATCCTTAAAAAGCATGTTAGTATAACGTACGACACCTTACAACTCCTAACAACACCTTACAATACCGTACGTAAAAATAAAATCCATAATAAACCTAATGAATTTGTCCATGTCCTTTGAACATCGTATGAAAACTCAGGACTTGTTACGACTCAGTATGTGACATTAGCAACATGAAAAGTAATTTAGAATAATGTAGGACGCGTTACAACTTCTAAGAACACCTTACATCACCGTACGAAACATTAAAACTCCAAAATAAACCTAATGAATTCCTTCGAGTCATTTAAACATCGTACGACAACTTTGAATATATTACGACTCTGTATGCCAAATTAGCAACTTGAAAAGCATGTTAGTATACTGTACGACACCTCACAACTCCTAACAACACCTTACAATACCGTACGTAAAAATAAAATCCATAATAAACCTAATGAATTCGTCTGAGTCCTTTGAACATCGTACGATAACTCATGACATGTTACGACTATGTATGTGACATTAGCAACATGAAAAGTATTTTAGGATAATGTAGGACGCGTTACAACTTCTAATAACACCTTACAACACCGTACGAAACATTAAAACTCCATAATAAACCTAATGAATTCCTCCGAGTCATTTAAACATCGTACGCAACTTAGACTATATTACAACTATGTATGCCACATTAGATCCTTAAAAAGCATGTTAGTATAACGTACGACACCTTACAACTCCTAACAACACCTTACAATACCGTACGTAAAAATAAAATCCATAATAAACCTAATGAATTTGTCCATGTCCTTTGAACATCGTATGAAAACTCAGGACTTGTTACGACTCAGTATGTGACATTAGCAACATGAAAAGTAATTTAGAATAATGTAGGACGCGTTACAACTTCTAAGAACACCTTACATCACCGTACGAAACATTAAAACTCCAAAATAAACCTAATGAATTCCTTCGAGTCATTTAAACATCGTACGACAACTTTGAATATATTACGACTCTGTATGCCAAATTAGCAACTTGAAAAGCATGTTAGTATACTGTACGACACCTCACAACTCCAAACAACACCTTACAATACCGTACGTAAAAATAAAATCCATAATAAACCTAATGAATTCGTCTGAGTCCTTTGAACATCGTACGATAACTCATGACATGTTACGACTATGTATGTGACATTAGCAACATGAAAAGTATTTTAGGATAATGTAGGACGCGTTACAACTTCTAATAACACCTTGCAACACCGTACGAAACATTAAAACCCCATAATAAACCTAATGAATTCCTCCGAGTCATTTAAACATCGTACACAACTTAGAATATATTACAACTATGTATGCCACATTAGATCCTTAAAAATCATGTTAGTATAACGTACGACACCTTACAACTCCTAACAACACCTTACAATACCGTACGTAAAAATAAAATCCATAATAAACCTAATGAATTTGTCCATGTCCTTTGAACATCGTATGAAAACTCAGGACTTGTTACGACTCTGTATGTGACATTAGCAACATGAAAAGTATTTTAGAATAATGTAGGACGCGTTACAACTTCTAAGTACACCTTACATCACCGTACGAAACATTAAAACTCCAAAATAAACCTAATGAATTCCTTCGAGTCATTTAAACATCGTACGACAACTTTGAATATATTACGACTCTGTATGCCAAATTAGCACCTTGAAAAGCATGTTAGTATACTGTACGACACCTCACAACTCCTAACAACACCTTACAATACCGTACGTAAAAATAAAATCCATAATAAACCTAATAAATTCGTCTGAGTCCTTTGAACATCGTACGATAACTCATGACATGTTACGACTATGTATGTGACATTAGCAACATGAAAAGTATTTTAGGATAATGTAGGACGCGTTACAACTTCTAATAACACCTTGCAACACCGTACGAAACATTAAAACCCCATAATAAACCTAATGAATTCCTCCGAGTCATTTAAACATCGTACGCAACTTAGAATATATTACAACTATGTATGCCACATTAGATCCTTAAAAATCATGTTAGTATAACGTACGACACCTTACAACTCCTAACAACACCTTACAATACCGTACGTAAAAATAAAATCCATAATAAACCTAATGAATTTGTCCATGTCCTTTGAACATCGTATGAAAACTCAGGACTTGTTACGACTCTGTATGTGACATTAGCAACATGAAAAGTTTTTTAGAATAATGTAGGACGCGTTACAACTTCTAAGTACACCTTACATCACCGTACGAAACATTAAAACTCCAAAATAAACCTAATGAATTCCTTCGAGTCATTTAAACATCGTACGACAACTTTGAATATATTACGACTCTGTATGCCAAATTAGCACCTTGAAAAGCATGTTAGTATACTGTACGACACCTCACAACTCCTAACAACACCTTACAATACCGTACGTAAAAATAAAATCCATAATAAACCTAATGAATTCGTCTGAGTCCTTTGAACATCGTACGATAACTCATGACATGTTACGACTATGTATGTGACATTAGCAACATGAAAAGTATTTTAGGATAATGTAGGACGCGTTACAACTTCTAATAACACCTTGCAACACCGTATGAAACATTAAAACCCCATAATAGACCTAATGAATTCCTCCGAGTCATTTAAACGTCGTACGCAACTTAGAATATATTACCACTATGTATGCCACATTAGATCCTTAAAAAGCATGTTAGTATAACGTACGACACCTTACAACTCCTAACAACACCTTACAATACCGTACGTAAAAATAAAATCCATAATAAACCTAATGAATTTGTCCATGTCCTTTGAACATCGTATGAAAACTCAGGACTTGTTACGACTCAGTATGTGACATTAGCAACATGAAAAGTAATTTAGAATAATGTAGGACGCGTTACAACTTCTAAGAACACCTTACATCACCGTACGAAACATTAAAACTCCAAAATAAACCTAATGAATTCCTTCGAGTCATTTAAACATCGTACGACAACTTCGAATATATTACGACTCTGTATGCCAAATTAGCACCTTGAAAAGCATGTTAGTATACTGTACGACACCTCACAACTCCTAACAACACCTTACAATACCGTACGTAAAAATAAATTCCATAATAAACCTAATGAATTCGTCTGAGTCCTTTGAACATCGTACGATAACTCATGACATGTTACGACTATGTATGTGACATTAGCAACATGAAAAGTATTTTAGGATAATGTAGGACGCGTTACAACTTCTAATAACACCTTACAACACCGTACGAAACATTAAAACTCCATAATAAACCTAATGAATTCCTCCGAGTCATTTAAACATCGTACGCAACTTAGAATATATTACAACTATGTATGCCACATTAGATCCTTAAAAAGCATGTTAGTATAACGTACGACACCTTACAACTCCTAACAACACCTTACAATACCGTACGTAAAAATAAAATCCATAATAAACCTAATGAATTTGTCCATGTCCTTTGAACATCATATGAAAACTCAGGACTTGTTACGACTCAGTATGTGACATTAGCAACATGAAAAGTATTTTAGGATAATGTAGGACGCGTTACAACTTCTAATAACACCTTACAACACCGTACGAAACATTAAAACTCCATAATAAACCTAATGAATTCCTCCGAGTCATTTAAACGTCGTACGCAACTTAGAATATATTACCACTATGTATGCCACATTAGATCCTTAAAAAGCATGTTAGTATAACGTACAAAACCTTATAACTCCTAACAACACCTTACAATACCGTACGTAAAAATAAAATCCATAATAAACCTAATGAATTTGTCCATGTCCTTTGAACATCGTATGAAAACTCAGGACTTGTTACGACTTAGTATGTGACATTAGCAACATGAAAAGTAATTTAGAATAATGTAGGACGCGTTACAACTTCTAAGAACACCTTACACCACCGTACGAAACATTAAAACTCCAAAATAAACCTAATGAATTCCTTCGAGTCATTTAAACATCGTACGACAACTTCGAATATATTACGACTCTGTATGCCAAATTAGCACCTTGAAAAGCATGTTAGTATACTGTATGACACCTCACAACTCCTAACAACACCTTACAATACCGTACGTAAAAATAAAATCCATAATAAACCTAATGAATTCGTCTGAGTCCTTTGAACATCGTACGATAACTCATGACATGTTACGACTTAGTATGTGACATTAGCAACATGAAAAGTAATTTAGAATAATGTAGGACGCGTTACAACTTCTAAGAACACCTTACACCACCGTACGAAACATTAAAACTCCAAAATAAACCTAATGAATTCCTTCGAGTCATTTAAACATCGTACGACAACTTCGAATATATTACGACTCTGTATGCCAAATTAGCACCTTGAAAAGCATGTTAGTATACTGTATGACACCTCACAACTCCTAACAACACCTTACAATACCGTACGTAAAAATAAAATCCATAATAAACCTAATGAATTCGTCTGAGTCCTTTGAACATCGTACGATAACTCATGACATGTTACGACTATGTATGTGACATTAGCAACATGAAAAGTATTTTAGGATAATGTAAGACGCGTTACAACTTCTAATAACACCTTACAACACCGTACGAAACATTAAAACTCCATAATAAACCTAATGAATTCCTCCGAGTCATTTAAACATCGTACGCAACTTAGAATATATTACAACTATGTATGCCACATTAGATCCTTAAAAAGCATGTTAGTATAACGTACGACACCTTACAACTCCTAGCAACACCTTACAATACCGTACGTAAAAATAAAATCCATAATAAACCTAATGAATTTGTCCATGTCCTTTGAACATCGTATGAAAACTCAGGACTTGTTACGACTCAGTATGTGACATTAGCAACATGAAAAGTAATTTAGAATAATGTAGGACGCGTTACAACTTCTAAGAACACCTTACATCACTGTACGAAACATTAAAACTCCAAAATAAACCTAATGAATTCCTTCGAGTCATTTAAACATCGTACGACAACTTCGAATATATTACGACTCTGTATGCCAAATTAGCACCTTGAAAAGCATGTTAGTATACTGTACGACACCTCACAACTCCTAACAACACCTTACAATACCGTACGTAAAAATAAAATCCATAATAAACCTAATGAATTCGTCTGAGTCCTTTGAACATCGTACGATAACTCATGACATGTTACGACTATGTATGTGACATTAGCAACATGAAAAGTATTTTAGGATAATGTAGGACGCGTTACAACTTCTAATAACACCTTACAACACCGTACGAAACATTAAAACTCCATAATAACCCTAATGAATTCCTCCAGTCATTTAAACATCGTACGCAACTTAGAATATATTACCACTATGTATGCCACATTAGATCCTTAAAAAGCATGTTAGTATAACGTACGACACCTTACAACTCCTAACAACACCTTACAATACCGTACGTAAAAATAAAATCCATAATAAACCTAATGAATTTGTCCATGTCCTTTGAACATCGTATAAAACTCAGGACTTGTTACGACTCAGTATGTGACATTAGCAACATGAAAAGTAATTTAGAATAATGTAGGACGCGTTACAATTTCTAAGAATACCTTACATCACCGTACGAAACATTAAAACTCCAAAATAAACCTAATGAATTCCTTCGAGTCATTTAAACATTGTACGACAACTTTGAATATATTACGACTCTGTATGCCAAATTAGCACCTTGAAAAGCATGTTAGTATACTGTACGACACCTCACAACTCCTAACAACACCTTACAATACCGTACGTAAAAATAAAATCCATAATAAACCTAATGAATTCGTCTGAGTCCTTTGAACATCGTACGATAACTCATGACATGTTACGACTATGTATGTGACATTAGCAACATGAAAAGTATTTTAGGATAATGTAGGACGCGTTACAACTTCTAATAACACCTTACAACACCGTACGAAACATTAAAACTCCATAATAACCCTAATGAATTCCTCCAGTCATTTAAACATCGTACGCAACTTAGAATATATTACCACTATGTATGCCACATTAGATCCTTAAAAAGCATGTTAGTATAACGTACGACACCTTACAACTCTTAACAACACCTTACAATACCGTACGTAAAAATAAAATCCATAATAAACCTAATGAATTTGTCCATGTCCTTTGAACATCGTATGAAAACTCAGGACTTGTTACGACTCAGTATGTGACATTAGCAACATGAAAAGTAATTTAGAATAATGTAGGACGCGTTACAATTTCTAAGAATACTTTACATCACCGTACGAAACATTAAAACTCCAAAATAAACCTAATGAATTCCTTCGAGTCATTTAAACATTGTACGACAACTTTGAATATATTACGACTCTGTATGCCAAATTAGCACCTTGAAAAGCATGTTAGTATATTGTACGACACCTCACAACTCCTAACAACACCTTACAATACCGTACGTAAAAATAAAATCCATAATAAACCTAATGAATTCGTCCGAGTCCTATGAACATCGTACGATAACTCAGGAATTGTTACGACTCTGTATGTGACATTACCAACATGAAAAGTAATTTAGAAAAATGTAGGACGCGTTACAACTTCTAAGAACACCGTACATCACCGTACGAAACCTTAAAACTCCATAATAAACATAATGAATTAGTCCGAGTCCTATGAACATCGTACGATAACTCATGACATGTTACGACTATGTATGTGACATTAGCAACATGAAAAGTATTTTAGGATAATGTAGGACGCGTTACAACTTCTAATAACACCTTACAACACCGTACGAAACATTAAAACTCTATAATAAACCTAATGAATTCCTCCGAGTCATTTAAACATCGTACGCAACTTAGAATATATTACCACTATGTATGCCACATTAGATCCTCAAAAAGCATGTTAGTATAACGTACGACAACTTACAACTCCTAACAACACCTTACAATACCGTACATAAAAATAAAATCCATAATAAACCTAATGAATTTGTTCATGTCCTTTGAACATCGTATGAAAACTCAGGACTTGTTACGACTCAGTATGTGACATTAGCAACATGAAAAGTAATTTAGAATAATGTAGGACGCGTTACAACTTCTAAGAACACCTTACATCACCGTACGAAACATTAAAACTCCAAAACAAACCTAATGAATTCCTTCGAGTCATTTAAACATCGAACGACAACTTTGAATATATTACGACTCTGTATGCCAAATTAGCACCTTGAAAAGCATGTTAGTATACTGTACGATACCTCACAACTCCTAACCACACCTTACAATACCGTACGTAAAAATAAAATCCATAATAAACCTAATGAATTCGTCCGAGTCCTATGAACATCGTACGATAACTCAGGAATTGTTACGACTCTGTATGTGACATTACCAACATGAAAAGTAATTTAGAAAAATGTAGGACGCGTTACAACTTCTAAGAACACCGTACATCACCGTACGAAACCTTAAAACTCCATAATAAACATAATGGATTAGTCCGAGTCCTATGAACATCGTACGATAACTCATGACATGTTCCGACTATGTATGTGACATTAGCAACATGAAAAGTATTTTAGGATAATGTAGGACGCGTTACAACTTCTAATAACACCTTACAACACCGTACGAAACATTAAAACTCTATAATAAACCTAATGAATTCCTCCGAGTCATTTAAACATCGTACGCAACTTAGAATATATTACCACTATGTATGCCACATTAGATCCTTAAAAAGCATGTTAGTATAACGTACGACAACTTACAACTCCTAACAACACCTTACAATACCGTACGTAAAAATAAAATCCATAATAAACCTAATGAATTTGTCCATGTCGTTTGAACATCGTATGAAAACTCAGGACTTGTTACGACTCAGTATGTGACATTAGCAACATGAAAAGTAATTTAGAATAATGTAGGACGCGTTACAACTTCTAAGAACACCTTACATCACTGTACGAAACATTAAAACTCCAAAACAAACCTAATGAATTCCTTCGAGTCATTTAAACATCGTACGACAACTTTGAATATATTACGACTCTGTATGCCAAATTAGCACCTTGAAAAGCATGTTAGTATACTGTACGACACCTCACAACTCCTAACAACACCTTACAATACCGTACGTAAAAATAAAATCCATAATAAACCTAATGAATTCGTCCGAGTCCTATGAACATCGTACGATAACTCAGGAATTGTGACGACTCTGTATGTGACATTACCAACATGAAAAGTAATTTAGAAAAATGTAGGACGCGTTACAACTTCTAAGAACACCGTACATCACCGTGCGAAACCATAAAACTCCATAATAAACATAATGAATTAGTCCGAGTCCTATGAACATCGTACGATAACTCATGACATGTTACGACTATGTATGTTACATTAGCAACATGAAAAGTATTTTAGGATAATGTAGGACGCGTTACAACTTCTAATAACACCTTACAACACCGTACGAAACATTAAAACTCCATAATAAACCTAATGAATTCCTCCGAGTCATTTAAACATCGTACGCAACTTAGAATATATTACCACTATGTATGCCACATTAGATCCTTAAAAAGCATGTTAGTATAACGTACGACACCTTACATCTCCTAACAACACCTTACAATACCGTACGTAAAAATAAAATCCATAATAAACCTAATGAATTTGTCCATGTCCTTTGAACATCGTATGAAAACTCAGGACTTGTTACGACTCAGTATGTGACATTAGCAACATGAAAAGTAATTTAGAATAATGTAGGACGCGTTACAACTTCTAAGAACACCTTACATCACCGTACGAAACATTAAAACTCCAAAATAAACCTAATGAATTCCTTCGAGTCATTTAAACATCGTACGACAACTTTGAATATATTACGACTCTGTACGCCAAATTAGCAACTTGAAAAGCATGTTAGTATACTGTACGACACCTCACAACTCCTAACAACACCTTACAATACCGTACGTAAAAATAAAATCCATAATAAACCTAATGAATTCGTCTGAGTCCTTTGAACATCGTACGATAACTCATGACATGTTACGACTATGTATGTGACATTAGCAACATGAAAAGTATTTTAGGATAATGTAGGACGCGTTACAACTTCTAATAACACCTTACAACACCGTACGAAACATTAAAACTCCATAATAAACCTAATGAATTCCTCCGAGTCATTTAAACATCGTACGCAACTTAGAATATATTACAACTATGTATGCCACATTAGATCCTTAAAAAGCATGTTAGTATAACGTACGACACCTTACAACTCCTAACAACACCTTACAATACCGTACGTAAAAATAAAATCCATAATAAACCTAATGAATTTGTCCATGTCCTTTGAACATCGTATGAAAACTCAGGACTTGTTACGACTCAGTATGTGACATTAGCAACATGAAAAGTAATTTAGAATAATGTAGGACGCGTTACAACTTCTAAGAACACCTTACATCACCGTACGAAACATTAAAACTCCAAAATAAACCTAATGAATTCCTTCGAGTCATATAAACATCGTACGACAACTTTGAATATATTACGACTCTGTATGCCAAATTAGCAACTTGAAAAGCATGTTAGTATACTGTACGACACCTCACAACTCCAAACAACACCTTACAATACCGTACGTAAAAATAAAATCCATAATAAACCTAATGAATTCGTCTGAGTCCTTTGAACATCGTACGATAACTCATGACATGTTACGACTATGTATGTGACATTAGCAACATGAAAAGTATTTTAGGATAATGTAGGACGCGTTACAACTTCTAATAACACCTTACAACACCGTACGAAACATTAAAACTCCGTAATAAACCTAATGAATTCCTCCAGTCATTTAAACATCGTACGCAACTTAGAATATATTACCACTATGTATGCCACATTAGATCCTTAAAAAGCATGTTAGTATAACGTACGACACCTTACAACTCCTAACAACACCTTACAATACCGTACGTAAAAATAAAATCCATAATAAACCTAATGAATTTGTCCATGTCCTTTGAACATCGTATGAAAACTCAGGACTTGTTACGACTCAGAATGTGACATTAGCAACATGAAAAGTAATTTAGAATAATGTAGGACGCGTTACAACTTCTAAGAACACCTTACATCACCGTACGAAACATTAAAACTCCAAAATAAACCTAATGAATTCCTTCGAGTCATTTAAACATCGTACGACAACTTTGAATATATTACGATTCTGTATGCCAAATTAGCAACTTGAAAAGCATGTTAGTATACTGTACGACACCTCACAACTCCTAACAACACCTTACAATACCGTACGTAAAAATAAAATCCATAATAAACCTAATGAATTCGTCTGAGTCCTTTGAACATCGTACGATAACTCATGACATGTTACGACTATGTATGTGACATTAGCAACATGAAAAGTATTTTAGGATAATGTAGGACGCGTTACAACTTCTAATAACACCTTACAACACCGTACGAAACATTAAAACTCCATAATAAACCAAATGAATTCCTCCGAGTCATTTAAACATCGTACGCAACTTAGAATATATTACAACTATGTATGCCACATTAGATCCTTAAAAAGCATGTTAGTATAACGTACGACACCTTACAACTCCTAACAACACCTTACAATACCGTACGTAAAAATAAAATCCATAATAAACCTAATGAATTTGTCCATGTCCTTTGAACATCGTATGAAAACTCAGGACTTGTTACGACTCAGTATGTGACATTAGCAACATGAAAAGTAATTTAGAATAATGTAGGACGCGTTACAACTTCTAAGAACACCTTACATCACCGTACGAAACATTAAAACTCCAAAATAAACCTAATGAATTCCTTCGAGTCATTTAAACATCGTACGACAACTTTGAATATATTACGACTCTGTATGCCAAATTAGCAACTTGAAAAGCATGTTAGTATACTGTACGACACCTCACAACTCCTAACAACACCTTACAATACCGTACGTAAAAATAAAATCCATAATAAACCTAATGAATTCGTCTGAGTCCTTTGAACATCGTACGATAACTCATGACATGTTACGACTATGTATGTGACATTAGCAACATGAAAAGTATTTTAGGATAATGTAGGACGCGTTACAACTTCTAATAACACCTTACAACACCGTACGAAACATTAAAACTCCATAATAAACCTAATGAATTCCTCCGAGTCATTTAAACATCGTACGCAACTTAGAATATATTACAACTATGTATGCCACAATAGATCCTTAAAAAGCATGTTAGTATAACGTACGACACCTTACAACTCCTAACAACACCTTACAATACCGTACGTAAAAATAAAATCCATAATAAACCTAATGAATTTGTTCATGTCCTTTGAACATCGTATGAAAACTCAGGACTTGTTACGACTCTGTATGTGACATTAGCAACATGAAAAGTAATTTAGAATAATGTAGGACGCGTTACAACTTCTAAGTACACCTTACATCACCGTACGAAACATTAAAACTCCAAAATAAACCTAATGAATTCCTTCGAGTCATTTAAACATCGTACGACAACTTTGAATATATTACGACTCTGTATGCCAAATTAGCACCTTGAAAAGCATGTTAGTATACTGTACGACACCTCACAACTCCTAACAACACCTTACAATACCGTACGTAAAAATAAAATCCATAATAAACCTAATGAATTCGTCTGAGTCCTTTGAACATCGTACGATAACTCATGACATGTTACGACTATGTATGTGACATTAGCAACATGAAAAGTATTTTAGGATAATGTAGGATGCGTTACAACTTCTAATAACACCTTACAACACCGTACGAAACATTAAAACTCCGTAATAAACCTAATGAATTCCTCCAGTCATTTAAACATCGTACGCAACTTAGAATATATTACCACTATGTATGCCACATTAGATCCTTAAAAAGCATGTTAGTATAACGTACGACACCTTAAAATTCGTAACAACACCTTACAATACCGTACGTAAAAATAAAATCCATAATAAACCTAATGAATTTGTCCATGTCCTTTGAACATCGTATGAAAACTCAGGACTTGTTACGACTCAGTATGTGACATTAGCAACATGAAAAGTAATTTAGAATAATGTAGGACGCGTTAGAATTTCTAAGAACACCTTACATCAACGTACGACACATTAAAACTCCAAAATAAACCTAATGAATTCCTTCGAGTCATTTAAACATTGTACGACAACTTTGAATATATTACGACTCTGTATGCCAAATTAGCACCTTGAAAAGCATGTTAGTATACTGTACGACACCTCACAACTCCTAACAACACCTTACAATACCGTACGTAAAAATAAAATCCATAATAAACCTAATGAATTCGTCCGAGTCCTATGAACATCGTACGATAACTCAGGAATTGTAACGACTCTGTATGTGACATTACCAACATGAAAAGTAATTTAGAAAAATGTACGACGCGTTACAACTTCTAAGAACACCGTACATCACCGTACGAAACCTTAAAACTCCATAATAAACATAATGAATTAGTCCGAGTCCTATGAACATCGTACGATAACTCATGACATGTTACGACTATGTATGTGACATTAGCAACATGAAAAGTATTTTAGGATAATGTAGGACGCGTTACAACTTCTAATAACACCTTACAACACCGTACGAAACATTAAAACTCCATAATAAACCTAATGAATTCCTCCGAGTCATTTAAACATCGTACGCAACTTAGAATATATTACCACTATGTATGCCACATTAGATCCTTAAAAAGCATGTTAGTATAACGTACGACACCTTACAACTCCTAACAACACCTTACAATACCGTACGTAAAAATAAAATCCATAATAAACCTAATGAATTTGTCCATGTCCTTTGAACATCGTATGAAAACTCAGGACTTGTTACGACTCAGTATGTGACATTAGCAACATGAAAAGTAATTTAGAATAATGTAGGACGCGTTACAACTTCTAAGAACACCTTACATCACCGTACGAAACATTAAAACTCCAAAATAAACCTAATGAATTCCTTCGAGTCATTTAAACATCGTACGACAACTTTGAATATATTACGACTCTGTATGCCAAATTAGCAACTTGAAAAGCATGTTAGTATACTGTACGACACCTCACAACTCCTAACAACACCTTACAATACCGTACGTAAAAATAAAATCCATAATAAACCTAATGAATTCGTCTGAGTCCTTTGAACATCGTACGATAACTCATGACATGTTACGACTATGTATGTGACATTAGCAACATGAAAAGTATTTTAGGATAATGTAGGACGCGTTACAACTTCTAATAACACCTTACAACACCGTACGAAACATTAAAACTCCATAATAAACCTAATGAATTCCTCCGAGTCATTTAAACATCGTACGCAACTTAGACTATATTACAACTATGTATGCCACATTAGATCCTTAAAAAGCATGTTAGTATAACGTACGACACCTTACAACTCCTAACAACACCTTACAATACCGTACGTAAAAATAAAATCCATAATAAACCTAATGAATTTGTCCATGTCCTTTGAACATCGTATGAAAACTCAGGACTTGTTACGACTCAGTATGTGACATTAGCAACATGAAAAGTAATTTAGAATAATGTAGGACGCGTTACAACTTCTAAGAACACCTTACATCACCGTACGAAACATTAAAACTCCAAAATAAACCTAATGAATTCCTTCGAGTCATTTAAACATCGTACGACAACTTTGAATATATTACGACTCTGTATGCCAAATTAGCAACTTGAAAAGCATGTTAGTATACTGTACGACACCTCACAACTCCAAACAACACCTTACAATACCGTACGTAAAAATAAAATCCATAATAAACCTAATGAATTCGTCTGAGTCCTTTGAACATCGTACGATAACTCATGACATGTTACGACTATGTATGTGACATTAGCAACATGAAAAGTATTTTAGGATAATGTAGGACGCGTTACAACTTCTAATAACACCTTGCAACACCGTACGAAACATTAAAACCCCATAATAAACCTAATGAATTCCTCCGAGTCATTTAAACATCGTACGCAACTTAGAATATATTACAACTATGTATGCCACATTAGATCCTTAAAAATCATGTTAGTATAACGTACGACACCTTACAACTCCTAACAACACCTTACAATACCGTACGTAAAAATAAAATCCATAATAAACCTAATGAATTTGTCCATGTCCTTTGAACATCGTATGAAAACTCAGGACTTGTTACGACTCTGTATGTGACATTAGCAACATGAAAAGTATTTTAGAATAATGTAGGACGCGTTACAACTTCTAAGTACACCTTACATCACCGTACGAAACATTAAAACTCCAAAATAAACCTAATGAATTCCTTCGAGTCATTTAAACATCGTACGACAACTTTGAATATATTACGACTCTGTATGCCAAATTAGCACCTTGAAAAGCATGTTAGTATACTGTACGACACCTCACAACTCCTAACAACACCTTACAATACCGTACGTAAAAATAAAATCCATAATAAACCTAATGAATTCGTCTGAGTCCTTTGAACATCGTACGATAACTCATGACATGTTACGACTATGTATGTGACATTAGCAACATGAAAAGTATTTTAGGATAATGTAGGACGCGTTACAACTTCTAATAACACCTTGCAACACCGTACGAAACATTAAAACCCCATAATAAACCTAATGAATTCCTCCGAGTCATTTAAACATCGTACGCAACTTAGAATATATTACAACTATGTATGCCACATTAGATCCTTAAAAATCATGTTAGTATAACGTACGACACCTTACAACTCCTAACAACACCTTACAATACCGTACGTAAAAATAAAATCCATAATAAACCTAATGAATTTGTCCATGTCCTTTGAACATCGTATGAAAACTCAGGACTTGTTACGACTCTGTATGTGACATTAGCAACATGAAAAGTTTTTTAGAATAATGTAGGACGCGTTACAACTTCTAAGTACACCTTACATCACCGTACGAAACATTAAAACTCCAAAATAAACCTAATGAATTCCTTCGAGTCATTTAAACATCGTACGACAACTTTGAATATATTACGACTCTGTATGCCAAATTAGCACCTTGAAAAGCATGTTAGTATACTGTACGACACCTCACAACTCCTAACAACACCTTACAATACCGTACGTAAAAATAAAATCCATAATAAACCTAATGAATTCGTCTGAGTCCTTTGAACATCGTACGATAACTCATGACATGTTACGACTATGTATGTGACATTAGCAACATGAAAAGTATTTTAGGATAATGTAGGACGCGTTACAACTTCTAATAACACCTTGCAACACCGTATGAAACATTAAAACCCCATAATAGACCTAATGAATTCCTCCGAGTCATTTAAACGTCGTACGCAACTTAGAATATATTACCACTATGTATGCCACATTAGATCCTTAAAAAGCATGTTAGTATAACGTACGACACCTTACAACTCCTAACAACACCTTACAATACCGTACGTAAAAATAAAATCCATAATAAACCTAATGAATTTGTCCATGTCCTTTGAACATCGTATGAAAACTCAGGACTTGTTACGACTCAGTATGTGACATTAGCAACATGAAAAGTAATTTAGAATAATGTAGGACGCGTTACAACTTCTAAGAACACCTTACATCACCGTACGAAACATTAAAACTCCAAAATAAACCTAATGAATTCCTTCGAGTCATTTAAACATCGTACGACAACTTCGAATATATTACGACTCTGTATGCCAAATTAGCACCTTGAAAAGCATGTTAGTATACTGTACGACACCTCACAACTCCTAACAACACCTTTCAATACCGTACGTAAAAATAAATTCCATAATAAACCTAATGAATTCGTCTGAGTCCTTTGAACATCGTACGATAACTCATGACATGTTACGACTATGTATGTGACATTAGCAACATGAAAAGTATTTTAGGATAATGTAGGACGCGTTACAACTTCTAATAACACCTTACAACACCGTACGAAACATTAAAACTCCATAATAAACCTAATGAATTCCTCCGAGTCATTTAAACATCGTACGCAACTTAGAATATATTACAACTATGTATGCCACATTAGATCCTTAAAAAGCATGTTAGTATAACGTACGACACCTTACAACTCCTAACAACACCTTACAATACCGTACGTAAAAATAAAATCCATAATAAACCTAATGAATTTGTCCATGTCCTTTGAACATCATATGAAAACTCAGGACTTGTTACGACTCAGTATGTGACATTAGCAACATGAAAAGTATTTTAGGATAATGTAGGACGCGTTACAACTTCTAATAACACCTTACAACACCGTACGAAACATTAAAACTCCATAATAAACCTAATGAATTCCTCCGAGTCATTTAAACGTCGTACGCAACTTAGAATATATTACCACTATGTATGCCACATTAGATCCTTAAAAAGCATGTTAGTATAACGTACAAAACCTTATAACTCCTAACAACACCTTACAATACCGTACGTAAAAATAAAATCCATAATAAACCTAATGAATTTGTCCATGTCCTTTGAACATCGTATGAAAACTCAGGACTTGTTACGACTTAGTATGTGACATTAGCAACATGAAAAGTAATTTAGAATAATGTAGGACGCGTTACAACTTCTAAGAACACCTTACACCACCGTACGAAACATTAAAACTCCAAAATAAACCTAATGAATTCCTTCGAGTCATTTAAACATCGTACGACAACTTCGAATATATTACGACTCTGTATGCCAAATTAGCACCTTGAAAAGCATGTTAGTATATTGTATGACACCTCACAACTCCTAACAACACCTTACAATACCGTACGTAAAAATAAAATCCATAATAAACCTAATGAATTCGTCTGAGTCCTTTGAACATCGTACGATAACTCATGACATGTTACGACTTAGTATGTGACATTAGCAACATGAAAAGTAATTTAGAATAATGTAGGACGCGTTACAACTTCTAAGAACACCTTACACCACCGTACGAAACATTAAAACTCCAAAATAAACCTAATGAATTCCTTCGAGTCATTTAAACATCGTACGACAACTTCGAATATATTACGACTCTGTATGCCAAATTAGCACCTTGAAAAGCATGTTAGTATACTGTATGACACCTCACAACTCCTAACAACACCTTACAATACCGTACGTAAAAATAAAATCCATAATAAACCTAATGAATTCGTCTGAGTCCTTTGAACATCGTACGATAACTCATGACATGTTACGACTATGTATGTGACATTAGCAACATGAAAAGTATTTTAGGATAATGTAAGACGCGTTACAACTTCTAATAACACCTTACAACACCGTACGAAACATTAAAACTCCATAATAAACCTAATGAATTCCTCCGAGTCATTTAAACATCGTACGCAACTTAGAATATATTACAACTATGTATGCCACATTAGATCCTTAAAAAGCATGTTAGTATAACGTACGACACCTTACAACTCCTAGCAACACCTTACAATACCGTACGTAAAAATAAAATCCATAATAAACCTAATGAATTTGTCCATGTCCTTTGAACATCGTATGAAAACTCAGGACTTGTTACGACTCAGTATGTGACATTAGCAACATGAAAAGTAATTTAGAATAATGTAGGACGCGTTACAACTTCTAAGAACACCTTACATCACCGTACGAAACATTAAAACTCCAAAATAAACCTAATGAATTCCTTCGAGTCATTTAAACATCGTACGACAACTTCGAATATATTACGACTCTGTATGCCAAATTAGCACCTTGAAAAGCATGTTAGTATACTGTACGACACCTCACAACTCCTAACAACACCTTACAATACCGTACGTAAAAATAAAATCCATAATAAACCTAATGAATTCGTCTGAGTCCTTTGAACATCGTACGATAACTCATGACATGTTACGACTATGTATGTGACATTAGCAACATGAAAAGTATTTTAGGATAATGTAGGACGCGTTACAACTTCTAATAACACCTTACAACACCGTACGAAACATTAAAACTCCATAATAACCCTAATGAATTCCTCCAGTCATTTAAACATCGTACGCAACTTAGAATATATTACCACTATGTATGCCACATTAGATCCTTAAAAAGCATGTTAGTATAACGTACGACACCTTACAACTCCTAACAACACCTTACAATACCGTACGTAAAAATAAAATCCATAATAAACCTAATGAATTTGTCCATGTCCTTTGAACATCGTATAAAACTCAGGACTTGTTACGACTCAGTATGTGACATTAGCAACATGAAAAGTAATTTAGAATAATGTAGGACGCGTTACAATTTCTAAGAATACCTTACATCACCGTACGAAACATTAAAACTCCAAAATAAACCTAATGAATTCCTTCGAGTCATTTAAACATTGTACGACAACTTTGAATATATTACGACTCTGTATGCCAAATTAGCACCTTGAAAAGCATGTTAGTATACTGTACGACACCTCACAACTCCTAACAACACCTTACAATACCGTACGTAAAAATAAAATCCATAATAAACCTAATGAATTCGTCTGAGTCCTTTGAACATCGTACGATAACTCATGACATGTTACGACTATGTATGTGACATTAGCAACATGAAAAGTATTTTAGGATAATGTAGGACGCGTTACAACTTCTAATAACACCTTACAACACCGTACGAAACATTAAAACTCCATAATAACCCTAATGAATTCCTCCAGTCATTTAAACATCGTACGCAACTTAGAATATATTACCACTATGTATGCCACATTAGATCCTTAAAAAGCATGTTAGTATAACGTACGACACCTTACAACTCTTAACAACACCTTACAATACCGTACGTAAAAATAAAATCCATAATAAACCTAATGAATTTGTCCATGTCCTTTGAACATCGTATGAAAACTCAGGACTTGTTACGACTCAGTATGTGACATTAGCAACATGAAAAGTAATTTAGAATAATGTAGGACGCGTTACAATTTCTAAGAATACCGTACATCACCGTACGAAACCTTAAAACTCCATAATAAACATAATGAATTAGTCCGAGTCCTATGAACATCGTACGATAACTCATGACATGTTACGACTATGTATGTGACATTAGCAACATGAAAAGTATTTTAGGATAATGTAGGACGCGTTACAACTTCTAATAACACCTTACAACACCGTACGAAACATTAAAACTCTATAATAAACCTAATGAATTCCTCCGAGTCATTTAAACATCGTACGCAACTTAGAATATATTACCACTATGTATGCCACATTAGATCCTCAAAAAGCATGTTAGTATAACGTACGACAACTTACAACTCCTAACAACACCTTACAATACCGTACATAAAAATAAAATCCATAATAAACCTAATGAATTTGTTCATGTCCTTTGAACATCGTATGAAAACTCAGGACTTGTTACGACTCAGTATGTGACATTAGCAACATGAAAAGTAATTTAGAATAATGTAGGACGCGTTACAACTTCTAAGAACACCTTACATCACCGTACGAAACATTAAAACTCCAAAACAAACCTAATGAATTCCTTCGAGTCATTTAAACATCGAACGACAACTTTGAATATATTACGACTCTGTATGCCAAATTAGCACCTTGAAAAGCATGTTAGTATACTGTACGATACCTCACAACTCCTAACCACACCTTACAATACCGTACGTAAAAATAAAATCCATAATAAACCTAATGAATTCGTCCGAGTCCTATGAACATCGTACGATAACTCAGGAATTGTTACGACTCTGTATGTGACATTACCAACATGAAAAGTAATTTAGAAAAATGTAGGACGCGTTACAACTTCTAAGAACACCGTACATCACCGTACGAAACCTTAAAACTCCATAATAAACATAATGAATTAGTCCGAGTCCTATGAACATCGTACGATAACTCATGACATGTTCCGACTATGTATGTGACATTAGCAACATGAAAAGTATTTTAGGATAATGTAGGACGCGTTACAACTTCTAATAACACCTTACAACACCGTACGAAACATTAAAACTCTATAATAAACCTAATGAATTCCTCCGAGTCATTTAAACATCGTACGCAACTTAGAATATATTACCACTATGTATGCCACATTAGATCCTTAAAAAGCATGTTAGTATAACGTACGACAACTTACAACTCCTAACAACACCTTACAATACCGTACGTAAAAATAAAATCCATAATAAACCTAATGAATTTGTCCATGTCGTTTGAACATCGTATGAAAACTCAGGACTTGTTACGACTCAGTATGTGACATTAGCAACATGAAAAGTAATTTAGAATAATGTAGGACGCGTTACAACTTCTAAGAACACCTTACATCACTGTACGAAACATTAAAACTCCAAAACAAACCTAATGAATTCCTTCGAGTCATTTAAACATCGTACGACAACTTTGAATATATTACGACTCTGTATGCCAAATTAGCACCTTGAAAAGCATGTTAGTATACTGTACGACACCTCACAACTCCTAACAACACCTTACAATACCGTACGTAAAAATAAAATCCATAATAAAGCTAATGAATTCGTCTGAGTCCTTTGAACATCGTACGATAACTCATGACATGTTACGACTATGTATGTGACATTAGCAACATGAAAAGTATTTTAGGATAATGTAGGACGCGTTATAACTTCTAATAACACCTTACAACACCGTACGAAACATTAAAACTCCATAATTAACCTAATGAATTCCTCCGAGTCATTTAAACATCGTACGCAACTTAGAATATATTACCACTATGTATGCCACATTAGATCCTTAAAAAGCATGTTAGTATAACGTACGACAACTTACAACTCCTAACAACACCTTACAATACCGTACGTAAAAATAAAATCCATAATAAACCTAATGAATTTGTCCATGTCGTTTGAACATCGTATGAAAACTCAGGACTTGTTACGACTCAGTATGTGACATTAGCAACATGAAAAGTAATTTAGAATAATGTAGGACGCGTTACAACTTCTAAGAACACCTTACATCACTGTACGAAACATTAAAACTCCAAAACAAACCTAATGAATTCCTTCGAGTCATTTAAACATCGTACGACAACTTTGAATATATTACGACTCTGTATGCCAAATTAGCACCTTGAAAAGCATGTTAGTATACTGTACGACACCTCACAACTCCTAACAACACCTTACAATACCGTACGTAAAAATAAAATCCATAATAAAGCTAATGAATTCGTCTGAGTCCTTTGAACATCGTACGATAACTCATGACATGTTACGACTATGTATGTGACATTAGCAACATGAAAAGTATTTTAGGATAATGTAGGACGCGTTATAACTTCTAATAACACCTTACAACACCGTACGAAACATTAAAACTCCATAATTAACCTAATGAATTCCTCCGAGTCATTTAAACATCGTACGCAACTTAGAATATATTACCACTATGTATGTCACATTAGATCCTTAAAAAGCATGTTAGTATAACGTACGACACCTTACAACTCCTAACAACACCTTACAATACCGTACGTAAAAATAAAATCCATAATAAACCTAATGAATTTGTCCATGTCCTTTGAACATCGTATGAAAACTCAGGACTTGTTACGACTCAGTATGTGACATTAGCAACATGAAAAGTAATTTAGAATAATGTAGGACGCGTTACAACTTCTAAGAACACCTTACATCACCGTACGAAACATTAAAACTCCAAAATAAACCTAATGAATTCCTTCGAGTCATTTAAACATCGTACGACAACTTTGAATATATTACGACTCTGTATGCCAAATTAGCACCTTGAAAAGCATGTTAGTATACTGTACGACACCTCACAACTCCTAACCACACCTTACAATACCGTACGTAAAAATAAAATCCATAATAAACCTAATGAATTCGTCCGAGTCCTATGAACATCGTACGATAACTCAGGAATTGTTACGACTCTGTATGTGACATTACCAACATGAAAAGTAATTTAGAAAAATGTAGGACGCGTTACAACTTCTAAGAACACCGTACATCACCGTACGAAACCTTAAAACTCCATAATAAACATAATGAATTAGTCCGAGTCCTATGAACATCGTACGATAACTCATGACATGTTACGACTATGTATGTGACATTAGCAACATGAAAAGTATTTTAGGATAATGTAGGACGCGTTACAACTTCTAATAACACCTTACAACACCGTACGAAACATTAAAACTCCATAATAAACCTAATGAATTCCTCCGAGTCATTTAAACATCGTACGCAACTTAGAATATATTACCACTATGTATGCCACATTAGATCCTTAAAATGCATGTTAGTATAACGTACGACACCTTACAACTCCTAACAACACCTTACAATACCGTACGTAAAAATAAAATCCATAATAAACCTAATGAATTTGTCCATGTCCTTTGAACATCGTATGAAAACTCAGGACTTGTTACGACTCAGTATGTGACATTAGCAACATGAAAAGTAATTTAGAATAATGTAGGACGCGTTACAACTTCTAAGAACACCTTACATCACCGTACGAAACATTAAAACTCCAAAATAAACCTAATGAATTCCTTCGAGTCATTTAAACATCGTACGACAACTTTGAATATATTACGACTCTGTATGCCAAATTAGCACCTTGAAAAGCATGTTAGTATACTGTACGACACCTCACAACTCCTAACCACACCTTACAATACCGTACGTAAAAATAAAATCCATAATAAACCTAATGAATTCGTCCGAGTCCTATGAACATCGTACGATAACTCAGGAATTGTTACGACTCTGTATGTGACATTACCAACATGAAAAGTAATTTAGAAAAATGTAGGACGCGTTACAACTTCTAAGAACACCGTACATCACCGTACGAAACCTTAAAACTCCATAATAAACATAATGAATTAGTCCGAGTCCTATGAACATCGTACGATAACTCATGACATGTTACGACTATGTATGTGACATTAGCAACATGAAAAGTATTTTAGGATAATGTAGGACGCGTTACAACTTCTAATAACACCTTACAACACCGTACGAAACATTAAAACTCCATAATAAACCTAATGAATTCCTCCGAGTCATTTAAACATCGTACGCAACTTAGAATATATTACCACTATGTATGCCACATTAGATCCTTAAAAAGCATGTTAGTATAACGTACGACACCTTACAACTCCTAACAACACCTTACAATACCGTACGTAAAAATAAAATCCATAATAAACCTAATGAATTTGTCCATGTCCTTTGAACATCGTATGAAAACTCAGGACTTGTTACGACTCAGTATGTGACATTAGCAACATGAAAAGTAATTTAGAATAATGTAGGACGCGTTACAACTTCTAAGAACACCTTACATCACCGTACGAAACATTAAAACTCCAAAATAAACATAATGAATTCCTTCGAGTCATTTAAACATCGTACGACAACTTTGAATATATTACGACTCTGTATGCCAAATTAGCACCTTGAAAGGCATGTTAGTATACTGTACGACACCTCACAACTCCTAACCACACCTTACAATACCGTACGTAAAAATAAAATCCATAATAAACCTAATGAATTCGTCCGAGTCCTATGAACATCGTACGATAACTCAGGAATTGTTACGACTCTGTATGTGACATTACCAACATGAAAAGTAATTTAGAAAAATGTAGGACGCGTTACAACTTCTAAGAACACCGTACATCACCGTACGAAACCTTAAAACTCCATAATAAACATAATGAATTAGTCCGAGTCCTATGAACATCGTACGATAACTCATGACATGTTACGACTATGTATGTGACATTAGCAACATGAAAAGTATTTTAGGATAATGTAGGACGCGTTACAACTTCTAATAACACCTTACAACACCGTACGAAACATTAAAACTCCATAATAAACCTAATGAATTCCTCCGAGTCATTTAAACATCGTACGCAACTTAGAATATATTACCACTATGTATGCCACATTAGATCCTTAAAAAGCATGTTAGTATAACGTACGACACCTTACAACTCCTAACAACACCTTACAATACCGTACGTAAAAATAAAATCCATAATAAACCTAATGAATTTGTCCATGTCCTTTGAACATCGTATGAAAACTCAGGACTTGTTACGACTCAGTATGTGACATTAGCAACATGAAAAGTAATTTAGAATAATGTAGGACGCGTTACAATTTCTAAGAACACCTTACATCACCGTACGAAACATTAAAACTCCAAAATAAACCTAATGAATTCCTTCGAGTCATTTAAACATCGTACGACAACTTTGAATATATTACGACTCTGTATGCCAAATTAGCACCTTGAAAAGCATGTTAGTATACTGTACGACACCTCACAACTACTAACAACACCTTACAATACCGTACGTAAAAATAAAATACATAATAAACCTAATGAATTCGTCCGAGTCCTATGAACATCGTACGATAACTCAGGAATTGTTACGACTCTGTATGTGACATTACCAACATGAAAAGTAATTTAGAAAAATGTAGGACGCGTTACAACTTCTAAGAACACCGTACATCACCGTACGAAACCTTAAAACTCCATAATAAACATAATGAATTAGTCCGAGTCCTATGAACATCGTACGATAACTCATGACATGTTACGACTATGTATGTGACATTAGCAACATGAAACGTATTTTAGGATAATGTAGGACGCGTTACAACTTCTAATAACACCTTACAACACCGTACGAAACATTAAAACTCCATAATAAACCTAATGAATTCCTCCGAGTCATTTAAACATCGTACGCAACTTAGAATATATTACCACTATGTATGCCACATTAGATCCTTAAAAAGCATGTTAGTATAACGTACGACACCTTACAACTCCTAACAACACCTTACAATACCGTACGTAAAAATAAAATCCATAATAAACCTAATGAATTTGTCCATGTCCTTTGAACATCGTATGAAAACTCAGGACTTGTTACGACTCAGTATGTGACATTAGCAACATGAAAAGTAATTTAGAATAATGTAGCAAGCGTTACAACTCCTAAGAACACCTTACATCACCGTACGAAACATTAAAACTCCAAAATAAACCTAATGAATTCCTTCGAGTCATTTAAACATCGTACGACAACTTTGAATATATTACGACTTTGTATGCCAAATTAGCACCTTGAAAAGCATGTTAGTATACTGTACGACACCTCACAACTCCTAACAACACCTTACAATACCGTACATAAAAATAAAATCCGTAATAAACCTAATGAATTCGTCTGAGTCCTTTGAACATCGTACGATAACTCATGACATGTTACGACTATGTATGTGACATTAGCAACATGAAAAGTATTTTAGGATAATGTAGGACGCGTTACAACTTCTAATAACACCTTACAACACCGTACGAAACATTAAAACTCCATAATAAACCTAATGAATTTCTCCGAGTCATTTAAACATCGTACGCAACTTAGAATATATTACAACTATGTATGCCACATTAGATCCTTAAAAAGCATGTTAGTATAACGTACGACACCTTACAACTCCTAACAACACCTTACAATACCGTACGTAAAAATAAAATCCATAATAAACCTAATGAATTCGTCCGAGTCCTATGAACATTGTACGATAACTCAGGAATTGTTACGACTCTGTATGTGACATTACCAACATGAAAAGTAATTTAGAAAAATGTAGGACGCGTTACAACTTCTAAGAACACCGTACATCACCGTACGAAACCTTAAAACTCCATAATAAACATAATGAATTAGTCCGAGTCCTATGAACATCGTACGATAACTCATGACATGTTACGACTATGTATGTGACATTAGCAACATGAAAAGTATTTTAGGATAATGTAGGACGCGTTACAACTTCTAATAACACCTTACAACACCGTACGAAACATTAAAACTCCATAATAAACCTAATGAATTCCTCCGAGTCATTTAAACATCGTACGCAACTTAGAATATATTACCACTATGTATGCCACATTAGATCCTTAAAAAGCATGTTAGTATAACGTACGACACCTTACAACTCCTAACAACACCTTACAATACCGTACGTAAAAATAAAATCCATAATAAACCTAATGAATTTGTCCATGTCCTTTGAACATCGTATGAAAACTCAGGACTTGTTACGACTCAGTATGTGACATTAGCAACATGAAAAGTAATTTAGAATAATGTAGGACGCGTTACAATTTCTAAGAACACCTTACATCACCGTACGAAACATTAAAACTCCAAAAGAAACCTAATGAATTCCTTCGAGTCATTTAAACATCGTACGACAACTTTGAATATATTACGACTCTGTATGCCAAATTAGCACCTTGAAAAGCATGTTAGTATACTGTACGACACCTCACAACTACTAACAACACCTTACAATACCGTACGTAAAAATAAAATCCATAATAAACCTAATGAATTCGTCTGAGTCCTATGAACATCGTACGATAACTCAGGAATTGTTACGACTCCGTATGTGACATTACCAACATGAAAAGTAATTTTGAAAAATGTAGGACGCGTTACAACTTCTAAGAACACCGTACATCACCGTACGAAACCTTAAAACTCCATAATAAACATAATGAATTAGTCCGAGTCCTATGAACATCGTACGATAACTCATGACATGTTACGACTATGTATGTGACATTAGCAACATGAAAAGTATTTTAGGATAATGTAGGACGCGTTACAACTTCTAATAACACCTTACAACACCGTACGAAACATTAAAACTCCATAATAAACCTAATGAATTCCTCCGAGTCATTTAAACATCGTACGCAACTTAGAATATATTACCACTATGTATGCCACATTAGATCCTTAAAAAGCATGTTAGTATAACGTACGACACCTTACAACTCCTAACAACACCTTACAATACCGTACGTAAAAATAAAATCCATAATAAACCTAATGAATTTGTCCATGTCCTTTGAACATCGTATGAAAACTCAGGACTTGTTACGACTCAGTATGTGACATTAGCAACATGAAAAGTAATTTAGAATAATGTAGGAAGCGTTACAACTCCTAAGAACACCTTACATCACCGTACGAAACATTAAAACTCCAAAATAAACCTAATGAATTCCTTCGAGTCATTTAAACATCGTACGACAACTTTGAATATATTACGACTTTGTATGCCAAATTAGCACCTTGAAAAGCATGTTAGTATACTGTACGACACCTCACAACTCCTAACAACACCTTACAATACCATACATAAAAATAAAATCCGTAATAAACCTAATGAATTCGTCTGAGTCCTTTGAACATCGTACGATAACTCATGACATGTTACGACTATGTATGTGACATTAGCAACATGAAAAGTATTTTAGGATAATGTAGGACGCGTTACAACTTCTAATAACACCTTACAACACCGTACGAAACATTAAAACTCCATAATAAACCTAATGAATTCCTCCGAGTCATTTAAACATCGTACGCAACTTAGAATATATTACCACTATGTATGCCACATTAGATCCTTAAAAAGCATGTTAGTATAACGTACGACACCTTACAACTCCTAACAACACCTTACAATACCGTACGTAAAAATAAAATCCATAATAAACCTAATGAATTTGTCCATGTCCTTTGAACATCGTATGAAAACTCAGGACTTGTTACGACTCAGTATGTGACATTAGCAACATGAAAAGTAATTTAGAATAATGTAGGAAGCGTTACAACTCCTAAGAACACCTTACATCACCGTACGAAACATTAAAACTCCAAAATAAACCTAATGAATTCCTTCGAGTCATTTAAACATCGTACGACAACTTTGAATATATTACGACTTTGTATGCCAAATTAGCACCTTGAAAAGCATGTTAGTATACTGTACGACACCTCACAACTCCTAACAACACCTTACAATACCGTACATAAAAATAAAATCCGTAATAAACCTAATGAATTCGTCTGAGTCCTTTGAACATCGTACGATAACTCATGACATGTTACGACTATGTATGTGACATTAGCAACATGAAAAGTATTTTAGGATAATGTAGGACGCGTTACAACTTCTAATAACACCTTACAACACCGTACGAAACATTAAAACTCCATAATAAACCTAATGAATTCCTCCGAGTCATTTAAACATCGTACGCAACTTAGAATATATTACCACTATGTATGCCACATTAGATCCTTAAAAAGCATGTTAGTATAACGTACGACACCTTACAACTCCTAACAACACCTTACAATACCGTACGTAAAAATAAAATCCATAATAAACCTAATGAATTTGTCCATGTCCTTTGAACATCGTATGAAAACTCAGGACTTGTTACGACTCAGTATGTGACATTAGCAACATGAAAAGTAATTTAGAATAATGTAGGACGCGTTACAACTTCTAAGAACACCTTACATCACCGTACGAAACATTAAAACTCCAAAATAAACCTAATGAATTCCTTCGAGTCATTTAAACATCGTACGACAACTTTGAATATATTACGACTCTGTATGCCAAATTAGCACCTTGAAAAGCATGTTAGTATACTGTACGACACCTCACAACTCCTAACCACACCTTACAATACCGTACGTAAAAATAAAATCCATAATAAACCTAATGAATTCGTCCGAGTCCTATGAACATCGTACGATAACTCAGGAATTGTTACGACTCTGTATGTGACATTACCAACATGAAAAGTAATTTAGAAAAATCTAGGACGCGTTACAACTTCTAAGAACACCGTACATCACCGTACGAAACCTTAAAACTCCATAATAAACATAATGAATTAGTCCGAGTCATTTAAACATCGTACGCAACTTAGAATATATTACCACTATGTATGCCACATTAGATCCTTAAAAAGCATGTTAGTATAACGTACGACACCTTACAACTCCTAACAACACCTTACAATACCGTACGTAAAAATAAAATCCATAATAAACCTAATGAATTTGTCCATGTCCTTTGAACATCGTATGAAAACTCAGGACTTGTTACGACTTAGTATGTGACATTAGCAACATGAAAAGTAATTTAGAATAATGTAGGACGCGTTACAACTTCTAAGAACACCTTACATCACCGTACGAAACATTAAAACTCCAAAATAAACCTAATGAATTCCTTCGAGTCATTTAAACATCGTACGACAACTTTGAATATATTACGACTCTGTATGCCAAATTAGCACCTTGAAAAGCATGTTAGTATACTGTACGACACCTCACAACTCCTAACCACTCCTTACAATACCGTACGTAAAAATAAAATCCATAATAAACCTAATGAATTCGTCCGAGTCCTATGAACATCGTACGATAACTCAGGAATTGTTACGACTCTGTATGTGACATTACCAACATGAAAAGTAATTTAGAAAAATCTAGGACGCGTTACAACTTCTAAGAACACCGTACATCACCGTACGAAACCTTAAAACTCCATAATAAACCTAATGAATTCGTCTGAGTCCTTTGAACATCGTACGATAACTCATGACATGTTACGACTATGTATGTGACATTAGCAACATGAAAAGTATTTTAGGATAATGTAGGACGCGTTACAACTTCTAATAACACCTTACAACACCGTACGAAACATTAAAACTCCATAATAAACCTAATGAATTCCTCCGAGTCATTTAAACATCGTACGCAACTTAGAATATATTACCACTATGTATGCCACATTAGATCCTTAAAAAGCATGTTAGTATAACGTACGACACCTTACAACTCCTACCAACACCTTACAATACCGTACGTAAAAATAAAATCCATAATAAACCTAATGAATTTGTCCATGTCCTTTGAACATCGTATGAAAACTCAGGACTTGTTCCGACTCAGTATGTGACATTAGCAACATGAAAAGTAATATAGAATAATGTAGGACGCGTTACAACTTCTAAGAACACCTTACATCACCGTACGAAACATTAAAACTCCAAAATAAACCTAATGAATTCCTTCGAGTCATTTAAACATCGTACGACAACTTTGAATATATTACGACTCTGTATGCCAAATTAGCACCTTGAAAAGCATGTTAGTACACTGTACGACACCTCACAACTCCTAACCACACCTTACAATACCGTACGTAAAAATAAAATCCATAATAAACCTAATGAATTCGTCCGAGTCCTATGAACATCGTACGATAACTCAGGAATTGTTACGACTCTGTATGTGAAATTACCAACATGAAAAGTAATTCAGAAAAATGTAGGACGCGTTACAACTTCTAAGAACACCGTACATCACTGTACGAAACCTTAATACTCCATAATAAACATAATGAATTAGTCCGAGTCCTATGAACATTGTACGATAACTCAAGACATGTTACGACTATGTATGTGACATTAGCAACATGAAAAGTATTTTAGGATAATGTAGGACGCGTTACAACTTCTAATAACACCTTACAACACCGTACGAAACATTAAAACTCCATAATAAACCTAATGAATTTCTCCGAGTCATTTAAACATCGTACGCAACTTAGAATATATTACCACTATGTATGCCACATTAGATCCTTAAAATGCATGTTAGTATAACGTACGACACCTTACAACTCCTAACAACACCTTACAATACCGTACGTAAAAATAAAATCCATAATAAACCTAATGAATTTGTCCATGTCCTTTGAACATCGTATGAAAACTCAGGACTTGTTACGACTCAGTATGTGACATTAGCAACATGAAAAGTAATTTAAAATAATGTAGGACGCGTTACAATTTCTAAGAACACCTTACATCACCGTACGAAACATTAAAACTCCAAAATAAACCTAATGAATTCCTTCGAGTCATTTAAACATCGTACGACAACTTTGAATATATTACGACTCTGTATGCCAAATTAGCACCTTGAAAAGCATGTTAGTATACTGTACGACACCTCACAACTCCTAACAACACCTTACAATACCGTACATAAAAATAAAATCCGTAATAAACCTAATGAATTCGTCTGAGTCCTTTGAACATCGTACGATAACTCATGACATGTTACGACTATGTATGTGACATTAGCAACATGAAAAGTATTTTAGGATAATGTAGGACGCGTTACAACTTCTAATAACACCTTACAACACCGTACGAAACATTAAAACTCCATAATAAACCTAATGAATTCCTCCGAGTCATTTAAACATCGTACGCAACTTAGAATATATTACCACTATGTATGCCACATTAGATCCTTAAAAAGCATGTTAGTATAACGTACGACACCTTACAACTCCTAACAACACCTTACAATACCGTACGTAAAAATAAAATCCATAATAAACCTAATGAATTTGTCCATGTCCTTTGAACATCGTATGAAAACTCAGGACTTGTTACGACTCAGTATGTGACATTAGCAACATGAAAAGTAATATAGAATAATGTAGGACGCGTTACAACTTCTAAGAACACCTTACATCACCGTACGAAACATTAAAACTCCAAAATAAACCTAATGAATTCCTTCGAGTCATTTAAACATCGTACGACAACTTTGAATATTTTACGACTCTGTATGCCAAATTAGCACCTTGAAAAGCATGTTAGTATACTGTACGACACCTCACAACTCCTAACCACACCTTACAATACCGTACGTAAAAATAAAATCCATAATAAACCTAATGAATTCGTCCGAGTCCTATGAACATCGTACGATAACTCAGGAATTGTTACGACTCTGTATGTGAAATTACCAACATGAAAAGTAATTTAGAAAAATGTAGGACGCGTTACAACTTCTAAGAACATCGTACATCACCGTACGAAACCTTAATACTCCATAATAAACATAATGAATTAGTCCGAGTCCTATGAACAACGTACGATAACTCAAGACATGTTACGACTATGTATGTGACATTAGCAACATGAAAAGTATTTTAGGATAATGTAGGACGCGTTACAACTTCTAATAACACCTTACAACACCGTACGAAACATTAAAACTCCATAATAAACCTAATGAATTCCTCCGAGTCATTTAAACATCGTACGCAACTTAGAATATATTACCACTATGTATGCCACATTAGATCCTTAAAAAGCATGTTAGTATAACGTACGACACCTTACAACTCCTAACAACACCTTACAATACCGTACGTAAAAATAAAATCCATAATAAACCTAATGAATTTGTCCATGTCCTTTGAACATCGTATGAAAACTCAGGACTTGTTACGACTCAGTATGTGACATTAGCAACATGAAAAGTAATTTAGAATAATGTAGGAAGCGTTACAACTCCTAAGAACAACTTACATCACCGTACGAAACATTAAAACTCCAAAATAAACCTAATGAATTCCTTCGAGTCATTTAAACATCGTACGACAACTTTGAATATATTACGACATTGTATGCCAAATTAGCACCTTGAAAAGCATGTTAGTATACTGTACGACACCTCACAACTCCTAACAACATCTTACAATACCGTACATAAAAATAAAATCCGTAATAAACCTAATGAATTCGTCTGAGTCCTTTGAACATCGTACGATAACTCATGACATGTTACGACTATGTATGTGACATTAGCAACATGAAAAGTATTTTAGGATAATGTAGGACGCGTTACAACTTCTAACAACACCTTACAACACCGTACGAAACATTAAAACTCCATAATAAACCTAATGAATTCCTCCGAGTCATTTAAACATCGTACGCAACTTAGAATATATTACCACTATGTATGCCTCATTAGATCCTTAAAAAGCATGTTAGTATAACGTACGACACCTTACAACTCCTAACAACACCTTACAATACCGTACGTAAAAATAAAATCCATAATAAACCTAATGAATTTGTCCATGTCCTTTGAACATCGTATGAAAACTCAGGACTTGTTACGACTCAGTATGTGACATTAGCAACATGAAAAGTAATATAGAATAATGTAGGACGCGTTACAACTTCTAAGAACACCTTACATCACCGTACGAAACATTAAAACTCCAAAATAAACCTAATGAATTCCTTCGAGTCATTTAAACATCGTACGACAACTTTGAATATTTTACGACTCTGTATGCCAAATTAGCACCTTGAAAAGCATGTTAGTATACTGTACGACACCTCACAACTCCTAACCACACCTTACAATACCGTACGTAAAAATAAAATCCATAATAAACCTAATGAATTCGTCCGAGTCCTATGAACATCGTACGATAACTCAGGAATTGTTACGACTCTGTATGTGAAATTACCAACATGAAAAGTAATTTAGAAAAATGTAGGACGCGTTACAACTTCTAAGAACATCGTACATCACCGTACGAAACCTTAATACTCCATAATAAACATAATGAATTAGTCCGAGTCCTATGAACAACGTACGATAACTCAAGACATGTTACGACTATGTATGTGACATTAGCAACATGAAAAGTATTTTAGGATAATGTAGGACGCATTACAACTTCTAATAACACCTTACAACACCGTACGAAACATTAAAACTCCATAATAAACCTAATGAATTCCTCTGAGTCATTTAAACATCGTACGCAACTTAGAATATATTACCACTATGTATGCCACATTAGATCCTTAAAAAGCATGTTAGTATAACGTACGACACCTTACAACTCCTAACAACACCTTACAATACCGTACGTAAAAATAATATCCATAATAAACCTAATGAATTTGTCCATGTCCTTTGAACATCGTATGAAATCTCAGGACTTGTTACGACTCAGTATGTGACATTAGCAACATGAAAAGTAATTTAGAATAATGTAGGAAGCGTTACAACTTCTAAGAACACCTTACATCACCGTACGAAACGTTAAAACTCAAAAATAAACCTAATGAATTCCTTCGAGTCATTTAAACATCGTACAACAACTTTGAATATATTACGACTTTGTATGCCAAATTAGCACCTTGAAAAGCATGTTAGTATACTGTACGACACCTCACAACTCCTAACAACACCTTACAATACCGTACATAAAAATAAAATCCATAATAAACCTAATGAATTCGTCCGAGTCCTATGAACATCGTACGATAACTCAGGAATTGTTACGACTCTGTATGTGAAATTACCAACGTGAAAAGTAATTTAGAAAAATGTAGGACGCGTTACAACTTCTAAGAACACCGTACATCACCGTACGAAACCTTAATACTCCATAATAAACATAATGAATTAGTCCGAGTCCTATGAACATTGTACGATAACTCAAGACATGTTACGACTATGTATGTGACATTAGCAACATGAAAAGTATTTTTGGATAATGTAGGACGCGTTACAACTTCTAATAACACCTTACAACACCGTACGAAACATTAAAACTCCATAATAAACCTAATGAATTCATCCGAGTCATTTAAACATCGTACGCAACTTATAATATATTACCACTATGTATGCCACATTAGATCCTTAAAAAGCATGTTAGTATAACGTACGACACCTTGCAACTCCTAACAACACCTTACAATACCGTACGTAAAAATAAAATCCATAATAAACCTAATGAATTTCTCCATGTCCTTTGAACATCGTATGAAAACTCAGGACTTGTTACGACTCAGTATGTGACATTAGCAACATGAAAAGTAATTTAGAATAATGTAGGAAGCGTTACAACTTCTAAGAACACCTTACATCACCGTACGAAACGTTAAAACTCCAAAATAAACCTAATGAATTCCTTCGAGTCATTTAAACATCGTACGACAACTTTGAATATATTACGACTTTGTATGCCAAATTAGCACCTTGAAAAGCATGTTAGTATAATGTACGACACCTCACAACTCCTAACAACACCTTACAATACCGTACATAAAAATAAAATCCATAATAAACCTAATGAATTCGTCTGAGTCCTTTGAACATCGTACGATAACTCATGACATGTTACGACTATGTATGTGACATTAGCAACATGAAAAGTATTTTAGGATAATGTAGGACGCGTTACAACTTCTAATAACACCTTACAACACCGTACGAAACATTAAAACTCCATAATAAACCTAATGAATTCCTCCGAGTCATTTAAACATCGTACGCAACTTAGAATATATTACCACTATGTATGCCACATTAGATCCTTAAAAAGCATGTTAGTATAACGTACGACACCTTACAACTCCTAACAACACCTTACAATACCGTACGTAAAAATAAAATCCATAATAAACCTAATGAATTTGTCCATGTCCTTTGAACATCGTATGAAAACTCAGGACTTGTTACGACTCAGTATGTGACATTAGCAACATGAAAAGTAATTTAGAATAATGTAGGACGCGTTACAACTTCTAAGAACACTGTGACACCCGACAAATTTAGGTTAACTTCGTTAGTTAAACTCTGTTAGTCGTGTTACGCAATTATACTTATCATTTAATGTGATGAATTAAATGTATAAACTGTTACACAAACGTGCACACGAAACGATAAACTGTTACGCAAATATACATACGAAACGACCACACGAGTCAATACCCGGGCGTTGGTGATCTTAAATGAATACAAATACAATAATAATATATCTTAATTGATATGTGTGCTTAATTGTTGAATTTTCGTGTAACCGCGTATTTGACCGGTTTTAACCGATTACGAGTTTCGGTAAAGTTTTACGAAACAAAAATTTAAGTTTGGTAAAGTTGTCACTGAGATTACAAACCGAAGCAAAAACGAAGCCCGTGGATCATCCATGAGACCCATGGATGGCCCAAGGCCCAACCCAATTCAACCTTTAACAATAATTAACAAAATTAAGCAAAACCCTAAACCTAATTACAAAGAAAAAACGTTTTTGGCTGCCTCTTTTCTTCTTTGCTGCTGCCGCAACTCTTTCACACACAAACACATTGATTTTGGCTAGCTTGGTTCAATACTTGGTGATTTTAGTTGTTGATTGAAGTGTTAGAAGCAATACTAGTAAGTGTTTATCTAAATCCTTGACATATGTTGCGAAATTATATATATATTGGAAACCCTAGTCATCCATAATGGCCAAATTGATATTATGTTGCGAAAATGATTGTTGTTTGGGTGTTAATGGTGATTTTGGTGAGTAGATGTTGAGATTGGTGCAAAAAGTGTGTTCATGAACTAGGGTTTAGTATGGAACCATTGAAACTTGATGATTATGCATGATTTGTGTGAAATGTGATTGATTATAGTGTTAAATGATGAATTGGATGAAGATTGTTTATTTAGTTTTGCAATTTTGTGAACGTTTCGTTAGATTACTATAAATAGTAACTTTTGTGTTAGAGGATTGTGTGAAACCGCATGTTACGAACATATAATGATCAATATGGGCTTGCTAGTATGTTTAGAAGATATGTTAGATGAGTTTTGAGCAATTGGACGTGTGAATCCGAATTGGTTTGGAACACTTACTAAATGTAGAAACTTTTTGACGTAAGAATTGGCTAGGAAGCATGTTTAGCAATTTCGTATATATATACATGATTTGGACCTTGCATATGAATGTTTGTAAGCATGTGGTACTTGGAAAACATGCCTTGGTCATGAGAAGACTTTGGTAGATGCTAGTTGGTTAGTAGAACGATTGCTTAAAAGTATGTTTGTTGAAGTCTAAATGGTGTGTGCTATTTGTTAAGATGCCATGATGAAGATTGCTACTTTGCTAGTTACACAAAACATGTAAATACTATATTATGCTTAGAAGTGACCATGCTTGCTAATGTGTTATATATTAACGACTACAAAGTAATGATAAGTGTTGATGACTTGTATAACGTGCTATGGTATTTGTATAATAGTTGACATGCTTAGGATGTCGAATTGTTCATGCATGCTCTAAAGGTTCGACTTTCCTATAATGGAAACTTTTGTGGAATTGAAACTTCTATTTGTTGAATACGTGAAATATGATGTGATGTGCAAATATGATTTAGTCAAATACACCAAATGTAACGTGTTTACACTTAACAAATCACCAACGGGTCGTGGGTCAACTCGGGTCAACTAAAAGTCAAACTTGGACCTAAAAGTCAAACTTGGACCAAAAGTCAACTGAAAGTCAAACTTGGTCAAACTTGGACAAAAAGTCAAACGTGGTCAAAATGTGAAACTAAACCACACTCGCATAAACTGTTGACCATTTGGATGCATAGGGTACTATGACCCTACATGAACGCACATTAATCGACCTATTGTTATTTAGGTTGCCGTGTTATATACTGTGTGTGCTGTTAACTATTGTTGCTGTGCTACTTAAGGTGAGTTCACTGAACCACACTTTTACTGTTATACCCTTTCATGGGTTGAACTCGGACTTTTACTATGATACCCTTTCATGGGTTGAACTCGGACTTTTACTATGATACCCTTTCATGGGCTGAACTCGGACGAATACTTTTACGGATTTACAAATTCTGTATGTCGCATGTCTGGATTAGAGCAACTTTTATTTTGTTCATGAAAGTCCTCATGGATACCTAGTTGACCGTTAGTATTTGTGAAATAGCGGGGAAATTTTGAGTAGTACTACTGGGTTTGACAAACCCCACCCGGGCTAGTCGCGCTAGCACGACAGAAGGACCTGTCGAACGGGTGTTGAATGACCTAACATACTTACAGTGCATCCTGCTGGGATGTACGAACGGGCAAACTGCACTTAATGTGTACATACGTCAGCTTCGGTCAGATACATTACGCCTCTAAGGACATGTGCTGTAGATTAGCTACCTACAATGACATACTTAATTTATATTTCTGCTTGCAACTGAACTTACTTGATTTTATACTTACTATGTGAACTCACCAACCGTCGTGTTGACACTTGTTAGACTTTCACTTTTACAGGTCACTGAGGTACCACGCACTTAGGACATGGCATGGAGTCACGGCCTTTCATTTAAACATTTTCATGCATTACAACCCATGTTTTGAGTTTAATGTCTATTTAAACTTTGTATCTTGTATTGGACGCGTGTACTGCGCATTTAGTTTCCAATTTAATATTTTGGCATTACATTTCGTTTACGCTTCCGCAAACTTTTAAATGTTAACTCTGTAATAAATTTTCTCATTTAATGAGACACGTATGTTTTAAATTCATATAGTGTCGTTTGGTGTAACTAATGACTGAGATCCTGGTTTGTCACACATTTAATGGTAAAACTCTGTTAGTGGATTTTGGGGGTGTGACAGATTGGTATCAGAGCCATTGGTTATAGCGAACTAGGTTTGCATTGCATTGCATTCTAGACTATAATTGTACACTACATTAGTTGCACCGAGTGAATTATTTATTAACTTATTATGGGTTAGGGACTTGTACACACTTGATTCCAGAAATGACATTAGATGCACTTGTGAAAATTTATTTGTGACCCATATACACGTATTTACACATACACTAGCATTACATGAAGTGACTAGTTTGTATTATGTAACACTTTAGAGCAAAAGTTTTTTTTTAGTGACTTGCTCTGCTAGTGAAGCTTAAACTAGGTATGTATATGCTAGTTTTGAATTGTTCACTGAAGTCTGCATGAGAAATATTTGACAATGACCTTGTTCAAAAGTATCCCGCTTTTTAGGCCAAAATTTTTTTTGGGGCCTTAGTTGAGAAACGATTACATTTCATTATAACTTGAAACTTACATGACTATGGCAACAAACTGGTTTCGTATGAAGCCTAGACAATTCAGTTTTGAATTACCTACCTCATTATGGCAATCAACCGGCAGAGACCGATGCCTAAGGTATAGAGGTACATGAACAACAGTAATGGATTTTTGTTCAGAAACCCATTTCTAGTGAGGTCTTGACTTAATACTTATGTGACCTCCTACGTGCTATTACACATTACTTATTATACGACACGTTCGTGTGCTACAACATGTTACTTAATATGAGACATTATTAGCCGTAACATGTCCCTTATTGTGTGACCCACTACATGTTACTTACTTGATTTGATATTACTACTGCTTATACACGTCGTACACTCAGATTGTGCCTAGACTAGTAGTCTTACACTTAGTATGAACTTACACCATACCTGATACGTGCGACCCATTGATACATCACACTGATAGTCTATTAGAGTCCTATATATCTAGTGTAGTTATCTCCTATTTATAGGATTACCATACACTTAATTACATTCAATACTTGACATGGGATAGCATTATCATACAGAGTAATGTAAATTCAAGAGCATAACTAAATGTAAGATTAATGTACCCGGTGGGAGACGAACTTGGGTGATTGTGTAAGGTAAATTGACGATTACGGGTGCGCAACGTAATGGTGAATTTACAGGTACATGATGATCCTGGAAAAGTCTGCCATGACGGTAGTACCCAAGAAGACACACAACAGTAATGAACCAATCAGTACAAATTCATCTGAAACAAACATCCATCTCTAAATAACGTACCGAAATCAAGTCTATGCTTGACCGAACACATAAAATCCATATACGGAGGGTATACAATTACAATACAACCTTTGATGACATATGATAAGTTTATCTTTAAACTACATACATTCAACCATATACACCTAAATTAAAGATAATTGAAATCTTTCCTTGATGACACACAAATAAGAACTAAGATCTTTGTTGACGAACCAAATAATGTTTCACTACTACTATAATTGTCCTCTAGTGAGGATGACTCATTGCATATATAATCAATCTGAATCCACCAGTTGAAACATTTACCTTACTAAAGTTACAAACTTAAGATACTTGATGGGATGCTTTAAATTCTAGTCAGTGTACTATGACCTCCTACCAACGGTCGGTAACATCTTAACATCATTGGTTCTGCAAGCGAATGTTAACCAACCCTATAATCTTTAGGACTCCATGGAGGAGTTTAATAAAGCTAAAAACTTATAAAATATATATATATAAGATATATATAATAGCGAAACTCTTGTTGATACGATAAACCAACCGTGTAATATTGCACATTCAAAATCACTCTTGTGAATAAGTCTATATCGCTTAAACATCCATGTAAATACCTCGTATTATACCAGACTCATCCTAGAAGTACGTCACCTAATCATAACTTATTCTCAATTTCTTTTCACAATTCTTCAAGATAAACAGAACTTCAAGTTGTTTCTGATAACATGTTACCCAAAAATAATTATGGCTCATGATGTTACTACTATTAACGATGCACCAACGAACCACACGTGTGGTATGTATACGTTTCGATCTAGTTGGATGGCTCATCTTAATCCAACACTCTCGTAAATGTTAATTCTCACACCCAATCTACATCTCCACTGTTGTAAAACACGTTTTGGGACTAATTATTTTTTTTTCTTAAGAACATCTACTTTTAAAACCTTATCTACATTTTATCTATCTTAATATATATTCAAACTCCTCTACTCGATTATTCACGTAACTGAACCAAGTTAAGCATTGTAAAAGTCTCGATTTGTGATTATTCACATTAGAATCACATAAAATTCCAATAGATAACCGATGTTAGAGTATGTATATTACAACGTTACCATTTCTTTTAATATATATTCATTTTCCTCAACCCTTTGAATGACTTAGTAAAGAAGACATGAATGTTAGTGGGTGACAAGTACGCCTTCAAGGTGCTGGTGGTGTGGTGGGTTAGCTGCGGTACACCCTATATATAAACACTAACGGTACGTTGGATGTGGACCTGAAACCAAGCCGATAATTAACCTGGGGAACTTTCATAGATAAACACGAAATTTCTTATAAAGCTATTTGATCTATCACTTATAGGGTAACCTACTATGTACTCAGATAAATTATAACTTTCATATATCCTTTATTCACAATAACAACAAAAACCAAACATTTCATAACTGACACACGCATATAAATTCTGATTTGGAATACATTTCACGACTCTAAGAATTCTGGTGATGATTACCACCATAAACAATAAACCAACACTACCAGTTGATGTTCTGAGGGAGATTTACTCATTACGGTCCAGGGTAACCGCTTTCTAATTTGTTCCATTCCCGGTACACCTTTGTAATTGCTAAGAAACATAATATTGATACTCTGATTATCCTTTGGCACTTTGGACGCCTGACGTCCCTTCATAGAAGCTCTATTATCCAGCAATTTCCATATTAAACTTAATTAGCTTCCTTAATAAAAAGTGTTTAGCCGCCATGTAAGAAACTTTAACCTAGCTATTTTAACTTGTGAAGGTCATAGTAGAGGAAACCATATAAGATATGATGATACTGAAGCCACCCGACACATGTAATGATATAACATGAGATCCTTTCTAATCCGTTAATGAACTTGGAACCCTAGACTTCAAATCGGACTGTTATACCTCATCGTCTTCTATATCCTCAAATGGTGAATCTAAACTCTACCGTATGATGAATTCCGTTATAAAAATCACAGCTAGAATATTACTATTTGATACTGGAACCCTTACCTAGTATGTTAGGGAGCTAAAACCACAAATAATGAACTGGACTAAAACTATATCTCCATAAAGAATATCCGAATCTAATCCCCATCTAATGTCGGCTTACGAATCTCATGGAACCTGCCTCTATGAGAAAATGGTTTGTTTATCGTATACTCCCTCACACCCTTGTAAACAATACCCTGGAGTTCAATTAAAACATGTGGCCTTTAGAACACTTGTTTTCGGCTAGTGTAGTAGGAATTAAAATCTAAAGATACAACGGAAATCACGTAACAACAAGAGCTTGATAATACAGTAACACAACCATAAAACTATCTAGGTTGAAACACTAAACAACAAATTAAGAACTTGGTAATGAGATGACCAGCATGAAACTGTGATCATACGCAGGAAGTGGAATGAGATATTGAGGTATTGTAATTGTAACAAATATGGAAACAAATGTATGGCAAAGTCTAAGATAACATTCTTGAAAACCTTCTCAGTGAGAAAATGTTTGGCATATCATATGCCCCCGGGCACACTTCTAACCGTAACACTTAGATTCCATCAAAGAAAGAAAAATCGATTGTACTCCAACGGATTGGGAACACCTCATGTAACATAGACACTTTCATTTTAATACTACCTCAGTAAGCAAACATTGATAACATTTTACCCTACATCATACAACCACTTTTCTATCGACCACAACGAATCATGAATACTTATTAAGTTCCTTGATCATCCTTGCTTAATTCACGTACGTTCGAACATATAGATAGTACCAAAAATTCATTCCTCGCCTATATTTTTTTTTTTCTAGAATGTCCATAACATCCTTGAGACCGCATTTTGACAACGCTTCTTTAATAAAGTCAAGTACCTACACACAGTTTACCTTGTACACAAGTTGTCTTAGTTTAACAATCCATACCAACAAATGAACTTTTTGGTTAGGACTCGGTCCTCGAGTAACTAAATAACAACGTGTAACTCATTACTCTAAATCCTCGAAACATACAGTATAGAAATCGCTAGTTATAAATTCCGTCCAAAAATTTTAGAATCCCAATTAAAACTATGATACATTAGATAACCTGAAATCCTGGGATCAGTTTAACAAGATAAACAGGATACACAAGCTCTCACCAGATGGAACACTCGTCGTCCTAATCGATGAACAACAACGTTTCACGGAAAAATCCGGGGGAACTATAGGCAACGAATTCAAAACACGTAACACTATAAGATTCCTATAATCAAAGTTTGATAGAACTTAGAAGTATGGACCAGAGTTACGTAGTAGTGTGAAAAATCAAACAATGTACAAGCATCGGAAATTATTTCAAATGACAACATCAAATACTAATGCTATTGGTTAAATTTTCGGGACGAAAATTCCTTCAACAAGGGGATGATGTAACACCCTAGAATTTCAGATTAACCCCGTTAACAAAATCTCGTTACTCCTGTTAATGAAATTATACTCCACCTTTAATTTGTTGAGTTAAACGTGCTACATATTACACAAGCAATTACATGTAACGACAATCCAAGAAATTACCAGATCACGTAACGACAATCCAAGAAATTACCAGATCACGTGAGTTAATACACGGATGTTGGCGAATTAATAAAATAATAATTCCGAACAACTAAATAAATATAAATTTAGTGAACTTATGTGTTATATGACTGAAAGGCTTTGGGGAACATTGTGTGACAATTCGAAACCTATTTTAACGACCGTATCCAATTTTCGGGACGAAAATTCCTTCAACAAGGGGATGATGTGACACCCGACAAATTCAGGTTAACTTCGTTAGTTAAACTCTGTTAGTCGTGTTACGCAATTATACTTATCATTTAATGTGATGAATTAAATGTATAAACTGTTACACAAACGTGCACACGAAACGATAAACTGTTACGCAAATATACATACGAAACGACCACACTAGTCAATACCCGGGCGTTGGTGATCTTAAATGAATACAAATACAATAATAATATATCTTAATTGATATGTGTGCTTAATTGTTGAATTTTCGTGTAACCGCGTATTTGACCGGTTTTAACCGATTACGAGTTTCGGTAAAGTTTTACGAAACAAAAATTTAAGTTTGGTAAAGTTGTCACTGAGATTACAAACCGAAGCAAAAACGAAGCCCGTGGATCATCCATGAGACCCATGGATGGCCCAAGGCCCAACCCAATTCAACCTTTAACAATAATTAACAAAATTAAGCAAAACCCTAAACCTAATTACAAAGAAAAAACGTTTTTGGCTGCCTCTTTTCTTCTTTGCTGCTGCCGCAACTCTTTCACACACAAACACATTGATTTTGGCTAGCTTGGTTTAATACTTGGTGATTTTAGTTGTTGATTGAAGTGTTAGAAGCAATACTAGTAAGTGTTTATCTAAATCCTTGACATATGTTGCGAAATTATATATATATTGGAAACCCTAGTCATCCATAATGGCCAAATTGATATTATGTTGCGAAAATGATTGTTGTTTGGGTGTTAATGGTGATTTTGGTGAGTAGATGTTGAGATTGGTGCAAAAAGTGTGTTCATGAACTAGGGTTTAGTATGGAACCATTGAAACTAGATGATTATGCATGATTTGTGTGAAATGTGATTGATTATAGTGTTAAATGATGAATTGGATGAAGATTGTTTATTTAGTTTTGCAATTTTGTGAACGTTTCGTTAGATTACTATAAATAGTAACTTTTGTGTTAGAGGATTGTGTGAAACCGCATGTTACGAACATATAATGATCAATATGGGCTTGCTAGTATGTTTAGAAGATATGTTAGATGAGTTTTGAGCAATTGGACGTGTGAATCCGAATTGGTTTGGAACACTTACTAAATGTAGAAACTTTTTGACGTAAGAATTGGCTAGGAAGCATGTTTAGCAATTTCGTATATATATACATGATTTGGACCTTGCATATGAATGTTTGTAAGCATGTGGTACTTGGAAAACATGCCTTGGTCATGAGAAGACTTTGGTAGATGCTAGTTGGTTAGTAGAACGATTGCTTAAAAGTATGTTTGTTGAAGTCTAAATGGTGTGTGCTATTTGTTAAGATGCCATGATGAAGATTGCTACTTTGCTAGTTACACAAAACATGTAAATACTATATTATGCTTAGAAGTGACCATGCTTGCTAATGTGTTATATATTAACGACTACAAAGTAATGATAAGTGTTGATGACTTGTATAACGTGCTATGGTATTTGTATAATAGTTGACATGCTTAGGATGTCGAATTGTTCATGCATGCTCTAAAGGTTCGACTTTCCTATAATGGAAACTTTTGTGGAATTGAAACTTCTATTTGTTGAATACGTGAAATATGATGTGATGTGCAAATATGATTTAGTCAAATACACCAAATGTAACGTGTTTACACTTAACAAATCACCAACGGGTCGTGGGTCAACTCGGGTCAACTAAAAGTCAAACTTGGACCTAAAAGTCAAACTTAGACCAAAAGTCAACTGAAAGTCAAACTTGGTCAAACTTGGACAAAAAGTCAAACGTGGTCAAAATGTGAAACTAAACCACACTCGCATAAACTGTTGACCATTTGGATGCATAGGGTACTATGACCCTACATGAACGCACATTAATCGACCTATTGTTATTTAGGTTGCCGTGTTATATACTGTGTGTGCTGTTAACTATTGTTGCTGTGCTACTTAAGGTGAGTTCACTGAACCACACTTTTACTGTTATACCCTTTCATGGGTTGAACTCGGACTTTTACTATGATACCTTTTCATGGGTTGAACTCGGACTTTTACTATGATACCCTTTCATGGGCTGAACTCGGACGAATACTTTTACGGATTTACAAATTCTGTATGTCGCATGTCTGGATTAGAGCAACTTTTATTTTGTTCATGAAAGTCCTCATGGATACCTAGTTGACCGTTAGTATTTGTGAAATAGCGGGGAAATTTTGAGTAGTACTACTGGGTTTGACAAACCCCACCCGGGCTAGTCGCGCTAGCACGACAGAAGGACCTGTCGAACGGGTGTTGAATGACCTAACATACTTACAGTGCATCCTGCTGGGATGTACGAACGGGCAAACTGCACTTAATGTGTACATACGTCAGCTTCGGTCAGATACATTACGCCTCTAAGGACATGTGCTGTAGATTAGCTACCTACAATGACATACTTAATTTATATTTCTGCTTGCAACTGAACTTACTTGATTTTATACTTACTATGTGAACTCACCAACCGTCGTGTTGACACTTGTTAGACTTTCACTTTTACAGGTCACTGAGGTACCACGCACTTAGGACATGGCATGGAGTCACGGCCTTTCATTTAAACATTTTCATGCATTACAACCCATGTTTTGAGTTTAATGTCTATTTAAACTTTGTATCTTGTATTGGACGCGTGTACTGCGCATTTAGTTTCCAATTTAATATTTTGGCATTACATTTCGTTTACGCTTCCGCAAACTTTTAAATGTTAACTCTGTAATAAATTTTCTCATTTAATGAGACACGTATGTTTTAAATTCATATAGTGTCGTTTGGTGTAACTAATGACTGAGATCCTGGTTTGTCACACATTTAACGGTAAAACTCCGTTAGTGGATTTTGGGGGTGTGACAAACACCTTACATCACCGTACGAAACATTAAAACACCAAAATAAACCTAATGAATTCCTTCAAGTCATTTAAACATCGTACGACAACTTTGAATATATTACGACTCTGTATGCCAAATTAGCACCTTGAAAAGCATGTTAGTATACTGTACGACACCTCACAACTCCTAACCACACCTTACAATACCGTACGTAAAAATAAAATCCATAATAAACCTAATGAATTCGTCCGAGTCCTATGAACATCGTACGATAACTCAGGAATTGTTACGACTCTGTATGTGAAATTACCAACATGAAAAGTAATTTAGAAAAATGTAGGACGCGTTACAACTTCTAAAAACACCGTACATCACCGTACGAAACCTTAATACTCCATAATAAACATAATGAATTAGTCCGAGTCCTATGAACATCGTACGATAACTCAAGACATGTTACGACTATGTATGTGACATTAGCAACATGAAAAGTATTTTTGGATAATGTAGGACGCGTTACAACTTCTAATAACACCTTACAACACCGTACGAAACATTAAAACTCCATAATAAACCTAATGAATTCCTCCGAGTCATTTAAACATCGTACGCAACTTATAATATATTACCACTATGTATGCCACATTAGATCCTTAAAAAGCATGTTAGTATAACGTACGACACCTTGCAACTCCTAACAACACCTTACAATACCGTACGTAAAAATAAAATCCATAATAAACCTAATGAATTTGTCCATGTCCTTTGAACATCGTATGAAAACTCAGGACTTGTTACGACTCAGTATGTGACATTAGCAACATGAAAAGTAATTTAGAATAATGTAGGAAGCGTTACAACTTCTAAGAACACCTTACATCACCGTACGAAACGTTAAAACTCCAAAATAAACCTAATGAATTCCTTCGAGTCATTTAAACATCGTACGACAACTTTGAATATATTACGACTTTGTATGCCAAATTAGCACCTTGAAAAGCATGTTAGTATACTGTACGACACCTCACAACTCCTAACAACACCTTACAATACCGTACATAAAAATAAAATCCATAATAAACCTAATGAATTCGTCTGAGACCTTTGAACATCGTACGATAACTCATGACATGTTACGACTATGTATGTGACATTAGCAACATGAAAAGTATTTTAGGATAATGTAGGACGCGTTACAACTTCTAATAACACCTTACAACACCGTACGAAACATTAAAACTCCATAATAAACCTAATGAATTCCTCCGAGTCATTTAAACATCGTACGCAACTTAGAATATATTACCACTATGTATGCCACATTAGATCCTTAAAAAGCATGTTAGTATAACGTACGACACCTTACAACTCCTAACAACACCTTACAATACCGTACGTAAAAATAAAATCCATAATAAACCTAATGAATTTGTCCATGTCCTTTGAACATCGTATGAAAACTCAGGACTTGTTACGACTCAGTATGTGACATTAGCAACATGAAAAGTAATATAGAATAATGTAGGACGCGTTACAACTTCTAAGAACACCTTACATCACCGTACGAAACATTAAAACTCCAAAATAAACCTAATGAATTCCTTCGAGTCATTTAAAGATCGTACGACAACTTTGAATATATTACGACTCTGTATGCCAAATTAGCACCTTGAAAAGCATGTTAGTATACTGTACGACACCTCACAACTCCTAACCACACCTTACAATACCGTACGTAAAAATAAAATCCATAATAAACCTAATGAATTCGTCCGAGTCCTATGAACATCGTACGATAACTCAGGAATTGTTACGACTCTGTATGTGAAATTACCAACATGAAAAGTAATTTAGAAAAATGTAGGACGCGTTACAACTTCTAAGAACACCGTACATCACCGTACGAAACCTTAATACTCCATAATAAACCTAATGAATTCGTCTGAGTCCTTTGAACATCGTACGATAACTCATGACATGTTACGACTATGTATGTGACATTAGCAACATGAAAAGTATTTTAGGATAATGTAGGACGCGTTACAACTTCTAATAACACCTTACAACACCGTACGAAACATTAAAACTCCATAATAAACCTAATGAATTCCTCCGAGTCATTTAAACATCGTACGCAACTTAGAATATATTACCACTATGTATGCCACATTAGATCCTTAAAAAGCATGTTAGTATAACGTACGACACCTTACAACTCCTAACAACACCTTACAATACCGTACGTAAAAATAAAATCCATAATAAACCTAATGAATTTGTCCATGTCCTTTGAACATCGTATGAAAACTCAGGACTTGTTACGACTCAGTATGTGACATTAGCAACATGAAAAGTAATTTAGAATAATGTAGGACGCGTTACAACTTCTAAGAACACCTTACATCACCGTACGAAACATTAAAACTCCAAAATAAACCTAATGAATTCTTTCGAGTCATTTAAACATCGTACGACAACTTTGAATATATTACGACTCTGTATGCCAAATTAGCACCTTGAAAAGCATGTTAGTATACTGTACGACACCTCACAACTCCTAACAACACCTTACAATACCGTACGTAAAAATAAAATCCATAATAAACCTAATGAATTTGTCCATGTCCTTTGAACATCGTATGAAAACTCAGGACTTGTTACGACTCAGTATGTGACATTAGCAACATGAAAAGTAATTTAGAATAATGTAGGACGCGTTACAACTTCTAAGAACACCTTACATCACCGTACGAAACATTAAAACTCCAAAATAAACCTAATGAATTCTTTCGAATCATTTAAACATCGTACGACAACTTTGAATATATTACGACTCTGTATGCCAAATTAGCACCTTGAAAAGCATGTTAGTATACTGTACGACACCTCACAACTCCTAACAACACCTTACAATACCGTACGTAAAAATAAAATCCATAATAAACCTAATGAATTCGTCCGAGTCCTATGAACATCGTACGATAACTCAGGAATTGTTACGACTCTGTATGTGACATTACCAACATGAAAAGTAATTTAAAATAATGTAGGACGCGTTACAACTTCTAAGAACACCTTACATCACCGTACGAAACATTAAAACTCCAAAATAAACCTAATGAATTCCTTCGAGACATTTAAACATCGTACGACAACTTTGAATATATTACGACTCTGTATGCCAAATTAGCACCTTGAAAAGCATGTTAGTATACTGTACGACACCTCACAACTCCTAACAACACCTTACAATACCGTACGTAAAAATAAAATCCATAATAAACCTAATGAATTCGTCTGAGTCCTTTTAACATCGTACGATAACTCATGACATGTTACGACTATGATGTGACATTAGCAACATGAAAAGTATTTTAGTATAATGTAGGATGCGTTACAATTTCTAATAACACCTTACAACACCGTACGAAACATTAAAACTCCATAATAAACCTAATGAATTCCTCCGAGTCATTTAAACATCGTACGCAACTTAGAATATATTACCACTATGTATGCCACATTAGATCCTTAAAAAGCATGTTAGTATAACGTACGACACCTTACAACTCCTAACAACACCTTACAATACCGTACGTAAAAATAAAATCCATAATAAACCTAATGAATTTGTCCATGTCCTTTGAACATCGTATGAAAACTCAGGACTTGTTACGACTCAGTATGTGACATTAGCAACATGAAAAGTAATTTAGAATAATGTAGGACGCGTTACAACTTCTAAGAACACCTTACATCACCGTACGAAACATTAAAACTCCAAAATAAACCTAATGAATTCCTTCGAGTCGTTTAAACATCGTACGACAACTTTGAATATATTACGACTCTGTATGCCAAATTTGCACCTTGAAAAGCATGTTAGTATACTGTACGACACCTCACAACTCCTAACAACACCTTACAATACCGTACGTAAAAATAAAATCCATAATAAACCTAATGAATTCGTCCGAGTCCTATGAACATCGTACGATAACTCAGGAATTGTTACGACTCTGTATGTGACATTACCAACATGAAAAGTAATTTACAAAAATGTAGGACGCGTTACAACTTCTAAGAACACCGTACATCACCGTACGAAACCTTAAAACTCCATAATAAACATAATGAATTAGTCCGAGTCCTATGAACATCGTACGATAACTCATGACATGTTACGACTATGTATGTGACATTAGCAACATGAAAAGTATTTTAGGATAATGTAGGACGCGTTACAACTTCTAATAACACCTTACAACACCGTACGAAACATTAAAACTCCATAATAAACCTAATGAATTCCTCCGAGTCATTTAAACATCGTACGCAACTTCGAATATATTACCATTATGTATGCCACATTAGATCCTTAAAAAGCATGTTAGTATAACGTACGACACCTTACAACTCCTAACAACACCTTACAATACCGTACGTAGAAATAAAATCCATAATAAACCTAATGAATTTGTCCATGTCCTTTGAACATCGTATGAAAACTCAGGACTTGTTACGACTCAGTATGTGACATTAGCAACATGAAAAGTAATTTAGAATAATGTAGGACGCGTTACAACTTCTAAGAACACCTTACATCACCGTACGAAACATTAAAACTCCAAAATAAACCTAATGAATTCCTTCGAGTCATTTAAACATCGTACGACAACTTTGAATATATTACGACTCTGTATGCCAAATTAGTACCTTGAAAAGCATGTTAGTATACTGTACGACACCTCACAACTCCTAACAACACCTTACAATACCGTACGTAAAAATAAAATCCATAATAAACCTAATGAATTCGTCTGAGTCCTTTGAACATCGTACGATAACTCATGACATGTTACGATTATGTATGTGACATTAGCAACATGAAAAGTATTTTAGGATAATGTAGGACGCGTTACAACTTCTAATAACACCTTACAACACCGTACGAAACATTAAAACTCCATAATAAACCTAATGAATTCCTCCGAGTCATTTAAACATCGTACGCAACTTAGAATATATTACCACTATGTATGCCACATTAGATCCTTAAAAAGCATGTTAGTATAACGTACGACACCTTACAACTCCTAACAACACCTTACAATACCGTACGTAAAAATAAAATCCATAATAAACCTAATGAATTTGTCAATGTCCTTTGAACATCGTATGAAAACTCAGGACTTGTTACGACTCAGTATGTGACATTAGCAACATGAAAAGTAATTTAGAATAATGTAGGACGCGTTACAACTTCTAAAAACACCTTACATCACCGTACGAAACATTAAAACTCCAAAATAAACCTAATGAATTCCTTCGAGTCGTTTAAACATCGTACGACAACTTTGAATATATTACGACTCTGTATGCCAAATTTGCACCTTGAAAAGCATGTTAGTATACTGTACGACACCTCACAACTCCTAACAACACCTTACAATACCGTACGTAAAAATAAAATCCATAATAAACCTAATGAATTCGTCCGAGTCCTATGAACATCGTACGATAACTCAGGAATTGTTACGACTCTGTATGTGACATTACCAACATGAAAAGTAATTTAGAAAAATGTAGGACGCGTTACAACTTCTAAGAACACCGTACATCACCGTACGAAACCTTAAAACTCCATAATAAACATAATGAATTAGTCCGAGTCCTATGAACATCGTACGATAACTCATGACATGTTACGACTATGTATGTGACATTAGCAACATGAAAAGTATTTTAGGATAATGTAGGACGCGTTACAACTTCTAATAACACCTTACAACACCGTACGAAACATTAAAACTCCATAATAAACCTAATGAATTCCTCCGAGTCATTTAAACATCGTACGCAACTTCGAATATATTACCACTATGTATGCCACATTAGATCCTTAAAAAGCATGTTAGTATAACGTATGACACCTTACAACTCCTAACAACACCTTACAATACCGTACGTAAAAATAAAATCCATAATAAACCTAATGAATTTGTCCATGTCCTTTGAACATCGTATGAAAACTCAGGACTTGTTACGACTCAGTATGTGACATTAGCAACATGAAAAGTAATTTAGAATAATGTAGGACGCGTTACAACTTCTAAGAACACCTTACATCACCGTACGAAACATTAAAACTCCAAAATAAACCTAATGAATTCCTTCGAGTCATTTAAACATCGTACGACAACTTTGAATATATTACGCCTCTGTATGCTAAATTAGTACCTTGAAAAGCATGTTAGTATATTGTACGACACCTTACAATACCGTACGTAAAAATAAAATCCATAATAAACCTAATGCATTCGTCTGAGTCCTTTGAACATCGTACGATAACTCATGACATGTTACGATTATGTATGTGACATTAGCAACATGAAAAGTATTTTAGGATAATGTAGGACGCGTTACAACTTCTAATAACACCTTACAACACCGTACGAAACATTAAAACTCCATAATAAACCTAATGAATTCCTCCGAGTCATTTAAACATCGTACGCAACTTAGAATATATTACCACTATGTATGCCACATTAGATCCTTAAAAAGCATGTTAGTATAACGTACGACACCTTACAACTCCTAACAACACCTTACAATACCGTACGTAAAAATAAAATCCATAATAAACCTAATGAATTTGTCCATGTCCTTTGAACATCGTATGAAAACTTAGGACTTGTTACGACTCAGTATGTGACATTAGCAACATGAAAAGTAATTTAGAATAATGTAGGACGCGTTACAACTTCTAAGAACACCTTACATCACCGTACGAAACATTAAAACTCCAAAATAAACCTAATGAATTCCTTCGAGTCGTTTAAACATCGTACGACAACTTTGAATATATTACGACTCTGTATGCCAAATTTGCACCTTGAAAAGCATGTTAGTATACTGTACGACACCTCACAACTCCTAACAACACCTTACAATACCGTACGTAAAAATAAAATCCATAATAAACCTAATGAATTCGTCCGAGTCCTATGAACATCGTACGATAACTCAGGAATTGTTACGACTCTGTATGTGACATTACCAACATGAAAAGTAATTTAGAAAAATGTAGGACGCGTTACAACTTCTAAGAACACCGTACATCACCGTACGAAACCTTAAAACTCCATAATAAACATAATGAATTAGTCCGAGTCCTATGAACATCGTACGATAACTCATGACATATTACGACTATGTATGTGACATTAGCAACATGAAAAGTATTTTAGGATAATGTAGGACGCGTTACAACTTCTAATAACACCTTACAACACCGTACGAAACATTAAAACTCCATAATAAACCTAATGAATTCCTCCGAGTCATTTAAACATCGTACGCAACTTCGAATATATTACCACTATGTATGCCACATTAGATCCTTAAAAAGCATGTTAGTATAACGTATGACACCTTACAACTCCTAACAACACCTTACAATACCGTACGTAAAAATAAAATCCATAATAAACCTAATGAATTTGTCCATGTCCTTTGAACATCGTATGAAAACTCAGGACTTGTTACGACTCAGTATGTGACATTAGCAACATGAAAAGTAATTTAGAATAATGTAGGACGCGTTACAACTTCTAAGAACACCTTACATCACCGTACGAAACATTAAAACTCCAAAATAAACCTAATGAATTCCTTCGAGTCATTTAAACATCGTACGACAACTTTGAATATATTACGCCTCTGTATGCTAAATTAGTACCTTGAAAAGCATGTTAGTATACTGTACGACACCTCACAACTCCTAACAACACCTTACAATACCGTACGTAAAAATAAAATCCATAATAAACCTAATGCATTCGTCTGAGTCCTTTGAACATCGTACGATAACTCATGACATGTTACGATTATGTATGTGACATTAGCAACATGAAAAGTATTTTAGGATAATGTAGGACGCGTTACAACTTCTAATAACACCTTACAACACCGTACGAAACATTAAAACTCCATAATAAACCTAATGAATTCCTCCGAGTCATTTAAACATCGTACGCAACTTAGAATATATTACCACTATGTATGCCACATTAGATCCTTAAAAAGCATGTTAGTATAACGTACGACACCTTACAACTCCTAACAACACCTTACAATACCGTACGTAAAAATAAAATCCATAATAAACCTAATGAATTTTTCCATGTCCTTTGAACATCGTATGAAAACTCAGGACTTGTTACGACTCAGTATGTGACATTAGCAACATGAAAAGTAATTTAGAATAATGTAGGACGCGTTACAACTTCTAAGAACACCTTACATCACCGTACGAAACATTAAAACTCCAAAATAAACCTAATGAATTCCTTCGAGTCGTTTAAACATCGTACGACAACTTTGAATATATTACGACTCTGTATGCCAAATTTGCACCTTGAAAAGCATGTTAGTATACTGTACGACACCTCACAACTCCTAACAACACCTTACAATACCGTACGTAAAAATAAAATCCATAATAAACCTAATGAATTCGTCCGAGTCCTATGAACATCGTACGATAACTCAGGAATTGTTACGACTCTGTATGTGACATTACCAACATGAAAAGTAATTTAGAAAAATGTAGGACGCGTTACAACTTCTAAGAACACCGTACATCACCGTACGAAACCTTAAAACTCCATAATAAACATAATGAATTAGTCCGAGTCCTATGAACATCGTACGATAACTCATGACATGTTACGACTATGTATGTGACATTAGCAACATGAAAAGTATTTTAGGATAATGTAGGACGCGTTACAACTTCTAATAACACCTTACAACACCGTACGAAACATTAAAACTCCATAATAAACCTAATGAATTCCTCCGAGTCATTTAAACATCGTACGCAACTTCGAATATATTACCACTATGTATGCCACATTAGATCCTTAAAAAGCATGTTAGTATAACGTATGACACCTTACAACTCCTAACAACACCTTACAATACCGTACGTAAAAATAAAATCCATAATAAACCTAATGAATTTGTCCATGTCCTTTGAACATCGTATGAAAACTCAGGACTTGTTACGACTCAGTATGTGACATTAGCAACATGAAAAGTAATTTAGAATAATGTAGGACGCGTTACAACTTCTAAGAACACCTTACATCACCGTACGAAACATTAAAACTCCAAAATAAACCTAATGAATTCCTTCGAGTCATTTAAACATCGTACGACAACTTTGAATATATTACGCCTCTGTATGCCAAATTAGTACCTTGAAAAGCATGTTAGTATACTGTACGACACCTCACAACTCCTAACAACACCTTACAATACCGTACGTAAAAATAAAATCCATAATAAACCTAATGCATTAGTCTGAGTCCTTTGAACATCGTACGATAACTCATGACATGTTACGATTATGTATGTGACATTAGCAACATGAAAAGTATTTTAGGATAATGTAGGACGCGTTACAACTTCTAATAACACCTTACAATACCGTACGAAACATTAAAACTCCATAATAAACCTAATGAATTCCTCCGAGTCATTTAAACATCGTACGCAACTTAGAATATATTACCACTATGTATGCCACATTAGAACCTTAAAAAGCATGTTAGTATAATGTACGACACCTTACAACTCCTAACAACACCTTACAATACCGTACGTAAAAATAAAATCCATAATAAACCTAATGAATTTGTCCATGTCCTTTGAACATCGTATGAAAACTCAGGACTTGTTACGACTCAGTATGTGACATTAGCAACATGAAAAGTAATTTAGAATAATGTAGGACGCGTTACAACTTCTAAGAACACCTTACATCACCGTACGAAACATTAAAACTCCAAAATAAGCCTAATGAATTCTTTCGAGTCATTTAAACATCGTACGACAACTTTGAATATATTACGACTCTGTATGCCAAATTAGCACCTTGAAAAGCATGTTAGTATACTGTACGACACCTCACAACTCCTAACAACACCTTACAATACCGTACGTAAAAATAAAATCCATAATAAACCTAATGAATTCGTCCGAGTCCAATGAACATCGTACGATAACTCATGACATGTTACGACTATGTATGTGACATTAGCAACATGAAAAGTAATTTAGAATAATGTAGGACGCGTTACAACTTCTAAGAACACCTTACATCACCGTACGAAACATTAAAACTCCAAAATAAACCTATTGAATTCCTCCGAGTCATTTAAATATTGTACGCAACTTAGAATATATTACCACTATGTATGCCAAATTAGCACCTTGAAAAGCATGTTAGTATACTGTACGACACCTCACAACTCCTAACAACACCTTACAATACCGTACGTAAAAATAAAATCCATAATAAACCTAATGAATTTGTCCATGTCCTTTGAACATCGTATGAAAACTCAGGACTTGTTACGACTCAGTATGTGACATTAGCAACATGAAAAGTAATTTAGAATAATGTAGGACACGTTACAACTTCTAAGAACACCTTACATCACCGTACGAAACATTAAAACTCCAAAATAAACCTAATGAATTCTTTCGAGTCATTTAAACATCGTACGACAACTTTGAATATATTACGACTCTGTATGCCAAATTAGCACCTTGAAAAGCATGTTAGTATATTGTACGACACCTCACAACTCCTAACAACACCTTACAATACCGTACGTAAAAATAAAATCCATAATAAACCTAATGAATTCGTCCGAGTCCTATGAACATCGTACGATAACTCAGGAATTGTTACGACTCTGTATGTGACATTACCAACATGAAAAGTAATTTAAAATAATGTAGGACGCGTTACAACTACTAAGAACACCTTACATCACCGTACGAAACATTAAAACTCCAAAATAAACATAATGAATTCCTTCGAGTCATTTAAACATCGTACGACAACTTTGAATATATTACGACTCTGTATGCCAAATTAGCACCTTGAAAAGCATGTTAGTATACTGTACGACACCTCACAACTCCTAACAACACCTTACAATACCGTACGTAAAAATAAAATCCATAATAAACCTAATGAATTCGTCTGAGTCCTTTTAACATCGTACGATAACTCATGACATGTTACGACTATGTATGTGACATTAGCAACATGAAAAGTATTTTAGTATAATGTAGGACGCGTTACAATTTCTAATAACACCTTACAACACCGTACGAAACATTAAAACTCCATAATAAACCTAATGAATTCCTCCGAGTCATTTAAACATCGTACGCAACTTAGAATATATTACCACTATGTATGCCACATTAGATCCTTAAAAAGCATGTTAGTATAACGTACGACACCTTACAACTCCTAACAACACCTTACAATACCGTACGTAAAAATAAATTCCATAATAAACCTAATGAATTTGTCCATGTCCTTTGAACATCGTATGAAAACTCAGGACTTGTTACGACTCAGTATGTGACATTAGCAATATGAAAAGTAATTTAGAATAATGTAGGACGCGCTACAACTTCTAAGAACACCTTACATCACTGTACGAAACATTAAAACTCCAAAATAAACCTAATGAATTCCTTCGAGTCATTTAATCATCGTACGACAACTTTGAATATATTACGACTCTGTATGCAAAATTAGCACCTTGAAATGCATGTTAGTATACTGTACGACACCTCACAACTCCTAACAACACCTTACAATACAGTACGTAAAAATAAAATCCATAATAAACCTAATGAATTCGTCCGAGTCCTATGAACATCGTACGATAACTCAGGAATTGTTACGACTCTGTATGTGACATTACCAACATGAAAAGTAATTTAGAAAAATGTAGGACGCGTTACAACTTCTAAGAACACCGTACATCACCGTACGAAACCTTAAAACTCCATAATAAACATAATGAATTAGTCCGAGTCCTATGAACATCGTACGATAACTCATGACATGTTACGACTATGTATGTGACATTAGCAACATGAAAAGTATTTTACGATAATGTAGGACGCGTTACAACTTCAAATAACACCTTACAACACCGTACGAAACATTAAAACTCCATAATAAACCTAATGAATTCTTCCGAGTCATTTAAACATCGTACGCAACTTAGAATATATTACCACTATGTATGCCACATTAGATCCTTAAAAAGCATGTTAGTATAACGTACGACACCTTACAACTCCTAACAACACCTTACAATACCGTACGTAAAAATAAAATCCATAATAAACCTAATGAATTTGTCCATGTCCTTTGAACATCGTATGAAAACTCAGGACTTGTTACGACTCAGTATGTGACATTAGCAACATGAAAAGTAATTTAGAATAATGTAGGACGCGTTACAACTTCTAAGAACACCTTACATCACCGTACGAAACATTAAAACTCCAAAATAAACCTAATGAATTCCTTCAAGTCATTTAAACATTGTACGACAACTTTGAATATATTACGACTCTGTATGCAAAATTAGCACCTTGAAAAGCATGTTAGTATACTGTACGACACCTCACAACTCCTAACAACACCTTACAATACAGTACGTAAAAATAAAATCCATAATAAACCTAATGAATTCGTCCGAGTCCTATGAACATCGTACGATAACTCAGGAATTGTTACGACTCTGTATGTGACATTACCAACATGAAAAGTAATTTAGAAAAATGTAGGATGCGTTACAACTTCTAAGAACACCGTACATCACCGTACGAAACCTTAAAACTCCATAATAAACATAATGAATTAGTCCGAGTCCTATTAACATCGTACGATAACTCATGACATGTTACGACTATGTATGTGACATTAGCAACATGAAAAGTATTTTAGGATAATGTAGGACGCGTTACAACTTATAATAACACCTTACAACACCGTACGAAACATTAAAACTCCATAATAAACCTAATGAATTCCTCCGAGTCATTTAAACATCGTACGCAACTTAGAATATATTACCACTATGTATGCCACATTAGATCCTTAAAAAGCATGTTAGTATAACGAACGACACCTTACAACTCCTAACAACACCTTACAATACCGTACGTAAAAATAAAATCCATAATAAACCTAATGAATTTGTCCATGTCCTTTGAACATCGTATGAAAACTCAGGACTTGTTACGACTCAGTATGTGACATTAGCAACATGAAAAGTAATTTAGAATAATGTAGGACGCGTTACAACTTCTAAGAACACCTTACATCACCGTACTAAACATTAAAACTCCAAAATAAACCTAATGAATTCCTTCAAGTCATTTAAACATCGTACGACAACTTTGAATATATTAAGACTCTGTATGCCAAATTAGCACCATGAAAAGCATGTTAGTATACTGTACGACACCTCACAACTCCTAACAACACCTTACAATACCGTACGTAAAAATAAAATCCATAATAAACCTAATGAATTCGTCTGAGTCCTTTGAACATCGTACGATAACTCATGACATGTTACGACTATGTATGTGACATTAGCAACATGAAAAGTATTTTAGGATAATGTAGGACGCGTTACAACTTCTAATAACACCTTACAACACCGTACGAAACATTAAAACTCCATAATAAACCTAATGAATTCCTCCGAGTCATTTAAACATCGTACGCAACTTAGAATATATTACCACTATGTATGCCACATTAGATCCTTAAAAAGCATGTTAGTATAACATACGACACCTTACAACTCCTAACAACACCTTACAATACAGTACGTAAAAATAAAATCCATAATAAACCTAATGAATTCGTCCGAGTCCTATGAACATCGTACGATAACTCAGGAATTGTTACGACTCTGTATGTGACATTACCAACATGAAAAGTAATTTAGAAAAATGTAGGACGCGTTACAACTTCTAAGAACACCGTACATCACCGTACGAAACCTTAAAACTCCATAATAAACATAATGAATTAGTCCGAGTCCTATGAACATCGTACGATAACTCATGACATGTTACGACTATGTATGTGACATTAGCAACATGAAAAGTATTTTAGGATAATGTAGGACGCGTTACAACTTCTAATAACACCTTACAACACCATACGAAACATTAAAACTCCATAATAAACCTAATGAATTCCTCCGAGTCATTTAAACATCGTACGCAACTTAGAATATATTACCACTATGTATGCCACATTAGATCCTTAAAAAGCATGTTAGTATAACGTACGACACCTTACAACTCCTAACAACACCTTACAATACCGTACGTAAAAATAAAATCCATAATAAACCTAATGAATTTGTCCATGTCCTTTGAACATCGTATGAAAACTCAGGACTTGTTACGACTCAGTATGTGACATTAGCAACATGAAAAGTAATTTAGAATAATGTAGGACGCGTTACAACTTCTAAGAACACCTTACATCACCGTACGAAACATTAAAACTCCAAAATAAACCTAATGAATTCCTTCAAGTCATTTAAACATCGTACGACAACTTTGAATATATTACGACTCTGTATGCCAAATTAGCACCTTGAAAAGCATGTTAGTATACTGTACGACACCTCACAACTCCTAACAACACATTACAATACTGTACGTAAAAATAAAATCCATAATAAACCTAATGAATTCGTCTGAGACCTTTGAACATCGTACGATAACTCATGACATGTTACGACTATGTATGTGACATTAGCAACATGAAAAGTATTTTAGGATAATGTAGGACGCGTTACAACTTCTAATAACACCTTACAACACCGTACGAAACATTAAAACTCCATAATAAACCTAATGAATTCCTCCGAGTCATTTAAACATCGTACGCAACTTAGAATATATTACCACTATGTATGCCACATTAGATCCTTAAAAAGCATGTTAGTATAACGTACGACACCTTACAACTCCTAACAACACCTTACAATACCGTACGTAAAAATAAAATCCATAATAAACCTAATGAATTTGTCCATGTCCTTTGAACATCGTATGAAAACTCAGGACTTGTTACGACTCAGTATGTGACATTAGCAACATGAAAAGTAATTTAGAATAATGTAGGACGCGTTATAACTTCTAAGAACACCTTACATCACCGTACGAAACATTAAAACTCCAAAATAAACCTAATGAATTCCTTCGAGTCATTTAAACATCGTACGACAACTTTGAATATATTACGACTCTGTATGCCAAATTAGCACCTTGAAAAGCATGTTAGTATACTGTACGACACCTCACAACTCCTAACAACACCTTACAATACAGTACGTAAAAATAAAATCCATAATAAACCTAATGAATTCGTCCGAGTCCTATGAACATCGTACGATAACTCAGGAATTGTTACGACTCTGTATGTGACATTACCAACATGAAAAGTAATTTAGAAAAATGTAGGACGCGTTACAACTTCTAAGAACACCGTACATCACCGTACGAAACCTTAAAACTCCATAATAAACATAATGAATTAGTCCGAGTCCTATGAACATCGTACGATAACTCATGACATGTTACGACTATGTATGTGACATTAGCAACATGAAAAGTATTTTAGGATAATGTAGGACGCGTTACAACTTCTAATAACACCTTACAACACCGTACGAAACATTAAAACTCCATAATAAACCTAATGAATTCCTCCGAGTCATTTAAACATCGTACGCAACTTAGAATATATTACCACTATGTATGCCACATTAGATCCTTAAAAAGCATGTTAGTATAACGTACGACACCTTACAACTCCTAACAACATCTTACAATACCGTACGTAAAAATAAAATCCATAATAAACCTAATTAATCCGTCCATAATAAACCTAATTAATTCGTCCCAGTCCTATGAACATCGTACGATAACTAAGTGTTAGTCTATGTGTTAGTCTATGTCGGTTGTTAGTCTATGTGTTAGTCTATGTCGGTTTATGACCTATTAATAATCTCATTAGTTTAGGGTACCTAGATGTAATTTGGTTTTCTATATATTTGGTTGTAATCTTTTCAATATTCATCAATCAAAGTTACCTTTCATAGTTTGATTTGGTATCAGAGCCAAATCAGGCTCTAACCTAATCGGTCTTCCTCCTACCCTCTACCGCCGCCGTACCACCGGCAAAACATGGCTGCAATATCACCCTTCACCAATACAGAGAAAACTACCCACTCTCACAAATTCGCCTTTTCCCTTAAACCTACAAACTATGGCTATTGGCGATCCATGATTGAATCATACCTTAAATCACAAAACCTCTTTGGCTATGTTGATGGAACAATACCTTGCCCTACACAAAAAGTCACTGTTGGAACCAACACCACTGACAATCCCAGTTACATCCCATAGATCTCCAATGATGCTCACATCCAAACCCTAGTCTCAACCACTATAACCGAAGAATCCTATCATCATGTACAAGGTTGGCTCTCATTAGAGCGAGCTTATGAGCCTAATACTGCTGCTCATGAATTCACTCTCAAAAATCAACTGCTCAGAATCACTCAACATGGCGATGAAAAACCGGCTGATTATCTTTCAAGGGCACAAAGATATGCAACCGCCTTGGCAAATATTGGTGAACCAGTAAAAGACAAAGATCTTGGTATGTTCACTATTGCAGGGCTGCGAGAAGAGTATAATGGCCTTAAAAGTACCCTGCTGGCTCGTTCTCCTCCGGTTTCTTTCAACGAAATCCATGCTATTCTTAGTGACCATGATTACTTAATCACCACCACTCTCAACAACAATCCAAAGGCGTTTCTTGCTGCACAACAGCCTACTTTTTCCTCACAACAGCAGCAGTTCTCAACTACAACACCACTATCAACCCAACCAACTCTTGATCAACTACAGCAACAACTTCACAGCATTCAGTTAGTCGCATCTCAGTTGGGGCAGCAGCTAAATCCTGGTATTTTACCAAAACCTCAAGCTAATTATGTCTCTAGATCACATAACTCCAATCGAGGTGGTCGAAACAATCGTGGCTACTCGCGTGCTAATTATCGTGGTGCTGTGAATTCACGCCCAAGAGATAACAATGGTACACGTCAGTTCTCATGGGCTTCCACTCAGAATATGGTTTATGGTCATTGCAATCGATGTGGAATTGGTCATCTACCCTCACAGTGCCCGAATCAGCAGAATCAAGCCCGTGCTGAACCGCAAGCGAATTTTGCAGCCCACTCAGATGTTGGTTCCTCATCCGGCACTACTTGGAAACCTGACACTGGTGCAACTCATCATGCCACTCCAGATCTATCCAGCTTAGACAACTCAGAGGCATACTATGGTAACGATTCTTTACTTGTTGGTAATGGTAAAACTATTCCTATCTTTAACATTGGTTCTTTAAAGATCTACTCATCCAACAAAACATTCAACTTATCTAATATCCTTCATGTCCCTAAACTAAAACAAAATCTTTTATCAGTTCAAAAATTTTGTTTTGATAATAATGTCTTCTTTGAATTTCATTCTTCTTATTTTGTTTTGAAGGACGAGCCTACACACAATACCCTTCTTACGGGTCCTAGTGAGCAAGGCTTATACTCCATTCGCCTTCCACAACTCAAGTCTCTACCCAAGGTCCCATTCACTGCTGTCAAAGCTTCCTCGAATATTTGGCATCAACGTTTGGGAAATCCTCATAGTCAAGTGTTTAATTCAATTGTTTCTCATTGTTCTTTACCAGTTTTGGACAAATTATCAAATGACTTATGTTCTTCTTGTCAAATGGGAAAATCATCCAAATTATCTTTATCTGATTCTACTTTTCGTAGTCATAATGTTTTAGATCTTGTATATTGTGATGTTTGGGGTCCTTCGTCATCACCATCTTCTGATGGTCATCGTTATTTTTTGTTATGTGTGGATCACTGCACTCGCTATATGTGGATTTGTCACTTAACACAAAAATCTAAATGTTTATATCACCTTAACCAACTTCATCACCATGGCTGAACGCCAATTCAACACTAAATTAAAATGTATTCAATCTGATTGGGGGGGTGAATTTCGACCCATTTCAAATTTTTGTCGCAACCTTGGCATTATCCATCGACGTTCCTGTCCACACACAAGCGAACAAAATGGCACTGTTGAACGTCGTCATCGTCACGTTGTAGAAACTGGATTGTCCCTCTTGGCTCAATCCAGTTTCCCTCAACGCTTCTGGCACTTTGCCTTTGAAACGGCCGTCTATCTCATTAACCGGCTTCCTTCTCGTGTCTCATCCAATAAATCCCCATTCCTACGAGTTTTTGGCTCTCAGTGCTTTCCGTATCTTCGCCCGTATAACCGTCACAAAATTGAATTTCGTTCCACACCGTGTGTCTTTCTTGGCTATAGCTTATCCCATCATGGTTATCGGTGCTTTGATCCTTCCACTAACCGCATCTACATCGTTCGACATGTTCGTTTCAATGAACATATTTTTCCATACAAACCATCACCAAATCCTCCTCCTACATCACCACCATCCACATACATCTCTGTTTTTCCCAATCTCCCACCCGGTTTTCCTTCTGAACCGACACCAATCACTCCTACCTCTAACTCTAGTCCAACAAATCTACCCAGTCCAACTGATCCAAATCAACCAACCACACCCATCACACCACCATCTCAACACAACCCGCAATCACCACCACCACCACCACCACCAACACCGATCCAACGAACCAAGCCAGCCAACCTTCGTCCCAATCCGAAACAACCCGATAGGTACAATCCTGCTGCCTACAACGTCACTAGTTCTTCCTCTCCTCCCATTGCTCCAACTAGTTTTACCATTGCTAAAAAGTATGTTGAATGGCGCCAAGCCAAGTCCACTGAGTTGGATTCGCTTTATAGAAATGGCACGTGGACACTTGTGCCCCCCGTGCCTAATGCTAACGTTGTTGATTGTAAATGGGTGTACAGGTTAAAATCAGATGAAAATGGGAAGATTAATAGGTACAAAGCACGACTTGTTGCCAAGGGTTTTCACCAACAACATGGTGTGGATTATCATGAGACCTTCAGCCCGGTTATCAAACCTACCACTATTCGTACAGTATTATCTCTGGCTGTTACAAATAAGTGGCCCCTTCGGCAACTGGATATTGACACAGCTTTTTTGCATGGTAATCTAGACGAAACAATTTATATGTGTCAACCTCCAGGCTTTGTTGACCCAGAAAGACCGCAACATGTGTGTTTACTGAACAAGTCAATCTATGATCTAAAGCAAGCCCCTCGTGCCTGGTTCAACAAATTATCCATGACACTTCAGCATCTTGGATTCTGTGGATCCAAGACGGATCCCTCCTTATTCATTCTTCATTCAGCAGGCTCTCTTATTTATTTACTTGTTTATGTTGATGACATCATAATCACAGGTAATAACTCGACTGAAGTTGCACGGATTATTGAACAACTTAATTGTCTCTTTCCTCTTAAGGATATGGGTCCCTTACACTATTTTCTGGGAGTTGAGGTTATCCACAAGGGCCATGATTTAATCCTCTCACAAAGAAAATATATTACTGATAATTTGCATAGGGCTGGTTTGGTAGATTGCAAACCGATATCTACACTTATGAGTACCTCCTCTGTTCTGCTGCCAGATGATAGTCCTCTCCTTGATGATCCCTCTCGGTACAGACAAACAGTGGGAGCACTTCAGTATGCCACTCTTTCTCGCCCTGACATCGCCTTTGCTGTAAACAAGGTTTGTCAGTTCATGCATGCTCCTACTGACAATCACTGGGCTGGTGTCAAGCGTATTTTACGCTATCTAAAAGGCACACTCAACATGGGCCTTTGGATCCGTCATAACACAGGTTATCAGCTTCAAGCTTTTACAGACTCTCACTGGTCCACCAACCTTTAGGCATTCTCGGACTCAGATTGGGCAGGCTGCCCAATCGATCGTCGATCCATGGGGGGATTTGCTATATATCTAGGTACCAATCTTATCTCTTGGTCTGCTCGCAAACAACGAACTGTTTCTCGTTCCTCAACAGAATCAGAGTACAAAGCTATTGCAGATACAGTTACAGAATTAATTTGGGTAAGGTCTCTTCTTCGAGAACTTGGATTGGACAGTTACGTGCCAACACTCTGGTGTGATAATCTTGGAGCAACTTATCTCACTGCCAATCCAGTTTTTCGTGCACGAACTAAACATGTCGAAGATGATTATCATTTTGTTCGTGAACAAGTTACTCAAGGACATTTCAATGTGAAGTTTATCTCCACTGAGGATCAAGTAGCTGATATTTTTACAAAGCCATTATCTTCTCAAAAGTTTGAGTTCTTTAGATCCAAGTTACAGATTGCTAATCCCCCTCCCTGAACTTGCGGGGGAATGTTAGTCTATGTGTTAGTCTAAGTCGGTTGTTAGTCTATTTGTTAGTCTATGTCGGTTTATGACCTAGTAATAATCTCATTAATTTAGGGTACCTAGATGTAATTTGGTTTTCTATATATTTGGTTGTAATTTTTTCAATATTCATCAATCAAAGTTACCTTTCATAGTTTGATTCTAAGGACTTGTTACGACTCTTTATGTGACATTAGCAACATGAAAAGTAATTTAGAATAATGTAGGACGCGTTACAACTTCTAAGAACACCTTACATCACCGTACGAAACATTAAAACTCCAAAATAAACCTAATGAATTCCTTCGAGTCATTTAAACATCGTATGACAACTTCGAATATATTACGACTCTGTATGCCAAATTAGCACCTTGAAAAGCTTGTTAGTATACTGTACGACACCTCACAACTCCTAACAACACCTTACAATACAGTATATAAAAATAAAATCCATAATAAACCTAATGAATTCTTCTGAGTCCTTTGAACATCGTACGATAACTCAGGACTTGTTACGACTCCGTATGTGACACTAGCAACATGAAAATTAATTTATAATAATGTAGGACGCGTTACAACTTCTAAGAACACCTTATATCACCGTACCAAACATTAAAACTCCATAATAATCCTAATGAATTCTTCCGAGTCATTTAAACGTCGTACGACAACTTAGAATATTTTACGACTCTGTATGCCACATTAGTACCTTGAAAAGCATGTTAGTATAATCTACGACACCTCACAACTCCTAACACCATCTTAAAATATTTTACATAAAAATAAAATCCATAATAAACCTAATGAATTGGTCTGAGTCCTATGAACATCGTGCGATAACTCATGACTTGTTACGACTCTGTATGTGACATTACCAACATGAAAAGTAATTTAGAAAAATGTAGGACGCGTTACAATTTCTAAGAACACCTTACATCTCCGTACGAAATCTTAAAAGTCCATAATAAACCTAATGAATTAGTCTGAGTCCTATGAACATCGTACGATAACTAATGACTTGTTACGACTCTGTATGTGACATTAGCAACATGAAAAGTAATTTAGAATAATGTAGGACGCGTTATGACTTCTAAGAACACGTTACATCACCGTGCGAAACATTAAAACTCCATAATAAACCTAATGAATTCTTCCGAGTCATTTAAACATCGTACGACAACTTAGAATATTTTACGACTCTGTATGCCACATTAGTACCTTGAAAAGCATGTTAGTATAATGTACGACACCTCCCAACTCCTAACAACACCTTACAATACCTTACATAAAAATAAAATACATAATAAACCTAATGAATCCGTCCGAGTCCTATGAACATCGTACGATAACTAAGGACTTGTTACGGCTCTGTATGTGACATTAGGAACATGAAAAGTAATTTAGAATAATGTAGGACGTGTTACAACTTCTAAGGACTCCTTACACCACCGTACGAAACATTAAAACTCCAAAATAAACCTAACGAATTCTTCCGAGTCATTTAAACATCGTACGACAACTTAGAATATCTTACGACTCTGTATGCCACAGTACTACATTGAAAAGTATGTTTGTATAATGTACGACACCTCACAACTCCTAACACCACCTTACAATACCGTACATAAAAATAAAATACATAATAAACCTAATGAATCCGTCTGAGTCCTATGAACATCGTACGATAACTAAGGACTTGTTACGACTCTGTATGTGACATTAGGAACATGAAAAGTAATTTAGAATAATGTAGGACGCGTTACAACTTCTAAGAACACCTTACACCACCGTACGAAACATTAAAACTCCAAAATAAACCTAATGAATTCCTTCGATTCATTTAAACATCGTACGACAACTTCGAATATATTACGACTCTGTATGCCAAATTAGCACCTTGAAAAGCTTGTTAGTATACTGTACGACAACTCACAACTCCAAACAACACCTTACAAAACAGTACGTAAAAATAAAATCCATAATAAACCTAATGAATTCTTCTGAGTCCTTTGAACATCGTACGATAACTCAGGACTTGTTACGACTTTGTATGTGACACTAGCAACTTGAAAATTATTTTATAATAATGTAGGACGCGTTACAACTTCTAAGAACACCTTATATCACCGTACGAAACATTAAAACTCCATAATAAACCTAATGAATTCTTCCGAGTCATTTAAACATCGTATGACAACTTAGAATATTTTACGACTCTGTATGCCACATTAGTACCTTGAAAAGCATGTTAGTATAATGTACGACACCTCACAACTCCTAACACCACCTTAAAATACTGTATATAAAAATAAAATCCATAATAAACCTAATGAATTGGTCCGAGTCCTATGAACATCGTGCGATAACTCATGACTTGTTACGACTCTGTATGTGACATTACCAACATGAAAAGTAATTTCGAAAAATGTAGGACGCGTTACAACTTCTAAGAACACCTTACATCTCCGTACGCAACCTTAAAAGTCCATAATAAACCTAATGAATTAGTCCGAGTCCTATGAACATCGTACGATAACTAATGACTTGTTACGACTCTGTATGTAACATTAGCAACATGAAAAGTAATTTAGAATAATGTAGGACGCGTTATGACTTCTAAGAACACCTTACATCACCGTACGAAACATTAAAACTCCATAATAAACCTAATGAATTCCTCCGAGTCATTTAAACATCGTACGACAACTTCGAATATATAACGACTCTATATACCAAATTAGCACCTTGAAAAGCTTGTTAGTATACTGTACGACACCTCACAACTCCTAACAACACCTTACAATACAGTACGTAAAAATAAAATCCTTAATAAACCTAATGAATTCTTCTGAGTCCTTTGAACATCGTACGATAACTCAGGACTTGTTACGACTCTGTATGTGAGACTAGCAACATGAAAATTAATTTATAATAATGTAGGACGCGTTACAACTTCTAAGAACACCTTATATCACCGTACGAAACATTAAAACTCCATAATAAACCTAATGAATTCTTCCGAGTCATTTAAACATCGTACGACAACTTAGAATATTTTACGACTCTGTATGCCACATTAGTACCTTGAAAAGCATGTTAATATAATGTACGACACCCCACAACTCCTAACACCAGCTTAAAATACCGTACATAAAAATAAAATCCATAATAAACCTAATGAATTGGTCCGAGTCCTATGAACATCGTGCGATAACTCATGACTTGTTACGACTCTGTATGTGACATTACCAACATGAAAATTAATTTAGAAAAATGTAGGACGCGTTACAACTTCTAAGAACACGTTACATCTCCGTACGAAACCTTAAAAGTCCATAATAAAACTAATGAATTAGTCCGAGTCCTATGAACATCGTACGATAACTAATGACTTGTTACGACTCTGTATGTGACATTAGCAACATGAAAAGTAATTTAGAATAATGTAGGACGCGTTATGACTTCTAAGAACACGTTACATCACCGTGCGAAACATTAAAACTCCATAATAAACCTAATGAATTACTCCGAGTCATTTAAACATCGTACGACAACTTTGAATATATTACGTCTCTGTATGCCACATTAGCACTTTGAAAAGCATGTTAGTATACTGTACGACACCTCACAACTCCTAACAACACCTTACAATACCGTACGTAAAAATAAAATCCATAATAAACCTAATGAATTCGTCTGAGTCCTTTGAACATCATACGATAACTCATGACTTGTTACGACTCTGTATGTGACATTAGCAACATGAAAAATAATTTAGAATAATGTAGGACGTGTTACAACTTCTAAGAACACCTTACATCACCGTACGAAACATTAAAACTCCATAATAAACCTAATGAATTCCTCCGAGTCATTTAAACATCGTACGCAACTTAGAATATATTACGACTATGTATGCCACATTAGCTCCTTACAAAGCATGTTAGTATAATGTACGACACCTCACAACTCCTAACAACACCTTACAATACCGTACGTAAAAATAAAATCCATAATAAACCTAATGAATTCGTCTGAGTCCTTTGAACATCATACGATAACTCATGACTTGTTACGACTCTGTATGTGACATTAGCAACATGAAAAGTAATTTAGAATAATGTAGGACGTGTTACAACTTCTAAGAACACCTTACATCACCGTACGAAACATTAAAACTCCATAATAAACCTAATGAATTCCTCCGAGTCATTTAAACATCGTACGCAACTTAGAATATATTACGACTATGTATGCCACATTAGCTCCTTACAAAGCATGTTAGTATAATGTACGACACCTCACAACTCCTAACAACACCTTACAATACCGTACGTAAAAATAAAATCCATAATAAACCTAATGAATTCGTCTGAGTCCTTTGAACATCATACGATAACTCATGACTTGTTACGACTCTGTATGTGACATTAGCAACATGAAAAGTAATTTAGAATAATGTACGACGCGTTACAACTTCTAAGAACACCTTACATCACCGTATGAAACATTAAAACTCCAAAATAAACCTAATGAATTACTTCGAGTCATTTAAACATCGTACGACAACTTTGAATATATTACGACTCTATATGCCACATTAGCACCTTGAAAAGCATGTTAGTATACTGTGCGTAACAACACCTTACAATACCGTACGTAAAAATAAAATCCATAATAAACCTAATGAATTCGTATGAGTCCTTTGAACATCATACGATAACTCATGACTTGTAACGACTCTGTATGTGACATTAGCAACATGAAAAGTAATTTAGAATAATGTAGGACATGTTACAACCTTTAAGAACACCTTACATCACCGTACGAAACATTAAAACTCCATAATAAACCTAATGAATTCCTCCGAGTCATTTAAACATCGTACGCAACTTAGATTGTATTACAACTATGTATGCCACATTAGCTCCTTACAAAGCATGTTAGTATAATGTACGACACCTCACAACTCCTAACAACACCTTACAATACCGTACGTAAAAATAAAATCCGTGTTGGACCTAAAGTTTAGTCTAATATTATCAACACAGTCAAAGTTAACAAAGGTCAACGTCTGGTCAAAGTCAACATAAATGTCAAATGGCGCGTTAGAGAGGATGAACCGAGTCAAGACGTTGAAGTTGTTTTATGTCTAGGATCGTTAATGTAATAAATATATTTTGTGTCAACAAAATATATTTAATCTAGTTTTAGACATATTTTAGTCTTTTATTTGTATTATTTTAATTGTCATGTTTTAGTCTAAGTATAGGGTCTTAATTGTCATTAGTCCATAGTGTCATTAGGCTATAAATAGTAAATGGCAATTAGGGTTTCATTAAGCTTGTATGAGCTAGAATTGGGGTCTTAACACTTTTGTATTATCTGATGCAATTCAAATAGATCAAATGAAGGTTTTATAGTGTGTTCATCATTGTTCATCCATTCTTCATCAATTTTATGTCATTTTGATCCAAACTTCTCCAAATTACATGATTCAAAGCTGTTTTGGGACCAACAAAAATGATCTGTGCGACACTAGACCAGATCTGTGCGACAATAACCATTTTTTGACACCTTTTCTGCACCAACAATCACACAAACATCAAACCAAAACTAACAAACAATTACAACAACCAACACCAGCAACTAACCAAAACCATACCCGAAATCAAAACCCAAACCTTAGATCCATACACCAAAACCCAAACCCGAACCACATTCACACCCTAACCCGAAACCCTAAGCTTAACCCGACCCATAACCATTAAAAAAAATGAAACACACGCACAGATTCGTTGACCTCAACCATCAAATCTACAACTCAACATAACCATACCCATAATCAAAACCGTCGTCTCCAAACCTTAAATAAAACCATAACCCAAACGCATACCGCCGTCCTTTTTTTTTTTAAAAGAATCTGTCACAACTCGACATCCACCTTCACGTGTCCTCGGCTTCAACCCTCAACCACCACCACCTCAGATCTACGGTTTAGAGAGAGAACAGTTGATGTTTTGCTGCTGCCGTGAATCGAACGAAAGAAGAAAGAGTTGTGTATGTGTTTGTGTTGTTAACAAAGAAGAAGGAGCTGCGTTTTTTTGTGTGTGTTTGAAGCTGACCTGATCGAGATCGAGGAGTTAATGTGTTTGTTGTTGTTGTATGATACAAGAAGAAGCTACAACTAGTGTGTGTTTGGTTTCGGAAGACAACGAGCAGCAGCTGCAGTAGCATATCGTGCGTGTGTGTGTTGTTGTTAACTGCAGCAGATCTTGAAGTGTGTTTGTGTTTTGAAAGAGAAGAGAGAGAGGAGACCATTATGTGTTGTTGTGTATGTGTAGAGAGAGTGAGTTGTTGTTGTTGCTGCTGAAAATGAACAGCAGATAGAGAGAGAAGTGGAAAGAAGAAGATGTGTTTGTGTTGATGTTGATGTTGATGTTGAAGTGGTGTTGTTGTTTAACGGCTGATTTATTTTAAAAAGGTGGGTTAGGGTTAAAGTTGGGCTTTGTGTTAAAAAAAAAACTAAAGGCCCATTTATATCTTGTTTATTTGGTCCGGAAATTACGAATTGGGCTTCGATTATAGGCTGCCTGATTAGGCTGCGGGTTTGGGCTGTGAGTTTAATTAGTCATGTTAGTTAAAACGATCACATAGCTGGCCGGGTATTAGTTGTTTCTATTCTTTGGGCCTAAAATTTTGTCAGTTGAGACCAAAATATTTTTGTCAAAATGACACGGTATTATTATTATTCTTATTCTTTGGGCTTAATTTTGGTCAGTTTAGAGGAAAATATTTTTGTTTGTTGGCCGGGTAATTTCAAAATTTTTTTTGGGTCGAGTTGTTTGAACCGAAAGTTCTTTGGGGTGTTTCGGTGAAACAAAAAAGTAATTTTCCCGGGGGAGAAATATTCTTAGTTTTTGGGAAAATTATTTTTTTTTTGGGAAATTTAATTTTTTTAATATATTATTTTTCAAGAGCGGGATTTAATTGCAAAATTTTTAAAATTTAAAAAAATGGCTTATGCAGAACTTTTTAACTCCTTTAAATCTGATGATCTCACAATGGCACAAAGCCGGTTTGATAATTTTGCAGTTTTAAAGAATGAAAGGATGCATGTGGTTCTAGATCGATTTGTGATGGTGGCAAGTAACCTGAAGAAGCATGATCCTGAACTCACAAATTATGAACAAATTCAAAGGCTTTTTGAATCTCTTCCACCAGAATGGAGTTTTCATGTTAAAAATCTTAAGAGAAAATGTTTTCAGATTACAAGCTGTTGGATGTGATCGACAAGTTGAAATCTTTTGAGTTGGATATTAAAAGAAAGGAATTTTTTGAAGCAATGATCCAACCACAAACCAACACACCGAATGTTGCTCTCATTTCATCTATGATTAGCAAATCTGATTACAAACCGTTTAAGATGATGGAAAAATTGAAATCGATGGTAACCGATTCTGATTCATCTGCTGAAATCGAGGAGACTGTGAAAGAAAATAAGTTGCAGGTTAGTTATGATGATGATATGGAAGAAGAGGATTTAAAATGGCAAATAAAATCATTAACTTTGAGAGCACGTCGGTTTATGGAGAGGACTGGGAGAAATGTTTGTACTGATGATAAGATTGAGATTGGAGAGGTTCAGAGTCAAATCAACTATGCTTTAATGACAAATATTGTGGATGTTCAAAAAGGGAAGAATAAATGTGAAGAGGAATGTGAACAAAGTTTGAAAGATGATAAAGGAAAGAAGAAAGCTGAGGATGAAGAGATGCTGAAGGAAAAGGAAGAGGAACGCAAAAGAAACACAAGGGTATGCAACTGCGATAAAGCCCTTGCTGTTGAAAAAGTCATTATGGGACTTTCTTATGAGACAGTTCAAGACATGTGTTCATCTGCATGCATAATTCGTCTCTTTGGTGTGTATAAAGCTAATAGACTTTTGTTAACAAATCAAGCTGAATTAACCACCATAAATATAGAACTTAAAAAGAATGAAGTTTCTTTTTCGATAAAACTCAATGAAGCTTTGGCTGAAATTGATCTTTTGAAAAGAAATCTTTATGAAAGAAACATCGAAATAAATCTTTTAAGTGAAAGACTCATATTAGCACAGTTTGAATCCACATAACTTCAAACCAAACTTGACAAGTGGTCTGTTACTAGTATGAAAATGAATGAACTTGCTTCAAAACAAAGGGGGGCTAGGGTAAAAGATGGGGTTGGGTATGACACAAATGCTCAGACGGTTTTTCCGCGTCCATTCACTTTGTGTTATTCACCTACACCAAAACCCCATCCTAAAAATGATTTGTTTGAACAAGAATCTAACAGTTTGCATGCAGGTTTAGAGGGAGTTAATCTGAAGGAGGTGCGAGATGATTATGATTCTTCGACTGGTATGGGATATAGTAAAACGGGTACTGACAGTCAAGCTAATGACTGCTTAGTACATGTTGTTTCTAATTCTGTAACGGTTGTTACTTCTAATTTCTTTGATAAGTTTAAAGCAGGTGAAATTCCTACCTTTGAACCTGTCAGGAGTGAGAAGGAAGAGATAATTCAAGAATCATCTCATCATCAAGCTGCAACTACATCAACACACTCTATTCCCATCAATCAAGATCCGTTGGAAGCAGAGGTACTTATTGAAGACTGGACAAGTTCAGATGATGAATCAAAGACAAAGGAGAGTCTCGGAGATTCAAAGATCAAGATGTCATCTGCAACTGTCAAATCTGAAATGCTTCCAAAACCTGAATCAAGTCAAATCCGGATCTCAGTCCCAACTGCAAAACAAGTCGGTCATCTTTCAAAAGCTCAAAAGAAGAAGCCTTCACCTCTGTCCATCCTATCTCAAGTTTGTAAAAGACTTGAGAACAAGCAAGTGAAGATCTCATCTCCCATCCGACAAACCACAACTCAACAAAAGAAGCCACAAGTCTTCCAACAAGTCGCATCATGCTCAAAGAAAGCTCCACCCCCAGCTGCTCCACACGAGCCAGTCAATCATCAAAAGCCATTCAAGGTTTGCTTCAAGTGTGGAAAGGATGATCATGTGCTTAAAATGCCCAAAAGGACATGTTTCGGACGGTAAAGGCAAGCACATTTGCTTCTCCGGATCAGAATCTAGAAAGAATCCTCCACATGGTAAAGGTAAACAGGTTTGTTTATTTGAATTTCAAGTTAATAATCATACATCTTTGAATGGTCGGATGACGAACATTCCATCCCCACCTTCTCATGTGAAGCCGGTTTCACATGATTCAAAGATGAATATGACAAAATCATCAAAACCAATTCATTTTTCCTCGGGTCTTAAACAGAAAATGATTTCCAAATTTAACTCTTTCAAATCGAAAATGTTCGAACCTAAACAAATTTGGCAAATTAAAAAGAAAGAGGAAAAGATAATTGATACAAGAACAGGTTGTGTGCTTAAACAAGTGTTTTACACCAATAAAAATGGAACACCCAGGACTACGATGGCCTGGGTTCCCCTTTCTAACTAATCCGTTGATGAGTGCAGGAACATTTCAGGAGGACTGTTAGTAATCCGGTTTACTGACAGAAAATGTTCCTTATTCAAATTTGAGGCGGAACAAACAGGTCATGGTTTTGGTATCTTATCCACATTCTGGATCCTTCCTTGATTTTCACATATCCATTTTCACAGCCACTGCATTTTTCTTGATAACTCATTTATAATCTTTTGATAGGCTAATATGGAAGGCGTTTCTTTGGTAATTTCTATTTTATATATTGTAGATAGTAAAAAAAAAAGTGGGAGAGTCTAACATTTTTACTTGTATTTTTTATCAAGTTTTCACATCCCTTTGAGGTCGCTCTTGAGTCTTTTGAAAATTTCAATTTTGTGCTGAAATAGAAATTTTGGGGGAGTAATATCACAAATGAAAATGCACTGAATATCAATAGTCCATAATTTGCTTTGTTATATATAAATATTTTGTGTCTTTTGAAGGTTTCAGGTTTGTATGGAAAACATCTGAAGGAGGATATTGATTTGTGTGATGATGTGTCAATAGGCTCAGCTCGAATACAAGTAAACAGCAATTCTGTGATTAAACTAAAATTCACAAAGAACTCGGTGATGAGGAGCATTTTCACAGACACTTGGCCTGCACAAAGTGATAAGTTTTGACAAAAATGGACTGAGAGTATTTGTTTCGTGCTTGATTTTTTCCCGAATCACCCTTAGCCGCAGCCCTGAATGACGCTTCTCGTTAGCTCTTCAGAATTTTTTGTTCTCGTGTTAATCTCATCTGCTATGCGGAAGCATTGACCTGGAGTGATGATCTTCTCTGTTATATGTAAATATAGACCTGAAGCTCTCATCAGCACGTACAAATAATCATCTCCTCTGTTATACGTCAGTATAGACCTGGAGCTCTGGTCATCTGTAAAACCCTTATAAAAGCTTTGCTTTAAAATGTTTATACATCATGTTAATTGCTTGATATTTAACCTACACTCCACTTCATTCCCGAAATACATTTTCCTTGATCACTTGATCTGGGTCTATGTTCCTAACAAATACAAGAATCTTGCTGAATCATCTAATCTCAATATGTCCTGAGGTCAAAACAAGTCACTTTGCTGAATGTCTGTGGAAACCAAGTTGCCCGAGCTTCTTTAAATCGAACCAAAACATGATAAGATCGTCACAGGTTGTTTGTTGAAAGGAACAAGGCATGGGTTTAAATGGACAAACATATTGACAATCTAGCCAAGTCTTTGTTTCTCCGGATGGTCGCTCGAAACGCATTATCTGATATTCTTCATGAAAGTTTTTTATTTTATTTTATGTTTGGGTTCTTGAGTCTTGTTGGTCGTGTGTACCTTTTGGGATGTGTTCACTTTGTCTAAAATATTTGTGATCTTGTCGGACTCGTCCTCTTATTTCCGAATTTTTAAATTTTATTAGTTAAAAAAAATCCAAAAAGATTTTCATTTCAAATTATTTTCAAGTCTTTCATATTATGCTATTAGAATGTTATCATTTTCTCATGCATTTCACGGGAAATTGCACACACAAACGAACACGGGTTCGTTTGTTTTCATACACAAATAAACACGAGTTTGTTTTGTTAAATGAAATGATCTAATGAGATATCTCGAGATTTTGCTTGTGATTGTGTTACAGATATTTGCTGCAAGTGATGGCCGATCATTAGTTGAGCAAAGCAGATACCAGAGAACCTGTTCCTCAAAGTTTGCAAAAGATACCGAGATAGGAATCCTCCTCCTACATCTTCTAAAGCACTCAAGAAAAGATAGTTGGAAAGCAGTTCCAGATCTTACGAAATGATGCACAGAAAATGGGGGAGCATACAATATGGGGGAGCTTGTGAGATAAAAGATCTCCAGCAACAAAATTTGGCTAGCATCAGTCTTGGGGGAGTTTTGTTGGATAAAAAATTAAGACTGAAGCTTACCAAATTGAAGATCCAACTGTTTTTGACTTATCGGTGCTGAACACGATGCAAAACGTTGATAATAATAGACTATGGGGGAGTATTCTTGGACCTGAATTTTAGTCTAATATTATCAACACATTCAAAGTCAACAAAGTTCAACATCTGGTCAAAGTCAACGTAAAAGTCAAATGGCGCGTTAGAGAGGAAGAACCGAGTCAAGACGTTGAAGTTGTTTTATGTCTAGGATCGTTAATGTAATAAGTATATTTTGTGTCAACAAAATATATTTAATCTAGTTTTAGACATATTTTAGTCTTTTATTTGTATTATTTTAATTTTCATGTTTTAGTTTAAGTATACGGTCCTAATTGTCATTAGTCCATAGTGTCATTAGGCTATAAATAGTAATTGGCAATCAGGGTTTCATTAAGCTTGTATGAGCTAGAATTGGGGTCTTAACACTTTTGTATTATCTGATGCAATTCAAATAGATCAAATGAAGGTTTTATAGTGTGTTCATCATTGTTCATCCATTCTTCATCAATTTTATGTCATTTTGATCCAAACTTCTCCAAATTACATTATTCAAAGCTGTTTTGGGACCAACAATCCGTAATAAACCTAATGAATTCGTCCATGTCCTTTGAACATCGTAGGAAAACTCAGGACGTGTTACGACTCAGTATGTGACATTAGCAACATGAAAAAATAATTTAGAATAATGTAGGACGCGTTACAACTTCTAAGAACAACTTACATCACCGTACGAAACATTAAAACTCCAAAATAAACCTAATGAATTCTTCCGAGTCATTTAAACATCGTAGGACAACTTAGAATATTTTACGACTCTGTATGCCACATTAGTACCTTGAAAAGCATGTTAGTATAATGTACGACACCTCACAACTCCTAACAACACCTTACAATACCGTACGTAAAAATAAAATCCGTAATAAACCTAATGAATTGGTCCGAGTCCTATGAACATCGTGCGATAACTCATGACTTGTTACGACTCTGTATGTGACATTACCAACATGAAAAGTAATTTATAAAAATGTAGGACGCTTTACAACTTCTAAGAACACCTTACATCTCCGTACGAAACCTTAAAACTCCATAATAAACCTAATGAATTCCTCCGAGTCATTTAAACATCGTACGACAACTTTGAATATATTACGACTCTGTATGCCACATTAGCACCTTGAAAAGCATGTTAGTATACTGTACGTCACCTCACAACTCCTAACAACACCTTACAATACCGTACGTAAAAATAAAATCCATAATAAACCTAATGAAATCATCTGAGTCCTTTGAACATCATACGATAACTCATGACTTGTTACGACTCTGTATGCCACATTAGCACCTTGAAAAGCATGTTAGTATACTGTACGACACCTCACAACTCCTAACAACACCTTACAATACCGTACGTAAAAATAAAATCCATAATAAACCTAATGAATTCGTCAGAGTCCTTTGAACAACATACGATAACTCATGACTTGTTACGACTCTGTATGTGACATTAGCAACATGAAAAGTAATTTAGAATAATGTAGGACGCTTTACAACTTCTAAGAACACCTTACATCACCGTACGAAACATTAAAACTCCAAAATAAACCTAATGAATTCCTTCGAGTCATTTAAACATCGTACGACAACTTTGAATATATTACGACTCTGTATGCCACATTAGCACCTTGAAAAGCATGTTAGTATACTGTACGTCACCTCACAACTCCTAACAACACCTTACAATACCGTACGTAAAAATAAAATCCATAATAAACCTAATGAATTCGTCTGAGTCCTTTGAACATCATACGATAACTCATGACTTGTTACGACTCTGTATGTGACATTAGCAACATGAAAAGTAATTTGGAATAATGTAGGACGCGTTACAACTTCTAAGAACACCTTACATCACTGTACGAAACATTAAAACTCCAAAATAAACCTAATGAATTCCTTCGAGTCATTTAAACATCGTACGACAATTTTGAATATATTACGACTCTGTATGCCACATTAGCACCTTGAAAAGCATGTTAGTATACTGTACGACACCTCACAACTCCTAACAACACATTACAATACCGTACGTAAAAAAAAATCCGTAATAAACCTAATGAATTCGTCCATGTCCTTTGAACATCGTAGGAAAACTCAGGACTTGTTACGACTCAGTATGTGACATTAGCAACATGAAAAATAATTTATAATAATGTAGGACGCGTTACAACTTCTAAGAACAACTTACATCACCGTACGAAACATTAAAACTCCAAAATAAACCTAATGAATTCTTCCAAGTCATTTAAACATCGTACGACAACTTAGAATATCTTACGACTCTGTATGCCACATTAGTACCTTGAAAAGTATGTTTGTATAATGTACAACACCTCACAACTCCTAACACCACCTTACAATACCGTACATAAAAATAAAATCCATAATAAACCTAATGAATTCGTCCGAGTCCTATGAACATCGTGCGATAACTCATGACTTGTTACGACTCTGTATGAGACATTACCAACATGAAAAGTAATTTAGAAGAATGTAGGACGCTTTACAACTTCTAAGAACACCTTACATCTCCGTACGAAACTTTAAAACTCCATAATAAACCTAATGAATTAGTCCGAGTCCTATGAACATCGTACGATAACTAATGAATTGTTACGACTCTGTATGTGACATTAGCAACATGAAAAGTAATTTAGAATAATGTAGGACGCGTTATGACTTCTAAGAACATCTTACATCACCGTATGAAACATTAAAACTCCATAATAAACCTAATGAATTCCTCCGAGTCATTTAAACATCGTACGACAACTTTGAATGTATTACGACTCTGTATGCCACATTAGCACCTTGAAAAGCATGTTAGTATACTGTACGACACCTCATAACTCCTAACAACACCTTACAATACCGTACTTAAAAATAAAATCCATAATAAACCTAATGAATTCGTCTGAGTCCTTTGAACATCATACGATAACTCATGACTTGTTACGACTCTGTATGTGACATTAGCAACATGAAAAGTAATTTAGAAAATTGTAGGACACGTTATGTCACACCCCGACCGATGGCGGAAACCTCGGGGCGGACGATAGTAAATGATTGTCCATAGCACACGGTAATTAAATAAGAGTTTAAATATCATTAAATCCAAATTAAATGTGTTCCAACACTAAACATGGCATAATCCAAACAAAAGTAAAAACAATTATCAATAAATAAATGTAATGTTTTTAATTAACTTAGTCCAAGGCCCTAGTTATGATAGCATCTCAAAAATCTTCTAAGCAGTCTTCCCTGAAATCATGTGAAAAGTAAACTGAGTCAGCTAAACACTTCATCGAGAGGTATGTGTAGGTTTTCATCGGCTAAACACTTCTTCAGATTTGAGACATGGAATGTAGGATGAACGTTACTAAGCTCAGTAGGCAGTTCTAACTCGTAAGCAACTTTCCCAACTCGCTTAAGAACTTTGAATGGACCAACATAACGTGGTGCTAACTTTCCTTTCTTTCCAAAGCGAAACACTCCTTTCCAAGGGGATACCTTAAGAAGTACGAGATCACCGACATTATATTCCATGGGTTTTCGGCGCTTATCAGCATAATATTTCTGACGGTTTCTAGCAGCGAGTAAGTTGTCACGAATCTTATGAATTATGTCGGTAGATAACTGGATAAATTCCGGACGACTGATTTGAGCTTCACCAATCTCAGTCCAACAAATAGGAGATCGTCATTTTCGACCATAAAGGGCCTCGAAAGGAGCCATATCAATGCTCGAGTGATAACTGTTATTATAAGAAAACTCAATAAGAGCTAGATGTGATTCCCAATTGCCACCAAAATCAATAACACAAGCCCGAAGCATATCTTCAAGAGTTTGTATCGTTCTTTCGGTTTGCCCATCCGTTTGAGGATGATAAGCGGTACTAACATTGAGCTTAGTACCTAGACACGCTTGTAGACTTTGCCAGAACCTTGACATGTACCGACTATCACGATCGGAGATTATGTCTAAGGGTACCCCATGACGACTGACAATTTCATCGATATACATCTTAGCCAGTTTACTGACTGGATAATTCTCACGCATTGGCAAGAAATGAGCTGATTTCGTCAAACGATCAACAATGACCCAGATACTATCACAACCACTAGGGGTTCGAGGCAGTTTCGTGACGAAATCCATAGATATACTTTCCCACTTCCACACGGGAATCTCAGGTTGCACAAGTAATCCAGAGGGACGTTGGTGCTCGGCTTTAACTTTGGAACAAGTAAGGCATTTAGACACATAAAGGGCTATGTCCTTTTTCATACCGGGCCACCAATACTGCTTACGAAGATCCATGTACATTTTATCTGAGCCAGGATGAATGGAATAACGAGACTTGTGGGCCTCGTTCAAGATGATGGTACGAATATTATCACGGTCGGGAATCCAGAGACGGTCCATAAAATAAAGCAAATTATCGGACTTGGTCACCAATTGAGTTTCGGCACCACAAGACATTTCAGAGTACATATTTCCCTCGTTGACGGAGGTATTCTGAGCGTGAAGAATAAGAGACTTGAGATCAGACTGGACCGTAACACAATGAAGCACAACATGTTCCTTACGACTCAATGCATCAGCCACAACATTCGCTTTACCAGGATGGTAGCGAATCTCGCAATCGTAGTCGTTAAGCAATTCAACCCATCTTCGTTGCCTCATGTTAAGCTCCTTTTGATTAAAGATATGTTGGAGACTTTTATGATCAGTGAAGATAACACACTTGGTGCCATAAAGATAATGCCTCCAAATTTTAAGTGCAAAAACCACCGCACCCAATTCAAGATCATGAGTGGTGTAATTCTTCTCGTGTATTTTGAGTTGCCTTGAGGCGTAAGCGATAACATTGCCCCGTTGCATGAGAACACAACCAAGGCCTCGATTAGAAGCGTCGCAATAGATAACAAAATCATCGTTCCCATCGGGAAGAGTTAAGATTGGAGCGTTGCATAATTGAAGTTTAAGAGTTTGAAAAGCATCTTCTTGTTCAGGCCCCCAACTATAAGGCTTACCCTTATGAGTCAAAGCAGTGAGGGGTACTGCAATCTTAGAAAAGTTGGGAATGAAACGACGATAATACCCGGCTAAACCGAGGAACGAACGAATTTCAGTAGGGGTTTTCGGTGTAACCCAGTTCTTTACTGCCTCGATCTTAGCGGGATCCACATGAATTCCCTTTTCATTCACGATGTGGCCAAGGAATTGAACTTCCTTAAGCCAGAACTCACATTTCGAGAATTTGGCAAATAATTGTTCTTTCTTCAAGAGTTCGAGAATCGTACGAAGATGTTGCTCATGCTCTGACTTAGACTTTGAGTATATTAGAATGTCATCAATAAATACTATCACAAATTTGTCCAAGTACGGTCTGCACACACGGTTCATCAAATCCATAAACACCGCAGGTGCATTAGTCAAACCGAATGGCATAACTAAAAATTCATAGTGACCGTATCTAGTACGAAAAGCTGTCTTCGGGATGTCGTCATTGTGAACCCGAAGTTGGTGATAACCTGATCTCAAATCGATCTTTGAAAAATGTGTTGCCCCTTGGAGTTGATCAAAAAGGTCGTCGATTCTAGGCAACTGATAGTCACTATGTATAGGTTGGACTCACCGGCATGTCGGTGTTATATATTTTGCATGTATTTTGTTGTTTTTGTTCTAGCGAACCTACGGGCGAATCTATAGATTCGCCCGGGTGTCTAGATTAGTGTGGTCAAAGAGATAAGTTTTGTCGCCGGGCGAACCTAATTGTGCCCAGCGAAGCTATTTGGTTCGCTAGATAGATTCGCTGCAGCGAATCTATCAGCGAACCTATAGCTGATATATATTCTAACCTTATCTCTTTGGTAAAGGGACTTTTGGCAAAATCTCAGCCAAAGTCCGTGTATCGTGTGTGTGTTTACCGGAGGTGCTAGGAGCATATGTTATCTATCTTTGTAGCTTATATACCTCCGGTTTGTTGTTTAATCTATTTATTGGGTTTGTTTGGGTTTCACAGACTTAATTGTTCAATTCAAGAGCGTTTTGTCCTTAAACAGTCATTATAGCACTGAAATTTCGATCAAGATGGACCAACAATATGGTATCAGAGCCTTAGTGCTCTTGATTGTTTCATCCTAGAGATTTTTGTGTTGATTTTGGGGTTTTTGGGTCAAAACACTACTTGGTTCATTTCGGGATTGTTTGTTGTGTCTTTGAGTTGGAATATGCTTGGGGTTTGTCGTTTTTGGTTATAGGAAGCTATTGAAACAAACGGATCTTAATTTGGTTGAGTTTTGAGGCTGTTCTGGTTGATTTTGGACTGAAACAGTTTTGCCCGTACACCAGCGAAACTGCATGTTCATCCAGCGAATCTACTGGATCATCCAGCGAACCTAGACCAAATTGGTGATTCGGAAATTTCAAACAGTGGTCAGCGAAACTACAAAGATTTTGAACGAAAGTTCACCTGATTGGCTCATTGCACAAGCGAACCTGTCGGGCGAATCTATTTTGTGCGGCCGAGCGAATCTATTGCTGCCGAGCGAATCTGTTGTTGCTGCTGAGCGAACCTATTTGGGCGAACCTAATGAAATTTGGGCCGGATCTTTATAAGTTTTATTTTTGGGCCAAAATTGATTGGAATGTGGGAGGCGAGGAGCATACAGAAAATATTCAGGAGGAAACGAATGTTATTGATATGCCTGATACTGATGTCGCCGATGATGAGTCTAGTCAAGACAAAGAGGCCGGAACTAAAGACGTTTCAAATCAATTGGCCGGTATCAAATTCTGGGCAGGAGCTTTCATAGAATATTTTAAAGCCGAAAAAGACGGAGCCTAAAAGAGAAGACTTCCCCGGGTGAGGTCCAACCTAGGGGGAGTATTGATAGTCACTATGTATAGGTTGGACTCACCGGCATGTCGGTGTTATATATTTTGCATGTATTTTGTTGTTTTTGTTCTAGCGAACCTACGGGCGAATCTATAGATTCGCCCGGGTGTCTAGATTAGTGTGGTCAAAGAGATAAGTTTTGTCGCCGGGCGAACCTAATTGTGCCCAGCGAAGCTATTTGGTTCGCTAGATAGATTCGCTGCAGCGAATCTATCAGCGAACCTATAGCTGATATATATTCTAACCTTATCTCTTTGGTAAAGGGACTTTTGGCAAAATCTCAGCCAAAGTCCGTGTATCGTGTGTGTGTTTACCGGAGGTGCTAGGAGCATATGTTATCTATCTTTGTAGCTTATATACCTCCGGTTTGTTGTTTAATCTATTTATTGGGTTTGTTTGGGTTTCACAGACTTAATTGTTCAATTCAAGAGCGTTTTGTCCTTAAACAGTCATTATAGCACTGAAATTTCGATCAAGATGGACCAACAGCAACGGATAACGGTTCTTAACAGTGAGTTTATTGAGTTCACGATAATCAATGCACATCCGAAATGATCCATCCTTCTTTTTTACAAATAAAACAGGAGCTCCCCAAGGTGAGGAACTCGGACGAATGAAACCCTTATCAGAAAGTTCTTGGAGTTGGCTAGCAAGTTCTTGCATTTCCGAAGGTGCAAGACGATACGGAGATTTTGCCACGGGTGTTGCTCCGGGTACAAGATCAATCCGAAATTCAACTTGACGAACAGGAGGAAGACCGGTTAGATCTTCAGGAAAAACTTCGGGGAATTCTCGAATGACTGGAATGTCTTCACCCTTCTTTGGTTTATCGTCCTCCTTAACCACGTGGGCCAGGAAAGCCACATAATTTTTACGTAGGTACTTTTGAGCTTTGGTGCAAGACATGAGTTTAAGTCCTTTTGAAGGCCTTTCCCCATAGATGTTTAAAACGTCACCGGATGTGAGGGGAATTCGTATAAATTTATCGCAACAAACGATTTCAGCACGGTTCTTAGATAACCAATCCATGCCTATTATGACATCGAAACTCCCGAGAGGCATTGGTGTAAGATCAATTGAGAAGTTGTGTTCGTTGAGATTTAGAGTACAATTAGAGATAATAGAATTTATTTTAATAATCTTTCCATCTGCTACTTCTACCGTATAAGGTTCATCTAACTTGGTTCGGGCATTAGCAAGCAAAGGTTCAAACTCTAGTGATACAAAGCTCTTATCGGCACCAGAATCAAATAAAACTGAAGCATAAATATTGTTGATCAAAAACGTACCGTTCACCACATCATTGTTGGTTTGAGCTTGAAGGGCGTTGATATTGAAAGCACGACCTCTAGCCACTGGAACAGGTTTGATCAATTGTGGACAAGCGTTACGCAAATGATTTGGATCTCCACACTGATAACATGCCCGAACTTGATTAATGGCTGGAGTAGGCTGAACCATAGCAGCATTAACAGGAACCCTAGCCGGAGACCTGCATATGTTAAAGGTATGTCCAAAACGCCCACAATTGGTGCACTGACGGCACAACAGGTTGGTGGGATGATTATAATTGCAGATATTACACAGAGGGTGGGGTCCAGTATAAGGCCTTTTAGCCGGAGCTTGATTAACAGGAGTAACTTGAGTAGTTGGAACAACATTAGAAACTGCAACATAATTTTTAGCCTTACGTTTATTGTTCCTTGAAGAAGATTCAGTCTTATCATGCTTAGAAGGTTCAAATGAAGACTTCTCAGAATTTTTCTTATCACCCTTTCTAGTCAAAGACCCATCCTTAACATGATTATCAGTCAACTGAGCAGCAAGACGAATAGTGTCTTCCAAGGTGGTAGGGTTCCTACCCCACACAGTATCCTGAATTACCATATGGAGACCGCAAATGTATTTCTCAATGCCTCGAGAAAGAGGAGTGACTAAATGAGGCACCAACAGACTCAGTTCATGAAAACGGTTAGTATAAGCAGAATTTTCACCACCCACCTGTACCAAATCCCAGAACTCCGTTTCAAGTTTCTTGATCTCATTACGAGGGCAAAACTCCTTGGTCATGAGATCCTTGACTTCCTCCCACATCAAAGCCATAGCAGTGACAACCCCACGGGTACGTTTTTCACCATTCCACCATGTAAGTGCCCTTTTTTGAAAGACACTAGTAGCAGACGTACCTTGAGATTATCAGGGCAGTCACAATTCAAAAATGTGTTTTCCATACTTTCGAACCATTGTAGGAGACCTGTGGCTCCTTCAGTTCCACTAAACTTAGTGGGGTTACATGAGCTGAACTTTTTAAAAGAACATTCAGAAGCAGGAGGGTTAGAACTCCCACTATTAGAGCCGTTATTCAAATGAGTCAACAGAGTCGGGATGACCGCAGCAACTTCCCGAGCGACAATGGATGCGATCTTTCTGTTGGAGTTACGGGGACGACGAGACATCATTCTGAAAGATTTAAAGGATCATGTGAGAATCTTTGATAATTAAATTGATTAATAATTGTACATATTAAAATTGGGAAAAATGAATAAAATATCGAAATCATGAAGCAATTAATAAATTTATGTATAACAAAGAACGTTGAATTTTGAAAGGAAGAGAAAAAAAATAATAAAAAATGAGTGAATATATAAATGTTGAAACCATAGGATGTTGAAATCATGTTGAGATATTCCGAGTGTAAACCCTTAGTTCGCAAACCAAGGCGAATACATTGACTTATTAAAGTTGTAAGTTCTCCATAACCTTAATGAAGACGTGACTACCTATAAGTGGACACTCACCCCAAGAGTTCCCAGGTAAGGTAACGGATCCATCGGAAGATTTGGATTTATATGAATACCTTTCCTAGATAGAACCCCCAAGGTACAGGCACCCACCCTTCCAGTATTGCACGTGTTCGGGTATGGGACTAAGACTTTGACGGGATTTGAAAACCAAAAATAGAATAAAGTAAACCTTGAACATAAAATTTGAAGTTTTTTTTTTTTTTTTTTTAATTAAAGTTTATATATTAGTGAAAAACGCGAGTTGCGTTGGAATAGCCGAGAAATAATAAAGAAGAAAATAAGAGTAAAATGTCATATGAATAAATATCTAAACAATGGGCATGAGAGGACTCATGTTCGGGTTCTTAGTTATAGTCTAGGTCATTCCATTTCTAATAACCTAATTCCCTATAACCATGGCTCTGATACCAATCTGTCACACCCCGACCGATGGCGGAAACCTTGGGGCGGACGATAGTAAATGATTGTCCATAGCACACGGTAATTAAATAAGAGTTTAAATATCATTAAATCCAAATTAAATGTGTTCCAACACTAAACATGGCATAATCCAAACAAAAGTAAAAACAATTATCAATAAATAAATGTAATGTTTTTAATTAACTTAGTCCAAGGCCCTAGTTATGATAGCATCTCAAAAATCTTCTAAGCAGTCTTCCCTGAAATCATGTGAAAAGTAAACTGAGTCAGCTAAAAAAATTAGCTGGTGAGTAAACATAGGTTTGAGCATACATATAATTATAATGATTAAATTTCAATTCATATGTCATGGTAATACTATAAATGCAAAGTGTTTCACATAATGACAAACAATTCATAAACAAACACTAAATGACTGAGCAAAAGCATATGAGTATATAACCGGTCCTCAATCACCCACTGAGCAAAAGCATGATTAAATGGGGTGGGTTTGTCAGGCCAATAGATCTATCATTGATTACGGTGGTTTGAATAATGTCAATCATATATGAACACATAAATGCAAGTAGAAACATAACATGAATTGAATGATTTGAATAACATGAATAAAATGAGTAAAAACTGATTTAATAAGTCACATGAGATCACCCCAAAGCAATAAATACGAAAAAGGGGCTACGAATACTCACATGATATTACGCTGATGATTAAATAATTAAATGACTTGAAATAGGCACTGGTGAAATATCCTTATGTTAACCTATAGAGAAAAAGTGACTAAATTATGACATTGAACTTAGAGTTTTCAAGGTGATTCAAGATTTAAAGTTTTGATTAATAGATTATTTATATTAATATGAAGATCGAATAGTGGTATTGTTTTTCAACAAAACAATTTGCTAATCATTAAATAATAATTTGTTGATAACTTCGTTAATTAAAATTTATTTCCACCAAATGATTTAATTTTTTTTTTTGCTCGATTAGATATTGAGTAATAGATCGTTTAAATACATACATATATAAAAAAAAACGTTTTATTAACATGTTGTATAAAAGACCTTATATATATATATATAAAGTGTTTTAAATGTATTTATAACCTTTAAAGTTCATATTGTTTTATAAAATCTTTATAGTTGTTTTTAAAGCACAAGAAGCTATATAAAATATAACAAAAAAATTGTTGCAGCGTGGCTCGAACACGAGGTCTGTGTGTCCACTGCCACACACACTACCAACAGACCATATCTAATTTGTTGGTTTAATCAGAAACTTATTTTTAAAATACAAACTTAATATAAACCCCCAAATTAGATACAAGCCCTAGAAATCTAAATTCATCATGACGATTTCATAGATCAAATTAATGTTGGGGTTATTGTTGTATGTTAAAATACGAATCCAAGGAGTATAATTTGTACCTTGGTAGTAGACGGATTGAATACGTAAAGTAAAGAAAAAGAGAATGTGTTCTTGATGAATTTAAATCGGACTGTAACAGTCGAAGATTCCAAAATTGAAGCTTCGATTAGATGCTAGGATGCGTGTAAATGAAAACCACTGCTTTGATTTCAGAAAATAACACCCAATTGATAGCGAACAATTAACGTGCAGTGAACGAAGAACAGTGGATCGATGCTTGAATGTGTGTGGTGTTTCTGTAAAATTAAAATTTCAGGATGATATAAGGATCGATATGTGATCTTTTGCCCAATATATATTGAACTTATTCCACCAAGATTTCATCGAACGAGTATGACTTGTAAATTGAAATTTTCGGAATTGATTCGATATAATTTCTATGTTTGTGGTTCAATTAACTTTGCGTACACGTTTTCATGGATTATAGGAATGATTTGGTTTAATAATTTCAAAGTTATATGCAGATTTGATCAGGATTCGATTTTGTTACCGGAATGGAAATTGGGTTTGTTAAAATAGTTGTAAATAGAGCGAAATAATGGTTTACAAACTGATTTGGAGTTCGAATCTGATACGAGAATAGATTTACCGGTTCGATTCGTGTCGAAAATAGTTAAAATCGCATCAAAACAAGCTTCACCGGAGTCACCGTTTCCGGCCATCAAGTTTTCGCCGGAAAAGAAAAAAAAGACGGGATTGTTTTTTTTTTTCAAAGTTGGTCAAAGTTTGTTCAATGATTTAATTAAAATTTACATTAGTAACCCCTTAAGTTTTAATGTATTATTATTTAAGATTTAAATGTTTTAGTTCAAGTTTCGTAAATAACATAAACAACCCCCAAAGTTAACTTTGTTAATAACATATTAACTTCACTATCCGAACTAACTATATTACTTTTATAAAAACTTATTAAAATTTTTTTTTTACTATTGATTAATTAACGTGTTTATATAATAGTAAACGAAATAACTAATACACAATTACTGAATAAGTGCTTTTATTTCATGATCGAACGAAATGATTACAAAAAATAAAACACGTTCGGGTTTACAAATTTCAAGTCGGGTCAAATGTCACACGTTACAACTTCTAAGAAAACCTTACATCCTCGTACGAAACATTAAAACTCCAAAATAAACCTAATGAATTCCCTCGAGTCATTTATACATCGTACGACAACTTTGAATATATTACGACTCTGTATGCCACATTAGCACCTTGAAAAGCATGTTAGTATACTGTAGGACACCTCACAACTCCTAACAACACCTTACAATACCGTACGTAAAAATAAAATCCGTAATAAACCTAATGAATTCGTCTGAGTCCTTTGAAGATCATACGATAACTCATGACTTGTTACGACTCTGTATGTGACATTAGCAACATGAAAAGTAATTTGGAATAATGTAGGACGCGTTACAACTTCTAAGAACACCTTACATCACCGTCCGAAACATTAAAACTCCAAAATAAACCTAATGAATTCTTCCAAGTCATTTAAACATCGTACGACAACTTAGAATATCTTACGACTCTGTATGCCACATTAGTACCTTGAAAAGTATGTTTGTATAATGTACGACACCTCACAACTCCTAACACCACCTTACAATACCTTACATAAAAATAAAATCCATAATAAACCTAATGAATTCGTCCGAGTCCTAAGAACATCGTACGATAACTCAGGACTTGTTACGACTCTGTATGTGACATTACCAACATGTAAAGTAATTTAGAGAAATGTAGGACGCGTTACAACTTCTAAGAACACCTTACATCACCGTACGAAACATTAAAACTCCAAAATAAACCTAATGAATTCCTTCGAGTCATTTAAACATCGTACGACAACTTTGAATATATTACGACTCTGTATGCCACATTAGCACCTTGAAAAGAATGTTAGTATACTGTACGACACCTCACAACTCCTAACAACACCTTACAATACAGTACGTAAAAATAAAATCCATAATAAACCTAATGAATTCGTCTGAGTCCTTTGAACATCATACGATAACTCATGACTTGTTACGACTCTGTATGTGACATTAGCAACATGAAAAGTAATTTAGAATAATTTAGGACGTGTTACAACTTCTAAGAACACCTTACATCACCGTTCTAAACATTAAAACTCCATAATAAACCTAATGAATTCCTCCGAGTCATTTAAACATCGTATGCAACTTAGAATATATTACGACTATGTATGCCACATTAGCTCCTTACAAAGCATGTTAGTATAATGTACGACACCTCACAACTCCTAACAACACCTTACAATGCCGTACGTAAAAATAAAATCCGTAATAAACCTAATGAATTCGTCCATGTCCTTTGAACATCGTAGGAAAACTCAGGACTTCTTACGACTCAGTATCTAACATTAGCAACATGAAAAATAATTTAGAATAATGTAGGACGCGTTACAACTTCTAAGAACAACTTACATCACCGTACGAAACATTAAAACTCCAAAATAAACCTAATGAATTCTTCCGAGTCATTTAAACATCGTACGACAACTTAGAATATCTTACGACTCTTTATGCCACATTAGTACCTTGAAAAGTATGTTTGTATAATGTACGGCACCTCACAACTCCTAACACCACCTTACATAAAAATAAAATCCATAATAAACCTAATGAATTCGTCCGAGTACTAAGAACATCGTACGATAACTCAGGACTTGTTACGACTCTGTATGTGACATTACCAACATGAAAAGTAATTTAGAGAAATGTAGGACGCGTTACAACTTCTAAGAACACCTTACATCACCGTACGAAACATTAAAACTCCAAAATAAACCTAATGAATTCCTTCGAGTCATTTAAACATCGTACGACAACTTTGAATATATTACGACTCTGTATGCCACATTAGCACTTTGAAAAGAATGTTAGTATACTGTACGACACCTCACAACTCCTAACAACACCTTACAATACCGTACGTAAAAATAAAATCCATAATAAACCTAATGAATTCGTCAGAGTCCTTTGAAAAACATACGATAACTCATGACTTGTTACGACTCTGTATGTGACTTTAGCAACATGAAAAGTAATTTAGAATAATGTAGGACGAGTTACAACTTCTAAGAACACCTTACATCACTGTACGAAACATTAAAACTCCAAAATAAACCTAATGAATTCCTTCGAGTCATTTAAACATCGTCGACAACTTTGAATATATTACGACTCTGTATGCCACATTAGCACCTTGAAAAGCATGTTAGTATACTGTACGACACCTCACAACTCCTAACAACACCTTACAATACCGTACTTAAAAATAAAATCCATAATAAACCTAATGAATTCGTCTGAGTCCTTTGAACATCATACGATAACTCATGACTTGTTACGACTCTGTATGTGACATTAGCAACATGAAAAGTAATTTAGAATAATGTAGGACGCGTTACAACTTCTAAGAACACCTTACATCACCGTACGAAACATTAAAACTCCAAAATAAACCTAATGAATTCCTTCGAGTCATTTAAACATCGTACGACAACTTTGAATATATTACGACTCTGTATGCCACATTAGCACCTTGAAAAGCATGTTAGTATACTGTACGACACCTCACAACTCCTAACAACACATTACAATACCGTACGTAAAAATAAAATCCATAATAAACCTAATGAATTCGTCCATGTCCTTTGAACATCGTAGGAAAACTCAGGACTTGTTACGACTCGGTATGTGACATTAGCAACATGAAAAATAATTTATAATAATGTAGGACGCGTTACAACTTCTAAGAACAACTTACATCACCGTACGAAACATTAAAACTCCAAAATAAACCTAATGAATTCTTCCAAGTCATTTAAACATCGTACGACAACTTAGAATATCTTACGACTCTGTATGCCACATTTGTACCTTGAAAAGTATGTTTGTATAATGTACGACACCTCACAACTCCTAACACCACCTTACAATACCGTACATAAAAATAAAATCCATAATAAACCTAATGAATTTGTCCTAGTCCTATGAACATCGTGCGATAACGCATGACTTGTTACGACTCTGTATGAGACATTACCAACATGAAAAGTAATTTAGAAAAATGTAGGACGCTTTACAACTTCTAAGAACACCTTACATCTCCGTACGAAACTTTAAAACTCCATAATAAATCTAATGAATTAGTCCGAGTCCTATGAACATCGTACGATAACTAATGAATTGTTACGACTCTGTATGTGACATTAGCAACATGAAAAGTAATTTAGAATAATGTAGGACGCGTTATGACTTCTAAGAACATCTTACATCACCGTACGAAACATTAAAACTCCATAATAAACCCAATGAATTCCTCCAAGTCATTTAAACATCGTACGACAAATTTGAATGTATTACGACTCTGTATGCCACATTAGCACCTTGAAAAGTATGTTAGTATACTGTACGACACCTTAAAACTCCTAACAACACCTTACAATACCGTACATAAAAATAAAATCCATAATAAACCTAATGAATTCGTCAGAGTCCTTTGAAAAACATACGATAACTCATGACTTGTTACGACTCTGTATGTGACATTAGCAACATGAAAAGTAATTTAGAATAATGTAGGACGAGTTACAACTTATAAGAACACCTTACATCACTGTACGAAACATTAAAACTCCAAAATAAACCTAATGAATTCCTTCGAGTCATTTAAACATCGTACGACAACTTTGAATATATTAGGACTCTGTATGCCACATTAGCACCTTGAAAAGCATGTTAGCATTCTGTACGACACCTCACAACTCCTAACAACACCTTACAATACCGTACTTAAAAATAAAATCCATAATAAACCTAATGAATTCGTCTGAGTCCTTTGAACATCATACGATAACTCATGACTTGTTACGACTCTGTATGTGACATTAGCAACATGAAAAGTAATTTAGATTAATGTAGGACGCGTTACAACTTCTAAGAACACCTTACATCACCGTACGAAACATTAAAACTCCAAAATAAACCTAATGAATTCCTTCGAGTCATTTAAACATCGTACGACAACTTTGAATATATTACGACTCTGTATGCCACATTAGCACCTTGAAAAGCATGCTAGTATACTGTAGGACACCTCACAACTCCTAACAACACATTACAATACCGTACGTAAAAATAAAATCCATAATAAACCTAATGAATTCGTCCATGTCCTTTGAACATCGTAGGAAAACTCAGGACTTGTTACGACTCAGTATGTGACATTAGCAACATGAAAAATAATTTATAATAATGTAGGATGCGTTACAACTTCTAAGAACAACTTACATCACCGTACGAAACATTAAAACTCCAAAATAAACCTAATCAATTCTTCCTAGTCATTTAAACATCGTACGACAACTTAGAATATCTTACGACTCTGTATGCCACATTAGTACCTTGAAAAGTATGTTTGTATAATGTACGACACCTCACAACTCCTAACACCACCTTACAATACCGTACATAAAAATAAAATCCATAATAAACCTAATGAATTTGTCCGAGTCCTATGAACATCGTGCGATAACGCATGACTTGTTACGACTCTGTATGAGACATTACCAACATGAAAAGTAATTTAGAAAAATGTAGGACGCTTTACAACTTCTAAGAACACCTTACATCTCCGTACGAAACTTTAAAACTCCATAATAAATCTAATGAATTAGTCCGAGTCCTATGAACATCGTACGATAACTAATGAATTGTTACGACTCTGTATGTGACATTAGCAACATGAAAAGTAATTTAGAATAATGTAGGACGCGTTATGACTTCTAAGAACATCTTACATCACCGTACGAAACATTAAAACTCCATAATAAACCCAATGAATTCCTCCAAGTCATTTAAACATCGTACGACAAATTTGAATGTATTACGACTCTGTATGCCACATTAGCACCTTGAAAAGCATGTTAGTATACTGTACGACACCTCAAAACTCCTAACAACACCTTACAATACCGTACGTAAAAATAAAATCCATAATAAACCTAATGAATTCGTCAGAGTCCTTTGAAAAACATACGATAACTCATGACTTGTTACGACTCTGTATGTGACATTAGCAACATGAAAAGTAATTTAGAAAAATGTAGGACGAGTTACAACTTCTAAGAACACCTTACATCACTGTACGAAACATTAAAACTCCAAAATAAACCTAATGAATTCCTTCGAGTCATTTAAACATCGTACGACAACTTTGAATATATTACGACTCTGTATGCCACATTAGCACCTTGAAAAGCATGCTAGTATACTGTAGGACACCTTACAACTCCTAACAACACCTTACAATACCGTACTTAAAAATAAAATCCATAATAAACCTAATGAATTCGTCTGAGTCCTTTGAACATCATACGATAACTCATGACTTGTTACGACTCTGTATGTGACATTAGCAACATGAAAAGTAATTTAGAATAATGTAGGACGCGTTACAACTTCTAAGAACACCTTACATCACCGTACGAAACATTAAAACTCCAAAATAAACCTAATGAATTCCTTCGAGTCATTTAAACATCGTACGACAACTTTGAATATATTACGACTCTGTATGCCACATTAGCACCTTGAAAAGCATGTTAGTATACTGTACGACACCTCAGAACTCCTAACACCACCTTACAATACCGTGCATAAAAATAAAATCCATAATAAACCTAATGAATTTGTCCGAGTCCTATGAACATCGTGCGATAACGCATGACTTGTTACGACTCTGTATGAGACATTACCAACATGAAAAGTAATTTAGAAAAATGTAGGACGCTTTACAACTTCTAAGAACACCTTACATCTCCGTACGAAACTTTAAAACTCCATAATAAATCTAATGAATTAGTCCGAGTCCTATGAACATCGTACGATAACTAATGAATTGTTACGACTCTGTATGTGACATTAGCAACATGAAAAGTAATTTAGAATAATGTAGGACGCGTTATGACTTCTAAGAACATCTTACATCACCGTACGAAACATTAAAACTCCATAATAAATCCAATGAATTCCTCCAAGTCATTTAAACATCGTACGACAAATTTGAATGTATTACGACTCTGTATGCCACATTAGCACCTTGAAAAGCATGTTAGTATACTGTACGACACCTCAAAACTCCTAACAACACCTTACAATACCGTACATAAAAATAAAATCCATAATAAACCTAATGAATTCGTCAGAGTCCTTTGAAAAACATACGATAACTCATGACTTGTTACGACTCTGTATGTGACATTAGCAACATGAAAAGTAATTTAGAATAATGTAGGACGAGTTACAACTTCTAAGAACACCTTACATCACTGTACGAAACATTAAAACTCCAAAATAAACCTAATGAATTCCTTCGAGTCATTTAAACATCGTACGACAACTTTGAATATATTAGGACTCTGTATGCCACATTAGCACCTTGAAAAGCATGTTAGCATACTGTACGACACCTCACAACTCCTAACAACACCTTACAATACCGTACTTAAAAATAAAATCCATAATAAACCTAATGAATTCGTCTGAGTCCTTTGAACATCATACAATAACTCATGACTTGTTACGACTCTGTATGTGACATTAGCAACATGAAAAGTAATTTAGATTAATGTAGGACGCGTTACAACTTCTAAGAACACCGTACATCACCGTACGAAACAATAAAACTCCAAAATAAACCTAATGAATTCCTTCGAGTCATTTAAACATCGTACGACAACTTTGAATATATTACGACTCTGTATGCCACATTAGCACCTTGAAAAGCATGCTAGTATACTGTAGGTCACCTTACAACTCCTAACAACACCTTACAATACCATACGTAAAAATAAAATTCGTAATAAACCTAATGAATTCGTCCATGTCCTTTGGACATCGTAGGAAAACTCAGTACTTGTTACGACTTAGTATGTGACATTAGCAACATGAAAAATAATTTAGAATAATGTAGGACGCGTTACAACTTCTAAGAACAACTTACATCACCGTACGAAACATTAAAACTCCAAAATAAACCTAATGAATTCTTCCAAGTCATTTAAACATCGTACGACAACTTAGAATATCTTACGACTCTGTATACCACATTAGTACCTTGAAAAGTATGTTTGTATAATGTACGACACCTCACAACTCCTAACACCACCTTACAATACCTTACATAAAGTTAAAATCCATAATAAACCTAATGAATTCGTCCGAGTCCTAAGAACATCGTACGATAACTCAGGACTTGTTACGACTCTGTATGTGACATTACCAACATGAAAAGTAATTTAGAGAAATGTAGGACGCGTTACAACTTCTAAGAACACCTTACATCACCGTACGAAACATTAAAACTCCAAAATAAACCTAATGAATTCCTTCGAGTCATTTAAACATCGTACGACAACTTTGAATATATTACGACTCTGTATGCCACATTAGCACCTTGAAAAGAATGTTAGTATACTGTACGACACCTCACAACTCCTAACAACACCTTACAATACCGTACGTAAAAATAAAATCCATAATAAACCTAATGAATTCGTCTGAGTCCTTTGAACATCATACGATAACTCATGACTTGTTACGACTCTGTATGTGACATTAGCAACATGAAAAGTAATTTAGAATAATTTAGGACGTGTTACAACTTCAAAGAACACCTTACATCACCGTTCTAAACATTAAAACTCCATAATAAACCTAATGAATTCCTCTGAGTCATTTAAACATCGTACGCAACTTAGAATATATTACGACTATGTATGCCACATTAGCTCCTTAAAAAGCATGTTAGTATAATGTACAACACCTCACAACTCCTAACAACACCTTACAATACCGTACGTAAAAATAAAATCCGTAATAAACCTAATGAATTCGTCTGAGTCCTTTGAAGATCATACGATAACTCATGACTTGTTACGACTCTGTATGTGACATTAGCAACATGAAAAGTAATTTGGAATAATGTAGGACGCGTTACAACTTCTAAGAACACCTTACATCACCGTACGAAACATTAAAACTCCAAAATAAACCTAATGAATTCCTTCGAGTCATTTAAACATCGTACGACAACTTTGAATATATTACGACTCTGTATGCCACATTAGCACCTTGAAAAGCATGTTAGTATACTGTACGACACCTCACAACTCTTAACAAAACATTACAATACATTACGTAAAAATAAAATCCATAATAAACCTAATGAATTCGTCCATGTCCTTTGAACATCGTAGGAAAACTCAGGACTTGTTACGACTCAGTATGTGACATTAGCAACATGAAAAATAATTTATAATAATGTAGGACGCGTTACAACTTCTAAGAACAACTTACATCACCGTACGAAACATTAAAACTCCAAAATAAACCTAATGAATTCTTCCAAGTCATTTAAACATCGTACGACAACTTAGAATATCTTACGACTCTGTATGCCACATTAGTACCTTGAAAAGTATGTTTGTATAATGTACGACACCTCACAACTCCTAACACCACCTTACAATACCGTATATAAAAATAAAATCCATGATAAACCTAATGAATTTGTCCAAGTCCTATGAACATCGTGCGATAACTCATGACTTGTTACGACTCTGTATGAGACATTACCAACATGAAAAGTAATTTAGAAAAATGTAGGACGCGTTACAACTTCTAAGAACACGTTACATCTCGGTACGAAACTTTAAAACTCCATAATAAACCTAATGAATTCGTCCGAGTCCTAAGAACATCGTACGATAACTCAGGACTTGTTACGACTCTGTATGTGACATTACCAACATGAAAAGTAATTTAGAGAAATGTAGGACGCGTTACAACTTCTAAGAACACCTTACATCACCGTACGAAACATTAAAACTCCAAAATAAACCTAATGAATTCCTTCGAGTCATTTAAACATCGTACGACAACTTTGAATATATTACGACTCTGTATGCCACATTAGCACCTTGAAAAGAATGTTAGTATACTGTACGACACCTCACAACTCCTAACAACACCTTATAATACCGTACGTAAAAATAAAATCCATAATAAACCTAATGAATTCGTCTGAGTCCTTTGAACATCATATGATAACTCATGACTTGTTACGACTCTGTATGTGACATTAGCAACATGAAAGGTAATTTAGAATAATTTAGGACGTGTTACAACTTCTAAGAACACCTTACATCACCGTTCTAAACATTAAAACTCCATAATAAACCTAATGAATTCCTCCGAGTCATTTAAACATCGTACGCAACTTAGAATATATTACGACTATGTATGCCACATTAGCTCCTTAAAAAGCATGTTAGTATAATGTACAACACCTCACAACTCCTAACAACACCTTACAATACCGTACGTAAAAATAAAATCCGTAATAAACCTAATGAATTCGTCTGAGTCCTTTGAAGATCATACGATAACTCATGACTTGTTACGACTCTGTATGTGACATTAGCAACATGAAAAGTAATTTGGAATAATGTAGGACGCGTTACAACTTCTAAGAACACCTTACATCACCGTACGAAACATTAAAACTCTAAAATAAACCTAATGAATTCCTTCGAGTCATTTAAACATCGTACGACAACTTTGAATATATTACGACTCTGTATGCCACATTAGCACCTTGAAAAGAATGTTAGTATACTGTACGACACCTCACAACTCCTAACAACACCTTATAATACCGTACGTAAAAATAAAATCCATAATAAACCTAATGAATTCGTCTGAGTCCTTTGAACATCATACGATAACTCATGACTTGTTACGACTCTGTATGTGACATTAGCAACATGAAAAGTAATTTAGAATAATTTAGGACGTGTTACAACTTCTAAGAACACCTTACATCACCGTTCTAAACATTAAAACTCCATAATAAACCTAATGAATTCCTCCGAGTCATTTAAACATCGTACGCAACTTAGAATATATTACGACTATGTATGCCACATTAGCTCCTTAAAAAGCATGTTAGTATAATGTACAACACCTCACAACTCCTAACAACACCTTACAATACCGTACGTAAAAATAAAATCCGTAATAAACCTAATGAATTCGTCTGAGTCCTTTGAAGATCATACGATAACTCATGACTTGTTACGACTCTGTATGTGACATTAGCAACATGAAAAGTAATTTGGAATAATGTAGGACGCGTTACAACTTCTAAGAACACCTTACATCACCGTACGAAACATTAAAACTCCAAAATAAACCTAATGAATTCCTTCGAGTCATTTAAACATCGTACGACAACTTTGAATATATTACGACTCTGTATGCCACATTAGCACCTTGAAAAGCATGTTAGTATACTGTACGACACCTCACAACTCCTAACAAAACATTACAATACAGTACGTAAAAATAAAATCCATAATAAACCTAATGAATTCGTCCATGTCCTTTGAACATCGTAGGAAAACTCAGGACTTGTTACGACTCAGTATGTGACATTAGCAACATGAAAAATAATTTATAATAATGTAGGACGCGTTACAACTTCTAAGAACAACTTACATCACCGTACGAAACATTAAAACTCCAAAATAAACCTAATGAATTCTTCCAAGTCATTTAAACATCGTACGACAACTTAGAATATCTTACGACTCTGTATGCCACATTAGTACCTTGAAAAGAATGTTAGTATACTGTACGACACCTCACAACTCCTAACAACACCTTACAATACAGTACGTAAAAATAAAATCCATAATAAACCTAATGAATTCGTCTGAGTCCTTTGCACATCATACGATAACTCATGAATTGTTACGACTCTGTATGTGACATTAGCAACATGAAAAGTAATTTAGAATAATTGAGGACGTGTTACAACTTCTAAGAACACCTTACATCACCGTTCGAAACATTAAAACTCCATAATAAACCTAATGAATTCCTCCGAGTCATTTAAACATCGTACGCAACTTAGAATATATTACGACTATGTATGCCACATTAGCTCCTTAAAAAGCATGTTAGTATAATGTACAACACCTCACAACTCCTAACAACACCTTACAATACCGTACGTAAAAATAAAATCCGTAATAAACCTAATGAATTCGTCCATGTCCTTTGAACATCGTAGGAAAACTCAGGACTTGTTACGACTCAGTATGTGACATTTGCAACATGAAAAATAATTTAGAATAATGTAGGACGCGTTACATCTTCTAAGAACAACTTACATCACCGTACGAAACATTAAAACTCCAAAAAACCTAATGAATTCTTCCGAGTCATTTAAACATTGTACGACAACTTAGAATATCTTACGACTCTGTATGCCACATTAGTACCTTGAAAAGTATGTTTGTATAATGTACGACACCTCACAACTCCTAACACCACCGTACATAAAAATAAAATCCATAATAAACCTAATGAATTCGTCCGAGTCCTAAGAACATCGTACGATAACTCAGGACTTGTTATGACTCTGTATGTGACATTACCAACATGAAAAGTAATTTAGAAAAATGTAGTACGCGTTACAACTTCTAAGAACACCTTACATCACCGTATGAAACATTAAAACTCCAAAATCAACCTAATGAATTAGTCCGAGTCCTATGAACATCGTACGATAACTCATGACTTGTTACGACTCTGTATGTGACATAAGCAACATGAAAAGTAATTTAGAATAATGTAGGACGCGTTACAACTTCTAAGAACACCTTACATCACCGTACGAAACATTAAAACACCATAATAAATCTAATGAATTCCTCCGAGTCATTTAAACGTCATACGCAACTTAGAATATATTACGATTATGTATGCCACATTATCTCCTTAAAAAGAATGTTAGTATAATGTACGACACCTCACAACTCCTAACAACACCATACAATACAGTACGTAAAAATAAAATCCAAAATAAACATAATGAATTCGTCCGAGTCCTATGAACATCGTACGATAACTCAGGACTTGTTAGGACTCTGTATGTGACATTACCAACATGAAAAGTAATTTAGAAAAATGTAGGACGCGTTACATATTCTAAGAACACCTTACATCACCGTACGAAACATTAAAACTCCAAAGTAAACCTAATGAATTCTTCTGAGTCATTTAAACATCGTACGACAGCTTAGAATATCTTACGACTCTGTATGTCACATTAGTACCTTGAAAAGTATGTTTGTATAATGTATGACACCTCACAACTCCTAGCACCACCTTACAATACCGTACATAAAAATAAAATCCATAATAAACCTAATGAATTCGTCGGAGTCCTAAGAACATCGTACGATAACTCAGGACTTGTTAGGACTCTGTATGTGACATTACCAACATGAAAAGTAATTTAGAAAAATGTAGGACGCGTTACATCTTCTAAGAACACCTTACATCACCGTACGAAACATTAAAACTCCAAAGTAAACCTAATGAATTCCTTCGAGTCATTTAAACATCGTACGACAACTTTGAATATATTACGACTCTTTATGGCAAATTAGCACCAAGAAAAGCTTGTTAGTATACTGTACGATACCTCACAACTCCTAACAACACCTTACAATACCGTACGTAAAAATAAAATCCATAATAAACCTAATGAATTCGTCTGAGTCCTTTGAACATCATACGATAACTCATGACTTGTTACGACTCTGTATGTGACATTAGCAACATGAAAAGTAATTAAGAATAATGTAGGACGTGTTACAATTCTAAGAACACCTTACATCACCGTTCTAAACATTAAAACTCCATAATAAACCTAATGAATTCCTCCGAGTCATTTAAACATCGTACGCAACTTAGAATATATTACGACTATGTATGCCACATTAGCTCCTTACAAAGCATGTTAGTATAATGTACGACACCTCACAACTCCTAACAACACCTTACAATACCGTACGTAAAAATAAAATCCGTAATAAACCCAATGAATTCGTCCATGTCCTTTGAACATCGTAGGAAAACTCAGGACTTGTTACGACTCAGTATGCGACATTAGCAACATGAAAAATAATTTAGAATAATGTAGGACGCGTTACGACTTCTAAGAACAACTTACATCACCGTACGAAACATTAAAACTCCAAAATAAACGTAATGAATTCTTCCGAGTCATTTAAACATCGTACGACAACTTAGAATATCTTACGAATCTGTATGCCACATTAGTACCTTGAAAAGTATGTTTGTATAATGTACGACACCTCACAACTCCTAACACCACCTTACAATACCGTACATAAAAACAAAATCCATAATAAACCTAATGATTTCGTCCGAGTCCTAAGAACATCGTACGATAACTCAGGACTTGTTACGACTCTGTGTGTGATTATGAAAAGTAATTTAGAAAAATGTAGGACACGTTACAACTTCTAAGAACACCTTACATCACCGTACGAAACATTAAAACTCCAAAATAAACCTAATGAATTCCTTCGAGTCATTTAAACATCGTACGACAACTTTGAATATATATTACGACTTTGTATGCCACATTAGCACCTTGAAAAGCATGTTAGTATACTGTACGACACCTCACAACTCCTAACAACACCTTACAATACCATACGTAAAAATAAAATCCATAATAAACCTAATGAATTCGTCTGAGTCCTTTGAACATCAAACGATAACTCATGACTTGTTACGACTTTGTATGTGACATTAGCAACATGAAAAGTAATTTAGAATAATGTAGGACGTGTTACAACTTCTAAGAACACCTTACATCACCGTTCTAAACATTAAAACTCCATAATAAACCTAATGAATTCCTCCGAGTCATTTAAACATCGTACGCAACTTAGATTATATTACGACTATGTATGCCATATTAGCTCCTTACAAAGCATGTTAGTATAATGTACGACACCTCACAACTCCTAACAACACCTTACAATACCGTACGTAAAAATAAAATCCGTAATAAACCTAATGAATTCGTCCATGTCCTTTGAACATCGTAGGAAAACTCAGGACTTGTTACGACTCAGTATGTGACATTAGCAACATGAAAAATAATTTAGAATAATGTAGGACGCGTTACAACTTCCAAGAACAACTTACATCACCGTACGAAACATTAAAACTCCAAAATAAACCTAATGAATTCTTCCGAGTCATTTAAACATCGTACGACAACTTAGAATATCTTACGACTCTGTATGCCACATTAGTACCTTGAAAAGTATGTTTGTATAATGTACAACACCTCACAACTCCTAACACCACCTTACAATACCGTACATAAAAATAAAATCCATAATAAACCTAATGATTTCGTCCGAGTCCTAAGAACATCGTACGATAACTCAGGACTTGTTACGACTCTGTATGTGACATTACCTACATGAAATGTAATTTACAAAAATGTAGGACGCGTTACAACTTCTAAGAACACCTTACATCACCGTACGAAACATTAAAAGTCCAAAACAAACCTAATGGATTCATTCGAGTCATTTAAACATCGTACGGCAACTTTGAATATATTACGTCTCTGTATGCCACATTAGCACCTTGAAAAGCATGTTAGTATACTGTACGACACCTCACAACTCCTAACAACAACTTACAATACCGTACGTAAAAATAAAATCCGTAATAAACCCAATGAATTCGTCCATGTCCTTTGAATATCGTAGGAAAACTCAGGACTTGTTACGACTCAGTATGCGACATTAGCAACATGAAAAATAATTTAGAATAATGTAGGACGCGTTACAACTTCTAAGAACAATTTACATCACCGTACGAAACATTAAAACTCCAAAATAAACCTAATGAATTCTTCCGTGTCATTTAAACATCGTACGACAACTTAGAATATCTTACGACTCTGTATGCCACATTAGTACCTTGAAAAGTATGTTTGTATAATGTACGACACCTCACAACTCGTAACACCACCTTACAATACCGTACATAAAAATAAAATCCATAATAAACCTAATGATTTCGTCCGAGTCCTAAGAACATCGTACAATAACTCAGGACTTGTTACGACTCTGTATGTGACATTACCAACATGAAAAGTAATTTAGAAAAATGTAGGACACGTTACAACTTCTAAGAACACCTTACATCACCGTACGAAACATTAAAACTCCAAAATAAACCTAATGAATTCCTTCGAGTCATTTAAACATCGTACGACAACTTTGAATATATATTACGACTCTGTATGCCACATTAGAACCTTGAAAAGCATGTTAGTATACTGTACGACACCTCACAACTCCTAACAACACCTTACAATAACGTACGTAAAAATAAAATCCATAATAAACCTAATGAATTCGTCTGAGTCCTTTGAACATCAAACGATAACTCATGACTTGTTACGACTCTGTATGTGACATTAGCAACATGAAAAGTAATTTAGAATAATGTAGGACGTGTTACAACTTCTAAGAACACCTTACATCACCGTTCTAAACATTAAAACTCCATAATAAACCTAATGAATTCCTCCGAGTCATTTAAACATCGTACGCAACTTAGATTATATTACGACTATGTATGCCATATTAGCTCCTTACAAAGCATGTTAGTATAATGTACGACACCTCACAACTCCTAACAACACCTTTCAATACCGTACGTAAAAATAAAATCCGTAATAAACCTAATGAATTCGTCCATGTCCTTTGAACATCGTAGGAAAACTCAGGACTTGTTACGACTCAGTATGTGACATTAGCAACATGAAAAATAATTTAGAATAATGTAGGACGCGTTACAACTTCCAAGAACAACTTACATCACCGTACGAAACATTAAAACTCCAAAATAAACCTAATGAATTCTTCCGAGTCATTTAAACATCGTATGACAACTTAGAAAATCTTACGACTCTGTATGCCACATTAGTACCTTGAAAAGTATGTTTGTCTAATGTACGACACCTCACAACTCCTAACACCACCTTACAATACCTTACATAAAAATAAAATCCATAATAAACCTAATGAATTCGTCCGAGTCCTAAGAACATCGTACGATAACTCAGGACTTGTTACGACTCTGTATGTGACATTACCTACATGAAATGTAATTTACAAAAATGTAGGACGCGTTACAACTTCTAAGAACACCTTACATCACCGTACGAAACATTAAAACTCCAAAATAAACCTAATGAATTCATTCGAGTCATTTAAACATCGTACGGCAACTTTGAATATATTACGTCTCTGTATGCCACATTAGCACCTTGAAAAGCATGTTTGTATACTGTACGACACCTCACAACTCCTAACAACAACTTACAATACCGTACGTAAAAATAAAATCCGTAATAAACCCAATGAATTCGTCCATGTCCTTTGAATATCGTAGGAAAACTCAGGACTTGTTACGACTCAGTATGCGACATTAGCAACATGAAAAATAATTTAGAATAATGTAGGACGCGTTACAACTTCTAAGAACAACTTACATCACCGTACGAAACATTAAAACTCCAAAATAAACCTAATGAATTCTTCCGTGTCATTTAAACATCGTACGACAACTTAGAATATCTTACGACTCTGTATGCCACATTAGTACCTTGAAAAGTATGTTTGTATAATGTACGACACCTCACAACTCGTAACACCACCTTACAATACCGTACATAAAAATAAAATCCATAATAAACCTAATGATTTCGTCCGAGTCCTAAGAACATCGTACAATAACTCAGGACTTGTTACGACTCTGTATGTGACATTACCTACATGAAATGTAATTTACAAAAATGTAGGACGCGTTACAACTTCTAAGAACACCTTACATCACCGTACGAAACATTAAAACTCCAAAATAAACCTAATGAATTCATTCGAGTCATTTAAACATCGTACGGCAACTTTGAATATATTACGTCTCTGTATGCCACATTAGCACCTTGAAAAGCATGTTAGTATACTGTACGACACCTCACAACTCCTAACAACAACTTACAATACCGTACGTAAAAATAAAATCCGTAATAAACCCAATGAATTCGTCCATGTCCTTTGAATATCGTAGGAAAACTCAGGACTTGTTACGACTCAGTATGCGACATTAGCAACATGAAAAATAATTTAGAATAATGTAGGACGCGTTACAACTTCTAAGAACAACTTACATCACCGTACGAAACATTAAAACTCCAAAATAAACCTAATGAATTCTTCCGTGTCATTTAAACATCGTACGACAACTTAGAATATCTTACGACTCTGTATGCCACATTAGTACCTTGAAAAGTATGTTTGTATAATGTACGACACCTCACAACTCGTAACACCACCTTACAATACCGTACATAAAAATAAAATCCATAATAAACCTAATGATTTCGTCCGAGTCCTAAGAACATCGTACAATAACTCAGGACTTGTTACGACTCTTTATGTGACATTACCAACATGAAAAGTAATTTAGAAAAATGTAGGACACGTTACAACTTCTAAGAACACCTTACATCACCGTACGAAACATTAAAACTCCAAAATAAACCTAATGAATTCCTTCGAGTCATTTAAACATCGTACGACAACTTTGAATATATATTACGACTCTGTATGCCACATTAGAACCTTGAAAAGCATGTTAGTATACTGTACGACACCTCACAACTCCTAACAACACCTTACAATAACGTACGTAAAAATAAAATCCATAATAAACCTAATGAATTCGTCTGAGTCCTTTGAACATCAAACGATAACTCATGACTTGTTACGACTCTGTATGTGACATTAGCAACATGAAGAGTAATTTAGAATAATGTAGGACGTGTTACAACTTCTAAGAACACCTTACATCACCGTTCTAAACATTAAAACTCCATAATAAACCTAATGAATTCCTCCGAGTCATTTAAACATCGTACGCAACTTAGATTATATTACGACTATGTATGCCATATTAGCTCCTTACAAAGCATGTTAGTATAATGTACGACACCTCACAACTCCTAACAACACCTTACAATACCGTACGTAAAAATAAAATCCGTAATAAACCTAATGAATTCGTCCATGTCCTTTGAACATCGTAGGAAAACTCAGGACTTGTTACGACTCAGTATGTGACATTAGCAACATGAAAAATAATTTAGAATAATGTAGGACGCGTTACAACTTCCAAGAACAACTTACATCACCGTACGAAACATTAAAACTCCAAAATAAACCTAATGAATTCTTCCGAGTCATTTAAACATCGTACGACAACTTAGAATATCTTACGACTCTGTATGCCACATTAGTACCTTGAAAAGTATGTTTGTATAATGTACAACACCTCACAACTCCTAACACCACCTTACAATACCGTACATAAAAATAAAATCCATAATAAACCTAATGATTTCGTCCGAGTCCTAAGAACATCGTACGATAACTCAGGACTTGTTACGACTCTGTATGTGACATTACCTACATGAAATGTAATTTACAAAAATGTAGGACGCGTTACAACTTCTAAGAACACCTTACATCACCGTACGAAACATTAAAAGTCCAAAATAAACCTAATGAATTCATTCGAGTCATTTAAACATCGTACGGCAACTTTGAATATATTACGTCTCTGTATGCCACATTAGCACCTTGAAAAGCATGTTAGTATACTGTACGACACCTCACAACTCCTAACAACAACTTACAATACCGTACGTAAAAATAAAATCCGTAATAAACCCAATGAATTCGTCCATGTCCTTTGAATATCGTAGGAAAACTCAGGACTTGTTACGACTCAGTATGCGACATTAGCAACATGAAAAATAATTTAGAATAATGTAGGACGCGTTACAACTTCTAAGAACAACTTACATCACCGTACGAAACATTAAAACTCCAAAATAAACCTAATGAATTCTTCCGTGTCATTTAAACATCGTACGACAACTTAGAATATCTTACGACTCTGTATGCCACATTAGTACCTTGAAAAGTATGTTTGTATAATGTACGACACCTCACAACTCGTAACACCACCTTACAATACCGTACATAAAAATAAAATCCATAATAAACCTAATGATTTCGTCCGAGTCCTAAGAACATCGTACAATAACTCAGGACTTGTTACGACTCTGTATGTGACATTACCAACATGAAAAGTAATTTAGAAAAATGTAGGACACGTTACAACTTCTAAGAACACCTTACATCACCGTACGAAACATTAAAACTCCAAAATAAACCTAATGAATTCCTTCGAGTCATTTAAACCTCGTACGACAACTTTGAATATATATTACGACTCTGTATGCCACATTAGAACCTTGAAAAGCATGTTAGTATACTGTACGACACCTCACAACTCCTAACAACACCTTACAATAACGTACGTAAAAATAAAATCCATAATAAACCTAATGAATTCGTCTGAGTCCTTTGAACATCAAACGATAACTCATGACTTGTTACGACTCTGTATGTGACATTAGCAACATGAAAAGTAATTTAGAATAATGTAGGACGTGTTACAACTTCTAAGAACACCTTACATCACCGTTCTAAACATTAAAACTCCATAATAAACCTAATGAATTCCTCCGAGTCATTTAAACATCGTACGCAACTTAGATTATATTCCGACTATGTATGCCATATTAGCTCCTTACAAAGCATGTTAGTATAATGTACGACACCTCACAACTCCTAACAACACCTTACAATACCGTACGTAAAAATAAAATCCGTAATAAACCTAATGAATTCGTCCATGTCCTTTGAACATCGTAGGAAAACTCAGGACTTGTTACGACTCAGTATGTGACATTAGCAACATGAAAAATAATTTAGAATAATGTAGGACGCGTTACAACTTCCAAGAACAACTTACATCACCGTACGAAACATTAAAACTCCAAAATAAACCTAATGAATTCTTCCGAGTCATTTAAACATCGTATGACAACTTAGAAAATCTTACGACTCTGTATGCCACATTAGTACCTTGAAAAGTATGTTTGTCTAATGTACGACACCTCACAACTCCTAACACCACCTTACATAAAAATAAAATCCATAATAAACCTAATGAATTCGTCCGAGTCCTAAGAACATCGTACGATAACTCAGGACTTGTTACGACTCTGTATGTGACATTAGCAACATGAAAAGTAATTTAGAAAAATGTAGGACGCGTTACAACTTCTAAGAAGACCTTACATCACTGTACGAAACATTAAAACTCCAAAATAAACCTAATGAATTCCTTCGAGTCATTTAAACATCGTACGACAACTTTGAATATATTACGACTTTGTATGCCACATTAGCACCTTGAAAAGCATGTTAGTATACTGTACGACACCTCACAACTCCTAACAACACCTTACAATACCGTACGTAAAAATAAAATCCATAATAAACCTAATTAATTCGTCTGAGTCCTTTGAACATCATACGATAACTCATGACTTGTTACGACTATGTATGTGACATTAGCAACATGAAAAGTAATTTAGAATAATGTAGGACGTGTTACAACTTCTAAGAACACCTTACATCACCGTTCTAAACATTAAAACCCCATAATAAACCTAATGAATTCCTCCGAGTCATTTAAACATCGTACGCAACTTAGAATATATTACGACTATGTATGCCTCATTAGCTCCTTACAAAGCATGTTAGTATAATGTACGACACCTCACAACTCCTAACAACACCTTACAATACTGTACGTAAAAATAAAATCCGTAATAAACCTAATGAATTTGTCCATGTCCTTTGAACATCGTAGGAAAACTCAGGACTTGTTACGACTCAGTATGTGACATTAGCAACATGAAAATAATTTAGAATAATGTAGGACGCGTTACAACTTCTAAGAACAACTTACATCACCGTACGAAACATTAAAACTCCAAAATAAACCTAATGAATTCCTTCGAGTCATTTAAACCTCGTACGACAACTTTGAATATATATTACGACTCTGTATGCCACATTAGAACCTTGAAAAGCATGTTAGTATACTGTACGACACCTCACAACTCCTAACAACACCTTACAATAACGTACGTAAAAATAAAATCCATAATAAACCTAATGAATTCGTCTGAGTCCTTTGAACATCAAACGATAACTCATGACTTGTTACGACTCTGTATGTGACATTAGCAACATGAAAAGTAATTTAGAATAATGTAGGACGTGTTACAACTTCTAAGAACACCTTACATCACCGTTCTAAACATTAAAACTCCATAATAAACCTAATGAATTCCTCCGAGTCATTTAAACATCGTACGCAACTTAGATTATATTACGACTATGTATGCCATATTAGCTCCTTACAAAGCATGTTAGTATAATGTACGACACCTCACAACTCCTAACAACACCTTACAATACCGTACGTAAAAATAAAATCCGTAATAAACCTAATGAATTCGTCCATGTCCTTTGAACATCGTAGGAAAACTCAGGACTTGTTACGACTCAGTATGTGACATTAGCAACATGAAAAATAATTTAGAATAATGTAGGACGCGTTACAACTTCCAAGAACAACTTACATCACCGTACGAAACATTAAAACTCCAAAATAAACCTAATGAATTCTTCCGAGTCATTTAAACATCGTATGACAACTTAGAAAATCTTACGACTCTGTATGCCACATTAGTACCTTGAAAAGTATGTTTGTCTAATGTACGACACCTCACAACTCCTAACACCACCTTACAATACCTTACATAAAAATAAAATCCATAATAAACCTAATGAATTCGTCCGAGTCCTAAGAACATCGTACGATAACTCAGGACTTGTTACGACTCTGTATGTGACATTACCAACATGAAAAGTAATTTAGAAAAATGTAGGACGCGTTACAACTTCTAAGAAGACCTTACATCACTGTACGAAACATTAAAACTCCAAAATAAACCTAATGAATTCCTTCGAGTCATTTAAACATCGTACGACAACTTTGAATATATTACGACTTTGTATGCCACATTAGCACCTTGAAAAGCATGTTAGTATACTGTACGACACCTCACAACTCCTAACAACACCTTACAATACCGTACGTAAAAATAAAATCCATAATAAACCTAATTAATTCGTCTGAGTCCTTTGAACATCATACGATAACTCATGACTTGTTACGACTCTGTATGTGACATTAGCAACATGAAAAGTAATTTAGAATAATGTAGGACGTGTTACAACTTCTAAGAACACCTTACATCACCGTTCTAAACATTAAAACCCCATAATAAACCTAATGAATTCCTCCGAGTCATTTAAACATCGTACGCAACTTAGAATATATTACGACTATGTATGCCTCATTAGCTCCTTACAAAGCATGTTAGTATAATGTACGATACCTCACAACTCCTAACAACACCTTACAATACTGTACGTAAAAATAAAATCCGTAATAAACCTAATGAATTCGTCCATGTCCTTTGAACATCGTAGGAAAACTCAGGACTTGTTACGACTCAGTATGTGACATTAGCAACATGAAAATAATTTAGAATAATGTAGGACGCGTTACAACTTCTAAGAACAACTTACATCACCGTACGAAACATTAAAACTCCAAAATAAACCTAATGAATTCTTCCGAGTCATTTAAACATCATACGACAACTTAGAATATCTTACGACTCTGTATGCCACATTAGTACCTTGAAAAGTATGTTTGTATAATGTACGACACCTCACAACTCCTAACACCACCTTACATAAAAATAAAATCCATAATAAACCTAATGAATTCGTCCGAGTCCTAAGAACATCATACGATAACTCAGGACTTGTTACGACTCTGTATGTGACATTACCAACATGAAAAGTAATTTAGAAAAATGTAGGACGCGTTACAACTTCTAAGAAGACCTTACATCACCGTACGAAACATTAAAACTCCAAAATAAACCTAAAGAATTCCATCGAGTCATTTAAACATCGTACGACAACTTTGAATATATTACGACTCTGTATGCCAAATTAGCACCAAGAAAAGCTTGTTAGTATACTGTACGACACCTCACAACTCCTAACAACACCTTACAATACCGTACGTAAAAATAAAATCCATAATAAACCTATTGAATTCGTTTGAGTCCTTTGAACATCATACGATAACTCATGACTTGTTACGACTCTGTATGTGACATTAGCAACATGAAAAGTAATTTAGAATAATGTAGGACGTGTTACAACTTCTAAGAACACCTTACATCACCGTTCTAAACATTAAAACTCCATAATAAAACCTAATGAATTCCTCCTAGTCATTTAAACATCGTACGCAACTTAGAATATATTACGACTATGTATGCCGCATTAGCTCCTTACAAAGCATGTTAGTATAATGTACGACACCTCACAACTCCTAACAACACCTTACAATACCGTACCTAATCCGTAATAAACCCAATGAATTCGTCCATGTCCTTTGAACATCGTAGGAAAACTCAGGACTTGTTACGACTCAGTATGCGACATTAGCAACATGAAAAATAATTTAGAATAATGTAGGACGCGTTACAACTTCTAAGAACAACTTACATCACCGTACGAAACATTAAAACTCCAAAATAAACCTAATGAATTCTTCCGAGTCATTTAAACATCGTACGACAACTTAGAATATCTTACGACTCTGTATGCCACATTAGTACCTTGAAAAGTATGTTTGTATAATGTACGACACCTCACAACTCCTAACACCACCTTACAATACCGTACATAAAAATAAAATCCATAATAAACCTAATGATTTCGTCTGAGTCCTAAGAACATCGTACGATAACTCAGGACTTGTTACGACTCTGTATGTGACATTACCAACATGAAAAGTAATTTAGAAAAATGTAGGACACGTTACAACTTCTAAGAACACCTTACATCACCGTACGAAACATTAAAACTCCAAAATAAACCTAATGAATTCCTTCGAGTCATTTAAACATCGTACGACAACTTAGAATATATATTACGACTCTGTATGCCACATTAGCACCTTGAAAAGCATGTTAGTATACTGTACGACACCTCACAACTCCTAACAACACCTTACAATACCGTACGTAAAAATAAAATCCATAATAAACCTAATAAATTCGTTTGAGTCCTTTGAACATCAAACGATAACTCAAGACTTGTTACGACTCTGTATGTGACATTAGCAACATGAAAAGTAATTTAGAATAATGTAGGACGTGTTACAACTTCTAAGAACACCTTACATCACCGTTCTAAACATTAAAACTCCATAATAAACCTAATGAATTCCTCCGAGTCATTTAAACATCGTACGCAACTTAGAATATATTACGACTATGTATACCACATTAGCTCCTTACAAAGCATGTTAGTATAATGTACGACACCTCACAACTCCTAACACCACCTTACATAAAAATAAAATCCATAATAAACCTAATGAATTCGTCCGAGTCCTAAGAACATCATACGATAACTCAGGACTTGTTACGACTCTGTATGTGACATTACCAACATGAAAAGTAATTTAGAAAAATGTAGGACGCGTAACAACTTCTAAGAAGACCTTACATCACCGTACGAAACATTAAAACTCCAAAATAAACCTAAAGAATTCCATCGAGTCATTTAAACATCGTACGACAACTTTGAATATATTACGACTCTGTATGCCAAATTAGCACCAAGAAAAGCTTGTTAGTATACTGTACGACACCTCACAACTCCTAACAACACCTTACAATACCGTACGTAAAAATAAAATCCATAATAAACCTATTGAATTCGTTTGAGTCCTTTGAACATCATACGATAACTCATGACTTGTTACGACTCTGTATGTGACATTAGCAACATGAAAAGTAATTTAGAATAATGTAGGACGTGTTACAACTTCTAAGAACACCTTACATCACCGTTCTAAACATTAAAACTCCATAATAAAACCTAATGAATTCCTCCTAGTCATTTAAACATCGTACGCAACTTAGAATATATTACGACTATGTATGCCGCATTAGCTCCTTACAAAGCATGTTAGTATAATGTACGACACCTCACAACTCCTAACAACACCTTACAATACCGTACCTAATCCGTAATAAACCCAATGAATTCGTCCATGTCCTTTGAACATCGTAGGAAAACTCAGGACTTGTTACGACTCAGTATGCGACATTAGCAACATGAAAAATAATTTAGAATAATGTAGGACGCGTTACAACTTCTAAGAACAACTTACATCACCGTACGAAACATTAAAACTCCAAAATAAACCTAATGAATTCTTCCGAGTCATTTAAACATCGTACGACAACTTAGAATATCTTACGACTCTGTATGCCACATTAGTACCTTGAAAAGTATGTTTGTATAATGTACGACACCTCACAACTCCTAACACCACCTTACAATACCGTACATAAAAATAAAATCCATAATAAACCTAATGATTTCGTCTGAGTCCTAAGAACATCGTACGATAACTCAGGACTTGTTACGACTCTGTATGTGACATTACCAACATGAAAAGTAATTTAGAAAAATGTAGGACACGTTACAACTTCTAAGAACACCTTACATCACCGTACGAAACATTAAAACTCCAAAATAAACCTAATGAATTCCTTCGAGTCATTTAAACATCGTACGACAACTTTGAATATATATTACGACTCTGTATGCCACATTAGCACCTTGAAAAGCATGTTAGTATACTGTACGACACCTCACAACTCCTAACAACACCTTACAATACCGTACGTAAAAATAAAATCCTTAATAAACCTAATAAATTCGTTTGAGTCCTTTGAACATCAAACGATAACTCAAGACTTGTTACGACTCTGTATGTGACATTAGCAACATGAAAAGTAATTTAGAATAATGTAGGACGTGTTACAACTTCTAAGAACACCTTACATCACCGTTCTAAACATTAAAACTCCATAATAAACCTAATGAATTCCTCCGAGTCATTTAAACATCGTACGCAACTTAGAATATATTACGACTATGTATACCACATTAGCTCCTTACAAAGCATGTTAGTATAATGTACGACACCTCACAACTCATAAAAACACCTTACAATACCGTACGTAAAAATAAAATCCGTAATAAACCTAATGAATTCATCCATGTCCTTTAAACATCGTAGGAAAACGCAGGACTTGTTACGACTCAGTATGTGACATTAGCAACATGAAAAATAATTTAGAATAATGTAGGACGCGTTACAACTTCTAAGAACAACTTACATCACCGTACGAAACATTAAAACTCCAAAATAAACCTAATTAATTCTTCCGAGTCATTTAAACATCGTACGACAACTTAGAATATCTTACCACTCTGTATGCCACATTAGTACCTTGAAAATTATGTTTGTATAATGTACGACACCTCACAACTCCTAACACCACCTTACAATACCGTACATAAAAATAAAATCCATAATAAATCTAATGATTTCTTCCGAGTCTTAAGAACATCGTACGATAACTCAGGACTTGTTACGACTCTTTATGTGACATTACCAACATGAAAAGTAATTTAGAAAAATGTAGGACGCGTTACAACTTCTAAGAAGACCTTACATCACCGTACGAAACATTAAAACTCCAAAATAAACCTAATGAATTCCTTCGAGTCATTTAAACATCGTACGACAACTTTGAATATATTACGACTCTGTATGCCACATTAGCACCTTGAAAAGCATGTTAGTATACTGTACGACACCTCACAACTCCTAACAACACCTTACAATACCGTACGTAAAAATAAAATCCATAATAAACCTAATGAATTCGTCTGAGTCCTTTGAACATCATACGATAACTCATAACTTGTTACGACTCTGTATGTGACATTAGCAACATGAAAAGTAATTTAGAATAATGTAGGACGTGTTACAACTTCTAACAACACCTTACATCACCGTTCTAAACATTAAAACTCCATAATAAACCTAATGAATTCCTCCGAGTCATTTAAACATCGTACGCAACTTAGAATATATTACGACTATGTATGCCACATTAGCTCCTTACAAAGCATGTTAGTATAATGTACGACACCTCACAACTCCTAACAACACCTTACAATACTGTACGTAAAAATAAAATCCGTAATAAACCTAATGAATTCGTCCATGTCCTTTGAACATCGTAGGAAAACTCAGGACTTGTTACGACTCAGTATGTGACATTAGCAACATGAAAATAATTTAGAATAATGTAGGACGCGTTACAACTTCTAAGAACAACTTACATCACCGTACGAAACATTAAAACTCCAAAATAAACCTAATGAATTCTTCCGAGTCATTTAAACATCGTACGACAACTTAGAATATCTTACGACTCTGTATGCCACATTAGTACCTTGAAAAGTATGTTTGTATAATGTACGACACCTCACAACTCCTAACACCACCTTACAATACCGTACATAAAAATAAAATCCATAATAAATCTAATGATTTCGTCCGAGTCTTAAGAACATCGTACGATAACTCAGGACTTGTTACGACTCTGTATGTGACATTACCAACATGAAAAGTAATTTAGAAAAATGTAGGACGCGTTACAAGTTCTAAGAAGACCTTACATCACCGGACGAAACATTAAAACTCCAAAATAAACGTAATGAATTCCTTCGAGTCATTTAAACATCGTACGACAACTTTGAATATATTACGACTCTGTATGCCACATTAGCACCTTGAAAAGCATGTTAGTATACTGTAGGACACCTCACAACTCCTAACAACACCTTACAATACCGTACGTAAAAATAAAATCCATAATAAACCTAATTAATTCGTCTGAGTCCTTTGAACATCGTACGATAACTCATGACTTGTTACGACTCTGTATGTGACATTAGCAACATGAAAAGTAATTTAGAATAATGTAGGACGTGTTACAACTTCTAAGAACACCTTACATCACCGTTCTAAACATTAAAACCCCATAATAAACCTAATGAATTCCTCCGAGTCATTTAAACATCGTACGCAACTTAGAATATATTACGACTATGTATGCCTCATTAGCTCCTTACAAAGCATGTTAGTATAATGTACGACACCTCACAACTCCTAACAACACCTTACAATACTGTACGTAAAATAAAATCCGTAATAAACCTAATGAATTCGTCCATGTCCTTTGAACATCGTAGGAAAACTCAGGACTTGTTACGACTCAGTATGTGACATTAGCAACATGAAAATAATTTAGAATAATGTAGGACGCGTTACAACTTCTAAGAACAACTTACATCACCGTACGAAACATTAAAACTCCAAAATAAAGCTAATGAATTCTTCCGAGTCATTTAAACATCGTACGACAACTTAGAATATCTTACGACTCTGTATGCCACATTAGTACCTTGAAAAGTATGTTTGTATAATGTACGACACCTCACAACTCCTAACACCACCTTATAATACCGTACATAAAAATAAAAACCATAATAAACCTAATGAATTCGTCCGAGTCCTAAGAACATCATACGATAACTCAGGACTTGTTACGACTCTGTATGTGACATTACCAACATGAAAAGTAATTTAGAAAAAATGTAGGACGCGTTACAACTTCTAAGAAGACCTTACATCACCGTACGAAACATTAAAACTCCAAAATAAACCTAATGAATTCCTTCGAGTCATTTAAACATCGTACGACAACTTTGAATATATTACGACTCTGTATGCCACATTAGCACCTTGAAAAGCATGTTAGTATACTGTACGACACCTCACAACTCCTAACAACACCTTACAATACCGTACGTAAAAATAAAATCCATAATAAACCTAATGAATTCGTCTGAGTCCTTTGAACATCATACGATAACTCATAACTTGTTACGACTCTGTATGTGACATTAGCAACATGAAAAGTAATTTAGAATAATGTAGGACGTGTTACAACTTCTAAGAACACCTTACATCACCGTTCTAAACATTAAAACTCCATAATAAACCTAATGAATTCCTCCGAGTCATTTAAACATCGTACGCAACTTAGAATATATTACGACTATGTATGCCACATTAGCTCCTTACAAAGCATGTTAGTATAATGTACGACACCTCACAACTCCTAACAACACCTTACAATACTGTACGTAAAAATAAAATCCGTAATAAACCTAATGAATTCGTCCATGTCCTTTGAACATCGTAGGAAAACTCAGGACTTGTTACGACTCAGTATGTGACATTAGCAACATGAAAATAATTTAGAATAATGTAGGACGCGTTACAACTTCTAAGAACAACTTACATCACCGTACGAAACATTAAAACTCCAAAATAAACCTAATGAATTCTTCCGAGTCATTTAAACATCGTACGACAACTTAGAATATCTTACGACTCTGTATGCCACATTAGTACCTTGAAAAGTATGTTTGTATAATGTACGACACCTCACAACTCCTAACACCACCTTACAATACCGTACATAAAAATAAAATCCATAATAAATCTAATGATTTCGTCCGAGTCTTAAGAACATCGTACGATAACTCAGGACTTGTTACGACTCTGTATGTGACATTACCAACATGAAAAGTAATTTAGAAAAATGTAGGACGCGTTACAACTTCTAAGAAGACCTTACATCACCGTACGAAACATTAAAACTCCAAAATAAACCTAATGAATTCCTTCGAGTCATTTAAACATGGTACGACAACTTTGAATATATTACGACTCTGTATGCCACATTAGCACCTTGAAAAGCATGTTAGTATACTGTAGGACACCTCACAACTCCTAACAACACCTTACAATACCGTACGTAAAAATAAAATCCATAATAAACCTAATGAATTCGTCTGAGTCCTTTGAACATCATACGATAACTCATAACTTGTTACGACTCTGTATGTGACATTAGCAACATGAAAAGTAATTTAGAATAATGTAGGACGTGTTACAACTTCTAAGAACACCTTACATCACCGTTCTAAACATTAAAACTCCATAATAAACCTAATGAATTCCTCCGAGTCATTTAAACATCGTACGCAACTTAGAATATAGTATGACTATGTATGCCACATTAGCTCCTTACAAAGCATGTTAGTATAATGTACGACACCTCACAACTCCTAACAACACCTTACAATACCGTACGTAAAAATAAAATCCGTAATAAACCTAATGAATTCGTCCATGTCCTTTGAACATCGTAGGAAAACTCAGGACTTGTTACGACTAAGTATGTGACATTAGCAACATGAAAATAATTTAGAATAATGTAGGACGCGTTACAACTTCTAAGAACAACTTACATCACCATACGAAACATTAAAACTCCAAAATAAACCTAATGAATTCTTCCGAGTCATTTAAACATCGTCGACAACTTAGAATATCTTACGACTCTGTATGCCACATTAGTACCTTGAAACGTATGTTTGTATAATGTACGACACCTCACAACTCCTAACACCACCTTACAATACCGTACATAAAAATAAAATCCATAATAAATCTAATGATTTCGTCCGAGTCTTAAGAACATCGTACGATAACTCAGGACTTGTTACGACTCTGTATGTGACATTACCAACATGAAAAGTAATTTAGAAAAATGTAGGACGCGTTACAACTTCTAAGAAGACCTTACATCACCGTACGAAACATTAAAACTCCAAAATAAACCTAATGAAGTCCTTCGAGTCATTTAAACATCGTACGACAACTTTGAATATATTACGACTTTGTATGCCACATTAACACCTTGAAAAGCATGTTAGTATACTGTACGACACCTCACAACTCCTAACAACACCTTACAATACCGTACGTAAAAATAAAATCCATAATAAACCTAATGAATTCGTTTGAGTCCTTTGAACATCAAACGATAACTCATGACTTGTTACGACTCTGTATGTGACATTAGCAACATGAAAAGTAATTTAGAATAATGTAGGACGTGTTACAACTTCTAAGAACACCTTACATCACCATTCTAATCATTAAAACTCCATAATAAACCTAATGAATTCCTCCGAGACATTTAAACATCGTACGCAACTTAGAATATATTACGACTATGTATGCCACATTAGCTCCTTACAAAGCATGTTAGTATAATGTACGACACCTCACAACTCCTAACAACACCTTACAATACCGTACGTAAAAATAAAATCCGTAATAAACCCAATGAATTCGTCCATGTCCTTTGAACATCGTAGGAAAACTCAGGACTTGTTACGACTCAGTATGCGACATTAGCAACATGAAAAATAATTTAGAATAATGAAGGACGCGTTACAACTTCTAAGAACAACTTACATCACCGTACGAAACATTAAAACTCCAAAATAAACCTAATGAATTCTTCCGAGTCATTTAAACATCGTACGACAACTTAGAATATCTTATGACTCTGTATGCCACATTAGTACCTTGAAAAGTATGTTTGTATAATGTACGACACCTCATAACTCCTAACACCACCTTACAATACCGTACATAAAAATAAAATCCATAATAAACCTAATGAATTCGTCCGAGTCCTAAGAACATCGTACGATAACTCAGGACTTGTTACGACTCTGTATGTGACATTACCAACATGAAAAGTAATTTAGAAAAATGTAGGACGCGTTACAACTTCTAAGAACACCTTACATCACCGTACGAAACATTAAAAGTCCAAAATAAACTTAATGAATTCCTTCGAGTCATTTAAACATCGTACGACAACTTTGAATATATATTACGACTCTGTATGCCACATTAGCACCTTGAAAAGCATGTTAGTATACTGTACGACACCTCACAACTCCTAACAACACCTTACAATACCGTACGTAAAAATAAAATCCATAATAAACCTAATGAATTCGTTTGAGTCCTTTGAACATCAAACGATAACTCATGACTTGTTACGACTCTGTATGTGACATTAGCAACATGAAAAGTAATTTAGAATAATGTAGGACGTGTTACAACTTCTAAGAACACCTTACATCACCGTTCTAAATATTAAAACTCCATAATTAACCTAATGAATTCCTCCGAGTCATTTAAACATCGTACGCATCTTAGAATATATTACGACTATGTATGCCACATTAGCTCCTTACAAAGCATGTTATTATAATGTACGACACCTCACAACTCCTAACAACACCTTACAATACCGTACGTAAAAATAAAATCCGTAATAAACCTAATGAATTCGTCCATGTCCTTTGAACATCGTAGGAAAACTCAGGACTTGTTACGACTCAGTATGTGACATTAGCAACATGAAAAATAATTTAGAATAATGTAGGACACGTTACAACTTCTAAGAACAACTTACATCACCGTACGAAACATTAAAACTCCAAAATAAACCTAATGAATTCTTCCGAGTCATTTAAACATCGTACGACAACTTAGAATATCTTACGACTCTGTATGCCACATTAGTACCTTGAAAAGTATGTTTGTATAATGTACGACACCTCACAACTCCTAACACCACCTTACAATACCGTACATAAAAATAAAATCCATAAAAAACCTAATGATTTCGTCCGAGTCCTAAGAACATCGTACGATAACTCAGGACTTGTTACGACTCTGTATGTGACATTACCAACATGAAAAGTAATTTAGAAAAATGTAGGACGCTTTACAACTTCTAAGAACACCTTACATCACCGTACGAAAGATTAAAACTCCAAAATAAACCTAATGAATTCCTTCGAGTCATTTAAACATCGTACGACAACTTTGAATATATTACGACTCTGTATTCCAAATTAGCACCAAGAAAAGCTTGTTAGTATACTGTACGACACCTCACAACTCCTAACAACACCTTACAATACCGTACGTAAAAATAAAATCCATAATAAACCTATTGAATTCGTCTGAGTCCCTTGAACATCATACGATAACTCATGACTTGTTACGACTCTGTATGTGACATTAGCAACATGAAAAGTAATTTAGAATAATGTAGGACGTGTTACAACTTCTAAGAACACCTTACATCACCGTTATAAACATTAAAACTCCATAATAAACCTAATGAATTCCTCCGAGTCATTTAAACATCGTACGCAACTTAGAATATATTACGACTATGTATGCCACATTAGCTCCTTACAAAGCATGTTAGTATAATGTACGACACCTCACAACTCCTAACAACACCTTACAATACCGTACGTAAAAATAAAATCCGTAATAAACCCAATGAATTCGTCCATGTCCTTTGAACATCGTAGGAAAACTCAGGACTTGTTACGACTCAGTATGCGACATTAGCAACATGAAAAATAATTTAGAATAATGAAGGACGCGTTACAACTTCTAAGAACAACTTACATCACCGTACGAAACATTAAAACTCCAAAATAAACCTAATGAATTCTTCCGAGTCATTTAAACATCGTACGACAACTTAGAATATCTTATGACTCTGTATGCCACATTAGTACCTTGAAAAGTATGTTTGTATAATGTACGACACCTCATAACTCCTAACACCACCTTACAATACCGTACATAAAAATAAAATCCATAATAAACCTAATGAATTCGTCCGAGTCCTAAGAACATCGTACGATAACTCAGGACTTGTTACGACTCTGTATGTGACATTACCAACATGAAAAGTAATTTAGAAAAATGTAGGACGCGTTACAACTTCTAAGAACACCTTACATCACCGTACGAAACATTAAAAGTCCAAAATAAACTTAATGAATTCCTTCGAGTCATTTAAACATCGTACGACAACTTTGAATATATATTACGACTCTGTATGGCACATTAGCACCTTGAAAAGCATGTTAGTATACTGTACGACACCTCACAACTCCTAACAACACCTTACAATACCGTACGTAAAAATAAAATCCATAATAAACCTAATGAATTCGTTTGAGTCCTTTGAACATCAAACGATAACTCATGACTTGTTACGACTCTGTATGTGACATTAGCAACATGAAAAGTAATTTAGAATAATGTAGGATGTGTTACAACTTCTAAGAACACCTTACATCACCGTTCTAAATATTAAAACTCCATAATTAACCTAATGAATTCCTCCGAGTCATTTAAACATCGTACGCATCTTAGAATATATTACGACTATGTATGCCACATTAGCTCCTTACAAAGCATGTTATTATAATGTACGACACCTCACAACTCCTAACAACACCTTACAATACCGTACGTAAAAATAAAATCCGTAATAAACCTAATGAATTCGTCCATGTCCTTTGAACATCGTAGGAAAACTCAGGACTTGTTACGACTCAGTATGTGACATTAGCAACATGAAAAATAATTTAGAATAATGTAGGACACGTTACAACTTCTAAGAACAACTTACATCACCGTACGAAACATTAAAACTCCAAAATAAACCTAATGAATTCTTCCGAGTCATTTAAACATCGTACGACAACTTAGAATATCTTACGACTCTGTATGCCACATTAGTACCTTGAAAAGTATGTTTGTATAATGTACGACACCTCACAACTCCTAACACCACCTTACAATACCGTACATAAAAATAAAATCCATAAAAAACCTAATGATTTCGACCGAGTCCTAAGAACATCGTACGATAACTCAGGACTTGTTACGACTCTGTATGTGACATTACCAACATGAAAAGTAATTTAGAAAAATGTAGGACGCGTTACAACTTCTAAGAACACCTTACATCACCGTACGAAAGATTAAAACTCCAAAATAAACCTAATGAATTCCTTCGAGTCATTTAAACATCGTACGACAACTTTGAATATATATTACGACTCTGTATGCCACATTAGCACCTTGAAAAGCATGTTAGTATACTGTACGACACCTCACAACTCCTAACAACACCTTACAATACCGTACGTAAAAATAAAATCCATAATAAACCTAATGAATTCGTTTGAGTCCTTTGAACATCAAACGATAACTCATGACTTGTTACGACTCTGTATGTGACATTAGCAACATGAATAGTAATTTAGAATAATGTAGGACGTGTTACAACTTCTAAGAACACCTTAGATCACCGTTCTAAATATTAAAACTCCATAATTAACCTAATGAATTCCTCCGAGTCATTTAAACATCGTACGCATCTTAGAATATATTACGACTATGTATGCCACATTAGCTCCTTACAAAGCATGTTAGTATAATGTACGACACCTCACAACTCCTAACAACACCTTACAATACCGTACGTAAAAATAAAATCCGTAATAAACCTATTGAATTCGTCCATGTCCTTTGAACATCGTAGGAAAACTCAGGACTTGTTACGACTCAGTATGTGACATTAGCAACATGAAAAATAATTTAGAATAATGTAGGACACGTTACAACTTCTAAGAACAACTTACATCACCGTACGAAACATTAAAACTCCAAAATAAACCTAATGAATTCTCCCGAGTCATTTAAACATCGTACGACAACTTAGAATATCTTACGACTCTGTATGCCACATTAGTACCTTGAAAAGTATGTTTGTATAATGTACGACACCTCACAACTCCTAACAACACCTTACAATACCGTACATAAAAATAAAATCCATAATAAACCTAATGAATTCGTCCGAGTCCTAAGAACATCGTACGATAACTCAGGACTTGTTACGACTCTGTAAGTGACATTACCAACATGAAAAGTAATTTTGAAAAATGTAGGACGCGTTACAACTTCTAAGAACACCTTACATCACCGTACGAAACATTAAAACTCCAAAATAAACCTAATGAATTCCTTCGAGTCATTTAAACATCGTACGACAACTTTGAATATATTACGACTCTGTATGCCAAATTAGCACCAAGAAAAGCTTGTTAGTATACTGTACGACACCTCACAACTCCTAACAACACCTTACAATACCGTACGTAAAAATAAAATCCATAATAAACCTAATTAATTCGTCTGAGTCCTTTGAACATCATACGATAACTCATGACTTGTTACGACTCTGTATGTGACACTAGCAACATGAAAAGTAATTTAGAATAATGTAGGACGTGTTAACTTCTAAGAACACCTTACATCACCGTTCTAAACATTAAAACTCCATAATAAACCTAATGAATTCCTCCGAGTCATTTAAACATCGTACGCAACTTAGAATATATTACGACTATGTATGCCACATTAGCTCCTTACAAAGCAAGTTAGTATAATGTACGACACCTCACAACTCCTAACAACACCTTACAATACCGTACGTAAAAATAAAATCCGTAATAAACCCAATGAATTCGTCCATGTCCTTTGAACATCGTAGGAAAACTCAGGACATGTTACGACTCAGTATGCGACATTAGCAACATGAAAAATAATTTAGAATAATGTAGGACGCGTTACAACTTCTTAGAACAACTTACATCACCGTACGAAACATTAAAACTCCAAAATAAACCTAATGAATTCTTCCGAGTCACTTAAACATCGTACGACAACTTAGAATATCTTACGACTCTGTATGCCACATTAGTACCTCGAAAAGTATGTTTGTATAATGTACGACACCTCACAACTCCTAACAACGCCTTACAATACCGTACATAAAAATAAAATCCATAATAAACCTAATGATTTCGTTCGATGCCTAAGAACATCGTACGATAACTCAGGACTTGTTACGACTCTGTATGTGACATTACCAACATGAAAAGTAATTTAGAAAAATGTAGGACACGTTACAACTTCTAAGAACACCTTACATCACCGTACGAAACATTAAAACTCCAAAATAAACCTAATGAATTCCTTCGAGTCATTTAAACATCGTACGACAACTTTGAATATATATTACGACTCGGTATGCCACATTAGCACCTTGAAAAGCATGTTAGTATACTGTACGACACCTCACAACTCCTAACAACACCTTACAATACCGTACGTAAAAATAAAATCCATAATAAACCTAATGAATTCGTCTGAGTCCTTTGAACATCAAATGATAACTCATGACTTGTTACGACTCTGTATGTGACATTTGCAACAGGAAAAGTAATTTAGAATAATGTAGGACGTGTTACAACTTCTAAGGACACCTTACATCACCGTTCTAAACATTAAAACTCCATAATAAACCTAATGAATTCTTCCGAGTCATTTAAACATCGTACGCAACTTAGAATATATTACGACTATGTATTCCACATTAGCTCCTTACAAAGCATGTTAGTATAATGTACGACACCTCACAACTCCTAACACCACCTTACAATACCGTACATAAAAATAAAATCCCTAATAAACCTAATGATTTCGTCCGAGTCCTAAGAACATCGTACGATAACTCAGGACTTGTTACGACTCTGTATGTGACATTACCAACATGAAAAGTAATTTAGAAAAATGTAGGACACGTTACAACTTCTAAGAACACCTTACATCACCATACGAAACATTAAAACTCCAAAATAAACCTAATGAATTCTTCCGAGTCACTTAAACATCGTACGACAACTTAGAATATCTTACGACTCTGTATGCCACATTAGTACCTCGAAAAGTATGTTTGTATAATGTACGACACCTCACAACTCCTAACAACACCTTACAATACCGTACATAAAAATAAAATCCATAATAAACCTAATGATTTCGTCCGATGCCTAAGAACATCGTACGATAACTCAGGACTTGTTACGACTCTGTATGTGACATTACCAACATGAAAAGTAATTTAGAAAAATGTAGGACACGTTACAACTTCTAAGAACACCTTACATCACCGTACGAAACATTAAAACTCCAAAATAAACCTAATGAATTCCTTCGAGTCATTTAAACATCGTACGACAACTTTGAATATATATTACGACTCGGTATGCCACATTAGCACCTTGAAAAGCATGTTAGTATACTGTACGACACCTCACAACTCCTAACAACACCTTACAATACCGTACGTAAAAATAAAATCCATAATAAACCTAATGAATTCGTCTGAGTCCTTTGAACATCAAACGATAACTCATGACTTGTTACGACTCTGTATGAGACATTAGCAACAGGAAAAGTAATTTAGAATAATGTAGGACGTGTTACAACTTCTAAGGACACCTTACATCACCGTTCTAAACATTAAAACTCCATAATAAACCTAATGAATTCTTCTGAGTCTCTTAAACATCGTACGCAACTTAGAATATATTACGACTATGTATGCCACATTAGCTCCTTACAAAGCATGTTAGTATAATGTACGACACCTCACAACTCCTAACACCACCTTACAATACCGTACATAAAAATAAAATCCCTAATAAACCTAATGATTTCGTCCGAGTCCTAAGAACATCGTACGATAACTCAGGACTTGTTACGACTCTGTATGTGACATTACCAACATGAAAAGTAATTTAGAAAAATGTAGGACACGTTACAACTTCTAAGAACACCTTACATCACCATACGAAACATTAAATCTCCAAAATAAACCCAATGAATTCTTCCGAGTCATTTAAACATCGTACGACAACTTAGAATATCTTACGACTCTGTATGCCACATTAGTACCTTGAAAAGTATGTTTGTATAATGTACGACACCTCACAACTCCTAACACCACCTTACAATACCGTACGTAAAAATAAAATCCATAATAAACCTAATGATTTCGTCCGAGTCCTAAGAACGTCGTACGATAACTCAGGACTTGTTACGACTCTGTATGTGACATTACTAACATGAAAAGTAATTTAGAAAAATGTTGGACGCGTTACAACTTCTAAGAACACCTTACATCACCATACGAAACATTAAAAGTCCAAAATAAACCTAATGAATTCCTTCGAGTCATTTAAACATCGTACAACAACTTTGAATATATTACGACTCTGTATGCCACATTAGCACCTTGAAAAGCATGTTAGTATACTGTACGACACCTCACAACTCCTAACAACACCTTACAATACCGTACGTAAAAATAAAATCCATAATAAACCTAATTAATTCGTCTGAGTCCTTTGAACATCATACGATAACTCATGACTTGTTACGACTCTGTATGTGACACTAGCAACATGAAAAGTAATTTAGAATAATGTAGGACGTGTTACAACTTCTAAGAACACCTTACATCACCGTTCTAAACATTAAAACTCCATAATAAACCTAATGAATTCCTCCGAGTAATTTAAACATCGTACGCAACTTAGAATATATTACGACTATGTATGCCAAATTAGCTCCTTACAAAGCATGTTAGTATAATGTACGACACCTTACAACTCCTAACAACACCTTACAATACCGTACGTAAAAATAAAATCCGTAATAAACCTAATGAATTCGTCCATGTCCTTTGAACATCGTAGGAAAACTCAGGGCTTGTTACGACTTAGTATGTGACATTAGCAACATGAAAAATAATTTAGAATAATGTAGGACGCGTTACAACTTCTAAGAACAACTTACATCACCGTACGAAACATTAAAACTCCAAAATAAACCTAATGAATTCTTCCGAGTCATTTAAACATCGTACGACAACTTAGAATATCTTACGACTCTATATGCCACATTAGTACCTTGAAAAGTATGTTTGTATAATGTACGACACCTCACAACTCCTAACAACACCTTACAATACCGTACATCAAAATAAAATCCATAATAAACCTAATGAATTCGTCCGAGTCCTAAGAACATTGTACGATAACTCAGGACTTGTTACGACTCTGTATGTGACATTACCAACATGAAAAGTAATTTAGAAAAATGTAGGACGCGTTACAACTTCTAAGAACACCTTACATCACCGTACGAAACATTAAAACTCCAAAATAAACCTAATGAATTCCTTCGAGTCATTTAAACATCGTACGACAACTTTGAATATATTACGACTCTGTATGCCAAATTAGCACCAAGAAAAGCTTGTTAGTATACTGTACGACACCTCACAACTCCTAACAACACCTTACAATACCGTACGTAAAAATAAAATCCATAATAAACCTAATGAATTCGTCTGAGTCCTTTGAACATCATACGATAACTCATGACTTGTTACGACTCTGTATGTGACACTAGCAACATGAAAAGTAATTTAGAATAATGTAGGACGTGTTAACTTCTAAGAACACCTTACATCACCGTTCTAAACATTAAAACTCCATAATAAACCTAATGAATTCCTCCGAGTCATTTAAACATCGTACGCAACTTAGAATATATTACGACTATGTATGCCACATTAGCTCCTTACAAAGCAAGTTAGTATAATGTACGACACCTCACAACTCCTAACAACACCTTACAATACCGTACGTAAAAATAAAATCCGTAATAAACCCAATGAATTCGTCCATGTCCTTTGAACATCGTAGGAAAACTCAGGACATGTTACGACTCAGTATGCGACATTAGCAACATGAAAAATAATTTAGAATAATGTAGGACGCGTTACAACTTCTTAGAACAACTTACATCACCGTACGAAACATTAAAACTCCAAAATAAACCTAATGAATTCTTCCGAGTCACTTAAACATCGTACGACAACTTAGAATATCTTACGACTCTGTATGCCACATTAGTACCTCGAAAAGTATGTTTGTATAATGTACGACACCTCACAACTCCTAACAACGCCTTACAATACCGTACATAAAAATAAAATCCATAATAAACCTAATGATTTCGTCCGATGCCTAAGAACATCGTACGATAACTCAGGACTTGTTACGACTCTGTATGTGACATTACCAACATGAAAAGTAATTTAGAAAAATGTAGGACACGTTACAACTTCTAAGAACACCTTACATCACCGTACGAAACATTAAAACTCCAAAATAAACCTAATGAATTCCTTCGAGTCATTTAAACATCGTACGACAACTTTGAATATATATTACGACTCGGTATGCCACATTAGCACCTTGAAAAGCATGTTAGTATACTGTACGACACCTCACAACTCCTAACAACACCTTACAATATCGTACGTAAAAATAAAATCCATAATAAACCTAATGAATTCGTCTGAGTCCTTTGAACATCAAATGATAACTCATGACTTGTTACGACTCTGTATGTGACATTTGCAACAGGAAAAGTAATTTAGAATAATGTAGGACGTGTTACAACTTCTAAGGACACCTTACATCACCGTTCTAAACATTAAAACTCCATAATAAACCTAATGAATTCTTCCGAGTCATTTAAACATCGTACGCAACTTAGAATATATTACGACTATGTATGCCACATTAGCTCCTTACAAAGCATGTTAGTATAATGTACGACACCTCACAACTCCTAACACCACCTTACAATACCGTACATAAAAATAAAATCCCTAATAAACCTAATGATTTCGTCCGAGTCCTAAGAACATCGTACGATAACTCAGGACTTGTTACGACTCTGTATGTGACATTACCAACATGAAAAGTAATTTAGAAAAATGTAGGACACGTTACAACTTCTAAGAACACCTTACATCACCATACGAAACATTAAAACTCCAAAATAAACCTAATGAATTCTTCCGAGTCACTTAAACATCGTACGACAACTTAGAATATCTTACGACTCTGTATGCCACATTAGTACCTCGAAAAGTATGTTTGTATAATGTACGACACCTCACAACTCCTAACAACACCTTACAATACCGTACATAAAAATAAAATCCATAATAAACCTAATGATTTCGTCCGATGCCTAAGAACATCGTACGATAACTCAGGACTTGTTACGACTCTGTATGTGACATTACCAACATGAAAAGTAATTTAGAAAAATGTAGGACACGTTACAACTTCTAAGAACACCTTACATCACCGTACGAAACATTAAAACTCCAAAATAAACCTAATGAATTCCTTCGAGTCATTTAAACATCGTACGACAACTTTGAATATATATTACGACTCGGTATGCCACATTAGCACCTTGAAAAGCATGTTAGTATACTGTACGACACCTCACAACTCCTAACAACACCTTACAATACCGTACGTAAAAATAAAATCCATAATAAACCTAATGAATTCGTCTGAGTCCTTTGAACATCAAACGATAACTCATGACTTGTTACGACTCTGTATGAGACATTAGCAACAGGAAAAGTAATTTAGAATAATGTAGGACGTGTTACAACTTCTAAGGACACCTTACATCACCGTTCTAAACATTAAAACTCCATAATAAACCTAATGAATTCTTCTGAGTCATTTAAACATCGTACGCAACTTAGAATATATTACGACTATGTATGCCACATTAGCTCCTTACAAAGCATGTTAGTATAATGTACGACACCTCACAACTCCTAACACCACCTTACAATACCGTACATAAAAATAAAATCCCTAATAAACCTAATGATTTCGTCCGAGTCCTAAGAACATCGTACGATAACTCAGGACTTGTTACGACTCTGTATGTGACATTACCAACATGAAAAGTAATTTAGAAAAATGTAGGACACGTTACAACTTCTAAGAACACCTTACATCACCATACGAAACATTAAAACTCCAAAATAAACCCAATGAATTCTTCCGAGTCATTTAAACATCGTACGACAACTTAGAATATCTTACGACTCTGTATGCCACATTAGTACCTTGAAAAGTATGTTTGTATAATGTACGACACCTCACAACTCCTAACACCACCTTACAATACCGTACGTAAAAATAAAATCCATAATAAACCTAATGATTTCGTCCGAGTCCTAAGAACGTCGTACGATAACTCAGGACTTGTTACGACTCTGTATGTGACATTACCAACATGAAAAGTAATTTAGAAAAATGTTGGACGCGTTACAACTTCTAAGAACACCTTACATCACCATACGAAACATTAAAAGTCCAAAATAAACCTAATGAATTCCTTCGAGTCATTTAAACATCGTACAACAACTTTGAATATATTACGACTCTGTATGCCACATTAGCACCTTGAAAAGCATGTTAGTATACTGTACGACACCTCACAACTCCTAACAACACCTTACAATACCGTACGTAAAAATAAAATCCATAATAAACCTAATGAATTCGTCTGAGTCCTTTGAACATCATACGATAACTCATGACTTGTTACGACTCTGTATGTGACATTAGCAACATGAAAAGTAATTTAGAATAATTTAGGACGTGTTACAACTTCTAAGAACACCTTACATCACCGTTCTATACATTAAAACTCCATAATTAACCTAATGAATTCCTCCGAGTCATTTAAACATCGTACGCAACTTAGAATATATTACGACTATGTATGCCACATTAGCTCCTTACAAAGCATGTTAGTATAATGTACGACACATCACAACTCCTAACAACACCTTACAATACCGTACGTAAAAATAAAATCCGTAATAAACCTAATGAATTCGTCCATATGCTTTGAACATCGTAGGAAAACTCAGGACTTGTTACGACTCAGTATGTGACATTAGCAACATGAAAAATAATTTAGAATAATGTAGGACGCGTTACAACTTCTAAGAACACCTTACATCACCGTTCTAAACATTAAAACTCCATAATAAACCTAATGAATTCCTCCGAGTCATTTGAACATCGTACGCAACTTAGAATATATTACGGCTATGTATGCCACATTAGCTCTTTTCAAAGCATGTTAGTATAATGTACGACACCTCACAACTCCTAACAACACCTTACAATACCGTACGTAAAAATAAAATCCGTAATAAACCCAATGAATTCGTCCATGTCCTTTGAACATCGTTGGAAAACTCAGGACTTATTACGACTCAGTATGCGACATTAGCAACATGAAAAATAATTTAGAATAATGTAGGACGCGTTACAACTTCTAAGAACAATTTACATCACCGTACGAAACATTAAAACTCCAAAATAAACCTAATGAATTCTTCCGAGTCATTTAAACATCGTACGACAACTTAGAATATCTTACGACTCTGTATGCCACATTAGTACCTTGAAAAGTATGTTTGTATAATGTACGACACCTCACAACTCCTAACACCACCTTACAATACCGTACATAAAAATAAAATCCATAATAAACCTAATGATTTCGTCCGAGTCCTAAGAACATCGTACGATAACTCAGGACTTGTTACGACTCTGTATGTGACATTACCAACATGAAAAGTAATTTAGAAAAATGTAGGACACGTTACAACTTCTAAGAACACCTTACATCACCGTACGAAACATTAAAACTCCAAAATAAACCTAATGAATTCTTCCGAGTCATTTAAACATCGTACGCAACTTAGAATATATTACGACTATGTATGCCACATTAGCTCCTTACAAAGCATGTTAGTATAATGTACGACACCTCACAACTCTTAACAACACCTTACAATACCGTACGTAAAAATAAAATCCGTAATAAACCTAATGAATTCGTCCATGTGCTTTGAACATCTTAGGAAAACTCAGGACTTGTTACGACTCAGTATGTGACATTAGCAACATGAAAAATAATTTAGAATAATGTAGGACGCGTTACAACTTCTAAGAACACCTTACATCACCGTTCTAAACATTAAAACTCCATAATAAACCTAATGAATTCCTCCGAGTCATTTAAACATCGTACGCAACTTAGAATATATTACGACTACGTATGCCACATTAGCTCTTTACAAAGCATGTTAGTATAATGTACGACACCTCACAACTTCTAACAACACCTTACAATACCGTACGTAAAAATAAAATCCGTAATAAACCCAATGAATTCGTCCATGTCCTTTGAACATCGTAGGAAAACTCAGGACTTATTACGACTCAGTATGCGACATTAGCAACATGAAAAATAATTTAGAATAATGTAGGACGCGTTACAACTTCTAAGAACAATTTACATCACCGTACGAAACATTAAAACTCCAAAATAAACCTAATGAATTCTTCCGAGTCATTTAAACATCGTACGACAACTTAGAATATCTTACGACTCTGTATGCCACATTAGTACCTTGAAAAGTATGTTTGTATAATGTACGACACCTCACAACTCCTAACACCACCTTACAATACCGTACATAAAAATAAAATCCATAATAAACCTAATGATTTCGTCCGAGTCCTAAGAACATCGTACGATAACTCAGGACTTGTTACGACTCTGTATGTGACATTACCAACATGAAAAGTAATTTAGAAAAATGTAGGACACGTTACAACTTCTAAGAACACCTTACATCACCGTACGAAACATTAAAACTCCAAAATAAACCTAATGAATTCTTCCGAGTCATTTAAACATCGTACGCAACTTAGAATATATTACGACTATGTATGCCACATTAGCTCCTTACAAAGCATGTTAGTATAATGTACGACACCTCACAACTCTTAACAACACCTTACAATACCGTACGTAAAAATAAAATCCGTAATAAACCTAATGAATTCGTCCATGTGCTTTGAACATCTTAGGAAAACTCAGGACTTGTTACGACTCAGTATGTGACATTAGCAACATGAAAAATAATTTAGAATAATGTAGGACGCGTTACAACTTCTAAGAACACCTTACATCACCGTTCTAAACATTAAAACTCCATAATAAACCTAATGAATTCCTCCGAGTCATTTAAACATCGTACGCAACTTAGAATATATTACGACTACGTATGCCACATTAGCTCTTTACAAAGCATGTTAGTATAATGTACGACACCTCACAACTTCTAACAACACCTTACAATACCGTACGTAAAAATAAAATCCGTAATAAACCCAATGAATTCGTCCATGTCCTTTGAACATCGTAGGAAAACTCAGGACTTATTACGACTCAGTATGCGACATTAGCAACATGAAAAATAATTTAGAATAATGTAGGACGCGTTACAACTTCTAAGAACAACTTACATCACCGTACGAAACATTAAAACTCCAAAATAAACCTAATGAATTCTTCCGAGTCATTTAAACATCGTACGACAACTTAGAATATCTTACGACTCTGTATGCCACATTAGTACCTTGAAAAGTATGTTTGTATAATGTACGACACCTCACAACTCCTAACACCACCTTACAATACCGTACATAAAAATAAAATCCATAATAAACCTAATGATTTCGTCCGAGTCCTAAGAACATCGTACGATAACTCAGGACTTGTTACGACTCTGTATGTGACATTACCAACATGAAAAGTAATTTAGAAAAATGTAGGACACGTTACAACTTCTAAGAACACCTTACATCACCGTACGAAACATTAAAACTCCAAAATAAACCTAATGAATTCTTCCGAGTCATTTAAACATCGTACGCAACTTAGAATATATTACGACTATGTATGCCACATTAGCTCCTTACAAAGCATGTTAGTATAATGTACGACACCTCACAACTCTTAACAACACCTTACAATACCGTACGTAAAAATAAAATCCGTAATAAACCAATGAATTCGTCCATGTGCTTTGAACATCTTAGGAAAACTCAGGACATGTTACGACTCAGTATGTGACATTAGCAACATGAAAAATAATTTAGAATAATGTAGGACGCGTTACAACTTCTAAGAACACCTTACATCACCGTTCTAAACATTAAAACTCCATAATAAACCTAATGAATTCCTCCGAGTCGTTTAAACATCGTACGCAACTTAGAATATATTACGACTACGTATGCCACATTAGCTCTTTACAAAGCATGTTAGTATAATGTACGACACCTCACAACTCCTAACAACACCTTACAATACCGTACGTAAAAATAAAATCCGTAATAAACCCAATGAATTCGTCCATGTCCTTTGAACATCGTAGGAAAACTCAGGACTTATTACGACTCAGTATGCGACATTAGCAACATGAAAAATAATTTAGAATAATGTAGGACGCGTTACAACTTCTAAGAACAACTTACATCACCGTACGAAACATTAAAACTCCAAAATAAACCTAATGAATTCTTCCGAGTCATTTAAACATCGTACGACAACTTAGAATATCTTACGACTCTGTATGCCACATTAGTACCTTGAAAAGTATGTTTGTATAATGTACGACACCTCACAACTCCTAACACCACCTTACAATACCGTACATAAAAATAAAATCCATAATAAACCTAATGATTTCGTCCGAGTCCTAAGAACATCGTACGATAACTCAGGACTTGTTACGACTCTGTATGTGACATTACCAACATGAAAAGTAATTTAGAAAAATGTAGGACATGTTACAACTTCTAAGAACACCTTACATCACTGTACGAAACATTAAAACTCCAAAATAAACCTAATGAATTCTTCCGAGTCATTTAAACATCGTACGCAACTTAGAATATATTACGAATATGTATGCCACATTAGCTCCTTACAAAGCATGTTAGTATAATGTACGACACCTCACAACTCCTAACAACACCTTACAATACCGTACGTAAAAATAAAATCCGTAATAAACCAATGAATTCGTCCATGTGCTTTGAACATCTTAGGAAAACTCAGGACATGTTACGACTCAGTATGTGACATTAGCAACATGAAAAATAATTTAGAATAATGTAGGACGCGTTACAACTTCTAAGAACACCTTACATCACCGTTCTAAACATTAAAACTCCATAATAAACCTAATGAATTCCTCCGAGTCGTTTAAACATCGTACGCAACTTAGAATATATTACGACTACGTATGCCACATTAGCTCTTTACAAAGCATGTTAGTATAATGTACGACACCTCACAACTCCTAACAACACCTTACAATACCGTACGTAAAAATAAAATCCGTAATAAACCCAATGAATTCGTCCATGTCCTTTGAACATCGTAGGAAAACTCAGGACTTATTACGACTCAGTATGCGACATTAGCAACATGAAAAATAATTTAGAATAATGTAGGACGCGTTACAACTTCTAAGAACAACTTACATCACCGTACGAAACATTAAAACTCCAAAATAAACCTAATGAATTCTTCCGAGTCATTTAAACATCGTACGACAACTTAGAATATCTTACGACTCTGTATGCCACATTAGTACCTTGAAAAGTATGTTTGTATAATGTACGACACCTCACAACTCCTAACACCACCTTACAATACCGTACATAAAAATAAAATCCATAATAAACCTAATGATTTCGTCCGAGTCCTAAGAACATCGTACGATAACTCAGGACTTGTTACGACTCTGTATGTGACATTACCAACATGAAAAGTAATTTAGAAAAATGTAGGACACGTTACAACTTCTAAGAACACCTTACATCACCGTACGAAACATTAAAACTCCAAAATAAACCTAATGAATTCTTCCGAGTCATTTAAACATCGTACGACAACTTAGAATATCTTACGACTCTGTATGCCACATTAGTACCTTGAAAAGTATGTTTGTATAATGTACGACACCTCACAACTCCTAACAACACCTTACAATACCGTACGTAAAAATAAAATCCATAATAAACCTAATGAATTCGTCTGAGTCCTTTGAACATCAAACGATAACTCATGACTTGTTACGACTCTGTATGTGACATTAGCAACATGAAAAGTAATTTAGAATAATGTAGGACGTGTTACAACTTCTAAGAACACCTTACATCACCGTTCTAAACATTAAAACTCCATAATAAACCTAATGAATTCTTCCGAGTCATTTAAACATCGTACGCAACTTAGAATGTATTACGACTATGTATGCCACATTAGATCCTTACAAAGCATGTTAGTATAATGTACGACACCTCACAACTCCTAACAACACCTTACAATACCGTACGTAAAAATAAAATCCGTAATAAACCCAATGAATTCGTCCATGTCCTTTGAACATCGTAGGAAAACTCAGGACTTGTTACGACTCAGTATGCGACATTAGCAACATGAAAAATAATTTAGAATAATGTAGGACGCGTTACAACTTCTAAGAACAACTTACATCACCGTACGAAACATTAAAACTCCAAAATAAAACTAATGAATTCTTCCGAGTCATTTAAACATCGTACGACAACTTAGAATATCTTACGAATCTGTATGCCACATTAGTACCTTGAAAAGTATGTTTGTATAATGTACGACACCTCACAACTCCTAACACCACCTTACAATACCGTACATAAAAATAAAATCCATAATAAACCTAATGATTTCGTCCGAGTCCTAAGAACATCGTACGATAACTCAGGACTTGTTACGACTTTGTATGTGACATTACCAACATGAAAAGTAATTTAGAAGAATGTAGGACACGTTACAACTTCTAAGAACACCTTACATCACCGTACGAAACATTAAAACTCCAAAATAAACCTAATGAATTCTTCCGAGTCATTTAAACATCGTACGACAACTTAGAATATCTTACGACTCTGTATGCCACATTAGTACCTTGAAAAGTATGTTTGTATAATGTACGACACCTCACAACTCCTAACACCACCTTACAATACCGTACATAAAAATAAAATCCATAATAAACCTAATGATTTCGTCCGAGTCCTAAGAACATCGTACGATAACTCAGGACTTGTTACGACTCTGTATGTGACATTACCAACATGAAAAGTAATTTAGAAAAATGTAGGACACGTTACAACTTCTAAGAACACCTTACATCACCGTACGAAACATTAAAACTCCAAAATAAACCTAATGAATTCTTCCGAGTCATTTAAACATCGTACGACAACTTAGAATATCTTACGACTCTGTATGCCACATTAGTACCTTGAAAAGTATGTTTGTATAATGTACGACACCTCACAACTCCTAACAACACCTTACAATACCGTACGTAAAAATAAAATCCATAATAAACCTAATGAATTCGTCTGAGTCCTTTGAACATCAAACGATAACTCATGACTTGTTACGACTCTGTATGTGACATTAGCAACATGATAAGTAATTTAGAATAATGTAGTACGTGTTACAACTTCTAAGAACACCTTACATCACCGTTCTAAACATTAAAACTCCATAATAAACCTAATGAATTCCTCCGAGTCATTTAAACATCGTACGCAACTTAGAATATATTACGACTATGTATGCCACATTAGATCCTTACAAAGCATGTTAGTATAATGTACGACACCTCACAACTCCTAACAACACCTTACAATACCGTACGTAAAAATAAAATCCGTAATAAACCCAATGAATTCGTCCATGTCCTTTGAACATCGTAGGAAAACTCAGGACTAGTTACGACTAAGTATGCGACATTAGCAATTTGAAAAATAATTTAGAATAATGTAGGACGCGTTACAACTTCTAAGAACAACTTACATCACCGTACGAAACATTAAAACTCCAAAATAAACCTAATGAATTCTTCCGAGTCATTTAAACATCGTACGACAACTTAGAATATCTTACGACTCTGTATGCCACATTAGTACCTTGAAAAGTATGTTTGTATAATGTACGACACCTCACAACTCGTAACACCACCTTACAATACCGTACATAAAAATAAAATCCATAATAAACCTAATGATTTCGTCCGAGTCCTAAGAACATCGTACGCTAACTCAGGACTTGTTACGACTCTGTATGTGACATTAGCAACATGAAAAGTAATTTAGAATAATGTAGGACGTGTTACAACTTCTAAGAACACCTTACATCACCGTTCTAAACATTAAAACTCCATAATAAACCTAATGAATTCCTCCGAGTCATTTAAACATCGTACGCAACTTAGAATATATTACGACTATGTATGCCACATTAGATCCTTACAAAACATGTTAGTATAATGTATGACACCTCACAACTCCTAACAACACCTTACAATACGGTACGTAAAAATAAAATCCGTAATAAACCCAATGAATTCGTCCATGTCCTTTGAACATCGTAGGAAAACTCAGGACTTGTTACGACTCAGTATGCGACATTAGCAACATGAAAAATAATTTAGAATAATGTAGGACGCGTTACAACTTCTAAGAACAACTTACATCACCGTACGAAACATTAAAACTCCAAAATAAACCTAATGAATTCTTCCGAGTCATTTAAACATCGTACGACAACTTAGAATATCTTACGACTCTGTATGCCACATTAGTACCTTGAAAAGTATGTTTGTATAATGTACGACACCTCACAACTCCTAACACCACCTTACAATACCGTACATAAAAATAAAATCCATAATAAACCTAATGATTTCGTCCGAGTCCTAAGAACATCGTACGATAACTCAGGACTTGTTACGACTCTGTATGTGACATTACCAACATGAAAAGTAATTTAGAAAATTGTAGGACACGTTACAACTTCTAAGAACACCTTACATCACCGTACGAAACATTAAAACTCCAAAATAAACCTAATGAATTCTTCCGAGTCATTTAAACATCGTACGACAACTTAGAATATCTTACGACTCTGTATGCCACATTAGTACCTTGAAAAGTATGTTTGTATAATGTACGACACCTCACAACTCCTAACAACACCTTACAATACCGTACGTAAAAATAAAATCCATAATAAACCTAATGAATTCGTCTGAGTCCTTTGAACATCAAACGATAACTCATGACTTGTTACGACTCTGTATGTGACATTAGCAACATGAAAAGTAATTTAGAATAATGTAGGACGTGTTACAACTTCTAAGAACACCTTACATCACCGTTCTAAACATTAAAACTCCATAATAAACCTAATGAATTCTTCCGAGTCATTTAAACATCGTACGCAACTTAGAATGTATTACGACTATGTATGCCACATTAGATCCTTACAAAGCATGTTAGTATAATGTACGACACCTCACAACTCCTAACAACACCTTACAATACCGTACGTAAAAATAAAATCCGTAATAAACCCAATGAATTCGTCCATGTCCTTTGAACATCGTAGGAAAACTCAGGACTTGTTACGACTCAGTATGCGACATTAGCAACATGAAAAATAATTTAGAATAATGTAGGACGCGTTACAACTTCTAAGAACAACTTACATCACCGTACGAAACATTAAAACTCCAAAATAAAACTAATGAATTCTTCCGAGTCATTTAAACATCGTACGACAACTTAGAATATCTTACGAATCTGTATGCCACATTAGTACCTTGAAAAGTATGTTTGTATAATGTACGACACCTCACAACTCCTAACACCACCTTACAATACCGTACATAAAAATAAAATCCATAATAAACCTAATGATTTCGTCCGAGTCCTAAGAACATCGTACGATAACTCAGGACTTGTTACGACTTTGTATGTGACATTACCAACATGAAAAGTAATTTAGAAAAATGTAGGACACGTTACAACTTCTAAGAACACCTTACATCACCGTACGAAACATTAAAACTCCAAAATAAACCTAATGAATTCTTCCGAGTCATTTAAACATCGTACGACAACTTAGAATATCTTACGACTCTGTATGCCACATTAGTACCTTGAAAAGTATGTTTGTATAATGTACGACACCTCACAACTCCTAACACCACCTTACAATACCGTACATAAAAATAAAATCCATAATAAACCTAATGATTTCGTCCGAGTCCTAAGAACATCGTACGATAACTCAGGACTTGTTACGACTCTGTATGTGACATTACCAACATGAAAAGTAATTTAGAAAAATGTAGGACACGTTACAACTTCTAAGAACACCTTACATCACCGTACGAAACATTAAAACTCCAAAATAAACCTAATGAATTCTTCCGAGTCATTTAAACATCGTACGACAACTTAGAATATCTTACGACTCTGTATGCCACATTAGTACCTTGAAAAGTATGTTTGTATAATGTACGACACCTCACAACTCCTAACAACACCTTACAATACCGTACGTAAAAATAAAATCCATAATAAACCTAATGAATTCGTCTGAGTCCTTTGAACATCGTAGGAAAACTCAGGACTAGTTACGACTAAGTATGCGACATTAGCAATTTGAAAAATAATTTAGAATAATGTAGGACGCGTTACAACTTCTAAGAACAACTTACATCACCGTACGAAACATTAAAACTCCAAAATAAACCTAATGAATTCTTCCGAGTCATTTAAACATCGTACGACAACTTAGAATATCTTACGACTCTGTATGCCACATTAGTACCTTGAAAAGTATGTTTGTATAATGTACGACACCTCACAACTCGTAACACCACCTTACAATACCGTACATAAAAATAAAATCCATAATAAACCTAATGAATTCGTCCGAGTCCTAAGAACATCGTACGCTAACTCAGGACTTGTTACGACTCTGTATGTGACATTAGCAACATGAAAAGTAATTTAGAATAATGTAGGACGTGTTACAACTTCTAAGAACACCTTACATCACCGTTCTAAACATTAAAACTCCATAATAAACCTAATGAATTCCTCCGAGTCATTTAAACATCGTACGCAACTTAGAATATATTACGACTATGTATGCCACATTAGATCCTTACAAAACATGTTAGTATAATGTACGACACCTCACAACTCCTAACAACACCTTACAATACGGTACGTAAAAATAAAATCCGTAATAAACCCAATGAATTCGTCCATGTCCTTTGAACATCGTAGGAAAACTCAGGACTTGTTACGACTCAGTATGCGACATTAGCAACATGAAAAATAATTTAGAATAATGTAGGACGCGTTACAACTTCTAAGAACAACTTACATCACCGTACGAAACATTAAAACTCCAAAATAAACCTAATGAATTCTTCCGAGTCATTTAAACATCGTACGATAACTTAGAATATCTTACGACTCTGTATGCCACATTAGTACCTTGAAAAGTATGTTTGTATAATGTACGACACCTCACAACTCCTAACAACACCTTACAATACCGTACGTAAAAATAAAATCCATAATAAACCTAATGAATTCGTCTGAGTCCTTTGAACATCAAACGATAACTCATGACTTGTTACGACTCTGTATGTGACATTAGCAACATGAAAAGTAATTTAGAATAATGTAGGACGTGTTACAACTTCTAAGAACACCTTACATCACCGTTCTAAACATTAAAACTCCATAATAAACCTAATGAATTCTTCCGAGTCATTTAAACATCGTACGCAACTTAGAATGTATTACGACTATGTATGCCACATTAGATCCTTACAAAGCATGTTAGTATAATGTACGACACCTCACAACTCCTAACAACACCTTACAATACCGTACGTAAAAATAAAATCCGTAATAAACCCAATGAATTCGTCCATGTCCTTTGAACATCGTAGGAAAACTCAGGACTAGTTACGACTAAGTATGCGACATTAGCAATTTGAAAAATAATTTAGAATAATGTAGGACGCGTTACAACTTCTAAGAACAACTTACATCACCGTACGAAACATTAAAACTCCAAAATAAACCTAATGAATTCTTCCGAGTCATTTAAACATCGTACGACAACTTAGAATATCTTACGACTCTGTATGCCACATTAGTACCTTGAAAAGTATGTTTGTATAATGTACGACACCTCACAACTCCTAACAACACCTTACAATACCGTACGTAAAAATAAAATCCATAATAAACCTAATGAATTCGTCTGAGTCCTTTGAACATCAAACGATAACTCATGACTTGTTACGACTCTGTATGTGACATTAGCAACATGAAAAGTAATTTAGAATAATGTAGGACGTGTTACAACTTCTAAGAACACCTTACATCACCGTTCTAAACATTAAAACTCCATAATAAACCTAATGAATTCCTCCGAGTCATTTAAACATCGTACGCAACTTAGAATATATTACGACTATGTATGCCACATTAGATCCTTACAAAGCATGTTAGTATAATGTACGACACCTCACAACTCCTAACAACACCTTACAATACCGTACGTAAAAATAAAATCCGTAATAAACCCAATGAATTCGTCCATGTCCTTTGAACATCGTAGGAAAACTCAGGACTAGTTACGACTAAGTATGCGACATTAGCAATTTGAAAAATAATTTAGAATAATGTAGGACGCGTTACAACTTCTAAGAACAACTTACATCACCGTACGAAACATTAAAACTCCAAAATAAACCTAATGAATTCTTCCGAGTCATTTAAACATCGTACGACAACTTAGAATATCTTACGACTCTGTATGCCACATTAGTACCTTGAAAAGTATGTTTGTATAATGTACGACACCTCACAACTCGTAACACCACCTTACAATACCGTACATAAAAATAAAATCCATAATAAACCTAATGATTTCGTCCGAGTCCTAAGAACATCGTACGCTAACTCAGGACTTGTTACGACTCTGTATGTGACATTAGCAACATGAAAAGTAATTTAGAATAATGTAGGACGTGTTACAACTTCTAAGAACACCTTACATCACCGTTCTAAACATTAAAACTCCATAATAAACCTAATGAATTCCTCCGAGTCATTTAAACATCGTACGCAACTTAGAATATATTACGACTATGTATGCCACATTAGATCCTTACAAAACATGTTAGTATAATGTACGACACCTCACAACTCCTAACAACACCTTACAATACGGTACGTAAAAATAAAATCCGTAATAAACCCAATGAATTCGTCCATGTCCTTTGAACATCGTAGGAAAACTCAGGACTTGTTATGACTCAGTATGCGACATTAGCAACATGAAAAATAATTTAGAATAATGTAGGACGCGTTACAACTTCTAAGAACAACTTACATCACCGTACGAAACATTAAAACTCCAAAATAAACCTAATGAATTCTTCCGAGTCATTTAAACATCGTACGACAACTTAGAATATCTTACGACTCTGTATGCCACATTAGTACCTTGAAAAGTATGTTTGTATAATGTACGACACCTCACAACTCCTAACAACACCTTACAATACCGTACGTAAAAATAAAATCCATAATAAACCTAATGAATTCGTCTGAGTCCTTTGAACATCAAACGATAACTCATGACTTGTTACGACTCTGTATGTGACATTAGCAACATGAAAAGTAATTTAGAATAATGTAGGACGTGTTACAACTTCTAAGAACACCTTACATCACCGTTCTAAACATTAAAACTCCATAATAAACCTAATGAATTCCTCCGAGTCATTTAAACATCGTACGCAACTTAGAATATATTACGACTATGTATGCCACATTAGATCCTTACAAAGCATGTTACTATAATGTACGACACCTCACAACTCCTAACAACACCTTACAATACCGTACGTAAAAATAAAATCCGTAATAAACCCAATGAATTCGTCCATGTCCTTTGAACATCGTAGGAAAACTCAGGAATTGTTACGACTCAGTATGCGACATTAGCAACATGAAAAATAATTTAGAATAATGTAGGACGCGTTACAACTTCTAAGAACAACTTACATCACCGTACGAAACATTAAAACTCCAAAATAAACCTAATGAATTCTTCCGAGTCATTTAAACATCGTACGACAACTTAGAATATCTTACGACTCTGTATGCCACATTAGTACCTTGAAAAGTATGTTTGTATAATGTACGACACCTCACAACTCGTAACACCACCTTACAATACCGTACATAAAAATAAAATCCATAATAAACCTAATGATTTCGTCCGAGTCCTAAGAACATCGTACGATAACTCAGGACTTGTTACGACTCTGTATGTGACATTACCAACATGAAAAGTAATTTAGAAAAATGTAGGACACGTTATGACTTCTAAGAACACCTTACATCACCGTACGAAACATTAAAACTCCAAAATAAACCTAATGAATTCCTTCGAGTCATTTAAACATCGTACGACAACTTTGAATATATATTACGACTCTGTATGCCACATTAGCTCCTTGAAAAGCATGTTAGTATACTGTACGCCACCTCACAACTCCTAACAACACCTTACAATATCGTACGTAAAAATAAAATCCATAATAAACCTAATGAATTCGTCTGAGGCCTTTGAACATCAAACGATAACTCATGACTTGTTACGACTCTGTATGTGACATTAGCAACATGAAAAGTAATTTAGAATAATGTAGGACGTGTTACAACTTCTAAGAACACCTTACATCACCGTTCTAAACATTAAAACTCCATAATAAACCTAATGAATTCCTCCGAGTCATTTAAACATCGTACGCAACTTAGAATATATTACGACTATGTATGCCACATTAGCTCTTTACAAAGCATATTAGTATAATGTACGACACCTCACAACTCCTAACAACACCTTACAATACCGTACGTAAAAATAAAATCCGTAATAAACCCAATGAATTCGTCCATGTCCTTTGAACATCGTAGGAAAACTCAGGACTTATTACGACTCAGTATGCGACATTAGCAACATGAAAAATAATTTAGAATAATGTAGGACGCGTTACAACTTCTAAGAACAACTTACATCACCGTACGAAACATTAAAACTCCAAAATAAACCTAATGAATTCTTCCGAGTCATTTAAACATCGTACGACAACTTAGAATATCTTACGACTCTGTATGCCACATTAGTACCTTGAAAAGTATGTTTGTATAATGTACGACACCTCACAACTCGTAACACCACCTTACAATACCGTACATAAAAATAAAATCCATAATAAACCTAATGATTTCGTCCGAGTCCTAAGAACATCGTACGATAACTCAGGACTTGTTACGACTCTATATGTGACATTACCAACATGAAAAGTAATTTATAAAAATGTAGGACACGTTATAACTTCTAAGAACACCTTACATCACCGTACGAAACATTAAAACTCCAAAAAAAACCTAATGAATTCCTTCGAGTCATTTAAACATCGTACGACAACTTTGAATATATATTACGACTCTGTATGCCACATTAGCTCCTTGAAAAGCTTGTTAGTATACTGTACGCCACCTCACAACTCCTAACAACACCTTACAATATCGTACGTAAAAATAAAATCCATAATAAACCAAATGAATTCGTCTGAGGCCTTTGAACATCAAACGATAACTCATGACTTGTTACGACTCTGTATTTGACATTAGCAACATGAAAAGTAATTTAGAATAATGTAGGACGTGTTACAACTTTTAAGAACAACTTACATCACCCTACGAAACATTAAAACTCCAAAATAAACCTAATGAATTCTTCCGAGTCATTTAAACATCGTACGACAACTTAGAATATCTTACGACTATGTATGCCACATTAGTACCTTGAAAAGCATGTTAGTATAATGTAAGACACCTCACAACTCCATACAACACCTTACAATACCGTACGTAAAAATAAAATCCATAAAAAACCTAATGAATTCGTCCATGTCCTTTGAACATCGTACGATAACTCAGGACTTGTTACGACTCTGTATGTGACTTTAGCAACATGAAAAGTAATTTTGAATAATGTAGGACGTGTTACAACTTCAAAGAACACCTTACATCACCGTACGAAACATTAAACCTCCATAATAAACCTAATGAATTCTTCCGAGTCATTTAAACATCGTATGCAACTTAGAATATATTACGACTCTGTACGCCACATTAGCACCTTGAAAAGCATGTTAGTATAATGTACGACATCTCACAACTTCTAACAACACCTTACAGTACCGTACGTAAAAATAAAATCCATAGTAAACCTAATGAATTCGTCCGAGTCCTATGAACATCGTACGATAACGCAGGACTTGTTACGATTCTTATGTGACATTAGCAACATGAAAATTAATTTAGAATAATGTAGGACGCGTTACAACTTTTAAGAACACCTTACAGTACCGATAGAAACATTAAAACTCCATAATAAACCTAATGAATTCATCCGAGTCATTTAAACATCGTACAAAACTTAGAATATATTACGACTCTGTATGCCACATTAGCACCTTGAAAAGCATGTAAGTTCAATGTACGACATCTCACAACTCCTAACAACACCTTACAATACCGTACGTAAAAATATAATCTATAATAAACCTATTGAATTCGTCCGAGTCCTTAGAACATCGTACGATAACTCAGGACTAGTTACGAATCTGTATATGACATTAGCAACTTGAAAAGACATTTAGAATAATGTAGGACGCGTTACAACTTTTAAGAACACCTTACATCACCGTACGATACATTAAAACTCCATAAAAAACCTAATGAATTCCTCCGAGTCAGTTAAACATCGTACGACAACTTAGAATATCATACGACTCTATATGCCACTTTAGCATCTTGAAAAGCATGTTAGTATTATGTACGACACCTCACTACTCCTTACAACACCTTTCAAAACGATACGTAAAAATAAAATCCATAATAAACCTAATGGATTCATCCAAGTCCTTTGAACATCGTACGATAACTCGGATTTGTTACGACTCTGTATGTGACATTAGCAACATGAAAAGCAAGTTAGAATAATGTAGGACGCGTTACAACTTCTAAGAACACCTCACATCAGCGTATGAAACTTTAAAACTCCATGATAAACCTAATGAATTCCTCTAAGTCATTTAAACATCGTGCGACAACTTAGAATATGTTACGACTCTCTATGCCACATTAGCAAATTGAAAAGCATGTTAGTTTAATGTACGACACCTCACAACTCCTAACAACACCTTACAACACCGCAAGTAAAAATAAAATCCATATTAAACCCAATGAATTCGTCCGAGTCCATTGAACATCGTACGATAACTCAGGATTTGTTATGACTCTGTATGTGACATTAGCAACATGAAAAGTAATTTCGAATAATGTAGGACGCGTTACAACTTCTAAGAACACCTTACATCACCGTACGAAACATTAAAACTCCATAATAAACCTAATGAATTACTCCGATTCATTTAAACTTCGTATGCAACTTAGAATATTTTACGACTCTGTATGCCACATTAGCACCTTGAAAAGCATGTTAGTATAATGTACGACATCTCACAACTCCTAACAACACCTTACAATACCGTACGTAAAAATAATATCCATAATAAACATAAAGAATTCGTCCGAGTCCTTTGAACACCGTACAATAAATCAGGACTTGTTACGACTCTGTATGTGACATCAGTAACATGAAAATTAATTTAGAACAATGTTGAACGCGTTACTACTTCTAAGAATACCTTACATCATCGTACGAAACATTAAAACTCCATAAAAAAACCTAATGAATTCTTCCGAGTCATTTAAACAACGAACGACAACTTAGAATATCTTACGACTATGTATGCCACATTATCGCCTTCAAAAGCGTAGTTAAATATAAAATCCATAATAAACCTAATGAATTCGTTAGAGTCCTTTGAACATCATACGATAACTCAGGACTTTTTACGACTCTGTATGTGACATAAGCAGCATGAAAACCAATTTAGAATAATGTAGGACGCGTTACAACTTCTATGAACACCTTATATCACCGTATAAAACTTTAAAACTCCATAATAAACCTAATGAATTCCTCTAAGTCATTTAAACATCGTACGACAACTTAGAATATCTTACAACTCTCTATGCCACATTAGCACCTTGAAAACCATGTTATTTTAATGTACGACACCTCACAACTCCTAACAACAACTTACAACACCGTACGTAAAAATAAAATCCATATTAAACCCAATGAATTCGTCTGAGTCCTTTGAACATCGTACGATAACTCAGGATTTGTTACGACTCTTTATGTGACATTAGCAACATTAAAAGTAATTTAGAATAACGTAAGACGTGTTACAACTTCTAAGAACACCTTACATCACCGTACGAAACATTAAAACTCCATAATAAACCTATTGAATTCCTCCGAGTCATTTAAACATCGTACGACAACTTAGAATATCTTATGACTCTGTATGCCACATTCGCACCTTGAAAAGCATGTTAGTATAATGTACGACACCTCACAACTCCATACAACACCTTACAATACCGTACGTAAAAATAAAATCCATAATTAACCTAATGAATTCGTCCATGTCCTATGAACATCGTACGATAACGCATGACTTGTTACGACTCTGTATGTGACATTAGCAACATGATAATTAATTTAGAATAATGTAGGACGCGTACAACTTCTAAGAACACCTTACATCACCGTACGAAACATTAAAACTACATAATAAACCTAATGAATTCCTCCGAGTCATTTAAACATCGTACGATAACTTAGAATACCATACGACTCTGAATGCCACTTTAGCCCCTTGAAAAGCATGTTAGTATAATGTACGACACCTCACAACTCCTAACAACTCCTTTCAATATTGTATGTAAAAATAAAATACATAATAAACCTAATGAATTCATCCGAGTCCTTTGAACATTGTACGATAACTCAGGATTTGTTACGACTCTGTATGTGACATTAGCAACATGAAAAGCAAGTTAGAATAGTGTAGGACGCGTTACAACTTCTAAGAACATCTTACATCACCGTATGAAACATTAAAACTCCATAATAAAGCTAATGAATTCCCCCAAGTCATTTAAACATCGTATGACAACTTCGAATATCTTACGACTCTCTATACCACATTAGCACATTGAAAAGCATGTTAGTTTAATGTTCGACACCTCACAACTACTAACAACACCTTACAATACCGTACGTAAAAATAAAATCCATAATAAACCTAATGAATTCGTCCGAGTCCTTTGAACATCGTATGATAACTCAGGATTTGTTACGACTCTGTATGTGACATTAGCAACATGAAAAGCAAGTTAGAATAATGTAGGACGCGTTAAAACTTCTAAAAACACCTTCCATCAATGTTTGAAACATTAAAACTCCATAATAAACCTAACGAATTCCCCCAAGTCATTTAAACATCATAAGACAACCTAGAATATCTTACGACACTCTATGCCACATTAGCACATTGAAAAGCATGTTAGTTTAATGTACGACATCTCACAACTCCTAACAACACCTTACAATACCGTACGTAAAAATAAAATCCATAATAAATTCCCAATGAATTCGTCCGAGTCCTTTGAACATCGTACGATAACTCAGGATTTGTTACGACTCTGTTTGTGACATTAGAAACATGAAAAGTAATTTCGAATAATGTAGGACGCGTTACCACTTCTAAGAACACCTTACATCACCGTAAGAAACATTAAAACTCCATAATAAACCTAATGAATTCCTCCGAGTTATTTAAACATCGTATGCAACTTAGAATAAATTACGACTCTGTATGTCACATTAGCACCTTGAAAAGCATGTTAGTATAATGTATGACATCTCACAACTCCTAACAACACCTTACAATACCGTACGTAAAAATAAAATCCATAATAAACCTAAAGAATTCGTCCGAGTCCTTTGAACATCGTACATTAACTCAGGACTTGTTACGAATCTGTATGTGACATTAGCAACATGAAAAATAATTTAGAATAATGTAGGACGCGTTACAACTTCCAAGAACACCTTACATCACCGTAATAAACATTAAAACTCCATAATAAACCGAATGAATTCCTCCGAGTCATTTAAACATTGAACGACAACTTAGAATATCTTACGACTCTGTATGCCACATTAGCACCTTGAAAAGCATGTTAGTATAATGTACGACACCTCACAACTCCTAACAACACCTTACAATACCGTACGTAAAAATCAAATCCATAATAAACTTAATGAATTCGTCGGAGTCCTATGAACATCGTATGATAACTCGGGACTTGTTACGACTCTGTATGTGACATTAGCAACATGAAAAGAAATTTAGAATAATGTAGGACGCGTTACAACTTGTAAGAACACCTTACATCACCGTACGAAACATTAAAACTCCATAATAAACCTAATGAATTCCTCCGAGTCATTTAAACATCGTATGCCACTTTAGAATATCATACGAATCTGAATGCCACTTTAGCCCCTTGAAAAGCATGTTAGTATAATGTACGACACCTCAAAACTCTAACAACTCCTTTCAAAACGGTATGTAAAAATAAAATACATAATAAACCTAATGAATTCATTCGAGTCCTTTGAACATTGTACGATAACTCAGGATTTGTTACGACTCTGTATGTGACATTAGCAACATGAAAAGCAAGTTAGAATAATGTAGGACGCGTTACAACTTCTAAGAACATCTTACATCACCGTATTAAACATTAAAACTCCATAATAAACCTAATGAATTCCCCCAAGTCATTTAAACATCGTACGACAACTTAGAATATCTTACGACTCTCTATACCACATTAGCACATTGAAAAGCGTGTTAGTTTAATGTACGACACCTCACAACTCCTAACAACTCCTTACAATACCGTACGTAAAAATAAAATCCATAATAAACCCAATGAATTCGTCCGAGTCCTTTGAACATCCTACGATAACTCAGGATTTGTTACGACTCTGTATGTGACATTAGAAACATGAAAAGTAATTTCGAATAATGTAGGACGCGTTACAACTTCTAAGAACACCTTACATCACCGTAAGAAACATTAAAACTTCATAATAAACCTAATAAATTCCTCCGAGTTATTTAAACATCGTATGCAACTTAGAATAAATTACGACTCTGTATGCCACATTAGCACCTTGAAAAGCATGTTAATATAATGTATGACATCTCACAACTCCTAACAACACCTTACAATACCGTGCGTAAAAATAAAATCCATAATAAACCTAAAGAATTCGTCCGAGTCCTTTGAACATCGTACATTAACTCAGGACTTGTTACGAATCTGTATGTGACATTAGCAACATGAAAAATAATTTAGAATAATGTAGGACGCGTTACAACTTCCAAGAACACCTTACATCACCGTAATAAACATTAAAACTCCATAATAAACCGAATGAATTCCTCCGAGTCATTTAAACATTGAACGACAACTTAGAATATCTTACGACTCTGTATGCCACATTAGCACCTTGAAAAGCATGTTAGTATAATGTACGACACCTCACAACTCCTAACAACACCTTACAATACCGTACGTAAAAATCAAATCCATAATAAACTTAATGAATTCGTCCGAGTCCTATGAACATCGTATGATAACTCAGGACTTGTTACGACTCTGTATGTGACATTAGCAACATGAAAAGAAATTTAGAATAATGTAGGACGCGTTACAACTTGTAAGAACACCTTACATCACCGTACGAAACATTAAAACTCCATAATAAACCTAATGAATTCCTCCGAGTCATTTAAACATCGTATGCCACTTTAGAATATCATACGAATCTGAATGCCACTTTAGCCCCTTGAAAAGCATGTTAGTATAATGTACGACACCTCAAAACTCTAACAACTCCTTTCAAAACGGTATGTAAAAATAAAATACATAATAAACCTAATGAATTCATTCGAGTCCTTTGAACATTGTACGATAACTCAGGATTTGTTACGACTCTGTATGTGACATTAGCAACATGAAAAGCAAGTTAGAATAATGTAGGACGCGTTACAACTTCTAAGAACATCTTACATCACCGTATTAAACATTAAAACTCCATAATAAACCTAATGAATTCCCCCAAGTCATTTAAACATCGTACGACAACTTAGAATATCTTACGACTCTCTATACCACATTAGCACATTGAAAAGCGTGTTAGTTTAATGTACGACACCTCACAACTCCTAACAACTCCTTACAATACCGTACGTAAAAATAAAATCCATAATAAACCCAATGAATTCGTCCGAGTCCTTTGAACATCCTACGATAACTCAGGATTTGTTACGACTCTGTATGTGACATTAGAAACATGAAAAGTAATTTCGAATAATGTAGGACGCGTTACAACTTCTAAGAACACCTTACATCACCGTAAGAAACATTAAAACTTCATAATAAACCTAATAAATTCCTCCGAGTTATTTAAACATCGTATGCAACTTAGAATAAATTACGACTCTGTATGCCACATTAGCACCTTGAAAAGCATGTTAGTATAATGTATGACATCTCACAACTCCTAACAACACCTTACAATACCGTACGTAAAAATAAAATCCATAATAAACCTAAAGAATTCGTCCGAGTCCTTTGAACATCGTACATTAACTCAGGACTTGTTACGAATCTGTATGTGACATTAGCAACATGAAAAATAATTTAGAATAATGTAGGACGCGTTACAACTTCCAAGAACACCTTACATCACCGTAATAAACATTAAAACTCCATAATAAACCGAATGAATTCCTCCGAGTCATTTAAACATTGAACGACAACTTAGAATATCTTACGACTCTGTATGCCACATTAGCACCTTGAAAAGCATGTTAGTATAATGTACGACACCTCACAACTCCTAACAACACCTTACAATACCGTACGTAAAAATCAAATCCATAATAAACTTAATGAATTCGTCCGAGTCCTATGAACATCGTATGATAACTCAGGACTTGTTACGACTCTGTATGTGACATTAGCAACATGAAAAGAAATTTAGAATAATGTAGGACGCGTTACAACTTGTAAGAACACCTTACATCACCATACGAAACATTAAAACTCCATAATAAACCTAATGAATTCCTCCGAGTCATTTAAACATCGTATGCCACTTTAGAATATCATACGAATCTGAATGCCACTTTAGCCCCTTGAAAAGCATGTTAGTATAATGTACGACACCTCAAAACTCTAACAACTCCTTTCAAAACGGTATGTAAAAATAAAATACATAATAAACCTAATGAATTCATTCGAGTCCTTTGAACATTGTACGATAACTAAGGATTTGTTACGACTCTGTATGTGACATTAGCAACATGAAAAGCAAGTTAGAATAATGTAGGACGCGTTACAACTTCTAAGAACATCTTACATCACCGTATGAAACATTAAAACTCCATAATAAACCTAATGAATTCCCCCAAGTCATTTAAACATCGTACGACAACTTAGAATATCTTACGACTCTCTATACCACATTAGCACATTGAAAAGCGTGTTAGTTTAATGTACGACACCTCACAACTCCTAACAACACCTTACAATACCGTACGTAAAAATAAAATCCATAATAAACCCAATGAATTCGTCCGAGTCCTTTGAACATCCTACGATAACTCAGGATTTGTTACGACTCTGTATGTGACATTAGAAACATGAAAAGTAATTTCGAATAATGTAGGACGCGTTACAACTTCTAAGAACACCTTACATCACCGTAAGAAACATTAAAACTTCATAATAAACCTAATAAATTCCTCCGAGTTATTTAAACATCGTATGCAACTTAGAATATATTACGACTCTATATGCCACATTAGCACCTTGAAAAGCATGTTAGTAAATGTATGACATCTCACAACTCCTAACAACACCTGACAATACCGTACGTAAAAATAAAGTCCATAATAAACCTAAAGAATTCGTCCGAGTCCTTTGAACATCGTACATTAACTCAGGACTTGTTACGACTCTGTATGTGACATTAGCAACATGAAAATTAATTTAGAATAATGTCGGACGCGTTACAACTTCCAAGAACACCTTACATCACCGTAATAAACATTAAAACTCCATAATAAACCTAATGAATTCCTCCCAGTCATTTAAACATTGAACGACAACTTAGAATATCTTATGACTCTGTATGCCACATTAGCACCTTGAAAAGCATGTTAGTATAATGTACGACACCTCACAACTCGTAACAACTCCTTTCAAAACGGTATGTAAAAATAAAATACATAATAAACCTAATGAATTCATCTGAGTCCTTTGAACATTGTACGATAACTCAGGATTTGTTACGACTCTGTATGTGACATTAGCAACATGAAAAGCAAGTTAGAATAATGTAGGACGCGTTACAACTTCTAAGAACATCTTATATCACCGTATGAAACATTAAAACTCTATAATAAACCTAATGAATTCCCCCAAGTCATTTAAACATCGTACGACAACTTAGAATATCTTACGACTCACTATACCACATTAGCACATTGAAAAGCACACCTTACATCACCTTACGACTCTCCATAATAAACCTAGGACGCGCTACAACTTCTAAGAACACCTTACATCACCGTAAGAAACATTAAAACTCCATAATAAACCTAATGAATTCCTCCGAGTTATTTAAACATCGTATGCAACTTATAATATATTACGACTCTGTATGCAACATTAGCACCTTGAAAAACATGTTAGTATAATGTATGACATCTCACAACTCCTAACAACACCTTACAATACCGTACGTAAAAATAAAATCCATAATAAACCTAAAGAATTCGTCCGAGTCCTTTGAACATCGTACATTAACTCAAGACTTGTTACGACTCTGTATGTGACATTAGCAACATGAAAATTAATTTAGAATAATGTCGGACGCGTTACAACTTCCAAGAACACCTTACATCACCGTAATAAACATTAAAACTCCATAATAAACCTAATGAATTCCTCCCAGTCATTTAAACATTGAACGACAACTTAGAATATCTTACGACTCTGTATGCCACATTAGCACCTTGAAAAGCATGTGAGTATAATGTACGACACCTCACAACTCCTAACAACACCTTACAATACCGTACGTAAAAATAAAATCCATAATAAACTTAATGAATTCGTCCGAGTCCTATGAACATCGTATGATAACTCAGGACTTGTTACGACTCTATATGTGACATTAGCAACATGAAAAGAAATTTAGAATAATGTAGGACGCGTTACAACTTGTAAGAAGACCTTACATCACCGTACGAAACTTTAAAACTCCATAATAAACCTAATGAATTCCTCCAGGTCATTTAAACATCGTACGACAACTTAGAATATCATACGACTCTGAATGCCACTTTAGCTCCTTGAAAAGCATGTTAGTATAATGTACGACACCTCACAACTCCTAACAACTCCTTTCAAAACGGTATGTAAAAATAAAATACATATTAAACCTATAGAATTCATCCGAGTCCTTTGAACATTGTACGATAACTCAGGATTTGTTACGACTCTGTATGTGACATTAGCAACATGAAAAGCAAGTTAGAATAATGTAGGACGCGTTACAACTTCTAAGAACATCTTACATCACCGTATGAAACATTAAAACTCTATAATAAACCTAATGAATTCCCCCAAGTCATTTAAACATCGTACGACAACTTAGAATATCTTACGACTCTCTATACCACATTAGCACATTGAAAAGCACACCTTACATCACCTTACGACTCTCCATAATAAACCTAGGACGCGTTACAACTTCTAAGAACACCTTACATCACCGTAAGAAACATTAAAACTCCATAATAAACCTAATGAATTCCTCCGAGTTATTTAAACATCGTATGCAACTTAGAATATATTACGACTCTGTATGCCATATTAGCACCTTGAAAAGCATGTTAGTATAATGTATGACATCTCACAACTCCTAACAACACCTTACAATACCGTACGTAAAAATAAAATCCATAATAAACCTAAAGAATTCGTCCGAGTCCTTTGATCATCGTACATTAACTCAGGACTTGTTACGACTCTGTATGTGACATTAGCAACATGAAAATTAATTTAGAATAATGTCGGACGCGTTACAACTTCCAAGAACACCTTACATCACCGTAATAAACATTAAAACTCCATAATAAACCTAATGAATTCCTCCGAGTTATTTAAACATCGTATGCAACTTAGAATATATTACGACTCTGTATGCAACATTAGCACCTTGAAAAGCATGTTAGTATAATGTATGACATCTCACAACTCCTAACAACACCTTACAATACCGTACGTAAAAATAAAATCCATAATAAACCTAAAGAATTCGTCCGAGTTCTTTGAACATCGTACATTAACTCAGGACTTGTTACGACTCTGTATGTGACATTAGCAACATGAAAATTAATTTAGAATAATGTCGGACGGGTTACAACTTCCAAGAACACCTTACATCACCGTAATAAACATTAAAACTCCATAATAAACCTAATGAATTCCTCCCAGTCATTTAAACATTGAACGACAACTTAGAATATCTTACGACTCTGTATGCCACATTAGCACCTTGAAAAGCATGTTAGTATAATGTATGACATCTCACAACTCCTAACAACACCTTACAATACCGTACGTAAAAATAAAATCCATAATAAACCTAAAGAATTCGTCCGAGTCCTTTGATCATCGTACATTAACTCAGGACTTGTTACGACTCTGTATGTGACATTAGCAACATGAAAATTAATTTAGAATAATGTCGGACGCGTTACAACTTCCAAGAACACCTTACATCACCGTAATAAACATTAAAACTCCATAATAAACCTAATGAATTCCTCCGAGTTATTTAAACATCGTATGCAACTTAGAATATATTACGACTCTGTATGCAACATTAGCACCTTGAAAAGCTTGTTAGTATAATGTATGACATCTCACAACTCCTAACAACACCTTACAATACCGTACGTAAAAATAAAATCCATAATAAACCTAAAGAATTCGTCCGAGTTCTTTGAACATCGTACATTAACTCAGGACTTGTTACGACTCTGTATGTGACATTAGCAACATGAAAATTAATTTAGAATAATGTCGGACGCGTTACAACTTCCAAGAACACCTTACATCACCGTAATAAACATTAAAACTCCATAATAAACCTAATGAATTCCTCCCAGTCATTTAAACATTGAACGACAACTTAGAATATCTTACGACTCTGTATGCCACATTAGCACCTTGAAAAGCATGTTAGTATAATGTATGACATCTCACAACTCCTAACAACACCTTACAATACCGTACGTAAAAATAAAATCCATAATAAACCTAAAGAATTCGTCCGAGTCCTTTGATCATCGTACATTAACTCAGGACTTGTTACGACTCTGTATGTGACATTAGCAACATGAAAATTAATTTATAATAATGTCGGACGCGTTACAACTTCCAAGAACACCTTACATCACCGTAATAAACATTAAAACTCCATAATAAACCTAATGAATTCCTTCGAGTTATTTAAACATTGTATGCAACTTAGAATATATTACGACTCTGTATGCAACATTAGCACCTTGAAAAGCTTGTTAGTATAATGTATGACATCTCACAACTCCTAACAACACCTTACAATACCGTACGTAAAAATAAAATCCATAATAAACCTAAAGAATTCGTCCGAGTCCTTTGAACATCGTACATTAACTCAGGACTTGTTACGACTCTGTATGTGACATTAGCAACATGAAAATTAATTTAGAATAATGTCGGACGCGTTACAACTTCCAAGAACACCTTACATCACCGTAATAAACATTAAAACTCCATAATAAACCTAATGAATTCCTCCCAGTCATTTAAACATTGAACGACAACTTAGAATATCTTACGACTCTGTATGCCACATTAGCACCTTGAAAAGCATGTTAGTATAATGTACGACACCTCACAACTCCTAACAACTCCTTTCAAAACGATATGTAAAAATAAAATACATAATAAACCTAATGAATTCATCCGAGTCCTTTGAACATTGTACGATAACTCAGGATTTGTTACGACTCTGTATGTGACATTAGCAACATGAAAAGCAAGTTAGAATAATGTAGGACGCGTTACAACTTCTAAGAACATCTTACATCACCGTACGAAACATTAAAACTCTATAATAAACCTAATGAATTCCCCCAAGTCATTTAAACATCGTACGACAACTTAGAATATCTTACGACTCTCTATACCACATTAGCACATTGAAAAGCACACCTTACATCACCTTACGACTCTCCATAATAAACCTAGGACGCGTTAGAACTTCTAAGAACACCTTACATCACCGTAAGAAACATTAAAACTCCATAATAAACCTAATGAATTCCTCCGAGTTATTTAAACATTGTATGCAACTTAGAATATATTACGACTCTGTATGCAACATTAGCACCTTGAAAAGCATGTTAGTATAATGTATGACATCTCACAACTGCTAATAACACCTTACAATACCGTACGTAAAAATAAAATCCATAATAAACCTAAATAATTCGTCCGAGTCCTTTGAACATCGTACATTAACTCAGGACTTGTTACGACTCTGTATGTGACATTAGCAACATGAAAATTAATTTAGAATAATGTCGGACGCGTTACAACTTCCAAGAACACCTTACATCACCGTAATAAACATTAAAACTTCATAATAAACCTAAAGAATTCCTCCGAGTCATTTAAACATTGAACGACAACTTAGAATATCTTACGACTCTGTATGCCACATTAGCACCTTGAAAAGCATGTTAGTATAATGTACGACACCTCACAACTCCTAACAACACCTTACAATACCGTACGTAAAAATAAAATCCATAATAAACTTAATGAATTCGTCCGAGTCCTATGAACATCGTATGATAACTCAGGACTTGTTACGACTCTATATGTGACATTAGCAACATGAAAAGAAATTTAGAATAATGTAGGACGCGTTACAACTTGTAAGAAGACCTTACATCACCGTACGAAACTTTAAAACTCCATAATAAACCTAATGAATTCCTCCGAGTCATTTAAACATCGTACGACAACTTAAATATCATACGACTCTTAATGCCACTTTAGCTCCTTGAAAAGCATGTTAGTATAATGTACGACACCTTACAACTCCTAACAACTCCTTTCAAAACCGTATGTAAAAATAAAATACATAATAAACCTATAGAATTCATCCGAGTCCTTTGAACATTGTACGATAACTCAGGATTTGTTACGACTCTGTATGTGACATTAGCAACATGAAAAGCAAGTTAGAATAATGTAGGACGCGTTACAACTTCTAAGAACATCTTACATCACCGTATGAAACATTAAAACTCTATAATAAACCTAATGAATTCCCCCAAGTCATTTAAACATCGTACGACAACTTAGAATATCTTACGACTCTCTATACCACATTAGCACATTGAAAAGCACACCTTACATCACCTTACGACTCTCCATAATAAACCTAGGACGCGTTACAACTTCTAAGAACACCTTACATCACCGTAAGAAACATTAAAACTCCATAATAAACCTAATGAATTCCTCCGAGTTATTTAAACATCGTATGCAACTTAGAATATATTACGACTCTGTATGCCACATTAGCACCTTGAAAAGCATGTTAGTATAATGTATGACATCTCACAACTCCTAACAACACCTTACAATACCGTACATAAAAATAAAATCCATAATAAACCTAAAGAATTCGTCCGAGTCCTTTGATCATCGTACATTAACTCAGGACTTGTTACGACTCTGTATGTGACATTAGCAACATGAAAATTAATTTAGAATAATGTCGGACGCGTTACAACTTCCAAGAACACCTTACATCACCGTAATAAACATTAAAACTTCATAATAAACCTAAAGAATTCCTCCGAGTCATTTAAACATTGAACGACAACTTAGAATATCTTACGACTCTGTATGCCACATTAGCACCTTGAAAAGCATGTGAGTATAATGTACGACACCTCACAACTCCTAACAACACCTTACAATACCGTACGTAAAAATAAAATCCATAATAAACTTAATGAATTCGTCCGAGTCCTATGAACATCGTATGATAACTCAGGACTTGTTACGACTCTATATGTGACATTAGCAACATGAAAAGAAATTTAGAATAATGTAGGACGCGTTACAACTTGTAAGAAGACCTTACATCACCGTACGAAACTTTAAAACTCCATAATAAACCTAATGAATTCCTCCGAGTCATTTAAACACCGTACGACAACTTAGAATATCATACGACTCTGAATGCCACTTTAGCTCCTTGAAAAGCATGTTAGTATAATGTACGACACCTCACAACTCCTAACAACTCCTTTCAAAACGGTATGTAAAAATAAAATACATAATAAACCTATAGAATTCATCCGAGTCCTTTGAACATTGTACGATAACTAAGGATTTGTTACGACTCTGTATGTGACATTAGCAACATGAAAAGCAAGTTAGAATAATGTAGGACGCGTTACAACTTCTAAGAACATCTTACATCACCGTATGAAACATTAAAACTCCATAATAAACCTAATGAATTCCCCCAAGTCATTTAAACATCGTACGACAACTTAGAATATCTTACGACTCTCTATACCACATTAGCACATTGAAAAGTGTGTTAGTTTAATGTACGACACCTCACAACTCCTAACAACACCTTACAATACCGTACGTAAAAATAAAATCCATAATAAACCCAATGAATTCGTCCGAGTCCTTTGAACATCCTACGATAACTCAGGATTTGTTACGACTCTGTATGTGACATTAGAAACATGAAAAGTAATTTCGAATAATGTAGGACGCGTTACAACTTCTAAGAACACCTTACATCACCGTAAGAAACATTAAAACTTCATAATAAACCTAATAAATTCCTCCGAGTTATTTAAACATCGTATGCAACTTAGAATATATTACGACTCTGTATGCCACATTAGCACCTTGAAAAGCATGTTAGTAAATGTATGACATCTCACAACTCCTAACAACACCTGACAATACCGTACGTAAAAATAAAGTCCATAATAAACCTAAAGAATTCGTCCGAGTCCTTTGAACATCGTACATTAACTCAGGACTTGTTACGACTCTGTATGTGACATTAGCAACATGAAAATTAATTTAGAATAATGTCGGACGCGTTACAACTTCCAAGAACACCTTACATCACCGTAATAAACATTAAAACTCCATAATAAACCTAATGAATTCCTCCCAGTCATTTAAACATTGAACGACAACTTAGAATATCTTATGACTCTGTATGCCACATTAGCACCTTGAAAAGCATGTTAGTATAATGTACGACACCTCACAACTCGTAACAACTCCTTTCAAAACGGTATGTAAAAATAAAATACATAATAAACCTAATGAATTCATCCGAGTCCTTTGAACATTGTACGATAACTCAGGATTTGTTACGACTCTATATGTGACATTAGCAACATGAAAAGAAATTTAGAATAATGTAGGACGCGTTACAACTTGTAAGAAGACCTTACATCACCGTACGAAACTTTAAAACTCCATAATAAACCTAATGAATTCCTCCGAGTCATTTAAACACCGTACGACAACTTAGAATATCATACGACTCTGAATGCCACTTTAGCTCCTTGAAAAGCATGTTAGTATAATGTACGACACCTCACAACTCCTAACAACTCCTTTCAAAACGGTATGTAAAAATAAAATACATAATAAACCTATAGAATTCATCCGAGTCCTTTGAACATTGTACGATAACTAAGGATTTGTTACGACTCTGTATGTGACATTAGCAACATGAAAAGCAAGTTAGAATAATGTAGGACGCGTTACAACTTCTAAGAACATCTTACATCACCGTATGAAACATTAAAACTCCATAATAAACCTAATGAATTCCCCCAAGTCATTTAAACATCGTACGACAACTTAGAATATCTTACGACTCTCTATACCACATTAGCACATTGAAAAGTGTGTTAGTTTAATGTACGACACCTCACAACTCCTAACAACACCTTACAATACCGTACGTAAAAATAAAATCCATAATAAACCCAATGAATTCGTCCGAGTCCTTTGAACATCCTACGATAACTCAGGATTTGTTACGACTCTGTATGTGACATTAGAAACATGAAAAGTAATTTCGAATAATGTAGGACGCGTTACAACTTCTAAGAACACCTTACATCACCGTAAGAAACATTAAAACTTCATAATAAACCTAATAAATTCCTCCGAGTTATTTAAACATCGTATGCAACTTAGAATATATTACGACTCTGTATGCCACATTAGCACCTTGAAAAGCATGTTAGTAAATGTATGACATCTCACAACTCCTAACAACACCTGACAATACCGTACGTAAAAATAAAGTCCATAATAAACCTAAAGAATTCGTCCGAGTCCTTTGAACATCGTACATTAACTCAGGACTTGTTACGACTCTGTATGTGACATTAGCAACATGAAAATTAATTTAGAATAATGTCGGACGCGTTACAACTTCCAAGAACACCTTACATCACCGTAATAAACATTAAAACTCCATAATAAACCTAATGAATTCCTCCCAGTCATTTAAACATTGAACGACAACTTAGAATATCTTATGACTCTGTATGCCACATTAGCACCTTGAAAAGCATGTTAGTATAATGTACGACACCTCACAACTCGTAACAACTCCTTTCAAAACGGTATGTAAAAATAAAATACATAATAAACCTAATGAATTCATCCGAGTCCTTTGAACATTGTACGATAACTCAGGATTTGTTACGACTCTGTATGTGACATTAGCAACATGAAAAGCAAGTTAGAATAATGTAGGACGCGTTACAACTTCTAAGAACATCTTATATCACCGTATGAAACATTAAAACTCTATAATAAACCTAATGAATTCCCCCAAGTCATTTAAACATCGTACGACAACTTAGAATATCTTACGACTCACTATACCACATTAGCACATTGAAAAGCACACCTTACATCACCTTACGACTCTCCATAATAAACCTAGGACGCGCTACAACTTCTAAGAACACCTTACATCACCGTAAGAAACATTAAAACTCCATAATAAACCTAATGAATTCCTCCGAGTTATTTAAACATCGTATGCAACTTAGAATATATTACGACTCTGTATGCAACATTAGCACCTTGAAAAACATGTTAGTATAATGTATGACATCTCACAACTCCTAACAACACCTTACAATACCGTACGTAAAAATAAAATCCATAATAAACCTAAAGAATTCGTCCGAGTCCTTTGAACATCGTACATTAACTCAAGACTTGTTACGACTCTGTATGTGACATTAGCAACATGAAAATTAATTTAGAATAATGTCGGACGCGTTACAACTTCCAAGAACACCTTACATCACCGTAATAAACATTAAAACTCCATAATAAACCTAATGAATTCCTCCCAGTCATTTAAACATTGAACGACAACTTAGAATATCTTACGACTCTGTATGCCACATTAGCACCTTGAAAAGCATGTTAGTATAATGTACGACACCTCACAACTCCTAACAACTCCTTTCAAAACGATATGTAAAAATAAAATACATAATAAACCTAATGAATTCATCCGAGTCCTTTGAACATTGTACGATAACTCAGGATTTGTTACGACTCTGTATGTAACATTAGCAACATGAAAAGCAAGTTAGAATAATGTAGGACGCGTTACAACTTCTAAGAACATCTTACATCACCGTACGAAACATTAAAACTCTATAATAAACCTAATGAATTCCCCCAAGTCATTTAAACATCGTACGACAACTTAGAATATCTTACGACTCTCTATACCACATTAGCACATTGAAAAGCACACCTTACATCACCTTACGACTCTCCATAATAAACCTAGGACGCGTTACAACTTCTAAGAACACCTTACATCACCGTAAGAAACATTAAAACTCCATAATAAACCTAATGAATTCCTCCGAGTTATTTAAACATCGTATCCAACTTAGAATATATTACGACTCTGTATGCAACATTAGCACCTTGAAAAGCATGTTAGTATAATGTATGACATCTCACCAATCCTAATAACACCTTACAGTACCGTACGTAAAAATAAAATCCATAATAAACCTAAAGAATTCGTCCGAGTCCTTTGAACATCGTACATTAACTCAGGACTTGTTACGACTCTGTATGTGACATTAGCAACATGAAAATTAATTTAGAATAATGTCGGACGCGTTACAACTTCCAAGAACACCTTACATCACCGTAATAAACATTAAAACTTCATAATAAACCTAAAGAATTCCTCCGAGTCATTTAAACATTGAACGACAACTTAGAATATCTTACGACTCTGTATGCCACATTAGCACCTTGAAAAGCATGTGAGTATAATGTACGACACCTCACAACTCCTAACAACACCTTACAATACCGTACGTAAAAATAAAATCCATAATAAACTTAATGAATTCGTCCGAGTCCTATGAACATCGTATGATAACTCAGGACTTGTTACGACTCTATATGTGACATTAGCAACATGAAAAGAAATTTAGAATAATGTAGGACGCGTTACAACTTGTAAGAAGACCTTACATCACCGTACGAAACTTTAAAACTCCATAATAAACCTAATGAATTCCTCCGGGTCATTTAAACATCGTACGACAACTTAGAATATCATACGACTCTGAATGCCACTTTAGCTCCTTGAAAAGCATGTTAGTATAATGTACGACACCTCACAACTCCTAACAACTCCTTTCAAAACGGTATGTAAAAATAAAATACATATTAAACCTATAGAATTCATCCGAGTCCTTTGAACATTGTACGATAACTCAGGATTTGTTACGACTCTGTATGTGACATTAGCAACATGAAAAGCAAGTTAGAATAATGTAGGACGCATTACAACTTCTAAGAACATCTTACATCACCGTATGAAACATTAAAACTCTATAATAAACCTAATGAATTCCCCCAAGTCATTTAAACATCGTACGACAACTTAGAATATCTTACGACTCTCTATACCACATTAGCACATTGAAAAGCACACCTTACATCACCTTACGACTCTCCATAATAAACCTAGGACGCGTTACAACTTCTAAGAACACCTTACATCACCGTAAGAAACATTAAAACTCCATAATAAACCTAATGAATTCCTCCGAGTTATTTAAACATCGTATGCAACTTAGAATATATTACGACTCTGTATGCCATATTAGCACCTTGAAAAGCATGTTAGTATAATGTATGACATCTCACAACTCCTAACAACACCTTACAATACCGTACGTAAAAATAAAATCCATAATAAACCTAAAGAATTCGTCCGAGTCCTTTGATCATCGTACATTAACTCAGGACTTGTTACGACTCTGTATGTGACATTAGCAACATGAAAATTAATTTAGAATAATGTCGGACGCGTTACAACTTCCAAGAACACCTTACATCACCGTAATAAACATTAAAACTCCATAATAAACCTAATGAATTCCTCCGAGTTATTTAAACATCGTATGCAACTTAGAATATATTACGACTCTGTATGCAACATTAGCACCTTGAAAAGCATGTTAGTATAATGTATGACATCTCACAACTCCTAACAACACCTTACAATACCGTACGTAAAAATAAAATCCATAATAAACCTAAAGAATTCGTCCGAGTCCTTTGAACATCGTACATTAACTCAGGACTTGTTACGACTCTGTATGTGACATTAGCAACATGAAAATTAATTTAGAATAATGTCGGACGCGTTACAACTTCCAAGAACACCTTACATCACCGTAATAAACATTAAAACTCCATAATAAACCTAATGAATTCCTCCCAGTCATTTAAACATTGAACGACAACTTAGAATATCTTACGACTCTGTATGCCACATTAGCACCTTGAAAAGCATGTTAGTATAATGTATGACATCTCACAACTCCTAACAACACCTTACAATACCGTACGTAAAAATAAAATCCATAATAAACCTAAAGAATTCGTCCGAGTCCTTTGATCATCGTACATTAACTCAGGACTTGTTACGACTCTGTATGTGACATTAGCAACATGAAAATTAATTTAGAATAATGTCGGACGCGTTACAACTTCCAAGAACACCTTACATCACCGTAATAAACATTAAAACTTCATAATAAACCTAAAGAATTCCTCCGAGTCATTTAAACATTGAACGACAACTTAGAATATCTTACGACTCTGTATGCCACATTAGCACCTTGAAAAGCATGTGAGTATAATGTACGACACCTCACAACTCCTAACAACACCTTACAATACCGTACGTAAAAATAAAATCCATAATAAACTTAATGAATTCGTCCGAGTCCTATGAACATCGTATGATAACTCAGGACTTGTTACGACTCTATATGTGACATTAGCAACATGAAAAGAAATTTAGAATAATGTAGGACGCGTTACAACTTGTAAGAAGACCTTACATCACCGTACGAAACTTTAAAACTTCATAATAAACCTAATGAATTCCTCCGGGTCATTTAAACATCGTACGACAACTTAGAATATCATACGACTCTGAATGCCACTTTAGCTCCTTGAAAAGCATGTTAGTATAATGTACGACACCTCACAACTCCTAACAACTCCTTTCAAAACGGTATGTAAAAATAAAATACATATTAAACCTATAGAATTCATCCGAGTCCTTTGAACATTGTACGATAACTCAGGATTTGTTACGACTCTGTATGTGACATTAGCAACATGAAAAGCAAGTTAGAATAATGTAGGACGCATTACAACTTCTAAGAACATCTTACATCACCGTATGAAACATTAAAACTCTATAATAAACCTAATGAATTCCCCCAAGTCATTTAAACATCGTACGACAACTTAGAATATCTTACGACTCTCTATACCACATTAGCACATTGAAAAGCACACCTTACATCACCTTACGACTCTCCATAATAAACCTAGGACGCGTTACAACTTCTAAGAACACCTTACATCACCGTAAGAAACATTAAAACTCCATAATAAACCTAATGAATTCCTCCGAGTTATTTAAACATCGTATGCAACTTAGAATATATTACGACTCTGTATGCCATATTAGCACCTTGAAAAGCATGTTAGTATAATGTATGACATCTCACAACTCCTAACAACACCTTACAATACCGTACGTAAAAATAAAATCCATAATAAACCTAAAGAATTCGTCCGAGTCCTTTGATCATCGTACATTAACTCAGGACTTGTTACGACTCTGTATGTGACATTAGCAACATGAAAATTAATTTAGAATAATGTCGGACGCGTTACAACTTCCAAGAACACCTTACATCACCGTAATAAACATTAAAACTCCATAATAAACCTAATGAATTCCTCCGAGTTATTTAAACATCGTATGCAACTTAGAATATATTACGACTCTGTATGCAACATTAGCACCTTGAAAAGCATGTTAGTATAATGTATGACATCTCACAACTCCTAACAACACCTTACAATACCGTACGTAAAAATAAAATCCATAATAAACCTAAAGAATTCGTCCGAGTCCTTTGAACATCGTACATTAACTCAGGACTTGTTACGACTCTGTATGTGACATTAGCAACATGAAAATTAATTTAGAATAATGTCGGACGCGTTACAACTTCCAAGAACACCTTACATCACCGTAATAAACATTAAAACTCCATAATAAACCTAATGAATTCCTCCGAGTTATTTAAACATCGTATGCAACTTAGAATATATTACGACTCTGTATGCAACATTAGCACCTTGAAAAGCATGTTAGTATAATGTATGACATCTCACAACTCCTAACAACACCTTACAATACCGTACGTAAAAATAAAATCCATAATAAACCTAAAGAATTCGTCCGAGTCCTTTGAACATCGTACATTAACTCAGGACTTGTTACGACTCTGTATGTGACATTAGCAACATGAAAATTAATTTAGAATAATGTCGGACGCGTTACAACTTCCAAGAACACCTTACATCACCGTAATAAACATTAAAACTCCATAATAAACCTAATGAATTCCTCCCAGTCATTTAAACATTGAACGACAACTTAGAATATCTTACGACTCTGTATGCCACATTAGCACCTTGAAAAGCATGTTAGTATAATGTATGACATCTCACAACTCCTAACAACACCTTACAATACCGTACGTAAAAATAAAATCCATAATAAACCTAAAGAATTCGTCCGAGTCCTTTGATCATCGTACATTAACTCAGGACTTGTTACGACTCTGTATGTGACATTAGCAACATGAAAATTAATTTAGAATAATGTCGGACGCGTTACAACTTCCAAGAACACCTTACATCACCGTAATAAACATTAAAACTCCATAATAAACCTAATGAATTCCTTCGAGTTATTTAAACATTGTATGCAACTTAGAATATATTACGACTCTGTATGCAACATTAGCACCTTGAAAAGCTTGTTAGTATAATGTATGACATCTCACAACTCCTAACAACACCTTACAATACCGTACGTAAAAATAAAATCCATAATAAACCTAAAGAATTCGTCCGAGTCCTTTGAACATCGTACATTAACTCGGGACTTGTTACGACTCTGTATGTGACATTAGCAACATGAAAATTAATTTAGAATAATGTCGGACGCGTTACAACTTCCAAGAACACCTTACATCACCGTAATAAACATTAAAACTCCATAATAAACCTAATGAATTCCTCCCAGTCATTTAAACATTGAACGACAACTTAGAATATCTTACGACTCTGTATGCCACATTAGCACCTTGAAAAGCATGTTAGTATAATGTACGACACCTCACAACTCCTAACAACTCCTTTCAAAACGATATGTAAAAATAAAATACATAATAAACCTAATGAATTCATCCTAGTCCTTTGAACATTGTACGATAACTCAGGATTTGTTACGACTCTGTATGTGACATTAGCAACATGAAAAGCAAGTTAGAATAATGTAGGACGCGTTACAACTTCTAAGAACATCTTACATCACCGTACGAAACATTAAAACTCTATAATAAACCTAATGAATTCCCCCAAGTCATTTAAACATCGTACGACAACTTAGAATATCTTACGACTCTCTATACCACATTAGCACATTGAAAAGCACACCTTACATCACCTTACGACTCTCCATAATAAACCTAGGACGCGTTAGAACTTCTAAGAACACCTTACATCACCGTAAGAAACATTAAAACTCCATAATAAACCTAATGAATTCCTCCGAGTTATTTAAACATTGTATGCAACTTAGAATATATTACGACTCTGTATGCAACATTAGCACCTTGAAAAGCATGTTAGTATAATGTATGACATCTCACAACTGCTAATAACACCTTACAATACCGTACGTAAAAATAAAATCCATAATAAACCTAAATAATTCGTCCGAATCCTTTGAACATCGTACATTAACTCAGGACTTGTTACGACTCTGTATGTGACATTAGCAACATGAAAATTAATTTAGAATAATGTCGGACGCGTTACAACTTCCAAGAACACCTTACATCACCGTAATAAACATTAAAACTTCATAATAAACCTAAAGAATTCCTCCGAGTCATTTAAACATTGAACGACAACTTAGAATATCTTACGACTCTGTATGCCACATTAGCACCTTGAAAAGCATGTTAGTATAATGTACGACACCTCACAACTCCTAACAACACCTTACAATACCGTACGTAAAAATAAAATCCATAATAAACTTAATGAATTCGTCCGAGTCCTATGAACATCGTATGATAACTCAGGACTTGTTACGACTCTATATGTGACATTAGCAACATGAAAAGAAATTTAGAATAATGTAGGACGCGTTACAACTTGTAAGAAGACCTTACATCACCGTACGAAACTTTAAAACTCCATAATAAACCTAATGAATTCCTCCGAGTCATTTAAACATCGTACGACAACTTAAATATCATACGACTCTTAATGCCACTTTAGCTCCTTGAAAAGCATGTTAGTATAATGTACGACACCTCACAACTCCTAACAACTCCTTTCAAAACGGTATGTAAAAATAAAATACATAATAAACCTATAGAATTCATCCGAGTCCTTTGAACATTGTACGATAACTCAGGATTTGTTACGACTCTGTATGTGACATTAGCAACATGAAAAGCAAGTTAGAATAATGTAGGACGCGTTACAACTTCTAAGAACATCTTACATCACCGTATGAAACATTAAAACTCTATAATAAACCTAATGAATTCCCCCAAGTCATTTAAACATCGTACGACAACTTAGAATATCTTACGACTCTCTATACCACATTAGCACATTGAAAAGCACACCTTACATCACCTTACGACTCTCCATAATAAACCTAGGACGCGTTACAACTTCTAAGAACACCTTACATCACCGTAAGAAACATTAAAACTCCATAATAAACCTAATGAATTCCTCCGAGTTATTTAAACATCGTATGCAACTTAGAATATATTACGACTCTGTATGCCACATTAGCACCTTGAAAAGCATGTTAGTATAATGTATGACATCTCACAACTCCTAACAACACCTTACAATACCGTACATAAAAATAAAATCCATAATAAACCTAAAGAATTCGTCCGAGTCCTTTGATCATCGTACATTAACTCAGGACTTGTTACGACTCTGTATGTGACATTAGCAACATGAAAATTAATTTAGAATAATGTCGGACGCGTTACAACTTCCAAGAACACCTTACATCACCGTAATAAACATTAAAACTTCATAATAAACCTAAAGAATTCCTCCGAGTCATTTAAACATTGAACGACAACTTAGAATATCTTACGACTCTGTATGCCACATTAGCACCTTGAAAAGCATGTGAGTATAATGTACGACACCTCACAACTCCTAACAACACCTTACAATACCGTACGTAAAAATAAAATCCATAATAAACTTAATGAATTCGTCCGAGTCCTATGAACATCGTATGATAACTCAGGACTTGTTACGACTCTATATGTGACATTAGCAACATGAAAAGAAATTTAGAATAATGTAGGACGCGTTACAACTTGTAAGAAGACCTTACATCACCGTACGAAACTTTAAAACTCCATAATAAACCTAATGAATTCCTCCGAGTCATTTAAACACCGTACGACAACTTAGAATATCATACGACTCTGAATGCCACTTTAGCTCCTTGAAAAGCATGTTAGTATAATGTACGACACCTCACAACTCCTAACAACTCCTTTCAAAACGGTATGTAAAAATAAAATACATAATAAACCTATAGAATTCATCCGAGTCCTTTGAACATTGTACGATAACTCAGGATTTGTTACGACTCTGTATGTGACATTAGCAACATGAAAAGCAAGTTAGAATAATGTAGGACGCGTTACAACTTCTAAGAACATCTTACATCACCGTATGAAACATTAAAACTCTATAATAAACCTAATGAATTCCCCCAAGTCATTTAAACATCGTACGACAACTTAGAATATCTTACGACTCTCTATACCACATTAGCACATTGAAAAGCACACCTTACATCACCTTACGACTCTCCATAATAAACCTAGGACGCGTTACAACTTCTAAGAACACCTTACATCACCGTAAGAAACATTAAAACTCCATAATAAACCTAATGAATTCCTCCGAGTTATTTAAACATCGTATGCAACTTAGAATATATTACGACTCTGTATGCCACATTAGCACCTTGAAAAGCATGTTAGTATAATGTATGACATCTCACAACTCCTAACAACACCTTACAATACCGTACGTAAAAATAAAATCCATAATAAACCTAAAGAATTCGTCCGAGTCCTTTGATCATCGTACATTAACTCAGGACTTGTTACGACTCTGTATGTGACATTAGCAACATGAAAATTAATTTAGAATAATGTCGGACGCGTTACAACTTCCAAGAACACCTTACATCACCGTAATAAACATTAAAACTTCATAATAAACCTAAAGAATTCCTCCGAGTCATTTAAACATTGAACGACAACTTAGAATATCTTACGACTCTGTATGCCACATTAGCACCTTGAAAAGCATGTTAGTATAATGTACGACACCTCACAACTCCTAACAACACCTTACAATACCGTACGTAAAAATAAAATCCATAATAAACTTAATGAATTCGTCCGAGTCCTATGAACATCGTATGATAACTCAGGACTTGTTACGACTCTATATGTGACATTAGCAACATGAAAAGAAATTTAGAATAATGTAGGACGCGTTACAACTTGTAAGAAGACCTTACATCACCGTACGAAACTTTAAAACTCCATAATAAACCTAATGAATTCCTCCGAGTCATTTAAACACCGTACGACAACTTAGAATATCATACGACTCTGAATGCCACTTTAGCTCCTTGAAAAGCATGTTAGTATAATGTACGACACCTCACAACTCCTAACAACTCCTTTCAAAACGGTATGTAAAAATAAAATACATAATAAACCTATAGAATTCATCCGAGTCCTTTGAACATTGTACGATAACTCAGGATTTGTTACGACTCTGTATGTGACATTAGCAACATGAAAAGCAAGTTAGAATAATGTAGGACGCGTTACAACTTCTAAGAACATCTTACATCACCGTATGAAACATTAAAACTCTATAATAAACCTAATGAATTCCCCCAAGTCATTTAAACATCGTACGACAACTTAGAATATCTTACGACTCTCTATACCACATTAGCACATTGAAAAGCACACCTTACATCACCTTACGACTCTCCATAATAAACCTAGGACGCGTTACAACTTCTAAGAACACCTTACATCACCGTAAGAAACATTAAAACTCCATAATAAACCTAATGAATTCCTCCGAGTTATTTAAACATCGTATGCAACTTAGAATATATTACGACTCTGTATGCCACATTAGCACCTTGAAAAGCATGTTAGTATAATGTATGACATCTCACAACTCCTAACAACACCTTACAATACCGTACGTAAAAATAAAATCCATAATAAACCTAAAGAATTCGTCCGAGTCCTTTGATCATCGTACATTAACTCAGGACTTGTTACGACTCTGTATGTGACATTAGCAACATGAAAATTAATTTAGAATAATGTCGGACGCGTTACAACTTCCAAGAACACCTTACATCACCGTAATAAACATTAAAACTCCATATTACTTAATGAATTCCTCCGAGTCATTTAAACATCGTACGACAAGTTAGAATATCATACGACTCTATATGCCACTTTAGCCCCTTGAAAAGCTTGTTAGTATAATGTACGACACCTCACAACTCCTAACAACTCCTTTCAAAACGGTATGTAAAAATAAAATCCATAATAAACCTAATGAATTCATCCGAGTCCTTTAAACATCGTACGATAACTCAGGATTTGTTAAGACTCTGTATGTGACATTAGAAACATGAAAAGCAAGTTAGAATAATGTAGGACACGTTACAACTTCTAAGAACACCTTACATCACTATATGAAACATTAAAACTCCATAATAAACCTAATGATATCCCCCAAGTCATTTAAACATCGTATGACAACTTAGAATATCTTACGACTCTCTATACCACATTAGCACATTGAAAAGCACACCTTACATCACCTTACGACTCTCCATAATAAACCTAGGACGCGTTACAACTTCTAAGAACACCTTACATCACCGTAAGAAACATTAAAACTCCATAATAAACCTAATGAATTCCTCCGAGTTATTTAAACATCGTATGCAACTTAGAATATATTACGACTCTGTATGCCACATTAGCACCTTGAAAAGCATGTTAGTATAATGTATGACATCTCACAACTCCTAACAACACCTTACAATACCGTACGTAAAAATAAAATCCATAATAAACCTAAAGAATTCGTCCGAGTCCTTTGATCATCGTACATTAACTCAGGACTTGTTACGACTCTGTATGTGACATTAGCAACATGAAAATTAATTTAGAATAATGTCGGACGCGTTACAACTTCCAAGAACACCTTACATCACCGTAATAAACATTAAAACTTCATAATAAACCTAAAGAATTCCTCCGAGTCATTTAAACATTGAACGACAACTTAGAATATCTTACGACTCTGTATGCCACATTAGCACCTTGAAAAGCATGTTAGTATAATGTACGACACCTCACAACTCCTAACAACACCTTACAATACCGTACGTAAAAATAAAATCCATAATAAACTTAATGAATTCGTCCGAGTCCTATGAACATCGTATGATAACTCAGGACTTGTTACGACTCTATATGTGACATTAGCAACATGAAAAGAAATTTAGAATAATGTAGGACGCGTTACAACTTGTAAGAAGACCTTACATCACCGTACAAAACTTTAAAACTCCATAATAAACCTAATGAATTCCTCCGAGTCATTTAAACACCGTACGACAACTTAGAATATCATACGACTCTGAATGCCACTTTAGCTCCTTGAAAAGCATGTTAGTATAATGTACGACACCTCACAACTCCTAACAACTCCTTTCAAAACGGTATGTAAAAATAAAATACATAATAAACCTATAGAATTCATCCGAGTCCTTTGAACATTTTACGATAACTCAGGATTTGTTACGACTCTGTATGTGACATTAGCAACATGAAAAGCAAGTTAGAATAATGTAGGACGCGTTACAACTTCTAAGAACATCTTACATCACCGTATGAAACATTAAAACTCTATAATAAACCTAATGAATTCCCCCAAGTCATTTAAACATCGTACGACAACTTAGAATATCTTACGACTCTCTATACCACATTAGCACATTGAAAAGCACACCTTACATCACCTTACGACTCTCCATAATAAACCTAGGACGCGTTACAACTTCTAAGAACACCTTACATCACCGTAAGAAACATTAAAACTCCATAATAAACCTAATGAATTCCTCCGAGTTATTTAAACATCGTATGCAACTTAGAATATATTACGACTCTGTATGCCACATTAGCACCTTGAAAAGCATGTTAGTATAATGTATGACATCTCACAACTCCTAACAACACCTTACAATACCGTACGTAAAAATAAAATCCATAATAAACCTAAAGAATTCGTCCGAGTCCTTTGATCATCGTACATTAACTCAGGACTTGTTACGACTCTGTATGTGACATTAGCAACATGAAAATTAATTTAGAATAATGTCGGACGCGTTACAACTTCCAAGAACACCTTACATCACCGTAATAAACATTAAAACTCCATATTACTTAATGAATTCCTCCGAGTCATTTAAACATCGTACGACAAGTTAGAATATCATACGACTCTGTATGCCACTTTAGCCCCTTGAAAAGCTTGTTAGTATAATGTACGACACCTCACAACTCCTAACAACTCCTTTCAAAACGGTATGTAAAAATAAAATCCATAATAAACCTAATGAATTCATCCGAGTCCTTTAAACATCGTACGATAACTCAGGATTTGTTACGACTCTGTATGTGACATTAGAAACATGAAAAGCAAGTTAGAATAATGTAGGACACGTTACAACTTCTAAGAACACCTTACATCACTATATGAAACATTAAAACTCCATAATAAACCTAATGATATCCCCCAAGTCATTTAAACATCGTATGACAACTTAGAATATCTTACGACTCTCTATACCACATTAGCACATTGAAAAGCACACCTTACATCACCTTACGACTCTCCATAATAAACCTAGGACGCGTTACAACTTCTAAGAACACCTTACATCACCGTAAGAAACATTAAAACTCCATAATAAACCTAATGAATTCCTCCGAGTTATTTAAACATCGTATGCAACTTAGAATATATTACGACTCTGTATGCCACATTAGCACCTTGAAAAGCATGTTAGTATAATGTATGACATCTCACAACTCCTAACAACACCTTACAATACCGTACGTAAAAATAAAATCCATAATAAACCTAAAGAATTCGTCCGAGTCCTTTGATCATCGTACATTAACTCAGGACTTGTTACGACTCTGTATGTGACATTAGCAACATGAAAATTAATTTAGAATAATGTCGGACGCGTTACAACTTCCAAGAACACCTTACATCACCGTAATAAACATTAAAACTCCATATTACTTAATGAATTCCTCCGAGTCATTTAAACATCGTACGACAAGTTAGAATATCATACGACTCTGTATGCCACTTTAGCCCCTTGAAAAGCTTGTTAGTATAATGTACGACACCTCACAACTCCTAACAACTCCTTTCAAAACGGTATGTAAAAATAAAATCCATAATAAACCTAATGAATTCATCCGAGTCCTTTAAACATCGTACGATAACTCAGGATTTGTTACGACTCTGTATGTGACATTAGAAACATGAAAAGCAAGTTAGAATAATGTAGGACACGTTACAACTTCTAAGAACACCTTACATCACTATATGAAACATTAAAACTCCATAATAAACCTAATGATATCCCCCAAGTCATTTAAACATCGTATGACAACTTAGAATATCTTACGACTCTCTATACCACATTAGCACATTGAAAAGCACACCTTACATCACCTTACGACTCTCCATAATAAACCTAGGACGCGTTACAACTTCTAAGAACACCTTACATCACCGTAAGAAACATTAAAACTCCATAATAAACCTAATGAATTCCTCCGAGTTATTTAAACATCGTATGCAACTTAGAATATATTACGACTTTGTATGCCACATTAGCACCTTGAAAAGCATGTTAGTATAATGTATGACATCTCACAACTCCTAACAACACCTTACAATACCGTACGTAAAAATAAAATCCATAATAAACCTAAAGAATTCGTCCGAGTCCTTTGATCATCGTACATTAACTCAGGACTTGTTACGACTCTGTATGTGACATTAGCAACATGAAAATTAATTTAGAATAATGTCGGACGCGTTACAACTTCCAAGAACACCTTACATCACCGTAATAAACATTAAAACTTCATAATAAACCTAAAGAATTCCTCCGAGTCATTTAAACATTGAACGACAACTTAGAATATCTTACGACTCTGTATGCCACATTAGCACCTTGAAAAGCATGTTAGTATAATGTACGACACCTCACAACTCCTAACAACACCTTACAATACCGTACGTAAAAATAAAATCCATAATAAACTTAATGAATTCGTCCGAGTCCTATGAACATCGTATGATAACTCAGGACTTGTTACGACTCTATATGTGACATTAGCAACATGAAAAGAAATTTAGAATAATGTAGGACGCGTTACAACTTGTAAGAAGACCTTACATCACCGTACAAAACTTTAAAACTCCATAATAAACCTAATGAATTCCTCCGAGTCATTTAAACACCGTACGACAACTTAGAATATCATACGACTCTGAATGCCACTTTAGCTCCTTGAAAAGCATGTTAGTATAATGTACGACACCTCACAACTCCTAACAACTCCTTTCAAAACGGTATGTAAAAATAAAATACATAATAAACCTATAGAATTCATCCGAGTCCTTTGAACATTGTACGATAACTCAGGATTTGTTACGACTCTGTATGTGACATTAGCAACATGAAAAGCAAGTTAGAATAATGTAGGACGCGTTACAACTTCTAAGAACATCTTACATCACCGTATGAAACATTAAAACTCTATAATAAACCTAATGAATTCCCCCAAGTCATTTAAACATCGTACGACAACTTAGAATATCTTACGACTCTCTATACCACATTAGCACATTGAAAAGCACACCTTACATCACCTTACGACTCTCCATAATAAACCTAGGACGCGTTACAACTTCTAAGAACACCTTACATCACCGTAAGAAACATTAAAACTCCATAATAAACCTAATGAATTCCTCCAAGTTATTTAAACATCGTATGCAACTTAGAATATATTACGACTCTGTATGCCACATTAGCACCTTGAAAAGCATGTTAGTATAATGTATGACATCTCACAACTCCTAACAACACCTTACAATACCGTACGTAAAAATAAAATCCATAATAAACCTAAAGAATTCGTCCGAGTCCTTTGATCATCGTACATTAACTCAGGACTTGTTACGACTCTGTATGTGACATTAGCAACATGAAAATTAATTTAGAATAATGTCGGACGCGTTACAACTTCCAAGAACACCTTACATCACCGTAATAAACATTAAAACTCCATATTACTTAATGAATTCCTCCGAGTCATTTAAACATCGTACGACAAGTTAGAATATCATACGACTCTATATGCCACTTTAGCCCCTTGAAAAGCTTGTTAGTATAATGTACGACACCTCACAACTCCTAACAACTCCTTTCAAAACGGTATGTAAAAATAAAATCCATAATAAACCTAATGAATTCATCCGAGTCCTTTAAACATCGTACGATAACTCAGGATTTGTTACGACTCTGTATGTGACATTAGAAACATGAAAAGCAAGTTAGAATAATGTAGGACACGTTACAACTTCTAAGAACACCTTACATCACTATATGAAACATTAAAACTCCATAATAAACCTAATGATATCCCCCAAGTCATTTAAACATCGTATGACAACTTAGAATATCTTACGACTCTCTATACCACATTAGCACATTGAAAAGCACACCTTACATCACCTTACGACTCTCCATAATAAACCTAGGACGCGTTACAACTTCTAAGAACACCTTACATCACCGTAAGAAACATTAAAACTCCATAATAAACCTAACGAATTCCTCCGAGTTATTTAAACATCGTATGCAACTTAGAATATATTACGACTCTGTATGCCACATTAGCACCTTGAAAAGCATGTTAGTATAATGTATGACATCTCACAACTCCTAACAACACCTTACAATACCGTACGTAAAAATAAAATCCATAATAAACCTAAAGAATTCGTCCGAGTCCTTTGATCATCGTACATTAACTCAGGACTTGTTACGACTCTGTATGTGACATTAGCAACATGAAAATTAATTTAGAATAATGTCGGACGCATTACAACTTCCAAGAACACCTTACATCACCGTAATAAACATTAAAACTTCATAATAAACCTAAAGAATTCCTCCGAGTCATTTAAACATTGAACGACAACTTAGAATATCTTACGACTCTGTATGCCACATTAGCACCTTGAAAAGCATGTTAGTATAATGTACGACACCTCACAACTCCTAACAACACCTTACAATACCGTACGTAAAAATAAAATCCATAATAAACTTAATGAATTCGTCCGAGTCCTATGAACATCGTATGATAACTCAGGACTTGTTACGACTCTATATGTGACATTAGCAACATGAAAAGAAATTTAGAATAATGTAGGACGCGTTACAACTTGTAAGAAGACCTTACATCACCGTACAAAACTTTAAAACTCCATAATAAACCTAATGATTCCTCCGAGTCATTTAAACACCGTACGACAACTTAGAATATCATACGACTCTGAATGCCACTTTAGCTCCTTGAAAAGCATGTTAGTATAATGTACGACACCTCACAACTCCTAACAACTCCTTTCAAAACGGTATGTAAAAATAAAATACATAATAAACCTATAGAATTCATCCGAGTCCTTTGAACATTGTACGATAACTCAGGATTTGTTACGACTCTGTATGTGACATTAGCAACATTGAAAGCAAGTTAGAATAATGTAGGACGCGTTACAACTTCTAAGAACATCTTACATCACCGTATGAAACATTAAAACTCTATAATAAACCTAATGAATTCCCCCAAGTCATTTAAACATCGTACGACAACTTAGAATATCTTACGACTCTCTATACCACATTAGCACATTGAAAAGCACACCTTACATCACCTTACGACTCTCCATAATAAACCTAGGACGCGTTACAACTTCTAAGAACACCTTACATCACCGTAAGAAACATTAAAACTCCATAATAAACCTAATGAATTCCTCCGAGTTATTTAAACATCGTATGCAACTTAGAATATATTACGACTCTGTATGCCACATTAGCACCTTTAAAAGCATGTTAGTATAATGTATGACATCTCACAACTCCTAACAACACCTTACAATACCGTACGTAAAAATAAAATCCATAATAAACCTAAAGAATTCGTCCGAGTCCTTTGATCATCGTACATTAACTCAGGACTTGTTACGACTCTGTATGTGACATTAGCAACATGAAAATTAATTTAGAATAATGTCGGACGCGTTACAACTTCCAAGAACACCTTACATCACCGTAATAAACATTAAAACTCCATATTACTTAATGAATTCCTCCAAGTCATTTAAACATCGTACGACAAGTTAGAATATCATACGACTCTGTATGCCACTTTAGCCCCTTGAAAAGCTTGTTAGTATAATGTACGACACCTCACAACTCCTAACAACTCCTTTCAAAACGGTATGTAAAAATAAAATCCATAATAAACCTAATGAATTCATCCGAGTCCTTTAAACATCGTACGATAACTCAGGATTTGTTACGACTCTGTATGTGACATTAGAAACATGAAAAGCAAGTTAGAATAATGTAGGACATGTTACAACTTCTAAGAACACCTTACATCACTATATGAAACATTAAAACTCCATAATAAACCTAATGATATCCCCCAAGTCATTTAAACATCGTATGACAACTTAGAATATCTTACGACTCTCTATACCACATTAGCACATTGAAAAGCACACCTTACATCACCTTACGACTCTCCATAATAAACCTAGGACGCGTTACAACTTCTAAGAACACCTTACATCACCGTAAGAAACATTAAAACTTCATAATAAACCTAATGAATTCCTCCGAGTTATTTAAACATCGTATGCAACTTAGAATATATTACGACTCTGTATGCCACATTAGCACCTTGAAAAGCATGTTAGTATAATGTATGACATCTCACAACTCCTAACAACACCTTACAGTACCGTACGTAAAAATAAAATCCATAATAAACCTAAAGAATTCGTCCGAGTCCTTTGATCATCGTACATTAACTCAGGACTTGTTACGACTCTGTATGTGACATTAGCAACATGAAAATTAATTTAGAATAATGTCGGACGCGTTACAACTTCCAAGAACACCTTACATCACCGTAATAAGCATTAAAACTCCATATTACTTAATGAATTCCTCCGAGTCATTTAAACATCGTACGACAAGTTAGAATATCATACGACTCTGTATGCCACTTTAGCCCCTTGAAAAGCTTGTTAGTATAATGTACGACACCTCACAACTCCTAACAACTCCTTTCAAAACGGTATGTAAAAATAAAATCCATAATAAACCTAATGAATTCATCCGAGTCCTTTAAACATCGTACGATAACTCAGGATTTGTTACGACTCTGTATGTGACATTAGCAACATGAAAAGCAAGTTAGAATAATGTAGGACACGTTACAACTTCTAAGAACACCTTACATCACTATATGAAACATTAAAACTCCATAATAAACCTAATGATATCCCCCAAGTCATTTAAACATCGTATGACAACTTAGAATATCTTACGACTCTCTATACCACATTAGCACATTGAAAAGCACACCTTACATCACCTTACGACTCTCCATAATAAACCTAGGACGCGTTACAACTTCTAAGAACACCTTACATCACCGTAAGAAACATTAAAACTGCATAATAAACTAATGAATTCCTCCGAGTTATTTAAACATCGTATGCAACTTAGAATATATTACGACTCTGTATGCCACATTAGCACCTTGAAAAGCATGTTAGTATAATGTATGACATCTCACAACTCCTAACAACACCTTACAATACCGTACGTAAAAATAAAATCCATAATAAACCTAAAGAATTCGTCCGAGTCCTTTGATCATCGTACATTAACTCAGGACTTGTTACGACTCTGTATGTGACATTAGCAACATGAAAATTAATTTAGAATAATGTCGGACGCGTTACAACTTCCAAGAACACCTTACATCACCGTAATAAACATTAAAACTCCATATTACTTAATGAATTCCTCCGAGTCATTTAAACATCGTACGACAAGTTAGAATATCATACGACTCTGTATGCCACTTTAGCCCTTGAAAAGCTTGTTAGTATAATGTACGACACCTCACAACTCCTAACAACTCCTTTCAAAATGGTATGTAAAAATAAAATCCATAATAAACCTAATGAATTCATCCGAGTCCTTTAAACATCGTACGATAACTCAGGATTTGTTACGACTCTGTATGTGACATTAGCAACATGAAAAGCAAGTTAGAATAATGTAGGACACGTTACAACTTCTAAGAACACCTTACATCACTATATGAAACATTAAAACTCCATAATAAACCTAATGAATTCCCCCAAGTCATTTAAACATCGTATGACAACTTAGAATATCTTACGACTCTCTATACCACATTAGCACATTGAAAAGCACACCTTACATCACCTTACGACTCTCCATAATAAACCTAGGACGCGTTACAACTTCTAAGAACACCTTACATCACCGTAAGAAACATTAAAACTCCATAATAAACCTAATGAATTCCTCCGAGTTATTTAAACATCGTATGCAACTTAGAATATATTACGACTCTGTATGCCACATTAGCACCTTGAAAAGCATGTTAGTATAATGTATGACATCTCAAAACTCCTAACAACACCTTACAATACCGTACGTAAAAATAAAATCCATAATAAACCTAAAGAATTCGTCCGAGTCCTTTGATCATCGTACATTAACTCAGGACTTGTTACGACTCTGTATGTGACATTAGCAACATGAAAATTAATTTAGAATAATGTCGGACGCGTTACAACTTCCAAGAACACATTACATCACCGTAATAAACATTAAAACTTCATAATAAACCTAATGAATTCCTCCGAGTCATATAAACATTGAACGACAACTTAGAATATCTTACGACTCTGTATGCCACATTAGCACCTTGAAAAGCATGTTAGTATAATGTACGACACCTCACAACTCCTAACAACACCTTACAATACCGTACGTAAAAATAAAATCCATAATAAACTTAATGAATTCGTCCGAGTCCTATGAACATCGTATGATAACTCAGGACTTGTTACGACTCTATATGTGACATTAGCAACATGAAAAGAAATTTAGAATAATGTAGGACGCGTTACAACTTGTAAGAAGACCTTACATCACCGTACGAAACTTTAAAACTCCATAATAAACCTAATGAATTCCTCCGAGTCATTTAAACACCGTACGACAACTTAGAATATCATACGACTCTGAATGCCACTTTAGCTCCTTGAAAAGCATGTTAGTATAATGTACGACACCTCACAATTCCTAACAACTCCTTTCAAAACGGTATGTAAAAATAAAATACATAATAAACCTATAGAATTCATCCGAGTCCTTTGAACATTGTACGATAACTCAGGATTTGTTACGACTCTGTATGTGACATTAGCAACATGAAAAGCAAGTTAGAATAATGTAGGACGCGTTACAACTTCTAAGAACATCTTACATCACCGTATGAAACATTAAAACTCTATAATAAACCTAATGAATTCCCCCAAGTCATTTAAACATCGTACGACAACTTAGAATATCTTACGACTCTCTATACCACATTAGCACATTGAAAAGCACACCTTACATCACCTTACGATTCTCCATAATAAACCTAGGACGCGTTACAACTTCTAAGAACACCTTACATCACCGTAAGAAACATTAAAACTCCATAATAAACCTAATGAATTCCTCCGAGTTATTTAAACATCGTATGCAACTTAGAATATATTACGACTCTGTATGCCACATTAGCACCTTGAAAAGCATGTTAGTATAATGTATGACATCTCACAACTCCTAACAACACCTTACAATACCGTACGTAAAAATAAAATCCATAATAAACCTAAAGAATTCGTCCGAGTCCTTTGATCATCGTACATTAACTCAGGACTTGTTACGACTCTGTATGTGACATTAGCAACATGAAAATTAATTTAGAATAATGTCGGACGCGTTACAACTTCCAAGAACACCTTACATCACCGTAATAAACATTAAAACTTCATAATAAACCTAATGAATTCCTCCGAGTCATTTAAACATTGAACGACAACTTAGAATATCTTACGACTCTGTATGCCACATTAGCACCTTGAAAAGCTCCGAGTCCTTTGAAAATCGTATGATAACTCAGGATTTGTTACGACTCTGTATGTGACATTAGCAACATGAAAAGCAAGTTAGAATAATGTAGGTCGCGTTACAACTTCTAAAAACACCTTACATCACCGTATGAAACATTAAAACTCCATAATAAACCTAATGAATTCGTCCGAGTCCTATGAACATCGTACGATAACATAGGACTTGTTACGACTCTACATGTGACATTAGCAACATGAAAATTAATTTAGAATAATGTAGGACGCGTTACAACTTCTAAGAACACCTTACAGCACCGTACGAAACATTAAAACTCCATAATAAACCTAATGAATTCCTCGGAGTCATTTAAACCTCGAACGATAACTTAAAATATCTTACGACTCTGTATGCCACATTAGCACCTTGAAAAGCATGTTAGTATAATGTACGACACCTCACAACTCCTAACAACACCTTACAATACCGGACGTAAAAATAAAATCCATAATAAACTTAATGAATTCGTCCGAGTCCTATGAACATCGTATGATAACTCAGGACTTGTTACGACTCTGTATGTGACATTAGCAACATGAAAAGAAATTTATAATAATGTAGGTCGCTTTACAACTTGTAAGAACATCTTACATCACCGTACGAAACATTAAAACTCCATATTACCTAATGAATTCCTCCGAGTCATTTAAACATCGTACGACAAGTTAGAATATCATACGACTCTGTATGCCACTTTAGCCCCTTGAAAAGCTTGTTAGTATAATGTACGACACCTCACAATTCCTAACAACTCCTTTCAAAACGGTATGTAAAAATAAAATACATAATAAACCTATAGAATTCATCCGAGTCCTTTGAACATTGTACGATAACTCAGGATTTGTTACGACTCTGTATGTGACATTAGCAACATGAAAAGCAAGTTAGAATAATGTAGGACGCGTTACAACTTCTAAGAACATCTTACATCACCGTATGAAACATTAAAACTCTATAATAAACCTAATGAATTCCCCCAAGTCATTTAAACATCGTACGACAACTTAGAATATCTTACGACTCTCTATACCACATTAGCACATTGAAAAGCACACCTTACATCACCTTACGACTCTCCATAATAAACCTAGGACGCGTTACAACTTCTAAGAACACCTTACATCACCGTAAGAAACATTAAAACTCCATAATAAACCTAATGAATTCCTCCGAGTTATTTAAACATCGTATGCAACTTAGAATATATTACGACTCTGTATGCCACATTAGCACCTTGAAAAGCATGTTAGTATAATGTATGACATCTCACAACTCCTAACAACACCTTACAATACCGTACGTAAAAATAAAATCCATAATAAACCTAAAGAATTCGTCCGAGTCCTTTGATCATCGTACATTAACTCAGGACTTGTTACGACTCTGTATGTGACATTAGCAACATGAAAATTAATTTAGAATAATGTAGGACGCGTTACAACTTCTAAGAACACCTTACAGCACCGTACGAAACATTAAAACTCCATAATAAACCTAATGAATTCCTCGGAGTCATTTAAACCTCGAACGATAACTTAGAATATCTTACGACTCTGTATGCCACATTAGCACCTTGAAAAGCATGTTAGTATAATGTACGACACCTCACAACTCCTAACAACACCTTACAATACCGTACGTAAAAATAAAATCCATAATAAACTTAATGAATTCGTCCGAGTCCTATGAACATCGTATGATAACTCAGGACTTGTTACGACTCTATATGTGACATTAGCAACATGAAAAGAAATTTAGAATAATGTAGGACGCGTTACAACTTGTAAGAAGACCTTACATCACCGTACGAAACTTTAAAACTCGATAATAAACCTAATGAATTCCTCCGAGTCATTTAAACACCGTACGACAACTTAGAATATCATACGACTCTGAATGCCACTTTAGCTCCTTGAAAAGCATGTTAGTATAATGTACGACACCTCACAATTCCTAACAACTCCTTTCAAAACGGTATGTAAAAATAAAATACATAATAAACCTATAGAATTCATCCGAGTCCTTTGAACATTGTACGATAACTCAGGATTTGTTACGACTCTGTATGTGACATTAGCAACATGAAAAGCAAGTTAGAATAATGTAGGACGCGTTACAACTTCTAAGAACATCTTACATCACCGTATGAAACATTAAAACTCTATAATAAACCTAATGAATTCCCCCAAGTCATTTAAACATCGTACGACAACTTAGAATATCTTACGACTCTCTATACCACATTAGCACATTGAAAAGCACACCTTACATCACCTTACGACTCTCCATAATAAACCTAGGACGCGTTACAACTTCTAAGAACACCTTACATCACCGTAAGAAACATTAAAACTCCATAATAAACCTAATGAATTCCTCCGAGTTATTTAAACATCGTATGCAACTTAGAATATATTACGAATCTGTATGCCACATTAGCACCTTGAAAAGCATGTTAGTATAATGTATGACATCTCACAACTCCTAACAACACCTTACAATACCGTACGTAAAAATAAAATCCATAATAAACCTAAAGAATTCGTCCGAGTCCTTTGATCATCGTACATTAACTCAGGACTTGTTACGACTCTGTATGTGACATTAGCAACATGAAAATTAATTTAGAATAATGTCGGACGCGTTACAACTTCCAAGAACACCTTACATCACCGTAATAAACATTAAAACTTCATAATAAACCTAATGAATTCCTCCGAGTCATTTAAACATTGAACGACAACTTAGAATATCTTACGACTCTGTATGCCACATTAGCACCTTGAAAAGCTCCGAGTCCTTTGAAAATCGTATGATAACTCAGGATTTGTTACGACTCTGTATGTGACATTAGCAACATGAAAAGCAAGTTAGAATAATGTAGGTCGCGTTACAACTTCTAAAAACACCTTACATCACCGTATGAAACATTAAAACTCCATAATAAACCTAATGAATTCGTCCGAGTCCTATGAACATCGTACGATAACATAGGACTTGTTACGACTCTACATGTGACATTAGCAACATGAAAATTAATTTAGAATAATGTAGGACGCGTTACAACTTCTAAGAACACCTTACAGCACCGTACGAAACATTAAAACTCCATAATAAACCTAATGAATTCCTCGGAGTCATTTAAACCTCGAACGATAACTTAGAATATCTTACGACTCTGTATGCCACATTAGCACCTTGAAAAGCATGTTAGTATAATGTACGACACCTCACAACTCCTAACAACACCTTACAATACCGGACGTAAAAATAAAATCCATAATAAACTTAATGAATTCGTCCGAGTCCTATGAACATCGTATGATAACTCAGGACTTGTTACGACTCTGTATGTGACATTAGCAACATGAAAAGAAATTTATAATAATGTAGGTCGCTTTACAACTTGTAAGAACATCTTACATCACCGTACGAAACATTAAAACTCTATAATAAACCTAATGAATTCCCCCAAGTCATTTAAACATCGTACGACAACTTAGAATATCTTACGACTCTCTATACCACATTAGCACATTGAAAAGCACACCTTACATCACCTTACGACTCTCCATAATAAACCTAGGACGCGTTACAACTTCTAAGAACACCTTACATCACCGTAAGAAACATTAAAACTCCATAATAAACCTAATGAATTCCTCCGAGTTATTTAAACATCGTATGCAACTTAGAATATATTACGACTCTGTATGCCACATTAGCACCTTGAAAAGCATGTTAGTATAATGTATGACATCTCACAACTCCTAACAACACCTTACAATACCGTACGTAAAAATAAAATCCATAATAAACCTAAAGAATTCGTCCGAGTCCTTTGATCATCGTACATTAACTCAGGACTTGTTACGACTCTGTATGTGACATTAGCAACATGAAAATTAATTTAGAATAATGTAGGACGCGTTACAACTTCTAAGAACACCTTACAGCACCGTACGAAACATTAAAACTCCATAATAAACCTAATGAATTCCTCGGAGTCATTTAAACCTCGAACGATAACTTAGAATATCTTACGACTCTGTATGCCACATTAGCACCTTGAAAAGCATGTTAGTATAATGTACGACACCTCACAACTCCTAACAACACCTTACAATACCGTACGTAAAAATAAAATCCATAATAAACTTAATGAATTCGTCCGAGTCCTATGAACATCGTATGATAACTCAGGACTTGTTACGACTCTATATGTGACATTAGCAACATGAAAAGAAATTTAGAATAATGTAGGACGCGTTACAACTTGTAAGAAGACCTTACATCACCGTACGAAACTTTAAAACTCGATAATAAACCTAATGAATTCCTCCGAGTCATTTAAACACCGTACGACAACTTAGAATATCATACGACTCTGAATGCCACTTTAGCTCCTTGATAAGCATGTTAGTATAATGTACGACACCTCACAATTCCTAACAACTCCTTTCAAAACGGTATGTAAAAATAAAATACATAATAAACCTATAGAATTCATCCGAGTCCTTTGAACATTGTACGATAACTCAGGATTTGTTACGACTCTGTATGTGACATTAGCAACATGAAAAGCAAGTTAGAATAATGTAGGACGCGTTACAACTTCTAAGAACATCTTACATCACCGTATGAAACATTAAAACTCTATAATAAACCTAATGAATTCCCCCAAGTCATTTAAACATCGTACGACAACTTAGAATATCTTACGACTCTCTATACCACATTAGCACATTGAAAAGCACACCTTACATCACCTTACGACTCTCCATAATAAACCTAGGACGCGTTACAACTTCTAAGAACACCTTACATCACCGTAAGAAACATTAAAACTCCATAATAAACCTAATGAATTCCTCCGAGTTATTTAAACATCGTATGCAACTTAGAATATATTACGACTCTGTATGCCACATTAGCACCTTGAAAAGCATGTTAGTATAATGTATGACATCTCACAACTCCTAACAACACCTTACAATACCGTACGTAAAAATAAAATCCATAATAAACCTAAAGAATTCGTCCGAGTCCTTTGATCATCGTACATTAACTCAGGACTTGTTACGACTCTGTATGTGACATTAGCAACATGAAAATTAATTTAGAATAATGTAGGACGCGTTACAACTTCTAAGAACACCTTACAGCACCGTACGAAACATTAAAACTCCATAATAAACCTAATGAATTCCTCGGAGTCATTTAAACCTCGAACGATAACTTAGAATATCTTACGACTCTGTATGCCACATTAGCACCTTGAAAAGCATGTTAGTATAATGTACGACACCTCACAACTCCTAACAACACCTTACAATACCGTACGTAAAAATAAAATCCATAATAAACTTAATGAATTCGTCCGAGTCCTATGAACATCGTATGATAACTCAGGACTTGTTACGACTCTATATGTGACATTAGCAACATGAAAAGAAATTTAGAATAATGTAGGACGCGTTACAACTTGTAAGAAGACCTTACATCACCGTACGAAACTTTAAAACTCGATAATAAACCTAATGAATTCCTCCGAGTCATTTAAACACCGTACGACAACTTAGAATATCATACGACTCTGAATGCCACTTTAGCTCCTTGATAAGCATGTTAGTATAATGTACGACACCTCACAATTCCTAACAACTCCTTTCAAAACGGTATGTAAAAATAAAATACATAATAAACCTATAGAATTCATCCGAGTCCTTTGAACATTGTACGATAACTCAGGATTTGTTACGACTCTGTATGTGACATTAGCAACATGAAAAGCAAGTTAGAATAATGTAGGACGCGTTACAACTTCTAAGAACATCTTACATCACCGTATGAAACATTAAAACTCTATAATAAACCTAATGAATTCCCCCAAGTCATTTAAACATCGTACGACAACTTAGAATATCTTACGACTCTCTATACCACATTAGCACATTGAAAAGCACACCTTACATCACCTTACGACTCTCCATAATAAACCTAGGACGCGTTACAACTTCTAAGAACACCTTACATCACCGTAAGAAACATTAAAACTCCATAATAAACCTAATGAATTCCTCCGAGTTATTTAAACATCGTATGCAACTTAGAATATATTACGAATCTGTATGCCACATTAGCACCTTGAAAAGCATGTTAGTATAATGTATGACATCTCACAACTCCTAACAACACCTTACAATACCGTACGTAAAAATAAAATCCATAATAAACCTAAAGAATTCGTCCGAGTCCTTTGATCATCGTACATTAACTCAGGACTTGTTACGACTCTGTATGTGACATTAGCAACATGAAAATTAATTTAGAATAATGTCGGACGCGTTACAACTTCCAAGAACACCTTACATCACCGTAATAAACATTAAAACTTCATAATAAACCTAATGAATTCCTCCGAGTCATTTAAACATTGAACGACAACTTAGAATATCTTACGACTCTGTATGCCACATTAGCACCTTGAAAAGCTCCGAGTCCTTTGAAAATCGTATGATAACTCAGGATTTGTTACGACTCTGTATGTGACATTAGCAACATGAAAAGCAAGTTAGAATAATGTAGGTCGCGTTACAACTTCTAAAAACACCTTACATCACCGTATGAAACATTAAAACTCCATAATAAACCTAATGAATTCGTCCGAGTCCTATGAACATCGTACGATAACATAGGACTTGTTACGACTCTACATGTGACATTAGCAACATGAAAATTAATTTAGAATAATGTAGGACGCGTTACAACTTCTAAGAACACCTTACAGCACCGTACGAAACATTAAAACTCCATAATAAACCTAATGAATTCCTCGGAGTCATTTAAACCTCGAACGATAACTTAGAATATCTTACGACTCTGTATGCCACATTAGCACCTTGAAAAGCATGTTAGTATAATGTACGACACCTCACAACTCCTAACAACACCTTACAATACCGGACGTAAAAATAAAATCCATAATAAACTTAATGAATTCGTCCGAGTCCTATGAACATCGTATGATAACTCAGGACTTGTTACGACTCTGTATGTGACATTAGCAACATGAAAAGAAATTTATAATAATGTAGGTCGCTTTACAACTTGTAAGAACATCTTACATCACCGTACGAAACATTAAAACTCCATATTACCTAATGAATTCCTCCGAGTCATTTAAACATCGTACGACAAGTTAGAATATCATACGACTCTGTATGCCACTTTAGCCCCTTGAAAAGCTTGTTAGTATAATGTACGACACCTCACAACTCCTAACAACTCCTTTCAAAACGGTATGTAAAAATAAAATCCATAATAAACCTAATGAATTCATCCGAGTCCTTTAAACATCGTACGATAACTCAGGATTTGTTACGACTCTGTATGTGACATTAGCAACATGAAAAGCAAGTTAGAATAATGTAGGACACGTTACAACTTCTAAGAACACCTTACATCACTATATGAAACATTAAAACTCCATAATAAACCTAATGATATCCCCCAAGTCATTTAAACATCGTATGACAACTTAGAATATCTTACGACTCTCTATACCACATTAGCACATTGAAAATCATGTTAGTTTAATGTACGACAGCTCATAACTCCTAACAACAACTTACAATACCGTACGTAAAAATGAAATCCAAAATAAACCCAATGAATTCGTCCGAGTCCTTTGAACATCGTATGATAACTCAGGATTTGTTACGACTCTATATGTGACATTAGCAACATGAAAAGCTAGTTAGAATAATGTAGGACGCGTTACAACTTCTAAAAACACCTTACATCACCGTATGAAACATTTAAACTCCATAATAAACCTAATAAATTCCCCCAAGTCATTTAAACATCGTACGACAACTTAGAATATCTTACGACTCTCTATGCCACATTAGCACATTGAAAGGCATGTTAGTTTAATATACGAAACCTCACAACTCCTAACAACACCTTACAATACCGTACGTAAAAATAAAATCCATAATAAACCCAATGAATTCGTCCGAGTCCTTTGAACATCGTACGATAACTCAGGATTTGTTACGACTCTGTATGTGTTAGGGCTTATTTCCGTTTAAGATTTACTTTGTACTTTGTTTTATACATTTTGTATAGTTTAAGGTTAATTTTGTTATTTTCCCTAATGTATTGTTGCATAAAGCATGTATTAAGAGAATGTTAGTGAGAGAGTCTAGATCACATATTCACGTTAGAGAGAGAATTAACTGTGTGTGATTACATTCTCCTGCATTTTGTACTACAATATTTGCTTTGATCATCAATACAAAGAGAATTATTTAGTAATGAATTGTGTTGCTGATTGTAGTGTTTTGTTTCTACTAATCATTCTGATCATTTGAGCGATATCGATCCAATTGAACCTATCAATTGGTATCAGAGCTGTTGGTATTGTGTTCTTCGCTATTCATCAAGCAAAACACTACAATATTGCTAAAAAATCATGATATGAATGAATTGTTGTTGTTTTTAGTTGTGATTTATCATCGCAATCACTTCTAATTCACAACGATTGTGCAAATTCCATCAGATTATCATCAGATCTGAGGAATTAAGAAGAAATAGAAAGTTACTGTTCGATCGAAATTTTGCTCAAATTCATCAAAATTTGATCATGTTTTGGATTGATTGAGATTAGGGATTGATAATCGGTGTATTTCGCTGCTTGTGTGTGAATTTTGAAGGAATTGGACAAGTTTTTGATAAACCCAGAAAATTTTCATGATGAAGATGATGAACAGGATGAACAAGTTGAAGATTAACTAGCCGGGTAACAAATTGACTTAGACAAAATCGTTTGGACTTAGATTTGTGAACAAATTAGGTCCTGTGCAGCCGTGTAAAGGATTTTTGTCTAGACGGGTGAAGAATTGCAAGTAAAATTCTGTGTACTGTTGTGCCGAGTGATATACTGTTTAGCCGTGTGAAGAACTGTTCAGACGGGTAAAGTACTGTTCAGCCGGGTGATCAACATAACAGCCGGATCAACTTGTTACTATTTAGCCGGGTGATTAACACTTTCAAGCCGTGTCAAGGTCTGCCGGGTGAAGTGTTGATAACTGTTCAGCCGGATGAATATTTTCTTCTTGCCGGGTCAAGTTGTTTGCCGTGTCAAGTTATTTCTGTTAGCCGTGTAACTGTTCAGCCGGGTAACATTCTTGCCGGGTGAAGAGTTCAAGTTTAAAGACTTACAACTGTTGAGTCGTGTGACTGTTTAGACGGGTGAAGACTTTTCTCAGCCGGGTGAAGAAGAAAAATCACTATTCAGCCGGGTGAAGAAGAATTTTTCACTGTTCAGCCGTGTGACTCATTTTTAGTTGTTTTAATCCTTGTTTTCTTAACTTGTCATTAATTACTTGTCTTTATTTCAGTATTTTAACTATTTCTTTTCAAAAATCTTTAAAAAAAAACAAAAAACAAAAATATTTTTTTTTAAATTGTTAAAATGGCACCTAATGATGATTCTGATAACCGTGTTCGTAGACTTGTTAATCGTGTAGATTTCAAGAATTGGACGATTAGATTGAAGCATCATCTTTGCGCAATAGACAATGATCTTTGGAAGTCAATTGATAAGGGTCCTCACATACCTACAAAGACAGCTCCGGATAGTGCAAGTACCTACACCAAAGACTCTACTGAACCTTATCCAGAAGATAATCTATCAGCTGAAGATTTAAGGAAAGTGAAGAATGATAGCAAAGCCTATTCTTTGATGTGTAAAGGACTGCCACTACAAGTATTGTCGAGGTTGGATACTTATCAGACGGGTTATACATTGTTCAAAGCCTTGAAGTCAATATGTGAAGGAGGTGAACAACTCAGGAGTCTCAAGAAACAAAAACTGAAGAGACAATTAGAGTTATTTGAACACATTGCTGGAGAATCTGTGCACCAGATGATGAATAGGTTTGTTCATCTGACTACTGAAATGACCAATGTTGGTGCGAAGACAGATCTTCAAGATCTGAATGACAGATTACTATGTGCTCTTCCATCATCATGGAAACAGACTGTGACACTACTGAAACATTGCAAAGACAGATCTTCCGATGGATTTGGATCTGCTCATTGCAAAGATTGAGGAAGTAGAGATTGATGAAAGTTCTAGAAACACTGATAGAACTGGTTCACATGCTTAGTACAAGTACATTGTGAATCCTGCTAATACTGTAGAGAATGCCTTTCTTGCACAAGATGCAACTAAGTTTGAAGATGAGGGTGATTTATTTGTTGGTGCAAGTTTTTACACTTATTCGTCATACATTCCAAATTCACCAACTTATTCTCAACCTCAATCTCCACCAAGAGCTCAAGTTCAAAGTCAATCAATGAAATCAGAAAGTTCAAGTTCGACATTTCAAGCCAATGTAAAAGATGTGATGAACATCTTGTTACAAGATGATGAGACGAAGACTGCATTTACAGCTTTTATGGCAAGTTTTCAAGCATATCAAGGAAGTCACTTGAGTCAAATGGACGTTGTACTTCAAGATCTTTTTGAAATGGATCCTGATGACGTTGAGGAAATGGATTTAAATTGGCAAATGGTAATGGTTGCATATCGAACACAGAAACATGCATATGTTAATCGAAGCTTCAAGCCACATGCAAACAAGACAGTTGGTTTTGACAAATCGAAGGCCAGATGTTTCAACTGTAAGTGCTATGGTCATTTTTCTCGGGAATGCAAAGCTCCTAAGAATCAGAATTACAATGATCAAGCAACTTCAAGTGGACAGAATCAAGGTCAAGGTCAAAGCTCGCAATAGTCTTCAAGCTATCAACAGAGGAATCAACGTTTCATACAGAAGCCATATCAAAGTCTTCCCATGCCAAAACTGGAAGATGAAGGCAAGAAGCCATAAGATCAGACCAAAGCACTGGTAGTGAGTGTGAAAGATGGATATGATTGGAGTGCTTATGCAGAACAGTTTACATCTGATCTTACATCCAGTTTGGCATTAGTTTGTGAAATCGAGGAAGATTGGTCTGAAGAAGGAGATATCAAAGTGACTGATGAGGTAAGTGAAGATTCTGAAGACTACGATTGGAGTGCAAAGTCAGATCCTGTTGAAGAATCTGAACCAGAAATTGCGCTGATGGCTACATCCAATGAGTCTTCATCATCTACTGAACAACCAAAGGTTAGTACTGATTTACTTCCTAACTATGTTCCTTTGCCTGATGATGTTAGAGGTAGGTTATGTTCTGAACAATGCATTCAACAAGTAGAACATTATCGTACTCATTCATTTAAATTGGTGATAAATTAAGCAAACATGAGAAAATTCATGAACAACTTAAAATTGATCACAAAATTGCTGATGAGAAGATTTTGTCACTTAAAGAATCATGGAACAAAACCTTAAAGGAATTGGAACTAGTAACCAAACAACTTGAAGAAATGACAAAGAACTTTGAACAAGAAAAAGTTGCTCATGCTGTCACGCAAGTGGAATTAACAAAGGTTAAAAGTTGTAAAACTATGGTTAAACAACTCATAAGTGAAAGAGGTAACAAAACCAAACTAGGATTGGGTTTTACCTGAAAACTTCAATGAATTTGATCATTCACCAGAAAATGAACGAAAATTCAAAGAAATTCAAAGAAGTAAATCCGAATCCGAAGGATCTGAAGTGTTGATTGAAAGTTTGAAAGAAGAAGATGGTGTGACGACTGAAGCTGATGATGTAGCTAGCAACAAATCAGAACCTGTTCTGATTCAACTTGTTGAGTATCCGGAACTGAATCCGAAGCCAGAAGGAACGGTGAAGGAAGAAGGTGAATTTTCAGGATACAATGATCCTGAATACATCAAGTGGAAGAATGAACAGAAAGCGAAAGTTGCTGATCAACTAATCAAAAAGCAAGAAGAGAAAAAGGCTGAAGTTGCAAAAGGAAAGGTGCAGAAATCGAATTTAACAGTCAATCAATCTGAAACAAAACCTTCGAAAGGTAAAAGTGTCATAAAATCGAATGACAACACCAAAGCTCAAAATGTTAAAACTGACAAGGTCAAACCTGTCAAAAAGAAAGTGTCAAACGGAAAAACAATTAAGTTTGTGTCTGCAGGAACTTTTGATTTGAACGGATCTTATGGTAAACCAATCAATTCTTCAATCAAATCTAACTCTGGTCTGAAAACAGGTTCAGGTCCTAAGTCTTCCGTTGTCAATGATAAAAGAATTGAATCAAAGAAGGTAAACAAACAAGACAGTTTAAAATCGAACCAAGTTCCAAAGCAAGCAAAATCACAATCAAAATCTCCACAAAAGAATCACGTTAATCTAAAACCGAAAAAAACTGATAATGAATCAGGAGTGGGTTCAACATCAAAAGTTAACAATCGGCTCTTTAGGATTAGCAAGAAACATTGTGAGATTTGTGATCGTTATAATCATGTTACTGCTAAATGTTTCTTTAACAAGTACTGTAGTTACTGTGACAAAAGAAATCATTCTTCAGAGGAATGTTTTTATAACAAATTTTGTGATATCTGGGAAAGAAGAAACCATGACACAAAGGATTGGTTCTTTCAGAAAAACTCATCAAGAGAAATGACTCCGTTTCCAAATTTTCAAAGAAATCAATCATTTGGTTTTCAAAATGTTAATCAAAGTCATTCTCCTGTTTTGAGAAATTTTAATCGAAACAATTCTGCTTTTAATAACTTTTCATCAAGAAATGTGCAGGTTAACAGTTTTAAACCAAGAGCTTTGATGGTAAGAAACCAGAAATTTGAAAATAACCTTGATCCTAAGTTAGAGGAAAGGTTCATTGCTTTGAGAAGAAAGCAATCAAATCAAGCCGTTGGGCGAAACAGTTTTCAACCAAATCTCTCGAATGAAACAAATTTTCAAAATTTTCATTATCAACAAGTTACTGTTATAGATAGATTCGGAAAACCCAAGACCATGTGGGCCTGGGTTGACCAAACTAACTAACTGAATTGTTGAAATGTAGGTACGCCCTAGAAGACCTATCAACTCATGGTCTGTTGATAGTGGGTGTAGCCGGCATATGACAGGCAACCATGCCTTGCTTCAAGACTTTAAGCTGAAGAATGGTACACATGTTGCATTTGGAGGAGATGCTGGTGGTAAAATAACTGGAGAAGGAACCGTGTCAAATGGGGTCATTAGCTTTGATAAAGTCAACTACTGTGCACAGTTGAACTTTAATTTGCTAAGTGTATCTCAAATTTGTGACAAATCTTATTCAACTTTATTTGATGATTCTTTCTGTTATATACTCAAACTAGGTTTCAAGATTGACAATGAATGGGTGGTGGTTAAAGCTCCAAGAGATCGTGATGTATACAAGCTTGATATGTCGCAGATTGATGCTGAAACCGAAACTACTTGTCTCATTGCACATGCTTCAAATGATGAGAGTCAGCTTTGGCATAGACGGCTGGGCCATTCAAACTTCAGAAACATGAACCGACTGGTGACTGGAAATCATGCTGTGGGAATACAGTCAAAGAATTTCTCTACAACTGATCTCTGTCCAGCATGTTGGAAAAGAAAACAGCACAGAATGTCTTTTAAGTCCAAGCAAGAAAACTCCATTTCAAAACCCTTACAGATGCTACATATGGATCTTTTCGGACCAACAAATGTTCAAAGCATCGGAAAGAAGTCTTATTGTTTTGTCATCATTGATGATTTTACTAGATTTTCTTGGGTTTATTTTCTGCATGTTAAATCTGAAACTGCTGAGTTGTTAAAAGAATTTATTGTCAAAGTTGAAAATCAGTTGGATTGCAAAGTGAAAATCTTGAGAAGTGATAATGGAACAGAGTTTAAGAACGTTAATGTTGATTTGTTTTGTGCAGAAAAAGGAATTGCGAGACAATTTAGTGCTCCAAGAACGCCTCAACAAAACGGGGTTGCGGAACGGAAAAATCGGACACTGATTGAAGCAGCAAGATCCATGCTCGCAGATGCCGAAATCCCTATCACATTCTGGGACGAAGCTATTGCTACTGCGTGTTTTGTACAAAACAGAACATTATTGGTTCAGGATAAAAATAAAACATCTTATGAGTTATTGTTTGGAAGAAAACCGAATATTTCTTACTTGAAAGAATTTGGTTGTCCTGTATCGATTCTAAATTTAAGTGATCATCTCGGGAAATTTGAGTCAAAATCTGACGATGGATTTTTCCTTGGTTACTCGTCTGTTTCTAAAGCTTATCGGGTTTTTAATAGCAAAACAAATACTGTTATTGAAACTATTAACGTAAAGTTTTTAGAAAATTCGTTTCCGTCAGTGGCTCATGGTCCCGAATGGTTGTTAGATTTAGATTCGTTATCAAAATCTTTCAATTCTAACTTGTTTGATTTTTCAGGAAACTCGAGAAAAGAATCAGGAGACTTGGGATGTTTCAGTGATGATTCTGACAATGACGATGATGGCAATCTCAATTCTGAGTATCCGTTCATGTCTTTTCATAATCCTGATCACGGTGTATCCAGACAAGCTCCGGGTCCTTCTGGTTCTCAAGAAGATCAAGAATCAAATATTCTTGGTGATGATGTTAATCCGCAAAATTCTCCTAATGATGGTGGATCTGTTCAAAATCAACCATCATCAGATCCGAATGTTGTCACACCCCAAAAATCGTTGCAGCGGAAGTCACGAGTATTTGGTGCTTAGAGCGAAGTTGGCACCCATTAATTATAAAGCAAACATCCACATTAATTTAAAAGGTAATTAAAAGTGTTAATGTTGACACGTCAACATCCCACCATTTTTCGTTAAGAAAATAAAATACAATATTGTCTTAATAAAGCGTAGATTGTTTGAAGTAAAACCAAACAAAATTTTAAACAAAGAGGTCCCAAAACACATAAACCAAATGTGGAGTTTGTAGTCCAAAAACAATCCTTCCACAAATTCCCATGCCCAACACTTAGTACCTGAAAAACATGTAAAAACTGAGTCAACATAAAGTTGGTGAGTTTTCGGGTTTTAATCAAAGTAAATTCATCTTTCATTCACAATAGATATGCTTGGCTTTGAGACATCAACAAGACCGTACGTCAAGGGCTAGCTAGGCACAGAGACAAATGAATCATCAAAGTCATGAGTCCATAATCAAACCAAGAAACGAAGTTCCCTCACAACAATCAACTTATATTCCCCCGCATGTCAACACGATCAGAGCGACTGATCACGAGGGGCGGAATTCCAATCCCGATAGATCTACCAATATAACCTGTGGTTCCTCACTCCAAGAGAAATTAATGATTATGAGAGGGCATTACGCGTAAAACCATCAAACACTCATGCCATCATTTTGGTCAACAACAATACCCGTCTCCCAATTCATATCAAAACAAGTTAAACAAATACATGTTTTTCCCCCGAAAATATTTAAATAAAACATTATTTAAAAAGGGGCCGAGACACTCACAGGTCTCTCAATTCATTTCAAAACATTATAAACAAATACATGTTTTTCCCCCAAAACAGTTAAATAAAACGTTAGTTAAAAAGGGGCCGAAGAAACTCACATGTCTTCCAATTCATATCAAAACAAGTTAAACAAATACATGTTTTTCCCCCGAAAATATTTAAATAAAACATTATTTAAAAAAGGGCCGAGACACTCACAGGTCTCTCAATTCATTTCAAAACATTATAAACAAATACATGTTTTTCCCCCAAAATAGTTAAATAAAACGTTAGTTAAAAAGGGGCCGAAGAAACTCACATGTCTTCCAATTCATATCAAAACAAGTTAAACCAATACATGTTTTTCCCCCAAAACAGTTAAATAAAATGTTATTTAAAAAGGGGCCGAGAAACTCACAGGTCTCTCAATTCATATCAAAACAAGTTAAACACATACATGTTTTTCCCCCAAAACAGTTAAATAAAACATTATTTAAAAAGGGGCCGAGAAACTCGCAGGTCTCTCAATTCATATCAAAACAAGTTAAACACATACATGTTTTTCCCCCAAAACAGTTAAATAAAACATTATTTAAAAAGGGGCCGAGAAACTCACAGTGAATACGCCAAAAGCTAGAACATATAAGCCCAACAATAACACCACCTAAGAACATCCTATACACAAAGGACCCGTTCAAAAGATGCACACATATATCAAGTCTAAAACCGTGTAGGTTGTTCACCAAAACCTAACTAGACTTATGTGAAAACATTTCATTTACAAAAGCAACCCTTAATTTTAATGACCCGTTGGTGATCTTTAGCCTTCGATTAATGTTATATATAATAACACACACTTTGTTATTTTGTTATAACTTTGACTAGTTTTCATACTACTAATCACATAAACACATATAACACACATGAAATGACACATAAAAGCCATATTTAGTCCTTTAACTTTTCTAAGTAAAACAAACACTTTTACTCATCCAATATTATTCATATACTTAGGAAAATATAATTTAATATTCTCATGTCATAATTAAGTTCATAACACTTAGAAAAATATTCATTTCTCTCTAGTTAACTAGTATGAAATTTTCAACATGACGGTTAACACTTAACGGGATATTTAACCACGTTTTCATAAGCAACTTATTAATCATATGAAATTATATATCTAAACATATTGTCACATAACAAAAATCATATTTCATATATTTTACATACAAATCACAATATTAGCTAAACATGTCAATTTCAACATTTTCGGGAACGTTTTCGGGTCACGGAAAGCAACCCAATACCCGTATTTTTGTCATTACTTTATAAATAATTTTAGATCAGTATGTTAACTTAAAAATATGTCCAAAGTTTCTGATCTAGATCAGTTTACAAAAATATTACGTTTTAGAGTCGAAAATCGTCGTTTTTGGCTTTTTCGGGTACATAGTTTGCACGTTTTTGAGTTTAAAACTCTAAGTTTTTGTACCAAACTTTAAATCTCATATTTTTATATAAAAATATACTTTATAATCTGTTAAAAATAATATTTTTATATATTTACATTTTTAAGTAAAAATCGATGCGTTTTACGCGTATTTTCGTATAAAAAACCGTTATTTGTAAGGTTTAATCACATCTTTCTTATAATACATTTAAAATACTTATTTTATAAAGTTTATAAATATTCAAAAATATGATTTAACTCAGAATATAAATTAGTTTAAATATTCAAAAATGTATAAAAATTACATTTTAAGTCTTTTTAAACTCCAAGTATCATATATCACTACTTACATTAATATTTCATACATCTAAAAACAATTTTTACACTTTAAGAAATCATGTATTTCATAATATCATAGTCATCATAACAAAACACTTATCATGCTTTCATCTAGCAATTTCACAAATAAACATGTAGCAAGTTTTTCACAAAAATAACATCTTCCAATTTCATGTCATATGACTACATTTTTGTAAGTATTTTCTTAACACTTTTTCATGTTATTCAAAATCATTTAGTGACCTTATTATCATATTTTCATTAATACCTATTTGCATGTTAAGATCTAAACAATTTAAGTGTAAATACACCTCATAATACCAACTAGCATATATTCACACATACATACATACATACGGTTTCATATACATACATACATACATACATTCATATTTCATTATTACAACTATCATATACTCATTCATTTTACCTCGTTTTCACCCAAACAATCTTTCAACACTTTGATCTAAACATCATCAATGCAAGAACACAACATTATCATCATTTCACTAACATGTAAATACTCACACACACACATATACCTATGGATCTATATATATATATATATATACCCAAAATCATGTTTTGATGACCACACATAACATATAGTTGTTCATTTCTTCCCTTTTCCTTTATCAAACTTTCAAAACCATTCATTTAACACTTATGAAATCTTGTTTTAAAAATCAAAAACACCCACACATATATATACATACATACTTACCGACATACACACATACACACACACACCCATTTTGAAAACCTATTTCCATTTAAAAACATTCATCTTTTTGGTTTAAGGTTTGGTGAACAACACTTCAAGAACACAATCTTGAACACATTCAAACCACAAAAATCAAAATGAAAAGAGTTCATACCATTGATGAACACTAGAAAAAGATGAAGAAGATGGATTTGGCCTTTAAACACCTCTTGGATGCTCCTACTTGCTCCAAAGACTTCCAAAAACACTAGATCTTGCAAGAAAGTGGAAGAGGTGAATGTGGAGAGTGGTGGTGATGTCTTGGCCGAAATTTTGAGGTGGTGGAGGTGGTGGGTTCGGTTTTAGAGAGAGGAGGAGAAGGGGATGGAGTGTTGAAGTGGTGAAAGGATGTTGGAGTGTGGTAGTGGTGTAATGGGAAGTGTGTAAAGAGATTTTATGTAGATTTTGGAGATTTAATAAGATTTTGTGTGGGGATTAGGGGGATATAGGCACATGGCTGGTTTTAATATTAAAAAAAATTATACTTTTTTTTATAAAATCAAATTATATAAACATTACACACTTATACCACTAACATTTTCAAGTCTTGTAAATTTTTACCCCTTTTATACCATAATACTTCAAATATTAATTTTTCACACTTAAAATAGTAAAACTATATTAATAAATATTTTACTGTACTCCGGGTAGTGCACTGGTAGTGAAACGGGGCAACAACTGAAACACACGCGATAACCGGAAAAACATCGGATAAAATACATCCCTTTTAGTTTTTATTATGTTTTCACTTATACACACCCAAAATATATTATTTGATGCTATCTCGAGCATTATATCAATTATTGACCTGTTAAAATTCATCAGGCAGTCAACAACGTTCATTACGGGGTATTTAACTGCTACGGGATTAAGCAATTTCAAAAATTCACAAATTGCAAAACAATGCACAAAAATGGGCTTTTCTAACTTAAATAATACTTTAATTATTATAATTAAGTCAAATGACGCATCTCAAAATTATAAGCACGTTTTAAGCTAGTACGAATATTGACCGAAATTTGCCGGGTGTCACAAATGTTGAAGTTATTCCAGAATCGTTTGACTACTTCATCAATTCACCGGAACAAGTTCCTAATTTCACTCCACATGAATCTACAATTCTGCAAGATCTACCAAATCTGAATCAGTCTAATCTGGAGAGTCAAGTGCAAGGTGATGTTATACCAACTCATCGAATTCATAAGAAACATCCTGTCTCTCAGATTATTGGGCCGTTGAATCAGAGAACTACAAGAAGTCAAACTGAGCAAGCAAATGTTTGTCTTTATTCATGTTTTCTTTCTCAAGTGGTACCAAAGGACATTTCAGAGGCGCTACAAGATAATAGTTGGATTGAAGCCATGCAAGAGGAGTTACTTCAATTTCGCAAACAAGAGGTTTGGAAATTAGTGGACTTACCTGAAGGAGAAAATGCGATTGGTACAAGATGGTTGTACAAGAACAAGCCAGATGAACGTGGCATTGTTGTGAGAAACAAAGCGAGACTTATTGCACAAGGTTACACTCAAGAAGAAGGTATTGATTATGAAGAAGTGTTTGCTCCGGTCGCTCGACTTGAAGCTATTCGCGTTTTTCTAGCTTATGCCTCTTTCATGAAGTTTAAAGTGTTCCAAATGGACGTTAAAGGCGCTTTTCTGTATGGACCAATTACCGATGATGTATATGTCAGACAACCTCCGGGTTTTGAAGATCCTGATTATCCACATCGTGTATACAAATTTAGCAAAGCTTTATATGGTCTACATCAAGCTCCAAGGATTTGGTACGAGATGTTATCTAAACATTTGCTGGAACATGGTTTTACAAGAGGTCAGATTGATCCAACTTTGTTTATGAAGCGGGAAAATGAAGATCTTTTATGTGTTCAAGTGTATGTGGATGATATCATCTTTGGATCAACAAGTGCGTCCATGTGTAAAGAGTTTGAAGAAATCATGAAGTCAAGATTTCAGATGAGTTCGATGGGGGAGATTAATTTCTTTCTCGGATTGCAAGTAAAACAATCAGCAGACGGAATTTTTATCAACCAATCAAAGTTTGTTGAGAAGTTGCTGAAAAGTTCAAGATGCAGGATTGTCAGACTATTCGAACGCCATCTGATGTGAAGTGCAAGATACAGCCGGATCCGAAAGGCAAATCTGTTGACCAAACACTGTACAGATCAAAGATTGGTTCACTAATGTATCTTACTGCATCAAGGCCAGACATTATGTATGTTGTATGTGTGTGCGCAAGATATCAGTCTGATCCAAAAGAGTTGCACCTGGTTGCTGTTAAACGTATTTTCAGATACCTTAAAGGGAAACCGAATCTCGGGTTATGGTATCCTTATGAAGGCAATTTTGAATTATATAGTTATTCTGATAATGACTTTGGTGGGTGTGCTCTTGACATGAAATCGACTACTGGTGGATGTCAATTTCTGGGTCCTAGACTTGTTTCTTGGAAAGGCAAAAAGCAGACCAACGTTTCTGTATCCACTGCTGAAGCAGAGTATATAGCTGCATCTGCAGGATGTTCTCAAGTTTTGTGGTTACAAAACCAATTTCTTGACTACGGGTTTAACTTTCTCAAAACTCCTATTTACATAGACAATACTGCTGCTATGTTCATTACTGCTAATCCTGTTCAACACTCAAAAACCAAACATATCGAAATTCAATATCACTTTCTCAGAGACAACTCTGAAAAAGGTTTAATAATTTTGATTAAAGTTGTTAGGTTTATTTCCTTGTTAAGATTTACTTTGTATTTTGTTTATATGTTTGTAAATAGTTTAGGGTCTATTTTGTTATATTCCTTAAACTTGTATTTTGTTGTTATAAGCATGTAGTGTGTGTGTGTGAGGAGGAGGCTAGATCACTTTTACACTGTTAGAGAGAGAATTAACTGTGTGTGATTTTGTTTCTCCTGCACCTTGTACTACGAATTGCTTTGATCATCAATATACAAAGAGAATTATTAGTATGAATTGTGTTTGTGATTGAACTGTTTGTTTGTGCGAATTATTCTGATCACTGTGAGTAATATTAACGATCCAATTGAACCTATCAATTGGTATCAGAGCTATTGGTACTGTGTTCTTCGCTGTTCTTAAGCAAAATACATCAATATTGCTCAAAAATCATGATCTGAATGAATTGTTGCTGTTTTTAGTTGTGATTTATCATCGCAATCACTCCTATACACAACGATTGTGCAGATTCCTTCAGATTATCATCAGATCTGAGGAATTTAGAAGAAAGAAAAATTTACTGTTCAATCAAATTTTGCTCAAATTTGATCATGTTTTGGATTGATTGATATAAGGGATTGTTAATCGGACTATTTCACAGCTTGTGTGTGAATTTTGGACAAATTGGACAAGTTTTAGACAAAACCCAGAAAATTCTCATGGAGAAGATGATGAACAGTATGATTTTGGTTGAAGATTAACTTGCCGGGTGATTATTTTGACTTAGACAATTTCCTTGGACTTAGATTTGAGAACAAATTAGGTCCTGTATTGCCGTATAAAGGATGTTGTGCTTGTCGGGTGAAGAATTTGACTTGAAAAAGTGCTACTGTTCAGTCGGGTGATACACTGTTGTGCCGGGTAAAACACTGTTACGCCGGGTGATAAACAAAATACAGCCGGGTAATCATCAACTGTGTTGCCGGGTAAACAGCCTTGCCGTGTGATCGAGTACTGTTCAGCCGGGGAAGCTTTTTATCGTGTCAAGATTCTGCCGGGTCAAAGACTTATTGTCGTGTGAAGTTTATTCTTGTTGCCGGGTAACTGTTCATCCGGGTGAAGACTAAAATTATTACAACTGTTGAGCCGGGTAACTGTTCTGCCGTGTAAAGACTTTTTCCTGCCGGGTGAAGAACAAAGACACTGTTTAGCCCGTTGAAGAAGGATTTTCACTGTTTTGCCGTGTGACTCACTTTAGTTGTTTTTAATACTTGTTTCTTATCTTGTCTTTAATTACTTGTCTTTATTTTAGTATTTTAATCATTTCCTTTCAAAAATTTACAAAAAACCAAAAATATTTTCTTTAAAATTGTTAAAAAAATGGCTCCTACTGATGATTCTGATAACCGTGTTCCTAGACTTTTGAATCGTGCAGATTTCAAGAACTGGACTATCAGGTTGAGACATCACTTGTGTTCTATTGACAATGACTTGTGGAAGTCTATTGAAAAAGGTCCTCATATTCCAACTCAGACTGCTCCAGACAGTGCAAGTACCTACACCAAAGACTCTACTGAACCTTATCCAGAAGATAATTTATCAGCAGAAGATCTGAGAAAAGTAAAGAATGATAGCAAGGCTTATTCTTTAATGTGCAAGGGACTGCCACTTCAAGTTCTGTCAAGATTGGATGCATATCAGACTGGTTATACATGTTTCAAAGCATTGAAGTCTATATGTGAAGGAGGAGAGCAATTGAGAAGTTTGAAGAAATCAAAGCTGAAAAGACAACTGGAATTATTTGAACACATTAATGGAGAGACAGTACACCAGATGATGAACAGGTTTGTTCACTTAACTACTGAGATGTCAAACCTCGGAGTGAAGACTGAACTTCAAGACTTGAACGATCGGTTTTTATGTGCTTTACCATCATCTTGGAAACAAACTGTTACCTGAGGATTGATGAAGATGAAGTTGGTATGATAGATGAGTTGACTATGGATGAATGCAAATCGTGTTTTGTTAATATGGGTCATCCACTTGTATTTCCAAAGTCACAGTTTTATAGGGCCAAGTTGGGAAAGAAGTACAAATTGTTGTGTTATGTTGTGCAACAATGCATGTCCAGGAGGAGTGCAGGATTCGATAACTTCCCATCAGATATTGCTTCACCAATTGTTGCCATAGCAGAGAACAAGCCATTTAATATGTCAAGATGGATTATGAATGGCTTTGTATTTAACTTGGTGAAAGGGAAGAGGTTTAAGTTTCTCATGTACCCGAGATTCTTACAACTGATGATAAACATTGCCTATCCTATCATCAGAAATGAAGGTTATGCTGGAGGTATACTATACACTGAGGACATGAACGATCTATCTTACCGAAAGATGAGTATCGGGAATGTGCCTGATGTTGAATTGTTTGACTATATGAGAGATATAGCCAACAATGAAGAAGATGTAGAAGGTGTTTATTATCATATTTCGAATGGTGAGATAGTTAATCCACAGGACCTAGTGGATGAGGTGCCTGATAACCTGTTGGATGATGACGAGTATTTTGCTCGTCATCCAGAAGATGAAGAAGAAGGTGAGAATGGTGATAGTGATGATGAGAATGGTGATGGTGATAATGATGAGGATGATGATCATGATGATAGTGAAAATGATGGTGATAATGAAGGTGCTGAATCTGAATCTAATTCAGAGGAGGCAGAGATAGTTGAAAAGGCCGAACCTATGGAAGTAGAGATGGAGAATGTTGTGATAGAAGAACCTGTTGAGGTTGCTTCAGTTGTTGAAGAATCAGTTGCTGAAACTCCAAAAGATGTTTCTGTTCAGTATGTTCGAAGAAAGAGGTCGAAACCAGTTAAAGAATCTGAGATTGTAGAGCCTGAAGAGATAGACATACTTCAGATTGCTCAGGAGGCAATGGCCGAAGCTGAGACTATGGCACAGATAGTTGAGGAAGCTGATGCTGGCGTTGCTGATCCTACTGCTGTTGATATTCCCACCACATCATCCAAATTTGCTGAAAACATTGGACAAGGTTTGGAGTCTTCACCAAATGTTGTGCCAAGTGTTGATCAAATAGAGAATGAGAAGCGAATTGCAGAATTAGAAGATATGGTTGCAAAGTTGATAGAAGCTAATGATTTGTTGAAGGCATCGAATGAGAGGAAGAAGAAAAGATTTGATGAGTACTGGGATATACATAATCAGAATTTGAAAACCTTCAAGAAATTGGATGAGGATCATGTCAAGCTTGTGAATGAACATGTGAAGTTGAAGGACGATTATGAAAAACTGAAAGAGGAGCATGAGAATCTGAAATATGATTACAAAGAATTGCAAGCTGAATGTAATACTTTGGATGCTGAGAAAGAAATGCTGGAAAAAGAGTTGGAGGAGACTAAACCGAAGAAAGCTGGCTCATCATCAGATAAAGATTTTTCTGATGAAGTAGTTGAAGTAACTGAATCTCAAGTGACGAAAGTTTATTTAACTAGAGCTCGAGGTACTTCGAATGCTGGTATTTTAGTGGAATCACCAATCATCATTCCCGATGAAGCTGTTGCTGACACTGTCAATATGGACAAAGCTGAGGGAAAAAGGAAGATAGATGCGATACCTGAGATTTTTGGTGATGAAGAAAGTTCGAAAAAAGCTAAGATAGATGAAACAGTGCAGATTGAGCCGATTCAATCTGTAGCTGTGATTGAGACTGAGAATGTGACTGAAGCTGAGATTGCTAAATCAGGTCAGATTGAGCCGATTCAATCTGATTCTGTAGCTGAGACTGAAGTTTTTGAGGCCACAGAGAGTGAGAAAGAAGCTGGTTCTGAAGACACAGTTCAGGTTGAGCCGATTCAATCTGAAGCTGTTGAAGTTGAAAGTATGCCTGAAACTGTATCTGAAGTGGCAAGTCAGTTTGAGCCGGTTCAAACTGACAATGCACCCATGATTGAAGCACTGGATGACTTAGATGAGATAGACTTTACTGAATCTGAGGATGAAGCTGAGCCAGTACCGAACGTTGTTGAGGAGATTCCAGATGATTTGGATCAAAGGTTTGCATACCTTGAGAAAATGAAGTATAATGCTGTATTTTTGAATGGATTGACGGTGAGTCAGATAAATGAAGAGTACGAGAAATGCATGATTCATCAAGATAAAGCCGAAGCCGATAAAAAGGAGTTTGTTACGGAAATGGGCGAATGGACTCCAATGCAGGAAAGTTTGAATATAGAAGATTTGCCACCGACTGAGCTTTATCATCCGAATCCTGAGGAAATGACAAGCAGAGAGATGCGTGATTGGTTAAGTTCAAGGAATTATCCGTACAAGACTTTGCAGAGATTGAAGTCTGTATCACTGAAGAAGATTGTAGTCAGTTTTATGAAGACAGAGAAACTGTATAACCGGATGTTTTATTTGGATTTAACAATCCGCAATACTTCGAGCTGACAAAGAAATACAAAATTCTTGGACCAAAAGAACTTCCAGTCATGGCGTTACCTGAAGATGCTCACAAAAAGAGGCACGAACTAATGGATATGTTTCCAAGCGAAGTTAAATCTTACAATATTCCAATGGATGTTAGGGAATCTTGGCATAAATCAGCAACAGCAGGTGACGTGGTGAGGTCACTGCTGAGCAAAGGTCAGTCCATTGCTGAGTTGCTTGATTCGATGATAGTGCCTGAGAAGAATAAGAAGGTAAAGATAATTGCATGGAAATACGATGAAGTATTTGATGCTTTTATGATTAAGAGAGTGAATGGTCTTTGTGACGTATATCATTACTACTCGAGCATTTTTAAGTTGGAAGTTCAAGATTTAAAGGAGCTGCACAAACTAAGGTTGATAAATCACACGCATGCTGAGCGTGGTGATAAATGTGTCATGCTGTTAGATGCCGGGATTGGTAGATCATCAAAGTATCTTGATTTCCGAGGACAACAGGAAGATACTGCATATGTGCAAGCAAAGAAAGAAAGGAAGAAAAAGAGATTGGTTGTGACTGAAGATATGTATCTTGAAGAATTTTCCGATGAATACTTTGACAAAGTGACGGATCCTGGACTAAAAGTGATTGATGGAAGTCAAATGACGAAGCCTATACTTAGAGTGTTTTACAATCAAGAAACATTTGAGTTAAAGCTGGTTAGGAATTTGGAGGATTGGGACAAAGACATGATTACACTTTTTAGTACTTTTGAGTTGAAGCTGTTACATCCATCATACATAGACTTTTTGAGAAGTTATAGAATGGAGAAGTGTAAAGATGCACTTGCTGAAGCTGATCGGAAGTTGTTTGTTGTAATGATTGAAGTGATAGCAGCGGCAACTGAAAAGATACGTGTGAGAAAGGCTTTGCTGAACTCTAATCTCGTGAGGGTTGATTTGCCAGAGATAGAGTATATGAGGATATCCAGAAGAGGAACGCTTGAAGTGCAAGTCAAAGGTCAAGAGATGCCGTTTGAATTTTATGCTAATATTGACTTTGCAGGTTTAAATCTGGATTCGCTCAGACGCATGAATGCTTGTCCAATTCTAACAAATGAGTCCAAGCCTCGTCAAGCCAAAATTGCTGAAAAGTTCAAGTCCTGTATTGAAAAAGCATTGAAGGAACAAGAAGAGTACAAAGGACGAGAGTTGCGGAATGTTAAAGATGAACCGGAAGATTGGTAGAAAAAAAAATTGATGCTGATCAAAGATGAAAAAGATTGAAGATTTGAAGATCCAAAGATAAATCTTAGGGGGAGTACTGTTAGGTTTATTTCCTTATTAAGATTTACTTTGTATTTTGTTTATATGTTTGTAAATAGTTTAGGGTGTATTTTGTTATATTCCTTAAACTTGTATTTTGTTGTTATAAGCATGTAGTGTGTGTGTGTGAGGAGGAGGCTAGATCACTTTTACACTGTTAGAGAGAGAATTAACTGTGTGTGATTTTGTTTCTCCTGCACCTTGTACTACGAATTGCTTTGATCATCAATATACAAAGAGAATTATTAGTATGAATTGTGTTTGTGATTGAACTGTTTGTTTGTGCGAATTATTCTGATCATTGTGAGTAATATTAACGATCCAATTGAACCTATCAAAAGTTCACACCGACAAACAACTGGCAGATCTTTTCACAAAATCTTTTTTGCCAGGACGGTTTGAATTCTTAATTTAATCCATAGGGTTAATCAACCATGATTAATTCTAATTTTTGAAAATCAAACAAAAATCAAAAAATATAAAAGTCAAAAATATAATAAGTTGATGTCAAGTATTGATTCCTTTGTCTTTTATTTTATTGTATTGCACTGTGTGTGTGCATGAAAAAGAAAAGCAAAAACAAAATATAAAAGCAAAAAGAAAAGAAAATATCATGTCATAAGAATTTATATTGCAAAAAGTGATAAATGATAGTACACTAGACATTATTTGCTACATCATTTTTAATAAAGACTGATGAATGTTAATTGATGTGCGAGACAGCTCAGGCAATTAGACTGAAAAAGTAAGTTCATTGTTGACAAATCTAAACTTAATGATCTTTGTGTTAAGTTCCATTGCTATACATGTCTAGATATATATCTTTTGATGCATTGCTTGTGATGATAGTCGTGCATGATCGGGTAACGATGCAGTCTATTCAGTGTGATGAACCGCATCGTGAGCTTCTTTGTTGTGGTATCCACAGACCTGAAGTCTCACACGAAGTCTCTTTTGAGCTTCAAGGTGCAGCAAAAGATTCCCAGAGTTGGAACAAAAAGAGTCCCGAATGTGGACCATCACCAAACAAAAATTCCAAAAAAAAAAGGAATTCAGAAGATTCCCAAGGGGAACGATAGGAAATTAAATTCCAAAATGGAATCAAAAGAAGTCCCAAAGTGGACCAAATCCAAATAGAACCCAGATTCCACATTGCTTATGATTGTAAGTGACCAGGTCTTGTGCAATATGCATTCAGGTAGTGGTTGATAAGGAAATATGTTGACATATGTATACATGTGGGTCACATAAGTCATTTTAATCGAACCTTAATCTCATCATGATACTGAAAAAGTAAGTGTGTCAACTCGAGCTAATTGGTATGTTTTCATATCATCACTCAATCAAACATAAGTCAAATGTCTATTCAAAACTTGCAAAACATGTTCAGATAATGTGTGGTATGATCTCACTGCGATATTTTGATTCATTGCATTGCATATGTCTTTATTTTAATGTGTGTGCTTTGTGTGTGCAGGCATATGGAATATTTATTGACACATCGACATCCTTGTTAAACTTAAAAATTTCAAGAAATTTCAAGTTTAGGGGGAGAATAAATTGAAGAAGAAAAATATCTACAAAAAATCCAAAAATATTTTTGAATAAGTGTGTTTTGAATGAACAAGATTATGTGGTATGAAAAGCAAATGTATTGGATGTGTTAAAAACAAACCCAAGGTCTTGTGATGTGTTTTTAAGAAATTGCTTCGGGATATAGAAATTTTGGTTGTGCAAAAACATTTTTACAAGAAAAAGAAAAGGGATTTAATGAGTAATTCAATTTATTGCATATTAAATATTGTTGATTATTAATGTGACAAACCCTAATAAGGATGTCTTGTCTAATTAATATGTTGAGAATGTTTGCAGGTGCAATAAATGCAGTTGAAAAGTCAACAGACGAGAAAACTTAAAAATTGTCAAAGTGTTATCGCCGGGTGAAGATATCAGAAACAACTGTTCTGCCGGGTAATGAAGATACTATTTAGCCTGGTAAAGTTGTGGTGTCTGATATGAGCCGGGTGATTGTGAAAAGAAGTGAAGCTGGGTAAAGATATTATGGCTACTGTGCTGCCGGGTAATGAACGAGTCATTATACAGCCGGGTGAAGAAGTCATTGATATCTGCCGTGTGACAAGTTGTGTTACTATACAGCCGGGTAATGAAGTGTCGGGTAAAAGAAAGACGTCTTTATTCTGCCGTGTAAGTGAAGAACACTGTGTAGCCGGGTAAAAGTATAACAACTGTGTTGCCGGGTGATGAAGAAAAGCAAGCCGGGTGATGAAGAAGATCACTATGCAGCCGGTTAATGACCAAAGGTCATTGTCCAAGCCGGGTGATAAAGAAGACTACTATGCAGCCGGGTGATGGGTAAAACCAAAACAGGTGTAGTTGTTCCTAACCTTTACCCGTCTCTACAGTGCCTTACCCGTCTCTACAGTGAATAACCCGTCAAAGTGTTTTTACATGTTTTTATGTTGTCCCGTCCATGTTGTGACATGTCTCAAGTACTTGACCCGTCCCAACAGTGTTTGACGCGGCTCAACAGTGCATGACCCGTCTAGGCTTATTGGGCTTTTAAATGTTTACCCGTCCATTGTTTGACCAAATTTTTCAACCATATAAAAACCCGCCTCTTCACAACACTTATCATTTTTCACCAAAGATTTTCAAGCAAAATCCCCTATACCACAAATCGTTCATACTTTTGTTCAATCGATTGTTCTGTAACAAGTTTGGTTGATTGAATAAGGTATAATTTACATGTTTCGACCTTGATAAACCTGTAAAGTGTGTTTTCAAACGAAAAACGATGATGAACAGTACTTGATCACTGAATCGACACTTTGATTGTGTGTGTTAAAACTAAAATCGAATGTTGTATTAGGTGTAATAACTGTCGATCATCAACAATCAACCATCAATTTGCATCAAATTGCTTAAAATTAACAGAATCGACTCAAATTGCTTACAACTGTCGAACCGCCATTGATAACCTGTTGAAAGTTCTTAAGTGTTAACTTTAAAATGATGAAATGTGTGTAAAACATTGACAAATCACTGTTAAAACTGAGCTTACCATGTTAAACAACTTCATCATACAAATGTCAAATTTGTGTTCGTAAGTGTAAAACTGTTTAATTGTGAAATGTTGTATGATCATTAAAATCCAAAGTTGTTTTGATCAAAATGATGAAAATCAGATTGTTAGATCAATTAGGAGTTAAAATGATTATGTGAATGTTTTAGTTTTATAACTTTTTGTTCAAACACTTATGTAAATTTGAAATTTATTAATGAAGAATTTAACACACTTGTTTTGTTTTTTTGTTTTAAACAGATGGAAAATTTGAAGTTTGAGCCTAAGCACAATCTAGTTGCTTGTCTGGATGAAACTATACCAGAAACAGAGGGGTATTGAGATATGATGAGATTTATCAAGAGAACCAAGTATGTCTATGCTATGTGTGCGAAGCCTGTGATCTATGCTAGACTGATCAAAAGTTTTTGGAGAACAGCTGAGGTTGTGACTGATGAGGCTGGAGTGATTGTTGTTAGAGGGAATATCACAAGAGATTTACAGTTGACTGTTTCAGAAGAATCTATCAGAACATCATTGAGGATTGATGATGATGAGATAGGAGCAAATGATGAGCTGACTACTACTGAGTGTCAGGCGTGTTTTGTAAATATGGGTCATCCTCCCGTATTTCCAAAGTCATAGTTTGTTAGAGCTTGATTGGGGAAGAAGTGGAAGCTGCTATGTTATGTGATTCAGCAGTGCATGTCCAGAAAGAGTGCTGGTTTTGACAATTTTCCTTCTGACATTGCATCCCCCATCGTAGCTATTGCAGAGAACAAACCGTTCAATATGTCGAAATGGATTATGAACGGGTTTGTATTCAATCTAGTAAAGGGGAAAAGGTTCAAGTTTCTCATGTATCCGAGATTCTTGCAACTGATGATCAATGTGGCTTATCCTATCATCAGAGAAGAAGGATTTGCTGGAGGAATTTTATACACAGAAGACATGAATGACTTATCTTATAGGAAGATGAGTATAGGGAATGTTGCAAGTGTTGAATTATTTGACTATATGCGAGATATAGCAAATAATGTGGAAGATATTGAGGTAGTATACCATCACATATCAAATGGAGAGATAGTGAATCCACAGGACCTAGTTGATGAGGTGCCTGATAACTTATTGGATGATGATGAGTATTTTGCTCGACATCCAGAAGAGGAAGATGATGAGTTTTTGGATGGTAATGAAAGTGATGGTGATGTTAGTGAAAGTGAGGATGATAGTGATGATAATAGTGGGAATGACGGTGTTGATGATATTATAGAAGATGATGATGCTGAATGTGTTCCAGAGGAGGCAGAAAATGTTGAGATAGTGACTGATGAACCAGTTGAGATGGAGAAAGATGTTGAAGAAGATGTGATTGAAGCTCCTAAGGATATTACTGTTCAATATTCAAGATCTCGAAGATCTAAGTATGTGATTGAGCCTGTGTCAGTTGAGGAGCCAAATGTTATTGAAGATGTAAATGTGCCAGAGATAGTGGACATTGTACAGATAGCTAAAGAAGTTACTGCTGAAGTGGAGACTGTGGCACAGACAGTCGATGATACTGAAGATTGTTTGATAGTGACTGATCCAGTAGCTATTGCCACATCATCCAGAGCAGCTGAACATATTGATGAACCAAAGGAGTCTTCACCTAAGGTTGCATCAAGTGTTGACTTGACTGAAGAAGAAAACAAAGTTTTTCATTTGGAGAGGATGGTAGCCAAACTCTTAGACGCTAATGAGCAGATGAAAGCGTCTAATGAACGAAAGAAGAAAAGATTGGAAGAGTTTTGGGCTACGCATCAGAAAAACTTAGAAACTTTTAAAGCATTAGATGCGGATCATGAAAAGCTGAAGGCTGATCATGAACAGTTAAAGGCTGATTATGAAGAGTTGCAAGCACAATGCAACACTCTACGTGCTGAAAAAGAAGTGTTGGAGAATTGGATAAAAGAGGAGGAAGCTGTGAGTTCAGAATCATACAAAGATTTCACTGAGGAAGAAGACGTTGGAGTGTCTGAGACTCCTAGGGACGTTGCAGTCTATCAAACTAGATCACAAAGATCTAAGACTGTGACAGAACCAGTTGTAGAAATTGTCCCTATTCCCGATGAAGCTGCTGATACTGTCAATTATGACAAAGCTGAGGGATAAAGAAAGTTAGATGTTGTGCCTGAGATAACTGAAGAAGAGGTTGTTACAAAGAAAGCTAGAATGGAAGAAACAGTTCAGATTGAGCCGATTCAATCTGAATCTGTATTTGAAGCTGAATTATCTGAGGTACTAAAGGTGACTGAGTTTGTGAAGGAAACTGAAACTGAGAAAGCAGTTCAGATCGAGCCGATTCAATCTGAATCTGTATTGGTAGCAAAAGTACCTGAAGTAGTTGAAAGTGCTGAGAATGTGCCATAAACTGCAACTGAAGAAGCATTTCAGTTTGAGCCGGTTCAAACTGAAACTGCACCGATGATAGAGGTACTGGATGATTTGGATGACATTGATTTTACTGAGTCTGAACCTGAGGTTGAGCCTGAACCTGAGGTTGAGCCTGAACCTAATCCTGAAGATGAGATACCAGCTGATTTGCCTAAATGTTTTGCTTATCTTGAAAGAATGAAGTATAATCCAGTATATCTGAATGGGGTGACAGTGAGTCAAATCAATGAAGAATATGAGAAGTGTTTGACTGCACAAGATAAGGCAACTGCCGATGAAAAGTAGTTTGTTGTTGAGATGGGTGAATGGACACCACTCCAAGAAAGTCTGAATATTGATGATTAACCTCCAACAGAGCTTTATCATCAAAATCCAGAAGAAATGTCTTCCAGAAATATGCGCGAATGGTTGAGTTCGAGGAACTATCCATATAGAACTTTGAAGAAACTGAAACATGAATCGCTGAAGAAGATTGTAATAAGTTTTATGAAGACTGAGAAGATGTACAATCGGATGTTTTATCTGGATTACAACAACCCGCAATACTATGAGCTGACTAAGAGATACAAAGTGCTCGAACCCAAAGAAATAACAGTGATGGCTTTACCAGAAGATGCGCACAAGAAGAGACAAGAGTTGATTGATATGTTTCCAAGTGAGGTCAAGTCATACAATATTCCTATGGACGTACGAGAATCATGGCATAAATCTGCCACAACAGGAGATGTTGTTAGATCTCTGCTGAGCAAAGGACAGTCCGTTGCTGAACTGCTTGATTCGATGATCGTACCGGAAAAATCCAAGAAGGTGAAAATCATAGCGTGGAAATATGACGAAGTCTTTGATGCATTTTTGATAAAAGGAGTTAATGGTTTATGCGATGTTTATCATTATTACTCTAGTATTTTCAAGTTGGAAGTGCAAGATTTGAAGGAGTTGCACAAACTAAGATTGATCAATCACACGCATGCTGAGCGTGGTGACAAATGTGCGATGCTGCTTGATGCTGGGATAAGCCGTTTACCGAAATACTTGGAGTTTAGAGGACAACAAGAAGATAGTGCTTATGTTCAGTCAAAGAAAACGAGGAAACAAAAGAAGTTGGTGGTGCGTGACATGTATTTAGAAGAGTTTTCTGATGAATACTTTGATAAAGTGACTGATCCGGGGTTGAAAGTGATCGATGGTACTCAAGCAACGAAACCAATTCTTAATTTTTTCTACAATCAGGAAACTTATGAGCTGAAATTGGTACAAAATTTGGATGACTGGGATAAGGATATGATTACATTATTCAGTACATTCGAGCTGAAATTGTTACATCCTTCCTACATCGATCATTTGCGAAGTTACAGAATGGAGAAGTGCAAAGATAAAATTGCTGAAGCTGATCGGAAATTGTTTATGGTGATGATCGAGGTGATTGCAGCTGCGTCAGAGAAAATTCGTCTAAGGAAGGCATTACTCAATGCTAACCTTGTGAAGGTGGATATTCCAGAGATTGAGTTTATGCGTGTGACTGCAAAGGGTACACTAGAAGTGCAAGTCAAAGGGCGAGAATTGCCATATGAATTTTATGCTAATATTGATTTTGCAGGTTTGACTCTTGATTCTCTGAGACGCATGAATGACTGTGCCATCCTTACAAATGAATCAAAGCCAAGACAAGCAAAGATCGCTGAAAATTTCAAGTCATGCATTGAGGAAGCACTAAGAGAACAAGAAGAATACAAGGGAAAGTAGTTGCTAGAACTTAAAGAAGAGACAGAATATTGGTGAGAGATTGGAGCTGAAAAAGCAAAAGATGAAAATTGTTTTGAAGAATTTTGAAGTCCAAAGATAAATCTTAGGGGGAGTACTGTTAGGGCTTATTTCCGTTTAAGATTTACTTTGTACTTTGTTTTATACATTTTGTATAGTTTAGGGTTAATTTTCTTATTTTCCCTAATGTATTGTTGCATAAAGCATGTAGTAAGAGAATGTTAGTGAGAGAGTCTAGATCACATATCCACGTTAAAGAGAGAATTAACTGTGTGTGATTACATTCTCCTGCATTTTGTACTACAATATTTGTTTTGATCATCAATACAAAGAGAATTATTTAGTAATGAATTGTGTTGCTGATTGAACTGTTTTGTTTGGACTAATCATTCTTATCATTTGAGCGATATCGATCCAATTGAACCTATCAGTATGTGACATTAGCAACATGAAAAGTAATTTAGAATATTGTAGGACGCGTTACAACTTCTAAGAACACCTTACATCACCGTACGAAACATTAAAACTCCATAATAAACCTAATGAATTCCTCCGAGTTATTTAAACATCGTATGCAACTTAGAATATATTACGACTCTATATGCCACATTAGCACCTTGAAAAGCATGTTAGTATAATGTACGACATCTCACAACTCCTAACAACACCTTACAATACCGTACGTAAAATAAAATCCATAATAAACCTAAAGAATTCGTCCGAGTCCTTTGAACATCGTACATTAACTCAGGACTTGTTACGACTCTGTAAGTGACATTAGCAACATGAAAATTAATTTAGATAAATGTAGGACGCGTTACAAATTCCAAGAACACCTTACATCACTGTAATAAAAATTAAAACTCCATAATAAACCTAATGAATTCCTCCGAGTCATCTAAACATCGAACGACAACTTAGAATATCTTACGACTCTGTATGCCACATTAGCACCTTGAAAAGCATGTTAGTATAATGTACGACACCTCACAACTCCTAGCAACACCTTACAATAACGTACGTAAAAATAAAATCCATAATAAAACCAATGAATTCGTCCGAGTCCTTTGAACATCGTATGATAACTCAGGATTTGTTATGATTCTGTATGTGGCATTAGCAACATGAAAAGCAAGTTAGAATAATGTAGGACGCGTTACAACTTCTAAAAACACCTTACATCACCGTATGAAGCATTAAAACTCCATAATAAACCTAACGAATTCCCCCAAATCATTTAAACATCGTACGACAACTTAAAATATCTTACAACTCTCTATGCCACATTAGCACATTGAAAAGCATGTTAGTTTAATGTACGACACCTCACAACTCCTAACATCACCTTACAATACCGTACGTAAAAATAAAATCCATAATAAACACAATGAATTCGTCCGAGTCCTTTGAACATCGTACGATAACTCAGGATTTGTTACGACTCTGTTTTTGACATTAGCAACAAGAAAAGTAATTTCGTATAATGTAGGACGCGTTACAACTTCCAAGAACACCTTACATCACCGTAATAAACATTAAAACTCCATAATTAACCTAATGAATGCCCCCGAGTCAGTTAAACATCGTACGACAACTTAGAATATCTTACCACTCTCTATGCCACATTAGCACATTGAAAAGCATGTTAGTTTGATGTACGACACCTCACAACTCGTAACAACACCTTACAATAACGTACGTAAAAATAAAATCCATAATAAACCCATTGAATTCGCCCGAGTCCTTTGAACATCGTACGATAACTCAGGATTTGTTACTACTCTGTATGTGACATTAGCAACATGAAAAGTAATTTCGAATAATGTAGGACGCGTTACAACTTCTAAGAACACATACATCACCGTACGAAACATTAAAACTCCATAATAAACCTAAGGAATTCCTCCGAGTAATTTAAACATCGTATGCAACTTAGAATATATTACGACTCTGTATGCCACATTAGCACCTGAAAAGCATGTTATTATAATGTACGACATCTTACAACTCCTAACAACACCTTACAATACCGTACGTAAAAAAAAATCCATAATAAACCTAAAGAATTTGTCCGAGTCCTTTGAACATCGTACATTAACTCAGGACTTGTTACGACTCTGTATGTGACATTAGCAACATGAAAATTAATTTAGAATAATGTAGGACGCGTTACAACTTCCAAGAACACCTTACATCACCGTAATAAACATTAAAACTCCATAATAAACCTAATGAATTCCTCCGAGTCATCTAAACATCGAACGACAACTTAGAATATCTTACGACTCTGTATGCCACCTTAGCACCTTGAAAAACATGTTAGTAGAATGTACAACACCTCACAACTCCTAACAACACCTTACAATACCGTACGTAAAAATAAAATCCATAATAAAACCAATGAATTCGTCCGAGTCCTTTGAACATCGTACATTAACTCAGGACTTGTTACGACTCTGTATGTGACATTAGCAACATGAAAATTAATTTAGAATAATGTAGGACGCGTTACAACTTCCAAGAACACCTTACATCACCGTAATAAACATTAAACTCCATAATAAACCTAATGAATTCCTCCGAGTCATCTAAACATCGAACGACAACTTAGAATATCTTACGACTCTGTATGCCACATTAGCACATTGAAAAGCATGTTAGTAGAATGTACGACACCTCACAACTCCTAACAACACCTTACAATACCGTACGTAAAAATAAAATCCATAATAAACACAATGAATTCGTCCGAGTCCTTTGAACATCGTACGATAACTCAGGATTTGTTACGACTCTGTTTTTGACATTAGCAACAAGAAAAGTAATTTCGTATAATGTAGGACGCGTTACAACTTCCAAGAACACCTTACATCACCGTAATAAACATTAAAACTCCATAATTAACCTAATGAATGCCCCTGAGTCAGTTAAACATCGTACGACAACTTAGAATATCTTACCACTCTCTATGCCACATTAGCACATTGAAAAGCATGTTAGTTTGATGTACGACACCTCACAACTCGTAACAACACCTTACAATAACGTACGTAAAAATAAAATCCATAATAAACCCAATGAATTCGCCCGAGTCCTTTGAACATCGTACGATAACTCAGGATTTGTTACTACTCTGTATGTGACATTAGCAACATGAAAAGTAATTTCGAATAATGTAGGACGCGTTACAACTTCTAAGAACACATACATCACCGTACGAAACATTAAAACTCCATAATAAACCTAAGGAATTCCTCCGAGTAATTTAAACATCGTATGCAACTTAGAATATATTACGACTCTGTATGCCACATTAGCACCTGAAAAGCATGTTATTATAATGTACGACATCTTACAACTCCTAACAACACCTTACAATACCGTACGTAAAAAAAAATCCATAATAAACCTAAAGAATTTGTCCGAGTCCTTTGAACATCATACATTAACTCAGGACTTGTTACGACTCTGTATGTGACATTAGCAACATGAACATTAATTTAGAATAATGTAGGACGCGTTACAACTTCCAAGAACACCTTACATCACCGTAATAAACATTAAAACTCCATAATAAACCTAATGAATTCCTCCGAGTCATCTAAACATCGAACGACAACTTAGAATATCTTACGACTCTGTATGCCACCTTAGCACCTTGAAAAGCATGTTAGTAGAATGTACGACACCTCACAACTCCTAACAACACCTTACAATACCGTACGTAAAAATAAAATCCATAATAAAACCAATGAATTCGTCCGAGTCCTTTGAACATCGTACATTAACTCAGGACTTGTTACGACTCTGTATGTGACATTAGCAACATGAAAATTAATTTAGAATAATGTAGGACGCGTTACAACTTCCAAGAACACCTTACATCACCGTAATAAACATTAAACTCCATAATAAACCTAATGAATTCCTCCGAGTCATCTAAACATCGAACGACAACTTAGAATATCTTACGACTCTGTATGCCACATTAGCACATTGAAAAGCATGTTAGTAGAATGTACGACACCTCACAACTCCTAACAACACCTTACAATACCGTACGTAAAAATAAAATCCATAATAAAACCAATGAATTCGTCCGAGTCCTTTGAACATCGTACATTAACTCAGGACTTGTTACGACTCTGTATGTGACATTAGCAACATGAAAATTAATTTAGAATAATGTAGGAAGCGTTACAACTTCCAAGAACACCTTACATCACCGTAATAAACATTAAAACTCCATAATAAACCTAATGAATTCCTCCGAGTCATCTAAACATCGAACGACAACTTAGAATATCTTACGACTCTGTATGTCACATTAGCACTTTGAAAATCATGTTAGTAGAATGTACGACACCTCACAACTCCTAACAACACCTTACAATACCGTACGTAAAAATAAAATCCATAATAAACCCAATGAATTCGTCCGAGTCCTTTGAACATCGTACGATAACTCAGGATTTGTTACGACTCTGTTTTTGACATTAGCAACATGAAAAGTAATTTCGTATAATGTACGACGCGTTACAACTTCCAAGAACACCTTACATCACAGTAATAAACATTAAAACTCCATAATAAACCTAATGAATGCCCCCGAGTCAGTTAAACATCCTACGACAACTTAGAATATCTTACGACTCTCTATGCCAAATTAGCACATTGAAAAGCATGTAAGTTTAATGTACGACACCTCACAACTCGTAACAACACCTTACAATAACGTACGTAAAAATAAAATCCATAATAAACCCAATGAATTCGCCCGAGTCCTTTGAACATCCTACGATAACTCAGGATTTGTTACGACTCTGTATGTGACATTAGCAACATGAAAAGTAATTTCGAATAATGTAGGACGCGTTACAACTTCTAAGAACACCATACATCACCGTACGAAACATTAAAACTCCATAATAAACCTAATGAATTCCTCCGAGTTATTTAAACATCGTATGCAACTTAGAATATATTACGACTCTGTATGCCACATTAGTACCTTGAAAAGCATGTTAGTATAATGTACGACATCTCACAACTCCTAACAATACCGTACGTAAAAATAAAATCCATAATAAACCTAAAGAATTTGTCCGAGTCCTTTGAACATCGTACATTAACTCAGGACTTGTTACGCCTCTGTATGTGACATTAGCAACATGAAAATTAATTTAGAATAATGTAGGACGCGTTACAACTTCCAAGAACACCTTACATCACCGTAATAAACATTAAAACTCCATAATAAACCTAATGAATTCCCCCAAGTCATTTAAACATCGTACGAGAACTTAGAATATCTTACCACTCTCTATGTCACATTAGCACATTGAAAAGCATGTTAGTTTGGTGTACGACACCTCACAACTCGTAACAACACCTTACAATAGCGTACGTAAAAATAAAATCCATAATAAACCCAATGAATTCGCCCGAGTCCTTTGAACATCGTACGATAACTCAGGATTTGTTACTACTCTGTATGTGACATTAGCAACATGAAAAGTAATTTCGAATAATGTAGGACGCGTTACAACTTCTAAGAACACCTTACATCACAGTAATAAACATTAAAACTCCATAATAAACCTAATGAATGCCCCCGAGTCAGTTAAACATCCTACGACAACTTAGAATATCTTACGACTCTCTATGCCAAATTAGCACATTGAAAAGCATGTAAGTTTAATGTACGACACCTCACAACTCGTAACAACACCTTACAATAACGTACGTAAAAATAAAATCCATAATAAACCCAATGAATTCGCCCGAGTCCTTTGAACATCCTACGATAACTCAGGATTTGTTACGACTCTGTATGTGACATTAGCAACATGAAAAGTAATTTCGAATAATGTAGGACGCGTTACAACTTCTAAGAACACCATACATCACCGTACGAAACATTAAAACTCCATAATAAACCTAATGAATTCCTCCGAGTTATTTAAACATCGTATGCAACTTAGAATATATTACGACTCTGTATGCCACATTAGTACCTTGAAAAGCATGTTAGTATAATGTACGACATCTCACAACTCCTAACAATACCGTACGTAAAAATAAAATCCATAATAAACCTAAAGAATTTGTCCGAGTCCTTTGAACATCGTACATTAACTCAGGACTTGTTACGCCTCTGTATGTGACATTAGCAACATGAAAATTAATTTAGAATAATGTAGGACGCGTTACAACTTCCAAGAACACCTTACATCACGGTAATAAACATTAAAACTCCATAATAAACCTAATGAATTCCCCCAAGTCATTTAAACATCGTACGAGAACTTAGAATATCTTACGACTCTCTATGCCACATTAGCACATTGAAAAGCATGTTAGTTTGATGTACGACACCTCACAACTCGTAACAACACCTTACAATAACGTACGTAAAAATAAAATCCATAATAAACCCAATGAATTCGCCCGAGTCCTTTGAACATCGTACGATTACTCAGGATTTGTTACTACTCTGTATGTGACATTAGCAACATGTAAAGTAATTTCGAATAATGTAGGACGCGTTACAACTTCTAAGAACACATACATCACCGTACGAAACATTAAAACTCCATAATAAACCTAAGGAATTCCTCCGAGTATGTAAACATCGTATGCAACTTAGAATATATTACGACTCTGTATGCCACATTAGCACCTTGAAAAGCATGTTAGTATAATGTACGACATCTCACAACTCCTAACAACACCTTACAATACCGTACGTAAAAATAAAATCCATAATAAACCTAAAGAATTCGTCCGAGTCCTTTGAACATCGTACATTAACTCAGGACTTGTTACGACTCTGTATGTGACATTAGCAACATGAAAATTAATTTAGAATAATGTAGGACGCGTTACAACTTCCAAGAACACCTTACATCACCGTAATAAACATTAAAACTCCATAATAAACCTAATGAATTCCTCCGAGTCATCTAAACATCGAACGACAACTTAGAATATCTTACGACTCTATATGCCACATTAGCACCTTGAAAAGCATGTTAGTAGAATGTACGACACCTCACAACTCCTAACAACACCTTACAATACCGTACGTAAAAATAAAATCCATAATAAACCCAATGAATTCGTCCGAGTCCATTGAACATCGTACGATAACTCAGGATTTTTTACGACTCTGTTTTTGACATTAGCAACATGAAAGTAATTTCGTATAATGTAGGACGCGTTACAACTTCCAAGAACACCTTACATCACAGTAATAAACATTAAAACTCCATAATAAACCTAATGAATGCCCCCGAGTCAGTTAAACATCCTACGACAACTTAGAATATCTTACGACTCTCTATGCCAAATTAGCACATTGAAAAGCATGTAAGTTTAATGTACGACACCTCACAACTCGTAACAACACCTTACAATAACGTACGTAAAAATAAAATCCATAATAAACCCAATGAATTCGCCCGAGTCCTTTGAACATCCTACGATAACTCAGGATTTGTTACGACTCTGTATGTGACATTAGCAACATGAAAAGTAATTTCGAATAATGTAGGACGCGTTACAACTTCTAAGAACACCATACATCACCGTACGAAACATTAAAACTCCATAATAAACCTAATGAATTCCTCCGAGTTATTTAAACATCGTATGCAACTTAGAATATATTACGACTCTGTATGCCACATTAGCACCTTGAAAAGCATGTTAGTATAATGTACGACATCTCACAACTCCTAACAATACCGTACGTAAAAATAAAATCTATAATAAACCTAAAGAATTCGTCCGAGTCCTTTGAACATCGTACATTAACTAAGGACTTGTTACGACTCTGTATGTGACATTAGCAACATGAAAATTAATTTTGAATAATGTAGGACGCGATACAACTTCCAAGAACACCTTACATCACCGTAATAAACATTAAAACTCCATAATAAACCTAATGAATTCCCCCAAGTCATTTAAACATCGTACGAGAACTTAGAATATCTTACGACTCTCTATGCCACATTAGCACATTGAAAAGCATGTTAGTTTAATGTACGACACCTCATAACTCGTAACAACACCTTACAATACCGTATGTAAAAATAAAATCCATAGAAAACCCAATGAATTCGCCCGAGTCCTTTGAACATCGTACGATAACTCAGGATTTGTTACGACTCTGTATGTGACATTAGCAACATGAAAATTAATTTCGAATAATGTAAGACGCGTTACAACTTCTAAGAACACCATACATCACCGTACGAAACATTAAAACTCCATAATAAACCTAATGAATTCCTCCGAGTTATTTAAACATCGTATGCAACTTAGAATATATTACGACTCTGTATGCCACATTAGCACCTTGAAAAGCATGTTAGTATAATGTACGACATCTCACAACTCCTAACAACACCTTACAATACCGTACGTAAAAATAAAATCCATAATAAACCTAAAGAATTCGTCCGATTCCTTTGAACATCGTACATTAACTCAGGACTTGTTACGACTCTGTATGTAACATTAGCAACATGAAAATTAATTTAGAATAATGTAGGACGCGTTACAACTTCCAAGAACACCTTACATCACCGTAATAAACATTAAAACTCCATAATAAACCTAATGAATTCCTACGAGTCATTTAAACAATGAACGACAACTTAGAATATCTTACAACTCTGTATGCCACATTAGCACATTGAAAATCATGTTAGTTTAATGTACGACAGCTCACAACTCCTAACAACACCTTAAAATACCGTACGCAAAAATAAAATCCATAATAAACCCAATGATTTCGTCCGAGTCCTTTGACCATCGTATGATAACTCAGGATTTGTTACGACTCTGTATGTGACATTAGCAACATGAAAAGTAATTTAGAATAATGTAGGACGCGTTACAACTTCCAAGAACACATTACATCACCGTAATAAACATTAAAACTCCATAATAAACCTAATGAATTCCTCCGAGTCATTTAAACATCGAACGACAACTTAGAATTTCTTACGACTCTGTATGCCACATTAGCACCTTGAAAAGCACGTTAGTATAATGTACGACACCTCACAACTCCTAACAACACCCTACAATACCGTCGTAAAAATAAAATCCATAATAAACTTAATGAATTCGTCCGAGTCCTATGAACATCGTATGATAACTAAGGACTTGTTACGACTCTGTATGTGACATTAGCAACATGAAAAGAAATTTAGAATAATGTAGGACGCGTTACAACTTCTAAGAACACCTTACATCACCGTACGAAACATTAAAACTCCATAATAAACCTAATGAATTCCTCCGAGTCATTTAAACATCGAATGACAACTTAGAATATATTACGACTCTGTATGCCACATTAGCACATTGAAATTCATGTTCGTTTAATGTACAACACCTCACAACTCCTAACAACACCTTACAATACCGTACGTAAAAATAAAATCCATAATAAACCCAATGAATTGTCCGAGTCCTTTGAACATCGTATGATAACTCAGGATTTGTTACGACTCTGTATGTGACATTAGCAACATGAAAAGCAAGTTAGAATAATGTAGGACGCGTTACAACTTCTAAAAACACCTTACATCACCGTATGAAACATTAAAACTCCATAATAAACCTAATGAATTCCCCCAAGTCATTTAAACATTGTACGACAACATAGAATATCTTACGACTCTCTATGCCACATTAGCACATTGAAGGGCATGTTAGTTTAATGTACGTCACCTCACAACTCCTAACAACACCTTACAATACCGTACGTAAAAATAAAATCCATAGTAAACCCAATGAATTCGTCCGAGTCCTTTGAACATCGTACGATAACTCAGGACTTGTTACAACTTTGTTTTTGACATTAGCAACATGAAAAGCAAGTTAGAATAATGTAGGACGCGTTACAACTTCTAAAAACACCTTACATCAACGTATGAAACATTAAAACTCCATAATAAACCTAATGAATTCCCCCAAATCATTTAAACATCGTACGCCAACTTAGAATATCTTACGACTCTCTATGCCACATTAGCACATTGAAAAGCATGTTAGTTTAATGTACGACACCTCACAACTCCTAACAACACCTTACAATACCGTACGTAAAAATAAAATCCATAATAAACCCAATGAATTCGTCCGAGTCCTTTGAACATCGTACGATAACTCAGGATTTGTTACGATTCTGTTTTTGACATTAGCAATATGAAAAGTAATTTCGTATAATGTAGGACGCGTTACAACTTCCAAGAACACCTTACATCACCGTAATAAACATTAAAACTCCATTATAAACCTAATGAATGCCCCCGAGTCAGTTAAACATCGTACGACAACTTAGAATATCTTACGACTCTCTATGCCACATTAGCACATTGAAAAGCATGTTAGTTTAATGTACGACACCTCACACCTCGTAACAAAATCTTACAATACCGTACGTAAAAATAAAATCCATAATAAACCCAATGAATTCGTCCGAGTCCTTTGAAAATCGTACGATAACTCAGGATTTGTTACGACTCTGTATGTGACATTAGCAACATGAAAAGTAATTTCGAATAATGTAGGACGCGTTACAACTTCTAAGAACACCATACATCACCGTACGAAACATTAAAACTCCATAATAAACCTAATGAATTCCTCCGAGTTATTTAAACATCGTATGCAACTTAGAATATATTATGACTCTGTATGCCACATTAGCACCTTGAAAAGCATGTTAGTATAATGTACGACATCTCACAACTCCTAACAACACCTTACAATACCGTACGTAAAAATAAAATCCATAATAAACCTAAAGAATTCTTCCGAGTCCTTTGAACATCGTACATTAACTCAGGACTTATTACGACTCTGTATGTGACATTAGCAACATGAAAATTAATTTAGAGTAATGTAGGACGCGTTACAACTTCCAAGAACACCTTACATCACCGTAATAAACATTAAAACTCCATAATAAACCTAATGAATTCCTCCGAGTCATTTAAACATCGTACGACAACTTATAATATCTTACGACTCCCTATGCCACATTAGCACATTGAAAGGCATGTTAGTTTAATGTACGACACCTCGCAACTCCTAAAAACTCCTTACAATACCGTACGTAAAAATAAAATCCATAATAAACCCAATGAATTCATCCGATTCCTTTGAACATCGTACGAAAACTCAGGACTTGTTACGACTCTATAAGTGACATTAGCAACATGAAAAGTAATTTAGAATAATGTAGGACGCGTTACAACTTCCAAGAACACCTTACATCACCGTAATAAACATTAAAACTCCATAATAAACCTAATGAATTCCTCCGAGTCATTTAAACATCGAACGACAACTTAGAATATCTTACGACTCTGTATGCCACATTAGCACATTGAAAATCATGTTAGTTTAATGTACGACACCTCACAACTCTTAACAACACCTTACAATACCGTACGTAAATATAAAATCCATAATAAACCCAATGAATTCGTGCGAGTCCTTTGAACATCGTATGATAACTCAGGATTTGTTACGACTCTGTATGTGACATTAGAAACATGAAAAGCAAGTTAGAATAATGTAGGACGCGTTACAACTTCTAAAAACACCTTACATCACCGTATGAAACATTAAAACTCCATAATAAACCTAATGAATTCCCCTAAGGCATTTAAACATCGTACGACAACTTAGTATATCTTACGACTCTCTATGCCACATTAGCACATTGAAAGGCATGTTAGTTTAATGTACGACACCTCACAACTCCTAACAACACCTTACAATACCGTACGTAAAAATAAAATCCATAATAAACCCAATAAATTCGTCCGAGTCCTTTGAACATCGTACGATAACTCAGGACTTGTTACGACTCTATAAGTGACATTAGCAACATGAAAAGTAATTTAGAATAATGTAGGACGCGTTACAACTTCCAAGAACACCTTACATCACCGTAATAAACATTAAAACTCCATAATAAACCTAATGAATTCCTCCGAGTCATTTAAACATCGAACGACAACTTAGAATATCTTACGACTCTGTATGCCACATTAGCACCTTGAAAAGCATGTTAGTATAATGTATGACATCTCAGAACTCCTAACAACACCTTACAATACCGTACGTAAAAATAAAATCCATAATAAACTTAATGAATTCGTTCGAGTCCTATGAACATCGTATGATAACTCGGGACTTATTACGACTCTGTATGTGACATTAGCAACATGAAATGAAATTTAGAATAATGTAGGACGCGTTACAACTTCTAAGAACACGTTACATCACCGTACGAAACATTAAAACTCAATAATAAACCTAATGAATTCCTCCGAGTCATTTAAACATCGTACAACAACTTAGAATATCATACTACTCTCTATACCACATTAGCACATTGAAAATCATGTTAGTTTAATGTACGACACCTCAGAACTCCTAACAACACCTTACAATACCGTACGTAAAAATAAAATCCATAATAAACCCAATGAATTCGTCCGAGTCCTTTGAACATCGTACGATAACTCAGGACGTGTTACGACTCTATAAGTGACATTAGCAACATGAAAAGTAATTTAGAATAATGTAGGACGCGTTACAACTTCCAAGAACACCTTACATCACCGTAATAAACATTAAAACAACATAATAAACCTAATGAATTCCTCCGAGTAATTTAAACATCGAACGACAACTTAGAATATCTTACGACTCTGTATGCCACATTAGCACCTTGAAACGCATGTTAGTATAATGTACGATACCTCAGAACTCCTAACAACACCTTACAATACCGTACGTAAAAATAAAATCCATAATAAACTTATAGAAATTCGTTCGAGTCCTATGAACATCGTATGATAACTCGGGACTTGTTACGACTCTGTATGTGACATTAGCAACATGAAATGAAATTTAGAATAATGTAGGACGCGTTACAACTTCTAAGAACACGTTACATCACCGTACGAAACATTAAAACTCCATAATAAACTTAATGAATTCCTCCGAGTCATTTAAACATCGTACAACAACTTAGAATATCATACTACTCTCTATACCACATTAACACATTGAAAATCATGTTAGTTTAATGTACGACACCTCAGAACTCCTAACAACACCTTACAATACCGTACGTAAAAATAAAATCCATAATAATCCCAATGAATTCGTCTGAGTTCTTTGAACAACGTACGATAACTCAGGACTTGTTACGACACTGTATGTGACATTAGCAACATGAAAAGAAATTTAGAATAATGTAGGACGCGTTACAACTTCCAAGAACACCTTACATCACCGTACGAAACATTAAAACTCCATAATAAACCTAATGAATTCCTCCGAGTCATTTAAACATCGAACGACAACTTAGAATATCTTACGACTCTGTATGCCACATTAGCACCTTGAAAAGCATGTTAGTATAATGTACGACACCTCAGAACTCCTAACAACACCTTACAATACCGTACGTAAAAATAAAATCCCTAATAAACTTAATGAATTCGTTCGAGTCCAATGAACATCGTATGATAACTCGGGACTTGTTACGACTCTGTATGTGACATTAGCAACATGAAATGAAATTTAGAATAATGTAGGACGCGTTACAACTTCTAAGAACACGTTACATCACCGTACGAAACATTAAAACTCAATAATAAACCTAATGAATTCCTCCGAGTCATTTAAACATCGTACAACAACTTAGAATATCATACTACTCTCTATACCACATTAGCACATTGAAAATCATGTTAGTTTAATGTACGACACCTCAGAACTCCTAACAACACCTTACAATACCGTACGTAAAAATAAAATCCATAATAAACCCAATGAATTCGTCCGAGTCCTTTGAACATCGTACGATAACTCAGGACGTGTTACGACTCTATAAGTGACATTAGCAACATGAAAAGTAATTTAGAATAATGTAGGACGCGTTACAACTTCCAAGAACACCTTACATCACCGTAATAAACATTAAAACAACATAATAAACCTAATGAATTCCTCCGAGTAATTTAAACATCGAACGACAACTTAGAATATCTTACGACTCTGTATGCCACATTAGCACCTTGAAACGCATGTTAGTATAATGTACGATACCTCAGAACTCCTAACAACACCTTACAATACCGTACGTAAAAATAAAATCCATAATAAACTTATAGAAATTCGTTCGAGTCCTATGAACATCGTATGATAACTCGGGACTTGTTACGACTCTGTATGTGACATTAGCAACATGAAATGAAATTTAGAATAATGTAGGACGCGTTACAACTTCTAAGAACACGTTACATCACCGTACGAAACATTAAAACTCCATAATAAACTTAATGAATTCCTCCGAGTCATTTAAACATCGTACAACAACTTAGAATATCATACTACTCTCTATACCACATTAGCACATTGAAAATCATGTTAGTTTAATGTACGACACCTCAGAACTCCTAACAACACCTTACAATACCGTACGTAAAAATAAAATCCATAATAATCCCAATGAATTCGTCTGAGTTCTTTGAACAACGTACGATAACTCAGGACTTGTTACGACACTGTATGTGACATTAGCAACATGAAAAGAAATTTAGAATAATGTAGGACGCGTTACAACTTCCAAGAACACCTTACATCACCGTACGAAACATTAAAACTCCATAATAAACCTAATGAATTCCTCCGAGTCATTTAAACATCGAACGACAACTTAGAATATCTTACGACTCTGTATGCCACATTAGCACCTTGAAAAGCATGTTAGTATAATGTACGACACCTCAGAACTCCTAACAACACCTTACAATACCGTACGTAAAAATAAAATCCATAATAAACTTAATGAATTCGTTCGAGTCCAATGAACATCGTATGATAACTCGGGACTTGTTACGACTCTGTATGTGACATTAGCAACATGAAATGAAATTTAGAATAATGTAGGACGCGTTACAACTTCTAAGAACACGTTACATCACCGTACGAAACATTAAAACTCAATAATAAACCTAATGAATTCCTCCGAGTCATTTAAACATCGTACAACAACTTAGAATATCTTACTACTCTCTATACCACATTAGCACATTGAAAATCATGTTAGTTTAATGTACTACACCTCAGAACTCCTAACAACACTTTACAATACCGTACGTAAAAATAAAATCCATAATAAACCCAATGAATTCGTCCGAGTCCTTTGAACATCGTACGATAACTCAGGACTTGTTACGACTCTATAAGTGACATTAGCAACATGAAAAAAGTAATTTAGAATAATGTAGGACGCGTTACAACTTCCAAGAACACCTTACATCACCGTAATAAACATTAAAACTCCATAATAAACCTAATGAATTCCTCCGAGTCATTTAAACATCGAACGACAACTTAGAATATCTTACGACTCTGTATGTCACATTAGCACCTTGAAAAGCATGTTAGTATAATGTACGACACCTCAGAACTCCTAACAACACCTTACAATACCGTACGTAAAAATAAAATCCATAATAAACTTAATGAATTCGTTCGAGTCCTATGAACATCGTATGATAACTCGGGACTTGTTACGACTCTGTATGTGACATTAGCAACATGAAATGAAATTTAGAATAATGTAGGACGCGTTACAACTTCTAAGAACACGTTACATCACCGTACGAAACATTAAAACTCAATAATAAACCTAATGAATTCCTCCGAGTCATTTAAACATCGTACAACAACTTAGAATATCATACTACTCTCTATACCACATTAGCACATTGAAAATCATGTTAGTTTAATGTACGACACCTCAGAACTCCTAACAACACCTTACAATACCGTACGTAAAAATAAAATCCATAATAAACCCAATGAATTCGTCCGAGTCCTTTGAACATCGTACGATAACTCAGGACGTGTTACGACTCTATAAGTGACATTAGCAACATGAAAAGTAATTTAGAATAATGTAGGACGCGTTACAACTTCCAAGAACACCTTACATCACCGTAATAAACATTAAAACAACATAATAAACCTAATGAATTCCTCCGAGTAATTTAAACATCGAACGACAACTTAGAATATCTTACGACTCTGTATGCCACATTAGCACCTTGAAACGCATGTTAGTATAATGTACGATACCTCAGAACTCCTAACAACACCTTACAATACCGTACGTAAAAATAAAATCCATAATAAACTTATAGAAATTCGTTCGAGTCCTATGAACATCGTATGATAACTCGGAACTTGTTACGACTCTGTATGTGACATTAGCAACATGAAATGAAATTTAGAATAATGTAGGACGCGTTACAACTTCTAAGAACACGTTACATCACCGTACGAAACATTAAAACTCCATAATAAACTTAATGAATTCCTCCGAGTCATTTAAACATCGTACAACAACTTAGAATATCATACTACTCTCTATACCACATTAGCACATTGAAAATCATGTTAGTTTAATGTACGACACCTCAGAACTCCTAACAACACCTTACAATACCGTACGTAAAAATAAAATCCATAATAATCCCAATGAATTCGTCTGAGTTCTTTGAACAACGTACGATAACTCAGGACTTGTTACGACACTGTATGTGACATTAGCAACATGAAAAGAAATTTAGAATAATGTAGGACGCGTTACAACTTCCAAGAACACCTTACATCACCGTACGAAACATTAAAACTCCATAATAAACCTAATGAATTCCTCCGAGTCATTTAAACATCGAACGACAACTTAGAATATCTTACGACTCTGTATGCCACATTAGCACCTTGAAAAGCATGTTAGTATAATGTACGACACCTCAGAACTCCTAACAACACCTTACAATACCGTACGTAAAAATAAAATCCATAATAAACTTAATGAATTCGTTCGAGTCCAATGAACATCGTATGATAACTCGGGACTTGTTAGACTCTGTATGTGACATTAGCAACATGAAATGAAATTTAGAATAATGTAGGACGCGTTACAACTTCTAAGAACACGTTACATCACCGTACGAAACATTAAAACTCCATAATAAACCTAATGAATTCCTCCGAGTCATCTAAACATCGAACGACAACTTAGAATATCTTACGACTCTGTATGCCACATTAGCACCTTGAAAAGCATGTTAGTAGAATGTACGACACCTCACAACTCCTAACAACACCTTACAATACCGTACGTAAAAATAAAATCCATAATAAACCCAATGAATTCGTCCGAGTCCTTTGAACATCGTACGATAACTCAGGATTTGTTACGACTCTGTTTTTGACATTAGCAACATGAAAAGTAATTTCGTATAATGTAGGACGCGTTACAACTTCCAAGAACACCTTACATCACAGTAATAAACATTAAAACTCCATAATAATCCTAATGAATGCCCCCGAGTCAGTTAAACATCCTACGACAACTTAGAATATCTTACGACTCTCTATGCCAAATTAGCACATTGAAAAGCATGTAAGTTTAATGTACGACACCTCACAACTCGTAACAACACCTTACAATAACGTACGTAAAAATAAAATCCATAATAAACCCAATGAATTCGCCCGAGTCCTTTCAACATCCTACGATAACTCAGGATTTGTTACGACTCCGTATGTGACATTAGCAACATGAAAAGTAATTTCGAATAATGTAGGACGCGTTACAACTTCTAAGAACACCGTACATCACCGTACGAAACATTAAAACTCCATAATAAACCTAATGAATTCCTCCGAGTTATTTAAACATCGTATGCAACTTAGAATATATTACGACTCTGTATGCCACATTAGTACCTTGAAAAGCATGTTAGTATAATGTACGACATCTCACAACTCCTAACAATACCGTACGTAAAAATAAAATCCATAATAAACCTAAAGAATTCGTCCGAGTCCTTTGAACATCGTACATTAACTCAGGACTTGTTACGCCTCTGTATGTGACATTAGCAACATGAAAATTAATTTAGAATAATGTAGGACGCGTTACAACTTCCAAGAACACCTTACATCACGGTAATAAACATTAAAACTCCATAATAAACCTAATGAATTCCCCCAAGTCATTTAAACATCGTACGAGAACTTAGAATATCTTACGACTCTCTATGCCACATTAGCACATTGAAAAGCATGTTAGTTTGGTGTACGACACCTCACAACTCGTAACAACACCTTACAATAACGTACGTAAAAATAAAATCCATAATAAACCCAATGAATTCGCCCGAGTCCTTTGAACATCGTACGATAACTCAGGATTTGTTACTACTCTGTATGTGACATTAGCAACATGAAAAGTAATTTCGAATAATGTAGGACGTGTTACAACTTCTAAGAACACATACATCACCGTACGAAACATTAAAACTCCATATAAACCTAAGGAATTCCTCCGAGTAATTTAAACATCGTATGCAACTTAGAATATATTACGACTCTGTATGCCACATTAGCACCTTGAAAAGCATGTTAGTATAATGTACGACATCTCACAACTCCTAACAACACCTTACAATACCGTACGTAAAATAAAATCCATAATAAACCTAAAGAATTAGTCCGAGTCCTTTGAACATCGTACATTAACTCACGACTTGTTACGACTCTGTATGTGACATTAGCAACATGAAAATTAATTTAGAATAATGTAGGACGCGTTACAACTTCCAAGAACACGTTACATCACCGTAATAAACATTAAAACTCCATAATAAACCTAATGAATTCCTCCGAGTCATCTAAACATCGAACGACAACTTAGAATATCTTACGACTCTATATGCCACATTAGCACCTTGAAAAGCATGTTAGTAGAATGTACGACACCTCACAACTCCTAACAACACCTTACAATACCGTACGTAAAAATAAAATCCATAATAAACCCAATGAATTTGTCAGAGTCCTTTGAACATCGTACGATAACTCAGGATTTGTTACGACTCTGTTTTTGACATTAGCAACATGAAAAGTAATTTCGTATAATGTAGGACGCGTTACAACTTCCAAGAACACCTTACATCACAGTAATAAACATTAAAACTCCATAATAAACCTAATGAATGCCCCCGAGTCAGTTAAACATCCTACGACAACTTAGAATATCTTACGACTCTCTATGCCAAATTAGCACATTGAAAAGCATGTAAGTTTAATGTATGACACCTCACAACTCGTAACAACACCTTACAATAACGTACGTAAAAATAAAATCCATAATAAACCCAATGAATTCGCCCGAGTCCTTTGAACAACCTACGATAACTCAGGATTTGTTACGACTCTGTATGTGACATTAGCAACATGAAAAGTAATTTCGAATAATGTAGGACGCGTTACAACTTCTAAGAACACCATACATCACCGTACGAAACATTAAAACTCCATAATAAACCTAATGAATTCCTCCGAGTTATTTAAACATCGTATGCAACTTAGAATATATTACGACTCTGTATGCCACATTAGTACCTTGAAAAGCATGTTAGTATAATGTACGACATCTCACAACTCCTAACAATACCGTACGTAAAAATAAAATCCACAATAAACCTAAAGAATTTGTCCGAGTCCTTTGAACATCGTACATTAACTCAGGACTTGTTACGCCTCTGTATGTGACATTAGCAACATGAAAATTAATTTAGAATAATGTAGGACGCGTTACAACTTCCAAGAACACCTTACATCACCGTAATAAACATTAAAACTCCATAATAAACCTAATGAATTCTCCCAAGTCATTTAAACATCGTACGACAACTTAGAATATCTTACGACTCTCTATGTCACATTAGCACATTGAAAAGCATGTTAGTTTGGTGTACGACACCTCACAACTCGTAACAACACCTTACAATAGCGTACGTAAAAATAAAATCCATAATAAACCCAATGAATTCGCCCGAGTCCTTTGAACATCGTACGATAACTCAGGATTTGTTACTACTCTGTATGTGACATTAGCAACATGAAAAGTAATTTCGAATAATGTAGGACGCGTTACAACTTCTAAGAACACCTTACATCACAGTAATAAACATTAAAACTCCATAATAAACCTAATGAATGCCCCCGAGTCAGTTAAACATCCTACGACAACTTAGAATATCTTACGACTCTCTATGCCAAATTAGCACATTGAAAAGCATGTAAGTTTAATGTACGACACCTCACAACTCGTAACAACACCTTACAATAACGTACGTAAAAATAAAATCCATAATAAACCCAATGAATTCGCCCGAGTCCTTTGAACATCCTACGATAACTCAGGATTTGTTACGACTCTGTATGTGACATTAGCAACATGAAAAGTAATTTCGAATAATGTAGGACGCGTTACAACTTCTAAGAACACCATACATCACCGTACGAAACATTAAAACTCCATAATAAACCTAATGAATTCCTCCGAGTTATTTAAACATCGTATGCAACTTAGAATATATTACGACTCTGTATGCCACATTAGTACCTTGAAAAGCATGTTAGTATAATGTACGACATCTCACAACTCCTAACAATACCGTACGTAAAAATAAAATCCATAATAAACCTAAAGAATTTGTCCGAGTCCTTTGAACATCGTACATTAACTCAGGACTTGTTACGACTCTGTATGTGACATTAGCAACATGAAAAGTAATTTGGAATAATGTAGGACGCGTTACAACTTCTAAGAACACCTTACATCACCGTCCGAAACATTAAAACTCCAAAATAAACCTAATGAATTCTTCCAAGTCATTTAAACATCGTACGACAACTTAGAATATCTTACGACTCTGTATGCCACATTAGTACCTTGAAAAGTATGTTTGTATAATGTACGACACCTCACAACTCCTAACACCACCTTACAATACCTTACATAAAAATAAAATCCATAATAAACCTAATGAATTCGTCCGAGTCCTAAGAACATCGTACGATAACTCAGGACTTGTTACGACTCTGTATGTGACATTACCACATTAGCACATTGAAAAGCATGTTAGTTTGATGTACGACACCTCACAACTCGTAACAACAACTTACAATAACGTACGTAAAAATAAAATCCATAATAAACCCAATGAATTCGCCCGAGTCCTTTGAACATCGTACGATTACTCAGGATTTGTTACTACTCTGTATGTGACATTAGCAACATGAAAAGTAATTTCGAATAATGTAGGACGCGTTACAACTTCTAAGAACACATACATCACCGTACGAAACATTAAAACTCCATAATAAACCTAAGGAATTCCTCCGAGTATGTAAACATCGTATGCAACTTAGAATATATTACGACTCTGTATGCCACATTAGCACCTTGAAAAGCATGTTAGTATAATGTACGACATCTCACAACTCCTAACAACACCTTACAATACCGTACGTAAAAATAAAATCCATAATAAACCTAAAGAATTCGTCCGAGTCCTTTGAACATCGTACATTAACTCAGGACTTGTTACGACTTTGTAAGTGACATTAGCAACATGAAAATTAATTTAGAATAATGTAGGACGCGTTACAACTTCCAAGAACACCTTACATCACCGTAATAAACATTAAAACTCCATAATAAACCTAATGAATTCCTCCGAGTCATCTAAACATCGAACGACAACTTAGAATATCTTACGACTCTATATGCCACATTAGCACCTTGAAAAGCATGTTAGTAGAATGTACGACACCTCACAACTCCTAACAACACCTTACAATACCGTACGTAAAAATAAAATCCATAATAAACCCAATGAATTCGTCCGTGTCCATTGAACATCGTACGATAACTCAGGATTTTTTACGACTCTGTTTTTGACATTAGCAACATGAAAGTAATTTCGTATAATGTAGGACGCGTTACAACTTCCAAGAACACCTTACATCACAGTAATAAACATTAAAACTCCATAATAAACCTAATGAATGCCCCCGAGTCAGTTAAACATCCCACGACAACTTAGAATATCTTACGACTCTCTATGCCAAATTAGCACATTGAAAAGCATGTAAGTTTAATGTACGACACCTCACAACTCGTAACAACACCTTACAATAACGTACGTAAAAATAAAATCCATAATAAACCCAATGAATTCGCCCGAGTCCTTTGAACATCCTACGATAACTCAGGATTTGTTACGACTCTGTATGTGACATTAGCAACATGAAAAGTAATTTCGAATAATGTAGGACGCGTTACAACTTCTAAGAACACCATACATCACCGTACGAAACATTAAAATTCCATAATAAACCTAATGAATTCCTCCGAGTTATTTAAACATCGTATGCAACTTAGAATATATTACGACTCTGTATGCCACATTAGCACCTTGAAAAGCATGTTAGTATAATGTACGACATCTCACAACTCCTAACAATACCGTACGTAAAAATAAAATCTATAATAAACCTAAAGAATTCGTCCGAGTCCTTTGAACATCGTACATTAACTAAGGACTTGTTACGACTCTGTATGTGACATTAGCAACATGAAAATTAATTTTGAATAATGTAGGACGCGATACAACTTCCAAGAACACCTTACATCACCGTAATAAACATTAAAACTCCATAATAAACCTAATGAATTCCCCTAAGTCATTTAAACATCGTACGACAACTTAGAATATCTTACGACTCTCTATGCCACATTAGCACATTGAAAAGCATGTTAGTTTAATGTACGACACCTCATAACTCGTAACAACACCTTACAATACCGTATGTAAAAATAAAATCCATAGAAAACCCAATGAATTCGCCCGAGTCCTTTGAACATCGTACGATAACTCAGGATTTGTTACGACTCTGTATGTGACATTAGCAACATGAAAAGTAATTTCGAATAATGTAAGACGCGTTACAACTTCTAAGAACACCATACATCACCGTACGAAACATTAAAACTCCATAATAAACCTAATGAATTCCTCCGAGTTATTTAAACATCGTATGCAACTTAGAATATATTACGACTCTGTATGCCACATTAGCACCTTGAAAAGCATGTTAGTATAATGTACGACATCTCACAACTCCTAACAACACCTTACAATACCGTACGTAAAAATAAAATCCATAATAAACCTAAAGAATTCGTCCGATTCCTTTGAACATCGTACATTAACTCAGGACTTGTTACGACTCTGTATGTAACATTAGCAACATGAAAATTAATTTAGAATAATGTAGGACGCGTTACAACTTCCAAGAACACCTTACATCACCGTAATAAACATTAAAACTCCATAATAAACCTAATGAATTCCTACGAGTCATTTAAACAATGAACGACAACTTAGAATATCTTACAACTCTGTATGCCACATTAGCACATTGAAAATCATGTTAGTTTAATGTACGACAGCTCACAACTCCTAACAACACCTTAAAATACCGTACGCAAAAATAAAATCCATAATAAACCCAATGATTTCGTCCGAGTCCTTTGACCATCGTATGATAACTCAGGATTTGTTACGACTCTGTATGTGACATTAGCAACATGAAAAGTAATTTAGAATAATGTAGGACGCGTTACAACTTCCAAGAACACATTACATCACCGTAATAAACATTAAAACTCCATAATAAACCTAATGAATTCCTCCGAGTCATTTAAACATCGAACGACAACTTAGAATATCTTACGACTCTGTATGCCACATTAGCACCTTGAAAAGCACGTTAGTATAATGTACGACACCTCACAACTCCTAACAACACCCTACAATACCGTCGTAAAAATAAAATCCATAATAAACTTAATGAATTCGTCCGAGTCCTATGAACATCGTATGATAACTAAGGACTTGTTACGACTCTGTATGTGACATTAGCAACATGAAAAGAAATTTAGAATAATGTAGGACGCGTTACAACTTCTAAGAACACCTTACATCACCGTACGAAACATTAAAACTCCATAATAAACCTAATGAATTCCTCCGAGTCATTTAAACATCGAATGACAACTTAGAATATATTACGACTCTGTATGCCACATTAGCACATTGAAATTCATGTTCGTTTAATGTACAACACCTCACAACTCCTAACAACACCTTACAATACCGTACGTAAAAATAAAATCCATAATAAACCCAATGAATTGTCCGAGTCCTTTGAACATCGTATGAAAACTCAGGATTTGTTACGACTCTGTATGTGACATTAGCAACATGAAAAGCAAGTTAGAATAATGTAGGACGCGTTACAACTTCTAAAAACACCTTACATCACCGTATGAAACATTAAAACTCCATAATAAACCTAATGAATTCTCCTAAGTCATTTAAACATCGTACGACAACTTAGAATATCTTACGACTCTCTATGCCACATTAGCACATTGAAAGGCATGTTAGTTTAATGTACGACACCTCACAACTCCAAACAACACCTTACAATACCGTACGTAAAAATAAAATCCATAATAAACTCAATGAATTCATCCGTGTCCTTTGAACATCGTACGATAACTCAGGACTTGTTATGACTCTATAAGTGACATTAGCAACATGAAAAGTAATTTAGAATAATGTAGGACGCGTTACAACTTCCAAGAACACCTTACATCACCGTAATAAACATTAAAACTCCATAATAAAGCTAATGAATTCCTCCGACTCTTTTAAACATCGAACGACAACTTAGAATATCTTACGACTCTGTATGCCACATTAGCACCTTGAAAACCATGTTAGTATAATGTACGACACCTCAGAACTCCTAACAACACCTTACAATACCGTACGAAAAAACAAAATTCATAATAAACTTAACGAATTCGTCCGAGTACTATGAACATCTTATGATCACTCAGGACTTGTTACGACTCTGTATGTGACATTAGCAACATGAAATGAAATTTAGAATAATGTAGGACGCGTTACAACTTCTAAGAACACGTTACATCACCGTACGAAACATTAAAACTCCATAATAAACCTAATGAATTCCTCCGAGTCATTTAAACATCGTACAACAACTTAGAATATCTTACTACTCTCTATACCACATTAGCACATTGAAAATCATGTTAATTTAATGTACGACACCTCACAACTCCTAACAACACTTTACAATACCGTACGTAAAAATAAAATCCATAATAAACCCAATGAATTCGTCCGAGTCCTTTGAACATCGTATGATAACTCAGGATTTGTTACGACTCTGTATGTGACATTAGCAACATGAAAAGCAAGTAAAAATAATGTAGGACGCGTTACAACTTCTAAAAACACCTTACATCACCGTACGAAACATTAAAACTCCATAATAAACCTAATGAATTCCTCCGAGTCATTAAAACATCGAACGACAACTTAGAATATCTTACGATTCTATATGCCACATTAGCACATTGAAAATCATGTTAGTTTAATGTACGACACCTCACAACTCCTAACAATACCTTACAATACCGTACGTAAAAATAAAATCCATAATAAACCCAATGAATTCGTCCGAGTCCTTTGAACATCGTATGATAACTCAGGATTTGTTACGACTCTGTATGTGACATTAGCAACATGAAAAGCAAGTTAGAATAATGTAGGACGCGTTACAACTTCTAAAAACACCTTACATCACCGTATGAAACATTAAAACTCCATAATAAACCTAATGAATTCCCCCAAGTCATTTAAACATTGTACGACAACTTAGAATATCTTACGACTCTCTATGCCACATTAGCACATTGAAGGGCATGTTAGTTTAATGTACGTCACCTCACAACTCCTAACAACACCTTACAATACCGTACGTAAAAATAAAATCCATAGTAAACCCAATGAATTCGTCCGAGTCCTTTGAACATCGTACGATAACTCAGGACTTGTTACAACTTTGTTTTTGACATTAGCAACATGAAAAGCAAGTTAGAATAATGTAGGACGCGTTACAACTTCTAAAAACACCTTACATCAACGTATGAAACATTAAAACTCCATAATAAACCTAATGAATTCCCCCAAATCATTTAAACATCGTACGCCAACTTAGAATATCTTACGACTCTCTATGCCACATTAGCACATTGAAAAGCATGTTAGTTTAATGTACGACACCTCACAACTCTTAACAACACCTTACAATACCGTACGTAAAAATAAAATCCATAATAAACCCAATGAATTCGTCCGAGTCCTTTGAACATCGTACGATAACTCAGGATTTGTTACGATTCTGTTTTTGACATTAGCAATATGAAAAGTAATTTCGTATAATGTAGGACGCGTTACAACTTCCAAGAACACCTTACATCACCGTAATAAACATTAAAACTCCATTATAAACCTAATGAATGCCCCCGAGTCAGTTAAACATCGTACGACAACTTAGAATATCTTACGACTCTCTATGCCACATTAGCACATTGAAAAGCATGTTAGTTTAATGTACGACACCTCACACCTCGTAACAAAACCTTACAATACCGTACGTAAAAATAAAATCCATAATAAACCCAATGAATTCGTCCGAGTCCTTTGAAAATCGTACGATAACTCAGGATTTGTTACGACTCTGTATGTGACATTAGCAACATGAAAAGTAATTTCGAATAATGTAGGACGCGTTACAACTTCTAAGAACACCATACATCACCGTACGAAACATTAAAACTCCATAATAAACCTAATGAATTCCTCCGAGTTATTTAAACATCGTATGCAACTTAGAATATATTATGACTCTGTATGCCACATTAGCACCTTGAAAAGCATGTTAGTATAATGTACGACATCTCACAACTCCTAACAACACCTTACAATACCGTACGTAAAAATAAAATCCATAATAAACCTAAAGAATTCTTCCGAGTCCTTTGAACATCGTACATTAACTCAGGACTTGTTACGACTCTGTATGTGACATTAGCAACATGAAAATTAATTTAGAGTAATGTAGGACGCGTTACAACTTCCAAGAACACCTTACATCACCGTAATAAACATTAAAACTCCATAATAAACCTAATGAATTCCTCCGAGTCATTTAAACATCGTACGACAACTTATAATATCTTACGACTCCCTATGCCACATTAGCACATTGAAAGGCATGTTAGTTTAATGTACGACACCTCACAACTCCTAAAAACTCCTTACAATACCGTACGTAAAAATAAAATCCATAATAAACCCAATGAATTCATCTGATTCCTTTGAACATCGTACGAAAACTCAGGACTTGTTACGACTCTATAAGTGACATTAGCAACATGAAAAGTAATTTAGAATAATGTAGGACGCGTTACAACTTCCAAGAACACCTTACATCACCGTAATAAACATTAAAACTCCATAATAAACCTAATGAATTCCTCCGAGTCATTTAAACATCGAACGACAACTTAGAATATCTTACGACTCTGTATGCCACATTAGCACATTGAAAATCATGTTAGTTTAATGTACGACACCTCACAACTCTTAACAACACCTTACAATACCGTACGTAAATATAAAATCCATAATAAACCCAATGAATTCGTGCGAGTCCTTTGAACATCGTATGATAACTCAGGATTTGTTACGACTCTGTATGTGACATTAGAAACATGAAAAGCAAGTTAGAATAATGTAGGACGCGTTACAACTTCTAAAAACACCTTACATCACCGTATGAAACATTAAAACTCCATAATAAACCTAATGAATTCCCCTAAGGCATTTAAACATCGTACGACAACTTAGAATATCTTACGACTCTCTATGCCACATTAGCACATTGAAAGGCATGTTAGTTTAATGTACGACACCTCACAACTCCTAACAACACCTTACAATACCGTACGTAAAAATAAAATCCATAATAAACCCAATAAATTCGTCCGAGTCCTTTGAACATCGTACGATAACTCAGGACTTGTTACGACTCTATAAGTGACATTAGCAACATGAAAAGTAATTTAGAATAATGTAGGACGCGTTACAACTTCCAAGAACACCTTACATCACCGTAATAAACATTAAAACTCCATAATAAACCTAATGAATTCCTCCGAGTCATTTAAACATCGAACGACAACTTAGAATATCTTACGACTCTGTATGCCACATTAGCACCTTGAAAAGCATGTTAGTATAATGTATGACACCTCAGAACTCCTAACAACACCTTACAATACCGTACGTAAAAATAAAATCCATAATAAACTTAATGAATTCGTTCGAGTCCTATGAACATCGTATGATAACTCGGGACTTGTTACGACTCTGTATGTGACATTAGCAACATGAAATGAAATTTAGAATAATGTAGGACGCGTTACAACTTCTAAGAACACGTTACATCACCGTACGAAACATTAAAACTCAATAATAAACCTAATGAATTCCTCCGAGTCATTTAAACATCGTACAACAACTTAGAATATCTTACTACTCTCTATACCACATTAGCACATTGAAAATCATGTTAGTTTAATGTACTACACCTCAGAACTCCTAACAACACTTTACAATACCGTACGTAAAAATAAAATCCATAATAAACCCAATGAATTCGTCCGAGTCCTTTGAACATCGTACGATAACTCAGGACTTGTTACGACTCTATAAGTGACATTAGCAACATGAAAAAAGTAATTTAGAATAATGTAGGACGCGTTACAACTTCCAAGAACACCTTACATCACCGTAATAAACATTAAAACTCCATAATAAACCTAATGAATTCCTCCGAGTCATTTAAACATCGAACGACAACTTAGAATATCTTACGACTCTGTATGCCACATTAGCACCTTGAAAAGCATGTTAGTATAATGTACGACACCTCAGAACTCCTAACAACACCTTACAATACCGTACGTAAAAATAAAATCCATAATAAACTTAATGAATTCGTTCGAGTCCTATGAACATCGTATGATAACTCGGGACTTGTTACGACTCTGTATGTGACATTAGCAACATGAAATGAAATTTAGAATAATGTAGGACGCGTTACAACTTCTAAGAACACGTTACATCACCGTACGAAACATTAAAACTCAATAATAAACCTAATGAATTCCTCCGAGTCATTTAAACATCGTACAACAACTTAGAATATCATACTACTCTCTATACCACATTAGCACATTGAAAATCATGTTAGTTTAATGTACGACACCTCAGAACTCCTAACAACACCTTACAATACCGTACGTAAAAATAAAATCCATAATAAACCCAATGAATTCGTCCGAGTCCTTTGAACATCGTACGATAACTCAGGACGTGTTACGACTCTATAAGTGACATTAGCAACATGAAAAGTAATTTAGAATAATGTAGGACGCGTTACAACTTCCAAGAACACCTTACATCACCGTAATAAACATTAAAACAACATAATAAACCTAATGAATTCCTCCGAGTAATTTAAACATCGAACGACAACTTAGAATATCTTACGACTCTGTATGCCACATTAGCACCTTGAAACGCATGTTAGTATAATGTACGATACCTCAGAACTCCTAACAACACCTTACAATACCGTACGTAAAAATAAAATCCATAATAAACTTATAGAAATTCGTTCGAGTCCTATGAACATCGTATGATAACTCGGGACTTGTTACGACTCTGTATGTGACATTAGCAACATGAAATGAAATTTAGAATAATGTAGGACGCGTTACAACTTCTAAGAACACGTTACATCACCGTACGAAACATTAAAACTCCATAATAAACTTAATGAATTCCTCCGAGTCATTTAAACATCGTACAACAACTTAGAATATCATACTACTCTCTATACCACATTAGCACATTGAAAATCATGTTAGTTTAATGTACGACACCTCAGAACTCCTAACAACACCTTACAATACCGTACGTAAAAATAAAATCCATAATAATCCCAATGAATTCGTCTGAGTTCTTTGAACAACGTACGATAACTCAGGACTTGTTACGACACTGTATGTGACATTAGCAACATGAAAAGAAATTTAGAATAATGTAGGACGCGTTACAACTTCCAAGAACACCTTACATCACCGTACGAAACATTAAAACTCCATAATAAACCTAATGAATTCCTCCGAGTCATTTAAACATCGAACGACAACTTAGAATATCTTACGACTCTGTATGCCACATTAGCACCTTGAAAAGCATGTTAGTATAATGTACGACACCTCAGAACTCCTAACAACACCTTACAATACCGTACGTAAAAATAAAATCCATAATAAACTTAATGAATTCGTTCGAGTCCAATGAACATCGTATGATAACTCGGGACTTGTTAGACTCTGTATGTGACATTAGCAACATGAAATGAAATTTAGAATAATGTAGGACGCGTTACAACTTCTAAGAACACGTTACATCACCGTACGAAACATTAAAACTCCATAATAAACCTAATGAATTTCTCCGAGTCATTTAAACATCGTACCACAACTTAGAATATCATACTACTCTCTATACCACATTAGCACATTGAAAATCATGTTAGTTTAATGTACGACACCTCAGAACTCCTAACAACACCTTACAATACCGTACGTAAAAATAAAATCCATAATAAACCCAATGAATTCGTCTGAGTCCTATGAACATCGTATGATAACTCAGGACTTGTTACGACACTGTATGTGACATTAGCAACATGAAAAGAAATTTAGAATAATGTAGGACGCGTTACAACTTCTAAGAACACGTTACATCACCGTACGAAACATTAAAACTCCATAATAAACTTAATGAATTCCTCCGAGTCATTTAAACATCGTACAACAACTTAGAATATCATACTACTCTCTATACCACATTAGCACATTGAAAATCATGTTAGTTTAATGTACGACACCTCAGAACTCCTAACAACACCTTACAATACCGTACGTAAAAATAAAATCCATAATAATCCCAATGAATTCGTCTGAGTCCTTTGAACAACGTACGATAACTCAGGACTTGTTACGACACTGTATGTGACATTAGCAACATGAAAAGAAATTTAGAATAATGTAGGACGCGTTACAACTTCCAAGAACACCTTACATCACCGTACGAAACATTAAAACTCCATAATAAACCTAATGAATTCCTCCGAGTCATTTAAACATCGAACGACAACTTAGAATATCTTACGACTCTGTATGCCACATTAGCACCTTGAAAAGCATGTTAGTATAATGTACGACACCTCAGAACTCCTAACAACACCTTACAATACCGTACGTAAAAATAAAATCCATAATAAACTTAATGAATTCGTTCGAGTCCAATGAACATCGTATGATAACTCGGGACTTGTTAGACTCTGTATGTGACATTAGCAACATGAAATGAAATTTAGAATAATGTAGGACGCGTTACAACTTCTAAGAACACGTTACATCACCGTACGAAACATTAAAACTCCATAATAAACCTAATGAATTTCTCCGAGTCATTTAAACATCGTACCACAACTTAGAATATCATACTACTCTCTATACCACATTAGCACATTGAAAATCATGTTAGTTTAATGTACGACACCTCAGAACTCCTAACAACACCTTACAATACCGTACGTAAAAATAAAATCCATAATAAACCCAATGAATTCGTCCGAGTCCTTTGAACATCGTACGATAACTCAGGACTTGTTACGACTCTATAAGTGACATTAGCAACATGAAAAAAGTAATTTAGAATAATGTAGGACGCGTTACAACTTCCAAGAACACCTTACATCACCGTAATAAACATCAAAACTCCATAATAAACCTAATGAATTCCTCCGAGTCATTTAAACATCGAACGACAACTTAGAATATCTTACGACTCTGTATGCCACATTAGCACCTTGAAAAGCATGTTAGTATAATGTACGACACCTCAGAACTCCTAACAACACCTTACAATACCGTACGTAAAAATAAAATCCATAATAAACTTAATGAATTCGTTCGAGTCCTATGAACATCGTATGATAACTCGGGACTTGTTACGACTCTGTATGTGACATTAGCAACATGAAATGAAATTTAGAATAATGTAGGACGCGTTACAACTTCTAAGAACACGTTACATCACCGTACGAAACATTAAAACTCAATAATAAACCTAATGAATTCCTCCGAGTCATTTAAACATCGTACAACAACTTAGAATATCATACTACTCTCTATACCACATTAGCACATTGAAAATCATGTTAGTTTAATGTACGACACCTCAGAACTCCTAACAACACCTTACAATACCGTACGTAAAAATAAAATCCATAATAAACCCAATGAATTCGTCCGAGTCCTTTGAACATCGTACGATAACTCAGGACGTGTTACGACTCTATAAGTGACATTAGCAACATGAAAAGTAATTTAGAATAATGTAGGACGCGTTACAACTTCCAAGAACACCTTACATCACCGTAATAAACATTAAAACAACATAATAAACCTAATGAATTCCTCCGAGTAATTTAAACATCGAACGACAACTTAGAATATCTTACGACTCTGTATGCCACATTAGCACCTTGAAACGCATGTTAGTATAATGTACGATACCTCAGAACTCCTAACAACACCTTACAATACCGTACGTAAAAATAAAATCCATAATAAACTTATAGAAATTCGTTCGAGTCCTATGAACATCGTATGATAACTCGGGACTTGTTACGACTCTGTATGTGACATTAGCAACATGAAATGAAATTTAGAATAATGTAGGACGCGTTACAACTTCTAAGAACACGTTACATCACCGTACGAAACATTAAAACTCCATAATAAACTTAATGAATTCCTCCGAGTCATTTAAACATCGTACAACAACTTAGAATATCATACTACTCTCTATACCACATTAGCACATTGAAAATCATGTTAGTTTAATGTACGACACCTCAGAACTCCTAACAACACCTTACAATACCGTACGTAAAAATAAAATCCATAATAATCCCAATGAATTCGTCTGAGTTCTTTGAACAACGTACGATAACTCAGGACTTGTTACGACACTGTATGTGACATTAGCAACATGAAAAGAAATTTAGAATAATGTAGGACGCGTTACAACTTCCAAGAACACCTTACATCACCGTACGAAACATTAAAACTCCATAATAAACCTAATGAATTCCTCCGAGTCATTTAAACATCGAACGACAACTTAGAATATCTTACGACTCTGTATGCCACATTAGCACCTTGAAAAGCATGTTAGTATAATGTACGACACCTCAGAACTCCTAACAACACCTTACAATACCGTACGTAAAAATAAAATCCATAATAAACTTAATGAATTCGTTCGAGTCCAATGAACATCGTATGATAACTCGGGACTTGTTAGACTCTGTATGTGACATTAGCAACATGAAATGAAATTTAGAATAATGTAGGACGCGTTACAACTTCTAAGAACACGTTACATCACCGTACGAAACTTTAAAACTCCATAATAAACCTAATGATTTTCTCCGAGTCATTTAAACATCGTACCACAACTTAGAATATCATACTACTCTCTATACCACATTAGCACATTGAAAATCATGTTAGTTTAATGTACGACACCTCAGAACTCCTAACAACACCTTACAATACCGTACGTAAAAATAAAATCCATAATAAACCCAATGAATTCGTCTGAGTCCTATGAACATCGTATGATAACTCAGGACTTGTTACGACACTGTATGTGACATTAGCAACATGAAAAGAAATTTAGAATAATGTAGGACGCGTTACAACTTCTAAGAACACGTTACATCACCGTACGAAACATTAAAACTCCATAATAAACTTAATGAATTCCTCCGAGTCATTTAAACATCGTACAACAACTTAGAATATCATACTACTCTCTATACCACATTAGCACATTGAAAATCATGTTAGTTTAATGTACGACACCTCAGAACTCCTAACAACACCTTACAATACCGTACGTAAAAATAAAATCCATAATAATCCCAATGAATTCGTCTGAGTCCTTTGAACAACGTACGATAACTCAGGACTTGTTACGACACTGTATGTGACATTAGCAACATGAAAAGAAATTTAGAATAATGTAGGACGCGTTACAACTTCCAAGAACACCTTACATCACCGTACGAAACATTAAAACTCCATAATAAACCTAATGAATTCCTCCGAGTCATTTAAACATCGAACGACAACTTAGAATATCTTACGACTCTGTATGCCACATTAGCACCTTGAAAAGCATGTTAGTATAATGTACGACACCTCAGAACTCCTAACAACACCTTACAATACCGTACGTAAAAATAAAATCCATAATAAACTTAATGAATTCGTTCGAGTCCAATGAACATCGTATGATAACTCGGGACTTGTTAGACTCTGTATGTGACATTAGCAACATGAAATGAAATTTAGAATAATGTAGGACGCGTTACAACTTCTAAGAACACGTTACATCACCGTACGAAACATTAAAACTCCATAATAAACCTAATGATTTTCTCCGAGTCATTTAAACATCGTACCACAACTTAGAATATCATACTACTCTCTATACCACATTAGCACATTGAAAATCATGTTAGTTTAATGTACGACACCTCAGAACTCCTAACAACACCTTACAATACCGTACGTAAAAATAAAATCCATAATAAACCCAATGAATTCGTCTGAGTCCTATGAACATCGTATGATAACTCAGGACTTGTTACGACACTGTATGTGACATTAGCAACATGAAAAGAAATTTAGAATAATGTAGGACGCGTTACAACTTCTAAGAACACGTTACATCACCGTACGAAACATTAAAACTCCATAATAAACTTAATGAATTCCTCCGAGTCATTTAAACATCGTACAACAACTTAGAATATCATACTACTCTCTATACCACATTAGCACATTGAAAATCATGTTAGTTTAATGTACGACACCTCAGAACTCCTAACAACACCTTACAATACCGTACGTAAAAATAAAATCCATAATAATCCCAATGAATTCGTCTGAGTCCTTTGAACAACGTACGATAACTCAGGACTTGTTACGACACTGTATGTGACATTAGCAACATGAAAAGAAATTTAGAATAATGTAGGACGCGTTACAACTTCCAAGAACACCTTACATCACCGTACGAAACATTAAAACTCCATAATAAACCTAATGAATTCCTCCGAGTCATTTAAACATCGAACGACAACTTAGAATATCTTACGACTCTGTATGACACATTAGCACCTTGAAAAGCATGTTAGTATAATGTACGACACCTCAGAACTCCTAACAACACCTTACAATACCGTACGTAAAAATAAAATCCATAATAAACTTAATGAATTCGTTCGAGTCCAATGAACATCGTATGATAACTCGGGACTTGTTAGACTCTGTATGTGACATTAGCAACATGAAATGAAATTTAGAATAATGTAGGACGCGTTACAACTTCTAAGAACACGTTACATCACCGTACGAAACATTAAAACTCCATAATAAACCTAATGAATTTCTCCGAGTCATTTAAACATCGTACCACAACTTAGAATATCATACTACTCTCTATACCACATTAGCACATTGAAAATCATGTTAGTTTAATGTACGACACCTCAGAACTCCTAACAACACCTTACAATACCGTACGTAAAAATAAAATCCATAATAAACCCAATGAATTCGTCTGAGTCCTATGAACATCGTATGATAACTCAGGACTTGTTACGACACTGTATGTGACATTAGCAACATGAAAAGAAATTTAGAATAATGTAGGACGCGTTACAACTTCTAAGAACACCTTACATCACCGTACGAAACATTAAAACTCCATAATAAACCTAATGAATTCCTCCGAGTCATTTAAACATCGAACGACAACTTAGAATATCTTACGACTCTATATGCCACATTAGCACATTGAAAATCATGTTAGTTTAATGTACGACACCTCACAACTCCTAACAACACCTTACAATACGGTACGTAAAAATAAAATCCATAATAAACCCAATGAATTCGTCCGAGTCCTTTGAACATCGTATGATAACTCAGGATTTGTTACGACTCTGTATGTGACATTAGCAACATGAAAAGCAAGTTAGAATAATGTAGGACGCGTTACAACTTCTAAAAACACCTTACATCACCGTATGAAACATTAAAACTCCATAATAAACCTAATGAATTCCCCAAGTCATTTAAACATCGTACGACAACTTAGAATATCTTACGACTCTCAATGCCACATTAGCACATTGAAAGGCATGTTAGTTTAATGTACGAAACCTCACAACTCCTAACAACACCTTACAATACCGTACGTAAAAATAAAATCCATAATAAACCCAATAAATTCATCCGAGTCCTTTGAACATCGTACGAAAACTCAGGACTTGTTACGACTCTATAAGTGACATTAGCAACATGAAAAGTAATTTAGAATAATGTAGGACGCGTTACAACTTCCAAGAACACCATACATCACCGTAATAAACATTAAAACTCCATAATAAACCTAATGAATTCCTCCGAGTCATTTAAACATCGAACGACAACTTAGAATATCTTACGACTCTGTATGCCACATTAGCACCTTGAAAAGCATGTTAGTATAATGTACGACACCTCAGAACTCCTAACAACACCTTACAATACCGTACGTAAAAATAAAATCCATAATAAACTTAATGAATTCGTCCGAGTCCTATGAACATCGTATGATAACTCAGGACTTGTTACCACTCTGTATGTGACATTAGCAACATGAAATGAAATTTAGAATAATGTAGGACGCGTTACAACTTCTAAGAACACGTTACATCACCGTACGAAACATTAAAACTCCATAATAAACCTAATGAAATCCTCCGAGACATTTAAACATCGTACAACAACTTAGAATATCTTACTACTCTCTATACCACATTAGCACATTGAAAATCATGTTAGTTTAATGTACGACACCTCACAACTCCTAACAACACTTTACAATACCGTACGTAAAAATAAAATCCATAATAAACCCAATGAATTCGTCCGTGTCCTTTGAACATCGTATGATAACTCAGGATTTGTAACGACTCTGTATGTGACATTAGCAACATGAAAAGCAAGTTAGAATAATGTAGGACGCGTTACAACTTCTAAAAACACCTTACATCACCGTATGAAACATTAAAACTCCATAATAAACCTAATGAATTCCCCAAGTCATTTAAACATCGTACGACAACTTAGAATATCTTACGACTCTCTATGCCACATTAGCACATTGAAAGGCATGTTAGTTTAATGTACGAAACCTCACAACTCCTAACAACACCTTACAATACCGTACGTAAAAATAAAATCCATAATAAACCCAATAAATTCATCCGAGTCCTTTGAACATCGTACGAAAACTCAGGACTTGTTACGACTCTATAAGTGACATTAGCAACATGAAAAGTAATTTAGAATAATGTAGGACGCGTTACAACTTCCAAGAACACCTTACATCACCGTAATAAACATTAAAACTCCATAATAAACCTAATGAATTCCTCCGAGTCATTTAAACATCGAACGACAACTTAGAATATCTTACGACTTTGTATGCCACATTAGCACCTTGAAAAGCATGTTAGTATAATGTACGACACCTCAGAACTCCTAACAACACCTTACAATACCGTACGTAAAAATAAAATCCATAATAAACTTAATGAATTCGTCTGAGTCCTATGAACATCGTATGATAACTCAGGACTTGTTACCACTCTGTATGTGACATTAGCAACATGAAATGAAATTTAGAATAATGTAGGACGCGTTACAACTTCTAAGAACACGTTACATCACCGTACGAAACATTAAAACTCCATAATAAACCTAATGAATTCCTCCGAGACATTTAAACATCGTACAACAACTTAGAATATCTTACTACTCTCTATACCACATTAGCACATTGAAAATCATGTTAGTTTAATGTACGACACCTCACAACTCCTAACAACACTTTACAATACCGTACGTAAAAATAAAATCCATAATAAACCCAATGAATTCGTCCGTGTCCTTTGAACATCGTATGATAACTCAGGATTTGTTACGACTCTGTATGTGACATTAGCAACATGAAAAGCAAGTTAGAATAATGTAGGACGCGTTACAACTTCTAAAAACACCTTACATCACCGTATGAAACATTAAAACTCCATATTAAACCTAATGAATTCTCCAAGTCATTTAAACATCGTACGACAACTTATAATATCTTACGACTCTCTATGCCACATGAGCACATTGAAAGGCATGTTAGTTTAATGTACGACACCTCACAACTCCTAACAACTCCTTACAATACCGTACGTAAAAATAAAATCCATAATAAACCCAATGAATTCGTCCGTGTCCTTTGAACATCGTATGATAACTCAGGATTTGTTACGACTCTGTATGTGACATTAGCAACATGAAAAGCAAGTTAGAATAATGTAGGACGCGTTACAACTTCTAAAAACACCTTACATCACCGTATGAAACATTAAAACTCCATAATAAACCTAATGAATTCCCCAAGTCATTTAAACATCGTACGACAACTTAGAATATCTTACGACTCTCTATGCCACATTAGCACATTGAAAGGCATGTTAGTTTAATGTACGAAACCTCACAACTCCTAACAACACCTTACAATACCGTACGTAAAAATAAAATCCATAATAAACCCAATAAATTCATCCGAGTCCTTTGAACATCGTACGAAAACTCAGGACTTGTTACGACTCTATAAGTGACATTAGCAACATGAAAAGTAATTTAGAATAATGTAGGACGCGTTACAACTTCCAAGAACACCTTACATCACCGTAATAAACATTAAAACTCCATAATAAACCTAATGAATTCCTCCGAGTCATTTAAACATCGAACGACAACTTAGAATATCTTACGACTCTGTATGCCACATTAGCACCTTGAAAAGCATGTTAGTATAATGTACGACACCTCAGAACTCCTAACAACACCTTACAATACCGTACGTAAAAATAAAATCCATAATAAACTTAATGAATTCGTCCGAGTCCTATGAACATCGTATGATAACTCAGGACTTGTTACCACTCTGTATGTGACACTAGCAACATGAAATGAAATTTAGAATAATGTAGGACGCGTTACAACTTCTAAGAACACGTTACATCACCGTACGAAACATTAAAACTCCATAATAAACCAAATGAATTCCTCCGAGACATTTAAACATCGTACAACAACTTAGAATATCTTACTACTCTCTATACCACATTAGCACATTGAAAATCATGTTAGTTTAATGTACGACACCTCACAACTCCTAACAACACTTTACAATACCGTACGTAAAAATAAAATCCATAATAAACCCAATGAATTCGTCCGTGTCCTTTGAACATCGTATGATAACTCAGGATTTGTTACGACTCTGTATGTGACATTAGCAACATGAAAAGCAAGTTAGAATAATGTAGGACGCGTTACAACTTCTAAAAACACCTTACATCACCGTATGAAACATTAAAACTCCATAATAAACCTAATGAATTCCCCAAGTCATTTAAACATCGTACGACAACTTAGAATATCTTACGACTCTCTATGCCACATTAGCACATTGAAAGGCATGTTAGTTTAATGTACGAAACCTCACAACTCATAACAACACCTTACAATACCGTACGTAAAAATAAAATCCATAATAAACCCAATAAATTCATCCGAGTCCTTTGAACATCGTACGAAAACTCAGGACTTGTTACGACTCTATAAGTGACATTAGCAACATGAAAAGTAATTTAGAATAATGTAGGACGCGTTACAACTTCCAAGAACACCTTACATCACCGTAATAAACATTAAAACTCCATAATAAACCTAATGAATTCCTCCGAGTCATTTAAACATCGAACGACAACTTAGAATATCTTACGACTCTGTATGCCACATTAGCACCTTGAAAAGCATGTTAGTATAATGTACGACACCTCAGAACTCCTAACAACACCTTACAATACCGTACGTAAAAATAAAATCCATAATAAACTTAATGAATTCGTCCGAGTCCTATGAACATCGTATGATAACTCAGGACTTGTTACCACTCTGTATGTGACACTAGCAACATGAAATGAAATTTAGAATAATGTAGGACGCGTTACAACTTCTAAGAACACGTTACATCACCGTACGAAACATTAAAACTCCATAATAAACCAAATGAATTCCTCCGAGACATTTAAACATCGTACAACAACTTAGAATATCTTACTACTCTCTATACCACATTAGCACATTGAAAATCATGTTAGTTTAATGTACGACACCTCACAACTCCTAACAACACTTTACAATACCGTACGTAAAAATAAAATCCATAATAAACCCAATGAATTCGTCCGTGTCCTTTGAACATCGTATGATAACTCAGGATTTGTTACGACTCTGTATGTGACATTAGCAACATGAAAAGCAAGTTAGAATAATGTAGGACGCGTTACAACTTCTAAAAACACCTTACATCACCGTATGAAACATTAAAACTCCATAATAAACCTAATGAATTCCCCAAGTCATTTAAACATCGTACGACAACTTAGAATATCTTACGACTCTCTATGCCACATTAGCACATTGAAAGGCATGTTAGTTTAATGTACGAAACCTCACAACTCATAACAACACCTTACAATACCGTACGTAAAAATAAAATCCATAATAAACCCAATAAATTCATCCGAGTCCTTTGAACATCGTACGAAAACTCAGGACTTGTTACGACTCTATAAGTGACATTAGCAACATGAAAAGTAATTTAGAATAATGTAGGACGCGTTACAACTTCCAAGAACACCTTACATCACCGTAATAAACATTAAAACTCCATAATAAACCTAATGAATTCCTCCGAGTCATTTAAACATCGAACGACAACTTAGAATATCTTACGACTCTGTATGCCACATTAGCACCTTGAAAATCATGTTAGTATAATGTACGACACCTCAGAACTCCTAACAACACCTTACAATACCGTACGTAAAAATAAAATCCATAATAAACTTAATGAATTCGTCCGAGTCCTATGAACATCGGATGATAACTCAGGACTTGTTACCACTCTGTATGTGACATTAGCAACATGAAATGAAAGTTAGAATAATGTAGGACGCGTTACAACTTCTAAGAACACGTTACATCACCGTACGAAACATTAAAACTCCATAATAAACCTAATGAATTCCTCGGAGACATTTAAACATCGTACAACAACTTAGAATATCTTACTACTCTCTATACCACATTAGCACATTGAAAATCATGTTAGTTTAATGTACGACACCTCACAACTCCTAACAACACTTTACAATACCGTACGTAAAAATAAAATCCATAATAAACCCAATGAATTCGTCCGTGTCCTTTGAACATCGTATGATAACTCAGGATTTGTTACGACTCTGTATGTGACATTAGCAACATGAAAAGCAAGTTAGAATAATGTAGGACGCGTTACAACTTCTAAAAACACCTTACATCACCGTATGAAACATTAAAACTCCATATTAAACCTAATGAATTCCCCAAGTCAATTAAACATCGTACGACAACTTATAATATCTTACGACTCTCTATGCCACATTAGCACATTGAAAGGCATGTTAGTTTAATGTACGACACCTCACAACTCCTAACAACTCCTTACAATACCGTACGTAAAAATAAAATCCATAATAAAGCCAATGAATTCATCCGAGTCCTTTGAACATCGTACGAAAACTCAGGACTTGTTACGACTCTATAAGTGACATTAGCAACATGAAAAGTAATTTAGAATAATGTAGGACGCGTTACAACTTCCAAGAACACCTTACATCACCGTAATAAACATTAAAACTCCATAATAAACCTAATGAATTCCTCCGAGTCATTTAAACATCGAACGAAAACTCAGAATATCTTACGACTTTGTATGCCACATTAGCACCTTGAAAACCATGTTAGTATAATGTACGACACCTCAGAACTCCTAACAACACCTTACAATACCGTACGTAAAAATAAAATCCATAATAAACTTAATGAATTCGTCCGAGTCCTATGAACATCGTATGATAACTCAGGACTTGTTACCACTCTGTATGTGACATTAACAACATGAAATGAAATTCAGAATAATGTAGGACGCGTTACAACTTCTAAGAACACGTTACATCACCGTACGAAACGTTAAAACTCCATAATAAAGCTAATGAATTCCTCCGAGATATTTAAACATCGTACAACAACTTAGAATATCTTACTACTCTCTATACCACATTAGCACATTGAAAATCATGTTAGTTTAATGTACGACACCTCACAACTCCTAACAACACTTTACAATACCGTACGTAAAAATAAAATCCATAATAAACCCAATGAATTCGTCCGTGTCCTTTGAACATCGTATGATAACTCAGGAATTGTTACGACTCTATATGTGACATTAGCAACATGAAAAGCAAGTTAGAATAATGTAGGACGCGTTACAACTTCTAAAAACACCTTACATCACCGTATGAAACATTAAAACTCCATAATAAACCTAATAAATTCCCCTAAGTCATTTAAACATCGTACGACAACTTAGAATATCTTACGACTCTCTATGCCACATTAGCACATTGAAAGGCATGTTAGTTTAATGTACAACACCTCACAACTCCTAACAACACCTTACAATACCGTACGTAAAAATAAAATCCATAATAAACCCAATAAATTCGTCCGAGTCTTTTGAACATCGTACGATAACTCAGGACTTGTTACGACTCTATAAGTGACATTAGCAACATGAAAAGTAATTTAGAATAATGTAGGACGCGTTACAACTTCCAAGAACACCTTACATCACCGTAATAAACATTAAAACTCCATAATAAACCTAATGAATTCCTCCGAGTCATTTAAACATCGAACGAAAACTCAGAATATCTTACGACTCTGTATGCCACATTAGCACCTTGAAAACCATGTTAGTATAATGTACGACACCTCAGAACTCCTGACAACACCTTACAATACCGTACGTAAAAATAAAATCCATAATAAACTTAATGAATTCGTCCGAGTCCTATGAACATCGTATGATAACTCAGGACTTGTTACCACTCTGTATGTGACATTAACAACATGAAATGAAATTCAGAATAATGTAGGACGCGTTACAACTTCTAAGAACACGTTACATCACCGTACGAAACATTAAAACTCCATAATAAACCTAATGAATTCCTCCGAGATATTTAAACATCGTACAACAACTTAGAATATCTTACTACTCTCTATACCACATTAGCACATTGAAAATCATGTTAGTTTAATGTACGACACCTCACAACTCCTAACAACACTTTACAATACCGTACGTAAAAATAAAATCCATAATAAACCCAATGAATTCGTCCGTGTCCTTTGAACATCGTATGATAACTCAGGAATTGTTACGACTCTATATGTGACATTAGCAACATGAAAAGCAAGTTAGAATAATGTAGGACGCGTTACAACTTCTAAAAACACCTTACATCACCGTATGAAACATTAAAACTCCATAATAAACCTAATAAATTCCCCTAAGTCATTTAAACATCGTACGACAACTTAGAATATCTTACGACTCTCTATGCCACATTAGCACATTGAAAGGCATGTTAGTTTAATGTACAACACCTCACAACTCCTAACAACACCTTACAATACCGTACGTAAAAATAAAATCCATAATAAACCCAATAAATTCGTCCGAGTCTTTTGAACATCGTACGATAACTCAGGACTTGTTACGACTCTATAAGTGACATTAGCAACATGAAAAGTAATTTAGAATAATGTAGGACGCGTTACAACTTCCAAGAACACCTTACATTACCGTAATAAACATTAAAACTCCATAATAAACCTAATGAATTCCTCCGAGTCATTTAAACATCGAACGACAACTTAGAATATCTTACGACTCTATATGCCACATTAGCACCTTGAAAAGCATGTTAGTATAATGTACGACACCTCAGAACTCCTAACAACACATTACAATACCGTACCTAAAAATAAAATCCATAATAAACTTAATGAATTCGTTCGAGTCCTATGAACATCGTATGATAACTCGGGACTTGTTACGACTCTGTATGTGACATTAGCAACATGAAATGAAATTTAGAATAATGTAGGACGCCTTACAACTTCTAAGAACACGTTACATCACCGTACGAAACATTAAAACTCCATAATAAACCTAATGAATTCCTCCGAGTCATTTAAACATCGTACAACAACTTAGAATATCTTACTACTCTCTATACCACATTAGCACATTGAAAATCATGTTAGTTTAATGTACGGCACCTCAAAACTCTTAACAACACCTTACAATACCGTACGTAAAAATAAAATCCATAATAAACTTAATGAATTCGTCCGAGTCCTATGAACATCGTATGATAACTCAGGACTTGTTACGACTCTGTATGTGACGTTAGCAACATGAAATGAAATTTAGAATAATGTAGGACGCGTTACAACTTCTAAGAACACGTTACGTCACCGTACGAAACATTAAATCTCCATAATAAACCTAATGAATTCCTCCGAGTCATTTAAACATCGTACAACAACTTAGAATATCATACTACTCTCTATACCACATTAGCACATTGAAAATTATGTTAGTTTAATGTACGACACCTCAGAACTCCTAACAACACATTACAATACCGTACGTAAAAATAAAACCCATAATAAACCCAATGAATTCGTCCGAGTCCTATGAACATCGTATGATAACTCAGGACTTGTTACCACTCTGTATGTGACATTAGCAACATGAAAAGAAATTTAGAATAATGTAGGACGCGTTACAACTTCTAAGAACACCTTACATCACCGTACGAAACATTAAAACTCCATAATAAACTTAATGAATTCCTCCGAGTCATTTAAACATCGAACGACAACTTAGAATATCTTACGACTCTGTATGCCACATTAGCACATTGAAAATCATGTTAGTTTAATGTATGACACCTCACAACTCCTAACAACACCTTACAATACCGTACGTAAAAATAAAATCCATAATAAACCCAATGAATTCGTCCGAGTCCTTTGAACATCGTATGATAACTCAGGATTTGTTACGACTCTGTATGTGACATTAGCAACATGAAAAGCAAGTTAGAATAATGTAGGACGCGTTACAACTTCTAAAAACACCTTACATCACCGTATGAAACATTAAAACTCCATAATAAACCTAATGAATTCCCCAAGTCATTTAAACATCGTACGACAACTTAGAATATCTTACGACTCTCTATGCCACATTAGCACATTGAAAGGCATGTTAGTTTAATGTACGACACCTCACAACTCCTAACAACATCTTACAATACCGTACGTAAAAATAAAATCCATAATAAACCCAATGAATTCATCCGAGTCCTTTGAACATCGTACGAAAACTCAGGACTTGTTACGACTCTATAAGTGACATTAGCAACATGAAAAGTAATTTAGAATAATGTAGGACGCGTTACAACTTCCAAGAACACCTTACATCACCGTAATAAACATTAAAACTCCATAATAAACCTAATGAATTCCTCCGAGTCATTTAAACATCGAACGACAACTTAGAATATCTTACGACTCTGTATGCCACATTAGCACCTTGAAAAGCATGTTAGTATAATGTACGACACCTCAGAACTCCTAACAACACCTTACAATACCGTACGTAAAAATAAAATCTATAATAAACTTAATGAATTCGTTCGAGTCCTATGAACATCGTATGATAACTCGGGACTTGTTACGACTCTGTATGTGACATTAGCAACATGAAATGAAATTTAGAATAATGTAGGACGCGTTACAACTTCTAAGAACACGTTACGTCACCGTACGAAACATTAAAACTCCATAATAAACCTAATGAATTCCTCTGAGACATTTAAACATCGTACAACAACTTAGAATATCTTACTACTCTCTATACCACATTAGCACATTGAAAATCATGTTAGTTTAATGTAGACACCTCACAACTCCTAACAACAGTTTACAATACCGTACGTAAAAATAAAATCCATAATAAACCCAATGAATTCGTCCGTGTCCTTTGAACATCGTATGATAACTCGATCAGGATTTGTTACGACTCTATATGTGACATTAGCAACATGAAAAGCAAGTTAGAATAATGTAGGACGTGTTACAACTTCTAAAAACACCTTACATCACCGTATGAAACATTAAAACTCCATAATAAACCTAATGAATTTCCTCCGAGTCATTTAAACATCGTACGACAACTTAGAATATCTTACAACCCTCTATGCCACATTAGCACATTGAAAGGCATGTTAGTTTAATGTACGACACCTCACAACTCCTAACAACACCTTACAATACCGTACGTAAAAATAAAATCCATAATAAACCCAATAAATTCGTCCGAGTCCTTTGAACATCGTACGATAACTCAGGACTTGTTACGACTCTATAAGTGACATTAGCAACATGAAAAGTAATTTAGAATAATGTAGGACACGTTACAACTTTCAAGAACACCTTACATCACCGTAATAAACATTAAAACTCCATAATAAACCTAATGAATTCCTCCGAGTCATTTAAACATCGAACGACAACTTAGAATATCTTACGAATCTGTATGCCACATTAGCACCTTGAAAAGCATGTTAGTATAATGTACGGCACCTCAGAACTCCTAACAACACCTTACAATACCGTACGTAAAAATAAAATCCATAATAAACTTAATGATTCGTTCGAGTCCTATGAACATCGTATGATAACTCGGGACTTGTTACGACTCTGTATGTGACATTAGCAACATGAAATGAAATTTAGAATAATGTAGGACGCGTTACAACTTCTAAGAACACGTTACGTCACCGTACGAAACATTAAAACTCCATAATAAACCTAATGAATTCCTCCGGCTCATTTAAACATCGAACGACAACTTAGAATATCTTACGACTCTGTATGCCACATTAGCACCTTGAAAAGCATGTTAGTATAATGTACGACACCTCACAACTCCTAACAACACCTTACAATACCGTACGTAAAAATAAAATCCATAATAAACCCAATGAATTCGTCCGAGTCCTATGAACATCGTATGATAACTCAGGACTTGTTACGACTCTGTATGTGACATTAGCAACATGAAAAGAAATTTAGAATAATGTAGGACGCGTTATAACTTCTAAGAACACCTTAGATCACCGTACGAAACATTAAAACTCCGTAATAAACCTAATGAATTCCTCCCAGTCATTTAAACATCGAACGACAACTTGGAATATCTTACAACTCTGTATGCCACATTAGCACCTTGAAAAGCATGTTAGTATAATGTACGACACCTCACAACTCCTAACAACACCTTACAATACCGTACGTAAAAATAAAATCCATAATAAACCCAATGAATTCGTCCGAGTCCTATGAACATCGTATGATAACTCAGGACTTGTTACGACTCTATATGTGACATTAGCAACATGAAAAGAAATTTAGAATAATGTAGGACGCGTTATAACTTCTAAGAACACCTTACATCACTGTACGAAACATTAAAACTCCGTAATAAACCTAATGAATTCCTCCCAGTCATTTAAACATCGAACGACAACTTAGAATATCTTACGACTCTGTATGCCACATTACCACCTTGAAAAGCATGTTAGTATAATGTACGACACCTCAGAACTCCTAACAACACCTTACAATACCGTACGTAAAAATAAAATCCATAATAAACTTAATGAATTCGTTCGAGTCCTATGAACATCGTATGATAACTCGGGACTTGTTACGACTCTGTATGTGACATTAGCAACATGAAATGAAATTTAGAATAATGTAGGACGCGTTACAACTTCTAAGAAAACGTTACATCACCGTACGAAACATTAAAACTCCATAATAAATCTATTGAATTCCTCCGAGTCATTTAAACATCGTACAACAACTTAGAATATTTTACGACTCTCTATACCACATTAGCACATTGAAAATCATGTTAGTTTAATGTACGACACCTCAGAACTCCTAACAACACCTTACAATACCGTACGTAAAAATAAAATCCATAATAAACCCAATGAATTCGTCCGAGTCCTATGAACATCGTATGATAACTCAGGACTTGTTACGACTCTGTATGTGACATTAGCAACATGAAAAGAAATTTAGAATAATGTAGGACGCGTTACAACTTCTAAGAACACCTTACATCACCGTACGAAACATTAAAACTCCATAATAAACCTAATGAATTCCTCAGAGTCATTTAAACATCGAACGACAACTTAGAATATCTTACGACTCTCTATGCCACATAAGCACATTGAAAGGCATGTTAGTTTAATGCACGACACCTCACAACTCCTAACAACACCTTACAATACCGTACGTAAAAATAAAATCCATAATAAACCCAATGAATTCGTTCGAGTCCTTTGAACATCGTACGATAACTCAGGACTTGTTACGACTCTATAAGTGACATTAGCAACATGAAAAGTAATTTAGAATAATGTAAGACGCGTTACAACTTCCAAGAACACCTTACATCACCGTAATAAACATTAAAACTCCATAATAAACCTAATGAATTCCTCCGAGTCATTTAAACATCGAACGCCAACTTAGAATATCTTACGACTCTGTATGCCACATTAGCACCTTGAAAAGCATGTTAGTATAATGTACGACACCTCACAACTCCTAACAACACCTTACAATACCGTACGTAAAAATAAAATCCATAATAAACTTAATGAATTCGTCCGAGTCCTATGAACATCGTATGATAACTCAGGACTTGTTACGACTTTGTATGTGACATTAGCAACATGAAAAGAAAATTAGAATAATGTAGGACGCGTTACAACTTCTAAGAACACCTTACATCACCGTACCAAACATTAAAACTCCATAATAAACCTAATGAATTCCTCCGACTCATTTAAACATCGAACGACAACTTAGAATATCTTACGACTCTGTATGCTACATTAGCACCTTGAAAAGCATGTTAGTATAATGTACGACACCTCACAACTCCTAACAACACCTTACAATACCGTACGTAAAAATAAAATCCATAATAAACCCAATGAATTCGTCCGAGTCCTATGTACATCGTATGATAACTCAGGACTTGTTACGACTCTGTATGTGACATTAGCAACATGAAAAGAAATTTAGAATAATGTAGGACGCGTTATAACTTCTAAGAACACCTTAGATCACCGTACGAAACATTAAAACTCCGTAATAAACCTAATGAATTCCTCCCAGTCATTTAAACATCGAACGACAACTTGGAATATCTTACAACTCTGTATGCCACATTAGCACCTTGAAAAGCATGTTAGTATAATGTACGACACCTCACAACTCCTAACAACACCTTACAATACCGTACGTAAAAATAAAATCCATAATAAACCCAATGAATTCGTCCGAGTCCTATGAACATCGTATGATAACTCAGGACTTGTTACGACTCTATATGTGACATTAGCAACATGAAAAGAAATTTAGAATAATGTAGGACGCGTTATAACTTCTAAGAACACCTTACATCACCGTACGAAACATTAAAACTCCGTAATAAACCTAATGAATTCCTCCCAGTCATTTAAACATCGAACGACAACTTAGAATATCTTACGACTCTGTATGCCACATTACCACCTTGAAAAGCATGTTAGTATAATGTACGACACCTCAGAACTCCTAACAACACCTTACAATACCGTACGTAAAAATAAAATCCATAATAAACTTAATGAATTCGTTCGAGTCCTATGAACATCGTATGATAACTCGGGACTTGTTACGACTCTGTATGTGACATTAGCAACATGAAATGAAATTTAGAATAATGTAGGACGCGTTACAACTTCTAAGAAAACGTTACATCACCGTACGAAACATTAAAACTCCATAATAAATCTATTGAATTCCTCCGAGTCATTTAAACATCGTACAACAACTTAGAATATCTTACGACTCTCTATACCACATTAGCACATTGAAAATCATGTTAGTTTAATGTACGACACCTCAGAACTCCTAACAACACCTTACAATACCGTACGTAAAAATAAAATCCATAATAAACCCAATGAATTCGTCCGAGTCCTATGAACATCGTATGATAACTCAGGACTTGTTACGACTCTGTATGTGACATTAGCAACATGAAAAGAAATTTAGAATAATGTAGGACGCGTTACAACTTCTAAGAACACCTTACATCACCGTACGAAACATTAAAACTCCATAATAAACCTAATGAATTCCTCAGAGTCATTTAAACATCGAACGACAACTTAGAATATCTTACGACTCTCTATGCCACATAAGCACATTGAAAGGCATGTTAGTTTAATGCACGACACCTCACAACTCCTAACAACACCTTACAATACCGTACGTAAAAATAAAATCCATAATAAACCCAATGAATTCGTTCGAGTCCTTTGAACATCGTACGATAACTCAGGACTTGTTACGACTCTATAAGTGACATTAGCAACATGAAAAGTAATTTAGAATAATGTAAGACGCGTTACAACTTCCAAGAACACCTTACATCACCGTAATAAACATTAAAACTCCATAATAAACCTAATGAATTCCTCCGAGTCATTTAAACATCGAACGACAACTTAGAATATCTTACGACTCTGTATGCCACATTAGCACATTGAAAAGCATGTTAGTATAATGTACGACACCTCACAACTCTTAACAACACCTTACAATACCGTACGTAAAAATAAAATCCATAATAAACTTAATGAATTCGTCCGAGTCCTATGAACATCGTATGATAACTCAGGACTTGTTACGACTCTGTATGTGACATTAGCAACATGAAAAGAAATTTAGAATAATGTAGGACGCGTTACAACTTCTAAGAACACCTTACATCACCGTACGAAACATTAAAACTCCATAATAAACCTAATGAATTCCTCCGAGTCATTTAAACATTGAACGACAACTTAGAATATCTTACGACTCTCTATGCCACATTAGCACATTGAAAGGCATGTAAGTTTAATGTACGACACCTCACAACTCCTAACAACACCTTACAATACCGTACGTAAAAATAAAATCCATAATAAACCCAATGAATTCGTCCGAGTCCTTTGAACATCGTACGATAACTCAGGACTTGTTACGACTCTATAAGTGACATTAGCAACATGAAAAGTAATTTAGAATAATGTAAGACGCGTTACAACTTCCAAGAACACCTTACATCACCGTAATAAACATTAAAACTCCATAATAAACCTAATGAATTCCTCCGAGTCATTTAAACATCGAACGACAACTTAGAATATCTTACGACTCTGTATGCCACATTAGCACCTTGAAAAGCATGTTAGTATAATGTACGACACCTCACAACTCCTAACAACACCTTACAATACCGTACGTAAAAATAAAATCCATAATAAACCCAATGAATTCGTCCGAGTCCTATGAACATCGTATGATAACTCAGGACTTGTTACGACTCTGTATGTGACATTAGCAACATGAAAAGAAATTTAGAATAATGTAGGACGCGTTATAACTTCTAAGAACACCTTACATCACCGTACGAAACATTAAAACTCCGTAATAAACCTAATGAATTCCTCCCAGTCATTTAAACATCGAACGACAACTTAGAATATCTTACAACTCTGTATGCCACATTAGCACCTTGAAAAGCATGTTAGTATAATGTACGACACCTCACAATTCCTAACAACACCTTACAATACCGTACGTAAAAATAAAATCCATAATAAACCCAATGAATTCGTCCGAGTCCTATGAACATCGTATGATAACTCAGGACTTGTTACGACTCTGTATGTGACATTAGCAACATGAAAAGAAATTTAGAATAATGTAGGACGCGTTATAACTTCTAAGAACACCTTACATCACCGTACGAAACATTAAAACTCCGTAATAAACCTAATGAATTCCTCCCAGTCATTTAAACATCGAACGACAACTTAGAATATCTTACGACTCTCTATGCCACATTAGCACATTGAAAGGCATGTAAGTTTAATGTACGACACCTCACAACTCCTAACAACACCTTACAATACCGTACGTAAAAATAAAATCCATAATAAACCCAATGAATTTGTCCGAGTCCTTTGAACATCGTACGATAACTCAGGACTTGTTACGACTCTATAAGTGACATTAGCAACATGAAAAGTAATTTAGAATAATGTAAGACGCGTTACAACTTCCAAGAACACCTTACATCACCGTAATAAACATTAAAACTCCATAATAAACCTAATGAATTCCTCCGAGTCATTTAAACATCGAACGACAACTTAGAATATCTTACGACTCTGTATGCCACATTAGCACCTTGAAAAGCATGTTAGTATAATGTACGACACCTCACAACTCCTAACAACACCTTACAATACCGTACGTAAAAATAAAATCCATAATAAACTTAATGAATTCGTCCGAGTCCTATGAACATCGTATGATAACTCAGGACTTGTTACGACTCTGTATGTGACATTAGCAACATGAAAAGAAATTTAGAATAATGTAGGACGCGTTACAACTTCTAAGAACACCTTACATCACCGTACGAAACATTAAAACTCCATAAGAAACCTAATGAATTCCTCCGAGTCATTTAAACATCGAACGACAACTTAGAATATCTTACGACTCTCTATGCCACATTAGCACATTGAAAGGCATGTAAGTTTAATGTACGACACCTCACAACTCCTAACAACACCTTACAATACCGTACGTAAAAATAAAATCCATAATAAACCCAATGAATTCGTCCGAGTCCTTTGAACATCGTACGATAACTCAGGACTTGTTACGACTCTATAAGTGACATTAGCAACATGAAAAGTAATTTAGAATAATGTAAGACGCGTAACAACTTCCAAGAACACCTTACATCACCGTAATAAACATTAAAACTCCATAATAAACCTAATGAATTCCTCCGAGTCATTTAAACATCGAACGACAACTTAGAATATCTTACGACTCTGTATGCCACATTAGCACCTTGAAAAGCATGTTAGTATAATGTACGACACCTCACAACTCCTAACAACACCTTACAATACCGTACGTAAAAATAAAATCCATAATAAACCCAATGAATTCGTCCGAGTCCTATGAACATCGTATGATAACTCAGGACTTGTTACGACTCTGTATGTGACATTAGCAACATGAAAAGAAATTTAGAATAATGTAGGACGCGTTATAACTTCTAAGAACACCTTACATCACCGTACGAAACATTAAAACTCCGTAATAAACCTAATGAATTCCTCCCAGTCATTTAAACATCGAACGACAACTTAGAATATCTTACAACTCTGTATGCCACATTAGCACCTTGAAAAGCATGTTAGTATAATGTACGACACCTCACAATTCCTAACAACACCTTACAATACTGTACGTAAAAATAAAATCCATAATAAACCCAATGAATTCGTCCGAGTCCTATGAACATCGTATGGTAACTCAGGACTTGTTACGACTCTGTATGTGACATTAGCAACATGAAAAGAAATTTAGAATAATGTAGGACGCGTTATAACTTCTAAGAACACCTTACATCACCGTACGAAACATTAAAACTCCGTAATAAACCTAATGAATTCCTCCCAGTCATTTAAACATCGAACGACAACTTAGAATATCTTACGACTCTCTATGCCACATTAGCACATTGAAAGGCATGTAAGTTTAATGTACGACACCTCACAACTCCTAACAACACCTTACAATACCGTACGTAAAAATAAAATCCATAATAAACCCAATGAATTCGTCCGAGTCCTTTGAACATCGTACGATAACTCAGGACTTGTTACGACTCTATAAGTGACATTAGCAACATGAAAAGTAATTTAGAATAATGTAAGACGCGTTACAACTTCCAAGAACACCTTACATCACCGTAATAAACATTAAAACTCCATAATAAACCTAATGAATTCCTCCGAGTCATTTAAACATCGAACGACAACTTAGAATATCTTACAAGTCTGTATGCCACATTAGCACCTTGAAAAGCATGTTAGTATAATGTACGACACCTCACAATTCCTAACAACACCTTACAATACCGTACGTAAAAATAAAATCCATAATAAACCCAATGAATTCGTCCGAGTCCTATGAACATCGTATGATAACTCAGGACTTGTTACGACTCTGTATGTGACATTAGCAACATGAAAAGAAATTTAGAATAATGTAGGACGCGTTATAACTTCTAAGAACACCTTACATCACCGTACGAAACATTAAAACTCCGTAATAAACCTAATGAATTCCTCCCAGTCATTTAAACATCGAACGACAACTTAGAATATCTTACAACTCTGTATGCCACATTAGCACCTTGAAAAGCATGTTAGTATAATGTACGACACCTCACAATTCCTAACAACACCTTACAATACCGTACGTAAAAATAAAATCCTTAATAAACCCAATGAATTCGTCCGAGTCCTATGAACATCGTATGATAACTCAGGACTTGTTACGACTCTGTATGTGACATTAGCAACATGAAAAGAAATTTAGAATAATGTAGGACGCGTTATAACTTCTAAGAACACCTTACATCACCGTACGAAACATTAAAACTCCGTAATAAACCTAATGAATTCCTCCCAGTCATTTAAACATCGAACGACAACTTAGAATATCTTACGACTCTGTATGCCACATTAGCACCTTGAAAAGCATGTTAGTATAATGTACGACACCTCAGAACTCCTAACAACACCTTACAATACCGTACGTAAAAATAAAATCCATAATAAACTTAATGAATTCGTTCGAGTCCTATGAACATCGTATGATAACTCGGGACTTGTTACGACTCTGTATGTGACATTAGCAACATCAAAAGTAATTTAGAATAATGTAGGACGCGTTACAACTTCCAAGAACACCTTACATCACCGTAATAAACATTAAAACTCCATAATAAACCTAATGAATTCCTCCGAGTCATTTAAACATCGAACGACAACTTAGAATATCTTACGACTCTGATGCCACATTAGCACCTTGAAAAGCATGTTAGTATAATGTACGACACCTCAGAACTCCTAACAACACCTTACAATACAGTACGTAAAAATAAAATCCATAATAAACTTAATGAATTCGTCCGAGTCCTATGAACATATTATGATAACTCAGGACTTGTTACGACTCTGTATGCGACATTAGCAACATGAAAAGAAAATTAGAATAATGTAGGACGCGTTACAACTTCTAAGAACACCTTACATCACCGTACCAAACATTAAAACTCCATAATAAACCTAGTGAATTCCTCCGACTCATTTAAACATCGAACGACAACTTAGAATATATTACGACTCTGTATGCCACGTTAGCACCTTGAAAAGCATGTTAGTATAATGTACGACACCTCACAACTTCTAACAACACCTTACAATACCGTACGTAAAAATAAAATCCATAATAAACCCAATGAATTCGTCCGAGTCCTATGAACATCGTATGATAACTCAGGACTTGTTACGACTCTGTATGTGACATTAGCAACATGAAAAGAAATTTAGAATAACGTAGGACGCGTTACAACTTCTAAGAACACGTTACATCACCGTACGAAACATTTAAACTCCATAATAATCCTAATGAATTCCTCCGACTCATTTAAACATCGAACGACAACTTAGAATATCTTACGACTCTGTATGCCACGTTAGCACCTTGAAAAGCATGTTAGTATAATGTACGACACCTCACAACTTCTAACAACACCTTACAATACCGTACGTAAAAATAAAATCCATAATAAACCCAATGAATTCGTCCGAGTCCTATGAACATCGTATGATAACTCAAGACTTGTTACGACTCTGTATGTGACATTAGCAACATGAAAAGAAATTTAGAATAACGTAGGACGCGTTACAACTTCTAAGAACACGTTACATCACCGTACGAAACATTTAAACTCCATAATAATCCTAATGAATTCCTCCGAGTCATTTAAACATCGAACGACAACTTAGAATATCTTACGACTCTTTAGGCCACATTAGCACCTTGAAAAGCATGTTAGTATAATGTACGACACCTCAGAACTCCTAACAACACCTTACAATACCGTACGTAAAAATAAAATCCATAATAAACCCAATGAATTCGTCCGAGTCCTATGAACATCGTATGATAACACAGGACTTGTTACGACTCTGTATGTGACATTAGCAACATGAAAAGAAATTTAGAATAATGTAGGACGTGTTACAACTTCTAAGAACACCTTACATCACCGTACGAAACATTAAAACTCCATAATAAACCTAATGAATTCCTCCGAGTCATTTAAACATCGAACGACAACTTAGAATATCTTACGACTCTGTATGCCACATTAGCACATTGAAAATCATGTTAGTTTAATGTACGACACCTCACAACTCCTAACAACACCTTACAATACCGTACTTAAAAATAAAATCCATAATAAACCCAATGAATTCGTCCGAGTCCTTTGAACATCGTACGATAACTCAGGACTTGTTACGACTCTATAAGTGACATTAGCAACATCAAAAGTAATTTAGAATAATGTAGGACGCGTTACAACTTCCAAGAACACCTTACATCACCGTAATAAACATTAAAACTCCATAATAAACCTAATGAATTCCTCCGAGTCATTTAAACATCGAACGACAACTTAGAATATCTTACGACTCTGTATGCCACATTAGCACCTTGAAAAGCATGTTACTATAATGTACGACACCTCACAACTCCTAACAACACCTTACAATACCGTACGTAAAAATAAAATCCATAATAAACCCAATGAATTCGTCTGAGTCCTATGAACATCGTATGATAACTCAGGACTTGTTACGACTCTGTATGTGACATTAGCAACATGAAAAGAAATTTAGAATAATGTAGGACGCGTTACAACTTCCAAGAACACCTTACATCACCGTACGAAACATTAAAACTCCATAATAAACCTAATGAATTCCTCCAAGTCATTTAAACATCGAACGACAACTTAGAATATCTTACGACTCTGTATGCCACATTAGCACATTGAAAATCATGTTAGTTTAATGTACGACACCTCAAAACTCCTAACAACACCTTACAATACCGTACGTAAAAATAAAATCCATAATAAACCCAATGAATTCGTCCAAGTCCTTTGAACATCGTACGATAACTCAGGACTTGTTACGACTCTATAAGTGACATTAGCAACATCAAAAGTAATTTAGAATAATGTAGGACGCGTTACAACTTCCAAGAACACCTTACATCACCGTAATAAACATTAAAACTCCATAATAAACCTAATGAATTCCTCCGAGTCATTTAAACATCGAACGACAACTTAGAATATCTTACGACTCTGTATGCCACATTAGCACCTTGAAAAGCATGTTAGTATAATGTACGACACCTCAGAACTCCTAACAACACCTTACAATACAGTACGTAAAAATAAAATCCATAATAAACTTAATGAATTCGTCCGAGTCCTATGAACATCGTATGATAACTCAGGACTTGTTACGACTCTGTATGCGACATTAGCAACATGAAAAGAAAATTAGAATAAGATAGGACGCGTTACAACTTCTAAGAACACCTTACATCACCGTACCAAACATTAAAACTCCATAATAAACCTAGTGAATTCCTCCGACTCATTTAAACATCGAACGACAACTTAGAATATCTTACGACTCTGTATGCCACGTTAGCACCTTGAAAAGCATGTTAGTATAATGTACGACACCTCACAACTTCTAACAACACCTTACAATACCGTACGTAAAAATAAAATCCATAATAAACCCAATGAATTCGTCCGAGTCCTATGAACATCGTATGATAACTCAGGACTTGTTACGACTCTGTATGTGACATTAGCAACATGAAAAGAAATTTAGAATAACGTAGGACGCGTTACAACTTCTAAGAACACGTTACATCACCGTACGAAACATTTAAACTCCATAATAATCCTAATGAATTCCTCCGAGTCATTTAAACATCGAACGACAACTTAGAATATCTTACGACTCTTTAGGCCACATTAGCACCTTGAAAAGCATGTTAGTATAATGTACGACACCTCAGAACTCCTAACAACACCTTACAATACCGTACGTAAAAATAAAATCCATAATAAACCCAATGAATTCGTCCGAGTCCTATGAACATCGTATGATAACATAGGACTTGTTACGACTCTGTATGTGACATTAGCAACATGAAAAGAAATTTAGAATAATGTAGGACGTGTTACAACTTCTAAGAACACCTTACATCACCGTACGAAACATTAAAACTCCATAATAAACCTAATGAATTCCTCCGAGTCATTTAAACATCGAACGACAACTTAGAATATCTTACGACTCTGTATGCCACATTAGCACATTGAAAATCATGTTAGTTTAATGTACGACACCTCACAACTCCTAACAACACCTTACAATACCGTACTTAAAAATAAAATCCATAATAAACCCAATGAATTCGTCCGAGTCCTTTGAACATCGTACGATAACTCAGGACTTGTTACGACTCTATAAGTGACATTAGCAACATCAAAAGTAATTTAGAATAATGTAGGACGCGTTACAACTTCCAAGAACACCTTACATCACCGTAATAAACATTAAAACTCCATAATAAACCTAATGAATTCCTCCGAGTCATTTAAACATCGAACGACAACTTAGAATATCTTACGACTCTGTATGCCACATTAGCACCTTGAAAAGCATGTTACTATAATGTACGACACCTCACAACTCCTAACAACACCTTACAATACCGTACGTAAAAATAAAATCCATAATAAACCCAATGAATTCGTCTGAGTCCTATGAACATCGTATGATAACTCAGGACTTGTTACGACTCTGTATGTGACATTAGCAACATGAAAAGAAATTTAGAATAATGTAGGACGCGTTACAACTTCTAAGAACACCTTACATCACCGTACGAAACATTAAAACTCCATAATAAACCTAATGAATTCCTCCAAGTCATTTAAACATCGAACGACAACTTAGAATATCTTACGACTCTGTATGCCACATTAGCACATTGAAAATCATGTTAGTTTAATGTACGACACCTCAAAACTCTTAACAACACCTTACAATACCGTACGTAAAAATAAAATCCATAATAAACCCAATGAATTCGTCCAAGTCCTTTGAACATCGTACGATAACTCAGGACTTGTTACGACTCTATAAGTGACATTAGCAACATCAAAAGTAATTTAGAATAATGTAGGACGCGTTACAACTTCCAAGAACACCTTACATCACCGTAATAAACATTAAAACTCCATAATAAACCTAATGAATTCCTCCGAGTCATTTAAACATCGAACGACAACTTAGAATATCTTACGACTCTGTATGCCACATTAGCACCTTGAAAAGCATGTTAGTATAATGTACGACACCTCAGAACTCCTAACAACACCTTACAATACAGTACGTAAAAATAAAATCCATAATAAACTTAATGAATTCGTCCGAGTCCTATGAACATCGTATGATAACTCAGGACTTGTTACGACTCTGTATGCGACATTAGCAACATGAAAAGAAAATTAGAATAAGATAGGACGCGTTACAACTTCTAAGAACACCTTACATCACCGTACCAAACATTAAAACTCCATAATAAACCTAGTGAATTCCTCCGACTCATTTAAACATCGAACGACAACTTAGAATATCTTACGACTCTGTATGCCACGTTAGCACCTTGAAAAGCATGTTAGTATAATGTACGACACCTCACAACTTCTAACAACACCTTACAATACCGTACGTAAAAATAAAATCCATAATAAACCCAATGAATTCGTCCGAGTCCTATGAACATCGTATGATAACTCAGGACTTGTTACGACTCTGTATGTGACATTAGCAACATGAAAAGAAATTTAGAATAACGTAGGACGCGTTACAACTTCTAAGAACACGTTACATCACCGTACGAAACATTTAAACTCCATAATAATCCTAATGAATTCCTCCGAGTCATTTAAACATCGAACGACAACTTAGAATATCTTACGACTCTTTAGGCCACATTAGCACCTTGAAAAGCATGTTAGTATAATGTACGACACCTCAGAACTCCTAACAACACCTTACAATACCGTACGTAAAAATAAAATCCATAATAAACCCAATGAATTCGTCCGAGTCCTATGAACATCGTATGATAACATAGGACTTGTTACGACTCTGTATGTGACATTAGCAACATGAAAAGAAATTTAGAATAATGTAGGACGTGTTACAACTTCTAAGAACACCTTACATCACCGTACGAAACATTAAAACTCCATAATAAACCTAATGAATTCCTCCGAGTCATTTAAACATCGAACGACAACTTAGAATATCTTACGACTCTGTATGCCACATTAGCACATTGAAAATCATGTTAGTTTAATGTACGACACCTCACAACTCCTAACAACACCTTACAATACCGTACTTAAAAATAAAATCCATAATAAACCCAATGAATTCGTCCGAGTCCTTTGAACATCGTACGATAACTCAGGACTTGTTACGACTCTATAAGTGACATTAGCAACATCAAAAGTAATTTAGAATAATGTAGGACGCGTTACAACTTCCAAGAACACCTTACATCACCGTAATAAACATTAAAACTCCATAATAAACCTAATGAATTCCTCCGAGTCATTTAAACATCGAACGACAACTTAGAATATCTTACGACTCTGTATGCCACATTAGCACCTTGAAAAGCATGTTACTATAATGTACGACACCTCACAACTCCTAACAACACCTTACAATACCGTACGTAAAAATAAAATCCATAATAAACCCAATGAATTCGTCTGAGTCCTATGAACATCGTATGATAACTCAGGACTTGTTACGACTCTGTATGTGACATTAGCAACATGAAAAGAAATTTAGAATAATGTAGGACGCGTTACAACTTCTAAGAACACCTTACATCACCGTACGAAACATTAAAACTCCATAATAAACCTAATGAATTCCTCCAAGTCATTTAAACATCGAACGACAACTTAGAATATCTTACGACTCTGTATGCCACATTAGCACATTGAAAATCATGTTAGTTTAATGTACGACACCTCAAAACTCTTAACAACACCTTACAATACCGTACGTAAAAATAAAATCCATAATAAACCCAATGAATTCGTCCAAGTCCTTTGAACATCGTACGATAACTCAGGACTTGTTACGACTCTATAAGTGACATTAGCAACATCAAAAGTAATTTAGAATAATGTAGGACGCGTTACAACTTCCAAGAACACCTTACATCACCGTAATAAACATTAAAACTCCATAATAAACCTAATGAATTCCTCCGAGTCATTTAAACATCGAACGACAACTTAGAATATCTTACGACTCTGTATGCCACATTAGCACCTTGAAAAGCATGTTAGTATAATGTACGACACCTCAGAACTCCTAACAACACCTTACAATACAGTACGTAAAAATAAAATCCATAATAAACTTAATGAATTCGTCCGAGTCCTATGAACATCGTATGATAACTCAGGACTTGTTACGACTCTGTATGCGACATTAGCAACATGAAAAGAAAATTAGAATAATATAGGACGCGTTACAACTTCTAAGAACACCTTACATCACCGTACCAAACATTAAAACTCCATAATAAACCTAGTGAATTCCTCCGACTCATTTAAACATCGAACGACAACTTAGAATATCTTACGACTCTGTATGCCACGTTAGCACCTTGAAAAGCATGTTAGTATAATGTACGACACCTCACAACTTCTAACAACACCTTACAATACCGTACGTAAAAATAAAATCCATAATAAACCCAATGAATTCGTCCGAGTCCTATGAACATCGTATGATAACTCAGGACTTGTTACGACTCTGTATGTGACATTAGCAACATGAAAAGAAATTTAGAATAACGTAGGACGCGTTACAACTTCTAAGAACACGTTACATCACCGTACGAAACATTTAAACTCCATAATAATCCTAATGAATTCCTCCGAGTCATTTAAACATCGAACGACAACTTAGAATATCTTACGACTCTTTAGGCCACATTAGCACCTTGAAAAGCATGTTAGTATAATGTACGACACCTCAGAACTCCTAACAACACCTTACAATACCGTACGTAAAAATAAAATCCATAATAAACCCAATGAATTCGTCCGAGTCCTATGAACATCGTATGATAACACAGGACTTGTTACGACTCTGTATGTGACATTAGCAACATGAAAAGAAATTTAGAATAATGTAGGACGTGTTACAACTTCTAAGAACACCTTACATCACCGTACGAAACATTAAAACTCCATAATAAACCTAATGAATTCCTCCGAGTCATTTAAACATCGAACGACAACTTAGAATATCTTACGACTCTGTATGCCACATTAGCACATTGAAAATCATGTTAGTTTAATGTACGACACCTCACAACTCCTAACAACACCTTACAATACCGTACTTAAAAATAAAATCCATAATAAACCCAATGAATTCGTCCGAGTCCTTTGAACATCGTACGATAACTCAGGACTTGTTACGACTCTATAAGTGACATTAGCAACATCAAAAGTAATTTAGAATAATGTAGGACGCGTTACAACTTCCAAGAACACCTTACATCACCGTAATAAACATTAAAACTCCATAATAAACCTAATGAATTCCTCCGAGTCATTTAAACATCGAACGACAACTTAGAATATCTTACGACTCTGTATGCCACATTAGCACCTTGAAAAGCATGTTACTATAATGTACGACACCTCAGAACTCCTAAAAACACATTACAATACCGTACGTAAAAATAAAATCCATTATAAACCCAATGAATTCGTCCGAGTCCTTTGAACATCGTATGATAACTCAGGACTTGTTACGACTCTGTATGTGACATTAGCAACATGAAAAGAAACTTAGAATAATGTAGGACGTGTTACAACTTCTAAGAACACCTTACATCACCGTACAAAACATTAAAACTCCATAATAAACCTAATGAATTCCCCCAAATCATTTAAACATCGTACGACAACTTAGAATATCTTACGACTCTCTATGTCACATTAGCACATTGAAAGGCATGTTAGTTTAATGTACGACACCTCACAACTCCTAACAACACCTTACAATACCGTACTTAAAAATAAAATCCATAATAAACCCAATGAATTCGTCCGAGTCCTTTGAACATCGTACGATAACTCAGGACTTGTTACGACTCTATAAGTGACATTAGCAACATCAAAAGTAATTTAGAATAATGTAGGACGCGTTACAACTTCCAAGAACACCTTACATCACCGTAATAAACATTAAAACTCCATAATAAACCTAATGAATTCCTCCGAGTCATTTAAACATCGAACGACAACTTAGAATATCTTACGACTCTGTATGCCACATTAGCACCTTGAAAAGCATGTTACTATAATGTACGACACCTCAGAACTCCTAAAAACACCTTACAATACCGTACGTAAAAATAAAATCCATAATAAACCCAATGAATTCGTCCGAGTCCTTTGAACATCGTATGATAACTCAGGACTTGTTACGACTCTGTATGTGACATTAGCAACATGAAAAGAAACTTAGAATAATGTAGGACGTGTTACAACTTCTAAGAACACCTTACATCACCGTACAAAACATTAAAACTCCATAATAAACCTAATGAATTCCCCCAAATCATTTAAACATCGTACGACAACTTAGAATATCTTACGACTCTCTATGCCACATTAGCACATTGAAAGGCATGTTAGTTTAATGTACGACACCTCACAACTCCTAACAACACCTTACAATACCGTACGTAAAAATAAAATCCATAATAAACCCAATGAATTCGTCCGAGTCCTTTGAACATCGTACGATAACTCAGGACTTGTTACGACTCTATAAGTGACATTAGCAACATCAAAAGTAATTTAGAATAATGTAGGACGCGTTACAACTTCCAAGAACACCTTACATCACCGTAATAAACATTAAAACTCCATAATAAACCTAATGAATTCCTCCGAGTCATTTAAACATCGAACGACAACTTAGAATATCTTACGACTCTGTATGCCACATTAGCACCTTGAAAAGCATGTTAGTATAATGTACGACACCTCAGAACTCCTAACAACACCTTACAATACAGTACGTAAAAATAAAATCCATAATAAACTTAATGAATTCGTCCGAGTCCTATGAACATCGTATGATAACTCAGGACTTGTTACGACTCTGTATGCGACATTAGCAACATGAAAAGAAAATTAGAATAATATAGGACGCGTTACAACTTCTAAGAACACCTTACATCACCGTACCAAACATTAAAACTCCATAATAAACCTAGTGAATTCCTCCGACTCATTTAAACATCGAACGACAACTTAGAATATCTTACGACTCTGTATGCCACGTTAGCACCTTGAAAAGCATGTTAGTATAATGTACGACACCTCACAACTTCTAACAACACCTTACAATACCGTACGTAAAAATAAAATCCATAATAAACCCAATGAATTCGTCCGAGTCCTATGAACATCGTATGATAACTCAGGACTTGTTACGACTCTGTATGTGACATTAGCAACATGAAAAGAAATTTAGAATAACGTAGGACGCGTTACAACTTCTAAGAACACGTTACATCACCGTACGAAACATTTAAACTCCATAATAATCCTAATGAATTCCTCCGAGTCATTTAAACATCGAACGACAACTTAGAATATCTTACGACTCTTTAGGCCACATTAGCACCTTGAAAAGCATGTTAGTATAATGTACGACACCTCAGAACTCCTAACAACACCTTACAATACCGTACGTAAAAATAAAATCCATAATAAACCCAATGAATTCGTCCGAGTCCTATGAACATCGTATGATAACACAGGACTTGTTACGACTCTGTATGTGACATTAGCAACATGAAAAGAAATTTAGAATAATGTAGGACGTGTTACAACTTCTAAGAACACCTTACATCACCGTACGAAACATTAAAACTCCATAATAAACCTAATGAATTCCTCCGAGTCATTTAAACATCGAACGACAACTTAGAATATCTTACGACTCTGTATGCCACATTAGCACATTGAAAATCATGTTAGTTTAATGTACGACACCTCACAACTCCTAACAACACCTTACAATACCGTACTTAAAAATAAAATCCATAATAAACCCAATGAATTCGTCCGAGTCCTTTGAACATCGTACGATAACTCAGGACTTGTTACGACTCTATAAGTGACATTAGCAACATCAAAAGTAATTTAGAATAATGTAGGACGCGTTACAACTTCCAAGAACACCTTACATCACCGTAATAAACATTAAAACTCCATAATAAACCTAATGAATTCCTCCGAGTCATTTAAACATCGAACGACAACTTAGAATATCTTACGACTCTGTATGCCACATTAGCACCTTGAAAAGCATGTTACTATAATGTACGACACCTCAGAACTCCTAAAAACACATTACAATACCGTACGTAAAAATAAAATCCATTATAAACCCAATGAATTCGTCCGAGTCCTTTGAACATCGTATGATAACTCAGGACTTGTTACGACTCTGTATGTGACATTAGCAACATGAAAAGAAACTTAGAATAATGTAGGACGTGTTACAACTTCTAAGAACACCTTACATCACCGTACAAAACATTAAAACTCCATAATAAACCTAATGAATTCCCCCAAATCATTTAAACATCGTACGACAACTTAGAATATCTTACGACTCTCTATGTCACATTAGCACATTGAAAGGCATGTTAGTTTAATGTACGACACCTCACAACTCCTAACAACACCTTACAATACCGTACTTAAAAATAAAATCCATAATAAACCCAATGAATTCGTCCGAGTCCTTTGAACATCGTACGATAACTCAGGACTTGTTACGACTCTATAAGTGACATTAGCAACATCAAAAGTAATTTAGAATAATGTAGGACGCGTTACAACTTCCAAGAACACCTTACATCACCGTAATAAACATTAAAACTCCATAATAAACCTAATGAATTCCTCCGAGTCATTTAAACATCGAACGACAACTTAGAATATCTTACGACTCTGTATGCCACATTAGCACCTTGAAAAGCATGTTACTATAATGTACGACACCTCAGAACTCCTAAAAACACCTTACAATACCGTACGTAAAAATAAAATCCATAATAAACCCAATGAATTCGTCCGAGTCCTTTGAACATCGTATGATAACTCAGGACTTGTTACGACTCTGTATGTGACATTAGCAACATGAAAAGAAACTTAGAATAATGTAGGACGTGTTACAACTTCTAAGAACACCTTACATCACCGTACAAAACATTAAAACTCCATAATAAACCTAATGAATTCCCCCAAATCATTTAAACATCGTACGACAACTTAGAATATCTTACGACTCTCTATGCCACATTAGCACATTGAAAGGCATGTTAGTTTAATGTACGACACCTCACAACTCCTAACAACACCTTACAATACCGTACGTAAAAATAAAATCCATAATAAACCCAATGAATTCGTCCGAGTCCTTTGAACATCGTATGATAACTCAGGTTTTGTTACGTCTCTGTATGTGACATTAGCAACATGAAAAGCAAGTTAGAATAATGTAGGACGCGTTACAACTTCTAAAAACACCTTACATCACCGTATGAAACATTAACACTCCATAATAAACCTAATGAATTCCCCCAAGTCATTTAAACATCATACGACAACTTAGAATATCTTACGACTCTGTATGCCACATTAGCACCTTGAAAAGCATGTTAGTATAATGTACGACACCTCAGAACTCCTAACAACACCTTACAATACCGTACGTAAAAATAAAATCCATAATAAACTTAATGAATTCGTCCGAGTCCTATGAACATCGTATGATAACTCAGGACTTGTTACGACTCTGTATGTGACATTAGCAACATGAAAAGAAATTTAGAATAATGTAGGACGCGTTACAACTTCTAAGAACACCTTACATCACCGTACGAAACATTAAAACTCCATAATAAACCTAATGAATTCCTACGAGTCATTTAAACATCGAACGACAACTTAGAATATCGTACGACTCTATATGCCACATTAGCACATTGAAAATCATGTTAGTTTAATGTACGACACCTCACAACTCTTAACAACACCTTACAATAACGTACGTAAAAATAAAATCCATAATAAACCCAATGAATTCGTCCGAGTCCTTTGAACATCGTATGATAACTCAGGATTTGTTACGTCTCTGTATGTGACATTAGCAACATGAAAAGCAAGTTAGAATAATGTAGGACGCGTTACAACTTCTAAAAACACCTTACATCACCGTATGAAACATTAAAACTCCATAATAAACCTAACGAATTCCCCCAAGTCATTTAAACATCATACGACAACTTAGAATATCTTACGACTCTGTATGCCACATTAGCACCTTGAAAAGCATGTTAGTATAATGTACGACACCTCAGAACTCCTAACAACACCTTACAATACCGTACGTAAAAATAAAATCCATAATAAACTTAATGAATTCGTCCGAGTCCTATGAACATCGTATGATAACTCAGGACTTGTTACGACTCTGTATGTGACATTAGCAACATGAAAAGAAATTTAGAATAATGTAGGACGCGTTACAACTTCTAAGAACACCTTACATCACCGTACGAAACATTAAAACTCCATAATAAACCTAATGAATTCCTACGAGTCATTTAAACATCGAACGACAACTTAGAATATCGTACGACTCTATATGCCACATTAGCACATTGAAAATCATGTTAGTTTAATGTACGACACCTCACAACTCTTAACAACACCTTACAATAACGTACGTAAAAATAAAATCCATAATAAACCCAATGAATTCGTCCGAGTCCTTTGAACATCGTATGATAACTCAGGATTTGTTACGTCTCTGTATGTGACATTAGCAACATGAAAAGCAAGTTAGAATAATGTAGGACGCGTTACAACTTCTAAAAACACCTTACATCACCGTATGAAACATTAAAACTCCATAATAAACCTAATGAATTCCCCCAAGTCATTTAAACATCATACGACAACTTAGAATATCTTACGACTCTGTATGCCACATTAGCACCTTGAAAAGCATGTTAGTATAATGTACGACACCTCAGAACTCCTAACAACACCTTACAATACCGTACGTAAAAATAAAATCCATAATAAACTTAATGAATTCGTCCGAGTCCTATGAACATCGTATGATAACTCAGGACTTGTTACGACTCTGTATGTGACATTAGCAACATGAAAAGAAATTTAGAATAATGTAGGACGCGTTACAACTTCTAAGAACACCTTACATCACCGTACGAAACATTAAAACTCCATAATAAACCTAATGAATTCCTAGGAGTCATTTAAACATCGAACGACAACTTAGAATATCGTACGACTCTATATTCCACATTAGCACATTGAAAATCATGTTAGTTTAATGTACGACACCTCACAACTCTTAACAACACCTTACAATACCGTACGTAAAAATAAAATCCATAATAAACCCAATGAATTCGTCCGAGTCCTTTGAACATCGTATGATAACTCAGGATTTGTTACGTCTCTGTATGTGACATTAGCAACATGAAAAGCAAGTTAGAATAATGTAGGACGCGTTACAACTTCTAAAAACACCTTACATCACCGTATGAAACATTAAAACTCCATAATAAACCTAATGAATTCCCCCAAGTCATTTAAACATCGTACGACAACTTAGAAAATCTTACGACTCTCTATGCCACATTAGCACATTAAAAGGCATGTTAGTTTAATGTACGACACCTCACAACTCCTAACAACACCTTACAATACCGTACGCAAAAATAAAATCCATAATAAACCCAACGAATTCGTCCGAGTCCTTTGAATATCGTACGATAATTCAGGACTTGTTACGACTCTATAAGTGATATTAGCAACATGAAAAGTAATTTAGAATAACGTAGGACGCGTTACAACTTCCAAGAACACCTTACATCACCGTAATAAACATTAAAACTCCATAATAAACCTAATGAATTCCTCCGAGTCATTTAAACATCGAACGACAACTTAGAATATCTTACGACTCTGTATGCCACATTAGCACCTTGAAAAGCATGTTAGTATAATGTACGACACCTCACAACTCCTAACAACACTTTACAATACCGTACGTAAAAATAAAATCCATAATAAACCCAATGAATTCGACCGAGTCCTTTGAACATCGTATGATAACTCAGGATTTGTTACGACTCTGTATGTGACATTAGCAACATGAAAAGCAAGTTAGAATAATGTAGGACGCATTTCAACTTCTAAGAACACCTTACATCACCGTACGAAACATTAAAACTCCATAATAAACCTAATGAATTCATCGGAGTCATTTAAACATCGAACGACAACTTAGAATATCTTACAACTCTGTATGCCACATTAGCACATTGAAAATCATGTTAGTTTAATGTATGACACCTCACAACTCCTAACAACACCTTACAATACCGTACGTAAAAATATAATCCATAATAAACCGAATGAATTCTTCCGAGTCCTTTGAACATCGTATGATAACTCAGGATTTGGTACGACTCTGTATGTGACATTAGCAACATGAAAAGCAAGTTAGAATAATGTAGGACGCGTTACAACTTCTAAAAACAACTTACATCACCGTATGAAACATTAAAACTCCATAATAAACCTAATGAATTCCCCCAAGTCATTTAAACAACGTACGACAACTTAGAATATTTGACGACTCTCTATGCCACATTAGCTCATTGAAAGGCATGTTAGTTTAATGTACGACACCTCACAACTCCTAACAACACCTTACAATACCGTACGTAAAAATAAAATCCATAATAAACAAAATGAATTCGTCGGATTCATTTGAACATCGTACGATAACTCAGGACTTGTTACGACTCTATAAGTGACATTAGCAACATCAAAAGTAATTTAGAATAATGTAGGACACATTACAACTTCCAAGAACACCTTACATCACCGTAATAGACATTAAAACTCCATAATAAACCTAATGAATTCCTCCGACTCATTTAAACATCGAACGACAACTTAGAATATCTTACAACTCTGTATGCCACATTAGCACATTGAAAATCATGTTAGTTTAATGTATGACACCTCACAACTCCTAACAACACCTTACAATACCGTACGTAAAAATATAATCCATAATAAACCGAATGAATTCTTCCGAGTCCTTTGAACATCGTATGATAACTCAGGACTTGTTACGACTCTGTATGTGACATTCGCAACATGAAAAGAAATTTAGAATAATGTAGGACGCGTTACAACTTCTAAGAACACCTTACATCACCGTACGAAACATTAAAACTCCATAATAAACCTAATGAATTCCTCCGAGTCATTTAAACATCGAACGACAACTTAGAATATCTGACGACTCTATATGCCACATTAGCACATTGAAAATCATGATAGTTTAATGTACGACACCTCACAACTCCTAACAACACCTTACAATACCGTACGTAAAAATAAAATCCATAATAAACCCAATGAATTCGTCCGAGTCCTTTGAACATCGTATGATAACTCAGGATTTGTTACGACTCTATATGTGACATTAGCAACATGAAAAGCAAGTTAGAATAATGTATGACGCGTTACAACTTCTAAAAACACCTTACATCACCGTATGAAACATTAAAACTCCATAATAAACCTAACGAATTCCCCCAAGTCATTTAAACATCGTACGACAAATTAGAATATCTTACGACTCTCTATGCCACATTAGCACATTGAAAGGCATGTTAGTTTAATGTACGACTCCTCACAACTCCTAACAACACCTTACAATACCGTACGTAAAAATAAAATCCATAATAAACCCAATGAATTCGTCCGAGTCCTTTGAAGATCGTACGATAACTCAGGACTTGTTACGACTCCATAACTGACATTAGCAACATAAAAAGTAATTTAGAATAATGTAGGACGCGTTACAACTTCCAAGAACACCTTACATCACCGTAATAAACATTAAAATTCCATAATAAACCTAATGAATTCCTCCGAGTCATTTAAACATCGAACGACAACTTAGAATATCTTACGACTCAGTATGCCACATTAGCACCTTGAAAAGCATGTTAGTATAATGTATGACACCTCAGAACTCCTAACAACACCTTACAATACCGTACGTAGAAATAAAATCCATAATAAACTTAATGAATTTGTCCGGGTCCTATGAACATCGTAGGATAACTCAGGACTTGTTACGACTCTGTATGTGACATTAGCAACATGAAAAGAAATTTAGAATAATGTAGGGCGCGTTACAACTTCTAAGAACACCTTACATCACCGTACGAAACATTAAAACTCCATAATTAACCTAATGAATTCCTCCGAGTCATTTAAACATCGAACGACAACTTAGAATATCTTACGACTCTGTATGCCACATTAGCACATTGAAAATCATGTTAGTTTAATGTACGACACCTCACAAATCCTAACAACACCTTACAATACCGTACGTAAAAATAAAATCCATAATAAACCCAATGAATTCGTCCGAGTCCTTTGAACATCGTATGATAACTCAGGATTTGTTACCACTCTGTATGTGACATTAGCAACATGAAAAGCAAGTTAGAATAATGTAGGACGCGTTACAACTTCTAAAAACACCTTACATCACCGTATGAAACATTAAAACTCCATAATAAACCTAACGAATTCCCCCAAGTCATTTAAACATCATACTAAAACTTAGAATACCTTACGACTCTCTATGCCACATTAGCACATTGAAAGGCATGTTAGTTTAATGTACGACACCTCACAACTCCTAACAACACCTTACAATACCGTACGTATAAATAAAATCCATAATAAACCCAATGAATTCGTCCGAGTTCTTTGAACATCGTACGATAACTCAGGACTTGTTACGACTCTATAAGTGACATTAGCAACATCAAAAGTAATTTAGAATAATGTAGGACACATTACAACTTCCAAGAACACCTTACATCACCGTAATAGACATTAAAACTCCATAATAAACCTAATGAATTCCTCCGACTCATTTAAACATCGAACGACAACTTAGAATATCTTACAACTCTGTATGCCACATTAGCACATTGAAAATCATGTTAGTTTAATGTATGACACCTCACAACTCCTAACAACACCTTACAATACCGTACGTAAAAATATAATCCATAATAAACCGAATGAATTCTTCCGAGTCCTTTGAACATCGTATGATAACTCAGGACTTGTTACGACTCTGTATGTGACATTCGCAACATGAAAAGAAATTTAGAATAATGTAGGACGCGTTACAACTTCTAAGAACACCTTACATCACCGTACGAAACATTAAAACTCCATAATAAACCTAATGAATTCCTCCGAGTCATTTAAACATCGAACGACAACTTAGAATATCTGACGACTCTATATGCCACATTAGCACATTGAAAATCATGATAGTTTAATGTACGACACCTCACAACTCCTAACAACACCTTACAATACCGTACGTAAAAATAAAATCCATAATAAACCCAATGAATTCGTCCGAGTCCTTTGAACATCGTATGATAACTCAGGATTTGTTACGACTCTATATGTGACATTAGCAACATGAAAAGCAAGTTAGAATAATGTATGACGCGTTACAACTTCTAAAAACACCTTACATCACCGTATGAAACATTAAAACTCCATAATAAACCTAACGAATTCCCCCAAGTCATTTAAACATCATACTAAAACTTAGAATACCTTACGACTCTCTATGCCACATTAGCACATTGAAAGGCATGTTAGTTTAATGTACGACACCTCACAACTCCTAACAACACCTTACAATACCGTACGTATAAATAAAATCCATAATAAACCCAATGAATTCGTCCGAGTTCTTTGAACATCGTACGATAACTCAGGACTTGTTACGACTCTTTAAGTGACATTAGCAACATGAAAAGTAATTTAGAATAATGTAGGACGCGTTACAACTTCCAAGAACACCTTACATAACCGTAATAAACATTAAAACTCCATAATAAACCTAATGAATTCCTCTGAGTCATTTAAACATCGAACGACAACTTAGAATATCTTACGACTCTGTATGCCACATTAGCACCTTTAAAAGCATGTTAGTATAATGTACGACACCTCAGAACTCCTAACAACACCTTACAATACCGTACGTAAAAATAAAATCCATAATAAACTTAATGAATTCGTCCGAGTCCTATGAACATCGTATGATAACTCAGGACTTGTTACGACTCTGTATGTGACATTAGCAACATGAAAAGAAATTTAGAATAATGTAGGACGCGTTACAACTTCTAAGAACACCTTACATCACCGTACGAAACATTAAAACTCCATAATAAACCTATTGAATTCCTCCGAGTCATTTAAACATCGAACGACAACTTAGAATATCTTACGACTCTGTATGCCACATTAGCACATTGAAAATCATGTTAGTTTAATGTACGACACCTAACAAATCCTAACAACACCTTATAATACCGTACGTAAAAATAAAATCCATAATAAACCCAATGAATTCGTCCGAGTCCTTTGAACATCGTATGATAACTCAGGATTTGTTACCACTCTGTATGTGACATTAGCAACATGAAAAGCAAGTTAGAATAATGTAGGACGCGTTACAACTTCTAAAAACACCTTACATCACCGTATGAAACATTAAAACTCCATAATAAACCTTAATTTCCCCCAAGTCATTTAAACATCGTACGACAAATTAGAATATCTTACGACTCTCTATGCCACATTAGCACATTGAAAGGCATGTTAGTTTAATGTACGACTCCTCACAACTCCTAACAACACCTTACAATACCGTACGTAAAAATAAAATCCATAATAAACCCAATGAATTCGTCCGAGTCCTTTGAAGATCGTAAGATAACTCAGGACTTGTTACGACTCCATAACTGACATTAGCAACATAAAAAGTAATTTAGAATAATGTAGGACGCGTTACAACTTCCAAGAACACCTTACATCACCGTAATAAACATTAAAATTCCATAATAAACCTAATGAATTCCTCCGAGTCATTTAAACATCGAACGACAACTTAGAATATCTTACGACTCTGTATGCCACATTAGCACCTTGAAAAGCATGTTAGTATAATGTATGTCACCTCAGAACTCCTAACAACACCTTACAATACCGTACGTAGAAATAAAATCCATAATAAACTTAATGAATTCTTCCGAGTCCTATGAACATCGTAGGATAACTCAGGACTTGTTACGACTCTGTATGTGACATTAGCAACATGAAAAGAAATTTAGAATAATGTAGGGCGCGTTACAACTTCTAAGAACACCTTACATCACCGTACGAAACATTAAAACTCCATAATTAACCTAATGAATTCCTCCGAGTCATTTAAACATCGAACGACAACTTAGAATATCTTACGACTCTGTATGCCACATTAGCACATTGAAAATCATGTTAGTTTAATGTACGACACCTCACAAATCCTAACAACACCTTACAATACCGTACGTAAAAATAAAATCCATAATAAACCCAATGAATTCGTCCGAGTCCTTTGAACATCGTATAATAACTCAGGATTTGTTACCACTCTGTATGTGACATTAGCAACATGAAAAGCAAGTTAGAATAATGTAGGACGCGTTACAACTTCTAAAAACACCTTACATCACCGTATGAAACATTAAAACTCCATAATAAACCTTAATTTCCCCCAAGTCATTTAAACATTGTACGACAAATTAGAATATCTTACGACTCTCTATGCCACATTAGCACATTGAAAGGCATGTTAGTTTAATGTACGACTCCTCACAACTCCTAACAACACCTTACAATACCGTACGTAAAAATAAAATCCATAATAAACCCAATGAATTCGTCCGAGTCCTTTGAACATCGTACGATAACTCAGGACTTGTTACGACTCCATAAGTGACATTAGCAACATAAAAAGTAATTTAGAATAATGTAGGACGCGTTACAACTTCCAAGAACACCTTACATCACCGTAATAAACATTAAAATTCCATAATAAACCTAATGAATTCCTCCGAGTCATTTAAACATCGAACGACAACTTAGAATATCTTACGACTCAGTATGCCACATTAGCACCTTGAAAAGCATGTTAGTATAATGTATGACACCTCAGAACTCCTAACAACACCTTACAATACCGTACGTAGAAATAAAATCCATAATAAACTTAATGAATTCGTCCGGGTCCTATGAACATCGTAGGATAACTCAGGACTTGTTACGACTCTGTATGTGACATTAGCAACATGAAAAGAAATTTAGAATAATGTAGGGCGCGTTACAACTTCTAAGAACACCTTACATCACCGTACGAAACATTAAAACTCCATAATTAACCTAATGAATTCCTCCGAGTCATTTAAACATCGAACGACAACTTAGAATATCTTACGACTCTGTATGCCACATTAGCACATTGAAAATCATGTTAGTTTAATGTACGACACCTCACAAATCCTAACAACACCTTACAATACCGTACGTAAAAATAAAATCCATAATAAACCCAATGAATTCGTCTGAGTCCTTTGAACATCGTATGATAACTCAGGATTTGTTACCACTCTGTATGTGACATTAGCAACATGAAAAGCAAGTTAGAATAATGTAGGACGCGTTACAACTTCTAAAAACACCTTACATCACCGTATGAAACATTAAAACTCCATAATAAACCTAACGAATTCCCCCAAGTCATTTAAACATCATACTAAAACTTAGAATACCTTACGACTCTCTATGCCACATTAGCACATTGAAAGGCATGTTAGTTTAATGTACGACACCTCACAACTCCTAACAACACCTTACAATACCGTACGTATAAATAAAATCCATAATAAACCCAATGAATTCGTCCGAGTTCTTTGAACATCGTACGATAACTCAGGACTTGTTACGACTCTATAAGTGACATTAGCAACATCAAAAGTAATTTAGAATAATGTAGGACACATTACAACTTCCAAGAACACCTTACATCACCGTAATAGACATTAAAACTCCATAATAAACCTAATGAATTCCTCCGACTCATTTAAACATCGAACGACAACTTAGAATATCTTACAACTCTGTATGCCACATTAGCACATTGAAAATCATGTTAGTTTAATGTATGACACCTCACAACTCCTAACAACACCTTACAATACCATACGTAAAAATATAATCCATAATAAACCGAATGAATTCTTCCGAGTCCTTTGAACATCGTATGATAACTCAGGACTTGTTACGACTCTGTATGTGACATTCGCAACATGAAAAGAAATTTAGAATAATGTAGGACGCGTTACAACTTCTAAGAACACCTTACATCACCGTACGAAACATTAAAACTCCATAATAAACTTAATGAATTCCTCCGAGTCATTTAAACATCGAACGACAACTTAGAATATCTGACGACTCTATATGCCACATTAGCACATTGAAAATCATGATAGTTTAATGTACGACACCTCACAACTCCTAACAACACCTTACAATACCGTACGTAAAAATAAAATCCATAATAAACCCAATGAATTCGTCCGAGTCCTTTGAACATCGTATGATAACTCAGGATTTGTTACGACTCTATATGTGACATTAGCAACATGAAAAGCAAGTTAGAATAATGTATGACGCGTTACAACTTCTAAAAACACCTTACATCACCGTATGAAACATTAAAACTCCATAATAAACCTAACGAATTCCCCCAAGTCATTTAAACATCATACTAAAACTTAGAATACCTTACGACTCTCTATGCCACATTAGCACATTGAAAGGCATGTTAGTTTAATGTACGACACCTCACAACTCCTAACAACACCTTACAATACCGTACGTATAAATAAAATCCATAATAAACCCAATGAATTCGTCCGAGTTCTTTGAACATCGTACGATAACTCAGGACTTGTTACGACTCTTTAAGTGACATTAGCAACATGAAAAGTAATTTAGAATAATGTAGGACGCGTTACAACTTCCAAGAACACCTTACATCACCGTAATAAACATTAAAATTCCATAATAAACCTAATGAATTCCTCCGAGTCATTTAAACATCGAACGACAACTTAGAATATCTTACGACTCTGTATGCCACATTAGCACCTTGAAAAGCATGTTAGTATAATGTATGACACCTCAGAACTCCTAACAACACCTTACAATACCGTACGTAGAAATAAAATCCATAATAAACTTAATGAATTCGTCCGAGTCCTATGAACATCGTAGGATAACTCAGGACTTGTTACGACTCTGTATGTGACATTAGCAACATGAAAAGAAATTTAGAATAATGTAGGGCGCGTTACAACTTCTAAGAACACCTTACATCACCGTACGAAACATTAAAACTCCATAATTAACCTAATGAATTTCTCCGAGTCATTTAAACATCGAACGACAACTTAGAATATCTTACGACTCTGTATGCCACATTAGCACATTGAAAATCATGTTAGTTTAATGTACGACACCTCACAAATCCTAACAACACCTTACAATACCGTACGTAAAAATAAAATCCATAATAAACCAAATGAATTCGTCCGAGTCCTTTGAACATCGTATAATAACTCAGGATTTGTTACCACTCTGTATGTGACATTAGCAACATGAAAAGCAAGTTAGAATAATGTAGGACGCGTTACAACTTCTAAAAACACCTTACATCACCGTATGAAACATTAAAACTCCATAATAAACCTTAATTTCCCCCAAGTCATTTAAACATTGTACGACAAATTAGAATATCTTACGACTCTCTATGCCACATTAGCACATTGAAAGGCATGTTAGTTTAATGTACGACTCCTCACAACTCCTAACAACACCTTACAATACCGTACGTAAAAATAAAATCCATAATAAACCCAATGAATTCGTCCGAGTCCTTTGAACATCGTACGATAACTCAGGACTTGTTACGACTCCATAAGTGACATTAGCAATATAAAAAGTAATTTAGAATAATGTAGGACGCGTTACAACTTCCAAGAACACCTTACATCACCGTAATAAACATTAAAATTCCATAATAAACCTAATGAATACCTCCGAGTCATTTAAACATCGAACGACAACTTAGAATATCTTACGACTCAGTATGCCACATTAGCACCTTGAAAAGCATGTTAGTATAATGTACGACACCTCAGAACTCCTAACAACACCTTAAAATACCGTACGTAAAAATAAAATCCAGAATAAACTTAATGAATTCGTCCGAGTCCTATGAACATCGTATGATAACTCAGGACTTGTTACGACTCTGTATGTGACATTAGCAACATGAAAAGAAATTTAGAATAATGCAGGACGCGTTACAACTTCTAAGAATACCTTACATCACCGTACGAAACATTAAAACTCCATAATAAACCTAATGAATTACTCCGAGTCATTTAAACATCGAACGACAACTTAGAATATCTTACGACTCTGTATGCCACATTAGCACATTGAAAATCATGTTAGTTTAATGTACGACACCTCACAAATCCTAACAACACCTTACAATACCGTACGTAAAAATAAAATCCATAATAAACCCAATGAATTCGTCCGAGTCCTTTGAACATCGTATGATAACTCAGGATTTGTTACGACTCTGTATGTGACATTAGCAATATGAAAAGCAAGTTAGAATAATGTAGGACGCGTTACAACTTCTAAAAACACCTTACATCACCGTATGAAACATTAAAAATCCATAATAAACCTAATGAATTCCCCCAAGTCATTTAAACATTGTACGACAATTTAGAATATCTTACGACTCTCTATGCCATATTAGCACATTGAAAGGCATGTTAGTTTAATGTACGACACCTAACAACTCCTAACAACACCTTACAATACCGTACGTAAAAATAAAATCCATAATAAACCCAATGAATTCGTCCGAGTCCATTGAACATCGTACGATAACTCAGGACTTGTTACGACTCTTTAAGTGACATTAGCAACATGAAAAGTTATTTAGAATAATGTAGGATGCGTTACAACTTCCAAGAACACCTTACATCACCGTAATAAATATTAAAACTCCATAATAAACCTAATGAATTCCTCCGAGTCATTTAAACATCGAACGACAACTTATAATATCTTACGACTCTGTATGCCACATTAGTACCTTGAAAAGCATGTTAGTATAATGTACGACACCTCACAACTCCTAACAACACTTTACAATACCGTACGTAAAAATAAAATCCATAATAAACCCAATGAATTCGTCCGAGTCCTTTGAACATCGTATGATAAGTCAGGATTTGTTTCGACTTTGTATGTGACATTAGCAACAGGAAAAGCAAGTTAGAATAATGTAGGACGCGTTTCAACTTCTAAGAACACCTTACATGACCGTACGAACCATTAAAACTCCATAATAAACCTAATGAATTCCTCCGAGTCATTTAAACATCGAACGACAACTTAGAATATCGTACGACTCTATATGCCACATTAGCACATTGAAAATCATGTTAGTTTAATGTACGAAACCTCACAACTCTTAACAACACCTTACAATACCGTACGTAAAAATAAAATCCATAATAAACCCAATGAATTCGTCCGAGTCCTTTGAACATCGTATGATAACTCAGGATTTGTTACGACTCTGTATGTGACATTAGCAACATGAAAAGCAAGTTAGAATAATGTAGGACGCGTTACAACTTCCAAGAACACCTTACATCACCGTAATAAACATTAAAACTCCATAATAAACCTAATGAATTCCTCCGAGTCATTTAAACATCGAACGACAACTTAGAATATCTTACGACTCAGTATGCTACATTAGCACCTTGAAAGGCATGTTATTATAATGTACGACACCTCAGAACTCCTAACAACACCTTACAATACCGTACGTAAAAATAAAATCCATAATAAACTTAATGAATTCGTCCGAGTCCTATGAACATCGTATGATAACTCAGGACTTGTTACGACTGTGTATGTGACATTAGCAACATGAAAAGAAATTTAGAATAATGTAGGACGCGTTACAACTTCTAAGAACACCTTACATCACCGTACGAAACATTAAAACTCCATAATAAACCTAATGAATTCCTCCGAGTCATTTAAACATCGAACGACAACTTAGAATATCTTACGACTCTGTATGCCACATTAGCACATTGAAAATCATGTTAGTTTAATGTACGACACCTCACAACTCCTAACAACACCTTACAATACCGTACGTAAAAATAAAATCCATAATAAACCCAATGAATTCGTCCGAGTCCTTTGAACATCGTATGATAACTCAGGATTTGTTACGACTCTGAATGTGACATTAGCAACATGAAAAGCAAGTTAGAATAATGTAGGACACGTTACAACTTCTAAAAACACCTTACATCACCGTATGAAACATTAAAACTCCATAATAAACCTAATGAATTCCCCAAGTTATTTAAACATCGTACGACAACTTAGAATATCTTACGACTCTCTATGCCACAATAGCACATTGAAAGGCATGTTACTTTAATGTACGACACCTCAGAACTCCTAACAACACCTTACAATACCGTACGTAAAAATAAAATCCATAATAAACCCAATGAATTCGTCCGAGTCCTTTGAACATCGTATGATAACTCAGGATTTGTTACGACTCGGTATGTGACATTAGCAACATGAAAGCAAGTTGGAATAATGTAGGACACGTTACAACTTCTAAGAACAACTTACATCACCGTATGAAACATTAAAACTCCATAATAAACCTAATGAATTCCCCCAAGTTATTTAAACATCGTACGACAACTTAGAATATCTTACGACTCTCTATGCCACAATAGCACATTGAAAGGCATGTTACTTTAATGTACGACACCTCAGAACTCCTAACAACACCTTACAATACCGTACGTAAAAATAAAATCCATAATAAACCCAATGAACTCGTCCGAGTCCTTTGAACATCGTACGATAACTCAGGACTTGTTACGACTCTATAATTGACATTAGCAACATAAAAAGTAATTTAGAATAATGTAGGACGCGTTACAACTTCCAAGAACACCTTACATCACCGTAATAAACATTAAAACTCCATAATAAACCTAATGAATTCCTCCGAGTCATTTAAACATCGAACGACAACTTAGAATATCTTACGACTCAGTATGCTACATTAGCACCTTGAAAAGCATGTTATTATAATGTACGACACCTCAGAACTCCTAACAACACCTTACAATACCGTACGTAAAAATAAAATCCATAATAAACTTAATGAATTCGTCCGAGTCCTATGAACATCGTATGATAACTCAGGACTTGTTACGACTCTGTATGTGACATTAGCAACATGAAAAGAAATTTAGAATAATGTATGACGCGTTACAACTTCTAAGAACACCTTACATCACCGTACGAAACATTAAAACTCCATAATAAACCTAATGAATTCCTCCGAGTCATTTAAACATCGAACGACAACTTAGAATATCTTACGACTCTGTATGCCACATTAGCACATTGAAAATCATGTTAGTTTAATGTACGACACCTCACAACTCCTAACAACACCTTACAATACAGTACGTAAAAATAAAATCCATAATAAACCCAATGAATTCGTCCGAGTCCTTTGAACATCGTATGATAACTCAGGATTTGTTACGACTCTGAATGTGACATTAGCAACATGAAAAGCAAGTTAGAATAATGTAGGACACGTTACAACTTCTAAAAACACCTTACATCACCGTATGAAACATTAAAACTCCATAATAAACCTAATGAATTCCCCCAAGTTATTTAAACATCGTACGACAACTTAGAATATCTTACGACTCTCTATGCCACAATAGCACATTGAAAGGCATGTTACTTTAATGTACGACACCTCAGAACTCCTAACAACACCTTACAATACCGTACGTAAAAATAAAATCCATAATAAACCCAATGAATTCGTCCGAGTCCTTTGAACATCGTATGATAACTCAGGATTTGTTACGACTCGGTATGTGACATTAGCAACATGAAAAGCAAGTTGGAATAATGTAGGACACGTTACAACTTCTAAGAACAACTTACATCACCGTATGAAACATTAAAACTCCATAATAAACCTAATGAATTCCCCCAAGTTATTTAAACATCGTACGACAACTTAGAATATCTTACGACTCTCTATGCCACAATAGCACATTGAAAGGCATGTTACTTTAATGTACGACACCTCAGAACTCCTAACAACACCTTACAATACCGTACGTAAAAATAAAATCCATAATAAACCCAATGAACTCGTCCGAGTCCTTTGAACATCGTACGATAACTCAGGACTTGTTACGACTCTATAATTGACATTAGCAACATAAAAAGTAATTTAGAATAATGTAGGACGCGTTACAACTTCCAAGAACACCTTACATCACCGTAATAAACATTAAAACTCCATAATAAACCTAATGAATTCCTCCGAGTCATTTAAACATCGAACGACAACTTAGAATATCTTACGACTCAGTATGCTACATTAGCACCTTGAAAAGCATGTTATTATAATGTACGACACCTCAGAACTCCTAACAACACCTTACAATACCGTACGTAAAAATAAAATCCATAATAAACTTAATGAATTCGTCCGAGTCCTATGAACATCGTATGATAACTCAGGACTTGTTACGACTCTGTATGTGACATTAGCAACATGAAAAGAAATTTAGAATAATGTATGACGCGTTACAACTTCTAAGAACACCTTACATCACCGTACGAAACATTAAAACTCCATAATAAACCTAATGAATTCCTCCGAGTCATTTAAACATCGAACGACAACTTAGAATATCTTACGACTCTGTATGCCACATTAGCACATTGAAAATCATGTTAGTTTAATGTACGACACCTCACAACTCCTAACAACACCTTACAATACCGTACGTAAAAATAAAATCCATAATAAACCCAATGAATTCGTCCGAGTCCTTTGAACATCGTATGATAACTCAGGATTTGTTACGACTCGGTATGTGACATTAGCAACATGAAAAGCAAGTTGGAATAATGTAGGACACGTTACAACTTCTAAGAACAACTTACATCACCGTATGAAACATTAAAACTCCATAATAAAGCTAATGAATTCCCCCAAGTTATTTAAACATCGTACGACAACTTAGAATATCTTACGACTCTCTATGCCACAATAGCACATTGAAAGGCATGTTACTTTAATGTACGACACCTCAGAACTCCTAACAACACCTTACAATACTGTACGTAAAAATAAAATCCATAATAAACCCAATGAACTCGTCCGAGTCGTTTGAACATCGTACGATAACTCAGGACTTGTTACGACTCTATAATTGACATTAGCAACATAAAAAGTAATTTAGAATAATGTAGGACGCGTTACAACTTCCAAGAACACCTTACATCACCGTAATAAACATTAAAACTCCATAATAAACCTAATGAATTCCTCCGAGTCATTTAAACATCGAACGACAACTTAGAAGATCTTACGACTCTGTATGCCACATTAGCACCTTGAAAAGCATGTTAGTATAATGTACGACACCTTAGAACTCCTAACAACACCTTACAATACCGTAGGTAAAAATAAAATCCATAATAAACTTAATGAATTCGTCCGAGTCCTATGAACATCGTATGTTAACTCAGGACTTGTTACGACTCTTTATGTGACATTAGCAACATGAAAAGAAATTTAGAATAATGTAGGACGCGTTACAACTTCTAAGAACACCTTACATCACCGTACGAAACATTAAAACTCCATAATAAACCTAATGAATCCCTCCGAGTCATTTAAACATCGAACGACAACTTAGCATATCTTACGACTCTGTAAGCCACATTAGCACATTGAAAATCATGTTAGTTTAATGTACGACACCTCACAACTCCTAACAACACCGTACGTAAAAATAAAATCCATAATAAACCCAATGAATTCGTCCGGGTCCTTTGAACATCGTATGATAACTCAGGATTTGTTACGACTCTGTATGTGACATTAGCAACATGAAAAGCAAGTTAGAATAATGTAGGACGCGTTACAACTTTTAAAAACACCTTACATCACCGTATGAAACATTAAAACTCCATAATAAACCTAATGAATTCCTCCGAGTCATTTAAACATCGAACGACAACTTAGAATATCTTAGGACTCTATATGCCACATTAGCACATTGAAAATCATGTTAGTTTAATGTACGACACCTCACAACTCCTAACAACATCTTACAATACCGTACGTAAAAATAAAATCCATAATAAACCCAATGAATTGGTCCGAGTCCTTTGAACATCGTATGATAACTCAGGATTTGTTACGACTCTGTATGTGACATTAGCAACATGAAAAGCAAGTTAGAATAATGTAGGACACGTTACAACTTCTAAGAACACCTTACATCACCGTATGAAACATTAAAACTCCATAATAAACCTAATGAATTCCCCCAAGTTATTTAAACATCGTACGACAACTTAGAATATCTTACGACTCTCTATGCCACAATAGCACATTGAAAGGCATGTTACTTTAATGTACGACACCTCAGAACTCCTAACAACACCTTACAATACTGTACGTAAAAATAAAATCCATAATAAACCCAATGAACTCGTCCGAGTCGTTTGAACATCGTACGATAACTCAGGACTTGTTACGACTCTATAATTGACATTAGCAACATAAAAAGTAATTTAGAATAATGTAGGACGCGTTACAACTTCCAAGAACACCTTACATCATCGTAATAAACATTAAAACTCCATAATAAACCTAATGAATTCCTCCGAGTCATTTAAACATCGAACGACAACTTAGAAGATCTTACGACTCTGTATGCCACATTAGCACCTTGAAAAGCATGTTAGTATAATGTACGACACCTCAGAACTCCTAACAACACCTTACAATACCGTAGGTAAAAATAAAATCCATAATAAACTTAATGAATTCGTCCGAGTCCTATGAACATCGTATGATAACTCAGGACTTGTTACGACTCTTTATGTGACATTAGCAACATGAAAAGAAATTTAGAATAATGTAGGACGCGTTACAACTTCTAAGAACACCTTACATCACCGTACGAAACATTAAAACTCCATAATAAACCTAATGAATCCCTCCGAGTCATTTAAACATCGAACGACAACTTAGCATATCTTACGACTCTGTAAGCCACATTAGCACATTGAAAATCATGTTAGTTTAATGTACGACACCTCACAACTCCTAACAACACCATACGTAAAAATAAAATCCATAATAAACCCAATGAATTCGTCCGGGTCCTTTGAACATCGTATGATAACTCAGGATTTGTTACGACTCTGTATGTGACATTAGCAACATGAAAAGCAAGTTAGAATAATGTAGGACGCGTTACAACTTTTAAAAACACCTTACATCACCGTATGAAACATTAAAACTCCATAATAAACCTAATGAATTCCTCCGAGTCATTTAAACATCGAACGACAACTTAAAATATCTTAGGACTCTATATGCCACATTAGCACATTGAAAATCATGTTAGTTTAATGTACGACACCTCACAACTCCTAACAACATCTTACAATACCGTACGTAAAAATAAAATCCATAATAAACCCAATGAATTGGTCCGAGTCCTTTGAACATCGTATGATAACTCAGGATTTGTTACGACTCTGTATGTGACATTAGCAACATGAAAAGCAAGTTAGAATAATGTAGGACACGTTACAACTTCTAAGAACACCTTACATCACCGTATGAAACATTAAAACTCCATAATAAACCTAATGAATTCCCCCAAGTTATTTAAACATCGTACGACAACTTAGAATATCTTACGACTCTCTATGCCACAATAGCACATTGAAAGGCATGTTACTTTAATGTACGACACCTCAGAACTCCTAACAACACCTTACAATACTGTACGTAAAAATAAAATCCATAATAAACCCAATGAACTCGTCCGAGTCGTTTGAACATCGTACGATAACTCAGGACTTGTTACGACTCTATACTTGACATTAGCAACATAAAAAGTAATTTAGAATAATGTAGGACGCGTTACAACTTCCAAGAACACCTTACATCACCGTAATAAACATTAAAACTCCATAATAAACCTAATGAATTCCTCCGAGTCATTTAAACATCGAACGACAACTTAGAAGATCTTACGACTCTGTATGCCACATTAGCACCTTGAAAAGCATGTTAGTATAATGTACGACACCTCAGAACTCCTAACAACACCTTACAATACCGTAGGTAAAAATAAAATCCATAATAAACTTAATGAATTCGTCCGAGTCCTATGAACATCGTATGATAACTCAGGACTTGTTACGACTCTTTATGTGACATTAGCAACATGAAAAGAAATTTAGAATAATGTAGGACGCGTTACAACTTCTAAGAACACCTTACATCACCGTACGAAACATTAAAACTCCATAATAAACCTAATGAATCCCTCCGAGTCATTTAAACATCGAACGACAACTTAGCATATCTTACGACTCTGTAAGCCACATTAGCACATTGAAAATCATGTTAGTTTAATGTACGACACCTCACAACTCCTAACAACACCGTACGTAAAAATAAAATCCATAATAAACCCAATGAATTCGTCCGGGTCCTTTGAACATCGTATGATAACTCAGGATTTGTTACGACTCTGTATGTGACATTAGCAACATGAAAAGCAAGTTAGAATAATGTAGGACGCGTTACAACTTTTAAAAACACCTTACATCACCGTATGAAACATTAAAACTCCATAATAAACCTAATGAATTCCTCCGAGTCATTTAAACATCGAACGACAACTTAAAATATCTTAGGACTCTATATGCCACATTAGCACATTGAAAATCATGTTAGTTTAATGTACGACACCTCACAACTCCTAACAACATCTTACAATACCGTACGTAAAAATAAAATCCATAATAAACCCAATGAATTGGTCCGAGTCCTTTGAACATCGTATGATAACTCAGGATTTGTTACGACTCTGTATGTGACATTAGCAACATGAAAAGCAAGTTAGAATAATGTAGGACACGTTACAACTTCTAAGAACACCTTACATCACCGTATGAAACATTAAAACTCCATAATAAACCTAATGAATTCCCCCAAGTTATTTAAACATCGTACGACAACTTAGAATATCTTACGACTCTCTATGCCACAATAGCACATTGAAAGGCATGTTACTTTAATGTACGACACCTCAGAACTCCTAACAACACCTTACAATACTGTACGTAAAAATAAAATCCATAATAAACCCAATGAACTCGTCCGAGTCGTTTGAACATCGTACGATAACTCAGGACTTGTTACGACTCTATAATTGACATTAGCAACATAAAAAGTAATTTAGAATAATGTAGGACGCGTTACAACTTCCAAGAACACCTTACATCACCGTAATAAACATTAAAACTCCATAATAAACCTAATGAATTCCTCCGAGTCATTTAAACATCGAACGACAACTTAGAATATCTTACGACTCAGTATGCCACATTAGCACCTTGAAAAGCATGTTATTATAATGTACGACACCTCAGAACTCCTAACAACACCTTACAATACCGTACGTAAAAATAAAATCCATAATAAACTTAATGAATTCGTCCGAGTCCTATGAACATCGTATGATAACTCAGGACTTGTTACGACTCTGTATGTGACATTAGCAACATGAAAAGAAATTTAGAATAATGTAGGACGCGTTACAACTTCTAAGAACACCTTACATCACCGTACGAAACATTAAAACTCCATAATAAACCTAATGAATTCCTCCGAGTCATTTAAACATCGAACGACAACTTAGAATATCTTACGACTCTGTATGCCACATTAGCACATTGAAAATCATGTTAGTTTAATGTACGACACCTCACAACTCCTAACAACACCTTACAATACCGTACGTAAAAATAAAATCCATAATAAACCCAATGAATTCGTCCGAGTCCTTTGAACATCGTATGATAACTCAGGATTTGTTACGACTCTATATGTGACATTAGCAACATGAAAAGCAAGTTAGAATAATGTAGGACACGTTACAACTTCTAAGAACACCTTACATCACCGTATGAAACATTAAAACTCCATAATAAACCTAATGAATTCCCCCAAGTTATTTAAACATCGTACGACAACTTAGAATATCTTACGACTCTCTATGCCACAATAGCACATTGAAAGGCATGTTACTTTAATGTACGACACCTCAGAACTCCTAACAACACCTTACAATACTGTACGTAAAAATAAAATCCATAATAAACCCAATGAACTCGTCCGAGTCGTTTGAACATCGTACGATAACTCAGGACTTGTTACGACTCTATAATTGACATTAGCAACATAAAAAGTAATTTAGAATAATGTAGGACGCGTTACAACTTCCAAGAACACCTTACATCACCGTAATAAACATTAAAACTCCATAATAAACCTAATGAATTCCTCCGAGTCATTTAAACATCGAACGACAACTTAGAAGATCTTACGACTCTGTATGCCACATTAGCACCTTGAAAAGCATGTTAGTATAATGTACGACACCTCAGAACTCCTAACAACACCTTACAATACCGTAGGTAAAAATAAAATCCATAATAAACTTAATGAATTCGTCCGAGTCCTATGAACATCGTATGATAACTCAGGACTTGTTACGACTCTTTATGTGACATTAGCAACATGAAAAGAAATTTAGAATAATGTAGGACGCGTTACAACTTCTAAGAACACCTTACATCACCGTACGAAACATTAAAACTCCATAATAAACCTAATGAATCCCTCCGAGTCATTTAAACATCGAACGGCAACTTAGCATATCTTACGACTCTGTAAGCCACATTAGCACATTGAAAATCATGTTAGTTTAATGTACGACACCTCACAACTCCTAACAACACCGTACGTAAAAATAAAATCCATAATAAACCCAATGAATTCGTCCGGGTCCTTTGAACATCGTATGATAACTCAGGATTTGTTACGACTCTGTATGTGACATTAGCAACATGAAAAGCAAGTTAGAATAATGTAGGACGCGTTACAACTTTTAAAAACACCTTACATCACCGTATGAAACATTAAAACTCCATAATAAACCTAATGAATTCCTCCGAGTCATTTAAACATCGAACGACAACTTAGAATATCTTAGGACTCTATATGCCACATTAGCACATTGAAAATCATGTTAGTTTAATGTACGACACCTCACAACTCCTAACAACATCTTACAATACCGTACGTAAAAATAAAATCCATAATAAACCCAATGAATTGGTCCGAGTCCTTTGAACATCGTATGATAACTCAGGATTTGTTACGACTCTGTATGTGACATTAGCAACATGAAAAGCAAGTTAGAATAATGTAGGACACGTTACAACTTCTAAGAACACCTTACATCACCGTATGAAACATTAAAACTCCATAATAAACCTAATGAATTCCCCCAAGTTATTTAAACATCGTACGACAACTTAGAATATCTTACGACTCTCTATGCCACAATAGCACATTGAAAGGCATGTTACTTTAATGTACGACACCTCAGAACTCCTAACAACACCTTACAATACTGTACGTAAAAATAAAATCCATAATAAACCCAATGAACTCGTCCGAGACGTTTGAACATCGTACGATAACTCAGGACTTGTTACGACTCTATAATTGACATTAGCAACATAAAAAGTAATTTAGAATAATGTAGGACGCGTTACAACTTCCAAGAACACCTTACATCACCGTAATAAACATTAAAACTCCATAATAAACCTAATGAATTCCTCCGAGTCATTTAAACATCGAACGACAACTTAGAATATCTTACGACTCAGTATGCCACATTAGCACCTTGAAAAGCATGTTATTATAATGTACGACACCTCAGAACTCCTAACAACACCTTACAATACCGTACGTAAAAATAAAATCCATAATAAACTTAATGAATTCGTCCGAGTCCTATGAACATCGTATGATAACTCAGGACTTGTTACGACTCTGTATGTGACATTAGCAACATGAAAAGAAATTTAGAATAATGTAGGACGCGTTACAACTTCTAAGAACACCTTACATCACCGTACGAAACATTAAAACTCCATAATAAACCTAATGAATTCCTCCGAGTCATTTAAACATCGAACGACAACTTAGAATATCTTACGACTCTGTATGCCACATTAGCACATTGAAAATCATGTTAGTTTAATGTACGACACCTCACAACTCCTAACAACACCTTACAATACCGTACGTAAAAATAAAATCCATAATAAACCCAATGAATTCGTCCGAGTCCTTTGAACATCGTATGATAACTCAGGATTTGTTACGACTCTATATGTGACATTAGCAACATGAAAAGCAAGTTAGAATAATGTAGGACACGTTACAACTTCTAAGAACACCTTACATCACCGTATGAAACATTAAAACTCCATAATAAACCTAATGAATTCCCCCAAGTTATTTAAACATCGTACGACAACTTAGAATATCTTATGACTCTCTATGCCACAATAGCACATTGAAAGGCATGTTACTTTAATGTACGACACCTCAGAACTCCTAACAACACCTTACAATACTGTACGTAAAAATAAAATCCATAATAAACCCAATGAACTCGTCCGAGTTGTTTGAACATCGTACGATAACTCAGGACTTGTTACGACTCTATAATTGACATTAGCAACATAAAAAGTAATTTAGAATAATGTAGGACGCGTTACAACTTCCAAGAACACCTTACATCACCGTAATAAACATTAAAACTCCATAATAAACCTAATGAATTCCTCCGAGTCATTTAAACATCGAACGACAACTTAGAAGATCTTACGACTCTGTATGCCACATTAGCACCTTGAAAAGCATGTTAGTATAATGTACGACACCTCAGAACTCCTAACAACACCTTACAATACCGTAGGTAAAAATAAAATCCATAATAAACTTAATGAATTCGTCCGAGTCCTATGAACATCGTATGATAACTCAGGACTTGTTACGACTCTTTATGTGACATTAGCAACATGAAAAGAAACTTAGAATAATGTAGGACGCGTTACAACTTCTAAGAACACCTTACATCACCGTACGAAACATTAAAACTCCATAATAAACCTAATGAATCCCTCCGAGTCATTTAAACATCGAACGGCAACTTAGCATATCTTACGACTCTGTAAGCCACATTAGCACATTGAAAATCATGTTAGTTTAATGTACGACACCTCACAACTCCTAACAACACCGTACGTAAAAATAAAATCCATAATAAACCCAATGAATTCGTCCGGGTCCTTTGAATATCGTATGATAACTCAGGATTTGTTACGACTCTGTATGTGACATTAGCAACATGAAAAGCAAGTTAGAATAATGTAGGACGCGTTACAACTTTTAAAAACACCTTACATCACCGTATGAAACATTAAAACTCCATAATAAACCTAATGAATTCCTCCGAGTCATTTAAACATCGAACGACAACTTAGAATATCTTAGGACTCTATATGCCACATTAGCACATTGAAAATCATGTTAGTTTAATGTACGACACCTCACAACTCCTAACAACATCTTACAATACCGTACGTAAAAATAAAATCCATAATAAACCCAATGAATTGGTCCGAGTCCTTTGAACATCGTATGATAACTCAGGATTTGTTACGACTCTGTATGTGACATTAGCAACATGAAAAGCAAGTTAGAATAATGTAGGACACGTTACAACTTCTAAGAACACCTTACATCACCGTATGAAACATTAAAACTCCATAATAAACCTAATGAATTCCCCCAAGTTATTTAAACATCGTACGACAACTTAGAATATCTTACGACTCTCTATGCCACAATAGCACATTGAAAGGCATGTTACTTTAATGTACGACACCTCAGAACTCCTAACAACACCTTACAATACTGTACGTAAAAATAAAATCCATAATAAACCCAATGAACTCGTCCGAGTCGTTTGAACATCGTACGATAACTCAGGACTTGTTACGACTCTATAATTGACATTAGCAACATAAAAAGTAATTTAGAATAATGTAGGACGCGTTACAACTTCCAAGAACACCTTACATCACCGTAATAAACATTAAAACTCCATAATAAACCTAATGAATTCCTCCGAGTCATTTAAACATCGAACGACAACTTAGAATATCTTACGACTCAGTATGCCACATTAGCACCTTGAAAAGCATGTTATTATAATGTACGACACCTCAGAACTCCTAACAACACCTTACAATACCGTACGTAAAAATAAAATCCATAATAAACTTAATGAATTCGTCCGAGTCCTATGAACATCGTATGATAACTCAGGACTTGTTACGACTCTGTATGTGACATTAGCAACATGAAAAGAATTTTAGAATAATGTAGGACGCGTTACAACTTCTAAGAACACCTTACATCACCGTACGAAACATTAAAACTCCATAATAAACCTAATGAATTCCTCCGAGTCATTTAAACATCGAACGACAACTTAGAATATCTTACGACTCTGTATGCCACATTAGCACATTGAAAATCATGTTAGTTTAATGTACGACACCTCACAACTCCTAACAACACCTTAGAATACCGTACGTAAAAATAAAATCCATAATAAACCCAATGAATTCGTCCGAGTCCTTTGAACATCGTATGATAACTCAGGATTTGTTACGACTCTATATGTGACATTAGCAACATGAAAAGCAAGTTAGAATAATGTAGGACACGTTACAACTTCTAAGAACACCTTACATCACCGTATGAAACATTAAAACTCCATAATAAACCTAATGAATTCCCCCAAGTTATTTAAACATCGTACGACAACTTAGAATATCTTACGACTCTCTATGCCACAATAGCACATTGAAAGGCATGTTACTTTAATGTACGACACCTCAGAACTCCTAACAACACCTTACAATACTGTACGTAAAAATAAAATCCATAATAAACCCAATGAACTCGTCCGAGTCGTTTGAACATCGTACGATAACTCAGGACTTGTTACGACTCTATAATTGACATTAGCAACATAAAAAGTAATTTAGAATAATGTAGGACGCGTTACAACTTCCAAGAACACCTTACATCACCGTAATAAACATTAAAACTCCATAATAAACCTAATGAATTCCTCCGAGTCATTTAAACATCGAACGACAACTTAGAAGATCTTACGACTCTGTATGCCACATTAGCACCTTGAAAAGCATGTTAGTATAATGTACGACACCTCAGAACTCCTAACAACACCTTACAATACCGTAGGTAAAAATAAAATCCATAATAAACTTAATGAATTCGTCCGAGTCCTATGAGCATCGTATGATAACTCAGGACTTGTTACGACTCTGTATGTGACATTAGCAACATGAAAAGAAATTTAGAATAATGTAGGACGCGTTACAACTTCTAAGAACACCTTTCATCACCGTACGAAACATTAAAACTCCATAATAAACCTAATGAATTCCTCCGAGTCATTTAAACATCGAACGACAACTTAGAATATCTTACGACTCTGTATGCCACATTAGCACATTGAAAATCATGTTAGTTTAATGTACGACACCTCACAACTCCTAACAACACCTTACAATACCGTACGTAAAAATAAAATCCATAATAAACCCAATGAATTCGTCCGAGTCCTTTGAACATCGTATGATAACTCAGGATTTGTTACGACTCTATATGTGACATTAGCAACATGAAAAGCAAGTTAGAATAATGTAGGACACGTTACAACTTCTAAGAACACCTTACATCACCGTATGAAACATTAAAACTCCATAATAAACCTAATGAATTCCCCCAAGTTATTTAAACATCGTACGACAACTTAGAATATCTTACGACTCTCTATGCCACAATAGCACATTGAAAGGCATGTTACTTTAATGTACGACACCTCAGAACTCCTAACAACACCTTACAATACTGTACGTAAAAATAAAATCCATAATAAACCCAATGAACTCGTCCGAGTCGTTTGAACATCGTACGATAACTCAGGACTTGTTACGACTCTATAATTGACATTAGCAACATAAAAAGTAATTTAGAATAATGTAGGACGCGTTACAACTTCCAAGAACACCTTACATCACCGTAATAAACATTAAAACTCCATAATAAACCTAATGAATTCCTCCGAGTCATTTAAACATCGAACGAAAACTTAGAAGATCTTACGACTCTGTATGCCACATTAGCACCTTGAAAAGCATGTTAGTATAATGTACGACACCTCAGAACTCCTAACAACACCTTACAATACTGTAGGTAAAAATAAAATCCATAATAAACTTAATGAATTCGTCCGAGTCCTATGAACATCGTATGATAACTCAGGACTTGTTACGACTCTTTATGTGACATTAGCAACATGAAAAGAAATTTAGAATAATGTAGGACGCGTTACAACTTCTAAGAACACCTTACATCACCGTACGAAACATTAAAACTCCATAATAAACCTAATGAATCCCTCCGAGTCATTTAAACATCGAACGGCAACTTAGCATATCTTACGACTCTGTAAGCCACATTAGCACATTGAAAATCATGTTAGTTTAATGTACGACACCTCACAACTCCTAACAACACCGTACGTAAAAATAAAATCCATAATAAACCCAATGAATTCGTCCGGGTCCTTTGAACATCGTATGATAACTCAGGATTTGTTACGACTCTGTATGTGACATTAGCAACATGAAAAGCAAGTTAGAATAATGTAGGACGCGTTACAACTTTTAAAAACACCTTACATCACCGTATGAAACATTAAAACTCCATAATAAACCTAATGAATTCCTCCGAGTCATTTAAACATCGAACGACAACTTAGAATATCTTAGGACTCTATATGCCACATTAGCACATTGAAAATCATGTTAGTTTAATGTACGACACCTCACAACTCCTAACAACATCTTACAATACCGTACGTAAAAATAAAATCCATAATAAACCCAATGAATTGGTCCGAGTCCTTTGAACATCGTATGATAACTCAGGATTTGTTACGACTCTGTATGTGACATTAGCAACATGAAAAGCAAGTTAGAATAATGTAGGACACGTTACAACTTCTAAGAACACCTTACATCACCGTATGAAACATTAAAACTCCATAATAAACCTAATGAATTCACCCAAGTTACTTAAACATCGTACGACAACTTAGAATATCTTACGACTCTCTATGCCACAATAGCACATTGAAAGGCATGTTACTTTAATGTACGACACCTCAGAACTCCTAACAACACCTTACAATACTATACGTAAAAATAAAATCCATAATAAACCCAATGAACTCGTCCGAGTCGTTTGAACATCGTACGATAACTCAGGACTTGTTACGACTCTATAATTGACATTAGCAACATAAAAAGTAATTTAGAATAATGTAGGACGCGTTACAACTTCCAAGAACACCTTACATCACCGTAATAAACATTAAAACTCCATAATAAACCTAATGAATTCCTCCGAGTCATTTAAACATCGAACGACAACTTAGAAGATCTTACGACTCTGTATGCCACATTAGCACCTTGAAAAGCATGTTAGTATAATGTACGACACCTCAGAACTCCTAACAACACCTTACAATAACGTAGGTAAAAATAAAATCCATAATAAACTTAATGAATTCGTCCGAGTCCTATGAACATCGTATGATAACTCAGGACTTGTTACGACTCTTTATGTGACATTAGCAACATGAAAAGAAATTTAGAATAATGTAGGACGCGTTACAACTTCTAAGAACACCTTACATCACCGTACGAAACATTAAAACTCCATAATAAACCTAATGAATCCCTCCGAGTCATTTAAACATCGAACGGCAACTTAGCATATCTTACGACTCTGTAAGCCACATTAGCACATTGAAAATCATGTTAGTTTAATGTACGACACCTCACAACTCCTAACAACACCGTACGTAAAAATAAAATCCATAATAAACCCAATGAATTCGTCCGGGTCCTTTGAACATCGTATGATAACTCAGGATTTGTTACGACTCTGTATGTGACATTAGCAACATGAAAAGCAAGTTAGAATAATGTAGGACGCGTTACAACTTTTAAAAACACCTTACATCACCGTATGAAACATTAAAACTCCATAATAAACCTAATGAATTCCTCCGAGTCATTTAAACATCGAACGACAACTTAGAATATCTTAGGACTCTATATGCCACATTAGCACATTGAAAATCATGTTAGTTTAATGTACGACACCTCACAACTCCTAACAACATCTTACAATACCGTACGTAAAAATAAAATCCATAATAAACCCAATGAATTGGTCCGAGTCCTTTGAACATCGTATGATAACTCAGGATTTGTTACGACTCTGTATGTGACATTAGCAACATGAAAAGCAAGTTAGAATAATGTAGGACACGTTACAACTTCTAAGAACACCTTACATCACCGTATGAAACATTAAAACTCCATAATAAACCTAATGAATTCCCCCAAGTTATTTAAACATCGTACGACAACTTAGAATATCTTACGACTCTCTATGCCACAATAGCACATTGAAAGGCATGTTACTTTAATGTACGACACCTCAGAACTCCTAACAACACCTTACAATACTGTACGTAAAAATAAAATCCATAATAAACCCAATGAACTCGTCCGAGTCGTTTGAACATCGTACGATAACTCAGGACTTGTTACGACTCTATAATTGACATTAGCAACATAAAAAGTAATTTAGAATAATGTAGGACGCGTTACAACTTCCAAGAACACCTTACATCACCGTAATAAACATTAAAACTCCATAATAAACCTAATGAATTCCTCCGAGTCATTTAAACATCGAACGACAACTTAGAATATCTTACGACTCAGTATGCCACATTAGCACCTTGAAAAGCATGTTATTATAATGTACGACACCTCAGAACTCCTAACAACACCTTACAATACCGTACGTAAAAATAAAATCCATAATAAACTTAATGAATTCGTCCGAGTCCTATGAACATCGTATGATAACTCAGGACTTGTTACGACTCTGTATGTGACATTAGCAACATGAAAAGAAATTTAGAATAATGTAGGACGCGTTACAACTTCTAAGAACACCTTACATCACCGTACGAAACATTAAAACTCCATAATAAACCTAATGAATTCCTCCGAGTCATTTAAACATCGAACGACAACTTAGAATATCTTACGACTCTGTATGCCACATTAGCACATTGAAAATCATGTTAGTTTAATGTACGACACCTCACAACTCCTAACAACACCTTAGAATACCGTACGTAAAAATAAAATCCATAATAAACCCAATGAATTCGTCCGAGTCCTTTGAACATCGTATGATAACTCAGGATTTGTTACGACTCTGTATGTGACATTAGCAACATGAAAAGCAAGTTAGAATAATGTAGGACACGTTACAACTTCTAAGAACACCTTACATCACCGTATGAAACATTAAAACTCCATAATAAACCTAATGAATTCCCCCAAGTTATTTAAACATCGTACGACAACTTAGAATATCTTACGACTCTCTATGCCACAATAGCACATTGAAAGGCATGTTACTTTAATGTACGACACCTCAGAACTCCTAACAACACCTTACAATACTGTACGTAAAAATAAAATCCATAATAAACCCAATGAACTCGTCCGAGTCGTTTGAACATCGTACGATAACTCAGGACTTGTTACGACTCTATAATTGACATTAGCAACATAAAAAGTAATTTAGAATAATGTAGGACGCGTTACAACTTCCAAGAACACCTTACATCACCGTAATAAACATTAAAACTCCATAATAAACCTAATGAATTCCTCCGAGTCATTTAAACATCGAACGACAACTTAGAATATCTTACGACTCAGTATCCCACATTAGCACCTTGAAAAGCATGTTATTATAATGTACGACACCTCAGAACTCCTAACAACACCTTACAATACCGTACGTAAAAATAAAATCCATAATAAACTTAATGAATTCGTCCGAGTCCTATGAACATCGTATGATAACTCAGGACTTGTTACGACTCTGTATGTGACATTAGCAACATGAAAAGAAATTTAGAATAATGTAGGACGCGTTACAACTTCTAAGAACACCTTACATCACCGTACGAAACATTAAAACTCCATAATAAACCTAATGAATTCCTCCGAGTCATTTAAACATCGAACGACAACTTAGAATATCTTACGACTCTGTATGCCACATTAGCACATTGAAAATCATGTTAGTTTAATGTACGACACCTCACAACTCCTAACAACACCTTAGAATACCGTACGTAAAAATAAAATCCATAATAAACCCAATGAATTCGTCCGAGTCCTTTGAACATCGTATGATAACTCAGGATTTGTTACGACTCTATATGTGACATTAGCAACATGAAAAGCAAGTTAGAATAATGTAGGACACGTTACAACTTCTAAGAACACCTTACATCACCGTATGAAACATTAAAACTCCATAATAAACCTAATGAATTCCCCCAAGTTATTTAAACATCGTACGACAACTTAGAATATCTTACGACTCTCTATGCCACAATAGCACATTGAAAGGCATGTTACTTTAATGTACGACACCTCAGAACTCCTAACAACACCTTACAATACTGTACGTAAAAATAAAATCCATAATAAACCCAATGAACTCGTCCGAGTCGTTTGAACATCGTACGATAACTCAGGACTTGTTACGACTCTATAATTGACATTAGCAACATAAAAAGTAATTTAGAATAATGTAGGACGCGTTAAAACTTCCAAGAACACCTTACATCACCGTAATAAACATTAAAACTCCATAATAAACCTAATGAATTCCTCCGAGTCATTTAAACATCGAACGACAACTTAGAAGATCTTACGACTCTGTATGCCACATTAGCACCTTGAAAAGCATGTTAGTATAATGTACGACACCTCAGAACTCCTAACAACACCTTACAATACCGTAGGTAAAAATAAAATCCATAATAAACTTAATGAATTCGTCCGAGTCCTATGAGCATCGTATGATAACTCAGGACTTGTTACGACTCTTTATGTGACATTAGCAACATGAAAAGAAACTTAGAATAATGTAGGACGCGTTACAACTTCTAAGAACACCTTACATCACCGTACGAAACATTAAAACTCCATAATAAACCTAATGAATCCCTCCGAGTCATTTAAACATCGAACCACAACTTAGCATATCTTACGACTCTGTAAGCCACATTAGCACATTGAAAATCATGTTAGTTTAATGTACGACACCTCACAACTCCTAACAACACCGTACGTAAAAATAAAATCCATAATAAACCCAATGAATTCGTCCGAGTCCTTTGAACATCGTATGATAACTCAGGATTTGTTACGACTCTATATGTGACATTAGCAATATGAAAAGCAAGTTAGAATAATGTAGGACGCGTTACAACTTTTAAAAACACCTTACATCACCGTATGAAACATTAAAACTCCATAATAAACCTAATGAATTCCTCCGAGTCATTTAAACATCGAACGACAACTTAGAATATCTTACGACTCTGTATGCCACATTAGCACATTGAAAATCATGTTAGTTTAATGTACGACACCTCACAACTCCTAACAACACCTTACAATACCGTACGTAAAAATAAAATCCATAATAAACCCAATGAATTCGTCCGAGTCCTTTGAACATCGTATGATAACTCAGGATTTGTTACGACTCTGTATGTGACATTAGCAACATGAAAAGCAAGTTAGAACAATGTAGGACGCGTTACAACTTCTAAAAACACCTTACATCACCGTATGAAACATTAAAACTCCATAATAAACCTTAATTTCCCCCAAGTCATTTAAACATCGTACGACAACTTAGAATATCTTACGACTCTCTATGCCACATTAGCACATTGAAAGGCATGTTAGTTTAATGTACGACTCCTCACAACTCCTAACAACATCTTACAATACCGTACGTAAAAATAAAATCCATAATAAACCCAATGAATTCGTCCGATTCCTTTGAACATCGTACGATAACTCAGGACTTGTTACGACTCCATAAGTGACATTAGCAACATAAAAAGTAATTTAGATTAATGTAGGACGCGTTACAACTTCCAAGAACACCTTACATCACTGTAATAAACATTAAAACTCCATAATAAACCTAATGAATTCCTCCGAGTCATTTAAACATCGAACGACAACTTAGAAGATCTTACGACTCTGTATGCCACATTAGCACCTTGAAAAGCATGTTAGTATAATGTACGACACCTCAGAACTCCTAACAACACCTTACAATACCGTAGGTAAAAATAAAATCCATAATAAACTTAATGAATTCGTCCGAGTCCTATGAACATCGTATGATAACTCAGGACTTGTTACGACTCTTTATGTGACATTAGCAACATGAAAAGAAATTTAGAATAATGTAGGACGCGTTACAACTTCTAAGAACACCTTACATCACCGTACGAAACATTAAAACTCCATAATAAACCTAATGAATCCCTCCGAGTCATTTAAACATCGAACGGCAACTTAGCATATCTTACGACTCTGTAAGCCACATTAGCACATTGAAAATCATGTTAGTTTAATGTACGACACCTCACAACTCCTAACAACACCGTACGTAAAAATAAAATCCATAATAAACCCAATGAATTCGTCCGGGTCCTTTGAACATCGTATGATAACTCAGGATTTGTTACGACTCTGTATGTGACATTAGCAACATGAAAAGCAAGTTAGAATAATGTAGGACGCGTTACAACTTTTAAAAACACCTTACATCACCGTATGAAACATTAAAACTCCATAATAAACCTAATGAATTCCTCCGAGTCATTTAAACATCGAACGACAACTTAGAATATCTTAGGACTCTATATGCCACATTAGCACATTGAAAATCATGTTAGTTTAATGTACGACACCTCACAACTCCTAACAACATCTTACAATACCGTACGTAAAAATAAAATCCATAATAAACCCAATGAATTGGTCCGAGTCCTTTGAACATCGTATGATAACTCAGGATTTGTTACGACTCTGTATGTGACATTAGCAACATGAAAAGCAAGTTAGAATAATGTAGGACACGTTACAACTTCTAAGAACACCTTACATCACCGTATGAAACATTAAAACTCCATAATAAACCTAATGAATTCCCCCAAGTTATTTAAACATCGTACGACAACTTAGAATATCTTACGACTCTCTATGCCACAATAGCACATTGAAAGGCATGTTACTTTAATGTACGACACCTCAGAACTCCTAACAACACCTTACAATACTGTACGTAAAAATAAAATCCATAATAAACCCAATGAACTCGTCCGAGTCGTTTGAACATCGTACGATAACTCAGGACTTGTTACGACTCTATAATTGACATTAGCAACATAAAAAGTAATTTAGAATAATGTAGGACGCGTTACAACTTCCAAGAACACCTTACATCACCGTAATAAACATTAAAACTCCATAATAAACCTAATGAATTCCTCCGAGTCATTTAAACATCGAACGACAACTTAGAATATCTTACGACTCAGTATGCCACATTAGCACCTTGAAAAGCATGTTATTATAATGTACGACACCTCAGAACTCCTAACAACACCTTAAAATACCGTACGTAAAAATAAAATCCATAATAAACTTAATGAATTCGTCCGAGTCCTATGAACATCGTATGATAACTCAGGACTTGTTACGACTCTGTATGTGACATTAGCAACATGAAAAGAAATTTAGAATAATGTAGGACGCGTTACAACTTCTAAGAACACCTTACATCATCGTACGAAACATTAAAACTCCATAATAAACCTAATGAATTCCTCCGAGTCATTTAAACATCGAACGACAACTTAGAATATCTTACGACTCTGTATGCCACATTAGCACATTGATAATCATGTTAGTTTAATGTACGACACCTCACAACTCCTAACAACACCTTAGAATACCGTACGTAAAAATAAAATCCATACTAAACCCAATGAATTCGTCCGAGTCCTTTGAACATCGTATGATAACTCAGGATTTGTTACGACTCTATATGTGACATTAGCAACATGAAAAGCAAGTTAGAATAATGTAGGACACGTTACAACTTCTAAGAACACCTTACATCACCGTATGAAACATTAAAACTCCATAATAAACCTAATGAATTCCCCCAAGTTATTTAAACATCGTACGACAACTTAGAATATCTTACGACTCTCTATGCCACAATAGCACATTGAAAGGCATGTTACTTTAATGTACGACACCTCAGAACTCCTAACAACACCTTACAATACTGTACGTAAAAATAAAATCCATAATAAACCCAATGAACTCGTCCGAGTCGTTTGAACATCGTACGATAACTCAGGACTTGTTACGACTCTATAATTGACATTAGCAACATAAAAAGTAATTTAGAATAATGTAGGACGCGTTACAACTTCCAAGAACACCTTACATCACTGTAATAAACATTAAAACTCCATAATAAACCTAATGAATTCCTCCGAGTCATTTAAACATCGAACGACAACTTAGAATATCTTACGACTCAGTATGCCACATTAGCACCTTGAAAAGCATGTTATTATAATGTACGACACCTCAGAACTCCTAACAACACCTTACAATACCGTACGTAAAAATAAAATCCATAATAAACTTAATGAATTCGTCCGAGTCCTATGAACATCGTATGATAACTCAGGACTTGTTACGACTCTGTATGTGACATTAGCAACATGAAAAGAATTTTAGAATAATGTAGGACGCGTTACAACTTCTAAGAACACCTTACATCACCGTACGAAACATTAAAACTCCATAATAAACCTAATGAATTCCTCCGAGTCATTTAAACATCGAACGACAACTTAGAATATCTTACGACTCTGTATGCCACATTAGCACATTGAAAATCATGTTAGTTTAATGTACGACACCTCACAACTCCTAACAACACCTTAGAATACCGTACGTAAAAATAAAATCCATAATAAACCCAATGAATTCGTCCGAGTCCTTTGAACATCGTATGATAACTCAGGATTTGTTACGACTCTATATGTGACATTAGCAACATGAAAAGCAAGTTAGAATAATGTAGGACACGTTACAACTTCTAAGAACACCTTACATCACCGTATGAAACATTAAAACTCCATAATAAACCTAATGAATTCCCCCAAGTTATTTAAACATCGTACGACAACTTAGAATATCTTACGACTCTCTATGCCACAATAGCACATTGAAAGGCATGTTACTTTAATGTACGACACCTCAGAACTCCTAACAACACCTTACAATACTGTACGTAAAAATAAAATCCATAATAAACCCAATGAACTCGTTCGAGTCGTTTGAACATCGTACGATAACTCAGGACTTGTTACGACTCTATAATTGACATTAGCAACATAAAAAGTAATTTAGAATAATGTAGGACGCGTTACAACTTCCAAGAACACCTTACATCACCGTAATAAACATTAAAACTCCATAATAAACCTAATGAATTCCTCCGAGTCATTTAAACATCGAACGACAACTTAGAATATCTTACGACTCAGTATGCCACATTAGCACCTTGAAAAGCATGTTATTATAATGTACGACACCTCAGAACTCCTAACAACACCTTACAATACCGTACGTAAAAATAAAATCCATAATAAACTTAACGAATTCGTCCGAGTCCTATGAACATCGTATGATAACTCAGGACTTGTTACGACTCTGTATGTGACATTAGCAACATGAAAAGAAATTTAGAATAATGTAGGACGCGTTACAACTTCTAAGAACACCTTACATCACCGTACGAAACATTAAAACTCCATAATAAACCTAATGAATTCCTCCGAGTCATTTAAACATCGAACGACCACTTAGAATATCTTACGACTCTGTATGCCACATTAGCACATTGAAAATCATGTTAGTTTAATGTACGACACCTCACAACTCCTAACAACACCTTAGAATACCGTATGTAAAAATAAAATCCATAATAAACCCAATGAATTCGTCCGAGTCCTTTGAACATCGTATGATAACTCAGGATTTGTTACGACTCTATATGTGACATTAGCAACATGAAAAGCAAGTTAGAATAATGTAGGACACGTTACAACTTCTAAGAACACCTTACATCACCGTATGAAACATTAAAACTCCATAATAAACCTAATGAATTCCCCCAAGTTATTTAAACATCGTACGACAACTTAGAATATCTTACGACTCTCTATGCCACAATAGCACATTGAAAGGCATGTTACTTTAATGTACGACACCTCAGAACTCCTAACAACACCTTACAATACTGTACGTAAAAATAAAATCCATAATAAACCCAATGAACTCGTCCGAGTCGTTTGAATATCGTACGATAACTCAGGACTTGTTACGACTCTATAATTGACATTAGCAACATAAAAAGTAATTTAGAATAATGTAGGACGCGTTAAAACTTCCAAGAACACCTTACATCACCGTAATAAACATTAAAACTCCATAATAAACCTAATGAATTCCTCCGAGTCATTTAAACATCGAACGACAACTTAGAAGATCTTACGACTCTGTATGCCACATTAGCACCTTGAAAAGCATGTTAGTATAATGTACGACACCTCAGAACTCCTAACAACACCTTACAATACCGTAGGTAAAAATAAAATCCATAATAAACTTAATGAATTCGTCCGAGTCCTATGAGCATCGTATGATAACTCAGGACTTGTTACGACTCTTTATGTGACATTAGCAACATGAAAAGAAATTTAGAATAATGTAGGACGCGTTACAACTTCTAAGAACACCTTACATCACCGTACGAAACATTAAAACTCCATAGTAAACCTAATGAATCCCTCCGAGTCATTTAAACATCGAATGACAACTTAGAATATCTTACGACTCTGTATGCCACATTAGCACATTGAAAATCATGTTAGTTTAATGTACGACACCTCACAACTCAGGACTTGTTACGACTCTGTATGTGACATTAGCAACATGAAAAGCAAGTTAGAATAATGTAGGACACGTTACAACTTCTAAGAACACCTTACATCATCGTATGAAACATTAAAACTCCATAATAAACCTAATGAATTCCCCCAAGTTATTTAAACATCATACGACAACTTAGAATATCTTACGACTCTCTATGCCACAATAGCACATTGAAAGGCATGTTACTTTAATGTACGACACCTCAGAACTCCTAACAACACCTTACAATACTGTACGTAAAAATAAATTCCATAATAAACCCAATGAACTCGTCCGAGTCGTTTGAACATCGTACGATATCAGGACTTGTTACGACTCTATAATTGACATTAGCAACATAAAAAGTAATTTAGAATAATGTAGGACGCGTTACAACTTCCAAGAACACATTACATCACCGTAATAAACATTAAAACTCCATAATAAACCTAATGAATTCCTCCGAGTCATTTAAACATCGAACAACAACTTAGAAGATCTTACGACTCTGTATGCCACATTAGCACCTTGAAAAGCATGTTAGTATAATGTACGACACCTCAGAACTCCTAACAACACCTTACAATACCGTAGGTAAAAATAAAATCCATAATAAACTTAATGAATTCGTCCGAGTCCTATGAGCATCGTATGATAACTCAGGACTTGTTACGACTCTTTATGTGACATTAGCAACATGAAAAGAAATTTAGAATAATGTAGGACGCGTTACAACTTCTAAGAACACCTTACATCACCGTACGAAACATTAAAACTCCATAGTAAACCTAATGAATCCCTCCGAGTCATTTAAACATCGAACCGCAACTTTGCATATCTTACGACTCTGTAAGCCACATTAGCACATTGAAAATCATGTTAGTTTAATGTACGACACCTCACAACCCCTAACAACACCGTACGTAAAAATAAAATCCATAATAAACCCAATGAATTCGTCCGAGTCCTTTGAACATCGTATGATAACTCAGGATTTGTTACGACTCTGTATGTGACATTAGCAACATGAAAAGCAAGTTAGAATAATGTAGGACGCGTTACAACTTTTAAAAACACCTTACATCACCGTATGAAACATTAAAACTCCATAATAAACCTAATGAATTCCTCCGAGTCATATAAACATCGAACGACAACTTAGAATATCTTACAACTCTGTATGCCACATTAGCACATTGAAAATCATGTTAGTTTAATGTACGACACCTCACAACTCCTAACAACACCTTACAATACCGTACGTAAAAATAAAATCCATAATAAACCCAATGAATTCGTCCGAGTCCTTTGAACATCGTATGATAACTCAGGATTTGTTACGACTCTGTATGTGACATTAGCAACATGAAAAGCAAGTTTGAATAATGCAGGACGCGTTACAACTTCTAAAAACACCTTACATCACCGTATGAAACATTAAAACTCCATAATAAACCTTAATTTCCCCCAAGTCATTTAAACATCGTACGACAACTTAGAATATCTTACGACTCTCTATGCCACATTAGCACATTGAAAGGCATGTTAGTTTAATGTACGACTCCTCACAACTCCTAACAACATCTTACAATACCGTACGTAAAAATAAAATCCATAATAAACCCAATGAATTCGTCCGATTCCTTTGAACATCGTATGATAACTCAGGACTTGTTACGACTCCATAAGTGACATTAGCAACATAAAAAGTAATTTAGATTAATGTAGGACGCGTTACAACTTCCAAGAACACCTTACATCACCGTAATAAACATTCAAACTCCATAATAAACCTAATGTATTCCTACGAGTCATTTAAACATCGAACGACAACTTAGAATATCTTACGACTCTGTATGCCACATTAGCACCTTGAAAAGCATGTTAGTATAATGTACGACACCTCAGAACTCCTAACAACACCTTACAATACCGTACGTAAAAATAAAATCCATAATAAACTTAATGAATTCGTCCGAGTCCTATGAACATCGTATGATAACTCAGGACTTGTTACAACTCTGTATGTGACATTAGCAACATGAAAAGAAATTTAGAATAATGTAGGACGCGTTACAACTTCTAAGAACACCTTACATCACCGTACGAAACATTAAAACTCCATAATAAACCTAATGAATTCATCCGAGTCATTTAAACATCGAACGACAACTTAGAATATCTTACGACTCTATATGCCACATTAGCACATTGAAAATCATGTTAGTTTAATGTACGACACCTCACAACTCCTAACAACACCTTACATTACCGTACGTAAAAATAAAATGCATAATAAACCCAATAAATTCGTCCGAGTCCTTTGAACATCGTATGATAACTCAGGATTTGTTACGACTCTGTATGTGACATTAGCAACATGAAAAGCAAGTTAGAATAATGTAGGACGCGTTACAACTTCTAAAAACACCTTACATCACCGTATGAAACATTAAAACTCCATAATAAACCTAATGAATTCCCCCAAGTCATTTAAACAACGTACGACAACTTAGAATATTTGACGACTCTCTATGCCACATTAGCACATTGAAAGGCATGTTAGTTTAATGTAAGACACCTCACAACTCCTAACAACACCTTACAATACCGTACGTAAAAATAAAATCCATAATAAACCCAATGAATTCGTCCGAGTCCTTTGAACATCATATGATAACTCAGGACTTGTTACGACTCTATAAGTGACATTAGCAACATGAAAAGTAATTTAGAATAATGTAGGACGCGTTACAACTTCCAAGAACACCTTACATCACCGTAATAAACATTCAAACTCCATAATAAACCTAATGTATTCCTCCGAGTCATTTAAACATCGAACGACAACTTAGAATATCTTACGACTCTGTATGCCACATTAGCACCTTGAAAAGCATGTTAGTATAATGTACGACACCTCAGAACTCCTAACAACACCTTACAATACCGTACGTAAAAATAAAATCCATAATAAACTTAATGAATTCGTCCGAGTCCTATGAACATCGTATGATAACTCAGGACTTGTTACAACTCTGTATGTGACATTAGCAACATGAAAAGAAATTTAGAATAATGTAGGACGCGTTACAACTTCTAAGAACACCTTACATCACCGTACGAAACATTAAAACTCCATAATAAACCTAATGAATTCATCCGAGTCATTTAAACATCGAACGACAACTTAGAATATCTTACGACTCTGTATGCCACATTAGCACATTGAAAATCATGTTAGTTTAATGTACGACACCTCAGAACTCCTAACAACACCTTACAATACCGTACGTAAAAATAAAATCCATAATAAACCAATTGAATTCGTCCGAGTCCTTTGAACATCGTATGATAACTCAGGATTTGTTACGACTCTGTATGTGACATTAGCAACATGAAAAGCAAGTTAGAATAATGTAGGACACGTTACAACTTCTAAAAACACCTTACATCACCGTATGAAACATTAAAACTCCATAATAAACCTAATGAATTCCCCCAAGTTATTTAAACATCGTACGACAACTTAGAATATTTGACGACTCTCTATGCCACATTAGCACATTGAAAGGATGTTAGTTTAATGTACGACACCTCACAACTCCTAACAACACCTTACAATACCGTACGTAAAAATAAAATCCATAATAAACCCAATGAATTCGTCCGATTCCTTTGAACATCGTATGATAACTCAGGACTTGTTACGACTCCATAAGTGACATTAGCAACATAAAAAGTAATTTAGATTAATGTAGGACGCGTTACAACTTCCAAGAACACCTTACATCACCGTAATAAACATTCAAACTCCATAATAAACCTAATGTATTCCTACGAGTCATTTAAACATCGAACGACAACTTAGAATATCTTACGACTCTGTATGCCACATTAGCACCTTGAAAAGCATGTTAGTATAATGTACGACACCTCAGAACTCCTAACAACACCTTACAATACCGTACGTAAAAATAAAATCCATAATAAACTTAATGAATTCGTCCGAGTCCTATGAACATCGTATGATAACTCAGGACTTGTTACAACTCTGTATGTGACATTAGCAACATGAAAAGAAATTTAGAATAATGTAGGACGCGTTACAACTTCTAAGAACACCTTACATCACCGTACGAAACATTAAAACTCCATAATAAACCTAATGAATTCATCCGAGTCATTTAAACATCGAACGACAACTTAGAATATCTTACGACTCTATATGCCACATTAGCACATTGAAAATCATGTTAGTTTAATGTACGACACCTCACAACTCCTAACAACACCTTACATTACCGTACGTAAAAATAAAATGCATAATAAACCCAATGAATTCGTCCGAGTCCTTTGAACATCGTATGATAACTCAGGATTTGTTACGACTCTGTATGTGACATTAGCAACATGAAAAGCAAGTTAGAATAATGTAGGACGCGTTACAACTTCTAAAAACACCTTACATCACCGTATGAAACATTAAAACTCCATAATAAACCTAATGAATTCCCCCAAGTCATTTAAACAACGTACGACAACTTAGAATATTTGACGACTCTCTATGCCACATTAGCACATTGAAAGGCATGTTAGTTTAATGTAAGACACCTCACAACTCCTAACAACACCTTACAATACCGTACGTAAAAATAAAATCCATAATAAACCCAATGAATTCGTCCGAGTCCTTTGAACATCATATGATAACTCAGGACTTGTTACGACTCTATAAGTGACATTAGCAACATGAAAAGTAATTTAGAATAATGTAGGACGCGTTACAACTTCCAAGAACACCTTACATCACCGTAATAAACATTCAAACTCCATAATAAACCTAATGTATTCCTCCGAGTCATTTAAACATCGAACGACAACTTAGAATATCTTACGACTCTGTATGCCACATTAGCACCTTGAAAAGCATGTTAGTATAATGTACGACACCTCAGAACTCCTAACAACACCTTACAATACCGTACGTAAAAATAAAATCCATAATAAACTTAATGAATTCGTCCGAGTCCTATGAACATCGTATGATAACTCAGGACTTGTTACAACTCTGTATGTGACATTAGCAACATGAAAAGAAATTTAGAATAATGTAGGACGCGTTACAACTTCTAAGAACACCTTACATCACCGTACGAAACATTAAAACTCCATAATAAACCTAATGAATTCATCCGAGTCATTTAAACATCGAACGACAACTTAGAATATCTTACGACTCTGTATGCCACATTAGCACATTGAAAATCATGTTAGTTTAATGTACGACACCTCAGAACTCCTAACAACACCTTACAATACCGTACGTAAAAATAAAATCCATAATAAACCAATTGAATTCGTCCGAGTCCTTTGAACATCGTATGATAACTCAGGATTTGTTACGACTCTGTATGTGACATTAGCAACATGAAAAGCAAGTTAGAATAATGTAGGACACGTTACAACTTCTAAAAACACCTTACATCACCGTATGAAACATTAAAACTCCATAATAAACCTAATGAATTCCCCCAAGTTATTTAAACATCGTACGACAACTTAGAATATTTGACGACTCTCTATGCCACATTAGCACATTGAAAGGATGTTAGTTTAATGTACGACACCTCACAACTCCTAACAACACCTTACAATACCGTACGTAAAAATAAAATCCATAATAAACCCAATGAATTCGTCCGAGTCCTTTGAACATCATATGATAACTCAGGACTTGTTACGACTCTATAAGTGACATTAGCAACATGAAAAGTAATTTAGAATAATGTAGGACGCGTTACAACTTCCAAGAACACCTTACATCACCGTAATAAACATTAAAACTCCATAATAAACCTAATGAATTCCTCCGAGTCATTTAAACATCGAACGACAACTTAGAATATGTTACGACTCTATATGCCACATTAGCACCTTGAAAAGCATGTTAGTATAATGTACGACACCTCAGAACTCCTAACAACACCTTACAATACCGTACGTAAAAATAAAATCCATAATAAACCCAATTAATTCGTCCGAGTCCTTTGAACATCGTATGATAACTCAGGATTTGTTACGACTCTGTATGTGACATTAGCAACATGAAAAGCAAGTTATAATAATGTAGGACGCGTTACAACTTCTAAAAACACCTTACATCACCGTATGAAACATTAAAACTCCATAATAAACCTTAATTTCCCCCAAGTCATTTAAACATCGAACGATAACATAGAATATCTTACGACTCTCTATGCCACATTAGCACCTTGAAAAGCATGTTAGTTTAATGTACGACACCTCAGAACTCCTAACAACATCTTACAATACCGTACGTAAAAATAAAATCCATAATAAACCCAATGAATTCGTCCGAGTCCTTTGAACATCGTATGCTAACTCAGGATTTGTTACGACTCTGTATGTGACATTAGCAACATGAAAAGCAAGTTAGAATAATGTAGGACGCGTTACAACTTCTAAAAACACCTTACATCACCGTATGAAACATTAAAACTCCATAATAAACCTTAATTTCCCCCAAGTCATTTAAACATCGAACGACAACATAGAATATCTTACGACTCTCTATGCCACATTAGCACCTTGAAAGGCATGTTACTTTAATGTACGACACCTCAGAACTCCTAACAACACCTTACAATACTGTACGTAAAAATAAAATCCATAATAAACCCAATGAACTCGTCCGAGTCGTTTGAACATCGTACGATAACTCAGGACTTGTTACGACTCTATAATTGACATTAGCAACATAAAAAGTAATTTACAATAATGTAGGACGCGTTACAACTTCCAAGAACACCTTACATCACCGTAATAAACATTAAAACTCCATAATAAACCTAATGAATTCCTCCGAGTCATTTAAACATCGAACGACAACTTAGAAGATCTTACGACTCTGTATGCCACATTAGCACCTTGAAAAGCATGTTAGTATAATGTACGACACCTCAGAACTCCTAACAACACCTTACAATACCGTAGGTAAAAATAAAATCCATAATAAACTTAATGAATTCGTCCGAGTCCTATGAACATCGTATGATAACTCAGAACTTGTTATGACTCTTTATGTGACATTAGCAACATGAAAAGAAATTTAGAATAATGTAGGACGCGTTACAACTTCTAAGAACACCTTACATCACCGTACGAAACATTAAAACTCCATAATAAACCTAATGAATCCCTCCGAGTCATTTAAACATCGAACGGCAACTTAGCATATCTTACGACTCTGTAAGCCACATTAGCACATTGAAAATCATGTTAGTTTAATGTACGACACCTCACAACTCCTAACAACACCGTACGTAAAAATAAAATCCATAATAAACCCAATGAATTCGTCCGAGTCCTTTGAACATCGTATGATAACTCAGGATTTCTTATGACTCTGTATGTGACATTAGCAACATGAAAAGCAAGTTAGAATAATGTAGGACGCGTTACAACTTCTAAAAACACCTTACATCACCGTATGAAACATTAAAACTCCATAATAAACCTAATGAATTCCTCCGAGCATTTAAACATCGAACGACAACTTAGAATATCTTACGACTCTGTATGCCACATTAGCACATTGAAAATCATGTTAGTTTAATGTACGACACCTCACAACTCCTAACAACACCTTACAATACCGTACGTAAAAATAAAATCCATAATAAACCAATTGAATTCGTCCGAGTCCTTTGAACATCGTATGATAACTCAGGATTTGTTACGACTCTGTATGTGACATTCGCAACATGAAAAGCAAGTTAGAATAATGTAGGACACGTTACAACTTCTAAAAACACCTTACATCACCGTATGAAACATTAAAACTCCATAATAAACCTAATGAATTCCCCCAAGTTATTTAAACATCGTACGACAACTTAGAATATTTGACGACTCTCTATGCCACATTAGCACATTGAAAGGATGTTAGTTTAATGTACGACACCTCACAACTCCTAACAACACCTTACAATACCGTATGTAAAAATAAAATCCATAATAAACCCAATGAATTCGTCCGAGTCCTTTGAACATCGTACGATAACTCAGGACTTGTTACGACTCTATAAGTGACATTAGCAACATGAAAAGTAATTTAGAATAATGTAGAACGCGTTACAACTTCCAAGAACACCTTACATCACCGTAATAAACATTCAAACTCCATAATAAACCTAATGTATTCCTCCGAGTCATTTAAACATCGAACGACAACTTAGAATATCTTACGACTCTGTATGCCACATTAGCACCTTGAAAAGCATGTTAGTATAATGTATGACACCTCAGAACTCCTAACAACACCTTACAATACCGTACGTAAAAATAAAATCCATAATAAACTTAATGAATTCGTCCGAGTCCTATGAACATCGTATGATAACTCAGGACTTGTTACGACTCTGTATGTGACATTAGCAACATGAAAAGAAATTTAGAATAATGTAGGACGCGTTACAACTTCTAAGAACACCTTACATCACCGTACGAAACATTAAAACTCCATAATAAACCTAATGAATTCATCCGAGTCATTTAAACATCGAACGACAACTTAGAATATCTTACGACTCTATATGCCACATTAGCACATTGAAAATCATGTTAGTTTAATGTACGACACCTCACAACTCCTAACAACACCTTACATTACCGTACGTAAAAATAAAATCCATAATAAACCCAATGAATTGGTCCGACTCCTTTGAACATCGTATGATAACTCAGGATTTGTTACGACTCTGTATGTGACATTAGCAACATGAAAAGCAAGTTAGAATAATGTATGACGCGTTACAACTTCTAAAAACACCTTACATCACCGTATAAAACATTAAAACTCCATAATAAACCTAATGAATTCCCCCAAGTTATTTAAACATCGTACGACAACTTAGAATATCTTACGACTCTCTATGCCACAATAGCACATTGAAAGGCATGTTACTTTAATGTACGACACCTCACAACTCCTAACAACACCTTACAATACTGTACGTAAAAATAAAATCGATAATAAACCCAATGAATTCGTCCGAGTCCTTTGAACATCGTACGATAACTCAGGACTTGTTACGACTCTATAAATGAAATTAGCAACATAAAAAGTAATTTAGAATAATGTAGGACGCGTTACAACTTCCAAGAACACCTTACATCACCGTAATAAACATTAAAACTCCATAATAAACCTAATGAATTCCTCCGAGTCATTTAAACATCGAACGACAACTTAGAATATCTTACGACTCTGTATGCCACATTAGCACCTTGAAAAGCATGTTAGTATAATGTACGACACCTCAGAACTCCTAACAACACCTTACAATATCGTAGGTAAAAATAAAATCCATAATAAACTTAATGAATTCGTCCGAGTCCTATGAACATCGTATGATAACTCAGGACTTGTTACAACTCTGTATGTGACATTAGCAACATGAAAAGAAATTTAGAATAATGTAGGACGCGTTACAACTTCTAAGAACACCTTACATCACCGTACGAAACATTAAAACTCCATAATAAACCTAATGAATCCCTCCGAGTCATTTAAACATCGAACGACAACTTAGAATATCTTACGACTCTGTATGCCACATTAGCACATTGAAAATCATGTTAGTTTAATGTACGACACCTCACAACTCCTAACAACACCGTACGTAAAAATAAAATGCATAATAAACCCAATGAATTCGTCCGAGTCCTTTGAACATCGTATGATAACTCAGGATTTGTTACGACTCTGTATGTGACATTAGCAACATGAAAAGCAAGTTAGAATAATGTAGGACGCGTTACAACTTCTAAAAACACCTTACATCACCGTATGAAACATTAAAACTCCATAATAAACCTAATGAATTCCCCCAAGTCATTTAAACAACGTACGACAACTTAGAATATTTGACGACTCTCTATGCCACATTAGCACATTGAAAGGCATGTTAGTTTAATGTACGACACCTCACAACTCCTAACAACACCTTACAATACCGTACGTAAAAATAAAATCCATAATAAACCCAATGAATTCGTCCGAGTCCTTTGAACATCATATGATAACTCAGGACTTGTTACGACTCTATAAGTGACATTAGCAACATGAAAAGTAATTTAGAATAATGTAGGACGCGTTACAACTTCCAAGAACACCTTACATCACCGTAATAAACATTAAAACTCCATAATAAACCTAATGAATTCCTCCGAGTCATTTAAACATCGAACGACAACTTAGAATATGTTACGACTCTATATGCCACATTAGCACCTTGAAAAGCATGTTAGTATAATGTACGACACCTCAGAACTCCTAACAACACCTTACAATACCGTACGTAAAAATAAAATCCATAATAAACCCAATTAATTCGTCCGAGTCCTTTGAACATCGTATGATAACTCAGGATTTGTTACGACTCTGTATGTGACATTAGCAACATGAAAAGCAAGTTATAATAATGTAGGACGCGTTACAACTTCTAAAAACACCTTACATCACCGTATGAAATATTAAAACTCCATAATAAACCTAATGAATTCCCCCAAGTTATTTAAACATCGTACGACAACTTAGAATATCTTACGACTCTCTATGCCACAATAGCACATTGAAAGGCATGTTAGTTTAATGTACGACACCTCACAACTCCTAACAACACCTTACAATACCGTACGTAAAAATAAAATCCATAATAAACTTAATGAATTCGTCCGAGCCCTATGAACGTCGTATGATAACTCAGGACTTGTTACGACTCTGTATGTGACATTAGCAACATGAAAAGAAATTTAGAATAATGTAGGACGCGTTACAACTTCTAAGAACACCTTACATCACCGTACGAAACATTAAAACTCCATAATAAACCTAATGAATTCCTCCGAGTCATTTAAACATCGAACGACAACTTAGAATATCTTATGACTCTGTATGCCACATTAGCACCTTGAAAAGCATGTTAGTATAATGTACGACACCTCAGAACTCCTGACAACACCTTACAATACCGTACGTAAAAATAAAATCCATAATAAACTTAATGAATTCGTCCGAGTCCTATGAACATCGTATGATAACTCAGGACTTGTTACGACTCTGTATGTGACATTAGCAACATGAAAAGAAATTTAGAATAATGTAGGACGCGTTACAACTTCTAAGAACACCTTACATCACCGTACGAAACATTAAAACTCCATAATAAACCTAATGAATTCCTCCGAGTCATTTAAACATCGAACGACAACTTAGAATATCTTACGACTCTGTATGCCATTTTAGCACATTGAAAATCATGTTAGTTTAATGTACGACACCTCACAACTCCTAACAACACCTTACAATACCGTACGTAAAAATAAAATCCATAATAAACCCAATGAATTCGTCCGAGTCCTTTGAACATCGTACGATAACTCAGGACTTGTTACGACCCTATAAGTGACATTAGCAACATCAAAAGTAATTTAGAATAATGTAGGACGCGTTACAACTTCCAAGAACACCTTACATAACCGTAATAAACATTAAAACTCCATAATAAACCTAATGAATTCCTCCGAGTCATTAAACCATCGAACGACAACTTAGAATATCTTACGACTCTGTATGCCACATTAGCACCTTGAAAAGCATGTTAGTATAATGTAAGACATCTCAGAACTCCTAACAACACCTTACAATACCGTACGTAAAAATAAAATCCATAATAAACTTAATGAATTCGCCCGAGTCCTATGAACATCGTATGATAACTCAGGACTTGTTACGACTCTGTATGTGACATTAGCAACATGAAAAGAAATTTAGAATAATGTAGGATGCGTTACAACTTCTAAGAACACCTTACATCACCGTACGAAACATTAAAACTCCATAATAAACCTAATGAATCCCTCCGAGTCATTTAAACATCGAACGACAACTTAGAATATCTTACGACTCTGTATGCCACATTAGCACATTGAAAATCATGTTAGTTTAATGTACGACACCTCACAACTCCTAACAACACCGTACGTAAAAATAAAATGCATAATAAACCCAATGAATTCGTCCGAGTCCTTTGAACATCGTATGATAACTCAGGATTTGTTACGACTCTGTATGTGACATTAGCAACATGAAAAGCAAGTTAGAATAATGTAGGACGCGTTACAACTTCTAAAAACACCTTACATCACCGTATGAAACATTAAAACTCCATATCCCCCAAGTCATTTAAACAACGTACGACAACTTAGAATATTTGACGACTCTCTATGCCACATTAGCACATTGAAAGGCATGTTAGTTTAATGTACGACACCTCACAACTCCTAACAACACCTTACAATACCGTACGTAAAAATAAAATCCATAATAAACCCAATGAATTCGTCCGAGTCCTTTGAACATCATATGATAACTCAGGACTTGTTACGACTCTATATGTGACATTAGCAACATGAAAAGTAATTTAGAATAATGTAGGACGCGTTACAACTTCCAAGAACACCTTACATCACCGTAATAAACATTAAAACTCCATAATAAACCTAATGAATTCCTCCGAGTCATTTAAACATCGAACGACAACTTAGAATATGTTACGACTCTATATGCCACATTAGCACCTTGAAAAGCATGTTAGTATAATGTACGACACCTCAGAACTCCTAACAACACCTTACAATACCGTACGTAAAAATAAAATCCATAATAAACCCAATTAATTCGTCCGAGTCCTTTGAACATCGTATGATAACTCAGGATTTGTTACGACTCTGTATGTGACATTAGCAACATGAAAAGCAAGTTAGAATAATGTAGGACGCGTTACAACTTCTAAAAACACCTTACATCACCGTATGAAATATTAAAACTCCATAATAAACCTAATGAATTCCCCCAAGTTATTTAAACATCGTACGACAACTTAGAATATCTTACGACTCTCTATGCCACAATAGCACATTGAAAGGCATGTTAGTTTAATGTACGACACCTCACGACTCCTAACAACACCTTACAATACCGTACGTAAAAATAAAATCCATAATAAACTTAATGAATTCGTCCGAGCCCTATGAACATCGTATGATAACTCAGGACTTGTTACGACTCTGTATGTGACATTAGCAACATGAAAAGAAATTTAGAATAATGTAGGACGCGTTACAACTTCTAAGAACACCTTACATCACCGTACGAAACATTAAAACTCCATAATAAACCTAATGAATTCCTCCGAGTCATTTAAACATCGAACGACAACTTAGAATATCTTACGACTCTGTATGCCACATTAGCACCTTGAAAAGCATGTTAGTATAATGTACGACACCTCAGAACTCTTAACAACACCTTACAATACCGTACGTAAAAATAAAATCCATAAAAACTTAATGAATTCGTCCGAGTCCTATGAACATCGTATGATAACTCAGGACTTGTTACGACTCTGTATGTGACATTAGCAACATGAAAAGAAATTTAGAATAATGTAGGACGCGTTACAACTTCTAAGAACGCCTTACATCACCGTACGAAACATTAAAACTCCATAATAAACCTAATGAATTCCTCCGAGTCATTTAAACATCGAACGACAACTTAGAATATCTTACGACTCTGTATGCCATTTTAGCACATTGAAAATCATGTTAGTTTAATGTACGACACCTCACAACTCCTAACAACACCTTACAATACCGTACGTAAAAATAAAATCCATAATAAACCCAATGAATTCGTCCGAGTCCTTTGAACATCGTACGATAACTCAGGACTTGTTACGACTCTATAAGTGACATTAGCAACATCAAAAGTAATTTAGAATAATGTAGGACGCGTTACAACTTCCAAGAACACCTTACATCACCGTAATCAACATTAAAACTCCATAATAAACCTAATGAATTCCTCCGAGTCATTTAACCATCGAACGACAACTTAGAATATCTTACGACTCTGTATGCCACATTAGCACCTTGAAAAGCATGTTAGTATAATGTAAGACATCTCAGAACTCCTAACAACACCTTACAATACCGTACGTAAAAATAAAATCCATAATAAACCTAAAGAATTCTTCCGAGTCCTTTGAACATCGTACATTAACTCAGGACTTGTTACGACTCTGTATGTGACATTAGCAACATGAAAAGAAATTTAGAATAATGTAGGATGCGTTACAACTTCTAAGAACACCTTACATCACCGTACGAAACATTAAAACTCCATAATAAACCTAATGAATTCCTCCGAGTCATTTAAACATCGAACGACAACATAGAATATCTTACGACTCTATATGCCACATTAGCACATTGAAAATTATGTTAGTTTAATGTACGACACCTCACAACTCCTAACAACACCTTACAATACCGTACGTAAAAATAAAATCCATAATAAACCCAATGAATTCGTCCGAGTCCTTTGAACATCGTATGATAACTTAGGATTTGTTATGACTCTGTATGTGACATTAGCAACATAAAAAGCAAGTTACAATAATGTAGGACGCGTTACAACTACTAAAAACACCTTACATCACCGTATGAAACATTAAAACTCCATAATAAACCTAATGAATTCCCCCAAGTCATTTAAACATCGTACGACAACTTAGAATATCTTACGACTCTCTATGCCACATTAGCACATTGAAAGGCATGTTAGTTTAATGTACGACACCTCACTACTCCTAACAACACCTTACAATACCGTACGTAAAAATAAAATCCATAATAAACCCAAAGAATTCGTCCGAGTCCTTTGAACATCGTACGATAACTCAGGACTTGTTACGACTCTATAAGTGACATTAGCAACATGAAAAGTAATTTAGAATAATGTAGGACGCGTTACAACTTCCAAGAACAACTTACATCACCGTAATAAACATTAAAACTCCATAATAAACCTAATGAATTCCTCCGAGTCATTTAAACATCGAACGACAACTTAGAATATCTTACGACTCTATATGCCACATTAGCACCTTGAAAAGCATGTTAGTATAATGTACGACACCTCAGAACTCTTAACAACACCTTACAATACCGTACGTAAAAATAAAATCCATAATAAACTTAATGAATTCGTCCGAGTCCTATGAACATCGTATGATAACACAGGACTTGTTACGACTCTGTATGTGACATTAGCAACATGAAAAGAAATTTAGAATAATGTAGGATGCGTTACAACTTCTAAGAACACCTTACATCACCGTACGAAACATTAAAACTCCATAATAAACCTAATGAATTCCTCCGAGTCATTTAAACATCGAACGACAACATAGAATATCTTACGACTCTATATGCCACATTAGCACATTGAAAATCATGTTAGTTTAATGTACGACACCTCACAACTCCTAACAACACCTTACAATACCGTACGTAAAAATAAAATCCATAATAAACCCAAAGAATTCGTCCGAGTCCTTTGAACATCGTACGATAACTCAGGACTTGTTACGACTCTATAAGTGACATTAGCAACATCAAAAGTAATTTAGAATAATGTAGGACGCGTTACAACTTCCAAGAACACCTTACATCACCGTAATAAACATTAAAACTCCATAATAAACCTAATGAATTCCTCCGAGTCATTTAACCATCGAACGACAACTTAAAATATCTTACGACTCTGTATGCCACATTAGCACCTTGAAAAGCATGTTAGTATAATGTAAGACATCTCAGAACTCCTAACAACACCTTACAATACCGTACGTAAAAATAAAATCCATAATAAACTTAATGAATTCGCCCGAGTCCTATGAACATCGTATGATAACTCAGGACTTGTTACGACTCTGTATGTGACATTAGCAACATGAAAAGAAATTTAGAATAATGTAGGATGCGTTACAACTTCTAAGAACACCTTACATCACCGTACGAAACATTAAAACTCCATAATAAACCTAATGAATCCCTCCGAGTCATTTAAACATCGAACGACAACTTAGAATATCTTACGACTCTGTATGCCACATTAGCACATTGAAAATCATGTTAGTTTAATGTACGACACCTCACAACTCCTAACAACACCTTACAATACCGTACGTAAAAATAAAATCCATAATAAACCCAATGAATTCGTCCGAGTCCTTTGAACATCGTATGATAACTAAGGATTTGTTATGACTCTGTATGTGACATTAGCAACATAAAAAGCAAGTTACAATAATGTAGGACGCGTTACAACTACTAAAAACACCTTACATCACCGTATGAAACATTAAAACTCCATAATAAACCTAATGAATTCCCCCAAGTCATTTAAACATCGTACGACAACTTAGAATATCTTACGACTCTCTATGCCACATTAGCACATTGAAAGGCATGTTAGTTTAATGTACGACACCTCACAACTCCTAACAACACCTTACAATACCGTACGTAAAAATAAAATCCTTAATAAACCCAAAGAATTCGTCCGAGTCCTTTGAACATCGTACGATAACTCAGGACTTGTTACGACTCTATAAGTGACATTAGCAACATGAAAAGTAATTTAGAATAATGTAGGACGCGTTACAACTTCCAAGAACAACTTACATCGCCGTAATAAACATTAAAACTCCATAATAAACCTAATGAATTCCTCCGAGTCATTTAAACATCGAACGACAACTTAGAATATCTTACGACTCTATATGCCACATTAGCACCTTGAAAAGCATGTTAGTATAATGTACGACACCTCAGAACTCCTAACAACACCTTACAATACCGTACGTAAAAATAAAATCCATAATAAACTTAATGAATTCGTCCGAGTCCTATGAACATCGTATGATAACTCAGGACTTGTTACGACTCTGTATGTGACATTAGCAACATGAAAAGAAATTTAGAATAATGTAGGACGCGTTACAACTTCTAAGAACACCTTACATCACCGTACGAAACATTAAAACTCCATAATAAACCTAATGAATTCCTCCGAGTCATTTAAACATTGAACGACAACTTAGAATATCTTACGACTCTGTATGTCACATTAGCACATTGAAAATCATGTTAGTTTAATGTACGACACCTCACAACTCCTAACAACACCTTACAATACCGTACGTAAAAATAAAGTCTATAATAAACCCAATGAATTCGTCCGAGTCTTTTGAACATCGTACGATAACTCAGGACTTGTTACGACTCTATAAGTGACATTAGCAACATCAAAAGCAAGTTAGAATAATGTAGGACGCGTTACAACTACTAAAAACACCTTACATCACCGTATGAAAAATTAAAACTCCATAATAAACCTAATGAATTCCCCCACGTCATTTAAACATCGTACGACAACTTAGGATATCTTACGAATCTCTATGCCACATTAGCACATTGAAAGGCATGTTAGTTTAATGTACGACACCTCACAACTCCTAACAACACCTTACAATACCGTACGTAAAAATAAAATCCATAATAAACCCAAAGAATTCGTCCGAGTCCAATGAACATCGTATGATAACTCAGGACTTGTTACGACTCTATATGTGACATTAGCAACATGAAAAGAAATTTAGAATAATGTAAGACGCGTTACAACTTCCAAGAACAGCTTACATCACCGTACGAAACATTAAAACTCCATAATAAACCTAATGAATTCCTCCGAGTCATTTAAACATCGAACGACAACTTAGAATATCTTACGACTCTATATGCCACATTAGCACCTTGAAAAGCATGTTAGTATAATGTACGGCACCTCAGAACTCCTAACAACACCTTACAATACCGTACGTAAAAATAAAATCCATAATAAACTTAATGAATTCGTCCGAGTCCTTTGAACATCGTACGATAACTCAGGATTTGTTACGACTCTGTATGTGACATTAGCAACATGAAAAGAAATTTAGAATAATGTAGGACACGTTACAACTTCTAAGAACACCTTACATCACCGTAATAAACATTAAAACTCCATAATAAACCTAATGAATTCCTCCGAGTCATTTAAACATCGAACGACAACTTAGAATATCTTACGACTCTGTATGCCACATTAGCACATTGAAAATCATGTTAGTTTAATGTACGACACCTCACAACTCCTAACAACACCTTACAATACCGTACGTAAAAATAAAATCCATAATAAACCCAATGAATTCGTCCGAGTCCTTTGAACATCGTACCATAACTCAGGACTTGTTACGACTCTATAAGTGACATTAGCAACATAAAAAGTAATTTAGAATAATGTAGGACGCGTTACAACTTCCAAGAACACCTTACATCACCGTAATAAACATTAAAACTCCATAATAAACCTATTGAATTCCTCCGAGTCATTTAAACTTCGAACGACAACTTAGAATATCTTACGACTCTGTATGCCACATTAGCACCTTGAAAAGCATGTTAGTATAATGTACGACACCTCAGAACTCCTAAAAACACCTTACAATACCGTACGTAAAAATAAAATCCATAATAAACTTAATGAATACGTCCGAGTCCTATGAACATCGTATGATAACTCAGGACTTGTTACGACTCTGTATGTGACATTAGCAACATGAAAAGAAATTTAGAATAATGTAGGACGCGTTACAACTTCTAAGAACACCTTACATCACCGTACGAAACATTAAAACTACATAATAAACCTAATGAATTCCTCCGAGTCATTTAAACATCGAACGACAACTTAGAATATCTTACGACTCTGTATCTCACATTAGCACATTGAAAATCATGTTAGTTTAATGTACGACACCTCACAACTCCTAACAACACCTTACAATACCATACGTAAAAATAAAATCCATAATAAACCCAATGAATTCGTCCGAGTCCTTTGAACATCGTATGATAACTCAGGATCTGTTATGACTCTGTATGTGACATTAGCAACATGAAAAGAAAGTTACAATAATGTAGGACGCGTTACAACTACCAAAAACACCTTACATCACCGTATGAAACATTAAAACTCCATAATAAACCTAATGAATTCCCCCAAGTCATTTAAACATCGTACGACAACTTAGAATATCTTACGACTCTCTATGCCACATTAGCACATTGAAAGGCATGTTAGTTTAATGTACGACACCTCACAACTCCTAACAACACCTTACAATACCGTACGTAAAAATAAAATCCATAATAAACCCAAAGAATTCGTCCGAGTCCTTTGAACATCGTACGATAACTCAGGACTTGTTACGACTCTATAAGTGACATTAGCAACATGAAAAGTAATTTAGAATAATGTAGGACGCGTTACAACTTCCAAGAACACCTTACATCACCGTAATAAACATTAAAACTCCATAATAAACCTAATGAATTCCTCCGAGTCATTTAAACATCGAACGACAACTTAGAATATCTTACGACTCTATATGCCACATTAGCACCTTGAAAAGCATGTTAGTATAATGTACGACACCTCAGAACTCCTAACAACACCTTACAATACCGTACGTAAAAATAAAATCCATAATAAACCCAAAGAATTCGTCCGATCCAATGAACATCGTATGATAACTCAGGACTTGTTACGACTCTATATGTGACATTAGCAACATGAAAAGAAATTTAGAATAATGTAAGACGCGTTACAACTTCCAAGAACAGCTTACATCACCGTACGAAACATTAAAACTCCATAATAAACCTAATGAATTCCTCCGAGTCATTTAAACATCGAACGACAACTTAGAATATCTTACGACTCTATATGCCACATTAGCACCTTGAAAAGCATGTTAGTATAATGTACGGCACCTCAGAACTCCTAACAACACCTTACAATACCGTACGTAAAAATAAAATCCATAATAAACCCAATGAATTCGTCCGAGTCCTTTAAACATCGTATGATAACTCAGGATCTGTTATGACTCTGTATGTGACATTAGCAACATGAAAAGCAAGTTACAATAATGTAGGACGCGTTACAACTACTAAAAACACCTTACATCACCGTATGAAACATTAAAACTCCATAATAAACCTAATGAATTCCCCCAAGTCATTTAAACATCGTACGACAACTTAGAATATCTTACGACTCTCTATGCCACATTAGCACATTGAAAGGCATGTTAGTTTAATGTACGACACCTCACAACTCCTAACAACACCTTACAATACCGTACGTAAAAATAAAATCCATAATAAACCCAAAGAATTCGTCCGAGTCCTTTGAACATCGTACGATAACTCAGGACTTGTTACGACTCTATAAGTGACATTAGCAACATGAAAAGTTATTTAGAATAATGTAGGACGCGTTACAACTTCCAAGAACACCTTACATCACCGTACGAAACATTAAAACTCCATAATAAACCTAATGAATTCCTCCGAGTCATTTAAACATCGAACGACAACTTAGAATATCTTACGACTCTATATGCCACATTAGCACCTTGAAAAGCATGTTAGTATAATGTACGACACCTCAGAACTCCTAACAACACCTTACAATACCGTACGTAAAAATAAAATCCATAATAAACTTAATGAATTCGTCCGAGTCTTATGAACATCGTATGATAACTCAGGACTTGTTACGACTCTGTATGTGACATTAGCAACATGAAAAGAAATTTAGAATAATGTAGGACGCGTTACAACTTCTAAGAACACCTTACATCACCGTACGAAACATTAAAACTCCATAATAAACCTAATGAATTCCTCCGAGTCATTTAAACATCGAACGACAACTTAGAATATCTTACGACTCTGTATGTCACATTAGCACATTGAAAATCATGTTAGTTTAATGTACGACACCTCACAACTCCTAACAACATCTTACAATACCGTACGTAAAAATAAAATCCATAATAAACCCAATGAATTCGTCCGATTCCTTTGAACATCGTACGATAACTCAGGACTTGTTACGACTCTATAAGTGACATTAGCAACATCAAAAGAAAGTTAGAATAATGTAGGACGCGTTACAACTACTAAAAACACCTTACATCACCGTATGAAACATTAAAACTCCATAATAAACCTAATGAATTCCCCCAAGACATTTAAACATCGTACGACAGCTTAGAATATCTTACGACTCTCTATGCCACATTAGCACATTGAAAGGCATGTTAGTTTAATGTACGACACCTCACAACTCCTAACAACACCTTACAATACCTTACGTAAAAATAAAATCCATAATAAACCCAAAGAATTCGTCCGATCCAATGAACATCGTATGATAACTCAGGACTTGTTACGACTCTGTATGTGACATTAGCAACATGAAAAGAAATTTAGAATAATGTAAGACGCGTTACAACTTCCAAGAACACCTTACATCACCGTACGAAACATTAAAACTCCATAATAAACCTAATGAATTCCTCCGAGTCATTTAAACATCGAACGACAACTTAGAATATCTTACGACTCTATATGCCACATTAGCACCTTGAAAAGCATGTTAGTATAATGTACGACACCTCAGAACTCCTAACAACACCTTACAATACCGTACGTAAAAATAAAATCCATAATAAACTTAATGAATTCGTCCGAGTCCTTTGAACATCGTACGATAACTCAGGAATTGTTACGACTCTGTATGTGACATTAGCAACATGAAAAGAAATTTAGAATAATGTAGGACGCGTTACAAATTCTAAGAACACCTTACATCACCGTAATAAACATTAACACTCCATAATAAACCTAATGAATTCCTCCGAGTCATTTAAACATCGAACGGCAACTTAGAATATCTTACGACTCTGTATGCCACATTAGCACATTGAAAATCATGTTAGTTTAATGTACGACACCTCACAACTCCTAACAACACCTTACAATACCGTACGTAAAAATAAAATCCATAATAAACCCAATGAATTCGTCCGAGTCCTTTGAACATCGTACCATAACTCAGGACTTGTTACGACTCTATAAGTGACATTAGCAACATAAAAAGTAATTTAGAATAATGTAGGACGCGTTACAACTTCCAAGAACACCTTACATCACCGTAATAAACATTAAAACTCCATAATAAACCTAATGAATTCCTCCGAGTCATTTAAACTTCGAACGACAACTTAGAATATCTTACGATTCTGTTTGCCACATTAGCACCTTGAAAAGCATGTTAGTATAATGTAGGATACCTCAGAACTCCTAACAACACCTTACAATACCGTACGTAAAAATAAAATCCATAATAAACTTAATGAATTCGTCCGAGTCCTATGAACATCGTATGATAACTCAGGACTTGTTACGACTCTGTATGTGACATTAGCAACATGAAAAGAAATTTAGAATAATGTAGGACGCGTTACAACTTCTAAGAACACCTTACATCACCGTACGAAACATTAAAACTACATAATAAACCTAATGAATTCCTCCGATATTTTAACCATCGAACAACAACTTAGAATATCTTACGACTCTGTATGCCACATTAGCACCTTGAAAAGCATCTTAGTATAATGTACGACACCTCAGAACTCCTAACAACACCTTACAATACCGTACGTAAAAATAAAATCCATAATAAACTTAATGAATTCTTCCGAGTCCTATGAACATCGTATGATAACTCAGGACTTGTTACGACTCTGTATGTGACATTAGCAACATGAAAAGAAATTTAGAATAATGTAGGACGCGTTACAACTTCTAAGAACACTTTACATCACCGTAAGAAACATTAAAACTCCATAATAAACCTAATGAATTCCTCCGAGTCATTTAAACTTCGAACGACAACTTAGAATATCTTACGACTCTGTATGCCACATTAGCACCTTGAAAAGCATGTTAGTATAATGTACGACACCTCAGAACTCCTAACAACACCTTACAATACCGTACGTAAAAATAAAATCCATAATAAACTTAATGAATTCGTCCGAGTCCTATGAACATCGTATGATAACTCAGGACTTGTTACGACTCTGTATGTGACATTAGCAACATGAAAAGAAATTTAGAATAATGTAGGACGCGTTACAACTTCTAAGAACACCTTACATCACCGTACGAAACATTAAAACTCCATAATAAACCTAATGAATTCCTCCGATATTTTAACCATCGAACGACAACTTAGAATATCTTACGACTCTGTATGCCACATTAGCACCTTGAAAAGCATGTTAGTATAATGTACGACACCTCAGAACTCCTAACAACACCTTACAAACGTACGTAAAAATAAAATCCATAATAAACTTAATGAATTCTTCCGAGTCCTATGAACATCGTATGATAACTCAGGACTTGTTACGACTCTGTATGTGACATTAGCAACATGAAAAGAAATTTAGAATAATGTAGGACGCGTTACAACTTCTAAGAACACCTTACATCACCGTAAGAAACATTAAAACTCCATAATAAACCTAATGAATTCCTCCGAGTCATTTAAACATCGAACGAAAACTTAGAATATCTTACGACTCTTATGTCACATTAGCACATTGAAAATCATGTTAGTTTAATGTACGACACCTCACAACTCCTAACAACACCTTACAATACCGTACGTAAAAATGAAATCCATAATAAACCCAATGAATTCGTCCGAGTCCTTTGAACATCGTACGATAACTCAGGACTTGTTACGACTCTATAAGTGACATTAGCGACATCAAAAGTAATTTAGAATAATGTAGGACCTGTTACAACTTCCAAGAACACCTTACATCACCGTAATAAACATTAAAACTCCATAATAAACCTAATGAATTCCTCCGAGTCATTTAACCATCGAACGACCACTTAGAATATCTTACGACTCTGTATGCCACATTAGCACCTTGAAAAGCATGTTAGTATAATGTACGACACCTCAGAACTCCTAACAACACCTTACAATACCGTACGTAAAAATATAATCCATAATAAACTTAATGAATTCGTCCGAGTCCTTTGAACATCGTACGATAACTCAGGACTTGTTACGACTCTGTATGTGACATTAGCAACATGAAAAGAAATTTAGAATAATGTAGGACGCGTTACAACTTCTAAGAATACCTTACATCACCGTAATAAACATTAAAACTCCATAATAAACCTAATGAATTCCTCCGAGTCATTTAAACTTCGAACGACAACTTAGAATATCTTACGACTCTGTATGCCACATTAGCACCTTGAAAAGCATGTTAGTATAATGTACGACACCTCAGAACTCCTAACAACACCTTACAATACCGTACGTAAAAATAAAATCCATAATAAACTTAATGAATTCGTCCGAGTCCTATGAACATCGTATGATAACTCAGGACTTGTTACGACTCTGTATGTGACATTAGCAACATGAAAAGAAATTTAGAATAATGTAGGACGCGTTACAACTTCTAAGAACACCTTACATCACCGTACGAAACATTAAAACTCCATAATAAACCTAATGAATTCCTCCGATATTTTAACCATCGAACGACAACTTAGAATATCTTACGACTCTGTATGCCACATTAGCACCTCGAAAAGCATGTTAGTATAATGTACGACACCTCAGAACTCCTAACAACACCTTACAAAGTACGTAAAAATAAAATCCATAATAAACTTAATGAATTCTTCCGAGTCCTATGAACATCGTATTATAACTCAGGACTTGTTACGACTCTGTATGTGACATTAGCAACATGAAAAGAAATTTAGAATAATGTAGGACGCGTTACAACTTCTAAGAACACCTTACATCACCGTAAGAAACATTAAAACTCCATAATAAACCTAATGAATTCCTCCGAGTCATTTAAACATCGAACGAAAACTTAGAATATCTTACGACTCTGTATGTCACATTAGCACATTGAAAATCATGTTAGTTTAATGTACGACACCTCACAACTCCTAACAACACCTCACAATACCGTACGTAAAAATGAAATCCATAATAAACCCAATGAATTCGTCCGAGTCCTTTGAACATCGTACGATAACTCAGGACTTGTTACGACTCTATAAGTGACATTAGCAACATCAAAAGTAATATAGAATAATGTAGGACGCGTTACAACTTCCAAGAACACCTTACATCACCGTAATAAACATTAAAACTCCATAATAAACCTAATGAATTCCTCCGAGTCATTTAACCATCGAACGACAACTTAGAATATCTTACGACTCTGTATGCCACATTAGCACCTTGAAAAGCATGTTAGTATAATGTACGACACCTCAGAACTCCTAACAACACCTTACAATACCGTACGTAAAAATAAAATCCATAATAAACTTAATGAATTCGTCCGAGTCCTTTGAACATCGTACGATAACTCAGGACTTGTTACGACTCTGTATGTGACATTAGCAACATGAAAAGAAATTTAGAATAATGTAGGACGCGTTACAACTTCTAAGAATACCTTACATCACCGTAATAAACATTAAAACTCCATAATAAACCTAATGAATTCCTCCAAGTCATTTAAACATCGAACGACAACTTAGAATATCTTACGACTCTGTATGCCACATTAGCACATTGAAAATCATGTTAGTTTAATGTACGACACCTCACAATTCCTAACAACACCTTACAATACCGTACGTAAAAATAAAATCCATAATAAACCCAATGAATTCGTCCGAGTCCTTTGAACATTGTACGATAACTCAGGACTTGTTACGACTCTATAAGTGACATTAGCAACATCAAAAGCAAGTTAGAATAGTGTAGGACGCGTTACAACTACTAAAAACACCTTACATAACCGTATGAAACATTAAAACTCCATAATAAACCTAATGAATTCCCCCAAGTCATTTAAACATCGTACGACAACTTAGAATATCTTACGACTCTCTATGCCACATTAGCACATTGAAAGGCATGTTAGTTTAATGTACGACACCTCACAACTCCTAACAACACCTTACAATACCGTACGTAAAATTGAAATCCATAATAAACCCAATGAATTCGTCCGAGTCCTTTGAACATCGTACGATAACTCAGGACTTGTTACGACTCTATAAGTGACATTAGCAACATCAAAAGTAATTTAGAATAATGTAGGACGCGTTACAACTTCCAAGAACACCTTACATCACCGTAATAAACATTAAAACTCCATAATAAACCTAATGAATTCCTCCGAGTCATTTAACCATCGAACGACAACTTAGAATATCTTACGACTCTGTATGCCACATTAGCACCTTGAAAAGCATGTTAGTATAATGTACGACACCTCAGAACTCCTAACAACACCTTACAATACCGTACGTAAAAATAAAATCCATAATAAACTTAATGAATTCGTCCGAGTCCTTTGAACATCGTACGATAACTCAGGACTTGTTACGACTCTGTATGTGACATTAGCAACATGAAAAGAAATTTAGAATAATGTAGGACGCGTTACAACTTCTAAGAATACCTTACATCACCGTAATAAACATTAAAACTCCATAATAAACCTAATGAATTCCTCCAAGTCATTTAAACATCGAACGACAACTTAGAATATCTTACGACTCTGTATGCCACATTAGCACATTGAAAATCATGTTAGTTTAATGTACGACACCTCACAATTCCTAACAACACCTTACAATATCGTACGTAAAAATAAAATCCATAATAAACCCAATGAATTCGTCCGAGTCCTTTGAACATCGTACGATAACTCAGGACTTGTTACGACTCTATAAGTGACAATAGCAACATCAAAAGCAAGTTAGAATAGTGTAGGACGCGTTACAACTACTAAAAACACCTTACATAACCGTATGAAACATTAAAACTCCATAATAAACCTAATGAATTCCCCCAAGTCATTTAAACATCGTACGACAACTTAGAATATCTTACGACTCTCTATGCCACATTAGCACATTGAAAGGCATGTTAGTTTAATGTACGACACCTCACAACTCCTAACAACACCTTACAATACCGTACGTAAAAATAAAATCCATAATAAACCCAAAGAATTCGTCCGAGTCCAATGAACATCATATGATAACTCAGGACTTGTTACGACTCTGTATGTGACATTAGCAACATGAAAAGAAATTTAGAATAATGTAAGACGCGTTACAACTTCCAAGAACACCTTACATCACCGTACGAAACATTAAAACTCCATAATAAACCTAATGAATTCCTCCGAGTTATTTAAACATCGAACGACAACTTAGAATATCTTATGTCTCTATATGCCACATTAGCACCTTGAAAAGCATGTTAGTATAATGTACGACACCTCAGAACTCCTAACAACACCTTACAATACCGTACGTAAAAATAAAATCCATAATAAACTTAATGAATTCGTCCGAGTCCTATGAACATCGTATGATAACTCAGGACTTGTTACGACTCTGTATGTGACATTAGCAACATGAAAAGAAATTTAGAATAATGTAGGACGCGTTACAACTTCTAAGAACACCTTACATCACCGTACGAAACATTAAAACTCCATAATAAACCTAATGAATTCCTCCGATATTTTAACCATCGAACGACAACTTAGAATATCTTACGACTCTGTATGCCACATTAGCACCTTGAAAACCATGTTAGTATAATGTACGACACCTCAGAACTCCTAACAACACCTTACAAACGTACGTAAAAATAAAATCCATAATAAACTTAATGAATTCTTCCGAGTCCTATGAACATCGTATGATAACTCAGGACTTGTTACGACTCTGTATGTGACATTAGCAACATGAAAAGAAATTTAGAATAATGTAGGACGCGTTACAACTTCTAAGAACACCTTACATCACCGTAAGAAACATTAAAACTCCATAATAAACCTAATGAATTCCTCCGAGTCATTTAAACATCGAACGAAAACTTAGAATATCTTACGACTCTTATGTCACATTAGCACATTGAAAATCATGTTAGTTTAATGTACGACACCTCACAACTCCTAACAACACCTTACAATACCGTACGTAAAAATGAAATCCATAATAAACCCAATGAATTCGTCCGAGTCCTTTGAACATCGTACGATAACTCAGGACTTGTTACGACTCTATAAGTGACATTAGCAACATCAAAAGTAATTTAGAATAATGTAGGACCTGTTACAACTTCCAAGAACACCTTACATCACCGTAATAAACATTAAAACTCCATAATAAACCTAATGAATTCCTCCGAGTCATTTAACCATCGAACGACCACTTAGAATATCTTACGACTCTGTATGCCACATTAGCACCTTGAAAAGCATGTTAGTATAATGTACGACACCTCAGAACTCCTAACAACACCTTACAATACCGTACGTAAAAATATAATCCATAATAAACTTAATGAATTCGTCCGAGTCCTATGAACATCGTATGATAACTCAGGACTTGTTACGACTCTGTATGTGACATTAGCAACATGAAAAGAAATTTAGAATAATGTAGGACGCGTTACAACTTCTAAGAACACCTTACATCACCGTACGAAACATTAAAACTCCATAATAAACCTAATGAATTCCTCCGATATTTTAACCATCGAACGACAACTTAGAATATCTTACGACTCTGTATGCCACATTAGCACCTCGAAAAGCATGTTAGTATAATGTACGACACCTCAGAACTCCTAACAACACCTTACAAAGTACGTAAAAATAAAATCCATAATAAACTTAATGAATTCTTCCGAGTCCTATGAACATCGTATGATAACTCAGGACTTGTTACGACTCTGTATGTGACATTAGCAACATGAAAAGAAATTTAGAATAATGTAGGACGCGTTACAACTTCTAAGAACACCTTACATCACCGTAAGAAACATTAAAACTCCATAATAAACCTAATGAATTCCTCCGAGTCATTTAAACATCGAACGAAAACTTAGAATATCTTACGACTCTGTATGTCACATTAGCACATTGAAAATCATGTTAGTTTAATGTACGACACCTCACAACTCCTAACAACACCTTACAATACCGTACGTAAAAATGAAATCCATAATAAACCCAATGAATTCGTCCGAGTCCTTTGAACATCGTACGATAACTCAGGACTTGTTACGACTCTATAAGTGACATTAGCAACATCAAAAGTAATTTAGAATAATGTAGGACGCGTTACAACTTCCAAGAACACCTTACATCACCGTAATAAACATTAAAACTCCATAATAAACCTAATGAATTCCTCCGAGTCATTTAACCATCGAACGACAACTTAGAATATCTTCCGACTCTGTATGCCACATTAGCACCTTGAAAAGCATGTTAGTATAATGTACGACACCTCAGAACTCCTAACAACACCTTACAATACCGTACGTAAAAATAAAATCCATAATAAACTTAATGAATTCGTCCGAGTCCTTTGAACATCGTACGATAACTCAGGACTTGTTACGACTCTGTATGTGACATTAGCAACATGAAAAGAAATTTAGAATAATGTAGGACGCGTTACAACTTCTAAGAATACCTTACATCACCGTAATAAACATTAAAACTCCATAATAAACCTAATGAATTCCTCCAAGTCATTTAAACATCGAACGACAACTTAGAATATCTTACGACTCTGTATGCCACATTAGCACATTGAAAATCATGTTAGTTTAATGTACGACACCTCACAATTCCTAACAACACCTTACAATACCGTACGTAAAAATAAAATCCATAATAAACCCAATGAATTCGTCCGAGTCTTTTGAACATCGTACGATAACTCAGGACTTGTTACGACTCTATAAGTGACATTAGCAACATCAAAAGCAAGTTAGAATAGTGTAGGACGCGTTACAACTACTAAAAACACCTTACATAACCGTATGAAACATTAAAACTCCATAATAAACCTAATGAATTCCCCCAAGTCATTTAAACATCGTACGACAACTTAGAATATCTTACGACTCTCTATGCCACATTAGCACATTGAAAGGCATGTTAGTTTAATGTACGACACCTCACAACTCCTAACAACACCTTACAATACCGTACGTAAAAATAAAATCCATAATAAACCCAAAGAATTCGTCCGAGTCCAATGAACATCGTATCATAACTCAGGACTTGTTACGACTCTGTATGTGACATTAGCAACATGAAAAGAAATTTAGAATAATGTAAGACGCGTTACAACTTCCAAGAACACCTTACATCACCGTAATAAACATTAAAACTCCATAATAAACCTAATGAATTCCTCCGAGTCATTTAACCATCGAACGACAACTTAGAATATCTTACGACTCTGTATGCCACATTAGCACCTTGAAAAGCATGTTAGTATAATGTACGACACCTCAGAACTCCTAACAACACCTTACAATACCGTACGTAAAAATAAAATCCATAATAAACTTAATGAATTCGTCCGAGTCCTTTGAACATCGTACGATAACTCAGGACTTGTTACGACTCTGTATGTGACATTAGCAACATGAAAAGAAATTTAGAATAATGTAGGACGCGTTACAACTTCTAAGAACACCTTACATCACCGTACGAAACATTAAAACTCCATAATAAACCTAATGAATTCCTCCGATATTTTAACCATCGAACGACAACTTAGAATATCTTACGACTCTGTATGCCACATTAGCACCTTGAAAAGCATGTTAGTATAATGTACGACACCTCAGAACTCCTAACAACACCTTACAAAGTACGTAAAAATAAAATCCATAATAAACTTAATGAATTCTTCCGAGTCCTATGAACATCGTATGATAACTCAGGACTTGTTACGACTCTGTATGTGACATTAGCAACATGAAAAGAAATTTAGAATAATGTAGGACGCGTTACAACTTCTAAGAACACCTTACATCACCGTAAGAAACATTAAAACTCCATAATAAACCTAATGAATTCCTCCGAGTCATTTAAACATCGAACGAAAACTTAGAATATCTTACGACTCTGTATGTCACATTAGCACATTGAAAATCATGTTAGTTTAATGTACGACACCTCACAACTCCTAACAACACCTTACAATACCGTACGTAAAAATGAAATCCATAATAAACCCAATGAATTCGTCCGAGTCCTTTGAACATCGTACGATAACTCAGGACTTGTTACGACTCTATAAGTGACATTAGCAACATCAAAAGTAATTTAGAATAATGTAGGACGCGTTACAACTTCCAAGAACACCTTACATCACCGTAATAAACATTAAAACTCCATAATAAACCTAATGAATTCCTCCGAGTCATTTAACCATCGAACGACAACTTAGAATATCTTCCGACTCTGTATGCCACATTAGCACCTTGAAAAGCATGTTAGTATAATGTACGACACCTCAGAACTCCTAACAACACCTTACAATACCGTACGTAAAAATAAAATCCATAATAAACTTAATGAATTCGTCCGAGTCCTTTGAACATCGTACGATAACTCAGGACTTGTTACGACTCTGTATGTGACATTAGCAACATGAAAAGAAATTTAGAATAATGTAGGACGCGTTACAACTTCTAAGAATACCTTACATCACCGTAATAAACATTAAAACTCCATAATAAACCTAATGAATTCCTCCAAGTCATTTAAACATCGAACGACAACTTAGAATATCTTACGACTCTGTATGCCACATTAGCACATTGAAAATCATGTTAGTTTAATGTACGACACCTCACAATTCCTAACAACACCTTACAATACCGTACGTAAAAATAAAATCCATAATAAACCCAATGAATTCGTCCGAGTCTTTTGAACATCGTACGATAACTCAGGACTTGTTACGACTCTATAAGTGACATTAGCAACATCAAAAGCAAGTTAGAATAGTGTAGGACGCGTTACAACTACTAAAAACACCTTACATAACCGTATGAAACATTAAAACTCCATAATAAACCTAATGAATTCCCCCAAGTCATTTAAACATCGTACGACAACTTAGAATATCTTACGACTCTCTATGCCACATTAGCACATTGAAAGGCATGTTAGTTTAATGTACGACACCTCACAACTCCTAACAACACCTTACAATACCGTACGTAAAAATAAAATCCATAATAAACCCAAAGAATTCGTCCGAGTCCAATGAACATCGTATCATAACTCAGGACTTGTTACGACTCTGTATGTGACATTAGCAACATGAAAAGAAATTTAGAATAATGTAAGACGCGTTACAACTTCCAAGAACACCTTACATCACCGTAATAAACATTAAAACTCCATAATAAACCTAATGAATTCCTCCGAGTCATTTAACCATCGAACGACAACTTAGAATATCTTACGACTCTGTATGCCACATTAGCACCTTGAAAAGCATGTTAGTATAATGTACGACACCTCAGAACTCCTAACAACACCTTACAATACCGTACGTAAAAATAAAATCCATAATAAACTTAATGAATTCGTCCGAGTCCTTTGAACATCGTACGATAACTCAGGACTTGTTACGACTCTGTATGTGACATTAGCAACATGAAAAGAAATTTAGAATAATGTAGGACGCGTTACAACTTCTAAGAATACCTTACATCACCGTAATAAACATTAAAACTCCATAATAAACCTAATGAATTCCTCCAAGTCATTTAAACATCGAACGACAACTTAGAATATCTTACGACTCTGTATGCCACATTAGCACATTGAAAATCTTGTTAGTTTAATGTACGACACCTCACAATTCCTAACAACACCTTACAATACCGTACGTAAAAATAAAATCCATAATAAACCCAATGAATTCGTCCGAGTCCTTTGAACATCGTACGATAACTCAGGACTTGTTACGACTCTATAAGTGACATTAGCAACATCAAAAGCAAGTTAGAATAGTGTAGGACGCGTTACAACTACTAAAAACACCTTACATAACCGTATGAAACATTAAAACTCCATAATAAACATAATGAATTCCCCCAAGTCATTTAAACATCGTACGACAACTTAGAATATCTTACGACTCTCTATGCCACATTAGCACATTGAAAGGCATGTTAGTTTAATGTACGACACCTCACAACTCCTAACAACACCTTACAATACCGTACGTAAAAATAAAATCCATAATAAACCCAAAGAATTCGTCCGAGTCCAATGAACATCATATGATAACTCAGGACTTGTTACGACTCTGTATGTGACATTAGCAACATGAAAAGAAATTTAGAATAATGTAAGACGCGTTACAACTTCCAAGAACACCTTACATCACCGTACGAAACATTAAAACTCCATAATAAACCTAATGAATTCCTCCGAGTTATTTAAACATCGAACGACAACTTAGAATATCTTATGTCTCTATATGCCACATTAGCACCTTGAAAAGCATGTTAGTATAATGTACGACACCTCAGAACTCCTAACAACACCTTACAATACCGTACGTAAAAATAAAATCCATAATAAACTTAATGAATTCGTCCGAGTCCTATGAACATCGTATGATAACTTAGGACTTGTTACGACTCTGTATGTGACATTAGCAACATGAAAAGAAATTTAGAATAATGTAGGACGCGTTACAACTTCTAAGAACACCTTACATCACCGTACGAAACATTAAAACTCCATAATAAACCTAATGAATTCCTCCGATATTTTAACCATCGAACGACAACTTAGAATATCTTACGACTCTGTATGCCACATTAGCACCTTGAAAAGCATGTTAGTATAATGTACGACACCTCAGAACTCCTAACAACACCTTACAAACGTACGTAAAAATAAAATCCATAATAAACTTAATGAATTCTTCCGAGTCCTATGAACATCGTATGATAACTCAGGACTTGTTACGACTCTGTATGTGACATTAGCAACATGAAAAGAAATTTAGAATAATGTAGGACGCGTTACAACTTCTAAGAACACCTTACATCACCGTAAGAAACATTAAAACTCCATAATAAACCTAATGAATTCCTCCGAGTCATTTAAACATCGAACGAAAACTTAGAATATCTTACGACTCTTATGTCACATTAGCACATTGAAAATCATGTTAGTTTAATGTACGACACCTCACAACTCCTAACAACACCTTACAATACCGTACGTAAAAATGAAATCCATAATAAACCCAATGAATTCGTCCGAGTCCTTTGAACATCGTACGATAACTCAGGACTTGTTACGACTCTATAAGTGACATTAGCAACATCAAAAGTAATTTAGAATAATGTAGGACCTGTTACAACTTCCAAGAACACCTTACATCACCGTAATAAACATTAAAACTCCATAATAAACCTAATGAATTCCTCCGAGTCATTTAACCATCGAACGACCACTTAGAATATCTTACGACTCTGTATGCCACATTAGCACCTTGAAAAGCATGTTAGTATAATGTACGACACCTCAGAACTCCTAACAACACCTTACAATACTGTACGTAAAAATATAATCCATAATAAACTTAATGAATTCGTCCGAGTCCTTTGAACATCGTACGATAACTCAGGACTTGTTACGACTCTGTATGTGACATTAGCAACATGAAAAGAAATTTAGAATAATGTAGGACGCGTTACAACTTCTAAGAATACCTTACATCACCGTAATAAACATTAAAACTCCATAATAAACCTAATGAATTCCTCCGAGTCATTTAAACTTCGAACGACAACTTAGAATATCTTACGACTCTGTATGCCACATTAGCACCTTGAAAAGCATGTTAGTATAATGTACGACACCTCAGAACTCCTAACAACACCTTACAATACCGTACGTAAAAATAAAATCCATAATAAACTTAATGAGTTCGTCCGAGTCCTATGAACATCGTATGATAACTCAGGACTTGTTACGACTCTGTATGTGACATTAGCAACATGAAAAGAAATTTAGAATAATGTAGGACGCGTTACAACTTCTAAGAACACCTTACATCACCGTACGAAACATTAAAACTCCATAATAAACCTAATGAATTCCTCCGATATTTTAACCATCGAACGACAACTTAGAATATCTTACGACTCTGTATGCCACATTAGCACCTCGAAAAGCATGTTAGTATAATGTACGACACCTCAGAACTCCTAACAACACCTTACAAAGTACGTAAAAATAAAATCCATAATAAACTTAATGAATTCTTCCGAGTCCTATGAACATCGTATGATAACTCAGGACTTGTTACGACTCTGTATGTGACATTAGCAACATGAAAAGAAATTTAGAATAATGTAGGACGCGTTACAACTTCTAAGAACACCTTACATCACCGTAAGAAACATTAAAACTCCATAATAAACCTAATGAATTCCTCCGAGTCATTTAAACATCGAACGAAAACTTAGAATATCTTACGACTCTGTATGTCACATTAGCACATTGAAAATCATGTTAGTTTAATGTACGACACCTCACAACTCCTAACAACACCTTACAATACCGTACGTAAAAATGAAATCCATAATAAACCCAATGAATTCGTCCGAGTCCTTTGAACATCGTACGATAACTCAGGACTTGTTACGACTCTATAAGTGACATTAGCAACATCAAAAGTAATTTAGAATAATGTAGGACGCGTTACAACTTCCAAGAACACCTTACATCACCGTAATAAACATTAAAACTCCATAATAAACCTAATGAATTCCTCCGAGTCATTTAACCATCGAACGACAACTTAGAATATCTTCCGACTCTGTATGCCACATTAGCACCTTGAAAAGCATGTTAGTATAATGTACGACACCTCAGAACTCCTAACAACACCTTACAATACCGTACGTAAAAATAAAATCCATAATAAACTTAATGAATTCGTCCGAGTCCTTTGAACATCGTACGATAACTCAGGACTTGTTACGACTCTGTATGTGACATTAGCAACATGAAAAGAAATTTAGAATAATGTAGGACGCGTTACAACTTCTAAGAATACCTTACATCACCGTAATAAACATTAAAACTCCATAATAAACCTAATGAATTCCTCCAAGTCATTTAAACATCGAACGACAACTTAGAATATCTTACGACTCTGTATGCCACATTAGCACATTGAAAATCATGTTAGTTTAATGTACGACACCTCACAATTCCTAACAACACCTTACAATACCGTACGTAAAAATAAAATCCATAATAAACCCAATGAATTCGTCCGAGTCTTTTGAACATCGTACGATAACTCAGGACTTGTTACGACTCTATAAGTGACATTAGCAACATCAAAAGCAAGTTAGAATAGTGTAGGACGCGTTACAACTACTAAAAACACCTTACATAACCGTATGAAACATTAAAACTCCATAATAAACCTAATGAATTCCCCCAAGTCATTTAAACATCGTACGACAACTTAGAATATCTTACGACTCTCTATGCCACATTAGCACATTGAAAGGCATGTTAGTTTAATGTACGACACCTCACAACTCCTAACAACACCTTACAATACCGTACGTAAAAATAAAATCCATAATAAACCCAAAGAATTCGTCCGAGTCCAATGAACATCGTATGATAACTCAGGACTTGTTACGACTCTGTATGTGACATTAGCAACATGAAAAGAAATTTAGAATAATGTAAGACGCGTTACAACTTCCAAGAACACCTTACATCACCGTACGAAACATTAAAACTCCATAATAAACCTAATGAATTCCTCCGAGTCATTTAAACATCGAACGACAACTTAGAATATCTTATGTCTCTATATGCCACATTAGCACCTTGAAAAGCATGTTAGTATAATGTACGACACCTCAGAACTCCTAACAACACCTTACAATACCGTACGTAAAAATAAAATCCATAATAAACTTAATGAATTCGTCCGAGTCCTTTGAACATCGTACGATAACTCAGGACTTGTTACGACTCTGTATGTGACATTAGCAACATGAAAAGAAATTTAGAATACTGTAGGACGCGTTACAATTTCTAAGAACACCTTACATCACCGTAATAAACATTAAAACTCCATAATAAACCTAATGAATTCCTCCGAGTCATTTAAACATCGAACGACAACTTAGAATATCTTACGACTCTGTATGCCACATTAGCACACTGAAAATCATGTTAGTTTAATGTACGACACCTCACAACTCCTAACAACACCTTACAATACGTACGTAAAAATAAAATCCATAATAAACCCAATGAATTCGTCCGAGTCCTTTGAACATCGTACCATAACTCAGGACATGTTACGACTCTATAAGTGACATTAGCAACATAAAAAAGTAATTTAGAATAATGTAGGACGCGTTAGAACTTCCAAGAACACCTTACATCACCGTAATAAACATTAAAACTCCATAATAAACCTAATGAATTCCTCCGAGTCATTTAAACTTCGAACGACAACTTAGAATATCTTACGACTATGTATGCCACATTAGCACCTTGAAAAGCATGTTAGTATAATGTACGACACCTCAGAACTCCTAACAACACCTTACAATACCGTACGTAAAAATAAAGTCCATAATAAACTTAATGAATTCGTCCGAGTCCTATGAACATCGTATGATAACTCAGGACTTGTTACGACTTTGTAGGACGCGTTACAACTTCTAAGAACACCTTACATCACCGTACGAAACATTAAAACTCCATAATAAACCTAATGAATTCCTCCGAGTCATTTAACCATCGAACGACAACTTAGAATATCTTACGACTCTGTATGCCACATTAGCACCTTGAAAAGCATGTTAGTATAATGTACGACACCTCAGAACTCCTAACAACACCTTACGATACCTTAAGTAAACAAAAAATCCCTAATAAACCTAATGAATTAGTCCGAGTCTTTTGAACATCGAATTACAAGTTAGGACATCTTAAGACTCTATATGACATATTAGCATGTTGAAAAGCACGTAAGTATGACGTAGGACGCCTTAAAGCTCCAAACAATACATTACAACACCGTGCGAAACCATAAAACTCCATAATAAACCTAATGAAATTGTCCAAGTCCTTTCAAGATCGTACGATAACATCAGGACTTGTTACGACGCTATATGCGACATTAGCAACATGAAAAGCAATTTATAATAATGTAGGACGAGTTACAACTTCTAAGAATACCTTACATCAACGTTCGAAACATTAAAACTCCATAATAAACCTAATGAATTCCTCCGAGTCATTTAATCATCGTTTGACAACTTAGAATATCTTACGACTCTTTATGACACATTAGCAACTTGAAAAGCATGTTACTATAATGTACGACACCTCACAACTCCTAACAACACCTTACAATACCGTAAGTAAACATAAAATCCATAACAAACCTAATGAATTCCTCCGTGTCGTTTGAACATCGTATTACAAGTTAGGTAATTTTAAGAATCTGTATGACATATTAGCACGTTGAAACGCACGTAAGTATGACGTAGGACGCCTTAAAGCTGCAAACAAAACCTTACAACACCGTACGAAACCATAAAACTCCATAATAAACCTAATGAATATGTCCAAGTCCTTTGAAAATCGTAAGATAACTCAGGACTTGTTACGGCTCTGTATGCGACATTAGCAACATGGAAAACAATTTATAATAATGTAGGACGCGCTACAACTTTTAAGAACACCTTACATCACCGTTCGAAACATTAAAACTCCATAATAAACCTAATGAATTTTTCCGAGTCATTTAACCATCGTACGACAGCTTAGAATATCTTACGAGTCTGTACGCCACATTAGCACCTTGAAAAGCATGTTACTATAATGTACGACACCTCACAACTCGTAACAACACCATAAAATACCGTAAGTAAACATAAAATCCATAATAAACCTAATGAATTGGTCCGAGTCTTTTGAACATCGAATTACAAGTTAGGACATCTTAAGACTCTATATGACATATTAGCATGTCGAAAAGCACGTAAGTATGACGTAGGACGCCTTAAAGCTCCAAACAATACATTACAACACCGTGCGAAACCATAAAACTCCATAATAAACCTAATGAAATTGTCCAAGTCCTTTCAAGATCGTACGATAACATCAGGACTTGTTACGACGCTATATGTGACATTAGCAACATGAAAAGCAATTTATAATAATGTAGGACGAGTTACAACTTCTAAGAATACCTTACATCAACGTTCGAAACATTAAAACTCCATAATAAACCTAATGAATTCCTCCGAGTCATTTAATCATCATTCGACAACTTAGAATATCTTACGACTCTTTATGACACATTAGCAACTTGAAAAGCATGTAACTATAATGTACGACACCTCAAAACTCCTAACAACACCTTACAATACCGTAAGTAAACATAAAATCCATAATTAACCTAATGAATTCGTCCGAGTCTTTTGAACATCGTATTACAAGTTAGGACATCTTAAGACTCTATATGACATATTAGCACGTTGAAAAGCACGTAAGTATGACGTAGGACGCCTTAAAGCTCCAAACAACACATTACAACACCGTACGAAACCATAAAACACCATAATAAACCTAATGTAATTGTCCAAGTCCTTTCAAGATCGTACGATAACATCAAGACTTGTTACGACGCTGTATGTGACATTAGCAACATGAAAAGCAATTTTTAATAATGTAGGACGCGTTACAACTTCTAAGAACACCTTACATCACCGTTCGAAACATTACAACTCCATAATAAACCTAATGAATTCCTCCGAGTCATTTAATCATCGTACGACAACTTAGAATATCTTACGACTCTGTATGTCACATTAGCAACTTGAAAAGCATGTTACTATAATGTACGACACCTCACAACTCGTAACAACACCATAAAATACCGTAAGAAAACATAAAATCCATAATAAACCTAATGAATTTTTCGGAGTCTTTTCAACATCGAATTACAAGTTAGGACATCTTAAGACTCTATATGACATATTAGCATGTTGAAAAGCACGTAAGTTTGACGTAGGACGCCTTAAAGCTCCAAACAATACATTACAACACCGTGCGAAACCATAAAACTCCATAATAAACCTAATGAAATTGTCCAAGTCCTTTCAAGATCGTACGATAACATCAGGACTTGTTACGATGCTATATGCGACATTAGCAACATGAAAAGCAATTTATAATAATGTAGGACGCGTTACAACTTCTAAGAACACCTTACATCAACGTTCGAAACATTAAAACTCCATAATAAACCTAATGAATTCCTCCGAGTCATTTAATCATCGTTCGACAACTTAGAATATCTTACGACTCTTTATGACACATTAGCAACTTGAAAAGCATGTTACTATAATGTACGACACCTCACAACTCCTAACAACACCTTACAATACCGTAAGTAAACATAAAATCCATAACAAACCTAATGAATTCCTCCGTGTCGTTTGAACATCGTATTACAAGTTAGGTCATTTTAAGAATCTGTATGACATATTAGCACGTTGAAAAGCACGTAAGTATAACGTAGGACGCCTTAAAGCTGCAAACAAAACCTTACAACACCGTACGAAACCATAAAACTCCATAATAAACCTAATGAATATGTCCAAGTCCTTTGAAAATCGTAAGATAACTCAGGACTTTGTTACGACTCTATATGCGACATTAGCAACATGGAAAATAATTTATAATAATGTAGGACACGCTACAACTTTTAAGAACACCTTACATCACCGTTCGAAACATTAAAACTCCATAATAAACCTAATGAATTTTTCCGAGTCATTTAAACATCGTACGACAGCTTAGAATATCTTACGAGTCTGTATGCCACATTAGCATCTTGAAAAGCATGTTACTATAATGTACGACACCTCACAACTCGTAACAACACCATAAAATACCGTAAGTAAACATAAAATCCATAATAAACCTAATGAATTGGTCCGAGTCTTTTGAACATCGAATTACAAGTTAGGACATCTTAAGACTCTATATGACATATTAGCATGTCGAAAAGCACGTAAGTATGACGTAGGACGCCTTAAAGCTCCAAACAATACATTACAACACCGTGCGAAACCATAAAACTCCATAATAAACCTAATGAAATTGTCCAAGTCCTTTCAAGATCGTACGATAACATCAGGACTTGTTACGACGCTATATGCGACATTAGCAACATGAAAAGCAATTTATAATAATGTAGGACGAGTTACAACTTCTAAGAATACCTTACATCAACGTTCAAAACATTAAAACTCCATAATAAACCTAATGAATTCCTCCGAGTCATTTAATCATCGTTCGACAACTTAGAATATCTTACAACTCTTTATGACACATTAGCAACTTGAAAAGCATGTAACTATAATGTACGACACCTCAAAACTCCTAACAACACCTTACAATACCGTAAGTAAACATAAAATCCATAATTAACCTAATGAATTCGTCCGAGTCTTTTGAACATCGTATTACAAGTTAGGACATCTTAAGACTCTATATGACATATTAGCACGTTGAAAAGCACGTAAGTATGACGTAGGACGCCTTAAAGCTCCAAACAACACATTACAACACCGTGCGAAACCATAAAACTCCATAATAAACCTAATGAAATTGTCCAAGTCCTTTCAAGATCGTACGATAACATCAGGACTTGTTACGATGCTATATGCGACATTAGCAACATGAAAAGCAATTTATAATAATGTAGGACGCGTTACAACTTCTAAGAACACCTTACATCAACGTTCGAAACATTAAAACTCCATAATAAACCTAATGAATTCCTCCGAGTCATTTAATCATCGTTCGACAACTTAGAATATCTTACGACTCTTTATGACACATTAGCAACTTGAAAAGCATGTTACTATAATGTACGACACCTCACAACTCCTAACAACACCTTACAATACCGTAAGTAAACATAAAATCCATAACAAACCTAATGAATTCCTCCGTGTCGTTTGAACATCGTATTACAAGTTAGGTCATTTTAAGAATCTGTATGACATATTAGCACGTTGAAAAGCACGTAAGTATGACGTAGGACGCCTTAAAGCTGCAAACAAAACCTTACAACACCGTACGAAACCATAAAACTCCATAATAAACTTAATGAATATGTCCAAGTCCTTTGAAAATCGTAAGATAACTCAGGACTTTGTTACGACTCTGTATGCGACATTAGCAACATGGAAAATAATTTATAATAATGTAGGACACGCTACAACTTTTAAGAACACCTTACATCACCGTTCGAAACATTAAAACTCCATAATAAACCTAATGAATTTTTCCGAGTCATTTAAACATCGTACGACAGCTTAGAATATCTTACGAGTCTGTATGCCACATTAGCACCTTGAAAAGCATGTTACTATAATGTACGACACCTCACAACTCGTAACAACACCATAAAATACCGTAAGTAAACATAAAATCCATAATAAACCTAATGAATTGGTCCGAGTCTTTTGAACATCGAATTACAAGTTAGGACATCTTAAGACTCTATATGACATATTAGCATGTTGAAAAGCACGTAAGTATGACGTAGGACGCCTTAAAGCTCCAAACAATACATTACAACACCGTGCGAAACCATAAAACTCCGTAATAAACCTAATGAAATTGTCCAAGTCCTTTCAAGATCGTACGATAACATCAGGACTTGTTACGACGCTATATGCGACATTAGCAACATGAAAAGCAATTTATAATAATGTAGGACGCGTTACAACTTCTAAGAACACCTTACATCAACGTTCGAAACATTAAAACTCCATAATAAACCTAATGAATTCCTCCGAGTCATTTAATCATCGTTCGACAACTTAGAATATCTTACGACTCTTTATGACACATTAGCAACTTGAAAAGCATGTTACTATAATGTACGACACCTCACAACTCCTAACAACACCTTACAATACCGTAAGTAAACATAAAATCCATAACAAACCTAATGAATTCCTCCGTGTCGTTTGAACATCGTATTACAAGTTAGGTCATTTTAAGAATCTGTATGACATATTAGCACGTTGAAAAGCACGTAAGTATGACGTAGGACGCCTTAAAGCTGCAAACAAAACCTTACAACACCGTACGAAACCATAAAACTCCATAATAAACCTAATGAATATGTCCAAGTCCTTTGAAAATCGTAAGATAACTCAGGACTTTGTTACGACTCTGTATGCGACATTAGCAACATGGAAAATAATTTATAATAATGTAGGACACGCTACAACTTTTAAGAACACCTTACATCACCGTTCGAAACATTAAAACTCCATAATAAACCTAATGAATTTTTCCGAGTCATTTAAACATCGTACGACAGCTTAGAATATCTTACGAGTCTGTATGCCACATTAGCACCTTGAAAAGCATGTTACTATAATGTACGACACCTCACAACTCGTAACAACACCATAAAATACCGTAAGTAAACATAAAATCCATAATAAACCTAATGAATTGGTCCGAGTCTTTTGAACATCGAATTACAAGTTAGGACATCTTAAGACTCTATATGACATATTAGCATGTTGAAAAGCACGTAAGTATGACGTAGGACGCCTTAAAGCTCCAAACAATACATTACAACACCGCGCGAAACCATAAAACTCCGTAATAAACCTAATGAAATTGTCCAAGTCCTTTCAAGATCGTACGATAACATCAGGACTTGTTACGACGCTATATGCGACATTAACAACATGAAAAGCAATTTATAATAATGTAGGACGCGTTACAACTTCTAAGAACATCTTACATCAACGTTCGAAACATTAAAACTCCATAATAAACCTAATGAATTCCTCCGAGTCATTTAAACATCGTACGACAACTTAGAATATCTTACGAGTCTGTATGCCACATTAGCACCTTGAAAAGCATGTTACTATAATGTACGACCCCTTACAACTCCTAACAACACCTTACAATACCGTAAGTAAACATAAAATCCATAATAAACCTAATGAATTCGTCTGAGTCTTTTGAACATCGTATTACAAGTAAGGACATCTTAAGACTCTATATGACATATTAGCACGTTGAAAAGCACATAAGTATGACGTAGGACGCCTTAAAGCTCCAAACAACACATTACAACACCGTACGAAACCATAAAACACCATAATAAACCTAATGTAATTGTCCAAGTCCTTTGAAGATCGTACGATAACATCAAGACTTGTTACGACGCTGTATGTGACATTAGCAACATGAAAAGCAATTTTTAATAATGTAGGACGCATTACAACTTCTAAGAACACCTTACATCACCGTTCGAAACATTAAAACTCCATAATAAACCTAATGAATTCCTCCGAGTCATTTAATCATCGTACGACAACTTAGAATATCTTACGACTCTGTATGTCACATTAGCAACTTGAAAAGTATGTTACTATAATGTACGACACCTCACAACTCGTAACAACACCATAAAATACCGTAAGTAAACACAAAATCCATAATAAACCTAATGAATTTTTCCGAGTCTTTTCAACATCGAATTACAAGTTAGGACATCTTAAGACTCTATATGACATATTAGCATGTTGAAAAGCACGTAAGTATGACGTAGGACGCCTTAAAGCTCCAAACAATACATTACAACACCGTGCGAAACCATAAACTCCATTATAAACCTAATGAAATTGTCCAAGTCCTTTCAAGATCGTACGATAACATCAGGACTTGTTACGACGCTATATGCGACATTAGCAACATGAAAAGCAATTTATAATAATGTAGGACGCGTTACAACTTCTAAGAACATCTTACATCAACGTTCGAAACATTAAAACTCCATAATAAACCTAATGAATTCCTCCGAGTCATTTAAACATCGTACGACAACTTAGAATATCTTACGAGTCTGTATGCCACATTAGCACCTTGAAAAGCATGTTACTATAATGTACGACCCCTTACAACTCCTAACAACACCTTACAATACCGTAAGTAAACATAAAATCCATAATAAACCTAATGAATTCGTCTGAGTCTTTTGAACATCGTATTACAAGTAAGGACATCTTAAGACTCTATATGACATATTAGCACGTTGAAAAGCACATAAGTATGACGTAGGACGCCTTAAAGCTCCAAACAACACATTACAACACCGTACGAAACCATAAAACACCATAATAAACCTAATGTAATTGTCCAAGTCCTTTGAAGATCGTACGATAACATCAAGACTTGTTACGACGCTGTATGTGACATTAGCAACATGAAAAGCAATTTTTAATAATGTAGGACGCATTACAACTTCTAAGAACACCTTACATCACCGTTCGAAACATTAAAACTCCATAATAAACCTAATGAATTCCTCCGAGTCATTTAATCATCGTACGACAACTTAGAATATCTTACGACTCTGTATGTCACATTAGCAACTTGAAAAGCATGTTACTATAATGTACGACACCTCACAACTCGTAACAACACCATAAAATACCGTAAGTAAACACAAAATCCATAATAAACCTAATGAATTTTTCCGAGTCTTTTCAACATCGAATTACAAGTTAGGACATCTTAAGACTCTATATGACATATTAGCATGTTGAAAAGCACGTAAGTATGACGTAGGACGCCTTAAAGCTCCAAACAATACATTACAACACCGTGCGAAACCATAAACTCCATTATAAACCTAATGAAATTGTCCAAGTCCTTTCAAGATCGTACGATAACATCAGGACTTGTTACGACGCTATATGCGACATTAGCAACATGAAAAGCAATTTATAATAATGTAGGACGCGTTACAACATCTAAGAACATCTTACATCAACGTTCGAAACATTAAAACTCCATAATAAACCTAATGAATTCCTCCGAGTCATTTAAACATCGTACGACAACTTAGAATATCTTACGAGTCTGTATGCCACATTAGCACCTTGAAAAGCATGTTACTATAATGTACGACCCCTTACAACTCCTAACAACACCTTACAATACCGTAAGTAAACATAAAATCCATAATAAACCTAATGAATTCGTCTGAGTCTTTTGAACATCGTATTACAAGTAAGGACATCTTAAGACTCTATATGACATATTAGCACGTTGAAAAGCACATAAGTATGACGTAGGACGCCTTAAAGCTCCAAACAACACATTACAACACCGTACGAAACCATAAAACACCATAATAAACCTAATGTAATTGTCCAAGTCCTTTGAAGATCGTACGATAACATCAAGACTTGTTACGACGCTGTATGTGACATTAGCAACATGAAAAGCAATTTTTAATAATGTAGGACGCATTACAACTTCTAAGAACACCTTACATCACCGTTCGAAACATTAAAACTCCATAATAAACCTAATGAATTCCTCCGAGTCATTTAATCATCGTACGACAACTTAGAATATCTTACGACTCTGTATGTCACATTAGCAACTTGAAAAGCATGTTACTATAATGTACGACACCTCACAACTCGTAACAACACCATAAAATACCGTAAGTAAACACAAAATCCATAATAAACCTAATGAATTTTTCCGAGTCTTTTCAACATCGAATTACAAGTTAGGACATCTTAAGACTCTATATGACATATTAGCATGTTGAAAAGCACGTAAGTATGACGTAGGACGCCTTAAAGCTCCAAACAATACATTACAACACCGTGCGAAACCATAAATTCCATTATAAACCTAATGAAATTGTCCAAGTCCTTTCAAGATCGTACGATAACATCAGGACTTGTTACGACGCTATATGCGACATTAGCAACATGAAAAGCAATTTATAATAATGTAGGACGCGTTACAACTTCTAAGAACATCTTACATCAACGTTCGAAACATTAAAACTCCATAATAAACCTAATGAATTCCTCCGAGTCATTTAAACATCGTACGACAACTTAGAATATCTTACGAGTCTGTATGCCACATTAGCACCTTGAAAAGCATGTTACTATAATGTACGACCCCTTACAACTCCTAACAACACCTTAAGTAAACATAAAATCCATAATAAACCTAATGAATTCGTCTGAGTCTTTTGAACATCGTATTACAAGTAAGGACATCTTAAGACTCTATATGACATATTAGCACGTTGAAAAGCACATAAGTATGACGTAGGACGCCTTAAAGCTCCAAACAACACATTACAACACCGTACGAAACCATAAAACACCATAATAAACCTAATGTAATTGTCCAAGTCCTTTGAAGATCGTACGATAACATCAAGACTTGTTACGACGCTGTATGTGACATTAGCAACATGAAAAGCAATTTTTAATAATGTAGGACGCATTACAACTTCTAAGAACACCTTACATCACCGTTCGAAACATTAAAACTCCATAATAAACCTAATGAATTCCTCCGAGTCATTTAATCATCGTACGACAACTTAGAATATCTTACGACTCTGTATGTCACATTAGCAACTTGAAAAGCATGTTACTATAATGTACGACACCTCACAACTCGTAACAACACCATAAAATACCGTAAGTAAACACAAAATCCATAATAAACCTAATGAATTTTTCCGAGTCTTTTCAACATCGAATTACAAGTTAGGACATCTTAAGACTCTATATGACATATTAGCATGTTGAAAAGCACGTAAGTATGACGTAGGACGCCTTAAAGCTCCAAACAATACATTACAACACCGTGCGAAACCATAAACTCCATTATAAACCTAATGAAATTGTCCAAGTCCTTTCAAGATCGTACGATAACATCAGGACTTGTTACGATGCTATATGCGACATTAGCAACATGAAAAGCAATTTATAATAATGTAGGACGCGTTACAACTTCTAAGAACATCTTACATCAACGTTCGAAACATTAAAACTCCATAATAAACCTAATGAATTCCTCCGAGTCATTTAAACATCGTACGACAACTTAGAATATCTTACGAGTCTGTATGCCACATTAGCACCTTGAAAAGCATGTTACTATAATGTACGACACCTTACAACTCCTAACAACACCTTACAATACCGTAAGTAAACATAAAATCCATAATAAACCTAATGAATTCGTCCGAGTCTTTTGAACATCGTATTACAAGTTAGAACATCTTAAGACTCTATATGACATATTAGCACGTTGAAAAGCACGTAAGTATGACGTAGGACGCCTTAAAGCTCCAAACAACATTTTACAACACCGTACGAAACCATAAAACTCCATAATAAACCTAATGTAATTGTCCAAGTCCTTTCAAGATCGTACGATAACATCAAGACTTGTTACGACGCTGTATGCGACATTAGCAACATGGAAAACAATTTATAATAATGTAGGACGCGCTACAACTTTTAAGAACACCTTACATCACCGTTCGAAACATTAAAACTCCATAATAAACCTAATGATTTTTTCCGAGTCATTTAAACATCGTACGACAACTTAGAATATCTTACGAGTTTGTATGCCACATTAGCACCTTGAAAAGCATGTTACTATAATGTACGACACCTCAGAACTCCTAACAACACCTTACAATACCGTAAGTAAACATAAAATCCATAATAAACCTAATGAATTCGGCCGAGTCCTTTTAACATCGTATTACAAGTTAGGTCATCTTAAGAATCTGTATGACATATTAGCACGTTGAAAAGCACGTAAGTATGACGTAGGACGCCTTAAAGCTGCAAACAACACCTTACAACACCGTACGAAACCATAAAACTCCATAAAAAACCTTATGAATATGTCCAAGTCCTTTGAAAATCGTAAGATAACTCATGACTTGTTACGACTCTATATGCGACATTAGCAACATGAAAAACAATTTATAATAATGTAGGACGCGTTACAACTTTTAAGAACACCTTACATCACCGTTCGAAACATTAAAACTCCATAATAAACCTAATGAAGTTTTCCGAGTCATTTAAACATCGTACGACAGCTTAGAATATCTTACGAGTCTGTATGTCACATTAGCACCTTGAAAAGCATGTTACTATAATGTACGACACCTCACAACTCCAAACAACACCTTACAATACCGTTAGTAAACATAAAATCCATAATAAACCTAATGAATTCGTCCGAGTCTTTTGAACATCGTATTACAAGTTAGGACATATTAAGACTCTATATGACATATTAGCACGTTGAAAAACACGTAAGTATGACGTAGGACGCCTTGAAGCTCCAAACAACACATTACAACACCGTACGAAACCATAAAACTCCATAATAAACCTAATGTAATTGTCCAAGTCCTTTCAAGATCGTACGATAACATCAGGACTTGTTACGACGTTGTATGTGACATTAGCAACATGAAAAGCAATTTTTAATAATGTAGGACGCGTTACAACTTCTAAGAATACCTTACATCACTGTTCGAAACATTAAAACTCCATAATAAACCTAATGAATTCCTCCGAGTCATTTAATCATCGTACGACAAATTAGAATATCTTACGACTCTGTATGTCATATTAGCAACTTGAAAAGCATGTTACTATAATGTACGACACCTCACAACTCCTAACAACACCTTACAATACCGTAAGTAAACATAAAATCCATAATAAACCTAATGAATTCGTCCGAGTCCTTTGAACATCGTATTACAAGTTAGGTCATCTTAAGAATCTGTATGACATATTAGCACGTTGAAAAGCACGTAAGTATGACGTAGGACGCCTTATAGCTGCAAACAACACCTTACAACACCGTACGAAACCATAAAACTCCATAATAAACCTAATGAATATGTCCAAGTCCTTTGAAAATCGTAAGATAACTCAGGACTTGTTACGACTCTGTATGCGACATTAGCAACATGAAAAACAATTTATAATAATGTAGGACGCGTTACAACTTTTAAGAACACCTTACATCACCGTTCGAAACATTAAAACTCCATAATAAACCTAATGAATTTTTCTGAGTCATTTAAACATCGTACGACAGCTTAGAATATCTTACGAGTCTGTATGCCACATTAGCACCTTGAAAAGTATGTTACTATAATGTACGACACCTCACAACTCGTAACAACACCATAAAATACCGTAAGTAAGCATAAAATCCAAAATAAACCTAATGAATTGGTCCGAGTCTTTTGAACATCGAATTACAAGTTAGGACATATTAAGACTCTATATGACATATTAGCATGTTGAAAAGCACGTAAGTATGACGTAGGACGCCTTAAAGCTCCAAACAATACATTACAACACCGTGCGAAACCATAAAACTCCATAATAAACCTAATGAAATTGTCCAAGTCCTTTCAAGATCATACGATAACATCAGGACTTGTTATGACGCTATATGCGACATTAGCAACATGAAAAGCAATTTATAATAATGTAAGACGCGTTACAACTTCTAAGAATACCTTACATCAACGTTCGAAACATTAAAACTCCATAATAAACCTAATGAATTCCTCCGAGTCATTTAATCATCGTACGACAAATTAGAATATCTTACGACTCTGTACGTCACATTAGCAACTTGAAAAGCATGTTAGTATAATATACGACACCTCACAACCCCTAACAACACCTTACAATACCGTAAGTAAACATAAAATCCATAATAAACCTAATGAAATCGTCCGAGTCCTTTGAACATCGTATTACAAGTTAGGTCATCTTAAGAATCTGTATGACATATTAGCACATTGAAAAGCACGTAAGTATGACGTAGGACGCCTTATAGCTGCAAACAACACCTTACAACACCGTACGAAACCATAAAACTCCATAATAAACTTATTGAATATGTCCAAGTCCTTTGAAAATCGTAAGATAACTCAGGACTTGTTACGACCCTGTATGCGACATTAGCAACATGAAAAACAATTTATAATAATGTAGGACGCGTTACAACTTTTAAGAACACCTTACATCACCGTTCGAAATATTAAAACTCCATAATAAACCTAATGAATTTTTCTGAGTCATTTAAACATCGTACGACAGCTTAGAATATCTTACGAGTCTGTATGCCACATTAGCACCTTGAAAAGTATGTTACTATAATGTACGACACCTCACAACTCGTAACAACACCATAAAATACCGTAAGTAAACATAAAATCCATAATAAACCTAATGAATTGGTTCGAGTCTTTTGAACATCGAATTACAAGTTAGGACATATTAAGACTCTATATGACATATTAGCATGTTGAAAAGCACGTAAGTATGACGTAGGACGCCTTAAAGCTCAAACAATACATTACAACACCGTGCGAAACCATAAAACTCCATAATAAACCTAATGAAATTGTCCAAGTCCTTTCAAGATCATACGATAACATCAGGACTTGTTATGACGCTATATGCGACATTAGCAACATGAAAAGTAATTTATAATAATGTAAGACGCGTTACAACTTCTAAGAATACCTTACATCAACGTTCGAAACATTAAAACTCCACAATAAACCTAATGAATTCCTCCGAGTCAATTAATCATCGTACGACAAATTAGAAAATCTTACGACTCTGTATGTCACATTAGCAACTTGTATGTGACATCACTGTTCGAAACATTAAAACTCCATAATAAACCTAATGAATTCCTCCGAGTCAATTAATCATCGTACGACAAATTAGAAAATCTTACGACTCTGTATGTCACATTAGCAACTTGAAAAGCATGTTACTATAATGTACGACACCTCACAACTCCCAGCAACACCTTACAATACCGTAAGTAAACATAAAATCCATAATAAACCTAATGAATTCGTCCGAATCCTTTGAACATCGTATTACAAGTTAGGTCATCTTAAGAATCTGTATGACATATTAGCACGTTGAAAAGCACGTAAGTATGACGTAGGACGCCTTATAGCTGCAAACAACACCTTACAACACCGTACGAAACCATAAAACTCCATAATAAACCTAATGAGTATGTCCAAGTCCTTTGAAAATCGTAAGATAACTCAGGACTTGTTACGACCCTGTATGCGACATTAGCAACATGAAAAACAATTTATAATAATGTAGGACGCGTTACAACTTTTAAGAACACCTTACATCACCGTTCGAAACATTAAAACTCCATAATAAACCTAATGAATTTTTCTGAGTCATTTAAACATCGTACGACAGCTTAGAATATCTTACGAGTCTGTATGCCACATTAGCACCTTGAAAAGTATGTTACTATAATGTACGACACCTCACAACTCGTAACAACACCATAAAATACCGTAAGTAAACATAAAATCCATAATAAACCTAATGAATTGGTCCGAGTCTTTTGAACATCGAATTACAAGTTAGGACATATTAAGACTCTATATGACATATTAGCATGTTGAAAAGCACGTAAGTATGACGTAGGACGCCTTAAAGCTCCAAACAATACATTACAACACCGTGCGAAACCATAAAACTCCATAATAAACCTAATGAAATTGTCCAAGTCCTTTCAAGATCATACGATAACATCAGGACTTGTTATGACGCTATATGCGACATTAGCAACATGAAAAGTAATTTATAATAATGTAAGACGCGTTACAACTTCTAAGAATACCTTACATCAACGTTCGAAACATTAAAACTCCACAATAAACCTAATGAATTCCTCCGAGTCATTTAATCATCGTTCGACAACTTTGAATATCTTACGACTCTTTATGACACATTAGCAACTTGAAAAGCATGTTACTATAATGTACGACACCTCACAACTCCTAACAACACCTTACAATACCGTAAGTAAACATAAAATCCATAATAAACCTAATGAATTCGTCCGAGTCGTTTGAACATCGTATTACAAGTTAGGTCATCTTAAGAATCTGTATGACATATTAGCACGTTGAAAAGCACGTAAGTATGACGTAGGACGCCTTAAAGCTGCAAACAACACCTTACAACACCGTACGAAACCATAAAACTCCATAATAAACCTAATGAATATGTCCAAGTCCTTTGAAAATCGTAAGATAACTCAGGACTTGTTACGACTCTGTATGCGACATTAGCAACATGAAAAACAATTTATAATAATGTAGGACGCGTTACAACTTTTAAGAACACCTTACATCACCGTTCGAAACATTAAAACTCCATAATAAACCTAATGAATTTTTCCGAGTCATTTATACATCGTACGACAGCTTAGAATATCTTACGAGTCTGTATGCCACATTAGCACCTTGAAAAGCATGTTACTATAATGTACGACACCTCACAACTCCTAACAACACCTTACAATACCGTAAGTAAACATAAAATCCATAATAAACCTAATGAATTCGTCCGAGTCTTTTGAACATCGTATTACAAGTTAGGACATATTAAGACTCTATATGACATATTAGCACGTTGAAAAACACGTAAGTATGACGTAGGACGCCTTGAAGCTCCAAACAACACATTACAACACCGTACGAAACCATAAAACTCCATAATAAACCTAATGTAATTAGCCAAGTCCTTTCAAGATCGTACGATAACATCAGGACTTGTTACGACGTTGTATGTGACATTAGCAACATGAAAAGAAATTTTTAATAATGTAGGACGCGTTACAACTTCTAAGAACACCTTACATCACTGTTCGAAACATTAAAACTCCATAATAAACCTAATGAATTCCTCCGAGTCAATTAATCATCGTACGACAAATTAGAAAATCTTACGACTCTGTATGTCACATTAGCAACTTGAAAAGCATGTTACTATAATGTACGACACCTCACAACTCCCAACAACACCTTACAATACCGTAAGTAAACATAAAATCCATAATAAACCTAATGAATTCGTCCGAATCCTTTGAACATCGTATTACAAGTTAGGTCATCTTAAGAATCTGTATGACATATTAGCACGTTGAAAAGCACGTAAGTATGACGTAGGACGCCTTATAGCTGCAAACAACACCTTACAACACCGTACGAAACCATAAAACTCCATAATAAACCTAATGAATATGTCCAAGTCCTTTGAAAATCGTAAGATAACTCAGGACTTGTTACGACTCTGTATGCGACATTAGCAACATGAAAAACAATTTATAATAATGTAGGACGCGTTACAACTTTTAAGAACACCTTACATCACCGTTCGAAACATTAAAACTCCATAATAAACCTAATGAATTTTTCCGAGTCATTTAAACATCGTACGACAGCTTAGAATATCTTACGAGTCTGTATGCCACATTAGCACCTTGAAAAGTATGTTACTATAATGTACGACACCTCACAACTCGTAACAACACCATAAAATACCGTAAGTAAACATAAAATCCATAATAAACCTAATGAATTGGTCCGAGTCTTTTGAACATCGAATTACAAGTTAGGACATATTAAGACTCTATATGACATATTAGCATGTTGAAAAGCACGTAAGTATGACGTAGGACGCCTTAAAGCTCCAAACAATACATTACAACACCGTGCGAAACCATAAAACTCCATAATAAACCTAATGAAATTGTCCAAGTCCTTTCAATATCATACCATAACATCAGGACTTGTTATGACGCTATATGCGACATTAGCAACATGAAAAGCAATTTATAATAATGTAAGAGGCGTTACAACTTCTAAGAATACCTTACATCAACGTTCGAAACATTAAAACTCCATAATAAACCTAATGAATTCCTCCGAGTCATTTAATCATCGTTCGACAACTTCGAATATCTTACGACTCTTTATGACATATTAGCAACTTGAAAAGCATGTTACTATAATGTACGACACCTCACAACTCCTAACAACACCTTACAATACCGTAAGTAAACATAAAATCCATAATAAACCTAATGAATTCGTCCGAGTCGTTTGAACATCGTATTACAAGTTAGGTCATCTTAAGAATCTGTATGACATATTAGCACGTTGAAAAGCACGTAAGTATGACGTAGGACGCCTTAAAGCTACAAACAAAACCTTACAACACCGTACGAAACCATAAAACTCCATAGTAAACCTAATGAATATGTCCAAGTCCTTTGAAAATCGTAAGATAACTCAGGACTTGTTACGACTCTGTATGCGACATTAGCAACATGGAAAACAATTTATAATAATGTAGGACGCGCTACAACTTTTAAGAACACCTTACATCACCGTTCGAAACATTAAAACTCCATAATAAACCTACTGAATTTTTCCGAGTCATTTAAACATCGTACGACAGCTTAGAATATCTTACGAGTCTGTATACCACATTAGCACCTTGAAAAGTATGTTACTATAATGTACGACACCTCACAACTCGTAACAACACCATAAAATACCGTAAGTAAACATAAAATCCATAATAAACCTAATGAATTGGTCCGATTCTTTTGAACATCGAATTACAAGTTAGGACATATTAAGACTCTATATGACATATTAGCATGTTGAAAAGCACGTAAGTATGACGTAGGACGCCTTAAAGCTCCAAACAATACATTACAACACCGTGCGAAACCATAAAACTCCATAATAAACCTAATGAAATTGTCCAAGTCCTTTCAAGATCATACGATAACATCAGGACTTGTTATGACGCTATATGCGACATTAGCAACATGAAAAGCAATTTATAATAATGTAAGACGCGTTACAACTTCTAAGAATACCTTACATCAACGTTCGAAACATTAAAACTCCATAATAAACCTAATGAATTCCTCCGAGTCATTTAATCATCGTTCGACAACTTAGAATATCTTACGACTCTTTATGACACATTAGCAACTTGAAAAGCATGTTACTATAATGTACGACACCTCACAACTCCTAACAACACCTTACAATACCGTAAGTAAACATAAAATCCATAATAAACCTAATGAATTCGTCCGAGTCGTTTGAACATCGTATTACAAGTTAGGTCATCTTAAGAATCTGTATGACATATTAGCACGTTGAAAAGCACGTAAGTATGTCGTAGGACGCCTTAAAGCTACAAACAAAACCTTACAACACTGTACGAAACCATAAAACTCCATAATAAACCTAATGAATATGTCCAAGTCCTTTGAAAATTGTAAGATAACTCAGGACATGTTACGACTCTGTATGCGACATTAGCAACATGGAAAACAATTTATAATAATGTAGGACGCGCTACAACTTTTAAGAACACCTTACATCACCGTTCGAAACATTAAAACTCCATAATAAACCTAATGAATTTTTCCGAGTCATTTAAACATCGTACGCCAGCTTAGAATATCTTACGACTCTTTATGACACATTAGCAACTTGAAAAGCATGTTACTATAATGTACGACACCTCACAACTCCTAACAACACCTTACAATACCGTAAGTAAACATAAAATCCATAATAAACCTAATGAATTCGTCCGAGTCGTTTGAACATCGTATTACAAGTTAGGTCATCTTAAGAATCTGTATGACATATTAGCACGTTGAAAAGCACGTAAGTATGTCGTAGGACGCCTTAAAGCTACAAACAAAACCTTACAACACTGTACGAAACCATAAAACTCCATAATAAACCTAATGAATATGTCCAAGTCCTTTGAAAATTGTAAGATAACTCAGGACATGTTACGACTCTGTATGCGACATTAGCAACATGGAAAACAATTTATAATAATGTAGGACGCGCTACAACTTTTAAGAACACCTTACATCACCGTTCGAAACATTAAAACTCCATAATAAACCTAATGAATTTTTCCGAGTCATTTAAACATCGTACGCCAGCTTAGAATATCTTACGAGTCTGTATGCCACATTAGCACCTTGAAAAGCATGTTACTATAATGTACGACACCTCACAACTCGTAACAACACCATAAAATACCGTAAGTAAACATAAAATCCATAATAAACCTAATGAATTGGTCCGAGTCTTTTGAACATCGAATTACAAGTTAGGACATCTTAAGACTCTATATGACATATTAGCACGTTGAAAAGCACGTAAGTATGACGTAGGACGCGTTAAAGCTACAAACAACACCTTACAACACCGTACGAAATCATAAAACTCCATAATAAACCTAATGAATATGTCCAAGTCCTTTGAAAATCGTAAGATAACTCAGGACTTGTTACGACTTTTTATGCGACATTAGCAACATGAAAAACATTTTATAATAATGTAGGACGCGTTACAACTTTTAAGAACACCTTACATCACCGTTCGAAACATTAAAACTCCATAATAAACCTAATGAATTTTTCCGAGTCATTTAAACATCGTACGACAGCTTAGAATATCTTACGACTCTGTATGTCACATTAGCAACTTGAAAAGCATGTTACTATAATGTACGACACCTCACAACTCCTAACAACACCTTACAATACCGTAAGTAAACATAAAATCCATAATAAACCTAATTAATTCTTCCGAGTCGTTTGAACATCGTATTACAAGTTAGGTCATCTTAAGAATCTGTATGACATATTAGCACGTTGAAAAGCACGTAAGTATGACGTAGGACGCCTTAAAGCTGCAAACAACACCTTACAACACCGTACGAAACCATAAAACTCCATAATAAACCTAATGAATATGTCCAAATCCTTTGAAAATCGTAAGATAACTTAGGACTTGTTACGACTCTATATGCGACATTAGGAACATGAAAAACAATTTATAATAATGTAGGACGCGTTACAACTTTTAAGAACACCTTACATCACCGTTCGAAACATTAAAACTCCATAATAAACCTAATGAATTTTTCCGAGTCATTTAAACATCGTACGACAGCTTAGAATATCTTACGAGTCTGTATGCCACATTAGCACCTTGAAAAGCATGTTACTATAATGTACGACACCTCACAACTCGTAACAACACCATAAAATACCGTAAGTAAACATAAAATCCATAATAAACCTAATGAATTGGTCCGAGTCTTTTGAACATCGAATTACAAGTTAGGACATCTTAAGACTCTATATGACATATTAGCATGTTGAAAAGCACGTAAGTATGACGTAGGACGCCTTAAAGCTCCAAACAATACATTACAACACCGTGCGAAACCATAAAAATCCATAATAAACCTAATGAAATTGTCCAACTCCTTTCAAGATCGTACGATAACATCAAGACTTGTTACGACGCTGTATGCGACATTAGCAACATGGAAAACAATTTAAAATAATGTAGGACGCGCTACAACTTTTAAGAACACCTTAGATCACCGTTCGAAACATTAAAACTCCATAATAAACCTAATGAATTCCTCCGAGTCATTTAATCATCGTTCGACAACTTAGAATATCTTACGACTCTTTATGACACATTAACAACTTTAAAAGCATGTTACTATAATGTACGACACCTCACAACTCCTAACAACACCTTACAATACCGTAAGTAAACATAAAATCCATAATAAACCTAATGAATTCGTCCAAGTCCTTTGAACATCGTATTACAAGTTAGGTCATCTTAAGAATCTGTATGACATATTAGCACGTTGAAAAGCACGTAAGTATGACGTAGGACGCCTTAAAGCTGCAAACAACACCTTACAACACCGTACGAAATCATAAAACTCCATAATAAACCTAATGAATATGTCCAAGTGCTTTGAAAATCGTAAGATAACTCAGGACTTGTTACGACTCTGTATGCGACATTAGCAACATGAAAAACAATTTATAATAATGTAGGACGCGTTACAACTTTTAAGAACACCTTACATCACCGTTCGAAACATTAAAACTCCATAATAAACCTAATGAATTTTTTCGAGGCATTTAAACATCGTACGACAGCTTAGAATATCTTACGACTCTGTATGTCACTTTAGCAACTTGAAAAGCATGTTACTATAATGTACGACACCTCACAACTCCTAACAACACCTTACAATACCGTAAGTAACATAAAATCCATAATAAACCTAATGAATTCGTCCAAGTCCTTTGAACATCGTATTACAAGTTAGGTCATCTTAAGAATCTGTATGACATATTAGCACGTTGAAAAGCACGTAAGTATGACGTAGGATGCCTTAAAGCTGCAAACAACACCTTACAACACCGTACGAAACCATAAAACTCCATAATAAACCTAATGAATATGTCCAAATCCTTTGAAAATCGTAAGATAACTCAGGACTTGTTACGACTCTATATGCGACATTAGCAACATGAAAAACAATTTATAATAATGTAGGATGCGCTACAACTTTTAAGAACACCTTACATCACCGTTCGAAACATTAAAACTCCATAATAAACCTAATGAATTTTTCCGAGTCATTTAAACATCGTACGACAGCTTAGAATATCTTACGAGTCTGTATGCCACATTAGCACCTTGAAAAGCATGTTACTATAATGTACGACACCTCACAACTCGTAACAACACCATAAAATACCGTAAGTAAACATAAAATCCATAATAAACCTAATGAATTGGTCCGAGTCTTTTGAACATCGAATTACAAGTTAGGACATCTTAAGACTCTATATGACATATTAGCATGTTGAAAAGCATGTAAGTATGACGTAGGACGCCTTAAAGCTCCAAACAATACATTACAACACCGTGCGAAACCATAAAACTCCATAATAAACCTAATGAAATTGTCCAAGTCGTTTCAAGATCGTACGATAATATCAGGACTTGTTACGACGCTATATGCGACATTAGCAACATGAAAAGCAATTTATAATAATGTAGGACGAGTTACAACTTCTAAGAATATCTTACATCAACGTTCGAAATATTAAAACTCCATAATAACCCTAATGAATTCCTTTGAGTCATTTAATCATCGTTCGACAACTTAGAATATCTTACGACTCTTTATGACACATTAGCAACTTGAAAAGCATGTAACTATAATGTACGACACCTCACAACTCCTACCAACATCTTACAATACCGTAAGTAAACATAAAATCCATAATAAACCTAATGAATTCGTCCGAGTCCTTTGAACATAGTATTACAAGTTAGGACATCTTAAGACTCTATATGACATATTAGCACGTTGAAAAGCACGTAAGTATAACGTAGGACGCCTTAAAGCTGCAAACAACACCTTACAACACCGTACAAAATCATAAAACTCCATAATAAACCTAATGAATATGTCCAAGTCCTTTGAAAATCGTAAGATAACTCAGGACTTGTTACGACTCTGTATGCGACATTAGCAACATGAAAAACAATTTATAATAATGTAGGACGCGTTACAACTTTTAAGAACACCTTCCATCACTGTTCGAAACATTAAAACTCCATAATAAACCTAATGAGTTTTTCCTAGTCATTTAAACATCGTACGACAGCTTAGAATATCTTACGAGTCTGTATGCCACATTAGCACCTTGAAAAGCATGTTACTATAATGTACGACATCTCACAACTCGTAACAACACCATAAAATACCGTAAGTAAACATAAAATCCGTTATAAACCTAATGAATTGGTCCGAGTCTTTTTAACATTGTATTACAAGTTAGGACATCTTAAGACTCTATATGACATATTAGCATGTTGAAAAGCACGTAAGTATGACGTAGGACGCCTTAATGCTCCAAACAACACATTACAACACCGTACGAAACCATAAAACTCCATAATAAACCTAATGTAATTGTCCAAGTCCTTTCAAGATCGTACGATAACATCAGGACTTGTTACGACGCTGTATGCGACATTAGCAACATGAAAAGCTATTTATAATAATGTAGGACGCGTTACAACTTCTAAGAACACCTTACATCACCCTTCGAAACATTAAAACTCCATAATAAACCTAATGAATTCCTCCGAGTCATTTAATCATCGTACAACAACTAGTAATGAATTGTGTTTTTGATTGAATTGTTTTTGTTTGTACGAATCATTCTGATCTTGTGAGCGATATCGATCCAATTGAACCTATCAATTGGTATCAGAGCTGTTGGTATTGTGTTCTTCGCTATTCATCAAGCAAAACACTACAATATTGCTCAAAAATCATGATCTGAATGAATTGTTGCTGTTTTTAGTTGTGATTTATCATTGCAATCACTCCTAATTCACAACAATCGTGCAAATTCCATCAGATTATCATCAGATCTGAGGAATTAAGAAGATTGAAAAAGTTACTGTTCGATCGAATTTTGCTCAAATTCATCAAAATTTGATCATGGTTTGGATTGATTGAGATTAGGGATTGATAATCGGACTATTTCACGGCTTGTTTGTGATTTTTGAACAAATTGGACAAGTTTTTGATAAACCCAGAAAAATTCTCATGATGAAAATGATGAACAGTATGAACTTGGTTGAAGATTAACTTGTCGGGTGATAATATTGACTTAGACAATTTCCTTTGGACTTAGATTTGTGAACAATTAGGTCATGTGCAGCCGTGTAAAGGATTTTGTGCTAGACGGGTAAAGAATTTGACGAGGAAAAGGTGTACTGTTCAGCCGGATCAAGTACTGTTGTGTCGGGTAATACACTGTTAAGCCGGGTGATTAACAATTTCAGCCGGGTGATCGAAAACTGTGTAGCCGGGTAAACAACTTTGCTGCCGTGTGATCGTCAACTGTTCAGCCGGGTAAAACCTTTCTGTCGTGTCAAGATTCAAGCCGGGTCAAGGTTTATTGCCGTGTGAAGTTAACTGTGCAGCCGGGTAACTGTTCTGCCGGGTAAAGAATCCAAGTTTTACAACTGTTGAGCCGTGTAACTGTTTAGACGGGTGAAGATTTTCTCTCTGCCGGGTGAAGAACAAAAGCTTCTGTTCAGCCGGGTGAAGAAGGATTTTTCACTGTTCAGCCGTGTGACTCATTTTTAGTTGTTTTAATCCTTGTTTTCTTATCTTGTCTTTAATTACTTGTCTTTATTTTAGTATTTTAACTGTTTTTTTCAAAAATCTTTAAAAACACAAAAAAAAATATATTCATTAAAAAATTTGTTAAAATGGCACCTAATGATGATTCTGATAACCGTGTTCCTAGACTTGTTAATCGTGCAGATTTCAAGAATTGGACGATTAGACTGAAGCATCATCTTTGCTCAATAGACAATGATCTTTGGAAGTCAATTGATAAGGGTCCTCACATACCTACACAGACTTCTCCGGATAGTGCAAGTACCTACACCAAAGACTCTACTGAACCTTATCCAGAAGATAATGTATCAGCTGAAGATTTAAGGAAAGTGAAGAATGATAGCAAAGCCTATTCTTTGATGTGTAAAGGGTTACCACTACAAGTTCTGTCAAGGTTAGATACTTATCAGACGGGTTATACAATGTTCAAAGCCTTCAAGTCAATATGTGAAGGAGGTGAACAACTCAGAAGTCTCAAGAAACAAAGGCTGAAGAGACAATTGGAGTTATTTGAACATATTGCTGGAGAATCTGTGCACCAGATGATGAATAGGTTTGTTCATCTGACTACTGAAATGACCAATGTTGGTGCAAAAACAGATCTTCAAGACCTGAATGACAGATTATTATGTGCTCTTCCATCATCGTGGAAACAAACAGTGACACTGTTGAAGCATACTGAAAAGTTTCCGATGGATTTGGATCTGCTCATTGCAAAGATTGAGGAAGTTGAGATTGATGAAAGTTCTAGACACACTGATAGAACTGGTTCAAATGCTCAGTACAAGTACATTGTGAATCCTGCTAATACTGTGGAGAATGCCTTTCTTGCACAAGATGCAACTAAGTTTGAAGATGAGGGTGATTTATTCGTTGGTGCAAGTTTTTACACAGATTCGTCATATATTCCAAGTTCACCAACTTATTCTCAACCACAATCTCCACCAAGAGCTCAAGTTCAAACACAATCTAAAAATCAAAGTTCTACTATTCAAGCAAAGGTAAAAGATGTGATAAACATCTTGTTACAAGATGATGAAACAAAGAATGCGTTTACTGCATTCATGGCAAGCTTTCAAGCATATCAAGGAAGTCATCTGAATCAAATGGATGTGGTTCTTCAAGATCTTTTTGAAATGGATCCTGATGTCGTTGAGGAAATGTATTTGAATTGGCAGATGGTGATGGTTGCATATAGAACGCAGAAGCATGCATATGTTAACCGAAGTTTCAAGCCTCATGCAAACAAGACAGTTGGTTTTGACAAATCAAAGGCCAGATGTTTCAACTGTAACTGCTATGGTCATTTTTCAAGGGAATGCAAAGCTCCTAAGAATCAGAACTACAATGATCAAGCGAGTTCAAGTGGACAGAATCAAGGTCAAGGTCAAAACTCGCAACAGTCTTCAAGTTATCAACAAAGAAATCAACGTTTCTTTCAGAAACCATATCAAAGTCTTCCCATGCCAGAACTGAAGGATGAAGGAAAGAAACCAGAAGATCAAACTAAAGCACTGGTGGTTAGTGTGAAAGATGGTTATGACTAGAGTGCATATGCAGAACAATTGACATCTGATCTTACATCGAGTTTGGCACTGGTATGTGAAATCGAAGAGGATTGGTCTGAAGAAGGAGATATCAAGGTGATTGATACTGTTAGTGAAGATTCAGAAGAATATGACTGGAGTGCAAAGTCAGATCCTGTTGAAGAATCTGAGTCAGAAATTGCGCTGATGGCTACATCCAGTGAGTCTTCATCATCTACCGAACAACCAAAGGTTAGTACTGATTTACCCCCTAATTATGTTCCATTGCCTGCTGATGTGAAAGAAAGGTTATGTTCAGAACAATGAATTCAACAAGTAGAACATTATCGAACTCATTCTTTTAAAATTGGTGATAAATTAAGCAAACAATGAACAACTTAAAATTGATCACAAAATTTCTGATGAGAAGATTTTGTCACTTAAAGAATCATGGAACAAAACCTTAAAATATTTGGAACTGGTAACAAAACAACTTGAAGAAATGACAAAGAACTTTGAACAAAAAAAAGTTGCTCATGCTGTCACACAAGTTGAATTAACAAAGGTGAAAAGTTGTAAAACTATGGTTAAACAACTTATAAAAGAAAGAGGTAACAAAACCAAATTAGGATTGGGTTTCACTCATGAACCAATGCCTGAATCAATCACACAAACCTTACCTGAAAACTTCAATGAATTTGATCATTCACCTGAAAATGAACGAAAGTTTAAATAAATTCAAAGAAGTAAATCTGAATCCGAAGGATCTGAAGTGTTGATTGAAAGTTTGAAAGAAGAAGATGGTGTGACCACTGAAGCTGATGATGAAGCTAGCAACAAATCAGAACCTATTCTGATTCAACTTGTTGAGTATCCAGAACTGAATCCAAAGTCAGAAGAAACAGTGAAAGAAGAAGGTGAACTTTCGGGATACAATGATCCTGAATACATCAAATGGAAGAATGAGCATAAAGCTAAAGTTGCTGATCAACTGGTCAAGAAGAATGCAGTGAAGAAGGCTGAAAATTCAACTGCGAAGATGCAGAACTCGAAAGTAACAAACAATCAATCTGAAACTAAATAATCAAAAGGTAAGAGTGTCATAAAATCGAATGACAACACCAAAGCTCAAATTGTTAAAACTGACAAGGTCAAACCTGTCAAAAAGAAAGTGTCAAAAGGAAAAACAATTAAGTTTGTGTCTGCAGGAACTTTTGATTTAAACGGATCTTATGGTAAACCAATCAATTCTCTAATCAAATCTAACTCTGGTCTGAAAACGGGTTCAGGTCCTAAGTCTTCCGCTGTCAATGATAAAAGAATTGAATCAAAGAAGTTAACCAAACAAGATGGTTTAAAATCGAATCAAGTTCCAAACCAATCAAAATCACAAACAAACTCTCCACAAAAGAATCAAGTTAATCTAAAACCGAACAAAACTGATAATGAATCACGAGTGGGTTCAACATCAAAAGTTAACAATCGGCTCTTTAAGACTAGCAAGAAACATTGTGAGATTTGTGATCGTTATAATCATGCAACTGCTGAATGTTTCTTCAACAGGTACTGCAGTTTCTGTGACAAAAGAAACCATTCTTCAGAAGAATGTTTTTATAACAAGTTTTGTGATATTTGTGAAAGGCGAAATCATGACACAAAGGATTGTTTCATTCGAACAAACTCATCAAGAGAAATGACACCATTTCCAAATTTTCAAAGAAATCAATCATTTGGTTTTCAAAATGTTAATCAAAGTCATTCTCCTGTTTTGAGAAACTTTAATCCAAACAATTCAATTTCTAATAACTTTTCATCAAGAAATGTGCAGGTTAACAGTTTTAAACCGAGAGCTTTGATGGTAAGAAATCAAAAGTTTGAAAATAACCTTGATCCTAAGTTAGAGGAAAGGTTTAGTGCTTTGAGAAGAAAGCAATCGATTCAAGCCAATGGGCGAAACAGTTTTCAGCAAAATCTCTCAAATGAAACAAATTTTCAAAATCTTCATTATCAACAAGTTACTGTTACTGATAGATTCGGAAAACCCAAGACCATGTGGGCCTGGGTTGACCAAACTAACTAAGTGATTGTTGAAATGCAGGTACGCCCAAGAAGACCTATTAACTCATGGTTCGTTGATAGTGGGTGTAGCCGGCATATGACATGCAACCATGCCTTGCTTCGAGACTTTAAGCTGAAAAATGGTACACATGTTGCATTTGGAGGAGATGCCGGTGGAAAAATAACTGGAGAAGGAACTGTGTCAAATGGGGTCATTAGCTTTGATAAAGTCAACTACTGTGCACAGTTGAACTTTAATTTGCTAAGTGCATCTCAAATTTGTGATAAATCTTATTCAACTTTATTTGATGATTCTTTCTGTTATATACTCAAACCAGGTTTCAAGATTGACAATGAATGGATAGAGGTTAAAGATCCAAGAGATCGTGATGTATACAAGCTTGATATGTCGCAGATTGATGTTGAAACCGAAACTACTTGTCTCATTGCGCATGCTTCGAATGATGAGAGTCAGCTTTGGCATAGACGGTTGGGCCATTCAAACTTCGGAAACATGAATCGACTGGTGACTGGAAATCACGCTGTAGGAATACCATCGAAGAAGTTCTCTACAACTGATCTCTGTCCAGCATGTTTGAAAGGAAAACAGCACCGAATGTCTTTTAAGTGCAAGCAAGAACACTCCATTTCAAAACCCTTGCAGATGCTACATATGGATCTTTTTGGACCAACAAATGTTCAAAGCATCGGAAAGAAGTCTTATTGTTTTGTCATCATTGACGATTTCACTAGATTTTCTTGGGTTTATTTTCTGCATGTTAAATCTGAAACTGCTGAGTTGTTAAAAGAATTTATCGTCAAAGTTGAAAATCAGTTGGATTGTAAAGTAAAAACTTTGAGAAGTGATAATGGAACAGAATTTAAGAACACTAATGTTGATTTGTTTTGTGCAGAAAAAGGAATTGCTAGACAATTTAGTGCTCCAAGAACGCCTCAACAAAATGGGGTTGCGGAACGGAAAAATCGGACACTAATTGAAGCAGCAAGATCCATGCTCGCAGATGCCAAAATCCCTATCACTTTCTGGGACGAAGCTATTGCTACTGCGTGTTTTGTACAAAACAGAACATTATTGGTTCAGGATAAAAATAAAACGTCTTATGAGTTATTATTTGGAAGAAAACCAAATATTTCTTACTTGAAAGCATTTGGTTGTCCTGTATCGATTCTAAATTTAAGTGATCATCTCGGGAAATTTGAGTCAAAATCTGACGATGGATTTTTCCTTGGTTACTCGTCTGTTTCTAAAGCTTATCGGGTTTTTAATAGCAAGACAAATACTGTTATTGAAACTATTAACGTAAAGTTTTTAGAAAATTCGTTTCCGTCAGTGGCGCATGGTCCCGAATGGTTGTTTGATTTAGATTCGTTATCAAAATCTTTCAATTCCAACTTGTTTGATTTTTCAGGAAAAACAAGGAAAGAATCAGGTGACTTGGGATGCTTTAGCGATGATTCTGATAATGACGACGATAGCAATCTCAATTCCGAGTATCCGTTCATGTCATTTCATAATCCTGATCATGTCAAATCTAGTCAAGCTCCGGGTCCTTCTGATTCTCAAGAAGATCAAGAATTGAATATTCTTGGTGGTGATGTTAATCCACAAAGTTCTCCTAATGATGGTGGATCTGTTCAAAATCAACCATCATCTGATCCGAATGTTGAAGTTATTCCAGAATCATTTGATTACTTCATCAATTCACCGGATCAAGTTCCTAATTTCACTCCGCATACTTCTACAATTCTGCAAGATCTACCAAATCTGAATCAGTCTAATCTTGAGAGTCAAGTGCAAGGAGATGTCATACCAACTCATCGAATTCACAAGATACATCCTGTCTCTTAGATTATCGGGCCGTTGAATCAGAGAACTCCAAGAAGTCAAACTGAGCAAGCAAACTTTTGTCTTTATTCATGTTTTCTTTCTCAAGTGGTGCCGAAGAACATTTCAGAAGCGTTACAAGATAACAGTTGGATAGAAGCTATGCAAGAGGAGTTACTTCAATTTCGCAAACAAGAGGTTTGGAAATTAGTGGACTTACCTGAAGGAGAAAATGCGATTGGTACAAGATGGTTGTACAAGAACAAGCCAGACGAACGTGGTATTGTTGTGAGAAACAAAGCCAGACTTATTGCACAGGGATATACTCAGGAAGAAGGTATTGATTATGAAGAGGTGTTCGCTCCGGTTGCACGACTTGAAGCTATACGCGTCTTTCTTGCATATGCCTCCTTCATGAAGTTTAAAGTATTCCAAATGGACGTTAAAGGCGCTTTTCTGTATGGACCAATTACAGATGATGTATATGTCAGACAACCTCCGGGTTTTGAAGATCCTGATTATCCACATCGTGTATACAAATTGAGCAAAGCTTTGTATGGTCTACATCAAGCTCCAAGGATTTGGTACGAGACGTTATCTAAACATTTGCTAGAACATGGGTTTACAAGAGGTCAGATTGATCCAACTTTGTTTATGAAGCGGGAAAATGAAGATCTTTTATGTGTTCAAGTGTATGTGGATGATATCATCTTTGGATCAACCAGTGCGTCCATGTGCAAAGAGTTTGAAGAAATCATGAAGTCAAGATTTCAGATGAGTTCGATGGGGGAGATTAATTTCTTTCTCGGATTGCAAGTAAAACAATCAGCAGACGGAATTTTTATCAACCAATCAAAGTTTGTTGAAAAGTTGCTGAAAAAGTTCAAGATGCAGGATTGTCAGACTATTCGAACTCCATCTGATGTGAACTGCAAGATACAGCCGGATCCGAAAGGCAAATCCGTTGATCAAACACTATACAGATCGATGATTGGTTCACTGATGTATCTTACTGCATCAAGGCCAGACATTATGTATGTTGTATGTGTGTGTGTGCAAGATATCAGTCTGATCCGAAAGAGTCGCACCTGTTAAACGTATTTTCAGATACCTGAAAGGGAAACCGAATCTCGGCTTATGGTATCCTTATGAAGGCAATTTTGAATTATATAGTTATTCTGATAGTGACTTTGGTGGGTGTGCTCTTGACAGGAAATCGACTACTGGTGGATGTCAATTTTTGGGTCCTAGAATTGTTTCTTGGAAATGCAAGAAGCAGACCAACGTTTCTGTATCCACAGCTGAAGCAGAGTATATCGCTGCATCTGCAGGATGTTCTCAAGTTTTGTGGTTACAAAACCAATTGCTTGACTACGGGTTTAAATTTTTCAAAACTCCTATTTACATAGACAATACTGCTGCTATGTTCATTACTGCTAATCCTGTTCAACACTCAAAAACCAAACATATCAAAATTCGATATCACTTTTTAAGAGACAACTCTAAAAAAGGTTTAATAATTTTGATTAAAGTTCATACCGACAAACAACTGGCAGATCTTTTCACAAAATCTTTCCTGTCAGGCCGGTTTGAATTCTTAATTCAATCCATAGGGTTAATCAATCATGATTAATTCTAATTTTTGAAAATCAAACAAAAATCTGAAAATATAAAAGCCAAAAATAGAATAAGTTGATGTCAAATATTGATTCCTTTGTCTTTTATTTTATTGTTTTGCATTGTGTGTGTGCATGAAAAAAAAGAAAAGCAAAAAGAAAAAGAAAATATCATGTCACAAGAATCTACATTGCAACAAGTGAGAAATGATAGTTACACTAGACATTATTTGTTACATCATTTTTAATAAAGACTGATGAATGTTAATTGGTGTGCTAGACAGCTCAGGCAATTAGACTGAAAAAGTAAGTTGATTGTTGACAAATATAAACTCAATGATCTTTGTGTCAAGTTCCATTGCTATACATGTCTAGATATATATCTTTTGATAGATTGCTTGAGATGATAGTTGTGCATGATCGGGTAACGATGCAGTCTATTCAGTGTGATGAACTGCATCGTGAGCTTCTTTGTTGTGGTATCCACAGACCTGAAGTCTCACACGAAGTCTCTTTTGAGCTTCAAGGTGCAGCAAAAGATTCCCAAAGTTGGAACAAAAAGAGTCCCAAATGTGGACCATCACCAAACAAAAATTCCAAAAAAAAAAAAGGAATTCAGAAGATTCCCAAGGGGAACGATAGGAAATGAAAATTCCAAAATGGAATTAAAAAGAAGTCCCAAAGTGGACCAAATCCGAATAGAACCCAGATTCCACACTGTTTATGATTGTAAGTGACCAGGTTTTTGTGCAATATGCATTCAAGTGGTGGTTGATAAGGAAATATGTTGACATATGTATACATGTGGGTCACATAAGTCATTTTAATCGAACCTTAAATATCATCATGATACTGAAAAAGTAAGTGTGTCAACTCGAGCTAATTGGTATGTTTTCATATCATCACTCAATCAAACATAAGTCAAATGTCTATTCAAAACTTGCAAAACATGTTCAGATAATGTGTGGTATGATCTCACTGCGATATTTTGATTCATTGCATTGCATATGTCTTTGTTTTAATGTGTGTGCTTTGTGTGTGCAGGCTTTTGGAATCATTATTGACACATCGACATCCTTGTTAAACTTAAAAATTTCAAGAAATTTCAAGTTTAGGGGGAGAATAAATTGAAGAAGAAAAAATGATTTGCAAAAATCCAAAAATATTTTGAATAATTGTGTTTTGAATGAACAAGATGTGTGGTATGAAAAGCAAAGGTATTGGATGTGTTAAAAACAAACCCAAGGTCTTATGATGTGTTTTTTAGAAATTGCTTCGGGATATAGAAATTTTGGTTGTGCAAAAATATTTTTGTGAAAATTAAAGAAAAAGAAAAGGGAATTTAATTGTATTAAATTTTGTTGCCCTAGAAATGTTGTTGATTAATTAATGTGACAAACCCTAATAAGGATGTCTTGTCTAATTAATATGTCGAGAATGTTTGCAGGTGCAATAAATGTAGTTGAAAAAGTCAACAGACGAGAAAATTTGAGAAAAATTGCTCAAGTGTTGTAGCTGGGCAAAGATATCAGAAACAACTATTCTGCCGGGTAATGAAGACACTGTTCAGCTGGGTAAAGTTGTGAGTCTGATATGAGTCGGGTGATTGAGAAAAAGAAGTGAAGCCGGGTGAAAATACTGTATGGCCGGGCAATGAACATGTCAAATTTAAGCCGGGTGAAGAAGTCATTAATATATGCCGGGTGACAAGTTGTGTTACTATACAGCCGGGTGAAGAAATGTTATCACTGTACAGCCGGGTAAAAGAAAGAAGTCTTATCTTGCCGTGTAAGTGCATAACACTGTGTTGCCGGGTAATAGTGGAAGCAACTGTGCTGCCGGGTGATGAAGAAAAGCATGTCGGGTGATGAAGAAAAGTAAGCCGGGTGATGAAGGTATCACTATGTAGCCGGGTAATGAACAAACAAGTCATTGTGCAAGCCGGGTGATATTGTGAAGACTACTATACTGCCGGGTGATGAGTAAAACCAAACAGGTGTAGTTGTTCCTAACCTTTACCCGTCTCTACAGTGACTTACCCGTCTCTACAGTGATTGACCCGTCAAGTGTTTTTACATGGTGTTGTGTTGACTCGTCTCATGTTGTGACCCGTCCCAAGTACTTGACCCGTCCCAACAGTGACTGACGCGGCTCAACAGTGCTTGACCCGTCAAGACTTGTTGGGCTTTTATGCTTACCCGTCCCAAAGTGTTGACCCGACACCTCATGTTTGACCTAATTTTTCAACCATATAAAAACCCGCCTCTTTACAAACACTTATCATTTTTCACTCACACTTTCAAGCAAATCCCCTGCACTTAAATCGTTTGATTATCATATTCAATCGTTTGTTCTGTAACAAGTCAGATCGATTGAATAAGGTATTGTTTAAGTGATTTGATCTTGATAAACCTGCAAATCGATCGGTAAAACGAAAAACGATGATGAACAGTGTTTTTGATCACTGAATCGACACTTTGATTTTGCGTGTTAAAACTAAAATCGAATGTTGTTTTAAGTGTAAAAACTGTCGATCATTAACAATCAATCATTAATTTGCATCAAAATTCCTTAAAATCAACAAAATCAACCAAAATGTTCATAACTGTCAAAACCGCCATTGATGACCCGTTAAATGCTCTTAAACGTTAACTTCAAAATGATGAAATATGTGTTAAAAGTGACAAATCCTTGTTAAAACTGAAATAAAACATGTTAAACAACTTCATCTTACAAATGTCAAATTTGTGTTCTTAAGTGTTAAACTGTTAAATTGCAAAATGTTGTATGATCATTAAAATTCAAAGTTGGTTTGATCAAAATGATGAAAATCAGTTTGTTAGATCAATTTAGGAGTTAAAATGATTATGTGAATGTTTTACTTTTATAACTTTTTGTTCAAACACTTATGAAACTTTGAAATTTATTAAAGAAGAATCTAACACATTTGTCTTTTTTTTGTTTTTGTTTTAACAGATGGAGAATTTGAAGTTTGAGCCCAAGCAAAATTTAGTTGCCTGTTTGGATGAGTCTATTCCTGAGACTGAAGGATATAGAGACATGATGAGATTTATCAAGAGGACAAAGTACGTTTATGCTATGTGTGCTAAGCCGGTCATATATGCAAGATTAATCAAAAGGTTTTGGTGGACGGCTGAAGTGGTTAGAAATGAGGCTGGAGTGACTGTTGTTAGAGGGTATATCACAAGAGAGTTGGAATTGACTGTATCTGAAGAAGCTATCAGAACAGCATTAAGGATTGATGAGGATGAGATAGGTGCAAATGATGAGTTGACAAATGCTGAATGTCAAGCGTGCTTTGTGAATATGGGTCATCCTCCTGTATTTCCAAAGTCACAATTTGTCAGAGCAAGATTGGGGAAGAAGTGGAAGTTACTGTGCTATGTGATTCAGCAGTGCATGTCAAGAAGGAGTGCTGGTTTTGATAACTTTCCTTCTGACATAGCATCCCCAATTGTTGCTATTGCAGAGAACAAGCCATTCAATATGACGAAATGGATTATGAATGGCTTTGTATTTAATTTGGTGAAGGGCAAAAGATTCAAGTTTCTCATGTATCCGAGATTCTTGCAATTGATGATTAATGTTGCATATCCTGTTATCAGAGATGAAGGATTTGCTGGAGGGATACTATATACTGAAGACATGAACGATCTATCTTATAGGAAGATGAGTATCGGAAATGTGCCAAGTGTTGAGTTATTTGACTATATGAGAGATATAGCAAATAATGTGGAGGACATTGAGTCTGTATACCATCATATTTCACATGGAGAGATAGTAAATCCACAGGACCTTGTTGATGAGGTGCCTGACAATCTGTTGGATGATGATGAGTATGCTGCTCGTCAGCCAGAAGATGAAGAAGATGGATCTGAGGACGAAGAAGAAGAAAGTGATGAAGATGATAATGATGATGATGGTGATGATAATGGTGATGATAATGATGATGATGGTGATGATAATGATGATGGTGGTGATGATGGAAATAGTAATGATGATGCTGAATCTATTTCAGAGGAGGCAGAGAATATTGAGGTAGCTGAACCAATGGAGTTGGAGATAGAAAATGTCGAAGTTGTTGAACCAGTTGCGAGTAAAGAACCTGTTGAAGTTGTTAGTATGGCTGAAGAGGTTGACATTGAAACTCCAAGGAATATTTATGTTCAGTATGTTAGATCTCGAAGATCTAAGTCTGTGATTGTGAAGAAACCAAGTTTGATAGCATGTGTTGATAAGCCTGAATAGATAGATGTTGTTCAGATCGCTCAGGAAGTAATGGCCGATGTAGAGACTATTGCACAGATAGTTGATGACACTGATGCTGGCATTACTGTTTCTGTTCCAGTTGATATACCCACCACATCATCTCTAGCAGTTGAAAACATTGAACAATCTTTGGAGTCTTCACCAAAAATTGCTTCAAGTGTTGATGTAAATGAGGATAAAAAGAAAATTGCTGATTTAGAAGAATTAGTAGCAAAACTCGTAGATGCGAATGAGCAGTTGAAAGCATCGAATGAACGAAAGAAGAAAAGGTTAGAAGAGTTGATTATCTGAAAATGAAGGTTGATTATGGAAAGTTAAAGGTTGATTATGAAACTTTGAAGGATGAGCATGAAAATTTGAAGTATGATTATCAAGAGTTGAAGGCAGAATGCAATACTCTCGATGCTGAAAAAGAAATGTTGGAGAAATGGCTGGAAGAAACTAGATCAAAGAAGTCAGGGTCCACATCAGACAAAGATTTTTCGGATGAGGTGATAGAAGTGACTAAACCTACTCATGAAGCAAAAGTATATTATACTAGAGCACGGGGTACGAAAAATGTGGGCATAAGGGTTGAGACTCCAATTATCATTCCCGATGAAGCTGCTGAAACTGTCAATCCTGACAAGGCTGAGGGAAAAAGAAAGTTAGATGCTGTGCCAGAGATTACTGAAGAAGCATCTGTTTCAAAGAAAGCAAAAACTGATGAGACAGTGCAGATTGAGCCGATTCAATCTGTGACTGTAGCTGAAACTGGAGAAACAGTTCAGATTGTGCCGATTCAATCTGAATCTGTAGTGGTTGAAGAAGTGCCTAAAGTAGTTGAAATGATTGAGAATCTGCCAGAAAATGTTGGTGAAGAAGCATTTCAGTTTGAGCCGGTTCAAACTGAAACTGCACCAATGATTGAAGCATTAGATGATCTGGATGATTTTGATTTCACAGAGTCTGAACCTGAGGTTGAGCCTGAACCTAACCCTGATCATGAGATTCCAGCTGACCTGCCTGAACGATTTGCTTATCTTGAGAAGATGAAATACAATCCAGTATATTTGAATGGGCTAACAGTGAGTCAAATCTGTGACATCTGCCCCACACCCGAACCCGAATGCCCGACTCGAACCCGAAGTTGTTATCCTTTAAAGTGTAATCGTATTTATTTCCTTCAAAACGTAACGTTCATTATTATTATATGAATAAACACATTGAATTCTACGTTAATTCCCATCCCATTTAAATAATGGTATCCGCATCGCAAAATAGCCACGTATATCAAATAATTATTATTTGTAACAATAAATCTCAAAATATATATATAAACAAATATATATATGGTTCGTAAAAGAAAATTATTGAAAACGTTAAACGGAAACGCTTCTAAGTCTCGAAATAATCTCTAAATGGCTTAAACAGACTAAAACTATAAAAACGTTACTTATATGATTGTTACGTTCCAATTTAGTTAAGTTACTCAATTAATATATTTATAATCTAACTTTGGGTCAAAACTGCAACTTTTGAAACTTTATTTAAAAGTTAATAAGTTAAATAAAACAAAAACTGAAACTCGAGGGACCCGTTGTGTAAATAAGTAAATTACCCAGCCCCACCCCTTTTGACCCCCGTTTTTCCGACGAAACTCAATTCGGCCATTTGGCCGGAATATCGCGACTCCGGCGAAGCCTTAAACACCTAAAAACACACCATTTCAACGTCCAAAACTTGTTTCTAACCGTTGGTGAACCAGTTTCGAACCCCTTGGTACCTTAAAAACTCGGCTACAACAACCTTAAATCCCGAATTGAACAATTGTTCCGTAACCGTCGAACTTAATGGTCCTTTACAGTCAATTCGTTTCGATTCCTTAACGCCCTAACACCCTATACCATTGATTATCATATTCCAACCAGCAAAACATCACTATTGCCTTACAATTACCGAAACCAATCTCCAAAATACATTTTTCCGGCGACTCAACCAAAGCTCGACCTTCGGAACATCATTTCTGGTAAATTTTATATCCATTTGATTCCTTCTAAACATCTACAACAATCTAACACACCAATTTCATCTCATAACGTTCCAGATTAACAAATTTTGATCAAGAAACAGTCGGCCTTTGTTCCTATTCGAATCCATGTCAAACGTTCACCAACAAGTAAGTTTAATATAGCAAAATGCTCGTGATGATTTGTAGATCGAAAGCCCTCTGTTGGAATTGGATTTGGTTAACAAGATTAAACGAATTTGGTGAATCATGTTTCTAGGGTTTATGATGGAAATGGGTTTTGTTGGTGAACAAATGTTAAAAGAATTAAAAACGAGATTCATTAACAAAAAGTTATTCTGGTCTAGTGGTCAGGTTGTGTTTGTTGTACCCAAGGGTCACGGGTTCGAAACCCACTGCCCCTACTTTTCTAATGTTTGTATTTTTTTTCATTCTTTAAACATTTAATCTTATTCATCTAATTACCTAACAACATATTTAAGTTAAAACTATTTTTATAAATATAAAAACTCATAGTTTCAAAACTCATAATAATGCTTTAATCTATGGGTAATACTACAAATATTATTCCAATAAAAAGAAACTAGTCGTACAAAGGAGTTATTATAAAATTTTGACATTTTATATAAAGATCCGTTAAAATATATATATATATATATATATATATATATATATATATATATATTACTTAAAACGCTGTCGTTTATCAAAAAATTGGTTCTTGAAACCCTAAATCCCCAAATTGGATTTTGAAACCCTAAATTGGATTTGAAACCCTAAATTCCCAATTTGTACTTTAAAACCCTAATTCCCAATTTGTACTTTAAAACCCTAATTCCTAAATTGTATTTCAAAACCCTAAATCCCAAATCCGAAACCCTAGATCTCGGGCTTTTGATTCTTGTTACTATTGTTTCGTTTCTAAGTTAGGGTTTTTCCCAATAAATTAGGTGGTACTAATGTTTGGGGCAACCCTCGGTGCTTTTTAGCTGCGTTTCTAACGGTTCGATTGTAATTACTTTTCTAGGTGAGTAAACTCACTCCCCTTTTTTACTGTTTACGTTTTTGGGGCTGAAATACGTGTTTCTATAATACAACGGTTTCTTTTGATGTTTCTATTTTCGAAAATGAGATAATTAGATGTGTTAATCGTGTTTGGCCGCATGTAGCAAAATTGTGTGATAGTCAATATTAGTTATATTATCTTGTAATTTCCACCGGACGATGTTAGCGCTAATGGCTTGACAAGCCCACCTACACTAATGGCCTGATAGGTGATTTTAACCCGGCGATTCTTTGGTTGATTCTATGTTACTAGTTACTACATGTGATGCTTGATGCTACGATGCTATGTCCCTTAGATGCTTAAACATTTTTGATAACTTGCATATCGAGACGGTTAAATGACGGTTAAACGATGGTTATCAATAAATGTAACATGAGTTGGTTCCTCATGACTTGTTGCTAAAGGTAACCCTGCGGGGTCTATGATACTTGTTTCTATGTGTTTCTATGGTCACGGTTGAGATATATATGATGAAATTGCTATGCACATGAGATTGCGAAACACAATCTATAATGATCTCGGATTTTATACTAAGTACTATTAATTGTGTTTTACTCACTAGCTAATTCTTTAGCTAACTTATTTTACACGTTTTTCAGGTGAAGTTTGATACAGTTTTGGTTCAAGACACGTAGGATGTTTCGGACCTAGAATAAAAAGACAATAAACAATATTTAATTGTCGGTTTCTGTTACGGTTTTTATGACTATTGAATGTTTCTTTATGTCACGACATTATTGCTTAATTAATACTAAAATATGCATTTAGTGTGCCATGTGCTTTGTACTTTGATATCCGATCCACTTGACGCGCCCGGTGTTTTCCGCCGCCGGGCAGGGTGTCACAGTTTGGTATCAGAGCCATGGTTATAGGGAACTAGGATAGGGTATTAGAAACACACCGTCCTAGACTATAACCTAAGAGTCCTTAGTGCAATAGATGTACTTAAGAATTCTTTTGAACTTATTTGTTTTCCTTCTACGAACCTTTCTATGCTTTTCTTAATCTCATTTCTTACTCGATTTCGCGAAGGAGCTACAAGAGACTCGTCTGCATGACTGGGATCTTCTCTTTGTGAAATCTCGTCATCGTCTTAAGTAAGTTTGAAAACGTGGGAACGTGTGCAATCCGGAAGGGGGAACGCCTGTATCACGGACATCCTGTCTAAGGCAAAGCATTTCGTATAAATCTCTTTAAGAGACCTGTATGCTTACCTGGGGATGTACGAGATGAGTGTGAACCTATAGGCTAAAGCACGCTTTCTCGAATACGTTGAAAACGAACTTAACACTTTGATAAGTCATTAGTGTCCAAAACCAAGACACACTCCTAAGCCATTGAAATTTCATTTTCTTAATGATTCTATGATTTTCATTCCTACGATTTATAATTATTTCTATGAATTTTTATATTGACTTAAATAATATTCCAACTTCATTTACTAATGTTTCTAAAGTTTCTAAGTGATTTTCTATGAAATGTTCAAAGGATTCTATGATGTTCTAAGTACTATCACTATTTCATTTAATCGAAATTTCTAAAGTTTCTAAAGTTTCTACGTGATTTTCTATGGTATGTTTCAAAAGATTTTATGATATTCTAAGTGGAACGAGGTGCTATTATTACACCAGATGTTTCTATTGGTCAAAGATGTTGCTACAAAACCGTGCTATTCTACGTTTCATCATTCCGTTTGTTTCTAACCTACAATAATACTTATGCGACATACTCGCTAGCTTAGGCAGATAACACAATTACACCGTTGTAAACCAAACATTTCAATTTCAAATCAAAACTAAGACATATTTAAATCGAATTATCCAAAACTTCAGATCACGCATATAATGCATATATCGATTACCGAATATAAGTCGTACTTCTAATCCTAAATCAATTATCGACTCTCCAATCAAAGGTTCGTTATGATTTCTAAATTATAGTCAAGGCTAATTCCATAACGAAATAAAAGTTAACGGATTTTGCTATTCTTATAAGCTAATGTATTTGAATCGAACGTCTACCCTCAAAATATTTCAACTTGACTGCTATAGTCAAAAGTTTCAAAACTACTCATTTAACTATAAGATTCTAATCCAATTTCTAATTCATCATTACAACTATAAATCTACTATCAAATTATGAACTAACCATCAAAACAAGCACTCGTTAATCAACTACACGATACTGTCCATGAATTCGTTATCCAAATCTAACGAGAACTCCTTACACAACTATTCCCGAACTCATTCAACTAAATGTTTTCATCTATACAAATGACCACCAACGAAATTCTATGCAACTAGTCTTCATGAACTAATCTAAACTCAATGTGTTTCATTTATAAACTCGTGACCCTAACACAACGTGTAATCAATGGACTTTGTAAAAAAAACTAACGGTATTCGAATCTATTAAAATAATTTTCTTATTTTCCCAAGCAAAAAATATATATACATATATATATATATAAAAAGCATAATTTTAATAACCTTTTGGTCTTAGTATCTTGTAAGGAAAAAATAGATATATATATAAATTTCGTGATAAATGATTTCTTAAAAAATTGATTGGTCATTCTAATGTCGGTCAAATATTTACACAAACATTTTCCCGTTTTCTCAAAGATGACACAAAGACTTGCAACAAACACCATGTCTTCTGTTTTTCCAATACCAAGTACTTATAACTTAAATTGTGTCGTTTATTTTCAAATCAATCCTCTTATCTATGGTAAAGATCAAAACTTTCAACTTTTTAGTTAGCTTTTAAAACTACATTATAGAAAAAACAGCATCACCTCTTATAAACTTATTTACCCCCTACATCTGGTATACCTAAAGCTGTTGGTCCTATAAATACAAACAACTTAAAAGTTAAATCCAATTGGAACTAAGTGATTTATTCATTTGAACTATAAATTGGATTATCCGTATTATCAAATTTTCATTAAACTAATTTTCTAAAGATCCCAATAAACTATATTATTACATGTACATCATCAACTAATGCTTATGAACTGGTCAATACCAGAAAACCTAGATAATTACATATTACACACATAGAGCCGATTTTCATAAATATAAGTATTACTATCCTAGTACTCGAATTTGACTATCTACATCGTTGAACAAAGTTATTTATATGAGCAATGTTTACCTAATGGACGTTAGTTTCTTCTGAATCATCAATCTACTTATCATATTAATATGATTTTTCCCAAGTACTATTTCTTTCAAGTATAATAACAATACCTATACGTATCATCATTTTAACCAAAAAATTGTTGTGAACTTCTGACTCGCACGTGATCGAATGAACTATGGAGTCCATGCAAAAACTAAAGTAATTACGGGTGCACACGGAATTATGGAAGTTGGTGCATGGGAACTATAGTAAGTTTTGTCTTGTGTAGCTATGCCATATTTAATCATCGTATTTTCACTTGACTTGTTTACTCATTTTACTAATTGCATATAAGTCACTTAATTATGTGTAAGGTTACTTAATTCGTTTCAAACATTCTATTTCTCGATGATCATTTGAATGATTCTAAATCCATATACTTAAAATATTTCATTTGCAAGTTGGTATCTTATTCTATTCCTATATTGAGTAACAAATAAAAATTTATTCGAATCTACATACTAATAGTTCAACCGAACTCTTATAAGTGAAAAGAGTTAAATAAACAATTCTCAATGAGACAAAGCAAACTAAAAATAAATAACTTCTTAATCTCGTTATTTAAAATAATGTCTCAAATCAAAATGCTCATCTTCCCATTGATCGAATTCTCAAGAGTTTCTTGCGAGATGAAACTCCCTACGAAGGTGGGCAGTGTTCATCCCGTGTTTCATGTTTTTAATATGAAGAAGTACTTATCCGATAAAAATCTCATTGTGCATATCGATAATGAATCGATGCAATTTATTAAATGGCCATTGGAAATCATGGGCCGTGAAGTCAAACGACTCAAGCGTAATCAAAAATCAATCGTTAATGATCGTTAAAACTCAAAATGTGAACATGAATTTAAGACCAAACGGAGTTTAAGTATCCGCACCTTTTGCCTCAATCTCCTTCTACTTCGGTTTGAGCAAATTTCGGGACGAAATTTCTATAAGGAGGGGAGACTGTGACATCTGCCCCAAACCCGAACCCGAATGCCCGATTCGAACCCGAAGTTGTTATCCTTTAAAGTGTAATCGTATTTATTTCCTTCAAAACGTAACGTTCATTATTATTATATGAATAAACACATTGAATTCTACGTTAATTCCCATCCCATTTAAATAATGGTATTCGCATCGCAAAATAGCCACGTATATCAAATAATTATTATTTGTAACAATAAATCTCAAAATATATATATAAACAAATATATATATGGTTCGTAAAAGAAAATTATTGAAAACGTTAAACGGAAACGCTTCTAAGTCTCGAAATAATCTCTAAATGGCTTAAACAGACTAAAACTATAAAAACGTTACTTATATGATTGTTACGTTCCAATTTAGTTAAGTTACTCAATTAATATATTTATAATCTAACTTTGGGTCAAAACTGCAACTTTTGAAACTTTAATTAAAAGTTAATAAGTTAAATAAAACAAAAACTGAAACTCGAGGGACCCGTTGTGTAAATAAGTAAATTACCCAGCCCCACCCCTTTTGACCCCCGTTTTTCCGACGAAACTCAATTCGGCCATTTGGCCGGAATATCGCGACTCCGGCGAAGCCTTAAACACCTAAAAACACACCATTTCAACGTCCAAAACTTGTTTCTAACCGTTGGTGAACCAGTTTCGAACCCCTTGGTACCTTAAAAACTCGGCTACAACAGCCTTAAATCCGGAATTGAACAATCGTTCCGTAACCGTCGAACTTAATGGTCCTTTACAGTCAATTCGTTTCGATTCCTTAACGCCCTAACACCCTATACCATTGATTATCATATTCCAACCAGCAAAACATCACTATTGCCTTACAATTACCGAAACCAATCTCCAAAATACATTTTTCCGGCGACTCAACCAAAGCTCGACCTTCGGAACATCATTTCTGGTAAATTTTATATCCATTTGATTCCTTCTAAACATCTACAACAATCTAACACACCAATTTCATCTCATAACGTTCCAGATTAACAAATTTTGATCAAGAAACAGTCGGCCTTTGTTCCTATTCGAATCCGTGTCAAACGTTCACCAACAAGTAAGTTTAATATATCAAAATGCTCGTGATGATTTGTAGATCGAAAGCCCTCTGTTGGAATTGGATTTGGTTAACAAGATTAAACGAATTTGGTGAATCATGTTTCTAGGGTTTATGATGGAAATGGGTTTTGTTGGTGAACAAATGTTAAAAGAATTAAAAACGAGATTCATTAACAAAAAGTTATTCTGGTCTAGTGGTCAGGTTGTGTTTGCTGTACCCAAGGGTCACGGGTTCGAAACCCACTGCCCCTACTTTTCTAATGTTTGTATTTTTTTTTCATTCTTTAAACATTTTATCTTATTCATCTAATTACCTAACAACATATTTAAGTTAAAACTATTTTTATAAATATAAAAACTCATAGTTTCAAAACTCATAATAATGCTTTAATCTATGGGTAATACTACAAATATTATTCCAATAAAAAGAAACTAGTCGTACAAAGGAGTTATTATAAAATTTTGACATTTTATATAAAGATCCGTTAAAATATATATATATATATATATATATATACTAGCAGGGTACCCGCGCGATGCGGCGGCGGCGACAATAGGCGATACTCGTTTTGTGTTAGTTATTAGTAAATATTAGCTTCAAGGAAGCCATGACAATAACAAACGCTTTTATACCCATAACTAAAGAGATATCGTTGACTCATGTCTTAATTGTTTCATTTCATTCATATTAAAAATTATCCATTATTGTAATTTCCAAAGCCAATATATGCAATTGGTAATTTATAATAACACATGAAGTCTTAAAATACCTCTGAATCTAATGTCAACATCAGGTTCCGAAGTATATGTAAGGTTTGCTCGTTGGGTAGTTTTAAAAATTACATCATAAAATGAAACTAAAAAGATGCATCATGGTAACATACATCACAAATAGATGAGGTAATAACTTACATCCTGCTAATCATTTTCGGTTAGTTTATCATCCCTCTTTGATTTATTGTGTAGTACTTTTGTAAGTTTTCATACAATAGGCTTTTTTTTAAATCAAAATACACATCAAGAAAAAAACATTAAACTTGCCAAATAAGCAAATATACAACTTCAAAAGATATACTAAGCTTTAAATATATGCTTTACAACATCAATGTTTTTTAATCAAACCGGTCATCAAACCGACGCCTTATAGACTCATTGGTCAAATTGGTCATACATAACCACACCGATCATCAAACAACACCTTACATGTTCATTAGGCTTAAATAGTTAAGCGCATAAACCGATAATGTAAAGGATATTGGATTTTTAAAGATCAAGTAAACTCTATGTCCTAAAATTAAAATTGCCATAACATTTATTATGATCACCCATTTATTACATTTCTTTTTGTCTTCTTTCTTCATCCATCTTCTCAAAAAGCCAAAAATCTTCGTTTGATCGTGTTGTTGATGGTTGATTTCTCTCACTTGGTGTATCTAATCCAAGTGAACTTGTACCTCTACGCATCACCTCTTTAAGCATTTCTCTCTGATCTTGAGCTATTATATAATAAATCATTAGCCACAAATAATTTACCAAAATGTCATACTTCATTAAAATTAAAAAATAGGGTGCCTAAAAAGTGACTGTTATATTCTGGTCCAAATTATAGTGATTTAAATTGAAACGGGTCACAATATGGTGACTCTTTGTAAACCATACAAAATACACTTAACATACACATAACTCACTCATAATCAAAAGCAGCAAGTAAACATGAAACAAAATTTAAATGGATGGCAATTTCTATCTATTTGGTGGCAAATACAAATGCTCCACAATCTTTCTGATAAGGAGATGAAATCACATATACAGCATGCTATCTACTTCATCTAAAGAAAATACTTGATTTTTACAAATGACATCTTTGATCTTTAGATAATAGATACATGCAAATCTTTCTAGAATAGCAACTAAAGTGTCCACAAACTGAAACTAAAAGCAACCAATCATATATGATATATCATATTGAATCCATGAATCCTAAAAACAACAAATACCATCATCTACGAATAATTGGTGCATCAGATATATGCAATCCCGCAAACCGAAGCAACAAAACAACGACATAAGGCACAACAACATAAGGTAAAAGAGAGATGCAAAATAAAAATAGTAAGCAACAATGAAAAAAAATTTACTAACCTTCAACATACTACGGATAGCACAATTGACTTCAACTTGATGTTTATACGAGATAAGGAAGATAATGATGTGCTTGAAACAAGTAAACTGCGACAAAATTAATGAAAAACAGCTGCAATATCAACACAGATTACCTTAGCATATGTGCAACAGTAACTTGCAGCATGTAATTGTAATTGTAGAGCAACATGATATGAACAAGAAGTTTATATGTATGCAACAGCAACAAACACCAGTATAAGAACAGCTGCAACATATCAGAATTATGATCAGGCAGATTGAATGATGTTATGCTACATAATGATGACCAATATGTACAGCAGCTAAACAACAATGATGAAAAACAACTGTAGCGTATCAGAATTACAACATCAGTTGTTGATTGCTGCAGAATTGATAGGATCACAACAACATAAATGCAGCAGCATCTGATTTAGCATATATGCAGCTACATGTTTACTTACTTAAGTTAATCACAATACCCACTATTATGAACATTAGTAGAATCACAATACCCACTATTAAGTTAATCACATCTTCATAAGATAAGTTCATACCATAAAAAACATAATTTACTTAATTAAGTTCCTCCCTAAGTCTTTAGCATCACCCACACCAGCAACATAAAAAAAACTAAAATGCCTTCCCCTCTAGAGAAACTTTTAACCCGGAAGGAAACTCAAATGAATACACTTAATGAAGAGAATTTAATTTATTCATTCTTAACCAAACAAGCACACGTTTATGCAAAAATTGCTCAAAAAAAACAAACAGATCATAAGCTGTTGGTGTTGTTTTTAATAGAAAAATTTGTATACATTGTTTTTGATAGGTTCAATTGGATCGTTAATATCACTCAAATGATCAGAATAAAGCGTACAAACAAACGAATCAATCACAAACACAGTTCATACTCATAAATTCTCTTTGTATTTGATGATCAAAGCAATTCGCAGTACAATGTGCAGGAGAAAACAAATACACACAGTTAATTCTCTCTCTAACAGTGCAAAAAGTAATCTCTCTTACACACGCACACTACATGCCTATATCAAACAAAATGCAAGTTTAAGGAAAATACATAATAAACCCTAAACTATACAAACATATACAATAACAAAAATACAAAGTAAATCTTAACAGGAAATAACCCTAACAGTACTCCCCCTAAGATTTATCTTTGGATCTTCAAAAGTCTTCAATCTTGTTCTTCGTTTATCAGCATCATTCTTCAATCTTTTTCTACCATTCTTCTGGCTCTTCTTTCACATCCAGCAATTCTCGGCCTTTATACTCCTCTTTTTCTTTTAGAGCTTCTTCAATGCAGGATTTGAACTTTTCAGCGAGCTTGGCTTGTCGAGGTTTGGATTCATTCGTCAGGATTGGCAGAGCATTCATACGTCTAAGTGAGTCCAGATCCAAACCTGCAAAATCGATATTAGCATAAAATTCAAACGGCATCTCTTGGCCTTTGACTTTCACCTCCAAGGTTCCTTTTCTGGATATCCTCATATATTCTATCTCCGGCAAGTCAACCATCACGAGATTAGAATTGAGCATAGCTTTCCTCACTCGAATCTTTTCAGTAGCCGCAGCAATCACTTCAATCATAACGACAAATAACTTTCGATCAGCTTCAGCCAATGCATCTTTACACTTCTCCATTCGATAGCTTCTCAGGAAATCTATATAAGAAGGATGCAGCAACTTCAATTCAAACGTACTAAAAAGCGTAATCATGTCTTCATCCCAGTTCTCCAAGTTTCGCACAAGCTTTAGTTCAAATGTCTCCTGATTGTAAAATACTCTCAGTATTGGCTTTGTCATTTGACTTCCATCTATTACCTTCAATCCAGGATCTGTGATTTTATCAAAATATTCGTCCGAGAACTCTTCTAAGTACATGTCCTCAGTCACCACTAATCTCTTCTTCTTTCTCTGTTTCTTTGCTTGTACATATGCAGTGTCTTCTTGTTGACCTCTAAAGTCGAGAAACTTTGCAGTTCTACTCAAACCAGCATCAAGAAGTATCACGCATTTATCACCACGCTCAGCATGCGTGTGATTAATTAGCCTCAACTTGTTCAACTCTTTCAAGTCCTGAACCTCCAACTTGAATATACTCGAGTAGTAATGGTAAACGTCACACAAACCATTTACTCTCTTGATCATAAACGCGTCAAAAACTTCATCATATTTCCAAGCAATTATTTTAACTTTCTTGTTCTTCTCAGGCACAATCATAGAATCTAACAACTCAGCAATTGATTGTCCTTTGCTCATCAATGATCTAACCACATCTCCAGGTGTTGCTGATTTATGCCAAGTCTCACGAACCTCCATTGGAATGTTATAAGATTTGACTTCACTAGGAAACATGTCCATTAGTTCATGCCTCTTTTTGTGTGCATTTTCAGGTAATGCCATCACAGGAATTTCTTTTGGACCCAGAATTTTATATTTCTTTGTCAGCTCAAAATATTGTGTATTATTGTAGTCCAAATAGAACATCCGATTGTACAATTTTTCTGTCTTCATGAAGCTGACCACTATCTTCTTCAAGGATCCAGATTTCAGCCTTTGCAAAGTCTTATAAGGATAGTTCCTCGAACTCAACCAACTTCGCATCTCAAAAGCAGTCATTTCATCCGGATTTGGATGATATAACTCAGTTGGTGGCAAATCTTCTATATTTAGACTTTCTTGCAATGGATTCCATTCGCCCATTTCAGTCACAATCTCCTTCTTATCTGCTTCAACTTTATCTTGATGAATTATACACTTCTCGTATTCTTCATTAATCTGAGTTACCGTCAACCCATTCAAAAACACCGAATTGTACTTCATTCTTTCAAGATACGCAAATCTCTCAGCCAAGTCATTAGGTAACTCTTCAACTGTGTTCTGTACTGGCTCCGGCTCAGCTTCATCCTCAGATTCAGTCCAATCAATATCCAAATCATCTAACGCTTCAATCATGGGTGCTTCGTCAGTTTGAATCGGCTCAAATTGACTAACAACTTCAGATACTATTTCAGGCCCACTTTCCACTTCAACAGCTTCAGCTTGAATCGGCTCAAACTGAACTGTGTCTTCTGAACCAGCTTCTTTTTCACTTTCAGTAGCAACAAACTCTTCAGTTTTAGCAACAGAACCAGATTGAATCGGCTCAATCTGTCCTGACTTTGTAATCTCATCTCCAGTTGCTTTTTCAGTCTCAATCACAGCTACAGATTGAATCGGCTCAATCTGCACTGGTTCAACAACTTTCGCCCTTTTAGAACTTTCTTCATCACCAAATATTTCTGGTATTGCATCTAGTTTCCTCTTTCCCTTAGCTTTATCCATATTAACAGTTTCAGCCACATCTTCATCGGGAACAATAATTGGTGATTCAACCAAGATTCCAGCATTTGCCACACCTCGCGCTCTAGTTAAGTAAACTTTTGGCACTTCAGCTCCAGTCACTTCAACTATATCATCAGAAAAATCCTTGTCTGATAGTGATGAGCCAGCCTTCTTTGGTTTCATATCCTCCAATTCCTTCTCAAGCATTTCTTTCTCAGCCTCCAAAGTGTTACACTCAGCCTTAACTTCAGCATAATCATATTTCAAGTTGTCATAATCTTCCTTCAATTTCTCATGCTCAGCTTTCAACTTATCATGCTCATTCTTCAACTTATCATGCTCGATTTTCAACTCAAGATGGTCAGAATCCAACTCTTTGAAAATCTTCAAGTTCTGGTTGTGAATATCCCAATATTCATCAAACCGTTTCTTCTTGCGATCATTTGATGCCTTCAACACATCACTTGCCTTAATCAATTTTTCAACCATTTCTTCCAATTCAGCAATCCGTTTCTCCTTTTCTTCATATATCTCATCAACACTTGGCCCAACGTTTGGTGAAGACTCCAAACCTTGTCCAATGTTTTCAACAATTTGTGGTGACATGGTGGGAATAGGATCAATAATGGGATCAGTAACGCCTGCATCCACTTCCTCTATCTGTGCAATAGATTCAGCTTCGGCCATTACTGTCTGAGCTATTTGTAGAACATCAATTTCTTCTGGTTTTTCTATTGTTTTCTTCTTCTTTCGAACATACTTTACCGATACATCCTTTGGAATCTCAGAAACAACTTCTTCAATCACAGAAGCAACCTCAGCAGGTTCTTCTACAACCATAGGCTCAACAACCTCTATCTCAGTCTTTGTTGGTTCAACCTCCTCTGAATTAGATTCAGATTCAGCATCATTACCACCATCATCATTACTGTCATCACCTTCATCTTCTTCATCCTCTGGATGACGAGCAAAGTACTCGTCATCATCCAATAAGTTATCTGGCACCTCATCCACAAGGTCCAATGGATTCACAATCTCACCATGAGATATGTGATAATACACTCCATCTACATCTTCTTCATTGTTTACTATATCTCTCATATAGTCAAACAAATCAATGTCAGGCACATTCCCGATACTCATCTTTCGGTAAGAGAGATCGTTCATGTCCTCAGTATACAACATGCCTCCAGCATAACCTTCACTTCTGATAATGGGATATGCAATGTTTATCATCAATTGCAGAAACCTTGGGTACATCAAAAATTTGAATCTCTTGCCCTTCACCAAATTAAACACAAACCCATTCATTATCCATTGTGACATGTTGAATGGTTTGTTCTCTGCAATTGCTACTATTGGTGATGCAATGTCTGAAGGAAAGTTATCAAACCCCGCACTCCTTCTAGACATGCATTGCTGCACAACATAACACAGCAGCTTATACTTCTTCCCCAATTTAGCTCTGAAAAACTGTGACTTTGGAAACACAGGTGGATGTCCCATGTTCACAAAGCAAGTTTTGCATTCTTCCATAGTCAGCTCATCTAACATGCCAACCTCATCCTCATCTATCCTCAGAGCTTGTCTAATAGCATCTTCAGTCACATTCAGTACCCAATCCCTTGTGATATGTCCTCTAACAATAACATCACCATTCTCATTCCTCACAACCTCTGCTGATTTCCAGAAACACTTAATCAGCCTTGCATATATGACCGGTTTGGCACATATAGCATACACATACTTCGTCCTCTTGATAAACTGAATCATATCTCTATATCCTTCTGTCTCAGGCAGTGATTCATCTAAGCATGCTACCAGATTATGCTTAGGTTCAAATTTGAGATTCTCCATCTGCTAAAACACACAAACAAACACAAAACAAGGCAAATGTATTAGATTCTTCATCAAATATATCAAACATTAATAAGTGTTTAACTACAGGTTGGAAAGCAAAAACATTAACATAATCATTTTTAATCCTAGATTGTTCTAATAACCTGATTTTCATCATTTTAATCAAACAACTTTGAATTTAAAAGATTATACTTCATGTTTAAACTTTTAACAGTTACTCACTTAGGCAAAATTTTGACAAATTTATGATGACAAAGTTTAACATGTTTTGGTTCAGTTTTAACAAGTTAAATCACTTTTTGAACAGATGCTTCATCGTTTTGATGTTTAACTTTTAAAAGCTTCAAAGTTCAACAATGGCGATTTTATCAGTTAAGAACTTTTCACTTGATTCAGTCGATTTTAAGGTGTTTTAGTACAAATGAGTGATTGAATGATGATAATCGAGTGATTTTAATCCTAAAGCAACATTCGATTTCAATTTTAATGCTCAAAATCAAAGTGTCGATTCAAGTTCAAAACACTGTTCATCATCGTTTTTCCTTTTAACAGTTGATTTGCAAGTCGATTTAGGTCAAAAACACTTAATCACTACCTTAATCAATCTATTAAACTTGTTATAGGGCAACAGATTGACAATGATAACAATGGCGATTTGAAGTTCAGAGTGTTTGGGTGAAAGTGAAAGTGTGTGAAATGATAAGTGTTGTGTGAAGAGGCGGTATTTGTATCGTCAAAAACATTTAGGTCAAACTTTAAGTGCCGGGTCAACACAAGCAAATTAGGCCCAATAACCTTGCCGGGTCAAGTACTGTAGTGACGGGTCATGTACTGTAGATACGGGTCAAGTACACAAAAACAAGTCACCAACATGTGAAATTCACTTGACGGGTCAAGCACTGTTCATACGGGTAAGTCACTGTAGTGACGGGTAAAGGTTAAGGAACAACTACACCTGATGGATTTTATTCATCACCCGGCAGAATAGTTGTTATCAAAACATCACCCGGCAACCTTTATTCATCACCCGGCAACACAGTTGCTTTCCTTCTTCATCCGGCTTGCTTTCTTCTTTACACGGCAACCTTTAACAACCTTCTTCACACGGCATACACACTTCTTCATTACCCGGCAACATAGTATCATACCTTTACAAGGCAACAAAGTTTCTTCATTACCCGGCTGTATAGTATATACTTGTCACCCGGCAAGATATTCATGACCTTCACCCGGCTGTATTTGACATGTTCATTGCCCGGCTGTACAGTGGTCATAATATCTTCACCATTTCTTCAATCACCCGGCAAGTATCAGACTTACAACATTGCCCGGCTGAACAGTTCTTTACCCGGCTGCACAGTTGTATCTGATATCTTTACCCGGCAATAACACTTAAGCAATTTCTTCAATTTTCCTCGTCTGTTGACTTTTTCAACGATCATTTATTGCACCTGCAACATTCTCCGACATATTAATTAGACAAGATATCCTTAAAAAGAATGTTTGTCATATTAATTATCAAACAACATTAAAAGATTGCAACAAATTTAATTCCAATAAAATTCATTTTTCTTTTTCTTTTTGAAAAATGTTTTTGCACACCAATTTTTCTATATCCCGAAGCAATTTCTTAAAAACAAATTACGAGACCTTGGGTTTGTTTTTAACACATCCAATACCTTTGCTTTTCATAACTAATAACCTTGTTCATTCAAAAACACACTTATTCAAAAAACAAAATATTTTTGGATTTTTGTAGATATTTTTCTTCAAATTATTCTCCCCCTAAACTTGAAATTTCTTGAAATTTTTAAGTTTAACAAGGATGTTGATGTATCAATAATGATTCCAAATGCCTGCACACACAAAGCACACAAATTAAAATAAAGACATATGCAATGCAATGAATCATAATATCGCAGTGAGATCATACCACACATTATCTGAACATGTTTTGCAAGTTTTGAATAGACATTTGACTTATGCTTGATTGAGTGATGATATGAAAACATACCAATTAGCTCGAGTTGACACACTTACTTTTTCAGTATCATGATGATATTTAAGGTTCGATTAGAATGACTTATGTGACCCACATGTATACATATATCAACATATTTCCTTATCAAACACTACCTGAATGCATATTGCACAAAACCTGGTCACTTACAGTCATACACAGTGTGGAATCTGGGTTCTATTCGGATTTGGTCCACTTTGGGACTTCTTTTTAATTCCAACTTTGGGAATTTTTCTTTCCTATCGTTCCCCTTGGGAATCTTCTGAATTCCATTTTGGAATTTTTGTTTGGTGTTGGTCCACATTTGGGACTCTTTTTGTTCCATTTTGGAATCTTTTGCTGCATCTTGAAGCTCAAAAGAGACTTCGTGTGAGACTTCAGGTCTGTGGGTACCACAACAAAGAAGCTCACGATGCGGTTCATCACACTGAGAAGACTACATCGTTACCCGATCATGCACAACTAACATCACAAGCAATGTATCAAAAGATATATATCTAGACATGTATAACAATGGAACTTAACACAAAGATCATTAAGTTTATGTTTGTCAACAATCAACTTACTTGTTCAGTCTAATTGTCTGAGCTGTCTAGCACATCAACTAACATTCATCAGTCTTTATTTAAAAATGATGTACCAAATAATGTCTAGTGTAGCTATCATTTCTCACTTTGTGCAACATAGATTCTTATGACATGATATTTTCTTTTCTTTTGCTTTTATATTTTGTTTTTGCTTTTCTATTTTTCTTTTTCACGCAAGCACACACAATGCAAAACATAAAGTAAAAGACAAAGGAATCAAAATATAACATCAGCTTATTATATTTTTGGCTTTTAAATTTTTTTTTTTTTTTTTTTTTTTTTTTGATTTTTGTTTTGTTTTTCGAAAAATAGAATCAATCATGATTGATTAATCCTATGGATTGAATTAAGAATTCAAACCGGCCTGACAAAAAAGATTTTGTGAAAAGATCTGCCAGTTGTTTATCGGTATGAACCTTAATCAAAATTATTAAACCCTTTTCAGAGTTGTCTCTTAAAAAGTGATATCTAATTTCGATGTGTTTAGTTTTAGAATGTTGAACAGGATTAGCAGTTATAAACATAGCAGCAGTATTGTCTATGTAAATAGGAGTTTTCAAAAAATTAAACCCGTAGTCCAGCAACTGATTTTGTAACCATAAAACCTGAGAACATCCTGCAGATGCAGCGATATACTCTGCTTCAGCTGTGGATACAGAAACATTGGTCTGCTTCTTGCATTGCCAAGAGACAAGCCTTGGACCCAAAAATTGACAGCCACCAGTTGTTGATTTCCTGTCAAGAGCACAACCACCAAAATCACTGTCAGAATAGCTATATAATTCAAAATTTCCTTCATAAGGATACCATAACCCAAGATTTGGTTTCCCTTTGAGATATCTGAATATACGCTTCACAGCAACAAGATGCGACTCTTTCGGATCTGCCTGGTATCTGGCGCATACACACACAGCGTACATGATGTCTGGTCTTGATGCAGTAAGATACATCAAAGAACCGATCATTGATCTGTATAGTGTTTGGTCAACAGCTTTGCCCTTTGGATCCGGTTGAATCTTGCAATTCACGTCAGATGGAGTTCGTATTGTTTGACAATCTTGCATCTTGAATTTCTTCAACAACTTCTCAACAAATTTTGATTGATTGATGAAAATTCCGTCAGCTGATTGTTTCACTTGTAAACCAAGAAAGAAATTAATCTCTCCCATAGAACTCATCTGGAATCTACTCTTCATAATTTCCTCGAATTCTTTGCACATTGACTCACTAGTTGATCCGAAGATAATATCGTCCACATAAACTTGAACGCACAATAAATCATCATTATCCCTCTTCATAAACAAAGTTGGATCAATCTGACCTCTTGTAAATCCATTTTGTAGTAAATGCTTAGATAGTGTTTCATACCAGATTCTAGGAGCTTGATGTAGACCGTAAAGAGCTTTACTTAACTTGTATACCCGATGAGGATAGTCTGGATCTTCGAAACCCGGAGGTTGTCTAACATACACGTCATCCGTAATCGGCCCATACAAGAAAGCACCTTTAACGTCCATTTGGAATACTTTAAACTTCATGAAAGAAGCATATGCAAGAAAAACGCGTATGGCTTCAAGTCTTGCGACCGGAGCAAACACCTCTTCGTAATCAATGCCTTCTTCCTGAGTGTATCCCTGTGCAATCAGTCTTGCTTTGTTTCTCACCACAATGCCATGTTCGTCTGGCTTGTTTTTGTACAACCATCTTGTACCTATTGCGTTCTCTCCTTCAGGTAAGTCCACAAGTTTCCAAACTTCCTGTTTGCGAAACTGAAGTAATTCCTCCTGCATTGCCTCAATCCAACTATTATCTTTCAGCGCCTCTGAAATATTCTTTGGCACCACTTGAGATAGAAAACATGAGTAAAGACAGATATTTGCATGCTCCGTCTGACTTCTTGTAATTCTCTGATTCAACGGCCCGATAATCTGAGAGACAGGATGTTTCTTGTGAATTCGATGAATAGGAATATCACCTCCTTGCACTTGAGTCTCTAGATTAGAAGTATTCAGATTTGGTAGATCTTGAAGTATGGAAGAAGTATGCGGTGTGAAATTCGGGACTTGATCCGGTGAATTGATGAAGTAATCAAAAGATTCTGGAATAACTTCAGCATTCGGATCTGATGATGGTTGATTCTGAACAGATCCACCATCATTAGGAGAAATCACATCTTCTTCTTGATTGTTCGATTCTTGATCTTCGTTTGAACCAGAAGGACCCGGAGCTTGACTGGATTTGACATGATCAGGATTGTGAAACGACATAAATGGATATTCAGAGTTGAGATTTCCATCTTCGTCATTATCAGAATCGTCACTAAAGCTTCCTAAGTCACCTGATTCCTTCCTTGCGTTTCCTGAAAAATCAAATAAGTTAGAGTTGAAGGATTTCGATAATGAATCTAAATCAAATAACCATTCGGGACCATGAGCCACTAAAGGAAACGAATTTTCTAAAAACTTGACGTTAATAGTTTCAATAACAGTGTTTGTTTTGCTATTAAAAACCCGATAAGCTTTAGAAACAGACGAATATCCTAAGAAAAATCCATCGTCAGATTTTGACTCAAACTTCCCGAGATGTTCATTTAGATTTAAAATCGAAACCGGACAACCAAATGCTTTCAAGTAAGAAATATTTGGTTTCCTTCCAAACAACAACTCATAAGAAGTTTTCTTTTTATCATTCACTAATAATGTTCTATTTTGTACAAAACATGCAGTTGCAATGGCTTCATCCCAAAATGTGATCGGGATTTTGGCATCCGCAAGCATGGATCTTGCTGCTTCAATTAGTGTCCTGTTTTTCCGTTCCGCAACCCCATTTTGCTGAGGCGTTCTAGGCGCACTAAATTGTCGAGCAATCCCCTTTTCTGCACAAAATAAATCAACATTAGCATTCTTAAATTCAGTTCCATTATCACTTCTTAATACTTTAACTTTGCATTCCAATTGATTTTCAACTTTAATGATAAATTCTTTTAATAATTCAGCTGTTTCAGATTTTGCATGCAGAAAATAAACCCATGAAAATCTCGTAAAGTCATCTATGATAACTAAACAATATGATTTTCTCCCGATGCTTTGAACGTTGGTCGGTCCAAAAAGATCCATATGTAGCATCTGCAAGGGTTTTGAAATGGAGTTTTCGAGCTTGGACTTAAAAGACATCCGATGCTGTTTGCCTTTCAGACATGCAGGACAGAGATCAGTTGTGGAGAATTTCTTCGATGGGATTCCCACAGCATGATTTCCGGTTACCAAACGGTTCATGTTTCTGAAATTTGAGTGGCCCAGCCGTCTATGCCAAAGCTGACTCTCATCATTTGAAGCATGAGCAATGAGACAGGTTGTTTCGGTTTCGGCATCAATCTGCGACATATCCAATTTGTATACATCACGATCTCTAGGCGCTTTCACCACTACCCACTCATTGTCAATCTTGAAACCTGGTTTCAGAATATAACAGAAAGAATCATCAAAAAGAGTTGAATAAGATTTATCACAGATTTGAGATACACTAAGTAAGTTAAAGTTCAACTGTGCACAGTAGTTGACTTTATCAAAACTTATAATCCCATTCGAGACAGTTCCTTCTCCTGTGATTTTACCACCCGCATCACCTCCAAACGCTACGTGAGTACCATTCTTTTGCTTGAAATCCTGAAGCAAGGCATGGTTGCCTGTCATGTGCCGGCTACACCCACTATCAACGAACCATGAGTTGATAGGTCTTCTTGGGCGTACCTGCAATTCAACAAAAACATTCAGTTAGTTTGGTCAACCCAGGCCCACACGGTCTTGGGTTTTCCGAATCTATCTGCAATAGTAACTTGTTTGTATTGAACATTTTGAAAATTTGTTTCATTCAAAAGATTTTGATGCTGATAACTTCGCCCATTGGCGTTCAATGATTGCTTTCTCCTCAAAGCAATAAACCTTTCCTCTAGCTTAGGATCAAGGTTATTTTCAAACTTTTGTTTTCTAACCATTAAAGCTCTTGGTTTAAAACTGTTAACCTGCACATTCCTCGAAAAGTTAGAAACAGAATTGTTTCGATTGAAATTTCTCAAGACCGGAGAATGACTTTGACTCATATTTTGAAAACCATATGAATTATTTCTTTGAAAGTTTGAATATGGAGTCATTTCTCTAGTCGAGTTTGATCGAAAGAAACAATCCTTTGTGTCATGGTTTCTCCTTTCACAAATATCACAAAATTTGTTAAAATAACATTCTTCTGAAGAATGATTTCTTTTGTCACAGAAACTGCAGTACCTGTTAAAGAAACATTCAGCAGTAGCATGATTATATCTATCACAAATTTCACAATGTTTCTTGCTAATCCTAAAGAGCCGATTGTTAACTTTTGATGTTGAACCAAAACGTGATTCATTATCTTGGTTATTCGGTTTTAGATTAACGCTTCTTTGTGGAGCCTTGGTTTGCGATTTTGATTGCATGGAACTTTGGTTCGATTTTAAACTGTTCTGTTTGGTCACCTTTTTGTTTTCAATTCTCTTATCATTGACAGCGGAAGACTTAGGACCTGAACCTGTTTTCAGACCAGAGTTAGATTTGATTGGAGAATTGTTTGGTTTACCATAAGATCCGTTCAAATCAAACGTTCCTGCAGACACAAACTTGATGTTTTTACCTTTTGACACTTTCTTGACAGGTTTAACTTTGTCAGTTTTAACACTTTGAACTTTTGTGTTATCATTCGATTTTAAGACATTTTTGCCTTTTGACTGTTTCGTTTCAGATTGATTGTTCATTGTTTTCGATTTTAGCTTTTTAGCATTCGAAACTTCAGCCTTTTTCACTTCTTGCTTCTTGATCAACTGAGCTGCAATTTGCGCCTTTTGTTCTTTCTTCCACTTGATGTACTCAGGATCATTGAATCCTGAAAATTCACCTTCTTCCTTCACCGATTCTGGTTCTGGATTAAGCTTTGGATATTCAACAAGTTGGATAAGAACAGGTTCTAATTTGTTTTCAGACTTGTTGCTTGCTTCATCATCAGCTTCAGTTGTCATTCCTTCTTCTTCATTCAAACTTTCCATCAACACTTCAGTACCTTCAGACTCGGATTTACTTCTTTGAATTTCTTTGAATCTTCTTTCATTTTCAGGTGAATGATCAAATTCATTAAAGTTTTCCGGTAAGGTTTGTGTGATTGAATTTGGCATCGGTTCATGAGTAAAACCCAACCCGGTTTTGGTTTTGTTTCCTCTTTCTTTGATGATTTGTTTAACCATGGTTTTACAGCTTTTAACTTTTGTCAATTCAACTTGTGTGACAGCATGTGCAATTTTTTCTTGTTCAAAGTTCTTTGTCATTTCTTCAAGTTGTTTTGTCATCAGTTCCAGTTCGTTTAAGGTTTTGTTCCATGATTCTTTAAGTGACAAAATCTTCTCATCAGCAATTTTATGATCAATTTTAAGTTGTTCATGAAGTTTTTCATGTTTACTTAATTTGTCACCTATTTTGAATGAATGAGTTCGATAATGTTCTACTTGCTGAATACACTGTTCAGAACACAACCTTTCTTTCACATCTAGGGGCAGTGGAACATAGTTGGGAGGGAGTTCAGGATTAACCTTTGGTTGCTCAGTGGAAGATGAAGACTCATTAGATGTTGCCATTAACGCAACTTCAGTTTCAGTTTCTTCAGTAGGATCTGCTTTTGCGCTCCAGTCATAGTCTTCAGAATCTTCACTAACATCTTCAACTATCTTTCCATCCCCTTCTTCTGACCAGTCTTCTTCTTCTATTTCACAAACCAGTGCCAGATTTGAGGTAAGATCAGATGTAAACTGTTCTGCATATGCACTCCAGTCATATCCGTCTTGTACACTTACAACTAATGCTTTAGTCTGGTCTTCTGGCTTCTTTTCATTTTCCTTCAATTCAGGCATAGGAAGACTTTGGTATGGTTTCTGAAAGAAACGCTGATTTCTGCCTTGATAACTCGTTGATTGTTGAGAATTTTGACCTTGACCTTGATTGTTTGAACTAGCTTGGTCATTGAAATTCTTTGGCGCTTTACATTCTCTTGAGAAATGACCATACTGGTTACAGTTAAAGCATCTGGCTTTTGATTTGTCAAAGCCAACTGTCTTGTTAGCATGAGGTTTGTAACTTCTGTTCACATATGCATGCTTTTGCGTACGATAAGCTACCATAACCATCTGCCAGTTAAGATCCATTTCCTCAACATCTACTGGATCCATTTCAAATAAGTCTTGAAGGACCACGTCCATTTGACTTAAATGACTACCTTGGTACGCTTGAAAACTTGCCATAAAAGCAGTAAAGGCAGTTTTAGTTTCGTCATCTTGCAACAGAATATTCATGACATCTTTCACTTTGGCTTGAACAGTTGAACTCTGATTTTCTGATTGACTTTGAACTTGCGCTTTTGGTGGAGATTGAGGTTGAGAATAAGTTGGTGAATTTGGAAAGTGTGCTGAATCAGTAAAGAAACTTGCACCAACAAATAAGTCACCCTCATCTTCAAACTTTGTTACATCTTGTGCAAGAAAAGCGTTATCCACAGTATTGGCAGGATTTACCACATACTTATACTGAGTTTGTGAGCTTGATCTATCAGTATTTCTTGATCCTTCATCAATCTCAACTTCTTCAATTTTCCCAATAAGTAGATCCAATTCCATTGGGAATTTCTCAGTATGCTTCAAAAGAGTAACAGTCTGCTTCCATGATGATGGTAAGGCACACAATAATCGATCATTCAAATCTTGAAGTTCAGTCTTCACTCCGAGATTTGTCATCTCAGTAGTGGCAACCCTGGTGTACTGTCTCTCCATTAATGTGTTCAAACAACTCCAATTGCCTTTTTAGTTTCGACTTCTTCAAACTTCTCAATTGTTCTCCTCCTTCACATATCGACTTCAATGCTTTGAAGCATGTATAACCAGTCTGATATCCATCCAATCTTGACAAAACCTGAAGTGGCAACCCCTTGCACATTAAAGAATATGCTTTGCTATCATTCTTTACCTTCCTCAAATCTTCAGCTGACAAATTATCCTCTGGATAAGGTTCAGTAGAGTCTTTGGTGTAGGTACTTGCACTATCTGGTTGTGTCTGAGTTGGAATGTGAGGACCCTTCTCAATTGATTTCCATAAGTCATTGTCAATAGAACACAAGTGATGTCTCAACCTGATGGTCCAATTCTTGAAATCTGCACGATTCAAAAGTCTAGGAACACGGTTATCAGAATCATCATTAGGAGCCATTTTTTAACAATTTTAAAAGAAAATATTTTTGGTTTTTGTTAATTTTTGAAAAGAAGTGATTAAAATACTAAAATAAAGACAAGAAATTAAAGACAAGATAAGAAACAGGTATTAAAAACAACAAAATTAAGTCACACGGCAACACAGTGAAAAATCCTTCTTCAACCGGCAAAACAGTGTATTTGTTCTTCACCCGGCAGGAAAAGGTCTTCACACGGCTAAATAGTTACCCGGCTAAACAGTTGTAATACTTTTGTTCTTCACCCGGATGAACAGTTACCCGGCAACAAGAAAAACTTCACACGGCAACAAGTCTTGACCCGGCAGAATCTTGACACGGCAAAAGTCTTTGCCCGGCTGAACAGTACTTGGTCACACGGCACTTTGTTAATTACCCGGCTACACAGTTGATTTTACCCGGCTGTATTTTCTCTATCACCCGGCGTAACAGTGTATTACCCGGCACAACAGTGTCTGATCCGGCTGAACAGTAGCAACTTTTTAAGTCAAATTCTTCACACGGCAAGCACAAAATCCTTTATACGGCAATACAGGACCTATTTTGTTCTCCAATCTAAGTCCAAGGAAATTGTCTAAGTCAAGTGAGTCACCCGGCAAGTTAATCTTCAAGCAAGACTCAACTGTTCATCATCTTCCTCATGAAGATTTTCTGGGTTTTGTCTGAAACTTGTCCAAATTGTCCAAAAATCACACACAAGCTGTGAAATCGTCCGATTATCAAACCCTTATATCAATCAATCCAAAACATCTTCATTCTTCGATGAATTTTGAGCAAAAATTGATCGAACAGTACTTTTTCTATTCTTCTTAATTCTTCAGATCTGATGATGATCTGATAGAATCTGCACAATCGCTGTGTATAGGAGTGATTATGATGATGAATCACAACTAAAAACACCAACAATTCATTCAGATCATGATATTTTGAGCAATATTGATGTGTTTTGCTTAGAAACAGCGAAGAACACAATACCGAAAGCTCTGATACCAATTGATAGGTTCAATTGGATCGTTAATATCACTCAAATGATCAGAATAAAGCGTACAAACAAACGAATCAATCACAAACACAGTTCATACTCATAAATTCTCTTTGTATTTGATGATCAAAGCAATTCGCAGTACAATGTGCAGGAGAAAACAAATACACACAGTTAATTCTCTCTCTAACAGTGCAAAAAGTAATCTCTCTTACACACGCACACTACATGCCTATATCAAACAAAATGCAAGTTTAAGGAAAATACATAATAAACCCTAAACTATACAAACATATACAATAACAAAAATACAAAGTAAATCTTAACAGGAAATAACCCTAACAGTTTTAAACATCAAACACACGTTTATACAAAAATTTCCCAAAAAATATGATCTTTTTTGGGTTGCTGCTGTTATGTGTGATATAAACATACAACACACACAAATATTAACCCCCCCATACACATTCACACAACACACATTCATACACACATTCATAAAACACAACACATGCAAAAACTGTACATATGTCCTAAACGGGTAAAAAACTGCACACTTATAGATATATTATGGACTGAAAATCTATCAACACATTTATACTCGATGAATCAGTTTACGGACTGCACACTTATAGATATATTATGACATAATCCTAAACGGGTCAAAACTGCTGGATACAAAAACAAAAAAAAACTGTTTAAACAGGTCAATATGGATCAAAACATGTTGCTGCTGCTGTTTCAATCAAATTCAAACACACATTTACACATTCACAGCACAAAACACACACACACACACCAAATTCAAACACACATTCACAGTACAATAAAACACGATAAAACATGTTGCTACTGCTACTGTTGTTTCAATCAACATGTCACAACAACACACAACACAAATACAACACAACACAACACAACACAACACAACACAACACAACATACCTCAGATGGAAGATTGATGCACAAACACAACCTACAACATGTGTAACAAAACACAATCCATAAGACACAATGCACGTTCATAAAACACATTCATACGATAACAACACATGCAACACATTCAAACCTAGGTAAGAATCATTCACAAAACAAAACTTAACAGCACAGCACAAAAGAATATTTCCTGCTGCTGTTTCAAAAATCTGATGCTGCTGTTTCAACACATTCATACACACACAAACATTCATACAACACAACACACAACACAACACATTCAAAAACACACATACACATTTAGTTTCAAAAATCACAACACACACATTTAGACAAAAGTTGCCCCAAAAATTATCTTTTAGAACAATGTTTGTTGCTGCTGTTGTTATGCTTAAAATGAAACAATTAAAACAATGATCATCTTATGGCCAAAAAACACACACATTTTTGCCCAAAAAATTCTATCTTTTTTATATTTGACCCTTTTTGAAATGACGCATTTACTTGTCAACAACAACATAAACAGCATAAACAGCAACATAAGCTGTTTTTATACATTCAGTCCATAATACACACAATTCAAATATCATAATTCTGTGTTTTGGAACATAGATGGCCTAAAATGTGCAATAAATAGCCGAACCAACAAAAACCTGAATAAAAGCAATTGCTCAACACATCTAAACAGTGACATCACACTCTCGACACATAACTACAACAGCATCTGTTTTATCCAAGTGGCATGTCACACACTTTTAAACTTTTTAAAGAAAACTTTACAGTCTGCTAAATTATTAAAAATTACGCTCATTTGGGATATGAAGAAATTTAACAAGAAATGAAAGGATCAGCGGAACACATACCAATATTTGGGTCTTTTGGGTATAACTGGCGAACACCCTGCTCTTCCAAGCTCGGCAATACATCATCAGTCTACACGTTAAATTAATAATAGATCGGTTAACATGCATGAAAGAGATGAGCATAATGCAAGAAAAATGCAGTAGCATTTCGTAATAATTGTACTATTGTAGTCTTGACAAGATAAAATAAATGAATTATGAAAACGTGTGTTTACAATCTGTAATGGGCTTAGGTAACACGATTTCAAGAAGCATCATGCATATCAGTGACCATTCATACAATACAACACATTCATCATTCAAACACAACACAACTCAACACACACACATTTATCATTCACAGCACACACATACAAATATTAACCCACCCACCCTCACCCCCCACTCACAAACACATTCACACATATCAGTGACCATTCATACAATACAACACATTCAACACACACACATTTATCATTCACACATTTATCATTCACAGCACACACATACAAATATTAACCCACCCACCCTCACCCCCCACTCACAAACACATTCACACATCTGCCGTTTCAACAAACATCAAACACACATATGCTGCTGTTGTTTCAATAAACACGTCACAACACAACATAACACAACACAATATAACACAAAAGTAAGCAAATTATGTTTTAGCAAAAGCACAAATACAAATAAAAATCATTCAATACAACACAACATTCCTACATACACATACTCATTTATACTACTAACACACAACAAATTCATACAACACATTCATCATTTACAACAAAGTGATAGCGTACAATGCAAATTATCTTCAAGACTTACTCTTGCTAAAGGTGATAGCGTACCGTGCAAATTATCTTCAAGACTTACTCTTGCTACAGGTGATAGCGTACCGTGCAAATTATCTTCAAGACTTCCTCTTGACAGAAAATCATAAACGAGGTGGAGATTGTTGTCTTCAAAGCAAAACCCAAAAAGAGAAATATAATTTTGATGATTTCAGTATTTTAACAGCTATTTCCTTGCCATCAGGAAGACACCATTTGTAAACTTTACTACTCCCTCCTTTTCCTATCACATTCTCTGAAAATCAAATAAACAATTTCATTAAAAAGTGGGGCAAACAATCCACATGATATACAAATACATATATGGATAAAATTTCAAGATAATATGTACACAACACACCAGGTTTGAAGTTTTGTGTTGCTGATAGGAGTTCTTGATATTTGAACAATCTACAAGTGGCTGAATATTTGTCATGAAGACCCTCTAATTCTTTTGGTAGGCCAACTGAATCATGATCCGGAGAAGAAGATATCTCAGATGGAAACTCATCACCACCAACACAAACAATTGCACCATTTTCTACGTTTACTTCTATGGGTCCGTCTTTTTTATCATGAAACAAACCATCATTTCCTGAATCTGAGTTTGTGATTTGAAAGCAATGCCTAACTGGCAGCCTCTTAGCCAATTGAACCACTGAGACCTGTGACATCTGCATCCAACCCAAAAAACCTTAAAACTGTTTAAACGGGTCAATATGAATCAAAACATTCTGCTGCTGTTGTTTCAATCAAATTCAAACACACATTCACACATTCACAGCACAAAGCATACACACACACACACACCAAATTCAAACACACATTCACAGTACAATAAAACATAATAAAACATGTTGTTGCTGCTACTGTTGTTTCAATCAACACGTCACATGGATATACCTGTTACATGGATTAAAGATAAAGATTTAAGGAATGGAAAACCTGTTACCTGGATGAAAGTTTATAATCCGATTGAGATTTGAAGAACGTTGGAATCGCAGTGAAACCCAAAATCGCAGAGATTCAATCAATTGACATCGATTGTAGATGATAGAAACCGATTGCTTGCAGATGGCGGATTGTGAATCGAAGGTTCAAAGAGTTTGAGAGGATTCAGTTGAGCTGTTGTTTGGGTTTGATAGTGTGTTGTGCGGCTACAAAAGAATAGGATGTGATTGAAACCCTAAAATGATATTGTGCTTAAACGAGTTGTACAGGAAGCATAAATGCAGGTAAGTTTTTCAACATTTAAGGAATTTGTTTAATTACCGTTTTGCCCATCCAATCTGCTTATTAATGTAGTATAGATATATATATATATATACTAGTAAGATACCCGCGCGATGCGGCGGTAACTAACAATTCAAAACGCAATTTTTTTTGTTACTCGGATGAAGTTTGAAGAGTCGTTTTTTAGGGAAACTAATTATATTATCAAGGTTTACAATAATTTAGTGCAAGAAACTGGGCATTTTGACATTTAGTTCAAGATATAGTGTTATACACATGATGCGTTCGTGTCGACAAATTTCAATGCAAAATGAAGTTGGGCACTTTCGTGTTTGTTAAGTAGATAAATACTATGCAAATTCTTAACCATACATAAGAATACATTGAGTGCATATGACCCTATGCATAAGAATGAACTATAACATAACCTAGTAACCAACAACATAAGCTATTGGACCATAACAATAACTATTGAAAGCACATACATTCTTAGGAGACAATAAACGTATAGACAACACCAACAAATAAGATTAAAATAGTAAAAGCCAAATACCTTTACCAACAAAATTATATCTATATCCAACTACATTAGTAGTCTTAATTTCAATCACAACCAGAATGACAACTCCATAACAAGATCAGAAAACATCCCAAAAATAATAGCAACCAGAAACTTACGCGACCACAACATCAACCGTTTAAAGTACTCACTTGAGTCCTAATTTCAAATCAATATGGTCAAGTTTGCCAAATTTATGTTGATACATGGATATGCAGAATTTGAAATCTAAAATCAACAAAGAGAAAAGCAAACAAAAAACAAAGAGAAAATACATCTTACCCTCGTCGCAACCTCTAATGCGGTTTGACATTTACATCACTTGAATAACAATCTTTCAGGACCTCTGTTCATACAATCAACATCAAACTTAGTATAAGAATGTTTCCACTAACAATTCCTTATTTTATGGAGTCCACATTAGATGCAAATAACACAGAAAATATACAACAAAAGATCATACATATCATGAATGTATTTGTAGGATAATAAATATTTGCTAGCAACCATAACCAGTTCGACCCATAGACAACAAATGTACCACACACATGTCCCAATATTGATGTTTGAAGATTACAAACCAGTTTGACCCGTCGACCCACCCATTTTTCCATCTTTTCTTTTGAGTACAAACGTGTGGGTATTTCATGTGGGCCTTCGGGTGGTCCAGGAAGAGGTATTTCGGGTGTTCCCAGCATGGGTAATTCGTGTGGGTATTCGATAATACATTGAGACATGAACACATTTGGAAAGAGGAGTCTATACGGATCACGTTTCGGCCTAGTTATCTAGTGTAGTAGCAAGTAGCAGCTGCCCAATAAGGAGACTACATTGCTGTCCAAAACAAAAATATAGGGTGTAAGTCATCTGCAAGTTGTTACCATTCTACAACATACATAACTATTCAATTAGTACAATTAAACTACTATAGTAGTCTAAAAATATGTTAAATTTGCAACAAGAAATGCATTTATATTGCAGCGAAACAACCTAAAAAATGCAGTTTTGCTGTAGCGAATCAACCTCGAAAAGTGCAGTTTTGTTTCAACACATTTGCCTCCAAAAGTGTATTTATATTGCAGTGAAACAGACTAAAAAGTGCAGTTTTAGTGTAACATGTTATCCGATTGAAGCTTGACTCGAATCCACATCAATATCAGCATTTTTGTTGAACTAATTTGACCCATTTGTGAACAATTCATTTAAACATTTAGGCACTACTAAACAGCACACACGCTGCACTCTTCGGTTTAATTTTGCCCCCCCAAACACACACACACACACACACACCATGGTGTGAAAACCAAAGAACTAAACAAAGATAAAATTGGTCAAACTATAGCAATTTAAAATGAAACGTGTAAAAGTATAGCAATTTAAATTGTAATGGGTCAAAATATAGCGGACAAATAATAAACGGGTACATTTATAGTGTTTCACACGGGTTACACTGGTCGAATAATAATAAGCGGGTCTACTATAGTGTTATAAACTGAAATAACCAGCATCTAGCTTCATATTTTACTGGATCTCACACATTTGCTACCATATAGTCCATTTTGTTACCAGGAAGGATGGACAAGCACACACATCACATAGACACACATGCACAATCACACAAATGACAACACATTAGCACAAATAAGACATCAAGGTGTTTAACTAATTGTGCAGCTAATTTGTTTTCACTAACGAAAAACGAAAGAGCATAAGCAAAAAATACATGCCTAAGGAGAAGACTTATTAATAGGCCATATGGAACAAAACACAAATACACAATCCTAAAGACTAATAACTGTAAATGAACAGCAGTAATGTTGTAAAAATGCACTGATTATACCATAATTTCCAGTTGTGAGCACATTGAGGAGATCATCAACTTGCTAATAATGAAACCATGAAGGCTAGTCTTTTAGAAGTACCTAAAACAACTCCAAAATCAGTATTTATAGCATTTAAGGAATGTGCACAACTTGTATCACAACCAGACACCAAGTTGCAGTAATGGTCCTTATATTCATAAAATCATACCCATGTATGGATTCCTCCACCGACAATGACAACGATCCCCTGCTTAAAAATATAGATTACATTAGGTGGCTGTTTTTAAGTCGATTTGGCATCATATCTGATCTAATTTCAACCAAGTTATGATGAAAAACCAACAATACATGGGAATCGATGAAACTTGTTGAGTAAGCTACACATATGTATTAACCGACAGAAAGCAAAAAAAACAGAGAAAGCAAAAAAAGAAGCAGCATGCACACAAACCAAACAGTTGATGGGTATCTGGTTAACAGCAAGTGACGTGCACCAGCAGGTTAAACACCCCCACCCCCACAAATATTCAGATTAAAATCAATGCAAAATTAACATACTTAAAATTTAAAAACCAAGCTAACATGTGCCAAATTTGAGAAATATGTTATGTGCCAGATGGAGCTTGTGCCATCTGAAATCCATTATCCCAACAATGCAGTATGCAAAAGCAAACCGAACAACCAGACCACCTGCCAACATAACTAAATGAGAACATATCACATAACATAAAAAATATGGATAATGCACAACACAAAATTATCTTTATCAATCTCAATTCAGGAGCTGAAATAATAACAATCAGAAGCATCAGCTTGACCCATTTCAACACAGTATGCTATCTTTACTTTCTACACACATTGTACACATAATCAAAACTGCATAAAAGAAAACTGTAGAAATATGGTTACCCATTGTTTGTGCATTTTTAACCATTTGACCCAAATCGAATCCGCAACACGCACGACACAACGCACGCCACACATAGCCTGCACAAACACAACACACATAACTTTTTAGTTCCATTTAACACACAACACACACACAATGGGTCAAATGGGTAATCTTAGATAATATTTCAGTGAATCGAATAAACATAATGTAAGAAACACACGGCTTTTCTCAACATTAAGAAAAAGACACCTTTAAGACTTTGAGTTCTATTTTAAAGTAGACTTTGGTAACTTTTGACCTTAATTGTCACACGAACAACATCCGTTAGTGTTGTGTGAAAGAAATTAGAAATCGTGTATTTGTCTATATAGTTGACCATTTTTTTCTAATTTAAACACTTGAAAGATAAACCATGCTTGAAGAACTATATATACTATTTCATAAGGTACTTCTAAGAAAAATAAAACAAAATGGTACCTTTTTACAGTAAAATAAAACAAAATGGTACCTTTTGGAGCAGTAAAATAAAACAAAATGGTACCTTTTTACAACAATTTAACCATTTTGATAGCTATTATATGCAAAAAAAACTCCAATTTTGACAGCTATATAAGGCAGCGAAAACTACAAATTTGACAGCTATTTTATAGTAACAAAGGGCAGCCCAAAAAAGGGTCTGCTTTGCTATCTTTTTTAGGAAAACAACAACAACCCATAGAAGTAACAAGTAATTTTGCCAAAAGCCTCAAGTTTCATTGATTAGAAATGTCAATTTGTACCAACAATTAAGTTTTCAGAAGAAAAGTCAACTAAGATCAGATTCTTTGATGGTTTGATACAATTAGAGGTGGTGGATGCTGATTTTGTGTTAGTAAGGTTTGATACAAATTCGTTTTGACCCTTTTAGTTTGTAGCCCTTTTAAATTGTTGATTCATGTTATGCAATTGCTTGAAAGCGTTAAAAGATTTTCAGGTCAACCAAACCAGCTTCGTTTCAAAAACTGCACATTACAAAAAAGAAAAAAAACTGCACATACACACACAACATAAAAGCAGCTGATGAATGTGTGTGTTTTGATGTTGAAACTGAATGTGTTGTGTGTATGTGCAGTTTTTGTATGTTTACTGCTGGTGTTTCAACACAACCAGCAACAACAACTTTATTTTTTTCATTCTTTTTAAGTATTTATTGTTCACAACACATACAACATACACATTCATACAACATACACATTCATACAACACACAACACAACACATTCATACACACACATTCATACAACACGTACACTTTTTGTTTCAAAAATCACAACACACTTATATTTAGTATTTTTTTTAAATCAAAACACACAACACAACATACACAACACAGCACACACATAAAATTGGATTTCGATCAAGTTAAAAAGCATATCAAATTCAAAGCTAATAATACACACAACTCCCATAGACTGTGCTAACTTCAAAAACATGTAAAAAAATAAAGACCTTTAAGAAATCAGATTCTTGAATCATAGCATTTAACCAACTAATCATATAACATTAAGGTTACCTGTGATGAAGACACATATGATGTTGCTGTAGTTGGCTGAAGCATTTTCTTCAAAGTCATGCTACTTGTAGAAGGTAGGCACATGTAGTTGTGAAAGTCATTCAATAAAGGTCATTCAAATGCTAAAATGCATGCTCACATCCATGATCAATCAACAAACAGTAATAAGGTTATTGACAAAAATCACATAGAGAACAAACAAAAGAAAGTTGATCTTACCTGCAAAATCATATAGAGAACAACGGCCAGATTGAGCATCCATGAAATGTCGGCAATGGGTTATGTCAGCAAAGGGTTGTGATGGTTTTGATGCTATCACACAACAAGCTTGAGTAGAATCATCTTTTCCTTTTTACTACTAATAATGGGCCAACACATTAAAACAAAAGTTGATATATTCACCTGTCAACACAACACACAACACAATTTTATGGGTGATGTGTGTACATAGTTCATCAGATTTACCCACCCCCCCCCCCACACACACACACACACATACATTCATACATACATACACAACACACGCATTCATAAATTTATACAACACACATATTCATACATTCATACCACACACACATACACATTCATACAACTACTGCTGTTATATTTATGACAAACATAAACACATCATTTCTAATCAAAATGGTCAAAAATTACATAATTCCTGATCGTTTTTACAAAGAAGACAAACACATCGCTTATATTGCATAAATTTAGATTATTTTTAACAAGGAGCACACACCACTTTGCAAAACACATAACACAAACATATCACAGCTAAAATTCGTTGGTGGGAGATCTATGTACTTTGTTTCTCTATGTGTGAATCTAAATCAGTAAACAAAACCAAAATAGCAAAAAATCATATAGCAAAAACCATAAAAAAAATCTATCGTTAAATCAGTAGATCTGTTGAATCAGTAGAAAGCTGCAATAGAGAGAAATGGATGTCTCAAGCTTACAATATAACAGTCAAATCTGTTGCATCAGTAGAAAAAAATTGCAACAAGTCCTCAAAACAAATCAAACTATTACAAACACGATAGAAACGTACCCATGATTTCGCGATTTGGAGATGAAGGGAAATAAGGGAGATGAAGGCAACTGCAAGGACTTGGAGAGCACGTTTAAGATGATTGAAGTGTTCTATAGTTTTGAGAGCACTCTATCCATCGAAGAAGATGAGCGGGATGATGGCGGCTGCTAGGGTTTTAGTTTTGAGAGAGAATTGTTGTGTGTACGATGACATGTTAAAAGTGTGTGTTTTAAACTGTATGATATTTTGAGTAGGCTGGTCCCTTAACTTTAAGGTGTGTACAAGTTTGGTCCTTAATTTTCAACATTAAGGAAATTGTGTAATTACCCTTTTGCCCATCCTATTCTCTTATTAAGGTATTATAGATATTACTTAAAACGCTGTCGTTTATCAAAAAATTGGTTCTTGAAACCCTAAATCCTCAAATTGGATTTTGAAACCCTAAATTGGATTTGAAACCCTAAATTCCCAATTTGTACTTTAAAACCCTAATTCCCAATTTGTACTTTAAAACCCTAATTCCTAAATTGTATTTCAAAACCCTAAATCCTAAATCCGAAACCCTAGATCTCGGGCTTTTGATTCTTGTTACTATTGTTTCGTATTACAAGGTGGTACTAATGTTTGGGGCAACCCTCGGTGCTTTTTAGCTGCGTTTCTAACGGTTCGATTGTAATTACTTTTCTAGGTGAGTAAACTCACTCCCCTTTTTACTGTTTACGTTTTTGGGGCTGAAATACGTGTTTCTATAATACAACGGTTTCTTTTGATGTTTCTATTTTCGAAAATGAGATAATTAGATGTGTTAATCGTGTTTGGCCGCATGTAGCAAAATTGTGTGATAGTCAATATTAGTTATATTATCTTGTAATTTCCACCGGACGATGTTAGCGCTAATGGCTTGACAAGCCCACCTACACTAATGGCCTGATGGGTGATTTTAACCCGGCGATTCTTTGGTTGATTCTATGTTACTAGTTACTACATGTGATGCTTGATGCTACGATGCTATGTCCCTTAGATGCTTAAACATTTTTGATAACTTGCATATCGAGACGGTTAAATGACGGTTAAACGATGGTTATCAATAAATGTAACATGAGTTGGTTCCTCATGACTTGTTGCTAAAGGTAACCCTACGGGGTCTATGATACTTGTTTCTATGTGTTTCTATGGTCACGGTTGAGATATATATGATGAAATTGCTATGCACATGAGATTGCGAAACACAATCTATAATGATCTCGGATTTTATACTAAGTACTATTAATTGTGTTTTACTCACTAGCTAATTCTTTAGCTAACTTATTTTACACGTTTTTCAGGTGAAGTTTGATACAGTTTTGGTTCAAGACACGTAGGATGTATCGGACCTAGAATAAAAAGACAATAAACAATATTTAATTGTCGGTTTCTGTTACGGTTTTTATGACTATTGAATGTTTCTTTATGTCATGACATTATTGCTTAATTAATACTAAAATATGCATTTAGTGTGCCATGTGCTTTGTACTTTGATATCCGATCCACTTGACGCGCCCGGTGTTTTCCGCCGCCGGGCGGGGTGTCACAAAATCAACGAAGAGTATGAGAAATGTTTGTTAGCTCAAGATAAGGCAGCAGCTGATGAGAAAGAGTTTGTAGTTGAGATGGGAGAATGGACACCACTTCAAGAAAGTCTTAACATTGATGATTACCTCCAACAGAGCTTTATCATCAAAATCCGGAAGAAATGTCCAGCAGAAACATGCGAGAATGGTTGAGTTCGAGGAACTATCCATACAGAACTTTGAAGAAGTTGAAACATGAATCTTTGAAGAAAATAGTTGTAAGCTTTATGAAGACTGAGAAGATGTACAATCGGATGTTCTATCTGGATTACAACAACCCTCAATACTATGAGCTGACTAAGAGATACAAAGTTCTCAGACCAAAAGAGATACCGGTAATGGCCTTACCAGAAGATGCGCACAAAAAGAGTAAAGAATTGATTGATATGTTTCCGAGTGAAGTCAAATCATACAATGTGCCTATGGACGTACGAGAATCATGGCATAAATCAGCCACAGCAGGTGATATTGTGAGATCACTGCTGAGCAAGGGTCAGTCTGTTGCTGAACTTCTTGATTCCATGATCGTACCGGAAAAATCCAAAAAGGTAAAAATCATTGCATGGAAGTATGACGAGGTGTTTGATGCGTTCTTGATCAAAAGAGTAAATGGTTTATGCGATGTATACCAATACTACTCTAGTATTTTCAAATTAGAGGTGCAAGATTTGAAGGAGTTGCACAAGCTGAGATTGATCAATCACACGCATGCTGAGCATGGTGATAAATGTGTGATGTTGCTTGATACTGGGATAAGCCGGTTGCCAAAGTATTTGGAGTTTAGAAGAGTTGGTGGTGAGTGAGGATATGTACTTAGAAGAGTTTTCAGATGAATACTTTGACAAGGTAACTGATCCGGGGTTGAAAGTGATAGATGGCACTCAAGCTACAAAGCCAATTCTTAAGTTTTTCTACAATCAGGAAACTTTTGAGTTGAAACTAGTACGAAACTTGGAGGACTGGGATAAGGATATGATCACCTTATTCAGTACATTCGAGCTGAAGTTGCTACATCTTTCATACATTGATCATCTGAGAACTTACAGAATGGAGAAGTGCAAAGACAAAGTTGCTGAAGCCGATCGGAAATTATTTATAGTGATGATTGAGGTGATTGCTGCTGCGTCAGGGAAGATTCGACTAAGGAAGGCATTACTCAATGCTAACCTTGTGAAGGTCGATATTCCAGAGATAGGATTTATGAGAGTGACTGCGAAGGGTACATTGGAAGTGCAAGTCAAAGGGAGAGAACTGCCATTGGAATTTTACGCTAACATTGATTTTGCAGGTTTAACTCTTGATTCTCTGAGACGAATGAATGCCTGTGATATCCTTACAAACGAGTCAAAGCCCAGACAAGCAAAGATAGCAGAAAAGTTCAAGTCATGCATCGAGGAAGCATTGAAAGAACAAGAAGAATATAAAGGAAGAGAGCTGCTGAACGTTAAAGATGAACCTGAAGATTGGTGAGAGATTGAAGCTGAAAAAGATGAAAAACTGTTTGAAGATTTTGTTGAAGTCCAAAGATAAATCTTAGGGGGAGTACTGTTAGGGTTATTTCCAGTTAAGATTTATTTTGTACTTGTTTTATACATTTATGTATAGTTTAGGGTTTATTTTGTTATTTTCCCTAAAATGTATTTTGTTGCTTAAAGCATGTAGTAAGAGAGTGTGAGGAGATAGTCTGATTCACATATTCACTTTAGAGAGAGAACTAAGTGTGTGTGATTTATTTTCTCCTACATTTGTACTGCAGATTTGCTTTGATCATCATATACAAGAGAATTATTTAGTAATGAATTCTGTTTGTGATTGAATTGTTTTTGTTTGTACGAATCATTCTGATCTTGTGAGCGATATCGATCCAATTGAACGTATCACTTAGAATATCTTACGACTCTGTACGCCACATTAGCAACTTGAAAAGCATGTTACTATAATGTACGACACCTCACAACTCCTAACAGCACCTTACAATACCGTAAGTAAACATAAAATCCATAATAAACCTAATGAATTCGTCCGAGTCCTTTGAACATCGTATTACAAGTTAGGTCATCTTAAGAATCTGTATGATATATTAGCACGTTGAAAAGCACGTAAGTAGGACGTAGGACGCCTTAAAGCTGTAAACAACACCTTACAACACCTTACGAAACCATAAAACTCCATAATAAACCTAATGAATATGTCCAAGTCCTTTGAAAATAGTAATATAACTCAGGACTTGTTACGACTCTGTATGCGACATTAGCAACATGAAAAACAATTTATAATAATGTAGGAGGCGTTACAACTTTTAAGAACACCTTACATCACCGTTCGAAACATTCAAACTCCATAATTAACCTAATGAATTTTTCCGAGTCATTTAAACATCGTACGACAGCTTAGAATATCTTACGAGTCTGTATGCCACAGTAGCACCTTGAAAAGCATGTTACTATAATGTACGACATCTCACAACTCGTAACAACACCATAAAATACCGTAAATAAACATAAAATCCATTATAAACCTAATGAATTGGTTCGAGTCTTTTGAACATCGTATTACAGGTTAGGATATCTTAAGACACTATATGACATATTAGCATGTTGAAAAGCACGTAAGTATGACGTAGGACGCCTTAAAGCTCCAAACAATACATTACAACACCGTGCGAAACCATAAAATTTCATAATAAACCTAATGAAATTGTCCAAGTCCTTTCAAGATCTTACGATAACATCAAGACTTGTTACGACGCTGTATGCGACATTAGCAACAATATTAAAAGCAATTTATAATAATGTAGGACGTGTTACAACTTCTAAGAACACCTTACATCACCGTTCGAAACATTAAAACACCATAAAAAACCTAATGAATTCCTCCGAGTCATTTAATCATCGTATGACAACTTAGAATATCTTACGACTCTGTATGCCACATTAGCAACTTGAAAAGCATGTTACTATAATGTACGACACCTCACAACTCCTAACAACACCTTACAATACCGTAAGTAAACATAAAATACATAATAATCCTAATGAATTCCTCCGAGTCCTTTGAACATCGTATTACAAGTTAGGTCATCTTAAGAATCTGTATGACATATTACCACGTTGAAAAGCACGTAAGTATGACGTAGGACGCCTTAAAGCTGCAAACAACACCTTATAACACCGTACGAAACCATAAAACTCCATAATAAACCTAATAAATATGTCCAAGTCCTTTGAAAATCGTAAGATAACTCAGGACTTGTTACGACTCTGTATGCGACATTAGCAACATGAAAAACAATTTATAATAATGTAGGACGCGTTACAATTTTTAAGAACACCTTACATCACCGTTAGAAAAATTAAAACTCCATAATAAACCTAACGAATTTTTCCGAGTCATTTAAACATCGTACGACAGCTTAGAATATCTTACGAGTCTGTATGCCACATAAGCAACTTGAAAAGCATGTTACTATAATGTACAACACCTCACAACTCGTAACAACACCATAAAATACCGTAAGTAAACATAAAATCCATAATAAACTTAATGAATTGGTCCAAGTCTTTTGAACATCGTATTACACGTTAGGACATCTTAAGACTCTATATGACATATTAGCACGTTGAAAAGCACGTAAGTATGACGTAGGACGCCTTCAAGCTCCAAACAACACATTACAACACCGTACGAAACCATAAAACTCCATAATAAACCTAATGAATATGTCCAAGTCCTTTGAAAATCGTAAGATAACTCAGGACTTGTTACGACTCTGTATACGACATTAGCAACATGAAAAACACTTTATAATAATGTAGGACGCGTTACAACTTTAAAGAACACCTTACATCACCGTTCAAAACATTAAAACTCCATAATAAATCTAATGAATTTTTCCGAGTCATTTAAACATCTTACGACAGCTTAGAATATCTTACGAGTCTGTATGCCACATTAGCACCTTTAAAAGCATGTTACTATAATGTACGACATCTCACAACTCATAACAACACCATAAAATACCGTAAGTAAACATAAAATCCATTATAAACCTAATGAATTGGTCCGAGTCTTTTGAACATCGTATTACAAGTTAGGACATCTTAAGACTCTATATGACATATTAGCATGATGAAAAGCACGTAAGTATGACGTAGGACGCCTTAAAGCTCCAAACAATACATTACAACACCGTGCGAAACCATAAAACTCCATAATAAACCTAATGAAATTGTCCAAGTCCTTTCAAGATCTTACGATAATATCAGGACTTGTTACGACGCTGTATGCGACATTAGCAACAACATGAAAAGCAATTTATAATAATGTAGGACGCGTTACAACTTCTAAGAACACCTCACCTCAACGTTCGAAACATTAAAACTCCATAATAAACCTAATGAATTCCTCTGAGTCATTTAATCTTCGTACGACAACTTAGAATATCTTACGACTCTTTATGCCACATTAGCAACTTAAAAAGCATGTTACTATAATGTACGACACCTCACAACTCCTAACAACACCTTACAATACCGTAAGTAAACATAAAATCCATAATAAACTTAATGAATTCGTCCGAGTCCTTTGAACATCGTATTACAAGTTAGGTCATCTTAAGAATCTGTATGACATATTAGCACGTTGAAAAGCACGTAAGTATGACGTAGGACGCCTTAAAGCTGCAAACAACACCTTACAACACCGTACGAAACCATAAAACTCTATAATAAACCTAATAAATTTGTCCAATTCCTTTGAAAATCGTAAGATAACTCAGGACTTGTTACGACTCTGTATGCGACATTAGCAACATGAAAAACAATTTATAATAATGTAGGACGCGTAACAACTTTTAAGAACACCTTACATCACTGTTCGAAACATTAAAACTCCATAATAAACCTAATGAATTTTTCCAAGTCATTTAAACATCGCACGACAGCTTAGAATATCTTACGAGTCTGTATGCCACATTAGCACCTTGAAAAGCATGTTACTATAATGTACAACACCTCACAACTCGTAACAACACCTTACAATACCGTAAGTAACGTAAAATCCATAATAAACCTAATGAATTCGTCCGAGTCTTTTGCACATAGTATTACAAGTTAGGTCATCTTAAGAATCTGTATGACATATTAGCACGTTGAAAAGCACGTAAGTATGACGTAGGACGCCTTAAAGCTGCAAACAATACCTTACAACACCGTATGAAACCATAAAACTCCATAATAAACGTAATGAATATGTCCAAGTCCTTTAAAAATCGTAAAATAACTCAGGACTTGTTACGACTCTGTATGCAACATTAGCAACATGAAAAACAATTTATAATAATGTAGGACGCGTTACAACTTTTAAGAACACCTTACATCACCGTTCGAAACATTAAAACTCCATAATAAACCTAATGAATTTTTCCGAGTCATTTAAACATCGTACGACACCTTAGAATATCTTACGAGTCTGTATGCCACATTAGCACCTTGAAAAGCATGTTACTATAATGTACGACACCTCACAACTCCTAACAACACCTTACAATACCGTAAGTAAACGTAAAATCCATAATAAACCTAATGAATTCTTCCAGTCCTTTGCACATCGTATTACAAGTTAGGTCATCTTAAGAATCTGTATGACATATTAGCAAGTTGAAAAGCACGTAAGTATGACGTAGGACGCCTTAAAGCTGCAAACAACACCTTACAACACCGTACGAAACCATAAAACTCCATAATAAACGTAATGAATATGTCCAAGTCCTTTAAAAATCGTAAAATAACTCAGGACTTGTTACGTCTCTGTATGCGACATTAGCAACATGAAAAACAATTTATAATAATGTAGGACGTGTTACAACTTTTAAGAACACCTTACATCACCGTTCGAAACATTAAAACTCCATAATAAACCTAATGAATTTTTCCGAGTCATTTAAACATCGTACGACACCTTAGAATATCTTACGAGTCTGTATGCCACATTAGCACCTTGAAAAGCATGTTACTATAATGTACGACACCTCACAACTCTTAACAACACCTTACAATACCGTAAGTAAACGTAAAATCCATAATAAACCTAATGAATTCGTCCGAGTCCTTTGCACATCGCATTACAAGTTAGCTCATCTTAAGAATCTGTATGACATATTAGCACGTTGAAAAGCACGTAAGTATGACGTAGGACGCCTTAAAGCTGCAAACACCGTACGAAACCATAAAACTCCATAATAAACGTAATGAATATGTCCAAGGCCTTTAAAAATCGTAAAATAACTCAGGACTTGTTACGACTCTGTATGCGACATTAGCAACATGAAAAACAATTTATAATAATGTAGGACGCGTTACAACTTTTAAGAACACCTTACATCACCATTCGAAACATTAAAACTCCATAATAAACCTAATGATTTTTTCCGAGTCATTTAAACATCGTACGACAGCTTAGAATATCTTACGAGTCTGTATGCCACATTAGCACCTTGAAAAGCATGTTACTATAATGTACGACACCTCACAACTCGTAACAACACCTTACAATACCGTAAGTAAACAAAAAATCCATAATAAACCTAATGAATTCTTCCGAGTCCTTTGAACATCGTACATATTATAAGTTAGGTCATCTTAAGAATCTGTATGACATATTAGCACGTTGAAAAGCACGTAAGTATGACGTAGGACGCCTTAAAGCTGCAAACAACACCTTACAACACCGTACGAAACCATAAAACTCTATAATAAACCTAATAAATTTGTCCAATTCCTTTGAAAATCGTAAGATAACTCAGGACTTGTTACGACTCTGTATGCGACATTAGCAACATGAAAAACAATTTATAATAATGTAGGACGCGTAACAACTTTTAAGAACACCTTACATCACTGTTCGAAACATTAAAACTCCATAATAAACCTAATGAATTTTTCCAAGTCATTTAAACATCGCACGACAGCTTAGAATATCTTACGAGTCTGTATGCCACATTAGCACCTTGAAAAGCATGTTACTATAATGTACAACACCTCACAACTCGTAACAACACCTTACAATACCGTAAGTAACGTAAAATCCATAATAAACCTAATGAATTCGTCCGAGTCTTTTGCACATAGTATTACAAGTTAGGTCATCTTAAGAATCTGTATGACATATTAGCACGTTGAAAAGCACGTAAGTATGACGTAGGACGCCTTAAAGCTGCAAACAATACCTTACAACACCGTACGAAACCATAAAACTCCATAATAAACGTAATGAATATGTCCAAGTCCTTTAAAAATCGTAAAATAACTCAGGACTTGTTACGACTCTGTATGCAACATTAGCAACATGAAAAACAATTTATAATAATGTAGGACGCGTTACAACTTTTAAGAACACCTTACATCACCGTTCGAAACATTAAAACTCCATAATAAACCTAATGAATTTTTCCGAGTCATTTAAACATCGTACGACACCTTAGAATATCTTACGAGTCTGTATGCCACATTAGCACCTTGAAAAGCATGTTACTATAATGTACGACACCTCACAACTCCTAACAACACCTTACAATACCGTAAGTAAACGTAAAATCCATAATAAACCTAATGAATTCTTCCGAGTCCTTTGCACATCGTATTACAAGTTAGGTCATCTTAAGAATCTGTATGACATATTAGCAAGTTGAAAAGCACGTAAGTATGACGTAGGACGCCTTAAAGCTGCAAACAACACCTTACAACACCGTACGAAACCATAAAACTCCATAATAAACGTAATGAATATGTCCAAGTCCTTTAAAAATCGTAAAATAACTCAGGACTTGTTACGTCTCTGTATGCGACATTAGCAACATGAAAAACAATTTATAATAATGTAGGACGTGTTACAACTTTTAAGAACACCTTACATCACCGTTCGAAACATTAAAACTCCATAATAAACCTAATGAATTTTTCCGAGTCATTTAAACATCGTACGACACCTTAGAATATCTTACGAGTCTGTATGCCACATTAGCACCTTGAAAAGCATGTTACTATAATGTACGACACCTCACAACTCTTAACAACACCTTACAATACCGTAAGTAAACGTAAAATCCATAATAAACCTAATGAATTCGTCCGAGTCCTTTGCACATCGCATTACAAGTTAGCTCATCTTAAGAATCTGTATGACATATTAGCACGTTGAAAAGCACGTAAGTATGACGTAGGACGCCTTAAAGCTGCAAACACCGTACGAAACCATAAAACTCCATAATAAACGTAATGAATATGTCCAAGGCCTTTAAAAATCGTAAAATAACTCAGGACTTGTTACGACTCTGTATGCGACATTAGCAACATGAAAAACAATTTATAATAATGTAGGACGCGTTACAACTTTTAAGAACACCTTACATCACCATTCGAAACATTAAAACTCCATAATAAACCTAATGATTTTTTCCGAGTCATTTAAACATCGTACGACAGCTTAGAATATCTTACGAGTCTGTATGCCACATTAGCACCTTGAAAAGCATGTTACTATAATGTACGACACCTCACAACTCGTAACAACACCTTACAATACCGTAAGTAAACAAAAAATCCATAATAAACCTAATGAATTCTTCCGAGTCCTTTGAACATCGTACATATTATAAGTTAGGTCATCTTAAGAATCTGTATGACATATTAGCACGTTGAAAAGCACGTAAGTATGACGTAGGACGCCTTAAAGCTACAAACAACACCTTACAACACCGTACGAAACCATAAAACTCCATAATAAACCTAATGAATTTGTCCAAGTCCTTTCAAGATCTTACGATAATATCAGGACTTGTTACGACGCTGTATGCGACATTAGCAACAACATGAAAAGCAATTTATAATAATGTAGGACGCGTTACAACTTCTAAGAATCTGTATGGTATATTAGCACGTTGAAAAGCACGTAAGTATGACGTAGGACGCCTTAAAGCTGCAAACAACACCTTACAACACCGTACGTGTGACAACCCGTAAATTCAGGTTAACACGGTTAACTATCTTGTAACTATTCCGTTAAGTCTTATATAAGTTTAGGGCTTGTATTGTAATTAATTAAAGTAATTTATAAACTTTAAAACCAAAATTAAATAACCTACTAATGTTCAAGGGCCTAAAGTGTAAATTTGATTTATTTTAAAACCAAACCAACCGCCCACCCCTTTTCTCTTCGGCTGTTGTCTTCATCACGCACAAGCCTCACAAACACATTCTAAAACCCTAGCAGCCGCACGAGATCAACGCCATTGTTGTCACCGTCGTCCCTCCTGTTCATCATAAGCATCATCTTCGTTTTGCAACAGCCGCCGCAATTCCGATCACCTTCATCGTTTCTCCGGTAAGCGTCGCGAAACAAACTTCGGTGTATGTATCTATATATAAAAACCAGTTGTGTAATCTGTATGTATATATGTAGAGCAGCGGCCTTTGTCAACCGAAAACCAGTCGCGTTCCGATCGTCTTCATCATCCTTCCATCAAACAACCCGCACCGCTTTCTTTTCCCGTTCCGTTTGCGAACCGAAGCAGCAACCGCAAACTCCGTTGTTCCCGATCACCCTTTTCGTTAGTCTCCGGTGAGTTTTCACGACCCGTAAATATGTTTACGTAAATCAATCATTTGTTGTGTGGCTGTATTTATATGTATCTATGTATCATCACATGTATGTATAATTGTATATGCTCGACTAAGTCTGGACCAGCAGCAGCTATAGCTGTATATATGTAGCAAACAACAGCAAGAATGAGGATTCATGTACGTATATATTTTTGTAATATGTGTTTATAGTTTTGAAGGGTGTATGCGTAGGTATGTTCATGAATAAATGGATGTATGTAGCAGCCAGCATAGGATTAACATAAGGATGTAGATGAGTATGATCAACGGTCATGTTATATAGGATTATGTGTGTGCAAGTATGAATATAATAGTATGACAAAGTGGATATTAAGGGGATGGATTACATGTGCAACAATATATTAAGCAAATAATGTAGGTGAATGATTTTATATGTGTATCGTGTGCTATGTGGAAATTGTATGTATATGGAATGGAAGCTACAACGTTTGATTATATATATTTGTAAGATGAGGCTTATATATGCGAACTGGGTATGTATGTATGTATGTATGTATAAAATTAGTGCAACATGATTGATGTGTTTATATGTATGTATATTAGGATGAGGTATGCATTGGATTAAGAATAGCATCAACAGATCTTGTGCGAGATATTAGTTGGATGTAGGTATATAAGATATAACATGAAATATGAATGTGTGTATTATGTGTGTGTAATTAGCCAGAAGAAACAACAATCGAATTTGTCTTATGCATATGTGAAATTGGTTAGTATATGAATATAGAAATGTGTAATGTACATGTGTTGTTGTATGTATATATGAAGTATGTAATATGGATAGGGATGAGTAGGACATAAATTATTAAGTGCATGAAGAGTTAAACTAAATATGTGTAATCTTGCATGTTATACTATTATTGTACGAGACCCTAGCGAGTCTTAAATATATACTATATATTTATGTATGTGTACTAGCAAGTTCGTAGTTATTAAATGGCAATTAATTATTAAGCAGGTTGTAAGACGGTCTAGGTTCTTTTGTTGCATCTTTGCTGTTATTTGCTATGCGCTTCAAAGGTGAGTTCTTTGCCCGCTTTTAAATATTTTTCGGGGAGAAAACATACAAATGTTTTTAACGCGCCTTCGGGCAAAACTTTATGCCTTCGGGCAATTATTTTACAGAGCCTTCGGGCAAGGTTTTTAAACAGCCTTGGGCTGAGTTTTATACCTTCGGGTAGGGCCTTCGGGCAACGGTTTTAAGCAGCTTTGGGCTGAGGTTTACGCCTTCGGGCAGGGCCTTCGGGCAACGGTTTTGATAAAACAAAGTTCTATTGTCTAACTGTTTATTTTACTGAGCATGATTCCACCAAACCTAAAGTCCTTTCCTTTTTGTCGAGATTATTAATATACAGTGGGTATAACGGGGAAATTTGAGTAGTACTACGGGTTCGGCAGACCCCATCATGCTGGATTGGTTTCCAGGTGGTGCAAATTGTCCTTTAACTTTTGGTCACCCGTCGTGGTGGTAACAAGGCAACCTTATCGTATCGTTCAGTTTAATCTCGACGTGCTCATGTAGTAAACGAGGTGGTCTAGCTAACCAGCAATAGTAATGATGTTTATCGGTTAAACGGTTTCAGTATTTTTATATACTCTTGTTACTTAAACTCATTGAACTCACCAACATTATTTGTTGACTCGTTTTAGTATGTTTTCTCAGGTGGCTAGGAGCTGTTCACGTAGGACATATCATGCATGAGTCGTTTAATTTGTTTTGAAACTTTATTTATCTTGTTGGTTTTATTGAAAACAATTATTGGTTTTGTGCTAAACTGTTGAGCACAAGTTTATTTAAATAATGGGTTTGTTTAAAAGCTTCCGCTAAACTTTGAAAACCTATATTTTATATCCTGAGTTTTTGGTTAATGACTAAGTAAAACTTTTGTTAAAATTTATTGAGTCAGAGTTACTGTAACTAATGGCTTGAGATCCTGGTATGTCACACGCCTAACGGATACCCCGTTTGTGGAAAATTGAGGGTGTGACAGATTGGTATAAGAGCCATAAGTTATAGGGAACTAGCATTTCATTGCATATAGTCTATAACTTTAAGCATTTTCATTAGTTACACTCACACTACACAGTAGTACCCTAGTTAGCATTAGTGCTTGTTTGCCTATACGTGTTACATTTTATGTGTTTACCCGATATAAGATCTTTGTAGCTTAAGAATCCTTATATGAAGTATTGTGTCCTTATCCCAAACATGAATTTAAATTTCCTTCTCAAATCCAAATTCTTCTTCGCACGATGTGACTGAGTCTTCATCTCGTGACGCAAAGAGGCCTAGAGTATGAGCCTGACGATTACAACCGTTTTGACCCGTTTGAGTATCCCTTCTAAAGTTCGTGAAGTGGAGCATAATATATTCAGCAGTTGATTCCTTCTTTTCAAAATACGTTAAATTTTATAAGCCTAGAAAACCGATTTTTATTCAGATTTTTTTTCACTCTGTTGAAAGCGTGGTGACAACAAAAGCGCGTAAGTATAAAACACCCAAATCATAAAGGCTAAGACGTTGAAGTTATCCATAGTGATTTACAACCGTCAAGTATTTTGTTCTATTCTATTAAACCTTCTCCATATTGTCACACTTATCTTATTTCATCAAGTTGGTGCTTGTTGCTCTCGTGAAAACTATTGACTCGAAGTGGCATCTCGTGGAGATGACTATTGATGGTATTCTCGTTCTACACAAAGACTGCGTCTGAATACTAACACAAACACATCCTACAGTTTGTAAATAAGCAAGTATTATATGAATACCACACCTCTCTTATACATCCTATATTTGGAAAAATATAAGTTATCTTATAAATAAGCACAAAACAATAAGCATGGTAAAACTTAAGATTAAAACCCATGGTGGGAGACAAACTAGGGCGATTGTGTAAGGTAAATTGACGATTACGGGTGCGCAACGTAATGGTGAATTTACAGGTACACGATGATCCTTGCAAAACCTGTCATGTGGGTTACAACCAAAAACCCAAAAAGTGAAGAACGAACACACAGATCCACTTGAAACAAAACTCCATCTCTAAGTAACACACTAGTATCAAGTTTATCCTTGTGTAGTAAAACAATTTTAATACCACCTTCCAATATAAACTTCTACCATGCTAATGCCACAAACTCATGATACAATGGAATGCCTTAAGTTTTGGTCAGTGTGTTATGACCTCGTACCCAACGCTGATAACAACTTAATATCATGGTTTTCTCAATCGAGCATTAAACAAATCTTGTAATAGCAAGGGTTACTAGGAGGACCCCTATAAAACTACGACTTATTTGGAAAACTCTTTCCTGTCATAATTAACCAGTCACATAATGTCTTACATACATGATCGCTTCTCGTGAATTGTATTGCAATCACTATTTGTATCTCCACTGTTGTAAAACACGCATTGGATCTAAAACTTTATTTATCCATCAAGAATATTTAAATTCATAAACATCATCTACATTCACAACATCATAAAAATATATTCTAATCTTTTTACCAGATTATTCGCGTAACAGTAGCACAACTTAAGTGCTATCTATGTTGCGAGCCTAAAAGCGATCACCCTTGAATTTTATTTTACGAACAACCCTATTCTATCTATCATTCATATGGCAATTCGTTATATAACACTTATAACTTTCAGGTATCCATTGCCCACAGTGATAATGAAAAGCTAAGTGAATTTTAAAACTGACCCCCCCCCCCCGACGGGTATATAACTCTGAACATTGAATATGTTTGGTGACTCATTTGATGAGCAGTATAGTCCACAATAAACAATTGATACCAACTAGTGTTCTTCTTGAGCCTTACCCATTAAAGTTCAGAATAACAATCTCTTATTTCGTCATCCTAATACACCTTGTATCTGCTAAGAAATATAATAATTGATGCTCCCATTGTCATTTGACACTCCAATCGTGCAATATTTCAAAGCTTATGTTAATTTAAGAGAATCCACCTTGTATGTAATTAACGGCCTTGATCAAAACTATTTAAAGCGAGATGAAAGCAATTGTTACCTAATCGTTCCAAACCATGAAAATACTAATAGGGGAAACTGTCGGTTTACAAAAAATAGTTAAGCTACACAAATCCAAGTAATGAAATAACACGACATCCTTATCTAATCCGTTACCAAACTAGACTATTATCTCTCACCATTTCTTAAACATCCTAATGGAGAATCCAAATGCTATCACTCAATAAAGCTTGAAAAAAAAAAAAAATCTGACTAGCACCTTATTTCTAATCTATGCGTAAACTAGCACCCGTATTTAAAAAAAAAAGCATATTGCTAGATCACCTTGAAGGACCCACATGATTAAACTAATCTTCTATTGGAATTAAAAATCAAGATTCTTGAAAACCCTCTATGAGAAAATGTTTGGCGTATCATATACAACCCCCCTTCTGATCGTAACACACAAATTTCATCTGTTTTTAGAATGTCTATGACACCCTTGATGACCGCGTTTTGACAACGCTTTCTTAATAAATTCGAGTATCTACACACGGTTGCGTCACTGCAATGAACTCTAAACAACTCGAATAACAACGCTTCTTTAATATTTAGTATAGACTCTTTAGTTAAGTCTCGATCCTTGAAAATTTAAATAACAACTCGAAGCTCCGTGATCTAAAATTTCTGAAACATTATGCATACAAATTGTTGTTTATAAATCTTAAGAGTGGATCCTAAAGAAACTATTGAATCTCTTCAAACCCACGATACATTAGATTAGTTGAAATCTTGTAAATGGTTACTCCAGATGGTCTAGACCTAATGAGGTGGCTACATAATGAAATACAAATACAATCATTCTTAGCAATTAAAGTAACAACGTCTAACAACCAAAGTACGATTTAATTTTCGGGACGAAAATTCTTTTAACAAGGGGACGATGTGACAACCTGAAAAAAAAAAATCTTCTTTTGTTCCAATTCGTTGCAGCCAACCATTGACGTGGCGTAATTTTCGGGACGAAAATTCATTTAACAAGGGGATGATGTGACAACCCGTAAATTCAGGTTAACACGGTTAACTATCTTGTAACTATTCCGTTAAGTCTTATATAAGTTTAGGGCTTGTATTGTAATTAATTAAAGTAATTTATAAACTTTAAAACCAAAATTAAATAACCTACTAATGTTCAAGGGCCTAAAGTGTAAATTTGATTTATTTTAAAACCAAACCAACCGCCCACCCCTTTTCTCTTCGGCTGTTGTCTTCATCACGCACAAGCCTCACAAACACATTCTAAAACCCTAGCAGCCGCACGAGATCAACGCCATTGTTGTCACCGTCGTCCCTCCTGTTCATCATAAGCATCATCTTCGTTTTGCAACAGCCGCCGCAATTCCGATCACCTTCATCGTTTCTCCGGTAAGCGTCGCGAAACAAACTTCGGTGTATGTATCTATATATAAAAACCAGTTGTGTAATCTGTATGTATATATGTAGAGCAGCGGCCTTTGTCAACCGAAAACCAGTCGCGTTCCGATCGTCTTCATCATCCTTCCATCAAACAACCCGCACCGCTTTCTTTTCCCGTTCCGTTAGCGAACCGAAGCAGCAACCGCAAACTCCGTTGTTCCCGATCACCCTTTTCGTTAGTCTCCGGTGAGTTTTCACGACCCGTAAATATGTTTACGTAAATCAATCATTTGTTGTGTGGCTGTATTTATATGTATCTATGTATCATCACATGTATGTATAATTGTATATGCTCGACTAAGTCTGGACCAGCAGCAGCTATAGCTGTATATATGTAGTAAACAACAGCAAGAATGAGGATTCATGTACGTATATATTTTTGTAATATGTGTTTATAGTTTTGAAGGGTGTATGCGTAGGTATGTTCATGAATAAATGGATGTATGTAGCAGCCAGCATAGGATTAACATAAGGATGTAGATGAGTATGATCAACGGTCATGTTACATAGGATTATGTGTGTGCAAGTATGAATATAATAGTATGACAAAGTGGATATTAAGGGGATGGATTACATGTGCAACAATATATTAAGCAAATAATGTAGGTGAATGATTTTATATGTGTATCGTGTGCTATGTGGAAATTGTATGTATATGGAATGGAAGCTACAACGTTTGATTATATATATTTGTAAGATGAGGCTTATATATGCGAACTGGGTATGTATGTATGTATGTATGTATGTATAAAATTAGTGCAACATGATTGATGTGTTTATATGTATGTATATTAGGATGAGGTATGCATTGGATTAAGAATAGCATCAACAGATCTTGTGCGAGATATTAGTTGGATGTAGGTATATAAGCTATAACATGAAATATGAATGTGTGTATTATGTGTGTGTAATTAGCCAGAAGAAACAACAATCGAATTTGTCTTATGCATATGTGAAATTGGTTAGTATATGAATATAGAAATGTGTAATGTACATGTGTTGTTGTATGTATATATGAAGTATGTAATGTGGATAGGGATGAGTAGGACATAAATTATTAAGTGCATGAAGAGTTAAACTAAATATGTGTAATCTTGCATGTTATACTATTATTGTACGAGACCCTAGCGAGTCTTAAATATATACTATATATTTATGTATGTGTACTAGCAAGTTCGTAGTTATTAAATGGCAATTAATTATTAAGCAGGTTGTAAGACGGTCTAGGTTCTTTTGTTGCATCTTTGCTGTTATTTGCTATGCGCTTCAAAGGTGAGTTCTTTGCCCGCTTTTAAATATTTTTCGGGGAGAAAACATACAAATGTTTTTAACGCGCCTTCGGGCAAAACTTAATGCCTTCGGGCAATTATTTTACAGAGCCTTCGGGCAAGGTTTTTAAACAGCCTTGGGCTGAGTTTTATACCTTCGGGTAGGGCCTTCGGGCAACGGTTTTAAGCAGCCTTGGGCTGAGGTTTACGCCTTCGGGCAGGGCCTTCGGGCAACGGTTTTGACTAAGTAATACTTTTGTTAAAATTTATTAAGTCAGAGTTACTGTAACTAATGGCTTGAGATCCTGGTATGTCACACGCCTAACGGATACCCCGTTTGTGGAAAATTGAGGGTGTGACAGTACGAAACCATAAAACTCCATAATAAACGTAATGAATATGTCCAAGTCCTTTAAAAATCGTAAAATAACTCAGGACTTGTTACGACTCTGTATGCGACATTAGCAACATGAAAAACAATTTATAATAATGTAGGACGCGTTACAACTTTTAAGAATACCTTACATCACCGTTCGAAACATTAAAACTCCATAATAAACCTACTGAATTTTTCCGAGTCCTTTAAACATCGTACGACAGCTTAGAATATCTTACGAGTCTGTATGCCACATTAGCACCTTGAAAAGCATGTTACTATAATGTACGACATCTCACAACTCGTAACAACACCTTACAATACCGTAAGTAAACAAAAAATCAATAATAAACCTAATGAATTCGTCCGAGTCCTTTGAACATCGTACGTATTACAAGTTAGGTCATCTTAAGAATCTATATGACATATTAGCACGTTGAAAAGCACGTAAGTATGACGTAGGACGCCTTAACGCTGCAAACAACACCTTACAACACCGTACGAAACAATAAAACTCCATAATAAACGTAATGAATTAGTCCAAGTCCTTTAAAAATCGTAAAATAACTCAGGACTTGTTACGACTCTGTATGCGACATTAGCAACATGAAAAACAATTTATAATAATGTAGGACGCGTTACAACTTTTAAGAACACCTTACATCACTGTTCGAAACATTAAAACTCCATAATAAACCTAATGAATTTTTCCGAGTCATTTAAACATCGTACGACACCTTTGAATATCTTACGAGTCTGTATGCCACATTAGCACCTTGAAAAGCATGTTACTATAATGTACGACACCTCACAACTCCTAACAACACCTTACAATACCGTAAGTAAACGTAAAATCCATAATAAACCTAATGAATTCGTCCGAGTCCTTTGCACATCGTATTACAAGTAAGGTCATCTTAAGAATCTGTATGACATATTAGCACGTTGAAAAGCATGTAAGTATGACGTTGGACGCCTTAAAGCTGCAAACAACACCTTACAACACCGTACGAAACCATAAAACTCCATAATAAACGTAATGAATATGTCCAAGTCCTTTAAAAATCGCAAAATAACTCAGGACTTGTTACGACTCTGTATGCGACATTAGAAACATGAAAAACAATTTATAATAATGTAGGACGCATTACAACTTTTAAGAACACCTTACATCACTGTTCGAAACATTAAAACTCCATAATAAACCTAATGATTTTTTCCGAGTCATTTAAACATCGTACGACACCTTTGAATATCTTACGAGTCTGTATGCCACATTAGCACCTTGAAAAGCATGTTACTATAATGTACGACACCTCACAACTCCTAACAACACCTTACAATACCGTAAGTAAACGTAAAATCCATAATAAACCTAATGAATTCGTCCGAGTCCTTTGCACATCGTATTACAAGTAAGGTCATCTTAAGAATCTGTATGACATATTAGCACGTTGAAAAGCATGTAAGTATGACGTTGGACGCCTTAAAGCTGCAAACAACACCTTACAACACCGTACGAAACCATAAAACTCCATAATAAACGTAATGAATATGTCCAAGTCCTTTAAAAATCGCAAAATAACTCAGGACTTGTTACGACTCTGTATGCGACATTAGAAACATGAAAAACAATTTATAATAATGTAGGACGCATTACAACTTTTAAGAACACCTTACATCACTGTTCGAAACATTAAAACTCCATAATAAACCTAATGATTTTTTCCGAGTCATTTAAACATCGTACGACACCTTTGAATATCTTACGAGTCTGTATGCTACATTAGCACCTTGAAAAGCATGTTACTATAATGTACGACACCTCACAACTCCTAACAACACCTTACAATACCGTAAGTAAACGTAAAATCCATAATAAACCTAATGAATTCGTCCGAGTCCTTTGCACATCGTATTACAAGTTAGGTCATCTTAAGAATCTGTATGACATATTAGCACATTGAAAAGCACGTAAGTATCACGTTCGACGCCTTAAAGCTGCAAACAACACCTTACAACACCGTACGAAACCATAAAACTCCATAATAAACGTAATGAATATGTCCAAGTCCTTTAAAAATCGTAAAATAACTCAGGACTTGTTACGACTCTGTATGCAACATTAGCAACATGAAAAACAATTTATAATAATGTAGGACGCGTTACAACTTTTAAGAACACCTTACATCACCGTTCGAAACATTAAAACTCCATAATAAACCTACTGAATTTTTCCGAGTCCTTTAAACATCGTACGACAGCTTAGAATATCTTACGAGTCTGTATGCCACATTAGCACCTTGAAAAGCATGTTACTATAATGTACGACACCTCACAACTCGTAACAACACCTTACAATACCGTAAGTAAACAAAAAATCCATCATAAACCTAATGTATTCGTCCGAGTCCTTTGAACATCGTACGTATTACAAGTTAGGTCATCTTAAGAATCTATATGACATATTAGCACGTTGAAAAGCACGTAAGTATGACGTAGAACGCCTTAACGCTGCAAACAACACCTTACAACACCGTACGAAACCATAAAACTCCATAATAAACGTAATGAATTAGTCCAAGTCCTTTAAAAATCGTAAAATAACTCAGGACTTGTTACGACTCTGTATGCGACATTAGCAACATGAAAAACAAGTTATAATAATGTTGGACGCGTTACAACTTTTAAGAACACCTTACATCATCGTTCAAAATATTAAAACTCCATAATAAACCTAATGAATTTTTCCGAGTCATTTAAACATCGTACGACAGCTTAGAATATCTTACGAGTCTGTATGCCACATTAGCAGCTTGAAAAGCATGTTACTACAATGGACGACACCTCACAACTCGTAACAACACCTTACAATACCGTAAGTAAACAAAAATCCATAATAAACCTAATGAATTTGTCCGAGTCCTTTGAACATCGAATTACAAGTTAGGACATCTTAATACTCTATATGACATATTAGCACGTTGAAAAGCACGTAAGTCTGACGTAGGACGCCGTAAAGCTCCAAACAACACATTACAACATCGTACGAAACCATAAAACTCCATAGTAAACCTAATGAAATTGTCCAAGTCCTTTCAAGATCGTACGATAACATCAGGACTTGTTACGACGCTGTATGCGACATTAGCAACATGAAAGCAATTTATAATAATGTAGGACGCGTTATAACTTGTATGAACACCTTACATCACCGTTCGAAACATTAAAACTCCATAATAAACCTAATGAATTCTTCTGAGTCATTTATTCATCGTACGACAGCTTAGAATATCTTACGACTCTGTATGCCACATTAGCAACTTGAAAAGCATGTTACTATAATGTACGACACCTCACAACTCCTAACAACACCTTACAATACCGTAAGTAAACATAAAATCTATAATAAACCTAATGAATTCGTCCGAGTCCTTTGAACATCGTATTACAAGTTAGGTCATCTTAAGAATCTGTATGACATATTAGCACGTTGAAAAACACGTAAGTCTGACGTAGGACGCCTTAAAGCTCCAAACAACACATTACAACACCGTACGAAACCATAAAACTCCATAGTAAACCTAATGAAATTGTCCAAGTCCTTTCAAGATCCTACGATAACATCAGGACTTGTTACGACGCTGTATGCGACATTAGCAACATGAAAAGCAATTTATAATAATGTAGGACGCGTTATAACTTGTATGAACACCTTACATCACCGTTCGAAACATTAAAACTCCATAATAAACCTAATGAATTCTTCCGAGTCATTTAATCATCGTACGACAACTTAGAATATCTTACGACTCTGTATGCCACATTAGCAACTTGAAAAGCATGTTACTATAATGTACGACACCTCACAACTCCTAACAACACCTTACAATACCGTAAGTAAACATAAAATCTATAATAAACCTAATGAATTCGGTCCGAGTCCTTTGAACATCGTATTACAAGTTAGGTCATCTTAAGAATATGTATGACACATTAGCACGTTGAAAAGCACGTAAGTATGACGTAGGACGCCTTAAAGCTGCAAACAACACCTTACAACACCATACGAAACCATAAAACTCCTTAATAAACCTAATGAATTTGTCCAAGTCCTTTGAAAATCGTAAGATAACTCAGGACTTGTTACGACTCTGTATGCGACATTAGCAACATGAAAAACAATTTATAATAATGTAGGACGCGTTACAACTTCTAAGAACACCTTACATCACCGTTCGAAACATTAAAACTCAATAATAAACCTAATGAATTCCTCCGAGTTATTTAATCATCGTACAACAACTTATAATATCTTACGAGTCTGTATGCCACATTAGCACCTTGAAAAGCATGTTACTATAATGTACGACACCTCACAACTCGTAACAACACCTTACAATACCGTACGTAAACATAAAATCCATAATAAACCTAATGAATTTGTCCAAGTCCTTTGAAAATCGTAAGATAACTCAGGACTTGTTACGACTCTGTATGCGACATTAGAAACATGAAAAACAATTTATAATAATGTAGGACGCGTTACAACTTCTAAGAACACCTTACATCACCGTTCGAAACATTAAATCTCAATAATAAACCTAATGAATTCCTCCGAGTTATTTAATCATCGTACAACAACTTATAATATCTTACGAGTCTGTATGCCACATTAGCACCTTGAAAAGCATGTTACTATAATGTACGACACCTCACAACTCGTAACAACACCTTACAATACCGTATGTAAACATAAAATCCATAATAAACCTAATGAATTCGTCCGAGTCTTTTGAACATCGAATTACAAGTTAGGACATCTTAATACTCTATATGACATATTAGCACGTTGAAAGCACGTAAGTCTGACGTAGGACGCCTTAAAGCTCCAAACAACACATTACAACACCGTAAGAAACCATAAAACTCCATAGTAAACCTAATGAAATTGTCCATGTCCTTTCAAGAACGTAGGATAACATCATGACTTGTTACGACTCTGTATGCGACATTAGCAACATGAAAAGCAATTTATATTAATGTAGGACGCATTACAACTTCTAAGAACACCTTTCATCACCGTTCGAAACATTAAAACTCAATAATAAACCTAATGAATTCCTCCGAGTTATTTAATCATCGTACCACAACTTATAATATCTTACGAGTCTGTATGCCACATTAGCACCTTGAAAAGCATGTTACTATAATGTACGACACCTCACAACTCGTAACAACACCTTACAATACCGTATGTAAACATAAAATCCATAATAAACCTAATGAATTCGTCCGAGTCTTTTGAACATCGAATTACAAGTTAGGACATCTTAATACTCTATATGACATATTAGCACGTTGAAAGCACGTAAGTCTGACGTAGGACGCCTTAAAGCTCCAAACAACACATTACAACACCGTAAGAAACCATAAAACTCCATAGTAAACCTAATGAATTTGTCCATGTCCTTTCAAGAACGTAGGATAACATCATGACTTGTTACGACTCTGTATGCGACATTAGCAACATGAAAAGCAATTTATATTAATGTAGGACGCATTACAACTTCTAAGAACACCTTTCATCACCGTTCGAAACATTAAAACTCAATAATAAACCTAATGAATTCCTCCGAGTTATTTAATCATCGTACCACAACTTATAATATCTTACGAGTCTGTATGCCACATTAGCACCTTGAAAAGCATGTTACTATAATGTACGACACCTCACAACTCGTAACAACACCTTACAATACCGTATGTAAACATAAAAACCATAGTAAACCTAATGAATTCGTCCGAGTCTTTTGAACATCGAATTACAAGTTAGGACATCTTAATACTCTATATGACATATTAGCACGTTGAAAAGCACGTAAGTCTGACGTAGGACGCCGTAAAGCTCCAAACAACACATTACAACATCGTACGAAACCATAAAACTCCATAGTAAACCTAATGAAATTGTCCATGTCCTTTCAAGATCGTAGGATAACATCAGGACTTGTTACGACTGTGTATGCGACATTAGCAACATGAAAAGCAATTTATATTAATGTAGGACGCGTTATAACTTGTATGAACACCTTACATCACCGTTCGAAACATTAAAACTCCATAATAAACCTAATGAATTCTTCCGAGTCATTTAATCATCGTACGACAGCTTAGAATATCTTACGACTCTGTATGCCACATTAGCAACTTGAAAAGCATGTTACTATAATGTACGACACCTCACAACTCCTAACAACACCTTACAATACCGTAAGTAAACATAAAATCCATAATAAACCTAATGAATTCGTCCGAGTCCTTTGAACATCGTATTACAAGTTAGGTCATCTTAATACTCTATATGACATATTAGCACGTTGAAAGCACGTAAGTCTGACGTAGGACGCCTTAAAGCTCCAAACAACACATTACAACACCGTAAGAAACCATAAAACTCCATAGTAAACCTACTGAAATTGTCCATGTCCTTTCAAGAACGTAGGATAACATCATGACTTGTTACGACTCTGTATGCGACATTAGCAACATGAAAAGCAATTTATATTAATGTAGGACGCATTACAACTTCTAAGAACACCTTTCATCACCGTTCGAAACATTAAAACTCAATAATAAACCTAATGAATTCCTCCGAGTTATTTAATCATCGTACCACAACTTATAATATCGTACGAGTCTGTATGCCACATTAGCACCTTGAAAAACATGTTACTATAATGTACGACACCTCACAACTCGTAACAACACCTTACAATACCGTATGTAAACATAAAAACCATAGTAAACCTAATGAATTCGTCCGAGTCTTTTGAACATCGAATTACAAGTTAGGACATCTTAATACTCTATATGACATATTAGCACGTTGAAAAGCACGTAAGTCTGACGTAGGACGCCGTAAAGCTCCAAACAACACATTACAACATCGTACGAAACCATAAAACTCCATAGTAAACCTAATGAAATTGTCCATGTCCTTTCAAGATCGTAGGATAACATCAGGACTTGTTACGACTGTGTATGCGACATTAGCAACATGAAAAGCAATTTATATTAATGTAGGACGCGTTATAACTTGTATGAACACCTTACATCACCGTTCGAAACATTAAAACTCCATAATAAACCTAATGAATTCTTCCGAGTCATTTAATCATCGTACGACAGCTTAGAATATCTTACGACTCTGTATGCCACATTAGCAACTTGAAAAGCATGTTACTATAATGTACGACACCTCACAACTCCTAACAACACCTTACAATACCGTAAGTAAACATAAAATCCATAATAAACCTAATGAATTCGTCCGAGTCCTTTGAACATCGTATTACAAGTTAGGTCATCTTAATACTCTATATGACATATTAGCACGTTGAAAGCACGTAAGTCTGACGTAGGACGCCTTAAAGCTCCAAACAACACATTACAACACCGTAAGAAACCATAAAACTCCATAGTAAACCTAATGAAATTGTCCATGTCCTTTCAAGAACGTAGGATAACATCATGACTTGTTACGACTCTGTATGCGACATTAGCAACATGAAAAGCAATTTATATTAATGTAGGACGCATTACAACTTCTAAGAACACCTTTCATCACCGTTCGAAACATTAAAACTCAATAATAAACCTAATGAATTCCTCCGAGTTATTTAATCATCGTACCACAACTTATAATATCTTACGAGTCTGTATGCCACATTAGCACCTTGAAAAACATGTTACTATAATGTACGACACCTCACAACTCGTAACAACACCTTACAATACCGTATGTAAACATAAAAACCATAGTAAACCTAATGAATTCGTCCGAGTCTTTTGAACATCGAATTACAAGTTAGGACATCTTAATACTCTATATGACATATTAGCACGTTGAAAAGCACGTAAGTCTGACGTAGGACGCCGTAAAGCTCCAAACAACACATTACAACATCGTACGAAACCATAAAACTCCATAGTAAACCTAATGAAATTGTCCATGTCCTTTCAAGATCGTAGGATAACATCAGGACTTGTTACGACTGTGTATGCGACATTAGCAACATGAAAAGCAATTTATATTAATGTAGGACGCGTTATAACTTGTATGAACACCTTACATCACCGTTCGAAACATTAAAACTCCATAATAAACCTAATGAATTCTTCCGAGTCATTTAATCATCGTACGACAGCTTAGAATATCTTACGACTCTGTATGCCACATTAGCAACTTGAAAAGCATGTTACTATAATGTACGACACCTCACAACTCCTAACAACACCTTACAATACCGTAAGTAAACATAAAATCCATAATAAACCTAATGAATTCGTCCGAGTCCTTTGAACATCGTATTACAAGTTAGGTCATCTCAAGAATCTGTATGACATATTAGCACGTTGAAAAGCACGTAAGTATGACGTAGGACGCCTTAAAGCTGCAAACAACACCTTACAACACCGTACGAAACCATAAAACTCCATAATAAGCCTAATGAATTTGTCCAAGTCCTTTGAAAATCGTAAGATAACTCAGGAGTTGTTACGACTCTGTATGCGACATTAGCAACATGAAAAACAATTTAAAATAATGTAGGACGCGTTACAACTTCTAAGAACACCTTACATCAACGTTCGAAACATTAAAACTCCATAATAAACATAATGAATTTTTCCGAGTCATTTAAACATCGTACAACAACTTAGAATATCTTACGACTCTGTATGCCACATTAGCACCTTGAAAAGCATGTTACTATAATGTACGACACCTCACAACTCGTAACAACACCTTACAAAACCGTATGTATACATAAAATCCATAATAAACCTAATGAATTCGTCCGAGTCTTTTGAACATCGTATTACAAGTTAGGACATCTTAAGACTCTATATTACATATTAGCATGTTGAAAAGCACGTAAGTATGACGTAGGACGCCTTAAAGCTCCAAACAACACATTACAACACGGTACGAAACCATAAAACTCCATAATAAACCTAATGATATTGTCCAAGTCCTTTCAAGATCGTACGATAACATCAGGACTTGTTACGACGCTGTATGCGACATTAGCAACATGAAAAGCAATTTATAATAATGTAGGACGCGTTACTACTTCTAAAAACACCTTACATCACCGTTCGAAAAATTAAAACCTAATAATAAACCTAATGAATTCCTCCGAGTTATTTAATCATCGTACAACAACTTATAATATCTTATGAGTCTGTATGCCACATTAGCACCTTGAAAAGCATGTTACTATAATGTACGACACCTCACAACTCGTAACAGCACCTTACAATACCGTATGTAAACATAAAATCCATAGTAAACCTAATGAATTCGTCCGAGTCTTTTGAACATCTAATTACAAGTTAGGACATCTTAATACTCTATATGACATATTAGCACGTTGAAAAGCACGTAAGTCTGACGTAGGACGCCTTAAAGCTCCAAACAACACATTACAACACCGTACGAAACCATAAAACTCCATAGTAAACCTAATGAAATTGTCCATGTCCTTTCAAAATCGTAGGATAACATCAGGACTTGTTACGACTCTTTATGCGACATTAGCAACATGAAAAGCAATTTATATTAATGTAGGACGCGTTACAACTTCTAAGAACACCTTACAACTTCTAAGAACACCGTTCGAAACATTAAAACTCAATAATAAACCAAATGAATTCCTCCGAGTTATTTAATCATCGTACGACAACTTATAATATCTTACGACTCTGTATGCCACATTAGCAACTTAAAAAGCATGTTACTATAATGTATGACACCTCACAACTCCTAACAACACCTTACAATACCGTAAGTAAACATAAAATCCATAATAAACCTAATGAATTCGTCCGAGTCCTTTGAACATCGTATTACAAGTTAGGTCATCTTAAGAATCTGTATGACATATTAGCATGTTGAAAAGCACGTATCTATGACGTAGGACGTCTTAAAGCTGCAAACAACACCGTACGAAACCATAAAACTCCATAATAAACCTAATGAATTTGTCCAAGTCCTTTGAAAAACGTAAGATAACTCAGGACTTGTTACGACTCTGTATGCGACATTAGCAACATGAAAAACAATTTATAATAATGTAGGACGCGTTACAACTTTTAAGAACACCTTACATCACCGTTCGAAACATTAAAACTCCATAATAAAGATAATGAATTTTTCCGAGTCATTTAAACATCGTACAACAACTTAGAATATCTTACGACGCTGTATGCCACATTAGCACCTTGAAAAGCATGTTACTATAATGTACGACACCTCACAACTCGTAACAACACCTTACAAAACCGTATGTAAACATAAAATCCATAATAAACATAATGAATTCGTCCGAGTCTTTTGAACATCGTATTACAAGTTAGGACATCTTAAGACTCTATATTACATATTAGCATGTTGAAAAGCACGTAAGTATGACGTAGGACGCCTTAAAGCTCCAAACAACACATTACAACACGGTACGAAACCATAAAACTCCATAATAAACCTAATGATATTGTCCAAGTCCTTTCAAGATCGTACGATAACATCAGGACTTGTTACGACGCTGTATGCGACATTAGCAACATGAAAAGCAATTTATAATAATGTAGGACGCGTTACTACTTCTAAAAACACCTTACATCACCGTTCGAAAAATTAAAACCTAATAATAAACCTAATGAATTCCTCCGAGTTATTTAATCATCGTACAACAACTTATAATATCTTATGAGTCTGTATGCCACATTAGCACCTTGAAAAGCATGTTACTATAATGTACGACACCTCACAACTCGTAACAGCACCTTACAATACCGTATGTAAACATAAAATCCATAGTAAACCTAATGAATTCGTCCGAGTCTTTTGAACATCTAATTACAAGTTAGGACATCTTAATACTCTATATGACATATTAGCACGTTGAAAAGCACGTAAGTCTGACGTAGGACGCCTTAAAGCTCCAAACAACACATTACAACACCGTACGAAACCATAAAACTCCATAGTAAACCTAATGAAATTGTCCATGTCCTTTCAAAATCGTAGGATAACATCAGGACTTGTTACGACTCTTTATGCGACATTAGCAACATGAAAAGCAATTTATATTAATGTAGGACGCGTTACAACTTCTAAGAACACCTTACAACTTCTAAGAACACCGTTCGAAACATTAAAACTCAATAATAAACCAAATGAATTCCTCCGAGTTATTTAATCATCGTACGACAACTTATAATATCTTACGACTCTGTATGCCACATTAGCAACTTAAAAAGCATGTTACTATAATGTATGACACCTCACAACTCCTAACAACACCTTACAATACCGTAAGTAAACATAAAATCCATAATAAACCTAATGAATTCGTCCGAGTCCTTTGAACATCGTATTACAAGTTAGGTCATCTTAAGAATCTGTATGACATATTAGCATGTTGAAAAGCACGTATCTATGACGTAGGACGTCTTAAAGCTGCAAACAACACCGTACGAAACCATAAAACTCCATAATAAACCTAATGAATTTGTCCAAGTCCTTTGAAAAACGTAAGATAACTCAGGACTTGTTACGACTCTGTATGCGACATTAGCAACATGAAAAACAATTTATAATAATGTAGGACGCGTTACAACTTTTAAGAACACCTTACATCACCGTTCGAAACATTAAAACTCCATAATAAAGATAATGAATTTTTCCGAGTCATTTAAACATCGTACAACAACTTAGAATATCTTACGACGCTGTATGCCACATTAGCACCTTGAAAAGCATGTTACTATAATGTACGACACCTCACAACTCGTAACAACACCTTACAAAACCGTATGTAAACATAAAATCCATAATAAACATAATGAATTCGTCCGAGTCTTTTGAACATCGTATTACAAGTTAGGACATCTTAAGACTCTATATTACATATTAGCATGTTGAAAAGCACGTAAGTATGACGTAGGACGCCTTAAAGCTCCAAACAACACATTACAACACGGTACGAAACCATAAAACTCCATAATAAACCTAATGATATTGTCCAAGTCCTTTCAAGATCGTACGATAACATCAGGACTTGTTACGACGCTGTATGCGACATTAGCAACATGAAAATCAATTTATAATAATGTAGGACGCGTTACAACTTCTAAGAACACCTTACATCACCGTTCGAAAAATTAAAACCTAATAATAAACCTAATGAATTCCTCCGAGTTATTTAATCATCGTACAACAACTTATAATATCTTATGAGTCTGTATGCCACATTAGCACCTTGAAAAGCATGTTACTATAATGTACGACACCTCACAACTCGTAAAAGCACCTTACAATACCGTATGTAAACATAAAATCCATAGTAAACCTAATGAATTCGTCCGAGTCTTTTGAACATCGAATTACAAGTTAGGACATCTTAATACTCTATATGATATATTAGCACGTTGAAAAGCACGTAAGTCTGACATAGGACGCCTTAAAGCTCCAAACAACACATTACAACACCGTACGAAACCATAAAACTCCATAGTAAACCTAATGAAATTGTCCATGTCCTTTCAAAATCGTAGGATAACATCAGGACTTGTTACGACTCTGTATGCGACATTAGCAACATGAAAAGCAATTTATATTAATGTAGGACGCGTTACAACTTCTAAGAACACCTTACATCACTGTTCGAAACATTAAAACTCAATAATAAACCAAATGAATTCCTCCGAGTTATTTAATCATCGTACGACAACTTATAATATCTTACGACTCTGTATGCCACATTAGCAACTTAAAAAGCATGTTACTATAATGTATGACACCTCACAACTCCTAACAACACCTTACAATACCGTAAGTAAACATAAAATCCATAATAAACCTAATGAATTCGTCCGAGTCCTTTGAACATCGTATTACAAGTTAGGTCATCTTAAGAATCTGTATGACATATTAGCATGTTGAAAAGCACGTATCTATTACGTAGGACGTCTTAAAGCTGCAAACAACACCGTACGAAACCATAAAACTCCATAATAAACCTAATGAATTTGTCCAAGTCCTTTGAAAAACGTAAGATAACTCAGGACTTGTTACGACTCTGTATGCGACATTAGCAACATGAAAAACAATTTATAATAATGTAGGACGCGTTACAACTTTTAAGAACACCTTACATCACCGTTCGAAACATTAAAACTCCATAATAAAGATAATGAATTTTTCCGAGTCATTTAAACATCGTACAACAACTTAGAATATCTTACGACGCTGTATGCCACATTAGCACCTTGAAAAGCATGTTACTATAATGTACGACACCTCACAACTCGTAACAACACCTTACAAAACCGTATGTAAACATAAAATCCATAATAAACCTAATGAATTCGTCCGAGTCTTTTGAACATCGTATTACAAGTTAGGACATCTTAAGACTCTATATTACATATTAGCATGTTGAAAAGCACGTAAGTATGACGTAGGACGCCTTAAAGCTCCAAACAACACATTACAACACGGTACGAAACCATAAAACTCCATAATAAACCTAATGATATTGTCCAAGTCCTTTCAAGATCGTACGATAACATCAGGACTTGTTACGACGCTGTATGCGACATTAGCAACATGAAAATCAATTTATAATAATGTAGGACGCGTTACAACTTCTAAGAACACCTTACATCACCGTTCGAAAAATTAAAACCTAATAATAAACCTAATGAATTCCTCCGAGTTATTTAATCATCGTACAACAACTTATAATATCTTATGAGTCTGTATGCCACATTAGCACCTTGAAAAGCATGTTACTATAATGTACGACACCTCACAACTCGTAACAGCACCTTACAATACCGTATGTAAACATAAAATCCATAGTAAACCTAATGAATTCGTCCGAGTCTTTTGAACATCTAATTACAAGTTAGGACATCTTAATACTCTATATGACATATTAGCACGTTGAAAAGCACGTAAGTCTGACGTAGGACGCCTTAAAGCTCCAAACAACACATTACAACACCGTACGAAACCATAAAACTCCATAGTAAACCTAATGAAATTGTCCATGTCCTTTCAAAATCGTAGGATAACATCAGGACTTGTTACGACTCTTTATGCGACATTAGCAACATGAAAAGCAATTTATATTAATGTAGGACGCGTTACAACTTCTAAGAACACCTTACAACTTCTAAGAACACCGTTCGAAACATTAAAACTCAATAATAAACCAAATGAATTCCTCCGAGTTATTTAATCATCGTACGACAACTTATAATATCTTACGACTCTGTATGCCACATTAGCAACTTAAAAAGCATGTTACTATAATGTATGACACCTCACAACTCCTAACAACACCTTACAATACCGTAAGTAAACATAAAATCCATAATAAACCTAATGAATTCGTCCGAGTCCTTTGAACATCGTATTACAAGTTAGGTCATCTTAAGAATCTGTATGACATATTAGCATGTTGAAAAGCACGTATCTATGACGTAGGACGTCTTAAAGCTGCAAACAACACCGTACGAAACCATAAAACTCCATAATAAACCTAATGAATTTGTCCAAGTCCTTTGAAAAACGTAAGATAACTCAGGACTTGTTACGACTCTGTATGCGACATTAGCAACATGAAAAACAATTTATAATAATGTAGGACGCGTTACAACTTTTAAGAACACCTTACATCACCGTTCGAAACATTAAAACTCCATAATAAAGATAATGAATTTTTCCGAGTCATTTAAACATCGTACAACAACTTAGAATATCTTACGACGCTGTATGCCACATTAGCACCTTGAAAAGCATGTTACTATAATGTACGACACCTCACAACTCGTAACAACACCTTACAAAACCGTATGTAAACATAAAATCCATAATAAACATAATGAATTCGTCCGAGTCTTTTGAACATCGTATTACAAGTTAGGACATCTTAAGACTCTATATTACATATTAGCATGTTGAAAAGCACGTAAGTATGACGTAGGACGCCTTAAAGCTCCAAACAACACATTACAACACGGTACGAAACCATAAAACTCCATAATAAACCTAATGATATTGTCCAAGTCCTTTCAAGATCGTACGATAACATCAGGACTTGTTACGACGCTGTATGCGACATTAGCAACATGAAAAGCAATTTATAATAATGTAGGACGCGTTACTACTTCTAAAAACACCTTACATCACCGTTCGAAAAATTAAAACCTAATAATAAACCTAATGAATTCCTCCGAGTTATTTAATCATCGTACAACAACTTATAATATCTTATGAGTCTGTATGCCACATTAGCACCTTGAAAAGCATGTTACTATAATGTACGACACCTCACAACTCGTAACAGCACCTTACAATACCGTATGTAAACATAAAATCCATAGTAAACCTAATGAATTCGTCCGAGTCTTTTGAACATCTAATTACAAGTTAGGACATCTTAATACTCTATATGACATATTAGCACGTTGAAAAGCACGTAAGTCTGACGTAGGACGCCTTAAAGCTCCAAACAACACATTACAACACCGTACGAAACCATAAAACTCCATAGTAAACCTAATGAAATTGTCCATGTCCTTTCAAAATCGTAGGATAACATCAGGACTTGTTACGACTCTTTATGCGACATTAGCAACATGAAAAGCAATTTATATTAATGTAGGACGCGTTACAACTTCTAAGAACACCTTACAACTTCTAAGAACACCGTTCGAAACATTAAAACTCAATAATAAACCAAATGAATTCCTCCGAGTTATTTAATCATCGTACGACAACTTATAATATCTTACGACTCTGTATGCCACATTAGCAACTTAAAAAGCATGTTACTATAATGTATGACACCTCACAACTCCTAACAACACCTTACAATACCGTAAGTAAACATAAAATCCATAATAAACCTAATGAATTCGTCCGAGTCCTTTGAACATCGTATTACAAGTTAGGTCATCTTAAGAATCTGTATGACATATTAGCATGTTGAAAAGCACGTATCTATGACGTAGGACGTCTTAAAGCTGCAAACAACACCGTACGAAACCATAAAACTCCATAATAAACCTAATGAATTTGTCCAAGTCCTTTGAAAAACGTAAGATAACTCAGGACTTGTTACGACTCTGTATGCGACATTAGCAACATGAAAAACAATTTATAATAATGTAGGACGCGTTACAACTTTTAAGAACACCTTACATCACCGTTCGAAACATTAAAACTCCATAATAAAGATAATGAATTTTTCCGAGTCATTTAAACATCGTACAACAACTTAGAATATCTTACGACGCTGTATGCCACATTAGCACCTTGAAAAGCATGTTACTATAATGTACGACACCTCACAACTCGTAACAACACCTTACAAAACCGTATGTAAACATAAAATCCATAATAAACATAATGAATTCGTCCGAGTCTTTTGAACATCGTATTACAAGTTAGGACATCTTAAGACTCTATATTACATATTAGCATGTTGAAAAGCACGTAAGTATGACGTAGGACGCCTTAAAGCTCCAAACAACACATTACAACACGGTACGAAACCATAAAACTCCATAATAAACCTAATGATATTGTCCAAGTCCTTTCAAGATCGTACGATAACATCAGGACTTGTTACGACGCTGTATGCGACATTAGCAACATGAAAATCAATTTATAATAATGTAGGACGCGTTACAACTTCTAAGAACACCTTACATCACCGTTCGAAAAATTAAAACCTAATAATAAACCTAATGAATTCCTCCGAGTTATTTAATCATCGTACAACAACTTATAATATCTTATGAGTCTGTATGCCACATTAGCACCTTGAAAAGCATGTTACTATAATGTACGACACCTCACAACTCGTAAAAGCACCTTACAATACCGTATGTAAACATAAAATCCATAGTAAACCTAATGAATTCGTCCGAGTCTTTTGAACATCGAATTACAAGTTAGGACATCTTAATACTCTATATGATATATTAGCACGTTGAAAAGCACGTAAGTCTGACATAGGACGCCTTAAAGCTCCAAACAACACATTACAACACCGTACGAAACCATAAAACTCCATAGTAAACCTAATGAAATTGTCCATGTCCTTTCAAAATCGTAGGATAACATCAGGACTTGTTACGACTCTGTATGCGACATTAGCAACATGAAAAGCAATTTATATTAATGTAGGACGCGTTACAACTTCTAAGAACACCTTACATCACTGTTCGAAACATTAAAACTCAATAATAAACCAAATGAATTCCTCCGAGTTATTTAATCATCGTACGACAACTTATAATATCTTACGACTCTGTATGCCACATTAGCAACTTAAAAAGCATGTTACTATAATGTATGACACCTCACAACTCCTAACAACACCTTACAATACCGTAAGTAAACATAAAATCCATAATAAACCTAATGAATTCGTCCGAGTCCTTTGAACATCGTATTACAAGTTAGGTCATCTTAAGAATCTGTATGACATATTAGCATGTTGAAAAGCACGTATCTATTACGTAGGACGTCTTAAAGCTGCAAACAACACCGTACGAAACCATAAAACTCCATAATAAACCTAATGAATTTGTCCAAGTCCTTTGAAAAACGTAAGATAACTCAGGACTTGTTACGACTCTGTATGCGACATTAGCAACATGAAAAACAATTTATAATAATGTAGGACGCGTTACAACTTTTAAGAACACCTTACATCACCGTTCGAAACATTAAAACTCCATAATAAAGATAATGAATTTTTCCGAGTCATTTAAACATCGTACAACAACTTAGAATATCTTACGACGCTGTATGCCACATTAGCACCTTGAAAAGCATGTTACTATAATGTACGACACCTCACAACTCGTAACAACACCTTACAAAACCGTATGTAAACATAAAATCCATAATAAACCTAATGAATTCGTCCGAGTCTTTTGAACATCGTATTACAAGTTAGGACATCTTAAGACTCTATATTACATATTAGCATGTTGAAAAGCACGTAAGTATGACGTAGGACGCCTTAAAGCTCCAAACAACACATTACAACACGGTACGAAACCATAAAACTCCATAATAAACCTAATGATATTGTCCAAGTCCTTTCAAGATCGTACGATAACATCAGGACTTGTTACGACGCTGTATGCGACATTAGCAACATGAAAATCAATTTATAATAATGTAGGACGCGTTACAACTTCTAAGAACACCTTACATCACCGTTCGAAAAATTAAAACCTAATAATAAATCTAATGAATTCCTCCGAGTTATTTAATCATCGTACAACAACTTATAATATCTTATGAGTCTGTATGCCACATTAGCACCTTGAAAAGCATGTTACTATAATGTACGACACCTCACAACTCGTAAAAGCACCTTACAATACCGTATGTAAACATAAAATCCATAGTAAACCTAATGAATTCGTCCGAGTCTTTTGAACATCGAATTACAAGTTAGGACATCTTAATACTCTATATGATATATTAGCACGTTGAAAAGCACGTAAGTCTGACATAGGACGCCTTAAAGCTCCAAACAACACATTACAACATCGTACGAAACCATAAAACTCCATAGTAAACCTAATGAAATTGTCCATGTCCTTTCAAAATCGTAGGATAACATCAGGACTTGTTACGACTCTGTATGCGACATTAGCAACATGAAAAGCAATTTATATTAATGTAGGACGCGTTACAACTTCTAAGAACACCTTACATCACTGTTCGAAACATTAAAACTCAATAATAAACCAAATGAATTCCTCCGAGTTATTTAATCATCGTACGACAACTTATAATATCTTACGACTCTGTATGCCACATTAGCAACTTAAAAAGCATGTTACTATAATGTATGACACCTCACAACTCCTAACAACACCTTACAATACCGTAAGTAAACATAAAATCCATAATAAACCTAATGAATTCGTCCGAGTCCTTTGAACATCGTATTACAAGTTAGGTCATCTTAAGAATCTGTATGACATATTAGCATGTTGAAAAGCACGTATCTATTACGTAGGACGTCTTAAAGCTGCAAACAACACCGTACGAAACCATAAAACTCCATAATAAACCTAATGAATTTGTCCAAGTCCTTTGAAAAACGTAAGATAACTCAGGACTTGTTACGACTCTGTATGCGACATTAGCAACATGAAAAACAATTTATAATAATGTAGGACGCGTTACAACTTTTAAGAACACCTTACATCACCGTTCGAAACATTAAAACTCCATAATAAAGATAATGAATTTTTCCGAGTCATTTAAACATCGTACAACAACTTAGAATATCTTACGACGCTGTATGCCACATTAGGACCTTGAAAAGCATGTTACTATAATGTACGACACCTCACAACTCGTAACAACACCTTACAAAACCGTATGTAAACATAAAATCCATAATAAACCTAATGAATTCGTCCGAGTCTTTTGAACATCGTATTACAAGTTAGGACATCTTAAGACTCTATATTACATATTAGCATGTTGAAAAGCACGTAAGTATGACGTAGGACGCCTTAAAGCTCCAAACAACACATTACAACACGGTACGAAACCATAAAACTCCATAATAAACCTAATGATATTGTCCAAGTCCTTTCAAGATCGTACGATAACATCAGGACTTGTTACGACGCTGTATGCGACATTAGCAACACGAAAATCAATTTATAATAATGTAGGACGCGTTACAACTTCTAAGAACACCTTACATCACCGTTCGAAAAATTAAAGCCTAATAATAAACCTAATGAATTCCTCCGAGTTATTTAATCATCGTACAACAACTTATAATATCTTATGAGTCTGTATGCCACATTAGCACCTTGAAAAGCATGTTACTATAATGTACGACACCTCACAACTCGTAAAAGCACCTTACAATACCGTATGTAAACATAAAATCCATAGTAAACCTAATGAATTCGTCCGAGTCTTTTGAACATCGAATTACAAGTTAGGACATCTTAATACTCTATATGATATATTAGCACGTTGAAAAGCACGTAAGTCTGACATAGGACGCCTTAAAGCTCCAAACAACACATTACAACATCGTACGAAACCATAAAACTCCATAGTAAACCTAATGAAATTGTCCATGTCCTTTCAAAATCGTAGGATAACATCAGGACTTGTTACGACTCTGTATGCGACATTAGCAACATGAAAAGCAATTTATATTAATGTAGGACGCGTTACAACTTCTAAGAACACCTTACATCACTGTTCGAAACATTAAAACTCAATAATAAACCAAATGAATTCCTCCGAGTTATTTAATCATCGTACGACAACTTATAATATCTTACGACTCTGTATGCCACATTAGCAACTTAAAAAGCATGTTACTATAATGTATGACACCTCACAACTCCTAACAACACCTTACAATACCGTAAGTAAACATAAAATCCATAATAAACCTAATGAATTCGTCCGAGTCCTTTGAACATCGTATTACAAGTTAGGTCATCTTAAGAATCTGTATGACATATTAGCATGTTGAAAAGCACGTATCTATTACGTAGGACGTCTTAAAGCTGCAAACAACACCGTACGAAACCATAAAACTCCATAATAAACCTAATGAATTTGTCCAAGTCCTTTGAAAAACGTAAGATAACTCAGGACTTGTTACGACTCTGTATGCGACATTAGCAACATGAAAAACAATTTATAATAATGTAGGACGCGTTACAACTTTTAAGAACACCTTACATCACCGTTCGAAACATTAAAACTCCATAATAAAGATAATGAATTTTTCCGAGTCATTTAAACATCGTACAACAACTTAGAATATCTTACGACGCTGTATGCCACATTAGGACCTTGAAAAGCATGTTACTATAATGTACGACACCTCACAACTCGTAACAACACCTTACAAAACCGTATGTAAACATAAAATCCATAATAAACCTAATGAATTCGTCCGAGTCTTTTGAACATCGTATTACAAGTTAGGACATCTTAAGACTCTATATTACATATTAGCATGTTGAAAAGCACGTAAGTATGACGTAGGACGCCTTAAAGCTCCAAACAACACATTACAACACGGTACGAAACCATAAAACTCCATAATAAACCTAATGATATTGTCCAAGTCCTTTCAAGATCGTACGATAACATCAGGACTTGTTACGACGCTGTATGCGACATTAGCAACACGAAAATCAATTTATAATAATGTAGGACGCGTTACAACTTCTAAGAACACCTTACATCACCGTTCGAAAAATTAAAGCCTAATAATAAACCTAATGAATTCCTCCGAGTTATTTAATCATCGTACAACAACTTATAATATCTTATGAGTCTGTATGCCACATTAGCACCTTGAAAAGCATGTTACTATAATGTACGACACCTCACAACTCGTAAAAGCACCTTACAATACCGTATGTAAACATAAAATCCATAGTAAACCTAATGAATTCGTCCGAGTCTTTTGAACATCGAATTACAAGTTAGGACATCTTAATACTCTATATGATATATTAGCACGTTGAAAAGCACGTAAGTCTGACGTAGGACGCCTTAAAGCTCCAAACAACACATTACAACACCGTACGAAACCATAAAACTCCATAGTAAACCTAATGAAATTGTCCATGTCCTTTCAAAATCGTAGGATAACATCAGGACTTGTTACGACTCTGTATGCGACATTAGCAACATGAAAAGCAATTTATATTAATGTAGGACGCGTTACAACTTCTAAGAACACCTTACATCACCGTTCGAAACATTAAAACTCAATAATAAACCAAATGAATTCCTCCGAGTTATTTAATCATCGTACGACAACTTATAATATCTTACGACTCTGTATGCCACATTAGCAACTTAAAAAGCATGTTACTATAATGTACGACACCTCACAACTCCTAACAACACCTTACAATACCGTAAGTAAACATAAAATCCATAATAAACCTAATGAATTCGTCCGAGTCCTTTGAACATCGTATTACAAGTTAGGTCATCTTAAGAATCTGTATGACATATTAGAACGTTGAAAAGAACGTTAGTAAGACGTAGGACGTCTTAAAGCTGCAAACAACACCGTACGAAACCATAAAACTCCATAATAAACCAAATGAATTTGTCCAAGTCCTTTGAAAATCGTAAGATAACTCAGGATTTGTTACGACTCTGTATGCGACATTAGCAACATGAAAAACAATTTCTAATAATGTAGGACGCGTTACAACTTTTAAGAACACCTTACATCACCGTTCGAAACATTAAAACTCCATAATAAACATAATGAAATATTCCGAGTCATTTAAACATCGTACAACAACTTAGAATATCTTACGACTCTATATGCCACATTAGCACCTTGAAAAGCATGTTACTATAATGTACGACACCTCACAACTCTTAACAACACCTTACAAAACCGTATGTAAACATAAAATCCATAATAAACCTAATGAATTCGTCCGAGTCTTTTGAACATCGTATTACAAGTTAGGACATCTTAAGACTCTATATTACATATTAGCATGTTGAAAAGCACGTAAGTATGACGTAGGACGCCTTAAAGCTCCAAACAACACATTACAACACGGTACGAAACCATAAAACTCCATAATAAACCTAATGATATTGTCCAAGTCCTTTCAAGATCGTACGATAACATCAGGACTTGTTACGACGCTGTATGCGACATTAGCAACACGAAAATCAATTTATAATAATGTAGGACGCGTTACAACTTCTAAGAACACCTTACATCACCGTTCGAAAAATTAAAGCCTAATAATAAACCTAATGAATTCCTCCGAGTTATTTAATCATCGTACAACAACTTATAATATCTTATGAGTCTGTATGCCACATTAGCACCTTGAAAAGCATGTTACTATAATGTACGACACCTCACAACTCGTAAAAGCACCTTACAATACCGTATGTAAACATAAAATCCATAGTAAACCTAAAGAATTCGTCCGAGTCTTTTGAACATCGAATTACAAGTTAGGACATCTTAATACTCTATATGATATATTAGCACGTTGAAAAGCACGTAAGTCTGACGTAGGACGCCTTAAAGCTCCAAACAACACATTACAACACCGTACGAAACCATAAAACTCCATAGTAAACCTAATGAAATTGTCCATGTCCTTTCAAAATCGTAGGATAACATCAGGACTTGTTACGACTCTGTATGCGACATTAGCAACATGAAAAGCAATTTATATTAATGTAGGACGCGTTACAACTTCTAAGAACACCTTACATCACCGTTCGAAACATTAAAACTCAATAATAAACCAAATGAATTCCTCCGAGTTATTTAATCATTGTACGACAACTTATAATATCTTACGACTCTGTATGCCACATTAGCAACTTAAAAAGCATGTTACTATAATGTACGACACCTCACAACTCCTAACAACACCTTACAATACCGTAAGTAAACATAAAATCCATAATAAACCTAATGAATTCGTCCGAGTCCTTTGAACATCGTATTACAAGTTAGGTCATCTTAAGAATCTGTATGACATATTAGAACGTTGAAAAGAACGTTAGTAAGACGTAGGACGTCTTAAAGCTGCAAACAACACCGTACGAAACCATAAAACTCCATAATAAACCAAATGAATTTGTCCAAGTCCTTTGAAAATCGTAAGATAACTCAGGATTTGTTACGACTCTGTATGCGACATTAGCAACATGAAAAACAATTTCTAATAATGTAGGACGCGTTACAACTTTTAAGAACACCTTACATCACCGTTCGAAACATTAAAACTCCATAATAAACATAATGAAATATTCCGAGTCATTTAAACATCGTACAACAACTTAGAATATCTTACGACTCTATATGCCACATTAGCACCTTGAAAAGCATGTTACTATAATGTACGACACCTCACAACTCTTAACAACACCTTACAAAACCGTATGTAAACATAAAATCCATAATAAACCTAATGAATTCGTCCGAGTCTTTTGAACATCGTATTACATGTTAGGACATCTTAAGACTCTATATGACATATTAGCATGTTGAAAAGCACGTAAGTATGACGTAGGACGCCTTAAAGCTCCAGACAACACATTACAACACCGTACGAATCCATAAAACTCCATAATAAACCTAATGATATTGTCCAAGTCCTTTCAAGATCGTACAATAACATCAGGACTTGTTACGACGCTGTATGCGACATTAGCAACACGAAAAGCAATTTATAATAATGTAGGACGCGTTACAACTTCTAAGAACACCTTACATCACCGTTCGAAACATTAAAACTCAATAATAAACCAAATGAATTCCTCCGAGTTATTTAATCATCGTACGACAACTTATAATATCTTACGACTCTGTATGCCACATTAGCAACTTAAAAAGCATGTTACTATAATATATGACACCTCACAACTCCTAACAACACTTTACAATACCGTAAGTAAACATAAAATCCATAATAAACCTAATGAATTCGTCCGAGTCCTTTGAACATCGTATTACAAGTTAGGTCATCTTAAGAATCTGTATGACATATTAGCATGTTGAAAAGCACGTATCTATTACGTAGGACGTCTTAAAGCTGCAAACAACACCGTACGAAACCATAAAACTCCATAATAAACCTAATGAATTTGTCCAAGTCCTTTGAAAAACGTAAGATAACTCAGGACTTGTTACGACTCTGTATGCGACATTAGCAACATGAAAAACAATTTATAATAATGTAGGACGCGTTACAACTTTTAAGAACACCTTACATCACCGTTCGAAACATTAAAACTCCATAATAAAGATAATGAATTTTTCCGAGTCATTTAAACATCGTACAACAACTTAGAATATCTTACGACGCTGTATGCCACATTAGGACCTTGAAAAGCATGTTACTATAATGTACGACACCTCACAACTCGTAACAACACCTTACAAAACCGTATGTAAACATAAAATCCATAATAAACCTAATGAATTCGTCCGAGTCTTTTGAACATCGTATTACAAGTTAGGACATCTTAAGACTCTATATTACATATTAGCATGTTGAAAAGCACGTAAGTATGACGTAGGACGCCTTAAAGCTCCAAACAACACATTACAACACGGTACGAAACCATAAAACTCCATAATAAACCTAATGATATTGTCCAAGTCCTTTCAAGATCGTACGATAACATCAGGACTTGTTACGACGCTGTATGCGACATTAGCAACACGAAAATCAATTTATAATAATGTAGGACGCGTTACAACTTCTAAGAACACCTTACATCACCGTTCGAAAAATTAAAGCCTAATAATAAACCTAATGAATTCCTCCGAGTTATTTAATCATCGTACAACAACTTATAATATCTTATGAGTCTGTATGCCACATTAGCACCTTGAAAAGCATGTTACTATAATGTACGACACCTCACAACTCGTAAAAGCACCTTACAATACCGTATGTAAACATAAAATCCATAGTAAACCTAATGAATTCGTCCGAGTCTTTTGAACATCGAATTACAAGTTAGGACATCTTAATACTCTATATGATATATTAGCACGTTGAAAAGCACGTAAGTCTGACGTAGGACGCCTTAAAGCTCCAAACAACACATTACAACACCGTACGAAACCATAAAACTCCATAGTAAACCTAATGAAATTGTCCATGTCCTTTCAAAATCGTAGGATAACATCAGGACTTGTTACGACTCTGTATGCGACATTAGCAACATGAAAACCAATTTATATTAATGTAGGACGCGTTACAACTTCTAAGAACACCTTACATCACCGTTCGAAACATTAAAACTCAATAATAAACCAAATGAATTCCTCCGAGTTATTTAATCATCGTACGACAACTTATAATAACTTACGACTCTGTATGCCACATTAGCAACTTAAAAAGCATGTTACTATAATGTACGACACCTCACAACTCCTAACAACACCTTACAATACCGTAAGTAAACATAAAATCCATAATAAACCTAATGAATTCGTCCGAGTCCTTTGAACATCGTATTACAAGTTAGGTCATCTTAAGAATCTGTATGACATATTAGAACGTTGAAAAGAACGTTAGTAAGACGTAGGACGTCTTAAAGCTGCAAACAACACCGTACGAAACCATAAAACTCCATAATAAACCAAATGAATTTGTCCAAGTCCTTTGAAAATCGTAAGATAACTCAGGATTTGTTACGACTCTGTATGCGACATTAGCAACATGAAAAACAATTTCTAATAATGTAGGACGCGTTACAACTTTTAAGAACACCTTACATCACCGTTCGAAACATTAAAACTCCATAATAAACATAATGAAATATTCCGAGTCATTTAAACATCGTACAACAACTTAGAATATCTTACGACTCTATATGCCACATTAGCACCTTGAAAAGCATGTTACTATAATGTACGACACCTCACAACTCTTAACAACACCTTACAAAACCGTATGTAAACATAAAATCCATAATAAACCTAATGAATTCGTCCGAGTCTTTTGAACATCGTATTACATGTTAGGACATCTTAAGACTCTATATGACATATTAGCATGTTGAAAAGCACGTAAGTATGACGTAGGACGCCTTAAAGCTCCAGACAACACATTACAACACCGTACGAATCCATAAAACTCCATAATAAACCTAATGATATTGTCCAAGTCCTTTCAAGATCGTACGATAACATCAGGACTTGTTACGACGCTGTATGCGACATTAGCAACACGAAAAGCAATTTATAATAATGTAGGACGCGTTACAACTTCTAAGAACACCTTACATCACCGTTCGAAACATTAAAACTCAATAATAAACCTAATGAATTCCTCCGAGTTATTTAATCATTGTACAACAACTTATAATATCTTACGAGTCTGTATGCCACATTAGCACCTTGAAAAGCATGTTATTATAATGTATGACACCTCACAACTAGTAACAACACCTTACAATACCGTATGTAAACATAAAATCCATAATAAACCTAACGAATTCGTCCGAGTCTTTTGAACATCGAATTACAAGTTAGGACATCTTAATACTCTATATGACGTATTAGCACGTATGTCTGATGTAGGACGCCTTAAAGCTCCAAACAACACATTACAACACCGTACGAAACCAAAAAACTCCATAGTAAACCTAATGAAATTGTCCATGTCCTTTCAAGATCGTAGGATAACATCAGGACTTGTTACGACTGTGTATGCGACATTAGCAACATGAAAAGCAATTTATATTAATGTAGGACGCGTTACAACTTCTAAGAACACCTTGCATCACCGTTCGAAACATTAAAACTCAATAATAAACCAAATGAATTCCTCCGAGTTATTTAATCATCGTACGACAACTTATAATATCTTACGACTCTGTATGCCACATTAGCAACTTGAAAAGCATGTTACTATAATGTACGACACCTAACAACTCCTAACAACACCTTACAATAACGTAAGTAAGCATAAAATCCATAATAAACCTAACGAATTCGTCTGAGTCCTTTGAACATCGTATTACAAGTTAGGTCATCTTCAGAATCTGTATGACATATTAGCATGTTGAAAAGCACGTAAGTATGACGTAGGACGTCTTAAAGCTGCAAACAACACCGTACGAAACCATAAAACTCCATAATAAACCTAATGAATTTGTCCAAGTCCTTTGAAAATCGTAAGATAACTCAGGACTTGTTACGACTCTATATGCGACATTAGCAACATGAAAAACAATTTATAATAATGTAGGACGCGAACAACTTTTAAGAACACCTTACATCACTGTTCGAAACATTAAAACTCCATAATAAACCTAATGACTTTTTCCGAGTCATTTAAACATTGTACGACAGCTTAGAATTTCTTACGAGTCTGTATGCCACATTAGCACCTTGAAAAGCATGTTACTATAATGTACGACACCTCACAACTCGTAACAACACCTTACAATACCGTATGTAAACTTAAAATCCATAATAAACCTAATGAATTCGTCCGAGTCTTTTGAACATCGTATTACAAGTTAGGACATCTTAAGACTCTATATGACATACTAGCATGTTGAAAAGCACGTAAGTATGACGTAGGACGCCTTAAAGCTCCAAACAACACATTACAACACCGTACGACACCATAAAACTCCATAATAAACCTAATGATATTGTCCAATTCCTTTCAAGATCGTACGATAACATCAGGACTTGTTACGACGCTGTATGCGACATTAGCAACATGAAAAGCAATTTATAATAATGTAGGACGCGTTACAACTTCTAAGAACACCTTACATCACCGTTCAAAACATTAAAACTCAATAATAAACCTAATGAATTCCTCCGAGTTATTTAATCATCGTACAACAACTTATAATATATTACGAGTCTGTATGCCATATTAGCACCTTGAAAAGCATGTTACTATAATGTACGACACCTCACAACTCGTAACAACACCTTTCAATACCGTATGTAAACATAAAATCCATAATAAACCTAATGAATTCGTCCGAGTCATTTGAACATCGAATTACAAGTTAGGACATTTTAATACTCTATATGACATATTAGCACGTTGAAAAGCACGTAAGTCTGACGTAGGACGCCTTAAAGCTCCAAACAACACATTACAACACCGTACGAAACCATAAAACTCCATAGTAAACCTAATGAAATTGTCCATGTCCTTTCAAGATCGTAGGATAACATCAGGACTTGTTACGACTCTGTATGCGACATTAGCAACATGAAAAGCAATTTATATTAATGTAGGGCGCGTTACAACTTCTAAGAACACCTTACATCACCGTTCCAAACATTAAAACTCAATAATAAACAAAATGAATTCCTCCGAGTTATTTAATCATCGTACGACAACTTATAATATCTTACGACTCTGTATGCCACATTAGCAACTTGAAAAGCATGTTACTATAATGTACGACACCTCACAACTCCTAACAACACCTTACAATATAGTAAGTAAGCATAAAATCCTTAATAAACCTAACGAATTCGTCTGAGTCCTTTGAACATCGTATTACAAGTTAGGTCATCTTCAGAATCTGTATGACATATTAGCATGTTGAAAAGCACGTAAGTATGACGTAGGACGTCTTAAAGCTGCAAACAACACCGTACGAAACCATAAAACTCCATAATAAACCTAATGAATTTGTCCAAGTCCTTTGAAAATCGTAAGATAACTCAGGACTTGTTACGACGCTGTATGCGACATTAGCAACATGAAAAGCACTTTATAATAATGTAGGACGCGTTACAACTTCTAAGAACACCTTACATCACTGTTCGAAATATTAAAACTCAATAATAAACCTAATGAATTCCTCCGAGTTATTTAATCATCGTACAACAACTTATAATATCTTACGAGTCTGTATGCCACATTAGCACCTTGAAAAGCATGTTACTATAATGTACGACACCTCACAACTCGTAACAACACCTTTCAATACCGTATGTAAACATAAAATCCATAATAAACCTAATGAATTCGTCCGAGTCATTTGAACATCGAATTACAAGTTAGGACATTTTAATACTCTATATGACATATTAGCACGTTGAAAAGCACGTAAGTCTGACGTAGGACGCCTTAAAGCTCCAAACAACACATTACAACACCGTACGAAACCATAAAACTCCATAGTAAACCTAATGAAATTGTCCATGTCCTTTCAAGATCGTAGGATAACATCAGGACTTGTTACGACTCTGTATGCGACATTAGCAACATGAAAAGCAATTTATATTAATGTAGGGCGCGTTACAACTTCTAAGAACACCTTACATCACCGTTCCAAACATTAAAACTCAATAATAAACAAAATGAATTCCTCCGAGTTATTTAATCATCGTACGACAACTTATAATATCTTACGACTCTGTATGCCACATTAGCAACTTGAAAAGCATGTTACTATAATGTACGACACCTCACAACTCCTAACAACACCTTACAATATAGTAAGTAAGCATAAAATCCTTAATAAACCTAACGAATTCGTCTGAGTCCTTTGAACATCGTATTACAAGTTAGGTCATCTTCAGAATCTGTATGACATATTAGCATGTTGAAAAGCACGTAAGTATGACGTAGGACGTCTTAAAGCTGCAAACAACACCGTACGAAACCATAAAACTCCATAATAAACCTAATGAATTTGTCCAAGTCCTTTGAAAATCGTAAGATAACTCAGGACTTGTTACGACGCTGTATGCGACATTAGCAACATGAAAAGCACTTTATAATAATGTAGGACGCGTTACAACTTCTAAGAACACCTTACATCACTGTTCGAAATATTAAAACTCAATAATAAACCTAATGAATTCCTCCGAGTTATTTAATCATCGTACAACAACTTATAATATCTTACGAGTCTGTATGCCACATTAGCACCTTGAAAAGCATGTTACTATAATGTACGACACCTCACAACTCGTAACAACACCTTTCAATACCGTATGTAAACATAAAATCCATAATAAACCTAATGAATTCGTCCGAGTCATTTGAACATCGAATTACAAGTTAGGACATTTTAATACTCTATATGACATATTAGCACGTTGAAAAGCACGTAAGTCTGACGTAGGACGCCTTAAAGCTCCAAACAACACATTACAACACCGTACGAAACCATAAAACTCCATAGTAAACCTAATGAAATTGTCCATGTCCTTTCAAGATCGTAGGATAACATCAGGACTTGTTACGACTCTGTATGCGACATTAGCAACATGCAAAGCAATTTATATTAATGTAGGAAGCGTTACAACTTCTAAGAACACCTTACATCACCTTTCGAAACAATAAAACTCAATAATAAACCAAATGAATTCCTCCGAGTTATTTAATCATCGTACAAAAACTTATAATATCTTACGACTCTGTATGCCACATTAGCAACTTGAAAACCATGTTACTATAATGTACGACACCTAACAACTCCTAACAACACCTTACAATACCGTAAGTAAACATAAAATCCATAATAAACCTAACGAATTCGTCTAAGTCCTTTGAACATCGTATTACAAGTTAGGTCATCTTAAGAATCTGTATGACATATTAGCATGTTGAAAAGCACGTATATATGACGTAGGACGTCTTAAAGCTGCAAACAACACCGTACGAAACCATAAAACTCCATAATAAACCTAATGATATTGTCCAATTCCTTTCAAGATCGTACGATAACATCAGGACTTGTTACGACGCTGTATGCGACATTAGCAACATGAAAAGCAATTTATAATAATGTAGGACGCGTTACAACTTCTAAGAACACCTTACATCACAGTTCGAAACATTAAAACTCAATAATAAACCTAATGAATTCCTCCGAGTTATTTAATCATCATACAACAACTTATAATATCTTACGAGTCTGTATGCCACATTAGCACCTTGAAAAGCATGTTACTATAATGTACGACACCTCACAACTCGTAACAACACCTTACAATACCGTATGTAAACATAAAATCCATAATAAACCTAATGAATTCGTCCGAGTCTTTTGAACATCGAATTACAAGTTAGGACATCTTAATACTCTATATGACATATTAGCACATAGAAAAGCACGTAAGTCTAACGTAGGACGCCTTAAGGCTCCAAACAACACATTACAACACCGTACGAAACCATAAAACTCCATAGTAAACCTAATGAAATTGTCCATGTCCTTTCAAGATCGTAGGATAACATCAAGACTTGTTACGACTCTGTATGCGACATTAGCAACATGAAAAGCAATTTATATTAATGTAGGACGCGTTACAACTTCTAAGAACACCTTACATCACCGTTCCAAACATTAAAACTCAATAATAAACCAAATGAATTCCTCCGAGTTATTTAATCAACGTACGACAACTTATAATATCTTACGACTCTGTATGCCACATTAGCAACTTGAAAAGCATGTTACTATAATGTACGACACCTCACAACTCCTAACAACACCTTACAATACAGTAAGTAAACATAACATCCATAATAAACCTAACGAATTCATCCGAGTCCTTTGAACATCGTATTACAAGTTAGTTCATCTTAAGAATCTGTATGACATATTGGCACGTTGAAAAGCACGTAAGTATGACGTAGGACGTCTTAAAGCTGCAAACAACACCGTAAGAAACCATAAAACTCCATAATAAACCTAATGAATTTGTCCAAGTCCTTTGAAAATCGTAAGATAACTCAGGACTTGTTACGACGCTGTATGCGACATTAGCAACATGAAAAGCACTTTATAATAATGTAGGACGCGTTACAACTTCTTAGAACACCTTACATCACTGTTCGAAACATTAAAACTCAATAATAAACCTAATGAATTCCTCCGAGTTATTTAATCATCGTACAACAACTTATAATATTTTACGAGTCTGTATGCCACATTAGCACCTTGAAAAGCATGTTATCATAATGTACGACACCTCACAACTCGTAACAACACCTTACAATACCGTATGTAAACATAAAATCCATAATAAACCTAATGAATTTGTCCTAGTCTTTTGAACATCGAATTACAAGTTAGGACATCTTAAGACTCTATATGACATATTAGCATGTTGAAAAGCACGTAAGTATGACGTAGGACGCCTTAAAGCTCCAAACAACACATTACAACACCGTACGAAACCATAAAACTCCATAATAAACCTAATGATATTGTCCAATTCCTTTCAAGATCGTACGATAACATCAGGACTTGTTACGACGCTGTATGCGACATTAGCAACATGAAAAGCAATTTATAATAATGTAGGACGCGTTACAACTTCTAAGAACACCACATTAAAACTCAATAATAAACCTAATGAATTCCTCCGAGTTATTTAATCATCGTACAACAACTTATAATATCTTACGAGTCTGTATGCCACATTAGCACCTTGAAAAGCATGTTACTATAATGTACGACACCTCACAACTCGTAACAACACCTTACAATACCGTATGTAAACATAAAATCCATAATAAACCTAATGAATTCGTCCGAGTCTTTTGAACATCGAATTACAAGTTAGGACATCTTAATACTCTATATGACATATTAGCACATTGAAAAGCACGTAAGTCTAACGTAGGACGCCTTAAGGCTCCAAACAACACATTACAACACCGTACGAAACCATAAAACTCCATAGTAAACCTAATGAAATTGTCCATGTCCTTTCAAGATCGTAGGATAACATCAGGACTTGTTACGACTCTGTATGCGACATTAGCAACATGAAAAGCAATTTATATTAATGTAGGACGCGTTACAACTTCTAAGAACACCTTACATCACCGTTCCAAACATTAAAACTCAATAATAAACCAAATGAATTCCTCTGAGTTATTTAATCAACGTACGACAACTTATAATATCTCACGACTCTGTATGCCACATTAGCAACTTGAAAAGCATGTTACTATAATGTACGACACGTCACAACTCCTAACAACACCTTACAATACAGTAAGTAAACATAAAATCCATAATAAACCTAACGAATTCGTTCGAGTCCTTTGAACATCGTATTACAAGTTAGGTCATCTTAAGAATCTGTATGACATATTAGCACGTTGAAAAGCACGTAAGTATGACGTAGGACGTCTTAAAGCTGCAAACAACACCGTAAGAAACCATAAAACTCCATAATAAACCTAATGAATTTGTCCAAGTCCTTTGAAAATCGTAAGATAACTCAGGACTTGTTACGACGCTGTATGCGACATTAGCAACATGAAAAGCACTTTATAATAATGTAGGACGCGTTACAACTTCTTAGAACACCTTACATCACTGTTCGAAACATTAAAACTCAATAATAAACCTAATGAATTCCTCCGAGTTATTTAATCATCGTACAACAACTTATAATATTTTACGAGTCTGTATGCCACATTAGCACCTTGAAAAGCATGTTATCATAATGTACGACACCTCACAACTCGTAACAACACCTTACAATACCGTATGTAAACATAAAATCCATAATAAACCTAATGAATTCGTCCGACTCTTTTGAACATCGAATTACAAGTTAGGACATCTTAAGACTCTATATGACATATTAGCATGTTGAAAAGCACGTAAGTATGACGTAGGACGCCTTAAAGCTCCAAACAACACATTACAACACCGTACGAAACCATAAAACTCCATAATAAACCTAATGATATTGTCCAATTCCTTTCAAGATCGTACGATAACATCAGGACTTGTTACGACGCTGTATGCGACATTAGCAACATGAAAAGCAATTTATAATAATGTAGGACGCGTTACAACTTCTAAGAACACCTTACATCACAGTTCGAAACATTAAAACTTAATAATAAACCTTATGAATTCCTCCGAGTTATTTAATCATCATACAACAACTTATAATATCTTACGAGTCTGTATGCCACATTAGCACCTTGAAAAGCATGTTACTATAATGTACGACACCTCACAACTCGTAACAACACCTTACAATACCGTATGTAAACATAAAATCCATAATAAACCTAATGAATTCGTCCGAGTCTTTTGAACATCGAATTACAAGTTAGGACATCTTAATACTCCATATGACATATTAGCACATAGAAAAGCACGTAAGTCTAACGTAGGACGCCTTAAGGCTCCAAACAACACATTACAACACCGTACGAAACCATAAAACTCCATAGTAAACCTAATGAAATTGTCCATGTCCTTTCAAGATCGTAGGATAACATCAGGACTTGTTACGACTCTGTATGCGACATTAGCAACATGAAAAGCAATTTATATTAATGTAGGACGCGTTACAACTTCTAAGAACACCTTACATCACCGTTCCAAACATTAAAACTCAATAATAAACCAAATGAATTCCTCCGAGTTATTTAATCAACGTACAACAACTTATAATATCTTACAACTCTGTATGCCACATTAGCAACTTGAAAAGCATGTTACTATAATGTACGACACCTCACAACTCCTAACAACACCTTACAATACAGTAAGTAAACATAAAATCCATAATAAACCTAACGAATTCATCCGAGTCCTTTGAACATCGTATTACAAGTTAGGTCATCTTAAGAATCTGTATGACATATTAGCACGTTGAAAAGCACGTAAGTATGACCTAGGACGTCTTAAAGCTGCAAACAACACCGTAAGAAACCATAAAACTCCATAATAAACCTAATGAATTTGTCCAAGTCCTTTGAAAATCGTAAGATAACTCAGGACTTGTTACGACGCTGTATGCGACATTAGCAACATGAAAAGCACTTTATAATAGTGTAGGACGCATTACAACTTCTTAGAACACCTTACATCACTGTTCGAAACATTAAAACTCAATAATAAACCTAATGAATTCCTCCGAGTTATTTAATCATCGTACAACAACTTATAATATTTTACGAGTCTGTATGCCACATTAGCACCTTGAAAAGCATGTTATCATAATGTACGACACCTCACAACTCGTAACAACACCTTACAATACCGTATGTAAACATAAAATCCATAATAAACCTAATGAATTCGTCCGAGTCTTTTGAACATCGAATTACAAGTTAGGACATCTTAATACTCTATATGACATATTAGCACATAGAAAAGCACGTAAGTCTAACGTAGGACGCCTTAAGGCTCCAAACAACACATTACAACACCGTACGAAACCATAAAACTCCATAGTAAACCTAATGAAATTGTCCATGTCCTTTCAAGATCGTAGGATAACATCAGGACTTGTTACGACTCTGTATGCGACATTAGCAACATGAAAAGCAATTTATATTAATGTAGGACGCGTTACAACTTCTAAGAACACCTTACATCACCGTTCCAAACATTAAAACTCAATAATAAACCAAATGAATTCCTCCGAGTTATTTAATCAACGTACGACAACTTATAATATCTTACAACTCTGTATGCCACATTAGCAACTTGAAAAGCATGTTACTATAATGTACGACACCTCACAACTCCTAACAACACCTTACAATACAGTAAGTAAACATAAAATCCATAATAAACCTAACGAATTCATCCGAGTCCTTTGAACATCGTATTACAAGTTAGGTCATCTTAAGAATCTGTATGACATATTAGCACGTTGAAAAGCACGTAAGTATGACGTAGGACGTCTTAAAGCTGCAAACAACACCGTAAGAAACCATAAAACTCCATAATAAACCTAATGAATTTGTCCAAGTCCTTTGAAAATCGTAAGATAACTCAGGACCTGTTACGACGCTGTATGCGACATTAGCAACATGAAAAGCACTTTATAATAATGTAGGACGCGTTACAACTTCTTAGAACACCTTACATCACTGTTCGAAACATTAAAACTCAATAATAAACCTAATGAATTCCTCCGAGTTATTTAATCATCATACAACAACTTATAATATCTTACGAGTCTGTATGCCACATTAGCACCTTGAAAAGCATGTTACTATAATGTACGACACCTCACAACTCGTAACAACACCTTACAATACCGTATGTAAACATAAAATCCATAATAAACCTAATGAATTCGTCCGAGTCTTTTGAACATCGAATTACAAGTTAGGACATCTTAATACTCTATATGACATATTAGCACATAGAAAAGCACGTAAGTCTAACGTAGGACGCCTTAAGGCTCCAAACAACACATTACAACACCGTACGAAACCATAAAACTCCATAGTAAACCTAATGAAATTGTCCATGTCCTTTCAAGATCGTAGGATAACATCAGGACTTGTTACGACTCTGTATGCGACATTAGCAACATGAAAAGCAATTTATATTAATGTAGGACCCGTTACAACTTCTAAGAACACCTTACATCACCGTTCGAAACATTAATACTCAATAATAAACCAAATGAATTCCTCCGAGTTATTTAATCAACGTACGACAACTTATAATATCTTACGACTCTGTATGCCACATTAGCAACTTGAAAAGCATGTTACTATAATGTACGACACCTCACAACTCCTAACAACACCTTACAATACAGTAAGTAAACATAAAATCCATAATAAACCTAACGAATTCATCCGAGTCCTTTGAACATCGTATTACAAGTTAGGTCATCTTAAGAATCTGTATGACATATTAGCACGTTGAAAAGCACGTAAGTATGACGTAGGACGTCTAAAAGCTGCAAACAACACCGTAAGAAACCATAAAACTCCATAATAAACCTAATGAATTTGTCCAAGTCCTTTGAAAATCGTAAGATAACTCAGGACCTGTTACGACGCTGTATGCGACATTAGCAACATGAAAGCACTTTATAATAATGTAGGACGCGTTACAACTTCTTAGAACACCTTACATCACTGTTCGAAACATTAAAACTCAATAATAAACCTAATGAATTCCTCCGAGTTATTTAATCATCATACAACAACTTATAATATCTTACGAGTCTGTATGCCACATTAGCACCTTGAAAAGCATGTTACTATAATGTACGACACCTCACAACTCGTAACAACACCTTACAATACCGTATGTAAACATAAAATCCATAATAAACCTAATGAATTCGTCCGAGTCTTTTGAACATCGAATTACAAGTTAGGACATCTTAATACTCTATATGACATATTAGCACATAGAAAAGCACGTAAGTCTAACGTAGGACGCCTTAAGGCTCCAAACAACACATTACAACACCGTACGAAACCATAAAACTCCATAGTAAACCTAATGAAATTGTCCATGTCCTTTCAAGATCGTAGGATAACATCAGGACTTGTTACGACTCTGTATGCGACATTAGCAACATGAAAAGCAATTTATATTAATGTAGGACCCGTTACAACTTCTAAGAACACCTTACATCACCGTTCGAAACATTAATACTCAATAATAAACCAAATGAATTCCTCCGAGTTATTTAATCAACGTACGACAACTTATAATATCTTACGACTCTGTATGCCACATTAGCAACTTGAAAAGCATGTTACTATAATGTACGACACCTCACAACTCCTAACAACACCTTACAATACAGTAAGTAAACATAAAATCCATAATAAACCTAACGAATTCATCCGAGTCCTTTGAACATCGTATTACAAGTTAGGTCATCTTAAGAATCTGTATGACATATTAGCACGTTGAAAAGCACGTAAGTATGACGTAGGACGTCTTAAAGCTGCAAACAACACCGTAAGAAACCATAAAACTCCATAATAAACCTAATGAATTTGTCCAAGTCCTTTGAAAATCGTAAGATAACTCAGGACTTGTTACGACGCTGTATGCGACATTAGCAACATGAAAAGCACTTTATAATAATGTAGGACGCGTTACAACTTCTAAGAACACCTTACATCACTGTTCGAAACATTAAAACTCAATAATAAACCTAATGAATTCCTCCGAGTTATTTAATCATCGTACAACAACTTATAATATCTTACGAGTCTGTATGCCACATTAGCACCTTGAAAAACATGTTATCATAATGTACGACACCTCACAACTCGTAACAACACCTTACAATACCGTATGTAAACATAAAATCCATAATAAACCTAATGAATTCGTCCGAGTCTTTTGAACATCGAATTACAAGTTAGGACATCTTAATACTCTATATGACATATTAGCACGTTGAAAAGCACGTAAGTCTGACGTAGGACGCCTTAAAGCTCCAAACAACACATTACAACACCGTACGAAACCATAAAACTCCATAGTAAACCTAATGAAATTGTCCATGTCCTTTCAAGATCGTAGGATAACATCAGGACTTGTTACGACTCTGTATGCGACATTAGCAACATGCAAAGCAATTTATATTAATGTAGGAAGCGTTACAACTTCTAAGAACACCTTACATCACCGTTCGAAACAATAAAACTCAATAATAAACCAAATGAATTCCTCCGAGTTATTTAATCATCGTACGACAACTTATAATATCTTACGACTCTGTATGCCACATTAGCAACTTGAAAAGCATGTTACTATTATGTACGACACCTCACATCTCCTAACAACACCTTACAATACCGTAAGTAAACATAAAATCCATAATAAACCTAATGAATTCGTCCGAGTCCTTTGAACATCGTATTACAAGTTAGGTCATCTTAAGAATCTGTATGACATATTAGCACGTTGAAAAGCACGTAAGTATGACGTAGGACGCCTTAAAGCTGCAAACAACACCTTACAACACCGTACGAAACCATAAAACTCCATAATAAACCTAATGATATTGTCCAATTCTTTTCAAGATCGTACGATAACATCAGGACTTGTTACGACGCTGTATGCGACATTAGCAACATGAAAAGCAATTTATAATAATGTAGGACGCGTTACAACTTCTAAGAACACCTTACATCACAGTTCGAAACATTAAAACTCAATAATAAACCTAATGAAATCCTCCGAGTTATTTAATCATCATACAACAACTTATAATATCTTACGAGTCTGTATGCCACATTAGCACCTTGAAAAGCATGTTACTATAATGTACGACACCTCACAACTCGTAACAACACCTTACAATACCGTATGTAAACATAAAATCCATAATAAACCTAATGAATTCGTCCGAGTCTTTTGAACATCGAATTACAAGTTAGGACATCTTAATACTCTATATGACATATTAGCACATAGAAAAGCACGTAAGTCTAACGTAGGACGCCTTAAGGCTCCAAACAACACATTACAACACCGTACGAAACCATAAAACTCCATAGTAAACCTAATGAAATTGTCCATGTCCTTTCAAGATCGTAGGATAACATCGGGACTTGTTACGACTCTGTATGCGACATTAGCAACATGAAAAGCAATTTATATTAATGTAGGACGCGTTACAACTTCTAAGAACACCTTACATCACCGTTCCAAACATTAAAACTCAATAATAAACCAAATGAATTCCTCCGAGTTATTTAATCAACGTACGACAACTTATAATATCTTACAACGCTGTATGCCACATTAGCAACTTGAAAAGCATGTTACTATAATGTACGACACCTCACAACTCCTAACAACACCTTACAATATAGTAAGTAAACATAAAATCCATAATAAACCTAACGAATTCATCCGAGTCCTTTGAACATCGTATTACAAGTTAGGTCATCTTAAGAATCTGTATGACATATTAGCACGTTGAAAAGCACGTAAGTATGACGTAGGACGTCTTAAAGCTGCAAACAACACCGTAAGAAACCATAAAACTCCATAATAAACCTAATGAATTTGTCCAAGTCCTTTGAAAATCGTAAGCTAACTCAGGACTTGTTACGACGCTGTATGCGACATTAGCAACATGAAAAGCACTTTATAATAGTGTAGGACGCGTTACAACTTCTTAGAACACCTTACATCACTGTTCGAAACATTAAAACTCAATAATAATCCTAATGAATTCCTCCGAGTTATTTAATCATCGTACAACAACTTATAATATTTTACGAGTCTGTATGCCACATTAGCACCTTGAAAAGCATGTTATCATAATGTACGACACCTCACAACTCGTAACAACACCTTACAATACCGTATGTAAACATAAAATCCATAATAAACCTAATGAATTCTTCCGAGTCTTTTGAACATCGAATTACAAGTTAGGACATCTTAAGACTCTATATGACATATTAGCATGTTGAAAAGCACGTAAGTATGACGTAGGACGCCTTAAAGCTCCAAACAACACATTACAACACCGTACGAAACCATAAAACTCCATAATAAACCTAATGATATTGTCCAATTCCTTTCAAGATCGTACGATAACATCAGGACTTGTTACGACGCTGTATGCGACATTAGCAACATGAAAAGCAATTTATAATAATGTAGGACACGTTACAACTTCTAAGAACACCTTACATCACAGTTCGAAACATTAAAACTTAATAATAAACCTAATGAATTCCTCCGAGTTATTTAATCATCATACAACAACTTATAATATCTTACGAGTCTGTATGCCACATTAGCACCTTGAAAAGCATGTTACTATAATGTACGACACCTCACAACTCGTAACAACACCTTACAATACCGTATGTAAACATAAAATCCATAATAAACCTAATGAATTCGTCCGAGTCTTTTGAACATCGAATTACAAGTTAGGACATCTTAATACTCTATATGACATATTAGCACATAGAAAAGCACGTAAGTCTAACGTAGGACGCCTTAAGGCTCCAAACAACACATTACAACACCGTACGAAACCATAAAACTCCATAGTAAACCTAATGAAATTGTCCATGTCCTTTCAAGATCGTAGGATAACATCAGGACTTGTTACGACTCTGTATGCGACATTAGCAACATGAAAAGCAATTTATATTAATGTAGGGCGCGTTACAACTTCTAAGAACACCTTACATCACCTTTTCCAAACATTAAAACTGAATAATAAACCAAATGAATTCCTCCGAGTTATTTAATCAACGTACGACAACTTATAATATCTTAGAACTCTGTATGCCACATTAGCAACTTGAAAAGCATGTTACTATAATGTACGACACCTCACAACTCCTAACAACACCTTACAATACAGTAAGTAAACATAAAAGCCATAATAAACCTAACGAATTCATCCGAGTCCTTTGAACATCGTATTACAAGTTAGGTCATCTTAAGAATCTGTATGACATATTAGCACGTTGAAAAGCACGTAAGTATGACGTAGGACGTCTTAAAGCTGCAAACAACACCGTAAGAAACCATAAAACTCCATAATAAACCTAATGAATTTGTCCAAGTCCTTTGAAAATCGTAAGATAACTCAGGACTTGTTACGACGCTGTATGCGACATTAGCAACATGAAAAGCACTTTATAATAATGTAGGACGCGTTACAACTTCTTAGAACACCTTACATCACTGTTCGAAACATTAAAACTCAATAATAAACCTAATGAATTCCTCCGAGTTATTTAATCATCATACAACAACTTATAATATCTTACGAGTCTGTATGCCACATTAGCACCTTGAAAAGCATGTTACTATAATGTACGACACCTCACAACTCGTAACAACACCTTACAATACCGTATGTAAACATAAAATCCATAATAAACCTAATGAATTCGTCCGAGTCTTTTGAACATCGAATTACAAGTTAGGACATCTTAATACTCTATATGACATATTAGCACATAGAAAAGCACGTAAGTCTAACGTAGGACGCCTTAAGGCTCCAAACAACACATTACAACACCGTACGAAACCATAAAACTCCATAGTAAACCTAATGAAATTGTCCATGTCCTTTCAAGATCGTAGGATAACATCAGGACTTGTTACGACTCTGTATGCGACATTAGCAACATGAAAAGCAATTTATATTAATGTACGACCCGTTACAACTTCTAAGAACACCTTACATCACCGTTCGAAACATTAATACACAATAATAAACCAAATGAATTCCTCCGAGTTATTTAATCAACGTACGACAACTTATAATATCTTACGACTCTGTATGCCACATTAGCAACTTGAAAAGCATGTTACTATAATGTACGACACCTCACAACTCCTAACAACACCTTACAATACAGTAAGTAAACATAAAATCCATAATAAACCTAACGAATTCATCCGAGTCCTTTGAACATCGTATTACAAGTTAGGTCATCTTAAGAATCTGTATGACATATTAGCACGTTGAAAAGCACGTAAGTATGACGTAGGACGTCTTAAAGCTGCAAACAACACCGTAAGAAACCATAAAACTCCATAATAAACCTAATGAATTTGTCCAAGTCTTTTGAAAATCGTAAGATAACTCAGGACTTGTTACGACGCTGTATGCGACATTAGCAACATGAAAAACACTTTATAATAATGTAGGACGCGTTACAACTTCTAAGAACACCTTACATCACTGTTCGAAACATTAAAACTCAATAATAAACCTAATGAATTCCTCCGAGTTATTTAATCATCGTACAACAACTTAGAATATCTTACGAGTCTGTATGCCACATTAGCACCTTGAAAAGCATGTTATCATAATGTACGACACCTCACAACTCGTAACAACACCTTACAATACCGTATGTAAACATAAAATCCATAATAAACCTAATGAATTCGTCCGAGTCTTTTGAACATCGAATTACAAGTTAGGACATCTTAATACTCTATATGACATATTAGCACGTTGAAAAGCACGTAAGTCTGACGTAGGACGCCTTAAAGCTCCAAACAACACTTTACAACACCGTACGAAACCATAAAACTCCATAGTAAACCTAATGAAATTGTCCATGTCCTTTCAAGATCGTAGGATAACATCAGGACTTGTTACGACTCTGTATGCGACATTAGCAACATGCAAAGCAATTTATATTAATGTAGGAAGCGTTACAACTTCTAAGAACACCTTACATCACCGTTCGAAACAATAAAACTCAATAATAAACCAAATGAATTCCTCCGAGTTATTTAATCATCGTACGACAACTTATAATATCTTACGACTCTGTATGCCACATTAGCAACTTGAAAAGCATGTTACTATTATGTACGACACCTCACATCTCCTAACAACACCTTACAATACCGTAAGTAAACATAAAATCCATAATAAACCTAATGAATTCGTCCGAGTCCTTTGAACATCGTATTACAAGTTAGGTCATCTTAAGAATCTGTATGACATATTAGCACGTTGAAAAGCACGTAAGTATGACGTAGGACGCCTTAAAGCTGCAAACAACACCTTACAACACCGTACGAAACCATAAAACTCCATAATAAACCTAATGATATTGTCCAATTCCTTTCAAGATCGTACGATAACATCAGGACTTGTTACGACGCTGTATGCGACATTAGCAACATGAAAAGCAATTTATAATAATGTAGGACGCGTTACAACTTCTAAGAACACCTTACATCACAGTTCGAAACATTAAAACTCAATAATAAACCTAATGAATTCCTCCGAGTTATTTAATCATCGTACAACAACTTATAATATCTTACGAGTCTGTATGCCACATTAGCACCTTGAAAAGCATGTTATCATAATGTACGACACCTCACAACTTGTAACAACACCTTACAATACCGTATGTAAACATAAAATCCATAATAAACCTAATGAATTCGTCCGAGTCTTTTGAACATCGAATTACAAGTTAGGACATCTTAATACTCTATATGACATATTAGCATGTTGAAAAGCACGTAAGTATGACGTAGGACGCCTTAAAGCTCCAAACAACACATTACAACACCGTACGAAACCATAAAACTCCATAATAAACCTAATGATATTGTCCAATTCCTTTCAAGATCGTACGATAACATCAGGACTTGTTACGACGCTGTATGCGACATTAGCAACATGAAAAGCAATTTATAATAATGTAGGACGCGTTACAACTTCTAAGAACACCTTACATCACAGTTCGAAACATTAAAACTTAATAATAAACCTAATGAATTCCTCCGAGTTATTTAATCATCATACAACAACTTATAATATCTTACGAGTCTGTATGCCACATTAGCACCTTGAAAAGCATGTTACTATAATGTACGACACCTCACAACTCGTAACAACACCTTACAATACCGTATGTAAACATAAAATCCATAATAAACCTAATGAATTCGTCCGAGTCTTTTGAACATCGAATTACAAGTTAGGACATCTTAATACTCTATATGACATATTAGCACATAGAAAAGCACGTAAGTCTAACGTAGGACGCCTTAAGGCTCCAAACAACACATTACAACACCGTACGAAACCATAAAAATCCATAGTAAACCTAATGAAATTGTCCATGTCCTTTCAAGATCGTAGGATAACATCAGGACTTGTTACGACTCTGTATGCGACATTAGCAACATGAAAAGCAATTTATATTAATGTAGGACGCGTTACAACTTCTAAGAACACCTTACATCACCGTTCCAAACATTAAAACTCAATAATAAACCAAATGAATTCCTCCGAGTTATTTAATCAACGTACGACAACTTATAATATCTTACAACTCTGTATGCCACATTAGCAACTTGAAAAGCATGTTACTATAATGTACGACACCTCACAACTCCTAACAACACCTTACAATACAGTAAGTAAACATAAAATCCATAATAAACCTAACGAATTCATCCGAGTCCTTTGAACATCGTATTACAAGTTAGGTCATCTTAAGAATCTGTATGACATATTAGCACGTTGAAAAGCACGTAAGTATGACGTAGGACGTCTTAAAGCTGCAAACAACACCGTAAGAAACCATAAAACTCCATAATAAACCTAATGAATTTGTCCAAGTCTTTTGAAAATCGTAAGATAACTCAGGACTTGTTACGACGCTGTATGCGACATTAGCAACATGAAAAGCACTTTATAATAATGTAGGACGCGTTACAACTTCTAAGAACACCTTACATCACTGTTCGAAACATTAAAACTCAATAATAAACCTAATGAATTCCTCCGAGTTATTTAATCATCGTACAACAACTTAGAATATCTTACGAGTCTGTATGCCACATTAGCACCTTGAAAAGCATGTTATCATAATGTACGACACCTCACAACTCGTAACAACACCTTACAATACCGTATGTAAACATAAAATCCATAATAAACCTAATGAATTCGTCCGAGTCTTTTGAACATCGAATTACAAGTTAGGACATCTTAATACTCTATATGACATATTAGCACGTTGAAAAGCACGTAAGTCTGACGTAGGACGCCTTAAAGCTCCAAACAACACTTTACAACACCGTACGAAACCATAAAACTCCATAGTAAACCTAATGAAATTGTCCATGTCCTTTCAAGATCGTAGGATAACATCAGGACTTGTTACGACTCTGTATGCGACATTAGCAACATGCAAAGCAATTTATATTAATGTAGGAAGCGTTACAACTTCTAAGAACACCTTACATCACCGTTCGAAACAATAAAACTCAATAATAAACCAAATGAATTCCTCCGAGTTATTTAATCATCGTACGACAACTTATAATATCTTACGACTCTGTATGCCACATTAGCAACTTGAAAAGCATGTTACTATTATGTACGACACCTCACATCTCCTAACAACACCTTACAATACCGTAAGTAAACATAAAATCCATAATAAACCTAATGAATTCGTCCGAGTCCTTTGAACATCGTATTACAAGTTAGGTCATCTTAAGAATCTGTATGACATATTAGCACGTTGAAAAGCACGTAAGTATGACGTAGGACGCCTTAAAGCTGCAAACAACACCTTACAACACCGTACGAAACCATAAAACTCCATAATAAACCTAATGATATTGTCCAATTCCTTTCAAGATCGTACGATAACATCAGGACTTGTTACGACGCTGTATGCGACATTAGCAACATGAAAAGCAATTTATAATAATGTAGGACGCGTTACAACTTCTAAGAACACCTTACATCACAGTTCGAAACATTAAAACTCAATAATAAACCTAATGAATTCCTCCGAGTTATTTAATCATCGTACAACAACTTATAATATCTTACGAGTCTGTATGCCACATTAGCACCTTGAAAAGCATGTTATCATAATGTACGACACCTCACAACTTGTAACAACACCTTACAATACCGTATGTAAACATAAAATCCATAATAAACCTAATGAATTCGTCCGAGTCTTTTGAACATCGAATTACAAGTTAGGACATCTTAATACTCTATATGACATATTAGCATGTTGAAAAGCACGTAAGTATGACGTAGGACGCCTTAAAGCTCCAAACAACACATTACAACACCGTACGAAACCATAAAACTCCATAATAAACCTAATGATATTGTCCAATTCCTTTCAAGATCGTACGATAACATCAGGACTTGTTACGACGCTGTATGCGACATTAGCAACATGAAAAGCAATTTATAATAATGTAGGACGCGTTACAACTTCTAAGAACACCTTACATCACAGTTCGAAACATTAAAACTTAATAATAAACCTAATGAATTCCTCCGAGTTATTTAATCATCATACAACAACTTATAATATCTTACGAGTCTGTATGCCACATTAGCACCTTGAAAAGCATGTTACTATAATGTACGACACCTCACAACTCGTAACAACACCTTACAATACCGTATGTAAACATAAAATCCATAATAAACCTAATGAATTCGTCCGAGTCTTTTGAACATCGAATTACAAGTTAGGACATCTTAATACTCTATATGACATATTAGCACATAGAAAAGCACGTAAGTCTAACGTAGGACGCCTTAAGGCTCCAAACAACACATTACAACACCGTACGAAACCATAAAAATCCATAGTAAACCTAATGAAATTGTCCATGTCCTTTCAAGATCGTAGGATAACATCAGGACTTGTTACGACTCTGTATGCGACATTAGCAACATGAAAAGCAATTTATATTAATGTAGGACGCGTTACAACTTCTAAGAACACCTTACATCACCGTTCCAAACATTAAAACTCAATAATAAACCAAATGAATTCCTCCGAGTTATTTAATCAACGTACGACAACTTATAATATCTTACAACTCTGTATGCCACATTAGCAACTTGAAAAGCATGTTACTATAATGTACGACACCTCACAACTCCTAACAACACCTTACAATACAGTAAGTAAACATAAAATCCATAATAAACCTAACGAATTCATCCGAGTCCTTTGAACATCGTATTACAAGTTAGGTCATCTTAAGAATCTGTATGACATATTAGCACGATGAAAAGCACGTAAGTATGACGTAGGACGTCTTAAAGCTGCAAACAACACCGTAAGAAACCATAAAACTCCATAATAAACCTAATGAATTTGTCCAAGTCCTTTGAAAATCGTAAGATAACTCAGGACTTGTTACGACGCTGTATGCGACATTAGCAACATGAAAAGCACTTTATAATAATGTAGGACGCGTTACAACTTCTAAGAACACCTTACATCACTGTTCGAAACATTAAAACTTAATAATAAACCTAATGAATTCCTCCGAGTTATTTAATCATCGTACAACAACTTATAATATCTTACTAGTCTGTATGCCACATTAGCACCTTGAAAAGCATGTTATCATAATGTACGACACCTCACAACTCGTAACAACACCTTACAATACCGTATGTAAACATAAAATCCATAATAAACCTAATGAATTCGTCCGAGTCTTTTGAACATCGAATTACAAGTTAGGACATCTTAATACTCTATATGACATATTAGCACGTTGAAAAGCACGTAACTCTGACGTAGGACGCCTTAAAGCTCCAAACAACACATTACAACACCGTACGAAACCATAAAACTCCATAGTAAACCTAATGAAATTGTCCATGTCCTTTCAAGATCGTAGGATAACATCAGGACTTGTTACGACTCTGTATGCGACATTAGCAACATGCAAAGCAATTTATATTAATGTAGGAAGCGTTACAACTTCTAAGAACACCTTACATCACCGTTCGAAACAATAAAACCCAATAATAAACCAAATGAATTCCTCCGAGTTATTTAATCATCGTACGACAACTTATAATATCTTACGACTCTGTATGCCACATTAGCAACTTGAAAAGCATGTTACTATTATGTACGACACCTCACATCTCCTAACAACACCTTACAATACCGTAAGTAAACATAAAATCCATAATAAACCTAATGAATTCGTCCGAGTCCTTTGAACATCGTATTACAAGTTAGGTCATCTTAAGAATCTGTATGACATATCAGCACGTTGAAAAGCACGTAAGTATGACGTAGGACGCCTTAAAGCTGCAAACAACACCTTACAACACCGTACGAAAGCATAAAACTCCATAATAAACCTAATGATATTGTCCAATTCCTTTCAAGATCGTACGATAACATCAGGACTTGTTACGACGCTGTATGCGACATTAGCAACATGAAAAGCAATTTATAATAATGTAGGACGCGTTACAACTTCTAAGAACACCTTACATCACAGTTCGAAACATTAAAACTCAATAATAAACCTAATGAATTCCTCCGAGTTATTTAATCATCATACAACAACTTATAATATCTTACGAGTCTGTATGCCACATTAGCACCTTGAAAAGCATGTTACTATAATGTACGACACCTCACAACTCGTAACAACACCTTACAATACCGTATGTAAACATAAAATCCATAATAAACCTAATGAATTCGTCCGAGTCTTTTGAACATCGAATTACAAGTTAGGACATCTTAATACTCTATATGACATATTAGCACATAGAAAAGCACGTAAGTCTAACGTAGGACGCCTTAAGGCTCCAAACAACACATTACAACACCGTACGAAACCATAAAACTCCATAGTAAACCTAATGAAATTGTCCATGTCCTTTCAAGATCGTAGGATAACATCAGGACTTGTTACGACTCTGTATGCGACATTAGCAACATGAAAAGCAATTTATATTAATGTAGGACGCGTTACAACTTCTAAGAACACCTTACATCACCGTTCCAAACATTAAAACTCAATAATAAACCAAATGAATTCCTCCGAGTTATTTAATCAACGTACGACAACTTATAATATCTTACAACTCTGTATGCCACATTAGCAACTTGAAAAGCATGTTACTATAATGTACGACACCTCACAACTCCTAACAACACCTTACAATACAGTAAGTAAACATAAAATCCATAATAAACCTAACGAATTCATCCGAGTCCTTTGAACATCGTATTACAAGTTAGGTCATCTTAAGAATCTGTATGACATATTAGCACGTTGAAAAGCACGTAAGTATGACGTAGGACGTCTTAAAGCTGCAAACAACACCGTAAGAAACCATAAAACTCCCTAATAAACCTAATGAATTTGTCCAAGTCCTTTGAAAATCGTAAGATAACTCAGGACTTGTTACGACGCTGTATGCGACATTAGCGACATGAAAAGCACTTTATAATAATGTAGGACGCGTTACAACTTCTTAGAACACCTTACATCACTGTTCGAAACATTAAAACTCAATAATAAACCTAATGAATTCCTCCGAGTTATTTAATCATCATACAACAACTTATAATATCTTACGAGTCTGTATGCCACATTAGCACCTTGAAAAGCATGTTACTATAATGTACGACACCTCACAACTCGTAACAACACCTTACAATACCGTATGTAAACATAAAATCCATAATAAACCTAATGAATTCGTCCGAGTCTTTTGAACATCGAATTACAAGTTAGGACATCTTAATACTCTATATGACATATTAGCACATAGAAAAGCATGTAAGTCTAACGTAGGACGCCTTAAGGCTCCAAACAACACATTACAACACCGTACGAAACCATAAAACTCCATAGTAAACCTAATGAAATTGTCCATGTCCTTTCAAGATCGTAGGATAACATCAGGACTTGTTACGACTCTGTATGCGACATTAGCAACATGAAAAGCAATTTATATTAATGTAGGACCCGTTACAACTTCTAAGAACACCTTACATCACCGTTCGAAACATTAATACTCAATAATAAACCAAATGAATTCCTCCGAGTTATTTAATCAACGTACGACAACTTATAATATCTTACGACTCTGTATGCCACATTAGCAACTTGAAAAGCATGTTACTATAATGTACGACACCTCACAACTCCTAACAACACCTTACAATACAGTAAGTAAACATAAAATCCATAATAAACCTAACGAATTCATCCGAGTCCTTTGAACATCGTATTACAAGTTAGGTCATCTTAAGAATCTGTATGACATATTAGCACGTTGAAAAGCACGTAAGTATGACGTAGGACGTCTTAAAGCTGCAAACAACACCGTAAGAAACCATAAAACTCCATAATAAACCTAATGAATTTGTCCAAGTCCTTTGAAAATCGTAAGATAACTCAGGACTTGTTACGACGCTGTATGCGACATTAGCAACATGAAAAGCTCTTTATAATAATGTAGGACGCGTTACAACTTCTAAGAACACCTTACATCACTGTTCGAAACATTAAAACTCAATAATAAACCTAATGAATTCCTCCGAGTTATTTAATCATCGTACAACAACTTATAATATCTTACGAGTCTGTATGCCACATTAGCACCTTGAAAAGCATGTTATCATAATGTACGACACCTCACAACTCGTAACAACACCTTACAATACCGTATGTAAACATAAAATCCATAATAAACCTAATGAATTCGTCCGAGTCTTTTGAACATCGAATTACAAGTTAGGACATCTTAATACTCTATATGACATATTAGCACGTTGAAAAGCACGTAAGTCAAACGTAGGACGCCTTAAAGCTCCAAACAACACATTACAACACCGTACGAAACCATAAAACTCCATAGTAAACCTAATGAAATTGTCCATGTCCTTTCAAGATCGTAGGATAACATCAGGACTTGTTACGACTCTGTATGCGACATTAGCAACATGAAAAGCAATTTATATTAATGTAGGAAGCGTTACAACTTCTAAGAACACCTTACATCACCGTTCGAAACAATAAAACTCAATAATAAACCAAATGAATTCCTCCGAGTTATTTAATCAACGTACGACAACTTATAATATCTTACGACTCTGTATGCCACATTAGCAACTTGAAAAGCATGTTACTATAATGTACGACACCTCACAACTCCTAACAACACCTTACAATACAGTAAGTAAACATAAAATCCATAATAAACCTAACGAATTCATCCGAGTCCTTTGAACATCGTATTACAAGTTAGGTCATCTTAAGAATCTGTATGACATATTAGCACGTTGAAAAGCACGTAAGTATGACGTAGGACGTCTTAAAGCTGCAAACAACACCGTAAGAAACCATAAAACTCCATAATAAACCTAATGAATTTGTCCAAGTCCTTTGAAAATCGTAAGATAACTCAGGACTTGTTACGACGCTGTATGCGACATTAGCAACATGAAAAGCACTTTATAATAATGTAGGACGTGTTACAACTTCTAAGAACACCTTACATCATTGTTCGAAACATTAAAACTCAATAATAAACCTAATGAATTCCTCCGAGTTATTTAATCATCGTACAACAACTTATAATATCTTACGAGTCTGTATGCCACATTAGCACCTTGAAAAGCATGTTATCATAATGTACGACACCTCACAACTCGTAACAACACCTTACAATACCGTATGTAAACATAAAATCCATAATAAACCTAATGAATTCGTCCGAGTCTTTTGAACATCGAATTACAAGTTAGGACATCTTAATACTCTATATGACATATTAGCACGTTGAAAAGCACGTAAGTCTGAAGTAGGACGCCTTAAAGCTCCAAACAACACATTACAACACCGTACGAAACCATAAAACTCCATAGTAAACCTAATGAAATTGTGCATGTCCTTTCAAGATCGTAGGATAACATCAGGACTTGTTACGACTCTGTATGCGACATTAGCAACATGCAAAGCAATTTATATTAATGTAGGAAGCGTTACAACTTCTAAGAACACCTTACATCACCGTTCGAAACAATAAAACTCAATAATAAACCAAATGAATTCCTCCGAGTTATTTAATCATCGTACGACAACTTATAATATCTTACGACTCTGTATGCCACATTAGCAACTTGAAAAGCATGTTACTATTATGTACGACACCTCACATCTCCTAACAACACCTTACAATACCGTAAGTAAACATAAAATCCATAATAAACCTAATGAATTCGTCCGAGTCCTTTGAACATCGTATTACAAGTTAGGTCATCTTAAGAATCTGTATGACATATTAGCACGTTGAAAAGCACGTAAGTATGACGTAGGACGCCTTAAAGCTGCAAACAACACCTTACAACTCCGTACGAAACCATAAAACTCCATAATAAACCTAATGATATTGTCCAATTCCTTTCAAGATCGTACGATAACATCAGGACTTGTTACGACGCTGTATGCGACATTAGCAACATGAAAAGCAATTTATAATAATGTAGGACGCGTTACAACTTCTAAGAACACCTTACATCACAGTTCGAAACATTAAAACTCAATAATAAACCTAATGAATTCCTCCGAGTTATTTAATCATCATACAACAACTTATAATATCTTACGAGTCTGTATGCCACATTAGCACCTTGAAAAGCATGTTACTATAATGTACGACACCTCACAACTCGTAACAACACCTTACAATACCGTATGTAAACATAAAATCCATAATAAACCTAATGAATTCGTCCGAGTCTTTTGAACATCGAATTACAAGTTAGGACATCTTAATACTCTATATGACATATTAGCACATAGAAAAGCACGTAAGTCTAACGTAGGACGCCTTAAGGCTCCAAACAACACATTACAACACCGTACGAAACCATAAAACTCCATAGTAAACCTAATGAAATTGTCCATGTCCTTTCAAGATCGTAGGATAACATCAGGACTTGTTACGACTCTGTATGCGACATTAGCAACATGAAAAGCACTTTATAATAATGTAGGACGCGTTACAACTTCTAAGAACACCTTACATCACTGTTCGAAACATTAAAACTCAATAATAAACCTAATGAATTCCTCCGAGTTATTTAATCATCGTACAACAACTTATAATATCTTACGAGTCTGTATGCCACATTAGCACCTTGAAAAGCATGTTATCATAATGTACGACACCTCACAACTTGTAACAACACCTTACAATACCGTATGTAAACATAAAATCCATAATAAACCTAATGAATTCGTCCGAGTCTTTTGAACATCGAATTACAAGTTAGGACATCTTAATACTCTATATGACATATTAGCATGTTGAAAAGCACGTAAGTATGACGTAGGACGCCTTAAAGCTCCAAACAACACATTACAACACCGTACGAAACCATAAAACTCCATAATAAACCTAATGATATTGTCCAATTCCTTTCAAGATCGTACGATAACATCAGGACTTGTTACGACGTTGTATGCGACATTAGCAACATGAAAAGCAATTTATAATAATGTAGGACACGTTACAACTTCTAAGAACACCTTACATCACAGTTCGAAACATTAAAACTTAATAATAAACCTAATGAATTCCTCCGAGTTATTTAATCATCATACAACAACTTATAATATCTTACGAGTCTGTATGCCACATTAGCACCTTGAAAAGCATGTTACTATAATGTACGACACCTCACGACTCGTAACAACACCTTACAATACCGTATGTAAACATAAAATCCATAATAAACCTAATGAATTCGTCCGAGTCTTTTGAACATCGAATTACAAGTTAGGACATCTTAATACTCTATATGACATATTAGCACATAGAAAAGCACGTAAGTCTAACGTAGGACGCCTTAAGGCTCCAAACAACACATTACAACCCCGTACGAAACCATAAAACTCCATAGTAAACCTAATGAAATTGTCCATGTCCTTTCAAGATCGTAGGATAACATCAGGACTTGTTACGACCCTGTATGCGATATTAGCAACATGAAAAGCAATTTATATTAATGTAGGACGCGTTACAAGTTCTAAGAACACCTTACATCACCGTTCGAAACATTAAAACTCAATAATAAACCAAATGAATTCCTCCAAGTTATTTAATCATCGTACGACAACTTATAATATCTTACGACTCTGTATGCCACATTAGCAACTTGAAAAGCATGTTACTATTATGTACGACACCTCACAACTCCTAATAACACCTTACAATACCGTAAGTAAACATAAAATCCATAATAAACCTAATGAATTCGTCCGAGTCCTTTGAACATCGTATTACAAGTTACGTCATCTTAAGAATCTGTATGACATATTAGCACGTTGAAAAGCACGTAAGTATGACGTAGGACGCCTTAAAGCTGCAAACAACACCTTACAACACTGTACGAAACCATAAAACTCCATAATAAACCTAATGAATTTGTCCAAGTCCTTTGAAAATGGTAAGACAACTCAGGACTTGTTACGACTCTGTATGCGACATTAGCAACATGAAAAACAATTTATAATAATGTAGGACGCGTTACAACTTCTAAGAACACCTTACATCACCGTTCGAAACATTAAAACTCCATAATAAACATAATGAATTTTTCCGGGTCATTTAAACATCGTACAACAACTTAGAATATCTTACGACTCTGTATGCCACATTAGCACCTTGAAAAGCATGTTACTATAATGTACGACACCTCACAACTCGTAACAACAACTTACAATACCGTAAGTAAACATAAAATCCATAGTAAACCTAATGAATTCGTCCAAGTCCTTTGAACATCGTATTACAAGTTAGGTCATCTTAAGAATCTGTATGACATATTAGCACGTTGAAAAGCACGTATGTATGACGTAGGATGCCTTAAAGCTGCAACAACACCTTACAACACCGTACGAAACCATAAAACTCCATAATAAACCTAATGAATTTGTCCAAGTCCTTTGAAAATGGTAAGATAACTCTGGACTTGTTACGACTCTATATGCGACATTAGCAACATCAAAAACAATTTATAATAATGTAGGACGCGTTACAACTTTTAAGAACACCTTACATCACCGTTCGAAACATTAAAACTCCATAATAAACCTAATGACTTTTTCCGAGTCATTTAAACATCGTACGACAGCTTAGAATATCTTACGAGTCTGTATGCCACATTGGCACCTTGAAAAGCATGTTACTATAATGTACGACACCTCACAACTCGTAACAACACCTTACAATACCGTAAGTAAACATAAAATCCATAATAAACCTAATGAATTCGTCCGAGTCTTTTGAACATCGAATTACAAGTTAGGACATCTTTATACTCTATATGACATATTAGCACGTTGAAAAGCACGTAAGTCTGACGTAGGACGCCTTAAAGCTCCAAACAACACATTACAACACCGTACGAAACCATAAAACTCCATAGTAAACCTAATGAAATTGTCCATGTCCTTTCAAGATCGTAGGATAACATCAGGACTTGTTACGACCCTGTATGCGATATTAGCAACATGAAAAGCAATTTATATTAATGTAGGACGCGTTACAACTTCTAAGAACACCTTACATCACCGTTCGAAACATTAAAACTCAATAATAAACCAAATGAATTCCTCCAAGTTATTTAATCATCGTACGACAACTTATAATATCTTACGACTCTGTATGCCACATTAGCAACTTGAAAAGCATGTTACTATTATGTACGACACCTCACAACTCCTAACAACACCTTACAATACCGTAAGTAAACATAAAATCCATAATAAACCTAATGAATTCGTCCGAGTCCTTTGAACATCGTATTACAAGTTAGGTCATCTTAAGAATCTGTATGACATATTAGCACGTTGAAAAGCACGTATGTATGACGTAGGACGCCTTAAAGCTGCAAACAACACCTTACAACACCGTACGAAACCATAAAACTCCATAATAAACCTAATGAATTTGTCCAAGTCCTTTGAAAATGGTAAGATAACTCTGGACTTGTTACGACTCTATATGCGACATTAGCAACATCAAAAACAATTTATAATAATGTAGGACGCGTTACAACTTTTAAGAACACCTTACATCACCGTTCGAAACATTAAAACTCCATAATAAACCTAATGACTTTTTCCGAGTCATTTAAACATCGTACGACAGCTTAGAATATCTTACGAGTCTGTATGCCACATTGGCACCTTGAAAAGCATGTTACTATAATGTACGACACCTCACAACTCGTAACAACACTTTACAATACCGAAAGTAAACATAAAATCCATAATAAACCTAATGAATTCGTCCGAGTCTTTTGAACATCGAATTACAAGTTAGGACATCTTTATACTCTATATGACATATTAGCACGTTGAAAAGCACGTAAGTCTGACGTAGGACGCCTTAAAGCTCCAAACAACACATTACAACACCGTACGAAACCATAAAACTCAATAGTAAACCTAATGAAATTGTCCATGTCCTTTCAAGATCGTAGGATAACATCAGGACTTGTTACGACCCTGTATGCGATATTAGCAACATGAAAAGCAATTTATATTAATGTAGGACGCGTTACAACTTCTAAGAACACCTTACATCACCGTTCGAAACATTAAAACTCAATAATAAACCAAATGAATTCCTCCGAGTTATTTAATCATCGTACGACAACTTATAATATCTTACGACTCTGTATGCCACATTAGCAACTTGAAAAGCATGTTACTATTATGTACGACACCTCACAACTCCTAACAACACCTTACAATACCGTAAGTAAACATAAAATCCATAATAAACCTAATGAATTCGTCCGAGTCCTTTGAACATCGTATTACAAGTTAGGTCATCTTAAGAATCTGTATGACATATTAGCACGTTGAAAAGCACGTATGTATGACGTAGGACGCCTTATAGCTGCAAACAACACCTTACAACACCGTACGAAACCATAAAACTTCATAATAAACCTAATGAATTTGTCCAAGTCCTTTGAAAATCGTAAGATAACTCTGGACTTGTTACGTCTCTATATGCGACATTAGCAACGTGAAAAAAAATTTATAATAATGTAGGACGCGTTACAACTTTTAAGAACACCTTACATCACCGTTCGAAACATTAAAACTCCATAATAAACCTAATGACTTTTTCCGAGTCATTTAAACATCGTACGACAGCTTAGAATATCTTACGAGTCTGTATGCCTCATTGGCACCTTGAAAAGCATGTTACTATAATGTACGACACCTCACAACTAGTAACAACCCCTTACAATACCGTAAGTAAACATAAAATCCATAATAAACCTAATGAATTCGTCCGAGTCTTTTGAACATCGAATTACAAGTTAGGGCATCTTAATACTCTATATGACATATTAGCACGTTGAAAAGCACGTAAGTCTATCGTAGGACGCCTTAAAGCTCCAAACAACACATTACAACACCGTACGAAACCATAAAACTCCATAGTAAACCTAATAAAATTGTCCATGTCCTTTCAAGATTGTAGGATAACACCAGGACTTGTTACGACTCTGTATGCGACATTAGCAACATGAAAAGCAATTTATATTAATGTAGGACGCGTTACAACTTCAAAGAACACCTTACATCACCGTTCGAAACATTAAAACTCAATAATAAACCTAATGAATTCCTCCGAGTTATTTAATCATCGTACGACTACTTATAATATCTTACGACTCTGTATGCCACATTAGCAACTTGAAAAGCATGTTACTATAATGTACGACACCTCACAACTCCTAACAACACATTACAATACCGTAAGTAAACATAAAATCCATAATAAACCTAATGAATTCGTCCGAGTCCTTTGAACCTCGTATTACAAGTTAGGTCATCTTAAGAATCTGTATGACATATTAGCACGTTGAAAAGCACGTAAGTATGACGTATGACGCCTTAAAGCTCCAAACAACACATTACAACACTGTACGAAACCATAAAACTCGATAATAAACCTAATGAAATTGTCTATGTCCTTTCAAGATCGTACGATAACATCAGGACTTGTTACGACGCTGTATGCGACATTAGAACATGAAAAACAATTTATAATAATGTAGGGCGCGTTACAACTTTTAAGAGCACCTTACATCACCGTTCGAAACATTAAAACTCCATAATAAACCTAATGACTTTTTCCGAGTCATTTAAACATCATACGACAGCTTAGAATATCTTACGAGTCTGTATGCCACATTAGCACCTTGAAAAGCATGTTACTATTATGTACGACACCTCACAACTCCTAACAACACCTTACAATACCGTAAGTAAACATAAAATCCATAATAAACCTAATGAATTCGTCCGAGTCCTTTGAACATCGTATTACAAGTTAGGTCATCTTAAGAATCTGTATGACATATTAGCACGTTGAAAAGCACGTAAGTATGACGTAGGACGCCTTAAAGCTGCAAACAACACCTTACAACACTGTACGAAACCATAAAACTCCATAATAAACCTAATGAATTTGTCCAAGTCCTTTGAAAATCGTAAGATAACTCAGGACTTGTTACGACTCTGTATGCGACATTAGCAACATGAAAAACAATTTATAATAATGTAGGACGCGTTACAACTTTTAAGAACACCTTACATCACCGTTCGAAACATTAAAACTCCATAATAAACATAATGAATTTTTTCGAGTCATTTAAACATCGTACAACAACTTAAAATATCTTACAACTCTGTATGCCACATTAGCACTTTGAAAAGCATGTTACTATAATGTACTACACCTCACAACTCGTAACAACACCTTACAATACCGTAGGTAAACATAAAATCCATAGTAAACCTAATGAATTCGTCCGAGTCCTTTGAACATCGTATTACAAGTTAGGTCATCTTAAGAATCTGTATGACATATTAGCACGTTGAAAAGCACATATGTATGACGTAGGACGCCTTAAAGCTGCAAACAACACCTTACAACACCGTACGAAACCATAAAACTTCATAATAAACCTAATGAATTTGTCCAAGTCCTTTGAAAATCGTAAGATAACTCTGGACTTGTTACGTCTCTATATGCGACATTAGCAACGTGAAAAAAAATTTATAATAATGTAGGACGCGTTACAACTTTTAAGAACACCTTACATCACCGTTCGAAACATTAAAACTCCATAATAAACCTAATGACTTTTTCCGAGTCATTTAAACATCGTACGACAGCTTAGAATATCTTACGAGTCTGTATGCCACATTGGCACCTTGAAAAGCATGTTACTATAATGTACGACACCTCACAAGTAGTAACAACACCTTACAATACCGTAAGTAAACATAAAATCCATAATAAACCTAATGAATTCGTCCGAGTCTTTTGAACATCGAATTACAAGTTAGGGCATCTTAATACTCTATATGACATATTAGCACGTTGAAAAGCACGTAAGTCTAACGTAGGACGCCTTAAAGCTCCAAACAACACATTACATCACCGTACGAAACCATAAAACTCCATAGTAAACCTAATAAAATTGTCCATGTCCTTTCAAGATCGTAGGATAACATCAGGACTTGTTACGACTCTGTATGCGACATTAGCAACATGAAAAGCAATTTATATTAATGTAGGACGCGTTACAACTTCAAAGAACACCTTACATCACCGTTCGAAACATTAAAACTCAATAATAAACCTAATGAATTCCTCCGAGTTATTTAATCATCGTACGACTACTTATAATATCTTACGACTCTGTATGCCACATTAGCAACTTGAAAAGCATGTTACTATAATGTACGACACCTCACAACTCCTAACAACACATTACAATACCGTAAGTAAACATAAAATCCATAATAAACCTAATGAATTCGTCCGAGTCCTTTGAACATCGTATTACAAGTTAGGTCATCTTAAGAATCTGTATGACATATTAGCACGTTGAAAAGCACGTAAGTATGACGTATGACGCCTTAAAGCTCCAAACAACACATTACAACACTGTACGAAACCATAAAACTCGATAATAAACCTAATGAAATTGTCTATGTCCTTTCAAGATCGTACGATAACATCAGGACTTGTTACGACGCTGTATGCGACATTAGAACATGAAAAACAATTTATAATAATGTAGGGCGCGTTACAACTTTTAAGAGCACCTTACATCACCGTTCGAAACATTAAAACTCCATAATAAACCTAATGACTTTTTCCGAGTCATTTAAACATCATACGACAGCTTAGAATATCTTACGAGTCTGTATGCCACATTAGCACCTTGAAAAGCATGTTACTATAATGTACGTCACCTCACAACTCGTAACAACACCTTACAATACCGTATGTAAACATAAAATCCATAATTAACCTAATGAATTCGTCCGAGTCTTTTGAACATCGTATTACAAGTTAGGACATCTTAAGACTCTATATGACATATTAGCACGTTGAAAAGCACGTAAGTATCACGTAGGACGCCTTAAAGCTCCAAACAACACATTACAACACCATACGAAACCATAAAACTCCATAATAAACCAAATGAATTTGTCCATGTCCTTTCAAGATCGTACGATAACATTAGGACTTGTTACGACGCTGTATGCGACATTAGCAACATGAAAAGTAATTTATAATAATGTAGGACGCGTTACAACTTCTAAGAACACCTTACATCACCGTTCGAAACATTAAAACTCAATAATATACCAAATGAATTCCTCCGAGTTATTTAATCATCGTACGACTACTTATAATATCTTACGACTCTGTATGCCACATTAGCAACTTGAAAAGCATGTTACTATAATGTACGACACCTCACAACTCCTAACAACACATTACAATACCGTAAGTAAACATAAAATCCATAATAAACCTAATGAATTCGTCCGAGTCCTTTGAACATCGTATTACAAGTTAGGTCATCTTAAGAATCTGTATGACATATTAGCACGTTGAAAAGCACGTAAGTATGACGTATGACGCCTTAAAGCTCCAAACAACACATTACAACACTGTACGAAACCATAAAACTCGATAATAAACCTAATGAAATTGTCTAAGTCCTTTCAAGATCGTACGATAACATCAGGACTTGTTACGACGCTGTATGCGACATTAGAACATGAAAAACAATTTATAATAATGTAGGCGCGTTACAACTTTTAAGAGCACCTTACATCACCGTTCGAAACATTAAAACTCCATAATAAACCTAATGACTTTTTCCGAGTCATTTAAACATCATACGACAGCTTAGAATATCTTACGAGTCTGTATGCCACATTAGCACCTTGATAAGCATGTTACTATAATGTACGTCCCCTCACAACTCGTAACAACACCTTACAATACCGTATGTAAACATAAAATCCATAATTAACCTAATGAATTCGTCCGAGTCTTTTGAACATCGTATTACAAGTTAGGACATCTTAAGACTCTATATGACATATTAGCACGTTGAAAAGCACGTAAGTATCACGTAGGACGCCTTAAAGCTCCAAACAACACATTACAACACCGTAAGAAACCATAAAACTCCATAATAAACCAAATGAATTTGTCCATGTCCTTTCAAGATCGTACGATAACATCAGGACTTTTTACGACGCTGTATGCGACATTAGCAACATGAAAAGCAATTTATAATAATGTAGGACGCGTTACAACTTCTAAGAACACCTTACATCACCGTTCGAAACATTAAAACTCAATAATAAACCTAATGAATTCCTCCGAGTTATTTAATCATCGTACAACAACTTATAATATCTTACGACTCTGTATGCCACATTAGCAACTTGAAAAGGATGTTACTATAATGTACGACACCTTACAACTCCTAACAACACCCTACAATACCGTAAGTAAACATAAAATCCATAATAAACCTAATAAAATCGTCCGAGTCTTTTGAACATCGAATTACAAGTTAGGACATCTTAATACTCTATATGACATATTAGCACGTTGAAAAGCACGTAAGTCTAACGTAGGACGCCTTAAAGCTCCAAACAACACATTACAACACTGTACGAAACCATAAAACTCGATAATAAACCTAATGAAATTGTCTAAGTCCTTTCAAGATCGTACGATAACATCAGGACTTGTTACGACTCTGTATGCGACATTAGAACATGAAAAACAATTTATAATAATGTAGGGCGCGTTACAACTTTTAAGAGCACCTTACATCACCGTTCGAAACATTAAAACTCCATAATAAACCTAATGACTTTTTCCGAGTCCTTTAAACATCATACGACAGCTTAGAATATCTTACGAGTCTGTATGCCACATTAGCACCTTGAAAAGCATGTTACTATAATGTACGTCACCTCACAACTCGTAACAACACCTTACAATACCGTATGTAAACATAAAATCCATAATTAACCTAATGAATTCATCCGAGTCTTTTGAACATCGTATTACAAGTTAGGACATCTTAAGACTCTATATGACATATTAGCACGTTGAAAAGCACGTAAGTATCACGTAGGACGCCTTAAAGCTCCAAACAACACATTACAACACCATACGAAACCATAAAACTCCATAATAAACCAAATGAATTTGTCCATGTCCTTTCAAGATCGTACGATAACATTAGGACTTGTTACGACGCTGTATGCGACATTAGCAACATGAAAAGTAATTTATAATAATGTAGGACGCGTTACAACTTCTAAGAACACCTTACATCACCGTTCGAAACATTAAAACTCAATAATATACCAAATGAATTCCTCCGAGTTATTTAATCATCGTACGACTACTTATAATATCTTACGACTCTGTATGCCACATTAGCAACTTGAAAAGCATGTTACTATAATGTACGACACCTCACAACTCCTAACAACACATTACAATACCGTAAGTAAACATAAAATCCATAATAAACCTAATGAATTCGTCCGAGTCCTTTGAACATCGTATTACAAGTTAGGTCATCTTAAGAATCTGTATGACATATTAGCACGTTGAAAAGCACGTAAGTATGACGTATGACGCCTTAAAGCTCCAAACAACACATTACAACACTGTACGAAACCATAAAACTCGATAATAAACCTAATGAAATTGTCTAAGTCCTTTCAAGATCGTACGATAACATCAGGACTTGTTACGACGCTGTATGCGACATTAGAACATGAAAAACAATTTATAATAATGTAGGCGCGTTACAACTTTTAAGAGCACCTTACATCACCGTTCGAAACATTAAAACTCCATAATAAACCTAATGACTTTTTCCGAGTCATTTAAACATCATACGACAGCTTAGAATATCTTACGAGTCTGTATGCCACATTAGCACCTTGATAAGCATGTTACTATAATGTACGTCCCCTCACAACTCGTAACAACACCTTACAATACCGTATGTAAACATAAAATCCATAATTAACCTAATGAATTCGTCCGAGTCTTTTGAACATCGTATTACAAGTTAGGACATCTTAAGACTCTATATGACATATTAGCACGTTGAAAAGCACGTAAGTATCACGTAGGACGCCTTAAAGCTCCAAACAACACATTACAACACCGTAAGAAACCATAAAACTCCATAATAAACCAAATGAATTTGTCCATGTCCTTTCAAGATCGTACGATAACATCAGGACTTTTTACGACGCTGTATGCGACATTAGCAACATGAAAAGCAATTTATAATAATGTAGGACGCGTTACAACTTCTAAGAACACCTTACATCACCGTTCGAAACATTAAAACTCAATAATAAACCTAATGAATTCCTCCGAGTTATTTAATCATCGTACAACAACTTATAATATCTTACGACTCTGTATGCCACATTAGCAACTTGAAAAGGATGTTACTATAATGTACGACACCTTACAACTCCTAACAACACCCTACAATACCGTAAGTAAACATAAAATCCATAATAAACCTAATAAAATCGTCCGAGTCTTTTGAACATCGAATTACAAGTTAGGACATCTTAATACTCTATATGACATATTAGCACGTTGAAAAGCACGTAAGTCTAACGTAGGACGCCTTAAAGCTCCAAACAACACATTACAACACTGTACGAAACCATAAAACTCGATAATAAACCTAATGAAATTGTCTAAGTCCTTTCAAGATCGTACGATAACATCAGGACTTGTTACGACTCTGTATGCGACATTAGAACATGAAAAACAATTTATAATAATGTAGGGCGCGTTACAACTTTTAAGAGCACCTTACATCACCGTTCGAAACATTAAAACTCCATAATAAACCTAATGACTTTTTCCGAGTCCTTTAAACATCATACGACAGCTTAGAATATCTTACGAGTCTGTATGCCACATTAGCACCTTGAAAAGCATGTTACTATAATGTACGTCACCTCACAACTCGTAACAACACCTTACAATACCGTATGTAAACATAAAATCCATAATTAACCTAATGAATTCATCCGAGTCTTTTGAACATCGTATTACAAGTTAGGACATCTTAAGACTCTATATGACATATTAGCACGTTGAAAAGCACGTAAGTATCACGTAGGACGCCTTAAAGCTCCAAACAACACATTACAACACCGTACGAAACCATAAAACTCCATAATAAACCAAATGAATTTGTCCATGTCCTTTCAAGATCGTACGATAACATCAGGACTTGTTACGACGCTGTATGCGACATTAGCAACATGAAAAGCAATTTATAATAATGTAGGACGCGTTAAAACTTCTAAGAACACCTTACATCACCGTTCGAAACATTAAAACTCAATAATAAACCTAATGAATTCCTCCGAGTTATTTAATCATCGTACAACAACTTATAATATCTTACGACTCTGTATGCCACATTAGCAACTTGAAAAGCATGTTACTATAATGTACGACACCTTACAACTCCTAACAACACCTTACAATACCGTAAGTAAACATAAAATCCATAATAAACCTAATGAATTCGTCCGAGTCTTTTGAACATCGAATTACAAGTTAGGACATCTTAATACTCTATATGACATATTAGCACGTTGAAAAGCACGTAAGTATGACGTAGGACGCCTTAAAGCTGCAAACAACACCTTACAACACTGTACGAAACCATAAAACTCCATAATAAACCTAATGAATTTGTCCAAGTCCTTTGAAAATCGTAAGATAACTCAGGACTTGTTACGACTCTGTATGCGACATTAGCAACATGAAAAACAATTTATAATAATGTAGGACGCGTTACAACTTTTAAGAACACCATACATCACCGTTCGAAACATTTAAACTCCATAATAAACATAATGAATTTTTCCGAGACATTTAAACATCGTACAACAACTTAGAATATCTTACGACTTTGTATGCCACATTAGCACCTTGAAAAGCATGTTACTATAATGTACGACACCTCACAACTCGTAACAACACCTTACAATACCGTAGGTAAACATAAAATCCATAGTAAACCTAATGAATTCGTCTGAGTCCTTTGAACATCGTATTACAAGTTAGGTCATCTTAAGAATCTGTATGACATATTAGCACGTTGAAGCACGTATGTATGACGTAGGACGCCTTAAAGCTGAAACAACACCTTACAACACTGTACGAAACCATAAAACTCCATAATAAACCTAATGAATTTGTCCAAGTCCTTTGAAAATCGTAAGATAACTCTGGACTTGTTACGACCCTATATGCGACATTAGCAACGTGAAAAACAATTTATAATAATGTAGGACGCGTTACAACTTTTAAGAACACCTTACATCACCGTTCGAAACATTAAAACTCCATAATAAACCTAATGACTTTTTCCGAGTCATTTAAACATCGTACGATAGCTTAGAATATCTTACGAGTCTGTATGCCACATTGACACCTTGAAAAGCATGTTACTATAATGTACGACACCTCGCAACTAGTAACAACACCTTACAACACCGTAAGTAAACATAAAATCCATAATAAACCTAATGAATTCGTCCGAGTCTTTTGAACATCGAATTACAAGTTAGGACATCTTAATACTCTATATGACATATTAGCACGTTGAAAAGCACGTAAGTATCACGTAGGACGCCTTAAAGCTCCAAACAACACATTACAACACCGTACGAAACCATAAAACTCCATAGTAAACCTAATGAAATTGTCCATGTCCTTTCAAGATCGTAGGATAACATCAGGACTTGTTACGACTCTGTATGCGACATTAGCAACATGAAAAGCAATTTATATTAATGTAGGACGCGTTACAACTTCTAAGAACACCTTACATCACCGTTCGAAACATTAAAACTCAATAATAAACCTAATGAATTCCTCCGAGTTATTTAATCATCGTACGACTACTTATAATATCTTACGACAATGTATGCCACATTAGCAACTTGAAAAGCATGTTACTATAATGTACGACACCTTACAACTCCTAACAACACCTTACAATACCGTAAGTAAACATAAAATCCATAATAAACCTAATGAATTCGTCCAAGTCCTTTGAACATCGTATTACAAGTTAGGTCATCTTAAGAATCTGTATGACATATTAGCACGTTGAAAAGCACGTAAGTATCACGTAGGACGCCTTAAAGCTCCAAACAACACATTACAACACTGTACGAAACCATAAAACTCCATAATAAACCAAATGAATTTGTCCATGTCCTTTCAAGATCGTACGATAACATCAGGACTTGTTACGACGTTGTATGCGACATTAGCAACATGAAAAGCAATTTATAATAATGTAGGACGCGTTACAACTTCTAAGAACACCTTACATCACCGTTCGAAACATTAAAACTCAATAATAAACCTAATGAATTCCTCCGAGTTATTTAATCATCGTACAACAACTTATAATATCTTACGACTCTTTATGCCACATTAGCAACTTGAAAAGCATGTTACTATAATGTACGACACCTTACAACTCCTAACAACACCTTACAATACCGTAAGTAAACATAAAATCCATAATAAACCTAATGAATTCGTCCGAGTCTTTTGAACATCGAATTACAATTTAGGACATCTTAATACTCTATATGACATATTAGCACGTTGAAAAGCACGTAAGTCTAACGTAGGACGCCTTAAAGCTCCAAACAACACATTACAACACCGTACGAAACCAAAAAACTCCATAGTAAACCTAATGAAATTGTCCATGTCCTTTCAAGATCGTAGGATAACATCAGGACTTGTTACGACCCTGTATGCGATATTAGCAACATGAAAAGCAATTTATATTAATGTAGGACACGTTACAACCTCTAAGAACACCTTACATCACCGTTCGAAACATTAAAACTCAATAATAAACCAAATGAATTCCTCCGAGTTATTTAATCATCGTACCACAACTTATAATATCTTACGACTCTGTATGCCACATTAGCAACTTGAGAAGCATGTTACTATTATGTACGACACCTAACAACTCCTAACAACACCTTACAATACCGTAAGTAAACATAAAATCCATAATAAACCTAATGAATTCGTCCGAGTCCTTTGAACATCGTATTACAAGTTAGGTCATTTTAAGAATCTATATGACATATTAGCACGTTGAAAAGCACGTAAGTATGACGTAGGACGCCTTAAAGCTGCAAACAACACCTTACAACACTGTACGAAACCATAAAACTCCATAATAAACCTAATGAATTTGTCCAAGTCCTTTGAAAATCGTAAGATAACTCAGGACTTGTTACGACTCTGTATGCGACATTAGCAACATGAAAAACAATTTATAATAATGTAGGACGCGTTACAACTTTTAAGAACACCTTACATCACCGTTCGAAACATTTAAACTCCATAATAAACATAATGAATTTTTCCGAGTCATTTAAACATCGTACAACAACTTAGAATATCTTACGACTCTGTATGCCACATTAGCACCTTGAAAAGCATGTTACTATAATGTACGACACCTCACAACTCGTAACAACACCTTACAATACCGTAAGTAAACATAAAATCCATAGTAAACCTAATGAATTCGTCTGAGTCCTTTGAACATCGTATTACAAGTTAGGTCATCTTAAGAATCTGTATGACATATTAGCACGTTGAAGCACGTATGTATGACGTAGGACGCCTTAAAGCTGCAAACAACACCTTACAACACCGTACGAAACCATAAAACTCCATAATATACCTAATGAATTTGTCCAAGTCCTTTTAAAATCGTAAGATAACTCTGGACTTGTTACGACTCTATATGCGACATTAGCAACGTGAAAAACAATTTATAATAATGTAGGACGCGTTACAACTTTTAAGAACACCTTACATCACCGTTCGAAACATTAAAACTCCATAATAAACCTAATGACTTTTTCCGAGTCATTTAAACATCGTACGACAGCTTAGAATATCTTACGAGTCTGTATGCCACATTGACACCTTGAAAAGCATGTTACTATAATGTACGACACCTCACAACTAGTAACAACACCTTACAACACCGTAAGTAAACATAAAATCCATAATAAACCTAATGAATTCGTCCGAGTCTTTTGAACATCGAATTACAAGTTAGGACATCTTAATACTCTATATGACATATTAGCACGTTGAAAAGCACGTAAGTATCACGTAGGGCGCCTTAAAGCTCCAAACAACACATTACAACACCGTACGAAACCATAAAACTTCATAGTAAACCTAATGAAATTGTCCATGTCCTTTCAAGATCGTAGGATAACATCAGGACTTGTTACGACTCTGTATGCGACATTAGCAACATGAAAAGCAATTTATAATAATGTAGGACGCGTTACAACTTCTAAGAACACCTTACATCACCGTTCGAAACATTAAAACTCAATAATAAACCTAATGAATTCCTCCGAGTTATTTAATCATCGTACGACTACTTATAATATCTTACGACAATGTATGCCACATTAGCAACTTGAAAAGCATGTTACTATAATGTACGACACCTTACAACTCCTAACAACACCTTACAATACCGTAAGTAAACATAAAATCCATAATAAACCTAATGAATTCGTCCAAGTCCTTTGAACATCGTATTACAAGTTAGGTCATCTTAAGAATCTGTATGACATATTAGCACGTTGAAAAGCACGTAAGTATCACGTAGGACGCCTTAAAGCTCCAAACAACACATTACAACACCGTACGAAACCATAAAACTCCATAATAAACCAAATGAATTTGTCCATGTCCTTTCAAGATCGTACGATAACATCAGGACTTGTTACGACGCTGTATGCGACATTAGCAACATGAAAAGCAATTTATAATAATGTAGGACGCGTTACAACTTCTAAGAACACCTTACATCACCGTTCGAAACATTAAAACTCAATAATAAACCTAATGAATTCCTCCGAGTTATTTAATCATCGTACAACAACTTATAATATCTTACGAGTTTGTATGCCACATTAGCACCTTGAAAAGCATGTTACTATAATGTACGACACCTCACAACTCGTAACAACACCTTACAATACCGTATGTAAACATAAAATCCATAATAAACCTAATGAATTCGTCCGAGTCTTTTGAACATCGAATTACAAGTTAGGACATCTTAATACTCTATATGACATATTAGCACGTTGAAAAGCACGTAAGTCTAACGTAGGACGCCTTAAAGCTCCAAACAACACATTACAACACCGTACGAAACCATAAAACTCCATAGTAAACCTAATGAAATTGTCCATGTCCTTTCAAGATCGTAGGATAACATCAGGACTTGTTACGACCATGTATGCGATATTAGCAACATGAAAAGCAATTTATATTAATGTAGGACACGTTACAACCTCTAAGAACACCTTACATCACCGTTCGAAACATTAAAACTCAATAATAAACCAAATGAATTCCTCCGAGTTATTTAATCATTGTACCACAACTTATAATATCTTACGACTCTGTATGCCACATTAGCAACTTGAGAAGCATGTTACTATTATGTACGACACCTAACAACTCCTAACAACACCTTACAATACCGTAAGTAAACATAAAATCCATAATAAACCTAATGAATTCGTCCGAGTCCTTTGAACATCGTATTACAAGTTAGGTCATTTTAAGAATCTGTATGACATATTAGCACGTTGAAAAGCACGTAAGTATGACGTAGGACGCCTTAAAGCTGCAAACAACACCTTACAACACTGTACGAAACCATAAAACTCCATAATAAACCTAATGAATTTGTCCAAGTCCTTTGAAAATCGTAAGATAACTCAGGACTTGTTACGACTCTGTATGCGGCATTAGCAACATGAAAAACAATTTATAATAATGTAGGACGCGTTACAACTTTTAAGAACACCTTACATCACCGTTCGAAACATTTAAACTCCATAATAAACATAATGAATTTTTCCGAGTCATTTAAACATCGTACAACAACTTAGAATATCTTACGACTCTGTATGCCACATTAGCAACTTGAAAAGCATGTTACTATAATGTACGACACCTCACAACTCGTAACAACACCTTACAATACCGTAAGTAAACATAAAATCCATAGTAAACCTAATGAATTCGTCTGAGTCCTTTGAACATCGTATTACAAGTTAGGTCATCTTAAGAATCTGTATGACATATTAGCACGTTGAAGCACGTATGTATGACGTAGGACGCCTTAAAGCTGCAAACAACACCTTACAACACCGTACGAAACCATAAAACTCCATAATAAACCTAATGAATTTGTCCAAGTCCTTTTAAAATCGTAAGATAACTCTGGACTTGTTACGACTCTATATGCGACATTAGCAACGTGAAAAACAATTTATAATAATGTAGGACGCGTTACAACTTTTAAGAACACCTTACATCACCGTTCGAAACATTAAAACTCCATAATAAACCTAATGACTTTTTCCGAGTCATTTAAACATCGTACGACAGCTTAGAATATCTTACGAGTCTGTATGCCACATTGACACCTTGAAAAGCATGTTACTATAATGTACGACACCTCACAACTAGTAACAACACCTTACAACACCGTAAGTAAACATAAAATCCATAATAAACCTAATGAATTCGTCCGAGTCTTTTGAACATCGAATTACAAGTTAGGACATCTTAATACTCTATATGACATATTAGCACGTTGAAAAGCACGTAAGTATCACGTAGGACGCCTTAAAGCTCCAAACAACACATTACAACACCGTACGAAACCATAAAACTTCATAGTAAACCTAATGAAATTGTCCATGTCCTTTCAAGATCGTAGGATAACATCAGGACTTGTTACGACTCTGTATGCGACATTAGCAACATGAAAAGCAATATATATTAATGTAGGACGCGTTACAACTTCTAAGAACACCTTACATCACCGTTCGAAACATTAAAACTCAATAATAAACCTAATGAATTCCTCCGAGTTATTTAATCATCGTACGACTACTTATAATATCTTACGACAATGTATGCCACATTAGCAACTTGAAAAGCATGTTACTATAATGTACGACACCTTACAACTCCTAACAACACCTTACAATACCGTAAGTAAACATAAAATCCATAATAAACCTAATGAATTCGTCCAAGTCCTTTGAACATCGTATTACAAGTTAGGTCATCTTAAGAATCTGTATGACATATTAGCACGTTGAAAAGCACGTAAGTATCACGTAGGACGCCTTAAAGCTACAAACAACACATTACAACACCGTACGAAACCATAAAACTCCATAATAAACCAAATGAATTTGTCCATGTCCTTTCAAGATCGTACGATAACATCAGGACTTGTTACGACGCTGTATGCGACATTAGCAACACGAAAAGCAATTTATAATAATGTAGGACGCGTTACAACTTCTAAGAACACCTTACATCACCGTTCGAAACATTAAAACTCAATAATAAACCTAATGAATTCCTCCGAGTTATTTAATCATCGTACAACAACTTATAATATCTTACGACTCTGTATGCCACATTAGCAACTTGAAAAGCATGTTACTATAATGTACGACACCTTACAACTCCTAACAACACCTTACAATACCGTAAGTAAACATAAAATCCATAATAAACCTAATGAATTCGTCCGAGTCTTTTGAACATCGAATTACAAGTTAGGACATCTTAATACTCTATATGACATATTAGCACGTTGAAAAGCACGTAAGTCTAACGTAGGACGCCTTAAAGCTCCAAACAACACATTACAACACCGTACGAAACCATAAAACTCCATAGTAAACCTAATGAAATTGTCCATGTCCTTTCAAGATCGTAGGATAACATCAGGACTTGTTACGACCCTGTATGCGATATTAGCAACATGAAAAGCAATTTATATTAATGTAGGACACGTTACAACCTCTAAGAACACCTTACATCACCGTTCGAAACATTAAAACTCAATAATAAACCAAATGAATTCCTCCGAGTTATTTAATCATCGTACCACAACTTATAATATCTTACGACTCTGTATGCCACATTAGCAACTTGAAAAGCATGTTACTATTATGTACGACACCTCACAACTCCTAACAACACCTTACAATACCGTAAGTAAACATAAAATCCATAATAAACCTAATGAATTCGTCCGAGTCTTTTGAACATCGAATTACAAGTTAGGACATCTTAATACTCTATATGACATATTAGCACGTTGAAAAGCACGTAAGTATCACGTAGGACGCCTTAAAGCTCCAAACAACACATTACAACACCGTACGAAACCATAAAACTCCATAGTAAACCTAATGAAATTGTCCATGTCCTTTCAAGATCGTAGGATAACATCAGGACTTGTTACGACTCTGTATGCGACATTAGCAACATGAAAAGCAATTTATAATAATGTAGGACGCGTTACAACTTCTAAGAACACCTTACATCACTGTTCGAAACATTAAAACTCAATAATAAACCTAATGAATTCCTCCGAGTTATTTAATCATCGTACGACTACTTATAATATCTTACGACTCTGTATGCCACATTAGCAACTTGAAAAGCATGTTACTATAATGTACGACACCTTACAACTCCTAACAACACCTTACAATACCGTAAGTAAACATAAAATCCATAATAAACCTAATGAATTCGTCCAAGTCCTTTGAACATCATATTACAAGTTAGGTCATCTTAAGAATCTGTATGACATATTAGCACGTTGAAAAGCACGTAAGTATCACGTAGGACGCCTTAAAGCTCCAAACAACACATTACAACACCGTACGAAACCATATAACTCCATAATAAACCAAATGAATTTGTCCATGTCCTTTCAAGATCGTACGATAACATCAGGACTTGTTACGACGCTGTATGCGACATTAGCAACATGAAAAGCAATTTATAATAATGTAGGACGCGTTACAACCTCTAAGAACACCTTACATCACCGTTCGAAACATTAAAACTCAATATTAAACCAAATGAATTCCTCCGAGTTATTTAATCATCGTACCACAACTTATAATATCTTACGACTCTGTATGCCACATTAGCAACTTGAAAAGCATGTTACTATTATGTACGACACCTCACAACTCCTAACAACACCTTACAATACCATAAGTAAACATAAAATCCATAATAAACCTAATGAATTCGTCCGAGTCCTTTGAACATCATATTACAAGTTAGGTCATTTTAAGAATCTGTATGACATATTAGCACGTTGAAAAGCACGTAAGTATGACGTAGTACGCCTTAAAGCTGCAAACAACACCTTACAACACTGTACGAAACCATAAAACTCCATAATAAACCTAATGAATTTGTCCAAGTCCTTTTAAAATCGTAAGATAACTCTGGACTTGTTACGACTCTATATGCGACATTAGCAACATGAAAAACAATTTATAATAATGTAGGACGCGTTACAACTTTTAAGAACACCTTACATCACCGTTCGAAACATTTAAACTCCATAATAAACATAATGAATATTTCCGAGTCATTTAAACATCGTACAACAACTTAGAATATCTTACCACTCTGTATGCCACATTAGCACCTTGAAAAGCATGTTACTATAATGTACGACACCTCACAACTCGTAACAACACCTTACAATACCGTAAGTAAACATAAAATCCATAGTAAACCTAATGAATTTGTCCGAGTCCTTTGAACATCGTATTACAAGTTAGGTCATCTTAAGAATCTGTATGACATATTAGCACGTTGAAGCAAATATGTATGACGTAGGACGCCTTAAAGCTGCAAACAACACCTTACAACACCGTACGAAACCATAAAACTCCATAATAAACCTAATGAATTTGTCCAAGTCCTTTGAAAATCGTAAGATAACTCTGGACTTGTTACGACTCTATATGCGAGATTAGCAACGTGAAAAACAATTTATAATAATGTAGGACGCGTTACAACTTTTAAAAACACCTTACATCACCGTTCGAAACATTAAAACTCCATAATAAACCTAATGACTTTTTCCGAGTCATTTAAACATCGTACGACAGCTTAGAATATCTTACGAGTCTGTATGCCACATTGGCACCTTGAAAAGCATGTTACTATAATGTACGACACCTCACAACTAGTAACAACACCTTACAATACCGTAAGTAAACATAAAATCCATAATAAACCTAATGAATTCGTCCGAGTCTTTTGAACATCGAATTACAAGTTAGGACATCTTAATACTCTATATGACATATTAGCACGTTGAAAAGCACGTAAGTATCACGTAGGACGCCTTAAAGCTCCAAACAACACATTACAACACCGTACGAAACCATAAAACTCCATAGTAAACCTAATGAAATTGTCCATGTCCTTTCAAGATCGTAGGATAACATCAGGACTTGTTACGACTCTGTATGCGACATTAGCAACATGAAAAGCAATTTATATTAATGTAGGACACGTTACAACTTCTAAGAACACCTTACATCACCGTTCGAAACATTAAAACTCAATAATAAACCTAATGAATTCCTCCGAGTTATTTAATCATCGTACGACTACTTATAATATCTTACGACTCTGTATGCCACATTAGCAACTTGAAAAGCATGTTACTATAATGTACGACACCTTACAACTCCTAACAACACCTTACAATACCGTAAGTAAACATAAAATCCATAATAAACCTAATGAATTCGTCCGAGTCTTTTGAACATCGAATTACAAGTTAGGACATCTTAATACTCTATATGACATATTAGCACGTTGAAAAGCACGTAAGTCTAACGTAGGACGCCTTAAAGCTCCAAACAACACATTACAACACCGTACGAAACCATAAAACTCCATAGTAAACCTAATGAAATTGTCCATGTCCTTTCAAGATCGTAGGATAACATCAGGACTTGTTACGACCCTGTATGCGATATTAGCAACATGAAAAGCAATTTATATTAATGTAGGACGCGTTACAACCTCTAAGAACACCTTACATCACCGTTCGAAACATTAAAACTCAATAATAAACCAAATGAATTCCTCCGAGTTATTTAATCATCGTACCACAACTTATAATATCTTACGACTCTGTATGCCACATTAGCAACTTGAAAAGCATGTTACTATTATGTACGACACCTCACAACTCCTAACAACACCTTACAATACCGTAAGTAAACATAAAATCCATAATAAACCTAATGAATTCGTCCGAGTCCTTTGAACATCGTATTACAAGTTAGGTCATTTTAAGAATCTGTATGACATATTAGCACGTTGAAAAGCACGTAAGTATGACGTAGGACGCCTTAAAGATGCAAACAACACCTTACAACACTGTACGAAACCATAAAACTCCATAATAAACCTAATGAATTTGTCCAAGTCCTTTGAAAATCGTAAGATAACTCAGGACTTGTTACGACTCTGTATGCGACATTAGCAACATGAAAAACAATTTATAATAATGTAGGACGCGTTACAACTTTTAAGAACACCTTACATCACCGTTCGAAACATTTAAACTCCATAATAAACATAATGAATTTTCCCGAGTCATTTAAACATCGTACAACAACTTAGAATATCTTACGACTCTGTATGCCACATTAGCACCTTGAAAAGCATGTTACTATAATGTACGACACCTCACAACTCGTAACAACACCTTACAATACCGTAAGTAAACATAAAATCCATAGTAAACCTAATGAATTCGTCCGAGTCCTTTGAACATCGTATTACAAGTTAGGTCATCTTAAGAATCTGTATGACATATTAGCACGTTGAAGCACGTATGTATGACGTAGGACGCCTTAAAGCTGCAAACAACACCTTACAACACAGTACGAAACCATAAAACTCCATAATAAACCTAATGAATTTGTCCAAGTCCTTTGAAAATCGTAAGATAACTCTGGACTTGTTACGACTCTATATGCGACATTAGCAACGTGAAAAACAATTTATAATAATGTAGGACGCGTTACAACTTTTAAGAACACCTTACATCACCGTTCGAAACAATAAAACTCCATAATAAACCTAATGACTTTTTCCGAGTCATTTAAACATCGTACGACAGCTTAGAATATCTTACGAGTCTGTATGCCACATTGGCACCTTGAAAAGCATGTTACTATAATGTACGACACCTCACAACTAGTAACAACACCTTACAATACCGTAAGTAAACATAAAATCCATAATAAACCTAATGAATTCGTCCGAGTCTTTTGAACATCGAATTACAAGTTAGGACATCCTAATACTCTATATGACATATTAGCACGTTGAAAAGCACGTAAGTATCACGTAGGACGCCTTAAAGCTCCAAACAACACATTACAACACCGTACAAAACCATAAAACTCCATAGTAAACCAAATGAATTTGTCCATGTCCTTTCAAGATCGTACGATAACATCAGGACTTGTTACGACGCTGTATGCGACATTAGCAACAAGAAAAGCAATTTATATTAATGTAGGACACGTTACAACTTCTAAGAACACCTTACATCACCGTTCGAAACATTAAACTCAATAATAAACCAAATGAATTCCAACGAGTTATTTAATCATCGTACCACAACTTATAATATCTTACGACTCTATATGCCACATTAGCAACTTGAAAAGCATGGTACTATAATGTACGCCACCTCACAACTCCTAACAACACCTTACAATACCGTAAGTAAACATAAAATCCATAATAAACCTAATGAATTCGTCCGAGTCCTTTGAACATCATGTTACAAGTTAGGTCATCTTAAGAATCTGTATGATATATTAGCACGTTGAAAAGCACGTAAGTATGACGTAGGACGCCTTAAAGCTCCAAGCAACACATTACAACACCGTACAAAACCATAAAACTCGATAATAAACCAAATGAATTTTTCCATGTCCTTTCAAGATCGTACGATAACATCAGGACTTGTTACGACGCTGTATGCGACATTAGCAACATGAAAAGCAATTTGTAATAATGTAGGACGCGTTACAACTTCTAAGAACACCTTACATCACCGTTCGAAACATTAAAACTCAATAATAACCCTAATGAATTCCTCCGAGTTATTTAATCATCGTACAACAACTTATAATATCTTACGACTCTGTATGCCACATTAGCAACTTGAAAAGCATGTAACTATAATGTACTACACCTAACAACTCCTAACAACACCTTACAATACCGTAAGTAAACATAAAATCCATAATAAACCTAATGAATTCGTCCGAGTCTTTTGAACATCGAATTACAAGTTAGGACATCTTAATACTCTATATGACATATTAGCACGTTGAAAAGCACGTAAGTCTGACGTAGGACGCCTTAAAGCTCCAAACAACACATTACAACACCGTACGAAACCATAAAACTCCATAGTAAACCTAATGAAATTGTCCATGTCCTTTCAAGATCGTAGGATAACATCAGGACTTGTTACAACTCTGTATGCGACATTAGCAACAAGAAAAGCAATTTATATTAATGTAGGACACGTTACAACTTCTAAGAACACCTTACATCACCGTTCGAAACATTAAAACTCAATAATAAACCAAATGAAATCCTCCGACTTATTTAATCATCGTACCACAACTTATAATATCTTACGACTCTGTATGCCACATTAGCAACTTGTAATGCATGTTACTATAATGTACGACACCTCACAACTCCTAACAACACCTTACAATACCGTAAGTAAACATAAAATCCATAATAAACCTAATGAATTCGTCCGAGTCCTTTGAACATCATATTACAAGTTAGGTCATCTTAAGAATCTGTATGATATATTAGCACGTTGAAAAGCACGTAAGTATGACGTAGGACGCCTTAAAGCTCCAACCAACACATTACAACACCGTACAAAACCATAAAACTCGATAATAAACCAAATGAATTTGTCCATGTCCTTTCAAGATCGTACGATAACATCAGGACTTGTTACGACGCTGTATTCGACATTAGCAACATGAAAAGCAATTTATAATAATGTAGGACGCGTTACAACTTCTAAGAACACCTTACATCACCGTTCGAAACATTAAAACTCAATAATAAACCTAATGAATTCCTCCGAGTTATTTAATCATCGTACAACAACTTATAATATCTTACGACTCTGTATGCCACATTTGCAACTTGAAAAGCATGTTACTATAATGTACGACACCTAACAACTCCTAACAACACCTTACAATACCGTAAGTAAACATAAAATCCATAATAAACCTAATGAATTCGTCCGAGTCCTTTGAACATCGTATTACAAGTTAGGTCATCTTAAGAATCTGTATGACATATTAGCACGTTGAAAAGCACGTAAGTATGACGTATGACGCCTTAAAGCTCCAAACAACACATTACAACACCGTACGAAACCATAAAACTCCATAGTAAACCAAATGAAATTGTCCATGTCCTTTCAAGATCGTAGGATAACATATGGACTTGTTACGACTCTGTATGCGACATTAGCAACAAGAAAAGCAATTTATATTAATGTAGGACACGTTACAACTTCTAAGAACACCTTACATCACCGTTCGAAACATTAAAACTCAATAATAAACCAAATGAATTCCTCCGAGTTATTTAATCATCGTACCACAACTTATAATATCTTACGACTCTGTATGCCACATTAGCAACTTGAAAAGCATGGTACTATAATGTACGACACCTCACAACTCCTAACAACACCTTACAATACCGTAAGTAAACATAAAATCCATAATAAACCTAATGAATTCGTCCGAGTCTTTTGAACATCGAATTACAAGTTAGGACATCTTAATACTCTATATGACATATTAGCACGTTGAAAAGCACGTAAGTCTGACGTAGGACGCCTTAAAGCTCCAAACAACACATTACAACACCGTACGAAACCATAAAACTCCATAGTAAACCTAATGAAATTGTCCATGTCCTTTCAAGATCGTAGGATAACATCAGGACTTGTTACAACTCTGTATGCGACATTAGCAACAAGAAAAGCAATTTATATTAATGTAGGACACGTTACAACTTCTAAGAACACCTTACATCACCGTTCGAAACATTAAAACTCAATAATAAACCAAATGAATTCCTCCGACTTATTTAATCATCGTACCACAACTTATAATATCATACGACTCTGTATGTCACATTAGCAACTTGTAATGCATGTTACTATAATGTACGACACCTCACAACTCCTAACAACACCTTACAATACCGTAAGTAAACATAAAATCCATAATAAACGTAATGAATTCGTCCGAGTCCTTTGAACATCATATTACAAGTTAGGTCATCTTAAGAATCTGTATGATATATTAGCACGTTGAAAAGCACGTAAGTATGACGTAGGACGCCTTAAAGCTCCAAACAACACATTACAACACCGTACAAAACCATAAAACTCGATAATAAACCAAATGAATTTGTCCATGTCCTTTCAAGATCGTACGATAACATCAGGACTTGTTACGACGCTGTATGCGACATTAGCAACATGAAAAGCAATTTATAATAATGTAGGACGCGTTACAACTTCTAAGAACACCTTACATCACCGTTCGAAACATTAAAACTCAATAATAAACCTAATGAATTCCTCCGAGTTATTTAATCATCGTACAACAACTTATAATATCTTACGACTCTGTATGCCACATTTGCAACTTGAAAAGCATGTTACTATAATGTACGACACCTAACAACTCCTAACAACACCTTACAATACCGTAAGTAAACATAAAATCCATAATAAACCTAATGAATTCGTCCGAGTCCTTTGAACATCGTATTACAAGTTAGGTCATCTTAAGAATCTGTATGACATATTAGCACGTTGAAAAGCACGTAAGTATGACGTATGACGCCTTAAAGCTCCAAACAACACATTACAACACCGTACGAAACCATAAAACTCCATAGTAAACCAAATGAAATTGTCCATGTCCTTTCAAGATCGTAGGATAACATATGGACTTGTTACGACTCTGTATGCGACATTAGCAACAAGAAAAGCAATTTATATTAATGTAGGACACGTTACAACTTCTAAGAACACCTTACATCACCGTTCGAAACATTAAAACTCAATAATAAACCAAATGAATTCCTCCGAGTTATTTAATCATCGTACCACAACTTATAATATCTTACGACTCTGTATGCCACATTAGCAACTTGAAAAGCATGGTACTATAATGTACGACACCTCACAACTCCTAACAACACCTTACAATACCGTAAGTAAACATAAAATCCATAATAAACCTAATGAATTCGTCCGAGTCTTTTGAACATCGAATTACAAGTTAGGACATCTTAATACTCTATATGACATATTAGCACGTTGAAAAGCACGTAAGTCTGACGTAGGACGCCTTAAAGCTCCAAACAACACATTACAACACCATACGAAACCATAAAACTCCATAGTAAACCTAATGAAATTGTCCATGTCCTTTCAAGATCGTAGGATAACATCAGGACTTGTTACAACTCTGTATGCGACATTAGCAACAAGAAAAGCAATTTATATTAATGTAGGACACGTTACAACTTCTAAGAACACCTTACATCACCGTTCGAAACATTAAAACTCAATAATAAACCAAATGAATTCCTCCGACTTATTTAATCATCGTACCACAACTTATAATATCTTACGACTCTGTATGTCACATTAGCAACTTGTAATGCATGTTACTATAATGTACGACACCTCACAACTCCTAACAACACCTTACAATACCGTAAGTAAACATAAAATCCATAATAAACCTAATGAATTCGTCCGAGTCCTTTGAACATCATATTACAAGTTAGGTCATCTTAAGAATCTGTATGATATATTAGCACGTTGAAAAGCACGTAAGTATGACGTAGGACGCCTTAAAGCTCCAAACAACACATTACAACACCGTACAAAACCATAAAACTCGATAATAAACCAAATGAATTTGTCCATGTCCTTTCAAGATCGTACGATAACATCAGGACTTGTTACGACGCTGTATGCGACATTAGCAACATGAAAAGCATTTTATAATAATGTAGGACGCGTTACAACTTCTAAGAACACCTTACATCACCGTTCGAAACATTAAAACTCAATAATAAACCTAATGAATTCCTCCGAGTTATTTAATCATCGTACAACAACTTATAATATCTTACGACTCTGTATGCCACATTAGCAACTTGAAAAGCATGTTACTATAATGTACGACACCTCACAACTCCTAACAACACCTTAAAATACCGTAAGTAAACATAAAATCCATAATAAACCTAATGAATTCGTCCGAGTCTTTTGAACATCGAATTACAAGTTAGGACATCTTAATACTCTATATGACATATTAGCACGTTGAAAAGCACGTAAGTCTGACGTAGGACGCCTTAAAGCTCCAAACAACACATTACAACACCGTACGAAACCATAAAACTCCATAGTAAACCTAATGAAATTGTCCATGTCCTTTCAAGATCGTAGGATAACATCAGGACTTGTTACAACTATGTATGCGACATTAGCAACAAGAAAAGCAATTTATATTAATGTAGGACACGTTACAACTTCTAAGAACACCTTACATCACCGTTCGAAATATTAAAACTCAATAATAAACCTAATGAATTCCTCCGAGTTATTTAATCATCGTACAACAACTTATAATATCTTACGAGTCTGTATGCCACATTAGCACCTTGAAAAGCATGTTACTATAATGTACGACACCTCACAACTCGTAACAACACCTTACAATACCGTATGTAAACATAAAATCCATTATAAACCTAATAAATTCGTCCGAGTCTTTTGAACATCGAATTACAAGTTAGGACATCTTAATAATCTATATGACATATTATCACGTTGAAAAGCACGTAAGTCTGACGTAGGACGCCTTAAAGCTCCAAACAACACATTACAACACCGTACGAAACCATAAAACTCCATAGTAAACCTAATGAAATTGTCCATGTCCTTTCAAGATCATACGATAACATCAGGACTTGTTACGACGTTGTATGCGACATTAGCAACATGAAAAGCAATTTATAATAATGTAGGACGCGTTACAACTTCTAAGAACACCTTACATCACCGTTCGAAACATTAAAACTCAATAATAAACCTAATGAATTCCTCCGAGTTATTTAATCATCGTACAACAACTTATAATATCTTACGACTCTGTATGCCACATTAGCAACTTGAAAAGCATGTTACTATAATGTACGACACCTTACAACTCCTAACAACACCTTACAATACCGTAAGTAAACATAAAATCCATAATAAACCTAATGAATTCGTCCGAGTCTTTTGAACATCGAATTACAAGTTAGGATATCTTAATACTCTATATGACATATTAGCACGTTGAAAAGCACGTAAGTCTAACGTTGGACGCCTTAAAGCTCCAAACAACACATTACAACACCGTACGAAGCCATAAAACTCCATAGTAAACCTAATGAAATTGTCCATGTCCTTTCAAGATCGTAGGATAACATCAGGACTTGTTACGACTCTGTATGCGACATTAGCAACAAGAAAAGCAATTTATATTAATGTAGGACGCGTTACAACTTCTAAGAACACCTTACATCACCGTTCGAAACATTAAAACTCAATAATAAACCAAATGAATTCCTCCGAGTTATTTAATCATCGTACCACAACTTATAATATCTTACAACTCTGTATGCCACATTAGCAACTTGAAAAGCATGTTACTATAATGTACGACACCTCACAACTCCTAACAACACCTTACAATAACGTAAGTAAACATAAAATCCATAATAAACCTAATGAATTCGTCCGAGTCCTTTGAACATCATATTACAAGTTAGGTCATCTTAAGAATCTGTATGACATATTAGCACGTTGAAAAGCACGTAAGTATGACGTAGGACGCCTTAAAGCTCCAAACAACACATTACAACACCGTACAAAACCATAAAACTCGATAATAAACCAAATGAATTTGTCCATGTCCTTTCAAGATCGTACGATAACATCAGGACTTGTTACGACGCTGTATGCGACATTAGCAACATGAAAAGCAATTTATAATAATGTAGGACGCGTTACAACTTCTAAGAACACCTTACATCACCGTTCGAAACATTAAAACTCAATAATAAACCTAATGAATTCCTCCGAGTTATTTAATCATCGTACAACAACTTATAATATCTTACGACTCTGTATGCCACATTAGCAACTTGAAAAGCATGTTACTATAATGTACGACACCTCACAACTCCTAACAACACCTTACAATACCGTAAGTAAACATAAAATCCATAATAAACCTAATGAATTCGTCCGAGTCTTTTGAACATCGAATTACAAGTTAGGACATCTTAATACTCTATATGACATATTAGCACGTTGAAAAGCACGTAAGTCTGACGTAGGACGCCTTAAAGCTCCAAACAACACATTACAACACCGTACGAAACCATAAAACTCCATAGTAAACCTAATGAAATTGTCCATGTCCTTTCAAGATCGTAGGATAACATCAGGACTTGCTACAACTCTGTATGCGACATTAGCAACAAGAAAAGCAATTTATATTAATGTAGGACACGTTACAACTTCTAAGAACACCTTACATCACCGTTCGAAACATTAAAACTCAATAAAAACCTAATGAATTCCTCCGAGTTATTTAATCATCGTACAACAACTTATAATATCTTACGAGTCTGTATGCCACATTAGCACCTTGAAAAGCATGTTACTATAATGTACGACACCTCACAACTCGTAACAACACCTTACAATACCGTATGTAAACATAAAATCCATTATAAACCTAATAAATTCGTCCGAGTCTTTTGAACATCGAATTACAAGTTAGGACATCTTAATAATCTATATGACATATTATCACGTTGAAAAGCACGTAAGTCTGACGTAGGACGCCTTAAAGCTCCAAACAACACATTACAACACCGTACGAAACCATAAAACTCCATAGTAAACCAAATGAATTTGTCCATGTCCTTTCAAGATCGTACGATAACATCAGGACTTGTTACGACGCTGTATGCGACATTAGCAACATGAAAAGCAATTTATAATAATGTAGGACGCGTTACAACTTCTAAGAACACCTTACATCACCGTTCGAAACATTAAAACTCAATAATAAACCTAATGAATTCCTCCCAGTTATTTAATCATCGTACAACAACTTATAATATCTTACGACTCTGTATGCCACATTAGCAACTTGAAAAGCATGTTACTATAATGTACGACACCTCACAACTCCTAACAACACCTTACAATACCGTAAGTAAACATAAAATCCATAATAAACCTAATGAATTCGTCCGAGTCTTTTGAACATCGAATTACAAGTTAGGACATCTTAATACTCTATATGACATATTAGCACGTTGAAAAGCACGTAAGTCTAACGTAGGACGCCTTAAAGCTCCAAACAACACATTAGAACACCGTACGAAACCATAAAACTCCATAGTAAACCTAATGAAATTGTCCATGTCCTTTCAAGATCGTAGGATAACATCAGGACTTGTTACGACTCTGTATGCGACATTAGCAACAAGAAAAGCAATTTATATTAATGTAGGACGCGTTACAACTTCTAAGAACACCTTACATCACCGTTCGAAACATTAAAACTCAATAATAAACCAAATGAATTCCTCCGAGTTATTTAATCATCGTACCACAACTTATAATATCTTACGACTCTGTATGCCACATTAGCAACTTGAAAAGCATGTTACTATAATGTACGACACCTCACAACTCCTAACAACACCTTACAATAACGTAAGTAAACATAAAATCCATAATAAACCTAATGAATTCGTCCGAGTCCTTTGAACATCATATTACAAGTTAGGTCATCTTAAGAATCTGTATGACATATTAGCACGTTGAAAAGCACGTAAGTATGACGTAGGACGCCTTAAAGCTCCAAACAACACATTACAACACCGTACAAAACCATAAAACTCGATAATAAACCAAATGAATTTGTCCATGTCCTTTCAAGATCGTACGATAACATCAGGACTTGTTACGACGCTGTATGCGACATTAGCAACATGAAAAGCAATTTATAATAATGTAGGACGCGTTACAACTTCTAAGAACACCTTACATCACCGTTCGAAACATTAAAACTCAATAATAAACCTAATGAATTCCTCCCAGTTATTTAATCATCGTACAACAACTTATAATATCTTACGACTCTGTATGCCACATTAGCAACTTGAAAAGCATGTTACTATAATGTACGACACCTCACAACTCCTAACAACACCTTACAATACCGTAAGTAAACATAAAATCCATAATAAACCTAATGAATTCGTCCGAGTCTTTTGAACATCGAATTACAAGTTAGGACATCTTAATACTCTATATGACATATTAGCACGTTGAAAAGCACGTAAGTCTGACGTAGGACGCCTTAAAGCTCCAAACAACACATTACAACACCGTACGAAACCATAAAACTCCATAGTAAACCTAATGAAATTGTCCATGTCCTTTCAAGATCGTAGGATAACATCAGGACTTGCTACAACTCTGTATGCGACATTAGCAACAAGAAAAGCAATTTATATTAATGTAGGACACGTTACAACTTCTAAGAACACCTTACATCACCGTTCGAAACATTAAAACTCAATAAAAACCTAATGAATTCCTCCGAGTTATTTAATCATCGTACAACAACTTATAATATCTTACGAGTCTGTATGCCACATTAGCACCTTGAAAAGCATGTTACTATAATGTACGACACCTCACAACTCGTAACAACACCTTACAATACCGTATGTAAACATAAAATCCATTATAAACCTAATAAATTCGTCCGAGTCTTTTGAACATCGAATTACAAGTTAGGACATCTTAATAATCTATATGACATATTATCACGTTGAAAAGCACGTAAGTCTGACGTAGGACGCCTTAAAGCTCCAAACAACACATTACAACACCGTACGAAACCATAAAACTCCATAGTAAACCAAATGAATTTGTCCATGTCCTTTCAAGATCGTACGATAACATCAGGACTTGTTACGACGCTGTATGCGACATTAGCAACATGAAAAGCAATTTATAATAATGTAGGACGCGTTACAACTTCTAAGAACACCTTACATCACCGTTCGAAACATTAAAACTCAATAATAAACCTAATGAATTCCTCCCAGTTATTTAATCATCGTACAACAACTTATAATATCTTACGACTCTGTATGCCACATTAGCAACTTGAAAAGCATGTTACTATAATGTACGACACCTCACAACTCCTAACAACACCTTACAATACCGTAAGTAAACATAAAATCCATAATAAACCTAATGAATTCGTCCGAGTCTTTTGAACATCGAATTACAAGTTAGGACATCTTAATACTCTATATGACATATTAGCACGTTGAAAAGCACGTAAGTCTAACGTAGGACGCCTTAAAGCTCCAAACAACACATTAGAACACCGTACGAAACCATAAAACTCCATAGTAAACCTAATGAAATTGTCCATGTCCTTTCAAGATCGTAGGATAACATCAGGACTTGTTACGACTCTGTATGCGACATTAGCAACAAGAAAAGCAATTTATATTAATGTAGGACGCGTTACAACTTCTAAGAACACCTTACATCACCGTTCGAAACATTAAAACTCAATAATAAACCAAATGAATTCCTCCGAGTTATTTAATCATCGTACCACAACTTATAATATCTTACGACTCTGTATGCCACATTAGCAACTTGAAAAGCATGTTACTATAATGTACGACACCTCACAACTCCTAACAACACCTTACAATAACGTAAGTAAACATAAAATCCATAATAAACCTAATGAATTCGTCCGAGTCCTTTGAACATCATATTACAAGTTAGGTCATCTTAAGAATCTGTATGACATATTAGCACGTTGAAAAGCACGTAAGTATGACGTAGGACGCCTTAAAGCTCCAAACAACACATTACAACACCGTACAAAACCATAAAACTCGATAATAAACCAAATGAATTTGTCCATGTCCTTTCAAGATCGTACGATAACATCAGGACTTGTTACGACGCTGTATGCGACATTAGCAACATGAAAAGCAATTTATAATAATGTAGGACGCGTTACAACTTCTAAGAACACCTTACATCACCGTTCGAAACATTAAAACTCAATAATAAACCTAATGAATTCCTCCCAGTTATTTAATCATCGTACAACAACTTATAATATCTTACGACTCTGTATGCCACATTAGCAACTTGAAAAGCATGTTACTATAATGTACGACACCTCACAACTCCTAACAACACCTTACAATACCGTAAGTAAACATAAAATCCATAATAAACCTAATGAATTCGTCCGATTCTTTTGAACATCGAATTACAAGTTAGGACATCTTAATACTCTAAATGACATATTAGCACGTTGAAAAGCACGTAAGTCTGACGTAGGACGCCTTAAAGCTCCAAACAACACATTACAACACCGTACGAAACCATAAAACTCCATAGTAAACCTAATGAAATTGTCCATGTCTTTTCAAGATCGTAGGATAACATCAGGACTTGTTACAACTCTGTATGCGACATTAGCAACAAGAAAAGCAATTTATATTAATGTAGGACACGTTACAACTTCTAAGAACACCTTACATCACCGTTCGAAACATTAAAACTCAATAAAAACCTAATGAATTCCTCCGAGTTATTTAATCATCGTACAACAACTTATAATATCTTACGAGTCTGTATGCCACATTAGCACCTTGAAAAGCATGTTACTATAATGTACGACACCTCACAACTCGTAACAACACCTTACAATACTGTATGTAAACATAAAATCCATTATAAACCTAATAAATTCGTCCGAGTCTTTTGAACATCGAATTACAAGTTAGGACATCTTAATAATCTATATGACATATTATCACGTTGAAAAGCACGTAAGTCTGACGTAGGACGCCTTAAAGCTCCAAACAACACATTACAACACCGTACGAAACCATAAAACTCCATAGTAAACCTAATGAAATTGTCCATGTCCTTTCAAGATCATACGATAACATCAGGACTTGTTACGACGTTGTATGCGACATTAGCAACATGAAAAGCAATTTATAATAATGTAGGACGCGTTACAACTTCTAAGAACACCTTACATCACCGTTCGAAACATTAAAACTCAATAATAAACCTAATGAATTCCTCCGAGTTATTTAATCATCGTACAACAACTTATAATATCTTACGACTCTGTATGCCACATTAGCAACTTGAAAAGCATGTTACTATAATGTACGACACCTTACAACTCCTAACAACACCTTACAATACCGTAAGTAAACATAAAATCCATAATAAACCTAATGAATTCGTCCGAGTCTTTTGAACATCGTATTACAAGTTAGGTCATCTTAAGAATCTGTATGACATATTAGCACGTTGAAAAGCACGTAAGTATGACGTAGGACGCCTTAAAGCTCCAAACAACACATTACAACACCGTACGAAACCATAAAACTCGATAATAAACCTAATGAAATTGTCTAAGTCCTTTCAAGATCGTACGATAACATCAGGACTTGTTACGACGCTGTATGCGACATTAGAACATGAAAAACAATTTATAATAATGTAGGACGCGTTACAACTTTTAAGAACACCTTACATCACCGTTCGAAACATTAAAACTCCATAATAAACCTAATGACTTTTTCCGAGTCATTTAAACATCGTACGACAGCTTAGAATATCTTACGAGTCTGTATGCCTCATTAGCACCTTGAAAAGCATGTTACTATAATGTACGACACCTCACAACTCGTAACAACACCTTACAATACCGTATGTAAACATAAAATCCATAATTAACCTAATGAATTCGTCCGAGTCTTTTGAACATCGTATTACAAGTTAGGACATCTTAAGACTCTATATGACATATTAGCCTGTTGAAAAGCACGTAAGTATGACGTAGGACGCCTTAAAGCTCCAAACAACACATTACAACACCGTACGAAACCATAAAACTCCATAATAAACCAAGTGAATTTGTCCAAGTCCTTTCAAAATCGTACGATAATATCAGGACTTGTTACGACGCTGTATGCGACATTAGCAACATGAAAAGCAATTTATAATAATGTAGGACGCGTTACAACTTCTAAGAACACCTTACATCACCGTTCGAAACATTAAAACTCAATAATAAACCTAATGAATTCCTCCGAGTTATTTAATCATCGTACAACAACTTATAATATCTTACGAGTCTGTATGCCACATTAGCACCTTGAAAAGCATGTTACTATAATGTACGACACCTCACAACTCGTAACAACACCTTACAATACCGTATGTAAACATAAAATTCATTATAAACCAAATAAATTCGTCCGAGTCTTTTGAACATCGAATTACAAGTTAGGACATCTTAATAATCTATATGACATATTATCACGTTGAAAAGCACGTAAGTCTGACGTAGGACGCCTCAAAGCTCCAAACAACACATTACAACACCGTACGAAACCATAAAACTCCATAGTAAACCTAATGAAATTGTCCATGTCCTTTCAAGATCATAGGATAACATCAGGACTTGTTACAACTCTGTATGCGACATTAGCAACAAGAAAAGCAATTTATATTAATGTAGGACACGTTACAACTTCTAAGAACACCTTACATCACCGTTCGAAACATTATAACTCAATAAAAAACCAAATGAATTCCTCCGAGTTATTTAATCATCGTACCACAACTTATAATATCTTACGAGTCTGTATGCCACATTAGCACCTTGAAAAGCATGTTACTATAATGTACGACACCTCACAACTCGTAACAACACCTTACAATACCGTATGTAAACATAAAATCCATAATAAACCTAATGAATTCGTCCGAGTCTTTTGAACATCGAATTACAAGTTAGGACATCTTAATAATCTATATGACATATTATCACGTAGAAAAGCACGTAAGTCTGACGTAGGACGCCTTAAAGCTCCAAACAACACATTACAACACCTTACGAAACCATAAAACTCCATAGTAAACCTAATGAAATTGTCCATGTCCTTTCAAGATAGTACGATAACATCAGGACTTGTTACGACGTTGTATGCGACATTAGCAACATGAAAAGCAATTTATAATAATGTAGGACGCGTTACAACTCTAAGAACACCTTACATCACCGTTCGAAACATTAAAACTCAATAATAAACCTAATGAATTCCTCCGAGTTATTTAATCATCGTACAACAACTTATAATATCTTACGACTCTGTATGCCACATTAGCAACTTGAAAAGCATGTTACTATAATGTACGACACCTTACAACTCCTAACAACACCTTACAATACCGTAAGTAAACATAAAATCCATAATAAACCTAATGAATTCGTCCGAGTCTTTTGAACATCGAATTACAAGTTAGGACATCTTAATACTCTATATGACATATTAGCACGTTGAAAAGCACGTAAGTCTAACGTAGGACGCCTTAAAGCTCCAAACAACACATTACAACACCGTACGAAACCATAAACTCCATAGTAAACCTAATGAAATTGTCCATGTCCTTTCAAGATCGTAGGATAACATCAGGACTTGTTACGACTCTGTATGCGACATTAGCAACAAGAAAAGCAATTTATATTAATGTAGGACGCGTTACAACTTCTAAGAACACCTTACATCACCATTCGAAACATTAAAACTCAGTAATAAACCAAATGAATTCCTCCGAGTTATTTAATCATCGTACCACAGCTTATAATATCTTACGACTCTGTATGCCACATTAGCAACTTGAAAAGCATGTTACTATAATGTACGACACCTCACAACTCCTAACAACACCTTACAATAACGTAAGTAAACATAAAATCCATAACAAACCTAATGAATTCGTCCGAGTCCTTTGAACATCGTATTACAAGTTAGGTCATCTTAAGAATCTGTATGACATATTAGCACGTTAAAAAGCACGTAAGTATGACGTAGGACGCCTTAAAGCTCCAAACAACACATTACAACACCGTACGAAACCATAAAACTCGATAATAAACCTAATGAAATTGTCTAAGTCCTTTCAAGATCGTACGATAACATCAGGACTTGTTACGACGCTGTATGCGACATTAGAACATGAAAAACAATTTATAATAATGTAGGACGCGTTACAACTTTTAAGAACACCTTACATCACCATTCGAAACATTAAAACTCCATAATAAACCTAATGACTTTTTCCGAGTCATTTAAACATCGTACGACAGCTTAGAATATCTTACGAGTCTGTATGCCTCATTAGCACCTTGAAAAGCATGTTACTATAATGTACGACACCTCACAACTCGTAACAACACCTTACAATACCGTATGTAAACATAAAATCCATAATTAACCTAATGAATTCGTCCGAGTCTTTTGAACATCGTATTACAAGTTAGGACATCTTAAGACTCTATATGACATATTAGCATGTTGAAAAGCACGTAAGTATGACGTAGGACGCCTTAAAGCTCCAAACAACACATTACAACACCGTACGAAACCATAAAACTCCATAGTAAACCTAATGAAATTGTCCAAGTCCTTTCAAGATCATACGATAACATCAGGACTTGTTACGACGTTGTATGCGACATTAGCAACATGAAAAGCAATTTATAATAATGTAGGACGCGTTACAACTTCCAAGAACACCTTACATCACCATTCGAAACATTAAAACTCAATAATAAACCTAATGAATTCCTCCGAGTTATTTAATCATCGTACAACAACTTATAATATCTTACGCCTCTGTATGCCACATTAGCAACTTGAAAAGCATGTTACTATAACTTACAACTCCTAACAACACCTTACAATACCGTAAGTAAACATAAAATCCATAATAAACCTAATGAATTCGTCCAAGTCTTTTGAACATCGAATTACAAGTTAGGACATCTTAATACTCTATATGACATATTAGCACGTTGAAAAGCACGTAAGTCTAACGTAGGACGCCTTAAAGCTCCAAACAACACATTACAACACCGTACGAAACCATAAAACTCCATAGTAAACCTAATGAAATTGTCCATGTCCTTGCAAGATCGTAGGATAACATTAGGACTTGTTACGACTCTGTATGCGACATTAGCAACAAGAAAAGCAATTTATATTAATGTAGGACGCGTTACAAATTCTAAGAACACCTTACATCACCGTTCGAAACATTAAAACTCAATAATAAACCAAATGAATTCCTTCGAGTTATTTAATCATCGTACCACAACTTATAATATCTTACGACTCTGTATGCCACATTAGCAACTTGAAATGCATGTTACTATAATGTACGACACCTCACAACTCCTAACAACACCTTACAATAACGTAAGTAAACATAAAATCCATAACAAACCTAATGAATTCGTCCGAGTCCTTTGAACATCGTATTACAAGTTAGGTCATCTTAAGAATCTGTATGACATATTAGCACGTTGAAAAGCACGTAAGTATGACGTAGGACGCCTTAAAGCTCCAAACAACACATTACAACACCGTACGAAACCATAAAACTCGATAATAAACCTAATAAAATTGTCTAAGTCCTTTCAAGATCGTACGATAACATCAGGACTTGTTACGACGCTGTATGCGACATTAGAACATGAAAAACAATTTATAATAATGTAGGACGCGTTACAACTTTTAAGAACACCTTACATCACCATTCGAAACATTAAAACTCCATAATAAACCTAATGACTTTTTCCGAGTCATTTAAACATCGTACGACAGCTTAGAATATCTTACGAGTCTGTATGCCTCATTAGCACCTTGAAAAGCATGTTACTATAATGTACGACACCTCACAACTCGTAACAACACCTTACAATACCGTATGTAAACATAAAATCCATAATTAACCTAATGAATTCGTCCGAGTCTTTTGAACATCGTATTACAAGTTAGGACATCTTAAGACTCTATATGACATATTAGCATGTTGAAAAGCACGTAAGTATGACGTAGGACGCCTTAAAGCTCCAAACAACACATTACAACACCGTACGAAACCATAAAACTTCATAGTAAACCTAATGAAATTGTCCATGTCCTTTCAAGATCGTACGATAACATCAGGACTTGTTACGACGCTGTATGCGACATTAGCAACATGAAAAGCAATTTATAATAATGTAGGACGCGTTACAACTTCCAAGAACACCTTACATCACCATTCGAAACATTAAAACTCAATAATAAACCTAATGAATTCCTCCGAGTTATTTAATCATCGTACAACAACTTATAATATCTTACGCCTCTGTATGCCACATTAGCAACTTGAAAAGCATGTTACTATAACTTACAACTCCTAACAACACCTTACAATACCGTAAGTAAACATAAAATCCATAATAAACCTAATGAATTCGTCCGAGTCTTTTGAACATCGAATTACAAGTTAGGACATCTTAATACTCTATATGACATATTAGCACGTTGAAAAGCACGTAAGTCTAACGTAGGACGCCTTAAAGCTCCAAACAACACATTACAACACCGTACGAAACCATAAAACTCCATAGTAAACCTAATGAAATTGTCCATGTCCTTGCAAGATCGTAGGATAACATCAGGACTTGTTACGACTCTGTATGCGACATTAGCAACAAGAAAAGCAATTTATATTAATGTAGGACGCGTTACAAATTCTAAGAACACCTTACATCACCGTTCGAAACATTAAAACTCAATAATAAACCAAATGAATTCCTTCGAGTTATTTAATCATCGTACCACAACTTATAATATCTTACGACTCTGTATGCCACATTAGCAACTTGAAATGCATGTTACTATAATGTACGACACCTCACAACTCCTAACAACACCTTACAATAACGTAAGTAAACATAAAATCCATAACAAACCTAATGAATTCGTCCGAGTCCTTTGAACATCGTATTACAAGTTAGGTCATCTTAAGAATCTGTATGACATATTAGCACGTTGAAAAGCACGTAAGTATGACGTAGGACGCCTTAAAGCTCCAAACAACACATTACAACACCGTACGAAACCATAAAACTCGATAATAAACCTAATAAAATTGTCTAAGTCCTTTCAAGATCGTACGATAACATCAGGACTTGTTACGACGCTGTATGCGACATTAGAACATGAAAAACAATTTATAATAATGTAGGACGCGTTACAACTTTTAAGAACACCTTACATCACCATTCGAAACATTAAAACTCCATAATAAACCTAATGACTTTTTCCGAGTCATTTAAACATCGTACGACAGCTTAGAATATCTTACGAGTCTGTATGCCTCATTAGCACCTTGAAAAGCATGTTACTATAATGTACGACACCTCACAACTCGTAACAACACCTTACAATACCGTATGTAAACATAAAATCCATAATTAACCTAATGAATTCGTCCGAGTCTTTTGAACATCGTATTACAAGTTAGGACATCTTAAGACTCTATATGACATATTAGCATGTTGAAAAGCACGTAAGTATGACGTAGGACGCCTTAAAGCTCCAAACAACACATTACAACACCGTACGAAACCATAAAACTCCATAGTAAACCTAATGAAATTGTCCAAGTCCTTTCAAGATCGTACGATAACATCAGGACTTGTTACGACGCTGTATGCGACATTAGCAACATGAAAAGCAATTTATAATAATGTAGGACGCGTTACAACTTCCAAGAACACCTTACATCACCATTCGAAACATTAAAACTCAATAATAAACCTAATGAATTCCTCCGAGTTATTTAATCATCGTACAACAACTTATAATATCTTACGCCTCTGTATGCCACATTAGCAACTTGAAAAGCATGTTACTATAACTTACAACTCCTAACAACACCTTACAATACCGTAAGTAAACATAAAATCCATAATAAACCTAATGAATTCGTCCGAGTCTTTTGAACATCGAATTACAAGTTAGGACATCTTAATACTCTATATGACATATTAGCACGTTGAAAAGCACGTAAGTCTAACGTAGGACGCCTTAAAGCTCCAAACAACACATTACAACACCGTACGAAACCATAAAACTCCATAGTAAACCTAATGAAATTGTCCATGTCCTTGCAAGATCGTAGGATAACATCAGGACTTGTTACGACTCTGTATGCGACATTAGCAACAAGAAAAGCAATTTATATTAATTTAGGACGCGTTACAAATTCTAAGAACACCTTACATCACCGTTCGAAACATTAAAACTCAATAATAAACCAAATGAATTCCTTCGAGTTATTTAATCATCGTACCACAACTTATAATATCTTACGACTCTGTATGCCACATTAGCAACTTGAAATGCATGTTACTATAATGTACGACACCTCACAACTCCTAACAACACCTTACAATAACGTAAGTAAACATAAAATCCATAATAAACTAATGAATTCGTCCGAGTCCTTTGAACATCGTATTACAAGTTAGGTCATCTTAAGAATCTGTATGACATATTTGCACGTTGAAAAGCACGTAAGTATGACGTAGGATTCCTTAAAGCTCCAAACAACACATTACAACACCGTACGAAACCATAAAACTCGATAATAAACCTAATGAAATTGCCTAAGTCCTTTCAAGATCGTACGATAACATCAGGACTTGTTACGACGCTGTATGCGACATTAGAACATGAAAAACAATTTATAAAAATATAGGACGCGTTACAACTTTTAAGAACACCTTACATCACCGTTCGAAACATTAAAACTCCATAATAAACCTAATGACTTTTTCCGAGTCATTTAAACATCGTACGACAGCTTAGAATACCTTACGAGTCTATATGCCACATTAGCACCTTGAAAAGCATGTTACTATAATGTACGACACCTCACAACTCGTAACAACACCTTACAATACCGTATGTAAACATAAAATCCATAATTAACCTAATGAACTCGTCCGAGTCTTTTGAACATCGTATTACAAGTTAGGACATCTTAAGACTCTATATGACATATTAGCATGTTGAAAAGCACGTAAGTATGACGTAGGACGCCTTAAAGCTCCAAACAACACATTACAACACCGTACGAAACCATAAAACTCCATAATAAACCAAATGAATTTGTCCAAGTCCTTTCAAGATCGTACGATAACATCAGGACTTGTTACGACGCTGTATGCGACATTAGCAACATGAAAAGCAATTTATAATAATGTAGGACGCGTTACAACTTCTAAGAACACCTTACATCACCGTTCGAAACATTAAAACTCAATAATAAACCTAATGAAATCCTCCGTGTTATTTAATCATCGTACAACAACTTATAATATCTTACGAGTCTATATGCCACATTAGCACCTTGAAAAGCATGTTACTATAATGTACGACACCTCACAACTCGTAACAACACCTTACAATACCGTATGTAAACATAAAATCCATAATAAACCTAATAAATTCGTCCGAGTCTTTTGAACATCGAATTACAAGTTAGGACATCTTAATAATCTATATGACATATTATCACGTTGAAAAGCACGTAAGTCTGACGTAGGACGCCTTAAAGCTCCAAACAACACATTACAACACCGTACGAAACCATAAAACTCCATAGTAAACCTAATGAAATTGTCCATGTCCTTTCAAGATCGTACGATAACATCAGGACTTGTTACGACGCTGTATGCGACATTAGCAACATGAAAAGCAATTTATAATAATGTAGGACGCGTTACAACTTCTAAGAACACATTACATCACCGTTCGAAACATTAAAACTCAATAATAAACCTAATGAATTCCTCCGAGTTATTTAATCATCGTACAACAACTTATAATATCTTACGACTCTGTATGCCACATTAGCAACTTGAAAAGCATGTTAATATAATGTACGACACCTTACAACTCCTAACAACACCTTACAATACCGTAAGTAAACATAAAATCCATAATAAACCTAATGAATTCGTCCGAGTCTTTTGAACATCGAATTACAAGTTAGGACATCTTAATACTCTATATGACATATTAGCACGTTGAAAAGCACGTAAGTCTAACGTAGGACGCCTTAAAGCTCCAAACAACACATTACAACACCGTACGAAACCATAAAACTCCATAGTAAACCTAATGAAATTGTCCATGTCCTTTCAAGATCGTAGGATAACATCAGGACTTGTTACGACTCTCTGTATGCGACATTAGCAACAAGAAAAGCAATTTATATTAATGTAGGACGCGTTACAAATTCTAAGAACACCTTACATCACCGTTCGAAACATTAAAACTCAATAATAAACCAAATGAATTCCTCCGAGTTATTTAATCATCGTACCACAACTTATAATATCTTACGACTCTGTATGCCACATTAGCAACTTGAAATGCATGTTACTATAATGTACGACACCTCACAACTCCTAACAACACCTTACAATAACGTAAGTAAACATAAAATCCATAATAAACCTAATGAATTCGTCCGAGTCCTTTGAACATCGTATTACAAGTTAGGTCATCTTAAGAATCTGTATGACATATTAGCACGTTGAAAAGCACGTAAGTATGATGTAGGACGCCTTAAAGCTCCAAACAACACATTACAACACCGTACGAAACCATAAAACTCGATAATAAACCTAATGAAATTGTCTAAGTCCTTTCAAGATCGTACGATAACATCATGTTGGGTCCTCTTGAAGATAATGCATACCAAAACTTTAAGTTGCTCTCTATACTCGCCACATGAAGATTTAAGCTGATATGTCAGATTTGTAAAGTGTCATCTTAGGGGGAGTACTGTTGGGGTTATTTGAAGATGTCACTTTCCAAATATAAGCGAGTGAAGATATCGAGCATCATCACGAGCAAGCACGGGTGAACACGTTCATTAATTGTATTTGTCTTAGAATATTTGTGTAATCGTTTTGTGCTTAATTGCACGTTTTTAGGTTACATTGTAAGGTGAATGGTATAGACTATAAATACCATCACCTAGGTCATTTGTAAATGAGTTGCATACATTTCATTCCATATCCCTTGTAACCTTCACATTGATCTAATACAATTCACCTATTCATATTATCATCATCTTCATCATACTTTGCATTGATCTTCATGAACATTCAAGCATCAATACGTGATCAGTGAGTTTCCGCATCACTGATTCAAAACAACATCACCAAACAATCTCAGATCTAGATCCAAGCTCGCTCCCTCTAGCACTATCACATCAGGACTTGTTACGACGCTGTATGCGACATTAGAACATGAAAAACAATTTATAATAATGTAGGACGCGTTACAACTTTTAAGAACACCTTACATCACCGTTCGAAACATTAAAACTCCATAATAAACCTAATGACTTTTTCCGAGTCATTTAAACATCGTACGACAGCTTAGAATACCTTACGAGTCTGTATGCCACATTAGCACCTTGAAAAGCATGTTACTATAATGTACGACACCTCACAACTCGTAACAACACCTTACAATACCGTATGTAAACATAAAATCCATAATTAACCTAATGAACTCGTCCGAGTCTTTTGAACATCGTATTACAAGTTAGGACATCTTAAGACTCTATATGACATATTAGCATGTTGAAAAGCACGTAAGTATGACGTAGGACGCCTTAAAGCTCCAAACAACACATTACAACACCGTACGAAACCATAAAACTCCATAATAAACCAAATGAATTTGTCCAAGTCCTTTCAAGATCGTACGATAACATCAGGACTTGTTACGACGCTGTATGCGACATTAGCAACTTGAAAAGCAATTTATAATAATGTAGGACACGTTACAACTTCTAAAAACACCTTACATCACCGTTCGAAACATTAAAATTGAATAATAAACCTAATGAATTCCTCCGAGTTATTTAATCATCGTACAACAACTTATAATATCTTACGAGTCTGTATGCCACATTAGCACCTTGAAAAGCATGTTACTATAATGTACGACACCTCACAACTCGTAACAACACCTTACAATACCGTATGTAAACATAAAATCCATAATAAACCTAATAAATTCGTCCGAGTCTTTTGAACATCGAATTACAAGTTAGGACATCTTAATACTCTATATGACATATTAGCACGATGAAAAGCACGTAAGTCTAATGTAGGACGCCTTAAAGCTCCAAACAACACATTACAACACCGTACGAAACCATAAAACTCCATAGTAAACCTAATGAAATTGTCCATGTCCTTTCAAGATCGTAGGATAACATCAGGACTTGTTACGACTCTGTATGCGACATTAGCAACAAGAAAAGCAATTTATATTAATGTAGGACGCGTTACAACTTCTAAGAATACCTTACATCACCGTTCGAAACATTAAAACTCAATAATAAACCAAATGAATTCCTCCGAGTTATTTAATCATCGTACCACAGCTTATAATATCTTACGACTCTGTATGCCACATTAGCAACTTGAAATGCATGTTACTATAATGTACGACACCTCACAACTCCTAACAACACCTTACAATAACGTAAGTAAACATAAAATCCATAATTAACCTAATGAACTCGTCCGAGTCTTTTGAACATCGTATTACAAGTTAGGACATCTTAAGACTCTATATGACATATTAGCACGTTTAAAAGCACGTAAGTATGACGTAGGACGCCTTAAAGCTCCAAACAACACATTACAACACCGTACGAAACCATAAAACTCCATAATAAACCAAATGAATTTGTCCAAGTCCTTTCAAGATCGTACGATAACATCAGGACTTGTTACGACGCTGTATGCGACATTAGAACATGAAAAACAATTTATAATAATGTAGGACGCGTTACAACTTTTAAGAACACCTTACATCACCGTTCGAAACATTAAAACTCCATAATAAACCTAATGTCTTTTTCCGAGTCATTTAAACATCGTACGACAGCTTAGAATAGCTTACAACTCTGTATGCCACATTAGCACCTTGAAAAGCATGTTACTATAATGTACGACACCTCACAACTCGTAACAACACCTTACAATACCGTATGTAAACATAAAATCCATAATTAACCTAATAAACTCGTCCGAGTCTTTTGAACATCGTATTACAAGTTAGGACATCTTAAGACTCTATATGACATATTAGCATGTTGAAAAGCACGTAAGTATGACGTAGGACGCCTTAAAGCTCCAAACAACACATTACAACACCGTACGAAACCATAAAACTCCATAATAAACCAAATGAATTTGTCCAAGTCCTTTCAAGATCGTACGATAACATCAGGACTTGTTACGACGCTGTATGCGACATTAGCAACATGAAAAGCAATTTATAATAATGTAGGACGCGTTACAACTTCTAAGAACACCTTACATCACCGTTCGAAACATTAAAACTCAATAATAAACCTAATGAATTCCTCCGAGTTATTTAATCATCGTACAACAACATATAATATCTTACGAGTCTGTATGCCACATTAGCACCTTGAAAAGCATGTTACTATAATGTACGACACCTCAGAACTCGTAACAACACCTTACAATACCGTATGTAAACATAAAATCCATAATAAACCTAATAAATTCGTCCGAGTCTTTTGAACATCGAATTACAAGTTAGGACATCTTAATAATCTATATGACATATTATCACGTTGAAAAGCACGTAAGTCTGACGTAGGACGCCTTAAAGCTCCAAACAACACATTACAACACCGTACGAAACCATAAAACTCCATAGTAAACCTAATGAAATTGTCCATGTCCTTTCAAGATCGTAAGATAACATCAAGACTTGGTACGACGCTGTATGCGACATTAGCAACATGAAAAGCAATTTATAATAATGTAGGACGCGTTACAACTTCTAAGAACACCTTACATCACCGTTCGAAACATTAAAACTCAATAATAAACCTAATGAATTCCTCCGAGTTATTTAATCATCGTACAACAACTTATAATATATTACGACTCTGTATGCCACATTAGCAACTTGAAAAGCATGTTACTATAATGTACGACACCTTACAACTCCTAACAACACCTTACAATACCGTAAGTAAACATAAAATCCATAATAAACCTAATGAATTCGTCTGAGTCTTTTGAACATCGTATTACAAGTTAGGTCATCTTAAGAATCTGTATGACATATTAGCACGTTGAAAAGCACGTAAGTATGACGTAGGACGCCTTAAAGCTCCAAACAACACATTACAACACCGTACGAAACCATAAAACTCCATAATAAACCAAATGAATTTGTCCAAGTCCTTTCAAGATCGTACGATAACATCAGGACTTGTTACGACGCTGTATGCGACATTAGAACATGAAAAACAATTTATAAAAATGTAGGACGCGTTACAACTTTTAAGAACACCTTACATCACCGTTCGAAACATTAAAACTCCATAATAAACCTAATGACTTTTTCCGAGTCATTTAAACATCGTACGACAGCTTAGAATACCTTACGAGTCTGTATGCCACATTAGCACCTTGAAAAGCATGTTACTATAATGTACGACACCTCACAACTCGTAACAACACCTTACAATACCGTATGTAAACATAAAATCCATAATTAACCTAATGAACTCGTCCGAGTCTTTTGAACATCGTATTACAAGTTAGGACATCTTAAGACTCTATATGACATATTAGCATGTTGAAAAGCACGTAAGTATGACGTAGGACGCCTTAAAGCTCCAAACAACACATTACAACACCGTACGAAACCATAAAACTCCATAATAAACCAAATGAATTTGTCCAAGTCCTTTCAAGATCGTACGATAACATCAGGACTTGTTATGACGCTGTATGCGACATTAGAACATGAAAAACAATTTATAATAATGTAGGACGCGTTACAACTTTTAAGAACACCTTACATCACCGTTCGAAACATTAAAACTCCATAATAAACCTAATGTCTTTTTCCGAGTCATTTAAACATCGTACGACAGCTTAGAATAGCTTACAACTCTGTATGCCACATTAGCACCTTGAAAAGCATGTTACTATAATGTACGACACCTCACAACTCGTAACAACACCTTACAATACCGTATGTAAACATAAAATCCATAATTAACCTAATAAACTCGTCCGAGTCTTTTGAACATCGTATTACAAGTTAGGACATCTTAAGACTCTATATGACATATTAGCATGTTGAAAAGCACGTAAGTATGACGTAGGACGCCTTAAAGCTCCAAACAACACATTACAACACCGTACGAAACCATAAAACTCCATAATAAACCAAATGAATTTGTCCAAGTCCTTTCAAGATCGTACGATAACATCAGGACTTGTTACGACGCTGTATGCGACATTAGCAACATGAAAAGCAATTTATAATAATGTAGGACGCGTTACAACTTCTAAGAACACCTTACATCACCGTTCGAAACATTAAAACTCAATAATAAACCTAATGAATTCCTCCGAGTTATTTAATCATCGTACAACAACATATAATATCTTACGAGTCTGTATGCCACATTAGCACCTTGAAAAGCATGTTACTATAATGTACGACACCTCACAACTCGTAACAACACCTTACAATACCGTATGTAAACATAAAATCCATAATAAACCTAATAAATTCGTCCGAGTCTTTTGAACATCGAATTACAAGTTAGGACATCTTAATAATCTATATGACATATTATCACGTTGAAAAGCACGTAAGTCTGACGTAGGACGCCTTAAAGCTCCAAACAACACATTACAACACCGTACGAAACCATAAAACTCCATAGTAAACCTAATGAAATTGTCCATGTCCTTTCAAGATCGTAAGATAACATCAAGACTTGGTACGACGCTGTATGCGACATTAGCAACATGAAAAGCAATTTATAATAATGTAGGACGCGTTACAACTTCTAAGAACACCTTACATCACCGTTCGAAACATTAAAACTCAATAATAAACCTAATGAATTCCTCCGAGTTATTTAATCATCGTACAACAACTTATAATATCTTACGACTCTGTATGCCACATTAGCAACTTGAAAAGCATGTTACTATAATGTACGACACCTTACAACTCCTAACAACACCTTACAATACCGTAAGTAAACATAAAATCCATAATAAACCTAATGAATTCGTCTGAGTCTTTTGAACATCGTATTACAAGTTAGGTCATCTTAAGAATCTGTATGACATATTAGCACGTTGAAAAGCACGTAAGTATGACGTAGGACGCCTTAAAGCTCCAAACAACACATTACAACACCGTACGAAACCATAAAACTCGATAATAAACATAATGAAATTGTCTAAGTCCTTTCAAGATCGTACGATAACATCAGGACTTATTACGACGTTGTATGCGACATTAGAAATGAAAAACAATTTATAATAATGTAGGACGCGTTACAACTTTTAAGAACACCTTACATCACCGTTCGAAACATTAAAACTCCATAATAAACCTAATGACTTTTTCCGAGTCATTTAAACATCGTACGATAGCTTAGAATACCTTACGAGTCTGTATGCCACATTAGCACCTTGAAAAGCATGTTACTATAATGTACGACACCTCACAACTGGTAACAACACCTTACAATACCGTATGTAAACATAAAATCCATAATTAACCTAATGAACTCGTCCGAGTCTTTTGAACATCGTATTACAAGTTAGGACATCTTAAGACTCTATATGACATATTAGCATGTTGAAAAGCACGTAAGTATGACGTAGGACGCCTTAAAGCTCCAAACAACACATTACAACACCGTACGAAACCATAAAACTCCATAATAAACCAAATGAATTTGTCCAAGTCCTTTCAAGATCGTACGATAACATCAGGACTTGTTACGACGCTGTATGCGACATTAGCAACATGAAAAGCAATTTATAATAATGTAGGACGCGTTACAACTTCTAAGAACACCTTACATCACCGTTCGAAACATTAAAACTCAATAATAAACCTAATGAATTCCTCCGAGTTATTTAATCATCGTACAACAACATATAATATCTTACGAGTCTGTATGCCACATTAGCACCTTGAAAAGCATGTTACTATAATGTACGACACATCACAACTCGTAACAACACCTTACAATACCGTATGTAAACATAAAATCCATAATAAACCTAATAAATTCGTCCGAGTCTTTTGAACATCGAATTACAAGTTAGGACATCTTAATAATCTATATGACATATTATCACGTTGAAAAGCACGTAAGTCTGACGTAGGACGCCTTAAAACTCCAAACAACACATTACAACACCGTACGAAACCATAAAACTCCATAGTAAACCTAATGAAATTGTCCATGTCCTTTCAAGATCGTAAGATAACATCAGGACTTGGTACGACGCTGTATGCGACATTAGCAACATGAAAAGCAATTTATAATAATGTAGGACGCGTTACAACTTCTAAGAACACCTTACCTCACCGTTCGAAACATTAAAACTCAATAATAAACCTAATGAATTCCTCCGAGTTATTTAATCATCGTACAACAACTTATAATATCTTACGACTCTGTATGCCACATTAGCAACTTGAAAAGCATGTTACTATAATGTACGACACCTTACAACTCCTAACAACACCTTACAATACCGTAAGTAAACATAAAATCCATAATAAACCTAATGAATTCGTCTGAGTCTTTTGAACATCGTATTACAAGTTAGGTCATCTTAAGAATCTGTATGACATATTAGCACGTTGAAAAGCACGTAAGTATGACGTAGGACGCCTTAAAGCTCCAAACAACACATTACAACACCGTACGAAACCATAAAACTCGATAATAAACCTAATGAAATTGTCTAAGTCCTTTCAAGATCGTACGATAACATCAGGACTTATTACGACGCTGTAGGTGACATTAGAACATGAAAAACAATTTATAATAATGTAGGACGCGTTACAACTTTTAAGAACACCTTACATCACCGTTCGAAACATTAAAACTCCATAATAAACCTAATGACTTTTTCCGAGTCATTTAAACATCGTACGATAGCTTAGAATACCTTACGAGTCTGTATGCCACATTAGCACCTTGAAAAGCATGTTACTATAATGTACGACACCTCACAACTGGTAACAACACCTTACAATACCGTATGTAAACATAAAATCCATAATTAACCTAATGAACTCGTCCGAGTCTTTTGAACATCGTATTACATGTTAGGACATCTTAAGACTCTATATGACATATTAGCATGTTGAAAAGCACGTAAGTATGACGTAGGACGCCTTAAAGCTCCAAACAACACATTACAACACCGTACGAAACCATAAAACTCCATAATAAACCAAATGAATTTGTCCAAGTCCTTTCAAGATCGTACGATAACATCAGGACTTGTTACGACGCTGTATGCGACATTAGAACATGAAAAGCAATTTATAATAATGTAGGACGCGTTACAACTTTTAAGAACACCTTACATCACCGTTCGAAACATTAAAACTTCATAATAAACCTAATGACTTTTTCCGAGTCATTTAAACATCGTACGACAGCTTAGAATATCTTACGAGTCTGTATGCCACATTAGCACCTTGAAAAGCATGTTACTATAATGTACGAAACCTCACAACTCGTAACAACACCTTACAATACCGTATGTAAACATAAAATCCATAATTAACCTAATGAATTCATCCGAGACTTTTGAACATCGTATTACAAGTTAGGACATCTTAAGACTCTATATGACATATTAGCATGTTGAAAAGCACGTAAGTATGACGTAGGACGCCTTAAAGCTCCAAACAACACATTACAACACCGTACGAAACCATAAAACTCCATAATAAACCAAATGAATTTGTCCAAGTCCTTTCAAGATCGTACGATAACATCAGGACTTGTTACGACGCTGTATGCGACATTAGCAACATGAAAAGCAATTTATAATAATGTAGGACGCGTTACAACTTCTAAGAACACCTTACATCACCGTTCGAAACATTAAAACTCAATAATAAACCTAATGAATTCCTCCGAGTTATTTAATCATCGTACAACAACTTATAATATCTTACGACTCTGTATGCCACATTAGCAACTTGAAAAGCATGTTACTATAATGTACGACACCTTACAACTCCTAACAACACCTTACAATACCGTAAGTAAACATAAAATCCATAATAAACCTAATGAATTCGTCTGAGTCTTTTGAACATCGTATTACAAGTTAGGTCATCTTAAGAATCTGTATGACATATTAGCACGTTGAAAAGCACGTAAGCCTGACGTAGGACGCCTTAAAGCTCCAAACAACACATTACAACACCGTACGAAACCATAAAACTCCATAGTAAACCTAATGAAATTGTCCATGTCCTTTCAAGATCGTAAGATAACATCAGGACTTGGTACGACGCTGTATGCGACATTAGCAACATGAAAAGCAATTTATAATAATGTAGGACGCGTTACAACTTCTAAGAACACCTTACATCACCGTTCGAAACATTAAAACTCAATAATAAACCTAATGAATTCCTCCGAGTTATTTAATCATCGTACAACAACTCATAATATCTTAAGAGTCTGTATGCCACATTAGCACCTTGAAAAGCATGTTACTATAATGTACGACACCTCACAACTGGTAACAACACCTTACAATACCGTATGTAAACATAAAATCCATAATTAACCTAATGAACTCGTCCGGGTCTTTTGAACATCGTATTACAAGTTAGGACATCTTAATAATCTATATGACATATTATCACGTTGAAAAGCACGTAAGTCTGACGTAGGACGCCTGAAAGCTCCAAACAACACATTACAACACCGTACGAAACCATAAAACTCCATAATAAACCAAATGAATTTGTCCAAGTCCTTTCAAGATCGTACGATAACATCAGGACTTGTTACGACGTTGTATGCGACATTAGCAACATGAAAAGCAATTTATAATAATGTAGGACACGTTACAACTTCTAAGAACACCTTACATCACCGTTCGAAACATTAAAACTCAATAACAAACCTAATGAATTCCTCCGAGTTATTTAATCATCGTACAACAACATATAATATCTTACGAGTCTGTATGCCACATTAGCAACTTGAAAAGCATGTTACTATAATGTACGACACCTCACAACTGGTAACAACACCTTACAATACCGTATGTAAACATAAAATCCATAATTAACCTAATGAACTCGTCCGAGTCTTTTGAACATCGTATTACAAGTTAGGACATCTAAGACTCTATATGACATATTAGCATGTTGAAAAGCACGTAAGTATGACGTAGGACGCCTTAAAGCTCCAAACAACACCTTACAACACCGTACGAAACCATAAAACTCCATAATAAACCAAATGAATTTGTCCAAGTCCTTTCAAGATCGTACGATAACATCAGGACTTGTTACGACGCTGTATGCGACATTAGCAACATGAAAAGCAATTTATAATAATGTAGGACGCGTTACAACTTCTAAGAACACCTTACATCACCGTTCGAAACATTAAAACTCAATAATAAACCTAATGAATTCCTCCGAGTTATTTAATCATCGTACAACAACTTATAATATCTTAAGAGTCTGTATGCCACATTAGCACCTTGAAAAGCATGTTACTATAATGTACGACACCTAACAACTCGTAACAACACCTTACAATACCGTATGTAAACATAAAATCCATAATAAACCTAATAAATTCGTCCGAGTCTTTTGAACATCGAATTACAAGTTAGGACATCTTAATAATCTATATGACATATTATCACGTTGAAAAGCACGTAAGTCTGACGTAGGACGCCTGAAAGCTCCAAACAACACATAACAACACCGTACGAAACCATAAAACTCCATAGTAAACCTAATGAAATTGTCCATGTCCTTTCAAGATCGTACGATAACATCAGGACTTGTTACGACGCTGTATGCGACATTAGAACATGAAAAACAATTTATAATAATGTAGGACGCGTTACAACTTTTAAGAACACCTTACATCACCGTTCGAAACATTAAAACTCCATAATAAACCTAATGACTTTTTCCGAGTCATTTAAACATCGTACGATAGCTTAGAATACCTTACGAGTCTGTATGCCACATTAGCACCTTGAAAAGCATGTTACGATAATGTACGACACCTCACAACTGGTAACAACACCTTACAATACCGTATGTAAACATAAAATCCATAATTAACCTAATGAACTCGTCCGAGTCTTTTGAACATCGTATTACAAGTTAGGACATCTAAGACTCTATATGACATATTAGCATGTTGAAAAGCACGTAAGTATGACGTAGGACGCCTTAAAGCTCCAAACAACACATTACAACATCGTACGAAACCATAAAACTCCATAATAAACCAAATGAATTTGTCCAAGTCCTTTCAAGATCGTACGATAACATCAGGACTTGTTACGACGCTGTATGCGACATTAGCAACATGAAAAGCAATTTATAATAATGTAGGACGCGTTACAACTTCTAAGAACACCTTACATCACCGTTCGAAACATTAAAACTCAATAATAAACCTAATGAATTCCTCCGAGTTATTTAATCATCGTACAACAACTTATAATATCTTAAGAGTCTGTATGCCACATTAGCACCTTGAAAAGCATGTTACTATAATGTACGACACCTAACAACTCGTAACAACACCTTACAATACCGTATGTAAACATAAAATCCATAATAAACCTAATAAATTCGTCCGAGTCTTTTGAACATCGAATTACAAGTTAGGACATCTTAATAATCTATATGACATATTATCACGTTGAAAAGCACGTAAGTCTGACGTAGGACGCCTGAAAGCTCCAAACAACACATAACAATACCGTACGAAACCATAAAACTCCATAGTAAACCTAATGAAATTGTCCATGTCCTTTCAAGATCGTACGATAACATCAGGACTTGTTACGACGCTGTATGCGACATTAGCAACATGAAAAGCAATTTATAATAATGTAGGACGCGTTACAACTTCTAAGAACACCTTACATCACCGTTCGAAACATTAAAACTCAATAATAAACCTAATGAATTCCTCCGAGTTATTTAATCATCGTACAACAACTTATAATATCTTACGACTCTGTATGCCACATTAGCAACTTGAAAAGCATGTTACTATAATGTACGACACCTTACAACTCCTAACAACACCTTACAATACCTTAAGTAAACATAAAATCCATAATAAACCTAATGAATTCGTCCGAGTCTTTTGAACATCGAATTACAAGTTAGGACATCTTAATACTCTATATGACATATTAGCATGATGAAAAGCACGTAAGTATGACGTAGGATGCCTTAAAGCTCCAAACAACACATTACAACACCGTACGAAACCATAAAACTCCATAATAAACCAAATGAATTTGTCCAAGTCCTTTCAAGATCGTACGATAACATCAGGACTTGTTACGACGCTGTATGCGACATTAGCAACATGAAAAGCAATTTATAATAATGTAGGACGCGTTACAACTTCTAAGAACACCTTACATCACCGTTCGAAACATTAAAACTCAATAATAAACCTAATGAATTCCTCCGAGTTATTTAATCATCGTACAACAACTTATAATATCTTAAGAGTCTGTATGCCACATTAGCACATTGAAAAGCATGTTACTATAATGTACGACACCTCACAACTCGTAACAACAACTTACAATACCGTATGTAAACATAAAATCCATAATAAACCTAATAAATTAGTCCGAGTCTTTTGAACATCGAATTACAAGTTAGGATATCTTAATAATCTATATGACATATTATCACGTTGAAAAGCACGTAAGTCTGACGTAGGACGCCTGAAAGCTCCAAACAACACATTACAACACCGTACGAAACCATAAAACTCCATAGTAAACCTAATGAAATTGTCCATGTCCTTTCAAGATCGTACGATAACATCAGGACTTGTTACGACGCTGTATGAGACATTAGCAACATGAAAAGCAATTTATAATAATGTAGGACGCGTTACAACTTCTAAGAACACCTTACATCACCGTTCGAAACATTAAAACTCAATAATAAACCTAATGAATTCCTCCGAGTTATTTAATCATCGTACAACAACTTATAATATCTTACGACTCTGTATGCCACATTAGCAACTTGAAAAGCATGTTACTATAATGTACGACACCTCACAACTCCTAACAACACCTTACAATACCTTAAGTAAACATAAAATCCATAATAAACCTAATGAATTCGTCCGAGTCTTTTGAACATCGAATTACAAGTTAGGACATCTTAATACTCTATATGACATATTAGCACGTTGAAAAGCACGTAAGTCTGACGTAGGACGCCTTAAAGCTCCAAACAACACATTACAACACCGTACGAAACCATAAAACTCCATAATAAACCAAATGAATTTGTCCAAGTCCTTTCAAGATCGTACGATAACATCAGGACTTGTTACGACGCTGTATGCGACATTAGCAACATGAAAAGCAATTTATAATAATGTAGGACGCGTTACAACTTCTAAGAACACCTTACATCACCGTTCGAAACATTAAAACTCAATAATAAACCTAATGAATTCCTCCGAGTTATTTAATCATCGTACAACAACTTATAATATCTTAAGAGTCTGTATGCCACATTAGCACATTGAAAAGCATGTTACTATAATGTACGACACCTCACAACTCGTAACAACAACTTACAATACCGTATGTAAACATAAAATCCATAATAAACCTAATAAATTAGTCCGAGTCTTTTGAACATCGAATTACAAGTTAGGATATCTTAATAATCTATATGACATATTATCACGTTGAAAAGCACGTAAGTCTGACGTAGGACGCCTGAAAGCTCCAAACAACACATTACAACACCGTACGAAACCATAAAACTCCATAGTAAACCTAATGAAATTGTCCATGTCCTTTCAAGATCGTACGATAACATCAGGACTTGTTACGACGCTGTATGCGACATTAGCAACATGAAAAGCAATTTATAATAATGTAGGACGCGTTACAACTTCTAAGAACACCTTACATCACCGTTCGAAACATTAAAACTCAATAATAAACCTAATGAATTCCTCCGAGTTATTTAATCATCGTACAACAACTTATAATATCTTACGACTCTGTATGCCAGATTAGCAACTTGAAAAGCATGTTACTATAATGTACGACACCTTACAACTCCTAACAACACCTTACAATACCTTAAGTAAACATAAAATCCATAATAAACCTAATGAATTCGTCCGAGTCTTTTGAACATCGAATTACAAGTTAGGACATCTTAATACTCTATATGACATATTAGCATGATGAAAAGCACGTAAGTATGACGTAGGATGCCTTAAAGCTCCAAACAACACATTTCAACACCGTACGAAACCATAAAACTCCATAATAAACCAAATGAATTTGTCCAAGTCCTTTCAAGATCGTACGATAACATCAGGACTTGTTACGACGCTGTATGCGACAATAGCAACATGAAAAGCAATTTATAATAATGTAGGACGCGTTACAACTTCTAAGAACACCTTACATCACCGTTCGAAACATTAAAACTCAATAATAAACCTAATGAATTCCTCCGAGTTATTTAATCATCGTACAACAACTTATAATATCTTAAGAGTCTGTATGCCACATTAGCACATTGAAAAGCATGTTACTATAATGTACGACACCTCACAACTCGTAACAACAACTTACAATACCGTATGTAAACATAAAATCCATAATAAACCTAATAAATTAGTCCGAGTCTTTTGAACATCGAATTACAAGTTAGGATATCTTAATAATCTATATGACATATTATCACGTTGAAAAGCACGTAAGTCTGACGTAGGACGCCTGAAAGCTCCAAACAACACATTACAACACCGTACGAAACCATAAAACTCCATAGTAAACCTAATGAAATTGTCCATGTCCTTTCAAGATCGTACGATAACATCAGGACTTGTTACGACGCTGTATGCGACATTAGCAACATGAAAAGCAATTTATAATAATGTAGGACGCGTTACAACTTCTAAGAACACCTTACATCACCGTTCGAAACATTAAAACTCAATAATAAACCTAATGAATTCCTCCGAGTTATTTAATCATCGTACAACAACTTATAATATCTTACGACTCTGTATGCCACATTAGCAACTTGAAAAGCATGTTACTATAATGTACGACACCTTACAACTCCTAACAACACCTTACAATACCTTAAGTAAACATAAAATCCATAATAAACCTAATGAATTCGTCCGAGTCTTTTGAACATCGAATTACAAGTTAGGACATCTTAATACTCTATATGACATATTAGCACGTTGAAAAGCACGTAAGTCTGACGTAGGACGCCTTAAAGCTCCAAACAACACATTACAACACCGTACGAAACCATAAAACTCCATAATAAACCAAATGAATTTGTCCAAGTCCTTTCAAGATCGTACGATAACATCAGGACTTGTTACGACGCTGTATGCGACATTAGCAACATGAAAAGCAATTTATAATAATGTAGGACGCGTTACAACTTCTAAGAACACCTTACATCACCGTTCGAAACATTAAAACTCAATAATAAACCTAATGAATTCCTCCGAGTTATTTAATCATCGTACAACAACTTATAATATCTTAAGAGTCTGTATGCCACATTAGCACATTGAAAAGCATGTTACTATAATGTACGACACCTCACAACTCGTAACAACAACTTACAATACCGTATGTAAACATAAAATCCATAATAAACCTAATAAATTAGTCCGAGTCTTTTGAACATCGAAGTACAAGTTAGGATATCTTAATAATCTATATGACATATTATCACGTTGAAAAGCACGTAAGTCTGACGTAGGACGCCTGAAAGCTCCAAACAACACATTACAACACCGTACGAAACCATAAAACTCCATAGTAAACCTAATGAAATTGTCCATGTCCTTTCAAGATCGTACGATAACATCAGGACTTGTTACGACGCTGTATGCGACATTAGCAACATGAAAAGCAATTTATAACAATGTAGGACGCGTTACAACTTCTAAGAACACCTTACATCACCGTTCGAAACATTAAAACTCAATAATAAACCTAATGAATTCCTCCGAGTTATTTAATCATCGTACAACAACTTATAATATCTTACGACTCTGTATGCCACATTAGCAACTTGAAAAGCATGTTACTATAATGTACGACACCTTACAACTCCTAACAACACCTTACAATACCTTAAGTAAACATAAAATCCATAATAAACCTAATGAATTCGTCCGAGTCTTTTGAACATCGAATTACAAGTTAGGACATCTTAATACTCTATATGACATATTAGCACGTTGAAAAGCACGTAAGTCTGACGTAGGACGCCTTAAAGCTCCAAACAACACATTACAACACCGTACGAAACCATAAAACTCCATAATAAACCAAATGAATTTGTCCAAGTCCTTTCAAGATCGTACGATAACATCAGGACTTGTTACGACGCTGTATGCGACATTAGCAACATGAAAAGCAATTTATAATAATGTAGGACGCGTTACAACTTCTAAGAACACCTTACATCACCGTTCGAAACATTAAAACTCAATAATAAACCTAATGAATTCCTCCGAGTTATTTAATCATCGTACAACAACTTATAATATCTTAAGAGTCTGTATGCCACATTAGCACATTGAAAAGCATGTTACTATAATGTACGACACCTCACAACTCGTAACAACAACTTACAATACCGTATGTAAACATAAAATCCATAATAAACCTAATAAATTAGTCCGAGTCTTTTGAACATCGAATTACAAGTTAGGATATCTTAATAATCTATATGACATATTATCACGTTGAAAAGCACGTAAGTCTGACGTAGGACGCCTGAAAGCTCCAAACAACACATTACAACACCGTACGAAACCATAAAACTCCATAGTAAACCTAATGAAATTGTCCATGTCCTTTCAAGATCGTACGATAACATCAGGACTTGTTACGACGCTGTATGCGACATTAGCAACATGAAAAGCAATTTATAATAATGTAGGACGCGTTACAACTTCTAAGAACACCTTACATCACCGTTCGAAACATTAAAACTCAATAATAAACCTAATGAATTCCTCCGAGTTATTTAATCATCGTACAACAACTTATAATATCTTACGACTCTGTATGCCACATTAGCAACTTGAAAAGCATGTTACTATAATGTACGACACCTTACAACTCCTAACAACACCTTACAATACCTTAAGTAAACATAAAATCCATAATAAACCTAATGAATTCGTCCGAGTCTTTTGAACATCGAATTACAAGTTAGGACATCTTAATACTCTATATGACATATTAGCACGTTGAAAAGCACGTAAGTCTGACGTAGGACGCCTTAAAGCTCCAAACAACACATTACAACACCGTACGAAACCATAAAACTCCATAATAAACCAAATGAATTTGTCCAAGTCCTTTCAAGATCGTACGATAACATCAGGACTTGTTACGACGCTGTATGCGACATTAGCAACATGAAAAGCAATTTATAATAATGTAGGACGCGTTACAACTTCTAAGAACACCTTACATCACCGTTCGAAACATTAAAACTCAATAATAAACCTAATGAATTCCTCCGAGTTATTTAATCATCGTACAACAACTTATAATATCTTACGACTCTGTATGCCACATTAGCAACTTGAAAAGCATGTTACTATAATGTACGACACCTTACAACTCCTAACAACACCTTACGATACCTTAAGTAAACATAAAATCCATAATAAACCTAATGAATTCGTCCGAGTCTTTTGAACATCGAATTACAAGTTAGGACATCTTAATACTCTATATGACATATTAGCACGTTGAAAAGCACGTAAGTCTGACGTAGGACGCCTTAAAGCTCCAAACAACACATTACAACACCGTACGAAACCATAAAACTCCATAGTAAACCTAATGAAATTGTCCATGTCCTTTCAAGATTGTAGGATAACATCAGGACTCGTTACGACTCTGTATGCGACATCGCAACAAGAAAAGCAATTTATATTAATGTAGGACGCGTTACAACTTCTAAGAACACCTTACATCACCGTTCGAAACATTAAAACTCAATAATAAACCAAATGAATTCCTCCGAGTTATTTAATCATCGTACCACAACTTATAATATCTTACGACTCTGTATGCCACATTAGCACCTTGAAAAGCATGTTACTATAATGTACGACACCTTACAACTCCTAACAACACCTTACAATACCATAAGTAAACATAAAATCCATAATAAACCTAATGAATTCGTCCGAGTCTTTTGAACATCGAATTACAAGTTAGGACATCTTAATAATCTATATGACATATTATCACGTTGAAAAGCACGTAAGTCTGACGTAGGACGCCTGAAAGCTCCAAACAACACCGTACGAAACCATAAAACTCCATAGTAAACCTAATGAAATTGTCCATGTCCTTTCAAGATCGTACGATAACATCAGGACTTGTTACGACGCTGTATGCGACATTAGCAACATGAATAGCAATTTATAATAATGTAGGACGCGTTACAACTTCTAAGAACACCTTACATCACCGTTCGAAACATTAAAACTCAATAATAAACCTAATGAATTCCTCCGAGTTATTTAATCATCGTACAACAACTTATAATATCTTAAGAGTCTGTATGCCACATTAGCACCTTGAAAAGCATGTTACTATAATGTACGACACCTCACAACTCGTAACAACACCTTACAATACCGTATGTAAACATAAAATCCATAATAAACCTAATAAATTCGTCCGAGTCTTTTGAACATCGAATTACAAGTTAGGACATCTTAATAATCTGTATGACATATTATCACGTTGAAAAGCACGTAAGTCTGACGTAGGACGCCTGAAAGCTCCAAACAACACATTACAACACCGTACAAAACCATAAAACTCCATAGTAAACCTAATGAAATTGTCCATGTCCTTTCAAGATCGTTCGATAACATCAGGACTTGTTACGACGCTGTATGCGACATTAGCAACATGAAAAGCAATTTATAATAATGTAGGACGTGTTACAACTTCTAAGAACACCTTACATCACCGTTCGAAACATTAAAACTCAATAATAAACCTAATGAATTCCTCCGAGTTATTTAATCATCGTACAACAACTTATAATATCTTACGACTCTGTATGCCACATTAGCAACTTGAAAAGCATGTTACTATAATGTACGACACCTTACAACTCCTAACAACACCTTACAATACCTTAAGTAAACATAAAATCCATAATAAACCTAATGAATTCGTCCGAGTCTTTTGAACATCGAATTACAAGTTAGGACATCTTAATACTCTATATGACATATTAGCACGTTGAAAAGCACGTAAGTCTGACGTAGGACGCCTTAAAGCTCCAAACAACACATTACAACACCGTACGAAACCATAAAACTCCATAGTAAACCTAATGAAATTGTCCATGTCCTTTCATGATTGTAGGATAACATCAGGACTTGTTACGACTCTGTATGCGACATGGCAACAAGAAAAGCAATTTATATTAATGTAGGACGCGTTACAACTTCTAAGAACACCTTACATCACCGTTCGAAACATTAAAACTCAATAATAAACCAAATGAATTCCTCCGAGTTATTTAATCATCGTACCACAACTTATAATATCTTACGACTCTGTATGCCACATTAGCACCTTGAAAAGCATGTTACTATAATGTACGACACCTTACAACTCCTAACAACACCTTACAATACCATAAGTAAACATAAAATCCATAATAAACCTAATGAATTCGTCCGAGTCTTTTGAACATCGAATTACAAGTTAGGACATCTTAATAATCTATATGACATATTATCACGTTGAAAAGCACGTAAGTCTGACGTAGGACGCCTGAAAGCTCCAAACAACACCGTACGAAACCATAAAACTCCATAGTAAACCTAATGAAATTGTCCATGTCCTTTCAAGATCGTACGATAACATCAGGACTTGTTACGACGCTGTATGCGACATTAGCTACATGAATAGCAATTTATAATAATGTAGGACGCGTTACAACTTCTAAGAACACCTTACATCACTGTTCGAAACATTAAAACTCAATAATAAACCTAATGAATTCCTCCGAGTTATTTAATCATCGTACAACAACTTATAATATCTTAAGAGTCTGTATGCCACATTAGCACCTTGAAAAGCATGTTACTATAATGTACGACACCTCACAACTCGTAACAACACCTTACAATACCGTATGTAAACATAAAATCCATAATAAACCTAATAAATTCGTCCGAGTCTTTTGAACATCGAATTACAAGTTAGGACATCTTAATAATCTGTATGACATATTATCACGTTGAAAAGCACGTAAGTCTGACGTAGGACGCCTGAAAGCTCCAAACAACACATTACAACACCGTACGAAACCATAAAACTCCATAGTAAACCTAATGAAATTGTCCATGTCCTTTCAAGATCGTTCGATAACATCAGGACTTGTTACGACGCTGTATGCGACATTAGCAACATGAAAAGCAATTTATAATAATGTAGGACGCGTTACAACTTCTAAGAACACCTTACATCACCGTTCGAAACATTAAAACTCAATAAGAAACCTAATGACTTCCTCCGAGTTATTTAATCATCGTACAACAACTTATAATATCTTACGAGTCTGTATGCCACATTAGCACCTTGAAAAGCATGTTACTATAATGTACGACACCTCACAACTCGTAACAACACCTTACAATACCGTATGTAAACATAAAATCCATAATAAACCTAATAAATTCGTCCGAGTCTTTTAAACATCGAATTACAAGTTAGGACATCTTAATAATCTATATGACATATTATCACGTTGAAAAGCACGTAAGTCTGACGTAGGACGCCTTAAAGCTCCAAACAACACATTACAACACCGTACGAAACCATAAAACTCCATAGTAAACCTAATGAAATTGTCCATGTCCTTTCAAGATCGTACGATAACATCAGGACTTGTTACGACACTGTATGCGACATTAGAACATGAAAAACAATTTATAATAATGTAGGACGCGTTACAACTTTTAAGAACACCTTACATCACCGTTCGAAACATTAAAACTTCATAATAAACCTAATGACTTTTTCCGAGTCATTTAAACATCGTACGACAGCTTAGAATATCTTACGAGTCTGTATGCCACATTAGCACCTTGAAAAGCATGTTACTATAATGTACGAAACCTCACAACTCGTAACAACACCTTACAATACCGTATATAAACATAAAATCCATAATTAACCTAATGAATTCATCCGAGACTTTTGAACATCGTATTACAAGTTAGGACATCTTAAGACTCTATATGACATATTAGCATGTTGAAAAGCACGTAAGTATGACGTAGGACGCCTTAAAGCTCCAAACAACACATTAGAACACCGTACGAAACCGTAAAACTCCATAATAAACCAAATGAATTTGTCCAAGTCCTTTCAAGATCGTACGATAACATCAGGACTTGTTACGACGCTGTATGCGACATTAGCAACATGAAAAGCAATTTATAATAATGTAGGACGCGTTACAACTTCTAAGAACACCTTACATCACCGTTCGAAACATAAAAACTCAATAATAAACCTAATGAATTCCGCCGAGTTATTTAATCATCGTACAACAACTTATAATATCTTACGAGTCTGTATGCCACATTAGCAACTTGAAAAGCATGTTACTATAATGTACGACACCTCACAACTCGTAACAACACCTTACAATACCGTATGTAAACATAAAATCCATAATAAACCTAATGAATTCGTCTGAGTCTTTTGAACATCGTATTACAAGTTAGGTCATCTTAAGAATCTGTATGACATATTAGCACGTTGAAAAGCACGTAAGTATGACGTAGGACGCCTTAAAGCTCCAAACAACACATTACAACACCGTACGAAACCATAAAACTCGATAATAAACCTAATGAAATTGTCTAAGTCCTTTCAAGATCGTACGATAACATCAGGACTTGTTACGACGCTGTATGCGACATTAGAACATGAAAAACAATTTATAATAATGTAGGACGCGTTACAAATTTTAAGAACACCTTACATCACCGTTCGAAACATTAAAACTCCATAATAAACCTAATAACTTTTTCCGAGTCATTTAAACATCGTACGATAGCTTAGAATACCTTACGAGTCTGTATGCCACATTAGCACCTTGAAAAGCATGTTACTATAATGTACGACACCTCACAACTGGTAACAACACCTTACAATACCGTATGTAAACATAAAATCCATATTTAACCTAATGAACTCGTCCGAGTCTTTTGAACATCGTATTACAAGTTAGGACATCTAAGACTCTATATGACATATTAGCATGTTGAAAAGCACGTAAGTATGACGTAGGACGCCATAAAGCTCCAAACAACACATTACAACACCGTACGAAACCATAAAACTCCATAATAAACCAAATGAATTTGTCCAAGTCCTTTCAAGATCGTACGATAACATCAGGACTTGTTACGACGCTGTATGCGACATTAGCAACATGAAAAGCAATTTATAATAATGTAGGACGCGTTACAACTTTAAGAACACCTTACATCACCGTTCGAAACATTAAAACTCAATAATAAACCTAATGAATTCCTCCGAGTTATTTAATCATCGTACAACAACTTATAATATCTTAAGAGTCTGTATGCCACATTAGCACCTTGAAAAGCATGTTACTATAATGTACGACACCTAACAACTCGTAACAACACCTTACAATACCGTATGTAAACATAAAATCCATAATAAACCTAATAAATTCGTCCGAGTCTTTTGAACATCGAATTACAAGTTAGGACATCTTAATAATCTATATGACATATTATCACGTTGAAAAGCACGTAAGTCTGACTTAGGACGCCTGAAAGCTCCAAACAACACATAACAACGCCGTACGAAACCATAAAACTCCATAGTAAACCTAATGAAATTGTCCATGTCCTTTCAAGATCGTACGATAACATCAGGACTTGTTACGACGCTGTATGCGACATTAGCAACATGAAAAGCAATTTATAATAATGTAGGACGCGTTACAACTTCTAAGAACACCTTACATCACCGTTCGAAACATTAAAACTCAATAATAAACCTAATGAATTCCTCCGAGTTATTTAATCATCGTACAACAACTTATAATATCTTACGACTCTGTATGCCACATTAGCAACTTGAAAAGCATGTTACTATAATGTACGACACCTTACAACTCCTAACAACACCTTACAATACCTTAAGTAAACATAAAATCCATAATAAACCTAATGAATTCGTCCGAGTCTTTTGAACATCGAATTACAAGTTAGGACATCTTAATACTCTATATGACATATTAGCATGTTGAAAAGCACGTAAGTATGACGTAGAACGCCTTAAAGCTCCAAACAACACATTACAACACCGTACGAAACCATAAAACTCCATAATAAACCAAATGAATTTGTCCAAGTCCTTTCAAGATCGTACGATAACATCAGGACTTGTTACGACGCTGTATGCGACATTAGCAACATGAAAAACAATTTATAATAATGTAGGACGCGTTACAACTTTTAAGAACACCTTACATCACCGTTCGAAACATTAAAACTTCATAATAAACCTAATGACTTTTTCCGAGTCATTTAAACATCGTACGACAGCTTAGAATAGCTTACGAGTCTGTATGCCACATTAGCACCTTGAAAAGCATGTTACTATAATGTACGAAACCTCACAACTCGTAACAACACCTTACAATACCGTATATAAACATAAAATCCATAATTAACCTAATGAATTCATCCGAGACTTTTGAACATCGTATTACAAGTTAGGACATCTTAAGACTCTATATGACATATTAGCATGTTGAAAAGCACGTAAGTATGACGTAGGACGCCTTAAAGCTCCAAACAACACATTACAACACCGTACGAAACCGTAAAACTCCATAATAAACCAAATGAATTTGTCCAAGTCCTTTCAAGATCGTACGATAACATCAGGACTTGTTACGACGCTGTATGCGACATTAGCAACATGAAAAGCAATTTATAATAATGTAGGACGCGTTACAACTTCTAAGAACACCTTACATCACCGTTCGAAACATAAAAACTCAATAATAAACCTAATGAATTCCGCCGAGTTATTTAATCATCGTACAACAACTTATAATATCTTACGAGTCTGTATGCCACATTAGCAACTTGAAAAGCATGTTACTATAATGTACGACACCTCACAACTCGTAACAACACCTTACAATACCGTATGTAAACATAAAATCCATAATAAACCTAATGAATTCGTCTGAGTCTTTTGAACATCGTATTACAAGTTAGGTCATCTTAAGAATCTGTATGACATATTAGCACGTTGAAAAGCACGTAAGTATGACGTAGGACGCCTTAAAGCTCCAAACAACACATTACAACACCGTACGAAACCATAAAACTCGATAATAAACCTAATGAAATTGTCTAAGTCCTTTCAAGATCGTACGATAACATCAGGACTTGTTACGACGCTGTATGCGACATTAGAACATGAAAAACAATTTATAATAATGTAGGACGCGTTACAACTTTTAAGAACACCTTACATCACCGTTCGAAACATTAAAACTCCATAATAAACCTAATAACTTTTTCCGAGTCATTTAAACATCGTACGATAGCTTAGAATACCTTACGAGTCTGTATGCCACATTAGCACCTTGAAAAGCATGTTACTATAATGTACGACACCTCACAACTGGTAACAACACCTTACAATACCGTATGTAAACATAAAATCCATATTTAACCTAATGAACTCGTCCGAGTCTTTTGAACATCGTATTACAAGTTAGGACATCTAAGACTCTATATGACATATTAGCATGTTGAAAAGCACGTAAGTATGACGTAGGACGCCTTAAAGCTCCAAACAACACATTACAACACCGTACGAAACCATAAAACTCCATAATAAACCAAATGAATTTGTCCAAGTCCTTTCAAGATCGTACGATAACATCAGGACTTGTTACGACGCTGTATGCGACATTAGCAACATGAAAAGCAATTTATAATAATGTAGGACGCGTTACAACTTTAAGAACACCTTACATCACCGTTCGAAACATTAAAACTCAATAATAAACCTAATGAATTCCTCCGAGTTATTTAATCATCGTACAACAACTTATAATATCTTAAGAGTCTGTATGCCACATTAGCACCTTGAAAAGCATGTTACTATAATGTACGACACCTAACAACTCGTAACAACACCTTACAATACCGTATGTAAACATAAAATCCATAATAAACCTAATAAATTCGTCCGAGTCTTTTGAACATCGAATTACAAGTTAGGACATCTTAATAATCTATATGACATATTATCACGTTGAAAAGCACGTAAGTCTGACTTAGGACGCCTGAAAGCTCCAAACAACACATAACAACACCGTACGAAACCATAAAACTCCATAGTAAACCTAATGAAATTGTCCATGTCCTTTCAAGATCGTACGATAACATCAGGACTTGTTACGACGCTGTATGCGACATTAGCAACATGAAAAGCAATTTATAATAATGTAGGACGCGTTACAACTTCTAAGAACACCTTACATCACCGTTCGAAACATTAAAACTCAATAATAAACCTAATGAATTCCTCCGAGTTATTTAATCATCGTACAACAACTTATAATATCTTACGACTCTGTATGCCACATTAGCAACTTGAAAAGCATGTTACTATAATGTACGACACCTTACAACTCCTAACAACACCTTACAATACCTTAAGTAAACATAAAATCCATAATAAACCTAATGAATTCGTCCGAGTCTTTTGAACATCGAATTACAAGTTAGGACATCTTAATACTCTATATGACATATTAGCACGTTGAAAAGCACGTAAGTCTGACGTAGGACGCCTTAAAGCTCCAAACAACACATTACAACACCGTACGAAACCATAAAACTCCATAGTAAACCTAATGAAATTGTCCATGTCCTTTCAAGATTGTAGGATAACATCAGGACTTGTTACGACTCTGTATGCGACATCGCAACAAGAAAAGCAATTTATATTAATGTAGGACGCGTTACAACTTCTAAGAACACCTTACATCACCGTTCGAAACATTAAAACTCAATAATAAACCAAATGAATTCCTCCGAGTTATTTAATCATCGTACCACAACTTATAATATCTTACGACTCTGTATGCCACATTAGCACCTTGAAAAGCATGTTACTATAATGTACGACACCTTACAACTCCTAACAACACCTTACAATACCATAAGTAAACATAAAATCCATAATAAACCTAATGAATTCGTCCGAGTCTTTTGAACATCGAATTACAAGTTAGGACATCTTAATAATCTATATGACATATTATCACGTTGAAAAGCACGTAAGTCTGACGTAGGACGCCTGAAAGCTCCAAACAACACCGTACAAAACCATAAAACTCCATAGTAAACCTAATGAAATTGTCCATGTCCTTTCAAGATCGTTCGATAACATCAGGACTTGTTACGACGCTGTATGCGACATTAGCAACATGAAAAGCAATTTATAATAATGTAGGACGTGTTACAACTTCTAAGAACACCTTACATCACCGTTCGAAACATTAAAACTCAATAATAAACCTAATGAATTCCTCCGAGTTATTTAATCATCGTACAACAACTTATAATACCTTAAGAGTCTGTATGCCACATTAGCACCTTGAAAAGCATGTTACTATAATGTACGACACCTCACAACTCGTAACAACACCTTACAATACCGTATGTAAACATAAAATCCATAATAAACCTAATAAATTCGTCCGAGTCTTTTGAACATCGAATTACATGTTAGGACATCTTAATAATCTGTATGACATATTATCACGTTGAAAAGCACGTAAGTCTGACGTAGGACGCCTGAAAGCTCCAAACAACACATTACAACACCGTACGAAACCATAAAACTCCATAGTAAACCTAATGAAATTGTCCATGTCCTTTCAAGATCGTTCGATAACATCAGGACTTGTTACGACGCTGTATGCGACATTAGCAACATGAAAAGCAATTTATAATAATGTAGGACGCGTTACAACTTCTAAGAACACCTTACATCACCGTTCGAAACATTAAAACTCAATAAAAAACCTAATGAATTCCTCCGAGTTATTTAATCATCGTACAACAACTTATAATATCTTACGAGTCTGTATGCCACATTAGCACCTTGAAAAGCATGTTACTATAATGTACGACACCTCACAACTCGTAACAACACCTTACAATACCGTATGTAAACATAAAATCCATAATAAACCTAATAAATTCGTCCGAGTCTTTTAAACATCGAATTACAAGTTAGGACATCTTAATAATTTGTATGACATATTATCACGTTGAAAAGCACGTAAGTCTGACGTAGGACGCCTTAAAGCTCCAAACAACACATTACAACACCGTACGAAACCATAAAACTCCATAGTAAACCTAATGAAATTGTCCATGTCCTTTCAAGATCGTACGATAACATCAGGACTTGTTACGACACTGTATGCGACATTAGAACATGAAAAACAATTTATAATAATGTAGGACGCGTTACAACTTTTAAGAACACCTTACATCACCGTTCGAAACATTAAAACTTCATAATAAACCTATTGACTTTTTCCGAGTCATTTAAACATCGTACGACAGCTTAGAATATCTTACGAGTCTGTATGCCACATTAGCACCTTGAAAAGCATGTTACTATAATGGACGAAACCTCACAACTCGTAACAACACCTTACAATACCGTATGTAAACATAAAATCCATAATTAACCTAATGAATTCATCCGAGACTTTTGAACATCGTATTACAAGTTAGGACATCTTAAGACTCTATATGACATATTAGCATGTTGAAAAGCACGTAAGTATGACGTAGGACGCCTTAAAGCTCCAAACAACACATTACAACACCGTACGAAACCATAAAACTCCATAATAAACCAAATGAATTTGTCCAAGTCCTTTCAAGATCGTACGATAACATCAGGACTTGTTACGACGCTGTATGCGACATTAGCAACATGAAAAGCAATTTATAATAATGTAGGACGCGTTACAACTTTAAGAACACCTTACATCACCGTTCGAAACATTAAAACTCAATAATAAACCTAATGAATTCCTCCGAGTTATTTAATCATCGTACAACAACTTATAATATCTTAAGAGTCTGTATGCCACATTAGCACCTTGAAAAGCATGTTACTATAATGTACGACACCTAACAACTCGTAACAACACCTTACAATACCGTATGTAAACATAAAATCCATAATAAACCTAATAAATTCGTCCGAGTCTTTTGAACATCGAATTACAAGTTAGGACATCTTAATAATCTATATGACATATTATCACGTTGAAAAGCACGTAAGTCTGACGTAGGACGCCTGAAAGCTCCAAACAACACATAACAACACCGTACGAAACCATAAAACTCCATAGTAAACCTAATGAAATTGTCCATGTCCTTTCAAGATCGTACGATAACATCAGGACTTGTTACGACGCTGTATGCGACATTAGCAACATGAAAAGCAATTTATAATAATGTAGGACGCGTTACAACTTCTAAGAACACCTTACATCACCGTTCGAAACATTAAAACTCAATAATAAACCTAATGAATTCCTCCGAGTTATTTAATCATCGTACAACAACTTATAATATCTTACGACTCTGTATGCCACATTAGCAACTTGAAAAGCATGTTACTATAATGTACGACACCTTACAACTCCTAACAACACCTTACAATACCTTAAGTAAACATAAAATCCATAATAAACCTAATGAATTCGTCCGAGTCTTTTGAACATCGAATTACAAGTTAGGACATCTTAATACTCTATATGACATATTAGCATGTTGAAAAGCACGTAAGTATGACGTAGAACGCCTTAAAGCTCCAAACAACACATTACAACACCGTACGAAACCATAAAACTCCATAATAAACCAAATGAATTTGTCCAAGTCCTTTCAAGATCGTACGATAACATCAGGACTTGTTACGACGCTGTATGCGACATTAGCAACATGAAAAGCAATTTATAATAATGTAGGACGCGTTAGAACTTCTAAGAACACCTTACATCACCGTTCGAAACATTAAAACTCAATAATAAACCTAATGAATTCCTCTGAGTTATTTAATCATCGTACAACAACTTATAATATCTTAAGAGTCTGTATGCCACATTAGCACATTGAAAAGCATGTTACTATAATGTACGACACCTCACAACTCGTAACAACACCTTGCAATACCGTATGTAAACATAAAATCCATAATAAACCTAATAAATTCGTCCGATTCTTTTGAACATCGAATTACAAGTTAGGATATCTTAATAATCTATATGACATATTATCACGTTGAAAAGCACGTAAGTCTGACGTAGGACGCCTGAAAGCTCCAAACAACACATTACAACACCGTACGAAACCATAAAACTCCATAGTAAACCTAATGAAATTGTCCATGTCCTTTCAAGATCGTACGATAACATCAGGACTTGTTACGACGCTGTATGCGACATTAGCAACATGAAAAGCAATTTATAATAATGTAGGACGCGTTACAACTTCTAAGAACACCTTACATCACCGTTCGAAACATTAAAACTCAATAATAAACCTAATGAATTCCTCCGAGTTATTTAATCATCGTACAACAACTTATAATATCTTACGACTCTGTATGCCACATTAGCAACTTGAAAAGCATGTTACTATAATGTACGACACCTTACAACTCCTAACAACACCTTACAATACCTTAAGTAAACATAAAATCCATAATAAACCTAATGAATTCGTCCGAGTCTTTTGAACATCGAATTACAAGTTAGGACATCTTAATACTCTATATGACATATTAGCACGTTGAAAAGCACGTAAGTCTGACGTAGGACGCCTTAAAGCTCCAAACAACACATTACAACACCGTACGAAACCATAAAACTCCATAGTAAACCTAATGAAATTGTCCATGTCCTTTCAAGATTGTAGGATAACATCAGGACTTGTTACGACTCTGTATGCGACATGGCAACAAGAAAAGCAATTTATATTAATGTAGGACGCGTTACAACTTCTAAGAACACCTTACATCACCGTTCGAAACATTAAAACTCAATAATAAACCAAATGAATTCCTCCGAGTTATTTAATCATCGTACCACAACTTATAATAACTTACGACTCTGTATGCCACATTAGCACCTTGAAAAGCATGTTACTATAATGTACGACACCTTACAACTCCTAACAACACCTTACAATACCATAAGTAAACATAAAATCCATAATAAACCTAATGAATTCGTCCGAGTCTTTTGAACATCGAATTACAAGTTAGGACATCTTAATAATCTATATGACATATTATCACGTTGAAAAGCACGTAAGTCTGACGTAGGACGCCTGAAAGCTCCAAACAACACATTACAACACCGTACGAAACCATAAAACTCCATAGTAAACCTAATGAAATTGTCCATGTCCTTTCAAGATCGTACGATAACATCAGGACTTGTTACGACGCTGTATGCGACATTATCAACATGAAAAGCAATTTATAATAATGTAGGACGCGTTACAACTTCTAAGAACACCTTACATCACCGTTCGAAACATTAAAACTCAATAATAAACCTAATGAATTCCTCCGAGTTATTTAATCATCGTACAACAACTTATAATATCTTACGACTCTGTATGCCACAATAGCAACTTGAAAAGCATGTTACTATAATGTACGACACCTTACAACTCCTAACAACACCTTACAATACCTTAAGTAAACATAAAATCCATAATAAACCTAATGAATTCGTCCGAGTCTTTTGAACATCGAATTACAAGTTAGGACATCTTAATACTCTATATGACATATTAGCACGTTGAAAAGCACGTAAGTCTGACGTAGGACGCCTTAAAGCTCCAAACAACACATTACAACACCGTACGAAACCATAAAACTCCATAGTAAACCTAATGAAATTGTCCATGTCCTTTCAAGATCGTTCGATAACATCAGGACTTGTTACGACGCTGTATGCGACATTAGCAACATGAAAAGCAATTTATAATAATGTAGGACGCGTTACAACTTCTAAGAACACCTTACATCACCGTTCGAAACATTAAAACTCAATAATAAACCTAATGAATTCCTCCGAGTTATTTAATCATCGTACAACAACTTATAATATCTTACGAGTCTGTATGCCACATTAGCACCTTGAAAAGCATGTTACTATAATGTACGACACCTCACAACTCGTAACAACACCTTACAATACCGTATGTAAACATAAAATCCATAATAAACCTAATAAATTCGTCCGAGTCTTTTGAACATCGAATTACAAGTTAGGACATCTTAATAATCTGTATGACATATTATCACGTTGAAAAGCACGTCAGTCTGACGTAGGACGCGTGAAAGCTCCAAACAACACATTACAACACCGTACGAAACCATAAAACTCCATAGTAAACCTAATGAAATTGTCCATGTCCTTTCAAGATCGTTCGATAACATCAGGACTTGTTACGACGCTGTATGCGACATTAGCAACATGAAAAGCAATTTATAATAATGTAGGACGCGTTACAACTTCTAAGAACACCTTACATCACCGTTCGAAACATTAAAACTCAATAATAAACCTAATGAATTCCTCCGAGTCATTTAATCATCGTACAACAACTTATAATATCTTACGAGTCTGTATGCCACATTAGCACCTTGAAAAGCATGTTACTATAATGTACGACACCTCACAACTCGTAACAACACCTTACAATACCGTATGTAAACATAAAATCCATAATAAACCTAATAAATTCGTCCGAGTCTTTTGAACATCGAATTACAAGTTAGGATATCTTAATAATCTATATGACATATTATCACGTTGAAAAGCACGTAAGTCTGACGTAGGACGCCTTAAAGCTCCAAACAACACATTACAACACCGTACGAAACCATAAAACTCCATAGTAAACCTAATGAAATTGTCCATGTCCTTTCAAGATCGTACGATAACATCAGGACTTGTTACGACGATGTATGCGACATTATCAACATGAAAAGCAATTTATAATAATGTAGGACGCGTTACAACTTCTAAGAACACCTTACATCACCGTTCGAAACATTAAAACTCAATAATAAACCTAATGAATTCCTCCGAGTTATTTAATCATCGTACAACAACTTATAATATCTTACGACTCTGTATGCCACATTAGCAACTTGAAAAGCATGTTACTATAATGTACGACACCTTACAACTCCTAACAACACCTTACAATACCTTAAGTAAACATAAAATCCATAATAAACCTAATGAATTCGTCCGAGTCTTTTGAACATCGAATTACAAGTTAGGACATCTTAATACTCTATATGACATATTAGCACGTTGAAAAGCACGTAAGTCTGACGTAGGACGCCTGAAAGCTCCAAACAACACATTACAACACCGTACGAAACCATAAAACTCCATAGTAAACCTAATGAAATTGTCCATGTCCTTTCAAGATCGTACGATAACATCAGGACTTGTTACGACGCTGTATGCGACATTATCAACATGAAAAGCAATTTATAATAATGTAGGACGCGTTACAACTTCTAAGAACACCTTACATCACCGTTCGAAACATTAAAACTCAATAATAAACCTAATGAATTCCTCCGAGTTATTTAATCATCGTACAACAACTTATAATATCTTACGACTCTATATGCCACATTAGCAACTTGAAAAGCATGTTACTATAATGTACGACACCTTACAACTCCTAACAACACCTTACAATACCTTAAGTAAACATAAAATCCATAATAAACCTAATGAATTCGTCCGAGTCTTTTGAACATCGAATTACAAGTTAGGACATCTTAATACTCTATATGACATATTAGCACGTTGAAAAGCACGTAAGTCTGACGTAGGACGCCTGAAAGCTCCAAACAACACATTACAACACCGTACGAAACCATAAAACTCCATAGTAAACCTAATGAAATTGTCCATGTCCTTTCAAGATCGTACGATAACATCAGGACTTGTTACGACGCTGTATGCGACATTATCAACATGAAAAGCAATTTATAATAATGTAGGACGCGTTACAACTTCTAAGAACACCTTACATCACCGTTCGAAACATTAAAACTCAATAATAAACCTAATGAATTCCTCCGAGTTATTTAATCATCGTACAACAACTTATAATATCTTACGACTCTATATGCCACATTAGCAACTTGAAAAGCATGTTACTATAATGTACGACACCTTACAACTCCTAACAACACCTTACAATACCTTAAGTAAACATAAAATCCATAATAAACCTAATGAATTCGTCCGAGTCTTTTGAACATCGAATTACAAGTTAGGACATCTTAATACTCTATATGACATATTAGCACGTTGAAAAGCACGTAAGTCTGACGTAGGACGCCTTAAAGCTCCAAACAACACATTACAACACCGTACGAAACCATAAAACTCCATAGTAAACCTAATGAAATTGTCCATGTCCTTTCAAGATCGTTCGATAACATCAGGACTTGTTACGACGCTGTATGCGACATTAGCAACATGAAAAGCAATTTATAATAATGTAGGACGCGTTACAACTTCTAAGAACACCTTACATCACCGTTCGAAACATTAAAACTCAATAATAAACCTAATGAATTCCTCCGAGTTATTTAATCATCGTACAACAACTTATAATATCTTACGAGTCTGTATGCCACATTAGCACCTTGAAAAGCATGTTACTATAATGTACGACACCTCACAACTCGTAACAACACCTTACAATACCGTATGTAAACATAAAATCCATAATAAACCTAATAAATTCGTCCGAGTCTTTTGAACATCGAATTACAAGTTAGGACATCTTAATAATCTGTATGACATATTATCACGTTGAAAAGCACGTCAGTCTGACGTAGGACGCGTGAAAGCTCCAAACAACACATTACAACACCGTACGAAACCATAAAACTCCATAGTAAACCTAATGAAATTGTCCATGTCCTTTCAAGATCGTTCGATAACATCAGGACTTGTTACGACGCTGTATGCGACATTAGCAACATGAAAAGCAATTTATAATAATGTAGGACGCGTTACAACTTCTTAGAACACCTTACATCACCGTTCGAAACATTAAAACTCAATAATAAACCTAATGAATTCCTCCGAGTCATTTAATCATCGTACAACAACTTATAATATCTTACGAGTCTGTATGCCACATTAGCACCTTGAAAAGCATGTTACTATAATGTACGACACCTCACAACTCGTAACAACACCTTACAATACCGTATGTAAACATAAAATCCATAATAAACCTAATAAATTCGTCCGAGTCTTTTGAACATCGAATTACAAGTTAGGATATCTTAATAATCTATATGACATATTATCACGTTGAAAAGCACGTAAGTCTGACGTAGGACGCCTTAAAGCTCCAAACAACACATTACAACACCGTACGAAACCATAAAACTCCATAGTAAACCTAATGAAATTGTCCATGTCCTTTCAAGATCGTACGATAACATCAGGACTTGTTACGACGCTGTATGCGACATTATCAACATGAAAAGCAATTTATAATAATGTAGGACGCGTTACAACTTCTAAGAACACCTTACATCACCGTTCGAAACATTAAAACTCAATAATAAACCTAATGAATTCCTCCGAGTTATTTAATCATCGTACAACAACTTATAATATCTTACGACTCTGTATGCCACATTAGCAACTTGAAAAGCATGTTACTATAATGTACGACACCTTACAACTCCTAACAACACCTTACAATACCTTAAGTAAACATAAAATCCATAATAAACCTAATGAATTCGTCCGAGTCTTTTGAACATCGAATTACAAGTTAGGACATCTTAATACTCTATATGACATATTAGCACGTTGAAAAGCACGTAAGTCTGACGTAGGACGCCTTAAAGCTCCAAACAACACATTACAACACCGTACGAAACCATAAAACTCCATAGTAAACCTAATGAAATTGTCCATGTCCTTTCAAGATTGTAGGATAACATCAGGACTTGTTACGACTCTGTATGCGACATTATCAACATGAAAAGCAATTTATAATAATGTAGGACGCGTTACAACTTCTAAGAACACCTTACATCACCGTTCGAAACATTAAAACTCAATAATAAACCAAATGAATTCCTCCGAGTTATTTAATCATCGTACCACAACTTATAATATCTTACGACTCTGTATGCCACATTAGCACCTTGAAAAGCATGTTACTATAATGTACGACACCTTACAACTCCTAACAACACCTTACAATACCATAAGTAAACATAAAATCCATAATAAACCTAATGAATTCGTCCGAGTTTTTTGAACATCGAATTACAAGTTAGGACATCTTAATAATCTATATGACATATTATCACGTTGAAAAGCACGTAAGTCTGACGTAGGACGCCTGAAAGCTCCAAACAACACCGTACGAAACCATAAAACTCCATAGTAAACCTAATGAAATTGTCCATGTCCTTTCAAGATCGTACGATAACATCAGGACTTGTTACGACGCTGTATGCGACATTAGCAACATGAATAGCAATTTATAATAATGTAGGACGCGTTACAACTTCTAAGAACACCTTACATCACCGTTCGAAACATAAAAACTCAATAATAAACCTAATGAATTCTGCCGAGTTATTTAATCATCGTACAACAACTTATAATATCTTACGAGTCTGTATGCCACATTAGCAACTTGAAAAGCATGTTACTATAATGTACGACACCTCACAACTCGTAACAACACCTTACAATACCGTATGTAAACATAAAATCCATAATAAACCTAATGAATTCGTCCGAGTCTTTTGGACATCGAATTACAAGTTAGGACATCTTAATAATAGATATGACATATTATCACGTTGAAAAGCACGTAAGTCTGACGTAGGACGCCTTAAAGCTCTAAACAACACATTACAACACCGTACGAAACCATTAAACTCCAGAGTAAACCTAATGAAATTGTCCAGCTTAGAGTATCTTACGCCTCTATATGCGACATTAGTAACATGAAAAACAATTTATAATAATGTAGGACGCGTTACAACTTTTAAGAACACCTTACATCACCATTCGAAACATTAAAACTCCATAATAAACCTAATGACTTTTTACCGAGTCATTTAAACATCGTACGACAGCTTAGAATATCTTACGAGTCTGTATGCCACATTAGCACCTTGTAAGCACGTTTCTATAATGTACGACACCTCACAACTCGTAACAACACCTTACAATACCGTATTTAAACATAAAATCCATAATAAACCTAATTAATTCGTCCGAGTCTTTTGAACATCGAATTACAAGTTAGGACATCTTAATAATCTATATGACATATTATCACGTTGAAAAGCACGTAAGTCTGACGTAGGACGCCTTAAAGCTCCAAACAACACATTACAACACCGTACGAAACCATAAAACTCCATAGTAAACCTAATGAAATTGTCCATGTCCTTTCAAGATCGTACGATAACATCAGGACTTGTTACGACGCTGTATGCGACATTAGCAACATCAAAAGCAATTTATAATAATAATATAGGACGCGTTACAACTTCTAAGAACACCTTACATCACCGTTCGAAACATTAAAACTCAATAATAAACCTAATGAATTCCTCCGAGTTATTTAATCATCGTACAACAACTTATAATATCTTACGACTCTGTATGCCACATTAGCAACTTGAAAAGCATGTTACTTTAATGTACGACACCTTACAACTCCTAACAACACCTTACAATACCTTAAGTAAACATAAAATCCATAATAAACCTAATGAATTCGTCCGAGTCTTTTGAACATCGAATTACAAGTTAGGACATCTTAATACTCTATATGACATATTAGCACGTTGAAAAGCACGTAAGTCTGACGTAGGACGCCTTAAAGCTCCAAACAACACATTACAACACCGTACGAAACCATAAAACTCCATAGTAAACCTAATGAAATTGTCCATGTCCTTTCAAGATTGTAGGATAACATCAGGACTTGTTACGACTCTGTATGCGACATGGCAACAAGAAAAGCAATTTATATTAATGTAGGACGCGTTACAACTTTTAAGAACACCTTACATCACCGTTCGAAACATTAAAACTCAATAATAAACCTAATGAATTCTGCCGAGTTATTTAATCATCGTACAACAACTTATAATATCTTACGAGTCTGTATGCCACATTAGCAACTTGAAAAGCATGTTACTATAATGTACGACACCTCACAACTCGTAACAACACCTTACAATACCGTATGTAAACATAAAATCCATAATAAACCTAATGAATTCGTCCGAGTCTTTTGGACATCGAATTACAAGTTAGGACATCTTAATAATAGATATGACATATTATCACGTTGAAAAGCACGTAAGTCTGACGTAGGACGCCTTAAAGCTCTAAACAACACATTACAACACCGTACGAAACCATTAAACTCCAGAGTAAACCTAATGAAATTGTCCAGCTTAGAGTATCTTACGCCTCTATATGCGACATTAGTAACATGAAAAACAATTTATAATAATGTAGGACGCGTTACAACTTTTAAGAACACCTTACATCACCATTCGAAACATTAAAACTCCATAATAAACCTAATGACTTTTTACCGAGTCATTTAAACATCGTACGACAGCTTAGAATATCTTACGAGTCTGTATGCCACATTAGCACCTTGTAAGCACGTTTCTATAATGTACGACACCTCACAACTCGTAACAACACCTTACAATACCGTATTTAAACATAAAATCCATAATAAACCTAATTAATTCGTCCGAGTCTTTTGAACATCGAATTACAAGTTAGGACATCTTAATAATCTATATGACATATTATCACGTTGAAAAGCACGTAAGTCTGACGTAGGACGCCTTAAAGCTCCAAACAACACATTACAACACCGTACGAAACCATAAAACTCCATAGTAAACCTAATGAAATTGTCCATGTCCTTTCAAGATCGTACGATAACATCAGGACTTGTTACGACGCTGTATGCGACATTAGCAACATCAAAAGCAATTTATAATAATAATATAGGACGCGTTACAACTTCTAAGAACACCTTACATCACCGTTCGAAACATTAAAACTCAATAATAAACCTAATGAATTCCTCCGAGTTATTTAATCATCGTACAACAACTTATAATATCTTACGACTCTGTATGCCACATTAGCAACTTGAAAAGCATGTTACTTTAATGTACGACACCTTACAACTCCTAACAACACCTTACAATACCTTAAGTAAACATAAAATCCATAATAAACCTAATGAATTCGTCCGAGTCTTTTGAACATCGAATTACAAGTTAGGACATCTTAATACTCTATATGACATATTAGCACGTTGAAAAGCACGTAAGTCTGACGTAGGACGCCTTAAAGCTCCAAACAACACATTACAACACCGTACGAAACCATAAAACTCCATAGTAAACCTAATGAAATTGTCCATGTCCTTTCAAGATTGTAGGATAACATCAGGACTTGTTACGACTCTGTATGCGACATGGCAACAAGAAAAGCAATTTATATTAATGTAGGACGCGTTACAACTTTTAAGAACACCTTACATCACCGTTCGAAACATTAAAACTCAATAATAAATCAAATGAATTCCTCCGAGTTATTTAATCATCGTACCACAACTTATAATATCTTACGACTCTGTATGCCACATTAGCACCTTGAAAAGCATGTTACTATAATGTACGACACCTTACAACTCCTAACAACACCTTACAATATCATAAGTAAACATAAAATCCATAATAAACCTAATGAATTCGTCCGAGTCTTTTGGACATCGAATTACAAGTTAGGACATCTTAATAATAGATATGACATATTATCACGTTGAAAAGCACGTAAGTCTGACGTAGGACGCCTTAAAGCTCTAAACAACACATTACAACACCGTACGAAACCATTAAACTCCAGAGTAAACCTAATGAAATTGTCCAGCTTAGAGTATCTTACGCCTCTATATGCGACATTAGTAACATGAAAAACAATTTATAATAATGTAGGACGCGTTACAACTTTTAAGAACACCTTACATCACCATTCGAAACATTAAAACTCCATAATAAACCTAATGACTTTTTACCGAGTCATTTAAACATCGTACGACAGCTTAGAATATCTTACGAGTCTGTATGCCACATTAGCACCTTGTAAGCACGTTTCTATAATGTACGACACCTCACAACTCGTAACAACACCTTACAATACCGTATTTAAACATAAAATCCATAATAAACCTAATTAATTCGTCCGAGTCTTTTGAACATCGAATTACAAGTTAGGACATCTTAATAATCTATATGACATATTATCACGTTGAAAAGCACGTAAGTCTGACGTAGGACGCCTTAAAGCTCCAAACAACACATTACAACACCGTACGAAACCATAAAACTCCATAGTAAACCTAATGAAATTGTCCATGTCCTTTCAAGATCGTACGATAACATCAGGACTTGTTACGACGCTGTATGCGACATTAGCAACATCAAAAGCAATTTATAATAATAATATAGGACGCGTTACAACTTCTAAGAACACCTTACATCACCGTTCGAAACATTAAAACTCAATAATAAACCTAATGAATTCCTCCGAGTTATTTAATCATCGTACAACAACTTATAATATCTTACGACTCTGTATGCCACATTAGCAACTTGAAAAGCATGTTACTTTAATGTACGACACCTTACAACTCCTAACAACACCTTACAATACCTTAAGTAAACATAAAATCCATAATAAACCTAATGAATTCGTCCGAGTCTTTTGAACATCGAATTACAAGTTAGGACATCTTAATACTCTATATGACATATTAGCACGTTGAAAAGCACGTAAGTCTGACGTAGGACGCCTTAAAGCTCCAAACAACACATTACAACACCGTACGAAACCATAAAACTCCATAGTAAACCTAATGAAATTGTCCATGTCCTTTCAAGATTGTAGGATAACATCAGGACTTGTTACGACTCTGTATGCGACATGGCAACAAGAAAAGCAATTTATATTAATGTAGGACGCGTTACAACTTCTAAGAACACCTTACATCACCGTTCGAAACATTAAAACTCAATAATAAATCAAATGAATTCCTCCGAGTTATTTAATCATCGTACCACAACTTATAATATCTTACGACTCTGTATACCACATTAGCACCTTGAAAAGCATGTTACTATAATGTACGACACCTCACAACTCGTAACAACACCTTACAATACCGTATGTAAACATAAAATCCATAATTAACCTAATGAATTCGTCCGAGTCTTTTGAACATCGTATTACAAGTTAGGACATCTTAAGACTCTATATCACATATTAGCACGTTGAAAAGCACGTAAGTCTGACGTAGGACGCCTTATAGCTCCAAACAACACATTACAACACCGTACGAAACCATAAAACTCCATAGTAAACCTAATGAAAATGTCTATGTCCTTTCAAGATCGTAGGATAACATCAGGACTTGTTACGACTCTGTATGCGACATTAGCAACAAGAAAAGAAATTTATATTAATGTAGGACGCGTTACAACTTCTAAGAACACCTTACATCACCGTTCGAAACATTAAAACTCAATAATAAACCAAATGAATTCCTCCGAGTTATTTAATCATCGTACCACAACTTATAATATCTTACGACTCTGTATGCCACATTAGCAACTTCAAAAGCATGTTACTATAATGTACGACACCTCACAACTCCTAACAACACCTTACAATACCGTAAGTAAATATAAAATCCATAATAAACCTAATGAATTCGTCCGAGTCCTTTGAACATCTTATTACAAGTTAGGTCATCTTAAGAATCTGTATGACATATTAGCACGTTGAAAAGCACGTAAGTATGACGTAGGACGCCTTAACGCTCCAAACAACACATTACAACACCGTACGAAACCATAAAACTCGATAATAAACCTAATGAAATTGTCTAAGTCCTTTCAAGATCGTACGATAACATCAGGACTTGTTACGACGCTGTATGCGACATTAGAACATGAAAAACAATTTATAATAATGTAGGATGCGTTACAACTTTTAAGAACACCTTACATCACCGTTCGAAACATTAAAACTCCATAATAAACTTAATGACTTTTTCCGAGTCATTTAAACATCGTACGACAGCTTAAAATATCTTACGAGTCTGTATGCCACATTAGCACCTTGAAAAGCATGTTACTATAATGTACGACACCTCACAACTCGTAACAACACCTTACAATACCGTATGTAAACATAAAATCCATAATTAACCTAATGAATTCGTCCGAGTCTTTTGAACATCGTATTACAAGTTAGGACATCTTAAGACTCTATATCACATATTAGCACGTTGAAAAGCACGTAAGTCTGACGTAGGACGCCTTATAGCTCCAAACAACACATTACAACACCGTACGAAACCATAAAACTCCATAGTAAACCTAATGAAAATGTCTATGTCCTTTCAAGATCGTAGGATAACATCAGGACTTGTTACGACTCTGTATGCGACATTAGCAACAAGAAAAGCAATTTATATTAATGTAGGACGCGTTACAACTTCTAAGAACACCTTACATCACCGTTCGAAACATTAAAACTCAATAATAAACCAAATGAATTCCTCCGAGTTATTTAATCATCGTACCACAACTTATAATATCTTACGACTTTGTATGCCACATTAGCAACTTCAAAAGCATGTTACTATATTGTACGACACCTCACAACTCCTAACAACACCTTACAATACCGTAAGTAAACATAAAATCCATAATAAACCTAATGAATTCGTCCGAGTCTTTTGAACATCGAATTACAAGTTAGGACATCTTAATACTCTATATGACATATTAGCACGTTGAAAAGCACGTAAGTCTAACGTAGGACGCCTTAAAGCTCCGAACAACACATTACAACACCGTACGAAACCATAAAACTCCATAGTAAACCTAATGAAATTGTCCATGTCCTTTCAAGATCGTAGGATAACACCAGGACTTGTTACAACTCTGTATGCGACATTAGCAACAAGAAAAGCAATTTATATTAAAGTAGGACGCGTTACAACTTCTAAGAACACCTTACATCACCGTTCGAAACATTAAAACTCAATAATAAACCAAATGAATTCCTCCGAGTTATTTAATCACCAACGAAATTCTACGCAACTAGTCTTCATGAAGTAATCCAAACCCAATGTGTCCATTTATAAACTCGTTACCTTAACACAACGTGTAATCAAAGGACTTTGTAAAACTAACGGTAGTTGATTTTATTAAAGCAATTTTCTTATTTTCCCAAACCAAAATATATATATCGTTTTTTTTAAAAAGAAATTTTAATAACCTTTTGGCCTTAAAATATTGTAAAACAAAATAGATATATATATATATATATATATATATATATACATACATATAAATTTCGTGATAAATGGTTTCTTTAAAAAGTGATTGGTCAATCTAACGTCGGCCAAATATTTACACAAACATTTTCCCGTTTCTCAAATACGACACAAAGACTTGCAACAAACACCATGACTTCTGTTTTCTTTTCCAATACCAAGTACTTATAACTTAAATTGTGTCGTTTATTTTCAATTCAATTCTCTTATCTATGGTAAAGATTAAAACTTTCAACTTTTTATTTAGCCTTTAAAACTACATTATAGAAAAACAATACCATCTCTTATAAACTTGTTTATCTCCATAGTCAATACATCTGGTTTAACTAAAGCGGTTGGTCATGTAAATTCAAACATCTTAAACATCGAATCTAATAGGAACTAAGTGATATATTCTTTCGGACTATAAATCGGATTATCCACATTATCAAATTTTCATGAATCTAATTTTTCTACAAATCCTAATAAGCTATATTAGTACATATACACCATCAACTAGTACTGATGAACTGGTCAATATCAGAAAACTTAGATAATTACATCTTACACACATAGACTCGATTTTCACAAACTTAAGTGTCACTATCCTAGTACTCGAATTTGACTATCTATATCGTTGAACAAAGTTATTTATATGAGCAATGTCTATCTAATGGACGTTAGTTTCTTCTGAATCCATCAATCTACTTATCATCTTAGTACGATTTTCCCAAGTACTATTTCTATCAAGTATGATATCAATACCTATACGTATCATTATTTTAACCAAAAATTGTTGTGGACCTCTGACTCGCACATGATCGAATGAACTATGGGGTCCATGCAAAAACTAAAGTAATTACGGGTGCACACGGAATTATGAAAGTTGGTGCATGGGAACCATAGTAAGTTTTGTCTTGTGTAGCTGGACCCTATTTAATCATCTTATTTTCACTTGACTTGTTCACTCATTTTACTAATTGCATATAAGCCACTTAATTACGTGCAAGGTTACTTAATTCGTTCCAAACAATCTATTAATCACGACTATTAATCTCGATGATCATTTAAGTAATTCTAAATCCATATACTTAAAATATTTCATTTGCAAGTTGGTATCCTATTCTATTCCAATATTGAATAGTAGATAAAATTTATTCGAATTTACATACCAATAGTTCAACCAAACTCTTATAAGTGAAAAAAAGTTAAATAAACAATTCTCGATGAGAAAAAGCAAATTAACAATAAATAACTTCTTAATCTCGTTATTTAAAATCATGTCTCAATCAAAGTACCCACCTTTTCCATTGGTCGAATTCTCAAGAGTTCTTACGAGATGAAACTCCCTACGGAAGTGGGCGGTGTTCATCCCGTGTTTCATGTTTCTAATCTGAAGAAGTGCTTATCCGATAAAAATCTCATTGTGCATATCGATAATGAATCGATGCAATTTATTGAACGACCATTGGAAATTATGGACCGCGAAGTCAAACAACTCAAGCGTAATTAGATACCAATCATTAATGATCGTTGAAACTCGAATGTGAACTTGAATTTAAGACCAATGAAGACTAAGTATACGTACCTTTTTGTTTCATCTCCTTCTACTTCGGTTTGAGAAAATTTCGGGACGAAATTTCTATAAGGAGGGGAGACTGTGACATCTGCCCCAAACCCGAATCCGAATGCCCGACTCGAACCCGAAGCTTGTTATCTTCTAAATGGCAATCGTATTTATTTCTTCAAATTGTAACGTTCATTAATATCACTATGAATAAACGCATTAGATTCTACGTTATTAGCATCTCAATTAAATAATCGTATTCACATCACGAAATATTCCCACGTATCAAATAATTATTATTTGTGACAATAAAACTCAATATATATATGAATAAATATATATAGCTCGTAAAAGAAAATTATTAAAAACATCAAACAAAAACGCTCCTAAGTCTCGAAATAGCCTCGTAAAGGGTTAAACGAGCTAAAACTATAAAAACGTCACTTAAATAATTGTTACGTTTCAATTTGGTTAAGTTAGTTAATAAAAGATATAAATAATTAACTTTGTGCTAAAACTGTCAAGTTACAAACTATTAATAAAACTCATAATAACTAAATGAAACACAACTGAAACAAGAGGGACCAGTTATGTAACTTACAATTTCACCCAGCCCCCACCCCGTGTCCCGTGTTTCCGGCGCACTACTACTCCGGCCACATTGGCCGGAAAATCCTCAATTCCGGTGAGATCAATTTTGGACGTTTCAACTACTTTCAAGCTAAAAGAACTTATACAAAATGTCTGTTGCCGAGTTTCTAACCTCCTAACGTTCTTTAATTACATTCTAATTGATCAATCAAGGTGTTAAATAGCAATTAAGCATCGGCCATAAAAACCCATCTACTTGAATCGACCAAAAACGCATCAAAACAGTAAATTCGTTAACTAAAATCATCAATCATGTGTTTTGAAATGGTTTGTAACAACCAATGGAACCAAAACAGATGAGATTAACATCGAATCGATCATTTCTATTTGTAACCAACCTCCAAATCTTTTGACTATTTCCGGATCACCAAAACGCAATTCCATCGGCATACACAATCCTACTTACCTGCTATTGTATACTGTTGTTTCGATTCCTCTAAAAAACATCAAGAAATTAGTAGATTGATTCGCAAGCCGTCGCCTCTGTTCCTCATGTTCATCGACTCGTTTCTTCATCAATCAAGTGAGTTTTATATATCGAAATGCTCGTATGTTCGTGTAGATTAAAAGCCCTCTACTTGTTTTTGAATTGATTCACTGGTTTGAACGAATCGGATCAATCTCTGTTCTAGGGCTTGGATTGAAATAGGGTGTTCTTGGATTAGAAAAGTTAAAACAATTTAAAATCAAACTTAAAAACAAAAGGTGCATCTGGCCTGGTGGTCTGTATGCTTACTGTTAACGTGTAGGTCACAGGTTCGAACCCCACTGGCCTCATTTCTATAATTTTCATATTTTTCACTTTTAAATCATTTAATTATACTTTTCTAATAACCTAATAATATATTTAACATGAAACTATTTTATTAGCTTAAAAACATAAGTTTAATATTTCAAGAAAACTAAAAATGGTTTCGTATAAAATATATTTAATACAAAATACTGCAACGTTTCGTATAAAACCCTAAATCCCCAAATTGTATTTCAAAACCCTAAATTCGCAAACTGTATTTCAAAACCCTAAATCCCCAAATTGTATTTCAAAACCCTAAATCCCCAAATTGTAGTTCAAAACCCTAAATCCCCAAATTGTATTTCAAAACCCTAAATCCCAAATTATATTTCAAAAACCCTAAATCCCAAATCCTAAATCCGAAACCCTAGAAGTTCTAGTTTCTTGATTCTAGTTATTGTGTTACTTGCTTCGTTTCTAAATAAGGTTTTCCCGGTTAATTAGGTGATTCTAATATCTGGGCGATCCTCGGTTCTTTCTAGTTGCGATTCTAGTGTTACTAATATCTTTGGATTTTAAGGTGAGTAAACTCACTCCCCTTTTTCCATTTTACTATTTTGGGGCTGAAATATGTCTTTTACTATATTGCGTTTTCTATTCGTTTTCTAAAAGAGATCATACAAATATGTTAATCTAGTTCGCGGCTTGATGCAATCTTATGTGTTAGTTAAAAGTAGTTTTATTGCTTTGTAATCCCACCGGTACAATGTTAGCGCTAATGGTTTGACAAACCCACCTGCTTGTACAACATCGATAGGTGATTTAAACCCGGCCTTTCTAATTCCATGTTTACTATGTCGAGATGCTATGTTGCTATACTATGTTGCTATGCTATGATGCTATACTATGCCATGTCCCTAAATTGCTAAATGATGACTTATATATCGAGACGGTAAACGACGGTTATTAAAAGTTATCATTATTTATTACATGAGTGGTTCTCATGACAAATGGCTAAACGAGATACTATGGTTTTTATTGTGGTTGGTGTGCTATTCTATTCTAGGGGTCCTGGTAGGGTGATATTACGAAATTACTATACATGTGGGATTGCGCAGCATATCTTGTTGATCTCGGATTTCAATACTATTACTATTCAATTTGGGTTTTACTCACTAGCTTGTGTAGCTAACTTTATTTTCACATATTTCAGGTGATGCTTATGATTATTTTGCTGCTTTTGCCAAGACATAGGATTGCCTTGGACCTAGTTTAATTAATAAAGACGATTGCATTTACTGTTTTGGTTTTATTACTTTTGTCGTATCCATTTAAGACTGATGTTCTAAACTTACTATATCATTATTAAACGTAATAAATAAATACCATGTGCTTTGTTTACTATGGATATCCAATTCCAATGACAGCCCGGTGTTTCCGCCATCGGGTGGGGTGTCACAGTTGGTATCAGAGCCATGGTTATAGGGAACTAGGATAGGGTATTAGTAACACACCGACCTAGACTATAACCTAAGAGTCCTTAGTACAAATAGCTTGTGCTTAGAAAACTCTTCTAGAAACTTATTTCTTTATTCTTTTTATGAATTTCTCTATGTTGTTTCTTTATCTTATTTCTTATTCGATTTCGCGAAGGAACTACAAGAGACTCGTCTGCAAGATTAGGATCTTCTCTTTGTGGAATCTCGTCATCGTCTTAAGTAAGTTTGAAAACGTGGGAACGTGTGCAATCCGGAAGGGGGAACGCCTGTATCACGGACATCCTGTCTAAGGCAAAGCATTTCGTATAAATCTCTTTAAGAGACCTGTATGCTTACCTGGGGATGTACGAGATAAGTGTGAACCTATAGGCTAAAGCACGCTTTCTCGAATACGTTGAAAACGAACTTAACACTTTGATAAGTCATTAGTGTCCAAAACCAAGACACACTCATAAGCCATTGAAATTTCATTTTCTTAATGATTCTTTGATTTTCATTCCTACGATTTATAATTATTTCTATGAACTTTTATATTGACTTAAATAATATTCCAACTTCATTTACTAATGTTTCTAAAGTTTCTAAGTGATTTTCTATGAAATGTTCAAAGGATTCTATGATGTTCTCAGTACTATCACTATTTTCATTTAATCGAAATTTCTAAAGTTTCTAAAGTTTCTACGTGATTTTCTATGGTATGTTTCAAAAGATTCTATGATATTCTAAGCGGAACGACGTGCTATTATTACACCAGATGTTTCTATTGGTCAAAGATGTTGCTACAAAACCGTGCTATCCTACGTTTCATCATTCCATTTGTTTCTAAGCTACAATAATACTTGTGCGATATACTCGCTAGTTTATCCATATAACACAATCACACCATTGTAAACCAAACACTTCAAATCAAAACTAAGACATATCTAAATCGAATTATCCAAAACTTCAGATCATGCATATAATGCATATATCGATTACCGAATCTAAGTTGTACTTATAATTCTAAATCAAATATCAACCCTCCAATCAAAGGTTCATGATGATTTCTAAATTATAGTCAAGGCTAAATTCCACAACTAAATAAAAGTTAACGGATTTTGCTATTCTTATAAGCTAATGTATTTGGATCGAACGTCTACCCTCCAAATATTTCAACTTGACTTCTATACTCAAAATAGTTTCAAAACTACTCATCTAACTATAAGATTCTAATCTAATTTCTAATTCATCATTACAACTATAAATCTACTATCAAATTATGAACTAACCATCAAAACAAATACTCGTTAATCAACTACACGATACTATCCATGAATTCGTTATCCAAATCTAACGAGAACTCCTTACACAACTATTCCCGAACTCATTCAACTAAATGTTTTCATCTATACATATGACCACCAACGAAATTCTACGCAACTAGTCTTCATGAACTAATCCAAACCCAATGTGTCCATTTATAAACTCGTTACCTTAACACAACGTGTAATCAAAGGACTTTGTAAAACTAACGGTAGTTGATTTTATTAAAGCAATTTTCTTATTTTCCCAAACCAAAATATATATATCGTTTTTTTTAAAAAGAAATTTTAATAACCATTTGGCCTTAAAATCTTGTAAAACAAAATAGATATATATATATATATATATATATATATATATATATATATATATATATATATATATATATATATACATACATACATATAAATTTCGTGATAAATGGTTTCTTTAAAAAGTGATTGGTCAATCTAACGTCGGCCAAATATTTACACAAACATTTTCCCGTTTCTCAAATACGACACAAAGACTTGCAACAAACACCATGACTTCTGTTTTCTTTTCCAATACCAAGTACTTATAACTTAAATTGTGTCGTTTATTTTCAATTCAATTCTCTTATCTATGGTAAAGATTAAAACTTTCAACTTTTTATTTAGCCTTTAAAACTACATTATAGAAAAACAATACCATCTCTTATAAACTTGTTTATCTCCATAGTCAATACATCTGGTTTAACTAAAGCGGTTGGTCATGTAAATTCAAACATCTTAAACATCGAATCTAATAGGAACTAAGTGATATATTCTTTCGGACTATAAATCGGATTATCCACATTATCAAATTTTCATGAATCTAATTTTTCTAAAAATCCTAATAAGCTATATTAGTACATATACACCATCAACTAGTACTGATGAACTGGTCAATATCAGAAAACTTAGATAATTACATCTTACACACATAGAGTCGATTTTCACAAACTTAAGTGTCACTATCCTAGTACTCGAATTTGACTATCTATATCGTTGAACAAAGTTATTTATATGAGCAATGTCTATCTAATGGACGTTAGTTTCTTCTGAATCCATCAATCTACTTATCATGTTAGTACGATTTTCCCAAGTACTATTTCTATCAAGTATGATATCAATACCTATACGTATCATCATTTTAACCAAAAATTGTTGTGGACCTCTGACTCGCACATGATCGAATGAACTATGGGGTCCATGCAAAAACTAAAGTAATTACGGGTGCACACGGAATTATGAAAGTTGGTGCATGGGAACCATAGTAAGTTTTGTCTTGTGTAGCTGGACCCTATTTAATCATCTTATTTTCACTTGACTTGTTCACTCATTTTACTAATTGCATATAAGCCACTTAATTACGTGCAAGGTTACTTAATTCGTTCCAAACAATCTATTAATCACGACTATTAATCTCGATGATCATTTAAGTAATTCTAAATCCATATACTTAAAATATTTCATTTGCAAGTTGGTATCCTATTCTATTCCAATATTGAATAGTAGATAAAATTTATTCGAATTTACATACCAATAGTTCAACCAAACTCTTATAAGTGAAAAAAAGTTAAATAAACAATTCTCGATGAGAAAAAGCAAATTAAAAATAAATAACTTCTTAATCTCGTTATTTAAAATCATGTCTCAATCAAAGTACCCACCTTTTCCATTGGTCGAATTCTCAAGAGTTCTTACGAGATGAAACTCCCTACGGAAGTGGGCGGTGTTCATCCCGTGTTTCATGTTTCTAATCTGAAGAAGTGCTTATCCGATAAAAATGTCATTGTGCATATCGATAATGAATCGATGCAATTTATTGAACGACCATTGGAAATTATGGACCGCGAAGTCAAACAACTCAAGCGTAATTAGATACCAATCATTAATGATCGTTGAAACTCGAATGTGAACATGAATTTAAGACCAATGAAGACTAAGTATACGTACCTTTTTGTTTCATCTCCTTCTACTTCGGTTTGAGCAAATTTCGGGACGAAATTTCTATAAGGAGGGGAGACTGTGACATCTGCCCCAAACCCGAATCCGAATGCCCGACTCGAACTCGAAGCTTGTTATCTTCTAAATGGCAATCGTATTTATTTCTTCAAATTGTAACGTTCATTAATATCACTATGAATAAACGCATTAGATTCTACGTTATTAGCATCTCAATTAAATAATCGTATTCACATCACGAAATATTCCCACGTATCAAATAATTATTATTTGTGACAATAAAACTCAATATATATATGAATAAATATATATAGCTCGTAAAAGAAAAATATTAAAAACATCAAACAAAAACGCTCCTAAGTCTCGAAATAGCCTCGTAAAGGGTTAAACGAGCTAAAACTATAAAAACGTCACTTAAATAATTGTTACGTTTCAATTTGGTTAAGTTAGTTAGTAAAAGATATAAATAATTAACTTTGTGCTAAAACTGTCAAGTTACAAACTATTAATAAAACTCATAATAACTAAATGAAACACAACTGAAACAAGAGGGACCAGTTATGTAACTTACAATTTCACCCAGCCCCCACCCCGTGTCCCGTGTTTCCGGCGCACTACTACTCCGGCCACATTGGCCGGAAAATCCTCAATTCCGGTGAGATCAATTTTGGACGTTTCAACTCCTTTCAAGCTAAAAGAACTTATACAAAATGTTTGTTGCCGAGTTTCTAACCTCCTAACGTTCTTTAATTACATTCTAATTGATCAATCAAGGTGTTAAATAGCAATTAAGCATCGGCCATAAAAACCCATCTACTTGAATCGACCAAAAACGCATCAAAACAGTAAATTCGTTAACTAAAATCATCAATCATGTGTTTTGAAATGGTTTGTAACAACCAATGGAACCAAAACAGATGAGATTAACATCGAATCGATCATTTCTATTTGTAACCAACCTCCAAATCTTTTGACTATTTCCGGATCACCAAAACGCAATTCCATCGGCATACACAATCCTACTTACCTGCTATTGTATACTGTTGTTTCGATTCCTCTAAAAAACATCAAGAAATTAGTAGATTGATTCGCAAGCCGTCGCCTCTGTTCCTCATGTTCATCGACTCGTTTCTTCATCAATCAAGTGAGTTTTATATATCGAAATGCTCGTATGTTCGTGTAGATTAAAAGCCCTCTACTTGTTTTTGAATTGATTCACTGGTTTGAACGAATCGGATCAATCTCTGTTCTAGGGCTTGGATTGAAATAGGGTGTTCTTGGATTAGAAAAGTTAAAACAATTTAAAATCAAACTTAAAAACAAAAGGTGCATCTGGCCTGGTGGTCTGTATGCTTACTGTTAACGTGTAGGTCACAGGTTCGAACCCCACTGGCCTCATTTCTATAATTTTCATATTTTTCACTTTTAAATCATTTAATTATACTTTTCTAATAACCTAATAATATATTTAACATGAAACTATTTTATTAGCTTAAAAACATAAGTTTAATATTTCAAGAAAACTAAAAATGGTTTCGTATAAAATATATTTAATACAAAATACTGCAACGTTTCGTATAAAACCCTAAATCCCCAAATTGTATTTCAAAACCCTAAATTCCCAAATTGTATTTCAAAACCCTAAATCCCCAAATTGTATTTCAAAACCCTAAATCCCCAAATTGTAGTTTAAAACCCTAAATCCCCAAATTGTATTTCAAAACCCTAAATCCCAAATTATATTTCAAAAACCCTAAATCCCAAATCCTAAATCCGAAACCCTAGAAGTTCTAGTTTCTTGATTCTAGTTATTGTGTTACTTGCTTCGTTTCTAAATAAGGTTTTCCCGGTTAATTAGGTGATTCTAATATCTGGGCGATCCTCGGTTCTTTCTAGTTGCGATTCTAGTGTTACTAATATCTTTGGATTTTAAGGTGAGTAAACTCACTCCCCTTTTTCCATTTTACTATTTTGGGGCTGAAATATGTCTTTTACTATATTGCGTTTTCTATTCGTTTTCTAAAAGAGATCATACAAATATGTTAATCTAGTTCGCGGCTTGATGCAATCTTATGTGTTAGTTAAAAGTAGTTTTATTGCTTTGTAATCCCACCTGCTTGTTCGCGCTAATGGTTTGACAAACCCACCTGCTTGTACAACATCGATAGGTGATTTAAACCCGGCCTTTCTAATTCCATGTTTACTATGTCGAGATGCTATGTTGCTATACTATGTTGCTATGCTATGATGCTATACTATGCCATGTCCCTAAATTGCTAAATGATGACTTATATATCGAGACGGTAAACGACGGTTATTAAAAGTTATCATTATTTATTACATGAGTGGTTCTCATGACAAATGGCTAAACGAGATACTATGGTTTTTATTGTGGTTGGTGTGCTATTCTATTCTAGGGGTCCTGGTAGGGTGATATTACGAAATTACTATACATGTGGGATTGCGCAGCATATCTTGTTGATCTCGGATTTCAATACTATTACTATTCAATTTGGGTTTTACTCACTAGCTTGTGTAGCTAACTTTATTTTCACATATTTCAAGTGATGCTTATGATTATTTTGCTGCTTTTGCCAAGACATAGGATTGCCTTGGACCTAGTTTAATTAATAAAGACGATTGCATTTACTGTTTCGGTTTTATTACTTTTGTCGTATCCATTTAAGACTGATGTTCTAAACTTACTATATCATTATTAAACGTAATAAATAAATACCATGTGCTTTGTTTACTATGGATATCCAATTCCAATGACAGCCCGGTGTTTCCGCCATCGGGTGGGGTGTCACATTAGGACATCTTAATACTCTATATGACATATTAGCACGTTGAAAAGCACGTAAGTCTGACGTAGGACGCCTTAAAGCTCCAAACAACACATTACAACACCGTACGAAACCATAAAACTCCATAGTAAACCTAATGAAATTGTCCATGTCCTTTCAAGATCGTAGGATAACATCTGGACTTGTTACGACACTGTATGCAACATTGCAACAAGAAAAGCAATTTATATTAATGTAGGACGCGTTACAACTTCTAAGAACACCTTACATCACCGTTCGAAACATTAAAACTCAATAATAAACCAAATGAATTCCTCCGAGTAATTTAATCATCGTACCACAACTTATAATATCTTACGACTCTGTATGCCACATTAGCAACTTGAAAAGCATGTTACTATAATGTACGACACCTCACAACTCCTAACAACACCTTACAATACCGTAAGTAAACATAAAATCCATAATAAACCTAAAGAATTCGTCCGAGTCCTTTGAACATCGTATTACAAGTTAGGTCTTCTTAAGAATCTGTATGACATATTAGCCCGTTGAAAAGCACGTAAGTATGACGTAGGACGCCTTAAAGCTCCAAACAACACATTACAACACCGTACGAAACCATAAAACTCGATAATAAACCTAATGAAATTGTCTAAGTCCTTTCAAGATCGTACGATAACATCAGGACTTGTTACGACGCTGTACGCGACATTAGAACATGAAAAACAATTTATAATAATGTAGGACGCGTTACAACTTCTAAGCACCTTACATCACCGTTTGAAACATTAAAACTCAATAATAAACCTAATGAATTCCTCCGAGTTATTTAATCATCGTACAACAACTTATAATATCTTACGACTCTGTATGCCATTATTAGCAACTTGAAAAGCATGTTACTATAATGTACGACACATTACAACTCCTAACAACACCTTACAATACCTTAAGTAAACATAAAATCCATAATAAACCTAATGAATTCTTCCGAGTCTTTTGAACATCGAATTACAAGTTAGGACATCTTAATACTCTATATGACATATTAGCACGTTGAAAAGCACGTAAGTCTGACGTAGGACGCCTTAAAGCTCCAAACAACACATTACAACACCGTACGAAACCATAAAACTCCATAGTAAACCTAATGAAATTGTCCATGTCCTTTCAATATCGTAGGATAACATCAGGACTTGTTACAACTCTGTATGCGACATTAGCAACCGCGTTACAACTTCTAAGAACACCTTACATCACCGTTCGAAACATTAAAACTCAATAATAAACCAAATGAATTCCTCCGAGTTATTTAATCATCGTACCACAGCTTATAATATCTTACGACTCTGTATGCCACATTAGCAACTTGAAATGCATGTTACTATAATGTACGACACCTCACAACTCCTAACAACACCTTACAATAAGGTAAGTAAACATAAAATCCATAATAAACCTAATGAATTCGTCCGAGTCCTTTGAACATCGTATTACAAGTTAGGTCATCTTAAGAATCTGTATGACATATTAGCACGTTGAAAAGCACGTAAGTATGACGTAGGACGCCTTAAAGCTCCAAACAACACATTACAACACCGTACGAAACCATAAAACTCGATAATAAACCTAATGAAATTGTCTAAGTCCTTTCAAGATCGTACGATAACATCAGGACTTGTTACGACGCTGTATGCGACATTAGAACATGAAAAACAATTTATAATAATGTAGGACGCGTTACAACTTTTAAGAACACCTTACATCACCGTTCGAAACATTAAAACTCCATAATAAACCTAATGACTTTTTCCGAGTCATTTAAACATCGTACGACAGCTTAGAATATCTTACGAGTCTGTATGCCACATTAGCACCTTGAAAAGCATGTTACTATAACGTACGACACCTCACACCTCGTAACAACACCTTACAATACCGTATGTAAACATAAAATCCATAATTAACCTAATGAACTCGTCCGAGTCTTTTGAACATCGTATTACAAGTTAGGACATCTTAAGACTCTATATGACATATTAGCATGTTGAAAAGCACGTAAGTATGACGTAGGACGCCTTAAAGCTCCAAACAACACATTACAACACCGTACGAAACCATAAAACTCCATAATAAACCAAATGAATTTGTCCAAGTCCTTTCAAGATCGTACGATAACATCAGGACTTGTTACGACGCTGTATGCGACATTAGCAACATGAAAAGCAATTTATAATAATGTAGGACGCGTTACAACTTCTAAGAACACCTTACATCACCGTTCGAAACATTAAAACTCAATAATAAACCTAATGAATTCCTCCGAGTTATTTAATCATCGTACAACAACTTATAATATCTTACGAGTCTGTATGCCACATTAGCACCTTGAAAAGCATGTTACTATAATGTACGACACCTCACAACTCGTAACAACACCTTACAATACAGTATGTAAACATAAAATCCATAATAAACCTAAAGAATTCGTCCGAGTCTTTTGAACATCGAATTACAAGTTAGGACATCTTAATAATCTATATGACATATTATCACGTTGAAAAGCACGTAAGTCTGACGTAGGACGCCTTAAAGCTCCAAACAACACATTACAACATCGTACGAAACCATAAAACTCCATAGTAAACCTAATGAAATTGTCCATGTCCTTCCAAGTTCCTACGATAACATCAGGACTTGTTACGACGTTGTATGCGACATTAGCAACATGAAAAGCAATTTATAATAATGTAGGACGCGTTACAACTTCTAAGAACACCTTACATCACCGTTCGAAACACTAAAACTCAATAATAAACCTAATGAATTCCTCAGAGTTATTTAATCATCGTACAACAACTTATAATATCTTACGACCCTGTATGCCACATTAGCAACTTGAAAAGCATGTTACTATAATGTACGACACCTTACAACTCCTAACAACACCTTACAATACCGTAAGTAAACATAAAATCCATAATAAACCTAATGAATTCGTCAGAGTCTTTTGAACATCGAATTACAAGTTAGGACATCTTAATACTCTATATGACAGATTAGCACGTTGAAAAGCACGTAAGTATGACGTAGGACTCCTTAAAGCTCCGAACAACACATTACAACACCGTACGAAACCATAAAACTCCATAGTAAACCTAATGAAATTGTCCATGTCCTTTCAAGATCGTACGATAACATCAGGACTTGTTACGACTCTGTATGCGACATTAGCAACAAGAAAAGCAATTTATATTAATGTAGGACGCGTTACAACTTCTAAGAACACCTTACATCACCGTTCGAAACATTAAAACTCAATAATAAACCAAATGAATTCCTCCGAGTTATTTAATCATCGTACCACAGCTTATAATATCTTACGACTCTGTATGCCACATTAGCAACTTGAAATGCATGTTACTATAATGTACGACACCTCACAACTCCTAACAACACCATACAATAACGTAAGTAAACATAAAATCCATAATAAACCTAATGAATTCGTCCGAGTCCTTTGAACATCGTATTACAAGTTAGGTCATCTTAAGAATCTGTATGACATATTAGCACGTTGAAAAGCACGTAAGTATGACGTAGGACGCCTTAAAGCTCCAAATAACACATTACAACACCGTACGAAACCATAAAACTCCATAGTAAACCTAATGAAATTGTCCATGTCCTTTCAAGATCGTACGATAACATCAGGACTTGTTACGACTCTGTATGCGACATTAGCAACAAGAAAAGCAATTTATATTAATGTAGGACGCGTTACAACTTCTAAGAACACCTTACATCACCGTTCGAAACATTAAAACTCAATAATAAACCAAATGAATTCCTCCGAGTTATTTAATCATCGTACCACAGCTTATAATTTCTTACGACTCTGTATGCCACATTAGCAACTTGAAATGCATGTTACTATAATGTACGACACCTCACAACTCCTAATAACACCTTACAATAACGTAAGTAAACATAAAATCCATAATAAACCTAATGAATTCGTCCGAGTCCTTTGAACATCGTATTACAAGTTAGGTCATCTTAAGAATCTGTATGACATATTAGCACGTTGAAAAGCACGTAAGTATGACGTAGGACGCCTTAAAGCTCCAAACAACACATTACAACACCGTACGAAACCATAAAACTCCATAGTAAACCTAATGAAATTGTCCATGTCCTTTCAAGATCGTACGATAACATCAGGACTTGTTACGACTCTGTATGCGACATTAGCAACAAGAAAAGCAATTTATATTAATGTAGGACGCGTTACAACTTCTAAGAACACCTTACATCACCGTTCGAAACATTAAAACTCAATAATAAACCAAATGAATTCCTCCGAGTTATTTAATCATCGTACCACAGCTTATAATATCTTACGACTCTGTATGCCACATTAGCAACTTGAAATGCATGTTACTATAATGTACGACACCTCACAACTCCTAATAACACCTTACAATAACGTAAGTAAACATAAAATCCATAATAAACCTAATGAATTCGTCCGAGTCCTTTGAACATCGTATTACAAGTTAGGTCATCTTAGGAATCTGTATGACATATTAGCACGTTGAAAAGCACGTAAGTATGACGTAGGACGCCTTAAAGCTCCGAACAACACATTACAACACCGTACGAAACCATAAAACTCGATAATAAACCTAATGAAATTGTCTAAGTCCTTTCAAGATCGTACGATAACATCAGGACTTGTTACGACGCTGTATGCGACATTAGAACATGAAAAACAATTTATAATAATGTAGGACGCGTTACAACTTTTAAGAACACCTTACATCACCGTTCGAAGCATTAAAACTCCATAATAAACCAAATGACTTTTTCCGAGTCATTTAAACATCGTACGACAGCTTAGAATATCTTACGAGTCTGTATGCCACATTAGCACCTTGAAAAGCATGTTACTATAATGTACGACACCTCACAACTCGTAACAACACCTTACAATACCGTATGTAAACATAAAATCCATAATTAACCTAATGAACTCGTCCGAGTCTTTTGAACATCGTATTACAAGTTAGGACATCTTATGACTCTATATGACATATTAGCATGTTGAAAAGCACGTAAGTATGACGTAGGACGCCTTAAAGCTCCAAACAACACATTACAACACCGTACGAAACCATAAAACTCCATAATAAACCAAATGAATTTGTCCAAGTCCTTTCAAGATCGTACGATAACATCAGGACTTGTTACGACGCTGTATGCGACATTAGCAACATGAAAAGCAATTTATAATAATGTAGGACGCGTTACAACTTCTAAGAACACCTTACATCACCGTTCGAAACATTAAAACTCAATAATAAACCTAATGAATTCCTCCGAGTTATTTAATCATCGTACAACAACTTATAATATCTTACGAGTCTGTATGCCACATTAGCACCTTGAAAAGCATGTTACTATAATGTACGACACCTCACAACTCGTAACAACACCTTACAATACAGTATGTAAACATAAAATCCATAATAAACCTAAAGAATTCGTCCGAGTCTTTTGAACATCGAATTACAAGTTAGGACATCTTAATAATCTATATGACATATTATCACGTTGAAAAGCACGTAAGTCTGACGTAGGACGCCTTAAAGCTCCAAACAACACATTACAACATCGTACGAAACCATAAAACTCCATAGTAAACCTAATGAAATTGTCCATGTCCTTCCAAGATCCTACGATAACATCAGGACTTGTTACGACGTTGTATGCGACATTAGCAACATGAAAAGCAATTTATAATAATGTAGGACGCGTTACAACTTCTAAGAACACCTTACATCACCGTTCGAAACATTAAAACTCAATAATAAACCTAATGAATTCCTCAGAGTTATTTAATCATCGTACAACAACTTATAATATCTTACGACCCTGTATGCCACATTAGCAACTTGAAAAGCATGTTACTATAATGTACGACACCTTACAACTCCTAACAACACCTTACAATACCGTAAGTAAACATAAAATCCATAATAAACCTAATGAATTCGTCAGAGTCTTTTGAACATCGAATTACAAGTTAGGACATCTTAATACTCTATATGACATATTAGCACGTTGAAAAGCACGTAAGTATGACGTAGGACGCCTTAAAGCTCCGAACAACACATTACAACACCGTACGAAACCATAAAACTCCATAGTAAACCTAATGAAATTGTCCATGTCCTTTCAAGATCGTACGATAACATCAGGACTTGTTACGACTCTGTATGCGACATTAGCAACAAGAAAAGCAATTTATATTAATGTAGGACGCGTTACAACTTCTAAGAACACCTTACATCACCGTTCGAAACATTAAAACTCAATAATAAACCAAATGAATTCCTCCGAGTTATTTAATCATCGTACCACAGCTTATAATATCTTACGACTCTGTATGCCACATTAGCAACTTGAAATGCATGTTACTATAATGTACGACACCTCACAACTCCTAACAACACCTTACAATAACGTAAGTAAACATAAAATCCATAATAAACCTAATGAATTCGTCCGAGTCCTTTGAACATCGTATTACAAGTTAGGTCATCTTAAGAATCTGTATGACATATTAGCACGTTGAAAAGCACGTAAGTATGACGTAGGACGCCTTAAAGCTCCAAACAACACATTACAACACCGTACGAAACCATAAAACTCCATAGTAAACCTAATGAAATTGTCCATGTCCTTTCAAGATCGTAGGATAACACCAGGACTTGTTACGATTCTGTATGCGACATTAGCAACAAGAAAAGCAATTTATATTAATGTAGGACGCGTTACAACTTCTAAGAACACCTAACATCACCGTTCGAAACATTAAAACTCAATAATAAACCAAATGAATTCCTCCGAGTTATTTAATCATCGTACCACAGCTTATAATATCTTACGACTCTGTATGCCACATTAGCAACTTGAAATGCATGTTACTATAATGTACGACACCTCACAACTCCTAATAACACCTTACAATAACGTAAGTAAACATAAAATCCATAATAAACCTAATGAATTCGTCCGAGTCCTTTGAACATCGTATTACAAGTTAGGTCATCTTAAGAATCTGTATGACATATTAGCACGTTGAAAAGCACGTAAGTATGACGTAGGACGCCTTAAAGCTCCAAACAACACATTACAACACCGTACGAAACCATAAAACTCCATAGTAAACCTAATGAAATTGTCCATGTCCTTTCAAGGTCGTAGGATAACACCAAGACTTGTTACGACTCTGTATGCGACATTAGCAACAAGAAAAGCAATTTATATTAATGTAGGACGTGTTACAACTTCTAAGAACACCTTACATCACCGTTCGAAACATTAAAACTCAATAATAAACCAAATGAATTCCTCCGAGTTATTTAATCATCGTACCACAGCTTATAATATCTTACGACTCTGTATGCCACATTAGCAACTTGAAAAGCATGTTACTATAATGTACGACACCTTACAACTCCTAACAACACCTTACAATACCGTAAGTAAACATAAAATCCATAATAAACCTAATGAATTCGTCCGAGTCTTTTGAACATCGAATTACAAGTTAGGACATCTTAATACTCTATATGACATATTAGCACGTTGAAAAGCACGTAAGTCTAACGTAGGACGCCTTAAAGCTCCGAACAACACATTACAACACCGTACGAAACCATAAAACTCCATAGTAAACCTAATGAAATTGTCCATGTCCTTTCAAGATCGTAGGATAACACCAGGACTTGTTACGATTCTGTATGCGACATTAGCAACAAGAAAAGCAATTTATATTAATGTAGGACGCGTTACAACTTCTAAGAACACCTAACATCACCGTTCGAAACATTAAAACTCAATAATAAACCAAATGAATTCCTCTGAGTTATTTAATCATCGTACCACAGCTTATAATATCTTACGACTCTGTATGCCACATTAGCAACTTGAAATGCATGTTACTATAATGTACGACACCTCACAACTCCTAATAACACCTTACAATAACGTAAGTAAACATAAAATCCATAATAAACCTAATGAATTCGTCCGAGTCCTTTGAACATCGTATTACAAGTTAGGTCATCTTAAGAATCTGTATGACATATTAGCACATTGAAAAGCACGTAAGTATGACGTAGGACGCCTTAAAGCTCCAAACAACACATTACAACACCGTACGAAACCATAAAACTCGATAATAAACCTAATGAAATTGTCTAAGTCTTTTCAAGATCGTACGATAACATCAGGACTTGTTACGACGCTGTATGCGACATTAGAACATGAAAAAAATTTATAATAATGTAGGACGCGTTACAACTTTTAAGAACACCTTACATCACCGTTCGAAACATTAAAACTCCATAATAAACCTAATGACTTTTTCCGAGTCATTTAAACATCGTACGACAGCTTAGAATATCTTACGAGTTTGTATGCCACATTAGCACCTTGAAAAGCATGTTACTATAATGTACGACACCTCACAACTCGTAACAACACCTTACAATACCGTATGTAAACATAAAATCCATAATTAACCTAATGAACTCGTCCGAGTCTTTTGAACATCGTATTACAAGTTAGGACATCTTAAGACTATATATGACATATTAGCATGTTGAAAAGCACGTAAGTGATAGGTTCAATTGGATCGTGAATATCGCTCAATGATCAGAATAACATCAACACAAACACAGTTTAATCATTAACACAATTCATACTAATAATTCTCTTTGTATATTGATGATCATAGCAGTATTGTGATACAAGGTGCAGGAGAAAATAAATCACACACACAAGTTCTCTCTCTTACGTGAAATTGTGATCTAGCCTCTCTCCTCACACTCTCTCACTACATGCTTTAAAGCAAACAAATACAAGTTTAAGGAATATAACAAAATAGACCCTAAACTATATACAAACATATAAACAAAATACAAAGTAAATCTTAATCTAGGAAATAGCCCTAACAGTACTCCGCCTAAGATTTATCTTTGAATCTTCAGCAAAATCTTCTATCTTTTTATTTCATCTTTGTTCAGCATCAATCTCTGTCTACCAATCTTCTGGTTCGTCTTTGACATTCAGCAGCTCTCTTCCTTTAAACTCTTCTTGTTCTTTTCAGTGCTTCTTCTATGCACGACTTGAACTTTTCCGCAATCTTGGCTTGTCGAGGTTTGGACTCATTTGTCAGAATTGGGCAGGCATTCATGCGTCTTAGTGAATCCAGATTTAAACCTGCAAAGTCAATGTTAGCATAAAATTCAAACGGCATCTCCTGTCCTTTGACTTGCACTTCTAAAGTACCCTTTGTACTGATCCTCATAAATTCTATCTCTGGTATGTCAACCCTCACGAGATTAGAATTAAGCAGTGCCTTTCTCACTCGGATCTTTTCAGTTGCAGCAGCTATTACTTCTATCATCACAACGAACGATTTTCTGTCAGCTTCAGCAAGTTTATCTTTACACTTTTCCATTCTGTAACTTCGAAGAAAATCTATGTAGGACGGATGTAGCAACTTCAACTCAAAGGTACTAAAAAGAGTAATCATGTCTTTGTCCCAATCTTCCAAATTTCGAACAAGCTTCAACTCAAAAGTTTCTTGATTGTAGAAAACTTTAAGTATTGGCTTTGTCATTTGAGATCCATCTATCACCTTCAATCCAGGATTGGTTACTTTATCAAAATACTCATCCGAAAATTCTTCTAAGTACATATCTTCACTAACAACCAATCTCTTCTTCTTTCTTTCTTTCTTTTCTTGCACATAAGCAGTATCTTCTTGTTGTCCACGGAAATCAAGATACTTTGGTGGTCTGGCTATTCCGGCATCAAGCAGCATTACACATTTATCACCACGCTCAGCATGCGTGTAATTTATCAGTCTGAGTTTGTGCAGCTCCTTCAAATCCTGAACTTCCAACTTGAAAATGCTAGAGTAGTAATGGTATACGTCACATAAACCATTAACTCTCTTTATCATGAAAGCATCAAACACTTCATCGTATTTCCATGCAATAATCTTCACCTTCTTATTCTTTTCCGGCACAATCATTGAATCAAGCAGTTCAGCTATTGACTGACCCTTGCTCAGCAGTGACCTAACAACGTCACCTGCTGTGGCTGATTTATGCCATGATTCACGCACATCCATCGGTATGTTATACGATTTAACTTCACTGGGAAACATATCCATCAACTCGTGCCTTTTCTTGTGAGCATTTTCAGGTAAAGCCATCACCGGTATCTCCTTCGGTCCAAGAACTTTATATCTCTTTGTCAGCTCGAAGTATTGGGGATTGTTGTAGTCCAAATAAAACATACGATTGTACATTTTTTCGGTCTTCATAAAGCTAACAACAATTTTCCTCAATGACTCAGATTTTAATCTCTTCAGAGTCCTATACGGATAATTTCTCGAGCTCAACCAACTACGCATATCTGTACTTGACATTTCTTCCGGATTTTGATGATAAAGTTCAGTTGGAGGCAAGTCTTCTATATTCAGACTTTCTTGCATTGGAGTCCATTCACCCATTTCAATGATAAATTCCTTTTTATCGGCTTCGGCTTTGTCTTGAGCAATCATACATTTTTCATACTCTTCATTTATTTGGCTCACAGTCAACCCATTCAAAAACACAGGATTATACTTCATTTTCTCGAGATAAGCAAATCTTTGGTCTAAATCATCTGGAATCTCTTGATCAACATTTGTTTCTGGTTCAGCTTCTGGCTCAGACTCAGTGAAATCTATATCGTCCAAATCATCTAAAGCTTCAATCATAGGTGCATTGTCAGTTTGAACCGGCTCAAACTGACTTGCAACTTCAGTTACAGTTTCAGGCTCATTTTCTACAACTTTGACAGTTTCAGGCACTTCTTCAACAATAACAGCTTCAGATTGAATCGGCTCAATCTGAACTGGTTTAGCAATTTCAGCTTTAGTCACAATCTCATCAACTATCTCAGTTTCAACTACAGCTACAGATTGAATCGGCTCAATCTGCACTGTCTCATCAATCTTTGCCTTTTTCGAACAGCTTTCATCACCCATAATCTCTGGTATAGCATCTAACTTCCTTTTTCCCTCAGCTTTGTCAGTATTGACAGTTTCAGCAACAGCTTCATCGGGAATGATGATTGGAGATTCCACCCTTATACCAACATTTGTAGTACCTCGTGCTCTAGTAAGGTAGACTTTTGGTATTTGAGTTGATTCAGTCGTTTCAACAACTTCATCTGAAAAATCTTTATCAGATGTTGAACCAGATTTCTTCGGTTTTGATTCTTCCAGCCACTTTTCCAACATTTCTTTCTCATCCTCCAACGTATTACACTCAGCTTTCAGTTCCTTGTAATCATACTTCAGATTTTCATGTTCCTCCTTCAAACTTTCATACTCATCTTTCAACTTATCATGTTCAATCTTCAGTTTAAGATGATCTGCATCCAACTCTTTGAAAGTTTTCAAGTTCTGATTATGAATATCCCAAAATTCTTCAAATCTTTTCTTTTTCCTCTCATTAGAAGCTTTCAACATTTCATTTGCTTCAATCAACTTTTGTACCATCTCCTCTAACTCAGCAATCCTTTTCTCATTCTCTGTTTCATCAACACTAGATACAATTTTTGGTGAAGACTCCAAAACTTGATCAATCTTTTCTGCAACTTGGGATGATGTGGTGGGTATATTAACAGAGATAGGATCAGTAACGCCAGCATCAGCTTCCTCAACTATCTGTGCAATAGTTTCAGCTTCGGCCATTACCTCCTGAGCTATCTGAATTACATCTATCTCTTCAGTCTCAATCACATTCGGTTCCTCGATAATCACAGACTCTATCACTGGTTTCGACCTTTTTCTTCTAACATACTTAACAGTAATATCCTTTGGAACTTCAGCAACTACTTCTTCTTCAACAGAAGCAACCTCAACAGGTTCTTCTATCATAACAGGCTCAATGACTTCAACATTCTCAGTCTCCAATTCCATTGGTTCAGTTGTTTCAACAATCTCCGCCTCCTCTGAATTAGATTCAGATTCAGCACCATCATTACCACCATCATTATTATCATCATCTTGACCATCCTCACTATCACTGTCACCATTTTCACCATCATCACTATCATTTTCTTCTTCATTCTCAGATTCATTTTCATCCTCTGGATGACGAGCAAAGTACTCATCATCATCTAACAAATTATCAGGCACCTCATCCACTAGGTCCTGTGGATTAACTATCTCACCATGAGAAATATGAAAATAAACACCTTCAACATCTTCTTCATTGTTGGCTATATCTCTCATATAATCAAATAACTCCACATTAGGCACATTCCCGATACTCATCTTTCTGTAAGATAGATCGTTCATGTCCTCAGTATATAAGATACCTCCAGTATAACCTTCAGTTCTGATGACAGGATAGGCAATATTGATCATCAGTTGTAAGAATCTCGGGTACATGAGAAACTTAAACCTCTTGCCCTTTACCAAATTGAACACAAATCCATTCATTATCCATCTTGACATGTTGAATGGTTTATTCTCTGCTATGGCAACAATCGGGGATGCAATGTCAGATGGGAAATTGTCAAAGCCTGCACTCCTCCTTGACATGCATTGTTGGATAACATAACACAGCAACTTAAACTTCTTTCCCAATTTTGCCCTATAAAACTGTGACTTTGGAAATACAGGTGGATGACCCATATTAACAAAACACGATTTACACTCTGCCATGGTCAATTCATCATTCATACCAACTTCATCTTCATCAATTCTCAAGGCAGTTCTGATTGCTTCTTCAGACACTGTCAGCACCATATCACTAGCAATATTCCCTCTAACAACAGCAACACCATTATCATCTCTGATCACTTCTGCTGTTCTCCAAAAACTTTTAATCAGCCTTGCATATATGACCGGTTTGGCACACATAGCAAACACATACTTCGTCCTCTTTATAAACTTGATCATATCTCTGTAACCATCAGTTTCAGGGATAGATTCATCTAGACATGCCACCAAATTGTGTTTGGGCTCAAACTTTAGATTCTCCATCTGTCAAAACAAACACAAACATAAACAAGACAAATGTGTTAGATTCTTCATTAAAAACATATCAAAATTGTTATAAGTGTATGAACAAAAATTAAGAAGAAAAACATTCACATAATCATTTTAACCCTAAATTGATCTAACAACCTGATTTTCATCATTTTGATCAAAACAACTTTGAATTTTAATGATTATACAACATTTTTCAATTTAACAGTTTATCACTTAAGCACAAATTTGACATTTGTATGATGAATTTGTTTATCATGTTTTAGTTCAGTTTTAACCAGTATTAATCCCTTTTAAACAGATATTTCATCATTTTGATGGTTAACATTTAAGAGCTTCAAAGTTCAACAATGGCGATTTTAACAGTTATGGCAATTTTGATTGTTTCAGTTGATTTTAAGGTGTTTTAGTGCAAATGAGTGATTGATTGTTGATGATCGACAGATTTTATACTTAAAACAACATTCGATTTTGGTTTTAACACACACAATCAAAGTGTCGATTCAATGATCAAAAACACTGTTCATCATCGTTTTTCATTTTATCGGTCGATTTGCAGGTTTATCAAGAACAAATCACAAGGACAATACCTTATTCAATCGATTGTACTTGTTACAGAATCAACGACTGAATATGATAATCAAAACAATTTAAGTACAGGGGATTTGCTTGAAAGTGAATGTGAAAAATGATAAGTGTTTGTGAAGAGGCGGGTTTTTATATCATTTAAGAATTAGGTCAAACTTGAAGTGCCGGGTCAACAAAAGGGACGGGTAAGCATAAAAAGGCCCAATAAGCCTTTCCGGGTCAAGCACTGTTGATCCGTGTCATGCACTGTTGTGACGGGTCATGTACTGTTGGGACAAGTCACAATATGTGAAACACACTTGACGGGTCAAACACTGTAGAGACGGGTAAGTCACTGTAGTGACGGGTAAAGGTTAGGAACAACTACACCTGATGGGTTTTATTCATCACCCGGCAGAATAGTAGTCTTCAAAACATCACCCGGCAACCTTTCTTCATCACCCGGCAACACAGTTGCTTTAGCTTTCATCCGGCTTGCTTTCTTCATCACCCGGCAACATAGTTGCTTTAACTTTCACCCGGCATGCTTTTCTTCTTCACACGGCAACATAGTTGTCTTCTATGTCACCCGGCATGCTTTTCTTCATTACACGGCAACACAGTGTTATACTCTTACACGGCAAGAAGATTTCTCTTTTACCCGGCTGTATAGTGAACACTTGTCACCCGGCAGATATCTATGACTTCTTCACCCGGCTGTATTTGACATGATCTTTGCCCGGCTGTACAGTGGTCATAATATCTTCACCCGACTTCACTTCTTTTTCTCAATCACCCGGCTCATCAAACTCACAACTTTACCCAGCTGAACAGTGTCTTCATTACCTGGCAGAACAGTTGTATCTGATATTCTTTGCCCGGCAACAACCCTTGAACGATTTTCTTCACTTTTTCTCGTCTGTTGACTTTTTCCAACAGCATTTATTGCACCTGCAAACATTCTCGACACATTAATTAGACAAGATATCCTTAAAAAGAATTTGTCACATTAATTATCAACAACATTAAACAAGTCAATAACTTCAATTTTAATTAAAAACATTTTTCTTTTTCTTTTTCAAAAATGTTTTTGCACAACCAATTTTTCTATATCCCGAAGCAATTTCTTAAAAACAATTCACAAGACCTTGGGTTTGTTTTTAACACATCCAATACCTTGCTTTTCATACCACATAATCTTGTTCATTCAAAACACACTTATTCAAAATATTTTTGGATTTTTGTAGATATTTTTCTTCAATTTATTCTCCCCCTAAACTTGAAATTTCTTGAAATTTTTAAGTTTATCAAGGATGTCGATGTGTCAATAAAGATTCCATATGCCTGCACACACAAAGCACACACATTAAAATAAAGACATATGCAATGCAATGAATCAAAATATCGCAGTGAGATCATACCACACATTATCTGAACATGTTTTGCAAGTTTTGAATAGACATTTGACTTATGCTTGATTGAGTGATGATATGAAAACATACCAATTAGCTCGAGTTGACACACTTACTTTTTCAGTATCATGATGATATTAAGGTTCGATTAGAATGATTTATGTGACCCACATGTATACATATGTCAACATATTTCCTTATTAAACCCTACCTGAATGCATATTGTACAAAATCTGGTCACTTACAGTCATACACAGTGTGGAATTTGGGTTCTATTCGGATTTGGTCCACTTTGGGACTTCTTTTTAATTCCATCTTTGGGAATTTTTCTTTCCTATCGTTCCCCTTGGGAATCTTCTGAATTCCTTTTTGGAATTTTGTTTGGTGTTGGTCCACATTTGGGACTCTTTTTGTTCCAACTTTGGGAATCTTTTGCTGCACCTTGAAGCTCAAAAGAGACTTCGTGTGAGACTTCAGGTCTGTGGATACCACAACAAAGAAGCTCACGATGCGGTTCATCACACTAAATAGACTACATCGTTACCCGATCATGCACAACCATCATCACAAGCAATGTATCAAAAGATATATATCTAGACATGTATAACAATGGAACTTAACACAAAGATCATTAAGTTTATGTTGATCAACAATCAACTTACTTGTTCAGTCTAATTGTCTAAGCTGTCTAGCACATCAATTAACATTCATCAGTCTTTATTAAAAATGATGTAACAAATAATGTGTAGTGTAACTATCATTTCTCACTTTGTGCAATATAGATTCTTATGACATGATATTTTCTTTTCTTTTTGCTTTTATATTTTGTTTTTGCTTTTCTATTTTCTTTTTCATGCACACACACAATGCAAGACATAAAATAAAAGACAACGGAATCAATATATGACATCAACTTATTATATTTTTGGCTTTTATATTTTCTGATTTTTGTTTGTTTTAAAGAAAAACAGAATCAATCATGATTGATTAATCCTATGGATTGAATTAAGAATTCAAACCGGCCTGACAAAAAAGATTTTGTGAAAAGGTCTGCCAGTTGTTTGTCGGTATGAACTTTAATCAAAATTATTAAACCTTTTTCAGAGTTGTCTCTTAAAAAGTGATATCGAATTTCGATATGTTTGGTTTTTGAGTGTTGAACAGGATTAGCAGTAATGAACATAGCAGCAGTATTGTCTATGTAAATAGGAGTTTTTAGAAAGTTAAACCCGTAGTCAAGCAACTGATTTTGTAACCATAAAACTTGAGAACATCCTGCATATGCAGCGATATACTCTGCTTCAGCTGTGGATACAGAAACATTGGTCTGCTTCTTGCATTGCCAAGAGACAAGCCTAGGACCCAGAAATTGACATCCACCAGTAGTCGATTTCCTGTCAAGAGCACAACCACCAAAATCACTGTCAGAATAGCTATATAATTCAAAATTTCCTTCATAAGGATACCATAACCCAAGATTCGGTTTCCCTTTAAGATATCTGAATATACGCTTCACAGCAACAAGATGCGACTCTTTTGGATCAGACTGGTATCTGGCGCACACACATACAGCATACATGATGTCTGGTCTTGATGCAGTAAGATACATCAGAGAACCGATCATTGATCTGTATAGTGTTTGATCAACTGCTTTGCCCTTTGGATCCGGTTGAATCTTGCAGTTCACATCAGATGGAGTTCGAATTGTCTGACAATCTTGCATCTTGAACTTCTTCAACAACTTCTCAACAAATTTTGATTGATTGATGAAAATTCCGTCAGCTGATTGTTTCACCTGTAATCCAAGAAAGAAGTTAATCTCCCCCATAGAACTCATCTGGAATCTAGACTTCATGATTTCTTCAAATTCTTTGCACATTGACGCACTGGTTGATCCGAAGATAATATCGTCCACATAAACTTGAACGCACAATAAATCATTATTCTCCCTCTTCATAAACAAAGTTGGATCAATCTGACCTCTTGTAAATCCATGTTCTAGTAAATGCTTGGATAATGTCTCATACCAGATTCTTGGAGCTTGGTGTAGACCATATAGAGCTTTACTCAACTTGTATACACGATGAGGATAGTCAGGATCTTCAAAACCCGGAGGTTGTCTGACATAAACATCATCTGTAATCGGTCCATACAGAAAAGCGCCTTTAACGTCCATTTGGAATACTTTAAACTTCATGAAGGAAGCATATGCAAGAAAAACGCGTATGGCTTCAAGTCTTGCGACCGGAGCGAACACCTCTTCATAATCAATGCCTTCTTCCTGAGTGTATCCCTGTGCAATGAGTCTCGCTTTGTTTCTCACAACAATGCCACGTTCGTCTGGCTTGTTTTTGTACAACCATCTTGTACCAATCGCATTCTCTCCTTCAGGTAAGTCCACTAATTTCCAAACTTCCTGTTTGCGAAACTGAAGTAATTCCTCTTGCATGGCTTCAATCCAACTGTTATCTTGCAACGCCTCTGAAATGTTCTTTGGCACCACTTGAGATAGAAAACACGAATAAAGACAGACATTTGCTTGCTCAGTCTGACTTCTTGTAGTTCTTTGATTCAATGGCCCAATAATCTGAGAGACAGGATGTTTCTTGTGAATTCGATGAATTGGTATGTCACCTCCTTGCACTTGACTCTCCAGATTAGAAGTATTCAGATTTGGTAGATCTTGTAGAATGGAAGAAGTATGCGGTGTGAAATTCGGGACTTGATCCGGTGAATTTATGAAGTAATCAAAAGATTCTGGAACAACTTCAACATTCGGATCGGATGATGGTTGATTCTGAACAGATCCACCATCATTAGGAGAAACTTGCGGATTCACATCTTCTTCAAGATTGTTCGATTCTTGATCTTCATGAGAACCAGAAGGACCCGGAGCTTGACTGGATTTAACATGATCAGGATTATGAAATGACATGAACGGATATTCAGAGTTGAGATTTCCATCCTCGTCATTATCAGAATCGTCACTAAAACATCCTAAGTCGCCTGATTGTTTGTTTGTTTTTCCTGAAAAATCAAATAAGTTAGAATTGAAAGATTTCGATAACGAATCTAAATCAAATAACCATTCGGGACCATGTGCCACTAACGGAAACGAATTTTCTAAAAACTTGACGTTAATAGTTTCAATAACAGTATTTGTTTTGCTATTAAAAACCCGATAAGCTTTAGAAACAGACGAATAGCCTAGGAAAAATCCATCGTCAGATTTTGACTCAAACTTCCCGAGATGATCACTCAAATTTAAAATCGATACAGGACAACCAAATGCTTTCAAGTAAGAAATATTTGGTTTTCTTCCAAATAACAACTCATAAGAAGTTTTCTGTTTATCTTGAACCAATAATGTTCTATTTTGTACAAAACACGCAGTAGCAATAGCTTCGTCCCAAAAAGTGATAGGGATTTTGGCATCTGCGAGCATGGATCTTGCTGCTTCAATTAGTGTCCGGTTTTTCCGTTCCGCAACCCCATTCTGTTGAGGCGTTCTTGGCGCACTAAATTGTCTAGCAATTCCTTTTTCTGCACAAAATACATCAACATTAGTATTCTTAAATTCAGTTCCATTATCACTTCTTAAAATTTTGACTTTGCATTCCAATTGATTTTCAACTTTGATGATAAATTCTTTTAATAATTCAGCTGTTTCAGATTTAGCATGCAAAAAATAAACCCAAGAAAATCTAGTGAAATCGTCAAAAATGACAAAACAGTAAGACTTCTTTCCGATGCTTTGCACATTTGTTGGTCCGAAAAGATCCATATGTAGCATCTGCAAGGGTTTTGAAATGGAGTTTTCTTGCTTGGACTTAAAAGACATGCGATGCTGTTTTCCCTTCAAACACGCTGGACAGAGATCAGTTGTGGAGAATTTCTTTGACGGTATTCCCACAGCATGATTTCCGGTAACCAGACGGTTCATGTTTCTGAAATTTGAATGGCCCAGCCGTCTATGCCAAAGCTGACTCTCATCATTTGAAGCATGTGCAATGAGACAGGTTGTTTCGGTTTCAGCATCAATCTGCGACATATCCAATTTGTATACATCACGATCTCTTGGAGCTTTAACCACTACCCACTCATTGTCAATCTTGAAACCTGGTTTAAGAATATAACAGAAAGAATCATCAAAAAGAGTTGAATAAGATTTATCACAGATTTGAGATACACTTAGTAAATTAAAGTTCAACTGTGCACAGTAGTTGACTTTATCAAAACTAATGACCCCATTTGAAACAGTTCCTTCTCCTGTTATTTTACCACCCGCATCACCTCCAAATGCAACGTGTGTACCATTTTTCAGCTTGAAATCCTGAAGCAAGGCATGGTTGCCTGTCATATGCCGACTACACCCACTATCAACGAACCATGAGTTGATAGGTCTTCTTGGGCGTACCTTTGGTTGTTCAGTAGAAGATGAAGACTCATTGGCAGTAGCCATCAGCGCAACTTCAGACTCAGATTCTTCAACAGGATCAGACTTTGCACTCCAGTCATAATATTCAGAATCTTCACTCACATCTTCAATCACTTTTCCATCCCCTTCTTCAGACCAGTCTTCTTCGATTTCACACACCAGTGCCAAACTTGATGTAAGATCAGAAGTGAATTGTTCTGCATAAGCACTCCAATCATAACCATCTTTTACACTTACTACCAGTGCCTTTGTTTGATCTTCTGGTTTCTTTCCTTCATCTTTCAATTCAGCCATGGGAAGACTTGGTATGGTTTCTGAAAGTAACGTTGATTTCTGCTTTGGTAGCTTGAAGACTGTTGTGAGCTTTGACCTTGACCTTGATTACTTGAACTAGCTTGGTCATTGAAATTTTGATTCTTGGGAGCTTTGCATTCTCTTGAGAAATGACCATACTGGTTACAATTGAAACATCTGGCCTTTGATTTGTCAAAACCAACAGTTTTGTTTGCATGAGGCTTGTAACTTCGGTTAACATATGCATGCTTCTGCGTTCTATATGCAACCATTACCATTTGCCAGTTTAAATCCATTTCTTCTACGTCAACTGGATCCATTTCGAATAAATCTTGAAGGACCACGTCCATTTGACTTAAGTGACTTCCTTGGTATGCCTGGAAACTTGCCATAAATGCTGTGAAGGCAGTTTTTGTCTCGTCATCTTGCAACAGAATGTTCATTACATCTTTCACCTTGGCTTGAACATTTGAACTTTGATTTTCTGATTGTGGTTTCATATTTTGACTTTGAACTTGAGCTCTTGGTGGAGATTGAGGTTGAGAATAAGTTGGTGAACTTGGAAAGTATGATGAATCCGTATAGAAACTTGCACCAACAAATAAGTCACCCTCTTCTTCAAACTTCATTGCATCTTGTGCAAGAAATGCATTCTCCACAGTATTGGCAGGATTTACCACATACTTATACTGAGTTTGTGAGCTTGATCTATCAGTATTTCTTGATCCTTCATCAATCTCAACTTCTTCAATCTTTCCAATAAGTAGATCTAAATCCATTGGAAATTTCTCAGTATGTTTCAACAAAGTAACAGTCTGCTTCCATGATGATGGCAAAGCACATAACAAACGATCATTCAAATCTTGAAGGTCAGTCTTAACTCCGAGGTTCGACAGCTCAGTAGTTAAGTGAACAAATATGTTCATCATTTGATGCACTGTTTCTCCATTAATATGTTCGAACAACTCCAATTGCCTTTTTAACTTTGATTTCTTCAAACTTCTCAATTGTTCTCCTCCTTCACATATCGACTTTAATGCCTTGAAGCATGTATAACCAGTCTGATATGCATCCAATCTCGACAGAACTTGAAGTGGCAGTCCCTTGCACATTAAAGAATAAGCCTTGCTATCATTCTTTACTTTCCTCAAATCTTCTGCTGACAAATTATCTTCTGGATAAGGTTGAGTAGAGTCTTTGGTGTAGGTACTTGCACTGTCTGGAGCAGTCTGAGTTGGAATATGAGGACCCTTTTCAATTGACTTCCATAAATCATTGTCAATGGAGCATAAGTGATGTCTCAGTCTGATTGTCCAATTCTTGAAATCTGCACGATTAACAAGTCTAGGAACACGGTTATCAGAATCATCATTAGGTGCCATTTTTAATTTTTAAGGAAAAAATTTTAAAGAAAATATTTTTGGTTTTTGTTAATTTTTTGAAAAGAAATGATTAAAATACTAAAATAAAGACAAGCAATTAAAGACAAGATAAGAAAAACAAGAATTAAAACAACTAAAATGAGTCACACGACTGAACAGTGAAAATCCTTCTTCACCCGGCTAAACAGTTGCTTTGTTCTTCACCCGGCAGAGAAAAAGTCTTTACACGGCTAAACAGTTACACGGCTCAACAGTTGTAAAACTTGTCTTCTTGACCCGACTGAACAGTTACCCGGCTGAACAGTTACACGGCAACAAGAAATAACTTCACACGGCAATAACTTGACCCGGCTTGAATCTTGACACGGCAAAAAGGTTTACCCGGCTACACAGTCTTTGATCACCCGGCTGAAATTTTCTTAATCACCCGGCGTAACAGTGTATCACCCGGCACAACAGTGTTTGATCCGGCTGAACAGTAACACTTTTTCTTCGTCAAATTCTTTACCCGTCTAGTACAAATTCCCTTACACGGCTGCACAGGACCTAATTGTTCTTCAATCTAAGTCCAAAGGAAAATTGTCTAAGTCAATTAATCACCCGGCAAGTTAATCTTCAACCAAGTTCATACTGTTCATCATCTTCTCCATGAGAATTTTCTGGGTTTTGTCAAAAACTTGTCCAATTCGTTCAAAATTCACACACAAGCTGTGAAATGGTCCGATTATCAATCCCTAATCTCAATCAATCCAAAACATGATCAAATTTTGAAGAATTTGAGCAAAATTCGATCGAACAGTAACTTTTTCAATCTTCTTAATTCCTCAGATCTGATGATAATCTGATGGAATTTGCACAATCGTTGTGAATTAGAAGTGATTATGCTGATAAATCACAACTAAAAACACGAACAATTCATTCAGATCATGATATTTGAGCAATATTGTAGTGTTTTGCTTAAGAACAGCGAAGAACACAATACCGAAAGCTCTGATACCAATTGATAGGTTCAATTGGATCGTGAATATCGCTCAATGATCAGAATAACATCAACACAAACACAGTTTAATCATTAACACAATTCATACTAATAATTCTCTTTGTATATTGATGATCAAAGCAGTATTGTGATACAAGGTGCAGGAGAAAATAAATCACACACACAAGTTCTCTCTCTTACGTGAAATTGTGATCTAGCCTCTCTCCTCACACTCTCTCACTACATGCTTTAAAGCAAACAAATACAAGTTTAAGGAATATAACAAAATAGACCCTAAACTATATACAAAAATATAAACAAAATACAAAGTAAATCTTAATCTAGGAAATAGCCCTAACAGTAAGTATGACGTAGGACGCCTTAAAGCTCCAAACAACACATTACAACACCGTACGAAACCATAAAACTCCATAATAAACCAAATGAATTTGTCCAAGTCCTTTCAAGATCGTACGATAACATCAGGACTTGTTACGACGCTGTATGCGACATTAGCAACATGAAAAGCAATTTATAATAATGTAGGACGCGTTACAACTTCTAAGAACACCTTACATCACCGTTCGAAACATTAAAACTCAATAATAAACCTAATGAATTCCTCCGAGTTATTTAATCATCGTACAACAACTTATAATATCTTACGAGTCTGTATGCCACATTAGCACCTTGAAAAGCATGTTACTATAATGTACGACACCTCACAACTCGTAACAACACCTTACAATACCGTATGTAAACATAAAATCTATAATAAACCTAATGAATTCGTCCGAGTCTTTTGAACATCGAATTACAAGTTAGGACATCTTAATAATCTATATGACATATTATCACGTTGAAAAGCACGTAAGTCTGACGTAGGATGCCTTAAAGCTCCAAACAACACATTACAACAACGTATGAAACCATAAAACTCCATAGTAAACCTAATGAAATTGTCCATGTCCTTTCAAGATCGTACGATAACATCAGGACTTGTTACGACGTTGTATGCGACATTAGCAACATGAAAAGCAATTTATAATAATGTAGGACGCGTTACAACTTCTAAGAACACCTTACATCACCGTTCGAAACATTAAAACTCAATAATAAACCTAATGAATTCCTCAGAGTTATTTAATCATCGTACAACAACTTATAATATCTTACGACTCTGTATGCCACATTAGCAACTTGAAAAGCATGTTACTATAATGTACGACACCTTACAACTCCTAACAACACCTTACAATACCGTAAGTAAACATAAAATCCATAATTAACCTAATGAATTCGTCCGAGTCTTTTGAACATCGAATTACAAGTTAGGACATCTTAATACTCTATATGACATATTAGCACGTTGAAAAGCACGTAAGTCTAACGTAGGACGCCTTAAAGCTCCGAACAACACATTACAACACCGTACGAAACCATAAAACTCCATAATAAACCAAATGAATTTGTCCAAGTCCTTTCAAGATCGTACGATAACATCAGGACTTGTTACGACGCTGTATGCGACATTAGCAACATGAAAAGCAATTTATAATAATGTAGGACGCGTTACAACTTCTAAGAACACCTTACATCACCGTTCGAAACATTAAAACTCAATAATAAACCTAATGAATTCCTCCGAGTTATTTAATCATCGTACAACAACTTATAATATCTTACGAGTCTGTATGCCACATTAGCACCTTGAAAAGCATGTTACTATAATGTACGACACCTCACAACTCGTAACAACACCTTACAATACCGTATGTAAACATAAAATCTATAATAAACCTAATGAATTCGTCCGAGTCTTTTGAACATCGAATTACAAGTTAGGACATCTTAATAATCTATATGACATATTATCACGTTGAAAAGCACGTAAGTCTGACGTAGGACGCCTTAAAGCTCCAAACAACACATTACAACAACGTATGAAACCATAAAACTCCATAGTAAACCTAATGAAATTGTCCATGTCCTTTCAAGATCGTACGATAACATCAGGACTTGTTACGACGTTGTATGCGACATTAGCAACATGAAAAGCAATTTATAATAATGTAGGACGCGTTACAACTTCTAAGAACACCTTACATCACCGTTCGAAACATTAAAACTCAATAATAAACCTAATGAATTCCTCAGAGTTATTTAATCATCGTACAACAACTTATAATATCTTACGACTCTGTATGCCACATTAGCAACTTGAAAAGCATGTTACTATAATGTACGACACCTTACAACTCCTAACAACACCTTACAATACCGTAAGTAAACATAAAATCCATAATTAACCTAATGAATTCGTCCGAGTCTTTTGAACATCGAATTACAAGTTAGGACATCTTAATACTCTATATGACATATTAGCACGTTGAAAAGCACGTAAGTCTAACGTAGGACGCCTTAAAGCTCCGAACAACACATTACAACACCGTACGAAACCATAAAACTCCATAGTAAACCTAATGAAATTGTCCATGTCCTTTCAAGATCGTAGGATAACACCAGGACTTGTTACGACTCTGTATGCGACATTAGCAACAAGAAAAGCAATTTATATTAATGTAGGACGCGTTACAACTTCTAAGAACACCTTACATCACCGTTCGAAACATTAAAACTCAATAATAAACCAAATGAATTCCTCCGAGTTATTTAATCATCGTACCACAGCTTATAATATCTTACGACTCTGTATGCCACATTAGCAACTTGAAATGCATGTTACTATAATGTACGACACCTCACAACTCCTAACAACACCTTACAATAACGTAAGTAAACATAAAATCCATAATAAACCTAATGAATTCGTCCGAGTCCTTTGAACATCGTATTACAAGTTAGGTCATCTTAAGAATCTGTATGACATATTAGCACGTTGAAAAGCACGTAAGTATGACGTAGGACGCCTTAAAGCTCCAAACAACACATTACAACACCGTACGAAACCATAAAACTCGATAATAAACCTAATGAAATTGTCTAAGTCTTTTCAAGATCGTACGATAACATCAGGACTTGTTACGACGTTGTATGCAACATTAGAACATGAAAAAAATTTATAATAATGTAGGACGCGTTACAACTTTTAAGAACACCTTACATCACCGTTCGAAACATTAAAACTCCATAAAAAACCTAATGACTTTTTCCGAGTCATTTAAACATCGTACGACAGCTTAGAATATCTTACGAGTCTGTATGCCACATTAGCACCTTGAAAAGCATGTTACTATAATGTACGACACCTCACAACTCGTAACAACACCTTACAATACCGTATGTAAACATAAAATCCATAATTAACCTAATGAACTCGTCCGAGTCTTTTGAACATCGTATTACAAGTTAGGTCATCTTAAGAATCTGTATGACATATTAGCACGTTGAAAAGCACGTAAGTATGACGTAGGACGCCTTAAAGCTCCAAACAACACATTACAACACCGTACGAAACCATAAAACTCGATAATAAACCTAATGAAATTGTCTAAGTCCTTTCAAGATCGTACGATAACATCAGGACTTGTAACGACGCTGTATGCGAAATTAGAACATGAAAAACAATTTATAATAATGTAGGACACGTTACAACTTTTAAGAACACCTTACATCACCGTTCGAAACATTAAAACTCCATAATAAACCTAATGACTTTTTCCGAGTCATTTAAACATCGTACGACAGCTTAGAATATCTTACGAGTCTGTATGCCACATTAGCACCTTGAAAAGCATGTTACTATAATGTACGACACCTCACAACTCGTAACAACACCTTACAATACCGTATGTAAACATAAAATCCATAATTAACCTAATGAACTCGTCCGAGTCTTTTGAACATCGTATTACAAGTTAGGACATCTTAAGACTCTATATGACATATTAGCATGTTGAAAAGCACGTAAGTATGACGTAGGACGCCTTAAAGCTCCAAACAACACATTACAACACCGTACGAAACCATAAAACTCTATAATAAACCAAATGAATTTTTCCAAGTCCTTTCAAGATCGTACGATAACATCAGGATTTGTTACGACGCTGTATGCGACATTAGCAACATGAAAAGCAATTTATAATAATGTAGGACGCGTTACAACTTCTAAGAACACCTTACATCACCGTTCGAAACATTAAAACTCAATAATAAACCTAATGAATTCCTCCGAGTTATTTAATCATCGTACAACAACTTATAATATCTTACGAGTCTGTATGCCACATTAGCACCTTGAAAAGCATGTTACTATAATGTACGAACCTCACAACTCGTAACAACACCTTACAATACCGTATGTAAACATAAAATCCATAATAAACCTAATAAATTCGTCCGAGTCTTTTGAACATCGTATTACAAGTTAGGACATCTTAAGACTCTATATGACATATTAGCATGTTGAAAAGCACGTAAGTATGACGTAGGACGCCTTAAAGCTCCAAACAACACATTACAACACCGTACGAAACCATAAAACTCCATAATAAACCAAATGAATTTGTCCAAGTCCTTTCAAGATCGTATGATAACATCAGGACTTGTTACGACGCTGTATGCAACATTAGCAACATGAAAAGCAATTTATAATAATGTAGGACGCGTTACAACTTCTAAGAACACCTTACATCACCGTTTGAAACATTAAAACTCAATAATAAACCTAATGAATTCCTCCGAGTTATTTAATCATCGTACAACAACTTATAATATCTTACGAGTCTATATGCCACATTAGCACCTTGAAAAGCATGTTACTATAATGTACGACACGTCACAACTCGTAACAACACCTTACAATACCGTATGTAAACATAAAATCCATAATTAACCTAATGAACTCGTCCGAGTCTTTTGAACATCGAATTACAAGTTAGGACATCTTAATAATCTTTATGACATATTATCACGATGAAAAGCACGTAAGTCTGACGTAGGACGCCTTAAAGCTCCAAACAACACATTACAGCACCGTACGAAACCATAAAACTCCATAGTAAACCTAATGAAATTGTCCATGTCCTTTCAAGATCGTACGATAACATCAGGACTTGTTACGACGCTGTATGCGACATTAGCAACATGAAAAGAAATTTATAATAATGTAGGACGCGTTACAACTTCTAGGAACACCTTACATCACCGTTCTAAACATTAAAATTCTCAATAATAAACCTAATGAATTCCTCCGAGTTATTTAATCATCGTACAACAACTTATAATATCTTACGACTCTGTATGCCACATTAGCAACTTGAAAAGCATGTTACTATAATGTACGACACCTTACAACTCCTAACAACACCTTACAATACCGTAAGTAAACATAAAATCCATAATAAACCTAATGAATTCGTCCGAGTCTTTTGAACATCGAATTACAAGTTAGGACATCTTAATACTCTATACGACATATTAGCACGTTGAAAAGCACGTAAGTCTAACGTAGGACGCCTTAAAGCTCCGAACAACACATTACAACACCGTACGAAACCATAAAACTCAATAGTAAACCTAATGAAATTGCCCATGTCCTTTCAAGATCGTACGATAACATCAGGACTTGTTACGACGCTGTATGCGACATTAGAACATGAAAAACAATTTATAATAATGTAGGACGCGTTACAACTTTTAAGAACACCTTACATCACCGTTCGAAACATTAAAACTTCATAATAAACCTAATGACTTTTTCCGAGTCATTTAAACATCGTACGACAGCTTAGAATATCTTACGAGTCTGTATGCCACATTAGCACCTTGAAAAGCATGTTACTATAATGTACGACACCTCACAACTCGTAACAACACCTTACAATACCGTATGTAAACATAAAATCCATAATTAACCTAATGAATTCGTCCGAGACTTTTGAACATCGTATTACAAGTTAGGACATCTTGAGACTCTATATGACATATTAGCATGTTGAAAAGCACGTAAGTATGACGTAGGACGCCTTAAAGCTCCAAACAACACATTACAACACCGTACGAAACCATAAAACTCCATAATAAACCAAATGAATTTGTCCAAGTCCTTTCAAGATCGTACGATAACATTAGGACTTGTTACGACGCTGTATGCGACATTAGCAACATGAAAAGCAATTTATAATAATGTAGGACGCGTTACAACTTCTAAGAACACCTTACATCACCGTTTGAAACATTAAAACTTCATAATAAACCTAATGACTTTTTCCGAGTCATTTAAACATCGTACGACAACTTAGAATATCTTACGAGTCTGTATGCCACATTAGCAACTTGAAAAGCATGTTACTATAATGTATGACACCTCACAACTCGTAACAACACCTTACAATACCGTATGTAAACATAAAATCCATAATAAACCTAATGAATTCGTCCGAGTCTTTTGAACATCGAATTACAAGTTAGGACATCTTAATAATCTATATGACATATTATCACGTTGAAAAGCACGTAAATCTGACGTAGGACGCCTTAAAGCTCCAAACAACACATTACAACACCGTACGAAACCATAAAACTCCATAGTAAACCTAATGAAATTGTCCAGCTTAGAATATCTTACGTCTCTATATGCGACATTAGTAACATGAAAAACAATTTATAATAATGTAGGACGCGTTACAACTTTTAAGAACACCTTACATCACCGTTCGAAACATTAAAACTCCATAATAAACCTAATGACTTTTTACCGAGTCATTTAAACATCGTACGACAGCTTAGAATATCTTACGAGTCTGTATGCCACATTAGCACCTTGAAAAGCATGTTACTATAATGTACGACACCTCACAACTCGTAACAACACCTTACAATACCGTATGTAAACATAAAATCCATAATAAACCTAATGAATTCGTCCGAGTCTTTTGAACATCGAATTACAAGTTAGGACATCTTAATAATCTATATGACATATTATCACGATGAAAAGCACGTAAGTCTGACGTAGGACGCCTTAAAGCTCCAAACAACACATTACAGCACCGTACGAAACCATAAAACTCCATAGTAAACCTAATGAAATTGTCCATGTCCTTTCAAGATCGTACGATAACATCAGGACTTGTTACGACGCTGTATGCGACATTAGCAACATGAAAAGAAATTTATAATAATGTAGGACGCGTTACAACTTCTAGGAACACCTTACATCACCGTTCTAAACATTAAAACTCAATAATAAACCTAATGAATTCCTCCGAGTTATTTAATCATCGTACAACAACTTATAATATCTTACGACTCTGTATGCCACATTAGCAACTTGAAAAGCATGTTACTATAATGTACGACACCTTACAACTCCTAACAACACCTTACAATACCGTAAGTAAACATAAAATCCATAATAAACCTAATGAATTCGTCCGAGTCTTTTGAACATCGAATTACAAGTTAGGACATCTTAATACTCTATACGACATATTAGCACGTTGAAAAGCACGTAAGTCTAACGTAGGACGCCTTAAAGCTCCGAACAACACATTACAACACCGTACGAAACCATAAAACTCAATAGTAAACCTAATGAAATTGCCCATGTCCTTTCAAGATCGTACGATAACATCAGGACTTGTTACGACGCTGTATGCGACATTAGAACATGAAAAACAATTTATAATAATGTAGGACGCGTTACAACTTTTAAGAACACCTTACATCACCGTTCGAAACATTAAAACTTCATAATAAACCTAATGACTTTTTCCGAGTCATTTAAACATCGTACGACAGCTTAGAATATCTTACGAGTCTGTATGCCACATTAGCACCTTGAAAAGCATGTTACTATAATGTACGACACCTCACAACTCGTAACAACACCTTACAATACCGTATGTAAACATAAAATTCATAATTAACCTAATGAATTCGTCCGAGACTTTTGAACATCGTATTACAAGTTAGGACATCTTGAGACTCTATATGACATATTAGCATGTTGAAAAGCACGTAAGTATGACGTAGGACGCCTTAAAGCTCCAAACAACACATTACAACACCGTACGAAACCATAAAACTCCATAATAAACCAAATGAATTTGTCCAAGTCCTTTCAAGATCGTACGATAACATTAGGACTTGTTACGACGCTGTATGCGACATTAGCAACATGAAAAGCAATTTATAATAATGTAGGACGCGTTACAACTTCTAAGAACACCTTACATCACCGTTTGAAACATTAAAACTTCATAATAAACCTAATGACTTTTTCCGAGTCATTTAAACATCGTACGACAACTTAGAATATCTTACGAGTCTGTATGCCACATTAGCAACTTGAAAAGCATGTTACTATAATGTATGACACCTCACAACTCGTAACAACACCTTACAATACCGTATGTAAACATAAAATCCATAATAAACCTAATGAATTCGTCCGAGTCTTTTGAACATCGAATTACAAGTTAGGACATCTTAATAATCTATATGACATATTATCACGTTGAAAAGCACGTAAATCTGACGTAGGACGCCTTAAAGCTCCAAACAACACATTACAACACCGTACGAAACCATAAAACTCCATAGTAAACCTAATGAAATTGTCCAGCTTAGAATATCTTACGTCTCTATATGCGACATTAGTAACATGAAAAACAATTTATAATAATGTAGGACGCGTTACAACTTTTAAGAACACCTTACATCACCGTTCGAAACATTAAAACTCCATAATAAACCTAATGACTTTTTACCGAGTCATTTAAACATCGTACGACAGCTTAGAATATCTTACGACTCTGTATGCCACATTAGCAACTTGAAAAGCATGTTACTATAATGTACGACACCTTACAACTCCTAACAACACCTTACAATACCGTAAGTAAACATAAAATCCATAATAAACCTAATGAATTCGTCCGAGTCTTTTGAACATCGAATTACAAGTTAGGACATCTTAATACTCTATACGACATATTAGCACGTTGAAAAGCACGTAAGTCTAACGTAGGACGCCTTAAAGCTCCGAACAACACATTACAACACCGTACGAAACCATAAAACTCAATAGTAAACCTAATGAAATTGCCCATGTCCTTTCAAGATCGTACGATAACATCAGGACTTGTTACGACGCTGTATGCGACATTAGAACATGAAAAACAATTTATAATAATGTAGGACGCGTTACAACTTTTAAGAACACCTTACATCACCGTTCGAAACATTAAAACTTCATAATAAACCTAATGACTTTTTCCGAGTCATTTAAACATCGTACGACAGCTTAGAATATCTTACGAGTCTGTATGCCACATTAGCACCTTGAAAAGCATGTTACTATAATGTACGACACCTCACAACTCGTAACAACACCTTACAATACCGTATGTAAACATAAAATTCATAATTAACCTAATGAATTCGTCCGAGACTTTTGAACATCGTATTACAAGTTAGGACATCTTGAGACTCTATATGACATATTAGCATGTTGAAAAGCACGTAAGTATGACGTAGGACGCCTTAAAGCTCCAAACAACACATTACAACACCGTACGAAACCATAAAACTCCATAATAAACCAAATGAATTTGTCCAAGTCCTTTCAAGATCGTACGATAACATTAGGACTTGTTACGACGCTGTATGCGACATTAGCAACATGAAAAGCAATTTATAATAATGTAGGACGCGTTACAACTTCTAAGAACACCTTACATCACCGTTTGAAACATTAAAACTTCATAATAAACCTAATGACTTTTTCCGAGTCATTTAAACATCGTACGACAACTTAGAATATCTTACGAGTCTGTATGCCACATTAGCAACTTGAAAAGCATGTTACTATAATGTATGACACCTCACAACTCGTAACAACACCTTACAATACCGTATGTAAACATAAAATCCATAATAAACCTAATGAATTCGTCCGAGTCTTTTGAACATCGAATTACAAGTTAGGACATCTTAATAATCTATATGACATATTATCACGTTGAAAAGCACGTAAATCTGACGTAGGACGCCTTAAAGCTCCAAACAACACATTACAACACCTTACGAAACCATAAAACTCCATAGTAAACCTAATGAAATTGTCCAGCTTAGAATATCTTACGTCTCTATATGCGACATTAGTAACATGAAAAACAATTTATAATAATGTAGGACGCTTTACAACTTTTAAGAACACCTTACATCACCGTTCGAAACATTAAAACTCCATAATAAACCTAATGACTTTTTACCGAGTCATTTAAACATCGTACGACAGCTTAGAATATCTTACGAGTCTGTATGCCACATTAGCACCTTGAAAAGCATGTTACTATAATGTACGACACCTCACAACTCGTAACAACACCTTACAATACCGTATGTAAACATAAAATCCATAATAAACCTAATGAATTCGTCCGAGTCTTTTGAACATCGAATTACAAGTTAGGACATCTTAATAATCTATATGACATATTATCACGTTGAAAAGCACGTAAGTCTAACGTAGGACGCCTTAAAGCTCCAAACAACACATTACAACACCGTACGAAACCATAAAACTCCATAGTAAACCTAATGAAATTGTCCATGTCCTTTCAAGATCGTACGATAACATCAGGACTTGTTACGACGCTGTATGCGACATTAGCAACATGAAAAGCAATTTATAATAATGTAGGACGCGTTACAACTTCTAAGAACACCTTACTTCACCGTTCGAAACATTAAAACTCAATAATAAACCTAATGAATTCCTCCGAGTTATCTAATCATCGTACAACAACTTATAATGTCTTACGACTCTGTATGCCACATTAGCAACTTGAAAAGCATGTTACTATAATGTACGACACCTTACAACTCCTAACAACACCTTACAATACCGTAAGTAAACATAAAATCCATAATAAACCTAATGAATTCGTCCGAGTCTTTTGAACATCGTATTACAAGTTAGGACATCTTAATACTCTATATGACATATTAGCACGTTGAAAAGCACGTAAGTCTAACGTAGGACGCCTTAAAGCTCCAAACAACACATTACAACACCGTACGAAACCATAAAACTCCATAGTAAACCTAATGAAATTGTCCATGTCCTTTCAAGATCGTAGGAACATCAGGACTTGTTACGACTCTGTATGCGACATTAGCAACAAGAAAAGCAATTTATCTTTATGTAGGACGCGTTACAACTTCTAAGAACACCTTACATCACTGTTCGAAACATTAAAACTCAATAATAAACTAAATGAATTCCTCCGAGTTATTTAATCATCGTACAACAACTTATAATATCTTACGACTCTGTATGCCACATTAGCAACTTGAAAAGCATGTTACTATGATGTACGACACCTTACAACTCCTAACAACACCTTACAATACCGTAAGTAAACATAAAATCCATAATAAACCTAATGAATTCGTCCGAGTCTTTTGAACATCGTATTACAAGTTAGGAAATCTTAATACTCTATATGACATATTAGCACGTTGAAAAGCACGTAAGTCTAACGTAGGACGCCTTAAAGCTCCAAACAACACATTACAACACCGTACGAAACCATAAAACTCCATAGTAAACCTAATGAAATTGTCCATGTCCTTTCAAGATCGTAGGATAACATCAGGACTTGTTATGACTCTGTATGCGACATTAGCAACAAGAAAAGCAATTTATCTTAATGTAGGACGCGTTACAACTTCTAAGAACACCTTACATCACTGTTCGAAACATTAAAACTCAATAATAAACCAAATGAATTCCTCCGAGTTATTTAATCATCGTACCACAACTTATAATATCTTACGACTCTATATGCCACATTAGCAACTTGAAAAGCATGTTACTATAATGTATGACACCTCACAACTCCTAACAACACCTTACAATACCGTAAGTAAACTTAAAATCCATAATAAACCTAATGAATTCGTCCGAGTCCTTTGAACATCGTATTACAAGTTAGGTCATCTTAAGAATCTGTATGACATATTAGCACGTTGAAAAGCACTTAAGTATGACGTAGGACGCCTTAAAGCTCCAAACAACACATTACAACACCGTACGAAACCATAAAACTCGATAATAAACCTAATGAAATTGTCTAAGTCCTTTCAAGATCGTACGATAACATCAGGACTTGTTACGACGCTGTATGCGACATTAGAACATGAAAAACAATTTATAATAATGTAGGACGCGTTACAACTTTTAAGAACACCTTACATCACCGTTCGAAACATTAAAACTTCATAATAAACCTAATGACTTTTTCCGAGTCATTTAAACATCATACGACATCTTAGAATATCTTACGAGTCTGTATGCCACATTAGCACCTTGAAAAGCATGTTACTATAATGTACGACACCTCACAACTCGTAACAACACCTTACAATACCGTATGTAAACATAAAATCCATAATTAACCTAATGAATTCGTCCGAGACTTTTGAACATCGTATTACAAGTTAGGACATCTTGAGACTCTATATGACATATTAGCATGTTGAAAAGCACGTAAGTATGACGTAGGACGCCTTAAAGCTCCAAACAACACATTACAACACCGTACGAAACCATAAAACTCCATAATAAACCAAATGAATTTGTCCAAGTCCTTTCAAGATCGTACGATAACATTAGGACTTGTTACGACGCTGTATGCGACATTAGCAACATGAAAAGCAATTTATAATAATGTAGGACACGTTACAACTTCTAAGAACACCTTACATCACCGTTTGAAACATTAAAACTTCATAATAAACCTAATGACTTTTTCCGAGTCATTTAAACATCGTACGACAACTTAGAATATCTTACGAGTCTGTATGCCACATTAGCAACTTGAAAAGCATGTTACTATAATGTACGACACCTCACAACTCGTAACAACACCTTACAATACCGTATGTAAACATAAAATCCATAATAAACCTAATGAATTCGTCCGAGTCTTTTGAACATCGAATTACAAGTTAGGACATCTTAATAATCTATATGACATATTATCACGTTGAAAAGCACATAAATCTGACGTAGGACGCCTTAAAGCTCCAAACAACACATTACAACACCGTACGAAACCATAAAACTCCATAGTAAACCTAATGAAATTGTCCAAGTCCTTTCAAGATCGTACGATAACATTAGGACTTGTTACGACGCTGTATGCGACATTAGCAACATGAAAAGCAATTTATAATAATGTAGGACGCGTTACAACTTCTAAGAACACCTTACATCACCGTTTGAAACATTAAAACTTCATAATAAACCTAATGACTTTTTCCGAGTCATTTAAACATCGTACGACAACTTAGAATATCTTACGAGTCTGTATGCCACATTAGCAACTTGAAAAGCATGTTACTATAATGTACGACACCTCACAACTCGTAACAACACCTTACAATACCGTATGTAAACATAAAATCCATAATAAACCTAATGAATTCGTCCGAGTCTTTTGAACATCGAATTACAAGTTAGGACATCTTAATAATCTATATGACATATTATCACGTTGAAAAGCACGTAAATCTGACGTAGGACGCCTTAAAGCTCCAAACAACACATTACAACACCGTACGAAACCATAAAACTCCATAGTAAACCTAATGAAATTGTCCAGCTTAGAATATCTTACGTCTCTATATGCGACATTAGTAACATGAAAAACAATTTATAATAATGTAGGACGCGTTACAACTTTTAAGAACACCTTACATCACCGTTCGAAACATTAAAACTCCATAATAAACCTAATGACTTTTTACCGAGTCATTTAAACATCGTACGACAGCTTAGAATATCTTACGAGTCTGTATGCCACATTAGCACCTTGAAAAGCATGTTACTATAATGTACGACACCTCACAACTCGTAACAATACCTTACAATACCCTATGTAAACATAAAATCCATAATAAACCTAATGAATTCGTCCGAGTCTTTTGAACATCGAATTACAAGTTAGGACATCTTAATAATCTATATGACATATTATCACGTTGAAAAGCACGTAAGTCTAACGTAGGACGCCTTAAAGCTCCAAACAACACATTACAACACCGTACGAAACCATAAAACTCCATAGTAAACCTAATGAAATTGTCCATGTCTGTTGGTCCATAATGATCGTGATTTCAGTGCTTTGTTGACTTGTTTAACACAAATATAACCAATACTTGAAGAACAAAGTGAAGAAAGTCCAAACAACCCAATGTCAAGATCTAACACACAATCGAGGTTAATAAGCTACAATGATAAGTAGAATAAGCTCCTAGCACCTCAATGGAACGATTACACAACACAAATCAGTAAGAATCAGTCTTGGTAAAAGATGTGCAAAAGTTGTATAAATGTGAAGATAAGGTTACAATATATAGTGGTGTTAGGTTCGCTGATAGATTCGCTCTAGCGAATCTATCCAGCGAACCAACACAGGTTCGCTGGGCACATAGGTTCGCCCAGTCGATACCTAAACCAAAAGACATGATGGCCTGCGGGCGAATCTATAGATTCGCCCGTAGGTTCGCTAGCACTAATTACATATACAAGTCAAACAATTACATACAAAAGTAGCACCGACAAGCCGGTGGGTCCAACCTATACATAGTGACTATCAATACTCCCCCTAGGTTGGACCTCACCTGGGGAAGTCTTCTGATTAGCTCCGTCTTTATCTTGGCTTCAAAGTTGTTCGATGAACGCTCCTGCCCTTTCTTTGATCCCGGCCATTGGGTTTGTATAATCTTCAGTTCCGGCCTCATCTTCACTCAGATTTAGCATTGAGTCCACAAACTCAGCTTCTGCGACCTCTGTATCAGGCTCAAGTTGAACAGTTGTTTCCGCCTGAATGTTTGCAGTTGGCTCCTCGCTTTCCACTTCCAAGTCTATCACTTCAGCTGGTTTTTCAAACCTCTGCTCAATTGAACGATCAAGTTGTCTTGTCAAGTCATCCATTTCCAGCTTCAGATCATCAGTCCTCCTCAACCTCTCATTTACCTCCTTCAGCTCAGCACGAATTCCCCGGGCTTTATTAGCAACCTTCACAAACAAGTTTGCTTTGGCAGCAGTGTCATCTCCAGCCCCGTGCTTGATTCTATTCTCGCATAACACCTTCAGATCCTCATCACTAAAGGAGAAGACCTCCATCGGATCAAATAATCGAATTTCTGGACGGTCATCTCCACTCAGTCTAATAATGGCCTCCCCAGTGCTATTATCATAGAACCATTTGACAAAATCCTTCAGTCTCGGCGGCTGAGTGTCTGGGACCCTGACCCTCGTCATCACCTTAGGAGCAGCAATCTTCAAAACGATTTTCCCTTTCCATGACACCCAGTGTTTGTCCTTCTTCTGTCTCATCCTCTTTGGTTTTTGATAACCAAACTCAACGAAATCTGACTTGGCAGCCTCTCTGATTGCAGCCTCAAACGCACAAGCCCTGCCACTGTCTTCCTTTCCCAGTAGCGGCAGCTCTGCCAGTCTCCTCAAGTCCCATCGAGGAAAGGTGGCGAAGTGCTTTCGGTTCTTCACATATGTAATGTCACCACCCCTCCTTTTGATCATATAAGCTTCCACCAAACAGTTGTATTTCCATGCAATGATCTGTCTGTCTTGCTGTTTGGTGGTGGGTTCGTCAAGATGTTGGAATATTGGCACCTCAGGCACTGCAGCTTCTTCCTTTCTAAACCATTCAGATTTGTCTAGCTCAGCGTGTTCAAACTGGTAGCTCATTCCCTTTTCCTCCACTTTATATATTTCCGGTTCGTCATCCAAATCTTCCTCACTGTCTTCATCAATATCAGTATCAGGTTCATCAACCAATGTATAATCCACCCCAGATCCACCTACTACTTCCTCTCCCTCAAACACATCCAAATTTATCCCCATTTCTTCATCAAATACCTCCTCAGCAGCTTTACCTTTATCTCCAAAGTCAACATCCATTAACGGATATTTTGAAATATCCGTCAAGGAGTTCAGTTCCGCCTCAGTCATAGCTGGTTCAGTTCCAGCATTTTCTTTCAAATCATTCAGCTCTTTGAAGATCCTTACTAACAAACATTGCTGATCTTTCATCATCCGACCCATCTCATATATCACTGTTGATTTTTCGGCATCCTGTTTCTCCAGTTCTTCATGCCTACCTTTTAGTTCAACCAATTCTGCTTGCAGCCTCTCAACCTCATCCTTCAACCCAATCCCAGGCCCAGTAGATGTACCCCCCACATCATGCTTCGCCTTCTTTGACCCCTCAGCATGTGTATCAGCCCTTTTCTTTGTCCTCAGTTCTCTGCCCGCATCGATTTCAGCTTGTATCTCATCCACCTCCCTATCAAATGAATAATCCTTATCCTTTGCATAGGCTTTCCTCTTCCGAATCTTCTTCTCAACCTCCTCAATGTTTTCACCGCCCCGTTTCCTTTCAGTCTCAATTAACCTCTGAATATACACCCACCTATCAGCCGGATACATATTCTCCCACAAATATGTAGTCCTGCCCACGCACTCCGGCCTTACTGATTTACAATCTTTGAAGATCCTGGAATGCATATCCCATACCTTCAGCTCAGCACCAACAACCGGTAGACCCGGCAGTTTGTCATTCAATACCATTTGAATGAATCTTGGATACATTAACCACTTGGTGCCTTTGGTAGCGTGAATGTTCTCGAGAAGATAATTGAATATTAACTTCGCGAGATTGGCCTTTTGCCCCCGGCAAAATAGCACCATAGCCCTTGCCCAGTCAAGGTTCAGCCCGTCCGTGCCTCCCTTCCTATGATCCAGGCACATGATAAACACATGAGCGATGTACCTCCATTCCTGGATCAGGTAGGACTTGACAAACTCCATCTTCTTTTCGCCGGGCATCGGCCCCTCATACCCGGCAGTCCGAAGTGCCCCGTACACTTCCTCTGCGGTCATACTAACCTCATCACCAACATCCTCTTCCAGTCTAAGGATCCTGGCTAGGTCAGCCTCTGTGAACTCCAGATTATACCCACCGACTTTGGCACAAATGCGTGACGGTTGTACCGACACGTTCATAACAGCAGTTCCCCAAAAATCCCGAACGTACGTCTCATATATAGTTGGTGAGTGAGAGATGGCATAATGTATATGAGACGACTTCAGCCATTTGATTGCGTCTCTATAGCTCACGGCTTTCTCATTGTTTTCATCAAGTAAAGCACACATGTTATGCTTTTTCTCGAAGAATAACGTCGACATTGTGCCTGAAAAATAAACGGAGATTGATCAGAAATGAAGATTTGAAGAACAGAAAATAGATTCGCTGGATATTAGGTTCGCTGGTATAGCGAACCTGAGATTTTGGCACAAGAACCTATAGATTCGCTGACATGAAAAATCAGTCATTGTTGTCGAGCGAATGTATAGGTTCGCTAGGAACAGTCGGGCGAATCTATGTTGTTGCGCGGGCAGCATAACGACATAGGTTCGCTCGATGTCTTGAACTTTCGTTCAGGTTCGCCAGATGAACACTTAGATTCGCTGGAAACCCTAGTTTTTCAAAAACGGCCGAAATCACATACAGTCAACAATTTTTAGGCATTAAAAGCAACAAACAGGTAGTATAATCACAAGACGAGGCTATAATGAAGAAAAACCCTAACATCTAACACACAAACAGTCTCTTAAACACAGTATAATCAAGAGTCGGCAGATTTAACACACTTAAGATGCGATTAAGGGTCTAAAACTTTGATTAAAGTGAAATCGAACACATACCGAGCGATAAGATGAAGTTTAATGTATGAAAAAGCCGTAAAACGGTGAGAATCGAACGTTTGGTGTTTTGAAATTGAAAAGCGTTGCTACAGTACAGGTGGACAGCGAAAAAGTGAGAAAAATTCGCTGCCACTGTGTATAAATACAGCCATAGGTTCGCTGGCAGTCAGTCCAGCGAACTTTAGGTTCGCTGGAAGACCAACAGACACAGCCTACGACAGGTTCGCTAGCAGGTTCGCTGACACAAAAACAAGACTGTATCATGTCAGCGAAACAAAGACATTACGGGCGAACCTTAGAGACCGAGCGAATCTGTTGGTTCGCCATAGATTCGCTCGACAGGAAAAATATTTTTGAATTTTCTTAAATTTTAAAGTCTTTGTAAATTCGTGAAAACGTCCCACGACATCAACGCTCCAAAAATAAACATAAACACACATACACATATATAATCCTAAAATTTAAAGAAGTAAAAAAAAGAAATAAAATAAAATAAAAATAAAAATAAAATAAAATTAAAAATTAGAATAACAGTAGACGGTTTTAAACGCTAGAAAGGATATATATTCTTCATGATGTTTTGAGTAGAATCCGGAGAATCATCGATTGGCGGGATTGCAGATATGTTTGTCCATTTAAACCCATGCCGTAGTCCTTTCAACAAGAGATCAGCAGCTTCTTTTATCATGTTTTTGGTTTGATTGAAGAAATTCAGACAACTCGGTCCCCACAGACATCTAGGTAAAAAGAACAAGTTCTGTCATCAGGGTATATCTGAGCAATACTATTGACTTTGCTTGAATTTCAACGATCAACTTTTGAATGTTGACCGATGCATATGTTTCTTTTGACACTTGTGCAATTTTTTGCATCTTTTCTTTGTTAGTGGAGCTTGTCAGCAATGATTCATTTTGAATACAGTGCGACTTATTATTTGGGAAACTCAAATAGTCTAGAGCTCCAGGTCTATACTCACGTATAACAGAGGAGATAAACATTTGAGCATGCTCGGTGAATCTTCAGGTCAATACTTCCGTATAGCAGAGAAGATCCACCAACTCCAGATCAATACTTTCGTATATCAGAGGAGTTAAGCACTTGACACAAGACGTTCTGAGGGGTTAACAAGTAACTCACTCAGAGGCTTTTCCGAAGAGCATCACTAGCAGCCTTTTATTTATTTATTTATTTTTTTTTTTTTTGTTTTGTTTTGCATACTAGAAACTCGATTCGGGGATAGGGCGAGGGTGATTTGGGATTTTTTGGGAATTCAGGACAAAGATTTGAAGATCAAGACAAAGATTTGACGCTCTCAACCCATTTTTGACAGAACCATTAACTTTGTGCAATCCAATCATGTCAAGGGGATAATCCTTGTTGTCGAGATCTTGAGCGTTATGTTTGGCTGCACAATCACTGTTTACTTTGTTTTCGGGCTGAGCCTATCTGACATATCCCAAACGCAATACTTCTGACCTCCTTCAACGACTCTTCAACATCAATCAAAACGAAGATCCTGAAATAGCAAAATTTGAAAAACTATAAATAGTTTATCTTTTTATATCTCCCCCAAAATTTCTATATAATAGCCGTCTAATTAAGAAATTTTTGTTTTTCAGATTTTCTAAATATATATATATACAGAATATAAAAGAAAAGAAAAGAAGATGAAATAAAATAAAGTGACGGAGCAAAGCATCGAGTGACCCACGAATTTTTCAAAGAAGATAAAGACCCGATTATTTACGAAGAACAGATTATTTACATATTTACAAAAGGATTCTCACAGAAAAAGGTTTTTCAAAAAGATATAAGTCCAAGCATGGAGATCAATTCATAAAAACGTGGTTTATCAAAAGTTTTCGTGAAAAGATCAGCTTTTTGCTTTCTGGTTTCGATAGGAATAATATCTATAAACCCTTTCTCCTGTGCATCCCGGATTGCATGAATTCTTGTTTCTATGTGCTTGGTTCGAGTGTGATGAATGGGATTCTTGGCGATTCCAACAGCAGCTTCATTGTCACAAAAGAGTGGCGTGTGAAGAAAGTTGATGCCATAATCCATCATCTGATGTTGAATCCACAGCACTTGGCAACAGCAACTTGACGCAGCTATGTATTCTGCTTCTCCTGTGGACAGGGAGACGGTTGTTTGCTTCTTGCTTTGCCATGAAACAAGACATTCTCCAAGGTATTGACATCCACCGGTGACCGATTTCCTGTTAATCCTGCAACCAGCATGATCACTATCAGAAAAAGCATGTAAATCAAAGTTCCCACCTTTTGGGTACCAAAGTCCCAAACGAGAGGAACCCTTAAGGTAACGGAAAATTCGTTTGACAGCTTTTTCGTGTGATTCTTTTGGATTTGCTTGGAAACGAGCACAGTAACACACGGCAAATGTGATATCCGGACGACTTGCAGTCAGATACATGAGAGATTCGATCATCGAACGATACCGATGAGCATCCACAGGATTCCCATTATCATCGGAAGTAAGGCATGTTTGAGCAGTAAAAGGAATCAATTCAGGAGAAGAGTCATCCATGCCAAACTTCGTGAGGATTTCTTTGATATATTTCTCTTGGTGGATTAGAATCCCATCAGGCTTTTGCTCCACTTGCAGCCCCAAGAAGAAACACATCTCCCCCATTATAGTCATCTCAAAACGATCCATCATCACCTTCTCAAATTCCCTACACAACCCTTCATTAGTCGAACCAAAAATGATATCATCAACATACACCTGAACGATCAGCAACTCGCCATCCACCTCCTTCTTGAATAAAGTCATATCTATACTCCCACGTGAGAAACCCTTACTGAGGAGATACTGTGTCAGAGTTTCATACCAGATCCTTGGAGCTTGATGTAACCCATACAACGATTTGTCAAGCTTGTAAACCTTTGACGGGAAATCAGGATCCTCGAAGCCTGGTGGTTGACACACGTAGATCTCCTCATCGATGTCTCCGTATAGAAATGCACATTTTACATCCATCTGATAAACCTTGAAGTTTTTGTTTGCTGCATGTGCAAGAAAGATTCTGATGGCTTCCAGGCGAGCGACTGGAGCAAAAACTTCGGTATAGTCAATTCCCTCCTCTTGAGCGAATCCCTGAACAACCAGTCTCGCTTTATTTCTAATTACTACACCACGATCATCTGGCTTGTTCCGAAAAACCCATTTAGTGCCGATTGGGCACTTGTTAGGAGGAAGATCAACCAATTCCCAAACCTTCAGCTTCCTGAATTGCTGCAGCTCCATTTGCATGGCATCCACCCAACTCGGATCTTCAAGAGCCTGTTTATAATTCTTTGGAACGACTTGTGACAGAAAGGCAGCATAAAGACATTCATTAATCAACCCGCTCTGACTCCGGGTTCGCACACCATCGGTAATAGATCCAATGATATAATCGTGAGGATGGTTTTTCAGGGTTTTGAAGTCAGTGTTGAGTAGTAAAGGATTTTGATCATTTGAGGGTGTTTGATTTGATGGTTGTGAAGGTGTAGGTGATAGGATGGTAGTGGATGTGGATGGAATGTCTGATGGAGAAGTTTGAACAGTTTCGGGTGGTGGAGGTGATGGAATGTCAAATGAAGTAGGAGGTAGTTGTGTAGCGGATGTGGAAGGTTGTGATTGTGATGGTGTGGGTGTATGATTGAAAATAGAGACCGATGTGTGTGGAATAATGTCGTCATCGTCAGAGTCAGGAAGATTAAATGATTTGAAAATGGTGGTGGCATCATAAAACCAAGCCGGTTCACTACCAATACTTGTAGTGTTTGATTCTTGCCAATCAACATAGTAGGACTCTTGCACGATCCGCGTTCGCTTGTTGTAAACGCGATACGCCTTTTGCGTGTTAGAGTATCCCACAAAGAAGCATTCATCAGAGACAGCCCCAAACTTCGTCTTCTGGTCTTGAGTATTCAGAAGAGTGCAAGAACATCCAAAGGGGCGTAGAAAGTCAATCAGCGGCTTAATCCCTCGAAACAGTTGATATGAAGTCTTCATCTTTTCTTTGACTATCAGTACCCTGTTAAGAACATAAGCTGCACAATTAACCGCTTCAGCCCAGAAAATAATTGGAAGTTTTGACTCGATCAGCATAGTTCTAGCGGCCTCAACAAGAGTTCGGTTCTTTCTTTCAGCAACACCATTTTGTTGTGGTGTTCGGGCAGCGCTAAACTGTCTGAGAATACCCCGTTGTTCACAGAAGGAGTTGAAGATGTGGTTTCTGAATTCAGTTCCGTTATCGCTTCTGATGGCTTGAACCTTCTTTTTTCCAAGAACCTCTATTAGAGGTATCAGCTTCATCAATTCTTCTGCTGTCTCACTCTTGTTTGCCATGAATCTCACCCAGGTGTACCTAGAGTAATCATCTGTGACAACCAAGCAATAAGACTTTTTAGCAATTGATTTGACACTTATTGGTCCGAATAAATCAGTATGTAACAATTCGAGGGGTTCTGAGATAGTATTTGTAATTTTGAGTTTATGTGGCTTTTTGTGCTGTTTTCCTTTAGCACAAGCCATGCATTTCTCGACCACAGAAAAATCCTTTTGTGGTAAACCCCTGACCAAATTGTTCTTAACCAATTTATTCAGAATTTTAAAATTGATGTGTCCTAAACGTTTATGCCACAAAAATGATTCAAAGGATGATGCTTTAGACAGGAGACATGTCACGGTGGAATTAGATTCCTGTGAACCCATATTCAACATATAGGTGTCATTTCGTCTCGGAGCACGCATGATCACCATATTTTCTGGAATAGTAAACTCTGGCTTCAAGAACAGGCATTCATTTTGAAGGAACAACACAGGAATATTCTTATCACAGATTTGTGATACACTCAGAAGGTTGAACGCCAGTTCAGGAACATAGTTGACATCTTCCAAAGTAAGTGAGCCATTTGAGACTTCTCCTTGACCTATCATCTTCCCGCCTTTCTTATCTCCCGCAAAAGCAACATAGCCTCCATTTATGATCCTATAGTTAGTAAGAAGATCCTTCAATCCTGTCATATGTCTGGAACATCCGCTGTCAATATGCCAATGACTATTTACAACGGCATTTGAATGTTCCTGACATTTATTAAAGGAAAAGAAAAGTTAGACCTTTGCAATAGGCACCCAAGTCTTTGTGTACTTGGGTGGTGAAACAGATGAAGTATTGCAAAAGAAACTATTTACAAAAGTGTTTAGCCTTTTTCCCAAAGATTTTTGCTTTGTGCTCTTTTGGATTAATTTAGGGCATTGCTTGACAGTGTGATCAGTGTTTCCACATTTAAAACAGTGAGACTTCAAACCGGTTTTAGGAATTCTGTTGACAGGAATTTTATCTATTACAATTTCCTCATCACATTCAGACAGTTGTGAGTCACAGTCACTGTAAGTGTCATAGAGTTCTTTTAACTTACTTGTTGTGACTTTACCTGTATCAGATTCAGGTTTTGGTTTAAGAATGTATGAAAAGGATGATTCCTTCTCTTTTGGTTTTGAAATTCTCACAGGTGTGAAAGATGGAATTTGGTGAGTGAAGAACTTTTGAAAACAGTTTGTTTTAGTTTGACTTTCAGAGACTTGACCTGAAAGTTTGTTTTTGTCATTCACACACACATTATTAATCAAATCAGCATCATTCAACACATTAGGGTTTGAAGTGGAACACCCTAGATTACTATTAAACATGCAATTGTCTGAATATGACATATTACTACAAACGGGATTATCTAAACAAATGTCTTCAAAAGACTTCTTGGAATCAGAACTACTGCAATCACTACTGCCAGAACAACCGAGCCCAACACTCGCACCATATGCGTACTCCTCTCTAACTTCCTTAAGGTTTACTTCACTTAAACCTGCAATGGAACTGTCAGTATCTTTCTGCATAATCTCTTGAATTAACTCATTTGAGGGATGAGGAATAGGTGTAGGAGAATAACAGAAAGTACTGGGTGGAGGATATGCATATGTTTCATTTTTACTAAAACCCAAACCTGTCTTGACCCTGGCCCCCCTTTGATTCTTGCAAAGTTCCTCCCTTTTCATACCGGATATGGTCCACTGCTGCAATTTGTTTTTGAGTTTTCTTGCTTCAAACTCAGCAAGTGTAACTTGCTCAGTCAAGTAATTAATCTCACAGTTCTTTTCTAAAAGAGTCCTTTTTAAGTGTTCATTTTCTTTTAAAGCTTCTCTTAACTTAACAAAATATTTTGATTCACTTAATTTGAGCTCTTTGTTGGTTCTTTTTAATTCGTTTTCGTTTGACATTAACAGTTTATTTGCTTTGTATATGCCAATTAAACGAATTTTGCAAGCAGATGAACACATATCTTCAATAACATCATAAGGAAGACCGATTACCAGTTTTTCAGCGGCCAGAGCACGATCACATTGACAGTAGGGAGTGCTTCTTTTGAATTCATCAACTGCATCCAGCCTTGCCTTTTCGATCATTTCTTCCAAGCTAGCCTTAGACTCCTCCTCATGCTTTACTTCATTAACAGCGGCTTCACAAACTAACCCTGAATGATTCAGATGTCCTTGAGTAATAACATCTGATTGAACTTCAACAGCATCCTCCACTTTCTCTTCTTCTTCATTTCCAAAAAATTCTTTGAATGGATCAAAGAGATTTATATCACTGTCATCAAACTCAGTAATTTCAGCAATAAGGGCATGGTTGATCTCCTCCTTGGTTTCTTCGATTTCAGCACTCCAGTCAAAGTTGGTGAGAAGTGCAGTTTCATTCTTTGACTTTGCTTCCTCAACCTTTTCTTGAATTGGAGCAGATCTTGGACTTACAGAGTTAACTGGCTCAGAAACGATTGGTAATGGGCATTCTCTCTTGAAGTGGCCCAGTTGTTTGCAGTTATAGCATCGTAACTTTCCCTTGTCATAACCCAGCTTAGCATTCTGTCCTTGATTTCCAAAGTTTCTTCTGCCAGTTCTTTCCATAAATCGTCTGGCGCGGAGAGTGAGCATAGCCATCTGCCATTGAATATCTGTTTCCTCCAAATCATCAGGGTCTACCTGATACATATCTTCTACTGTCATACCCTTCCCTTTCAACTCACCTGCAACAAGAGCTTCATAACTGTGAACAAACATTCCAAATAATGCCATGGTGTCTGATGGAATCTGTGTGGTGACAGATGCATTTGAGCTTGAACCAGCGTTAGTAGATGCACCAGCAGACTTAGCAGACACATGACCTGAAGATCCTCTGGATGCTGCACTGTAAACATAAGAGTTTGCAGCGGATGAGATAAGTGCAGCATTTTGAGAGGGAATGTTTGGAACCATCATTGACTGATTATATTCTCTTCGTTTTACATCAAGGTCGAAAGACTTCAGCTTGTTGATGACGTCCATCAGTTTGTAATCCGGAAAGTTTCTCTCTTGTTTCAGCAGCTTAATTTGAAGGCTCCATTGAGGAGGAAGAGAATCTAGCAACTTTGCAACTTGTTCGTGATTGCCCAGCTTTTCATCATATTTCTTCAGATTACTTGACACCGATAGAAATCTGTTTGTAATGTCAGTCAAGTTCTCTTGTGAGTACCCCACAAAAGAGTTGAATTCCTTTTCAGCCTGAGCCTTTCTATCCAGCTTCAGATCTTCATTGCCATCATAAAATTCACACAATGCATCATACAGACTCTTTGCAGTTGTGTGTTCTGCAAACCGGTTGAAGATGTCCTGATGTAAGCAAAGTATCAGTGCCCCGAGTGCCTTCTTGTCCCGATCTAGTAATCTGATGTCTGCTTCAGTGAAAGTGCTTGGATTTGTGTTTGTTGAAGTAACAGTTCCTTCAACGGTTGTTGGCACGTGCGGACCATTTACTATAGATTCCCATTGGTTGTAGTCCGTGTAGTAGAAGAACGCTTTCAAACATCTTTTCCAGTCTTCAAAGTTTTCACCACTAACAAGCCTCGGTGGCCTGTTAGGTTGAACGCTGTCTAGATCATTCATATTAAGTGTTGAAGAAGTCATAACTTTGAACAGACAACAGATTCGCTGAGAATTAACAGATTCGCTGGCTAGTTTCGCTAGAAGAACGCAGCAGATTCGCTGAAAGATTCGCTGGTGACAGATTCGCTAGACAGTCAAACAGATTCGCTGACGAGCAAGCACAGATTCGCTGGCCTGATTTTGGCAGCAGTTTCGCTTGCACAGTCAGTCAAATAGATGAACTTTCGTTCGATGATATGCTAGATTCGCTGGCCACAACACAACACAAACATGACAAAATTTTGAATTTAGATTCGCTGGAAGAACAGCCGATTCGCTGGTTGAACACACAGTTTCGCTGGTAGCTCAACCACTCTGAAAAAGTACAGAAACAGCTCGAAAACCCTCAAAACTCGACCATTTGCCTTCAGGTTTGTTTTAAAAGCTTTCTACGTCCAAATAACACAAAACCAGAGCAAAATACGACTCCTAAACACAACAAACAAGCTTCAAACAGAATCGAAAGAGTTTTGACCCAAAAACTTCAAAAATCAACACAAAAATCACTTGAATCAAACAATCAAGAGCACTAAGGCTCTGATACCATATTGTTGGTCCATAATGATCGTGATTTCAGTGCTTTGTTGACTTGTTTAACACAAATATAACCAATACTTGAAGAACAAAGTGAAGAAAGTCCAAACAACCCAATGTCAAGATCTAACACACAATCGAGGTTAATAAGCTACAATGATAAGTAGAATAAGCTCCTAGCACCTCAATGGAACGATTACACAACACAAATCAGTAAGAATCAGTCTTGGTAAAAGATGTGCAAAAGTTGTATAAATGTGAAGATAAGGTTACAATATATAGTGGTGTTAGGTTCGCTGATAGATTCGCTCTAGCGAATCTATCCAGCGAACCAACACAGGTTCGCTGGGCACATAGGTTCGCCCAGTCGATACCTAAACCAAAAGACATGATGGCCTGCGGGCGAATCTATAGATTCGCCCGTAGGTTCGCTAGCACTAATTACATATACAAGTCAAACAATTACATACAAAAGTAGCACCGACAAGCCGGTGGGTCCAACCTATACATAGTGACTATCAATGTCCTTTCAAGATCGTACGATAACATCAGGACTTGTTACGACGCTGTATGCGACATTAGCAACATGAAAAGCAATTTATAATAATGTAGGACGCGTTACAACTTCTAAGAACACCTTACATCACCGTTTGAAACATTAAAACTTCATAATAAACCTAATGACTTTTTCCGAGTTATTTAATCATCGTACCACAACTTATAATATCTTACGACTCTATATGCCACATTAGCAACTTGAAAAGCATGTTACTATAATGTATGACACCTCACAACTCCTAACAACACCTTACAATACCGTAAGTAAACTTAAAATCCATAATAAACCTAATGAATTCGTCCGAGTCCTTTGAACATCGTATTACAAGTTAGGTCATCTTAAGAATCTGTATGACATATTAGCACGTTGAAAAGCACTTAAGTATGACGTAGGACGCCTTAAAGCTCCAAACAACACATTACAACACCGTACGAAACCATAAAACTCGATAATAAACCTAATGAAATTGTCTAAGTCCTTTCAAGATCGTACGATAACATCAGGACTTGTTACGACGCTGTATGCGACATTAGAACATGAAAAACAATTTATAATAATGTAGGACGCGTTACAACTTTTAAGAACACCTTACATCACCGTTCGAAACATTAAAACTTCATAATAAACCTAATGACTTTTTCCGAGTCATTTAAACATCATACGACATCTTAGAATATCTTACGAGTCTGTATGCCACATTAGCACCTTGAAAAGCATGTTACTATAATGTACGACACCTCACAACTCGTAACAACACCTTACAATACCGTATGTAAACATAAAATCCATAATTAACCTAATGAATTCGTCCGAGACTTTTGAACATCGTATTACAAGTTAGGACATCTTGAGACTCTATATGACATATTAGCATGTTGAAAAGCACGTAAGTATGACGTAGGACGCCTTAAAGCTCCAAACAACACATTACAACACCGTACGAAACCATAAAACTCCATAATAAACCAAATGAATTTGTCCAAGTCCTTTCAAGATCGTACGATAACATTAGGACTTGTTACGACGCTGTATGCGACATTAGCAACATGAAAAGCAATTTATAATAATGTAGGACACGTTACAACTTCTAAGAACACCTTACATCACCGTTTGAAACATTAAAACTTCATAATAAACCTAATGACTTTTTCCGAGTCATTTAAACATCGTACGACAACTTAGAATATCTTACGAGTCTGTATGCCACATTAGCAACTTGAAAAGCATGTTACTATAATGTACGACACCTCACAACTCGTAACAACACCTTACAATACCGTATGTAAACATAAAATCCATAATAAACCTAATGAATTCGTCCGAGTCTTTTGAACATCGAATTACAAGTTAGGACATCTTAATAATCTATATGACATATTATCACGTTGAAAAGCACATAAATCTGACGTAGGACGCCTTAAAGCTCCAAACAACACATTACAACACCGTACGAAACCATAAAACTCCATAGTAAACCTAATGAAATTGTCCAAGTCCTTTCAAGATCGTACGATAACATTAGGACTTGTTACGACGCTGTATGCGACATTAGCAACATGAAAAGCAATTTATAATAATGTAGGACGCGTTACAACTTCTAAGAACACCTTACATCACCGTTTGAAACATTAAAACTTCATAATAAACCTAATGACTTTTTCCGAGTCATTTAAACATCGTACGACAACTTAGAATATCTTACGAGTCTGTATGCCACATTAGCAACTTGAAAAGCATGTTACTATAATGTACGACACCTCACAACTCGTAACAACACCTTACAATACCGTATGTAAACATAAAATCCATAATAAACCTAATGAATTCGTCCGAGTCTTTTGAACATCGAATTACAAGTTAGGACATCTTAATAATCTATATGACATATTATCACGTTGAAAAGCACGTAAATCTGACGTAGGACGCCTTAAAGCTCCAAACAACACATTACAACACCGTACGAAACCATAAAACTCCATAGTAAACCTAATGAAATTGTCCAGCTTAGAATATCTTACGTCTCTATATGCGACATTAGTAACATGAAAAACAATTTATAATAATGTAGGACGCGTTACAACTTTTAAGAACACCTTACATCACCGTTCGAAACATTAAAACTCCATAATAAACCTAATGACTTTTTACCGAGTCATTTAAACATCGTACGACAGCTTAGAATATCTTACGAGTCTGTATGCCACATTAGCACCTTGAAAAGCATGTTACTATAATGTACGACACCTCACAACTCGTAACAACACCTTACAATACCCTATGTAAACATAAAATCCATAATAAACCTAATGAATTCGTCCGAGTCTTTTGAACATCGAATTACAAGTTAGGACATCTTAATAATCTATATGACATATTATCACGTTGAAAAGCACGTAAGTCTAACGTAGGACGCCTTAAAGCTCCAAACAACACATTACAACACCGTACGAAACCATAAAACTCCATAGTAAACCTAATGAAATTGTCCATGTCCTTTCAAGATCGTACGATAACATCAGGACTTGTTACGACGCTGTATGCGACATTAGCAACATGAAAAGCAATTTATAATAATGTAGGACGCGTTACAACTTCTAAGAACACCTTACATCACCGTTTGAAACATTAAAACTTCATAATAAACCTAATGACTTTTTCCGAGTTATTTAATCATCGTACCACAACTTATAATATCTTACGACTCTATATGCCACATTAGCAACTTGAAAAGCATGTTACTATAATGTATGACACCTCACAACTCCTAACAACACCTTACAATACCGTAAGTAAACTTAAAATCCATAATAAACCTAATGAATTCGTCCGAGTCCTTTGAACATCGTATTACAAGTTAGGTCATCTTAAGAATCTGTATGACATATTAGCACGTTGAAAAGCACTTAAGTATGACGTAGGACGCCTTAAAGCTCCAAACAACACATTACAACACCGTACGAAACCATAAAACTCGATAATAAACCTAATGAAATTGTCTAAGTCCTTTCAAGATCGTACGATAACATCAGGACTTGTTACGACGCTGTATGCGACATTAGAACATGAAAAACAATTTATAATAATGTAGGACGCGTTACAACTTTTAAGAACACCTTACATCACCGTTCGAAACATTAAAACTTCATAATAAACCTAATGACTTTTTCCGAGTCATTTAAACATCATACGACATCTTAGAATATCTTACGAGTCTGTATGCCACATTAGCACCTTGAAAAGCATGTTACTATAATGTACGACACCTCACAACTCGTAACAACACCTTACAATACCGTATGTAAACATAAAATCCATAATTAACCTAATGAATTCGTCCGAGACTTTTGAACATCGTATTACAAGTTAGGACATCTTGAGACTCTATATGACATATTAGCATGTTGAAAAGCACGTAAGTATGACGTAGGACGCCTTAAAGCTCCAAACAACACATTACAACACCGTACGAAACCATAAAACTCCATAATAAACCAAATGAATTTGTCCAAGTCCTTTCAAGATCGTACGATAACATTAGGACTTGTTACGACGCTGTATGCGACATTAGCAACATGAAAAGCAATTTATAATAATGTAGGACACGTTACAACTTCTAAGAACACCTTACATCACCGTTTGAAACATTAAAACTTCATAATAAACCTAATGACTTTTTCCGAGTCATTTAAACATCGTACGACAACTTAGAATATCTTACGAGTCTGTATGCCACATTAGCAACTTGAAAAGCATGTTACTATAATGTACGACACCTCACAACTCGTAACAACACCTTACAATACCGTATGTAAACATAAAATCCATAATAAACCTAATGAATTCGTCCGAGTCTTTTGAACATCGAATTACAAGTTAGGACATCTTAATAATCTATATGACATATTATCACGTTGAAAAGCACATAAATCTGACGTAGGACGCCTTAAAGCTCCAAACAACACATTACAACACCGTACGAAACCATAAAACTCCATAGTAAACCTAATGAAATTGTCCAAGTCCTTTCAAGATCGTACGATAACATTAGGACTTGTTACGACGCTGTATGCGACATTAGCAACATGAAAAGCAATTTATAATAATGTAGGACGCGTTACAACTTCTAAGAACACCTTACATCACCGTTTGAAACATTAAAACTTCATAATAAACCTAATGACTTTTTCCGAGTCATTTAAACATCGTACGACAACTTAGAATATCTTACGAGTCTGTATGCCACATAGCAACTTGAAAAGCATGTTACTATAATGTACGACACCTCACAACTCGTAACAACACCTTACAATACCGTATGTAAACATAAAATCCATAATAAACCTAATGAATTCGTCCGAGTCTTTTGAACATCGAATTACAAGTTAGGACATCTTAATAATCTATATGACATATTATCACGTTGAAAAGCACGTAAATCTGACGTAGGACGCCTTAAAGCTCCAAACAACACATTACAACACCGTACGAAACCATAAAACTCCATAGTAAACCTAATGAAATTGTCCAGCTTAGAATATCTTACGTCTCTATATGCGACATTAGTAACATGAAAAACAATTTATAATAATGTAGGACGCTTTACAACTTTTAAGAACACCTTACATCACCGTTCGAAACATTAAAACTCCATAATAAACCTAATGACTTTTTACCGAGTCATTTAAACATCGTACGACAGCTTAGAATATCTTACGAGTCTGTATGCCACATTAGCACCTTGAAAAGCATGTTACTATAATGTACGACACCTCACAACTCGTAACAACACCTTACAATACCCTATGTAAACATAAAATCCATAATAAACCTAATGAATTCGTCCGAGTCTTTTGAACATCGAATTACAAGTAAGGACATCTTAATAATCTATATGACATATTATCACGTTGAAAAGCACGTAAGTCTAACGTAGGACGCCTTAAAGCTCCAAACAACACATTACAACACCGTACGAAACCATAAAACTCCATAGTAAACCTAATGAAATTGTCCATGTCCTTTCAAGATCGTACGATAACATCAGGACTTGTTACGACGCTGTATGCGACATTAGCAACATGAAAAGCAATTTATAATAATGTAGGACGCGTTACAACTTCTAAGAACACCTTACATCACCGTTCGAAACATTAAAACTCAATAATAAACCTAATGAATTCCTCCGAGTTATTTAATCATCGTACAACAACTTATAATATCTTACGACTCTGTATGCCACATTAGCAACTTGAAAAGCATGTTACTATAATGTACGACACCTTACAACTCCTAACAACACCTTACAATACCGTAAGTAAACATAAAATCCATAATAAACCTAATGAATTCGTCCGAGTCTTTTGAACATCGAATTACAAGTTAGGACATCTTAATAATCTATATGACATATTATCACGTTGAAAAGCACGTAAATCTGACGTAGGACGCCTTAAAGCTCCAAACAACACATTACAACACCGTACGAAACCATAAAACTCCATAGTAAACCTAATGAAATTGTCCAAGTCCTTTCAAGATCGTACGATAACATTAGGACGTGTTACGACGCTGTATGCGACATTAGCAACATGAAAAGCAATTTATAATAATGTAGGACGCGTTACAACTTCTAAGAACACCTTACATCACCGTTTGAAACATTAAAACTTCATAATAAACCTAATGACTTTTTCCGAGTCATTTAAACATCGTACGACAACTTAGAATATCTTACGAGTCTGTATGCCACATTAGCAACTTGAAAAGCATGTTACTATAATGTACGACACCTCACAACTCGTAACAACACCTTACAATACCGTATGTAAACATAAAATCCATAATAAACCTAATGAATTCGTCCGAGTCTTTTGAACATCGAATTACAAGTTAGGATATCTTAATAATCTATATGACATATTATCACGTTGAAAAGCACGTAAATCTGACGTAGGACGCCTTAAAGCTCCAAACAACACATTACAACACCGTACGAAACCATAAAACTCCATAGTAAACCTAATGAAATTGTCCAGCTTAGAATATCTTACGTCTCTATATGCGACATTAGTAACATGAAAAACAATTTATAATAATGTAGGACGCGTTACAACTTTTAAGAACACCTTACATCACCGTTCGAAACATTAAAACTCCATAATAAACCTAATGACTTTTTACCGAGTCATTTAAACATCGTACGACAGCTTAGAATATCTTACGAGTCTGTATGCCACATTAGCACCTTGAAAAGCATGTTACTATAATGTACGACACCTCACAACTCGTAACAACACCTTACAATACCCTATGTAAACATAAAATCCATAATAAACCTAATGAATTCGTCCGAGTCTTTTGAACATCGAATTACAAGTTAGGACATCTTAATAATCTATATGACATATTATCACGTTGAAAAGCACGTAAGTCTAACGTAGGACGCCTTAAAGCTCCAAACAACACATTACAACACCGTACGAAACCATAAAACTCCATAGTAAACCTAATGAAATTGTCCATGTCCTTTCAAGATCGTACGATAACATCAGGACTTGTTACGACGCTGTATGCGACATTAGCAACATGAAAAGCAATTTATAATAATGTAGGACGCGTTACAACTTCTAAGAACACCTTACATCACCGTTCGAAACATTAAAACTCAATAATAAACCTAATGAATTCCTCCGAGTTATTTAATCATCGTACAACAACTTATAATATCTTACGACTCTGTATGCCACATTAGCAACTTGAAAAGCATGTTACTATAATGTACGACACCTTACAACTCCTAACAACACCTTACAATACCGTAAGTAAACATAAAATCCATAATAAACCTAATGAATTCGTCCGAGTCTTTTGAACATCGAATTACAAGTTAGGACATCTTAATAATCTATATGACATATTATCACGTTGAAAAGCACGTAAGTCTGACGTAGGACGCCTTAAAGCTCCAAACAACACATTACAACACCGTACGAAACCATAAAACTCCATAGTAAACCTAATGAAATTGTCCAAGTCCTTTCAAGATCGTACGATAACATTAGGACGTGTTACGACGCTGTATGCGACATTAGCAACATGAAAAGCAATTTATAATAATGTAGGACGCGTTACAACTTCTAAGAACACCTTACATCACCGTTTGAAACATTAAAACTTCATAATAAACCTAATGACTTTTTCCGAGTCATTTAAACATCGTACGACAACTTAGAATATCTTACGAGTCTGTATGCCACATTAGCAACTTGAAAAGCATGTTACTATAATGTACGACACCTCACAACTCGTAACAACACCTTACAATACCGTATGTAAACATAAAATCCATAATAAACCTAATGAATTCGTCCGAGTCTTTTGAACATCGAATTACAAGTAAGGACATCTTAATAATCTATATGACATATTATCACGTTGAAAAGCACGTAAGTCTAACGTAGGACGCCTTAAAGCTCCAAACAACACATTACAACACCGTACGAAACCATAAAACTCCATAGTAAACCTAATGAAATTGTCCATGTCCTTTCAAGATCGTACGATAACATCAGGACTTGTTACGACGCTGTATGCGACATTAGCAACATGAAAAGCAATTTATAATAATGTAGGACGCGTTACAACTTCTAAGAACACATTACATCACCGTTCGAAACATTAAAACTCAATAATAAACCTAATGAATTCCTCCGAGTTATTTAATCATCGTACAACAACTTATAATATCTTACGACTCTGTATGCCACATTAGCAACTTGAAAAGCATGTTACTATAATGTACGACACCTTACAACTCCTAACAACACCTTACAATACCGTAAGTAAACATAAAATCCATAATAAACCTAATGAATTCGTCCGAGTCTTTTGAACATCGAATTACAAGTTAGGACATCTTAATAATCTATATGACATATTATCACGTTGAAAAGCACGTAAATCTGACGTAGGACGCCTTAAAGCTCCAAACAACACATTACAACACCGTACGAAACCATAAAACTCCATAGTAAACCTAATGAAATTGTCCAAGTCCTTTCAAGATCGTACGATAACATTAGGACGTGTTACGACGCTGTATGCGACATTAGCAACATGAAAAGCAATTTATAATAATGTAGGACGCGTTACAACTTCTAAGAACACCTTACATCACCGTTTGAAACATTAAAACTTCATAATAAACCTAATGACTTTTTCCGAGTCATTTAAACATCGTACGACAACTTAGAATATCTTACGAGTCTGTATGCCACATTAGCAACTTGAAAAGCATGTTACTATAATGTACGACACCTCACAACTCGTAACAACACCTTACAATACCGTATGTAAACATAAAATCCATAATAAACCTAATGAATTCGTCCGAGTCTTTTGAACATCGAATTACAAGTTAGGATATCTTAATAATCTATATGACATATTATCACGTTGAAAAGCACGTAAATCTGACGTAGGACGCCTTAAAGCTCCAAACAACACATTACAACACCGTACGAAACCATAAAACTCCATAGTAAACCTAATGAAATTGTCCAGCTTAGAATATCTTACGTCTCTATATGCGACATTAGTAACATGAAAAACAATTTATAATAATGTAGGACGCGTTACAACTTTTAAGAACACCTTACATCACCGTTCGAAACATTAAAACTCCATAATAAACCTAATGACTTTTTACCGAGTCATTTAAACATCGTACGACAGCTTAGAATATCTTACGAGTCTGTATGCCACATTAGCACCTTGAAAAGCATGTTACTATAATGTACGACACCTCACAACTCGTAACAACACCTTACAATACCCTATGTAAACATAAAATCCATAATAAACCTAATGAATTCGTCCGAGTCTTTTGAACATCGAATTACAAGTTAGGACATCTTAATAATCTATATGACATATTATCACGTTGAAAAGCACGTAAGTCTAACGTAGGACGCCTTAAAGCTCCAAACAACACATTACAACACCGTACGAAACCATAAAACTCCATAGTAAACCTAATGAAATTGTCCATGTCCTTTCAAGATCGTACGATAACATCAGGACTTGTTACGACGCTGTATGCGACATTAGCAACATGAAAAGCAATTTATAATAATGTAGGACGCGTTACAACTTCTAAGAACACCTTACATCACCGTTCGAAACATTAAAACTCAATAATAAACCTAATGAATTCCTCCGAGTTATTTAATCATCGTACAACAACTTATAATATCTTACGACTCTGTATGCCACATTAGCAACTTGAAAAGCATGTTACTATAATGTACGACACCTTACAACTCCTAACAACACCTTACAATACCGTAAGTAAACATAAAATCCATAATAAACCTAATGAATTCGTCCGAGTCTTTTGAACATCGAATTACAAGTTAGGACATCTTAATAATCTATATGACATATTATCACGTTGAAAAGCACGTAAGTCTGACGTAGGACGCCTTAAAGCTCCAAACAACACATTACAACACCGTACGAAACCATAAAACTCCATAGTAAACCTAATGAAATTGTCCAAGTCCTTTCAAGATCGTACGATAACATTAGGACGTGTTACGACGCTGTATGCGACATTAGCAACATGAAAAGCAATTTATAATAATGTAGGACGCGTTACAACTTCTAAGAACACCTTACATCACCGTTTGAAACATTAAAACTTCATAATAAACCTAATGACTTTTTCCGAGTCATTTAAACATCGTACGACAACTTAGAATATCTTACGAGTCTGTATGCCACATTAGCAACTTGAAAAGCATGTTACTATAATGTACGACACCTCACAACTCGTAACAACACCTTACAATACCGTATGTAAACATAAAATCCATAATAAACCTAATGAATTCGTCCGAGTCTTTTGAACATCGAATTACAAGTTAGGACATCTTAATAATCTATATGACATATTATCACGTTGAAAAGCACGTAAATCTGACGTAGGACGCCTTAAAGCTCCAAACAACACATTACAACACCGTACGAAACCATAAAACTCCATAGTAAACCTAATGAAATTGTCCAGCTTAGAATATCTTACGTCTCTATATGCGACATTAGTAACATGAAAAACAATTTATAATAATGTAGGACGCGTTACAACTTTTAAGAACACCTTACATCACCGTTCGAAACATTAAAACTCCATAATAAACCTAATGACTTTTTACCGAGTCATTTAAACATCGTACGACAGCTTAGAATATCTTACGAGTCTGTATGCCACATTAGCACCTTGAAAAGCATGTTACTATAATGTACGACACCTCACAACTCGTAACAACACCTTACAATACCCTATGTAAACATAAAATCCATAATAAACCTAATGAATTCGTCCGAGTCTTTTGAACATCGAATTACAAGTTAGGACATCTTAATAATCTATATGACATATTATCACGTTGAAAAGCACGTAAGTCTAACGTAGGACGCCTTAAAGCTCCAAACAACACATTACAACACCGTACGAAACCATAAAACTCCATAGTAAACCTAATGAAATTGTCCATGTCCTTTCAAGATCGTACGATAACATCAGGACTTGTTACGACGCTGTATGCGACATTAGCAACATGAAAAGCAATTTATAATAATGTAGGACGCGTTACAACTTCTAAGAACACCTTACATCACCGTTCGAAACATTAAAACTCAATAATAAACCTAATGAATTCCTCCGAGTTATTTAATCATCGTACAACAACTTATAATATCTTACGACTCTGTATGCCACATTAGCAACTTGAAAAGCATGTTACTATAATGTACGACACCTTACAACTCCTAACAACACCTTACAATACCGTAAGTAAACATAAAATCCATAATAAACCTAATAAATTCGTCCGAGTCTTTTGAACATCGAATTACAAGTTAGGACATCTTAATAATCTATATGACATATTATCACGTTGAAAAGCACGTAAGTCTGACGTAGGACGCCTTAAAGCTCCAAACAACACATTACAACACCGTACGAAACCATAAAACTCCATAGTAAACCTAATGAAATTGTCCAAGTCCTTTCAAGATCGTACGATAACATTAGGACTTGTTACGACGCTGTATGCGACATTAGCAACATGAAAAGCAATTTATAATAATGTAGGACGCGTTACAACTTCTAAGAACACCTTACATCACCGTTTGAAACATTAAAACTTCATAATAAACCTAATGACTTTTTCCGAGTCATTTAAACATCGTACGACAACTTAGAATATCTTACGAGTCTGTATGCCACATTAGCAACTTGAAAAGCATGTTACTATAATGTACGACACCTCACAACTCGTAACAACACCTTACAATACCGTATGTAAACATAAAATCCATAATAAACCTAATGAATTCGTCCGAGTCTTTTGAACATCGAATTACAAGTTAGGACATCTTAATAATCTATATGACATATTATCACGTTGAAAAGCACGTAAATCTGACGTAGGACGCCTTAAAGCTCCAAACAACACATTACAACACCGTACGAAACCATAAAACTCCATAGTAAACCTAATGAAATTGTCCAGCTTAGAATATCTTACGTCTCTATATGCGACATTAGTAACATGAAAAACAATTTATAATAATGTAGGACGCGTTACAACTTTTAAGAACACCTTACATCACCAAACATAAAATCCATAATAAACCTAATGAATTCGTCCGAGTCTTTTGAACATCGAATTACAAGTTAGGACATCTTAATAATCTATATGACATATTATCACGTTGAAAAGCACGTAAGTCTAACGTAGGACGCCTTAAAGCTCCAAACAACACATTACAACACCGTACGAAACCATAAAACTCCATAGTAAACCTAATGAAATTGTCCATGTCCTTTCAAGATCGTACGATAACATCAGGACTTGTTACGACGCTGTATGCGACATTAGCAACATGAAAAGCAATTTATAATAATGTAGGACGCGTTACAACTTCTAAGAACACCTTACATCACCGTTCGAAACATTAAAACTCAATAATAAACCTAATGAATTCCTCCGAGTTATTTAATCATCGTACAACAACTTATAATATCTTACGACTCTGTATGCCACATTAGTAACTTGAAAAGCAAGTTACTATAATGTACGACACCTTACAACTCCTAACAACACCTTACAATACCTTAAGTAAACATAAAATCCATAATAAACCTAATGAATTCGTCCGAGTCTTTTGAACATCGAATTACAAGTTAGGACATCTTAATACTCTATATGACATATTAGCACGTTGAAAAGCACGTAAGTCTGACGTAGGACGCCTTAAAGCTCCAAACAACACATTACAACACCGTACGAAACCATAAAACTCCATAGTAAACCTAATGAAATTGTCCATGTCCTTTCAAGATCGTAGGATAACATCAGGACTTGTTACGACTCTGTATGCGACATTGCAACAAGAAAAGCAATTTATATTAATGTAGGACGCGTTACAACTTCTAAGAACACCTTACATCACCGTTCGAAACATTAAAACTCAATAATAAACCAAATGAATTCCTCCGAGTTATTTAATTATCGTACCACAACTTATAATATCTTACGACTCTGTATGCCACATTAGCAACTTGAAAAGCATGTTACTATAATGTACGACACCTCACAACTCCTAACAACACCTTACAATACCGTAAGTTAACATAAAATCCATAATAAACCTAATGAATTCGTCCGAGTCCTTTGAACATCGTATTACAAGTTAGGTCATCTTAAGAATCTGTATGACATATTAGCACGTTGAAAAGCACGTAAGTATGACGTAGGACGCCTTAAAGCTCCAAACAACACATTACAACACCGTACGAAACCATAAAACTCGATAATAAACCTAATGAAATTGTCTAAGTCCTTTCAAGATCGTACGATAACATCAGGACTTGTTACGACGTTGTATGCGACATTAGAACATGAAAAACAATTTATAATAATGTAGGATGCGTTACAACGTTTAAGAACACCTTACATCACCGTTCGAAACATTAAAACTCCATAATAAACCAAATGACTTTTTCCCTGTCATCTAAACATCGTACGACAGCTTAGAATATCTTACGAGTCTGTATGCCACATTAGCACCTTGAAAAGCATGTTACTATAATGTACGACACCTCACAACTCGTAACAACACCTTACAATACCGTATGTAAACATAAAATCCATAATTAACCTAATGAATTCGTCCGAGTCTTTTGAACATCGTATTACAAGTTAGGACATCTTAAGACTCTATATGACATATTAGAATGTTGAAAAGCACGTAAGTATGACGTAGGACGCCTTAAAGCTCCAAACAACACATTACAACACCGTACGAAACCATAAAACTCCATAATAAACCAAATGAATTTGTCCAAGTCCTTTCAAGATCGTACGATAACATCAGGATTTGTTACGACGCTATATGCGACATTAGCAACACGAAAAGCAATTTATAATAATGTAGGACGCGTTACAACTTCTAAGAACACCATACATCACCGTTCGAAACATTAAAACTCAATAATAAACCTAATGAATTCCTCCGAGTTATTTAATCATCGTACAACAACTTATAATATCTTACGAGTCTGTATGCCACATTAGCAACTTGAAAAGCATGTTACTATAATGTACGACACCTCACAACTCGTAACAACACCTTACAATACCGTATGTAAACATAAAATCCATAATAAACCTAATGAATTCGTCCGAGTCTTTTGAACATCGAATTACAAGTTAGGACATCTTAATAATCTATATGACATATTATCACGTTGAAAAGCACCTAAGTCTGACGTAGGACGCCTTAAAGCTCCAAACAACACATTACAACACCGTACGAAACGATAAAACTCCATAGTAAACCTAATGAAATTGTCCAGCTTAGAATATCTTACGTCTCTATATGCGACATTAGTAACATGAAAAACAATTTATAATAATGTAGGACGCGTTACAACTTTTAAGAACACCTTACATCACCGTTCGAAACATTAAAACTCCATAATAAACCTAATGACTTTTTACCGAGTCATTTAAACATCGTACGACAGCTTAGAATATCTTACGAGTCTGTATGCCACATTAGCACCTTGAAAAGCATGTTACTAAAATGTACGACACCTCACAACTCGTAACAACACCTTACAATACCGTATGTAAACATAAAATCCATAATAAACCTAATGAATTCGTCCGAGTCTTTTGAACATCGAATTACAAGTTAGGACATCTTAATAATCTATATGACATATTATCACGTTGAAAAGCACGTAAGTCTGACGTAGGACGCCTTAAAGCTCCAAACAACACATTACAACACCGTACAAAACCATAAAACTCCATAGTAAACCTAATGAAATTGTCCATGTCCTTTCAAGATCGTACGATAACATCAGGACTTGTTACGACGCTGTATGCGACATTAGCAACATGAAAAGCAATTTATAATAATGTAGGACGCGTTACAACTTCTAAGAACACCTTACATCACCGTTCGAAACATTAAAACTCAATAATAAACCTAATGAATTACTCCGAGTTATTTAATCATCGTACAACAACTTATAATATCTTTCGACTCTGTATGCCACATTAGCAACTTGAAAAGCATGTTACTATAATGTACGACACCTTACAACTCCTAACAACACCTTACAATACCTTAAGTAAACATAAAATCCATAATAAACCTAATGAATTCGTCCGAGTCTTTTGAACATCGAATTACAAGTTAGGACATCTTAATACTCTATATGACATATTAGCACGTTGAAAAGCACGTAAGTCTGACATAGGACGCCTTAAAGCTCCAAACAACACATTACAACACCGTACGAAACCATAAAACTCCATAGTAAACCTAATGAAATTGTCCATGTCCTTTCTAGGTCGTAGGATAACATCAGGACTTGTTACGACTCTGTATGCGACATTGCAACAAGAAAAGCAATTTATATTAATGTAGGACGCGTTACAACTTCTAAGAACACCTTACATCACCGTTCGAAACATTAAAACTCAATAATAAACCAAATGAATTCCTCCGAGTTATTTAATCATCGTACCACAACTTATAATATCTTACGACGCTGTATGCCACATTAGCAACTTGAAAAGCATGTTACTATAATGTACGACACCTCACAACTCCTAACAACACCTTACAATACCTTAAGTAAACATTAAATCCATAATAAACTAATGAATTCGTCCGAGTCCTTTGAACATCGTATTACAAATTAGGTCATCTTAAGAATCTGTATGACATATTAGCACGTTGAAAAGCACGTAAGTATGACATAGGACGCCTTAAAGCTCCAAACAACACATTACAACACCGTACGAAACCATAAAACTCGATAAAAAACCTAATGAAATTGTCTAAGTCCTTTCAAGATCGTACGATAACATCAGGACTTGTTACGACGCTGTATGCGACATTAGAACATGAAAAACAATTTATAATAATGTAGGAAGCGTTACAACTTTTAAGAACACCTTACTTCACCGTTTGAAACATTAAAACTCCATAATAAACCTAATGACTTTTTCCGAGTCATTTAAACATCGTACGACAGCTTAGAATATCTTACGAGTCTGTATGCCACATTAGCACCTTGAAAAGCATGTTACTATTATGTACGACACCTCACAACTCGTAACAACACCTTACAATACCGTATGTAAACATAAAATCCATAATTAACCTAGTGAATTCGTCCGAGTCTTTTGAACATCGTATTACAAGTTAGGACATCTTAAGACTCTATATGACATATTAGCATGTTGAAAAGCACGTAAGTCTGACGTAGGACGCCTTAAAGCTCCAAACAACACATTACAACACCGTACGAAACGATAAAACTCCATAGTAAACCTAATGAAATTGTCCAGCTTAGAATATCTTACGTCTCTATATGCGACATTAGTAACATGAAAAACAATTTATAATAATGTAGGACGCGTTACAACTTTTAAGAACACCTTACATCACCGTTCGAAACATTAAAACTCCATAATAAACCTAATGACTTTTTACCGAGTCATTTAAACATCGTACGACAGCTTAGAATATCTTACGAGTCTGTATGCCACATTAGCACCTTGAAAAGCATGTTACTAAAATGTACGACACCTCACAACTCGTAACAACACCTTACAATACCGTATGTAAACATAAAATCCATAATAAACCTAATGAATTCGTCCGAGTCTTTTGAACATCGAATTACAAGTTAGGACATCTTAATAATCTATATGACATATTATCACGTTGAAAAGCACGTAAGTCTGACGTAGGACGCCTTAAAGCTCCAAACAACACATTACAACACCGTACGAAACCATAAAACTCCATAGTAAACCTAATGAAATTGTCCATGTCCTTTCAAGATCGTACGATAACATCGGGACTTGTTACGACGCTGTATGCGACATTAGCAACATGAAAAGCAATTTATAATAATGTAGGACGCGTTACAACTTCTAAGAACACCTTACATCACCGTTCGAAACATTAAAACTCAATAATAAACCTAATGAATTCCTCCGAGTTATTTAATCATCGTACAACAACTTATAATATCTTACGACTCTGTATGCCACATTAGCAACTTGAAAAGCATGTTACTATAATGTACGACACCTTACAACTCCTAACAACACCTTACAATACCTTAAGTAAACATAAAATCCATAATAAACCTAATGAATTCGTCCGAGTCTTTTGAACATCGAATTACAAGTTAGGACATCTTAATACTCTATATGACATATTAGCACGTTGAAAAGCACGTAAGTCTGACGTAGGACGCCTTAAAGCTCCAAACAACACATTACAACACCGTACGAAACCATAAAACTCCATAGTAAACCTAATGAAATTGTCCATGTCCTTTAAAGATCGTAGGATAACATCAGGACTTGTTACGACTCTGTATGCGACATTAGCAACAAGAAAAGCAATTTATATTAATGTAGGACGCGTTACAACTTCTAAGAACACCTTACATCACCGTTCGAAACATTAAAACTCAATAATAAACCAAATGAATTCCTCCGAGTTATTTAATCATCGTACCACAACTTATAATATCTTACGACTCTGTATGCCACATTAGCAACTTGAAAAGCATGTTACTATAATGTACGTCACCTCACAACTCCTAACAACACCTTACAATACCGTAAGTAAACATAAAATCCATAATAAACCTAATGAATTCGTCCGAGTCCTTTGAACATCGTATTACAAGTTAGGTCATCTTAAGAATCTGTATGACATATTAGCACGTTGAAAAGCACGTAAGTATGACGTAGGACGCCTTAAAGCTCCAAACAACACATTACAACACCGTACGAAACCATAAAACTCGATAATAAACCTAATGAAATTGTCTAAGTCCTTTCAAGATCGTACGATAACATCAGGACTTGTTACGACGCTGTATGCGACATTAGAACATGAAAAACAATTTATAATAATGTAGGAAGCGTTACAACTTTTAAGAACACCTTACTTCACCGTTTGAAACATTAAAACTCCATAATAAACCTAATGACTTTTTCCGAGTCATTATAAACATCGTACGACAGCTTAGAATATCTTACGAGTCTGTATGCCACATTAGCACCTTGAAAAGCATGTTACTATTATGTACGACACCTCACAACTCGTAACAACACCTTACAATACCGTATGTAAACATAAAATCCATAATTAACCTAGTGAATTCGTCCGAGTCTTTTGAACATCGTATTACAAGTTAGGACATCTTAAGACTCTATATGACATATTAGCATGTTGAAAAGCACGTAAGTCTGACGTAGGACGCCTTAAAGCTCCAAACAACACATTACAACACCGTACGAAACGATAAAACTCCATAGTAAACCTAATGAAATTGTCCAGCTTAGAATATCTTACGTCTCTATATGCGACATTAGTAACATGAAAAACAATTTATAATAATGTAGGACGCGTTACAACTTTTAAGAACACCTTACATCACCGTTCGAAACATTAAAACTCCATAATAAACCTAATGACTTTTTACCGAGTCATTTAAACATCGTACGACAGCTTAGAATATCTTACGAGTCTGTATGCCACATTAGCACCTTGAAAAGCATGTTACTAAAATGTACGACACCTCACAACTCGTAACAACACCTTACAATACCGTATGTAAACATAAAATCCATAATAAACCTAATGAATTCGTCCGAGTCTTTTGAACATCGAATTACAAGTTAGGACATCTTAATAATCTATATGACATATTATCACGTTGAAAAGCACGTAAGTCTGACGTAGGACGCCTTAAAGCTCCAAACAACACATTACAACACCGTACGAAACCATAAAACTCCATAGTAAACCTAATGAAATTGTCCATGTCCTTTCAAGATCGTACGATAACATCAGGACTTGTTACGACGCTGTATGCGACATTAGCAACATGAAAAGCAATTTATAATAATGTAGGACGCGTTACAACTTCTAAGAACACCTTACATCACCGTTCGAAACATTAAAACTCAATAATAAACCTAATGAATTCCTCCGAGTTATTTAATCATCGTACAACAACTTATAATATCTTACGACTCTGTATGCCACATTAGCAACTTGAAAAGCATGTTACTATAATGTACGACACCTTACAACTCCTAACAACACCTTACAATACCTTAAGTAAACATAAAATCCATAATAAACCTAATGAATTCGTCCGAGTCTTTTGAACATCGAATTACAAGTTAGGACATCTTAATACTCTATATGACATATTAGCACGTTGAAAAGCACGTAAGTCTGACGTAGGACGCCTTAAAGCTCCAAACAACACATTACAACACCGTACGAAACCATAAAACTCCATAGTAAACCTAATGAAATTGTCCATGTCCTTTAAAGATCGTAGGATAACATCAGGACTTGTTACGACTCTGTATGCGACATTAGCAACAAGAAAAGCAATTTATATTAATGTAGGACGCGTTACAACTTCTAAGAACACCTTACATCACCGTTCTAAACATTAAAACTCAATAATAAACCAAATGAATTCCTCCGAGTTATTTAATCATCGTACCACAACTTATAATATCTTACGACTCTGTATGCCACATTAGCAACTTGAAAAGCATGTTACTATAATGTACGACACCTCACAACTCCTAACAACACCTTACAATACCGTAAGTAAACATAAAATCCATAATAAACCTAATGAATTCGTCCGAGTCCTTTGAACATCGTATTACAAGTTAGGTCATCTTAAGAATCTGTATGACATATTAGCACGTTGAAAAGCACGTAAGTATGACGTAGGACGCCTTAAAGCTCCAAACAACACATTACAACACCGTACGAAACCATAAAACTCGATAATAAACCTAATGAAATTGTCTAAGTCCTTTCAAGATCGTACGATAACATCAGGACTTGTTACGACGCTGTATGCGACATTAGAACATGAAAAACAATTTATAATAATGTAGGAAGCGTTACAACTTTTAAGAACACCTTACTTCACCGTTTGAAACATTAAAACTCCATAATAAACCTAATGACTTTTTCCGAGTCATTTAAACATCGTACGACAGCTTAGAATATCTTACGAGTCTGTATGCCACATTAGCACCTTGAAAAGCATGTTACTATTATGTACGACACCTCACAACTCGTAACAACACCTTACAATACCGTATGTAAACATAAAATCCATAATTAACCTAGTGAATTCGTCCGAGTCTTTTGAACATCGTATTACAAGTTAGGACATCTTAAGACTCTATATGACATATTAGCATGTTGAAAAGCACGTAAGTATGACGTAGGACGCCTTAAAGCTCCAAACAACACATTACAACACCGCACGAAACCATAAAACTCCATAATAAACCAAATGAATTTGTCCAAGTCCTTTCAAGATCGTACGTTAACATCAGGACTTGTTACGACGCTGTATGCGACATTAGCAACATGAAAAGCAATTTATAATAATGTAGGACGCGTTACAACTTCTAAGAACACCTTACATCACCGTTCGAAACATTAAAACTCAATAATAAACCTAATGAATTCCTCCGAGTTATTTAATCATCGTACAACAACTTATAATATCTTACGAGTCTGTATGCCACATTAGCAACTTGAAAAGCATGTTACTATAATGTACGACACCTCACAACTCGTAACAACACCTTACAATACCGTATGTAAACATAAAATCCATAATAAACCTAATGAATTCGTCCGAGTCTTTTGAACATCGAATTACAAGTTAGGACATCTTAATAATCTATATGACATATTATCACGTTGAAAAGCACGTAAGTCTGACGTAGGACGCCTTAAAGCTCCAAATAACACATTACAACACCGTACGAAACCATAAAACTCCATAGTAAACCTAATGAAATTGTCCAGCTTAGAATATCTTACGTCTCTATATGCGACATTAGTAACATGAAAAACAATTTATAGTAATGTAGGACGCGTTACAACTTTTAAGAACACCTTACATCACCGTTCGAAACATTAAAACTCCATAATAAACCTAATGACTTTTTACCGAGTCATTTAAACATCGTACGACAGCTTAGAATATCTTACGAGTCTGTATGCCACATTAGCACCTTGAAAAGCATGTTACTAAAATGTACGACACCTCACAACTCGTAACAACACCTTACAATACCGTATGTAAACATAAAATCCATAATAAACCTAATGAATTCGTCCGAGTCTTTTGAACATCGAATTACAAGTTAGGACATCTTAATAATCTATATGACATATTATCACGTTGAAAAGCACGTAAGTCTGACGTAGGACGCCTTAAAGCTCCAAACAACACATTACAACACCGTACGAAACCATAAAACTCCATAGTAAACCTAATGAAATTGTCCATGTCCTTTCAAGATCGTACGATAACATCAGGACTTGTTACGACGCTGTATGCGACATTAGCAACATGAAAAGCAATTTATAATAATGTAGGACGCGTTACAACTTCTAAGAACACCTTACATCACCGTTCGAAACATTAAAACTCAATAATAAACCTAATGAATTCCTCCGAGTTATTTAATCATCGTACAACAACTTATAATATCTTACGACTCTGTATGCCACATTAGCAACTTGAAAAGCATGTTACTATAATGTACGACACCTTACAACTCCTAACAACACCTTACAATACCTTAAGTAAACATAAAATCCATAATAAACCTAATGAATTCGTCCGAGTCTTTTGAACATCGAATTACAAGTTAGGACATCTTAATACTCTATATGACATATTAGCACGTTGAAAAGCACGTAAGTCTGACGTAGGACGCCTTAAAGCTCCAAACAACACATTACAACACCGTACGAAACCATAAAACTCCATAGTAAACCTAATGAAATTGTCCATGTCCTTTAAAGATCGTAGGATAACATCAGGACTTGTTACGACTCTGTATGCGACATTAGCAACAAGAAAAGCAATTTATATTAATGTAGGACGCGTTACAACTTCTAAGAACACCTTACATCACCGTTCGAAACATTAAAACTCAATAATAAACCAAATGAATTCCTCCGAGTTATTTAATCATCGTACCACAACTTATAATATCTTACGACTCTGTATGCCACATTAGCAACTTGAAAAGCATGTTACTATAATGTACGACACCTCACAACTCCTAACAACACCTTACAATACCGTAAGTAAACATAAAATCCATAATAAACCTAATGAATTCGTCCGAGTCCTTTGAACATCGTATTACAAGTTAGGTCATCTTAAGAATCTGTATGACATATTAGCACGTTGAAAAGCACGTAAGTATGACGTAGGACGCCTTAAAGCTCCAAACAACACATTACAACACCGTACGAAACCATAAAACTCGATAATAAACCTAATGAAATTGTCTAAGTCCTTTCAAGATCGTACGATAACATCAGGACTTGTTACGACGCTGTATGCGACATTAGAACATGAAAAACAATTTATAATAATGTAGGAAGCGTTACAACTTTTAAGAACACCTTACTTCACCGTTTGAAACATTAAAACTCCATAATAAACCTAATGACTTTTTCCGAGTCATTTAAACATCGTACGACAGCATAGAATATCTTACGAGTCTGTATGCCACATTAGCACCTTGAAAAGCATGTTACTATTATGTACGACACCTCACAACTCGTAACAACACCTTACAATACCGTATGTAAACATAAAATCCATAATTAACCTAGTGAATTCGTCCGAGTCTTTTGAACATCGTATTACAAGTTAGGACATTTTAAGACTCTATATGACATATTAGCATGTTGAAAAGCACGTAAGTATGACGTAGGACGCCTTAAAGCTCCAAACAACACATTACAACACCGCACGAAACCATAAAACTCCATAATAAACCAAATGAATTTGTCCAAGTCCTTTCAAGATCGTACGTTAACATCAGGACTTGTTACGACGCTGTATGCGACATTAGCAACATGAAAAGCAATTTATAATAATGTAGGACGCGTTACAACTTCTAAGAACACCTTACATCACCGTTCGAAACATTAAAACTCAATAATAAACCTAATGAATTCCTCCGAGTTATTTAATCATCGTACAACAACTTATAATATCTTACGAGTCTGTATGCCACATTAGCAACTTGAAAAGCATGTTACTATAATGTACGACACCTCACAACTCGTAACAACACCTTACAATACCGTATGTAAACATAAAATCCATAATAAACCTAATGAATTCGTCCGAGTCTTTTGAACATCGAATTACAAGTTAGGACATCTTAATAATCTATATGACATATTATCACGTTGAAAAGCACGTAAGTCTGACGTAGGACGCCTTAAAGCTCCAAATAACACATTACAACACCGTACGAAACCATAAAACTCCATAGTAAACCTAATGAAATTGTCCAGCTTAGAATATCTTACGTCTCTATATGCGACATTAGTAACATGAAAAACAATTTATAGTAATGTAGGACGCGTTACAACTTTTAAGAACACCTTACATCACCGTTCGAAACATTAAAACTCCATAATAAACCTAATGACTTTTTACCGAGTCATTTAAACATCGTACGACAGCTTAGAATATCTTACGAGTCTGTATGCCACATTAGCACCTTGAAAAGCATGTTACTAAAATGTACGACACCTCACAACTCGTAACAACACCTTACAATACCGTATGTAAACATAAAATCCATAATAAACCTAATGAATTCGTCCGAGTCTTTTGAACATCGAATTACAAGTTAGGACATCTTAATAATCTATATGACATATTATCACGTTGAAAAGCACGTAAGTCTGACGTAGGACGCCTTAAAGCTCCAAACAACACATTATAACACCGTACGAAACCATAAAACTCCATAGTAAACCTAATGAAATTGTCCATGTCCTTTAAAGATCGTAGGATAACATCAGGACTTGTTACGACTCTGTATGCGACATTAGCAACAAGAAAAGCAATTTATATTAATGTAGGACGCGTTACAACTTCTAAGAACACCTTACATCACCGTTCGAAACATTAAAACTCAATAATAAACCAAATGAATTCCTCCGAGTTATTTAATCATCGTACCACAACTTATAATATCTTACGACTCTGTATGCCACATTAGCAACTTGAAAAGCATGTTACTATAATGTACGACACCTCACAACTCCTAACAACACCTTACAATACCGTAAGTAAACATAAAATCCATAATAAACCTAATGAATTCGTCCGAGTCCTTTGAACATCGTATTACAAGTTAGGTCATCTTAAGAATCTGTATGACATATTAGCACGTTGAAAAGCACGTAAGTATGACGTAGGACGCCTTAAAGCTCCAAACAACACATTACAACACCGTACGAAACCATAAAACTCGATAATAAACCTAATGAAATTGTCTAAGTCCTTTCAAGATCGTACGATAACATCAGGACTTGTTACGACGCTGTATGCGACATTAGAACATGAAAAACAATTTATAATAATGTAGGACGCGTTACAACTTTCAAGAACACCTTACTTCACCGTTTGAAACATTAAAACTCCATAATAAACCTAATGACTTTTTCCGAGTCATTTAAACATCGTACGACAGCTTAGAATATCTTACGAGTCTGTATGCCACATTAGCACCTTGAAAAGCATGTTACTATTATGTACGACACCTCACAACTCGTAACAACACCTTACAATAACGTATGTAAACATAAAATCCATAATAAACCTAATGAATTCGTCCGAGTCTTTTGAACATCGAATTACAAGTTAGGACATCTTAATAATCTATATGACATATTATCACGTTGAAAAGCACGTAAGTTTGACGTAGGACGCCTTAAAGCTCCAAACAACACATTACAACACCGTACGAAAACATAAAACTCAATAGTAAACCTAATGAAATTGTCCATGTCCTTTCAAGATCGTACGATAACATCAGGACTTCTTACGACGCTGTATGCGACATTAGCAACACGAAAAGCAATTTATAATAATGTAGGACGCGTTACAACTTCTAAGAACACCTTACATCACCGTTCGAAACATTAAAACTCAATAATAAACCTAATTAATTCCTCCGAGTTATTTAATCATCGTACAACAACTTATAATATCTTACGAGTCTGTATGCCACATTAGCAACTTGAAAAGCATGTTACTATAATGTACGACACCTCACAACTCGTAACAACACCTTACAATACCGTATGTAAACATAAATTCCATAATAAACCTAATGAATTCGTCCGAGTCTTTTGAACATCGAATTACAAGTTAGGACATCTTAATAATCTATATGACATATTATCACGTTGAAAAGCACGTAAGTCTGACGTAGGACGCCTTAAAGCTCCAAATAACACATTACAACACCGTACGAAACCATAAAACTCCATAGTAAACCTAATGAAATTGTCCAGCTTAGAATATCTTACGTCTCTATATGCGACATTAGTAACATGAAAAACAATTTATAGTAATGTAGGACGCGTTACAACTTTTAAGAACACCTTACATCACCGTTCGAAACATTAAAACTCCATAATAAACCTAATGACTTTTTACCGAGTCATTTAAACATCGTACGACAGCTTAGAATATCTTACGAGTCTGTATGCCACATTAGCACCTTGAAAAGCATGTTACTATAATGTACGACACCTCACAACTCGTAACAACACCTTACAATAACGTATGTAAACATAAAATCCATAATAAACCTAATGAATTCGTCCGAGTCTTTTGAACATCGAATTACAAGTTAGGACATCTTAATAATCTATATGACATATTATCACGTTGAAAAGCACGTAAGTTTGACGTAGGACGCCTTAAAGCTCCAAACAACACATTACAACACCGTACGAAAACATAAAACTCCATAGTAAACCTAATGAAATTGTCCATGTCCTTTCAAGATCGTACGATAACATCAGGACTTGTTACGACGCTGTATGCGACATTAGCAACATGAAAAGCAATTTATAATAATGTAGGACGCGTTACAACTTCTAAGAACACCTTACATCACCGTTCGAAACATTAAAACTCAATAATAAACCTAATGAATTCCTCCGAGTTATTTAATCATCGTACAACAACTTATAAAATCTTACGACTCTGTATGCCACATTAGCAACTTGAAAAGCATGTTACTATAATGTACGACACCTTACAACTCTTAACAACACCTTACAATACCTTAAGTAAACGTAAAATCCATAATAAACCTAATGAATTCGTCCGAGTCTTTTGAACATCGAATTACAAGTTAGGACATCTTAATACTCTATATGACATATTAGCACGTTGAAAAGCACGTAAGTCTGACGTAGGACGCCTTAAAGCTCCAAACAACACATTACAACACCGTACGAAACCATAAAACTCCATAGTAAACCTAATGAAATTGTCCAGCTTAGAATATCTTACGACTCTATATGCGACATTAGTAACATGAAAAACAATTTATAATAATGTAGGACGCGTTACAACTTTTAAGAAAACCTTACATCACCGTTCGAAACATTAAAACTTCATAATAAACCTAATGACTTTTTACCGAGTCATTTAAACATCGTACGACAGCTTAGAATATCTTAAGAGTCTGCATGCCACATTAGCAACTTGTAAAGCATGTTACTATAATGTACGACACCTCACAACTTGTAACAACACCTTATAATACCGTATGTAAACATAAAATCCATAATAAACCTAATGAATTCGTCTGAGTCTTTTGAACATCGAATTACAAGTTAGGACATCTTAATAATCTATATGACATATTATCACATCGAAAAGCACGTAAGTCTGACGTTGGACGCCTTAAAGCTCCAAACAACACATTACAACACCGTACGAAACCATAAAACTCCATAGTAAACCTAATGAAATTGTCCATGTCCTTTCAAGATCGTACGATAACATCAGGAGTTGTTACGACGATGTATGCGACATTAGCAACATGAAAAGCAATTTCAAATAATGTAGGACGCGTTACAACTTCTAAGAACACCTTACATCACCGTTCGAAACATTAAAACTCAATAATAAAGCTAATGAATTCCTCCGAGTTATTTAATCATCGTACGACAACTTATAATATCTTACGACTCTGTATGCCACATTAGCAACTTGAAAAGCATGTTACTATAATGTACGACACCTCACAACTCCTAGCAACACCTTACAATACCGTATGTAAACATAAAATCCATAATTAACCTAATGAATTCGTCCGAGTCTTTTGAACATCGTATTACAAGTTAGGACATCTTAAGACTCTATATGACATATTAGCATTTTTGGAAAGCACGTAAGTAAGACGTAGGACGCCTTATAGCTCCAAACAACACATTACAACACCGTACGAAACCATAAAACTTCATAATAAACCTAATGAAATTGTCCAGTCCTTTCAAGATCGTACGATAACATCAGGTCTTGTTACGACGTTGTATGCGACATTAGCAACATGAAAAGCAATTTATATTAATGTAGGACGCGTTACAACTTCTAAGAACACCTTACATCACCGTCCGAAACATTAAAACTCAATAATAAAACTAATGAATTCCTCCGAGTTATTTAATCATCGTACGACAATTTATAATATCTGTTGGTCCATCTAGATCGAGATTTCAGTGCTATAATGATATGTAATACAATGAAACACACTTGATTCAACCAAACAAAGTCCAATATTACTTAACAACCAATAACAAGATCAAAACCACACAACAAGAGGTGAATAAGCTACAAAGATGGATAATGTAAGCTCCTAGCACCTCCAGATAACACACACACAATTTTAGGGTTTGGATAAGAAATTGCCAAAAGTTGTCATTGCCATGAGAGAAACATTACAATATATATCAGCTATAGGTTCGCTGATAGATTCGCTGTCAGCTAATCTATCAAGCGAACCAGATAGCTTCGCCGGGCACAATTAGGTTCGCCCGGTCGACAAAATAGAGCAATAAACAGAAAACTATTCTATGCTACGGGCGAATCTATAGATTCGCCCGTAGGTTCGCTATACTAAAAACTATAAAATATATAACAAAATATATAACACCGACATGCCGGTGAGTCCGACCTATACATGACTATCAATACTCCCCCTAGGTTGGACCTCACCCGGGGAAGTCTTCTGTTTTAGCTCCGTCTTTTTCGGCTTCAAAAATTCTCAATGTATGCTCCTGCCCTTGATTCTATCCCGGCCAATGGATTTGTTACATCTTCAGATCCGGCCTCATCGTCTTCACTAAATACCAACAATGACTCCACAAACTCTGCTTCGGTGTCAACTGTATCAGGCACATCAAGATCAATAATTTCCGCTTGAATATCTTCTGTATGCTCCTCACCAGTCACATCCTCAACAACCTCAACAGGTTTTTCAAACCTCTTCTCAATAGTTTGATCAAGCTGTTTGGACAAGTCATCAATATCCATGTTTTGATCATCTGTCATCCTCAACCTTTCGTTTACCTTCCTCAACTCAGCACGTATACCTCAGGCTTTGTTTGCAACCTTCACAAACAAGTTTGCTTCAATCCTCGTGTCATCTCCAGCCCCGTGCTTTATACGGTTCTCACACAAAATCTTCAAGTCTTCGTCACATAAAGAGAAGACCTCCATTGGATCAAACAGACGTATTTCTGGACGGTCATCTCCTTTAAGTCTAATAACAGCCTCACCCGTACCGTTGTCATAAAACCATTTGTGAAAATCCTGTAATCTGGGTGGCTGCGAATCCGGAACTCTAACCCGTGTCATAATCTTTGGAGCTTCAATCTTCAGTACAACTTTACCCTTCCATGAAACCCAGTGTTTGTCCCTCTTTTGCCTCATCCTCTTCGGCTTTTGATATCCAAAATCAATGAAGTTATTCTTAGCAGCCTCTCTGATCGTGACCTCAAACGCACAAGCTCTTCCACTGTCATCCTTGCCTATCAAAGGTAGTTCGGCTAACCTACGCAAATCCCACCTCGGCAAAGTGGCGAAATGCTTCCTATTTCTGATATAACAAATGTCACCACCCCTCCTTTTGATCATATATGCATCCACAAGAGAGTTATACTTCCATGCAATCACTTGCCTATCCAGTTGTGAAGTGTTTGGCTCATCAAGATGTTGAAAGATTGGCACTTCTGGAATGACCTCTTCATCCTTTCTAAACCACTCTGATTTATCTAAGTCAATGTGCTCAAACTGATAAGCCACACTCTTCTCTCCAACATTGTATTTCTCCGGCTCATCTTCCAAATCCTCCTCACTATCAATATCTGCCACAACCTCGGGCCCAGTAAATTCATTTAAGTCAATACCCATATCCTCATCGAACAATTCTTCAGCAGTTTTACCTCTATCCTTATCCCCAAACTCAGATTGCATTAACGGATACTTTGCAGCATCCGTTAAGCCATTTATTTCCTCCTCTGTCATTGCAGGATCCTATCCATCCTTCTCCTTCAGACTGTTCAGCTCCTTGAATATCCTTACCATCAAGCATTGTTGATCCCTTATCATTCGACCCATTTTAGAAATAACCGTTGATTTCTCTGCATCCTTCGTCTCCAGATCATCATATCTACTCTTCAGATCCACTATCTCAGACTTTAGACTCACTATTTCATCCTTCAACTCACTAACTGATTCAGCAGATGTACCCAGAACATCATGTTTCGCTTTCTTTGCAGCTTCAGTGGGTGCATCTGATTTCCTCTTGGTCCTTTTCTCCCTACCCTGATCAATCTCAGCTTGTATCTCATCGATTTCCCGATCAAAAGAATACTCTTTGTCTTTAGCGTACGGCTTCCGCTTCCTCAGCTTCTTCTCCACAACTTCAATATTCTCACCACCCCTCTTTCTATCAATCTCCATCAGCCTTTGTATATGTACCCATCTGTCAGCAGGGTACATATTTTCCCATAAGTATGATATCCTACCAACACAGTCTGAACGTGCCGATCTGCAGTCCCCAAAAATTCTTGAATGCATATCCCAGATCTTCAGCACCTCACCAACAACGGGTAGATTGGGCAGCTTGTCATTCAGAATCATCTGCAAGAATCTGGGATACATCAGCCACTTGTTCCCCTTAGTAGCATGGATGTTTTCTAGCATGTAATTGTAGATCAGTTTGGCTAGATTTGCTTTCTGCCCTCGACAAAACAAAACCATTGCTCTTGCCCAACAAGATTCAGCCCGTCAGTACCACCCTTCCTATGATCAAGGCACATAATGAATACGTGTGCGATGTACCTCCATTCCTTGATCAAATAGGATTTCACAAACTCCATTTTCTTCTCACCCGACATAGGACCCTCATAACCTGCAGTCCTAAAAGCCCCGTAAACTTCTTCAACAGTCATACAAACCTCCTCACCTACATCGTCCTCTAACCTCAAAATCCTTGCCACATCGGCTTCGGTAAACTCTAAATCAAACCCACTAATCTTGGCACAAATTCGTGATGGCTGCAAAGACACGTTCATCACAGTTGTTCTCCAAAAGTCTCTTATGTGCAGCTCATAGATGGTTGGTGAATGGGAGATAGCGTGATGAATATGTGAGGACTTCAACCATCTAATACAATCATTATACCCACCAGCTTTTTCATGATTCTCGTCCAGTAAAGCACACATATTGTGCTTACTTTCAAAAAATAATGTAGACATCTTGCCTGAAATACAAACGGAAAATGATCAGAAACGTAAGTTTTGAAAACAGTTAATAGATTCGCTGGAATGAACAGGTTCGCTGCACGGGCGAACCTGAGATTTGGCATCAGAACCTATAAATTCGCTGACATGAAACATCAGTCATTGGTCGAGCGAATGTATAGGTTCGCTAGAAACAACCGGGCGAATCTATGCTGATGCACGGGCGGCATAACAACATAGGTTCGCTCGTAGTTTTGAACTTTCGTTCAGATTCGCCAGACGAACACATAGGTTCCCTGAAACCCTAGTTTTTGAAAAACGGCCAAATCACAGTCTAAAAAACTATAATCATACAAACAAAGCAACAATCAAGCAATCTAATCAAGAAACAAGCACGTATTGATAGACTTTAAAGCACATAATCAATTGTTTTTTAAACATAATCACAGAATCAAAATGGGTCGATTGGATTATCAGGGATTAGGAACAGATTAATGGGTAAAAATGATGTTAAAAATGGAAGTAATTCATACCAGTTGCAAACAAGACGATTTATTATGAAAAAGATCGGTCGTGAGTGAGAATCGAACGTTTGAAAATTTTGAAAGAGATACGGCTACAGTAATAGTGACAGCGAACTTGTGAAAGGTTTCGCTGACAACTGATATATATACAGTCACACGTTCGCTGCCAGGATCACCAACGAACTTCAGATTCGCCCGAGACCAAAGGTCAAAAGGAGACACGACGACATGAAGAAGTTCCGGGCGAACCTGTAGATTCGTTGGGACCCAAAACAAGAAAAATAAAATAAAATATTTTTGGTTTTTCTCAAATTTAAAATCCTTTGCAAATCCATGAAAACGCCCCATGATTTCAACGTTCCTAAAAATAAAAGCATTAAATGAAATATAAAGATATAAAAAGAAAAATAAAAATAAAATAAAGTGAAAGAAAGAAAAAGCTAGAAAATAAAACTAAAGAAGGATATATATATTTTTCATCACGTTTTTCGAGCAGAATCCGGAAAATCATAGATTGGCGGGATTGCAGATATGTTGTCCATTTAAACCCATGCCTTAGTTCTTTCAACAAGAGATCAGCAGCTACTTTTATCATGTTTTTGGTTTGATTGAAGAAGCTCAGACAACTCGGTCCCCACAGACATCTAGGTAAAAAGAACAAGTTCTGTCATCATGATATATCTGAGCAATATGATTGACTTTGCTTGAATTTGGAGGATCAAATCTTGAATATTGATCAAAGCATGAGCTTCTTTTGACACTTGTGCAATTTTGCATCTTTTTATGAGTGGAGTTTGTCAGCAATGATTCTTTTTAACACATTGCGACTTATTATTTGGGAAACTCAAATAGTTTAGAGCTCCAGGTCTATACCGACGTATAACAGAGGAGATAAACATTTGAGCATGCTCGGTGAATCTTCAGGTCAATACTTCCGTATAGCAGAGAAGATCCACCAACTCCAGGTCAATACTTCTGTATAGCATAGGAGTTAAGCACTTTGACTCAATACATTCTAAGGAGTTAGCAAGTAACTCACTCAGAGGTTTTTCTAAAGAGCAACACTAGCAGCTTTTTATTTGTTTTGCTAACTAGAAACTCAATTCAGGGCTAGGGTGAGGGTGATTTGGGATGTTTAGGGAAATCAAAGCAAAGGTTTGACGCTCTCAACCCATTTTTTGACAGAACCCATAACTTTGTGCAAACGAATCATGTCAAGGGGATAATCCTTGTTGCCTAGTTCTTGAACGTTATGTTTGGCTGCACAATCGCTGTTTACTTTGTTTTCGGGCTGAGCCTATCTAACGTATCCCAAACACAATACTTCTGACCTCCTTCAACGTCTCTTCAACATCAATCAAAACGGGGATCCTGAAATAACAAAATTTGAAAAACTATAAGTAGTTAATCTTTAATATCTCCCCCAAAATTTCTATATTATAGCTATCTAATAAGAAATTTTTGTTTTTCGGATTTTCTTAATATATATATGCAAAATAAAGAAGAGAAAATAAAAAGAAATAAAATAAAATAAAAGTAAAATAAAGTAGCGAAGAAATGAGTGACCCACGGATTTTGAAGGAAGAAAATGAGAAAGTTATTTACATATTTACAAAGCCAATGCACATAGATAAAGGTTTTCAAAAAGATATCAGTCCCAGCATAGAGATCAGTTCATAAAAACGTGGTTTGTCAAAGGTTTTTGTGAAAAGATCAGCTCTTTGCTTTCGAGTTTCAATAGGAATAATATCAATGAACCCCTTTTCCTGTGCGTCTCTGATGGCGTGAATTCTTGTTTCGATGTGCTTGGTGCGAGTGTGATGAATAGGATTCTTGGCAATTCCAACAGCAGCTTCATTATCACAAAAGAGTGGCGTATGAAGAAAGTTGATGCCATAATCCATCATCTGATGTTGGATCCAGAGCACTTGGCAAAAGCAGTTTGAAGCAGAAATATATCCGGCTTCTCCTGTGGACAAAGAGACGGTTGTTTGCTTCTTGCTTTACTAGGAAACAAGACATTCGCCAAGATATTGACATCCGCCAGTGACTGATTTTCGGTTTATCCTGCAACCAGCATGATCACTATCAGAAAAAGCATGTAAATCAAAGTTCCCACCTTTTACGTACCAAAGTCCCAAACGAGAGGAACCCTTAAGGTAACGAAAAATGCGTTTAACGGCTTTCTCGTGTGATTCTTTTGGATTGGCCTGGAAACGAGCACAGTAGCACACAGCAAATGTAATATCAGGTCGGCTGGCAGTCAGATACATGAGAAATCCGATCATCGAGCGGTACCGATGAGCATCCACAGGATTCCCATTATCATCAGAAGTAAGGCATGTTTGAGCGGTGAAGGGAATCAGTTCCGGAGAAGAATCATCCATGCCAAACTTTGTGAGAATCTCTTTGATATATTTCTCTTGGTGGATAAGAATTCCATCAGGCTTTTGTTCCACTTGCAGCCCCAAGAAGACACACATCTCCCCCATAATTGTCATTTCAAAGCGATCCATCATCACTTTTTCAAACTCTCTACACAGCCCCTCATTTGTTGAACCAAAGATTATATCATCAACATACACTTGAACAATCAGCAGCTCACCATTCACCTCCTTCTTGAACAATGTCATATCTATAGTCCCACGAGAGAAACCTTTGCTGAGAAGATACTGTGTCAGAGTTTCATACCAGATACGTGGAGCTTGATGCAATCCATACAAGGATTTATCAAGCTTGTACACTTTTGAAGGAAAATCTGGATCCTCGAAACCCGGTGGTTGACATACGTAGATCTCCTCATCGATATCTCCATATAGAAATGCACATTTAATATCCATCTGATAGACTTTAAAGTTTTTGTTAGCAGCATGAGCAAGAAAGATTCTAATGGCTTCAAGGCGAGCGACTGGAGCAAAAACTTCAGTGTAGTCAATCCCCTCCTCTTGAGCAAATCCTTGAACAAACAATCTCGCCTTGTTTCTGATAACAACACCGAGGTCATCTGGCTTGTTTCGGAAAACCCACTTAGTGCCGATGGGACACTTATTAGGAGGAAGATCAACAAGTTCCCAAACTTTAAGCTTCCTAAATTGCTGCAGTTCCATTTGCATGGCATCAACCCAACTAGGATCTTCAAGTGCTTGTTTATAATTCTTCGGAACAACTTGAGATAGAAAGGCAGCATAGAGACACTCATTAATCAAACCACTCTGACTCCGAGTTCGCACACCATCAGTAATTGATGCTATGATATAATCATGAGGATGATCTTTCAAAGTTTTGAAGTCTGTGTTGAGGAGCAAAGGGTTGGTTTGGGATGAGGATGCTTGATTAGATGGTTGTGAAGGTATATTTGAAGTTGGAGGAATTGTATTAGTGGTAGATGTTGGAATGGAAGTGGATGATGATGGAATATCTAATGGAGAGATTTGAACGGTTAGAGGTGGTGGAGGTGGAGGAATGTCAAATGAAGTGGGAGGTAATTGTGTAGTTGAAGGTTGTGGTTGTGGTTGTGGTTGTGGAGGTGGATGGTTAATAATAGAAACTGATGTGTGAGGAATGATGTCAACATCGTCAGAGTTAGGAAGATTATATGATTTGAAAACGGTGGTGGAATCGTAAAACCATGCAGGTTCACAGCCAATGCTTGTAGAGTTGGACTCTTGCCAATCAACATAATAGGACTTTTGCACAATCCGTGTTCGCTTGTTGTAAAAACTATACGCTTTTTGTGTGTTCGAGTATCCTACAAAGAAGCATTCATACGAAACAGCACCAAACTTCGTTTTCTGATCTTGAGTATTCAACAGAGTACTGGAACATCCAAAGGGGCGCATAAAATCGATCAACGGTTTAATCCCACGAAACAGCTGGTATGATGTCTTCATCTTATCTTTGACAATCAGTACCCGATTTAGAACATAAGCTGCACAATTGACTGCCTCTGCCCAGAAAATAATCGGAAGCTTTGACTCAATCAACATAGTTCTAGCAGCCTCCACAAGAGTTCGATTCTTCCTTTCAGCAAGACCATTTTGTTGTGGCGTTCGTGCGGCGCTAAACTGTCTGAGAATACCCCGTTGTTCACAAAAAGAATTGAAGATATGGTTTCTGAATTCAGTTCCATTGTCGCTTCTAATGGCTTGAACCTTCCGCTTTCCAAGAACCTCGATTTGAGGAATCAGCTTCATTAGCTCTTCAGCAGTCTCACTCTTGTTTGCCAGGAATCTCACCCAGGTGTACCTAGAGTAATCATCTGTGACAACCAAGCAATAAGATTTCTTACCAATAGATTTGACACTTATTGGACCAAATAAATCAGTATGTAACAATTCGAGGGGTTGTGAGATTGAATTTTCAATTTTAAGTTTATGTGGCTTTTTGTGCTGCTTTCCTTTAGCACAAGCCATGCATTTCTCAACCACGGAAAAATCTTTAAGTGGTAAACCAATTTATTTAGAATTTTAAAATTAATGTGCCCTAAACGTCTATGCCATTGAAAAGATTCAAAAGATGAAGCTCTAGATAGGAGACAGGTCACGGTGGAAGTTGATTCTTTTGATCCCATATTCAGCATATATGTATCATTTCGTCTTGGAGCTCGCATGATCACCAATTCTTCAGGAATAGAAAACTCTGGCTTCAAGAACAAACATTCATTTGGAAGAAACAACACTGGGATATTCTTATCACAGATTTGTAGTTCAGGAACATAGTTGACGTCTTCCAAAGTTAGGGAACCATTCGAGACTTCTCCTTGACCAATCATTTTACCACCTTTCTTGTCTCCCGCAAAAGCAACGTATCCACCATTGATAATCCGATAGTTAGTCAGCAGGTCCTTCAACCCAATCATATGTCTGGAACATCCGCTGTCAATATGCCAATGACTATTTACAACGACACTTGAATGTCCCTGACATATATTTAAAGATAGAAGTTAGACTTTTGAAATTGGCACCCAAGCCTTTGTGTACTTGGGTCGTGGAACAGAAGAAGAATTACAAAAGAAATTTTTTACAAACGTGTTTAATCTTTTTCCAAAAGATTTTTGCCTTGAACTGTTTGTGACTAACTCAGGGCATTGCTTAACAGTATGATCAATATTTCCACATTTAAAGCAATGAGCTTTCAAACCCACTTTGGAAACTTTATCAACAAGAATTTTATCTATTTCATTTTCCTCATCAAATTCAGACAATTGAGAATTGCAATCACTGTAAGAGTCATAAGGCTCTTTTGATTTACCTGCTGTGACTTTTACCTTTTCAGATTCAGATTTAGGTTTATCAATGTGATTCATGGATGCGAAAGATGATTCCCTTTCTTTAGGTTTTGAAATTCTCACAAGTGTGAAAGATGGAATTTGATGAGTAAAGAACTTTTGAAAGCAATTTGTTTTGGTTTGACTTTCAGAGACATGACCTGAAAGTTTATCTTTGTCATTCACACACTCATTTTCAATCACATCATCATTCAACACATTAGGGTTTGTAGTAGTGCACCCTAAATTACTATTAAAAATAAAAATGTCTGAATGTAACACATTACTAGAAACATAATTAATTAATCTGACGTCTTCAACAGACTTCTTGGAACCAGAATTAGAAGAATCATTACTGCTAGAACAACCAAGCCCAGTACTCCCACCATAAGCATAATCCTCTCTAACCTCTTTAAGATTTACTCCACTTAAACCTGCAATAGAGCTGTTAGTATCATTCTGTATAATCTCTTGTATCAACTCATTCGAAGGATGAGGAATAGGTGTTGGAGAGTAACAGAAGGTACTAGGTGGGGGATATGCATATGCTTCATTGTTAAGACCCAAACCTGTCTTAACTCTGCCCCCCCCCCCCCCCGTTGTTTCTTGCATAGTTCCTCCCTTTTCATACTAGATATTGTCCATTGTTCCAATTTTTTTTTAAGTTTTCTGGTCTCAAATTCAGCGAGTGTAACTTGCTCAGTTAAGTAGTTTATTTCACAATTCTTTTCCAAAAGAGATCTTTTTAAATGTTCATTTTCTTTCAAAGTTTCTCTTAATTTGACAAAATATTTTGATTCACTCACTTTAAGCTCTTTGTTAGGTCTCTTTAATTCGTTTTCATTTGACATTAACAATTTATTAGCTTTGTATATGCCAATTAAACGAATTTTGCATGCAGATGAACACATATCTTCAATAACTTCATAAGGAAGACCAATTACCAGTTTTTCTGCAGCAAGGGCACGATCGCACTGGCAGTAAGGAGTGTTCCTCTTGAATTCATCCACAGCATCAAGCCTCGCCTTCTCAATTATGGCTTCCAAGTTAAGCTTTGACTCTCCATCATTCTTCATCTCATTTACCGCAGCTTCACATACCAATCCCGAGTGATTCAGATGCCCTTGAACAATAGCATCTGACTGATCTTCATCAACTTTCTCCACTTTCCCTTCTTCATCTTTATCTTCATCATCCTCACACTTTAACTCAGCAGCTTCATCATAATTTCCATCATTTTCACCATAAAATTCTTTGAAAGGGTCAAAGCAATATATATAGTTATCATCATTCTCAACAATCTCAGCAACCAAGGCATGATTAATTTCTTCCTTTGTTTCTTCAATTTCCGCACTCCAATCAAAATTGGTGAGCAGTGCAGTTTCATTCCTTGGTTTCACTTCCTCAAGTCGTTATTTAATAGGAGCGGTTCTTGAATTTCCAGAATTCACGGGTTCAGTAACAATTGGTAAAGGACATTCCCTTTTGAAGTGATCCAATTGTTTGCAGTTGTAACATCTCAGCTTTCCTTTGTCATACCCGAGCTTGTTGTTCTGTCCCTGATTCCCAAAACTTCTTCTACCTGTTCTCTCCATAAACCGTCTAGCACGAAGGGTAAGCATGGCCATTTGCCATTGGATGTCGGTTTCTTCAAGATCATCAGGATCCACCTGATACATATCCTCAACAGTCATCCCCTTTCCCTTTAATTCACCAGCGACAAGAGCTTCATAGCTACGAAGAAACATTCCAAACAAAGCCATAGTGTCAGATGGAATCTGAGTGGTGACAGATCCATTTGAGCTTGAACCAACGTACACTTGTAGATGCACCAACAGATTTAACAGACCCAAGACTTGATGATCCTCCAGGTGCAGCATTGTTGATATGAGAGTTTGCAGCGGATGTAATAAGTGCAGCATTCTAAGAAGGAATATTTGGAACCATCATAGACTGATTGTATTCTCTTCTCTTCACATCAAGATCAAATGACTTCAGCTTGTTTATAACATCCATCAGCTTAAAGTCATGAAAGTTTCTTTCTTGTTTCAACAATTTGATCTGAAGACTCCACTGAGGAGGAAGTGAATCTAACAGCTTTGTGACTTGTTCATGATTTCCCAGCTTCTCATCATACTTTTTCAGGTTACTTGATACAGACAGAAATCGATTGGTAATATCAGTCAAACTTTCTTGCGAATACCCCACAAATGAATTGAACTCTTTCTCATCTTGAGCCTTTCTATCCAACTTCAAATCCTCATTACCATCATAGAACTCGCACAACGCATCATACAAGCTTTTTGCAGTTGTGTGTTCAGCAAGCCTGTTGTAAATATCCTGATGCAAACAAAGTATCAATGCTCCGAGTGCCTTTTTGTCACGATCAAGCAACTTGATGTCTCCTTCAGTAAAAGTACTCGGATCAGTGTTTATTGAAGTAACAGTTCCTTCAACTGTCTTTGGCACATGCGGACCATTTACAATTGACTCCCATTGATTATAGTCAGTGTAGTAGAAAAAAGCTTTCAGACACCTCTTCCAATCCTCAAAATTTTCACCACTAACAAGCCTCGGTGGCCTGTTTGGTTGAACACTATCCAGATCATTAATATTCAGAGTTGATGTAGTCATAATTTTAAACAGATTGTAGTTTCGCCCAATACAAACAGATTCGCTGGATTAGATTCGCCCAAGGAACAGACAGATTCGCTAGCAGATTCGCTGGACAGCAGGCACAGTTTCGCCCAATAGATTCGCTGTAAGAACGAGGATTTGAGCCCAAATGATATTGGCAGCAGTTTCGCTTGCACAATGAGCCAAACAAGTGAATTTTCGTTCAATAAAATGCCAGATTCGCTAAACAGAAACACTGAATCACAGAACACAAGATTGTATTAGATTCGCTGAATGAACACCCAGATTCGCTGGATGAACAAATAGGTTCGCTGGGTTACGAGCAAAACAGTTTCAGTTTAAAAACGATCAGAACAACTTCAAAACATAACCAGTTGTAGATCCGTTTGTTTCTAAAGCTTCCTATGACCAAATATGACAAATCCCAAGCAAAATACAACACAGAAACACACAAACCAGTTCAGAAATGAATCAAATAGTGTTTTGACACAAAAACCCCAAAAACATCACAAAAATCTCTAGGATCAAACAATCAAGAGCACTATGGCTCTGATACCATATTGTTGGTCCATCTAGATCGAGATTTCAGTGCTATAATGATATGTAATACAATGAAACACACTTGATTCAACCAAACAAAGTCCAATATTACTCAACAACCAATAACAAGATCAAAACCACACAACAAGAGGTAAATAAGCTACAAAGATGGATAATGTAAGCTCCTAGCACCTCCAGATAACACACACACAATTTTAGGGTTTGGATAAGAAATTGCCAGAAGTTGTCATTGCCATGAGAAAAACATTACAATATATGTTAGCTATAGGTTCGCTGATAGATTCGCTGTCAACGAATCTATCAAGCGAACCAGATAGATTCGCCGAGCACAATTAGGTTCGCCCGGTCGACAAAACAGAAAAATAAACAGAAAACTATTCTATGCTACGGGCGAATCTATACGAATCTATAGATTCGCCCGTAGGTTCGCTATACCAAAAACTATAAAATATATAACAAAAGATATAACACCGACATGCCGGTGAGTCCGACCTATACATGACTATCAATATCTTACTACTCTGTATGCCACATTAGCAACTTGAAAAGCATGTTACTATAATGTACGACACCTCACAACTCCTAACAACACCTTACAATACCGTAAGTAAACATAAAATCCATAGTAAACCTAATGAATTCGTCCGAGTCCTTTGAACATCCTATTACAAGTTAGGTCATCTTAAGAATCTGTATGACATATTAGCACGTTGAAAAGCACGTATGATGACGTAGGACGCCTTAAAGCTGCAAACAACACCGTACGAAACCATAAAACTCCATAATAAACCTAATGAAATTATCCAAGTCCTTTCAAGATCGTACGATAACATCAGGACTTGTTACGACGCTGTATGCGACATTAGCAACATGAAAAGCAATTTATAATAATGTAGGACGCGTTACAACTTCTAAGAACACCTTACATCACCGTTCGAAACATTAAAACTCAATAATAAACCTAATGAATTTTTCCGAGTCATTTAAACATCGTACGACAGCTTAGAATATCTTACGAGTCTGTGTGCCACATTAGCAACTTGAAAAACATGTTACTATAATGTACGACACCTCACAACTCCTAACAACACCTTACAATACCGTAAGTAAACATAAAATCCATAAGAAAACACCTAATGAATTCGTCCGAGTCCTTTGAACATCGTATTAAAAGTTAGGACATCTTAAGACTCTATATGACATATTAGCATGTTGAAAAGCACGTAAGTATGACGTAGGGCGACTTAAAGCTCCAAACAACACATTACAACACCGTAAGAAACCATAAAACTCCATAATAAACCTAATGAAATTGTCCAAGTCCTTTCAAGATCGTACGATAACATCAGGACTTGTTACGACGATGTATGCGACATTAGCAACATGAAAAGCAGTTTATAATAATGTAGGACGCGTTACAGCTTCTACGAACACCTTACATCACCATTCGAAACATTAATACTCAATAATAAACCTAATGAATTCCTCCGAGTTATTTAATCATCGTACGACAACTTATAATATCTTACGACTCTGTATGCCATATTAGCAACTTGAAAAGCATGTTACTATAATGTACGACACCTCACATCTCCTAACAACACCTTACAATACCGTAAGTAAACATAAAATCCATAAGAAAAAACCTAATGAATTCGTTCGAGTCCTTTGAACATCGTATTACAAGTTAGGTCATCTTAAGAAATGTATAACATAATAGCACGTTGAAAAGCACGTATGTAAGACGTAGGACGCCTTAAAGCTGCAAACAACACCTTACAACAGCATACGAAACCATAAAACTCCATAATAAACCTAATGAATTTGTCCAAGTCCTTTGAAAATCGTAAGATAACTCAGGACTTGTTACGACTCTATATGTGACATTAGCAACATGAAAAACAGTTTATAATAATGTAGGATGCGTTATAACTTTTAAGCACACCTTACATCACCATTCGAAACATTAAAACTCCATAATAAACCTAATGACTTTTTCCGAGTCATTTAAACATCGTACGACAGCTTAGAATATCTTACGAGTCTGTATGCCACATTAGCACCTTGAAAAGCATGTTACTATAATGTACGACACCTCACAACTCTTAACAACACCTTACAATACCATAAGTAAACATAAAATCCATAATAAACCTAATGAATTGGTCCGAGTCTTTTGAACATCGTTTTACAAGTTAGGACATCTTAAGACTCTATATGACATATTAGCATGTTGAAAAGCACGTAAGTATGACGTAGGACGCCTTAAAGCTCCAAACAACACATTACAACACCGTACGAAACCATGAAACTCCATAATAAACCTAATGAAATTGTCCAAGTCCTTTCAAGATCGTACGATAACATCAGGACTTGTTACGACGCTGTATGCGACATTAGCAACATGAAAAGCAATTTATAATAATGTAGGATGCGTTACAACATCTAAGAACACCTGACATCACCGTTCGACACATTAAAACTCAATAATAAACCTAATAAATTCCTCCGAGTTATTTAATCATCGTACGACAACTTATAATATCTTACGATTCTGTATGCCAGATTAGCAACTTGAAAAGCATGTTACTATAATGTACGACACCTCACAACTCCTATCAACACCTTACAATACAGTAAGTAAACATAAAATCCGTAATAAACCTAATGAATTCGTCCGAGTCCTTTGAACATCGTATTACAAGTTAGGTCATTTTAAGAATCTGAATGACATATTAGCAAGTTGAAAAGCACGTAAGTATGACGTAGGACGCCTTAAAGCTTCAAACAACACCTTAGAACACAGCACGAAACCATAAAACTCTATAACAAACCTAATGAAGTTGTCCAAGTCCTTTGAAAATCGTAAGATAACTCATGACTTGTTACGACTCTGTATGCGACATTATCAACATGAAAAGCAATTTATAATAAAGTAGGACGCGTTACAACTTTTAAGAACTCCTAACATCACCGTTCGAAACACTAAAACTCCATAATAAACCTAATAAATTATTCCGAGTCATTTAAACATCGTACGGCAACTTAGAATATCTTACGACTCTATATGCCACATTAGCACCTTGAAAAGCATGTTACTATAATGTACGACACCTCAAAACTTGTAACAACACCTTACAATACCGTAAGGTGTTGTTACATAAAATCCATAATAAACCTAATGAATTTGTCCGAATGTTTTGAACATCGTATTACAAGTTAGGACATCTTAAGACTCTATATGACATAATAGCATGTTGAAAAGCACGTAAGTATGACATAGGACGCCTTAAAGCTCCAAACAACACATTACAACACCGTACGAAACCATAAAACTCCATAATAAACCTAATGAAATTGTCCAAGTACTTTCAAGATCGTACGATAACATCAGGACTTTTTACGACGCTGTATGCGACATTAGCAGCAAGAAAAGCAATTTATAATAATCTAGGACGCGTTACAACTTCTAAGAACACCTTACATCACCGTTCGAAAGATTAAAACTCCATAATATACCTAATGAATTCCTCCGAGTCATTTAATCATCGTACGACAACTTATAATATCTTACGACTCTGTATGCCACATTAGCAACTTGAAAAGCATGTTACTATAATGTACGACACCTCACAACTCCTCACAACACCTTACAATACCATAAGTAAACATAAAATCCATAATAAACCTAATGAATTCGTCCGAGTTCTTTGAACATCGTATTACAAGTTAGGTCATCTTAAGAATCTATATGACATATTAGCACGTTGAAAAGCACGTAAGTATGATGTAGGACGCCTTAAAGCTGTAAACAACACCTTACAACACCGTACGAAACCATAAAACTCCATAATAAACCTAATGAATTTGTCCAAGTCCTTTGAAAATCGTAAGATAACTCAGGACTTGTTACGACTCTGTATGCGACATTAGCAACATGAAAAACAATTTATAATAATGTAGGACGCGTTACAACTTTTAAGAACACCTTACATCACCGTTCGAAACATTAAAACTCCATAATAAACCTAATGAATTTTTCCGACTCATTTAAACATCGTACGACAACTTAGAATATCTTACGACTCTGTATGCCACATTAGCACCTTGAATAGCATGTTACTATAATGTACGACACCTCACAACTCGTAACAACACCTTACAATACCGTAAGTAAACATAAAATCCATAAAAAACCTAATGAATTGGTCCAAGTCTTTTGAACATCGTATTACAAGTTAGGACATCTTAAGACTCTATATGACATATTAGCATGTTGAAAAGCACGTAAGTATGACGTAGGACGCCTTAAAGCTCCAAACAACACATTACAACACCGTACGAAACCATAAAACTCCATAATAATCCTAACGAAATTGTCCAAGTCCTTTCAAGATCGTACGATAACATCAGGACTTGTTACGACGCTGTATGCGACATTAGCAACTATATGACAATTTATAATAATGTAGGACGCGTTACAACTTTTAAGAACACCTTACATCACCGTTCGAAACATTAAAACTCCATAATAAACCTAATGAATTTTTCCGACTCATTTAAACATCGTACGACAACTTAGAATATCTTACGACTCTGTATGCCACATTAGCAACTTGAAAAGCATGTTACTATAATGTACGACACCTCACAACTCCTCACAACACCTTACAATACCATAAGTAAACATAAAATCCATAATAAACCTAATGAATTCGTCCGAGTTCTTTGAACATCGTATTACAAGTTAGGTCATCTTAAGAATCTATATGACATATTAGCACGTTGAAAAGCACGTAAGTATGATGTAGGACGCCTTAAAGCTGTAAACAACACCTTACAACACCGTACGAAACCATAAAACTCCATAATAAACCTAATGAATTTGTCCAAGTCCTTTGAAAATCGTAAGATAACTCAGGACTTGTTACAACTCTGTATGCGACATTAGCAACATGAAAAACAATTTATAATAATGTAGGACGCGTTACAACTTTTAAGAACACCTTACATCACCGTTCGAAACATTAAAACTCCATAATAAACCTAATGAATTTTTCCGACTCATTTAAACATCGTACGACAACTTAGAATATCTTACGACTCTGTATGCCACATTAGCACCTTGAATAGCATGTTACTATAATGTACGACACCTCACAACTCGTAACAACACCTTACAATACCGTAAGTAAACATAAAATCCATAAAAAACCTAATGAATTGGTCCAAGTCTTTTGAACATCGTATTACAAGTTAGGACATCTTAAGACTCTATATGACATATTAGCATGTTGAAAAGCACGTAAGTATGACGTAGGACGCCTTAAAGCTCCAAACAACACATTACAACACCGTACGAAACCATAAAACTCCATAATAATCCTAACGAAATTGTCCAAGTCCTTTCAAGATCGTACGATAACATCAGGACTTGTTACGACGCTGTATGCGACATTAGCAACATGAAAATCAATTTATAATAATGTAGGACGCGTTACAACTTCTAAGAACACCTTACATCACCGTTCGAAACATTAAAACTCAATAATAAACCTAATGAATTCCTCCGAGTTATTTAATCATCGTACGACAACTTATAATATCTTACGTTTCTGTATGCCACATTAGCAACTTGAAAAGCATGTTACTATAATGTATGACACCTCACAACTCCTAACAACACCTTACAATACCATAAGTAAACATAAAATCCATAATAAACCTAATGAATTCGTCCGAGTCCTTTGAACATCGTATTACAAGTTAGGTCATCTTAAGAATCTGTATGACATATTAGCATGTTGAAAAGCACGTAAGTATGATGTAGCACGCCTTAAAGCTGTAAACAACACCTTACAACACCGTACGAAACCATAAAACTCCATAATAAACCTAATGAATTTGTCCAAGTTCTTTGAAAATCGTAAGATAACTCAGGACTTGTTACGACTCTGTATGCGACATTAGCAACATGAAAAACAATTTATAATAATGTAGGACGCGTTACAACTTTTAAGAACACCTTACATCACCGTTCGAAACATTAAAACTCCATAATAAACCTAATGAATTTTTCCGACTCATTTAAACATCGTACGACAACTTAGAATATCTTACGACTCTATATGCCACATTAGCACCTTGAAAAGCATGTTACTATAATGTACGACACCTCACAACTCGTAACAACACACCTTACAATACCGTAAGTAAACATAAAATCCATAATAAACCTAATGAATTGGTCCAAGTCTTTTGAACATCGTATTACAAGTTAGGACATCTTAAGACTCTATATGACATATTAGCATGTTGAAAAGCACGTAAGTATGACGTAGGACGCCTTAAAGCTCCAAACAACACATTACAACACCGTACGAAACCATAAAACTCCATAATAATCCTAACGAAATTGTCCAGATCGTACGATAACATCAGGACTTGTTACGACGCTGTATGCGACATTAGCAACATGAAAATCAATTTATAATAATGTAGGACGCGTTACAACTTCTAAGAACACCTTACATCACCGTTCGAAACATTAAAACTCAATAATAAACCTAATGAATTCCTCCGAGTTATTTAATCATCGTACGACAACTTATAATATCTTACGTTTCTGTATGCCACATTAGCAACTTGAAAAGCATGTTACTATAATGTACGACACCTCACAACTCCTAACAACACCTTACAATACCATAAGTAAACATAAAATCCATAATAAACCTAATGAATTCGTCCGAGTCCTTTGAACATCCTATTACAAGTTAGGTCATCTTAAGAATCTGTATGACATATTAGCATGTTGAAAAGCACGTAAGTATGATGTAGCACGCCTTAAAGCTGTCAACAACACCTTACAACACCGTACGAAACCATAAAACTCCATAATAAACCTAATGAATTTGTCCAAGTTCTTTGAAAATCGTAAGATAACTCAGGACTTGTTACGACTCTGTATGCGACATTAGCAACATGAAAAACAATTTATAATAATGTAGGACGCGTTACAACTTTTAAGAACACCTTACATCACCGTTCGAAACATTAAAACTCCATAATAAACCTAATGAATTTTTCCGACTCATTTAAACATCGTACGACAACTTAGAATATCTTACGACTCTATATGCCACATTAGCACCTTGAAAAGCATGTTACTATAATGTACGACACCTCACAACTCGTAACAACACACCTTACAATACCGTAAGTAAACATAAAATCCATAATAAACCTAATGAATTGGTCCAAGTCTTTTGAACATCGTATTACAAGTTAGGACATCTTAAGACTCTATATAACATATTAGCATGTTGAAAAGCACGTAAGTATGACGTAGGACGCCTTAAAGCTCCAAACAACACATTACAACACCGTACGAAACCATAAAACTCCATAATAATCCTAACGAAATTGTCCAAGTCCATTCAAGATCGTACGATAACATCAGGACTTGTTACGACGCTGTATGCGACATTAGCAACATGAAAATCAATTTATAATAATGTAGGACGCGTTACAACTTCTAAGAACACCTTACATCACCGTTCGAAACATTAAAACTCAATAATAAACCTAATGAATTCCTCCGAGTTATTTAATCATCGTACGACAACTTATAATATCTTACGTTTCTGTATGCCACATTAGCAACTTGAAAAGCATGTTACTATAATGTACGACACCTCACAACTCCTAACAACACCTTACAATACCATAAGTAAACATAAAATTCATAATAAACCTAATGAATTCGTCCGAGTCCTTTGAACATCCTATTACAAGTTAGGTCATCTTAAGAATTTGTATGACATATTAGCACGGTGAAAAGCACGTAAGTATGACGTAGGACGCCTTAAAGCTGCAAACAACACCTTACAACACCGTACGAAACCATAAAACTCTATAATAAACCTAATGAATTTGTCCAAGTCCTTTGAAAATCGTAAGATAACTTAGGACTTGTTACTACTCTGTATGCGACATTAGCAACATGAAAAACAATTTATAATAATGTAGGACGCGTTACAACTTTTAAGAACACCTTACATCACCGTTCGAAACATTAAAACTCCATAATAAACCTAATAAATTTTTCAGAGTCATTTAAACATCGTACGGCAATTTAGAATATCTTACGACTCTATATGCCACATTAGCACCTTGAAAAGCATGTTACTATAATGTAAGACACCTCACAACTCGTAACAACACCTTACAATACCGTAAGTAAACATAAAATCCGTAATAAACCTAATGAATTGGTCCAAGTCTTATGAACATCGTATTACAAGTTAGGACATCTTAAGACTCTATATGACATATTAGCATGTTGAAAAGCACGTAAGTATGACGTAGGACGCCTTAAAGCTCCAAACAACACATTACAACACCGTAATGAATTCGTCCGAGTCCTTTGAACATCGTATTACAAGTTAGGTCATCTTAAGAATCTGTATGACATATTAGCACGTTGAAAAGAACGTAAGTATGACGTAGGACGCCTTAAAGCTGCAAACAACACCTTACAACACCGTACGAAACCATAAAACTCTATAATAAACCTAATGAATTTGTCCAAGTCTTTTGAAAATCGTAAGATAACTCAGGACTTGTCACGACTCTGTATGCGACATTAGCAACATGAAAAACAATTTATTATAATGTAGGACGCGTTACAACTTTTAAGAACACCTTACATCACCGTTCGAAACATTAAAACTCCATAATAAACCTAATAAATTTTTCCGAGTCATTTAAACATCGTACGACAACTTATAATATCTTACGACTCTATATGCCACATTAGCACCTTGAAAAGCATGTTACTATAATGTAAGACACCTCATAACTCGTAACAACACCTTACAATACCGTAAGTAAACATAAAATTCATAATAAACCTAATGAATTGGTCCGAGTCTTTTGAACATCGTATTACAAGTTAGGACATCTTAAGACTCTATATGACATATTAGTATGTTGAAAAGCATGTAAGTATGACGTAGGACGCCTTAAAGCTCCAAACAACACATTACAACACCGTACGAAACCATAAAACTCCATAATAAACCTAATGAAATTGTCCAAGTCCTTTCAAGAACGTACGATAACATCAGGACTTGTTACGACGCTGTATGCGACATTAGCAAAATGAAAAGCAATTTATAATAATGTAGGACGCGTTAGAACTTCTAAGAACACCTTACATCACTGTTCGAAACATTAAAGCTCAATAATAAACCTAATGAATTCCTCCGAGTTATTTAATCATCGTACGACAACTTATAATATCTTACGACTCTGTATGCCACATTAGCAACTTGAAAAGCATGTTACTATAATGTACGACACCTCACAACTCCTAACAACACCTTACAATACCATAAGTAAACATAAAATCCATAATAAACCTAATGAATTCGTCCGAGTCCTTTGAACATCGTATTACAAGTTAGGTCATCGTAAGAATCTGTATGACATATTAGCACGTTGAAAAGCACGTAAGTATGACGTAGGACGCCTTAAAGCTGCAAACAACACCTTACAACACCGTACGAAACCATAAAACTCTATAATAAACCTAATGAATTTGTCCAAGTCCTTTGAAAATCCTAAGATAACTCAGGACTTGTTACGACTCTGTATGCGACATTAGCAACATGAAAAACAATTTATAATAATGTAGGACGCGTTACAACTTTTAAGAACACCTTACATCACCGTTCGAAACATTAAAACTCCATAATAAACCTAATGAATTTTTCCCACTCATTTAAACATCGTACGACAACTTAGAATATCTTACGACTCTATATGCCACATTAGCACCTTGAAAAGCATGTTTCTATAATATACGACACCTCACAACTCCTAACAACACCGTAAGTAAACATAAAATCCATAATAAACCTAATGAATTAGTCCGAGTCTTTTGAACATCGTATTACAAGTTAGGACATCTTAAGACTCTATAGGACATATTAGTATGTTGAAAAGCATGTAAGTATGACGTAGGACGCCTTAAAGCTCCAAACAACACATTACAACACCGTACGAAACCATAAAACTCCATAATAAACCTAATGAAATTGTCCAAGTCCTTTCAAGATCGTACGATAACATCAAGACTTGTTACGACGCTGTATGCGACATTAGCAAAATGAAAAGCAATTTATAATAATGTAGGACGCGTTACAACTTCTAAGAAAACCTTACATCACCATTCGAAACAATAAAACTCAATAATAAACCTAATGAATTCCTCCGAGTTATTTAATCATCGTACGACAACTTATAATATCTTACGACTCTGTATGCCACATTAGCAACTTGAAAAGCATGTTACTATAATGTACGACACCTCACAACTCCTAACATCACCTTACAATACCATAAGTAAACATAAAATCCAAAATAAACCTAATGAATTCGTCCGAGTCCTTTGAACATCGTATTACAAGTTAGGTCATCTTAAGAATCTGTATGACATATTAGCACGTTGAAAAGAACGTAAGTATGACGTAGGACGCCTTAAAGCTGCAAACAACACCTTACAACACCGTACGAAACCATAAAACTCTATAATAAACCTAATGAATTTGTCCAAGTCTTTTGAAAATCGTAAGATAACTCAAGACTTGTCACGACTCTGTATGCGACATTAGCAACATGAAAAACAATTTATTATAATGTAGGACGCGTTACAACTTTTAAGAACACCTTACATCACCGTTCGAAACATTAAAACTCCATAATAAACCTAATAAATTTTTCCGAGTCATTTAAACATCGTACGACAACTTATAATATCTTACGACTCTATATGCCACATTAGCACCTTGAAAAGCATGTTACTATAATGTAACACACCTCATAACTCGTAACAACACCTTACAATACCGTAAGTAAACATAAAATTCATAATAAACCTAATGAATTGGTCCGAGTCTTTTGAACATCGTATTACAAGTTAGGACATCTTAAGACTCTATATGACATATTAGTATGTTGAAAAGCATGTAAGTATGACGTAGGACGCCTTAAAGCTCCAAACAACACATTACAACACCGTACGAAACCATAAAACTCCATAATAAACCTAATGAAATTGTCCAAGTCCTTTCAAGAACGTACGATAACATCAGGACTTGTTACGACGCTGTATGCGACATTAGCAAAATGAAAAGCAATTTATAATAATGTAGGACGCGTTAGAACTTCTAAGAACACCTTACATCACTGTTCGAAACATTAAAGCTCAATAATAAACCTAATGAATTCCTCCGAGTTATTTAATCATCGTACGACAACTTATAATATCTTACGACTCTGTATGCCACATTAGCAACTTGAAAAGCATGTTACTATAATGTACGACACCTCACAACTCCTAACAACACCTTACAATACCATAAGTAAACATAAAATCCATAATAAACCTAATGAATTCGTCCGACTCCTTTGAACATCGTATTACAAGTTAGGTCATCGTAAGAATCTGTATGACATATTAGCACGTTGAAAAGCACGTAAGTATGACGTAGGACGCCTTAAAGCTGCAAACAACACCTTACAACACCGTACGAAACCATAAAACTCTATAATAAACCTAATGAATTTGTCCAAGTCCTTTGAAAATCCTAAGATAACTCAGGACTTGTTACGACTCTGTATGCGACATTAGCAACATGAAAAACAATTTATAATAATGTAGGACGCGTTACAACTTTTAAGAACACCTTACATCACCGTTCGAAACATTAAAACTCCATAATAAACCTAATGAATTTTTCCCACTCATTTAAACATCGTACGACAACTTAGAATATCTTACGACTCTATATGCCACATTAGCACCTTGAAAAGCATGTTTCTATAATATACGACACCTCACAACTCCTAACAACACCGTAAGTAAACATAAAATCCATAATAAACCTAATGAATTAGTCCGAGTCTTTTGAACATCGTATTACAAGTTAGGACATCTTAAGACTCTATAGGACATATTAGTATGTTGAAAAGCATGTAAGTATGACGTAGGACGCCTTAAAGCTCCAAACAACACATTACAACACCGTACGAAACCATAAAACTCCATAATAAACCTAATGAAATTGTCCAAGTCCTTTCAAGATCGTACGATAACATCAAGACTTGTTACGACGCTGTATGCGACATTAGCAAAATGAAAAGCAATTTATAATAATGTAGGACGCGTTACAACTTCTAAGAAAACCTTACATCACCATTCGAAACAATAAAACTCAATAATAAACCTAATGAATTCCTCCGAGTTATTTAATCATCGTACGACAACTTATAATATCTTACGACTCTGTATGCCACATTAGCAACTTGAAAAGCATGTTACTATAATGTACGACACCTCACAACTCCTAACATCACCTTACAATACCATAAGTAAACATAAAATCCAAAATAAACCTAATGAATTCGTCCGAGTCCTTTGAACATTGTATTACAAGTTAGGTCATCTTAAGAATCTGTATGACATATTAGCAGTTGAAAAGCACGTAAGTATGACGTAGGACGCCTTAAAGCTGCAAACAACACCTTACAACACCGTACGAAACCATAAAACTCTATAATAAACCTAATGAATTTGTCCAAGTCTTTTGAAAATCGTAAGATAACTCAGGACTTGTCACGACTCTGTATGCGACATTAGCAACATGAAAAACAATTTATTATAATGTAGGACGCGTTACAACTTTTAAGAACACCTTACATCACAGTTCGAAACATTAAAACTCCATAATAAACCTAATGAATTTTTCCGAGTCATTTAAACATCGTACGACAACTTATAATATCTTACGACTCTATATGCCACATTAGCACCTTGAAAAGCATGTTACTATAATGTAAGACACCTCATAACTCGTAACAACACCTTACCATACCGTAAGTAAACATAAAATCCATAATAAACCTAATGAATTGGTCCGAGTCTTTTGAACATCGTATTACAAGTTAGGACATCTTAAGACTCTATATGACATATTGGCATGTTGAAAAGCATGTAAGTATGACGTAGGACGCCTTAAAGCTCCAAACAACACAATACAACACTGTACGAAACCATAAAACTCCATAATAAACCTAATGAAATTGTCCAAGTCCTTTCAAGATCGTACGATAACATCAGGACTTGTTACGACGCTGTATGCGACATTAGCAACATGAAAAGCAATTTATAATAATGTAGGACGTGTTACAACTTCTAAGAACACCTTACATCACCGTTCGAAACATTAAAACTCAATAATAAACCTAATGAATTCCTCCGAGTTATTTAATCATCGTACGACAACTTATAATATCTTACGACTCTGTATGCCACATTAGCAACTTGAAAAGCATGTTACTATAATGTACGACACCTCACAACTCCTAACAACACCTTACAATACCATAAGTAAACATAAAATCCATAATAAACCTAATGAATTCGTCCGAGTCCTTTGAACATCGTATTACAAGTTAGGTCATCTTAAGAATCTGTATGACATATTAGCACGTTGAAAAGCACGTAAGTATGACGTAGGACGCCTTAAGCTGCAAACAACACCTTACAACACCGTACGAAACCATAAAACTCTATAATAAACCTAATGAATTTGTCCAAGTCTTTTGAAAATCGTAAGATAACTCAGGACTTGTCAGGACTCTGTATGCGACATTAGCAACATAAAAAACAATTTATTATAATGTAGGACGCGTTACAACTTTTAAGAACACCTTACATCACCGTTCGAAACATTAAAACTCCATAATAAACCTAATGAATTTTTCCGAGTCACTTAAACATCGTACGACAACTTATAATATCTTACGACTCTATATGCCACATTAGCACCTTGAAAAGCATGTTACTATAATGTAAGACACCTCATAACTCGTAACAACACCTTACAATACCGTAAGTAAACATAAAATCCATAATAAACCTAATGAATTGGTCCAAGTCTTTTGAACATCGTATTACAAGTTAGGACATCTTAAGACTCTATATGACATATTAGCATGTTGAAAAGCATGTAAGTATGACGTAGGACGCCTTAAAGCTCCAAACAACACATTACAACACCGTACGAAACCATAAAACTCCATAATAAACCTAATGAAATTGTCCAAGTCCTTTCAAGATCGTACGATAACATTAAGACTTGTTACGACGCTGTATGCGACATTAGCAAAATGAAAAGCAATTTATAATAATGTAGGACGCGTTACAACTTCTAAGAACACCTTACATCACCGTTCGAAACATTAAAACTCAATAATAAACCTAATGAATTCCTCCGAGTTATTTAATCATCGTATGACAACTTATAATATCTTACGACTCTGTATGCCACATTAGCAACTTGAAAAGCATGTTACTATAATGTACGACACCTCACAACTTCTAACAACACCTTACAATACCGTAAGTAAACATAAAATCCATAAGAAAAAACCTAATGAATTCGTCCGAGTCCTTTGAACATCGTATTACAAGTTAGGTCATCTTAAGAATCTGTATGACATATTAGCACGTTGAAAAGCACGTATGAATGACGTAGGACGCCTTAAAGCTGCAAACAACACCTTACAAAACCGTACGAAACCATAAAACTCCATAATAAACCTAATGAATTTGTCCATGTCCTTTGAAAATCGTAAGATAACTCAGGACTTGTTACGACTCCATATGCGACATTAGAAACATGAAAAACAATTTATAATAATGTAGGACGCGTTACAACTTTTAAGAACACCTTACATCACCGTTCGAAACATTAAAACTCCATAATAAACCTAATGACTTTTTCCGAGTCATTTAAACATCGTACGAGAGCTTAGAATATCTTACGAGTCTGTATGCCACATTAGCACCTTGAAAAGCATGTTACTATAATGTACGACACCTCACAACTCGTAACAACACCTTACAATACCGTAAGTAAACATAAAATCCATAATAAACCTAATGAATTAGTCCGAGTCCTTTGCACATCGTATTACAAGTTAGGTCATCTTAAGTATATGTATGACATATTAGCACGATGAAAAGCACGTAAGTATGACGTAGGACGCCTTAAAGCTCCAAACAATACATTACAACACCGTGCGAAACCATAAAACTCCATAATAAACGTAATGAAATTGTCCACGTCCTTTAAAAATCGTAAAATAACTCAGGACTTGTTACGACTCTGTATGCGACATTAGCAACATGAAAAACAATTTATAATAATGTAGGACGCGTTACAACTTTTAAGAACACCTTACATCACCGTTCGAAACATTAAAACTCCATAATAAACCTAATGAATTTTTCCCACTCATTTAAACATCGTACGACAACTTAGAATATCTTACGACTCTATATGCCACATTAGCACCTTGAAAAGCATGTTTCTATAATGTACGACACCTCACAACTCCTAACTACACCTTACAATACCGTAAGTAAACAAAAAATCCATAATAAACCTAATGAATTGGTCCGAGTCTTTTGAACATCGTATTACAAGTTAGGACATCTTAAGACTCTATATGACATATTAGCACGTTGAAAAGCACGTAAGTATGACGTAGGACGCCTTAAAGCTCCAAACAACATATTACAACACCGTACGAAACCATAAAACTCGATAATAAACCTAATGAAATTTTCCAAGTCCTTTCAAGATCGTACGATAACATCAGGACTTGTTACGACGCTGTATGTGACATTAGCAACATGAAAAGCAATTTTTAATAATGTAGGACGCGTTACAACTTCTAAGAACACCTTACATCACCGTTCGAAACATTAAAACTCCATAATAAACCTAATGAATTCCTCCGAGTCATTTAATCATCGTACGACAACTTAGAATATCTTACGACTCTGTATGTCATATTAGCAACTTGAAAAGCATGTTACTATAATGTACGACACCTCACAACTCCTAACAACACCTTACAATACAGTAAGTAAACATAAAATCCATAAGAAAAAACCTAATGAATTCGTCCGAGTCCTTTGAACATCGTATTACAAGTTAGGTCATCTTAAGAATCTGTATGACATATTAGAATGTTGAAAAGCACGTATGTATAACGTAGGACGCCTTAAAGCTGCAAACAACACCTTACAAAACCATACAAAACCATAAAACTCCATAATAAACCTAATGAATTTGTCCAAGTCCTTTGAAAATCATAAGATAACTCAGGACTTGTTACGACTCCATATGCGACATTAGAAACATGAAAAACAATTTATAATAATGTAGGACGCGTTACAACTTTTAAGAACACCTTACATCACCATTCGAAACATTAAAACTCCATAATAAACCTAATGACTTTTACCGAGTCATTTAAACATCGTACGACAGCTTAGAATATCTTACGAGTCTGTATGCCACATTAGCACCTTGAAAAGCATGTTACTATAATGTACGACACCTCACAACTCGTAACAACACCTTACAATACCATAAGTAAACATAAAATCCAAAATAAACCTAATGAATTCATCCGAGTCCTTTGAACATTGTATTACAAGTTAGGTCATCTTAAGTATATGTAAGACATATTAGCACGATGAAAAGCACGTAAGTATGACGTAGGACGCCTTAAAGCTCCAAACAATACATTACAACACCGTGCGAAACCATAAAACTCCATAATAAACGTAATGAAATTGTCCACGTCCTTTAAAAATCGTAAAATAACTCAGGACTTGTTACGACTCTGTATGCGACATTAGCAACATGAAAAACAATTTATAATAATGTAGGACGCGTTACAACTTTTAAGAACACCTTACATCACCGTTCGAAACATTAAAACTCCATAATAAACCTAATGAATTTTTCCCACTCATTTAAACATCGTACGACAACTTAGAATATCTTACGACTCTATATGCCACATTAGCACCTTGAAAAGCATGTTTCTATAATGTACGACACCTCACAACTCCTAACAACACCTTACAATACCGTAAGTAAACAAAAAATCCATAATAAACCTAATGAATTGGTCCGAGTCTTTTGAACATCGTATTACAAGTTAGGACATCTTAAGACTCTATATGACATATTAGCACGTTGAAAAGCACGTAAGTATGACGTAGGACGCCTTAAAGCTCCAAACAACATATTACAACACCGTACGAAACCATAAAACTCGATAATAAACCTAATGAAATTTTCCAAGTCCTTTCAAGATCGTACGATAACATCAGGACTTGTTACGACGCTGTATGTGACATTAGCAACATGAAAAGCAATTTTTAATAATGTAGGACGCGTTACAACTTCTAAGAACACCTTACATCACCGTTCGAAACATTAAAACTCCATAATAAACCTAATGAATTCCTCCGAGTCATTTAATCATCGTACGACAACTTAGAATATCTTACGACTCTGTATGTCATATTAGCAACTTGAAAAGCATGTTACTATAATGTACGACACCTCACAACTCCTAACAACACCTTACAATACAGTAAGTAAACATAAAATCCATAAGAAAAAACCTAATGAATTCGTCCGGGTCCTTTGAACATCGTATTACAAGTTAGGTCATCTTAAGAATCTGTATGACATATTAGCACGTTGAAAAGCACGTATGTATGACGTAGGACGCCTTAAAGCTGCAAACAACACCTTACAAAACCGTACAAAACCATAAAACTCCATAATAAACCTAATGAATTTGTCCAAGTCCTTTGAAAATCGTAAGATAACTCAGGACTTGTTACGACTCCATATGCGACATTAGAAACATGAAAAACAATTTATAATAATGTAGGACGCGTTACAACTTTTAAGAACACCTTACATCACCATTCGAAACATTAAAACTCCATAATAAACCTAATGACTTTTTCCGAGTCATTTAAACATCGTACGACAGCTTAGAATATCTTACGAGTCTATATGCCACATTAGCACCTTGAAAAGCATGTTACTATAATGTACGACACCTCACAACTCCTAACATCACCTTACAATACCATAAGTAAACATAAAATCCAAAATAAACCTAATGAATTCGTCCGAGTCCTTTGAACATTTTATTACAAGTTAGGTCATCTTAAGTATATGTATGACATATTAGCACGATGAAAAGCACGTAAGTATGACGTAGGACGCCTTAAAGCTCCAAACAATACATTACAACACCGTGCGAAACCATAAAACTCCATAATAAACGTAATGAAATTGTCCACGTCCTTTAAAAATCGTAATATAACTCAGGACTTGTTACGACTCTGTATGCGACATTAGCAACATGAAAAACAATTTATAATAATGTAGGACGCGTTACAACTTTTAAGAACACCTTACATCACCGTTCGAAACATTAAAACTCCATAATAAACCTAATGAATTTTTCCCACTCATTTAAACATCGTACGACAACTTAGAATATCTTACGACTCTATATGCCACATTAGCACCTTGAAAAGCATGTTTCTATAATGTACGACACCTCACAACTCCTAACAACACCTTACAATACCGTAAGTAAACAAAAAATCCATAATAAACCTAATGAATTGGTCCGAGTCTTTTGAACATCGTATTACAAGTTAGGACATCTTAAGACTCTATATGACATATTAGCACGTTGAAAAGCACGTAAGTATGACGTAGGACGCCTTAAAGCTCCAAACAACATATTACAACACCGTACGAAACCATAAAACTCGATAATAAACCTAATGAAATTTTCCAAGTCCTTTCAAGATCGTACGATAACATCAGGACTTGTTACGACGCTGTATGTGACATTAGCAACATGAAAAGCAATTTTTAATAATGTAGGACGCGTTACAACTTCTAAGAACACCTTACATCACCGTTCGAAACATTAAAACTCCATAATAAACCTAATGAATTCCTCCGAGTCATTTAATCATCGTACGACAACTTAGAATATCTTACGACTCTGTATGTCATATTAGCAACTTGAAAAGCATGTTACTATAATGTACGACACCTCACAACTCTTAACAACACCTTACAATACAGTAAGTAAACATAAAATCCATAAGAAAAAACCTAATGAATTCGTCCGAGTCCTTTGAACATCGTATTACAAGTTAGGTCATCTTAAGAATCTGTATGACATATTAGCACGTTGAAAAGCACGTATGTATGACGTAGGACGCCTTAAAGCTGCAAACAACACCTTACAAAACCGTACGAAACCATAAAACTCCATAATAAACCTAATGAATTTGTCCATGTCCTTTGAAAATCGTAAGATAACTCAGGACTTGTTACGACTCCATATGCGACATTAGAAACATGAAAAACAATTTATAATAATGTAGGACGCGTTACAACTTTTAAGAACACCTTACATCACCATTCGAAACATTAAAACTCCATAATAAACCTAATGACTTTTTCCGAGTCATTTAAACATCGTACGACAGCTTAGAATATCTTACGAGTCTGTATGCCACATTAGCACCTTGAAAAGCATGTTACTATAATGTACGACACCTCACAACTCGTAACAACACCTTACAATACCGTAAGTAAACATAAAATCCATAATAAACCTAATGAATTAGTCCGAGTCCTTTGCACATCGTATTACAAGTTAGGTCATCTTAAGTATATGTATGACATATTAGCACGATGAAAAGCACGTAAGTATGACGTAGGACGCCTTAAAGCTCCAAACAATACATTACAACACCGTGCGAAACCATAAAACTCCATAATAAACGTAATGAAATTGTCCACGTCCTTTAAAAATCGTAAAATAACTCAGGACTTGTTACGACTCTGTATGCGACATTAGCAACATGAAAAACAATTTATAATAATGTAGGACGCGTTACAACTTTTAAGAACACCTTACATCACCGTTCGAAACATTAAAACTCCATAATAAACCTAATGAATTTTTCCCACTCATTTAAACATCGTACGACAACTTAGAATATCTTACGACTCTATATGCCACATTAGCACCTTGAAAAGCATGTTTCTATAATGTACGACACCTCACAACTCCTAACAACACCTTACAATACCGTAAGTAAACAAAAAATCCATAATAAACCTAATGAATTGGTCCGAGTCTTTTGAACATCGTATTACAAGTTAGGACATCTTAAGACTCTATATGACATATTAGCACGTTGAAAAGCACGTAAGTATGACGTAGGACGCCTTAAAGCTCCAAACAACATATTACAACACCGTACGAAACCATAAAACTCGATAATAAACCTAATGAAATTTTCCAAGTCCTTTCAAGATCGTATGATAACATCAGGACTTGTTACGACGCTGTATGTGACATTAGCAACATGAAAAGCAATTTTTAATAATGTAGGACGCGTTACAACTTCTAAGAACACCTTACATCACCGTTCGAAACATTAAAACTCCATAATAAACCTAATGAATTCCTCCGAGTCATTTAATCATCGTACGACAACTTAGAATATCTTACGACTCTGTATGTCATATTAGCAACTTGAAAAGCATGTTACTATAATGTACGACACCTCACAACTCCTAACAACACCTTAGAATACAGTAAGTAAACATAAAATCCATAAGAAAAAACCTAATGAATTCGTCCGAGTCCTTTGAACATCGTATTACAAGTTAGGTCATCTTAAGAATCTGTATGACATATTAGCACGTTGAAAAGCAAGTATGTATGACGTAGGACGCCTTAAAGCTGCAAACAACACCTTACAAAACCGTACAAAACCATAAAACTCCATAATAAACCTAATGAATTTGTCCAAGTCCTTTGAAAATCGTAAGATAACTCAGGACTTGTTACGACTCCATATGCGACATTAGAAACATGAAAAACAATTTATAATAATGTAGGACGCGTTACAACTTTTAAGAACACCTTACATCACCATTCGAAACATTAAAACTCCATAATAAACCTAATGACTCTTTCCGAGTCATTTAAACATCGTACGACAGCTTAGAATATCTTACGAGTCTGTATGCCACATTAGCACCTTGAAAAGCATGTTACTATAATGTACGACACCTCACAACTCGTAACAACACCTTACAATACCGTAAGTAAACATAAAATCCATAATAAACCTAATGAATTAGTCCGAGTCCTTTGCACATCGTATTACAAGTTAGGTCATCTTAAGTATCTGTATGACATATTAGCACGTTGAAAAGCACGTAAGTATGACGTAGGACGCCCTAAAGCTCCAAACAATACATTACAACACCGTGCGAAACCATAAAACTCCATAATAAACGTAATGAAATTGTCCACGTCCTTTAAAAATCGTAAAATAACTCAGGACTTGTTACGACTCTGTATGCGACATTAGCAACATGAAAAACAATTTATAATAATGTAGGACGCGTTACAACTTTTAAGAACACCTTACATCACCGTTCGAAACATTAAAACTCCATAATAAACCTATTGAATTTTTCCCACTCATTTAAACATCGTACGACAACTTAGAATATCTTACGACTCTATATGCCACATTAGCACCTTGAAAAGCATGTTTCTATAATGTACGACACCTCACAACTCCTAACAACACCTTACAATACCGTAAGTAAACAAAAAATCCATAATAAACCTAATGAATTGGTCCGAGTCTTTTGAACATCGTATTACAAGTTAGGACATCTTAAGACTCTATATGACATATTAGCACGTTGAAAAGCACGTAAGTATGACGTAGGACGCCTTAAAGCTCCAAACAACATATTACAACACCGTACGAAACCATAAAACTCGATAATAAACCTAATGAAATTTTCCAAGTCCTTTCAAGATCGTACGATAACATCAGGACTTGTTACGACGCTGTATGTGACATTAGCAACATGAAAAGCAATTTTTAATAATGTAGGACGCGTTACAACTTCTAAGAACACCTTACATCACCGTTCGAAACATTAAAACTCCATAATAAACCTAATGAATTCCTCCGAGTCATTTAATCATCGTACGACAACTTAGAATATCTTACGACTCTGTATGTCATATTAGCAACTTGAAAAGCATGTTACTATAATGTACGACACCTCACAACTCCTAACAACACCTTACAATACAGTAAGTAAACATAAAATCCATAAGAAAAAACCTAATGAATTCGTCCGAGTCCTTTGAACATCGTATTACAAGTTAGGTCATCTTAAGAATCTGTATGACATATTAGCACGTTGAAAAGCACGTATGTATGACGTAGGACGCCTTAAAGCTGCAAACAACACCTTACAAAACCGTACAAAACCATAAAACTCCATAATAAACCTAATGAATTTGTCCAAGTCCTTTGAAAATCGTAAAATAACTCAGGACTTGTTACGACTCCATATGCGACATTAGAAACATGAAAAACAATTTATAATAATGTAGGACGCGTTACAACTTTTAAGAACACCTTACATCACCATTCGAAACATTAAAACTCCATAATAAACCTAATGACTCTTTCCGAGTCATTTAAACATCGTACGACAGCTTAGAATATCTTACGAGTCTGTATGCCACATTAGCACCTTGAAAAGCATGTTACTATAATGTACGACACCTCACAACTCGTAACAACACCTTACAATACCGTAAGTAAACATAAAATCCATAATAAACCTAATGAATTAGTCCGAGTCCTTTGCACATCGTATTACAAGTTAGGTCATCTTAAGTATCTGTATGACATATTAGCACGTTGAAAAGCACGTAAGTATGACGTAGGACGCCCTAAAGCTCCAAACAATACATTACAACACCGTGCGAAACCATAAAACTCCATAATAAACGTAATGAAATTGTCCACGTCCTTTAAAAATCGTAAAATAACTCAGGACTTGTTACGACTCTGTATGCGACATTAGCAACATGAAAAACAATTTATAATAATGTAGGACGCGTTACAACTTTTAAGAACACCTTACATCACCGTTCGAAACATTAAAACTCCATAATAAACCTATTGAATTTTTCCCACTCATTTAAACATCGTATGACAACTTAGAATATCTTACGACTCTATATGCCACATTAGCACCTTGAAAAGCATGTTTCTATAATGTACGACACCTCACAACTCCTAACAACACCTTACAATACCGTAAGTAAACAAAAAATCCATAATAAACCTAATGAATTGGTCCGAGTCTTTTGAACATCGTATTACAAGTTAGGACATCTTAAGACTCTATATGACATATTAGCACGTTGAAAAGCACGTAACTATGACGTAGGACGCCTTAAAGCTCCAAACAACATATTACAACATTGTACGAAACCATAAAACTCGATAATAAATCTAATGAAATATTCCAAGTCCTTTCAAGATCGTACGATAACATCAGGACTTGTTACGCCGCTGTATGCGACATTAGCAAAATGAAAAGCAATTTATAATAATGTAGGACGCGATACAACTTCTAAGAACACCTTACATCACCGTTCGAAACATTAAAACTCCATAATAAACCTAATGAATTCCTCCGAGTCATTTAATCATCGTACGACAACTTAGAATATCTTACGACTCTGTATGTCACATTAGCAACTTGAAAATCATGTTACTATAATGTACGACACCTCACAACTCCTAACAAGACCTTACAATACCGTAAGTAAACATAAAATCCATAAGAAAAAACCTAATGAATTCGTCCGAGTCCTTTGAACATCGTATTACAAGTTAGGTCATCTTAAGAATCTGTATGACATATTAGCACGTTGAAAAGCACGTATGTATGACGTAGGACGCCTTAAAGCTGCAAACAACACCTTACAAAACCGTACAAAACCATAAAACTCCATAATAAACCTAATGAATTTGTCCAAGTCCTTTGAAAATCGTAAGATAACTCAGGACTTGTTACGACTCCATATGCGACATTAGAAACATGAAAAACAATTTATAATAATGTAGGACGCGTTACAACTTTTAAGAACACCTTACATCACCATTCGAAACATTAAAACTCCATAATAAACCTAATGACTCTTTCCGAGTCATTTAAACATCGTACGACAGCTTAGAATATCTTACGAGTCTGTATGCCACATTAGCACCTTGAAAAGCATGTTACTATAATGTACGACACCTCACAACTCGTAACAACACCTTACAATACCGTAAGTAAACATAAAATCCATAATAAACCTAATGAATTAGTCCGAGTCCTTTGCACATCGTATTACAAGTTAGGTCATCTTAAGTATCTGTATGACATATTAGCACGTTGAAAAGCACGTAAGTATGACGTAGGACGCCCTAAAGCTCCAAACAATACATTACAACACCGTGCGAAACCATAAAACTCCATAATAAACGTAATGAAATTGTCCACGTCCTTTAAAAATCGTAAAATAACTCAGGACTTGTTACGACTCTGTATGCGACATTAGCAACATGAAAAACAATTTATAATAATGTAGGACGCGTTACAACTTTTAAGAACACCTTACATCACCGTTCGAAACATTAAAACTCCATAATAAACCTATTGAATTTTTCCCACTCATTTAAACATCGTATGACAACTTAGAATATCTTACGACTCTATATGCCACATTAGCACCTTGAAAAGCATGTTTCTATAATGTACGACACCTCACAACTCCTAACAACACCTTACAATACCGTAAGTAAACAAAAAATCCATAATAAACCTAATGAATTGGTCCGAGTCTTTTGAACATCGTATTACAAGTTAGGACATCTTAAGACTCTATATGACATATTAGCACGTTGAAAAGCACGTAACTATGACGTAGGACGCCTTAAAGCTCCAAACAACATATTACAACACTGTACGAAACCATAAAACTCGATAATAAATCTAATGAAATATTCCAAGTCCTTTCAAGATCGTACGATAACATCAGGACTTGTTACGACGCTGTATGCGACATTAGCAAAATGAAAAGCAATTTATAATAATGTAGGACGCGATACAACTTCTAAGAACACCTTACATCACCGTTCGAAACATTAAAACTCCATAATAAACCTAATGAATTCCTCCGAGTCATTTAATCATCGTACGACAACTTAGAATATCTTACGACTCTGTATGTCACATTAGCAACTTGAAAATCATGTTACTATAATGTACGACACCTCACAACTCCTAACAAGACCTTACAATACCGTAAGTAAACATAAAATCCATAAGAAAAAACCTAATGAATTCGTCCGAGTCCTTTGAACATCGTATTACAAGTTAGGTCATCTTAAGAATCTGTATGACATATTAGCACGTTGAAAAGCACGTATGTATGACGTAGGACGCCTTAAAGCTGCAAACAACACCTTACAAAACCGTACGAAACCATAAAACTCCATAATAAACCTAATGAATTTGTCCAAGTCCTTTGAAAATCGTAAGATAACTCAGGACTTGTTACAACTCCATAAGCGACATTAGAAACATGAAAAACAATTTATAATAATGTAGGACGCGTTACAACTTTTAAGAACACCTTACATCACCATTCGAAACATTAAAACTCCATAATAAACCTAATGACTTTTTCCGAGTCATTTAAACATCGTACGACAGCTTAGAATATCTTACGAGTCTGTATGCCACATTAGTACCTTGAAAAGCATGTTACTATAATGTACGACACCTCACAACTCGTAACAACACCTTACAATACGGTAAGTAAACATAAAATCCATAATAAACCTAATGAATTAGTCCGAGTCCTTTGCACATTGTATTACAAGTTAGGTCATCTTAAGAATCTGTATGACATATTAGCACGTTGAAAAGCACGTAAGTATGACGTAGGATGCCTTAAAGCTGCAAACAACACCTTACAACACCGTACGAAACCATAAAACTCTATAATAAACCTAATGAATTGTCCAAGTCCTTTGAAAATCGTAAGATAACTCAGGACTTGTTACGACTCTATATGCGACATTAGCAACATGAAAAACAATTTATAATAACGTAGGACGCGTTACAACTTTTAAGAACACCTTACATCACCGTTCAAAACATTAAAACTCCATAATAAACCTAATGACTTTTTCCGAGTCATTTAAACATCGTACGACAACTTAGAATATCTTACGAGTCTGTATGCCACATTAGCACCTTGATAAGCATGTTACTATAATGTATGACACCTCACAACTCGTAACAATACCTTACAATACCGTAAGTAAACATAAAATCCATGATAAACCTAATGAATTGGTCCGAGTCTTTTGAACATCGTATTACAAGTTAGGACATCTTAAGACTCTATATGACATATTAGCATGTTGAAAAGCACGTAAGTATGACGTAGGACGCCTTAAATCTCCAAACAACACATTACAACACCGTACGAAACCATAAAACTCCATAATAAACCTAATGAAATTGTCCAAGTCCTTTCAAGATCGTACGATAACATCAGGAGTTGTTACGACGCTGTAGGCGACATTAGAAACATGAAAAGAAATTTATAATAATGTAGGACGCGTTACAACTTTTAAGAACACCTTACATCACAGTTCGAAACATTAAAACTCTTTAATAAACCTAATGAATTCCTCCGAGTTATTTAATCATCGTACGACAACTTATAATATCTTACGACTCTATATGCCACATTAGCAACTTGAAAAGCATGTTACTATAATGTACGACACCTAACAACTCCTAACAACACCTTACAATACAGTAAGTAAACATAAAATCCATAAGAAAAAACCTAATGAATTCGTCCGAGTCCTTTGAACATCGTATTACAAGTTAGGTCATCTTAAGAATCTGTATGACATATTAACACGTTGAAAAGCACGTATGTATGACGTAGGACGCCTTAAAGCTGCAAACAACACTTTACAAAACCGTACGAAACCATAAAACTCCATAATAAACCTAATGAATTTGTCCAAGTACTTTGAAAATCTTAAGATAACTCAGGACTTGTTACGACTCTATATGCGACATTAGCAACATGAAAAACAATTTATAATAATGTAGGACGCGTTACAACTTTTAAGAACACCTTCCATCACCATTCGAAACATTAAAACTCCATAATAAACCTAATGACTTTTTCCGAGTCATTTAAACATCGTACGACAGCTTAGAATATCTTACGAGTCTGTATGCCACATTAGCACCTTGAAAAGCATGTTACTATAATGTACGACACCTCACAACTCGTAACAACACCTTGCAATACCGTAAGTAAACATAAAATCCATAAAAAACCTAATGAATTAGTCCGAGTCTTTTGAACATCGTATTACAAGTTAGGACATCTTAAGACTCTATATGACATATTAGCATGTTGAAAATCACGTAAGTATGACGTAGGACGCCTTAAAGCTCAAAACAACACATTACAACACCGTACGAAAACATAAAACTCCATAATAAACCTAATGCAATTGTCCAAGTCCTTTCAAGATCGTACGATAACATCAGGACTTGTTACGACGTTGTATGCGACATTAGCAACATGAAAAGCAATTTATAATAAAGTAGGACGCGTTACAACTTCTAAGAACACCTTACATCACCGTTCGAAACATTAAAACTCAATAATAAACCTAATGAATTCCTCCGAGTTATTTAATCATCGTATGACAACTTATAATATCTTACGACTCTGTATGCCACATTAGCAACTTGAAAAGCATGTTACTATAATGTACGACACCTCACAACTCCTAACAACACCTTACAATACCGTAAGTAAACATAAAATCCATAATAAACCTAATGAATTCTTCTGAGTCCTTTGAACATCGTATTACAAGTTAGGTCATCTTAAGAATCTGTATGACATATTAGCACGTTGAAAAGCACGTACGTATGACGTAGGACGCCTTAAAGCTGCAAACAACACCTTACAAAACCGTACGAAACCATAAAACTCCATAATAAACCTAATGAATTTGTCCAAGTCCTTTGAAAATCGTAAGATAACTCAGGACTTGTGACGACTCTATATGCGACATTAGCAACATGAAAAACAATTTATAATAATGTAGGGCGCGTTACAACTTTTAAGAACACCTTACATCACCATTCGAAACATTAAAACTCCATAATAAACCTAATGACTTTTTCCGAGTCATTTAAACATCGTACGACAGCTTAGAATATCTTACGAGTCTGTATGCCACATTAGCACCTTGAAAAGCATGTTACTATAATGTACGACACCTCACTACTCGTAACAACACCTTACAATACCGTAAGTAAACATAAAATCCATAATAAACCTAATGAATTAGTCTGAGTCCTTTGCACATCGTATTACAAGTTGGGTCATCTTAAGTATCTGTATGACATGTTAGCACGTTGAAAAGCACGTAAGTATGACGTAGGACGCCTTAAAGCTCCAAACAGTACATTACAACACCGTGCGAAACCATAAAACTCCATAATAAACGTAATGAAATTGTCCACGTCCTTTAAAAATCGTAAAATAACTCAGGACTTGTTACGACTCTGTATGCGACATTAGCAACATGAAAAACAATTTATAAGAATGTAGGACGCGTTACAACTTTTAAGAACACCTTACATCACCATTCGAAACATTAAAACTCCATAATAAACCTAATGACTTTTTCCGAGTCATTTAAACATCGTACGACAGCTTAGAATATCTTACGAGTCTGTATGCCACATTAGCACCTTGAAAAGCATGTTACTATAATGTACGACACCTCACAACTCGTAACAACACCTTGCAATACCGTAAGTAAACATAAAATCCATAAAAAACCTAATGAATTAGTTCGAGTCTTTTGAACATCGTATTACAAGTTAGGACATCTTAAGACTCTATATGACATATTAGCATGTTGAAAATCACGTAAGTATGACGTAGGACGCCTTAAAGCTCAAAACAACACATTACAACACCGTACGAAAACATAAAACTCCATAATAAACCTAATGCAATTGTCCAAGTCCTTTCAAGATCGTACGATAACATCAGGACTTGTTACGACGCTGTATGCGACATTAGCAACATGAAAAGCAATTTATAATAAAGTAGGACGCGTTACAACTTCTAAGAACACCTTACATCACCGTTCGAAACATTAAAACTCAATAATAAACCTAATGAATTCCTCCGAGTTATTTAATCATCGTACGACAACTTATAATATCTTACGACTCTGTATGCCACATTAGCAACTTGAAAAGCATGTTACTATAATGTACGACACCTCACAACTCCTAACAACACCTTACAATACCGTAAGTAAAAATAAAATCCATAATAAACCTAATGAATTCTTCTGAGTCCTTTGAACATCGCATTACAAGTTAGGTCATCTTAAGAATCTGTATGACATATTAGCATGTTGAAAAGCACGTACGTATGACGTAGGACGCCTTAAAGCTGCAAACAACACCTTACAAAACCGTACGAAACCATAAAACTCCATAATAAACCTAAAGAATTTGTCCAAGTCCTTTGAAAATCGTAAGCTAACTCAGGACTTGTGACGACTCTATATGCGACATTAGCAACATGAAAAACAATTTATAATAATGTAGGGCGCGTTACAACTTTTAAGAACACCTTACATCACCATTCGAAACATTAAAACTCCATAATAAACCTAATGACTTTTTCCGAGTCATTTAAACATCGTACGACAGCTTAGAATATCTTACGAGTCTGTATGCCACATTAGCACCTTGAAAAGCATGTTACTATAATGTACGACACCTCACTACTCGTAACAACACCTTACAATACCGTAAGTAAACATAAAATCCATAATAAACCTAATGAATTAGTCCGAGTCCTTTGCACATCGTATTACAAGTTGGGTCATCTTAAGTATCTGTATGACATATTAGCACGTTGAAAAGCACGTAAGTATGACGTAGGACGCCTTAAAGCTCCAAACAGTACATTACAACACCGTGCGAAACCATAAAACTCCATAATAAACGTAATGAAATTGTCCACGTCCTTTAAAAATCGTAAAATAACTCAGGACTTGTTACGACTCTGTATGCGACATTAGCAACATGAAAAACAATTTATAAGAATGTAGGACGCGTTACAACTTTTAAAAACACCTTACATCACCGTTCGAAACATTAAAATCCATAATAAACCAAATGAATTTTTCCGAGTCATTTAAACATCGTACGACAACTTAGAATATCTTACGACACTGTATGCCACATTAGCACCTTGAAAAGCATGTTACTATAATGTACGACACCTCACAACTCGTAACAACACCTTACAATACCGTAAGTAAACATAAAATCCATAATAAACCGAATGAATTGGACCGAGTCTTTTGAACATCGTATTACAAGTTAGGACATCTTAAGACTCTATATGACATATTAGCACGTTGAAAAGCACGTAAGTATGACGTAGGACGCCTTAAAGCTCCAAACAACATATTACAACACCGTACGAAACCATAAAACTCGATAATAAACATAATGAAATTTTCCAAGTCCTTTCAAGATCGTACAATAACATCAGGACTTGTTACGACGCTGTATGCGACATTAGCAAAATGAAAAGCAATTTATAATAATGTAGGACGCGTTACAACTTCTAAGAACACCTTACATCACCGTTCGAAACATTAAAACTCTATAATAAACCTAATGAATTCCTCTGAGTTATTTAATCATCGTACGACAACTTATATTATCTTACGACTCTGTATGCCACATTAGCACCTAGAAAAGCATGTTACTATAATGTACGACACCTCACAACTCCTAACAACACCTTACAATACCGTAAGTAAACATAAAATCCATAAGAAAAAACCTAATAAATTCGTCCGAGTCCTTTGAACATCGTATTACAAGTTAGGTCATCTTAAGAACCTGTATGACATATTAGCACGTTGAAAAGCACGTAAGTATGACGTAGGACGCCTTAAAGCTGCAAACAACACCTTACAACACCGTACGAAACCATAAAACTCCATGATAAACCTAATGAATTTGTCCAAGTCCTTTGAAAATCGTAAGATAACTCAGGACTTGTTACGACTCTGTATGCGACATTAGCAACATGAAAAACAATTTATAATAATGTAGGACGCGTTACAACTTTTAAGAACACCACCGTTCGAAACATTAAAACTCCATAATTAACTTAATGAATTTTTTTGAGTCATTTAAACATCGTACGACAACTTAGAATATCTTACGACTCTATATGCCACATTAGCACCTTGAAAAGCATGTTACTATAATGTACGACACCTCACAACTCGTAACAACACCTTACAATACCGTAAGTAAACATAAAATCCATAATAAACCTAATTATATGGTCCTAGTCTTTTGAACATCGTATTACAAGTTAGGACATCTTAAGACTCTATATGACATATTAGCACGTTGAAAAGCACGTAAGTATGACGTAGGATACCTTAAAGCTCCAAAGAACACATTACAACACCGTACGAAACCATAAAACTCCATAATAAACCTAATGAAATTGTCCAAGTACTTTCAAGATCGTACGATAACATCAGGACTTTTTACGACGCTGTATGCGACATTAGCAACATGAAAAGCAATTTATAATAATGTAGGACGCGTTACATGTTAGGGCTATTTCCTAGTTAAGATTTACTTTGTATTTGTTTATATGTTTTATGTATATCTTAGGGTCTATTTTGTTATATTCCTTAAACTTGTAATTGTTGCTTAAAAGCATGTAGTGAGAGAATGTGAAGAGAGAGGCTAGATCACTATTCACGTTAGAGAGAGAACTAAGTGTGTGTGATTTATTTTCTCATGCACTTGTACTACAAATCTGCTTTGATCATCAATATACAAAAGAGAATTATTAGTATGAATTGTGTTTATGATTGAACTGTGTTTGTGTATGATTTATTCTGATCATTGAGCGATATTATCGATCCAATTGAACCTATCAATTGGTATCAGAGCTGTTGGTATTGTGTTCTTCGCTATTCATCAAGCAAAACACATCAATATTGCTCAAAAATCATGATCTGAATGAATTGTTGCTGTTTTTAGTTGTGATTTATCATCGCAATCACTCCTAATTCACAACGATTGTGCAAATTCCATCAGATTATCATCAGATCTGAGGAATTAAGAAGATTGAAAAAGTTACTGTTCGATTGAATTTTGCTCAAATTCATCAAAATTTGATCATGTTTTGGATTGATTGAGATTAGGGATTGATAATCGGACTATTTCACTGCTTGTGTGTGAATTTTGAACGAATTGGACAAGTTTTTGACAAACCCAGAAAAATTCTCATGATGAAGATGATGAACAGTATGAACTTGGTTGAAGATTAACTTGCCGGGTGATAAATTTGACTTAGACAATTTCCTTTGGACTTAGATTGAAGAACAATTAGGTCCTGTGCAGCCGTGTAAAGGAATTTGTGCTAGACGGGTAAAGAATTTGACGAGAAAAAGTGTTACTGTTCAGCCGGATCAACTACTGTTGTGCCGGGTAATACAATGTTACGCCGGGTGATTAACAATTTCAGCCGGGTGATCAACAACTGTGTAGCCGGGTAAACAACTTTGCCGTGTGATCGTCAAACTGTTCAGCCGGGTAAAGCTTTTGCCGTGTCAAGATTCAAGCCGGGTCAAGTTTCACTGCCGTGTGAAGTTAACTGTGCAGCCGGGTAACTGTTCTGCCGGGTGAAGAATCCAAGTTTTAAAACTGTTGAGCCGTGTGACTGTTCAGACGGGTGAAGACTTTTTCTCTGCCGGGTGAAGACAAAAGCTACTGTTCAGCCGGGTGAAGAAGGAATTTCACTGTTCAGCCGTGTGACTCATTTTTAGTTGTTTTAATACTTGTTTTCTTATCTTGTCATTAATTACTTGTCTTTATTTTTATAGTTTAACAATTTCTTTTCAAAAATTAACAAAAAGCAAAATATTTTCTTTAAAAACTTTTAAAATGGCACCTAATGATGATTCTGATAACCGTGTTCCTAGACTTGTCAATCGTGCAGATTTCAAGAATTGGACGATTAGACCGAAGCATCATCTCTGTTCAATAGACAATGATCTTTGGAAGTCAATTGACAAGGGTCCCCACATACCTACACAGACTGCTCCAGATATTGCAAGTACCTACACCAAAGACTCTACTAAACCTTATCCAGATGATAATTTGTCAGCAGAAGATTTGAGGAAAGTGAAGAATGATAGCAAAGCATATTCTCTGATGTGTAAGGGATTGCCACTACAAGTACCGTAACACCCGAGAATTTCAGATTAACCCCGTTAACAAAATCTGGTTACTTCTATTAATGAAATTATACTCCATCTTTAATGAGTTGAGTTAAACGTGCTACATATTACACAAACAGTTACATGTAACGACAATCCAAGGAATTACCAGATCACGTGAGTTAATACACGGATGTTGGCGAGTTGATAAAATAATAATTCCGAACAACTAAATAAATATAAATTTAGTGAACTTATATGTTATGTGACCGAAAGGTTTTTGGAAACATTGTGTGACAACTCGAAACCTATTTTAATGTCCGTATCTAATTTTCGGGACGAAAATTCCTTCAACAAGGGGATGATGTGACACCCGACAAATTCAGGTTAACTTCGTTAGTTAAACTCTGTTAGTCACGTTAACGCAATTATACTTTTCATTTAATTTGATGAATTAAATGTGCAAACCGTTATATACATATTCACACGAAACGACCACACGAGTTAATACCCGGGCGTTGGTGATCTTAAATGAATGTGAATACAATAATAATACATTTTAACTGTTATGTGTGCTTAATTGTTGAATTTTCGTGTAACCGCGTATTTACCGGTTTTAACTGTTTGCGGATTTCGGTAACCCTTACGAAACAAAAATGAATATTTGAGAATGATTTTCATGGTGTTTGCAAAACCGAAACAAAACGGGGCCCGTGGATCACCCATGTGACCCATGGATGGCCAAGGCCCAACCCAACTTAACCTTTAACAATAATTAACAAAACTTAACTAAACCTAAACCTAAACAAATAAAAAAAAACGTTTTTGGCCTTCTTCTCCCCTATTTGCTGCCGTCGCATATACACAACACACATACAAGTTGATTTTTGCTAGTTTGATTCAATATTTGGTGATTTCGGGTGTTGATTGAAGTAGTAAACGCTATACAAGTAAGTTTTGATCTTAAAACTATCATATATGTTACAAAAATTTCATCTTTCAAAACCCTAGTTCATCCAAGTTCTTCAATTGATAATCTATATGTGAAATTGGGTATTGATTATAGGTTATTTGATGTTTTGATAAATTGGTAATCAATAGAATCTATGGTTGTGTTTTTGTGAAACTAGGGTGATTATGAAGGCATGAGAACATGGAACTTTATACATAATCATGATTAAATATAGTTAGATATGAACTTGTATGATGATTAGAATGAAATTTGGATACTAATCATATTGCTTTAGTCATGTTTTTGACAAAACCGGTAATGATAAATGTTGGACAGATTCGTAACCTGAGCTTACATGGACTATAACTTGTTGAAAACCGAACCAAAAGGGGGCATTCTTGAGCCTAGATTGTAGTTTAAAGAGTTTAGTTTCCAGAAAACTAAACCAATTAATTTTTAGAGAAGATTAAGTCAGTCTTTTTGATTTTACAAAAACAGATGTCAAATCTGAAAATCTGGACAGAAAATGAGTCAACTTCAAAAGGTCATAACTTTATAATTAAAACTTATTATTGGATGATTCTTACATCAAATTAAAGCTTATTGTCTTAGCTTTCTATATTGGTAAAATTTGTATTTTTATTCCCCTGTATGGTCGTTCAAATTTTATAAAACTTTATAGTGTGCAATCAGGTGTCTTTTCTGACCTTGATGTAAAGAGGTATTTTTAATAAATAGTTGATTTAGGTTTTAAGTAAAGTATATAAAATAAGAAATGAACTTAAGACAATATTTAATCTATAGTTAAAATTTGGGACTTATACATGTTAGTTTATGTTGGTTTCTGTACAAAATAAAAAGGGTCAACAAAGCTGAAAAATCTGAATAATGGACTTGCAATGTGTTTCACTTGTGTTTTGTGTGTAACTTGTCAATTAGACATATGATGACTTGGTGATGATGCTTTCATGCTATTAGGTTCATAAGTAAGTAATATGAATGTTTCAAATATGCATAGTCATAGGTGGATAACTTGATATTTTGAATGTGATCAGTTAATCTTGTTAAAGTTAGTAGCATTATTGAAACGAGTGTTGAGAACTTTCATAAGGAGCATGATAGACACTATATGTGAGTTATGTGATGTTTATATGGTTACCTATAGTAGAGTTGGATTCGCTTAAAATGTAGTCTCGGATGTGAATTCCTAAAAATAGTAACTTTACTAAAAACAAAGTTTGATTCTTTAACATATGTACTATGTGCTAGAATTCGATTGCTCTCATTGTCTAAATGAACATAAACAAACATGAACACAATTAAAAACTCACCCACGGGTTGTTGGGTCAACAAAAGTCAACTTTGGTCAAAGTTGGTCAAAAGTCAAACTTTTCAAATCGCAAGTAAACAATTGAACTGTTTGGATGCATAGGGTTTTACATACATGCACAAACACACACTTATGGACTTATCATGTAGTAGGAATGATGTGTTTGCTTTTACCTTGCTGATGCGTGTAGCTGTGCACCCGAAGGTGAGTTCACTGAACTGTTTGCTTTTGTGGGCTGAACTCGGACGAATACTTTTACGGATTTACAAATTTTGTATGTCGCATGTCTGGATTAGAGCAACTTTTATTTTGTTCATGAAAGACCTCATGGATACCTAGTTGACCGTTAGTATTTGTGAAATAGCGGGGAAATTTTGAGTAGTACTACTGGGTTTGACAAACCCCACCCGGGCTAGTCGCGCTAGCACGACAGAAGGACCTGTCGAACGGGTGTTTAATGACCTAACATACTTACTATGCATCCTGCTGGGATGTACGAACGGGCAAACTGCACTTAATGTGTACATACGTCAGCTTCGGTCAGATACATTACGCCTCTAAGGACATGTGCTGTAGATTAGCTACCTACAATGACATACTTAATTTATATTTCTGCTTGCAACTGAACTTACTTGATTTTATACTTACTATGTGAACTCACCAACCGTCGTGCTGACACTTGTTAGACTTTCACTTTTACAGGTCACTGAGGTACCACGCACTTAGGACATGGCATGGAGTCACGGCTTTTCATTTAAACATTTTCATGCATTACAACCCATGTTTTGAGTTTAATGTCTATTTAAACCTTGTATCTTGTATTGGACGCGTGTACTGCGCATTAGTTTCCAATTTAATATTTTGGCATTACATTTCGTTTACGCTTCCGCAAACTTTTAAATGTTAACTCTGTAATAAATTTTCTCATTTAATGAGACACGTATGTTTTAAATTCATATAGTGTCGTTTGGTGTAACTAATGACTGAGATCCTGGTTTGTCACACATTTAACGGTAAAACTCCGTTAGTGGATTTTGGGGGTGTGACAGATTGGTATCAGAGCCATTGGTTATAGCGAACTAGGTTTGCATTGCATTGCATTCTAGACTATAACTGTACACTGCATTAGTTGCACTTATGTGAATTCATTTGTGACCTATATACATGTTATATACCTATACAAACGATTACATTAGCATTACATGAAGTAACCAACCTGTATTACGTGACACTTCTAGTGAAGCTTGAACTGGATGTGTATCTGCTAGTTTTGAATTGTTCACTGAAGTCTGCATGAGAAATATTTGACAATGACCTTGTTCAAAAGTATCACGCTTTTTAGGCCAAATTTTTTTTAGGGGCCTTAGTTGAGAAACGATTACATTTCATTATAACTTGAAACTTACATGACTATGGCAACAAACTGGTTTCGTATGAAGCCTAGACAATTCAGATTTGAATTACCTACCTCATTATGACAACCAACTGGCAGAGACCGATGCCTAAGGTATAGAGGTACATGAACAACAGTAATGGATATTTGTCCAGGAACTTATTCCTAGTGAGGTCATGACTTATTACTTATGTGACCTCCTACGTGCTATTACAAATTACTTATTATACGACACGTTCGTGTGCTACAGCATGTTACTTAATATGAGACATTATTAGTTGTAACATGTGACTTACTGTGTGATCCACTACATGTTATTCACTTGATTTGATATTACTACTGCTTATACACATCGTACACCCAGATTGTGCCTAGACTAGTAGTCTTACCCTTAGTAAGAACTTACACCATACCTGATACATGCGACCCATTGATATAACACACTGATGGCATGTTAGTGTCCTATACATCTAGTATGGTCGTCTCCTACTTATAGGTTTATCATACACTTGATATGGGATAGCAATACCACACGAACGAATGTAAATCGAAGAACATAACTAAACGTAAGATTAATGTACCCGGTGGGAGACAAACTTGGGTGAATGTGTAAGGTAAATTGACGATTACGGGTGCGCAACGTAATGGTGAATTTACAAGTACATGATGATCCTGGCAAAATCTGCCATGTGGGCGATATCCAAACAGAAACACAAAAGTGATGAATCAATCAATACAAGTTCATCTGAAACAAACAATTCACTTCTAAATAACGCACCGATATTAAGTCAATGCTTGACTGAACCCATTAAATCCATATACGGGTGGTATACAATTACAATACAACCTTTGATGGCATATGATAAGTTTATCTTAAAACTACATACATTTTACCTTATACACCTAAGTTAAAGATAATTGAAATCTTTTCTTGGTGGCACACAAATAAGAACAAATATCTGTGTTGAAAAACCTGATAATGTTCCGCTACTACTATATTGGTCTCCTAATGACACGGCCCATTCCACATAACCAATCTGAATCCACCAGTTGAAACATTTACCTTACTGAAGTCACAACCTTATGATACGTAATGAGATGCTTTAATTTATGGTCGGTGTACTATAACCTCCTACCAACAGTCGGTAACATCTTAACATCATTGGTTATGCAAATAAATGTTAAACAAACCCTATAATTCTTAGAATTCCATGGAGGAGTCTAATAAAGCTAACAACTTATATATATATATATATGTATATATATATATATATATATATATAATAAAACTCTTGTTGATATGACAAACCAACCGCGTAATATTGCTCATTCAAAATCACTTATTGTGAGGTAAATCTGTATTGCTTAAACATTCATGTGAATACCTCGTAACATACCAGACTCGTCCTAAAAGTACTTCACCTAATTGTACACTATTCTCAATTCTTCAAGATAAATAGAACTCTAATTTATTTCTGATAATAAATTACCTAGAAATAATTCCGACTCATGATGTTTCAATTGTTAACGATGCACTGGCGAACCACACGTGTAGTATGCATACGTTTCGATCTAGTGGGATGACTCGCCTTAATCCAACCCTCTTGTAAATGTTAATTCTCACACTCCATCCGCACATCTATTATGTTAAAACACGTTTTGGGTTTAATTTAAATTACTTATTATTATCATTATTACTATTTTTATCTTTAAAGAACATATGTTTAATTAAAAACATTATCTACTTCTGTACATCTTAATATGTAATCGAACTTCTTTACCTGCTTAGTAGAGCAGAATCCAAGTTAAGCGTTCTTAATGTCTCAAGTCAGTGATAATTCAGATTCGAACCACATAAAATTCTAATACATAACCGATGTTACAGTATACATTACAACATTACCATTTCATTTAATTCATATTCCATTTCCTCAACCCTTTGAATGACTTAGTAAAGTAGGCAAGAATGTTTGTACGCGACAGGTACGCCTTCGAGGCGTTGTGGTGTGGTGGGTTAGCTGCCATACACCCTATATATAAACACTAACGGTATGTGGGATGTGGACCTGAAACCAAGCCGATAATTAATCCGGGAAACTCTAATATAAAAATAAAAAAAAAATAAAAAAATAAATAAAAATAAAATAAAAAAACACAAAATTTCTTATAAAGCTGTTTGATCTATCACTTATAGGGTAACCTACTATGTACTCAGATAAATTATAACTTTCATATATCCTTTATTCACAATAACAACAAAAACCAAACATTTCATAACTGACACACGCATACAAATTCTGATCTGGAATACATTTCACGACTCTAAGAATTCTGTTGATGATTACCACCATCAACAATAAACCAACACTACCGGTTGATGTTCTGAGGGAGATTCACTCATTACGGTCCAGGGCAACCGCTTTCTAATTTGTTCCATTTCCGGTACACCTTTGTAATTGCCAAGAAACATAATATTGATACTCTGATTATCCTTTGGCACTTGGGCGCCTGACGTTCCTTCATAGAAGCTCTATTATCCAGCAATTTCCATATTAAACTTAATTAGCTTCCTTAATAAAAAGTGTTTAGCCGCCATGTAAGAAACTTTAACCTAGCTATTTTAACTTGTGAAGGTCCTAGTAGAGGAAACCATATAAGATATGATGATACTGAAGCCACCCGACACATGTAATGATATAACATGAGATCCTTTCTAATCCGTTAATGAACTTGGAACCCCTAGACTTTAAATCGGACTGTTATACCTCATCGTCTTCTATATCCTCAAATGGTGAATCTAAACACTACTGTACGATGAATCCCGTTATAAAAATCACAGCTAGAGTATTACTATTTAATATTGGAACCCTCACCTAGTAGGTTAGGGAGCTAAAACCACAAATAATGAACTGGACTAAAACTATATCTCCATAAAGAATTTCCGAATCTAATCCCCATCTAATGTCGGCTTACGAATCTCATGGAACCTGCCTCTATGAGAAAATGGTTTGTTTATCGTATACTCCCACACACCCTTGTAAACAATACCTTGGAGTTCAATTAAAACATGTGGCCTTTAGAACACTTGTTTTCGGCTAGTGTTGTAGGAATTAAAATCTAAAGATACAACGAAAATCACGTAACAACAAGAGCTTGATAATACAGTAACACAACCATAAAACTATCTAGGTTGAAACACTAAACAACAAATTAAGAACTTGGTAATGAGATGACCAGCATGAAACTGTGATCATACGCAGGAAGTGGAGCGAAATATTGAGGTATTGTAATTGTAACAACTATGTAAACAAATGTATGGCGAAGTCTAAGATAACATTCTTGAAAACCTTCTCAGTGAGAAAATGCTTGGCGTATCATATGCCCCCGGACACACTTCTAACCGTAACACTCGGATCTCATCAAAGAGAAAATCGATTGTAGTCCAAAGGATTAGGAACACTTCATGTAACATAGACACTTTCATTTTTATACTACTTCAGTAAGCAAACATTAATAACATTTTACCCTACATCATCATCCAACAACTTTTCTATCGACTACAATGAATCATGAATACTTATTAAGTTCCTTGATCATTCTTGCTTAATTCACGTACGTCCGAACATATAGATAGTATCAAAAAAAAAATTCATTCCTCATCTATTTTTTAGAAGGTCCATGACATCCTTGAGACCGCGTTTTGACAACGTTTCTTTAATGAAGGCAAGTACCTACACACGATATAACTTGTGCACAAGTTGTCTGAGTCCAACAATCTATACCAATAAATGAACTCTTCAGTTAATACTTCGTCCTCGGGTAGCTAATAACAACGTGGAACTCATTAATATGAATCCCCAAAATATACAGTATAGAAATCGTTATTTGTAAATCCCATCCAAAAACTTTGGAATCCCATCAAAACCATGATACATTAGACCATTTGAAACCCTAGGGTATTGGCCTTCTAGGTCATTGACTGGGTCAGTTTTAAAAGATAAACATGGTACATAATGTTTCTGATGTCTTCAACCTATACATTATTTGAATGGAACACTTGTCGTCTCAATCGATGAACAATAACATTTCACAGAAAATCAGTTGAAATATTAGTCAAAGAATTCAGAACACTCAAACACTGTAAGATCACTATAGTCGAAGTTGGCTAGAACTTAGAAGCATCTTTAATTATTTCAAATGACAACATCAAATACTAATACTATTGGTTAAATTTTCGGGACGAAAATTCTTTCAACAAGGGGATGATGTAACACCCGAGAATTTCAGATTAACCCCGTTAACAAAATCTGGTTACTTCTATTAATGAAATTATACTCCATCTTTAATGAGTTGAGTTAAACGTGCTACATATTACACAAACAGTTACATGTAACGACAATCCAAGGAATTACCAGATCACGTGAGTTAATACACGGATGTTGGCGAGTTGATAAAATAATAATTCCGAACAACTAAATAAATATAAATTTAGTGAACTTATATGTTATGTGACCGAAAGGTTTTTGGAAACATTGTGTGACAACTCGAAACCTATTTTAATGTCCGTATCTAATTTTCGGGACGAAAATTCCTTCAACAAGGGGATGATGTGACACCCGACAAATTCAGGTTAACTTCGTTAGTTAAACTCTGTTAGTCACGTTAACGCAATTATACTTTTCATTTAATTTGATGAATTAAATGTGCAAACCGTTATATACATATTTACACGAAAGACCACACGAGTTAATACCCGGGCGTTGGTGATCTTAAATGAATGTGAATACAATAATAATACATTTTAACTGTTATGTGTGCTTAATTGTTGAATTTTCGTGTAACCGCGTATTTACCGGTTTTAACTGTTTGCGGATTTCGGTAACCCTTACGAAACAAAAATGAATATTTGAGAATGATTTTCATGGTGTTTGCAAAACCGAAACAAAACGGGGCCCGTGGATCACCCATGTGACCCATGGATGGCCAAGGCCCAACCCAACTTAACCTTTAACAATAATTAACAAAACTTAACTAAACCTAAACCTAAACAAATAAAAAAAAACGTTTTTGGCCTTCTTCTCCCCTATTTGCTGCCGTCGCATATACACAACACACATACAAGTTGATTTTTGCTAGTTTGATTCAATATTTGGTGATTTCGGGTGTTGATTGAAGTAGTAAACGCTATACAAGTAAGTTTTGATCTTAAAACTATCATATATGTTACAAAAATTTCATCTTTCAAAACCCTAGTTCATCCAAGTTCTTCAATTGATAATCTATATGTGAAATTGGGTATTGATTATAGGTTATTTGATGTTTTGATAAATTGGTAATCAATAGAATCTATGGTTGTGTTTTTGTGAAACTAGGGTGATTATGAAGGCATGAGAACATGGAACTTTATACATAATCATGATTAAATATAGTTAGATATGAACTTGTATGATGATTAGAATGAAATTTGGATACTAATCATATTGCTTTAGTCATGTTTTTGACAAAACCGGTAATGATAAATGTTGGACAGATTCGTAACCTGAGCTTACATGGACTATAACTTGTTGAAAACCGAACCAAAAGGGGGCATTCTTGAGCCTAGATTGTAGTTTAAAGAGTTTAGTTTCCAGAAAACTAAACCAATTAATTTTTAGAGAAGATTAAGTCAGTCTTTTTGATTTTACAAAAACAGATGTCAAATCTGAAAATCTGGACAGAAAATGAGTCAACTTCAAAAGGTCATAACTTTATAATTAAAACTTATTATTGGATGATTCTTACATCAAATTAAAGCTTATTGTCTTAGCTTTCTATATTGGTAAAATTTGTATTTTTATTCCCCTGTATGGTCGTTCAAATTTTATAAAACTTTATAGTGTGCAATCAGGTGTCTTTTCTGACCTTGATGTAAAGAGGTATTTTTAATAAATAGTTGATTTAGGTTTTAAGTAAAGTATATAAAATAAGAAATGAACTTAAGACAATATTTAATCTATAGTTAAAATTTGGGACTTATACATGTTAGTTTATGTTGGTTTCTGTACAAAATAAAAAGGGTCAACAAAGCTGAAAAATCTGAATAATGGACTTGCAATGTGTTTCACTTGTGTTTTGTGTGTAACTTGTCAATTAGACATATGATGACTTGGTGATGATGCTTTCATGCTATTAGGTTCATAAGTAAGTAATATGAATGTTTCAAATATGCATAGTCATAGGTGGATAACTTGATATTTTGAATGTGATCAGTTAATCTTGTTAAAGTTAGTAGCATTATTGAAACGAGTGTTGAGAACTTTCATAAGGAGCATGATAGACACTATATGTGAGTTATGTGATGTTTATATGGTTACCTATAGTAGAGTTGGATTCGCTTAAAATGTAGTCTCGGATGTGACTTCCTAGAAATAGTAACTTTACTAAAAACAAAGTTTGATTCTTTAACATATGTACTATGTGCTAGAATTCGATTGCTCTCATTGTCTAAATGAACATAAACAAACATGAACACAATTAAAAACTCACCCACGGGTTGTTGGGTCAACAAAAGTCAACTTTGGTCAAAGTTGGTCAAAAGTCAAACTTTTCAAATCGCAAGTAAACAATTGAACTGTTTGGATGCATAGGGTTTTACATACATGCACAAACACACACTTATGGACTTATCATGTAGTAGGAATGATGTGTTTGCTTTTACCTTGCTGATGCGTGTAGCTGTGCACCCGAAGGTGAGTTCACTGAACTGTTTGCTTTTGTGGGCTGAACTCGGACGAATACTTTTACGGATTTACAAATTTTGTATGTCGCATGTCTGGATTAGAGCAACTTTTATTTTGTTCATGAAAGACCTCATGGATACCTAGTTGACCGTTAGTATTTGTGAAATAGCGGGGAAATTTTGAGTAGTACTACTGGGTTTGACAAACCCCACCCGGGCTAGTCGCGCTAGCACGACAGAAGGACCTGTCGAACGGGTGTTTAATGACCTAACATACTTACAGTGCATCCTGCTGGGATGTACGAACGGGCAAACTGCACTTAATGTGTACATACGTCAGCTTCGGTCAGATACATTACGCCTCTAAGGACATGTGCTGTAGATTAGCTACCTACAATGACATACTTAATTTATATTTCTGCTTGCAACTGAACTTACTTGATTTTATACTTACTATGTGAACTCACCAACCGTCGTGCTGACACTTGTTAGACTTTCACTTTTACAGGTCACTGAGGTACCACGCACTTAGGACATGGCATGGAGTCACGGCTTTTCATTTAAACATTTTCATGCATTACAACCCATGTTTTGAGTTTAATGTCTATTTAAACCTTGTATCTTGTATTGGACGCGTGTACTGCGCATTAGTTTCCAATTTAATATTTTGGCATTACATTTCGTTTACGCTTCCGCAAACTTTTAAATGTTAACTCTGTAATAAATTTTCTCATTTAATGAGACACGTATGTTTTAAATTCATATAGTGTCGTTTGGTGTAACTAATGACTGAGATCCTGGTTTGTCACACATTTAACGGTAAAACTCCGTTAGTGGATTTTGGGGGTGTGACAAGTACTGTCAAGGTTGGATACCTATCAAACAGGATACACATTGTTCAAAGCCTTGAAGTCCATTTGTGAAGGAGGTGAACAACTCAGAAGTCTCAAGAAACAAAAGTTGAAGAGACAGTTGGAGTTATTTGAACACATTGCTGGAGAATCCGTGCACCAAATGATGAATAGGTTTGTTCATCTGACTACTGAAATGACAAATGCTGGTGCAAAGACAGATCTCCAAGATCTAAATGACAGATTGTTATGTGCACTTCCATCATCATGGAAACAGACTGTGACTCTACTGAAACATACTGAAAAGTTTCCGATGGATTTGGATTTGCTCATTGCAAAGATTGAAGAAGTAGAGATTGATGAAGGTTCTAGAAACACTGATAGAACTGGTTCACATGCACAATACAAATATATTGTGAATCCTGCTAATACTGTGGAGAATGCTTTTCTTGCACAAGATGCAATGAAGTTTGAAGAAGAGGGTGATTTATTTGTGGGCGCAAGTTTCTATACTGATTCATCATACTTTCCAAGTTCGCCAACTTATTCTCAACCTCAATCTCCACCAAGAGCTCAAGTTCAAAGTCAGAATCTGAAGAATCAAGTAGAAAATCAAAGTTCGAATGTTCAAGCAAAGGTAAAAGATGTGATGAACATCTTGTTACTAGATGACGAGACCAAAACTACCTTTACAGCTTTTATGGCAAGTTTTCAAGCATACCAAGGAAGTCATTTGAGTCAAATGGACGTTGTCCTTCAAGATTTATTTGAGATGGATCCTGATGACGTTCAGGAAATGGACTTAAACTGGCAGATGGTAATGGTTGCATATAGAACACAGAAGCATGCATATGTTAACCGAAGCTACAAGCCTCATGCAAACAAGACGGTTGGATTTGACAAATCGAAGGCCAGATGCTTTAACTGTAATTGTTATGGTCATTTTTCAAGGGAATGCGAAGCTCCTAAGAATCAGAATTACAACGACCAAGCTAGTTCAAGTAATCAAGGTCAAGGTCAAAGCTCGCAACAGTCTTCGAGCTACCAAAGCAGAAATCAATGTTTCTTTCAAAAACCATACAAAAGTCTTCCCATGCCGGAATTGAAGGATGAAGGAAAGAAACCATAAGATCAAACAAAGGCACTGGTAGTGAGTGTAAAAGACGGATATGATTGGAGTGCGTATGCAGAACAATTCACATCTGATCTTACATCAAGTTTGGCACTGGTATGTGAAATCGAAGAAGACTGGTCAGAAGAAGGAGATATCAAGGTGATTGATACTGTGAGTGAAGATTCAGAGGAATATGACTGGAGTGCCAAGTCTGATCCTGTTGATGAATCTGAGTCAGAAATTGCGCTGATGGCTACATCCAGTGAGTCTTCATCATCTACCGAACAACCAAAGGTTAGTGCTGATTTACCCCCTAATTATGTTCCATTACCTGCTGATGTGAAAGAAAGGTTATGTTCAGAACAATGCATTCAACAGGTAGAACATTATCGAACTCATTCATTTAAAATTGGTGATAAATTAAGCAAACATGAGAAAATTCATGAACAACTTAAAATTGATCACAAAATTTCTGATGAGAAGATTTTGTCACTTAAAGAATCATGGAACAAAACCTTAAAGGAACTGGAACTGGTAACAAAACAACTTGAAGAAATGACAAAGAACTTTGAACAAGAAAAAGTTGCTCATGCTGTCACGCAAGTTGAATTAACAAAAGTTAAAAGTTGTAAGAACATGGTGAAACAACTTGTAAGTGAAAGAGGTAACAAAACCAAAACCGGGTTGGGTTTCACTCATGAACCAATGCCAAATTCAATCACACAAACCTTACCGGAAAACTTTAATGAATTTGATCATTCACCTGAAAATGAACGAAAATTCAAAGAAATTCAAAGAAGTAAATCCGAGTCTGAAGGATCTGAAGTGCTAATGGAAAGTTTGAAAGAAGAAGATGGTGTGACAACTGAAGCATATGATGATGAAGCTAGCAACAAATCAGAGCCTGTTCTGATTCAACTTCTTGAGTATCCGGAACTGAATCCGAAGTCAGAAACAGTGAAGGAAGAAGGAGAATTTTCAGGATACAATGATCCTGAATACATCAGGTGGAAGAAAGAACAAAAGGCGCAAGTTGCTGATCAGTTGATCAAAAAGAATACAGTGAAGAAGGCTGAAGTTTCAACTGCGAAGAAGCAGAAATCGAAAGTAATGACCAATCAATCTGAAACAAAAGAATCGAAAGGTAAAAGTGTCATAAAATCAAATGACAATACCAAAGCTCAAAATGTTAAACCTGTCAAGAAAGTGTCAAAAGGAAAAACAATTAAGTTTGTGTCTGCAGGAACGTTTGATTTGAACGGATCTTATGGTAAACCAATCAATTCTCCAATCAAATCTAACTCTGGTCTGAAAACAGGTTCAGGTCCTAAGTCTTCCACTGTCAATGATAAGAGAATTGAATCTAAAAAGGTAACCAAACAGAACAGTTTAAAATCGAACCAAAGTCCCATGCAAGCAAAATCACAAACAAAGTCTCCACAAAAGAGTCAAGTTAATCTAAAACCGAACAACACTGATAATGAATCTCGAATGGGTTCAACATCAAAAGTTAACAATCGGCTCTTTAGGGTTAGCAAGAAACACTGTGAGATTTGTGATCGTTATAACCATGCAACTGCTGAATGTTTCTTTAACAGGTATTGCAGTTTCTGTGACAAAAGAAATCATTCTTCAGAAGAATGTTATTATAACAAATTTTGTGATATTTGTGAAAGTAGAAATCATGACACAAAGGACTGTTTCTTTCGAACAAACTCAACAAGAGAAATGACTTTGGTTCCAAATTTTCAAAGAAATAAATCATTTGGTTTTCAAAATGTTAATCAAAGTCATTCTCCGGTTTTGAGAAATTTCAATCGAAACAATTCTGTTTCTAACCTTGCATCAAGAAATGTGCAGGTTAACAGTTTTAAACCAAGAGCATTGATGGTAAGAAATCAAAAGTTTGAAAATAACCTTGCTTTGAGGAGAAAGCAATCAATGCACGCCAATGGGCGAAACAGTTTTCAGCATCAAAATCTCTTAAATGAAACAAATTTCCAAAATATTCAATATCAACAAGTTACTATTGCAGATAGATTCGGAAAACCCAAGACCGTGTGGGCCTGGGTTGACCAAACTAACTAAGTGATTGTTGAAATGCAGGTACGCCCAAGAAGACCTATCAACTCATGGTTCGTTGATAGTGGGTGTAGCCGGCATATGACAGGCAACCATGCCTTGCTTCAGGATTTCAAGCTGAAAAATGGTACACACGTTGCATTTGGAGGTGATGCCGGTGGTAAAATAACAGGAGAAGGAACCGTATCGAATGGGGTCATTAGTTTTGATAAAGTCAACTACTGTGCACAGTTGAACTTTAATTTACTAAGTGTATCTCAAATTTGTGATAAATCTTATTCAACTCTATTTGATGATTCTTTCTGTTATATTCTCAAGCCAGGTTTCAAGATTGACAATGAGTGGGTGGTGGTTAAAGCTCCAAGAGATCGTGATGTATACAAGCTCGATATGTCGCAGATTGATGCTAAAACCGAAACTACTTGTCTCATTGCGCATGCTTCAAATGATGAGAGTCAGCTTTGGCATAGACGGCTGGGCCATTCAAACTTCAGAAACATGAATCGTTTAGTGACTGGATATCATGCTGTGGGAATACCTTCAAAGAAGTTCTCTACAACTGATCTCTGTCCAGCATGTTTGAAAGGAAAACAACACCGAATGTCTTTTAAGTCCAAGCCAGAAAACTCCATTTCAAAACACTTGCAGATGCTACATATGGATCTTTTCGGACCAACAAATGTGCAAAGCATCGGAAAGAAGTCTTACTGTTTTGTCATTATTGACGATTTCACTAGATTTTCTTGGGTTTATTTTCTGCATGTTAAATCTGAAACTGCTGAGTTGTTAAAAGAATTTATTATCAAAGTTGAAAATCAGTTGGATTGCAAAGTGAAAACTTTAAGAAGTGATAATGGAACTGAATTTAAGAACGCTAATGTTGATATGTTTTGTGCAGAAAAAGGAATAGCTAGACAATTTAGTGCTCCAAGAACGCCTCAACTAAATGGGGTTGCGGAACGGAAAAACCGGACACTGATTGAAGCAGCAAGATCCATGCTTGCAGATGCCAAAATCCCTATCACATTCTGGGATGAAGCTATTGCTACTGCATGTTTTGTACAAAACAGAATATTACTGGTTCAGGATAAACAGAAAACATCTTATGAGTTGTTATTTGGAAGAAAACCAAATATTTCATACTTGAAAGCATTTGGTTGTCCTGTATCGATTCTAAATTTAAATGATCATCTCGGGAAATTTGAGTCAAAATCTGACGATCGATTTTTCCTTGGTTATTCGTCTGTTTCTAAAGCTTATCGTGTTTTTAATAGCAAAACAAATACTGTTATTCAAACTATTAACGTAAAGTTTTTAGAAAATTCGTTTCCGTCAGTGGCGCATGGTCCCTAATGGTTATTTGATTTAGATTCGTTATCAAAATCTTTCAATTCTAACTTGTTTGATTTTTCAGGAAAAGCAAGGAAAGAATCAGGCGACTTGGGATGCTTTAGTGACGATTCTGATAATGACGAGGATGGCAATCTCAACTCTGAGTATCCGTTCATGTCATTTCATAATCCTGATCATGTCAAATCTAGTCAAGCTCCGGGTCCTTCTGGTTCTCAAGACGATCAAGAATCAAACAATCTTGAAGATGATGTGAATCCGCAAGTTTCTCCTAATGATGGTGGATCTGTTCAGAATCAACCATCATCAGATCCGAATGTTGAAGTTGTACCAGAATCATTTGATTACTTCATCAATTCACCGGATCAAGTCCCGAATTTCACTCCGCATACTTCTACTATCTTGCAAGATCTACCGAATCTGAATCAATCTAATCTGGAGAGTCAAGTGCAAGGAGATGTCATACCAACTCATCGAATTCACAAGAAACATCCTGTCTCTCAGATTATAGGGCCGTTGAATCAGAGAACTACAAGAAGTCAAATTGAGCAAGCCAACGTTTGTCTTTATTCATGTTTTCTTTCTCAAGTGGTGCCGAAGAACATTTCAGAAGCGTTACAAGATAACAGTTGGATTGAAGACATGCAGGAGGAGTTACTTCAATTTTGCAAACAGGAAGTTTGGAAATTAGTGGACTTACCTGAAGGAGAGAATGCGATTGGTACAAGATGGTTGTACAAAAACAAGCCAGACGAACGTGGTATTGTTGTGAGAAACAAAGCAAGACTCATTGCACAGGGATATACTCAGGAAGAAGGCATTGATTATGAAGAGGTGTTCGCTCCGGTCGCAAGACTTGAAGCCATACGCGTCTTTCTTGCATATGCTTCCTTCATGAAGTTTAAAGTATTCCAAATGGACGTTAAAGGCGCTTTTCTGTATGGACCGATTACAGATGATGTTTATGTCAGACAACCTCCGGGTTTTGAAAATCCTGACTATCCTCATCGTGTATACAAGTTGAGTAAAGCTCTATATGGTCTACACCAAGCTCCGAGAATCTGGTATGAGACATTATCTAAGCATTTACTTGAACATGGATTCACAAGAGGGCAGATTGATCCCACTCTGTTTATGAAGAGGGAGAATGAAGAACTCTTATGTGTTCAAGTTTATGTGGACGATATTATCTTCGGATCGACCAGTGCGTCAATGTGCAAAGAATTTGAGGAAATCATGAAGTCTAGATTCCAGATGAGTTCAATGGGGGAGATTAACTTCTTTCTTGGATTACAAGTGAAACAATCAGCTGACGGAATTTTCATCAATCAATCAAAATTTGTTGAGAAGTTGTTGAAGAAGTTCAAGATGCAAGATTGTCAGACAATTCGAACTCCATCTGATGTGAACTGCAAGATACAGCCGGATCCAAAAGGCAAATCCGTGGATCAAACACTATACAGATCAATGATCGATTCACTGATGTATCTTACTGCATCAAGGCCAGACATTATGTATGTTGTATGTGTGTGCGCAAGATATCAGTCTGATCCAAAAGAGTCGCACCTGGTTGCTGTTAAACGTATTTTCAGATACCTTAAAGGGAAACCGAATCTTGGGTTATGGTATCCTTATGAAGGCAATTTTGAATTATATAGTTATTCTGATAGTGACTTTGGTGGTTGTGCTCTTGACAGGAAATCGATTACTGGTGGATGTCAATTGCTGGGTCCTAGACTTGTCTCTTGGCAATGCAAGAAGCAGACCAACGTTTCTGTATCCACAGCTGAAGCAGAGTATATCGCTGCATCTGCAGGATGTTCTCAAGTTTTGTGGTTACAAAACCAATTGCTTGACTACGGGTTTAACTTTCTAAAAACTCCTATTTACATAGACAATACTGCTGCTATGTTCATTACTGCTAATCCTGTTCAACACTCAAAAACCAAACATATCGAAATTCGATATCACTTTTTAAGAGACAACTCTGAAAAAGGTTTAATAATTTTGATTAAAGTTCATACCGACAAACAACTGGCAGATCTTTTCACAAAATCCTTTTTGTCAGGACGGTTTGAATTCTTAATTCAATCCGTAGGATTAATCAATCATGATTGATTCTATTTTTCGTAAAAACAAAACAAAAATCAGAAAAATATAAAAGCCAAAAATATAATAAGTTGATGTCAAGTATTGATTCCTTTGTCTTTTATTTTATATGTTGCATTGTGTGTGTGCATGAAAAAGAAAAAGAAAAAAAAATATAAAAGCAAAAAGAAAAGAAAATATCATGTCATAAGAATCTATATTGCACAAAGTGAGAAATGATAGTTACACTAGACATTATTTGTTACATCATTTTTAATAAAGACTGATGAATGTTAATTGATGTGCTAGACGGCTCAGGCAATTAGACTGAAAAAGTAAGTTGATTGTTGACAAACATAAACTTAATGATCCTTGTGTTAAGTTCCATTGTTATACATGTCTAGATATATATCTTTTGATACATTGCTTGTGATGATAGTTGTACATGATCGGGTAACGATGTAGTCTTTTCAGTGTGATGAACCGCATCGTGAGCTTCTTTGTTGTGGTACCCACAGACCTGAAGTCTCACACGAAGTCTCTTTTGAGCTTCAAGGTGCAGCAAAAGATTCCCAAAGATGGAACAAAAAGAGTCCCAAATGTGGACCATCACCAAACAAAAATTCCAAAAAGGAATTCAGAAGATTCCCAAGGGGAACGATAGGAAAGAAAAATTCCAAAATGGAATAAAAAAGAAGTCCCAAAGTGGCCCAAATCCGATTAGAACCCAGTTTCCACACTGTTTATGACTATAAGTGACCAGGTTTTTGTGCAATATGCATTCAGGTAGTGTTTGATTAGGAAATATGTTGACATATGTATACATATGGGTCACATAAGTCATTTTAATCGAACCTTAAATATCATCATGATACTGAAAAAGTAAGTGTGTCAACTCGAGCTAATTGGTATGTTTTCATATCATCACTCAATCAAACATAAGTCAAATGTCTATTCAAAACTTGCAAAACATGTTCAGATAATGTGTGGTATGATCTCACTGCGATATTTTGATTCATTGCATTGCATATGTCTTTATTTTAATGTGTGTGCTTTGTGTGTGCAGGCATATGGAATCTTTATTGACACATCGACATCCTTGTTAAACTTAAAAATTTCAAGTTTAGGGGGAGAATAATTGAAGAAAAATATCTACAAAAATCCAAAAATATTTTTTTGAATAAGTGTGTTTTGAATGAACAAGATTATGTGGTATAAAAAGCAAAGGTTTTGGATGTGTTAAAAACAAACCCAAGGTCTTGTGAATTGTTTTTAAGAAATTGCTTCGGGATATAGAAAATTTGGTTGTGCAAAAATATTTGTTTTGAAAATTAAAGAAAAAGAAAAAGGATTTTAATTGAAATTAATGTTTATTGACTTGTCTTATGTTGTTGATAATTAATGTGACAAATTCTGTTAAGGATATCTTGTCTAATTAATATGTCGAGAATGTTTGCAGGTGCAATAAATGCAGTTGAAAGAGTCAACAGACGAGAAAAGTGAAGAAAATCGCTCAAGGGTTATAGCCGGGCAAAGAATATCATAACACTATTTTGCCGGGTAATGAACACACTGTTCAGCCGAGTAAAGTTGTGAATCTGATATGAGCCGGGTGATTGAGAAAAATAAGTGAAGCCGGGTGAAGATATTATGACTACTGTACAGCCGGGCAATGATCATGTCAAATATAGCCGGGTGAAGGTCATAGATATCTGCCGGGTGACAAGTTGTGTCACTATACAGTCGGGTGAAGAAATGTTATCACTATACAGCCGGGTAAAAGAAAGAAGTCTTATCTTGCCATGTAAGTGTATAACACTGTGTTGCCGGGTAATAGTGGAAGCAACTATGTTGCCGTGTGAAGAAGAAAGCATGCCGGGTGAAAAAGAAGACAACTGTATTGCCGGGTGATGAAGAAAGCATGCCGGGTGATAAATACAACTGTGTTGCCGGGTAATGAACAAACAAGTTATTGTGCAAGCCGGGTGATGTTTTGAAGACTACTATACTGCCGGGTGATGAATAAAACCAATCAGGTGTAGTTGTTCCTAACCTTTACTCGTCACTACAGTGACTTACCCGTCTCTACTGTGTTTGACCCGTCAAGTGTTTTTCACATGTTATATGTTGACCCGTCATATGTTGTGACTTGTTTCAAGTACTTGACCCGTCCCAACAGTACATAACCCGTCTCAACAGTGCATGACCCGTCAAGGCTTATTGGGCTTTTATGCTTGCCCATCCCAAAGTGTTGACCCGGCACCTCAAAGTTTGACCTAATTTTTAACCATATAAAAACCCGCCTCTTTACAAACACTTATCATTTTTCACTCACAAATTCAAGCAAATCCTCTGTACTTAAATCGTTTGATTATCATATTCAATTGATTGTTCTGTAACAAGTCTGATCGATTGAATAAGGTATTGTGTATGTGATTTGTTCTTGATAAACCTGCAAATCGACCGATAAAATGAAAAACGATGATGAACAGTGTTTTTTATCACTGAATCGACACTTTGATTGTGTGTGTTAAAACCAAAATCGAATGTTGTTTTAAGTGTAAAATCTGTCGATCATTAACAATCAAACACTCATTTGCACCAAAAATCCTTAAAATCAACAGAATCAATGAAAATCGTTCATAACTGTCAACCGCCATTGATGAACTTTGAAAAATCCTTAAGTGTTAACTTCAAACTGACAAAATATGTGTTGAACATTAACAAATCATTGTTAAAACTAAGATTAACATGTTAAACAACTTCATCTTATAAATGTCAAATTTATGTTCTTAAGTGGTAAACTGTTAAATTGTAAAATGTTATATGATCATTAAAAATTCAAAGTTGTTTTGACTAAAATGATGAAAATCAGGTTGTTAGATCAATTTAGGAGTTAAAATGATTATGTGAATGTTTTATTTTTTAACTGTTGTTCAAACACTTATGAAAATTTGAAATTTATTAATGAAGAATCTAACACATTTGTCTTGTTTGTGTTTGTTTTTGTTTTAACAGATGGAGAATCTAAAGTTTGAACCTAAGCACAATCTGGTGGCATGTTTAGATGAGTCTATTCCTGAAACTGAAGGATACAGAGATATGATCAAATTCATCAAGAGGACAAAGTATGTATATGCTATGTGTGCCAAACCGGTCATATATGCAAGGTTGATTAAGAGTTTTTGGAGAACAGCTGAAGTGATCAGAAATGATGATGGAGTTGCTGTTGTTAGAGGAAACATTACTAGAGAGTTAGTGTTGACTGTATCTGAAGAAGCAATCAGAACAGCATTAAGGATAGATGATGATGAGATAGGAGCGAATGATGAGCTGACAAATGGTGAATGTCAAGCGTGCTTTGTTAATATGGGACATCCTCCTGCATTTCCAAAGTCACAATTCTATAGAGCAAGGTTGGGGAAGAAATGGAAGCTGGTGTGTTATGTTGTTCAGCAATGCATGTCAAGGAGAAGTGCTGGTTTCGACAACTTTCCTTCTGACATTGCATCCCCAATAGTTGCCATTGCTGAAAACAAACCATTCAACATGTCGAAGTGGATTATGAATGGGTTTGTGTTTAATCTGGTAAAGGGCGAAAGATTCAAGTTTCTCATGTACCCGAGATTCTTGCAGATGATGATAAATGTTGCCTATCCCATTATCAGAGAAGAAGGAGTGGTTGGAGGAATTTTGTATACTGAGGACATGAACGATCTATCTTATAGAAAGATGAGTATCGGGAATGTGCCTAGTGTTGATCTATTTGACTATATGAGAGATATAGAAAATAATGAAGAAGATGTTGAAGGAGTTTATCATCATATTTCACACGGAGAGATTGTAAATCCTCAGGACCTGGTTGATGAGGTGCCTGATAATCTACTAGATGATGATGAGTATGCTGCTCGTCATGCAGAAGATGAAGATGAATCTGAAAATGATGACAATGGTGATGATGATAGTGATAATGGAGATGATGAAGATAGTGATAGTGAAAGTGAAAATGATGGTGGTGATAATGCTGAATCTGTTTCAGAGGAGGCAGAGAACATTGAGATTGCTGAACCAATAGAGTTGGAGACAGAAAATGTTGATGTCATTGAACAAGCTGTGATTGAAGACCTTGTTGAGGATGCTGATTTTGAAAAAGAAGTTGTTGAAGTTCCTAAGGCTATTACTGTTCAGTATGTTAGAAGACAAAGATCAAAACCAGTGATAGAGCCTGTGTTAGTAAAGGAACCGAAGGTTGTTGAAGAAAAAGTTGATGAGCCTGAACAGATAGATGTTGTTCAGATAGCTCAGGAAGTAATGGCCGAGGTAGAGACTATTGCACAGATAGTTGATGAAGCTGATGCTGGCATTACTGATCCTAATCCTGTTGATATACCCACCATATCATCCCCTGTTGCTGAAAACATTGAACAAGTTTTGGAGTCTTCACCAAAAATTGTTTCAAGTGTTGATGAGAATGAAGATAAGAAGAAAATAGTTGAGTTAGAAGAGATGGTGGCAAAGTTGTTAGATGCGAATGAACAGTTAAAGGCTTCAAATGATAGAAAGAAGAAAAGGCTTGAAGAGTTTTGGACTACTCACAATCAGAATCTTGAAACTTTCAAAGCTTTGGACACTAATCATGTTAAGTTGAAAATTGAACATGACGAGTTAAAAGTTGCGTATGATAAGTTGAAGGAAGAACATGAAAATTTGAAGTATGATCACAAAGAGTTGAAGGCTGAATGCAATACTCTTGAGGCTGAAAAAGAAATGTTGGAGAAATGGCTAGAAGAAACTCGATCGAAGAAATCCGGGTCCACATCTGATAAAGATTTTTCAGACGAAGTTATGGAAGTGACTGATCCTTCTCAGGAAGCAAAAGTCTATTATACTCGAGCACGTGGTACAACTAATGTGGGTATAAGGGTTGAAACTCCAATTGTTATTCCCGATGAAGCTGTTGCTGATTTTGTCAATACTGACAAGGCTGAGGGAAAAAGGAAGTTAGATGCTGTACCGGAAATTATTGGTGATGAAAGTTGCAGTAAAAAGGCGAGATTGGAAGAAACAGTGCAGGTTGAGCCGATTCAATCTGTGGCTGTAGTTGAAACTGAAGTGGCTGAGATAGCTAAGGTTGATGAGACTGTGAGTGAAGTTGAAGTTGACAAATCAGTTCAGATTGAGCCGATTCAATCTGAAGCTGTTGAAGTTGAAGATGTGCCAGAAACTGTAACAGAAGATGTAAGTCAGTTTGAGCCGGTCCAAACTGACAATGCACCAATGATTGAAGCATTAGATGACTTGGATGATATTGATTTTACTGAGTCTGAACCAGAAGCTGAGCCAGAAACTAATCCTGATCAAGAGATTCCAGATGATCTAGATGAAAGATTTGCTTACCTTGAGAAGATGAAGTACAATGCAGTTTATCTGAATGGGCTGACTGTGAGTCAAATAAACGAAGAGTATGAAAAGTGTTTGGTAGCTCAAGATAAAGCCGCAGCTGATGAAAAGGAGTTTATTGTTGAAATGGGTGAGTGGACACCATTGCAAGAGAGTTTAAATATTGAAGATTTACCTCCAACTGAGCTATATCACCAAAATCCTGAAGAGATGTCAAGTAGGAATATGCGTGACTGGTTGAGCTCAAGGAATTATCCATATAAGACTCTGAAAAGGTTGAAACAAGAGTCACTGAGGAAAATTGTTGTAAGTTTTATGAAGACAAAGAAGCTGTACAATCGCATGTTTTATCTTGATTACAACAATCCTCAATATTATGAGCTAACCAAGAGGTACAAAGTTCTCGGACCGAAGGAGATACCGGTGATGGCTTTACCAGAAGATGCTCACAAGAAGAGGAAGGAGTTGATAGATATGTTTCCCAGTGAAGTTAAGTCATACAACATACCTATGGATGTACGTGAATCATGGCACAAATCTGCCACAGCAGGTGACGTTGTGAGGTCACTGCTGAGCAAGGGTCAGTCGATTGCTGAACTTCTTGATTCAATGATCGTACCGGAAAAGTCCAAGAAGGTAAAGATTATAGCGTGGAAATATGACGAAGTGTTCGATGCATTCAAGATAAAAAGAGTTAATGGTTTATGTGATGTATACCATTACTACTCTAGCATTTTCAAGTTAGAAGTTCAAGACTTGAAAGAGCTGCACAAACTTAGGCTGATAAATCACACGCATGCTGAGCGTGGTGATAAATGTGCAATGCTGCTGGATGCCGGGATAGCCAGATCACCGAAATACTTAGACTTCAGAGGTCAACAGGAGGACAGTGCATATGTGCAAGCGAAGAAACAAAGAAAGACAAAGAAGTTGGTGGTTAGTGAGGATATGTACTTAGAAGAATTTTCTGATGAATATTTTGACAAGGTAACTAATCCGGGGTTGAAAGTGATTGATGGTTCTCAAGCGACGAAGCCAATACTTAGAGTTTTCTACAATCAAGAAACTTTTGAGTTGAAGCTTGTTCGAAATTTGGATGACTGGGATAAAGATATGATCACTTTATTCAGTACTTTTGAGCTGAAATTACTTCATCCATCATACATTGATTTTTTGAGAAGTTACAGAATGGAAAAATGCAAAGACAAACTTGCTGAAGCTGATAGAAAACTGTTTGTGGTGATGATTGAGGTGATAGCACCTGCATCAGAAAAGATTCGAGTAAGGAAGGCATTGCTCAACTCTAATCTTGTGAGGGTTGATATTCCAGAGATAGAGTTTATGAGGGTATCTGCGAAGGGAACGTTGGAAGTACAGGTCAAAGGGAAGGAAATTCCCTATGAATTTTATGCTAACATTGATTTTGCAGGTTTAAACCTTGATTCTCTGAGACATATGAATGCCTGCCCAATCCTTACAAACGAGTCCAAACCACGACAAGCAAAGATAGCAGAAAAGTTCAAGTCATGCATAGAAGAAGCATTGAAAGAACAAGAAGAATACAAAGGAAGAGAACTGCTGGATGTCAAAGAAGAACCAGAAGATTGGTGAGAGAGATTGAAGCTGAAAAAGATGAAAACTGTTGAAGATTTTGCTGAAGATTCAAAGATAAATCTTAGGGGGAGTACTGTTAAGGCTATTTTCTAGTTAAGATTTACTTTGTATTTGTTTATATGTTTTATGTATAGTTTAGGGTCTATTTTGTTATATTCCTTAAACTTGTAATTGTTGCTTAAAAGCATGTAGTGAGAGAATGTGAGGAGAGAGGCTAGATCACTATTCACGTTAGAGAGAGAACTAAGTGTGTGTGATTTATTTTCTCCTGCACTTGTACTACAAATCTGCGTTGATCATCAATATACAAAAAAGAATTATTAGTATGAATTGTGTTTATGATTGAACTGTGTTTGTGTATGATTTATTCTGATCATTGAGCGATATTATCGATCCAATTGAACCTATCATTACAACTTCTAAGAACACCTTACATCACCGTTCGAAAGATTAAAACTCCATAATAAACCTAATGAATTCCTCCGAGTCATTTAATCATCGTACGACAACTTAGAATATCTTACGACTCTGTATGCCACATTAGCACCTTGAAAAGCATGTTACTATAATGTACGATACTTCACAACTCGTAACAACACCTTACAATACCGTAAGTAAACATAAAATCATTAATAAACCTAATGAATTCGTCCGAGTCTTTTGAACATCGTATTACAAGTTAGGACATCTTAAGACTCTATATGACATATTAGCACGTTGAAAAGCACGTAAGTATGACGTAGGATGCCTTAAAGCTCCAAACAACACATTACAACACCGTACGAAACCATAAAACTCCATAATAAACCTAATGCAATTGTCCAAGTCCTTTCAAGATCGTACGATAACATCAGGACTTTTTACGACGCTGTATGCGACATTAGCAACATGAAAAGCAATTTATAATAATGTAGGAGGCGTTACAACTTCTAAGAACACCTTACATCACCGTTCGAAACATTAAAACTCCATAATAAACCTAATGAATTCCTCCGAGACATTTAATCATCGTACGACAACTTAGAATATCTTACGACTCTGTATGCCACATTAGCAACTTGAAAAGCATGTTACTATAATGTACGACACCTCACAACTCCTAACAACACCTTACAATACTGTAAGTAAACATAAAATCCATAATAAACCTAATGAATTCGTCCGAGTCCTTTGAACATCGTATTACAAGATAGGTCATCTTAAAAATCTGTATGACATATTAGCACGTTGAAAAGCACGTAAGTATGACGTAGGACGCCTTAAAGCTCCAAACAACACATTACAACACAGTACGAAACCATAAAACTCCATAATAAACCTAATGAATTTGTCCAAGTCCTTTGAAAATCGTAAGTTAACTCAGGACTTGTTACGACTCTGTATGCGACATTAGCAACATTAAAAACAATTTATAATAATGTAGGACGCGTTACAACTTTTAAGAACACCTTACATCACCGTTCGAAACATTAAAACTACATAATAAACGTAATGAATTTTTCCGAGTCATTTAAACATCGTACGACAACTTAGAATATCTTACGACTCTATATGCCACATTAGCACCTTGAAAAGCATGTTACTATAATGTACGACACCTCACAACTCCTAACAACACCTTACAATACCGTAAGTAAACATAAAATCCATAATAAACCTAATGAATTCGTCCGAGTCCTTTAAACATCGTATTACAAGTTAGGTCATCTTAAGAATGTGTATGAGATATTAGCACGTTGAAAAGCACGTAAGTATGACTTAGGACGCCTTAAAGCTCCAAACAGCACATTACAACACCGTACAAAACCATAAAACTCCATAATAAACCTAATGAATTTGTCCAAGTCCTTTGAAAATCGTAAGTTAACTCAGGAAATGTTACGACTCTGTATGCGACATTAGCAACATGAAAAGCAATTTATAATAATGTAGGACGCGTTACAACTTCTAAGAACACCTTACATCACCGTTCGAAACATTAAAACTCCATAATAAACCTAATGAATTCCTCCGAGTCATTTAATCATCGTACGACAACTTAGAATATCTTACGACTCTGTATGCCACATTAGCAACTTGAAAAGCATGTTACTATAATGTACGACACCTCACAACTCCTAACAACACCTTACAATACCGTAAGTAAACATAAAATCCATAATAAACCTAATGAATTCGTTCGAGTCCTTTGAACATCGTATTACAAGATAGGTCATCTTAAGAATCTGTATGACATATTAGCACGTTGAAAAGCACGTAAGTATGACGTAGGACGCCTTAAAGCTCTAAACAACACATTACAACACAGTACGAAACCATAAAACTCCATAATAAACCTAATGAATTTGTCCAAGTCCATTGAAAATCGTAAGTTAACTAAGGACTTGTTACGACTCTGTATGCGACATTAGCAACATGAAAAACAATTTATATTAATGTAGGACGCGTTACAACTTTTAAGAACACCTTACATCACCGTTCGAAACATTAAAACTCCTTAATAAACGTAATGAATTTTTCCGAGTCATTTAAACATCGTACGATAACTTAGAATATCTTACGACTCTATATGCCACATTAGCACCTTGAAAAGCATGTTACTAAAATGTACGACACCTCATAACTCGTAACAACACCTTACAATACCGTAAGTAAACATAAAATCCATAATAAACCTAGTGAATTCGTCCGAGTCTTTTGAACATCGTATTACAAGTTAGGACATCTTAAGACTATATATGACATATTAGCACGTTGAAAAGCACGTAAGTATGACGTAGGACGCCTTAAAGCTCCAACCACACATTACAACACCGTACGAAACCATAAAACTCCATAATAAACCTAATGAAATTGTCCAAGTCCTTTCAAGATCGTAAAATAACATCAGGACTTGTTACGACGCTGTATGCGACATTAGAAACATGAAAAGCAATTTATAATAATGTAGGACGCGTTACAACTTCTAAGAACACCTTACATCACCGTTCGAAACATTAAAACTCAATAATAAACGTAATGAATTCCTCCGAGTCATTTAATCATCGTACGAAAACTTAGAATATCTTACGATTATGTATGCCACATTAGCAACTTGAAAAGCATGTTACTATAATGTACGACACCTCACAACTCGTAACAACACCTTACAATACAATAAGTAAACATAAAATCCATAATAAACCTAATGAATTCGTCCGAGTCCTTTGAACATCGTATTACAAGTTAGGTCATCTTAAGAATTTGTATGACATATTAGCATGTTGAAAATCACGTAAGTATGACGTAGGACGCCTTAAAGCTCCAAACAACACATTACAACACAGTACGAAACCATAAAACTCCATAATAAACCTAATGAATTTGTCCAAGTCCTTTGAAAATCGTAAGTTAACTAAGGACTTGTTACGACTCTGTATGCGACATTAGCAACATGAAAAACAATTTATAATAATGTAGCACGCGTTACAACATTTAAGAACACCTTACATCACCGTTCGAAACATTAAAACTCCATAATAAACGTAATGAATTTTTCCGAGTCATTTAAACATCGTACGACAACTTAGAATATCTTACGACTCTATATGCCACATTAGCACCTTGAAAAGCATGTTACTAAAATGTACGACACCTCACAATTCCTAACAACATCTTACAATACCGTAAGTAAACATAAAATCCATAATAAACCAAATGAATTCGTCCGAGTCCTTTAAACATCGTATTACAAGTTAGGTCATCTTAAGAATCTGTATGACATATTAGCACGTTGAAAAGCACGTAAGTATGACTTAGGGCGCCTAAAAGCTCCAAACAACACATTACAACACCGTACGAAACCATAAAACTCCATAATAAACCTAATGAATTTGTCCAAGTCCTTTGAAAATCGTAAGTTAACTCAGGAAATGTTACGACTCTGTATGCGACATTAGTGTTAGGGTTATTTCCTAGTTAAGATTTACTTTGTATTTTGTTTATATGTTTGTATATAGTTTAGGGTCTATTTTGTTATATTCCTTAAACTTGTATTTTGTTGCTTTAAGCATGTAGTGAGAGAGAGTGAGGAGAGAGGCTAGATCACTATTACACGTTAGAGAGAGAATTAACTGTGTGTGATTTATTTCTCCTGCACTTGTACTACAGATTTGCTTTGATCATCAATATACAAAGAGAATTGTTAGTATGAATTGTGTTTGTGATTGAACTGTTTGTTTGTGCGAATTATTCTGATCATTGTGAGTAATATTAACGATCCAATTGAACCTATCAATTGGTATCAGAGCTGTTGGTATTGTGTTCTTCGCTGTTCTTAAGCAAAACACATCAATATTGCTCAAATATCATGATCTGAATGAATTGTTGCTGTTTTTAGTTGTGATTTATCATCGCACTCACTTCTAATTCTCAACGATTGTGCAAATTCTATCAGATTATCATCAGATCTGAAGAATTAAGAAGATTGAAAAAGTTACTGTTCGATCAAATTTTTGCTCAATTTCATCAAATTTGATCATGTTTTGGATTGATTGAGATTAAGGATTGATAATCGGACCATTTCACAGCTTGTGTGGGAATTTTTGGACAAATTGGACAAGTTTTTGACAAAACCCAGAAAATTCTCATGGAGAAGATGATGAACAGTATAAACTTGGTTGAAGATTAACTTGCCGGGTGATTAATTTGACTTAGACAATTTTCCTTGGACTTAGATTGAAGAACAATTAGGTCCTGTGCAGCCGTGTAAGGGAATTTGTGCTAGACGGGTAAAGAATTTGACGTGAAAAAGTGTTACTGTTCAGCCGGATCAACAACTGTTGTGCCGGGTGATACACTGTTACGCCGGGTGATTAAGAGATTTCAGCCGGGTAATCATCAACTGTGTAGCCGGGTGATTAACAACTGCCGTGTGATCGATTACTGTTGAGCCGGGTAAAGCTTTTTGCCGTGTCAAGATTCTGCCGGGTCAAGTTTATCTGCCGTGTGAAGTTTTTCTTGTTGCCGGGTAACTGTTCAGCCGGGTCAAGAACAAAAATTTTACAACTGTTGAGCCGTGTAACTGTTTAGCCGTGTAAAGACTTTTTCTCTACCGGGTGAAGAACAAAGACACTGTTTAGCCGGGTGAAGAAGGATTTTCACTGTTCAGCCGTGTGACTCATTTTAGTTGTTTTAATTCTTGGTTTTTTTCTTATCTTGTCTTTAATTACTTGTCATTATTTTAGTATTTTAATCATTTCTTTTCAAAAATTAACAAAAACCAAAAATATTTTCTTTAAAAATTGTTAAAAATGGCTCCTAATGATGATTCTGATAACCGTGTTCCTAGACTTGTTAATCGTGCAGATTTCAAGAATTGGACAATCAGACTGAGACATCACTTATGCTCCATTGACAATGATCTATGGAAGTCAATTGAAAGGGGTCCTCATATTCCAACTCAGACTGCTCCAGACAGTGCAAGTACCTACACCAAAGACTCTACTGAACCTTATCCGGAAGATAATTTGTCAGCAGAAGATTTGAGGAAAGTAAAGAATGATAGCAAGGCTTATTCTTTAATGTGCAAGGGACTGCCACTTCAAGTTCTGTCGAGATTGGATGCATATCAGACTGGTTATACATGTTTCAAGGCATTAAAGTCGATATGTGAAGGAGGAGAACAATTGAGAAGTTTGAAGAAATCTAAGTTGAAAAGGCAATTGGAGTTGTTCGAGCATATTAATGGAGAAACAGTGCATCAAATGATGAACAGGTTTGTTCATTTAACTACTGAGATGTCAAACCTCGGAGTTAAGACTGAACTGTCACACCCCGGGTAGGCGGGTGACATGTGACGACTGATAATCAACGAAGTGGCGGAAGCGTACTTCTAATAAACCAAAGATTAAAGGAAATAAGCATGGCATTACTTCATTACATAATAAATATAAGTTTTATCCCGTCCACTAAGGACGTAAAACGTAGTTCCAAATATGAAACGACAAGTGTCTTAACCAAAATACATAATATCAAGTAGTCTTTTAAGTTTAGCGGTAAAATAGTAATGCCATCACTACGGGTAGTCTTCTAGAATCTTCATTTCTAAATGGGTGTCCATGCTAAGTTCAACTTCAAATACCTGGAAACATGCTCAAAAGAAAATGGGTCAACTAAAAAGTTGGTGAGTTTCAAGCTTATGTTTCAAATATAATTGTTTGTAAAACAAGGTTTAATTCGTGATAAATCATAAATTTCAGTTTCGAGGTTTTCATAAAAAGTAAAGAAAACAACATTTAATATGGTCTCGTGATGTTACACAATGAAATAATGTTTCGTGATGTTACACAATCAACCCTCTACTTAGCCCGGCTTGTGCCTCATCAAATACCAAAAGAGCCGGGACTAAGCCCAAATACATGTTCCCACTCTGCTAGTGCAAGAACACTCGTCTCATTCAAAAACCTGCCACATGCCGCGAACGACCCCGCAGGATCTCAGTGCGGACCCTACCTCTAATGCCATTGGTGTATGGCAGGTAGGCACTGCGCGTGGGGGATTCCCCAAGTAGTACTACCCATATAAACAAGCGGTCCATCTCAAAGATAGAATTAATGATCGTGTAAATAATTTAGCAGATAGAATCAGATACATCACAAATAGCATATCAAATAACTCAAAATATTATATCAAATATATAAGCTTCAAAACTTTTAAAAAATAGCATGCTTCCATCCCAAAACATTAAGTAAAAAGGGATTCATGAAACTCACCTTGTAAATATAGCAAAAAGTCACAAATAGCAAATAAGTCCGAGCGCGCTTCTTAGCAACCTATCGTAATGTGATTACTCATAAGTTTTCAATTTATAGGCTCTTATATAACCATGTGCACCCCTAAGTGTGTGCAATATTCAAATAGTTCACCTCATGGTGTTGTTGTCGAGTTTTATAAAAATAAAGCTTCTTAAATTGTAAAGTCTTAGAGTTTTGGTTTCTTATTATTTATCACTTATCATGACGTGGACCTGTTCTATGAGTTCCAACTCAGCCCCAAATATTACACTTGTTTTAGATACCGCGTTTCGGGTGTCGTTAATTAATACTGTTACACGCGCCTAGTTTACAAGTTTTTAAGGTTTAGTTCATTACCTATCGAGCTTTTCTTATCATAACTTTGTAACCTGTTGTCTACTAATTTTTATCAGGTTTCGGTTCCAAAACAGAAAGATTTTCGGAGTTGTCAATATTAGTCCCTCAAGTTTCAAAAATGACACTTTTAATCCCAAAATTTCGTATTTTGACGCTTTTTGACCCAACAAGGGTCCACACTCATTTTATAAGCCTAATATACTTATTTGAGTCATATTATAACCAAAAATTCCAGAAAAGTTTATATGTTATAAAAATATACATTTCGGTTTTACCGGTTACGGTAAAACCGTTACATTACGCGTTAAAAATCCATTTTCTCAACCACTTGACTAAAGACCTTAAAAATCAGTATTATAGGCTCATATTAGTGTATATAATCTGTAAATAAAAAGTTTTTATATTATGAGTACACAAATCTCAAGTTTTACACAAAACCGTTAAAAACCCATTTTTGACCGTAACCGTAAGGTTAAATATATGATTTTCACACTTTAATTTCAAGAACCTATTTTAGTTGTCATATGCTACTGTAAAATATCCAATTTGTGATTTTTACCCCTTTTGACTAATTATTAGGATTTATTCACGAAAATGTGTATTTTAGTGATTATTTTCACTAATAAATTTGTATAAAATACATTTTAAGGCAATAAATCATGAAAATTATTTTCTATCATTAAAATATGTCCATAAAGGCCTAGAGATAACAAAAATTAGGTTTCGTAATGTTTGATGCAAATTTGTAGTTTTAAGGCTTACCGGGTGCTCGGTTTTTGTATCTTTTTACTAGTTTAATGCTCGTTTTGTTACATCCAACCCAAGTCACGATTTTTACACTATATTTCCAGCCCATTTACATCTTCAAATCTGAAAGTTATGTTGGTGTTCATGTTCATCTCATTTTCGGGTTTTGAAGTGTTCAAAATCATTATTTGCATCAATGCAATCTACATAGTTTTGTACTAAACCAAACCACAACTCATTATACTTTTTATCCATGTTAAAGATGAAGTTATTTACTGTTTTTAGGTGGCTTATTTCGTGGGTTTTTATAGAGTTTCAAAACAAGGTGTTAAATGGTGTAAACTAGTGCAAAAATAAAGGTTTTAAGGGTGTTTGGTCATGTACCAACCTTGGTCCAAGCTTGGCTTCGAGATAAACGACTTTTGGGGCTTCTAAAGAGCTTGAAGGATGCGTGAAACTGCTGGTCGCTACTGTTTCGTGCAAAGGGATGAGTGTTTACAAGATTTAAGTGTCGTAAATTAAAGGAAAAGCCTATTTGGTTACCTTAAAGCCTTGCAAATCGATGAAACTTTCTTCAAAAGTTCTTGAATCCGCCTCTAGGAGATGGTTTTCTGCTGTAGCTTATAGAGAATGTGTGTATTCATGGGTGGTAGAGAGAAAATGGGATGAAAAGAAAAAGCCTTGCATGTATAGATATGTGTAGAAGTGGTTGAGTGTTGGAATGGAATATGGAAGAGTGTTGGGGATGGGAAATCGACTGATTCAAGGAAGGAGTGGGGAGGGGTAGTTGGTCAATCAAGATTAGTTTATTGGTTTAGCATGGAGGTGGTATATAGTTTCAAGCAAACTCATGTGTAGATTTTTTTTATCTTTTTACTTGGTGTGTTATTTTGGGTAGTTTATTTGGATGATTTTTGAAGTATATATATATCTACTCAATTTAATGGGGTATAATGTGTTTGTGCTATTTTTAGTGGGTATTTGTTTGATGTAATGTGGTTTGGTCGAAGATTTTGTATATATTATGGGTTTTCATTGTGTTTTTGTGGTAAGAATATTACCCTATTGATTTCATTGTATAAGTGACAGGAATTTTATTTGTTGTTTGATAAGAATAATATTGCACTAAAGCATTGTTCCACTATTGTCTCTAATGGTTTTGCTATCCTAATTCAAGGCATTAAAATAATCGTCTAATCATAAATAAATACACGTGTACGAATAATATCCGGGTATCACAAAAATAATATTTTGTCTCTTAAATATTCGTTTGCACTTAAATCATGGTTAGTTAAAGTAATCACAAGTAATTGTATGGTTAATAATATAATTATCTACTAATAACTAAGGTTAAAGTGGGTCCTAATAGTCGGGTTGTCACATTCTCCCCTCATTAAAGAAATTTCGTCCCCGAAATTAGCTTTGGTTAGTCTCCGAAGGCGTGGTCTTGAACAAGAGCGGATACTTTCTCTTCATTTCACATTCGCGTCTCAAGTGAACTCGGGTCTGCAACTTGAGTTCCACCTTACTTGCTAGTATATTTCCTACGAGAATTTCTAACGTTTGACTAATAGGTATTAGACACTTAAAAGACGCTGGTCATGCATAATTTAGGAAGCATTCATGTTTCTCTAGTTGAAGTGCACAATCCTTAGTGATTTGTTTACCTTAAATAACTTGTTTTAGGCTATTCTATAATATATGGTAAACTTAAGGCTAGATGATCATTACTAATGAATGGTCTAAAAGTAGTAGGCATGAAACTACTTGTTGTCCTAGTATCAAATGATATGGAGGTATAATGGTTGAGTAGGAAAATCATACCATTGACAACATCGAGTTCATTGAGTGCTAGGTTCGGGTTCATGAAAAGGCTCGACCCCTCGGCTTCTCCGATTCGGGGTCCTTATCCCTTCCTAGCTTTGGGCATTTGTTCCTCCTATGGTTCGGATCTCCGCATTCGTAGCATTGTGCACCCTCGCCATATTTGCAGTCCCTAATCAAGTGTCCCGTTTTGTTGCACCTAAAGTAAGTCATGGGTTTGCATTCCCCATGATGATGCAGCTTACACTTAGCACACTTGGGATTAGTGCCTTGATACAACCTTCTCTCCATTGGCTCTTTGTTCGCCTCGGGTTCCTTCTTGCCCTCGGGTTCTCGAACGAATCCACCTTTATCGCCGTTGGGACGCCTTTTGTCATCACCCCAATTATGTTTCCTATCTCCTTCCCACTTACGTTTCTCACCGGACTTGGGACGTTCCAGAACTCCCGCCCTAACCAAATCATCAGTCAGACCGCTCGTCGAGTCAATCGTGGCTTGCAAAGTCAAAGGCTTGGATGCTTTCACCATCGCACGAACCTTAGGGTGTACACCCCAAACATACCTAGCGATCCCCTTAGATTCCGCGGTCACCAAGTGTGGTACTAAGCGAGACAATGCGTGAAACTGATTAGTGTAGGTGACGTAGTCCGCACCGACCATCTCCAAGGTTAGGAATTGCGCCTCAATCTTCTCAACCTCATTTATTGGGCAATACCTATCAGTGATCAACTTCCTAAACTCACTCCACTTCATGCGACTGACCGCATTGCGTCCCATTGGCAGGATTATGGATCTCCACCATTCAGCCGCCGCTCCCTTGAGCGAAAGGGTGGCAAATTTCACCATATTCTCACTCTTGCATTCACTAATATCCAACACTGCCTCTATTTCATCCAACCACCTAAGGGTTTCAATTCCTCCTTCGCAACCCCGAAGTTCCCTTGGCTTACACGCCATAAAAGTTTTGTACGAACAACCATTTCTTATTTCCGCATCATTTTCCTCTTCTTCTTCATGTCCTCCACCCCCTTCCTTATTAGTTCCGCGGTCCGCATTAATTTGCGCAATGATGGTGGGGATGGCGTTAGCAATTTGTTGCGCAACTAGATTTGCAATGCGTTCATCCTCGTGGTTCGTTCCACCTTCACGGTTGTCACCATCACGGTTCTCAATTTCGGGAGTAGGTTGTCGGTCACCACCACTTCCCCTAGTTTGCATCCTACGACCACCACGTGCAGCCCGACGTCTTGGAGGCATTCTGATGTAACACATGGTATTAGTATCGAGAAGATTTTAAAATTTTAATTCAATATTTGTATCATTCAATTCCTAAAGGTCTTATTTTTATATTTGGTTCCTAGTTACGCTTAGTGCATACGATGTGGTTATAATCCCCTTGATAAGTACATCATTTATAGTAGTTATATGGTTGCTTATCTTTAAAACAATACGAATTTGTGTATTCAAGCATTTTGTAATTATAGTTTGTACCTGCAATATGTTAATCTCATGCTTATTATAAGTACCAATGTCAGGTAACAACGTATCACAAATATCTCATAAGAGTAATTGGTTAGTAAATCATGCAAATAAATAACCAAGAAATTTTTGTCTCATTCATTCAAAACAAAAACTTAGGGCACTATAACCCATGCCCCAAAAAAGGGAATGTCAAAAATCCACAAAAAAAAATATATTTCAAATGTTAGTAGTGTAAATCAATAATATAGGTATATTAATAACAATAGGACTTCATATGATATTTCCCGCAGCACGCCATTCGTGTAATGCTTGAATCAGATAAGTATTTGCATCTTCCCAAATGAGTAAATAACTATAGAAACACAAAAATAAACACAAAGTGTCAAATTAAAATAAAATTTTTTTTTTGAAACACTTAAAAATTTTCTCACATATATATATATATATATATATATATATAGTTATAATATCTGTCGTAACAACTCCTTCTTAGAACTTACGCGTCTAATAAATTAACGATTACGTTGATCAAGTGTAATCGTCAATTTATTTTACCCGTTTATCCTAATAATTCATCGTTACAACGAGGGAGTCCTAAGGGTCACGGTTGTAGCTTAAGTTTCTCCTAAGAGTCTTATTTCCCTACAACCTTTGGCTCTGATACCAATCTGTCACACCCCGGGTAGGCGGGTGACATGTGACGACTGATAATCAACGAAGTGGCGGAAGCGTACTTCTAATAAACCAAAGATTAAAGGAAATAAGCATGGCATTACTTCATTACATAATAAATATAAGTTTTATCCCGTCCACTAAGGACGTAAAACGTAGTTCCAAATATGAAACGACAAGTGTCTTAACCAAAATACATAATATCAAGTAGTCTTTTAAGTTTAGCGGTAAAATAGTAATGCCATCACTACGGGTAGTCTTCTAGAATCTTCATTTCTAAATGGGTGTCCATGCTAAGTTCAACTTCAAATACCTGGAAACATGCTCAAAAGAAAATGGGTCAACTAAAAAGTTGGTGAGTTTCAAGTTTATGTTTCAAATATAATTGTTTGTAAAACAAGGTTTAATTCGTGATAAATCATAAATTTCAGTTTCGAGGTTTTCATAAAAAGTAAAGAAAACAACATTTAATATGGTCTCGTGATGTTACACAATGAAATAATGTTTCGTGATGTTACACAATCAACCCTCTACTTAGCCCGGCTTGTGCCTCATCAAATACCAAAAGAGCCGGGACTAAGCCCAAATACATGTTCCCACTCTGCTAGTGCAAGAACACTCGTCTCATTCAAAAACCTGCCACATGCCGCGAACGACCCCGCAGGATCTCAGTGCGGACCCTACCTCTAATGCCATTGGTGTATGGCAGGTAGGCACTGCGCGTGGGGGATTCCCCAAGTAGTACTACCCATATAAACAAGCGGTCCATCTCAAAGATAGAATTAATGATCGTGTAAATAATTTAGCAGATAGAATCAGATACATCACAAATAGCATATCAAATAACTCAAAATATTATATCAAATATATAAGCTTCAAAACTTTTAAAAAATAGCATGCTTCCATCCCAAAACATTAAGTAAAAAGGGATTCATGAAACTCACCTTGTAAATATAGCAAAAAGTCACAAATAGCAAATAAGTCCGAGCGCGCTTCTTAGCAACCTATCGTAATGTGATTACTCATAAGTTTTCAATTTATAGGCTCTTATATAACCATGTGCACCCCTAAGTGTGTGCAATATTCAAATAGTTCACCTCATGGTGTTGTTGTCGAGTTTTATAAAAATAAAGCTTCTTAAATTGTAAAGTCTTAGAGTTTTGGTTTCTTATTATTTATCACTTATCATGACGTGGACCTGTTCTATGAGTTCCAACTCAGCCCCAAATATTACACTTGTTTTAGATACCGCGTTTCGGGTGTCGTTAATTAATACTGTTACACGCGCCTAGTTTACAAGTTTTTAAGGTTTAGTTCATTACCTATCGAGCTTTTCTTATCATAACTTTGTAACCTGTTGTCTACTAATTTTTATCAGGTTTCGGTTCCAAAACAGAAAGATTTTCGGAGTTGTCAATATTAGTCCCTCAAGTTTCAAAAATGACACTTTTAATCCCAAAATTTCGTATTTTGACGCTTTTTGTCCCAACAAGGGTCCACACTCATTTTATAAGCCTAATATACTTATTTGAGTCATATTATAACTAAAAATTCCAGAAAAGTTTATATGTTATAAAAATATACATTTCGGTTTTACTGGTTACGGTAAAACCGTTACATTACGCGTTAAAAATCCATTTTCTCAACCACTTGACTAAAGACCTTAAAAATCAGTATTATAGGCTCATATTAGTGTATATAATCTGTAAATAAAAAGTTTTTATATTATGAGTACACAAATCTCAAGTTTTACACAAAACCGTTAAAAACCCGTTTTTGACCGTAACCGTAAGGTTAAATATATGATTTTAACACTTTAATTTCAAGAACCTATTTTTGTTGTCTAATGCTACTGTAAAATATCCAATTTGTGATTTTTACCCCTTTTGACTAATTATTAGGATTTATTCACGAAAATGTGTATTTTAGTGATTATTTTCACTAATAAATTTGTATAAAATACATTTTAAGGCAATAAATCATGAAAATTATTTTCTATCACTAAAATATGTCCATAAAGGCCTAGAGATAACAAAAATTAGGTTTCGTAATGTTTGATGCAAATTTGTAGTTTTAAGGCTTACCGGGTGCTCGGTTTTTGTATCTTTTTACTAGTTTAATGCTCGTTTTGTTACATCCAACCCAAGTCACGATTTTTACACTATATTTCCAGCCCATTTACATCTTCAAATCTGAAAGTTCTGTTGGTGTTCATGTTCATCTCATTTTCGGGTTTTGAAGTGTTCAAAATCATTATTTGCATCAATGCAATCTACATAGTTTTGTACTAAACCAAACCACAACTCATTATACTTTTTATCCATGTTAAAGATGAAGTTATTTACTGTTTTTAGGTGGCTTATTTCGTGGGTTTTTATAGAGTTTCAAAACAAGGTGTTAAATGGTGTAAACTAGTGCAAAAATAAAGGTTTTAAGGGTGTTTGGTCATGTACCAACCTTGGTCCAAGCTTGGCTTCGAGATAAACGACTTTTGGGGCTTCTAAAGAGCTTGAAGGATGCGTGAAACTGCTGGTCGCTACTGTTTCGTGCAAAGGGATGAGTGTTTACAAGATTTAAGTGTCGTAAATTAAAGGAAAAGCCTATTTGGTTACCTTAAAGCCTTGCAAATCGATGAAACTTCTTCAAAAGTTCTTGAATCCGCCTCTAGGAGATGGTTTTCTGCTGTAGCTTATAGAGAATGTGTGTATTCATGGGTGGTAGAGAGAAAATGGGATGAAAAGAAAAAGCCTTGCATGTATAGATATGTGTAGAAGTGGTTGAGTGTTGGAATGGAATATGGAAGAGTGTTGGGGATGGGAAATCGACTGATTCAAGGAAGGAGTGGGGAGGGGTAGTTGGTCAATCAAGATTAGTTTATTGGTTTAGCATGGAGGTGGTATATAGTTTCAAGCAAACTCATGTGTAGATTTTTTTTATCTTTTTACTTGGTGTGTTATTTTGGGTAGTTTATTTGGATGATTTTTGAAGTATATATATATCTACTCAATTTAATGGGGTATAATGTGTTTGTGCTATTTTTAGTGGGTATTTGTTTGATGTAATGTGGTTTGGTCGAAGATTTTGTATATATTATGGGTTTTCATTGTGTTTTTGTGGTAAGAATATTACCCTATTGATTTCATTGTATAAGTGACAGGAATTTTATTTGTTGTTTGATAAGAATAATATTGCACTAAAGCATTGTTCCACTATTGTCTCTAATGGTTTTGCTATCCTAATTCAAGGCATTAAAATAATCGTCTAATCATAAATAAATACACGTGTACGAATAATATCCGGGTATCACAAAAATAATATTTTGTCTCTTAAATATTCGTTTGCACTTAAATCATGGTTAGTTAAAGTAATCACAAGTAATTGTATGGTTAATAATATAATTATCTACTAATAACTAAGGTTAAAGTGGGTCCTAATAGTCGGGTTGTCACATGAACTTCAAGACTTGAATGATCGTTTGTTATGTGCTTTGCCATCATCATGGAAGAAGACTGTTACTTTGTTGAAACATACTGAGAAATTTCCAATGGAATTAGATTTGCTTATTGGAAAGATTGAAGAAGTTGAGATTGACGAAGGATCAAGAAATACTGATAGATCAAGCTCACAAACTCAGTATAAGTATGTGGTAAATCCTGCCAATACTGTGGAGAATGCATTTCTTGCACAAGATGCAATGAAGTTTGAAGAAGATGGTGATTTATTCGTTGGTGCGAGTTTTTATACTGATTCAGCATACTTTCCAAATTCACCAACTTATTCTCAACCTCAATCTCCACCAAGAAATCAAGTTCAAAGTCATAATTTGAAGAATCAATCAGAAAGTCAAAGTTCAAATGTTCAAGCTAAGGTGAAAGATGTAATGAACCATCTGTTGCAAGATGATGAGACCAAAACTGCTTTTACAGCGTTTATGGCAAGCTTTCAAGCATACCAAGGAAGTCACTTAAGTCAAATGGACGTGGTTCTTCAAGACTTATTTGAGATGGATCCAGTTGACGTTGAAGAAATGGATTTGAATTGGCAAATGTTAACCGAAGTTACAAGCCTCATGCAAACAAAACTGTTGGTTTTGACAAATCAAAGGCCAGATGTTTCAATTGTAACCAGTATGGTCATTTCTCAAGAGAATGCAAAGCTCCCAAGAATCAGAATTTCAATGACCAAGCTAGTTCAAGTAATTCAGGTCAAGGTCAAAGCTCACAACAGTCTTCAAGCTACCAAAGCAGAAATCAACGTTACTTCCAGAAACCATACCAAAGTCTTCCCATGCCTGAATTGAAAGATGAAGGAAAGAAACCAGAAGACCAAACAAAGGCACTGGTGGTCAGTGTAAAAGATGGTTATGATTGGAGTGCATATGCAGAACAATTCACTTCTGATCTTACATCAAATCTGGCACTAGTATGTGAAGTCGAAGAAGACTGGTCTGAAGAAGGGGATGGAAAAATAATTGAGGATGAAAGTGAAGATTCTGAAGATTATGACTGGAAAGTCAGATCCTGTTGAAGAATCAGAGTCTGAAGTTGCACTGATGGCTACTGCAAATGAATCTTCATCTTCTACTGAACAACCAAAGGTTAGTAATGACTTACCCCCTAACTATGTTCCATTACCTGCTGATGTGAAAGAAAGGTTGTGTTCTGAACAGTGCATTCAACAAGTAGAACATTATCGAACTCATTCATTTAAAATTGGTGACAAATTAAGTAAACATGAAAAACTTCATGAACAACTTAAAATTGATCATAAAATTTCTGATGAGAAGATTTTGTCACTTAAAGAATCATGGAACAAAACTTTAAAAGAACTGGAATTGGTAACCAAACAACTTGAAGAAATGACAAAGAACTTTGAACAAGAAAAAGTCGCACATGCTGTCACTCAAGTTGAACTAACAAAGGTTAAAAGTTGTAAAACCATGGTCAAACAACTCATCAAAGAAAGAGGTAACAAAACCAAAATCGGGTTGGGTTTTACTCATGAACCAATGCCAAATTCAATCACTCAACCTTACCGGAAAACTTTAATGAATTTGATCATTCACCTGAAAATGAACGTAAATTCAAAGAAATTCAAAGAAGTAAATCCGAGTCCGAAGGATCTGAGGTGTTGATTGAAAGTTTGAAAGAAGAAGATGGAATGACAACTGAAGCTGATGATGAAGCAAGCAACAAGTCTGATAACAAATTAGAGCCTGTTCTGATTCAACTTGTTGAGTATCCGGAACTGAATCCGAAGCCAGAAACGGTGAAGGAAGAAGGTGAATTTTCAGGATACAATGATCCTGAATACATCAGGTGGAAGAAAGAACAAAAGGCGCAAGTTGCTGATCAGTTGATCAAGAAGCAAGAAGTGAAGGAGGCTGAAGTTTCAACTGCAAAGAAGCAGAAATCGAAAGTAATGAACAATCAATCTGAAACAAAAGAATCGAAAGGCAAAAATATTTTAAAATCGAATGATAACACCAAAGCTCAAAGTGTTAAAACTGACAAAGTTAAACCTGTCAAGAAAGTGTCAAAAGGTAAAAACATCAAGTTTGTGTCTGCAGGAACGTTTGATTTGAACGGCTCTTATGGTAAACCAATCAATTCTCCAATCAAATCTAACTCTGGTCTGAAAACAGGTTCAGGTCCTAAGTCTTCCGCTGTCAATGATAAGAGAATTGAATCCAAAAAGGTGACCAAACAGAATAGTTTAAAATCGAACCAAAGTCCCATGCAATCAAAATCACAAACAACGACTCCACAGAAAAACGTTAATCTAAAAACGAACAACCATGATAATGAATCACGTTTTGGTTCGACATCAAGAGTTAACAATCGGCTCTTTAGGATTAGCAAGAAATATTGTGAGATTTGTGATAGATATAATCATGCAACTGCTGAATGTTTCTTTAACAGGTACTGCAGTTTCTGTGACAAAAGAAATCATTCTTCAGAAGAATGTTATTTTAACAAATTTTGTGATATTTGTGAAAGAAGAAACCATGACACAAAGGATTGTTTCTTTCGATCAAACTCAACAAGAGAAATGACTCCGTTTTCAAATTTTCAAAGAAATCATTCATTTGGTTTTCAAAATATGAGTCAAAGTCATTCTCCGGTTTTGAGAAATTTTAATCGAAACAATTCTGTTTCTAACTTTTCAAGAAATGTGCAGGTTAATAATTTTAAACCAAGAGCTTTAATGGTAAGAAACCAAAAGTTTGAAAATAACCTTGATCCTAAGCTAGAGGAAAGGTTTAGTGCTTTGAGGAGAAAGCAATCAATGAACGCCAATGGGCGAAACAACAGTTATCAGCATCAAAATCTCTTAAATGAAACAAATTTTCAAAAAGTCCAATATCAACAAGTTACTATTGCAGATAGATTCGGAAAACCCAAGACCGTGTGGGCCTGGGTTGACCAAACTAACTAAGTGATTGTTGAATTGCAGGTACGCCCAAGAAGACCTATCAACTCATGGTTTGTTGATAGTGGGTGTAGCCGGCACATGACAGGCAACCATGCCTTGCTTCAGGATTTCAAGCTGAAAAATGGTACACACGTTGCATTTGGAGGTGATGCGGGTGGTAAAATCACAGGAGAAGGAACTGTTTCGAATGGGATCATTAGTTTTGATAAAGTCAACTACTGTGCACAGTTGAACTTTAACTTACTAAGTGTATCTCAAATCTGTGATAAATCTTATTCAACTCTTTTTGATGATTCTTTCTGTTATATTCTTAAACCAGGTTTCAAGATTGACAATGAGTGGGTAGTGGTTAAAGCTCCAAGAGATCGTGATGTATACAAATTGGATATGTCACAGATTGATGCTGAAACCGAAACAACCTGTCTCATTGCACATGCTTCAAATGATGAGAGTCAGCTTTGGCATAGACGGCTGGGCCATTCAAACTTCAGAAACATGAATCGTTTGGTTACTGGAAATCACGCTGTGGGAATCCCATCGAAGAAATTCTCCACAACTGATCTCTGTCCAGCGTGTTTGAAGGGAAAACAGCATCGCATGTCTTTTAAGTCCAAGCAAGAAAACTCCATTTCAAAACCCTTGCAGATGCTACATATGGATCTTTTCGGACCAACAAATGTGCAAAGCATTGGAAAGAAGTCTTACTGTTTTGTCATTATTGACGATTTCAATAGATTTTCTTGGGTTTATTTTTTGCATGCTAAATCTGAAACAGCTGAACTATTAAAAGAATTTATCATCAAAGTTGAAAATCAATTGGAATGTAAAGTTAAAATTTTAAGAAGTGATAATGGAACTGAATTTAAGAATACTAATGTTGATGTATTTTGTGCAGAAAAAGGAATTGCTAGACAATTTAGTGCGCCAAGAACGCCTCAGCAAAACGGGGTTGCGGAACGGAAAAACCGGACACTAATTGAAGCAGCAAGATCCATGCTCGCAGATGCCAAAATCCCTATCACTTTTTGGGACGAAGCTATTGCTACTGCGTGTTTTGTACAAAATAGAACATTATTGGTTCAAGATAAACAGAAAACTTCTTATGAGTTGTTATTTGAAAGAAAACCAAATATTTCTTACTTGAAAGCATTTGGTTGTCCTGTATCGATTTTAAATTTGAATGATCATCTCGGGAAGTTTGAGTCAAAATCTGACGATGGATTTTTCCTAGGCTATTCGTCTGTTTCTAAAGCTTATCGGGTGTTTAATAACAAAACAAATACTGTTATTGAAACTATTAACGTCAAGTTTTTAGAAAATTCGTTTCCGTTAGTGGCTCATGGTCCCGAATGGTTATTTGATTTAGATTCATTATCGAAATCTTTCAATTCTAACTTATTTGATGTTTCAGGAAAAACAAAGAAAGAATCAGGCGACTCGGGATGCTTTAGTGACGATTCTGATAATGACGATGATGGAAATCTCAGTTTTGAATATCCATTTATGTCTTTTCACAATCCTGATCATGTCAAATCCAGTCAAGCTCCGGGTCCTTCTGGTTCTCATGAAGATCAAGAATCGAACAATCTTGAAGAAGATGTGAATCCGCAAGTTTCTCCTAATGATGGTGGATCTGTTCAGAATCAACCATCATCCAATCCGAATGTTGAAGTTGTTCCAGAATCTTTTGATTACTTCATCAATTCACCGGATCAAGTCCCGAATTTCACACCGCATACTTCGTCCATTCTACAAGATCTACCAAATCTGAATACTTCTAATCTGGAGAGTCAAGTGCAAGGAAGTGACTTACCAATTCATCGAATTCACAAGAAACATCCTGTCTATCAGATTATTGGGCCGTTGAATCAGAGAACTACAAGAAGTCAGACTGAGCAAGCAAATGTCTGTCTTTATTCGTGTTTTCTATCTCAAGTGGTGCCAAAGAACATTTCAGAGGCGTTGCAAGATAACAGTTGGATTGAAGCCATGCAAGAGGAATTACTTCAGTTTCGCAAACAGGAAGTTTGGAAATTAGTGGACTTACCTGAAGGAGAGAATGCAATAGGTACAAGATGGTTGTACAAAAACAAGCCAGACGAACGTGGCATTGTTGTGAGAAACAAAGCGAGACTCATTGCACAGGGATACACTCAGGAAGAAGGCATTGATTATGAAGAGGTGTTCGCTCCGGTCGCAAGACTTGAAGCCATACGCGTCTTTCTTGCATATGCTTCCTTCATGAAGTTTAAAGTATTCCAAATGGACGTTAAAGGTGCTTTCCTGTATGGACCAATTACAGATGACGTATATGTCAGACAACCTCCGGGTTTTGAAGATCCTGACTATCCTCATCATGTATACAAGTTGAGTAAGGCTCTATATGGTCTACACCAAGCTCCAAGAATCTGGTATGAGACATTATCCAAGCATTTACTAGAACATGGATTTACAAGAGGTCAGATTGATCCAACTTTGTTTATGAAGAGGGAGAATGACGATTTGTTGTGCGTTCAAGTATATGTGGACGATATTATCTTCGGATCAACCAGTGCGTCAATGTGCAAAGAATTTGAAGAAATCATGAAGTCTAGATTCCAGATCAGTTCTATGGGGGAGATTAACTTCTTTCTTGGATTACAAGTGAAACAATCAGCTGACGGAATTTTCATCAATCAATCAAAATTTGTTGAGAAGTTGTTGAAGAAGTTCAAGATGCAAGATTGTCAAACAATTCGAACTCCATCTGATGTGAACTGCAAGATTCAACCGGATCCAAAGGGCAAAGCAGTTGATCAAACACTATACAGATCAATGATCGGTTCTCTGATGTATCTTACTGCATCAAGACCAGACATCATGTACGCTGTTTGTGTATGCGCAAGATACCAGTCTGATCCGAAAGAGTCGCATCTTGTTGCTGTGAAGCGTATATTCAAATATCTTAAAGGGAAACCGAATCTTGGGTTATGGTATCCTTATGAAGGAAATTTTGAATTATATAGCTATTCTGACAGTGATTTTGGTGGTTGTGCTCTTGACAGGAAATCGACAACTGGTGGATGTCAATTTCTGGGTCCTAGGCTTGTCTCTTGGCAATGCAAGAAGCAGACCAATGTTTCCGTATCCACAGCTGAAGCAGAGTATATCGCTGCATCTGCAGGATGTTCTCAAGTTTTATGGTTACAAAATCAGTTGCTTGACTACGGGTTTAACAAAATCATTTTTGTCAGGCCGGTTTGAATTCTTAATTCAATCCATAGGATTAATCAATCACGATTGATTCTATTTTTCGAAAACAAAACAAAAATCAGAATATATAAAAGCCAAAAATATAATAAGTTGATGTCATATATTGATTCCGTTGTCTTTTATTTTATGTCTTGCATTGTGTGTGTGCATGAAAAAGAAAATAGAAAAGCAAAAACAATATATAAAAGCAAAAAGAAAAGAAAATATCATGTCATAAGAATCTATATTGCACAAAGTGAGAAATCATAGTTACACTAGATATTATTTGTTACATCATTTTTAATAAAGACTGATGAATGTTAATTGATGTGCTAGACAGCTCAGGCAATTAGACTGAAAAAGTAAGTTGATTGTTGACAAACATAAACTTAATGATCTTTGTGTTAAGTTCCATTGTTATACATGTCTAGATATATATCTTTTGATACATTGCTTGTGATGTTAGTTGTGCATGATCGGGTAACGATGTAGTCTATTCAGTGTGATGAACCGCATCGTGAGCTTCTTTGTTGTGGTATCCACAGACCTGAAGTCTCACACGAAGTCTCTTTTGAGCTTCAAGATGCAGCAAAAGATTCCAAAATGGAACAAAAAGAGTCCCAAATGTGGACCAACACCAAACAAAAATTCCAAAAAGGAATTCAGAAGATTCCCAAGGGGAACGATAGGAAAGCAAAATTCCCAAAGATGGAATTAAAAAGAAGTCCCAAAGTGGACCAAATCCGAATAGAACCCAAATTCCACACTGTGTATGACTGTAAGTGACCAGGTTTTTGTCCAATATGCATTCAGGTAGTGATTGATAAGGAAATATGTTGACATATGTATACATGTGGGTCACATAAGTCATTCTAATCGAACCTTAAATATCATCATGATACTGAAAAAGTAAGTGTGTCAACTCGAGCTAATTGGTATGTTTTCATATCATCACTCAATCAAGCATAAGTCAAATGTCTATTCAAAACTTGCAAAACATGTTCAGATAATGTGTGGTATGATCTCACTGCGATATTTTGATTCATTGCATTGCATATGTCTTTATTTTAATGTGTGTGCTTTATGTGTGCAGGCATATGGAATCTTTATTGACACATCGACATCCTGTTAAACTTAAAAATTTCTAGAAATTTCAAGTTTAGGGGGAGAATAAGATTGAAGAAAATATCTACAAAAAATCCAAAAATATTTTGAATAAGTGTGTTTTGAATGACCAAGATTATGTGGTATGAAAAGCAAGGTATTGGATGTGTTAAAAACAAACCCAAGGTCTGGTAATGTGTTTTTAAGAAATTGCTTCGGGATATAGAAAAATTGGTTGTGCAAAAACATTTTTGAAAAAGAAAAAGAAAAAAAATGAATTTAATTGGATTTAATGTTATTGTCTTGTTTAATGTTGTTGATAATTAATGAGACAAATTCTTTTTAAGGATATCTTGTCTAATTAATGTGTCGAGAATGTTTGCAGGTGCAATAAATGATGTTGAAAAAGTCAACAGACGAGAAAAATGAAGAAAATCGTTCAAGGGGTGTAGCCGGGCAAAGATATCAGATACAACTGTTCTGCCGGGTAATGAACATACTGTTCAGCCGGGTAATGTTGTGATGTTGATACAAGCCGGGTGATTGAGAAAAAGGAGAAGATGTTATGACCACTGTACAGCCGGGCAAAGATCATGTCAAATACAGCCGGGTGAAGGTCATTGATATCAACCGGGTGACAAGTTGTGTTACTATATAGCCGGGTGAAGATATGTTGTCATTATACAGCCGGGTAAAGGAAATCTTATCTTGCCGTGCGAATGTATAACACTGTGTTGCCGGGTAATGGTAAAGACAACTGTGTTGCCGTGTAATGAAGAAGAAAACATGCCGGTGATATTGAAGAACAATGTTGTCGTGTGAAGAAGAATGCATGCCGGGTGAAAGTTAAAGCAACTATGTTGCCGGGTGATGAAGAAAGCAAGGCGGATGAAAGTTTAAGCAACTGTGTTGCCGGGTGATGAAGAAAGGTTGCCGGGTGATGTTTGAAGACTACTATACTGCCGGGTGATGAATAAAACCCATCAGGTGTAGTTGTTCCTAACCTTTACCCGTCACTACAGTGACTTACCCGTCTCTACAGTGCTTGACCCGTCAAGTGTTTTTCACATGTTTGTGACTTGCTTTATGTACTTGACTCGTCACTACAGTACATGACCCGTCACTACAGTACATGACCCGTCACTACTGTACTTGACCCGACAAGGCTTATTGGGCTTTATATGTTTACCCGTCCCTTTTGTTGACCCGGCACTTCAAGTTTGACCTAAATTTTTAACGATACAAAAACCCGCCTCTTCACAAACACATATCATTTTTCACATTCACTTTCACACAAATCCTCTGTACTTAAATCGCTCTGTTATCATATTCAATCGTTTGCTCTGTAACAAGGTTGATCGATTGGATAAGGTAGTGATTATGTGTTTTTAACCTTGATAGATCTGCAAATCGACCGATAAAATGAAAAACGATGATGAACAGTGTTTTGATCATTGAATCGACACTTTGATTGTGTGTGTTAAAACCAAAATCGAATGTTGTTTTAAGTCTAAAATCTGTCGATCATCAACAATCAATCACTCATTTGCACTAAAACACCTTAAAATCAACTGAATCAATCAAAATCATCACAACTGTTAAAACCGCCATTGATGAACTTTGAAGATCTTAAATGTTTAACCTTAAAATGATGAAATGTGTGTTAAACTATGACAAATCCTTGTTAAAACTGAAACTAAAACATGATAAGCAACTTCAACTACTACTATCAAATTTGGGCATAAGTGTTAAACTGTTAAACTTAAAAATATTGTATAATCATTAAAATTCAAAAGGTGCTTTGATCAAAATGATGAAAATCAGTTGGTTAGATCAATTTAGGATTAAAATGATTATGTGAATGTTTTTCTTTTTAACTGTTATTCATACACTTATAAAATTTTGATATGTTTTAATGAAGAATCTAACACAATTGTCTTCTTTTATGCTTTTATGTTTGTTTTGACAGATGGAGAAACTCAAGTTTGAGCCTAAACACAATTTGGTGGCATGTCTAGATGAATCTATCCCTGAAACAGATGGTTACAGAGATATGATCAAGTTTATCAAGAGGACCAAATATGTGTATGCTATGTGTGCCAAACCGGTCATATATGCAAGGTTGATTAAAAGTTTTTGGAGGACAGCAGAGGTCATTAGAGAAGAGAATGGTGTTACTGTTGTTCGAGGCAACATAACTAGAGATATGGTATTGACAGTCTCGGAAGAATCAATCAGAAATGCCCTGAGAATAGATGAAGATGAGATTGAAATGAATGATGAGTTGACAATGGCAGAGTGTCAAACGTGTTTTGTTAATATGGGTCATCCACCTGTATTTCCAAAGTCACAATTCTATCGGGCAAAATTGGGAAAGAAGTTCAAGTTGCTATGTTATGTTGTACAACAGTGCATGTCCAGGAGGAGTGCAGGCTTTGGCAACTTTCCATCAGACATAGCATCCCCAATTGTTGCCATTGCAGAGAATAAGCCATTTAATATGTCAAGATGGATCATGAATGGTTTTGTGTTTAACTTGGTGAAAGGCAAGAGGTTTAAGTTTCTCATGTACCCGAGATTCTTACAACTGATGATTAATGTTGCCTATCCTATCATCAGAACTGAAGGTTATGCTGGAGGCATGTTATATACTGAGGACATGAACGATCTATCTTACAGAAAGATGAGTATCGGGAATGTGCCTAATGTGGAGCTGTTTGACTATATGAGAGATATAGCCAACAATGAAGAAGATGTTGATGTTGTCTATCATCACATTTCTCATGGTGAGATTGTGAATCCACAGGACCTAGTGGATGAGGTGCCTGATGATTTGTTGGATGATGATGAGTATTTTGCTCGTCATCCAGAAGATGAAGAGAATGAATCTGAGAACGATGGTAATGATGATAGTGATGATGTTCAAGATGATGAGAATAGTGATAGTGAAGATAGTAATGATGATGGTGGTAATGAAGGTGCTGAATCTGAATCTGATTCAGAGGAGGCAGAGATTGTTGAAATGGCCGAACCAATGGATTTGGATATAGAGAATGTTGGAGTTATTGAACAAGCTGAAATAGAAGAACCTGTTGAGGTTGCTTCTGTTGTTGAAGAAGTAGTTGCTGAAATCCCAAAGGAGGTTACTGTTCAGTATGTCAGAAGAAAAAGATCAAAACCAGTAATAGAGCCTGTGATTGTAGAGCCTGAAGAGATTGATGTAATTCAGATTGCTCAGGAAGTAATTGCCGAAGCTGAAACTATGGCACAGATAGTTGAGGAAGCTGATGCTGGCGTTGCTGATCCTATTCCTGTTGATATACCAACCACATCATCCCCTGCTGCAGAAAACATTGGACAAGGTTTGGAGTCTTCACCAAATTTTGTGCCAAGTGTTGATCAAACAGAGAATGAGAAAAGAATTGTTGAGTTAGAGGAGATGGTTGCAAAGCTGATAGAAAGCAAATGACTTGTTGAAAGCTTCAAATGAACGGAAAAAGAAAAGATTTGAAGAGTTTTGGAATATTCATAATCAGAATTTGAAAACCTTCAAAAAGTTGGATGAGGATCATGTCAAGCTTGTTGATGAACATGTGAAATTGAAGGATGATTATGAAAAACTGAAGGAGGAGCATGAGAATCTGAAATATGATTACAAGGAACTGAAAGCTGAATGCAATACGTTGGAGGATGAGAAAGAAATGTTAGAAAAATGGCTGGAAGAAACGAAACCGAAGAAAGCTGGTTCATCATCTGATAAAGATTTTTCAGATGAAGTGGTTGAAATAGCTGAAGCAGATCAAGTACCAAAAGTTATCTGACCAGAGCACGAGGTACTACGAATGTTGGCATAAGAGTGGAATCTCCAATCATCATTCCCGATGAAGCTGTTGCTGAAACTGTCATCTCTGACAAAGCTGAGGGAAAAAGGAAGCTAGATGCAGTTCCAGAGATTATGGGAGATGAAAGCAGTTCAAAAAGGGCGAAGATAGATGAAACAGTGCAGATTGAGCCGATTCAATCTGTAGCTGTAGTTGAGACTGAGAAAGTTGAGGTGAATATGACTGAAGCTGAAATTGCTAAACCAGTTCAGATTGAGCCGATTCAATCTGAAGCTGCTGTTATTGAAGAAGTGCCTGAAACTGCTGAAACTGCTGAAATTGTACCTGAAGTTGCAAGTCAGTTTGAGCCGGTTCAAACTGATAATGCACCAATGATTGAAGCTTTGGATGACTTAGATGATATAGACTTTACTGAATCTGAAGATGAAGCTGAACCAGAACCTAATGTTGTTGAAGAGATTCCGGATGATTTGGATCAAAGATTTGCATATCTTGAGAAAATGAAATACAATGCTGTGTTCTTGAATGGGTTGACTGTGAGCCAGATAAACGAAGAATATGAAAAGTGTATGATTGCCCAGGACAAAGCTGCTGCTGATAAGAAAGAGTTTGTCATTGAGATGGGTGAATGGACTCCAATGCAAGAAAGCCTGAACATAGAAGACTTGCCTCCAACTGAACTTTATCATCAAAATCCGGAAGAAATGTCGAGTATAGATATGCGAAGTTGGCTAAGCTCAAGGAACTATCCATATAGAACTTTGAAGAGGTTGAAATCTGAGTCACTGAGGAAGATTGTTACTAGTTTTATGAAGACGGAGAAAATGTACAACCGGATGTTTTATTTGGACTACAACAATCCCCAGTACTTCGAGCTGACAAAGAGATATAAAGTTCTTGGACCAAAAGAACTTCCGGTGATGGCTTTACCTGAAGATGCTCACAAGAAAAGGCACGAATTGATAGATATGTTTCCAAGCGAAGTTAAATCTTATAACATACCGATGGATGTTCGGGAATCATGGCATAAGTCAACCACAGCAGGTGACGTGGTGAGGTCACTGCTGAGTAAGGGTCAGTCAATAGCTGAACTACTTGATTCTATGATTGTGCCAGAGAAGAATAAGAAGGTGAAGATAATTGCTTGGAAATACGATGAAGTGTTTGATGCATTTATGATAAAGAGAGTAAATGGTTTATGTGACGTATATCATTACTACTCGAGCATTTTTAAGTTGGAAGTTCAGGATTTGAAGGAGCTGCACAAACTCAGGATGATAAATCACACGCATGCTGAGCGTGGTGATAAATGTGCAATGCTTCTTGATGCCGGGATTGCTAGACCACCAAAGTATCTTGATTTCCGAGGCCAACAAGAAGATACTGCTTATGTGCAAGCAAAGAAAGAAAGAAAGAAGAAACGATTGGTTGTGACTGAAGATATGTATCTTGAAGAATTTTCGGATGAATATTTTGACAAGGTGACAAATCCTGGATTGAAGGTGATAGATGGTTCGCAAATGACAAAGCCTATACTTAGAGTTTTTTTATAATCAAGAAACCTTTGAGTTGAAGCTTGTTCGGAATTTGGATGATTGGGACAAAGACATGATTACACTGTTTAGTACTTTTGAGTTGAAGCTACTACATCCGTCATACATAGACTTTTTGAGAAGCTACAGAATGGAGAAGTGTAAAGATGCACTTGCTGAAGCTGATAGGAAGTTGTTTGTTGTGATGATTGAAGTAATAGCTGCGGCAACTGAAAAGATACGAGTGAGAAAGGCATTGCTGAACTCTAATCTCGTGAGGGTTGATTTACCAGAGATAGAGTATATGAGAATATCTAGAAGAGGAACTTTGGAGGTGCAAGTCAAAGGACAAGAGATGCCGTTTGAATTTTATGCTAATATTGACTTTGCAGGTTTAAATCTGGATTCAATTAGACGCATGAATGCCTGCCCAATTTTGACAAATGAGTCCAAGCCGAGACAAGCCAAAATTGCTGAAAAGTTCAAGTCCTGTATAGAAGAAGCATTAAAGGAACAAGAAGAGTTCAAAGGAAAAGAGCTGCTGAATGTCAAAGATGAACCGGAAGATTGGTAGAAAGAGATTGATGCTGAACAAAGAAGAAAAAGATAGAAGATTTTGCTGAAGATTCAAAGATAAATCTTAGGGGGAGTACTATTAGGGTTATTTCCTAGTTAAGATTTACTTTGTATTTTGTTTATATGTTTGTATATAGTTTAGGGTCTATTTTGTTATATTCCTTAAACTTGTATTTTGTTGCTTTAAGCATGTAGTGAGAGAGAGTGAGGAGAGAGGCTAGATCATTATTACACGTTAGAGAGAGAATTAACTGTGTGTGATTTATTTCTCCTGCACTTGTACTACAGATTTGCTTTGATCATCAATATACAAAGAGAATTATTAGTATGAATTGTGTTTGTGATTGAACTGTTTGTTTGTGCGAATTATTCTGATCATTGTGAGTAATATTAACGATCCAATTGAACCTATCAATTAGCAACATGAAAAACAATTTATAATAATGTAGGACGCGTTACAACTTTTAAGAACACCTTACATCACCTTTCGAAACATTAAAACTCCATAATAAACCTAATGATATTTTCCGAGTCATTTAAACATCGTACGACAACTTAGAATATCTTACGACTCTATATGCCACATTAGCACCTTGAAATGCATGTTACTATATTGTACGACACCTCACAACTCGTAACAACACCTTACAATACCGTAAGTAAACATAAAATCCATAATAAACCTAGTGAATTCGTCCGAGTCTTTTGAACATCGTATTACAAGTTAGGACATCTTAAGACTATATATGACATATTAGCACGTTGAAAAGCACGTAAGTATGACGTAGGACGCCTTAAAGCTCCAACCACACATTACAACACCGTACGAAACCATAAAACTCCATAATAAACCTAATGAAATTGTCCAAGTCCTTTCAAGATCGTAAGATAACATCAGGACTTGTTACGACGATGTATGCGACATTAGAAACATGAAAAGCAATTTATAATAATGTAGGACGCGTTACAACTTCTAAGAACACCTTACATCACCGTTCGAAACATTAAAACTCAATAATAAAGGTAATGAATTCCTCCTAGTCATTTAATCATCGTACGAAAACTTAGAATATCTTACGATTATGTATGCCACATTAGCAACTTGAAAAGCATGTTACTATAATGTACGACACCTCACAACTCGTAACAACACCTTACAATACAATAAGTAAACATAAAATCCATAATAAACCTAATGAATTCGTCCGAGTCCTTTGAACATCGTATTACAAGTTAGGTCATCTTAATAATTTGTATGACATATTAGCACGTTGAAAAGCACGTAAGTATGACGTATGACGCCTTAAAGCTCCAAACAACACTTTACAACACAGTACGAAACCATAAAACTCCATAATAAACCTAATGAATTTGTCCAAGTCCTTTGAAAATCGTAAGTTAACTAAGGACTTGTTACGACTCTGTATGCGACATTAGCAACATGAAAAACAATTTATAATAATGTAGGACGCGTTACAACTTTTAAGAACACCTTACATCACCGTTCGAAACATTAAAACTCCATAATAAACGTAATGAATTTTTCCTAGTCATTTAAACATCGTACGACAACTTAGAATATCTTACGACTCTATATGCCACATTAGCACCTTGAAAAGCATGTTACTAAAATGTACGACACCTCACAACTCCTAACAACATCTTACAATACCGTAAGTAAACATAAAATCCATAATAAACCAAATGAATTCGTTCGAGTCCTTTAAACATCGTATTACAAGTTAGGTCATCTTAAGAATCTGTATGACATATTAGCACGTTGAAAAGCACGTAAGTATGACTTAGGGCGCCTAAAAGCTCCAAACAACACATTACATCACCGTACGAAACCATAAAACTCCATAATAAACTTTGAAAATCGTAAGTTAACTCAGGAAATGTTACGACTCTGTATGCGACATTAGGAACATGAAAAGCAATTTATAATAATGTAGGACGCGTTACAACTTTTAAGAACACCTTACATCACCTTTCGAAACATTAAAACTCCATAATAAACCTAATGATATTTTCCGAGTCATTTAAACATCGTACGACAACTTAGAATATCTTACGACTCTATATGCCACATTAGCACCTTGAAATGCATGTTACTATAATGTACGACACCTCACAACTCGTAACAACACCTTACAATACCGTAAGTAAACATAAAATCCATAATAAACCTAGTGAATTCGTCCGAGTCTTTTGAACATCGTATTACAAGTTAGGACATCTTAAGACTATATATGACATATTAGCACGTTGAAAAGCACGTAAGTATGACGTAGGACGCCTTAAAGCTCCAACCACACATTACAACACCGTACGAAACCATAAAACTCCATAATAAACCTAATGAAATTGTCCAAGTCCTTTCAAGATCGTAAGTGTGACACCCCGCCCGGCGGCGGAAACACCAGGCTGTCATTGGAATTGGATATCAATAGTAAACAAAGCACATGGTATTTATCTATTAAGTTTAATAATGATGTAGTAAGTTTAGTACATGAGTCTTAAATGGATACGACAAAAGTAATAAAAAAACGAAGCAGTAAATGTAAAGTCTTTATTATTATTCTAGGTCCAAGGCAATCATATGTCTTGGCAAAAGCAGCAAAACAATCATAAGCAACACCTGAAATATGTGAAAATAAAGTTAGCTATTTAAAGCTAGTGAGTAAACCACAGTTGATAAATAATAGTATAGAAAATCCGAGATCATCATAATATGCTGCGCAATCTTACATGCATAGCTATTTCATCATATTACTCAACCCTTGACCATAGAACACATAGAAACACGAATCATAGACCCCGAAGGGTAACCTTTAGAAACAAGTCATGAGGAACCACTCATGTTACAATTAGTGATAACTGTCATTTAACCGTCATTTAACCGTCTCGATGTGTAAGTTATCACAAATTGTTTTGGCATCGAAGGGACATAGTAGCATAGCAACAAGCATCACAGTATAGTAACTAGTAAACATTGTATAGAATCACCGGGTTTAAATCACCTATCGTTGTTGTACATGTAGGTGGGTTTGTCAGACCATTAGCGCTAACATTGTACCGGTGGAAATTACAAGTAATATACTACTTTAAACTACCACATAAGATTGCATCTTGTCGTGAGTCAAGACTAACACATTTTATGATCTCTTTTGGAAAACAAATAGAAATTGAAAACATTGTATAGTAACTAGAAACATATTTCAGCCCCAAAACGTAATAGTAAAAAGGGGAGTGAATTTACTCACCTTGAAACTCGGGCACGAAACAAATAGTAAATAATCTGAATTGAAACGAGGATCGTCAAAATATTAGAATCACCTAATTAAATGACAATCCTAACTTAGTACACATATCGTATAGAAACCTTGAATAGAAACAATAAGAGTCTAAGAAAATTGAAATTCTAGGGTTTCGAATTGGGATTTGGGGATTTCTTGGTAAAAGACAAAAATATATAAACATATTTATCCGTAACGATATCAATAGTATTAATAATCACTTTGGTAAATAATAGAAATTCTAATAATATATTTTTAAGAAAGAATATACTATATCAAAATTTATGTCATATTTATTAGAAATAAATTTAAAATATTGAACTCAATTTCTTAAAGTATACAAAACCCATATAAAATCTTATTTGTATAAATTATTATTTATAAAAGTTTATATATGTCTTATAAGTATTAAAATACTCTTTTGTAGTATTTTAAAGCAATAACATACTAGTTACTAGGTTTAAAGAACTAATTTTTGATAAAACATGGTCTTGATATATTTTATAAGATTCAAATATTTTTTATAGAATATATAGTTTAGTATTAGTTTTAGGTTTGTAAATTTAGTTAGTAATATAGTAAGTAGAAAAAAAAAAGAATTAAACATGTACAAGCCTTGGTTCGAACCCAAGGCCTTTTGAAGCAAGAACAATATTCATGACCAGACGCGCTGTGTTTCATTTCTGTTTAAAACTCGTTTCAAAATGTTTTTATCTTATTTTCTTATATATCCCCAAATCAATAAGAACCCTAGAAACTAAAACCACAAATCAACCCCAATTGGTACAACGAAATCTGATATTAAGTTAGGGCTTTGATTCACGACTTGATAAGGATCATTTTAACATCGAAAACTTACTTGATTATGGATGAATTGGTTTGATGAATATGAAGAACAATAGGTCGACGGGTTGAAGATCAAGCTTGAGTTCTATGGACTTTTGATTGAGATTGGGATAACAGAAAGAGGAAACGAGTTTAGAAGAGTAACTGGGGTGATAGAATTGTACTAATTCTGTTTGTAAAACGTCAAACTCGTTCGAGATAGGTGACGACTTATGATTCATAAATTGGGTGATAATTAGTCGATTAAAATCGATTGGTTACCACTAACAGCTTTTAATTGTCGATATAATCGTTTTAGTTAATCCCATTTATTGAAAGTGAGCGTTAAGAGCCGTTTGAGTTTAATGGGTAATGAACATGAAATGGGTGTTCATAAAACGGATTAAACTCGAAGAATAATGTGTTAAATTTAGTTTTAAAAGAGTCCTGAGGTCGAGTTTAGCAAGAGGGTGATTTTACCGAGCTCGAATCGTGTTAAAAGTAGCAAAAACTTGCGATTTGGACATCGCCGGACTTGGCCGGATTCCGGCGAGGTTGCCGGAAGTCAGGACATCGGAATCACGGGGGGAGAAAGGGCTGGTTTTATAAAAAGTTTACATTATAGCCCCTGAACTTTGTCTTGTTTTATTAAATGTGTTTAAAACTTTAATATAAGTTTCGCATTTGGCAGTTTTAACGCAAAGTTAATTAAATTATTATTTTAACCAACTAACTTGACCGAGTTAACACGTAACGTTTATCTGGTTGACGTTTTCGAAAGTTCAAATTGTGGTTGACGTTAAATGATTATTTGGAGACTTATTAGTATTTATTTTTAATAATCTTTTAAAAACAAGCTCTTTTATGAAATATGGTTTATATATATATATATATATACTTTGGAGATTAATATTTGCATTTAGTATTTAACTAGTAAACGTTGAATAATAACACTTCGTGTTATTGAAACGATATGACATTAATTCCGGCTTATTTAAATATATTAATAATGACGAAGCGTTACATATAAAGAAAGATAAATACGAATACATAAAGAGAGACAGCTTAGGGTTCGAGTCGGGCATTCGGGTTCGGGTTTGGGGCAGATGTCACAGTCTCCCCTCCTTATAGAAATTTCGTCCCGAAATTTGCTCAAACCGAAAAAGAAGATGAAACGAAAGATGCGATCATTTAGTTTTCCATTATAAATGTACTAACGTTATTTAGCTCTTCTGATTTGAACAAGGGTACGTTAGTCTCGAAGTGTTGAGTTAGAATACACCAGCTTAAGCACTGGATGATGATGACAATTGGGAACTTGTGCAGATCATTGCTTTCAACCACGTGACAAAACTCGCTATGATTTCCATACACCAACTTTCATAATTCCGTGTGCACCCGTAATTACTTTTGTTTTTGCATGGACCACACAGTTCATTCGATCACGTGCAAGTCAACTGTACATGAAAATTTCTAAGTTACGATAATGATACACATAGGTTCCGACATTATATTCGATGGCATTTAGTTCTTGTGAAGTATTGTTTGAGATGATACACAAATTAACGATTCGAGAGAATTGAGTCAATAGATAGTTATTGCTCTTGTAAATAGTATTGTTGACTGTCATAGCTAGTCAAATTCGAGTACAAAAATTATAGCAACTTAAGTTTTTGAAAATACCAACTTTATGTGTGAGATGTACATATCAAAGGTTCATAGTATTGCCAAATTCATAAGCGTTAGTTCATGGTGTGTATGTTATAATCTGGTTTAGAATTATAGAATGATTTACTTCATAAAAAAATTTCTTATGATGAGAATAATCCAATTTATAGTTCAAATGAATAAATCACTCGGTTCTTAATAGATACAATGCTTACAACGTTTGAGTTCATATAGCAAAACTTTAAGTAAACCAAGTGTATTGGTTATAGAAGTAAACAAGATTATATGAGATGATGTTATTTTTCTATAATGCGGTTTATAAAGAAAAACTAAGTAGTTAGATAATGAGTTTAGAAAAAGTTAAAGTTTTAAATATTTACTATCAATAGAGGAGTTGATTTGAAAATAAATAAATGACACAGTCTAAGTTTCGAATATTCGATATTGGAAAACATGAATCATAACGTTTGTTGCAATTGTTTGTGTCATATTTGAGAAAACATGGAATGTTATGTAAATATTTAACAAACATTTAGAATAATCAATCATTACTTAAGGAAATCATTTATCATAAAATGTATATATTTTATATATTTTACAAATACTAAAACCGGAAGATGTTTTTTAAATATATATATATATATATATATATATTTTTTATTTGGAAAAATTAGGAAAATCACTTTTAATAGATTTAACTATTGGTTGGTAGTTTTACAAAACTGTAGATAAAACACAGTGTTTTAGGTAAAAAGTTTATACGTAAGATACGTTGGGTTTGTATGAGTTTATAAAAAAAACGAGATGTATATAATTTCAATAGTGATCATATATATACAAATGGAATATTGTAGTTCAATGAGCCTAGTAATAGTGGTGTAGTGAGTTCACGTTAAGTTTCGGAAAACAATTTATGAATAGCGTCATTTAGTGATGAATTAGAAGTCGGATTAGAATCTGATGATTAGATGAGTGCTTTAGACAATAATTGAGTATTTAGATCAAGTTAAGATACTTTGGGAGTAAACGTTCGATTCGTAAATCAAACGAGTGCGTTGACATAGCAAAATAGTAAATCTGTTACAAGATTCCAGGAATCATGGGATTTGATAATTGAATTGAGTATACCTTAGATTTGATATTTGGTATTTGTTTTGAAGTTTTGATATTTGGATTGAGGTTAGTCAATATATCTTAGTTTTGATTTAGAACATTTGGGTTGCGATGGTATTAGCGAGTCGTTCACGTCTTGTTGTCATTCTACAAGATAGGATAGAAAAATGATTTTCATGAGACATAAAAAAATTTTGGATGACATAAGTTGTAACGGAATTTGGGATTGAATAGGAAAGAAAATTGTACTTTGAACTTCATAGAATTTTTAGAACACATACCATAGTAATCACTTGAAAATCATTGAAATGTAAATAAGAAACTTGGAATAACATTTGAAATAATATAGAAACCCATTGAAATAATTTGAAATCGTAGAAAATAATAATCATAGAATCCATAAATAAATAGAATTTAAAGGCTTAGGAATGTGTCTTGGTTGTGGACACTTAAGACTTATCAAAGTGATAAGTTCGTTTTCAACGTATTCGAGAAGGCGTGCTTTAGCCTATAGGGTCACACTCATCTCGTCCATCCCCAGGTAAGCATACAGATCTCTTAAAGAGATTTATACGAAATGCTTTGCCTTAGACAGGATGTCCGTGATACAGGCGTTCCCCTTTCCGGATTGCACACGTTCCCACGTTTCAAACTTACTCAAGACGATGACGAGATTCCACAAAGAGAAAGATCCTAATCACACAGACGAGTCTCTTGTAGCTCCTTCGCGAAATCATATAAGAAATGAGATAAAGAAAAGCATAGAGAGGTTCCTAGAAGGAAAACAAATAAGTCCAAAAGAAATTCTAAGTACAAGTATTTGAACTAAGGACACTTAGGTTATAGTCTAGGTCGGTGTGTTTCTAATACCTTATCCTAGTTCCCTATAACCATGGCTCTGATACCAAACTGTGACACCCCGCCCGGCGACGGAAACACCGGGCTGTCATTGGAATTGGATATCAATAGTAAACAAAGCACATGGTATTTATTTATTAAGTTTAATAATGATGTAGTAAGTTTAGTACATGAGTCTTAAATGGATACGACAAAAGTAATAAAAAAACGAAACAGTAAATGTAAAGTCTTTATTATTATTCTAGGTCCAAGGCAATCCTATGTCTTGGCAAAAGCAGCAAAACAATCATAAGCAACACCTGAAATATGTGAAAATAAAGTTAGCTATTTAAAGCTAGTGAGTAAACCACAGTTGATAAATAATAGTATAGAAAATCCGAGATCATCATAATATGCTGCGCAATCTTACATGCATAGCTATTTCATCATATTACTCAACCCTTGACCATAGAACACATAGAAACACGAATCATAGACCCCGAAGGGTAACCTTTAGCAACAAGTCATGAGGAACCACTCATGTTACAATTAGTGATAACTGTCATTTAACCGTCATTTAACCGTCTCGATGTGTAAGTTATCACAAATTGTTTTGGCATCGAAGGGACATAGTAGCATAGCAACAAGCATCACAGTATAGTAACTAGTAAACATTGTATAGAATCACCGGGTTTAAATCACCTATCGTTGTTGTACATGTAGGTGGGTTTGTCAGACCATTAGCGCTAACATTGTACCGGTGGAAATTACAAGTAATATACTACTTTAAACTACCACATAAGATTGCATCTTGTCGCGAGTCAAGACTAACACATATTATGATCTCTTTTGGAAAACAAATAGAAATTGAAAACATTGTATAGTAACTAGAAACATATTTCAGCCCCAAAACGTAATAGTAAAAAGGGGAGTGAATTTACTCACCTTGAAACTCGGGCACGAAACAAATAGTAAATAATCTGAATTGAAACGAGGATCGTCAAAATATTAGAATCACCTAATTAAATGACAATCCTAACTTAGTACACATATCGTATAGAAACCTTGAATAGAAACAATAAGAGTCCAAGAAAATTGAAATTCTAGGGTTTCGAATTGGGATTTGGGGATTTCCTGGTAAAAGACAAAAATATATAAACATATTTATCCGTAACGATATCAATAGTATTAAAAATCACTTTGATAAATAATAGAAATTCTAATAATATATTTTTAAGAAAGAATATACTATATCAAAATTTATGTCATATTTATTAGAAATAAATTTAAAATATTGAACTCAATTTCTTAAAGTATACAAAACCCATATAAAATCTTATTTGTATAAATTATTATTTATAAAAGTTTATATATGTCTTATAAGTATTAAAATACTCTTTTGTAGTATTTTAAAGCAATAACATACTAGTTACTAGGTTTAAAGAACTAATTTTTGATAAAACATGGTCTTGATATATTTTATAAGATTCAAATATTTTTTATAGAATATATAGTTTAGTATTAGTTTTAGGTTTGTAAATTTAGTTAGTAATATAGTAAGTAGAAAAAAAAAGAATTAAACATGTACAAGCCTTGGTTCGAACCCAAGGCCTTTTGAAGCAAGAACAATATTCATGACCAGACGCGCTGTGTTTCATTTCTGTTTAAAACTCGTTTCAAAATGTTTTTATCTTATTATCTTATATATCCCCAAATCAATAAGAACCCTAGAAACTAAAACCACAAATCAACCCCAATTGGTACAACGAAATCTGAAATTAAGTTAGGGCTTTGATTCACGACTTGATAAGGATCATTTTAACATCGAAAACTTACTTGATTATGGATGAAATGGTTTGATGAATATGAAGAACTATAGGTCGACGGGTTGAAGATCAAGCTTGAGTTCTATGGAATTTTGATTGAGATTGGGATAACAGAAAGAGGAAACGAGTTTAGAATTGTAACTGGGGTGATAGAATTGTACTAATTCTGTTTGTAAAACGTCAAACTCGTTCGAGATAGGTGACGACTTATGATTCATAAATTGGGTGATAATTAGTCGATTAAAACTCGATTGGTTGCCACTAACAGCTTTTAATTGTCGATATAATCATTTTAGTTAATCCCATTTATTGAAAGTGAGCGTTAAGAGCCGTTTGAGTTTAATGGGTAATGAACATGAAACGGGTGTTCATAAAACGGATTAAACTCGAAGAATAATGTGTTAAATTTAGTTTTAAAAGAGTCCCGAGGTCGAGTTTAGCAAGAGGGTGATTTTACCGAGCTCGAATCGTGTTAAAAGTAGCAAAAACTTGCGATTTGGACATCGCCGGACTTGGCCGGATTCCGGCGAGGTTGCCGGAAGTCAGGACATCGGAATCACGGGGGGAGAAAGGGCTGGTTTTATAAAAAGTTTACATTATAGCCCCTGAACTTTGTCTTGTTTTATTAAATGTGTTTAAAACTTTAATATAAGTTTCGCATTTGGCAGTTTTAACCCAAAGTTAATTAAATTATTATTTTAACCAACTAACTTGACCGAGTTAACACGTAATGTTTATCTGGTTGACGTTTTCGAAAGTTCAAATTGTGGTTGACGTTAAATGATTATTTGGAGACTTATTAGTATTTATTTTTAATAATCTTTTAAAAACAATCTCTTTTATGAAATATGGTTTATATATATATATATATATATATATATATATATATATATACTTTGGAGATTAATATTTGCATTTAGTATTTAACTAGTAAACGTTGAATAATAACACTTCGTGTTATTGAAACGATATGACATTAATTCCAGCTTATTTAAATATATTAATAATGACGAAGCGTTACATATAAAGAAAGATAAATACGAATACATAAAGAGAGACAGCTTCGGGTTCGAGTCGGGCATTCGGGTTCGAGTCGGGCATTCGGGTTCGGGTTTGGGGCAGATGTCACAGTCTCCCCTCCTTATAGAAATTTCGTCCCGAAATTTGCTCAAACCGAAGAAGAAGATGAAACGAAAGATGCGATTATTTAGTTTTCCATTATAAATGTACTAACGTTATTTAGCTCTTCTGATTTGAACAAGGGTACGTTAGTCTCGAAGTGTTGAGTTAGAATACACTAGCTTAAGCACTGGATGATGATGACAATTGGGAACTTGTTCAAATCATTGCTTTCAACCACGTGACAAAACTCGCTATGATTTCCATGCACCAACTTTCATAATTCTGTGTGCACCCGTAATTACTTTTGTTTTTGCATGGACCACACAGTTCATTCGATCACGTGCAAGTCAACTGTACATGAAAATTTCTAAGTTACGATAATGATACACATAGGTTCCGACATTATATTCGATGGCATTTAGTTCTTGTGAAGTATTGTTTGAGATGATACACAAATTAACGATTCGAGAGAATTGAGTCAATAGATAGTTATTGCTCTTGTAAATAGTATTGTTGACTGTCATAGCTAGTCAAATTCGAGTACAAAAATTATAGCAACTTAAGTTTTTGAAAATACCAACTTTATGTGTGAGATGTACATATCAACGGTTCATAGTATTGCCAAATTCATAAGCGTTAGTTCATGGTGTGTATGTTATAATCTGGTTTAGAATTATAGAATGATTTACTTCATAAAAAAATTTCTTATGATGAGAATAATCCAATTTATAGTTCAAATGAATAAATCACTCGGTTCTTAATAGATACAATGCTTACAACGTTTGAGTTCATATAGCAAAACTTTAAGTAAACCAAGTGTATTGGTTATAGAAGTAAACAAGATTATATGAGTTCTAAGAACACCTTACATCACCGTTCGAAACATTAAAACTCAATAATAAACGTAATGAATTCCTCCGAGTCATTTAATCATCGTACGAAAACTTAGAATATCTTACGACTCTGTATGCCACATTAGCAACTTGAAAAGCATGTTACTATAATGTACGACACCTCACAACTCATAACAACACCTTACAATACAGTAAGTAAACATAAAATCCATAATAAACCTAATGAATTCGTCCGAGTCCTTTGAACATCGTATTACAAGTTAGGTCATCTTAAGAATTTGTATGACATATTAGCACGTTGAAAAGCACGTAAGTATGACGTAGGACGCCTTAAAGCTCCAAACAACACATTACAACACAGTACGAAACCATAAAACTCCATAATAAACCTAATGAATTTGTCCAAGTCCTTTGAAAATCGTAAGTTAACTCAGGACTTGTTACGACTCTGTATGCGACATTAGCAACATGAAAAACAATTTATAATAATGTAGGACGCGTTACAACTTTTAAGAACACCTTACATCACCGTTCGAAACATTAAAACTCCATAATAAACGTAATGAATTTTTCCGAGTCATTTAAACATCGTACGACAACTTAGAATATCTTACGACTCTATATGCCACATTAGCACCTTGAAAAACATGTTACTATAATGTACGACACCTCACAACTCGTAACAACACCTTACAATACCGTAAGAAAACATAAAATCCATAATAAACCTAATGAATTCGTCCGAGTCCTTTAAACATCGTGTTACAAGTTAGGTCATCTTAAGAATCTGTATGACATATTAGCACGTTGAAAAGCACGTAAGTATGACTTAGGGCGCCTTAAAGCTCCAAACAACACATTACAACACCGTACGAAACCATAAAACTCCATAATAAACCTAATGAATTTGTCCAAGTCCTTTGAAAATCGTAAGTTAACTCAGGAAATGTTACGACTCTGTATGCGACATTAGCAACATGAAAAACAATTTATAATAATGTAGGACGCGTTACAACTTTTAAGAACACCTTACATCACCGTTCGAAACATTAAAACTCCATAACAAACCTAATGATTTTTTCCGAGTCATTTAAACATCGTACGACAACTTAGAATATCTTACGACTCTATATGCCACATTAGCACTGTTAGGGTTATTTCCTTGTTAAGATTTACTTTGTATTTTGTTTATTGTTTATATGTTTGTAAATAGTTTAGGGTCTATTTTGTTATATTTCTTAAACTTGTATTTTGTTGCTATAAGCATGTAGTGTGTGTGTGTGTGAGGAGAAAGGCTAGATCACTTTTACACTGTTAGAGAGAGAATTAACTGTGTGTGATTTTGTTTCTCCTGCACTTGTACTACGAATTGCTTTGATCATCAAATATACAAAGAGAATTATTAGTATGGATTATGTTTGTGATTGAACTGTTTGTTTGTGCGTGTTATTCTGATCATTTGAGTGATATTAACGATCCAATTGAACGTATCAATTGGTATCAGAACCTTCGGTATCGTGTTCTTCGCTGTTCTTAAGCAAAACACATCAAAAATCGCTCAAATACAATGATCTGAATGAATTGTTGGTGTTTTTAGTTGTGATTCATCATCATAATCACTCTAATACTCAACGATTGTGCAGATTTCATCAGATCATCATCAGATCTGAGAAATTGTGAAATCACTGTTCGATCGAATTTTTCACAAATTCATCAAAAATTGGACATGTTTCAGATTGATTGATATAAGGGATTGATAATCGGACTATTTCACAGCTTGTGTGTGAATTTTGGACTAATTGGACAAGTTTTAGACAAAACCCAGAAAATTCTCATGGAGAAGATGATGAACAGTATGATTTTGGTTGAAGATTAACTTGCCGGGTGATTATTTTGACTTAGAAAATTCTCCTGTATTGCCGTATAAAGGATTTTGTGCTTGTCGGGTGAAGAATTTGACTTGAAAAAGTGGTACTGTTCAGTCGGGTGATACACTGTTGTGCCGGGTTAAACACTGTTACGCCGGGTGAAGAACAAAGTGTCAGCCGGGTAATCATCAATTGTGTTGCCGGGTAAACAACCTTGCCGTGTGATCGAGTACTGTTCAGCCGGGGAAGCTTTTTAACGTGTCAAGATTCTGCCGGGTCAAAGACTTATTGCCGTGTGAAGTTTTTCTTGTTGCCGGGTAACTGTTCATCCGGGTGAAGAACAAAACAATTACAACTATTTAGCCGGGTGACTATTTGGCCGTGTAAAGACTTTTTCCTGCCGGGTGAAGAACAAAGACACTGTTTAGCCGGTTGAAGAAGAATTTTCACTGTTTTGCCGTGTGACTCACTTTAGTTGTTTTTAATACTTGTTACTTGTCTTGTCTTTAATTACTTGTCTTTATTTTAGCATTTTGATCATTTCTTTTTCAAAAATTAACAAAAACCAAAATTATTTTTCTTAAAAAATTGTTAAAATGGCTCCTAATGATGATTCTGATAACCGTGTTCCTAGACTTTTGAATCGTGCAGATTTCAAGAACTGGACTATCAGGTTGAGACATCACTTGTGTTCTATTGACAATGACTTATGGAAGTCCATTGAAAAAGGTCCTCACATTCCAACTCAGACTGCTCCAGATAGTGCAAGTACCTACACCAAAGACTCTACTGAACCTTATCCAGAAGATAATTTATCAGCAGAAGATCTGAGAAAAGTAAAGAATGATAGCAAGGCTTATTCTTTGATGTGCAAGGGATTGCCACTTCAAGTTTTGTCTAGATTGGATGCATATCAGACTGGTTATACATGTTTCAAAGCATTGAAGTCGATATGTGAAGGAGGAGAACAATTGAGAAGCCTGAAGAAATCGAAATTGAAAAGGCAATTGGAATTATTTGAACACATTAATGGAGAGACAGTACACCAGATGATGAACAGGTTTGTTCACTTAACTACTGAGATGTCAAACCTCGGAGTTAAGACTGAACTTCAAGACTTGAATGATCGATTGTTGAGTGCTTTACCATCATCATGGAAGCAAACTGTTACTTTGTTGAAACATACTGAGAAATTTCCAATGGAACTTGATTTGCTTATTGAAAAAATTGAAGAAGTTGAGATTGATGAAGGATCAAGAAATACTGATAGATCAAGCTCACAAACTCAGTATAAGTATGTGGTAAATCATGCCAATACTGTGGAGAATGCTTTTCTTGCACAAGATGCAACGAAGTTTGAAGATGAGGGTGACTTATTTGTTGGTGCAAGTTTCTTTACTGATTCAGCATACTTTCCTAATTCACCAACTTATTCTCAACCTCAATCTCCACCAAGAGCTCAAGTTCAAAGTCAGAATCAGAAGAATCAGTCAGAAAATCAAAGTTCAAATGTTCAAGCCAAGGTGAAAGACGTAATGAATATTCTGCTTCAAGATGACGAGACAAAAACTGCCTTCACTGCTTTTATGGCAAGTTTTCAAGCCTATCAAGGAAGTCATTTAAGTCAAATGGACGTGGTCCTTCAAGACTTATTTGAAATGGATCCAGTAGATGTTGAGGAAATGGATCTTAATTGGCAAATGGTTATGGTTGCATATCGAACACAAAAGCATGCATATGTTAACCGAAGTTACAAACCTCATGCAAACAAGACGGTTGGTTTCGACAAATCAAAGGCCAGATGCTTTAACTGTAATCAGTATGGTCATTTCTCAAGAGAATGCAAAGCTCCAAAGAATTTCAATGACCAAGCTAGTTCAAGCAATCAAGGTCAAGGTCAAAGTTCCCAACAGTTCTCAAGCTACCAAAGCAGAAATCAACGTACTTTTCAGAAACCATATCAAAGTCTTCCCATGCCAGAACTGAAAGACGAAGGAAAGAAACCAGAAGACCAAACAAAGGCACTGGTAGTCAGCGTAAAAGATGGTTATGATTGGAGCGCATATGCAGAACAATTTACGTCTGATCTTACATCAAATCTGGCACTGGTATGTGAAATAGAAGAAGATTGGTCAGAAGAAGGGGATGGAAAAATGGTTGAAGATGTCAGTGAAGATTCTGAAGACTATGACTGGAGTGCAAAGTCTGATCCTACTGAAGAATCTGAATCTGAAGTTGCGCTAATGGCTACATCCAATGAGTCTTCATCATCTACTGAACAACCAAAGGTTAGTAATGACTTACCCCCTAACTATGTTCCATTGCTCTTAGATGTGAAAGAAAGGTTATGTTCTGAACAATGCATTCAACAGGTAGAACATTATCGAACTCATTCATTTAAAATTGGTGATAAATTAAGTAAACATGAAAAACTTCATGAACAACTTAAAATTGATCATAAAATTTCTGATGAGAAGATTTTGTCACTAACTGAATCATGGAACAAAACTTTGAAAGAATTGGAACTTGTTACCAAACAACTTGAAGAAATGACAAAGAACTTTGAACAAGAAAAAGTTGAACATGCTGTCACACAAGTTGAATTAAAGAAAGTTAAAAGTTGTAAACCAATGGTTGAACAACTCATTAATGAAAGAGGTAACAAAAACAAAACCGGGTTGGGTTTTACTCATGAACCGATGCCAAATTCAATCACTCAAACCTTACCGGAAAACTTTAATGAATTTGATCATTCACCTGAAAATGAACTTAAATTCAAAGAAATTCAAAGAAGTAAATCCGAGTCCGAAGGATCTGAGGTGTTGATTGAAAGCTTGAAAGAAGAAGATGGAATGACAACTGAAGCAGATGATGAAGCAAGCAACAAATCCGAGAACAAACCGGAGCCTGTTCTAATTCAACTCGTTGAATATCCAAAGCTTAACCCAGAACCAGAATCGGTGAAGGAAGAAGGCGAGTTTTCAGGATTTAATGATCCTAATTACATCAAATGGAAGAAGAAAGAAGAAAAGGCGAAAGTTGCTGCTCAACTGTTCAAGAAGAATGAAGTGAAGAAGGATGAAGTTTCAAGTGCAAAGAAGCAGAAATCGAAATTAATGTCTAATCAATCTGAAACCAAAGAATTGAAAGGCAAAAGTGTCTTAAAATCGAATGAAAACACCAAAGTTCAAAGTGTTAAAACTGACAAAGTTAAACCTGTAAAGAAAGTGTCCAAAGGTAAGACAATCAAATTTGTGTCTGCAGGTACTTTCGACATGAACGGTTCTTATGGTAACCAAATCAATGCTCAAATCAAATCTAACTCTGGTCTGAAAACATGTTCAGGTCCTAAGTCTTCTGCTGTCAATGATAAGAGAATTGAAAACAAAAAGGTAACCAAACAGAACAGTTTAAAATCGAACCAAAGTCCCGTGCAATCAAAATCGCAAACAAAGACTCCACAAAAGAATGTTAATCTAAAACCGAACAACTATGATAATGAATCACGTTTTGGTTCAACTTCAAAAGTTAACAATCGGCTCTTTAGAATTAGCAAGAAACATTGTGAAATTTGTGATAGGTATAATCATGCAACTGCTGAATGTTTCTTTAACAGGTACTGCAGTTTCTATGACAAAAGAAACCATTCTTCAGAAGAATATTACTATAACAGATTTTGTGATATTTGTGAGAGACGAAACCATGACACAAAGGATTGTTTCTTTCGATCAAACTCAACTAGAGAAATGACTCCATTTTCAAACATTAACAGAAATCATTCATTTGGTTTTCAAAATATGAGTCAAAGTCATTCTCCGGTTTTGAGAAATTTCAATCGAAACAATTCTGTTTCTAACTTGTCAAGAAGTGTGCAGGTTAACAGTTTTAAGCCAAGAGCTTTGTTGGTAAGAAACCAAAATTTTGAAAACAACCTTGATCCTCAGTTGGAGGAAAGGTTCAGGGCTTTAAGAAGAAACCAGTCAATGAACGCCAATGGGCGAAATAACAGTTATCAGCATCAAAATCTCATGAATGAAACAAATTTTCAAAATATTCAATATAAGCAAGTTACAATTGCAGATAAATTCGGTAAACCCAAGACCGTGTGGGCCTGGGTTGACCAAACTAACTAGAATATGTTTGAATTGCAGGTACGCCCAAGAAGACCTATCAACTCGTGGTTTGTTGATAGTGGGTGTAGCCGGCACATGACAGGCAACCATGCCTTGCTTCAGGATTTCAAGCTGAAAAATGGTACTCACGTCGCATTTGGAGGTGATGCGGGTGGTAAAATCACAGGAGAAGGAACTGTTTCGAATGGGGTCATAAGTTTTGATAAAGTCAACTACTGTGCACAGTTGAACTTTAACTTACTTAGTGTATCTCAAATCTGTGATAAATCTTATTCAACGCTTTTTGATGATTCTTTCTGTTATATTCTTAAACCAGGTTTCAAGATTGACAATGAGTGGGTCGTGGTTAAAGCTCCAAGAGATCGTGATGTATACAAATTGGATATGTCACAGATTGATGCTGAAACTGAAACAACCTGTCTCATTGCCCATGCTTCAAATGATGAGAGTCAGCTTTGGCATAGACGGCTGGGACATTCCAACTTCAGAAACATGAACCGTTTGGTAACTGGAAATCACGCTGTGGGAATCCCATCGAAGAAATTCTCCACAACTGATCTCTGTCCAGCGTGTTTGAAGGGAAAACAACATAGGATGTCTTTTAAGTCCAAGCAAGAAAACTCCATTTCAAAACCCTTGCAGATGCTACATATGGATCTTTTTGGACCAACAAATGTGCAAAGCATTGGAAAGAAGTCTTACTGTTTTGTCATTATTGACGATTACACTAGATTTTCTTGGGTTTATTTTTTGCATGCTAAATCTGAAACAGCTGAATTATTAAAAGAATTTATCATCAAAGTTGAAAATCAATTGGAATGCAAAGTTAAAGTTTTAAGAAGTGATAATGGAACTGAATTTAAGAATGCTAATGTTGATTTATTTTGTGCAGAAAAGGGGATTGCCAGACAATTTAGTGCGCCGAGAACGCCTCAACAGAATGGGGTTGCGGAACGGAAAAATCGGACACTAATTGAAGCAGCAAGATCCATGCTCGCAGATGCCAAAATCCCTATCACTTTTTGGGACGAAGCTATTGCTACTGCGTGTTTTGTACAAAATAGAACATTATTAGTGCAAGATAAACAAAAAACTTCTTATGAGTTGTTATTTGGAAGGAAACCAAATATTTCTTACTTGAAAGCATTTGGTTGTCCGGTATCGATTTTAAATTTGAATGATCATCTCGGGAAGTTTGAGTCAAAATCTGACGATGGATTTTTCCTAGGTTATTCGTCTGTTTCTAAAGCTTATCGGGTTTTTAATAGCAAAACAAATACTGTTATTGAAACTATTAACGTCAAGTTTTTAGAAAATTCGTTTCCGTTAGTGGCTCATGGTCCCGAATGGTTATTTGATTTAGATTCATTATCGAAATCCTTCAATTCTAACTTATTTGATTTTTCAGGAAAAACAAACAAGGAATCAGGCGACTTGGGATGCTTTAGTGACGATTCTGATAATGACGAGGATGGAAATCTCAACTCAGAATATCCATTCATGTCTTTTCACAATCCTGATCATGTCAAATCCAGTCAAGATCCGGGTCCTTCTGATTCTCATGAAGATCAAGAATCGAACAATCATGTAGAAGATGTGATTTCTCCTAATGATGGTGGATCTGTTCAGAATCAACCATCATCAGATCCGAATGCTGAAGTTATTCCAGAATCTTTTGATTACTTCATCAATTCACCGGATCAAGTCCCGAATTTCACACCGCATACTTCGACCATACTACAAGATCTACCAAATCTGAATACTTCTAATCTGGAGAGTCAAGTGCAAGGAGGTGACATACCAATTCATCGAATTCACAAGAAACATCCTGTCTCTCAGATTATTGGGCCGTTGAATCAGAGAACTACAAGAAGTCAGACTGAGCAAGCGAATGTCTGTCTTTATTCGTGTTTTCTATCTCAAGTGGTGCCAAAGAACATTTCAGAGGCGCTGCAAGATAACAGTTGGATTGAAGCCATGCAAGAGGAATTACTTCAGTTTCGCAAACAGGAAGTTTGGAAACTTGTGGACTTACCTGAAGGAGAGAACGCAATTGGTACAAGATGGTTGTACAAAAACAAGCCAGACGAACGTGGCATTGTAGTGAGAAACAAAGCGAGACTCATTGCACAGGGATACACTCAGGAAGAAGGCATTGATTATGAAGAGGTGTTTGCTCCGGTCGCAAGACTTGAAGCCATACGCGTTTTTCTTGCATATGCTTCCTTCATGAAGTTTAAAGTATTCCAAATGGACGTTAAAGGTGCTTTCTTGTATGGACCAATTACAGATGACGTATATGTCAGACAACCTCCGGGTTTCGAAGATCCTGACTATCCTCATCGTGTATACAAGTTGAGTAAAGCTCTATATGGTCTACACCAATCTCCAAGAATCTGGTATGAGACATTATCCAAGCATTTACTAGAACATGGATTTACAAGAGGTCAGATTGATCCAACTTTGTTTATGAAGAGGGAGAATGATGATTTATTGTGCGTTCAAGTATATGTGGACGATATTATCTTCGGTTCGACCAGTGCGTCAATGTGCAAAGAATTTGAAGAAATCATGAAGTCTAGATTCCAGATGAGTTCTATGGGGGAGATTAATTTCTTTCTTGGATTACAAGTGAAACAGTCTGCTGACGGAATTTTCATCAATCAATCAAAATTTGTTGAGAAGTTGTTGAAGAAGTTCAAGATGCAAGATTGTCAAACAATTCGAACTCCATCTGATGTAAATTGCAAGATTCAACCGGATCCAAAGGGCAAAGCAGTTGATCAAACACTATACAGATCAATGATCGGTTCTCTGATGTATCTTACTGCATCAAGACCAGACATCATGTACGCTGTTTGTGTATGCGCCAGATACCAGTCAGATCCGAAAGAGTCGCATCTTGTTGCTGTGAAGCGTATATTCAGATATCTCAAAGGGAAACCAAATCTTGGGTTATGGTATCCTTACGAAGGAAATTTTGAATTATATAGCTATTCTGACAGTGATTTTGGTGGTTGTGCTCTTGACAGGAAATCGACTACTGGTGGCTGTCAATTTCTGGGTCCTAGGCTTGTCTCTTGGCAATGCAAGAAGCAGACCAATGTTTCTGTATCCACAGCTGAAGCAGAGTATATCGCTGCATCTGCAGGATGTTCTCAGGTTTTATGGTTACAAAATCAGTTGCTGGACTACGGGTTTAACTTTCTAAAAACTCCTATTTACATAGACAATACTGCTGCTATGTTCATAACTGCTAATCCTGTTCAACATTCTAAAACCAAACACATCGAAATTAGATATCATTTTTTAAGAGATAACTCTGAAAAGGGTTCAATAATTTTGATTAAGGTTCATACCGACAAACAGCTGGCAGATCTTTTCACAAAATCCTTTTTGTCAGGACGGTTTGAATTCTTAATTCAATCTATAGGATTAATCAATCATGATTGATTCTATTTTTCGAAAAACAAACAAAAACCAAAAAAAAATATATATATAAAAGCCAAAAATATAATAAGTTGATGTCATATTTTGATTCCTTTGTCTTTTACTTAATATTTTGCATTGTGTGTGCTTGCGTGAAAAAGAAAATAGAAAAGCATAAACAAAATATAAAAGCAAAAAGAAAAGAAAATATCATGTCATAAGAATCTATATTGCAAAAAGTGAGAAATGATAGTTACACTAGACATTATTTGTTACATCATTTTAAATAAAGACTGATGAATGTTAATTGATGTGCTAGACAGCTCAGGCAATTAGACTGAAAAAGTAAGTTGATTGTTGACAAACATAAACTTAATGATCTTTGTGTTAAGTTCCATTGTTATACATGTCTAGATATATATCTTTTGATACATTGCTTGTGATGATAGTTGTGCATGATCGGGTAACGATGTAGTCTATTCAGTGTGATGAACCGCATCGTGAGCTTCTTTGTTGTGGTATCCACAGACCTGAAGTCTCACACGAAGTCTCTTTTGAGCTTCAAGATGCAGCAAAAGATTCCAAAATGGAACAAAAAGAGTCCCAAATGTGGACCAACACCAAACAAAAATTCCAAAAAGGAATTCAGAAGATTCCCAAGGGGAACGATAGGAAAGAAAAAAAATTCCCAAAGATGGAATTAAAAAGAAGTCCCAAAGTGGACCAAATCCGAATAGAACCCAGATTCCACACTGTCTATGACTGTAAGTGACCAGGTTTTGTGCAATATGCATTCAGGTAGTGATTGATAAGGAAATATGTTGACATATGTATACATGTGGGTCACATAAGTCATTCTAATCGAATCTTAAATATCATCATGATACTGAAAAAGTAAGTGTGCCAACTCGAGCTAATTGGTATGTTTTCATATCATCACTCAATCAAGCATAAGTCAAATGTCTATTCAAAACTTGCAAAACATGTTCAGATAATGTGTGGTATGATCTCACTGCGATAATTTGATTCATTGCATTGCATATGTCTTTATTTTAATGTGTGTGCTTTGTGTGTGCAGGCATTTGAAATCATTATTGACACATCGACATCCTTGATAAACTTAAAAATTTCTAGAAATTTCAAGTTTAGGGGGAAAATAAATTGAAGAAAAATATCTACAAAAATCCAAAAATATTTTGTTTTGAATAAGTGTGTTTTGAATGAACAAGATTATGTGGTATGAAAAGCAAAGGTATTGGATGTGTTAAAAACAAACCCAAGGTCTTGTAATTTGTTTTTAAGAAATTGCTTCGGGATATAGAAAAATTGGTTGTGCAAAAACATTTTGGAAAAAGAAAAGAAAAATGAATTTTAATTGAAAATTAATGTTGTTGCAATGTTTAATGTTGTTTGATAATTAATATGACAAACATTCTTTTTAAGGATAACTTGTCTAATTAATCTGTCGGAGAATGTTTGCAGGTGCAATAAATGCCGTTGAAAAAGTCAACAGAGGAGAAAAATGAAGAAAATTGCTCAAGTGTTATAGCCGGGCAAAGATATCAGATGCAACTATTGTGCCGGGTTAAGAACTATTCTGCCGTGTAAAGAACTGTTCAGCCGGGTAACGTTGTTAAGTCTGATACATGCCGGGTGATTGAAAAAAAGGTGAAGATGTTGTGACCACTGTACAGCCGGGCAATGATCATGTCAAATACAGCCGGGTGAAGGTCATAGATATCTTGCCGGGTGACAAGTGTTTACTATACAGCCGGGTAAAAGAGAAATCTTCTTGCCGTGTAAAGGTATGACACTGTGTTGCCGGGTAATGAAGAAGGTTGCCGTGTGAAGAAGAAAGTTGCCGTGTGATGAAGAAAGCAAGCCGGATGAAGAAGGAAAGCAACTGTGTTGCCGGGTGATGAAGAAATATTGCCGGGTGATGTTTTGAAGATAACTATGCTGCCGGGTGATGAATAAAAACCCATCAGGTGTAGTTGTTCCTAACCTTTACCCGTCACTACAGTGAATTACCCGTCTCTACAGTGCTTGACCCGTCAAGTGTTTTTCACATGTTTGTGACTTGTTGTATGTACTTGACCCGTCACTACAGTACATGACCCGTCACTACAGTACTTGACCCGTCAAGGCTTATTGGGCTTTTTAAGCTTGCCCATCATTTTGTTGACCCGGCACTTAAAATTTTGACCTAAATTTTTGACGATACAAAAACCCGCTTCTTCACAAACACTTATCATTTCACACATTCACTTTCACACAAACCCTCTGTACTTAAATCGTCATTGTTATCATATTCAATCGTTTGCTCTGTAACAAGGTTGATCGATTGAATAAGGTAGTGATTAAGTGTTTTTGACCTAAATAGACCTGCAAATCAACTGTTCAAAGGAAAAACGATGATGAACAGTGTTTTGGACTTTGAATCGACACTTTGATTTTGTGTATTAAAACTTAAATCGAATGTTGTTTTAGGGTTAAAATCTGTCGATCATCAACATTCAACCACTCATTTGCACCAAAACACCTTAAAATAAACTGAATCACTCAAAATGTTCTTAACTGATAAAATCGCCATTGATGAACTTTGAAGCTTTTAAAAGTTAAACATCAAAACGATGGTATATCTGTTTAAAAGTGTTTAAACTTGTTAAAACTGAACCAAAACATGATAAATATTTTCATCATAACATTGTCAAAATTTTGCCTAAGTGATTAACAGTTAAAATTGAAACATGAAGTATAATCTTTAAGATTCAAAGTTGTTTGATTAAAAATGATGAAAATCAGGTTATTAGAACAATTTAGGATTTAAAATGATTATGTGAATGTTTTGCTTTCTAACTTTTATTTAAACACTTATGAAAATTTTGATATGTTTAATGAAGAATCTAACACATGTGTCTTGTTTTGTGTTTGCTTATGTTTTTAACAGATGGAGAATCTCAAGTTTGAGCCTAAACATAATCTAGTGGCATGTTTAGATGAATCAATTCCTAAACAGATGGTTACAGGGATATGATTAAGTTCATCAAGAGGACTAAATATGTGTATGCTATATGTGCCAAACCGGTCATATATGCTAGGCTGATTAAGAGTTTTTGGAGGACAGCAGAGGTTGTCAGAGATGAGAATGGTGTTGCTGTGGTCAGAGGGAATATTACTAGAGATTGGTTACTGACAGTTTCTGAAGAATCAATTAGACATGCCCTGAGGATTGATGAAGATGAGATTGGTATGATGGATGAGTTGACTATGGATGAGTGCAAAGCGTGTTTTGTTAATATGGGTCATCCACCTGTATTTCCAAAATCACAGTTTTATAGGGCTAAGTTGGGAAGGAAGTATAAGTTGCTGTGTTATGTTGTGCAACAATGCATGTCCAAGAGGAGTGCAGGCTTTGATAACTTTCCTTCAGATATTGCTTCACCAATTGTTGCCATAGCAGAGAACAAGCCATTTAACATGTCGAGATGGATTATGAATGGCTTTGTTTTTAACTTGGTGAAAGGCAAAAGATTTAAGTTTCTCATGTACCCGAGATTCTTACAACTGATGATAAACATTGCCTATCCTATCATCAGAAATGAAGGTTTTTCTGGAGGTATTTTATACACTGAGGACATGAACGATCTATCTTACCGAAAGATGAGTATCGGGAATGTGCCTGATGTGGAGTTATTTGACTATATGAGAGATATAGCCAATAATGAAGAAGAAGTTGGAGTAGTCTATCATCACATTTCGAATGGAGAGATTGTAAATCCAATGGATATTGTTGATAGAGAGATTGATGAAAGTGATGATGATCAAGATGATGAGAATGATGATGGTGACAATGATGAAGATAGTGATGGTAATGATGAACATGATGATGGTGGTGATGATGCTGAATCTGAATCTAATTCAGAGGAGGCTGAACCAATGAAGATTGAGATAGAAGAACCTGCTGAGGTTGCTTCTGGGGTTGAAGAAGTTGTTGTTGAAGTTCCAAAAGACATCAATGTTAAGTATGTTCGAAGAAAGAGGTCAAAACCTGTTGATGAGACTGTGATTGTTGAGCCTGAAGATATTGATGTACTTCAGATTGCTCAAGAGGCAATGGCCGAAGCTGAGACTATGGCACAGATAGTTGAGGAAGCTGATGCTGGCGTTGCTGATCCTACTATTGTTGATATTCCCACCACATCACCACAAGTTGCTGAAAATGTTGAACAAGGTTTGGAGTCTTCACCAAACGTTGTGTCAAAGACTGATGAAACTGAGAATGAGAAAGAGAAGCGAATTGCAGAATTAGAGGATATGGTGGCAAAACTGATTGAAGCGAATGATTTGTTGAAAGCTTCAAATGAACGCAAAAAGAAAAGATTTGATGAGTATTGGGACATTCATAATCAGAATCTGAAAACTTTCAAGAAGTTGGATGAAGATCATGTTAAACTTGTTGATGAACATGTGAAGTTGAAAGGAGATTATGAAAAACTGAAGGATGAGCATGAGAATCTGAAATTTGATTACAAAGAATTGCAAGCTGAATGTAATACTTTGAATGCCGAGAAAGAAATGCTAGAAAAGGAGTTGGAGGAGACTAAACCGAAGAAGGCTGGCTCATCATCAGACAAAGATTTTTCTGATGAAGTAATGGAAGTGACTGAATCGCATGTGCCAAAAGTTTATTTGACTAGAGCTCGAGGCACTACAAACGTTGGCATTAGAGTTGAATCACCAATCATCATTCCCGATGAAGCTGCTGCTGAAACTGTCAATATGGACAAAGCTGAGGGAAAGAGGAAGATAGATGCGATACCTGAGATCTTTGGTGATGAAGAAAGTTCAAAAAGGGCGAAAATTGATGAAACAGTGCAGATTGAGCCGATTCAATCTGTAGCTGTGGTTGAGTCTGAGAAAACTGATGAGGAGGTAACTGAAGCTGAAACTGCCAAAACAGTTCAGATTGAGCCGATTCAATCTGAATCTGCTGCTGACACTGAAGTAGTTGAGTTGACAGATAGTGAGAAGGAGGTTGGTTCTGAGGACACAGTTCAGATTGAGCCGATTCAATCTGAAGCTGTGGATGTGCCTGAAACAGAAGCTGAAGTTGCTAGTCAGTTTGAGCCGGTTCAAACTGACGATGCACCTATGATTGAAGCGTTGGATGATTTAGATGACATAGATTGGACTGAGTCTGAAGATGAAGCTGAGCCAGTACAGAATGTTGTTGAAGAGTTACCAGATGATTTGGATCAAAGGTTTGCATACCTTGAGAAAATGAAGTACAACTCTGTGTTTTTGAATGGTTTGACGGTGAGTCAGATAAATGAAGAGTATGAGAAGTGCATGATTCATCAAGATAAAGCCGAAGCTGATAAGAAAGAGTTTGTTATTGAGATGGGTGAATGGATTCCGATGCAAGAGAGCTTGAATATCGAAGACTTACCTCCGACTGAGCTTTATCATCAAAACCCAGATGAGATGACTGCTTCAAACATGCGTAGTTGGCTGAGTTCGAGAAACTATCCTTACAAGACTTTGCAGAGGTTGAAGTCTGAGTCACTAAGGAAGATTGTGGTGAGTTTTATGAAGACAGAGAAAATGTACAACAGAATGTTCTATTTGGACTATAACAATCCACAATACTTCGAGTTGACAAAAAGATTCAAGGTGCTTGGACCGAAAGAGATTCCTGTGATGGCATTACCTGAAGATGCTCACAAAAAGAGGCACGAATTGATGGACATGTTTCCAAGCGAAGCTAAATCTTACAACATACCAATGGAGGTGCGTGAGACTTGGCATAAATCAGCAACAGCAGGTGATGTTGTTAGGTCACTGCTGAGTAAAGGGCAATCGATTGCTGAATTACTTGACTCTATGATTGTACCAGAAAAGAATAAGAAGGTGAAGATAATAGCTTGGAAATACGATGAAGTCTTTGATGCGTTTATGATAAAGAGAGTAAATGGTTTATGTGATGTATACCATTACTTCTCGAGCATCTTTAAGTTGGAAGTTCAGGACTTAAAGGAGTTACACAAATTAAGGTTGATAAATCACACGCGTGCTGAGCGTGGTGATAAGTGTGTAATGCTTCTTGATGCTGGGATTGCGAGACCACCAAAGTTTCTGGATTTTAGAGGCCAACAAGAAGATTCTGCATATGTGCAAGCAAAGAAACAAAGGAAGAAAAAGAGATTGGTTGTGACTGAAGATATGTACCTTGAAGAATTCTCGGATGAATACTTTGACAAGGTGACAGATCCTGGACTGAAAGTGATTGATGGAACTCAAATGAAAAAGCCGATACTTAGAGTTTTCTATAATCAAGAAACCTTTGAGTTGAAGCTTGTTCGAAATTTGGAGAATTGGGACAAGAATATGATTACTCTTTTCAGTACTTTTGAGTTGAAGCTGTTACATCCGTCCTATATAGACTTTTTGAGGAGCTACAGAATGGAGAAGTGTAAGGATAAACTAGCTGAAGCTGACAGAAAGTTGTTTGTGGTAATGATTGAAGTGATAGCAGCAGCAACTGAAAAGATTCGAGTGAGGAAAGCATTGCTGAACTCTAATCTCGTGAGGGTTGATTTACCAGAGATAGAGTATATGAGGATATCTAGGAAAGGAACCTTGGAGGTGAAAGTCAAAGGCCAGGAAATGCCATTTGAATTTTATGCTAATATTGACTTTGCAGGTTTGAATCTGGATTCGCTCAGACGTATGAATGCCTGCCCAATTCTGACAAATGAGTCCAAGCCGAGACAAGCTAAAATCGCTGAAAAGTTCAAGTCCTGTATTGAAGAAGCATTGAAGGAACAAGAAGAGTATAAAGGACGAGAGTTGCTGAATGTCAAAGATGAACCGGAAGAATGGTAGAAAAAGATTGATGCTGATCAAAGATGAAAAAGATTGAAGATTTTGCTGAAGATCCAAAGATAAATCTTAGGGGGAGTACTGTTAGGGTTATTTCCTTGTTAAGATTTACTTTGTATTTTGTTTATTGTTTATATGTTTGTAAATAGTTTAGGGTCTATTTTGTTATATTCCTTAAACTTGTATTTTGTTGCTATAAGCATGTAGTGTGTGTGTGTGAGGAGAAAGGCTAGATCACTTTTACACTGTTAGAGAGAGAATTAACTGTGTGTGATTTTGTTTCTCCTGCACTTGTACTACGAATTGCTTTGATCATCAAATATACAAAGAGAATTATTAGTATGGATTGTGTTTGTGATTGAACTGTTTGTTTGTGCGTGTTATTCTGATCATTTGAGTGATATTAACGATCCAATTGAACCTATCAAGCACCTTTAGAAGCATGTTACTATAATGTACGACACCTCACAACTCGTAACAACACCTTACAATACCTTAAGTAAACATAAAATCCATAATAAACCTAGTGAATTCGTCTGAGTTTTTTGAACATCATATTACAAGTTAGGACATCTTAAGACTCTATATGATATATTAGCATGTTGAAAAGCACGTAAGTATGACGTAGGACGCCTTAAACCTCCAAACAACACATTACAACACCGTACGAAACCATAAAACTCCATAATAAACCTAATGAAATTGTCCAAGTCCTTTCAAGATCGTACGATAACATCAGGACTTGTTACGACGCTCTATGCGACATTAGCAACATGAAAAGCAATTTATAATAATGTAGGACGCCTTACAACTTCTAAGAACACCTTACATCACCGTTCGAAACATTAAAACTCCATAATAAACGTAATGAATTTTTCCGAGTCATTTAATCATCGTACGACAACTTAGAATATCTTACGACTCTGTATGCAACATTAGCACCTTGAAAAGCATGTTAGTATACTGTACGACATCTCACAACTCGTACAACACCTTACAATACCGTAAATAAACATAAAATCCATAATAAACCTAATGAATTCATCCGTGTCTTTTGAACATCGTATTACAAGTTAGGACATCTGAAGACTCTATATGACATATTAGCACGGTGAAAAGCACGTAAGTATGACGTAGGACGCCTTAAAGCTCCAAACAACACATTACAACACCGTACGAAACCATAAAACTCCATAATAAACCTAATGAATTTGTCCAAGTCCTTTGAAAATCGTAAGTTAACTCAGGACTTGTTACGACTCTCTATGCGACATTACAACATGAAAAACAATATATAATAATGTAGGACGCGCTACAACTTTTAAGAACACCTTACATCACCGTTCGAAACATTAAAACTCCATAATAAACCTAATGAATTTTTTCGAGTCATTTAAACATGGTACACAACATAGAATATCTTACGAGTCTATATGCCACAATAGTACCTTGAAAAGCATGTTACTATAATCTACGACACCTCACAACTCGTAACAACACCTTACAATAGCGTAAGTAAACATAAAATCCATAATAAACCTAATGAATTCGTCTGAGTCTTTTGAACATCGTATTACAAGTTAGGACATCTTAAGACTCTATATGACATATTAGCACGTTTAAAAGCACGTAAGTATGACGTAGGACGCCTTAAAGCTCCAAACAACACATTACATCACCGTACGAAACCATAAAACTCCATAATAAACCTAATGAAATTGTCCAAGTCCTTTCAAAATCGTATGATAACATCAGGACTTGTTACGACGCTGTATGCGACATTAGCAACATGAAAAGCAATTTATAATAATGTAGGACGCATTACAACTTCTAAGAACACCTTATATCACCGTTCGAAACATTAAAACTCCATAATAAACCTTATGAATTCCTCCGAGTCATTCAATCATCGTACAAAAACTTAGAATATCTTACGACTCTGTACCCCACATTAACAGCTTGAAAAGCATGCTACTATAATGTACGACACCTCACAACTCCTAACAACACCTTACAATACAGTAAGTAAACATAAAATCCATAATAAACCTAATGAATTCGTCCGAGTCCTTTGAACATCGTATTACAAGCTAGGTCATCTTAAGAATCTGTATGACATAATGACATATTAGTGACCCTCACCATAATTTTCTGTACCCGTTTGATGTACATCATGATGTACGGGTGGGACTATAAGCCGTTCCGTCCTTCGAACATGACCACGACCACGATTTCTATGACATACACGTTGTGGTTGAGCGTTATCCGTTTCAAGATTGACAGGATGATTTTAATATATAAAGGATACTCTAAAATTTCTTCATGATTAACCGCTCCAACGATTTGAACGGTCATGCCTTGTATCTGTTCAAATTTTTGCTGATAATGCTCAGGACCCATATCTCTCATTCGGACTGTTTCTCTATTGATAAAGCACAAACCATCCACTTACAAAATCAAACTAGTAAATATATATATATATATATATATATATATATATATATATATATATATATATATATATATATATATATATATATATATATATATACTAGTATGGTACCCGCGCGATGCGGCGTCGATAACAATTTACGTGATACTCGTTTTTTATTATTAGTTAATACTCTTGTAGCTTCTATTGCATGGTAGTTTTGGCAGTTTCCTTATTCATATATCTATAGTCTATATATATCATAAGTCTAATATTATTGAACTCAAGAAAGCAAATAAAATGTTAGCTATATGCTAAAAGAACACTGAAAGAGATGACATTTGATGGCATAAATACTATCTTATGTTCTTTCCATAATGTCAAAAGTCACAATACTAACATGAATGTATTTTATACAATATAACATGTCCAAAGAACAATTTATACTAACATGAATGTAAATACCTATTACCTCATAGTTAAGACATTAAAGTTGTTTAAAAAACTAACAAATACAACATATATGAAAAATAGAAGCAGATTAAAATAAAACCGTCAAAATATAGCATTTCAACATTAAACAGATCAAAATATAGTAACTGAAAATAAAATTGAAATAAAACCGTCAATACACATTGCGATCAAAGTGAAGAACAAACAACCAAACAAATTAAGATAAATAAAGTTAAAGACCATGAGAAGCTTGAGCCGAACAACACAAATTGTACGCAACAAAAACTCCAAGATCGAAACAATAATGATATGAGTCAAACGGTTGAATAATGCTAAACGGGTCACAAACAGAACAAAAATGGCACACAATAAAAAGAGACATTTATATACTTGTGTATGTACATCGTTCATCATATCATTTTTATAACTTGTAACTAAACAAAGAGCAGCAACGTGACATGTGGAAGTGCAATGTGTGCAGTTTTGGTTTATAGATAGAACGGAAACAACAGCAGCCATGTAATAGAACATAAACAGCAGCATCATATTAGCATATCTGCTACGTAACAGCACATATCAGCAGCCTTTTAACAGAACAGAAATCGCAGCAACCTTGTAACATAACAAAAACCATAGCAACCTGTAATAGAACAAAAACAACAGCAAACATGCGAGATAATTTACTGGAGAGGTGAAAATATTATGATGTACCTTGTAATAGACCAGAAATCGCAGCTGCAGCCTTGAAATAGAACAAAAAAGGGTGATTAATTCTAAACAGGTCACAAACTGCACACAATATAAAAATGGAATCTGATTTGTTCCTTGTAATAGACCAGAAATCGTAGCTGCATACTGTGAGCCTGCATACTTCCATCAGTTGTGTTCTTGTTAACAATCTAATCATAACCAGCTAAAACCTGCTGTAAATTAATGGAATCTGATGCAATGACTTTGAGCCTAAGAGCTATGAACGGTATCAATTTTTTGACAGAACTTGTTGCCACAATTTATGTATTGCTTTTTAAAGATGTTTTAGTGTTTTTGAAAACATTTATCTTAAATGTTCTAAAGCAGACAACAATGCATAGGTTTTATTGATATTAAAGCAACATTTTACTACCCTCGAAAACATGTAAAATGGGTTACAAATTCAACCTATTTCATTTTTTATGAAAAAAGTAAGCTACATTATTTTGTATTTGATAAACAAAAATATGGTTTTTCAAACATGTTAATCGTGACCCATTACATATTTAGATAGCAGTAAATTTCATTTCAGTGTCTGCCCGACAAATCATATTTAAAATGCATACATGTAGTTTGTGTTTGAAAAGAGGAAGGCATTTGGTTGTGCAACTTGGGTTTGAAACAATGTGAAGATCAATTGCGCATTCGTTCGCAAAGAATCCTCAACAAACATGATAATGGCCTTCTTGTTTCCAACCTGATAAAAAAAATCTTTTCTATATAAATAAACAGTTAGACTAAAAATAACATTTTGCAATATTACTTAAGATATTAGCATTTTTTTACTATTAGCAAGAAAGGGAAATAAAAATGCGATGAAATTACTCGATATGCATAGCATGAAGACATTGAAGAAATAAAAATGCGATGAAAGCATGTTCATTATTATTTAGAAGACGGAACTGAAGAAAACGTAGAATTGAAGACCACATTACTGATGTATAAAACAGTTGCTAAAACGGTGTTAAGTGGGCTGACTCTAAGTTTATTAATGCACTTGCAGCGGAAATTCAATTTTGACAGCAGAAAATGGGTCAAACGGATGAAACTATGATACACAACACACACACACAACTAACACATGAACACACACACAATTTAGGTGGTGAACAACAACTAATTAGTTTAAACAGCAACTCATTAGTTCAGTTAGCTCAGAAGGTTTAATGGGTCAAACATATGAAAGCACAAACTAAATCATACACAAATGCAAATGCTTAGCTAGGAGACAAACAAAAGTATACACAAAATGATCCAATCACTAAATCGAGATTAACTTACCAACCGTGTGAAAAATAGAAGAATACCTACAACAGGGTCCGAAAACACAGCCTCCAATATATTTCAACCCATTATCTCATATGCAAAATGAACACAACACTTTAGTTAACACAACTTAGTCACTAAATTTGTTACGATACAATACCAAACACAGACACAAGAATGCAGCCAAATATAATATTGTTTTAGACCCATTGCCCCAACCCATACAAATACAATATGTTCCTTACATGTTCCTAAAACACACAAATATAATACATTTCTGACCCGGTCCCATACCTTTACTGTTAAAATGCGTTTCTGAACCGATTTTGAACAAAGAAGCATGCAATCCTATTACTGTTCAATCACCTAAATAGAGCACATTTTTAATTACCATAATGGAATCAGTGATTTGATAATTATCGATTTGATAATTATCTGGTTTCAATGCAATCTACAAATTCTTAAGCTAATAAAAGAAACAAAAATTAAAATGTTGCCATCAACACCTTGTTCTATAGCAAGGTCTTATAGAAACCAAGTCTTACTTTCATTGTTGGCTAAGTCATGCTTCCTTTCTTAAAGATCGTTGCACTCAGGGTCTACAAACACCTCATGTACACAAAACAAAGAAAATGAAGTTTAAAACACAATTGAACCTAAAGATGACCAAGAACTAATTACAAATATACTGTTTTAATTTGAGAGCAACTGGAGTTAAAACAACAGCTTCAAAATTTCAAAGTGAGATAAAAACCTGATGATCAGGAGCTTCACAAACATAACTCACATCTTTCAAAACATTCAAATTTAATAGTTAAAAAGCAATAATGTAAAAACGCACACGAAACAAACATGTATTTAAAAAACCAAATGTAAAAAACCTGAAACCTAAGTGGAAGTTTCATCTGCATAGTAATTCGAACAAAGGCAAATCCCCAAGAATCACCAGTCCTTATATCACCAAAATAATTGCTTACCAAGTATACATTCCATTCATAAAAACAAAAGACTTCAAATTAGAAGAAATGATGAACCCAAATGAACAAATATAAATAAAATTTAAAACCAAACCTGATGCACCTACTAAATCAGCCTTTCCACTGCTGATTCAAATACTCAAACACGCAATCAACCTTTCCACTGGTAAACCTAATTCGATAAACCATCAACAAAACCGTGAAATCAAATACTCAAAACACATAATCAACGAAGGCACATATAGAAATCAAACCTGATTGTTGGTCGTTTGATTCAATCACCCGAAACCCATTGAATAACTTTCGAAGTTCAGATCTAAACTTAAAGTTGAGATCAAACAATAGCGAGTGATAGACATATAGGATGAACGGTGCTGATTTTGAAATTCTTACCAGACATAAGGTTTGCAAAACTCAAATGTCAAAACTCTAACAACAAACATATAAGAAACAGATATTATTAAATTTCTATAAGAAAAACCAATATCAGAATATCAAGTAAGAGAGACAATTCTTACCAAACATTGAATACCAGTGTAGTCTTCAGCTTGCTCCTGTTAAGACAACGTGGAGAGAGTGAAGCGGAGAGCTCGAAAGAAACCAGGTGAGGCTAAGCTTTAGATGTGTAGATGATGACCGAAATGCTAGAAGTTTCCTGGAATCACCACATCTGTCGACAACTTGATTTGGGGATTATGTGAATCAGGATAAATAGATATTGAGATCTAGGGTTAGGGTTATTTGAATTTTAAAACCGGATGTTGTGATGGTGGCGATGATGGACGGAAAAACACAGAGATGGTGGTGATGAGCCGGTGTGTTGTACGCAGCAGAGAGAGGTGGATGTTGTGATGTTGGCGGCCGTTGTGATGGTGGCGATGAGCGTTGTGTTTATGAAGCAGAGAGAGGCGGTGCTTTTAAAATTCTTGAAAGTGGGATGTTGAAATGGTTAGTTAGGGTTTAGTTTTTATAGTGTTGAAAGTTTAAGGAATATGTTAAAAGACAAGTTTACCCATCCAATTCTCTTATTAAGGTATTATAGATATATATATATACTAGTATGGTACCTGCGCGATGCGGCGTCGATAACATTTTACGTGATACTCGTTTTTTATTATTAGTTAATACTCTTGTAGCTTCTATTGCATGGTAGTTTTGGCAGTTTCCTTATTCATATATCTATAGTCTATATATATCATAAGTCTAATATTATTAAACTCAAGAAAGCAAATAAAATGTTAGCTATATGCTAAAAGAACACTAAAAAAGATATGACATTTGATGGCATAAATACTATCTTATGTTCTTTCCATAATGTCAAAAGTCACAATACTAACATGAATGTATTTTATACAATATAACATGTCCAAAGAACAACTTATACTAACATGAATGTAAATACCTATTACCTCATAGTTAAGACATTAAAGTTGTTTAAAAAACTAACAAATACAACATATATGAAAAATACAAGCAGATTAAAATAAAACCGTCAAAATATAGCATTTCAACATTAAACAGATCAAAATATAGTAATAGAAAATAGAATTGAAATAAAACCGTCAATACACATTGCGATCAAAGTGAAGAACAAACAACCAAACAAATTAAGATAAATAAAGTTAAAGACCATGAGAAGCTTGAGCCGAACAACACAAATTGTACGCAACAAAAACTCCAAGATCGAAACAATAATGATATGAGTCAAACGGTTGAATAATGCTAAACGGGTCACAAACAGAACAAAAATGGCACACAATAAAAAGAGACATTTATATACTTGTGTATGTACATCGTTCATCATATCATTTTTATAACTTGTAACTAAACAAAGAGCAGCAACGTGACATGTGGAAGTGCAATGTGTGCAGTTTTGGTTTATAGATAGAACGGAAACAACAGCAGCCATGTAATAGAACATAAACAGCAGCATCATATTAGCATATCTGCTACGTAACAGCACATATCAGCAGCCTTGTAACAGAACAGAAATCGCAGCAACCTTGTAACATAACAAAAACCATAGCAACCTGTAATAGAACAAAAACAACAGCAAACATGCGAGATAATTTACCGGAGAGGTGAAAATATTATGATGTACCTTGTAATAGACCAGAAATCGCAGCTGCAGCCTTGAAATAGAACAAAAAAGGGTGATTAATTCTAAACAGGTCACAAACTGCACACAATATAAAAATGGAATCTGATTTGTTCCTTGTAATAGACCAGAAATCGTAGCTGCATACTGTGAGCCTGCATACTTCCATCAGATTTGTTCTTGTTAACAAATCTTATCATAACCAACTAAAACCTGCTGTAAATTAATGGAATCTGATGCAATGACTTTGAGCCTAAGAGCTATGAACGGTATCAATTTTTTGACAGAACTTGTTGCCACAATTTATGTATTGCTTTTTAAAGATGTTTTAGTGTTTTTGAAAACATTTATCTTAAATGTTCTAAAGCAGACAACAATGCATAGGTTTTATTGCTATTAAAGCAACATTTTACTACCCTCGAAAACATGTAAAATGGGTTACAAATTCAACCTATTTAATTTTTTATGAAAAAAGTAAGCTACATTATTTTGTATTTGATAAACAAAAATATGGTTTTTCAAACATGTTAATCGTGACCCATTACATATTTAGATAGCAGTAAATTTCATTTCAGTGTCTGCCCGACAAATCATATTTAAAATGCATACATGTAGTTTGTGTTTGAAAAGAGGAAGGCATTTGGTTGTGCAACTTGGGTTTGAAACAACGTGAAGATCAATTGTGTCACACCCTCAAAATCCACTAACGGAGTTTTACCGTTAAGTGTGTGACAAACCAGGATCTCAGTCATTAGCTACACCAAACGACACTATATGAATTTAAAACATACGTGTCTCATTAAATGAGAAAATTTACTACAGAGTTAACGTTTAAAAGTTTGCGGAAGCGTAATCGAAATGTAATGTCAAGATATTAAATGGAAAAATAAATGCGCAGAACATGCGCCCAACACGAGATACACAGTCTAAATAGTCATTTAAACTCAAAACATGATTTGTAATGCAAGAAAATGTTTAAATGAAAAGCCGTGACTCCATGCCATGTCCTAAGTGCGTGGTACCTCAGTGACCTGTAAAAGTGAAAGTCTAACAAGTGACAACACGACGGTTGGTGAGTTCACATAGTAAGTATGAAATCAAGTATGTCCAGTTGCAAGCAGAAATATAAATTAAGTATGTCATTGTAGGTAGCTAGTCTACAGCACATGTCCTAGAGGCGTATGTATCTGACCGAAGCTGACGTATGTACACATTAAGTGCATTTTGCCCGTTCGTACATCCCAGCAGGATGCACTGTAAGTATGTTAGGTCATTCAACACCCGTTCGACAGGTCCTTCTGTCGTGCTAGCGCGACTAGCCCGGGTGGGGTTTTTCAAACCCAGTAGTACTACTCAAAATTTCCCCGCTATTTCACAAATACTAACGGTCAACTAGGTATCCATGAGGTCTTTCATGAACAAAATAAAAGTTGCTCTAATCCAGACATGCGACATACAGAATTTGTAAATCCGTAAAAGTATTCGTCCGAGTTCCAGCCCAAAAAGGGTAGAATAGTAAATAGTTTAGTTCAGTGAACTCACCTTTGAAGCGCACAGCAAATAAACAGCAAAAATGCAACCAAAAGAATCTAAACCGTCTTACGACCTGCTTTATAGTTAATTGTTAATTATTAGCCATTTATATTTATACAACACATACATACTTATATTCACATATCCATGTAGCACATTTCATGCATCATGTCACTAGTTGACCCGACTCACATTATCATCGCGTGACTCATATACTTTTCATACTTGCATTTCAAGTCATGTATTCACAATACATACACTATTGTCCTGCTTCATCATATATTCATATAAGAAATGCGTAAGATATACATAGTCATTAATTTGCAGCTGTTGTTTTATTGGAATACGTACATACATACAATTATTGCTGCTATTGTTATTAATGCACACCTGCATACATACATATCACCATACATACTTACATACATCGCACACACATAACATGCATACACACGGAAACACATTAATTTATTAACAATCTTTCAATTTGTTTAAAACAATGATACACCTCATACAGAGCATATTTATGCATATGTACTAACCCATATTATTCCTATATATCAAGCAAACATGGTTATCATCCTTCATCATCAAAATCCCATCTATATTATATTTATACATAAATATATATACCGTCACATAATGTGAACCCAAATGCCACCTATAATAATCAGTTTAGCAGGTGCATTCACACATCGCATTTTCACATATATAAATCCATTGCTACCTACGCAATAACAATCACATAATAATCGATTCATAACTGTGACGGTGACCATTTTACAACCATACTTGAAAATTACACATATACTCACATGTGAAGTCATATATGTATATATATATATCGCCAACCTTATTTTAAATCCACACACATACACCATGCTTTGTATATACATATATTAATATGCAGAGTTCATACATACAACCTACGCATATAGATTCATATATATAACCACATTGCATACATTTGACTAGTCAGATTTATTACCATGAGTTCCATACGTACATATATATCTACACTGTTACATACGTACACATATATACGAACCGAATCGGATTTTAACCAAACAGTAACCCGTAAGAAACAGTAACCCACCGAAACTATAAAACGAGTTACCGAAACTTACCGAAAAGATTACGCGAGATAATACGAAGGTTCACCTTTGTGTTACGGTGCTCGTCGGAGATTGTAGAGCGTAGAAGATGACAAACGGTAATTGAAAGTGGAGAAGCGGCGATAGATGGACTAGGGTTTGCGTTTGGTTTCCATGTGACGGGAAGGGACGTGGTTTGGGTTTTAAACTTTGAAAATATTCCTATTTTGCATTTAGGTCCTTAGTCTTCATTTCATTATTTATTTTGATATTTTTCCGTAATTGCACTTAGGTCCTTTCTTTATTAATATCATTTATTTCACACCCAAAGTTAAATATTCCGACTATAAATTAATTGTGATCGAACCCCATACTCTCATATGACTCACATATATATTATCTCGTTAACTTTTAGTAATGTTGCAAGTCGCGTGTACCAGTAACTCCCCGAATTACTATGGCTTGATATTCATCGGTCATTACGATCCGAACAACTCCCCGACTTATCACCTTATATCAATTAGTCATAATTAAGTAATGCATGCATTGGTATTATTAAATTAACGAAAACTAACGGAGTTAACCCAAAAATGTCGGGTGTCACAACTTAGGATATATATTTATTGTAGTTGTATCAATTAAATTCACCAACGCCCGGGTATTAATTCGTGTGATCGTTTCGTGTGTACGTTTGTGTAACAGTTTGTACATTTAATTCACCAAATTAAATGAAAAGTATAATTGTGTCAACGTGATTAACATAGTTTGACTAACGAGGTTAACCTGAATTTGTCGGGTGTCACATCATCCCCTTGTTGAAGGAATTTTCGTCCCGAAAATTGTATATGGTCATTAAATAAGTTTCGAGTTGTCACATCCGAAAACATTTCAGTCCTGAAACATATAAGTTCACTAAATTTTTTTATATTTATTTAGTTGTTCGGAATTATTATTTTATTAATTCGCCAACATTCGTCAACATTCGTGTATTAACCTTTGATCTGGTAATTCCTTGGATTGTTCGTTATATGTAACTGTTTGTGTAACAAGTAGCACGTTTAATTTCACTAATTAAATGTGGAGTATAATTTCATTAACAGAAGTAACGGGATTTAGTTAACGGAGTTAATATGAAATTCTAGGGTGTTACATCATCCCCTTGTTGAAAGAATTTTCGTCCCGAAAATTTAACCAATAGTATTAGTATTAGATGTTGTCATTTGAAATAATTAAAGATGCTTCTAAGTTTTAGCCAACTTCGACTATAGTGATCTTAAAATGTTTGAGTGTTCTAAATTCCTTGCCTAATATTTCAACTGATTTTCTGTGAAACGTTATTGTTCATCGATTGGGACGACGAGTGTTCCATTACGTAAGAGCTTGATTAGGTTGAAGACATCAGAAACGTTGTGTACCATATTTATCTTTTAATACTAATCCAGTCAATGATCTAGAAAGCCAATACCCTAGGATTTTAAGTTGTCTAATGTATCATGGTTTTGATGGAATTCCAAAGTTTTTGGATGGGATTTATAAATAGCGATTTCTATACTGTATGTTTCGGGGATTTAGATTAATGAGTTTCGCGTTGTTATTTAGCTACCCGAGGACCGAGTCTTTATGTTGATGTAGATCATTAAACTGAGACAACTTGTGTACGAGGTAAAGAGGGAAATAAACTATCCACCGTGTGTAGGTACTTTGCTATAATAAAAGGAGCGTTGTCAAAACACGAACATCAGGGATGTCATAAAAATCGTGTGAATAGATGGAGAATGATGAATAATAATAATACTACTTATGTGTTCGGAAGTATTTAAGTAAAAATTTTCAAGAAGTTTTATAAGTATTTCTATCCTTGATGATTATGAGATTTTGTTGTGGTCAAGAAGACTAGGGGTTGCATGACATAAGACGATATGTTATTAAAGTTTACGTGTTTAAGTACTGTTGAAAACAAAAGAGTCGGTGTTGTATGATTTGCTCCCAATTCTTTGGAGTATAGTAAGTTTTCTTATGGATAGAGTCTGAGTGTTATTGTTGTGAGTGTATGTTGGAGGGGGGGGGGGTTATATGATATGCCAAGCGTTTTCTCATAAAAATTTTTTTCAGAAATCTTGTATTTCTAGTCCAATGGAAGGCCATTTAATCTTGTATGTCCTTTAGGGTGACGTAACAATATTTGTTCCAAGATATAGGTTTTAGTCTACGAATAGAGTTGATAAGGGTTCAAAATAATGAAATACTAGAAGAGATTTTGATACCGAGATTCATTGGGTGGTAGTGTTTGGATTCGCCATTTGTGTGTGTTGAATAGCTGATGTGAGATAACAGTTTAGATGAGGCTTTGGGTTTAACGGATCCGATAGAGATATCATGTTATTTTATTACTTTGGTCGTGTAGCTTCACTAGTTTCCTTAAGCATGCAGTTTCTTCTATTAGTATATTTTCATAGTTTAGAATGATTAGGTGACAATTCCTTACATTGCGTCTCATATAGTTTTGATCAAGAAGGTTAATTACATATAAGGTGGAATCTCTTGAATAACTGGAGCTTTGAAAGAAAGATATTGCATGATTGTAGTGTCAAAGGACAATGAGAGCACCAATTATTATATACATGTATTATCATTATTATTATTTTAGCAAAACACAAACTGTATCGAGATGAAACAAAATGAGAAGTTGTTATCCAAAACAACGATGGATATGGCTCACATAGGACGCTAGTTGGTATTAGTTGTTTATTGTGGTTTGTTTTATTCATCATGTGAATCTTTAGCGTCATGATACGTATTCGATATTCATATTTATATACGGGGGGACAAGTCATTAACATTGGTGTCAATGTATAGTAATGTACTCTTATTAAGTTGTCAACATAATTCGTAAGTCTTGTGATCGAGTCATTATAGATGGACTTCAACAGTAGGAAGTGTACTGTAATTTAGATGTGGGGAAGTTTGTACATACCTGGGTTTGTATTGTTTCTCATCTGTAGTGGTATTGTAAGTGTCCAACGAATGTAATCGAGAATAAACTTGATATTAGTGCGTTACTTAAGAATAAATTTCCGTTCCAGTGAGGCTATTGTTCAGGTGGATTTTGTGTTGAGTTATTCTTCACTTTTGTGCTTCTAGGTATAACCCACATGAAAGGTGTTACCAGGGATGAAATATAATAGAAAATGGTTACCCTAGACCGTAATGGGCAAAGCTTTCTTAAAACATTAGTTGGTAGCGGTTCGTTGTTGACGATGGTATTTATCACGTGAACCCTTGGAGTCGTGAAATGTATTCAAAATCATAGTTTATATATATGAGTCAGTTACGAAGCATTTGGTTTTTATTATTACTGTGGATAAGGGATACAAGGCAGTTTAAAGTGTTGGGCTAACTAGGGTTCCTAAGTATCAAATGTTGCGTAATAGTATAAGAGTGATATTTAAGATTTTCTCGGGTTAATTACTACTTTGGTTCTAGGTCCACATCCAACGTACTGTTAGTGTTTATATATAGGGTGTACCGCAGCTAACCCACCACACCACCAGCACCTTGAAGACGTACTTGTCGCCTACTAACATTCTTGTCTACTTCACTAAGTCATTCAAAGGAGTTAGAGAATAAGGATATGAGTTAAGTGAAATGGTAACGTTATAATATATACTGTAACATCGGTTATTTATTGAAACTTATGTGGTTTGATCCTAAATTAGCACTGACTTGAGACTTTAAGAATGCTTAACTTGTATTCTGCTCTACTAGACAGGTAAAGAAGTTTGATTATATATTAAGACGTACAGAATGTAGATAATATTTTTAAATTAATTATATGTTCTTCAGAGATTAAAAATAATAATAATACTTATTATAATAATAAGTAATTTAAATCAAATCCAAAACGTGTTTTACAATATTGGAGATGCGGATTTGGTGTGGGAATTAACATTTACAAGAGCGTTGGATCAAGGCGAGTCATCCTACTAGATCGAAACGTATGCATACTACTCGGGTGGTTCGCCAGTGCATCGTTAGTAGTAGAAACAAAATAAGTCAGAATTATTTTTGGGTAACTTATTATCAGAAACAACTTTAAATTCTGTTTACCTTGAAGAATTGAGAAAAATAAGTTTGAGAATAGAGTACAATTAGGTGAATTACTTCTAGAACGAGCTTGGTATGTTACAGGGTAATGGATGTTTAAGCGATATGGATCTATTCAGAAGGATGATTTTGAATGTGCAATATTACGCGGTTGGTTTATCGTATCAGACAGAGTTTTATTATTATTATTATTATATATATATGTATATATATATATATATATTATAAGTTGTTAGCTTTATTAGACTTCTCCATGGAATCCTAAAGATTATAGGGTTGTTTAACATTCGTTTTCAGAACCAATGATGTTAAGATGCCACCGACTGTTGGCAAGAGGTCGCAGTATACTGACTGGAATTTAAAGCATCCCATTAAGTATCATAAGTTTGCGACTTTAGTAAGGTAAACGTTTCAACTGGTGGATTCAGATTGATTATATATGCAATAAGTCATATCATTAGGGGACAAATATAGTGGTAGCAAAACTTTGTCGGGTTTTTCAACATAGATCTTTGTTCTTGTTTGTGTGCCACCCAGGAAAGATTTCAATTATCTTTAGTTTAGGTGTATAAGGTAAAATGTATGTAGTTTAAAGATAAACTTATCATATGCCATCAAAGGTTGTATTGTAATTGTATACCATCCGTATATGGATTTTATAGGTTCAGTCAAGCATAGACTTGATATCGGCGCGTTATATAGAGATGAATGTTTGTTTCAGAGGAATTTGTAGATTGATTCATCACTTTTGTGTTTCTTTTTTCTTTTTTTTTTTGGTATCACCCACATGGCAATCTTAGCCAGGATCATCATGTACCTGTAAATTCACCATTACGTTGCGCACCCGTAATCGTCAATTTACCTTACACAATCACCCCAGTTTGTCTCCCACGGGTACATTAATCTTACATTTAGTTATGTGCTTTGATTCATTTACATTCATCCGTATGGTATTGCTATCCCATGTCAAATATTGGAGGTGTATAAGTGTATGATAAACTTATGAGTATGAGGCAACTATACTACACGTGTAGGACACTAACAGACTATTAGTGTGATATATCAATGAGTCGCATGTATCAGGTATAGTGTATGTTCATAATAGTGTGAGACTACTAGTCTAAACACAATCTGAGTGTATAATGTGCATAAGCAGTGGTAATATCAAATCAAGTAGATAGCACGTTGTGGATCACGCAATAAGTGACATGTTACAACTAACAATATGTCTCATATTAAGGGACATGATATAGCATATGAATGCGTCCTATAATAGGTGACGTGTAATAGCACATAGTAGGTCGCATAACTAACAAGTCAAGACCTATGTATGAATGAGTTTCTGGATAAAATCCATTACTGTTGTTCATGTACCTCAATACGTTAGGCATCGGTCTCTGCCGGTTGGTTGCCACAATGAGGTAGATAATTCAAAGTGAATTGTTTAGGCTTCATAAACCAGTTTGTTGCCATAATGTTGTAAGTTTCAAGTTATGATGGAAGGTAAACTTATCCAAACTAATGCCCCACCAAAAAAAAAATTCCTAATAAGTCACATAATACAAGTTGGTCACTTCATGTAATGCTGGTGTAAGCGTGTGTATGTGTAAGTCTCATGTATATGGGTCACAAATAAATTTGAACAAGTGTAACTAATAAAGTGTACAGTTATAGTCTAGAATGCAGTGCAATGCAAACCTAGTTCGCTATAACCAATGGCTCTGATACCAATCTGTCACACCCTCAAAATCCACTAACGGATTTTTACCGTTAAGTGTGTGACAAACCAGGATCTCAGTCATTAGCTACACCAAACGACACTATATGAATTTAAAACATACGTGTCTCATTAAATGAGAAAATTTACTACAGAGTTAACGTTTAAAAGTTTGCGGAAGCGTAATCGAAATGTAATGTCAAGATATTAAATGGAAAAATAAATGCGCAGAACATGCGCCCAACACGAGATACACAGTCTAAATAGTCATTTAAACTCAAAACATGATTTGTAATGCAAGAAAATGTTTAAATGAAAAGCCGTGACTCCATGCCATGTCCTAAGTGCGTGGTACCTCAGTGACCTGTAAAAGTGAAAGTCTAACAAGTGTCAACACGACGGTTGGTGAGTTCACATAGTAAGTATGAAATCAAGTATGTCCAGTTGCAAGCAGAAATATAAATTAAGTATGTCATTGTAGGTAGCTAGTCTACAGCACATGTCCTAGAGGCGTATGTATCTGACCGAAGCTGACGTATGTACACATTAAGTGCATTTTGCCCGTTCGTACATCCCAGCAGGATGCACTGTAAGTATGTTAGGTCATTCAACACCCGTTCGACAGGTCCTTCTGTCGTGCTAGCGCGACTAGCCCGGGTGGGGTTTGTCAAACCCAGTAGTACTACTCAAAATTTCCCCGCTATTTCACAATTACTAACGGTCAACTAGGTATCCATGAGGTCTTTCATGAACAAAATAATAGTTGCTCTAATCCAGACATGCGACATACATAATTTGTAAATCCGTAAAAGTATTCGTCCGAGTTCCAGCCCAAAAAGGGTAGAATAGTAAATAGTTTAGTTCAGTGAACTCACCTTTGAAGCGCACAGCAAATAAACAGCAAAAATGCAACCAAAAAATCTAAACCGTCTTACGACCTGCTTTATAGTTAATTGTTAATTATTAGCCATTTATATTTATACAACACATACATACTTATATTCACATATCCATGTAGCACATTTCATGCATCATGTCACTAGTTGACCCGACTCACATTATCATCGCGTGACTCATATACTTTTCATACTTGCATTTCAAGTCATGTATTCACAATACATACACTATTGTCCTGCTTCATCATATATTCATATAAGAAATGCGTAAGATATACATAGTCATTAATTTGCAGCTGTTGTTTTATTGGAATACGTACATACATACAATTATTGCTGCTATTGTTATTAATGCACACCTGCATACATACATATCACCATACATACTTACATACATCGCACACACATAACATGCATACACACGGAAACACATTAATTTATTAACAATCTTTCAATTTGTTTAAAACAATGATACACCTCATACAGAGCATATTTATGCATATGTACTAACCCATATTATTCCTCTATATCAAGCAAACATGGTTATCATCCTTCATCATCAAAATCCCATCTATATTATATTTATACATAAATATATATACCGTCACATAATGTGAACCCAAATGCCACCTATAATAATCAGTTTAGCAGGTGCATTCACACATCGCATTTTCACATATATAAATCCATTGCTACCTACGCAATAACAATCACATAATAATCGATTCATAACTGTGACGGTGACCATTTTACAACCATACTTGAAAATTACACATATACTCACATGTGAAGTCATATATGTATATATATATATATATATATCGCCAACCTTATTTTAAATCCACACACATACACCATGCTTTGTATATACATATATTAATATGCAGAGTTCATACATACAACCTACGCATATAGATTCATATATATAACCACATAGCATACATTTGACTAGTCAGATTTATTACCATGAGTTCCATACGTACATATATATCTACACTGTTACATACGTACACATATATACGAACCGAATCGGATTTTAACCAAACAGTAACCCGTAACGAAACAGTAACCCACCGAAACTATAAAACGAGTTACCGAAACTTACCGAAAAGATTACGCGAGATAATACGAAGGTTCACCATTGTGTTACGGTGCTCGTCGGAGATTGTAGAGCGTAGAAGATGACAAACGGTAATTGAAAGTGGAGAAGCGGCGATAGATGGACTAGGGTTTGCGTTTGGTTTCCATGTGACGGGAAGGGACGTGGTTTGGGTTTTAAACTTTGAAAATATTCCTATTTTGCATTTAGGTCCTTAGTCTTCATTTCATTATTTATTTTGATATTTTTCCGTAATTGCACTTAGGTCCTTTCTTTATTAATATCATTTATTTCACACCCACAGTTAAATATTTCGACTATAAATTAATTGTGATCGAACCCCATACTCTCATATGACTCACATATATATTATCTCGTTAACTTTTAGTAATGTTGCAAGTCGCGTGTACCAGTAACTCCCCAAATTACTATGGCTTGATATTCATCGGTCATTACGATCCGAACAACTCCCCGACTTATCACCTTATATCAATTAGTCATAATTAAGTAATGCATGCATTGGTATTATTAAATTAACGAAAACTAACGGAGTTAACCCAAAAATGTCGGGTGTCACAACTTAGGATATATATTTATTGTAGTTGTATCAATTAAATTCACCAACGCCCGGGTATTAATTCGTGTGATCGTTTCGTGTGTACGTTTGTGTAACAGTTTGTACATTTAATTCACCAAATTAAATGAAAAGTATAATTGTGTCAACGTGATTAACATAGTTTGACTAACGAGGTTAACCTGAATTTGTCGGGTGTCACAAATTGCGCATTCGGTCGCAAAGAATCCTCAACAAACATGATAATGGCCTTCTTGTTTCCAACCTGATAAAAAAAATCTTTTCTATATAAATAAACAGTTAGACTAAAAATAACATTTTGCAATATTACTTAAGATATTAGCATTTTTTTTACTATTAGCAAGAAAGGGAAATAAAAATGCGATGAAATTACTCGATATGCATAGCATGAAGACATTGAAGAAATAAAAATGCGATGAAAGCATGTTCATTATTATTTAGAAGACGGAACTGAAGAAAACGTAGAATTGAAGACCACATTACTAATGTATAAAACAGTTGCTAAAACGGTGTTAAGTGGGCTGACTCTAAGTTTATTAATGCACTTGCAGCGGAAATTCAATTTTGACAGCAGAAAATGGGTCAAACGGATGAAACTATGATACACAACACACACACACAACTAACACATGAACACACACACAATTTAGGTGGTGAACAACAACTAATTAGTTTAAACAGCAACTCATTAGTTCAGTTAGCTCAGAAGGTTTAATGGGTCAAACATATGAAAGCACAAACTAAATCATACACAAATGCAAATGCTTAGCTAGGAGACAAACAAAAGTATACACAAAATGATCCAATCACTAAATCGAGATTAACTTACCAACCGTGTGAAAAATAGAAGAATACCTACAACAGGGTCCGAAAACACAGCCTCCAATATATTTCAACCCATTATCTCATATACAAAATGAACACAACACTTTAGTTAACACAACTTAGTCACTAAATTTGTTACGATACAATACCAAACACAGCCACAAGAATGCAGCCAAATATAATATTGTTTCAGACCCATTGCCCCAACCCATACAAATACAATATGTTCCTTACATGTTCCTAAAACACACAAATATAATACATTTCTGACCCGGTCCCATACCTTTACTGTTAAAATGCGTTTCTGAACCGATTTTGAACAAAGAAGCATGCAATCCTATTACTGTTCAATCACCTAAATAGAGCACATTTTTAATTACCATAATGGAATCAGTGATTTGATAATTATCGATTTGATAATTATCTGGTTTCAATGCAATCTACAAATTCTTAAGCTAATAAAAGAAACAAAAATTAAAATGTTGCCATCAACACCTTGTTCTATAGCAAGGTCTTATAGAAACCAAGTCTTACCTTTATTGTTGGCTAAGTCATGCTTCCTTTCTTAAAGATCGTTGCACTCAGGGTCTACAAACACCTCATGTACACAAAACAAAGAAAATGAAGTTTAAAACACAATTGAACCTAAAGATGACCAAGAACTAATTACAAATATACTGTTTTAATTTGAGAGCAACTGGAGTTAAAACAACAGCTTCAAAATTTCAAAGTGAGATAAAAACCTGTTGATCAGGAGCTTCACAAACATAACTCACATCTTTCAAAACATTCAAATTTAACAGTTAAAAAGCAATAATGTAAAAACGCACACGAAACAAACATGTATTTAAAAAACCAAATGTAAAAAACCTGAAACCTAAGTGGAAGTATCATCTGCATAGTAATTCGAACAAAGGTAAATCCCCAAGAATCACCAGTCCTAATATCACCAAAATAATTGCTTACCAAGTATACATTCCATTCATAAAAACAAAAGACTTCAAATTAGAAGAAATGATGAACCCAAATGAACAAATATAAATAAAATTTAAAACCAAACCTGATGCACCTACTAAATCAGCCTTTCCACTGCTGATTCAAATACTCAAACACGCAATCAACCTTTCCACTGGTAACCCTAATTCGATAAACCATCAACAAAACCGTGAAATCAAATACTCAAAACACATAATCAACGAAGGCACATATAGAAAACAAACCTGATTGTTGGTCGTTTGATTCAATCACCCGAAACCCATTGAATAACTTTCGAAGTTCAGATCTAAACTTAAAGTTGAGATCAAACAATAGCGAGTGATAGACATATAGGATGAACGGTGCTGATTTTGAAATTCTTACCAGACATAAGGTTTGCAAAACTCAAATGTCAAAACTCTAACAACAAACATATAAGAAACAGATATTATTAAATTTCTATAAGAAAAACCAATATCAGAATATCAAGTAAGAGAGACAATTCTTACCAAACATTGAATACCAGTGTAGTCTTCAGCTTGCTCCTGTTAAGACAACGTGGAGAGAGTGAAGCGGAGAGCTCGAAAGAAACCAGGTGAGGCTAAGCTTTAGATGTGTAGATGATGACCGAAATGTTAGAAGTTTCCTGGAATCACCACATCTGTCGACAACTTGATTTGGGGATTATGTGAATCAGGATAATTAGATATTGAGATCTAGGGTTAGGGTTATTTGAATTTTAAAACCGGATGTTGTGATGGTGGCGATGATGGACGGAAAAACACAGAGAAGGTGGTGATGAGCCGGTGTGTTGTACGCAGCAGAGAGAGGTGGATGTTGTGATGTTGGCGGCCGTTGTGATGGTGGCGATGAGCGTTGAGTTTATGAAGCAGAGAGAGGCGGTGCTTTTAAAATTCTTAAAAGTGGGATGTTGAAATGGTTAGTTAGGGTTTAGTTTTTATAGTGTTGAAAGTTTAAGGAATATGTTAAAAGACAAGTTTACCCATCCAATTCTCTTATTAAGGTATTATAGATATTGTATATATTTTTATTTTAAAAGAATAAATTACAAACCAATAATCGAGAGCTTCCCCCATGATCCTGGAATCCACCTTGCATGTTATCATTATTGTTTCTCGAGTCTCTCACATAAAGCACAGTATGCCAATGGAACCAATCTTTCACCGGGGTGTGTCGTCGGCTGGGTGGTCGCTAACCCATCTTCAACATTTTCACCTCTGTTTTTCCAATTTTCGACAAACTCAGCTTTGCATTCGGACCAATCCGTGTACAACTTCCCCCTCCGATCAATCCGTGCAACGAAACATGTGCATTATTTTTATCGGCTAGAAAGTTTTACTAGCCAATATAAGACAAATACAACGTGCACGCTGCTGGCACTCTGTATCTGTTGCTTGAGGGGATACAGGATTTTCTACCCTGTAGTCTAATATAGTATTTATTTTTAGAAGATTAGGATATTTTTTCTTAGAATGTTCCTTCTTTGTTTTAATACCTAAGAGGGTTTTAACCAAAAGTTTATGTTCCTTCACGTCATATGAAGTCTCTATGCCAAGTAAGGCATCACCCTCGATAGGTAACCCCCACAGGACATTGACATCTTGTAATGTCACTGTCACCTCACCAAAGGGTAGGTGAAAAGTGTTTGTCTCTGGGCGACACCTTTCGATCAATCCCTTGATTAAGGCACGATCGAGTTTTCTATACCCACATCGAAGAATCCCACCCAAACCCGTCGAATCAACGTATTTTGTAACTCTTTCGTCGAATTCTATGGCCTTCCCGAAAACTTCGACCCAAAAAGTAAGGTCACCGCGTACCATTGTTAATGTGGTCGTTCTCCCATATTCGGATTATGCCATAAACTTCTAGCCCGATGCTCGAGTCCTAGATACAAAACACTTTCGTCTTTGGGACCCGGGTGTAAATGTAAGTTGTAGTTCATTGTAATATAATATGCTTAGTATAGTATAATATGTGATTTTGTATAAATGTGATGGAGAGATGGATAAATGGAAGGTAAAATGTAGATATGATTGGTGTAAGTTAGGAGTTTGAGTGGTGTGTTTATTATATAAGTAAAAAAAGGTTTTTAGGTTTAAAATTAAATTTTGGTATAGTAATATGTCTGAAAGTTGACCACTTGGACTTTTTTTTAACAAAAAATAGTACAAACAAATGTCATTATAGCATTTTTGAACTCAATTTAATGTGACATAGTTATAATAAATAAACATTTATATTCCATGCCCTTGTAGTGTTACGTCACCTCTTCGTAACGCAGCAACCTGTGATTAAAACAGAGTTATCAAGACAAAGATACAAACGCTCAAAGTTGGCCACTTAGACTTTTTTTTAATAAAAAATAGTACAAACAAATATCATCATAGCATTTTTGAACTCAATTTAATGTGACATAGTGAAAATAAATAAACATTTATTTTCCACGCCATTGTAGTGTTACGTCACCTCTTCGTAACGCAGCAAACCATGATTAAAACAGAGTTATCGAAACATAAGATACAAACGCTCAAAGTTGGCCACTTAGACTTTTTTTAACAAAAAATAGTACAAACAAATGTCATTATAGCACTTTTGAACTCAATTTAATGTGACATAGTTATAATAAGTAAACATTTATTTTCCACGCCGTTGTAGTGTTACGTCACCTCTTCGCAACGTAGCAAACCGTGATTAAAACAGAGTTATTAAGACAAAGATACAAACGCTCAAAGTTGGCCACTTGACTTTTTTTTAACAAAAAATAGTACAAACATGTCCTTTAACATTTTCACCAAATAACATTACATTTCACTACAAAATAGTTACTCATAAGTTGTGAGGTGGCACAGTTTATGTGAAAAAAATACATAGTTATTATTCACAATTACTGTAACACCCTCAATTTTACTTTAATATTAAATGATATCTTTTATTAAAAACGGTCCAACAACTTTATTCAATCATTTTTTTTATTTTAGCGGAAGCATTTTGTAAATACCTTAATAATAATAAAGTTGAGTAAGTTTACAACATAACATACATAACCCATAATTAATACATCCAAAACTGAGTAATAAGATAACGTTCGATCCCAATTCCACCAAGGCTCAATCTTATCCCCTAGTCTTGCATTGGAGTTTTACCTGGAAAATATTTATTTTAAAATAATTATCGAATGCTAAGTGAGTTCATATTACAAATAATATGTTTTCCAGATCATACACACACACCCACACACACACACACACACACATATATATATATATATATATATATATATATATATATATATATATATATATATATATATATATATATATATATATATTTATATATATTTATATATATTACCCAATCAAGGATTGGCCATTTTATGACGTAACCTTTTTCACCCAACTACGTTTTGTCACTTGATAGCGACTTAACATCAGAAGAATAATAATTTCACCCAATCTATAGTTCAGTCACTCTATGGTGGCTTAACAATAGAAGAAAAATAATTTCACCCAGTTGTGTTTAGTCATTTTCTAATGGCTTAACAATAGAAGAATATTAATTTCACCCAACTGTGTTTGGTCACTCAATGGTGATTAACAAGAGAAGAATAATATTTGTAACTCACATTTCAACCACTTAACTCCATTAATACCAACCACCACAAATATAATTATTTCACAAAGAAAGTATACACACAAAACTTTACTAATAATCAATATCATCATAAAATATTTGAAGGAGTTGTATGAACTCACCAGCACAACTAAAAACTTCTTGTTGAACCCTTTGTTCTTAACCGATCACTACCACCACCTTAGATCATTGTTACTTTCCACCTTAACGTGTCCCTGTGATTTCTTTTTATAACACTAGTCGTAAATATTTGAAAAGACAAATAATACTGTGTATATGGATGTGGTATTAACCTGATGGAGTAAACAAAAAGTCTCTTAAACGAATTCATTCAAACTACATTTACATTTATTTTATTGTGTGGAAGTCTATGTATGTATATATATATATATATATATATATATATATATATATATATATATAGCTTTATACGTGGCTTGTTACTCGATAGATGGCATTACTTAGAAAATTGGGTGGCAAACTTCATATTATGTGGTGATTTTCTTTTAAACGTGTCATTCATATAATAACCTTTATCCATCACCCTAGCTTGATATTTTAAATGTTTGAATTCATATTAACTCATCAAAGCTTCTAGATCTCATCCTTAATACTTTAAATTAAACAAGTATTTCATTCATTTAAAGTTTCTATAAACTAATGAGTTAATTCATAACTTTAATATATATACTAACGTACGCATAATAGACTTATATATGTATTGTAAGGCATTAGTTATATATGTTCGTTTAAGCAATATTAATCGTTCACTTAAACACATCACAATAATTAAATATGACTCTAGCTGTTAAACTTACATCAACGTTCCCTACGAATACTTTCAAATATAGTCTTATTATTATTATTATTATTACAACATTTAGGATAATTAACGACTGAAAACGGGTTGTTACAACTACATTCACTATTACATTTTCACAAACTACCATTATATTCATTAAATTTTCATTTAGTCCACAAAATACCAATATATTGCTCCTAACACTAAAACAATTGCAGCAACTGATACTTTATTTGACTTAAACTTCAGTTTATTTTTTAAACACTTGTTCTCTGTTTGCAACAGCATCTTATCCATCTCCAAATTTTCGATCTTCAACTCTAAAGACTTCTTCTTCATTTCTTGTTGTTTAAGGTTGGATCCTTCACCAACATAACATCAACATATTCTTTCCAGATAAAGAACTTGCTATCCGATTCCTAAGAAGTGTAACCAATAAATCAGAATGATGTAAACCTCAAGAATTAGAAGAATATGAAGAAATTGACTTACAGGCCATAAAGGGCATCCATAAAACTCATGGCCATGTCTAAAACTTCGACTTCCAGCTACTCTCAGAACCGCAACCATATTATGATTACAATACACATTTCCATCGGTACCTAGTCTAAAGCTTTTGAGTTTTTTGAATGGGAGAATAGACGAGGATGAAGATGAACTCATTCTAAATTTTTTTATTTTGGTTGAGAGAAATGAAGAAGGGATGTCGAATAGATGGTAAATGGACGAGGATGAAGATGAACTAATTTTATGTTAAGGTGACTTAAAAGAAACCAAAAAAACAAGGAAACAAATAACCCATAAACCGTGCTTACGAGGAACGGTTAACGTAAAATAAAATTAAAGTTTTATAAAATCAACAAAAAGTACTTTTACTTCTGGCTTACATTTGTTAGGGCTCGTTCCTGTTAGAAGATTTACTTTGTTCTTTGTTTATACATGTTTGTATAGTTTAAGGTTAATTTTTTATTACCCTAAGTAGTGATGCATAAAGCATGTTGCGAGTATGTGTTAGAGAGAGAGTCTAGATCACAAATACACGTTAGAGAGAGAAACTGTGTGTGTGATTGTATTCTCCTGCACTTTGTACTACAACTATTGCTTTGATCATCAATACAAGAGAATTATTTAGTAACGGATTGTGTTGTTGATTGAATTGTTGTTTCTGTACGTTGATCGTTCTGATTTGTGGCAGTATCGATCCAATTGAACCTATCAATTCGTATCAGAGCTGTTGGTACTGTGTGTTCTTCGCTATTCATCAAGCAAAAACACATCAATACTGCTCAAACCATGATCTGAATGATCTGTTGCTGTATTTAGATCTGATTCATCATCGTAATCATTTCTAATTCACAATAATTGTGCAGATTCCATCAGATTTCATCAGATCTGAGGAATTAAGAAGAACATTGAAGTATACTATTCAATAAATTTTTACTCAAAATTCATCGTAAATTGATCATGTTTCGGATTGACTGATATTGAGGATTGATAATCGATATAAATCACTACTTGTGTGTGATTTTTGGACGAATTGGACAAGTTTTGTTATAATTCAAAAGAATTTGTATGAACAAGTTGATGAACATGATGAACAGGTTGAAGATGAACTAGACTGTTGATAAATTTGACTTAGACAAATTTTTGGACTTAGTTTTTGAACAAAATTAGGTTCCTGTGCAGACGGGTGACGTAATTTTGTCTAGACGGATGAAGAATTTGCAAGCAAAATCTGTGTACTCTTGCGCGGGGTGAACAATTATTCAGTCGGGTGATAAACTATATACATTGCAGGGACATCTTAATTACTGTTCAGCCGGGTCATTATTTGTTTCAGCCGTGTCAAGTTTGTGCCGGGTGAAAATTTTGACAACTGTTCAGCCGGGTGATTCATTTTTTCAGCCGTGTCAAGTTTTGTCGTGTCAAGTTATCACTATTCAGCCGTGTGACATTCATCAAGCCGTGTGACTATTCAGCCGAGTGACATTGATCAGCCGTGTGAAGTTTTTATCGTTTGAAGATTTGCAACTGTTCAGCTGTGTGACTTCATACTTACATTGTTCAGCCGGGTGAAGAAGAAAATTCACTGTTCAGCCATGTGAAGTTTTTACTGTTCAGACGCGTGACTTATTTTAAGACGTTTCAAACTTTATTATCTTTACTTGTTACTGTTTAGTTGCATCAAATCTTATTTCTTCATTTAAAATAGTTTTTACTTTTAACATTTTAATTGTTTCTTTTAAAAAATCAATAAAAACACAAAAATATTTCCTTTTAAATTTAAAATGGCACCTATTGATGATTCTGATAATCGTGTACCAAGATTGGTTAATCGTGCAGATTTCAAGAACTAGACAATCAGATTGAAACACCATCTATGCTCTATTGATAATGATTTGTGGAAGTCTATTGATAAAGGTCCTCATATTCCTACTCAGACTGCTCCTGATAGTGCAAGCACTTACACAAAAGATTCAACTGAATCGTATCCTGAAGATAATCTACAACGTGAAGACTTACGAATGGTCAAGAATGACAGTAAGGCTTATTCCTTAATGTGTAATGGGCTACCACTTCAAGTGTTGTCAAGACTGGATGCTTATCAAACTGGCTACACATTATTCAAAGCATTGAAATCAATTTTGAAGGAGGAAAACAGTTAAGAAGTCTTAAGAAGCAGAAACTGAAGAGACAATTAGAACTGTTTGAGCATATTTCTGGAGAATCTGTTCACCAGATGATGAATAGATTTGTGCATCTAACAATTCAGATGACAAATGTTGGTGTGAAGACAGATCATCAAGACTTGAATGATATATTATTGTGTGCTCTTCCATCTTCATGGAAACAAACAGTGACTTTGTTGAAGCATACAGAAAAGTTTCCAATGTACTTAGATCTTCTTATAGCAAAGATTGAAGAAGTTGAAATTGATGAAAGTTCAAGAAATACTGATAGATCAAGTTCTCATGCTCAGTATAAGTTTGTGGTGAATCCTTCAAATACAGTTGAGAATGCTATTGTTGCTCAAGATGCAGTTAAATCTGATGATGAGGGTGATTTGTTTGTTGGTGCCAGTTTTTACACTGATTCATCGTATCAATCAAGTTCACCAATTTACTCTCAACCTCAATCTCCACCAAGAGTTCAAGTTCAGCCTGTGAAATCTCAAACAGAAAATCAAAGTTCAAGTTCAACAGTTCAAGCAAAAGTAAAAGATGTGATGAACATCTTGTTACAAGATGATGAGACTAAGTATGCTTTTACTGCATTCATGGCAAGCTTTCAAGCTTATCAGGGAAGTCATTTGACTCAGTTAGATGTTGTTCTTCAAGACCTATTTGAAATGGATCATGATGACGTTGAAGAGATGGACATAAGCTGGTAAATGGTTATGGTTGCATACCGAACTTAGAAACATGCGTATGTGAACCGTAGTTACAAGCCAAATGCAAACAAGACAGTTGGTTTTGACAAGTCAAAGGCTAGATGTTTCAATTGTAACTGCTATGGTCATTTTTCGAGTGAATGTAAAGCTCCTAAGAATCTGAATTATAATGGTCAAGCGAGTTCAAGTGGACAAAATCAGCATCAAGGTCAAAGTCCGAATTCACAGCAGTCCTCAAGCTATCAGAACAGAAATCAACGTTTCATCCAAAAGCCATATAAAAGTCTTCCAATGCCAGAATTGAAAGATGAAGGTAAAAGCATGAAGATCAGAACAAAGCGCTAGTGGTTAGTGTCAAAGATGGATACGACTGGAGTGCTTATGCGGAACAGTTTACAGCTGATCTTACTTCTAGTTTGGCACTTGTATGTGAAATTGAGGAAGAAGACTGGTCTGAAGAAGGAGATTACCAAATGGTTAATGATGCTAGTGAAGATTCAGAAGATTATGATTGGAGTGCAAAATTAGATCCAACTGAAGAATCTGAATCAGAGATTGCTCTTATGGCTACAGCTGAAGAGTCTTTCTCATCTGCTAAATCAAATCAACCAAAGGTTAGTATCGAATTACCCCCTAACTATGTTCCTTTACCTGATGAAGTGAAAGATAGGTTATGTTATGATCAATGCATTAAACAAGTGGAACATTATCGAACTCATTCATTTAAAATTGGTGACAATTTAAGTAAACATGAAAAAGTTCATGAACAACTTAAAAATGAACACAAAATTGCTAATGAGAAGATATTATCACTTAAAGAATCATGGAACAAAACCTTAAAGGAACTGGAACTTTCAAACAAAGAGTTGGAAGAAATGACCAAGAACTTGGAATTAGGAAAGATTGCTCATGTAGCAACTCAGGTTGAGTTAACAAAGATGAAAAGTTCAAAAGCTATTCTAGCAAAGTTGATAAGTAATAGAAAAGAAAACAGAACAGGGTTGGGTTTCGCACATGAACCAATGCCTAAATCAATCACTAACACTTGAATGAATCTGATCATTCACCTGAAAATTAACAAAGATTCAAAGAAATTAGAACAAGCAAATCTGAATCCGAAGGATCTGAAGTGTTAATCGAAAGTTTGAAAGAAGATGATAGTGTAACTGTTGAAGCTGATGACGAGGCTAGTAACAAATCTGATCCTATTCTGGTAGAACTTATTGAATATCCGGAACTGAATCCAAAACCAGCAGAAGTGGTGAAGGATGAAGCAGAATTCTCGGGTTACAACGATCCAGAATATATCAAGTGGAAAAAGGAGCAGAAAGTTCGTGTTGCTGATCAGCTGGTCAAACAGGAAATAGTGAAGAAGAATGATGGTCCAAAAGCCAAGGTGCAGAAACAGAAAATGTTGACCAATCAATCTGAAATGAAACAGTCAAAAGGTAAAAAGGTCATAAAATCAAATGCCAATACCAAAGCTCAATTTATCAAAGCTGAAACTGTAAAACCTATGACAAAGAAAATGTCAAAAATTAAACCAATCAAGTTTGTGTCAGCTGGAACGTTTGATATGGTAACCAAATAAATTCTAAGATCAAATCTAACTCTGGTCTGAAATCAGGTTCAGGTCCTAAGACTTCCGCTGTCAATGATAAAAGATTTGAATCAAAGAAGGTAACTAAGCAAGATGTTTCAAAATCAAATCAAGTTTCCAAACAACCACAATCTGGTAACAAGAAATCAAAGTCACAACCACAATCTCCACAAAAGAACCAAGTTAACTTTCAAACGAACAAGTTTGTTAATGAATCACGTGTTGGTTCAACATCTAAAGTTAACAATCGGCTCTTTAAAATTGATAGGTTCAATTGGATCGTGAAAATCGCTCAATGATCAGAATAACATAAACACAAACACAGTTTAATCATTAACACAATTCATACTAATAATTCTCTTTGTATATTGATGATCAAAGCAGTATTGTGATACAAGGTGCAGGAGAAAATAAATCACACACACAAGTTCTCTCTCTTACGTGAATATTGTGATCTAGCCTATCTCCTCACACTCTCTCACTACATGCTTTAAAGCAAACAAATACAAGTTTAAGGAATATAAAAAAATAGACCCTAAACTATATACAAACATATAAACAAAATACAAAGTAAATCTTAACTAGGAAATAACCCTAACAGTACTCCCCCTAAGATTTATCTTTGAATCTTCAGCAAAATCTTCAATCTTTTTCTTCTTTGTTCAGCATCAATCTCTTTCTACCAATCTTCCGGTTCATCTTTGACATCCAGCAACTCTCTACCTTTGTACTCATATTTCAGATTCTCATGCTCCTCTTTCAGTTTTTCATAATCGTCCTTCAACTTCACATGTTCATCAACAAGCTTGACATGATCCTCATCCAACTTCTTGAAGGTTTTCAAATTCTGATTATGAATATCCCAGTACTCATCAAATCTTTTCTTTTTCCGTTCATTTGAGGCTTTCAACAAATCATTCGCTTCTATCAACTTTGTAACCATTTCCTCTAACTCAGCAATTCTTTTCTCCTTTTCATTCTCATTTTCATCAATCTTTGACACAAAGTTTGGTGAAGACTCCAAACCTTGTTCAATGTTTTCAGCAAATTGGGATGATGTGGTGGGAATATCAACAGCAGTAGGATCAGCAACGCCAGCATCAGCTTCCTCAACTATCTGTGCCATAGTTTCAGCTTCGGCCATTGCCTCCTGAGCAATCTGAAGTACATCTATCTCTTCAGGCTCTACAATCACAGGCTCTTTAACTGATTTCGACCTCTTTCTTCTAACATACTGAATAGAGATATCCTTTGAGATTTCAGCAACTTCTTCTTCAGCAGCAGAAGCAACCTCAACAGGTTCTTCTATCACAACATTCTCAATCTCTACTTCCATTGGTTCAACTGTTTCAACAATCTCTGCCTCCTCTGAATTAGATTCAGATTCAGCACCTTCATTACCACCGTCATCATGTTCATCATCACTATCACTATCTTCATCATTGTCACCATTATCATTATCATCTTCTTCTTCATCTTCTGGATGACGAGCAAAGTACTCGTCATCATCCAACAGGTTATCAGGCACCTCATCCACTAGGTCCTGTGGATTAACTATCTCACCATTAGAAATATGATAATATACTCCTTCAACATCTTCTTCATTGTTGGCTATATCTCTCATATAGACAAACAACTCTACATTAGGCACATTCCCGATACTCATCTTTCGGTAAGATAGATCGTTCATGTCCTCAGTGTATAGCATACCTCCAGCATAACCTTCGGATCTGATGATAGGATAGGCAATGTTGATCATCAGTTGTAAGAATCTCGGGTACATGAGAAACTTAAACCTCTTGCCCTTCACCAAGTTAAAAATAAAGCCATTCATGATCCATCTCGACATATTAAATGGCTTATTCTCTGCTATGGCAACAATTGGTGATGCAATGTCTGATGGGAAATTATCAAACCCTGCACTCCTCCTGGACATGCATTGTTGCACCACATAGCATAACAGCTTGTACTTCTTTCCCAATTTTGCCCTATAAAACTGTGATTTTGGAAATACAGGTGGATGCCCCATATTAACAAAACATGATTTGCACTCGTCCATTGTCAACTCATCATTCATCCCAATCTCATCTTCATCTATTCTCAGGGCATGACTAATGGCTTCTTCAGAAACTGTCAGAACCATATCTCTAGTTATGTTGCCTCGAACAACAGTAACTCCATTCTCTTCTCTAATCACCTCTGCTGTCCTCCAAAAACTTTTAATCAGCCTTGCATATATGACCGGTTTGGCACACATAGCATACACATATTTGGTCCTTTTGATAAACTTGATCATATCTCTGTAACCTTCTGTTTCAGGGATAGATTCATCTAGAACTGCCACCAAATTGTGTTTAGGCTCAAACTTGAGATTCTCCATCTGTTAAAACACAAATAAACACAAAACAAGACAAATGTGTTAGATTCTTCATTAAAACATATCAAAATTTTCATAAGTGTTTGAATAAAGTTAGAAAGCAAAACATTCACATAATCATTTTAAATTCTAAATTGTTCTAATAACCTGATTTTCATCATTTTAATCAAACAACATTGAATCTTAAAGATTATACTTTATGTTTCAAGTTTAACAATTAATCACTTAAGACATAATTTTGACAATTTTTTGATGAAATTGTTTATCATGTTTAGGTTCAGTTTTAACAAGTATTGATCACTTTTAAACAGATATTTCATCATTTTGATGTTTAACTTTTAACAACTTCAAAGTTCATCAATGGCGATTTTAACAGTTATGACAATTTCAATTGATTCAGTTGATTTTAAGGTGTTTTGGTGCAAATGAGTGATTGATTGTTGATGATCGACAGTTTTTAACCTTAAAACAACATTCGATTTCGGTTTTAACACACAAAATCAAAGTGTCGATTCAATGCTCAAAACACTGTTCATCATCGTTTTTCTTTTTAACGGTTGATTTGCAGGTTTATCAAGGTCAAAAACACTAAATCACTACCTTATCCAATCGATCAACCTTGTTACAGAGCAAAACGATTGAATATGATAACAGACGATTTAAGTACAGAGTGTTTGCTTGAAAGTGAATGTGTGAAATGATAAGTGTTTGTGAAGAGGCGGGTTTTTGTATCGTCAAAAATTTAGGTCAAACCTAAGGTGCCGGGTCAACAAAATGGACGGGTAAACCTAAAAGGCCCAATAAGCTTTACCGGGTCAAGTACTGTAGTGACGGGTCATGTACTGTAGTGACGGGTCAAGTACATAAGGCAAGTCACAAACATATGAACAACACTTGACGGGTCAAACAATGTAGAGACGGGTAAGTCACTGTAGTGACGGGTAAAGGTTAGGAACAACTACACCTGATGGGTTTTATCAATCACCCGGCAGAATAGTAGTCTTCAAACATCATCCGGCAACCTTTCTTCATTACCCGGCAACACAGTTGCTTTCCTTCTTCATCCGGCTTGCTTTCTTCATCACCCGGCAACATAGTTGCTTTCTCTTTCACACGGCATGCTTTTCTTCATTACACGGCAGCACAGTTGTATCACCCGGCATGCTTTTTCTTCTTCACACGGCAACATAGTGACTCATTTACACGGCAAGATAAAAGACTTTTACCCGGCAGTATAGTGAACACTTGTCACCCGGCAGATATTTATGACCTTCACCCGGCTGTATTTGACATGATCATTGCCCGGCTACACAGTAGTCATAATATCTTCACCTTTTTCTCAATCACCCGGCTTGTATCAAACTCACAACATTACCCGGCTGAACAGTATGTTCATTACCCGGCAGAACAGTTGTGTCTGATATCTTTGCCCGGCAATAACACTTTGCGATTTTTCTTCACTTTTCTCGTCTGTTGACTTTTTCAACGTCATTTATTGCACCTGCAAACATTCTCCGACATATTAATTAGACAAGATATCCTTAAAAGGAATTTTGTCACATTAATTATCAAACAACATTAAACAAGACAATAACCTTAATTCCAATTAAATTCATTTTTCTTTTTCTTTTTCAAAAATGTTTTTGCACAACCAATTTTTCTATATCCCGAAGCAATTTCATAAAAAACAATTCACAAGACCTTGGGTTTGTTTTTAACACATCCAATACTTTTGCTTTTCATACCACATAATCTTGTTCATTCAAAACACACTTATTCAAAAATATTTTTGGAATTTTGTAGGTATTTTTCTTCAATTTATTCTCCCCCTAAACTTGAAATTTCTTGAAATTTTTAAGTTTAACAAGGATGTCGATGTGTCAATAAAGATTCCATATGCCTGCACACACAAAGCACACACATTAAAGTAAAGACATATGCAATGCAATGAATCATAATATCGCAGTGAGATCATACCACACATTATCTGAACATGTTTTGCAAGTTTTGAATAGACATTTGACTTATGCTTGATTGAGTGATGATATGAAAACATACCAATTAGCTCGAATTGACACACTTACTTTTTCAGTATCATGATGATATTTAAGGTTCGATTAGAATGACTTATGTGACCCACATGTATACATATGTCAACATATTTCCTTATCTAACACTACATGAATGCATATTGCACAAAACCTGGTCACTTACAGTCATACACAGTGTGTAATTTGGGTTCTATTCGGATTTGGTCCACTTTGGGACTTCTTTTTAATTCCATCTTTGGGAATTTTTCTTTCCTATTGTTCCCCTTGGGAATCTTCTGAATTCCTTTTTTGGAATTTTTGTTTGGTGTTGGTCCATATTTGGGACTCTTTTTGTTCCATTTGGAATCTTTTGCTGCATCTTGAAGCTCAAAAGAGACTTCGTGTGAGACTTCAGGTCTGTGGATACCACAACAAAGAAGATCACGATGCGGTTCATCACACTGAATAGACTACATCGTTACCCGATCATGCACAACTATCATCACAAGCAATGTATCAAAAGATATATATCTAGACATGTATAACAATGGAACTTAACACAAAGATCATTAAGTTTATGTTTGTCAACAATCAACTTACTTTTTCAGTCTAATTGCCTGAGCTGTCTAGCACATCAATTAACATTCATCAGTCTTTATTAAAAATGATGTAACAAATAATGTCTAGTGTAACTATCATTTCTCACTTTGTGCAACATAGATTCTTATGACATGATATTTTCTTTTCTTTTTGCTTTTATATTTTGTTTTTGCTTTTCTATTTTCTTTTTCATGCACACACATAATGCAAAACATAAAATAAAAGACAACGGAATCAATACTTAACATCAACTTATTATATTTTTGGCTTTTATATTTTTCTGATTTTTGTTTTGTTTTTGAAAAATAGAATCAATCATGATTGATTAATCCTATGGATTGAATTAAAAATTCAAACCGGCCTGACAAAAATGATTTTGTGAAAAGGTCTGCCAGTTGTTTGTCGGTATGAACTTTAATCAAAATTATTAAACCTTTTTCAGAGTTGTCTCTTAAAAAGTGATATCGAATTTCGATATGTTTGGTTTTTGAGTGTTGAACATGATTAGCAGTAATAAACATAGCAGCAGTATTGTCTATGTAAATAGGAGTTTTTAGAAAGTTAAACCCGTAGTCCAGCAATTGGTTTTGTAACCACAAAACTTGAGAACATCCTGCAGACGCAGCGATATACTCTGCTTCAGCTGTGGATACAGAAACATTGGTCTGCTTCTTGCATTGCCAAGAGACAAGCCTAGGACCCAGAAATTGACATCCACCAGTAGTCGATTTCCTGTCAAGAGCACAACCACCAAAATCACTGTCAGAATAGCTATATAATTCAAAATTTCCTTCATAAGGATACCATAACCCAAGATTTGGTTTCCCTTTGAGATATCTGAATATACGCTTCACAGCAACAAGATGCGACTCTCTCGGATCAGACTGATATCTGGCGCACACACAAACAGCGTACATGATGTCTGGTCTTGATGCAGTAAGATACATCAGAGAACCGATCATTGATCTGTATAGTGTTTGATCAACTGCTTTGCCCTTTGGATTCGATTGAATCTTGCAATTCACATCAGATGGAGTTCGAATTGTTTGACAATCTTGCATCTTGAACTTCTTCAACAATTTCTCAACAAATTTTGATTGATTGATGAAAATTCCGTCAGCTGATTGTTTCACTTGTAAACCAAGAAAGAAGTTAATCTCCCCCATAGAACTCATCTGGAATCTGCACTTCATGATTTCCTCAAATTCTTTGCACATTGACTCACTGGTTGATCCGAAGATAATATCGTCCACATAAACTTGAACGCACAACAAATCATCATTCTCCCTCTTCATAAACAAAGTTGGATCAATCTGACCTCTTGTAAATCCATGTTCTAGTAAATGCTTGGATAATGTCTCATACCAGATTCTTGGAGCTTGATGTAGACCGTAAAGAGCTTTACTCAACTTGTATACACGATGAGGATAGTCAGGATCTTCAAAACCCGGAGGTTGTCTGACATATACGTCATCTGTAATCGGTCCATACAGAAAAGCGCCTTTAACGTCCATTTGGAATACTTTAAACTTCATGAAGGAAGCATATGCAAGAAAAACGCGTATGGCTTCAAGTCTTGCGACCGGAGCGAACACCTCTTCATAATCAATGCCTTCTTCCTGAGTGTATCCCTGTGCAATGAGTCTCGCTTTGTTTCTTACAACAATGCCACGTTCGTCTGGCTTGTTTTTGTACAACCATCTTGTACCTATTGCATTCTCTCCTTCAGGTAAGTCCACTAATTTCCAAACTTCCTGTTTGCGAAACTGAAGTAATTCCTCTTGCATGGCTTCAATCCAACTGTTATCTTGCAACGCCTCTGAAATGTTCTTTGGCACCACTTGAGATAGAAAACACGAATAAAGACAGACATTTGCTTGCTCATTCTGGCTTCTTGTAGTTCTCTGATTCAATGGCCCAATAATCTGCGAGACAGGATGTTTCTTGTGAATTCGATGAATTGGTATGTCACCTCCTTGCACTTGACTCTCCAGATTAGAAGTATTCAGATTTGGTAGATCTTGTAGTATGGAAGAAGTATGCGGTGTGAAATTCGGGACCTGATCCGGTGAATTGATGAAGTAATCAAAAGATTCTGGAACAACTTCAACATTCGGATCGGATGATGGTTGATTCTGAACAGATCCACCATCATTAGGAGAAACTTGCGGATTCACATCTTCTTCAAGATTGTTCGATTCTTGATCTTCATGAGAACCAGAAGGACCCGGAGCTTGACTGGATTTGACATGATCAGGAATGTGAAAAGACATGAATGGATATTCAGAACTGATATTTCCTTCATCGTCATTATCAGAATCGTCACTAAAGCATCCCAAGTCGCCTGATTCCTTGTTTGTTTTTCCTGAAAAATCAAATAAGTTAGAATTGAAAGATTTCGATAACGAATCTAAATCAAATAACCATTCGGGACCATGAGCCACTAACGGAAACGAATTTTCTAAAAACTTGACGTTAATAGTTTCAATAACAGTATTTGTTTTGCTATTAAAAACCCGATAAGCTTTAGAAACAGACGAATAACCTAGGAAAAATCCATCGTCAGATTTTGACTCAAACTTCCCGAGATGATCATTCAAATTTAAAATCGATACAGGACAACCAAATGCTTTCAAGTAAGAAATATTTGGTTTTCTTCCAAATAACAACTCATAAGAAGTTTTCTGTTTATCTTGAACCAATAATGTTCTATTTTGTACAAAACACGCAGTAGCAATAGCTTCGTCCCAAAAAGTGATAGGGATTTTGGCATCTGCGAGCATGGATCTTGCTGCTTCAATTAGTGTCCGATTTTTCCGTTCCGCAACCCCGTTTTGTTGAGGTGTTCTTGGCGCACTAAATTGTCTAGCAATTCCTTTTTCTGCACAAAATACATCAACATTAGTATTCTTGAATTCAGTTCCATTATCACTTCTTAAAATTTTAACTTTGCATTCCAATTGATTTTCAACTTTGATGATAAATTCTTTTAATAATTCAGCTGTTTCAGATTTAGCATGCAAAAAAATAAACCCAAGAAAATCTAGTGAAATCGTCAATAATGACAAAACAGTAAGACTTCTTTCCGATGCTTTGCACATTCGTTGGTCCAAAAAGATCCATATGTAACATCTGCAAGGGCTTTGAAATGGAGTTTTCTTGCTTGGACTTAAAAGACATGCGATGCTGTTTTCCCTTCAAACATGCTGGACAGAGATCAGTTGTAGAGAACTTCTTTGACGGTATTCCTACAGCATGATTTCCAGTCACCAAACGATTCATGTTTCTGAAGTTTGAATGGCCCAGCCGTCTATGCCAAAGCTGACTCTCATCATTTGAAGCATGAGCAATGAGACAAGTAGTTTCGGTTTCAACGTCAATCTGCGACATATCCAACTTGTATACATCATGATCTCTTTGAGCTTTAACCACTACCCATTCATTGTCAATCTTGAAACCTGGTTTAAGAATATAACAGAAAGAATCATCAAAAAGAGTTGAATAAGATTTATCACAGATTTGAGATACACTTAGTAAGTTAAAGTTCAACTGTGCACAGTAGTTGACTTTATCAAAACTAATGACCCCATTCGAGACAGTTCCTTCTCCTGTGATTTTACCACCCGCATCACCTCCAAATGCAACGTGTGTACCATTTTTCAGCTTGAAATCCTGAAGCAAGGCATGGTTGTCTGTCATGTGCCGGCTACACCCACTATCAACAAACCATGAGTTGATAGGTCTTCTTGGGCGTACCTGCATTTCAACAATCACTTAGTTAGTTTGGTCAACCCAGGCCCACACGGTCTTGGGTTTTCCGAATCTATCTGCAATAGTAACTTGTTGATATTGAACATTTTGAAAATTTGTTTCATTTAAGAGATTTTGATGCTGATAACTATTGTTTCGCCCATTGGCGTTCATTGATTGCTTTCTCCTCAAAGCACTAAACCTTTCCTCTAGCTTAGGATCAAGGTTATTTTCAAACTTTTGATTTCTTACCATTAAAGCTCTTGGTTTAAAACTGTTAACCTGCACATTTCTTGAAAAGATAGAAACAGAATTGTTTCGATTGAAATTTCTCAAAACCGGAGAATGACTTTGACTCATATTTTGAAAACCAAGTGAATGATTTCTTTGAAAATTTGTAAACGGAGTCATTTCCCTTGTTGAGTTTGATCGAAAGAAACAATCCTTTGTGTCATGGTTTCTTCTTTCACAAATATCACAAAATTTGTTATAAAAACATTCTTCTGAAGAATGATTTCTTTTGTCACAGAAACTGCAGTACCTGTTAAAGAAACATTCAGCAGTAGCATGATTATATCTATCACACATTTCACAATGTTTCTTGCTAATTCTAAAGAGCCGATTGTTAACTTTTGATGTTGAACCAAAACGTGATTCATTATCATGGTTGTTCGGTTTTAGATTAACACTCTTTTGTGGAGACTTTGTTTGTGACTTTGTTTGCATGGGACTTTGGTTCGATTTTAAACTGTTCTGTTTGGTCACCTTTTTGGATTCAATTCTCTTTTCATTGACAGCGGAAGACTTAGGACCTGAACCTGTTTTCAGACCAGAGTTAGATTTGATTGGAGAATTGATTGGTTTACCATAAGATCCATTTAAATCAAACGTTCCTGCAGACACAAACTTAATGTTTTTACCTTTTGACACTTTCTTGGCAGGTTTAACTTTGTCAGTTTTAACACTTTGAACTTTGGTGTTATCATTCGATTTTAAGACACTTTTGCCTTTTGATTCTTTTGTTTCAGATTGAGTGTTCATTACTTTCGATTTCTGCTTCTTTGCAGTTAAAACTTCAGCCTTCTTCAATTCTTGTTTCTTGATCAACTGATCAGCAACTTGCGCCTTTTGTTCTTTCTTCCACCTGATGTATTCAGGATCATTTTATCCTGAAAATTCACCTGCTTCCTTCACCGTTTCTGGCTTCGGATTCAGTTCCGGATACTCAACAAGTTGAATCAGAACAGGCTCTAATTTGTTATCAGACTTGTTGCTTGCTTCATCATCAGCTTCAGTTGTCATTCCATCTTCTTCTTTCAAACTTTCAATCAGCACCTCAGATCCTTCGGACTCGGATTTACTTCTTTGAATTTCTTTGAATTTACGTTCATTTTCAGGTGAATGATCAAATTCATTAAAGTTTTCCGGTAAGGTTTGAGTGATTGAATTTGGCATTGGTTCATGAGTAAAACCCAACCCGATTTTGGTTTTGTTACCTCTTTCTTTGATGAGTTGTTTGACCATGGTTTTACAACTTTTAACCTTTGTTAATTCAACTTGAGTGACAGCATGTGCGACTTTTTCTTGTTCAAAGTTCTTTGTCATTTCTTCAAGTTGTTTGGTTACCAGTTCCAGTTCTTTTAAAGTTTTGTTCCATGATTCTTTAAGTGACAAAATCTTCTCATCAGAAATTTTATGATCAATTTTAAGTTGTTCATGAAGTTTTTCATGTTTACTTAATTTGTCACCAATTTTAAATGAATGAGTTCGATAATGTTCTACTTGTTGAATGCACTGTTCAGAACACAACCTTTCTTTCACATCAACAGGTAATGGAACATAGTTAGGGGGTAAGTCATTACTAACCTTTGGTTGTTCAGTAGAAGATGAAGATTCATTTGCAGTAGCCATCAGCGCAACTTCAGATTCAGTTTCTTCAGTAGGATCAGATTTTGCACTCCAGTCATAATCTTCAGAATCTTCACTGACATTTTCAATCGCTTTTCCATCCCCTTCTTCAGACCAGTCTTCTTCAATTTCACATACCAGTGCCAGACTTGATGTAAGATCAGATGTAAATTGTTCAGCATACGCACTCCAATCATAACCATCTTTTACACTTACTATCAGTGCCTTTGTTTGGTCTTCTGGTTTCTTTCCTTCATCTTTCAATTCCGGCATGGGAAGACTTTGGTATGGTTTCTGAAAGAAACGTTGATTTCTGCCTTGATAACTCGAAGACTGTTGAGAACTTTGACCTTGACCTTGATTGCTTGAACTAGCTTGATCATTGAAATTCTTTGGAGCTTTGCATTCTCTTGAGAAATGACCATACTGGTTACAATTAAAACATCTTGCCTTTGATTTGTCAAATCCAACTGTCTTGTTAGCATGAGGTTTGTAACTTCGGTTAACATATGCATGCTTTTGCGTTCGATATGCAACCATAACCATTTGCCAATTAAGATCCATTTCCTCAACGTCAACTGGATCCATCTCAAATAAGTCTTGAAGAACCACGTCCATTTGACTTAAATGACCTCCTTGGTATGCTTGAAAACTTGCCATAAACGCTGTAAAAGCAGTTTTGGTCTCGTCATCTTGCAACAGAATATTCATAACGTCTTTCACCTTGGCTTGAACATTTGAACTTTGATTTTCTACTTGATTCTTCAGATTCTGATTTTGAACTTGAGCTCTTGGTGGAGATTGAGGTTGAGAATAAGTTGGTGAATTTGGAAAGTATGCTGAATCAGTATAGAAACTTGCACCAACAAATAAGTCACCATCTTCTTCAAACTTCATTGCATCTTGTGCAAGAAAAGCATTCTCCACAGTATTGGAAGGATTTACCACATACTTATACTGAGTTTGTGAGCTTGATCTATCAGTATTTCTTGATCCTTCATCAATCTCAACTTCTTCTATTTTTCCAATAAGCAAATCTAATTCCATTGGAAATTTCTCAGTATGTTTCAACAAAGTAACAGTCTGCTTCCATGATGATGGCAAAGCACATAACAATCGATCATTCAAGTCTTGAAGTTCAGTCTTAACTCCGAGGTTTGACATCTCAGTAGTTAAGTGAACAAACATGTTCATCATCTGGTGCATTGTTTCTCCATTAATATGCTCGAACAACTCCAATTGCCTTTTCAACTTAGATTTCTTCAAACTTCTCAATTGTTCTCCTCCTTCACATATTGACTTTAAAGCTTTGAAACATGTATAACCAGTCTGATATGCATCCAATCTAGACAGAACTTGAAGTGGCAATCCCTTGCACATTAAAGAATAAGCCTTGCTATCATTCTTTACTTTCCTCAAATCTTCTGCTGACAAATTATCTTCTGGATAAGGTTCAGTAGAGTCTTTGGTGTAGGTACTTGCACTGTCTGGAGTAGTCTGAGTTGGAATATGAGGACCCTTTTCAATTGACTTCCATAGGTCATTGTCAATGGAGCATAAGTGATGTCTCAGTCTGATTGTCCAATTCTTGAAATCTGCACGATTAACAAGTCTAGGAACACGGTTATCAGAATCATCATTAGGAGCCATTTTAACAATTTTTAAAGAAAATATTTTTGGTTTTTGTTAATTTTTGAAAAGAAATGATTAAAATACTAAAATAAAAGCAAGTAATTAAAGACAAGATAAGAAACAAGTATTAAAAACAACTAAAGTGAGTCACACGGAAAAACAGTGAAAAATCCTTCTTCAACCGGCTAAACAGTGTCTTTGTTCTTCACCCGGCAGGAAAAAGTCTTTACACGGCCAAACAGTTACACGGCTCAACAGTTGAAATACTTTTGTTCTTCACCCGGATGAACAGTTACCCGGCAACAAGAAAAACTTTGACACGGCAATAATCTTTGACCCGGCAGAATCTTGACACGGCAAAAGCTTTGTCCGGCTGAACAGTACTCGATCACACGGCAGTTGTTAATCACCCGGCTACACAGTTGATGATTACCCGGCTGAATTTTCTTAATCACCCGGCGTAACAGTGTATTACCCGGCACTACAGTGTTTGATCCGGCTGAACAGTAACACTTTTTCAAGTCAAATTCTTCACCCGACAAGCACAAAATCCTTTATACGGCAATACAGGACCTAATTTGTTCTCCAATCTAAGTCCAAGGAAATTGTCTAAGTCAAATTAATCACCCGGCAAGTTAATCTTCAACCAAGTTCTTACTGTTCATCATCTTCTTCATGAGAATTTTCTGGGTTTTGTCTAAAACTTGTCCAATTTGTCCAAAATTCACACACAAGCTGTGAAACACTCCGATTAACAATCCCTTATATCAATCAATCTGAAACATGTCCAATTTTTTATGAATTTATGAAAAATTCGATCGAACAGTAGTTTCTTAATTTCTCAGATCTGATGATGATCTGATGAAATCTGCACAATCGTTGTGTATTAAAGTGATTATGATGATGAATCACAACTAAAAACACGAACAATTCATTCAGATCATTGTATTTGAGCAATTTTGATGTGTTTTTGCTTAAGAACAGCGAAGAACACAGTACCAACAGCTCTGATACCAAGTGATAGGTTCAATTGGATCGTGAAAATCGCTCAATGATCAGAATAACATAAACACAAACACAGTTTAATCATTAACACAATTCATACTAATAATTCTCTTTGTATATTGATGATCAAAGCAGTATTGTGATACAAGGTGCAGGAGAAAATAAATCACACACACAAGTTCTCTCTCTTACGTGAATATTGTGATCTAGCCTATCTCCTCACACTCTCTCACTACATGCTTTAAAGCAAACAAATACAAGTTTAAGGAATATAACAAAATAGACCCTAAACTATATACAAACATATAAACAAAATACAAAGTAAATCTTAACTAGGAAATAACCCTAACAAAAATAAGTAAGAAACATTCTGAGATTTGTGATCGTTATAACCATGTTACTACTGAGCGTTTCTTTAACAAGTATTGCAATTACTGTGATAAAAGAAATCATTCTTTAGAAGAATGTTTTTATAACAAGTTTTGTGGGATATGTGAAAGGAGAAATCATAACACTACAGAGTGTTTCTTTCGGAAAAAACTCATCAAGAGAAATGACTCATTTTTTAAAATTTCAAAGAAATCAATCTTTTGGTTTTCAAAAATCAAACCAAAGTCATTCTCTTGATTTGAGTCCTTTCAAAAGAATCAATTCTGGATTTGATGAAAGTTCATCAAGAAATTAGCAGGTTAACAGCTTTACGCCAAGAGCTTTGATGGTTCAAAATCAAAGATTTGAAAACAACCTTGATCCTAATTTAGAGGAAAGGTTTTCAGCTTTAAGAAGAAAACAAATCAATCAAGCCAGTGGAAGAAACAGTTTTCAACCAAATCTCTCAAATGAATCAAATTTTAGTAACTTACATTATCAACAAGTTACTGTTACAGATAGATTTGGAAACTAACTAAGTAAGTAATTGTTGAGCAAACTAACTAAGTAATTGTTGAAATGCAGGTGCGCCCTCGAAGACCTGTCAACTCGTGGTTTGTTGATAGTGAGTGCAGCCGGCATATGACATGCAATCATGCCTTGCTTCAAGATTTTAAGCAAAAGAACTTTAATGACTGGGTGAAGGAACTGTGTCAAATGGGATTACTAGCTTTGATAAAGTCAACTACTATGCCTAGTTGAACTTTAATTTGCTAAGTGTATCTCAAATTTGTGACAAATCGTATTCAACATTATTTGATGATTCTTTCTGTTATATACTCAAACCAGGTTTTAAGATTGACAATGACTGGGTGGTTGTTAAAACTCCAAGAGATCGAGACATGTACAAGCTTGATATGTCTCAGATTGACGCTGAAACTGAAACCACATGTCTCATTGCACATGCATCAAATGATGAGAGTCAGCTATGGCATAGACGGTTGGGCCATTCAAACATCAGAAACATGAACAAATTGGTGACTAGAAATCATGCTGTGGGAATACCTTCAAAGAAATGCTCAACAGCTGATCTCTGCCCAGCATGTCTGAAAGGAAAACAGCACCGAATGTCTTTTAAGTCCAAGCTATAAAACTCCATTTCAAAGCCCTTATAGATGCTACATACGGAACTTTTCGGACCAACAAATGTTCAAAGCATCTGAAAGAAGTCTTATTGTTTAGTCATCATCGATGATTTTACTAGATTTTCTTGGGTTTATTTCTTGCATGTTAAATCTGAAACTGCTGAGTTGTTAAAAGAATTCATTATCAAAGTTGAAAATCAGTTAGATTGTAAAGGAAAAATCTTGAGAAGTGATAATGGAACCACGTTTAAAAATTCTAATGTCGACTCGTTTTGTACAGAAGAAGGAATTGCGCGTCAATTTAGTGATCCAAGAACTCCTCAACAGAATGGAGTCGCGGAACGGAAAAATCAGACACTAATTGAAGCAGCAAGATCCATGCTCGCAAATGCCAAAATCCCTATCACATTCTGGGACGAAGCTATTGCTACTACCTGCTTTGTACAAAACAGGACATTATTGGTTCAGGATAAACATAAAATTTCTTATGAGTTATTTTTTGGAAGGAAACCGAATATTTCATACTTGAAAGCGTTTAGTTGTCCTGTGTCGATTCTAAATTTAAGTGATCATCTCGGAAAATTTGAGTCAAAATCTGACGATGGTTTCTTCTTAGGGTACTCATCCGTTTCAAAAGCTTATCGAGTTTTTAACAGCAAAACAAATGTTGTTATTGAAACTATCAATGTTAAGTTTTTCGAAAATTCTTTTCCGTCAGTGGCTCATGGTCCCGAATGGTTATTTGATTTAGATTCGTTATTCAAATCGTTCAACTCTAACTTATTTGATTTTTCAGGAAAATCAAAGAAGGAATCAGGAGACTTATGATGTTTCAGTGATGATTCAAACAATGACGATGATAATGATCTCAATTCTGCGTATCCTTTCATGTCGTTTCACAATCCTAATAATGTTTCTCCAAATCAAGATCCGGGTCCATCAGGTTCTCAAGAAGATCAGGAATCAAACTGTGACACCCCGCCCGGCGGCGGAAACACCGGGCTGTCAAGCGAATTGGACATCAATAGTACAAAGCACATGGCACGCTAAAAACATATTTTAATATCATTAAGCACTAATTGTTGTGACATAAATGAGAAATAAATAGCATTAAAACAGAAGTAAAAGCCAACAATTAATAACGTTTAATTCCGATTTATTCTAGGTCCAATAAGCATCCTAAATGTCTCGAAAGCATAAACGCTCAACATCACCTGAAATATGTAAAAATAAAGTTAGCTATTTAAAGCTAGTGAGTAAACCAAAGTTGATAAATAATAGTATAGAAAATCCGAGATCATCATAATATGCTGCGCAATGTTACATGCATAGCTATTTCATCATATTACTCAACCTTTGACCATAGAACACATGAACACATTGAACACACATTGAACACCATCATTGTATAGCAACTTGTAATCATTTGTCATGAGTAAACAACTCATGGTGCAATTAGTGATAACTGTCATTTAACCGTCTCGAATGTAAGTTATCAAAAATTGTTTTAGCATCGAAGGGACATAGTAACATAGCAACAAGTATCACAGTATAGTAACTAGTAACCATTGAATAGAATCGCCGGGTTTAAATCACCTATCGATGTTGTAAAGTGTAGGTGGGTTTGTCAGACCATTAGCGCTAACATTGTACCGGTGGAAATAACAAGTAATATACTACTTTAAACTACCACATAAGATTGCATCAAGCCGCGAACTAGATTAACATATTTAATGATCTCATTTGAAAATAGAAACAAAGAAATGAAAACCGAAAGCATTGTATAGCAAATGAACATATTTCAGCCCCAAAATGTAATAGTAAAAAGGGGAGTGAGTTTACTCACCTTGAAATGCAGTAGATAACCAAAATAGAAACGCAACAATAACGAACCGAGGGTTTTCCAAATATTAGTATCACCTAATTAGTTGGAAGAAACCCTAACTTAGAAACAAATCAATAATATAGCAACAAGAATCAAAACCAGAAAATCTAGGGTTTCGGATTTGGGATTTTAGGGTTTTGAAATACTATTTGAGAATTTATACGAAACGTTATTGTACTTTTGTGTTGTAAGTATTTTAAAAGATTCTATTTTTAATTTATATATTTAAAACACATTTGTGTAAATACCCTTAACCATGAAACATTATTTATACAAATGCATTTAAATTTATAAGTTTTTAGGCTTTTTTTTATAAAAAAATATATATATAACTTAAATATGTTGTTTAGGTTTTTAGCAAAGTGAAATTAAGTGTTTAAAATGATTAAAACTATATAAATTAAAGAAAACTGGTCATGGGACTCGAACCCATGACCTTCGCGTGCAAATCATAAGCATCAAACCAGCAGACCAAGTTCTTTGTTTTGTTATTAAGATCGATTGGAATTAACTTTATCTCTCTATAGTTAGCAACACCCATTTCATTGCAAGCCCTAGAAATCAAGTGTGACACCCCGCCCGGTGGCGGAAAACACCGGGCTGTCATAGAATTGGATATCCATAGTAAACAAAGCACATGGTGTTGCTTTTATTAAAGTCTAATAATTATTATCATAAGTTGGGGAATCATAAGTCTTAACTGCAACACAATCCAAATATCAGTAAATGAAATAGTCATGATTAGTATTATTTCTAGGTCCAAGTCCCTATGTCTTGAATAGCAAAGAAACAAGCCAAAATCACGCGTCACCTGAAATACGCGAAAAATAAAGTTAGCTACACAAGCTAGTGAGTAAAACCCAAATTGAATAGTAATAGTATTGAAATCCGAGATCAACAAGATATGCTGCGCAATCCCACATGTATAGTAATTTCGTAATATCACCCTACCAGGACCCCTAGTATAGAATAGCACACCAACCACAATAGAAACCATAGTATCTCGTTTAGCCATTTGTCATGAGAACCACTCATGTAATAAATAATGATGACTTTCAATAACCGTCGTTTACCGTCTCGATATATAAGTCATCATTTAGCAATTTAGGGACATGGCATAGTATAGCATCATAGCATAGCAACATAGTATAGCAACATAGTAAACATGGAATTAGAAAGGCCGGGTTTAAATCACCTATCGATGTTGTACAAGCAGGTGGGTTTGTCAAACCATTAGCGCTAACATTGTACCGGTGGGATTACAAAGCAATAAAACTACTTTTAACTAACACATAAGATTGCATCAAGCCGCGAACTAGATTAACATATTTGTATGATCTCTTTTAGAAAACGAATAGAAAACGCAATATAGTAAAAGACATATTTCAGCCCCAAAATAGTAAAATGGAAAAAGGGGAGTGAGTTTACTCACCTTGAAATGCAATAAGTATCGAACCGTTAGAAACGCAGCTAAAAAGCACCGAGGGTTGCCCAAATATAGTACCACCTAACTTATTGGGAAAAACCCTAACTTAGAAACGAAACAATAGTTACAAGAATCAAAAGTCCGAATTCTAGGGTTTCGTATTTGGGGATTTAGGGTTTTAAATCACAAATTGAGAATTTAGGGTTTTGAAATACAAATTGGGATTTAGGGTTTTGAAATACAATTTGGGAATTTAGGGTTTTGAAATACCATTTGGGATTTAGGGTTTTGAAATACAATTTGGGAATTTAGGGTTTTAAAGTACCAACTGAAAATTAGGGTTTCAAAATATAATTTGGGAATTTAGGTACGAGATGTAATTGTGTTTTATAATAATCCATTTTTTAGTTTTATACTTGAAATAATTGTACACAACTTTAAGAAGTATATATATAACTTAAATTATAAGTAAATTGATTAAAACATAGAAATTACGTAAAAAGTGGTCAGTGGGACTCGAACCCACGACCAACCAGAACACATCAAACGCCATATCCACTGGACCAGGCGCGCTTTTTAGTTATTAAACTCGTTTTTAATTCTTTTAATCAAACAATACTATCAAACCCATTTCTAAGTAAAAACCCTAGAATGAAGATCGATTCAATTCGTTTAATCCAGAGAATCAAATCCAAAACCAATAGAGGGCTTTTAATCACCATTGAATCGTGATCATTTTGATATATAATACTTACTTGATTGATGATGAATTGGATTGAAGATGGACGAAGAACACGAACGACTGTTTTAGAAACAAGGAGATAGTTTGACGCTGTTGAAATTCGATTCAATCTCCAGAAATATTCTTTGTGATGCGTTGAGTATAAACCCCAATATAATTTCAGATAAAATCATCGTTTTGATGTTCGATCGATGTGTTGCAGGTTTGAAAAAAAAGAGGATCAAATACGCTGATCATGGTATTTTTGGGTACAATTGATCAGTCGGGGAGTTAGAGTGTTCGATTAGAAGTAATTTACAACCACTGAATCAGTTCAATTTAGTTTGGAAACGTTCGAGTCGTTTGGGATTGAATGAGATTAATTTGGTTTAATTGGGTGATTAATTTGACGTTAAAGACTCGATTAGTTGCTGCAACAGGATTCGAAACGATGAGGCTATCGTTTTAGTTATCTCAATTTGTTGATTTGATCCGTTTTTACTTGACTGCATTAAGTGGGTATTGATCCGATTACTAAACATGGATTAGAACGCATATATGATCAATTAGGATGCGATTAAATGGTGGTAACGCGTTCGAAAAGTGTCGAGGATCATTTTATATAGGTTGATTGGGTTTAAAAGGTTAAAAAAAACACCAAGATAGAGGTCGCCGGAAAACGGCGCCGGCGTCGGAGATAGGCTGCCGGAATCACGGGTTCTCGCAGGGGGGTTGGGTTAAAAGTGTAACTTAATTATTTACATAACCGGCCCTTGCAGTTTGAGTTGTTTTAAATTAGTTATCATAAGCTTAATAATAGTTTGTAAATTGACAGTTTTGGCCCAAAGTTAATTATATAATTTAACTAACTAACTAACTTAACTAAATTGAAACGTAACAACTATATAAGTGACGTTTTTGTAGTTTTAGCTCGTTTAAGCCCTTACGAGACTATTTCGAGACTTAGGAGTGTTTTTGTCTAACGTTTTTCAATAATTTTCTTTTATGACTATATATATATATTTTGAGTTTTATTGTCACGAATAATAATTATTTGATAAGCGTAAATGTTTTGCGACATAAATACGATCATTTAATTGAGACGAGAATAACGTAGAATCCAATGCGTTTTATTCATAATATTAATAATAAACGTTACATTTTGAAGAAAAATAAATACGAATACGATAAAGAGAGATAATTTCGGGTTCGAGTCGGGCATTCGGGTTCGGGTTTGGGGCAGATGTCACAGTCTCCCCTCCTTATAGAAATTTCGTCCCGAAATTTGCTCAAACCAAAATAGAAGAAAATGAAGCAAAAAGGTGCGGATCCTTAACCTTTATTTGGTCTTAAATTCATGTTCACATTTGAGTTTCAACGATCGTTAACATTTGGTATCTGATCACGCTTTAGTAGTTTGACTTCACGGTCCATAATTTTCAATGTTCGTTCAATATATGGCTTCGATTCATTAGCGATATGCACAATGAGATTTTTATTGAATAAATACTTCTTCATATTAGAAACATGAAACACGGGATGAACACTGCCCACTTTCGTAGGGAGTTTCATCTCGCAAGAATCTCTTGAGAATTCGATCAATGGGAAGATAAGCATCTTGATTGAGACACGATTTTAAATAACGAGATTAAGAAGTTATTTATTTTTAATTTGCTTTGTCTCATAGAGGATGGTTTATTTACTCTTTTCATTTATAAGAGTTCGGTTGAACTATTTGTATGTAGATTCAAATAAATTTTATTTGCTACTCAATGTAGGAATAGAATAGGAAACCAATTTGCAAATGAAATATTTTTAAGTATATGGTTTTAGAATTATTTAAATGACCATCGAAAATAGTCGTGATGAATTAAGTAACCTTACACGTAGTTAAGTGACTTATATGCAATTAGTCAAATGAGTAAACAAGTCAAGTGAAAATAAGATGACTAAATATGGTCCAGTTACACAAGACAAAACTCACTATGGTTCCCATGCACCAACTTTCATAATTCCGTGTGCACCCGTAATTACTTTAGTTTTTGCATGGACTCCACAGTTCATTCGATCACATGCGATTCAGAAATATACAGCAATTTTAGGTTAAAAAGATGATACGTATATGTATTGTTATCATACTTGATAGAAATATTACTTGGGAAAATTATATTAAGATGGTAAGTAGGTTAATGATCCAGAAGAATCTAACGTCCGTTAGATAGCCATTGTTCATATAAGTAACTTTGTTCAACGATATAGATAGTTAAATTCGAGTACTAGGAAAGTAACACTTAAGTTTGTGAAAATCGACTCTATGTGTGTAAGATGTAATTATCTAGTTTGACTAGTTCATAAGAATTAGTTGATGGTGTACATGTAATAATATAGTTTATTGGGATCTTTAGAAAAATTAGTTTCAAGAAAATTTGATAATGCGGATAATCAAATTTATAGTTCGAATGAATAGATCACTTAGTTCCTATTAGATTCGATTTTTAAGATGTTTGAATTTATATGACCAACCGCTTTAGTTAAACCAGATGTATTGACTATGGAGATAAACAAGTTTATAAGAGATGGTATTGTTTTTCTATAATGTAGTTTTAAAGGCTAAATAAAAAGTTGAAAGTTTTAATCTTTACCATAGATAAGAGAATTGAATTGAAAATAAACGACACAATTTAAGTTATAAGTACTTGGTATTGGAAAAGAAAACAGAAGTCATGGTGTTTGTTGCAAGTCTTTGTGTCGTATTTGAGAAACGGGAAAATGTTTGTGTAAATATTTGGCCGACGTTAGATTGACCAATCACTTTTTAAAGAAACCATTTATCACGAAATTTATATGTATGTATGTATATATATATATATATCTATTTTGTTTTACAAGATTTTAAGGCCAAAAGGTTATTAAAATTTCTTTTTAAAAAAACGATATATATATTTTGGTTTGGGAAAATAAGAAAATTATTTTAATAAAATCAACTACCGTTAGTTTTACAAAGTCCTTTGATTACACGTTGTGTTAAGGTAACGAGTTTATAAATGGACACATTGGGTTTGGATTAGTTCATGAAGACTAGTTGCGTAGAATTTCGTTGGTGGTCATATGTATAGATGAAAACATTTAGTTGAATGAGTTCGGGAATAGTTGTGTAAGGAGTTCTCGTTAGATTTGGATAACGAATTCATGGATAGTATCGTGTAGTTGATTAACGAGTATTTGTTTTGATGGTTAGTTCATAATTTGATAGTAGATTTATAGTTGTAATGATGAATTATAAATTAGATTAGAATCTTATAGTTAGATGAGTAGTTTTGAAACTATTTTGAGTATAGAAGTCAAGTTGAAATATTTGGAGGGTAGACGTTCGATCCAAATACATTAGCTTATAAGAATAGCAAAATCCGTTAACTTTTATTTAGTTGTGGAATTTAGCCTTGACTATAATTTAGAAATCATCATGAACCTTTGATTGGAGAATCGATAACTGATTTAGGATTAGAAGTACGACTTAGATTCGGTAATCGACATATGCATTATATGCATGATCTGAAGTTTTGGATAATTCGATTTAGATATGTCTTAGTTTTGATTTGAAGTGTTTGGTTTTCAATGGTGTGATTGTGTTATATGGATAAGCTAGCGAGTATATCGCACAAGTATTATTGTAGCTTAGAAACAAATGGAATGATGAAACATAGGATAACACGGTTTTGTAGCAACATCTTTGACCGATAGAAAACATCCGATGTAATAATAGCAACTCGTTCCACTTAGAATATCATAGAATCTTTTGAAACATACCATAGAGGATCACGTAGAAAGTTTAGAAACTTAAGAAATTTCGATTAAATGAAATAGTGATAGTACTTAGAACATCGTAGAATCCTTTGAACATTTCATAGGAAATCACTTAGAAACTTTAGAAACATTAGTAAATGGAGTTGGAATATTATTTGAATCACTATAAAAGTTCATAGAAATAATTATAAATCGTAGGAATGGAAATCATAGAATCATTAAGAAAACGAAATTTCAATGGCTTATGAGTGTGTCTTGGTTTTGGACACTAATGACTTATCAAAGTGTTAAGTTCGTTTTCAACGTATTCGAGAAAGCGTGCTTTAGCCTATAGGTTCACACTCATCTCGTACATCCCCAGGTAAGCATACAGGTCTCTTAAAGAGATTTATACGAAATGCTTTGCCTTAGACAGGATGTCCGTGATACAGGCGTTCCCCCTTCCAGATTGCACACGTTTCCCACGTTTTCAAACTCACTTAAGACGATGACGAGATTCCACAAAGAGAAAGATCCTAATCTTACAGACGAGTCTCTTGTAGCTCCTTCGCGAAATCGGTTAAGAATTGAGATAAAGAAAAAGACATAGAACGGTTCATAGAATAAATAAATAAATGAATAAATAAATTCTGAAGAGTTCTCTAAGCACATCAATTTGCACTAAGGACTCTTAGGTTATAGTCTAGGTCGGTGTGTTTCTAATACCCTATCCTAGTTCCCTATAACCATGGCTCTGATACCAACTGTGACACCCCACCCGGTGGCGGAAAACACCGGGCTGTCATAGAATTGGATATCCATAGTAAACAAAGCACATGGTGTTGCTTTTATTAAAGTCTAATAATTATTATCATAAGTTGGGGAATCATAAGTCTTAAATGCAACACAATCCAAATATCAGTAAATGAAATAGTCATGATTAGTATTATTTCTAGGTCCAAGTCCCTATGTCTTGAATAGCAAAGAAACAAGCCAAAATCACGCGTCACCTGAAATACGCGAAAAATAAAGTTAGCTACACAAGCTAGTGAGTAAAACCCAAATTGAATAGTAATAGTATTGAAATCCGAGATCAACAAGATATGCTGCGCAATCCCACATGTATAGTAATTTCGTAATATCACCCTACCAGGACCCCTAGTATAGAATAGCACACCAACCACAATAGAAACCATAGTATCTCGTTTAGCCATTTGTCATGAGAACCACTCATGTAATAAATAATGATGACTTTCAATAACCGTCGTTTACCGTCTCGATATATAAGTCATCATTTAGCAATTTAGGGACATGGCATAGTATAGCATCATAGCATAGCAACATAGTATAGCAACATAGTAAACATGGAATTAGAAAGGCCGGGTTTAAATCACCTATCGATGTTGTACAAGCAGGTGGGTTTGTCAAACCATTAGCGCTAACATTGTACCGGTGGGATTACAAAGCAATAAAACTACTTTTAACTAACACATAAGATTGCATCAAGCCGCGAACTAGATTAACATATTTGTATGATCTCTTTTAGAAAACGAATAGAAAACGCAATATAGTAAAAGACATATTTCAGCCCCAAAATAGTAAAATGGAAAAAGGGGAGTGAGTTTACTCACCTTGAAATGCAATAAGTATCGAACCGTTAGAAACGCAGCTAAAAAGCACCGAGGGTTGCCCAAATATTAGTACCACCTAACTTATTGGAAAAAACCCTAACTTAGAAACGAAACAATAGTTACAAGAATCAAAAGTCCGAATTCTAGGGTTTCGTATTTGGGGATTTAGGGTTTTAAATCACAAATTGAGAATTTAGGGTTTTGAAATACAAATTGGGATTTAGGGTTTTGAAATACAATTTGGGAATTTAGGGTTTTGAAATACCATTTGGGATTTAGGGTTTTGAAATACAATTTGGGAATTTAGGGTTTTAAAGTACCAACTGAAAATTAGGGTTTCAAAATATAATTTGGGAATTTAGGTACGAGATGTAATTGTGTTTTATAATAATCCATTTTTTAGTTTTATACTTGAAAAAATTGTACACAACTTTAAGAAGTATATATATAACTTCAATTATAAGTAAATTGATTAAAACATAGAAATTACGTAAAAAGTGGTCAGTGGGACTCGAACCCACGACCAACCAGAACACATCAAACGCCCTATCCACTGGACCAGGCGCGCTTTTTAGTTATTAAACTCGTTTTTAATTCTTTTAATCAAACAATACTATCAAACCCATTTCTAAGTAAAAACCCTAGAATGAAGATCGATTCAATTCGTTTAATCCAGAGAATCAAATCCAAAACCAATAGAGGGCTTTTAATCACCATTGAATCGTGATCATTTTGATATATAATACTTACTTGATTGATGATGAATTGGATTGAAGATGGACGAAGAACACGAACGACTGTTTTAGAAACAAGGAGATAGTTTGACGCTGTTGAAATTCGATTCAATCTCCAGAAATATTCTTTGTGATGCGTTGAGTATAAACCCCAATATAATTTCAGATAAAATCATCGTTTTGATGTTCGATCGATGTGTTGCAGGTTCGAAAAAAAAGAGGATCAAATACGCTGATCATGGTATTTTTGGGTACAATTGATCAGTCGGGGAGTTAGAGTGTTCGATTAGAAGTAATTTACAACCACTGAATCAGTTCAATTTAGTTTGGAAACGTTCGAGTCGTTTGGGATTGAATGAGATTAATTTGGTTTAATTGGGTGATTAATTTGACGTTAAAGACTCGATTAGTTGCTGCAACAGGATTCGAAACGATGAGGCTATCGTTTTAGTTATCTCAATTTGTTGATTTGATCCGTTTTTACTTGACTGCATTAAGTGGGTATTGATCCGATTACTAAACATGGATTAGAACGCATATATGATCAATTAGGATGCGATTAAATGGTGGTAACGCGTTCGAAAAGTGTCGAGGATCATTTTATATAGGTTGATTGGGTTTAAAAGGTTAAAAAAAACACCAAGATAGAGGTCGCCGGAAAACGGCGCCGGCGTCGGAGATAGGCTGCCGGAATCACGGGTTCACGCAGGGGGGTTGGGTTAAAAGTGTAGCTTAATTATTTACATAACCGGCCCTTGCAGTTTGAGTTGTTTTAAATTAGTTATCATAAGCTTAATAATAGTTTGTAAATTGACAGTTTTGGCCCAAAGTTAATTATATAATTTAACTAACTAACTAACTTAACTAAATTGAAACGTAACAACTATATAAGTGACGTTTTTAAAGTTTTAGCTCGTTTAAGCCCTTACGAGACTATTTCGAGACTTAGGAGTGTTTTTGTCTAACGTTTTTCAATAATTTTCTTTTATGACTATATATATATATTTATTTATATATATATTTTGAGTTTTATTGTCACGAATAATAATTATTTGATAAGCGTAAATGTTTTGCGACATAAATACGATCATTTAATTGAGACGAGAATAACGTAGAATCCAATGCGTTTTATTCATAATATTAATAATAAACGTTACATTTTGAAGAAAAATAAATACGAATACGATAAAGAGAGATAATTTCGGGTTCGAGTCGGGCATTCGGGTTCGGGTTTGGGGCAGATGTCACATCAAGAACCACTAAATTGGATTCGAAATTGATAATCAAATCCCAAAACAGGTTAGGGCTTTTAATCCTCATCAATCCATAGGAGTGAAATGGAATGTTTTATTCGTTGATTGCGGGTCTAATAACAGAAAGTGATTTGCCTTGACCGAAAACTATTCCATTCGGGTGCTAAAACCGCTAATCACGTGTCTTTTTGGCGTTTAAAGGTTCGAATCATGGTAAGGAATAGATTAGGAAGGTTTTAGTATGATTTAATTTGGTTAAAGCGCGTTAAAAGTGGGTCGTCGGAGTCGCCGGAGGTCGGCCGGAAAACTGACCGGATTCATGGGTTGGGGGAAAGATGCGCAGGGACCTGGGTTGGGTTTTTAATATTTTACAGTTATGGTCCCTCTAATTTAGTTGTTGATCATTTAGTTGTTATAACTTTAATGTAACTTTAAAACTTGGCAAAGTTAACCCAAAGTTAACTAAATAACTATCTTAACTACCCAACCTAACCAAGTTAACTTGTAACATTTATACAATTGACGTTTTAGTATATTTACTTCGTTCTTGACGTTAAGGGCCTATTCTTAGACTTAGAAGCGGTTTTTGTTTGACATTTTCAATAAATTTTCTTTTATAATACACAATATATATATATATATATATATATTTGAGATTTATTAATATATATAGTATTTATTTGGTATACGTTGATATTTTTGTAACATATATACGATCGATTAACTAAGACAGGAATAACGTAAGAATCCGATATGTTTATTCATAAATAATAATAACGAACATTTCATTTTTAAAGAAATAAATACGAATACAATTTAAGAGATAAACAACTTCGGGTTCGAGTCGGGCATTCGGGTTCGAGTTTGGGACATATGTCACAGTCTCCTCTCCTTATAGAAATTTCGTCCCGAAATTTTCTCAAACCGAAGTGAAGATGAAACGAAAAGATATGATTATTTGTCTTTCCATTATAAATGTACTTACGTTATTTAGATTTTTTTTTATTTGAACAAGATTACGTTACTCTCGAGGAGTTGAATAAAATTACACTAACTTAAGCTTTGGATGATGATGATGACAAAAGGTAATATGTGAAAAACAATTGTTAAATTTTGATTTCTTTACGATAAGAATTAATTTCTGATTTCAGCATAAGTTCAAATGGTACTAGATTTTTTTATTTTTGATCAACTTATAATATCTATAGTTTATTTTACTCGATGATGTACAATAAGTTTTTATTATGTGAATAGGATACTTAGAACAACACGAAAATTCACGGATCGAAACAACGCTTTATTTGACAGTATGACAGAAGCATTTGTTTACAGGAAGTACCAGCGGCGTATCCACCATGCTTTTGTCATACCACATTTGTCGCATTGCCCTCAAACACATAACAAAACTTGCTATGGTTTCCATGCACCAACTTTCATAATTCTGTGTGCACCCGTAATTACTTTAGTTTTTGCATGGACCCCACAACTCATTCGATCACGTGCGAGTCAAATATACACAAAAATTTCCGAGTTTAAGATTAAAAAAAATGATACACATAGGTTCCAAAATCATAATCAATAGCATTTAGTTGTTGTGATGCATAGTTTAAGATGATAATAAAATTAATGATTCAAGGGAGTTGAGTTTATTAGGTGGTCACTGCTCTTGTAAATAGTTTCGTTGACCGACATAACTAATCAAATTCGAGTACCAAAATTGTAATCACTTAAGTTATTAAACACCAACCTCAATCGTGTGTGAGATGTATATATAAAATGTGGTTATTCCAGTTTATAGTTCGGATGTACTCGATTCCTATTGGTTTCAACTTTTAAAACATTTGGGTTCATATAACAAAGCTCTTAGGTAAACCGGGTGGGTTGTTTATGGTGGTAAACAATGTTATATGAGGTTATGTTATTTCTCTAAAATGTGGTTTTAAAAGAAAACTACATAGTTAATAAATATATAAAAAGTTGAAGGTTTTAAATCTTTATCATAGATAAGGGGATTGATTTAAAAATACATAAATGACACAGTTTAAGTTTTAAGTACCTAGTATTAGAAAACATATAACATGGTGCTTTTGGAAAGTCTTTGTATCATAATTGAGAAGTCGTGATAATGTTGTGTAATATTAAAATAACCAATCACTTTTAAAGAAATAATTTATCATAAAATTTTTTTTGTTTATATTCTTTTAGAAGATAAGGAAATCATTTTTTTTTTCTTAATACAATTAACTATCGGTTGGTAGTTTAAAAAAAAAAACCGTTGATAAAACATAGTATTTTAGGTACAAAGTTTACACTTAAAACACATTGGGTTTGAATGAGTTTATAGAAAAGAGATGTATGGAATTTCATTAGCGATCATATATACAAGAAATGTTTTAGTTCATTGAGTTTAGGAATAGATGTGTAGTGAGTTCACGTTAAGTTTTGGAAAACGAATTAAATGGCGGAATATAAATTGGATTAGAATCTTATTATTAGAAGAGTAGTTTAGACAACATTTGAGTATTGAGATCAAGTTGAGGTACTTTGGTGGTAAACGTTCGATTTGTAAATCAACGAATGCGTTGACATAATTAAGTAGTAAATTCGTTACGAGATTTCAGGATTCATGAATAAGGTCTTTAATATGAGATTCGATAATTAAATTGAGATTAGAAGTGTGCCTTAGATTTGGTATTTGATAGTTGTTTTGAAGTTTTTATAATTCGACTGAGGTTAGTCAATGTATCTCTTAGTTTTGGTTTACAACATTTGAGTCACGATCGTATTTGCGAATCGTTCACGTCTTGTTGTCATTCTACAAGATTGGATAGAAAAAGGATTTTCATGGGACATAAGGAAATTTTGAATAACTTAAGTTGTAATGAAATTTTGTATTGAATACAAAGGAAAATTGTACTTTGAATTTTTCATAGAATGTTTAGAACCCATAACATAGTAGTCACTTGAAACCATTGAAATGCAAATAAGCAAACTTGAAATAACATTTGAAATAATATAGGAACCCATTGGAATAAGTCTGAAATCATAGAAAATAATAATCATAGAATCCATAAGCAAATAGAATTTAAAGGCTTAGGAATGTGTCTTGGTTTTGAACACTTAAGACTTATCAAAGTGTTAAGTTCGTTTTCCACGTATTTGAGAAGGCGTGCTTTAGCCTATAGGTTCACACTCATCTCGTCCATCCCCAGGTAAGCATACAGATCTCTTAAAGAGATTTATACCAAATGCTTTGCCTTAGACAGGATGTCCGTGATACAGGTGTTCCCCCTTCCGGTTTGCACACGTTCCCACGTTTCAAACGTACTTAAGACGATGACGAGATTCCACAAAGAGAAAGATCCTAATCGTACAGGCGAGTCTCTTGTAACACCTTCGCCAAATCGGATAAGAAATAAGATAACAAAAATCATAGAAAGGTTTGTAGAAGGAAAACAAATAAGTTCAGAAGATTCCTAAGTACATCTATTTGCACTAAGGACTCTTAGGTTATAGTCTAGGTCGGTGTGTTTCTAATACCCTATCCTAGTTCCCTATAACCATGGCTCTGATACCAAACTGTGACACCCCGCCCGGCGGCGGAAACACCGGGTTGTCAAGCGAATTGGACATCAATAGTACAAAGCACATGGCACGCTAAAAACATATTTTAATATCATTAAGCACTAATTCTTGTGACATGAATGAGAAATAAATAGCATTAAAACAGAAGTAAAAGCCAACAATTAATAACATTTAATTCCGATTTATTCTAGGTCCAATAAGCATCCTAAATGTCTCGAAAGCATAAACGCTCAATATCACTTGAAATATGTAAAAATAAAGTTAGCTATTTAAAGCTAGTGAGTAAACCACAGTTGATAAATAATAGTATAGAAAATCCGAGATCATCATAATATGCTGCGCAATCTTACATGCATAGCTATTTCATCATATTACTCAACCTTTGACCATAGAACACATGAACACATTGAACACACATTGAACACCATCATTGTATAGCAACTTGTAATTAGTGATAACTGACATTTAACCGTCTCGAATGTAAGTTATCAAAAATTGTTTTAGCATCGAAGGGACATAGTAACATAGCAACAAGTATCACAGTATAGTAACTAGTAACCATTGAATAGAATCGCCGGGTTTAAATCACCTATCGATGTTGTAAAGTGTAGGTGGGTTTGTCAGACCATTAGCGCTAACATTGTACCGGTGGAAATTACAAGTAATATACTACTTTAAACTACCACATAAGATTGCATCATGCCGCGAACTAGATTAACATATTTAATGATCTCATTTGAAAATAGAAACAAAGAAACGAAAACTGAAAGCATTGTATAGTAATTAAACATATTTCAGCCCCAAAAAGGTAAAAGTAAACAGGGGGTGAATTTACTCACCTTGAAAGGCAGTAGATAACCAAAATAGAAACGCAACAATAACGAACCGAGGGTTATCCAAATATTAGTATCACCTAATTAGTTGGAAGAAACCCTAACTTAGAAACAAATCAATAAAATAGCAACAAGAATCAAAACCAGAAAATCTAGGGTTTCAGATTTGGGATTATAGGGTTTTGAAATACTATTTGAGAATTTATACGAAACGTTATTGTACTTTCGTGTTGTAAATATTTTAAAAGATTCTATTTTTAATTTTTATATTTAAAACACATTTGTGTAAATACCCTTAACCATGAAACATTATTTATACATATGCATTTAAATTTATAAGTTTTTAGGTTTTTTTTTATAAAAAAATATATATAACTTAAATATGTTCTTTAGGTTTTTAGCAAAGTGAAATTAAGTGTTTAAAATGATTAAAACTATATAAATTAAAGAAAACTGGTCAAGGGACTCGAACCCATGACCTTCGCGTGCAAATCATAAGCATCAAACAAGCAGACCAAGTTTTTTGTTTTGTTATTAAGATCGATTGGAATTAACTTTATCTCTCTATAGTTAGCAACACCCATTTCATTGCAAGCCCTAGAAATCAAGACCCACTAAATTGGATTTGAAATTGATAATCAAATCCCAAAACAGGTTAGGGCTTTTAATCCTTATCAATCCACGAGTATTTTGATGTATAGAACTTACTTATTGTTGAGGATTGGATACAGATTGATTAGGATGAACAACTCAACTGCTTGATCAAGTTTTTTAGAATCTGGAACTGAAATGAGATGCAATTGATGTGTTAGAGAGTTGTAGATGATCGGTATGATTAAAACGAAACAAGAATTTACCCGATTTGGTGCCTTGAAGGTGGAGAACCATAAGGTCGCCAGAGCAATGTTGTTGGTTGAATGATTTTGATTATAGAAAAGATATAAGAGTTTATTGGTAAATGAAATGTGTTAATCGGCTGCATAGGAGTGAAATGGAATGTTTTAATCGTTGATTGCGGGTCTAATAACGGAAAGTGATTTGCCTTGACCGAAAACTATTCCATTCGGGTGCTAAAACCGCTAATCACGTGTCTTTTTGACGTTTAAAGGTTCGAATCATGGTAAGGAATAGATTAGGAAGGTTTTAGTATGATTTAATTTTGTTAAAGCGCGTTAAAAGTGGGTCGTCGGACTCGCCGGAGGCCGGCCGGAAAACTGACCGGATTCATGGTCTGGGGGAAAGATGCGCAGGGACCTGGGTTGGGTTTTTAATATTTTACAGTTATGGTCCCTCTAGTTTAGTTGTTGATCATTTAGTTGTTATAACTTTAATATAACTTTAAAACTTGGCAAAGTTAACCCAAAGTTAATTAAATAACTATCTTAACTACCCAACCTAACCAAGTTAACTCGTAACGTTTATACAATTGACGTTTTAGTATATTTACTTCGTTCTTGACGTTAAGGGCCTATTCTTAGACTTAGAAGCGGTTTTTATAATACACAATATATATATATATATATATATATATATATATTTGAGATTTATTAATATATATAGTATTTATTTGGTATACGTTGATATTTTTGTAACATATATACGATCGATTAACTAAGACGGGAATAAGGTAAGAATCCGATATGTTTATTCATAAATAATAATAACGAACATTTCATTTTTAAAGAAATAAATACGAATACAATTTAAGAGATAAACAACTTCGGGTTCGAGTCGGGCATTCGGGTTCGAGTTTGGGACAGATGTCACACAAACAATCTTGAAGATGATGTGAATCAGCAAAATTCTCCTAATGAAGGTGGATCTGTTCACACTCAACCATCATCAGATTCGAATTTTGAAGTAGTTCCAGAAACATTTGATTACTTCATCAATTCACCAGAACAAGTTCCAAATTTCACATCGCATACTTCTACAATCTTACAAGATCTACCGAATCTGAATCAGTCTAATCTGGAGACTCAAGTACAAGGTGACGAAATTCCAACTCACTGAGTTCATAGGAATCATCCTATCTCTTAGATTATAGTTCCTTTGAATCAAAGAACCATGAGAAGTCAGACTGAACATGCAAATTTTTGTCTTCATTCATGTTTTCTTTCTCAAGTGGTACCGAAGAACATTTTAGAAGCATTGCAAGATAATAGTTGGATTGAAGCCATCCAAGAGGAGTTACTTCAATTCAGAAAACAAGAAGTTTGGAAATTAGTGGACTTACCTGAAGGAGAAAATGCTATTGGTACAAGATGGTTGTACAAGAACAAGCCAGATGAACGTGGCATTGTGGTCAGAAATAAAGCCAGACTAATTGCACAAGGTTACACTCAAGAAGAAGGTATTGACTACGAAGAAGTGTTTGCTCCGGTCGCTCGACTTGAAGCTATTCACGTTTTCCTAGCTTATGCCTCTTTCATGAAGTTCAAAGTGTTTCAAATGGATGTTAAAGCGCATTTTTGTATGGACCAATTACCGATGATGTGTACGTCAGGCAACCTCCAGGTTTTGAAGATCCTTAGTATCCACATCGTGTATACAAATTGAGCAAACCTTTATATGGTCTACATCAAGCCCCAAGAATTTGGTACGAGTCGTTATCTAAACATTTGCTGGAAGAAGGTTTTTCAAGAGGTCAGATTGATCCTACCTTATTCATGAAGCGGGAAAATGAAGATCTTTTATGTGTTCAAGTGTATGTTGATGATATCATCTTTGGATCAACAAGTCCATCCATGTGCAAAGAGTTTGAAGAGAATATGAAATCCAGATTTTAGATGAGTTCTATGGGGGAGATTAATTTCTTTCTCGGATTGCAAGTAAAATAGTCAGCAGACGGAATTTTTATCAACCAATCAAAGTTTGTTGAAAAGTTGCTAAAAAAGTTAAAAATGCAATATTGTCAGACTATTAGAACTCCATCTGATGTTAACTTCAAAATCCAACCTGATTCAAAAGACAAATCTGTTGATCAAACACTTTACAGATCAATGATCGGTTCGTTGATGTATCTCATTGCATCAAGACCAGACATCATGTATGCTGTATGTGTGTGTGCTAGATATCAGTCCGATCTTAAAAAGTCGCACTTGATTGCTGTCAAACGTATTTTCAGATACCTCAAAGGGAACCAACTCTCGGGTTATGATATACTTATGAAGGAAATGTTGAATTATATAGTTATTCTGATAGTGACTTTGGTGGTTGTGCTCTTGACAGGAAATCAACCACAGGTGGATGTCAGTTTCTGGGTCCTCGCCTTGTCTCATGGCAATGCAAAAAGCAGACCAATGTTTCCGTATCCACTGCTGAAGCAGAGTACATTGCTGCATCTGCAGGATGTTCTCAAGTTTTGTGGTTACAAAATCAATTGCTTGACTACGGGGTTAACTTTCTCAAAACTCCTATTTACATAGACAATACTGCTGCTATGTTCATTACTACTAATCCTGTTCAACACTCAAAAACAAAACATATCGAAATTCGATATCACTTTCTCATAGACAACTCTGAAAAAAGTTTAATAATTTTGATTAAAGTTCATACCAACAAACAACTGGCAGATCTTTTCACAAAATCATTTTTGTCAGGACAGTTTGAATTCTTAATTCAATCTATAGGGTTAATCAATCATGATTAATTATATTTTATGAAAATCAAAATACAAAATCCGAAAATATAAAATTCTAAAATATAATAAGTTGATTTCAAGTATTGATTACTATGTCTTTTTATTCTTGCACTGTGAGTGTGCATGAAAAAGAAAAAGAAAACAAAAAGAAAGAAAAAGCATGTCATAAGAATCTAGATTGCAGAACATGAGAAATGATAGTTACACTGGACATTATCTGTTACATCATTTTTAATAATAAAGACTGATAAGTGTTAATTGATGTGCGAAACAGCTCAGGCAATTAGACTGAAAAAGTAAGTTCATTGTTGACAAATCTAAACTTAATGATCTTTGGGTTAAGTTCCTGTGTTATACATGTCAAAATATATATCTTTTGATGAACTTCTTGTGATGTTATTTGAACATAATCGGGTAAAGATGCAACCTATTCAGTGTGATGAACCGCATCGTGAGCTTCTTTGTTGTGGTATCCACAGACCTGAAGTCTCACATGAAGTCTCTTATGAGCTTCAAGGTGCAGCAAAAGATTCCCAAAGTTGGAACAAAAAGAGTCCTAAATGTGGACCATCACCAAACAAATTCCAAAAAGGAATTCAGAAGATTCCCAAGGGGAACAATAGGAAATGAAAAATTCCAAAATGGAATTCAAAAGAAGTCCCAAAGTGGACCAAATTTAATTAGAACCCAAATTCCACACTGTTTATGTCTGTAAGTGACTAGGTTTTTGTGCAACATGCATTCAAGTTGTTGTTGATGAATAAATATGTTGACATATGTATACATGTGGGTCACATAAGTCATTTTAATCGAACCTTTATCTCATCATGATACTGAAAAAGTAAGTGTGTGAATTCGAGCTAATTAGTATGTTTTCATATCAACATTCAATCAAACATAAGTCAAATGTCTATTCAAAACTTGCAAAACATGTTCAGATGATGTATGGTATGATCTCACTGCGATATATTGATTCATTGCATTGCATATGTATTTACTTTAATGTGTGTGCTTTGTTTGTGCAGGCATATGGATTCTTTATTGACACATCGACATCCTATTTAAAATTAAAAATTTCTTAGAAATTTCAAGTTTAGGGGGAGAAATTAGTGTTGCAAGAAATTGCAAGAAAAATTGCAAGAAATTTCAAGTTTAGAGGGAGAAGAAAAAGTGCAAAAAAAAAAAATATATTGCAAGAAATAAGTGTTGAATGTAAGGGGATCCAGTGGCTGATAAAAGCAAATGTGTTGGTTATGATAAAAACGAACTTATAGTCTTGTGATTATTTTTGATTAAAAATGCTTCGGGATGTAGAAATATTGGTGGTGCAAAAATATTTGCAAAATGTCATTTTGAAAATGAAAAAGAAAATTCTTGAATTGGATTTAATTCGTTGCCCTAAATCATGTTTGAAAATTAATTACAAAACCCTAATAAATATGTATTTTCTAATTAATATGTCAAAAATGATTGCAGGTGCAATAAATACAGTTGAAAAAGTCAACAGTCAAAAAATGAAGAAAATTGTCTAAATGTTGAAGAAAAGGATGTTACTGTGTAGCCGCATGATGCTTATCTAGCCGGGTGATCAAGTTTCTTAACTAGCCGGGTGAAGTATTGATTATCTTGCCGTGTGAAAAATTTGAAGCTACTGTGTAGCCGGTTGATAGTATGATATGATGTCGGGTGACAAGATTTCAAAAGTCACTGTGCAGCCGGGTGATCAAATTCTTAAGTCACTATGCAGCCGGGTGATGGAATCACATGTCACTGTGAAGTCGGGTAAAGAAGATAATGCTACTGTACCACCGGGTGATGGATAAAACAAAACCAAGGTGTAGTCGTTCTAAACTTTCTGTATCAAACATGACACGACTATGTCATGACCCGACTCATGTCTACATGTTGAACCTGTGTTAAACAAGTGTTGACCCGTCTCAACTGATGTTGACACGACTCAACAGTTGTCTGACCCGACCAAGATTTTACATGAAGAAAATTTAATGTGCAGACACTCTTACCCGTCCCAACAATGTTGACACGGATCAACAGTACTTGACCCGTCTCAATAGTGTGTGACCCGACTAAGTGTTTTTACATGTTAAATTGTGTATGTTCACATGTTGACCCGTCCCAAAGGTTTGACCCGTCCCAACAGTAACATGACCCGTCCAAGGCTTCTGGGCCTAAATATCTGACCCATCTGAAAAGTTGACCCGTCCCAAAGTTTTTAACCTAATTTTGAGATGGCTCATCTACATATAAATATTCCTTCCTCTTCACAACACTTATCACTTTTCACAATCACTTTCAAGTAAATACTATGTGTTCAAATCATTTTATATCATATTCAATCAAAGATTCTGTAACAAGTATTTGAGATTGAATAAGGTATAATCATCATGATCAAACATCGTCGACACCATTGTTTATCTTAAAATTGAAATATTGTTGATGAACAGTAACTGAACTTGAATCGACACTTTGATTATCCGTGTAAAAAACCGAAATCGATTGTTGTAATAGGTTAAAGTAACTGTTAGTCACCAACATTCATTCATTAATCATCATCAAAACACCAAAAATCGACTGAATCAAAGAAAGATTTTAAAAAAGGGTCGAAACCGCCATTGATGAACATTGAATCATGTTCATGATTTTGATCAAACTGACAGATAACATGTTGTTGAATGATCAACCGATGTTAAACATGAACATAAATCATTCAAATCAACATCATTCATCAACAACAAATTTGTAATCAAAGAGACTAAGTGTTAATGTTCATAAAAATGTGTTAACAGTTAACAAATAGACAGTTTTGCACAAGAGTTTTGAACAATAGATGCTATCAATTGTTTTATAATTAATGTGTTCAATTGTACTGTTGGTTGTTAGATTTGGTCATTATGCTGTCTCATTACACAAATGTTAATTACTTATCTTTCTTGATTTCTAATACACATGTCTCTGTTTTCAGATGAATACTCTCAAATTTGAACCAAAGCACAATATTGTTGCTCTGCTGGATGAGAACATTCATGAAGCTGAGGGATTTCAAGAAATGATCAGATTTCCCAGAAGAACAAGATATGTCTATGCAATGTGTGCAAAACTAATTGTGTATTCAAGACTTATCAAATCTTTCTGGAGAACAACTGAGGTAATTACTAATGATGATGGTGTATCTGTAGTCAGGGGAGAACTTACCAAACAGTTACAATTAACTGTGTCTGAAGAGTCAATCAGGAATGCTTTAAGACTAGATGAAGATGAAGCAGGTGCACTTGATGAGTTTACGACTGCTGAATGCCAAGAATGCTTTATTAATATGAGACACCCTCATGTTTTTCCTAAGCAGCAGTTTGTAAGAGCTAGACTGAGCAAGCAATGGAAGTTGTTATGCTATGTTATTCAACAGTGCTTATCCAGAAGAAGTGCCGGGTTCGATAGCTTTCCCTCAGATATTGCATCTCCAATTGTTGCAATAGCTACAAATAGATCTTTCAACATGTCAAGATGGATTATGAAGGGGTTTATTTTCAATCTGGTGAAAGGGAAGAGATTCAAGTTCTTAATGTATCCAAGATTTTTACAGTTGCTGATCAACATTGCACATCCTGTAATTCGTGAAGAAGGTGTAAATGGTGATTTTGCTTTTGATTGAAGACATGAATGCTTCATTTTTATCGAAAGATGAGCATCTGAAATGTTACTGAAGTGCCAATGTTTGACTATATGCGAGATATAGCAAACAATGTGGAAGATATTGGTGGGATATATCATCATATTTCTCAGGGTGAAGTGATTAATCCTCTAGATCTTGTAGATGATATCCCAGATGCACTTAAATCTGATACTAGTGATGCTGATGAGAATGATTCTGAGAATGAAGAATCAAGCAACAATGAATCAGAGAGTAATCATGATGATGATGATGATGATGATGATGATGATAACGATGTTGATCGATGTTATTGAAGCTGAATCAGATTCTGATCAAGGAGAAGAAGAAAAGATAGAAATGGATGTTCCTGTAGTGGAACCGATCCTTGTAGAAGATGTTAATGTGATTGAAGAAGTGAGTGTGCCTGAACATATAGATGTGGTTCAGATTGCACAAGAGGTTGTTGCTGAAGTAGAGGCTGTGGCACAGACAGTCGATGAAACTACAGTTGTTCATTCTGTTCCTGATCCTATTGATATAGCCACATCATCTGCTCCTGAAACTGAACCTTCTGAACAACCCAAGGGGTCTTCATTCTGTTCCTGATCCTATTGGATGAAAATGTCGAATTAAAGGCTTCCAATGAGAGAAAGAATAAGAGATTAGCTGATTTCTAGGCTATGCAGCAAAAGAACTCTAAGATTTTCAAAGAGTTAGATTGCGTGCTGAAAAGGAAGTTCTAGAAAATTGGCTGAAAGAGAATGAAACCGAAAGCTCTGAGTCTGACAAAGAATTTGTTGCACATGAGACTCCTAGGGACGTCACAGTTTATTACACCAGATCACGACGATCTAAAGCTGTGACAGAACCGATTGTTGAATCAGTCCCTATTCCCGATGAAGCTGCTGCTATTGTTTCATATGACAAAGCCGAGGGAAAACGCAAGTTAGATGAAGTTCCTAAATTTTTTGAAGAAGATGTGTCTACAAAGAAAGCTAGAACCGAGGAAGCAGTTCAGGTTGGGCCGGTTCAAGATGAAGTTGTTAAAGAATTAGAAGTGGCAGATATTTAGGATGAAGCAGGTCCGTCAATGAAAACTGTTGATGTACCACAGATTGATGATATACCTTTGGATCTTGAAGAGAAATTTAAATATTTAAGAAAGAAGAAGTATATTCGGGTATTTTTGGACCGATTAACAGTTTCTCAGGTATGTGAAGAATACGAAAAATACTTGGCGGATGAAACTTCAATACCTGCAGATCCAAAAGAAATGATCCTCGAGGAGAATGGAATTCGAGAGCTGAAGCTATAATTGTCGATGAAGTACCTGTTCAAGAATTAAATCACAAAGATCCTGAAAGAATGGGATTCTTTGAGTTGAAAGACTGGTTATTTTCTTGAAACTGAAAGAATGAGATTCTTTGAGTTGAAAGACTGGTTATTATCTTGAAACTATCCAAGGAAAAAAGTTAGTGTGTTAGGAGCTGAAACCATGAAGAACCTAGGGAGAATGTTTCAGAAAACAGAGAAGATGCAAAAGAAAATTATGATCCTTGACATGGAGAATCGTGAATATAGTGAATTGACAAAGAGAACACGGATTCTAATACCACAAGAAATTGTAAACATGTCATTGAGAATAGAAAGTCATGACAAAAGAAAAGAGTTGATAAGCATGTTTCCAGAATCACAATCTGGAGCATACGATGTATCTGAAGAGGTAAAAAGGACCAGAGATACAACGGCGACTATTGGTGACATGGTCAGAAGTGTCTTAAAAATAGGACAAACAATTTCTGAATTGTTGGATGCAATGGTTATTCCATCAGCTGATAAAGAAGTTAAAATTGTTGGATGGAAATATGATGAAGCATTCGATGTTTTTCTGGTAAAGCGTGTCAATGCTCTTTGTGATGTTTATCATTTCTACACTTCAATCCTGCAACTTCCTGTTCAGGACTTGAAAGAATTAGCTAAACTGCCATTACGTAATCCAACAATGTCTGCACGTGGTGAAGGTTTAGTTAATTTAATTGAAGTGAGTGTTAATCGTGACAAAAAGTTTATTGAACTTAGATGTCAACAAGAAGACTCAATTTATTTTCAAGAAAAGAAGAAGAAGAAAATGCCAAATCCAAATGATGATGATGTATACTTGGTAAATCTAAGTGATAAGTTCTTTGAGAAATTCACAAAGCCGGGTTTAAAGGTGTTTGATGGAACACAACAAACAAAGCCGATTGTCAAAGTACTCTATCATGAAGAACATAAAGAGTTGAAATTGGTAAGAAACATAGAAGATATGTCTGATGATTGCATTGAGATATTCGGGGCTTTTGAGTTAAAACTTCTTCATCCAAGATACATATATTTTCTGAGAAGTTACCAGATGGAGAAAGTAAAAGATGATGTTGCAGAAAATGACAGAAAGTATTTTGTTGGGATCATTAATGCTCTGGCTGCTGCAATGGAAAGGATTGCTTTTCGCAAAGCAATTGCTTTTTCAAATCTGGAACGTTGAGATATCCAAAACATTGCTTACATGAGAATTACCACAAAAAGAGCATTAGAAGTTGTATCCTCTGATCATAGAGAACCATATGTTATATATGCTAACACTGATTTTGCAGAATTAACTTTTGATACATTAATTCGAATGTCGAAGCAAAAGATTATGATCAATGAAAACAAGTCAGCACATCATGAGTTAAGAACCAAATTTTCAAAGGCTCTTTTGGATGCAATTATTAAACAAAGACAGATGAAAGAAAAACCAGTGTTTGTTGCTAAAGTCAAAGATGAAGATTTTTTATTCAAGAGAGATTGAAGATTAAAGAGCAATAAATTAAAGCTGAAGATTTTTGATTTTAAAGACCAAAGATAAATCTTAGGTGGAGTACTGTTAGGGCTCGTTCCTGTTAGAAGATTTACTTTGTTCTTTGTTTATACAAGTTTATATAGTTTAGGGTTAATTTTGTATTATCACTAAGTAGTGATGCATAAAGCATGTTGCGAGTATGTGTTAGAGAGAGAGTCTAGATCACAAATACACGTTAGAGAAAGAAACTGTGTGTGTGATTGTATTCTCCTGCACTTTGTACTACAACTATTGCTTTGATCATCAATACAAGAGAATTATTTAGTAATGGATTGTGTTGTTGATTGAATTGTTGTTTCCGTACGTTGATCGTTCTGATTTGTGGCAGTATCGATCCAATTGAACCTATCAACATTTTTTAAAGGGCATTAATATTAAACTATCACCATCTAATTAAATAAAAATACCAACTACAAATTTGCATTAAAGGGCATTAATATGAAGTTGTTTTGTTAGGGGAGAACAAGGATACAAATAACCCATAAACCGTGCTTACTAGGAATGGTTAATGTGAAAAGAAATTGAAGTTTTTTTAAAAACAACAAAAAATACGTTTTATACAAATAGGTGTATATACGTTTTATAATTAAAAAACAATTAACTTATTAACTTTTTCATATATATTGCACCACAACAACAAACCACTACTTCAAAAATAAAATATGGATAAATGGCATGAAAAAGATATGAAGACCCCCGAAAACCAATATAGTACACAACCAATTCCAAAAGCATTAAGTTGGGCTCCTAACAAGTGGAGACGTCTAAGTCTCAAACATCAAGTTGGGCTCCAAAATTTATGACAGAAGCGGTGCCAGAATTCGTGACGAAAGCGGTGTCGGAACCAGACCCTAAAAGTGTACGTCATTTTATCTTTCGAAATGAAGGATCATATAAATGGTCCAAAGACGCAGTCGAGTTCTATAATGACTGTGACTTTTCGGGGACTCTTTTAGGAGACCGCTGTGATGGACGTCTTACTCCATTGGTAACAATCATATTTTCCTTTATTAAATATTAGTTTGAAGCATCTAAATTTGTTACACAATTACTATTTCTGTTTCAGCACATTGAAGGTTGGGTTAAACGGATGATGCTAATAAGAATTGGTTTGATAAGACAAAATGTCCCAAAAGGGTTTGAATGGTCAATTCTACCCCCACAATTTCGTGATGAACTCTTCCACGGAAGCTCTGTCAAATATGCAAATGGAACACATGATCCGTACCCAACATGTTGGGAGGTTAGATATATTTATATTCCGTTATTTGTCTCGAAATTGGATGAGTGGTTACTTGCTCGAATTGACTTTTATCCAATGGAGATGACTCAATATTGTTCTAACCACAGATATTTGAAAGAATATGACCATCTGGTTTCTCTCTCAGTGTTGGATCTGTTCACACTTTTTTTTTTCAGTTGGTTATTGGATGAGATTCATTACTGGAAAAGTTATAGGGGACCTTACATCCGTCAAGAAAAACGACAACTAAATGTTCATGTGTTTAGTGACAAATACTTGCCAACCAATGAAGTGGAACTTGGTGGTGATTCAGGGGTTCTGCCATGCATGTTAATGCAAAATATTGTCAAGAACAAAACCATAGATATGTAGGGAGATTTTAAAGACAAGTGCAAAAAAATCAGACAACATATGGCAAATCAGTTGTACAAGACCCGTTTCACACATGGTTAACTAAAAGACTAGACAACAACATTAGCGTCGGTAATGTTTTAATTGAAACTTAAGTTTGAGTTGTGTTTTGTAATCGTATATTGAATAAAATGTGTTTGTTTAATGTCTGTGCATTAATAGTATATCTAGTTAAAATGTTTTATTCAAAGGATTATTAAAAAAAAGACATTCCACAATCTCATTAATAAATACCCACACATCCCTCTTCCACTTTCACAAACTAAACACTCTCTCAATCTAATTTTATGCTTCCTCACCCCTCAATTTTTTATCCAATACTTTTTCTTTTAAGAAAATGACATCCTCCTTCAATCCGTTTGTTGTAGAATTATACTATGGGGGTGAAGTGTCATACACACAAGGGGTGGTTACACATGATGAATGTACCCATACCACTTCGTTTATTGTTAACTATCAAATGTGTTATGATGATTTCCTTAATCACATATCTAGAAGTATTTAAGTTGATAGACTTACTTGTTGTCTGGAATTAACAATGTATTTTGAGTACAATGGAACTTCACATGCTGCATCTATTCAAAGAGAAAGTGATTTGGGTTACATTTACCACCTAGCTTCTATTCCGGGTTACAAATGTATAATCCATGTAAATGTCCAACAAGGTGGCTACATGAATCTTTTACGTGGTATGACTTTATCACAACTAGAAGCATACAAACAATTTCAAATGGAAACTCAACTCGAAGAGTCAACCTACACCAACCTGAATTATATAGAAACACAAGAATCTCAGCACAACTATCACTCACAAGGTTACTTTTTATCATTGTTATACCTATTATTATCACTAGTATTCTAAATGTTTTTTAAAAATTTTATTGATTTTTTTTTTCACTTTTGTTTTAAGACAATAATGATGCTTCAACTGAACAAATTGATGAAACGGAAGAAAGTGAACAATCTCCATCGGAATATGAAACAGAAGAAGATGCACCAATCCCTCCTTTACCTCAGCATCAAAGTAAGGGGCTTACAGGTTCCCCTTATTTGAATGATGTAGGTACTGAAATGGATGCGGATTATATCCCCCTTGATAATTTTGGTGAAGAGGATATGATGTTTTTGGATGAGCAAACACAAGAGATAGGTCTAAACATGTATTTCATTAACAAACGCAAAGTTGACTATTCTGTTCGATTATGGAATGTCAACCATAACCGAGAGATTTATATGGCTGATACCAGACCAAAAGTCTACACAGCAAAATGTAAAAGCATTCATGATCTAGACAATAACACCTCTTCACAATGTCTGTGGACGAGATAACGACAAGAAAATTAAAAGATTCCAATCATTTCAAGGTCACTAAATGGACCAATGCACATAGCTGCTTTACCACTATATCACGCAACAATAACTGAGTTCTTAGATCCGCCGTTGTCGCAACCCATATACTAGAACAAGTTGTTGCAGATGCTTCCTTTCCTATGAAACAGATTCAAGCTATCATCAAAGAGAAGTTAAGTGTTGATATCACATACGGAAAGGCTTGGGTGGCCCACAAAAAAGCTGTCGAGAACATATACGGTAGTTGGGAAAAAAATTTCGATGAATTACCACACTACCTTTTGGCGCTAAAACAGGCAAATCCATGCACCGTTGTAGAGTGGTTACATCATCCCAATAGCCCATCTCATTGCTCAATATTCAAGTATGTGTTTTGGGCATTTTTGCCAAGTATTATAGCTTTTAGTTGGTGCATTCCCGTAATATCAATAGATGCCACTCATCTATAGGGACAATACTAGTGAAAAATATTGATGGTTGTTACAAAAAATGCAAACAACATGATCTTGCCGGTGGCGTACGCACTCGTAGACGAAGAGACCAATGAAAGCTGGAAGTGGTTCCTTCAATAGTTTGCAGATAAAGTTCAAGATCCCAGTCAACGCAAACTTTGTGTCATATCCGACAGACATGCTAGCATTAAACATGCCATGGATAACCTGCGTGCCTGGAAGGAACCTAACGCCCACCACCGGTTTTTTCTCAGACATGTTAGAAGCAATTTTATGCAAAAGTTCAAGAATGTGAGCTTGAAAAAAATGTGTTGGGAGATTGGGAGTACAACACAACAGAGAAAGTATGATCGTCTGATGTCTGAGTCAACAAACAAAGAGGCATGGCGGTACCTAAAAGGGATTGATGAAAGAAAGTTGACACTACTTTTCCACAGGGGTAATTGTCGATGGGGTAGCCTCGCTAACAACATTTCAGAATGTATGAATAATTTGTTACGTGGTGCTAGGTTGCTCCCAATAAGAGAATTAATAGAGTATACCTTTAAAAGAGAGGTGGAGAAGTACCACAGTCATTACAAAAAAGCACGTGATTGTGTGACTGTGTTTCCAGAACGCATATGGAATTTGTTCCATGCTCGTGACATACGAGCTCGAGAACACAGGGTATACACTTATTCAGAGCAAGATCAATGATATATGGTGGAGACAAGGCTACATACCTCTGATGACTCAGGCGGTAGTCCTTACACCGTAGAATACGGTAATCAAACATGCTCTTGTGGCAAGTGGCAGGTTTACCGGTTCCCTTGTAGCCATGCACTTGTTGTTTGTCATTACCTAGGTAGAGATCCGAAACAAACATCCAATATCCGGTACTATACCGACTCTTATCGTGGACAATACAATGACCAATATTACCCGGTACCTCATTATCAAGACTGATTGTCTCCCTAGGTAGAGGAACGGACAGGTCGTAGATGTTCAGGATGTAAACAAACAGGTCACAGAATTAACAAGTATCCTTACCGAATTAATTAACTCTTATAGTTGATTATTGTTGTGACACCCCACCCTATGGCGGAAACACCGGGTTGTCACAATTGTAATACGTTAATTTAATTTAATTTAATGTATTCCACTTAGTTTGTTTTAATTTAAAAGATTATAAATAAAATAATAATAAGGATTAAGTGAAATATAAAATTCAAAAGTCTAAAATTAAAAAAAAACTTATAAATGAAAAACAAAATCAATTCAATTCACTGAGTTTCTCTTTTAATAAATGTAACGGTAGTTAATGAAAATGTAATAGTGAACGGACATATTTATACCTAACATAGTCTGCAACTTTTAAAAACCCACACATTACTTTCACATAAACTGTGCCACCTCACCACGGTTTATGAGTAAATGCTTAAAGGGCATGTTCTGCAACTTTTATCTACAACTAGTCTACAACTTTTATTTATGAGTAAATACTTTCACATAAACCATGCCATCTCACCACGGTTTATGAATTGGGTTTGTTTTTCATTTACAAGTTTTTTTTTATTTTAGACTTTTGAATTTTATATTCCTCTTTTAAAAACTCACACATTACTTTCACATAAACTGTGCCACCTCTTTTAAAAACTCACTTTAGAATTGGGTTTATGGGCATATGATTTTATATATTTTTTTGGTTTTTTTAAGTCACTTTAAATTATATGGTTTTTTTAAGTCACTATATATATTTGTTGTTTTAATATAAAGTTCAGTTTTTTTTGTTAAGTCTCTATCTTATAAACGATTTGTTGCGATACAAAGAGGTGACATAACAATACGACAAATCCATAAATTATTCATTTTTTTAACGGCGGAAATTTATTAAAATGACATAACTAGCAAGATGCTAGGACCTGAAACATTTCATTAACAAGACGAAACTTATTTATTAACTCAACGACAAACACCGAAACTCACAATCCATAAATAGTTCAGTAACACAACAACAAATAACGAAAGATATTCATTAACGCTAATCTAGGGTGCTTGAGACTTGCGTTCACATGTAACACTAATCTGATAAATCGCACCATTCTTCTATGAGAAATCATTAACATTTCCTGGTTCTCTAGTGCAAGATTCTTTGCCTATAATAATTTGATTCTTCCAATGGTGAAAGTAAGAACTCGACGACTAGATGACGGTCAAGGTAATGTCGAGATACCAGACCTCGGGGAATGATTTCGATTTTACTTAGTTATATAAAAACAATATCAACTCAGTATACGGTATTGAGGTTTGGGAGATGGTCGGATTGTGGAGTTGCCTTTCATTCTGGTAGCTGTTGTTTTTGTTTCTCATTGTGAGGGGGTTTTATAGTGAAAAATATAGAAGTAAAAGGTATATTTATCTCATTTACCCTTTATTTAACATCCCTTCTTCTTCATTTTTCTCTTAATTAAATATATATATATATATATATGTATATATATATATATATTGTATATAAACCGTGCCACCTTAGAGCGGTTTATGAGTTATTATATTTGGGTGTTTTTTTATTTTGTTTAGTGAAATGTTATGGTATTTGGTGAAAATTCTCAAATGACACATGTTTTTAACATTTTTTGTTTAAAAAAGTAAAATATTTAACATGGATGTCCGGAAATGCCATAAATGCTACTACAAATCTTATAACATAAACCGCCCCAAAGAGATATTGTTTATGGGTTATTAAAATTTTAAAAAAATGTCTGTATCGAAAATGTCATTAATGACAAGTAAATTACTTTTAACATAAACCGCTCCAAGGGGAGACGATGTTATTAAAATAAAAAAAATATATGTTAGTACATTATGGGAGATTGAAATACCAGTAAATTAATTTTAACCTTTTCTTTAAATAAAAAATATAAATTATCTTGTTACATTTTTGTAAGTAGTTTGACGGATCATCTCTTTGTTGTGGTAACTTTGACCGTTGCGACGTGGTGACACATGTACGAACGCTCAAAGGAGTTAACTAAAAGCAGAAAATCGTGGTCTTACGTAACCTCTCGCAACGCAACAAATCGTGTCTTAAACGGAGTTACAACTACAAAGATACAAACGCTCAAAGTTTTGCCCGAGTGCGTTTATGTTTGTTAGTCAAGTTAGTTTTTAAGTAGTTTGAAAGTTTATCCTTAACATTTAAATGATTTGTTAAGTTTTTTGTTAAGTAAGTTAACTTTTAACCGGAGATGTTAAGTTGGTTAAGTTCTAACTTGGTCCAGTTAAGTTCGTTAGAGGTAACGATGGGATTTTAACGGTGTTAGTGTCAAATTTGTTTAGTAAAAAAAAAGAAAAAAAAAACTATTTCACTGACACAAGTACAAGTGTCAGGCTGACTCAATGATTGGCAAAACAATATTGTTCATAAACCGCTCCACCTAGGAGCGGTTATACCATTTACCAAAATATTTTTTTGACTTCTCCATTTTCCTAATTTATTTTGTAAAACATACGATTTTAAAAAAATTCTAATGGATGAAGCCCACAAAACTAAGTACCTCATTCACCCAGGAGCAGGCAAGATGTACTATACCATGAATGACCAATTTTCGTGGCATGGAATGAAGAAAGACATTGCAACCTACGTAGAACGTTGCATGACATGTCTCCAGGTGAAGGCCGAGAACCAAAAACCATCTGATATGCTCCAGCCCCTTGAGATCCCTATGTGGAAGTGGGAAATGATCACGATGGATTTTGTAAGATCCAACATCGGTGGGGAAGGAGAACTAAGTACTGCTTTATAAGGGCGTGGTAACCTCCCCTACCATGACGCGTTTTAAAACCGTGAGGGGCGGCGCCTGAGGGCGTTCCGGCTGCCAAAGCGGACAATATCATGGTGCGACGGGCTGGGATGTTACAGATGGTATCAAAGCTAGTCGTCGGCCGATGTGCCAGCGAGGACGCTGGTCCTCCAAGGGGGGTGGATTGTAAGATCCCACATCGGTGGGGAAGGAGAACTAAGCACTGCTTTATAAGTTTGTGGTAACCTCCCCTACCATGACGCGTTTTAAAACCGTGAGGGGCGGCGCCTGAGGGCGTTCCGGCTACCAAAGCGGACAATATCATGGTGCGATGGGCTGGGATGTTACAGATTTCGTGATGGGTTTTCCAAAAACAAAGAAGGGGAATGACGCTATATGGGTAATCGTGGACAGGCTCACTAAATCCACCCACTTCCTACCTATGAAAGAAAGTGCCGGAGCTGAGCAACTCGCCCAGTTATATGTCGACGAGATAGTGGCAAGGCATGGAGTACCGGTGTCTATTGTTTCTGATAGGGACTGGAGGTTCACATCCCGGTATTGGAGACAATTCCATGAAGCTCTCGTCACTAAATTAGAGATGAGTACAACCTACCACCCACAAACAGATGGTCAGAGTGAGAGGACCATCCAAACCTTGGAAAATATGCTGCGGGCTTGTGTGATAGATTTTGGAGGTAGTTGGGACACCCACCTCCCGTTAGCTAAATTCTCCTACAACAATAGCTATCACAAAAGTTTGAAGGCCTCACTATTTGAAGTTTAATATGGCCGAAGGTTTCGAACACCCTTATGTTGGTTCCAAGTGGGCGAGGGTCAGATGACCGGTCCGAAATTATGTTGGATACCATTGAACAAGTCAAAGTTATTCGGGAGCGACTCGTAGTGGCACAAAGCCGACAAAAGAGCTATGCTGACAGACGTCGAACGCCATTAGAGTTCGCAGAAGGAGATAAAGTTATGTTAAAAGTATCACCATGGAAAGGTACTATTCGTTTTGAAAAACAGGGAAAGCTGAGTCCCCGATTCATTGGACCCTTCGAGATAACTTCTAGAATAGGCAAGGTGGCCTATAGACTCGAACTCCCGGAAGAGCTGCGTGGAATCCACCCAGTCTTCCATGTCTCCCAACTCCGAAAATGTATGTCTGACGAAACCTTGCAAATGCCACTGGAAGAAATCCAAGTGGACGAACGACTAAATTTTGTTAAGGAGCCAACAGAAATAGTCGAAAAGCATGTTAAAAATCTAAGACGAAAACGCATTCGCATTGTTAAACTCAAATGGAATGCAAGGCATGGTTCTGAGTTTACCTGGGTACCAGAAGACGCTATGAGAAAGAAGTACCCTCAATTGTTCTCAGAATGATTCCGGGACGAAATCCCAATAAGGAGGGGAGAATGTGAGACTCCGACCCATACAAAGATAAAGAGACTTTAGCCTGCGCGTATCGCCTAAAAAAAGGTATTCTACGCGATACACGCAAAAGAGGCTTTAGTTCTCAAAATTAAATCAACAAACTAATGATAGTTCTCAAAATTACATATTTGCTAGCTTTAGTTTGTTGATGTTATGTAACAAACAATCATTTTTCGTTTTGAGAACTATGTAATTGTTGTTTGAAATTTAATGTTTGAAAAGCTTTAAGTGTTAAGCTCTGTGTGTGTGTGTATGTTGTTGTTCCGCTGCGTTGCTCCTGATATCCATTCGTCACGCGTGTAAACACCCCCCTCCCGGGCACCAACCATCTCCTGGGACCGCCCGCCCGCCGCGTTGGGGTTGTGACAGGCTTGGTATCAGAGCCGTAGTTTAAGCGCACTAGATACAAGCTTAGTATCTAGACTTAAACTAAGAAAAGATAGGATAAATGCCCGCATAGGTGTATAGAAGTTGCCTTTCTAGATAGGGTCATTATTTGTTTACAAGCACTATATTGTTCTTGATCATAGTACATCATGTGAATACTGACTCCATGCTCTCTTTTGTAGGTAGAATTATGGGTGGTAAAAGGAAAGGTAGTGGTAGACGTCCTCATACAAGAGGAAGTACTAGGACGAACACGAATCAAGAAACTGAGAACACGGAGACTATCAGGAATCATGATAATGACGGAGAGGAAGTTATCATGACGGAAACCCAGTTTAATTCGGCGGTTGCTGATCAAGACTCTAAGTTGCTAGAAGCCACATTGCCTAGGATCTTAGACTCTGCATTGCAGAGGAAATCAAATGAAGAGAACCGTGGAGGCAGCGGTGGCACCGGAGGCAGTGATGGTACCGGAGGCAGTGGTGGCACGGGAAGTGGTGGCGATGCCAGAGGCGATGGTGGTTCGGGTGGAGACGATGACGGAAGAATCCCCAAGCAAGGTTGCTTATATAAAGGTTTTAAGGATTGTTCTCCTAAACACTTCAATGGAAAAGGTGGTGCCAGAACGACGTACAATTGGATTTTTGCGATGGAAGCCGTGATCAACATCAGTGAGTGCCGAGAAGATAAAGCGGTCAAATATGCTGCTCATTCATTTGAAGAAGAAGCTATGCATTGGTGGAAGACGATAGTCTAAAGGAAAGGACAAGCCTCTATCGATAGCAGAGGTGGAATGACATTAAGGAGTTGGTTCTCAGTCAGTTCTGTCCTCAGAAAGAGTTGGACAAGATGGAGATGGAGTTTCTTCGGCTAGAGGCTGGATCGATGACGCATCGTGAATACACCTCTAGATTCAACAAGATGGCTTTGTTGGTTCCCCACTTAGTTACTCCTGAGTCTAGAAGGTTGAGATGTTATATCCAGGGGCTTGCACCAAAAGTCTGAACACATGTGAAGGCAAAAGGACCAACGGCCTTTGATGAAGCAGTAGGACTGAGCGCAATCATCTACGATGAGGTGCAAAGTCAAGAGGTACATGAAGGAGAAAGGAAGAGGAAGTCGGAGGATAAAAAGAGTGGTTCTGGCGGTAGATTCAAGTTCAAAAAGGGAGAAAGTGGTAGCAAAGATAAGGGGAAGGCTGGAGAGAAATATCAAGAGAAGAGGTGCTACAAATGTCAGCAATCGGGACATCTCTCAAGATCGTGTCCGACGATTAAGTGTTATAATTGTCAGGAAAAAGGGCATTGTAAGAATGATTGCCCTAAAATTAAAGGATGAAAGAACCTAGCCAAAGGGCGGGAGTTTGTTATGAAGAAGGGTGGTGATAAAGAAGTTAATGAGGATGTTGTGGCAGGTATGTTCCCTCTAAACAACATTTATTCTAAGGTTTTATTTCACACGGGTGCAAATAAGAGTTTTGTGTCAACTTCCTTTGGTTAATACCTAGGAAAAGAACCTGTAGTACTAGATATTGCTTATGAGGTAGAAACCACAAATGGAGGAAGTGATGTGATAATAGTAGTGTATAAGGATTGCTTGCTTAATTTAAATGGTGTTGAGTTTCCAGTTAATGTTATGCCTATGAACTTGTGTGGTTACTATGTAGTCATAGGAATGAACTGGTTAACTTATAATCGAGCCCAATTTGATTCTGAGAAAAAGTTGGTTAGGGTATGTAAGTCAGATGGTAAAACATTAGTGGTTAAGGGAGATAGTATCGGAGGTAATATCCGGATGATATCTGCAATTAAGGCTAGTAAATACGTGATGAAAGGTTGTAAGGTATTTATAGCCTATGCTTTAGATGCTAAACCCGAAAAACAGATATCGGATATCCAAGTCGGGTGTGTGATTACCCTGATGTGTTTCCTAAAGACTTACCTGGACTCCTTCCCAACCGACAAATCGAATTTCGAATCGATTTAATACCTGAAGCAAGGCCGATTGCGAAGGCTCCTTATCGTTTGGCGCCCTCCGAATTGCAAGAGCTGATGAAGCAAGTCCAGGAGTTGCTCGACTTAGGCTTCATTAGACAGAGTTCATCCCCTTGGGGTGCACCAGTTCTGTTTGTGAAGAAGAAGGACGGCTCCATGCGGATCTGCATCGACTACCGTTAGCTGAACAAGTTGACAATTAAGAACAAGTATCCCTTGCCGAGGATAGACGATCTGTTTGATCAGCTGCAAAGAGCCAGCTATTTCTCCAAGATCGATCTTAGGTCTGGATACCGTCAACTAAAGGTGCGGGAAGAAGATATTCCCAAGACGGGTTTTAGAACCCGTTATGGGCACTATGAGTTTTTGGTTATGTCTTTTGGATTAACCAATGCCCCTGCAGCATTCATGGATCTCATGAACAGAGTCTACAAGCCGTATCTGGACAAATTCGTCATTGTCTTTATCGATGATATTTTGGTCTATTCGAGAGATTAAAATGATCATGTTGAACACTTGAGGAAGGTTATGGAAACTCTCAGGCAGGAGAAGCTGTACGCTAAGTTCTCGAAGTGTGATTTTTGGAAGAGAGAATTTCAATTTCTCGGGCATGTGATAAATGAAGATGGTGTTCAAGTAGATCCAACTAAGATAGAGGCTATAATGAAATGGGAAGTCCCGAAGACTCCCACGAAAATTAGAAGCTTCTTTGGTTTAGCTGGGTACTTCCAAAGATTTATCAAGGACTTCTCTAAGATTGTTATACCGATGACTGCATTAACGCGGAAGAAGGCTGAGTTCAAATGGGGACCCGAACAAGAGGAAGCCTTTAGCGTCTTGAAGAAGAAGCACTGTAGCGCTCCAATTCTTTCATTACCCGAAGGTAATGAGGATTTTGTGGTATGTTGTCATGCCTCACTTAATGATCTTGGTTGCGTGCTGATGCAACGAGATAAGGTCATTGCCTATGCATCACGAAAATTGAGCGTTCATGAGAAACGTTACACCACACATGACTTGGAATTAGGTGCTATAGTGTTTGCCTTGAAGACGTGGCGACACTATCTTTACGGTACTAAATTCGTGATATATTCTGATCACAAAAGCCTTCAACACCTTTTTGATCAGAAGGAGCTAAATATGAGGCAACGTAGATGGATGGAATTGTTTAGCGATTATGATTGTGAGATCAAATACCACCCTGGAAAGGCCGATGTGGTAGCAGATGCCCTGAGTCGAAAGGAGAGGGTTAAACCCATTAGAGTAAGGGATTTGCAGATCGTTGTAACGATTGATTGGAAGGATCAGATCGTTGAAGCTCAGACAAATGCCTTGAAGGAAGAAAGCATCAGGAAGGAGCGAATGGTGAGAAAGGAAGGTTTGTTGACAAAGGGAAAGGATGAGATTCTAAGGTTTGGGTCAAGAATTTGGATTCCAAAGTTTGGAGGTATCCAGGATAAGATTCTTAACGAAACCCACAAGTCTAAGTATGTAACACCTATAAAAATTTCGTATCCGAATTATTAGTTAAGATACTCGATCGGGTGGTCATAAAAAGTAGTTGGTATATATATAACAATAATATTTCAAATATAGTCAAACGAGTAAGAAACGGATAAAATGGTTCTTAGAAATGTGAAATGTTTAGACGATCAATTATTATTTTAGTAGACCGTCTTTATAATAAAGAAAACTATATTAGATTTGAACTTTCTCTGTTTTTAACGAAACTTAGGTCGATGAGTAGAGAATGATGAGCTCATCCTAGCGGTATACTTATAATTTTATAGAACGGTATATTTTAAAAGTTATACGAGAAAAACGAATGAAGCAACTGAATTAATTAATTCTAATATTATAAGCAAGCTAGCAGGCTAGCATGTCAATTTATATATGCATCCCACATCGATGCTATGAAAATTTGATGCTAAGAAAATTTGAGCTGCGTACTTACTTATATAGAAACTTAGAGTTAGAGTTTTATATATTCAGTTCTTTTAACGGGAACGCTCTAGTTTAGAGAATCCCCCAACATAAAGTACCATATTGGGTGTTGTTAGTAGTCGTTTTTGGAGCACGAATAGGGAGACTCTACGTCAAATTTCCGTGGATAGTTTAAGAGGTATATCCTTATTTAAATTTATGTCTAGTTAATAGTTATATTTGTTAGTATATATTTTGTGGGGATTAGGGTCAGGGTAGGGGTAGACGTTGGGTAACTTGACCCTGGTCTAGACATGGACTGATCAACCATGTCTAAATTAGATAGAGTTATCCATAGTTGACCACGATGCTGACAAGCCAGTACCTCACTCCTTACATAATTATAAGTTAAGACTTGCCCTAATGCTAACCAGGAACCAAACTTCGTAATTGGTACAGTAGCACCATTTAAGCCATCAATATAGTTTAAAGGCACGAGGATCTTGGTCAGAAATCTCAAAGGGGTAGAAAGTAAGAAGAAGTGTTGTCCAATAGAAGTTATCCTGATTAAGGTGAATACATTTGTATTTTAAATGCTTTTGTAAAATCTTTATTATTTCGAAACCAGCATGAAAAGTAGTTAATTTATTAATGCATGCTGGTAAAATACGAGACGAACACTTGGCACGTACGGTCTGATCAGAAATGGTATACACGTGCTTAGGCAGAACTCATACGGTGAGTTCTGTAACTAAGCGTGGCTGGTACAGTTTGCGTGCCCAAAGGTATGAGATTCCCTAGGCACCAGATTTATAATGAAATAACTCACAGCCAACAAACTATTATCAGTGTGCAAGATGGTGTGTATTTTATCCATGTTACTAGTATGGTTAATCTAAATTAATGCTTTCATGCTTTTAAATGATTTGGGTCTACAGATGATATTCACCAGCATTATCGCTGATGTTTTATTTTGAAAACCTTTTAAAGGTAATGAATAGAATAGTATGGAATTGCTAAGTGCCATGTTGTACATATAATGTTTTACATGTGCACGTTAGCTAATTAAGCGCAAGATACATCAAAGAAGAATGGACGTATTCGATGAAGAAATCTTGTAGCTTTAAATATTTATAGTAATATGAAATTACTATTTTTGTAAAATAACGGGTAGTTAAGCCCAGTTATATGAAAACAATGTTTCCTTGTAAACATTATGAAATATTATGAAATGGGAACATTAATGTTTTGAGAAAAGTATTCCGGTGCATTTGAACTCTGTGTTTTCAGAATAACATAATCAAAGCAGGTACCAATCGGGTCACACGTCCGGGCATGCCAAACCCGGGGTGTGACAGGTTGGTATCAGAGCCATAGGTTTCAGTGAATTAGATAATTGATTTAGTATCTAGGCTTTAACCATGATCAGAGAGAATGCCGACTAAGAAAAGTTGGTAGATATCTGCATAGAAATGTATGACTTACTGTATAAGTCAAAACAATAGTTTGTTTTCTATAGCTTTAGAAATGATTCCTACTAGAAAAAAAATGTAGGTAGATGCATGTTGTTAATTGCTTTATAGCATGTTAGAATACATTAATTTGTTTTCTATATGTACTAAGTAATAATTGTACAACAGACTATATGTCTGATGAAAGTTGGGATTTCCTTTTCTGTAGAATGTCTAAACGAATAAGTGGACCTTCAAATAATACTCGAGGAAGAAAGAAAAAGGTCATTGAAAATAATTATCTGGATGGTCAAACTATCAATAGAGATGAGGTGCAACATATGATTAGTCAAGCTATTACAAATGCTATACCTAAATTTCTAATAGTTCTAGAAAATAATCATAAATGTTATAAAGAAAAAGAACATTCTGGTAGTAAGAGGAAAACTACTGAAACTCATAATAGTTCTAACAATAGTGAAGATGAGGTTAACAAACCCAAGAAAAGAATAAGGGCTCAGCATGAAGGCTGTAGCTATAAAACATTCCGGGCATGTAAACCCGTGGAGTTTGCGGGAACTGAAGGAGCTATTGCTGCGTTAAGATGGCTAGAGAGAACAGAAGTAGTCCTGGCAAACATTCCTAAATGTTCTGAGGACGACAAAGTTCTTTATGCCACAAACTCTCTGAAAGATAATGCAATGGAATGGTGGAATAATTAGATTTAAAGAAAAGGGAGAACTGCGGCATGTGAAATGAGCTGGGAAGAATTTTCTGAAGCTATGCTAAAAAGGTTCCGTCCCAAAAATAAGAAGGAACAAATTAAAAGGAAATTCTTGGACCTTTCAATGATTGGCACCAATCTTAAGGATTATAATACTAAGTTCTTTGAATACTCTCGATTCGTGCCTCACCTGGTAACCCAGAGGAAAGTATGATAAATCGCTATATATGGGGTCTCGTGAGTGAGATTCGTGATACAGTGAAGGTAGCAATGCCTACAACGATTGATTCTGCAGTCGAGCTTGCAGGAATGATGACAGATGGAATGATTCGCACCCAAGAAGAAAACAAGAAGAAAGAGCTTTTTCAGAAGGGTGAACAAGAAGTCAGAAAATCTAAGAGGGATCTTGGGAGGAAGAATAATAATGGCATGGGTTTAAAGCCAGAATTTCATGTTTGTAAGAAAAGGCATTCTGGAAGATGCAAATTTGAAACACTGACATTTTGTGACTTTTGTAAAATGGCAGGACACACCATTGAGATTTGCAGAAAGAAAAATGGTGGGTGTTTTAATTATGGAGAGAAAGGACATTTCCGACCGGATTGTCCTAAGTTGAAAACGGGTGGTTTAGGGAACGCTAGAAACAAAAATGATAACAATGGAAAGAAGAATGTGAGGGCATTTGTGATGAATGCAAAAGAAGCAACTCAACTAACGGATGCCATTACCGGTACGTTTCTCGTAAATGATTCTTATGCAAGGGTATTATTTAATACTAGTGCAAACCAAAGCTTTGTAGACAATAAGTTTTGTACATTGCTTAATATACCCTTAGCTAAGTTATCAAGAACGTATGAAGTTGAGACGGCTAGTGGGGAGATAATTCGAATTCTCGACTCTCTCGATAATTGTCACATAACTCTCTCTGGACATATCGTACCAATCCAGTTATTGCCAATGGCTTTAGCGGGTTTCGATATTGTTTTGGGTGTGGATTGGTTAGCCGTTAACCAAGCTCGTATCCTTTGTGACAAGAGAATTATCGAACTTCGTGCCCCAACAGGACGAAGAATAACTATCCATGGAGATAAGCCAACAAACCCGTAAAGATTATCTCTTGTTTAAAAACAATTCGTTGTTTAAGCAAAGGTTGTCTAGCCTATCTGATCTGTGTGTCAGATAATAGCAAGAGGAAAAAGATAGAAGAAGTTCCTATCATGTCTGAATATCCAGATGTTTTTCCAAATGAACTACCTGGAATTCCTCCAGATCGTGAAGTGGAATTCAAAATAGATCTAGTTCCGGGTGCAGCTCCGATAGCCAAAGCTCCATACCGTTTAGCCCCTACTAAAATGAAGGAATTAAAGAAGCAATTAGTCGAGTTGTTAGAAAAAGGGTTTATTCGACCAAGCTCATCACCTTGGGGTGCTCTAGTTTTGTTTGTCAAGAAGAAAGATGGGTCGATGAGAATGTGCATAGACTATCGTGAGCTTAACAAGGTTACAATCAAGAACCGATATCCGCTTCCTCGAATTGACGATCTTTTCGATCAACTACAAGGAGCCTGGTATTTCTCGAGAATTGATCTTAGATCAGGCTATCACCAACTGAAAGTTCAAAAGGAAGATATTTTGAAAACTGCTTTTCGAACAAGATATGGACATTATGAGTTCACAGTAATGCCTTTTGGACTCACTAATGCCCCAGCCGAATTCATGGATATGATGAATCCACTTTGTCAACCATATCTGGATAAGTTTATTATTGTCTTTATCGACGATATACTTATCTATTCCAAAAGTGAGGAAAAGCATAAAACTAATCTTAGAATCCTATTTGAATTGTTAAGACAAGGGAAATTGTGCGCCAAATTCTCCAAATGTGAATTTTGGTTATCCGAGGTACAATTCCTTGGACATGTCATTAATGCTAGTGGTATTCGCGTAGATCCAGCAAAAATAAAAGCCATTTCTAAATGGAAAAATCCAGAAACACCAACAGAAGTACGTAGCTTCTTAGGGTTGGCCGGATACTATCGACGATTCATAAAGAACTTCTCTCGTATTGCTGTCCCCTTTGACAAAATTAACTCGAAAGAAAGTAACTTTCCAATGGGGACCAGAACAAGTTGAAGCTTTTCAAACCCTGAGAGAAAAGTTAACGAATGCACCAATCTTAGCATTGCCTGAAGGTAACGAAGACTTTGTTGTATTCTGTGATGCATCATACACTTGCTTTGGGTGTGTGTTAATGCAACGAGGTAAAGTTATCGCTTATGCATCTCGTCAACTTAAAGTCAATGAAATAGGTTATCCAACTCATGACTTAGAGTTAGGTGCCATAATCTTTACGCTAAAGTTATGGAGGCACTATCTCTATGGAGCTAGATTTATTATCTACTCTGATCATAAGAGCTTAAAACATATATTTGATCAGAAGGAGTTAAACATGAGACAAAGACGTTGGCTGGAAGTCTTGAGTGATTATGATTGTGAAATCTGTTATCATGAGGGAAAAGCCAACGTTGTAGCTGATGCCTTGAGCAGAAAAGAACATGAAAAACCTTAAAGAGTTCGGGCCTTACGACTTGAACTACAAGTTTATTTAATGGGTCAACTAAAGGATGCTCATTTGATGGCCCAGGAAAATGAAAACATTGACAGAGAAGGAATGAAGGGAATTGTGACAACCCGACTATTATGACCCACTTTAACCTTAGTTATTATTGATAATTATATTATTAGAAACATGATTACTTGAGATTACTTTAATTAACTATTATCTGAGTGCAAATACACATTTAAGAGACAAAATATTATTTTAGTGATACCCGAATATTATTTGTACACGTGTATTTATTATGTTTAGGTGATTACTAGGGTGCCTTATATTAGACTAAGTAGAACCATTAGAAACAATAGTGGAACGATGCCTTAGTGTGATAATATTCTTTTCAAACAAACAAATAAAATTACCCGACATTTATAAAATGAAACTAATAGGGTAATATTTATACCATAAAACTCAATGAAAACCCCCCAATAAGTCTTAGAATTTTTGACCAACTCATTTTATTCAATACCACTAAAGATACCAGCAACTCAAATTAAATACCCCTTACAAGTCTTCCTTTGCTTATAAATAAAAACATGACAAAAGAAAATTAAAACATGCATATATGTATGTAAATTCGTACATACATACATATAAAAAAAAATCAAAATAATAGAAAACAACTCAACATAACTTGTTGATATAAATCACCTCCCATTTCACCCAATAAAAATTCATAGCTTACATTGGTCTTATCACAACCCTATTACCTCTTGAAACACTCAACCACCATTACTTAACCCATCTACACTCAACCTTCACCTATCTCTACCTCTCTCATATTTTTGATACTTCCTCTCTTTATCTCTCTATATCTCACGAAAAACACACACCAACACCATAATAATCTGCATTTTCATCCACCTCCTAGCAAGCTTCAAGAGTTAAAAATCGAATACCAAGCTCAAAGGTAACGAAATATGACTTTTCTTTAGTTTTCTACACTTAAATCTCGCAAAACTCTTATCCTTCCATCCACAACAGAAAGTTTCAGCAGCAAAGTCACGAGTTCTCGAAGTCATCCACGCCCCATAGGTCGTTTTTCTTGAAGCCAAGCAAGACGAAGGTTTGTACATGGCAAAACACACTAAAAACCTTCATTTCTACACTAGTTTACACCATTTAACACCTTGTTTTGAAACCATATAAAAACCCACGAAATAAAACACTTAAAAACAGTAAATAAACTTGTCTTTAACATGGTTAAAAGATATAATAACTCATGGTTTGTTTTAGTACAAAACTATGAAAGATTACATTGATGTAAATGGTTGTTTTGAACACTTAAAAACCCAAAAATGAGATGAACACAAGCACCAACATAACTTTCAGATTCAAAACTATAAATGAGGTGGAAATAATATACAAAATCGTGATGCAAGTTAAGGAGGTAATAAGATTTGATAAACGGGTGAAACGGGTGAAAACCGAGCACCCAGTAAGCCTTAAAACTACAAATTTGCACCAAACATTATGAAACTTAATTTTTATTATCTCCAGGCCTTTATGAATTTATTTTAGCCATAGAAAATAAGTTTCATGATTTATTGCTTTAAAATGTATTTTCTACAAATTTATTAGTGAAAATAATCACTAAAATGTACATTTTCATAAATAAATTCTAATAATTAATCAAAAAAGTTAAAAATCACAAATTTAGTATTTTACAGTAGCATATGACTACTAAAACATATTTTTGTCATAAAAAGTGGGAAACCATATATTTTACCTTACGGTTACGGTTAAAACGTGTTTTTAACGGTTTTGTGTAAAAGTTGAGATTTTTGTACCTATAACCTAAAATCTTATTATTTACAGATTATATACACTAATGTGAGCCCATGATACTGATTTTTTGAAGTATTGAGTCAAGTGGTTGAGAAAATGGATTTTTAACGCGTAATATGACGGTTTTACCGTAACCGGTAAAACCAAAATGTATATTTTTATAACATATAAACTTTTCTAGAACTTTTGGTTATAATATGACTCAAATAAGTATATTAGACTTATAAAGTATGTATGGACCCTTTTTGGGTCAAGAAGCGATAAGATAAGAAACTTTTGGGTTAAAAGTGTCATTTTTGAAACTTAAGGGACTAAAAGTGACAATTCTGAAAATCTTACTGTTTTGGAACTGAAATTTTATAAAAGTCACTAAGAATCAGATTACAAAAGTTACGGCAAGAAAAACTTGATTAGTGATGAACTAAACCTTAAAAACGTGTTAACTACGTATGTGTAACGATATTAATTAACGACACCCGAACCACGTTATCTAAAACGAGTATAAAATATGGGGCGGAGTTGGAACTTATAGAACAGGTCCGTATCATGAAAATATATTTATGGATAAGCGATAAATATTAAGAACTCGAAACTCTAAGACTTTCCAATTTAAGAAACGTTATTTTTTTTACAATACTTGACAACAACACCGTAAGGTGAAATATTGAATACGTCACACACTTAGGGGTGCACATGGTTATATAAGAGCCTATAAATTATAAACTTACGAGTACATCACATTACGATAGGTTGCTAAGAAGCGAGCCGGACTTATTTGCTAATTGTGACATTTTGCTATATTTACAAGGTGAGTTTCATGAATCCCTTTTTACTTAATGTTTTGGGATGGAAGCATGCTATTTTTAAAAGTTTTGAAGTGTATATATTTGATTGCTACTTTGAGTTATTTGATGTGTTATTTGTGATGTATCTGATTCTATCTGCTAAATTATTTACACGATCATTAATTCTATCTTTGAGATGGACCGCTTGTTTATATGGGTAGTACTACTTGGGGAATCCCCCACGCGCAGTGCCTACTTGCCATACACCAATGGCGTTAGAGGTAGGGTCCGCACTGAGATCCTGCGGGGTCGTTCGCGGCATGTGACAGGTTTTTGAATGAGACGAGTGTTCTTGCACTAGCAGAGTGGGAACATGTATTTGGGCTTAGTCCCGGCTCTTTTGGTATTTGATGAGGCACAAGCCGGGCTAAGTACAGGGTTGATTGTGTAACATCACGAAACATTATTTCATTTTGTAACATCACGAGACCATATTAAATGTTGTTTTCTTTACTTTTTATGAAAACCTCGAAACTGATATTTACGGTTTATCACGAATTAAACCATGTTTTACAAACAATTATCTTTTTGAAACATAAACTTGAAACTCACCAACTTTTTAGTTGACCCATTTTCTTTTGAGCATGTTTTCAGGTAATTGAAGTTGGACTTAGCTAACTATCATTAGAGGAAGAAGCCTTAGATGTCAACCCATTATGATGGCAATACTATTTCACCGTCTAAACTTAAAAGACTATTTGATATTATGTATTTTGGTTAAGACACTTGTCGTTTCATATTTGGAACTACGTTTTACGTCCTTAGTGGACGGGATAAAACTTATATTTATTATGTAATGAAGTAATGCCATGCTTATTTCCTTTAATCTTTGGTTTATTAGAAGTACGCTTCCGCCACTTCGTTGATTATCAGTCGTCACACGTCACCCGCCTAACCGGGGTGTGACAGGAATGCTCGATCAACTGGTTAAAGGAGAGGATAAAATTCTTAGAATGAATAAGCGTATCTGGGTGCCAATTACTGGTAATCTTAGAGAAAGGATCCTGGAAGAGGCTCACAAATCTAAATATTCAATGCACCCAGGATGCGACCAAATGTATAAAAATCTAAAAAGCAATTACTGGTGGATAGGCATGAAGAAACATATTGCTACATATATTGCAAGATGTCTAACTTGCTCACAAGTTAAAGTAGAACACCAAAAGCCATCTGGTTTATTTCAACAGTTAGAGCTACCAGTATGGAAATGGGAAATGATAACCATGGACTTTATCAGTAAACTTCCACGAACCAATTTTGGAAATGATACGATTTGGGTCATCGTTGACAGACTCACAACGTCTGCCCATTTTCTTCCAATGAAAGAAACACACTCTATGGATAAGTTGGCACGACTTTATGTTAATGAAATAGTATCTTTGCACGGTGTGCCTTTATCCATAGTATCAGATCGAGATAGTCGTTTTACATCCCGATTCTGGAAAAGCTTCCAGAAAACTTTGGGAACAAAGTTAAATCTTAGTACTGCCTATCATCCACAAACTGATGGACAAAGTGAGAGAACCATCCAAACATTGGAAGATATGCTTCGAGCGTGCGTGCTTTACTTTGGTGGTAGTTGAGATGATCATCTTCCATTAATGGAGTTCTCTTATAACAATAGTTATCATGCAAGTATTGACGCAGCGCCATTTGAAGCGTTGTATGGCAGAAAATCCAGAACCACTGTATGTTGGTCTGAAATTGGTGAAAATTAGTTATCGGGACCAGAAGTTGTCCATGAGACAACTGATAAGGTTCTCCAAATCCGAGAGCGTTTGAAACTAGCTAGAGAACGACAAAAGAAGTATGCTGATAAAACAAGGAAGTCATTAGTATTTGCCAAAGATGATAAGGTGTTGTTAAAAGTTTCACCTTGGAAAGGTGTTGTCCGATTTGGAAAGAAAGGGAAACTTAGCCTACGTTTTGTAATACCTTTCAAGGTAATTAAAAGAGTAGGACCGGTGGCTTATCAGTTGCAGCTACCAGAGAAAATGAATGGAATACATGATGTGTTTCATGTATCAAATCTAAGAAAATATCTGGCAGACGAGACATTGAAAATGCCATTAGAGGATGTAGAGGTTGATGAAAACTTGTAGTTTAAAGAACAAACCTTACAGATAGAAGACAAACAACTGAAAAGTTTAAAGAGGAAAAGATTAATTCTTGTGATAATGGAACTCCCAGTGTGGTCCAAAATATACTTGGGAGTTAGAATCAGAGATGAAAAAGAAGTACCCTCACCTGTTCCAGTAAATCTCGAGGACGAGATTTAAATAAAGGTAGGGAGGATGTAACACCTATAAAAATTTCGTATCCGAATTATTAATTAAGATACTCGACCGGGTGGTCATAAAAAGTAGTTGGTATATATATAACAATAATATTTCAAATATAGTCAAACGAGTAAGAAACGGGTAAAATGGTTCTTAGAAATGTGAAATGTTTAGACGGTCAATTATTATTTTAGGAGACCGTATTTATAATAAAGAAAATTATATTAGATTTGAACTTTCTTTGTTTTTAACAAAACTTAAGTCGATACGTAGAGAATGATAAGCTCATCCTAGCGGTATACTTATAATGTTATAGAACGATATATTTTAAAAGTTATACAAGAAAAACGAATGAAGCAGCTGAATTAATTAATTCTAATATTATAACCAAGCTAGCAGGCTAGCATGTCAATTTATATATATGCATCCCACATCAATGCTATGAAAATTTGAGCTGCTTACTTACTTTCTGTATATAGAAGCTTAGGGTTAGAGTTTTATATATTCAGTTCTTTTAACGAGAACGTTCTAGTTTAGAGATACCCGAGCATACAGTACCCTATTGGGTGTTGTTAGTAGTCGTTTTTGGAGCAGGAATAGGGAGACTCTACGTCAAATTGCCGTAGATAGTTTAAGAGGTATATCCGTATTTAAATTTATGTCTAGTTAATAGCTATATCTGTTAGTATATATTTTGTGGGGCTTAGGGTCAGGGTAGACGTTGGGTAACTTGACCCTGGTCTAGACATGGACTGATCACCCATGTCTAAACTATATAGAGTTATCCATAGTTGACCACGATGCTAACAAGCCAGTACCCCACTCCTTACATAATTAATAGCTAAAACTTGCCCTAATGCTAACCAGGAACCAAACTTCGTAATTGTTACAGTAGAACCATTTAAGCCATCAATATAGTTTAAAGTGCACAAGGATCTTTGTCAGAAATCTCAAAGGGGGTAGAAAGTAAGAAGAAGTGTTGTCTAAGAGAAGTTATCCTGATTAAGGTGAATACATTTGTATTTTAAATGCTTTTGTAAAATCTTTATTATTTCGAAACCAGCATGAAAAGTAGTTAATTTATTAATGCATGCTGGTAAAATACGAGACGGACACTTGGCACATACGGTCTGATCAGAAATGGTATACATGTGTTTAGGCAGAACTCATACGGTGAGTTCTGTAACTAAGCGTGGCTGGTACAGTTTGCGTGCCCAAAGGAGTAAGTTTCCCTAGGCACCAGAGTTATAATGAAATAACTCACAGCGAACAAATTGTTATCAGTGTGCAAGATGGTGTGTATTTTATCCATGTTCTTAGTATGGTTAATCTAAATTAATGCTTTCATGCTTTTAAATGATTTGGGTCTACATATGATATTCACCAGCATTATCGCTGATGTTTTATTTTGAAAACCTTTTACAGGTAATGAATAGAAAAGGATGGAATTGCTAAGTGCCATGTTGTACATATAATGTTTTACATGTGCACGTTAGCTAATTAAGCACAAGATAAATCAAAGAAGAATGGACGCATTCGATGAAGAAATCTTTTGGCTTTAAATATTTATAGTAATATGAAATTACTATGTTTTGTAAAATAACGGGTAGTTAAGCCCAGTTATATGAAAACAATGTTTCCTTGTAAAAATTATGAAATACTATGAAATGGGAACAATGTTTTCAGAATAAAATAATCAAAGCAGATACCAATCGGGTCACACGTTCGGGCATGCCAAACCCGGGTGTGACAAAGTACTTGATTCATCCTGGAATAGATTAGATGTTTAAGAGCTTGAAAGAGCATTATTGGTGGCCCATTATGAAGAGATCAAGTGCACAGTATATGTAGAAGTGTTTGACTTGTTTACAAGTTAAGATTGAGCATCAGAAACCAGCAGGTCTGTTACAACATATAGAACTGCCAGTTTGGAAGTGGGAAAGAATAACAATGAATTATGTCACGAAGCTCCCAAGAACTCGTGCAGGGCATAATGCCATATGGGTGATTGTAGACCGATTACCAAGTTTGCTCATTTCATACCATATAACGAGAGCTACTCTTCAGAGAAGATGGCGAAATTGTATATCAAGGAGATTGTGAGTAGACATGGCGTGCCACTTTCGATCATCTCCGACAGAGATAGTCGATTCACGTTAAGGTTTTGGGCAAGTTTGCAAAAAGATCTAGGAACTAGATTGAATTTGAGCACGACATATCATCCTCAAACTGATGGGCGGAGTGAGCGTACGATCCAAACCCTCAAGGATATGTTACGTGCGTGTGTGATTGACTTTAGTGGTAGTTGGAATGAATTCTTACAATTGGTTGAGTTTTCATACAACAATAGTTATCACACCAGCATAGGGATGGCACCATTTGAAGCACTTTATGTAAGAATGTGCAGAACTCATGTTTGTTGGACGGAAGTAGGGGAGGATCAGTTGTGTAGTACAGAGATGATGCTGGAAACAACTGATAAAATCCAACAGATTAGGCAAAGGCTAAAAGCTGCCCAGGATAGGCAGAAAAGTTATGCTGACGTCCGTAGAAGGCCTTTAGAATTCAAAGTCGGAGATTATTTGATGTTGAAAGTATCTCTTTGGAAAGGAGTGGTGAGGTTTATCAAACGTGGAAAGTTAGCCCCGAGATACATTGGTCCATTTAAGGTTATTGCGAGAGTTGGGAAAGTTGCTTATAAACTTGAGTTACCCGAAACCTTGAAGGGTGTGCACGATACCTTTCATGTGTCAAACTTAAGGAAATGTTTGGCAAATCCGAATCAAGCTGTGACATCTGCCCCGAACCCGAACCCGGATACCCGATTCAAACCCGAAGTTGTTTATCTGTAATTCGTATTTATTACTTCGAAATGTAACGTTCATTAAAATTATGAATGTATATGTCGAATCTTTACGTTATTCTCATCGCATTTAATCCACCGTATTATATCTCAAAATATTTAAAGTATACTAAATAATCACTATTTATATTATCTAAATTCAAAAATATATATATAGTGCTTTATAAAAGAAAACTTATTAAAAACGTCCAATAAATAACGCTTCTAAGTCTCAAAATAGTCTCTTAGTGACTTAAACGAACTAAAACTATAAAAACGTCACTTATATAATCGTTACGCTTCAACTTGGTTAAGTTAGTTAATTAATATAACTTATAAACTAAACTTTGTGCCCAAAGTGTAAGTTCTAAAAACTTGAATTTAAGTAATTAACTTAAAAGGAAACAAAGTTAAACTAAAAGGACCGAAAGTGTAAATAAGTAATTACCCAACCCCCCCTGTGCATTAAACCCCTTTTTCCGGCTGATCGCCGGCCAGTTCTCCGGCCAAACAGAACAACTCCGGCGAGCCCCTTTATACGCGTTTTGACCGCAATTAAGCACCCAAAAATCAATTCCGAAACCTTCTAAAACTGTTTTCGAACCCGTATCAATCTTTAATCGTGCGATTACAGCTGTTTAACGCGTTGATTTGCACTAATTTGGTAAACCCGAAATCACGGAATTAAAATCGACACCAATGCTTGCAATTACATCAATTCTTTCGACATACACACTCTATACCACTCGTTTATCGCATCTCCAAACCAAAAACACTGCAATTTTGCTCTGCACATATCCAAACCAATCGATCTAAACCCATCTCCGACGACTTCATCTCTTTCAGCCTTCCGAGCACCAATAGAGGTACTTTTCGGGTTCGTTTCACTCTAATTGATCACCTTCATCTATCTATATCATTAAGTTGATCTCTTATCGTTTCCAGATCCATAAAAACCTCCAAGATCAGTCGACTCATTCTCGAACTCGAAACCATATCAAATCTCAATCAATCCGTAAGTTCTATATATCAAAATGTTCGTGAGATCATAGGAATTAAAAGCCCTATGATCGATTTTGCTGATGGTTAACAGGTTGAATCAATTGGATGGTTCTACATCTAGGGCTTGAAATGGAAATGGGTTGGATTGATGAATAAATGTTGAAAGAATTTAAAAACCAGAACATTAACAAAACTAATGAATTGGTCTGGTGGTTATGGCGTGTTGCTGTGAGAGGAATGGCCATGGGTTCGAGTCCCATGGCCCTGCTTTTGCTATTTAATTTTTATTTCCAGTCTCTTTCACATATTCTTAACATTAAAAATTATAATTAAAATTAACTAATTTATATTCTCTTTGTAAAATACTTTAAAGTGTATTTCAAATGTATACAAATAACAATCTTACGTGGTTACAAGTTTGGATTTCAAACTCTATTTTAAAACTACTAAAACGAATTCGTTTATAATATATACATACGAAATTACTATAATGTTTCGTACAAATTCCCAACTTACAATCTAAAACCTTAAAATCCCAAATCCGAAACCCTAGATCTCGGATTTGTGATTTCTATAGTACTATTTGTTTCGTTTCTAAGTAGGGTTCTTCCCATTTAATTAGGTGGTACCAATATTTGGAAGACCCTCGGTTCCTTGTAGCGTCGTTTCCTTTCTGTTATCTTTGTATTACGAGGTGAGTAAACTCACTCCCCCTTTTTACTATTTATGTTTTTGGGGCTGAAATACATGTTCATATAATACTATGGTTTTTCGTTTCTTTATTTCTATTTCAAATGAGATCATAAAATGTGTTAATCTTGCCGGCCGCTTGATGCAAAATTATGTGATAGCTAATAGTATTTATATATTATTGTAATTTCCACCGGTACGATGTTAGCGCTAATGGCTTGACAAGCCCACCTACACTAATGACCTGATAGGTGATTTTAACCCGGCGATTCTATGTACGATTCTATGTTCGATTCTATGTGTTGGTTACTAGTTACTACAACTGATGCTTGTCGCTATGTTGCTATGTCCCTTAGATGCTTATACATTTATTGATAACTTATATATATCGAGATGGTTAAATGACGGTTAAACGATAGTTATCAGTATTTGTAACATGAGTGGTTCCTCATGACTTGTTGCTAAAGGTTACCCTGCGGGGTCTATGGATTCTTGTTTCTATGTGGTTCTATGGTCATGGTTGAGATATATGATGATATTACTAGACACATAAGGTTGCGAAACATATTTATAATGATCTCGGATTTCTTATTACGTACTATTACTGTGTTTTACTCACTAGCTAATTCTTTAGCTAACTTATTTTACATGTATTTCAGGTGGTGTTTGAGACGGTTATGGTTCAAGATACTTAGGATGCTTCGGACCTAGAATAAATAAACTTGATTTATATGTCGGCTTTTATTACGATTTAAGACTAGTTATTGCTTCATTTATGTCACACATTTATTACATTAATGGTATTAAAATATGCATTTAGTGCCATGTGCTTTGTACTATTGATATCCATTTTACTTGACGCGCCCGGTGTTTTCCGCCGCCGGGCGGGGTGTCACACAAGCTGTACCTCTCGAAGATGTTCAAGTAAGCGAGAAGCTATCTTTTACTGAGAGGCTAGTAAAGATTCTTGATACTCAAGAAAGAAAGTTGAGAAAGAAAAGAATCCGGTTAGTGTTGGTCCAATGGAAGGACAAAGAGGAACGAAGAAGACTTGGGAATTGACTAGTGAGATGAAAGCCAAATATCATCAGTTATTTTTGTAATACTCGAATTTCGAGGACGAAATTCTTTTAAGGAGGGGTGAAATGTAAAACCCAAAATTTCGATGAATGTATATGTCGTTAATGGGCGGGTGTTCATGTAAATAGCACGTTAACTAAAAAGTCCTAATTTAAAGTGATAAACTCTAGGCATGATAGAGGACTGAAGGTGAAGAACGTGGGCGAAAACGGAACTCTTATCGGAGTTATAACGAAGCGGGAAATGCGAAAACACCCGAGGAAAGCCCGAAACTTCTTTCGAGCATATGTTGACTTACAAAAAGAGTTACGGAGCCCGATGTGAATGCGGGTGAAGAGGGTAGGCCCGTGCGCGTATTGCCTAACACTTGTCGAGTGGAAAACAGCTGTCTGGCACCCACCATCTACGCATACGCGTAGATGGGCATACGGTGTTGCGCGTATCGCCTAGTGTGTGCTCGGCAGCCTATATAAAGGGGTGCACCCCGCTTCACTCCTTGCTCACTTCTTTTTCTCTCTCTAGATTTTTTAGAGAGAGAAACCCTTAGTTCTCTTGCAGAATCGTGCGTTGTGTGCGGTACCCTGCGTCGGAGCGTTCCTTCGAGTCTCGGGCGCGTGTAGATCGCTTGGTGTGAGTGTAGGTTCTGCCCGAGTGAAGAACGATGATCATCAAGGTGTTGCGCGATTGAAGATCGGTGATCGACGAGGTAAATGGTCTTTCAATCTCTTTAGTTTAGGACGGGATTTGGGTTGGGAACCCGATGGGAATGCGGGTGAAGATACCCGCATAGCACGAGGGACGTGCCGGGAGAAATGGTAGCGGGATAAACACCCGCAACTAACGGGTAGATTACCCGAGGAGGGCGCGGGTTGAATATCCGTACCCTGGGTATGATATCCGTTGTGAACGGATAACATATCTATGTAGAATTCATTTAGATTCTCGAGGTCCGTGATTTGGTAAGCGTAGATGGCAACGACTCGTATCTAGTCGTATGCTTTGCTAGTTAAGCCCTATGACTTACATAGTTTTAGGAATCGTTATTTATAACGTTATGATATCATGTTATAGGTGGATTATAGCTATTGAGGTTGATTGTCGGTATAACTATTAGTGTGAATGCAAAGATATCCATTTGGATTGATTGTCGGGATTAGATCAAGGAACGAAGCTAGTTGTGAGCTTGTGATCTTGTTGAGGTGAGTTCATACACCCAAACTCTTCTGCAACTGTTTTGGTTTTGAAATTATTTTATGTGTTTATAAAACTGGATGTGTTGCTTAAACCTGTTTTGGTTGGAAATGATTGTGAGTTTTTGTATAAACTCTTTTGGAATGGTTGTGCTCTTAAACTGTTGTTTTTGAACGGTTGGTTAGCATTCTACGGTAAATATCGGGCAATACCACTTCAGTTATAGGGTGACGCGGTAAACTCGGTGAAGGGTATATGCATATATTCTGCTCCAGCGCAGACGTGCTTGACGGAGTTGTTGAGAGGTTTATCGTATTGTCTGTGTATATTTATCTGATTATGTTAGCATGTTTATGAAATATTCTGCTCCAAATTAGAATATCTTACGACTCTGTATGCCACATTAGTAACTTGAAAAGCATGTTACTATAATGTACGACACCTCACAACTTCTAACAACACCTTACAATACAGTAAGTAAACATAAAATCCATAATAAACCTAATGAATTCGTACGAGTCCTTTGAACAACGTATTACAAGTTAGGTCATCTTAAGAATCTGTATGACATATTAGCACGTTGAAAAGCACGTAAGTATGACGTAGGACGCCTTAAAGCTCCAAACAACACATTACAACACCGTACGAAACCATAAAACTCCATAATAAACCTAATGAATTTGTCCAAGTCCTTTGAAAATTGTAAGTTAACTCATGACTTTTTACGATTTTGTATGCGACATTAGCAACATGAAAAACAATTTATAATAATGTAGGATTCGTTACAACTTTTAAGAACACCATACATCACAGTTCGAAACATTAAAACTCCATAATAAACCTAATGAATTTTTCCGAGTCATTTAAACATCGTACGACAACTTAGAATATTTTACGACTCTATATGCCACATTAGCCCCTTGAAAAGCATGTTACTATAATGTACGATACTTCACAACTCGTAACAACACCTTACAATACCGTAAGTAAACAAAAAATCCAAAATAAACCTAATGAATTTGTCCGAGTCTTTTGAACATCGTATTACAAGTTAGGACATCTTGAGACTCTATATGACATATTAGCACGTTGAAAAGCATGTAAGTATGACGTAGGACGCCTTAAAGCTCCAAACAACACATTACAACACCGTACGAAACCATAAAACTCCATAATAAACCTAATGAAATTGTCCAAGTACTTTCAAGATCGTACGATAACATTAGGACTTTTTACGACGGTGTATGCGACATTAGCAACATGAAAAGCCATTTATAATAATGTAGGACGCGTTACAACTTCTAAGAACACCTTACATCACCGTTCGAAAGATTAAAACTCCATAATAAACCTAATGAATTCCTCCGAGTCATTTAATCATCTCCGACAACTTAGAATATCTTACGACTCTGTATGCCACATTAGCAACTTGAAAAGCATGTTACTATAATGTACGACACCTCACAACTCTTAACAACACCTTACAATATAGTAAGTAAACATAAAATCCATAATAAACCTAATGAATTCGTCCGAGTCCTTTGAACATCGTAGTACAAGTTAGGTCATCTTAAGAATCTGTATGACATATTAGCACGTTGAAAAGCACATAAGTATGACGTAGGACGCCTTAAAGCTCCAAACAACACATTACAACACCGTACGAAACCGTAAAACTCCATAATAAACCTAATGAATTTGTCCAAGTCCTTTGAAAATCGTAAGTTAACTCAGGACTTGTTACGATTCTGTATGCGACATGAAAAACAATTTATAATAATGTAGGATGCGTTACAACTTTTAAGAACACCTTACATCACTGTTCGAAACATTAAAACTCTATAATAAACCTAATGAATTTTTCCGAGTCATTTAAACATCGTACGACAACTTAGAATATTTTACGACTCTATATGCCACATTAGCCCCTTGAAAAGCATGTTACTATAATGTACGATACTTCACAACTCGTAACAACACCTTACAATACCGTAAGTAAACAAAAAATCCAAAATAAACCTAATGAATTTGTCCGAGTCTTTTGAACATCGTATTACAAGTTAGGACATCTTGAGACTCTATATGACATATTAGCACGTTGAAAAGCATGTAAGTATGACGTAGGACGCCTTAAAGCTCCAAATAACACATTACAACACCGTACGAAGCCATAAAACTCCATAATAAACCTAATGAAATTGTCCAAGTACTTTCAAGATCGTACGATAACATTAGGACTTTTTACGACGGTGTATGCGACATTAGGAACATGAAAAGCCATTTATAATAATGTAGGACGCGTTACAACTTCTAAGAACACCTTACATCACCGTTCGAAAGATTAAAACTCCATAATAAACCTAATGAATTTTTATGAGTCATTTAAACATCGTACGACAACTTAGAATATCTTACGACTCTATATGCCACATTAGTAACTTGAAAAGCATGTTACTATAATGTACGACACCTCATAACTCATAACAACACCTTACAATATTGTAAGTAAACATAAAATCCATAATAAACCTAATGAATTCGTCCGAGTCCTTTGAACATCGTATTACAAGTTAGGTCATCTTAAGAATCTGTATGACATATTAGCACATTGAAAAGCACGTAAGTATGACGTAGGACGCCTTAAAGCTCCAAACAACACATTACAACACCGTACGAAACCATAAAATTCCATAATAAACCTAATGAAATTGTCCAAGTACTTTCAAGATCGTACGATAACATTAGGACTTTTTACGACGGTGTATGCGACATTAGCAACATGAAAAGCCATTTATAATAATGTAGGACGCGTTACAACTTCTAAGAACACCTTACATCACCGTTCGAAAGATTAAAACTCCATAATAACCTAATGAATTCCTCCGAGTCATTTAATCATCTCCGACAACTTAGAATATCTTACGACTCTGTATGCCACATTAGCAACTTGAAAAGCATGTTACTATAATGTACGACACCTCACAACTCTTAACAACACCTTACAATATAGTAAGTAAACATAAAATCCATAATAAACCTAATGAATTCGTCCGAGTCCTTTGAACATCGTAGTACAAGTTAGGTCATCTTAAGAATCTGTATGACATATTAGCACGTTGAAAAGCACATAAGTATGACGTAGGACGCCTTAAAGCTCCAAACAACACATTACAACACCATACGAAACCGTAAAACTCCATAATAAACCTAATGAATTTGTCCAAGTCCTTTGAAAATCGTAAGTTAACTCAGGACTTATTACGATTCTGTATGCGACATTTGCAACATGAAAAACAATTTATAATAATGTAGGATGCGTTACAACTTTTAAGAACACCTTACATCACTGTTCGAAACATTAAAACTCTATAATAAACCTAATGAATTTTTCCGAGTCATTTAAACATCGTACGACAACTTAGAATATTTTACGACTCTATATGCCACATTAGCACCTTGAAAAGCATGTTACTATAATGTACGACACTTCACAACTCGTAACAATACCTTACAATACCGTAAGTAAACATAAAATCCATAATAAACCTAGTGAATTCGTCCGAGTCTTTTGAACATCGTATTACAAGTTAGGACATCTTAAGACTCTATATGACATATTAGCACGTTGAAAAGCACGTAAGTGTGTCGTAGGACGCCTTAAAGCTCCAAACAACACAATACAACACCGTACGAAACCATAAAACTCCATAATAAACCTAATGAAATTGTCCAAGTCCTTTCAAGATCGTACGATAACATCAGGACTTGTTACGACGCTGTGTGCGACATTAGAAACATGAAAAGCAATTTATAATAGTGTAGGACGCGTTACAACTTTTATGAACACCTTACATCACCGTTCGAAACATAAAAACTCCATAATAAACGTAATGAATTTTTATGAGTCATTTAAACATCGTACGACAACTTAGAATATCTTACGACTCTATATGCCACATTAGTAACTTGAAAAGCATGTTACTATAATGTACGACACCTCACAACTCTTAACAACACCTTACAATATAGTAAGTAAACATAAAATCCATAATAAACCTAATGAATTCGTCCGAGTCCTTTGAACATCGTTTTACAAGTTAGGTCATCTTAAGAATCTGTATGACATATTAGCACGTTGAAAAGCACGTAAGTATGACGTAGGACGCCTTAACGCTCCAAACAACACATTACAACACCGTACGAAACCATAAAACTCCATAATAAACCTAATGAATTTGTCCAAGTCCTTTGAAAATCGTAAGTTAACTCATGACTTGTTACGATTCTGTATGCGACATTAGCAACATGAAAAACAATTTATAATAATGTAGGATTCGTTACAACTTTTAAGAACACCTTACATCACAGTTCGAAACATTAAAACTCCATAATAAACCTAATGAATTTTTCCAAGTCATTTAAACATCGTACGACAACTTAGAATATCTTACGACTCTATATGCAACATTAGCACCTTGAAAAGCATGTTACTATAATGTACGACACTTCACAACTCGTAACAACACCTTACAATACCGTAAGTAAACATAAAATCCATAATAAACCTAATGAATTCGTCCGAGTCTTTTGAACATCGTATTACAAGTTAGGACATCTTAAGACTCTATATGACATATTAGCACGTTGAAAAGCACGTAAGTATGACGTAGGACGCCTTAAAGCTCCAAACAGCACAATACAACACCGTACGAAACCATAAAACTCCATAATAAACCTAATGAAATTGTCCAAGTCCTTTCAAGATCGTACGATAACATCAGGACTTGTTACGACGCTGTGTGCGACATTAGAAACATGAAAAGCAATTTATAATAGTGTAGGACGCGTTACAACTTTTATGAACACCTTACATCACCGTTCGAAACATAAAAACTCCATAATAAACGTAATGAATTTTTATGAGTCATTTAAACATCGTACGACAACTTAGAATATCTTACGACTCTATATGCCACATTAGTAACTTGAAAAGCATGTTACTATAATGTACGACACCTCATAACTCATAACAACACCTTACAATATTGTAAGTAAACATAAAATCCATAATAAACCTAATGAATTCGTCCGAGTCCTTTGAACATCGTATTACAAGTTAGGTCATCTTAAGAATCTGTATGACATATTAGCACATTGAAAAGCACGTAAGTATGACGTAGGACGCCTTAAAGCTGCAAACAACACCTTACAACACCGTACGAAACCATAAAACTATATAATAAACCTAATGAATTTGTCCAAGTCCTTCGAAAATCGTAAGATAACTCAGGACTTGTTACGACTCTGTATGCGACATTAGCAACATGAAAAACAATTTATAATAATGTAGGACGCGTTACAACTTTTAAGAACACCTTACATCACCGTTCTAAACATTAAAACTCCATAATAAACCCAATGAATTTTTCCGAGTCATTTAAACATCGTACGACAGCTTAGAATATCTTACGACTCTATATGCCACATTAGCACCTTGAAAAGCATGTTACTATAATGTACGACACTTCACAACTCGTAACAACACCTTACAATACCGTAAGTAAACATAAAATCCATAATAAACCTAGTGAATTCGTCCGAGTCTTTTGAACATCGTATTACAAGTTAGGACATCTTAAAACTCTATATGACATATTAGCACGTTGAAAAGCACGTAAGTATGACGTAGGACGCCTTAAAGCTCCAAACAACACATTACAACACCGTACGAAACCATAAAAGTCCATAATAAACCTAATGAAATTGTCCAAGTCCTTTCAAGATCGTACGATAACATCAGGACTTGTTACGACGCTATATGCAACATTAGCAACATGAAAAGCAATTTATAATAATGTAGGACGCGTTACAACTTCTAAGAAAACCTTACATCACTGTTCGAATCATTAAAACTCCATAATAAACCTAATGAATTCCTCCGAGTCATTTAATAATCGTACGACAACTTATAATATCTTACGACTCTATATGCCACATTAGCACCTTGAAAAGCATGTTACTATAATGTACGACACCTCATAACTCGTAACAACACCTTACAATATTGTAAGTAAACATAAAATCCATAATAAACCTAATGAATTCGTCCGAGTCCTTTGAACATCGTATTACAAGTTAGGTCACCTTAAGAATCTGTATAACATATTAGCACATTGAAAAGCACGTAAGTATGACGTAGGACGCCTTAAAGCTGCAAACAACACCTTACAACACCGTACGAAACCATAAAACTCAATAATAAACCTAATGAATTTGTCCAAGTCCTTTGAAAATCGTAACATAACTCAGGACTTGTTACGACTCTGTATGCGACATTAGCAACATGCAAAACAATTTATAATAATGTAGGACGCGTTACAACTTTTAAGAACACCTTACATCATCATTCGAAACATTAAAACTCCATAATAAACCTAATCAATTCCTCCGAGTCATTTAATCATCGTACGACAACTTATAATATCTTACGACTCTATATGCCACATTAGCAGCTTGAAAAGCATGTTACTATAATGTACGACACCTCACAACTCGTAACAACACCTTACAATATTATAATAAACATAAAATCCATAATAAAACTAATGAATTCGTCCGAGTCCTTTGAACATCGTATTACAAGTTAGGTCATCTTAAGAATCTGTATGACATATTAGCACATTGAAAAGCACGTAAGTATGACGTAGGAAGCCTTAAAGCTGCAAACAACACCTTACAACACCGTACGAAACCATAAAACTATATAATAAACCTAATGAATTTGTCCAAGTCCTTCGAAAATCGTAAGATAACTCAGGACTTGTTACGACTCTGTATGCGACATTAGCAAAATGAAAAACAATTTATAATAATGTAGAACGCGTTACAACTTTTAAGAACACCTTACTTCACCGTTCTAAACATTAAAACTCCATAATAAACCCAATGAATTTTTCCGAGTCAATTAAACATCGTACGACAGCTTAGAATATCTTACGACTCTATATGCCACATTAGCACCTTGAAAAGCATGTTACTATAATGTACGACACTTCACAACTCGTAACAACACCTTACAATACCGTAAGTAAACATAAAATCCATAATAAACTTAGTGAATTCGTCCGAGTCTTTTGAACATCGTATTACAAGTTAGGACATCTTAAAACTCTATATGACATATTAGCACGTTGAAAAGCACGTAAGTATGACGTAGGACGCCTTAAAGCTCCAAACAACACATTACAACACCGTACGAAACCATAAAAGTCCATAATAAACCTAATGAAATTGTCCAAGTCCTTTCAAGATCGTACGATAACATCAGGACTTGTTACGACGCTGTATGCGACATTAGCAACATGAAAAGCAATTTATAATAATGTTGGACGCGTTACAACTTCTAAGAACACCTTACATCACTGTTCGAAACATTAAAACTCCATAATAAACCTAATGAATTCCTCCGAGTCATTTAATAATCGTACGACAACTTATAATATCTTACGACTCTATATGCCACATTAGTACCTTGAAAAGCATGTTACTATAATGTACGACACCTCATAACTCGTAACAACACCTTACAATATTGTAAGTAAACATAAAATCCATAATAAACCTAATGAATTCGTCCGAGTCCTTTGAACATCGTATTACAAGTTAGGTCACCTTAAGAATCTGTATAACATATTAGCACATTGAAAAGCACGTAAGTATGACGTAGGACGCCTTAAAGCTGCAAACAACACCTTACAACACCGTACGAAACCATAAAACTCTATAATAAACCTAATGAATTTGTCCAAGTCCTTTGAAAATCGTAAGATAACTCAGGACTTGTTACAACTCTGTATGCGACATTAGCAACATGAAAAACAATTTATAATAATGTAGGACGCGTTACAACTTTTAAGAAAGCCTTACATCACCGTTCGGAACATTAAAACTCCATAATAAACCTAATGACTTTTTTCGAGTCATTTAAACATCGTACGACAACTTAGAATATCTTACGACTCTATATGCCACATTAGCACCTTGAAAAGCATGTTACTATAATGTACGGCACCTCACAACTCGTAACAACACCTTACAATACCTTAAGTAAACAAAAAATCCATAATAAACCTAATGAATTCGTCCGAGTCTTTTGAACATCGTATTACAAGTTAGGACATCTTAAGACTCTATATGACATATTAGCACGTTGAAAAGCACGTAAGTATGACGTAGGACGCCATAAAGCTCCATACAACACATTACAACACCGTACGAAACCATAAAACTCCATAATAAACCTAATGAAATTGTCCAAGTCCTTTGAAGATCGTACGATAACATCAGGACTTGTTACGACGCTGTATGCGACATTAGCAACATGAAAAGCAATTTATAATATTGTAGAACGCGTTACGTCTTCTAAGAACACCTTACATCACCGTTCGAAACATTAAAACTCCATAATAAACCTAATGAATTCCTCCGAGTCATTTAATCATCGTACGACAACTTAGAATATCTTACGACTCTGTATGCCATATTAGCAACTTAAAAAACATGTTACTATAATGTACGACACCTCACAACTCCTAACAACACCATACAATACCATAAGTAAACATAAAATCCATAATAAACCTAATGAATTCGTCCGAGTCCTTTGAACATCGTATTACAAGTTAGGTCATCTTAAGAATCTGTATGACATATTAGCACATTGAAAAGCACGTAAGTATGACGTAGGACGCCTTAAAGCTGCAAACAACACCTTACAACACCGTACGAAACCATAAAACTCTTTAATAAACCTAATGAATTTGTCCAAGTCCTTTGAAAATCGTAACATAACTCAGGACTTGTTACGACTCTGTATGCGACATTAGCAACATGAAAAACAATTTATAATAATGTAGGACGCGTTACAACTTTTAAGAACACCTTACATCATCATTCGAAACATTAAAACTCCATAATAAACCTAATGAATTCCTCCGAGTAATTTAATCATCGTACGACAACTTATAATATCTTACGACTCTGTATGCCACATTAGCACCTTGAAAAGCATGTTACTATAATGTACGACACCTCACAACTCGTAACAACACCTTACAATATTATAATAAGCATAAAATCCATAATAAACCTAATTAATTCGCCCGAGTCCTTTGAACATCGTATTACAAGTTAGGTCTTCTTAAGAATCTGTATGACATATTAGCACATTGAAAAGGACGTAAGTATGACGTAGGACGCCTTAAAGCTGCAAACAACACCTTACAACACCGTACGAAACCATAAAACTCTATAATAAACCTAATGAATTTGTCCAAGTCCTTTGAAAATCGTATGATAACTCAGGACTTGTTACGACGTTGTATGCGACATTAGCAACATGAAAAGCAATTTATAATATTGTAGAACGCGATACGTCTTCTTAGAACACCTTACATCACCGTTCGAAACATTAAAACTCCATAATAAACCTAATGAATTCCTCCGAGTCATTTAATAATCGTACGACAACTTATAATATCTTACGACTCTATATGCCACGTTAGCACCTTGAAAAGCATGTTACTATAATGTACGACACCTCCTAACTCGTAACAACACCTTACAATACCATAAGTAAACATAAAATCCATAATAAACCTAATGAATTCGTCCGAGTCCTTTGAACATCGTATTACAAGTTAGGTCACCTTAAGAATCTGTATAACATATTAGCACATTGAAAAGCACGTAAGTATGACGTAGGACGCCTTAAAGCTGCAAACAACACCTTACAACACCGTACGAAACCATAAAACTCTATAATAAACCTAATGAATTTGTCCAAGTCCTTTGAAAATCGTAACATAACTCAGGACTTGTTACGACTCTGTATGCGACATTAGCAACATGAAAAACAATTTATAATAATGTAGGACGCGTTACAACTTTTAAGAACACCTTACATCATCATTCGAAACATTAAAACTCCATAATAAACCTAATGAATTCCTCCGAGTAATTTAATCATCGTACGACAACTTATAATATCTTACGACTCTGTATGCCACATTAGCACCTTGAAAAGCATGTTACTATAATGTACGACACCTCACGACTCGTAACAACACCTTACAATATTATAATAAGCATAAAATCCATAATAAACCTAATTAATTCGCCCGAGTCCTTTGAACATCGTATTACAAGTTAGGTCATCTTAAGAATCTGTATGACATATTAGCACATTGAAAAGCACGTAAGTATGACGTAGGACGCCTTAAAGCTGCAAACAACACCTTACAACACCGTACGAAACCATAAAACTCTATAATAAACCTAATGAATTTGTCCAAGTCCTTTGAAAATCGTAAGATAACTCAGGACTTGTTACGACTCTGTATGCAACATTAGCAACATGAAAAACAATTTATAATAATGTAGGACGCGTTACAACTTTTAAGAAAGCCTTACATCACCGTTCGGAACATTAAAACTCCATAATAAACCTAATGACTTTTTCCGAGTCATTTAAACATCGTACGACAACTTAGAATATCTTACGACTCTATATGCCACATTAGCACCTTGAAAAGCATGTTACTATAATGTACGGCACCTCACAACTCGTAACAACACCTTACAATACCTTAAGTAAACAAAAAATCCATAATAAACCTAATGAATTCGTCCGAGTCTTTTGAACATCGTATTACAAGTTAGGACATCTTAAGACTCTATATGACATATTAGCACGTTGAAAAGCACGTAAGTATGACGTAGGACGCCATATTGATCACATGACCAAGGAAATGAACCTCCCTAAGCCAAAACTCGCACTTGGAAAACTTTGCATACAACTTCTCATTTCTTAACGTTTCTAAGATTAGCCTAAGGTGCTGCTCATGATCTTCCTTTGATCGCGAGTAGATCAGAATATCATCTATGAATACTATCACAAATTTGTCTAAATAAGGTTTACACACCCTATTCATAAGATCCATGAACACAGCAGGCGCATTCGTTAACCCAAATGGCATTACCAGAAATTCATAATGACCGTAACGTGTCCTAAAAGCGGTTTTCGGAACATCTTCCTCCGCTATCTGCAACTGATGATAGCCGGATCGCAAATCAATCTTGGAATAGAAACTAGATCCTTGCAGTTGGTCAAACAGATCATCTATCCTAGGCAACGGATATCTATTCTTAATGGTAAGCTTATTCAATTCACGATAGTCAATACACATCCTAAACGATCCATCTTTCTTTTTAACAAATAACACAGGTGCTCCCCACGGGGAAAAACTTGGTCGAATGAATCCTTTATCAAGCAATTCTTGCAATTGCTTCGACAACTCTTGAAGTTCAGATGGAGATAATCGATATGGCGATCGAGCAATGGGGGCTGCACCGGGAACTAAATCAATTCTAAATTCAATATGCCTAGACAGAGGCAATCCTGGCAAATCCTCAGGAAAAACATCTTGAAAATCGCAAACTACCGGAATCTCTTCTAATTTCAGCTCCTTAACATCGGTGTCAATAGCTTTCACTAGAAACGCAGGAAGTCCTTCACACAGACACGCGTACGCTTGCTTAACATTGATGACCTTCAAGTAGGAGTTCTCTTTCTCACCATGAATCGTTATCGTTTCGCCGCTGGAACTTAGAAGGCGGACAACCTTCTCGTGACACACAACTTCGGCACGATTTTTGGATAGCCAATCCATACCAATCACGACATCAAAACTACCAAGTATAACAGGCAAAAGATCTATACTAAATGATTGATCACCTAAGCATAAGGTACAACCTCTATAGACCGAATCTGCTATGATTTTCTTACCGTTAGCTATTTCAATAATATATTTCTTATCTAACTTATCCACCTTAGCATTAAGCAACGATTCAAAATCTTTAGACACAAAACTCAAGTCGGCGCCGGTATCAAATAACACTGATGCGTAATGGTTATTAACAAGGAACGTACCTGTAACCACTGTCGGCTCCTGTCGCGCATCCTTCGCGTTCATCTCGAATGCTCTTCCCTTAGCATTCGTCCCCTTCAACTTAGGACAATCCCTCTTAATATGTCCTACCGATCCACACTCAAAACAATTCATATACGGCTTCCCAGTCCTCTCATCTAACTTAACCCTACAAGCTTGAGCTTGATGTCCAAACTTCTGACATCTCGAACACACGTTGCACGCACCACCATGGTTGTACCCGCACTTATTGCACTTTGGGTACGCACCATCCCTACTTGCATTGGCGGTGTACATCTTGCCAGAGTTATAGTTGGATCCTTTCTTATTGCCTGCACGACCTTTGGGTGCTCCAGCCCACTTCCTCTTTCCATCAGAGGATTTCCCATCACTACTACCAAACTGTTTCTCAGTCTCAAACACTTTCTTACCACCATCTACAGGGTTCTTTCCATGAACAACCTTTTTGGTCAGCACACCTCTACGCACCGCATCATCAGTCAATGACAGTGCCAAGCTCACAGCACTTTGGATCGATGTAGGGTTCGATGCTGTAACCATGCCACGGATTTGTGGTGCTAAACCCCAAATGTATCGTTCGATCCGTACATACTCGGGAGTGACCATCCGAGGAACAAGTCTAGCAAGGTCATTAAACTTAGAGGTGTAGGCTCTTACTTCGGCACCTTCCATGGTTAGATCCCAAAATTCAGTTTCTGCCTTCTGGAGTTCATTGCGGGGGCAATACTCCTTTATCAGCATCTCTTTCAGTCGCACCCATGAGAGGTTAGTGACAGCCTCTTCTCCCATGGTCTGCTTCTGGGAATTCCACCATGTCAGTGCTTCGTTCTGAAAGGAACACGCGGCGTACATCACCTTCTGCGATTCGGTGCACGCACTGATGGCCATCACCGATTCCATCTTTTCAATCCATCGTAGGATGTTGAGTGGACCCTCAGCTCCAGTGAAGACTATGGGACCGCAACCTTGGAACGTCTTATAGGTGCATCCCACACTTCGTCCTCCTGCTTTCATAAGCATCAAGTCCGCCCATCATTATGATATACAAGGTATAATCATTATGCACTATGGGTGGTATAACAAATTCTTGCAAAATCTATTATACCTGAACCACTGCCCAGAGACGTGCCACTGCCGCCTGCTCCACGCCCACGACCACGACCCTGTCCAAGGTTTGCATCGTGTTGGTCTAAAGCGGCATTGACATGTTGAGAAATCAATTGGGCCAACTCCTCGGCGGTTCCTGGAATACCACTACCAGTGCCGGTCGCTGTTGTTCGGGTTCTCGGAGGCATGACTTAGTTCTAGGAATCAAAATATTATTAGTAAGTATATGCATGAATATATTTATGTATATATATTAATGAGGAGGTTTCACGTTTTTAATTCTAACGTTTAGCGTACTTAATCTAGTACCACATAATGCAAATACCCAATCATGTAATTGAACATAAGTAATTATAATTTACCAAAAGATTTTCCCAAAATAAAGTTTTTGCCAAAATAAAAGTTTTTGCCAAAACGGCCCCAAAATTTTGACCAAAAACGGTCACCAAAGTGTAAACCATATCCAACATACAACAAAAGAAAGAAACAAACAATTCAACCAAAGTTCAAAAGTAAATAAAATGTAATGCAATGCAACTTCTCATCGCAACCCTAATGGCACGACTCATAAATGTCCATCATGATTTTGACTGAGTCAAACTCATCGTTGAGCTTCATCTTCACTTCTGCTAGCTCTTTCTCTAGAGCCTCTATCCTTTCCCTGTCACTCAAAACCACTTTGGTCTTCCTCTTCCTTTGCCTAGTATATACATGACGAATCACAGGGGTAGGTCGGTCTAAAAGAGATGGGGGTAAGGGAAGTAACTCCCTTGTCACAAAAGGTGACTGGGGGGGTAATGGTCGGTCCAACATGAGACAAAGCGCTAACATTAGGCTTTATATCTTCCTCAATCCACCCGTTGCTCGTATGCTCCGAGCCGGGCATAAAAGAGGCAGCAAAGAAATTAAAACCATCATGATAAGAAGACATCTGTGACACAAAAGGCATATTCGTACTTAACTAATAGCTTAAAATAATCAAATGCATATAAATCACATAAGGTACACATAGATATGCAACAATTTTAAACCACACAAAGTAAGTTTAGATATGCAATCCAACAAATCAACACGCACACCAAAAGTGCTCGGGAATTTATTGAAGTGTTTTGGGACTTTAAAAATTTTCAAAAATTTTTCAGTTATAGTCTAGAATTATTTTCAAAAACATTTTCTAGTTCGCTATAACCAATGGCTCTGATACCAACTTCTGTCACACCCCAAAAATCGTCGCAGCGGAAATAAACGATATTATGGTGTAATGAGCGAAGTTGGCACCCATTAATTATAAAGCAAACATCCACATTAATTTAAAATAGTTGATAATGTTAACGTTGACACGTCAACATCCACAATATTCATTAAGAAAAACATCAATTGTCTTAACGAAGCATAATTGTTTGAAATAAAAACTTAAACGGAATTTTTAATAAAGCGGTCCCAGAAACAACTAAAACACATGTGGAGTTTGCAGTCCAAAACTGTCCTTCCACATATACCCGGAGCTTATCATTTCGTACCTGAAAAACATGTAAAAACTGAGTCAACATAAAGTTGGTGAGTTTTCGGGTTTAATCATAAATAATATCATTTTTCATTCACAATTGATATGCTTGGCTTTGAGACGTCAACAAGACCATACGTCAAAGAGTTTGCAAGGCCCAAAGAGAAATGAATCATCAAGTCATGGGTTCATAATCAACCAAGAAACGAGGTTCCCTCATAACATTCAACTTATATTCCCCCGCATGTCAACATGATCAGAGCGACTGATCACGAGGGGCGGAATTCCAATCCCGATAGATCTACCAATATAACCTGTGGTTTCTCACTCCAAGAGAAATAAATGATTATGAGAGGGCAATGTGTACACTTTCACAACAAACACCCATGCCATCATTTTGGTCATACACAATATGTCTCCCAATACACATCAAAACATCATAAACAAAATACATGTTTTTCCCCCAAAACAGTTAAATAAAACATTATTTAAAAAGGGGCCGAGAAACTCACATGTCTCCCAATTCATATCAAAACAAGTTAAACAATTACATGTTTTTCCCCCAAAACAGTTAAATAAAACGTTATTTAAAAAGGGGCCGAAGAACTCACATTGGATACGCCAAAAGCTAGCAAATATAAGCCCAATGAAAACACCACTTAAGAATGCCCTATACACAAGGACCCGTTCAAAAGATGCACACAAATACAAAGTCTAAAACCATGTAGGTTGTTCACCAAAACCTAACTAGACTTATGTGAAAACATTTCATTTACAAAAACAACCCTTTCATTTTAATGACCCGTTGGTGACCCATGCCTTTAAAGTGTTACATATATAGTATCACACACATATACATAAGTAACATGTAAAAGTCGCATTTAGTCCAAAACTTACCTAAGTAGTATACACTTACACAATATCATACATAACTTAGGAAAATATATTTATCATATTCATGCCATGATCACAATTTATAGTACTTAGTAAAAATACACATTATTCCTAGTTAACTAGCATGCATTTTCTAAACATGACGGTTAACACTTAACGAGATATTTAACCACGTTTTCACAAGCAACTTACTTAATCATATATAAATCTAAAACAAAGCATAATATTATACCACATAAATCATGTATCACATATTATTCATACAAGTCACAATACAAGTCCAACGTGTCATTTTCTTACAAATCCGGGTACGTTTTCGGGTCACGGAAAGCTACCCAATACCCGTATTTTTGTCATTTCTTTTTAATCACTCTTAAATCAGTATGTTTCCTTCAAAATATGTCCAAAGTTTCTGATCCAAAACAGTTTACAAAAATTTTATGTTTTAGAGTCGAAAATCGTCGTTTTCGGCTTTTCCGGGTACATAGTTTGCTTGTTTTTGGGCTCAAAACTCCAAGTTTTTGTACCAAACTTTAAATATCATATTTTTACATAAAAATACACTTAAGAATCTGTGAAAATATCATTTTGTCATATTTTACATTTTTAAGCAAAAATCGGTGCGTTTTACGCGTGTTTTTGTACCAAAAACCATTATTTATAAGGTTTAAATCATTTCTTTGCTATAATACTTTTAAAATACTTATTTTATAAGGTTTATAAATATTTAAAAATATGTTTTTACTCAGAATATATTTTAGTTTTTATATTTGTACAAAAATACATAAAAGTTACATTTAAACATTTTTAATCATCAAGTATCATACATCAACACTTAACACATGTATAAACACTTTTACACTTAGTGAAATCACTTATTTTCTCATGTCATACTTAGCATAGCAAAACACTAAACATACTTATATTTATCCATTTCCTAAACTAACATGTATCAAGTTTGCATAAAAACAACATATAGCACGTTTGCACAAAATAACACCTTTCAACTTTACAACATATGAACATATTTCTTGCAAGTAATATTCATAAAACTTTTCAAGTTTTTCAAAAATCATCTAGTGACATTATTATCATATTTCCATTTACATCTATTTGCATGTCAAGATCCAACCTTTTTATATGCATCTTTCAACAAATCTTACATGATTTCAAACAACATACATATATACATACATACATACATACAAGCTACGGCCATACATACATACATGTATAAAATCATATTTTCAATACCCACACTTATCATACATGTGTTCATTTAATCTCATTTCCAACAAAACAACTTTCAACACCTAGACATAAACATTATCAATGTAAGAACACAACTTTAACATCATTTCACTAGCATGTAAATACTCACACACACATATATACCTACGGATCTATATATATATACTCAAAATCATGTTTTGATAACCACACATAACACATACTTGTTCATTTCTTCCCATTTCCTTTATCAACTTTCAAAACCATACATTTAACACTTTTGAAATCTTGTTTTCAAAAATCAAAAACACACACACACACTCATACATACATACATACATACGGACATGACATACACACACACACCCATTTTGAAAACCCATTTTCATTTCAAAAACATTCATCTTTCGGTTTTGGATTTGGTGAACAACACTTCAAGAACACCATCTTGAACACTTTTAAATCATAAAAATCAAAATGAAAAGTGTTCCTACCTTAGATGAACACTAGAAAAGATGAAGAGAATGGATTTTAGCCTTAAACACCTCTTGAACACACACTCTTGCTTCCAAGGCCACAAAATACTCAAGTCTTTGCAACAAGATGCAAGAAATGGTTGTGGAGAGTGTGTAGAGTGTTATGGCCGAGATTTTTGAGAGTGAGGTGGTGGATTTTCGGTTTTGGAAGAAGAGAGAAGAAGAAGTGGAGTGTTGGGATAGTAAGGGTTAGTGTGTGGAAGTGGAGAAGGGTTGAGTGTTGTGGGAAATGTGTAAAGGGATATTTGAAAGATTTTTGTGGGATTTGAGGTGGGATTTTGGGCCTTGGGCCGGTTTTATTAAAAAAAAAAAGGAATTTTATAAACTTTTTATATAAACACATTACACACTTAAATCTTGTATAAAATTTCAAGTCTTGTAACTTTTAACACCATATTGGCCATAATACTTCCAATATTATTATTTTACTCTTAAAATAGTAAAAATATAAAAATAAATATTTTAATAGTAAAAATACTCTTAAAATACTTCCAATAACTTTTAACACCATATTGGCCAAAAACTGAAACACACGCGATAACCGGAAAAACATCGGATAAAATACATCGCTTTTAGTTTTTATTATGTTTTCACTTATACACACCCAAAATATATTATTTGATGCTATTTCGAGCATTATACCAATTATTGGACTGTTAAAAATCATCAGGCAGTCACCAACGTTCATTACCGGGTATTTAACCGCTACGCGATTAAGCAATTTCAAAAATCACAAATTGTCACACAATGCACAAAATAGGCTTATCTAACTTTAATAAAACCTTAATTATCATAATTATGTCAAATGACGCAATTTAAAATTATGCACGTTTTAAGCCAGTACGAATATTGACCTGGAAATTTGCCGGGTGTCACACAGGACTTGTTACGACGCTGTATGCGACATTAGCAACATGAAAAGCAATTTATAATATTGTAGAACGCGTTACATCTTCTAAGAACACCTTACATCACCGTTCGAAACATTAAAACTCCATAATAAACCTAATGAATTCCTCCGAGTCATTTAATCATCGTACGACAACTTAGAATATCTTACGACTCTGTATGCCACATTAACAACTTGAAAAACATGTTACTATAATGTACGACACCTCACAACTTCTAACAACACCATACAATACCATAAGTAAACATAAAATTCATAATAAACCTAATGAATTCGTCCGAGTCCTTTGAACAGCGTATTACAAGTTAGGTCATCTTAAGAATCTGTATGACTGATGTGTTGCAAAACACATTACCTTTTTCTAAGTGTTTTGCGGTTTATTTAGGTAGTTTCGAGTCATTTTAGTTGGTTTTTAGTTAAATTTTAATCTTTAAGTCTATTCTTAGTTCTCGTAATGTTTTTGCAGTAATTTGGACGTAATCAGAAGCAAAGCCAGCATGGAAATAGGATGCAAGTTGAGCGGAAGCTTGAAGGAAGAAGAATTGGAAGGAATTGGAGGTCACACCATGAAAAGTTCAAGACTTTCTGGTTGAACCGGTGTTAGGCGATACGCGCAGGACATGTGTCCTGATGCGCGTATCGCGTAGAATGATTAAACGCGGAATGGGCTTTTTTTAGCTGTTACGCGATACGCGTAGGACATGTGTCCTGATGCGCGTATCGCGTAGAATGATTAAACGCGGAATGGGATTTTTTTTAGCTGTTACGCGATACGCGCAGGACATGTGTCCTGATGCGCGTATCGCCTAGAGTGTGTCTACGGGTTTTTTTATTAAACTTGTTATTTAAGCCTAAAAAAACCCTAAGCAAAATACACTCGATTCTGGCCGTTTTAGGAGCAAAGAAAGACGAATTTTGAAGAAAGAGCAAGGAGAAGAAGTTAAAGATCAAGATTCGGGTCGTGGAATCGTTCGGGATCATAAAACCGGGTTTTTAGTCTTTACTTCTTTACGTTTTCGCTACTTGTTTATGATGTTAACTTTGAAACCTTTGTTTTTTTATGTTAATTTCTGCAATTATGAGTAGCTAAACATCTTAGTGCCATTTAGATGATGAATGTTTGTTGAATTATGCTTGACTCGATTGTTTCGAATGGTTTATGGAATATATGTTAGTTCAATGCATGATTAATAGTTGTTGGATGTGCTTGATTGTTAAAGTTATAATCTTTCATATTTTTACCACGTTTCTACTTGAATTGGATGGTTGTTTCGATCATATAATTTAGGTAGCCTAGTTGTTCATCATAATTAAACAACTTGTGTAATGTGTTGTTAGACGTAGTGACCATTAGAACCGGTAAAGATTAGGTTTAGAGCTTTAAGGATCTACTTAGCTTTTGATTGAAAGATATTAGCTAATCGGTTAATCGTAATAGTTAAATAGTTAGGATTTTAACGGTCCGAAAGGAGGTTACCTAATTAGTTAATTATTGTGTTGATTGAGTTCAATTAATTGTTATTTGTGATGCCCCTTTGCATGATAATGTGATGAGTCTTTTAGATCGAAAGATTAATAGATTTTAGGGTGTGCTAATATAATCGAAGAGACCGAGAGGTAATTCGATCAACCGATAATAGAAAAGCGTTCCTTAGGGATTAATTGGTCACACTTGGAGAAAGATCCGAGATCCATTTAGTTGCTAAGATTCGTATGTTTAGGAATTCGGTTTCATTTCTATTCGAGGTAGTCGGGTCAAGTTCATAGTTCGCATTCAGGATTCATCTAAGTGGTACTTCTTCCTTTTCTTGATTGTTATCAAAGTTTCTATTCTTGTCAGTTTTGAGTTGTTCGGTAGCTTAAGTATCTTATTTTAAAGTCTTTTAGGATCGTTTCATTAGAAACCCCCCCCCCCCCCTTCAATTAACAACTTTATTTTGTCCTAGTTAAGTCATATTTCTTATTTATAGTGTCTCTAGGGTTCGATATCCGGACTTCTCAACGCTTGTCTACATTCGATATGTACACTTGCCTGTCTCGTGGTCTAGTGAAAGTTGTCTAGAGTTTAACTCGAGTGTCTAAGTCGAGTCCTAGGTTAGGTATTTTTGGTTTTATTTTTATAGGCCCGTTTTAGTACATCAAGTTTTTGGCGCCGTTGCCGGGGACACTTGGCAATAGTGAAATTAGCTTGATTAGGACAATAGTTAAGTTTAGTCTCGTTATTCGTTTGTTTTCCCTAGTTAATTTGTCATATCTTAGATTTTCCGTCTATTTCCTCATCTACTTTCATTTTCTTTTTTTTCCAGTGTATGCCACATACCCGTTCGAAAGGATCGCCACCATTCCTTGAATCTGCGGAGCCAGAGAGAGATTTGCACGAGCGGTATAGACTACTTCGTGCACGTTTGGCAGCTATTATCGAAGAGAAAAAGGTACACGTTCCTCCCTTGTTTTCTGATATGAATAACCGCACTGTCCCTGAGCGCGCCAGCGATGGCGTCACCGGGGATCGCTCGTCCATCACTCGCCCCGAAGTAGCCAACACCAACAATTGGCAAATCCCTTCCTACGTTATGTCCACCATCACTAGCGCCACCCAATTCCATGGCCTTGAGGAAGAGGATGCGCCAGGTCATCTTTCCCGATTCGTGCGAGTCTGCGACACGTTCAACATCACCAACGTCAATGGGGACGCGGTGTATCTGCGTCTTTTTCCCTTCTCGTTGTCTGGTCGCGCTGCTAGTTGGCTAGACACACTCCCTCAGGACTCCATCACCACTTGGGCTGATCTGCAGGCCAAGTTTCTTAAGAAGTACTATCCACCGTCTAGAGCTGCTCGCCTGAGGGAGCAAATTCATTCCTTCCGCATGGGTCCTGACGAGCCTTACCACATGGCTTGGGAGCGTTTCAACACGCTGCAGAGTAGATGTCCCCAGCATGGTGTCACACCCTCAAAATCCACTAACGGAGTGTATAAGTGTATGAATGTGTATAAGTGTATGATAAACGTATAAGTGTGTGACAAACCACTAACGGAGATCCTGGATCTGTCACACCCTCAAAATCCACTAACGGAGTTTTACCGTTAAGTGTGTGACAAACCAGGATCTCAGTCATTAGTTACACCAAACGACACTATATGAATTTAAAACATACGTGTCTCATTAAATGAGAATATTTATTACAGAGTTAACGTTTAAAAGTTTGCGGAAGCGTAATCGAAATGCAATGTCAAAATATTAAATGTAAACTAAATGCGCAGAACACGTGCCCAACACGAGATACACAGTCTAAATAGTCATTAAAATCAAAACATGATTTTTAATGCAAGAAAATGTGTAAATGAAAAGCCGTGACTCCATGCCATGTCCTAAGTGCGTGGTACCTCAAAGACCTGTAAAAGTGAAAGGCTAACAAGTGTCAACACGACGGTTGGTGAGTTCACAAAGTAAGTATGAAATCAAGTATGTTCAGTTGCAAGCAGAAATATAAATTAAGTATGTCATTGTAGGTAGTTAGTCTACAGCACATGTCCTAGAGGCGTATGTATCTGACCGAAGCTGACGTATGTACACATTAAGTGCATTTTGCCCGTTCGTACATCCCAGCAGGATGCACTGTAAGCCTGTTAGGTCATTCAACACCCGTTCGACAGGTCCTTCTGTCGTGCTAGCGCGACTAGCTCGGGTGGGGTTTGTCAAACCCAGTAGTACTACTCAAAATTTCCCCGCTATTTCACAAATACTAACGGTCAACTAGGTATCCATGAGGTCTTTCATGAACAAAATAAAAGTTGCTCTATCCAGACATGCGACATACAAAATTTGTAAATCCGTAAAAATAATCGTCCGTGTTCAGCCTATAAAAGGGTAAAATAGTAAAAGTGCGGTTTAGTGAACTCACCTTTGAAGCGCACAGCAAATAAACAGCTCAAATGCAACAAGAGAACCTAGAACGTTTTACGACCTGTTTAATAATAGATTACTTTCTAGTGAATAACTAGGAACATGTAAGTAAAATAAAAAATATGGTATTCGCTAGTGTTTCGAGTAATCGGTTCAGTTTCCCGTATGGCAGTATCACATCATGCACGATCACACATATACTAAGCATTTTACCTTCATCACTTCGTATTTGTACATAACTTCCCATGCATACAATTCCACTCATATAAACACATATACTCATACATAGCATAGACATCTCACCATTTTCCTCTAAGTTCACGTATACATACTCATATAATTTTAACAACATATACATATTTTTTGTGTGCTTATCTCTGCTGCTGGGCTGCACCTCTATATACGCATTGAATAACAACATGGCAGCATATATTCACATAATACATTTTTCATACATTAGGTTAAATCGCATTCATACTTATTGATTTCCTACATGTAGTATACCAAATCTAACTTGCTGTCGTTGTTGTGATTAAATATATATACACACCTCTATAAGGTATCATTGCTTTCATATAAATTAGTTCATATCGTTCACACACTTACTATCTTTTATGTTCACTGCTACTGTTTCTTTTTGCTGCATGGATCGTTACTTGCAAAACTAAAGATATAAATCATGCATATACATCCTGTTGAAATTAACCTAAACTTTGGGTTAATTATGTCAAGATTAGAAAGTTATAGTTTATTCTAGTATGTAAATATGTAATAATACAAGGATGTATTATGTATATGGGTCAAACATAGGAAGTTAAGGTTAGTTAAATAACTGTATATTGGCAGTTATTGGAAGTTGAATTCACCAACAGTCATGTTGGTTGAAAGGCAACTCTTCATAATGTATATATAGGGCAAGATGTGAACAAAGTTTGTATGATCAATTGTACAAGTTTCTATCAATATATACTGGAAGATTAATACACACAGATTCTTGTGTTTTTGTTCATCAAATTGCAAGTTTATTACCAACAATTGGTATCAGAGCATCAGGCTCTTTGATTCTCGTTGAAATCGTAATCATCAGACAAAGAAGGACGTACCGTTACAGCCGTTCATCAAGTTATTCAACCACGAAATCTCGCAATTGACCACCGCTTTGATCTAATCTCGCTGCAAGCATCAATCCAGTAACATCGATTGAAGTTCCTGGTGCGTGAATCAACATCAAATCGCTGGAAAAACCAAGAACAGGCCATTCTTGATTATTCACTGCATATTGCCGATTTCAAGAAATAGATAGAATCATTCGATTGATTTCTATCTCGCTGTAAGTTGTAGAATCGATATATCTGTTTGATATTACCTTTGATATTGAATCAATAGGGACAAGATTAGAAATCAATTTTGATACTCTTCATAAAATTTTGGTTCACTGGTTCACCGTAGAACACGAAACAAAAGATCGTTTTTGATTAATTTTTGCAAATTGAGTTTTGATAAGAACAATAGATTTTACTAGTTAAAAATTGAAAATTTTGGAAAAGGAAAAAGGGAGAACACGTTTCTGTGTTCTTGACCACATATCCCATTCATTTATTTTAAAACTTAATAAATACCAAAAAAGTGTTTAAGTTTGACAATAGATATTTGATTGTTTTTGAAAGCAAAGAAAATTATAAGACTCAATTTTTGAAAACAAATTTTTGTGATATTTTAAAATCTTTAAGTATCACAATTTGACTTGGATCCGTAGGAAAGAAAACCAAATTCGTGTTTACAGCAAGTTTTAATGAACCTTAGTGATTTATAGCAAATCCCGAACTTAGATTCAAATTAGCAAGTAGAACCTTTAGATTCAAATTAGCAAGTAGAATTATTGTGGTTCAAAATTCAACAAGGATCAAAATCTTTGATCTAAACAAGCAAGATACACCTGATTAGCCAGTAGGTCAGGAAGCAAGGATCTGATTAGCAAGTTGGTCAGATCAAGAAAGCAAGCAAGAACCTGATTTGCAAGTAGGTCAGGAAGCACGAACTGATTAGCAAGTTGGTCAGATACGTGCAGCAAGAACTAGATTAGCAAGTAGGTCTGGAAATACAATATTGATTAGCAAGTTGGTCAATATTTAGCAAGAAAGCAAGACAGCAAAACCATAAGCAAGTATGACCGGAAAGGAAGACAAAAGGCATAATAATGCATCAAGCAGCACTGTTCGCGAGCAAGGAAACGTTCCACTCCAATGTCCAAAACTGAATGACACAAACTACACTTCATGGGCATTGTTGATGGAAACAATATTGAAGGCATATAGCCTTTGGGGAACAGTTGATGTAGAAAAGGATGCAGAAGCAGCAGATGAAAACAAGATTAATACAGCCAAGGCGATGATACTTCAAACATTACCTCAGGATGTATTAGATCAAGTTGCACAATACGCAACTGCAAAGGAGGTTTGGGACTCGTTAAAAGTTCAAAACCTTGGAGCAGATTTGGTACAGAAAGCACGTTTGCATACATTGAGGAGTGAACTAGAAGCTTTGAAAATGAAGTCAAATGAACGTATAAGCGACTTCGCAGGCAAGTTAAGCAGCATAAAGACCAAGTCAAAAGGTCTTGGACACGCTCTTAAAGATAAAAACACTCATAAGAAAGTTACTCGCCTCAGCACCAAAGAAGTTTTTACCACTCGTGGCAACCTGGAACAATACTCAGATTTAGACAAGATGTCATTTGAAGAAGCAGTAGGAAGGATGATAGCTTTTGAAGAACGCCTCAAGATTCAAGATGAACCGGAGGAAAACTATCAAAGCAAACTTCTAATGGCAACTTCAAGCAGTCAAGGTCATGGTAGAGGACGAGGAAGAAACTTCAACAAAGAAGAACAAGCACGTGGAAGAGGTATGGGTCGAGGAGTTAAAGACAAGAGCACCTTCAAATGTTATGAATGTGGTGAACTTGGACACTTCGCAAATGAATGCAACAAATGGAAGGACAAGAAGAAAGACAAGCAGCAAGAATCAAATCTCGTCTATAATGATGAAGTACCAACACTACTCTGAAGAAGCAAGTTAAGAAGCTGAAGACTCACCTTAAAGCAAAGTTTAGTTTAAGGGGGAGTGTTGAAATTAACCTAAACTTTGGGTTTATTATGTCAAGATTAGAAAGTTATAGTTTAGTCTAGTATGTAAATATGTAATAATACAAGGATGTATTATGTATATGGGTCAATCATAGGAAGTTAGTGTTAGTTAAATAACTGTATATTCGCAGTTATTGGAAGTTGAATTCACCAACAGTCATGTTGGTTGAAAGGCAACTCTTCATAATGTATATATAGGGCAAGATGTGAACAAAGTTTGTATGATCAATTGTACAAGTTTCTATCAATATATACTGGAAGATTATACACACAGATTCTTGTGTTTTTGTTCATCAAATTGCAAGTTTATTACCAACACATCCCATATTCACAAATATATATATACATCCATATTCACGTTCTCATACATTTACATACAACCATCCATATTTACACATACCAGTTCATATATATATATATATATATATATATATATATATATATATATTGTTGATCTTTTGTGACTATTCATATATTTTCACGTTGCTATTCAAATCGACATGCACATAAGGACACACATATAACCTCATATATCGTTTGCAATTCCATGCGCATACATCTCCACATACTCGCTTATACTCATATATATATATATATATACATAAGAAGTTGCTACTGTTATCCTGTGATGTACACACAACACAAATACACAGACAATACTCACCTCTAATATACCTATATTATCAGTACGTGTGCTGGTTCCGACCAAAAATAAAACCCAAAACGACCCGAAAACAAAATTGAAACCCGGAAACAAAAGGGCAATAATAATGATATGTTGACATGTTACTACTTACGTACACATACATATAATCACTTTTAACACACCTAATTCATCATACCATTCTACTGTTATGTTGTCACACATATACACATTTCTATACCATATATACAGACATACATCCTTGTTCGATTTACATACAAGCTATATGGGGCTGCTACTGATTTTTTTTGTGCTTTATATACATACATATAAAACGTTACATAGATCATACATATAAAATCATACGCATACAGTGACTGACAGATCATACATACACTAACTAATGAACTTGTCGCTACTTCTTAACACACACGTTCATGTATATATAATACGATCCCACATAAACCCATCGCCCACACAACACATACGTTTGAACAAATCGAACCCGTAACACGATCAAATACGAAACCATAACGCGGTAACTAGGAAGAGTACACGATGGAGACATACCGATTTCCGAGCGGAGTAAGTGGAGGCTATTGCTATGATGTCTGGCGGCCGGAGTTGCAGGTTCGCCGGATTTGTTTGGTACTCCGGAGTTGCAGGCTATTGTTACGATCCTGTGTTTGTTTGGTAGTTCGACTGTGAACCACGCGTTAGCGGATCTAGGTGCTAGCATAAATCTTAGGCCGTATTCTATCTATAAACGGTTAGGCCTAGGGGATCCGACTCCTACGCACATGCGCATTTCGTTAGCGGACCGATCGGTCAAATATCCACGGGGAATAGTGGACAACTTGTTGGTGAAGGTCGATAAATTTGTTTTCCCCGTGGATTTTGTTATTCTTGACATGGAGGTGGACGACAAAGTCCCATTGATCTTGGGACGACCCTTCTTGCGCATTGCAAAAGCACTAATCGACGTCTATGACGGTAAGATCACACTTCGTGTAGGGGATGAGACAGTCACCTTCGATGTCTCGAAAGCGATGAACAATTCGAGTGGTCAAGACGATTCGGTCTATTTTCTCGATGCGTTCATTTCTCAAGTGGACCGCTGTCTTGACTACATCAGTGGTGCAGATCTGCTGCCCATGGAAGACCTGGATGAGGAGAACCGGGAAGTCGAGATGGATGTTCGACCCGAACACCTTATGAACAGCCCGGGTAGTAAGCCTCCTGAATTTTCCCAGGCATTCGAGGTGAAGGATGATACCGAGGGGGGTGGTAAACCTTCGGTAGAAGCCTCGCCATCTTTAGAGCTTAAGGACCTCCCTTCACACTTAGAGTATGCATTCTTAGATGGGAGGTAGGTTTGCCCGTCATTATCTCTAGTCAATTGGCGGAGGAAGAAAAGCTGCGTTTGATTGCTGTGCTCCAGGCACACAGACAGGCTATTGCGTGGAGGTTCTCAAGCTCCTTGACGCCGGCATGATCTATCCCATATCTGATTCCAACTGGGTGAGTCCTGTTCAGGTTGTCCCGAAGAAAGCAGGGATGACAGTGATCGTTAGTGATAAGAATGAGCTGATTCCGACTAGAACTGTCACGGGATGGCGAGTCTGCATAGGTTATAGAAGGCTTAATGATGCCACAAGAAAGGATCATTTTCCCATTCCTTTCATTGATCAGATGTTGGAGCGTCTAGCAGGGCAGCAGTTTTACTGTTTCCTTGATGGATTCTCAGGTTATTTCCAGATCCCCATTGCACCTGAGGATCAGGAGAAAACCACGTGTACATGCCCTTTCGGGACTTTCGCATATCGCCGTATGCCATTTGGGTTATGTAACGCTCCAGCCACTTTTCAGAGATGCATGGTGGCTATTTTTCAGGATATGATGCAGAACTCCATGGAAGTATTTATGGATGATTTTTCAGTGTTTGGGAGTTCATTCGATCATTGTTTGTCTAATCTTGAGTGTATGCTGAAACGGTGCATAGAAACGAATCTCATGTTGAACTGGGAGAAATGTCATTTTATGGTAACCGAGGGGATCGTTCTAGGGCATAAGATTTCACGTGAGGGTATAGAGGTAGATCGCGCTAAGATAGAAACCATCAGTAAGCTCCCTCCACCCACAAACGTGAAATCCGTTCGTAGTTTTCTGGGTCATGCGGGTTTCTATCGTAGGTTCATTAGGGATTTTCCATGACCCGCCTTCTTGAGAAAGATATCCCGTATGTGTTCGATGCGGAATGTCTTAAGGCGTTTGAGTTTCTGAAGGAGCAGTTGACTAGCGCTCCTATTCTGATAGCACCCGACTGGAGTCTTCCCTTTGAACTCATGTGTGATGCTAGTGACTTCGCAGTCGGGGCTGTGCTTGGACAGAGGAAGAATAAGCACTTCCATCCGATCTATTACGCAAGTAAGACGCTCAACGATGCTCAAGAGAATTACACGACCACCGAGAAAGAGCTTCTAGCAGTCGTATTTGCATTTGACAAGTTCAGGTCTTATTTGGTTCTATCCAAGACCGTTGTTTATACCGATCATCAGGCTGTGCGATATTTGTTTGCGAAGAAAGATGCCAAGCCTAGATTGATTCGGTGGATCCTCCTCCTTTCTGAATTCGACATAGAGATTAAGGATAAAAAGGGGGCCGAAAACGTGGCTGCAGATCATCTATCACGTTTGGAGGATCCGTCTAGGGATGAGATCTTCAAGGAGAACATCGGAGACACGTTCCCTCATGAATCTCTGATGTATGTGAAAGCGGAAGATCAAGGTTTGCCATGGTTCTCTGATCTGGCAAACTATCTGTCCGAAGGGAAGGTAGTGACGGGTATGTCATCCCAGCAGAGGAAGAAGTTTTTTGCAGATGCTAATCATTACATCTGGGATGCCCCGTATTTGTTTCGTTTAGGAGCCGACCGAGTGTTTAGGAGGTGCGTTAGTGCTGAGGAGGGTAGAGAGATTCTTAAACACTGTCACGAGGGTTTGACGGGAGGCCACCGTGGCCCATCATACACCGCAAAGAAGGTGCTTGATGCCGGGTTTTATTGGCCAACAGTGTTTAAGGATGCTCACGACTTAGTAAGATCCGGTGATGCGTGTCAACGGACGGGTAACATCTCATCAAAAAATGAGATGCCCCAAAACCCGATCCAAGTAGTTGAAGTGTTCGATGTGTGGGGTATAGATTTCATGGGACCATTCCCTTCATCGCGAGCTCATAGATATATTCTTGTCGCCATTGACTATGTTTCTAAGTGGGTTGAGGCTCAAGCCTTGACTACTAATGATGTAAGGGTCGTGGTAGCCTTTCTGTGGAGGTTATTTAGTAGGTTTGGAACCCCGAAGGCTCTAATTAGTGATCGGGGCACGCATTTCTGCAATGCCCAAATGGAGAGAGTGTTAGCTAGGTACGGAGTGAACCATAGGTTATCCACTACTTATCATCCGCAAATCAGTGGTCAATAACTTAGATGACGTGCTAACAGGGGTATAAAACGTATCTTGGAGAAGACTGTCGGAGCCAATCAAAAGGATTGGTCCGATAATTTAGATGACGCGCTATGGGCTTTTAGGACCTCTTTTAAAAGACCTTACAACTCCAAACAACACATTAGATCGTTGAAAAGCACGTAAGTATGACGTAGGATGCCTTAAAGCTCCAAACAACACATTACAACACCGTACGAAACCATAAAACTCCATAATAAACCTAATGAAATTGTCCAAGTACTTTCAAGATCGTACGATAACATCTGGACTTTTTACGACGCTGTATGCGACATCAGCAACATGAAAAGCAATTTATAAAAATGTAGGACGCGTTACAACTTCTAAGAACACCTTACATCACCGTTCGAAAGATTAAAACTCCATAATAAACCTAATGAATTCCTCCGAGTCATTTAATCATCGTACGACAACTTAGAATATCTTACGACTCTGTATGCAACATTAGCACCTTGAAAAGCATGTTACTACACTGTACGACACCTCACAACTCGTAACAACACCTTACAATATCGTAAGTAAACATAAAATCCATAATAAACCTAATGAATTCGTCCGAGTCTTTTGAACATCGTATTACAAGTTAGGACATCTTGAGACTCTATATGACATATTAGCACGTTGAAAAGCATGTAAGTATGACGTAGGACGCCTTAAAGCTCCAAACAACACATTACAACACCGTACGAAACCATAAAACTCCATAATAAATCTAATGAAATTGTCCAAGTACTTTCAAGATCGTACGATAACATAAGGACTTTTTACGACGCTGTATGCGACATTAGCAACATGAAAAGCAATTTATAATAATGTAGGACGCATTACAACTTCTAAGAACACCTTACATCACCGTTCGAAAGATTAAAACTCCATAATAAACCTAATGAATTCCTCCGAGTCATTTAATCTTCTACGATAACTTAGAATATCTTACGACTCTGTATGCCACATTGGCAACTTGAAAAGCATGTTACTATAATGTAAGACACCTCACAACTCCTAACAACACCTTACAATACAGTAAGTAAACATAAAATCCATAATAAACCTAATGAATTCGTCCGAGTCCTTTGAACATCGTATTACAAGTTAGGTCATCTTAAGAATTTGTATGACATATTAGCACGTTGAAAAGCACATAAGTATGACGTAGGACGCCTTAAAGCTCCAAATAACACATTACAACACCGTACGAAACCATAAAACTCCATAATAAACCTAATAAATTTGTCCAAGTCCTTTGAAAATCGTAAGTTAACTCAGGACTCGTTACGATTCTGTATGCGACATTAGCAACATGAAAAACAATTTATAATAATGTAGGATGCGTTACAACTTTTAAGAACACCTTACATCACTGTTCGAAACATTAAAATTCCATAATAAACCTAATGAATTTTTCCGAGTCATTTAAAGATCGTACGACAACTTAGAATATCTTATGACTCTATATGCCACATTAGCACCTTGAAAAGCATGTTACTATAATGTACGACACTTCACAACTCGTAACAATACCTTACAATACCGTAAGTAAACATAAAATCGATAATAAACCTAATGAATTCGTCCGAGTCTTTTGAACATCGTATTACAAGTTAGGACATCTTAAGACTCTATATGACATATTAGCACGTTGAAAAGCACGTAAGTATGAAGTAGGACGCCTTAAAGCTCCAAACAACACATTACAACTCCGTACGAAACCATAAAACTCCATAATAAACCTAATGAAATTGTCCAAGTCCTTTCAAGATCGTACGATAACATCAGGACTTGTTACGACGCTGTATGCGACATTAGAAACATGAAAAGAAATTTATAATAATGTAGGACGCGTTACAACTTTTATGAACACCTTACATCACCGTTCGAAACATTAAAACTCCATAATAAACGTAATGAATTTTTACGAGTCATTTAAACATCGTACGACAACTTAGAATATCTTACGACTCTATATGCCACATTAGTAACTTGAAAAGCATGTTACTATAATGTACGACACCTCACAACTCTTAACAACACGTTACAATATAGTAAGTAAACATAAAATCCATAATAAACCTAATGAATTCATCCGAGTCCTTTGAACATCGTATTACAAGTTAGGTCATCTTAAGAATCTGTATGACATATTAGCACGTTGAAAAGCACGTAAGTATGACGTAGGACGCCTTAAAGCTCCAAACAACACATTACAACACCGTACGAAACCGTAAAACTCCATAATAAACCTAATGAATTTGTCCAAGTCCTTTGAAAATCGTAAGTTAACTCAGGACTTGTTACGACTCTGTATGCGACATTAGCAACATGAAAAACAATTTATAATAATGTAGGACGCGTTACAACTTTTAAGAACACCTTACATCACCGTTCTAAACATTAAAACTCCACAATAAACCCAATGAATTTTTCCGAGTCATTTAAACATCGTACGACTGCTTAGAATATCTTACGACTCTATATGCCACATTAGCACCTTGAAAAGCATGTTACTATAACGTACGACACTTCACAACTCGTAACAACACCTTACAATACCGTAAGTAAACATAAATTCCATAATAAACCTAGTGAATTCGTCCGAGTCTTTTGAACATCGTATTACAAGTTAGGACATCTTAAGACTCTATATGACATATTAGCACGTTGAAAAACACGTAAGCATGACTTAGGACCCTGTAAAGCTCCAAACAACACATTACAACACCGTACGAAACCATAAAACACCATAATAAACCTAATGAAATTGTCCAAGTCCTTTCAAGATCGTACGATAACATCAGGACTTCTTACGACGCTGTATGCGACATTAGCAACATGAAAAAAATTTATAATAATGTAGGACATGTTAAAACTTCTAAGAACACCTTACATCACTGTTCAAAACAATTAAAACTCGATAATAAACCTAATGAATTCCTCCGAGTCATTTAATTATCGTACGACAACTTAGAATATCTAACGACTTTGTATGCCACATTAGGAACTTGAAAAACATGTTACTATAATGTAAGACACCTCACAACTCCTAACAACACCTTACAATACAGTAAGTAAACATAAAATCCATAATAAACCTAATGAATTCGTCCGAGTCCTTTGAACATCGTATTACAAGTTAGGTCATCTTAAGAATCTGTATGACATATTAGCACGTTGAAAAGCATGTAAGTATGATATAGGAAGCCTTAAAGCTCCAAACAACACATTACAACACCGTACGAAACCATAAAACTCCATAATAAACCTAATGAATTTGTCCGTCCTTTGAAAATCGTAACTTAACTCAGGACTTGTTACGACTCTGTATGCGACATTAGCACCATGAAAAACAATTTACAATAATGTAGGACGAGTTACAACTTTTAAGAAAACCTTACATCACCGTTCGAAACATTAAAACTCTATAATAAACCTAATGACTTTTTCCTAGTCATTTAAACATCGTACGACAACTTAGAATATCTTACGATTCTATATGGCACATTAGCACCTTGAAAAGCATGTTACTATAATGTACGACACCTCAAAACTCGTAACGACACCTTACAATACCGTAAGTAAACATAAAATCCATAATAAACCTAATGAATTCGTCCGAGTCTTTTGAACATCGTATTACAAGTTAGGACATCTTAAGACTCTATATGACATATTAGCACGTTGAAAAGCAAGTAAGTGTGACGTAGGACGCCGTAAAGCTCCAAACAACACATTACAACACCGTACGAAACCATAAAACTCCATAATAAACCTAATGAAATTGTCCAAGTCCTTTCAAGATCGTACGATAACATCAGGACTTGTTACGACGCTTTATGCGACATTAGCAACATGAAATGCAATTTATAATAATGTAGGACGCGTTACAACTTCTAAGAACACCTTACATCACCGTTCGAAACATTAAAACTCGATAATAAACCTAATGAATTCCTCCGAGTCATTTAATCATCGTACGACAACTTAGAATATCTAACGACTCTGTATGCCACATTAGCAACTTGAAAAACATGTTACTATAATGTACGACACCTCACAACTCCTAACAACACCTTACAATATCGTAAGTAAACATAAAATCCATAATAAACCTATTGAATTCGTCCGAGTCCTTTGAACATCGTATTACAAGTTAGGTCATCTTAAGAATCTGTATGATATATTAGCACGTTGAAAAGCACGTAAGTATGACGTAGGACGCCTTAAAGCTCCAAACAACATATTACAACACCCTACGAAACCATAAAACTCCATAATAAACCTAATGAATTTGTCCGAGTCCTTTGAAAATCGTAACTTAACTCAGGACTTGTTACGACTCTGTATGCGACATTAGCACCATGAAAAACAATTTACAATAATGTAGGACGAGTTACAACTTTTAAGAAAACCTTACATCACCGTTCGAAACATTAAAACTCTATAATAAACCTAATGAATTTTTCCGAGTCATTTAAACATCGTACGACAACTTAGAATATCTTACGACTCTATATGCCACATTAGCACCTTAAAAGATTGTTACTATAATGTACGACACCTCAAAACTCGTAACAACACCTTACAATACCGTAAGTAAACATAAAATCCATAATAAACCTAGTGAATTCTTCCGAGTCTTTTGAACATCGTATTACAAGTTAGGACATCTTAAGACTCTATATGACATATTAGGACGTTGAAAAGCACGTAAGTATGACATAGGACGCCTTAAAGCTCCAAACAACACATTACAACACCGTACGAAACCATAAAACTCCATAATAAACCTAATGAAATTGTCCAAGTCTTTTCAAGATCGTACGATAACATCAGGACTTGTTACGACGCTGTATGCGACATTAGCAACATGAAAAGCAATTTATAATAATGTAGGACGCGTTATAACTTCTAAGAACACCTTACATCACCATTCGAAACATTAAAACTCCATAATAAACCTAATGAATTCCTCCGAGTCATTTAATCATCGTACGACAACTTATAATATCTAACGACTCTATATGCCACATTAGCAACTTAAAAAGCATGTTACTATAATGTACGACACCTCACAACTCCTAACAACACCTTACAATATAGTAAGTAAACGTAAAATACATAATAAACCTAATAAATTCGTCCGAGTCCTATGAACATCGTATTACTAGTTAGGTCATCTTAATAATCTGTATGACATATTAGCACGTTGAAAAGCACGTAAGTATGACATAGGACGCCTTAAAGCTGCAAACAACACCTTACAACACCGTACGAAACCATAAAACTCTATAATAAACCTAATGAATTTGTCCAAGTCCTTTGAAAATCGTAAGTTAACTCAGGACTTGTTACGACTCTGTATGCGACGTTAGCAACATGAAAAACAATTAATAATAATGTAGGACGCGTTACAACTTTTAAGAACACCTTACATCACCGTTCGAAACATTAAAACTCCATAATAAACCTAATGAATTTTTCCGAGTCATTTAAACATCGTACGACAACTTGGAATATCTTACGACTCTATATGCCACATTAGCACCTTGAAAAGCATGTTACTATGATGTACGACACGTCACAACTCGTAACAACACCTTACAATACCGTAAGTAAACATAAAATCCATAATAAACCTTGTGAATTGGTCCGAGTCTTTTGAACATCGTATTACAAGTTAGGTCATCTTAATAATCTGTATGACATATTAGCACGTTGAAAAGCACGTAAGTATGACGTAGGACGCCTTAAAGCTGCAAACAACACCTTACAACACCGTACGAAACAATAAAACTATAATAAACCTAATGAATTTGTCCAAGTCCTTTAAAAATCGTAAGTTAACTCAGGACTTGTTACGACTCTGTATGTGACGTTAGCAACATGAAAAACAATTAATAATAATGTAGGACGCGTTACAACTTTTAAAAACACCTTACATGACCGTTCGAAACATTAAAACTCCATAATAAACCTAATGAATTTTTCCGAGTCATTTAAACATCGTACGACAACGTAGAATATCTTACGACTCTATATGCCACATTAGCACCTTGAAAAGCATGTTACTATGATGTACGACACTTCACAACTCGTAACAACACCTTACAATACCGTAAGTAAACATAAAATCCATAATAAACCTAGTGAATTGGTCCGAGTCTTTTGAACATCATATTACAAGTTAGGTCATCTTAATAATCTGTATGACATATTAGCACGTTGAAAAGCACGTAAGTATGACGTAGGACGCCTTAAAGCTGCAAACAACACCTTACAACACCGTACGAAACAATAAAACTCTATAATAAACCTAATGAATTTGTCCAAGTCCTTTGAAAATCGTAAGTTAACTCAGGACTTGTTACGACTCTGTATGCGACGTTAGCAACATGAAATACAATTAATAATAATGTAGGACGCGTTACAACTTTTAAAAACACCTTACATCACCGTTCGAAACATTAAAACTCCATAATAAACCTAATGAATTTTTCCGAGTCATTTAAACATCGTACGACAACTTAGAATATCTTACGACTCTATATGCCACATTAGCACCTTGAAAAGCATATTACTATGATGTACGACACTTCACAACTCGTAACAACACCTTACAATACCGTAAGTAAACATAAAATCCATAATAAACCTAGTGAATTCGTCCGAGTCTTTTGAACATCGTATTACAAGTTAGGACATCTTAAGACTCTATATGACATATTAGCACGTTGAAAAGCACGTAAGTATGACATAGGACGCCTTAAAGCTCCAAACAACACATTACAACACCGTACGAAACCATAAAACTCCATAATAAACCTAATGAAATTGTCCAAGTCCTTTCAAGATCGTACGATAACATCAGGACTTGTTACGACGCTGTATGCGACATTAGCAACATGAAAAGCAATTTATAATAATGTAGGTCGCGTTACAACTTCTAAGAACACCTTACATCACCATTCGAAACATTAAAACTCCATAATAAATCTAATGAATTCCTCCGAGTCATTTAATCATCGTACGACAACTTATAATATCTTACGACTCTATATGCCACATTAGCAACTTAAAAAGCATGTTACTATAATGTACGACACCTCACAACTCCTAACAACACCTTACAATATAGTAAGTAAACGTAAAATACATAATAAACCTAATAAATTCGTCCGAGTCCTTTGAACATCGTATTACAATTTAGGTCATCTTAATAATCTGTATGACATATTAGCACGTTGAAAAGCACGTAAGTATGACGTAGGACGCCTTAAAGCTGCAAACAACACCTTACAACACCGTACGAAACCATAAAACTCAATAATAAACCTAATGAAATTGTCCAAGTCCTTTCAAGATCGTACGATAACATCAGGACTTGTTACGACGCTGTATGCGACATTAGCAACATGAAAAGCAATTTATAATAATGTAGGACGCGTTACAACTTCTAAGAACACCTTACATCACCATTCGAAACATTAAAACTCCATAATAAACCTAATGAATTCCTCCGAGTCATTTAATCATCGTACGACAACTTATAATATCTTACGACTCTATATGCCACATTAGCAACTTAAAAAGCATGTTACTATAATGTACGACACCTAACAACTCCTAACAACACCTTACAATAAAGTAAGTAAACGTAAAATACATAATAAACCTAATAAATTCCTCCGAGTCCTTTGAACATCGTATTACAAGTTAGGTCATCTTAATAATCTGTATGACATATTAGCACGTTGAAAAGCACGTAAGTATGACGTAGGACGCCTTAAAGCTGCAAACAACACCTTACAACACCGTACGAAACCATAAAACTCTATAATAAACCTAATGAATTTGTCCAAGTCCTTTGAAAATCGTAAGTTAACTCAGGACTTGTTACGACTCTGTATGCGACGTTAGCAACATGAAATACAATTAATAATAATGTAGGACGCGTTACAACTTTTAAAAACACCTTACATCACCGTTCGAAACATTAAAACTCCATAATAAACCTAATGAATTTTTCCGAGTCATTTAAACATCGTACGACAACTTAGAATATCTTACGACTCTATATGCCACATTAGCACCTTGAAAAGCATATTACTATGATGTACGACACTTCACAACTCGTAACAACACCTTACAATACCGTAAGTAAACATAAAATCCATAATAAACCTAGTGAATTCGTCCGAGTCTTTTGAACATCGTATTACAAGTTAGGACATCTTAAGACTCTATATGACATATTAGCACGTTGAAAAGCACGTAAGTATGACATAGGACGCCTTAAAGCTCCAAACAACACATTACAACACCGTACGAAACCATAAAACTCCATAATAAACCTAATGAAATTGTCCAAGTCCTTTCAAGATCGTACGATAACATCAGGACTTGTTACGACGCTGTATGCGACATTAGCAACATGAAAAGCAATTTATAATAATGTAGGTCGCGTTACAACTTCTAAGAACACCTTACATCACCATTCGAAACATTAAAACTCCATAATAAATCTAATGAATTCCTCCGAGTCATTTAATCATCGTACGACAACTTATAATATCTTACGACTCTATATGCCACATTAGCAACTTAAAAAGCATGTTACTATAATGTACGACACCTCACAACTCCTAACAACACCTTACAATATAGTAAGTAAACGTAAAATACATAATAAACCTAATAAATTCGTCCGAGTCCTTTGAACATCGTATTACAATTTAGGTCATCTTAATAATCTGTATGACATATTAGCACGTTGAAAAGCACGTAAGTATGACGTAGGACGCCTTAAAGCTGCAAACAACACCTTACAACACCGTACGAAACCATAAAACTCAATAATAAACCTAATGAAATTGTCCAAGTCCTTTCAAGATCGTACGATAACATCAGGACTTGTTACGACGCTGTATGCGACATTAGCAACATGAAAAGCAATTTATAATAATGTAGGACGCGTTACAACTTCTAAGAACACCTTACATCACCATTCGAAACATTAAAACTCCATAATAAACCTAATGAATTCCTCCGAGTCATTTAATCATCGTACGACAACTTATAATATCTTACGACTCTATATGCCACATTAGCAACTTAAAAAGCATGTTACTATAATGTACGACACCTAACAACTCCTAACAACACCTTACAATAAAGTAAGTAAACGTAAAATACATAATAAACCTAATAAATTCCTCCGAGTCCTTTGAACATCGTATTACAAGTTAGGTCATCTTAATAATCTGTATGACATATTAGCACGTTGAAAAGCACGTAAGTATGACGTAGGACGCCTTAAAGCTGCAAACAACACCTTACAACACCGTACGAAACCATAAAACTCTATAATAAACCTAATGAATTTGTCCAAGTCCTTTGAAAATCGTAAGTTAACTCAGGACTTGTTACGACTCTGTATGCGACGTTAGCAACATGAAATACAATTAATAATAATGTAGGACGCGTTACAACTTTAAAAACACTTTACATCACCGTTCGAAACATTAAAACTCCATAATAAACCTAATGAATTTTTCCGAGTCATTTAAACATCGTACGACAACTTAGAATATCTTACGACTCTATATGCCACATTAGCACCTTGAAAAGCATATTACTATGATGTACGACACTTCACAACTCGTAACAACACCTTACAATACCGTAAGTAAACATAAAATCCATAATAAACCTAGTGAATTCGTCCGAGTCTTTTGAACATCGTATTACAAGTTAGGACATCTTAAGACTCTATATGACATATTAGCACGTTGAAAAGCACGTAAGTATGACATAGGACGCCTTAAAGCTCCAAACAACACATTACAACACCGTACGAAACCATAAAACTCCATAATAAACCTAATGAAATTGTCCAAGTCCTTTCAAGATCGTACGATAACATCAGGACTTGTTACGACGCTGTATGCGACATTAGCAACATGAAAAGCAATTTATAATAATGTAGGTCGCGTTACAACTTCTAAGAACACCTTACATCACCATTCGAAACATTAAAACTCCATAATAAATCTAATGAATTCCTCCGAGTCATTTAATCATCGTACGACAACTTATAATATCTTACGACTCTATATGCCACATTAGCAACTTAAAAAGCATGTTACTATAATGTACGACACCTAACAACTCCTAACAACACCTTACAATAAAGTAAGTAAACGTAAAATACATAATAAACCTAATAAATTCCTCCGAGTCCTTTGAACATCGTATTACAAGTTAGGTCATCTTAATAATCTGTATGACATATTAGCACGTTGAAAAGCACGTAAGTATGACGTAGGACGCCTTAAAGCTGCAAACAACACCTTACAACACCGTACGAAACCATAAAACTCTATAATAAACCTAATGAATTTGTCCAAGTCCTTTGAAAATCGTAAGTTAACTCAGGACTTGTTACGACTCTGTATGCGACGTTAGCAACATGAAATACAATTAATAATAATGTAGGACGCGTTACAACTTTAAAAACACTTTACATCACCGTTCGAAACATTAAAACTCCATAATAAACCTAATGAATTTTTCCGAGTCATTTAAACATCGTACGACAACTTAGAATATCTTACGACTCTATATGCCACATTAGCACCTTGAAAAGCATATTACTATGATGTACGACACTTCACAACTCGTAACAACACCTTACAATACCGTAAGTAAACATAAAATCCATAATAAACCTAGTGAATTCGTCCGAGTCTTTTGAACATCGTATTACAAGTTAGGACATCTTAAGACTCTATATGACATATTAGCACGTTGAAAAGCACGTAAGTATGACATAGGACGCCTTAAAGCTCCAAACAACACATTACAACACCGTACGAAACCATAAAACTCCATAATAAACCTAATGAAATTGTCCAAGTCCTTTCAAGATCGTACGATAACATCAGGACTTGTTACGACGCTGTATGCGACATTAGCAACATGAAAAGCAATTTATAATAATGTAGGTCGCGTTACAACTTCTAAGAACACCTTACATCACCATTCGAAACATTAAAACTCCATAATAAATCTAATGAATTCCTCCGAGTCATTTAATCATCGTACGACAACTTATAATATCTTACGACTCTATATGCCACATTAGCAACTTAAAAAGCATGTTACTATAATGTACGACACCTCACAACTCCTAACAACACCTTACAATATAGTAAGTAAACGTAAAATACATAATAAACCTAATAAATTCGTCTGAGTCCTTTGAACATCGTATTACAATTTAGGTCATCTTAATAATCTGTATGACATATTAGCACGTTGAAAAGCACGTAAGTATGACGTAGGACGCCTTAAAGCTGCAAACAACACCTTACAACACCGTACGAAACCATAAAACTCAATAATAAACCTAATGAAATTGTCCAAGTCCTTTCAAGATCGTACGATAACATCAGGACTTGTTACGACGCTGTATGCGACATTAGCAACATGAAAAGCAATTTATAATAATGTAGGACGCGTTACAACTTCTAAGAACACCTTACATCACCATTCGAAACATTAAAACTCCATAATAAACCTAATGAATTCCTCCGAGTCATTTAATCATCGTACGACAACTTATAATATCTTACGACTCTATATGCCACATTAGCAACTTAAAAAGCATGTTACTATAATGTACGACACCTAACAACTCCTAACAACACCTTACAATAAAGTAAGTAAACGTAAAATACATAATAAACCTAATAAATTCCTCCGAGTCCTTTGAACATCGTATTACAAGTTAGGTCATCTTAATAATCTGTATGACATATTAGCACGTTGAAAAGCACGTAAGTATGACGTAGGACGCCTTAAAGCTGCAAACAACACCTTACAACACCGTACGAAACCATAAAACTCTATAATAAACCTAATGAATTTGTCCAAGTCCTTTGAAAATCGTAAGTTAACTCAGGACTTGTTACGACTCTGTATGCGACGTTAGCAACATGAAATACAATTAATAATAATGTAGGACGCGTTACAACTTTTAAAAACACTTTACATCACCGTTCGAAACATTAAAACTCCATAATAAACCTAATGAATTTTTCCGAGTCATTTAAACATCGTACGACAACTTAGAATATCTTACGACTCTATATGCCACATTAGCACCTTGAAAAACATATTACTATGATGTACGACACTTCACAACTCGTAACAACACCTTACAATACCGTAAGTAAACATAAAATCCATAATAAACCTAGTGAATTCGTCCGAGTCTTTTGAACATCGTATTACAAGTTAGGACATCTTAAGACTCTATATGACATATTAGCACGTTGAAAAGCACGTAAGTATGACATAGGACGCCTTAAAGCTCCAAACAACACATTACAACACCGTACGAAACCATAAAACTCCATAATAAACCTAATGAAATTGTCCAAGTCCTTTCAAGATCGTACGATAACATCAGGACTTGTTACGACGCTGTATGCGACATTAGCAACATGAAAAGCAATTTATAATAATGTAGGTCGCGTTACAACTTCTAAGAACACCTTACATCACCATTCGAAACATTAAAACTCCATAATAAATCTAATGAATTCCTCCGAGTCATTTAATCATCGTACGACAACTTATAATATCTTACGACTCTATATGCCACATTAGCAACTTAAAAAGCATGTTACTATAATGTACGACACCTCACAACTCCTAACAACACCTTACAATATAGTAAGTAAACGTAAAATACATAATAAACCTAATAAATTCGTCCGAGTCCTTTGAACATCGTATTACAATTTAGGTCATCTTAATAATCTGTATGACATATTAGCACGTTGAAAAGCACGTAAGTATGACGTAGGACGCCTTAAAGCTGCAAACAACACCTTACAACACCGTACGAAACCATAAAACTCAATAATAAACCTAATGAAATTGTCCAAGTCCTTTCAAGATCGTACGATAACATCAGGACTTGTTACGACGCTGTATGCGACATTAGCAACATGAAAAGCAATTTATAATAATGTAGGACGCGTTACAACTTCTAAGAACACCTTACATCACCATTCGAAACATTAAAACTCCATAATAAACCTAATGAATTCCTCCGAGTCATTTAATCATCGTACGACAACTTATAATATCTTACGACTCTATATGCCACATTAGCAACTTAAAAAGCATGTTACTATAATGTACGACACCTAACAACTCCTAACAACACCTTACAATAAAGTAAGTAAACGTAAAATACATAATAAACCTAATAAATTCCTCCGAGTCCTTTGAACATCGTATTACAAGTTAGGTCATCTTAATAATCTGTATGACATATTAGCACGTTGAAAAGCACGTAAGTATGACGTAGGACGCCTTAAAGCTGCAAACAACACCTTACAACACCGTACGAAACCATAAAACTCTATAATAAACCTAATGAATTTGTCCAAGTCCTTTGAAAATCGTAAGTTAACTCAGGACTTGTTACGACTCTGTATGCGACGTTAGCAACATGAAATACAATTAATAATAATGTAGGACGCGTTACAACTTTTAAAAACACTTTACATCACCGTTCGAAACATTAAAACTCCATAATAAACCTAATGAATTTTTCCGAGTCATTTAAACATCGTACGACAACTTAGAATATCTTACGACTCTATATGCCACATTAGCACCTTGAAAAACATATTACTATGATGTACGACACTTCACAACTCGTAACAACACCTTACAATACCGTAAGTAAACATAAAATCCATAATAAACCTAGTGAATTCGTCCGAGTCTTTTGAACATCGTATTACAAGTTAGGACATCTTAAGACTCTATATGACATATTAGCACGTTGAAAAGCACGTAAGTATGACATAGGACGCCTTAAAGCTCCAAACAACACATTACAACACCGTACGAAACCATAAAACTCCATAATAAACCTAATGAAATTGTCCAAGTCCTTTCAAGATCGTACGATAACATCAGGACTTGTTACGACGCTGTATGCGACATTAGCAACATGAAAAGCAATTTATAATAATGTAGGTCGCGTTACAACTTCTAAGAACACCTTACATCACCATTCGAAACATTAAAACTCCATAATAAATCTAATGAATTCCTCCGAGTCATTTAATCATCGTACGACAACTTATAATATCTTACGACTCTATATGCCACATTAGCAACTTAAAAAGCATGTTACTATAATGTACGACACCTAACAACTCCTAACAACACCTTACAATAAAGTAAGTAAACGTAAAATACATAATAAACCTAATAAATTCCTCCGAGTCCTTTGAACATCGTATTACAAGTTAGGTCATCTTAATAATCTGTATGACATATTAGCACGTTGAAAAGCACGTAAGTATGACGTAGGACGCCTTAAAGCTGCAAACAACACCTTACAACACCGTACGAAACCATAAAACTCTATAATAAACCTAATGAATTTGTCCAAGTCCTTTGAAAATCGTAAGTTAACTCAGGACTTGTTACGACTCTGTATGCGACGTTAGCAACATGAAATACAATTAATAATAATGTAGGACGCGTTACAACTTTTAAAAACACTTTACATCACCGTTCGAAACATTAAAACTCCATAATAAACCTAATGAATTTTTCCGAGTCATTTAAACATCGTACGACAACTTAGAATATCTTACGACTCTATATGCCACATTAGCACCTTGAAAAGCATATTACTATGATGTACGACACTTCACAACTCGTAACAACACCTTACAATACCGTAAGTAAACATAAAATCCATAATAAACCTAGTGAATTCGTCCGAGTCTTTTGAACATCGTATTACAAGTTAGGACATCTTAAGACTCTATATGACATATTAGCACGTTGAAAAGCACGTAAGTATGACATAGGACGCCTTAAAGCTCCAAACAACACATTACAACACCGTACGAAACCATAAAACTCCATAATAAACCTAATGAAATTGTCCAAGTCCTTTCAAGATCGTACGATAACATCAGGACTTGTTACGACGCTGTATGCGACATTAGCAACATGAAAAGCAATTTATAATAATGTAGGTCGCGTTACAACTTCTAAGAACACCTTACATCACCATTCGAAACATTAAAACTCCATAATAAATCTAATGAATTCCTCCGAGTCATTTAATCATCGTACGACAACTTATAATATCTTACGACTCTATATGCCACATTAGCAACTTAAAAAGCATGTTACTATAATGTACGACACCTAACAACTCCTAACAACACCTTACAATAAAGTAAGTAAACGTAAAATACATAATAAACCTAATAAATTCCTCCGAGTCCTTTGAACATCGTATTACAAGTTAGGTCATCTTAATAATCTGTATGACATATTAGCACGTTGAAAAGCACGTAAGTATGACGTAGGACGCCTTAAAGCTGCAAACAACACCTTACAACACCGTACGAAACCATAAAACTCTATAATAAACCTAATGAATTTGTCCAAGTCCTTTGAAAATCGTAAGTTAACTCAGGACTTGTTACGACTCTGTATGCGACGTTAGCAACATGAAATACAATTAATAATAATGTAGGACGCGTTACAACTTTTAAAAACACTTTACATCACCGTTCGAAACATTAAAACTCCATAATAAACCTAATGAATTTTTCCGAGTCATTTAAACATCGTACGACAACTTAGAATATCTTACGACTCTATATGCCACATTAGCACCTTGAAAAGCATATTACTATGATGTACGACACTTCACAACTCGTAACAACACCTTACAATACCGTAAGTAAACATAAAATCCATAATAAACCTAGTGAATTCGTCCGAGTCTTTTGAACATCGTATTACAAGTTAGGACATCTTAAGACTCTATATGACATATTAGCACGTTGAAAAGCACGTAAGTATGACATAGGACGCCTTAAAGCTCCAAACAACACATTACAACACCGTACGAAACCATAAAACTCCATAATAAACCTAATGAAATTGTCCAAGTCCTTTCAAGATCGTACGATAACATCAGGACTTGTTACGACGCTGTATGCGACATTAGCAACATGAAAAGCAATTTATAATAATGTAGGACGCGTTACAACTTCTAAGAACACCTTACATCACCATTCGAAACATTAAAACTCCATAATAAATCTAATGAATTCCTCCGAGTCATTTAATCATCGTACGACAACTTATAATATCTTACGACTCTATATGCCACATTAGCAACTTAAAAAGCATGTTACTATAATGTACGACACCTCACAACTCCTAACAACACCTTACAATATAGTAAGTAAACGTAAAATACATAATAAACCTAATAAATTCGTCCGAGTCCTTTGAACATCGTATTACAATTTAGGTCATCTTAATAATCTGTATGACATATTAGCACGTTGAAAAGCACGTAAGTATGACGTAGGACGCCTTAAAGCTGCAAACAACACCTTACAACACCGTACGAAACCATAAAACTCAATAATAAACCTAATGAAATTGTCCAAGTCCTTTCAAGATCGTACGATAACATCAGGACTTGTTACGACGCTGTATGCGACATTAGCAACATGAAAAGCAATTTATAATAATGTAGGACGCGTTACAACTTCTAAGAACACCTTACATCACCATTCGAAACATTAAAACTCCATAATAAACCTAATGAATTCCTCCGAGTCATTTAATCATCGTACGACAACTTATAATATCTTACGACTCTATATGCCACATTAGCAACTTAAAAAGCATGTTACTATAATGTACGACACCTAACAACTCCTAACAACACCTTACAATAAAGTAAGTAAACGTAAAATACATAATAAACCTAATAAATTCCTCCGAGTCCTTTGAACATCGTATTACAAGTTAGGTCATCTTAATAATCTGTATGACATATTAGCACGTTGAAAAGCACGTAAGTATGACGTAGGACGCCTTAAAGCTGCAAACAACACCTTACAACACCGTACGAAACCATAAAACTCTATAATAAACCTAATGAATTTGTCCAAGTCCTTTGAAAATCGTAAGTTAACTCAGGACTTGTTACGACTCTGTATGCGACGTTAGCAACATGAAATACAATTAATAATAATGTAGGACGCGTTACAACTTTTAAAAACACTTTACATCACCGTTCGAAACATTAAAACTCCATAATAAACCTAATGAATTTTTCCGAGTCATTTAAACATCGTACGACAACTTAGAATATCTTACGACTCTATATGCCACATTAGCACCTTGAAAAGCATATTACTATGATGTACGACACTTCACAACTCGTAACAACACCTTACAATACCGTAAGTAAACATAAAATCCATAATAAACCTAGTGAATTCGTCCGAGTCTTTTGAACATCGTATTACAAGTTAGGACATCTTAAGACTCTATATGACATATTAGCACGTTGAAAAGCACGTAAGTATGACATAGGACGCCTTAAAGCTCCAAACAACACATTACAACACCGTACGAAACCATAAAACTCCATAATAAACCTAATGAAATTGTCCAAGTCCTTTCAAGATCGTACGATAACATCAGGACTTGTTACGACGCTGTATGCGACATTAGCAACATGAAAAGCAATTTATAATAATGTAGGTCGCGTTACAACTTCTAAGAACACCTTACATCACCATTCGAAACATTAAAACTCCATAATAAATCTAATGAATTCCTCCGAGTCATTTAATCATCGTACGACAACTTATAATATCTTACGACTCTATATGCCACATTAGCAACTTAAAAAGCATGTTACTATAATGTACGACACCTAACAACTCCTAACAACACCTTACAATAAAGTAAGTAAACGTAAAATACATAATAAACCTAATAAATTCCTCCGAGTCCTTTGAACATCGTATTACAAGTTAGGTCATCTTAATAATCTGTATGACATATTAGCACGTTGAAAAGCACGTAAGTATGACGTAGGACGCCTTAAAGCTGCAAACAACACCTTACAACACCGTACGAAACCATAAAACTCTATAATAAACCTAATGAATTTGTCCAAGTCCTTTGAAAATCGTAAGTTAACTCAGGACTTGTTACGACTCTGTATGCGACGTTAGCAACATGAAATACAATTAATAATAATGTAGGACGCGTTACAACTTTTAAAAACACTTTACATCACCGTTCGAAACATTAAAACTCCATAATAAACCTAATGAATTTTTCCGAGTCATTTAAACATCGTACGACAACTTAGAATATCTTACGACTCTATATGCCACATTAGCACCTTGAAAAGCATATTACTATGATGTACGACACTTCACAACTCGTAACAACACCTTACAATACCGTAAGTAAACATAAAATCCATAATAAACCTAGTGAATTCGTCCGAGTCTTTTGAACATCGTATTACAAGTTAGGACATCTTAAGACTCTATATGACATATTAGCACGTTGAAAAGCACGTAAGTATGACATAGGACGCCTTAAAGCTCCAAACAACACATTACAACACCGTACGAAACCAGAAAACTCCATAATAAACCTAATGAAATTGTCCAAGTCCTTTCAAGATCGTACGATAACATCAGGACTTGTTACGACGCTGTATGCGACATTAGCAACATGAAAAGCAATTTATAATAATGTAGGTCGCGTTACAACTTCTAAGAACACCTTACATCACCATTCGAAACATTAAAACTCCATAATAAATCTAATGAATTCCTCCGAGTCATTTAATCATCGTACGACAACTTATAATATCTTACGACTCTATATGCCACATTAGCAACTTAAAAAGCATGTTACTATAATGTACGACACCTCAAAACTCCTAACAACACCTTACAATATAGTAAGTAAACGTAAAATACATAATAAACCTAATAAATTCGTCCGAGTCCTTTGAACATCGTATTACAATTTTGGTCATCTTAATAATCTGTATGACATATTAGCACGTTGAAAAGCACGTAAGTATGACGTAGGACGCCTTAAAGCTGCAAACAACACCTTACAACACCGTACGAAACCATAAAACTCAATAATAAACCTAATGAAATTGTCCAAGTCCTTTCAAGATCGTACGATAACATCAGGACTTGTTACGACGCTGTATGCGACATTAGCAACATGAAAAGCAATTTATAATAATGTAGGACGCGTTACAACTTCTAAGAACACCTTACATCACCATTCGAAACATTAAAACTCCATAATAAACCTAATGAATTCCTCCGAGTCATTTAATCATCGTACGACAACTTATAATATCTTACGACTCTATATGCCACATTAGCAACTTAAAAAGCATGTTACTATAATGTACGACACCTAACAACTCCTAACAACACCTTACAATAAAGTAAGTAAACGTAAAATACATAATAAACCTAATAAATTCCTCCGAGTCCTTTGAACATCGTATTACAAGTTAGGTCATCTTAATAATCTGTATGACATATTAGCACGTTGAAAAGCACGTAAGTATGACGTAGGACGCCTTAAAGCTGCAAACAACACCTTACAACACCGTACGAAACCATAAAACTCTATAATAAACCTAATGAATTTGTCCAAGTCCTTTGAAAATCGTAAGTTAACTCAGGACTTGTTACGACTCTGTATGCGACGTTAGCAACATGAAATACAATTAATAATAATGTAGGACGCGTTACAACTTTTAAAAACACTTTACATCACCGTTCGAAACATTAAAACTCCATAATAAACCTAATGAATTTTTCCGAGTCATTTAAACATCGTACGACAACTTAGAATATCTTACGACTCTATATGCCACATTAGCACCTTGAAAAGCATATTACTATGATGTACGACACTTCACAACTCGTAACAACACCTTACAATACCGTAAGTAAACATAAAATCCATAATAAACCTAGTGAATTCGTCCGAGTCTTTTGAACATCGTATTACAAGTTAGGACATCTTAAGACTCTATATGACATATTAGCACGTTGAAAAGCACGTAAGTATGACATAGGACGCCTTAAAGCTCCAAACAACACATTACAACACCGTACGAAACCATAAAACTCCATAATAAACCTAATGAAATTGTCCAAGTCCTTTCAAGATCGTACGATAACATCAGGACTTGTTACGACGCTGTATGCGACATTAGCAACATGAAAAGCAATTTATAATAATGTAGGTCGCGTTACAACTTCTAAGAACACCTTACATCACCATTCGAAACATTAAAACTCCATAATAAATCTAATGAATTCCTCCGAGTCATTTAATCATCGTACGACAACTTATAATATCTTACGACTCTATATGCCACATTAGCAACTTAAAAAGCATGTTACTATAATGTACGACACCTAACAACTCCTAACAACACCTTACAATAAAGTAAGTAAACGTAAAATACATAATAAACCTAATAAATTCCTCCGAGTCCTTTGAACATCGTATTACAAGTTAGGTCATCTTAATAATCTGTATGACATATTAGCACGTTGAAAAGCACGTAAGTATGACGTAGGACGCCTTAAAGCTGCAAACAACACCTTACAACACCGTACGAAACCATAAAACTCTATAATAAACCTAATGAATTTGTCCAAGTCCTTTGAAAATCGTAAGTTAACTCAGGACTTGTTACGACTCTGTATGCGACGTTAGCAACATGAAATACAATTAATAATAATGTAGGACGCGTTACAACTTTTAAAAACACTTTACATCACCGTTCGAAACATTAAAACTCCATAATAAACCTAATGAATTTTTCCGAGTCATTTAAACATCGTACATCAACTTAGAATATCTTACGACTCTATATGCCACATTAGCACCTTGAAAAGCATATTACTATGATGTACGACACTTCACAACTCGTAACAACACCTTACAATACCGTAAGTAAACATAAAATCCATAATAAACCTAGTGAATTCGTCCGAGTCTTTTGAACATCGTATTACAAGTTAGGACATCTTAAGACTCTATATGACATATTAGCACGTTGAAAAGCACGTAAGTATGACATAGGACGCCTTAAAGCTCCAAACAACACATTACAACACCGTACGAAACCAGAAAACTCCATAATAAACCTAATGAAATTGTCCAAGTCCTTTCAAGATCGTACGATAACATCAGGACTTGTTACGACGCTGTATGCGACATTAGCAACATGAAAAGCAATTTATAATAATGTAGGTCGCGTTACAACTTCTAAGAACACCTTACATCACCATTCGAAACATTAAAACTCCATAATAAATCTAATGAATTCCTCCGAGTCATTTAATCATCGTACGACAACTTATAATATCTTACGACTCTATATGCCACATTAGCAACTTAAAAAGCATGTTACTATAATGTACGACACCTCAAAACTCCTAACAACACCTTACAATATAGTAAGTAAACGTAAAATACATAATAAACCTAATAAATTCGTCCGAGTCCTTTGAACATCGTATTACAATTTTGGTCATCTTAATAATCTGTATGACATATTAGCACGTTGAAAAGCACGTAAGTATGACGTAGGACGCCTTAAAGCTGCAAACAACACCTTACAACACCGTACGAAACCATAAAACTCAATAATAAACCTAATGAAATTGTCCAAGTCCTTTCAAGATCGTACGATAACATCAGGACTTGTTACGACGCTGTATGCGACATTAGCAACATGAAAAGCAATTTATAATAATGTAGGACGCGTTACAACTTCTAAGAACACCTTACATCACCATTCGAAACATTAAAACTCCATAATAAACCTAATGAATTCCTCCGAGTCATTTAATCATCGTACGACAACTTATAATATCTTACGACTCTATATGCCACATTAGCAACTTAAAAAGCATGTTACTATAATGTACGACACCTAACAACTCCTAACAACACCTTACAATAAAGTAAGTAAACGTAAAATACATAATAAACCTAATAAATTCCTCCGAGTCCTTTGAACATCGTATTACAAGTTAGGTCATCTTAATAATCTGTATGACATATTAGCACGTTGAAAAGCACGTAAGTATGACGTAGGACGCCTTAAAGCTGCAAACAACACCTTACAACACCGTACGAAACCATAAAACTCTATAATAAACCTAATGAATTTGTCCAAGTCCTTTGAAAATCGTAAGTTAACTCAGGACTTGTTACGACTCTGTATGCGACGTTAGCAACATGAAATACAATTAATAATAATGTAGGACGCGTTACAACTTTTAAAAACACTTTACATCACCGTTCGAAACATTAAAACTCCATAATAAACCTAATGAATTTTTCCGAGTCATTTAAACATCGTACGACAACTTAGAATATCTTACGACTCTATATGCCACATTAGCACCTTGAAAAGCATATTACTATGATGTACGACACTTCACAACTCGTAACAACACCTTACAATACAGTAAGTAAACATAAAATCCATAATAAACCTAGTGAATTCGTCCGAGTCTTTTGAACATCGTATTACAAGTTAGGACATCTTAAGACTCTATATGACATATTAGCACGTTGAAAAGCACGTAAGTATGACATAGGACGCCTTAAAGCTCCAAACAACACATTACAACACCGTACGAAACCATAAAACTCCATAATAAACCTAATGAAATTGTCCAAGTCCTTTCAAGATCGTACGATAACATCAGGACTTGTTACGACGCTGTATGCGACATTAGCAACATGAAAAGCAATTTATAATAATGTAGGACGCGTTACAACTTCTAAGAACACCTTACATCACCATTCGAAACATTAAAACTCCATAATAAACCTAATGAATTGCTCCGAGTCATTTAATCATCGTACGACAACTTATAATATCTTACGACTCTATATGCCACATTAGCAACTTAAAAAGCATGTTACTATAATGTACGACACCTCACAACTCCTAACAACACCTTACAATATAGTAAGTAAACGTAAAATACATAATAAACCTAATAAATTCGTCCGAGTCCTTTGAACATCGTATTACAATTTAGGTCATCTTAATAATCTGTATGACATATTAGCACGTTGAAAAGCACGTAAGTATGACGTAGGACGCCTTAAAGCTGCAAACAACACCTTACAACACCGTACGAAACCATAAAACTCAATAATAAACCTAATGAAATTGTCCAAGTCCTTTCAAGATCGTACGATAACATCAGGACTTGTTACGACGCTGTATGCGACATTAGCAACATGAAAAGCAATTTATAATAATGTAGTACGCGTTACAACTTCTAAGAACACCTTATATCACCATTAGAAACATTAAAACTCCATAATAAACCTAATGAATTCCTCTGAGTCATTTAATCATCGTACGACAACTTATAATATCTTACGACTCTATATGCCACATTAGCAACTTAAAAAGCATGTTACTATAATGTACGACACCTAACAACTCCTAACAACACCTTACAATAAAGTAAGTAAACGTAAAATACATAATAAACCTAATAAATTCCTCCGAGTCCTTTGAACATCGTATTACAAGTTAGGTCATCTTAATAATCTGTATGACATATTAGCACGTTGAAAAGCACGTAAGTATGACGTAGGACGCCTTAAAGCTGCAAACAACACCTTACAACACCGTACGAAACCATAAAACTCTATAATAAACCTAATGAATTTGTCCAAGTCCTTTGAAAATCGTAAGCTAACTCAGGACTTGTTACGACTCTGTATGCGACGTTAGCAACATGAAAAACAATTAATAATAATGTAGGACGCGTTACAACTTTTAAAAACACCTTACATCACCGTTCGAAACATTAAAACTCCATAATAAACCTAATGAATTTTTCCGAGTCATTTAAACATCATACGACAACTTAGAATATCTTACGACTCTATATGCCACATTAGCACCTTGAAAAGCATATTACTATGATGTACGACACTTCACAACTCGTAACAACAACTTACAATACCGTAAGTAAACATAAAATCCATAATAAACCTAGTGAATTGGTCCGAGTCTTTTGAACATCGTATTGCAAGTAAGGACATCTTAAGACTCTATATGACATATTAGCACGTTGAAAAGCACGTAAGTGTGACGTAGGACGCCGTAAAGCTCCAAACAACACATTACAACACCGTACGAAACCATAAAACTCCATAATAAACCTAATGAAATTGTCCAGGTCCTTTCAAGATCGTACGATAACATCAGGACTTGTTAGGACGCTGTATGCGACATTAGCAACATGAAAAGCAATTTATAATAATGTAGGACGCGTTACAACTTTTATGAACACCTTACATCACCGTTCGAAACATTAAAACTCCATAATAAACTTAATGAATTTATCCGAGTCATTTAAACATCGTACGACAACTTAGAATATCTTACGACTCTATATGCCACATTAGCACCTTGAAAAGCATGTTACTATGATGTACGACACTTCACAACTCGTAACAACACCTTACAATACCGTAAGTAAACATAAAATCCATAATAAACCTAGTGAATTCGTCCGAGTCTTTTGAACATCGTATTACAAGTTAGGACATCTTAAGACTCTATATGACATATTAGCACGTTGAAAAGCACGTAAGTATGACATAGGACGCCTTAAAGCTCCAAACAACACATTACAACACCGTACGAAACCATAAAACTCCATAATAAACATAATGAAATTGTCCAAGTCCTTTCAAGATCGTACGATAACATCAGGACTTGTTACGACGCTGTATGCGACATTAGAAACATGAAAAGCAATTTATAATAATGTAGGACGCGTTACAACTTTTAAGAACACCTTACATCACCGTTCGAAACATTAAAACTCCATAATAAACCTAATGAATTCCTCCGAGTCATTTAATCATCGTACGACAACTTATAATATCTTACGACTCTATATGCCACATTAGCAACTTAAAAAGCATGTTACTATAATGTACGACACCTCACAACTCCTAACAACACCTTACAATATAGTAAGTAAACGTAAAATACATAATAAACCTAATAAATTCGTCCGAGTCCTTTGATCATCGTATTACAAGTTAGGTCATCTTAATAATTTGTATGACATATTAGCACGTTGAAAAGCACGTAAGTATGACGTAGGACGCCTTAAAGCTGCAAACAACACCTTACAACACCGTACGAAACCATAAAACTCTATAATAAACCTAATAAATTTGTCCAAGTCCTTTGAAAATGGTAAGTTAACTCAGGACTTGTTACGACTCTGTATGCGACGTTAGCAACATGAAAAACAATTAATAATAATGTAGGACGCGTTACAACTTTTAAGAACACCTTACATCACCGTTCGAAACATTAAAACTCCATAATAAACTTAATGAATTTTTCCGAGTCATTTAAACATCGTACGACAACGTAGAATATCTTACGACTCTATATGCCACATTAGCACCTTGAAAAGCATGTTACTATGATGTACGACACTTCACAACTCGTAACAACACCTTACAATACCGTAAGTAAACATAAAATCCATAATAAACCTAGTGAATTGGTCCGAGTCTTTTGAACATCATATAACAAGTTAGGTCATCTTAATAATCTGTATGACATATTAGCACGTTGAAAAGCACGTAAGTATGACGTAGGACGCCTTAAAGCTGCAAACAACACCTTACAACACCGTACGAAACAATAAAACTCTATAATAAACCTAATGAATTTGTCCAAGTCCTTTGAAAATCGTAAGTTAACTCAGGACTTGTTACGACTCTGTATGCGACGTTAGCAACATGAAATACAATTAATAATAATGTAGGACGCGTTACAACTTTTAAAAACACCTTACATCACCGTTCGAAACATTAAAACTCCATAATAAACCTAATGAATTTTTCCGAGTCATTTAAACATCGTACGACAACGTAGAATATCTTACGACTCTATATGCCACATTAGCACCTTGAAAAGCATGTTACTATGATGTACGACACTTCACAACTCGTAACAACACCTTACAATACCGTAAGTAAACATAAAATCCATAATAAACCTAGTGAATTCGTCCGAGTCTTTTGAACATCGTATTACAAGTTAGGACATCTTAAGACTCTATATGACATATTAGCACGTTGAAAAGCACGTAAGTATGACATAGGACGCCTTAAAGCTCCAAACAACACATTCCACACCGTACGAAACTATAAAACTCCATAATAAACCTAATGAAATTGTCCAAGTCCTTTCAAGATCGTACGATAACATCAGGACTTGTTACGACGCTGTATGCGACATTAGCAACATGAAAAGCAATTTATAATAATGTAGGTCGCGTTACAACTTCTAAGAACACCTTACATCACCATTCGAAACATTAAAACTCCATAATAAATCTAATGAATTCCTCCGAGTCATTTAATCATCGTACGACAACTTATAATATCTTACGACTCTATATGCCACATTAGCAACTTAAAAAGCATGTTACTATAATGTACGACACCTCACAACTCCTAACAACACCTTACAATATAGTAAGTAAACGTAAAATACATAATAAACCTAATAAATTCGTCCGAGTCCTTTGAACATCGTATTACAATTTAGGTCATCTTAATAATCTGTATGACATATTAGCACGTTGAAAAGCACGTAAGTATGACGTAGGACGCCTTAAAGCTGCAAACAACACCTTACAACACCGTACGAAACCATAAAACTCAATAATAAACCTAATGAAATTGTCCAAGTCCTTTCAAGATCGTACGATAACATCAGGACTTGTTACGACGCTGTATGCGACATTAGCAAAATGAAAAGCAATTTATAATAATGTAGGACGCGTTACAACTTCTAAGAACACCTTACATCACCATTAGAAACATTAAAACTCCATAATAAACCTAATGAATTCCTCCGAGTCATTTAATCATCGTACGACAACTTATAATATCTTACGACTCTATATGCCACATTAGCAACTTAAAAAGCATGTTACTATAATGTACGACACCTAACAACTCCTAACAACAACTTACAATAAAGTAAGTAAACGTAAAATACATAATAAACCTAATAAATTCCTCCGAGTCCTTTGAACATCGTATTACAAGTTAGGTCATCTTAATAATCTGTATGACATATTAGCACGTTGAAAAGCACGTAAGTATGACGTAGGACGCCTTAAAGCTGCAAACAACACCTTACAACACCGTACGAAACCATAAAACTCTATAATAAACCTAATGAATTTGTCCAAGTCCTTTGAAAATCGTAAGTTAACTCAGGACTTGTTACGACTCTGTATGCGACGTTAGCAACATGAAAAACAATTAATAATAATGTAGGACGCGTTACAACTTTTAAAAACACCTTACATCACCGTTCGAAACATTAAAACTCCATAATAAACCTAATGAATTTTTCCGAGTCATTTAAACATCATACGACAACTTAGAATATCTTACGACTCTATATGCCACATTAGCACCTTGAAAAGCATATTACTATGATGTACGACACTTCACAACTCGTAACAACACCTTACAATACCGTAAGTAAACATAAAATCCATAATAAACCTAGTGAATTGGTCCGAGTCTTTTGAACATCGTATTGCAAGTAAGGACATCTTAAGACTCTATATGACATATTAGCACGTTGAAAAACACGTAAGTGTGACGTAGGACGCCGTAAAGCTCCAAACAACACATTACAACACCGTACGAAACCATAAAACTCCATAATAAACCTAATGAAATTGTCCAGGTCCTTTCAAGATCGTACGATAACATCAGGACTTGTTAGGACGCTGTATGCGACATTAGCAACATGAAAAGCAGTTTATAATAATGTAGGACGCGTTACAACTTTTAAGAACACCTTACATCACCGTTCGAAACATTAAAACTCCATAATAAACTTAATGAATTTATCCGAGTCATTTAAACATCGTACGACAACTTAGAATATCTTACGACTCTATATGCCACATTAGCACCTTGAAAAGCATGTTACTATGATGTACGACACTTCACAACTCGTAACAACACCTTACAATACCGTAAGTAAACATAAAATCCATAATAAACCTAGTGAATTCGTCCGAGTCTTTTGAACATCGTATTACAAGTTAGGACATCTTAAGACTCTATATGACATATTAGCACGTTGAAAAGCACGTAAGTATGACATAGGACGCCTTAAAGCTCCAAACAACACATTACAACACCGTACGAAACCATAAAACTCCATAATAAACATAATGAAATTGTCCAAGTCCTTTCAAGATCGTACGATAACATCAGGACTTGTTACGACGCTGTATGCGACATTAGCAACATGAAAAGCAATTTATAATAATGTAGGACGCGTTACAACTTCTAAGAACACCTTACATCACCATTCGAAACATTAAAACTCCATAATAAATCTAATGAATTCCTCCGAGTCATTTAATCATCGTACGACAACTTATAATATCTTACGACTCTATATGCCACATTAGCAACTTAAAAAGCATGTTACTATAATGTACGACACCTCACAACTCCTAACAACACCTTTCAATATAGTAAGTAAACGTAAAATACATAATAAACCTAATAAATTCGTCCGAGTCCTTTGAACATCGTATTACAAGTTAGGTCATCTTAATAATCTGTATGACATATTAGCACGTTGAAAAGCACGTATGTATGACGTAGGACGCCTTAAAGCTGCAAACAACACCTTACAACACCGCACGAAACCATAAAACTCAATAATAAACCTAATGAAATTGTCCAAGTCCTTTCAAGATCGTACGATAACATCAGGACTTGTTACGACGCTGTATGCGACATTAGCAACATGAAAAGCAATTTATAATAATGTAGGACGCGTTACAACTTCTAAGAACACCTTACATCACCATTGGAAACATTAAAACTCCATAATAAACCTAATGAATTCCTCCGAGTCATTTAATCATCGTACGACAACTTATAATATCTTACGACTCTATATGCCACATTAGCAACTTAAAAAGCATGTTTCTATAATGTACGACACCTAACAACTCCTAACAACAACTTACAATATAGTAAGTAAACGTAAAATACATAATAAACCTAATAAATTCGTCCGAGTCCTTTGAACATCGTATTACAAGTTAGGTCATCTTAATAATCTGTATGACATATTAGCACGTTGAAAAGCACGTAAGTATGACGTAGGACGCCTTAAAGCTGCAAACAACACCTTACAACACCGTACGAAACCATAAAACTCTATAATAAACCTAATGAATTTGTCCAAGTCCTTTGAAAATCGTAAGTTAACTCAGGACTTGTTACCACTCTGTATGCGACGTTAGCAACATGAAAAACAATTAATAATAATATAGGACGCGTTACAACTTTTAAGAACACCTTACATCACCGTTCGAAACATTAAAACTCCATAATAAACCTAATGAATTTTTCCGAGTCATTTAAACATCGTACGACAACTTAGAATATCTTATGACTCTATATCCCACATTAGCACCTTGAAAAGCATCTTACTATGATGTACGACACTTCACAACTCGTAACAACACCTTACAATACCGTAAGTAAACATAAAATCCATAATAAACCTAGTGAATTGGTCCGAGTCTTTTGAACATCGTATTACAAGTTAGGACATCTTAAGACTCTATATGACATATTAGCACGTTGAAAAGCACGTAAGTGTGATGTAGGACGCCGTAAAGCTCCAAACAACACATTACAACACCGTACGAAACCATAAAACTCCATAATAAACCTAATGAAATTGTCCAGGTCCTTTCAAGATCGTACGATAACATCAGGACTTGTTAGGACGCGGTATGCGACATTAGCAACATGAAAAGCAGTTTATAATAATGTAGGACGCGTTACAACTTTTAAGAACACCTTACATCACCGTTCGAAACATTAAAACTCCATAATAAACCTAATGAATTTTTCCGAGTCATTTAAACATCGTACGACAACTTAGAATATCTTACGACTCTATATGCCACATTAGCACCTTGAAAAGCATGTTACTATAATGTACGACACTTCACAACTCGTAACAACACCTTACAATATCGTAAGTAAACATAAAATCCATAATAAACCTAGTGAATTCGTCCGAGTCTTTTGAACATCGTATTATAAGACTCTATATGACATATTAGCACGTTGAAAAGCACGTAAGTATGACATAGGACGCCTTAAAGCTCCAAAGAACACATTACAACACCGTACGAAACCATAAAACTCCATAATAAACCTAATGAAATTGTCCAAGTCCTTTCAAGATCGTACGATAACATCAGGACTTGTTACGACGATGTATGCGACATTAGCAACATGAAAAGCAACTTATAATAATGTAGGACGCGTTACAACTTCTAAGAACACCTTACATCACCATTCGAAACATTAAAACTCCATAATAAACCTAATGAATTCCTCCGAGTCATTTAATCATCGTACGACAACTTATAATATCTTACGACTCTATATGCCACATTAGCAACTTAAAAAGTATGTTACTATAATGTACGACACATCACAACTCCTAACAACACCTTACAATATAGTAAGTAAACGTAAATTCCATAATAAACCTAATAAATTCGTCGGAGTCCTTTGAACATCGTATTACAAGTTAGGTCATCTTAATAATCTGTATGACATATTCGCACGTTGAAAAGCACGTAAGTATGACGTAGGACGCCTTAAAACTGCAAACAACACCTTACAACACCGTACGAAACCATAAAACTCTATAATAAACCTAATGAATTTGTCCAAGTCCTTTGAAAATCGTAAGTTAACTCAGGACTTGTTACGACTCTGTATGCGACGTTAGCAACATGAAAAACAATTAATAATAATGTAGGACGCGTTACAACTTTTAAGAACACCTTACATCAACGTTCGAAACATTAAAACTCCATAATAAACGTAATGAATTTTTCCGAGTCATTTAAAATCGTACGATAACTTAGAATTTCTTACGACTCTATATGGCACATTAGCACCTTGAAATGCATGTTACTATGATGTACGACACGTCACAACTCGTAACAACACCTTACAATACTGTAAGTAAACATAAAATCCATAATAAACCTAGTGAATTGGTCCGAGTCTTTTGAACATCGTATTACAAGTTAGGACATCTTAAGACTCTATATGACATATTAGCCCGTTGAAAAGCACGTAAGTGTGACGTAGGACGCCGTAAAGCTCCAAACAACACATTACAACACCGTACGAAACCATAAAACTCCATAATAAACCTAATGAAATTGTCCAAGTCCTTTCAAGATCGTACGATAACATCAGGACTTGTTAGGACGCTGTATGCGACATTAGCAACATGAAAAGCAGTTTATAATAATGTAGGACGCGTTACAACTTCTAAGAACACCTTACATCACCGTTCGAAACATTAAAACTCGATAATAAACCTAATGAATTCCTCCGAGTCATTAATCATCGTACGGCAACTTAGAATATCTAACGACTCTGTATGCCACATTAGCAACTTGAAAAACATGTTACTATAATGTATGACTCCTCACAACTCGTAACAACACCTTACAATACCGTAAGTATACATAAAATCCATAATAAACCTAATGAATTCGTCCGAGTCCTTTGAACATCGTATTACAAGTTAGATCATCTTAAGAATCTGTATGACATATTAGCACGTTGAAAAGCACGTAAGTATGACGTAGGACGCCTTAAAGCTCCAAACAACATATTACAACACCGTACGAAACCATAAAACTCCATAATAAACCTAATGAATTTGTCCGAGTCCTTTGAAAATCGTAAGTTAACTCAGGACTTGTTACGACTCTGTATGCGACATTAGCAACATGAAAAACAATTTATAATAATGTAGGATGCGTTACAACTTTTAAGAACACCTTACATCACCGTTCGAAACATTAAAACTCCATAATAAACCTAATGAATTTTTCCGAGTCATTTAAACATCGTACGACAACTTAGAATATCTTATGACTCTATATCCCACATTAGCACCTTGAAAAGCATGTTACTATGATGTACGACACTTCACAACTCGTAACAACACCTTACAATACCGTAAGTAAACATAAAATCCATAATAAACCTAGTGAATTGGTCCGAGTCTTTTGAACATCGTATTACAAGTTAGGACATCTTAAGACTCTATATGACATATTAGCACGTTGAAAAGCACGTAAGTGTGACGTAGGACGCCGTAAAGCTCCAAACAACACATTACAACACCGTACGAAACCATAAAACTCCATAATAAACCTAATGAAATTGTCCAGGTCCTTTCAGGATCGTACGATAACATCAGGACTTGTTAGGACGCGGTATGCGACATTAGCAACATGAAAAGCAGTTTATAATAATGTAGGACGCGTTACAACTTTTAAGAACACCTTACATCACCGTTCGAAACATTAAAACTCCATAATAAACCTAATGAATTTTTCCGAGTCATTTAAACATCGTACGACAACTTAGAATATCTTACGACTCTATATGCCACATTAGCACCTTGAAAAGCATGTTACTATAATGTACGACACTTCACAACTCGTAACAACACCTTACAATATCGTAAGTAAACATAAAATCCATAATAAACCTAGTGAATTCGTCCGAGTCTTTTGAACATCGTATTATAAGACTCTATATGACATATTAGCACGTTGAAAAGCACGTAAGTATGACATAGGACGCCTTAAAGCTCCAAAGAACACATTACAACACCGTACGAAACAATAAAACTCCATAATAAACCTAATGAAATTGTCCAAGTCCTTTCAAGATCGTACGATAACATCAGGACTTGTTACGACGATGTATGCGACATTAGCAACATGAAAAGCAACTTATAATAATGTAGGACGCGTTACAACTTCTAAGAACACCTTACATCACCATTCGAAACATTAAAACTCCATAATAAACCTAATGAATTCCTCCGAGTCATTTAATCATCGTACGACAACTTATAATATCTTACGACTCTATATGCCACATTAGCAACTTAAAAAGTATGTTACTATAATGTACGACACATCACAACTCCTAACAACACCTTACAATATAGTAAGTAAACGTAAATTCCATAATAAACCTAATAAATTCGTCGGAGTCCTTTGAACATCGTATTACAAGTTAGGTCATCTTAATAATCTGTATGACATATTCGCACGTTGAAAAGCACGTAAGTATGACGTAGGACGCCTTAAAACTGCAAACAACACCTTACAACACCGTACGAAACCATAAAACTCTATAATAAACCTAATGAATTTGTCCAAGTCCTTTGAAAATTGTAAGTTAACTCAGGACTTGTTACGACTCTGTATGCGACGTTAGCAACATGAAAAACAATTAATAATAATATAGGACGCGTTACAACTTTTAAGAACACCTTACATCACCGTTCGAAACATTAAAACTCCATAATAAACGTAATGAATTTTTCCGAGTCATTTAAAATCGTACGACAACTTAGAATTTCTTACGACTCTATATGGCACATTAGCACTTGTAAATGCATGTTACTATGATGTACGACACGTCACAACTCGTAACAACACCTTACAATACTGTAAGTAAACATAAAATCCATAATAAACCTAGTGAATTGGTCCGAGTCTTTTGAACATCGTATTACAAGTTAGGACATCTTAAGACTCTATATGACATATTAGCCCGTTGAAAAGCACGTAAGTGTGACGTAGGACGCCGTAAAGCTCCAAACAACACATTACAACACCGTACGAAACCATAAAACTCCATAATAAACCTAATGAAATTGTCCAAGTCCTTTCAAGATCGTACGATAACATCAGGACTTGTTAGGACGCTGTATGCGACATTAGCAACATGAAAAGCAGTTTATAATAATGTAGGACGCGTTACAACTTCTAAGAACACCTTACATCACCGTTCGAAACATTAAAACTCGATAATAAACCTAATGAATTCCTCCGAGTCATTAATCATCGTACGGCAACTTAGAATATCTAACGACTCTGTATGCCACATTAGTAACTTGAAAAACATGTTACTATAATGTATGACTCCTCACAACTCGTAACAACACCTTACAATACCGTAAGTATACATAAAATCCATAATAAACCTAATGAATTCGTCCGAGTCCTTTGAACATCGTATTACAAGTTAGATCATCTTAAGAATCTGTATGACATATTAGCACGTTGAAAAGCACGTAAGTATGACGTAGGACGCCTTAAAGCTCCAAACAACATATTACAACACCGTACGAAACCATAAAACTCCATAATAAACCTAATGAATTTGTCCGAGTCCTTTGAAAATCGTAAGTTAACTCAGGACTTGTTACGACTCTGTATGCGACATTAGCAACATGAAAAACAATTTATAATAATGTAGGATGCGTTACAACTTTTAAGAACACCTTACATCACCGTTCGAAACATTAAAACTCCATAATAAACCTAATGAATTTTTCCGAGTCATTTAAACATCGTACGACAACTTAGAATATCTTACGACTCTATATGCCACATTAGCACCTTGAAAAGCATGTTACTATAATGTACGACACTTCACAACTCGTAACAACACCTTACCATACCGTAAGTAAACATAAAATCCATAATAAACCTAGTGAATTCGTCCGAGTCTTTTAAACATCGTATTACAAGTTAGGACATCTTAAGACTCTATATGACATATTAGCACGTTCAAAAGCACGTAAGTATGACATAGGACGCCTTAAAGCTCCAAACAACACATTACAACACCGTACGAAACCATAAAACTCCATAATATACCTAATGAAATTGTCCAAGTCCTTTCAAGATCGTACGATAACATCAGGACTTGTTACGACGATGTATGCGACATTAGCAACATGAAAAGCAATTTATAATAATGTAGGACGCGTTACAACTTCTAAGAACACCTTACATCACCATTCGAAACATTAAAACTCCATAATAAACCTAATGAATTCCTCCGAGTCATTTAATCATCGTACGACAACTTATAATATTTTACGACTCTATATGTCACATTAGCAACTTGAAAAGCATGTTACTATAATGTACGACACCTCACAACTCCTAACAACACCTTACAATATAGTAAGTAAACGTAAAATCCAAAATAAACCTAATGAATTCGTCCGAGTCCTTTGAACATCGTATTACAAGTTAGGTCATCTTAAGAATCTGTATGACATATTAGCACGTTGAAAAGCACGTAAGTATGACGTAGGACGCCTTAAAGCTCCAAACAACATATTACAACACCGTACGAAACCATAAAACTCTATAATAAACCTAATGAATTTGTCCGAGTCCTTTGAAAATCGTAAGTTAACTCAGGACTTGTTACGACTCCGTATGCGACATTAGCAACATGAAAAACAATTTATAATAATGTAGGATGCGTTACAACTTTTAAGAACACCTTATATCACCGTTCGAAACATTAAAACTCCATAATAAACCTAATGAATTTTTCCGAGTCATTTAAACATCGTACGACAACTTAGAATATCTTACGACTCTATATGCCACATTAGCACCTTGAAAAGCATGTTACTATAATGTACGACACTTCACAACTCGTAACAACACCTTACAATACCGTAAGTAAACATAAAATCCATAATAAACCTAGTGAATTCGTCCGAGTCTTTTGAACATCGTATTACAAGTTAGGACATCTTAAGACTCTATATGACATATTAGCACGTTGAAAAGCACGTAAGTATGACATAGGACGCCTTAAAGCTCCAAACAACACATTACAACACCGTACGAAACCATAAAACTCCATAATAAACCTAATGAAATTGTCCAAGTCCTTTCAAGATCGTACGATAACATCAGGACTTGTTACGACGATGTATGCGACATTAGCAACATGAAAAGCAATTTATAATAATGTAGGACGCGTTACAACTTCTAAGAACACCTTACATCACCATTCGAAACATTAAAACTCCATAATAAACCTAATGAATTCCTCCGAGTCATTTAATCATCGTACAACAACTTATAATATTTTACGACTCTATATGCCACATTAGCAACTTGAAAAGCATGTTACTATAATGTACGACACCTCACAACTCCTAACAACACCTTACAATATAGTAAGTAAACGTAAAATCCAAAATAAACCTAATGAATTCGTCCGAGTCCTTTGAACATCGTATTACAAGTTAGGTCATCTTAAGAATCTGTATGACATATTAGCACGTTGAAAAGCACGTAAGTATGACGTAGGACGCCTTAAAGCTCCAAACAACATATTACAACACCGTACGAAACCATAAAACTCTATAATAAACCTAATGAATTTGTCCGAGTCTTTTGAAAATCGTAAGTTAACTCAGGACTTGTTACGACTCCGTATGCGACATTAGCAACATGAAAAACAATTTATAATAATGTAGGATGCGTTACAACTTTTAAGAACACCTTATATCACCGTTCGAAACATTAAAACTCCATAATAAACCTAATGAATTTTTCCGAGTCATTTAAACATCGTACGACAACTTAGAATATCTTACGACTCTATATGCCACATTAGCACCTTGAAAAGCATGTTACTATAATGTACGACACTTCACAACTCGTAACAACACCTTACAATACCGTAAGTAAACATAAAATCCATAATAAACCTAGTGAATTCGTCCGAGTCTTTTGAACATCGTATTACAAGTTAGGACATCTTAAGACTCTATATGACATATTAGCACGTTGAAAAGCACGTAAGTATGACATAGGACGCCTTAAAGCTCCAAACAACACATTACAACACCGTACGAAACCATAAAACTCCATAATAAACCTAATGAAATTGTCCAAGTCCTTTCAAGATCGTACGATAACATCAGGACTTGTTACGACGATGTATGCGACATTAGCAACATGAAAAGCAATTTATAATAATGTAGGACGCGTTACAACTTCTAAGAACACCTTACATCACCATTCGAAACATTAAAACTCCATAATAAACCTTATGAATTCCTCCGAGTCATTTAATCATCGTACAACAACTTATAATATTTTACGACTCTATATGCCACATTAGCAACTTGAAAAGCATGTTACTATAATGTACGACACCTCACAACTCCTAACAACACCTTACAATATAGTAAGTAAACGTAAAATCCATAATAAACCAAATAAATTCGTCCGAGTCCTTTGAACATCGTATTACAAGTTAGGTCATCTTAATAATCTGTATGACATATTAGCACGTTGAAAAGCACGTAAGTATGACGTAGAACGCCTTAAAGCTGCAAACAACACCTTACAACACCGTACGAAACCATAAAACTCTATAATAAACCTAATGAATTTGTCCAAGTCCTTTGAAAATCGTAAGTTAACTCATGACTTGTTACGACTCTGTATGCGACGTTAGCAACATGAAAAACAATTAATAATAATGTAGGACGCGTTACAACTTTTAAGAACACCTTACATCACCGTTCGAAACATTAAAACTCCATAATAAACCTAATGAATTTTTCCGAGTCATTTAAACATCGTACGACAACTTAGAATATCTTACGACTCTATATGCCACATTAGCACCTTGAAAAGCATGTTACTATAATGTACGACACTTCACAACTCGTAACATCACCTTACAATACCGTAAGTAAACATAAAATCCATAATAAACCTAGTGAATTCGTCCTAGTCTTTTGAACATCGTATTACAAGTTAGGACATCTTAAGACTCTATATGACATATTAGCACGTTGAAAAGCACGTAAGTATGACATAGGACGCCTTAAAGCTCCAAACAACACATTACAACACCGTACGAAACCATAAAACTCCATAATAAACCTAATGAAATTGTCCAAGTCTTTTCAAGATCATACGATAACATCAGGACTTGTTACAACGCTGTATGCGACATTAGCAACATGAAAAGCAATTTATAATAATGTAGGACGCGTTACAACTTCTAAGAACACCTTACATCACCATTCGAAACATTAAAACTCCATAATAAACCTAATGAATTCCTCCGAGTCATTTAATCATCGTACGACAACTTATAATATCTTACGACTCTATATGCCACATTAGCAACTTAAAAAGCATGTTACTATAATGTACGACACATCACAACTCCTAACAACACCTTACAATATAGTAAGTAAACGTAAAATCCATAATAAACCTAATAAATTCGTCCGAGTCCTTTGAACATCGTATTACAAGTTAGGTCATCTTAATAATCTGTATGACATATTTGCACGTTGAAAAGCACGTAAGTATGACGTAGGACGCCTTAAAGCTCCAAACAACATATTACAACACCGTACGAAACCATAAAACTCCATAATAAACCTAATGAATTTGTCCGAGTCCTTTGAAAATCGTAAGTTAACTCAGGACTTGTTACGACTCTGTATGCGACATTAGCAACATGAAAAACAATTTATAATAATGTAGGATGCGTTACAACTTTTAAGAACACCTTACATCACCGTTCGAAACATTAAAACTCCATAATAAACCTAATGAATTTTTCCGAGTCATTTAAACATCGTACGACAACTTAGAATATCTTACGACTCTATATGCCACATTAGCACCTTGAAAAGCATGTTACTATAATGTACGACACTTCACAACTCGTAACAACACCTTACAATACTGTAAGTAAACATAAAATCCATAATAAACCTAGTGAATTCGTCCGAGTCTTTTGAACATCGTATTACAAGTTAGGACATCTTAAGACTCTATATGACATATTAGCACGTTGAAAAGCACGTAAGTATGACATAGGACGCCTTAAAGCTCCAAACAACACATTACAACACCGTACGAAACCATAAAACTCCATAATAAACCTAATGAAATTGTCCAAGTCTTTTCAAGATCGTACGATAACATCAGGACTTGTTACGACACTGTATGCGACATTAGCAACATGAAAAGCAATTTATAATAATGTAGGACGCGTTACAACTTCTAAGAACACCTTACATCACCATTCGAAACATTAAAACTCCATAATAAACCTAATGAATTCCTCCGAGTCATTTAATCATCGTACGACAACTTATAATATCTTACGACTCTATATGCCACATTAGCAACTTAAAAAGCATGTTACTATAATGTACGACACATCACAACTCCTAACAACACCTTACAATATAGTAAGTAAACGTAAAATCCATAATAAACCTAATAAATTCGTCCGAGTCCTTTGAACATCGTATTACAAGTTAGGTCATCTTAATAATCTGTATGACATATTTGCACGTTGAAAAGCACGCAAGTATGACGTAGGACGCCTTAAAGCTCCAAACAACATATTACAACACCGTACGAAACCATAAAACTCTATAATAAACCTAATGAATTTGTCCGAGTCCTTTGAAAATCGTAAGTTAACTCAGGACTTGTTACGACTCCGTATGCGACATTAGCAACATGAAAAACAATTTATAATAATGTAGGATGCGTTACAACTTTTAAGAACACCTTATATCACCGTTCGAAACATTAAAACTCCATAATAAACCTAATGAATTTTTCCGAGTCATTTAAACATCGTACGACAACTTAGAATATCTTACGACTCTATATGCCACATTAGCACCTTGAAAAGCATGTTACTATAATGTACGACACTTCACAACTCGTAACAACACCTTACAATACCGTAAGTAAACATAAAATCCATAATAAACCTAGTGAATTCGTCCGAGTCTTTTGAACATCGTATTACAAGTTAGGACATCTTAAGACTCTATATGACATATTAGCACGTTGAAAAGCACGTAAGTATGACATAGGACGCCTTAAAGCTCCAAACAACACATTACAACACCGTACGAGACCATAAAACTCCATAATAAACCTAATGAAATTGTCCAAGTCCTTTCAAGATCGTACGATAACATCAGGACTTGTTACGACGATGTATGCGACATTAGCAACATGAAAAGCAATTTATAATAATGTAGGACACGTTACAACTTCTAAGAACACCTTACATCACCATTCGAAACATTAAAACTCCATAATAAACCTTATGAATTCCTCCGAGTCATTTAATCATCGTACGACAACTTATAATATTTTACGACTCTATATGCCACATTAGCAACTTGAAAAGCATGTTACTATAATGTACGACACCTCACAACTCCTAACAACACCTTACAATATAGTAAGTAAACGTAAAATCCATAATAAACCAAATAAATTCGTCCGAGTCCTTTGAACATCGTATTACAAGTTAGGTCATCTTAATAATCTGTATGACATATTAGCACGTTGAAAAGCACGTAAGTATGACGTAGAACGCCTTAAAGCTGCAAACAACACCTTACAACACCGTACGAAACCATAAAACTCTATAATAAACCTAATGAATTTGTCCAAGTCCTTTGAAAATCGTAAGTTAACTCATGACTTGTTACGACTCTGTATGCGACGTTAGCAACATGAAAAACAATTAATAATAATGTAGGACGCGTTACAACTTTTAAGAACACCTTACATCACCGTTCGAAACATTAAAACTCCATAATAAACCTAATGAATTTTTCCGAGTCATTTAAACATCGTACGACAACTTAGAATATCTTACGACTCTATATGCCACATTAGCACCTTGAAAAGCATGTTACTATAATGTACGACACTTCACAACTCGTAACATCACCTTACAATACCGTAAGTAAACATAAAATCCATAATAAACCTAGTGAATTCGTCCTAGTCTTTTGAACATCGTATTACAAGTTAGGACATCTTAAGACTCTATATGACATATTAGCACGTTGAAAAGCACGTAAGTATGACATAGGACGCCTTAAAGCTCCAAACAACACATTACAACACCGTACGAAACCATAAAACTCCATAATAAACCTAATGAAATTGTCCAAGTCTTTTCAAGATCATACGATAACATCAGGACTTGTTACAACGCTGTATGCGACATTAGCAACATGAAAAGCAATTTATAATAATGTAGGACGCGTTACAACTTCTAAGAACACCTTACATCACCATTCGAAACATTAAAACTCCATAATAAACCTAATGAATTCCTCCGAGTCATTTAATCATCGTACGACAACTTATAATATCTTACGACTCTATATGCCACATTAGCAACTTAAAAAGCATGTTACTATAATGTACGACACATCACAACTCCTAACAACACCTTACAATATAGTAAGTAAACGTAAAATCCATAATAAACCTAATAAATTCGTCCGAGTCCTTTGAACATCGTATTACAAGTTAGGTCATCTTAATAATCTGTATGACATATTTGCACGTTGAAAAGCACGTAAGTATGACGTAGGACGCCTTAAAGCTCCAAACAACATATTACAACACCGTACGAAACCATAAAACTCCATAATAAACCTAATGAATTTGTCCGAGTCCTTTGAAAATCGTAAGTTAACTCAGGACTTGTTACGACTCTGTATGCGACATTAGCAACATGAAAAACAATTTATAATAATGTAGGATGCGTTACAACTTTTAAGAACACCTTACATCACCGTTCGAAACATTAAAACTCCATAATAAACCTAATGAATTTTTCCGAGTCATTTAAACATCGTACGACAACTTAGAATATCTTACGACTCTATATGCCACATTAGCACCTTGAAAAGCATGTTACTATAATGTACGACACTTCACAACTCGTAACAACACCTTACAATACTGTAAGTAAACATAAAATCCATAATAAACCTAGTGAATTCGTCCGAGTCTTTTGAACATCGTATTACAAGTTAGGACATCTTAAGACTCTATATGACATATTAGCACGTTGAAAAGCACGTAAGTATGACATAGGACGCCTTAAAGCTCCAAACAACACATTACAACACCGTACGAAACCATAAAACTCCATAATAAACCTAATGAAATTGTCCAAGTCTTTTCAAGATCGTACGATAACATCAGGACTTGTTACGACACTGTATGCGACATTAGCAACATGAAAAGCAATTTATAATAATGTAGGACGCGTTACAACTTCTAAGAACACCTTACATCACCATTCGAAACATTAAAACTCCATAATAAACCTAATGAATTCCTCCGAGTCATTTAATCATCGTACGACAACTTATAATATCTTACGACTCTATATGCCACATTAGCAACTTAAAAAGCATGTTACTATAATGTACGACACATCACAACTCCTAACAACACCTTACAATATAGTAAGTAAACGTAAAATCCATAATAAACCTAATAAATTCGTCCGAGTCCTTTGAACATCGTATTACAAGTTAGGTCATCTTAATAATCTGTATGACATATTTGCACGTTGAAAAGCACGCAAGTATGACGTAGGACGCCTTAAAGCTCCAAACAACATATTACAACACCGTACGAAACCATAAAACTCCATAATAAACCTAATGAATTTGTCCGAGTCCTTTGAAAATCGTAAGTTAACTCAGGACTTGTTACGACTCTGTATGCGACATTAGCAACATGAAAAACAATATATAATAATGTAGGATGCGTTACAACTTTTAAGAACACCTTACATCACCGTTCGAAACATTAAAACTCCATAATAAACCTAATGAATTTTTCCGAGTCATTTAAACATCGTACGACAACTTAGAATATCTTACGACTCTATATGCCACATTAGCACCTTGAAAAGCATGTTACTATAATGTACGACACTTCACAACTCGTAACAACACCTTACAATACTGTAAGTAAACATAAAATCCATAATAAACCTAGTGAATTCGTCCGAGTCTTTTGAACATCGTATTACAAGTTAGGACATCTTAAGACTCTATATGACATATTAGCACGTTGAAAAGCACGTAAGTATGACATAGGACGCCTTAAAGCTCCAAACAACACATTACAACACCGTACGAAACCATAAAACTCCATAATAAACCTAATGAAATTGTCCAAGTCTTTTCAAGATCGTACGATAACATCAGGACTTGTTACGACACTGTATGCGACATTAGCAACATGAAAAGCAATTTATAATAATGTAGGACGCGTTAAAACTTCTAAGAACACCTTACATCACCATTCGAAACATTAAAACTCCATAATAAACCTAATGAATTCCTCCGAGTCATTTAATCATCGTACGACAACTTATAATATCTTGCGACTCTATATGCCACATTAGCAACTTAAAAAGCATGTTACTATAATGTACGACACATCACAACTCCTAACAACACCTTACAATATAGTAAGTAAACGTAAAATCCATAATAAACCTAATAAATTCGTCCGAGTCCTTTGAACATCGTATTACAAGTTAGGTCATCTTAATAATCTGTATGACATATTAGCACGTTGAAAAGCACGTAAGTATGACGTAGGACGCCTTAAAGCTGCAAACAACACCGTACGAAACCATAAAACTCTATAATAAACCTAATGAATTTGTCCAAGTCCTTTGAAAATCGTAAGTTAACTAAGAACTTGTTACGACTCTGTATGCGACGTTAGCAACATGAAAAACAATTAATAATAATGTAGGACGCGTTACAACTTTTAAGAACACCTTACATCACCGTTCGAAACATTAAAACTCCATAATAAACCTAATGAATTTTTCCGAGTCATTTAAACATCGTACGACAACTTAGAATATCTTACGACTCTATATGCCACATTAGCACCTTGAAAAGCATGTTACTATGATGTACGACACTTCACAACTCGTAACAACACCTTACAATACCATAAGTAAACATAAAATCCATAATAAACCTAGTGAATTGGTCCGAGTCTTTTGAACATCGTATTACAAGTTAGGTCATCTTAATAATCTGTATGACATATTAGCACGTTGAAAAGCACGTAAGTATTACGTAGGACGCCTTAAAGCTGCAAACAACACCTTACAACACCGTACAAAACCATAAAACTCTATAATAAACCTAATGAATTTGTCCAAATCCCTTGAAAATCGTAAGTTAACTCAGGACTTGTTACGACTCTGTATGCGACGTTAGCAATATGAAAAACAATTAATAATAATGTAGGACGCGTTACAACTTTTAAGAACACCTTACATCTGATAGGTTCAATTGGATCGTTAATATTACTCACAATGATCAGAATGATTCGCACAAACAAACAGTTCAATCACAAACACAATTCATACTAATAATTCTCTTTGTATATTGATGATCAAGCAATTCTGTAGTACAAGTGCAGGAGAAATAAATCACACACAGTTAACTCTCTCTCTAACGTGTAATAGTGATCTAGCCTCTCTCCTCACACTCTCTCACTACATGCTTAAAGCAACAAAATACAAGTTTAAGGAATATAACAAAATAGACCCTAAACTATATACAAACATATAAACAAAATACAAAGTAAATCTTAACTAGGAAATAACCCTAACAGTACTCCCCCTAAGATTTAACTTTGAATCTTCAGTAAAATCTTCTATCTTTTTCATCTTTGTTCAGCATCAATCTCTTTCTACCAATCTTCTGGCTCGTCTTTGACATTCAGCAGTTCTCGTCCTTTAAATTCTTCTTGTTCCTTCAATGCTTCTTCTATGCATGACTTGAACTTCTCAGCAATTTTGGCTTGTCTCGGCTTGGACTCATTTGTCAGAATTGGGCAGGCATTCATGCGTCTAAGTGAATCCAGAGTTAAACCTGCAAAGTCAATATTAGCATAAAATTCAAACTGCATCTCTTGTCCTTTGACTTGCACCTCCAAAGTTCCTCTTCTAGATATTCTCATATACTCTATCTCTGGTAAATCAACCCTCACGAGATTAGAGTTCAGCAATGCCTTTCTCACTCGTATCTTTTCAGTTGCCACAGCTATTACTTCAATCATCACAACAAACAACTTCCTATCAGCTTCAGCAAGTGCATCTTTACACTTCTCCATTCTGTAGCTTCTCAAAAAGTCTATGTATGACGGATGTAGCAGCTTCAACTCAAAAGTACTAAACAGTGTAATCATGTCTTTGTCCCAATCATCCAAATTCCGAACAAGCTTCAACTCAAAGGTTTCTTGATTATAGAAAACTCTAAGTATAGGCTTTGTCATTTGCGAACCATCTATCACCTTCAATCCTGGATTTGTCACCTTGTCAAAGTATTCATCCGAAAACTCTTCTAAATACATATCTTCAGTCACAACCAATCGTTTCTTCTTTCTTTCTTTCTTCGCTTGTACATAAGCAGTGTCTTCTTGTTGGCCTCTGAAATCAAGATACTTCGGTGGTCTAGCAATCCCGGCATCAAGAAGCATTGCACATTTATCACCACGCTCAGCATGCGCGTGATTTATCAACCTGAGTTTGTGCAGCTCCTTCAAATCCTGAACTTCCAACTTAAAAATGCTCGAGTAGTAATGGTATACGTCACATAAACCATTAACTCTCTTAATCATGAAAGCATCAAATACTTCATCGTATTTCCATGCGATTATCTTCACCTTCTTATTCTTCTCTGGCACAATCATAGAATCAAGCAACTCAGCAATCGACTGCCCCTTGCTCAGCAGTGACCTCACCACGTCACCTGCTGTGGCTGATTTATGCCATGACTCCCGAACATCCATCGGTATGTTGTAAGATTTAACTTCGCTTGGAAACATATCCATCAATTCGTGCCGTTTCTTGTGAGCATCTTCAGGTAAAGCCATCACCGGAAGTTCTTTTGGTCCAAGAACTTTATATCTCTTTGTCAGCTCGAAGTACTGAGGATTGTTGTAGTCCAAATAAAACATCCGGTTGTACATTTTCTCCGTCTTCATAAAACTAGTAACAATCTTCCTCAGTGATTCAGACTTCAACCTCTTCAAAGTTCTATATGGATAGTTCCTTGAGCTTAACCAACTTCGCATATCCGTACTTGACATTTCTTCCGGATTTTGGTGATATAATTCAGTTGGAGGCAAGTCTTCTATATTCAGACTTTCTTGCATTGGAGTCCATTCACCCATCTCAATAATAAATTCCTTTTTATCTGCTTCGGCTTTGTCTTGAGCAATCAAACATTTTTCATATTCTTCATTAATCTGGCTCACAGTCAACCCATTCAAAAACACAGGATTATACTTCATCCTTTCAAGATAAGCAAATCTTTGATCCAAATCATCCGGAATCTCTTCAACAACATTCGGTTCTGGTTCAGCTTCATCTTCAGATTCAGTAAAGTCTATATCATCTAAGTCATCCAAAGCTTCAATCATAGGTGCATTGTCAGTTTGAACCGGCTCAAACTGACTTGCAACTTCAGGCACAGTTTCAGGCACATTCTCCATAATTTCAACAACTTCAGACACTTTTTCAATAGATTCAGCAGATTCAGGGACTTCTACAACAACCACAGCTTCAGAATGAATCGGCTCAATCTGAACTGGTTTTTCAATTACATCATCAGTCACAATCTCATCAACAGTCTCAGTCTCAACTACAGCTACAGATTGAATCGGCTCAATCTGCACTGTTTCATCAATCTTCGCCCTTTTTGAACTGCTTTCATCTCCCATAATCTCAGGTATCGCATCTAACTTCCTCTTTCCCTCAGCTTTGTCAGAGATGACAGTTTCAGCAACAGCTTCATCGGGAATGATGATTGGAGATTCCACCCTTATGCCAACATTCGTAGTACCTCTTGCTCTGGTCAGATAAACTTTTGGAACTTGATTTGCTTCAGTCGTTTCAACCACTTCATCTGAAAAATCTTTGTCAGATGATGAACCATCTTTCTTTGGTTTCGTTTCCTCCAGCCATTTTTCTAACATTTCTTTCTCATCCTCCAACGTATTGCATTCAGCTTTCAGTTCCTTGTAATCATATTAACAAAACACAGGTGATTTTGGAAATACAGGTGGATGACCCATATTAACAAAACACGTTTGACACTCTGCCATTGTCAACTCATCATTCATTCTAATCTCGTCTTCATCTATTCTCAGGGCATTTCTGATTGCTTCTTCCGAGACTGTCAACACCATATCTCTAGTTATGTTGCCTCGAACAACAGTAACACCATTCTCTTCTCTAATGACCTCTGCTGTCCTCCAAAAACTTTTAATCAACCTTGCATATATGACCGGTTTGGCACACATAGCATACACATATTTGGTCCTCTTGATAAACTTGATCATATCTCTGTAACCATCTGTTTCAGGGATAGATTCATCTAGACATGCCACCAAATTGTGTTTAGGCTCAAACTTGAGATTCTCCATCTGTCAAAACAAACACAAAACATAAAACAAGGCAAATGTGTTAGATTCTTCATCAAAAACATATCAAAATTTTTTATAAGTGTATGAACAAAAGTTAAGAAGAAAAACATTCATATAATCATTTTAACCCTAAATTGATCTAACAAACTGATTTTCATCATTTTGATCAAAACAACTTTGAATTTTAATAATTCTACAACATTCATCAATTTTAACAGTTTAACACTTAATACCACAAAATTTGAAAGTTATAGAGTGAAGTTATTTAACTTGTTTTAGATCAGTTTTAACATGGATTAGTCACTTTTAACACACATTTCATCATTTTGATGTTTAACATTTAAGAGCTCCAAAGTTCATCAATGGCGGTTTTAACAGTTGTGAACAATTTTGACTGATTCAGTTGGTTTTAAGGTGTTTTAGTGCAAATGAGTGATTGATTGTTGATGATCGACAGATTTTATACTTAAAACAACATTCGATTTTGGTTTTAACACACACAATCAAAGTGTCGATTCAATGATCAAAAACACTGTTCATCATCGTTTTTCATTTTATCGGTCGATTTGCAAGTTTATCAAGGTCAAAACACATAATCACTACCTTATTCAATCGATCAACCTTGTTACAGAGCAAAACGATTGAATATGATAACAAAGGATTTGAGAGTACAGAGTGTTTGCTTGAATGTGAATGTGAAAAATGATAAGTGTTTGTGAAGAGGCGGGTTTTTGTATTGTTAAAAATTTAGGTCAAACTTGAGGTGCCGGGTCAACAAAAGGGACGGGTAAACATAAAAAGGCCCAATAAGCTTTGCCGGGTCAAGTACTGTAGTGACGGGTAAGTCACTGTAGTGACGGGTAAAGGTTAGGAACAACTACACCTGATGGGTTTTATTCTTCACCCGGCAGAATAGTAGTCTTCAAAACATCACCCGACAACCTTTATTCATCACCCGGCAACACAGTTGCTTTTCTTTCATCCGGCTTGCTTTCTTCATTACCCGGCAACATAGTTGCTTTAACTTTCACCCGACATGCATTCTTCTTCACACGGCAACATAGTTATCTTCTATATCACCCGGCATGCATTCTTCTTCATTACCCGGCAACACAGTTGCTTTTACTATTACCCGGCAACACAGTGTTATACATTCACACGGCAAGATAAAATTTCTTTTACCCGGCTGTATAATGACAACATATCTTCACCCGGCTATATAGTAACACAACTTATCACCCGACAGATATCTATGACTTTCACCCGGCTATTTTTGACATGTTCATTCCCCGGCTGTACAGTGGTCATAATATCTTCCTTTTTCTCAATCACCCGGCTGTATCAACACACAACATTACCCGGCTAAACAGTTCTTTACCCGGCAGAATAGTTGCATCTGATATCTTTGCCCGGCTACAACCCTTGAACGATTTTCTTTACTTTTTCTCGTCTGTTGACTTTTTCAACAGCATTTATTGCACCTGCAAACATTCTCGACACATTAATTAGACATGATATCCTTAAAAGAATTTGTCACATTAATTATCAACAACATTTTTTAGGGCAACAAATTTAACACAATTTAAATTCATTTTCTTTTTCTTTTTCAAAAATGTTTTTGCACAACCAATTTTTCTATATCCCGAAGCAATTTCTTAAAAACAATTCACAAGACCTTGGGTTTGTTTTTAACACATCCAATACCTTTGCTTTTCATACCACATAATCTTGTTCATTCAAAACACACTTATTCAAAAATATTTATTTTTGGATTTTTGTAGATATTTTTCTTCTTCAATTTATTCTCCCCCTAAACTTGAAATTTCTTGAAATTTTTAAGTTTACAAGGATGTTGATGTGTCAATAAAGATTCCATATGCCTGCACACACAAAGCACACACATTAAAGTAAAGACATATGCAATGCAATGAATCATAATATCGCAGTGAGATCATACCACACATTATCTGAACATGTTTTGAAAGTTTTGAATAGACATTTGACTTATGCTTGATTGAGTGATGATATGAAAACATACCAATTAGCTCGAGTTGACACACTTACTTTTTCAGTATCATGATGATATTTAAGGTTCGATTAGTATGACTTATGTGACCCACATGTATACATATGTCAACATATTTCCTTATCAAACACTACATGAATGCATATTGCACAAAACCTGGTCACTTACAGTCATATACAGTGTGGAATCTGGGTTCTATTCGGATTTGGTCCACTTTGGGACTTCTTTTTAATTCCTTCTTTGGGAATTTTTCTTTCCTATTGTTCCCCTTGGGAATCTTCTGAATTCCTTTTTGGAATTTTTGTTTGGTGTTGGTCCACATTTGGGACTCTTTTTGTTCCATTTTGGAATCTTTTGCTGCATCTTGAAGCTCAAAAGAGACTTCGTGTGAGACTTCAGGTCTGTGGGTACCACAACAAAGAAGCTCACGATGCGGTTCATCACACTGAATAGACTACATCGTTACCCGATCTTGCACAACTATCATCACAAGCAATGTATCAAAAGATATATATCTAGACATGTATAACAATGGAACTTAACACAAAGATCATTAAGTTTATGTTTGTCAACAATCAACTTACTTTTTCAATCTAATTGCCTGAGCTGTCTAGCACATCAATTAACATTCATCAGTCTTTATTAAAAATGATGTAACAAATAATGTCTAGTGTAACTATCATTTCTCACTTTGTGCAATATAGATTCTTATGACTTGATATTTTCTTTTCTTTTTGCTTTTATATTTTGTTTTTGCTTTTCTATTTTCTTTGTCATGCACACACACAATGCAAAACATAAAATAAAAGACAAAGGAATCAATACTTAACATCAACTTATTATATTTTTGGCTTTTAAATTTTTTTTTTTTATTTTTGTTTGATTTTACGAAAAATAGAATCAATCATGATTGATTAATCCTATGGATTGAATTAAGAATTCAAACCGGCCTGACAAAAAAGATTTTGTGAAAAGATCTGCCAGTTGTTTGTCGGTATGAACCTTAATCAAAATTATTAAACCCTTTTCAGAGTTGTCTCTTAAAAAGTGATATCGAATTTCGATATGTTTGGTTTTTGAGTGTTGAACAGGATTAGCAGTAATAAACATAGCAGCAGTATTGTCTATGTAAATAGGAGTTTTTAGAAAGTTAAACCCGTAGTCAAGCAACTGATTTTGTAACCATAAAACTTGAGAACATCCTGCAGATGCAGCGATATACTCTGCTTCAGCTGTGGATACAGAAACATTGGTCTGCTTCTTGCATTGCCAAGAGACAAGCCTAGGACCCAGAAATTGACAGCCACCAGTAGTCGATTTCCTGTCAAGAGCACAACCACCAAAATCACTGTCAGAATAGCTATATAATTCAAAATTTCCTTCGTAAGGATACCATAACCCAAGATTTGGTTTCCCTTTAAGATATCTGAATATACGCTTCACAGCAACAAGATGCGACTCTTTCGGATCAGACTGATATCTGGTGCACACACAAACAGCGTACATGATGTCTGGTCTTGATGCAGTAAGATACATCAAAGAACCGATCATTGATCTGTATAGTGTTTGATCAACTGCTTTGCCCTTTGGATCCGGTTGAATCTTGCAATTCACATCAGATGGAGTTCGAATTGTTTGACAATCTTGCATCTTGAACTTCTTCAACAATTTCTCAACAAATTTTGATTGATTGATGAAAATTCCGTCAGCTGATTGTTTCACTTGTAATCTAAGAAAGAAGTTAATCTCCCCCATATAACTCATCTGGAATCTGCATTTCATGATTTCCTCAAATTCTTTGCACATTGACGCACTGGTTGAACAGAAGATAATATCGTCCACATAAACTTGAACGCACAACAAATCATCATTCTCCCTCTTCATAAACAAAGTTGGATCAATCTGACCTCTTGTAAATCCATGTTCTAGTAAATGCTTGGATAATGTCTCATACCAGATTCTTGGAGCATGGTGTAGACCGTATAGAGCTTTACTCAACTTGTATACACGATGAGGATAGTCAGGATCTTCAAAACCCGGAGGTTGTCTGACATATACGTCATCTGTAATTGGTCCATACAAGAAAGCACCTTTAACGTCCATTTGGATTACTTTAAACTTCATGAAGGAAACATATGCAAGAAAAACGCGTATGGCTTCAAGTCTTGCGACCGGAGTGAACACCTCTTCATAATCAATGCCTTCTTCCTGAGTGTATCCCTGTGCAATGAGTCTCGCTTTGTTTCTCACAACAATGCCACGTTCGTCTGGCTTGTTTTTGTACAACCATCTTGTACCTATTGCATTCTCTCCTTCAGGTAAGTCCACTAATTTCCAAACTTCCTGTTTGCGAAACTGAAGTAATTCCTCTTGCATAGCTTCAATCCAACTGTTATCTTGCAATGCCTCTGAAATGTTCTTTGGCACCACTTGAGATAGAAAACACGAATAAAGACAGACATTTGCTTGCTCATTCTGACTTCTTGTAGTTCTCTGATTCAATGGCCCAATAATCTGAGAGACAGGATGTTTCTTGTGAATTCGATGAATTGGTATGTCACCTCCTTGCACTTGACTCTCCAGATTAGAAGTATTCAGATTTGGTAGATCTTGTAGTATGGAAGAAGTATGCGGTGTGAAATTCGGGACCTGATCCGGTGAATTGATGAAGTAATCAAAAGATTCTGGAACAACTTCAACATTCGGATCGGATGATGGTTGATTCTGAACAGATCCACCATCATTAGGAGAAACTTGCGGATTCACATCTTCTTCAAGATTGTTCGATTCTTGATCTTCATGAGAACCAGAAGGACCCGGATCTTGACTGGATTTGACATGATCAGGATTGTGAAAAGACATGAATGGATATTCTGAGTTGAGATTTCCATCCTCGTCATTATCAGAATCGTCACTAAAGCATCCCAAGTCGCCTGATTCCTTGTTTGTTTTTCCTGAAAAATCAAATAAGTTAGAATTGAAAGATTTCGATAACGAATCTAAATCAAATAACCATTCGGGACCATGAGCCACTAACGGAAACGAATTTTCTAAAAACTTGACGTTAATAGTTTCAATAACAGTATTTGTTTTGCTATTAAAAACCCGATAAGCTTTAGAAACAGACGAATAACCTAGGAAAAATCCATCGTCAGATTTTGACTCAAACTTCCCGAGATGATCATTCAAATTTAAAATCGATACAGGACAACCAAATGCTTTCAAGTAAGAAATATTTGGTTTTCTTCCAAATAACAACTCATAAGAAGTTTTCTGTTTATCTTGAACCAATAATGTTCTATTTTGTACAAAACACGCAGTAGCAATAGTTTCGTCCCAAAAAGTGATAGGGATTTTGGCATCTGCGAGCATGGATCTTGCTGCTTCAATTAGTGTTCGGTTTTTCCGTTCCGCAACCCCGTTTTGTTGAGGTGTTCTTGGCGCACTAAATTGTCTAGCAATTCCTTTTTCTGCACAAAATACATCAACATTAGTGTTCTTGAATTCAGTTCCATTATCACTTCTTAAAATTTTAACTTTGCATTCCAATTGATTTTCAACTTTGATGATAAATTCTTTTAATAATTCAGCTGTTTCAGATTTAGCATGCAAAAAATAAACCCAAGAAAATCTAGTGAAATCGTCAATAATGACAAAACAGTAAGACTTCTTTCCGATACTTTGCACATTCGTTGGTCCAAAAAGATCCATATGTAGCATCTGCAAGGGTTTTGAAATGGAGTTTTCTTGCTTGGACTTAAAAGACATGCGATGTTGTTTTCCCTTCAAACACGCAGGATAGAGATCAGTTGTAGAGAATTTCTTCGATGGGATTCCCACAGCGTGATTTCCAGTCACCAAACGATTCATGTTTCTGAAGTTTGAATGGCCCAGCCGTCTATGCCAAAGCTGACTCTCATCATTTGAAGCATGAGCAATGAGACAGGTTGTTTCAGTTTCAGCATCAATCTGCGACATATCCAATTTGTATACATCACGATCCCTTGGAGCTTTAACCACTACCCATTCATTGTCAATCTTGAAACCTGGTTTAAGAATATAACAGAAAGAATCATCAAATAAAGTTGAATACGATTTATCACAAATTTGAGATACACTTAGTAAGTTAAAGTTCAACTGTGCACAGTAGTTGACTTTATCAAAACTAATGACCCCATTGGATACGGTTCCTTCTCCTGTTATCTTACCACCCGCATCACCTCCAAATGCAACGTGTGTACCATTTTTCAGCTTAAAATCCTGAAGCAAGGCATGGTTGCCTGTCATGTGCCAGCTACACCCACTATCAACAAACCATGAGTTGATAGGTCTTCTTGGGCGTACCTGCAATTCAACAATCACTTAGTTAGTTTGGTCAACCCAGGCCCACACGGTCTTGGGTTTTTCGAATCTATCTGCAATAGTAACTTGTTGATATTGAACTTTTTGAAAATTTGTTTCATTTAAGAGATTTTGATGCTGATAACTGTTGTTTCGCCCATTGGCATTCATTGACTGCTTTCTCCTCAAAGCACTAAACCTTTCCTCTAACTTAGGATCAAGGTTATTTTCAAACTTTTGATTTCTAACCATCAAAGCTCTTGGCTTAAAACTGTTAACCTGCACATTTCTTGATGAAAAGTTAGAAACAGAATTGTTTCGATTGAAATTTCTCAAATCCGGAGAATGACTTTGATTCATATTTTGAAAACCAAATGATTGATTTCTTTGAAAGTTTGAAAACGGAGTCATTTCTCTTGTTGAGTTTGATCGAAAGAAACAATCCTTTGTGTCATGGTTTCTCCTCTCACAAATTTCGCAAAATTTGTTATAAAAACATTCTTCTGAAGAATGGTTTCTTTTGTTACAGAAACTGTAGTACCTGTTAAAAAAACATTCAGCAGTTGCATGATTATATCTATCACAAATCTCACAATATTTCTTGCTAATCCTAAAGAGCCGATTGTTAACTCTTGATGTTGAACCAAATCGTGATTCATTATCATGGTTGTTCGGTTTTAGATTAACGCTTTTCTGTGGAGTCTTTGTTTGTGATTTTGATTGCATGGGACTTTGGTTCGATTTTAAATTGTTCTGTTTGGTCACCTTTTTGGATTCAATTCTCTTTTCATTGACAGCGGAAGACTTAGGACCTGAACCTGTTTTCAGACCAGAGTTAGATTTGATTGGAGAATTGATTGGTTTACCATAAGATCCATTTAAATCAAACGTTCCTGCAGACACAAACTTGATGTTTTTACCTTTTGACACTTTCTTGGCAGGTTTAACTTTGTCAGTTTTAACACTTTGAACTTTGGTGTTATCATTCGATTTTAAGACACTTTTGCCTTTTGATTCTTTTGTTTCAGATTGAAACTTCGGCCTTCTTCACTTCTTGCTTCTTGATCAACTGATCAGCAACTTGCGCCTTTTGTTCTTTCTTCCACCTGATGTATTCAGGATCATTGTATCCTGAAAATTCACCTTCTTCCTTCACCGTTTCTGGCTTCGGATTCAGTTCCGGATACTCAACAAGTTGAATCAGAACAGGCTCTAATTTGTTATCAGACTTGTTGCTTGCTTCATCATCAGCTTCAGTTGTCATTCCATCTTCTTCTTTCAAACATTCAATCAGCACCTCAGATCCTTCGGACTCGGATTTACTTCTTTGAATTTCTTTGAATTTACGTTCATTTTCAGGTGAATGATCAAATTCATTAAAGTTTTCCGGTAAGGTTTGAGTGATTGAATTTGGCATTGGTTCAAGAGTAAAACCCAACCCGATTTTGGTTTTGTTACCTCTTTCTTTGATGAGTTGTTTGACCATGGTTTTACAACTTTTAACCTTTGTTAATTCAACTTGAGTGACAGCATGTGCGACTTTTTCTTGTTCAAAGTTCTTTGTCATTTCTTCAAGTTGTTTGGTTACCAATTCCAGTTCTTTTAAAGTTTTGTTCCATGATTCTTTAAGTGACAAAATCTTCTCATCAGAAATTTTATGATCAATTTTAAGTTGTTCATGAAGTTTTTCATGTTTACTTAATTTGTCACCAATTTTAAATGAATGAGTTCGATAATGTTCTACTTGTTGAATGCACTGTTCAGAACACAACCTTTCTTTCACATCAGCAGGTAATGGAACATAGTTAGGGGGTAAGTCATTACTAACCTTTGGTTGTTCAGTAGAAGATGAAGATTCATTTGCAGTAGCCATCAGCGCAACTTCAGACTCTGATTCTTCAACAGGATCAGACTTTGCACTCCAGTCATAATCTTCAGAATCTTCACTTACATCCTCAATTACTTTACCATCCCCTTCTTCAGACCAGTCTTCTTCAATTTCACATATCAGTGCCAGACTTGATGTAAGATCAGAAGTGAATTGTTCTGCATATGCACTCCAATCATAACCGTCTTTTACACTCACTACCAGTGCTTTTGTTTGATCTTCTGGTTTCTTTCCTTCATCCTTAAGTTCCGGCATGGGAAGACTTTGGTATGGTTTCTGAAAGTAACGTTGATTTCTGCTTTGGTAACTTGAAGACTGTTGTGAGCTTTGACCTTGACCTTGATTGCTTGAACTAGCTTGGTCATTGAAATTCTGATTCTTGGGAGCTTTGCATTCTCTTGAGAAATGACCATACTGGTTACAATTGAAACATCTGGCCTTTGACTTGTCAAAACCAACAGTTTTGTTTGCATGAGGCTTATAGCTTCTGTTAACATATGCATGCTTTTGCGTTCTATATGCAACCATGACCATTTGCCAATTAAGATCCATTTCCTCAACGTCAACTGGATCCATCTCAAATAAGTCTTGAAGGACCACGTCCATTTGACTTAAGTGACTTCCTTGATATGCCTGGAAACTTGCCATAAATGCTGTGAAGGAAGTTTTTGTTTCGTCATCTTGCAACAGAATGTTCATTACATCTTTCACCTTAGCTTGAACATTTGAACTTTGACAGTCTACTTGATTCTTCAGATTCTGATTTTGAACTTGGGCTCTTGGTGGAGATTGAGGTTGAGAATAAGTTGGTGAACTTGGAAAGTATGCTGAATCAGTATAGAAACTTGCACCAACGAATAAATCACCATCTTCTTCAAACTTCATTGCATCTTGTGCAAGAAAAGCATTCTCCACAGTATTGGCAGAATTACCACATACTTATACTGAGTTTGTGAGCTTGATCTATCAGTATTTCTTGATCCTTCATCAATCTCAACTTCTTCAATCTTTCCAATAAGCAGATCTAATTCCATTGGAAATTTCTCAGTATGTTTCAACAAAGTAACAGTCTGCTTCCATGATGATGGTAAAGCACATAACAAACGATCATTCAAGTCTTGAAGTTCAGTCTTCACTCCGAGGTTTGACATCTCAGTAGTTAAGTGAACAAACCTGTTCATCATCTGGTGCACTGTTTCTCCATTAATATGCTCGAACAACTCCAATTGTCTTTTCAACTTAGATTTCTTCAAACTTCTCAATTGTTCTCCTCCTTCACATATCGACTTTAAAGCTTTGAAACATGTATAACCAGTCTGATATGCATCCAATCTAGACAGAACTTGAAGTGGCAGTCCCTTGCACATTAAAGAATAAGCCTTGCTATCATTCTTTACTTTCCTCAAATCTTCTGCTGACAGATTATCTTCTGGATAAGGTTCAGTAGAGTCTTTGGTGTAGGTACTTGCACTGTCTGGAGCAGTCTGAGTTGGAATATGAGGACCCTTTTCAATTGACTTCCATAGATCATTGTCAATGGAGCATAAGTGATGTCTCAGTCTAATTGTCCAATTCTTGAAATCTGCACGATTAACAAGTCTAGGAACACGGTTATCAGAATCATCATTAGGAGCCATTTTAACAATTTTTTTAAAGAAAATATTTTTGGTTTTTGTTAATTTTTGAAAAGAAATGATTAAAATACTAAAATAAAAGTAAGTAATTAAAGACAAGATAAGAAAAACAAGAATTAAAACAACTAAAATGAGTCACACGGCTGAACAGTGAAAATCCTTCTTCACCCGGCTAAACAGTGGCTTTGTTCTTCACCCGGCAGAGAAAAAGTCTTTACACGGCTAAACAGTTACACGACTCAACTGTTGTAAAATTTTTGTTCTTGACCCGGCTGAACAGTTACCCGGCAACAAGAAAAACTTCACACGGCAGATAAACTTGACCCGGCAGAATTTTGACACGGCAAAAAGCTTTACCCGGCTGAACAATACTCGATCACACGGCAGTTGTTAATCACCCGGCTACACAGTTGATGATTACCCGGCTGAAATCTCTTAATCACCCGGCGTAACAGTGTATTACCCGGCACAACAGTTGTTGATCCGGCTGAACAGTAACACTTTTTCTCGTCAAATTCTTTACCCGTCTAGCACAAATTCCCTTACACGGCAGCACAGGACCTAATTTGTTCTTCAATCTAAGTCCAAGGAAAAATGTCTAAGTCAAATTAATCACCGGGCAAGTTAATCTTCAACCAAGTTCATACTGTTCATCATCTTCTCCATGAGAATTTTCTGGGTTTTGTCAAAAACTTGTCCAATTCGTTCAAAATTCACACACAAGCTGTGAAATGGTCCGATTATCAATCCCTAATCTCAATCAATCCAAAACATGATCAAATTTTCGATGAATTTGAGCAAAATTTGATCGCACAGTAACTTTTTCTTTCTTCTTAATTCCTCAGATCTGATGATAATCTGATGGAATTTGCACAATTGTTGTGAATTAGAAGTGATTATGCTGATGAATCACAACTGAAAACACGAACAATTCATTCAGATCATGATTTTTGAGCAATATTGTAGTGTTTTGCTTAAGAACAGCGAAGAACACAATACCAACAGCTCTGATACCAATTGATAGGTTCAATTGGATCGTTAATATTACTCACAATGATCAGAATGATTCGCACAAACAAACAGTTCAATCACAAACACAATTCATACTAATAATTCTCTTTGTATATTGATGATCAAAGCAATTCTGTAGTACAAGTGCAGGAGAAATAAATCACACACAGTTAACTCTCTCTCTAACGTGTAATAGTGATCTAGCCTCTCTCCTCACACTCTCTCACTACATGCTTAAAGCAACAAAATACAAGTTTAAGGAATATAACAAAATAGACCCTAAACTATATACAAACATATAAACAAAATACAAAGTAAATCTTAACTAGGAAATAACCCTAACAACATCACTGTTCGAAACATTAAAACTCCATAATAAACTTAATGAATTTTTCCGAGTCATTTAAACATCGTACGACAACTTAGAATATCTTACGACTCTATATGCCACATTAGCACCTTGAAAAGCATGTTACTATGATGTACGACACTTCACAACTCGTAACAACACCTTACAATACCGTAAGTAAACATAAAATCCATAATAAACCTAGTGAATTCGTCCGAGTCTTTTGAACATCGTATTACAAGTTAGGACATCTTAAGACTCTATATGACATATTAGCACGTTGAAAAGCACGTAAGTATGACATAGGACGCCTTAAAGCTCCAAACAACACATTACAACACCGTACGAAACCATAAAACTCCATAATAAACCTAATGAAATTGTCCAAGTCCTTTCAAGATCGTACGATAACATCAGGACTTGTTACGACGCTGTATGCGGCATTAGCAACATGAAAAGCAATTTATAATAATGTAGGACGCGTTACAACTTCTAAGAACACCTTACATCACCATTCGAAACATTAAAACTCCATAATAAACCTAATGAATTCCTCCGAGTCATTTAATCATCGTACGACAACTTATAATATCTTACGACTCTATATGCCACATTAGCAACTTAAAAAGCATGTTACTATAATGTACGACACATCACAACTCCTAACAACACCTTACAATATAGTAAGTAAACGTAAAATCCATAATAAACCTAATAAATTCGTCCTAGTCCTTTGAACATCATATTACAAGTTAGGTCATCTTAATAATCTGTATGACATATTAGCACGTTGAAAATCACGTAAGTATGACGTAGGACGCCTTAAAGCTGCAAACAACACCTTACAACACCGTACGAAACCATAAAACTCTATAATAAACCTATTGAATTTGTCCAAGTCCTTTGAAAATCGTAAGTTAACTCAGAACTTGTTACGACTCTGTATGCGACGTTAGCAACATGAAAAACAATTAATAATAATGTAGGACGCGTTACAACTTTTAAGAACACCTTACATCACCATTCGAAACATTAAAACTCCATAATAAACCTAATGAATTTTTCCGAGTCATTTAAACATCGTACGACAACTTAGAATATCTTACGACTCTATATGCCACATTAGCACCTTGAAAAGCATGTTACTATGATGTACGACACTTCACAACTCGTAACAACACCTTACAATACCGTAAGTAAACATAAAATCCATAATAAACCTAGTGAATTCCTCCGAGTCTTTTGAACATCGTATTACAAGTTAGGACATCTTAAGACTCTATATGACATATTAGCACGTTGAAAAGCACGTAAGTATGACATAGGACGCCTTAAAGCTCCAAACAACACATTACAACACCGTACGAAACCATAAAACTCCATAATAAACCTAATGAAATTGTCCAAGTCCTTTCAAGATCGTAAATAACATCAGGACTTGTTACGACGCTGTATGCGGCATTAGCAACATGAAAAGCAATTTATAATAATGTAGGACGCGTTACAACTTCTAAGAACACCTTACATCACCATTCGAAACATTAAAATTCCATAATAAACCTAATGAATTCCTCCGAGTCATTTAATCATCGTACGACAACTTATAATATCTTACGACTCTATATGCCACATTAGCAACTTAAAAAGCATGTACTATAATGTACGACACATCACAACTCCTAACAACACCTTAGAATATAGTAAGTAAACGTAAAATCCATAATAAACCTAATAAATTCGTCCTAGTCCTTTGAACATCGTATTACAAGTTAGGTCATCTTAATAATCTGTATGACATATTAGCACGTTGAAAAGCACGTAAGTATGACGTAGGACGACTTAAAGCTGCAAACAACACCTTACAACACCGTACGAAACCATAAAACTCTATAATAAACCTAATGAATTTGTCCAAGTCCTTTGAAAATCGTACGTTAACTCAGAACTTGTTACGACTCTGTATGCGACGTTAGCAACATGAAAAACAATTAATAATAATGTAGGACGCGTTACAACTTTTAAGAACACCTTACATCACCGTTCGAAACATTAAAACTCCATAATAAACTTAATGAATTTTTCCGAGTCATTTAAACATCGTACGACAACTTAGAATATCTTACGACTCTATATGCCACATTAGCACCTTGAAAAGCATGTTACTATGATGTACGACACTTCACAACTCGTAACAACACCTTACAATACCGTAAGTAAACATAAAATCCATAATAAACCTAGTGAATTCGTCCGAGTCTTCTGAACATCGTATTACAAGTTAGGACATCTTAAGACTCTATATGACATATTAGCACGTTGAAAAGCACGTAAGTATGACATAGGACGCCTTAAAGCTCCAAACAACACATTACAACACCGTACGAAACCATAAAACTCCATAATAAACCTAATGAAATTGTCCAAGTCCTTTCAAGATCGTACGATAACATCAGGACTTGTTACGACGCTGTATGCGGCATTAGCAACATGAAAAGCAATTTATAATAATGTAGGACGCGTTACAACTTCTAAGAACACCTTACATCACCATTCGAAACATTAAAACTCCATAATAAACCTAATGAATTCCTCCGAGTCATTTAATCATCGTACGACAACTTATAATATCTTACGACTCTATATGCCACATTAGCAACTTAAAAAGCATGTTACTATAATGTACGACACATCACAACTCCTAACAACACCTTAGAATATAGTAAGTAAACGTAAAATCCATAATAAACCTAATAAATTCGTCCTAGTCCTTTGAACATCGTATTACAAGTTAGGTCATCTTAATAATCTGTATGACATATTAGCACGTTGAAAAGCACGTAAGTATGACGTAGGACGCCTTAAAGCTGCAAACAACACCTTACAACACCGTACGAAACCATAAAACTCTATAATAAACCTAATGAATTTGTCCAAGTCCTTTGAAAATCGTAAGTTAACTCAGAACTTGTTACGACTCTGTATGCGACGTTAGCAACATGAAAAACAATTAATAATAATGTAGGACGCGTTACAACTTTTAAGAACACCTTACATCACCGTTCGAAACATTAAAACTCCATAATAAACTTAATGAATTTTTCCGAGTCATTTAAACATCGTACGACAACTTAGAATATCTTACGACTCTATATACCACATTAGCACCTTGAAAAGCATGTTACAATGATGTACGACACTTCACAACTCTTAACAACACCTTACAATACCGTAAGTAAACAGAAAATCCATAATAAACCTAATGAATTGGTCCGAGTCTTTTGAACATCGTATTACAAGTTAGGTCATCTTAATAATCTGTATGACATATTAGCACGTTGAAAAGCACGTAAGTATGACGTAGGACGCCTTAAAGCTGCAAACAACACCTTACAACACCATACGAAACCATAAAACTCCATAATAAACCTAATGAAATTGTCCAAGTCCTTTCAAGATCGTACGATAACATCAGGACTTGTTACGACGCTGTATGCGGCATTAGCAACATGAAAAGCAATTTATAACAATGTAGGACGCGTTACAACTTCTAAGAACACCTTACATCACCATTCGAAACATTAAAACTCCATAATAAACCTAATGAATTCCTCCGAGTCATTTAATCATCGTACGACAACTTATAATATCTTACGACTCTATATGCCACATTAGCAACTTAAAAAGCATGTTACTATATTGTACGACACATCACAACTCCTAACAACACCTTAGAATATAGTAAGTAAACGTAAAATCCATAATAAACCTAATAAATTCGTCCTAGTCCTTTGAACATCGTATTACAAGTTAGGTCATCTTAATAATCTGTATGACATATTAGCACGTTGAAAAGCACTTAAGTATGACGTAGGACGCCTTAAAGCTGCAAACAACACCTTACAACACCGTACGAAACCTTAAAACTCTATAATAAACCTAATTAATTTGTCCAAGTCCTTTGAAAATCGTAAGTTAACTCAGAACTTGTTACGACTCTGTATGCGACGTTAGCAACATGAAAAACAATTAATAATAATGTAGGACGCGTTACAACTTTTAAGAACACCTTACATCACCGTTCGAAACATTAAAACTCCATAATAAACCTAATGAATTTTTCCTAGTCATTTAAACATCGTACGACAACTTAGAATATCTTACGACTCTATATGCCACATTAGCACCTTGAAAAGCATGTTACTATGATGTACGACACTTCACAACTCGTAACAACACCTTACAATACCGTAAGTAAACATAAAATCCATAATAAACCTAGTGAATTGGTCCGAGTCTTTAGAACATCGTATTACAAGTTAGGTCATCTTAATAATCTGTATGACATATTAGCACGTTGAAAAGCACGTAAGTATGACGTAGGACGCCTTAAAGCTGCAAACAACACCTTACAACACCGTACGAAACCATAAAACTCTATAATAAACCTAATGAATTTGTCCAAGTCCTTTGAAAATCGAAAGTTAACTCAGGACTTGTTACGACTCTGTATGCGACGTTAGCAACATGAAAAACAATTAATAATAATGTAGGGCGCGTTACAACTTTTAAGAACACCTTACATCACCGTTCGAAACATTAAAACTACATAATAAACTTAATGAATTTTTCCGAGTCATTTAAACATCGTACGACAACTTAGAATATCTTACGACTCTATATGCCACATTAGCACCTTGAAAAGCATGTTACTATGATGTACGACACTTCACAACTCGTAACAACACCTTACAATACCGTAAGTAAACATAAAATCCATAATAAACCTAGTGAATTCGTCCGAGTCTTTTGAACATCGTATTACAAGTTAGGACATCTTAAGACTCTATATGACATATTAGCACGTTGAAAAGCACGTAAGTATGACATAGGACGCCTTAAAGCTCCAAACAACACATTACAACACCGTACGAAACCATAAAACTCCATAATAAACCTAATGAAATTGTCCAAGTCCTTTCAAGATCCTACGATAACATCAGGACTTGTTACGACGCTGTATGCAACATTAGCAACATGAAAAGCAATTTATAATAATGTAGGACGCGTTACAACTTCTAAGAACACCTTACATCACCATTCGAAACATTAAAACTCCATAATAAACCTAATGAATTCCTCCGAGTCATTTAATCATCGTACGACAACTTAGAATATCTTACGACTCTATATGCCACATTAGCACCTTGAAAAGCATGTTACTATGATGTACGACACTTCACAACTCGTAACAACACCTTACAATACCGTAAGTAAACATAAAATCCATAATAAACCTAGTGAATTGGTCCGAGTCTTTTGAACATCGTATTACAAGTTAGGTCATCTTAATAATCTGTATGACATATTAGCACGTTGAAAAGCACGTAAGTATGACGTAGGACGCCTTAAAGCTGCAAACAACACCTTACAACACCGTACGAAACCATAAAACTCTATAATAAACCTAATGAATTTGTCCAAGTCCTTTGAAAATCGTAAGTTAACTCAGAACTTGTTACGACTCTGTATGCGACGTTAGCAACATGAAAAACAATTAATAATAATGTAGGACGCGTTACAACTTTTAAGAACACCTTACATCACCGTTCGAAACATTAAAACTCCATAATAAACTTAATGAATTTTTCCGAGTCATTTAAACATCGTACGACAACTTAGAATATCTTACGACTCTATATGCCACATTAGCACCTTGAAAAGCATGTTACTATGATGTACGACACTTCACAACTCGTAACAACACCTTACAATACCGTAAGTAAACATAAAATCCATAATAAACCTAGTGAATTCGTCCGAGTCTTTTGAACATCGTATTACAAGTTAGGACATCTTAAGACTCTATATAACATATTAGCACGTTGAAAAGCACGTAAGTATGACATAGGACGCCTTAAAGCTCCAAACAACACATTACAACACCGTACGAAACCATAAAACTCCATAATAAAACCTAATGAAATTGTCCAAGTCCTTTCAAGATCCTACGATAACATCAGGACTTGTTACGACGCTGTATGCAACATTAGCAACATGAAAAGCAATTTATAATAATGTAGGACGCGTTACAACTTCTAAGAACACCTTACATCACCATTCGAAACATTAAAACTCCATAATAAACCTAATGAATTCCTCTGAGTCATTTAATCATCGTACGACAACTTATAATATCTTACGACTCTATATGCCACATTAGCAACTTAAAAAGCATGTTACTATAATGTACGACACATCACAACTCCTAACAACACCTTACAATATAGTAAGTAAACGTAAAATCCATAATAAACCTAATAAATTCGTCCTAGTCCTTTGAACATGGTATTACAAGTTAGGTCATCTTAATAATCTGTATGACATATTAGCACGTTGAAAAGCACGTAAGTATGACGTAGGACGCCTTAAAGCTGCAAACAACACCTTACAACACCGTACGAAACCATAAAACTCTATAATAAACCTAATGAATTTGTCCAAGTCCTTTGAAAATCGTAAGTTAACTCAGAACTTGTTACGACTCTGTATGCGACGTTAGCAACGTGAAAAACAATTAATAATAATGTAGGACGCGTTACAACTTTTAAGAACACCTTACATCACCGTTCGAAACATTAAAACTCCATAATAAACTTAATGAATTTTTCCGAGTCATTTAAACATCGTACGACAACTTAGAATATCTTACGACTCTATATGCCACATTAGCACCTTGAAAAGCATGTTACTATGATGTACGACACTTCACAACTCGTAACAACACCTTACAATACCGTAAGTAAACATAAAATCCATAATAAACCTAGTGAATTGGTCCGAGTCTTTTGAACATCGTATTACAAGTTAGGTCATCTTAGTAATCTGTATGACATATTAGCACGTTGAAAAGCACGTAAGTATGACGTAGGACGTCTTAAAGCTGCAAACAACACCTTACAACACCGTACGAAACCATAAAACTCTATAATAAACCTAATGAATTTGTCCAAGTCCTTTGAAAATCGAAAGTTAACTCAGGACTTGTTACGACTCTGTATGCGACGTTAGCAACATGAAAAACAATTAATAATAATGTAGGGCGCGTTACAACTTTTAAGAACACCTTACATCACCGTTCGAAACATTAAAACTACATAATAAACTTAATGAATTTTTCCGAGTCATTTAAACATCGTACGACAACTTAGAATATCTTACGACTCTATATGCCACATTAGCACCTTGAAAAGCATGTTACTATGATGTACGACACTTCACAACTCGTAACAACACCTTACAATACCGTAAGTAAACATAAAATCCATAATAAACCTAGTGAATTCGTCCGAGTCTTTTGAACATCGTATTACAAGTTAGGACATCTTAAGACTCTATATGACATATTAGCACGTTGAAAAGCACGTAAGTATGACATAGGACGCCTTAAAGCTCCAAACAACACATTACAACACCGTACGAAACCATAAAACTCCATAATAAACCTAATGAAATTGTCCAAGTCCTTTCAAGATCCTACGATAACATCAGGACTTGTTACGACGCTGTATGCAACATTAGCAACATGAAAAGCAATTTATAATAATGTAGGACGCGTTACAACTTCTAAGAACACCTTACATCACCATTCGAAACATTAAAACTCCATAATAAACCTAATGAATTCCTCCGAGTCATTTAATCATCGTACGACAACTTAGAATATCTTACGACTCTATATGCCACATTAGCACCTTGAAAAGCATGTTACTATGATGTACGACACTTCACAACTCGTAACAACACCTTACAATACCGTAAGTAAACATAAAATCCATAATAAACCTAGTGAATTGGTCCGAGTCTTTTGAACATCGTATTACAAGTTAGGTCATCTTAATAATCTGTATGACATATTAGCACGTTGAAAAGCACGTAAGTATGACGTAGGACGCCTTAAAGCTGCAAACAACACCTTACAACACCGTACGAAACCATAAAACTCTATAATAAACCTAATGAATTTGTCCAAGTCCTTTGAAAATCGTAAGTTAACTCAGAACTTGTTACGACTCTGTATGCGACGTTAGCAACATGAAAAACAATTAATAATAATGTAGGACGCGTTACAACTTTTAAGAACACCTTACATCACCGTTCGAAACATTAAAACTCCATAATAAACTTAATGAATTTTTCCGAGTCATTTAAACGTCGTACGACAACTTAGAATATCTTACGACTCTATATGCCACATTAGCACCTTGAAAAGCATGTTACTATGATGTACGACACTTCACAACTCGTAACAACACCTTACAATACCGTAAGTAAACATAAAATCCATAATAAACCTAGTGAATTCGTCCGAGTCTTTTGAACATCGTATTACAAGTTAGGACATCTTAAGACTCTATATAACATATTAGCACGTTGAAAAGCACGTAAGTATGACATAGGACGCCTTAAAGCTCCAAACAACACATTACAACACCGTACGAAACCATAAAACTCCATAATAAAACCTAATGAAATTGTCCAAGTCCTTTCAAGATCCTACGATAACATCAGGACTTGTTACGACGCTGTATGCAACATTAGCAACATGAAAAGCAATTTATAATAATGTAGGACGCGTTACAACTTCTAAGAACACCTTACATCACCATTCGAAACATTAAAACTCCATAATAAACCTAATGAATTCCTCCGAGTCATTTAATCATCGTACGACAACTTATAATATCTTACGACTCTATATGCCACATTAGCAACTTAAAAAGCATGTTACTATAATGTACGACACATCACAACTCCTAACAACACCTTACAATATAGTAAGTAAACGTAAAATCCATAATAAACCTAGTGAATTGGTCCGAGTCTTTTGAACATCGTATTACAAGTTAGGTCATCTTAATAATCTGTATGACATATTAGCACGTTGAAAAGCACGTAAGTATGACGTAGGACGCCTTAAAGCTGCAAACAACACCTTACAACACCGTACGAAACCATAAAACTCTATAATAAACCTAATGAATTTGTCCAAGTCCTTTGAAAATCGTAAGTTAACTCAGAACTTGTTACGACTCTGTATGCGACGTTAGCAACATGAAAAACAATTAATAATAATGTAGGACGCGTTACAACTTTTAAGAACACCTTACATCACCGTTCGAAACATTAAAACTCCATAATAAACCTAATGAATTCCTCCGAGTCATTTAATCATCGTACGACAACTTAGAATATCTTACGACTCTATATGCCACATTAGCACCTTGAAAAGCATTTTACTATGATGTACGACACTTCACAACTCGTAACAACACCTTACAATACCGTAAGTAAACATAAAATCCATAATAAACCTAGTGAATTGGTCCGAGTCTTTTGAACATCGTATTACAAGTTAGGTCATCTTAATAATCTGTATGACATATTAGCACGTTGAAAAGCACGTAAGTATGACGTAGGACGCCTTAAAGCTGCAAACAACACCTTACAACACCGTACGAAACCATAAAACTCTATAATAAACCTAATGAATTTGTCCAAGTCCTTTGAAAATCGTAAGTTAACTCAGGACTTGTTACGACTCTGTATGCGACGTTAGCAACATGAAAAACATTTAATAATAATGTAGGACGCGTTACAACTTTTAAGAACACCTTACATCACCGTTCGAAACATTAAAACTACATAATAAACTTAATGAATTTTTCCGAGTCATTTAAACATCGTACGACAACTTAGAATATCTTACGACTCTATATGCCACATTAGCACCTTGAAAAGCATGTTACTATGATGTACGACACTTCACAACTCGTAACAACACCTTACAATACCGTAAGTAAACATAAAATCCATAATAAACCTAGTGAATTCGTCCGAGTCTTTTGAACATCGTATTACAAGTTAGGACATCTTAAGACTCTATATGACATATTAGCACGTTGAAAAGCACGTAAGTATGACATAGGACGCCTTAAAGCTCCAAACAACACATTACAACACCGTACGAAACCATAAAACTCCATAATAAACCTAATGAAATTGTCCAAGTCCTTTCAAGATCGTACGATAACATCAGGACTTGTTACGACGCTGTATGCAACATTAGCAACATGAAAAGCAATTTATAATAATGTAGGACGCGTTACAACTTCTAAGAACACCTTACATCACCATTCGAAACATTAAAACTCCATAATAAACCTAATGAATTCCTCCGAGTCATTTAATCATCGTACGTGTTGGTCCATAATGATCGTGATTTCAGTGCTATTATGACTTGTTTAACACAAAAATATCCAAGACTTGAAGAACAAAGTGTATAATATCCAAACAACCCAATAACAAGATTACACACACAAATGAGGTATATAAGCTACAAAGATAAGTAGAATATGCTCCTAGCACCTCAGATTGAACGATTACACAACACAATCAGTGAATAATAGCTTTGGTAAAAGATGTGCAAAAGTTGTATTCAAGTGAGGATAAGATTACAATATATAGCAGTGTTAGGTTCGCTGATAGATTCGCTTGAGCGAATCTATCCAGCGAACCAACACAGGTTCGCTGAACACAATTAGGTTCGCTCAGTCAGAACCTCATAGACACTAAACTGAGCTACGGGCGAATCAATAGATTCGCCCGTAGTTTCGCTAGAACAAAAGCTTATAAATAACATACAAAATACATACAAAAGTAACACCGACACACCGGTGAGTCCAACCTATACATAGTGACTATCAATACTCCCCCTAGGTTGGACCTCACCTGGGGAAGTCTTCTAATTTAGCTCCGTCATGATCTTGGCTTCAAAGGTTTTCAATAAAAGCTCCTGCCCTGTCTTCAATTCCGGCCAAAGGATTTGTAACGTCTTCTGATCCGGCCTCATCTTCACTAAACACTAACATAGATTCCACAAACTCTGTATCTGCGACTTCAGTATCAGGCATATGTTGAACTGTCGTCTCCGCCTGAATCTCTGCAGTTTGCTCCTCGCCTATAACCTCCAAGTCAATAACCTGCACCGGTTTCTCAAACCTTTGCTCAATTGATTGATCCAGCTGTCTAGATAGATCATCCATGTCCATACGCTGATCATCAGACCTCCTCAATCTCTCATTCACCGCCTTTAGTTCAGCACGAATCCCCCGGGCTTTGTTTGCGACCTTCACAAACAGGTTCGCTTCAGTAGCAGTATCATCTCCAGCCCCGTGCTTTATTCTGTTCTCGCACAACACTTTCAGATCCTCGTCACAGAAAGAAAAGATCTCCATAGGGTCAAAAAGTCTGATTTCAGGACGATCTTCTCCTAGTAATCTGATAATAGCTTCACCCGTGCTGTTATCGTAGAACCATTTAAAGAAATCCTGCAGCCTGGGTGGCTGAGTGTCAGGAACCCTAACTCTGGTCATAACCTTCGGTGCTTCGATCTTCAGAACAATCTTACCCTTCCACGATACCCAGTGTCTATCCTTTTTCTGTCTCATTCTCCTCGGCTTCTGGTATCCAAACTCAGCAAAATTTGTCTTTGGGGCCTCCCTGATTGTCACCTTGAACGCACAGGCCCTCCCGCTTTCTTCTTTCCCTAACAATGGTAGCTCTGCCAGCCTACGCAAGTCCCATCTAGGTAAGGTAGCGAAGTGCTTCCTGTTCTTGATGTAACTGATGTCACCGCCCCTTCTTTTGACCATATAAGCATCCACCAAACAATTATACTTCCACGCTATGACCTGCCTATCTAGCTGTTTGGTGTTGGGTTCATCTAGGTGTTGAAATATCGGCACTTCGGGTACAGCTTCTTCCTCTTTTCGGAACCATTCGGATTTATCTAACTCAACATGCTCAAACTGGTAACTCATCCCCTTTTCTTCCACCTTATATGTTTCGGGCTCATCATCCAGATCTTCCTCACTATCTGCTTCTACGTCCAATTCTGGTTCATCTATCAATGTAAAATCCACCCCAGATCCTCCGACCACTTCATCTCCTTCAAACACATCTAAATCAATGCCCATTTCTTCATCGAATGTATCCTCAGCAGCTTTACCCTTACCTTTATCTCCAAAATCAACATCCATTAACGGATACTTTGCAGCATCCGTTAAGGAGTTCAGTTCCGCTTCAGTCATTGCAAGCTCTGTCCCTTCCTTTTCCTTCAAACTATTTAGTTCCTTGAACATCCTCACAATCAGACACTGCTGGTCCTTCATCATTCTACCCATCTCGTATATAACAGTTGATTTCTCAGCATCCTGCTTTTCAAGTTCCTCATACCTACCTTTCAACTCAACCAATTCTGCCTTCAAACGCTCAACTTCACCCTTTAAATCACCAGCCGATTCACCCGATGTACCCCCAGTCTCGTGCCTTGCTTTCTTTGACGTTTCAGTTTGAGCATCCGACCTCCTCTTCGTCCGCTGTTCCCTACCAGCATCAATCTCTGCCTCAATCTCATCGACCTCTCGTTCAAATGAGTAGTCCTTTTCTTTGGCGTATGCTTTCCGTTTCTTCATCTTCTTCTCTACAATCTCTATATTCTCTCCACCCCTTTTCCTTTCAGACTCAATCAGCCTTTGAATTTGTACCCATCTTTCAGCCGGATACATATTTTCCCATAAAAACAACATCCTACCAACGCAATCTGATCTCACCGCCTTACAATCTTTGAAAATTCTTGAATGCATATCCCATATTTTCAGTACATCTCCAACTACCGGCAGATTCGGTAGTTTGTCATTCAGCACCATCTGAATGAATCTCGGATACATCAACCACTTAGCAGCTTTGGTAGCATGGATGTTCTCGAGAATGTAGTTGAAGATCAGCTTCGCAAGATTGGCTTTTTGTCCCCGACAAAACAGCATCATTGCCCGTGCCCAATCCAAATTCAGTCCGTCGGTTCCCCCTTTACTATGATCCAGGCACATGATAAACACGTGTGCAATGTACCTCCAGTCCTGGATCAAATAGGACTTCACAAATTCCATTTTCTTCTCACCAGGCATCGGACCCTCATACCCAGCGGTCCTAAAAGCCCCATAAACTTCCTCAGCTGTCATACTAACCTCTTCCCCGACATCATCCTCAAGTTTCAGAATCCTGGCCAGATCAGCCTCAGTAAACTCCAGGTCGAAACCGCTAACCTTGGCACATATACGAGATGGCTGTGTAAACACATTCATCACCGCAGTTCGCCAGAAATCCCGAACGTGCAGCTCGTATATGGTTGGAGAGTGAGAAATGGCGTAATGAATATGAGACGACTTCAGCCATTTGATAGAATCTCTATAGCTGCTGGCCTTTTCATGATTCTCATCAAGCAAAGCACACATGTTGTGCTTTCTTTCGAAGAATAATGTCGACATTGTGCCTGAAAAATAAACGGAGATTGATCAGAAACGAAGATTTGAAAAACAGTTATTAGATTCGCTGGAATTTAGATTCGCTGGTATAGCGAACCTAAGATTTGACATCAGAACCTATAGATTCGCTGACATGAAAAATCAGTCATTTGGTCGAGCGAATGTATAGGTTCGCTAGAAACAGCCGGGCGAATCTATGTTGTTGCGCGGGCAACATAACGACATAGGTTCGCTCGAAGTTTTGAACTCTCGTTCAGATTCGCCAGACGAACACATAGGTTCGCTGGAAACCCTAGTTTTTGAAAAAAGGCCAGAATCACAGACAAAACACCAAAATCAAGCAATCAAGGCAACGAACAAGTAATATGAGCATTTAACAAGGCTATTATGAAGTAAAACCCTAACAACTAACACAAAATCAGTCATTTAAACAATACACAATCATAGGCCGACAAATTAAACAGGATTATGGTGCGATTAAGGGGTTAAAACAGAGATTAGGATGTGGACGATTACATACCAGACCAAAACGCAGTGTAAATAAGTGAAAAATCGGGGAAATAGTGAGGATCGAACGAACGGCCGTTGGTATTTTTTGAAAAACTTTGCTACAGTGGTGACAGCGAATGTTTTGAAAAAAATTCGCCGTCACAGCCTATATATACAGACATAGGTTCGCTGGCAGACAGTCCAGCGAACTTAATACAGGCCAGCGAACTTTTTGTACAGCGAACTTTAGATTCGCCAGAAGACCAAACGTCAACACTGCCTGCGGCGGTGGTGCAAAAAGGTTGCGGGCGAACCTGAGGTTCGGGCGAACCTGTAGGTTCGCTAGCAGGTTCGCTCGCACACAAATTAAAATATTTTTGGATTTTCTTAAATTTTAAAACTTTGTAAATCCGTGAAAACGTCCCACGATTTCAGCGCTCCAAAAATAAACATATACACACATAATCCTAAAATAACTTAACATAACAAGATAGGAATTTAAAATAAAATGAAAAATAAAATAATAAAAAGGAATATTAAACGCTAATAAGGATATATATTTTTCATGATGTCTTGAGCAGAATCCGGAGAATCATCGATTGGCGGGATTGCAGATATGTTTGTCCATTTAAACCCATGCCTTAGTCCTTTCAACAAGAGATCAGCAGCTTCTTTTATCATGTTTATGGTTTGATTGAAGAAGCTCAGACAACTCGGTCCCCACAGACATCTAGGTAAAAAGAACAAGTTCTGTCATCAGGGTATATCTGAGCAATACGATTGACTTTGCCTGAATTTCAATGATCAACTTTTGAATGTTGACCGAAGCATTCGCTTCTTTTGACACTTGTGCAATTTTTGCATCTTTTCTTTGTGAGTGGAGCTTGTCAGCAATTGATTCTTTTGAATACAATGCGACTTATTATTTGGGAAACTCAAATAGTCTAGAGCTCCAGGTCTATACTGACGTATAACAGAGGAGATAAACATTTGAGCATGCTCGGTGGATCTTCAGGTCAATACTTCCGTATAGCAGAGAAGATCCACCAACTCCAGGTCAATACTTCCGTATAGCAGAGGAGTTAAGCACTTGACTCAATACGTTCTGAGGAGTTAACGAGTAACTCACTCAGAGGCTTTTCCGAAGAGCATCACTATCAGCTTTTTATTTTATTTGTTTTGCATACTAGAAACTCGATTCGGGGATAGGGCGAGGGTGATTTGGGATGTTTAGGGAAATCAAGACAAAGATTTGACGCTCTCAACCCATTTTTGACAGAACCATTATCTTTGTGCAATCCAATCATGTCAAGGAGATAATCCTTGTTGTCGAGATCTTGAGCATTATGTTTGGCTGCACAATCACTGTCTACTTCGTTTTCGGGCTGAGCCTATCTGACATATCCCAAACGCAATGCTTCTGACCTCCTTCAACGTCCCTTCAACATCAATCAAAATGGAGATCCTGAAATAGCAAAATTTGAAAAACTATAAATAGTTAATCTTTTAAATCTCCCCCAAAATTTCTATATTGTAGCTATCAAATAAGAAATTTTTGTTTTTCAGATTTTCTTAATAAATATATATATACAGAATAAAAGAAAGATAGAAAGAAATAAAAGAAAATAAAGATAAAATAAAGTAACGGAGCGATGAAGCGAGTGACCCACGGATTTTTCAAAGAAGAAGAAGAAAAGATCATTTACATATTTACAAATGGATTCTCACAGAAAAAGGTTTTCAAAAAGATATAAGTCCTAGCATGGAGATCAGTTCATAAAAACGTGGTTTGTCAAAAGTTTTTGTGAAAAGATCAGCTTTTTGCTTTCGAGTTTCAATAGGAATAATATCAATAAACCCCTTTTCCTGTGCATCCCTGATTGCATGAATTCTTGTTTCAATGTGCTTGGTGCGAGTGTGATGAATGGGATTCTTGGCGATTCCAACAGCGGCTTCATTATCACAAAAGAGTGGCGTATGAAGAAAGTTGATGCCATAATCCATCATCTGATGTTGAATCCAGAGCACTTGGCAACAGCAACTTGAAGCAGCAATGTATTCTGCTTCTCCTGTGGACAGAGAGACAGTTGTTTGCTTCTTGCTTTGCCAGGAAACAAGACATTCTCCAAGGTATTGACATCCGCCAGTGACTGATTTCCTGTTAATTCTGCAACCAGCATGATCACTATCAGAAAAAGCATGTAAATCAAAGTTCCCACCTTTTGGGTACCAAAGTCCCAAACGAGAGGAACCCTTAAGGTAGCGAAAAATGCGTTTAACAGCTTTCTCATGTGATTCTTTTAGGTTGGCTTGAAAACGCGCACAGTAACACACGGCAAATGTAATATCTGGACGACTTGCAGTCAGATACATGAGAGATCCGATCATCGAGCGGTACCGATGAGCATCCACAGGATTCCCATTATCATCGGAAGTAAGGCATGTTTGAGCTGTAAAAGGAATCAATTCAGGAGAAGAATCATCCATGCCAAACTTCGTGAGGATTTCTTTGATATATTTCTCTTGGTGGATCAGAATTCCATCAGGCTTTTGTTCCACTTGCAGCCCCAAGAAGAAACACATCTCCCCCATTATGGTCATCTCAAAACGATCCATCATCACCTTCTCAAATTCTCTACACAACCCTTCATTAGTTGAACCAAAAATGATATCATCAACATAAACTTGAACGATCAGCAGCTCGCCATTCACCTCCTTCTTGAACAGTGTCATATCTATAGTCCCACGAGAGAAACCTTTGCTGAGAAGATACTGTGTCAGAGTTTCATACCAGATCCGTGGAGCTTGATGCAACCCATACAAGGATTTATCAAGCTTGTAAACCTTTGACGGAAAATCGGGATCCTCGAAACCTGGTGGTTGACAGACATAGATCTCCTCATCGATATCTCCATATAGAAATGCACATTTCACATCCATCTGATAAACCTTAAAGTTTTTGTTCGCGGCATGAGCAAGAAAGATTCTGATGGCTTCCAGGCGAGCGACTGGAGCAAAAACTTCGGTGTAGTCAATTCCCTCCTCTTGAGCAAATCCTTGAACAACCAGTCTCGCCTTGTTTCTGATTACAACACCACGATCATCTGGCTTGTTTCGGAAAACCCATTTAGTGCCGATTGGACACTTATTAGGAGGAAGATCAACCAATTCCCAAACTTTAAGCTTCCTAAATTGCTGCAGCTCCATTTGCATGGCATCCACCCAACTTGGATCTTCAAGTGCTTGTTTATAATTCTTTGGAACAACTTGAGACAGAAAGGCAGCATAAAGACATTCATTAATCAAACCACTCTGACTCCGAGTTCGCACACCATCAGTAATAGATCCAATGATATAATCGTGAGGATGGTTTTTCAAGGTTTTGAAGTCAGTGTTGAGGAGTAAAGGATTTGGTTCGGTTGAGGGTGGTTGATTAGATGGTTGTGAGGGTGTAGGAATTGTATTAGTGGCAGGGGATTGAAAGGTAGTAGATGTGGATGGAATATCTGATGGAGAAGTTTGAACAGTTTGAGATGGTGGAGGTGATGGAATGTCAAATGGAGTGGGAGGTAGTTGTGTGGCTGATGTTGAAGGTTGTGGTTGTGATGGTGTAGATGGATGATTGAAAATAGAAACTGATGTGTGTGGAATGATATCATCATCGTCAGAGTCAGGAAGATTAAATGATTTGAAAATGGTGGTGGAATCATAAAACCATGCCGGTTCACTACCAATACTGGTAGTGTTTGACTCTTGCCAATCAACATAGTAGGACTCTTGCACAATCCGCGTTCGCTTGTTGTAAACACGATACGCCTTTTGTGTGTTCGAGTAGACCACAAAGAAGCATTCATCAGAGACAGCACCAAACTTCGTCTTCTGATCTTGAGTATTCAAAAGAGTGCAAGAACATCCAAAGGGGCGCAGAAAATCAATCAGCGGCTTAATCCCTCGAAACAGTTGGTATGAAGTCTTCATCTTTTCTTTGACAATCAGTACCCTGTTAAGAACATAAGCTGCACAATTAACTGCTTTAGCCCAGAAAATAATTGGAAGCTTTGACTCAATCAGCATAGTTCTAGCGGCCTCCACAAGGGTTCGATTCTTCCTTTCAGCAACACCATTTTGTTGTGGTGTTCGGGCGGCGCTAAACTGTCTGAGAATACCCCGTTGTTCACAGAAAGAGTTGAAGATGTGGTTTCTGAATTCAGTTCCGTTATCGCTTCTGATGGCTTGAACCTTCTTCTTTCCAAGAACCTCGATTAGAGGTATCAGCTTCATCAACTCTTCGGCAGTCTCACTCTTGTTTGCCATGAATCTCACCCAGGTGTACCTAGAGTAATCATCTGTGACAACCAAGCAATAAGACTTTTTAGCAATAGATTTGACACTTATTGGACCAAATAAATCAGTATGTAACAATTCGAGGGGTTCTGAGATGGAATTTGTAATTTTAAGTTTATGAGGCTTTTTGTGCTGTTTTCCTTTAGCACAAGCCATACATTTCTCAACCACTGAAAAGTCTTTGAGTGGTAAACCCCTAACCAAATTGTTCTTAACCAATTTATTCAGAATTTTAAAATTAATGTGCCCTAAACGTTTATGCCACAGAAACGATTCAAAAGATGAAGCTTTAGACATGAGACAGGTCACGGTGGAATTTGATTCCTGTGATCCCATATTCAGCATATAGGTGTCATTTCGTCTCGGAGCTCGCATGATCACCATATCTTCTGGAATAGTAAACTCTGGCTTCAAGAATAAGCATTCATTTGGAAGAAACATCACTGGAATATTCTTATCATAGATTTGTGATACACTGAGAAGGTTGAATGCCAATTCAGGAACATAGTTGACGTCTTCCAAAGTAAGTGAGCCATTTGAGACTTCTCCTTGACCAATCATCTTGCCGCCTTTCTTGTCTCCCGCAAAAGCAACATAACCGCCATTTATGATCCTATAGTTAGTCAGGAGGTCCTTCAACCCTATCATATGTCTGGAACATCCGCTGTCAATATGCCAATGACTATTTACAACGGCATTTGAATGTTCCTGACATTTATTAAAAGAAACGAAAAGTTAGACCTTTGAAATTGGCACCCAAGCCTTTGTGTACTTGGGTGGAGGAGCATATGAAGAATTACAAAAGAAATTATTTACAAATGTGTTTAATCTTTTTCCGAAAGATTTTTGCTTTGAGCTATTTTGGATTAACTTAGGGCATTGCTTGACAGTATGACCAGTAATTCCACATTTAAAACAATGAGACTTCAAACCAGTTTTGGAAACTCTGTTAACAGGAATTTTATCCATTTCAATTTCCTCATCACATTCAGACAGTTGAGAGTTGCAGTCACTGTAAGTGTCATAGAGTTCTTTTAACTTAACTGTTGTGACTTTAACTTTATCAGATTCAGGTTTTGGTTTAAGAATGTATGAAAAAGATGATTCCTTGTCTTTTGGTTTTGAAATTCTCACTGGTGTGAAAGATGGAATTTGATGAGTGAAGAACTTTTGAAAACAGTTTGTTTTGGTTTGACTTTCAGAGACATGACCTGAAAGTTTGTCTTTGTCATTCACACACGCATTTTCAATTAAATCATCATTCAACACATTAGGGTTTGAAGTAGAGCACCCTAAATTACTATTAAACATGGAATTGTCTGAAAATGACACATTACTACAAACAAAATTGATTAAACTAATGTCTTCAAAAGACTTCTTGGAATCAGAACTATTGCAATCACTACTGCCAGAACAACCGAGCCCAACACTCCCACCATATGCGTAATCCTCTCTAACTTCCTTAAGATTTACTTCACTTAAACCTGCAATGGAACTGTCAGTATCATTCTGCATAATCTCTTGAATTAACTCATTTGAGGGATGAGGAATAGGTGTAGGAGAGTAACAGAAAGTACTCGGTGGAGGATATGCATATGTTTCATTGTTACTAAGACCCAAACCCGTCTTAACTCTGGCCCCCCTTTGTTTCTTGCACAGTTCCTCCCTTTTCATACCAGATATAGTCCACTGCTGCAATTTGTTTTTAAGTTTTCTTGCTTCAAATTCAGCAAGTGTAACTTGCTCAGTCAAGTAGTTAATTTCACAGTTCTTTTCTAAAAGAGTTCTTTTTAAGTGTTCATTTTCCTTTAAAGCTTCTCTTAACTTAACAAAATATTTTGATTCACTTAATTTAAGCTCTTTGATGGTTCTTTTTAATTCGTTTTCGTTTGACATTAACAATTTATTAGCTTTGTATATGCCAATTAAACGAATTTTGCAAGCAGATGAGCACATATCTTCAATAACATCGTAAGGAAGACCAATTACCAGTTTTTCGGCAGCCAGAGCACGATCACATTGGCAGTAGGGAGTGCTTCTTTTGAATTCATCAACTGCATCTAGCCTTGCCTTCTCAATCATTTCTTCCAGGCTAAGCTTTGACTCCTCCTCATGCTTCACTTCATTAACAGCAGCTTCACAAACCAACCCAGAATGATTCAGATGCCCTTGAGCAATAACATCTGATTGAACTTTATCAACATTCTCCACTTTCTCTTCCTCATCCTTTCCATAAAATTCTTTGAACGGATCAAAGAGATTTATATCGTTGTCATCAAACTCAGCAATCTCAGCAACAAGGGCATGGTTAATCTCCTCCTTGGTTTCTTCAATTTCAGCACTCCAATCAAAGTTGGTGAGCAGTGCAGTTTCATTCTTTGACTTTGCTTCCTCAACCCTTTCTTGATTTGGAGCAGATCTTGGATTTGCAGAGTTAACTGGCTCAGTAACAATTGGCAATGGGCATTCCCTTTTGAAGTGGCCCAATTGTTTGCAGTTATAGCATCGTAACTTTCCCTTGTCATACCCCAGCTTACCATTCTGTCCCTGATTTCCAAAGTTTCTTCTACCGGTTCTTTCCATGAATCGTCTGGCACGAAGAGTGAGCATAGCCATCTGCCATTGGATGTCTGTCTCTTCCAGATCATCCGGATCCACCTGATACATATCTTCTACAGTCATACCCTTCCCTTTTAACTCACCTGCAACAAGAGCTTCATAACTGTGCACAAACATTCCAAATAAGGCCATGGTGTCAGATGGAATCTGAGTGGTGACAGATGCATTTGAGCTTGAACCAACATTTGAGGGTGCACCAGCAGATTTAGTAGACACATGACTTGATGATCCTCTAGATGCAGCACTGTATATATATGAGTTTGCAGCGGATGAAATAAGTGCAGCATTTTGAGAAGGAATGTTTGGAACCATCATTGACTGATTATATTCCCTTCTCTTCACAGCAAGGTCGAAAGACTTCAGCTTGTTGATAACGTCCATCAGTTTGTAGTCAGGAAAGTTTCTTTCTTGTTTCAACAGCTTGATTTGAAGACTCCATTGAGGAGGAAGAGAATCTAACAATTTTGCTACTTGTTCATGATTGCCTAGCTTTTCATCATATTTCTTCAGATTACTTGACACAGATAGGAATCGATTTGTAATATCAGTCAAGTTCTCTTGTGAATACCCCACGAAAGAGTTGAATTCCTTTTCAGCTTGAGCTTTTCTGTCCAGTTTCAGATCTTCATTGCCATCATAAAACTCACACAATGCATCATACAGGCTCTTTGCAGTTGTGTGTTCAGCAAACCTGTTGAAGATGTCCTGATGCAAGCAAAGTATCAATGCCCCTAGTGCCTTCTTGTCACGGTCAAGTAACTTGATATCTGTTTCAGTAAAAGTACTTGAGTCTGTGTTTATTGAAGTGACGGTTCCTTCAACTGTTGTTGGCACGTGCGGACCATTTACTATAGATTCCCATTGGTTGTAGTCCGTGTAGTAGAAAAATGCTTTCAAACATCTTTTCCAATCTTCAAAGTTTTCACCACTAACAAGCCTCGGTGGCCTGTTAGGTTGAACGCTATCCAGATCATTCATATTCAGTGTTGATGAAGTCATAACTTTGAACAGATTATAGATTCGCTGAAGACAAGCAGATTCGCTGGCTAGATTCGCTCAAAGAACACAGCAGATTCGCTGGCAGATTCGCTGGGAACAGATTCGCTAGACAAGCAAACAGTTTCGCTGACAAGCAAGCACAGATTCGCTGGCCTGATTTTGGCAGCAGTTTCGCTTGCACAGTCAGCCAAACAAGTGAACTTTCGTTCGATGATATGTCAGATTCGCTGGCCACAACACAAACCAACAGAACAGAAATTTGAATTAGGTTCGCTGGATGAACAGTTAGTTTCGCTGGACGAACAGATAGATTCGCTGGATAACAAACCAGCCTGTAACAGTACGGAAGCAACCCGAAAACCTTCAAAAATTGACCATTTGCGTACTCGTTTGTTTTAAAAGCTTCCTATGACCAAATAACACAATACTTGAGCAAAATACAACTCCAAAACACTAAAACAAGCTTAGAACAGAATCAAATAGTGTTTCGACCCAAAAACTCCAAAATCAACACAAAAATCACTAGAATCAAACAATCAAGAGCACTAAAGCTCTGATACCATATTGTTGGTCCATAATGATCGTGATTTCAGTGCTATTATGACTTGTTTAACACAAAAATATCCAAGACTTGAAGAACAAAGTGTATAATATCCAAACAACCCAATAACAAGATTACACACACAAATGAGGTATATAAGCTACAAAGATAAGTAGAATATGCTCCTAGCACCTCAGATTGAACGATTACACAACACAATCAGTGAATAATAGCTTTGGTAAAAGATGTGCAAAAGTTGTATTCAAGTGAGGATAAGATTACAATATATAGCAGTGTTAGGTTCGCTGATAGATTCGCTTGAGCGAATCTATCCAGCGAACCAACACAGGTTCGCTGAACACAATTAGGTTCGCTCAGTCAGAACCTCATAGACACTAAACTGAGCTACGGGCGAATCAATAGATTCGCCCGTAGTTTCGCTAGAACAAAAGCTTATAAATAACATACAAAATACATACAAAAGTAACACCGACACACCGGTGAGTCCAACCTATACATAGTGACTATCAGTACGACAACTTATAATATCTTACGACTCTATATGCCACATTAGCAACTTGAAAAGCATGTTACTATAATGTACGACACCTCACAACTCCTAACAACACCTTACAATATAGTAAGTTAACGTAAAATCCATAATAAACCTAATAAATTCGTCCGAGTCCTTTGAACATCGTATTACAAGTTAGGTCATCTTAATAATCTGTATGACATATTAGCACGTTGAAAAGCACGTAAGTATGACGTAGGACGCCTTAAAGCTGCAAACAACACCTTACAACACCGTACGAAACCATAAAACTCTATAATAAACCTAATGAATTTGTCCAAGTCCTTTGAAAATCGTAAGTTAACTCAGGACTTGTTACGACTCTGTATGCGACGTTAGCAACATGAAAAACAATTAATAATAATGTAGGACGCGTTACAACTTTTAAGAACACCTTACATCACCGTTCGAAACATTAAAACTCCATAATAAACCTAATGAATTTTTCGGAGTCATTTAAACATCGTACGACAACTTAGAATATCTTACAACACTTCACAACTCGTAACAACACCTTACAATACCGTAAGTAAACATAAAATCCATAATAAACCTAGTGAATTCGTCCGAGTCTTTTGAACATCGTATTACAAGTTAGGACATCTTAAGACTCTATATGACATATTAGCACGTTGAAAAGCACGTAAGTATGACATAGGACGCCTTAAAGCTCCAAACAACACATTACAACACCGTACGAAACCATAAAACTCCATAATAAACCTAATGAAATTGTCCAAGTCCTTTCAAGATCCTACGATAACATCAGGACTTGTTACGACGCTGTATGCGACATTAGCAACATGAAAAGCAATTTATAATAATGTAGGACGCGTTACAACTTCTAAGAACACCTTACATCACCATTCGAAACATTAAAACTCCATAATAAACCTAATGAATTCCTCCGAGTCATTTAATCATCGTACGACAACTTATAATATCTTACGACTCTATATGCCACATTAGCAACTTAAAAAGCATGTTACTATAATGTACGACACCTCACAACTCTTAACAACACCTTACAATATAGTAAGTAAACGTAAAATCCATAATAAACCTAATAAATTCGTCCGAGTCCTTTGAACATCGTATTACAAGTTAGGTCATCTTAATAATCTGTATGACATATTAGCACATTGAAAAGCACGTAAGTATGACGTAGGACGCCTTAAAGCTGCAAACAACACCTTACAACACCGTACGAAACCATAAAACTCTATAATAAACCTAATGAATTTGTCCAAGTCCTTTGAAAATCGTAAGTTAACTCAGGAGTTGTTACGACTCTGTATGCGACGTTAGCAACATGAAAAACAATTAATAATAATGTAGGACGCGTTACAACTTTTAAGAACACCTTACATCACCGTTCGAAACATTAAAACTCCATAATAAACCTAATGAATTTTTCCGAGTCATTTAAACATCGTACGACAACTTAGAATATCTTACGACTCTATATCCCACATTAGCACCTTGAAAAGCATGTTACTATGATGTACGACACTTCACAACTCGTAACAACACCTTACAATACTGTAAGTAAACATAAAATCCATAATAAACCTAGTGAATTGGTCCGAGTCTTTTGAACATCGTATTACAAGTTAGGACATCTTAAGACTCTATATGACATATTAGCACGTTGAAAAGCACGTAAGTGTGACGTAGGACGCCGTAAAGCTCCAAACAACACATTACAACACCGTACGAAACCATAAAACTCCATAATAAACCTAATGAAATTGTCCAAGTCCTTTCAAGATCGTACGATAACATCAGGACTTGTTACGACGCTGTATGCGAAATAAGCAACATGAAAAGCAATTTATAATAATGTAGGACGCGTTACAACTTCTAAGAACACCTTACATCACCATTCGAAACATTAAAACTCCATAATAAACCTAATGAATTCCTCCGAGTCATTTAATCATCGTACGACAACTTATAATATCTTACGACTCTATATGCCACATTAGCAACTTGAAAAGCATGTTATTATAATGTACGACACCTCACAACTCCTAACAACACCTTACAATATAGTAAGTAAACGTAAAATCCATAATAAACCAAATAAATTCGTCCGAGTCCTTTGAACATCGTATTACAAGTTAGGTCATCTTAATAATCTGTATGACATATTAGCACGTTGAAAAGCACGTAAGTATGACGTAGGACGCCTTAAAGCTGCAAACAACACCTTACAACACCGTACGAAACCATAAAACTCTATAATAAACCTAATAAATTTGTCCAAGTCCTTTGAAAATCGTAAGTTAACTCAGGACTTGTTACGAATCTGTATGCGACGTTAGCAACATGAAAAACAATTAATAATAATGTAGGACACGTTACAACTTTTAAGAACACCTTACATCACCGTTCGAAACATTAAAACTCCATAATAAACCTAATGAATTTTTCAGAGTCATTTAAACATCGTACGACAACTTAGTATATCTTACGACTCTATATCCCACATTAGCACCTTGAAAAGCATGTTACTATGATGTACGACACTTCACAACTCGTAACAACACCTTACAATACTGTAAGTAAACATAAAATCCATAATAAACCTAGTGAATTGGTCCGAGTCTTTTGAACATCGTATTACAAGTTAGGACATCTTAAGACTCTATATGACATATTAGCACGTTGAAAAGCACGTAAGTGTGACGTAGGACGCCGTAAAGCTCCAAACAACACATTACAACACCGTACGAAACCATAAAACTCCATAATAAACCTAATGAAATTGTCCAAGTCCTTTCAGGATCGTACGATAACATCAGGACTTGTTACGACGCTGTATGCGAAATTAGCAACATGAAAAGCAATTTATAATAATGTAGGACGCGTTACAACTTCTAAGAACACCTTACATCACCATTCGAAACATTAAAACTCCATAATAAACCTAATGAATTCCTCCGAGTCATTTAATCATCGTACGACAACTTAGAATATCTTACGACTCTATATGCCACATTAGCACCTTGAAAAGCATGTTACTATAATGTACGACACCTCACAACTCGTAACAACACCTTACAATACCGTAAGTAGACATAAAATCCATAATAAACCTAATGAATTCGTCCGAGTCCTTTGAACATCGTATAACAAGTTAGGTCATCTTAAGAATCTGTATGACATATTAGCACGTTGAAAAGCACGTAAGTATGACGTAGGACGCCTTAAAGCTGCAAACAACACCTTACAACACCGTACGAAACCATAAAACTCTATAATAAACCTAATGAATTTGTCCAAGTCCTTTGAAAATCGTAAGTTAACTCAGGACTTGTTATGACTCTGTATGCGACGTTAGCAACATGAAAAACAATGTATAATAATGTAGGACCCGTTACAACTTTTAAGAACACCTTACATCACCGTTCGAAACATTAATGCTCCATAATAAACGTAATGAATTTTTCCGAGTCATTTAAACATCGTACGACAACTTAGAATATCTTACGACTCTATATGCCACATTAGCACATTGAAAAGCATGTTACTATAATGTACGACACCTCACAACTAGTAACAACACCTTACAATACCGTTAGTAAACATAAAATCCATAATAAACCTAATGAATTCGTCCGAGTCCTTTGAACATCGTATTACAAGTTAGGTCATCTTAAGAATCTGTATGACATATTAGCACGTTGAAAAGCACGTAAGTATGACTTAGGACGCCTTAAAGCTCCAAACAACACATTACAACACCGTACGAAACCATAAAACTCCATAATAAACCTAACGAATTTGTCCAAGTCCTTGAAAATCGTAAGTTAACTCAGGAATTGTTACGACTCTGTATGCGACATTAGCAACATGAAAAACAATTTATAATAATGTAGGACGCGTTACAACTTTTAAGAACACCTTACATCACCGTTCGAAACATTAAAACTCCATAATAAACCTAATGAATTTTTCCGAGTCATTTAAACATCGTACGACAACTTAGAATATCTTACGACTCTATATGCCACATTAGCGCCTTGAAAAGCATGTTAGTATAATGTACGACACCTCACAACTCGTAACATCACCTTACAATACCGTAAGTAAACATAAAATCCATAATAAACCTTATGAATTCGTCCGAGTCTTTTGAACATCGTATTACAAGTTAGGACATCTTAAGACTCTATATGATATATTAGCATGATGAAAAGCACGTAAGTATGACGTAGGACGCCGTAAAGCTCCAAACAACACATTACAACACCGTACAAAACCATAAAACTCCATAATAAACCTAATGAAATTGTCCAAGTCCTTTCAAGATCGTACGATAACATCAGGACTTGTTACGAAGCTGTATGCGACATTAGCAACATGAAAAGCAATTTATAATAATGTAGGACGCGTTACTACTTCTAAGAACACCTTACATCACCGTTCGAAACATTAAAACTCCATAATAAACGTAATGAATTTTTCCGAGTCATTTAAACATCGTACGACAACTTAGAATATCTTACGTCTCTATATGCCACATTGGCACCTTGAAAAGCATGTTACTATAATGTACGACACCTCACAACTCGTAACAACACCTTACAATACCGTAAGTAAATATAAAACCCATAATAAACCTAATGAATTCGTCCGAGTCCTTTGAACATCGTATTACAAGTTAGGTCATCTTAAGAATCTGTATGACATATTAGAACATTGAAAAGCACGTAAGTATGACTTAGGACGCCTTAAAGCTCCAAACAACACATTACAACACCGTACGAAACCATAAAACTCCATAATAAACCTAACGAATTTGTCCAAGTCCTTGAAAATCGTAAGTTAACTCAGTAATTGTTACGACTCTGTATGCGACATTAGCAACATGAAAAACAATTTATAATAATGTAGGACGCGTTACAACTTTTAAGAACACCTTACATCACCGTTCGAAACATTAAAACTCCATAATAAACCTAATGAATTTTTCCGAGTCATTTAAACATCGTACGACAACTTAGAATATCTTACGACTCTATATGCCACATTAGCACCTTGAAAAGCATGTTAGTATAATGTACGACACCTCATAACTCGTAACAACACCTTACAATACCGTAAGTAAACATAAAATCCATAATAAACCTAATGAATTCGTCCGAGTCTTTTGAACATCGTATTACAAGTTAGGACATCTTAAGACTCTATATGATATATTAGCACATTGAAAAGCACGTAAGTATGACTTAGGACGCCTTAATGCTCCAAACAACACATTACAACACCGTACGAAACCATAAAACTCCATAATAAACCTAACGAATTTGTCCAAGTCCTTGAAAATCGTAAGTTAACACAGGAATTGTTACGACTCTGTATGCGACATTAGCAACATGAAAAGCAATTTATAATAATGTAGGACGCATTACAACTTGTAAGAACACCTTACATCACCGTTCGAAACATTAAAACTCTATAATAAACCTAATGAATTCCTCCGAGTCATTTAATCATCGTACGACAACTTAGAATATCTTACGACTCTATATGCCACATTAGCACCTTGAAAAGCATGTTACTATAATGTACGACACCTCACAACTCGTAACAACACCTTACAATACCGTAAGTAGACATAAAATCCATAATAAACCTAATGAATTCGTCCGAGTCCTTTGAACATCGTATAACAAGTTAGGTCATCTTAAGAATCTGTATGACATATTAGCACGTTGAAACGCACGTAAGTATGACGTAGGACGCCTTAAAGCTGCAAACAACACCTTACAACACCGTACGAAACCATAAAACTCTATAATAAACCTAATGAATTTGTCCAAGTCCTTTGAAAATCGTAAGTTAACTCAGGACTTGTTATGACTCTGTATGCGACGTTAGCAACATGAAAAACAATGTATAATAATGTAGGACCCGTTACAACTTTTAAGAACACCTTACATCACCGTTCGAAACATTAATGCTCCATAATAAACGTAATGAATTTTTCCGAGTCATTTAAACATCGTACGACAACTTAGAATATCTTACGACTCTATATGCCACATTAGCACATTGAAAAGCATGTTACTATAATGTACGACACCTCACAACTAGTAACAACACCTTACAATACCGTTAGTAAACATAAAATCCATAATAAACCTAATGAATTCGTCCGAGTCCTTTGAACATCGTATTACAAGTTAGGTCATCTTAAGAATCTGTATGACATATTAGCACGTTGAAAAGCACGTAAGTATGACTTAGGACGCCTTAAAGCTCCAAACAACACATTACAACACCGTACGAAACCATAAAACTCCATAATAAACCTAACGAATTTGTCCAAGTCCTTGAAAATCGTAAGTTAACTCAGGAATTGTTACGACTCTGTATGCGACATTAGCAACATGAAAAACAATTTATAATAATGTAGGACGCGTTACAACTTTTAAGAACACCTTACATCACCGTTCGAAACATTAAAACTCCATAATAAACCTAATGAATTTTTCCGAGTCATTTAAACATCGTACGACAACTTAGAATATCTTACGACTCTATATGCCACATTAGCGCCTTGAAAAGCATGTTAGTATAATGTACGACACCTCACAACTCGTAACATCACCTTACAATACCGTAAGTAAACATAAAATCCATAATAAACCTTATGAATTCGTCCGAGTCTTTTGAACATCGTATTACAAGTTAGGACATCTTAAGACTCTATATGATATATTAGCATGATGAAAAGCACGTAAGTATGACGTAGGACGCCGTAAAGCTCCAAACAACACATTACAACACCGTACAAAACCATAAAACTCCATAATAAACCTAATGAAATTGTCCAAGTCCTTTCAAGATCGTACGATAACATCAGGACTTGTTACGAAGCTGTATGCGACATTAGCAACATGAAAAGCAATTTATAATAATGTAGGACGCGTTACTACTTCTAAGAACACCTTACATCACCGTTCGAAACATTAAAACTCCATAATAAACGTAATGAATTTTTCCGAGTCATTTAAACATCGTACGACAACTTAGAATATCTTACGTCTCTATATGCCACATTGGCACCTTGAAAAGCATGTTACTATAATGTACGACACCTCACAACTCGTAACAACACCTTACAATACCGTAAGTAAATATAAAACCCATAATAAACCTAATGAATTCGTCCGAGTCCTTTGAACATCGTATTACAAGTTAGGTCATCTTAAGAATCTGTATGACATATTAGAACATTGAAAAGCACGTAAGTATGACTTAGGACGCCTTAAAGCTCCAAACAACACATTACAACACCGTACGAAACCATAAAACTCCATAATAAACCTAACGAATTTGTCCAAGTCCTTGAAAATCGTAAGTTAACTCAGTAATTGTTACGACTCTGTATGCGACATTAGCAACATGAAAAACAATTTATAATAATGTAGGACGCGTTACAACTTTTAAGAACACCTTACATCACCGTTCGAAACATTAAAACTCCATAATAAACCTAATGAATTTTTCCGAGTCATTTAAACATCGTACGACAACTTAGAATATCTTACGACTCTATATGCCACATTAGCACCTTGAAAAGCATGTTAGTATAATGTACGACACCTCATAACTCGTAACAACACCTTACAATACCGTAAGTAAACATAAAATCCATAATAAACCTAATGAATTCGTCCGAGTCTTTTGAACATCGTATTACAAGTTAGGACATCTTAAGACTCTATATGATATATTAGCACATTGAAAAGCACGTAAGTATGACTTAGGACGCCTTAATGCTCCAAACAACACATTACAACACCGTACGAAACCATAAAACTCCATAATAAACCTAACGAATTTGTCCAAGTCCTTGAAAATCGTAAGTTAACACAGGAATTGTTACGACTCTGTATGCGACATTAGCAACATGAAAAGCAATTTATAATAATGTAGGACGCATTACAACTTGTAAGAACACCTTACATCACCGTTCGAAACATTAAAACTCTATAATAAACGTAATGAATTTTTCCGAGTCATTTAAACATCGTACGACAACTTAGAATATCTTACGACTCTATATGCCACATTAGCACCTTGAAAAGCATGTTACTATAATGTACGACACCTCACAACTCGTAACAACACCTTACAATACCGTAAGTAAACATAAAATCCATAATAAACCTAATGAATTCGTCCGAGTCCTTTGAACATCGTATTACAAGTTAGGTCATCTTAAGAATCTGTATGACATACTAGCACGTTGAAAAGCACGTAAGTATGACTTAGGACGCCTTAAAGCTCCAAACAACACATTACAACACTGTACGAAACCATAAAACTCCATAATAAACCTAACGAATTTGTCCAAGTCCTTGAAAATCGTAAGTTAACTCAGGAATTGTTACGACTCTGTATGCGACATTAGCAACATGAAAAACAATTTATAATAATGTAGGACGCGTTACAACTATTAAGAACACCTTACATCACCGTTCGAAACATTAAAACTCCATAATAAACCTAATGAATTTTTCAGAGTCATTTAAACATCGTACGACAACTTAGAATATCTTACGACTCTATATGCCACATTAGCACCTTGAAAAGCATGTTACTATAATGTACGTCACCTCACAACTCGTAACAACACCTTACAAGAGCGTTAGTAAACATAAAATCCATAATAAACCTAATGAATTCGTCCGAGTCCTTTGAACATCGAATTACAAGTTAGGTCATCTTAAGAATCTGTATGACATATTAGCACGTTGAAAAGCACGTAAGTATGACTTAGGACGCCTTAAAGCTCCAAACAACACATTACAACACCGTACGAAACCATAAAACTCCATAATAAACCTAACGAATTTGTCCAAGTCCTTGAAAATCGTAAGTTAACTCAGGAATTGTTACGACTCTGTATGCGACATTAGCAACATGAAAAGCAATTTATAATAATGTAGGACGCGTTACAACTTCTAAGAACACCTTACATCACCGTTCGAAACATTAAAACTCTATAATAAACGTAATGAATTTTTCCGAGTCATTTAAACATCGTACGACAACTTAGAACATCTTACAACTCTATATGCCACATTAGCACCTTGAAAAGCATGTTACTATAATGTACGACACCTCACAACTCGTAACAACACCTTACAATACCGTAAGTAAACATAAAATCCATAATAAACCTAATGAATTCGTCTGAGTCCTTTGAACATCGTATTACAAGTTAGGTCATCTTAAGACTCTATATGATATATTAGCACGATGAAAAGCACGTAAGTATGACGTAGGACGCCGTAAAGCTCCAAACAACACATTACAACACCGTACAAAACCATAAAACACCATAATAAACCTAATGAAATTGTCCAAGTCCTTTCAAGATCGTACGATAACATCAGGACTTGTTACGAAGCTGTATGCGACATTAGCAACATGAAAAGCAATTTATAATAATGTAGGACGCGTTACTACTTCTAAGAACACCTTACATCACCGTTCGAAACATTAAAACTCCATAATAAACGTAATGAATTTTTCCGAGTCATTTAAACATCGTACGACAACTTAGAATATCTTACGACTCTATATGCCACATTGGCACCTTGAAAAGCATGTTACTATAATGTACGACACCTCACAACTCTTAACAACACCTTACAATACCGTAAGTAAATATAAAACCCATAATAAACCTAATGAATTCGTCCGAGTCCTTTGAACATCGTATTACAAGTTAGGTCATCTTAAGAATCTGTATGACATATTAGAACGTTGAAAAGCACGTAAGTATGACTTAGGACGCCTTAAAGCTCCAAACAACACATTACAACACCGTACGAAACCATAAAACTCCATAATAAACCTAACGAATTTGTCCAAGTCCTTGAAAATCGTAAGTTAACTCTGGAATTGTTACGACTCTGTATGCGACATTAGCAACATGAAAAACAATTTATAATAATGTAGGACGCGTTACAACTTTTAAGAACACCTTACATCACCGTTCGAAACATTAAAACTCCATAATAAACCTAATGAATTTTTCCGAGTCATTTAAACATCGTACGACAACTTAGAATATCTTACGACTCTATATGCCACATTAGCACCTTGAAAAGCATGTTAGTATAATGTACGACACCTCATAACTCGTAACAACACCTTACAATACCGTAAGTAAACATAAAATCCATAATAAACCTAATGAATTCGTCCGAGTCTTTTGAACATCGTATTACAAGTTAGGACATCTTAAGACTCTATATGATATATTAGCACGTTGAAAAGCACGTAAGTATGACTTAGGACGCCTTAATGCTCCAAACAACACATTACAACACCGTACGAAACCATAAAACTCCATAATAAACCTAACGAATTTGTCCAAGTCCTTGAAAATCGTAAGTTAACACAGGAATTGTTACGACTCTGTATGCGACATTAGCAACATGAAAAGCAATTTATAATAATGTAGGACGCATTACAACTTGTAAGAACACCTTACATCACCGTTCGAAACATTAAAACTCTATAATAAACGTAATGAATTTTTCCGAGTCATTTAAACATCGTACGACAACTTAGAATATCTTACGACTCTATATGCCACATTAGCACCTTGAAAAGCATGTTACTATAATGTACGACACCTCACAACTCGTAACAACACCGTACAATACCGTAAGTAAACATAAAATCCATAATAAACCTAATGAATTCGTCCGAGTCCTTTGAACATCGTATTACAAGTTAGGTCATCTTAAGAATCTGTATGACATACTAGCACGTTGAAAAGCACGTAAGTATGACTTAGGACGCCTTAATGCTCCAAACAACACATTACAACACCGTACGAAACCATAAAACTCCATAATAAACCTAACGAATTTGTCCAAGTCCTTGAAAATCGTAAGTTAACACAGGAATTGTTACGACTCTGTATGCGACATTAGCAACATGAAAAGCAATTTATAATAATGTAGGACGCATTACAACTTGTAAGAACACCTTACATCACCGTTCGAAACATTAAAACTCTATAATAAACGTAATGAATTTTTCCGAGTCATTTAAACATCGTACGACAACTTAGAATATCTTACGACTCTATATGCCACATTAGCACCTTGAAAAGCATGTTACTATAATGTACGACACCTCACAACTCGTAACAACACCTTACAATACCGTAAGTAAACATAAAATCCATAATAAACCTAATGAATTCGTCCGAGTCCTTTGAACATCGTATTACAAGTTAGGTCATCTTAAGAATCTGTATGACATACTAGCACGTTGAAAAGCACGTAAGTATGACTTAGGACGCCTTAAAGCTCCAAACAACACATTACAACACTGTACGAAACCATAAAACTCCATAATAAACCTAACGAATTTGTCCAAGTCCTTGAAAATCGTAAGTTAACTCAGGAATTGTTACGACTCTGTATGCGACATTAGCAACATGAAAAACAATTTATAATAATGTAGGACGCGTTACAACTATTAAGAACACCTTACATCACCGTTCGAAACATTAAAACTCCATAATAAACCTAATGAATTTTTCAGAGTCATTTAAACATCGTACGACAACTTAGAATATCTTACGACTCTATATGCCACATTAGCACCTTGAAAAGCATGTTACTATAATGTACGTCACCTCACAACTCGTAACAACACCTTACAATACCGTTAGTAAACATAAAATCCATAATAAACCTAATGAATTCGTCCGAGTCCTTTGAACATCGTATTACAAGTTAGGTCATCTTAAGAATCTGTATGACATATTAGCACGTTGAAAAGCACGTAAGTATGACTTAGGACGCCTTAAAGCTCCAAACAACACATTACAACACCGTACGAAACCATAAAACTCCATAATAAACCTAACGAATTTGTCCAAGTCCTTGAAAATCGTAAGTTAACTCAGGAATTGTTACGACTCTGTATGCGACATTAGCAACATGAAAAGCAATTTATAATAATGTAGGACGCGTTACAACTTCTAAGAACACCTTACATCACCGTTCGAAACATTAAAACTCTATAATAAACGTAATGAATTTTTCCGAGTCATTTAAACATCGTACGACAACTTAGAATATCTTACGACTCTATATGCCACATTAGCACCTTGAAAAGCATGTTACTATAATGTACGACACCCCACAACTCGTAACAACACCTTACAATACAGTAAGTAAACATAAAATCCATAATAAACCTAATGAATTCGTCCGAGTCCTTTGAACATCGTATTACAATTTAGGTCATCCTAAGAATCTGTATGACATATTAGAACGTTGAAAAGCACGTAAGTATGACTTAGGACGCCTTAAAGCTCCAAACAACACATTACAACACCGTACGAAACCATAAAACTCCATAATAAACCTAACGAATTTGTCCAAGTCCTTGAAAATCGTAAGTTAACTCAGGAATTGTTACGACTCTGTATGCGACATTAGCAACTTGAAAAACAATTTATAATAATGTAGAACGCGTTACAACTTTTAAGAACACCTTACATCACCGTTCGAAACATTAAAACTCCATAATAAACCTAATGAATTTTTCCGAGTCATTTAAACATCGTACGACAACTTAGAATATCTTACGACTCTATATGCCACATTAGCACCTTGAAAAGCATGTTAGTATAATGTATGACACCTCATAACTCGTAACAACACCTTACAATACCGTAAGTAAACATAAAATCCATAATAAACCTAATGAATTCGTCCGAGTCTTTTGAACATCGTATTACAAGTTAGGACATCTTAAGACTCTATATGATATATTAGCACGTTGAAAAGCACGTAAGTATGACTTAGGACGCCTTAATGCTCCAAACAACACATTACAACACCGTACGAAACCATAAAACTCCATAATAAACCTAACGAATTTGTCCAAGTCCTTGAAAATCGTAAGTTAACACAGGAATTGTTACGACTCTGTATGCGACATTAGCAACATGAAAAGCAATTTATAATAATGTAGGACGCATTACAACTTGTAAGAACACCTTACATCACCGTTCGAAACATTAAAACTCTATAATAAACGTAATGAATTTTTCCGAGTCATTTAAACATCGTACGACAACTTAGAATATCTTACGACTCTATATGCCACATTAGCACCTTGAAAAGCATGTTACTATAATGTACGACACCTCACAACTCGTAACAACACCTTACAATACCGTAAGTAAACATAAAATCCATAATAAACCTAATGAATTCGTCCGAGTCCTTTGAACATCGTATTACAAGTTAGGTCATCTTAAGAATCTGTATGACATACTAGCACGTTGAAAAGCACGTAAGTATGACTTAGGACGCCTTAAAGCTCCAAACAACACATTACAACACTGTACGAAACCATAAAACTCCATAATAAACCTAAGGAATTTGTCCAAGTCCTTGAAAATCGTAAGTTAACTCAGGAATTGTTACGACTCTGTATGCGACATTAGCAACATGAAAAACAATTTATAATAATGTAGGACGCGTTACAACTATTAAGAACACCTTACATCACCGTTCGAAACATTAAAACTCCATAATAAACCTAATGAATTTTTCAGAGTCATTTAAACATCGTACGACAACTTAGAATATCTTACGACTCTATATGCCACATTAGCACCTTGAAAAGCATGTTACTATAATGTACGTCACCTCACAACTCGTAACAACACCTTACAATACCGTTAGTAAACATAAAATCCATAATAAACCTAATGAATTCGTCCGAGTCCTTTGAACATCGTATTACAAGTTAGGTCATCTTAAGAATCTGTATGACATATTAGCACGTTGAAAAGCACGTAAGTATGACTTTGGACGCCTTAAAGCTCCAAACAACACATTACAACACCGTACGAAACCATAAAACTCCATAATAAACCTAACGAATTTGTCCAAGTCCTTGAAAATCGTAAGTTAACTCAGGAATTGTTACGACTCTGTATGCGACATTAGCAACATGAAAAGCAATTTATAATAATGTAGGACGCGTTACAACTTGTAATAACACCTTACATCACCGTTCGAAACATTAAAACTCTATAATAAACGTAATGAATTTTTCCGAGTCATTTAAACATCGTACGACAACTTAGAATATCTTACGACTCTATATGCCACATTAGCACCTTGAAAAGCATGTTACTATAATGTACGACACCTCACAACTCGTAACAACACCTTACAATACAGTAAGTAAACATAAAATCCATAATAAACCTAATGAATTTGTCCGAGTCCTTTGAACATCGTAATACAATTTAGGTCATCTTAAGAATCTGTATGACATATTAGAACGTTGAAAAGCACGTAAGTATGACTTAGGACGCCTTAAAGCTCCAAACAACACATTACAACACCGTAAGAAACCATAAAACTCCATAATAAACCTAACGAATTTGTCCAAGTCCTTGAAAATCGTAAGTTAACTCAGGAATTGTTACGACTCTGTATGCGACATTAGCAACTTGAAAAACAATTTATAATAATGTAGAACGCGTTACAACTTTTAAGAACACCTTACATCACCGTTCGAAACATTAAAACTCCATAATAAACCTAATGAATTTTTCCGAGTCATTTAAACATCGTACGACAACTTAGAATATCTTACGACTCTATATGCCACATTAGCACCTTGAAAAGCATGTTAGTATAATGTACGACACCTCATAACTCGTAACAACACCTTACAATACCGTAAGTAAACATAAAATCCATAATAAACCTAATGAATTCGTCCGAGTCTTTTGAACATCGTATTACAAGTTAGGACATCTTAAGACTCTATATGATATATTAGCACGTTGAAAAGCACGTAAGTATGACTTAGGACGCCTTAAAGCTCCAAACAACACATTACAACACCGTATGAAACCATAAAACTCCATAATAAACCTAACGAATTTGTCTAAGTCCTTGAAAATCGTAAGTTAACTCAGGAATTGTTACGACTCTGTATGCGACATTAGCAACATGAAAAACAATTTATAATAATGTAGGACGCGTTACAACTATTAAGAACACCTTACATCACAGTTCGAAACATTAAAACTCCATAATAAACCTAATGAATTTTTCAGAGTCATTTAAACATCGTACGACAACTTAGAATATCTTACGACTCTATATGCCACATTAGCACCTTGAAAAGCATGTTACTATAATGTACGACACCTCATAACTCGTAACAACACCTTACAATACCGTAAGTAAACATAAAATCCATAATAAACCTAATGAATTCGTCCGAGTCTTTTGAACATCGTATTACAAGTTAGGACATCTTAAGACTCTATATGATATATTAGCACGTTGAAAAGCACGTAAGTATGACTTAGGACGCCTTAAAGCTCCAAACAACACATTACAACACCGTACGAAACCATAAAACTCCATAATAAACCTAACGAATTTGTCTAAGTCCTTGAAAATCGTAAGTTAACTCAGGAATTGTTACGACTCTGTATGCGACATTAGCAACATGAAAAACAATTTATAATAATGTAGGACGCGTTACAACTATTAAGAACACCTTACATCACCGTTCGAAACATTAAAACTCCATAATAAACCTAATGAATTTTTCAGAGTCATTTAAACATCGTACGACAACTTAGAATATCTTACGACTCTATATGCCACATTAGCACCTTGAAAAGCATGTTACTATAATGTACGTCACCTCACAACTCGTAACAACACCTTACAATACCGTTAGTAAACATAAAATCCATAATAAACCTAATGAATTCGTTCGAGTCCTTTGAACATCGTATTACAAGTTAGGTCATCTTAAGAATCTGTATGACATATTAGCACGTTGAAAAGCACGTAAGTATGACTTAGGACGCCTTAAAGCTCCAAACAACACATTACAACACCGTACGAAACCATAAAACTCCATAATAAACCTAACGAATTTGTCCAAGTCCTTAAAATCGTAAGTTAACTCAGGAATTGTTACGACTGTGTATGCGACATTAGCAACATGAAAAGCAATTTATAATAATGTAGGACGCGTTACAACTTCTAAGAATACCTTACATCATCGTTCGAAACATTAAAACTCTATAATAAACGTAATGAATTTTTCCGAGTCATTTAAACATCGTACGACAACTTAGAATATCTTACGACTCTATATGCCACATTAGCACCTTGAAAAGCATGTTACTATAATGTACGACACCTCACAACTCGTAACAACACCTTACAATACCGTAAGTAAACATAAAATCCATAATAAACCTAATGAATTCGTCCGAGTCCTTTGAACATCGTATTACAAGTTAGGTCATCTTAAGACTCTATATGATATATTAGCACGATGAAAAGCACGTAAGTATGACGTAGGACGCCGTAAAGCTCCAAACAACACATTACAACACCGTACAAAACCATAAAACTCCATAATAAACCTAATGAAATTGTCCAAGTCCTTTCAAGATCGTATGATAACATCAGGACTTGTTATGAAGCTGTATGCGACATTAGCAACATGAAAAGCAATTTATAATAATGTAGGACGCGTTACAACTTCTAAGAACACCTTACATCACCGTTCGAAACATTAAAACTCCATAATAAACGTAATGAATTTTTGCGAGTCATTTAAACACCGTACGACAACTTAGAATATCTTACGACTCTATATGCCACATTAGCACCTTGAAAAGCATGTTACTATAATGTACGACACCTCACAACTCGTAACAACACCTTACAATACAGTAAGTAAACATAAAATCCATAATAAACCTAATGAATTCGTCCGAGTCCTTTGAACATCGTATTACAATTTAGGTCATCTTAAGAATCTGTATGACATATTAGAACGTTGAAAAGCACGTAAGTATGACTTAGGACGCCTTAAAGCTCCAAACAACACATTACAACACCGTACGAAACCATAAAACTCCATAATAAACCTAACGAATTTGTCCAAGTCCTTGAAAATCGTAAGTTAACTCAGGAATTGTTACGACTCTGTATGCGACATTAGCAACTTGAAAAACAATTTATAATAATGTAGAACGCGTTACAACTTTTAAGAACACCTTACATCACCGTTCGAAACATTAAAACTCCATAATAAACCTAATGAATTTTTCCGAGTCATTTAAACATCGTACGACAACTTAGAATATCTTACGACTCTATATGCCACATTAGCACCTTGAAAAGCATGTTAGTATAATGTACGATACCTCATAACTCGTAACAACACCTTACAATACCGTAAGTAAACATAAAATCCATAATAAACCTAATGAATTCGTCCGAGTCTTTTGAACATCGTATTACAAGTTAGGACATCTTAAGACTCTATATGATATATTAGCACGTTGAAAAGCACGTAAGTATGACTTAGGACGCCTTAAAGCTCCAAACAACACATTACAACACCGTACGAAACCATAAAACTCCATAATAAACCTAACGAATTTGTCCAAGTCCTTGAAAATCGTAAGTTAACTCAGGAATTGTTACGACTCTGTATGCGACATTAGCAACATGAAAAGCAATTTATAATAATGTAGGACGCGTTACAACTTCTAAGAACACCTTACATCACCGTTCGAAACATTAAAACTCTATAATAAACGTAATGAATTTTTCCGAGTCATTTAAACATCGTACGACAACTTAGAATATCTTACGACTCTATATGCCACATTAGCACCTTGAAAAGCATGTTACTATAATGTACGACACCTCACAACTCGTAACAACACCTTACAATACCGTAAGTAAACATAAAATCCATAATAAACCTAATGAATTCGTCTGAGTCCTTTGAACATCGTATTACAAGTTAGGTCATCTTAAGACTCTATATGATATATTAGCACGATGAAAAGCACGTAAGTATGACGTAGGACGCCGTAAAGCTCCAAACAACACATTACAACACCGTACAAAACCATAAAACTCCATAATAAACCTAATGAAATTGTCCAACTCCTTTCAAGATCGTACGATAACATCAGGACTTGTTACGAAGCTGTATGCGACATTAGCAACATGAAAAGCAATTTATAATAATGTAGGACGCGTTACAACTTCTAAGAACACCTTACATCACCGTTCGAAACATTAAAACTCCATAATAAACGTAATGAATTTTTGCGAGTCATTTAAACACCGTACGACAACTTAGAATATCTTACGACTCTATATGCCACATTAGCACCTTGAAAAGCATGTTACTATAATGTACGACACCTCACAACTCGTAACAACACCTTACAATACAGTAAGTAAACATAAAATCCATAATAAACCTAATGAATTCGTCCGAGTCCTTTGAACATCGTATTACAATTTAGGTCATCTTAAGAATCTGTATGACATATTAGAACGTTGAAAAGCACGTAAGTATGACTTAGGACGCCTTAAAGCTCCAAACAACACATTACAACACCGTACGAAACCATAAAACTCCATAATAAACCTAACGAATTTGTCCAAGTCCTTGAAAATCGTAAGTTAACTTAGGAATTGTTACGACTCTGTATGCGACATTAGCAACTTGAAAAACAATTTATAATAATGTAGAACGCGTTACAACTTTTAAGAACACCTTACATCACCGTTCGAAATATTAAAACTCCAAAATAAACCTAATGAATTTTTCTGAGTCATTTAAACATCGTACGACAACTTAGAATATCTTACGACTCTATATGCCACATTAGCACCTTGAAAAGCATGTTAGTATAATGTACGACACCTCATAACTCGTAACAACACCTTACAATACCGTAAGTAAACATAAAATCCATAATAAACCTAATGAATTCGTCCGAGTCTTTTGAACATCGTATTACAAGTTAGGACATCTTAAGACTCTATATGATATATTAGCACGTTGAAAAGCACGTAAGTATGACTTAGGACGCCTTAAAGCTCCAAACAACACATTACAACACCGTACGAAACCATAAAACTCCATAATAAACCTAACGAATATGTCCAAGTCCTTGAAAATCGTAAGTTAACTCAGGAATTGTTACGACTCTGTATGCGACATTAGCAACTTGAAAAACATTTTATAATAATGTAGAACGCGTTACAACTTTTAAGAACACCTTACATCACCGTTCGAAACATTAAAACTCCATAATAAACCTAATGAATTTTTCCGAGTCATTTAAACATCGTACGACAACTTAGAATATCTTACGACTCTATATGCCACATTAGCACCTTGAAAAGCATGTTAGTATAATGTACGACACCTCATAACTCGTAACAACACCTTACAATACCGTAAGTAAACATAAAATCCATAATAAACCTAATGAATTCGTCCGAGTCTTTTGAACATCGTATTACAAGTTAGGACATCTTAAGACTCTATATAATATATTAGCACGTTGAAAAGCACGTAAGTATGACTTAGGACGCCTTAAAGCTCCAAACAACACATTACAACACCGTACGAAACCATAAAACTCCATAATAAACCTAACGAATTTGTCCAAGTCCTTGAAAATCGAAAGCTAACTCAGGAATTGTTACGACTCTGTATGCGACATTAGCAACTTGAAAAACATTTTATAATAATGTAGAACGCGTTACAACTTTTAAGAACACCTTACATCACCGTTCGAAACATTAAAACTCCATAATAAACGTAATGAATTTTTGCGAGTCATTTAAACACCGTACGACAACTTAGAATATCTTACGACTCTATATGCCACATTAGCACCTTGAAAAGCATGTTACTATAATGTACGACACCTCACAACTCGTAACAACACCTTACAATACAGTAAGTAAACATAAAATCCATAATAAACCTAATGAATTCGTCCGAGTCCTTTGAACATCGTATTACAATTTAGGTCATCTTAAGAATCTGTATGACATATTAGAACGTTGAAAAGCACGTAAGTATGACTTAGGACGCCTTAAAGCTCCAAACAACACATTACAACACCGTACGAAACCATAAAACTCCATAATAAACCTAACGAATTTGTCCAAGTCCTTGAAAATCGTAAGTTAACTCAGGAATTGTTACGACTCTGTATGCGACATTAGCAACTTGAAAAACAATTTATAATAATGTAGAACGCGTTACAACTTTTAAGAACACCTTACATCACCGTTCGAAACATTAAAACTCCATAATAAACCTAATGAATTTTTCCGAGTCATTTAAACATCGTACGACAACTTAGAATATCTTACGACTCTATATGCCACATTAGCACCTTGAAAAGCATGTTAGTATAATGTACGACACCTCATAACTCGTAACAACACCTTACAATACCGTAAGTAAACATAAAATCCATAATAAACCTAATGAATTCGTCCGAGTCTTTTGAACATCGTATTACAAGTTAGGACATCTTAAGACTCTATATGATATATTAGCACGTTGAAAAGCACGTAAGTATGACTTAGGACGCCTTAAAGCTCCAAACAACACATTACAACACCGTACGAAACCATAAAACTCCATAATAAACCTAACGAATTTGTCCAAGTCCTTGAAAATCGTAAGTTAACTCAGGAATTGTTACGACTCTGTATGCGACATTAGCAACTTGAAAAACATTTTATAATAATGTAGAACGCGTTACAACTTTTAAGAACACCTTACATCACCGTTCGAAACATTAAAACTCCATAATAAACCTAATGAATTTTTCCGAGTCATTTAAACATCGTACGACAACTTAGAATATCTTACGACTCTATATGCCACATTAGCACCTTGAAAAGCATGTTAGTATAATGTACGACACCTCATAACTCGTAACAACACCTTACAATACCGTAAGTAAACATAAAATCCATAATAAACCTAATGAATTCGTCCGAGTCTTTTGAACATCGTATTACAAGTTAGGACATCTTAAGACTCTATATAATATATTAGCACGTTGAAAAGCACGTAAGTATGACTTAGGACGCCTTAAAGCTCCAAACAACACATTACAACACCGTACGAAACCATAAAACTCCATAATAAACCTAACGAATTTGTCCAAGTCCTTGAAAATCGTAAGTTAACTCAGGAATTGTTACGACTCTGTATGCGACATTAGCAACTTGAAAAACATTTTATAATAATGTAGAACGCGTTACAACTTTTAAGAACACCTTACATCACCGTTCGAAACATTAAAACTCCATAATAAACCTAATGAATTTTTCCGAGTCATTTAAACATCGTACGACAACTTAGAATATCTTACGACTCTATATGCCACATTAGCACCTTGAAAAGCATGTTAGTATAATGTACGACACCTCATAACTCGTAACAACACCTTACAATACCGTAAGTAAACATAAAATCCATAATAAACCTAATGAATTCGTCCGAGTCTTTTGAACATCGTATTACAAGTTAGGACATCTTAAGACTCTATATGATATATTAGCACGTTGAAAAGCACGTAAGTATGACTTAGGACGCCTTAAAGCTCCAAACAACACATTACAACACCGTACGAAACCATAAAACTCCATAATAAACCTAACGAATTTGTCCAAGTCCTTGAAAATCGTAAGTTAACTCAGGAAGTGTTACGATTCTGTATGTGACATTAGCAACATGAAAAGCAATTTTCAATAATGTAGGACGCGTTACAACTTCTAACAACACCTTACATCACCGTTCGAAACATTAAAACTCTATAATAAACGTAATGAATTTTTCTGAGTCATTTAAACATCGTACGACAACTTAGAATATCTTACGACTCTATATGCCACATTAGCACCTTGAAAAGCATGTTACTATAATGTACGACACCTCACAACTCGTAACAACACCTTACAATACCGTAAGTAAACATAAAATCCATAATAAACCTAATGAATTCGTCCGAGTCCTTTGAACATCGTATTACAAGTTAGGTCGTCTTAAGAATCTGTATGACATATTAGCACGTTGAAAAGCACGTAAGTATGACTTAGGACGCCTTAAAGCTCCAAACAACACATTACAACATTGTACGAAACCATAAAACTCCATAATAAACCTAACGAATTTGTCGAAGTCCTTGAAAATCGTAAGTTAACTCAGGAATTGTTACGACTCTGTATGCGACATTAGCAACATGAAAAACAATTTATAATAATGTAGGACGCGTTACAACTATTAAGAACACCTTACATAACCGTTCGAAACATTAAAACTCCATAATAGACCTAATGAATTTTTCAGAGTCAATTAAACATCGTACGACAACTTAGAATATCTTACGACTCTATATGCCACATTAGCACCTTGAAAAGCATGTTACTATAATGTACGTCACCTCACAACTCGTAACAACACCTTACAATACCGTAAGTAAACATAAAATCCATAATAAACCTAATGAATTCGTCCGAGTCCTTTGAACATCGTATTACAAGTTAGGTCGTCTTAAGAATCTGTATGACATATTAGCACGTTGAAAAGCACGTAAGTATGACTTAGGACGCCTTAAAGCTCCAAACAACACATTACAACACCGTACGAAACCATAAAACTCCATAATAAACCTAACGAATTTGTCCAAGTCCTTGAAAATCGTTAGTTAACTCAGGAATTGTTACGACTCTGTATGCGACATTAGCAACATGAAAAACAATTTATAATAATGTAGGACGCGTTACAACTTTTAATGAACACCTTACATCACCGTTCGAAACATTAAAACTCCATAATAAACCTAATGAATTTTTCCGAGTCATTTAAACATCGTACGACAACTTAGAATATCTTACGACTCTATATGCCACATTAGCACCTTAAAAAGCATGTTAGTATAATGTACGACACCTCACAACTCGTAACAACACCTTACAATACCGTAAGTAAACATAAAATCCATAATAAACCTAATGAATTCGTCCGAGTCTTTTGAACATCGTATTACAAGTTAGGACATCTTAAGACTCTATATGATATATTAGCACGATGAAAAGCACGTAAGTATGACGTAGGACGCCGTAAAGCTCCAAACAACACATTACAACACCGTAAAACCATAAAACTCCATAATAAACCTAATGAAATTGTCCAAGTCCTTTCAAGATCGTACGATAACATCAGGACTTGTTACGAAGCTGTATGCGACATTAGCAACATGAAAAGGAATTTATAATAATGTAGGACGCGTTACAACTTCTAAGAACACCTTACATCACCGTTCGAAACATTACAACTCCATAATAAACGTAATGATCTTTTCCGAGTCGTTTAATCATCGTACGACAACTTAGAATAATTAACGACTATGTATGCCACATTAGCAACTTGAAAAACATGTTACTATAATGTACGACACCTCACAACTCCTAACAACACCTTACAATACCGTAAGTAAACATAAAATCCATAATAAACCTAATGAATTCGTCCGAGTCCCTTGAACATCGTATTACAAGTTAGGTCATCTTAAGAATCTGTATGACATATTAGCACGTTGAAAAGCACGTAAGTATGACGTAGGACGCCTTAAAGCTGCAAACAACACCTTACAACACCGTACGAAACCATAAAACTCCATAATAAACCTAATGAATTTGTCCGAGTCCTTTGAAAATCGTAAGTTAACTCAGGACTTGTTACGACTCTGTATGCGACGTTAGCAACATGAAAAACAATTTATAATAATGTAGGACGCGTTACAACTATTAAGAACACCTTACATAACCGTTCGAAACATTAAAACTCCATAATAAACCTAATGAATTTTTCAGAGTCATTTAAACATCGTACGACAACTTAGAATATCTTACGACTGTATATGCCACATTAGCACCTTGAAAAGCATGTTACTATAATGTACGTCACCTCACAACTCGTAACAACACCTTACAATACCGTAAGTAAACATAAAATCCATAATAAACCTAATGAATTCGTCCGAGTCCTTTGAACATCGTATTACAAGTTAGGTCGTCTTAAGAATCTGTATGACATATTAGCACGTTGAAAAGCACGTAAGTATTACTTAGGACGCCTTAAAGCTCCAAACAACACATTACAACACCGTACGAAACCATAAAACTCCATAATAAACCTAACGAATTTGTCCAAGTCCTTGAAAATCGTAAGTTAACTCAGGAATTGTTACGACTCTGTATGCGACATTAGCAACTTGAAAAACATTTTATAATAATGTAGAACGCGTTACAACTTTTAAGAACACCTTACATCACCGTTCGAAACATTAAAACTCCATAATAAACCTAATGAATTTTTCCGAGTCATTTAAACATCATACGACAACTTAGAATATCTTACGACTCTATATGCCACATTAGCACCTTGAAAAGCATGTTAGTATAATGTACGACACCTCATAACTCGTAACAACACCTTACAATACCGTAAGTAAACATAAAATCCATAATAAATCTAATGAATTCGTCCGAGTCTTTTGAACATCGTATTACAAGTTAGGACATCTTAAGACTCTATATGATATATTAGCACGTTGAAAAGCACGTAAGTATGACTTAGGACGCCTTAAAGCTCCAAACAACACATTACAACACCGTACGAAACCATAAAACTCCATAATAAACCTAACGAATTTGTCCAAGTCCTTGAAAATCGTAAGTTAACTCAGGAATTGTTACGATTCTGTATGTGACATTAGCAACATGAAAAGCAATTTTTAATAATGTAGGACGCGTTACAACTTCTAACAACACCTTACATCACCGTTCGAAACGTTAAAACTCTATAATAAACGTAATGAATTTTTCTGAGTCATTTAAACATCGTACGACAACTTAGAATATCTTACGACTCTATATGCCACATTAGCACCTTGAAAAGCATGTTACTATAATGTACGACACCTCACAACTCGTAACAACACCTTACAATACCGTAAGTAAACATAAAATCCATAATAAACCTAATGAATTCGTCCGAGTCCTTTGAACATCGTATTACAAGTTAGGTCGTCTTAAGAATCTGTATGACATATTAGCACGTTGAAAAGCACGTAAGTATGACTTAGGACGCCTTAAAGCTCCAAACAACACATTACAACATTGTACGAAACCATAAAACTCCATAATAAACCTAACGAATTTGTCGAAGTCCTTGAAAATCGTAAGTTAACTCAGGAATTGTTACGACTCTGTATGCGACATTAGCAACATGAAAAACAATTTATAATAATGTAGGACGTGTTACAACTATTAAGAACACCTTACATAACCGTTCGAAACATTAAAACTCCATAATAAACCTAATGAATTTTTCCGAGTCATTTAAACATCGTACGACAACTTAGAATATCTTACGACTCTATATGCCACATTAGCACCTTGAAAAGCATGTTACTATAATGTACGTCACCTCACAACTCGTAACCACACCTTACAATACCGTAAGTAAATATAAAATCCATAATAAACCTAATGAATTCGTCCGAGTCCTTTGAACATCGTATTACAAGTTAGGTCGTCTTAAGAATCTGTATGACATATTAGCACGTTGAAAAGCACGTAAGTATGACTTAGGACGCCTTAAAGCTCCAAACAACACATTACAACACCGTACGAAACCATAAAACTCCATAATAAACCTAACGAATTTGTCCAAGTCCTTGAAAATCGTTAGTTAACTCAGGAATTGTTACGACTCTGTATGCGACATTAGCAACATGAAAACCAATTTATAATAATGTAGGACGCGTTACAACTTTTAAGAACACCTTACATCACCGTTCGAAACATTAAAACTCCATAATAAACCTAATGAATTTTTCCGAGTCATTTAAACATCGTACGACAACTTAGAATATCTTACGACTCTATATGCCACATTAGCACCTTAAAAAGCATGTTAGTATAATGTACGACACCTCACAACTCGTAACAACACCTTACAATACCGTAAGTAAACATAAAATCCATAATAAACCTAATGAATTCGTCCGAGTCTTTTGAACATCGTATTACAAGTTAGGACATCTTAAGACTCTATATGATATATTAGCACGATGAAAAGCACGTAAGTATGACGTAGGACGCCGTAAAGCTCCAAACAACACATTACAACACCGTAAAACCATAAAACTCCATAATAAGCCTAATGAAATTGTCCAAGTCCTTTCAAGATCGTACGATAACATCAGGACTTGTTACGAAGCTGTATGCGACATTAGCAACATGAAAAGGAATTTATAATAATGTAGGACGCGTTACAACTTCTAAGAACACCTTACATCACCGTTCGAAACATTACAACTCCATAATAAACGTAATGATCTTTTCCGAGTCGTTTAATCATCGTACGACAACTTAGAATAATTAACGACTCTGTATGCCACATTAGCAACTTGAAAAACATGTTACTATAATGTACGACACCTCACAACTCCTAACAACACCTTACAATACCGTAAGTAAACATAAAATCCATAATAAACCTAATGAATTCGTCCGAGTCCTTTGAACATCGTATTACAAGTTAGGTCATCTTAAGAATCTGTATGACATATTAGCACGTTGGAAAGCACGTAAGTATGACGTAGGACGCCTTAAAGCTGCAAACAACACCTTACAACACCGTACGAAACCATAAAACTCCATAATAAACCTAATGAATTTGTCCGAGTCCTTTGAAAATCGTAAGTTAACTCAGGACTTGTTACGACTCTGTATGCGACGTTAGCAACATGAAAAACAATTTATAATAATGTAGGACGCGTTACAACTATTAAGAACACCTTACATAACCGTTCGAAACATTAAAACTCCATAATAAACCTAATGAATTTTTCAGAGTCATTTAAACATCGTACGACAACTTAGAATATCTTACGGCTGTATATGCCACATTAGCACCTTGAAAAGCATGTTACTATAATGTACGTCACCTCACAACTCGTAACAACACCTTACAATACCGTAAGTAAACATAAAATCCATAATAAACCTAATGAATTCGTCCGAGTCCTTTGAACATCGTATTACAAGTTAGGTCGTCTTAAGAATCTGTATGACATATTAGCACGTTGAAAAGCACGTAAGTATGACTTAGGACGCCTTAAAGCTCCAAACAACACATTACAACACCGTACGAAACCATAAAACTCCATAATAAACCTAACGAATTTGTCCAAGTCCTTGAAAATCGTTAGTTAACTCAGGAATTGTTACGACTCTGTATGCGACATTAGCAACATGAAAAACAATTTATAATAATGTAGGACGCGTTACAACTTTTAAGAACACCTTACATCACCGTTCGAAACATTAAAACTCCATAATAAACCTAATGAATTTTTCCGAGTCATTTAAACATCGTACGACAACTTAGAATATCTTACGACTCTATATGCCACATTAGCACCTTAAAAAGCATGTTAGTATAATGTACGACACCTCACAACTCGGAACAACACCTTACAATACCGTAAGTAAACCTAAAATCCCTAATAAACCTAATGAATTCGTCCGAGTCTTTTGAACATCGTATTACAAGTTAGGACATCTTAAGACTCTATATGATATATTAGCACGATGAAAAGCACGTAAGTATGACGTAGGACGCCGTAAAGCTCCAAACAACACATTACAACACCGTACAAAACCATAAAACTCCATAATAAACCTAATGAAATTGTCCAAGTCCTTTCAAGATCGTACGATAACATCAGGACTTGTTACGAAGCTGTATGCGACATTAGCAACATGAAAAGGAATTTATAATAATGTAGGACGCGTTACAACTTCTAAGAACACCTTACATCACCGTTCGAAACATTACAACTCCATAATAAACGTAATGATCATTTCCGAGTCGTTTAATCATCGTACGACAACTTAGAATAATTAACGACTCTTTATGCCACATTAGCAACTTGAAAAACATGTTACTATAATGTACGACACCTCACAACTCCTAACAACACCTTACAATACCGTAAGTAAACATAAAATCCATAATAAACCTAATGAATTCGTCCGAGTCCTTTGAACATCGTATTACAAGTTAGGTCATCTTAAGAATCTGTATGACATATTAGCACGTTGAAAAGCACGTAAGTATGACGTAGGACGCCTTAAAGCTGCAAACAACACCTTACAACACCGTACGAAACCATAAAACTCCATAATAAACCTAATGAATTTGTCCGAGTCCTTTGAAAATCGTAAGTTAACTCAGGACTTGTTACGACTCTGTATGCGACGTTAGCAACATGAAAAACAATTTATAATAATGTAGGATGCGTTACAACTGTTAAGAACACCTTAAATCATCGTTCGAAACCTTAAAACTGCATAATAAACCTAATGAATTTTTCCGAGTCATTTAAACATCGTACGACAACTTAGAATATCTTACGACTCTATATGCCACATTAGCACCTTGAAAAGCATGTTACTATAATGTACGTCACCTCACAACTCGTAACAACACCTTACAATACCGTAAGTAAACATAAAATCCATAATAAACCTAATGAATTCGTCCGAGTCCTTTGAACATCGTATTACAAGTTAGGTCATCTTAAGAATCTGTATGACATATTAGCACGTTGAAAAGCACGTAAGTATGACTTAGGACGCCTTAAAGCTCCAAACAACACATTACAACACCGTACGAAACCATAAAACTCCATAATAAACCTAACGAATTTGTCCAAGTCCTTGAAAATCGTAAGTTAACTCAGGAATTGTTACGACTCTGTATGCGACATTAGCAACATGAAAAACAATTTATAATAATTTAGGACGCGTTACAACTTTTAAGAACACCTTACATCACCGTTCGCAACATTAAAACTCCATAAGAAACCTAATGAATTTTTCCGAGTCATTTAAACATCGTACGACAACTTAGAATATCTTACGACTCTATATGCCACATTAGCACCTTGAAAAACATGTTAGTATAATGTACGACACCTCACAACTCGTAACAACACCTTACAATACCGTAAGTAAACATAAAATCCATAATAAACCTAATGAATTCGTCCGAGTCTTTTGAACATCGTATTACAAGTTAGGACATCTTAAGACTCTATATGATATATTAGCACGATGAAAAGCACGTAAGTATGACGTAGGACGCCGTAAAGCTCCAAACAACACATTACAACACCGTACAAAACCATAAAACTCCATAATAAACCTAATGAAATTGTCCAAGTCCTTTCAAGATCGTACGATAACATCAGGACTTGTTACGAAGCTGTATGCGACATTAGCAACATGAAAAGGAATTTATAATAATGTAGGACGCGTTACAACTTCTAAGAACACCTTACATCACCGTTCGAAACATTACAACTCCATAATAAACGTAATGATCTTTTCCGAGTCGTTTAATCATCGTACGACAACTTAGAATAATTAACGACTCTTTATGCCACATTAGCAACTTGAAAAACATGTTACTATAATGTACGACACCTCACAACTCCTAACAACACCTTACAATACCGTAAGTAAACATAAAATCCATAATAAACCTAATGAATTCGTCCGAGTCCTTTGAACATCGTATTACAAGTTAGGTCATCTTAAGAATCTGTATGACATATTAGCACGTTGAAAAGCACGTAAGTATGACGTAGGACGCCTTAAAGCTGCAAACAACACCTTACAACACCGTACGAAACCATAAAACTCCATAATAAACCTAATGAATTTGTCCGAGTCCTTTGAAAATCGTAAGTTAACTCAGGACTTGTTACGACTCTGTATGCGACGTTAGCAACATGAAAAACAATTTATAATAATGTAGGACGCGTTACAACTGTTAAGAACACCTTAAATCATCGTTCGAAACCTTAAAACTGCATAATAAACCTAATGAATTTTTCCGAGTCATTTAAACATCGTACGACAACTTAGAATATCTTACGACTCTATATGCCACATTAGCACCTTAAAAAGCATGTTACTATAATGTACGACACCTCACAACTCGGAACAACACCTTACAATACCGTAAGTAAACCTAAAATCCCTAATAAACCTAATGAATTCGTCCGAGTCTTTTGAACATCGTATTACAAGTTAGGACATCTTAAGACTCTATATGATATATTAGCACGATGAAAAGCACGTAAGTATGACGTAGGACGCCGTAAAGCTCCAAACAACACATTACAACACCGTACAAAACCATAAAACTCCATAATAAACATAATGAAATTGTCCAAGTCCTTTCAAGATCGTACGATAACATCAGGACTTGTTACGAAGCTGTATGCGACATTAGCAACATGAAAAGGAATTTATAATAATGTAGGACGCGTTACAACTTCTAAGAACACCTTACATCACCGTTCGAAATATTACAACTCCATAATAAACGTAATGATCATTTCCGAGTCGTTTAATCATCGTACGACAACTTAGAATAATTAACGACTCTTTATGCCACATTAGCAACTTGAAAAACATGTTACTATAATGTACGACACCTCACAACTCCTAACAACACCTTACAATACCGTAAGTAAACATAAAATCCATAATAAACCTAATGAATTCGTCCGAGTCCTTTGAACATCGTATTACAAGTTAGGTCATCTTAAGAATCTGTATGACATATTAGCACGTTGAAAAGCACGTAAGTATGACGTAGGACGCCTTAAAGCTGCAAACAACACCTTACAACACCGTACGAAACCATAAAACTCCATAATAAACCTAATGAATTTGTCCGAGTCCTTTGAAAATCGTAAGTTAACTCAGGACTTGTTACGACTCTGTATGCGACGTTAGCAACATGAAAAACAATTTATAATAATGTAGGATGCGTTACAACTGTTAAGAACACCTTAAATCATCGTTCGAAACCTTAAAACTGCATAATAAACCTAATGAATTTTTCCGAGTCATTTAAACATCGTACGACAACTTAGAATATCTTACGACTCTATATGCCACATTAGCACCTTGAAAAGCATGTTACTATAATGTACGTCACCTCACAACTCGTAACAACACCTTACAATACCGTAAGTAAACATAAAATCCATAATAAACCTAATGAATTCGTCCGAGTCCTTTGAACATCGTATTACAAGTTAGGTCATCTTAAGAATCTGTATGACATATTAGCACGTTGAAAAGCACGTAAGTATGACTTAGGACGCCTTAAAGCTCCAAACAACACATTACAACACCGTACGAAACCATAAAACTCCATAATAAACCTAACGAATTTGTCCAAGTCCTTGAAAATCGTAAGTTAACTCAGGAATTGTTACGACTCTGTATGCGACATTAGCAACATGAAAAACAATTTATAATAATTTAGGACGCGTTACAACTTTTAAGAACACCTTACATCACCGTTCGCAACATTAAAACTCCATAAGAAACCTAATGAATTTTTCCGAGTCATTTAAACATCGTACGACAACTTAGAATATCTTACGACTCTATATGCCACATTAGCACCTTGAAAAACATGTTAGTATAATGTACGACACCTCACAACTCGTAACAACACCTTACAATACCGTAAGTAAACATAAAATCCATAATAAACCTAATGAATTCGTCCGAGTCTTTTGAACATCGTATTACAAGTTAGGACATCTTAAGACTCTATATGATATATTAGCACGATGAAAAGCACGTAAGTATGACGTAGGACGCCGTAAAGCTCCAAACAACACATTACAACACCGTACAAAACCATAAAACTCCATAATAAACCTAATGAAATTGTCCAAGTCCTTTCAAGATCGTACGATAACATCAGGACTTGTTACGAAGCTGTATGCGACATTAGCAACATGAAAAGGAATTTATAATAATGTAGGACGCGTTACAACTTCTAAGAACACCTTACATCACCGTTCGAAACATTACAACTCCATAATAAACGTAATGATCTTTTCCGAGTCGTTTAATCATCGTACGACAACTTAGAATAATTAACGACTCTTTATGCCACATTAGCAACTTGAAAAACATGTTACTATAATGTACGACACCTCACAACTCCTAACAACACCTTACAATACCGTAAGTAAACATAAAATCCATAATAAACCTAATGAATTCGTCCGAGTCCTTTGAACATCGTATTACAAGTTAGGTCATCTTAAGAATCTGTATGACATATTAGCACGTTGAAAAGCACGTAAGTATGACGTAGGACGCCTTAAAGCTGCAAACAACACCTTACAACACCGTACGAAACCATAAAACTCCATAATAAACCTAATGAATTTGTCCGAGTCCTTTGAAAATCGTAAGTTAACTCAGGACTTGTTACGACTCTGTATGCGACGTTAGCAACATGAAAAACAATTTATAATAATGTAGGACGCGTTACAACTGTTAAGAACACCTTAAATCATCGTTCGAAACCTTAAAACTGCATAATAAACCTAATGAATTTTTCCGAGTCATTTAAACATCGTACGACAACTTAGAATATCTTACGACTCTATATGCCACATTAGCACCTTGAAAAGCATGTTACTATAATGTACGTCACCTCACAACTCGTAACAACACCTTACAATACCGTAAGTAAACATAAAATCCATAATAAACCTAATGAATTCGTCCGAGTCCTTTGAACATCGTATTACATGTTAGGTCGTCTTAAGAATCTGTATGACATATTAGCACGTTGAAAAGCACGTAAGTATGACTTAGGACGCCTTAAAGCTCCAAACAACACATTACAACACCGTACGAAACCATAAAACTCCATAATAAACCTAACGAATTTGTCCAAGTCCTTGAAAATCGTAAATTAACTCAGGAATTGTTACGACTCTGTATGCGACATTAGCAACATGAAAAACAATTTATAATAATTTAGGACGCGTTACAACTTTTAAGAACACCTTACATCACCGTTCGCAACATTAAAACTCCATAAGAAACCTAATGAATTTTTCCGAGTCATTTAAACATCGTACGACAACTTAGAATATCTTACGACTCTATATGCCACATTAGCACCTTGAAAAACATGTTAGTATAATGTACGACACCTCACAACTCGTAACAACACCTTACAATACCGTAAGTAAACATAAAATCCATAATAAACCTAATGAATTCGTCCGAGTCTTTTGAACATCGTATTACAAGTTAGGACATCTTAAGACTCTATATGATATATTAGCACGATGAAAAGCACGTAAGTATGACGTAGGACGCCGTAAAGCTCCAAACAACACATTACAACACCGTACAAAACCATAAAACTCCATAATAAACCTAATGAAATTGTCCAAGTCCTTTCAAGATCGTACGATAACATCAGGACTTGTTACGAAGCTGTATGCGACATTAGCAACATGAAAAGGAATTTATAATAATGTAGGACGCGTTACAACTTCTAAGAACACCTTACATCACCGTTCGAAGCATTACAACTCCATAATAAACGTAATGATCTTTTCCGAGTCGTTTAATCATCGTACGACAACTTAGAATAATTAACGACTCTTTATGCCACATTAGCAACTTGAAAAACATGTTACTATAATGTACGACACCTCACAACTCCTAACAACACCTTACAATACCGTAAGTAAACATAAAATCCATAATAAACCTAATGAATTCGTCCGAGTCCTTTGAACATCGTATTACAAGTTAGGTCATCTTAAGAATCTGTATGACATATTAGCACGTTGAAAAGCACGTAAGTATGACGTAGGACGCCTTAAAGCTGCAAACAACACCTTACAACACCGTACGAAACCATAAAACTCCATAATAAACCTAATGAATTTGTCCGAGTCCTTTGAAAATCGTAAGTTAACTCAGGACTTGTTACGACTCTGTATGCGACGTTAGCAACATGAAAAACAATTTATAATAATGTAGGACGCGTTACAACTGTTAAGAACACCTTAAATCATCGTTCGAAACCTTAAAACTGCATAATAAACCTAATGAATTTTTCCGAGTCATTTAAACATCGTACGACAACTTAGAATATCTTACGACTCTATATGCCACATTAGCACCTTGAAAAGCCTGTTACTATAATGTACGTCACCTCACAACTCGTAACAACACCTTACAATACCGTAAGTAAACATAAAATCCATAATAAACCTAATGAATTCGTCCGAGTCCTTTGAACATCGTATTACAAGTTAGGTCGTCTTAAGAATCTGTATGACATATTAGCACGTTGAAAAGCACGTAAGTATGACTTAGGACGCCTTAAAGCTCCAAACAACACATTACAACACCGTACGAAACCATAAAACTCCATAATAAACCTAACGAATTTGTCCAAGTCCTTGAAAATCGTAAGTTAACTCAGGAATTGTTACGACTCTGTATGCGACATTAGCAACATGAAAAACAATTTATAATAATGTAGGACGCGTTACAACTTTTAAGAACACCTTACATCACCGTTCGCAACATTAAAACTCCATAAGAAACCTAATGAATTTTTCCGAGTCATTTAAACATCGTACGACAACTTAGAATATCTTACGACTCTATATGCCACATTAGCACCTTGAAAAACATGTTAGTATAATGTACGACACCTCACAACTCGTAACAACACCTTACAATACCGTAAGTAAACATAAAATCCATAATAAACCTAATGAATTCGTCCGAGTCTTTTGAACATCGTATTACAAGTTAGGACATCTTAAGACTATATATGATATATTAGCACGATGAAAAGCACGTAAGTATGACGTAGGACGCCGTAAAGCTCCAAACAACACATTACAACACCGTACAAAACCATAAAACTCCATAATAAACCTAATGAAATTGTCCAAGTCCTTTCAAGATCGTACGATAACATCAGGACTTGTTACGAAGCTGTATGCGACATTAGCAACATGAAAAGCAATTTATAATAATGTCGGACGGGTTACAACTTCTAAGAACACCTTACATCACCGTTCGAAACATTAAAACTCCATAATAAACGTAATGAATTTTTCCGAGTCGTTTAAACATCGTACGGCAACTTAGAATATCTTACGACTCTATATGCCACATTAGCACCATGAAAAGCATGTTACTATAATGTACGACACCTCACAACTCGTAACAACACCTTACAATACCGTAAGTAAACATAAAATCCATAATAAACCTAGTGAATTCGTCCGAGTCTTTTGAACATCGTATTACAAGTTAGGACATCTTAAGACTCTATATGACATATTAGCACGTTGAAAAGCACGTAAGTATGACGTAGGACGCCTTAAAGCTCCAAACAACACATTACAACAACGTACGAAACCATAAAACTCCATAATAAACCTAATGAAATTGTCCAAGTCTTTTCAAGATCGTACGATTACATCAGGACTTGTTACGATGCTGTATGCGACATTAGCAACATGAAAAGCAATTTATAATAATGTAGGACGCGTTAAAATTCTAAGAACACCTTACATCACCGTTCGAAACATTAAAACTCGATAATAAACCTAATGAATTCCTCCGAGTCATTTAATCATCGTACGACAACTTAGAATAATTAACGACTCTGTATGCCACATTAGCAACTTGAAAAACATGTTACTATAATGTACGACACCTCACAACTCCTAACAACACCTTACAATACCGTAAGTAAACATAAAATCCATAATAAAACTAATGAATTCGTCCGAGTCCTTTGAACATCGTATTACAAGTTAGGTCATCTTAAGAATCTGTATGACATATTAGCATGTTGAAAAGCACGTAAGTATGACATAGGACGCCTTAAAGCTCCAAACACCATATTACAACACCGTACGAAACCATAAAACTCCACAATAAACCTAATGAATTTGTACGAGTTCTTTGAAAATCGTAAGTTAACTCAGGACTTGTTACGACTCTGTATGCGACATTAGCAACATGAAAAAAAATTTATAATAATGTAGGATGCGTTACAACTATTAAGAACACCTTACATCACCGTTCGAAACATTAAAACTCCATATTAAACCTATTGAATTTTTTCGAGTCATTTAAACATCGTACGACAATTTAGAATATCTTACGACTCTATATGCCACATTAGCACCTTGAAAAGCATGTTACTAATGTTCGACACTTCACAACTCGTTACAACACCTTACAATACCGTAAGTAAACGTAAAATCCATAATAAACCTAGTGAATTCGTCCGAGTCTTTTGAACATCGTATTACAAGTTAGGACATCTTAAGACTCAATATGACATATTAGCACGTTGAAAAGCACGTAAGTATGACGTAGGACGCCCTAAAGCTCCAAACAACACATTACAACACCGTACGAAACCATAAAACTCCATAATAAACCTAATGAAATTGTCCAAGTCCTTTCACGATCGTATGATTACATCAGGACTTGTTACGACTTTGTATGCGACATTAGCAACATGAAAAGCAATTTATAATAATGTAGGACGCGTTAAAATTCTAAGAACACCTTACATCACCGTTCGAAACATTAAAACTTGATAATAAACCTAATGAATTCCTCCGAGTCATTTAATCATCGTACGACAACTTAGAATAATTAACGACTCTGTATGCCACATTAGCAACTTGAAAAACATGTTACTATAATGTACGACACCTCACAACTCCTAACAACACTTTACAATACCGTAAGTAAACATAAAATCCATAATAAACCTAATGAATTCGTCCGAGTCCTTTGAACATCGTATTACAAGTTAGGTCATCTTAAGAATCTGTATGGCATATTAGCATGTTGAAAAGCACGTAAGTATGACGTAGGACGCGTTAAAGCTGCAAACAACACCTTACAACACCGTACGAAACCATAAAACTCCATAATAAACCTAATGAATTTGTCCGAGTCCTTTGAAAATCGTAAGTTAACTCAGGACTTGTTACGACTCTGTATGCGACGTTAGCAACATGAAAAACAATTTATAATAATGTAGGATGCGTTACAACTGTTAAGAACACCTTAAATCATCGTTCGAAACATTAAAACTCCATAATAAACCTAATGAATTTTTTCGAGTCATTTAAACATCGTACGACAACTTAGAATATCTTACGACTCTATATGCCACATTAGCACCTTGAAAAACATGTTAGTATAATGTACGACACCTCACAACTCGTAACAACACCTTACAATACCGTAAGTAAACATAGAATCCATAATAAACCTAATGAATTCGTCCGAGTCTTTTGAACATCGTATTACAAGTTAGGACATCTTAAGACTCTATATGACATATTAGCACGATGAAAAGCACGTAAGTATGACGTAGGACGCCGTAAAGCTCCAAACAACACATTACAACACCGTACAAAACCATAAAACTCCATAATAAACCTAATGAAATTGTCCAAGTCCTTTCAAGTTCGTACGATAACATCAGGACTTGTTACGAAGCTGTATGCGACATTAGCAACATGAAAAGCAATTTATAATAATGTAGGACGCGTTACAACTTCTAAGAACACCTTACATCACCGTTCGAAACATTAAAACTCCATAATAAACCTAATGAATTCCTCCGAGTCATTTAATCATCGTACGACAACTTAGAATATTTAACGACTCTGTATGCCACATTAGCAACTTGAAAAACATGTTACTATAATGTACGACACCTCACAACTCCTAACAACACCTTACAATACCGTAAGTAAACATAAAATCCATAATAAACCTAATGAATTTGTCCGTGTCCTTTGAACATCGTATTACAAGTTAGGTCATCTTAAGAATCTGTATGACATATTAGCACGTTGAAAAGCACGTAAGTATGACGTAGGACGCCTTAAAGCTGCAAACAACACCTTACAACACCGTACGAAACCATAAAACTCCATAATAAACCTAATGAATTTGTCCGAGTCGTTTGAAAATCATAAGTTAACTCAGGACTTGTTACGACTCTGTATGCGACGTTAGCAACATGAAAAACAATTTATAATAATGTAGGACGCGTTACAACTTCTAAGAACACCTTACATCACCGTTCGAAACATTAAAACTCCATAATAAACCTAATGAATTCCTCCGAGTCATTTAATCATCGTACGACAACTTAGAATATTTAACGACTCTGTATGCCACATTAGCAACTTGAAAAACATGTTACTATAATGTACGACACCTCACAACTCCTAACAACACCTTACAATACCGTAAGTAAACATAAAATCCATAATAAACCTAATGAATTTGTCCGAGTCCTTTGAACATCGTATTACAAGTTAGGTCATCTTAAGAATCTGTATGACATATTAGCACGTTGAAAAGCACGTAAGTAAGACGTAGGACGCCTTAAAGCTGCAAACAACACCTTACAACACCGTACGAAACCATAAAACTCCATAATAAACCTAATGAATTTGTCCGAGTCCTTTGAAAATCATAAGTTAACTCAGGACTTGTTACGACTCTGTATGCGACGTTAGCAACATGAAAAACAATTTATAATAATGTAGGATGCGTTACAACTGTTAAGAACACCTTAAATCATCGTTCGAAACATTAAAACTCCATAATAAACCTAATGAATTTTTTCGAGTCATTTAAACATCGTACGACAACTTAGAATATCTTACGACTCTATATGCCACATTAGCACCTTGAAAAACATGTTAGTATAATGTACGACACCTCACAACTCGTAACAACACCTTACAATACCGTAAGTAAACATAAAATCCATAATAAACCTAATGAATTCGTCCGAGTCTTTTGAACATCGTATTACAAGTTAGGACATCTTAAGACTCTATATGACATATTAGCACGATGAAAAGCACGTAAGTAAGACGTAGGACGCCTTAAAGCTGCAAACAACACCTTACAACACCGTACGAAACCATAAAACTCCATAATAAACCTAATGAATTTGTCCGAGTCCTTTCAAGTTCGTACGATAACATCAGGACTTGTTACGAAGCTGTATGCGACATTAGCAACATGAAAAGCAATTTATAATAATGTAGGACGCGTTACAACTTCTAAGAACACCTTACATCACCGTTCGAAACATTAAAACTCCATAATAAACCTAATGAATTCCTCCGAGTCATTTAATCATCGTACGACAACTTAGAATATTTAACGACTCTGTATGCCACATTAGCAACTTGAAAAACATGTTACTATAATGTACGACACCTCACAACTCCTAACAACACCTTACAATACCGTAAGTAAACATAAAATCCATAATAAACCTAATGAATTTGTCCGTGTCCTTTGAACATCGTATTACAAGTTAGGTCATCTTAAGAATCTGTATGACATATTAGCACGTTGAAAAGCACGTAAGTATGACGTAGGACGCCTTAAAGCTGCAAACAACACCTTACAACACCGTACGAAACCATAAAACTCCATAATAAACCTAATGAATTTGTCCGAGTCGTTTGAAAATCATAAGTTAACTCAGGACTTGTTACGACTCTGTATGCGACGTTAGCAACATGAAAAACAATTTATAATAATGTAGGACGCGTTACAACTTCTAAGAACACCTTACATCACCGTTCGAAACATTAAAACTCCATAATAAACCTAATGAATTCCTCCGAGTCATTTAATCATCGTACGACAACTTAGAATATTTAACGACTCTGTATGCCACATTAGCAACTTGAAAAACATGTTACTATAATGTACGACACCTCACAACTCCTAACAACACCTTACAATACCGTAAGTAAACATAAAATCCATAATAAACCTAATGAATTTGTCCGAGTCCTTTGAACATCGTATTACAAGTTAGGTCATCTTAAGAATCTGTATGACATATTAGCACGTTGAAAAGCACGTAAGTAAGACGTAGGACGCCTTAAAGCTGCAAACAACACCTTACAACACCGTACGAAACCATAAAACTCCATAATAAACCTAATGAATTTGTCCGAGTCCTTTGAAAATCATAAGTTAACTCAGGACTTGTTACGACTCTGTATGCGACGTTAGCAACATGAAAAACAATTTATAATAATGTAGGATGCGTTACAACTGTTAAGAACACCTTAAATCATCGTTCGAAACATTAAAACTCCATAATAAACCTAATGAATTTTTTCGAGTCATTTAAACATCGTACGACAACTTAGAATATCTTACGACTCTATATGCCACATTAGCACCTTGAAAAACATGTTAGTATAATGTACGACACCTCACAACTCGTAACAACACCTTACAATACCGTAAGTAAACATAGAATCCATAATAAACCTAATGAATTCGTCCGAGTCTTTTGAACATCGTATTACAAGTTAGGACATCTTAAGACTCTATATGACATATTAGCACGATGAAAAGCACGTAAGTATGACGTAGGACGCCGTAAAGCTCCAAACAACACATTACAACACCGTACAAAACCATAAAACTCCATAATAAACCTAATGAAATTGTCCAAGTCCTTTCAAGTTCGTACGATAACATCAGGACTTGTTACGAAGCTGTATGCGACATTAGCAACATGAAAAGCAATTTATAATAATGTAGGACGCGTTACAACTTCTAAGAACACCTTACATCACCGTTCGAAACATTAAAACTCCATAATAAACCTAATGAATTCCTCCGAGTCATTTAATCATCGTACGACAACTTAGAATATTTAACGACTCTGTATGCCACATTAGCAACTTGAAAAACATGTTACTATAATGTACGACACCTCACAACTCCTAACAACACCTTACAATACCGTAAGTAAACATAAAATCCATAATAAACCTAATGAATTTGTCCGTGTCCTTTGAACATCGTATTACAAGTTAGGTCATCTTAAGAATCTGTATGACATATTAGCACGTTGAAAAGCACGTAAGTATGACGTAGGACGCCTTAAAGCTGCAAACAACACCTTACAACACCGTACGAAACCATAAAACTCCATAATAAACCTAATGAATTTGTCCGAGTCGTTTGAAAATCATAAGTTAACTCAGGACTTGTTACGACTCTGTATGCGACGTTAGCAACATGAAAAACAATTTATAATAATGTAGGACGCGTTACAACTTCTAAGAACACCTTACATCACCGTTCGAAACATTAAAACTCCATAATAAACCTAATGAATTCCTCCGAGTCATTTAATCATCGTACGACAACTTAGAATATTTAACGACTCTGTATGCCACATTAGCAACTTGAAAAACATGTTACTATAATGTACGACACCTCACAACTCCTAACAACACCTTACAATACCGTAAGTAAACATAAAATCCATAATAAACCTAATGAATTTGTCCGAGTCCTTTGAACATCGTATTACAAGTTAGGTCATCTTAAGAATCTGTATGACATATTAGCACGTTGAAAAGCACGTAAGTAAGACGTAGGACGCCTTAAAGCTGCAAACAACACCTTACAACACCGTACGAAACCATAAAACTCCATAATAAACCTAATGAATTTGTCCGAGTCCTTTGAAAATCATAAGTTAACTCAGGACTTGTTACGACTCTGTATGCGACGTTAGCAACATGAAAAACAATTTATAATAATGTAGGATGCGTTACAACTGTTAAGAACACCTTAAATCATCGTTCGAAACATTAAAACTCCATAATAAACCTAATGAATTTTTTCGAGTCATTTAAACATCGTACGACAACTTAGAATATCTTACGACTCTATATGCCACATTAGCACCTTGAAAAACATGTTAGTATAATGTACGACACCTCACAACTCGTAACAACACCTTACAATACCGTAAGTAAACATAAAATCCATAATAAACCTAATGAATTCGTCCGAGTCTTTTGAACATCGTATTACAAGTTAGGACATCTTAAGACTCTATATGACATATTAGCACGATGAAAAGCACGTAAGTATGACGTAGGACGCCGTAAAGCTCCAAACAACACATTACAACACCGTACAAAACCATAAAACTCCATAATAAACCTAATGAAATTGTCCAAGTCCTTTCAAGTTCGTACGATAACATCAGGACTTGTTACGAAGCTGTATGCGACATTAGCAACATGAAAAGCAATTTATAATAATGTAGGACGCGTTACAACTTCTAAGAACACCTTACATCACCGTTTGAAACATTAAAACTCCATAATAAACCTAATGAATTCCTCCGAGTCATTTAATCATCGTACGATAACTTAGAATATTTAACGACTCTGTATGCCACATTAGCAACTTGAAAAACATGTTACTATAATGTACGACACCTCACAACTCCTAACAACACCTTACAATACCGTAAGTAAACATAAAATCCATAATAAACCTAATGAATTTGTCCGAGTCCTTTGAACATCGTATTACAAGTTAGGTCATCTTAAGAATCTGTATGACATATTAGCACGTTGAAAAGCACGTAAGTATGACGTAGGACGCCTTAAAGCTGCAAACAACACCTTACAACACCGTACGAAACCATAAAACTCCATAATAAACCTAATGAATTTGTCCGAGTCCTTTGAAAATCATAAGTTAACTCAGGACTTGTTACGACTCTGTATGCGACGTTAGCAACATGAAAAACAATTTATAATAATGTAGGACGCGTTACAACTGTTAAGAACACCTTAAATCATCGTTCGAAACATTAAAACTCCATAATAAACCTAATGAATTTTTCCGAGTCATTTAAACATCGTACGACAACTTAGAATATCTTACGACTCTATATGCCACATTAGCACCTTGAAAAGCATGTTACTATAATGTACGTCACCTCACAACTCGTAACAACACCTTACAATACCGTAAGTAAACGTAAAATCCATAATAAACCTAATGAATTCGTCCGAGTCTTTTGAACATCGTATTACAAGTTAGGACATCTTAAGACTCTATATGATATATTAGCACGATGAAAAGCACGTAAGTATGACGTAGGACGCCGTAAAGCTCCAAACAACACATTACAACACCGTACAAAACCATAAAACTCCATAATAAACCTAATGAAATTGTCCAAGTCCTTTCAAGTTCGTACGATAACATCAGGACTTGTTACGAAGCTGTATGCGACATTAGCAACATGAAAAGCAATTTATAATAATGTAGGACGCGTTACAACTTCTAAGAACACCTTACATCACCGTTCGAAACATTAAAACTCCATAATAAACCTAATGAATTCCTCCGAGTCATTTAATCATCGTACGACAACTTAGAATATTTAACGACTCTGTATGCCACATTAGCAACTTGAAAAACATGTTACTATAATGTACGACACCTCACAACTCCTAACAACACCTTACAATACCGTAAGTAAACATAAAATCCATAATAAACCTAATGAATTCGTCCGAGTCCTTTGAACATCGTATTACAAGTTAGGTCATCTTAAGAATCTGTATGACATATTAGCACGTTGAAAAGCACGTAAGTATGACGTAGGACGCCTTAAAGCTCCAAACAACACATTACAACACCGTACGAAACCATAAAACTCCATAATAAACCTAACGAATTTGTCCAAGTCCTTGAAAATCGTAAGTTAACTCAGGAATTGTTACGACTCTGTATGCGAAATTAGCAACATGAAAAACAATTTATAATAATGTAGGACGCGTTACAACTTTTAAGAACACCTTACATCACCGTTCGAAACATTAAAACTCCATAATAAACCTAATGAATTTTTCCGAGTCATTTAAACATCGTACGACAACTTAGAATATCTTACGACTCTATATGCCACATTAGCACCTTGAAAAACATGTTAGTATAATGTACGACACCTCACAACTCGTAACAACACCTTACAATACCGTAACTAAACATAAAATCCATAATAAACCTAATGAATTCGTCTGAGTCTTTTGAACATCGTATTACAAGTTAGGACATCTTAAGACTCTATATGACATATTAGCACGATGAAAAGCACGTAAGTATGACGTAGGACGCCGTAAAGCTCCAAACAACACATTACAACACAGTACAAAACCATAAAACTCCATAATAAACCTAATGAAATTGTCCAAGTCCTTTCAAGATCGTACGATAACATCAGGACTTGTTACGAAGCTGTATGCGACATTAGCAACATGAAAAGCAATTTATAATAATGTAGGACGCGTTACAACTTCTAAGAACACCTTACATCACCGTTCGAAACATTAAAACTCCATAATAAACGTAATGAATTTTTCCGAGTCGTTTAAACATCGTACGACAACTTAGAATATCTTACGACTCTATATGCCACATTAGCACCTTGAAAAGCATGTTACTATAATGTACGACACCTCACAACTCGTAACAACACCTTACAATACCGTAAGTAAACATAAAATCCATAATAAACCTAGTGAATTCGTCCGAGTCTTTTGAACATCGTATTACAAGTTAGGACATCTTAAGACTCTATATGACATATTAGCACGTTGAAAAGCATGTAATTATGACGTAGGACGCCTTAAAGCTCCAAACAACACATTACAACAACGTACGAAACCATAAAACTCCATAATAAACCTAATGAAATTGTCCAAGTCCTTTCAAGATCGTATGATAACATCAGGACTTGTTACGACGCTGTATGCGACATTAGCAACATGAAAAGCAATTTATAATAATATAGGACGCGTTACAACTTCTAAGAACACCTTACATCACCGTTCGAAATATTAAAACTCCATAATAAACCTAATAAATTCCTCCGAGTCATTCAATCATCGTACGACAACTTAGAATATCTTACGACTCTGTACCCCATATTAGCAATTTGAAAAGCATGCTACTATAATGTACGACACCTCACAACTCATAACAACACCTTACAATACAGTAAGTAAACATAAAATCCATAATAAACCTAATGAATTCGTCCGAGTCCTTTGAACATCGTATTACAAGCTAAGTCATCTTAAGAATCTGTATGACATATTAGCACGTTGAAAAGCACGTAAGTATGACGTAGGACGCCTTAAAGCTCCAAACAACACGTTACAACACAATACGAAACCATAAAACTCCATAATAAACCTAATGAATTTGACCAAGTCCTTTGAAAATCGTAAGTTAACTCAGGACTTGTTACGACGCTGTATGCGACATTAGCAACATGAAAAACAATTTATAATAATGTAGGACGCGTTACAACTTTTAAGAACACCTTACATCACCTTTCGAAACATTAAAACTCCATAATAAACCTACTGAATTCCTTCGTGTCATTTTAACATCGTACGATAACTTAGAATATCTTATGACTCTGTATGCCACATTATCACCTTGAAAAGCATGTTACTATACTGTACGACACCTCACAACTCATAACAACACCTTACAATACAGTAAGTAAACATAAAATCCATAATAAACCTAATGAATTCGTCCGAGTCTTTTGAACATCGTATTACAAGTTAGGACATCTTAAGACTCTATATGACATATTAGCACGTTGACGCCTTAAAGTATGACGTAGGACGCCTTAAAGCTCTAAACAACACATTACAACACCGTACAAAACCATAAAACTCCATAATAAACCTAATGAAATTGTCCAAGTCCTTTCAAGTTCGTACGATAACATCAGGACTTGTTACGAAGCTGTATGCGACATTAGCAACATGAAAAGCAATTTATAATAATGTAGGACGCGTTACAACTTCTAAGAACACCTTACATCACCGTTTGAAACATTAAAACTCCATAATAAACCTAATGAATTCCTCCGAGTCATTTAATCATCGTACGATAACTTAGAATATTTAACGACTCTGTATGCCACATTAGCAACTTGAAAAACATGTTACTATAATGTACGACACCTCACAACTCCTAACAACACCTTACAATACCGTAAGTAAACATAAAATCCATAATAAACCTAATGAATTTGTCCGAGTCCTTTGAACATCGTATTACAAGTTAGGTCATCTTAAGAATCTGTATGACATATTAGCACGTTGAAAAGCACGTAAGTATTACAACATCGTACGTGTAACATCCCGTTTTGTTAGTAAAACTAAATATTTAGAATTTATAAACGAATAAGTAATAGTTAGTTTCACGAGTTGGAACGAGATACTAGATCAATTGTTAGATTATCAATTTCTCATGTAAATATTATATGAGTTGTATGTTTAATAATTAATGTTATATGTGAACACAGACTAGATTTTAGATACGAATGTAAATGAAAATTTCAATCGATATCATTAAATTCATATGGATAACATAGAGCAAAGGCGGTGCAGTAATAAAATAAAATAGAGCAATATGTGTATAACCATCTATGCCACCAATCTTCATAACTCCCACGTGTCCATTTAAAATCTATCCTATATATATGTGTATTCACTTAGATATACTCACACAAAAAAAAGGCAAAGGTGCACACATCGGGTTCATTGGGTTCTATTTAGAAACAACATAAAAATATAGACTCAAATAAGATCAGTTTACTACGGTGGTGTTGAGAAGAACCGAGCTGGATAATAGCGGTGCTGATCTACGAGTGATTGACGAGAGACGAATACGAGTCTTTTAATATTATTAAGTAGTAAGTATACAAACTCTTAAAAGTATACATGATTATTTGTTATGTTCCATATATATATTAGTTTAGAAAATATATAGACCAGTGGGTCTAAAATATTTATGTGATTATTATTGTTGAAAATTAGAGTAGTATATATTACTACTTGTTGAAATATATGAAAAATAAATAGAGACGGTGGTCTCAATAAATAGAGACGGTGGTCTCATAATTAGAGACGGTGGTCTCAATAAATAGAGACGGTGGTCTCATAATTAGAGACGGTGGTCTCGGTGAATAATTAGAGACGGTGGTCTCGGCGAATAATTAGAGACGGTGGTCTCGGTGAATAATTAGAGACGGTGGTCTCAATAAATAGAGACGGTGGTCTCAATAAATAGAGACGGTGGTCTCATAATTAGAGACGGTGGTCTCAATAAATAGAGACGGTGGTCTCATAAATAGAGACGGTGGTCTCATAATTAGAGACGGTGGTCTCGGTGAATAAATAGAGACGGTGGTCTCAATAAATAGAGACGGTGGTCTCGGTGAATAAATAGAGACGGTGGTCTCAATAAATAGAGACGGTGATCTCAGTGAATAAAAATAGAGACGGTGGTCTCAACAATAAATTAGAGACATGTGGTCTCAGAATTAAAGTGGAGAAATGTGGTGTGTACTTACTTAGCTATGGCTAATGTGATATTCATGTATACTTTCAGGAAAGAAAGTGGAAGAGGACTAAAGACCGGATTCGGATCGACCAGTGGAAGTTATCTTTGTTTAAATAAAAGTTGTGTAATATTTGTTGTAATGACTCTTTTGTAAAACTATAATTTATAGTGAAAATAGTCACATAAGTGACAAATTTTGGACGTATACTTGGGACCTACTCTGATATGAATTGTGAGATTGTTATTTATAAATAAAATAAAAAAAAAAAAAAAACTGGGTGTTTCAAGTTGGTATCAGAGCTCTGGTTTGAGGGATTTAAATATTCGGTATGGATACTTAAACTCAAACTGCGAGTGCTCTGGACAAACAAAGGTGAATTTCGATCCGAAGACGGTCTAAAGCCTATCCAAGTAAGTACACTGACCCGTAATTAAATCTTGTTGATTATATGTTATACGTATAATTATGTGGAAAATGATTTGTGGATTACGGGTCTATATTTATAAGTTGAAAGGTTGTGAAAACTGTGATAAACTGAAAGTTGTTATTTAAAATACGATATGATAATTGTAAGAAAACATGGGTATAATATGTATAAGATTACATCTGGCCAACGTAATGTTATATATATGGTACTAGTGTGTTCTTGGAAGGATCATGTTTGTATTTGACAATAACAAGGAGTAGAGGGAATGTGTAAAATATGCATTGACCTATACGTGTATATATAGGAATAAGAATGCATATAAGTGTACGTATGATAAAAATATAAACCTGAGAATGTCGTAGCATAAAACGTACACTAATTAGTACCGATATTTCAGTACGAATTATGACAAACCATGAAGAGCAAAGTCGTGACTCTGGTGATGAAAAGTTTGATAGTAACGAGGAGAGAACGGTGTACTCTCCAAGACGAGAACGTGACGAAAATCCTTTATCCGAAAGGATAAGGAATCAAATATCAACAGAAGTGGGAAAGACTTTTCAAGCAAACATCCCATTTCTTCTTGCAGAAGTGCAAAGTTCTGTGAGAAACTTAATTCATGACGAGCTATCAAAGTTTAAGAATCCTCACGAGCAGTTTAGTCATGATAAAGTGAATAATCAAGAAGAATCGAATAAAGAAAAAGAGAAAAGCCGGTGTGCTTATAAGGACTTTATGGCGTGTAAGCCTTTAGAATTCAAAGGCGAGATTGACCCCCTGATAAGTCATAGATGGATTACTGAGATGGAAAGTATTTTTGATAGAAGTCATTGTGATAAAAGTGATGAGGTAATCTTTGCCACGAGTCAACTACGTGAGAGGGCAAAGGACTGGTGGGATATGATCAAAGTGGAAAAAGGTAAAGAAGCCACACGAAAAATGACATGGAGTGAATTCAAAGTAATATATTTAGAACATTTTAGTCCACAAGCGGCTGTGGATAGAATTGCTGAAGAATTCCTCCATATGCGTCAAACGCATCAATCTATAGATGAAATAACAGCGGCATTTTTTGATAAAGCTAAGTTTTGTCCTTCATTGGTAGCAACAGAACGTATGTGGTTAAATCGCTACCATTTTATTTTAAAGGCAGAAATAAGGGAATTCGTGTCCCCTTCAAAGTGTGAAAAGTTGTCAGAACTTATTAACTGGGCTCATGAAAGAGAAATGGAGATAAAAAGGCAGATTGAGAACGGTGAGAAAAGAAAGGCTGAAATCCCAGTAGTTGCCACACCTTCAAAGAAGTTGAAAACGTCAGGAAACTTTACGAAGATGAGGTCAAAGAATAAGCAACGTAATTGTTACATATGTGGTAGAGGACATTCAGGGGAATGCCTTTACAAAAATTTAAGTTGTTATAAATGTGGAAAAATTGGGCATACAGTATCCCGATGCACTAGTCCGGTCAATCTATGCTTCAATTGTTATAAGCCGGGTCATATGAGGGGTGATTGCCCAGAGCTTAAAACAAGGGAAGGCAAAATTGCTGAAGGATCCAAGACGGCAGGAAATGTCAAGAGATTTGAAGTTCCAAAACCGCGAGGTAGGGCTTTTCAAATCACTACAGAAGAAGCAAAAGTTGTACCTGACGTCGTTACAGGTACCTTTCTAATCAATTCTGTCCCTGCATACGTTTTGTTTGACTATGGAGCAAGTAGATCCTTCATATCCATAAATGTTGCTTGCCATAAGTCCTTTGTTAGAAGTAAGCTAGTAAATGCCCTAGAAGTCGAGGTTGCTAGTAATAAGAGTTTTGTTGTATCCGAAGTATGTCAAAACTGTAAACTAATTATTCAAGAAGAAGAATATTCCATCGACTTAATTCCTATTGAGCTTCGGGAGTTTGACGTAATTATTGGGATGGACTGGCTATCCCAACATCATGCATCGATAATTTGCAATCAAAAGATCGTCCAATTTATGTCACCAATTGGAGAACAAGTGTGTATTTATGGAGAAAGAAAGAGTAGCATTACCGTGTGCTCAATGGCGAAGGCCAGGAATTATTTAAAGCATGGTCATCAAGCATTTTTGGCCTATGTGACGGATAAGGAAACAAAAGGAAAGGAACTTGATCAAATCCCAGTAGTTAACGAAATCTCTGACGTCTTCCCTGATGAGTTATCGGGCGTTCCACCGGAAAGACAAATAGAATTCAAAATTGATCTAGTTCCCGGAGCTAATCCTGTAGCTAAATCGCCTTACCGACTGGCACCAAGTGAAATGAAGGAACTGATGTCACAACTCCAAAATCTATTGGATAAAGGTTTTATTCGTCCAAGTGTTTCACCTTGGGGTGCGCCAATTTTGTTTGTTAAAAAGAAAGATGGTAGCATGCGGATGTGCATTGGTTATCGTGAACTAAATAAATTGACCATTAAGAATAGGTATCCATTACCTAGAATTGATGATCTTTTTGATCAATTGCAAGGTGCTAGCTGGTTCTCTAAGATTGATTTAAGGTCAGGATATCATCAAGTAAAGGTAAGAGAAGAAGATGTACCAAAGACGGCTTTTCGTACTCGCTATGGGCATTATGAATTCGTTGTGATGCCATTTGGTTTAACGAATGCCCCGGCAGTTTTCATGGATCTCATGAATCGAGTATGTAAACCTATGCTTGATCGTTTTGTTATCGTTTTTATCGATGATATCCTTATCTATTCTCGAACAGAAAAAGATCATGCTCAACATCTTAGGGAAGTTCTCACTACACTAAGAAACGAGAAGCTATACGCAAAGTTTTCAAAGTGTGCATTTTGGCTTCGAGAAGTTCAGTTCTTGGGCCATGTGGTAAATGCAGAGGGTATTTTGGTAGATTCCGCTAAGATAGAGACTATTACGAAATGGTCTCCTCCAAAGACCCCAACTGAAGTTAGAAGTTTTCTGGGTTTAGCGGGTTATTATCGGCGTTTCATTAAAGATTTCTCAAAAATAGCTACCCCGTTGACAAAGCTAACTCGAAAGAACTACAAATTCGAATGGAAGCCAGAACAAGAGGAAGCGTTTCAACTTTTGAAAGAAAAGTTGACTAAAGCTCCTGTTCTAGCTTTGCCTGAAGGAACAGAAGACTTTGTTGTTTATTCTGATGCCTCGCATGTTGGACTGGGTTGTGTTCTTATGCAAAGGGGAAAAGTAATTGCATATGCGTCACGAAAATTAAAGCCGACGGAAGCGGGTTATCCAACTCATGATCTTGAATTGGCGGCAGTAGTTTTTGCACTAAAGATTTGGAGACATTATTTGTATGGTGCAAAGTGCACAATCTATACCGATCATAAAAGTTTGAAATATTTCTTTGATCAAAAGGAATTAAATATGAGACAACGGCGATGGCTAGAGTTAGTCAAAGATTATGATTGTGAAATACTTTATCATCCGGGTAAAGCCAACGTTGTGGCTGATGCCCTAAGCCGAAAGGAGGATATTGCTCCAATTAATGTAAAGTCATATAAACTGATTATGAGTTCAAACCTGTTTAATCAGATTAAAGCTGCACAAGTGGAGGCTTTAAAAGAGGAGAATTTGAAACAAGAAAGAATCATAGGTCAAGTCCACAAACTTGAAGAAAATAATAAAGGAATTAAAATTCTTTATGGACGAATTTGGATTCCTTGGACTTGTAAGATCAAAACCATGATTTTGGATGAGGCACATAAGTCAAAATACTCAATCCATCCAGGCGCGACCAAGATGTACAATGATTTGAAGAGGGAATATTGGTGGCCTGGCATGAAAAGAGACATTGTTAAATATGTGGAGAGGTGTTTGACTTGTTTACAAGTCAAAGCTGAACACCAAAAGCCATATGGAAAGATGCAACCACTAGAAATTCCATTATGGAAATGGGAGCACATTACAATGGATTTAGTGACAAAGCTGCCTAAAATGGCCAAAGGTTATGATGCAATATGGGTAGTTGTCGATAGTTTGACAAAAAGTGCTCACTTTATACCTATTCGTGAAAGTTATTCGTCAGAGCGAATGGCAGAAGTGTATGTTAGTGAGATAGTGTCAAGTCACGGAGTGCCAATATCTATCGTATTTGATAGAGACACTCGTTTTACCTCAAGGTTCTGGAGAAAGTTTCAAGAAGAAATGGGTACTAAATTATTAATTAGTACGGTGTATCACCCACAGACAGATGGGCAAAGCGAAAGAACGATTCAAACTCTTGAAGATATGTTGCGTGCTTGTATTATTGATTTTGGTGGCAGTTGGGACAAGTATTTGCCCCTTGTAGAGTTCTCCTACAATAATAGTTATCATTCGAGCATTAAGAGGGCCCCATTTGAAATGCTTTATGGTAGAAAATGTCGCACTCCTGTGTGTTGGGGAGAAATCGGAGAAAGAGAACTTGAAAATAGAGAAGTGATAAATATAACAAATGAAAAGATTGATCAAATTAGGGAACACTTGAAAGCCGCACAAGATCGACAGAAGTCGTATGCTGATAAGCGGAGACGTCCGATTGAATTCCAAGTGGGGGATTTTGTGATGTTAAAAGTTTCCCCATGGAAAGGTGTTATTCGTTTCCGTAAACGTGGAAAGTTGAGTCCACGGTTTATTGGACCGTTTAAAATAATTGCTCGTGTGGGGAAGGTGGCATATCGTTTAGAATTACCAGAAGAATTAAACGGTATCCATAACACATTTCACGTGTCATATTTACGAAAATGCTTGGCTGATGAAACAGCATGTGTGCCGTTGAATGATATTGAGATAGATGAAAAGCTTAACTATGTGGAAAAGCCGGTGGCAATTCTTGATCGCAAAGTTAAGCAACTTCGAAATAAAATAATAAATCAGGTGAAAGTACAGTGGAAACATCGGCGTGGTTCTGATACCACATGGGAAGCCGAAGATGAGATGAGAAAATATTACCCTGAGTTATTTAATATGTAATAAGTTTCGGGGACGAAACCTAAATAAGAGGGAGAGAGTTGTAACATCCCGTTTTGTTAGTAAAACTAAATATTTAGAATTTATAAACGAATAAGTAATAGTTAGTTTCACGAGTTGGAACGAGATACTATATCAATTGTTAGATTATCAATTTCTCATGTAAATATTATATGAGTTGTATGTATAATAATTAATGTTATATGTGAACACAGACTAGATTTTAGATACGAATGTAAATGAAAATTTCAATCGATATAATTAAATTCATATGGATAACATAGAGCAAAGGCGGTATAGTAATAAAATAAAATAGAGCAATATGTGTATAACCATCTATGCCACCAATCTTCATAACTCCCACGTGTCCATTTAAAATCTATCCTATATATATGTGTATTCACTTAGATATACTCACACAAAAAAAAAGGCAAAGGTGCACACATCGGGTTCATTGGGTTCTATTTAGAAACAACATAAAAATATAGACTCAAATAAGATCAGTTTACTACGTTGGTGTTGAGAAGAACCGAGCTGGATAATAGCGGTGCTGATCTACGAGTGATTGACGAGAGACGAATACGAGTCTTTTAATATTATTAAGTAGTAAGTATACAAACTCTTAAAAGTATACATGATTATTTGTTATGTTCCATATATATATTAGTTTAGAAAATATATAGACCAGTGGGTCTAAAATATTTATGTGATTATTATTGTTGAAAATTAGAGTAGTATATATTACTACTTGTTGAAATATATGAAAAATAAATAGAGACGGTGGTCTCAATAAATAGAGACGGTGGTCTCATAATTAGAGACGGTGGTCTCAATAAATAGAGACGGTGGTCTCATAATTAGAGACGGTGGTCTCGGTGAATAATTAGAGACGGTGGTCTCGGCGAATAATTAGAGACGGTGGTCTCGGTGAATAATTAGAGACGGTGGTCTCAATAAATAGAGACGGTGGTCTCAATAAATAGAGACGGTGGTCTCATAATTAGAGACGGTGGTCTCAATAAATAGAGACGGTGGTCTCATAATTAGAGACGGTGGTCTCATAATTAGAGACGGTGGTCTCATAATTAGAGACGGTGGTCTCGGTGAATAAATAGAGACGGTGGTCTCAATAAATAGAGACGGTGGTCTCGGTGAATAAATAGAGACGGTGGTCTCAATAAATAGAGACGGTGATCTCGGTGAATAAAAATAGAGACGGTGGTCTCAACAATTAATTAGAGACATGTGGTCTCAGAATTAAAGTGGAGAAATGTGGTGTGTACTTACTTAGCTATGGCTAATGTGATATTCATGTATACTTTCAGGAAAGAAAGTGGAAGAGGACTAAAGACCGGATTCGGATCGACCAGTGGAAGTTATCTTTGTTTAAATAAAAGTTGTGTAATATTTGTTGTAATGACTCTTTTGTAAAACTATAATTTATAAATTTTGGACGTATACTTGGGACCTACTCTGATATGAATTGTGAGATTGTTATTTATAAATAAAATAAAAAAAAACAAAAAAAAAACTAGGTGTTTCAGTACGAAACCAGAAAACTCCATAATAAACCTAATGAAATTGTCCAAGTCCTTTCAAGATCGTATGATAACATCAGGACTTGTTACGACGCTGTATGCGACATTAGCAACAAGAAAAGCAATTTATAATAATATAGGACGCGTTACAACTTCTAAGAACACCTTACATCACCGTTCGAAATATTAAAACTCCATAATAAACCTAATAAATTCCTCCGAGTCATTCAATCATCGTACGCCATTTAGAATATCTTACGACTCTGTACCCCACATTAGCAATTTGAAAAACATGCTACTATAATGTACGACACCTCACAACTCATAACAACACCTTACAATACAGTAAGTAAACATAAAATCCATAATAAACCTAATGAATTCGTCCGAGTCCTTTGAACATCGTATTACAAGCTAGGTCATCTTAAGAATCTGTATGACATATTAGCACGTTGAAAAGCACGTAAGTATGACGTAGGACGCCTTAAAGCTCCAAATAACCCTAATGAATTTGTCCAAGTCCTTTGAAAATCGTAAGATAGCTCAGGACTTGTTATAACTCTGTATGCGACATTAGCAACATGAAAAACAATTTATAATAATGTAGGACGCGTTACAACTTTTAAGAACACCTTACATCACTGTTCGAAACATTAAAACTCCATAATAAACCTAATAAATTCCTCCGAGTCATTCAATCATCGTACTACAACTTAGAATATCTTACGACTCTGTACCCCACATTAACAATTTGATAAACATGCTACTATAATGTACGACACCTCACAACTCATAACAAGACCATACAATACAGCAAGTAAACATAAAATCCATAATAAACCTAATGAATTCGTCCGAGTCCTTTGAACATCGTATTAAAAGCTAGGTCATCTTAAAAATCTGTATGACATATTAGCACGTTGAAAAGCACGTAAGTATGACGTAGGATGCCTTAAAGCTCCAAACAACACGTTACAACACAGTACGAAACTATAAAACTCCATAATAAACCTAATGAATTTGTCCAAGTCCTTTGAAAATCGTAAGATAACTCAGGACTTGTTATGACTCTGTATGCGACATTAGCAACATGAAAAACAATTTATAATAATGTAGGGCGCGTTACAACTTTTAAGAACACCTTACATCACTGTTCGAAACATTAAAACTCCATAATAAACCTAATAAATTCCTCCGAGTCATTCAATCATCGTACGACAACTTAGAATATCTTACGACTCTGTACCCCACATTAGCAATTTGAAAAACATGCTACTATAATGTACGACACCTCACAACTCATAACAACACCTTACAATACAGCAAGTAAACATAAAATCCATAATAAACCTAATGAATTCGTCCGAGTCCTTTGAACATCGTATTACAAGCTAGGTCATCTTAAGAATCTGTATGACATATTAGTACGTTGAAAAGCACGTAAGTATGACGTAGGACGCCTTAAAGCTCCAAACAACACGTTACAACACAGTACGAAACAATAAAACTCCATAATAAACCTAATGAATTTTTCCAAGTCCTTTGAAAATCGTAATATAACTCAGGACTTGTTATGACTCTGTATGCGACATTAGCAACATGAAAAACAATTTATAATAATGTAGGACGCGTTACAACTTTTAAGAACACCTTACATCACTGTTCGAAACATTAAAACTCCATAATAAACCTACTGAATTTTTCCGAGTCATTTTAACATCGTACGATAACTTAGAATATCTTATGACTCTGTATGCCACATTATCACCTTGAAAAGCATGTTACTATAATGTACGACACCTCACAACTCATAACAACACCATACAATACAGCAAGTAAACATAAAATCCATAATAAACCTAATGAATTCGTCCGAGTCCTTTGAACATCGTATTAAAAGCTAGGTCATCTTAAAAATCTGTATGACATATTAGCACGTTGAAAAGCACGTAAGTATGACGTAGGATGCCTTAAAGCTCAAAACAACACGTTACAACACAGTACGAAACTATAAAACTCCATAATAAACCTAATGAATTTGTCCAAGTCCTTTGAAAATCGTAAGATAACTCAGGACTTGTTATGACTCTGTATGCGACATTAGCAACATGAAAAACAATTTATAATAATGTAGGGCGCGTTACAACTTTTAAGAACACCTTACATCACTGTTCGAAACATTAAAACTCCATAATAAACCTAATAAATTCCTCCGAGTCATTCAATCATCGTACGACAACTTAGAATATCTTACGACTCTGTACCCCACATTAGCAATTTGAAAAACATGCTACTATAATGTACGACACCTCACAACTCATAACAACACCTTACAATACAGCAAGTAAACATAAAATCCATAATAAACCTAATGAATTCGTCTGAGTCCTTTGAACATCGTATTACAAGCTAGGTCATCTTAAGAATCTGTATGACATATTAGTACGTTGAAAAGCACGTAAGTATGACGTAGGACACCTTAAAGCTCCAAACAACACGTTACAACACAGTACGAAACAATAAAACTCCATAATAAACCTAATGAATTTTCCAAGTCCTTTGAAAATCGTAATATAACTCAGGACTTGTTATGACTCTGTATGCGACATTAGCAACATGAAAAACAATTTATAATAATGTAGGACGCGTTACAACTTTTAAGAACACCTTACATCACTGTTCGAAACATTAAAACTCCATAATAAACCTACTGAATTTTTCCGAGTCATTTTAACATCGTACGATAACTTAGAATATCTTATGACTCTGTATGCCACATTATCACCTTGAAAAGCATGTTACTATAATGTACGACACCTCACAACTCATAACAACACCATACAATACGGCAAGTAAACATAAAATCCATAATAAACCTAATGAATTCGTCCGAGTCCTTTGAACATCGTATTAAAAGCTAGGTCATCTTAAAAATCTGTATGACATATTAGCACGTTGAAAAGCACGTAAGTATGACGTAGGATGCCTTAAAGCTCAAAACAACACGTTACAACACAGTACGAAACTATAAAACTCCATAATAAACCTAATGAATTTGTCCAAGTCCTTTGAAAATCGTAAGATAACTCAAGACTTGTTATGACTCTGTATGCGACATTAGCAACATGAAAAACAATTTATAATAATGTAGGGCGCGTTACAACTTTTAAGAACACCTTACATCACTGTTCGAAACATTAAAACTCCATAATAAACCTAATAAATTCCTCCGAGTCATTCAATCATCGTACGACAACTTAGAATATCTTACGACTCTGTACCCCACATTAGCAATTTGAAAAACATGCTACTATAATGTACGACACCTCACAACTCATAACAACACCTTACAATACAGCAAGTAAACATAAAATCCATAATAAACCTAATGAATTCGTCCGAGTCCTTTGAACATCGTATTACAAGCTAGGTCATCTTAAGAATCTGTATGACATATTAGTACGTTGAAAAGCACGTAAGTATGACGTAGGACACCTTAAAGCTCCAAACAACACGTTACAACACAGTACGAAACAATAAAACTCCATAATAAACCTAATGAATTTTCCAAGTCCTTTGAAAATCGTAATATAACTCAGGACTTGTTATGACTCTGTATGCGACATTAGCAACATGAAAAACAATTTATAATAATGTAGGACGCGTTACAACTTTTAAGAACACCTTACATCACTGTTCGAAACATTAAAACTCCATAATAAACCTACTGAATTTTCCGAGCCATTTTAACATCGTACGATAACTTAGAATATCTTATGACTCTGTATGCCACATTATCACCTTGAAAAGCATGTTACTATAATGTACGACACCTAACAACTCGTAACAACACCTTACAATACCGTAAGTAAACATAAAATCCATAATAAACCTAATGAATTCGTCCAAGTCTTTTGAACATCGTATTACAAGTTAGGACATCTTAAGACTCTATATGACATATTAGCACGTTGAAAAGCACGTAAGTATGACGTAGGACGCCTTAAAGCTCCAAACAACACATTACAACATCGTACGAAACCATAAAACTCCATAATAAACCTAATGAAATTGTCCAAGTCCTTTGAACATCGTACGATAACATCAGGACTTGTTACGACGCTGTATGAGACATTAGCAACATGAAAAGCAACATATAATAATGTAGGACGCGTTACAACTTCTAAGAACACCTTACATCACCGTTCGAAACATTAAAACTCCATAATAAACCTACTAAATTCCTCCGAGTCATTTAATCATCGTACGACAACTTAGAATATCTTACGACTTTGTATGCCACATTAGCAACTTGAAAAGCATGTTACTATACTGTACGACACCTCACAACTCGTAACAACACCTTACAATACCGTAAGTAAACATAAAATCCATAATAAACCTAATGAATTCGTCCGAGTCCTTTGAACATCGTATTACAAGTTAGGTCATCTTAAGAATCTGTATGACATATTAGCACGTTGAAAAGCCCGTAAGTATGATGTAGGACGCCTTAAAGCTCCGAACAACACGTTACAACACAGTACGAAACCTTAAAACTCCATAATAAACCTAATGAATTTGTCCAAGTACTTTGAAAATCGTAAGATAACTCAGGACTTGTTACGACGCTGTATGCGACATTAGCAACATGAAAAACAATTTATAATAATGTAGGACGCGTTACAACTTCTAAGAACACCTTACATCACAGTTCGAAACATTAAAACTCCATAATAAACCTAATGAATTCCTCCGAGTCATTCAATCATCGTACGACAACTTAGAATATCTTATGACTCTGTACCCCATGTTAGCAACTTGAAAAGCATGCTACTATAATGTACGACACCTCACAACTCCTAACAACACCTTACAATACAGTAAGTAAACATAAAATCCATAATAAACCTAATGAATTCGTCCTGGTCCTTTGAACATCGTATTACAAGTTAGGTCATCTTAAGAATCTGTATGACAATTAGCACGTTGAAAAGCACGTAAGTATGACGTAGGACGCCTTAAATCTCCAAACAACACATTACAACACCGTACGAAACCATAAAACTCCATAATAAACCTAATGAATTTGTCCAAGTCCTTCGAAAATCGTAAGATAACTCAGGACTTGTTATGACTCTGTATGCGACATTAGCAACATGAAAAACAATTTATAATAATGTAGGACGCGTTACAACTTCGAAGAACACCTTACATCACTGTTCGAAACATTAAAACTCCATAATAAACCTAATAAATTCCTCCGAGTCATTCAATCATCGTACGACAACTTAGAATATCTTACGACTTTGTACCCCACATTAGCAATTTGAAAAACATGCTACTATAATGTACGACACCTCACAACTGATAACAACACCTTACAATACAGTAAGTAAACATAAAATCCATAATAAACCTAATGAATTCGTCCGAGTCCTTTGAACATCGTATTACAAGCTAGGTCATCTTAAGAATCTGTATGACATATTAGCATGTTGAAAAGCACGTAAGTATGACGTAGGATGCCTTAAAGCTCCAAACAACACATTACAACACAGTACGAAACCATAAAACTCCATAATAAACCTAATGAATTTGTCCAAGTCCTTTGAAAATCGTAAGATAACTCAGGACTTGTTATGATTCTGTATGCGACATTAGCAACATGAAAAATAATTTATAATAATGTAGGACGCGTTACAACTTTTAAGAACACCTTACATCACCGTTCGAAACATTAAAACTCCATAACAAACCTACTGAATTCCTTCGAGTCATTTTAACATCGTACGATAACTTAGAATATCTTATGACTCTGTATGCCACATTATCACCTTGAAAAGCATGTTAATATAATGTACGACACCTAACAACTCGTAACAACACCTTACAATACCGTAAGTAAACATAAAATCCATAATAAACCTAATGAATTCGTCCAAGTCTTTTGAACATCGTATTACATGTTAGGACATCTTAAGACTCTATATGACATATTAGCACGTTGAAAAGCATGTAAGTATGACTTAGGACGCCTTAAAGCTCCAAACAACACATTACAACATCGTACGAAACCATAAAACTCCATAATAAACCTAATGAAATTGTCCAAGTCGTTTCAAGATCGTACGATAACATCAGGACTTGTTACGACGCTGTATGCGACATTAGCAACATGTAAAGCAAGTTATAATAATGTAGGACGCGTTACAACTGTGACACCCGACAAATTCAGGTTAACTTCGTTAGTTAAACTCTGTTAGTCACGTTAACGCAATTATACTTTTCATTTAATTTGATGAATTAAATGTGCAAACTGTTATATAAATATTCACACGAAACGACCACACGAGTTAATACCCGGGCGTTGGTGATCTTAAATGAATGCGAATACAATAATAATACATTTTAACTGTTATGTGTGCTTAATTGTTGAATTCTCGTGTAACCGCGTATTTACCGGTTTTAACCGTTTGCGGATTTCGGTAACCCTTACGAAACAAAAATGAACATTTGAGAAAGATTTTCATGGTGTTTGCAAAACCGAAACAAAACGGGGCCCGTGGATCACCCATGTGACCCATGATGGCCCAAGGCCCAACCCAACTTAACATCTAACAAAAATTAACAATTTCTAAACCTAGTTTTATAAAAAATGTTTTTCTTTCCTTGAAGCCGTCACCTTTCCGGCCAGATTTCGGCCAGCTCCGACGTCGTCACGAGGCCTATTATATATCAAAATCTTCGTCTCGACGAGACGGTTCCAATGATAGTAAATACACCTTCTAACTCGTAGCGATGAAAAAGTTATGGCCAGTTGAATAATTCGGCTGCTTGGTTCGTCAAGTGATGATGTTTGGTTGTGTTGGATCTTTGGTGGTGTTATTGCTTGCTAGTTTAAGTTATAAACACATTACAAGTAAGTTTCATTCCTAAAAACTTCATATATGTTTCGAAAATTGTAAGGCATGAAACCCTAGTTCATCCAAATTGGCCAAATCGATATCATGTTGTGGAATTGGTTTATTGTTTGTGTGTTAATGGCTAGTTTGGTGATTAGATGATGAAATTGGTACAAAAAGTTTGTTTATGAAACTAGGGTTTAGTATGGAATCATTGAAACTTGATGTTGCATGATTGGAATTGAGAAAATAGGATTGTATTTGTAATTAGATGATGATTCGGATGAAGATTGATTTCTTAATTGTGAAATTGCATGATTGTTATGTTAGATTACTAAAAATAGTAACTTTTGTATTCTTGATCATGTGAAATTGCATGTTATGGACGTCTAGTGATTGTTATGGACTTACTAGCGTGTTTAGAAGATGTGTTAGACGAAATTTGATTGCTTGAACGTATGAATTCGTCTTGGCTTAGGACACTTGCTAAAGGTAGAAACTTTTTGACATGAAAATTTACTAGGAAGCATGTTTAGTAATTTCGAATGTATAAACATGGTTAGGACTTGCATATGAATGTTTGTAGGCATGTGATGCTTAGTAAACATGCCTTGGTCATGAAAGGACATTGGTAGGTGCTAGTTGGTTAGTAGGACAGTTGCTTGGAATTGTTTTGTTGAAGTCTAAATGGTGTGCTAATAACTAGGATGCCATGATGAAAGTTGCTACTTTGTTAGTTGCACAAAAACATGTGAACACTATATTGCCTAGAAATGACCATGCTTGCCAATGTGTTGTATATTAGGAACTACAAAGTAATGGTAAGTGTTGATGACTTGTGTAACGTGCTATGGTATTAGTATAATAGTTGACATGCTTAGGATGTTGAATTATGCACCCATTCTTTAAAAGTTCGACTTTCCTATAAAGGAAACTTTTGTGAAATTGGAACTTCTATTTGTTGAATACGTGAAGTGTGATGTGGTATGTGAATATAATATGGTCAAATACACCAAATGTAACGTATTTACACTTGACAAATCACCAACGGGTCATGGGTCAACTCGGGTCAACTAAAAGTCAAACTTGGACCAAAAGTCAACAAAAAGTCAAACGTGGTCAAAAAGTCAAACTTAACCACACTCGCATAAACTGTTGACCATTTGGATGCATAGGGTACTATGACCCTACATGAACGCACATTAATCGACCTATTGTTATTTAGGTTGCCGTATTACATACTGTGTGTGCTGTTAACTATTTTGCTGTGCAACATAAGGTGAGTTCACTGAACCGAACTTTTTACTATTCCACTCTTTTATGGGCTGGAAACTCGGACGATTACTTTTACGGATTTACAAATTCTGTATGTCGCATGTCTGGATTAGAGCAACTTTTATTTTGTTCATGAAAGACCTCATGGATACCTAGTTGACCGTTAGTATTTGTGAAATAGCGGGGAAATTTTGAGTAGTACTACTAGGTTTGACAAACCCCACCCGGGCTGGTCGCGCTAGCACGACAGAAGGACCTGTCGAACGGGTGTTGAATGACCTAACATACTTACAGTGCATCCTGCTGGGATGTACGAACGGGCAAAATGCACTTAATGTGTACATACGTCAGCTTCGGTCAGATACATACGCCTCTAAGGACATGTGCTGTAGACTAGCTACCTACAATGACATACTTAATTTATATTTCTGCTTGCAACTGGACTACTTGATTTCATACTTACTTTGTGAACTCACCAACCGTCGTGTTGACACTTGTTAGTCTCTCACTTTTACAGGTCACTGAGGTTCAGCGCACTTAGGACATGGCATGGAGTCACAACTTTGCATTTAAACACTTTCTTGCATTTAAAAACTATGTTTGGTTTTAACAATTATTTAGACTATGTTTCTTATGTTGGGCGCGTGTTTGCGCATTTAGTTCCATTTAATATTAATAACATTACATTTCGATTACGCTTCCGCAAATTATTAAACGTTAACTCTGTATTAAATTTTCTCATTTAATGAGACACGTATATTTTAAATTCATATAGTGTCGTTTGGTGTAACTAATGACTGAGATCCTGGTTTGTCACACACTTAACGGTAAAACTCCGTTTGTGGACTTTGGGGGTGTGACAGATTGGTATCAGAGCCATTGGTTATAGCGAACTAGGTTTGCATTGCATTGCATTCTAGACTATAACTGTACACTACATTAGTTGCACCGAGTGAATTATTTATGAACTTAGTATTGGTTAGTGACTTGTACACGCGCGATTTCAGAACTGACATTAGTTGGACTTGTGAAAATTTATTTATGACCCACATACATGTGATATACACATACACACACCTACACTAGCATTACATGAAGTGACTAGTTTGTATTATGTAACACTTTAGAGCAAAAGTTTTTTTCTTTAGTGACTTGCTCTTCTAGTGAAGTTTAAACTAGGTATGTATCTGCTAGTTTTTGAATTGTTCACTGAAGTATACATGAGAAATATTTGACAATGACCTTGTTCAAAAGTTATCCCGCTTTTTAGGCCAAAATTTTTTTTTAGGGGCCTTAGTTGAGAAACGATTACATTTCATTATAACTTGAAACTTACATGACTATGGCAACAAACTGGTTTCGTATGAAGCCTTGACAATTCAGTTTTGAATTACCTACCTCATTATGGCAACCAACCGGCAGAGACCGATGCTTAAGGTATAGAGGTACATGAACAACAGTAATGGATTTTTGTCCAGAAACTCATTCCTAGTGAGGTCATGACTTATTACTTATGTGACCTCCTACGTGCTATTACAAATTACTTATTATACGACACGTTCGTGTGCTACAGCATGTTACTTAATATGAGACATTATTAGTTGTAACATGTCACTTACTGTGTGATCCACTACATGTTATTCACTTGATTTGATATTACTACTGCTTATACACATTGTACACCTAGATTATGCCTAGACTAGTAGTCTTACACTTAGTATGAACTTACACCATACCTGATACATGCGACCCATTGATACAGCACACTAATAGTCTGTTGGTGTCCTATACATCTAGTGTAGTTATCTCCTACTTATAGGTTTATCATACACTTATACCGCTCAATACTTGTTATGGAATAGCAATGCCACACGGATGAATGTAAATCCAAGAACATAACTAAACATAAGATTAATGTACCCGGTGGGAGACGAACTTGGGTGATTGTGTAAGGTAAATTGACGATTACGGGTGCGCAACGTAATGGTGAATTTACTGGTACACGATGATCCTGGCAAAGTCTGCCATGTCGGTAGTACCCAAGAAGACACACAACGGTAATGAACCAATCAGTACAAATTCATCTGAAACAAACATCCATCTCTAAATAACGCACTAATACCAAGTTTATGCTTGACTGAACCCATAAAACCCACCTATGGATGGTAGACAGTTACAATACAACCTGTGATGGCATATCACCAATTTATCTTAAAACTACCTACACATTACGATTATGCAACTAAATCACAGATGATTAAATTCTTGCATTGATAACACACAAATAAGAACAAATATCTATATTGACAAACCTCATAATGTTTAATTACTACTATATTTGACCCCTAAGGATGATGACTCATCCTTCATACAAACTATCTGAATCCTCCAGTCAAAACATTCGCCTTACTTAACTCCCAAAAATTATAAATTCCAGTCTACGGACTATAATCCTTTAGCACACCAATAATATCTTAACATCATTGTATCTACAAAAGATTGTTAAACAAACTCTATAATTGTTAAGACTCCATGGAGGAGCCTTATAAAGCTAACAACTTATTTAAAAATAACCTCCTGTTGATATGACGAACCAACTGCGTAATATTCCCCATTCAAAACCACTTCGTGTGAAGTAAATCTGTAGCACTGAAACCTCCATCTGAATACCTCGTAACATACCAGGCTCATCCGAGAAGTACTTCACCTAATCGTAACCTATTCTCAATTTTCTTTCTCGATTCTCCAAGATAAACAGAATTTAAGTTATTCCCGATAATAAGTTACCTAGAAATATTTCCGACTTAAGACGTTCCAAATGTTAACGATGCACTGGCGAACCACACGAGTGGTACGTATACGGTTCGATCTAGTTGGATAACTTGTCTCGATCCAGGACTCTTGTAAACGTTAACTAATACACCCAATCTACATCCCCATTATTGTAAAACACGTATTGGATTTAATTTATCCTATTATTATTATCATTATTATTATTCTCCTCTTTAAAGAACCTATATGTAATTCAAAAACATTATCTACATTCTGTACATCGCGATATATATTCAAACCTCTTTACCTGCTTGGTAGAGCAGAATTCAAGTTAAGTTTTCTTAAAAATCTCAAGTTTGTGATTATTCACATTCGAACCACATAAAATTTTAATGCATACCCGAAATTACCATATATATTATAACGTTTCCATTTCACTTAAAGTATATTCCCTTCTTCCCGACCCCTTGAATGACTTAGTAAAGCAGGCAAGAATGTCAGTACGTGACGTGTACGCCTTCAAAGTGCTGGTGGTGTGGTGGATTAGCTGCGGTACACCCTATATATAAACGCTAACGGTACGTTGGATGTGGACCTGAAACCAAGCCGATAATTAATCCGGGAAACTCAAATATAAAAAAAAAACAAAAAAAACAAAAAAAAACACGAAACTTCTTATAAAGCTGTTTGATCTATTACTTATAGGGTAACCTACTATGTACTCAGATAAATTATAACTTTCATATATCCTTTATTCTAAATAACAACAAAAACCAAACATTTCATAACTGACACACGTATATAAATTCTGATCTGGAATACATTTCACGACTCTAAGAATTCTGTTGATGATTACCACCATCAACAATAAACCAACACTATCAGTTGATGTTCTGAGGGAGATTCACTCATTACGGTCCAGGGTAACCGCTTTCTAATTTGTTCCATTCCCGGTACACCTTTGTAATTGCCAAGAAACATAATATTGATACTCTGGTTATCCTTTGGCACTTTGGACGCCTGACGTCCCTTCATAGAAGCTCTATTATCCAGCAATTTCCATATTAAACTTAATTAGCTTCCTTAATAAAAAGTGTTTAGCCGCCATGTAAGAAACTTTAACCTAGCTATTTTAACTTGTGAAGGTCCTAGTAGAGGAAACCATATAAGATATGATGATACTGAAGCCACCCGACACATGTAATGATATAACATGAGATCATTTCTAATCCGTTAATGAACTTGGAACCCTAGACTTTAAATCGGACTGTTATACCTCATCGTCTTCTATATCCTCAAATGGTGAATCTAAACACTACCGTACGATGAATCCCGTTATAAAAAAATCACAGCTAGAATATTACTGTTTAATACGGGAACCCTCACCTAGTAGGTTAGGGAGCTATAATCACAAATAATGAACTGGACTAAAACGATCTCTCCATAAAGAATAACCGAATCAAATCCCCACCTAATGTCGGCTTACAAATCTAATGGAACCTGCCTCTATGAGAAAATGGTTTGTTTATCGGATCCTCCCTCACACCCTTGTAAACATTACCCTGGAGTTCAATTAAAATATGTGCCCATAAAAACACCTGTTTTCGGCTAATATTGTAGGAATTAAAATCTAAAGATACAACGGAAATCACGTAACAACAAGAGCTTGATAATACGGTAACGCAGCCATAAAACTATCTAGGTTGAAACACTAAACAACAAATTAGGAACTTAGTAATGAGATGACCAGTATGAAACTGTGATCATACGCAGGAAGTGGAACGAGATATTGAGGTATTGTAATTGTAACAACTATGGAAACAAAGGTATGGCGAAGTCTAAGATAACATTCTTGAAAACCTTCTCAGTGAGAAAATGTTTGACATATCATATGCCCCCGGGCACACTTCTAACCGTAACACTCGGATCCCATCAAAGAGAAAATCGATTGTAGTCCAAAGGATTAGGAACGCTTCATGTAACATAGACACTTTCATTTTTATACTATTTCAGTAAGCAAACATTAACAACATTTTACCCTACATCATCATCCAACAACTTTTCTATCGACTACAACGAATCATGAATACTTATTAAGTTCCTTGATCATTCTTGCTTAATTCACGTACGTCCGAACATATAGATAGTATCAAAACTCATTTCTCATCTGTTTTTAGAAGGTCCATGACATCCTTTAGACCGTGTTTTGGCAACGTTCCTTTAATGAAGTCAAGTACCTATACATGGTGTAACTTGTACACAAGTGTCCTAGTCTAATAATCTATACCAATAAATGAACCCTTCTGTTAGTACTCGGTCCTCGGGTAGCTAATAACAACGTGGAACGCATTAACCTAAATCCCCGAAATATACAGTATAGAAATCGCAATTTGTAAATCCCATTCAAAAAAAAAAATCTGGAATTCCATCAAAATCATAATACACATTAGACCATTTCAAACCCTAAGGTATTGGCCTTCTAGACCATTGACTGGATCAGTGTTAAAGGATAAACATGGTACACAACATTTCTGATGTCTGCAACCTAATCAAGCTCTTACGTAATGGAACACTCGTCGTCCCAATCGATGAACAACAACGTTTCACGGAAAAATCAGTTAAAATATTAGGCAAAGAATTCAGAATACCCAAACACTATAAGACCACTATAGCCGAAGTTAGCTAGAATTTAGAAGCATGGACCAGAGTTACGTAGTAGTGTGAAAAATCAAATAATGTACAAGCATCTTTAATTATTTCAAATGACAACATCTAATACTAATACTATTGGTTAAATTTTCGGGACGAAAATTCTTTCAACAAGGGGATGATGTAACACCCGAGAATTTCAGATTAACCCCGTTAACAAAATCTCGTTACTTCTATTAATGAAATTATACTCCATCTTTAATGAGTTGAGTTAACCGTGCTACATATTACACAAACAGTTACATGTAACGACAATCCAAGGAATTACCAGATCACGTGAGTTAATACACGGATGTTGGTGAGTTAATAAAATAATAATTCCGAACAACTAAATAAATATAAAATTAGTGAACTTATACGTTATGTGACTGAAAGGTTTTTGGGAACATTGTGTGACAACTCGAAACCTATTTTAACGACCGTATCCAATTTTCGGGACGAAAATTCCTTCAACAAGGGGATGATGTGACACCCGACAAATTCAGGTTAACTTCGTTAGTTAAACTCTGTTAGTCACGTTAACGCAATTATACTTTTCATTTAATTTGATGAATTAAATATGCAAACTGTTATATAAATATTCACACGAAACGACCACACGAGTTAATACCCGGGCGTTGGTGATCTTAAATGAATGCGAATACAATAATAATACATTTTAACTGTTATGTGTGCTTAATTGTTGAATTCTCGTGTAACCGCGTATTTACCGGTTTTAACCGTTTGCGGATTTCGGTAACCCTTACGAAACAAAAATGAACATTTGAGAAAGATTTTCATGGTGTTTGCAAAACCGAAACAAAACGGGGCCCGTGGATCACCCATGTGACCCATGATGGCCCAAGGCCCAACCCAACTTAACATCTAACAAAAATTAACAATTTCTAAACCTAGTTTTATAAAAAATGTTTTTCTTTCCTTGAAGCCGTCACCTTTCCGGCCAGATTCCGGCCAGCTCCGACGTCGTCACGAGGCCTATTATATATCAAAATCTTCGTCTCGACGAGACGGTTCCAATGATAGTAAATACACCTTCTAACTCGTAGCGATGAAAAAGTTATGGCCAGTTGAATAATTCGGCTGCTTGGTTCGTCAAGTGATGATGTTGGATCTTTGGTGGTGTTATTGCTTGCTAGTTTAAGTTATAAACACATTACGAGTAAGTTTCATTCCTAAAAACTTCATATATGTTTCGAAAATTGTAAGGCATGAAACCCTAGTTCATCCAAATTGGCCAAATCGATATCATGTTGTGGAATTGGTTTATTGTTTGTGTGTTAATGGCTAGTTTGGTGATTAGATGATGAAATTGGTACAAAAAGTGTGTTTATGAAACTAGGGTTTAGTATGGAATCATTGAAACTTGATGTTGCATGATTGGAATTGAGAAAATAGGATTGTATTTGTAATTAGATGATGATTCGGATGAAGATTGATTTCTTAATTGTGAAATTGCATGATTGTTATGTTAGATTACTAAAAATAGTAACTTTTGTATTCTTGATCATGTGAAATTGCATGTTATGGACGTCTAGTGATTGTTATGGACTTACTAGCTTGTTTAGAAGATGTGTTAGACGAAATTTGATTGCTTGAACGTATGAATTCGTCTTGGCTTAGGACACTTGCTAAAGGTAGAAACTTTTTGACATGAAAATTTACTAGGAAGCATGTTTAGTAATTTCGAATGTATAAACATGGTTAGGACTTGCATATGAATGTTTGTAGGCATGTGATGCTTAGTAAACATGCCTTGGTCATGAAAGGACATTGGTAGGTGCTAGTTGGTTAGTAGGACAGTTGCTTGGAATTGTTTTGTTGAAGTCTAAATGGTGTGCTAATAACTAGGATGCCATGATGAAAGATGCTACTTTGTTAGTTGCACAAAAACATGTGAACACTATATTGCCTAGAAATGACCATGCTTGCCAATATGTTGTATATTAGGAACTACAAAGTAATGGTAAGTGTTGATGACTTGTGTAACGTGCTACGGTATTAGTATAATAGTTGACATGCTTAGGATGTTGAATTATGCACCCATTCTTTAAAAGTTCGACTTTCCTATAAAGGAAACTTTTGTGAAATTGGAACTTCTATTTGTTGAATACGTGAAGTGTGATGTGGTATGTGAATATAATATGGTCAAATACACCAAATGTAACGTATTTACACTTGACAAATCACCAACGGGTCATGGGTCAACTCGGGTCAACTAAAAGTCAAACTTGGACCAAAAGTCAACAAAAAGTCAAACATGGTCAAAAAGTCAAACTTAACCACACTCGCATAAACTGTTGACCATTTGGATGCATAGGGTACTATGACCCTACATGAACGCACATTAATCGACCTATTGTTATTTAGGTTGCCGTATTACATACTGTGTGTGCTGTTAACTATTTTGCTGTGCAACATAAGGTGAGTTCACTGAACCGAACTTTTTACTATTCCACTCTTTTATGGGCTGGAAACTCGGACGATTACTTTTACGGATTTACAAATTCTGTATGTCGCATGTCTGGATTAGAGCAACTTTTATTTTGTTCATGAAAGACCTCATGGATACCTAGTTGACCGTTAGTATTTGTGAAATAGCGGGGAAATTTTGAGTAGTACTACTAGGTTTGACAAACCCCACCCGGGCTGGTCGCGCTAGCACGACAGAAGGACCTGTCGAACGGGTGTTGAATGACCTAACATACTTACAGTGCATCCTGCTGGGATGTACGAACGGGCAAAATGCACTTAATGTGTACATACGTCAGCTTCGGTCAGATACATACGCCTCTAAGGACATGTGCTGTAGACTAGCTACCTACAATGACATACTTAATTTATATTTCTGCTTGCAACTGGACTACTTGATTTCATACTTACTTTGTGAACTCACCAACCGTCGTGTTGACACTTGTTAGTCTCTCACTTTTACAGGTCACTGAGGTTCAGCGCACTTAGGACATGGCATGGAGTCACAACTTTGCATTTAAACACTTTCTTGCATTTAAAAATTATGTTTGGTTTTAACAATTATTTAGACTATGTTTCTTATGTTGGGCGCGTGTTTGCGCATTTAGTTCCATTTAATATTAATAACATTACATTTCGATTACGCTTCCGCAAATTATTAAACGTTAACTCTGTATTAAATTTTCTCATTTAATGAGACACGTATATTTTAAATTCATATAGTGTCGTTTGGTGTAACTAATGACTGAGATCCTAGTTTGTCACACACTTAACGGTAAAACTCCGTTTGTGGACTTTGGGGGTGTGACAACAACTTCTAAGAACACCTTACATCACCGTTCGAAACATTAAAACTCCATAATAAACCTAATCAATTTTTCCGAGTCATTTAAACATCGTACGACAACTTAGAATATCTTACGACTCTGTATGCAACATTAGCACCTTGAAAAGCATGTTACTATACAGTACGACACCTTACAACTCGTAACAACACCTTACAATACCGTAAGTAAACATAAAATCCATAATAAACCTAATGAATTCGTCCGAGTCTTTTGAACATCGTGTTACAAGTTAGGACATCTTAAGACTCTTTATGACATATTTGCACGTTGAAAAGCACGTAAGTATGATGTAGGACGCCTTAAAGCTCCAAACAACACATTACAACACCGTACGAAACCATAAAACTCGGTAATAAACCTAATGAAATTGTCCAAGTCCTTTGAACATCGTACGATAACTCAAGACTTTTTACGACTCTGTATGCGACATTAGAAACATGAAAAACAATTTATAATAATGTAGGACGCGTTACAACTTCTAAGAACACCTTACATCACCGTTCGAAACATTAAAACTCCATAATAAACCTACTAAATTCCTCCGAGTCATTTAATCATCGTACGACAACTTAGAATATCTTACGACTCTGTATGCCATATTAGCAACTTGAAAAGCATGTTACTATAATGCACGACACCTCACAACTCGTAACAACACCTTACAATACCATAAGTAAACATAAATCCATAATAAACCTAATGAATTCGTCTGAGTCCTTTGAACATCGTTTTACTAGTTAGGTCATCTTAAGAATCTGTATGACATATTAGCACGTTGAAAAGCACTTAAGTATGACGTAGGACGCCTTAAAGCTCCAAACAACACATTACAACACCGTACGAAACCATAAAACTCCATAATAAACCTAATGAATTTGTGTATGTTAACTCAGGACGTGTTACGACTCTGTATGCGACATTAGCAACATGAAAAGCAAGTTATAGTAATGTAGGACGCGTTACAACTTCTATGAACACCTTACATCACCGTTCGAAACATTAAAACTCCATAATAAACCTAATGAATTCCTCCGATTCATTCAATCATCGTACGACAACTTAGAATATCTTACGACTCTGTACCCCACATTAGCAACTTGAAAAGCATGCTACTATAATGTACGACACCTCACAACTCCTAACAACACCTTACAATATAGTAAGTAAACATAAAATCCATAATAAACCTAATGAATTCATCCGAGTCCTTTGAACATCGTATTACAAGTTACGTCATCTTAAGAATCTGTATGAGATACTAGCAAGTTGAAAAGCACGTAAGTATGACGTAGGACGCCTTAAAGCTCCAAACAACACATTACAACACCGTACGAAACCATAAAACTCCATAATAAACCTAATGAATTTGTCCAAGTCCTTTGAAAATCGTAAGTTAACTCAGGACTTGTTACGACTCTGTATGCGACATTAGCAACATGAAAAACAATTTATAATAATGTAGGACACATTACAACTTTTAAGAACACCTTACATCACCGTTCGAAACATTAAAACTCCATAATAAACCTAATGAATTTTTCCGAGTCATTTAAACATCGTACGACAACTTAGAATTTCTTACGACTCTATATGCCACATTAGCAACTTGAAAAGCATGCTACTATAATGTACGACACCTCGCAACTCCTAACAACACCTTACAATACAGTAAGTAAACATAAAATCCATAATAAACCTAATGAATTCGTCTGAGTCCTTTGAACATCGTATTACAAGTTACGTCATCTTAAGAATCTGTATGAGATACTAGCACGTTGAAAAGCACGTAAGTATGAAGTAGGACGCCTTAAAGCTCCAAACAACACATTACAACACCGTACGAAACCATAAAACTCCATAATAAACCTAATGAATTTGTCCATGTCCTTTGAAAATCGTAAGTTAACTCAGGACTTGTTACGACTCTGTATGCGACATTAGCAACATGAAAAACAATTTATAATAATGTAGGACACGTTACAACTTTTAAGAACACCTTATATCACCGTTCGAAACATTAAAACTCCATAAGAAACCTAATGAATTTTTCCGAGTCATTTAAACATCGTACGACAACTTAGAATTTCTTACGACTTTATATGCCACATTAGCAACTTGAAAAGCATGCTACTATAATGTACGACACCTCACAACTCCTAACAACACCTTACAATAAAGTAAGTAAACATAAAATCCATAATAAACCTAATGAATTCTTCTGAGTCCTTTGAACATCGTATTACAAGCTTGGTCATCTTAAGAATCTGTATGACATATTAGCACGTTGAAAAGCACGTAAGTATGACGTAGGACGCCTTAAAGCTCCAAACAACACATTACAACACAGTACGAAACCATAAAACTCCATAATAAACCTAATGAATTTGTCCAAGTCCTTTGAAAATCATAAGATAACTCAGGACTTTTTATGACTCTGTATGCGACATTAGCAACATGAAAAACAATTTATAATAATGTAGGACGTGTTACAACTTTTAAGAACACCTTACATCACCGTTCGAAACATTAAAACTCCATAGTAAACCTACTAAATTCCTTCGAGTCATTTTAACATCGTACGATAACTTAGAATATCTTATGACTCTGTATGCAACATTATCACCTTGAAAAGCATGTTACTATAATGTACGACACCTAACAACTTGTAACAACATCTTACAATACCGTAAGTAAACGTAAAATCCATAATAAACCTAATGAATTCGTCCAAGTCTTTTGAACATCGTATTACAAGTTAGGACATCTTAAGACTCTATATGACATATTAGCACGTTGAAAAGCACGTAAGTATGACGTAGGACGCCTTAAAGCTCCAAACAACACATTACAACACCGTACGAAACCATAAAGCTTCATAATAAACCTAATGAATTTGTCCAAGTCCTTTCAAGATCGTACGATAACATCAGGACTTGTTACGACGCTGTATGCGACATTAGCAACATGAAAAGCAATTTATAATAATGTAGGACGCGTTACAACTTTTAAGAACACCTTACATCACCGTTCAAAACATTAAAACTCCATAATAAACCTAATGAATTTTTCCGAGTCATTTAAACATCGTACGACAACTTCGAATTTCTTACGACTCTATATGCCACATTAGCAATTTGAAAAGCATGCTACTATAATGTACGACACCTCACAACTCCTAACAACACCTTACAATAAAGTAAGTAAACATAAAATCCATAATAAACCTAATGAATTCGTCCGAGTCCTTTGAACATCGTATTACAAGCTAGGTCATCTTAAGAATTTGTATGACATATTAGCACGTTGAAAAACACGTAAGTATGACGTAGGACGCCTTAAAGCTCCAAACAACACATTACAACACAGTACGAAACCATAAAACTCCATAATAAACCTAATGAATTTGTCCAAGTCCTTTGAAAATCGTAAGTTAACTCAGGACTTGTTACGACTCTGTATGCGACATTAGCAACATGAAAAACAATTTATAATAATGTAGGACACATTACAACTTTTAAGAACACCTTACATCACCGTTCGAAACATTAAAACTCCATAATAAACCTAATGAATTTTTCCGAGTCATTTAAACATCGTACGACAACTTAGAATTTCTTACGACTCTATATGCCACATTAGCAACTTGAAAAGCATGCTACTATAATGTACGACACCTCGCAACTCCTAACAACACCTTACAATACAGTAAGTAAACATAAAATCCATAATAAACCTAATGAATTCGTCTGAGTCCTTTGAACATCGTATTACAAGTTACGTCATCTTAAGAATCTGTATGAGATACTAGCACGTTGAAAAGCACGTAAGTATGAAGTAGGACGCCTTAAAGCTCCAAACAACACATTACAACACCGTACGAAACCATAAAACTCCATAATAAACCTAATGAATTTGTCCAAGTCCTTTGAAAATCGTAAGTTAACTCAGGACTTGTTACGACTCTGTATGCGACATTAGCAACATGAAAAACAATTTATAATAATGTAGGACACGTTACAACTTTTAAGAACACCTTATATCACCGTTCGAAACATTAAAACTCCATAAGAAACCTAATGAATTTTTCCGAGTCATTTAAACATCGTACGACAACTTAGAATTTCTTACGACTTTATATGCCACATTAGCAACTTGAAAAGCATGCTACTATAATGTACGACACCTCACAACTCCTAACAACACCTTACAATAAAGTAAGTAAACATAAAATCCATAATAAACCTAATGAATTCATCTGAGTCCTTTGAACATCGTATTACAAGCTAGGTCATCTTAAGAATCTGTATGACATATTAGCACGTTGAAAAGCACGTAAGTATGACGTAGGACGCCTTAAAGCTCCAAACAACACATTACAACACAGTACGAAACCATAAAACTCCATAATAAACCTAATGAATTTGTCCAAGTCCTTTGAAAATCATAAGATAACTCAGGACTTTTTATGACTCTGTATGCGACATTAGCAACATGAAAAACAATTTATAATAATGTAGGACGTGTTACAACTTTTAAGAACACCTTACATCACCGTTCGAAACATTAAAACTCCATAGTAAACCTACTAAATTCCTTCGAGTCATTTTAACATCGTACGATAACTTAGAATATCTTATGACTCTGTATGCAACATTATCACCTTGAAAAGCATGTTACTATAATGTACGACACCTAACAACTTGTAACAACATCTTACAATACCGTAAGTAAACGTAAAATCCATAATAAACCTAATGAATTCGTCCAAGTCTTTTGAACATCGTATTACAAGTTAGGACATCTTAAGACTCTATATGACATATTAGCACGTTGAAAAGCACGTAAGTATGACGTAGGACGCCTTAAAGCTCCAAACAACACATTACAACACCGTACGAAACCATAAAGCTTCATAATAAACCTAATGAATTTGTCCAAGTCCTTTCAAGATCGTACGATAACATCAGGACTTGTTACGACGCTGTATGCGACATTAGCAACATGAAAAGCAATTTATAATAATGTAGGACGCGTTACAACTTTTAAGAACACCTTACATCACCGTTCAAAACATTAAAACTCCATAATAAACCTAATGAATTTTTCCGAGTCATTTAAACATCGTACGACAACTTAGAATTTCTTACGACTCTATATGCCACATTAGCAATTTGAAAAGCATGCTACTATAATGTACGACACCTCACAACTCCTAACAACACCTTACAATAAAGTAAGTAAACATAAAATCCATAATAAACCTAATGAATTCGTCCGAGTCCTTTGAACATCGTATTACAAGCTAGGTCATCTTAAGAATTTGTATGACATATTAGCACGTTGAAAAACACGTAAGTATGACGTAGGACGCCTTAAAGCTCCAAACAACACATTACAACACAGTACGAAACCATAAAACTCCATAATAAACCTAATGAATTTGTCCAAGTCCTTTGAAAATCATAAGATAACTCAGGACTTGTTATGACTCTGTATGCGACATTAGCAACATGAAAAACAATTTATAATAATGTAGGACGCGTTACAACTTTTAAGAACACCTTACATCACCGTTCGAAACATTAAAACTCCATAGTAAACCTACTAAATTCCTTCGAGTCATTTTAACATCGTACGATAACTTAGAATATCTTATGACTATGTATGCAACATTATCACCTAGAAAAGCATGTTACTATAATGTACGACACCTAACAACTTGTAACAACATCTTACAATACCGTAAGTAAACGTAAAATCCATAATAAACCTAATGAATTTGTCCAAGTCTTTTGAACATCGTATTACAAGTTAGGACATCTTAAGACTCTATATGACATATTAGCACGTTGAAAAGCGCGTAAGTATGACGTAGGACGCCTTAAAGCTCCAAACAACACATTACAACATTGTACGAAACCATAAAACTCCATAATAAACCTAATTAAACTGTCCAAGTCGTTTCAAGATCGTACGATAATATCAGGACTTGTTACGACGTTGTATGCGACATTAGCAACATGAAAAGCAACTTATAATAATGTAGGATGCGTTACAACTTTAAGAACACCTTACATCACCGTTCGAAACATTAAAACTCCATAATAAACCTAATGAATTTTTCCGAGTCATTTAAACATCGTACGACAACTTAGAATATCTTACGACTCTGTATGCAACATTAGCATCTTGAAAAGCATGTTACTATACTGTACGACACCTCACAACTCCTAACAACACCTTACAATACAATAAGTAAATATAAAACCCATAATAAACCTAATGAATTCGTCCGAGTCCTTTGAACATCGTATTACAAGCTAGGTCATCTTAAGAATCTGTATGACATATTAGCACGTTGAAAAGCACGTAAGTATGACGTAGGACACCTTAAAGCTCCAAACAACACATTACAACATAGTACAAAACCATAAAACTCCATAATAAACCTAATGAATTTGTCCAAGTCCTTTGAAAATCGTAAGATAACTCAGGACTTGTTATGACTCTGTATGCGACATTAGCAACATGAAAAACAATTTATAATAATGTAGGACGCGTTACAACTTTTAAGAACACCTTACATCACCGTTCGAAACATTAAAACTCCATAATAAACCTACTGAATTCCTTCGAGTCATTTTAACATCGTACGATAACTTAGAATATCTTATGACTCTGTATTTCACATTATCACTTGAAAAGCATGTTACTATAATGTACGACACCTAACAACTCGTAACCACACCTTACAATACCATAAGTAAATAAAAATCCATAATAAACCTAATGAATTCGTCTGAGTCCTTTGAACATCGTATTACAAGTTAGGTCATCTTAAGAATCTGTATGACATATTAGCACGTTGAAAAGCACGTAAGTATGACGTAGGACGCCTTAAAGCTCCAAACAACACATTACAACACCGTACGAAACCATAAAACTTCATAATAAACCTAATGAAATTGTCCAAGTCCTTTCAAGATCGTACGATAACATCAGGTCTTGTTACGACGCTGTATGCGACATTAGCAACATGAAAAGCAATTTATAATAATGTAGGACGCGTTACAACTTCTAAGAACACCTTACATCACCATTCGAAACATTAAAACTCCATAATAAACCTAATGAATTCCTCTGAGTCATTCAATCATCGTACGACAACTTAGAATATCTTACGACTCTGTACCCCACATTAGCAACTTGAAAAGCATGCTATTATAATGTACGACACCTCACAACTCCTAACAACACCTTACAATAAAGTAAGTAAACATAAAATCCATAATAAACTTAATGAATTCGTCCGAGTCCTTTGAACATCGTATTACAAGCTAGGTCATCTTAAGAATGTGTATGACATATTAGCACGTTGAAAAACACGTAAGTATGACGTAGGACGCCTTAAAGCTCCAAACAACACATTACAACACAGTACGAAACCATAAAACTCCATAATAAACCTAATGAATTTGTCCAAGTCCTTTGAAAATCATAAGATAACTCAGGACTTGTTATGACTCTGTATGCGACATTAGCAACATGAAAAACAATTTATAATAATGTAGGACGCGTTACAACTTTTAAGAACACCTTACATCACCGTTCGAAACATTAAAACTCCATAGTAAACCTACTAAATTCCTTCGAGTCATTTTAACATCGTACGATAACTTAGAATATCTTATGACTCTGTATGCAACATTATCACCTTGAAAAGCATGTTACTATAATGTACGACACCTAACAACTTGTAACAACATCTTACAATACCGTAAGTAAACGTAAAATCCATAATAAACCTAATGAATTCGACTGAGTCTTTTGAACATCGTATTACAAGTTAGGACATCTTAAGACTCTATATGACATATTAGCACGTTGAAAAGCATGTAAGTATGACGTAGGACGCCTTAAAGCTCCAAACAACACATTACAACACCGTACGAAACCATAAAACTCCATAATAAACCTAATGAAACTGTCCAAGTCGTTTCAAGATCGTACGATAACATCAGGACTTGTTACGACGCTGTATGCGACATTAGCAACATGAAAAGCAACTTATAATAATGTAGGATGCGTTACAACTTTAAGAACACCTTACATCACCGTTCGAAACATTAAAACTCCATAATAAACCTAATGAATTTTTCCGAGTCATTTAAACATCGTACGACAACTTAGAATATCTTACGACTCTGTATGCAACATTAGCATATTGAAAAGCATGTTAATATACTGTACGACACCTCACAACTCCTAACAACACCTTACAATACAATAAGTAAATATAAAACCCATAATAAACCTAATGAATTCGTCCGAGTCCTTTAAACATCGTATTACAAGCTAGGTCATCTTAAGAATCTGTATGACATATTAGCACGTTGAAAAGCACGTAAGTATGACGTAGGACACCTTAAAGCTCCAAACAACACATTACAACATAGTACGAAACCATAAAACTCCATAATAAACCTAATGAATTTGTCCAAGTCCTTTGAAAATCGTAAGATAACTCAAGACTTGTTATGACTCTGTATGCGACATTAGCAACATGAAAAACAATTTATAATAATGTAGGACGCGTTACAACTTTTAAGAACACCTTACATCACCGTTCGAAACATTAAAACTCCATAATAAACCTACTGAATTCCTTCGAGTCATTTTAACATCGTACGATAACTTAGAATATCTTATGACTCTGTATTTCACATTATCACTTGAAAAGCATGTTACTATAATGTACGACACCTAACAACTCGTAACCACACCTTACAATACCATAAGTAAATAAAAATCCATAATAAACCTAATGAATTCGTCTGAGTCCTTTGAACATTGTATTACAAGTTAGGTCATCTTAAGAATCTGTATGACATATTAGCACGTTGAAAAGCACGTAAGTATGAAGTAGGACGCCTTAAAGCTCCAAACAACACATTACAACACCGTACGAAACCATAAAACTTCATAATAAACCTAATGAAATTGTCCAAGTCCTTTCAAGATCGTACGATAACATCAAGACTAGTTACGACGCTGTATGCAACATTAGCAACATGAAAAGCAATTTATAATAATGTAGGACGCGTTACAACTTCTAAGAACACCTTACATCACCATTCGAAACATTAAAACTCCATAATAAACCTAATGAATTCCTCTAAGTCATTCAATCATCGTACGACAACTTAGAATATCTTACGACTCTGTACCCCACATTAGCAACTTGAAAAGCATGCTACTATAATGTACGACACCTCACAACTCCTAACAACACCTTACAATAAAGTAAGTAAACATAAAATCCATAATAAACCTAATGAATTCGTCCGAGTCCTTTGAACATCGTATTACAAGCTAGGTCATCTTAAGAATCTGTATGACGTATTAGCACGTTGAAAAACACGTAAGTATGACGTAGGACGCCTTAAAGCTCCAAACAACACATTACAACACAGTACGAAACCATAAAACTCCATAATAAACCTAATGAATTTGTCCAAGTCCTTTGAAAATCATAAGATAACTCAGGACTTGTTATGACTCTGTATGCGACATTAGCAACATGAAAAACAATTTATAATAATGTAGGACGCGTTACAACTTTTAAGAACACCTTACATCACCGTTCGAAACATTAAAACTCCATAGTAAACCTACTAAATTCCTTCGAGTCATTTTAACATCGTACGATAACTTAGAATATCTTACGACTCTGTATGCAACATTATCACCTTGAAAAGCATGTTACTATAATGTACGACACCTAACAACTTGTAACAACATCTTAAATACCGTAAGTAAACGTAAAATCCATAATAAACCTAATGAATTCGACTGAGTCTTTTGAACATCGTATTACAAGTTAGGACATCTTAAGACTCTATATGACATATTAGCACGTTGAAAAGCATGTAAGTATGACGTAGGACGCCTTAAAGCTCCAAACAACACATTACAACACCGTACGAAACCATAAAACTCCATAATAAACCTAATGAAATTGTCCAAGTCCTTTCAAGATCGTACGATAACATCAGGACTTGTTACGACGTTGTATGTGACATTAGCAACATGAAAAGCAATTTATAGTAATGTAGGACGCGTTACAACTTCTAAGAACACCTTACATCACCGTTCGAAACATTAAAACTCCATAATAAACCTAATGAATTCCTCCGAGTCATTCAATCATCGTACGACAACTTAGAATATCTTACGACTCTGTACCCCACATTAGCAACTTGAAAAGCATGGTACTATAATGTACGACACCTCACAACTCTTAACAACACCTTACGATACAGTAAGTAAACATAAAATCCATAATAAACCTAATGAATTCGACTGAGTCTTTTGAACATCGTATTACAAGTTAGCTCATCTTAAGAATCTGTATGACATATTAGAACGTTGAAAAGCACGTAAGTATGACGTAGGACGCCTTAAAGCTCCAAACAACACATTACAACACCGTACGAAACCATAAAACTCCATAATAAACCTAATGAAATTGTCCAAGTCCTTTCAAGATCGTACGATAACATCAGGTCTTGTTACGACGTTGTATGCGACATTAGCAACATGAAAAGAAATTTATAGTAATGTAGGACGCGTTACAACTTCTAAGAACACCTTACATCACCGTTCGAAACATTAAAACTCCATAATAAACCTAATGAATTCCTCCGAGTCATTCAATCATCGTACGACAACTTAGAATATCTTACGACTCTGTACCCCACATTAGCAACTTGAAAAGCATGCTACTTTAATGTACGACACCTCACAACTCCTAACAACACCTTACAATACAATAAGTAAACATAAAATCCATAATAAACCTAATGAATTCGTCCGAGTTCTTTGAACATCGTATTACAAGTTAGGTCATCTTAAGAATCTGTATGACATATTAGCACGTTGAAAAGCACGTAAGTATGACGTAGGACGCCTTAAAGCTCCAAACAACACATTACAACAACGTACGAAACCATAAAACTCCATAATAAACCTAATGAATTTGTCAAAGTCCTTTGAAAATCGTAATTTAACTCAGGACTTGTTAGTACTCTGTATGCGACATTAGCAACATGAAAAACAATTTATAATAATGTTGGACGCGTTACAACTTTTAAGAACACCTTACATCACCGTTCGAAACATTAAAACTCCATAGTAAACCTACTAAATTCCTTCGAGTCATTTTAACATCGTACGATAACTTAGAATATCTTATGACTCTGTATGCCACATTATCACCTTAAAAAGCATGTTACTATAATGTACGACACCTAACAACTCGTAACAACACCTTACAATACCGTAAGTAAACATAAAATCCATAATAAACCTAATGAATTCGTCCAAGTCTTTTGAACATCGTATTACAAGTTAGTACATCTTAAGACTCTATATGACATATTAGCACGTTGAAAAGCACGTAAGTATGACGTAGGACGCCTTAAAGCTCCAAACAACACATTACAACATCGTACGAAACCATAAAACTCCATAATAAACCTAATGAAATTGTCCAACTCCTTTCAAGATCGTACGATAACATCAGGACTTGTTACGACGCTGTATGCGACATTAGCAACATGAAAAGCAATTTATAATAATGTAGGACGCGTTACAACTTCTAAGAACACCTTACATCACCGTTCGAAACATTAATACTACATAATAAACCTAATGAATTCCTCCGAGTCATTTAATCATCGTAATACAACTTAGAATATCTTACGACTCTGTATGCCACATTAGCAACTTGAAAAGCATGCTACTATAATGTATGACACCTCACAACTCCTAACAACACCTTACAATACAGTAAGTAAACATAAAATCCATAATAAACCTAATGAATTCGTCTGAGTCCTTTGAACATCGTTGTGACACCCGGCAAATTTCGGTCAATATTCGTACTAGCTTAAAACGTGCTTATAATTTTGAGATGCGTCATTTGACTTAATTATAATAATTAAGTATTATTTAAGTTAGAAAAGCCCATTTTTGTGGATAGTTTTGCAATTTGTGAATTTTTGAAATTGCTTAATCCCGTAGCAGTTAAATACCCGGTAATGAACGTTGTTGACTACCTGATGAATTTTAACAGTCCAATAATTGATATAATGCTCGAGATAGCATCAAATAATATATTTTGGGTGTGTATAAGTGAAAACATAATAAAAACTAAAAGCGATGTATTTTATCCGATGTTTTTCCGGTTATCGCGTGTGTTTCAATTGTTGCCCGGTTTCACTACCAGTGCACTACCCGGAGTACAATAAAATATTTATTAATATATTTTTACTATTTTAAGTGTGAAAAATTAATATTTGAAGTATTATGGTATAAAAGGGGTAAACATTTTAAAAGACTTGAAAATGTTAGTGGTATAAGTGTGTAATGTTTATATAATTTGATTTTATAAAAAAAAAGTATAATTTTTTTTTATATTAAAACCAGCCATGTGCCTATATCCCCCTAATCCCCACACAAAATCTTATTAAATCTCCAAAATCTACATAAACTCTCTTTACACACTTCCCATTACACCACTACCACACTCCAACATCCTTTCACCACTTCAACACTCCATCCCCTTCTCCTCCTCTCTCTAAAACCGAACCCACCACCTCCACCACCTCAAAATTTCGGCCAAGACATCACCACCACTCTCCACATTCACCTCTTCCACTTTCTTGCAAGATCTAGTGTTTTTGGAAGTCTTTGGAGCAAGTAGGAGCATCCAAGAGGTGTTTAAAGGCCAAATCCATCTTCTTCATCTTTTTCTAGTGTTCATCAATGGTATGAACTCTTTTCATTTTGATTTTTGTGGTTTGAATGTGTTCAAGATTGTGTTCTTGAAGTGTTGTTCACCAAACCTTAAACCAAAAAGATGAATGTTTTTAAATGGAAATAGGTTTTCAAAATGGGTGTGTGTGTGTATGTGTGTATGTCGGTAAGTATGTATGTATATATATGTGTGGGTGTTTTTGATTTTTAAAACAAGATTTCATAAGTGTTAAATGAATGGTTTTGAAAGTTTGATAAAGGAAAAGGGAAGAAATGAACAACTATATGTTATGTGTGGTCATCAAAACATGATTTTGGGTATATATATATATAGATCCATAGGTATATGTGTGTGTGTGAGTATTTACATGTTAGTGAAATGATGATAATGTTGTGTTCTTGCATTGATGATGTTTAGATCAAAGTGTTGAAAGATTGTTTGGGTGAAAATGAGGTAAAATGAATGAGTATATGATAGTTGTAATAATGAAATATGAATGTATGTATGTATGTATGTATATGAAACCGTATGTATGTATGTATGTGTGAATATATGCTAGTTGGTATTATGATGTGTATTTACACTTAAATTGTTTAGATCTTAACATGCAAATAGGTATTAATGAAAATATGATAATAAGGTCACTAAATGATTTTGAATAACATGAAAAAGTGTTAGGAAAATACTTACAAAAATGTAGTCATATGACATGAAATTGGAAGATGTTATTTTTGTGAAAAACTTGCTACATGTTTATTTGTGAAATTGCTAGATGAAAGCATGATAAGTGTTTTGTTATGATGATTATGATATTATGAAATACATGATTTCTTAAAGTGTAAAAATTGTTTTTAGATGTAAGAAATATTAATGTAAGTAGTGATATATGATACTTGGAGTTTAAAAAGACTTAAAATGTAATTTTTATACATTTTTGTAAAGATATAAAAACTAATTTATATTCTGAGTTAAATCATATTTTTGAATATTTATAAACTTTATAAAATAAGTATTTTAAATGTATTATAAGAAAGATGTGATTAAACCTTACAAATAACGGTTTTTTATACGAAAATACGCGTAAAACGCATCGATTTTTACTTAAAAAAGTAAATATATAAAAATATTATTTTCAACAGATTATAAAGTATATTTTTATATAAAAATATGAGATTTAAAGTTTGGTACAAAAACATAGAGTTTTAAACTCAAAAACGTGCAAACTATGTACCCGGAAAAGCCGAAAACAACGATTTTCGACTCTAAAACGTAATATTTTTGTAAACTGTTTTGGATCAGAAACTTTGAGCTTATTTTTAAGTTAACCTACTGATATAAAAGTATTTATAATGTAATGACAAAAATACGGGTATTAGGTTGCTTTCCGTGACCTGAAAACGTTCCCGAAAATGTTGAAATTGACATGTTTAGCTAATATTGTGATTTTTATTGAAAATGTATGAAATATGATTTTTGTTATGTGAAAATATGTTTAGATATATATAATTTCATGTGATTAATAAGTTGTTTATGAAAACGTGGTTAAATGTCCCGTTAAGTGCTAACCGTCATGTTGAAAACTGCATACTAGTTAACTAGAGAAAAATGTATATTTTTCTAAGTGTTATGAACTTTAATTATGACATGAGAATATTAAATTATATTTTCCTAAGTATATGAATAATATTGGATAAGTAAAGGTGTTTGTTTTACTTAGAAAAGTTAAAGGACTAAATATGACTTTTATGTGTCATTACATTTGTGCTAGATGTGTTTATGTGATTAGTAGTATGAAAGCTAATCAAAGAATAACAAAATAACAAAGTGTGTTATTATATATGTAATATTAATCGAAGGCAAAGATCACCAACGGGTCATTAAAATTAAGGGTTGATGTTTTTGTAAATGAAACGTTTTCACGTAAGTCTAGTTAGGTTTTGGTGAACAACCTACACGGTTTTAGACTTGATATATATGTGCATCTTTTGAACGGGTCCTTTGTGTATAGGATGTTCTTAGGTGGTGTTATTGTTGGGCTTATATGTTCTAGCTTTTCGCGTATCCACTGTGAGTTTCTCGGCCCCTTTTTAAATAATGTTTTATTTAACTGTTTTGGGGGAAAAATATGTATTTGTTTAACTTGTTTTGATATGAATTGGGAGACATGTGAGTTCTTCGGCCCCTTTTTAAATAACGTTTTATTTAACTGTTTTGGGGGAAAAACATGTATTTGTTTATAATGTTTTGATATGAATTGAGAGACATGTGAGTTTCTCGGCCCCTTTTTAAATAATGTTTTATTTAACTGTTTTGGGGGAAAAACATGTATTTGTTTAACTTGTTTTGATATGAATTGGGAGGCATGTGAGTTCTTCGGCCCCTTTTTAAATAACGTTTTATTTAACTGTTTTGGGGGAAAAACATGTATTTGTTTATAATGTTTTGATATGAATTGAGAGCCATGTGAGTGTCTCGGCCCCTTTTTAAATAATGTTTTATTTAAATATTTTCGGGGGAAAAACATGTATTTTGTTTATGTTGTTTTTGATATGTATTGGGAGACGGGTATTGTTGTTGACCAAAATGATGGCATGAGTGTTTGATGATTTTACGCGTAATGCCCTCTCATAATCATTAATTTCTCTTGGAGTGAGAAACCACGAGTTATATTGGTAGATCTATCGGGATTGGAATTCCGCCCCTCGTGATCAGTCGCTCTGATCGTGTTGACATGCGGGGGAATATAAGTTGATTGTTGTGAGGGAACTTCGTTTCTTGGTTTGATTATGGACTCATGACTTTGATGATTCATTTGTCTCTGGGCCTAGCTAGCCCTTGACGTACGGTCTTGTTGATGTCTCAAAGCCAAGCATATCTATTGTGAATGAAAAAAGACTTTACTTTGATTAAAACCCGAAAACTCACCAACTTTATGTTGACTTAGTTTTTACATGTTTTTCAGGTACTAAGTGATGGGCATGGGAATTTGTGGAAGGATTGTTTTTGGACTACAAACTCCACATTTGGTTTATGTGTTTTGGGACCTCTTTGTTTAAAATTTTGTTTGGTTTTACTTCAAACAATCTACGCTTTATTAAGACAATATTGTATTTTATTTTCTTAACGAAAAATGGTGGGATGTTAACGTGTCAACATTAACACTTTTAATTACCTTTTAAATTAATGTGGATGTTTGCTTTATAATTAATGGGTGCCAACTTCGCTCTAAGCACCAAATACTCGTGACTTCCGCTGCAACGATTTTTGGGGTGTGACAGAAGTTGGTATCAGAGCCAATGGTTATAGCGAACTAGAAAAGTTTTTGAAAAATTCTAGACTATAACTTGAAAGTCTTTTTGAAAAATCTTAAAGTCCTAAAAACACTTCCAAAATTCTCAAGCATTTTTGTGTGCGTTTTGATTTTTAGATTGTATATCTAAGAATACCTTGTGTGGTTTAAATTGATTAAATATACCTTGTGTGGTTTATAATTATTAGATTGGATATCTAAGTGTACCTTGTGTGCTTATTTGATATAAGTGTATTTAAGTGCCTTTTAAGGTAGAAGTTAAGTACGAATATGCCTTTTGTTTTCACAAATGTTGGAAAGAGTCCCCGAGACACGAGTCTCACTTAGCACCACTTTAGGGTTAGTCGTTGAGTCCGTGATTGATGTAGAGCCGGTGATGGACGCTCAGAGTGATGATGTTCAAGACACCATATCTTCGAATGAATTATAGCGAACCCCCGAGCACTGCATAGTATATTCCTGGAGGCGTAGAAAGATCTTTCGTATGGTTGTTCATGATGAGGTTGCACCCGAACCCAATAGGGTAAGGGAGTCGGTGGTTGATTCACCAGGTGTAGAGCGCGGTTTTCCGTTTGTATTCTAGTTCGACGACTCGTCTAGTACTCCACGTTTAGATCCCATGTTAGAAAAATCTATCGAACGTTTTCTTCTTACTCTTACCGCAAGGTGTGCTTAGTACGAACGGTAGATCGATGAATTACAAGATAGAGATGCAGATCGTGTTTGACGCGTGCCAGATGATGCTTACCCGGTTGACTTCTCTCGAGGAGAGAACTACGTTAAAGGCGCTCGTAGATGATTGGTTAAATCGATAGAATAAAATAAATAAATAAATAAATAAAAATATGATAAAACTTTATATCGGTAAAGAATTCTACGATCTCACTAAATTCTGTTATTCCGAAGTAAGCCCTTCCTTTTCTTTCTATGATCATTAGATCGGTAACTTTAGTAGCCGATGTGGCGGTGAGGATTGACGATAATTCACGATTTTGTTATTGATTGGTTACTTATGTTATGTGGTATTACGTACGATACTCAAACATTTAACCCCATGATATGAACTATACCTTATCATATTTATTAATATTTTATTTGTTAGAAATAAAATACGCCCCTGGTAATTCGAATGACACCTTCGGATGGAGGTATAGGATTTAGCCTAATTAATAGCTCCACATGGACACACTGCTCTGGAATAGTGTGACGCTAGTTTAACAATAGGACGTGGTAGAGGACGTGACGTTTCAGATGGTAACCTTAGTGACATCTTAGTATTAGTAGTTCTTTAGTTACTAGATCATCTAAGCATGTATGGATGATTTTAGGAGCTTCTCGAAATAGTTAAATCAAGTGGTAATCACTGATTTTATTGAACTATGGAAAAAGGAATCTATAGTGAGGGTGTACTTATGAGACTTTTCAAGTTTGTCACCCACGAATTTTTACTGGTTCTGAAAGTCCACTTGACATGGTGAGATGGATTGCGAAAATGAGTCGGTTATGGCAATAGGCAATTGCCCAAGACGGCCAAAGAATTAAGAATGCCACATGTACATTTCAGGATGAAACGTTGACGTGATGAAATACGTTAATCCGGAATTCGGATGAAGTTACTGTTTATGGTCTTTCATGGAACGATCTGAAGGAAAGATTGTTACGGGAGTATTTTCCCCAAAATGAGTTTTGTGTCAAATGGAATTTTAAGTATTAATTGGTCTAAACTCTAGTAAGTTAAGTAAGATATATATTACTGAATTAGCTAATGGAAATAAAATCGGAACTTGTGAATTATTTAGGAATTTTTCCTAGAAATTAGAAAGTCATTCCTTTAGTATAGATCTTTACCCGTTAAACTTGGTAGTTCCGTTGTAGTTATCAGTGTGGATTGATTGATTGGACATTGTGCCGAGGAAGTTTGTATTGAAAAGATTGTTCGGCTTCCGTTTGAAAACGGTGAAGTTTTAACTGTTTTAGGAGATAAAGGAAAGTCTTCTTTAAAAATCGAAATATCATGAAAGCTTATGAGTATTGGAGCAAAGGATGTCCGATGTTTTTACTTAGTTAAATTTATCAATGCCAAGGACGTTGAACAAAAGTTTGGGGATCACCTGTGTTGTTCGTTATGAAAAATGATGGATCATTTAGGATGTGTATAGATTTTTGAGAAAGTTAAATGAACTTATAATTAAGATTAGATATATGTTGCCTAGGATTGATGATTTGTTCGATCAGCTACACGTTGTAGTTATTATTCTAAGATCAATATTCGATACGGCTACCATTAGTTGTTAATAGCCGAAGATGATGTCCCGAATACTGCTTTTAGGACGCGTTATGGACATTATGAGTGTTTGGTCATGCCGTGTAGTTTTAAAAAAAATGTACCTGTAGTATTCATGGAGCTTATGAATAGGTTGTGTAGACCTTATTTGGATAAGTTTAGAATAGTATTCACTAACGGTATACTTATTCATTCACAAACCAATAGAGATCATGAATATCTTCTAAAGTTTATTCTAGAAATGTTAAGAAATGAGAAATTTTATGCTATGATTTCAAAATGTGAGTCCTGGCTTAGGGAAGTTTATTGTCTTGGTCACGTGAAGCGCCAAAAAGACTGAGGCCAATAAGATTTGTGAAGCGCCAAAAACTCCTACGGAGGTGCGTTAATTTTTAGGATTAGCTGGTACTACCAAAGGTTTATTGAAAACTTCTCTAAATGATGTAGCCATTGAAGTTATTAACCCGTAAGGATAGGAAATCCGATCGGTTATATGATCAAGAGTTAGCATTCTAGACGATGAAGCACAAGCTATGTTGTGCGTCTATATTGTCACTCCTAGAAGGAATAGATGATTTTGTTGCATGTTGTGATACGTCTCATTTAGGTCTTACGTGTGTCTCGATTCAGAGAGAAGATGTTGTATCTTAAACGTCTAAGAAACTCAAAGTGCATGAAAAGAATTACACTACGCATGGCTTGGATTTAGCATGTCTTTGATGAGAAGGAGCTCAATACGAGACGACGATGTTGGGTCGAGTTATGAAATGACTACGACTGTGATATTCGTTATCTCCTAGGAAAAAGCCAAGGTTGTTGATGATGCACTAAGTAGAAAGGAAAGATAGAAACCTTTGTGTTTTCGCGCGTTAGAATTAGCTCTTTAGTCGTATCTCACTTCCCAAATACGTGATGCTCAGAGTGAAGCTCTGAGTGAAGAAAATTTGGGAAATGAAAGGATGTAAGGATTGATTAAGGATTTGGTGACCCAATATGAAAAGGGAGATTGCATCCTACGTGAGTAAACGTATAACATGTTTTAGGGTTAAAGCTGAATATCGAAAGCCTTTAGGACTTTTGCTACAACTTGAAATCCCACAATGGAAATGGGAGCGAATCACGATGGATTTCATAACGATGTTACCCCGCAAATCTAGTGGTGATAACACTATTTGGGTAATTGTTGATCGTTTGACGTAATCTGCTCACTTGTTGCCCTTTAAGGAATCTTTCAAGTAGGATAGTTGTAAAGGATCTACCTTGAGAAGTTAGTATCTTCTGATAATGTGTCTGTCTTAATCTTTTTAGATAACGATAGTCGTTTTACTTCGAGACATTAGAGAGTTTTGTATAAAACTATGGGTACTCGTTTGGATATGAGTATGGTGTATCACCACAAAGATTGTCAGAGTGAACGGACGATTCAAACTCTGAAAGACTTGTTGCGAGCATGTGTGATTGATTTTGGTAGGAATTAGGATAGCCTCCTACCTATAGCTTAGTTTTCTTATAACTATAGTTATCGCGCTAGTATCAGGACCACTCCGTGTTGAGGCTCTGTATGAAAGAAAATGTCGTTCATGACTTTGTTGTGCTAAAATGGGTGAAAAAGAATTATGTGTGCCCGAGATTATCCAGGAAACTGCAGATAAAGTTTTCCAAGTTATGAAAAGATTTGAAGCCGTTGTGTATCGGCAAACGAGTTATGCGGATAATCGGATGAGACCATTAGAATTCCGAGTAGGAAATCGTGTATTTTTGTAAGTGTCACCTTGGAAAGGTGTAGTTAGATTTGGCAACCAAGAGAAGCTTAACCCCCGGTATATAGGACCATTCGAGATTTTGAAAAGGATTGGCCTAGTTGCTTATCGACTTACGTTACCTAGTGAGCTTAGTGGTGTGCGTGACGTGTTCCTTGTCTTGAATTTGAAAAAGTGTTTGTCTGAAAAGACATCGATGATACCGTTTGAGGGAGTTCGTATTGATGATAAACTCCATTTCGTTGAGGAAACAGTAGAGGGTTGGACTCGAAAGTTCAAAAACTCAGGCAAAGTTGTACCGATTTGGTCAAGATTAGATGTAATTCTAAATAAGGACCATATTATTCGTAGGAACGTCGAGACTGAAATAAGTAATAATATGATAGGTTCAATTGGATCGTGAAAATCGCTCAATGATCAGAATAACATAAACACAAACACAGTTTAATCATTAACACAATTCATACTAATAATTCTCTTTGTATATTGATGATCAAAGCAGTATTGTGATACAAGGTGCAGGAGAAAATAAATCACACACACAAGTTCTCTCTCTTACGTGAATATTGTGATCTAGCCTCTCCCCTCACACTCTCTCACTACATTCTTTAAAGCAAACAAATACAAGTTTAAGGAATATAACAAAATAGACCCTAAACTATATACAAACATATAAACAAAATACAAAGTAAATCTTAACTAGGAAATAACCCTAACAGTACTCCCCCTAAGATTTATCTTTGAATCTTCAGCAAAATCTTCAATCTTTTTCTTCTTTGTTCAGCATCAATCTCTTTCTACCAATCTTCCGGTTCATCTTTGACATTCAGCAGCTCTCTTCCTTTGTACTCTTCTTGTTCCTTCAGAGCTTTTTCTATACAGGACTTGAACTTTTCAGCAATTTTGGCTTGTCTCGGCTTGGACTCATTTGTCAGAATTGGGCAGGCATTCATGCGTCTAAGTGAATCCAGATTTAAACCTGCAAAGTCAATATTAGCCTAAAATTCGAATGGCATCTCCTGGCCTTTGACTTGCACCTCCAAAGTTCCTTTTCTAGATATCCTCATATACTCTATCTCTGGTAAATCAACCCTCACGAGATTAGAGTTCAGCAATGCCTTTCTTACTCGTATCTTTTCAGTTGCCGCAGCTATTACTTCAATCATCACAACAAACAACTTCCTATCAGCTTCAGCAAGTGCATCTTTACACTTCTCCATTCTATAGCTTCTCAAAAAGTCTATGTATGACGGATGTAAAAGCTTCAACTCAAAAGTACTAAACAGTGTAATCATATCTTTGTCCCAATCATCCAAATTCCTAACCAGCTTCAACTCAAATGTTTCTTGATTGTAAAACACTCTAAGTATTGGCTTCGTCATCTGAGTTCCATCAATCACTTTCAGTCCAGGGTCTGTCACCTTGTCAAAGTATTCATCCGAAAATTCCTCTAAATACATATCTTCAGTAACAACAAGTCTCTTTTTCTTCCTTTCTTTCTTCGCTTGCACATATGCTGTATCTTCTTGTTGGCCTCTAAAGTCAAGATACTTCGGTGGTCTGGCTATTCCGGCATCAAGCAGCATCACACATTTATCACCACGCTCAGCATGCGTGTGATTTATCAACCTAAGTTTGTGCAGCTCCTTCAAATCTTGAACTTCCAACTTAAAAATGCTCGAGAAGTAATGGTATACATCACATAAACCATTCACTCTCTTAATCATAAATGCATCAAACACTTCATCGTATTTCCATGCTATGATTTTCACCTTCTTATTCTTCTCTGGCACTATCATAGAATCAAGCAACTCAGCAATGGACTGACCTTTGCTCAGCAGTGACCTCACCACGTCACCTGCTGTGGCTGACTTATGCCATGATTCCCGAACATCCATCGGTATGTTGTATGATTTAACTTCGCTGGGAAACATATCAATCAACTCGTGCCTTTTCTTATGAGCATTTTCAGGTAGAGCCATCACCGGAATCTCCTTTGGTCCAAGAACTTTGAATCTTTTTGTCAGCTCGAAATACTGAGGATTGTTGTAGTCCAAGTAAAACATACGATTGTACATTTTTTCAGTCTTCATAAAGCTAACAACAATTTTCCTCAAAGATTCAGATTTCAACCTCTTCAAAGTCTTATATGGATAATTTCTCGAACTCAACCAACTACGCATATCTGAAGCTGTCATTTCATTTGGATTTTGGTGATACAGTTCAGTCGGAGGTAAATCTTCTATATTCAAACTCTCTTGCATTGGAGTCCATTCACCCATCTCAATAACAAACTCTTTCTTATCTGCATCAGCTTTATCTTGAGCAATCATGCATTTCTTGTACTCTTCATTTATCTGGCTCACCGTCAATCCATTCAAAAACACTAAATTGTATTTCATCCTTTCAAGATATGCAAATCTTTGATCCAAATCATCCGGAATCTCCTCAACAACATTCGGTTCTGGTTCAGCTTCATCATCAGATTCAGTAAAGTCTATATCATCTAAGTCATCCAAAGCTTCAATCATAGGTGCATTGTCAGTTTGAACCGGCTCAGACTGACTTGCAACTTCAGCTACAGTTTCAGGCATATCCACAGCTTCAGATTGAATCGGCTCAACCTGAACTGTTTCTTCAGAACCAACTTCTTTCTCACTATCTGTGGCAGCAAATACTTCAGTTTCAGCTATAGATTCAGTTTTCTCAGTCTCAACTTCAGCTACAGATTGAATCGGCTCAATCTGCACTGTCTCATCTATCTTTGCCTTTTTCGAACTGTTTTCATCTCCAAAAATCTCAGGTATAGCATCTATCTTCCTTTTTCCCTCAGCTTTGTCCATATTGACAGTTTCAGCAACAGCTTCATCGGGAATATTGATTGGTGATTCTACCATTATACCAACATTCGTAGTACCTCATGCTCTAGTCAAATAAACTTTAGGTACTTGAGATTCAGTCACTTCGACTACTTCTTCTGAAAAATCTTTATCTGATGATGAGCCAGCTTTCTTCGGTTTCGTTTCCTCCAACCATTTTTCTAGCATTTCTTTCTCGGCCTCCAACGTATTGCATTCAACTTTCAGTTCTTTGTAATCATATTTCAGATTCTCATGCTCCTCCTTCAGTTTTTCATAATCGTCCTTCAATTTCACATGTTCATCAACAAGCTTGACATGATCCTCATCCAACTTTTTGAAGGTTTTCAAATTCTGATTATGAATATCCCAGTACTCATCAAATCTTTTCTTTTTCCTTTCATTAGAAGCTTTCAACAAATCATTCGCTTCTATCAACTTTGCAACCATCTCCTCTAACTCTGCAATTCTTTTCTCCTTCTCATTTTCATCAACTTTTGACACAAAGTTTGGTGAAGACTCCAAACCTTGTTCAATGTTTTCAGCAAATTAGGATGATGTGGTGGGAATATCAACAGCAGTAGGATCAGCAACGCCAGCATCAGCTTCCTCAACTATCTGTGCCATAGTTTCAGCTTCGGCCATTGCCTCCTGAGCAATCTGAAGTACATCTATCTCTTCAGGCTCTACAATCACAGGCTCTTTAATTGATTTCGACCTCTTTCTTCTAACATACTGAATAGAGATATCCTTTGAGATTTCAGCAACTTCTTCTTCAGCAGCAGAAGCAACCTCAACAGGTTCTTCTATCACAACATTCTCAATCTCTACCTCCATTGGTTCAACTGTTTCAACAATCTCTGCCTCCTCTGAATTAGATTCAGATTCAACACCTTCATTACCACCGTCATCATGTTCATCATCACTATCACTATCTTCATCATTGTCACCATTATCATTATCATCTTCTTCTTCATCTTCTGGATGACGAGCAAAGTACTCGTCATCATCCAACAGGTTATCAGGCACCTCATCCACTAGGTCCTATGGATTAACTATCTCACCATTAGAAATATGATAATATACTCCTTCAACATCTTCTTCATTGTTGGCTATATCTCTCATATAGTCAAACAACTCTACATTAGGCACATTCCCGATACTCATCTTTCGGTAAGATAGATCGTTCATGTCCTCAGTGTATAGCATACCTCCAGCATAACCTTCGGATCTGATGATAGGATAGGCAATGTTGATCATCAGTTGTAAGAATCTCTGGTACATGAGAAACTTAAACCTCTTGCCCTTCACCAAGTTAAAAATAAAGCCATTCATGATCCATCTCGACATATTAAATGGCTTATACTCTGCTATGGCAACAATCGGTGATGCAATATCTGATGGGAAATTATCAAACCCTGCACTCCTCCTGGACATGCACTGTTGCACAACATAGCATAACAGCTTATACTTCTTTCCCAATTTTGCCTTATAAAACTGTGATTTTGGAAATACAGGTGGATGCCCCATATTAACAAAACATGATTTGCACTCGTCCATTGTCAACTCATCATTCATCCCAATCTCATCTTCATCTATTCTCAGGGCATGTCTAATAGCTTCTTCAGAAACTGTCAGAACCATATCTCTAGTTATGTTGCCTCGAACAACAGTAACTCCATTCTCTTCTCTAATCACCTCTGCTGTCCTCCAAAAACTTTTAATCAACCTTGCATATATGACCGGTTTGGCACACATAGCATACACATATTTGGTCCTTTTGATAAACTTGATCATATCTCTGTAACCTTCTGTTTCAGGGATAGATTCATCTAGAACTGCCACCAAATTGTGTTTAGGCTCAAACTTGAGATTCTCCATCTGTTAAAACACAAACAAACACAAAACAAGACAAATGTGTTAGATTCTTCATTAAAACATATCAAAATTTTCATAAGTGTTTGAATAAAAGTTAGAAAGCAAAACATTCACATAATCATTTTAAATTCTAAATTGTTCTAATAACCTGATTTTCATCATTTTAATCAAACAACATTGAATCTTAAAGATTATACTTTATGTTTCAAGTTTAACAATTAATCACTTAATACATAATTTTGACAATTTTATGATGAAATTGTTTATCATGTTTAGGTTCAGTTTTAACAAGTATTGATCACTTTTAAACAGATATTTCATCATTTTGATGTTTAACTTTTAACAGCTTCAAAGTTCATCAATGGCGATTTTAACAGTTATGACAATTTCAATTGATTCAGTTGATTTTAAGGTGTTTTGGTGCAAATGAGTGATTGATTGTTGATGTTCGACAGTTTTTAACCTTAAAACAACATTCGATTTAGGTTTTAACACACAAAATCAAAGTGTCGATTCAATGCACAAAACAATGTTCATCATCGTTTTTCTTTTTAACGGTTGATTTGCAGGTCTATCAAAGTCAAAAACACTAAATCACTACCTTATCCAATCGATCAACCTTGTTACAGAGCAAAACGATTGAATATGATAACAGACGATTTAAGTACAGAGTGTTTGCTTGAAAGTGAATGTGTGAAATGATAAGTGTTTGTGAAGAGGCGGGTTTTTGTATCGTCAAAAATTTAGGTCAAACCTAAGGTGCCGGGTCAACAAAATGGACGGGTAAACCTAAAAAGGCCCAATAAGCTTTGCCGGGTCAAGTATTGTAGTGACGGGTCATGTACTGTAGTGACGGGTCAAGTACATAAGGCAAGTCACAAACATATGAACAACACTTGACGGATCAAACACTGTAGAGAAGGGTAAGTCACTGTAGTGACGGGTAAAGGTTAGGAACAACTACACCTGATGGGTTTTATCAATCACCCGGCAGAATAGTAGTCTTCAAACATCACCCGGCAACCTTTCTTCATTACCCGGCAGCACAGTTGCTTTCCTTCTTCATCCGGCTTGCTTTCTTCATCACCCGGCAACATAGTTGCTTTCTCTTTCACACGGCATGCTTTTCTTCATCACACGGCAACACAATTGTATCACCCGGCAGTATAGTGAACACTTGTCACCCGGCAGATATTTATGACCTTCACCCGGCTGTATTTGACATGATCATTGCCCGGCTGTACAGTGGTCACAATATCTTCACCTTTTTCTCAATCACCCGGCAGTATCAACACACAACATTACCCGGCTGAATAGTTCTTTACCCGGCAGAATAGTTGCATCTGATATCTTTGGCCGGCTACAACCCTTGAACGATTTTCTTTACTTTTTCTCGTCTGTTGACTTTTTCAACAGCATTTATTGCACCTGCAAACATTCTCCGACATATTAATTAGACAAGATATCCTTAAAAAGAATGTTTGTCATATTAATTATCAAACAACATTAAACAAGACAATAACCTTAATTCCAATTAAATTTATTTTTCTTTTTCTTTTTCAAAAATGTTTTTGCACAACCAATTCTTCTATATCCCGTAGCAATTTCATAAAAACAATTTACAAGACCTTGGGTTTGTTTTTAACACATCCAATACCTTTGCTTTTCATACCACATAATCTTGTTCATTCAAAACACACTTATTCAAAAATATTTTTGGATTTTTGTAGATATTTTTCTTCTTCAATTTATTCTCCCCCTAAACTTGAAATTTCTTGAAATTTTTAAGTTTATCAAGGATGTCGATGTGTCAATAAAGATTCCATATGCCTGCACACACAAAGCACACACATTAAAGTAAAGACATATGCAATGCAATGAATCATAATATCGCAGTGAGATCATACCACACATTATCTGAACATGTTTTGCAAGTTTTGAATAGACATTTGACTTATGCTTGATTGAGTGATGATATGAAATCATACCAATTAGCTCGAGTTGACACACTTACTTTTTCAGTATCATGATGATATTTAAGGTTCGATTAGAATGACTTATGTGACCCACATGTATACATATGTCAACATATTTCCTTATCAAACACTACATGAATGCGTATTGGACAAAAACCTGGTCACTTACAGTCATACACAGTGTGGAATTTGGGTTCTATTCGGATTTGGTCCACTTTGGGACTTCTTTTTAATTCCATCTTTGGGAATTTTTCTTTCCTATTGTTCCCCTTGGGAATCTTCTGAATTCCTTTTTGGAATTTTTGTTTGGTGTTGGTCCACATTTGGGACTCTTTTTGTTCCATTTGGAATCTTTTGCTGCATCTTGAAGCTCAAAAGAGATTTCGTGTGAGACTTCATGTCTGTGGATACCACAACAAAGAAGCTCACGATGCGGTTCATCACACTGAATAGACTACATCGTTACCCGATCATGCACAACTATCATCACAAGCAATGTATCAAAAGATATATATCTAGACATGTATAACAATGGAACTTAACACTAAGATCATTAAGTTAATGTTTGTCAACAATCAACTTACTTTTTCAGTCTAATTGCCTGAGCTGTCTCGCACATCAATTAACATTTATCAGTCTTTATTAAAAAAGATGTAACAAATAATGTCTGGTGTAACTATCATTTCTCACTTTGTGCAACTTAGATTCTTATGACATGATATTTTCTTTTCTTTTTGCTTTTATATTTTGTTTTTGCTTTTCTATTTTCTTTTTCATGCACACACACAATGCAAAACATAAAATAAAAGACAACGGAATCAATACTTAACATCAACTTATTATATTTTTGGCTTTTATATTTTCTGATTTTTCTTTTTGTTTTTGAAAAATAGAATCAATCATGATTGATTAATCCTATGGATTGAATTAAAAATTCAAACCGGCCTGACAAAAATGATTTTGTGAAAAGATCTGCCAGTTGTTTGTCGGTATGAACTTTAATCAAAATTATTAAACCTTTTTCAGAGTTGTCTCTTAAAAAGTGATATCGAATTTCGATATGTTTGGTTTTTGAGTGTTGAACAGGATTAGCAGTAATAAACATAGCAGCAGTATTGTCTATGTAAATAGGAGTTTTTAGAAAGTTAAACCCGTAGTCCAGCAATTGGTTTTGTAACCACAAAACTTGAGAACATCCTGCAGATGTAGCGATATACTCTGCTTCAGCTGTGGATACAGAAACATTGGTCTGCTTCTTGCATTGCCAAGAGACAAGCCTAGGACCCAGAAATTGACATCCACCAGTAGTCGATTTCCTGTCAAGAGCACAACCACCAAAATCACTGTCAGAATAGCTATATAATTCAAAATTTCCTTCATAAGGATACCATAACCCAAGATTTGGTTTTCCTTTAAGATATCTGAATATACGCTTCACAGCAACAAGATGCGACTCTCTCGGATCAGACTGATATCTGGCGCACACACAAACAGCGTACATGATGTCTGGTCTTGATGCAGTAATATACATCAGAGAACCGATCATTGATCTGTATAGTGTTTGATCAACTGCTTTGCCCTTTGGATCCGGTTGAATCTTGCAATTCACATCAGATGGAGTTCGAATTGTTTGACAATCTTGCATCTTGAACTTCTTCAACAATTTCTCAACAAATTTTGATTGATTGATGAAAATTCCGTCAGCTGATTGTTTCACTTGTAAACCAAGAAAGAAGTTAATCTCCCCCATAGAACTCATCTGGAATCTGCACTTCATGATTTCCTCAAATTCTTTGCACATTGACTCACTGGTTGATCCGAAGATAATATCGTCCACATAAACTTGAACACGTAAGAGATCGTCATTCTCCCTCTTCATAAACAAAGTTGGATCAATCTGTCCTCTTGTAAATCCATGTTCTAGTAAATGCTTGGATAATGTCTCATACCAGATTCTTGGAGCTTGATGTAGACCGTAAAGTGCTTTACTCAACTTGTATACCCGATGAGGATAGTCAGGATCTTCAAAACCCGGAGGTTGTCTGACATATACGTCATCTGTAATCGGCCCATACAGAAAAGCGCCTTTAACGTCCATTTGGAATACTTTAAACTTCATGAAGGAAGCATATGCAAGAAAGACGCGTATGGCTTCAAGTCTTGCGACCGGAGCAAACACCTCTTCATAATCAATGCCTTCTTCCTGAGTGTATCCCTGTGCAATGAGTCTCGCTTTGTTTCTTACAACAATGCCACGTTCGTCTGGCTTGTTTTTGTACAACCATCTTGTACCAATCGCATTCTCTCCTTCAGGTAAGTCTACTAATTTCCAAACTTCCTGTTTGCGAAACTGAAGTAATTCCTCTTTCATGGCTTCAATCCAACTGTTATCTTGCAACGCCTCTGAAATGTTCTTTGGCACCACTTGAGATAGAAAACACGAATAGAGACAGACATTTGCTTGCTCATTCTGGCTTCTTGTAGTTCTCTGATTCAATGGCCCAATAATCTGAGAGACAGGATGTTTCTTGTGAATTCGATGAATTGGTATGTCACCTCCTTGCACTTGACTCTCCAGATTAGAAGTATTCAGATTTGGTAGATCTTGTAGTATGGAAGAAGTATGCGGTGTGAAATTCGGGACCTGATCCGGTGAATTGATGAAGTAATCAAAAGATTCTGGAACAACTTCAACATTCGGATCGGATGATGGTTGATTCTGAACAGATCCACCATCATTAGGAGAAACTTGCGGATTCACATCTTCTTCAAGATTGTTCGATTCTTGATCTTCATGAGAACCAGAAGGACCCGGATCTTGACTGGATTTGACATGATCAGGATTGTGAAAAGACATGAATGGATATTCTGAGTTGAGATTTTCATCCTCGTCATTATCAGAATCGTCACTAAAGCATCCTAAGTCGCCTGATTCCTTGTTTGTTTTTCCTGAAAAATCAAATAAGTTAGAATTGAAAGATTTCGATAACGAATCTAAATCAAATAACCATTCGGGTCCATGTGCCACTGACGGAAACAAATTTTCTAAAAACTTGACGTTAATAGTTTCAATAACAGTATTTGTTTTGCTATTAAAAACCCGATAAGCTTTAGAAACAGACGAATAACCTAGGAAAAATCCATCGTCAGATTTTGACTCAAATTTCCCGAGATGATCATTTAAATTTAGAATCGTTACAGGACAACCAAATGCTTTCAAATAAGAAATATTCGGTTTTCTTCCAAATAACAACTCATAAGCAGTTTTCTGTTTATCTTGAACCAATAATGTTCTATTTTGTACAAAACACGCAGTAGCAATAGCTTCGTCCCAAAAAGTGATAGGGATTTTGGCATCTGCGAGCATGGATCTTGCTGCTTCAATTAGAGTCCGGTTTTTCCGTTCCGCAACCCCGTTTTGTTGAGGCGTTCTTGGAGCACTAAATTGTCTAGCAATTCCTTTTTCTGCACAAAATACATCAACATTAGTGTTCTTGAATTCAGTTCCATTATCACTTCTTAAAATTTTAACTTTGCATTCGAATTGATTTTCAACTTTGATGATAAATTCTTTTTATAATTCAGCTGTTTCAGATTTAGCATGCAAAAAATAAACCCAAGAAAATCTAGTGAAATCGTCAATAATGACAAAACAGTAAGACTTCTTTCCGATGCTTTGCACATTCGTTGGTCCAAAAAGATCCATATGTAGCATCTGCAAGGGTTTTGAAATGGAGTTTTCTTGCTTGGACTTAAAAGACATGCGATGCTGTTTTCCCTTCAAACATGCTGGACAGAGATCAGTTGTGGAGAATTTCTTCGATGGGATTCCCACAGCGTAATTTCCAGTCACCAAACGATTCATGTTTCTGAAGTTTGAATGGCCCAGCCGTCTATGCCAAAGCTGACTCTCATCATTTGAAGCATGAGCAATGAGACAGGTTGTTTCGGTTTCAGCGTCAATCTGCGACATATCTAATTTGTATACATCACGATCTCTTGGAGCTTTCACCACTACCCATTCATTGTCAATCTTGAAACCTGGTTTAAGAATATAACAGAAAGAATAATCAAAAAGAGTTGAATAAGATTTATCACAAATTTGAGATACACTTAGTAAGTTAAAGTTCAACTGTGCACAGTAGTTGACTTTATCAAAACTAATGACCCCATTCGAAACAGTTCCTTCTCCTGTGATTTTACCACCCGCATCACCTCCAAATGCAACGTGTGTACCATTTTTCAGCTTGAAATCCTGAAGCAAGGCATGGTTGCCTGTCATGTGCCGGCTACACCCACTATCATCGAACCATGAGTTGATAGGTCTTCTTGGGCGTACCTGCAATTCAACAATCACTTAGTTAGTTTGGTCAACCCAGGCCCACACGGTCTTGGGTTTTCCGAATCTATCTGCAATAGTAACTTGTTGATATTGAACATTTTGAAAATTTGTTTCATTTAAGAGATTTTGATGCTGATAACTATTGTTTCGCCCATTGGCGTTCATTGATTGCTATCTCCTCAAAGCACTAAACCTTTCCTCTAGCTTAGGATCAAGGTTATTTTCAAACTTTTGATTTCTTACCATTAAAGCTCTTGGTTTAAAACTGTTAACCTGCACATTTCTTGAAAAGTTAGAAACAGAATTGTTTCGATTGAAATTTCTCAAAACCGGAGAATGACTTTGACTCATATTTTGAAAACCAAGTGAATGATTTCTTTGAAAATTTGTAAACGAAGTCATTTCCCTTGTTGAGTTTGATCGAAAGAAACAATCCTTTGTGTCATGGTTTCTTCTTTCACAAATATCACAAAATTTGTTATAAAAACATTCTTCTGAAGAATGATTTCTTTTGTCACAGAAACTGCAGTACCTGTTAAAGAAACATTCAGCAGTAGCATGATTATATCTATTACAAATTTCACAATGTTTCTTGCTAATCCTAAAGAGCCGATTGTTAACTTTTGATGTTGAACCAAAACGTGATTCATTATCATGGTTGTTCGGTTTTAGATTAACACTCTTTTGTGGAGACTTTGTGTGCTTTGTTTGCATGGGACTTTGGTTCGATTTTAAACTGTTCTGTTTGGTCAACTTTTTGAATTCAATTCTCTTTTCATTGACAGCGGAAGACTTAGGACCTGAACCTGTTTTCAGACCAGAGTTAGATTTGATTGGAGAATTGATTGGTTTACCATAAGATCCATTTAAATCAAACGTTCCTGCAGACACAAACTTAATGTTTTTACCTTTTGACACTTTCTTGGCAGGTTTAACTTTGTCAGTTTATAATAATGTAGGAAGCGTTACAACTTTTAAGAACACCTTACATCACCGTTCAAAACATTAAAACTCCATAATAAACCTACTAAATTCCTCCGAGTCATTTAATCATCGTACGACAACTTAGAATATCTTACGACTCTGTATGCCACATTAGCAACTTGAAAAGCATGTTACTATAATGTACGACACCTCACAACTCGTAACAACACCTTACAATACCGTAAATAAACATAAAATCCATAATAAACCTAATGAATTCCTCCGAGTCCTTTGAACATCGTATTACAAGTTAGGTCATCTTAAGAATCTGTATGACATATTAGCACGTTGAAAAGCACGTAGGTATGACGTAGGACGCCTTAAAGCTCCAAACAACACATTAAAACACCGTACGAAACCATAAAACTCCATAATAAACCTGATGAAATTGTCCAAGTCCTTTCAAAATCGTACGATAACATCAGGACTTGTTACGACTCTGTATGCGACATTAGCAACATGAAAAACAATTTATAATAATGTAGGACGCGTTACAACTTCTAAGAACACCTTACATCACTGTTCGAAACATTAAAACTCCATAATAAACCTACTAAATTCCTCCGAGTCATTTAATCATCGTACGACAACTTAGAATATCTTACGAATCTGTAAGCCACATTAGCAACATGAAAAGCATGTTACTATAATGTACGACACCTCACAACTCGTAACAACACCTTTCAATACCGTAAGTAAACATAAAATCCATAATAAACCTAATGAATTCCTCCGAGCCCTTTGAACATCGTATTACAAGTTAGGTCATCTTAAGAATCTGTATGACATATTAGCACGTTGAAAAGCACGTAGGTATGACGTAGGACGCCTTAAAGCTCCAAACAACACATTAAAACACCGTACGAAACCATAAAACTCCATAATAAACCTGATGAAATTGTCCAAGTCCTTTCAAAATCGTACGATAACATCAGGACTTGTTACGACTCTGTATGCGACATTAGCAACATGAAAAACAATTTATAATAATGTAGGACGCGTTACAACTTCTAAGAACACCTTACATCACTGTTCGAAACATTAAAACTCCATAATAAACCTACTAAATTCCTCCGAGTCATTTAATCATCGTACGACAACTTAGAATACCTAACGACTCTGTATGCCACATTAGCAACTTGAAAAGCATGTTACTATAATGTACGACACCTCACAACTCCTAACAACACCTTACAATACCGTAAGTAAACATAAAATCCATAATAAACCTAATGAATTCCTCCGAGTCCTTTGAACATGGTATTACAAGTTAGGTCATCTTAAGAATATTTATGACATATTAGCACGTTGAAAAGCACGTAAGTATGATGTAGGACGCCTTAAAGCTCCAAACAACACATTAAAACACCGTACGAAACCATAAAACTCCATAATAAACCTAATGAAATTTTCCAAGTCCTTTCAAGATCGTACGATAACATCAGGACTTGTTACGACTCTGTATGCGACATTAGCAACATGAAAAACAATTTATAATAATGTAGGACGCGTTACAACTTCTAAGAACACCTTACATCACCGTTCGAAACATTAAAACTCCATAATAAACCTACTAAATTCCTCCGAGTCATTTAATCATCGTACGACAACTTAGAATATCTTACGAATCTGTATGCCACATTAGCAACTTGAAAAGCATGTTACTATAATGTACGACACCTCACAACTCGTAACAACACCTTACAATACCGTAAGTAAACATAAAATCCATAATAAACCTAATGAATTCGTCCGAGTCCTTTGAACATCGTATTACAAGTTAGGTCATCTTAAGAATCGGTATGACATATTAGCACGTTGAAAAGAACGTAAGTATGACTTAGGACGCCTTAAAGCTCCAAACAACACATTACAACACCGTACGAAACCATAAAACTCCATAATAAACACCTTACAATGCTGTAAGTAAATATAAAATCTATAATAAACCTAATGAACTCGTCTGAATCCTTTGAACATCGTATTACAAGTTAGGTCATCTTAAGAATCTGTATGACATATTAGCACGTTGAAAAGCACGTAAGTATGATGTAGGACGCCTTAAATCTCCAAACAACACATTACAACACCGTACGAAACCATAAAACTCCAAAAATAAACCTAATGAAATTGTCCAAGTCGTTTCAAGATCGTACGATAACATCAGGACTTGTTATGAATCTGTATGCGACATTAGCAACATGAAAAACAATTTATAATAATGTAGGACGCGTTACAACTTTTAAGAACACCTTACATCACCGTTCGAAACATTAAAACTCCATAATAAACCTACTAAATTCCTCCGAGTCATTTAATCATCGTACGACAACTTAGAATATCTAACGACTCTTTATGCCACATTAGCAACTTGAAAAGCATGTTACTATAATGTACGACACCTCACAACTCCTAACAACACCTTACAATACCGTAAGTAAACATAAATTCCATAATAAACCTAATGAATTTGTCTTAGTCCTTTGAACATCGTATTATAAGTTAGGTCATTTTAAGAATCTGTATGACATATTAGCACGTTGAAAAGCACGTAAGTATGACGTAGGTCGCCTTAAAGCTCCAAACAACACATTACAACACCGTACAAAACCATAAAACTCCATAATAAACCTAATGAAATTGTCCAAGTCCTTTGAACATCGTACGATAACTCAAGACTTGTTACGACTCTGTATGCGACATTAGCAACATGAAAAACAATTTATAATAATGTAGCACGCGTTACAACTTTTAAGAACACCTTACATCACCATTCGAAACATTAAAACTCCATAATAAACCTACTAAATTCCTCCGAGTCATTTAATCATCGTACGACAACTTAGAATATCTTACGACTCTGTATGCCACATTAGCAACTTGAAAAGCATGTTTCTATAATGTACGACACCTCACAACTCTTAACAACACCTTACAATACCGTAAGTAAACATAAAATCCATAATAAACCTAATGAATTCCTTCGAGTCCTTTGAACACCGTATTACAAGTTAGGTCATCTTAAGAATCTGTATGACATATTAGCACGTTGAAAAGCACGTAAGTATGACGTAGGACGCCTTAAATCTCCAAACAACACATTACAACACCGTACAAAACCATAAAACTCCATAATAAACCTAATGAAATTGTCCAAGTCCTATGAACATCGTACGATAACTCAAGACTTGTTACGACTCTGTATGCGATATTAGCAACATGAAAAACATTTTATATTAATGTAGGACGCGTTACAACTTCTAAGAACACCTTACATCACCGTTCGAAACATTAAAACTCCATAATAAACCTACTAAATTCCTCCTAGTCATTTAATCATCGTACGACAACTTAGAATATCTTACGAATCTGTAACCCACATTAGCAACATGAAAAGCATGTTACTATAATGTACGACACCTCACAACTCGTAACAACACCTTACAATACCGTAAGTAAACATAAAATCCATAATAAACCTAATGAATTCCTCCGAGCCCTTTGAACATCGTATTACAAGTTAGGTCATCTTAAGAATCTGTATGACATATTAGCACGTTGAAAAGCATGTATGTATGACGTAGGACGCCTTAAAGCTCCAAACAACACATTAAAACACCGTACGAAACCATAAAACTCCATAATAAACCTAATGAAATTGTCCAAGTCCTTTCAAGATCTTACGATAACATCAGGACTTGTTACGACTCTATATGCGACATTAGCAACATGAAAAACAATTTATAATAATGTAGGACGCGTTACAACTTCTAAGAACACCTTACATCACCGTTCGAAACATTAAAACTCCATAATAAACCAACTAAATTCCTCCTAGTCATTTAATCATCATACGACAACTTAGAATATCTTACGAATCTGTAAGCCACATTAGCAACATGAAAAGCATGTTACTATAATGTACGACACCTCACAACTCGTAACAACACCTTACAATACCGTAAGTAATCATAAAATCCATAATAAACCTAATGAATTCCTCCGAGCCCTTTGAACATCGTATTACAAGTTAGGTCATCTTAAGAATCTGTATGACATATTAGCACGTTGAAAAGCACGTAGGTATGACGTAGGACGCCTTAAAGCTCCAAACAACACATTAAAACACTGTACGAAACCATAAAACTCCATAATAAACCTAATGAAATTTTCCAAGTCCTTTCAAGATCGTACGATAACATCAGGACTTGTTACGACTCTGTATGCGACATTAGCAGCATGAAAAACAATTTATAATAATGTAGGACGCGTTACAACTTCTAAGAACACCTTACATCACCGTTCGAAACATTAAAACTCCATAATAAACCTACTAAATTCCTCCTAGTCATTTAATCATCGTTCGACAACTTAGAATATCTTACGAATCTGTAAGCCACATTAGCAACATGAAAAGCATGTTACTATAATGTACGACACCTCACAACTCGTAACAACACCTTACAATACCGTAAGTAAACATAAAATCCATAATAAACCTAATGAATTCCTCCGAGCCCTTTGAACATCGTATTACAAGTTAGGTCATCTTAAGAATCTGTATGACATATTAGCACGTTGAAAAGCACGTATGTATGACGTAGGACGCCTTAAAGCTCCAAACAACACATTAAAACACCGTACGAAACCATAAAACTCCATAATAAACCTAATGAAATTGTCCAAGTCCTTTCAAGATCTTACGATAACATCAGGACTTGTTACGACTCTGTATGCGACATTAGCAACATGAAAAACAATTTTTAATAATGTAGGACGCGTTACAACTTCTAAGAACACCTTACATCACCGTTCGAAACATTAAAACTCCATAATAAACCAACTAAATTCCTCCTAGTCATTTAATCATCGTACGACAACTTAGAATATCTTACGAATCTGTAAGCCACATTAGCAACATGAAAAGCATGTTACTATAATGTACGACACCTCACAACTCGTAACAACACCTTACAATACCGTAAGTAATCATAAAATCCATAATAAACCTAATGAATTCCTCCGAGCCCTTTGAACATCGTATTACAAGTTAGGTCATCTTAAGAATCTGTATGACATATTTGCACGTTGAAAAGCACGTAGGTATGACGTAGGACGCCTTAAAGCTCCAAACAACACATTAAAACACTGTACGAAACCATAAAACTCCATAATAAACCTAATGAAATTTTCCAAGTCCTTTCAAGATCGTACGATAACATCAGGACTTGTTACGACTTTGTATGCGACATTAGCAACATGAAAAACAATTTATAATAATGTAGGACGCGTTACAACTTCTAAGAACACCTTACATCACCGTTCGAAACATTAAAACTCCATAATAAACCTACTAAATTCCTCCTAGTCATTTAATCATCGTTCGACAACTTAGAATATCTTACGAATCTGTAAGCCACATTAGCAACATGAAAAGCATGTTACTATAATGTACGACACCTCACAACTCGTAACAACACCTTACAATACCGTAAGTAAACATAAAATCCATAATAAACCTAATGAATTCCTCCGAGCCCTTTGAACATCGTATTACAAGTTAGGTCATCTTAAGAATCTGTATGACATATTAGCACGTTGAAAAGCACGTATGTATGACGTAGGACGCCTTAAAGCTCCAAACAACACATTAAAACACCGTACGAAGCCATAAAACTCCATAATAAACCTAATGAAATTGTCCAAGTCCTTTCAAGATCTTACGATAACATCAGGACTTGTTACGACTCTGTATGCGACATTAGCAACATGAAAAACAATTTATAATAATGTAGGACGCGTTACAACTTCTAAGAACACCTTACATCACCGTTCGAAACATTAAAACTCCATAATAAACCTACTAAATTCCTCCTAGTCATTTAATCATCGTACGACAACTTAGAATATCTTACGAATCTGTAACCCACATTAGCAACATGAAAAGCATGTTACTATAATGTACGACACCTCACAACTCGTAACAACACCTTACAATACCGTAAGTAAACATAAAATCCATAATAAACCTAATGAATTCCTCCGAGCCCTTTGAACATCGTATTACAAGTTAGGTCATCTTAAGAATCTGTATGACATATTAGCACGTTGAAAAGCATGTATGTATGACGTAGGACGCCTTAAAGCTCCAAACAACACATTAAAACACCTTACGAAACCATAAAACTCCATAATAAACCTAATGAAATTGTCCAAGTCCTTTCAAGATCTTACGATAACATCAGGACTTGTTACGACTCTATATGCGACATTAGCAACATGAAAAACAATTTATAATAATGTAGGACGCGTTACAACTTCTAAGAACACCTTACATCACCGTTCGAAACATTAAAACTCCATAATAAACCAACTAAATTCCTCCTAGTCATTTAATCATCATACGACAACTTAGAATATCTTACGAATCTGTAAGCCACATTAGCAACATGAAAAGCATGTTACTATAATGTACGACACCTCACAACTCGTAACAACACCTTACAATACCGTAAGTAATCATAAAATCCATAATAAACCTAATGAATTCCTCCGAGCCCTTTGAACATCGTATTACAAGTTAGGTCATCTTAAGAATCTGTATGACATATTAGCACGTTGAAAAGCACGTAGGTATGACGTAGGACGCCTTAAAGCTCCAAACAACACATTAAAACACTGTACGAAACCATAAAACTCCATAATAAACCTAATGAAATTTTCCAAGTCCTTTCAAGATCGTACGATAACATCAGGACTTGTTACGACTCTGTATGCGACATTAGCAGCATGAAAAACAATTTATAATAATGTAGGACGCGTTACAACTTCTAAGAACACCTTACATCACCGTTCGAAACATTAAAACTCCATAATAAACCTACTAAATTCCTCCTAGTCATTTAATCATCGTTCGACAACTTAGAATATCTTACGAATCTGTAAGCCACATTAGCAACATGAAAAGCATGTTACTATAATGTACGACACCTCACAACTCGTAACAACACCTTACAATACCGTAAGTAAACATAAAATCCATAATAAACCTAATGAATTCCTCCGAGCCCTTTGAACATCGTATTACAAGTTAGGTCATCTTAAGAATCTGTATGACATATTAGCACGTTGAAAAGCACGTATGTATGACGTAGGACGCCTTAAAGCTCCAAACAACACATTAAAACACCGTACGAAACCATAAAACTCCATAATAAACCTAATGAAATTGTCCAAGTCCTTTCAAGATCTTACGATAACATCAGGACTTGTTACGACTCTGTATGCGACATTAGCAACATGAAAAACAATTTTTAATAATGTAGGACGCGTTACAACTTCTAAGAACACCTTACATCACCGTTCGAAACATTAAAACTCCATAATAAACCAACTAAATTCCTCCTAGTCATTTAATCATCGTACGACAACTTAGAATATCTTACGAATCTGTAAGCCACATTAGCAACATGAAAAGCATGTTACTATAATGTACGACACCTCACAACTCGTAACAACACCTTACAATACCGTAAGTAATCATAAAATCCATAATAAACCTAATGAATTCCTCCGAGCCCTTTGAACATCGTATTACAAGTTAGGTCATCTTAAGAATCTGTATGACATATTTGCACGTTGAAAAGCACGTAGGTATGACGTAGGACGCCTTAAAGCTCCAAACAACACATTAAAACACTGTACGAAACCATAAAACTCCATAATAAACCTAATGAAATTTTCCAAGTCCTTTCAAGATCGTACGATAACATCAGGACTTGTTACGACTTTGTATGCGACATTAGCAACATGAAAAACAATTTATAATAATGTAGGACGCGTTACAACTTCTAAGAACACCTTACATCACCGTTCGAAACATTAAAACTCCATAATAAACCTACTAAATTCCTCCTAGTCATTTAATCATCGTTCGACAACTTAGAATATCTTACGAATCTGTAAGCCACATTAGCAACATGAAAAGCATGTTACTATAATGTACGACACCTCACAACTCGTAACAACACCTTACAATACCGTAAGTAAACATAAAATCCATAATAAACCTAATGAATTCCTCCGAGCCCTTTGAACATCGTATTACAAGTTAGGTCATCTTAAGAATCTGTATGACATATTAGCACGTTGAAAAGCACGTATGTATGACGTAGGACGCCTTAAAGCTCCAAACAACACATTAAAACACCGTACGAAGCCATAAAACTCCATAATAAACCTAATGAAATTGTCCAAGTCCTTTCAAGATCTTACGATAACATCAGGACTTGTTACGACTCTGTATGCGACATTAGCAACATGAAAAACAATTTATAATAATGTAGGACGCGTTACAACTTCTAAGAACACCTTACATCACCGTTCGAAACATTAAAACTCCATAATAAACCTACTAAATTCCTCCTAGTCATTTAATCATCGTACGACAACTTAGAATATCTTACGAATCTGTAAGCCACATTAGCAACATGAAAAGCATGTTACTATAATGTACGACACCTCACAACTCGTAACAACACCTTACAATACCGTAAGTAATCATAAAATCCATAATAAACCTAATGAATTCCTCCGAGCCCTTTGAACATCGTATTACAAGTTAGGTCATCTTAAGAATCTGTATGACATATTTGCACGTTGAAAAGCACGTAGGTATGACGTAGGACGCCTTAAAGCTCCAAACAACACATTAAAACACTGTACGAAACCATAAAACTCCATAATAAACCTAATGAAATTTTCCAAGTCCTTTCAAGATCGTACGATAACATCAGGACTTGTTACGACTTTGTATGCGACATTAGCAACATGAAAAACAATTTATAATAATGTAGGACGCGTTACAACTTCTAAGAACACCTTACATCACCGTTCGAAACATTAAAACTCCATAATAAACCTACTAAATTCCTCCTAGTCATTTAATCATCGTTCGACAACTTAGAATATCTTACGAATCTGTAAGCCACATTAGCAACATGAAAAGCATGTTACTATAATGTACGACACCTCACAACTCGTAACAACACCTTACAATACCGTAAGTAAACATAAAATCCATAATAAACCTAATGAATTCCTCCGAGCCCTTTGAACATCGTATTACAAGTTAGGTCATCTTAAGAATCTGTATGACATATTAGCACGTTGAAAAGCACGTATGTATGACGTAGGACGCCTTAAAGCTCCAAACAACACATTAAAACACCGTACGAAACCATAAAACTCCATAATAAACCTAATGAAATTGTCCAAGTCCTTTCAAGATCTTACGATAACATCAGGACTTGTTACGACTCTGTATGCGACATTAGCAACATGAAAAACAATTTATAATAATGTAGGACGCGTTACAACTTCTAAGAACACCTTACATCACCGTTCGAAACATTAAAACTCCATAATAAACCTACTAAATTCCTCCTAGTCATTTAATCATCGTACGACAACTTAGAATATCTTACGAATCTGTAAGCCACATTAGCAACATGAAAAGCATGTTACTATAATGTACGACACCTCACAACTCGTAACAACACCTTACAATACCGTAAGTAAACATAAAATCCATAATAAACCTAATGAATTCCTCCGAGCCCTTTGAACATCGTATTACAAGTTAGGTCATCTTAAGAATCTGTATGACATATTAGCACGTTGAAAAGCACGTAAGTATGACGTAGGACGCCTTAACTCTCCAAACAACACATTACAACACCGTACAAAACCATAAAACTCCATAATAAACCTAATGAAATTGTCCAAGTCCTATGAACATCGTACGATAACTCAAGACTTGTTACGACTCTGTATGCGATATTAGCAACATGAAAAACAATTTATAATAATGTAGGACGCGTTACAACTTCTAAGAACACCTTACATCACCGTTCGAAACATTAAAACTCCATAATAAACCTACTAAATTCCTCCTAGTCATTTAATCATCGTACGACAACTTAGAATATCTTACGAATCTGTAAGCCACATTAGCAACATGAAAAGCATGTTACTATAATGTACGACACCTCACAACTCGTAACAACACCTTACAATACCGTAAGTAAACATAAAATCCATAATAAACCTAATGAATTCCTCCGAGCCCTTTGAACATCGTATTACAAGTTAGGTCATCTTAAGAATCTGTATGACATATTAGCACGTTGAAAAGCACGTAGGTATGACGTAGGACGCCTTAAAGCTCCAAACAACACATTAAAACACTGTACGAAACCATAAAACTCCATAATAAACCTAATGAAATTTTCCAAGTCCTTTCAAGATCGTACGATAACATCAGGACTTGTTACGACTCTGTATGCGACATTAGCAACATGAAAAACAATTTATAATAATGTAGGACGCGTTACAACTTCTAAGAACACCTTACATCACCGTTCGAAACATTAAAACTCCATAATAAACCTACTAAATTCCTCCTAGTCATTTAATCATCGTACGACAACTTAGAATATCTTACGAATCTGTAAGCCACATTAGCAACATGAAAAGCATGTTACTATAATGTACGACACCTCACAACTCGTAACAACACCTTACAATACCGTAAGTAAACATAAAATCCATAATAAACCTAATGAATTCCTCCGAGCCCTTTGAACATCGTATTACAAGTTAGGTCATCTTAAGAATCTGTATGACATATTAGCACGTTGAAAAGCACGTATGTATGACGTAGGACGCCTTAAAGCTCCAAACAACACATTAAAACACCGTACGAAACCATAAAACTCCATAATAAACCTAATGAAATTGTCCAAGTCCTTTCAAGATGTTACGATAACATCAGGACTTGTTACGACTCTGTATGCGACATTAGCAACATGAAAAACAATTTATAATAATGTAGGACGCGTTACAACTTCTAAGAACACCTTACATCACCGTTCGAAACATTAAAACTCCATAATAAACCTACTAAATTCCTCCTAGTCATTTAATCATCGTACGACAACTTAGAATATCTTACGAATATGTAAGCCACATTAGCAACATGAAAAGCATGTTACTATAATGTACGACACCTCACAACTCGTAACAACATCTTACAATACCGTAAGTAAACATAAAATCCATAATAAACCTAATGAATTCCTCCGAGCCCTTTGAACATCGTATTACAAGTTAGGTCATCTTAAGAATCTGCATGACATATTAGCACGTTGAAAAGCACGTATGTATGACATAGGACGCCTTAAAGCTCCAAACAACACATTAAAACACCGTACGAAACCATAAAACTCCATAATAAACCTAATGAAATTGTCCAAGTCCTTTCAAGATCTTACGATAACATCAGAACTTGTTACGACTCTGTATGCGACATTAGCAACATGAAAAACAATTTTTAATAATGTAGGACGCGTTACAACTTCTAAGAACACCTTACATCACCGTTCGAAACATTAAAACTCCATAATAAACCTACTAAATTCCTCCTAGTCATTTAATCATCGTACGACAACTTAGAATATCTTACGAATCTGTAAGCCACATTAGCAACATGAAAAGCATGTTACTATAATGTACGACACCTCACAACTCGTAACAACACCTTACAATACTGTAAGTAGACATAAAATCCATAATAAACCTAATGAATTCCTCCGAGCCCTTTGAACATCGTATTACAAGTTAGGTCATCTTAAGAATCTGTATGACATATTAGCACGTTGAAAAGTACGTAGGTATGACGTAGGACGCCTTAAAGCTCCAAACAACACATTAAAACACTGTACGAAACCATAAAACTCCATAATAAACCTAATGAAATTTTCCAAGTCCTTTCAAGATCGTACGATAACATCAGGACTTGTTACGACTCTGTATGCGACATTAGCAACATGAAAAACAATTTATAATAATGTAGGACGCGTTACAACTTCTAAGAACACCTTACATCACCGTTCGAAACATTAAAACTCCATAATAAACCTACTAAATTCCTCCTAGTCATTTAATCATCGTACGACAACTTAGAATATCTTACGAATCTGTAAGCCACATTAGCAACATGAAAAGCATGTTACTATAATGTACGACACCTCACAACTCGTAACAACACCTTACAATACCGTAAGTAAACATAAAATCCATAATAAACCTAATGAATTCCTCCGAGCCCTTTGAACATCGTATTACAAGTTAGGTCATCTTAAGAATCTGTATGACATATTAGCACGTTGAAAAGCACGTATGTATGAAGTAGGACGCCTTAAAGCTCCAAACAACACATTAAAACACCGTACGAAACCATAAAACTCCATAATAAACCTAATGAAATTGTCCAAGTCCTTTCAAGATCTTACGATAACATCAGGACTTGTTACGACTCTGTATGCGACATTAGCAACATGAAAAACAATTTATAATAATGTAGGACGCGTTACAACTTCTAAGAACACCTTACATCACCGTTCGAAACATTAAAACTCCATAATAAACCTACTAAATTCCTCCTAGTCATTTAATCATCGTACGACAACTTAGAATATCTTACGAATCTGTAAGCCACATTAGCAACATGAAAAGCATGTTACTATAATGTACGACACCTCACAACTCGTAACAACACCTTACAATACTGTAAGTAAACATAAAATCCATAATAAACCTAATAAATTCCTCCGAGCCCTTTGAACATCGTATTACAAGTTAGGTCATCTTAAGAATCTGTATGACATATTAGCGCGTTGAAAAGTACGTAGGTATGACGTAGGACGCCTTAAAGCTCCAAACAACACATTAAAACACTGTACGAAACCATAAAACTCCATAATAAACCTAATGAAATTTTCCAAGTCCTTTCAAGATCGTACGATAACATCAGGACTTGTTACGACTCTTTATGCGACATTAGCAACATGAAAAACAATTTATAATAATGTAGGACGCGTTACAACTTCTAAGAACACCTTACATCACCGTTCGAAACATTAAAACTCCATAATAAACCTACTAAATTCCTCCTAGTCATTTAATCATCGTACGACAACTTAGAATATCTTACGAATCTGTAAGCCACATTAGCAACATGAAAAGCATGTTACTATAATGTACGACACCTCACAACTCGTAACAACACCTTACAATACCGTAAGTAAACATAAACTCCATAATAAACCTAATGAATTCCTCCGAGCCCTTTGAACATCGTATTACAAGTTAGGTCATCTTAAGAATCTGTATGACATATTAGCACGTTGAAAAGCACGTATGTATGACGTAGGACGCCTTAAAGCTCCAAACAACACAATAAAACACCGTACGAAACCATAAAACTCCATAATAAACCTAATGAAATTGTCCAAGTCCTTTCAAGATCTTACGATAACATCAGGACTTGTTACGACTCTGTATGCGACATTAGCAACATGAAAAACAATTTATAATAATGTAGGACGCGTTACAACTTCTAAGAACACCTTACATCACCGTTCGAAACATTAAAACTCCATAATAAACCTACTAAATTCCTCCTAGTCATTTAATCATCGTACGACAACTTAGAATATCTTACGAATCTGTAAGCAACATTAGCAACATGAAAAGCATGTTACTATAATGTACGACACCTCACAACTCGTAACAACACCTTACAATACCGTAAGTAAACATAAAATCCATAAAAAACCTAATGAATTCCTCTAAGCCCTTTGAACATCGTATTACAAGTTAGGTCATCTTAAGAATCTGTATGACATATTAGCACGTTGAAAAGCACGTAGGTATGACGTAGGACGCCTTAAAGCTCCAAACAACACATTAAAACACCGTACGAAACCATAAAACTCCATAATAAACCTAATGAAATTTTCCAAGTCCTTTCAAGATCGTACGATAACATCAGGACTTGTTACGACTCTGTATGCGACATTAGCAACATGAAAAACAATTTATAATAATGTAGGACGCGTTACAACTTCTAAGAACACCTTACATCACCGTTCGAAACATTAAAACTCCATAATAAACCTACTAAATTCCTCCTAGTCATTTAATCATCGTACGACAACTTAGAATATCTTACGAATCTGTAAGCCACATTAGCAACATGAAAAGCATGTTACTATAATGTACGACACCTCACAACTCGTAACAACACCTTACAATACCGTAAGTAAACATAAAATCCATAATAAACCTAATGAATTCCTCCGAGCCCTTTGAACATCGTATTACAAGTTAGGTCATCTTAAGAATCTGTATGACATATTAGCACGTTGAAAAGCACGTATGTATGACGTAGGACGCCTTAAAGCTCCAAACAACACATTAAAACACCGTACGAAACCATAAAACTCCATAATAAACCTAATGAAATTGTCCAAGTCCTTTCAAGATCTTACGATAACATCAGGACTTGTTACGACTCTGTATGCGACATTAGCAACATGAAAAACAATTTATAATATTGTAGGACGCGTTACAACTTCTAAGAACACCTTACATCACCGTTCGAAACATTAAAACTCCATAATAAACCTACTAAATTCCTCCTAGTCATTTAATCATCGTACGACAACTTAGAATATCTTACGAATCTGTAAGCAACATTAGCAACATGAAAAGCATGTTACTATAATGTACGACACCTCACAACTCGTAACAACACCTTACAATACCGTAAGTAAACATAAAATCCATAATAAACCTAATGAATTCCTCTGAGCCCTTTGAACATCGTATTACAAGTTAGGTCATCTTAAGAATCTGTATGACATATTAGCACGTTGAAAAGCACGTAGGTATGACGTAGGACGCCTTAAAGCTCCAAACAACACATTAAAACACCGTACGAAACCATAAAACTCCATAATAAACCTAATGAAATTTTCCAAGTCCTTTCAAGATCGTACGATAACATCAGGACTTGTTACGACTCTGTATGCGACATTAGCAACATGAAAAACAATTTATAATAATGTAGGACGCGTTACAACTTCTAAGAACACCTTACATCACCGTTCGAAACATTAAAACTCCATAATAAACCTACTAAATTCCTCCGAGTCATTTAATCATCGTACGACAACTTAGAATATCTTACGAATCTGTATGCCACATTAGCAACTTGAAAAGCATGTTACTATAATGTACGACACCTCACAACTCGTAACAACACCTTACAATACCGTAAGTAAACATAAAATCCATAATAAACCCAATTAATTCGTCCGAGTCCTTTGAACATCGTATTACAAGTTAGGTCATCTTAAGAATCTGTATGACATATTAGCACGTTGAAAAGCACGTAAGTATGATGTAGGACGCCTTATAGCTCCAAACAACACATTACAACACCGTACGAAACCATAAAACTCCATAATAAACCTAATGAAATTGTCCAAGTCGTTTCAAGATCGTACGATAACATCAGGACTTGTTATGAATCTGTATGCGACATTAGCAAGATGAAAAACAATTTATAATAATGTAGGACGCGTTACAACTTTTAAGAACACCTTACATCACCGTTCGAAATATTAAAACTCCATAATAAACCTACTAAATTCCTCCGAGTCATTTAATCATCGTACGACAACTTAGAATATCTAACGACTCTGTATGCCACATTAGCAACTTGAAAAGCATGTTACTATAATGTACGACACAACTCCTAACAACACCTTACAATACCGTAAGTAAACATAAATTCCATAATAAACCTAATGAATTTGTCTTAGTCCTTTGAACATCGTATTATAAGTTAGGTCATCTTAAGAATCTTTATGACATATTAGCACGTTGAAAAGCACGTAAGTATGACGTAGGACGCCTTAAAGCTCCAAACAACACATTACAACACCGTACAAAACCATAAAACTCCATAATAAACCTAATGAAATTGTCCAAGTCATTTGAACATCGTACGATAACTCAAGACTTGTTACGACTCTGTATGCGACATTAGCAACATGAAAAACAATTTATAATAATGTAGGACGCGTTACAACTTCTAAGAACACCTTACATCACCGTTCGAAACATTAAAACTCCATAATAAACCTACTAAATTCCTCCTAGTCATTTAGTTATCGTACGACAACTTAGAATATCTTACGAATCTGTAAGCCACATTAGAAACATGAAAAGCATGTTACTATAATGTACGACACCTCACAACTCGTAACAACACCTTACAATACCGTAAGTAAACATAAAATCCATAATAAACCTAATGAATTCCTCCGAGCCCTTTGAACATCGTATTACAAGTTAGGTCATCTTAAGAATCTGTATGACATATTAGCACGTTGAAAAGCACGTATGTATGACGTAGGACGCCTTAAAGCTCCAAACAACACATTAAAACACCGTACGAAACCATAAAACTCCATAATAAACCTAATGAAATTGTCCAAGTCCTTTCAAGATCTTACCATAACATCAGGACTTGTTACGACTCTGTATGCGACATTAGCAACATGAAAAACAATTTATAATAATGTAGGACGCGTTACAACTTCTAAGAACACCTTACATCACCGTTCGAAACATTAAAACTCCATAATAAACCTACTAAATTCCTCCTAGTCATTTAATCATCGTACGACAACTTAGAATATCTTACGAATCTGTAAGCCACATTAGCAACATGAAAAGCATGTTACTATAATGTACGACACCTCACAACTCGTAACAACACCTTACAATACCGTAAGTAAACATAAAATCCATAATAAACCGAATAAATTCTACTGAGCCCTTTGAACATCGTATTACAAGTTAGGTCATCTTAAGAATCTGTATGACATATTAGCACGTTGAAAAGCACGTAGGTATGACGTAGGACGCCTTAAAGCTCCAAACAACACATTAAAACACCGTACGAAACCATAAAACTCCATAATAAACCTAATGAAATTTTCCAAGTCCTTTCAAGATCGTACGATAACATCAGGACTTGTTACGACTCTGTATGCGACATTAGCAACATGAAAAACAATTTATAATAATGTAGGACGCGTTACAACTTCTAAGAACACCTTACATCACCGTTCGAAACATTAAAACTCCATAATAAACCTACTAAATTCCTCCTAGTCATTTAATCATCGTACGACAACTTAGAATATCTTACGAATCTGTAAGCCACATTAGCAACATGAAAAGCATGTTACTATAATGTACGACACCTCACAACTCGTAACAACACCTTACAATACCGTAAGTAAACTTAAAATCCATAATAAACCTAATGAATTCCTCCGAGCCCTTTGAACATCGTATTACAAGTTAGGTCATCTTAAGAATCTGTATGACATATTAGCACGTTGAAAAGCACGTATGTATGACGTAGGACGCCTTAAAGCTCCAAACAACACATTAAAACACCGTACGAAACCATAAAACTCCATATTAAACCTAATGAAATTGTCCAAGTCCTTTCAAGATCTTACGATAACATCAGGACTTGTTACGACTCTGTATGCGACATTAGCAACATGAAAAACAATTTATAATAATGTAGGACGCGTTACAACTTCTAAGAACACCTTACATCACCGTTCGAAACATTAAAACTCCATAATAAACCTACTAAATTCCTCCTAGTCATTTAATCATCGTACGACAACTTAGAATATCTTACGAATCTGTAAGCCACATTAGCAACATGAAAAGCATGTTACTATAATGTACGACACCTCACAACTCGTAACAACACCTTACAATACCGTAAGTAAACATAAAATCCATAATAAACCTAATGAATTCCTCCGAGCCCTTTGAACATCGTATTACAAGTTAGGTCATCTTAAGAATCTGTATTACATATTAGCACGTTGAAAGCACGTATGTATGACGTAGGACGCCTTAAAGCTCCAAACAACACATTAAAACACCGTACGAAACCATAAAACTCCATAATAAACCTAATGAAATTGTCCAAGTCCTTTCAAGATCGTACGATAACATCAGGACTTGTTACGACTCTGTATGCGACATTAGCAACATGAAAAACAATTTATAATAATGTAGGACGCGTTACAACTTCTAAGAACACCTTACATCACCGTTCGAAACATTAAAACTCCATAATAAACCTACTAAATTCCTCCTAGTCATTTAATCATCGTACGACAACTTAGAATATCTTACGAATCTGTAAGCCACATTAGCAACATGAAAAGCATGTTACTATAATGTACGACACCTCACAACTCGTAACAACACCTTACAATACCGTAAGTAAACATAAAATCCATAATAAACCTAATGAATTCCTCCGAGCCCTTTGAACATCGTATTACAAGTTAGGTCATCTTAAGAATCTGTATGACATATTAGCACGTTGAAAAGCACGTAGGTATGACGTAGGACGCCTTAAAGCTCCAAACAACACATTAAAACACTGTACGAAACCATAAAACTCCATAATAAACCTAATGAAATTTTCCAAGTCCTTTCAAGATCGTACGATAACATTAGGACTTCTTACGACTCTGTATGCGACATTAGCAACATGAAAAACAATTTATAATAATGTAGGACACGTTACAACTTCTAAGAACACCTTACATCACCGTTCGAAACATTAAAACTCCATAATAAACCTACTAAATTCCTCCTAGTCATTTAATCATCGTACGACAACTTAGAATATCTTACGAATCTGTAAGCCACATTAGCAACATGAAAAGCATGTTACTATAATGTACGACACCTCACAACTCTTAACAACACCTTACAATACCGTAAGTAAACATAAAATCCATAATAAACCTAATGAATTCCTCCGAGCCCTTTGAACATCGTATTACAAGTTAGGTCATCTTAAGAATCTGTATGACATATTAGCACGTTGAAAAGCACGTATGTATGACGTAGGACGCCTTAAAGCTCCAAACAACACATTAAAACACCGTACGAAACCATAAAACTCCATAATAAACCTAATGAAATTGTCGAAGTCCTTTCAAGATCTTACGATAACATCAGGACTTGTTACGACTCTGTATGCGACATTAGCAACATGAAAAACAATTTATAATAATGTAGGACGCGTTACAACTTCTAAGAACACCTTACATCACCGTTCGAAACATTAAAACTCCATAATAAACCTACTATATTCCTCCTAGTCATTTAATCATCGTACGACAACTTAGAATATCTTACGAATCTGTAAGCAACATTAGCAACATGAAAAGCATGTTACTATAATGTACGACACCTCACAACTCGTAACAACACCTTACAATACCGTAAGTAAACATAAAATCCATAATAAACCTAATGAATTCCTCCGAGTCCTTTGAACATCGTATTACAAGTTAGGTCATCTTAAGAATCTGTATGACATATTAGCACGTTGAAAAGCACGTAAGTATGACGTAGGACGCCTTAAATCTCCAAACAACACATTACAACACCGTACAAAACCATAAAACTCCATAATAAACCTAATGAAATTGTCCAAGTCCTTTGAACATCGTACGATAACTCAAGACTTGTTACGACTCTGTATGCGATATTAGCAACATGAAAAACAATTTATAATAATGTAGGACGCGTTACAACTTCTAAGAACACCTTACATCACCGTTCGAAACATTAAAACTCCATAATAAACCTACTAAATTCTTCCTAGTCATTTAATCATCGTACGACAACTTAGAATATCTTACGAATCTGTATGCCACATTAGCAACTTGAAAAACATGTTACTATAATGTACGACACCTCACAACTCGTAACAACACCTTACAATACCGTAAGTAAACATAAAATCCATAATAAACCCAATTAATTCGTCCGAGTCCTTTAAACATCGTATTACAAGTTAGGTCATCTTAAGAATCTGTATGACATATTAGCACGTTGAAAAGCACGTAGGTATGACGTAGGACGCCTTAAAGCTCCAAACAACACATTAAAACACCGTACGAAACCATAAAACTCCATAATAAACCTAATGAAATTTTCCAAGTCCTTTCAAGATCGTACGATAACATCAGGACTTGTTACGACTCTGTATGCGACATTAGCAACATGAAAAACAATTTATAATAATGTAGGACGCGTTACAACTTCTAAGAACACCTTACATCACTGTTCGAAACATTAAAACTCCATATTAAACCTACTAAATTCCTCCGAGTCATTTAATCATCGTACGACAACTTAGAATATCTTACGAATCTGTATGCCACATTAGCAACTTGAAAAGCATGTTACTATAATGTACGACACCTCACAACTCGTAAGAACACCTTACAATACCGTAAGTAAACATAAAATCCATAATAAACCTAATTAATTCGTCCGAGTCCTTTGAACATCGTATTACAAGTTAGGACATCTTAAGAATCTGTATGACATATTAGCACGTTGAAAAGCACGTAAGTATGATGTAGGACGCCTTAAAGCTCCAAACAACACATTACAACACCGTACGAAACCATAAAACTCCATAATAAACCTAATGAAATTGTCCAAGTCGTTTCAAGATCGTACGATAACATCAGGACTTGTTATGAATCCGTATGCGACATTAGCAACATGAAAAACAATTTATAATAATGTAGGACGCGTTACAACTTTTAAGAACACCTTACATCACCGTTCGAAACATTAAAACTCCATAATAAACCTACTAAATTCCTCCGAGTCATTTAATCATCGTACGACAACTTAGAATATCTAACGACTCTGTATGCCACATTAGCAACTTGAAAAGCATGTTACTATAATGTACGACACCTCACAACTCCTAACAACACCTTACAATATCGTAAGTAAACATAAATTCCATAATAAACCTAACGAATTTGTCTGAGTCCTTTGAACATCGTATTATAAGTTAGGTCATCTTAAGACTCTGTATGACATATTAGCACGTTGAAAAGCATGTATGTATGACGTAGGATGCCTTAAAGCGCCAAACAACACCTTACAACACCGTACGAAACCATAAAACTCCATAATAAACCTAATGAAATTGTCCAAGTCGTTTCAAGATCGTACGATAACATCAGGACTTGTTATGAATCTCTATGCGACATTAGCAACATTAAAAACAATTTATAATAATGTAGGACGCGTTACAACTTTTAAGAACACCTTACATCACCGTTCTAAACATTAAAACTCCATAATAAACCTACTAAATTCCTTCGAGTCATTTAAACATCGTACGACAACTTAGAATATCTTACGAATCTGTATGCCACATTAGCAACTTGAAAAGCATGTTACTATAATGTACGACACCTCACAACTCGTAACAACACCTTACAATACCGTAAGTAAACATAAAATCCATAATAAACCTAATGAATTCCTCCGAGCCCTTTGAACATCGTATTACAAGTTAGGTCATCTTAAGAATCTGTATGACATATTAGCACGTTGAAAAGCACGTAAGTATGACGTAGGACGCCTTAAAGCTCCAAACAACACATTACAACGCCGTACGAAACGATAAAACTCCATAATAAACCTAATGAAATAGTCCAAGTCCTTTCAAGATCGTACGATAACATCAGGACTTGTTACGACTCTGTATGCGACATTAGCAACATGAAAAACAATTTATAATAATGTAGGACGCGTTACAACTTCTAAGAACACCTTACATCACCGTTCGAAACATTAAACCTCCATAATAAACCTACTAAATTCCTCCGAGTCATTTAAACATCATACGACAACTTAGAATATCTTACGAATCTGTATGCCACATTAGCACCTTGAAAAGCATGTAACTATAATGTACGACACCTCACAACTCGTAACAACACCTTACAATACCGTAAGTAAACATAAAATCCATAATAAACCTAATGAATTCGTCCGAGTCTTTTAAACATCGTATTACAAGTTAGGACATCTTCAGACTCTATTTGACATATTAGCACGTTGAAAAGCACCTAAGTATGACGTAGGACGCCTTAAAGCTCCAAACAACACATTACATCACCGTACGAAACCATAAAACTCCATAATAAACCTAATGAAATTGTCCAAGTCATTTCAAGATCGTACGATAACATCAGGACTTGTTACGACGCTTTATGCGACATTAGCAACATGAAAAGCAATTTCTAATAATGTAGGACGCATTACAACTTCTAAGAACACCTTACATATCCGTTCGAAACATTAAAACTCCATAATAAACCTAATGAATTTTTCCGAGTCATTTAAACATCGTACGACAACTTAGAATATGTTACGACTCTGTATGCAACATTAGCACCTTGAAAAGCATGTTACTATACTGTACGACACCTCACAACTCCTAACAACACCTTACAATACCGTAAGTAACATAAAATCCATAATAAACCTAATGAATTCGTCCGAGTCTTTTGAACAACGTATTACAAGTTAGGACATCTTAAGACTCTATATGACATATTAACACGTTGAAAAGTACGTAAGTATGACGTTGGACGCCTTAAAGCTCCAAACAACACATTACAACACCGTACGAAACCATAAAACTCCATAATAAACCTAATGAAATTGTCCAAGTCCTTTGAACATCGTACGATAACTCAAGACTTGTTACGACTCTGTATGCGACATTAGCAACATGAAAAACAATTTATAATAATGTATGATGCGTTACAACTTTTAAGAACACCTTACATCACCGTTCGAAACATTAATACTCCATAATAAACCTACTAAATTCCTCCGAGTCATTTAATCATCGTTCGACAACTTATAATATCTTACGACTCTGTATGCAACATTTGCAACTTGAAAAGCATGTTACTATAATGTACGACACCTCACAACTCGTAACAATACCGTAAGTAAACATAAAATCCATAATAAACCTAATGAATTCGTCCGAGTCTTTTAAACATCGTATTACAAGTTATGACATCTTAAGACTCTATTTGACATATTAGCACGTTGAAAATCACCTAAGTATGACGTAGGACGCCTTAAAGCTCCAAACAACACATTACAACACCGTACGAAACCATAAAACTCCATAATAAACCTAATGAAATTGTCCGAGTCCTTTCAAGATCGTATGATAACATCAGGACTTGTTACGACGCTGTATGCGACATTAGCAACATGAAAAGCAATTTATAATAATGTCGGATGCGTTACAACTTCTAAGAACACCTTACATCACCGTTCGAAACATTAAAACTCCATAATAAACCTAATGAATTTTTCTGAGTCATTTAAACATCGTACGACAACTTAGAATATCTTACGACTCTGTATGCCACATTAGCACCTTGAAAAGCATGTTACTATAATGTACGACACCTCACAACTCCTAAAAACACCTTACAATACCGTAAGTAAACATAAATTCCATAATAAACCTAATGAATTTGTCTGAGTCCTTTGAACATCGTATTAAAAGTTAGGTCATCTTAAGACTCTGTATGACATATTAGCACGTTGAAAAGCATATATGTATGACGTAGGACGCCTTAAAGCGCCAAACAACACCTTACAACACCGTACGAAACCATAAAACTCCATAATAAACCTAATGAAATTGTCCAATTCATTTGAATATCGTACGATAACTCAAGACTTGTTACGACTCTATATGCGACATTAGCAACATGAAAAACAATTTATAATAATGTAGGACGCGTTACAACTTCTAAGAACACCTTACATCACCGTTCTAAACATTAAAACTCCATAATAAACCTACTAACTTCCTTCGAGCCATTTAAACATCGTACGACAACTTAGAATATCTTACAACTCTGTATGCCACATTAGCACCTTGAAAAGCGTGTTGCTATAATGTACGACACCTCACAACTCGTAACAACACCTTACAATACAGTAAGTAAAAATAAAATCCATAATAAACCTAATGAATTTGTCTGAGTCCTTTGAACATCGAATTACAAGTTAGGACATCTTAAGACTCTATTTGACATATTAGCACGTTGAAAAGCCCTAAGTATGACGTAGGACGCCTTAAAGCTCCAAACAACACATTACAACACCGTACGAAACCATAAAACTCCATAATAATCCTAATGAAATTATCCAAGTCCTTTCAAGATCGTACGATAACATCAGGACTTGTTACGACGCTGTATGCGACATTAGCAACATGAAAAGCAATTTATAATAATGTAGGACGCGTTACAACTTCTAAGAACACCTTACATCACCGTTCGAAACGTTAAAACTCCATAATAAACCTAATGAATTCCTTCGAGTCATTTAATCATCGTACGACAACATAGAATATCTTACGACTCTGTATCCCACGTTAGCAACTTGAAAAGCATGTTACTATAATGTACGACACCTCACAACTCCAAAAAACACCTTATAATACCGTAAGTAAACATAAATTCCATAATAAACCTAATGAATTTGTCTGAGTCCTTTGAACATCGTATTATAAGTTAGGTCATCTTAAGACTCTGTATGACATATTAGCACGTTGAAAAGCATGTATGTATGACGTAGGACGCCTTAAAGCTCCAAACAACACCTTACAACACCTTACGAAACCATAAAACTCCATAATAAACCTAATGAAATTATCCAAGTCCTTTGAAGATCGTACGATAACATCAGGACTTGTTACGACGTTGTATGCGACATTAGCAACATGAAAAGCAATTTATAATAATGTAGGACGCGTTACAACTTCTAAGAACACCTTAGATCACCGTTCGAAACATTAAAACCCCATAATAAACCTAATGAATTCCTCCGAGTCATTTAATCATCGTACGACAACTTAGAATATCTTACAACTCTGTATGCCACATTAGCAACTTGAAAAGCATGTTACTATAATGTACGAGACCTCACAACTCCTTACAACACCTTACAATACCGTAAGTAAACATAAAATCCATAATAAACCTAATGAATTCGTCTGGGTCCTTTGAACATCTTATTACAAGTTAGGTCATCTTAAGAATCTGTATGACATATTAGCACGTTGAAAAGCACGTAAGTATGACGTAGGACGCCTTGAAGCTCCAAACCACACATTACAACACCGTCTGAAACCATAAAACTCCATAATAAACCTAATGAATTTGTCCAAGTCCTTTGAAAATCGTAAGATAACTCAGGACTTGTTACGACTCTGTATGCGACATTAGCAAAAAGAAAAACAATATATAATAATATAGGACGGGCTACAACTTCTAAGAACACCTTACATCACCGTTCGAAACGTTAAAACTCCATAATAAACCTAATGAATTCCTCCGAGTCATTTAAACATCGTACGACAACTTAGAATATCTTACGACACCTCACAACTCCTAACAACAGCTTACAATACCATAAGTAAACATAAAATCCATAATAAATCTAATGAATTCGTCCGAGTCCTTTGAACATCGTATTACAAGTTAGGTCATCTTAAGACTCTGTATGACATATTAGCACGTTGAAAAGCACATAAGTATGACGTAGGACGCCTTAAAGCTCCAAACAACACCTTACAATACCGTACGAAACCATAAAACTCCATAATAAACCTAATGAAATTGTCTAAGTCATTTGAAAATCATAAGATAACTCAGGACTTGTTACGACTCTGTATGCGACATTAGCAACATGAAAAACAATTTATAATAATATAGGACGCATTACAACTTTTAAGAACACCTTACATCACCGTTCGAAACATTAAAACTACATAATAAACCTAATGAATTCCTTCGAGTCATTTAATCATCGTACGACAACATAGAATATCTTACGACTCTGTATCCCATGTTAGCAACTTGAAAAGCATGTTACTATAATGTACGACACCTCACAACTCCTAACAAAACCTTACAATAACGTAAGTAAACATAAAATCCATAATAAACCTAATGTGCCGAGACCCATGGTAATCGTCTTTTTTAGCTTAAATAGAGGCATTGTAGAATAAATCTCGATAAGAGGTCTATCATGCTTATTCGGAAAACGTAAGGAAAGTATTCAAAACCATCCTCATTGCAGGAACCAGAGCAACCACTGGTAGGTATCCATTGAAATCTCTCTTGTAGTGCCTGGTTTCCTTTAATTCCAGCAAACCCTCGTAGCTTCATTCGGCGACTCCGGTGATAGACTAAGAGAGTCGGCTAGGTAGTACACAATGAGGATTCCCCGCCTGAAAAAGAAAATAGGAAAGCTCCTTTCCTTAAGGGCCTTTCATCAGAGTCCCTTCTTTTACTGCGTATTTATTCTACATCCATTTCAGGTCACACATGGCTAAGCTCTTGGGACAGGGAGAGGTGAAAAGGCATAGCATAGCTTTCAGGGAAACTCCTTTAGATGTATTGGAAATGTAAATACAGATCAAATACCTTCTGAGGCGGTGTTCCCTACATACAGTCATACAGTACGGAGGGGAAGAGAAGAAGGGCTAGGCACATAAGGTGGGGTTAATTGTCTTACAGGCAAGCTCTCGGGCTTCTAGTACCGATTTATAAGCCACTACTTACTTCGACGTTTTTCCATTTCCCATAGAATCTCCCTCCAAATGGCACTTGTTCATGCGTCTGTCGCTGTAGCAGCTAAAATAACGGAGGAAGGAGGAGGGGGAAAAGTGGGTATGTGGCTTTCCGCTTAGGAAGGTTTCTTTACATCTAGTGAATGATCTAGTGAATGAAGGTCGCATATGCGCTGCAAGAATCGTCTGTTATAGAATTCGCTCCATCCGAGTCTTTTGAACATTGTATTACAAGTTAGGACATCTTAAGACTCTGTATGACATATTAGCATGTTGAAAAGCACGTAAGTATGACTTAGGACGCCTTAAAGCTCCAAACAACACATTACAACACCGTACCAAACCATAAAACTACATAATAATCCTAATGAAATTGTCCAAGTCCTTTCAAGATCGTACGATAACATCAGGAGTTGTTACGACGCTGTATGCGACATTAGCAACATGAAAAGCAATTTATAATAATATAGGACGCGTTACAACTTCTAAAAACACCTTACATCACCGTTCGAAACATTAAAACTCCATACTAAACCTAATGAATTCCTTCAAGTCATTTAAACATCGTACGATAACTTAGAATATCTTATGACTCTGTATGCCACATTAGCACCTTGCAAAGCATTTTACTATAATGTACGACACCTCACAAATCCTAACAACACCTTACAATACCGTAAGTAAACATAAAATCCATAATAAACCTAATGAATTCGTCCGAGTCCTTTGGACATCGTATTACAAGTTAGGACATCATAAGACTCTGTATGACATATTATCACGTTGAAAAGCACGTAAGTATGACGTAGGACGAAACCATAAAACTCCAAACAACACCTTACAACACCGTACAACACCGTACAACACCTTACAACACCGTACGAAACCATACAACACCTTACAACACCGTACGAAAAGCACGTAAGTATGACATATTAGCACCAAACAACACCTTACAACACCATACGAAACCATAAAACTCCATAATAAACCTAATGAAATTGTCCAATTCCTTTAAACATCATACGATAACTCAGGACTTGTTACGACTCTGTATGCGACATTAGCAACTGAAAAACAATTTATAATAATATAGGACGCGCTACAACTTCTAAGAACACCTTACATCAACGTTCGAAACATTAAAACTCCATAATAAACATTATGAATTCCTCTGATTCATTTAAACATCGTACGGAAACTTAGAATATCTTACGACTCTTTATGCAATATTAGCACCTTGAAAAGCATGTTACTATAATGTACGACACCTCACAACTCCTAACAACACCTTACAATACCGTAAGTAAACATAAAATCCATAATAAACCTAATGAATTCGTCCAAGTCCTTTGAATATCGTACTACAAGTTAGGTCCTCTTAAGAATCTGTATGACATATTAGCACGTTGAAAAGCACATAAGTATGACGTAGGACGCCTTAAAGCTCCAAACAACACCTTACAATACCGTACGAAACCATAAAACTCCATAATAAACCTAATGAAATTGTCTAAGTCATTTGAAAATCATAAGATAACTCAGGACTTGTTACGACTCTGTATGCGACATTAGCAACATGAAAAACAATTTATAATAATATAGGACGCATTACAACTTTTAAGAACACCTTACATCACCGTTCGAAACATTAAAACTACATAATAAACCTAATGAATTTTTTCGAGTCATTTAAACATCGTAAGACCACTTAGAATATCTTACGACTCTATATGCCACATTAGCTCCTTGAAAAGCATGTTACTATAATGTACGACACCTCACAACTCGTAACAACACCTTACAATACCGTAAGTAAACATAAAATCCATAATAAATGCCACATTTCCTCGGACCGCCCGCCCGATGCTGTCACAAGCCCAACGAGGCGGGCGGTCCCAGGAGAAGGTTGGTGCCCGGGGGGTGGGTTACAGGCGTGACGATGGATATCAGGAGCAATGCAGCGAAACAACAACATACAAACACACACATCTTAACACTTAAAGCTTTTCAAACATTAAAGTTTAAACAACAATTACATAGTTCTCAAAATGACAAATGATTGTTTGTTACATAACATCAACAAACAAAAGCTAGCAACTATTCTAGGTCCAGAGCGTCTATCTTCTAAACCCGCAAGCCCTCTACCGTAGAATGCATATACCCTTCACCGAGTTTACCGCGTCACCCAATAACTGAAGTGGTATTGCCCGATATTTACCGTAGAATGCTAACCAACCGTTCAAAAACAATAGTTTAAGAACACAACCATTCCAAAAGAGTTTATACAAAAACTCACAATCATTTCCAACCAAAACGGGCCTAAGCAACACATCCAGTTTTATAAAAATATACAATCATTTCAAAACCAAAACAGTTGCACAAGAGTTTGGGTGTATGAACTCACCTCAACAAGATCACAACAAGCTCACAACTAGTTTCGTTCCTTGATCTAATCCCGACAATCATTCCAAATGGATATCTTCGCAATCACACAAATAGCTATACCGACAATCAACATCAATAGCTATAATCCACCCATAACGTGACATCACAACGTTAAAAATAACGATTCCTAAGACTATGTAAGTCCTAGGGCTTAACTAGCAAAGCATACGACTAGATACGAGTCATTGCCACCTACGCTTACCAAATCCCAAACCTCGGGAATCTAAACGAATTCTCCAGATATATGTTATCCATTCACAATGGATATCATACCCCCAGGGTTTATCACTATAAATTAGGACTATTTATTCAACGCGCGATTCCGCAAGAAAAGTAAGGGTTTATATCTCTAAAAAGTCTAGAGAGAGAAAGAGAAGTGAGCAAGGAGTGAAGGGGGGTTGCACCCCTTTATATAGGCTACCGAGTACACACTAGGTGATACGCGCAACACCATATGCCCAGCTGTTTTCCACACGACAGGTGTTAGGCGATACGCGCACGGGCCTACCCTCTCATGCGCGGTACGCCTAACTCACATATTTAGATTCCTCTGGTCGAAACACATGGAATTCATATATTATGGGCTCCGTAACTCCTTTTCTAAGTCAAGATATGCTCGAAAGAAGTTTTCGGGCTTTCCTTGGGTGCTTTCGCATTTCCCGCTTCGTTATAACTCCGATTTAAGTTCCATTTTCGTGCATGTTCTTCACTTTCAGTGTTATTTACATGAACACCCGCCCATTATCGGCATATACATTCGTCGAAAATTAGGGTTTTACATTTCTCCCATCCTTAAAAGAATTTCGTCCTAGAAATTCGAGTATTGCAAAAATAACTGAGAATATTTGGCTTTCATCTCTCTAGCCAATTCCCAAGTCTTCTCCGGTCCTCTATGTCCTTCCCATTGGACCAACACCAATCGGATTCTTTTCTTTCTCAACTTTCTTTCTTGAGTATCAAGAATCTTTACTGGCCTCTCAGTAAAAGATACCTTCTCGCTTACTTGAACATCTTCGAGAGGTACAGCTTGATTCGTCTCTGCCAAACATTTTCTTAAGTTTGACACATGAAAGGTATCGTGCACACCCTTCAAGGTTTCCGGTAACTCAAGTTTAAGCAACTTTCCCAACTCTCGCAATAACCTTAAATGGACCAATGTATCTCGGGGCTAACTTTCACGTTTGATAAACCTCACCACTCCTTTCCAAGGAGATACTTTCAACATCACGTAATCTCCGACTTTGAATTCTAAAGGCCTTCTACGAACGTCACCATAACTTTTCTGCCTATCCTAGGCAGCTTTCAGCCTTTGCCTAATCTGTTGGATTTTATCAGTTGTTTCCAGCATCATCTATGTACTACACAACTGATCCTCTCCAACTTCCGTCTAACAAACAGGAGTTCTGCACTTTCTTCCATAAAGTGCTTCAAATGGTGCCATCCATATGCTGGTGTGAGAACTATTGTTGTATGAAAACTCAACCAATGGTAAGAATTCATCCCAACTACCACTAAAGTCAATCACACACGCACGCAAGATATCCTCGATGGTTTGGATAGTACGCTCACTCTACCCATCGGTTTGAGGATGATATGCCGTGCTCAAATTCAATGAAGTTCCTAGATCTTTTTGCAAACTTGCCCAAAACCTTGACGTGAATCGACTATCTCTGTCAGAGATGATCGAAAGTGGCCCGCCATGTCTACCCACAATCTCCTTGATATACAATTTCTCCATCTTCTTTGGAGAGTAGCTCTCGTTATATGGTATGAAATGAGCCGACTTGGTCAATCGGTCTACCATCACAAATATGGCATTATGCCCTGCACGAGTTCTTGGGAGCTTCGTGATATAATCCATTGTTATTCTTTCCCACTTCCAAACTGGCAGTTCTATCTGTCGTAACAGACCTGCTGGTTACTGATGCTCAATCTTAACTTGTAAACAAGTCAAACACTTCTGCAGATACTGTGCAATTGATCTCTTCATATTTGGCCACCAATAATGCTCTTTTAAGCTCTTGAACTTCTTATCTGTTCCAGGATGAATCGAGTTCTTAGACTTGTGGGTTTCGTCAAGAATCTTATCCTGGATACCCCTAAACTTTGGAATCCAAATTCTTGACCCAAACCTTAGAATCTCATCCTTTCCCTTTGTCAACAAACCTTCCTTTCCCACCATTTGCTCCTTCTTGATGCTTTCTTCCTTCAAGTCATTTTTCTGAGCTTCATTGATCTGATCCTTCCAATCAATCATTACAACGATCTGCAAATCCCTTACTCTAATGGGTTTAACCCTCTCCTTTCGACTCACGGCATTTGCTACCACATTGGCCTTGCCAGGGTGGTATTTGATCTCACAATCATAATCGCTAAGCAATTCCATCCATCATTACTTTCTCAAATTCTCTACACTGCTCCTCATTACTTTCTCGGGGTGGTATTTAACAGCTTTTTCATGCGATTCTTTGGGGTTGGCCTGGAAACGAGCACAGTAGCACACAGCTAATGTAATATCTGGACCGCTTGCAGTCAGATACATGAGAGATCCGATCATCGAGCGGTAACGATGAGCAACCACAGGATTCCCATTATAATCAGAAGTTAGGCATGTTTGAGCAGTGAAGGGAATTAGTTTAGGAGAAGAGTCGTCCATGCCAAACTTTGTAAGAATTTATTTGATGTACTTTTCTTGGTGGATAAGGATTCCATCAGGCTTTTGTTCCACTTGCAGCCCCAAGAAGAAGCACATTTCACCCATGATAGTCATTTCAAATCGATCCATCATTACTTTCTCAAATTCTTTACACAGCTCCTCATTTGTCGATCCGAAGATAATATCGTCCACATACACTTGAACAATCAGCATCTCACCATTAGCCTCCTTCTTGAATAATGTCATATCTATAGTCCCACGAGAGAAACCTTTTCTGAGCAGATACTGTGTAATAGTTTCGTACCTGATTCATGGAGCTTGATGCAAACCATACAGGGATTTATCAAGCTTGTACACCTTATAAGGAAAATCTGGATCCTCAAAACCCGGTGGTTGACATATGTAGATCTCCCCATCGATATCTCCACATAGAAATGCACATTTCACATCCATCTGATAGATTTTAAAGTTCTTGTTAGCAGCATGTGCAAGAAAGATTCTAATGGCTTCGAGACGAGCGAAATGAGCAAAAACTTCAGTGTAGTCAATCCCTTCCTCTTGAGCAAAACCTGGAATAACCAATCTAGCCTTGTTTCTAATAACACCACCGCGATCATCTGGCTTGTTCCGGAATACCCACTTAGTACCAATGGGGCACTTATTTGGAGGAAGATCAACAAGTTCCCAAACTTTTAGCTTACTAAATTGTTGTAATTCCATTTGCATGACATCAACCCAACTAGGATCTTCAAGAGCTTGTTTGTAATTCTTCGGAATGACATGTGATAAGAAAGCGTGCTTGTTTGTAATTCTTCGGAATGACATGTGATAAGAAAGCAGCATAGACACACTCACTAATCAAACCACTCTGACTCCGAGTTCTCACACCATCAATAATTGATCCAATGATATAATCATGAGGATGATCTTTTAAGGTCTTGAAGTTTGTGTTAACAACATTGGGTTTGATTTTGATGAGGATGCTTGATTAGATAGTTGACATGAAGCGGTTGAAGTTGGAGGAGATTTAATGGAGGAATTGGATCAGTTGGAGGTGGTGGAGGAATGTCAAATGTGGTTGGAGGTAATTGAGTGATAATAGATTGTGGTTGTGATTGTGGTTGAGGTAGTGGATTGATTATAGTAATTGGAGTATGAGGAACGATGTCATCATCGTCAGAGTTTGGAAGATTTAACGAGTTGAAAACGGTGGTGGAATCGTAAAACCATGCGGGTTCACTGCCAATGCTTGTGGAGTTTGAATCTTGCCAATCAACATAGTAAGACTCTTGCACAATCCGCGTTCGCTTGTTGTACACACGATACGCTTTTAGTGTGTCAGAGTATCCCACAAAGAAACATTCATCAGAAACGGCTCCAAACTTCGTTTTCTGATCTTGAGTATTCAAAAGAGTACAAGAGCATCCAAAGGGGCGCAGAAAATCGATCAACGGCTTTATCCTGCGAAACAGCTGATACGATGTCTTCATCTTGCTTTTGACAATCAGTACCAGATTTAGGACTTAAGCTGCATAATTAACTTCTTCTGCCCAGAAGATAATAGTTAGCTTTGACTCAATCAGCATAGTTCTAGCTGCCTTCACAAGAGTTCGGTTTTTCCTCTCAGCAAGACCATTTTGTTGAGGCGTTCTTGCAGCGCTGAACTGTCTGAGAATACCCCTTTGTTCACATAATGAATTGAAGATATGGTTTCTGAATTCCGTTCCGTTGTCGCTTTTAATAGCTTGAACCTTTCGCTTTCCAAGAACCTCAATCAGGGGAATTAGCTTCATTAACTCGTTAGCAGTCTCACTCTTGTTTGCCAAAAATCTCACCCAAGTGTATCTTGATTAGTCATCTGTGACAACCAAACAATAAGATTTCTTAGCAATTGATTTGACACATATTGGACCAAATAAGTCAGTATGTAACAATTCGAGGGGTTGTGAAATAGAATTTTCAATTTTTAAGTTTATATGGCTTTTTGTGCTGCTTTCCTTTAGCACAAGCCATGCATTTTTCTACTACTTGAAAAATCTTTAAGTGGTAGTCCCCTTACCAAATTGTTCTTAACTAACTTATTTAGTATTTTGGAATTAATGTGTCCTAAACGTCTATGCCATTGAAGATATTCAAAAGATGAAGCTTTAGACAGAAGACAGGTCATAGTGGAAGTTGATTCTTTTGATCCCATATTCAGCATATATGTATCATTTCATCTTGGAGCTTGTTAGGGCTCGTTTCTAGTTAAAGATTTACTTTGTACTTTGTTTATACATGTTTGTATAGTTTAGGGTTAATTTTGTATTTTCCCTAAATGTGTTGATGCATAAAGCATGTTGTGAGAGAATGTTAGAGAGAGAGTCTAGATCACAATTACACGCTAGAGAGAGAATTCGTGTGTGTGTTCTTACATTCTCCTGCACATTTGTACTACAATTTTTATGCTTTGATCAACAATACAAAGAGAATTATTAGTAATAAATTGTGTTGCTGGTTGAATTGTGTTTGTGTACTTAGATTGTTCTGATTTGCAGCAATATCGATCCAATTGAACCTATCAATTGGTAACAGAGTTGTTGGTATTGTGTGTGTTCTTCGCTAGTCATCAAGCAAAAACACATCAATATTGTTCAAATCATGATCTGAATGATCTGTTGCTGTTTTTAGTTGTGATTCATCATCGCAATCACTTCTAATTCATAACAATTGTGCAAATTCCATCAGATTATTATCAAATCTGAGGAATTAGGAAGGAAGGGAAGTTTACTGTTCGATCAAAATTTTGCTCAAATTCATCAAAATTTGATCATGTTTTGGATTGACTGAGATTGAAGATTGATAATCGGTATATTTCACTGATTGGGTGTGATTTTTGAAGAAATTGGACTAGTTTTTTTGTTAAACCCAGAAAATTCGATTGAACAAAATGATGAACTGGTTGAAGATTAACTAGCTGGGTGATAAATTTGACTTAGACAAAATTATTGGACTTAGATTTGTGAACAATTAGGTCCTGTGCAGCCGTGTGAAGGCAATTTTGTCTAGACGGGTGATGAATTTGCAAGAAAAAGGTTGTACTGTTCAGCCAGATCAAAGAACTGTTGTGCCGGGTGATTAACTTTTCAGCCGGGTGATTAACATTTCAGCCGGGTGATAGACAACTGTTTTGCCGGGTAAACAATATTTCTGCCATGTGATCAACTGTTCAGCCGGGTAACCTTTCTGCCGTGTCAAGTTCTAGCCGGGTCAAGTTTTCAGCCGTGTGAAGTTTTTACTGATCAGCCGTGTAACTGTTCAGACGGGTAACATACTTGCCGGGTGAAGATTACAAGTGTTGAAGATTGACAACTGTTTAGCCGTGTCCCTGTTTAGACGGGTGAAGAAAAATTCTCAGCAGGGTGAAGAAAAAAAGTCACTGTTCAGCCGGGTGAAGAAGAAATTTTCACTGTTCAGCCGTGTGACTCATTTTCAGTTGTTTCAAACCTTGTTATCTTATCTTGTCATTATTTACTTGCTTTTAGTTTAAATTTTAATTGTTTTCTTTTCAAAAATCATCAAAAACTAAAAAATATATTTTTTTTAAAATTGTTAAAATGGCACCTAATGATGATTCTGATAACCGTGTTCCTAGGTTGGTTAATCGTGCAGATTTCAAGAATTGGACAATCAGACTGAAGCATCATCTATGCTCTGTTGACAATGATCTTTGGAAGTCAATTGATAAAGGTCCTCACATTCATACTCAGACTGCTCCTGATAGTGCAAGTACCTACACCAAAGACTCTACTGAACTTTATCCGGAAGATAATCTATCAGCTGAAGACTTACGAAAGGTCAAGAATGACAGTAAGGCTTATTCTTTGATGTGCAAAGGTCTGCCACTTCAAGTATTGTCGAGATTGGATGCTTATCAAACTGGCTACACATTGTTCAAAGCATTGAAATCAATCTGTGAAGGAGGAGAACAGTTGAGAAGTCTCAAGAAGCAGAAATTAAAGAGACAATTGGAGTTATTTGAACATATTGTTGGAGAATCTGTGCACCAGATGATGAACAGATTTGTTCATCTGACTACTGAAATGACAAATGTTGGTGCAAAGACAAATCTTCAAGATTTGAATGACAGATTGTTGTGTGCTCTTCCATCTTCATGGAAACAGACTATGACTCTGCTGAAGCATACTGAAAAGTTTCCAATGTACTTAGATCTGCTCATTGCAAAGATAGAAGAAGTTGAGATTGATGAAAGTTCTAGAAATACTGACAGAATAGGATCACATGCTCAGTACAAGTTTGTTGTGAATCCTGCTAACACAGTGGAGAATGCCTTTCTTGCACAAGATGCTGCAAAAACTGATGAAGAGGGTGACTTATTTGTTAGTGCAAGCTTTTATACTGATTCGTCATACATTCCAAACTCACCAACTTATTCTCAACCTCAATCTCCACCAAGAGCTCAAGTTCAAAGTCAGAATGTGAAAACTCAATCAGAAAATCATAGTTCTACTGCTCAAGCAAAAGTAAAAGATGTGATGAACATCTTGTTACAAGATGATGAGACAAAGAAAACATTAACTGCTTTCATGGCAAGCTTTCAAGCATATCAAGGAAGTCATCTGACTCAAATGGACGTTGTACTTCAAGATTTATTTGAAATGGATCCTGATGACGTTGAGGAAATGGATCCAAATTGGCAAATGGTGATGGTTGCATATCGAACTCAAAAACATGCATATGTAAACCGAAGCTACAAGCCACATGCAAACAAGACAGTTGGTTTTGACAAGTCAAAGGCCATATGTTTCAACTGTAACTATTATGGTCATTTTTCTAGGGAATGCAAGGCTCCTAAGAATCAGAACTACAATGATCAAGCTGGATCAAGTGGACTGAATCAAGGTCAAAGTCAGAATTCGCAACAGTCTTCAAGCTATCAAAATAGGAATCAACATTTCATGCAAAAGCCGTATCAAAGTCTTCCAATGCCAGAACTAAAAGATAAAGGCAAGAAGCCAGAAGATCATAACGTAGCACTGGTGGTGAGTGTAAAAGATGGATATGATTGGAGTGCGTATGCGGAACAGTTTACATCTGATCTCACTTCAAGTTTGGCATTAGTATGTGAAATTGAGGAAGATTGGTCTGAAGAAGGGGATGGTAAAGTGACTGATACTATTAGTGAAGATTCTGAGGAATATGATTGGAGTGCAAAGGCAGATCCTGTTGAAGAATCTGAACCAGAAGTTGCGCTTATGGCTACATCCAATGAGTCTTCATCATCTGCTGAACAACCAAAGGTTAGTACCGAACTACCCCCTAATTATGTTCCTTTGCCTGATGATGTTAAAGGTAGGTTATGTTCTGAACAATGCATTAAACAAGTGGAACATTATCGAACTCATTCTTTTAAAATTGGTGACAAATTAAGCAAACATGAAAAAAATCATGAACAACTTCAAATTGATCACAAAATTGCCGATGAGAAGATATTGTCACTTAAAGAATCATGAAACAAAACCTTGAAAGAATTGGAACTTATAACAAAACAACTTGAAGAAATGACAAAGAACTTTGAACAAGAAAAAGTTGCTCAGGTTGTTACACAAGTTGAATTAACAAAGGTAAAAAGTTGTAAAACTATGGTTAAACAACTTATAAGTGTAAGAGGTAACAAAACCAAAACAGGGTTGGGTTTCACTCATGAACCAATGCCTGAATCAATCACACAAACTTTAACTGAAAACTTCAATAAATTTGATCATTCACCTGAAAATGAACAAAAATTCAAAGAAATTCAAAGAAGTAAATCCGAATCCGAAGGATCCGAAGTGTTGATTGAAAGTTTGGATGAAGAAGATGGTGTGACGACTGAAGCTGATGATGAATATGGGCCTGTTCTAATTCAACTCGTTGAATATCCTAAACTGAATCCCGAGCCAGAAGAAAAGGTGAAGGATGAAGGTGAATTTTCAGGATGCAATGATCAAGCCTACATCAAATGGAAGAATGAACAAAAGGCGAAAGTTGCTGATCAACTGATCAAGAAGAAAGAAGAGAAACAGGCTGAAGTTTCAAAAGGAAAGGAGCAGAAATCGAAATTAACAATCAATCAATATGAAACAAAACAGTCAAAAGGTAAAAGTGTCATAAAATCGAATGACAACACCAAAGCTCAAATCGTTAAAACTGATAAGGTCAAACCTGTCAAAAAGAAAGTGTCAAAAGGTAAAACAATTAAGTTTGTGTCTGCAGGAACGTTTGATTTGAACGGATCTTCTGGTAAACCAATCAATTCTTCAATCAAATCTAACTCTGGTCTGAAAACAGGTTCAGGTCCTAAGTCTTCCGCTGTCAATGATAAAAGAATTGAACCAAAAAAGGTAACCAAACAAGACAGTTTAAAATCGAACCAAGTTCCAAAGCAAGCAAAATCACAATCAAAATCTCCACAAAAGAATCAAATTAATCTAAAACCGAACAAAACTGATAATGAATCACGTGTGGGTTCAACATCAAAAGTTAACAATCGGCTCTTTAGGATTAGCAAGAAACATTGTGAGATATGTGATCGTTATAATCATGCTACTGCTGAATGTTTCTTTAACAGGTACTGCAGTTACTGTGACAAAAGAAATCATTCTTCAGAGGAATGTTTTTATAACAAATTTTGTGATATCTGTGAAAGAAGAAACCATGACACAAAGGATTGTTTCTTTCGGAGAAACTCGACAAGAGAAATGACTCAGTTTCCAAATTTTCAAAGAAATCAATCTTTTGGTTTTCAAAATGTTAATCAAAGTCATTCTCCTGTTTCGAGAAATTTCAATCGAAACAATTCTGGTTTTAATAACTTTTCATCAAGAAATGTGCAGGTTAACAGTTTTAAACCAAGAGCTTTGATGGTAAGAAACCAGAAATTTGAAAATAACCTTGATCCTAAGTTAGAGGAAAGGTTCATTGCTTTGAGAAGAAAGCAAACAAATCAAGCCGTTGGGCGAAACAGTTTTCAACCAAACCTCTCAAATGAAACAAGTTTTCAAAATCTTCATTATCAACAAGTTACTGTTGCAGATAGATTCGGAAAACCCAAGACCATGTGGGCCTAGGTTGACCAAACTAACTAAGTGATTGTTGAAATGCAGGTGCGCCCTAGAAGACCTATTAACTCATGGTTTGTTGATAGTGGGTGTAGCCGGCATATGACAGGCAACCATGCCTTGCTTCAAGATTTTAATCTAAAGAATGGTACACATGTTGCATTTGGAGGAGATGCTGGTGGTAAAATAACTGGAGAAGGAACAGTGTCAAATGGGGTCATTAGCTTTGATAAAGTCAACTACTGTGCACAGTTGAACTTTAATTTGCTAAGTGTATCTCAAATTTGTGATAAATCTTATTCTGTTGGGTTTTAACAAGTTATCAAAGTGTATATAAATCATATTTATATAAAAACGCAGCGGATGAATTATATATATACTTGTTTGTTACCATATTAAATCTTTTAATATCAAAACCCAAAACCCGGATCCAAAAACAATATGCATACAATCAAAACTAAAACCAACAACATGTAAAGATGTTTATACCTTTCAAGAGGAATATGAAGAAGAATGTGTTGGTTTGAATGACTAATCTCCAAGGTAGAAGATCCTCAAGCTTGTATACCCTCAAGCCTCCAACAAACACCACTTTTGCTAGGATTTTAACACTTGAAAATCTCCTTTTCTTTGCCCTCTTTCTTTTGGCCGAATTTTTAAGAACAAAAAGGGGAGAGAAGAGCTTCTTTACACTTATGTGTATGTAGAGAAAGATTGTAGATCTTTTAAAGACAAAGATTGTTGAGTGTAAGATACTCAACATTTTGCATGCCCTTGATAAAAACAAAAACCAAAAAGAGAGACATAGTGGGGAAGGGGCGGCCCATGTGGGTCCCACCTTAAAGTTATAAATTTTTTTTTTTTTTGTTTAATATCTTTCTCTCTTTATTTATTTGAAACAAGGTGTAGCAAAATATATCTCCTAAATGTTATTTAAACAACTTAAATAACATTATAGAAGATTCTTTCTCTCATAATATAAATCATCCATATAATTTATTTTAACACAAGTGCAAATATATAGAAACCCAATTTCTAAATATTCTAAGTGTTGATAATTATTTTAGATCATGTCATAAAATAAATATCCCGGTGTTTGTCTAGCTTGTCATTGGGTATGACCCGACTTGGATCATAACGTACTAGCCACATCAATTATAATATGTGTCTTGGGCAGACTAATTCCAACAATCTCCCACTTGCACAAGATACATAGAACATTGATGCAAGTAGTAAATACCGCCTAACAACGGTTTACTACCCCTAATACGTATGATGAAGTGCCATTCAATAACATCATCCCCTTCAAGTTCCTTACTTGAAATGATTTAGGTGAATTAATCATTTATCCTTTTGTCACAGATGTCATGTCAAATCCAGAGACACAGAGTGATCATTCTCTGTTGATTTAACTTGCAGGCCTTAGACATCTTACTCTCAACGAATAAGAGGGACAAATCCCTTTTGATTTCATACGTCTCTCACAATCACCTTGCATTACACTTGAGATTAGCCTTATGTACTGTCATGTTTCAGAGCAGCGAAGAACTAAGTCAAAGTATAATACTTGGTGAATATCAAGACCCAATATGTATCTCAGGTCAGAGGATACTATGATATTCGCCTTTACTCAAATTTACTTATGATCAATCACAAAGATTCCATGTAGTAATATTTGAGGGCGGGTTAGTCCAATATTTATATCCCATAAATATTTATGAACCTTGGTAGCAAACCCTTGCTTTATACATCCATCCCTCATGAATGTTTACCAAACCAAGTTCATAATAGTCTTACTTTCATATTTGTTCCCACAAATATGATCGACTACGGACATTTAGAATAATCAATTTATTCATGGATTTAAACATGCTAAAATGGAACATAACTCAAAATGTCATAATCATAAACCATAATCATATGAATGAGTCATAATAATAATTGTTCCGATATCCAAATACAAAATAGATCAAATCCAGTCACTAGAATATCGAAGTCCTAAGGCACAAGTATGAGTCTCATGTTTTGGCCTTTCAAGGAGCTTCGTGAGTGGATCCGCAATGTTTTGATCAGTGTGAACTTTGCGAATACATATCTTTCCCTTTTCAACTTCATCCCTTATGTAGTTGAATCTCCGCTCAATATGCCTCGTCTTTTGATGTGCACGAGGTTCCTTGATTTGAGCAATCGCACCTTCGTTGTCACAAAAGATCTCTATGGGGTCCTGAATGGTACGGATTACCCCTAGATCAGCAATGAACTTCTTTATCCATGCAGCTTCTTGAGCTGCTATTGAGGCGGCGATGTATTCAGATTCCGTGGTGGATAATGCCACCACATCTTGTTTTGAGCTCTTCCATGAGATGGCTCCACCATTCAAAACGAAAACATATCCCGATTGTGATCGAGAATCATCTCGATCGGTTTGGAAACTCGCATCCGTGTAACCTTTTACAACGAGCTCATCTTCACCAGAACCATATATCAGAAACATATCCTTAGTGCGTCTAAGGTATTTCAGTATATTCTTGACAGCCATCCAATGACTATCACCAGGGTTCTGTTGGTATCTGCTTGTCATGCTCAAGGCGCATGACACGTCCGGTCTAGTGCATATCATTGCATACATGATGGATCCTATAGCTGACGCATATGGGACTCCTTTCATTCTATCTTGCTCATCCTTTGAGCTTGGACATTGAGATGTATTCAGTATCGTTCCTCTTGGAATAGGTACTAAACCTTTCTTAGAGTTTTCCATCTTGAACCTTTTCAAGATCTTTTCAATGTATGCACATTGATTTAAACCTATCAACCGTCTTGATCTATCTCTATAGATCTTTATTCCCAGAATATAGGCGGCTTCACCAAGATCTTTAATGGAAAAACAACTCCCAAGCCAGGCTTTAACACCTTCCATGGTTGGAATGTCATTTCCAAATAGCAGTATGTCATCGACATACAATACTAGGAAAGTGATGATGCTCCCACTAGCTTTCTTATATACACAAGCTTCATCAGCATTTTTGATGAATCCAAATTTCTTGACTTCTTCATCAAAACGGCGATTCCAACTTCTAGATGCTTGTTTCAATCCGTAGATTGATTTCTTCAACTTGCATACCTTGTTAGGATGTTGTGGATCGACAAAACCTTCAGGCTGAACCATATAGACATCCTCTTCAAGATGTCCATTTAGAAAAGCGGTTTTGACGTCCATTTGCCAAATCTCATAATCATAGTGTGCAGCTATGGCAAACAATATCCTAATCGACTTCAGCATTGCAACAGGCGAGAAGGTCTCATCATAATCAACCCCTTGAGTTTGAGTGAAACCTTTTGCTACAAGCCGAGCCTTATAAGTATCTAAGTTTCCATGCATATCTGTTTTCTTCTTGAAAACCCACTTACTACCAACTGGTTTGGAGTTAGGTGGTTGTACAACTAAATCCCATACTTGGTTGTCATGCATGGATTGCATCTCTACGTTCATGGCTTCAAGCCATTTGTCACAATCAGATCGTGACATTGCATCATGGTAAGTGATAGGTTCATCGGAATCTACCACATAGCATCCATCCATGAAAAACCCATATCTTTCGGGTGGATTACTAATTCTACCAGATCTGCGAACGTTTTGTGTGTCTTGATCAACCATTTGATCATCTTCAACAACCTCTTGTTGATTGCTAGTGTCAACCAAGCGTGTATCGATTTGTGGTTCTAGATCCTCCTCGAGTTCCACGGCTCTTGTAGTTTCTTCCATAAGAAACTTAGTTTCCAAGAACTCGGCCTTCAAAGCAATAAAGACTTTTTGCTCGTCTGGGTTGTAGAAATAATATCCCATAGAATCTTTGGGATATCCTACAAAGATACACTTAGTGGATCGACTTTCTAATTTGTTTTGGTTGTTGTGCTTAACATAAGCTTCACAACCCCATACCTTTAAATAGTTTAATGATGGAACCCTTCCATGCCATATTTCAAAAGGTATCTTGTCCACTTTCTTGGTTGGGACCATATTCAGAATACGGGCTGCGGAAAGTAACGCGAAACCCCAAAATGATAAAGGTAATGTGCTTCTAGCCATCATTGATCGAACCATATCTAGTAGAGTTCGATTCCTCCTTTCAGATACACCGTTATGTTGCGGTGTTCCGGGTGGAGTAAGTTGTGAGACAATCCCACAACTTCTAAGATGATCTAGAAACTTATCATTAAGGTATTCACCTCCTCTATCGGATCGAAGCACTTTGATTGTTTTGTTGAGTTGATTTTGTACTTCATTTTGGAAGACTTTGAACACTTCAAAGGCTTCATCTTTGTGCTTTAAGAGAAACACATACCCATAGCGACTATAATCGTCGGTAAAGGTAATGAAGTATCTTTCACCATTCCTTGTCATTGTCTTAAAAGGACCACATACATCCGTATGTATGATACCTAATAAATCTTTCGCCCTTTCATTAGTTCCACTAAAGGGCTTCTTGGTCATCTTTCCCAATAAACAAGATTCACATTTATCAAATGAATCATCACTTGATTTCAAAAGACCATTCTTTTGAAGTGTATTAATGCGCCCTTTGCTTATGTGACCAAGACGACAATGCCAAATGAAAGTTTTACTCAAATCTAATTTGAGTTTCTTGGTAGATTTTTGGTACAACATATTATCAAAGGATGTGTTATCATGAACCAATTCATAAATGCCATTATAAGGTAAAGCTTTAAAATAAAAGATACCATTCAAAGATACATCAATAGCATTGTCCACAAACTTAAAATCATAACCAAATTGTCTTAACAATGAAACAGAGATAATGTTCCTAGTTAAACTAGGAGCATACAAAATATTATGCAAAATAACTTCCAAACCACTTGGAAGTTTCAAAACAAAATCTCCTTTTGCTTCAACTTGAACTTGAGCTCCATTGCCCATGTAGAGACTAATGTCTCCCTTCTTCAAGTTCTTACTTCTTTTGAACCCCTGCAATAAATTGCAAATATGAGTTCCACATCCGGTATCTAATACCCATGTATTATGAGAAGTAATATTAAGATCAATATGGATCATGAAGGTTGTACCTGATGCTTGTCCGGCATCCCTCTTTTCTTTCAACTCTTTGAGATAGGTTGGACAATTTCTTAACCAATGTCCTACCTCACCACAATGAAAACATGGATCACTCTTTTGCTTCTTCTCTTTTGGTTTAAATGGTTCCGCTTTTGACTTTCCCTTCCATTTGCCTTTCACATTGACGTGCCCCTTGCCCTTAGCAACCTTTGCTTTAGGTTCCGGGTGATGCCTCTTCTTACTTCCGCCTTCATTAATTTGGAGAACCGGTAAAACCTTCTTACCCATTCCCGCTTCGGCCGTTTTGAGCATTCCGTGAAGCTCGGGAATGCTCTTGTCCCATCCATTCATATTATAATTCAAGACGAAAGTCTCAAATTTCTTGGTTAGGCCATTTAGGATCAAATCCGTGGCCAACTCTTTTGAGACGGGACAATTTAGCCGTTCAAGGCGAGTAATGTGACTTTGCATCTTAAGCACGTAAGATGATACGGATTGGGTTTCTTCCATGTGACATGCATGAAGTGCTCGAACCGTCTCGAAGCGTTCAACCCTAGCCTTTTGAAGGAACATTTCCTTAAGTTGGGTAATCATGTCATATGCCCCATGATGCTCAAAGTCCTTTTGAAGTTCGGGAATCATAGTTCCCAACATGAGGCAAGAAACTTGCACCGAATCTTCGGTGTGTTTTATCCAATCCGCATAGGCATCAACATCATCAATGTTGGGTTCATCTGGAATAGGATCATCCAACACATACGATTTCTTTTCTTGCTTGAGAACAATTCTCAAGTTTCGGAACCAATCCATGAAATTGTTGTAGTTGAGACGATCCTTTTCTAGAAGGGTTCTTAGTGATAGGTTATGGACGGGTGGGATAATTGCGTTAGGTGGGTGGTTGATTCCGGCCATCTATTTATATAAAACAAGTTCAATTTTAGTATTTATGGATATCATTAGTCTATTTTAATCATTAATACGCTTTTGTGTTTTAAAAACAATAAATAATTAAATCTAGAATCCAACGTTTCATTCATATAGTAGTTAGGTGACCTTTATCCTACTATTGAATTAACAAGGTAGTCAATGTTTGACGATTACAACCCTTTGTAACTTCTAGTTTTATGGGATCATTTAAACTTCATAAGTTTAGTTGGCATGTTTAATCCCATCAACACCATTGAACACCATGCTTCGGTGACCCTATTCACATGGTTTCCAATTTCAAGTCGTCCTACTTATACATACATGTGAGTTTTACACATACAAATGGTTAGGTGACCTTTATCCCACAAATATTGTAAAACCACCTCAAACACACAAGTTTCCTAAATGTGGTTAGGTGACCTTTATCCCACATAGAGTTCCCAAGCGTTTCGAGTGTTGTATAAAAGGATGGTGTTAGACTTGTTCCAAAAATATTCAAAAGGGATTTTTGTTTGTTTTCTAAATTCTAGATGGGAAAACAAAGTGTGTACCTTTCATTTGCATGCATTCAAATGTATGGTACTTAGTTGAAAACCAAATTTCAAAATTCCTTTTAATAAACCCATTTTATTATGAAATCATTAACCTTTTTGATAAAATTAATTTTATTACTTAATGATTTCTAAGGAATCAAAATGATGCAAGTTTTGTTGGTTATAGTGTTTAGTTATCAATATCCTAATATCATAACAAACAATATCATAACAACCAAACATGCATAAATCATATATGAGTCCATAACCATAGCCAACTAATTTTAGCTACACTTGCTAACCGAAACAAGTGTGCCAAATAGGTCTTTCTTAAGGGACAACATGACACAAGGCATGAAATGATGAACTCCCACTTGATCCCGCATCCGAATGCTTCAAGTATCCATCTTTTGTGTTGTGTTTCTTCATTTATTTGGGCTTCCTTTTGGGCCTTCAAATCAGCCCCTTTTGGGCTTATAAATCTTGGATTTGGGTCATTGGGTTAGAATCCCATATTGGGCTATTAAGCCCTTTAAGGCCCAAAGCCAAAATAAAGTCCATATGCATCTTCCAATTACAAAATATATCCTAATACATTTTCTAGTAATGGAAATACACCTAATCTATTTATTATTACAAATCAATGAAATAAATAAATAAATTACAAACCCAAATAAAATATTAACTAATATTACAACCATATTGAATATTTCAAACCACAACACAAAATCATACATGCACAAGGTCTATGGCTAGGTTAGGAACTACTCAAAAGCATATCCAAATATGTAATAACATAAGTTTAAAATGGTTCCCTTTGAACCCTTGAAATTTTCGGCCTAAAATATATAAAACCGAAAATTTCGGGTTTTGTCCAAATAAAGCAACTAACCATTTTAATGACTTTAAACTTTCAAGATAATCATATGCATGTAAGTATTATCTTGAAAATCCAAGGGAACCCATTTGCCTAAAAGTTTCGGCCTAGAGGTGAAATACACCAAGAAAACCGAAATTTTTAGATCTTACGATGTATGCACTCGTTTAAGCGGCTCTTGATGCCATTGTTGGGTTTTAACAAGTTATCAAAGTGTATATAAATCATATTTATATAAAAACGCAGCGGATGAATTATATATATACTTGTTTGTTACCATATTAAATCTATTAATATCAAAACCCAAAACCCGGATCCAAAAACAATATGCATACAATCAAAACTAAAACCAACAACATGTAAAGATGTTTATACCTTTCAAGAGGAATATGAAGAAGAATGTGTTGGTTTGAATGACTAATCTCCAAGGTAGAAGATCCTCAAGCTTGTATACCCTCAAGCCTCCAACAAACACCACTTTTGCTAGGATTTTAACACTTGAAAATCTCCTTTTCTTTGCCCTCTTTCTTTTGGCCGAATTTTTAAGAACAAAAAGGGGAGAGAAGAGCTTCTTTACACTTATGTGTATGTAGAGAAAGATTGTAGATCTTTTAAAGACAAAGATTGTTGAGTGTAAGATACTCAACATTTTGCATGCCCTTGATAAAAACAAAAACCAAAAAGAGAGACATAGTGGGGAAGGGGCGGCCCATGTGGGTCCCACCTTAAAGTTATAAATTTTTTTTTTTTTTTGTTTAATATCTTTCTCTCTTTATTTATTTGAAACAAGGTGTAGCAAAATATATCTCCTAAATGTTATTTAAACAACTTAAATAACATTATAGAAGATTCTTTCTCTCATAATATAAATCATCCATATAATTTATTTTAACACAAGTGCAAATATATAGAAACCCAATTTCTAAATATTCTAAGTGTTGATAATTATTTTAGATCATGTCATAAAATAAATATCCCGGTGTTTGTCTAGCTTGTCATTGGGTATGACCCGACTTGGATCATAACGTACTAGCCACATCAATTATAATATGTGTCTTGGGCAGACTAATTCCAACATATTCAACTTTATTTGATGATTCTTTCTGCTATATACTCAAACCAGGTTTCAAGATTGACAATGAATGGGTGGTGGTTAAAGCTCCAAGAGATCGTGATGTATACAAGCTTGATATGCACAGATTGATGCTGAAACCGAAACAACTTGTCTCATTGCGCATGCTTCAAATGATGAGAGTCAGCTTTGGCATAGACGGCTGGGCCATTCAAACTTCAGAAACATGAACCGTTTAGTGACTGGAAATCACGCTGTAGGAATACCATCAAAGAAGTTCTCTACAACTGATCTCTGTCCAGCATGTTTGAAAGGAAAACAACATCGAATGTCTTTTAAGTCCAAGCAAGAACACTCCATTTCAAAACCTTTGCAGATGCTACATATGGATCTTTTCGGACCAACAAATGTTCAAAGCATCAGAAAGAAGTCTTATTGTTTTGTCATCATTGATGATTTTACTAGATTTTCTTGGGTTTATTTCTTGCATGTCAAATCTGAAACTGCTGAGTTGTTAAAAGAATTTATTGTCAAAGTTGAAAATCAATTGGATTGTAAAGTAAAAATCTTGAGAAGTGATAATGGAACAGAGTTTAAGAACGCTAATGTTGATTTGTTTTGTGCAGAAAAAGGAATTGCTAGACAATTTAGTGCTCCAAGAACGCCTCAACAAAATGGGATTGCGGAACGGAAAAATCGGACACTGATTGAAGCAGCAAGATCCATGCTTGCAGATGCCAAAATCCCTATCACAATCTGGACGAAGCTATTGCTACTGCGTGTTTTGTACAAAACAGGACATTATTGGTTCAGGATAAAAATAAAACATCTTATGAGTTATTGTTTGGAAGAAAACCAAATATTTCTTACTTGAAAGAATTTGGTTGTCCTGTATTGATTCTAAATTTAAGTGATCATCTTGGGAAATTTGAGTCAAAATCTGACGATGGATTTTTCCTTGGTTATTCGTCTGTTTCTAAAGCTTATCGGGTTTTTAATAGCAAAACAAATACTGTTATTGAAACTAATAACGTAAAGTTTTTAGAAAATTCGTTTCCGTCAGTGGCGCATGGTCCCGAATGGTTGTTTGATTTAGATTCGTTATCAAAATCTTTCAATTCTAACTTATTTGATTTTTCAGGAAACTCAAGAAAGGAATAAGGAGACTTGGGATGTTTCAGTGATGATTCTGACAATGATGATGATGACAATCTCAATTCTGAGTATCCGTTCATGTCTTTTCATAATCCTGATCATGGAGTATCCAGTCAAGCTCCGGGTCCTTCTGGTTCTCAAGAAGATCAAGAATCAAATATTCTTGGTGATGATGTTAATCCGCAAAGTTCTCCTAATGATGGTGGATCTGTTCAGAATCAACCATCATCAGATCCGGATGTTGAAGTTATTCCAGAATCGTTTGACTACTTCATCAATTCACCGGAACAAGTTCCTAATTTCGCTCCGCATGAATCTACAATTCTGCAAGATCTACCGAATCTGAATCAGTCTAATCTGGAGAGTCAAGTGCAAGGTGATGTTATACCAATTCATCGAATTCATAAGAAACATCCTGTCTCTCAGATTATTAGGCCGTTGAATCAAAGAACTACAAGAAGTCAGACTGAGCAAGCAAATGTTTGTCTTTATTCATGTTTTCTTTCTCAAGTGGTACCAAAGAACATTTCAGAGGCGTTACAAGATAATAGTTGGATTGAAGCCATGCAAGAGGAGTTACTTCAATTTCGCAAACAAGAGGTTTGGAAATTAGTGGACTTACCTGGAGGAGAAAATGCGATTGGTACAAGAGGGTTGTACAAGAACAAGCCAGATGAACGTGGCATTGTTGTGAGAAACAAAGCGAGACTTATTGCACAAGGTTACACTCAAGAAGAAGGTATTGACTATGAAGAAGTGTTTGCTCCGGTCGCTCGACTTGAAGCTATTCGCGTTTTTCTAGCTTATGCCTCTTTTATGAAGTTTAAAGTGTTCTAAATGGACATTAAAGGCGCTTTTCTGTATGGACCAATTACCGATGATGTATATGTCAGACAACCTCCGGGTTTTGAAGATCCTGATTATCCACATCGTGTATACAAATTGAGCAAAGCTTTATATGGTCTACATCAAGCTCCAAGGATTTGGTACGAGACGTTATGTAAACATTTGCTAGAACATGGATTTACAAGAGGTCAGATTGATCCAACTTTATTCATGAAGCGGGAAAATGAAGATCTTTTATGTGTTCAAGTGTATGTGGATGATATCATCTTTGGATCAACAAGTGCGTCCATGTGCAAAGAATTTGAAGAAATCATGAAGTCAAGATTTCAGATGAGTTCGATGGGGGAGATTAATTTCTTTCTCGGATTGCAAGTAAAACAATCAGCGGACGGAATTTTTATCAACCAATCAAAGTTTGTTGAGAAGTTGCTGAAAAAGTTCAAGATGCAGGATTGTCAGACTATTCGAACGCCATCTGATGTGAACTGCAAGATACAGCCGGATCCGAAAGGCAAATCTGTTAATCAAACACTGTACAGATCAATGATTGGTTCACTGATGTATCTTACTGCATCAAGGCCAGACATTATGTATGCTGTATGTGTGTGCGCAAGATATCAGTCTGATCCAAAAGAGTCGCACCTAGTTGCTGTTAAACGTATTTTCAGATACCTTAAAGGGAAACCGAATCTCGGGTTATGGTATCCTTATGAAGGCAATTTTGAATTATATAGTTATTCTGATAGTGACTTTGGTGGGTGTGCTCTTGACAGGAAATCAACTACGGGTGGATGTCAATTTCTAGGTCCTAGACTTGTTTCTTGGCAATGCAAAAAGCAGACCAACGTTTCTGTATCCACAGCTGAAGCAGAGTATATCGCTGCATCTGCAGGATGTTCTCAAGTTTTGTGGTTACAAAACCAATTGCTAGACTACGGGTTTAACTTTCTCAAAACTCCTATTTACATAGACAATACTGCTGCTGTGTTCATTACTGCTAATCATGTTCAACACTCAAAAACCAAACATATCGAAATTCGATATCACTTTCTCATAGACAACTCTGAAAAAGGTTTAATAATTTTGATTAAAGTTCATACCGACAAACAACTGGCAGATCTTTTTACAAAATCTTTTTTGTCAGGGCGGTTTGAATTCTTATTTCAATCCATAGGGTTAATCAACCATGATTAATTCTAATTTTTGAAAATCAAACAAAAATCAGAAAATATAAGAGCCAAAAATATAATAAGTCGATGTCAAGTATTGATTCCTTTGTCTTTTATTTTTCATTGTTTTGCATTGTGTATGTGCATGAAAAAGAAAAGCAAAAACAAAATATAAAAGCAAAAAGAAAAGAAAAATATCATGTCATAAGAATCAATATTGCAAAAAGTGAGAAATGATAGTTACACTAGACATTATTTGTTACATCATTTTTAATAAAGACTGATGAATGTTAATTGATGTGCTAGACGGCTCAGGCAATTAGACTGAAAAGGTAAGTTGATTGTTGACAAATCTAAACTTAATGATCTTTGTGTTAAGTTCCATTGCTATACATGTCTAGATATATATCTTTTGATGCATTGCTTGTGATGATAGTTGTGCATGATCGGGTAACGATGCAGTCTATTCAGTGTGATGAACCGCATCGTGAGCTTCTTTGTTGTGGTATCCACAAACCTGAAGTCTCACACGAAGTCTCTTTTGAGCTTCAAGGTGCAGCAAAAGATTCCCAAAAAGTTGGAATAAAAAGAGTCCCAAATGTGGACCATAACCAAACAAAAATTCCAAAAAGGAATTCAGAAGATTCCCAAGGGGAACGATAGGAAATGAAAATTTCCAAAATGGAATTAAAAAGAAGTCCCAAAGTGGACCAAATCCGAATAGAACCCGGATTCCACACTGTTTATGATTGTAAGTGACCAGGTTTTGTGCAATATGCATTCAGGTAGTGGTTGATAAGGAAATATGTTGACATATGTATACATGTGGGACACATAAGTTATTTTAATCGAACCTTAATCTCATCATGATACTGAAAAAGTAAGTGTGTCAACTCGAGCTAATTGGTATGTTTTCATATCATCACTCAATCAATCATAAGTCAAATGTCTATTCAAAACTTGCAAAACATGTTCAGATAATGGGTGGTATGATCTCACTGCGATATTTTGATTCATTGCATTGCATATGTCTTTATTTTAATGTGTGTGCTTTGTGTGTGCAGGCATATGGAATCTTTATTGACACATCAACATCCTTGTTAAACTTAAAAATTTCAAGAAATTTCAAGTTTCGGGAGAGAATAAGTGAAGAAAAATATTTACAAAAAATCAAAAAATCCAAAAACATTTTTTAATAAGTGTGTTTTGAATGAACAAGATTATGTGGTATGAAAAGCAAATGTATTGGATGTGTTAAAAACAAACCCAAAGTCTTGTGATGTGTGTTTAAGAAATTGCTTCGGGATATAGAAATATTGGTTGTGCAAAAACATTATTTTTTGTGTGTGAGAAAAATCAAAGAAAAAGAAAAAGAATTTATGAGAATTAAATTTATTGCATGTTTAATGTTGTTGATTATTAATGTGACAAACCCTAATAAGGATGTCTTGTCTAATTAATATGTCGAGAATGTTTGCAGGTGCAATAAATGCAGTTGAAAAGTCAACAGACGAGAAAATTGAAAAAAAATTGTCAAAGTGATTATCGCCGGGTGAAGATATCAGAGACAACTGTTCAGCCGGGTAATGAAGTTACTGTTTAGCCGGGTAAGTTGTTGTGTCTGATATGAGCCGGGTGATTGGTGAAAAGAAGTGAAGTCGGGCAAAGATATTATGACTACTGTGCTGCCGGGTAATGAACAAGTCATTATACAGCCGGGTGAAGAAGTCATTGATATCTGCCGGGTGACAAAGTTGTGTTACTATACATCCGGGTAATGAAGTGTTGACATTGTACAACCGGGTAAAAGAAAGAAGTCTTTATCTTGCCGTGTAAGTGATGAAATTGTGTAGCCGGGTAAAGTACAACAACTGTGTTGCCGGGTGATTAAGAAAAACAACTGTGTTGCCGGGTGATTAAGAAAGACATGCCGTGTGATGAAGAAAGCATGCCGGGTGATGAAGAAGATAACTGTGTTGCCGGGTGATGAAGAAAAGCAAGCCGGGTGATGGGTAAAACCAAAACAGGTGTAGTTGTTCCTAACCTTTACCCGTCTCTACAGTGAATGACCCGACAAGTGTTTTTACATGTATATGTTGACCCGTCCCATGTTATGACTTGTCTCAAGTACTTGACCCGTCCCAACAGTACATGACACGTCTCAACAGTGCTTGACCCGTCAAGGCTTATTGGGCTTTTTATGTTTACCCGTCTAAGTTGTTTACCCGTCCCATAAGTTTGACCTAAATTTTTCAATCATATAAAAACCCGCCTCTTCACAAACACTTATCATTTTTCACCAAAGTGTTTCAAACAAATCCCCTGCACAAAAATCGTTCATACTTTTGTTCAATCGATTATTCTGTAACAAGTTTGATTGATTGAATAAGGTATAATTTACATGTTTCGAGCATTGATAAACCTGCAAATCGTTCGTTAAAACGAAAAATGATGATGAACAGTACTTTGATCACTGAATCGACACTTTGATTTTGCGTGTTAAAACTGAAATTAAATGTTGTTTTATGTGTAAAAACTGTCGATTATCAACAATCAATCATTAATTTGCATCAAAATTCCTTAAAATCAATAGAATCAACCAAAATTGTCCATAACTGTCGAACCGCCATTGATGACATGTTGAAAGTTCTTAAGTGTTAACTTTAAAATGATAAAATGTGTGTTAAAACATTGACAAATCATTGTTAAAACTGAACTTAACATGTTAAACAACTTCATTTTACAAATTTCAGATTCATGTGCTTAAGTGTGTAAACTGTTTAATTGAAAAATGTTGTATGATCATTAAAATCCAAAGTTGTTTTGATCAAAATGATGAAAATCAGATTGTTAGATCAATTTAGGAGTTAAATTGATTATGTGAATGTTTTACTTTTATAACTTTTTTGTTCAAACACTTATGTAAATTTGAAATTTATTAATGAAGAATCTAACACATTTGTCTTGTTTTGTTTTAAACAGATGGAGAATTTGAAGTTTGAGCCTAAGCACAATCTAGTTGCTTGTTTGGATGAGTCTATTCCAGAGACTGAGGGGTATAGAGATATGATGAGATTTATCAAGAGAACAAAGTATGTATATGCTATGTGTGCGAAGCCGGTGATCTATGCTAGACTTATCAAGAGTTTTTGGAGAACGGCTGAGGAGGTTACAAATGAAGATGGTGTGATAGTTGTTAGAGGGAATATTACAAGAGAATTGGAATTTACTGTTTCTGAAGAAGCTATCAGAACAGCATTGAGGATTGATGATGATGAGATAGGTGCAAATGATGAGCTGACAGTTGCTGAATGTCAAGCGTGTTTTGTGAATATGGGTCATCCTCCTGTGTTTCCAAAGTCACAGTTTGTTAGAGCAAGATTGGGGAAGAAGTGGAAGTTACTGTGCTATGTGATTCAACAATGCATGTCAAGAAGGAGTGCTGGTTTTGACAATTTTCCTTCTGACATTGCATCTCCAATTGTTGCTATTGCAGAAAACAAACCATTCAATATGTCGAAATGGATAATGAATGGATTTGTATTCAATTTGGTGAAAGGCAAAAGATTCAAGTTTCTCATGTATCCGAATTCTTGCAGTTGATGATCAATGTTGCATATCCTATCATCAGAGAAGAAGGATTTGCTGGAGGGATATTATATACTGAGGATATGAATGATCTATCATATCGAAAGATGAGTATAGGGAATGTTCCAAGTGTTGAGTTATTTGACTATATGCGGGATATAGCAAATAATGTGGAGGATATTGAAATTGTATATCATCACATATCTAATGGAGAGATTGTGAATCCACAGGACCTGATTGATGAGGTGCCTGATAACTTATTGGATGATGACGAGTACTTTGCTCGACATCCAGAAGAAGAAAATGGATCTGAGAATGATGAGAATGAAGAAGAAGATCATAGTGATGATGGTAATGATGATGATAGTGATAGAGATGATGGTGGTGATGATGAACATGGTAATGATGGTGCTGAATCAGTTTCTGAGAAGGCAGAGAATGTTGAGGATGATGAACCAGTGGAAATAGAAACAGAAAATGTTGAAGTTATTGAATCACCTGTGATTGAGGAACCTGTCGAGGTTGTTAAAGTTGCAGAAGTGATAGGTTCAATTGGATCGTTAATATCGCTCAATGATCAGAATAACACATACACAAACACAGTTTAATCATTAACACAATTCATACTAATAATTCTCTTTGTATAAGCAGTATTGTAATACAAGGTGCAGGAGAAAATAAATCACACACACACAGTTCTCTCTCTTACGTGAATTGTGATCTAGCCTATCTCCTCACACTCTCTCACTACATGCTTTAAAGCAACAATTACAAGTTTAAGGAATATAACAAAATAGACCCTAAACTATACACAAACATATAAACAAAATACAAAGTAAATCTTAATCTAGGAAATATCCCTAACAATACTCCCCCTAAGATTTATCTTTGAATCTTCAGCAAAATCTTCAAATCTTTTTCATTTTGATCAGCATCAATCTCTTTCACCAATCTTCTGGTTCGTCTTTGACATTCAGCATCTCTTTTCCTTTAAACTCTTCTTGTTCCTTCAGTGCTTCTTCAATGCAAGATTTGAACTTTTCAGCTATCTTTGCTTGTCTCGGCTTTGACTCGTTGGTAAGGATTGAGCAGGCATTCATGCGTCTCAGAGAATCCAGATTTAAACCTGCAAAGTCAATGTTAGCATAAAACTCATAAGGCATCTCCTTCCCCTTGACTTGCACCTCCAAAGTACCCTTCGCACTAATCCTCATAAATTCTATCTCTGGTATGTCAACCCTCACGAGATTAGAATTTAGCAATGCTTTCCTCAGTCGAATTATCTCAGATGCAGCAGCTATTACCTCTATCATCACCACAAATAATTTTCTATCAGCTTCAGCCAGTTTATCTTTGCATTTCTCCGTTCTGCAACTTCTCAGAAAATCGATATAGGATGGATGCAGCAGTTTCAGCTCAAAGGTACTAAATAAAGTAATCATATCCTTATCCCAATCTTCCAAATTTCGAACCAGCTTTAACTCAAAAGTTTCTTGATTGTAGAAAACTCTAAGTATTGGCTTCGTCATTTGAGATCCATCAATCACTTTCAGTCCCGGATTGGTTACTTTATCAAAATATTCATCTGAAAATTCCTCCAAATACATGTCCTCACTAACAACCAACCTCTTTTTCTTTCTTTCTTTCTTCGCTTGCACATAAGCACTATCTTCTTGCTGTCCTCTGAAGTCAAGATACTTAGGTGATCTGGCAATCCCGACATCAAGTAACATTGCACATTTATCACCACGCTCAGCATGCGTGTGATTTATCAGTCTAAGTTTGTGCAATTCCTTTAGATCTTGAACTTCCAACTTAAAAATGCTAGAATAATAATGGTATACGTCACATAAACCATTAACTCTTTTAATCATAAAAGCATCGAACACCTCGTCATATTTCCACGCGATAATCTTCACCTTCTTGGACTTTTCCGGTACGATCATAGAATCAAGAAGTTCAGCAATAGACTGACCCCTTGCTCAGCAGTGACCTCACAACGTCACCTGCTGTGGCTGATTTGTGCCATGATTCACGTACGTCCATAGGTATGTTGTATGACTTAGCTTCACTCGGGAACATATCCATCAATTCATGCCTTTTCTTGTGTGCATTCTCAGGTAATGCCATCACCGGTATTTCCTTCGGTCCGAGAATTTTGTATCTCTTTGTCAGCTCATAATACTGAGGGTTGTTGTAGTCCAAATAAAACATACGATTGTGCATTTTTTCGGTCTTCATGAAACTAACAACAATTTTCCTCAGTGACTCAGATTTCAATCTCTTCAGAGTCTTATACGGATAGTTCCTTGAGCTCAACCAATCTCTCATATTTCTACTAGACATCTCTTCCGGATTCTGGTGATATAGTTCAGTTGGAGGCAAGTCTTCGATATTCAAACTTTCTTGAAGCGGTGTCCATTCACCCATCTCAATGATAAACTCTTTTTCATCAGCAGCAGCTTTGTCTTGGGCAATCATACACTTTTCATACTCTTCATTGATTTGGCTCACAGTCAATTCATTCAGAAACACAGAATTATACTTCATCTTTTCAAGATAAGCAAATCTTTGATCTAAATCATCTAGAATCTCTTGATCAACATTAGTTTCTGGTTCAGCTTCTGGCTCAGATTCAGTAAAATCTATATCATCCAAATCATCTAAAGCCTCAATCATAGGTGCATTGTCAGTTTGAACCGGCTCAAACTGACTAGCTTCTTCAGGTACAGTTTCAGGCACATTCACTATCACTTCAACATCTTCAGACACTTTTTCAACAATTTCAGCAGTTTCAGGCATTTCTTCAATAGCAGCAGCTTCAGATTGAATCGGCTAAACCTGAACTGGTTTATCAACTTTAGCTACCTCAGCCATTTCAACTATAGCTACAGATTGAATCGGCTCAATCTGCACTATTTCATCCAGTTTTGCCTTTTTACTGCAGCTTTCATCACCCATAATCTCTGGAACAGCATCTATCTTTCTTTTTCCCTCAGCCTTGTCAGTATTGACAGAATCAGCAACAGCTTCATCGGGAATGATAATTGGAGATTCCACCCTTATACCAACATTTGTTGTGCCTCGTGCTCTAGTCAGATAAACTTTTGGTACTTGAGTCGCTTCAGTCATTTCAACCACTTCATCTGAAAAATCTTTATCAGATGTTGAACCAGATTTCTTCGGTTTGGTTTCTTCCAGCCATTTCTCCAACATTTCTTTTTCATCCTCCAATGTATTACATTCAGCCTTCAAATCCTTGTAATCATACTTCAGATTCTCATGTTCCTCCTTCAATCTATCATATTTATCTTTCAACTCATCATGTTCAATCTTCAATTTAAGATGATATGCATCCAACTCTTTGAAAGTTTTCAAATTCTGATTATGAATATCCCAAAACTCTTCAAACCTTTCTTTTTCCTCTCATTCGAAGCTTTCAACAGTTCATTTGCCTCTAACAGTTTTGCCACCATCTCTTCCAGTTCGACAATCTTTTTCTTATCTTCATTCTCAACAACATCTGACACAACTTTTGGCGAAGACTCCAAAACTTGTTCAATCTTTTCTGCAACTTGGGATGATGTGGTGGGTATATCAACAAGGATAGGTTCAGTAACGCCAGCATCAGCTTCATCAACTATCTGTGCAATAGTCTCAGCCTCGGCCATTACTTCCTGAGCTATCTGAACTACATTTATCTGTTCAGGCTCTATCACATTCGGTTCCTCTACAATCACAGGCTCTATTACTGGTTTCGATCTTCGTAATCTAACATACTGAACAGTAATAGCCTTAGGAATTTCAACAACACTTTCTTCAATATTAGCAACCTCAACAGGTTCTTCATTCACAATTGGTTCAATTACTTCTACATTTTCTGCTTCAGTCTCCATTTGTTCATCAATTTCTACATTTTCTGCCTCCTCTGAAACAGATTCAGCATTATCACCACCATCATCATTACCACTTTCATCTTCATTATCATCATCTTCTTCATTATCACTATCACCATCATTATTTCCATCATCCTCAAATTCATCTTCATCTTCTGCATGACGAGCAGCATACTCATCATCATCCAAAAGATTATCAGGCACCTCATCAACCAGGTCCTGAGGATTCACTATCTCACCGTGAGAGATATGATGATAAACACCTTCAACATCTTCTTCGTTATTTGCTATATCTCTCATATAGTCAAATAAATCCACACTAGGCACATTCCCGATACTCATCTTTCTGTAAGATAGATCGTTCATGTCCTCAGTATATAATATACCTCCAACTACTCCTTCTTCTCTAATCCTGGGATAGGCAACATTGATCATCAGTTGTAAGAATCTCGGGTACATGAGAAACTTAAACCTTTTCCCCTTAACCAGATTAAACACAAATCCATTCATGATCCACCTTGACATATTGAATGGTTTGTTCTCAGCTATAGCAACAATTGGAGATGCTATATCAGATGGGAAGTTGTCAAAACCTACACTCCTCCTAGACATGCACTGTTGGACAACATAGCATAACAGCTTCCATTTCTTTCCCAATCTGGCTCTATAAAATTGTGACTTTGGAAATGCAGGAGGATGTCCCATATTAACAAAACACGATTGACACTCAGCCATGGTCAATTCATCATTAGCTCCAACTTCATCATCATCTATTCTCAAGGCTGTTCTGATGGCTTCTTCAGACACAATCAACACCAATTCTCTTGTAATATTTCCTCTAACAACAGCAACACCATTATCATCTCTAATAACTTCAGCTGTTCTCCAAAAACTCTTTATCAGCCTTGCATATATGACCGGTTTGGCACACATAGCATATACATATTTAGTCCTCTTAATGAATCTCATCATGTCTCTGTAACCTTCAGTTTCAGGAATAGACTCATCTAGACATGCCACAAGATTGTGCTTAGGTTCAAACTTGAGATTCTCCATCTGTTAAAACAAAAACAAACACAAACAAGACAAATGTGTTAGATTCTTCATTAATACATATCAAATTTTCATAAGGGTTTGAACAAAAGTTAAGAAGAAAAATATTCACACAAACATTTTAACCCTAAATTGATCTAACAAACTGATTTTCATCATTTTAATCAAAACAACTTTGAATTTTAATGATTATGCAACATTTTTCAATTTAACAGTTTAACACTTAAGGCATAACTTTGATATTTATAAGATGAAGTTGTTTATCATGTTTTAGTTCAGTTTTAACAAGTTTTTGTCACTTTCAACAGACATTTCATCATTTTGAAGTTTAACGGTTATGAGCTTGAAACAGGTCATTAATGGCGGTTGACAGTTATGAACAATTTTGATTGATTCAGTTGGTTTTAAGGTGTATTGGTGCAAATGAGTGATTGATTGTTAATGATCAACAGGTTTTACACTTAAAACAACATTCGATTTTGGTTTTGACACACACAATCAAAGTGTCGATTCAATGATCAAAAACACTGTTCATCATCGTTTTTCATTTTATCGGTCGATTTGCAGGTTTATCAAGAACAAAACACATAATCAATACCTTATTCAATCGATCAGACTTGTTATAGAACAAACGATTGAATATGATAATCAAAGGATTTGAGTACAGAGTGTTTTCTTGAATGTGTGAGTGAAAAATGATAAGTGTTTGTGAAGAGGCGGGTTTTTATATCGTTAAAAATTAGGTCAAACTTGAAGTGCCGGGTCAACAAAATGGGACGGGCAAGCTTAAAAGGCCCAATAAGCCTTGCCGGGTCAAGCACTGTGCTGACGGGTCATGCACTGTTGTGACGGGTCAAGTACTTGAAACAAGTCACAAAGTGTGACGGGTCAACACAAAACATGTAAAAACACTTGACGGGTCAAACACTGTAGAGACGGGTAAGTCACTGTAGTGACGGGTAAAGGTTAGGAACAACTACACCTGATGGGTTTTATTCATCACCCGGCAGTATAGTAGTCTTCAAAACATCACCCGGCAACCTTTCTACATCACCCGGCAACATAGTTGCTTTCACTTTCACCCGGCATGTTTTCTTCTTCACACGGCAACATAGTTGTCTTCTATATCACCCGGCATGCTTTCTTCTTCACACAGCAACATAGTTGTCTTCTATATCACCCGGCATGCTTTTCTTCATTACAGGGCAACATAGTTGTCTTCTATATCACCCGGCATGCTTTTCTTCATTACCCGGCAACACAGTGTTATAAATTTACACGGCAAGAAGATTTCCCTTTTACCTGGCTGTATAGTGAACACTTGTCACCCGGCAGATATCTATGACCTTCACCCGGCTGTATTTGACATGATCATTGCCCGACTGTACAGTAGTCATAATATCTTTACCTTTTTCTCAATCACCCGGCTTGTATCAAACCACAACATTTACCCGGCTGAACAATGTGTTCATTACCCGGCAGAACAGTTGTGTCTGATATCTTTGCCCGGCTATAATACTTTGAGCAATTTTCTTCACTTTTTCTCGTCTGTTGACTTTTCAACTGCATTTATTGCACCTGCAAACATTCTCGACACATTAATTAGACAAGACATCCTTAAAAAGAATTTGTCATATTAATTATCAACAACATTAAACAAGTCAATAACATTAATTTCAATTAAATTCATTTTTCTTTTTCTTTTTGAAAAATGTTTTTGCACAACCAATTTTTCTATATCCCGAAGCAATTTCTAAAAAACACATTACAAGACCTTGGGTTTGTTTTTAACACATCCAATACTTTTGCTTTTCATACCACATAATCTGGTTCATTCAAAACACACTTATTCAAACTAAAATCTTTTTGGATTTTTGTAGATATTTTTCTTCAATTTATTCTCCCCCTAAACTTGAAATTTTTTGAAATTTATAAGTTTAACAAGGATGTCGATGTGTCAATAAAGATTCCATATGCCTGCAAACACAAAGCACACACATTAAAATAAAGACATATGCAATGCAATGAAACAAAATATCGCAGTGAGATCATACCACACATTATCTGAACATGTTTTGCAAGTTTTGAATAGACATTTGACTTATGTTTAATTGAGTGATGATATGAAAACATACCAATTAGCTCGAGTTGACACACTTACTTTTTCAGTATCATGATGATATTTTAAGGTTTGATTAGAATGACTTATGTGACCCACATGTATACATATGTCAACATATTTCCTTATCAACCACTACCTGAATGCATATTGCACAAAAACCTGGTCACTTACAGTCATACACAGTGTGGAATCTGGGTTCTATTCGGATTTGGTCCACTTTGGGACTTCTTTTTAATTCCATCTTTAGGAATTTTTCTTTCCTATCGTTCCCCTTGGTAATCTTCTGAATTCCTTTTTGGAATTTTTGTTTGGTGATGGTCCACATTTGGGACTCTTTTTGTTCCATTTTGGAATCTTTTGCTGCACCTTGAAGCTCAAAAGAGACTTCGTGTGAGACTTCAGGTCTGTGGGTACCACAACAAAGAAGCTCACGATGCGGTTCATCACACTGAATACACTGCATCATTACCCGATCATGCACAACTATCATCACAAGCAATGTATCAAAAGATATATATCTAGACATGTATAACAATGGAACTTAACACAAAGATCATTAAGTTTATGTTTGTCAACAATCAACTTACTTTTTCAGTCTAATTGTCTGAGATGTCTAGCACAACAATTAACATTCATCAGTCTTTATTTAAAAATGATGTAACAAATAATGTCTAGCGTAACTATCATTTCTCACTTTGTGCAATATAGATTCTTATGACATGATATTTTCTTTTCTTTTTGCTTTTATATTTTGTTTTTGCTTTTCTTTTTCTTTTTCATGCACACACACAATGCAAAACATAAAATAAAAGACAACGGAATCAATACTTGACATCAACTTATTATATTTTTGGCTTTTATATTTTTCTGATTTTTGTTTGTTTTTCGAAGAATAGAATCAATCATGATTGATTAATCCTATGGATTGAATTAAGAATTCAAACCGGCCTGACAAAAATGATTTTGTGAAAAGATCTGCCAGTTGTTTGTCGGTATGAACTTTAATCAAAATTATTAAACCTTTTTCAGAGTTGTCTCTTAAAAAGTGATATCGAATTTCGATATGTTTGGTTTTTGAGTGTTGAACAGGATTAGCAGTAATGAACATAGCAGCAGTATTGTCTATGTAAATAGGAGTTTTGAGAAAGTTAAACCCGTAGTCAAGCAATTGGTTTTGTAACCACAAAACTTGAGAACATCCTGCAGATGCAGCGATATACTCTACTTCAGCTGTGGATACAGAAACGTTGGTCTGCTTCTTGCATTGCCAACAGACAAGTCTAGGACCCAGAAATTGACATCCACCAGTAGTCGATTTCCTGTCAAGAGCACACCCACCAAAATCACTGTCAGAATAACTATATAATTCAAAATTTCCTTCATAAGGATACCATAACCCAATATTCGGTTTCCCTTTAAGGTATCTGAAAATACGTTTCACAGCAACAAGGTGCGACTCTTTCGGATCAGACTGATATCTTGCGCACACACATACAGCATACATGATGTCTGGTCTTGATGCAGTAAGATACATCAGTGAACCGATCATTGATCTTTATAGTGTTTGATCCACGGATTTGCCTTTCGGATCCGGTTGTATCTTGCAATTCACATCAGATGGAGTTCGAATAGTCTGACAATCTTGCATCTTGAACTTCTTCAACAACTTCTCAACAAATTTTGATTGATTGATGAAAATTCCGTCAGCTGATTGTTTCACTTGTAATCCGAGAAAGAAGTTAATCTCCCCTATTGAACTCATCTGGAATCTAGACTTCATGATTTCCTCAAATTCTTTGCACATTGACGCACTGGTCGATCCAAAGATAATATCGTCTACATAAACTTGAACACATAAGAGTTCTTCATTCTCCCTCTTCATAAACAAAGTTGGATCAATCTGTCCTCTTGTGAATCCATGTTCTAGTAAATGCTTAGATAATGTCTCATACCAGATTCTCGGAGCTTGATGTAGACCATATAGAGCTTTACTCAACTTGTATACACGATGAGGATAGTCAGGATCTTCAAAACCCGGAGGTTGTCTGACATATACGTCATCTGTAATCGGTCCATACAGAAAAGCGCCTTTAACGTCCATTTGGAATACTTTAAACTTCATGAAGGACGCATATGCAAGAAAAACGCGTATAGCTTCAAGTCTTGCGACCGGAGCGAACACCTCTTCATAATCAATGCCTTCCTCCTGAGTATATCCCTGTGCAATGAGTCTCGCTTTGTTTCTCACAACAATACCACGTTCGTCTGGCTTGTTTTTGTACAGCCATCTTGTACCAATCGCATTCTCTCCTTCAGGTAAGTCCACTAATTTCCAAACCTCTTGTTTGCGAAATTGAAGTAACTCCTCTTGCATGGCTTCAATCCAACTATTATCTTGCAACGCTTCTGAAATGTTATTCGGCACCACTTGAGAGAGAAAACATGAATAAAGACAAACATTTGCTTGCTCAGTTTGACTTCTTGTAGTTCTCTGATTCAACGGCCCGATAATCTGAGAGACAGGATGTTTCTTGTGAATTCGATGTATTGGTATGTCATCTCCTTGCACTTGACTCTCCAGATTAGATTGATTCAGATTCGGTAGATCTTGTAGAATGGTAGAAGTATGCGGAGTGAAATTCGGGACTTGATCCGGTGAATTGATGAAGTAATCAAATGATTCTGGAATAACTTCAGCATTCGGATCTGATGATGGATGATTCTGAACAGATCCACCATCATTAGGAGAACTTTGCGGATTCACATCATCTTCAAGATTTTTTGATTCTTGATCATCTTGAGAACCAGAAGGACCCGGAGCTTGACTGGATTTGACATGATCAGGATTATGAAATGACATGAACGGATACTCAGAATTGATATTACCATCCTCGTCATTATCAGAATCGTCACTAAAGCATCCCAAGTCGCCTGATTCCTTCCTTGCTTTTCCTGAAAAATCAAACAAGTTAGAATTGAAAGATTTTGATAACGAATCTAAATCAAATAACCATTCGGGACCATGCGCCACTGACGGAAACGAATTTTCTAAAAACTTTACGTTAATAGTTTCAATAACAGTATTTGTTTTGCTATTAAAAACCCGATAAGCTTTAGAAACAGACGAATAACCAAGAAAAAATCCATCGTCAGATTTTGACTCAAATTTCCCGAGATGATCATTTAAATTTAGAATCGATACAGGACAACCAAATGCTTTCAAATAAGAAATATTCGGTTTTCTTCCAAATAACAACTCATAAGATGTTTTCTGTTTATCCTGAACCAGTAATGTTCTGTTTTGTACAAAACACGCAGTAGCAATAGCTTCGTCCCAGAATGTGATAGGGATTTTGGCATCTGCGAGCATGGATCTTGCTGCTTCAATTAGTGTCCGGTTTTTCCGTTCCGCAACCCCATTTTGTTGAGGCGTTCTTGGAGCACTAAATTGTCTAGCAATTCCTTTTTCTGCACAAAACAAATCAACATTAGCGTTCTTAAATTCTGTTCTGATAGGTTCAATTGGATCGTGAATATCGCTCAATGATCAGAATAACATAAACACAAACACAGTTTAATCATTAACACAATTCATACTAATAATTCTCTTTGTATATTGATGATCAAAGCAGTATTGTGATACAAGGTGCAGGAGAAAATAAATCACACACACAAGTTCTCTCTCTTACGTGAAATTGTGATCTAGTCTCTCTCCTCACACTCTCTCACTACATGCTTTTAGCAACAATTACAAGTTTAAGGAATATAACAAAATAGACCCTAAACTATACACAAACATATAAACAAAATACAAAGTAAATCTTAATCTAGGAAATAGCCCTAACAGTACTCCCCCTAAGATTTATCTTTGAATCTTCAGCAAAATCTTCATATCTTTTTCATCTTGTTCAGCATCAATCTCTTTCTACCAATCTTCTGGTTCGTCTTTGACATTCAGCAGCTCTTTTCCTTTAAATTCTTCTTGTTCCTTCAATGCTTCTTCTATACAAGACTTGAACTTTTTGGCAATCTTTGCTTGTCTCGGCTTGGACTCGTTAGTCAGAATTGGGCAGGCATTCATGCGTATTAGAGAATCCAGATTTAAACCTGCAAAGTCAATGTTAGCATAAAATTCAAATGGCATCTCCTGTCCTTTGACTTGCACTTCCAAAGTTCCTCTTCCAGATACTCTCATAAATTCTATCTCTGGTATGTCAACCCTCACGAGATTAGAATTAAGCAGTGCCTTCCTCACTCGAATCTTTTCAGTTGCAGTAGCTATCACTTCTATCATCACCACAAACAATTTTCTATCAGCTTCAGCAAGTTTATCTTTACATTTTTCCATTCTGTAACTTCTCAAAAAATCTATGTAGGATAGATGTAGTAGCTTCAACTCAAAGGTACTGAACAAGGTAATCATATCTTTGTCCCAATCTTCCAAGTTTCTAACAAGCTTCAATTCAAACGTTTCTTGATTATAGAAAACTCTAAGTATAAGCTTCGTCATTTGCGAACCATCTATCACTTTCAGTCCTGGATTGGTCACCTTATCAAAATACTCATCCGAAAATTCTTCCAAATACATATCTTCACTGACAACCAATCTCTTCTTCTTTCTTTCTTTCTTTGCTTGCACATAAGCAGTATCTTCTTGTTGTCCTCGGAAATCAAGATACTTCGGTGGTCTGGCTATCCCGGCATCTAACAGCATTGCGCACTTATCACCACGCTCAGCATGCGTGTGATTTATCAATCTAAGTTTGTGCAACTCTTTCAAATCCTGAACTTCCAATTTGAAAATGCTAGAGTAGTAATGATATACGTCACATAAACCATTAACTCTCTTTATCATAAAAGCATCAAACACTTCATCGTATTTCCATGCAATAATCTTCACCTTCTTGTTCTTTTCCGGCACAATCATTGAATCAAGCAGTTCAGCTATTGACTGACCCTTGCTCAGCAGTGACCTCACAACATCACCTGCTGTGGCTGATTTATGCCATGATTCACGAACATCCATCGGTATGTTATAAGATTTGACTTCACTTGGAAACATATCCATCAATTCATGCTGTTTCTTGTGAGCATTTTCAGGTAAAGCCATCACCGGTAATTCTTTTGGTCCAAGAATTTTGTATCTCTTTGTCAGCTCGAAGTATTGAGGGTTGTTGTAGTCTAAATAAAACATACGGTTGTACATTTTCTCCGTCTTCATAAAACTAACAACAATTTTCCTTAGTGACTCAGATTTCAATCTCTTCAGAGTCCTATATGGATAATTCCTTGAGCTCAGCCAACTACGCATATCTGTACTTGACATTTCTTCCGGATTTTGGTGATACAATTCAGTTGGAGGCAAATCTTCGATATTCAAACTTTCTTGCAGTGGAGTCCATTCACCCATCTCAACGACAAACTCTTTCTTATCAGCAGCAGCTTTGTCTTGAGCTATTATACACTTTTCATATTCTTCATTGATTTGACTTACTGTCAGCCCATTCAAAAACACAGCATTGTACTTCATGTTTTCAAGGTAAGCAAATCTTTGATCCAAATCATCTGGAATATCTTGATCAACATTTGTTTCTGGCTCAGCTTCATTTTCAGATTCAGTGAAGTCTATATCGTCCAAATCATCTAAAGCTTCAATCATAGGTGCATTGTCAGTTTGAACCGGCTCAAACTGACTTGCAACTTCAGGTGCAATTTCAGGCACATTCTCCATTACTTCATCAACTTCAGGCACTTTTTCAACAATTCCAGCAGTTTCAGACACTTCTTCAACAATAGCAGCTTCAGATTGAATCGGCTCAATCTGAACTGGTTCAGCAATTTCAGCTTCTGTCACAATCTCATCAATTATCTCAGTTTCAACTACAGCTACAGATTGAATCGGCTCAATCTGCACTGTCTCATCAATCCTTGCCTTTTTCGAACTGCTTTCATCACCCATAATCTCTGGTATAGCATCTAACTTCCTTTTTCCCTCAGCTTTGTCAGTATTGACAGTTTCAGCAACAGCTTCGTCGGGAATGATGATTGGAGATTCCACCCTTATACCAACATTTGTAGTACCTCGTGCTCTAGTCAGATAAACTTTTGGTATTTGAGTTGCTTCAGTCGTTTCAACAACTTCATCTGAAAAATCTTTATCAGATGTTGAACCAGATTTCTTCGGTTTGGATTCTTCCAGCCATTTCTCCAACATTTCTTTTTCATCCTCCAACGTATTGCATTCAGCTTTCAACTCAGTATAATCATACTTCAGATTATCATGCTCCTCTTTCAATCTATCATATTTATCTTTCAATTCATCATGCTCAATCTTCAATTTGAGATGATCTGCATCCAACTCTTTGAAAGTTTTCAAGTTCTGATTAGGAATATTCCAAAATTCTTCAAACCTTTTCTTTTTCCTTTCATTCGAAGACTTCAACACTTCATTTGCCTCTAACAGTTTTTGTACCATCTCCTCTAACTCAGCAATCCTTTTCTCATTCTCATTTTCTTCAACACTTGACACAAAATTTGGTGAAGACTCCAAACTTTGTTCAATGTTTTGTGCAATAGGTGATGATGTGGTGGGTATATCAGCAGAAATAGGATCAGTAACGCCAACATCAGCTTCTTCAACTATCTGTGCAATAGTTTCAGCTTCGGCCATTACCTCCTGAGCAATCTGAATTACATCTATCTCTTCAGTCTCAATTACATTCGGTTCCTCTACAATCACAGACTCTATTACTGGTTTCGATCTTTTTCTTCTAACATACTGAACAGTAATATCCTTTGGAGCTTCAGAGACTACTTCTTCTTCAACAGAAGCAACCTCAACAGGTTCTTCTATCACAATAGGCTCAATGACTTCTACATTTTCAAACTCTAAGTTCATTGGTTCAGCTGTTTCAACACGTTCTGCCTCCTCTGAATCAGATTCCGCATCATCATCACCATCATTACTATCACTGTCACCATTTTCACCATCATCACTATCATCTTCTTCTTCATTTTCAGACTCATTTTCATCCTCTGGATGACGAGCAAAGTACTCATCATCATCTAACAAGTTATCAGGCACCTCATCCACTAGGTCCTGTGGATTCACTATCTCACCATGTGATATGTGATTGTAAACTCCTTCAACATCTTCTTCGTTATTGACAATATCTCTCATATAGTCAAATAACTCCACACTAGGCATATTTCCGATACTCATCTTTCTGTAAGATAGATCGTTCATGTCCTCAGTGTATAAGATACCTCCAGTATAACCTTCAGTTCTGATGATAGGATAGGCAATATTGATCATCAATTGTAAGAATCTCGGGTACATGAGAAACTTAAACCTCTTGCCCTTTACCAAATTAAACACAAATCCATTCATAATCCATCTTGACATGTTGAATGGTTTATTCTCAGCTATGGCAACAATCGGGGATGCTATGTCAGATGGGAAATTGTCAAAGCCTGCACTCCTCCTTGACATGCATTGTTGGACAACATAACACAACAATTTAAACTTCTTTCCCAACTTTGCTCTATAAAACTGTGACTTTGGAAATACAGGTGGATGACCCATATTAACAAAACACGATTGACACTCAGCCATGGTCAACTCATCATTCATTCCCACTTCATCATCATTTATTCTCAAGGCAGTTCTGATTGCTTCTTCAGACACTGTTAACACCATATCACTAGCAATATTTCCTCGAACAACAGCAACACCATTATCATCTCTGATCACTTCTGCTGTTCTCCAAAAACTCTTAATCAGCCTTGCATATATGACCGGTTTGGCACACATAGCATACACATACTTTGTCCTCTTAATAAACTTGATCATATCTCTGTAACCATCAGTTTCAGGGATAGATTCATCTAGACATGCCACCAAATTGTGTTTGGGCTCAAACTTTAGATTCTCCATCTGTCAAAACAAACTCAAAACATAACAAGACAAATGTGTTAGATTCTTCATTAAAAGCATATCAAATTTTTCATAAGTGTATGAACAAAAGTTAAGAAGAAAAACATTCACATAATCATTTTAACCCTAAATTGATCTAACAAACTGATTTTCATCATTTTGATCAAAACAACTTTGAATTTTAATGATTATACAACATTTTTCAATTTAACAGTTTAACACTTAAGCACAAATTTGACATTTGTATGATGAAATTGTTTATCATGTTTTAGTTCAGTTTTAACAAGTATTAATCACTTTTAAACAGACATTTCATCATTTTGATGTTTAACATTTAAGAGCTTCAAAGTTCATCAATGGCGGTTTTATCAGTTATGAACAATTTTGACTGATTCAGTTGGTTTTAAGGTGTTTTAGTGCAAATGAGTGATTGATTGTTGATGATCGACAGATTTTATACTTAAAACAACATTCGATTTTGGTTTTAACACACACAATCAAAGTGTCGATTCAATGATCAAAAACACTGTTCATCATCGTTTTCATTTTATCGGTCGATTTGCAGGTTTATCAAGAACAAAACACAAGGACAATACCTTATTCAATCGATTGTACTTGTTACAGAAACAATGACTGAATATGATAATCAAAGCGATTTAAGTACAGGGGATTTGCTTGAAAGTAAATGTGAAAAATGATAAGTGTTTGTGAAGAGGCGGGTTTTTATATCGTTAAAATTTAGGTCAAACTTGAGGTGCCGGGTCAACAAAAGGGACGGGTAAACATAAGAGGCCCAATAAGCCTTGCCGGGTCAAGCACTGTTGATCCGTGTCCTGCACTGTTGTGACGGGTCATGTACTGTTGGGACAAGTCACAACATGTGAAACACACTTGACGGGTCAAACACTGTAGAGACGGGTAAGTCACTGTAGTGACGGGTAAAGGTTAGGAACAACTACACCTGATGGGTTTTATTCATCACCCGGCAGAATAGTAGTCTTCAAAACATCACCCGGCAACCTTTCTTCATCACCCGGCAACACAGTTGCTTTTCTTTCATCCGGCTTGCTTTCTTCATCACCCGGCAACATAGTTGCTTTCACTTTCACCCGGCATGCTTTCTTCTTCACACGGCAACATAGTTGTCTTCTATATCACCCGGCATGCTTTTCTTCATTACCCGGCAACACAGTTGCTTTTACTATTACCCGGCAACACAGTGTTATACATTCACACGGCAAGATAAGATTTCTTTTACCCGACTGTATAATGACAACATATCTTCACCCGGCTATATAGTAACACAACTTGTCACCCGGTTGATATCTATGACCTTCACCCGGCTGTATTTGACATGATCTTTGCCCGGCTGTACAGTGGTCATAATATCTTCATCTTTTTTCTCAATCACCCGGCTTGTATCAACATCACAACATTACCCGGCTGAACAGTATGTTCATTACCCGGCAGAACAGTTGTGTCTGATATCTTTGCCCGGCTATATCACTTTGAGCAATTTTCTTCATTTTCTTCGTCTGTTGACTTTTTCAACAGCATTTATTGCACCTGCAAACATTCTCGACACATTAATTAGACAAGATATCCTAAAAAGGAATTTGTCTCGTTAATTATCAACAACATTAAACAAGTCAATAACATTAAATCTTCAATTAAATTCATTTTTCTTTTTTTTTTTTTTAAAAATGTTTTTGCACAACCATTATTTCTATATCCCGAAGCAATTTCATAAAAACAATTCACAAGACCTTGGGTTTGTTTTTAACACATCCAATACTTTTGCTTTTCATACCACATAATCTTGTTCATTCAAAACACACTTATTCAAACTAAAATCTTTTTGGATTTTTGTAGATATTTTCTTCAATTTTATTCTCCCCCTAAACTTGAAATTTCTTGAAATTTTTAAGTTTAACAAGGATGTCGATGTGTCAATAAAGATTCCATATGCCTGCACACACAAAGCACACACATTAAAATAAAAACATATGCAATGCAATGAATCAAAATATCGCAGTGAGATCATACCACACATTATCTGAACATGTTTTGCAAGTTTTGAATAGACATTTGACTTATGTTTGATTGAGTGATGATATGAAAACATACCAATAAGCTCGAGTTAAGGTTCGATTAAAATGACTTATGTGACCCACATGTATACATATGTCAACATATTTCCTTATTAATCACTACCTGAATGCGTGTTGCACAACAACCTGGTCACTTATAATCATACACAGTGTGGAATCTGGGTTCTATTCGGATTTGGTCCACTTTGGGACTTCTTTTTAATTCCAACTTTGGGAATTTTTTTTTTCTATCGTTCCCCTTGGGAATCTTCTGAATTCCTTTTTGGAATTTTTGTTTGGTGATGGTCCACATTTGGGACTCTTTTTGTTCCATCTTTAGGAATCTTTTGCTGCACCTTGAAGCTCAAAAGAGACTTCGTGTGAGACTTCAGGTCTGTGGGTACCACAACAAAGAAGCTCACGATGCGGTTCATCACACTGAATAGACTACATCGTTACCCGATCATGCACAACTATCATCACAAGCAATGTATCAAAAGATATATATCTAGACATGTATAACGATGGAACTTAACACAAAGATCATTAAGTTTATGTTTGTCAACAATCAACTTACTTTTTCAGTCTAATTGCCTGAGCGGTCTAGCACATCAATTAACATTCATCAGTCTTTATTAAAAATGATGTAACAAATAATGTCTAGTGTGACTATCATTTCTCACTTTTGCAATATAGATTCTTATGACATGATATTTTCTTTTCTTTTTGCTTTTATATTTTGTTTTTACTTTTCTTTTTCATGCACACACACAATGCAAAACATAAACTAAGAGACAACGGAATCAATACTTGACATCAACTTATTATATTTTTGGCTTTTATATTTTTCTGATTTTTTGTTTTGTTTTCGAAAAATAGAATCAATCATGATTGATTAATCCTATGGATTGAATTAAGAATTCAAACCGGCTTGACAAAAATGATTTTGTGAAAAGATCTGCCAGTTGTTTGTCGGTATGAACTTTAATCAAAATTATTAAACCTTTTTCAGAGTTGTCTCTTAAAAAGTGATATCGAATTTCGATATGTTTGGTTTTTGAGTGTTGAACAGTATTAGCGGTAATGGACATAGCAGCAGTATTATCTATGTATATAGGAGTTTTGAGAAAGTTAAACCCGTAGTCAAGCAATTGGTTGTGTAGCCACAAAACTTGAGAACATCCTGCAGATGCAGCGATATACTCTGCTTCAGCTGTGGATACAGAAACGTTGGTCTGCTTCTTGCATTGCCAAGAAACTAGTCTAGGACCCAGAAATTGACATCCACCAGTTGTCGATTTCCTGACAAGAGCACACCCACCAAAATCACTGTCAGAATAACTATATAATTCAAAATTTCCTTCATAAGGATACCATAACCCAAGATTCGGTTTCCCTTTAAGGTATCTGAAAATACGTTTCACAGCAACCAGGTGCGACTCTTTTGGATCAGACTGATATCTTGCGCACACACATACAGCATACATGATGTCTGGCCTTGATGCAGTAAGATACATCAGTGAACCGATCATTGATCTGTATAGTGTTTGATCCACGGATTTGCCTTTCGAATCCGGCTGTATCTTGCAGTTCACATCAGATGGAGTTCGAATTGTCTGACAATCTTGCATCTTGAACTTCTTCAACAACTTCTCAACAAATTTTGATTGATTGATGAAAATTCCGTCAGCTGATTGTTTCACCTGTAATCCGAGAAAGAAGTTAATCTCCCCCATAGAACTCATCTGGAATCTGCACTTCATGATTTCCTCAAATTCTTTGCACATTGACGCACTGGTCGATCCGAAGATAATATCGTCCCCATAAACTTGAACACATAAGAGTTCTTCATTCTCCCTCTTCATAAACAAAGTTGGATCAATCTGCCCTCTTGTGAATCCATGTTCTAATAAATGTTTGGATAATGTCTCATACCAGATTCTTGGAGCTTGATGTAGACCTTATAGAGCTTTACTCAACTTGTATACACGATGAGGATAGTCAGGATCTTCAAAACCCGGAGGTTGTCTGACATAAACATCATCTGTAATCGGTCCATACTGAAAAGCGCCTTTAACGTCCATTTGGAATACTTTAAACTTCATGAAGGAAGCATATGCAAGGAAAACGCGTATGGCTTCAAGTCTTGCGACCGGAGCAAACACCTCTTCATAATCAATTCCTTCTTCCTGAGTGTATCCCTGTGCAATGAGTCTCGCTTTGTTTCTCACTACAATACCACGTTCGTCTGGCTTGTTTTTGTACAACCATCTTGTACCAATAGCATTCTCTCCTTCAGGTAAGTCCACTAATTTCCAAACTTCCTGTTTGCGAAACTGAAGTAATTCCTCTTGCATGGCTTCAATCCAACTGTTATCTTGCAACGCCTCTGAAATGTTCTTTGGCACCACTTGAGATAGAAAACACGAATAAAGACAGACATTTGCTTGCTCAGTCTGACTCCTTGTAGTTCTCTGATTCAACGGCCCAATAATCTGAGAGACAGGATGTTTCTTGTGAATTCGATGAATTGGTATGTCACCTCCTTGCACTTGACTCTCCAGATTAGACGTATTCAGATTTGGTAGATCTTGTAGAATGGAAGAAGTATGCGGTGTGAAATTCGGGACATGATCCGGTGAATTGATGAAGTAATCAAATGATTCTGGAACAACTTCAACATTCGGATCGGATGATGGTTGATGTTGAACGGATCCACCATCATTAAGAGAAACTTGCGGATTCACATCTTCTTCAAGATTGTTTGATTCTTGATCTTCATAAGAACCAGAAGGACCCGGAGCTTGACTGGATTTGACATGATCAGGATTGTGAAAAGACATGAATGGATATTCAGAACTGAGATTTCCATCATCGTCATTATCAGAATCGTCACTAAAGCATCCCAAGTCGCCTGATTCTTTGTTTGTTTTTCCTGAAAAATCAAATAAGTTAGAATTGAAAGATTTCGATAACGAATCTAAATCAAATAACCATTCGGGACCATGAGCCACTAACGGAAACGAATTTTCTTATAACTTGACGTTAATAGTTTCAATAACAGTATTTGTTTTGCTATTAAAAACCCGATAAGCTTTAGAAACAGTCGAATAACCAAGGAAAAATCCATCGTTAGATTTTGACTCAAACTTCCCGAGATGATCACTCAAATTTAAAATCGATACAGGACAACCAAATGCTTTCAAGTAAGAAATATTTGGTTTTCTTCAAAATAGCAACTCATAAGAAGTTTTCTGTTTATCTTGAACCAATAATGTTCTATTTTGTACAAAACACGCAGTAGCAATAGCTTCGTCCCAAAAAGTGATAGGGATTTTGGCATCTGCGAGCATGGATCTTGCTGCTTCAATCAGTGTCCGGTTTTTCCGTTCCGCAACCCCGTTTTATTGAGGCGTTCTTGGAGCACTGAATTGTCTAGCAATTCCTTTTTCTGCACAAAATACATCAACATTAGTGTTCTTAAATTCAGTTCCATTATCACTTCTTAAGATTTTAACTTTGCATTCCAATTGATTTTCAACTTTGATGATAAATTCTTTTAATAATTCAGCTGTTTCAGATTTAGCATGCAAAAAATAAACCCAAGAAAATCTAGTGAAATCGTCAATAATGACAAAACAGTAAGACTTCTTTCCGATGCTTTGCACATTTGTTGGTCCAAAAAGATCCATATGTAGCATCTGCAAGGGTTTTGAAATGGAGTTTTCTTGCTTGGACTTAAAAGACATCCGATGCTGTTTTCCTTTCAAACATGCTGGACAGAGATCAGTTGTAGAGAATTTCTTCGATGGGATTCCCACAGCGTGATTTTCAGTCACCAAACGATTCATGTTTCTGAAGTTTGAATGGCCCAGCCGTCTATGCCAAAGCTGACTCTCATCATTTGAAGCATGTGCAATGAGACAGGTTGTTTCGGTTTCAGCATCAATCTGCGACATATCCAATTCGTATACATCACGATCTCTTGGAGCTTTAACCACTACCCACTCATTGTCAATCTTGAAACCTGGTTTAAGAATATAACAGAAAGAATCATCAAAAAGAGTTGAATAAGATTTATCACAGATTTGAGATACACTTAGTAAATTAAAGTTCAACTGTGCACAGTAGTTGACTTTATCAAAACTAATGACCCCATTTGAAACAGTTCCTTCTCCTGTGATTTTACCACCCGCATCACCTCCAAATGCAACGTGTGTACCATTTTTCAGCTTGAAATCCTGAAGCAAGGCATGGTTGCCTGTCATATGCCGGCTACACCCACTATCAACAAACCACGAGTTGATAGGTCTTCTTGGGCGTACCTGCAATTCAACAATCACTTAGTTAGTTTGGTCAACCCAGGCCCACACGGTCTTGGGTTTTCCGAATCTATCTGCAATAGTAACTTGTTGATATTGAACTTTTTGAAAATTTGTTTCATTTAAGAGATTTTGATGCTGAAAACTGTTATTTCGCCCATTGGCGTGCATTGATTGCTTTCTTCTCAAAGCACTAAACCTTTCCTCTAACTTAGGATCAAGGTTATTTTGAAACTTTTGATTTCTAACCATCAAAGCTCTTGGCTTAAAACTGTTAACCTGCACATTTCTTGATGAAAAGTTAGAAACAGAATTTTTTCGATTGAAATTCTCAAAACCGGAGAATGACTTTGATTCATATTTTGAAAACCAAATGATTTATTTCTTTTAAAATCTGAAAACGGAGTCATTTCTCTTGTTGAGTTTGATCGAAAGAAACAATCCTTTGTGTCATGGTTTCTCCTCTCACAAATTTCACAAAATTTGTTATAAAAACATTCTTCTGAAGAATGGTTTCTTTTGTCACAGAAACTGCAGTACCTGTTAAAGAAACATTCAGCAGTTGCATGATTATATCTATCACAAATCTCACAATATTTCTTGCTAATCCTAAAGAGCCGATTGTTAACTCTTGATGTTGAACCAAATCGTGATTCATTATCATGGTTGTTCGGTTTTAGATTAACGCTTTTCTGTGGAGACTTTGTTTGTGATTTTGATTGCATGGGACTTTGGTTCGATTTTAAATTGTTCTGTTTGGTCACCTTTTTGGATTCAATTCTCTTATCATTGACAACGGAAGACTTAGGACCTGAACCTGTTTTCAGACCAGAGTTAGATTTGATTGGACAATTGATTGGTTTACCATAAGATCCGTTCAAATCAAACGTTCCTGCAGACACAAACTTGATGTTCTTTCCTTTTGACACTTTCTTGACAGGTTTAACTTTGTCAGTTTTAACACTTTGAACTTTGGTGTTATCATTCGATTTTAAGACACTTTTGCCTTTTGACTGTTTCGTTTCAGATTGATTGGTTATTACTTTCGATTTCTGCTTCTTTGCAGTTGAAACTTCAGCCTTCTTCACTTCTTGCTTCTTGATCAACTGATCAGCAACTTGCGCCTTTTGTTCTTTCTTCCACTTGATATATTCAGCATCATTGTATCCTGAAAACTCACCTTCTTCCTTCACTGTCTCTGACTTCGGATTCAGTTCCGGATACTCAACAAGTTGAATCAGAACAGGCTCTGATTTGTTATCAGACTTGTTGCTTGCTTCATCATCAGCTTCAGTTGTCACATCATCTTCTTCTTTCAAGCTTTCAATCAACACCTCAGATCCTTCGGACTCGGATTTACTTCTTTGAATTTCTTTGAATTTACGTTCATTTTCAGGTGAATGATCAAATTCATTAAAGTTTTCCGGTAAGGTTTGAGTGATTGAATTTGGCATTGGTTCATGAGTAAAACCCAACCCGGTTTTGGTTTTGTTACCTCTTTCATTAATGAGTTGTTTGACCATGGTTTTACAACTTTTAACCTTTGTTAATTCAACTTGAGTGACAGCATGTGCAACTTTTTCTTGTTCAAAGTTCTTTGTCATTTCTTCAAGTTGTTTTGTTACTAGTTCCAATTCCTTTAAAGTTTTGTTCCATGATTCTTTAAGTGACAAAATCTTCTCATCAGCAATTTTGTGATCAATTTTAAGTTGTTCATGAATTTTCTCATGTTTGCTTAATTTATCACCAATTTTAAATGAATGAGTTCGATAATGTTCTACTTGTTGAATGCATTGTTCAGAACATAACCTTTCTTTCACATCTATGGGCAATGGAACATAGTTAGAGGGTAAGTCATTACTAACCTTTGGTTGTTCAGTAGAAGATGAAGACTCATTGGCAGTAGCCATCAGCGCAACTTCAGACTCAGATTCTTCAACAGGATCAGACTTTGCACTCCAGTCATAATCTTCAGAATCTTCACTTACATCCTCAATCATTTTTCCATCCCCTTCTTCAGACCAGTCTTCTTCTATTTCACATACCAGTGCCAAACTTGATGTAAGATCAGATGTGAATTGTTCTGCATAAGCACTCCAATCATAACCATCTTTTACACTTACTACCAGTGCCTTTGTTTGATCTTCTGGTTTCTTTCCTTCTTCTTTTAGTTCAGGCATGGGAAGACTTTGGTATGGTTTCTGAAAGTAACGTTGATTTCTGCTTTGGTAGCTTGAAGACTATTGTGAGCTTTGACCTTGACCTTGATTACTTGAACTAGCTTGGTCATTGAAATTTTGATTCTTGGGAGCTTTGCATTCTCTTGAGAAATGACCATACTGGTTACAATTGAAACATCTGGCCTTTGATTTGTCAAAACCAACAGTTTTGTTTGCATGAGGCTTGTAACTTCGGTTAACATATGCATGCTTCTGCGTTCTATATGCAACCATTACCATCTGCCAGTTTAAATCCATCTCCTCAACGTCAACTGGATCCATCTCAAATAAATCTTGAAGAATAACATCCATTTGACTCAAGTGACTTCCTTGGTATGCTTGAAAACTTGCCATAAATGCTGTGAAAGCAGTTTTGGTCTCGTCATCTTGCAACATAATGTTCATTACATCTTTCACCTTGGCTTGAACATTTGAACTTTGATTTTCTGATTGTAATTTCATATTTTGACTTTGAACTTGAGCTCTTGGTGGAGATTGTGGTTGAGAATAAGTTGGTGAACTTGGAAAGTAAGATGAATCAGTGTAGAAACTTGCACCAACTAATAAATCACCCTCTTCTTCAAACTTCATTGCATCTTGTGCAAGAAATGCATTCTCCACAGTATTGGCAGGATTTACCACATACTTATACTGAGTTTGTGAGCTTGATCTATCAGTATTTCTTGATCCTTCATCAATCTCAACTTCTTCAATCTTTCCAATAAGCAGATCTAAATCCATTGGAAATTTCTCAGTATGTTTCAACAAAGTAACAGTCTGCTTCCATGATGATGGCAAAGCACATAACAAACGATCTTTCAAGTCTTGAAGGTCAGTCTTAACTCCGAGGTTTGACATCTCAGTAGTTAAGTGAACAAACCTGTTCATCATCTGATGCACTGTTTCTCCATTAATATGCTCGAACAACTCCAATTGCCTTTTTAACTTTGATTTCTTCAAACTTCTCAATTGTTCTCCTCCTTCACATATCGACTTAAGTGCCTTGAAACATGTATAACCAGTCTGATATGCATCCAATCTCGACAGAACTTGAAGTGGCAGTCCTTTGCACATTAAAGAATAAGCCTTGCTATCATTCTTTACTTTCCTCAAATCTTCTGCTGACAAATTATCTTCTGGAAAAGGTTCAGTAGAGTCTTTGGTGTAGGTACTTGCACTGTCTGGAGCAGTCTGAGTTGGAATATGAGGACCCTTTTCAATTGACTTCCATAAATCATTGTCAATGGAGCATAAGTGATGTCTCAGTCTGATTGTCCAATTCTTGAAATCTGCACGATTAACAAGTCTAGGAACACGGTTATCAGAATCATCATTAGGAGCCATTTTAAATTTTTTAAGATTTTTAAAGAAAATATTTTTGGTTTTTGTTAATTTTGAAAAGAAAAGATTAAAATACTAAAATAAAGACAAGTAATTAAAGACAAGATAAGAAACAAGTATTAAAAACAACTAAAATTGAGTCACACGGCTGAACAGTGAAAATCCTTCTTCACCCGGCTAAACAGTGGCTTTGTTCTTCACCCGGCAGAGAAAAAGTCTTTACACGGCTAAACAGTTACACGGCTCAGCAGTTGTAAAACTTGTCTTCTTGACCCGGCAGAACAGTTAACCGGCTGAACAGTTGCATGGCAACAAGAAATAACTTCACACGGCAATGAAACTTGACCCGACTTGAATCTTGACACGGCAAAAAGCTTTACCCGGCTGAACAGTTCTCGATCACACGGCAAGGTTGTTTACCCGGCTACACAGTCTTTGATCACCCGCCTGAAATTTTCTTTATCACCCGGCGTAACAGTGTATCACCCGGCACAACAGTGTTTGATCCGGCTGAACAGTAACACTTTTTCTTCGTCAAATTCTTTACCCGTCTAGCACAAAATCCTTTACACGGCTGCACAGGACCTAATTGTTCACAAATCTAAGTCCAAAGGAATTTGTCTAAGTCAAATTTATCACCCGGCAAGTTAATCTTCAACCAAGTTCATACTGTTCATCATCTTCTCCATGAGAATTTTCTGGGTTTTGTCAAAAACTTGTCCAATTCGTTCAAAATTCACACACAAGCTGTGTAATGGTCCGATTATCAATCCCTAATCTCAATCAATCCAAAACATGATCAAATTTTGATGAATTTGAGCAAAATTCGATCGAACAGTAACTTTTTCAATCTTCTTAATTCCTCAGATCTGATGATAATCTGATGGAATCTGCAAAATCGTTGTGAATTAGAAGTGATTGCGATGATAAATCACAACTAAAAAACAGCAACAATTCATTCAGATCATGATATTTGAGCAATATTGTAGTGTTTTGCTTAAGAACAGCGAAGAACACAATACCGAAAGCTCTGATACCAATTGATAGGTTCAATTGGATTGTGAATATCGCTCAATGATCAGAATAACATAAACACAAACACAGTTTAATCATTAACACAATTCATACTAATAATTCTCTTTGTATATTGATGATCAAAGCAGTATTGTGATACAAGGTGCAGGAGAAAATAAATCACACACACAAGTTCTCTCTCTTACGTGAAATTGTGATCTAGCCTCTCTCCTCACACTCTCTCACTACATGCTTTTAGCAACAATTACAAGTTTAAGGAATTTAACAAAATAGACCCTAAACTATACACAAACATATAAACAAAATACAAAGTAAATCTTAATCTAGGAAATAGCCCTAACATGTTCCATTATCACTTCGTAAAATTTTCACTTTACAATCCAACTGATTTTCAACTTTGGCGATAAATTCTTTTAACAACTCCGCAGTTTCAGATTTGACATGCAAAAAATAAACCCAAGAAAATCTAGTGAAATCGTCAATGATGACAAAACAGTAAGACTTCTTTCCGATGCTTTGCACATTTGTTGGTCCGAAAAGATCCATATGTAGCATCTGCAAGGGTTTTGAAATGGAGTTTTCTTGCTTGGACTTAAAAGACATGCGATGCTGTTTTCCTTTCAAACATGCTGGACAGAGATCAGTTGTAGAGAACTTCTTCGATGGTATTCCTACAGCATGATTTCCAGTCACTAAACGATTCATGTTTCTGAAGTTTGAATGGCCCAGCCGTCTATGCCAAAGCTGACTCTCATCATTTGAAGCATGTGCAATGAGACAAGTAGTTTCGGTTTCAGCGTCAATCTGCGACATATCCAACTTGTATACATCATGATCTCTTGGAGCTGTCACCACTACCCATTCATTGTCAATCTTGAAACCTGGTTTGAGTATATAACAGAAAGAATCATCAAATAAAGTTGAATAAGATTTATCACAAATTTGAGATACACTTAGTAAGTTAAAGTTCAACTGTGCACAGTAGTTGACTTTATCAAAACTAATGACCCCATTCGATACGGTTCCTTCTCCTGTTATTTTACCACCCGCATCACCTCCAAATGCAACGTGTGTACCATTTTTCAGCTTGAAATCCTGAAGCAAGGCATGGTTGCCTGTCATGTGCCGGCTACACCCACTATCAACGAACCATGAGTTGATAGGTCTTCTTGGGCGTACCTGCATTTCAACACACAATTAGTTAGTTTGGTCAACCCAGGCCCACACGGTTTTCGGTTTTCCGAATCTATCTGCAATAGTAACTTGTTTGTATTGAATGTTTTGAAAATTTCTTTAATTTAAGAGATTTTGATGCTGATAACTGTTTCGCCCATTGGCGTGCATTGATTGCTTTCTCCTCAAAGCACTAAACCTTTCCTCTAACTTAGGATCAAGGTTATTTTCAAACTTTTGATTTCTTACCATCAAGGCTCTTGGTTTAAAACTGTTAACCTGCACATTCCTTGATGAAAAGTTAGAAACATAATTGTTTCGATTGAAATTTCTCAAAACTGGAGAATGACTTTGATTCATATTTTGAAAACCAAATGATTGATTTCTTTGAAAATTTGAAAACGGAGTCATTTCTCTTGTTGAGTTTGATCGAAAGAAACAATCCTTTGTGTCATGGTTTCTTCTTTCACAAATTTCACAAAATTTGTTATAAAAACAATCTTCTGAAGAATGGTTTCTTTTGTCACAGAAATTGCAATACCTGTTAAAGAAACATTCAGCAGTTGCATGATTATATCTATCACAAATTTCACAATGTTTCTTGCTAATCCTGAGCCGATTGTTAACTTTTGATGTTGAACTCATTCGAGATTCATTATCAGTTTTGTTCGGTTTTAGATTAACTTGATACTTTTGTGGAGACTTGGTTTGTGATTTTGATTGCATGGGACTTTGGTTCGATTTTAAACTGTTCTGTTTGGTTACCTTTTTAGATTCAATTCTCTTATCATTGACAGCGGAAGACTTAGGACCTGAACCTGTTTTCAGACCAGAGTTAGATTTGATTGGAGAATTGATTGGTTTACCATAAGATCCGTTCAAATCAAACGTTCCTGCAGACACAAACTTGATTTTCTTTTCTTTTGACACTTTCTTTTTAACAGTTTTAACATTTTGAGCATTTGTGTTGTCATTCGACTTTATGACACTTTTACCTTTCGATTCTTTTGTTTCAGATTGATTCGTCATTACTTTCGATTCCTGCTTCTTTGCAGTTGAAACTTCAGCCTTTTCACTTTTTGCTTCTTGATCAACTGATCAGCAACTTGCGCCTTTTGTTCCTTCTTCCACTTGATATATTCAGGATCATTGTATCCTGAAAACTCACCTTCATCCTTCACTGTTTCTGACTTCGGATTCAGTTCCGGATACTCAACAAAGTTGAATCAGAACAGGCTCTGATTTGTTGCTAGCTTCATCATCAGCTTCAGTTGTCACACCATCTTCTTCTTTCAAACTTTCCATTAGCACTTCAGAACCTTCAGACTCGGATTTACTTCTTTGAATTTCTTTGAATTTTCTTTCATTTTCAGGTGAATGATCAAATTCATTAAAGTTTTCCGGTAAGGTTTGTGTGATAGAATTTGGCATTGGTTCATGAGTAAAACCCAACCCGGTTTTGGTTTTATTACCTCTTTCACTCACAAGTTGTCTCACCATTGTTTTACAACTTTTAACCTTTGTTAATTCAACTTGCGTGACAGCATGAGCAACTTTTTCTTGTTCAAAGTTCTTTGTCATTTCTTCAAGTTGTTTTGTTACTAGTTCCAATTCCTTTAAAGTTTTGTTCCATGATTCTTTAAGTGACAAAATCTTCTCATCAGAAATTTTGTGATCAATTTTAAGTTGTTCATGAATTTTCTCATGTTTGCTTAATTTATCACCAATTTTAAATGAATGAGTTCGATAATGTTCTACTTGTTTAATGCATTGTTCAGAACATAACCTTTCTTTCACATCAGCAGGTAAAGGAACATAGTTAGGGGGTAAGTCATTACTAACCTTTGGTTGTTCGGTAGAAGATGAAGACTCACTGGATGTAGCCATCAGCGCAATTTCAGACTCAGATTCTTCAACAGGATCAGACTTTGCACTCCAGTCATAATCTTCAGAATCTTCACTCACATCCTCAATCATTTTTCCATCCCTTCTTCAGACCAGTCTTCTTCGATTTCACACACCAGTGCCAAACTTGACGTAAGATCAAAAGTAAATTGTTCTGCATACGCACTCCAATCATATCCGTCTTTAACACTAACTACCAGTGCCTTTGTTTGGTCTTCTGGTTTCTTTCCTTCATCCTTCAATTCAGGCATAGGAAGACTTTGGTATGGTTTCTGAAAGAAACGTTGATTTATGCTTTGGTAGCTCGAAGACTGTTGCGAGCTTTGACCTTGACCTTGATTACTTGAACTAGCTTGATCATTGAAATTCTGATTCTTATGAGCTTTGCATTCTCTTGAAAAATGACCATACTGGTTACAATTGAAGCATCTGGCCTTTGATTTGTCAAAACCAACAGTTTTGTTTGCATGAGGTTTGTAGCTTCGGTTAACATATGCATGCTTCTGCGTTCTATATGCAACCATTACCATTTGCCAGTTTAAATCCATCTCCTCAACGTCAACAGGATCCATCTCAAATAAGTCTTGAAGTACAACATCCATTTGACTTAAGTGACTTCCTTGGTATGCTTGAAAACTTGCCATAAAAGCAGTAAAGGCAGTTTTGGTCTCGTCATCTTGTAACAAGATGTTCATCACATCTTTTACTTTGGCTTGAACATTCGAACTTTGACTTTCTGCTTGATTCTTCAGATTCTGACTTTGAACTTGAGCTCTTGGTGGAGATTGAGGTTGAGAATAAGTTGGTGAACTTGGAAAGTATGATGAATCAGTGTAGAAACTTGCACCAACAAATAAATCACCTTCGTCTTCAAATTTCATTGCATCTTGTGCAAGAAATGCATTCTCCACAATATTGGCAGGATTTACCACATACTTATATTGAGCTTGTGAGCTTGATCTATCAGTATTTCTTGATCCTTCGTCAATCTCAACTTCTTCAATCTTTCCAATAAGTAGATCTAAATCCATTGGAAATTTCTCAGTATGCTTTAACAGAGTAACAGTCTGCTTCCATGATGATGGCAAAGCACATAACAGTCGATCATTCAAGTCTTGAAGGTCAGTCTTAACTCCGAGGTTTGACATCTCAGTAGTTAAGTGAACAAACCTGTTCATCATCTGATGCACTGTTTCTCCATTAATATGTTCAAACAACTCCAATTGTCTTTTCAACTTTGATTTCTTCAAACTTCTCAATTGTTCTCCTCCTTCACATATCGACTTTAATGCCTTGAAACATGTATAACCAGTTTGATATGCATCCAATCTCGACAGAACTTGTAGTGGCAGTCCCTTGCTCATTAAAGAATAAGCCTTGCTATCATTCTTCACTTTCCTCAAATCTTCTGCTGACAAATTATCGTCTGGATAAGGTTCAGTAGAGTCTTTGGTGTAGGTACTTGCACTATCTGGAGCTGTCTGAGTTGGAATGTGATGACCTTTTTCAATGGACTTACATAGATCATTGTCAATAGAACACAAATGATGTCTCAACCTGATTGTCCAGTTCTTGAAATCTGCACGATTAACAAGTCTAGGAACACAATTATCAGAATCATCATTAGGAGCCATTTTAACACTTTTTAAAGAAAATATTTTTGGTTTATGTTAATTTTTGAAAAGAAATGATTAAAATACTAAAATATAGACAAGTAATTAAAGACAAGATAAGAAACAAGTATTAAAAACAACTAAAATTGAGTCACACGGCAAAACAGTGAAAATCCTTCTTCACCCGGCTAAACAGTAGCTTTGTTCTTCACCCAGCAGAGAAAAAAGTCGTTTACACGGCTCAACAGTTGTAAATCTTGGCTTCTTTACCCGGCAGAACAGTTACCCGACAGAATAGTTAACCTTGACACGACAAAAATCTTTGACCCGGCTTGAAACTTGACACGGCAGAAAGACTGAACAGTTGTCGATCACACGGCAATGTTGTTTACCCGGCTACACAGTCTTTGATCACCCGGCTGAAAAATGTTAATCACCCGGCGTAACAGTGTATTACCCGGCACAACAGTTGTTGATCCGGCTGAACAGTAACACTTTTTCTTTGTCAATTTCTTTACCCGTCTAGCACAAATTCCCTTACACGGCTGCACAGGGCCTAATTATTCTTCAATCTAAGTCCAAGGAAATTGTCTAAGTCAAATTTTATCACCCGGCAAGTTAATCTTCAACCAAGTTCATACTGTTCATCATCTTCTCCATGAGAATTTTCTGGGTTTTGTCAAAAACTTGTCCAATTCGTTCAAAATTCACACACAAGCAGTGAAATAGTCCGATTATCAATCCCTAATCTCAATCAATCCAAAACATGATCAAATTTTGATGAATTTGAGCAAAATTCGATCGAACAGTAACTTTTTCAATCTTCTTAATTCCTCAGATCTGATGATAATCTGATGGAATTTGCACAATTGTTGAGAATTAGAAGTGATTGCGATGATGAATCACAACTAAAAACAGCAACAATTCATTCAGATCATGATATTTGAGCAATATTGATGTGTTTTGCTTGATGAATAGCGAAGAACACAGTACCAACAGCTCTGATACCAATTGATAGGTTCAATTGGATCGTTAATATCGCTCAATGATCAGAATAACACATACACAAACACAGTTTAATCATTAACACAATTCATACTAATAATTCTCTTTGTATATTGATGATCAAAGCAGTATTGTAATACAAGGTGCAGGAGAAAATAAATCACACACACACAGTTCTCTCTCTTACGTGAATTGTGATCTAGCCTATCTCCTCACACTCTCTCACTACATGCTTTAAAGCAACAATTACAAGTTTAAGGAATATAACAAAATAGACCCTAAACTATACACAAACATATAAACAAAATACAAAGTAAATCTTAATCTAGGAAATATCCCTAACAAGAAGAAGGTGTTATTGAAGTTCCTAAGGCTATCACAGTGCAGTATGTTAGATCACGAAGATCGAAACCTGTGATTGATCCTATTGTTGAGGAGGAACCGAATGTTATTGAAAGTGTTGATGTGCCTGAACAGATAGACATTGTTCAGATTGCACAGGAGGTAATGGCCGAAGTATAGACTACTGCACAGGTAGTTGATGATACTGATGCTGGCATTACTGCTTCTGTTCCAGTTGACATACCCACCACCTCATATCCAGCAGCTGAAAACATTGAACAATCTTTGGAGTCTTCACCAAAGGTTGTTTCAAGTGTTAAGGTGAATGAAGATAAAGTGAAAATTGCTGAGTTAGAAGAGTTGGTAGCAAAACTCTTGGATGCTAATGAACAGTTGAAAGCATCTAATGAACAAAAGAAGAAAAGATTAGAAGAGTTTTGGGCCACTCATAATCAGAATCTTGAAACATTCAAAGCATTAGATGCTGATTATTTGAAGATGAAGGTTGATTATGGAAAGTTGAAGGCTGATTATGAAAATTTGAAGGATGAACATGAAAATTTGAAAGATGACTATAAAGAGTTAAAAGCGGAATGCAATACTCTTGATGCTGAGAAGGAGATGTTAGAAAAGTGGTTAGAAGAAACCAGATCAAAGAACTCAGGTTCTACATTAGATAAAGATTTTTCGGATTATGTGATGGAAGTGAATGAGCATACTCGAGAAGCCAAAGTGTACTATACTAGAGCGCGTGGTACGAAGAATGTGGGCATAAGGGTTGAGTCTCCAATTACTATTCCCGATGAAGCTGCTGATTCTGTCAATCCTGACAAAGCTGAGGGAAAAAGAAAGTTAGATGCAGTGCCTGAGATTACTGATGAAGAAGGCTGTACTAAAAAGGCAAGATTGGATGAAACAGTTCAGATTGAGCCGATTCAATCTGAATCTGAAACTGAGGTGGCTGAAATGGCAAAGGTGGATGAAATTGTGAAAGAAGCTGAAACTGGAGAAACAGTTCAGATTGAGCCGATTCAATCTGAATCTGTATTGGTAGAAAAAGTGCCTGAAGTAGTTGAAGTGGTTAAGAATGTGCCAGAAACTGTGACTGAATAAGCATTTCAGTTTGAGCCGGTTCAAACTGAAACTGCACCAATGATTGAGGCACTAGATGATCTGGATGACATTGATTTCACAGAGTCTGAACCTGAGGTTGAGCCTGAACCTAATCCTGATGATGAGATTCCAGCTGATTTGCCTGAACGCTTTGCTTATCTTGAGAAAATGAAGTACAATCCAGTATACCTGAATGGGCTGACAGTGAGTCAAATTAATGAAGAGTATGAGAAATGTTTGACTGCACAAGATAAAGCAACTGCTGATGAAAAAGAGTTTGTTGTTGAGATGGGTGAGTGGACACCGTTACAAGAGAGCTTGAATATTGATGATTTACCTCCCAAAGAGCTTTATCATCAAAATCCAGAAGAAATGTCTAGCAGAAACATGCCAGAATGGTTGAGTTCAAGGAACTATCCATATAAAACTTTGAAGAAATTGAGGCATGAATCTCTGAAGAAGATTGTAGTAAGTTTTATGAAGACTGAGAGAATGTACAATCGCATGTTTCATCTGGATTACAACAACCCGCAATATTATGAGCTGACTAAGAGATACAAGGTGCTTGAACCCAAAGAAATAACGGTAATGGCTTTACCAGAAGATGCGCACAAAAAGAGAAAAGAATTGATCGATATGTTTCCATGTGAAGTGAAGTCATACAATATTCCTATGGACGTACGAGAATCATGGCATAAATCTGCCACAACAGGAGATGTAGTTAGATCTCTGCTGAGCAAAGGACAGTCCGTTGCTGAACTGCTTGATTCTATGATCGTACCGGAAAAGTCCAAGAAGGTGAAAATCGTTGCATGGAAATATGACGAAGTTTTTGATGCGTTTTTGATCAAAAGAGTTAATGGTTTATGCGATGTTTACCATTATTACTCTAGCATTTTTAAGTTGGAAGTGCAAGATTTGAAGGAGTTGCATTAGCTGAGATTGATCAATCATACGCATGCTGAGCATGGTGACAAATGTGCGATGCTGCTTGATGCTGGAATAAGCCGTTTTCCGAAATACCTGGAGTTTAGAGGACAACAAGAAGATAGCGCTTATGTTCAGTCAAAAAAAACAAGGAAACAAAAGAAGTTGGTGGTGCGTGACATGTACTTATAAGAATTTTTTGATGAATATTTTGATAAAGTGACTGATCCGGGGTTGAAAGTGATAGATGGTACTCAAGCGACAAAGCCAATTCTTAAGTTTTTCTACAATCAGGAAACTTTTGAGCTGAAATTGGTACGAAATTTGGATGCCTGGGATAAGGACATGATCACCTTATTCAGTACATTTGAGCTGAAGCTGTTACATCCATCTTATATCGATCATTTGAGAAGTTACAAAATGGAGAAGTGCAAAGACAAAGTTGCTGAAGTTGATCGAAATTTGTTCATGGTGATGATTGAGGTAATTGCAGCTGCTTCAGAGAAAATTCGACTAAGGAAGGCATTACTCAATGCTAACCTTGTGAAGGTCGATATTCCGGAGATAGAGTTTATGCGTGTGACTGCGAAGGGTACACTAGAAGTGCAAGTCAAAGGGCGAGAATTGCCATATGAATTTTACGCTAATATTGATTTTGCAGGTTTAACTCTTGATAGTCTGAAACGTATGAATGCCTGTGCAATCCTTACAAACGAGTCAAAGCCAAGACAAGCAAAGATCGCGGAGAAGTTCAAGTCATGCATCGACGAAGCATTAAAAGAACAAGAAGAATACAAAGGAAAAGAGTTGCTGGATGTTAAAGAAGAGTCTGAAGATTGGTGAGAGATTGGAGCTGAAAAAGCAAAAGATGAAAACTGTTTGAAGATTTTGTTGAAGTCCAAAGATAAATCTTAGGGGGAGTACTGTTAGGGCTATTTCCAGTTTAAGATTTACTTTGTACTTGTTTTATACATTTTGTATAGTTTAGGGTTTATTTTGTTATTTTCCCTAAAATGTATTGTTGCATAAAGCATGTAGTAAGAGAATGTTAGAGAGAGAGTCTAGATCACATATTCACGTTAGAGAGAGAACTAAGTGTGTGTGATTACATTCTCCTGCATTTTGTACTACAATATTTGCTTTGATCATCAATACAAAAGAGAATTATTTAGTAATAAATTGTGTTGCTGATTGAACTGTTTTGTTTGTACTTATCATTCTGATCATTTGAGCGATATCGATCCAATTGAACCTATCAGAGTTGCAGAACGGAAAAATCGGACACTGATTGAAGCAGCAAGATCCATGCTTGCTAAATTTGTACAAAACAGGACATTATTGGTTCAGGATAAACATAAAACGTCTTATGAGTTACTTTTTGGAAGAAAACCGAATATTTAATACTTGAAAGCATTGGTTGTCCTGTATCGATTCTAAATTTGAATGATCATCTCGGAAAATTTGAGTCAAAATCTGACGATGGATTTTTCCTTGGTTACTCGTATGTTTCAAAAGCTTATCGGGTTTTTAATAGCAAAACAAACACTGTTATTGAAACTATTAACGTAAAGTATTTAGAAAATTCGTTTCCGTCAGTAGCTCATGGTCCCGAATGGTTATTTGATTTAGATTCGTTATCAAAATCTTTCAATTCTAACTTATTTGATTTTTCAGGAAAATCGAGAAAAGAATCAGGAGACTTGGGATGTTTTAGTGATGATTCTGATAATGACGATGATGACAATCTCAATTCTAAGTATCCGTTTATGTCATTTCATAATCCTGATAATGGTGAATCCAATCAAGCTCCGGGTACATCTGGTTCTCAAGAAGATCAAGAATCAAACATTCTTGGTGATGATGTTAATCCGCAGAATTCTCCTAATGATGGTGGATCTGTTCAAAATCAACCATCATCAGATCCTAATGTTGAAGTTATTCCAGAATCATTTGACTACTTCATCAATTCACCAGAACAAGTTCCTAATTTCACTCCGCATGTGTCTACAATTCTGCAAGACTTACCGAATCTGATTCAGTCTAATCTGGAGACGCAAGTTCAAGGAGATTCAATTCCAACTCATCGAGTTCATAGGAAACATCCTCTCTCTCAGATTATTGGGCCTTTGAATCAGAGAACTATGCGAAGTCAGACTGAACATGCAAACATTTGTCTTTATTCATGTTTTCTTTCTCAAGTGGTGCCGAAGAACATTTCAGAAGCGTTACAAGATAATAGTTGGATTGAAGCCATGCAAGAGGAGTTACTTCAATTTCGCAAACAAGAGGTTTGGAAATTAGTGAACTTACCTGCAGGAGAAAATGCAATTAGTACAAGATGGTTGTACAAGAACAAGCCAGATGAACGTGGCATTGTGGTCAGAAATAAAGCCAGACTTATTGCACAAGGTTACACTCAAGAAGAAGGTATTGACTATGAAGAAGTGTTTGCTCCGGTCGCTCGACTTGAAGCTATTCGCGTTTTTCTAGCGTATGCCTCTTTCATGAAGTTCAAAGTGTTTCAAATGGACGTTAAAGGCGCTTTTCTGTATGGACCAATTACCGATGATGTGTACGTCAGGCAACCTCCAGGTTTTGAAGATCCTGAGTATCCACATCGTGTATACAAATTGAGCAAAGCTTTGTATGGTCTACATCAAGCTCCAAGGATTTGGTACGAGACGTTATCTAAACATTTGCTGGAACATGGTTTTACAAGAGGTCAGATTGATCCAACTTTATTTATGAAGCGGGAAAATGAAGATCTTTTATGTGTTCAAGTGTATGTGGATGATATCATCTTTGGATCAACAAGTACGTCCATGTGAAAAGAGTTTGAGGAAATTATGAAATCAAGATTTCAGATGAGTTCGATGGGGGAGATTAATTTCTTTCTCGGATTGCAAGTAAAACAGTCAGCAGACGGAATTTTTATCAACCAATCAAAGTTTGTTGAAAAGTTGCTGAAAAAGTTCAAGATGCATGATTGTCAGACTATTCGAACGCCATCTGATGTGAATTGCAAGATACAGCCGGATCCAAAAGGCAAATCTGTTGATCAAACACTGTACAGATCGATGATTGGTTCGCTGATGTATCTTACTGCCTCAAGACCAGACATTATGTATGTTGTATGTGTGTGTGCCAGATATCAGTCTGATCCAAAAGAGTCGCACCTGGTTGCTGTTAAACGTATTTTCAGATACCTTAAAGGGAAACCGAATCTCGGGTTATGGTATCCTTATGAAGGCAATTTTGAATTATATAGTTATTCTGATAGTGACTTCGGTGGGTGTGCTCTTGACAGGAAATCGACTACGGGTGGATGTCAATTTCTGGGTCCTAGACTTGTTTCTTGGGAATGCAAAAAGCAGACCAACGTTTCTCAAGTTTTGTGGTTACAAAACCAATTGCTTGACTACGGGTTTAACTTTCTCAAAACTCCTATTTACATAGACAATACTGCTGCTATGTTCATTACTGCTAATCCTGTTCAACACTCAAAAACCAAACATATCGAAATTCAATATCACTTTCTCAGAGACAACTCTGAAAAAGGTTTAATAGTTTTGATTAAAGTTCATACCGACAAACAAATGGCAGATCTTTTCACAAAATCTTTCTTGTCAGGACGGTTTGAATTCTTAATTCAATCCATATGGTTAATCAACCATGATTAATTCTACTTTTTGAAAAATCAAACAAAAATCAGAAAATGAAAAAGTCAAAAATATAATAAGTCGATGTCAAGTATTGATTCCTTTGTCTTTTATTTTATTGTTTTGCATTGTGAGTGTGCATGAAAAAAAAAAAGAAAAAGCAAACAAAAAGAATATAAAAAGCAAAAAGAAAATAAAATATCATGTCATAAGAAAATCTATATTGCAAAAAGTGAGAAATGATAGTTACACTGGACATTATTTGTTTCATCATTTTTAAATAAAGACTGATGAATGTTAATTGATGTGCGAGACAGCTCAGGCAATTAGACTGAAAAAGTAAGTTCATTGTTGACAAATCTAAACTCAATGATCTCTGTGTTAAGTTCCTTTGTTATACATGTCTAGATATATGTCTTTTGATGCATTGCTTGTGATGATAGTTGTTCATGATCGGGTAACGATGCAGTCTATTCATTGTGATGAACCGCATCGTGAGCTTCTTTGTTGTGGTATCCACAGACCTGAAGTCTCACATGAAGTCTCTTTTGAGCTTCAAGGTGCAGCAAAAGATTCCTAAAGTTGGAACAAAAAGAGTCCCAAATGTGGACCATCACCAAACAAAAATTCCAAAAAGGAATTCAGAAGATTCCCAAGGGGAACGATAGGAAATTAAATTCCAAAATGGAATACAAAAGAAGTCCCAAAGTGGACCAAATCCGAATAGAACCCAGATTCCACACTGTTTATGATTGTAAGTGACCAGGTTCTTGTGCAATATGCATTCAGGTAGTGGTTGATAAGGAAATATGTTGACATATGTATACATGTGGGTCACATAAGTCATTTTAATCGAACCTTAATCTCATCATGAAACTGAAAAAGTAAGTGTGTCAACTCGAGCTAATTGGTATGTTTTCATATCATCACTCAATCAAACATAAGTCAAATGTCTATTCAAAACTTGCAAAACATGTTCAGATATTGTGTGGTATGATCTCACTGCGATATGTTGATTCATTGCATTGCATATGTCTTTATTTTAATGTGTGTGCTTTGTGTGTGCAGGCATATGGAGTATTTATTGACACATCGACATCCTTATTAAACTTAAAAATTTCAAGAAATTTCAAGTTTAGGGGGAGAATAAGTGAAGAAGAAAAATATTTACAAAAAGTCAAAAATATATTTTTGAATAAGTGGGTTGAATGAACAAGATTATGTGGTATGGAAAGCAAAGGTTTTGAATATGTTAAAAACAAACCTAAGGTCTTGTGATTTGTTTTTAGAAAATTGCTTCGGGATATAGAAATATTGGTTGTGCAAAAACATTTTTGTGAAAAAAGGATTTTATGTGAAATTAAATTTGTTGCCTAGTTTTTATTTTTGATTATTAATGTGACAAACCCTAATAAGGATGTCTTGTCTAATTAATATGTCGAGAATGTTTGCAGGTGCAATAAATGCTGTTGAAAAAGTCAACAGATAGAGAAAAGGAGAAAAATCGTCTAAGTGTGATTGTCGGGTAAAGATATCAGAAGACGTTATTTAGCCGGGTAATGAAGTGAGGTTATTACCAGCCGGGTAATGAAGTTACTATTTAGCCGGGTAAGGTAGTATTGATTGATATTAGTCGGGTGATTGAATGAGAAGATAGCCGGGTGAAAAGAAGAATTGAAGCTAGGTGACAAGTTGTGTGTTACTATACAGCCGGGTGATGAAGTGTTGACATTGTACAGCCGGGTAATAGAATGAAGATTCTATATAGCCGTGTAAGTGAAGAACACTTTGTAGCCGGGTAAGTATGACACGTGTGTTGCCGGGTAATGAAGAGAAACTGTCATTACACAGCCGGGTGATGGAAGAGTATCACTATAAGCCGGGTAATGAACAAGTGTTATTGTGCAAGCCGGGTAATGTTTAGAAGACTACTATGCAGCCGGGTGATGGGTAAAACCAAAACAGGTGTAGTTGTTCCTAACTCTGACCCGTCTCAACAGTACTTGACCCGTCTCTACAGTGATTGACCCGTCCAATTGTTTTACATGTTAAATGTTGACCCGTCCAAGGTTGTGACCCGTCCCAAGACTGTGACCCGTCCCAACAGTGCTTGACGCGGCTCAACAGTACATGACCCGTCCAGGCTTATTGGGCTTAAATTGTTTACCCGTCCCAAATTGTTGACCCATCCTAATAAGTTTGACCTAATTTTTCAATCATATAAATACCCGCTTCTTCAGAAACACTTATCATTTTTCACCAACATTTTCAACCAAAATCCCCTATACCCAAATCGTCCATATCTTATTTCAATCGATTGTTCTGTAACAAGTTATATTGATTGAATAAGGTATACTTAACATGATTCGACCTTGGTAAACCTGCTGATTGATCGTAAAAACGAAAAATGATGATGAACAGTAATTGGACCATTGAATCGACACTTTGATTTTGAGTGTTAAAACTTAAATCGAATGTTGTACTACATGTAATAACTGTTGATCATCAATAATCATTCACTAATTTGCATCAAATTGCTTAAAATCAACTGAATCAACTGAAATTTTCACATGACTGTCGAACCGCCATTGATGACATTTTGAATGTTCTTAAGTTTTAACATCAAACTGATGAAGGATCTGTTATTAAGTAACAAATTGATGCTAAAATTGAACCAAAACATGATTTTCAAGTTCATATACAAAATTTCAGATTTGAGTTTAAGTGTTTAAACTGTTAAGTGTAAAATATTGTATGATCATTGATTCTCAAAAGTTTTGTTGAACAAAATGATACATATCAGTTTGTTAGATTAACTTAGGAGATTATGTTAGGGTTATTTCCTTAGTTAAGATTTACTTTGTATTTTGTTTATTGTTTACATGTTTGTAAATAGTTTAGGGTTTATTTTGTTATATTCCTTAAACTTGTAATTGGTTGATATAGGCATGTAGTTTGTGTGTGTGAGGAGAGAGGCTAGATCACTTTTACACTGTTAGAGAGAGAATTAACTGTGTGTGATTTATTTTCTCCTGCACCTTGTACTACGAATTGCTTTGATCATCAATATACAGAGAATTATTAGTATGGATTGTGTTTGTGATTGAATCGTTTTGTTTTGTACTTGTTATTCTGATCATTGTGAGCGATTGAACGATCCAATTGAACCTATCAATTGGTATCAGAGCTATCGGTACCGTGTTCTTCGCTGTTCTTAAGCAAAACACATCAAAATTTGCTCAAAAACAATGATCTGAAGGAATTGTTGCTGTTTTTAGTTGTGATTTATCATCGCAATCACTTCTATATACAACGATTGTGCAGATTTCATCAGATTCTCATCAGATCTGAGAAATTAAGAAGAAATTAAGAAGTTACCGTTCGATCAAATTTTTGCTCAATTTCATCAGATTTGATCATGTTTTGGATTGATTGATAAAAGGGATTGTTAATTGGACTATTTCACAGTTTGTGTGTGAATTTTGAACAATTTGGACAAGTTTTAGACAAAACCCAGAAAATTCTCATGGAGAAAATGATGAACAGTATGATGTTGGTTGAAGATTAACTTGCCGGGTGATTATTTTTGACTTAGACAATTTCCTTGGACTTAGATTTGAGAAGAAATTAGGTCCTGTATTGCCGTGTAAGGGAATTTGTGCTTGACGGGTGAAGAATTTGACTTGAAAAAGTGTTACTGTTCAGTCGGGTGATACACTATTGTGCCGGGTAAAACACTGTTACGCCGGGTGATAAACAAAATACAGCCGGGTAAGCATCAAGTGTGTTGCCGGGTAAACAACCTTGCCGTGTGATCGAGTACTGTTCAGCCGGGGAAGCTTTTTATCGTGTCAAGATTCTGCCGGGTCAAAGACTTATTGCCGTATGAAGTTTTTCTTGCTGCCGGGTAACTGTTCATCCGGGTGAAGAACAAAAAGTTAACAACTGTTGAGCCGGGTAACTATTCAGCCGTGTAAAGACTTTTTCCTGCCGGGTGAAGAACAAAGACACTGTTTAGCCGGGTGAAGAAGGATTTTCACTGTTTTGCCGTGTGACTCACTTTAGTTGTTTTTAATACTTGTTTCTTATCTTGTCTTTAATTACTTGTCTTTATTTTAGTATTTTAATCATTTATTTTCAAAAATTAACAAAAATCAAAAATATTTTCTTTAAAAATTGTTAAAAATGGCTCCTAATGATGATTCTGATAACCGTGTTCCTAGACTTTTGAATCGTGCAGATTTCAAGAACTGGACTATCAGGTTGAGACATCACTTGTGTTCTATTGACAATGACTTATGGAAATCCATTGAAAAGGGTCCTCATATTCCAACTCAGACTGCTCCAGACAGTGCTAGTACCTACACAAAAGACTCTACTGAACCTTATCCAGAAGATAATTTGTCAGCAGAAGATCTGAGGAAAGTAAAGAATGATAGCAAGGCTTATTCTTTAATGTGCAAGGGACTGCCACTTCAAGTTCTGTCGAGATTGGATGGATATCAGACTGGTTATACATGTTTCAAAGCATTAAAGTCGATATGTGAAGGAGGAGAACAATTGAGAAGCTTGAAGAAATCAAAACTGAAAAGACAATTGGAGTTGTTTGAACACATTAATGGAGAGACAGTACATCAGATGATGAACAGGTTTGTTCACTTAACTACTGAGATGACAAATCTCGGAGTGAAGACTGAACTTCAAGATTTGAATGATCGATTATTATGTGCCTTACCATCATCATGGAAACAAACTGTTACCTTATTGAAACATACTGAGAAATTTCCAATGGAACTTGATTTGCTTATTGGAAAAATTGAAGAAGTTGAGATTGATGAAGGATCAAGAAATACTGATAGATCAAGCTCACAAACTCAGTATAAGTATGTGGTAAATCCTGCCAATACTGTGGATAACGCTTTTCTTGCACAAGATGTAACAAAGTTTGAAGATGAGGGTGACTTATTTGTTGGTGCAAGTTTCTTTACTGATTCAGCATACTTTCCAAATTCACCAACTTATTCTCAACCTCAATCTCCACCAAGAGCTCAAGTTCACAGTCAGAATCAGAAGAATCAGTCAGAAAATCAAAGTTCAAATGTTCAAGCCAAGGTAAAAGACGTAATGAATATTATGCTTCAAGATGATGAGACAAAAACTGCCTTTACTGCTTTCATGGCAAGTTTTCAAGCGTACCAAGGTAGTCATCTAAGTCAAATGGACGTGGTCCTTCAAGACTTATTTGAAATGGATCTAGTTGATGTTGAAGAAATGGATCTTAACTGGCAAATGGTTATGGTTGCATATAGAACTCAAAAGCATGCATATGTTAACCGAAGTTACAAACCTCATGCGAACAAGACCGTTGGATTTGACAAATCAAAGGCCAGATGCTTCAACTGTAATCAGTATGGTCATTTCTCAAGAGAATGCAAAGCTCCAAAGAATTTCAATGACCAAGCTAGTTCAAGCAATCAAGGTCAAGGTCAAAGCTCTCAACAGTCTTCGAGTTATCAAGGCAGAAATCAGCGTTTTTTTCAAAAACCGTATCAAAGTCTTCCTATGCCTGAGTTGAAGGATAATAAAAAGAAGCCAGAAGATCAGACTAAAGCATTGGTTGTAAGTGTACAAGACGGATACGACTGGAGCGCATATGCAGAACAGTTTACATCTGAACTTACATCAAATCTGGCACTGGTGTGTGAAATTGAAGAAGAAGACTGGTCTGAAGAAGGGGATGGAAAGGTGGTTGAAAATGTTAGTGAAGATTCTGAAGATTATGACTGGAGTGCAAAGTCTGATCCTACTGAAGAAACTGAATCTGAAGTTGCGTTAATGGCTACATCCAATGAGTCTTCATCTTCCACTGAACAACCAAAGGTTAATACTGATTTACCCCCTAACTATGTTCCACTGCCCCTAGACGTGAAAGAAAGATTGTGTTCTGAACAGTGCATTCAACAAGTAGAACATTATCGAACTCATTCATTCAAAATAGGTGACAAATTAAGTAAACATGAAAAACTTCATGAACAACTTAAAATTGATCATAAAATTGCTGATGAGAAGATTTTGTCACTTAAAGAATCATGGAACAAAACTTTGAACGAACTGGAATTGGTAACCAAACAACTTGAAGAAATGACAAAGAACTTTGAACAAGAAAAAGTCGCACATGCTGTCACTCAAGTTGAACTAACAAAGGTTAAAAGTTGTAAAACCATGGTCAAACAACTAATCAAAGAAAGAGGTAACAAAACCAAAAACGGGTTGGGTTTTACTCATGAACCAATGCCAAATTCAATCACACAAACCTTACCGGAAAACTTTAATGAATTTGATCATTCACCTGAAAATGAAAGAAAATTCAAAGAAATTCAAAGAAGTAAATCCGAGTCTGAAGGTACTGAAGTGTTGATGGAAAGTTTGGATGAAGAAGATAATGTGTCAACTGAAGCTGACGATGAAGCAAGCAACAAATCTGAAAACAAATTGGAGCCTGTTCTGATTCAACTTGTTGAGTATCCAAAACTTAATTCCGAACCAGAAACAACGGTGAAGGAAGAAGGTGAGTTTTCAGGATACAATGATCCTGAATACATCAAATGGAAGAAAGAACAAAAGGCGCAAGTTGCTGATCAGTTGATCAAAAAGCAAGAAGAGAAGAAAGCTGAAGTTTTAACTGCAAAGAAGCAGAAATCGAAAGTTATGAACAATCAATCTAAAACGAAACAGTCAAAAGGCAAAAGTGTCTTAAAATCGAATAATAACACCAAAGCTCAAAGTGTTAAAAATGACAAAGTTAAACCGGTCAAGAAAATGTCAAAATGTAAAAACATCAAGTTTGTGTCTGCAGGAACGTTTGATTTGAACGGATCTTATGGTAAACCAAACAATTCTCCAATCAAATCTAACTCTGGTCTGAAAACAGGTTCAGGTCCTAAGTCTTCCGCTGTCAATGAGAAGAGAATTGAAAACAAAAAGGTGACCAAACAGAACAGTTTAAAATCGAACCAAAGTTCCATGCAATCAAAATCTCAAACCAAGACTCCACAAAAGATCGTTAATCTAAAACCGAATAACCAAGATAATGAATCACGTTTTGGTTCAACATCAAAAGTTAACAATCGGCTCTTTAGGATTAGCAAGAAATATTGTGAAATTTGTAATAGGTATAATCATGCAACTGCTGAATGTTTCTTTAACAGGTACTGCAGTTTCTATAACAAAAGAAATCATTCTTCAGAAGAATGTTACTATAACAAATTTTGTGATATTTGTGAGAGAAGAAATCATGACACAAAGGATTGTTTCTTTCGATCAAACTCAACTAGAGAAATGACTCCGGTCTCAAACTTTAATAGAAATCATTCATTTGGTTTTCAAAATATGAGTCAAAGTCATTCTCCGATTTTGAGAAATTTCAATCGAAACAATTCTGTTTCTAACTTGTCAAGAAATGTGCAGGTTAACAATTTTAAGCCGAGAGCTTTGTTGGTAAGAAACCAAAATTTTGAAAACAACCTTGATCCTCAGTTGGAGGAAAGGTTCAGTGCTTTAAGAAGAAAGCAGTCAATGAACGCCAATGGGCGAAACAACAGTTATCAGCATCAAAATCTCATGAATGAAACAAATTTTCAAAATATTCAATATAAACAAGTTACAATTGCAGATAAATTCGGAAAACCCAAGACCGTGTGGGCCTGGGTTGACCAAACTAACTGAAAATGTTTGAATTGCAGGTACGCCCAAGAAGACCTATCAACTCGTGGTTCGTTGATAGTGGGTGTAGCCGGCACATGACAGGCAACCAAGCCTTGCTTCAAGATTTCAAGCAAAAGAATGGTACTCACGTAGCTTTTGGAGGTGATGCGGGTGGTAAAATCACAGGAGAAGGAACTGTGTCGAATGGGATTATAAGTTTTGATAAAGTCAACTACTGTGCACAGTTGAACTTTAACTTACTTAGTGTATCTCAAATCTGTGATAAATCTTATTCAACTCTTTTTGATGATTCTTTCTATTATATTCTAAAACCAGGTTTCAAGATTGACAATGAGTGGGTAGTGGTTAAAGCGCCTAGAGATCGTGATGTATACAAATTGGATATGTCGCAGATTGATGCCGAAACCGAAACAACCTGTCTCATTGCCCATGCTTCAAATGATGAGAGTCAGCTTTGGCATAGACGGCTGGGACATTCCAACTTCAGAAACATGAACCGTTTGGTAACTGGAAATCACGCTGTGGGAATCCCATCGAAGAAATTCTCCACAACTGATCTGTGTCCAGCGTGTTTGAAGGGAAAACAGCATCGGATGTCTTTTAAGTCCAAGCTCGAAAACTCCATTTCAAAACCATTGCAGATGCTACATATGGATCTTTTTGGACCGACCAACGTTCAAAGCATCGGGAGAAAATCATATTGTTTAGTTATCATAGATGACTTTACAAGTGGAACAGCTGAATTATTAAAAGAATTTAGCATCGGGAGAAAATCATATTGTTTAGTTAATTTTTTGCATGCAAAATCTGAAACAGCTGAATTATTAAAAGAATTTATCATTAAAGTTGAAAATCAATTGGAATGCAAAGTTAAAGTGTTAAGAAGTGATAATGGAACGGAATTTAAGAATGCTAATGTTGATTTATTTTGTGCAGAAAAAGGGATTGCTCGCCAATTCAGTGCTCCAAGAACGCCTCAACAGAATGGGGTTGCGGAACGGAAAAACCGGACACTAATTGAAGCTGCAAGATCCATGCTCGCAGATGCCAAAATCCCTATCACTTTTTGGGACGAAGCTATTGCTACTGCGTGTTTTGTACAAAATAGAACATTATTAGTGCACGATAAAAAGAAAACTTCTTATGAGTTATTGTTTGGAAGGAAACCAAATATTTCTTACTTGAAAGCATTTGGTTGTCCGGTTTCGATTTTAAATTTGAATGATCATCTCGGGAAGTTTGAGTCAAAATCTGACGATGGATTTTTCTTAGGATATTCGTCTGTTTCTAAAGCTTATCGAGTTTTTAATAGCAAAACAAATACTGTTATTGAAACTATAAACGTCAAGTTTTTAGAAAATTCGTTTCCATTAGTGGCTCATGGTCCCGAATGGTTATTTGATTTAGACTCATTATCGAAATCCTTCGATTCTAACTTATTTGATTTTTCAGGAAACGCAAGGAAGGAATCAGGTGACTTAGGAAGCTTTAGTGACGATTCTGATAATGACGAAGATGGAAGTCTCAACTCTGAATATCCATTTATGTCGTTTCACAATCCTGATCATGTCAAATCCAGTCAAGCTCCGGGTCCTTCTGGTTCTCATGAAGATCAAGAATCGAACAATCAAGAAGAAGATGTGATTTCTCCTAATGATGGTGGATCCGTTCAAAATCAACCATCATCGGATCCGAATGCTGAAGTTATTCCAGAATCTTTTGATTACTTCATCAATTCACCGGATCAAGTCCCGAATTTCACACCGCATACTTCGACCATATTTCAAGATCTACCAAATCTGAATACTTCTAATCTAGAGACGCAAGTGCAAGGAGGTGATATTCCTATTCATCGAATTCACAAGAAACATCCTGTCTCTCAGATTATTGGGCCGTTGAATCAGAGAACTACAAGAAGTCAGACAGAGCAAGCAAATGTTTGTCTTTATTCGTGTTTTCTATCTCAAGTGGTGCCAAAGAATATTTCAGAGGCGCTGAAAGATAACAGTTGGATTGAGGCCATGCAGGAGGAATTACTTCAGTTTCGCAAACAGGAAGTTTGGAAACTTGTGGACTTACCTGAAGGAGAGAACGCAATTGGTACAAGATGGTTGTACAAAAACAAGCCAGACGAACGTGGCATTGTGGTAAGAAATAAAGCAAGACTGATTGCACAGGGATACACTCAGGAAGAAGGCCTTGATTATGAAGAGGTGTTTGCTCCGGTCGTAAGACTTGAAGCCATACGCGTTTTTCTTGCATATGCTTCCTTCATGAAGTTTAAAGTATTCCAAATGGACGTGAAAGGTGCTTTCTTGTATGGACCAATTACAGATGACGTTTATGTCAAACAACCTCCGGGTTTTGAAGATCCTGACTATCCTCATCGTGTATACAAGTTAAGTAAAGCTCTTTACGGTTTACATCAAGCTCCTAGAATCTGGTATGAGACATTATCCAAGCATTTACTAGAACATGGATTCACAAGAGGACAGATTGATCCAACTTTGTTTATGAAGAGGGAGAATGACGACTTATTGTGTGTTCAAGTTTATGTGGACGATATTATCTTCGGATCAACCAGTGCGTCAATGTGCAAAGAATTTGAAGAAATCATGAAGTCTAGATTCCAGATGAGTTCAATGGGGGAGATTAATTTCTTTCTTGGATTACAAGTGAAACAATCAGCTGACGGAATTTTCATCAATCAATCAAAATTTGTTGAGAAGTTGTTGAAGAAGTTCAAGATGCAACATTGTCAAACAATTCGAACTCCATCTGATGTAAATTGCAAGATTCAACCGGATCCAAAGGGCAAAGCAGTTGATCAAACACTATACAGATCAATGATCGGTTCTCTGATGTATCTTACTACATCAAGACCAGACATCATGTACGCTGTGTGTGTATGCGCCAGATACAAGTCAGATCCGAAAGAGTCTCATCTTGTTGCTGTGAAGCGTATATTCAGATATCTCAAAGGGAAACCAAATCTTGGGTTATGGTATCCTTATGAAGGAAATTTTGAATTATATAGCTATTCTGACAGTGATTTTGGTGGTTGTGCTCTTGACAGGAAATCGACCACTGGTGGCTGTCAATTTTTGGGTCCAAGGCTTGTCTCTTGGCAATGCAAGAAGCAGACCAATGTTTCTGTATCCACAGCTGAAGCAGAGTATATCGCTGCATCTGCAGGATGTTCTCAGGTTTTATGGTTACAAAATCAGTTGCTGGACTACGGGTTTAACTTTCTAAAAACACCTATTTACATAGACAATACTGCTGCTATGTTTATAACTGCTAATCCTGTTCAACATTCTAAAACCAAACACATCGAAATTAGATATCATTTTTTAAGAGATAACTCTGAAAAGGGTTTAATAATTTTGATTAAGGTTCATACCGACAAACAACTGGCAGATCTTTTCACAAAATCTTTTTTGTCAGGCCGGTTTGAATTCTTAATTCAATCCATAGGATTAATCAATCATGATTGATTCTACTTTTCGAAAAACAAAACAAAAATCCGAAAAATATAAAAGCCAAAAATATAATAAGTTGATGTTATATTTTGATTCCCTTGTCTTTTACTTTATGTTTTGCATTGTGTGTGCTTGCGTGAAAAAGAAAAATAGAAAAGGAAATACAAAATATAAAAGCAAAAAGAAAAAGAAAATATCATGTCATAAGAATCTATATTGCAAAAAGTGAGAAATGATAGTTACACTAGACATTATTTGTTACATCATTTTTAATAAAGACTGATGAATGTTAATTGATGTGCTAGACAGCTCAGACAATTAGACTGAAAAAGTAAGTTGATTGTTGACAAACATAAACTTAATGATCTTTGTGTTAAGTTCCATTGTTATACATATCTAGATATATATCTTTTGATACATTGCTTGTAATGATAGTTGTGCATGATCGGGTAACGATGTAGTCTATTCAGTGTGATGAACCGCATCGTGAGCTTCTTTGTTGTGGTATCCACAGACCTGAAGTCTCACACGAAGTCTCTTTTTGAGCTTCAAGATGCAGCAAAAGATTCCAAAATGGAACAAAAAGAGTCCCAAATGTGGACCAACACCAAACAAAAATTCCAAAATGGAATTCAGAAGATTCCCAAGGGGAACGATAGGAAAGAAAAATTCCCAAAGATGGAATTAAAAAGAAGTCCCAAAGTGGACCAAATCCGAATAGAACCCAGATTCCACACTGTGTATGACTGTAAGTAACCAGGTTTTGTGCAATATGTATTCAGGTAGTGATTGATAAGGAAATATGTTGACATATGTATACATGTGGGTCACATAAGTCATTCTAATCGAACCTTAAAAATCATCATGATACTGAAAAAGTAAGTGTGTCAAATCGAGCTAATTGATATGTTATCATATCATCACTCAATCAAGCATAAGTCAAATGTCTATTCAAAACTTGCAAAACATGTTCAGATAATGTGTGGTATGATCTCACTGCGATATTGTGGTTCATTGCATTGCATATGTCTTTATTTTAATTTGTGTGCTTTGTGTGTGCAGGCATATGGAATCATTATTGACACATCAACATCCTTGTTAAACTTAAAATTTCAAGAAATTTCAAGTTTAGGGGGAGAATAAAAAATTGAAGAAAAATATCTACAAAAATCCAAAAATATTTTGTTTTGAATAAGTGTGTTTTGAATGAACAAGGTTATGTGTTATGAAAAGCAAAGGCATTGGATGTGTTAAAAACAAACCCAAGGTCTTGTAATTTGTTTTTAAGAAATCGCTTCGGGATATAAAAAAAATTGGTTGTGCAAAAACATTTTGAAAAAGAAAAAGAAAAATGATTTTAATTGGAAATTAAATTTGTTGCAATGTTTAATGTTGTTTGATAATTAATATGACAAACATTCTTTTTAAGGATATCTTGTCTAATTAATATGTCGGAGAATGTTTGCAGGTGCAATAAATGACGTTGAAAAAGTCAACAGACGAGAAAAATGAAGAAAATTTGCTTAAGTGTTATAGCCGGGCAAAGATATCAGATGCAACTATTCAGCCGGGTAAAGAACTGTTTAGCCGGGTAATGTTGTAAGTCTGATACTTGCCGGGTGATCGAGGAAAAGGTGAAGATATTATGACCACTGTACAGCCGGGCAATGATCATGTTAAATACAGCCGGGTGAAAGTCATAAATATCTTGCCGGGTGACAAGTGTGTACTATACAGCCGGGTGAAAGAGAAGTCTTATTGCCGTGTAAAGGGTATAACACTATGTTGCCGGGTAATGAAGAAGAAAGCATGCCGGGTGATATAGAAGAGAACTATGTTGTCGTGTAAAGAACAAATGCATGCCGTGTGAAGAAGGTTGTAGTGTGAAGACAACTATGTTGCCGTGTGAAGAAGAAAGCAAGCCGGATGAAGGAAAGCAACTGTGTTGCCGGGTGATGAATAAATATTGCCGGGTGATGTTTTGAAGATAACTATTCTGCCGGGTGATGAATAAAACCCATCAGGTGTAGTTGTTCCTAACCTTTACCCGTCATTACAGTGACTTACCCGTCTCTACAGTGCTTGACCCGTCAAGTGTGTTTTATAGTTTTGATGACTTGACTTATGTACTTGACTCGTCACTACAGTACTTGACCCGTCACTACAGTACATGACCCGTCACTACAGTACTTGACCCGGCAAGGCTTAATGGGCCTATTTTGTTTGCCCGTCACTTTTTGTTGACCCGGCACTTAAAATTTGACCTAAATTTTTGACGATACAAAAGACCGCCTCTTCACAAACACTTATCATTTCACACACTCACTTTCACACAAAATCCTCTGAACGAAAAATCGCCGTGTTATCATATTCAATCGTTTGCTCTGTAACAAGGTTAATCGATTGAATAAGGTAGTGATTTAGTGTTTTTGACCTTAATAGACTTGCGAATCAACTGTTTAAAAGAAAAACGATGATGAACAGTGTTTGGACATTGAATCGACACTTTGATTTTGGTTGTTAAAACGTAAATCGAATGTTGTTTTAGAGTTAAAATCTGTCGATCATCAACATTCAATCACTCATTTGCACTAAAACGCCTCAAAATCAACTGAATCAAGTGAAATGGACATAACAGTTAAAATCGCCATTGATGAACTTTGAAACTCTTAAAAGTTAAAACATCAAAATGATGAAATATCTGTTTAAAGTAACAAATGCATGATAAAACTGAACTAAAACATGTTAAATAACTTCATCATACAAATGTCAAATTTTTGCCTTAAGTGATTAACAGTCAAAATGTAAAATGTTGTATAATCTTTAAAAAGTTTCAAAGTTGTTGGATTAATATGATGAAAATCAGGTTATTAGAACAATTTAGGACTTAAAATGATTATATGAATGTTTTGCTTTCTAACTTTTATTCAAACACTTAAGAAAATTTTGATATGGTTTAATGAAGAATCTAACACATTTGTCTTGTTTTGTGTTTGTTGTGTTTTTAAACAGATGGAGAATCTCAAGTTTGAACCTAAACATAATCTAGTGGCATGTTTAGATGAATCACTTCCTGAAACAGAAGGTTATAGGGATATGATCAAGTTTTTGAAGAGAACCAAGTATGTATATGCTATATGTGCCAAACCGGTCATATATGCAAGGTTGATCAAGAGTTTCTGGAGGACAGCTGAGGTGGTTAGAGAAGAGAATGGGGTTACTGTTGTTCGAGGCAACATAACTGAAGATAGGGTGTTGACAGTTTCAGAAGATGCTATTAGACAGGCTCTAAGGATAGATGAGGATGAGATTGGTATGATGGATGAACTGACCATGGAGGAATGTAAAACTTGTTTTGTGAACATGGGACATCCACCTGTGTTTCCAAAGTCACAGTTTTACAGGGCAAAGTTGGGAAGAAAATATAAGCTGCTATGTTATGTTGTACAGCAATGCATGTCCAGGAGGAGGGCAGGGTTTGACAACTTCCCATCCGATATTGCTTCACCAATTGTAGCTATAGCAGAGAACAAACCATTCAACTTTTCGAGATGGATAATGAATGGGTTTGTATTCAACTTGGTCAAGGGCAAAAGGTTTAAGTTCCTCATGTACCCGAGGTTCTTACAATTAATGATCAATGTTGCATATCCTGTCATCAGAAGTGAAGGATATTCTGGAGGTATTTTATATACAGAGGACATGAACGATCTATCTTACCGAAAGATGAGTATCGGGAATGTGCCTGATGTTGAGTTGTTTGATTATATGAGAGATATAATCAACAATGAAGAAGATGTAGAAGGTATTTACTATCATATGTCTCATGGAGAGATTGTTGATCCACTGGACCTTGTAGATGAGGTGCCAGATAATTTGTTGGATGATGACGAGTACTTTGCTCGTCATCCAGAAGATGAAGAAGATGATGGAAATGGTGATGGTGATAATGATGATGATGTTGATAGCAGTGATAGTGATGGTAATGATGGTGGTGATGATGTTGAATCTGAATCTAATTCAGAGGAGGCTGAACCAATGGAGACAGAGATAGAAAATAATGAAGTTATTGAGCCTATGGTGATAGAAGAACCTGTTGAGGTTGCTTCAGGTATTGAAGAAGTTATTGCTGAGATTCCTAAAGAAGTGTATGTTCAGTATGTTCGAAGGAAGAGGTCGAAACCAGTGATTGTTGAGCCTGAAGAAATTGATGTTCTTCAAATTGCACAGGAGGTAGCTGCCGAGGCTGAAACTGTGGCACAGACAGTTGAGGATGCTGATGCTGGCGCTACTGATCCTATTATTGCTGATTTACACACCAATTCACCACAAATTGCTGAAAATATTGAACAAGGTTTGGAGTCTTCACCAAACGTTGTGTCAAAGATTGATGATGAAAAAGAGAAACGTATTGCAGAATTAGAAGAAATGGTGGCCAAACTGATTGAAGCAAATGATTTGATGAAAGCTTCAAATGAACGAAAAAGGAAGAGATTGGATGAGTACTGGGATATACATAATCAGAATGTGAAAATTTTCAAAAAGTTGGATGAGGATCATGTGAAATTAGTTGATGAACATGTGATGTTGAAAGGAGATTATGAAAAACTTAAGGATGAGCATGAAAATTTGAAATTTGCTTACAAAGAATTACAAGCTGAGTGTAATACTTTGAATGCAGAGAAAGAAATGTTAGAAAAGGAGTTGGAGGATATGAAACCGAAGAAGGCTGGCTCATCTTCAGATAAAGATTTTTCTGAAGAGATAATAGAAGTGACTGAAACGCATGTGCCAAAGGTTTATCTAACTAGAGCTCGAGGAACTTCGAATGTTGGTATTTTGGTAGAATCACCAATTATCATTCCCGATGAAGCTGCTGCTGAAACAGTCAATCTGGACAAAGCTGAGGGAAAGAGGAAGATAGATGCTGTTCCTGAAATTTTTGGTGATGAAGGAAGTTCAAAAAGGGCGAAGATTGATAAACCAGTGCAGATTGAGCCGATTCAATCTGTAGCTGTGATTGAAACTGAAAAAGTGATTGGAGCTGAGATTGCTAAGTCAGGTCAGATTGAGCCGATTCAATCTGATTCTGTAACTAAGACTGAAGAGTTTGTTGCCACTGAGAGTGAAAAAGAAGCTGGTTCTGAGGATACAGTTCAGATTGAGCCGTTTCAATCTGAAGCTGTGAATGTGCCTGAAATAGAAGCTGAAGTTGCTAGTCAGTTTGAGCCGGTTCAAACTGATGATGCACCTATGATAGAAGCGTTGGATGATTTAGATGATATTGATTGGACTGAGTCTGAGGATGAAGCTGAGCATGTACAGAATATTGCTGAAGAATTACCAGATGATTTAGATCAGAGGTTTGCCTATCTTGAAAGAATGAAGTACAATTCGGTGTTCTTGAATGGTTTGACAGTAAGTCAGATAAACGAAGAGTATGAGAAGTGCATTACTGCCCAAGATAAAGCCGAAGCTGATCAGAAAGAGTTCGTGATTGAGATGGGTGAATGGACTCCGATGCAAGAAAGCTTAAACATAGAAGACTTACCTCCAACTGAGCTTTATCATCAAAACCCAGATGAAATGACTGCATCAAATATGCGTAGTTGGTTGAGTTCGAGGAACTATCCATATAAGACGCTGCAGAGGTTAAAGTCTGAGTCACTAAGGAAGATAGTGGTCAGTTTTATGAAAACGGAGAAGATGTACAACAGAATGTTTTACTTGGATTATAACAATCCTCAGTATTACGAGTTGACTAAGAGATTTAAAGTACTTGGACCAAAGGAGATTCCAGTAATGGCTTTACCTGAAGATGCACATAAGAAAAGACATGAACTGATGGACATGTTTCCAAGCGAAGCTAAATCTTACAATATACCAATGGAGGTGCGTGAGTCGTGGCATAAAGCAGCAACAGCAGGTGATATTGTTAGGTCACTGCTGAGTAAAGGACAATCAATTGCTGAATTATTAGATTCGATGATTGTGCCTGAAAAGAATAAGAAGGTGAAATAATAGCTTGGAAATATGATGAAGTTTTTGATGCGTTTATGATTAAGAGGGTAAATGGTTTATGTGACGTTTATCATTACTACTCAAGCATTTTTAAACTGGAGGTTCAGGATTTGAAAGAGCTGCACAAATTGAAGTTAATTAATCACACGCATGCTAAGCGTGGTGATAAATGCGTGATACTTCTTGATGCTGGAATGAGTAGAACAGCAAAGTTTCTGGACTTTAGAGGTCAACAGGAAGATACAGCATATGTGCAAGCTAAGAAACAAAGAAAGAAGAAGCGTTTGGTGGTAACTGAAGATATGTACTTGGAAGAGTTCTCGGATGAGTACTTTGACAAGATTACAGATCCTGGATTGAAGGTGATTGATGGAAGTCAAATGACAAAACCGATACTCAAAGTGTTTTACAATCAGGAAACGTTTGAACTGAAGCTTGTTCGGAACTTGGAGGATTGGGATAAGGATATGATCACACTCTTTAGTACTTTTGAGTTGAAATTGCTGCATCCGTCATACATTGAGTTCTTGCGAAGTTACAAGATTGAAAAGTGCAAAGATAAACTTGCTGAAGCTGACAGAAAGTTATTTACTGTGATGATAGAAGTGATTGCTGCTGCTTCGGAGAAGATTCGTGTGAGAAAGGCTTTACTCAATTCTAATCTCGTGAGGGTTGATATACCAGAGATAGAATATATGCGGATCAGTAGGAAGGGTACATTAGAGGTGAAAGTTCAAGGCCAAGAGATGCCATTCGGGTTTTATGCTAATATCGATTTTGCAGGTTTGAATCTGGATTCGCTTAGACGCATGAATGCTCTACCAATTCTGACAAATGAATCCAAGCCTCGACAAGCTAAGATCGCTGAAAAGTTCAAGTCTTGTATTGAAGAAGCTTTGAAAGAACAAGAGGAGTATAAAGGACGAGAGTTGCTGAAAGTAAAAGACGAACCAGAAGATTAGAGAAAGAGATGATGCTGATCAAGAAGAAGGAAAAGATAGAAGATTTTGCTGAAGATCCAAAGTTAAATCTTAGGGGGAGTACTGTTAGGGTTATTTCCTTAGTTAAGATTTACTTTGTATTTTGTTTATTGTTTACATGTTTGTAAATAGTTTAGGGTTTATTTTGTTATATTCCTTAAACTTGTAATTGGTTGATATAGGCATGTAGTTTGTGTGTGTGAGGAGAGAGGCTAGATCACTTTTACACTGTTAGAGAGAGAATTAACTGTGTGTGATTTATTTTCTCCTGCACCTTGTACTACGAATTGCTTTGATCATCAATATATAGAGAATTATTAGTATGGATTGTGTTTGTGATTGAATCGTTTTGTTTTGTACTTGTTATTCTGATCATTGTGAGCGATTGAACGATCCAATTGAACCTATCAATTGGTATCAGAGCTTTCGGTATCGTGTTCTTCGCTGTTCTTAAGCAAAACACATCAATATTGCTCAAAAATCATGATCTGAATGAATTGTTGCTGTTTTTAGTTGTGATTTATCATCGCAATCACTCCTATACACAACGATTGTGCAGATTCTATCAGATCATCATCAGATCTGAAGAATTAAGAAGAATAGAAGAAGTTACTGTTCGATCAAATTTTTGCTCAATTTCATCAGATTTGATCATGTTTTGGATTGATTGATATAAGGGATTGATAATCGGACCTTTTCACAGCTTGTGTGTGAATTTTGGACAATTTGGACAAGTTTTAGACAAAACCCAGAAAATTCGTTTGACGAAAATGATGAACATTAAGAACTTGGTTGAAGATTAACTTGCCGGGTGAATATTTTGACTTAGACAATTTCCTTGGACTTAGATTTGTGAAGAAATTAGGTCCTGTATTGCCGTGTAAGGGAATTTGTGCTAGACGGGTGAAGAATTTGACTTGAAAAAGTGTTACTGTTCAGTCGGGTGATACACTGTTGTGCCGGGTAAATCACTGTTACGCCGGGTGATAAAGAAAATACAGCCGGGTAATCATCAATTGTGTTGCCGGGTAAACAACTGCCGTGTGATCGAGTACTGTTCAGCCGGGGAAGCTTTTTGCCGTGTCAAGATTCTGCCGGGTCAAGATTATTGCCGTGTGAAGTTTTTCTTGTTGCCGGGTAACTGTTCATCCGGGTGAAGAACAAAATTGTTACAACTGTTGAGCCGGGTAACTATTTAGCCGTGTAAAGTCTTTTTCCTGCCGGGTGAAGAACAAAGACACTGTTTTGCCGGTTGAAGAAGGATTTTCACTGTTTTGCCGTGTGACTCTCCTTAGTTGTTTTTAATACTTGTTTCTTATCTTGTCTTTAATTACTTGTCTTTATTTTAGTATTTTAATCATTTCTTTTCAAAAATTAACAAAAACCAAAAATATTTTTCTTTAAAAATTGTTAAAAATGGCTCCTAATGATGATTCTGATAACCGTGTTCCTAGACTTTTGAATCGTGCAGATTTCAAGAACTGGACAATCAGGTTGAGACATCATTTGTGTTCAATTGACAATGACATATGGAAATCCATTGAGAAGGGTCCTCATATTCCAACTCAGACTGCTCCAGACAGTGCTAGTACCTACACCAAAGACTCTACTGAACCTTATCCAGAAGATAATTTGTCAGCAGAAGATCTGAGAAAAGTAAAGAATGATAGCAAGGCTTATTCTTTGATGTGCAAGGGACTGCCTCTTCAAGTTCTGTCGAGATTGGATGGATATCAGACTGGTTATACATGTTTCAAAGCATTAAAGTCGATATGTGAAGGAGGAGAACAATTGAGAAGCTTGAAGAAATCAAAGCTGAAAAGACAACTGGAATTATTTGAACACATTAATGGAGAGACAGTACACCAGATGATGAACAGGTTTGTTCACTTAACTACTGAGATGACAAATCTCGGAGTTAAGACTGAACTTCAAGACTTGAATGATCGATTGTTGTGTGCTTTACCATCATCCTGGAAACAAACTGTTACCTTGTTGAAACATACTGAGAAATTTCCAATGGAACTTGATTTGCTTATTGGAAAAATTGAAGAAGTTGAGATTGATGAAGGATCTAGAAACACTGATAGATCAAGCTCACAAACTCAGTATAAGTATGTGGTAAATCCTGCCAATACTGTGGATAACGCTTTTCTTGCACAAGATGTAACAAAGTTTGAAGATGAGGGTGACTTATTTGTTGGTGCAAGTTTCTTTACTGATTCAGCATATTTTCCAAATTCACCAACTTATTCTCAACCTCAATCTCCACCAAGAGCTCAAGTTCATTCTCAGTCTCCAACGAAGTCTCAAACAGAAAATCAAAGCTCTACAGTTAATGCCAAAGTGAAGGATGTTATGAACATTCTATTGCAAGATGATGAGACTAAAACTGCCTTTACTGCTTTTATGGCTAGTTTTCAAGCATATCAAGGAAGTCATTTAAGTCAAATGGACGTGGTCCTTCAAGACTTATTTGAAATGGATCCAGTTGATGTTGAAGAAATGGATCTTAATTGGCAAATGGTTATGGTTGCATATCGAACTCAAAAGCATGCATATGTGAACCGAAGTTACAAACCTCATGCTAACAAGACAGTTGGATTTGACAAATCTAAAGCCAGGTGTTTTAACTGTAACCAGTATGGTCATTTCTCAAGAGAATGCAAAGCTCCAAAGAATTTCAATGACCAAGCTAGTTCAAGCAATCAAGGTCAAGGTCAAAGTTCTCAACAGTCTTCAAGTTACCAACAAAGAAATCAGCGTTTCTTTCAAAAGCCATACCAAAGTCTTCCTATGCCTGAGTTGAAGGATAATGAAAAGAAGCCAGAAGATCAGACTAAAGCATTAGTTGTAAGTGTGCAAGACGGATACGACTGGAGCACATATGCAGAATAGTTTACATCTGATCTTACATCAAATCTGGCACTGGTGTGTGAAATTGAAGAAGAAGACTGGTCTGAAGAAGGGGATGGAAAGATGGTTGAAGATGTTAGTGAAGATTCTGAAGATTATACACTGGAGTGCAAAGTCTGATCCTACTGAAGAAACTGAATCTGAAATTGCGTTAATGGCTACATCCAATGAGTCTTCATCTTCTACTGAACAACCAAAGGTTAATACTGATTTACCCCCTAACTATGTTCCATTGCCCTTGGATGTGAAAGAAAGGTTATGTTCTGAACAGTGCATTCAACAAGTAGAACATTATCGAACTCACTCATTTAAAATTGGTGACAAATTAAGCAAACATGAAAAACTTCATGAACAACTTAAAATTGATCACAAAATTGCTGATGAGAAGATTTTGTCACTTAAAGAATCATGGAACAAAACTTTAAAAGATCTGGAATTGATAACAAAACAACTTGAAGAAATGACAAAGAACTTTGAACAAGAAAAAGTCGCTCATGCTGTCACTCAAGTTGAATTAACAAAGGTTAGAAGCTGTAAAACCATGGTTAAACAACTCATCAAAGAAAGAGGTAACAAAACCAAAACCGGGTTGGGTTTTACTCATGAACCGATGCCAAATTCAATCACTCAAACCTTACCGGAAAACTTTAATGAATTTGATCATTCACCTGAAAATGAACGTAAATTCAAAGAAATTCAAAGAAGTAAATCCGAGTCCGAAGGATCTGAGGTGTTGATTGAAAGTTTGAGAGAAGAAGAAGGAATGACAACTGAAGCTGACGATGAAGCAAGCAACAAATCTGATAACAAACTGGAGCCTGTTCTTATTCAACTTGTTGAATATCCAAAGCTTAACCCAGAACCAGAATCGGTGAAGGAAGAAGGTGAGTTTTCAGGATACAATGATCCTGAATACATCAAATGGAAGAAAGAACAAAAGGCGCAAGTTGCTGCTCAGTTGGTTAAGACGCCAGAAGTGAAGAAGGATGAAGTTTCAACTGCGAAGAAGCAGAAATCGAAAACAATGACCAATCAATCTGAAACAAAAGAATCGAAAGGCAAAAGTGTCTTAAAATCAAATGATAACATCAAAGTTCAAAGTGTTAAAACTGACAAAGCTCAAAACATAAAATTTGTCAAGAAAATGTCAAAAGGTAAAAACATCAAGTTTGTGTCTGCAGGAACGTTTGATTTGAACGGATCTTATGGTAAACCAATCAATTCTCCAATCAAATCTAACTCTGGTCTGAAAACAGGTTCAGGTCCTAAGTCTTCCGCTGTCAATGATAAGAGAATTGAAAACAAAAAGGTAACCAAACAGAACAGTTTAAAATCGAACCAAAGTCCCATGCAATCAAAATCTCAAACCAAGTCTCCACAAAAGATCGTTAATCTAAAACCGAATAACCAAGATAATGAATCACGTTTTGGTTCAACATCAAAAGTTAACAATCGGCTCTTTAGGATTAGCAAGAAACATTGTGAAATTTGTAATAGGTATAATCATGCAACTGCTGAATGTTTCTTTAACAGGTACTGCAGTTTCTGTGACAAAAGAAACCATTCTTCGGAAGAATGTTACTTTAACAAATTTTGTGATATTTGTGAGAGGAGAAACCATGACACAAAGGATTGTTTCTTTCGATCAAACTCAACTAGAGAAATGACTCCGTTTTCAAACATTAACAGAAATCATTCATTTGGTTTTCAAAATATGAGTCAAAGTCATTCTCCGGTTTTGAGAAATTTTAATCGAAACAATTCTGTTTCTAACTTGTCAAGAAGTGTGCAGGTTAATAATTTTAAGCCGAGAGCTTTGTTGGTAAGAAACCAAAATTTTGAAAACAACCTTGATCCTCAGTTGGAGGAAAGGTTCAGGGTTTTAAGAAGGAAGCAGTCAATGAACGCCAATGGGCGAAACAACAGTTATCAGCATCAAAATCTCATGAATGAAACAAATTTTCAAAATATTCAATATAAACAAGTTACAATTGCAGATAAATTCGGAAAACCCAAGACCGTGTGGGCCTGGGTTGACCAAACTAACTGAAAATGTTTGAATTGCAGGTACGCCCAAGAAGACCTATCAACTCATGGTTCGTTGATAGTGGGTGTAGCCGGCACATGACAGGCAACCATGCCTTGCTTCAGGATTTCAAGCAAAAGAATGGCACTCATGTAGCTTTTGGAGGTGATGCGGGTGGTAAAATCACAGGAGAAGGAACTGTTTCCAATGGAGTTATTAGTTTTGATAAAGTCAACTACTGTGCACAGTTGAACTTTAACTTACTAAGTGTCTCGCAAATTTGTGATAAATCTTATTCAACTCTTTTTGATGATTCTTTCTGTTATATTCTTAAACCAGGTTTCAAGATTGACAATGAGTGGGTAGTGGTTAAAGCGCCTAGAGATCGTGATGTATACAAATTGGATATGTCGCAGATTGATGCCGAAACCGAAACAACCTGTCTCTTTGCCCATGCTTCAAATGATGAGAGTCAGCTTTGGCATAGACGGCTGGGACATTCCAACTTCAGAAACATGAACCGTTTGGTAACTGGAAATCACGCTGTGGGAATCCCATCGAAGAAATTCTCCACAACTGATCTTTGTCCAGCGTGTTTGAAGGGAAAACAGCATCGGATGTCTTTTAAGTCCAAGCTCGAAAACTCCATTTCAAAACCCTTGCAGATGCTACATATGGATCTTTTTGGACCGACCAACGTTCAAAGCATCGGGAGAAAATCATATTGTTTAGTTATCATAGATGACTTTACGAGATTTTCGTGGGTTTATTTTTTGCATGCAAAATCTGAAACAGCTGAATTATTAAAAGAATTTATCATTAAAGTTGAAAATCAATTGGAATGCAAAGTTAAAGTGTTAAGAAGTGATAATGGAACGGAATTTAAGAATGCTAATGTTGATTTATTTTGTGCAGAAAAGGGAATTGCCAGAAAATTTAGTGCTCCAAGAACGCCTCAACAGAATGGGGTTGCGGAACGGAAAAACCGGACACTAATTGAAGCTGCAAGATCCATGCTCGCAGATGCCAAAATCCCTATCACTTTTTGGGACGAAGCTATTGCTACTGCGTGTTTGTACAAAATAGAACATTATTAGTGCACGATAAAAAGAAAACTTCTTATGAGTTATTGTTTGGAAGGAAACCAAATATTTCTTACTTGAAAGCATTTGGTTGTCCGGTATCGATTTTAAATTTGAATGATCATCTCGGGAAGTTTGAGTCAAAATCTGACGATGGATTTTTCTTAGGCTATTCGTCTGTTTCTAAAGCTTATCGGGTTTTTAATAGCAAAACAAATACTGTTATTGAAACTATCAACGTTAAGTTTTTAGAAAATTCGTTTCCGTTAGTGGCTCATGGTCCCGAATGGTTATTTGATTTAGACTCATTATCGAAATCCTTCAATTCTACCTTATTTGATTTTTCAGGAAACGCAAGGAAGGAATCAGGTGACTTAGGAAGCTTTAGTGACGATTCTGATAATGACGAAGATGGAAGTCTCAACTCTGAATATCCATTTATGTCGTTTCACAATCCTGATCATGTCAAATCCAGTCAAGCTCCGGGTCCTTCTGGTTCTCATGAAGATCAAGATTCGAACAATCTTGAAGAAGAAGATGTGATTTCTCCTAATGATGGTGGATCCGTTCAAAATCAACCATCATCGGATCCGAATGCTGAAGTTATTCCAGAATCTTTTGATTACTTCATCAATTCACCGGATCGAGTCCCGAATTTCACACCGCATACTTCGACCATACTACAAGATCTACCAAATCTGAATACTTCTAATCTAGAGACGCAAGTGCAAGGAGGTGATATTCCTATTCATCGAATTCACAAGAAACATCCTGTCTCTCAGATTATTGGGCCGTTGAATCAGAGAACTACAAGAAGTCAGACAGAGCAAGCAAATGTTTGTCTTTACTCGTGTTTTCTATCTCAAGTGGTGCCAAAGAATATTTCAGAGGCGCTGAAAGATAACAGTTGGATTGAGGCCATGCAGGAGGAATTACTTCAGTTTCGCAAACAGGATGTTTGGAAACTTGTGGACTTACCTGAAGGAGAGAACGCAATTGGTACAAGATGGTTGTACAAAAACAAGCCAGACGAACGTGGCATTGTAGTGAGAAACAAAGCAAGACTGATTGCACAGGGATACACTCAGGAAGAAGGCATTGATTACGAAGAGGTGTTTGCTCCGGTCGCAAGACTTGAAGCCATACGCGTTTTCCTTGCATATGCTTCTTTTATGAAGTTTAAGGTATTCCAAATGGACGTCAAAGGTGTTTTTCTGTATGGACCGATTACAGATGACGTATATGTCAGACAACCTCCGGGCTTCGAAGATCCTGACTATCCTCATCGTGTATACAAGTTGAGTAAAGCTCTATACGGTCTACACCAAGCTCCAAGAATCTGGTATGAGACATTATCCAAGCATTTACTTGAACATGGATTTACAAGAGGTCAGATTGATCCAACTTTGTTCATGAAGAGGGATAATGATGATCTATTGTGCGTTCAAGTTTATGTGGACGATATCATCTTCGGTTCAACCAGTGAGTCCATGTGCAAAGAATTTGAAGAAATCATGAAGTCAAGATTTCAGATGAGTTCGATGGGGGAGATTAATTTCTTTCTGGGATTACAAGTGAAACAGTCTGCTGACGGAATTTTTATCAATCAATCAAAATTTGTTGAGAAATTGTTGAAGAAGTTCAAGATGCAAGATTGTCAGACTATCCGAACTCCATCTGATGTGAACTGCAAGATTCAACCGGATCCAAAGGGCAAAGCAGTTGATCAAACACTATACAGATCAATGATCGGTTCTCTGATGTATCTTACTGCATCAAGACCAGACATCATGTACGCTGTGTGTGTGTGCGCCAGATACCAGTCAGATCCGAAAGAGTCGCATCTTGTTGCTGTGAAGCGTATATTCAGATATCTCAAAGGGAAACCTAATCTTGGGTTATGGTATCCTTACGAAGGAAATTTTGAATTATATAGCTATTCTGACAGTGATTTTGGTGGTTGTGCTCTTGACAGGAAATCGACAACTGGTGGCTGTCAATTTTTGGGTCCAAGGCTTGTCTCTTGGCAATGCAAGAAGCAGACCAATGTTTCTGTATCTACCGCTGAAGCAGAGTATATCGCTGCATCTGCAGGATGTTCTCAGGTTTTATGGTTACAAAATCAGTTGCTTGACTACGGGTTCAACTTTCTAAAAACACCTATTTACATAGACAATACTGCTGCTATGTTTATAACTGCTAATCCTGTTCAACATTCTAAAACCAAACACATCGAAATTAGATATCATTTTTTAAGAGATAACTCTGAAAAGGGTTTAATAATTTTGATTAAGGTTCATACCGACAAACAACTGGCAGATCTTTTCACAAAATCTTTTTTGTCAGGTCGTTTTGAATTCTTAATTCAATCAATAGGATTAATCAATCATGATTGATTCTATTTTTCGAAAAATCAAACAAAAATCAGAAAAATATAAAAGCCAAAAAAAATATAATAAGTTGATGTTATATTTTGATTCCTTTGTCTTTTACGTTATGTTTTGCATTATGTGTGCTTGCGTGAAAAAGAAAATAGAAAAGCAAATACAAAATATAAAAGCTAAAAGAAAAGAAAATATCATGTCATAAGAATCTATATTACACAAAGTGAGAAATGATAGTTACACTAGACATTATTTGTTACATCATTTTTAAATAAAGACTGATGAATGTTAATTGATGTGCTAGACAGCTCAGGCAATTAGACTGAAAAAGTAAGTTGATTGTTGACAAACATAAACTTAATGATCTTTGTGTTAAGTTCCATTGTTATACATGTCTAGATATATATCTTTTGATACATTGCTTGTGATAATAGTTGTGCATGATCGGGTAACGATGTAGTCTATTCAGTGTGATGAACCGCATCGTGAGCTTCTTTGTTGTGGTACCCACAGACCTGAAGTCTCACACGAAGTCTCTTTTGAGCTTCAAGGTGCAGCAAAAGATTCCAAAAAGGAACGAAAAGAGTCCCAAATGTGGACCAACACCAAACAAAAATTCCAAAAAGGAATTCAGAAGATTCCCAAGGGGAACGATAGGAAAGAAAAATTCCCAAAGATGGAATTCAAAAGAAGTCCCAAAGTGGACCAAATCCGAATAGAACCCAGATTCCACACTGTGTATGACTGTAAGTGACCAGGTTTTGTGCAATATGCATTCAGGTAGTGATTGATAAGGAAATATGTTGACATATGTATACATGTGGGTCACATAAGTCATTCTAATCGAACCTTAAATATCATCATGATACTGAAAAAGTAAGTGTGTCAACTCGAGCTAATTGGTATGTTTTCATATCATCACTCAATCAAACATAAGTCAAATGTCTATTCAAAACTTGCAAAACATGTTCAGATAATGTATGGTATGATCTCACTGCGATATTATGATTCATTGCATTGCATATGTCCTTATTTTTAATTTGTGTGCTTTGTGTGTGCAGGCATTTGGAATCATTATTGACACATCGACATCCTTGTTTAAACTTTAAAATTTCAAGAAATTTCAAGTTTAGGGGGAGAATAATTTGAAGAAAAATATCTACAAAAATCCAAAAATATTTTTGTTTTGAATAAGTGTGTTTTTGAATGAACAAGATTATATGTTATGAAAAGCAAAGCTATTGGATGTGTTAAAAACAAACCCAAGGTCTTGTAATTTGTTTTTAAGAAATTGCTTCGGGATATAGAAAAATTGGTTGTGCTAAAAACATTTTTGAAAAAGAAAAGAAAAATGAATTTAATTGGATATTAAAATTGTTGCAATGCTTTAATGTTGTTTGATAATTAATTGACAAACATTCTTTTTAAGGATATCTTGTCTAATTAATATGTCGGAGAATGTTTGCAGGTGCAATAAATGCCGTTGAAAAAGTCAACAGACGAGAAAAATGAAGAAAATCGCTTAAGGGTTATTGCCGGGCAAAGATATCAGATGTAACTGTTCATCCGGGTAAAGAACTGTTCTGCCGGGTAATGTTGTAAGTTTGATACTTGCCGGGTGATTGAGGAAAAGGTGAAGATATTATGACCACTGTACAGCCGGGCAATGATCATGTCAAATACAGCCGGGTGAAGGTCATAGATATCTTGCCGGGTGACAAGTGTGTACTATACAGCCGGGTGAAAGAGAAGTCTTATTGCCGTGTAAGGGTATGACACTATGTTGCCGGGTAATGAAGAAGAAAGCATGCCGGGTGATATAGAAGATAACTATGTTGCCGTGTAATGAACAAATGCATGCCGTGTGAAGAAGAAGGTTGTCGTGTGAAGAAGGTTGCCGTGTGAAGAAGAAAAGCAAGCCGGATGAAGGAAAGCAACTGTGTTGCCGGGTGATGTTGAAATTAACTATTCTGCCGGGTGATGAATAAAGCCCATCAGGTGTAGTTGTTCCAACCTTTACCCGTCACTACAGTGACTTACCCGTCTCTACAGTGCTTGACCCGTCAAGTGTGTTTCATATGTTTGGTGACTTGACTTATGTACTTGACCCGTCACTACAGTACATGACCCGTCACTACAGTACATGACCCGTCACTACAGTACTTGACCCGGCAAGGCTTATTGGGCTTTTTAAGTTTGCCCAGTCCTTTTGTTGACCCGGCACTTAAAGTTTGACCTAAAATTTTTGACGATACAAAAGACCGCCTCTTCACAAACACTTATCATTTCACACTTTCACTTTCACACAAATTCACTCTGAACTTAAATCGCCGTGATATCATATTCAATCGTTTGCTCTGTAACAAGGTTGATCGATTGAATAAGGTAGTGATTTAGTGTTTTTGACCTTAATAGACCTGCAAATCAACTGTTTAAAGGAAAAACGATGATGAACAGTGTTTGGACAATGAATCGACACTTTGATTTTGGTTGTTAAAACTTAAATCGAATGTTGTTTTAGGGTTAAAATCTGTCGATCATCAACATTCAACCACTCATTTGCACTAAAACACCTTAAAATCAACTGAATCGAGGAAAATGGACGTAACAGTTAAAATCGCCATTGATGACCTTTGAATGTTCTTAAATGTTTCACTTCAAAATGATGAAATGTGTGTTAAACATAACAAATGCATGATAAAAAAGGACTAAAACATGTTAAACAACTTCATCATACTAATGTCAAAATTTTGCCTAAGTGATTAACTGTTAAAATTGAAACATGAAGTATAATCACTAAAATTCAAAGTTGTTTGATTAAAATGATGAAAATCAGGTTATTAGAACAATTTAGGATTTAAAATGATTATGTGAATGTTTTGTTTTTCTAACATTTATTTCAACACTTATGAAAATTTTGATATGTTTAATGAAGAATCTAACACATGTGTCTTGTTTTTGTGTTTGTTTGTGTTTTTAACAGATAGAGAATCTCAAATTTGAACCTAAACATAATTTGGTGGCATGTTTAGATGAATCAATTCCTGAGACAGAAGGCTATAGAGATATGATCAAGTTCATCAAGAGGACTAAATATGTTTATGCTATATGTGCCAAACCGGTCATATATGCTAGATTGATCAAAAGTTTTTGGAGAACAGTAGAGGTGGTTAGAGAAGATAATGGAGTTAATGTTGTTAGAGGCAACATAACCAGAGATTGGGTACTTACAGTTTCAGAAGATGCTATTAGGCAAGCTCTGAGGATAGATGAGGATGAAATTGGTATGATGGATGAACTGACCATGGAGGAATGTAAAACTTGTTTTGTGAACATGGGACATCCACCTGTGTTTCCAAAGTCACAGTTTTACAGAGCTAAGTTGGGGAAGAAGTATAAATTGCTGTGTTATGTTGTACAGCAATGCATGTCAAGAAGGAGTGCAGGGTTTGACAACTTTCCATCTGACATTGCATCGCCAATTTGTGCTATAGCAGAGAACAAGCCATTCAACATGTCAAGGTGGATAATGAATGGTTTTGTGTTCAACTTGGTGAAAGGTAAAAGGTTTAAGTTCCTCATGTACCCGAGGTTCTTACAGCTGATGATAAACATTGCTTATCGTATCATCAGATCTGAGGGTTATGCTGGAGGCATGTTATATACTGAGGACATGAACGATCTATCTTACCGAAAGATGAGTATCGGGAATGTGCCTGATGTTGATTTGTTTGACTATATGAGAGATATAGTAAACAATGAAGAAGATGTAGAAGGAATTTACTATCACATATCTCATGGAGAGATTGTTGATCCACTGGACCTTGTAGATGAGGTGCCAGATAATTTGTTGGATGATGACGAGTACTTTGCTCGTCATCCAGAAGATGAAGAAGATGATGGAAATGGTGACGGTGATAATGATAGTGATAATGATAGTAATGATGATAATAATGATGATGGTGGTGATGATGCTGAATCTGAATCTAATTCAGAGGAGGTTGAACCAATGGAGACTGAGAATGTTGAGTTGATTGAACCTATGGTTGTAGAAGAACCTGCTGAGGTTGCTTCTGGGATCGAAGAAGTTGTTGCTGAGATTCCAAAAGATATTTCTGTCCAGTATGTTCGAAAGAAGAGGTCAAAACCAGTAGAAAAGCCTGAAGAGATTAATGTGATAGAGATCGCTCAGACAGTAATGGCCGAAGCTGAATCTATTGCACAGATAGATGAAGTGGATGCTGGCATTACTGATCCTATTTTCGTTGATATTCCCACCAATTCACCACAAATTGCTGAAAACATTGGACAAGATTTGGAGTCTTCACCAAATGTTGTGCCAAGTGTTGATGAAGTTTATGAGGAAAAAGAGAAACGTATTGCAGAATTGGAGGAGATTGTTGAAAATTTGATTAAGTCAAATGATTTGTTGAAGGCTTCAAACGAACGCAAAAAGAAAAGATTTGATGAATATTGGGATATTCACAATCAGAACTTGAAGATTTTCAAAGAATTGGATTCTGATCATCTGAAGTTAAAGATTGAACATGATGAGTTGAAAGCTGAGCATGAAAAGTTGAAGGAGGAATATGATAATTTGAAATATGATTACACTGATCTGAAGGCTGAATGTAATACTTTGGAGGCAGAAAAAAAGATGCTTGAAAAGGAGTTGGAGGAAATGATACCAAAGAAGGCTGGCTCATCATCGGACAAAGATTTTTCTGAAGAAATTATTGAAGTGACTGAATCGAATGTGCCAAAAGTGTATTTGACTAGGGCTCGAGGAACTGCGAATGCTGGTATTTTGGTAGAATCACCAATCATAATTCCCGATGAAGCTGTTGCTGAAACTGTTAATATGGACAAAGCTGAGGGAAAGAGGAAGATAGATGCTGTTCCTGAAATTTTTGGTGATGAAGGAAGCTCGAAAAAGGCGAAGATTGATGAAACAGTGCAGATTGAGCCGATTCAATCTGTAGCTGTGATTGAAACTGAAAAAGTGACTGAAACTGAGACTGCTAAGTCAGGTCAGATTGAGCCGATTCAATCTGATTCTGTAGCTAAGACTGAAGAGTTTGTTGCCACTGAGAGTGAAAAAGAAGCTGGTTCGGAGGATACAGTTCAGATTGAGCCGTTTCAATCTGAAGCTGTGAATGTGCCTGAAATAGAAGCTGAAGTTGCTAGTCAGTTTGAGCCGGTTCAAACTGATGATGCACCTATGATAGAAGCGTTGGATGATTTAGATGATATTGATTGGACTGAGTCTGAGGATGAAGCTGAGCATGTACAGAATATTGCTGAAGAATTACCAGATGATTTGGATCAGAGGTTTGCCTATCTTGAAAGAATGAAGTACAATTCGGTGTTCTTGAATGGTTTGACAGTAAGTCAGATAAACGAAGAGTATGAGAAGTGCATTACTGCCCAAGATAAAGCCGAAGCTGATCAGAAAGAGTTCGTGATTGAGATGGGTGAATGGACTCCGATGCAAGAAAGCTTAAACATAGAAGACTTACCTCCAACTGAGCTTTATCATCAAAACCCAGATGAAATGACTGTATCAAATATGCGTAGTTGGTTGAGTTCGAGGAACTATCCATATAAGACGCTGCAGAGGTTAAAGTCTGAGTCACTGAGGAAGATAGTGGTCAGTTTTATGAAAACGGAGAAGATGTACAACAGAATGTTTTACTTGGATTATAACAATCCTCAGTATTACGAGTTGACAAAGAGATTTAAAGTACTTGGACCAAAGGAGATTCCAGTAATGGCTTTACCTGAAGATGCACATAAGAAAAGACATGAACTGATGGACATGTTTCCAAGCGAAGCTAAATCTTACAATATACCAATGGAGGTGCGTGAGTCGTGGCATAAAGCAGCAACAGCAGGTGATATTGTTAGGTCACTGCTGAGTAAAGGACAATCAATTGCTGAGTTATTAGATTCGATGATTGTGCCTGAGAAAAATAAGAAGGTGAAAATAATCGCTTGGAAATATGATGAAGTGTTTGACGCGTTTATGATTAAGAGAGTAAATGGCTTGTGTGACGTTTATCATTACTACTCAAGCATTTTTAAACTGGAGGTTCAGGATTTGAAAGAGCTGCACAAACTGAGGTTAATTAATCACACGCATGCTGAGCGTGGTGATAAATGCGTGATACTTCTTGATGCTGGAATGGGTAGAACAGCAAAGTTTCTGGACTTTAGAGGTCAACAGGAAGATACAGCATATGTGCAAGCTAAGAAACAAAGGAAGAAGAAGCGTTTGGTGGTAACTGAAGATATGTACTTGGAAGAGTTCTCGGATGAGTACTTTGACAAGATTACAGATCCTGGATTGAAGGTGATAGATGGAAGTCAAATGACAAAGCCGATACTCAAGGTGTTTTACAATCAGGAAACGTTTGAACTTAAGCTTGTTCGGAACTTGGAGGATTGGGATAAGGATATGATCACACTCTTTAGTACTTTTGAGTTGAAATTGCTGCATCCGTCATACATTGAGTTTTTGCGAAGTTACAAGATTGAAAAGTGCAAAGATAAACTTGCTGAAGCTGACAGGAAGTTATTTACTGTGATGATAGAAGTAATTGCTGCTGCTTCGGAGAAGATTCGTGTGAGAAAGGCTTTACTCAATTCTAATCTCGTGAGGGTTGATATACCAGAGATAGAATATATGCGGATCAGTAGGAAGGGTACTTTGGAGGTGAAAGTTCAAGGCCAAGAGATGCCATTCGAGTTTTATGCTAATATCGATTTTGCAGGTTTGAATCTGGATTCGCTTAGACGCATGAATGCTCTACCAATTCTGACAAATGAATCCAAGCCTCGACAAGCTAAGATCGCTGAAAAGTTCAAATCTTGTATTGAAGAAGCTCTAAAGGAACAAGAGGAGTATAAAGGACGAGAGTTGCTGAAAGTAAAAGACGAACCAGAAGATTAGAGAAAGAGATGATGCTGATCAAGAAGAAGGAAAAGATAGAAGATTTTGCTGAAGATCCAAAGTTAAATCTTAGGGGGAGTACTGTTAGGGTTATTTCCTTGATTAAGATTTACTTTGTATTTTGTTTATTGTTTATATGTTTGTATAGTTTAGGGTTTATTTTGTTATATTCCTTAAACTTGTAATTGGTTGATATAGGCATGTAGTTTGTGTGTGTGAGGAGGGAGGCTAGATCACTTTTACACTGTTAGAGAGAGAATTAACTGTGTGTGATTTGTTTTCTCCTGCACCTTGTACTACGAATTGCTTTGATCATCAATATACAGAGAATTATTAGTATGGATTGTGTTTGTGATTGAATCGTTTTGTTTGTACTTGTTATTCTGATCATTGTGAGCGATTGAACGATCCAATTGAACCTATCATAATCTCATCAATTAAAGCATGATTAATTTCTTCCTTTGTTGCTTCAATCTCAGCACTCCAATCAAAGTTGGTGAGTAGTGCAGTTTCTTTCCTTGGTTTAACTTCCTCAGCTCTTTCTTGAATTGGAACAGTTCTTGAATTTCCAGAATTAACAGGTTCGGTGACAATTGATAATGGACATTCTCTCTTGAAATGTCCTAGTTGCTAGAAGTTGTAACATCTCAACTTCCCTTTGTCATACCCAAGCTTGTTGTTTTGACCCTGATTTCCAAAATTTCTTCGACCTGTTCTTTCCATAAATCTGCTAGCACGAAGAGTGAGCATTGCCATTTGCCATTGAATATTAGTTTCTTCAAGATTATCAGGATCCACCTGATACATGTATTCAACTTTCATTCCCTTACCTTTCAATTCTCCTACAAACAGAGCTTTATAGCTGTGAACAAACATCCCAAACAAGGCCATTGTGTCAGATGGAATCTGAGTGGTGACAGATGCATTTGAGCCAGAACCTACACTTGTAGATGCACCATCAGATTTAACAGACCCAAAACTTGAAGATCCTCCAGATACTACACCATAAACATGTAAGTTTGCAGCAGATGTAATCAGTGCAGCATTCTAAGAAGGGACATTTGGAAGCATCATAGATTGATCGTATTCTCTTCTCTTCACATCAATATCAAATGACTTCAGCTTGTTTATCACATCCGGATAGAAAACGATTGGTTATATAAGTCAGACTTTCTTGTTTGTACCCCACAAATGAATTAAACTCTTTCTCAGCTTGAGCTTTTCTATCCAACTTGAGGTCCTCTATACCATCATAGAACTCACACAACGCATCATACAAACCTTTTGCAGTTGTGTGTTCAACAAACCTATTGTAAATGTCTTGATGCAAACAAAGTATCAAAGCTCTAAGGGCCTTTTTGTCACGATCAAGTAACTTGATATCACTCTCAGTGTAAGTACTTGGATCATTGTTTGGTAAAGTAACGGTTCCTTCAACTCTTTTTGGCATGTGAGGCCCATTAACAATTGACTCCCATTGGTTATAATCAGTATAGAAGAAAAACGCCTTCAAACAACGCTTCCAGTCCTAAAAATTTTCACCATTCCCAAACCTCGGTGGCTTATTTGGTTGAACACTCTCCATATCATTCATATTCATGGTAGATATAGACATAAATTCAATCAGATATTTGATTCGCTGATGACAGATTCGCCGATAGATTCGCTTTAGTGAATCTAATCAGGTTCCCTCGGCAGTATTACAGAAGGTTCGCACAACAATGAACGATGAGCACAGGTTCGCTGCACAGATTCGCCCGACAGAATAGAGTCTTGTGCTCAAATAATAGATTCGGTAGCAACTTCGCTTGCTCACAGAACCAAACAGGTGAACTTTCGTTCAAAATGTGACAGATTCGCTAATAAAAAAATTTATATTTCCAAATCACAAATATTGTATAGATTCGCTGTATGATCCACTGGTTCGCTGTATGAATGTCTAGGTTCGGTGAGTTACGAGAGAAACTTTCTCAGCCCAAAATCAACAAAAAAAAAACCTCAAAACACAACCAATTGAAGATCCGTTTGTTTCTGTTGCTTTCTAGTACCAATTATGACAATCCCAAAACAAATTCCAACTCAGAAACACAACAAACAGTTCCGAAATGAATCAAACAGTGTTTTGCCTTTTAAAACCCAAAAACTTCATAAAAATCTCAAAGATCTCAGATTATCAAGACCACTAAGGCTCTGATACCATTTTGTTGGTCCATTAGATCGAGCTTTCAGTGCTATAATGATAAGTAAACAAGAAAACCCACTTGAATTCAATGAAACATTGTCCAAATACACTTGATACACAATAACAAAGATCAAATCAACACAAACAGAGGTAATCAAGCTATAAAGATGATAATAATAAGCTCCTAGCACCTCAGCCGTCACACACACAATTAAGGTTTGATAAACTTGTCAAAAACTTGCATTCAAATGAGAAAACATTACATTATATAGAAGAGACATAGGTTCAATGACAGCGAATCTGTCATGCAAACCTATCAGCTTCGCCGGGCACAAAACAGATTCGCCAGGCGACTGATCTAATCTAACGTCTATTCTAATCTGGACTTCCGGGCGAACCTCCCTAAACCTATAGGTTCGCCCATAGGTTCGCTAGTTACAATCAGATCAAAATACATAAAAAAATCAAAAGTAACACCAACATGCCGTGAGTCCAACCTACATGTACTATCAGTACCATAAAGATACTGTCGCCACGTCTTCAAGGCAAACACTAAAGATAGTTTCTCATGAACGCTCAATTGTCATGATGCATAGGCAATGACCTTATCTCGTTGCATCAGCACGCAACCAAGACCATTAATTGAGGCATCACAACATACCACAAAATCCTCATTACCTTCGGGTAATGAAAGAATTGGAGCGCTACAAAGCTTCTTCTTCAAGACGCTAAAGGCTTCCTCTTGTTCGGGTCCCCATTTGAACTCAGCCTTCTTCCGCATTAATGTAGTAATCGGTGTAGCAATTTTGGAGAAATCCTTAATAAATCTTCGGTAGTACCCAGCTAAACCTAAGAAGCTTCTAATTTCCGTGGGAGTCTTCAGGACTTCCCATTTCATTATAGTCTATATCTTAGTTGGATCTACTTGAACACCATCTTCATTTATCACATGCCCGAGAAATTGAACTTCTCTCTCCCAAAAATCACACTTGGAGAACTTAGTGTACAGCTTCTCCTGCTTGAGAGTTTCCAAAACCTTCTTCAAGTGTTCAGCATGATCATTTTGATCTCTCGAATAGACCAAAATATCATCGATAAAGACAATGACGAATTTGTCCACATACGGCTTGCAGACTTTGTTCATGGGATCCATGAATGCTGTAGGGGCATTGGTTAATCCAAAGGACATAACCAAAAACTCATAGTGCCCATAACGGGTTCTAAAAGCCGTCTTGGGAATATCTTCTTCCCACACCTTTAGTTGATGGTATCCAGACCTAAGATCAATCTTGGAGAAATAGGTGGCTCCTTGCAGCTTATCAAACAGATCGTCTATCCTCGGCAAGGGATACATGTTCTTAATTGTCAACTTGTTCAACTCACTATAGTCGATGCACATCCGCATGGAGCCGTCCTTCTTCTTCACAAACAGAACTGGTGCACCCAAAGGGGATGAACTCGGTCTAATGAAGCCTAAGTCGAGCAAATCCTGGTCTTGCTTCATCAGCTCTTGCAATTCGGAGGGCCCCAAAGGATAAGGAGCCTTTGCAATCGGCCTTGCTTCAGGTATTAAATCGATTTGAAATTCAATTTGTCGGTTGGGATATCCGACTGGCCGGGATATCCGATATCTGTTTTTTGGGCTTAGCATCTAAAGCATAGGCTATAAAAGCCTCACAACCTTTCATCAAACATTTACTAGCCTTAATTGCAGATATTATCCGGATATTACCTCCGATACTATCTCCCTTAACCACTAATGTTTCACCATCTGACTTACATACCCTAACCAACTTTTTCTCACAATCAACTTGGGCTCAATTATAAGTTCCATTCCTATGACTACATCATAACCACACAAGTTTATAGGCATAACATCAACTGGAAACTCAACACCATTTAAATTAAGCAAGCAATTCTTATACATTACTGTTATCACATCACTTTGCGGTTTCTACCTCATAAGCAAGATCTAGTACTTAGGTTCTTTTCCTAGGTATTCACCAAAGGAAGTTGACACAAAACTCTTATTTACACCCATGTCAAATAAAACCTTAGCATAAACGTTGTTTAGAGGGAACATACCTGCCATAACATCCTCATTAACTTCTTTATCACCACCCTTCTTCATAACAAACACCCGCCCTTTGGCTGGGTTCTTTCCTCCTTTAATTTTAGGGAAATAATTCTTAAAATGCCCTGTTTCCTGACAATTATAACACTTTATCATCGGACACGATCTTGAGAGATGTCCCGATTGCTGACATCTGTAACACCTCTTCTCCACAGATTCCTCTCCGGCCTTCCCCTTATCTTTGCTATCACCTTCTCCCTTTTTGAACTTGAATCTACCGCTAGAACCACTCTTTTTATCCTCTGACTTCCTCTTCCTATCTCCTTCATGTACATCTTGACTTTGCACCTCATCGTAGATGATTGCGCTCTGTCCTACTGCTTCATCAAAGGTCGTTGGTCCTTTTGCCTTCACATGTGTTCGGATTTTTGGTGGAAGCCCATGGATATAACATCTCAACCTTCTAGACTCGGGAGTAACTAAGTGGGGAACCAACAAGGCCATCTCGTTAAATCTAGAGGTGTATTCATGATGCGTCATCGATTCAGCCTCTAGCCGAAGAAACTCCATCTCCATCTTGTCCAACTCATTCTGAGGACAGAACTGAATGAGAAGCAACTCCTTCATGTCATTCCACCTCATGCTATCGATAGCGGCATGTCGTTTCCTTTGGACTATCGTCTTCCACCAATGCATTGCTTCTTCAAATGAATGAGCAGCATATTTGACCGCTTGATCTTCTCGGCACTCACTAATATTGATCATGGCTTCCATCGCAGAGATCCAATTGTATGTCGTTATGGCACCACCTTTTCCGTTGAAGGGTTTAGGAGTACAATCCTTAAAACCTTTATATAAGCAACCTTGCTTGGGGGTGTTCAAGTAAACAACTGGCCTTATCGATTAGGACTTTACAAACCATATGCTATAAGGCTTTACATTATAAATACCATGTTTAAGTGCTTATAAGTACATGTGGTTGTGTCTTACCACATGTTTGTATAAATATGTGATGGTACTATAACACAAATGTATATAAATAGTTGCTAAAGTCTTTTATAATCTATTTGGAGATGTGATATAAAATATATTCTAGCAACTATTTACACCTTTTTCTGTGAGATATAAAATATACTTATAAGAATAAGGCTACCCAAGTATGCTATAAGGCTTTATAAATATTACAAACCTTTATATAAGTGTAGTTGAAATTGAACTAGGTAGTTCAATAATTGAGCTAGATGGTGGTGCTATGATCTATGAGCTACGAAGATCTACCCCCACAAGTATAAAGGACTTTAAACATTGAACTAGGTAGTTTAACCTAACTCTTCTACACATACTGTGCAATTGATCTCTTCATATTGGGCCACTAATAATGCTCTTTCAAGCTCTTGAACATCTTATCTGTTCCAGGATGAATCGAGTACTTAGACTTGTGGGTTTCGTCAAGAATGTTATCCTGGATACCTCCAAACTTTGGAATCCAAATTCTTGAGCCAAACCTTAGAATCTTATCCTTTCCATTTGTCAACAAACCTTCCTTTCCCACCATTCGCTCCTTCCTGATGCTTTCTTCCTTCAAGGCATTTGTCTGAGCTTCAACGATCTGATCCTTCCAATCAATCGTTACAACGATCTGCAAAGCCCTTACTCTAATGGGTTTAACCATCTCCTTCCGACTCAGGGCATCTGCTACCACATTGGCCTTGCCAGGGTGGTATTTGATCACATAATCATAATCGCTAAGCAATTCCATCCATCTACATTGCCTCATGGTAGTTCTCTGATACCTAGTTCGTTTAACATGGTACTTATAGAATGCTATAGCTTATAGCCATGCTATAAGTTAAACATTACAACTTTTTCCCACCTATGGTCATATGATCAGAATGAGCGCGCTAAATATTCGGTAGTACCTAGCTAAACCTAAGAAGCTTCTAATTTCCGTGGGAGTCTTCGGGACTTCCCATTTTTATAGCCTCTATCTTAGTTGGATCTACTTGAACACCATCTTCATTTATCACATGCCCGAGAAATTGAACTTCTCTCTTCCAAAAATCTGTGACACTTCGTAAATTCTGGTCAACACCATTATTTATTTTTAACCGTTCCGTTAAGTTTTATATAAGCTTAGAGCTTGTTTTGTAACTAACTAAACTAGATTATCTACTCTAATACCAAACTTAAATAATCTACCAATGCCTAAGGGGTCAAAGTGTAAAATTTAATAAAATGATCCCAACCCTAGTCGACTCCCCCCCCCCCTTTTTCTGCTGGCTACTCGACATTCACACACACACATCGAAGTGAACCCTCAATCGCCCCCTTCAGTCCACTGGACAAACAGAAACCCTACCGCCTCACTAATGCAACGATGTTCGAAACCACCGGTCGCCATCTCCACTGCCTGTGAGCACCATCATCACGCCGCAGACTTGCAGCCTGTCGCGTGTCCGTTGTAGCAGCAGTCGAGCAAGTTGCAGGCTGTTTTTAAAGTTGTTGGACCACCCTCCCTCATCGTCGACCGTTCCCGACCACTCGCGAACCCTTTCTCCATGTGTATTGGTAAGCAAAAGCAATACAACAACTCGTTTATCTAGTCGTTTCATTCCGGGTTTCGATTAAGATTTCGGTTTTGGTTTCGGTTTCGAATCAAATGTGATTGTATGTCAACAACAAAATGTATATGTGTGCCAGTGTATTTAAATGTTCAACGAGTACTATATCTGTGTATGTTGGCGTGATTTGTATATATGGATTAGAACTAAGAAACAATAGCAGTAGACGTGTATGCGTATGAATTGATGTATGCGACAGCATGTATAATTATGCGAATATGTGCAAGGTATTTAATATATGTGTATGCAGATTTTGTATATGGTTGTACTAGGTAGTTGAAAAACATGTAATAGTAGCAATTGTACGGTATAAATGTATATATATATATATATATATATGAGGGTATATGTGTATAGTAGAAGGTTAAATAGGTATGGATATATTGATCGATCGTCATGATGAAATTTGTGATATATATGTGTGTACCCATGTGAAACAGCAGCTGTAAAAATGTATAGAAAAGAGTTTGAGAATTGTGCGTAATCAAGGGCAAGAATAATATATATTGGATTTTACGTATGTGAAAGTATATGTGCGTAATGATGTATACGTAGTTATGTGTGTGTATCGATATTAAAATAACATGAGAATGTACATGTGTTTGAGTATGTATTAGAATTTATGCACGTACGTATGAGTTTGTTTATGTGAGTAGGAAACAGTAAGTAGAATCATAAAAGTAATGGGTGGTGATTATGTGCAATATGTTTATATGTTGTATGTGTATAGTATGTTTGTATGTAAGAATAGTGTGCAGCATGTATGGCTTTTAATGTGTATGTATATATCATGTCGTCCATGTATGTATGAGTGTGATTGTATTACATGTGAGTATGTATAAAAACAAAAGCAGCAGCATGATTATATATGATCTCAGTGTACATGTTTGTTTGCGTCGATGTACATGTAAGTATGTGTGGTGTGTAGAAAACACAATGAATCGGTGGGTGTACTGATTATGCGCATGTATGTAGTAGAGTAAGAACCGGGCATGTGTAGATATATACATAGGTAGGTTACAAGATATAGGTGTGTTATGCGTAGCAAATGGTATTATTGATATCGTATTCAAAGGAACAGTGTACGTATGTGTATAGTGGTGAATGCATGTATTATTAATGTGTATGGTTCTGACTTTATGTATGTGGCTACATGTAGAAGCAAGTTAATGTATAACGCTTATATAGATAGTGCTGAGAGTGCTGGAATTTGATAATGATAAGGTGTAGTCTATTTGTATAACGAATGCTAAATGAGAATATTTGCATGAGACTATAGGTGTAAACGTGACTTGTTTAATACGTGAGAACTTACGTGATGCGTATTGTATTGTATGGAAACCGATCCGAATAATCGAAACCCTAGCGAATGCGATCTATATTTATATATACTACACATATATGCGTTCAAGATCGTAGTTAATAATTAGTATTAAATTATAAAGCAGGTCATTGACTAGTATAAGGTTGTAGCTTTTGCTTGCTGTTATTTGCTGTGCGCTTCAAAGGTGAGTTCTTTGCCCGCTTTTAAATATTTTTCGGGGAGAAAACATACAAATGTTTTTAACGCGCCTTCGGGCAACTATTTATAGCGTCTTCGGGCGGACTGTATTTTTATGCCTTCGGGCAAAACTTTATGCCTTCGGGCAATTATTTTACAGAGCCTTCGGGCAAGGTTTTTAAACAGCCTTGGGCTGAGTTTTATACCTTCGGGTAGGGCCTTCGGGCAACGGTTTTAAACAGCCTTGGGCTGAGGTTTACGCCTTCGGGCAACGGTTTGATATAACAAAGTTCTATTGTCTAACTGTTTATTTTACTGAGCATGATTCCACCCAACCCTAAAGTCCTTTCCTTTTTGTCGAGATTATTAATATACAGTGGGTATAACGGGGAAATTTGAGTAGTACTACGGGTTCGGCAGACCCCATCATGCTGGATTGGTTTCCAGGTGGTGCAAATTGTCCTTTAACTTTTGGTCACCCGTCGTGGTGGTAACAAGGCAACCTTATCGTATCGTTCAGTTTAATCTCGACGTGCTCATGTAGTAAACGAGGTGGTCTAGCTAACCTGCAATAGTAATGATGTTTATCGGTTAAACGGTTTCAGTATTTTTTTATACTCTTGTTACTTAAACTCATTGAACTCACCAACATTATTTGTTGACCCGTTTTAGTATGTTTTTCTCAGGGATCTAGGAAGGCGCACGAGTAGGACACTTGCATGCATTGGTCATCATTTATTAAATTACTATTATTTAAACTATTGTTGGTTTTTGAAACGGTAGTTTAGTTGTGCTAATTGTATGCACGGGTTTCCATAACTTAGGTTGGTTTAAACTTTACTGTTACGTACCTGGATTTTGAGTACGGGATTGTTTTACAAATGCTTCCGCTAAACTTTGAAACTTTTCATTTTAAACCCTGGGTTTTGGTTTAATACTTTAATAAGGAACTTTAGTTTAAAACGTTGAGTCAGTGTTTGCTGTAACTAATGGCTTGAGATCCTGGTATGTCACACGCCTAACGGGTACCCCGTTTGTGGAAAATTGAGGGTGTGACAGATTGGTATCAGAGCCATAAGTTATAGGGAAATAGCATTTGCATCTAGACTATAACTAGGCATTGCATTAGTTACACTCACACTACACGATAGTACCATAGATTAAGTTTGTACTTGTTTCTGTACGTGTTACATCATATGTGATGTCCTGATAAAAGGTTTTCTTGGTTTAAGTTTAGTAGGTTTAGTCTTTTGAGAATGATTTTTAAATGGTTTTATTTTTAAGCATTTGGTTTGTTACGAGTTACTCTTTTGATAACATGATTGCTTTGTATTTCCGCTAAACCGTATATTTTCTCTTCTAAACCCTGAAGTTTGGTCCATATCCGTGAGGTAAGGAGTATAATAACCACACCTTTGTACAAAAACGATGGGACTGAGTCGTTGTACCTAAGCTTAAGTATAGTGGGGGGTTTTGACTTGACAATCATGTGAACTGCTATGCATTACTACCTGTCACTTACCATGTGACACATCCATCTGCTGTAACAAATTAATTATAAGACATTATTTGTTATAACATGTTGCTATTTTGTGTAATCCGCTACGTGCTGAAACATGCTACCTGCTTGATGTTCTTATTGCTTATGATTGTTGCATGCTCTTTACATGTTACTAGCAGTCTTGCTTGGATAGTTATTATGAATTTTTAGGATACTTGACGTATGACTTCCTATAGATACATCGCATTAAGCATAAACTTGTAGCAGATTTTTCTTATGATAGCCATAGGCAAAACATACCTCTTTTATACATCACATATTCGTAATAAGATAATATCTTATTGATAAGAACAAAACCACAAGCTTGATAAGAATTAAGATTAACGCCTATGATGGGAGATAAACTAGGTTGATTGTGTAAGATAAATTGACGATTACGGGTGCGCAACGTAATGGTGAATTTATAGGTACACGATGATCCTGGCAAAACATTTCATGTAGGTTATACCAAGAAATATAAAGGTGAATGATAAATCAACATATCCATCTGAACAAGAGTTTATCTATAATGAAAATTCATCTCTAAATAACACACTAATATCAAGTTTATTCTTGATTGACGCTCATAAAACACATTTATGAATGGTAAACACTTACAATACAATTTCGGATGAGAAACAATAGTATAATTACGGATGAGAAACAATAGGAACTCAATATGTACACAATACCTAACGTCTAAATTACTATGAACATTCAACTCTTGGAGTCACCTATAATGCCCAATAACAACATTAAGGATCTATTTTGACAAACTTAATAAGATATCATTTCTAAACCTTAACCCTAATGCTAATGATTTAACCCTACCAGCATGATGAAGCTAAACACTCCAAACGAAATGGTTGCCTCATTGAAGTCACGAACTTATGATATGAGATGAGACGTTTTACATTCTGGTCAGCGTGTTATGGCCTCCTCCCTTCACCAGTAATAACTTAACATCATAGTTTTATCAAGTGAACTTTAAACAAAATACTACAATCATACAGGCTCCTTGGAGGAGTCTCATAAAGTAAATTGCTCATTCGGAAATTAACTCTTTTTGGTATGATAAACCAACCATACAAGTATTTCACAACCATGATCACTCCCTGTGAAGTAAATCCATATCACTTGAACATTCATGTTAGTACCCAAAATATATCAGCTTCGTTCCCTCTAGAGTTACTTCACTTAAATCATACTCTATTCATAGTACTTCAAGATAAGCAACACTTTAAGTTGTCCTTGACACTAAGTCACATAAGAATATTCCCGACGAATGGTATGTCAGTCGTTATTTGCATCTCCACTGTTATAAAACACGTTCTGGGTCTAAACTCTTTTATCAATCAAGAACATTTTAATTCAGACATTATCTATAATCAACTCCTTGAAAATTTTATTCAGATCTCTCTACAAGACTATTCGCGTAACAGAAATCTGGCCTAAGGGTTATCGATGTCGCGAGTTGACAATAGATCACCTTCGAGCTTTTTGCGAACACATGAGTCCTAAGAAAACCACCGTATCTATCATTCATAAGGAAATTCACTATAAAACTAGACACTTCTAACTTTTAGATTTCCATTGTTCACAGTGATAACAGAAACCAAGAGATTTTTTTTTTTTTTTTTTTTTTTTTATGTAACTGAACCCCCCATCGGATATAAAATTGAATACTCTCCATGACTTTAAAGATTCACACGATGAATAATGTTGTTCACAATAAATAAGTGATACCAACTAGCGTACTGCGTGAGCCTCATCCATTACAGTTCAGAATAACAATATCTTATTTTCGTTCATCCCAATATACGTGGTATCTGCTAAGAAATATAATAATTGATGCTCTCATTGTCATTTGACACTCTAATCGTGCAATATATTTCTTTCAAAGATCCGGTTTATTCAAGAGATCCTACCTTGTGTGAAAATTAACTTCCTTGATCACAACCATTTGATCCGCAATGTAAGCAATAGTCAGCTAATCGTTCTAAAGCATGAAAATCTCAATAGAATAAATTAAATGCTTAATGAAACTATTGATGTTACACGACCCAAATAATGAATTAACATGACATCATTATCTGACCCGTTAGTAAACTTAGAACTCGAGATCTTAAACACCCTAAATGTTTAAACACTATCACCCAGTGAAGCTTAATATACAAATTCTTGTTAGCATCTTATTGATTGAACTCTTATCTAATCCATGCGTAAACTAAAATTCGTATTTTAAAAGGAATATTGTTAGATCACCTTAGAAGACCTACACGGTTGAACTAATCTGCTATTCGAATAGAATGATAAGATTCTTGTAAACTTTCTACATGAGAAAATGTTGGGCGTATCATTTACCCCCCCCCCCCCCCGGGGACATTTTTGACCGTACGTAACAATCAAATTTCACCAACAAGAAACTTTATTGTACTCCAATGACTTGGAAAAACTCATGTAACATCGACTCTTTTGGTTTAACCCTACTCCAGTAAGTAAAAATTAATAACATTTTACCCTATGTCCTTCAACCACTTGTTCTATCGATTACAACGAATCATAAATACTTATTAAATTTCTTGATCATTTTTACTCAAAACATGTACTTCCGAACACATAAATATTATCAAAAATTCATTCTTCATCTGTTTTAGAATGTCTATGACATCCTCGATGACCGCGTTTTGACAACCTTTCTTTAATAAAGCAGAGTACCTACACACGGTTGAGTCAATTTAATGATATCTAAACAACTTGAATGACAACGCTTCTTTAATATAGACTCCTTAGCTAAGTCTCGATCCTTGAAAATCTAAATAACATCTCGAAGCTCCGTGATCTAAAATTTCTTAAACATTCTGCATAGAAATAGTTGTTTATGAATTTTAAGAGTGGTTTCTAAAGAAACTTTTGAATCTCTTCAAACCCTCGATACATTAGACCAGTTGGAATTCTGCAAATGATTACTCTAGATGGTTTAAACCTAAAGAAGTGGCTACCTAACAAAAAACAAATACAATCATTCTTAGCTATTAAAGTAACAATGTGCACACCAAAAGTACGATTTAATTTTCGGGACGAAAATTCTTTTAACAAGGAGATGATGTGACAACCTGAAAATTTTCTTTTCTTTTGTTCTTTTTGGTTGCAGTCAACCATGACACGACGTAATTTTCGGGACGAAAATTCTTTTAACAAGGGGATGATGTGACACTTCGTAAATTCTGGTCAACACCATTATTTATTTTTAACCGTTCCGTTAAGTTTTATATAAGCTTAGAGCTTGTTTTGTAACTAACTAAACTAGATTATCTACTCTAATACCAAACTTAAATAATCTACCAATGCCTAAGGGGTCAAAGTGTAAAATTTAATAAAATGATCCCAACCCTAGTCGACTTCCCCCCCCCCCTTTTTCTGCTGGCTACTCGACATTCACACACACACATCGAAGTGAACCCTCAATCGCCCCCTTCAGTCCACTGGACAAACAGAAACCCTACCGCCTCACTAATACAACGATGTTCGAAACCACCGGTCGCCATCTCCACTGCCTGTGAGCACCATCATCACGCCGCAGACTTGCAGCCTGTCGCGTGTCCGTTGTAGCAGCAGTCGAGCAAGTTGCAGGCTGTTTTTAAAGTTGTTGGACCACCCTCCCTCATCGTCGACCGTTCCCGACCACTCGCGAACCCTTTCTCCATGTGTATTGGTAAGCAAAAGCAATACAACAACTCGTTTATCTAGTCGTTTCATTCCGGGTTTCGATTAAGATTTCGGTTTTGGTTTCGGTTTCGAATCAAATGTGATTGTATGTCAACAACAAAATGTATATGTGTGCCAGTGTATTTAAATGTTCAACGAGTACTGTATCTGTGTATGTTGGCGTGATTTGTATATATGGATTAGAACTAAGAAACAATAGCAGTAGACGTGTATGCGTATGAATTGATGTATGCGACAGCATGTATAATTATGCGAATATGTGCAAGGTATTTAATATATGTGTATGCAGATTTTGTATATGGTTGTACTAGGTAGTTGAAAAACATGTAATAGTAGCAATTGTACGGTATAAATGTATATATATATATATATATATATATATGAGGGTATATGTGTATAGTAGAAGGTTAAATAGGTATGGATATATTGATCGATCGTCATGATGAAATTTGTGATATATATGTGTGTACCCATGTGAAACAGCAGCTGTAAAAATGTATAGAAAAGAGTTTGAGAATTGTGCGTAATCAAGGGCAAGAATAATATATATTGGATTTTACGTATGTGAAAGTATATGTGCGTAATGATGTATACGTAGTTATGTGTGTGTATCGATATTAAAATAACATGAGAATGTACATGTGTTTGAGTATGTATTAGAATTTATGCACGTACGTATGAGTTTGTTTATGTGAGTAGGAAACAGTAAGTAGAATCATAAAAGTAATGGGTGGTGATTATGTGCAATATGTTTATATGTTGTATGTGTATAGTATGTTTGTATGTAAGAATAGTGTGCAGCATGTATGGCTTTTAATGTGTATGTATATATCATGTCGTCCATGTATGTATGAGTGTGATTGTATTACATGTGAGTATGTATAAAAACAAAAGCAGCAGCATGATTATATATGATCTCAGTGTACATGTTTGTTTGCGTCGATGTACATGTAAGTATGTGTGGTGTGTAGAAAACACAATGAACCGGTGGGTGTACTGATTATGCGCATGTATGTAGTAGAGTAAGAACCGGGCATGTGTAGATATATACATAGGTAGGTTACAAGATATAGGTGTGTTATGCGTAGCAAATGGTATTATTGATATCGTATTCAAAGGAACAGTGTACGTATGTGTATAGTGGTGAATGCATGTATTATTAATGTGTATGGTTCTGACTTTATGTATGTGGCTACATGTAGAAGCAAGTTAATGTATAACGCTTATATAGATAGTGCTGAGAGTGCTGGAATTTGATAATGATAAGGTGTAGTCTATTTGTATAACGAATGCTAAATGAGAATATTTGCATGAGACTATAGGTGTAAACGTGACTTGTTTAATACGTGAGAACTTACGTGATGCGTATTGTATTGTATGGAAACCGATCCGAATAATCGAAACCCTAGCGAATGCGATCTATATTTATATATACTACACATATATGCGTTCAAGATCGTAGTTAATAATTAGTATTAAATTATAAAGCAGGTCATTGACTAGTATAAGGTTGTAGCTTTTGCCTGCTGTTATTTGCTGTGCGCTTCAAAGGTGAGTTCTTTGCCCGCTTTTAAATATTTTTCGGGGAGAAAACATACAAATGTTTTTAACGCGCCTTCGGGCAACTATTTATAGCGTCTTCGGGCGGACTGTATTTTTATGCCTTCGGGCAAAACTTTATGCCTTCGGGCAATTATTTTACAGAGCCTTCGGGCAAGGTTTTTAAACAGCCTTGGGCTGAGTTTTATACCTTCGGGTAGGGCCTTCGGGCAACGGTTTTAAACAGCCTTGGGCTGAGGTTTACGCCTTCGGGCAACGGTTTGATATAACAAAGTTCTATTGTCTAACTGTTTATTTTACTGAGCATGATTCCACCCAACCCTAAAGTCCTTTCCTTTTTGTCGAGATTATTAATATACAGTGGGTATAACGGGGAAATTTGAGTAGTACTACGGGTTCGGCAGACCCCATCATGCTGGATTGGTTTCCAGGTGGTGCAAATTGTCCTTTAACTTTTGGTCACCCGTCGTGGTGGTAACAAGGCAACCTTATCGTATCGTTCAGTTTAATCTCGACGTGCTCATGTAGTAAACGAGGTGGTCTAGCTAACCTGCAATAGTAATGATGTTTATCGGTTAAACGGTTTCAGTATTTTTTTATACTCTTGTTACTTAAACTCATTGAACTCACCAACATTATTTGTTGACCCGTTTTAGTATGTTTTTCTCAGGGATCTAGGAAGGCGCACGAGTAGGACACTTGCATGCATTGGTCATCATTTATTAAATTACTATTATTTAAACTATTGTTGGTTTTTGAAACGGTAGTTTAGTTGTGCTAATTGTATGCACGGGTTTCCATAACTTAGGTTGGTTTAAACTTTACTGTTACGTACCTGGATTTTGAGTACGGGATTGTTTTACAAATGCTTCCGCTAAACTTTGAAACTTTTCATTTTAAACCCTGGGTTTTGGTTTAATACTTTAATAAGGAACTTTAGTTTAAAACGTTGAGTCAGTGTTTGCTGTAACTAATGGCTTGAGATCCTGGTATGTCACACGCCTAACGGGTACCCCGTTTGTGGAAAATTGAGGGTGTGACAAAATCACACTTGGAGAACTTAGCATATAGCTTCCCCTACCTGAGAGTTTCCAAAACCTTCTTCAAGTGTTTGGCATGATCATTTTGATCTCTCGAATAGACCAAAATATCATCAATAAAGACAATGACGAATTTGTCCAGATACAGCTTGAGACTCTGTTCATGAGATCCATGAATGGTACAGGGGCATTGGTTAATCCAAAGGACATAAACAAAAACTCATAGTGCCCATAACGCGTTCTAAAAGCCGTCTTGGGAATATCTTCTTCCCGCACCTTTAGTTGATGGTATCCAAACCTAAGATCGATCTTGGAGAAATAGCTGGCTTTCGTTGGATATAAGTTATAATGTAAGTACAAGTCCTTATAAGTTGTACCATGGTTGATAACTATTTACACCTTTACATCGCGTGTCATTATAAAGATATAAAATATGACACATAACAAAGGAGCTATAGACGTATGGAGTCTTATATATTATGGTTGGTATTTACAACCTTCTTATAAGAATAAGGCTAACTTATAAGAGTTACACTTTATGTCCATGTAAGTGTCTATAAGTACCATCTTATATATGGTTTGTAAACCATTTGTCCATGTTCAATTATATCAAATAAAGTTAAAATTGAACTACCCAAGTATGCTATAAGGCTTTACAAATATTTCAAGTATGCTACCCAAGTATGCTATAAGGCTTTACAAATATTACACCTGGCTGGCACCTACCATCTACTTGATAAGCGCAGATGGGCATATGGTGCTGCGCGTATCGCCTAGTGTGTGCTCGGCAACCTGTATAAAGGGTTGCAACCCCCCTTCACTCCTTGCTCACTTCTCTTTCTCTCTCTAGATTTTTTAGAGAGAGAAACCCTTAGTTCGCTAGCGGAATCGCGCGTGTAGATCGCTTGGCGTGCGTCGAGGTTCTGCCCGAGTGAAGAACGGTGATCATCAAGGTGCTGTGTGACAACCCGTAAATTTAAGTTAACACTGTTAACTCACACTCGTTAATTTTATGATTTCTTTTTGTATTACAATTGATAATTACTATCGTAAATTAAGTTGTATAAAGTTCAATGTTGTTTTTGTCATTAACGAAAGTTATTGTAGTTAACTTTTAAATGAAATGAATATATTAATAAACTCTAGGGTTCATTTTGTAAATTGCATTATTAACCCAACCCTAAACCCCACCCCCTGTCTCCTTCCTCGCGGGCTGCCTAAAACAAAACAATATCGTCACAACTTCATCTTCCTCGACTCCATCTCCTGCAGCCGCCGACCAACCACCACAACACCGTCCTGAAACTCGAGCAGCAGCCGCCACCCCTTGTTTTTGTCTCTTCTGCAGATCACACACAAATCATCATCATCGGCAAAACACATCCACCCTTCTTCCTCCTTAGTCGATCGAACCAGAAAACCCAACCCACTCACTCGCCGTCGCCAGCAACTGGTACCCTACCTCGCTCACCGTCTAGTGCTGATCAATAACCGTTAGCAGTCCGGAAACAACATCCGCAAACCCCCCTGTTCCGATCAGCCCCACTAGTGATTTCGGTGAGTTCTTGAGACCCATAGATAGGTTTACGTGAATTAATTTATGGTATGTGTTATTATATCAAATGTGTTCATGTATCATCGGTAAATATTTGTGTGCGATTTAGTAAGTATGAATATGGTTAGTGATTGTATAACGAAGAGCATGTACGTATATGTGTGTTGCAGCGGATTATATGTATGAATAGGGCAAAGTATGTGGTCATGTGTGGGTATGAAAATTGGCAATATGTCTACATGTATGAATAACAATATGTATGTATGTATGTATGTATGTATGTATGTATGTATGTATGTATGTATGTATGTATGTATGTATGTATGTATGTATGTATGTATGTATGTATGTATGTATGTATGTATGTATGTATGTATGTATGTATGTATGTATGTATGTATGTATGTATGTATGTATGTATGTATGTATGTATGTATGTATGTATGTATGTATGTATGTATGTATGTATGTATGTATGTATGTATGTATGTATGTATGTATGTATGTATGTATGTATGTATGTATGTATGTATGTATGTATGTATGTATGTATGTATGTATGTATGTATGTATGTATGTATGTATGTATGTATGTATGTATGTATGTATGTATGTATGTATGTATGTATGTATGTATGTATGTATGTATGTATGTATGTATGTATGTATGTATGTATGTATGTATGTATGTATGTATGTATGTATGTATGTATGTATGTATGTATGTATGTATGTATGTATGTATGTATGTATGTATGTATGTATGTATGTATGTATGTATGTATGTATGTATGTATGTATGTATGTATGTATGTATGTATGTATGTATGTATGTATGTATGTATGTATGTATGTATGTATGTATGTATGTATGTATGTATGTATGTATGTATGTATGTATGTATGTATGTATGTATGTATGTATGTATGTATGTATGTATGTATGTATGTATGTATGTATGTATGTATGTATGTATGTATGTATGTATGTATGTATGTATGTATGTATGTATGTATGTATGTATGTATGTATGTATGTATGTATGTATGTATGTATGTATGTATGTATGTATGTATGTATGTATGTATGTATGTATGTATGTATGTATGTATGTATGTATGTATGTATGTATGTATGTATGTATGTATGTATGTATGTATGTATGTATGTATGTATGTATGCGTATCATGTTGTAGCAAATTGTAAGCGTAAATATGTATGTGTAAAGTTTCAGCAGTAAGTACATGATATATGTGTCAGCTTGTATGTATAGAAATGAGCAGTTAGCCATAAGGATTGAATGAAGGTAAGTATGAAAATCTGGAAAGTAGCAGTAAATTTATATAAATATATTTATGTATATTTGAAACTGAATCCGCAACTAGTAGTCTCATATAGCATGTATGTATGGATTTTATGTGTGAAGTGAAGTGTATACGTGTATGTATAATTGGTGTGTGAATGCGTAGTTAAGCCTTGAACAAAAGCAACAGTAGCAAATTGTATGCAATCATATACATGGGATGGGTGCAATTAGAAGGAAAAAAAAACAATAGATGTAATTTGTCGTATATGGGTGTTTAATTGAAACCTTATGAATTTGACGTATGTGACGTACATAGGTGTATTAAATAAGAATTGGCAATAGTCGGTAATTAGAATCTTTTTGTATGTGTGTTAACAAAGTATAATAGGAACATGTATGATGATGTGATTGTGTATGATATAATGGACATAAACAATACTAGCAGTAGTAATATAAAAGTATGTATAGATAAATGCGTTTGAATGTAGATATATATTGGTAATAGTATTCACATGCGAATGGAAGTATATATGTGATTGTGTGATCATACGTATATTGTATGGCTATGCTCTGTATGATTCGGCATGTTTAGAGACGTAAGAATAGTTTCACTCTCGTGTGATTTCATAGTAACTATGTGACGTGAAATACAACTATAAATACTACATGGGTCATGAAATGATAATGTGAGTCGAATCATAATTATTGATATGATGCATGATCAGTGTTGCATGGCTATGTGCGTATACGCGTATATGAAGTTGTATAAGTATAAGTAGCTAAAAGTTAGTATCTAATTAAGCAGGTCGTAGGGCGAGTTTAGTCCTCTGTTGCATTCTCGCTGTTACTTTTGTTGTGCGCTTCAAAGGTGAGTTCACTGAACCGTACTTTTACTATCTCACCCTTTTATGGGCTGAGAACACGAACGATTACTTTACGGATTTACAAATTCTGTATGTCGCATGTCTGGATTAGAGAAACTTTTATTTTGTTCATGAATACCTATTTGACCGTTAGTATTTGTGAAATTGCAGGGAAATTTTGAGTAGTACTACTGGGTTTGACAAACCCCATCCGGTCTGGTCGCGCTAGCACGACAGAAGTACCTGTCGAACGGGTGTTGAATGACCTAACATACTTACAGTGCATCCTGCTAGGATGTAAGAACGGGCAAAATGCACTTAATGTGTACATACGCCAGCTTCGGTCAGATACATACGCCTCTAGGACATGTGCTGTAGACTAGCTACGTACAATGACATACTTAATTTATATTTCTGCTTGCAACTGAACTTACTTGATTTCATACTTACTATGTGAACTCACCAACCGTCGTGTTGACACTTGTTAGTCTTTCACTGTTTCAGGTCACTGAGGTACAATGCACGTCGGGCATGGCATGGCGTCCTTGCAAACATTTAAAACATTTCTTGCATTAAAAACTTTGTTTTGGGATTTGTAAACTCTTTAAACTATGTGTCTTGTGTCGGGCGCGTGTTTTTGCGCATTTACTTTCTGCATGGTTTGGGTTTGCTTAAGCTTACTTATTTAATACGCTTCCGCATAACTGAAAAACTAAATACTCTGATTGTCGTTCAAACTACCGCATTTAATGGGTAAACGTTTGGTTTTCAAAACTCGTATAGAGTCGTTCGGTCTAATTAATGACTGGATCCTGGTTTGTCACGCCTCTAACGGTAAAACTCCGTTAGTGGATTTTGGGGTGTGACAGATTGGTATCAGAGCCATTGGTTATAGCGAACTAGGTTGCATCGCATTGCATTCTAGACTATAACTGTACACTACATTAGTTGCACCGAGTAAATTACTTATGACTACTTTATTGGGTAGTTACTTAAACACATACTTGATTTCAGGAATGGCCTCATCGTCTAAAACGCCTGCTAGTTCTTCGCTTAAGCGATCTTTGCCCGACTCACTCCCGTCCCCGGATCGTAAATGGCCTCGTATCCCGACTGAAGGGGTTAATTGGGATCAACCGTTTGCCATACTCCCTACCTCTTATGACTGGAACTATTATCTGGCTTACATGAAAAGCCTAAGACAGGAGGAGAGCGTACCTCAAACGCCCCCTCGTGTGCCATATCCGAATTATGATTCTTCTTCCGAACTTCCCACTCTAGATTGCTCTAATGAAAGGGCAATAGCCGCACTCGCGGCAACCCAGTGTTCTTCTCGTCGTGAAGTGGAGATGTTGAGGGAGGAGCTGCAGCAATCCCGGCAAGCTCAGCAGCAGTTGGTAAAGAGAGTGGCGACTCTGGAGGCAAGAGGTGCGGAAGACCGACACGCTCTTCTGAACATTATAGCGCATCTGGACGCTCAAATCACTCAGGCGGCAGGGCAGGAGGATGAACCGGAGGAGGACCCGGAGGAGGAACCAATGGAGGACCCCGGTACTGATAGTTACGATGATGCAGGTTCCGTGATCTCATCTTAGATTTTATATCTATCAATCTGCTTTTGTCTTGATTACTTTTATTATCTCATGAAAATTTTGGATATTGATGTTTGAATAGTATTTTGTGAGAAATTGCAATTTATTTATCAAGTGTTGTTATTTGAATTTGGATTTTTGGTTGTGTTAATTTTCATGTTTACTTGTACATGAATGATAGTAACTTGTTGGGTACTTATTCATTGTTGTATGTTGTGAATATGAATATGGCTGGGAACGATAACATGACACCTGCCGAACTGGCCGCTTTGATCCAACAGCATGTGGCTGCGGCAATGGCCAACCAGGCCCAGGCTCAAGCCTAGGCCCAGGCTCAAGCCCAGGCCCAAGCTCAGGCCCAGGCCCAACCAGCACCTGGTAAATCCGGAAACCTTGAAAATTTTCTTTTCTTTCCTTTTCCTTTCTCTTGTTTATTTTACATCATTGTATCCATTTTAACCTATAATTTGTATTTGGGTTTCTAAACTCTTTTGTACCAGCACCACCAGTTTGTACCTTCAAAACGTTTTTGGATTGCAAGCCGCATCACTCCAATGAGACTGAAGGGGCGGTGGGATTGATTAGGTGGATCGAAAAGGTAGAGGCAGTTTTTGCTAGGAGTGGTTGTGCCCCCGAAAATAATGTGAACTTTACTACCTGGACCCTTAGTGGGCCGGCTTTAACTTGGTGGAACGGGGAAACGTAACACATGGGGTTGGAAGCAGCTAATGCCATAACATGGGAACAATTTAAGAAGCTGATTAAGTAGGACTACTGTCCCCGGGATGAAATACAAAAACTTGAGACTGAATTTTATCACTTGAAGATGGAAGGGTCCGAAGTGGAGGCCTATACCACCAGGTCCCACGAACTTGCTACGTTGTGTCCAAATATGGTGGACCAAGATTACAAGAGAATAGAACTGTACATCTCGGGTTTGCCACCGCAAATTCAGGGCTTGGTTACCTTATCAAGGCCTGAACCATCCAAGATGCGATCCGACTTACACATCGATTGGTAGAATAGGCTATAGAACAGGGGACGTTACCCAAAAAGAAAGGGTCAATGTCGTCGGGGTCGGATGGGAAGAAAAAGTGGAATGACAATAACAACAACAAGTCAGGAACAAGCTCCAATTACACCCCGTATCAGCAAAATAAGAAATTTGACAAGACGAGGAATTATCAACCCTCTCCGTCAAACGCAAGTCCGAGTAAGGGGGAATATCAGGTGGATTTACCAAAGTGCAACAAGTGTAATAGGCATCATAATGGGGTTTGTAACAGGATCATGTGTTTGTGCTGTGGGAAACTTGGTCATGAGGCGAAAGATTGTAGAGGGGATTTAGTGGCTCGGGGGGCACCAATGAACAATAACACCTGTTTTGAATGTGGACAAAAGGGGCATTATCGGACAGAGTGTCCGAAACTGAAAAATGGTGGTAACGGTGGAGATAAGGCCAAGGACAAGGCTGAGGGTAGTGGTGCTGGTGCTAAGGGTTGTGCTTTCAAACTCGGAAAAGGTCAGGCAATCAATGACTCTAATGTTGTTTCTGGCAAATTTCCTATCAATAACTGCTTTGCTAATATTTTTTTTTTACTCAGGGGCTGATAAAAGCTTCGTCTGCCTTGATCTTAGTAAACTTTTAGGGGTCGAACCGTCCCAACTGGATAAAAATTATACTGTTGAAATTGCAAATGGTAAGAAAATCGATGTCACTCATGTTTTGCAACGTTGTAAACTAGGACTGTCTGGGCACTTGCTAGATATTGATCTTATGCCAATTTCACTTGGTAGTTTCGATGCCGTCATCGGCATGGATTGGTTATCCAAAACCAAGTAGAGATCATATGTAGCGAGAAAATCGTCTTAATCCCTCTTCCTAGTGGAGAGACCTTGTCCGTTCAAGGTGAGAAGAGTGGTGCTGTGGTTGGCATCATTTCTCTCATGAAAGCTCAAAAGTGTCTACGTAAGGGTCATTTGGCATTCTTGGCTCATGTCACCGAAACCCCATCTAAACCGAAAAGGTTGGATGAAATTCCTGTCCTTTGTGACTATCCGGACGTTTTTTCCTGAAGATTTACCCGGTTTACCCCCTCAACGTCAAGTTGAATTCCAAATTGAATTAACTCCGGGAGCAGCACCGATAGCCAGAGCTCCGTACCGTCTCGCTCCGGCTGAGTTGCAAGAATTATCTAAGCAGCTTCAAGAGCTTCTTTGAAGGGTTTCATTAGACTCAGTTCATCTCCGTGGGGAGCTCCTGTACTCTTTGTCAAAAAGAAAGACAGGACTTTCCGCATGTGCATCGATTATCGGGAACTGAATAAAGTGACTGTCAAAAATCGATATCCGCTACCTCGTATCGATGACTTGTTTGATCAGTTACAAGGATCTAGTTTCTACTCCAAAATTGATCTCCGATCGGGCTATCACCGGTTGAGAGTCCGTGAGGAGGACATCATAAAAACAGCTTTCCGAACCCGTTATGGTCACTACGAATTTGCCGTCATGCCATTTGGCCTAACCAATGCACCAGCGGTCTTTATGGACCTTATGAATCGTGTCTGTAAACCTTACCTTGATCAGTTTGTAATCGTTTTTATTGATATGATGCATGATCAGTGTTGCATGGCTATGTGCGTATACGCGTATATGAAGTTGTATAAGTATAAGTAGCTAAAAGTTAGTATCTAATTAAGCAGGTCGTAGGGCGAGTTAAGTCCTCTGTTGCATTCTCGTTGTTACTTTTGTTGTGCGCTTCAAAGGTGAGTTCACTGAACCGTACTTTTACTATCTCACCCTTTTATGGGCTGAGAACACGAACGATTACTTTACGGATTTATAAATTCTGTATGTCGCATGTCTGGATTAGGGAAACTTTTATTTTGTTCATGAATACCTATTTGACCGTTAGTATTTGTGAAATAGCAAGGAAATTTTGAGTAGTACTACTGGGTTTGACAAACCCCACCTGGGCTGGTCGCGCTAGCACGACAGAAGTACCTGTCGAACGGGTGTTGAATGACCTAACATACTTACAGTGCATCCTGCTAGGATGTAAGAACGGGCAAAATGCACTTAATGTGTACATACGCAGCTTCGGTCAGATACATACGCCTCTATGACATGTGCTGTAGACTAGCTACCTACAATGACATACTTAATTTATATTTCTGCTTGTAACTGAACTTACTTGATTTCATACTTACTATGTGAACTCACCAACCGTCGTGTTGACACTTGTTAGTCTTTCACTGTTTCAGGTCACTAAGGTACAATGCACGTCGGGCTTGGCATGGCGTCCTTGCAAACATTTAAAACATTTCTTGCATTAAAAACTTTGTTTTGGGATTCGTAAACTCTTTAAACTATGTGTCTTGTGTCGGGCGCGTGTTTTTGCGCATTTACTTTCTGCATGGTTTGGGTTTGCTTAAGCTTACTTATTTAATACGCTTCCGCATAACCAAAAAACTAAATACTCTGATTGTCGTTCAAACTACCGCATTTAATGGGTAAACGTTTGGTTTTCAAAACTCGTATAGAGTCGTTCGGTCTAATTAATGACTGGATCCTGGTTTGTCACGCCTCTAACGGTAAAACTCCGTTAGTGGATTTTGGGGTGTGATAGATTGGTATCAGAGCCATTGGTTATAGCGAACTAGGTTGCATCGCATTGCATTCTAGACTATAACTTTACGCTACATTAGTTGCACCGAGTAAATTACTTATGACTACTTTATTGGGTAGTTACTTGAACACATACTTGATTTCAGGAATGGCCTCATCGTCTAAAACGCCTGCTAGTTCTTCGCGTAAGCGATCTTTGCCCGACTCACTCCCGTCCCCGGATCGTAAATGGCCTCGTATCCCGACTGAAGGGGTTAATTGGGATCAACCGTTTGCCATACTCCCTACCTCTTATGACTGGAACTATTATCTGGCTTACATGAAAAGCCTAAGACAGGAGGAGAGCGTACCTCAAACGCCCCCTCGTGTGCCATATCCGAATTATGATTCTTCTTCCGAACTTCCCACACTCGATTGCTCTAATGAAAGGGAAATAGCCGCACTCGCGGCAACCAAGTGTTCTTTTCGTCGTGAAGTGGAGATGTTGAGGGAGGAGCTGCAGCAATCCCGGCAAGCTCAGCAGCAGTTGGTAGAGAGAGTGGCGACTTTGGAGGCAAGAGGTGCGGAGGACCGACACGCTCTTCTGAACATTATAGCGCATCTGGACGCTCAAATCACTCAGGCGGCAGAGCAGGAGGAAGAACCGGAGGAGGACCCGGAGGAGGAACCAATGCAGGACCCCGGTACTGATAGTTACGAAGATGCAGGTTCCGTGATCTCATCTTAGATTTTATATCTATCAATTTGCTTTTGTCTTGATTACTTTTATTATCTCATGAAAATTTTGGATATTGATGTTTGTATAGTATTTTGTGAGAAATTGCAATTTATTTATCAAGTGTTGTTATTTGAATTTGGATGTTTGGTTGTGTTAATTTTCCTGTTTACTTGTACATGAATGATAGTAACTTGTTGGGTACTTATTCATTGTTGTATGTTGTGAATATGAAGATGGCTGGGAACGTTAACATGACACCTGCCGAACTGGCCGCTTTGATCCAACAGCATCTGGCTGCGGCAATGGCCAACTAGGCCCAGGCTCAAGCCCAGGCCCAGGCCCAGGCTCAAGCCTAGGCCCAAGCTCAGGCCCAGGCCCAGGCCCAGGACCAACCAGCACCTGGTAAATCCGGAAACCTTGAAAATTTTCTTTTCTTTCCTTTTCCTTTCTCTTGTTTATTTTATATCATTGTATCCATTTTAACCTATAATTTGTATTTGGGTTTCTAAACTCTTTTGTACCAGCACCACCAGTTTGTACCTTCAAAACGTTTTTGGATTGCAAGCCGCATCACTCCAATGAGACTGAAGGGGCGGTGGGATTGATTAGGTGGATCGAAAAGGTAGAGGCAGTTTTTGCTAGGAGTGGTTGTGCCCCCGAAAATAATGTGAACTTTACTACCTAGACCCTTAGTGGGCCGGCTTTAACTTGGTGGAATGGGGAAACGTAACACCTGGGGTTGGAGGCAGCTAATGCCATAACATGGGAACAATTTAAGCAGCTGATTAAGTAGGAAGACTGTCCCCGGGATGAAATACAAAAACTTGAGACTGAATTTTATCACTTAAAGATGGAAGGGTCCGAAGTGGAGGCCTATACCACCAGGTCCCACGAACTTGCTACGTTGTGTCAAAATATGGTGGACCAAGATTACAAGAGAATAGAACTGTACATCTCGGGTTTGCCACCGCAAATTCAGGGCTTGGTTACCTCATCAAGGCCTGAAACCATCCAAGATGCGATCCGACTCACACATCGATTGGTAGAATAGGCTATAGAACAGGGGACGTTACCCAAAAAGAAAGGGTCAATGTCGTCGGGGTCGGATGGGAAGAGAAAGTGGAATGACAATAACAACAACAAGTCAGGAACAAGCTCCAATTACACCCCGTATCAGCAAAATAAGAAATTTGACAAGACGAGGAATTATCAACCCTCTTCGTCAAACGCAAGTCCGAGTAAGGGGGGATATCAGGTGGATTTACCAAAGTGCAACAAGTGTAATAGACATCATAATGGGGTTTGTAACAGGATCATGTGTTTGTGCTGTGGGAAACTTGGTCATGAGGCGAAAGATTGTAGAGGGGATTTAGTGGCTCGGGGGGCACCAATGAACAATAACACCTGTTTTGAATGTGGACAAAAGGGGCATTATCGGACAAAGTGTCCGAAACTGAAAAATGGTGGTAACGGTGGAGATAAGGGCAAGGACAAGGCTGAGGGTAGTGGTGCTGGTGCTAAGGGTTGTGCTTTCACACTTGGAAAAGGTCAGGCAATCAATGACTCTAATGTTGTTTCTGGCAAATTTCCTATCAATAACTGCTTTGCTAATATTCTTTTTGACTCGGGGGCTGATAAAAGCTTCGTCTGCCTTGATCTTAGTAAACTTTTAAGGGTCGAACCGTCCAAACTTGATAAAAATTATACTGTTGAAATTGCAAATGGTAAGAAAATCGATGTCACTCATGTTTTGCAACGTTGTAAACTAGGACTGTCTGGGCACTTGCTAGATATTGATCTTATGCCAATTTCACTTGGTAGTTTCGATGCCGTCATCGGCATGGATTGGTTATCCAAGAACCAAGTAGAGATCATATGTAGCGAGAAAATCGTCCGAATCCCTCTTCCTAGTGGAGAGACCTTGTCCGTTCAAGGTGAGAAGAGTGGTGCTGTGGTTGGCATCATTTCTCTCATGAAAGCTCAAAAGTGTCTACGTAAGGGTCATTTTGCATTCTTGGCTCATGTCACCGAAACCCCATCTGAACCGAAAAGGTTGGATGAAATTCCTGTCCTTTGTGACTATCAGGACGTTTTTCCTGAAGATTTACCCGGTTTACCCCCTCAACGTCAAGTTGAATTCCAAATTGAATTAACTCCGAGAGCAGCACCGATAGCCAGAGCTCCGTACCGTCTCGCTCCGGCTGAGTTGCAAGAATTACCTAAGCAGCTTCAAGCAGCTGCAAGAAAGACAGGACTTTCCGCATGTGCATCGATTATCGGGAACTGAATAAAGTGACTGTCAAAAATCGATATCCGCTACCTCGTATCGATGACTTGTTTGATCAGTTACAAGGGTCTAGTTTCTACTCCAAAATTGATCTCCGATCGGGCTATCACCGGTTGAGAGTCCGTGAGGAGGACATCATAAAAACAGCTTTCCGAACCCACTATGGTCACTACGAATTTGCCGTCATGCCATTTGGCCTAACCAATGCACCAACGGTCTTTATGGACCTTATGAATTGTGTCTGTAAACCTTACCTTGATCAGTTTGTAATCGTTTTTATTGATGACATTTTAATATACACTAAAAGCAAGGAGGACCACGCGGATCACTTGCGATTAATCCTTGAACTCTTGAAAAAGGAACAACTTTATTCAAAATTCTCTAAATGTGATTTTTGGATTAGAGAAGTCCAATTCGCTGGTCACGTAGTGAATGAAAGTGGTATCCACGTCAATCCTTCAAAAATCTAGTCAATTAAAAATTGGGCACCTCCAAAAACTCCGACGGAAGTTCGTCAATTTCTTGGTCTCACGGGTTATTATCGCCGTTTCGTCGAAGGGTTCTCAAAAATCGCATAGCCACTAACTGCATTAACCCATAAGGGTACGGTGTATCAGTGCGGTGATCAGCAAGAAGCTGCGTTCCAGTTACTTAAACAAAAACTCTAAGTGCACCCATTTTGTCTCTACCTGAGGGGACATAAGACTTTGTGGTGTATTATGATGCCTCAGTTCAAGGCCTTGGTTGTGTTTTAATGCAACGTGGAAAGGTCATCGCGTATGCCTCGCGCCAATTGAAAATCCACGAGAAAAACTATTCAACTCACGATCTCGAGTTAGGAGCTGTGATCTTTGCTCTAAAAATTTGGAGGCACTATCTATATGGTACCAAGTGTACCATATTCACCGACCATAAAAGTTTGCAACACATCTTTGATCAGAAGGAGTTGAACATGCATCAACGCCGATGGGTGGAACTCCTGAATGATTATGACTGCGCTATAAAGTACCATCCGGGCAAGGCTAACGTGGTAGCTGATGCCCTCAGTCATAAAGAAACTTTGAAACCTCGACATGTCCGGGCTATTCAGCTCACCATTCATACCAGCTTACTCGATCAAATCCGTAATGCCTAACTTGAGGCGCTCAAGGAGGAACATCTTAAATCTGAGTCTCTTCGGGGGATGGAAAAATGATTTGAAACGAAGCCTGATGGCATTCGGTGTGTAAAAAATCGGATGTGGATTCCAGTTTTTGGCGACCTAAGGGAACTCGTCATGGATGAAGCCCATAAATCCGGTTACTCCGTACATCCTAGTTCTGACAAAATGTATCATGATCTGAAACAACTTTAATGGTGGCCAAACATGAAGGCCGACATTGCCACATACGTGAACAAGGGTCTTACATGCTCCAAGGTTAAGGTAGAATACCAGAAAACTAAGGGTATGCTTCAACAACCCGAATTTCCTGTTTGGAAATGGGAACAAATCGCCATGGATTTTGTAACCAAATTGCCTCGAACACCTTCCGGTTGCGATGCCATCTAGGTAATCGTGGACCGCTTAATGAAATCTGCTCACTTCATTCCTTTCAAGGAAACTGATAAGATGGAAAAACTTACTCGAATTTATATCAAAGAAATTGTTTCTAGGCACAGGGTGCCAGTGTCTATTATTTCTGACCGTGGGACCCAATTCATATCTAAGTATCTCGATCTGAGTATGGCTTACCATCCTCAAACGGACGTTCAAAGCGAACGTACAATTCAAACTCTCGAGGATATGCTAAGGGCTTGTGTGATAGATTTTGGTGGCAGTTGGGAGAATCACTTACCTTTGGTGGAGTTCTTGTATAATAACAGTTATCACACTAGCATCCAGGCAGCACCATTCGAAGCCCTGTATGGGCGAAAATGTTGATCTCCAATCTGTTGGGCCGAAGTTGGTGATAGCCAATTATTTGAGCCTGATCTCGTGCGCGAAACTACTGAGAAAATTGTGCAGATACGCAATCGCATGACAGCTGCTCGTGATAGGCAGAAAAGTTATGCAGATTTGCACAGACAAGAAGTGGAATTTAATGTCGGTGATAAGGTGTTACTTAAAGTCTTGCCTTGGAAGGGTGTGGTCCGCTTTGGGAAGCGAGGGAAACTAAATCCTCGCTACGTCGGGCCATTCGAAATTACAAAATGAATCGGACCGGTAGCCTACGAGTTGAATTTACACGAATATCTAAAAAACGTGCATAACGTTTTCCGTGTCTCAAATCTTAAAAAGTGTCTATTCGATGAAACACTCATTGTACCCTTGGAGGAACTAGAAATCGACGACAAACTGCAATTTATCGAGGAACCGATAGAAATCATGGACAGGGAGGTCAAAACTCTAAAACGCAGTAAAATTTCGATTGTTAAAGTAAAATGGAATTCCAAGCGTGGGCCAGATTTCACTTGGGAGCGAAAAAACCAAATGAAACAGAAGTACCCGCGTATTTCACCCGGGCGTTGGTGATCTTAAATGAATTGAAACGTAACAACTATTTAAGTGACGTTTTTATAGTTCTACTCGTTTACATCATTAAGAAACTATTTCGAGACTTTTAATCGTTTTTTTTGTTTAACGTTTTCGATAATCTTCTTTTACGAGCTATATATATATATATTTATTTATATATATATTTTGAGTTTTATTGTCACGAATAATAATTATTTGATACGCGTGAATGTTTTGCGACATAAATAAGATTATTTAATTGAGACGGGTATAATGTACAATCCAATGCTTTTATTCATAATATTAATAATAAACGTTACATTTTGAGAAAAACTAAATACGATTACAATTTAAAGGATAACAACTTCGGGTTCGAGTCGGGCATTCGGGTTCGGGTTTGGGGCAGATGTCACAGTCTCCCCTCCTTATAGAAATTTCGTCCCGAAATTTGACGAAATTTGCTCAAACCGAAGTAGAAGAAGATGAAGCAAAAAGGTGCGGATACTTAAACTTCATTTGGTCTTAAATTCAGGTTCACATTTAGAGTTCTAACGATCATTAATAATTGATATCTGATTACGCTTGATATGGTTGACTTCACGGTCCATAATTTCCAATGGCCGTTCAATAACTTGCATCGATTCATCATTGATATGCACAAGGAAATTTTTTTATCGGATAAGTACTTATTCAAATTTAGAAACATGAAGCACATGAGGAATACTGCCCACTTCCGTAGGGAGTTTCATCTCGCAAGAAACTCTTGAGAATTCGATCAATGGAAAGGTTTTGATTGAGACACGATTTTGAAATAACGAGATTAAGAAGTTTTAATTCGCTTTGTCTTATTGAGGATTGTTTACTTAACTCTTTTCACCTATAAGAGTTCGGCTGAACTATTAGTATGTAGATCCGAATACATTTTATTTGCTACTCAATATAGGAATAGAATAGGATACCAACTTGCAAATGAAATATTTCAAGTATATGGATTTAGAATTATTTAAATGATCATCGAAAGTAGTCGTGATTAATAGGATGTTTAAAACGAATTAAGTAACCTTACACATAATTAAGTGGCTTATATGCAATTAGTAAAATGAGTAAACAAGTCAAGTGAAAATAAGATGATTAAATATGGCATAGCTACACAAGACAAAACTTACTATGGTTCCCATGCACCAACTTCCATAATTCCGTGTGCACCCGTAATTACTTTAGTTTTTGCATGGCCTCCATAGTTCATTCGATCACGTGCGTGTCAGAAGTCTACAACAATTTTTGGTTAAAAAGATGGTACGTATAGGTATTGTTATTATACTTGAAAGAAATAGTACTTGGGAAAATCATATTAAGATGATAAGTAGATTGATGATTCAGAAGAAACTAACATCCATTAGGTAAACATTACTCATATAAATAACTTTGTTCAATGATATAGATAGTCAAATTCGAGTGATAGGATAGTAACACTTAAGTTTGTGAAAATCGACTCTATGTGTGTAAGATGTAATTATCTATGTTTTCTGATATTGACCAGTTCATATGAAAGAGTTGATGGTGTTCATGTAATAATATAGTTTATTGGGATCTTTAGAAAAATTAGTTTCAAGAAATTTTGATAATGCGGATAATCCAATTTATAGTTCGAATGAATAAATCACTTAGTTCCAATTGGATTTAAGTTTTAAGGTATTTGTATTTATATGACCAACAGCTTTAGGTATACCAGATGTAGGGGGTAAATAAGTTTATAAGAGGGGATGCTGTTTTTCTATAATGTAGTTTCAAAAACTAACTAAGAAGTTGAAAGTTTTGATCTTTACCATAGATAAGAGGGTTGATTTGAAAATAAACGACACAATTTAAGTTATAAGTACTTGGTATTGGAAAAAAAACAGAAGACATGGTGTTTGTTACAAGTCTTTGTGTCATATTTGAGAAAACGGGAAAATGTTTGTGTAAATATTTGACCGACGTTTGAATGACCAATCACCTTTTAAAGAAATCATTTATCACGAAATTTATATGTATATATATCTATTTTTTTATTTTATTTTTTTACAAGATGCTAAGACCAAACGGTTATTAAAATTATGCTTTTTTTAAATATATATATGTATATATATTTTTGCTTGGGAAAATAAGAAAATTATTTTAATAGAATCGAATACCGTTAGTTTTACAAAGTCCATTGATTACACGTTGTGTTAGGGTAACGAGTTTATAAATGAAACACATTGAGTTTGGATTAGTTCATGAAAACTAGTTGCGTAGAATTTCGTTGGTGGTCATATGTATAGATGAAAACGTTTAGTTGAATGAGTTCGGGAATAGTTGTGTAAGGAGTTCTCGTTAGATTTGGATAACGAATTCATGGATAGTATCGTGTAGTTGGTTAACAAGTACTTGTTTTGATGGTTAGTTCATAGTTTGATAGTAGATTTATAGTTATAATGATAAATTAGAAATTGGATTAGAGTCTTATAGTTAAATGAGTAGTTTTGAAACTATTTGAGTATAGAAGTCAAGTTGAAATATTTTGAGGGTAGACGTTCGATTCAAATGCATTAGCTTATAAGAATAGCAAAATCCGTTAACTTTTATTTAGTTATGGAATTTAGCCTTGACTATAATTTAGAAATCATAACGAACCTTTGATTGGAGAGTCGATAATTGATTTAGGATTAGAAGTACGACTTAGATTCGGTAATCGATATATGCATTATCTGAAGTTTTGGATAAATCGATTAAGGTATGTCTTAGTTTTGATTTGAAATGTTTGGTTTACAATGGTGTAATTGTGCTATATGGATAAGCTAGCGAGTATATCGCATAAGTATTATTATAGCTTAGAAACAAATGGAGTGATGAATCGTAGAATAACACGGTTTTATAGCGACACATTTGACCGATAGAAACATCCGATGTAATAATAGCACCTCACTCCTGTTAGGATATCATAGAATCTTTCGAAACATACCATAGAAAATCACGTAGAAACTTTTAGAAACTTTAGAAATTTCGATCAAATGAAATAGTGATAGTACTTAGAACATCATAGAATCCTTTGAAAATATCATAGAAAATCACTTAGAAACTTTAGAAACTTTAGAAACATTAGTAAATGAAGTTGAAATATTATTTGAATCACTATAAGAATCATAGAAATAGTTATAAATCGTAGGAATGAAAATCATAAAATCATTAAGAAAATGAAATTTCAACGGCTTAGGAGTGTGTCTTGGTTTTGGACACTAATGACTTATCAAAGTGTTAAGTTCGTTTTCAACGTATTCGAGAAGGCGTGCATTAGCCTATAGGTTCACACTCATCTCGTACATCCCCAAGTAAGCATACAGGTCTCTTAAAGAGATTTATACGAAATGCTTTGCCTTAGACAGGATGTCCGTGATACAGGCGTTCCCCCTTCCGGATTGCACACGTTCCCATGTTTTCAAACTTACTTAAGACGATGACGAGATTTCACAAAGAGAAGATCCCAATCATACAGACGTGACTCTTGTAGCTCCTTCGCGAAATCGAATAAGAAATGAGATTAAGAAAAAGCACAGAAACGTTCGTAGAAGGAAAACAAATAAGTTCAAAAGAATTCCTAAGTACATCTATTTGCACTAAGGACTCTTAGGTTATAGTCTAGGTCGGTGTGTTTCTAATACCCTATCCTAGTTCCCTATAACCATGGCTCTGATACCAAACTGTGACACCCCGCCCGGCGGCGGAAAACACCGGGCGCGTCAAGTGGATCGGATATCAAAGTACAAAGCACATGGCACCCTAAAAGCATATTTTAATATTAATTAAGCAATAATGTCGTGACATAAATAGGCATTCAAACAGTCTTAAAATCGTAACAGAAACGGCAAATAAATATTATTTATTGTCCTTTTTATTCTAGGTCCGAAGCATCCTACGTGTCTTGAAACAAAACCGAATCAAACTCCACCTGAAAAACGTGTAAAATAAGTTAGCTAAAGAATTAGCTAGTGAGTAAAACACAATTAATAGTACATAGTATAAAATCCGAGATCATTATAGATTGTGTTTCGCAATCTCATGTGCATAGCAATTTCAGCATATATCACAACCATGACCATAGAATCACATAGAAACAAGTATCATAGACCCCGCAGGGTTACCTTTAGCAACATGTCATGAGGAACCAACTCATGTTACATTTATTGATAACCATCGTTTAACCGTCATTTAACCGTCTCGATATGCAAGTTATCAAAAATGTTTAAGCATCTAAGGGACATAGCAACGTAGCAACAAGCATCACATGTAGTAACTAGTAACATAGAATCAACCAAAGAATCGCCGGGTCAAAATCACCTATCAGGCCATTAATGTAGGTGGGCTTGTCAAGCCATTAACGCTAACATTGTACCGGTGGAAATTACAAGATAATATAACTAATATTGACTATCACACAATTTTGCTACATGCGGCCAAACACGATTAACACATCTAATGATCTCATTTTCGAAAACAGAAACATCAAAAGAAACCGTTGTATTATAGTAACACGTATTTCAGCCCCAAAAACGTAAACAGTAAAAAGGGGAGTGAGTTTACTCACCTGAACAATAAAGATAATAGCAACGCAAGAAAGTAACTAGAGAGAATCGAGGATCGCCCAGACATTAGAATCACCTAATTAACCGGGAGAACCTAATTTAGAAACGAAGCAAGTAACGTAATAACTAGAATCAAGAAAATAGGACTTCTAGGGTTTTGGATTTGGAGTTTTAGGGTTTAAAATTATAAATTTGAAATTAGGGTTTCAAAATATAATTTGAGAATTTCTTTAGGATTTTAAAGTACCAATTGGGTGTTAGGGCTTTAAAATACAAATTTGGGAATTTAGGGTTTCAAATCTAATTTAGGGTTTTAAAATCCAATTTGAGAATTTAGGGTTTCAAATCCAATTTAGGGTTTTAAAATTCAATTTGGGGATTTAGGGTTTTACACGAAACGTTGTAGTATTTTTCGTTTTTGAATATATATATATATATATATATATATATATATATATATATATATATATATATATATTATAAGTATTTCTCCGTTTTGTATATATATATATATATATATATATTATAAGTAATTCTCCTTTTTGTAGTATATTTGTATGTTTTTAAATCTTGTAAATATTCTTAACATAAAAGAAATCATTTAGGTTATTTAGAAAAGTATAGGTTTAATGTTTTAACTTATAAAACATCAAAATATAAAGAAGAGGAGGCAAGAAGGGTCGAACCCGCGACCTCCCCTCACATAACCAACACTTTAACCACCAGACCAGAAAGCTTTTTGTTGATTAAACTCGCTTTTAAATAGTTTTAACTGTTATAATCCAAGAACTCCCTTTTCAATCCAAGCCCTAGAACAAGAATCAATCTAATTCGTTCAAACCAGTGAATAAATCCAAAACAAGTAGAGGGCTTTTAATCTACACAAACACACGATCATTTTGATATATAATACTTACTAGATTGATGAGGAAATGAGTCGATGAACAGATGAACAAGATACGACGGTTTTTTGTGAATCAAAGATTGAGAATTGACGTTTTTGCTTGAAATTGGAAGAATAGGAAGTGAGATAGATGCCGTAGGAGTGTTCTGGTTGATTTAATTGTGTTGTTTCAATCCGTAGGTTGACGAATGGGTTATGTGTTGGTTTCGAATGAAGAACGATTAATTGGATGTTGAAATTGATATGTTTAATTCACTTGGTCGTTACTAATGAATTCGAAACGCAGAAATCACTGCTTTAGTTAATGAAAATAATTGATTTGGTGCGTTATAAACGGTTTGAATATGTGGGTGTTGAATCCGTTTTTAACTTTGTAATTACACACGAATTTGAGTAGATTGAACAATGAATTGAAAGTGTTAACGTGTTCGAATCATGCCCACGATCGTTTCTGTGGTTTTAATTTGAGTTTTGGTGTTAAAACGAGCGAACCGGACCTCGCCGGACTTCGGCATTTTCCGGCCAAAGTGGCCGGAGCTTTGCTCATCGGAAATACGGGTGAATCGGGTGGGGGGTTGGGTAAATTTGTAAAGTACATAATTGGTCCCTGCACTTTCAGGTTCTTTTAACTTAGTTATTATAAGTTTAATTAAAGTTTATAAATTGACAGTTTTGGCACAAAGTTAAATATATATATATCTTTTAACTAACTAACTTAACTAAATTGAAACGTAACAACTATTTAAGTGACGTTTTTATAGTTCTACTCGTTTACATCATTAAGAAACTATTTCGAGACTTTGAATCGTTTTTTTTGTTTAACGTTTTCGATAATCTTCTTTTACGAGCTATATATATATATTTACTTATATATATATTTTGAGTTTTATTGTCACGAATAATAATTATTTGATACGCGTGAATGTTTTGCGACATAAATAAGATTATTTAATTGAGACGGGTATAACGTACAATCCAAGGCGTTTATTCATAATATTAATAATAAACGTTACATTTTGAGAAAAACTAAATACGATTACAATTTAAAGGATAACAACTTCGGGTTCGAGTCGGGCATTCGGGTTCGGGTTTGGGGCAGATGTCACAAAACACATCTGGAAATTCGGCTACTATAGGAATATCGCGAATTTCTTTCTTTGGTTTTGTTTTAGAAACAGTTACTAGATAAGCCAAACAACCTTGGTTTAGACACTTTGTTGCTTTTAATAGTGAAATGATTCCAATTGTATTTATTGATTTATCGCCTTTGACCGAAATTTCCTTTCCCTCAGGGGTTCGTAGTTTAATGATTTTACTATAACAGAAAATACGAGCTTGATTGGCTGATAACCAATCCATTCCTAAAACAACATCGAACCCAACTAGAGTCATAGGCAAGAGTGTTACGGGTATCTCATAACCAGAGAGACTTATTTTACCCTTCTTTGGATATTCAGAAATTTTAACAATATTTCCATTAGCCGTCTCAACTTCGTAAACTTTATCCAACTTTGCTAAGGGCTCATTTAATTGTTCACACAACTTATAATCAATAAAACTTTGATTAGCACCCGAATTAAATAAGACCTTAGCATAAAGATTGTTTACGAGATGCGTACAGGTAACGACGTCCGGTATCTCGGCAGCTTCACGAGTATTTAAAACAAAAGCCTGTGCTGTTCTTTTTACATGTTGACCTGTTTTTATTCCAGAACCACCCGCACCATTTCCTGGCTTCACCAACTTAGGACATTCCGACTTATAGTGACTTTGTTCATTGCAATTAAAACAAGTTATCATCTTCTTTTTATAGCAATCTTCAGCTGCATGCCCCGATATCTTGCAGTTGTTGCAGAATGATTTTTGTCTACAAATCCCAGTATGTTTCTTTCCACACGTTTTACACTCTAGGATCAAAGTGTACCCTTTTCTTTTTGTCGACCCTCAACTGTCCTTTCTAACTTCCATTTCACCTTTCTTGATCACCTCTTTCTTCTTATATTCATTTCTCATACGAATTATACCATCAACCATCATACCTACCAACTCGACAGTCGAATCGATGGTAATAGTTCTAGCAGCTTTACCTGTATCCCTAATTTCAAGAGCTAAACCCCAAACATAACGACTATCATATTCTGGTCAGGAGTGACTAAATGTGGAACAAACCTCGCATACTCGAAGAATTTCTTGGTGTACTCCTTTAGGTTAGTTCCATTCATTTGTAGGGATAAAAACATTCCTGCGATTTGTTCCTGTTCATTTAACGGGCAATACTTGTTCATGACCAACTTAGTAAACTCATCCCAACTCATGACCGAAAAGAGAGAGAAGAAGAAGATTGCTGAAGTCCCAATAGTCGCGGAATACCCTGACGTGTTTCTCGAAGAATTGCCTGGTTTACCACCAGACCGAAAAATCGAATTCCACATCGATTTAGTGCCAGGCACAGCACCAATCGCAAAATCACCTTATCAACTAGGGCCATCGGAGATGAAGGAACTTATGGCCCAACTTCAAGAGTTATTGGAAAAGGGATTCATCCAACTGAGCTCATCACCATGGGTAGACCCCATATTGTTTGTGAAGAAAAAGGATGGGACCTTGAGAATGTTTATCGATTATCGAGACCTTAACAAGGTAATGATTAAGAATCGATACCCACTACCCAGGATCGACGACTTGTTCGATCAACTGCAACGGGCAAGCTATTTCTCGAAGATAGACTTGAGATCTGGGTACCATCAAGTGAAGGTTCGGAAGGAAGACGTGCCTAAAACGGCATTCCGAACTAGATACAACCATTACGAATTCTTAGTAATGCCCTTTAGGTTGACTCATGCACCAGCGGTATTTATGGATTTAATGAATCGAATATGTAAGCCGTATCTAGACAAATTCGTAATTATGTTCATTGACGACATCTTGATTTACTCTCGTACCAAGGAAGAGCATGCTTAGCACCTACGAAAGGTACTCAAGCTCCTCAGAGGAGAAGAACTCTATGCAAAATTTTCTAAGTGCTAATTTTGGCTACGAGAAGTCCATCTCTTAGGACACGTAGTCAATGAGCAAGGAATTCAAGTTGATCCTTCAAAGGTTGAAGCAGTAATGAAGTGGGAAACCCCTAGAACGGCGACTGAAATTCGGAGATTTCTTGGGTTAGCTGGATACTATAGAAGATTCATTAAGGATTTCTCTAAGATAGCCAAGTCTTTGACTAAGCTAACTCAAAAGAAAGTCGCGTTTAAGTGGGAACCCGAGCAAGAAGAGGCGTTCAGAACCCTAAAGGAAAGGTTTAGCAGCGCACCAATCCTTGCATTACCTGATGGTAACAATGACTTTGTCGTGTATTGTGATGCATCTGCCACGGATTTTTTGCGTCTTGATGCAGCGTAGCAACATAATTGCATACGCCTCAAGACAGCTGAAGGGCGTCGAAGCAGGATACGCGACTCATGACCTCGACTTACCCCTAATAGTGTTTGCATTAAAGATATGGCGACTCTATTTGTATGGCTCAAAGTTTACCGTGTATTCTGATCATAAGAGCTTAAAGCATATATTTGATCAGAAGGAACTTAACACGAGACAACGACGATGGATGGAAGTTTTGTCTGACTACGACTTTGACTTACACTACCATCCAGGGAAAGCGAACGCACGTGGTTGCTGACGCCCTAAGCAGGAAGGAGTGCGTTAAGCCCAGACGAGTCCAAGCATTAAGAATAAATGTTCAAATAAACCTTCTTGTCCAAATTAAAATGGCTCAAAAAGAGACGTTGAAGGGCGAGAACATGGGAAATGAGGAAATGATTGGAGTAGTGAAGAAGTTTGAAGCATGTGAAGATAAGTTTATCCGTATGAGGTGTCGAGTTTGGGTACCGAACCTTGGTAATTTGAGAGAACTCATAATGGATGAGAATATTTTTTTATAATTAGTATGTTTTACCAAATAAATTAGGAAAATGGAGAAGTCAAAAAAAATTTTTGGTAAATGGTATAACCGCTCCTAGGAGGAGCGGATTATGAACAAATTTTCTTTGCTAATCATTGCGTAGCCTGCCACTCGTACTTATGTTAGTGAAATATTTTTTTTCTTTTTTTTTACTAAAACCGCTCCAGCATGGGACGGTTCATGAACAAAAACAAATTTGACACTAACACCGTTAAAATCCCAACGTTAACTCTAATGAACTTAACTTGACCAAATTAGAACTTAACCAACTTAACTCCAAACTTAACATCTCCGGTTAAAAGTTAACTTTCTTTAACAAAAAACTTAACAAATCATTTAAATGTTAACGATAAACTTTCAAATTACTTAAAACTAACTTGACTAACAAACTTCAGTTTTTCATTAACGACTACATATTCCGTCAATTTCAGTTTTTCATTAAATTTAATTTTTTTTAATTGTTTTAAGTTAGCTCCTTTGAACGTTCATATATCTTTTTCATCTCAAATTTAAGCGTTCGTACAGACGTTCCCTCTTCACAATGGTCAAAGCTACCACGAAAAAGAGACAAACAGTCAAAGTTAGGCACTTAACTACTTAAAAAAACATATAAGAAGATAATTTATATTTTTTAATTTTGAAAAAATAGATTAAAAGTAACGTACCGACATTTATAACATTGCTGCTTTTATTTATCACGAGTGAATAGAAGATAATCGTAAGTATGTTGAAAAGCTTGAAGAGGCAAAAAAGAAAGATCCCACTGGTGAAGGCTGTTAGGGACTGGCCACCTGGTTGCGGTCCTTCAAAACCAATCAGCGAATTTCTAGGCAAGGAGTAATTAACTTCTTACTATTAGTTGATATTTATATTGTTGAGTTATGAAGTGTAATTTTATAGTTTATTTATATATAAGTAGTGACTTCCGAGAAATCAACATGAATGTCTTATTTTTTGATCGGAGTCTATACTTATACCTTTACATTTCATTACATTTATGTCTTCGCTAATGGTTTAAGTTTAAAAAATAGCAATCCATAAATATTTAAATTATACTTAATGAACTATTAAAATATACATTATTACATTATGCTGAAAATTAAAATCCAAAAATAATTCAATAACACAACAATAACTACCTAAACTTTAATCATTCATGCTAAAAATTACAATCCATAAATAATTTAGTAACACAAAAACAAAAACGGAAACTTACAAATCATATATAATTCAGTAATAGATCAAAAACTACCAAAACATTGATCATTCACGCTTCAAATTACATTCCATAAATAATTCAGTATCACAAAAACAAAGACGAAAACTTATAAATCCATAACTCGAGAAAAAATACCGAAACTTCGCAACTAGTAGTAATGTCATAAAACATATTTATTGAGTCTGTTACCAGTGATGCGGGTACATCAGATATACTTAAGCTAATCTGATGTTGGAGTGGTAAAGAGTGTGACCGTGTAGACGTTTCCGGTAGCTCCGAGGAACCGATAAGGAGGTGTACACGATAGAAGACAATTTATCTATGTTTTCTATATGATTTTACTTAGTTATATATAGAAAACAAGAAAATTGCCTTAAACTGATTTTGATTTTACTTAGTTATATAAAAAGAGTATGAATTCCAAATATGGTATGGAGGTTTGGGAGAAGGGCGAAGTAAAAAATAATAATGAGTCATTTGTAGGGTAGGGGATTTTTATGATTTAGTGTGGGTATATTTTTTCGTAGTAAAATGAGCTGAAACATGGAGCTATATAGAGGGGTTGATGAAAACTTAATCTCAATAGTATTGATTCCTACAAAAAGCCATCTCTCTGTTTGAATTGAAATATTTACAGCCAAGTCTTTGTAATGTAAGAGTTGTCAAATACTGGCCTTCTCTCTGTAATAAAGAATTGTCAAGTCTATAAGCATGAAAAGAAGATATTTTATAGACTTTATGGAAGCAATACAAATACCAAAATTTTGCTTATAAACCTCCATGACAAAAAACGTTCTATGAACAAAATATGCAATCTTGTCTTTTTCGACCAATACATAACCCAAAACTTTACTCAATCCACCTTCTGTCAAAATAATTTGATGCAAAATTATAAATGTATTCACCAACTCATTTAAATATATAAACCAAAATAATAAAATGAAAGTAATAAAAAATATAATGTTTTATTAAAATCATATACAATATAAAAGATCTAGATATAAATAGATAAACAATAACTATTTTAATGTCCTTGGTTATTTTGATGAAGATGCCCTCCGGTTCCACAATCTGGATGTCTAACGTTTCTTGACGGTTGTATACGTCTTTGTATAGGTGGTAATCGTTCATGTTGACTTATTTACAGTCCTAGTCCCAATTCTAATTGTACCGGTGTTAAATGACCGAAACGCGATGGTTGTTGTTCATTAACACAAGTATACATGTAATTTTGGAACTGTTGAAAAAACTGAGACTCGTTTGACGATATCCCAGGAATCATGTTTTCTTGAGGGGTGTTGACTAACGGGGAGAGAAAATCCAAACTATCCATAATTTGATAGTCACTAATATTCAACTGGTCATCGTCCCCGGAATTTTCACCAAATTGGGGTCGTTAGCCCGTCTCTTAAAATGGCGGTGTACATAATTGAATGTTTGATGGACCCTCCCCGTAAGTTGTTGAACCCCCCGGAACATGTTATGGACCCTCACCATAGTTTTCTGTACCCGTTTGACGTACATCATGATGTACGGGTGGGACTATAAGCCTTTCCGTCCTTCGAACATGACCACGACCACGATTTCTATGACGTACACGTTGTGGTTGAGCGTTATCCGTTTCAAGATTGATAGGTTGAGTTTGAATATATAAAGGATCCTCTAAAATTTCTTCATGATTAACCGCTCTAACGATTTGAACGGTCATGCCTTGTATCTGTTCAAAATTTTGCTGATAATGCTCAGGACCCATATCTCTCATTTGGACCGTTTCTCTATTGATAAAGCTCAAACCATCCACCTACAAAATCAAACTAGTAAATATATAAATATATAAATATATATATATATATTGTATATATTTTTATTTTAAAAGAATAAATTACAAACCAATAATCAAGAGCTTCCCCCATGATCTTGGAATCCACCTTGCATGTTATCATTATTGTTTCTCGGGTCTCTCACATAAAGCACAGTATGCCAATGGAACCAATCTTTCACCGGGGTGTGTCGTCAGCTGGGTGGTCACTAACCCATCTTCAACATTTTCACCTCTGTTTTTCCAATTTTCGACAAACTCAGCATTGCGTTCGGACCAATCCTTGTACAACATCCCCCACCGATCAATATTACGCAGTTTCAAAACCAGATTACGGGGCAAAGGAAATTGGACCGGGACCTCTTGGAGAAACCCGAATTGTCTCATAACACTTTCCCTCGGATGGTACTCCACCATGGACCAATAAACTAAATAGCAGTGGGACGTCCACGAAGCTATTCCATCCTTGCAAAACAAGGGGAGATCATGCATCACATCGCGATAAGGCGTCCAAACAAACTATGGAAAAAATAATTAGTAGTAATCACATTACTAAACTTTAAGATAATGACAATAGTGAACAAATTAATGTATTCATTAAAAAAATACTTCGGACTCATCTAAATTTTGCAACGCAGTACGGTGAGCTCGTATCACGTGGCTCAGAGTTTCTGTATTAGTCAACTCATTTTCCGCCCACCTTGAAAAAGAAAGAAATAATCAACAAAATTTTAATATTTAAAAAAGTGGCTCGGAGCTTCTGTATTAATCAACCAAAATAAATACCTTGCACTGTACGGTCTATCCGAGTAGATTACACTAGTTGTCATGGTTGGTGCCAAAGGTATTATCCGAGTCCATGCCTATATTTGGAGTAGGGACATTGGCCCGGACACAATTTCTGCGTTTGGGTGTGTTCCTCTTGTTAGCTCTCTATACAAACAGGCGAGGGTAGCACTGCCCCAACTCAGACCCCCACTTTTTGTCAGGTCTTCTAAATGAAAAAGTAAATGCAACGAAACATGTGCATTATTTTTATCGGCTAGAAAGTTTTACTAGCCAATATAAGACAAATACAATGTGCACGCTGCTGGCACTCTGTATCTGTTGCTTGAGGGGATACATGATTTTCTACCCTGTAGTCTAATATAGTATTTATTTTTAGAAGATTAGGATATTTTTTCTTAGAATGTTCCTTCTTTGTTTTAATACCTAAGAGGGTTTTAATGAAAAGTTTATGTTCATTCACGTCATATGAAGTCTCTATGCCAAGTAAGGCATCACCCTCGATAGGTAACCCCCACAGGACATTGACATCTTGTAATGTCACTGTCACCTCACCAAAGGGTAGGTGAAAAGTGTTTGTCTCTGGGCGACACCTTTCGATCAGTGCCTTGATTAAGGCACGATCGAGTTTTCTATACCCACATCGAAGAATCCCACCCAAACCCGCCGAATCAACGTATTTTGTAACTCTTTCGTCGAATTCTATGGTCTTCCCGAAAACTTCGACCCAAAAAGTAAGGTCACCGCGTACCATTGTTAATGTGGTCGTTCTCCCATATTCGGATTATGCCACAAACTTCTAGCCCGATGCTCGAGTCCTAGCTACAAAACACTTTCGTCTTTGGGACCCGGGTGTAAATGTAAGTTTTAGTTAATTGTAATATAATATGCTTAGTATAGTATAATATGTGATTTTGTATAAATGTGATGGAGAGATGGATAAATGGAAGGTAAAATGTAGATATGATTGGAGTAAGTTATGAGTTTGAGTGGTGTGTTTATTAAATAAGTAAAAAAAAATCTTTTTAGGTTTAAAATTAAATTTTGGTATAGTAATATGTCTGAAAGTTGACCACTTAGACTTTTTTTTAACAAAAAATAGTACAAACAAATGTCATTATAGCATTTTTGAACTCAATTTAATGTGACATAGTTATAATAAATAAAAATTTATTTTCCACGCCCTTGTAGTGTTACGTCACCTCTTCGTGACGCAGCAACCCGTGATTAAAATAGAGTTATCAAGACAAAGATACAAACGCTCAAAGTTGGCCACTTAGACTTTTTTTTAATAAAAAATAGTACAAACAAATATCATCATAGCATTTTTGAACTCAATTTAATGTGACATAGTGATAATAAATAAACATTTATTTTCCACGCCATTGTAGTGTTACGTCACCTCTTCAACGCAGCAAACCATGATTAAAACAGAGTTATCGAAACATAAGATACAAACGCTCAAAGTTGGCCACTTAGACTTTTTTTAACAAAAAATAGTACAAACAAATGTCATTATAGCACTTTTGAACTCAATTTAATGTGATATAGTTATAATAAGTAAACATTTATATTCCACGCCGTTGTAGTGTTACGTCACCTCTTCGCAACGTAGCAAACCGTGATTAAAACAGAGTTATTAAGACAAAGAAACAAACGCTTAAAGTTACTCATAAACTATTACAAAAAATAGTACTAACATGTCCTTTAACATTTTCACCAAATACCATTACATTTCACTACAAAATAATTACTCATAAAACGTTGTTAGGTGGCACAGTTTATGTGAAAAAAAATACATAGTTATTATTCACAATTACTATAACACTCTCAATTTTACTTTAATATTAAAAAGATATTTTTTATTAAAAACGGTCCAACAACTTTATTCAATCATTTTTTTTATTTTAGCGGAAGCATTTTGTAAATACCTTAATAATAATAAAGTTGAGTAAGTTTACAACATAACATACATAACCCATAATTAATACATCCAAAACTGGGTAATAACATAACGTTCGATCCCAATTCCACCAAGGCTCAATCTTATCCCCTACTCTTGCATTGGAGTTTTACCTGGAAAATATTTATTTTAAAATAATTAGCGAATGCTAAGTGAGTTCATATTACAAATAATATGTTTTCCAGATCATACACACACACACACACACATATATATATATATATATATATATATATATATATATATATATATATATATATATATATTTATATATTACTCAATCAAGGTTTTGCCATTTTATGACGTAACCTTTTTAACCCAACTACGTTTTGTCACTTGATAGTGACTTAACATCAGAAGAATAATAATTTCACCCAATCTATAGTTCAGTCACTCTATGGTGGCTTAACAATAGAAGAATAATAATTTCACCCAGCTTTGTTTAGTCATTTTCTAATGGCTTAACAACAGAAGAATATTAATTTCACCCAACTGTGTTTGGTCACTCAACAGTGATTAACAACAGAAGAATAATATTTGTAACTCACATTTCAACCACTTAACTCCATTAATACCAACCACCACAAATATAATTATTTCACAGAGAAAGTATACACACGAAACTTTACTAATAATCAGTATCATCATAAAATATTTGAAGGAGTTGTATGAACTCACCAGCACAAGTAAAAACTTCTTGTTGAACCCTTTGTTCTTAACCGATCACTATCACCACCTTAGATCATTGTTACTTTCCACCTTAACGTGTCTCTGTGATTTCTTTTTATAACACTAGTCGTGAAAATTTTAATATTTAAAAAAGTGGCTCGGAGCTTCTGTATTAATCAACCAAAATAAATACCTTGCACTGTACGGTCTATCCGAGTAGATTACACTAGTTGTCATGGTTGGTGCCAAAGGTATTATCCGAGTCCATGCCTATATTTGGAGTAGGGACATTGGCCCGGACACAATTTCTGCGTTTGGGTGTGTTCCTCTTGTTAGCTCTCTATACAAACAGGCGAGGGTAGCACTGCCCCAACTCAGACCCCCACTTTTTGTCAGGTCTTCTGAATGAAAAAGTAAATGCAACGAAACATGTGCATTATTTTTATCGGCTAGAAAGTTTTACTAGCCAATATAAGACAAATACAATGTGCACGCTGCTGGCACTCTGTATCTGTTGCTTGAGGGGATACATGATTTTCTACCCTGTAGTCTAATATAGTATTTATTTTTAGAAGATTAGGATATTTTTTCTTAGAATGTTCCTTCTTTGTTTTAATACCTAAGAGGGTTTTAATGAAAAGTTTATGTTCATTCACGTCATATGAAGTCTCTATGCCAAGTAAGGCATCACCCTCGATAGGTAACCCCCACAGGACATTGACATCTTGTAATGTCACTGTCACCTCACCAAAGGGTAGGTGAAAAGTGTTTGTCTCTGGGCGACACCTTTCGATCAGTGCCTTGATTAAGGCACGATCGAGTTTTCTATACCCACATCGAAGAATCCCACCCAAACCCGCCGAATCAACGTATTTTGTAACTCTTTCGTCGAATTCTATGGTCTTCCCGAAAACTTCGACCCAAAAAGTAAGGTCACCGCGTACCATTGTTAATGTGGTCGTTCTCCCATATTCGGATTATGCCACAAACTTCTAGCCCGATGCTCGAGTCCTAGCTACAAAACACTTTCGTCTTTGGGACCCGGGTGTAAATGTAAGTTTTAGTTAATTGTAATATAATATGCTTAGTATAGTATAATATGTGATTTTGTATAAATGTGATGGAGAGATGGATAAATGGAAGGTAAAATGTAGATATGATTGGAGTAAGTTATGAGTTTGAGTGGTGTGTTTATTAAATAAGTAAAAAAAAATCTTTTTAGGTTTAAAATTAAATTTTGGTATAGTAATATGTCTGAAAGTTGACCACTTAGACTTTTTTTAACAAAAAATAGTACAAACAAATGTCATTATAGCATTTTTGAACTCAATTTAATGTGACATAGTTATAATAAATAAAAATTTATTTTCCACGCCCTTGTAGTGTTACGTCACCTCTTCGTGACGCAGCAACCCGTGATTAAAATAGAGTTATCAAGACAAAGATACAAACGCTCAAAGTTGGCCACTTAGACTTTTTTTTTAATAAAAAATAGTACAAACAAATATCATCATAGCATTTTTGAACTCAATTTAATGTGACATAGTGATAATAAATAAACATTTATTTTCCACGCCATTGTAGTGTTACGTCACCTCTTCAACGCAGCAAACCATGATTAAAACAGAGTTATCGAAACATAAAATACAAACGCTCAAAGTTGGCCACTTAGACTTTTTTTAACAAAAAATAGTACAAACAAATGTCATTATAGCACTTTTGAACTCAATTTAATGTGATATAGTTATAATAAGTAAACATTTATTTTCCACGCCGTTGTAGTGTTACGTCACCTCTTCGCAACGTAGCAAACCGTGATTAAAACAGAGTTATTAAGACAAAGAAACAAACGCTTAAAGTTACTCATAAACTATTACAAAAAATAGTACTAACATGTCCTTTAACATTTTCACCAAATACCATTACATTTCACTACAAAATAATTACTCATAAAACGTTGTTAGGTGGCACAGTTTATGTGAAAAAAATACATAGTTATTATTCACAATTACTATAACACTCTCAATTTTACTTTAATATTAAAAAGATATTTTTTATTAAAAACGGTCCAACAACTTTATTCAATCATTTTTTTTATTTTAGCGGAAGCATTTTGTAAATACCTTAATAATAATAAAGTTGAGTAAGTTTACAACATAACATACATAACCCATAATTAATACATCCAAAACTGGGTAATAACATAACGTTCGATCCCAATTCCACCAAGGCTCAATCTTATCCCCTACTCTTGCATTGGAGTTTTACCTGGAAAATATTTATTTTAAAATAATTAGCGAATGCTAAGTGAGTTCATATTACAAATAATATGTTTTCCAGATCATACACACACACACACACACACATATATATATATATATATATATATTTATATATATATATATATATATATATATTTATATATTACTCAATCAAGGTTTTGCCATTTTATGACGTAACCTTTTTCACCCAACTACGTTTTGTCACTTGATAGTGACTTAACATCAGAAGAATAATAATTTCACCCAATCTATAGTTCAGTCACTCTATGGTGGCTTAACAATAGAAGAATAATAATTTCACCCAGCTTTGTTTAGTCATTTTCTAATGGCTTAACAACAGAAGAATATTAATTTCACCCAACTGTGTTTGGTCACTCAACAGTGATTAACAACAGAAGAATAATATTTGTAACTCACATTTCAACCACTTAACTCCATTAATACCAACCACCACAAATATAATTATTTCACAGAGAAAGTATACACACGAAACTTTACTAATAATCAGTATCATCATAAAATATTTGAAGGAGTTGTATGAACTCACCAGCACAAGTAAAAACTTCTTGTTGAACCCTTTGTTCTTAACCGATCACTACCACCACCTTAGATCATTGTTACTTTCCACCTTAACGTGTCTCTGTGATTTCTTTTTATAACACTAGTCGTGAATATTTGAAAAGACAAATGATACTGTGTATATGGATGTCGTATTAACCTGATGGAGTAAACAAAAAGTCTCTTATACGAATTCATTCAAACTACTTTTACATTTATTTTATTGTGTGGATGTCTATGTATATATATATATATAGCTTTATACGTGGCTTGTTACTCGATAGATGGCATTACTTAGAATATTGGGTGGCAAACTTCATATTATGTGGTGATTTTCTTTTAAACGTGTCATTTATATAATAACCCTTATCCATCACCCTAGCTTGATATTTTAAATTTTTGAATTCATATTAACTCATCAAAGCTTCTAAATCTCATCCTTAATACTTTAAATTAAACAAGTATTTCATTCATTTAAAGTTTCTATAAAACTAATGAGTTAATTCATAACTTTAATATATATACTAACGTACTCATAATATACTTATATATGTATTGTAAGACATTAGTTATATATGTTCGTTTGATGTTTTAACAAGCAATATTAATCGTTCACTTAAACACATCACAATACTTAAATATGACTTTAGCTGTTAAACTTACATCAACGTTCCCTACGAATACTTTCAAATATAGTCTTATTATTATTATTATTATTATTATTATTATTATTATTATTAGTATTATTATTATTATTACAATATTTAGGATAATTAACGACTGAAAACGGGATGTTACAACTACATTCACTATTACATTTTCACCAACTACCATTATATTCATTAAATTTTCATTTAGTCCACAAAATACCAATACATTGCTCCTAACACTAAAACAATTGCAGCAACTGATACTTTATTTGACTTAAACTTCAGTTTATTTTTTAAACACTTGTTCTCTGTTTGCAATAGCATCTTATCCATCTCCAAATTTTCGATCTTCAACTCTAAAGACTTGTTCTTCATTTCTAGTTGTTTAAAGTTGGATCCTTCACCAACATAACATCAACATATTCTTTCCAGATAAAGAACTTGCAATCCGATTCCTAAGAAGTGTAACCAATAAATCAGAATGATGTAAACCTCAAGAATTAGAAGAATATGAAGAAATTGACTTACAGGCCATAAAGGGCATCCATAAAACTCATGGCCAAGTCCAACACTTCGACTTCCAGCTACTCTCAGAACAGCAACCATATTATGATTACAATACACATTTCCATCGGTACCTAGGCTAAGGCTTTTGAGTTTTTTGAATGGGAGAATAGACTCGGATGAAGATGAACTCATTCTAAAATTTTTTATTTTGGTTGGAAGAAATGAAGAAGGAATGTCAAATAGATGGTAAATGGACGAGGATGAAGATGAACTCATTTTATGTTAAGGTGACTTGAAACCAAAAAAATAAGGAAACAAATAACCCATAAACCGTGCTTACGAGGAACGGTTAACGTAAAAAGAAATTTAAGTTTTATAAAATAAAAAAAAGTACTTTTACTTATGGCTTACATTTGTTAGGGCTCGTTCCTGTTAGAAGATTTACTTTGTTCTTTGTTTATACAAGTTTGTATAGTTTAGGGTTAATTTTTTATTATCCCTAAGTAGTGATGCATAAAGCATGTTGCGAGTATGTGTTAGAGAGAGAGCCTAGATCACAAATACACGTTAGAGAGAGAAACTGTGTGTGATTGTATTCTCCTGCACTTTGTACTACAACTATTGCTTTGATCATCAATACAAGAGAATTATTTAGTAATGGATTGTGTTGTTGATTGAATTGTTGTTTCTGTACGTTGATCGTTCTGATTTGTGGCAGTGTCGATCCATAAAACTCATGGCCATGTCTAACACTTCGACTTCCAGCTACTCTCAGAACCGCAACCATATTATGATTACAATACACATTTCCATCGGTACCTAGTCTAAAGCTTTTGAGTTTTTTGAATGGGAGAATAGACGAGGATGAAGATGAACTCATTCTAAAATTTTTTATTTTGGTTGAGAGAAATGAAGAAGGGATGTCAAATAGATGGTAATGGACGAGGATGAAGATGAACTCATTTTATGTTAAGGTGACTTAAAAGAAACCAAAAAAAAGAAGGAAACAAATAACCCATAAACCATGCTTACGAGGAACGGTTAACGTAAAAAGAAATTGAAGTTTTATAAAATCAACAAAAAGTACTTTTACTTCTGGCTTACATTTGTTAGGGCTCGTTCCTGTTAGAAGATTTACTTTGTTCTTTGTTTATACAAGTTTGTATAGTTTAGGGTTAATTTTTTATTATCCCTAAGTAGTGATGCATAAAGCATGTTGCAAGTATGTGTTAGAGAGAGAGTCTAGATCACAAATACACGTTAGAGAGAGAAACTGTGTGTGTGATTGTATTCTCCTGCACTTTGTACTACAACTATTGCTTTGATCATCAATACAAGAGAATTATTTAGTAATGGATTGTGTTGTTGATTGAATTGTTGTTTCTGTACGTTGATCGTTCTGATTTGTGGCAGTATCGATCCAATTGAACCTATCAATTCGTATCACAGTTGTTGGTACTGTGTGTTCTTCGCTATTCATCAAGCAAAAACACATCAATACTGCTCCAATCATGATCTGAATGATCTGTTGCTGTATTTAGATCTGATTCATCATCGTAATCATTTCTAATTCACAACAATTGTGCAGATTCCATCAGATTTCATCAGATCTGAGGAATTAAGAAGAACATTGAAGTTTACTATTCAATCAATTTTTACTCAAAATTCATCGTAAATTGATCATGTTTCGGATTGATTGATATTGAGGATTGATAATCGATATAAATCACTGCTTGTGTGTGATTTTTGGACGAATTGGACAAGTTTTGTTATAATTCAAAAGAATTTGTATGAACAAGTTGATGAACATGATGAACAGGTTGAAGATGAACTAGACTGTTGATAAATTTGACTTAGACAAATTTTTGGACTTAGTTTTTGAACAAAATTAGGTTCCTATGCAGACGGGTGAAGTAATTTTGTCTAGACGGGTGAAGAATTTGCAAGCAAAATCTGTGTACTCTTGCGCGGGGTGAATTTTGGACCTGAATTGTAGTCTAATATTATCAACACTGTCAAAGTCAACAAAAGTCAATGTCCGGTCAAAGTCAACGTAAAAAGTCAAACGACGCGTTAGAGATGAAGAACCGAGTCAAGACGTTGAAGTTATTTTATGTCTAGGATCGTTAATGTAATAAATATATTTTGTGTCAACAAAATATATTTAATCTAGTTTTAGACATGTTTTAGCTTTTTATTTGTATTAATTTCCATTTCCATGTTTTAGTCTAAGTTTAGGGTCCTAATTGTCATTAGTCCAAAGTGTCATTAGGCTATAAATAGTAAATGGCAATTAGGGTTTCATTAAGCTTGCATGAGCTAGTGATTGAGGGTATTCATTGTAACATCTTTTGCAATCCTTATACTAAAATCAAATCTGAGTTTTATAAAGTAGTGTTCTTACTAATGTTCATCATGTTCATCAATATTTTACCAATTTGATCCATTTCTTCACCAAAAATATTGATTCAAAGCTGTTTGGGACTAACAAATGGTATCAGAGCCTAATTGAGATCCACTTTTGAATCTTTTGTTGCTGATTTTAGAAATTTGTGAAGAAATAGAAGAATAGTTTTAGAGAGAGAAAATGGATCTGATGAGTTTTTAGAGAGAGAAACCAGATCTGTGTTCAAAATTATCAGATCCACATCAACAATCAACAGATCTAATGATTTTAACAACATATTTGTGATCTACAACCTCAGATCTGCAAGAAAATAGAAGAAAATTTTTAGATCTGAGTGTTTTGTCTCACACATACATGTGTGTGTGTTCTTGGTGTTTTTGGGGCTTGAAATCTTCATTTTGCGACACTAGACCACACCTGAACGAAAGTTCAAAATCAGTGCGACTCTACCTTCCGACACTACCGTGATTTTTTTTTGCGAAACTATATCTTGTTACACTTTTGTACCTGAAAACAAAACCATTATTATAGATATGTGCGACACTAGCACAGATCTGTGCAAAACCAACGCCATCATCAACCAAAACCAACAGATCTACAGACCATTTCATTAGCCAAACCATCTTTAACCTTAACCCATTTCATTTAAAACCCTTTAACCTAAAACACAAAACCAAACCAACAACCATAACCAAATCAAAATCCCACTCAAACCTTAGATCCATACACCAAAACCCAAACCCAAACCCGAACTACATCTTTACCCTAACCCGAAACCCTAAATTTTGACCCGACCCATAACCGAATATTTCAGGATAAACATAAAATAGGACATTATTGGTTCAGGATAAACATAAAACTTCTTATGAGTTATTTTTTGGAAGGAAACCGAATATTTCATACTTGAAATCATTTAGTTGTCTTGTGTCGATTCTAAATTTAAGTGATCATCTCGGAAAATTTGAGTCAAAATCTGACGTTGGTTTCTTCTTAGGGTACTCATCCGTTTCAAAAGCTTATCGAGTTTTTAACAGCAAAACAAATGTTGTTATTGAAACTATCAATGTTATGTTTTTAGAAAATTCTTTTCCGTCAGTGGCTCATGGTCCCGAATGGTTATTTGATTTAGATTCGCTATTCAAATCGTTCAACTCTAACTTATTTATTTTTCAGGGAAATCGAAGAAAGAATCAGGAGACTTATGATGTTTCAGTGATGATTCAAACAATGACGATGATAATGATCTCAATTCTGAGTATCCTTTCATGTCGTTTCACAATCCTAATAATGTTTCTCCAAATCAAGATCTGGGTCCATCAGGTTCTCAAGAAGATCAGGAATCAAACAATCTTGAAGATGATGTGAATCAGCAAAATTCTCCTAATGATGGTGGATCTGTTCACACTCAACCATCATCAGATTCGAATGTTGAAGTAGTTCCAGAAACATTTGATTACTTCATCAATTCACCAGAACAAGTTCCTAATTTCACGTCGCATACTTCTACAATTTTACAAGATCTACCGAATCTGAATCAGTCTAATCTGGAGACTCAAGTACAAGGTGACGAAATTCCAGCTCACCGAGTTCATAGGAATCATCCTATCTCTTAGATTATAGGTACTTTGAATCAAAGAACCATGAGAAGTCAGACTGAACATGCAAACGTTTGTCTTTATTCACGTTTTCTTTCTCAAGTGGTACCGAAGAACATTTTAGAAGCGTTGCAAGATAATAGTTGGATTAAAGCCATCCAAGAGGAGTTACTTCAATTCAGAAAACAAGAAGTTTGAAAATTAGTGGACTTACCTGAAGGAGAAAATGCTATTGGTACAAGATGGTTGTACAAGAACAAGCCAGATGAACGTGGCATTGTGGTCAGAAATAAAGCCAGACTAATTGCACAAGGTTACACTCAAGAAGAAGGTATTGACTACGAAGAAGTATTTGCTCCGGTCGCTAGACTTGAAGCTATTCGCGTTTTCCTAGCTTATGCCTCTTTCATGAAGTTCAAAGTGTTTCAAATGGATGTTAAAGGCGCATTTTTGTATGGACCAATTACCGATGATGTATACGTCAAACAACCTCCAGGTTTTGAAGATCCTTAGTATCCACATCGTGTATACAAATTGAGCAAACCTTTATATGGTCTACATCAAGCCCCAAGAATTTGGCACGACACGTTATCTAAACATTTGCTGGAACAAGGTTTTTCCAGAGGTCAGATTGATCCTACCTTATTCATGAAGCGGGAAAATGAAGATCTTTTATGTGTTCAAGTGTATGTCGATGATATCATCTTTGGATCCACAAGTCCATCCATGTGCAAAGAGTTTGAAGAGAATATGAAATCTAGATTTCAGATGAGGGAGATTAATTTCTTTCTCGGATTGCAAGTAAAACAGTCAGCAGACGGAATTTTTATCAACCAATCAAAGTTTGTTGAAAAGTTACTAAAAAGGTTCAAAATGCAATATTGTCAGACTATTAGAACTCCATCTGATGTTAACTGCAAAATCCAACCTGATTCAAAAGACAAATCTGTTGATCAAACACTTTACAGATCAATGATCGGTTCGTTGATGTATCTCGCTGCATCAAGACCAGACATCATGTATGTTGTATGTGTGTGTGCTAGATATCAGTCCGATCTTAAAAAGTCGCACTTGATTGCTGTCAAACGTATTTTTAGATACCTCAAAGGGAAACCAACTCTCGGGTTATGGTATACTTATGAAGGAAATGTTGAATTATATAGTTATTCTGATAGTGACTTTGGTGGTTGTGCTCTTGACAGGAAATCAACCACAGGTGGATGTCAGTTTCTGGGTCCTCGCCTTGTCTCATGGCAATGCAAAAAGCAGACCAATGTTTCCGTATCCACTGCTGAAGCAGAGTAAATTGCTGCATCTGCAGGATGTTCTCAAGTTTTGTGGTTACAAAATCAATTGCTTGACTACGGGTTTAACTTTCTCAAAACTCCTATTTACATAGACAATGTTGCTGTTATGTTCATTACTGCTAATCCTGTTCAACACTCAAAAACAAAACATATCGAAATTCGATATCACTTTCTCAGAGACAACTCTGAAAAAGGTTTAATAATTTTGACAAAATCATTTTTTTCAGGACAGTTTGAATTCTTAATTCAATCCATAGGGTTAATCAATCATGATTAATTCTATTTTATGAAAATCAAAATAAAAAATCCGAAAATATAAAATTCTAAAATATAATAAGTTGATTTCAAGTATTGATTCCTATGTCTTTTTATTCTTGCACTGTGAGTGTGCATGAAAAAGAAAAAGAAAACAAAAAGAAAGAAAAAGCATGTCATAAGAATCTAGATTGTAGAACATGAGAAATGATAGTTACACTGGACATTATCTATTACATCATTTTTAATAATAAAGACTGATAAGTGTTAATTGATGTGCGAAAGAGCTCAGGCAATTAGACTGAAAAAGTAAGTTCATTGTTGACAAATCTAAACTTAATGATCTTTGGTTAAGTTCCTGTGTTATACATGTCTAAATATATATCTTCTGATGAACTTCTTGTGATGTTATTTGAACATAATCGGGTAACGATGCAACCTATTCAGTGTGATGAACCGCATCGTGAGCTTCTTTGTTGTGGTATCCACAGACCTGAAGTCTCACATGAAGTCTCTTTTGAGCTTCAAGGTGCAGCAAAAGATTCCCAAAGTTGGAACAAAAAGAGTCCTAAATGTGGACCATCACCAAACAAATTCCAAAAAGGAATTCAGAAGATTTCCAAGGGGAACAATAGGAAATGAAAAATTCCAAAATGGAATTCAAAAGAAGTCCCAAAGTGGACCAAATTTAATTAGAACCCAAATTCCACACTGTTTATTTCTGTAAGTGACCAGGTTTTTGTGCAAAATGCATTCAAGTTGTTGTTGATGAAAAATATGTTGACATATGTATACATGTGGGTCACATAAGTCATTTTAATCGAACCTTTATCTCATCATGATACTGAAAAAGTAAGTGTGTCAATTCAAGCTAATTGGTATGTTTTCATATCAACATTCAATCAAACATAAGTCAAATGTCTATTCAAAACTTGCAAAACATGTTCAGATGATGTATGGTATGATCTCACTACGATATATTGATTCATTGCATTGCATGTGTATTTACTTTAATGTGTGTGCTTTGTGTGTGCAGGCATATGGATTCTTTATTGACAATCGCCATCCTATTTAAACTTAAAAATTTCTTAGAAATTTCAAGTTTAGGGAGAGAAATAAGTGTTGCAAGAAATTGCAAGAAAAATTGCAAGAAATTTCAAGTTTAGGGGGAGAAGAAAAAGTGCAAAAATAAAAAAAAAAATATTGCAAGAAATAAGTGTTGAATGTAAGGGGATCCAGTGGCTGATAAAAGCAAATGTGTTGGTTATGATAAAAACGAACTTATAGTCTTGTGATTATTTTTGATTAAAAATGCTTCGGGGTGTAGAAATATTGGTGGTGCAAAAATATTTGCAAAATGTCATTTTGAAAATGAAAAAGAAAATTCTTGAATTGGATTTAATTTGTTGCCCTAAATCATGTTTGAAAATTAATTACAAAACCCTAATAAAGATGTATTGTCTAATTAATATGTCAAGAATGATTGCAGGTGCAATAAATACATTTGAAAAAGTCAACAGTCAAAAAATGAAGAAAATTGTCTAAATGTTGAAGAAAAGAATGTTACTGTGTAGCCGCATGATGCTTATCTAGCCGGGTGATCAAGTTTCTTAACTAGCCGGGTGAAGTATTGATTATCTTGCCGTGTGAAAAATTTGAAGCTACTGTGTAGCCGGTTGATAGTATGATATGATGCCGGGTGACAAGATTTCAAAAGTCACTGTGCAGCCGGGTGATCAAATTTTTAAGTCACTATGAAGCCGGGTAAAGAAGATAATGCTACTGTACCACCGAGTGATGGATAAAACAAAACCAAGGTGTAGTCATTCCAAACTTTCTATATCAAACATGACACGACTATGTCATGACCCGACTCATGTCTACATTTTGTACCTGTGTTAAACAAGTGTTGACCCGTTCAACTGATGCTGACACGACTCAACAGTTGTCTGACCCGACCAAGCTTTTACATGAAGAAAATTTAATGTGTAGACACTCTGACCCGTCCCAACAATGTTGACACGGATCAACAGTACTTGACCCGTCTCAATAGTGTGTGACCTGACTAAGTGTTTTTACATGTTAAATTGTGTATGTTCACATGTTGACCCGTCCCAAAGGTTTGACCCGTCCCAACAGTAACATGACCCGTCCAAGGCTTCTGGGCCTAAATATCTGACCCGTCTGAAAAGTTGACCCGTCCCAAAGTTTTTAACCTAATTTTGAGACGGCTCATCTACATATAAATATTCCTTCCTCTTCACAACACTTATCACTTTTCACAATCACTTTCAAGCAAATACTATGTGTTCAAATCATTTTATATCATATTCAATCAAAGATTCTGTAACAAGTATTTGAGATTGAATAAGGTATAATCATCATGATCAAACATCGTCGACACCATTATTTATCTTAAAATTGAAATATTGTTGATGAACAGTAACTGAACTTGAATCGACACTTTGACTATATGTGTAAAAAACCGAAATCGATTGGTGTAATAGGTTAAAGTAACTGTTAATCACCAACATTCATTCATTAATCATCATCAAAACACCAAAAATCGACTGAATCAAAGAAAGATTTTAAAAAAGGGTCGAAACCGCCATTGATGAACATAGAATCATGTTCATGATTTTGATCAAACTGACAGAAAACATGTTGTTGAATGATCAACCGATGTTAAACATGAACATAAATCATTCAAAGCAACATCATTCATCAACAACAAATTTGTAATCAAAGAGACTAAGTGTTAATGTTCATAAAAATGTGTTAACAGTTAACAAATAGACAATTTTGCACAAGAGTTTTGAACAATATATGCTATCAATTGTTTTATAATTAATGTGTTCAATTGTACTGTTGGTTGTTATAATTGGTCATTATACTGTCTCATTACACAAATGTTGATTACTTATCTTTCTTGATTTCTAATACACATGTCTCTGTTTTCAGATGAATACTCTCAAATTTGAACCAAAGCACAATATTGTTGCTCTGCTGGATGAGAACATTCATGAAGCTGAGGGATATCAAGAAATGATCAGATTTCTCAGAAGAACAAGATATGTCTATGCAATGTGTGCAAAACCAATTGTGTATTCAAGACTTATCAAATCTTTCTATAGAACAGCTAAGGTAATTACTAATGATGATGGTGTATCTGTAGTCAGGGGAGAAATTACCAGACAGTTAAAATTAACTGTGTCTGAAGAGTCAATCAGGACTGCTTTAAGACTAGATGAAGATGAAGCAGGTGCACTTGATGAGTTTACGACTGCTGAATGCCAAGAATGCTTTATTAATATGAGAGACCCTCCTGTTTTTCCTAAGCAGCAGTTTGTAAGAGCTAGACTGAGCAAGCAATGGAAGTTGTTATGCTATGTTATTCAACAGTGCTTATCCAGAAGAAGTGACGCGTTCGATAGCTTTCCCTCAGATATTGCATCTCCAATTGTTGCAATAGCTGCAAATAGATCTTTCAACATGTCAAGATGGATTATGAAGGGGTTTATTTTCAATCTGGTGAAAGGGAAGAGATTCAAGTTCTTAATGTATCCAAGATTTTTACAGTTACTGATCAACATTGCACATCCTGTAATTCATGAAGAAGGTGTAAATGGTGATTTTGCTTTTGACTGAAGACATGAATGCTTCATCTTATCGTAAGATGAGCATCTGAAATGTTGCTGAAGTGCCAATGTTTGACTATATGCGAGATATAGCAAACAATGTGGAAGATATTGGTGGGATATATCATCATATTTCTCAGGGTGAAGTGATTAATCCTCTAGATCTTGTAGATGATATCCCAGATGCACTTAAATCTGATACTAGTGATGCTGATGAGAATGATTCTGAGAATGAAGAATCAAGCAGCAATGAATCAGAGAGTAATCATGATGATGATGATGATAACGATGTTGATCGATGTTATTGAAGCTGAATCAGATTCTAATCAAGCAGAAGAAGGAAAGATAGAAATGGATGTTCTTGTAGTGGAACCGATCCTTGTAGAAGATGTTAATGTGATTGAAGAAGTGAGTGTGCCTGAACATATAGATGTGGTTCAGATTGCACAAGAGGTTGTTGCTGAAGTAGAGACTGTGGCACAGACAGTCGATGAAACTACAGTTGTTCATTCTGTTCCTGATCCTATTGATATAGCCACATCATCTGCCTGAAACTGAACATTCTGAACAACCCAAGGGGTCTTCACCAAAGGTTGGTTTAGATGTTGATATGAACGAAGAAGAAGATGAAGTTTTTCACTTAAAGAAGATGGTAGCCAAGCTATTGGATGAAAATGCCAAATTAAAGGCTTCCAATGAGAGAAAGAATAAGAGATTAGCTGATTTCTGGGCTATGCAGTAAAAGAACCGAAAGCTCTGAGTCTGACAAAGAATTTGTTGCAGATGAGACTCATAGGGACGTCACAGTTTATTACACCAGATCACGACGATCTAAAGCTGTGACAGAACCGATTGTTGAATCAGTCCCTCTTCCCGATGAAGCTGCTGCTATTTTTTCATATGACAAAGCCGAGGGAAAACGTAAGTTAGATGAAGTTCCTAAAATTTTTGAAGAAGATGTGTCTGCAAAGAAAGCTAGAACCGAGGAAGCAGTTCAGGTTGAGCCGGTTCAAGCTGAAGTTGTTAAAGAATTAGAAGTGGTTAATATTCAGGATGAAGCAGGTCCGTCAATGAAAACTGTTGATGTACCACATATTGATGATATTCCTTTGGATCTTGAAGAGAAATTTGAATATTTAAGAAAGAAGAAGTATAATCGGGTATTTTTGGACCGATTAACAGTTTCTCAGGTATGTGAAGAATACGAAAAATGCTTGGCAGCTGAAACTTAAATACCTGCAGATCCAAAAAAATGATCCTCGAACAAGGAGAATGGGATACGAGAGCTGAAGCTATAATTGTCGATGAAGTACCTGTTGAAGAATTGAATCACAAAGATCCTGAAAGAATGAGATTCTTTGAGTTGAAAGACTAGTTATTATCTTGAAACTATTCAAGGAAAAAGGTTAGTGTGTTAGGAGCTGAAACCATGAAGAACCTAGTGAGAATGTTTCAGAAAACAGAGAAGATGCAAAAGAAAATTATGATCCTTGACATGGAGAATCCTGAATATAGTGAATTGACAAAGAGAACACGGATTCTAAAATCACAAGAAATTGTAAACATGTCATTGAGAATAGAAAGTCATGACAAAAGAAAAGAGTTGACAAGCATGTTTCCAGAATCACAATCTGGAGCATACGATGTATCTGAAGAGGTAAAAAGGACCAGAGATACAACGACGACTTTTGGTGACATGGTCAGAAGTGTCTTAAAAATAGGTCAAACAATTTCTGAATTGTTTTATGCAATGGTTGTTCCATCAGCTGATAAAGAAGTTAAAATTGTTGGATGGAAATATGATGAAGCATTCGATGTTTTTCTGGTAAAGCGTGTCAATGCTCTTTGTGATGTTTATCATTTCTAAACTTCAATCCTGCAACTTCATGTTCAGGACTTGAAAGAATTAGCTAAACTGCCATTACGTAATCCAACAAAGTCTGCACGTGGTGAAGGTTTAGTTAATTTAATTGAAGTGGGTGTTAATCGTGACAAAAAGTTTATTGAACTTAGATTTTAACAAGAAGACTCAATTTATTTTCAAGAAAAGAAGAAGAAGAAAATGCCAAATCCAAATGATGATGATGTATACTTGGTAAATCTAAGTGATAAGTTCTTTGAGAAATTCACAAAGCCGGGTTTAAAGGTGTTTGATGGAACACAACAAACAAAGCCAATTGTCAAAGTACTCTATCATGAAGAACATAAAGAGTTGAAATTGGTAAGAAACATAGAATATATGTCTGATGATTGCATTGAGATATTCGGGGCTTTTGAGTTAAAACTTCTTCATCCAAGATACATATATTTTCTGAGAAGTTACCAGATAGAGAAAGTAAAAGATGATGTTGCATAAAATGACAGAAAGTATTTTGTTGGGATCATTAATGCTCTGGCTGCTGCAATGGAAAGGATTGCTTTTCGCAAAGCAATTGCTTTTTCAAATCTGGAACGTTGAGATATCCAAAACATTGCTTACATGAGAATTACCATAAAAAGAGCATTAGAAGTTGTATCCTCTGATCATAGAGAACCATGTGTTATATATGCTAACATTGATTTTGCAAGATTAACTTTTGATACATTAATTCGAATGTCGAAGCAAAAGATTATGATCAATGAAAACAAGTCAGCACATCATGAGTTAAGAACCAAATATTCGAAAGAAAAACCAGTGTTTGTTGCTAAAGTTAAAGATGAAGATTTTTGATTCAAGAGAGATTGAAGATTAAAGAGAAAAAAATTAAAGCTGAAGATTTTTTATTTTGAAGACCAAAGATAAATCTTAGGAGGAGTACTGTTAGGGCTCGTTCCTATTAGAAGATTTACTTTGTTCTTTGTTTATACAAATTTATATAGTTTAGGGTTAATTTTGTATTATCACTAAGTAGTGATGCATAAAGAATGTTGCGAGTATGTGTTAGACAGAGAGTCTAGATCACAAATACACGTTAGAGAGAGAAACTGTGTGTGTGATTGTATTCTCCTGCACTTTGTACTACAACTATTGCTTTGATCATCAATACAATAGAATTATTTAGTAATGGATTGTGTTGTTGATTGAATTGTTGTTTCTGTACGTTGATCGTTCTGATTTGTGGGAGTATCGATCCAGTTGAACCTATCAACATTTATTAAAGGGCATTAATATTAAACTATCACCATCTAATTAAATAAAAATACCAACTACAAATTTGCATTAAAGTGCATTAATATGAAGTTGTTTTGTTAGGGGAGAACAAGGATACAAATAACCCATAAACCGTGCTTACTAGGAATGGTTAATGTAAAAAGAAATTGAAGTTTTTTTAAAAACAACAAAAAATACGTTTTATACAAATAGGTGTATATACGTTTTATAATTAAAAAACCATTAACTTATTAACTTTTTCATATATATTGCACCACAACAACAAACCACTACTTCAAAAATAAAATATGGATTAATGGCATGAAAAAGATATGAAGACCCCCGAAAACCAATATAGTACACAACCAATTCCAAAAGCATTAAGTTGGGCTCCTAACAAGTGGAGACGTCTAAGTCTCAAACATCAAGCGTCATCATCATCTGTAAAAAAGACCCTCTCAACAAGGTGTTGGAAGTGGAGCCAGAATTCGTGACGGAAGCGGTGCCAGAATTTATGACAGAAGCGGTGCTAGAATTCATGACGAAAGCGGTGTCGGAACCAGACCCTAAAAGGGTACGTCATTTTATCTTTTGAAATGAAGGATCATATAAATGGTCCAAAGACGCAGTCGAGTTCTATAATAACGGTGATGCTCCTTTCTGCTATTGTCGGTTTTTGGACTTCAATAAACTTGACTGTGACTTCTGGGGGACTCTTTTAGGAGACCGTGGTAATGGACGTCTTACTCCGTTGGTAACAATCATATTTTCCTTTATTAAATATTAGTTTGAAGCATCTAAATTTGTTACACAGTTACTATTTCTGTTTCAGCACATTGAAGGTTGGGTTAAACGGATGATGCTAATAAGAATTGGTTTGATAAGACAAAATGGCCCAAAAGTTTTTCAATGGACAATTCTACCACCACAATTTCGTGATGAACTCTTCCACGGAAGCTCTGTCAAATATGCAAATGGAACACATGATCCGTACCCACCATTTTGGGAGGTTAGATATGTTTATATTCCGTTATATGTCTCGAAATTGGATGAGTGGTTACTTGCTCGAATCGACTTTTATGCAATGGAGATGACTCAATATTGGTCTAACCACATATATTTGAAAGAATATGACTATCTGGTTTCTCTCTCAGTGTTGGATCCGTTTACACTTTTTTTTCAGTTGGTTATTGGATGAGATTCATTACTGGAAAAATTATAGGGGACCTTACATCCGTCAAAAAAAACGACAACTAAATGTTCATGTGTTTAGTGACAAATACTTGCCAACCAATGAAGTGGAACTTGGTGGTGATTCCGGGGTTCTGGCATGCATGTTAATGCAAAATATTGTCAAGAACAAAACCATAGATATGTAGGGAGATTTTAAAGACAAGTGCAAAAAATTCAGACAACATATGGCAAATCAGTTGTACAAGACCCGTTTCACACATGGTTAACTAAAAGACTAGACAACAACATTAGCGTCGGTAATGTTTTAATTAAACTTAAGTTTGAGTTGTGTTTTGTAATCGTCTAGTGAATAAAATGTGTTTGTTTAATGTCTGTGCATTAATAGTATATCTAGTTAAAATGTTTTATTCAAAGGATTATTAAAAAAAGACATTCCACAATCTCATTAATAAATACCCACACATCCCTCTTCCACTTTCACAAACTAAACACTTTCTCAATCTAATTTTATGCTTCCTCACCCCTCAATTTTTTATCCAATACTTTTTCTTTTAAGAAAATGACATCCTCCTTCAATCCGTTTGTTGTAGAATTATACTATGGGGGTGAAGTGTCATACACACAAGGGGTGGTTACACATGATGAATGTACCCATACCACTTCGTTTATTGTTAACTATCAAATGTGTTATGATGATTTCCTTAATCACATATCTAGAAGTATTCAAGTTGATAGACATACTTGTTGTCTGGAATTAACAATGTATTTTGAGTACAATGGAACTTCACATGCTGCATCTATTCAAAGAGAAAGTGATTTGGGTTACATTTACCACCTAGCTTCTATTCCGGGTTACAAATGTATAATCCATGTAAATGTCCAACAAGGTGGCTACATGAATCTTTTACGTGGTATGACTTTATCACAACCAGAAGCATACAAACAATTTCAAATAGAAACTCAACTCGAAGAGTCAACCTACACCAACCTGGATTATATAGAAACATAAGAATCTCAGCACAACTATCACTCACAAGGTTACTTTTTTATCATTGTTATACCTATTATTATCACTAGTTTTCTAAATGTTTTTTAAAAATTTTATTGAATTTTTTTCACTTTTGTTTTAAGACAATAATGATGCTTCAACCGAACAAATTGATGAAACGGAAGAAAGTGAACAATCTCCATCGGAATATGAAATAGAAGAAGATGCACTAATCCCTCCTTTACCTCAGCATCAAAGTATGGGGCTTACAGGTTCCCCTTATTTGAATGATGTAGGTACTGAAGTGGATGCGGATTATATCCCCCTTGATAATTTTGGTGAAAAGGATATGATGTTTTGTGATGAGCAAACACAAGAGATAGGTCTAAACATGTATTTCATTAACAAACGCTAAGTTGACTATTCTGTTCGATTATGGAATGTCAACCATAACCGAGAGATTTATATGGCTGATACAAGACCAAAAGTCTACACAGCAAAATGTAAAAGCATTCATGATCCAAACAATAACACCTCTTCACAATGTCTGTGGACGATAACGACAAGAAAATTAAAAGATTCCAATCATTTCAAGGTCACTAAATGGACCAATGCACATAGCTGCTTTACCACTGTATCACGCAACAATAACCGGGTTCTTAGATCCGCCGTTGTCGCAACCCATATACAAGAACAAGTTGTTGCAGATGCTTCCTTTCTTGTAAAACAGATTCAAGCTATCATCAAAGAGAAGTTAAGTGTTGATATCACATACGGAAAGGCTTGGGTGGCCCACAAAAAAGTTGTCGAGAACATATACGGTAGTTGGGAAAAAAATTTCGATGAATTACCACACTACCTTTTGGCGCTACAATAGGCAAATCCATGCACCGTTGTAGAGTGGTTACATCATCCCAATAGCCCATCTCATTGCTCCATATTTAAGTATGTGTTTTGAGCATTTTTGCCAAGTATTATAGCTTTTAGTTGGTGCATTCCCGTAATATGAATAGAGGCCACTCATCTATAGGGACAATACAAGTGAAAAATATTGATGGTTGTTACAAAAAATGCAAACAACATGATCTTGCCGGTGGCGTACGCACTCGTATACGAAGAGACCAATGAAAGCTGGAAGTGGTTCCTTCAACAGTTTGCAGATAAAGTTCAAGATCCCAGACAACGCAAACTTTGTGTCATATCCGACAGACATGCTAGCATTAAACATGCCATGGATAACCCGCGTGTCTGGAAGGAACCTAACACCCACCACCGGTTTTGTCTCAGACATGTTAGAAGCAATTTTATGCAAAAGTTCAAGAATGTGAGCTTGAAAAAAATGTGTTGGGAGATTAGGAGTACACCACAACAGAGAAAGTATGATCGTCTGATGTCTGAGCTTGAGTCAACAAACAAAGAGGCATGGCGGTACCTAAAAGGGATTGATGAAAGAAAGTGGAAACTGCTTTTCCACAGGGGTAATTGTCGATGGGGTAACCTCACTAACAACATTTCAGAATGTATGAATAACTTGTTACGTGGTGCTAGGTTGCTCCCAATAAGAGAATTAATAGAGTATACCTTTAAAAGAGAGGTGGAGAAGTACCACAATCATTACAAAAAAGCACGTGATTGTGTGACTGTGTTTCCAGAACGCATATGGAATTTGTTCCATGCTCGTGACATACGAGCTCAAGAACACAGGGTATACACTTATTCAGAGCAAGATCAACGGTATATGGTGGAGACAAGGCTACATACCTCTGATGACTCAGGTGGTAGTCCTTACACCGTAGAATACGGTAATCAAACATGCTCCTGTGGCAAGTGGCAGGTTTACCGGTTCCCTTGTAGCCATGCACTTGTTGTTTGTCATTACCTAGGTAGAGATCCGAAACAAACATCCAATAACCGGTACTATACCGACTCTTATCGTGGACAATACAATGACCAATATTACCCGGTACCTCATTATCAAGACTGGTTGTCTGCCGGTTGGACACTTTGTGGCGATGCATAAAAGATTACTATAGTACGACGAAGGCGTCGTGCTAGGAGGATGCATAACGAAATGGACGCCAGCTATCCCGAGGAACGGACAGGTCGTAGATGTTCAGGATGTAAACAAACAGGTCACAGAATTAAGAAGTGTCCTTACCGAATTAATTAACTCTTATAGTTGATTATTGTTGTGACACCACACCCGATGGCAGAAACACCGGGTTGTCACAATTGTAATACGTTAATTTAATTTAATGTATTCCACTTAGTTTGTTTTAATTTAAAAGATTATAAATAAAATAATAATAAGGATTAAGTGAAATATAAAATTCAAAAGTCTAAAATTAAAAAAAAACTTGTAAATGAAAAACAAAATCAATTCAATTCAATGAGTTTCTCTTTTAATAAATGTAACGGTAGATAATGAAAATGAAATAGTGAACGAACATATTTATACCTAACATAGTCTGCAACTTTTAAAAACCCACACATTACTTTCACATAAACTGTGCCACCTCACCATGGTTTATGAGTAAATGCTTAAAGGACATGTTCTGCAACTTTTATCTACAACTAGTCTGCAACTTTTATTTATGAGTAAATACTTTCACATAAACCGTGCCACCTCACCACGGTTTATGAATTGGGTTTGTTTTTCATTTACAAGTTTTTTTTTATTTTAGACTTTTGAATTTTATATTCCTCTTTTAAAAACTCACACATTACTTTCACATAAACCGTGCCACCTCTTTTAAAAACTCACTTTTGAATTGGGTTTATGGGCATATGATTTTATATATTTTTTTGGTTTTTTTAAGTCACTTTAATTTATATGGTTTTTTTAAGTCACTATATATATTTGTTGTTTTAATATAAAGTTCAGTTTTTTTTTTGTTAAGTCTCTATCTCATAAACGATTTGTTGCGATACAAAGAGGTGACGATTTGTTGCGATACAAAGAGGTGACATAACGATACGACAAATCCATAAATTATTCATTTTTTAAACGACGGAAATTTATTAAAATGACACAACTAGCAAGATGCTAGGGCCTGAAACATTTCATTAACAAGACGAAACTTATTTATTAACTCAACGACAAACACCGAAACTCACAATCCATAAATAGTTTAGTAACACAACAACAAATAACGAAAGATATTCATTAATGCTAATCTAGGGTGCTTGAGACTCGCGTTCACATGTAACACTAATCTAACAAATCGCACCCTTCTTCTATGAGAAATCATTAACATTTTCTGGTTCTCTAGTGCCAGATTCTTTGCCTATAATAATTTAATTCTTCCAATGGTGAGAGTAAGAACTCGACGACTAGATGACGGTCAAGGTAATGTCGAGATACAAGACCTCGGGGAATGATTTCGATTTTACTTAGTTATATAAAAACAATATCAACTCAGTATACGGTATTGAGGTTTGGGAGATGGTCGGATTGTGGAGTTGCCTTTCATTCTGGTAGCTGTTGTTTTTGTTTCTCAATGTGAGGGGGTTTTATAGTGAAAAATATAGAAGTAAAAGGTATATTTATCTCATTTACCCTTTATTTAACATCCCTTCTTCTTCATTTTTCTCTTAATTAAATATTTTATATATATATATATATATATATATATATATATATATATATATATATATATATATATATATATATATATATATATATATTGTATATAAACCGTGCCACCTTAGAGCGGTTTATGAGTTATTATATTTGGGTGTTTTTTTATTTTTTGTTTAGTGAAATGTTATGGTATTTGGTGAAAATTCTCAAATGACACATGTTTTTAACATTTTTGGTTTAAAAAAGTAAAATATTTAACATGGATGTCCGGAAATGCCATAAATGCTACTACAAATCTTATAACATAAACCGCCCCAAAGAGATATTGTTTATGGGTTATTAAAATTTAAAAAAAATGTCTGTATCGAAAATGTCATTAATGACAAGTAAATTACTTTTAACATAAACCGCTCCAAGGGGAGACGATGTTATTAAAATAAAAAAATATATGTTAGTACATTATGGGAGACTGAAATACCAGTAAATTAATTTGAACCTTTTCTTTAAATACAAAATATAAATTATCTTGTTACATTTTTGTAAGTAGTTTGACGGGTCATCTCTTTGTTGTGGTAACTTTGACCGTTGCGACGTGGTGACACATGTACGAACGCTCAAAGGAGTTAACTAAAAGCAGAAAATCGTGGTCTTACGTAACCTCTTCGCAACGCAACAAATCGTGTCTTAAACGGAGTTACAACTACAAAGATACAAACGCTCAAAGTTGTTATAATGTGTAGTCGTTGACAAAAAAACTAACATTTTGCCCGAGTGCGTTTATGTTTGTTAGTCAAGTTAGTTTTTAAGTAGTTTGAAAGTTTATCCTTAACATTTAAATGATTTGTTAAGTTTTTAGTTAAGTTAACTTTTAACCGGAGATGTTAAGTTTGGAGTTAAGTTGGTTAAGTTCTAACTTGGTCCAGTTAAGTTCATTAGAGTTAACGATGGGATTTTAACGTTGTTAGTGTCAAATTTGTTTTTGTTCATAAAGCGTCCCATGCCGGAGCGGTTTTAGTAAAAAAAAAAAAACTATTTCACTAACACAAGTACGAGTGTCAGGATGACTCAATGATTGGCAAAAAAATATTGTTCATAAACCGCTCCACCTAGGAGCGGTTATACCATTTACCAAGTACGAGTACCTCATTCACCCAGGAGTAGGCAAGATGTACTATACCATGAATGACCAATTTTGGTGGCCTGGAATGAAGAAAGACATTGCAACCTATGTAGAACGTTGCATGACATGTCTCCAGGTGAAGGCCGAGAACCAAAAACCATCTGATATGCTCCAACCCCTTGAGATCCCTATGTGGAAGTGGGAAATGATCACGATGGATTTCGTGATGGGTTTGCCAAAAACAAAGAAGGGGAATGACGCTATATGGGTAATCGTGGACATGCTCACTAAATCCACCCACTTCCTACCTATGAAAGAAAGTACCGGAGCTGAGAAACTCGCCTAGTTGTATGTCGACGAGATAGTGGCAAGGCACAGAGTACCGGTGTCTATTGTTTCTGATAGCGCGGGAGGTTCACATCCCGGTATTGGAGGCAATTCCATGAAGCTCTCGTCACTAAATTAATCCCGGTATTGGAGACAATTCCATGAGTACAGCCTACCACCCGCAAACAGATGGTCAGAGTGAGAGGACCATCCAAACCTTGGAAGATATCTTGCGGGCTTGTGTGATAGATTTTGGAGGTAGTTGGGACACCCACCTCCCGTTAGCTAAATTCTCCTACAACAATAGCTATCACAAAAGTTTGAAGGCCTCACTATTTGAAGTTTTATATGGCCGAAGGTGTCGAGGGTCAGATGACCGGCCCCGAAAAGGTGTTGGATACCATTGAAAAAGTAAAGTTATTCGGGAGCGACTCGTAGTGGCACAAAGCCGACAAAAGAGCTATGCTGACAGACGTCGAAAGCCATTAGAGTTCACAGAAGGAGATAAAGTTATGTTAAAAGTATCACCATGGAAAGGTACTATTCGTTTTGAAAAACAGGGAAAGCTGAGTCCCAGATTCATTGGACCCTTCGAGATAACTGCTAGAATAGGCAAGGTGGCCTATAGACTCGAACTCCCGAAAGAGCTGCGTGGAATCCACCCAGTCTTCCATGTCTCCCAACTCCGAAAATGTCTGTCTGACGAAACCTTGCAAATCCCACTGGAAGAAATCCAAGTGGACGAACGACTAAATTTTGTTGGGGAGCCAACATAAATAGTCGAAAAGCATGTTAAAAATCTAAGACGAAAACGCATTCGCATTGTTAAACTCAAATGGAATGCAAGGCATGGTTCTGAGTTTACCTGGGAACCAGAAGACGCTATGAGAAAGAAGTACCCTCAATTGTTCTTAGAATGATACCGGGACGAAATACCAATAAGGAGGGGAGAATGTGAGACTCCGACCCATACAAAGATAAAGAGACTTTAGCCTGCGCGTATCGCCTAAAAAAGGTATTCTACGCGATACACGCAAAAGAGGCTTTAGTTCTCAAAATTAAATCAACAAACTAATGATAGTTCTCAAAATTACATAGTTGCTTGCTTTAGTTTGTTGATGTTATGTAACAAACAATCATTTTTCGTTTTGAGAACTATGTAATTGTTGTTTGAAATTTAATGTTAAAAAGCTTTAAGTGTTAAGCTGTGTGTGTGTGTATGTTGTTGTTCCGCTGCGTTGCTCCTGATATCCATTCATCACGCGTGTAAACACCCCCCCGGGCACCAACGGACCGCCCGCCCGCCGCGTTGGGGTTGTGACAGGCTTGGTATCAGAGCCGTAGTTTAAGCGCACTAGATACAAGCTTAGTATCTAGACTTAAACTAAGAAAAGATAGGATAAATGCCTGCATAGGTGTATAGAAGTTGCCTTTCTAGATAGGGAAATGGGTTTTGGTATGAACATGGTGGAGAACGGCTAAGAACACGATCAGCGCGGTAAATAAATAATTGCAACTAGCCAATGTCATTATTTGTTTACAAGCACTATATTGTTCTTGATCATAGTACATCATGTGAATACTGACTCCATGCTCTATTTTATAGGTAGAATTATGGGTGGTAAAATGAAAGGTAGTGGTAGACGTCCTCATACAAGAGGAAGTACTAGGACGAACACGAATCAAGAAACTGAGAACACCGAGACTATCAGGAATCATGATAATGACGGAGAGGGAAGTTATCATGACGGAAACCCAGTTTAATTCGGCGGTTGCTGATCAAGACTCTAAGGTGCTAGAAGCCACATTGCCTAGGATCTTAGACTCTGCATTGCAGAGGAAATCAAATGAAGAGAACCGTGGAGGCAGCGGTGGCACCGGAGGCAGTGGTGGTACCGGAGGCAGTGGTGGCACGGGAAGTGGTGGCAATGCCAGAGGCGATGGTGGTTCGGGTGGAGACGATGACGGAAGAATCCCTAAGCAAGGTTGCTTATATAAAGGTTCTAAGGATTGTTCTCCTAAACCCTTCAATGGAAAAGGTGGTGCCAGAACGACGTACAATTGGATTTTTGCGATGGAAACCGTGATCAACATCAGTGAGTGCCGAGAAGATAAAGCGGTCAAATATGCTGCTCATTCATTTGAAGAAGAAGCTATGCATTGGTGGAAGACGATAGTCCAAAGGAAAGGACAAGCCGCTATCGATAGCATGAGGTGGAATGACATTAAGGAGTTGGTTCTCAGTCAGTTCTGTCCTCAGAAAGAGTTGGACAAGATGGCGATGGAGTTTCTTCGGCTAGAGGCTGGATCGATGACGCATCGTGAATACACCTCTAGATTCAACGAGATGGCTTTGTTGGTTACCCACTAAGTTACTCCGGAGTCTAGAAGGTTGAGATGTTATATCCAGGGGCTTGCACCAAAAGTCCGAACACATGTGAAGGCAAAAGGACCAACGGCCTTTGATGAAGCAGTAGGACTGAGCGCAATCCTGAATACACCTCTAGAGGAGTTGGTTCTCAGTCAGTTCTGTCCTCAGAAAGAGTTGGACAAGATGGAGATGGAGTTTCTTCGGCTAGAGGCTGGATCGATGACGCATCGTGAATACACCTCTAGATTCAACGAGATGGCCTTGTTGGTTCCCCACTTAGTTACTCCTGAGTCTAGAAGGTTGAGATGTTATATCCAAGGGCTTGCACCAAAATTCCGAACACATGTGAAGGCAAAAGGACCAGCGTCCTTTGATGAAGCAGTAGGACTAAGCGCAATCATCTACGATGAGGTGCAAAGTCAAGAGGTACATGAAGGAGAAAGGAAGAGGAAGTCGGAGGATAAAAAGAGTGGTTCCGGCGGTAGATTCAAGTTCAAAAAGGGAGAAGGTGGTAGCAAAGATAAGGGGAAGGCTGGAGAGAAATATCAAGAGAAGATGTGTTACAAATGTCAGCAATCGGGACATCTCTCAAGATCGTGTCCGACGATTAAGTGTTATAATTGTCAGGAAAAAGGGCATTGTAAGAATGATTGCCCTAAAATTAAAGGATGAAAGAACCCAGCCAATGGGCGGGTGTTTGTTATGAAGAAGGGTGGTGATAAAGAAGTTAATGAGGATGTTGTGGCAGGTATGTTCCCTCTAAACAACGTTTATGCTAAGGTTTTATTTCACACGGGTGCAAATAAGAGTTTTGTGTCAACTTCCTTTGGTTAATACCTAGGAAAAGAACCTGTAGTACTAGATCTTGCTTATGAGGTAGAAACCACAAATGGAGGAAGTGATGTGATAACAGTAGTGTATAAGGATTGCTTGCTTAATTTAAATGGTGTTGAGTTTCCAGTTGATGTTATGCCTATGAACTTGTGTGGTTATTATGTAGTCATAGGAATGAACTGGTTAACTTATAATCGAGCCCAAGTTGATTGTGAGAAAAAGTTGGTTAGGGTATGTAAGTCAGATGGTAAAACATTAGTGGTTAAGGGAGATAGTATCGGAGGTAATATTCGGATGATATCTGCAATTAAGGCTAGTAAATACGTGATGAAAGGTTGTGAGGCTTTTATAGCCTATGCTTTAGATGCTAAACCCGAAAAACAGATATCGGAAATCCAAGTCGTGTGTGATTACCCTGATGTGTTTCCTAAAGACTTACCTGGACTCCTTCCCAACCGACAAATCGAATTTCGAATCGATTTAATACCTGAAGCAAGGCCGATTGCGAAGGCTCCTTATCGTTTGGCGCCCTCCGAATTGGAAGAGCTGATGAAGCAAGTCCAGGAGTTGCTCGACTTAGGCTTCATTGGACCGAGTTCATCCCTTTGGGGTCCACCAGTTCTGTTTGTGAAGAAGAAGGACGGCTCCATGCGGATGTGCATCGACTACCGTTAGCTGAACAAGTTGACAATTAAGAACAACTATCCTTTGCCGAGGATAGACGATCTGTTTGATCAGCTGCAAGGAGCCAGCTATTTCTCCAAGATCGATCTTAGGTCTGGATACCGTCAACTAAAGGTGCGGGAAGAAGATATTACCAAGACGGCTTTTAGAACCCGTTATGGGCACTATGAGTTTTTGGTTATGTCTTTTGGATTAACCAATGCCCCTGCAGCATTCATGGATCTCATGAACAGAGTCTACAAGCCGTATCTGGACAAATTCGTCATTGTCTTTATCGATGATATTTTGGTCTATTCGAGAGAATAAAATGATCATGTTGAACACTTGAAGAAGGTTATGGAAACTCTCAGTCAGGAGAAGGTGTACGCTAAGTTCTCAAAGTGTGATTTTTGGAAGAGAGAATTTCAATTTCTCGGGCATGTGATAAATGAAGATGGTGTTCAAATAGATCCAACTAAGATAGAGGCTATAATGAAATGGGAAGTCCCGAAGACTCCCACGGAAATTAGATGCTTATTTGGTCTAGCTGGGTACTACCAAAGATTTATCAAGGACTTCTCTAAGATTGCTACACCGATGACTGCATTAACGCGGAAGAAGGCTGAGTTCAAATGGGGACCCGAACAAGAGGAAGTCTTTAGCGTCTTGAAGAAGAAGCTCTGTAGCACTCCAATTCTTTCACTACCCGAGGGTAATGAGGATTTTGTGGTATATTGTGATGCCTCACTTAATGATCTTGGTTGCGTGCTGATGCAACGAGATAAGGTCATTGCCTATGCATCACGAAAATTGAGCGTTCATGAGAAACGTTACACCACACATGACTTGGAATTAGGTGCTATAGTGTTTGCCTTGAAGACGTGGCGACACTATCTTTACGGTACTAAATTCGTGATATATTCTGATCACAAAAGCCTTCAACACCTTTTTGATCAGAAGGAGCTAAATATGAGGCAACGTAGATGGATGGAATTGCTTAGCGATTATGATTGTGAGATCAAATACCACCCTGGCAAGGCCAATGTGGTAGCAGATGCCCTGGGTCGGAAGGAGAGGGTTAAACCCATTAGAGTAAGGGATTTGCAGATCGTTGTAACGATTGATTGGAAGGATCAGATCGTTGAAGCTCAGACAAATGCCTTGAAGGAAGAAAGCATCAGGAAGGAGCGAATGGTGAGAAAGGAAGGTTTGTTGACAAAGGGAAATGATGAGATTCTAAGGTTTGGGTCAAGAATTTGGATTCCAATGTATGGAGGTATCCAGGATAAGATTCTTGACGAAACCCACAAGTCTAAGTATGTAACACCAATAAAAATTTCGTATCCGAATTATTAGTTAAGATACTCGACCGGGTGGTCATAAAAAGTAGTTGGTATATATATAACAATAATATTTCAAATATAGTCAAACGAGTAAGAAACGGATAAAATGGTTCTTAGAAATGTGAAATGTGAACTGTTTAGACGATCAATTATTATTTTAGGAGACCGTCTTTATAATAAAGAAAATTATATTAGATTTGAACTTTCTCTGTTTTTAACGAAACTTAGGTCGATGCGTAGAGAATGATGAGCTCATCCTAGCGGTATACTTATACTTTTATAGAACGGTATATTTTAAAAGTTATACGAGAAAAACGAATGAAGCAGCTAAATTAATTAATTCTAATATTATAACCAAGCTAGCAGGCTAGCATGTCAATTTATATATGCATCCCACATCGATGCTATGAAAAGTTGAGCTGTGTACTTACTTATATAGAAGCTTAGGGTTAGAGTATTATAGATTCAGTTCTTTTAACGGGAATGCTCTAGTTTAGAGAATCCCGAGCATAAAGTACCATATTGGGTGTTGTTAGTAGTCATTTTTGGAGCACGAATAGGGAGACTCTACGTCAAATTTCCGTGGATAGTTTAAGAGGTATATCCTTATTTAAATTTATGTCTAGTTAATAGTTATATTTGTTAGTATATATTTTGTGGGGCTTAGGGTCAGGGTCGGGGTAGACGTTGGGTAACTTGACCTTGGTCTAGACATGGACTGATCAACCATGTCTAAACTAGATAGAGTTATCCATAGTTGACCACGGTGCTGACAAGCCAGTACCTCACTCCTTACATAATTAATAGTTAAGACTTGCCGTAATGCTAACCAGGAACCAAACTTGGTAATTGTTACAGTAGCACCATTTAAGCCATCAATATAGTTTAAAGGCACAAGGATCTTGGTCAGAAATCTCAAAGGGGTAGAAAGTAAGAAGAAGTGTTGTCCAATAGATGTTATCCTGATTAAGGTGAATACATTTGTATTTTAAATGCTTTTGTAAAATCTTTATTATTTCGAAACCAGCATGAAAAGTAGTTAATATATTAATGCATGTTGGTAAAATACGAGACGAACACTTGGCACGTACGGTCTGATCAGAAATGGTATACACGTGCTTAGGCAGAACTCATACGGTGAGTTCTGTAACTAAGCGTGGCTGGTACAGTTTGCGTGCCCAAAGGTATGAGATTCCCTAGGCACCAGAGTTATAATGAAATAACTCACAGCCAACAAACTATTATCAGTGTGCAAGATGGTGTGTATTTTATCCATGTTCCTAGTATGGTTAATCTAAATTAATGCTTTCATGCTTTTAAATGATTTGGGTCTACAGATGATATTCACCAGCATTATCGCTGACGTTTTATTTTGAAAACCTTTTAGAGGTAATGAATAGAAATGTATGGAATTGCTAAGTGCCATGTTGTACATATAATGTTTTACATGTGCACGTTAGCTAATTAAGCGCAAGATACATCAAAGAAGAATGGACGCATTCGATGAAGAAATCTTGTAGCTTTAAATATGTTAGGGCTCGTTTCTAGTTAAGATTTACTTTGTACTTTGTTTATACATGTTTGTATAGTTTAGGGTTAATTTTGTATTTTCCCTAATGTGTTGATGCATAAAGCATGTTGTGAGAGAATGTTAGATAGAGAGTCTAGATCACAATTACACGCTAGAGAGAGAATTGTGTATGTGATTTGTATTCTCCTGCACATTTGTACTACAACTTTTATGCTTTGATCATCAATACAAGAGAATTATTAGTAATGGATTGTGTTGTTGATTGAATTGTGTGTTTGTACTTAGATTGTTCTGATTTGCAGCAATATCGATCCAATTGAACCTATCAATTGGTATCAAAGCTGTTGGTATTGTGTGTGTTCTTCGCTATTCATCAAGCAAAAACACATCAATATTGCTCAAATCATGATATGAATGATCTGTTGCTGTTTTTAGTTGTGATTCATCATCGTAATCACTTCTAATTCACAACAATTGTGCAAATTCCATCAGGTTATCATCAGATCTGAGGAATTAAGAAGGAATTGAAGTTTACTGTTCGATCGAAATTTTGCTTAAATTCATCAAAATTTGATCATGTTTTGGATTGATTGAGATTGAAGGTTGATAATCAGTATATTTCACTGATTGGGTGTGAGTTTTGGACAAATTGGACAAGTTTCATTAAAATTCTGAAAAATCGATTGAACGAAATGATGAACAGGATGAACTGGTTGAAGATTAACTAGCCGGGTGATAAATTTGACTTAGACAAAATTTTTATTGGACTTAGATTTGTGAACAATTAGGTCCTGTGCAGCCGTGAAAAGGATTTTTTTCTAGCTGGGTAAAGAATTTGCGAGAAAAAGGTTGTACTGTTTAGCCGGATCAATGAACTGTTGTGCTGGGTGATCAACTGTTCAGCCGGGTGATTAACATTTCAGCCGGGTGATTGACAACTGTTTAGCCGGGTAAACAACATTTATGCCGTGTGATCAACAATTGTTCAGCCTGGTAAACCTTTTTGCCGTGTCAAGTTCCAAGCCGTGTTAAGTTTTTAGCCGTGTCAAGTGTCACTATTCAGCCGTGTAACTGTTCAGCCGGGTAACTCTACCTGCCGGGTGAAGATTGCAAGTGATTGAATATTGACAACTGTTGAGCCGTGTCACTGTTTAGACGGGTGAAGAAAAATTCTCAGCCGGGTGAAGAAGAAAGGTTACTGTTCAGCCGGGTGAAGAACAAATTTTCACTGTTCAGCCGTGTGACTTGTTTTCAGTTGTTTCAAACCTTTTATCTTATCTTGTCATTATTTTTAAATTTTAACTGTCTATTTTCAAAAATCATCAAAAACACAAAAAAAATAATTTTTTTTTAAATCTTTAAAATGGCACCTAATGATGTTTCTGATAACCGTGTTCCTAGATTGGTTAATCGTGCAGATTTCAAGAACTGGACAATCAGATTGAAGCATCATCTATGCTCTATTGACAATGATCTATGGAAGTCAATTGATAAAGGTCCTCACATTCCTACTCAGACTGCTCCTGACAGTGCAAGCACCTACACCAAAGATTCAACTGAACCTTATCCTGAAGATAATCTATCAGCAGAAGACTTACGAAAGGTCAAAAATGACAGTAAGGCTTACTCTTTGATGTGTAAGGGACTGCCACTTCAAGTGCTGTAAAGATTGGATGCTTATCAAACTGGCTACACATTGTTCAAAGCATTGAAATCAATCTGTGAAGGAGGAGAACACTTGAGAAGTCTTAAGAAGCAAAAATTGAAGAGACAACTGGAATTATTTGAACATATTGCTAGAGAATCTGTGCACCAGATGATGAATAGATTTGTTCACCTAACTACTGAATTGACAAATGTTGGTGCAAAGACAGATCTTCAAGATCTGAATGACAGATTGTTGTGTGCTCTTCCATCTTCATGGAAACAGACTGTGACTCTACTGAAGCATACTGAAAAGTTTCCAATGGACTTAGATCTGCTCATTGCAAAAATAGAAGAAGTTGAGATTGATGAAAGTTCAAGAAATACTGACAGATCAGGTTCACATGCTCAGTACAAGTTCGTTGTGAATCCTTCCAACACAGTGGAGAATGCTTTTCTTGCACAGGATACTACAAAAACTGATGATGAGGGTGATTTATTTGTTGGTGCAAGCTTTTATACTGATTCGTCATACATCCCAAACTCACCAACATATTCTCAACCTCAATCTCCACCAAGAGCTCAAGTTCAAAGTCAGAATGTGAAAACTCAATCAGAAAATCAAAGTTCTACAGTTCAAGCCAAAGTAAAAGATGTGATGAACATCTTGTTACAAGATGATGAGACAAAGAATGCATTTACTACTTTCATGGCAAGTTTTCAAGCATATCAAGGAAGTTATTTGACTCAGATGGATGTTGTGCTTCAAGATCTATTTGAAATGGATCCTGATGACGTTGAGGAAATGGATTTAAATTGGCAAATGGTGATGGTTGCATATCGAACTCAGAAACATGCATATGTAAACCGAAGCTACAAGCCACATGCAAACAAGACAGTTGGTTTTGACAAGTCAAAGGCCAGATGTTTCAACTGTAACTGCTATGGTCATTTTTCTAGGGAATGCAAGGCTCCTAAGAATCAGAATTATAATGATCAAGCTGGCTCAAGTGGACAGAATAAATGTCAAAGTCAGAACTTACAACAGTCTTCAAGCTATCAAAACAGGAATCAACGTTTCATGCAGAAGCCATATCAAAGTCTTCCAATGCCAGAACTGAAAGATGAAGGCAAGAAGCCAGAAGATCAGAACAAAGCACTGGTGGTTAGTGTGAAAGACGGATATGACTGGTATGTGAAATTGAAGAAGATTGGTCTGAAGAAGGGGATGATCAACTGATTAAAGCTGTGAGTGAAGATTCTGAAGACTATGATTGGAGTGCAAAGTCAGATCCTGTCGAAGAATCTGAACCAGAAGTTGCGCTTATGGCTACATCTGACGAATCTTCATCATCTGTTGAGCAACCAAAGGTTAGTCCTGAACTACCTCCTAACTATGTTCCTTTGCCTTATGATGTTAAAGGTAGGTTATGTTCTGAACAATGCATTAAACAAGTGGAACATTATCAAACTCATTCTTTTAAAATTGGTGACAAATTAAGCAAACATGAAAAAAATTCATGAACACCTTAAAATTGATCACAAAATTGCTGATGAGAAGATATTGTCACTTAAAAAATCATGGAACAAAACCTTAAAGGAATTGGAACTAGTGACAAAACAACTTAAAGAAATGACAAAGAATTTTGAACAAGAAAAAGTTGCTCATGCAGTCACGCAGGTTGAACTAACAAAGGTAAAAAAGTTGTAAAACAATGGTGAGACAACTTGTGAGTGAAAGAGGTAATAAAAGCAAACTAGGATTGGGTTTTACTCATGAACCAATGCCTAAATCAATCACTAACACTTGAAAACTTCAATGAATTTGATCATTCACCTGAAAATGAACAAAGATTCAAAGAAATTCAAAGAAGTAAATCTGAATCCGAAGGATCTGAAGTGTTACTGGAATGCTTGAAAGAAGATGACGTTGTGACAGTTGAAGCTGATGATGAAGCTAGCAACAAATCTGATCCTATTCTGGTTCAACTTGTTGAATATCCGGAACTGAATCCTAAACCAGCAGAAAAAGTGAAGGATGAAGCTGAATTTTCAGGATACAATGATCCAGAATACATCAAGTGGAAGAATGAACAGAAAGCCATTGTTGCTGATCAACTGATCAAGAAGAAAGCAGTGAAGAAGACTGAAGTTTCAAATGCAAAGGTGTAGAAATCGAAATTAACAAACAATCAATCTGAAACAAAACAGTCGAAAGGTAAAAGTGTCATAACACCAAATGACAAACCCAAAGCTCAAACTGTTAAAACTGACAATGTCAAACCTGTGAAAAAGAAAGTGGTCAAAAGCTAAAACAATCAAGTTTGTGTCTGCAGGAACATTCGATATGAACGGATCTTATGGTAACCAAATCAATTCTTCAATCAAATCTAACTCTGGTCTGAAAACAGGTTGAGGTCCTAAGACTTCTGCTGTCAATGATAAAAGATTTGAATCAAAGAAGGTAACCAAACAATATGGTTTAAAATCGAACCAAGTTCCCAAGAAATCAAAATCACAAACAAAATCTTCACAAAACAATGTTGTTAACTTAAAACCGAACAAAACTGATAATGAATCACGAGTGAGTTCAACATCAAAAGTTAACAATCGGCTCTTTAGGATTAGCAAGAAACATTGTGAGATTTGTGATCATTATAATCATGTTACTGCTGAATGTTTCTTTTTAACAGGTACTGCAATTACTGTGACAAAAGAAATCATTCTTCAGAAGAATGTTTTTATAACAAATTCTGTGATATTTGTGAAAGAAGAAATCATGACACTGCAGATTGTTTCTTTCGGAAAAACTCATCAAGAGAAATGACTCCTTTTCCGAATTTTCAAAGAAATCAATCTTTTGGTTTTCAAAAATTTAACCAAAGTCATTCTCCTGATTTGAGAACTTTCAAACGAAACAATTCTGGTTTTAATGACTTTTCATCCAGAAATGTGCAGGTTAACAGTTTTAAGCCGAGAGCTTTGATGGTGAGATATCAGAAATTTGAAAATAACCTTGATCCTAAGTTAGAGGAAAGGTTCATTGCTTTAAGAAGAAAGTAACAAATCAAGTCGTTGGGCGAAACAGTTTTCAACCAAATCTCTCAAATGAAACAAATTTTCAAAATCTACATTATCAACAAGTTACTGTTACAGATAGATTCGGAAAACCCAAGACCATGTGGGCCTGGGTTGACCAAACTAACTAGGTAAATGTAGAAATGCAGGTACGCCCTCGAAGACCTATCAACTCATGGTTTGTTGATAGTGGGTGTAGCCGGCATATGACAGGCAATCATGCCTTGCTTCAAGATTTTAAGCTAAAGAATGGTACTCATGTTGCATTTGGAGGAGATGCTGTTGGAAGGATTACTGGAGAAGGAACCGTGTCAAATGGAGTCATTAGCTTTGATAAAGTCAACTACTGTGCACAGTTGAACTTTAATTTGCTAAGTGTATCTCAAATTTGTGACAAATCATATTCAACATTGTTTGATGATTCTTTTTGTTACATACTCAAACCAGATTTCAAGATTGATAATGAATGGGTGGTGGTTAAAGCTCCAAGAGATCGTGATGTATACAAGCTTGATATGTCGCAGATTGATGCTGAAACCGAAACCACTTGTCTCATTGCGCATGCTTCAAATGATGAGAGTCAGCTTTGGCATAGACGGCTGGGTCATTCAAACTTCAGAAACATGAACCGACTGGTGACTGGAAATCATGCTGTGAGAATACCGTCAAAGAAAGTCTCAACAACTAATGTCTGTCCAACATGTTTGAAAGGAAAACAACACAAAATTTCTTTTAAGTCAAAGCAATAACACTTTATTTCAAAACCCTTACAGATGTTACACATGGATCTATTCGGACCAACAAATGTTCAAAGCATCGGAAAGAAGTCTTATTGTTTTGTCATCATTGATGATTTTACTAGATTTTCTTGGGTTTATTTCTTTCATGTTAAATCTGAAACTGCTGAGTTGTTAAAAGAATTTATTATCAAAGTTGAAAATCAGTTGGATTGTAAAGTAAAAATCTTGAGAAGTGATAATGGAACCGAGTTTAAAAACTCTAATGTGGATTCGTTTTGTGTAGAAAAAGGAATTGCTCGCCAATTTAGTGCTCCAAGAACTCCACAGCAGAACGGAGTTGCAGAACGGAAAAATCGGACACTGATTGAAGCAGCAAGATCCATGCTCGCAGATGCCAAAATCCCTATCACATTCTAGGAAGAACCTATTGCTACTGCCTGCATTGTACAAAACAGGACATTATTGGTTCAGGATAAAAGTAAAACGTCTTATGAGTTACTTTTTGGAAGAAAACCAAATATTTCTTACTTGAAAGCATTTGGTTGTCCTGTGTCGATTCTAAATTTGAGTGATCATCTCGGTAAATTTGAGTAAAAATCTGACGATGTATTTTTTCTTGGTTACTCATCCGTTTCAAAAGCTTATCGGGTTTTTAATAGCAAAACTAACATTGTTATCGAAACTATTAACGTATATTTTTTAGAAAATTAATTTCTGTCAGTGGCTCATGGTCCCGAATGGTTGTTTGATTTTGATTCGTTATCAAAATCTTTCAATTCTAACTTGTTTGATTTTTCAGGAAAATCGAGCAAATAACCAGGAGACTTAGGATGCTTTAGTGATGATTCTGATAATGACGATGATGGCAATCTCAATTCTGAGTATCCGTTTATGTCATTTCATAATCCTGATAATGGTGTATCCAATCAAGATCCGGGTCCATCTGTTTCTCAACAAGATCAAGAATCAAACAATTTTGGTGATGATGTGAATCCGCAAAATTCTCCTAATGATGGTGGATCTGTTCAAAATCAACCATCATCAGATCCGAATGTTGAAGTTGTTCCAGAATCATTTGACTACTTCATCAATTCACCAGAACAAGTTCCTAATTTCACTCGGCATGCTTCTACAATTGTACAAGATCTACCGAATCTGAATCAGTCTAATCTGGAGACGCAAGTACTAGGTGATTCAATTCCAACTCATCGAGTTCACAAGAATCATCCTCTTTCTCAGATTATAGGACCTTTGAATCAGAGAACTATGAGAAGTCAGACTGAACATGCAAACGTTTGTCTTTATTCATGTTTTCTTTCTCAAGTGGTGCCGAAGAACATTTCAGAAGCGTTACAAGATAACAGTTGGATTGAAGCCATGCAAGAGGAGTTACTTCAATTTCGCAAACAAGAGGTTTGGAAATTAGTGGACTTACCTGAAGGAGAAAATGTGATTGGTACAAGATGGTTGTACAAGAACAAGCCAGACGAACGTGGCATTGTGGTCAGAAATAAAGCCAGACTTATTGCACAAGGTTACACTCAAGAAGAAGGTATTGACTATGAAGAAGTGTTTGCTCCGGTCGCTCGACTTGAAGCTATTCGCGTTTTTCTAGCGTATGCTTCTTTCATGAAGTTCAAAGTGTTTCAAATGGACGTTAAAGGCGCTTTTCTGTATGGACCAATTACCGATGATGTGTACGTCAGACAACCTCCAGGTTTTGAGGATCCTGAGTATCCACATAGTGTATACAAATTGAGCAAAGCTTTATATGGTTTACATCAAGCCCCAAGGATTTGGTACGAGACGTTATCTAAACATCTGCTGGAACATGGTTTTACAAGAGGTCAGATTGATCCAACTTTATTCATGAAGCGAGAAAATGAAGATCTTCTATGTGTTCAAGTGTATGTGGATGATATCATCTTTGGATCAACAAGTCCGTCCATGTGCAAAGAGTTTGAGGACATTATGAATTCAAGATTTCAGATGAGTTCGATGGGGGAGATTAATTTCTTTCTCGGATTGCAAGTAAAACAGTCAGCTGAAGGAATTTTTATCAACCAATCAAAGTTTGTTGAGAAGTTGCTGAAAAAGTTCAAGATGCAAGATTGTCAGACTATTCGAACGCCATCTGATGTGAATTGCAAGATACAACCGGATCCAAAAGGCAAATCCGTTGATCAAACACTGTACAAATCAATGATCGGTTCACTGATGTATCCAACTGCATCAAGACCAGACATCATGTATGCTGTATGTGTGTGTGCAAGATATCAGTCTGATCCAAAAGAGTCGCACCTGGTTGTTGTTAAACATATTTTCAGATACCTTAAAGGGAAACCGAATCTCGGGTTATGGTATCCTTATGAAGGCAATTTTGAATTATATAGTTATTCTGATAGTGACTTTGGTGGGTGTGCTCTTGACAGGAAATCGACAGTGTTCTTGGCAATGCAAAGAGCAGACCAACGTTTCTGTATCCACAGCTGAAGCAGAGTATATCGCTGCATCTGCAGGATGTTCTCAAGTTTTGTGGCTACAAAATCAATTGCTTGACTACGGGTTTAACTTTCTCAAAACTCCTATTTAAATAGACAATACTGCTGCTATGTTCATTACTACTAATCCTGTTCAACACTCAAAAACCAAACATATCGAAATTCGATATCATTTTCCCAGAGACAACTCTGAAAAAGGTTTAATAATTTTGATTAAAGTTCATACCGACAAACAACTGGCAGATCTTTTCACGAAATCCTTTTGTCGGGACGGTTTGAATTCTTAATTCAATCCATTGGGTTAATCAACCATGATTAATTCTAAATTTTGAAAAATCTAACAAAAAATCAGAAAATATAAAAGTCAAAAATATAACAAGTCGATGTCATGTGAGTGTGCATGAAAAATAAAAGCAAATAAAAAGAATATAAAAAGCAAAAAAGAAAAGAAAATATTGCAATTAGACTGATGAATGTTACACTAGACATTATTTGTTTCATCATTTTTAAATAAAGACTGATGAATGTTAATTGATGTGCGAGACAGCTCAGGCAATTAGACTGAAAAAGTAAGTTCATTGTTGACAAATCTAAACTTAATGATCTTTGTGTTAAGTTCCTTTGTTATACATGTCTAAGATATATATCTTTTGATGCTTTGCTTGTGATGATAGTTGTTCATGATCGGGTAACGATGCAATCTATTCAGTGTGATGAACCGCATCGTGAGCTTCTTTGTTGTGGTATCCACAGACCTGAAGTCTGACACGAAGTCTCTTTTGAGCAAATAGACTCCCAAATGTGGAACATCACCAAACAAAAATTCCAAAATGGAATTTAGAAGATTCCCAAGGGGAACGATAGGAAATTAAAATTCCAAAAAGGAATTCAAAAGAAGTCCCAAAGTGGACCAAATCCGAATAGAACCCATATTCCACACTGTTTATGATTGTAAGTGACCAGGTTTTGTGCAGTATGCATTCAAGTGATGGTTGATAAGGAAATATGTTGACATATGTATACATGTGGGTCACATAAGTCATTTTAATCGAACCTTAATCTCATCATGATACTGAAAAAGTAAGTGTGTCAATTCGAGCTAATTGGTATGTTTAATACCATCACTCAATCTAACATTAGTCAAATGTCTATTCAAAAATTGCAAAACATGTTCAGATAATGTGTGGTATGATCTCACTGCGATATTTTGATTCATTGCATTGCATTTGTCTTTATTTTAATGTGTGTGCTTTGTGTGTGCAGGCATATGGAGTCTTTATTGACACATCGACATCCTTGTTAAACTTAAAATTTCAAGACATTTCAAGTTTAGGGGGAGAATAATTGAAGAAGAAAAATAATTACAAAAAGCCAAAAATATTTTGAAATAAGTGTGTTAAATACAAACCTAAGGTCTTGTGATTTGTTTTTAAGAAATTGGTTCGGGATATAGAAATATTGGTTGTGCAAAAACATTTTTGTGAGAAAAACAAAGAAAATGAAAAAGGTTTTTATGAGAATTAAATTTGTTGCCCTGATTTATATTTTTGAATATTTAATGTGACAAACCCCAATAAGGATGTCTTGTCTAATTAATATGTCGAGAATGTTTGCAGGTGCAATAAATGAAGTTGAAATGTCAACAGAGGGAGAAAAGTGAAAAATCGTCTAAGTGTTGTTGTCGGGTGAAGATATCAAAAGTAACTATTTAGCCGGGTAATGCAGTCACTATTTAGCCGGGTAAGGTAGTGTTGATTGATATTAGCTGGGTGATTGAATGAGAAGGTAGCCGGGTGAAAGAAGAAATGATGTCGGGTGACAAGTTGTATGTTACTATACAGCTAGATGAAGTGTTGACACTGTACAGCCGGGTAATAGAATGAAGATTCTATGTAGCCATATAAGTGAAGAACACTGTGCAGCCGGGTAAGTATGACAACTGTGCAGCCGGGTGATGAAGAGAAGACTACTATGCAGCCGGGTAATGAAAGAGTATCACTATACAGCCGGGTAATGAACATGAAAGTATTGTGCAAGCCGGGTGATGTTTAGAAGACTACTATGCAGCCGGGTGATGGGTAAAACCAAAACAGGTGTAGTTGTTCCTAACTCTGACTCGTCTCTACAGTGACTGACCCGTCTAAGTGTTTTACATGTTTTATGATTGACCCGTCCCAACAGTGTTTGACGCGGCTCAACAGTACATGACCCGTCCAGGCTTTTTGGGCTAAATTGTTTACCCGTCCCAAATTGTTGACCCGTCCCATTATGTTTGACCTAATTTTTCAATCAGTTGAACAAACCATATAAATACCCGCCTCTTCACAAACACTTATCATTTTTCACCAACATTTTCAAGTAAACCCCCTGTACCTCAAATCGTCCATATCATATTCAATCGATTGATTCTGTAACAAGTGTTATTGATTGAATAAGGTATATCTTACATGATTTGATCTTGATAAACCAACTAATAGATCGTAAAAAACCAAATGTTGTGATGAACAGTAATTGGACCATTGAATCGACACTTTGATTTTGAGTGTTAAAACTTAAATCGAATGTTGTACTAGGTGTAATCACGTTCGATCATCAATTTTCATCCATTAATTTGCATCAAATTGCTTAAAATCAACTGAATCAACTGAAATTTGCATATCACTGTCGAACCGCCATTGATGAACTTTTGAATGTTCATATTTTTTATATCAAACTGATGAATCATCTGTTATTGTGTGACAAATCAATGCTAAAACTGAACTAAACATGTTATACAAGTTCATTCTACAAAATTTCAGATTTGTGTTTAAGTGTTTCAACTGTTAAGTATAAAATGTTGTATGATCATTGATTCTCAAAAGTTTTGTTAAACAAAATGATGAATATCAGTTTGTTAGATTAACTTAGGTGATAAAATGATTATGTGATTGTTTTACATTGTAACTTTATGTTTAAATTCTTATGCAAATGTTGTTATTTATGAATGAAAAGTCTAACACATATGTCTTGTTTTGTCAAAACAGATGAATGATCTTAAGTTTGAGCCCAAGCACAATCTTGTTGCTTGTTTGGATGAATCTATACCAGAAGCAGAAGGGTATAGAGACATGATCAGATTTCTTAGAAGAACAAAGTATGTGATGCAATGTGTGCGAAGCCAATTATATATGCAAGACTTATAAAGAGTTTCTGGAGGACTGCTGAGGTGTTGACTGATAAAGCCGGAGTTACAGTGGTTAGAGGAAACATCACCAGACAGTTACAATTAACTGTGTCTGAAGAGTCTATCCGAACTGCTCTAAGGATAGATGAAGATGAAATTGGTGCTTCTGATGAGCTAACAACTGCTGAATGTCAGACTTGCTTTATCAATATGGGTCATCCTCCCATATTTCCAAAGCAGCAGTTTGTTAGAGCTCGATTGGGAAAGAAGTGGAAACTGTTGTGCTATGTCATCCAACAGTGTATGTCAAGGAGAAGTGCTGGATTTGACAACTTTCCTTCAGACATTGCATCTCCTATTGTTGCAATTGCTGAAAACAGACCATTCAATATGTCGAAGTGGATCATGAAGGGGTTTGTTTTCAATCTAGTTAAAGGGAAGAGGTTCAAGTTTCTTATGTATCCAAGATTATTGCAACTGATGATCAACATTGCTTATCCAATTATTAGAGAAGAAGGTTTTGAAGGAGGGATACTATACACTGAAGATATGAATGCTCTATCTTACCGAAACATGAGTATTGGGAATGTTGAAGGTGTTGAGATGTTTGCCTATATGCGAGATATAGCAAACAATGATGAGGACTTTGAAGTAGTGTATCATCATATATCGCAAGGTGAAGTTGTGAATCCATTGGACCTTGTTGATGAGATTCCGGACAATTTGCTCGATGATGATGAGTATCTTGCGCGTTATCCAGAAGATGAAGACAATGATGAGGATGAGAATGAGTCTGACAGTGATGAGTCTGATGGTAGTGATGATAATAGTGATGATGATGGTGATGGTGGAAATGATGATGTTATTCAAGAAGATAGTGCTGAACCAGTGTCTGAGGAGGCAGTACAAGAAGATGTAGAGATGAATGTTGAGGTTGCTGAACCGGTTATGACTGAAACTGTTGAAGTTGATGAACCTGTTGAGGTTGTGAAAGAAGTTGAAGATGTTGTTGTTGAAGCTCCTAAGGATATCACAGTACACTATTTCAGATCACGAAGATCTAAGGCTGTGGATGATCCTATGGTTGTAGAGCAGCCAAGTATGTTTGAAGATGTAAGTGTGCCTGAACCAGTGGATGTTGTTCAGATTGCACAGGAAGTAATTGCCGAAGTGGAGACTGTTGCAAGGCAGTTGGTGATGCTGATGCTGGTGTTACTATCCCTGACCCAGTAGATGTGCCCAAAACATCCTCTCCTGCAAAACCAATCATTGAACAACCTTTGGAGTCTTCACCAAAAGTTGTGTCAGTTGATATTGTGACTGAAAAAGACAAAGAGATAGAACGGCTGAATAAAGTGATAGAAGATTTGATGAAGGAGAATGAATTGTTGAAAGCTTCGAATGAGAGAAAGAAGGTTAGACTGAATGAGTTTAGAGAAACCAATATAAAGAATATGAAAGTGTTTGAAGAGCTTGATTCAGAGTATGAGAAACTGAAGGAAGATTACAAAGAGCTGTATGCTGAATGTATTACTCTAAATGCAGAAAAGGAAATGTTAGAAAAGTGGTTGGAAGAAGCTAAGCCGAAGAAATCAGGATCTACATCTGACAAAGATTTTTCAGATGATGTGATGGAAGTAACCGGGCCTTCACAAGAGATGAAAGTTTATTATACCAGAGCTCGAGGAACTAAGAATGTGGGTGAAAAGGTTGAAATGCCAATTCAAATTCCCGATGAAGCTGCTGACCTTGTCAATCTTGACAAAGCAGAGGGAAAACGTAAACTAGATGCTGTGCCAGAGATTGTGAAAGAAGATGAAATTGCAAAGAAAGCTAGAACTGAAGAAACAATTCAGATTGAGCCGATTCAATCTGAGTCTGTAATGGCAACTGAAGTGCCCGAAGTGGTTAAAGTGGCTGAGATTGTGAAGGAAGCTGTTATTGAAGAAGCATTTCAGTTTGAGCCGGTTCAAACTGAACATGCACCCACAATCGAAGCCTTAGATGATTTAGATGAAGTGGATTTTACTGATTCTGAACCGGAAGCTAATCCTAATGATGACATACCTATTGATCTTGATGAGCGATTTGCATACTTGGAGAAGATGAAGTACAATCATGTTTATTTGAATAGACTTACAGTCAGTCAAATAAACGAGAAATATGAAAAGTGTGTGAATGCGCAAGACAAAGTGGTGGCTGATGAAAAGGAGTTTGTAGTTGAAATGGGTGAGTGGACGCCGCTCCAAGAAAGTTTAAATATTGATGATCTTCCTCCGGAAGAACTTTATCATCAAAATCCGGAAGAGATGTCAACTACAAGCATGCGTCAATGGCTCAGTTCAAGAAACTATCCATACAAGACTCTGAAAAGAGAATCGCTGAAAAAGATTGTGCTGAGCTTTCAGAAGACTGAGAAGATGCATAACCGTATGTTTTTCTTGGATTACAATAATCCACAATATTATGAGTTGACCAAAAGATACAGAGTGCTTGAACCTAAAGAGATACCTTTGATGGCATTGCCCGTTGATGCACATAAGAAGAGGAAGGAGCTTATTGACATGTTTCCGAGAGAGATGAAGTCTTACAACATTCCAATGGAAGTACGAGAGTCATGGCACAAATCTACCACAGCAGGTGATATTGTCAGATCACTGCTGAGTAAGGGCCAGTCTGTTGCTGAATTACTTGATTCAATGATCGTGCCGGAAAAGTCCAAAGAAGTGAAGATCATTGCTTGGAAATATGATGAGATTTTTGATGCATTTCTGATCAAGAGAGTGAATGGACTATGTGATGTTTATCACTATTATTCCAGCATTTTCAGCTGCCAGTGCAAGATTTGAAAGAACTGCAAAAAGTTGAGGTTGATTAATCACACGCGTGCAGAGCGTGGTGATAAATGTGCTATGTTGTTGGATGCCGGGATCAGTCGCATACCAAAGTTTTTAGAGTTTCGTGATCAACAGGAAGATAGTGAATATCTGAAGAAAAAGAAGAGGAAACAAAAGAAGTTGATACTTCGTGACATGTATTTGGAAGAGTTTTCAGAAGAATATTTTGATAAGGTGACAGATCCAGGGTTGAAGGTGATTGATGGTTCGCAAGCAACAAAGCCCATTCTAAAAGTTTTCTACAATCAAGAGACTTATGAGCTGAAGTTGGTTCGAAATCTGGATGATTGGGATCAAGACATGATCACATTGTTTAGCACGTTTGAACTGAAGTTGCTACACCCATCCTATATTGATTATCTTCGCAACCATAAGATGAAGAAGCTGAAAGATCCTGTTGCTGAAGAAGACAGGAGATTATTTGTGATTATGATAGATGTGATTGGAGCTGCCACAGAGAAAATCCGATTAAGGAAGGCATTGCTTAATGCTAACCTTGTGAAGATTGATATGCCGGAAATCGAATATATGAGGGTGACTTCAAAGGGTACCTTAGAAGTGAAGGTGAAAGGAAAGAAGAAACCTTATGAGTTTTATGCTAACATCGATTTTGCAGGTATTTCTTTGGACACTCTGAAACGCATGAAAGATTGTGACATTGCTACAAATGAATCAAAGCTGAGACAAGCAAAGATTGCTGAAAAGTTCAAGTCATGCATAGAAGAAGCTTTGAAAGAACAAGAAGAATACAAAGGAAAGCCGTTGCTGGATGTTAAAGAAGAGTATGAAGATTTCTGAGAGATTGAAGCTGTAAAGCAAGAGTTGAAAACTGAAGAAGATTTTTGAAGTCCAAAGTTAAAACTTAGGGGGAGTACTGTTAGGGCTCGTTTCTAGTTAAGATTTACTTCGTACTTTGTTTATACATGTTTGTATAGTTTAGGGTTAATTTTGTATTTTTCCTAATGTGTTGATGCATAAAGCATGTTGTGAGAGAATGTTAGAGAGAGAGTCTAGATCACAATTACACGCTAGAGAGAGAATTGTGCGTGTGATTTGTATTCTCCTGCACATTTGTACTACAACTTTATACTTTGATCATCAATACAAGAGAATTATTAGTAATGGATTGTGTTGTTGATTGAATTGTGTGTTTGTACTTAGATTGTTCTGATTTGCAGCAATATCGATCCAATTGAACCTATCAAAATATTTATAGTAATATGAAATTACTATGTTTTGTAAAATAACGGGTAGTTAAGCCAAGTTATATGAAAACAATGTTTCCTTGTAAACATTATGAAATATTATGAAATGGGAACATTAATGTTTTGAGAAAAGTATTCTGCTTCATTTGAACTCTGTGTTTTCAGAATAAAATAATCAAAGCAGGTCCGAATCGGGTCACACGTCCGGGCATGCCAAACCCGGGGTGTGACAGGTTGGTATCCGAGCCCCAGGTTTCAGCGAATTAGATATTTGATTTAGTATCTAGGCTTTAACCATGATTAGAAAGAATGCCTACTAAGAAAAGTTGGTAGATATCTGCATAGAAATGTGATAGGTTCAATTGGATCGATGATATTGCTCAATGATCAGAATGATTCATGCACAAACACAGTTCAATCACAAACACAATTCATTACTAAATAATTCTCTTGTATTTGATGATCAAAGCAAATCTGCAGTACAAATGTAGGAGAAAATAAATCACACACACTTAGTTCTCTCTCTAAGGTGAATATGTGAATCAGACTCTCTCCTCACACTCTCTCACTACATGCTTTAAGCAACAAAATACATTTTAGGGAAAATAACAAAATAGACCCTAAACTATACATAAATGTATAAAACAAGTACAAAGTAAATCTTAACAAGAAATAGCCCTAACAGTACTCCCCTAAGATTTATCTTTGGACTTCATCAAAAATCTTCACAGTTTTCATCTCTAGCTTTTTCAGCTCTAATCTCTCACCAATCTTCAGGTTCATCTTTAACATCCAGCAACTCTTTTCCTTTATATTCTTCTTGCTGTTTCAACGCTTCCTCGATACATGACTTGAACTTTTCTGCTATCTTTGCTTGTCTTGGCTTTGACTCGTTAGTAAGGATTGGACAGGCATTCATACGTCTTAGAGAATCAAGAGTTAAACCTGCAAAATCAATGTTAGCGTAAAATTCATAAGGCATTTCTTTCCCTTTGACTTGCACCTCCAATGTACCCTTCGCAGTAACCCTCATAAACTCTATCTCCGGAATGTCAACCTTCACAAGGTTAGCATTGAGTAATGCCTTCCTTACACGTATCTTCTCTGATGCAGCTGCTATCACCTCGATCATCACCACAAACAATTTTCGATCAGATTCAGCAACTTTGTCTTTGCATCTTTCCATTCTGTAACTTCTCATGAAATCAATGTAGGATGTATGCAACAATTTCAGTTCAAATGTACTGAATAAGGTAATCATATCCTTATCCCAATCATCCATATTTCGCAAAATTTTCAACTCAAAAGTTTCCTGATTGTAGAAAACCTTAAGAATTGGTTTAGACGCTTGAGAACCATCAAACACTTTTAATCCCGGATCAGTCACCTTGTCAAAGTATTCGTCAGAAAATTCTTCTAAGTACATATATTCACTCACTACCAACTTCTTTTGCTTTCTTGTTTTCTTTGATTGAACATATGCATTATCCTCCTGTTGACCTCTAAATTCCAAATACTTCGGTAATCGGCTTATCCCAGCATCCAGCAGCATTGCGCATTTATCACCACGCGCAGCATGCGTGTGATTTATCAGTCTTAGCTTGTGCAACTCTTTCAAATCTTGAACTTCTAACTTGAAAATGCTAGAGTAGTAATGGTATACATCGCATAAACCATTAACTCTTTTAATCATGAACACATCAAACACCTCGTCATATTTCCATGCAATAATCTTTACCTTTTTGGATTTTTCCGGTACGATCATTGAATCAAGAAGTTCAGCAATCGACAGACCCTTGCTCAGCAGTGATCTCACAACATCACCTGCTGTGGCTGATTTGTGCCATGATTCACATACATCCATAGGTATATTATATGACTTGACCTCACTAGGAAACATATCCATCAACTCATGTCTCTTTTTATGCGCATTCTCTGGTAAAGCCATTACCGGTATCTCTTTTGGTCCGAGAACTTTGTATCTCTTGGTCAGTTCGTAGTATTGAGGATTGTTGTAATCTAGATAAAACATATGATTGTACATTTTCTCCGTCTTCATGAAACTTACAACAATTTTCCTCAGTGACTCTTGTTTCAATCTTTTCAAAGTCCTATAGGGATAATTCCATGAGCTCAGCCAGTCTCGCATATTTCTGCTTAACATCTCTTCAGGATTTTGGTGATAAAGCTCAGTTGGAGGTAAATCTTCAATATTTAAACTCTCTTGTTGTTGGTCCATAAAGATCGTGATTTCAGTGCTATTATGATTAAGAGATAACAAAACACACTTGATTCAAAGGGGACACAAACAAAACAACTCAAAAGAGGTAAACACGCTACATAGATGAATGATATACGCTCCTAGCACCTCTAATCGACACACAAACACAATAGAATTGCTGTGATTTTGTTTACATGTGTAACCTCCCAATTCTAGGCTATGTTTCAAGCAAGTTCAACCCTAATCAAACTAATCTATATATAGATCAGCTACAGATTCGCTGATAGATTCGCTGGGCTTATCCGCGAATCTATCGAGCGAACTATAGCTTCGCCGGGCACAAACAGGTTCGCCCGACGACAAAACTAATCTATAGACTACGACTAATCAGACCTCCGGGCGAATCTATAGATTCGCTAGATTCGCCCGTAGGTTCGCTAGATACAAAAACATAACAACAAACTATATTTAATAATACAAAAGTAACACCGACAAGCCGGTGAGTCCAACCTATACATGTGACTATCAATACTCCCCCTAGGTTGGACCTCACCTGGGGAAGTCTTCTGTTTAAGCTCCGTCTTCTTTAGGCTTTAAAATGTTTAATGAAAGCTCCTGCCCTCGATTCAGTCTCGGCCAACGAAATTGTCACGTCTTCAGATCCGGCTTCATCATCTTCACTTGACTCAACATCAGCGACATCAGTATCAGGCATATCAATAACATTCATTTCCTCCTGAATATTTTCTGTATGCTCCTCGCCTCCCACATTCCAATCAATTTTGGCCCAAAAATAAAACTTATAAAGATCCGGCCCTTTTTTTTTTTTTTTTTTTTTTTTTTTTTTTTTTTGGAAAATTAGGTTCTCTGGTAGGTTCTCTCGCAGATTCGCTCACAGATTCGCTCGTAGATTCGCTCACAGATTCGCTCGCTCGCTCGTAGGTTCTCTCGCTCGCTCGTAGGTTCTCTCGCTCGCCGTAGGTTCGCTCGTAGGTTCTCTCGCAGGTTCTCTGGCAGATTCTCTGGTAGGTTCTCTCGCAGATTCTCTCGCAGATTCTCTCGTAGGTTCTCTCGCTCACATAACCAAACAGGTGAACTTTCGTTCAAAATCTTTGTAGATTCGCTGACCACTGTTTGAAATTTCCGAATCACAAATTTGGTCTAGGTTCGCTGGATGATCCAGTAGATTCGCTGGATGAACATGCAGTTTCGCTGGTGTACGAACGAAACAGTTTCAGTCCAAAATCAACCAGAACAGCCTCAAAACTCAACCAAATTAAGATCCGTTTGTTTCAATAGCTTCCTATAACCAAAAGCGACAAACCCCAAGCATATTCCAACTCAAAAACACAACAAACAGTCCCGAAATGAACCAAGTAGTGTTTTGACCCAAAAACCCCAAAATCAACACAAAAATCTCTAGGATGAAACAATCAAGAGCACTAAGGCTCTGATACCATATTGTTGGTCCATAAAGATCGTGATTTCAGTGCTATTATGATTAAGAGATAACAAAACACACTTGATTCAAAGGGGACACAAACAAAACAACTCAAAAGAGGTAAACACGCTACATAGATGAATGATATACGCTCCTAGCACCTCTAATCGACACACAAACACAATAGAATTGCTGTGATTTTGTTTACATGTGTAACCTCCCAATTATAGGCTATGTTTCAAGCAAGTTCAACCCTAATCAAACTAATCTATATATAGATCAGCTACAGATTCGCTGATAGATTCGCTGGGCTTATCCGCGAATCTATCGAGCGAACTATAGCTTCGCCGGGCACAAACAGGTTCGCCCGACGACAAAACTGATCTATAGACTACGACTAATCAGACCTCCGGGCGAATCTATAGATTCGCCCGTAGGTTCGCTAGATACAAAAACATAACAACAAACTATATTTAATAATACAAAAGTAACAGCGACAAGCCGGTGAGTCCAACCTATACATGTGACTATCACTTGTAATGGTGTCCACTCACCCATTTCAACAATAAACTCCTTCTCATCAGCAGCAACTTTATCTTGAGCTATCAAACATTTCTCATATTCTTCGTTGATTTGACTCACAGTCAACCCATTCAGATACACTGGATTGTACTTCATCTTCTCAAGATAAGCAAATCGTTCAGCCAAATCAGGTGGAATCTCATGATCAGGATTATGTTCAGTCTCAGCCTCAGGTTCAGATTCTGTAAAGTCAATATCATCTAAGTCATCTAGTGTCTCTATCATTGGTGCATTGTCAGTTTGAACCGGCTCAAACTGACTTACTTCTTCAGTCATAGTTTCAGTCACATCTTCAACCATTTCAACAACTTCAGGCACTCTTTCAACCAATACAGATTCAGATTGAATCGGCTCAATCTGAACTGTTTTATCAATTTCAGCTTCTATCACAGTTTCATCAACAACCTTTGCTATCTCAGCCACTTCAGTTTCAGTCACAGATTGAATCGGCTCAATCTGACTTTCTTCAATCCTTGCCTTTTTCGTACTACTTTCATCACCAGTAATCTCCGGTACTGCATCCAACTTCCTTTTTCCCTCAGCCTTGTCAGAATTGACAGTTTCAGCAGCAGCTTCATCGGGAATGACTATAGGAGATTCAACCCTTATGCCCACATTCGTGGTACCACGTGCTCTAGTATAGTAAACTTTTGCTTCTTGATTAGCTTCAGTCACTTCCATTGCTTCATCTGAAAAATCTTTATCTGACACAGAACCTGACTTTTTCGATTTGGTTTCTTCCAACCATTTCTCCAGCATTTCTTTCTCAGCATCCAGAGTATTACATTCGGCCTTCAACTCTTTAAAATCATACTTCAGATTTTCATGTTCATCCTTCAACTTATCATACTCAGCCTTCAACTCTTCATGTTCAGTCTTCAACTTAACATGATGAGCATCCAACCCTTTGAAAGTTTCCAAATTCTGATTATGAATAGTCCAAAACTCTTCAAGTCTTTTCTTCTTTCTATCATTTGAAGCTTTCAACTGTTCATTCACCTCCAATAATTTTGCTACCATCTCTTCTAATTCTGCGATCTTCTTCTTATCCTCATTCTCATCAACACTTGAAACAATTTTTGGCGAAGACTCCAAAACTTGTTCAATGTTTTCAGGAACTTGAGATGATGTGGTGGGTATATCAACAGGAATAGGATCAGTAATGCCAGCATCAGCTTCATCAACTATCTGTGCAATAGTCTCAACATCGGCCATAACTTCCTGAGCAATCTGAACAACATCTATCTGTTCAGGCTCATCAACACTTTCTTCAATTACCTTCGGTTCCTCTACTAACACAGGCTCTATCACTGGTTTCGATCTTCGTGATCTAACATACTGCACTGTGATAGCCTTAGGAACTTCAGTAACAACTTCTTCAACATCAACAACTTGTTCACTTACTTGGACAGTTTCTGTTTCAAGACCCACTTTTCTATCAACTTCCACATTTTCTATCTCCAATTCCCCTGATTCATTAATTTCAATATTTTCTGCCTCCTCTGAAACAGATTCAGCATCATCACCACCATCATTTCCACTATCATCATCTCCATCATTTCCACTATCATCACTTTCTTCACCATCACTGTCATTATCATCATTATCATCATTCTCAGATCCATCTTCTTCATCTTCTGCATGACGAGCAGCATACTCATCATCATCCAACAGATTGTCAGGCACCTCATCAATAAGGTCCTGTGGATTTACTATCTCTCCATGTGAAATATGATGATAAACTACCTCAACATCTTCCTCATTATTTGCTATATCTCTCATATAGTCAAATAAATCAATACTTGGCACATTCCCGATACTCATCTTCCTATAAGACAGATCGTTCATGTCCTCAGTATACAGTATCCCTCCAACAACTCCTTCATTTCTGATAATGGGATAGGCAACATTGATCATCAACTGCAAGAATCTCGGGTACATGAGAAACTTGAATCTTTTGCCTTTAACCAAATTGAAAACAAACCCATTCATAATCCACTTCGACATATTAAATGGTTTGTTTTCAGCAATTGCTACTATGGGGGATGCTATGTCTGATGGGAAGTTGTCAAAACCTGCACTCCTTCTTGACATACATTGTTGAATGACATAGCATAATAATTTCCATTTCTTCCCCAACCTTGCTCGATAAAATTGTGACTTTGGAAATGCAGGAGGATGTCCCATATTCACAAAGCACGCTTGACATTCAGCATTTGTCAACTCATCATTTGCTCCTACTTCATCATCGTCTATCCTCAAAGCTGTTCTGATGGCTTCTTCAGAGACAGTCAAAACTAACTCTCTTGTAATGTTTCCTCTAACAACAGTTACTCCATCATCATTTCTAACCACCTCAGCTGTCCTCCAAAAACTTTTTATCAATCTTGCATATATGACCGGCTTGGCACACATAGCATAAACATACTTTGTCCTCTTGATAAATTTCATCATGTCTCTATATCCTTCAGTCTCAGGAATAGATTCATCCAAACATGCAACTAAATTGTGCTTGGGCTCAAACTTCAAATTCTCCATCTGTTAAAACAAAAACAAACCACAAACAAGACAAATGTGTTAGATTCTTCATTAATAAATTTCAAATTTTCATAAGTGTTTGAACTAAAAGTTATAAAGGTAAAACATTCACATAATCATTTTAACTCCTAAATTGATTTAACAAACTGATTTTCATCATTTGGATCCAAACAACTTTGAATTTGATTGATCATGAAACATTTTGCATTTTAACAGTTTAACACTTAAGAACACAAATTTGACATTCATAAGATGAAGTTGTTTAACAGGTTTTAGTTCAGTTTTAACAAGGATTTGTCACTTTTAACACATATTTTATTATTTTGAAGTTAACATTTAAGAGCATGTAACAGGTCATCAATGGCGGTTGACAGTTATGAGATAATTTGATTGATTCAGTTGATTTTAAGGAATTTTGGTGCAAATGAGTGTTTGATTGTTAATGATCGACAGTTTTTACACCTAAACCAACATTCGATTTCAGTTTTAACACGTAAAATCAAAGTGTCGATTCAATGATCAAAAACACTGTTCATCATCGTTTTTCGTTTTATCGGTCGATTTGCAGGTTTATCAAAGTCAAATCACTTAAACAATACCTTATTCAATCGATCAGACTTGTTACAGAACAAACGATTGAATATGATAATCAAAACGATTTAAGTGCAGAGGATTTGCTTGAAATTGTGAGTGAAAAAAGATAAGTGTTTGTGAAGAGGCGGGTTTTTATATGGTTAAAAATTAGGTCAAACATGAGGTGCCGGGTCAACACTTTGGGATGGGTAAGCATAAAAGCCCAATAAGACTTGACGGGTCAAGCACAGTTGAGCTGCGTCAGTCACTGTTGGGACGGGTCAAGTACTTGGGACGGGTCACAACATGAGACGGGTCAACACAACACTATGTAAAAACACTTGAGGGGTCAATCACTGTAGAGACGGGTAAGTCACTGTAGAGACGGGTAAAGGTTAGGAACAACTACACCTGTTTGGTTTTACTCATCACCCGGCAGCATAGTAGTCTTCATAACATCACCCGGCTTGTATAGTGATCTTCATCACCCGGCAGCACAGTTGTTTTTTATCACCCGGCTTGCTTTCTTCATCATCCGGCGACACAATTGTCTTCTATATCACCCGACATGCTTTTCTTCATCACCCGGCAACACAGTTGTCTTCTATATCACCCGGCATGCTTTTCTTCATCATCCGGCAACATAGTTGCTTCCACTATTACCCGGCAACACAGTGTTATACATTTACACGGCAAGATAAGACTTCTTTCTTTTACCCGGCTGTATAGTGATAACATTTCTTCACCCGGCTGTATAGTGGCACAACTTGTCACCCGGCAGATATCTATGACCTTCACCCGGCATAGATTTGACATGTTCATTGCCCGGCCATACAGTAGTCATAATATCTTCACCCGGCTTCACTTCTTTTTCTCAATCACCCGGCTCATATCAAACACACAACTTTGCCCGGCTGAACAGTGTCTTCATTACCCGGCAGAATAGTTGTTTCTGATATCTTTTTCTCAATCACCCGGTTCACTTTTCTCGTCTGTTGACTTTTTCAACTGCATTTATTGCACCTGCAAACATTCTTGACATATTAATTAGACAAGACATCCTTAATAGAATTTGTCACATTAATTATCAACAACATAAGACAAGTCAATAACATTAATTCCAATTAAATTCCATTTTCTTTTTCTTTTTCAAAAACATTTTGCACAACCAAAATTTCTATATCTCGAAGCAATTTCTGAAAAACAAATCACAAGACCTTGGGTTTGTTTTTAACACATCCAATACCTTTTGCTTTTCATACCACATAATCTTGTTCATTCAAAACACTTATTCAACAAATATTTTTGGATTTTTGTAGATATTTTTCTTCAATTTATTCTCCCCCTAAACTTGAAATTTCTTGAAATTTTTAAGTTTAACAAGGATGTCGATGTATCAATAATGATTCCAAATGCCTGCACACACAAAGCACACACATTAAAACAAAGACATATGCAATGCAATGAATCAAAATATCGCAGTGAGATCATACCACACATTATCTGAACATGTTTTGCAAGTTTTGAATAGACATTTGACTTATGTTTGATTGAGTGATGATATGAAAACATACCAATTAGCTCGATTTGACACACTTACTTTTTCAGTATCATGATGAGATTAAGGTTCGATTAAAATGACTTATGTGACCCACATGTATACATATGTCAACATATTTCCTTATCAACTACTACCTGAATGCATATTGCACAAAACCTGGTCACTTACAATCATAAACAGTGTGGAATCTGGGTTCTATTCGGATTTGGTCCACTTTGGGACTTCTTTTTAATTCCATTTTGGGAATCTTCTGAATTCCTATCGTTCCCCTTGGGAATCTTCTGAATTCCTTTTTGGAATTTTTGTTTGGTTATGGTCCACATTTGGGACTCTTTTTGTTCCAACTTTGGGAATCTTTTGCTGCACCTTGAAGCTCAAAAGAGACTTCGTGTGAGACTTCAGGTCTGTGGATACCACAACAAAGAAGCTCACGATGCGGTTCATCACACTGAATAGACTGCATCGTTACCCGATCATGCACAACTATCATCACAAGCAATGCATCAAAAGATATATATCTAGACATGTATAGAAATGGAACTTAACACAAAGATCATTAAGTTTAGATTTGTCAACAGTCAACTTACTTTTTCAGTCTAATTGCCTAAGCTGTCTAGCACATCAATTAACATTCATCAGTCTTTATTAAAAATGATGTAACAAATAATGTCTAGTGTAACTATCATTTCTCACTTTTTGCAATATAGATTCTTATGACATGATATTTTCTTTTCTTTTTGCTTTTATATTTTGTTTTTGCTTTTCTTTTTCATGCACACACACAATGCATAACAATAAAATAAAAGACAAAGGAATCAATACTTGGCATCAACTTATTTTATTTTTGGCTTTTATATTTTTCAGATTTTTGTTTGGTATTTGAAAAATAGAATCAATCATGATTGATTAATCCTATGGATTGAATTAAGAATTCAAACCGGCCTGACAAAAAGGATTTTGTAAAAAGATCTGCCAGTTGTTTGTCGGTATGAACTTTAATCAAAATTATTAAACCTTTTTCAGAGTTGTCTCTTAAAAAGTGATATCGAATTTCGATATGTTTGGTTTTTGAGTGTTGAACAGGATTAGCAGTAATAAACATAGCAGCAGTATTGTCTATGTAAATAGGAGTTTTGAGAAAGTTAAACCCGTAGTCAAGCAATTGATTTTGTAACCACAAAACTTGAGAACATCCTGCAGATGCAGCGATATACTCTGCTTCAGCTATGGATACAGAAACGTTGGTCTGCTTCTTGCATTGCCAAGAAACAAGTCTAGGACCCAGAAATTGACATCCACCAGTAGTCGATTTCCTGTCAAGAGCACACCCACCAAAGTCACTATCAGAATAACTATATAATTCAAAATTGCCTTCATAAGGATACCATAACCCAAGATTCGGTTTCCCTTTAAGGTATCTGAAAATACGTTTCACAGCAACCAGGTGCGACTCTTTCGGATCAGACTGATATCTTGCGCACACACATACAGCATACATAATGTCTGGCCTTGATGCAGTAAGATACATCAGTGAAGCAATCATCGATCTGTATAGTGTTTGATCAACGGATTTGCCTTTCGGATCCGGCTGTATCTTGCAGTTCACATCAGATGGAGTTCGTATAGTCTGACAATCCTGCATCTTGAACTTTTTCAGCAACTTCTCAACAAACTTTGATTGATTGATAAAAATTCCATCTGCTGATTATTTAACTTGCAATCCAAGAAAGAAATTAATCTCCCCCATTGAACTCATCTGGAATCTGGACTTCATTATTTCTTCAAACTATTTGAACATTGACGCACTGGTTGATCCAAAGATGATATCATCCACATATACTTGAACACATAAAAGATCTTCCTTTTCCCGCTTCATAAACAAAGTTGGATCAATCTGACCTCTTGTAAATCCATGTTCTAGTAAATGCTTAGATAGCGTCTCGTACCAGATCCTTGGAGCTTGATGTAGACCATATAAAGCTTTGCTCAATTTGTATACACGATGCGGATAATCAGGATCTTCAAAACCCGGAGGTTGTCTGACATATACATCATCGGTAATTGGTCCATACAGAAAAGCGCCTTTGACGTCCATTTGGAACACTTTAAACTTCATGAAAGAGGCATACGCTAGAAAAACGCGAATAGCTTCAAGTCGAGCGACCGAAGCAAAAACTTCTTCATAGTCAATACCTTCTTCTTGAGTGTAACCTTGTGCAATAAGTCTCGCTTTGTTTCTTACAACAATGCCACGTTCATCTGGCTTGTTCTTGTACAACCGTCTTGTAGCAATCGCATTTTCTCCTTCAGGTAAGTCCACTAATTTCCAAACTTCCTGTTTGTGAAATTGAAGTAACTCCTCGTGCATGGCTTCAATCCAACTATTATCTTGCAACGCCTCTGAAATATTCTTTGGCACCACTTGAGAAAGAAAACATGAATAAAGACAAACGTTTGCTTGCTCAGTTTGACTTCTTGTAGTTCTCTGATTCAACGGCCCAATAATCTGAGAGACAGGATGTTTCTTGTGAATTCGATGAGTTGGTATGACATCTCCTTGCACTTGACTCTCCAGATTAGACTGATTCAGATTCGGTAGATCTTGCAGAATGGTAGAAGTATGCGGAGTGAAATTAGGAACTTGATCCAGTGAATTGATGAAGTAATCAAATTATTCTGGAATAACTTCAACATTCGGATCTGATGATGGTTGATTCTGAACAGATCCTCCATCATTAGGAGAACTTTGCGGATTAACATCATCACCAAGAATATTTGACTCTTGATCTTCTTGAGAACCAGAAGGACCCGGAGCTTGACTGGATTTGACATGATCAGGATTATGAAATGACATGAATGGATACTCAGAATTAAGGTTGCCATCCTCGTCATTATCAGAATCGTCACTAAAGCATCCCAAGTCACCTGATTCCTTTTTTGCTTTTCCTGAAAAATCAAACAAGTTAGAATTGAAAGATTTTGATAACGAATCGAAATCAAACAACCATTCGGGACCATGCGCCACTGACGGAAACGAATTTTCTAAAAACTTTACATTAATAGTTTCAATAACAGTGTTTGTTTTGCTATTAAAAACTCGATAAGCTTTAGAAACAGACGAATAACCAAGGAAAAATCCATCGTCAGATTTTGACTCAAATTTCCCGAGATGATCAATTAAATTTAGAATCGATACAGGACAACCAAATGCTTTCAAGTAAGAAATATTTGGTTTTCTTCCAAACAATAACTCATAAGATGTTTTATTTTTATCCTGAACCAATAATGTTCTGTTTTGTACAAAACACGCAGTAGCAATAGCTTCGTCCCAGAATGTGATAGGGATTTTGGCATCTGCAAGCATGGATCTTGCTGCTTCAATCAGTGTCCGATTTTCCCTTCCGCAACCCCATTTTGTTGAGGCGTTCTTGGAGCACTAAATTGTCTAGCAATTCCTTTTTCTGCACAAAACATATCAACATTAGCGTTCTTAAATTCTGTTCCATTATCACTTCTCAAAGTTTTCACTTTACAATCCAACTGATTTTCAACTTTGACGATAAATTCTTTTAACAACTCAGCAGTTTCAGATTTAACATGCAGAAAATAAACCCAAGAAAATCTAGTGAAATCGTCAATAATGACAAAACAATAAGACTTCTTTCCGATGCTTTGAACATTTGTTGGTCCGAAAAGATCCATATGTAGCATCTGCAAGGGTTTTGAAATGGAGTTTTCTTGCTTGGACTTAAAAGACATGCGATGCTGTTTTCCTTTCAAACATGCTGGACAGAGATCAGTTGTAGAGAACTTCTTTGATGGTATTCCCACAGCATGATTTCCAGTCACCAGTCGATTCATGTTTCTGAAGTTTGAATGGCCCAGCCGTCTATGCCAAAGCTGACTCTCATCATTTGAAGCATGCGCAATGAGACAAGTAGTTTCGGTTTCAGCGTCAATCTGCGACATATCAAGCTTGTATACATCACGATCTCTTGGAGCTTTAACCACTACCCACTCATTGTCAATTTTGAAACTTGGTTTGAGTATATAACAGAAAGAATCATCAAATAAAGTTGAATAAGATTTATCACAAATTTGAGATACACTTAGTAAATTAAAGTTCAACTGTGTACAGTAGTTGACTTTATCAAAACTAATGACCCCATTTGATACTGTTCCCTCTCCTGTTATTTTACCACCGGCATCACCTCCAAATGCAACATGTGTACCATTCTTTTGCTTAAAGTCTTGAAGCAAGGCATGGTTGCCTGTCATATGCCGGCTACACCCACTATCAACAAACCATGAGTTAATAGGTCTTCTTGGGCGTACCTGCATTTCAACAATCACTTAGTTAGTTTGGTCAACCCAGGCCCACATGGTCTTGGGTTTTCCGAATCTATCTGTAACAGTAACTTGTTGATAATGAAGATTTTGAAAACTTGTTTCATTTGAGAGATTTTGAAAACTGTTTCGCCCATTGGCGTGAATTGATTGCTTTCTTCTCAAAGAAATAAACCTTTCCTCTAACTTAGGATCAAGGTTATTTTCAAACTTTTGATTTCTTACCATCAAAGCTCTTGGTTTAAAACTGTTAACCTGCAAATTTCTTGATGAAAAATTATTAGAAACTTAATTGTTTCGATTGAAATTTCTCGAAACAGGAGAATGACTTTGATTAACATTTTGAAAACCAAATGATTGATTTCTTTGAAAATTTGGAAACGAAGTCATTTCTCGTGATGAGTTTGTTCGAAAGAAACAATCCTTTGTGTCTGAAGAATGATTTCTTTTGTCACAGTAACTGCAGTACCTGTTAAAGAAACATACAGCAGTTGCATGGTTATAACGATCACATATCTCATAATGTTTCTTGCTAATCCTAAAGAGCTGATTGTTAACTTTTGATGTTGAACCAACTCGTGATTCATTATCAGGTTTGTTCGGTTTTAGATTAACGTTCTTTTGTGGAGATTTTGACTGTGATTTTGCTTGCTTGGGAACTTGGTTCGATTTTAAACTATCTTGTTTGGTTACCTTTTTGGTTTCAATTCTTTTATCATTGACAGCGGAAGACTTAGGACCTGAACCTGTTTTCAGACCAGAGTTAGATTTGATTGGAGAATTGATTGGTTTACCATAAGATCCGTTCAAATCAAACGTTCCTGCAGACACAAACTTAATTGTTTTTCCTTTTGATACTTTCTTTTTGACAGGTTTGACCTTGTCAGTTTTAACAGTTTGAGCTTTGGTGTTGTCATTTGATTTTATGACACTTTTACATTTTGATTGTTTGGTTTCAGATTGATTGTTTGTTACTTTCGAGTTCTGCATCTTCGCAATTGAACTTTCAGCTTTCTTCACTGCATTTTTCTTGACTAGTTGATCAGCAACTTTTGCTTTCTGCTCATTCTTCCACTTGATATACTCAGGATCATTGTATCCCGAGAATTCAGCTTCATCCTTCATTTCCTGCTTGGGATTCAGTTCAGGATATTCAACAAGTTGAATCAGAACAAGCTCTGATTTGTTGCTTGCTTCATCATCAGCTTCAGTGGTCACACCATCTTCTTCTTTCAAACTTTCAATCAACACTTCAGATCCTTCGGATTCAGATTTACTTCTTTGAATTTCTTTGAATTTTCGTTCATTTTCCGGTGAATGATCAAATTCATTGAAATTTTCAGGTAAAGTTTGTGTGATTGAATTAGGCATTGGTTCATGAGTGAAACCCAACCCTGTTTTGGTTTTGTTACCTCTTTCACTTATAAGTTGTTTAACCATTGTTTTACAACTTTTCACTTTTGTTAATTCAACTTGTGTGACAGCATGAGCAACTTTTTCTTGTTCAAAGTTCTTTGTCATTTCTTCAAGTTGTTTTGTTACCAGTTCCAGTTCCTTTAAGGTCTTGTTCCATGATTCTTTAAGTGACAAAATCTTCTCATCAGAAATTTTGTGATCAATTTTAAGTTGTTCATGAATTTTCTCATGTTTGCTTAATTTATCACCAATTTTAAATGAATGAGTTCGATAATGTTCTACTTGTTGAATGCATTGTTCTGAACATAACCTTTCTTTCACATCAGCAGGCAATGGAACATAATTAGGGGGTAAATCAGTACTAACCTTTGGTTGTTCGGTAGATGATGAAGACTCACTGGATGTAGCCATCAGCGCAATTTCTGACTCAGATTCTTCAACAGGATCAGACTTTGCACTCCAGTCATATTCCTCTGAATCTTCACTAACAGTATCAATCACCTTGATATCTCCTTCTTCTGACCACGCCTCTTCTATTTCACATACCAGTGCCAAACTCGACGTAAGATCAGATGTGAATTGTTCTGCATACGCACTCCAATCATATCCGTCTTTCACACTAACTACCAGTGCCTTAGTTTGATCTTCTGGTTTCTTGCCTTCATCCTTCAGTTCTGGCATGGGAAGGCTTTGATATGGTTTCTGAAAGAAACTTTGATTTCTTTGTTGATAACTTGAAGACTGTTGAGAGCTTTGACCTTGACCTTGATTCTGTCCACTTGAACTCGCTTGATCATTGTAGTTCTGATTCTTAGGAGCTTTGCATTCCCTTGAAAAATGACCATAGCAGTTACAGTTGAAACATCTGGCCTTTGATTTGTCAAATCCAACTGTCTTGTTTGCATGAGGCTTGTAGCTTCGGTTAACATATGCATGCTTTTGCGTTCGGTATGCAACCATTACCATTTGCCAATTCAGATCCATTTCCTCAACGTCATCAGGATCCATCTCAAATAAATCTTGAAGGACAACGTCCATTTGACTCAAATGACTTCCTTGGTATGCTTGAAAACTTGCCATAAAAGCTGTAAAGGCAGTTTTGGTCTCGTCATCTTGTAATAAAATGTTCATCACATCTTTTACCTTGGCTTGAACATTTGAACTTGAAATTTCAGATTGTGTTTGAACTTGAGCTCTTGGTGGAGATTGAGGTTGAGAATAAGTTGGTGAACTTGGAAAGTATGATGAGTCAAATAAACCACCCTCATCTTCAAACTTAGTTGCATCTTGTGCAAGAAAGGCATTCTCCACAGTGTTAGCAGGATTCACAATATATTTGTATTGTGCTTGTGAACCAGTTCTATCAGTGTTTCTAGAACCTATATCAATCTCTACTTCCTCTATCTTTGCAATGAGCAAATCTAGGTCCATTGGAAACTTCTCAGTATGCTTCAACAGTGTCACTGTTTGTTTCCATGATGATGGAAGTGCACATAATAATCTGTCATTCAAATCTTGAAGATCTGTTTTTGCACCAACATTAGTCATTTCAGTAGTCAGATGAACAAACCTATTCATCATCTGGTGCACAGATTCTCCAGCAATATGTTCAAATAACTCCAATTGTCTCTTCAGTCATTGTTTCTTGAGACTTCTAAGTTGTTCACCTCCTTCACATATTGACTTCAAGGCTTTGAACATTGTATAACCTGTTTGATAGGTATCCAACCTTGACAGTACTTGTAGTGGCAATCCCTTACACATCAAAGAGTATGCTTTGCTATCATTCTTCACTTTCCTTAAATCTTCTGCTGACAAGTTATCCTCTGGATAAGGTTCAGTAGAGTCTTTGGTGTAGGTACTTGCACTATCCGGAGCAGTCTGTGTAGGTATGTGAGGACCCTTATCAATTGACTTCCAAAGATCATTGTCTATTGAGCAAAGATGATGCTTCAGTCTAATCGTCCAATTCTTGAAATCTGCACGATTGACAAGTCTAGGAACACGGTTATCAGAATCATCATTAGGTGCCATTTTAACAATTTTTAAAGAAAATATTTTTGGTTATTGTTGATTTTTGCAAAGAAATAATTAAAATACTAAAATAAAGACAAGTAATTAAAGACAAGAAAACAAGAATTAAAACAACTAAAAATGAGTCACACGGCTGAACAGTGAAAAATCCTTCTTCACCCGGCTGAACAGTAGCTTTTGTTCTTTACCCGGCAGAGAGAAAGTCTTCACCCGTCTAAACAGTCACACGACTCAACAGTTGTAAGTCTTGGATTCTTTACCCGGCAGAACAGTTACCCGGCAGAATAGTATCAACTTCACACAGCAATAACACTTGACCCGGCTTGAATCTTGACACGGCAAAAAGCTTTACCCGGCTGAACAGTTGTCGATCACACGGCAGCAAAGTTGTTTACCCGGCTACACAGTTGTTGATCACCCGGCTGAAATTGTTAATCACCCGGCGTAACAGTGTTTTACCCGGCACAACAGTACTTGATCCGGCTGAACAGTAACACTTTTTCCTCGTCAAATTCTTTACCCGTCTAGCACAAATTCCTTTACACGGCTGCACAGGACCTAATTGTTCACAAATCTAAGTCCAAAGGAAATTGTCTAAGTCAAATTTTATCACCCGGCAAGTTAATCTTCAACCAAGTTCATACTGTTCATCATCTTCATCATGAGAATTTTTCTGGGTTTGTCAAAAACTTGTCCAATTCGTTCAAAATTCACACACAAGCAGTAAAATAGTTCGATTATCAATCCCTAATCTCAATCAATCCAAAACATGATCAAATTTTGATGAATTTGAGAAAATTCGATCGAACAGTAACTTTTTCAATCTTCTTAATTCCTCAGATCTGATGATAATCTGATGGAATTTGCACAATCGTTGTAAATTAGGAGTGATTGCGATGATAAATCACAACTAAAAACAGCAACAATTCATTCAGATCATGATTTTTGAGCAATATTGTAGTGTTTTGCTTGATGAATAGCGAAGAACACAATACCAACAGCTCTGATACCAATTGATAGGTTCAATTGGATCGATGATATCGCTCAATGATCAGAATGATTCATGCACAAACACAGTTCAATCACAAACACAATTCATTACTAAATAATTCTCTTGTATTTGATGATCAAAGCAAATCTGCAGTACAAATGTAGGAGAAAATAAATCACACACACTTAGTTCTCTCTCTAAGGTGAATATGTGAATCAGACTCTTTCCTCACACTCTCTCACTACATGCTTTAAGCAACAAAATACATTTTAGAGAAAATAACAAAATAGACCCTAAACTATACATAAATGTATAAAACAAGTACAAAGTAAATCTTAACAAGAAATAGCCCTAACAAAATGTATGACTTACTGTATAAGTCAAAACAATAGTCTCTTTTCTATAGCTTTAGAAATGATGCCTACTAGAAAAAAATGTAGGCAGATGCATGTTGTTAATTGCTTTATAGCATGTTAGAATACATTAATTTGTTTTCTATATGTACTAAGTAATAATTGTACAACAGACTATATGTCTGATGAAAGTTGGGATTTCCTTTTCTGTAGAATGTCTAAACGAATAAGTGGACCTTCAAATAATACTTGAGGAAGAAAGAAAAAGGTCACTGAAAATAATTATCTGGATGGTCAAACTATCAATAGAGATGAGGTGCAGCATATGATTAGTCAAGCTATTACAAATGCTATACCATATTTCTAGTAGTTTTAGAAAATAATCATGAATGTTATAAAGAAAAAGAACATTCTGGTAGTAAGAGGAAAACTACTGAAACTCATAATAGTTGTAACAATAGTGAAGATGAGGTTAACAAACCCAAGAAAAGAATAAGGGCTCAGCATGAAGGCTGTAGCTATAAAACATTCCCGGCATGTAAACTCGTGGAGTTTGCGGGAACTGAAGGAGCTATTGCTGCGTTAAGATGGCTAGAGAGAACAGAAGTAGTCCTGGCAAACATTCCTAAATGTTCTGAGGACGACAAAGTTCTTTATGCCACAAACTCTCTGAAAGATAATGCAATGGAATGGTGGAATAATTAGATTCAAAGAAAAGGGAGAACTGCGGCATGTGAAATGAGCTGGGAAGAATTTTCTGAAGCTATGCTAAAAAGGTTCCGTCCCAAAAATGAGAAGGAACAAATTGAAAGGAAATTCTTGGACCTTTCAATGATTGGCACCAATCTTAAGGATTATAATACTAAGTTCTTTGAATACTCTCGATTCGTGCCTCACCTGGTAACCCAGAGGAAAATATGATAAATCGTTATATATGGGGTCTCGTGAGTGAGATTTGTGATACAGTGAAGGTAGCAATGCCTACAACGATTGATTCTGCAGTCGAGCTTGCAAGAATGATGACAAATGGAATGATTCGCACCCAAGAAGAAAACAAGAAGAAAGAGGTTTTTCAGAAGGGTGAACAAGAAGTCAGGAAATCTAAGAGGGATCTTAGGAGGAAGAATAATAATGGCATGGGTTTAAAGCCAGAATTTCGTGTTTGTAAGAAAAGGCATTCTGAAAGATGCAAATTTGAAACACTGACATTTTGTTACTTTTGTAAAATGGCAGGACACACCATTGAGAATTGCAGGAAGAAAAATGGTGGGTGTTTTAATTGTGGAGAGAAAGGACATTTCCGACCGGATTGTCCTAAGTTGAAAACGAGTGGTTTAGGGAACGCCGGAAACAAAAATGATAACAATGGAAAGAAGAATGTGAGGGCATTTGTGATGAATGCAAAAGAAGCAACTCAACTAACGGATGCCATTACCGGTGCGTTTCTTGTAAATGATTCTTATGCAAGGGTATTATTTGATACTGGTGCAAACCAAAGCTTTGTAGACAATAAGTTTTGTACATTGCTTAATATACCCTTAGCTAAGTTATCAAGAATGTATGAAGTTGAGACGGCTAGTGGGGATATAATTCGAATTTACGACTCTCTCGATAATTGTGTAAAACCCTAAATCTAGAAGAAAGTATATGTCGATAATGGGCGGGTGTTCATGTAAATAGCACGTTGAATAAAAAATCCTAATGTATAGAGATAAACCCTAGGGGTGATAGAGGACTTAAAATGAAGAACGTGGGCGAAAACGGAACTCGAATCGGAGTTATAACGAAGCGGGAAATGCGAAAACACCCGAGGAAAGTCCGAAAACTTCTTTCGAGCATATCTTGACTTAGAAGAAGAGTTACGGAGCCCATAATATATGTATTCCACGTGTTTCGACGAGAGGAATCTGAAAATGTAGGTTACGCGATACGCGCATCAAAGGGTAGGCCCCTGCGCGTATCGCCTAGTGTCAGTCGGGTGGAAAACAGCTGTCAGGCACTTGCCTGTTACGCGATACGCGCAGGAGGGCCCATGGTGCTGCGCGTATCGCCTGGAACAGCCCCGACAGCCTATAAACGGGGGTGCAACCCCCCTTCACTTGTGCTCACACCCCTCTCTCTCTCTAGAACTTTTTAGAGAGAGAAACCAGTTATTTTTCTTGCGGAATCGCGCCTCGTGTGCGGTACCCTGCGTCGTGACGTTCCTTTGAGTCTCGGGCGCGTGTAGATCGCTTGGCGTGCGTCGAGGTTCTGCCCGAGTGAAGAACGGTGATCATCAAGGTGTTGCGCGATTGAAGATCGGTGATCGACGAGGTAATGGTCTTTCATTCTCGATTAGTTTAGGACGGGAATCGGGTAGGGAACCCGATGGGAATGCGGGGTTAAGATACCCGCATAGCACGAGGGACGTGCTAGGGGAAATGGTTGCGGGATTAAACACCCGCAACTAAAGGGTAGATTACCCGGGAAGGGTGCGGGTTGAATATTCGTACCCAAGGGTATGATATCCGTTGTGAACGGGTAACGTATCTCTGTAGGATTCGTTCAGATCCCGAGGTTCGGGATTTGGTAAGCGTAGGTGGCAACGACTCGTATCTAGTCGTGTGCTTTGCTAGTTAAGCCCTAGGACTTACATAGTCTTAGGAATCGTTGTTATAACGTTGTGATATCGCGTTATAGGTGGATTATAGCTATTGAAGTTGATTGTTAGTATAGCTATTTGTGTTGATTATGGAGATAGTCATTTGGATTGATTATCGGGATTAGATCAAGGAACGAAGCTAGTTGTGAGCTTGTTGTGATCTTGTTGAGGTGAGTTCATACACTTAAACTCTTTTGAAATGATTGTATGTTTTACAAAACTGGATGTGTTGCTTAAACCTGTTTTGGTTGCAAATGATTGTGAGTTTTTGTATAAACTCTTTTGGAATAGTTGTGTTCTTAAACTGTTGTTTATGAACGGTTGGCTAGCATTCTACGGTAAATATCGGGCAATACCACTTCTGTTTTTGGGTGACGGGCGGTAAACTCAGTGAAGGGTATATGCATATATTCTGCTCCAGCGCGGACGTGCCTGACGGAGTTGTTGAGGGGTTTATCGTATTGTCTGTGTATATTTATCTGATGATGCTAGTATGTTTATGAAATGCTTGTAAGTGATGGAGTTAGTGGTAACTCTTTGATCAATGGAGCTTGGTAACTCGTTGATCAAGGTTTTTACAAGTATTTGGTTGAATGTTTGAAATGTTTTGTAAAATGTTTTATTATGAACTCACTAGCGTAAGCTGACCCTTTCTTTTAAAACTTTTTGGCACACATCCTAGGTGTCGGATGATGCAGGAAAGCACTGTTGAGGCTAGAGCTGGTAGAGGGCTTGCGGGCTTAGAAGATAGACGCTCTGGACCTAGAATAGTTGCTAGCTTTAGTTTGTTGATGTTATGTATTAAACAATCAATGGTCGTTTTGTAATCAAACTATTGTGTATTTGAAGTTTAATATATGAACAGCTTGAAGTGTTAAGTTGTGTGTGTATGTATGTTGTTGATTCCGCTGCGTTGTTTCTGATATCCATTCGTCACACGTGATAACCCCCGGGCACCTGGGACCGCCCGCCGCGTTGGGGTTGTGACAGGCTTGGTATCAGAGCCGTAGTTTAAGCGAACTAGGTACAAGCTTAGTATCTAGACTTAAACTAAGATAAGATAGGATAAGTGCCCGCATAGGTGTATAGAAGTTGCCTTTTTGGAAAGGGAAATGGGTTTTGGTATGAACGTGGCGGAGAATGGCTAAGAACACGATCAGCGCGGTAAATAAATAATTGCAACTGGCCACTGTCATTATTTGTTTACAAGCACTATATTGTTCTTAATCATGGTCCATCATGTGAATGCTGACTCCCTGCTCTCTTTTATAGGTACAGTCATGGCTAGAAAGAAAGGTAGTGGTAGACGTCCTTCTCCGAGAAGAAGTTCTAGGATTAACACGAATAAAGAAACTGATAACGCTGAGACTATCGAGAATCATGATAATGACGGAGAGGAAGTTATCATGACGGAAACCCAGTTTAATTCGGCGGTGGCTGATCAAGTCTCCAAGGTTCTTGAAGCCACGTTACCTAGGATCTTAGACTCTGCGTTGCAGAAGAGATCAAATGAAGGGAACCGTGGAGGCGGTGGTGGTAGTGGTGGTACTGAAGGCACCGGAGGCAGTGGTGGTGCCGGAGGCAGTGGTGGCACGGGAAGTGGTGGCGATGCTAGAGGCGGTGATGATATTGGTGGAAACGATGGCGGGAGAATCCCCAAGCAAGGTTGCTTGTATAAAGGTTTTAAGGATTGTACTCCTAAACCCTTCAGCGGAAAAGGCGGTGCTATAGCGACGTATAATTGGATTTCTGCGATGGAAGCTGTGATTAACATCAGTGAGTGCCGTGATGATCAAGCGGTCAAGTATGCAGCTCATTCGTTCGAGGAAGAAGCTATGCATTGGTGGAAGACAATAGTCCAAAGGAAAGGACAAGCCGCTATTGACAGCATGATGTGGAATGACATGAAGGAGTTGGTGCTCCAACAGTTCTGTTCACAGAACGAGTTGGACAAGATGGAGATGGAGTTTCTTCGGCTAGAGGCTGGATCGATGACGCATCGTGAATACACCTCGAGATTCAATGAGATGGCTTTGTTGGTTCCCCACTTAGTCACTCCTGAGTCCAGAAGGTTGAGATGCTATATCCAGGGGCTTCCACCAAAGGTCCGAACGCATGTAAAGGCGAAAGGGCCAACGACCTTTGATGAGGCAGTAGGACTGAGCGCAATCATCTACGATGAGGTGCAAAGTCAAGAAGTACATGAAGGAGAAAGGAAGAGGAAGTCGGAGGATAGGAATAGTGGATCTAGCGGTAGATTCAAGTTCAAAAAGGGAGAAGGCGGTGGCAAAGATAAGGGGAAGGTTGATGAGGAATATCAAGAGAAGAGGTGTTACAGATGTCAGCAATCTGGACATCTCTCAAGGTCGTGTCCGATGATTAAGTGCTATAATTGTCAGGAAACAGGGCATTTTAAGAATGATTGCCCTAAATTTAAAGGAGGAAAGAACCCAGCCAAAGGGCGGGTGTTTGTTATGAAGAAGGGTGATGATAAAGAAGTTAATGAGGATGTTGTGGCAGGTATGTTCCCTCTAAACAACGTTTATGCTAAGGTTTTATTTGACACGGGTGCAAATAAGAGTTTTGTGTCAACTTCCTTTGGTAAATACCTAGGAAAAGAACCTGTAGTGCTAGATTCTGCTTATGAAGTAGAAACAGCAAATGGAGGAAGTGATATGATAACAGTAGTGTATAAGGATTGCTTGCTTAATGTAAATGGTGTTGAGTTTCCAGTTGATGTTATGCCTATGAACTTGTGTGGTTATGATGTAGTCATAGGAATGGACTGGTTAACTTATAATCGAGCCCAAGTTGATTGTGAGAAAAAGTTGGTTAGGGTATGTAAGTCAGATGGTGAAACATTAGTGGTTAAGGGAGATAGTATCGGAGGTAATATCCGGATGATATCTGCAATTAAGGCTAGTAAATGTTTGATGAAAGGTTGTGAGGCTTTTATAGCCTATGCTTTAGATGCTAAGCCCGAAAAGCAGATTTCGGATATCCCAGTCGTGTGTGATTACCCTGACGTGTTTCCTGATGACTTACCTGGACTCCCTCCCAACCGACAAATCGAATTTCGAATTGATTTAATACCTGAAGCAAGGCTGATTGCGAAGGCTCCTTATCGTCTGGTGCCCTCCGAATTGCAAGAGCTGATGAAGCAAGTCCAGGAGTTGCTTGACTTAGGCTTCATTAGACCGAGTTCATCCCCTTGGGGTGCACCAGTGTTGTTTGTGAAGAAGAAAGACGGCTCCATGCGGATGTGCATTGACTATCGTGAGCTGAACAAGTTAACAATTAAGAACAAGTATCCTTTGCCGAGAATAGACGATCTGTTTGATCAGCTGCAAGGAGCCAGCTATTTTTCCAAGATCGATCTTAGGTCTGGATACCATCAACTAAAGGTGAGGGAAGAGGATATTCCGAAGACGGCTTTTAGAACCCGTTATGGGCACTATGAGTTTTTGGTTATGTCCTTTGGATTAACCAATGCCCCTGCAGCATTCATGGATCTTATGAACAGAGTCTGCAAGCCATATTTAGACAAGTTCGTCATTGTCTTTATCGATGATATTTTGGTCTATTCGAGAGATCAAAATGATCATGCTGAACACTTTGAAGAAGGTTTTGGAAACTCTTAGACAAGAGAAGTTGTATGCTAAGTTCTCCAAGTGTGATTTTTGGAAGAGAGAAGTTCAATTTCTCGGGCATGTGATAAATGAAGATGGTGTTCAGGTAAATCCAACTAAGATAGAGGCTATAATGAAATGGGAAGTCCCGAAGACTCCCACGGAAATTAGAAGCTTCTTAGGCTTAGCTGGGTACTACCGAAGATTTATCAAAAACTTCTCCAAGATTGCTACACCGATGACTGCATTAACGCGAAAGAAGGCTGAGTTCAAATGGGGACCCGAGCAAGAGGAAGCCTTTAGTGTCTTGAAGAAGAAGCTTTGTAGCGCTCCAATTCTTTCATTACCCGAAGGTAATGAAGACTATGTGGTATGTTGTGATGCCTCACTTAATGGTCTTGGTTGCGTGCTGATGCAACGAGAGAAGGTCATTGCCTATGCATCACGACAATTGAGTGTTCATGAGAAACGTTACACCACACATGATTTGGAATTAGGTGCCATAGTGTTTGCCTTGAAGACGTGGCGACACTATCTTTATGGTACTAAATTCGTGATATATTCTGATCACAAAAACCTCCAACACCTTTTTGATCAGAAGGAACTAAACATGAGGCAACGTAGATGGATGGAATTGCTTAGCGATTATGATTGTGAGATCAAATACCACCCTGGCAAGGCCAATGTGGTAGCAGATGACCTGAGTCGGAAGGAGAGGGTTAAACCCATTAGAGTAAGGGCTTTGCAGATCATTGTAACGATTGATTGGAAGGATCAGATCGTTGAAGCTCAGACAAATGCCTTGAAGGAAGAAAGCATCAGGAAGGAGCGAATGGTGGGAAAGGAAGGTTTGTTGACAAAAGGAAAGGATGAGATTCTAAGGTTTGGATCAAGAATCTGGATTCCAAAGTTTGGAGGAATTCAGGATAAGATTCTTGATGAAACCCACAAGTCTAAGTACTCGATTCATCCTGGAACGGATAAGATGTTCAAGAGCTTGAAAGAACATTATTGGTGGCCCAATATGAAGAGATCAATTGCACAGTACGTGCAAAGGTGCTTAACTTGTTTGCAAGTTAAGATTGAGCATCAAAAACCAGCAGGTCTGTTACAACAGATAGAATTACCAGTTTGGAAGTGGGAAAGAATAACGATGGATTATGTTACGAAGCTCCCAAGAACTCGTGCAGGGCATAATGCTATATGGGTGATTGTGGATCGATTGACCAAGTCGTCCCATTTCATACCATATAACGAGAGCTACTCACCAGAGAAGATGGCGAAATTGTATATCAAGGAGATTGTGAGCAGACATGGCGTGCCACTTTCGATCATCTCTGACAGAGATAGTCGATTCACGTCAAGGTTTTGGTCGAGTTTGCAAAAAGATCTAGGAACTAGATTGAATTTGAGCACGGCATATCATCCTCAAACTGATGGGCAGAGTGAGCGTACGATCCAAACCCTTGAGGATATGCTGTGTGCGTGTGTGATTGACTTTAGTGGTAGTTGGGATGAATTCTTACCATTGGTTGAGTTTTCATACAACAACAGTTATCACACCAGCATAGGGATGGCACCGTTTGAAGCACTTTATGGAAGAAAGTGCAGAACTCCTGTTTGTTGGACGGAAGTTGGGGAGGATCAGTTGTGTAGTACAGAGATGATGTTGGAAACAACTGATAAAATCCAACTGATTAGGCAAAGGCTGAAAGCTGCCCAGGATAGGGAGAAAAGTTATGCTGATGTTCGTAGAAGGCCCTTAGAATTCAAAGTTGGGGACTATGTGATGTTGAAAGTATCTCCTTGGAAAGGAGTGGTGAGATTTATCAAACGGGGAAAGTTAGCCCCGAGGTACATTGGTCCATTTAAGGTTGTTGCGAGAATTGGGAAAGTTGCTTATAAGCTTGAGTTACCGGAAACCTTGAAAGGTGTACACGATACCTTTCATGTGTCAAACTTAAGGAAATGTTTGGCGGATCCGAATCAAGCTGTACCTCTCGAAGATGTTCAAGTAAGCGAGAAGCTATCTTTTACTGAGAGGCCAGTGAAGATTCTTGATACTCAAGAAAGAAAGTTGAGAAAGAAAAGAATCCGGTTAGTGTTGGTCCAATGGGAAGGACAAAGAGGACCGGAGAAAACTTGGGAATTGGCTAGTGAGATGAAAGCCAAATATCCTCAGTTATTTTTGTAATACTCGAATTTCGAGGACGAAATTCTTTTAAGGAGGGGAGAAATGTAAAACCCTAAATCTAGAAGAAAGTATATGTCGATAATGGGCGGGTGTTCATGTAAATAGCACGTTCAATAAAAAATCCTAATGTATAGAGATAAACCCTAGGGGTGATAGAGGACTTAAAATGAAGAACGTGGGCGAAAACGGAACTCGAATCGGAGTTATAACGAAGCGGGAAATGCGAAAACACCCGAGGAAAGTCCGAAAACTTCTTTCGAGCATATCTTGACTTAGAAGAAGAGTTACGGAGCCCATAATATATGTATTCCACGTGTTTCGACGAGAGGAATCTGAAAATGTAGGTTACGCGATACGCGCATCAAAGGGTAGGCCCCTGCGCGTATCGCCTAGTGTCAGTCGGGTGGAAAACAGCTGTCAGGCACTTGCCTGTTACGCGATACGCGCAGGAGGGCCCATGGTGCTGCGCGTATCGCCTGGAACAGCCCAGACAGCCTATAAACGGGGGTGCAACCCCCCTTCACTTGTGCTCACACCCCTCTCTCTCTCTAGAACTTTTTAGAGAGAGAAACCAGTTATTTTTCTTGCGGAATCGCGCCTCGTGTGCGGTACCCTGCGTCGTGACGTTCCTTTGAGTCTCGGGCGCATGTAGATCGCTTGGCGTGCGTCGAGGTTCTGCCCGAGTGAAGAACGGTGATCATCAAGGTGTTGCGCGATTGAAGATCGGTGATCGACGAGGTAATGGTCTTTCATTCTCGATTAGTTTAGGACGGGAATCGGGTAGGGAACCCGATGGGAATGCGGGGTTAAGATACCCGCATAGCACGAGGGACGTGCTAGGGGAAATGGTTGCGGGATTAAACACTCGCAACTAAAGGGTAGATTACCCGGGAAGGGTGCGGGTTGAATATTCGTACCCAAGGGTATGATATCCGTTGTGAACGGGTAACGTATCTCTGTAGGATTCGTTCAGATCCCGAGGTTCGGGATTTGGTAAGCGTAGGTGGCAACGACTCGTATCTAGTCGTGTGCTTTGCTAGTTAAGCCCTAGGACTTACATAGTCTTAGGAATCGTTGTTATAACGTTGTGATATCGCGTTATAGGTGGATTATAGCTATTGAAGTTGATTGTCAGTATAGCTATTTGTGTTGATTATGGAGATAGTCATTTGGATTGATTATCGGGATTAGATCAAGGAACGAAGCTAGTTGTGAGCTTGTTGTGATCTTGTTGAGGTGAGTTCATACACTTAAACTCTTTTGAAATGATTGTATGTTTTACAAAACTGGATGTGTTGCTTAAACCTGTTTTGGTTGCAAATGATTGTGAGTTTTTGTATAAACTCTTTTGGAATAGTTGTGTTCTTAAACTGTTGTTTATGAACGGTTGGCTAGCATTCTACGGTAAATATCGGGCAATACCACTTCTGTTTTTGGGTGACGGGCGGTAAACTCAGTGAAGGGTATATGCATATATTCTGCTCCAGCGCAGACGTGCCTGACGGAGTTGTTGAGGGGTTTATCGTATTGTCTGTGTATATTTATCTGATGATGCTAGTATGTTTATGAAATGCTTGTAAGTGATGGAGTTAGTGGTAACTCTTTGATCAATGGAGCTTGGTAACTCGTTGATCAAGGTTTTTACAAGTATTTGGTTGAATGTTTGAAATGTTTTGTAAAATGTTTTATTATGAACTCACCAGCGTAAGCTGACCCTTTCTTTTAAAACTTTTTGGCACACATCCTAGGTGTCGGATGATGCAGGAAAGCACTGTTGAGGCTAGAGCAGGTAGAGGGCTTGCGGGCTTAGAAGATAGACGCTCTGGACCTAGAATAGTTGCTAGCTTTAGTTTGTTGATGTTATGTATTAAACAATCAATGGTCGTTTTGTAATCAAACTATTGTGTATTTGAAGTTTAATATATGAACAGCTTGAAGTGTTAAGTTGTGTGTGTATGTATGTTGTTGATTCCGCTGCGTTGTTTCTGATATCCATTCGTCACACGTGATAACCCCCGGGCACCTGGGACCGCCCGCCGCGTTGGGGTTGTGACAAATTGTCACATAACTCTCTCTGGACATTTCGTACCAATCCAGTTATTGCCAATGGCTTTAGCGGATTTCGATATTGTTTTGGGTGTGGATTGGTTAGCCGTTAACCAAGCTCGTATCATTTGTGACAAGAGAATTATCGAACTTCGTGCCCCAACAGGACGAAGAATAACTATCCATGGAGATAAGCCAACAAACCCATAAAGAATATCTCTTGTTTAAAAACAATGCGTTGTTTAAACAAAGGTTGTCTAGCCTATCTGATCTCTGTGTCAGATAATAGCAAGAGGAAAAAGATAGAAGAAGTTCCTATCATGTCTGAATATCCAGATGTTTTTCCAAATGAACTACCTGGAATTCCTCCTGATCGTGAAGTGGAATTCAAAATAGATCTAGTTCCGGGTGCATCTCCGATAGCCAAAGCTCCATACCGTTTAGCCCCTACTAAAATGAAGGAATTAAAGAAGCAATTAGTCGAGTTGTTAGAAAAAGGGTTTATTCGACCAAGCTCATCACCTTGGGGTGATCTAGTTTTGCTTGTCAAGAAGAAAGATGGGTCGACGAGAATGTGCATAGACTATCGTGAGCTTAACAAGGTTAAAATCAAGAACCGATATACGCTTCCTAGAATTGATGATCTTTTCGATCAACTACAAGGAGCCTGGTATTTCTCGAAAATTTATCTTAGATCATGCTATCACCAACTAAAAGTTCAAAAGGAAGATATTTTGAAAACTGCTTTTCGAACAAGATATGGACATTATGAGTTCACAGTAATGCATTTTGGACTCACTAATGCCCCAGCCGCATTCATGGATATGATGAATCCACTTTGTCAACCATATCTGGATATGTTTATTATTGTCTTTATCGACGATATACTTATCTATTCCAAAAGTGAGGAAGAGCATAAAACTAATCTTAGAATCCTATTTGAATTGTTAAGACAAGGGGAACTGTGCGCCAAATTCTCCAAATGTGAATTTTGGTTATCCGAGGTACAATTCCTTGGACATGTCATTAATGCTAGTGGTATTCACGTAGATCCAGCAAAAATAGAAGCCATTTCTAAATGGAAAAATCCAGAAACACCAACAGAAGTACGTAGCTTCTTACGGTTGGCCGGATACTATCGACGATTCATAAAGAACTTCTCTCGTATTGCTGTCCCCTTGACAAAATTAACTCGAAAGAAAGTAACTTTCCAATGGGGACCAGAACAAGTTGAAGCTTTTCAAACCCTGAGAGAAAAGTTGACGAATGCACCAATCTTAGCATTGCCTGAAGGTAACGAAGACTTTGTTGTATTCCAGACTCTTTTTTAAACCTGTTAATTTACATAAATCATTGTCATTCCATTATCCTATTTGCTATGAGGTAATGAAATGGACGGGGAAATGGAATGAATGAATGAATGAAAAGAATTGACAAATGAATGAAACCATTAAATGGAAAGAAACCATTAAATGGTGAAAGAATCCATCATATATAAAACTTTGTAATGGGATTGGTATAATGTATGTTTAAGTTGGTGTCCATATATCTATCAAGCTACTCACTAATAATATAAGCACTTCCCCTTATCAATGTTTGAATGCTTCAAGTAAACTACTTATGAGCTGAGAAGAATATGTTACTCTATTGATCATGAAGAATATGATAGTTTTATTTCTTATGAAGCTTCGTGAGTTAAACTTATTTTTCATTTGTCTATGTTACATACCACGGATAAGAAAAGTGTATAAGATACAATTTATCATGAGAGGATTGATAAAATGAGTAAACAATATATTATTTTATTTATATGTAACTAGCAAATGAGTTATTAGTTACTTGTTATGCGTAATGCTCATCTACAAGGTCCATCATTATGATGATACACTTTATAAAAAAGAAAACTATGAAATCAACATAACACCAAAAACAAGTTTAGTTGACAATATCATCCCCGTTGCATCGCGAGGGTCTCTACTAGCTATGACATTTATGGGGCAACATACGCCAGTATAGAAGGTGGTACGCATGTGGTGTATTGTCGTGCACGAGCCTCTTATGCCGTCTAAATGTGTTCACTATACATTTTTAGAATATTGTTTTACAATCTTCAATTTATTTTCAAACATGAAATTAAAATTTATCTCATGATGTAGATACCTCATAATAGAGTTTTAGTTTTCAACCTTTATGTTTCAAACATACATATTTTCTTATTTATGTAATTGTTTTTTTAAAGGCTTGATAATTACCATACCGAATTATTAATTACTTGAATGTGTAATGTTTCCCATGTATGTCCACCACGATGTTGATACGAAACTAATAAGTTTAAAAAGAAAAACACTTTAGTAATAAAATTAAGCTAAAAATAAAATCTATAAACGATTACCACCGAAAATATCATCCCCGCTGCATCGCGCGGGTCCCTACTAGTCTATGTAGAATTCGTTTAGATTCTCGAGGTCCGTGATTTGGTAAGCGTAGATGGCAAAGACTCGTATCTTGTCGTATGCTTTGCTAGTTAAGCCCTATGACTTACATAGTTTTAGGAATCGTTATTTATAACGTTGTGATATCATGTTATAGGTGGATTATAGCTATTGAGGTTGATTGTCGGTATAACTATTAGTGTCATTGCAAAGATATCCATTTGGATTGATTGTCGGGATTAGGTCAAGGAACGAAGCTAGTTGTGAGCTTGTGATCTTGTTGAGGTGAGTTCATACACCCAAACTCTTGTGCAACTGTTTTGGTTTTGAAATTATTTTATGTGTTTATAAAACTGGATGTGTTGCTTAAACCTATTTTGGTTGGAAATGATTGTGAGTTTTTGTATAAACTCTTTTGGAATGGTTGTGTTCTTAAACTGTTGTTTTTGAACAGTTGGTTAGCATTCTATGGAAAATATCGGGCAATACCACTTCAGTTATAGGGTGACGAGGTAACTCGGTGAAGGATTGTTGGTCCATAAAGATCGTGATTTCAGTGCTATATTGACTTGTTTAACAACAAAATACCCAAGAATTGAACAACAAAGTGTATAATAACCAAACAAACCCAATAACAAGATTACACAACATAAATGAGGTATGTAAGCTACAAAGATAAGTAGAATATGCTCCTAGCACCTCAAATGAACGATTACACAACACAATCAGTGAATAATAGTCTTGGTTTAAAGATGTGCAAAAGTTGTATAAAGATGAGGATAAGGTTACAATATATAGCAGTGTTAGGTTCGCTGATAGATTCGCTGTAGCGAATCTATCTAGCGAACCAACACAGGTTCGCTGGGCACAATTAGATTCGCCCAGTCGATACCTAATACAAAAGATAACATGAACTGCGGGCGAATCTATAGATTCGCCCGCAAGTTCGCTAGAACAACTACAAATACAAGTCATACAAATACATACAAAAGTAACACCGACAAGCCGGTGAGTCCAACCTATACATAGTGACTATCAATACTCCCCCTAGGTTGGACCTCACCTGGGGAAGTCTTCTAATTTAGCTCCGTCTTGATCTTGGCTTCAAAGATATTCAACGTACGCTCCTGCCCTGTCTTCAATTCCGGCCAAAGGATTTGTAACGTCTTCTGATCCGGCCTCATCTTCACTAAACACTAACATAGATTCCACAAACTCTGCATCTGTGACCTCAGTATCAGGCATTTGTTGAACTGTCGTTTCCGCCTGAGTTTCTACAGTTTGCTCCTCGCCAAAAACCTCCAAGTCTATCACCTGCACCGGTTTCTCAAATCTCCTTTCAATGGTTTGATCCAGCTGTCTTGATAGGTCATCCATCTCCATTTGCTGATCATCAGTTTTCCTCAATCTGTCATTCACCAATCTCAATTCTGCACGGATTCCTCGGGCTTTGTTTGCGACCTTCACAAACAGGTTCGCTTCAGTAGCAGTATCATCTCCAGCCCCGTGCTTTATCCTGTTCTCGCACAACACTCTCAGATCTTCATCACAGAAAGAAAAGATCTCCATTGGGTCAAACAGTCTGATTTCAGGACGATCTTCTCCTTTTAATCTGATAACAGCTTCACCCGTGCTGTTATCGTAAAACCATTTAAGGAAATCTTGCAGTCTGGGTGGCTGAGTGTCAGGGACCCTAACCCTGGTCATTACCTTTGGTGCAGCAATCTTCAACACAATCTTTCCCTTCCACGAGATCCAATGCCTATCTTTCTTCTGTCTCATCCTCCTAGGCTTTTGGTACCCAAAGTCAACAAAATTAGTCTTTGTAGCCTCCTGGATTGTAGCTTCGAACGCACAAGCCCTTCCGCTTTCTTCTTTCCCCAACAATGGTAGCTCTGCCAGCCTACGCAAGTCCCATCTTGGTAATGTAGCGAAGTGCTTCCTGTTCTTGATGTAACTGATTTCACCGCCCCTTCTTTTGACCATATAAGCATCCACCAAACAATTATACTTCCACGCTATGACCTGCCTATCTAGCTGTTTGGTGTTGGTTCATCTAGCTGTTGAAATATCGGCACTTCGGGTACAGCTTCTTCTTCCTTTCGGAACCATTCAGATTTGTCTAGTTCTACATGCTCGAACTGGTAACTCACTCCCTTTTCTTCCACTTTATATGTTTCGGGCTCGTCATCCAGATCTTCCTCACTATCTGCATCTACGTCCAACTCTGGTTCATCTATCAAAGTGTAATCCTTACCAGATCCTCCGACCACTTCTTCTCCTTCGAAAACATCCAAATCAATCCCCATTTCCTCGTCAAAATCAACATCCATTAACGGATACTTGGCAGCATCCGTTAAGGAGTTCAGTTCGGCCTCAGTTATAGCAGGTTCAGTCCGTACCTTTTCCTTCAAACTGTTTAACTCCTTGAAAATTCTCACCATCAAACATTGCTGATCCTTCATCATTCTACCCATCTCATCTATAACTGTTGATTTCTCAGCGTCCTGTTTTTCCAGTTCCTCATACCTGCCTTTCAGCTCCACCAGTTCTCCCCTCAAGCTCTCAATCTGACCCTTTAATTCACTACCAGACTCAGCAGATGTACCCCCGGTATCGTGCCTTGCTTTCTTTGACCCTTCGGCATGTGCATCAGACCTTTTCTTCGTTCCCTGTTCCCTACCAGCATCGATCTCTGCCTGGATTTCATCCTCTTCTCGATCAAATGAATAGTCTTTCTCCTTTGCATACGCCTTTCTCTTCTTTATCTCTTCTCAACCTCCTCAACATTCTCACCACCACGTTTTCGCTCTGACTCCATTAACCGCTGAATCTGCACCCATCTGTCTGCTGGGTACATGTTCTCCCACAGATATGTAGTTCTTCCGACACAATCCGATCTCACTGCCTTACAATCTTTGAAAATTCTCGAATGCATATCCCATATTTTCAGTACATCTCCAACTACCGGCAGATTCGGTAGTTTGTCATTCAGCACCATCTGAATGAATCTCGGATACATCAACCACTTAGCGGCTTTGGTAGCATGGATGTTCTCGAGAATGTAGTTGAAGATTAGCTTCGCAAGATTGGCTTTTTGTCCCCGACAAAACAGCATCATTGCCCGTGCCCAATCCAAATTCAGTCCGTCGGTTCCCCCTTTCCTATGATCCAGGCACATGATAAACACGTGTGCAATGTACCTCCAGTCCTGGATCAAATAGGACTTCACAAATTCCATTTTCTTCTCACCTGGCATCGGACCCTCATACCCAGCGGTCCTAAAAGCCCCATAAACTTCTTCAGCAGTCGTACTGACCTCCTCTCCCACATCCTCTTCTAACCTCAAGATTCTAGCCAGATCGGCTTCAGTAAACTCCAAATCATATCCGCCGACTTTGGCACAAATACGTGATGGCTGTACCGACACGTTCAACACCGCAGTTCGCCAGAAATCCCGAACATGCAGCTCATATATAGTGGGTGAGTGAGATATGGCGTAATGTATGTGAGAGGATTTCAGCCATTTGATAGAATCTCTATAGCTGCCGGCCTTTTCATGATTCTCGTCGAGTAAAGCACACATGTTGTGCTTTCTTTCGAAGAATAAAGTCGACATTGTGCCTGAAAAATAAACGGAGATTGATCAGAAACGAAGATTTGAAAAACAGTTAATAGATTCGCTGGAAATTAGGTTCGCTGAAAGAGCGAACCTGAGATTTTGGCACCAGAACCTATAGATTCGCTGACATGAAAAATCAGTCAACTTGGTCGAGCGAATGTATAGGTTCGCTAGAAACAGTCGGGCGAATCTATGTTGTTGCGCGGGCAGCATAACGACATAGGTTCGCTCGAAGTTTTGAACTTTCGTTCAGATTCGCCAGACGAACGCATAGGTTCGCTGGAAACCCTAGTTTTTGAAAAACGGCCAGAATCACACACAATATAGCATTATTAAGTATATAAAGCAACAAAAGATCAAAATAAACATCAAATGAGGCTGTTATGAAGTAAATCCCTAACTATAAACACCAAACCAGTCATTTAAACAACACACAATCATAGATCGACAGATAAAAGCAGGATAATGGTGCGATTAAGAGTTTAAACAAAGATTAAGATGAAATCGATCACATACCAGACAATAAAGTGATGTTTAATGTGTAAAAAAGCCGGTTGAAGTGAGAATCGAACGTTTGTGGTTTGGATTTTGAAAAGTCTGCTACAGTACAGTTGACAGCGAAAGTGTGAGATATTTCGCTGTCACTGTATATATATACATACACAGGTTCGCTGGCAGACAGACCAGCGAACTTTAGATTCGCCAGAAGACCAAGAGTCAAAACGGCCTTCGGCGCGGTGCAAAAAGGTTGCGGGCGAACCTGAGATTCGGGCGAACCTGTAGGTTCGCTAGCAGGTTCGCTCGCACACAAATTAAAATATTTTTGGATTTTCTTAAATTTTAAAATCTTTGTAAATCCGTGAAAACGTCCCACGATTTCAACGCTCCAAAAATAAACATATACATATTTAATCCTAAAAAATACTAACATAACAAGATAGGAGTTAGAAAAATAAAATAAAATAAAATAAAATGAAATAAAATAACAGAAAGGAATTTAAACGATAATAAGGATATATATTTTTCATGATGTTTTGAGCAGAATCCGGAGAATCATCGATTGGCGGGATTGCAGATATGTTTGTCCATTTAAACCCATGCCTTAGTCCTTTCAACAAGAGATCAGCAGCTTCTTTTATCATGTTTATGGTTTGATTGAAGAAGCTCAGACAACTCGGTCCCCACAGACATCTAGGTAAAAAGAACAAGTTCTATCATCAGGGTATATCTGAGCAATACCATTGACTTTGCTTGAATTTCAATGATCAACTTTTGAAAGTTGATCGATGCATTTGCTTCTTTTGACACTTGTGCAATTTTTTGCATCTTTTCTTTGTGAGTGGAGCTTGTCAGCAATTGATTCATTTGAACACAATGCGACTTATTATTTGGGAAACTCAAATAGTTCAGAGCTCCAGGTCTATACCGACGTATAACAGAGGAGATAAACATTTGAGCATGCTCGGTGAATCTTCAGGTCAATACTTCCGTATAGCAGAGAAGATCCACCAACTCCAGGTCAATACTTCCGTATAGCAGAGGAGTTAAGCACTCGACTCAATACGTTCTGAGGAATTAACGAGTAACTCACTCAGAGGCTTTTCCGAAGAGCATCACTAGCAGCTTTTTATTTTATTTGTTTTGCATACTAGAAACTCGATTCGGGGATAGGGCGAGGGTGATTTGGGATGTTTAGGGAAATCAAGACAAAGATTTGGCGCTCTCAACCCATTTTTGACAGAACCATTATCTTTGTGCAATCCAATCATGTCAAGGAGATAATCCTTATTGTCGAGATCTTGAGCGTTATGTTTGGCTGCACAATCACTGTTTACTCTGTGTTCGGGCTGAGCCTATCTGACATATCCCAAACGCAATACTTCTGACCTCCTTCAACTACTCTTCAACAACAATCAAAATGGAGATCCTGAAATAGCAAAATTTGAAAAACAATAATTAGTTAATCTTTTATATCTCCCCCAAAATTTCTATAATAGCTAACTAATAAGAAATATTTGTTTTTCAGTTTTTTTTTTAATATATATATACAGAATAAAAGACAGATAAAAGGAAATAAAATAAAAGAAAGATAAAATAAAGTAACGGAGCTATGAATCGAGTGACCCACGGAAATTTCAAAGAAGAAGAAGAAAAGATTATTTACATATTTACAAATGGATTCTCACAGAAAAAGGTTTTCAAAAAGATATAAGTCCCAGCATGGAGATCAGTTCATAAAAACGTGGTTTGTCAAAAGTTTTTGTGAAAAGATCAGCTTTTTGCTTTCGCGTTTCAATAGGAATAATATCAATAAACCCCTTTTCCTGTGCATCCCGGATTGCATGAATTCTTGTTTCAATGTGCTTGGTGCGAGTGTGATGAATAGGATTCTTGGCAATTCCAACAGCTGCTTCATTATCACAAAAGAGTGGCGTATGAAGAAAGTTGATGCCATAATCCATCATCTGATGTTGAATCCACAGCACTTGGCAACAGCAACTTGACGCAGCTATGTATTCTGCTTCTCCTGTGGACAGGGAGACGGTTGTTTGCTTCTTGCTTTGCCATGAAACAAGACATTCTCCAAGGTATTGACATCCGCCAGTGACTGATTTTCTGTTAATCCTGCAACCAGCATGATCACTATCAGAAAATGCATGTAAATCAAAGTTCCCACCTTTTGGGTACCAAAGTCCCAAACGAGAGGAACCCTTAAGGTATCGGAAAATTCGTTTAACAGCTTTTTCATGTGATTCTTTTGGATTGGCTTGGAAACGAGCACAGTAACACACGGCAAATGTTATATCTGGTCGGCTGGCAGTCAGATACATGAGAGATCCGATCATCGAGCGGTACCGATGAGCATCCACAGGATTCCCATTATCATCGGAAGTAAGGCATGTTTGAGCTGTAAAAGGAATCAATTCAGGAGAAGAGTCATCCATGCCAAACTTCGTGAGGATTTCTTTGATATATTTCTCTTGGTGGATAAGAATGCCATCAGGCTTTTGTTCCACTTGTAGCCCCAAGAAGAAACACATCTCCCCCATTATAGTCATCTCAAAACGATCCATCATCACCTTCTCAAATTCTCTACACAACCCTTCATTAGTCGAACGAAAAATGATATCATCAACATACACTTGAACGATCAGCAGCTCGCCATTAACCTCCTTCTTGAACAATGTCATATCTATAGTCCCACGAGAGAAACCTATGCTGAGAAGATACTGTGTCAGAGTTTCATACCAGATCCGTGGAGCTTGATGCAACCCATACAAGGATTTATCAAGCTTGTAAACCTTTGACGGGAAATCGGGATCCTCGAAACCTGGTGGTTGACATACATAGATCTCCTCATCGATATCTCCATATAGAAATGTCACAACCCCAACACGGCGGGCGGTCCCAGGTGCCCGGGGGTTATCGCGTGTGACGGATGGATATCAGGAGCAACGCAGCGGAATCAACAAACATACATACACACAGCTTAAATCTTTAAGTTGTGCATACATTAAATTTCATATATACAATACATTGATTACAAAACGACAATTGTTTGTTTGATACATAACATTAACAAACTAAAGCTAGCAACTATTCTAGGTCCAGAGCGTCTATCTTCTAAGCCCGCAAGCCCTCTACCTGCTCTAGCCTCAACAGTGCTTTCCTGCATCACTCGGCACCTAGGATGTGTGCCAAAAAGTTTAAAAGAAAGGGTCAGCTTACGCTGGTGAGTTCATAATAAAACATTTTACAAAACATTTCAAACATTCAACCAAATACTTGTAAAAACCTTGATCAACGAGTTGCCAAGCTCCATTGATCAAAGAGTTACCACTAACTCCATCATTTACAAGCATTTCATAAACATACTAGCATTATCAGATAAATATACACAAACAATACGATAAACCCCTCAACAACTCCGTCAGGCACGTCTGCGCTGGAGCAGAATATATGCATATACCCTTCACCGAGTTTACCGCGTCACCCTATAACTGAAGTGGTATTGCCCGATATTTACCGTAGAATGCTAGCCAACCGTTCAAAAACAACAGTTTAAGAACACAACCAATCAAAAAGAGTTTATACAGAAACTCACAATCATTTCCAACCAAAAACAGGTTTAAGCAACACATCCAGTTTTGTAAAACATACAATCATTTCAAAAGAGTTTAAGTGTATGAACTCACCTCAACAAGATCACAACAAGCTCACAACTAGCTTCGGTCCTTGATCTAATCCCGACAATCAATCCAAATGACTATCTTCACAATCAACACAAATAGCTATATCGACAATCAACCTCAATAGCTATAATCCACCTATAACGCGATATCACAACGTTATAAACAACGATTCCTAAGACTATGTAAGTCCTAGGGCATAACTAGCGAAGCATACGACTAGATACGAGTCGTTGCCACCTACACTTACCAAATCCCGAACCTCGGGAATCTAAATGAATCCTACAGAGATATGTTACCCGTTCACAACGGATATCATACCCCTAGGGTACGGATATTCAACCCGCACCCTCCCCGGGTAATCTACCCGTTAGTTGCGGGTGTTTAATCCCGCAACCATTTCCCCTAGCACGTCCCTCGTGCTATCCGGGTATCTCCACCCCGCTTTCCCATCGGGTTCCCAACCCGATTCCCGTCCTAAACTAATCGAGAATGAAAGACCATTACGTCGTCGATCACCGATCTTCAATTGCGCAACACTTTGATGATCACCGTTCTTCACTCGGGCAGAACCTCGACGCGCGCCAAGCGATCTTCACGCGTCCGAGACTCGAAGGAACGTCATGACGCAGGGTACCGCACACGAGGCGCGATTCCGCAACAAAAACTAGGTGTTTCTCTCTCTAAAACGTTCTAGAGAGAGAGAGAAGTTGAGCAAGGAGTGAAGGGGGGTTGCACCCCTTTTTATAGGCTGGTCGGGCTGTTCTAGGCGCTACGCGCAGCACCATGGGCCCTCCTGCGCGTATCGCGTAACAGGCAAGTGCCTGACAGCTGTTTTCCACCCGACTGACACTAGGCGATACGCGCACAGGCCTACCCTCTAATGCGCGGACCGCATAACCCATGTTTTCAGATTCCTCTCGTCGAAACACGTGGAATTCATATATTATGGGCTCCGTAACTCTTCTTCTAAGTCAACATATGCTCGAAACAAGTTTTCGGGCATTCCTCGGGTGTTTTCGCATTTCCCACTTCGTTATAACTCCGATTTGAGTTCCGTTTTCGCTCACGTTCTTCATTTTAAGTCCTCTATCACCCCTAGGGTTTATCTCTATACATTAGGACTTTTTATTCAACGTGCTATTTACATGAACACCCGCCCATTATCGACATATACTTTCTTCTAGATTTAGGGTTTTACATTTCTTCTATATCCGTAAGACTTCTTCTCTGATACCAAGCCTGTCACAACCCCAACACGGCGGGCGGTCCCAGGTGCCCGGGGGTTATCGCGTGTGACGGATGGATATCAGGAGCAACGCAGCGGAATCAACAAACATACATACACACAGCTTAAATCTTAAAGTTGTGCATACATTAAATTTCATATATACAATACATTGATTACAAAACGACAATTGTTTGTTTGATACATAACATTAACAAACTAAAGCTAGCAACTATTCTAGGTCCAGAGCGTCTATCTTCTAAGCCCGCAAGCCCTCTACCTGCTCTAGCCTCAACAGTGCTTTCCTGCATCACTCGGCACCTAGGATGTGTGCCAAAAAGTTTAAAAGAAAGGGTCAGCTTACGCTGGTGAGTTCATAATAAAAATTTTACAAAACATTTCAAACATTCAACCAAATACTTGTAAAAACCTTGATCAACGAGTTGCCAAGCTCCATTGATCAAAGAGTTACCACTAACTCCATCATTTACAAGCATTTCATAAACATACTAGCATTATCAGATAAATATACACAAACAATACGATAAACCCCTCAACAACTCCGTCAGGCACGTCTGCGCTGGAGCAGAATATATGCATATACCCTTCACCGAGTTTACCGCGTCACCCTATAACTGAAGTGGTATTGCCCGATATTTACCGTAGAATGCTAGCCAACCGTTCAAAAACAACAGTTTAAGAACACAACCAATCAAAAAGAGTTTATACAGAAACTCACAATCATTTCCAACCAAAAACAGGTTTAAGCAACACATCCAGTTTTGTAAAACATACAATCATTTCAAAAGAGTTTAAGTGTATGAACTCACCTCAACAAGATCACAACAAGCTCACAACTAGCTTCGGTCCTTGATCTAATCCCGACAATCAATCCAAATGACTATCTTCACAATCAACACAAATAGCTATATCGACAATCAACCTCAATAGCTATAATCCACCTATAACGCGATATCACAACGTTATAAACAACGATTCCTAAGACTATGTAAGTCCTAGGGCATAACTAGCGAAGCATACGACTAGATACGAGTCGTTGCCACCTACACTTACCAAATCCCGAACCTCGGGAATCTAAATGAATCCTACAGAGATATGTTACCCGTTCACAACGGATATCATACCCCTAGGGTACGGATATTCAACCCGCACCCTCCCCGGGTAATCTACCCGTTAGTTGCGGGTGTTTAATCCCGCAACCATTTCCCCTAGCACGTCCCTCGTGCTATCCGGGTATCTCCACCCCGCTTTCCCATCGGGTTCCCAACCCGATTCCCGTCCTAAACTAATCGAGAATGAAAGACCATTACGTCGTCGATCACCGATCTTCAATTGCGCAACACTTTGATGATCACCGTTCTTCACTCGGGCAGAACCTCGACGCGCGCCAAGCGATCTTCACGCGTCCGAGACTCGAAGGAACGTCACGACGCAGGGTACCGCACACGAGGCGCGATTCCGCAACAAAAACTAGGTGTTTCTCTCTCTAAAACGTTCTAGAGAGAGAGAGAAGTTGAGCAAGGAGTGAAGGGGGGTTGCACCCCTTTTTATAGGCTGGTCGGGCTGTTCTAGGCGCTACGCGCAGCACCATGGGCCCTCCTGCGCGTATCGCGTAACAGGCAAGTGCCTGACAGCTGTTTTCCACCCGACTGACACTAGGCGATACGCGCACAGGCCTACCCTCTAATGCGCGGACCGCGTAACCCATGTTTTCAGATTCCTCTCGTCGAAACACGTGGAATTCATATATTATGGGCTCCGTAACTCTTCTTCTAAGTCAACATATGCTCGAAACAAGTTTTCGGGCATTCCTCGGGTGTTTTCGCATTTCCCGCTTCGTTATAACTCCGATTTGAGTTCCGTTTTCGCTCACGTTCTTCATTTTAAGTCCTCTATCACCCCTAGGGTTTATCTCTATACATTAGGACTTTTTATTCAACGTGCTATTTACATGAACACCCGCCCATTATCGACATATACTTTCTTCTAGATTTAGGGTTTTACATTTCTTCTATATCCGTAAGACTTCTTCTCTGATACCAAGCCTGTCACAACCCCAACACGGCGGGCGGTCCCAGGTGCCCGGGGGTTATCGCGTGTGACGGATGGATATCAGGAGCAACGCAGCGGAATCAACAAACATACATACACACAGCTTAAATCTTAAAGTTGTGCATACATTAAATTTCATATATACAATACATTGATTACAAAACGACAATTGTTTGTTTGATACATAACATTAACAAACTAAAGCTAGCAACTATTCTAGGTCCAGAGCGTCTATCTTCTAAGCCCGCAAGCCCTCTACCTGCTCTAGCCTCAACAGTGCTTTCCTGCATCACTCGGCACCTAGGATGTGTGCCAAAAAGTTTAAAAGAAAGGGTCAGCTTACGCTGGTGAGTTCATAATAAAACATTTTACAAAACATTTCAAACATTCAACCAAATACTTGTAAAAACCTTGATCAACGAGTTGCCAAGCTCCATTGATCAAAGAGTTACCACTAACTCCATCATTTACAAGCATTTCATAAACATACTAGCATTATCAGATAAATATACACAAACAATACGATAAACCCCTCAACAACTCCGTCAGGCACGTCTGCGCTGGAGCAGAATATATGCATATACCCTTCACCGAGTTTACCGCGTCACCCTATAACTGAAGTGGTATTGCCCGATATTTACCGTAGAATGCTAGCCAACCGTTCAAAAACAACAGTTTAAGAACACAACCAATCAAAAAGAGTTTATACAGAAACTCACAATCATTTCCAACCAAAAACAGGTTTAAGCAACACATCCAGTTTTGTAAAACATACAATCATTTCAAAAGAGTTTAAGTGTATGAACTCACCTCAACAAGATCACAACAAGCTCACAACTAGCTTCGGTCCTTGATCTAATCCCGACAATCAATCCAAATGACTATCTTCACAATCAACACAAATAGCTATATCGACAATCAACCTCAATAGCTATAATCCACCTATAACGCGATATCACAACGTTATAAACAACGATTCCTAAGACTATGTAAGTCCTAGGGCATAACTAGCGAAGCATACGACTAGATACGAGTCGTTGCCACCTACACTTACCAAATCCCGAACCTCGGGAATCTAAATGAATCCTACAGAGATATGTTACCCGTTCACAACGGATATCATACCCCTAGGGTACGGATATTCAACCCGCACCCTTCCCGGGTAATCTACCCGTTAGTTGCGGGTGTTTAATCCCGCAACCATTTCCCCTAGCACGTCCCTCGTGCTATCCGGGTATCTCCACCCCGCTTTCCCATCGGGTTCCCAACCCGATTCCCGTCCTAAACTAATCGAGAATGAAAGACCATTACCTCGTCGATCACCGATCTTCAATTGCGCAACACTTTGATGATCACCGTTCTTCACTCGGGCAGAACCTCGACGCGCGCCAAGCGATCTTCACGCGTCCGAGACTCGAAGGAACGTCACGACGCAGGGTACCGCACACGAGGCGCGATTCCGCAACAAAAACTAGGTGTTTCTCTCTCTAAAACGTTCTAGAGAGAGAGAGAAGTTGAGCAAGGAGTGAAGGGGGGTTGCACCCCTTTTTATAGGCTGGTCGGGCTGTTCTAGGCGCTACGCGCAACACCATGGGCCCTCCTGCGCGTATCGCGTAACAGGCAAGTGCCTGACAGCTGTTTTCCACCCGACTGACACTAGGCGATACGCGCACAGGCCTACCCTCTAATGCGCGGACCGCGTAACCCATGTTTTCAGATTCCTCTCGTCGAAACACGTGGAATTCATATATTATGGGCTCCGTAACTCTTCTTCTAAGTCAAGATATGCTCGAAACAAGTTTTCGGGCATTCCTCGGGTGTTTTCGCATTTCCCGCTTCGTTATAACTCCGATTTGAGTTCCGTTTTCGCTCACGTTCTTCATTTTAAGTCCTCTATCACCCCTAGGGTTTATCTCTATACATTAGGACTTTTTATTCAACGTGCTATTTACATGAACACCCGCCCATTATCGACATATACTTTCTTCTAGATTTAGGGTTTTACATTTCTCCCCTCCTTAAAAGAATTTCGTCTTCGAAATTCGAGTATTACAAAAATAACTGAGGATATTTGGCTTTCATCTCACTAGCCAATTCCCAAGTTTTCTCCGGTCCTCTTTGTCCTTCCCATTGGACCAACACCAACCGGATTCTTTTCTTTCTCAACTTTCTTTCTTGAGTATCAAGAATCTTTACCGGCCTCTCTGTAAAAGATAGCTTCTCGCTTACTTGAACATCCTCAAGAGGTACAGCTTGATTTGGATCCGCCAAACACTTCCTTAAGTTTGACACATGAAAGGTATCGTGCACACCCTTCAAGGTTTCCGGTAACTCAAGCTTATAAGCAACTTTCCCAACTCTCGCAACAATCTTAAATGGACCAATATACCTCGGGGCTAACTTTCCACGTTTGATAAACCTCACCACTCCTTTCCATGGAGATACTTTCAACATCACGTAATCTCCAACTTTGAATTCTAAGGGCCTTCTACGAACATCAGCATAACTTTTCTGCCTATCCTGGGCAGCTTTCAGCCTTTGCCTAATCTGTTGGATTTTATCAGTTGTTTCCAGCATCATCTCTGTACTACACAACTGATCATCCCCAACTTCCGTCCAAGAAACAGGAGTTCTGCACTTTCTTCCATAAAGTGCTTCAAACGGTGCCATCCCTATGCTGGTATGATAACTGTTGTTGTATGAAAACTCAACCAATGGTAAGAATTCATCCCAACTACCACTAAAGTCAATCACACACGCACGCAACATATCCTCAAGGGTTTGGATCGTACGCTCACTCTGCCCTTCAGTTTGAGGATGATATTCCGTGCTCAAATTCAATCTAGTTCCTAGATCTTTTTGCAAACTCGACCAAAACCTTGACGTGAATCGACTATCTCTATCAGAGATGATCGAAAGTGGCACGCCATGTCTACTCACAATCTCCTTGATATACAATTTCGCCATCTTCTCTGGTGAGTAGCTCTCGTTATATGGTATGAAATGAGACGACTTGGTCAATCGATCCACAATCACCCATATGGCATTATGCCCTGCACGAGTTCTTGGGAGCTTCGTGACATAATCCATTGTTATTCTTTCCCACTTCCAAACTGGTAATTCTATCTGCTGTAACAGACCTGCTGGTTTCTGATGTTCTATCTTAACCTGTAAAAGTCAAGCACCTTTGCACATACTGTGCAACTGATCTCTTCATATTGGGCCACCAATAATGTTCTTTCAAGCTCTTGAACATCTTATCCGTTCCAGGATGAATCGAGTACTTAGACTTGTGGGTTTCGTCAAGAATCTTATCCTGAATTCCTCCAAACTTTGGAATCCAAATTCTTGACGCAAACCTTAGAATCTCATCCTTTCCTTTTGTCAACAAACCTTCCTTTCCCACCATTCGCTCCTTCCTGATGTTTTCTTCCTTCAAGGCATTCGTCTGAGCTTCAACGATCTGATCCTTCCAATCAATTGTTACAATGATCTGCAAAGCCCTTACTCTAATGGGTTTAACTCTCTCCTTCCGACTCAGGGCATCTGCTACCACATTGGCCTTGCCAGGGTGGTATTTGATCTCGCAATCATAATCGCTAAGCAATTCCATCCATCTACGCTGCCTCATATTTAGTTCCTTCTGATCAAAAAGGTGTTGGAGGCTTTTGTGATCAGAATATATCACGAATTTAGTACCATAAAGATAGTGTCGCCACGTCTTCAAGGCAAACACTATGGCTCCTAATTCCAAATCATGTGTGGTGTAACGTTTCTCATGAACGCTTAATTGTCGTGATGCATAGGCAATGACCTTCTCTCGTTGCATCAGCACGCAACCAAGACCATTAAGCGAGGCATCACAACATACCACAAAATCCTCATTACCTTCGGGTAATGAAAGAATTGGAGCACTACAAAGCTTCTTCTTCAAGACACTAAAGGCTTCCTCTTGCTCGGGTCCCCATTTGAACTCAGCCTTCTTCCGCGTTAATGCAGTCATCGGTGTAGCAATCTTGGAGAAGTCTTTGATAAATCTTCGGTAGTACCCAGCTAAGCCTAAGAAGCTTCTAATTTCCGTGGGAGTCTTCGGGACTTCCCATTTCATTATAGCCTCTATCTTAGTTGGATCTACCTGAACACCAGCTTCATTTATCACATGCCCGAGAAATTGAACTTCTCTCTTCCAAAAATCACACTTGGAGAACTTAGCGTACAACTTCTCCTGCCTGAGAGTTTCCAAAACCTTCTTCAAGTGTTCAGCATGATCATTTTGATCCCTCGAATAGACCAAAATATCATCGATAAAGACAATGACGAATTTGTCTAAGTACGGCTTGCAGACTCTGTTCATGAGATCCATGAATGCCGCAGGGGCATTGGTTAGTCCAAAGGACATAACCAAAAACTCATAGTGCCCATAACGGGTTCTAAAAGCCGTCTTGGGAATATCTTCTTCCCGCACCTTCAGCTGATGGTATCCAGACCTAAGATCAATCTTGGAAAAATAACTAGCGCCTTGCAGCTGATCAAACAGATCGTCTATCCTCGGCAATGGATACTTGTTCTTGATTGTCAACTTGTTCAGCTCACGGTAGTCGATGCACATCCGCATGGAACCGTCCTTCTTCTTCACAAACAACACTGGTGCACCCCAAGGGGATGAACTCGGTCTAATGAAGCCTAAGTCGAGCAACTCCTGGACTTGCTTCATCAGTTCTTGCAATTCGGAGGGCGCCAAACGATAAGGAGCCTTCGCAATCGGCCTTGCTTCAGGTATTAAATCGATTCGAAATTCGATTTGTCGGTTGGGAGGGAGTCCAGGTAAGTCGTCAGGAAACACATCAGGGTAATCACACACGACTGGAATATCCGATATCTGTTTTTCAGGCTTAGCATCTAAAGCATAGGCTATAAAAGCCTCACAACCTCTCATCAAACATTTACTAGCCTTAATTGCAGATTGTTGGGTTTTAACAAGATTATCAAAGTTCATATAAACCAATTTATAGAAAAACGCAGCGGATTATTAGTTTAAAATCTTGTTAATATGTTGATTATTAAACCCGTTTAACATGCAAAACCCAAAGTCCGGATCCATATACGAAATACATACCATCAAACACAACCATAGGGTGTTTAGAATACTACCTTTCAAGATGAAGAAGAGATGAAGAAGATGGTATTCTTGAATGGAAATCTTCAAATGAGAAGACCTCAAGCTTGTATACCCTCAAGCCTCCAACAAACACCAAGTTTTGCTAGGATTTAACACTTGAAAATCTCCCTTTTTGGTCCTCTTCTTTTTGGCCGAAACTTTTAGAAGAAAAAAGGAAGAGAGGAAGAACCACCTTGGTTCTTGCACTTGTGTATGAAATGGAGAAAGAAAAATTGTATATGATGAAAGATTAGAGTTTGTGTGTTTAACACACAAACCCATTTGCATGCCTTGTAATTACCAAAACCAAAAAGAAGGAGAAAGAGGGGAAGGGGGCGGCCCTAGTGGGTCCCACCTTAAAAAATATAATTTTTTTTTTGTTAATATCTTTCTCTTTACTTATTTAACACAAGGTGTAGCAAAATATATCTCCTAAATGTTATTTAAACAACTTAAACAACATTGTAGAAGATTCTTTCTCTCATAACATAAATCATCCATATAATTTATTTTTTAACACAAGTGCAAATATCTAGAAACCCAATTTCTAAATATTCTAAGTGTTGATATTTATTTTAGATCATGTCACAAAATAAATATCCCGGTGTTTGTCTAGCTTGTCATTGGGTATGACCCGACTTGGATCATAACGTACTAGCCACATCAATTATAATATGTTTCTTGGGCAGACTAATTCCAACAATCTCCCACTTGCACAAGTTACATAGAAAATTGATGCAAGCAGCAAATACCGCCTAACAACGGTTTGCTACCCCTAACACGTATGACTAAGTGCCATTCAATAACATCATCTCCTTCAAGTCCCTTGCTTGAAATGATTTAGGTGAATTAATCATTTATCCTTTTGTCACAGATGTCATGTCAAATCCAGAGACACAGAGTGATCATTCTCTGTTGATTTAACTTTACAGGCCTTAGACATCTCACTCTCAACGAATAAGAGGGACAAATTCCATCTTGATTACATACGTCTCTCACATCCACTTAGAATTATACCTGAGCTTAGTCTTACGTGTTGTCATGTTCCAGAACAACAAAGAATTAAGTCAAAGTATAAGACTCAGTGAATATCAAGACCCAATATGTATCTCAGGTCAGAGGATACTATGATATTCTCCTTTACTCAAATTTTACTTGTGATCAGTCACAAAGACTCCATGTAGTAATATTTGAGAGCGGGTCAGTCCAATATTTATATCCCATAAATATTTATGAACCATGGCAGCAACTCCTTTGCTCTATATTCATGCCCTATGAATATCCACCAATCCAAGTTCATAATAGTCTTACTTTCATATTTGTTCCCACAAATACAATCGACTACGAACATTTATAATAATTAACTTATTCATGGATTTAAACATGCTAAAAGGAACACAACTCAAATGTCATAATCATAAACCATAATCATATGAATGAGTCATAATAATAATTGTTCCGATATCCAAATACAAAATAGATCAAATCCAATCACTAGAATATCGAAGTCCTAAGGCACAAGCATGAGTCTCATGTTTTGGCCTTTCGAGGAGCTTCGTGAGTGGATCCGCAATATTTTGATCAGTGTGAACTTTGCGGATACATATTTTTCCCCCTTCAACTTCATCCCTTATGTAGTTGAATCTCCGCTCAATATGCCTTGTCTTTTGATGTGTACGAGGTTCCTTGATTTGAGCAATCGCACCCTCGTTATCACAAAAGATCTCTAGGGGGTCCTGAATGGTACGGACCACCCCTAGGTCGGCAATGAGGCGGCTATGTATTCCGATTTTGTGGTGGATAAGGCCACCACATCTTGTTTTGAGCTCTTCCAAGAGACTGCCCCACCATTCTTAATGAAAACGTATCCCGATTGTGATCGAGAATCATCTCGATCAGTTTGGAAACTCGCATCCGTGTAACCTTTTACAACGAGTTCTTCCTCACAAGAACCGTATATTAGAAACATATCTTTAGTCCTTCTAAGATATTTCAATATACTTTTAACCGCCATCCAATGGCTACTACCCGGATTTTGTTGGTATCTATTTGTCATGCTCAAGGCGCATGACACGTCCGGTCTGGTGCATATCATTGCATACATGATGGATCCTATAGCAGATGCGTATGGGACTCCTTTCATTTTCTCTTGCTCATCCTTTGAGCTTGGACATTGAGATGCACTCAATATTGTTCCTCTTGGAATAGGTACCAAACCTTTCTTAGAGTTTTCCATCTTGAACCTTTTCAAGATCTTATCAATGTATGCACTTTGATTTAAACCTATCAATCGCCTTGATCTATCCCTATAGATCTTTATTCCCAAAATATAGGCGGCTTCACCAAGATCCTTGAAAAAACGACTTCCAAGCCAAGTTTTTTTTTAACACTTTGCATGGTTGGAATGTCATTTCCATATAGTAGTATGTCATCGACATACAACAGTGATGATGCTCCCACTAGCTTTCTTATACACACAAGCCTCATCAGCGTTCTCGATGAATTCAAAGGTTTTAATCTCTTCATCAAAACGGTGATTCCAACTTCTAGATGCTTGTTTCAATCCATAGATTGATTTCTTTAACTTGCATACTTTATTAGGATATTGTGGATTGGCAAAACCTTCGGGCTGAATCATATAGACATCTTCTTCAAGATGTCCATTTAGGAAAGCGGTTTTGACATCCATTTGCCAAATCTCATAGTCATAATATGTGGCTATGGCAAATAATATCCTAATCGACTTTAGCATTGCCACGGGTGAGAGAGTCTCATCATAATCAACCCCTTGAGTTTGAGTGCTACAAGCCTTGCTTTGTAAGTATCCAAGTTTCCATGCATATCGGTTTTCTTCTTGAAAACCCACTTACTTCCAACCGGTTTGGAGTCAGGCGGTGGTTCAACCAAGTCCCATATTTGGTTGTCATGCATGGATTGCATCTCAACGTTCATGGCTTCAAGCCATTTGTCACAATCGGATTGTGCCATTGCATCTCGATATGTGGTGGGTTCATTTGAATCTACCACATAGCATCCATTCATGAAAAATCCATATCTTTCGGGTGGATTACTATTTCTACCAGATCTACGAACGTTATGTGTGTCTTGATCATCCATTTGATCATTTTCAACAACCTCTTGTTGAAAGCTAGTTTCAACCAAACGTGTATCGGCTTGTGGATCTCGATCCTCATCAAGTTCCATCGTTCTACTAGTTCCTTCCATAAGGAACTTAGTTTCCAAGAACTCAGCCTTTAGAGCAATAAACACTTTTGCTCGGTTGGGTTGTAGAAATAATATCCCATAGAGTCTTTGGGATATCCTACAAAGATACACTTAGTGGATCGGCTTTCCAATTTGTTTTGGGTGTTGTTCTTGACATAAGCCTCACAACCCCATACCTTTAAATATTTTAATGATGGAACTCTTCCATTCCATATTTCAAAAGGTGTCTTGTCCACTTTCTTGGTCTGGGCCATATTTAAAATATGGGCTGCAGAGAGCAATGCGAAACCCCAAAATGATAGAGGTAATGTGTTTCTAGTCATCATAGATCGAACCATATCCAATAAAGTTCGATTCTTCTTTCGGACACACCATTATGTTCCGGTGTTCCGGGTGGAGTGAGATTATTTCACAACTCCTAAGATGATCTTGAAAAGCATCATTAAGGTATTCACCTCCTCTATCCGAACGAAGTACTTTGATGGTCCTATTGAGTTGATTTTGAACTTCATTTTGGAAGACTTTGAACATTTCAAAAGCTTCATCTTTGTGTCTTAACAAGTACACATACCCATAACGACTATAATCATCGATAAAGGTAATGAAGTATCTTTCACCATTCCTTGTCATTGTCTTAAAAGGACCACATACATCCGTATGTATGATACCTAATAAATCTTTCGCCCTTTCATTAGTTCCACTAAAGGGCTTCTTGGTCATCTTTCCCAATAAACAAGATTTACATTTGTCAAATGAATCACCTTCATTTGTTTTCAAAAGACCATTCTTTTGAAGTATATGAATGCGTCCCTTGTTTATGTGACCAAGACGACAATGCCAAAGATAGGTCTTACTCAAATCCACTTTGAGTTTCTTGGTGCTAGATTGGTAAAACGAGTTATCAAAGGATTTGTTGTCATGAACTAATTCATAAATGCCATTAGACGGCATTGCTTTAAAATAAAAGACATCATTCATGAAAACACAAATACCATTGTCAATAAACTTAAAATCATAACCAAATTGTCTTAAACGAGAAATGGAGATAATGTTCCTAGTCAAACTAGGAGCATACAAAGTATTGTTCAAAATTACTTCCAAAACACTTGGAGGTTTTAAAACATAGTCTCCTAGGGCTTCGACTACAACTTTTGCTCCGTCGCCCAAGTAGAGACTTGTATCTCCTTTCTTGTAAAGCTTATTTCTTTTGAACCCCTGCAACAAGTTGCAAATGTGAGTTCCACATCCGGTATCCAATACCCATGTGTTAGAAGAAATAATATTAAGATCAATATGGATCATGAAAGTTGTACCCGAGGTTTGCTCCGCATCCCTCTTAGCTTTCAACTCCTTGAGATAGGTTGGACAATTCCTCTTCCAATGTCCTATCTCACCACAACCAAAGCATGGATCTTCCGAGCTAACCTTTAGCTTCTTCTCCTTAGGTTTGGGTGGTTGCGCTTTCGCCTTTCCCTTGAACTTACCCTTGACTTGACCCTTACCTTTGGCAACCTTTGCCTTAGGTTCCGGGTGATGCCTCTTCTTGCTCCGACCGTCATTGACCATGAGAACCGGTAAAGCCTTTTTACCCATTCCTGCTCGGCCGTTTTGAGCATTGCGTGAAGCTCACAAATGCATTTGTCCCATCCATTCATTATAGGCATCTTCATCGTCAATACTAGGTTCATCGGGAATAGGATCGTCTAAAATGTAGGATTTCATTTCTTGCTAGAGAACAATTCTCAAGCTTCGATACCAATTCATGAAATTCTTGTAATTGAGACGATCCTTGTTGAGTATGGTTCTTAGTGATAGGTTATGCACGGGTGGGATAATTGCATTAGGTGGATTGTTGATTGCGGTCATCAACGTATTTTAACAAAGTTCACATTTAGTATTTTCAATATCATTAATACATTTTAATCTTTAATACCCTTTTGTGTCTCTTGGACAATTAATGATTAAAATCTAGAATCCAACGTTACATTCAAATAGTAGTTAGGTGACCTTTATCCTATTATTTGAATTAACAAGGTAGTCAACGTTTGACGATTACAACCCTTTGTAACTTCTAGTTTTATGGGATCATTTAAACTTCATAAGTTTCGTTGGCATGTTTAATCCCATCAACACCATTGAACACCATGCTTCGGTGACCCTATTCACATGGTTTCCAATTTCAAGTCGTCCTACTTATACATACATGTGAGTTTACACATACAAGTGGTTAGGTGACCTTTATCCCACAAATATTGTAAACCCACCTCAAACACACAAGTTTCCTAAATGTGGTTAGGTGACCTTTATCCCACATAGAGTTCCCAAGCGTTTCGAGTGTTGTATAAAAGGATGGTGTTAGACTTGTTCCAAAATTCAAAAGGGATTTTTGTTGTTTTCTAAATTCTAGATTGGAAAACAAAGTTTGTACCTTTCATTTGCATGCATTCAAATGTATGGTACTTAGTTGAAAACCAAATTTCAAAATTCCTTTTAATAAACCCATTTTATTATGAAATCATTAACCTTTTTGATAAAATTAATTTTATTACTTAATGATTTCTAAGGAATCAAAATGATGCAAGTTTGTCGGTTATAGTTGTTAGCTATCAATATCCTAATATCATAACAAACAATATCATAACAACCAAACATGCATAAACAACCATATATGAGTCCATAACCATAGCCAACTAATTTTAGCTACACTTGCTAACCGAAACAAGTGTGCCAAAAAGGTCTTTCTTAAGGGACAACATGACACAAGGCATGAAATGATGAACTCCCACTTGATCCCGCATCCGAATGCTTCAAGTATCCATCTTTTGTGTTGTGTTTCTTCATTTATTTGGGCTTCCTTTTGGGCCTTCAAATCAGCCCCTTTTGGGCTTACAAATCTTGGGTTTGGGTCATTGGGCTAGAATCCCATATTGGGCTTAAATCCAATCTTGAGCTATGAGGCCCATTTGGGCTTAAAATGGCCCAAACCAAAAACCAAAGTTTTGTCCAACTTCTTTTACAAAATATATCCTAATACATTTTTCTAGTAAAAGAAATACAACTAATCTACTTATTATTACAAACCAATATGAAATAATAAAAGATTATAAACCCAAATAAAAGAATATTACAACCATATTGCATATTTCAAACCACAACACAAAATCATACATGCACAAGGTCTATGGCTAGGTTATGAAACACTCAAAAGCATATCCAAATATGTATTAACATAAGTTTAAAATGGTTCCCTTTGAACCCTTGAAATTTTCGGCCTAATATATATAAAACCGAAAATTTCGGGTTTTGTCCAAACAAAGCAACTAACCATTTTAATGACTTTAAACTTTCAAGATAATCATATGCATGTAAGTATTATCTTGAAAATCCAAGGGAACCCATTTGCCTAAAACTTTCGGCCATATGGTGAACCACACCATGAAACCCGAAAATTTTGGATCTAATGAAGCATGTACTCGTATAAGCGGCTCTTGATGCCATTGTTGGGTTTTAACAAGATTATCAAAGTTCATATAAACCAATTTATAGAAAAACGCAGCGGATTATTAGTTTAAAATCTTGTTAATATGTTGATTATTAAACCCGTTTAACATGCAAAACCCAAAGTCCGGATCCATATACGAAATACATACCATCAAACACAACCATAGGGTGTTTAGAATACTACCTTTCAAGATGAAGAAGAGATGAAGAAGATGATATTCTTGAATGGAAATCTTCAAATGAGAAGACCTCAAGCTTGTATACCCTCAAGCCTCCAACAAACACCAAGTTTTGCTAGGATTTAACACTTCAAAATCTCCCTTTTTGGTCCTCTTCTTTTTGGCCGAAACTTTTAGAAGAAAAAAGGAAGAGAGGAAGAACCACCTTGGTTCTTGCACTTGTGTATGAAATGGAGAAAGAAAAATTGTATATGATGAAAGATTAGAGTTTGTGTGTTTAACACACAAACCCATTTGCATGCCTTGTAATTACCAAAACCAAAAAGAAGGAGAAAGAGGGGAAGGGGGCGGCCCTAGTGGGTCCCACCTTAAAAAATATAATTTTTTTTTTTTTTTTTTTTTGTTAATATCTTTCTCTTTACTTATTTAACACAAGGTGTAGCAAAATATATCTCCTAAATGTTATTTAAACAACTTAAACAACATTGTAGAAGATTCTTTCTCTCATAACATAAATCATCCATATAATTTATTTTTTAACACAAGTGCAAATATCTAGAAACCCAATTTCTAAATATTCTAAGTGTTGATATTTATTTTAGATCATGTCACAAAATAAATATCCCGGTGTTTGTCTAGCTTGTCATTGGGTATGACCCGACTTGGATCATAACGTACTAGCCACATCAATTATAATATGTTTCTTGGGCAGACTAATTCCAACACAGATATCATCCGGATATTATCTCCGATACTATCTCCCTTAACCACTAATGTTTCACCATCTGACTTACATACCCTAACCAACTTTTTCTCACAATCAACTTGGGCTCGATTATAAGTTAACCAGTCCATTCCTATGACTACATCATAACCACACAAGTTCATAGGCATAACATTAACTGGAAACTCGACACCATTTAAATTAAGCAAGCAATCCTTATACACTACTTTTATCATATCACTTCCTCCATTTGCGGTTTCTACCTCATATGCAAGATCTAGTACTACAGGTTCTTTTCCTAGGTATTTACCAAAGGAAGTTGACACAAAACTCTTATTTGCACCTGTGTCAAATAAAACCTTAGCATAAACGTTGTTTAGAGGGAACATACCTGCCACAACATCCTCATTAACTTCTTTATCACCTCCCTTCTTCATAACAAACACTCGCCCTTTGGCTGGGTTCTTTCCTCCCTTAATTTTAGGGCAATCACTCTTATAATGCCCTGTTTCCTGGCAATTATAACACTTGATCGTCGGACACGATCTTGAGAGATGTCCCGATTGTTGGCATCGGTAACACTTCCTCTCTTGATATTCTTCTCCAACTTTCCCCTTATTCTTGCTACCTCCTTCTCCCTTTTTAAACTTAAATCTACCGCTAGATCCACTCTTCCTATCCTCCGACTTCCTCTTACTTTCTCCATCATGTACTTCTTGACTTTGCACCTCATCGTAGATGATTGCGCTCAGTCCTACTGCTTCATCAAAGGTCGTTGGCCCTTTCGCCTTTACATGCGTTCGGACCTTTGGTGGAAGCCCCTGTATATAACATCTCAACCTTCTAGACTCGGGAGTAACTAAGTGGGGAACCAACAAAGCCATCTCATTGAATCTCGAGGTGTACTCACGAGGCGTCATCGATCCAGCCTCAAGCCGAAGAAACTCCATCTCCATCTTGTCCAACTCGTTCTGTGGACAGAACTGTTGGAGCACCAACTCCTTCATGTCACTCCACATCATGCTGTCAATAGCGGCTTTTCCTTTCCTTTGGACTATCGTCTTCCACCAATGCATAGCTTCTTCCTCGAACGAATGAGCAGCATACTTGACCGCTTGATCATCACGGCACTCGCTGATGTTAATCACAGCTTCCATCGCAGAAATCCAATTATACGTTGCTATGGCACCACCTTTTCCACTGAAAGGTTTAGGAGTACAATCCTTAAAACCTTTATACAAACAACCTCGCTTGGGGATTCTTCCACCATCGTTTCCACCAGTATCACCAGCACCTCTGGCATCGCCACCACTTCCCGTACCACCACTGCCTCCGGTGCCACCTCCAGTGCCACCACTGCCTCCACGGTTCTCTTCATTTGATCGCCTTTGCAGAGCAGAGTCTATGATCCTAGGCAACGTGGTTTCCAATACCTTGGAGACTTGATCAGCAACCGCCGAATTAAACTGGGTTTCCGTCATGATAACTTCCTCTCCGTCATTATCCTGATTCTCGATAGTCTCAGTGTTATCAGTTTCTATATCCGTGTTAATCCTAGAACTTCTTCTCGGAGGAGGACGTCTACCACTACCTGTCTTTCTAGCCATAAATGTACCTACAAAAGAGAGCAGGGAGTCAGCAAGATCACAACGTGTTTTTGTGGTATGTTGTGATGAATTCAGCAGGGAGTTCAGTTTTGTAAAACATACAATCATTTCAAAAGAGTTTAAGTGTATGAACTCACCTCAACAAGATCACAACAAGCTCACAACTAGCTTCGGTCCTTGATCTAATCCCGACAATCAATCCAAATGACTATCTTCACAATCAACACAAATAGCTATATCGACAATCAACCTCAATAGCTATAATCCACCTATAACGCGATATCACAACGTTATAAACAACGATTCCTAAGACTATGTAAGTCCTAGGGCATAACTAGCGAAGCATACGACTAGATACGAGTCGTTGCCACCTACACTTACCAAATCCCGAACCTCGGGAATCTAAATGAATCCTATAGAGATATGTTACCCGTTCACAACGGATATCATACCCCTAGGGTACGGATATTCAACCCGCACCCTCCCCGGGTAATCTACCCGTTAGTTGCGGGTGTTTAATCCCGCAACCATTTCCCCTAGCACGTCCCTCGTGCTATCCGGGTATCTCCACCCCGCTTTCCCATCGGGTTCCCAACCCGATTCCCGTCCTAAACTAATCGAGAATGAAAGACCATTACCTCGTCGATCACCGATCTTCAATTGCGCAACACTTTGATGATCACCGTTCTTCACTCGGGCAGAACCTCGACGCGCGCCAAGCGATCTTCACGCGTCCGAGACTCGAAGGAACGTCACGACGCAGGGTACCGCACACGAGGCGCGATTCCGCAATAAAAACTAGGTGTTTCTCTCTCTAAAACGTTCTAGAGAGAGAGAGAAGTTGAGCAAGGAGTGAAGGGGGGTTGCACCCCTTTTTATAGGCTGGTCGGGCTGTTCTAGGCGCTACGCACAGCACCATGGGCCCTCCTGCGCGTATCGCGTAACAGGCAAGTGCCTGACAGCTGTTTTCCACCCGACTGACACTAGGCGATACGCGCACAGGCCTACCCTCTAATGCGCGGACCGCGTAACCCATGTTTTCAGATTCCTCTCGTCGAAACACGTGGAATTCATATATTATGGGCTCCGTAACTCTTCTTCTAAGTCAAGATATGCTCGAAACAAGTTTTCGGGCATTCCTCGGGTGTTTTCGCATTTCCCGCTTCGTTATAACTCCGATTTGAGTTCCGTTTTCGCTCACGTTCTTCATTTTAAGTCCTCTATCACCCCTAGGGTTTATCTCTATACATTAGGACTTTTTATTCAACGTGCTATTTACATGAACACCCGCCCATTATCGACATATACTTTCTTCTAGATTTAGGGTTTTACAAGAAATGCACATTTCACATCCATCTGATAAACTTTAAAGTTTTTGTTCGCAGCATGAGCAAGAAAGATTCTGATGGTTTCCAGGCGAGCGACTGGAGCAAAAACTTCGGTGTAGTCAATCCCCTCCTCTTGAGCAAATCCTTGAACAACCAGTCTCGCCTTGTTTCTGATTACAACACCACGATCATCTGGCTTGTTTCGGAAAACCCATTTAGTGCCGATTGGACACTTATTAGGAGGAAGATCAACCAGTTCCCAAACTTTAAGCTTCCTAAATTGCTGTAGCTCCATTTGCATGGCATCCACCCAACTTGGATCTTCAAGTGCTTGTTTATAATTCTTTGGAACAACTTGAGACAGAAAGGCAGCATAAAGACATTCATTAATCAAACCACTCTGACTCCGAGTTCGCACACCATCAGTAATAGATCCAATGATATAATCGTGAGGATGGTTTTTCAAGGTTTTGAAGTCAGTGTTGAGGAGTAAAGGATTTGGTTCGGTTGATGATGGTGTTTGATTAGATGGTTGTGAGGGTGTAGGAATTGTATTAGCAGTATTAGTGGCAGAGGATTGAATGGTAGTAGATGTGGATGGAATATCTGATGGAGAAGTTTGAACAGTTTGAGGTGGTGGAGGTGATGGAATGTCAAATGAAGTGGGAGGTAGTTGTGTAGCTGATGTCGAAGGTTGTGGTTGTGATGGTGTAGATGGATGATTGGAAATAGAAATTGATGTGTGTGGAATGATGTCATCATCGTCAGAGTCAGGAAGATTAAATGATTTGAAAATGGTGGTTGAATCATAAAACCATGCCGGTTCACTACCAATACTGGTAGTGTTTGACTCTTGCCAGTCAACATAGTAGGACTCTTGCACAATCCGCGTTCGCTTGTTGTAAACACGATACGCCTTTTGTGTGGTCGAGTATCCCACAAAGAAGCATTCATCAGAGACAGCCCCAAAGTTCGTCTTCTGATCTTGAGTATTCAAAAGAGTGCAAGAACATCCAAAGGGGCGTAGAAAATCAATCAGCGGCTTAATCCCTCGAAACAGTTGGTATGAAGTCTTCATCTTTTCCTTGACAATCAGTACCCTGTTAAGAACATAAGCTGCACAATTAACTGCCTCAGCCCAGAAAATAATTGGAAGCTTTGACTCAATCAGCATAGTTCTAGCGGCCTCCACAAGGGTTCGATTCTTCCTTTCAGCAACACCATTTTGTTGTGGTGTTCGGGCGGCGCTAAACTGTCTGAGAATACCCCGTTGTTCACAGAAAGAGTTGAAGATATGGTTTCTGAATTCGGTTCCGTTATCGCTTCTGATGGCTTGAACCTTTTTCTTTCCAAGAACCTCGATTAGAGGAATCAGCTTCATCAATTCTTCGGCAGTCTCACTCTTGTTTGCCATGAATCTCACCCAGGTGTACCTAGAGTAATCATCTGTGACAACCAAGCAATAAGACTTTTTAGCAATAGATTTGACACTTATTAGACCAAATAAATCAGTATGTAACAATTCGAGGGGTTCTGAGATGGTATTTGTAATTTTATGTTTATGTGGCTTTTTGTGCTGTTTTCCTTTAGCACAAGCCATGCATTTCTCAACCACTGAAAAGTCTTTGAGTGGTAAACCCCTAACCAAATTGTTCTTAACCAATTTATTCAGAATTTTAAAATTAATGTGCCCTAAACGTTTATGCCACAAAAATGATTCAAGCATATAGGTGGAGTTTGATTCTTTTGATCTCATATTCAGCATATAGGTATCATTTCGTCTCGGAGCTCGCATGATCACCATATCTTCAGGAATAGTAAACTCTGGCTTCAAGAATAGGCATTCATTTGGAAGAAACATCACGGGAATATTCTTATCACAGATTTGTGATACACTGAGAAGATTGAATGCCAGTTCAGGGACATAGTTGACGTCTTCCAAAGTAAGTGAGCCATTTGAGACTTCTCCTTGACCAATCATCTTGCCACCTTTCTTGTCTCCCGCAAAAGCAACATAACCGCCATTTATGATCCTATAGTTAGTCAGAAGGTCCTTCAACCCTGTCATATGTCTGGAACATCCGCTGTCAATATGCCAATGACTATTTACAACGGCATTAGAATGTTCCTGACAATTATTAAAAGAAATGAAAAGTTAGACCTTTGAAATTGGCACCCAAGCCTTTGTGTACTTGGGTGGTGGAGCAGATGAAGAATTACAAAAGAAATTATTTACAAATGTGTTTAATCTTTTTCCGAAAGATTTTTGCTTTGAACTATTTTGGATTAACTTAGGGCATTGCTTGATAGTATGACCAGTATTTCCACATTTAAAACAATGAGACTTCAAACCAGTTTTGGAAATTCTGTTAACAGGAATTTTATCCATTTCAATTTCCTCATCACATTCAGACAGTTGAGAGTTGCAGTCACTGTAAGTGTCATAGAATTCTTTTAACTTAACTGTTGTGACTTTAACTTTATCAGATTCAGGTTTTGGTTTAAGAATGTATGAAAAAGATGATTCCTTGTCTTTTGGTTTTGAAATTCTCACAGGTGTGAAAGATGGAATTTGATGAGTGAAGAACTTTTGAAAACAGTTTGTTTTGGTTTGACTTTCAGAGACATGACCTGAAAGTTTGTCTTTGTCATTCACACACACATTGTCAATCAAATCATCATTCAACACATTAGGGTTTGAAGTAGAGCACCCTAGATTACTATTAAACATGGAATTGTCTGAATGTGACACATTACTACAAACAGAATTAATTAAACTAATGTCTTCAAAAGACTTCTTGGAATCAGAACTACTGCAATCACTACTGCTAGAACAACCGAGCCCAACACTCCCACCATATGCGTAATCCTCTCTAACTTCCTTAAGATTTACTTCACTTAAACCTGCAATGGAACTGTCAGTATCATTCTGCATAATCTCTTGAATTAACTCATTTGAGGGATGAGGAATAGGTGTAGGAGAGTAACAGAAGGTACTAGGTGGAGGATATGCATATGTTTCATTGTTACTAAGACCCAAACCCGTCTTAACTCTGGCCCCCCTTTGTTTCTTGCATAGTTCCTCCCTTTTCATACCAGATATCGTCCACTGCTGCAATTTGTTTTTAAGTTTTCTTGCTTCAAATTCAGCAAGTGTAACTTGCCCAGTCAAGTAGTTTATTTCACAGTTCTTTTCCAAAAGAGTTCTTTTTAAGTGTTCATTTTCCTTTAAAGCTTCTCTTAACTTAACAAAATATTTTGATTCACTTAATTTAAGCTCTTTGATGGTTCTTTTTAATTCGTTTTCGTTTGACATTAACAATTTATTTGCTTTGTATATGCCAATTAAACGAATTTTGCAAGCAGATGAACACATATCTTCAATAACATCGTAAGGAAGACCAATTACCAGCTTTTCGGCAGCAAGAGCACGATCACACTGGCAGTAGGGAGTGCTTGTTTTGAATTCATCAACTGCATCTAGCCTTGCCTTCTTAATCATTTCTTCCAAAGTAAGCTTTGACTCCTCCTCATGCTTCACTTCATTAACAGCAGCTTCACAAACCAACCCGAAATGATTCAGATGTCCTTGAACAATAACATCTGATTGATCTTTATCGGCATTCTCCACTTTCTCTTCCTCAACTTTTTCATAAAATTCTTTGAATGGATCAAAGCAATTTATATCGTTGTCATCAATCTCAGCAATCTCAGCAACAAGGGCATGATTAATCTCCTCCTTGGTTTCTTCAATTTCTGCACTCCAATCAAAGTTGGTGAGCAGTGCAGTTTCATTCTTTGACTTTGCTTCCTCAACCCTTTCTTGATTTGGAGCAGATCTTGGATTTGCAGAGTTTACTGGCTCAGTAACAATTGGTAAAGGGCATTCCCTTTTGAAGTGGCCCAATTGTTTGCAGTTATAGCATCTTAACTTTCCCTTGTCATACCCCAGCTTACTATTCTGTCCCTGATTTCCAAAGTTTCTTCTACCGGTTCTTTCCATGAATCGTCTGGCACGAAGAGTGAGCATAGCCATCTGCCATTGGATGTCTGTTTCCTCCAGATCATCAGGATCCACCTGATACATATCTTCTACAGTCATACCCTTCCCTTTTAACTCACCTGCAACAAGAGCTTCATAACTGTGCACAAACATTCCAAATAAAGCCATGGTGTCAGATGGAATCTGAGTGGTGACAGATGCATTTGAGCTTGAACCAACATTTGAAAGTGCACCAGCAGATTTAGTAGGCACATGACTTGATGATCCTCTAGATGCAGCACTGTATATATATGAGTTTGCAGCGGATGAAATAAGTGCAGCATTTTGAGAAGGAATGTTTGGAACCATCATCGACTGATTATATTCTCTTCTCTTCACATCAAGGTCGAAAGACTTCAGCTTGTTTATAACGTCCATCAGTTTGTAGTCAGGAAAGTTTCTTTCTTGTTTCAACAGCTTGATTTGAAGACTCCACTGAGGAGGAAGAGAATCTAACAGTTTTGCAACTTGTTCATGATTGCCCAGCTTATCATCATACTTCTTCAGATTACTTGACACAGATAGGAATCGATTTGTAATATCAGTCAAGTTCTCTTGTGAGTACCCCACAAAAGAGTTGAATTCTTTTTCAGCTTGAGCTTTTCTATCCAGTTTCAGATCCTCATTGCCATCATAAAACTCACACAATGCATCATACAAGCTTTTTGCAGTTGTGTGTTCAGCAAACCTGTTGAAGATGTCCTGATGCAAGCAAAGTATCAATGCCCCAAGTGCCTTCTTGTCACGATCAAGTAACTTGATATCTGTTTCAGTAAAAGTACTTGAATCTGTGTTTATTGAAGTGACGGTTCCTTCAACTGTTGTTGGCACGTGCGGACCATTTACTATAGATTCCCATTGGTTGTAATCCGTGTAGTAGAAAAATGCTTTCAAACATCTTTTCCAATCTTCAAAGTTTTCACCACTAACAAGCCTCGGTGGCCTGTTAGGTTGAACGCTATCCAGATCATTCATATTCAGTGTTGATGAAGTCATAACTTTGAACAGATTATAGATTCGCTGAAGACAAATAGATTCACTGGCTAGATTCGCTCAAAGAACACAGCAGATTCGCTGGTAGATTCGCTGATGACAGATTCGCTAGACAAGCAAACAGATTCGCTGACAAGCAAGCACAGTTTCGCTCGCCTGATTTTGGCAGCAGTTTCGCTTGCACAATTAGCAAAACCAGTGAACTTTCGTTCGATGAAATATCAGATTCGCTAGCCCAAACACAAACCAACAGCCCAAGAATTTGAAATAGATTCGCTGGATGAACACTTAGATTCGCTGGAAGAACAGATAGTTTCGCTGGATAACAAACCAGCCAGTAACAGAACGAAAACAACCCGAACACCTTCAAAACTTGACCATTTGCACACACGTTTGTTTTAAAAGCTTCCTATGACCAAATAACACAATATTTGAGCAAAATACAACTCCAAAACACCAAAACAAGCTTAGAACAGAGTGTTTCAACTCAAAACCCCAAAATCAACATAAAAATCACTAGAATCAAACAATCAAGAGCACTAAGGCTCTGATACCATATTGTTGGTCCATAAAGATCGTGATTTCAGTGCTATATTGACTTGTTTAACAACAAAATACCCAAGAATTGAACAACAAAGTGTATAATAACCAAACAAACCCAATAACAAGATTACACAACATAAATGAGGTATATAAGCTACAAAGATAAGTAGAATATGCTCCTAGCACCTCAAATGAACGATTACACAACACAATCAGTGAATAATAGTCTTGGTTTAAAGATGTGCAAAAGTTGTATAAAGATGAGGATAAGGTTACAATATATAGCAGTGTTAGGTTCGCTGATAGATTCGCTGTAGCGAATCTATCTAGCGAACCAACACAGGTTCGCTGGGCACAATTAGATTCGCCCAGTCGATACCTAATACAAAAGATAACATGCCCGTAGGTTCGCTAGAACAACTACAAATACAAGTCATACAAATACATACAAAAGTAACACCGACAAGCCGGTGAGTCCAACCTATACATAGTGACTATCAAGGATATATGCATATATTCTGCTCCAGCGCAGACGAGCTTGATGGAGTTGTTGAGAGGTTTATCGTATTGTCTGTGTATATTTATCTGATTATGTTAGCATGTTTATGAAATATTCTGCTGCAACTTAGAATATCTTACGACTCTGTATGCCACATTAGCACCTTGAAAAGCATGTTACTATAATGTACAGCACCTCACAACTGGTAACAACACCTTACAATACCGTAAGTAAACATAAAATCCATAATAAACCTAATTAATTCGTCCGAGTCTTTTGAACATCGTATTACAAGTTAGGACATCTTAAGACTCTATATGAAATATTAGCACGTTGAAAAGCACGTAAGTATGACGTAGGACGCCTTAAACCTCCAAACAACATATTACAACACCGTACGAAACCATAAAACTACATAATAAACCTAACGAAATTGTCCAAGTCCTTTCAAGATCGTACGATAACATCAGGACTTGTTACGACGCTGTATGCGACATTAGCAACATGAAAAGCAATTTATAATAATGTAGGACGCGTTATAACTTCTATGAACACCTTACATCACTGTTCGAAACATTTAAACTCCATAATAAATGTTAGGGTTATTTCCAGTTAAGATTTACTTTGTACTTATTTTATACTTTGTGTATAGTTTAGGGTCTATTTTGTATTTTCCCTAAAAAATGTATTTGTTGCTTAAAAGCCTGTAGTGAGAGAGTGTGAGGAGAGAGTCTAATTCACATATTCACGTTAGAGAGAGAACTAAGTGTGTGTGATTATTTTTCTCCTACATTTGTACTGCAGATTTGCTTTGATCATCAAATACAAGAGAATTATTTAGTAATGAATTGTGTTTATGATTGAACTGTTTTGTTTGTACGAATCATTCTGATCATTTGTGCAATATCGATCCAATTGAACCTATCAATTGGTATCAGAGCTGTTGGTATTGTGTTCTTCGCTATTCATCAAGCAAAACACTACAATATTGCTCAAAAATCATGATCTGAATGAATTGTTGATGTTTTTAGTTGTGATTTATCATCGCAATCACTCCTAATTCACAACGATTGTGCAAATTCAATCAGATTATCATCAGATCTGAGGAATTAAGAAGATAGAAAAAGTTACTGTTCGATCGAATTTTGCTCAAATTCATCAAAATTTGATCATGTTTTGGATTGATTGAGATTAGGGATTGATAATCGGACTATTTCACTGATTGTGTGTGAATTTAGAAAGAATTGGACAAGTTTTTAATAAACCCTGAAAAATTCTCATGATGAAGATGATGAACAGTATGAACTTGGTTGAAGATTAACTTGCCGGGTGATAAAATTGACTTAGACAATTTCCTTTGAACTTAGATTTGAGAACAATTAGGTCCTGTGCACCTGTGTAAAGGATTTTATGCTAGACGGGTAAAGAATTTGACAAGAAAAGGTGTTACTGTTCAGCCGGATCAAGTACTGTTGTGCCGGGTGATTAACAATTCAGCCGGGTGATCGAAAGCTGTGTAGCCGGGTAAACAACTTTGCTGCTGTGTGATAGTCAACTGTTCAGCCGGGTAAAGCTTTTTGCCGTGTCAAGATTCAAGCCGGATCAAGTTTTATTGCCGTGTGAAGTTAACTGTGCAGTCGGGTAACTGTTCTGCCGGGTAAAGAATCCAAGTCTTACAACTGTTGAGCCGTGTAACTGTTTAGACGGGTGAAGATTTTCTCTCTGCCGGGTGAAGAACAAAAGCTACTGTTCAGCCGGGTGAAGAAGGATTTTTCACTGTTCAGCCGTGTGACTCTATTTTAGTTGTTTTAATCCTTGTTTTCTTATCTTGCTTTTAATTACTTGTCTTTATTTTAGTATTTTAACTATTTCTTTTCAAAAATCAACAAAAACCAAAAATTTTAAAATTGTTAAAATGGCACATAATGATGATTCTGATAACCGTGTTCCTAGACTTGTCAATCGTGCAGATTTCAAGAATTGGACGATTAGACTGAAGCATCATCTCTGCTCAATAGACAATGATCTTTGGAAGTCAATTGACAAGGGTCCTCACATACCTACACAGACAACTCCAGATAGTGCAAGTACCTACACCAAGGACTCTACTGAACCTTATCCAGAGGATAATTTGTCAGCAGAAGATTTAAGGAAAGTGAAGAATGATAGCAAAGCTTATTCTTTGATGTGTAAGGGATTGCCACTACAAGTACTGGCAAGGTTGGATACCTATCAAACAGGTTATACTTTGATCAAAGCTTTGAAGTCCATTTGTGAAGTAGGTGAACAACTCAGAAGTCTCAAGAAACAAAAGCTGAAGAGACAGTTGGAGTTATTTGAACATATTGCTGGAGAGTCCGTGCACCAGATGATGAATAGGTTTGTTCATCTGAGTACTGAAATGTCCAATGTGGGTGCAAAGACAGATCTCCAAGATCTGAATGACAGATTGTTATGTGCACTTCCATCATCATGGAAACAGACTGTGACTTTACTGAAACATACTGAGAAGTTTCCGATGGATTTGGATTTGCTCATTGCAAAGATTGAAGAAGTAGAAATTGATGAAGGTTCTAGAAACACTGATAGAACTGGTTCACATGCACAATACAAATATATTGTGAATCCTGCTAATACTGTGGAGAATGGCTTTCTTGCACAAGATGCAACTAAGTTTGAAGATGAGGGTGATTTATTTGTTGGCGCAAGTTTTTATACTGATTCATCATACTTTCCAAGTTCACCAACTTATTCTCAACCTCAATCTCCACCGAGAGCTCAAGTTCAAACACAATCTGAAAGTCAAAGTTCTACTGTTCAAGCTAAGGTAAAAGATGTGATAAACATCTTATTACAAGATGATGAAACAAAGAATGCTTTTACTGCATTCATGGCAAGTTTTCAAGCGTATAAAGGAAGTTATCTGAATCAAATGGATGTTGTGCTTCAAGATCTTTTCGAAATGGATCCTGATGACGTTGAGGAAATGGATTTGAATTGGCAGATGGTGATGGTTGCATATCGAACACAAAAGCATGCATATGTTAACCGAAGTTTCAAGCCACATGCAAACAAGACGGTTGGATTTGACAAATCAAAGGCCAGATGCTTCAGCTGTAACTGCTATGGTCATTTTTCAATGGAATGCAAAGCTCCTAAGAATCAGAACTACAATGATCAAGCGAGTTCAAGTGGACAGAATCAAGGTCAAGGTCAAAGCTCATAACAGTCTTCAAGTTATCAACAAAGAAATCAACGTTTCTTTCAGAAACCATATCAAAGTCTTCCCATGCCAGAACTGAAGGATGAAGGAAAGAAACCAGAAGATCAAACTAAAGCACTGGTGGTTAGTGTGAAAGATGGTTATGACTGGAGTGCATATGCAGAACAATTCACATCTGATCTTACATCGAGTTTGGCACTGGTATGTGAAATCGAAGAGGATTGGTCTGAAGAAGGAGATATCAAGTTGATTGATACTGTTAGTGAAGATTCAGAAGAATATGACTGGAGTGCAAAGTCAGATCCTGTTGAAGAATCTGAATCAGAAATTGCGCTGATGGCTACATCCAGTGAGTCTTCGTCATCTACTGAACAACCAAAGGTTAGTACTGATTTACCCCCTAACTATGTTCCTTTGCCTATTTATGTGAAAGAAAGATTATGTTCTGAACAATGCATTCAACAAGTAGAACATTATCGAACCCATTCATTTAAAACTGGTGATAAATTAAGTAAACATGAGAAAATTCATGAACAACTTAAAATTGATCACAAAATTTCTGATGAGAAGATTTTGTCACTTAAAGAATCATGGAACAAAACCTTAAAGGAATTGGAACTGGTAACAAAACAACTTGAAGAAATGACAAAGAACTTTGAACAAGAAAAAGTTGCTCATGCTGTCACACAAGTTGAATTAACAAAAGTGAAAAGTTGTAAAACAATGGTTAAACAACTTATAAAAGAAAAAGGTAATGAAACCAAATTAGGATTGGGTTTTACTCATGAACCAATGCCTGAATCAATCACACAAACTTTACCTGAAAATTTCAATGAATTTGATCATTCACCTGAAAATGAACGAAAATTCAAAGAAATTCAAAAAAGTAAATCTGAATCCGAAGGATCTGAAGTGTTGATTGAAAGTTTGAAAGAAGAAGATGGTGTGACCACTGAAGCTGATGATGAAGCTAGCAACAAATCAGAACCTGTTCTGATTCAACTTGTTGAGTATCCGGAACTGAATCCGAAGTCAGAAGAAACAGTGAAGGAAGAAGGTGAATTTTCAGGATACAATGATCTTGAATACATCAGGTGGAAGAATGAACAGAAAGCGAAAGTTGCTGATCAACTGATCAAGAAGTAAGAGGTGAAGCAGACTGAAGTTTCAAAAGGAACGAAGCAGAAATCGAAAGTAACAGTCAATCTATCTGAAATAAAACAGTTGAAAGGTAAAAGTGTTATAAAATCGAATGACAACACCAAAGCTCAAATTGTTAAAACTGACCCAACCTGTCAAAAAGAAAGTGTCAAAAAGTAAAACAATTAACTTTGTGTCTGCAGGAACGTTTGATTTGAATGGATCTTATGGTAAACCAATCAATTCTCCAATCAAATCTAACTCTGGTCTGAAAACAGGTTCAGGTCCTAAGTCTTCCGCTGTCAATGATAAAAGAATTGAATCAAAGAAGTTAACCAAACAAGATGGTTTAAAATCATATCAAGTTCCAAAGCAATCAATATCATAAACAAAATCTCCACAAAAGAATCAAGTTAATCTAAAACTGAACAAAACTGATAATGAATCACGAGTGGGTTCAACATCAAAAGTTAACAATCGGCTCTTTAGGATTAGCAAGAAACATTGTGAGATTTGTGATCGTTATAATCATGCAACTGCTGAATGTTTCTTTAACAGGTACTGCAGTTTCTGTGACAAAAGAAACCATTCTTCAGAAGAATGTTTTTATAACAAATTTTGTGATATTTGTGAAAGGCGAAATCATGACACAAAGGATTGTTTCTTTCGAACAAACTCATCACGAGAAATGACTCAATTTCCAAATTTTCAAAGAAATCAGTCAATTGGTTTTCAAAATGTTAATCAACGTCATTCTCCTGTCTTGAGAAACTTCAATCGAAACAATTCAATTTCTAATAACTTTTCATCAAGAAATGTGCAGGTTAACAGTTTTAAACCGAGAGCTTTGATGGTAAGAAATCAGAAATTTGAAAATAACCTTGATCCTAAGTTAGAGGAAAGGTTTACTGCTTTGAGAAGAAAGCAATCGATTCAAGCCAATGGGCGAAACATTTTTCAGCAAAATCTCTCAAATGAAACAAATTTTCAAAATCTTCATTATCAACAAGTTACTGTTACTGATAGATTCGGAAAACCCAAGACCATGTGGGCCTGGGTTGACCAAACTAACTAAGTGATTGTTGAATTGCAGGTACGCCCTCGAAGACCTATCAACTCATGGTTCGTTGATAGTGGGTGTAGCCGGCATATGACAGGCAACCATGCCTTGCTTCAAGACTTTAAGCTGAAGAATGGTACACATGTTGCATTTGGAGGAGATGCCGGTGGTAAAATAACTGGAGAAGGAACTGTGTCAAATGGGGTGATTAGCTTTGATAAAGTCAACTACTGTGCACAGTTGAACTTTAATTTGCTATGTGTATCTCAAATTTGTGACAAATCATATTCAACTTTATTTGATGATTCTTTCTGTTATATACTCAAACCAGGTTTCAAGATTGACAATGAATGGGTAGTGGTTAAAGCTCCAAGAGATCGTGATGTATACAAGCTTGATATGTCGCAGATTGATGCTGAACCCGAAACTACTTGTCTCATTGCGCATGCTTCAAATGATGAGAGTCAGGTTTGGCATAGACGGCTGGGTCATTCAAACTTCAGAAACATGAATCGTTTAGTGACTGGAAATCATGCTGTGGGAATACCTTCAAAGAAGTTCTCTACAACTGATCTATGTCCAGCATGTTTGAAAGGAAAACAGCATCGAATTTCTTTTAAGTCCAAGCAAGAACACTCCATTTCAAAACCTTTACAGATGCTACATATGGATCTTTTTGGACCAACAAATGTTCAAAGCATCGGAAAGAAGTCTTATTGTTTTGTCATCATTGACGATTTCACTAGATTTTCTTGGGTTTATTTCTTGCATGTTAAATCTGAAACTGCTGAGTTGTTAAAAGAATTTATTGTCAAAGTTGAAAATCAGTTAGATTGTAAAGTGAAAATCTTAAGAAGTGATAATGGAACAGAGTTTAAGAACGCTAATGTTGATTTGTTTTGTGCAGAAAAAGGAATTGCTAGACAATTTAGTGCTCCAAGAACGCCTCAACAAAATGGGGTTGCGGAACGGAAAAATAGGACACTGATTGAAGCAGCAAGATCCATGCTCGCAGATGCCAAAATCACTATCACATTCTGGGACGAAGCTATTGCTACTACGTGTTTTGTACAAAACAGGACATTATTGGTTCATGATAAAAATAAAACATCTTATGAGTTATTGTTTGGAAGAAAACCGAATATTTCATACTTGAAAGCATTTGGTTGTCCTGTATCGATTCTAAAGCTTATCGAGTTTTTAATAGCAAAACAAACACTGTTATTGAAACTATTAACGTAAAGTTTTTAGAAAATTCGTTTCCGTCAGTGGCGCATGGTCCCGAATGGTTGTTTGATTTAGATTCGTTATCAAAATCTTTCAATGACGATGATAGCAATCTCAACTCTGAGTATCCGTTCATGTCATTTCATAATCCTGATCATGTCAAATCTAGTCAAGCTCCGGGTCCTTCTGATTCTCAAGAAGATCAAGAATCGAATATTCTTGGTGATGAAGTTAATCCGCAGAGTTCTCCTAATGATGGTAGATCTGTTCAAACTCAACCATCATCAGATCCGGATGTTGAAGTTATTCCAGAATCGTTTGACTACTTCATCAATTCACCGGAACAAGTTCCTAATTTCACTCCGCATGAATCTACAATTTTGCAAGATCTACCGAATCTGAATCAGTCTAATCTGGAGAGTCAAGTGCAAGGTGATGACATACCAATTCATCGAATTCACAAGAAACATCCTGTCTCTCAGATTATTGGTCCGTTGAATCAGAGAACTACAAGAAGTCAGACTGAACAAGCAAATGTTTGTCTTTATTCATGTTTTCTTTCTCAAGTGGTACCAAATAACATTTCAGAGGCGCTGCAAGATAACAGTTGGATTGAAGCCATGCAAGAGGAGTTACTTCAATTTCGCAAACAAGAAGTTTGGAAATTAGTGGACTTACCTGAAGGAGAAAATGCGATTGGTACAAGATGGTTGTACAAGAACAAGCCAGATGAACGTGGCATTGTTGTGAGAAACAAACCAAGACTTATTGCACAAGGTTACACTCAAGAAGAAGGTATTGACTATGGAGAAGTGTTTGCTCCGGTCGCTCGACTTGAAGCTATTCGCGTTTTTCTAGCTTATGCCTCTTTCATGAAATTTAAAGTGTTTCAAATGGACGTCAAAGGCGCTTTTCTGTACGGACCAATTACCGATGATGTATATGTCAGACAACCTCCAAGTTTTGAAGATCCTGACTATCCACATCGTGTATACAAATTGAGCAAAGCTTTATATGGTCTACATCAAGCTCCAAGGATTTGGTACGAGACGTTATCTAAACATTTGCTAGAACATGGGTTTACAAGAGGTCAAATTGATCCAACTTTGTTTATGAAGCGGGAAAATGAAGATCTTTTATGTGTTCAAGTGTATGTGGATGATATCATCTTTGGATCAACCAGTGCGTCCATGTGCAAAGAGTTTGAAGAAATCATGAAGTCAAGATTTCAGATGAGTTCGATGGGGGAGATTAATTTCTTTCTCGGATTGCAAGTAAAACAATCAGCAAACGGAATTTTTATCAACCAATCAAAGTTTGTTGAAAAGTTGCTAAAGAAGTTCAAGATGCAGGATTGTCAGACTATTCGAACTCCATCTGATGTGAACTGCAAGATACAGCCGGATCCGAAAGGCAAATCCGTTGATCAAACACTATACAGATCAATGATTGGTTCACTGATGTATCTTACTGCATCAAGACCAGACATTATGTATGATGTATGTGTGTGCGCAAGATATCAGTCTGATCCGAAAGAGTCGCACCTGGTTGCTGTTAAACGTATTTTCAGATACCTTAAAGGGAAACCGAATCTCGGGTTATGGTATCCTTATGAAGGCAATTTTGAATTATATAGTTATTCTGATAGTGACTTTGGTGGGTGTGCTCTTGACAGGAAATCGACTACGGGAGGATGTCAATTTCTGGGTCCTAGACTTGTTTCTTGGCAATGCAAAAAGCAGACCAACGTTTCTGTATCCACAGCTGAAGCAGAGTATATCGCTGCATCTGCAGGATGTTCTCAAGTTTTGTGGTTACAAAACCAATTGCTTGACTACGGGTTTAACTTTCTCAAAACTCCTATTTACATAGACAATACTGCTGCTATGTTCATTACTTCTAATCCTGTTCAACACTCAAAAACCAAACATATCGAAATTCGATATCACTTTTTAAGAGACAATTCTGAAAAAGGTTTGATAATTTTGATTAAAGTTCATACCGACAAACAACTGGCAGATCTTTTCACAAAATCTTTTTTGTCAGGGCGGTTTGAATTCTTAATTCAATCCATAGGATTAATCAACCATGATTAATTTTAATTTTTGAAAAACAAACAAAAATCAGAAAATATAAAAGCCAAAAAAATAAAATAAGTTGATGTCAAGTATTGATTCCTTTGTCTTTTATTTTATTGGTTTGCATCGTGTGTGTGCATGAAGAAGAAAAACAAAAACAAAATATAAAACCAAAAAGAAAAGAAAATATCATGTCATAAGAATCTATATTGCAAAAGTGAGAAATGATAGTTACACTAAACATTATTTGCTACATCATTTTTAATAAAGACTGATGAATGTTAATTGATGTGCTAGACAGCTCAGGCAATTAGACTGAAAAAGTAAGTTTCATTGTTGAAAAACATTAACCTAATGATCTCTGTGTTAAGTTCCATTGTTATACATGTCTCGATATATATCTTTTAATGCATTGCTTGTGATGATTGTTGTGCATGATCGGGTAACGATGCAGTCTATTCAGTGTGATGAACCGCCTCGTGAGCTTCTTTGTTGTGGTACCCACAGACCTGAAGTCTCACACGAAGTCTCTTTTGAGCTTCAAGGTGCAGCAAAAGATTCCCAAAGTTGGAACAAAAAGAGTCCCAAATGTGGACCATCACCAAAAAAAAATTCCAAAAAGGAATTCAGAAGATTCCCAATGGGAACGATAGGAAATGAAAAATTCCAAAAAGGAATTCAAAAGAAGTCCCAAAGTGGACCAAATCCGAATAGAACCCATATTCCACACTGTATATGATTGTAAGTGACCAGGTTTTGTGCAATATGCATTCAGGTAGTGGTTGATAAGGAAATATGTTGACATATGTATACATGTGGGTCACATAAGTCATTTTAATCGAACATTAATCTCATCATGATACTGAAAAAGTAAGTGTGTCAACTCGAGCTAATTGGTATGTTTTCATATCATCACTCAATCAAACATAAGTCAAATGTCTATTCAAAACCTACAAAACATGTTCAGATAATGTGTGGTATGATCTCACTGCGATATATTGATTCATTGCATTACATATGTCTTTATTTTAATGTGTGTGCTTTGTGTGTGCAGGCATTTGGAATCATTATTGACACATCGACATCCTTGTTAAACTTAAAAATTTCAAGAAATTTCAAGTTTAGGGGGAGAATAAATTGAAGAAGAAAATTATTTGCAAAAAATCCAAAAATATTTTTGAATAAGTGTATTTTGAATGAACAAGATTTGTGGTATGAAAAGCAAAGGTAATGGATGTGTTAAAAACAAACCCAAGGTCTTGTGATATGTTTTTTTAAGAAATTGCTTCGGGATATAGAAATTTTGGTTGTGCTAAAACATTTTTACAAGAAAAATGAAAAAGGGAATTTATTTGAATAATTTTGTTGCCCTAAAATGTTGTTGATTAATTATGTGACAAACCCTAATAAGGATGTCTTGTCTAATTAATGGTATGAAAAGCAAAGGTAATGGATGTGTTAAAAACAAACCCAAGGTCTTGTGATATGTTTTTTTTAAGAAATTGCTTCGGGATATAGAAATTTTGGTTGTGCTAAAACATTTTTACAAGAAAAATGAAAAAGGGAGTTTATTTGAATAATTTTGTTGCCCTAAAATGTTGTTGATTAATTATGTGACAAACCCTAATAAGGATGTCTTGTCTAATTAATATGTCGAGAATGTTTGCAGGTGCGATAAATGCAGTTGAAAAAGTCAACAAACGAGAAAATTGAGAAAAATTGCTCAAGTGTTGTAGCCGGGCAAAGATATCAGAACACTGTTTAGCCGGGTAATGAAGATACTATTTAGCCGGGTAAAGTTTTGTGTCTGATATGAGCCGGGTGATTGTGTGAAAGAACACAGCCGGGTGAAGATATTATGACTACTGTATGGCCGGGCAATGAACATGTCAAATTTATGCCGGGTGAAGGAGTCATTGATATCTGCCGGGTGACAAGTTGTGTTACTATACAGCCGGGTGAAGAAATGTTATCACTGTACAGCCGGGTAAAAGAGAAGTTATCTTTCCGTGTAAGTGCATAACACTGTGTAGCCGGGTAAAAGTATAACAATTGTGTTGCCGGGTGATGAAGAAAAGCATGCCCGGTGATGAAGGTATCACTATGCAGCCGGGTAATGAACAAACATGTCATTGTGCAAGCCGGGTGATGTTATGAAGACTACTATGCTGCCGGGTGATGAGTAAAACCAAACAGGTGTAGTTGTTCCTAATCTTTACCCGTCTCTACAGTGGTTTACCCGTCTCTACAGTGATTGACCCGTCAAGTGTTTTTACATGTTTTTATGTTGACCCGTCTCATGTTGTGACTTGTCTCAAGTACTTGACCCGTCCCAACAGTGTATGACACGGCTCAACAATGCATGACCCGTCAAGGCTTATTGGGCTTTTATGCTTACCCGTCCCATTTTGTTGACCTAAATTTTTCAAGCATATAAAACCCGCCTCTTCACAAACACTTATCATTTTTCACATTCACTTTCAAGCACAAATCCCCTGCACAAAAATTGTTGATTATCATATTCAATCAATCGTTCTGTAACAAGTTATATTGATTGAATAAGGTAAAATTTACATGTTTCGAGCTTGATAAACCTGCAAATCGATTGTTAAAATGAAAAACGATGATGAACAGTACTTGATCAACTGAATCGACATTTTGATTTTGCGTGTTAAAACTGAAATCGAATGTTGTTTTAGATGTATTTACTGTCGATTATCAACAATCAATCATTAATTTGCATCAAACATCTTAAAATCAACAGAATCAACCAAAATTTGCACATAACTGTAAACCGCCATTGATGACCTGTTGAATATTCTTAAGTGTTAACTTCAAAAGGATAAAATGTGTGTTAAACATTGACAAATCATTAAAAACTGAACTTAACATGTTAAACAACTTCATCATACAAATGTCAAATTTTTGTTCCTAAGTGTATAAACTGTTTAATTGTGAAATATTGTATGATCATTAAAATCCAAGGTTGGTTAAATTAAAATGATGAAAATCAGTTTGTTAGATCAATTTAGGAGTTAAAATGATTGTATGAATGTTTTACTGTTATAATTGTTTGTTTCAAACACTTATGTAAATTTGAAATTTATCAATGAAGAATCTAACACATATGTCTTGTTTTTGTCTTAAAACAGATGGAAAATCTCAAGTTTGAGCCAAAGCACAATTTAGTTGCTTGTTTAGATGAGTCTATTCCAGAGACTATGGGCTATAGAGATATGATGAGATTTATCAAGAGAACCAAGTATGTTTATGCCATGCCAGTTATATATGCCAGATTGATCAAGAGTTTCTGGAGAACAGCTGAGGTTGTGACTAATGAAGCTGGGGTAATTGTTGTTAGAGGGAACATCACCAGAAATTTAGTGTTGACTGTTTCTGAACAAGCTATCAGAACAGCCTTAAGGATTGATGAGGATGAGGTAGGAGCAAATGATGAATTGACTGTGACTGAATGTCAAGAGTGTTTTGTTAATATGGGCCATCCTCCCGTATTTCCAAAATCACAATTTGTTCGAGCAAGATTGGGGAAAAAGTGGAAGTTATTATGCTATGTTATTCAGCAGTGCATGTCAAGAAGGAGTGCTGGTTTTGACAGCTTCCCATCTGACATAGCATCCCCCATTGTAGCAATTGCTGAAAATATACCATTTAATATGTCAAAATGGATAATGAATGGGTTTGTATTCAATCTTGTGAAGGGAAAGAGGTTCAAGTTTCTCATGTACCCGAGATTCTTGCAACTGATGATTAATGTTGCATATCCAATCATCAGAGAAGAAGGAGTTGCTGGAGGGATACTGTATACTGAGGACATGAATGATCTATCTTATAGGAAGATGAGTATCGGGAATGTTCCAAGTGTTGATCTATTTGACTATATGAGGGATATAGCAAATAATGAGGAAGATATTGAGGCAGTATATTATCATATTTCACATGGAGAGATAGTAAATCCACAGGACCTAGTTGATGAGGTGCCTGATAATCTGCTGGATGATGACGAGTACTTTGCTAGACATCCAGAAGAAGAAGATGGATCTGATAACAAAGAAGAAGAAGAAGGTGATGAAAGTAATGGTGATGATAGTGATGATGATGAATATAATGATGATGGAAATAGTGATGATAGTGCTGAATCAGTACATGAGGAGGCAGAAAATGTGGAAGTTGAAGAAATAACGGGATTTGAAACAGAAAATGTTCAAGTTATTGAACCAGTTGTGAATGAAGAACCTGTTGAGGTTGCTAGTGTTATAGAAGAAATGGTTGTTGAAAATCCTAAGACTATCACAATACAGTATGTTAGATCTCGAAGATCTAAGTCTGTGATTGAGTGTGCATTGGTTGAGGAACCTAGTGTGATAGAATGTGATGATGAGCCTGAACAGATAGATGTTGTTCAGATTGCTCAGAAAGTAATGGCCGAAGTAGAGACTACTGCACAGGTAGTTGATGATACTGATGCTGGCATTACTGTTTCTGTGCCAGTTGATATACCCACCACATCATCTCTAGCTGCTGAAAACATTGAACAATCTTTGGAGTCTTCACCAAAAATTGTGTCAAGTGTTGATGTTAATGAGGATAAACAGAAAATCGCTGAGTTAGAAGAGTTGGTAGCAAAACTCTTGGATGCTAATGAACAGTTAAAGGCATCAAATGATCGAAAGAAGAAAAGGTTAGAAGAGTTTTGGGCCACTCATAATCAGAATCTTGAAACATTCAAAGCATTGGATGCTGATTGTTTGAAGATGAAGGAGGATTATGGAATGTTAAAGTCTGATTATGAAACCTTGAAGGAGGAACATGAAAATTTGAAGTATGATTACAAAGAGTTGAAGGCAGAATGCAATACTCTTGATGCTGAAAAGGAAATGTTGGAGAAATGGTTAGAAGAAACCAGATCGAAGAAGTCAGGGTCCACATCAGATAAAGATTTTTCGGATGAAGTGATGGAAGTGACTGAACCTACTCAAGAAGCAAAAGTTTATTATACTAGAGCCCGTGGTACGAAGAATGTGGGCATAAGGGTTGAGTCTCCAATTACTATTCCCGATGAAGCTGCTGAAACTATCAATCCTGACAAAGCCGAGGGAAAAAGAAAGTTAGATGTAGTACCGGAGATTACTGGTGAAGAAAGTTGTACTAAAAAGGCAAGAATGGAAGAAAGTCAGATTGAGCCGATTCAATCTATGACTGAAACTGAGGTGGCTGAGATGGTAAAGGTTGATGAGACTGTGAAAGAAGTTGAGATTGATAAAACAGTTCAGATTGAGCCGATTCAATCTGAATCTGTAATAGTAGAGAAAGTGCCTGAAATAGTTGAAGTCGCTGAGAGTGTACCAGAAACTATGACTGAAGAAGCAAGTCAGTTTGAGCCAGTTCAAACTGATACTGCACCAATGATAGAGGCACTAGATGATCTGGACGACATTGACTTTATTGAGTCTGAACCTGAAGCTGAGCCTGAAACTAATCCTGATGATGAGATTCCAGCTGATTTGCATGAACGCTTTGCTTATCTTGAGAAGATGAAGTACAATGCAGTGTATCTGAATGGGCTGACTGTGAGTCAAATTAATGAAGAGTATGAGAAATGCTTGATTGCACAAGATAAAGCTGCTGCTGATGAGAAAGAATTTATAGTTGAAATGGGTGAATGGACACCATTACAAGAAAGTTTGAACATTGATGATTTACCTCCACAAGAGCTTTATCATCAAAACCCAGAAGAAATGTCCAGCAGAAATATGCGAGAATGGTTGAGTTCGAGGAACTATCCATATAGAACTTTGAAGAGGTTGAAACATGAATCTCTGAAGAAAATTGTTGTAAGCTTTATGAAGACTGAGAAGATGTACAATCGGATGTTCTATTTGGATTACAACAACCCTCAATACTATGAACTGACCAAGAGATACAAAGTACTCGGACCGAAAGAGATACCGGTGATGGCTTTACCAGAAGATGCGCACAAAAAGAGAAAAGAGTTGATCGACATGTTTCAAAGTGAAGTCAAATCATACAATGTGCCTATGGACGTACGAGAATCATGGCATAAATCAGCCACAACAGGTGATATTGTGAGATCACTGCTGAGCAAGGGTCAGTCTGTTGCTGAACTTCTTGACTCCATGATCGTACCGGAAAAGTCCAAAAAGGTAAAAATCATTGCATGGAAATATGACGAGGTGTTTGATGCGTTCTTGATCAAAAGAGTAAATGGTTTATGCGATGTATACCATTACTACTCTAGTATTTTCAAGTTAGAGGTGCAAGATTTGAAGGAGTTGCACAAGCTGAGATTGATCAATCACACGCATGCTGAGCGTGGTGATAAATGCGCAATGCTGCTTGATGCTGGGATAAGCCGGTTACCGAAATACTTAGAGTTTAGAGGTCAACAGGAGGATAGTGCCTATGTTCAATCAAAGAAAACGAGAAAACAAAAGAAGTTGGTGGTGAGTGAGGATATGTACTTAGAAGAGTTTTCTGATGAATACTTTGATAAGGTGACTGATCCGGGGTTAAAAGTGTTTGATGGTTCTCAAGCGACTAAGCCAATACTTAAGTTTTTCTATAATCAGGAAACTTTTGAGTTAAAATTGGTACGAAACTTGGATGACTGGGATAAGGATATGATCACACTTTTCAGTACATTCGAACTGAAACTGTTGCATCCTTCCTACATCGATCATTTTGCGAACTTACAGAATGGAGAAGTGCAAAGACAAAGTTGCTGAAGCTGATCAGAAATTATTTATAGTGATGATTGAGGTGATTGCTGCTGCATCAGAGAAAATTCGACTAAGGAAGGCATTACTCAATGCTAACCTTGTAAAAGTCGATGTTCCAGAGATAGAGTTTATGCGAGTGACTGATAAGGGAACACTGGAAGTGCAAGTCAAAGGGCGAGAATTACCATATGAATTTTACGCTAATATTGATTTTGCAGGTTTGACTCTTGATTCTCTGAGACGCATGAATGCCTGTACTATCCTTACAAACGAGTCAAAGCCAAGACAAGCAAAGATCGCAGGAAAGTTCAAGTCATGCATCGAGGAAGCGTTGAAAGAACAAGAAGAATACAAAGGGAAAGAGTTGCTGGATGTCAAAGAAGAATCTGAAGATTGGTGAGAGAGATTGAAACTGAACAAGATGAAAACTGTTTGAAGATTTTGTTGAAGTCCAAAGATAAATCTTAGGGGGAGTACTGTTAGGGTTATTTCCAGTTAAGATTTACTTTGTACTTATTTTATACTTTGTGTATAGTTTAGGGTCTATTTTGTATTTTCCCTAAAAAATTTATTTGTTGCTTAAAAGCATGTAGTGAGAGAGTGTGAGGATAGAGTCTAATTCACATATTCACGTTAGAGAGAGAACTAAGTGTGTGTGATTATTTTTCTCCTACATTTGTACTGCAGATTTGCTTTGATCATCAAATACAAGAGAATTATTTAGTAATGAATTGTGTTTATGATTGAACTGTTTTGTTTGTACGAATCATTCTGATCATTTGTGCAATATCGATCCAATTGAACCTATCAATAAACCTAATGAATTCCTCCGAGTCAGTTAATCATCGTACGACAGCTTAGAATATCTTACGACTCTGTATGCCACATTAGCAACTTGAAAAGCATGTTACTATAATGTACGACACCTCACAACTCCTAACAACACCTTACAATACCGTAAGTAAACATAAAGTCCATAATAAACCTAATGAATTCGTCCGAGTCATTTGAACATCGTATTACAAGTTAGGTCATCTTAAGAATCTGTATGACATATTAGCACGTTGAAAAGCACGTAAGTATGACGTAGGACGCCTTAAAGCTCCAAACCACACCTTACAACACCGTACGAAACCATAATACTCCATAATAAACCTAATGAAATTGTCCAAGTCCTTTGAAAATCGTAAGATAACTCAGGACTTGTAACGACTATGTATGCAACTTTAGCAACATGAAAATTTTTTTATAATAATGTAGGACGCGTTACAACTTCTAAGAACACCTTACATCACAGTTCGATCATTAAAACTCCATAATAAACCTAATGAGTTTTTCCGAGTCATTTAAACATCGTACGACAACTTAGAATATCTTACGACTCTGTATACCACATTAGCATCTTGAAAAGCATGTAACTATAATGTACGACACCTCATAACTCGTAACAGCACCTTACAATACTGTACGTAAACATAAAATCCATAATAAACCTAATGAATTCGTCAGAGTCTTTTGAACATCGCATTACAAGTTAGGACATCTTAAGACTCTATCTGACATATTAGCACGTTGAAAAGCACGTAAGTATGACGTAGGACCCCTTAAAGCTCCAAACAACACATTACAACACCATACGAAACCATAAAACTCGATAATAAACCTAATGAAAGTGTCCAAGTCCTTTCAAGATCGTACGATAACATCAAGACTTGTTACGACGCTGTATGCGACATTAGCAACATGAAAAGCAATTTATAATAATGTAGGACGCATTACAACTTCTAAGAACACCTTACATCACCGTTCGAAACATTAAAACTCCATAATAAATCTAATGAATTCCTCCTTGTCATTTAATCATCGTACGACAAGTTAGAATATCTTACGACTCTGTATGCCACATTAGCAACTTGAAAAGCATGTTACTTTAATGTACGACACCTCACAACTCCTAACAACACCTAACAATACCGTAAGTAAACATAAAATCAATAAAAAACCTAATGAATTCGTCCGAATCCTTTGAACATCGTATTACAAGTTAGGTCATCTTAAGAATCTGTATGACATATTAGCACGTTGAAAAGCACGTAAGTATGACGTAGGACGCTTTAAAGCTCCAAACAACACCTAACAACACCGTGCGAAACCATAAAACTCCATAATAAACCTAATGAAATTGTCCAAGTCCTTTCAAGATCGTACGATAACATCAGGACTTGTTACGACGCTGTATGCGACATTAGCAACATTAAAAGAAATTTATAATAATGTAGGACGCGTTACAACTTCTAAGAACACCTTACATCACGGTTCGAAACATTAAAACTCCATAATAAACATAATGAATTCCTCCGAGTCATTTAATCATCGTACGACAACTTAGAATATCTTACGACTCTGTATGCCACATTAGCAACTTGAAAACCATGTTACTATAATGTACGACACCTCGCAACTCCTAACAACACCTTACAGTACCGTAAGTAAACATAAAATCCATAATAAAGCTAATGAATTCGTCTGAGTCCTTTGAACATCGTATTACAAGTTAGGTCATCTCAAGAATCTGTATGACATATTAGCACGTTGAAAAGCACGTAAGTATGACGTAGGACGCCTTAAAGCTGCAAACAACACCTTACAACATCGTACGTGTCACACCCTCAAAATCCAATAACGGAGTTTTACCGTTAAGTGTGTGACAAACCAGGATCTCAGTCATTAGTTACACCAAACGACACTATATGAATTTAAAACATATGTGTCTCATTAAATGAGAAAAATTAATACAGAGTTAACGTTTGAAAGTTTGCGGAAGCGTAATTGAAATGTAATTTTAAAATATTAGATTGAAACTAAATGCGCAAAACATGCGCCCAACACGAGAAACGCAGTCTAAATAGCCATTAAACTCAAAACATGGTTTTTAATGCAAGAAAATGTTTAAATGAAAAGCCGTGACTCCATGCCATGTCCTAACAAGTGTCAACACGACGGTTGGTGAGTTCACATAGTAAGTATAAAGTCCAGTAAGTTCAGTTGCAAGCAGAAATATAAATTAAGTATGTCATTGTAGGTAGCTAGTCTACAGCACATGTCCTTAGAGGCGTATGTATCTGACCGAAGCTGACGTATGTACACATTAAGTGCATATTGCCTGTTCGTACATCCCAGCAGGATGCACTGTAAGTATGTTAGGTCATTCAACACCCGTTCGACAGGTCCTTCTGTCGTGCTAGCGTGACTAGCCCGGGTGGGGTTTGTCAAACCCAGTAGTACTACTCAAAATTTCCCCGCTATTTCACAAATACTAACGGTAAATTAGGTATCCCTGGGGTCTTTCATGAACAAAATAAAAGCTGCTCTATCCAGACATGCGACATACAAAATTTGTAAATCGGTAAAAGTAATCGTCTGTGTTTAGCCCATAAAAGGGTAGAATAGTAAAAGTGCGGTTTAGTGAAGTCACCTTCGGGTGCACAACTACAAGCATCAGAAAGGTAAAAGCAAACACAACATTCCTACTACATGATAAGTCTATAAGTGTGTGTTTGTGCCGGTATGTAAAACCCTATGCATCCAAACAGTTCAATTGTTTACTTGCGATTTGAAAAGTTTGACTTTTGACCAACTTTGACCAAAGTTGACTTTTGTTGACCCAACAACCCGTGGGTGAGTTTTTTGTTGTATTCATGTTTGTTTATGTTCATTTAGACAATGAGAGCAATCGAATTCTAGCACATAGTACATATGCTAAAGAATAAAACTTTGTTTTTAGTAAAGTTACTATTTCTAGGAAGTCACATCCGAGAGTACATTTTAAATAAATCCAACTCTACCATAAGTAACCATATAAACATCACATAACTCACATATAGTGTCTATCATGCACCTATGACTATGCATGTTTGAAACATTCATATTACTTACTTATGAACCAAATAGCATGAAAGCATCATCACAAAGTCATCATATGTCTAATTGACAAGTTACACACAAAACACAAGTAAAACACATTGCAAGTCCATTATTCGGATTTTTCAGCTTTGTTGACCCTTTTTATTTTGTACAGAAACCAACATAAACTAACATGTACAAGTTCATTTCTTATTTTATATACTTTACTTGAAACCTAAATCAACTATTTATTACAAATACATCTTTACATACAGGTCAAAAAAAATCTGATTGCACACTGTAATGTTTTATAAGATTTTGAAGACCATACAGTAGAATAAAAATACAAATTTTACCAATATAGAAAGCTAAGACATTAAGGTTTAATTTGGTGTAAAATCATCCAAGAATACGTTGTAATTATAAAGTTATGCCCTTTTCTGCCCAGATTTTCAGATATGAAGATGACCCATTTTCTGCCCAGATTTTCAGATATGACATCCGTTTTTGTAAAATCAAAAAGATTAACTTATTCTTCTTTAAAAATTCATTGGTTTAGTTTTCTGGAAACTAGACTCTTTAAACTACAATCTAGGCTCAAGAATGATCCAATTTGGTTCTGGTTTCAACAAGTTGTAGTCCATGTAAACTCAGGTTACGAATCTGTCCAACATCTATCATTACCGGTTTTGTCAAAAACATGATTAAAGCAATATGATTAGTATCCAAATTTCATTCCAATCATCATAAAAGTTCATATCTAGCTATATTCAATCATGATTATGTATAAAATTCCATGTTCTCATGCCTTCATAATCACCCTAGTCTCACAAAAACACAAACATAGATTCTATTGATTACCAATTTATTAAAACATCAAATAAACTATAATCAATACCCAATTTCACATATAGATTATCAATTGAAGAACTTGGATGAACTAGGGTTTTGAAAGATGAAATTTTTTGCAACATATATGATAGCTTTAAGATCAAAACTTACTTGTATAGTGTCTAAAACTCCAAATAGCAAGCAAAATCACAACCAATTGATCAAAAATCACGAAATCAAGGAGGCTAGATGGCCATATGGATGAGCCGTAGGTTTTTTTTTTAGTAGGAGGCTTAGGGCTGATTTTTTGTTGTTTGGGAGATTAGGGTTTTTTTCTTTTTTTACTAAAATTAATTAATTTGGTTAAAGGGTGGATCTTGGACTATCCATGGATCACCTAAATGATCCATGGTTATCTTTTAATTGAGGTTTGTAAACGTACAAGAAAGGTCCTTCCCTAAACTTCTTGTAATGATAAATTTTGTTTTCTAAAATTTACCGAATTCGACAAAACGTTAAAACTGTAAGATATGCGATTTCCCGAAAATTCACGAAATTAAACATGTAAGTCACATAACATATAAATTCACTAAATTTATATTTATTTAGTTTTTCGGGATTAGTATTTTATTAATTCACCAACATTCGTGTATTAACTCACGTGATCTGGTAATTCCTTGGATTGCCGTTACATGTAACTATTTGTGTAACAAGTAGCACGTTTAATTCAACTAATTATGTGTGGAGTATAATTTCATTAATGGAAATAACGGGATTTAGTTAACGGAGTTAATCCGAAATTTTCGGGTGTCACATCATCCCCTTGTTGAAAGAATTTTCGTCCCGAAAATTGTATACGGTCGGTAAAAGGGTCTGAAATGAAAAGAAAATTTTCCGAATTGCTACATCATCCCCTTGTTGAAGGAAATTTCGTCCCGAAATTTATCTAATAGTGCTAGTGTTTGATGTTGTCATTTTGAATAATTAAATTTGTTTGTACATGAACATTGGTACACGCTTTAAACTAGAACAAAATTTGATCATAGGGTCCTTACTGAGTTCAAGTGTGCTGAATTCTTTGCCCGTAATTTCAACAAATTTTTGAGTGAAACGTTGTTGTTCATCGATTTGAACCTCGTTAAGTGGGACGACGAGTGTTCCATCAGGTAAGAGCATGATTAGGTTTGAGACATCAGAAACGTTGTGTACTATGCTTATCTCTTCGAATTGATCTAGTCGATAAGCAACAAGACCAATCCTCGACAGGATTTCAAATGGTATGATGTATCATGGGTTTGGATTCCAAAGTTTTTAGAGAGGAATTATAAAAGGTGATTTATATGCATCATGTTTCGGGGATTTAGATCCATGACTTTCGAGTGTTATTAATCGGATATCAGAGGATTGAGTCTTCAATTAAGAATTCAAATATTATTATAGATCGCTAAATTGACACAACATGTGTATGAGGTAGAGAGGAAATGAACTATCCACCACATGTAGGTGCTCAAATTTACCAAAGGGGTGTTTTCAAACCGCGAACATTATGGATGTCATAGAAACCATATGAATAGATAGAGGAATATGAATAATGTCACTAATTATATGTTCAGAAGTACATGTTTCAAACAAAAACGATCAATAAATTAAATAAATATTTCTATCTTCTATAATTATACATTGGTTGTGATTGAGAGGAAAAGCGGTTATACGAGTTGTTTCTAATCCTTTAGAGTATAAATTATGTTATTGTAAATCATAAGGTTTTGCAGTACTAAGTACCTAGTTATTTTAGGTTCGTATTTCTGAATTAGTCTGAATTATAATTCCTACAACAATAGCCAAAAATAGGTGTTCTTACGGGCACCCTATTCTACTTTGAACCCTAGGGTAGTGTTTACAAGTGTATGGGGGTATATGATACGCAAACCACTTTCTCACGGAGGGTAGTGTTTACAAGCCGGCATTAAGTGGAGATTTGATTCACTTTTTGAGTATTCTTTATGAAGATATAGTTGTAGTCCAGTTTAATATTTGTGGTTTTAGTTCCATAACATATTATGTAAGGGTTCCAGGTTCAAGCAGTACAATTCTAGCCATGATTTTTATAACAGGATTCATCATACGATAGTGGTTAGATTCACCATTTCAGTAAATAAAAAGGCGATGAGGGGTAACAGTCCGGTTGTGCTCTAGAGTTCTAAGTTCACTAATAGGTCAGAAATGGATCCCATATAATATCAATACTTGTGTCGAGCGGCTTCAACAGCGTCATAAAGTATATAGTTTCCTCTATTAAAACACTCACGAGTTAGAAAAACTAGGTTAAAGTTTCTTACGTTGCGACTAAAATAGTTTTGTACAAGGAAGCTAATTAAGTTTAGTATGTAAATTATTGAATAGTGGAGCTTCTAAGAAGGAACGTCAGACGTTTATAGTTTCAAATGTAACGCGAGTATCAAATACTGTGTTTCTAAGAAAATACAAAGGTGTATTAGGAATGAAAACAAAATGGGAGTGGTTATCCTGGACCGTAATGGATAAAACTGTCACAACCCCAACACGGCGGGCGGTCCTAGGTGCCCGGGGGTTATCGCGTGTGATGGATGGATATAAGGAGCAACGCAGCGGAATCAACAACATACATAAACACAGCTTAAACAGGAAGCTGTTCATACATTAAACTTCGAATTACAATTCATAGTTCTCAAAATGACAATGATTGTTTGATACATAAAATCAACAACTAAAGCTAGCAACTATTCTAGGTCCAGAGCGTCTATCTTCTAAGCCCGCAAGCCCTCTACCTGCTCTAGCCTCAATAGTGCTTTCCTGCATCACACGGCACCTAGGATGTGTGCCAAAAAGTTTTAAAAGAAAGGGTCAGCTTACGCTGGTGAGTTCATAATAAAACATGTTACAAAACATTTCAACATTCAACCAAATACTTGTAAAAACCTGATCAACAAGTTACCAAGCTCCATTGATCAAAGAGTTACCACTAACTCCATCACTTACAAGCATTTCATAAACATACTAGCATCATCAGATAAATATACACAGTCAATACGATAAACCCCTCAACAACTCCGTCAGGCACGTCTGCGCTGGAGCAGAATATATGCATATACCCTTCACCGAGTTTACTGCCCGTCACCCTAAAAACAGAAGTGGTATTGCCCGATATTTACCGTAGAATGCTAGCCAACCGTTCAAAAACAACAGTTTAAGAACACAACCAATCCAAAATAGTTTATACAAAAACTCACAATCATTTGCAACCAAAACAGGTTTAAGCAACACATCCAGTTTTGTAAATCATACAATCATTTCAAAAGAGTTTAAGTGTATGAACTCACCTCAACAAGATCACAACAAGCTCACAACTAGCTTCGGTCCTTCATCTAATCCCGACAATCAATCCAAATGACTATCTTTGTAATCACACAATAGCTATACCGACAATCAACCTCAATAGCTATAATCCACCTATAACGTGATATCACAACGTTATAAATAACAATTCCTAAGACTATGTAAGTCCTAGGGCATAACTAGCGAAGCATACGACTAGGCACGAGTCGTTTTCCACCTACGCTTACCAAATCCCATACCTCGGGAATGTAAACGAATCCTACAGAGATATGTTACCCGTTCAGAACGGATATCATACCCCTAGGGTACGGATATTCTACCCGCACCCTCCCCGGGTAATCTACCCGTTAGTTGCGGGTGTTTAATCCCGCAACCATTTCCCCTAGCACGTCCCTCGTGCTATGCAGGTATCTTCACCCCGCATTCCCATCGGGTTCCCAACCCGATTCCCGTCCTAAACTAGATCGAGAATGAAGGACCATTTACCTTGTCGACCACCGATCTTCAATTGCGCACCACCTCGATGACCACCGCTCTTCACTCGGGCAGAAGTTCGATGCACGCCAAGTGATCTACACGCGTCCGAGACTCGAAGGAACGTCACGACGCAGGGTACCGCACTCGAGGCGCGATTCCGCAACAAAACGGACTGGTTTCTCTCTCTAAAAAGTTCTAGAGAGAGAGAGGGGTGTGAGCACAAGTGAAGGGGGGTTGCACCCCTTTAAATAGGCTGTCTGGGCTGTTCCAGGCGATACGCGCAACCCACAGGCACCATCTGCGCGTATCGCGTAGATGGTGAGTGGCTGCCAGCTGTTTTGCACCCGACTGGCACTAGGCGATACGCGCAGGGGACTACCCTTTGATGCGCGGGTCGCCTAACCCACATTTTCAGATTCCTCTCGTCGAAACACGTGGAATTCATATATTATGGGCTCCGTAACTCTTCTTCTAAGTCAAGATATGCTCGAAAGAAGTTTTCGGGCATTCCTCGGGTGTTTTCGCATTTCCCGCTTCGTTATAACTCCGATTTGAGTTCCGTTTTCGCCCACGTTCTTCATTTTAAGTCCTTTATCACCCCTAGGACTTTTTATTCAACGTGCTATTTACATGAATACCCGCCCATTATCGACATATACTTACGTCAAAATTTAGGGTTTTACATTTCTCCCCTCCTTAAAAGAATTTCGTCCTCGAAATTCGAATATTACAAAAATAACTGAGGGTATTTGGCTTTCATCTCACTAGCCAATTCCCAAGTCTTCTCCGGTCCTCTTTGTCCTTCCCATTGGACCAACACCAACCGGATTCTTTTCTTTCTCAACTTTCTTTCTTGAGTATCAAGAATCATTACCGGCCTCTCTGTAAAAGATAGCTTCTCGCTTACTTGAACATCCTCGAGAGGTACAGCTTGATTTGGATCCGCCAAACACTTCCTTAAGTTTGACACATGAAAGGTATCGTGTACACCTTTCAAGGTTTCCGGTAACTCAAGCTTATAAGCAACTTTCCCAACTCTCGCAACAATCTTAAATGGACCAATGTATCTCGGGGCTAACTTTCCACGTTTGATAAACCTTACCACTCCTTTCCAAGGAGATACTTTCAACATCACATGGTCCCCAACTTTAAATTCTAAGGGCCTTCTACGAACATCAGCATAACTTTTCTGCCTATCCTGGGCAGCTTTCAGCCTTTGCCTAATCAGTTGGATTTTATCAGTTGTTTCTAACATCATCTCTGTACTACATAACTGATCATCCCCAACTTTCGTCCAACAAACGGGAGTTCTGCACTTTCGTCCATAAAGTGCTTCAAATGGTGCCATCCCTATGCTGGTGTGATAACTGTTGTTGTATGAAAACTCAACCAATGGTAAGAATTCATCCCAACTACCACTAAAGTCAATCACACACGCACGCAACATATCCTCAAGGGTTTGGATCGTACGCTCACTCTGCCCATCAGTTTGAGGATGATATGCCGTGCTCAAATTCAATCTAGTTCCTAGATCTTTTTGCAAACTCGACCAAAACCTTGACGTGAATCGACTATCTCTATCAGAGATGATCGAAAGTGGCACGCCATGTCTACTCACAATCTCCTTGATATACAATTTCGCCATCTTCTCTGGTGAGTAGCTCTCGTTATATGGTATGAAATGAGACGACTTGGTCAATCGATCCACAATCACCCATATGGCATTATGCCCTGCACGAGTTCTTGGGAGCTTCGTAACATAATCCATCGTTATTCTTTCCCACTTCCAAACTGGTAATTCTATCTGTTGTAACAGACCTGCTGGTTTCTGATGCTCAATCTTAACTTGCAAACAAGTTAAGCACTTTTGCACATATTGTGCAATTGATCTCTTCATATTGGGCCACCAATAATGTTCTTTCAAGCTCTTGAACATCTTATCCGTTCCAGGAAGAATCGAGTACTTAGACTTGTGGGTTTCGTCAAGAATCTTATCCTGAATTCCTCCAAACTTTGGAATCCAAATTCTTGACGCAAACCTTAGAATCTCATCCTTTCCTTTTGTCAACAAACCTTCCTTTCCCACCATTCGCTCCTTCCTGATGTTTTCTTCCTTCAAGGCATTTGTCTGAGCTTCAACGATCTGATCCTTCCAATCAATCGTTACAATGATCTGCAAAGCCCTTACTCTAATGGGTTTAACCCTCTCCTTCCGACTCAGGGCATCTGCTACCACATTGGCCTTACCAGGGTGGTATTTGATCTCACAATCATAATCGCTAAGTAATTCCATCCATCTACGTTGCCTCATATTTAGCTCCTTCTGATCAAAAAGGTGTTGAAGACTTTTGTGATAGGAATATATCACGAATCTAGTACCATAAAGATAGTGTCGCCAAGTCTTCAATGCAAACACTATGGCACCTAATTCCAAATCATGAGTGGTGTAACGTTTCTCATGAACGCTCAATTGTCGTGATGCATAGGCAATGACCTTATCTCGTTGCATCAGCACGCAACCAAGACCATTAAGTGAGGCATCACAACATACCACAAAATCCTCATTACCTTCGGGTAATGAAAGGATTGGAGCGCTACAAAGCTTCTTCTTCAAGACATTAAAGGCTTCCTCTTGCTCGGGTCCCCATTTGAACTCAGCCTTCTTCCGCGTTAATGCAATCATCGGTGTAGCAATCTTGGAGAAGTCTTTGATAAATCTTCAGTAGTACCCAGCTAAGCCTAAGAAGCTTCTAATTTCCGTGGGAGTCTTCGGGACTTCCCATTTCATTATAGCCTCTATCTTAGTTGGATCTACCTGAACACCAGCTTCATTTATCACATGCCCGAGAAATTGAACTTTTTCTTCCAAAAATCACACTTGGAGAACTTAGCGTACAACTTCTCCTACCTGAGAGTGTCCAAAACCTTCTTCAAGTGTTTAGCATGATCATTTTGATCTCTCGAATAGACCAAAATATCATCGATAAAGACAATGACGAATTTGTCTAAGTACGGCTTGCAGACTCTGTTCATGAGATCCATGAATGCTGCAGGGGCATTGGTTAGTCCAAAGGACATAACCAAAAACTCATAGTGCCCATAACGGGTTCTAAAAGCCGTCTTGGGAATATCTTCTTCCCGCACCTTCAGCTGATGGTATCCAGACCTAAGATCGATCTTGGAAAAATAACCAGCGCCTTGCAGCTGATCAAACAGATCGTCTATCCTCGGCAATGGATACTTGTTCTTGATTGTCAACTTGTTCAGCTCACGGTAGTCGATGCACATCCGCATGGAACCATCCTTCTTCTTTACAAACAACACTGGTGCACCCCAAGGGGATGAACTCGGTCTAATGAAGCCTAAGTCGAGCAACTCCTGGACTTGCTTCATCAGTTCTTGCAATTCGGAGGGCGCCAAACGATAAGGAGCCTTCGCAATCGGCCTTGCTTCAGGTATTAAATCGATTCGAAATTCGATTTGTCGGTTGGGAGGGAGTCTAGGTAAGTCGTCAGGAAACACGTCAGGGTAATCACACACGACTGGAATATCCGATATCTGTTTTTCAGGCTTAGCATCTAAAGCATAGGCTATAAAAGCCTCACAACCTCTCATCAAACATTTACTAGCCTTAATTGCAGATATCATCCGAATATTACCTCCGATACTATCTCCCTTAACCACTAATGTTTCACCATCTGACTTACATACCCTAACCAACTTTTTCTCACAATCAACTTGGGCTCGATTATAAGTTAACCAGTCCATTCCTATGACTACATCATAACCACACAAGTTCATAGGCATAACATCAACTGGAAACTCAACACCATTTAAATTAAGCAAGCAATTCTTATACACTACTGTTATCACATCACTTCCTCCATTTGCGGTTTCTACCTCATAAGCAGAATCTAACACTACAGGTTCTTTTCCTAGGTATTTACCAAAGGAAGTTGACACAAAACTCTTATTTGCACCCGTGTCAAATAAAACCTTAGCATAAACGTTGTTTAGAGGGAACATACCTGCCGCAACATCCTCATTAACTTCTTTATCATCACCCTTCTTCATAACAAACACCCGCCCTTTGGCTGGGTTCTTTCCTCCTTTAATTTTAGGGCAATCATTTTTAAAATGCCCTGTTTCCTGACAATTATAGCACTTAATTGTCGGACACGACCTTGAGAGATGTCCCGATTGCTGACATCTGTAACACCTCTTCTCTTGATATTCCTCTCCAGCCTTCCCCTTGTCTTTGCCACCGCCTTCTCCCTTTTTGAACTTGAATCTACCGCCAGAACCACTCTTTTTATCCTCCGACTTCCTCTTCCTTTCTCGTTCATGTGTCTCTTGACTCTGCACCTCATCGTAGATGATTGCGCTCAGTCCTACTGCTTCATCAAAGGTCGTTGGCCCTTTTGCCTTCACATGCGTTCGGACCTTTGGCGGAAGCCCCTGGATATAACATCTCAACCTTCTGGACTCAGGAGTGACTAAGTGGGGAACCAACAAAGCCGTCTCGTTGAATCTCGAGGTGTATTCACGATGTGTCATCGATCCAGCCTCTAACCGAAGAAACTCCATCTCCATCTTGTACAACTCATTCTGCGGACAGAATTGTTGGAGTATCAACTCCTTCATGTCATTCCACCTCATGCTATCGATAGCGGCTTGTCCTTTCCTTTGGACTATCGTCTTCCACCAGTGCATAACTTCTTCTTCAAACGAATGAGCAGCGTACTTGACCGCTTGATCTTCTCGGCACTCACTGATGTTGATCACAGCTTCCATCGCAGAAATCCAATTGTACGTCGCTATGGCACCACCTTTTCCATTGAAGGGTTTAGGAGTACAATCCTTAAAACCTTTATACAAGTAACCTTTCTTTGGGATTCTCCCGCCATCGTTTCCACCAGTATCATCACCGTCTCTAGCATCGCCACCACTTCCCGTGCCACCACTACCTCTAGTACCACCACTGCCTCTGGTGCCTTCAGTACCACCACTACCTCTAGTACCACCACTCCTTTTACCAGCCATAACTCTACCTACAAAAGAGAGCAGGGAGTCAGTATTCACATGATGGAACATGATTAAGAACAATATAGTGCTTGTAAACAAATAATGACAGTGGCCAGTTGCAATTATTTATTTACCGCGCTGATCGTGTTCTTAGCCATTCTCCGCCATGTTCATACCAAAACCCATTTCCCTTTCCAAAAAGGCAACTTCAATACACCTATGCGGGCACTTATCCTATCTTATCTCATCTTAGTTTAAGTCTAGATACTAAGCTTGTACCTAGTTCACTTAAACTACGGCTCTGATACCAAGCCTGTCACAACCCCAACACGGCGGGCGGTCCCAGGTGCCCGGGGGTTATCGCGTGTGACGGATGGATATCAGGAGCAACGCAGCGGAATCAACAACATACATAAACACAGCTTAAACAGGAAGCTGTTCATACATTAAACTTCAAATTACAATTCATAGTTCTCAAAATGACAATGATTGTTTGATACATAAAATCAACAACTAAAGCTAGCAACTATTCTAGGTCCAGAGCGTCTATCTTCTAAGCCCGCAAGCCCTCTACCTGCTCTAGCCTCAATAGTGCTTTCCTGCATCACACGACACCTAGGATGTGTGCCAAAAAGTTTTAAAAGAAAGGGTCAGCTTACGCTGGTGAGTTCATAATAAAACATTTTACAAAACATTTCAACATTCAACCAAATACTTGTAAAAACCTGATCAACAAGTTACCAAGCTCCATTGATCAAAGAGTTACCACTAACTCCATCACTTACAAGCATTTCATAAACATACTAGCATCATCAGATAAATATACACAGTCAATACGATAAACCCCTCAACAACTCCGTCAGGCACGTCTGCGCTGGAGCAGAATATATGCATATACCCTTCACCGAGTTTACCGCCCGTCACCCTAAAAACAGAAGTGGTATTGCCCGATATTTACCTTAGAATGCTAGCCAACCGTTCAAAAACAACAGTTTAAGAACACAACCAATGAAAAAGAGTTTATACAAAAACTCACAATCATTTGCAACCAAAACATGTTTAAGCAACACATCCAGTTTTGTAAATCATACAATCATTTCAAAAGAGTTTAAGTGTATGAACTCACCTCAACAAGATCACAACAAGCTCACAACTAGCTTCGGTCCTTCATCTAATCCCGACAATCAATCCAAATGACTATCTTTGTAATCACACAATAGCTATACCGACAATCAACCTCAATAGCTATAATCCACCTATAACGTGATATCACAACGTTATAAATAACAATTCCTAAGACTATGTAAGTCCTAGGGCATAACTAGCGAAACATACGACTAGGCACGAGTCGTTGCCACCTACGCTTACCAAATCCCATACCTCGGGAATCTAAACGAATCCTACAGAGATATGTTACCCGTTCACAACGGATATCATACCCCTAGGGTACGGATATTCTACCCGCACCCTCCCCGGGTAATCTACCCGTTAGTTGCGGGTGTTTAATCCCGCAACCATTTCCCCTAGCACGTCCCTCGTGCTATGCGGGTATCTTCACCCCGCATTCCCATCGGGTTCCCAACCCGATTCCCGTCCTAAACTAGATCGAGAATGAAGGACCATTTACCTTGTCGACCACAGATCTTCAATTGCGCACCACCTCGATGACCACCGCTCTTCACTCGGGCAGAACTTCGACGCACGCCAAGCAATCTACACGCGTCCGAGACTCGAAGGAACGTCACGACGCAGGGTACCGCACTCGAGGCGCGATTCCGCAACAAAACGGACTGGTTTCTCTCTCTAAAAAGTTCTAGAGAGAGAGAGGGCTGTGAGCACAAGTGAAGGGGGGTTGCACCCCTTTAAATAGGCTGTCTGGGCTGTTCCAGGCAATACGCGCAACCCACAGGCACCATCTGCGCGTATCGCGTAGATGGTGAGTGGCTGCCAGCTGTTTTGCACCCGACTGGCACTAGGCGATACGCGTAGGGGACTACCCTTTGATGCGCGGGTCGCCTAACCCACATTTTCAGATTCCTATCGTCGAAACACGTGGAATTCATATATTATGGGCTCCGTAACTCTTCTTCTAAGTCAAGATATGCTCGAAAGAAGTTTTCGGGCATTCCTCGTGTGTTTTCGCATTTCCCGCTTCGTTATAACTCCGGTTTGAGTTCCGTTTTCACCCACGTTCTTCATTTTAAGTCCTTTATCACCCCTAGGACTTTTTATTCAACGTGCTATTTACATGAACACCCGCCCATTATCGACATATACTTACGTCAAAATTTAGGGTTTTATAAAAACTCCCTCAGAATATTAGCTGGTGCTGGGGTTCACTGTTGACGGTGGTAATCATCACGAGAATTCTTACTGTCGCGAAAAGAATTCAAAATCATTATTTATATACGTGAGTCAGTTCCGAAATATTTGGTTTTTGTTATTACTGTGAATAAAGGATGTATGAAATTTATAACTATCTGAGTACATAGCAGGTTATCCTATGAATGATATATTGAATAGCATTATTAGGAATTATTTTTTTTTTAAGTTATGAAAATGATATGTTAGAGTTTCCCAGGTTAATTATTGGCTTCATTTCGAGTCCCACATCCAACGTACTGTTAATGATTATATATAGGGTGTACCGTAGTTAACCCACCACTCCACCAGCACTTTGGAGGCATACATATAACCTACTAACATTACTGCCTACTTTACTAAAACTTTCCAAGGGGTTGGGGAAAAGGGAATATTTGCTAAGTGATATGGTATCGTTAAAGCATATATAGTACATTAGTTATTACTAGAATTCTATGCGGTTCGAATTTGAATGATCACAAACTTGAGACTTTAAGAACGCTTAACTTGGATTCTGCTATACTAAGCAGGTAAAGGAGTTTAAATATATATTAAGATGTACAAAATGTAAATATTGTTTTTAAATTAAATATATGTTTTTTTAAGATAAAACAACAATAATAATAATAATGATATTAGTAATTAAATTAAATCCAAAATGTGTTTTACAATAATGGAGATGCGGATTGTGTGTATTAGTTAACGTCTACAAGAGTGCTGGATCGAGGCAAGTCATCCAACTAGATCGAAACGTATACATACCACACATATGGTTCGTTAGTGCATCGTTAATAATTGAAACGTCATTAGTCGGAATTATTTTGAGTAACTTATTACCAGAAACAACTTAAAGTTCTGTTTATCTTGAAGAGTTGATAATAGGTTATGATTAGGTGAAGTACTTCTAGGATGGGCCTAGTATGTTAGGAGGTATTTACATGAAAGTTTAAGCGATATGGATTTATTCACGAGTGACCTTGAATGGGAAAAATTATGTGGTTGGTTTATCATACCAACAAGAAGTATGTATACATGTGTATATATATGTGTGTGTATATATCTATACTACATTAATAAACAAATTAGATGGGCAAATAAGTAATTTAACATTTTCCTTAATTTTTCAACACTATAAATACAAACCCTAATCGCATATCCACCGGACCAAACCCTAGATCGAGTTTTACTAATCTTCGACTACCTCTGCTGCCTCTCATGAAGCATCACCAGTTCACCATCAGACCACCTCTCTCTCTATCTCACGAACGGCATCGAAGGGTTGTAGTTCACTATGAAGGCTGATGCTGTCTCGAATACTGATCAGCGGCAGCGGGTAAGGGTTGAAACGGTCTCAAATACTTTTACAAGGTGCCTAAGAGGACGTAGGTAGGAGCTAAGGTTGTAGTTCGCTTTGAGGGGTTAAGGCGGTTGTTGTGTTTGGCAGGTTTTGACTGATTCTGACCGGTGGTTTGAAGCGATGAAGAAGGTGGAGCTGATGGTTGTGGTGTCCCTGCAGTGGACCTAAAATGAACCAAAGACGAATCTGTGAGTTTACATATTCCTTCTACTCAACCGATTTAGGGTTTTTAAAGTATGTAGATGAAGTTTTATGTGTGTTATTAATTCTTTTGTGTTTGTATACCTTTTGCTGTTAGTTTAACTGAGTTATTGTTTACATATACATAAACTTAACGTTAATGGTTACTTCAACACTCAAACCAGCATGTGATTTGAGCTAGGGTTTTCTAGGATTCTTTTATGAACTGAAATGAAATTTTGGCTTAAAACTTTAAATAAATTGCAGATGAACGTCCGAAAGAATTGGAGAGCAACTTGGCTTGTTGCTAACTGATTGTGGCCTATGATTTGGTTACTCATTCTGGGTTCCAAGAAATTTTACTTACGTCCCATTTTTTTATGTTCAGGTAACTTATTTAGAGTTTTGATCCTTGAAATTGGCTCTTCCTACACCTAATATCTTGTTATTTTTATATCAAAACACAGAAAATTGGCTCTTCCTACACCTAATATTTTTAAGGTTTCTTATTTGTTCATTGTGTGGTGAAAATTTTGATAACTACTTTTCTTTCGTTGTTGTACAAGAATATTTCTTTGATTAATCTAAGCAATGACATCTGGGTAATAATACATCAATTGGAAGGCTAAATAGAATGATTTGGTATTCTCAATTACAAATTTTTTGGTCAAATTTTATACTACTGTTTACTTGTTCGTTGAATTTCGTCATTTGAAACATAATCAAAATAGAAGACCAATAAAAGGTTTGTTTTTATTGGTTATTATAGTTCGAATGTTTTCATGTAGAACAAGTTGAGCCAAACCACTAAGGTGTTTGCTGCAGTTTCGTGTGCATATTCTGTCTAGATTTGAAATATAGCTTCTTGTTGATCCGCGATACTGCAATATTAGCAGATATTCAGGTTAGTTCTTGTTACAAAAGTGGGCGGCAGTACGTTGCTGCGTTTTATTGAGTTTTTCAGTTGATTATAGTTGAGTTTTGCTCCATTTTGTTGTGTTTTGCATGTGATTTTCTGTAGTTTATTGTAGCTGAATTTTGAGTTTTTTCTGTTGTGTTTTACGGTTGATTTTGTAGTGGTAGTTAGCAGAGTTTTTCCGTGTTGTTGCAGATACTCATAAGATAAGTTTAGTGTTTAAATGAGAAAGTTTTCAAAAAAGATCAACCTTAAGTGAGCTTTTAATTGGAAATCTGTCATTTTAATTGAATATATGTTTTTTATGCCGGGGGGGGGGGGGGGAAGGGGGTTAAAATCTGTGTTTTTTATTCATGTTGCTGTTGTTTGTATTTTAACTCTACATGAATGTGTGTTGTGTAAATGGGTCATGTTTCTGTGTTCTGAAATCTGCCTTACCTCATTGATCACTGTGCTTTAGGTTGTAACTTGAAACAAACAGCTGTTGCTGTTGCGCACAAAATGTGTTAACCAGGTTTACCCATCACCAAATTGTCTTAACTATAACAGCCGCAACGCATAGTGTTGGAAATGATCATATTTTTAACAGCTGCACATCATAACAACAGTAGTACTACATTCATAAAAATAACAGCAGCAGCTGCTGATTTCAATAATCAATGTGTTTTATGATTTGATTGTGTGTGTGTGTAGAGGGGGGGGGGGTAATCTGAATGTGGCGTGGGGGGTTAATATTTGTTATGTGTTGTGCCATAGCAGAGTTTTGTCGCAATTTTGATGTGTTTTGCAGGTGATTTATGTAGTGTTTTGTAGCTGATATTTGTTGCATTGTTGTAGCTATCTATGTAGCATTTTGTAGCTAATTTTGTAATGTTTTGGAGTAGAAATTCGTTTTCGCAGTGGTGTATTGCAAATTTGTTTAATCTGATCCCCAAGAGAGTCATCAAGGTAAGTATTTTTACATGTGGTGAGCCATAAAATTCCGGAGTATGTGAAAGTCGGTTCCCTCTTTGGTAGTGTAGGATTTTAAGAATTGCTTTTTTCATGCTTAGTGTGGGTTAAAGATGTGTATTTATTTCTTCATGTTTTTATGCTTGCATCAGTTTGATTTGAAAAGTAGAGGCCATTTTGGTGTTAATAATCACAAAATGCCATTTATACCACTATTGATAATAAATGTGTATGTATGAATGTGTGTGTTTGTATTATGAATGAGTATATATGAATGTGTGCTCATATTACCTAATTCACACTTATAAGACGTTTTGTAGTTGCTTTCCAAACATGTTTAGATTGTTGGTTTAGAGTTATAAAAAGTTTTATGCAATTGGTAGTCAAGAGTTAAGTTTTTGTGCAAACATGAATGTGTGTGTTCATATTACCTAATTTTTGTGCAATTTTTGGTCAAAATAATGAACTTAAAGTGATTTAAAAGTGAAGTTTTATGCCATTGATAGTCAAGAGTTGTAGGTGCTGATTTTGGCTCAATTTTAATTAATTTAAAGGTATAAATTGATACAAAAGTGTGTTTCTCATTTGAATTTATATTTAGATTTATGTTGTAAATTTAGTTTTCAAGTACCTTAATTATCTGATTACATGATTCTAATTTTGTTTCTCATTTGAATTTATATTTAGCCGTCAGATTATGATCTTGATGAAGCTCGAAAACATAAAGATATATGGGGCGCATCATGAACACATTTTGATCTTAAACCATATGCATTATCAGACACAATTTCTATGGATTGCATAGAAGAATCACAAACTACACAATCGGTGCATCATTTAACTGTTGTTACTGCATTGTTGCTGCTGCTGCAAGTATGTTCATTATGTTGACCTTTATGATAATTATTGTTTGTTGTACTCTACTGCTGCAACATCATTACACGTTACACTGCTACTGTTTTGTTGTAACATCACATGCATATCGCATAACTTTTGTTGTTGTTTGCACATTTTGCTTCTTTGCAATTGTTGTTATACATCATTAACTGCTGCTGTTCATGTTATGTTGCTGCTGCATGTTCATGATCATAACTAGATGTGTACATACACATGAGCCTCGATATGCTGTTGTTCATGTTATGCGATGACATCATGTTCATGTAATAGTAATATCTATGGCAATATAATACATCATAATTAGTAAATGATTAACAGTGGTTAAGGTCTTGGTCTTTGACCCATTTTGACTTGTTTTACACTGCATTCTCATTTGTTTTTTGTGTATGTGCTGTGTATTTTGTTAACTGTTAGGATTTTTTCTCGAAATGTATTTTTACACTATGTATTTTTAAAATGTGCAGTTTATATGCTTATATGCTTGGTTTTAGGTGATTACATGCAACACTAAAAGTAACTTAAAGCACAGTTTAATAGCAACTTTGTGCAGTTTAAAGTTGACTTTTTGCATATCAAAACAGTATCGAAATGTGCTCAATTTTAGGCCGACATGCTTCAACAAAACTGCGCTTTTTAGGTTGTTTTGCTGAAAGAAAACTACACTTATTTAGACTGTTTCACTGTAATGTAACTGCAAGTTTGCGTAGTTGTGTGTGTGTCAGTTTTATATATTTGTGTAGTTGTGTGTGTCTACAGTTTTTTATATGGGTCAAATGAGTAATAGTGCCCAAATGTGTAACCAAAAGTAAAATGGTTTAACAGTACGTTGTACAAAGTCTTCATGTAAAAGGTTTGTATGATTTGTGTGATTTGTTGTTGCTTATGATTGTTTTCTTATTGAATGCTTGATCATGTGTAGAATATGATAAAAATAGCAAGTCAATAGTAAAATTGTAGCACTTTATGAACCAACATGTCGTTTACAATTTACAGCAGTGTTTCATTTTCCATATCAAAGAAATAGTTGCCTTATGACAAGTATGATGAGAAAAAAGCTTGCCAATTCTTATTGATTTTTTCCAGAAATGGTCGTTTACAATTTGCAGCAGTGGTCGTTTACAGTTTACAGCAGTGTTTTAATTTTTAAAGAAATCTCACATTGTAAAGTAGATTTGCATTTACATACCTTTATTGTTAAAGAAATCTCATTTATTAGTAAAAAGGCAAATGTTTAAATTTCAGTTTGGTTTTAATTTGATTTGTATTTTTATATAGCCTTCTAATATATTGGTAGATATTGGTTCCTACTATGTAATGAATTGGTTATTGTTGATATATGCTTGTTTACAAGAAGAAAGCTTAAAACTTAGTTGCAAATGGTCACTTGGAACTCATATGTATGTATAGTTTTTTTATTTGTGTAAGTACAAATATTGCATGCTACTATTTTAAACACGTCATGAAATTCCACGACAATATGTGTCACCTCAACCACCGAAACTTGAATTGAATGCCAATATGGTTCTTTGGTTGGATTAAATTGCATATCTTGATAAAATACTCACTTTATAATTTGTCTGACTAATAAAAATATGATTACTACATAGCAAATTTTTGTTCCGCTGCATCGCGCGGGTTTCCTGCTAGTATATATATATTTCGAATCAGTTGTTAGCTTTATGAGGTTCCTCCATGGAATCCTAAAAACTTTATAGGGTTTGTTTAACATTCATTTGCATATCCAATTATGTTAAGATGTTACCGACTGTTGGCAAGAGGTCATAGTACACCGACCATAAGATAAAGCGTCTCATTATGTATCATAAGGTTGTGACTTTAGTAAGGTACATGTTTCAACTGGTGTATTCAGATTTATTATATGTGCAATGAGTCATATCATCTGCGAACAAATATAATAGTAGTGAAACATCATCATGTTTGTCAACATAGATCTTAGTTCTTATTTGTGTGTCACCAATGAAAGATTTTAATTATTTTAATTTAGGTGTGTTTAAGGTAAGTGTATGTATTTTAAATATAAACTTATGATATGCCATCAAAGGTTGTGTTGTAATTGTCTACCATCTATAGATGGATTTTATCGGTTAAGTCAAGGATAGACTTGATATCAGTGCGTTATTTAGAGATGGATGTTTGTTACAGATGAATTTGTATTGATTGATTCTTCACTTTCGGGTGTCTTTTTGGGTATCACTAACATGGCAGATTTTGCCAGGATCATCGTGTAGCTGTAAATTCACCATTACGTTGCGCACCGTAATCGTCAATTTACCTTACACAATCACCCCAAATTGTCTCCCACCGGGTACATTAATCTTACGTTTTATAATGTTCTTTGATTTACATTCATCAGTATGGTATTGCTATCCCATGTTAAGTATTGAATGTGTATAAGTGTATGATAAACCTATAAGTAGGAGGCAACTATACTACATGTGTAGGACACTAACAAATTATTAGTGTGATGTACCTATTGATCGCATATATCAGGTATAGTGTAAGACTACTAGTCTAAACACAATGTGAGTGTACAAATGAGCATGAGCTATGATAACATCACATCAAGTAGATGGCACGTAGTGGGTCACACAATAAGTGACATATTACATCTCATAATATGTCTCATATTAAGTAACATGTTATAGCTCACGAATGCACCATATAATAAGTGATGTGTAATAGCACATAGTAGGTTGCATAAGTATTAAGTCAAGACCTCTATGAATGAGTATGTGGACATAAATCTAGTCTCGGTGTTCATGTACCTCTATACATTAAGCGTCGGTCTCAGCCGGTTGTTTGCCATAATGAGGTAGACAATTCAAAAATGTGTTGTTTAGGCCCAGTACGGCACCAGTTTGTTGCCATAATGTTGCAGGCTTCAGGTTATAATAAAATGTAAACATATCTCAACTAAAGTCCCCAAAAACGGATTAACTTTTGAACAAAATCATGGTCAAACATGTCTCATGCATACTTCAATGAACAATTTAAAAGCTAGAAAATACACACCTAGTTCAAGCTTCACTGACAGGGCAAGTCTCTAAAAAGTATTTTCCCTAATGTGTCATATAATACAAGTTGGTCACTTCATGTAATGCTAGTGTATGCGTGTGTATGTGTAAATAACATGTATATGGGTCACAAATGAATTCACACAAGTGCAACTAATGCAGTGTTCAGTTATAGTCTAGAATGCAATGCAATGCAAACCTAGTTCGCTATAACCAATGTCTCTGATACCAATCTGTCCCACCCTCAAAATCCACTAACGGAGTTTTACCGTTAAGTGTGTGACAAACCAGGATCTCAGTCATTAGTTACACTAAACGACACTATATGAATTTAAAACATACGTGTCTCATTAAATGAGAAAATTTAATACAGAGTTAACGTTTGAAAGTTTGCGGAAGCGTAATTGAAATGTAATGTTAAAATATTAGATTGAAACTAAATGCGCAAAACATGCGCCCAACACGAGAAACGCAGTCTAAATAGCCATTAAACTCAAAACATGGTTTTTAAGGCAAGAAAATGTTTAAATGAAAAGCCGTGACTCCATGCCATGTCCTAAGTGCGTGGTACCTCAATGACCTGTAAAAGTGAAAGGCTAACAAGTGTCAACACGACGGTTGGTGAGTTCACATAGTAAGTATAAAGTCCAGTAAGTTCAGTTGCAAGCAGAAATATAAATTAAGTATGTCATTGTAGGTAGCTAGTCTACAGCACATGTCCATAGAGGCGTATGTATCTGACCGAGCTGACGTATGTACACATTAAGTGCATTTTACCCGTTCGTACATCCCAGCAGGATGCACTGTAAGTATGTTAGGTCATTCAACACCCGTTCGACAGGTCCTTTTGTTGTGCTAGCGCGACCAGCCCGGGTGGGGTTTGTCAAACCCAGTAGTACTACTCAAAATTTCCCCGCTATTTCACAAATACTAACGGTAAACTAGGTATCCATGGGGTCTTTCATGAACAAAATAAAAGTTGCTCTATCCAGACATGCGATATACAAAAGTTGTAAATCCGTAAAAGTAATCGTCCGTGTTCAGCCCATAAAAGGGTAGAATAGTAAAAGTGCGGTTTAGTGAACTCACCTTTGGGTGCACAGCTACAAGCATCAGAATATCTAACGACTCTGTATGCCACATTAGCACCTTAAAAAGCATGTTACTATAATGTACGACACCTCACAACTCATAACAACACCTTACAATACAGTAAGTAAACATAAAATCCATAATAAACCTAATGAATTCGTCCGAGTCCTTTGAACATCGTATTAAAAGTTAGGCCATCTTAAGAATCTGTATGACATATTAGCACGTTGAAAAGCACGTAAGTATGACGTAGGACGCCTTAAAGCTCCAAACAACACCGTACGAAACCATAAAACTCCATATTAAACCTAATGAATTTGTCCAAGTCCTTTATGCGACATTAGCAACATGAAAAACAATTTATAATAATGTATGACGAGTTACAACTTTTAAGAACACCTTACATCACCGTTCGAAACATTAAAACTCCATAATAAACCTAATAAATTTTTCCGAGTCATTTAAACATCGTACGACAACTTAGAATATCTAACGACTCTGTATGCCACATTAGCACCTTAAAACGCATGTTACTATAATGTACGACACCTCACAACTTGTAACAACACCTTACAATACAGTAAGTAAACATAAAATCCATAAAAAACCTAATGATTTCGTCAGAGTCTTTTGAACATCGTATTACAAGTTAGGACATCTTAAGACTCTATATGTCATATTAGCACGTTGAAAACCACGTAAGTAAGACGTAGGACGCCTTAAAGCTCCAAACAACACATTACAACACCTTACGAAGCCATAAAACTCCATAATAAACCTAATGAAATTGTCCAAGTCCTTTCAATATCGTACGATAACATCAGGACTTGTTACGACACTGTATGCGACATTAGCAACATGAAAAGCAATTTATAATAATGTAGGACGCGTTACAACTTCTAAGAACACCTTACATCACCGTTCAAAACATTAAAACTCCATAATAAACCTAATGAATTCCTCCGAGTCATTTAATCATCGTACGACAACTTAGAATATCTTACGACTCTGTATGCCACATTAGCAACTTGAAAAGCATGTTACTATAATGTACGACACCTCACAACTCCTAACAACACCTTACAATACCGTAAGTAAACATAAAATACGTAATAAACCTAATGAATCCGTCCGAGTCCTTTGAACATCGTATTACAAGTTAGGTCATCTTATGAATCTGTATGACATATTAGCACGTTGAAAAGCACGTAAGTATGACGTAGGACGCCTTAAAGCGCCAACCAACACCTTACAACACCGTGCGAAACCATAAAACTCCATAATAAACCTAATGAAATTGTCCAAGTCCTTTCAAGATCGTACGATAACATCAGGACTTGTTACGACACTGTATGCGACATTAGCAACAAGAAAAGCAATTTATAATAATGTAGAACGCGTTACAACTTCTAAGAACACCTTACATCACCGTTAGAAAAATTAAAACTCCATAATAAACCTAATGAATTCCTCCAAGTCATTTAATCATCGTACGACAACTAAGAATATCTTAGGACTCTGTATGCCACATTAGCAACTTGAAAAGCATGTTACTATAATGTACGACACCTCACAACTCCTAACAACACGTTACAATACCGTAAGTAAACATAAAATACATAATAAACCTAATGAATTCGTCCGAGTCCTTTGAACATCGTATTACAAGTTAGGTCATCTTATGAATCTGTATGACATATTAGCACGTTGAAAAGCACGTAAGTATGACGTAGGACGCCTTAAAGCTCCAACCAACACCTTACAACACCGTGCGAAACCATAAAACTTCATAATAAACCTAATGAAATTGTCCAAGTCCTTTCAAGATCGTACGATAGCATCAAGACTTGTTACGACACTGTATGCGACATTAGCAACATGAAAAGCAATTTATTATTTAGGACGCGTTACAACTTCTAAGAACACCTTACATCACCGTTCAAAACATTAAAACTCCATAATAAACCTAATGAATTCCTCCGAGTCATTTAATCATCGTACGACAACTAAGAATATCTTAGGACTCTGTATGCCACATTAGCAACTTGAAAAGCATGTTACTATAATGTACGACACCTCACAACTCCTAACAACACTTTACAATACCGTAAGTAAACATAAAATACATAATAAACCTAATGAATTCGTCCGAGTCCTTTGAACATCGTATTACAAGTTAGGTCATCTTATGAATCTGTATGACATATTAGCACGTTGAAAAGCACGTAAGTATGACGTAGGACGCCTTAAAGCTCCAACCAACACCTTACAACACCGTGCGAAACCATAAAACTCCATAATAAACCTAATGAAATTGTCCAAGTCCTTTCAAGATCGTACGATAACATCAGGACTTGTTACGACACTGTATGCGACATTAGCAACAAGAAAAGCAATTTATAATAATGTAGAACGCGTTACAACTTCTAAGAACACCTTACATCACCGTTAGAAAAATTAAAACTCCATAATAAACCTAATGAATTCCTACGAGTCATTTAATCATCTTAGAATATCTGACGACTCTGTATGCCACATTAGCACCTTAAGACGCATGTCACTATAATGTACAACACCTCACAACTCGTAACAACACCTTACAATACAGTAAGTAAACATAAAATCCATAAAAACCTAATGAATTAGTCACAGTCTTTTGAACATCGTATTACAAGGTAGGACATCTTAAGACTCTATATGACATATTAGCACGTTGAAAAGCACGTAAGTATGACGTAGGACGCCTTAAAGCTCCAAACAACACATTACAACACCGTACGAAGCCATAAAACTCCATAATAAACCTAATGAAATTGTCCAAGTCCTTTCAATATCGTACGATAACATCAGGACTTGTTACGACACTATATGCGACATTAGCAACATGAAAAGCAATTTATAATAATGTAGAACGCGTTACAACTTCTAAGAACACCTTACATCACCGTTAGAAAAATTAAAACTCCATAATAAACCTAATGAATTCCTACGAGTCATTTAATCATCTTAGAATATCTGACGACTCTGTATGCCACATTAGCACCTTAAGACGCATGTCACTATAATGTACAACACCTCACAACTCGTAACAACACCTTACAATACAGTAAGTAAACATAAAATCCATAAAAACCTAATGAATTAGTCAGAGTCTTTTGAACATCGTATTACAAGGTAGGACATCTTAAGACTCTATATGACATATTAGCACGTTGAAAAGCACGTAAGTATGACGTAGGACGCCTTAAAGCTCCAAACAACACATTACAACACCGTACGAAGCCATAAAACTCCATAATAAACCTAATGAAATTGTCCAAGTCCTTTCAATATCGTACGATAACATCAGGACTTGTTACGACACTATATGCGACATTAGCAACATGAAAAGCAATTTATAATAATCTAGGACGCGTTACAACTTCTAAGAACACCTTACATCACCGTTCAAAACATTAAAACTCCATAATAAACCTAATGAATTCCTCCGAGTCATTTAATCATCGTACGACAACTTAGAATATCTTACGACTCTGTATGCCACATTAGCAACTTGAAAAGCATGTTACTATAATGTACGACACCTCACAACTCCTAACAACACCTTACAATACCGTAAGTAAACATAAAATACATAATAAACCTAATGAATTTGTTCGAGTCCTTTGAACATCGTATTACAAGTTAGGTCATCTTATGAATCTGTATGACATATTAGCACGTTGAAAAGCACGTAAGTATGATGTAGGACGCCTTAAAGCTCCAACCAACACCTTACAACACCGTGCGAAACCATAAAACTTCATAATAAACCTAATGAAATTGTCCAAGTCCTTTCAAGATCGTACGATAACATCAAGACTTGTTACGACACTGTATGCGACATTAGCAACATGAAAAGCAATTTATAATAATTTAGGACGCGTTACAACTTCTAAGAACACCTTACATGACCGTTCAAAACATTAAAACTCCATAATAAACCTAATGAATTCCTCCGAGTCATTTAATCATCGTACGACAACTTAGAATATCTTACGACTCTGTATGCCACATTAGCAACTTGAAAAGCATGTTACTATAATGTACGACACCTCACAACTCCTAACAACACCTTACAATACCGTAAGTAAACATAAAATACGTAATAAACCTAATGAATTCGTCCGAGTCCTTTGAACATCGTATTACAAGTTAGGTCATCTTATGAATCTGTATGAGATATTAGCACGTTGAAAAGCACGTAAGTATGACGTAGGACGCCTTAAAGCTCCAACCAACACCTTACAACACCGTGCGAAACCATAAAACTCCATAATAAACCTAATGAAATTGTCCAAGTCCTTTGAAGATCGTACGATAACATCAGGACTTGTTACGACACTGTATGCGACATTAGCAACAAGAAAAGCAATTTATAATAATGTAGAACGCGTTACAACTTCTAAGAACACCTTACATCACCGTTAGAAAAATTAAAACTCCATAATAAACCTAATGAATTCCTACGAGTCATTTAATCATCTTAGAATATCTGACGACTCTGTATGCCACATTAGCACCTTAAAACCAATGTTACTATAATGTACAACACCTCACAACTCGTAACAACACCTTACAATACAGTAAGTAAAAATAAAATCCATAAAAAACATAATGAATTGGTCAGAGTCTTTTGAACATCGTATTACAAGGTAGGACATCTTAAGACTCTATATGACATATTAGCACGTTGAAAAGCACGTAAGTATGACGTAGGACGCCTTAAAGCTCTAAACAACACATTACAACACCGTACGAAGCCATAAAACTCCATAATAAACCTAATGAAATTGTCCAAGTCCTTTCAATATCGTACGATAACATCAGGACTTATTACGACACTATATGCGACATTAGCAACATGAAAAGCAATTTATAATAATGTAGGACGCGTTACAACTTCTAAGAACACCTTACATCACCGTTCAAAACATTAAAACTCCATAATAAATCTAATGAATTCCTCCGAGTCATTTAATCATCGTACGACAACTTAGAATATCTTACGACTCTGTATGCCACATTAGCAACTTGAAAAGCATGTTACTATAATGTACGACACCTCACAACTCCTAACAACACCTTACAATACCGTAAGTAAACATAAAATACGTAATAAAACTAATGAATTCGTCCGAGTCCTTTGAACATCGTATTACAAGTTAGGTCATCTTATGAATCTGTATGACATATTAGCACGTTGAAAAGCACGTAAGTATGACGTAGGACGCCTTAAAGCTCCAACCAACACCTTACAACACCGTGCGAAACCATAAAACTCCATAATAAACCTAATGAAATTGTCCAAGTCCTTTCAAGATCGTACGATAACATCAGGACTTGTTACGACACTGTATGCGACATTAGCAACAAGAAAAGCAATTTATAATAATGTAGAACGCGTTACAACTTCTAAGAACACCTTACATCACCGTTAGAAAAATTAAAACTCCATAAAAAACCTAATGAATTCCTCCGAGTCATTTAATCATCTTAGAATATCTGACGACACTGTATGCCACATTAGCAACTTGAAAAGCATGTTACTATAATGTACGACACCTCACAACTCCTAACAACACCTTACAATACCGTAAGTAAACATAAAATCCATAATAAACCTAATGAATTCGTCCGAGTCTTTTGAACATCGTATTTCAAGTTAGGACATCTTAAGACTCTATATGGCATATTAGCACGTTGAAAAGCACGTAAGTATGACGTAGGACGCCTTAAAGCTCCAAAAACCACATTACAACACCGTACGAAGCCATAAAACTCCATAATAAACCTAATGAAATTGTCCAAGTCCTTTCAATATCGTACGATAACATCAGGACTTGTTACGACACTATATGCGACATTAGCAACATGAAAAGCAATTTATAATAATGTAGGACCCGTTACAACTTCTAAGAACACCTTACATCACCGTTCAAAACATTAAAACTCCATAATAAACCTAATGAATACCTCCGAGTCATTTAATCATCGTACGACAACTTAGAATATCTTACGACTCTGTATGCCACATTAGCAACTTGAAAAGCATGTTACTATAATGTACGACACCTCACAACTCCTAACAACACCTTACAATACCGTAAGTAAACATAAAATACGTAATAAACCTAATGAATTCATCCGAGTCCTTTGAACATCGTATTACAAGTTAGGTCATCTTATGAATCTGTATGACATATTAGCACGTTGAAAAGCACGTAAGTATGACGTAGGACGCCTTAAAGCTCCAACCAACACCTTACAACACCGTGCGAAACCATAAAACTCCATAATAAACCTAATGAAATTGTCCAAGTCCTTTCAAGATCGTACGATAACATCAGGACTTGTTACGACACTGTATGCGACATTAGCAACAAGAAAAGCAATTTATAATAATGTAGAACGCGTTACAACTTCTAAGAACACCTTACATCACCGTTAGAAAAATTAAAACTCCATAAAAAACCTAATGAATTCCTCCGAGTCATTTAATCATCTTAGAATATCTGATGACTCTGTATGCCACATTAGCAACTTGAAAAGCATGTTACTATAATGTACGACACCTCACAACTCCTAACAACACCTTACAATACTGTAAGTAAACATAAAATCCATAATAAACCTAATGAATTCGTCCGAGTCTTTTGAACATCGTATTTCAAGTTAGGACATCTTAAGACTCTATATGGCATATTAGCACGTTGAAAAGCACGTAAGTATGACGTAGGACGCCTTAAAGCTCCAAAAACCACATTACAACACCGTACGAAGCCATAAAACTCCATAATAAACCTAATGAAATTGTCCAAGTCCTTTCAATATCGTACGATAACATCAGGACTTGTTACGACACTGTATGCGACATTAGCAACATGAAAAGCAATTTATAATAATGTAGGACGCGTTACAACTTCTAAGAACACCTTACATCACCGTTGAAAACATTAAAACTCCATAATAAACCTAATGAATTCCTCCGAGTCATTTAATCATCTTAGAATATCTGACGACTCTGTATGCCACATTAGCAACTTGAAAAGCATGTTACTATAATGTACGACACCTCACAACTCCTAACAACACCTTACAATACCGTAAGTAAACATAAAATACGTAATAAAACTAATGAATTCGTCCGAGTCCTTTGAACATCGTATTACAAGTTAGGTCATCTTATGAATCTGTATGACATATTAGCACGTTGAAAAGCACGTAAGTATGACGTAGGACGCCTTAAAGCTCCAACCAACACCTTACAACACCGTGCGAAACCATAAAACTCCATAATAAACCTAATGAAATTGTCCAAGTCCTTTCAAGATCGTACGATAATATCAGGACTTGTTACGACACTGTATGCGACATTAGCAACAAGAAAAGCAATTTATAATAATGTAGAACGCGTTACAACTTCTAAGAACACCTTACATCACCGTTAGAAAAATTAAAACTCCATAATAAACCTAATGAATACCTCCGAGTCATTTAATCATCTTAGAATGTCTGACGACTCTGTATGCCACATTAGCAACTTGAAAAGCATGTTACTATAATGTACGACACCTGACAACTCCTAACAACACCTTACAATACCGTAAGTAAACATAAAATCCATAATAAACCTAATGAATTCGTCCGAGTCTTTTGAACATCGTATTTCAAGTTAGGACATCTTAAGACTCTATATGATATATATTAGCACGTTGAAAAGCACGTAAGTATGACGTAGGACGCCTTAAAGCTCCAACCAACACCTTACAACACCGTGCGAAACCATAAAACTTCATAATAAACCAAATGAAATTGTCCAAGTCCTTTCAAGATCGTTCGATAACATCAGGACTTGTTACGACACTGTATGCGACATTAGCAACAAGAAAAGCAATTTATAATAATGTAGAACGCGTTACAACTTCTAAGAACACCTTACATCACCGTTAGAAAAATTAAAACTCCATAAAAAACCTAATGAATTCCTCTGAGTCATTTAATCATCTTAGAATATCTGACGACTCTGTATGCCACATTAGCAACTTGAAAAGCATGTTACTATAATGTACGACACCTCACAACTCCTTACAACACCTTACAATACCGTAAGTAAACATAAAATCCATAATAAACCTAATGAATTCGTCCGAGTCTTTTGAACATCGTATTTCAAGTTAGGACATCTTAAGACTCTATATGGCATATTAGCAGGTTGAAAAGCACGTAAGTATGACGTAGGACGCCTTAAAGCTCCAAACAACACATTACAACACCGTACGAAGCCATAAAACTCCATAATAAACCTAATGAAATTGTCCAAGTCCTTTCAATATCGTACGATAACATCAGGACTTGTTACGACACTGTATGCGACATTATCAACATGAAAAGCAATTTATAATAATGTAGGACGCGTTACAACTTCTAAGAACACCTTACATCACCGTTCAAAACATTAAAACTCCATAATAAACCTAATGAATTCCTCCGAGTCATTTAATCATCGTACGACAACTTAGAATATTTTACGACTCTGTATGCCACATTAGCAACTTGAAAAGCATGTTACTATAATGTACGACACCTCACAACTCCTAACAACACCTTACAATACCGTAAGTAAACATAAAATCCATAATAAACCTAATGAATTCGTCCGAGTTTTTTGAACATCGTATTTCAAGTTAGGACATCCTAAGACTCTATATGACATATTAGGACGTTGAAAAGCACGTAAGTATGACGTAGGATGCCTTAAAGCTCCAACCAACACCTTACAACACCGTGCGAAACCATAAAACTCCATAATAAACCTAATGAAATTGTCCAAGTCCTTTCAAGATCGTACGATAACATCAGGACTTGTTACGACACTGTATGCGACATTAGCAACATGAAAAGCAATTTATAATAATGTAGGACGCGTTACAACTTCTAAGAACACCTTACATCACCGTTAGAAACATTAAAACTCCATAATAAACCTAATGAATTCCTCCGAGTCATTTAATCATCTAAGAATATCTGACGACTCTGTATGCCATATTAGCAACTTGAAAAGCATGTTACTATAATGTACGACACCTCACAACTCCTAACAACACCTTACAATACCGTAAGTAAACATAAAATCCATAATAAACCTAATGAATTCGTCCGAGTCTTTTGAACATCGTATTTCAAGTTAGGACATCTTAAGACTCTATATGATATATATTAGCACGTTGAAAAGCACGTAAGTATGACGTAGGACGCCTTAAAGCTCCAAACAACACATTACAACACCGTACGAAGCCTTAAAACTCCATAATAAACCTAATGAAATTGTCCAAGTCCTTTCAATATCGTACGATAACATCAGGACTTGCTACGACACTGTATGCGACATTAGCAACATGAAAAGCAATTTATAATAATGTATACGCGTTACAACTTCTAAGAACACCTTACATCACCTTTCAAAACATTAAAACTCCATAATAAACCTAATGAATTCCTCCGAGTCATTTAATCATCGTACGACAACTTAGAATATCTTACGACTCTGTATGCCACATTAGCTACTTGAAAAGCATGTTACTATAATGTACGACACCTCACAACTCCTAACAACACCTTACAATACCGTAAGGAAACATAAAATACATAATAAACCTAATGAATTCGTCCGAGTCCTTTGAACATCGTATTACAAGTTAGGTCATCTTATGAATCTGTATGACATATTAGCACGTTGAAAAGCACGTAAGTATGACGTAGGACGCCTTAAAGCTCCAACCAACACCTTACAACACCGTGCGAAACCATAAAACTCCATAATAAACCTAATGAAATTGTCCAAGTCCTTTCAAGATCGTACGATAACATCAGGACTTGTTACGACACTGTATGCGACATTAGCAACATGAAAAGCAATTTATAATAATGTAGGACGCGTTACAACTTCTAAGAACACCTTACATCACCGTTAGAAACATTAAAACTCCATAATAAACCTAATGAATTCCTCCGAGTCATTTAATCATCTAAGAATATCTGACGACTCTGTATGCCATATTAGCAACTTGAAAAGCATGTTACTATAATGTACGACACCTCACAACTCCTAACAACACCTTACAATACCGTAAGTAAACATAAAATCCATAATAAACCTAATGAATTCGTCCGAGTCTTTTGAACATCGTATTTCAAGTTAGGACCTCTTAAGACTCTATATGATATATATTAGCACGTTGAAAAGCACGTAAGTATGACGTAGGTCGCCTTAAAGCTCCAAACAACACATTACAACACCGTACGAAGCCTTAAAACTCCATAATAAACCTAATGAAATTGTCCAAGTCCTTTCAATATCGTACGATAACATCAGGACTTGCTACGACACTGTATGCGACATTAGCAACATGAAAAGCAATTTATAATAATGTATACGCGTTACAACTTCTAAGAACACCTTACATCACCTTTCAAAACATTAAAACTCCATAATAAACCTAATGAATTCCTCCGAGTCATTTAATCATCGTACGACAACTTAGAATATCTTACGACTCTGTATGCCACATTAGCTACTTGAAAAGCATGTTACTATAATGTACGACACCTCACAACTCCTAACAACACCTTACAATACCGTAAGGAAACATAAAATACATAATAAACCTAATGAATTCGTCCGAGTCCTTTGAACATCGTATTACAAGTTAGGTCATCTTATGAATCTGTATGACATATTAGCACGTTGAAAAGCACGTAAGTATGACGTAGGACGCCTTAAAGCTCCAACCAACACCTTACAACACCGTGCGAAACCATAAAACTCCATAATAAACCTAATGAAATTGTCCAAGTCCTTTCAAGATCGTACGATAACATCAGGACTTGTTACGACACTGTATGCGACATTAGCAACATGAAAAGCAATTTATAATAATGTAGGACGCGTTACAACTTCTAAGAACACCTTACATCACCGTTAGAAACATTAAAACTCCATAATAAACCTAATGAATTCCTCCGAGTCATTTAATCATCTAAGAATATCTGACGACTCTGTATGCCATATTAGCAACTTGAAAAGCATGTTACTATAATGTACGACACCTCACAACTCCTAACAACACCTTACAATACCGTAAGTAAACATAAAATCCATAATAAACCTAATGAATTCGTCCGAGTCTTTTGAACATCGTATTTCAAGTTAGGACCTCTTAAGACTCTATATGATATATATTAGCACGTTGAAAAGCACGTAAGTATGACGTAGGACGCCTTAAAGCTCCAAACAACACATTACAACACCGTACGAAGCCTTAAAACTCCATAATAAACCTAATGAAATTGTCCAAGTCCTTTCAATATCGTACGATAACATCAGGACTTGCTACGACACTGTATGCGACATTAGCAACATGAAAAGCAATTTATAATAATGTATACGCGTTACAACTTCTAAGAACACCTTACATCACCTTTCAAAACATTAAAACTCCATAATAAACCTAATGAATTCCTCCGAGTCATTTAATCATCGTACGACAACTTAGAATATCTTACGACTCTGTATGCCACATTAGCTACTTGAAAAGCATGTTACTATAATGTACGACACCTCACAACTCCTAACAACACCTTACAATACCGTAAGGAAACATAAAATACATAATAAACCTAATGAATTCGTCCGAGTCCTTTGAACATCGTATTACAAGTTAGGTCATCTTATGAATCTGTATGACATATTAGCACGTTGAAAAGCACGTAAGTATGACGTAGGACGCCTTAAAGCTCCAACCAACACCTTACAACACCGTGCGAAACCATAAAACTCCATAATAAACCTAATGAAATTGTCCAAGTCCTTTCAAGATCATACGATAACATCAGGACTTGTTACGACACTGTATGCGACATTAGCAACATGAAAAGCAATTTATAATAATGTAGGACGCGTTACAACTTCTAAGAACACCTTACATCACCGTTAGAAACATTAAAACTCCATAATAAACCTAATGAATTCCTCCGAGTCATTTAATCATCTAAGAATATCTGACGACTCTGTATGCCATATTAGTAACTTGAAAAGCATGTTACTATAATGTACGACACCTCACAACTCCTAACAACACCTTACAATACCGTAAGTAAACATAAAATCCATAATAAACCTAATGAATTCGTCCGAGTCTTTTGAACATCGTATTTCAAGTTAGGACCTCTTAAGACTCTATATGATATATATTAGCACGTTGAAAAGCACGTAAGTATGACGTAGGTCGCCTTAAAGCTCCAAACAACACATTACAACACCGTACGAAGCCTTAAAACTCCATAATAAACCTAATGAAATTGTCCAAGTCCTTTCAATATCGTACGATAACATCAGGACTTGCTACGACACTGTATGCGACATTAGCAACATGTAAAGCAATATATAATAATGTATACGCGTTACAACTTCTAAGAACACCTTACATCACCTTTCAAAACATTAAAACTCCATAATAAACCTAATGAATTCCTCCGAGTCATTTAATCATCGTACGACAACTTAGAATATCATACGACTCTGTATGCCACATTAGCTACTTGAAAAGCATGTTACTATAATGTACGACACCTCACAACTCCTAACAACACCTTACAATACCGTAAGGAAACATAAAATACATAATAAACCTAATGAATTCGTCCGAGTCCTTTGAACATCGTATTACAAGTTAGGTCATCTTATGAATCTGTATGACATATTAGCACGTTGAAAAGCACGTAAGTATGACGTAGGACGCCTTAACGCTCCAACCAACACCTTACAACACCGTGCGAAACCATAAAACTCCATAATAAACCTAATGAAATTGTCCAAGTCCTTTCAAGATCGTACGATAACATCAGGACTTGTTACGACACTGTATGCGACATTAGCAACATGAAAAGCAATTTATAATAATGAAGGACGCGTTACAACTTCTAAGAACACCTTACATCACCGTTAGAAACATTAAAACTCCATAATAAACCTAATGAATTCCTCCGAGTCATTTAATCATCTAAGAATATCTGACGACTCTGTATGCCACATTAGCAACTTGAAAAGCATGTTACTATAATGTACGACACCTCACAACTCCTAACAACACCTTACAATTCCCTAAGTAAACATAAAATACATAATAAACCTAATGAATTCGTCCGAGTCCTTTGAACATCGTATTATAAGTTAGGTCGTCTTATGAATCTGTATGACATATTAGCACGTTGAAAAGCACGTAAGTATGACGTAGGACGCCTTAAAGCTCCAAACAACACATTACAACACCGTACGAAGCCATAAAACTCCATAATAAACCTAATGAAATTGTCCAAGTCCTTTCAATATCGTACGATAACATCAGGACTTGTTACGACACTGTATGCGACATTATCAACATGAAAAGCAATTTATAATAACGTAGGACGCGTTACAACTTCTAAGAACACCTTACATCACCGTTCAAAACATTAAAACTCCATAATAAACCTAATGAATTCCTCCGAGTCATTTAATCATCGTACGACAACTTAGAATATTTTACGACTCTGTATGCCACATTAGCAACTTGAAAAGCATGTTACTATAGTGTACGACACCTCACAACTCCTAACAACACCTTACAATACCGTAAGTAAACATAAAATCCATAATAAACCTAATGAATTCGTCCGAGTCTTTTGAACATCGTATTACAAGTTAGGTCATCTTATGAATCTGTATGACATATTAGAACGTTGAAAAGCACGTAAGTATGACGTAGGACGCCTTAAAGCTCCAACCAACACCTTACAACACCGTGCGAAACCATAAAACTCCATAATAAACCTAATGAAATTGTCCAAGTCCTTTCAAAATCGTACGATAACATCAGGACTTGTTACGACACTGTATGCGACATTAGCAACATGAAAAGCAATTTATAATAATGTAGAACGCGTTACAACTTCTAAGAACACCTTACATCACCGTTAGAAACATGAAAACTCCATAATAAACCTAATGAATTCCTCCGAGTCATTTAATCATCTTAGAATATCTGACGACTCTATATGCCACATTAGCAACTTGAAAAGCATGTTACTATAATGTACGACACCTCACAACTCCTAACAACACCTTACAATACCGTAAGTAAACATAAAATCCATAATAAACCTAATGAATTCGTCCGAGTCTTTTGAACATCGTATTTCAAGTTAGGACATCTTAAGACTCAATATGACATATTAGCACGTTGAAAAGTACGTAAGTATGACGTAGGACGCCTTAAAGCTCCAAACAACACATTACAACACCGTACGAAGCCATAAAACTCCATAATAAACCTAATGAAATTGTCCAAGTCCTTTCAATATCGTACGATAACATCAGGACTTGTTACGACACTGTATGCGACATTAGCAACATGAAAAGCAATTTATAATAATGTAGGACGCGTTACAACTTCTAAGAACACCTTACATCACCGTTCAAAACATTAAAACTCCATAATAAACCTAATGAATTCCTCCGAGTCATTTAATCATCGTACGACAACTTAGAATATCTTACGACTCTGTATGCCACATTAGCTACTTGAAAAGCATGTTACTATAATGTACGACACCTCACAACTCCTAACAACACCTTACAATACCGTAAGGAAACATAAAATACATAATAAACCTAATGAATTCGTCCGAGTCCTTTGAACATCGTATTACAAGTTAGGTCATCTTATGAATCTGTATGACATATTAGCACGTTGAAAAGCACGTAAGTATGACGTAGGACGCCTTAAAGCTCCAACCAACACCTTACAACACCGTGCGAAACCATAAAACACCATAATAAACCTAATGAAATTGTCCAAGTCCTTTCAAGATCGTACGATAACATCAGGACTTGTTACGACACTGTATGCGACATTAGCAACATGAAAAGCAATTTATAATAATGTAGGACGCGTTACAACTTCTAAGAACACCTTACATCACCGTTAGAAACATTAAAAATCCATAATAAACCTAATGAATTACTCCGAGTCATTTAATCATCTTAGAATATCTGACGACTCTGTATGCCACATTAGCAACTTGAAAAGCATGTTACTATAATGTACGACACCTCACAACTCCTAACAACACCTTACAATTCCCTAAGTAAACATAAAATACATAATAAACCTAATGAATTCGTTCGAGTCCTTTGAACATCGTATTACAAGTTAGGTCATCTTATTAATCTGTTTGACTTATTAGCACGTTGAAAAGCACGTAAGTATGACGTAGGACGCCTTAAAGCTCCAAACAACACATTACAACACCGTACGAAGCCATAAAACTCCATAATAAACATAATGAAATTGTCCAAGTCCTTTCAATATCGTACGATAACATCAGGACTTGTTACGACACTGTATGCGACATTAGCAACATTAAAAGCTATGTATAATAATGTAGGACGCGTTACAACTTCTAAGAACACCTTACATCACCGTTCAAAACATTAAAACTCCATAATAAACCTAATGAATTCCTCCGAGTCATTTAATCATCGTACGCCAACTTAGAATATCTTACGACTCTGTATGCCACATTAGCAACTTGAAAAGCATGTTACTATAATGTACGACACCTCACAACTCCTAACAACACCTTACAATACCGTAAGTAAACATAAAATCCATAATAAACCTAATGAATTCGTCCGAGTCTTTTGAACATCGTATTTCAAGTTAGGACATCTTAAGACTCTATATGACATATTAGCACGTTCAAAAGCACGTAAGTATGACGTAGGACGCCTTAAAGCTCCAAACAACACATTACAACACCGTACGAAAGCATAAAACTCCATAATAAACCTAATGAAATTGTCCAAGTCCTTTCAAGATCGTACGATAACATCAGGACTTGTTACGACACTGTATGCAACATTAGTAACATGAAAAGCAATTTATAATTATGTAGGACGCGTTACAACTTCTAATAACACCTTACATCACCATTCGAAACATTAAAACTCCATAATAAACCTAATGAATTCCTCCGAGTCATTTAATCAACGTACGACAACTTTGAATATCTTACGACTCTTTATGCCACATTAGCAACTTGAAAAGCATGTTACTATAATGTACGACACCTCACAACTCCTAACAACACCTTACAATACCGTAAGTAAACATAAAATCCATAATAAACCTAATGAATTCGTCCGAGTCTTTTGAACATCGTATTTCAAGTTAGGTCATCTTATGAATCTGTATGACATATTAGAACGTTGAAAAGCACGTAAGTATGACGTAGGACGCCTTAAAGCTCCAACCAACACCTTACAACACCGTGCGAAACCATAAAACTCCATAATAAACCTAATGAAATTGTCCAAGTCCTTTCAAAATCGTACGATAACATCAGGACTTGTTACGACACTGTATGCGACATTAGCAACATGAAAAGCAATTTATAATAATGTAGAACGCGTTACAACTTCTAAGAACACCTTACATCACCGTTAGAAACATGAAAACTCCATAATAAACCTAATGAATTCCTCCGAGTCATTTAATCATCTTAGAATATCTGACGACTCTATATGCCACATTAGCAACTTGAAAAGCATGTTACTATAATGTACGACACCTCACAACTCCTAACAACACCTTACAATACCGTAAGTAAACATAAAATCCATAATAAACCTAATGAATTCGTCCGAGTCTTTTGAACATCGTATTTCAAGTTAGGACATCTTAAGACTCAATATGACATATTAGCACGTTGAAAAGTACGTAAGTATGACGTAGGACGCCTTAAAGCTCCAAACAACACATTACAACACCGTACGAAGCCATAAAACTCCATAATAAACCTAATGAAATTGTCCAAGTCCTTTCAATATCGTACGATAACATCAGGACTTGTTACGACACTGTATGCGACATTAGCAACATGAAAAGCAATTTATAATAATGTAGGACGCGTTACAACTTCTAAGAACACCTTACATCACCGTTCAAAACATTAAAACTCCATAATAAACCTAATGAATTCCTCCGAGTCATTTAATCATCGTACGACAACTTAGAATATCTTACGACTCTGTATGCCACATTAGCTACTTGAAAAGCATGTTACTATAATGTACGACACCTCACAACTCCTAACAACACCTTACAATACCGTAAGGAAACATAAAATACATAATAAACCTAATGAATTCGTCCGAGTCCTTTGAACATCGTATTACAAGTTAGGTCATCTTATGAATCTGTATGACATATTAGCACGTTGAAAAGCACGTAAGTATGACGTAGGACGCCTTAAAGCTCCAACCAACACCTTACAACACCGTGCGAAACCATAAAACACCATAATAAACCTAATGAAATTGTCCAAGTCCTTTCAAGATCGTACGATAACATCAGGACTTGTTACGACACTGTATGCGACATTAGCAACATGAAAAGCAATTTATAATAATGTAGGACGCGTTACAACTTCTAAGAACACCTTACATCACCGTTAGAAACATTAAAAATCCATAATAAACCTAATGAATTACTCCGAGTCATTTAATCATCTTAGAATATCTGACGACTCTGTATGCCACATTAGCAACTTGAAAAGCATGTTACTATAATGTACGACACCTCACAACTCCTAACAACACCTTACAATTCCCTAAGTAAACATAAAATACATAATAAACCTAATGAATTCGTTCGAGTCCTTTGAACATCGTATTACAAGTTAGGTCATCTTATTAATCTGTTTGACTTATTAGCACGTTGAAAAGCACGTAAGTATGACGTAGGACGCCTTAAAGCTCCAAACAACACATTACAACACCGTACGAAGCCATAAAACTCCATAATAAACATAATGAAATTGTCCAAGTCCTTTCAATATCGTACGATAACATCAGGACTTGTTACGACACTGTATGCGACATTAGCAACATGAAAAGCTATGTATAATAATGTAGGACGCGTTACAACTTCTAAGAACACCTTACATCACCGTTCAAAACATTAAAACTCCATAATAAACCTAATGAATTCCTCCGAGTCATTTAATCATCGTACGCCAACTTAGAATATCTTACGACTCTGTATGCCACATTAGCAACTTGAAAAGCATGTTACTATAATGTACGACACCTCACAACTCCTAACAACACCTTACAATACCGTAAGTAAACATAAAATCCATAATAAACCTAATGAATTCGTCCGAGTCTTTTGAACATCGTATTTCAAGTTAGGACATCTTAAGACTCTATATGACATATTAGCACGTTCAAAAGCACGTAAGTATGACGTAGGACGCCTTAAAGCTCCAAACAACACATTACAACACCGTACGAAAGCATAAAACTCCATAATAAACCTAATGAAATTGTCCAAGTCCTTTCAAGATCGTACGATAACATCAGGACTTGTTACGACACTGTATGCAACATTAGTAACATGAAAAGCAATTTATAATTATGTAGGACGCGTTACAACTTCTAATAACACCTTACATCACCATTCGAAACATTAAAACTCCATAATAAACCTAATGAATTCCTCCGAGTCATTTAATCAACGTACGACAACTTTGAATATCTTACGACTCTTTATGCCACATTAGCAACTTGAAAAGCATGTTACTATAATGTACGACACCTCACAACTCCTAACAACACCTTACAATACCGTAAGTAAACATAAAATCCATAATAAACCTAATGAATTCGTCCGAGTCTTTTGAACATCGTATTACAAGTTAGGTCATCTTATGAATCTGTATGACATATTAGAACGTTGAAAAGCACGTAAGTATGACGTAGGACGCCTTAAAGCTCCAACCAACACCTTACAACACCGTGCGAAACCATAAAACTCCATAATAAACCTAATGAAATTGTCCAAGTCCTTTCAAAATCGTACGATAACATCAGGACTTGTTACGACACTGTATGCGACATTAGCAACATGAAAAGCAATTTATAATAATGTAGAACGCGTTACAACTTCTAAGAACACCTTACATCACCGTTAGAAACATGAAAACTCCATAATAAACCTAATGAATTCCTCCGAGTCATTTAATCATCTTAGAATATCTGACGACTCTATATGCCACATTAGCAACTTGAAAAGCATGTTACTATAATGTACGACACCTCACAACTCCTAACAACACCTTACAATACCGTAAGTAAACATAAAATCCATAATAAACCTAATGAATTCGTCCGAGTCTTTTGAACATCGTATTTCAAGTTAGGACATCTTAAGACTCAATATGACATATTAGCACGTTGAAAAGTACGTAAGTATGACGTAGGACGCCTTAAAGCTCCAAACAACACATTACAACACCGTACGAAGCCATAAAACTCCATAATAAACCTAATGAAATTGTCCAAGTCCTTTCAATATCGTACGATAACATCAGGACTTGTTACGACACTGTATGCGACATTAGCAACATGAAAAGCAATTTATAATAATGTAGGACGCGTTACAACTTCTAAGAACACCTTACATCACCGTTCAAAACATTAAAACTCCATAATAAACCTAATGAATTCCTCCGAGTCATTTAATCATCGTACGACAACTTAGAATATCTTACGACTCTGTATGCCACATTAGCTACTTGAAAAGCATGTTACTATAATGTACGACACCTCACAACTCCTAACAACACCTTACAATACCGTAAGGAAACATAAAATACATAATAAACCTAATGAATTCGTCCGAGTCCTTTGAACATCGTATTACAAGTTAGGTCATCTTATGAATCTGTATGACATATTAGCACGTTGAAAAGCACGTAAGTATGACGTAGGACGCCTTAAAGCTCCAACCAACACCTTACAACACCGTGCGAAACCATAAAACACCATAATAAACCTAATGAAATTGTCCAAGTCCTTTCAAGATCGTACGATAACATCAGGACTTGTTACGACACTGTATGCGACATTAGCAACATGAAAAGCAATTTATAATAATGTAGGACGCGTTACAACTTCTAAGAACACCTTCCATCACCGTTAGAAACATTAAAAATCCATAATAAACCTAATGAATTACTCCGAGTCATTTAATCATCTTAGAATATCTGACGACTCTGTATGCCACATTAGCAACTTGAAAAGCATGTTACTATAATGTACGACACCTCACAACTCCTAACAACACCTTACAATTCCCTAAGTAAACATAAAATACATAATAAACCTAATGAATTCGTTCGAGTCCTTTGAACATCGTATTACAAGTTAGGTCATCTTATTAATCTGTTTGACTTATTAGCACGTTGAAAAGCACGTAAGTATGACGTAGGACGCCTTAAAGCTCCAAACAACACATTACAACACCGTACGAAGCCATAAAACTCCATAATAAACATAATGAAATTGTCCAAGTCCTTTCAATATCGTACGATAACATCAGGACTTGTTACGACACTGTATGCGACATTAGCAACATGAAAAGCTATGTATAATAATGTAGGACGCGTTACAACTTCTAAGAACACCTTACATCACCGTTCAAAACATTAAAACTCCATAATAAACCTAATGAATTCCTCCGAGTCATTTATTCATCGTACGCCAACTTAGAATATCTTACGACTCTATATGCCACATTAGCAACTTGAAAAGCATGTTACTATAATGTACGACACCTCACAACTCCTAACAACACCTTACAATACCGTAAGTAAACATAAAATCCATAATAAACCTAATGAATTCGTCCGAGTCTTTTGAACATCGTATTTCAAGTTAGGACATCTTAAGACTCTATATGACATATTAGCACGTTCAAAAGCACGTAAGTATGACGTAGGACGCCTTAAAGCTCCAAACAACACATTACAACACCGTACGAAAGCATAAAACTCCATAATAAACCTAATGAAATTGTCCAAGTCCTTTCAAGATCGTACGATAACATCAGGACTTGTTACGACACTGTATGCAACATTAGTAACATGAAAAGCAATTTATAATTATGTAGGACGCGTTACAACTTCTAATAACACCTTACATCACCATTCGAAACATTAAAACTCCATAATAAACCTAATGAATTCCTCCGAGTCATTTAATCAACGTACGACAACTTTGAATATCTTACGACTCTTTATGCCACATTAGCAACTTGAAAAGCATGTTACTATAATGTACGACACCTCACAACTCCTAACAACACCTTACAATACCGTAAGTAAACATAAAATACATAATAAACCTAATGAATTCGTCCGAGTCCTTTGAACATCGTATTACAAGTTAGGTCATCTTATTAATCTGTATGACATATTAGCACGTTGAAAAGCATGTAAGTATGACGTAGGACGCCTTAAAGCTCCAACCAACACCTTACAACACCGTGCGAAACCATAAAACTCCATAATAAACCTAATGAAATTGTCCAAGTCCTTTCAAGATCGTACGATAACATCAGGACTTGTTACGACACTGTATGCGACATTAGCAACAAGAAAAGCAATTTATAATAATGTAGAACGCGTTACAACTACTAAGAACACCTTACATCACCGTTAGAAACATTAAAACTTCATAATAAACCTAATGAATTCCTCCGAGTCATTTAATCATCTTAGAATGTCTGACGACTCTGTATGCCACATTAGCAACTTGAAAAGCATGTTACTATAATGTACGACACCTCACAACTCCTAACAACACCTTACAATACCGTAAGTAAACATAAAATCCATAATAAACCTAATGAATTCGTCCGAGTCTTTTGAACATCGTATTTCAAGTTAGGACATCTTAAGACTCTATATGATATATATTAGCACGTTGAAAAGCACATAAATATGACGTAAGACGCCTTAAAGCTCCAAACAACACATTACAACACCGTACGAAGCCTTAAAACTCCATAATAAACCTAATGAAATTGTCCAAGTCCTTTCAATATCGTACGATAACATCAGGACTTGCTACGACACTGTATGCGACATTAGCAACATGAAAAGCAATTTATAATAATGTATACGCGTTACAACTTCTAAGAACACCTTACATCACCTTTCAAAACATTAAAACTCCATAATAAACCTAATGAATTCCTCCGAGTCATTTAATCATCGTACGACAACTTAGAATATCTTACGACTCTGTATGCCACATTAGCAACTTGAAAAGCATGTTACTATAATGTACGACACCACACAACTCCTAACAACACCTTACAATACCGTAAGTAAACATAAAATACATAATAAACCTAATGAATTAGTCCGAGTCCTTTAAACATCGTATTACAAGTTAAGTCATCTTATGAATCTGTATGACATATTAGCACGTTGAAAAGCACGTAAGTATGACGTAGGACGCCTTAAAGCACCAACCAACACCTTACAACACCGTGCGAAACCATAAAACTCCATAATAAACCTAATGAAATTGTCCAAGTCCTTTCAAGATCGTATGATAACATCAGGACTTGTTACGACACTGTATGCGACATTAGCAACATGAAAAGCAATTTATAATAATGTAGGTCACGTTACAACTTCTAAGAACACCTTACATCACCGTTAGAAACATTAAAACTCCATAATAAACCTAATGAATTCCTCCGAGTCATTTAATCATCTAAGAATATCTGACGACTCTGTATGCCACATTAGCAACTTGAAAAGCATGTTACTATAATGTACGACACCTCACAACTCCTAACAACACCTTACAATTCCCTAAGTAAACATAAAATACATAATAAACCTAATGAATTTTCCGAGTCCTTTGAACATCGTATTACAAGTTAGGTCGTCTTATGAATCTGTATGACATATTAGCACGTTGAAAAGCACGTAAGTATGACGTAGGACGCCTTAAAGCTCCAAACAACACATTACAACACCGTACGAAGCCATAAAACTCCATAATAAACCTAATGAAATTGTCCAAGTCCTTTCAATATCGTACGATAACATCAGGACTTGTTACGACACTGTATGCGACATTAGCAACATGAAAAGCAATTTATAATAATGTAGGACGCGTTACAACTTCTAAGAACACCTTACATCACCGTTCAAAACATTAAAACTCCATAATAAACCTAATGAATTCCTCCGAGTCATTTAATCATCGTACGCCAACTTAGAATATCTTACGACTCTGTATGCCACATTAGCAACTTGAAAAGCATGTTACTATAATGTACGACACCTCACAACTCCTAACAACACCTTACAATACCGTAAGTAAACATAAAATCCATAATAAACCTAATGAATTCGTCCGAGTCTTTTGAACATCGTATTTCAAGTTAGGACATCTTAAGACTCTATATGACATATTAGCACGTTCAAAAGCACGTAAGTATGACGTAGGACGCCTTAAAGCTCCAAACAACACATTACAACACCGTACGAAAGCATAAAACTCCATAATAAACCTAATGAAATTGTCCAAGTCCTTTCAAGATCGTATGATAACATCAGGACTTGTTACGACACTGTATGCAACATTAGCAACATGAAAAGCAATTTATAATTATTTAGGACGCGTTACAACTTCTAATAACACCTTACATCACCATTCGAAACATTAAAACTCCATAATAAACCTAATGAATTCCTCAGAGTCATTTAATCAACGTACGACAACTTTGAATATCTTACGACTCTTTATGCCACATTAACAACTTGAAAAGCATGTTACTATAATGTACGACACCTCACAACTCCTAACAACACCTTACAATACCGTAAGTAAACATAAAATACATAATAAACCTAATGAATTCGTCCGAGTCCTTTGAACATCGTATTACAAGTTAGGTCATCTTATTAATCTGTATGACATATTAGCACGTTGAAAAGCATGTAAGTATGACGTAGGACGCCTTAAAGCTCCAACCAACACCTTACAACACCGTGCGAAACGATAAAACTCCATAATAAACCTAATGAAATTGTCCAAGTCCTTTCAAGATCGTACGATAACATCAGGACTTGTTACGACACTGTATGCGACATTAGCAGCAAGAAAAGCAATTTATAATAATGTAGAACGCGTTACAACTACTAAGAACACCTTACATCACCGTTAGAAACATTAAAAATCCATGATAAACCTAATGAATTCCTCCGAGTCATTTAATCATCTTAGAATGTCTGACGACTCTGTATGCCACATTAGCAACTTGAAAAGCATGTTACTATAATGTACGACACCTCACAACTCCTAACAACACCTTACAATACCGTAAGTAAACATAAAATCCATAATAAACCTAATGAATTCGTCCGAGTCTTTTGAACATCGTATTTCAAGTTAGGACATCTTAAGACTCTATATGATATATATTAGCACGTTGAAAAGCACGTAAGTATGACGTAGGACGCCTTAAAACTCCAAACAACACATTACAACACCGTACGAAACCTTAAAACTCCATAATAAACCTAATGAAATTGTCCAAGTCCTTTCAATATCGTACGATAACATCAGGACTTGCTACGACACTGTATGCGACATTAGCAACATGAAAAGCAATTTATAATAATGTATACGCGTTACAACTTCTAAGAACACCTTACATCACCTTTCAAAACATTAAAACTCCATAATAAACCTAATGAATTCCTCCGAGTCATTTAATCATCGTACGACAACTTAGAATATCTTACGACTCTGTATGCCACATTAGCAACTTGAAAAGCATGTTACTATAATGTACGACACCTCACAACTCCTAACAACAACTTACAATACCGTAAGTAAACATAAAATACATAATAAACCTAATGAATTAGTCCGAGTCCTTTAAACATCGTGTTACAAGTTAAGTCATCTTATGAATCTGTATGATATATTAGCACGTTGAAAAGCACGTAAGTATGACGTAGGACGCCTTAAAGCACCAACCAACACCTTACAACACCGTGCGAAACCATAAAACTCCATAATAAACCTAATGAAATTGTCCAAGTCCTTTCAAGATCGTATGATAACTTCAGGACTTGTTACGACACTGTATGCGACATTAGCAACATGAAAAGCAATTTATAATAATGTAGGTCATGTTACAACTTCTAAGAACACCTTACATCACCGTTAGAAACATTAAAACTCCATAATAAACCTAATGAATTCCTCCGAGTCATTTAATCATCTAAGAATATCTGACGACTCTGTATGCCACATTAGCAACTTGAAAAGCATGTTACTATAATGTACGACACCTCACAACTTGTAACAACACCTTACAATACAGTAAGTAAACATAAAATCCATAAAAAACCTAATGATTTCGTCAGAGTCTTTTGAACATCGTATTACAAGTTAGGACATCTTAAGACTCTATATGTCTTATTAGCACGTTGAAAACCACGTAAGTATGACGTAGGACGCCTTAAAGCTCCAAACAACACATTACAACACCGTACGAAGCCATAAAACTCCATAATAAACCTAATGAAATTGTCCAAGTCCTTTCAATATCGTACGATAACATCAGGACTTGTTACGACACTGTATGCGACATTAGCAACATGAAAAGCAATTTATAATAATGTAGGACGCGTTACAACTTCTAAGAACACCTTACATCACCGTTCAAAACATTAAAACTCCATAATAAACCTAATGAATTCCTCCGAGTCATTTAATCATCGTACGACAACTTAGAATATCTTACGACTCTGTATGCCACATTATCTACTTGAAAAGCATGTTACTATAATGTACGACACCTCACAACTCCTAACAACACCTTACAATACCGTAAGGAAACATAAAATACATAATAAACCTAATGAATTCGTCCGAGTCCTTTGAACATCGTATTACAAGTTAGGTCATCTTATGAATCTGTATGACATATTAGCACGTTGAAAAGCACGTAAGTATGACGTAGGACGCCTTAAAGCTCCAACCAACACCTTACAACACCGTGCGAAACCATAAAACTCCATAATAAACCTAATGAAATTGTCCAAGTCCTTTCAAGATCGTACGATAACATCAGGACTTGTTACGACACTGTATGCGACATTAGCAACATGAAAAGCAATTTATAATAATGTAGAACGCGTTACAACTACTAAGAACACCTTACATCACCGTTAGAAACATTAAAAATCCATGATAAACCTAATGAATTCCTCCGAGTCATTTAATCATCTTAGAATGTCTGACGACTCTGTATGCCACATTAGCAACTTGAAAAGCATGTTACTATAATGTACGACACCTCACAACTCCTAACAACACCTTACAATACCGTAAGTAAACATAAAATCCATAATAAACCTAATGAATTCGTCCGAGTCTTTTGAACATCGTATTTCAAGTTAGGACATCTTAAGACTCTATATGATATATATTAGCACGTTGAAAAGCACGTAAGTATGACGTAGGACGCCTTAAAGCTCCAAACAACACATTACAACACCGTACGAAACCTTAAAACTCCATAATAAACCTAATGAAATTGTCCAAGTCCTTTCAATATCGTACGATAACATCAGGACTTGCTACGACACTGTATGCGACATTAGCAACATGAAAAGCAATTTATAATAATGTATACGCGTTACAACTTCTAAGAACACCTTACATCACCTTTCAAAACATTAAAACTCCATAATAAACCTAATGAATTCCTCCGAGTCATTTAATCATCGTACGACAACTTAGAATATCTTACGACTCTGTATGCCACATTAGCAACTTGAAAAGCATGTTACTATAATGTACGACACCTCACAACTCCTAACAACACCTTACAATACCGTAAGTAAACATAAAATACATAATAAACCTAATGAATTAGTCCGAGTCCTTTAAACATCGTGTTACAAGTTAAGTCATCTTATGAATCTGTATGATATATTAGCACGTTGAAAAGCACGTAAGTATGACGTAGGACGCCTTAAAGCACCAACCAACACCTTACAACACCGTGCGAAACCATAAAACTCCATAATAAACCTAATGAAATTGTCCAAGTCCTTTCAAGATCGTATGATAACTTCAGGACTTGTTACGACACTGTATGCGACATTAGCAACATGAAAAGCAATTTATAATAATGTAGGTCATGTTACAACTTCTAAGAACACCTTACATCACCATTAGAAACATTAAAACTCCATAATAAACCTAATGAATTCCTCCGAGTCATTTAATCATCTAAGAATATCTGACGACTCTGTATGCCACATTAGCAACTTGAAAAGCATGTTACTATAATGTACGACACCTCACAACTTGTAACAACACCTTACAATACAGTAAGTAAACATAAAATCCATAAAAAACCTAATGATTTCGTCAGAGTCTTTTGAACATCGTATTACAAGTTAGGACATCTTAAGACTCTATATGTCTTATTAGCACGTTGAAAACCACGTAAGTATGACGTAGGACGCCTTAAAGCTCCAAACAACACATTACAACACCGTACGAAGCCATAAAACTCCATAATAAACCTAATGAAATTGTCCAAGTCCTTTCAATATCGTACGATAACATCAGGACTTGTTACGACACTGTATGCGACATTAGCAACATGAAAAGCAATTTATAATAATGTAGGACGCGTTACAACTTCTAAGAACACCTTACATCACCGTTCAAAACATTAAAACTCCATAATAAACCTAATGAATTCCTCCGAGTCATTTAATCATCGTACGACAACTTAGAATATCTTACGACTCTGTATGCCACATTATCTACTTGAAAAGCATATTACTATAATGTACGACACCTCACAACACCTTACAATACCGTAAGGAAACATAAAATACATAATAAACCTAATGAATTCGTCCGAGTCCTTTGAACATCGTATTACAAGTTAGGTCATCTTATGAATCTGTATGACATATTAGCACGTTGAAAAGCACGTAAGTATGACGTAGGACGCCTTAAAGCTCCAACCAACACCTTACAACACCGTGCGAAATCATAAAACTCCGTAATAAACCTAATGAAATTGTCCAAGTCCTTTCAAGATCGTACGATAACATCAGGACTTGTTACGACACTGTATGCGACATTAGCAACATGAAAAGCAATTTATAATAATGTAGGACGCGTTACAACTTCTAAGAACACCTTACATCACCGTTAGAAACATTAAAACTCCATAATAAACCTAATGAATTACTCCGAGTCATTTAATCATCTTAGAATATCTGACGACTCTGTATGCCACATTAGCAACTTGAAAAGCATGTTACTATAATGTACGACAACTCACAACTCATAACAACACCTTACAATTCCCTAAGTAAACATAAAATACATAATAAACCTAATGAATTCGTTCGAGTCCTTTGAACATCGTATTACAAGTTAGGTCATCTTATTAATCTGTATGACTTATTAGCACGTTGAAAAGCACGTAAGTATGACGTAGAACGCCTTAAAGCTCTAAACAACACATTACAACACCGTACGAAGCCATAAAACTCCATAATAAACATAATGAAATTGTCCAAGTCCTTTCAATATCGTACGATAACATCAGGACTTGTTACGACACTGTATGCTACATTAGCAACATGAAAAACAATGTATAATAATGTAGGACGCGTTACAACTTCTAAGAACACCTTACATCACCGTTCAAAACATTAAATCTCCATAATAAACCTAATGAATTCCTCCGAGTCATTTAATCATCGTACGCCAACTTAGAATATCTTACGACTCTGTATGCCACATTAGCAACTTGAAAAGCATGTTACTATAATGTACGACACCTCACAACTCCTAACAACACCTTACAATACCGTAAGTAAACATAAAATCCATAATAAACCTGATGAATTCGTCCGAGTCTTTTGAACATCGTATTTCAAGTTAGGACATCTTAAGACTCTATATGACATATTAGCACGTTCAAAAGCACGTAAGTATGACGTAGGACGCCTTAAAGCTCCAAACAACACATTACAACACCGTACGAAAGCATAAAACTCCATAATAAACCTAATGAAATTGTCCAAGTCCTTTCAAGATCGTACGATAACATCAGGACTTGTTACGACACTGTATGCAACATTAGCAACATGAAAAGCAATTTATAATAATGTAGGACGCGTTACAACTTCTAATAACACCTTACATCACCATTCGAAACATTAAAACTCCATAATAAACCTAATGAATTCCTCCGAGTCATTTAATCAACGTACGACAACTTTGAATATTGATAGGTTCAATTGGATCGTTAATATCGCTCAATGATCAGAATAATTCATACACAAACACAGTTCAATCATCAACACAATTCATACTAATAATTCTCTTTTGTATATTGATGATCAAAGCAGATTTGTAGTACAAGTGCAGGAGAAAATAAATCACACACACTTACTTCTCTCTCTAACGTGAATAGTGATCTAGCCTCTCTTCACACTCTCTCACTACATGCTTTTAAGCAACAATTACAAGTTTAAGGAATATAACAAAATAGACCCTAAACTATACATAAAATGTACAAACAAATACAAAGTAAATCTTAACTAGGAAATAGCCCTAACAGTACTCCCCCTAAGATTTATCTTTGAATTTCAGCAAAATCTTCAAACAGTTTTATCTTGTTCAGCTTCAATCTCTCTCACCAATCTTCTGGTTCGTCTTTGACATCCAGCAGTTCTCTTACTTTGTATTCTTCTTGTTCTTTCAATGCTTCTTCTATGCACGACTTGAACTTTTCTGCTATCTTTGTTGTCGTGGTTTGGACTCGTTTGTAAGGATTAGGCAGGCATTCATACGTCTCAGAGAATCAAGGTTTAAACCCGCAAAATCAATGTTAGCATAAAATTCATAGGGCATTTCCTTCCCTTTGACTTGCACTTCCAAAGTTCCTTTTGCAGATACTCTCATAAACTCTATCTCTGGAATGTCAACCTTCACAAGATTAGAGTTGAGTAATGCCTTCCTTACTCGAATCTTCTCAGATGCAGCTGCTATCACCTCAATCATCACCACAAACAGTTTTCGATCAGCTTCAGCCAGTTTATCTTTGCATTTTTCCATTCTGTAACTTCTCAAAAAATCAATGTAGGATGGATGCAGCAGTTTCAGCTCAAAAGTACTGAATAAAGTAATCATATCTTTATCCCAATCATCCATATTTCGAACAAGCTTCAACTCAAAAGTTTCTTGATTGTAGAAAACTCTAAGTATTGGCTTAGTCGCCTGAGAACCATCAATCACTTTCAGCCCCGGATTGGTTACTTTGTCAAAATACTCATCAGAAAATTCCTCTAAATACATGTCCTCACTAACCACCAACTTCTTTGTCTTTCTTTGTTTCTTCGCTTGCACATATGCACTGTCCTCCTGTTGACCTCTGAAGTCTAAGTATTTCGGTGATCTGGCTATCCCGGCATCCAGCAGCATTGCACATTTATCACCACGCTCAGCATGCGTGTGATTTATCAGCCAAAGTTTGTGCAGCTCTTTCAAGTCTTGAACTTCTAACTTGAAAATGCTAGAGTAGTAATGGTATACATCACATAAACCATTAACTCTTTTTATCATGAATGCATCGAACACTTCGTCATATTTCCACGCTATAATCTTTACCTTCTTGGACTTTTCCGGTACGATCATTGAATCAAGAAGTTCAGCAATCGACTGACCCTTGCTCAGCAGTGACCTCACAACGTCACCTGCTGTGGCTGATTTGTGCCATGATTCACGTACATCCATAGGTATGTTATATGACTTAACTTCACTGGGAAACATGTCTATAAACTCCTTCCTCTTCTTGTGAGCATCTTCTGGTAAAGCCATCACTGGTATTTCCTTTGGTCCGAGAACTTTGAATCTTTTGGTCAGCTCGTAGTATTGAGGGTTGTTGTAGTCCAAATAAAACATACGATTGTACATTTTCTCCGTCTTCATGAAACTAACAACAATTTTCCTCAGCGACTCTTGTTTCAATCTCTTCAAAGTCTTATAAGAATAATTCCTTGAGCTCAGCCAATCTCGCATATTCCTGCTAGACATCTCTTCAGGATTTTGGTGATACAGTTCAGTTGGAGGTAAGTCTTCAATGTTCAAACTTTCTTGCAACGGTGTCCATTCTCCCATCTCAACGACAAACTCTTTCTCATCAGCAGCAGCTTTATCTTGAGCTATCAAACACTTTTCATATTCTTCGTTGATTTGACTCACTGTCAGCCCATTCAAAAACACTGGATTATACTTCATCTTTTCAAGATAAGCAAATCTTTCAGGTAAATCTTCAGGAATCTCATGATCAGGATTAGTTTCTGGCTCAGCTTCTGGTTTAGATTCAGTAAAATCAATATCATCCAAATCATCTAAGGCCTCAATCATTGGTGCATTGTCAGTTTGAACCGGCTCAAACTGACTTACATCTTCAGTTACAATTTCTGGCACATCTTCAACTACAACAGCTTCAGATTGAATCGGCTCAATCTGAACTGATTTGTCAACTTCAACTTCACGCACAGTCTCATCAGCCTTAGCTATCTCAGCCACTTCAGTTTCAACTACAGCCACAGATTGAATCGGCTCAATCTGCACTGTTTCTTCCAATCTCGCCTTTTTACTGCAACTTTCATCACCCATAATTTCCGGTACAGCATCTAACTTCCTTTTTCCCTCAGCCTTGTCATAAATGACAGAATCAGCAACAGCTTCATCGGGAATGACAATTGGAGTTTCAACCCTTATACCCACATTGGTTGTACCACGTGCTCGAGTATAATAGACTTTTGCTGCTTGAGAAGGTTCAGACACTTCCATAACTTCGTCTGAAAAGTCTTTATCAGATGTGGACTCGAATTTCTTTGATCTAGTTTCTTCTAGCCATTTCTCCAACATTTCTTTTTCAGCTTCAAGAGTATTGCATTCAGCCTTCAACTCTTTGTGATCATACTTCAGATTTTCATGTTCCTCCTTCAACTTTTCATACTCAGCCTTCAACTCGTCATGTTCAATCTTCAACTTAAGATGATCAGTATCCAAGGCTTTGAAAGTTTTCAGATTCTGATTGTGAGTAGCCCAAAACTCTTCAAGTCTTTTCTTTTTCCTATCATTTGAAGCTTTCAACAGTTCATTCGCCTCTAAAAGCTTTGCCACCATCTCTTCTAGTTCGACAATCTTCTTCTTATCTTCATTTTCATCAACACTTGACACAATTTTTGGCGAAGACTCCAAAACTTGTTCAATGTTTTCAGCAACAGGGGATGATGTGGTGGGTATATCAACAGGGATAGGATCAGTAATGCTAGCATCAGCTTCATCAACTATCTGTGCAATAGTCTCAACCTCGGCCATTACTTCCTGAGCTATCTGAACAACATCTATCTTTTCAGGCTCAACCAATACTTTCTCAACAACAGATTTAGATCTTCGAGATCTAACATACTGCTTTGTGATGTTTCTTGGAATTTCAATATCTACTTCTTCAGCCACAACCTCAACAGGTTCTATACTTGCAACTGTTTCAACACCTTGAGTATTTTCTGTCTCCAATTCCATTGGTTCTGCTACCTCAATAATCTCTGCCTCCTCTGAATCAGATTCAGCATTATCACCATCATCATTTCCACTTTCACTATCACTATCTTCATCATCTCCATTATCATCATCATTATCTTCATCTTGACCATCATCACTATCATCATCAGCATTGTCATCATTTTCAGATTCATCTTCATCTTCTGCATGACGAGCAGCATACTCATCATCATCTAGTAGATTATCAGGCACCTCATCAACCAGGTCCTGAGAATTTACAATCTCTCCGTGTGAAATATGATCATAAACTCCTTCAACATCTTCTTCATTATTTGCTATATCTCTCATATAGTCAAATAGATCAACACTAGGAACATTCCCGATACTCATCTTTCTATAAGATAGATCGTTCATGTCCTCAGTATACAAAATTCCTCCAACCACTCCTTCATCTCTGATAATGGGATAGGCAACATTTATCATCAACTGTAAGAATCTCGGGTACATGAGAAACTTAAATCTTTTGCCCTTTACCAGATTAAACACAAACCCATTCAAAATCCACCTTGACATGTTGAATGGTTTGTTTTCTGCTATTGCAACTATTGGGGATGCAATGTCAGAAGGAAAGTTGTCGAAACCAGCACTTCTCCTTGACATGCATTGTTGAACAACATAGCACAACAGCTTCCATTTCTTCCCAACCTTGCTCTATAAAATTGTGACTTTGGAAATGCAGGAGGATGTCCCATATTAACAAAGCACGATTGACACTCAGCCATAGTCAATTCATCATTAGCCCCTACTTCATCCTCATCAATCCTCAACGCTGTTCTGATTGTTTCTTCAGAGACAGTCAATACAAATTCTCTAGTGATATTTCCTCGAACAACAGCTACTCCATCATCATTTCTGATCACCTCAGCTGTTCTCCAAAAGCTCTTTATCAACCTTGCATATATGACCGGCTTGGCATACATAGCTTATACATACTTTGTCCTCTTGATGAATTTGATCATATCTCTGTAACCTTCAGTTTCAGGGATAGACTCATCTAAACATGCCACCAGATTGTGCTTGGGCTCAAACTTCAAATTCTCCATCTGTTAAAACAAAAACAAAAACAAACAAAAACAAATGTGTTAAATTCTTCATTAATAAACTTCAAATTTTTCATAAGTGTTTGAACAAAAATCATAAAGCAAAACATTTACATAATCATTTTAACTCCTAAATTGTTCTAACAAACTGATTTTCATCATTTTGATCAAAACAACTTTGAATTTTAATGATTATACAACATTTTTCAATACAACAGTTTATCAATGCTTTAGTTCAGTTTTAACAAGGATTTGTCACTTTTAACACACATTTCATCATTTTGAAGTTTAACATGTATGAGCTTGAAATAGGTCATCAATGGCGGTTGACAGTTATAAGGTAATTTTGAGTGATTTAGTTGATTTTAATGAATTTTGGTGCAAATGAGTGATTGATTGTTAATGATCGACAGTTTTTACACCTAAAACAACATTCGATTTTGGTTTTAACACACACAATCAAAGTGTCGGTTCAGTGATCAAAAACACTGTTCATCATCGTTTTTCATTTTATCGGTCGATTTGCAGGTTTATCAAGAACAAATCACATAAACAATACCTTATTCAATCGGTCAAACTTTTTACAGAACAAACGATTGAATATGAAAAACAACGATTTAATGTGCAGAGGATTTGCTTGAATTTGTGAGTGAAAAATGATAAGTGTTTGTGAAGAGGCGGGTTTTTATATGGTTAAAAATTAGGTCAAACTTTGAGGTGCCGGGTCAACAACTTGGGACGGGCAAGCACAAAAGCCCAATAAGCCTTGACGGGTCAAGCACTGTTGAGACGGGTCATGTACTGTTGGGACGGGTCAAGTACTTGAAACAAGTCACAACATATGACGGGTCAACATATAACATGTGAAAAACACTTGACGGGTCAAACACTGTAGAGACGGGTAAGTCACTGTAGTGACGGGTAAAGGTTAGGAACAACTACACCTGATTGGTTTTATTCATCACCCGGCAGTATAGTAGTCTTCAAAACATCACCCGGCTTGCACAATAACTTGTTTGTTCATTACCCGGCAACACAGTTGTATTTATCACCCGGCATGCTTTCTTCATCACCCGGCAACACAGTTGTCTTCTTTTTCACCCGACATGCTTTCTTCTTCACACGACATGCTTTCTTCTTCACACGGCAACATAGTTGCTTCCACTATTACCCGGCAACACAGTTTTATACATTTACACGGCAGGATAAGACTTCTTTCTTTTACCCGGCTGTATAGTGATAACATTTCTTCACCCGGCTATATAGTGACACAACTTGTCACCCGGCAGATATCTATGACCTTCACCCGGCTATATTTGACATGATCATTGCCCGGCTGTACAGTAGTCATAATATCTTCACCCGGCTTCACTTCTTTTTCTCAATCACCCGGTTCATATCAGACTCACAACTTTACCCGGCTGAACAGTGTGTTCATTACCCGGCAAAATAGTGTTATGATATTCTTTGCCCGGCTACAATCCTTGTGCGATTTTTCTTCACTTTTCTCGTCTGTTGACTTTTTCAACTGCATTTATTGCACCTGCAAACATTCTCGACATATTAATTAGACAAGATATCTTTAAAAGAATTTGTCATATTAATTATCAACAACATAAGACAAGTCAATAACATTAATTCCATTTAAATTCATTTTTCTTTTTCTTTGATTTTCAAAAACAATTGGGTTTGTTTTTTTAACCATGTTTTCAAAAACATGTTTTTGCACAACCAAATTTTCTATATTCACAAGACCTTGGGTTTGTTTTTAACACATCCAAAACCTTTGCTTTTCATACCACATAATCTTGTTCATTCAAAACACACTTATTCAAAAAATATTTTTGGCATTTTGTAGATATTTTTTCTTCAATTATTCTCCCCCTAAACTTGAAATTTCTTGAAATTTTTAAGTTTAACAAGGATGTCGATGTGTCAATAAAGAATCCATATGCCTGCACACACAAAGCACACACATTAAAATAAAGACATATGCAATGCAATGAATCAAAATATCGTAGTGAGATCATACCACACATTATCTGAACATGTTTTGCAAGTTTTGAATAGACATTTGACTTATGTTTGATTGAGTGATGATATGAAAACATACCAATTAGATCGAGTTGACACACTTACTTTTTCAGTATCATGATAATATTTAAGGTTCGATTAAAATGACTTATGTGACCCACATGTATACATATGTCAACATATTTCCTTATCAACCACTACCTGAATGCATATTGCACACCAACCTGGTCACTTACAGTCATACACAGTGTGGCACTATCTGGAGCAGTCTGTGTAGGTATGTAGTGGCAATCCCTTACACATCAGAGAATATGCTTTGCTATCATTCTTCACTTTCCTCAAATCTTCTGCTGACAAATTATCCTCTGGATAAGGTTCAGTAGAGTCTTTGGTGTAGGTACTTGCACTATCTGGAGCAGTCTGTGTAGGTATGTGAGGACCCTTGTCAATTGATTTCCAAAGATCATTGTCTATTGAACAGAGATGATGCTTCAGTCTAATCGTCCAATTCTTGAAATATGCACGATTGATAAGTCTAGGAACACGGTTATCAGAATCATCATTAGGTGCCATTTTAAAAGTTTTTTTAAAGAAAATATTTTTGGTTTTTGTTAATTTTTGAAAAGAAATTGTTAAACTATTAAAATAAAGACAAGTAATTAATGACAAGACAAGAAAACAAGAATTAAAACAACTAAAATGAGTCACACGGCTGAACAGTGAAGATCCTTCTTCACCCGGCTAAACAGTAGCTTTGTTCTTTACCCGGCAGAGAATAAGTCTTCACCCGTCTGAACAGTCACACGACTCAACAGTTGTAAGTCTTGGATTCTTTACCCGACAGAACAGTTACCCGGCAACAAGAAATAACTTCACACGGCAAATAACTTGACCCGGCTTGAATCTTGACACGGCAAAAAGCTATACCCGGCTGAACAGTTGTTGATCACACGGCAGAGTTGTTTACCCGGCTACACAGTTGTTGATCACCCGGCTGAAAATGTTAATCACCCGGCACAACAGTTGTTGATCCGGCTGAACAGTAACACTTTTTCTTTGTCAAATTCTTTACCCGTCTAGAACAAATTCCTTTACACGGCTGCACAGGATCTAATTGTTCTTCAATCTAAGTCCAAAGGAAATTGTCTAAGTCAAATTTATCACCCGACAAGTTAATCTTCAACCAAGTTCATACTGTTCATCATCTTCATCATGAGAATTTTTCTGGGTTTGTCAAAAACTTGTCCAATTCGTTCAAAATTCACACACAAGCAGTGAAATAGTCCGATTATCAATCCCTAATCTCAATCACGGCTGAAAATGTTAATCACCCGGCGTAACAGTGTATCACCCGGCACAACAGTTGTTGATCCGGCTGAACAGTAACACTTTTTCTTTGTCAAATTCTTTACCCGTCTAGAACAAATTCCTTTACACGGCTGCACAGGATCTAATTGTTCTTCAATCTAAGTCCAAAGGAAATTGTCTAAGTCAAATTTATCACCCGGCAAGTTAATCTTCAACCAAGTTCATACTGTTCATCATCTTCATCATGAGAATTTTTCTGGGTTTGTCAAAAACTTGTCCAATTCGTTCAAAATTCACACACAAGCAGTGAAATAGTCCGATTATCAATCCCTAATCTCAATCAATCCAAAACATGATCAAATTTTGATGAATTTGAGCAAAATTCGATCGAACAGTAACTTTTTCAATCTTCTTAATTCCTCAGATCTGATGATAATCTGATGGAATTTGCACAATCGTTGTGAATTAGGAGTGATTGCGATGATAAATCACAACTAAAAACAACAACAATTCATTCAGATCATGATATTTGAGCAATATTGATGTGTTTTGCTTGACGAATAGCGAAGAACACAATACCAACAGCTCTGATACCAATTGATAGGTTCAATTGGATCGTTAATATCGCTCAATGATCAGAATAATTCATACACAAACACAGTTCAATCATCAACACAATTCATACTAATAATTCTCTTTTGTATATTGATGATCAAAGCAGATTTGTAGTACAAGTGCAGGAGAAAATAAATCACACACACTTAGTTCTCTCTCTAACGTGAATAGTGATCAAGCCTCTCTTCACAATCTCTCACTACATGCTTTTAAGCAACAATTACAAGTTTAAGGAATATAACAAAATAGACCCTAAACTATACATAAAATGTACAAACAAATACAAAGTAAATCTTAACTAGGAAATAGCCCTAACAAATATCTTACGACTCTTTATGCCACATTAGCAACTTGAAAAGCATGTTACTATAATGTACGACACCTCACAACTCCTAACAACACCTTACAATACCGTAAGTAAACATAAAATACATAATAAACCTAATGAATTCGTCCGAGTCCTTTGAACATCGTATTACAAGTTAGGTCATCTTATGAATCTGTATGACATATTAGCACATTGAAAAGCATATAAGTATGACGTAGGACGCCTTAAAGCTCCAACCAACACCTTACAACACCGTGCGAAACCATAAAACTCCATAATAAACCTAATGAAATTGTCCAAGTCCTTTCAAGATCGTACGATAACATCAGGACTTGTTACGACACTTTATGCGACATTAGCAACATGAAAAGCAATTTATAATAATGTAGGACGAGTTACAACTTCTATGAACACCTTACATCACCGTTCGAAACATTAAAACTCGATAACAAACCTAATGAATTCCTCCGAGACATTTAATCATCGTACGACAACTTAGAATATCTTACGACTCTGTATGCCACATTAGCAACTTGAAAAGCATGTTACTATAATGTACGACACCTCACAACTCCTAACAACACCTTACAATACCGTAAGTAAACATAAAATCCATAACAAACTTAATGAATTCGTCCGAGTCTTTTCAACATCGTATTACAAGTTAGGTCATCTTACGAATCTGTATGGCATATTAGCACGTTGAAAAGCACGTAAGTATGACGTAGGACGCCTTAAAGCTGCAAACAACACCTTATAACACCGTACGAAACAATAAAACTCCATAATAAACTTAATGAATATGTCCAAGTCCTTTGAAAATCGTAAGATAACTCAGGACTTGTTACGACTTTGTATGCGACATTAGCAACATGAAAAGCTATTTATAATAATGGAGGATGCGTTTCAACTTCTAAGAACACCTTACATCACCGTTCGAAACATTAAAACTCCATAATAAACCTAATGAATTCCTCCGAGTCATTTAATCAGCGTACGACAACTTAGAATATCTTACGACTCTGTATGCCACATTAGCAACTTAATAAGCATGTTACTATAATGTACGGCACCTCACAACTCCTAACAACACCTTACAATACCGTAAGTAAACATAAAATCCATAATAAACCAAATGAATTCGTCCGAGTCTTTTGAACATCGTATTACAAGTTAGGACATCTTAAGACTCTATATGACATATTAGCACGTTGAAAAACGCGTAAGTATGACGTAGGACGCCTTAAAGCTACAAACAACACATTACAACACCGTACGAAACCAGAAAACTCCATAATAAACCTAATGAAATTTTCCAAGTCCTTTCAAGATCGTACGATAACATCAGGACTTGTTACGACACTTTATGCGACATTAGCAACATGAAAAGCAATTTATAATAATGTAGGACGAGTTACAACTTCTATGAACACCTTACATCACCGTTCGAAACATTAAAACTCGATAACAAACCTAATGAATTCCTCCGAGACATTTAATCATCGTACGACAACTTAGAATATCTTACGACTCTGTATGCCACATTAGCAACTTGAAAAGCATGTTACTATAATGTACGACACCTCACAACTCCTAACAACACCTTACAATACCGTAAGTAAACATAAAATCCATAACAAACTTAATGAATTCGTCCAAGTCTTTTCAACATCGTATTACAAGTTAGGTCATCTTACGAATCTGTATGGCATATTAGCACGTTGAAAAGCACGTAAGTATGACGTAGGACGCCTTAAAGCTGCAAACAACACCTTATAACACCGTACGAAACAATAAAACTCCATAATAAACTTAATGAATATGTCCAAGTCCTTTGAAAATCGTAAGATAACTCAGGACTTGTTACGACTTTGTATGCGACATTAGCAACATGAAAAGCTATTTATAATAATGGAGGATGCGTTTCAACTTCTAAGAACACCTTACATCACCGTTCGAAACATTAAAACTCCATAATAAACCTAATGAATTCCTCCGAGTCATTTAATCAGCGTACGACAACTTAGAATATCTTACGACTCTGTATGCCACATTAGCAACTTAATAAGCATGTTACTATAATGTACGGCACCTCACAACTCCTAACAACACCTTACAATACCGTAAGTAAACATAAAATCCATAATAAACCTAATGAATTCGTCCGAGTCTTTTGAACATCGTATTACAAGTTAGGACATCTTAAGACTCTATATGACATATTAGCACGTTGAAAAACGCGTAAGTATGACGTAGGACGCCTTAAAGCTACAAACAACACATTACAACACCGTACGAAACCAGAAAACTCCATAATAAACCTAATGAAATTTTCCAAGTCCTTTCAAGATCGTACGATAACATCAGGACTTGTTACGACACTGTATGCGACATTAGCTACATGAAAAGCAATATATAAAAATGTAGGACGCGTTACAACTTCTAAGAGCACCTTACATCACCGTTCGAAACATTAAAACTCCATAATAAACCTAATGAATTCCTCCTACTCATTTAATCATCGTACGACAACTTAGAATATCTTACGACTCTGTATGCCGCATTAGCAACTTGAAAACCATGTTACTATAATGTACGACACCTCACAATTCCTAACAACACCTTATAGTACCGTAAGTAAACATAAAATCCATAATAAACCTAATGAATTCGTTTGAGTCCTTTGAACATCGTATTACAAGTTAGGCCATCTTAAGACTATATATGACATATTAGCACGTTGAAAAGCACGTAAGTATGACGTAGGACGACTTAAAGCTCCAAACAACACATTACAACACCGTACGAAACCATAATACTCCATTATAAACCTAATGAAATTGTCCAAGTCCTTTCAAGATCGTACGATAAGATCAAGAGTTGTTACGACACTGTATGCGGCATTAGCAACATGAAAAGCAATTTATAATAATGTAGGACGTGTTACAACTTCAAAGATCACCTTACATCACCGTTCGAAACATTAAAACTCCATAATAAACCTAATGAATTCCTCCGAGTCATTTAATCAGCGTACGACAACTTAGAATATCTTACGACTCTGTATGCCACATTAGCAACTTGAAAACCATGTTACTATAATGTACGACACCTCACAACTCCTAACAACACCTTAGAGTACCGTAAGTAAACATAAAATCAATAATAAACCTAATGAATTTGTCCGAGTCCTTTGAACATCGTATTACAAGTTAGGACATCTTAAGAATCTGTATGACATATTAGCACGTTGAAAAGCACGTAGGTATAACGTAGGACCCTTTAAAGCTGCAAACAACACCTTATAACACCGTACGAAACCATAAAACTCCATAATAAACCTAATGAATATGTCCAAGTCCTTTGAAAATCGTAAGATAACTCAGGACTTGTTACGACCCTGTATGCGACATTAGCAACATGAAAAGCAATTTATAATAATGTAGGACGTGTTACAACTTCAAAGATCACCTTACATCACCGTTCGAAACATTAAAACTCCATAATAAACCTAATGAATTCCTCCGAGTCATTTAATCAGCGTACGACAACTTAGAATATCTTACGACTCTGTATGCCACATTAGCAACTTGAAAACCATGTTACTATAATGTACGACACCTCACAACTCCTAACAACACCTTAGAGTACCGTAAGTAAACATAAAATCAATAATAAACCTAATGAATTTGTCCGAGTCCTTTGAACATCGTATTACAAGTTAGGACATCTTAAGAATCTGTATGACATATTAGCACGTTGAAAAGCACGTAGGTATAACGTAGGACCCTTTAAAGCTGCAAACAACACCTTATAACACCGTACGAAACCATAAAACTCCATAATAAACCTAATGAATATGTCCAAGTCCTTTGAAAATCGTAAGATAACTTAGGACTTGTTACGACCCTGTATGCGACATTAGCAACATGAAAAACAACTTGTAATAATGTAGGACGCGTGACAACTTTTAAGAACACCTTACATCACCGTTTGAAACATTAAAACTCCATAATAAACGTAATGAATTTTCCGAGTCATTTAATCAGCGTACGACAACTTAGAATATCTTACGACTCTGTAGGCCACATTAGCACCTTGAAAAGCATGTTACTATAATGTACGACACCTCACAACTCGTAACAACACCTTTCAATACCGTAAGTAAACATAAAATCCATAACAAACCTAATGAATTCGTCCGAGTCTTTTGAACATCGTATTACAAGTTAGGACATCTTAAGACTCTATATGACATATTAGCACGTTGAAAAGCACGTAAGTATGACGTAGGACGCCTTAAAGCTACAAACAACACATTGCAACACCGTACGAAACCATAAAACTCCATAATAAACCTAATGAAATTGTCCAAGTCCTTTTAAGATCGTACGATAACATCACGACTTGTTACGACACTGTATGCGACATTAGCAACATGAAAAGCTATTTATAATAATGGAGGATGCGTTTCAACTTCTAAGAACACCTTACATCACCGTTCGAAACATTAAAACTCCATAATAAACCTAATGAATTCCTCCGAGTCATTTAATCAGCGTACGACAACTTAGAATATCTTACGACTCTGTATGCCACATTAGCAACTTAATAAGCATGTTACTATAATGTACGGCACCTCACAACTCCTAACAACACCTTACAATACCGTAAGTAAACATAAAATCCATAATAAACCTAATGAATTCGTCCGAGTCTTTTGAACATCGTATTACAAGTTAGGACATCTTAAGACTCTATATGACATATTAGCACGTTGAAAAACGCGTAAGTATGACGTAGGACGCCTTAAAGCTACAAACAACACATTACAACACCGTACGAAACCATAAAACTCCATAATAAACCTAATGAAATTGTCCAAGTCCTTTTAAGATCGTACGATAACATCACGACTTGTTACGACACTGTATGCGACATTAGCAACATGAAAAGCTATTTATAATAATGGAGGATGCGTTTCAACTTCTAAGAACACCTTACATCACCGTTCGAAACATTAAAACTCCATAATAAACCTAATGAATTCCTCCGAGTCATTTAATCAGCGTACGACAGCTTAGAATATCTTACGACTCTGTATGCCACATTAGCAACTTGAAAACCATGTTACTATAATGTACGACACCTCACAACTCCTAACAACACCTTAGAGTACCGTAAGTAAACATAAAATCAATAATAAACCTAATGAATTTGTCCGAGTCCTTTGAACATCGTATTACAAGTTAGGACATCTTAAGAATCTGTATGACATATTAGCACGTTGAAAAGCACGTAGGTATAACGTAGGACCCTTTAAAGCTGCAAACAACACCTTATAACACCGTACGAAACCATAAAACTCCATAATAAACCTAATGAATATGTCCAAGTCCTTTGAAAATCGTAAGATAACTTAGGACTTGTTACGACCCTGTATGCGACATTAGCAACATGAAAAACAACTTGTAATAATGTAGGACGCGTGACAACTTTTAAGAACACCTTACATCACCGTTTGAAACATTAAAACTCCATAATAAACGTAATGAATTTTCCGAGTCATTTAATCAGCGTACGACAACTTAGAATATCTTACGACTCTGTAGGCCACATTAGCACCTTGAAAAGCATGTTACTATAATGTACGACACCTCACAACTCGTAACAACACCTTTCAATACCGTAAGTAAACATAAAATCCATAATAAACCTAATGAATTCGTCCGAGTCTTTTGAACATCGTATTACAAGTTAGGACATCTTAAGACTCTATATGACATATTAGCACGTTGAAAAGCACGTAAGTATGACGTAGGACGCCTTAAAGCTACAAACAACACATTGCAACACCGTACGAAACCATAAAACTCCATAATAAACCTAATGAAATTGTCCAAGTCCTTTTAAGATCGTACGATAACATCACGACTTGTTACGACACTGTATGCGACATTAGCAACATGAAAAGCTATTTATAATAATGGAGGATGCGTTTCAACTTCTAAGAACACCTTACATCACCGTTCGAAACATTAAAACTCCATAATAAACCTAATGAATTCCTCCGAGTCATTTAATCAGCGTACGACAACTTAGAATATCTTACGACTCTGTATGCCACATTAGCAACTTAATAAGCATGTTACTATAATGTACGGCACCTCACAACTCCTAACAACACCTTACAATACCGTAAGTAAACATAAAATCCATAATAAACCTAATGAATTCGTCCGAGTCTTTTGAACATCGTATTACAAGTTAGGACATCTTAAGACTCTATATGACATATTAGCACGTTGAAAAACGCGTAAGTATGACGTAGGACGCCTTAAAGCTACAAACAACACATTACAACACCGTACGAAACCATAAAACTCCATAATAAACCTAATGAAATTGTCCAAGTCCTTTTAAGATCGTACGATAACATCACGACTTGTTACGACACTGTATGCGACATTAGCAACATGAAAAGCTATTTATAATAATGGAGGATGCGTTTCAACTTCTAAGAACACCTTACATCACCGTTCGAAACATTAAAACTCCATAATAAACCTAATGAATTCCTCCGAGTCATTTAATCAGCGTACGACAACTTAGAATATCTTACGACTCTGTATGCCACATTAGCAACTTAATAAGCATGTTACTATAATGTACGGCACCTCACAACTCCTAACAACACCTTACAATACCGTAAGTAAACATAAAATCCATAATAAACCTAATGAATTCGTCCGAGTCTTTTGAACATCGTATTACAAGTTAGGACATCTTAAGACTCTATATGACATATTAGCACGTTGAAAAACGCGTAAGTATGACGTAGGACGCCTTAAAGCTACAAACAACACATTACAACACCGTACGAAACCAGAAAACTCCATAATAAACCTAATGAAATTTTCCAAGTCCTTTCAAGATCGTACGATAACATCAGGACTTGTTACGACACTGTATGCGACATTAGCAACATGAAAAGCAATATATAAAAATGTAGGACGCGTTACAACTTCTAAGAGCACCTTACATCACCGTTCGAAACATTAAAACTCCATAATAAACCTAATGAATTCCTCCTACTCATTTAATCATCGTACGACAACTTAGAATATCTTACGACTCTGTATGCCACATTAGCAACTTGAAAACCATGTTACTATAATGTACGACACCTCACAATTCTTAACAACACCTTATAGTACCGTAAGTAAACATAAAATCCATAATAAACCTAATGAATTCGTTTGAGTCCTTTGAACATCGTATTACAAGTTAGGACATCTTAAGACTATATATGACATATTAGCACGTTGAAAAGCACGTAAGTATGACGTAGGACGACTTAACGCTCCAAACAACACATTACAACACCGTACGAAACCATAATACTCCATTATAAACCTAATGAAATTGTCCAAGTCCTTTCAAGATCGTACGATAAGATCAAGAGTTGTTACGACACTGTATGCGGCATTAGCATCATGAAAAGCAATTTATAATAATGTAGGACGTGTTACAACTTCAAAGATCACCTTACATCACCGTTCGAAACATTAAAACTCCATAATAAACCTAATGAATTCCTCCGAGTCATTTAATCAGCGTACGACAACTTAGAATATCTTACGACTCTGTATGCCACATTAGCAACTTGAAAACCATGTTACTATAATGTACGACACCTCACAACTCCTAACAACACCTTAGAGTACCGTAAGTAAACATAAAATCAATAATAAACCTAATGAATTCGTCCGAGTCCTTTGAACATCGTATTACAAGTTAGGACATCTTAAGAATCTGTATGACATATTAGCACGTTGAAAAGCACGTAGGTATAACGTAGGACCCTTTAAAGCTGCAAACAACACCTTATAACACCGTATGAAACCATAAAACTCCATAATAAACCTAATGAATATGTCCAAGTCCTTTGAAAATCGTAAGATAACTCAGGACTTGTTACGACTCTGTATGCGACATTAGCAACATGAAAAACAACTTATAATAATGTAGGACGCGTTACAACTTTTAAGAACACCTTACATCACCGTTTGAAACATTAAAACTCCATAATAAACGTAATGAATTTTCCGAGTCATTTAATCAGCGTACGACAACTTAGAATATCTTACGACTCTGTAGGCCACATTAGCACCTTGAAAAGCATGTTACTATAATGTACGACACCTCACAACTCGTAACAACACCTTTCAATACCGTAAGTAAACATAAAATCCATAATAAACCTAATGAATTCGTCCGAGTCTTTTGAACATCGTATTACAAGTTAGGACATCTTAAGACTCTATATGACATATTAGCACGTTGAAAAGCACGTAAGTATGACGTAGGACGCCTTAAAGCTACAAACAACACATTGCAACACCGTACGAAACCATAAAACTCCATAATAAACCTAATGAAATTGTCCAAGTCCTTTTAAGATCGTACGATAACATCACGACTTGTTACGACACTGTATGCGACATTAGCAACATGAAAAGCTATTTATAATAATGGAGGATGCGTTTCAACTTCTAAGAACACCTTACATCACCGTTCGAAACATTAAAACTCCATAATAAACCTAATGAATTCCTCCGAGTCATTTAATCAGCGAACGACAACTTAGAATATCTTACGACTCTGTATGCCACATTAGCAACTTAATAAGCATGTTACTATAATGTACGGCACCTCACAACTCCTAACAACACCTTACAATACCGTAAGTAAACATAAAATCCATAATAAACCTAATGAATTCGTCTGAGTCTTTTGAACATCGTATTACAAGTTAGGACATCTTAAGACTCTATATGACATATTAGCACGTTGAAAAACGCGTAAGTATGACGTAGGACGCCTTAAAGCTACAAACAACACATTACAACACCATACGAAACCATAAAACTCCATAATAAACCTAATGAATATGTCCAAGTCCTTTCAAGATCGTACGATAACATCAGGACTTGTTACGACACTGTATGCGGGATTAGCAACATGAAAAGCAATTTATAATAATGTAGGACGCGTTACAACTTATAAGAACACCTTACATCACCGTTCGAAACATTAAAACTCCATAATAAACCTAATGAATTCCTCCGAGTCATTTAATCAGCGAACGACAACTTAGAATATCTTACGACTCTGTATGCCACATTAGCAACTTAATAAGCATGTTACTATAATGTACGGCACCTCACAACTCCTAACAACACCTTACAATACCGTAAGTAAACATAAAATCCATAATAAACCTAATGAATTCGTCTGAGTCTTTTGAACATCGTATTACAAGTTAGGACATCTTAAGACTCTATATGACATATTAGCACGTTGAAAAACGCGTAAGTATGACGTAGGACGCCTTAAAGCTACAAACAACACATTACAACACCATACGAAACCATAAAACTCCATAATAAACCTAATGAATATGTCCAAGTCCTTTCAAGATCGTACGATAACATCAGGACTTGTTACGACACTGTATGCGGGATTAGCAACATGAAAAGCAATTTATAATAATGTAGGACGCGTTACAACTTATAAGAACACCTTACATCACCGTTCGAAACATTAAAACTCCATAATAAACCTAATGAATTCCTCCGAGTCATTTAATCAGCGTACGACAACTTAGAATATCTTACGACTCTGTATGCCACATTAGCAACTTGAAAACCATGTTACTATAATGTACGACACCTCACAACTCCTAACAACACCTTAGAGTACCGTAAGTAAACATAAAATCCATAATAAACCTAATGAATTCGTTCGAGTCCTTTGAACATCGTATTACAAGTTAGGACATCTTAAGACTATATATGACATATTAGCACGTTGAAAAGCACGTAAGTATGACGTAGGACGACTTAAAGCTCCAAACAACACATTACAACACCGTACGAAACCATAATACTCCATAATAAACCTAATGAAATTGTCCAAGTCCTTTCAAGATCGTACGATAAGATCAGGACTTGTTACGACACTGTATGCGGCATTAGCAACATGAAAAGCAATTTATAATAATGTAGGACGTGTTACAACTTTAAAGATCACCTTACATCACCGTTCGAAACATTAAAACTCCATAATAAACCTAATGAATTCCTCCGAGTCATTTAATCAGCGTACGACAACTTAGAATATCTTACGACTCTGTATGCCACATTAGTAACTTGAAAACCATGTTACTATAATGTACGACACCTCACAACTCCAAACAACACCTTAGAGTACCGTAAGTAAACATAAAATCAATAATAAACCTAAAGAATTCGTCCGAGTCCTTTGAACATCGTATTACAAGTTAGGACATCTTAAGAATATGTATGACATATTAGCACGTTGAAAAGCACGTAGGTATGACGTAGGACCCTTTAAAGCTGCAAACAACACCTTATAACACCGTACGAAACCATAAAACTCCATAATAAACCTAATGAATATGTCAAAGTCCTTTGAAAATCGTAAGATAACTCAGGACTTGTTACGACTCTGTATGCGACATTAGCAACATGAAAAACAACTTATAATAATGTAGGACGCGTTACAACTTTTAAGAACACCTTACATCACCGTTTGAAACATTAAAACTCCATAATAAACCTAATGAATTTTCCGAGTCATTTAATCAGCGTACGACAACTTAGAATATCTTACGACTCTGTAGGCCACATTAGCACCTTGAAAAGCATGTTACTATAATGTACGACACCTCACAACTCGTAACAACACCTTACAATACCGTAAGTAAACATAAAATCCATAATAAACCTAATGAATTCGTCCGAGTCTTTTGAACATCGTATTACAAGTTAGAACATCTTAAGACTCTATATGACATATTAGCACGTTGAAAAGCACGTAAGTATGACGTAGGACGCCTTAAAGCTACAAACAACACATTGCAACACCGTACGAAACCATAAAACTCCATAATAAACCTAATGAATTTGTCCAAGTCCTTTTAAGATCATACGATAACATCACGACTTGTTACGACACTGTATGCGACATTAGCAACATGAAAAGCAATTTATAATAATGGAGGATGCGTTTCAACTTCTAAGAACACCTTACATCACCGTTCGAAACATTAAAACTCCATAATAAACCTAATGAATTCCTCCGAGTCATTTAATCAGCGAACGACAACTTAGAATATCTTACGACTCTGTATGCCACATTAGCAACTTAATAAGCATGTTACTATAATGTACGGCACCTCACAACTCCTAACAACACCTTACAATACCGTAAGTAAACATAAAATCCATAATAAACCTAATGAATTCGTCTGAGTCTTTTGAACATCGTATTACAAGTTAGGACATCTTAAGACTCTATATGACATATTAGCACGTTGAAAAACGCGTAAGTATGACGTAGGACGCCTTAAAGCTACAAACAACACATTACAACACCATACGAAACCATAAAACTCCATAATAAACCTAATGAATATGTCCAAGTCCTTTCAAGATCGTACGATAACATCAGGACTTGTTACGACACTGTATGCGGGATTAGCAACATGAAAAGCAATTTATAATAATGTAGGACGCGTTACAACTTATAAGAACACCTTACATCACCGTTCGAAACATTAAAACTCCATAATAAACCTAATGAATTCCTCCGAGTCATTTAATCAGCGAACGACAACTTAGAATATCTTACGACTCTGTATGCCACATTAGCAACTTAATAAGCATGTTACTATAATGTACGGCACCTCACAACTCCTAACAACACCTTACAATACCGTAAGTAAACATAAAATCCATAATAAACCTAATGAATTCGTCTGAGTCTTTTGAACATCGTATTACAAGTTAGGACATCTTAAGACTCTATATGACATATTAGCACGTTGAAAAACGCGTAAGTATGACGTAGGACGCCTTAAAGCTACAAACAACACATTACAACACCATACGAAACCATAAAACTCCATAATAAACCTAATGAATATGTCCAAGTCCTTTCAAGATCGTACGATAACATCAGGACTTGTTACGACACTGTATGCGGGATTAGCAACATGAAAAGCAATTTATAATAATGTAGGACGCGTTACAACTTATAAGAACACCTTACATCACCGTTCGAAACATTAAAACTCCATAATAAACCTAATGAATTCCTCCGAGTCATTTAATCAGCGTACGACAACTTAGAATATCTTACGACTCTGTATGCCACATTAGCAACTTGAAAACCATGTTACTATAATGTACGACACCTCACAACTCCTAACAACACCTTAGAGTACCGTAAGTAAACATAAAATCCATAATAAACCTAATGAATTCGTTCGAGTCCTTTGAACATCGTATTACAAGTTAGGACATCTTAAGACTATATATGACATATTAGCACGTTGAAAAGCACGTAAGTATGACGTAGGACGACTTAAAGCTCCAAACAACACATTACAACACCGTACGAAACCATAATACTCCATAATAAACCTAATGAAATTGTCCAAGTCCTTTCAAGATCGTACGATAAGATCAGGACTTGTTACGACACTGTATGCGGCATTAGCAACATGAAAAGCAATTTATAATAATGTAGGACGTGTTACAACTTTAAAGATCACCTTACATCACCGTTCGAAACATTAAAACTCCATAATAAACCTATTGAATTCCTCCGAGTCATTTAATCAGCGTACGACAACTTAGAATATCTTACGACTCTGTATGCCACATTAGTAACTTGAAAACCATGTTACTATAATGTACGACACCTCACAACTCCAAACAACACCTTAGAGTACCGTAAGTAAACATAAAATCAATAATAAACCTAAAGAATTCGTCCGAGTCCTTTGAACATCGTATTACAAGTTAGGACATCTTAAGAATATGTATGACATATTAGCACGTTGAAAAGCACGTAGGTATGACGTAGGACCCTTTAAAGCTGCAAACAACACCTTATAACACCGTACGAAACCATAAAACTCCATAATAAACCAAATGAATATGTCAAAGTCCTTTGAAAATCGTAAGATAACTCAGGACTTGTTACGACTCTGTATGCGACATTAGCAACATGAAAAACAACTTATAATAATGTAGGACGCGTTACAACTTTTAAGAACACCTTACATCACCGTTTGAAACATTAAAACTCCATAATAAACCTAATGAATTTTCCGAGTCATTTAATCAGCGTACGACAACTTAGAATATCTTACGACTCTGTAGGCCACATTAGCACCTTGAAAAGCATGTTACTATAATGTACGACACCTCACAACTCGTAACAACACCTTACAATACCGTAAGTAAACATAAAATCCATAATAAACCTAATGAATTCGTCCGAGTCTTTTGAACATCGTATTACAAGTTAGAACATCTTAAGACTCTATATGACATATTAGCACGTTGAAAAGCACGTAAGTATGACGTAGGACGCCTTAAAGCTACAAACAACACATTGCAACACCGTACGAAACCATAAAACTCCATAATAAACCTAATGAATTTGTCCAAGTCCTTTTAAGATCGTACGATAACATCACGACTTGTTACGACACTGTATGCGACATTAGCAACATGAAAAGCAATTTATAATAATGGAGGATGCGTTTCAACTTCTAAGAACACCTTACATCACCGTTCGAAACATTAAAACTCCATAATAAACCTAATGAATTCCTCCGAGTCATTTAATCAGCGTACGACAACTTAGAATATCTTATGACTCTGTATGCCACATTAGCAACTTAATAAGCATGTTACTATAATGTACGACACCTCACAACTCCTAACAACACCTTACAATACCGTAAGTAAACATAAAATCCATAATAAACCTAATAAATTCGTCCGAGTCTTTTGAACATCGTATTACAAGTTAGGACATCTTAAGACTCTATATGACATATTAGCACGTTGAAAAACGCGTAAGTATGACGTAGGACGCCTTAAAGCTACAAACAACACATTACAACACCGTACAAAACCATAAAACTCCATAATAAACCTAATGAATATGTCCAAGTCCTTTCAAGATCGTACGATAACATCAGGACTTCTTACGACACTGTATGCGGCATTAGCAACATGAAAAGAAATTTATAATAATGTAGGACGCGTTACAACTTTTAAGAACACCTTACATCACCGTTCGAAACATTAAAACTCCATAATAAACCTAATGAATTCCTCCGAGTCATTTAATCATCCTACGACAACTTAGAATATCTTACGGCTTTGTAGGCCACATTAGCACCTTGAAAAGCATGTTACTATAATGTACGACACCTCACAACTCCTAACAACACCTTAGAGTACCGTAAGTTAACATAAAATCCATAATAAACCTAATGAATTCGTCCGAGTCCTTTGAACATCGTATTACAAGTTAGGACATCTTAAGACTATATATTACATATTAGCATGTTGAAAAGCACGTAAGTATGACGTAGGACGACTTAAAGCTCCAAACAACACATTACAACACCGTACGAAACCATAATACTCCATAATAAACCTAATGAAATTGTCCAAGTCCTTTCAAGATCGTACGATAAGATCAAGACTTGTTACGACACTGTATGCGGCATTAGCAACATGAAAAGCAATTTATAATAATGTAGGACGTGTTACAACTTTAAAGATCACCTTACATCACCGTTCGAAACATTAAAACTCCATAATAAACCTAATGAATTCCTCCGAGTCATTTAATCAGCGTACGACAACTTAGAATATCTTACGACTCTGTATGCCACATTAGCAACTTGAAAACCATGTTACTATAATGTACGACACCTCACAACTCCAAACAACACCTTAGAGTACCGTAAGTAAACATAAAATCAATAATAAACCTAATGAATTCGTCCGAGTCCTTTGAACATCGTATTACAAGTTAGGACATCTTAAGAATCTGTATGACATATTAGCACGTTGAAAAGCACGTAGGTATGACGTAGGACCCTTTAAAGCTGCAAACAACACCTTATAACACCGTACGAAACCATAAAACTCCATAATAAACCTAATGAATATGTCAAAGTCCTTTGAAAATCGTAAGATAACTCAGGACTTGTTACGACTCTGTATGGGACATTAGCAACATGAAAAACAACTTATAATAATGTAGGACGCGTTAAAACTTTTAAGAACACCTTACATCACCGTTTGAAACATTAAAACTCCATAATAAACCTAATGAATTTTCCGAGTCATTTAATCAGCGTACGACAACTTAGAATATCTTACGACTCTGTAGGCCACATTAGCACCTTGAAAAGCATGTTACTATAATGTACGACACCTCACAACTCGTAACAACACCTTACAATACCGTAAGTAAACATAAAATCCATAATAAACCTAATGAATTCGTCCGAGTCTTTTGAACATCGTATTACAAGTTAGAACATCTTAAGACTCTATATGACATATTAGCACATTGAAAAGCACGTAAGTATGACGTAGGACGCCTTAAAGCTACAAACAACACATTGCAACACCGTACGAAACCATAAAACTCCATAATAGACCTAATGAATTTGTCCAAGTCCTTTTAAGATCGTACGATAACATCACGACTTGTTACGACACTGTATGCGACATTAGCAACATGAAAAGCAATTTATAATAATGGAGGATGCGTTTCAACTTCTAAGAACACCTTACATCACCGTTCAAAACATTAAAACTCCATAATAAACCTAATGAATTCCTCCGAGTCATTTAATCTGCGTACGACAACTTAGAATATCTTACGACTCTGTATGCCACATTAGCAACTTAATAAGCATGTTACTATAATGTACGGCACCTCACAACTCCTAACAACACCTTACAATACCGTAAGTAAACATAAAATCCATAATAAACCTAATGAATTCGTCCGAGTCTTTTGAACATCGTATTACAAGTTAGGACATCTTAAGACTCTATATGACATATTAGCACGTTGAAAAACGCGTAAGTATGACGTAGGACGCCTTAAAGCTACAAACAACACATTACAACACCGTACAACACCATAAAACTCCATAATAAACCTAATGAATATGTCCAAGTCCTTTCTAGATCGTACGATAACATCAGGACTTCTTACGACACTGTATGCGGCATTAGCAACATGAAAAGAAATTTATAATAATGTAGGACGCGTTACAACTTTTAAGAACACCTTACATCACCGTTCGAAACATTAAAACTCCATAATAAACCTAATGAATTCCTCCGAGTCATTTAATCATCCTACGATAACTTAGAATATCTTACGGCTTTGTAGGCCACATTAGCACCTTGAAAAGCATGTTACTATAATGTACGACACCTCACAACTCCTAACAACACGTTAGAGTACCGTAAGTAAACATAAAATCCATAATAAACCTAATGAATTCGTCCGAGTCCTTTGAACATCGTATTACAAGTTAGGACATCTTAAGACTATATATGACATATTAGCATGTTGAAAAGCACGTAAGTATGACGTAGGACGACTTAAAGCTCCAAACAACACATTACAACACCGTACGAAACCATTATACTCAATAATAAACCTAATGAAATTGTCCAAGTCCTTTCAAGATCGTACGATAACATCAGGACTTGTTACGACACTGTATGCGGCATTAGCAACATGAAAAGCAATTTATAATAATGTAGGACGCGTTACAACTTCTAAGAACAACTTACATCACCGTTCGAAACATTAAAACTCCATAATAAACCTAATGAATTCCTCCGAGTCATTTAATCAGCGTACGACAACTTAGAATATCTTACGACTCTGTATGCCACATTAGCAACTTGAAAACCATGTTACTATAATGTACGACACCTCACAACTCCTAACAACACCTTAGAGTACCGTAAGTAAACATAAAATCCATAATAAACCTAATGAATTCGTCCAAGTCCTTTGAACATCGTATTACAAGTTAGGACATCTTAAGGCTATACATGACATATTAGCACGTTGAAAAGCACGTAAGTATGACGTAGGACGACTTAAAGCTCCAAACAACACATTACAACACCGTACGAAATTATAATACTCCATAATAAACCTAATGAAATTGTCCAAATCCTTTCAAGATCGTACGATAACATCAGGACTTGTTACGACACTGTATGCGGCATTAGCAACATGAAAAGCAATTTATAATAATGTAGGACGCGTTACAACTTCTAAGAACACCTTACATCACCGTTCGAAACATTAAAACTCCATAATAAACCTAATGAATTCCTCCGAGTCATTTAATCATCCTACGACAACTTAGAATATCTTACGGCTCTGTATGCCACATTAGCAACTTGAAAACCATGTTACTATAATGTACGACACCTCACAACTCCTAACAACACCTTATAGTACCGTAAGTAAACATAAAATCCATAATAAACCTAATGAATTCGTCTGAGTCCTTTGAACATCGTATTACAAGTTATGACATCTTAAGACTATATATGTCATATTAGCACGTTGAAAAGCACGTAAGTATGACGTAGGACGACTTAAAGCTCCAAACAACACATTACAACACCGTACGAAACCATAAAACTCCATAATAAACCTAATGAAATTGTCCAAGTCCATTCAATATCGTACGATAACATCAGGACTTGTTACGACACTGTATGCGACATTAGCAACATGAAAAGCAATTTAAAATAATGTAGGACGCGTTACAACTTCTAAGAACACCTTACATCACCGTTCGAAACATTAAAACTCCATAATAAACCTAATGAATTCCTCCGAGTCATTTAATCATCCTACGACAACTTAGAATATCTTACGGCTCTGTATGCCACATTAGCAACTTGAAAACCATGTTACTATAATGTACGACACCTCACAACTCCTAACAACACCTTATAGTACCGTAAGTAAACATAAAATCCATAATAAACCTAATGAATTCGTCTGAGTCCTTTGAACATCGTATTACAAGTTTGGTCATCTTAAGAATCTGTATGACATATTAGCACGTTGAAAAGCACGTAAGTATGACGTAGGACGCCTTAAAGCTACAAACAACACATTAAAACACCGTACGAAACCATAAAACTCCATAATAAACCTAATGAAATTGTCCAAGTCCTTTCAAGATCGTACGATAACATCAGGACTTGTACGACACTGTATGCGACATTAGCAACATGAAAAGCAATTTATAATAATGTAGGACGCGTTACAACTTCTAAGAACACCTTACATCACCGTTCGAAACATTAAAACTGTTGGTCCATAAAGATCGTGATTTCAGTGCTATATTGACTTGTTTAACAACAAAATACCCAAGACTTGAACAACAAAGTGTATAATAACCAAACAAACCCAATAACAAGATTACAACACAAAACCGAGGTATATAAGCTACAAAGATAAGTAGAATATGCTCCTAGCACCTCGGATGAACGATTACACAACACAATCAGTGGATAAGAGTTTTGTTTAAAGATGTGCAAAAGTTGTATTCAAATGAGGATAAGGTTACAATATATATCGGTGTTAGGTTCGCTGATAGATTCGCTATAGCGAATCTATCTAGCGAACCAACACAGGTTCGCTGGGCACAATTAGGTTCGCCCAGTCAAAACCTTATAGACACTAAACTGAGCTACGGGCGAATCTATAGATTCGCCCGTAGTTTCGCTAGTACAAAAGCTTATAAATAACATACAAAATACATACAAAAGTAACACCGACACACCGGTGAGTCCAGCCTATACATGTGACTATCAATACTCCCCCTAGGTTGGACCTCACCTAGGGAAGTCTTCTGATTCAGCTCCGTCTTTGTCTTGGCTTCAAAGATATTCAACGTACGCTCCTGCCCTGTCTTCGATACCGGCCAAAGGATTGGTAACGTCTTCTGATCCGGCCTCATCTTCACTAAACACTAACATAGATTCCACAAACTCTGCATCTGTGACCTCAGTATCAGGCATTTGTTGAACTGTCGTTTCCGCCTGAATTTCTACAGTTTGCTCCTCGCCCGTAACCTCCAAATCTATAACCTGCATCGGTTTCTCGAACCTCCTCTCAATCGATTGATCCAGCTGTCTAGATAGATCTTCCATGTCCATACGCTGATCATCAGTTCTTCTTAGCCTTTCATTCACACTTCTGAGTTCAGCACGAATCCCCCGGGCTTTGTTTGCGACCTTCACAAACAGGTTCGCTTCGGTCTTCGTATCATCTCCAGCCCCGTGCTTTATCCTGTTCTCGCACAACACCCTCAGATCCTCATCACAGAAAGAAAAGATCTCCATTGGGTCAAACAATCTGATTTCAGGACGATCTTCCCCTTTTAATCTGATAACAGCTTCACCCGTGCTGTTATCGTAAAACCATTTAAAGAAATCCTGCAGCCTGGGTGGCTGAGTGTCAGGAACCCTAACCCTGGTCATTGCCTTCGGCGCATCAATCTTCAACACGATCTTTCCCTTCCACGAGATCCAATGCCTATCTTTCTTCTGCCTCATTCTCCTCGGCTTCTGATATCCAAAATCAATAAAATTGGTCTTTGCGGCCTCCCTGATTGTAACTTCGAACGCACAAGCCCTTCCACTTTCTTCTTTACCCAACAATGGTAGCTCTGCCAGCCTACGCAAGTCCCATCTTGGTAAGGTGGCGAAGTGCTTCCTGTTCTTGATATACGTAATGTCACCGCCCCTTCTTTTAACCATATAGGCATCCACCAAACTATTATACTTCCACGCTATCACCTGCCTATCTAGCTGTTTGGTGTTGGGTTCATCTAGGTGTTGAAATATCGGCACCTCAGGGACAGCTTGTCCTTCTATTCGGAACCACTCAGATTTGTCTAGCTCAACATGTTCAAACTGATAGCTGACCCCCTTTTCTTCCACCTTATATGATTCGGGCTCATCATCCAGATCTTCCTCACTATCTACATCTATATCAACCTCCGGTTCGTCTATCAAAGTGTAATCCATACCCGATCCTCCGACCACTTCTTCTCCTTCAAATACATCTAAATCAATACCCATATCCTCGTGAAACTCCTCCTCAACTGCCTTTCCCTTTCCTTTGTCAGAATCCCCAAATACAACATCCATTAACGGATACTTTGCAGCATCCGTTAAGGAGTTCAGTTCGGCTTCAGTCATAGCAGGTTCAGTCCCCTCCTTCTCTTTCAAACTGTTTAGTTCCTTGAAGATCCTGACCATCAGACACTGCTGATCCTTCATCATCCTTCCCATCTCATATATAACTGTTGACTTCTCAGCATCCTGTGTCTCCAACTCTTCATACTTACCTTTCAACTCAACCAATTCTGCCTTCAACCTTTCAATCTCACCTTTCAACTCATTTCCAGACTCAGCAGATGTACCCCCGGTATCGTGTCTTGCTTTCTTTGACCCTTCAGCATGTGCATCAGACTTTTTCTTCATTCGCTGTTCCCTACCAGCATCAATTTCAGCCTGAATTTCATCAACCTCTCGATCGAATGAGTAATCCTTTTCTTTGGCATACGCTTTTCCGTTTCTTCATCTTCTTCTCTACAATCTCTATGTTCTCTCCACCCCTTTTCCTTTCCGTCTCCATCAACCTCTGTATATAAACCCATCTTTCTGCAGAGTACATGTTCTCCCATAGATATGAAGTCCTACCCACACAGTCCGATCTCACAGAATTGCAATCTTTGAAGATCCTCGGGTGCATCTCCCAGATCTTTAGTTCTGCACCCACTACCGGCAGATTTGGCAGTTTGTCATTCAGAATCATCTGAATGAATCTGGGGTACATCAACCACTTAGCCCCTTTGGTGGCATGGATGTTCTCGAGTAGATAGTTGAAAATCAGCTTCGCAAGATTGGCTTTTTGCCCTCGGCAAAACAGCATCATAGCGCGTGCCCAGTCTAAGTTCAGCCCGTCCGTACCCCCTTTCCTATGATCCAGGCACATAATAAACACGTGTGCGATGTACCTCCATTCCTGGATCAAATAGGACTTTACAAACTCCATTTTCTTCTCACCGGGCATCGGACCCTCATACCCAACAGTCCGGAATGCTCCATACACTTCCTCAGCAGTCATACCCACCTCCTCTCCAACATCCTCTTCTAACCCCAGGATTCTAGCCAGATCGGCTTCAGTAAACTCCAGATCATAGCCACCGACTTTGGCACATATGCGTGATGGCTGTACCGACACGTTCATTACCGCAGTTCGCCAGAAATCCCGAACATGCAGTTCATATATAGTAGGTGAGTGAGAAATGGCATGATATATGTGAGAGGACTTCAGCCATTTGATACAGTCTCTATATCCGCCGGCCTTTTCGAAATTCTCGTCAAGCAAAGCACACATGTTGTGCTTTCTTTCGAAGAATAATGTCGACATTGTGCCTGAAAAATAAAAGATGATTGATCAGAAATGAAGATTTAAAAAAAAGTTAATAGGTTCGCTGGAAAATAGGTTCGCTGAAAGAGCGAACCTTAGATTTTGGCACCAGAACCTATAGATTCGCTGACATGAAAAATCAGTCATCTTGGTCGAGCGAATGTATAGGTTCGCTAGAAACAGTCGGGCGAATCTATGTTGTTGCGCGGGCAGCATAACGACATAGGTTCGCTCGAAGTTTTGAACCTTCGTTCAGATTCGCCAGACGAACACATAGGTTCGCTGGAAACCCTAGATTTTGAAAAACGGCCAGAATCACAATCAATACACCATTATCAAGCATACAAAGTAACAAACAGGTAGTATAATCATCAAAGGGGACAAATATGAAGTAAAAGTCTAACAAAACACACCAAAACAGACATTTATTTACACACAATCACAGATCGACAATTTTAGGGTTTTAACAGCGCGATTAAGGGTTTAAAACACTGATTAAGATGAAAGCGATTACATACCGGACAATATTTGTGATGTTTTAAGTGTGAAAAACCGGTGAAATAGTGAGAATCGAACGTTTGGCGTTTGGATTTTGAAAGTCTGCTACAGTACAGTTGACAGCGAATGTGTGAGATATTTCGCTGTCACTGTATATATATACTGGCACAGGTTCGCTGGCAGACAGACCAGCGAACTTTAGATTCGCTAGAAGACCAAGAGTCAAAACGGCCTTTGGCGCGGTGCAAAAAGGTTGCGGGCGAACCTGAGATTCGGGCGAACCTGTAGGTTCGCTAGCAGGTTCGCTCGCACACAAATTAAAATATTTTTGGTTTTTCTCAAATTTTAAGTTCTTTGTAAATTCGTGAAAACGTCCCACGATTTCAACGCTCCAAAAATAAACATAAACAAATATAATCCTAAAAATACTAATAATAACAAGATAGGAGTTAAAAATAAAATGAAAAAAAAAGGAATTTTAAACGCTAATAAGGATATATATCTTTCATGATGTTTTGAGCAGAATCCGGAGAATCATCGATTGGCGGGATTGCAGATATGTTTGTCCATTTAAACCCATGCCTTAGTCCTTTCAACAAGAGATCAGCAGCTTCTTTTATCATGTTTTTGGTTTGATTGAAGAATGCTCAGACAACTTGGTCCCCACAGACATCTAGGTAAAAGAACAAGTTCTGTCATCAGGGTATATCTGAGCAATACGATTGACTTTGCTTGAATTTCAATGATCAACTTTTGAATTTTGATCGATGCATTTGCTTCTTTTGACACATGTGCAATTTTTGCATCTTTTCTTTGTGAGTGGAGCTTGTCAACAATTGATTCTTTTGAACACAATGCGACTTATTATTTGGGAAACTCAAATAGTTCAGAGCTCCAGGTCTATACCGACGTATAACAGAGGAGATAAACATTTGAGCATGCTCGGTGAATCTTCAGGTCAATACTTCCGTATAGCAGAGAAGATCCACCAACTCCAGGTCAATACTTTCGTATAGCAGAGGAGTTAAGCACTTTGACTCAATACGTTCTGAGGAGTTAACAAGTAACTCACTCAGAGGTTTTTCCGAAGAGCATCACTAGCAGCTTTTTATTTTATTTGTTTTGCATACTAGAAACTCGATTCGGGGATAGGGCGAGGGTGATTTGGGATGTTTAGGGAAATCAATGCAAAGATTTGACGCTCTCAACCCATTTTTGACAGAACCTTTATCTTTGTGCAATCCAATCATGTCAAGGAGATAATCCTTGTTGTCGAGATCTTGAACGTTATGTTTGGCTACACAATCACTGTTTACTTTGTTTTCGGGCTGAGCCTATCTGACATATCCCAAACGCAATGCTTCTGACCTCCTTCAACTACTCTTCAACATCAATCAAAACGGAGATCCTGAAATAGCAAAATTTGAAAAACTATAAATAGTTAATCTTTTATATCTCCCCCAGAATTTCTATATAATAGCCGTCTAACAAGAAATTTTTGTTTTTCAGATTTTCTTAATATATATATACAGAAGTGAAAGAAAAATAAGAGAAAATAAAATGAGATAAAATAAAGGAGCGAAGAATTAGAGTGACCCACGGAATTTTCAAAGAAGAAAAAGAAAAGATTATTTACATATCTACAAATGGATTCTCACAGAAAAAGGTTTTCAAAAAGATATAAGTCCCAGCATGGAGATCAGTTCATAAAAAGATCAGCTTTTTGCTTTCGAGTTTCAATAGGAATAATATCAATAAACCCCTTTTCCTGTGCATCCCGGATTGCATGAATTCTTGTTTCAATGTGCTTGGTGCGAGTGTGATGAATAGGATTCTTGGCAATTCCAACAGCTGCTTCATTATCACAAAAGAGTGGCGTATGAAGAAAGTTGATGCCATAATCCATCATCTGATGTTGAATCCAGAGCACTTGGCAACAGCAACTTGACGCAGCAATGTATTCTGCTTCTCCTGTGGACAGAGAGACAGTTGTTTGCTTCTTGCTTTGCCAGGAAACAAGACATTCTCCAAGGTATTGACATCCGCCAGTGACTGATTTCCTGTTAATCCTGCAGCCAGCATGATCACTATCAGAAAAGGCATGTAAATCAAAGTTCCCACCTTTTGGGTACCAAAGTCCCAAACGAGAGGAACCCTTAAGGTAACGAAAAATTCGTTTAACAGCTTTTTCATGTGATTCTTTTGGATTGGCTTGGAAACGAGCACAGTAACACACGGCAAATGTTATATCTGGACGGCTTGCAGTCAGATACATGAGAGATCCGATCATCGAGCGGTACCGATGAGCATCTACAGGATTCCCATTATCATCGGAAGTAAGGCATGTTTGAGCTGTAAAAGGAATCAATTCAGGAGAAGAATCATCCATGCCAAACTTCGTGAGGATTTCTTTGATATATTTCTCTTGGTGGATCAGAATTCCATCAGGCTTTTGTTCCACTTGCAGCCCCAAGAAGAACCACATCTCCCCCATTATGGTCATCTCAAAACGATCCATCATCACCTTCTCAAATTCTCTACACAACCCTTCATTAGTCGAACCAAAAATGATATCATCAACATACACTTGAACGTTCAGCAGCTCGCCATTCACCTCCTTCTTGAACAATGTCATATCTATAGTCCCACGAGAGAAACCTTTGCTGAGAAGATACTGTGTAAGAGTTTCATACCAGATCCGTGGAGCTTGATGCAACCCATACAAGGATTTATCAAGCTTGTAAACCTTTGACGGGAAATCTGGATCCTCGAAACCTGGTGGTTGACATACATAGATCTCCTCATCGATATCTCCATATAGAAATGCACATTTCACATCCATCTGATAAAATTTAAAGTTTTTGTTCGCAGCATGAGCAAGAAAGATTCTGATGGCTTCCAGGCGAGCGACTGGAGCAAAAACTTCGGTGTAGTCAATCCCCTCCTCTTGAGCAAATCCTTGAACAACCAGTCTCGCCTTGTTTCTAATTACAACACCGCGATCATCTGGCTTGTTTCGGAAAACCCATTTAGTGCCGATTGGACACTTGTTAGGGGGAAGATCAACCAATTCCCAAACTTTAAGCTTCCTGAATTGCTGCAGTTCCATTTGCATGGCGTCCACCCAACTAGGATCTTCAAGTGCTTGTTTATAATTCTTTGGAACAACTTGAGACAGAAAGGCAGCATAGAGACATTCATTTATCAAACCACTCTGACTCCGAGTTCGCACACCATCAGTAATTGATCCGATGATATAATCATGAGGGTGGTTTTTCAGAGTTTTGAATTCAGTGTTGAGGAGTAAAGGATTGGTTTCGGTTGGGGTTGGTGGATTAGGTGGTTGTGAAGGTGTAGTATGTGAAGCTGAAGGAATTGTATTAGTGGTAGATTGAATGGTAGTGGATGAGGATGGAATATCTGATGGAGAAGTTGAAACAGTTTGAGGTGGTGGAGGTGGTGGAATGTCAAATGAAGTGGGAGGTAGTTGTGTAGTTGAAGTTGAAGGTTGTGATTGTGACGGTGTAGGTGGATGATTGAAAATAGAAACTGATGTGTGTGGAATGATGTCGTCATCGTCAGAGTCAGGAAGATTAAATGATTTGAAAATAGTGGTGGAATCATAAAACCAAGCCGGTTCACTGCCAATACTGGTAGTGTTTGACTCTTGCCAGTCAACATAGTAGGACTCTTGCACAATCCGCGTTCGCTTGTTGTAAACACGATACGCCTTTTGTGTGTTCGAGTATCCCACAAAGAAGCATTCATCAGAGACAGCACCAAACTTCGTCTTCTGATCTTGGGTATTCAAAAGAGTGCAAGAACATCCAAAGGGGCGTAGAAAATCAATCAGCGGCTTAATCCCTCGAAACAGTTGGTATGAAGTCTTCATCTTTTCCTTGACAATCAGTACCCTGTTAAGAACATAAGCTGCACAATTAACTACCTCAGCCCAGAAAATAATTGGAAGCTTTGACTCAATCAGCATAGTTCTAGCAGCCTCCACAAGGGTCCGATTCTTCCTTTCAGCAACACCATTTTGTTGTGGTGTTCGGGCGGCGCTAAACTGTCTGAGAATACCCCGTTGTTCACAGAAGGAGTTGAAGATGTGGTTTCTGAATTCAGTTCCGTTATCGCTTCTGATGGCTTGAACCTTCTTCTTTCCAAGAACCTCGATTAGAGGAATCAGCTTCATCAACTCTTCGGCAGTCTCACTCTTGTTTGCCATGAATCTCACCCAGGTGTACCTAGAGTAATCATCTGTGACAACCAAGCAATAAGACTTTTTAGCAATAGATTTGACACTTATTGGACCAAATAAATCAGTATGTAACAATTCGAGGGGTTCTGAGATGGTATTTGTAATTTTAAGTTTGTGTGGCTTTTTGTGCTGTTTTCCTTTAGCACAAGCCATGCATTTCTCAACCACTGAAAAGTCTTTGAGTGGTAAACCCCTAACCAAATTGTTCTTAACCAATTTATTCAGAATTTTAAAATTAATGTGCCCTAAACGTTTATGCCACAGAAACGATTCAAAAGATGAAGCTTTAGACAGGAGACAGGTCATGGTGGAAATTGATTCCTTTGATCCCATATTCAGCATATAGGTATCATTTCGTCTCGGAGCTCGCATGATCACCATATCTTCAGGAATAGAAAACTCTGGCTTCAAGAATAAGCATTCATTTGGGAGAAACATCACTGGAATATTCTTATCACAAATTTGTGATGCACTGAGAAGGTTGAATGCCAGTTCAGGAACATAGTTGACGTCTTCCAAAGTAAGTGAGCCATTTGAGACTTCTCCTTGACCAATCATCTTGCCACCTTTCTTGTCTCCCGCAAAAGCAACATAACCGCCATTTATAATCCTATAGTTAGTCAGAAGGTCCTTCAACCCTGTCATATGTTTGGAACATCCGCTGTCAATATGCCAATGACTATTTACAACGGCATTTGAATGTTCCTGACATTTATTAAAAGAAATGAAAAGTTAGACCTTTGAAATTGGCACCCAAGCCTTGGTGTACTTGGGTGGTGGAGCAGATGAAGAATTACAAAAGAAATTATTTACAAATGTGTTTAATCTTTTTCCGAAAGATTTTTGCCTTGAGCTGTTTTGGATTAGCTTAGGGCATTGCTTAACAGTATGACCAGTATTCCCACATTTAAAACAATGAGACTTCAAACCAGATTTTGAAATTTTGTTAACAGGAATTTTATCTACTTCAATTTCCTCATCACATTCAGACAGTTGATAGTTGCAGTCACTGTAAGAGTCATAGAGTTCTTTTGACTTAACTGTTGTGACTTTAACTTTATCAGATTCAGGTTTTGGTTTAAGAATGTATGAAAAAGATGATTCCTTGTCTTTTGGTTTTGAAATTCTCACTGGTGTGAAAGATGGAATTTGATGAGTGAAGAACTTTTGAAAACAATTTGTTTTGGTTTGACTTTCAGAGACATGACCTGAAAGTTTGTCTTTGTCATTCACACACACATTTTTAATCAAATCATCATTCAACACATTAGGGTTTGAAGTAGAGCACCCTAAAATACTATTAGACATGAAATTGTTCGAATATGACACATTACTACAAACAGAATTAATTAAACTAATGTCTTCAAAAGACTTCTTGGAATCAGAACTACTGTAATCACTACTGCTAGAACAACCGAGCCCAACACTCCCACCATATGCGTAATCCTCTCTAACTTCCTTAAGATTTACTTCACTTAAACCTGCAATGGAACTGTCAGTATCATTCTGCATAATCTCTTGAATTAACTCATTTGAGGTATGAGGAATAGGTGTAGGAGAGTAACAGAAAGTACTAGGTGGAGGATATGCATATGTTTCATTGTTACTAAGACCCAAACCCGTCTTAACTCTGGCTCTCCTTTGTTTCTTGCATAGTTCCTCCCTTTTCATACCAGATATCGTCCACTGCTGCAATTTGTTTTTAAGTTTTCTTGCTTCAAATTCAGCAAGTGTAACTTGCTCAGTCAAGTAGTTTATTTCACAGTTCTTTTCCAAAAGAGTTCTTTTTAAGTGTTCATTTTCCTTTAAGGCTTCTCTTAATTTGACAAAATATTTTGATTCACTTAATTTAAGCTCTTTGATGGTCCTTTTTAATTCGTTTTCGTTTGACATTAACAATTTATTAGCTTTGTATATGCCAATTAAACGAATTTTGCAAGCAGATGAACACATATCTTCAATAACATCGTAAGGAAGACCAATTACCAGTTTTTCGGCGGCAAGAGCACGATCACACTGGCAGTAGGGAGTGCTTCTTTTGAATTCATCAACTGCATCTAGCCTTGCCTTCTCAATCATTTCTTCCAAGCTAAGCTTTATCTCCTCCTCATGCTTCACTTCATTAACAGCAGCTTCACAAACCAACCCTGAATGATTCAGATGTCCTTGAACAATAACATCTGACTGATCTTTATCAGCATTCTCCACTTTCTCTTCCTCATCTTTTCCATAAAATTCTTTGAATGGATCAAAGCAATTTATATCGTTGTCATCAATCTCAGCAATCTCAGCAACAAGGGCATGATTAATCTCCTCCTTGGTTTCTTCAATTTCTGCACTCCAATCAAAGTTGGTGAGTAGTGCAGTTTCATTCTTTGACTTTGCTTCCTCAACCCTTTCTTGATTTGGAGCAGATCTTGGATTTGCAGAGTTTACTGGCTCAGTAACAATTGGTAAAGGGCATTCCCTTTTGAAGTGTCCCAATTGTTTGCAGTTAAAGCATCTCAACTTTCCCTTGTCATACCCCAGCTTGCTATTCTGTCCCTGATTTCCAAAGTTTCTTCTACCGGTTCTTTCCATGAATCGTCTGGCACAAAGAGTAAGCATAGCCATCTGCCATTGGATGTCTGTTTCCTCCAGATCATCAGGATCCACCTGATACATATCTTCTATAGTCATACCCTTCCCTTTTAACTCACCTGCAACAAGAGCTTCATAACTGTGCACAAACATTCCAAATAAAGCCATAGTGTCAGATGGAATCTGAGTGGTGACAGATGCATTTGAGCTTGAACCAACATTTGAAGGTGCACCAGCAGATTTAGTAGACACATGACTTGATGATCCTCTAGATGCAGCACTGTATATATATATGAGTTTGCAGCGGATGAAATAAGTGCAGCATTTTGAGAAGGAATGTTTGGAACCATCATTGACTGATTATATTCTCTTCTCTTCACATCAAGGTCACTTCAGCTTGTTTATAACGTCCATCAGTTTGTAGTCAGGAAAGTTTCTTTCTTGTTTCAACAGCTTGATTTGAAGACTCCACTGAGGAGGAAGAGAATCTAACAGTTTTGCAACTTGTTCATGATTGCCCAGCTTACTTGACACAGATAGGAATCGATTTGTAATATCAGTCAAGTTCTCTTGTGAGTACCCCACGAAAGAGTTGAATTCTTTTTCAGCTTGAGCTTTTCTATCCAGTTTCAGATCCTCATTGCCATCATAAAACTCACACAATGCATCATACAAGCTTTTTGCAGTTGTGTGTTCAGCAAACCTGTTGAAGATGTCCTGATGCAAGCAAAGTATCAATGCACCTAGTGCCTTCTTGTCACGATCAAGTAACTTGATATCTGTTTCAGTAAAAGTACTTGAATCTGTGTTTATTGAAGTGACGGTTCCTTCAACTGTTGTTGGCACGTGCGGACCATTTACTATAGATTCCCATTGGTTGTAGTCCGTGTAGTAGAAAAATGCTTTCAAACATCTTTTCCAATCTTCAAAGTTTTCACCACTAACAAGCCTCGGTGGCCTGTTAGGTTGAACGCTATCCAGATCATTCATATTCAGTGTTGATGAAGTCACAACTTTGAACAGATTATAGATTCGCTGAAGACAAACAGATTCGCTGGCTAGATTCGCTCAAAGAACATAGCAGATTCGCTGATAGATTCGCTAGACAAGCGAACAGATTCGCTGACAAGCAAGCACAGTTTCGCTCGCCTGATTTTGGCAGCAGTTTCGCTTGCACAGTCAGCCAAACAAGTGAACTTTCGTTCAATGATATGTCAGATTCGCTGGCCACAACACAAACCAACAGAACAAAAATTTGAATTAGATTCGCTGGATGAACAGCTAGTTTCGCTGGATGAGCAGATAGATTCGCTGGATAACGAACCAGCCTGTAACAGTACGAAAGCAACCCGAAAAGCTTCAAAACTTGACCATTTGCATACACGTTTGTTTTAAAAGCTTCCTATGACCAAATAACACAATACTTGAGCAAAATACAACTCCAAAACACCAAAACAAGCTTAGAACAGAATCAAATAGTGTTTCGACCCAAAAACTCCAAAATCAACACAAAAATCACTTGAATCAAACAATCAAGAGCACTAAGGCTCTGATACCATATTGTTGGTCCATAAAGATCGTGATTTCAGTGCTATATTGACTTGTTTAACAACAAAATACCCAAGACTTGAACAACAAAGTGTATAATAACCAAACAAACCCAATAACAAGATTACAACACAAAACCGAGGTATATAAGCTACAAAGATAAGTAGAATATGCTCCTAGCACCTCGGATGAACGATTACACAACACAATCAGTGGATAAGAGTTTTGTTTAAAGATGTGCAAAAGTTGTATTCAAATGAGGATAAGGTTACAATATATATCAGTGTTAGGTTCGCTGATAGATTCGCTATAGCGAATCTATCTAGCGAACCAACACAGGTTCGCTGGGCACAATTAGGTTCGCCCAGTCAAAACCTTATAGACACTAAATACAATTAGGTTCGCTAGTACAAAAGCTTATAAATAACATACAAAATACATACAAAAGTAACACCGACACACCGATGAGTCCAACCTATACATGTGACTATCAAAAACTCCATAATAAACCTAATGAATTCCTCCGACTCAGTTAATCCGCGTACGACAACTTAGAATATCTTACGACTTTGTATGCCACATTAGCAACTTGAAAACCATGTTACTATAATGTACGACACCTCACAACTCCTAACAACACCTTAGAGTACAGTAAGTAAACATAAAATCCATAATAAACCTAATGAATTCGTCCGAGTCCTTTGAACATCGTATTACAAGTTAGGACATCTTAAGACTATATATGTCATATTAGCACGTTAAAAAGCACGTAAGTATGACGTAGGACGACTTAAAGCTCCACACAACACATTACAACACCGTACGAAACCATAAAACTCCATAATAAACCTAATGAAATTGTCCAAGTCCTTTCAATATCGTACGATAACATCAGGACTTGTTACGACACTGTATGCGACATTAGCAACATGAAAAGCAATTTAAAATAATGTAGGACGCGTTACAACTTCTAAGAACACCTTACATCACGGTTCGAAATATTAAAACTCCATAAAAAACCTAATGAATTCCTCCGAGTCATTTAATCATCCTACGACAACTTAGAATATCTTACGGCTCTGTATGCCACATTAGCAACTTGAAAACCATGTTACTATAATGTACGACACCTCACAACTCCTAACAACACCTTATAGTACCGTAAGTAAACATAAAATCCATAATAAACCTAATGAATTCGTCTGAGTCCTTTTAACATCGTATTACAAGTTAGGTCATCTTAAGAATCTGTATGACATATTAGCACGTTGAAAAGCACGTAAGTATGACGTAGGACGCCTTAAAGCTACAAACAACACATTAAAACACCGTACGAAACCAAAAAACTACATAATAAACCTAATGAAATTGTCCAAGTCCTTTCACGATCGTACGATAACATCAGGACTTGTACGACACTGTATGCGACATTAGCAACATGAAAAGCAATTTATAATAATGTAGGACGCGTTACAACTTCTAAGAACACCTTACATCACCGTTCGAAACATTAAAACTCCATAATAAACCTAATGAATTCCTCCGAGTCATTTAATAAGCATACGACAACTTAGAATATCTTACGACTCTGTATGCCACATTAGCAACTTGAAAACCATGTTACTATAATGTACGACACCTCACAACTCCTAACAACACCTTAGAGTACCGTAAGTAAACATAAAATCCATAATAAACCAAATGAATTCGTCCGAGTCCTTTGAACATCGTATTACAAGTTAGGACATCTTAAGACTATATATGACATATTAGCACGTTGAAAAGCACGTAAGTATGACGTAGGACACCTTAAAGCTACAAACAACACATTACAACACTGTACGAAACCATAAAACTCCATAATAAACCTAATGAAATTGTCCAAGTCCTTTCAAGATTGTACGATAACATCAGGACTTGTTACGACACTCTATGCGGCATTAGCAACATGAAAAGCAATTTATAATAATGTAGGACGCGTTACAACTTCTAAGAACACCTTACATCACCGTTCGAAACGTTAAAACTCCATAATAAACCTAATGAATTCCTTCGAGTCATTTAATCATCCTACGACAACTTAGAATATCTTACGGCTCTGTATGCCACATTAGCAACTTGAAAACCATGTTACTATAATGTACGACACCTCACAACTCCTAACAACACCTTAGAGTACAGTAAGTAAACATAAAATCCATAATAAACCTAATGAATTCGTCCGAGTCCTTTGAACATCGTATTACAAGTTAGGACATCTTAAGACCATATATGTCATATTAGCACGTTGAAAAGCACGTAAGTATGACGTAGGACGACTTAAAGCTCCAAACAACACATTACAACACCGTACGAAACCATAAAACTCCATAATAAACCTAATGAAATTGTCCAAGTCCTTTCAATATCGTACGATAACATCAGGACTTGTTACGACACTCTATGCGGCATTAGCAACATGAAAAGCAATTTATAATAATGTAGGACGCGTTACAACTTCTAAGAACACCATACATCACCGTTCGAAACATTAAAACTCCATAATAAACCTAATGAATTCCTCCGAGTCATTTAATAAGCATACGACAACTTAGAATATCTTACGACTCTGTATGCCACGTTAGCAACTTGAAAACCATGTTACTATAATGTACGACACCTCACAACTCCTAACAACACCTTAGAGTACAGTAAGTAAACATAAAATCCATAATAAACCTAATGAATTCGTCCGAGTCCTTTGAACATCGTATTACAAGTTAGGACATCTTAAGACCATATATGTCATATTAGCACGTTGAAAAGCACGTAAGTATGACGTAGGACGACTTAAAGCTCCAAACAACACATTACAACACCGTACAAAACCATAAAACTCCATAATAAACCTAATGAAAATTTTCAAGTCCTTTCAATATCGTACGATAACATAAGGACTTGTTACGGACACTGTATGCGACATTAGCAAAATGAAAAGCAATTTAAAATAATGTAGGACGCGTTACAACTTCTAAGAACACCTTACATCACAGTTCGAAACATTAAAACTCCATAATAAACCTAATGAATTCCTCCGAGTCATTTAATCATCCTACGACAACTTAGAATATCTTACGGCTTTGTATGCCACATTAGCAACTTGAAAACCATGTTACTATAATGTACGACACCTCACAACTCCTAACAACACCTTATAGTACCGTAAGTAAACATAAAATCCATAATAAACCTAATGAATTCGTCTGAGTCCTTTGAACATCGTATTACAAGTTAGGTCATCTTAAGAATCTGTATGACATATTAGCACATTGAAAAGCACGTAAGTATGACGTAGGACGCCTTAAAGCTACAAACAACACATTAAAACACCGTACGAAACCATAAAACTCCATAATAAACCTAATGAAATTGTCCAAGTCCTTTCAAGATCGTACGATAACATCAGGACTTGTACGACACTGTATGCGACATTAGCAACATGAAAAGCAATTTATAATAATGTAGGACGCGTTACAACTTCTAAGAACACCTTACATCATCGTTCGAAACATTAAAACTCCATAATAAACCTAATGAATTCCTCCGACTCATTTAATCAGCGTACGACAACTTAGAATATCTTACGACTCTGTATGCCACATTAGCAACTTGAAAACCATGTTACTATAATGTAGGACACCTCACAACTCCTAACAACACCTTAGAGTACCGTAAGTAAACATAAAATCCATAATAAACCTAATGAATTCGTCCGAGTCCTTTGAACATCGTATTACAAGTTAGGACATCTTAAGACTATATATGACATATTAGCACGTTGAAAAGCACGTAAGTATGACGTAGGACACCTTAAAGCTACAAACAACACATTACAACACCGTACGAAACCATAAAACTCCATAATAAACCTAATGAAATTGTCCAAGTCCTTTCAAGATTGTACGATAACATCAGGACTTGTTACGACATTGTATGCGGCATTAGCAACATGAAAAGCAATTTATAATAATGTAGGACGCGTTACAACTTCTAAGAACACCTTACATCACCGTTCAAAACATTAAAACTCCATAATAAACCTAATGAATTCCTCCGAGTCATTTAATAAGCATACGACAACTTAGAATATCTTACGACTCTGTATGCCACATTAGCAACTTGAAAACCATGTTACTATAATGTACGACACCTCACAACTCCTAACTACACCTTATAGTACCGTAAGTAAACATAAAATCCATAATAAACCTAATGAATTCGTCTGAGTCCTTTGAACATCGTATTACAAGTTAGGTCATCTTAAGAATCTGTATGACATATTAGCACATTGAAAAGCACGTAAGTATGACGTAGGACGCCTTAAAGCTACAAACAACACATTAAAACACCGTACGAAACCATAAAACTCCATAATAAACCTAATGAAATTGTCCAAGTCCTTTCAAGATCGTACGATAACATCGGGACTTGTACGACACTGTATGCGACATTAGCAACATGAAAAGCAATTTATAATAATGTAGGACGCGTTACAACATCTAAGAACACCTTACATCATCGTTCGAAACATTAAAACTCCATAATAAACCTAATGAATTCCTCCGACTCATTTAATCAGCGTACGACAACTTAGAATATCTTACGACTCTGTATGTCACATTAGCAACTTGAAAACCATGTTACTATAATGTACGACACCTCACAACTCCTAACAACACCTTAGAGTACCGTAAGTAAACATAAAATCCATAATAAACCTAATGAATTCGTCCGAGTCCTTTGAACATCGTATTACAAGTTAGGACATCTTAAGACTATATATGACATATTAGCACGTTGAAAAGCACGTAAGTATGACGTAGGACACCTTAAAGCTACAAACAACACATTACAACACCGTACGAAACCATAAAACTCCATAATAAACCTAATGAAATTGTCCAAGTCCTTTCAAGATTGTACGATAACATCAGGACTTGTTACGACACTGTATGCGGCATTAGCAACATGAAAAGCAATTTATAATAATGTAGGACGCGTTACAACTTCTAAGAACATCTTACATCACCGTTCGAAACATTAAAACTCCATAATAAACCTAATGAATTCCTCCGAGTCATTTAATAAGCATACGACAACTTAGAATATCTTACGACTCTGTATGCCACATTAGCAACTTGAAAACCATGTTACTATAATGTACGACACCTCACAACTCCTAACAACACCTTAGAGTACAGTAAGTAAACATAAAATCCATAATAAACCTAATGAATTCGTCCGAGTCCTTTGAACATCGTATTACAAGTTAGGACATCTTAAGACCATATATGTCATATTAGCACGTTGAAAAGCACGTAAGTATGACGTAGGACGACTTAAAGCTCCAAACAACACATTACAACACCGTACGAAACCATAAAAGTCCATAATAAACCTAATGCAATTTTCCAAGTCCTTTCAATATCGTACGATAACATCAGGACTTGTTACGACACTGTATGCGACATTAGCAAAATGAAAAGCAATTTAAAATAATGTAGGACACGTTACAACTTCTAAGAACACCTTACATCACAGTTCGAAACATTAAAACTCCATAATAAACCTAAGGAATTCCTCCGAGTCATTTAATCATCCTACGACAACTTAGAATATCTTACGGCTCTGTATGCCACATTAGCAACTTGAAAACCATGTTACTATAATGTACGACACCTCACAACTCCTAACAACACCTTAGAGTACAGTAAGTAAACATAAAATCCATAATAAACCTAATGAATTCGTCCGAGTCCTTGGAACATCGTATTACAAGTTAGGACATCTTAAGACTATATATGACATATTAGCACGTTGAAAAACACGTAAGTATGACGTAGGACACCTTAAAGCTACAAACAACACATTACAACACCGTACGAAACCATAAAACTCCATAATAAACCTAATGAAATTGTCCAAGTCCTTTCAAGATGGTACGATAACATCAGGACTTGTTACGACACTGTATGCGGCATTAGCAACATGAAAAGCAATTTATAATAATGTAGGATGCGTTACAACTTCTAAGAACACCTTACATCACCGTTCGAAACATTAAAACTCCATAATAAACCTAATGAATTCCTCCGAGTCATTTAATAAGCATACGACAACTTAGAATATCTTACGACTCTGTATGCCACATTAGCAACTTGAAAACCATGTTACTATAATGTACGACACCTCACAACTCCTAACAACACCTTAGAGTACCGTAAGTAAACATAAAATCCATAATAAACCTAATGAATTCGTCCGAGTCCTTTGAACATCGTATTACAAGTTAGGACATCTTAAGACTATATATGACATATTAGCATGTTGAAAAGCACGTAAGTATACCGTAGGACACCTTAAAGCTACAAACAACACATTACAACACCGTACGAAACCATAAAACTCCATAATAAACCTAATGAAATTGTCCAAGTCCTTTCAAGATCGTACGATAACATCAGGACTTGTTACGACACTGTATGCGACATTAGCAACATGAAAAGCAATTTATAATAATGTAGGACGCGTTACAACTTCTAAGAACACCTTACATCACCGTTCGAAACATTAAAACTCCAAAATAAACCTAATGAATTCCTCCGAGTCATTTAATCAGCATACGCCAACTTAGAATATCTTACGACTCTGTATGCCACATTAGCAACTTGAAAACCATGTTACTATAATGTACGACACCTCACAACTCCTAACAACACCTTAGAGTACCGTAAGTAAACATAAAATCCATAATAAACCTAATGAATTCGTCCGAGTCCTTTGAACATCGTATTACAAGTTAGGACATCTTAAGACTATATATGACATATTAGCACGTTGAAAAGCACGTAAGTATGACGTAGGACACCTTAAAGCTACAAACAACACATTACAACACCGTACGAAACCATAAAACTCCATAAAAAACCTAATGAAATTGTCCAAGTCCTTTCAAGATCGTACGATAACATCAGGACTTGTTACGACACTGTATGCGGCATTAGCACCATGAAAAGCAATTTATAATAATGTAGGACGCGTTACAACTTCTAAGAACACCTTACATCACCGTTCGAAACATTAAAACTCCATAATAAACCTTATGAATTCCTCCGAGTCATTTAGTCAGCATACGACAACTTAGAATATCTTACGACTCTGTATGCCACATTAGCAACTTGAAAACCATGTTACTATAATGTACGACACCTCACAACACCTAACAACACCTTAGAGTACCGTAAGTAAACATAAAATCCATAATAAACCTAATGAATTCGTCTGAGTCCTTTGAACATCGTATTACAAGTTAGGTCATCTTAAGAATCTGTATGACATATTAGCACGTTGAAAAGCACGTAAGTATGACGTAGGACGCCTTAAAGCTACAAACAACGCATTACAACACCGTACGAAACCATAAAACTCCATAATAAACCTAATGAAATTGTCCAAGTCCTTTCAAGAACGTACGATAACATCAGGACTTGTTACGACACTGTATGCGACATTAGCAACATGAAAGCAATTTATAATAATGTAGGACGCGTTACAACTTCTAAGAACACCTTACATCACCGTTCGAAACATTAAAACTCCATAATAAACCTAATGAATTCCTCCGAGTCATTTAATCAGCATACGCCAACTTAGAATATCTTACGACTCTGTATGCCACATTAGCAACTTGAAAACCATGTTACTATAATGTACGACACCTCACAACTCCTAACAACACCTTAGAGTACCGTAAGTAAACATAAAATCCATAATAAACCTAATGAATTCGTCCGAGTCCTTTGAACATCGTATTACAAGTTAAGACATCTTAAGACTATATATGACATATTAGCACGTTGAAAAGCACGTAAGTATGACGTAGGACACCTTAAAGCTACAAACAACACATTACAACACCGTACGAAACCATAAAACTCCATAAAAAACCTAATGAAATTGTCCAAGTCCTTTCAAGATCGTACGATAACATCAGGACTTGTTACGACACTGTATGCGGCATTAGCAACATGAAAAGCAATTTATAATAATGTAGGACGCGTTACAACTTCTAAGAACACCTTACATCACCGTTCGAAACATTAAAACTCCATAATAAACCTAATGAATTCCTCCGAGTCATTTAATAAGCATACGACAACTTAGAATATCTTACGACTCTGTATGCCACATTAGCAACTTGAAAACCATGTTACTATAATGTACGACACCTCACAACTCCTAACAACACCTTAGAGTACCGTAAGTAAACATAAAATCCATAATAAACCTAATGAATTTGTCCGAGTCCTTTGAACATCGTATTACAAGTTAGGACATCTTAAGACTATATATGACATATTAGCACGTTGAAAAGCACGTAAGTATGACGTAGGACACCTTAAAGCTACAAACAACACATTACAACACCGTACGAAACCATAAAACTCCATAAAAAACCTAATGAAATTGTCCAAGTCCTTTCAAGATCGTACGATAACATCAGGACTTGTTACGACACTGTATGCGGCATTAGCACCATGAAAAGCAATTTATAATAATGTAGGACGCGTTACAACTTCTAAGAACACCTTACATCACCGTTCGAAACATTAAAACTCCATAATAAACCTTATGAATTCCTCCGAGTCATTTAGTCAGCATACGACAACTTAGAATATCTTACGACTCTGTATGCCACATTAGCAACTTGAAAACCATGTTACTATAATGTACGACACCTCACAACACCTAACAACACCTTAGAGTACCGTAAGTAAACATAAAATCCATAATAAACCTAATGAATTCGTCTGAGTCCTTTGAACATCGTATTACAAGTTAGGTCATCTTAAGAATCTGTATGACATATTAGCACGTTGAAAAGCACGTAAGTATGACGTAGGACGCCTTAAAGCTACAAACAACGCATTACAACACCGTACGAAACCATAAAACTCCATAATAAACCTAATGAAATTGTCCAAGTCCTTTCAAGAACGTACGATAACATCAGGACTTGTTACGACACTGTATGCGACATTAGCAACATGAAAGCAATTTATAATAATGTAGGACGCGTTACAACTTCTAAGAACACCTTACATCACCGTTCGAAACATTAAAACTCCATAATAAACCTAATGAATTCCTCCGAGTCATTTAATCAGCATACGCCAACTTAGAATATCTTACGACTCTGTATGCCACATTAGCAACTTGAAAACCATGTTACTATAATGTACGACACCTCACAACTCCTAACAACACCTTAGAGTACCGTAAGTAAACATAAAATCCATAATAAACCTAATGAATTCGTCCGAGTCCTTTGAACATCGTATTACAAGTTAAGACATCTTAAGACTATATATGACATATTAGCACGTTGAAAAGCACGTAAGTATGACGTAGGACATCTTAAAGCTACAAACAACACATTACAACACCGTACGAAACCATAAAACTCCATAAAAAACCTAATGAAATTGTCCAAGTCCTTTCAAGATCGTACGATAACATCAGGACTTGTTACGACACTGTATGCGGCATTAGCAACATGAAAAGCAATTTATAATAATGTAGGACGCGTTACAACTTCTAAGAACACCTTACATCACCGTTCGAAACATTAAAACTCCATAATAAACCTAATGAATTCCTCCGAGTCATTTAATCAGCATACGCCAACTTAGAATATCTTACGACTCTGTATGCCACATTAGCAACTTGAAAACCATGTTACTATAATGTACGACACCTCACAACTCCTAACAACACCTTAGAGTACGGTAAGTAAACATAAAATCCATAATAAACCTAATGAATTCGTCCGAGTCCTTTGAACATCGTATTACAAGTTAAGACATCTTAAGACTATATATGACATATTAGCACGTTGAAAAGCACGTAAGTATGACGTAGGACACCTTAAAGCTACAAACAACACATTACAACACCGTACGAAACCATAAAACTCCATAAAAAACCTAATGAAATTGTCCAAGTCCTTTCAAGATCGTACGATAACATCAGGACTTGTTACGACACTGTATGCGGCATTAGCAACATGAAAAGCAATTTATAATAATGTAGGACGCGTTACAACTTCTAAGAACACCTTACATCACCGTTCGAAACATTAAAACTCCATAATAAACCTAATGAATTCCTCCGAGTCATTTAATAAGCATACGACAACTTAGAATATCTTACGACTCTGTATGCCACATTAGCAACTTGAAAACCATGTTACTATAATGTACGACACCTCACAACTCCTAACAACACCTTAGAGTACCGTAAGTAAACATAAAATCCATAATAAACCTAATGAATTTGTCCGAGTCCTTTGAACATCGTATTACAAGTTAGGACATCTTAAGACTATATATGACATATTAGCATGTTGAAAAGCACGTAAGTATACCGTAGGACACCTTAAAGCTACAAACAACACATTACAACACCGTACGAAACCATAAAACTCCATAATAAACCTAATGAAATTGTCCAAGTCCTTTCAAGATCGTACGATAACATCAGGACTTGTTACGACACTGTATGCGACATTAGCAACATGAAAGCAATTTATAATAATGTAGGACGCGTTACAACTTCTAAGAACACCTTACATCACCGTTCGAAACATTAAAACTCCATAATAAACCTAATGAATTCCTCCGAGTCATTTAATCAGCATACGCCAACTTAGAATATCTTACGACTCTGTATGCCACATTAGCAACTTGAAAACCATGTTACTATAATGTACGACACCTCACAACTCCTAACAACACCTTAGAGTACCGTAAGTAAACATAAAATCCATAATAAACCTAATGAATTCGTCCGAGTCCTTTGAACATCGTATTACAAGTTAAGACATCTTAAGACTATATATGACATATTAGCACGTTGAAAAGCACGTAAGTATGACGTAGGACACCTTAAAGCTACAAACAACACATTACAACACCGTACGAAACCATAAAACTCCATAAAAAACCTAATGAAATTGTCCAAGTCCTTTCAAGATCGTACGATAACATCAGGACTTGTTACGACACTGTATGCGGCATTAGCAACATGAAAAGCAATTTATAATAATGTAGGACGCGTTACAACTTCTAAGAACACCTTACATCACCGTTCGAAACATTAAAACTCCATAATAAACCTAATGAATTCCTCCGAGTCATTTAATAAGCATACGACAACTTAGAATATCTTACGACTCTGTATGCCACATTAGCAACTTGAAAACCATGTTACTATAATGTACGACACCTCACAACTCCTAACAACACCTTAGAGTACCGTAAGTAAACATAAAATCCATAATAAACCTAATGAATTTGTCCGAGTCCTTTGAACATCGTATTACAAGTTAGGACATCTTAAGACTATATATGACATATTAGCATGTTGAAAAGCACGTAAGTATACCGTAGGACACCTTAAAGCTACAAACAACACATTACAACACCGTACGAAACCATAAAACTCCATAATAAACCTAATGAAATTGTCCAAGTCCTTTCAAGATCGTACGATAACATCAGGACTTGTTACGACACTGTATGCGACATTAGCAACATGAAAGCAATTTATAATAATGTAGGACGCGTTACAACTTCTAAGAACACCTTACATCACCGTTCGAAACATTAAAACTCCATAATAAACCTAATGAATTCCTCCGAGTCATTTAATCAGCATACGCCAACTTAGAATATCTTACGACTCTGTATGCCACATTAGCAACTTGAAAACCATGTTACTATAATGTACGACACCTCACAACTCCTAACAACACCTTAGAGTACCGTAAGTAAACATAAAATCCATAATAAACCTAATGAATTCGTCCGAGTCCTTTGAACATCGTATTACAAGTTAAGACATCTTAAGACTATATATGACATATTAGCACGTTGAAAAGCACGTAAGTATGACGTAGGACACCTTAAAGCTACAAACAACACATTACAACACCGTACGAAACCATAAAACTCCATAAAAAACCTAATGAAATTGTCCAAGTCCTTTCAAGATCGTACGATAACATCAGGACTTGTTACGACACTGTATGCGGCATTAGCAACATGAAAAGCAATTTATAATAATGTAGGACGCGTTACAACTTCTAAGAACACCTTACATCACCGTTCGAAACATTAAAACTCCATAATAAACCTAATGAATTCCTCCGAGTCATTTAATAAGCATACGACAACTTAGAATATCTTACGACTCTGTATGCCACATTAGCAACTTGAAAACCATGTTACTATAATGTACGACACCTCACAACTCCTAACAACACCTTAGAGTACCGTAAGTAAACATAAAATCCATAATAAACCTAATGAATTTGTCCGAGTCCTTTGAACATCGTATTACAAGTTAGGACATCTTAAGACTATATATGACATATTAGCATGTTGAAAAGCACGTAAGTATACCGTAGGACACCTTAAAGCTACAAACAACACATTACAACACCGTACGAAACCATAAAACTCCATAATAAACCTAATGAAATTGTCCAAGTCCTTTCAAGATCGTACGATAACATCAGGACTTGTTACGACACTGTATGCGACATTAGCAACATGAAAAGCAATTTATAATAATGTAGGACGCGTTACAACTTCTAAGAACACCTTACATCACCGTTCGAAACATTAAAACTCCATAATAAACCTAATGAATTCCTCCGAGTCATTTAATCAGCATACGCCAACTTAGAATATCTTACGACTCTGTATGCCACATTAGCAACTTGAAAACCATGTTACTATAATGTACGACACCTCACAACTCCTAACAACACCTTAGAGTACCGTAAGTAAACATAAAATCCATAATAAACCTAATGAATTCGTCCGAGTCCTTTGAACATCGTATTACAAGTTAGGACATCTTAAGACTATATATGACATATTAGCACGTTGAAAAGCACGTAAGTATGACGTAGGACACCTTAAAGCTACAAACAACACATTACAACACCGTACGAAACCATAAAACTCCATAAAAAACCTAATGAAATTGTCCAAGTCCTTTCAAGATCGTACGATAACATCAGGACTTGTTACGACACTGTATGCGGCATTAGCAACATGAAAAGCAATTTATAATAATGTAGGACGCGTTACAACTTCTAAGAACACCTTACATCACCGTTCGAAACATTAAAACTCCATAATAAACCTTATGAATTCCTCCGAGTCATTTAGTCAGCATACGACAACTTAGAATATCTTACGACTCTGTATGCCACATTAGCAACTTGAAAACCATGTTACTATAATGTACGACACCTCACAACAACTAACAACACCTTAGAGTACCGTAAGTAAACATAAAATCCATAATAAACCTAATGAATTCGTCTGAGTCCTTTGAACATCGTATTACAAGTTAGGTCATCTTAAGAATCTGTATGACATATTAGCACGTTGAAAAGCACGTAAGTATGACGTAGGACGCCTTAAAGCTACAAACAACGCATTACAACACCGTACGAAACCATAAAACTCCATAATAAACCTAATGAAATTGTCCAAGTCCTTTCAAGAACGTACGATAACATCAGGACTTGTTACGACACTGTATGCGACATTAGCAACATGAAAGCAATTTATAATAATGTAGGACGCGTTACAACTTCTAAGAACACCTTACATCACCGTTCGAAACATTAAAACTCCATAATAAACCTAATGAATTCCTCCGAGTCATTTAATCAGCATACCCCAACTTAGAATATCTTACGACTCTGTATGCCACATTAGCAACTTGAAAACCTTGTTACTATAATGTACGACACCTCACAACTCCTAACAACACCTTAGAGTACCGTAAGTAAACATAAAATCCATAATAAACCTAATGAATTCGTCCGAGTCCTTTGAACATCGTATTACAAGTTAGGACATCTTAAGACTATATATAACATATTAGCATGTTAAAAAGCACGTAAGTATGCCGTAGGACACCTTAAAGCTACAAACAACACATTACAACACCGTACGAAACCATAAAACTCCATAATAAACCTAATGAAATTGTCCAAGTCCTTTCAAGATCGTACGATAACATCAGGACTTGTTACGACACTGTATGCGACATTAGCAACATGAAAAGCAATTTATAATAATGTAGGACGCGTTACAACTTCTAAGAACACCTTACATCACCGTTCGAAACATTAAAACTCCATAATAAACCTAATAAATTCCTCCGAGTCATTTAATCAGCATACGACAACTTAGAATATCTTACGACTCTGTATGCCACATTAGCAACTTGAAAACCATGTTACTATAATGTACGACACCTCACAACTCCTAACAACACCTTAGAGTACCGTAAGTAAACATAAAATCCATAATAAACCTAATGAATTCGTCCGAGTCCTTTGAACATCGTATTACAAGTTAGGACATCTTAAGACTATATATAACATATTAGCATGTTGAAAAGCACGTAAGTATGCCGTAGGACACCTTAAAGCTACAAACAACACATTACAACACCGTACGAAACCATAAAACTCCATAATAAACCTAATGAAATTGTCCAAGTCCTTTCAAGATCGTACGATAACATCAGGACTTGTTACGACACTGTATGCGACATTAGCAACATGAAAAGCAATTTATAATAATGTAGGACGCGTTACAACTTCTAAGAACACCTTACATCACCGTTCGAAACATTAAAACTCCATAATAAACCTAATAAATTCCTCCGAGTCATTTAATCAGCATACGACAACTTAGAATATCTTACGACTCTGTATGCCACATTAGCAACTTGAAAACCATGTTACTATAATGTACGACACCTCACAACTCCTAACAACACCTTAGAGTACCGTAAGTAAACATAAAATCCATAATAAACCTAATGAATTCGTCTGAGTCCTTTGAACATCGTATTACAAGTTAGGTCATCTTAAGAATCTGTATGACATATTAGCACGTTGAAAAGCACGTAAGTATGACGTAGGACGCCTTAAAGCTACAAACAACGCATTACAACACCGTACGAAACCATAAAACTCCATAATAAACCTAATGAAATTGTCCAAGTCCTTTCAAGATCGTACGATAACATCAGGACTTGTTACGACACTGTATGCGACATTAGCAACATGAAAAGCAATTTATAATAATGTAGGACGCGTTACAACTTCTAAGAACACCTTACATCACCGTTCGAAACATTAAAACTCCATAATAAACCTAATGAATTCCTCCGAGTCATTTAATCAGCAGACGCCAACTTAGAATATCTTACGACTCTGTATGCCACATTAGCAACTTGAAAACCATGTTACTATAATGTACGACACCTCACAACTCCTAACAACACCTTAGAGTACCGTAAGTAAACATAAAATCCATAATAAACCTAATGAATTCGTCCGAGTCCTTTGAACATCGTATTACAAGTTAGGACATCTTAAGACTATATATGACATATTAGCACGTTGAAAAGCACGTAAGTATGACGTAGGACACCTTAAAGCTACAAACAACACATTACAACACCGTACGAAACCATAAAATTCCATAAAAAACCTAATGAAATTGTCCAAGTCCTTTCAAGATCGTACGATAACATCAGGACTTGTTACGACACTGTATGCGGCATTAGCAACATGAAAAGCAATTTATAATAATGTAGGACGCGTTACAACTTCTAAGAACACCTTACATCACCGTTCGAAACATTAAAACTCCATAATAAACCTTATGAATTCCTCCGAGTCATTTAGTCAGCATACGACAACTTAAAATATCTTACGACTCTGTATGCCACATTAGCAACTTGAAAACCATGTTACTATAATGTACGACACCTCACAACTCCTAACAACACCTTAGAGTACCGTAAGTAAACATAAAATCCATAATAAACCTAATGAATTCGTCTGAGTCCTTTGAACATCGTATTACAAGTTAGGTCATCTTAAGAATCTGTATGACATATTAGCACGTTGAAAAGCACGTAAGTATGACGTAGGACGCCTTAAAGCTACAAACAACGCATTACAACACCGTACGAAACCATAAAACTCCATAATAAACCTAATGAAATTGTCCAAGTCCTTTCAAGATCGTACGATAACATCAGGACTTGTTACGACACTGTATGCGACATTAGCAACATGAAAAGCAATTTATAATAATGTAGGACGCGTTACAACTTCTAAGAACACCTTACATCACCGTTCGAAACATTAAAACTCCATAATAAACCTAATGAATTCCTCCGAGTCATTTAATCAGCATACGCCAACTTAGAATATCTTACGACTCTGTATGCCACATTAGCAACTTGAAAACCATGTTACTATAATGTACGACACCTCACAACTCCTAACAACACCTTAGAGTACCGTAAGTAAACATAAAATCCATAATAAACCTAATGAATTCGTCCGAGTCCTTTGAACATCGTATTACAAGTTAGGACATCTTAAGACTATATATGACATATTAGCACGTTGAAAAGCACGTAAGTATGACGTAGGACACCTTAAAGCTACAAACAACACATTACAACACCGTACGAAACCATAAAACTCCATAAAAAACCTAATGAAATTGTCCAAGTCCTTTCAAGATTGTACGATAACATCAGGACTTGTTACGACACTGTATGCGGCATTAGCAACATGAAAAGCAATTTATAATAATGTAGGACGCGTTACAACTTCTAAGAACACCTTACATCACCGTTCGAAACATTAAAACTCCATAATAAACCTTATGAATTCCTCCGAGTCATTTAATCAGCATACGACAACTTAGAATATCTTACGACTCTGTATGCCACATTAGCAACTTGAAAACCATGTTACTATAATGTACGACACCTCACAACTCCTAACAACACCTTAGAGTACGGTAAGTAAACATAAAATCCATAATAAACCTAATGAATTCGTCTGAGTCCTTTGAACATCGTATTACAAGTTAGGTCATCTTAAGAATCTGTATGACATATTAGCATGTTGAAAAGCACGTAAGTATGACGTAGGACGCCTTAAAGCTACAAACAACGCATTACAACACCGTACGAAACCATAAAACTCCATAATAAACCTAATGAAATTGTCCAAGTCCTTTCAAGATCGTACGATAACATCAGGACTTGTTACGACACTGTATGCGACATTAGCAACATGAAAAGCAATTTATAATAATGTAGGACGCGTTACAACTTCTAAGAACACCTTACATCACCGTTCGAAACATTAAAACTCCATAATAAACCTAATGAATTCCTCCGAGTCATTTAATCAGCAGACGCCAACTTAGAATATCTTACGACTCTGTATGCCACATTAGCAACTTGAAAACCATGTTACTATAATGTACGACACCTCACAACTCCTAACAACACCTTAGAGTACCGTAAGTAAACATAAAATCCATAATAAACCTAATGAATTCGTCCGAGTCCTTTGAACATCGTATTACAAGTTAGGACATCTTAAGACTATATATGACATATTAGCACGTTGAAAAGCACGTAAGTATGACGTAGGACACCTTAAAGCTACAAACAACACATTACAACACCGTACGAAACCATAAAACTCCATAAAAAACCTAATGAAATTGTCCAAGTCCTTTCAAGATTGTACGATAACATCAGGACTTGTTACGACACTGTATGCGGCATTAGCAACATGAAAAGCAATTTATAATAATGTAGGACGCGTTACAACTTCTAAGAACACCTTACATCACCGTTCGAAACATTAAAACTCCATAATAAACCTTATGAATTCCTCCGAGTCATTTAATCAGCATACGACAACTTAGAATATCTTACGACTCTGTATGCCACATTAGCAACTTGAAAACCATGTTACTATAATGTACGACACCTCACAACTCCTAACAACACCTTAGAGTACGGTAAGTAAACATAAAATCCATAATAAACCTAATGAATTCGTCTGAGTCCTTTGAACATCGTATTTCAAGTTAGGTCATCTTAAGAATCTGTATTACATATTAGCACGTTTAAAAGCACGTAAGTATGACGTAGGACGCCTTAAAGCTACAAACAACGCATTACAACACCGTACGAAACCATAAAACTCCATAATAAACCTAATGAAATTGTCCAAGTCCTTTCAAGATCGTACGATAACATCAGGACTTGTTACGACACTGTATGCGACATTAGCAACATGAAAAGCAATTTATAATAATGTAGGACGCGTTACAACTTCTAAGAACACCTTACATCACCGTTCGAAACATTAAAACTCCATAATAAACCTAATGAATTCCTCCGAGTCATTTAATCAGCATACGACAACTTAGAATATCTTACGACTCTGTATGCGACATTAGCAACTTGAAAACCATGTTACTATAATGTACGACACCTCACAACTCCTAACAACACCTTAGAGTACGGTAAGTAAACATAAAATCCATAATAAACCTAATGAATTCGTCTGAGTCCTTTGAACATCGTATTACAAGTTAGGTCATCTTAAGAATCTGTATGACATATTAGCACGTTGAAAAGCACGTAAGTATGACGTAGGACGCCTTAAAGCTACAAACAACGCATTACAACACCGTACGAAACCATAAAACTCCATAATAAACCTAATGAAATTGTCCAAGTCCTTTCAAGATCGTACGATAACATCAGGACTTGTTACGACACTGTATGCGACATTAGCAACATGAAAAGCAATTTATAATAATGTAGGACGCGTTACAACTTCTAAGAACACCTTACATCACCGTTCGAAACATTAAAACTCCATAATAAACCTTATGAATTCCTCCGAGTCATTTAATCAGCATACGACAACTTAGAATATCTTACGACTCTGTATGCCACATTAGCAACTTGAAAACCATGTTACTATAATGTACGACACCTCACAACTCCTAACAACACCTTAGAGTACCGTAAGTAAACATAAAATCCATAATAAACCTAATGAATTCGTCTGAGTCCTTTGAACATCGTATTACAAGTTAGGTCATCTTAAGAATCTGTATGACATATTAGCACGTTGAAAAGCACGTAAGTATGACGTAGGACGCCTTAAAGCTACAAACAACGCATTACAACACCGTACGAAACCATAAAACTCCATAATAAACCTAATGAAATTGTCCAAGTCCTTTCAAGATCGTACGATAACATCAGGACTTGTTACGACACTGTATGCGACATTAGCAACATGAAAAGCAATTTATAATAATGTAGGACGCGTTACAACTTCTAAGAACACCTTACATCACCGTTCGAAACATTAAAACTCCATAATAAACCTAATGAATTCCTCCGAGTCATTTAATCAGCATACGACAACTTAGAATATCTTACGACTCTGTATGCGACATTAGCAACTTGAAAACCATGTTACTATAATGTACGACACCTCACAACTCCTAACAACACCTTAGAGTACCGTAAGTAAACATAAAATCCATAATAAACCTAATGAATTCGTCTGAGTCCTTTGAACATCGTATTACAAGTTAGGTCATCTTAAGAATCTGTATGACATATTAGCACGTTGAAAAGCACGTAAGTATGACGTAGGACGCCTTAAAGCTACAAACAACGCATTACAACACCGTACGAAACCATAAAACTCCATAATAAACCTAATGAAATTGTCCAAGTCCTTTCAAGATCGTACGATAACATCAGGACTTGTTACGACACTGTATGCGACATTAGCAACATGAAAAGCAATTTATAATAATGTAGGACGCGTTACAACTTCTAAGAACACCTTACATCACCGTTCGAAACATTAAAACTCCATAATAAACCTAATGAATTCCTCCGAGTCATTTAATCAGCATACGACAACTTAGAATATCTTACGACTCTGTATGCGACATTAGCAACTTGAAAACCATGTTACTATAATGTACGACACCTCACAACTCCTAACAACACCTTAGAGTACCGTAAGTAAACATAAAATCCATAATAAACCTAATGAATTCGTCTGAGTCCTTTGAACATCGTATTACAAGTTAGGTCATCTTAAGAATCTGTATGACATATTAGCACGTTGAAAAGCACGTAAGTATGACATAGGACGCCTTAAAGCTACAAACAACGCATTACAACACCGTACGAAACCATAAAACTCCATAATAAACCTAATGAAATTGTCCAAGTCCTTTCAAGATCGTACGATAACATCAGGACTTGTTACGACACTGTATGCGACATTAGCAACATGAAAAGCAATTTATAATAATGTAGGACGCGTTACAACTTCTAAGAACACCTTACATCACCGTTCGAAACATTAAAACTCCATAATAAACCTTATGAATTCCTCCGAGTCATTTAATCAGCATACGACAACTTAGAATATCTTACGACTCTGTATGCCACATTAGCAACTTGAAAACCATGTTACTATAATGTACGACACCTCACAACTCCTAACAACACCTTAGAGTACCGTAAGTAAACATAAAATCCATAATAAACCTAATGAATTCGTCTGAGTCCTTTGAACATCGTATTACAAGTTAGGTCATCTTAAGAATCTGTATGACATATTAGCACGTTGAAAAGCACGTAAGTATGACGTAGGACGCCTTAAAGCTACAAACAACGCATTACAACACCGTACGAAACCATAAAACTCCATAATAAACCTAATGAAATTGTCCAAGTCCTTTCAAGATCGTACGATAACATCAGGACTTGTTACGACACTGTATGCGACATTAGCAACATGAAAAGCAATTTATAATAATGTAGGACGCGTTACAACTTCTAAGAACACCTTACATCACCGTTCGAAACATTAAAACTCCATAATAAACCTAATAAATTCCTCCGAGTCATTTAATCAGCATACGACAACTTAGAATATCTTACGACTCTGTATGCCACATTAGCAACTTGAAAACCATGTTACTATAATGTACGACACCTCACAACTCCTAACAACACCTTATAGTACCGTAAGTAAACATAAAATCCATAATAAACCTAATGAATTCGTCTGAGTCCTTTGAACATCGTATTACAAGTTAGGTCATCTTAAGAATCTGTATGACATATTAGCACGTTGAAAAGCACGTAAGTATGACGTAGGACGCCTTAAAGCTACAAACAACGCATTACAACACCGTACGAAACCATAAAACTCCATAATAAACCTAATGAAATTGTCCAAGTCCTTTCAAGATCGTACGATAACATCAGGACTTGTTACGACACTGTATGCGACATTAGCAACATGAAAAGCAATTTATAATAATGTAGGACGCGTTACAACTTCTAAGAACACCTTACATCACCGTTCGAAACATTAAAACTCCATAATAAACCTAATGAATTCCTCCGAGTCATTTAATCAGCATACGACAACTTAGAATATCTTACGACTCTGTATGCGACATTAGCAACTTGAAAACCATGTTACTATAATGTACGACACCTCACAACTCCTAACAACACCTTAGAGTACCGTAAGTAAACATGAAATCCATAATAAACCTAATGAATTCGTCTGAGTCCTTTGAACATCGTATTACAAGTTAGGTCATCTTAAGAATCTGTATGACATATTAGCACGTTGAAAAGCACGTAAGTATGACGTAGGACGCCTTATAGCTACAAACAACGCATTACAACACCGTACGAAACCATAAAACTCCATAATAAACCTAATGAAATTGTCCAAGTCCTTTCAAGATCGTACGATAACATCAGGACTTGTTACGACACTGTATGCGACATTAGCAACATGAAAAGCAATTTATAATAATGTAGGACGCGTTACAACTTCTAAGAACACCTTACATCACCGTTCGAAACATTAAAACTCCATAATAAACCTTATGAATTCCTCCGAGTCATTTAATCAGCATACGACAACTTAGAATATCTTACGACTCTGTATGCCACATTAGCAACTTGAAAACCATGTTACTATAATGTACGACACCTCACAACTCCTAACAACACCTTAGAGTACCGTAAGTAAACATGAAATCCATAATAAACCTAATGAATTCGTCTGAGTCCTTTGAACATCGTATTACAAGTTAGGTCATCTTAAGAATCTGTATGACATATTAGCACGTTGAAAAGCACGTAAGTATGACGTAGGACGCCTTAAAGCTACAAACAACGCATTACAACACCGTACGAAACCATAAAACTCCATAATAAACCTAATGAAATTGTCCAAGTCCTTTCAAGATCGTACGATAACATCAGGACTTGTTACGACACTGTATGCGACATTAGCAACATGAAAAGCAATTTATAATAATGTAGGACGCGTTACAACTTCTAAGAACACCTTACATCACCGTTCGAAACATTAAAACTCCATAATAAACCTAATGAATTCCTCCGAGTCATTTAATCAGCATACGCCAACTTAGAATATCTTACGACTCTGTATGCCACATTAGCAACTTGAAAACCATGTTACTATAATGTACGACACCTCACAACTCCTAACAACACCTTAGAGTACCGTAAGTAAACATAAAATCCATAATAAACCTAATGAATTCGTCCGAGTCCTTTGAACATCGTATTACAAGTTAGGACATCTTAAGACTATATATGACATATTAGCACGTTGAAAAGCACGTAAGTATGACGTAGGACACCTTAAAGCTACAAACAACACATTACAACACCGTACGAAACCATAAAACTCCATAAAAAACCTAATGAAATTGTCCAAGTCCTTTCAAGATTGTACGATAACATCAGGACTTGTTACGACACTGTATGCGGCATTAGCAACATGAAAAGCAATTTATAATAATGTAGGACGCGTTACAACTTCTAAGAACACCTTACATCACCGTTCGAAACATTAAAACTCCATAATAAACCTTATGAATTCCTCCGAGTCATTTAATCAGCATACGACAACTTAGAATATCTTACGACTCTGTATGCCACATTAGCAACTTGAAAACCATGTTACTATAATGTACGACACCTCACAACTCCTAACAACACCTTAGAGTACGGTAAGTAAACATAAAATCCATAATAAACCTAATGAATTCGTCTGAGTCCTTTGAACATCGTATTTCAAGTTAGGTCATCTTAAGAATCTGTATTACATATTAGCACGTTTAAAAGCACGTAAGTATGACGTAGGACGCCTTAAAGCTACAAACAACGCATTACAACACCGTACGAAACCATAAAACTCCATAATAAACCTAATGAAATTGTCCAAGTCCTTTCAAGATCGTACGATAACATCAGGACTTGTTACGACACTGTATGCGACATTAGCAACATGAAAAGCAATTTATAATAATGTAGGACGCGTTACAACTTCTAAGAACACCTTACATCACCGTTCGAAACATTAAAACTCCATAATAAACCTAATGAATTCCTCCGAGTCATTTAATCAGCATACGACAACTTAGAATATCTTACGACTCTGTATGCGACATTAGCAACTTGAAAACCATGTTACTATAATGTACGACACCTCACAACTCCTAACAACACCTTAGAGTACGGTAAGTAAACATAAAATCCATAATAAACCTAATGAATTCGTCTGAGTCCTTTGAACATCGTATTACAAGTTAGGTCATCTTAAGAATCTGTATGACATATTAGCACGTTGAAAAGCACGTAAGTATGACGTAGGACGCCTTAAAGCTACAAACAACGCATTACAACACCGTACGAAACCATAAAACTCCATAATAAACCTAATGAAATTGTCCAAGTCCTTTCAAGATCGTACGATAACATCAGGACTTGTTACGACACTGTATGCGACATTAGCAACATGAAAAGCAATTTATAATAATGTAGGACGCGTTACAACTTCTAAGAACACCTTACATCACCGTTCGAAACATTAAAACTCCATAATAAACCTTATGAATTCCTCCGAGTCATTTAATCAGCATACGACAACTTAGAATATCTTACGACTCTGTATGCCACATTAGCAACTTGAAAACCATGTTACTATAATGTACGACACCTCACAACTCCTAACAACACCTTAGAGTACCGTAAGTAAACATAAAATCCATAATAAACCTAATGAATTCGTCTGAGTCCTTTGAACATCGTATTACAAGTTAGGTCATCTTAAGAATCTGTATGACATATTAGCACGTTGAAAAGCACGTAAGTATGACGTAGGACGCCTTAAAGCTACAAACAACGCATTACAACACCGTACGAAACCATAAAACTCCATAATAAACCTAATGAAATTGTCCAAGTCCTTTCAAGATCGTACGATAACATCAGGACTTGTTACGACACTGTATGCGACATTAGCAACATGAAAAGCAATTTATAATAATGTAGGACGCGTTACAACTTCTAAGAACACCTTACATCACCGTTCGAAACATTAAAACTCCATAATAAACCTAATGAATTCCTCCGAGTCATTTAATCAGCATACGACAACTTAGAATATCTTACGACTCTGTATGCGACATTAGCAACTTGAAAACCATGTTACTATAATGTACGACACCTCACAACTCCTAACAACACCTTAGAGTACCGTAAGTAAACATAAAATCCATAATAAACCTAATGAATTCGTCTGAGTCCTTTGAACATCGTATTACAAGTTAGGTCATCTTAAGAATCTGTATGACATATTAGCACGTTGAAAAGCACGTAAGTATGACGTAGGACGCCTTAAAGCTACAAACAACGCATTACAACACCGTACGAAACCATAAAACTCCATAATAAACCTAATGAAATTGTCTAAGTCCTTTCAAGATCGTACGATAACATCAGGACTTGTTACGACACTGTATGCGACATTAGCAACATGAAAAGCAATTTATAATAATGTAGGACGCGTTACAACTTCTAAGAACACCTTACATCACCGTTCGAAACATTAAAACTCCATAATAAACCTAATGAATTCCTCCGAGTCATTTAATCAGCATACGACAACTTAGAATATCTTACGACTCTGTATGCGACATTAGCAACTTGAAAACCATGTTACTATAATGTACGACACCTCACAACTCCTAACAACACCTTAGAGTACGGTAAGTAAACATAAAATCCATAATAAACCTAATGAATTCGTCTGAGTCCTTTGAACATCGTATTACAAGTTAGGTCATCTTAAGAATCTGTATGACATATTAGCACGTTGAAAAGCACGTAAGTATGACGTAGGACGCCTTAAAGCTACAAACAACGCATTACAACACCGTACGAAACCATAAAACTCCATAATAAACCTAATTAAATTGTCCAAGTCCTTTCAAGATCGTACGATAACATCAGGACTTGTTACGACACTGTATGCGACATTAGCAACATGAAAAGCAATTTATAATAATGTAGGACGCGTTACAACTTCTAAGAACACCTTACATCACCGTTCGAAACATTAAAACTCCATAATAAACCTTATGAATTCCTCCGAGTCATTTAATCAGCATACGACAACTTAGAATATCTTACGACTCTGTATGCCACATTAGCAACTTGAAAACCATGTTACTATAATGTACGACACCTCACAACTCCTAACAACACCTTAGCGTACCGTAAGTAAACATAAAATCCATAATAAACCTAATGAATTCGTCTGAGTCCTTTGAACATCGTATTACAAGTTAGGTCATCTTAAGAATCTGTATGACATATTAGCACGTTGAAAAGCACGTAAGTATGACGTAGGACGCCTTAAAGCTACAAACAACGCATTACAACACCGTACGAAACCATAAAACTCCATAATAAACCTAATGAAATTGTCCAAGTCCTTTCAAGATCGTACGATAACATCAGGACTTGTTACGACACTGTATGCGACATTAGCAACATGAAAAGCAATTTATAATAATGTAGGACGCGTTACAACTTCTAAGAACACCTTACATCACCGTTCGAAACATTAAAACTCCATAATAAACCTAATGAATTCCTCCGAGTCATTTAATCAGCATACGACAACTTAGAATATCTTACGACTCTGTATGCGACATTAGCAACTTGAAAACCATGTTACTATAATGTACGACACCTCACAACTCCTAACAACACCTTAGAGTACCGTAAGTAAACATAAAATCCATAATAAACCTAATGAATTCGTCTGAGTCCTTTGAACATCGTATTACAAGTTAGGTCATCTTAAGAATCTGTATGACATATTAGCACGTTGAAAAGCACGTAAGTATGACGTAGGACGCCTTAAAGCTACAAACAACGCATTACAACACCGTACGAAACCATAAAACTCCATAATAAACCTAATGAAATTGTCCAAGTCCTTTCAAGATCGTACGATAACATCAGGACTTGTTACGACACTGTATGCGACATTAGCAACATGAAAAGCAATTTATAATAATGTAGGACGCGTTACAACTTCTAAGAACACCTTACATCACCGTTCGAAACATTAAAACTCCATAATAAACCTTATGAATTCCTCCGAGTCATTTAATCAGCATACGACAACTTAGAATATCTTACGACTCTATATGCCACATTAGCAACTTGAAAACCATGTTACTATAATGTACGACACCTCACAACTCCTAACAACACCTTAGAGTACCGTAAGTAAACATGAAATCCATAATAAACCTAATGAATTCGTCTGAGTCCTTTGAACATCGTATTACAAGTTAGGTCATCTTAAGAATCTGTATGACATATTAGCACGTTGAAAAGCACGTAAGTATGACGTAGGACGCCTTAAAGCTACAAACAACGCATTACAACACCGTACGAAACCATAAAACTCCATAATAAACCTAATGAAATTGTCCAAGTCCTTTCAAGATCGTACGATAACATCAGGACTTGTTACGACACTGTATGCGACATTAGCAACATGAAAAGCAATTTATAATAATGTAGGACGCGTTACAACTTCTAAGAACACCTTACATCACCGTTCGAAACATTAAAACTCCATAATAAACCTAATGAATTCCTCCGAGTCATTTAATCAGCATACGCCAACTTAGAATATCTTACGACTCTGTATGCCACATTAGCAACTTGAAAACCATGTTACTATAATGTACGACACCTCACAACTCCTAACAACACCTTAGAGTACCGTAAGTAAACATAAAATCCATAATAAACCTAATGAATTCGTCCGAGTCCTTTGAACATCGTATTACAAGTTAGGACATCTTAAGACTATATATGACATATTAGCACGTTGAAAAGCACGTAAGTATGACGTAGGACACCTTAAAGCTACAAACAACACATTACAACACCGTACGAAACCATAAAACTCCATAAAAAACCTATTGAAATTGTCCAAGTCCTTTCAAGATTGTACGATAACATCAGGACTTGTTACGACACTGTATGCGGCATTAGCAACATGAAAAGCAATTTATAATAATGTAGGACGCGTTACAACTTCTAAGAACACCTTACATCACCGTTCGAAACATTAAAACTCCATAATAAACCTTATGAATTCCTCCGAGTCATTTAATCAGCATATGACAACTTAGAATATCTTACGACTCTGTATGCCACATTAGCAACTTGAAAACCATGTTACTATAATGTACGACACCTCACAACTCCTAACAACACCTTAGAGTACGGTAAGTAAACATAAAATCCATAATAAACCTAATGAATTCGTCTGAGTCCTTTGAACATCGTATTACAAGTTAGGTCATCTTAAGAATCTGTATGACATATTAGCACGTTGAAAAGCACGTAAGTATGACGTAGGACGCCTTAAAGCTACAAACAACGCATTACAACACCGTACGAAACCATAAAACTCCATAATAAACCTAATGAAATTGTCCAAGTCCTTTCAAGATCGTACGATAACATCAGGACTTGTTACGACACTGTATGCGACATTAGCAACATGAAAAGCAATTTATAATAATGTAGGACGCGTTACAACTTCTAAGAACACCTTACATCACCGTTCGAAACATTAAAACTCCATAATAAACCTAATGAATTCCTCCGAGTCATTTAATCAGCATACGACAACTTAGAATATCTTACGACTCTGTATGCGACATTAGCAACTTGAAAACCATGTTACTATAATGTACGACACCTCACAACTCCTAACAACACCTTAGAGTACCGTAAGTAAACATAAAATCCATAATAAACCTAATGAATTCGTCTGAGTCCTTTGAACATCGTATTACAAGTTAGGTCATCTTAAGAATCTGTATGACATATTAGCACGTTGAAAAGCACGTAAGTATGACGTAGGACGCCTTAAAGCTACAAACAACGCATTACAACACCGTACGAAACCATAAAACTCCATAATAAACCTAATGAAATTGTCCAAGTCCTTTCAAGATCGTACGATAACATCAGGACTTGTTACGACACTGTATGCGACATTAGCAACATGAAAAGCAATTTATAATAATGTAGGACGCGTTACAACTTCTAAGAACACCTTACATCACCGTTCGAAACATTAAAACTCCATAATAAACCTTATGAATTCCTCCGAGTCATTTAATCAGCATACGACAACTTAGAATATCTTACGACTCTGTATGCCACATTAGCAACTTGAAAACCATGTTACTATAATGTACGACACCTCACAACTCCTAACAACACCTTAGAGTACCGTAAGTAAACATAAAATCCATAATAAACCTAATGAATTCGTCTGAGTCCTTTGAACATCGTATTACAAGTTAGGTCATCTTAAGAATCTGTATGACATATTAGCACGTTGAAAAGCACGTAAGTATGACGTAGGACGCCTTAAAGCTACAAACAACGCATTACAACACCGTACGAAACCATAAAACTCCATAATAAACCTAATGAAATTGTCCAAGTCCTTTCAAGATCGTACGATAACATCAGGACTTGTTACGACACTGTATGCGACATTAGCAACATGAAAAGCAATTTATAATAATGTAGGACGCGTTACAACTTCTAAGAACACCTTACATCACCGTTCGAAACATTAAAACTCCATAATAAACCTAATGAATTCCTCCGAGTCATTTAATCAGCATACGACAACTTAGAATATCTTACGACTCTGTATGCGACATTAGCAACTTGAAAACCATGTTACTATAATGTACGACACCTCACAACTCCTAACAACACCTTAGAGTACCGTAAGTAAACATAAAATCCATAATAAACCTAATGAATTCGTCTGAGTCCTTTGAACATCGTATTACAAGTTAGGTCATCTTAAGAATCTGTATGACATATTAGCACGTTGAAAAGCACGTAAGTATGACGTAGGACGCCTTATAGCTACAAACAACGCATTACAACACCGTACGAAACCATAAAACTCCATAATAAACCTAATGAAATTGTCCAAGTCCTTTCAAGATCGTACGATAACATCAGGACTTGTTACGACACTGTATGCGACATTAGCAACATGAAAAGCAATTTATAATAATGTAGGACGCGTTACAACTTCTAAGAACACCTTACATCACCGTTCGAAACATTAAAACTCCATAATAAACCTTATGAATTCCTCCGAGTCATTTAATCAGCATACGACAACTTAGAATATCTTACGACTCTGTATGCCACATTAGCAACTTGAAAACCATGTTACTATAATGTACGACACCTCACAACTCCTAACAACACCTTAGAGTACCGTAAGTAAACATGAAATCCATAATAAACCTAATGAATTCGTCTGAGTCCTTTGAACATCGTATTACAAGTTAGGTCATCTTAAGAATCTGTATGACATATTAGCACGTTGAAAAGCACGTAAGTATGAAGTAGGACGCCTTAAAGCTACAAACAACGCATTACAACACCGTACGAAACCATAAAACTCCATAATAAACCTAATGAAATTGTCCAAGTCCTTTCAAGATCGTACGATAACATCAGGACTTGTTACGACACTGTATGCGACATTAGCAACATGAAAAGCAATTTATAATAATGTAGGACGCGTTACAACTTCTAAGAACACCTTACATCACCGTTCGAAACATTAAAACTCCATAATAAACCTAATGAATTCCTCCGAGTCATTTAATCAGCATACGCCAACTTAGAATATCTTACGACTCTGTATGCCACATTAGCAACTTGAAAACCATGTTACTATAATGTACGACACCTCACAACTCCTAACAACACCTTAGAGTACCGTAAGTAAACATAAAATCCATAATAAACCTAATGAATTCGTCCGAGTCCTTTGAACATCGTATTACAAGTTAGGACATCTTAAGACTATATATGACATATTAGCACGTTGAAAAGCACGTAAGTATGACGTAGGACACCTTAAAGCTACAAACAACACATTACAACACCGTACGAAACCATAAAACTCCATAAAAAACCTAATGAAATTGTCCAAGTCCTTTCAAGATTGTACGATAACATCAGGACTTGTTACGACACTGTATGCGGCATTAGCAACATGAAAAGCAATTTATAATAATGTAGGACGCGTTACAACTTCTAAGAACACCTTACATCACCGTTCGAAACATTAAAACTCCATAATAAACCTTATGAATTCCTCCGAGTCATTTAATCAGCATACGACAACTTAGAATATCTTACGACTCTGTATGCCACATTAGCAACTTGAAAACCATGTTACTATAATGTACGACACCTCACAACTCCTAACAACACCTTAGAGTACGGTAAGTAAACATAAAATCCATAATAAACCTAATGAATTCGTCTGAGTCCTTTGAACATCGTATTACAAGTTAGGTCATCTTAAGAATCTGTATGACATATTAGCACGTTGAAAAGCACGTAAGTATGACGTAGGACGCCTTAAAGCTACAAACAACGCATTACAACACCGTACGAAACCATAAAACTCCATAATAAACCTAATGAAATTGTCCAAGTCCTTTCAAGATCGTACGATAACATCAGGACTTGTTACGACACTGTATGCGACATTAGCAACATGAAAAGCAATTTATAATAATGTAGGACGCGTTACAACTTCTAAGAACACCTTACATCACCGTTCGAAACATTAAAACTCCATAATAAACCTAATGAATTCCTCCGAGTCATTTAATCAGCAGACGCCAACTTAGAATATCTTACGACTCTGTATGCCACATTAGCAACTTGAAAACCATGTTACTATAATGTACGACACCTCACAACTCCTAACAACACCTTAGAGTACCGTAAGTAAACATAAAATCGATAATAAACCTAATGAATTCGTCCGAGTCCTTTGAACATCGTATTACAAGTTAGGACATCTTAAGACTATATATGACATATTAGCACGTTGAAAACCACGTAAGTATGACGTAGGACACCTTAAAGCTACAAACAACACATTACAACACCGTACGAAACCATAAAACTCCATAAAAAACCTAATGAAATTGTCCAAGTCCTTTCAAGATTGTACGATAACATCAGGACTTGTTACGACACTGTATGCGGCATTAGCAACATGAAAAGCAATTTATAATAATGTAGGATGCGTTACAACTTCTAAGAACACCTTACATCACCGTTCGAAACATTAAAACTCCATAATAAACCTTATGAATTCCTCCGAGTCATTTAATCAGCATACGACAACTTAGAATATCTTACGACTCTGTATGCCACATTAGCAACTTGAAAACCATGTTACTATAATGTACGACACCTCACAACTCCTAACAACACCTTAGAGTACGGTAAGTAAACATAAAATCCATAATAAACCTAATGAATTCGTCTGAGTCCTTTGAACATCGTATTTCAAGTTAGGTCATCTTAAGAATCTGTATTACATATTAGCACGTTTAAAAGCACGTAAGTTTGACGTAGGACGCCTTAAAGCTACAAACAACGCATTACAACACCGTACGAAACCATAAAACTCCATAATAAACCTAATGAAATTGTCCAAGTCCTTTCAAGATCGTACGATAACATCAGGACTTGTTACGACACTGTATGCGACATTAGCAACATGAAAAGCAATTTATAATAATGTAGGACGCGTTACAACTTCTAAGAACACCTTACATCACCGTTCGAAACATTAAAACTCCATAATAAACCTAATGAATTCCTCCGAGTCATTTAATCAGCATACGACAAATTAGAATATCTTACGACTCTGTATGCGACATTAGCAACTTGAAAACCATGTTACTATAATGTACGACACCTCACAACTCCTAACAACACCTTAGAGTACGGTAAGTAAACATAAAATCCATAATAAACCTAATGAATTCGTCTGAGTCCTTTGAACATCGTATTACAAGTTAGGTCATCTTAAGAATCTGTATGACATATTAGCACGTTGAAAAGCACGTAAGTATGACGTAGGACGCCTTAAAGCTACAAACAACGCATTACAACACCGTACGAAACCATAAAACTCCATAATAAACCTAATGAAATTGTCCAAGTCCTTTCAAGATCGTACGATAACATCAGGACTTGTTACGACACTGTATGCGACATTAGCAACATGAAAAGCAATTTATAATAATGTAGGACGCGTTACAGCTTCTAAGAACACCTTACATCACCGTTCGAAACATTAAAACTCCATAATAAACCTAATGAATTCCTCCGAGTCATTTAATCAGCATACGACAACTTAGAATATCTTACGACTCTGTATGCGACATTAGCAACTTGAAAACCATGTTACTATAATGTACGACACCTCACAACTCCTAACAACACCTTAGAGTACCGTAAGTAAACATAAAATCCATAATAAACCTAATGAATTCGTCTGAGTCCTTTGAACATCGTATTACAAGTTAGGTCATCTTAAGAATCTGTGTGACATATTAGCACGTTGAAAAGCACGTAAGTATGACGTAGGACGCCTTATAGCTACAAACAACGCATTACAACACCGTACGAAACCATAAAACTCCATAATAAACCTAATGAAATTGTCCAAGTCCTTTCAAGATCGTACGATAACATCAGGACTTGTTACGACACTGTATGCGACATTAGCAACATGAAAAGCAATTTATAATAATGTAGGACGCGTTACAACTTCTAAGAACACCTTACATCACCGTTCGAAACATTAAAACTCCATAATAAACCTTATGAATTCCTCCGAGTCATTTAATCAGCATACGACAACTTAGAATATCTTACGACTCTGTATGCCACATTAGCAACTTGAAAACCATGTTACTATAATGTACGACACCTCACAACTCCTAACAACACCTTAGAGTACCGTAAGTAAACATGAAATCCATAATAAACCTAATGAATTCGTCTGAGTCCTTTGAACATCGTATTACAAGTTAGGTCATCTTAAGAATCTGTATGACATATTAGCACGTTGAAAAGCACGTAAGTATCACGTAGGACGCCTTAAAGCTACAAACAACGCATTACAACACCGTACGAAACCATAAAACTCCATAATAAACCTAATGAAATTGTCCAAGTCCTTTCAAGATCGTACGATAACATCAGGACTTGTTACGACACTGTATGCGACATTAGCAACATGAAAAGCAATTTATAATAATGTAGGACGCGTTACAACTTCTAAGAACACCTTACATCACCGTTCGAAACATTAAAACTCCATAATAAACCTAATGAATTCCTCCGAGTCATTTAATCAGCATACGCCAACTTAGAATATCTTACGACTCTGTATGCCACATTAGCAACTTGAAAACCATGTTACTATAATGTACGACACCTCACAACTCCTAACAACACCTTAGAGTACCGTAAGTAAACATAAAATCCATAATAAACCTAATGAATTCGTCCGAGTCCTTTGAACATCGTATTACAAGTTAGGACATCTTAAGACTATATATGACATATTAGCACGTTGAAAAGCACGTAAGTATGACGTAGGACACCTTAAAGCTACAAACAACACATTACAACACCGTACGAAACCATAAAACTCCATAAAAAACCTAATGAAATTGTCCAAGTCCTTTCAAGATTGTACGATAACATCAGGACTTGTTACGACATTGTATGCGGCATTAGCAACATGAAAAGCAATTTATAATAATGTAGGACGCGTTACAACTTCTAAGAACACCTTACATCACCGTTCGAAACATTAAAACTCCATAATAAACCTTATGAATTCCTCCGAGTCATTTAATCAGCATACGACAACTTAGAATATCTTACGACTCTGTATGCCACATTAGCAACTTGAAAACCATGTTACTATAATGTACGACACCTCACAACTCCTAACAACACCTTAGAGTACGGTAAGTAAACATAAAATCCTTAATAAACCTAATGAATTCGCCTGAGTCCTTTGAACATCGTATTACAAGTTAGGTCATCTTAAGAATCTGTATGACATATTAGCACGTTGAAAAGCACGTAAGTATGACGTAGGACGCCTTAAAGCTACAAACAACGCATTACAACACCGTACGAAACCATAAAACTCCATAATAAACCTAATGAAATTGTCCAAGTCCTTTCAAGATCGTACGATAACATCAGGACTTGTTACGACACTGTATGCGACATTAGCAACATGAAAAGCAATTTATAATAATGTAGGACGCGTTACAACTTCTAAGAACACCTTACATCACCGTTCGAAACATTAAAACTCCATAATAAACCTAATGAATTCCTCCGAGTCATTTAATCAGCAGACGCCAACTTAGAATATCTTACGACTCTGTATGCCACATTAGCAACTTGAAAACCATGTTACTATAATGGACGACACCTCACAACTCCTAACAACACCTTAGAGTACCGTAAGTAAACATAAAATCCATAATAAACCTAATGAATTCGTCCGAGTCCTTTGAACATCGTATTACAAGTTAGGACATCTTAAGACTATATATGACATATTAGCACGTTGAAAACCACGTAAGTATGACGTAGGACACCTTAAAGCTACAAACAACACATTACAACACCGTACGAAACCATAAAACTCCATAAAAAACCTAATGAAATTGTCCAAGTCCTTTCAAGATTGTACGATAACATCAGGACTTGTTACGACACTGTATGCGGCATTAGCAACATGAAAAGCAATTTATAATAATGTAGGACGCGTTACAACTTCTAAGAACACCTTACATCACCGTTCGAAACATTAAAACTCCATAATAAACCTTATGAATTCCTCCGAGTCATTTAATCAGCATACGACAACTTAGAATATCTTACGACTCTGTATGCCACATTAGCAACTTGAAAACCATGTTACTATAATGTACGACACCTCACAACTCCTAACATCACCTTAGAGTACGGTAAGTAAACATAAAATCCATAATAAACCTAATGAATTCGTCTGAGTCCTTTGAACATCGTATTTCAAGTTAGGTCATCTTAAGAATCTGTATTACATATTAGCACGTTTAAAAGCACGTAAGTTTGACGTAGGACGCCTTAAAGCTACAAACAACGCATTACAACACCGTACGAAACCATAAAACTCCATAATAAACCTAATGAAATTGTCCAAGTCCTTTCAAGATCGTACGATAACATCAGGACTTGTTACGACACTGTATGCGACATTAGCAACATGAAAAGCAATTTATAATAATGTAGGACGCGTTACAACTTCTAAGAACACCTTACATCACCGTTCGAAACATTAAAACTCCATAATAAACCTAATGAATTCCTCCGAGTCATTTAATCAGCATACGACAACTTAGAATATCTTACGACTCTGTATGCGACATTAGCAACTTGAAAACCATGTTACTATAATGTACGACACCTCACAACTCCTAACAACACCTTAGAGTACCGTAAGTAAACATAAAATCCATAATAAACCTAATGAATTCGTCTGAGTCCTTTGAACATTGTATTACAAGTTAGGTCATCTTAAGAATCTGTATGACATATTAGCACGTTGAAAAGCACGTAAGTATGACGTAGGACGCCTTAAAGCTACAAACAACGCATTACAACACCGTACGAAACCATAAAACTCCATAATAAACCTAATGAAATTGTCCAAGTCCTTTCAAGATCGTACGATAACATCAGGACTTGTTACGACACTGTATGCGGCATTAGCAACATGAAAAGCAATTTATAATAATGTAGGACGCGTTACAACTTCTAAGAACACCTTACATCACCGTTCGAAACATTAAAACTCCATAATAAACCTTATGAATTCCTCCGAGTCATTTAATCAGCATACGACAACTTAGAATATCTTACGACTCTGTATGCCACATTAGCAACTTGAAAACCATGTTACTATAATGTACGACACCTCACAACTCCTAACAACACCTTAGAGTACGGTAAGTAAACATAAAATCCATAATAAACCTAATGAATTCGTCTGAGTCCTTTGAACATCGTATTTCAAGTTAGGTCATCTTAAGAATCTGTATTACATATTAGCACGTTTAAAAGCACGTAAGTTTGACGTAGGACGCCTTAAAGCTACAAACAACGCATTACAACACCGTACGAAACCATAAAACTCCATAATAAACCTAATGAAATTGTCCAAGTCCTTTCAAGATCGTACGATAACATCAGGACTTGTTACGACACTGTATGCGACATTAGCAACATGAAAAGCAATTTATAATAATGTAGGACGCGTTACAACTTCTAAGAACACCTTACATCACCGTTCGAAACATTAAAACTCCATAATAAACCTAATGAATTCCTCCGAGTCATTTAATCAGCATACGACAAATTAGAATATCTTACGACTCTGTATGCGACATTAGCAACTTGAAAACCATGTTACTATAATGTACGACACCTCACAACTCCTAACAACACCTTAGAGTACCGTAAGTAAACATAAAATCCATAATAAACCTAATGAATTCGTCTGAGTCCTTTGAACATCGTATTACAAGTTAGGTCATCTTAAGAATCTGTATGACATATTAGCACGTTGAAAAGCACGTAAGTATGACGTAGGACGCCTTAAAGCTACAAACAACGCATTACAACACCGTACGAAACCATAAAACTCCATAATAAACCTAATGAAATTGTCCAAGTCCTTTCAAGATCGTACGATAACATCAGGACTTGTTAGGACACTGTATGCGGCATTAGCAACATGAAAAGCAATTTATAATAATGTAGGACGCGTTACAACTTCTAAGAACACCTTACATCACCGTTCGAAACATTAAAACTTCATAATAAACCTTATGAATTCCTCCGAGTCATTTAGTCAGCATACGACAACTTAGAATATCTTACGACTCTGTATGCCACATTAGCAACTTGAAAACCATGTTACTATAATGTACGACACCTCACAACTCCTAACAACACCTTAGAGTACCGTAAGTAAACATAAAATCCATAATAAACCTAATGAATTCGTCTGAGTCCTTTGAACATCGTATTACAAGTTAGGTCATCTTAAGAATCTGTATGACATATTAGCACGTTGAAAAGCACGTAAGTATGACATAGGACGCCTTAAAGCTACAAACAACGCATTACAACACCGTACGAAACCATAAAACTCCATAATAAACCTAATGAAATTGTCCAAGTCCTTTCAAGATCGTACGATAACATCAGGACTTGTTACGACACTGTATGCGACATTAGCAACATGAAAAGCAATTTATAATAATGTAGGACGCGTTACAACTTCTAAGAACACCTTACATCACTGTTCGAAACATTAAAACTCCATAATAAACCTAATGAATTCCTCCGAGTCATTTAATCAGCATACGCCAACTTAGAATATCTTACGACTCTGTATGCCACATTAGCAACTTGAAAACCATGTTACTATAATGTACGACACCTCACAACTCCTAACAACACCTTAGAGTACCGTAAGTAAACATAAAATCCATAATAAACCTAATGAATTCGTCCGAGTCCTTTGAACATCGTATTACAAGTTAGGACATCTTAAGACTATATATGACATATTAGCACGTAAGTATGACGTAGGACACCTTAAAGCTACAAACAACACATTACAACACCGTACGAAACCATAAAACTCCATAAAAAACCTAATGAAATTGTCCAAGTCCTTTCAAGATTGTACGATAACATCAGGACTTGTTACGACACTGTATGCGGCATTAGCAACATGAAAAGCAATTTATAATAATGTAAGACGCGTTACAACTTCTAAGAACACCTTACATCACCGTTCGAAACATTAAAACTCCATAATAAACCTTATGAATTCCTCCGAGTCATTTAATCAGCATACGACAACTTAGAATATCTTACGACTCTGTATGCCACATTAGCAACTTGAAAACCATGTTACTATAATGTACGACACCTCACAACTCCTAACAACACCTTAGAGTACGGTAAGTAAACATAAAATCCATAATAAACCTAATGAATTCGTCTGAGTCCTTTGAACATCGTATTTCAAGTTAGGTCATCTTAAGAATCTGTATTACATATTAGCACGTTTAAAAGCACGTAAGTATGACGTAGGACGCCTTAAAGCTACAAACAACGCATTACAACACCGTACGAAACCATAAAACTCCATAATAAACCTAATGAAATTGTCCAAGTCCTTTCAAGATCGTACGATAACATCAGGACTTGTTACGACACTGTATGCGACATTAGCAACATGAAAAGCAATTTATAATAATGTAGGACGCGTTACAACTTCTAAGAACACCTTACATCACCGTTCGAAACATTAAAACTCTATAATAAACCTAATGAATTCCTCCGAGTCATTTAATCAGCATACGACAACTTAGAATATCTTACGACTCTGTATGCCACATTAGCAACTTGAAAACCATGTTACTATAATGTACGACACCTCACAACTCCTAACAACACCTTAGAGTACCGTAAGTAAACATAAAATCCATAATAAACCTAATGAATTCGTCTGAGTCCTTTAAACATCGTATTACAAGTTAGGTCATCTTAAGAATCTGTATGACATATTAGCACGTTGAAAAGCACGTAAGTATGACGTAGGACGCCTTAAAGCTACAAACAACGCATTACAACACCGTACGAAACCATAAAACTCCATAATAAACCTAATGAAATTGTCCAAGTCCTTTCAAGATCGTACGATAACATCAGGACTTGTTACGACACTGTATGCGACATTAGCAACATGAAAAGCAATTTATAATAATGTAGGACGCGTTACAACTTCTAAGAACACCTTACATCACCGTTCGAAACATTAAAACTCCATAATAAACCTAATGAATTCCTCCGAGTCATTTAATCAGCATACGCCAACTTAGAATATCTTACGACTCTGTATGCCACATTAGCAACTTGAAAACCATGTTACTATAATGTACGACACCTCACAACTCCTAACAACACCTTAGAGTACCGTAAGTAAACATAAAATCCATAATAAACCTAATGAATTCGTCCGAGTCCTTTGAACATCGTATTACAAGTTAGGACATCTTAAGACTATATATGACATATTAGCACGTTGAAAAGCACGTAAGTATGACGTAGGACACCTTAAAGCTACAAACAACACATTACAACACCGTACGAAACCATAAAACTCCATAAAAAACCTAATGAAATTGTCCAAGTCCTTTCAAGATTGTACGATAACATCAGGACTTGTTACGACACTGTATGCGGCATTAGCAACATGAAAAGCAATTTATAATAATGTAGGACGCGTTACAACTTCTAAGAACACCTTACATCACCGTTCGAAACATTAAAACTCCATAATAAACCTTATGAATTCCTCCGAGTCATTTAATCAGCATACGACAACTTAGAATATCTTACAACTCTGTATGCCACATTAGCAACTTGAAAACCATGTTACTATAATGTACGACACCTCACAACTCCTAACAACACCTTAGAGTACGGTAAGTAAACATAAAATCCATAATAAACCTAATGAATTCCTCCGAGTCTTTTGAACATCATATTACAAGTTAGGACATCTTAAGACTCTATATGACATATTAGCACGTTGAAAAGCACGTAAGTATGATCTAGGACGCCTTAAAGCTACTAACAACACATTGCAACACCGTACGAAACCATAGGACTCCATAATAAACCTAATGAAATTGTCCAAGTCCTTTCAAGATCGTACGATAACATCAGGACTTGTTACGACACTGTATGCGACATTTGCAACATGAAAAGCAATTTATAATAATGTAGGACGCGTTACAACTTCTAAGAACACCTTACATCACCGTTCGAAACATTAAAACTCCATAATAAACCTAATGAATTCCTCCGAGTCATTTAATCAGCAGACGCCAACTTAGAATATCTTACGACTCTGTATGCCACATTAGCAACTTGAAAACCATGTTACTATAATGTACGACACCTCACAACTCCTAACAACACCTTAGAGTACCGTAAGTAAACATAAAATCCATAATAAACCTAATGAATTCGTCCGAGTCCTTTGAACATCGTATTACAAGTTAGGACATCTTAAGACTATATATGACATATTAGCACGTTGAAAAGCACGTAAGTATGACGTAGGACACCTTCAAGCTACAAACAACGCATTACAACACCGTACGAAACCATAAAACTCCATAATAAACCTAATGAAATTGTCCAAGTCCTTTCAAGATCGTACGATAACATCAGGACTTGTTACGACAATGTATGCGACATTAGCAACATGAAAAGCATTTTATAATAATGTAGGACGCGTTACAACTTCTAAGAACACCTTGCATCACCGTTCGAAACATTAAAACTCCATAATAAACCTAATGAATTCCTCCGAGTCATTTAATCAGCATACGACAACTTAGAATATCTTACGACTCTGTATGCCACATTAGCAACTTGAAAACCATGTTACTATAATGTACGACACCTCACAACTCCTAACAACACCTTAGAGTACCGTAAGTAAACATAAAATCCATAATAAACCTAATGAATTCGTCCGAGTCCTTTGAACATCGTATTACAAGTTAGGACATCTTAAGACTATATATGACATATTAGCACGTTGAAAAGCATGTAAGTATGACGTAGGACACCTTAAAGCTACAAACAACACATTACAACACCGTACGAAATTATAAAACTCCATAATAAACCTAATGAAATTGTCCAAGTCCTTTCAAGATTGTACGATAACATCAGGACTTGTTACGACACTGTATGCGGCATTAGCAACATGAAAAGCAATTTATAATAATGTAGGACGCGTTACAACTTCTAAGAACACCTTACATCACCGTTCGAAACATTAAAACTCCATAATAAACCTTATGAATTCCTCCGAGTCATTTAATCAGCATACGACAACTTAGAATATCTTACGACTCTGTATGCCACATTAGCAACTTGAAAACCGTGTTACTATAATGAACGACACCTCACAACTCCTAACAACACCTTAGAGTACCGTAAGTAAACATAAAATCCATAATAAACCTAATGAATTCGTCTGAGTCCTTTGAACATCGTATTACAAGTTAGGTCATCTTAAGAATCTGTATGACATATTAGCACGTTGAAAAGCACGTAAGTATGACGTAGGACGCCTTAAAGCTACAAACAACGCATTACAACACCGTACGAAACCATAAAACTCCATAATAAACCTAATGAAATTGTCCAAGTCCTTTCAAGATTGTACGATAACATCAGGACTTGTTACGACACTGTATGCGACATTAGCAACATGAAAAGCAAATTATAATAATGTAGGACGCGTTACAACTTCTAAGAACACCTTACATCACCGTTCGAAACATTAAAACTCCATAATAAACCTTATGAATTCCTCCGAGTCATTTAATCAGCATACGACAACTTAGAATATCTTACGACTCTGTATGCCACATTAGCAACTTGAAAACCATGTTACTATAATGTACGACACCTCACAACTCCTAACAACACCTTAGAGTACCGTAAGTAAACATAAAATCCATAATAAACCTAATGAATTCGTCTGAGTCCTTTGAACATCGTATTACAAGTTAGGTCATCTTAAGAATCTGTATGACATATTAGCACGTTGAAAAGCACGTAAGTATGACGTAGGACGCCTTAAAGCTACAAACAACGCATTACAACACCGTACGAAACCATAAAACTCCATAATAAACCTAATGAAATTGTCCAAGTCCTTTCAAGATTGTACGATAACATCAGGACTTGTTACGACACTGTATGCGACATTAGCAACATGAAAAGCAAATTATAATAATGTAGGACGCGTTACAACTTCTAAGAACACCTTACATCACCGTTCGAAACATTAAAACTCCATAATAAACCTTATGAATTCCTCCGAGTCATTTAATCAGCATACGACAACTTAGAATATCTTACGACTCTGTATGCCACTTTAGCAACTTGAAAACCATGTTACTATAATGTACGACACCTCACAACTCCTAACAACACCTTAGAGTACCGTAAGTAAACATAAAATCCATAATAAACCTAATGAATTCGTCTGAGTCCTTTGAACATCGTATTACAAGTTAGGTCATCTTAAGAATCTGTATGACATATTAGCACGTTGAAAAGCACGTAAGTATGACGTAGGACGCCTTAAAGCTACAAACAACGCATTACAACACCGTACGAAACCATAAAACTCCATAATAAACCTAATGAAATTGTCCAAGTCCTTTCAAGATTGTACGATAACATCAGGACTTGTTACGACACTGTATGCGACATTAGCAACATGAAAAGCAATTTATAATAATGTAGGACGCGTTACAACTTCTAAGAACACCTTACATCACCGTTCGAAACATTAAAACTCCATAATAAACCTAATGAATTCCTCCGAGTCATTTAATCAGCATACGACAACTTAGAATATCTTACGAGTCTGTATGCCACATTAGCAACTTGAAAACCATGTTACTATAATGTACGACACCTCACAAGTCCTAACAACACCTTAGAGTACTGTAAGTAAACATAAAATCCATAATAAACCTAATGAATTCGTCTGAGTCCTTTGAACATCGTATTACAAGTTAGGTCATCTTAAGACTATATATGAAATATTAGCACGTTGAAAAGCACGTAAGTATGACGTAGGACGACTTAAAGCTCCAAACAACACATTACAACACCGTACGAAACCATAAAACTCCATAATCAACCTAATGAAATTGTCCAAGTCCTTTCAAGATTGTACGATAACATCAGGACTTGTTACGACACTGTATGCGGCATTAGCAACATGAAAAGCAATTTATAATAATGTAGGACGCGTTACAACTTCTAAGAACACCTTACATCACCGTTCGAAACATTAAAACTCCATAATAAACCTTATGAATTCCTCCGAGTCATTTAATCAGCATACGACAACTTAGAATATCTTACGACTCTGTATGCCACATTAGCAACTTGAAAACCATGTTACTATAATGAACGACACCTCACAACTCCTAACAACACCTTAGAGTACCGTAAGTAAACATAAAATCCATAATAAACCTAATGAATTCGTCTGAGTCCTTTGAACATCGTATTACAAGTTAGGTCATCTTAAGACTATATATGAAATATTAGCACGTTGAAAAGCACGTAAGTATGACGTAGGACGACTTAAAGCTCCAAACAACACATTACAACACCGTACGAAACCATAAAACTCCATAATCAACCTAATGAAATTGTCCAAGTCCTTTCAATATCGTACGATAACATCAGGACTTGTTACGACACTGTATGCGACATTAGCAACATGAAAAGCAATTTATAATAATGTAGGACGCGTTACAACTTCTAAGAACACCTTACATCACCGTTCGAAACATTAAAACTCCATAATAAACCTTATGAATTCCTCCGAGTCATTTAATCAGCATACGACAACTTAGAATATCTTACGACTCTGTATGCCACATTAGCAACTTGAAAACCATGTTACTATAATGTACGACACCTCACAACTCCTAACAACACCTTAGAGTACCGTAAGTAAACATAAAATCCATAATAAACCTAATGAATTCGTCTGAGTCCTTTGAACATCGTATTTCAAGTTAGGTCATCTTAAGAATCTGTATGACATATTAGCACGTTGAAAAGCACGTAAGTATGACGTACGACGCCTTAAAGCTACAAACAACGCATTACAACACCGTACGAAACCATAAAACTCCATAATAAACCTAATGAAATTGTCCAAGTCCTTTCAAGATCGTACGATAACATCAGGACTTGTTACGACACTGTATGCGACATTAGCAACATGAAAAGCAATTTATAATAATGTAGGACGCGTTACAACTTCTAAGAACACCTTACATCACCGTTCGAAACATTAAAACTCCATAATAAACCTAATGAATTCCTCCGAGTCATTTAATCAGCATACGACAACTTAGAATATCTTACGAGTCTGTATGCCACATTAGCAACTTGAAAACCATGTTACTATAATGTACGACACCTCACAACTCCTAACAACACCTTAGAGTACCGTAAGTAAACATAAAATCCATAATAAACCTAATGAATTCGTCCGAGTCTTTTGAACATCGTATTACAAGTTAGGACATCTTAAGACTCTATATGACATATTAGCACGTTGAAAAGCACGTAAGTATGACGCATGACACCTTAAAGCTACAAACAACACATTACAACACCGTACGAAACCATAAAACTCCATAATAAACCTAATGAAATGGTCCAAGTCCTTTCAAGATTGTACGATAACATCAGGACTTGTTACGACACTGTATGCGGCATTAGCAACATGAAAAGCAATTTATAATAATGTAGGACGCTTTACAACTTCTAAGAACGCCTTACATCACCGTTCGAAACATTAAAACTCCATAATAAACCTAATGAATTCCTCCGAGTCATTTAATCAGCATACGAAAACTTAGAATATCTTACGACTCTGTATGCCACATTAGCAACTTGAAAACCATGTTACTATAATGTACGACACCTCACAACTCCTAACAACACCTTAGAGTACCGTAAGTAAACATAAAATCCATAATAAACCTAATGAATTCGTCCCAGTCCTTTGAACATCGTATAACAAGTTAGGACATCTTAAGACTATATATGAAATATTAGCACGTTGAAAAGCACGTAAGTATGACGTAGGACGACTTAAAGCTCCAAACAACACATTACAACACCGTACGAAACCATAAAACTCCATAATCAACCTAATGAAATTGTCCAAGTCCTTTCAATATCGTACGATAACATCAGGACTTGTTACGACACTGTATGCGACATTAGCAAAATGAAAAGCAATTTAAAATAATGTAGGACGCGTTACAACTTCTAAGAACACCTTACATCACCGTTCGAAACATTAAAACTCCATAATAAACCTAATGAATTCCTCCGAGTCATTTAATCATCCTACGACAACTTATAATATCTTACGACTCTGTATGCCACATTAGCAACTTGAAAACCATGTTACTATAATGTACGACACCTCACAACTCCTAACAACACCTTAGAGTACCGTAAGTAAACATAAAATCCATAATAAACCTAATGAATTCGTCCCAGTCCTTTGAACATCGTATAACAAGTTAGGACATCTTAAGACTATATATGAAATATTAGCACGTTGAAAAGCACGTAAGTATGACGTAGGACGACTTAAAGCTCCAAACAACACATTACAACACCGTACGAAACCATAAAACTCCATAATCAACCTAATGAAATTGTCCAAGTCCTTTCAATATCGTACGATAACATCAGGACTTGTTACGACACTGTATGCGACATTAGCAAAATGAAAAGCAATTTAAAATAATGTAGGACGCGTTACAACTTCTAAGAACACCTTACATCACCGTTCGAAACATTAAAACTCCATAATAAACCTAATGAATTCCTCCGAGTCATTTAATCATCCTACGACAACTTATAATATCTTACGACTCTGTATGCCACATTAGCAACTTGAAAACCATGTTACTATAATGTACGACACCTCACAACTCCTAACAACACCTTAGAGTACCGTAAGTAAACATAAAATCCATAATAAACCTAATGAATTCGTCCCAGTCCTTTGAATATCGTATAACAAGTTAGGACATCTTAAGACTATATATGAAATATTAGCACGTTCAAAAGCACGTAAGTATGACGTAGGACGACTTAAAGCTCCAAACAACACATTACAACACCGTACGAAACCATAAAACTCCATAATCAACCTAATGAAATTGTCCAAGTCCTTTCAATATCGTACGATAACATCAGGACTTGTTACGACACTGTATGCGACATTAGCAAAATGAAAAGCAATTTAAAATAATGTAGGACGCGTTACAACTTCTAAGAACACCTTACATCACCGTTCAAAACATTAAAACTCCATAATAAACCTAATGAATTCCTCCGAGTCATTTAATCATCCTACGACAACTTATAATATCTTATGGCTCTGTATGCCACATTAGCAACTTGAAAACCATGTTACTATAATGTACGACACCTCACAACTCCTAACAACACCTTATAGTACCGTAAGTAAACATAAAATCCATAATAAACCTAATGAATTCGTCTGAGTCCTTTGAACATCGTATTACAAGTTCACATATTAGCACGTTGAAAAGCACGTAAGTATGACGTAGGACGCCTTAAAGCTACAAACAACACATTACAACACCGTACGAAACCATAAAACTCCATAATAAAGCTACTGAAATTGTCCAAGTCCTTTCAAGATCGTACCATAACATCAGGACTTGTTACGACACTGTATGCGGCATTAGCAACATGAAAAGCAATTTATAATAATGTAGGACGCGTTACAACTTCTAAGAACACCTTACATCACCGTTCGAAACATTAAAACTCCATAATAAACCTAATTAATTCCTCTTAGTCATTTATTCATCGTACGACAACTTAGAGTATCTTACGGCTCTATATGCCACATTAGCAACTTGATAACCATGTTACTATAATGTACGACACCTCACAACTCCTAACAACACCTTATAGTACCGTAAGTAAACATAAAATCCATAATAAACCTAATGAATTCGTCTGAGTCCTTTGAACATCGTATTACAAGTTAGGTCATCTTAAGAATCTGTATGACATATTAGCACGTTGAAAAGCATGTAAGTATGACGTAGGACGCCTTAAATCTGCAAACAACACCTTACAACACCGTACGAAACATAAAACTCCATAATAAACCTAATGAATATGTCCAAGTTGTTTGAAAATCGTAAGATAACTCAGGACTTGTTACGACTCTATATGCGACATTAGCAACATGAAAAACAATTTATAATAATGTAGGACGCGTTACAACTTTTAAGAACACCTTACATCACCGTTCGAAACATTAAAAGTCCATAATAAACCTAACGAATTTTTCCGAGTCATTTAAACGTCGTACGATAACTTAGAATATCTTACGACTCTGTATGCCAAATTAGCACCTTGAAAAGCATGTTACTATAATGTACGACACCTCACAACTCGTAACAACACTTTACAATACCGTAAGTAAACATAAAATCCATAATAAACCTAATGAATTCGTCCGAGTCTTTTGAACATCGTATTACAAGTTAGGAAATCTTAAGACTCTATATGACATATTAGCACGTTGAAAAGCACGTAAGTATGACGTATGACACCTTAAAGCTACAAACAACACATTACAACACCGTACGAAACCATAAAACTCGATAATAAACCTAATGAAATGGTCCAAGTCCTTTCAAGATTGTACGATAACATCAGGACTTGTTACGACACTGTATGCGGCATTAGCAACATGAAAAGCAATTTATAATAATGTAGGACGCGTTACAACTTCTAAGAACACCTTACATCACCGTTCGAAACATTAAAACTCCATAATAAACCTAATGAATTCCTCCGAGTCATTTAATCAGCATACGACAACTTAGAATATCTTACGACTCTGTATGCCACATTAGCAACTTGAAAACCATGTTACTATAATGTACGACACCTCACAACTCCTAACAACACCTTATAGTACCGTAAGTAGACATAAAATCCATAATAAACCTAATGAATTCGTCCGAGTCTTTTGAACATCGTATTACAAGTTAGGAAATCTTAAGACTCTATATGACATATTAGCACGTTGAAAAGCACGTAAGTATGACGTATGACACCTTAAAGCTACAAACAACACATTACAACACCGTACGAAACCATAAAACTCGATAATAAACCTAATGAAATGGTCCAAGTCCTTTCAAGATTGTACGATAACATCAGGACTTGTTACGACACTGTATGCGGCATTAGCAACATGAAAAGCAATTTATAATAATGTAGGACGCGTTACAACTTCTAAGAACACCTTACATCACCGTTCGAAACATTAAAACTCCATAATAAACCTAATGAATTCCTCCGAGTCATTTAATCAGCATACGACAACTTAGAATATCTTACGACTCTGTATGCCACATTAGCAACTTGAAAACCATGTTACTATAATGTACGACACCTCACAACTCGTAACAACACCTTACAATACCGTAAGTAAACATAAAATCCATAATAAACCTAATGAATTCGTCCGAGTCTTTTGAACATCGTATTACAAGTTAGGACATCTTAAGACTCTATATGACATATTAGCACGTTGAAAAGCACGTAAGTATGACGCATGACACCTTAAAGCTACAAACAACACATTACAACACCGTACGAAACCATAAAACTCCATAATAAACCTAATGAAATGGTCCAAGTCCTTTCAAGATTGTACGATAACATCAGGACTTGTTACGACACTGTATGCGGCATTAGCAACATGAAAAGCAATTTATAATAATGTAGGACGCTTTACAACTTCTAAGAACGCCTTACATCACCGTTCGAAACATTAAAACTCCATAATAAACCTAATGAATTCCTCCGAGTCATTTAATCAGCATACGAAAACTTAGAATATCTTACGACTCTGTATGCCACATTAGCAACTTGAAAACCATGTTACTATAATGTACGACACCTCACAACTCCTAACAACACCTTAGAGTACCGTAAGTAAACATAAAATCCATAATAAACCTAATGAATTCGTCCCAGTCCTTTGAACATCGTATAACAAGTTAGGACATCTTAAGACTTTATATGAAATATTAGCACGTTGAAAAGCGCGTAAGTATGACGTAGGACGACTTAAAGCTCCAAACAACACATTACAACACCGTACGAAACCATAAAACTCCATAATCAACCTAATGAAATTGTCCAAGTCCTTTCAATATCGTACGATAACATCAGGACTTGTTACGACACTGTATGCGACATTAGCAAAATGAAAAGCAATTTAAAATAATGTAGGACGCGTTACAACTTCTAAGAACACCTTACATCACCGTTCGAAACATTAAAACTCCATAATAAACCTAATGAATTCCTCCGAGTCATTTAATCATCCTACGACAACTTATAATATCTTATGGCTCTGTATGCCACATTAGCAACTTGAAAACCATGTTACTATAATGTACGACACCTCACAACTCCTAACAACACCTTATAGTACCGTAAGTAAACATAAAATCCATAATAAACCTAATGAATTCGTCTGAGTCCTTTGAACATCGTATTACAAGTTAGGTCATCTTAAGAATTTGTATCACATATTAGCACGTTGAAAAGCACGTAAGTATGACGTAGGACGCCTTTAAGCTACAAACAACACATTACAACACCGTACGAAACCATAAAACTCCATAATAAACCTAATGAAATTGTCCAAGTCCTTTCAAGATCGTACCATAACATCAAGACTTGTTACGACACTGTATGCGGCATTAGCAACATGAAAAGCAATTTATAATAATGTAGGACGCGTTACAACTTCTAAGAACACCTTACATCACCGTTCGAAACATTAAAACTCCATAATAAACCTAATTAATTCCTCTTAGTCATTTATTCATCGTACGACAACTTAGAGTATCTTACGGCTCTATATGCCACATTAGCAACTTGAAAACCATGTTACTATAATGTACGACACCTCACAACTCCTAACAACACCTTATAGTACCGTAAGTAAACATAAAATCCATAATAAACCTAATGAATTCGTCTGAGTCCTCTGAACATCGTATTACAAGTTAGGTCATCTTAAGAATCTGTATGACATATTAGCACGTTGAAAAGCATGTAAGTATGACGTAGGACGCCTTAAATCTGCAAACAACACCTTACAACACCGTACGAAACATAAAACTCCATAATAAACCTAATGAATATGTCCAAGTTGTTTGAAAATCGTAAGATAACTCAGGACTTGTTACGACTCTATATGCGACATTAGCAACATGAAAAACAATTTATAATAATGTAGGACGCGTTACAACTTTTAAGAACACCTTACATCACCGTTCGAAACATTAAAAGTCCATAATAAACCTAACGAATTTTTCCGAGTCATTTAAACGTCGTACGATAACTTAGAATATCTTACGACTCTGTATGCCACATTAGCACCTTGAAAAGCATGTTACTATAATGTACGACACCTCACAACTCGTAACAACACCTTACAATACCGTAAGTAAACATAAAATCCATAATAAACCTAATGAATTCGTCCGAGTCTTTTGAACATCGTATTACAAGTTAGGAAATCTTAAGACTCTATATGACATATTAGCACGTTGAAAAGCACGTAAGTATGACGTATGACACCTTAAAGCTACAAACAACACATTACAACACCGTACGAAACCATAAAACTCGATAATAAACCTAATGAAATGGTCCAAGTCCTTTCAAGATTGTACGATAACATCAGGACTTGTTACGACACTGTATGCGGCATTAGCAACATGAAAAGCAATTTATAATAATGTAGGACGCGTTACAACTTCTAAGAACACCTTACATCACCGTTCGAAACATTAAAACTCCATAATAAACCTAATAATTCCTCCGAGTCATTTAATCAGCATACGACAACTTAGAATATCTTACGACTCTGTATGCCACATTAGCAACTTGAAAACCATGTTACTATAATGTACGACACCTCACAACTCGTAACAACACCTTACAATACCGTAAGTAAACATAAAATCCATAATAAACCTAATGAATTCGTCCGAGTCTTTTGAACATCGTATTACAAGTTAGGACATCTTAAGACTCTATATGACATATTAGCACGTTGAAAAGCACGTAAGTATGACGCATGACACCTTAAAGCTACAAACAACACATTACAACACCGTACGAAACCATAAAACTCCATAATAAACCTAATGAAATGGTCCAAGTCCTTTCAAGATTGTACGATAACATCAGGACTTGTTACGACACTGTATGCGGCATTAGCAACATGAAAAGCAATTTATAATAATGTAGGACGCTTTACAACTTCTAAGAACGCCTTACATCACCGTTCGAAACATTAAAACTCCATAATAAACCTAATGAATTCCTCCGAGTCATTTAATCAGCATACGAAAACTTAGAATATCTTACGACTCTGTATGCCACATTAGCAACTTGAAAACCATGTTACTATAATGTACGACACCTCACAACTCCTAACAACACCTTAGAGTACCGTAAGTAAACATAAAATCCATAATAAACCTAATGAATTCGTCCCAGTCCTTTGAACATCGTATAACAAGTTAGGACATCTTAAGACTATATATGAAATATTAGCACGTTGAAAAGCACGTAAGTATGACGTAGGACGACTTAAAGCTCCAAACAACACATTACAACACCGTACGAAACCATAAAACTCCATAATCAACCTAATGAAATTGTCCAAGTCCTTTCAATATCGTACGATAACATCAGGACTTGTTACGACACTGTATGCGACATTAGCAAAATGAAAAGCAATTTAAAATAATGTAGGACGTGTTACAACTTCTAAGAACACCTTACATCACCGTTCGAAACATTAAAACTTCATAATAAACCTAATGAATTCCTCCGAGTCATTTAATTATCCTACGACAACTTATAATATCTTACGACTCTGTATGCCACATTAGCAACTTGAAAACCATGTTACTATAATGTACGACACCTCACAAATCCTAACAACACCTTAGAGTACCGTAAGTAAACATAAAATCCATAATAAACCTAATGAATTCGTCCCAGTCCTTTAAACATCGTATAACAAGTTAGGACATCTTAAGACTATATATGAAATATTAGCACGTTCAAAAGCACGTAAGTATGACGTAGGACGACTTAAAGCTCCAAACAACACATTACAACACCGTACGAAACCATAAAACTCCATAATCAACCTAATGAAATTGTCCAAGTCCTTTCAATATCGTACGATAACATCAGGACTTGTTACGACACTGTATGCGACATTAGCAAAATGAAAAGCAATTTAAAATAATGTAGGACGCGTTACAACTTCTAAGAACACCTTACATCACCGTTCGAAACATTAAAACTCCATAATAAACCTAATGAATTCCTCCGAGTCATTTAATCATCCTACGACAACTTATAATATCTTATGGCTCTGTATGCCACATTAGCAACTTGAAAACCATGTTACTATAATGTACGACACCTCACAACTCCTAACAACACCTTATAGTACCGTAAGTAAACATAAAATCCATAATAAACCTAATGAATTCGTCTGAGTCCTTTGAACATCGTATTACAAGTTAGGTCATCTTAAGAATTTGTATCACATATTAGCACGTTGAAAAGCACGTAAGTATGACGTAGGACGCCTTAAAGCTACAAACAACACATTACAACACCGTACGAAACCATAAAACTCCATAATAAACCTAATGAAATTGTCCAAGTCCTTTCAAGATCGTACCATAACATCAGGACTTGTTACGACACTGTATGCGGCATTAGCAACATGAAAAGCAATTTATAATAATGTAGGACGCGTTACAACTTCTAAGAACACCTTACATCACCGTTCGAAACATTAAAACTCCATAATAAACCTAATTAATTCCTCTTAGTCATTTATTCATCGTACGACAACTTAGAGTATCTTACGGCTCTATATGCCACATTAGCAACTTGAAAACCATGTTACTATAATGTACGACACCTCACAACTCCTAACAACACCTTATAGTACCGTAAGTAAACATAAAATCCATAATAAACCTAATGAATTCGTCTGAGTCCTTTGAACATCGTATTACAAGTTAGGTCATCTTAAGAATTTGTATCACATATTAGCACGTTGAAAAGCACGTAAGTATGACGTAGGACGCCTTAAAGCTACAAACAACACATTACAACACCGTACGAAACCATAAAACTCCATAATAAACCTAATGAAATTGTCCAAGTCCTTTCAAGATCGTACCATAACATCAGGACTTGTTACGACACTGTATGCGGCATTAGCAACATGAAAAGCAATTTATAATAATGTAGGACGCGTTACAACTTCTAAGAACACCTTACATCACCGTTCGAAACATTAAAACTCCATAATAAACCTAATTAATTCCTCTTAGTCATTTATTCATCGTACGACAACTTAGAGTATCTTACGGCTCTATATGCCACATTAGCAACTTGAAAACCATGTTACTATAATGTACGACACCTCACAACTCCTAACAACACCTTATAGTACCGTAAGTAAACATAAAATCCATAATAAACCTAATGAATTCGTCTGAGTCCTTTGAACATCGTATTACAAGTTAGGTCATATTAAGAATCTGTATGACATATTAGCACGTTGAAAAGCATGTAAGTATGACGTAGGACGCCTTAAATCTGCAAACAACACCTTACAACACCGTACGAAACATAAAACTCCATAATAAACCTAATGAATATGTCCAAGTTGTTTGAAAATCGTAAGATAACTCAGGACTTGTTACGACTCTATATGCGACATTAGCAACATGAAAAACAATTTATAATAATGTAGGACGCGTTACAACTTTTAAGAACACCTTACATCACCGTTCGAAACATTAAAAGTCCATAATAAACCTAACGAATTTTTCCGAGTCATTTAAACGTCGTACAATAACTTAGAATATCTTACGACTCTGTATGCCACATTAGCACCTTGAAAAGCATGTTACTATAATGTACGACACCTCACAACTCGTAACAACACCTGACAATACCGTAAGTAAACATAAAATCCATAATAAACCTAATGAATTCGTCCGAGTCTTTTGAACATCGTATTACAAGTTAGGAAATCTTAAGACTCTATATGACATATTAGCACGTTGAAAAGCACGTAAGTATGACGTATGACACCTTAAAGCTACAAACAACACATTACAACACCGTACGAAACCATAAAACTCGATAATAAACCTAATGAAATGGTCCAAGTCCTTTCAAGATTGTACGATAACATCAGGACTTGTTACGACACTGTATGCGGCATTAGCAACATGAAAAGCAATTTATAATAATGTAGGACGCGTTACAACTTCTAAGAACACCTTACATCACCGTTCGAAACATTAAAACTCCATAATAAACCTAATGAATTCCTCCGAGTCATTTAATCAGCATACGACAACTTAGAATATCTTACGACTCTGTATGCCACATTAGCAACTTGAAAACCATGTTACTATAATGTACGACACCTCACAACTCCTAACAACACCTTAGAGTACCGTAAGTAAACATAAAATCCATAATAAACCTAATGAATTCGTCCCAGTCCTTTGAACATCGTATAACAAGTTAGGACATCTTAAGACTATATATGAAATATTAGCACGTTCAAAAGCACGTAAGTATGACGTAGGACGACTTAAAGCTCCAAACAACACATTACAACACCGTACGAAACCATAAAACTCCATAATCAACCTAATGAAATTGTCCAAGTCCTTTCAATATCGTACCATAACATCAGGACTTGTTACGACACTGTATGCGACATTAGCAAAATGAAAAGCAATTTAAAATAATGTAGGACGCGTTACAACTTCTAAGAACACCTTACATCACCGTTCGAAACAATAAAACTCCATAATAAACCTAATGAATTCCTCCGAGTCATTTAATCATCCTACGACAACTTATAATATCTTATGGCTCTGTATGCCACATTAGCAACTTGAAAACCATGTTACTATAATGTACGACACCTCACAACTCCTAACAACACCTTATAGTACCGTAAGTAAACATAAAATCCATAATAAACCTAATGAATTCGTCTGAGTCCTTTGAACATCGTATTACAAGTTAGGTCATCTTAAGAATTTGTATCACATATTAGCACGTTGAAAAGCACGTAAGTATGACGTAGGACGACTTAAAGCTCCAAACAACACATTACAACACCGTACGAAACCATAAAACTCCATAATCAACCTAATGAAATTGTCCAAGTCCTTTCAATATCGTACGATAACATCAGGACTTGTTACGACACTGTATGCGACATTAGCAAAATGAAAAGCAATTTAAAATAATGTAGGACGCGTTACAACTTCTAAGAACACCTTACATCACCGTTCGAAACATTAAAACTCCATAATAAACCTAATGAATTCCTCCGAGTCATTTAATCATCCTACGACAACTTATAATATCTTATGGCTCTGTATGCCACATTAGCAACTTGAAAACCATGTTACTATAATGTACGACACCTCACAACTCCTAACAACACCTTATAGTACCGTAAGTAAACATAAAATCCATAATAAACATAATGAATTCGTCTGAGTCCTTTGAACATCGTATTACAAGTTAGGTCATCTTAAGAATCTGTATGACATATTAGCACGTTGAAAAGCATGTAAGTATGACGTAGGACGCCTTAAATCTGCAAACAACACCTTACAACACCGTACGAAACATAAAACTCCATAATAAACCTAATGAATATGTCCAAGTTGTTTGAAAATCGTAAGATAACTCAGGGCTTGTTACGACTCTATATGCGACATTAGCAACATGAAAAACAATTTATAATAATGTAGGACGCGTTACAACTTTTAAGAACACCTTACATCACCGTTCGAAACATTAAAAGTCCATAATAAACCTAACGAATTTTTCCGAGTCATTTAAACGTCGTACGATAACTTAGAATATCTTACGACTCTGTATGCCACATTAGCACCTTGAAAAGCATGTTACTATAATGTACGACACCTCACAACTCGTAACAACACCTTACAATACCGTAAGTAAACATAAAATCCATAATAAACCTAATGAATTCGTCCGAGTCTTTTGAACATCGTATTACAAGATAGGACATCTTAAGACTCTATATTACATATTAGCACGTTGACAAACACGTAAGTATGACGTAGGATGCCTTAAAGCTACAAACAACACATTACAACACCGTACGAAACCATAAAACTCCATAATAAACCTAATGAAATTGTCCAAGTCCTTTCAAGATCGTACAATAAAATCAGGACTTGTTACGACACTATATGCGGCATTAGCAACACGAAAAGCAATTTATAATAATGTAGGACGCGTTACAACTTCTAAAAACACCTTACATCACCGTTCGAAACATTAAAAATCCATAATAAACCTAATGAATTCCTCCGAGTCATTTAATCGGTGTACGACAACTTAGAATATCTTACGACTCTGTATGCCACATTAGCAACTAGAAAAGCATGTTACTATAATGTACGACGCCTCACAACTCCTAACAAAACCTTACAGTACCGTAAGAAAACATAAAATCCATAATAAACCTAATGAATTCGTCCGAGTCTTTTGAACATCGTATTACAAGATAGGACATCTTAAGACTCTATATGACATATTAGCACGTTGAAAAGCACGTAAGTATGACGTAGGACGCCTTAAAGCTACAAACAACACATTACAACACCGTAAGAAACCGTAAAACTCCATAATAAACCAAATGAAATTGTCCAAGTCCTTTCAAGATCGTACGATAACATCAGGACTTGTTACGACACTGTATGCGGCATTAACAACATGAAAAGCAATTTATAATAATGTAGGACGCGTTACAACTTCTAAGAACACCTTACATCACCGTTCGAAACATTAAAACTCCATAATAAACCTAATGAATTCCTCCTAGTCATTTAATCATCGTACGACAACTTAGAATATCTTACGGCTCTGTACGCCACATTAGCAACTTGAAAACCATGTTACTATAATGTACGACACCTCACAACTCCTAACAACACCTTATAGTACCGTAAGTAAACATAAAATCCATAATAAACCTAATGAATTCGTCTGAGTCCTTTGAACATCGTATTACAAGTTAGGTCATCTTAAGTATCTGTATGACATATTAGCACGTTGAAAAGCATGTAAGTATGACGTAGGACGCCTTAAAGCTGCAAACAACACCTTATAACACCGTACGAAACATAAAACTCCATAATAAACCTAATGAATATGTCCAAGTTGTTTGAAAATCGTAAGATAACTCAGGACTTGTTACGACTCTATATGCGACATTAGCAACATGAAAAACAATTTATAATAATGTAGGACGCGTTACAACTTTTAAGAACACCTTACATCACCGTTCGAAACATTAAAAGTCCATAATAAACCTAACGAATTTTTTCCGAGTCATTTAAACATCATACGATAACTTAGAATATCTTACGACTCTGTATGCCACATTAGCACCTTGAAAAGCATGTTACTATAATGTACGACACCTCACAACTCGTAACAACACCTTACAATACCGTAAGTAAACATAAAATCCATAATAAACCTAATGAATTCGTCCGAGTCTTTTGAACATCGTATTACAAGATAGGACATCTTAAGTCTCTATATGACATATTAGCACGTTGAAAAACACGTAAGTATGACGTAGGACGCCTTAAAGCTACAAACAACACATTACAACACCGTACGAAACCATAAAACTCCATAATAAACCTAATGAAATTGTCCAAGTCCTTTGAAGATCGTACAATAACATCAGGACTTGTTACGACACTGTATGCGGCATTAGCAACCCGAAAAGCAATTTATAATAATGTAGGACGCGTTACAACTTCTAAAAACACCTTACATCACCGTTCGAAACATTAAAACTACATAATAAACCTAATGAATTCCTCCGAGTCATTTAATCGGCGTACGACAACTTAGAATATCTTACGACTCTGTATGCCACATTAGCAACTAGAAAAGCATGTTACTATAATGTACGACGCCTCACAACTCCTAACAAAACCTTACAGTACCGTAAGTAAACATAAAATCCATAATAAACCTAATGAATTCGTCCGAGTCTTTTGAACATCGTATTACAAGATAGGACATCTTAAGACTCTATATGACATATTAGCACGTTGAAAAGCACGTAAGTATGACGTAGGACGCCTTAAAGCTACAAACAACACATTACAGCACCGTACGAAACCGTAAAACTCCATAACAAACCTAATGAAATTGTCCAAGTCCTTTCAAGATCGTACGATAACATCAGGACTTGTTACGACACTGTATGCGGCATTAATAACATGAAAAGCAATTTATAATAATGTAGGACGCGTTACAACTTCTAAGAACACCTTACATCACCGTTCGAAACATTAAAACTCCATAATAAACCTAATGAATTCCTCTCAGTCATTTAATCATCGTACGACAACTTAGAATATCTTACGGCTCTGTATGCCACATTAGCAACTTGAAAACCATGTTACTATAATGTACGACACCTCACAACTCCTAACAACACCTTATAGTACCGTAAGTAAACATAAAATCCGTAATAAACCTAATGAATTCATCTGAGTCCTTTGAACATCGTATTACAAGTTAGGTCATCTTAAGAATCCGTATGACATATTAGCACGTTGAAAAGCACGTAAGTATGACGTAGGACGCCTTAAAGCTCCAAACAACACCTTACAACACCGTGCGAAACCATAAAACTCCATAATAAACCTAATGAAATTGTCCAAGTCCTTTCAAGATCGTACGATAACATCAGGACTTCTTACGACGCTGTATGCGACATTAGCAACATTAAAAGCAATTTATAATAATGTAGGATGCATTACAACTTCTAAGAACACTTTACATCACCGTTCGAAACATTAAAACTCCATAATAAACCTAATGAATTCCTCCGAGTCAGTTAATCATCGTACGACAACTTAGAATATCTTACGACTCTGTATGCCACATTAGCAACTTGAAAAGCATGTTACTATCATGTACGACACCTCACAACTCGTAACAACACCTTAGAGTACCGTAAGTAAACTTAAAATCCATAATAAACCTAATGAATTCGTCTGAGTCCTTTGAACAACGTATTACAAGTTAGGTCATCTTAAGAATCTGTATGACATATTAGCACGTTGAAATGCACGTAAGTATGACGTAGGACGCCTTAAAGCTGCAAACAACACCTTATAACACCGTACGAAACCATAAAACTCCATAATAAACCTAACGAATATGTCCAAGTCCTTTGAAAATCGTAAGATAACTCAAGACTTGTTACGACTCTGTATGCGACATTAGCAACATGAAAAACAATTTATAATAATGTAGGACGCGTTACAACTTTTAAGAACACCTTACATCACCGTTCGAAACATCAAAAGTCCATAATAAACCTAATAAATTTTTCCGAGTCACTTCAACATCATACGGCATTTTAGAATATGTTACGACTCTGTATGCCACATTAGCACCTTGAAAAGAATATTACTATAATGTACGACACCTCACAACTCGTACAACACCTTACAATACCGTAAGTAAACATAAAATCCATAATAAACCTAATGAATTCCTCCGAGTCTTTTGAACATCGTATTACAAGTTAGGACATCTTAAGACTCTATATGACATATTAGCACGTTGAAAAGCACGTAATTATGATGTAGGACGCCTTAAAGCTACTAACAACACATTGCAACACCGTACGAAACCACAAAACTACATAATAAACCTAATGAAATTGTCCAAGTCCTTTCAAGATCGTACAATAACATCAGGACTTGTTACGATGCTGTATGCGACATTAGCAATATGAAAAGCAATTTATAATAATGTAGGACGCGTTACAACTTCTAAGAACACCTTACATCACCGTTCGAAACATTAAAACTCCATAATAAACCTAATGAATTTTTCCGAGTCATTTAATCATCGTACGACAACTTAGAATATCTTACGACTCTGTATGCCACATTAGCAACTTGAAAAGCATGTTACTATAATGTAAGACACCTCACAACTCGTAACAACACCTTACAGTACCGTAAGTAAACATAAAATCCATAATAAACCTAATGAATTCGTCCGAGTCCTTTGAACAACGTATTACAAGTTAGGTCATCTTAAGAATCTGTTTGACATATTAGCACGTTGAAAAGCACGTAAGTATGACGTAGGACGCCTTAAAGCTGCAAACAACACCTTATAACACCGTACGAAACCATAAAACTCCATAATAAACCTAACGAATATGTCCAAGTCCTTTGAAAATCGTAAGATAACTCAGGACTTGTTACGACTCTGTATGCGACATTAGCAACATGAAAAACAATTTATAATCATGTAGGACGCGTTACAACTTTTAAGAACACCTTACATCACCGTTCGAAACATCAAAAGTCCATAATAAACCTAATAAATTTTTCCGAGTCACTTCAACATCATACGGCATATTAGAATATGTTACGACTCTGTATGCCACATTAGCACCTTGAAAAGAATATTACTATAATGTACGACACCTCACAACTCGTAACAACACCTTACAATACAGTAAGTAAACATAAAATCCATAATAAACCTAATGAATTCCTCCGAGTCTTTTGAACATCATATTACAAGTTAGGACATCTTAAGACTCTATATGACATATTAGCACGTTGAAAAGCACGTAAGTATGATCTAGGACGCCTTAAAGTTACTAACAACACATTGCAACACCGTACGAAACCATAAAACTCCATAATAAACCTAATGAAATTGTCCAAGTCCTTTCAAGATCGTACGATAACATCAGGACTTGTTACGATGCTGTATGCGACATTAGCAACATGAAAAGCAATTTATAATAATGTAGGACGTGTTACAACTTCTAAGAACACCTTACATCACCGTTCGAAACATTAAAACTCCATAATAAACCTAATGAATTCCTCCGAGTCATTTAATCAGCGTGCGACAACTTAGAATATCATACGACTCTGTATGCTACATTAGCAACTTGAAAAGCATGTTACTATAATGTACGACACCTCACAACTCGTAACAACACCTTACAGTACCGTAAGTAAACATAAAATCCATAATAAACCTAATGAATTCTTCCGAGTCCTTTGAACTTCGTATTACAAGTTAGGTCATCTTAAGAATCGGTATGACATATTAGCACGTTGAAAAGCACGTAAGTATGAAGTAGGACGCCTTAAAGCTGCAAACAACACCTTATAACACCGTACAAAACCATAAAACTCCATAATAAACCTAATGAATATGTCCAAGTCCTTTGAAAATCGTAATATAACTCAGGACTTGTTACGACTCTGTATGCGACTTTAGAAACATGAATAACAATTTATAATAATGTAGGACGCGTTACAACTTTAAAAACACCTTACATCACCGTTCGAAACATTAAAAGTCCATAATAAACCTAATAAATTTTTCCGAGTCACTTAAACATCATACGGCAATTTAGAATATGTTACGACTCTGTATGCCACATTAGCACCTTGAAAAGAATATTACTATAATGTACGACACCTCACAACTCGTAACAACACCTTACAATACCGTAAGTAAACATAAAATCCATAATAAATCTAATGAATTCGTCCGAGTCTTTTGAACATCGTATTACAAGTTAGGACATCTTAAGACTTTATATGACATATTAGCACGTTGAAAAGCACGTAAGTATGATGTAGGACGCCTTAACGCTACTAACAACACATTGCAACACCGTACGAAACCATAAAACTACATAATAAACCTAATGAAATTGTCCAAGTCCTTTCAAGATCGTACAATAACATCAGGACTTGTTACGATGCTGTATGCGACATTAGCAACATGAAAAGCAATTTATAATAATGTAGGACGCGTTACAACTTCTAAGAACACCTTACATCACCGTTCGAAACATTAAAACTCCAAAATAAACCTAATGAATTTTTCCGAGTCATTTAATCATCGTACGACAACTTAGAATATCTTACGACTCTGTATGCCACATTAGCAACTTGAAAAGCATGTTACTATAATGTAAGACACCTCACAACTCGTAACAACACCTTACAGTACCGTAAGTAAACATAAAATCCATAATAAACCTAATGAATTCGTCCGAGTCCTTTGAACAACGTATTACAAGTTAGGTCATCTTAAGAATCTGTATGACATATTAGCACGTTGAAAAGCACGTATGTATGACGTAGGACGCCTTAAAGCTGCAAACAACACCTTATAACACCGTACGAAACCATAAAACTCCATAATAAACCTAACGAATATGTCCAAGTCCTTTGAAAATCGTAAGATAACTCAGGACTTGTTACGACTCTGTATGCGACATTAGCAACATGAAAAACAATTTATAATAATGTAGGACGCGTTACAACTTTTAAGAACACCTTACATCACCGTTCGAAACATCAAAAGTCCATAATAAACCTAATAAATTTTTCCGAGTCACTTCAACATCATACGGCATTTTAGAATATGTTACGACTCTGTATACCACATTAGCACCTTGAAAAGAATATTACTATAATGTACGACACCTCACAACTCGTAACAACACCTTACAATACCGTAAGTAAACATAAAATCCATAATAAACCTAATGAATTCCTCCGAGTCTTTTGAACATCGTATTACAAGTTAGGACATCTTAAGACTCTATATGACATATTAGCACGTTGAAAAGCACGTAAGTATGATGTAGGACGCCTTAAAGCTGCAAACAACACCTTATAACACCGTACGAAACCATAAAACTCCATAATAAACCTAACGAATATGTCCAAGTCCTTTGAAAATCGTAAGATAACTCAGGACTTGTTACGACTCTGTATGCGACATTAGCAACATGAAAAACAATTTATAATAATGTAGGACGCGTTACAACTTTTAAGAACACCTTACATCACCGTTCGAAACATCAAAAGTCCATAATAAACCTAATAAATTTTTCCGAGTCACTTCAACATCATACGGCATTTTAGAATATGTTACGACTCTGTATACCACATTAGCACCTTGAAAAGAATATTACTATAATGTACGACACCTCACAACTCGTAACAACACCTTACAATACCGTAAGTAAACATAAAATCCATAATAAACCTAATGAATTCCTCCGAGTCTTTTGAACATCGTATTACAAGTTAGGACATCTTAAGACTCTATATGACATATTAGCACGTTGAAAAGCACGTAAGTATGATGTAGGACGCCTTAAAGCTACTAACAACACATTGCAACACCGTACGAAACCATAAAACTCCATAATAAACCTAATGAAATTGTCCAAGTCCTTTCAAGATCGTACGATAACATCAGGACTTGTTACGACGCTGTATGCGACATTAGCAACATTAAAAGCAATTTATAATAATGTAGGACGCGTTACAACTTCTAAGAACACCTTACATCACCGTTCGAAACATTTAAACTCCATAATAAACCTAATGAATTCCTCCGAGTCATTTAATCAGCGTACGACAACTTAGAATATCTTACGACTCTGTATGCTACATTAGCAACTTGAAAAGCATGTTACTATAATGTACGACACCTCACAACTCGTAACAACACCTTACAGTACCGTAAGTAAACATAAAATCCATAATAAACCTAATGAATTCGTCCGAGTCCTTTGAACATCTTATTATGTCACAACCCCAACACGGCGGGCGGTCCCAGGTGCCCGGGGGTTTACACGCGTGTGACAGATGGATATCAGGAGCAACGCAGCGGAATCAACAAACATACATACACACAACTTAAATCTTAAAGTTGTGCATACATTAAACTTCATATATACAATACATTGATTTCAAAACGACAATTGTTTGTTTGATACATAACATTAACAAACTAAAGCTAGCAACTATTCTAGGTCCAGAGCGTCTATCTTCTAAGCCCGCAAGCCCTCTACCTGCTCTAGCCTCAACAGTGCTTTCCTGCATCACTCGGCAGCTAGGATGTGTGCCAAAAAGTTTAAAAGAAAGGGTCAGCTTACGCTGGTGAGTTCATAATAAAACATTTTAGAAAGCATTTCAAAACATTCAACCAAATACTTGTTAAAACCTTGATCAACGAGTTGCCAAGCTCCATTGATCAAAGAGTTACCACTAACTCCATCATTTACAAGCATTTCATAAACATACTAGCATTATCAGATAAATATACACAAACAATACGAATAAAACCCCTCAACAACTCCGTCTGGCACGTCTGCGCTGGAGCAAAATATATGCATATACCCTTCTAAGTTTTACCCGCGACACCCCTATAATCTGGAGTGGTATTGCCCGATATTTACCGTAGAATGCTAGCCAACCGTTCAAGAACCACAGTTTAAGAACACAACCAATCCAAAAGAGTTTATACAAAAACTCACAATCATTTGCAACCAAAACAGGTTTAAGCAACACATCCAGTTTTGTAAAACATACAATCATTTCAAAAGAGTTTAAGTGTATGAACTCACCTCAACAAGATCACAACAAGCTCACAAGTAGCTTCGTTCCTTGATCTAATCCCGATAATCAATCCAAATGACTATCTCCACAATCAACACAAATAGCTATACTGACAATCAACTTCAATAGCTATAATCCACCTATAACGCGATATCACAACGTTATAAATAACGATTCCTAAGACTATGTAAGTCCTAGGGCATAACTAGCGAAGCATACGACTAGATACGAGTCGTTGCCACCTAAACTTACCAAATCCCGAACCTCGGGAGTCTAAATGAATCCTACAGAGATATGTTACCCGTACACAACGGATATCATACCCCTAGGGTACGGATATTCAACCCGCACCCTCCCCGGGTAATCTACCCGTTAGTTGCGGGTGTTTAATCCCGCAACTATTTCCCCTAGCACGTCCCTCGTGCTATGCGGGTATCTTCACCCCGCATTCCCATCGAGTTCCCAACCCGATTCCCGTCCTAAACTAGATCGAGAATGAAAGACCATTTACCTTGTCGACCACCGATCTTCAATTGCGCACCACCTCGATGACCACCGCTCTGCACTCGGGCAGAACCTCGACGCACGCCAAGCGATCTACACGCGCCCGAGACGCGAAGGAACGTCACGATGCAGGGTTCTGCACTCGAGGTGCGATTTCGCAACAAAACTAACCGGTTTCTCTCTCTAAAAAGTTCTAGAGAGAGAGAGAGAACTTTGAGCACAAGTGAAGGGGGGTTGCACCCCTTTAAATAGGATGTCTGGGCTGTTCCATGCGATACGCGCAGCCCACAGGCACCATCTGCGCGTATCGCGTAGATGGTGAGTGGCTGCCAGCTGTTTTCCACCCGACTGATGCTAGGCGATACGCGCAGGGCCATACCCTTTGATGCGCGGACCGCGTAACCTACATTTTCAGATTCCTCTCGTCGAAACACGTGGAATTCATATATTATGGGCTCCGTAACTCTTCTTCTAAGTCAGGATATGCTCGAAACAAGTTTTCGGGCCACTACTAAAAAATGAACCTATTGTAACCTTTTTATAACCTTTTTGCAACCTTTTTTTTCAAAACAGTTGCATTAGAAGAAGTTGCATTAGATCTAATGCAACTTTTTTGTTACCTATTGCAACTCTTATTTAAAGAGTTGCATTAAAAAAAGGTTGCATTTGAATAAAAATTACATTATGTAAAAAAAACAGTTGCATTATGTAAAAAAACAGTTGCATTATGTAATAAAAAAAGTTGCAATAGATCTAATGCAACTTCACCTAATGCAACCTTTGTTCACAAAAAAAAGTTGCAATAGGCTTATTTTCTTGTAGTGGGCATTCCTCGGGTGTTTTCGCATTTCCCGCTTCGTTATAACTCCGATTTGAGTTTCGTTTTCGCCCACGTTCTTCATTTTAAGTCCTCTATCACCCCTAGGGTTTATCTCTATACATTAGGACTTTTTATTCAACGTGCTATTTACATAAACACCCACCCATTATCGACATATACTTTCTTCTAGATTTAGGGTTTTACATTTCTCCCCTCCTTAAAAGAATTTCGTCCTCGAAATTCGAATATTAAAAAAATAACTGAGGGTATTTGGCTTTCATCTCACTAGCCAATTCCCAAGTCTTCTCCGGTCCTCTTTGTCCTTCCCATTGGACCAACACCAACCGGATTCTTTTCTTTCTCAACTTTCTTTCTTGAGTATCAAGAATCTTTACCGGCCTCTCTGTAAAAGATAGCTTCTCGATTACTTGAACATCCTCGAGAGGTACAGCTTGATTTGGATCCGCCAAACACTTCCTTAAGTTTGACACATGAAAGGTAGCGTGTACACCTTTCAAGGTTTCCGGTAACTCAAGCTTATAAGCAACTTTCCCAACTCTCGCAACAATCTTAAATGGACCAATGTATCTCGGGGCTAACTTTCCCCGTTTGATAAATCTCACCACTCCTTTCCAAGGAGATACTTTCAACATCACGTAATCTCCAACTTTGTATTCTAAGGGCCTTCTACGAACATCAGCATAACTTTTCTGCCTATCCTGGGCAGCTTTCAGCCTTTGCTTAATCAGTTGGATTTTATCAGTTGTTTCTAACATCATCTCTGTACTACACAACTGATCATCCCCAACTTCCGTCCAACAAATAGGAGTTCTGCACTTTCTTCCATAAAGTGCTTCAAACGGTGCCATCCCTATGCTGGTATAATAACTGTTGTTGTATGAAAACTCAACCAATGGTAAGAATTCATCCCAACTACCACTAAAGTCAATCACACACGCACGCAGCATATCCTCAAGGGTTTGGATCGTACGCTCACTCTGCCCATCAGTTTGAGGATGATATGCCGTGCTCAAATTCAATCTAGTTCCTAGATCTTTTTGCAAACTCGCCCAAAACCTTGACGTGAATCGACTATCTCTGTCAGAGATGATCGAAAGTGGCACGCCATGTCTACTCACAATCTCCTTGATATACAATTTCGCCATCTTCTCTGGTGAGTAGCTCTCGTTATATGGTATGAAATGGGACGACTTGGTCAATCGATCCACAATCACCCATATGGCATTATGCCCTGCACGAGTTCTTGGGAGCTTCGTAACATAATCCATCGTTATTCTTTCCCACTTCCAAACTGGTAATTCTATCTGCTGTAACAGACCTGCTGGTTTCTGATGCTCAATCTTAACTTGTAAACAAGTCAAGCACCTTTGCACATACTGTGCAATTGATCTCTTCATATTGGGCCACCAATAATGCTCTTTCAAGCTCTTGAACATCTTATCCGTTCCAGGATGAATCGAGTACTTAGACTTGTGGGTTTCGTCAAGAATCTTATCCTGAATTCCTCCAAACTTTGGAATCCAAATTCTTGACCCAAACCTTAGGATCTCATCCTTTCCTTTAGTCAACAAACCTTCCTTTCCCACCATTCGCTCATTCCTGATGTTTTCTTCCTTCAAGGCATTTGTCTGAGCTTCAACGATCTGATCCTTCCAGTCAATCGTTACAATGATCTGCAAAGCCCTTACTCTAATGGGTTTAACCCTCTCCTTCCGACTGAGGGCATCCGCCACCACATTGGCCTTGCCAGGGTGGTATTTGATCTCACAATCATAATCACTAAGCAATTCCATCCATCTACGTTGCCTCATATTTAGCTCCTTCTGATCAAAAAGGTGTTGGAGGCTTTTATGATCAGAATATATCACGAATTTAGTACCATAAAGATAGTGTCGCCAAGTCTTCAAGGCAAACACTATGGCACCTAATTCCAAATCATGTGTGGTGTAACATTTCTCATGAACGCTTAATTGTCGTGATGCATAGGCAATGACCTTCTCTCGTTGCATCAGCACGCAACCAAGACCATTAAGCGAGGCATCACAACATACCACGAAATCATCATTACCTTCGGGTAATAAAAGGATTGGAGCGCTACAAAGCTTCTTCTTCAAGACATTAAAGGCTTCCTCTTGCTCGGGTCCCCATTTGAACTCAGCCTTCTTCCGCGTTAATGCAGTCATCGGTGTAGCAATCTTGGAGAAGTCTTTGATAAATCTTTGGTAGTACCCAGCTAAGCCTAAGAAGCTTCTAATTTCTGTGGGAGTCTTCGGGACTTCCCATTTCGTTATGGCCTCTATCTTAGTTGGATCTACCTGAACACCAGCTTCATTTATCACATGCCCGAGAAATTGAACTTCTCTCTTCCAAAAATCACACTTGGAGAACTTAGCGTACAGCTTCTCCTGCCTGAGAGTTTCCAAAACCTTCTTCAAGTGTTCAGCATGATCATTTTGATCTCTCGAATAGACCAAAATATCATCGATAAAGACAATGACAAATTTGTCTAAGTACGGCTTGCAGACTCTGTTCATGAGATCCATGAATGCTGCAGGGGCATTGGTTAGTCCAAAGGACATAACAAAAAACTCATAGTGCCCATAACGGGTTCTAAAAGCCGTCTTGGGAATATCTTCTTCCCGCACCTTCAGCTGATGGTATCCAGACCTAAGATCGATCTTGGAAAAATAACTAGCGCCTTGCAGCTGATCAAACAGATCGTCTATCCTCGGCAATGGATACTTGTTCTTGATTGTCAACTTGTTCAGCTCACGGTAGTTGATGCACATCCGCATGGAACCGTCCTTCTTCTTTACAAACAACACTGGTGCACCCCAAGGGGATGAACTCGGTCTAATGAAGCCTAAGTCGAGCAACTCCTGGACTTGCTTCATCAGTTCTTGCAATTAGGAGGGCGCCAAACGATAAGGAGCCTTCGCAATCGGCCTTGCTTCAGGTATTAAATCGAATCGAAATTCGATTTGTCGGTTGGGAGGGAGTCCAGGTAAGTCGTCAGGAAACACATCAGGGTAATCACACAGAACTGGAATATCCGATATCTGTTTTTCAGGCTTAGCATCTAAAGCATAGGCTATAAAAGCCTCACAACCTTTCATCAAACATTTACTAGCCTTAATTGCAGATATCATCCGGATATTACCTCCGATAATATCTCCCTTAACCACTAATGTTTCACCATCTGACTTACATACCCTAACCAACTTTTTCTCACAATCAACTTGGGCTCGATTATAAGTTAACCAGTCCATTCCTATGACTACATCATAACCACACAAGTTCAAAGGCATAACATTAACTGGAAACTCGACACCATTTAAATTAAGCAAGCAATCCTTATACACTACTTTTATCATATCACTTCCTCCATTTGCGGTTTCTACCTCATATGCAAGATCTAGTACTACAGGTTCTTTTCCTAGGTATTTACCAAAGGAAGTTGACACAAAACTCTTATTTGCACCCGTGTCAAATAAAACCTTAGCATAAACGTTGTTTAGAGGGAACATACCTGCCACAACATCCTCATTAACTTCTTTATCACTTCCCTTCTTCATAACAAACACTCGCCCTTTGGCTGGGTTCTTTCCTCCCTTAATTTTAGGGCAATCACTCTTATAATGCCCTGTTTCCTGGCAATTATAACACTTGATCGTCGGACACGATCTTGAGAGATGTCCCGATTGTTGGCATCGGTAACACTTCCTCTCTTGATATTCTTCTCCAACTTTCCCCTTATTCTTGCTACCTCCTTCTCCCTTTTTAAACTTGAATCTACCGCCAGATCCACTCTTCCTATCCTCCGACTTCCTCTTCCTTTCTCCTTCATGTACTTCTTGACTTTGCACCTCATCGTAGATGATTGCGCTCAGTCCTACTGCTTCATCAAAGGTCGTTGGCCCTTTCGCCTTTACATGCGTTCGGACCTTTGGTGGAAGCCCCTGGATATAACACCTCAACCTTCTAGACTCGGGAGTAACTAAGTGAGGAACCAACAAAGCCATCTCGTTGAATCTAGAGGTGTACTCACGAGGCGTCATCGATCCAGCCTCAAGCCGAAGAAACTCCATCTCCATCTTGTCCAACTCGTTCTATGGACAGAACTGTTGGAGCACCAACTCCTTCATGTCATTCCACATCATGCTGTCAATAGCGGCTTGTCCTTTCCTTTGGACTATCGTCTTCCACCAGTGCATAGCTTCTTCCTCGAACGAATGAGCAGCATACTTGACCGCTTGATCATCACGGCACTCACTGATGTTAATCACAGCTTCCATCGCAGAAATCCAATTATACGTCGCTATGGCACCACCTTTTCCACTGAAGGGTTTAGGAGTACAATCCTTAAAACCTTTATACAAACAACCTCGCTTGGGGATTCTTCCACCATCGTTTCCACCAGTATCACCAGCACCTCTGGCATCGCTACCACTTCCCGTACCACCACCGCCTCCAGTACCACCACTGCCTCCGGTGCCACCTCCAGTGCCACTACTGCCTCCACGGTTCTCTTCATTTGATCGCCTTTGCAGTGCAGAGTCTATGATCCTAGGCAACGAGGTTTCCAATACCTTAGAGACTTGATCAGCAACCGCCGAATTAAACTGGGTTTCCGTCATGATAACTTCCTCTCCGTCATTATCATGATTCTCGATAGTCTCAGTGTTATCAGTTTCTTTATTCGTGTTAATCCTAAAACTTCTTCTCTGATAGGTTCAATTGGATCGTGAATATCGCTCAATGATCAGAATAACATAAACACAAGTATTAAAAACAAGTAATTAAAATACTAAAATAAAGACAAGTAATTAAAGACAAGATAAGAAACAAGTATTAAAAACAACTAAAATTGAGTCACACGGCTGAACAGTGAAAATCCTTCTTCACCCGGCTAAACAGTGGCTTTGTTCTTCACCCGGCAGAGAAAAAGTCTTTACACGGCTAAACAGTTACACGGCTCAACAATTGTAAAACTTGTCTTCTTGACCCGGCAGAACAGTTAACCAGCTGAACAGTTGCACGGCAACAAGAAATAACTTCACACGGCAATGAAACTTGACCCGACTTGAATCTTGACACGGCAAAAAGCTTTACCCGGCTGAACAGTTCTCGATCACACGGCAAGGATGTTTACCCGGCTACACAGTCTTTGATCACCCGACTGAAATTTTCTTTATGACCCGGCGTAACAGTGTATCACCCGGCACAACAGTGTTTGATCCGGCTGAACAGTAACATTTTTTCTTCGTCAAATTCTTTACCCGTCTAGCACAAAATCCTTTACACGGCTGCACAGGACCTAATTGTTCACAAATCTAAGTCCAAAGGAATTTGTCTAAGTCAAATTTATCACCCGGCAAGTTAATCTTCAACCAAGTTCATACTGTTCATCATCTTCTCCATGAGAATTTTATGGGTTTTGTCAAAAACTTGTCCAATTCGTTCAAAATTCACACACAAGCTGTGTAATGGTCCGATTATCAATCCCTAATCTCAATCAATCCAAAACATGATCAAATTTTGATGAATTTGAGCAAAATTCGATCGAACAGTAACTTTTTCAATCTTCTTAATTCCTCAGATCTGATGATAATCTGATGGAATCTGCACAATCGTTGTGAATTAGAAGTGATTGCGATGATAAATCACAACTAAAAAACAGCAACAATTCATTCAAATCATGATATTTGAGCAATATTGTAGTGTTTTGCTTAAGAACAGCGAAGAACACAATACCGAAAGCTCTGATACCAATTGATAGGTTCAATTGGATCGTGAATATCGCTCAATGATCAGAATAACATAAACACAAACACAGTTTAATCATTAACACAATTCATACTAATAATTCTCTTTGTATATTGATGATCAAAGCAGTATTGTGATACAAGGTGCAGGAGAAAATAAATCACACACACAAGTTCTCTCTCTTACGTGAAATTGTGATCTAGCCTCTCTCCTCACACTCTCTCACTACATGCTGTTAGCAACAATTACAAGTTTAAGGAATATAACAAAATAGACCCTAAACTATACACAAACATATAAACAAAATACAAAGTAAATCTTAATCTAGGAAATAGCCCTAACAGTACTCCCCCTAAGATTTATCTTTGAATCTTCGGCAAAATCTTCATATCTTTTTCATATTGTTCAGCATCAATCTCTTTCTACCAATCTTCTGGTTCGTCTTTGACATTCAGCAGCTCTTTTCCTTTAAATTCTTCTTGTTCCTTCAATGCTTCTTCTATACAAGACTTGAACTTTTCGGCAATCTTTGCTTGTCTCGGCTTGGACTCGTTAGTCAGAATTGGGCAGGCATTCATGCGTCTTAGAGAATCCAGATTTAAACCTGCAAAGTCAATGTTAGCATAAAATTCAAATGGCATCTCCTGTCCTTTGACTTGCACTTCCAAAGTTCCTCTTCCAGATACTCTCATAAATTCTATCTCTGGTATGTCAACCCTCACGAGATTAGAATTAAGCAGTGCCTTCCTCACTCGAATCTTTTCAGTTGCAGCAGCTATCACTTCTATCATCACCACAAACAATTTTCTATCAGCTTCAGCAAGTTTATCTTTACATTTTTCCATTCTGTAACTTCTCAAAAAATCTATGTAGGATGGATGTAGCAGCTTCAACTCAAAGGTACTGAACAAGGTAATCATATCTTTGTCCCAATCTTCCAAGTTTCTAACAAGCTTCAATTCAAACGTTTCTTGATTATAGAAAACTCTAAGTATAGGCTTCGTCATTTGCGAACCATCTATCACTTTCAGTCCTGGATTGGTCACCTTATCAAAATACTCATCCGAAAATTCTTCCAAATACATATCTTCACTAACAACCAATCTCTTCTTCTTTCTTTCTTTCTTTGCTTGCACATAAGCAGTATCTTCTTGTTGTCCTCGGAAATCAAGATACTTCGGTGGTCTGGCTATCCCGGCATCTAACAGCATTGCGCACTTATCACCACAATCAGCATGCGTGTGATTTATCAATCTAAGTTTGTGCAACTCTTTCAAATCCTGAACTTCCAATTTGAAAATGCTAGAGTAGTAATGATATACGTCACATAAACCATTAACTCTCTTTATCATAAAAGCATCAAACACTTCATCGTATTTCCATGCAATAATCTTCACCTTCTTGTTCTTTTCTGGCACAATCATTGAATCAAGCAGTTCAGCTATTGACTGACCCTTGCTCAGCAGTGACCTCACAACGTCACCTGCTGTGGCTGATTTATGCCATGATTCACGAACATCCATCGGTATGTTATAAGATTTGACTTCACTTGGAAACATATCCATCAATTCATGCCGTTTCTTGTGAGCATTTTCAGGTAAAGCCATCACCGGTAATTCTTTTGGTCCAAGAATTTTGTATCTCTTTGTCAGCTCGAAGTATTGAGGGTTGTTGTAGTCTAAATAAAACATACGGTTGTACATTTTCTCCGTCTTCATAAAACTAACAACAATTTTTCTCAGTGACTCAGATTTCAATCTCTTCAGAGTCCTATATGGATAATTCCTTGAGCTCAGCCAACTACGCATATCTGTACTTGACATTTCTTCCGGATTTTGGTGATACAATTCAGTTGGAGGCAAATCTTCGATATTCAAACTTTCTTGCAGTGGAGTCCATTCACCCATCTCAACGACAAACTCTTTCTTATCAGCAGCAGCTTTGTCTTGAGCTATTATACACTTTTCATATTCTTCATTGATTTGACTTACTGTCAGCCCATTCAAAAACACAGCATTGTACTTCATGTTTTCAAGGTAAGCAAATCTTTGATCCAAATCATCTGGAATATCTTGATCAACATTTGTTTCTGGCTCAGCTTCATTTTCAGATTCAGTGAAGTCTATATCGTCCAAATCATCTAAAGCTTCAATCATAGGTGCATTGTCAGTTTGAACCGGCTCAAACTGACTTGCAACTTCAGGTGCAATTTCAGGCACATTCTCCATTACTCCATCAACTTCAGGCACTTTTTCAACAATTCCAGCAGTTTCAGACACTTCTTCAACAATAGCAGCTTCAGATTGAATCGGCTCAATCTGAACTGGTTCAGCAATTTCAGCTTCTGTCACAATCTCATCAATTATCTCAGTTTCAACTACAGCTACAGATTGAATCGGCTCAATCTGCACTGTCTCATCAATCCTTGCCTTTTTCGAACTGCTTTCATCACCCATAATCTCTGGTATAGCATCTAACTTCCTTTTTCCCTCAGCTTTGTCAGTATTGACAGTTTCAGCAACAGCTTCATCGGGAATGATGATTGGAGATTCCACCCTTATACCAACATTTGTAGTACCTCGTGCTCTAGTCAGATAAACTTTTGGTATTTGAGTTGCTTCAGTCGTTTCAACAACTTCATCTGAAAAATCTTTATCAGATGTTGAACCAGATTTCTTCGGTTTGGATTCTTCCAGCCATTTCTCCAACATTTCTTTTTCATCCTCCAACGTATTGCATTCAGCTTTCAACTCAGTATAATCATACTTCAGATTATCATGCTCCTCTTTCAATCTATCATATTTATCTTTCAATTCATCATGCTCAATCTTCAATTTGATATGATCTGCATCCAACTCTTTGAAAGTTTTCAAGTTCTGATTATGAATATTCCAAAATTCTTCAAACCTTTTCTTTTTCCTTTCATTCGAAGACTTCAACACTTCATTTGCCTCTAACAGTTTTTGTACCATTTCCTCTAACTCAGCAATCCTTTTCTCATTCTCATTTTCTTCAACACTTGACAAAAAATTTGGTGAAGACTCCAAACTTTGTTCAATGTTTTGTGCAATAGGTGATGATGTGGTGGGTATATCAGCAGAAATAGGATCAGTAACGCCAGCATCAGCTTCTTCAACTATCTGTGCAATAGTTTCAGCTTCGGCCATTACCTCCTGAGCAATCTGAATTACATCTATCTCTTCAGTCTCAATTACATTCGGTTCCTCTACAATCACAGACTCTATTACTGGTTTCGATCTTTTTCTTCTAACATACTGAACAGTAATATCCTTTGGAGCTTCAGAGACTACTTCTTCTTCAACAGAAGCAACCTCAACAGGTTCTTCTATCACAATAGGCTCAATGACTTCTACATTTTCAGACTCTAAGTTCATTGGTTCAGCTGTTTCAACACGTTCTGCCTCCTCTGAATCAGATTCTGCATCATCATCACCATCATTACTATCACTGTCACCATTTTCACCATCATCACTATCATTTTCTTCTTCATTTTCAGACTCATTTTCATCCTCTGGATGACGAGCAAAGTACTCATCATCATCTAACAAGTTATCAGGCACCTCATCCACTAGGTCCTGTGGATTCACTATCTCACCATGTGATATATATGTGATGGTAAACTCCTTCAACATCTTCTTCATTATTGACAATATCTCTCATATAGTCAAATAACTTCACACTAGGCATATTTCCGATACTCATCTTTCTGTAAGATAGATCGTTCATGTCCTCAGTGTATAAGATACCTCCAGTATAACCTTCAGTTCTGATGATAGGATAAGCAATATTGATCATCAGCTGTAAGAATCTCGGGTACATGAGAAACTTAAACCTCTTGCCCTTTACCAAATTAAACACAAATCCATTCATAATCCATCTTGACATGTTGAATGGTTTATTCTCAGCTACGGCAACAATCGGGGATGCTATGTCAGATGGGAAATTGTCAAAGCCTGCACTCCTCCTTGACATGCATTGTTGGACAACATAACACAACAATTTAAACTTCTTTCCCAACTTTGCTCTATAAAACTGTGACTTTGGAAATACAGGTGGATGACCCATATTAACAAAACACGATTGACACTCAGCCATGGTCAACTCATCATTCATTCCCACTTCATCATCATCTATTCTCAAGGCAGTTCTGATTGCTTCTTCAGACACTGTCAACACCATATCACTAGCAATATTTCCTCGAACCACAGCAACACCATTATCATCTCTGATCACTTCTGCTGTTCTCCAAAAACTCTTAATCAGCCTTGCATATATGACCGGTTTGGCACACATAGCATACACATACTTTGTCCTCTTAATAAACTTGATCATATCTCTGTAACCATCAGTTTCAGGGATAGATTCATCTAGACATGCCACCAAATTGTGTTTGGGCTCAAACTTTAGATTCTCCATCTGTCAAAACAAACACAAAACATAACAAGACAAATGTGTTAGATTCTTCATTAAAAGCATATCAAATTTTTCATAAGTGTATGAACAAAAGTTAAGAAGAAAAACATTCACATAATCATTTTAACCCTAAATTGATCTAACAAACTGATTTTCATCATTTTGATCAAAACAACTTTGAATTTTAATGATTATACAACATTTTTCAATTTAACAGTTTAACACTTAAGCATAAATTTGACATTTGTATGATGAAATTGTTTATCATGTTTTAGTTCAGTTTTAACAAGTATTAATCACTTTTAAACAGACATTTCATCATTTTGATGTTTAACATTTAAGAGCTTCAAAGTTCATCAATGGCGGTTTTATCAGTTATGAACAATTTTGACTGATTCAGTTGGTTTTAAGGTGTTTTAGTGCAAATGAGTGATTGATTGTTGATGATCGACAGATTTTATACTTAAAACAACATTCAATTTTGGTTTTAACACACACAATCAAAGTGTCGATTCAATGATCAAAAACACTGTTCATCATCGTTTTTCATTTTATCGGTCGATTTGCAGGTTTATCAAGAACAAAACACAAGGACAATACCTTATTCAATCGATTGTACTTGTTACAGAAACAATGACTGAATATGATAATCAAAGCGATTTAAGTACAGGGGATTTGCTTGAAAGTAAATGTGAAAAATGATAAGTGTTTGTGAAGAGGCGGGTTTTTATATCGTTAAAATTTAGGTCAAACTTGAGGTGCCGGGTCAACAAAAGGGACGGGTAAACATAAGAGGCCCAATAAGCCTTGCCGGGTCAAGCACTGTTGATCCGTGTCATGCACTGTTGTGACGGGTCATGTACTGTTGGGACAAGTCACAACATGAGAAACACACTTGACGGGTCAAACACTGTAGAGACGGGTAAGTCACTGTAGTGACGGGTAAAGGTTAGGAACAACTACATCTGATGGGTTTTATTCATCACCCGGCAGAATAGTAGTCTTCAAAACATCACCCGACAACCTTTCTTCATCACCCGGCAACACGGTTGCTTTTCTTTCATCCGGCTTGCTTTCTTCATCACCCGGCAACATAGTTGCTTTCACTTTCACCCGGCATGCTTTCTTCTTCACACGGCAACATAGTTGTCTTCTATATCACCCGACATGCTTTTCTTCATTACCCGGCAACACAGTTGCTTTTACTATTACCCGGCAACACAGTGTTATACATTCACACGGCAAGATAAGATTTCTTTTACCCGGCTGTATAATGACAACATATCTTCACCCGGCTATATAGTAACACAACTTGCCACCCGGTTGATATCTATGACCTTCACCTGGCTGTATTTGACATGATCTTTGCCCGGCGGTATAGTGGTCATAATATCTTCACCTTTTTTCTCATTCACCCGGCTTGTATCAACATCACAACATTACCCGGCTGAACAGTATGTTCATTACCCGGCAGAACAGTTGTGTCTGATATCTTTGCCCGGCTATATCACTTTGAGCAATTTTCTTCATTTTCTTCGTCTGTTGACTTTTTCAACAGCATTTATTGCACCTGCAAACATTCTCGACACATTAATTAGACAAGATATCCTTAAAAGGAATTTGTCTCATTAATTATCAACAACATTAAACAAGTCAATAACATTAAACCTTCAATTAAATTCATTTATCTTTTTTTTTTTTAAAAAAAAATGTTTTTGCACAACCAATATTTCTATATCCCGAAGCAATTTCATAAAAACAATTCACAAGACCTTGGGTTTGTTTTTAACACATCCAATAATTTTGCTTTTTATACCACATAATCTTGTTCATTCAAAACACACTTATTCAAAAAATATTTTTGGATTTTTGTAGATATTTTCTTCAATTTTATTCTCCCCCTAAACTTGAAATTTCTTGAAATTTTTAAGTTTAACAAGGATGTCGATGTGTCAATAAAGATTCCATATGCCTGCACACACAAAGCACACACATTAAAATAAAAACATATGCAATGCAATGAATCAAAATATCGCAGTGAGATCATACCACACATTATCTGAACATGTTTTGCAAGTTTTGAATAGACATTTGACTTATGTTTGATTGAGTGATGATATGAAAACATACCAATAAGCTCGAGTTGACACACTTACTTTTTCAGTATCATGATGATAATTAAGGTTCGATTAAAATGACTTATGTGACCCACATGTATACATATGTCAACATATTTCCTTATTAATCACTACCTGAATGCGTATTGCACAACAACCTGGTCACTTATAATCATACACAGTGTGGAATCTGGGTTCTATTCGGATTTGGTCCACTTTGGGACTTCTTTTTAATTCCAACTTTGGGAATTTTTTATTTTTTTTTTATCATTCCCCTTGGGAATCTTCTGAATTCCTTTTTGGAATTTTTGTTTGGTGATGGTCCACATTTGGGACTCTTTTTGTTCCATCTTTGGGAATCTTTTGCTGCACCTTGAAGCTCAAAAGAGACTTCGTGTGAGACTTCAGGTCTGTGGGTACCACAACAAAGAAGCTCACGATGCGGTTCATCACACTGAATAGACTACATCGTTACCCGATCATGCACAACTATCATCACAAGCAATGTATCAAAAGATATATATCTAGACATGTATAACGATGAAACTTAACACAAAGATCATTAAGTTTATGTTTGTCAACAATCAACTTACTTTTTCAGTCTAATTGCCTGAGCTGTCTAGCACATCAATTAACATTCATCAGTCTTTATTAAAAATGATGTAACAAATAATGTCTAGTGTAACTATCATTTCTCACTTTTGCAATATAGATTCTTATGAAATGATATTTTCTTTTCTTTTTGCTTTTATATTTTGTTTTTACTTTTCTTTTTCATGCACACACACAATGCAAAACATAAACTAAGAGACAACGGAATCAATACTTGACATCAACTTATTATATTTTTGGCTTTTATATTTTTCTGATTTTTTGTTTTGTTTTCGAAAAATAGAATCAATCATGATTGATTAATCCTATGGATTGAATTAAGAATTCAAACCTGCTTGACAAAAATGATTTTGTGAAAAGATCTACCAGTTGTTTGTCGGTATGAACTTTAATCAAAATTATTAAACCTTTTTCAGAGTTGTCTCTTAAAAAGTGATATCGAATTTCGATATGTTTGGTTTTTGAGTGTTGAACAGGATTAGCGGTAATGAACATAGCAGCAGTATTATATATGTATATAGGAGTTTTGAGAAAGTTAAACCCGTAGTCAAGCAATTGGTTTTGTAGCCACAAAACTTGAGAACATCCTGCAGATGCAGCGATATACTCTGCTTCAGCTGTGGATACAGAAACGTTGGTCTGCTTCTTGCATTGCCAAGAAACTAGTCTAGGACCCAGAAATTGACATCCACTAGTTGTCGATTTCCTGTCAAGAGCACACCCACCAAAATCACTGTCAGAATAACTATATAATTCAAAATTTCCTTCATAAGGATACCATAACCCAAGATTCTGTTTCCCTTTAAGGTATCTGAAAATACGTTTCACAGCAACCAGGTGCGACTCTTTTGGATCAGACTGATATCTTGCGCACACACATACAGCATACATGATGTCTGGCCTTGATGCAGTAAGATACATCAGTGAACCGATCATTGATATGTATAGTGTTTGATCCACGGATTTGCCTTTCGAATCCGGCTGTATCTTGCAGTTCACATCAGATGGAGTTCGAATTGTCTGACAATCTTGCATCTTGAACTTCTTCAACAACTTCTCAACAAATTTTGATTGATTGATGAAAATTCCGTCAGCTGATTGTTTCACCTGTAATCCGAGAAAGAAGTTAATCTCCCCCATAGAACTCATCTGGAATCTGCACTTCATGATTTCCTCAAATTCTTTGCACATTGACGCACTGGTCGATCCGAAGATAATATCGTCCACATAAACTTGAACACATAAGAGTTCTTCATTCTCCCTCTTCATAAACAAAGTTCGATCAATCTGCCCTCTTGTGAATCCATGTTCTAGTAAATGTTTGGATAATGTCTCATACCAGATTCTTGGAGCTTGATGTAGACCGTATAGAGCTTTACTCAACTTGTATACACGATGAGGATAGTCAGGATCTTCAAAACCCGGAGGTTGTCTGACATAAACATCATCTGTAATCGGTCCATACAGAAAAGCGCCTTTAACGTCCATTTGGAATACTTTAAACTTCATGAAGGAAGCATATGCAAGGAAAACGCGTATGGCTTCAAGTCTTGCGACCGGAGCAAACACCTCTTCATAATCAATTCCTTCTTCCTGAGTGTATCCCTGTGCAATGAGTCTCGCTTTGTTTCTCACTACAATACCACGTTCGTCTGGCTTGTTTTTGTACAACCATCTTGTACCAATTGCATTCTCTCCTTCAGGTAAGTCCACTAATTTCCAAACTTCCTGTTTGCGAAACTGAAGTAATTCCTCTTGCATGGCTTCAATCCAACTGTTATCTTGCAACGCCTCTGAAATGTTCTTTGGCACCACTTGAGATAGAAAACACGAATAAAGACAGACATTTGCTTGCTCAATCTGACTCCTTGTAGTTCTCTGATTCAACGGGCCAATAATCTGAGAGACAGGATGTTTCTTGTGAATTCGATGAATTGGTATGTCACCTCCTTGCACTTGACTCTCCAGATTAGACGTATTCAGATTTGGTAGATCTTGTAGAATGGAAGAAGTATGCGGTGTGAAATTCGGGACTTGATCCGGTGATTTGATGAAGTAATCAAATGATTCTGGAACAACTTCAACATTCGGATCGGATGATGGTTGATGTTGAACGGATCCACCATCATTAGGAGAAACTTGCGGATTCACATCTTCTTCAAGATTGTTTGATTCTTGATCTTCATGAGAACCAGAAGGACCCGGAGCTTGACTGGATTTGACATGATCAGGATTGTGAAAAGACATGAATGGATATTCAGAACTGAGATTTCCATCATCGTCATTATCAGAATCGTCACTAAAGCATCCCAAGTCGCCTGATTCTTTGTTTGTTTTTCCTGAAAAATCAAATAAGTTAGAATTGAAAGATTTCGATAACGAATCTAAATCAAATAACCATTCGGGACCATGAGCCACTAATGGAAACGAATTTTCTAAAAACTTGACGTTAATAGTTTCAATAACAGTATTTGTTTTGCTATTAAAAACCCGATAAGCTTTAGAAACAGACGAATAACTAAGGAAAAATCCATCGTTAGATTTTGACTCAAACTTCCCGAGATGATCACTCAAATTTAAAATCGATACAGGACAACCAAATGCTTTCAAGTAAGAAATATTTGGTTTTCTTCCAAATAGCAACTCATAAGAAGTTTTCTGTTTATCTTGAACCAATAATGTTCTATTTTGTACAAAACACGCAGTAGCAATAGCTTCGTCCCAAAAAGTGATAGGGATTTTGGCATCTGCGAGCATGGATCTTGCTGCTTCAATCAGTGTCCGGTTTTTCCGTTCCGCAACCCCGTTTTGTTGAGGCGTTCTTGGAGCACTGAATTGTCTAGCAATTCCTTTTTCTGCACAAAATACATCAACATTAGTGTTCTTAAATTCAGTTCCATTATCACTTCTTAAGATTTTAACTTTGCATTCCAATTGATTTTCAACTTTGATGATAAATTCTTTTATTAATTCAGCTGTTTCAGATTTAGCATGCAAAAAAGAAACCCAAGAAAATCTAGTGAAATCGTCAATAATGACAAAACAGTAAGACTTCTTTCCGATGCTTTGCACATTTGTTGGTCCAAAAACGATCCATATGTAGCATCTGCAAGGGTTTTGAAATGGAGTTTTCTTGCTTGGACTTAAAAGACATCCGATGCTGTTTTCCTTTCAAACATGCTGGACAGAGATCAGTTGTAGAGAATTTCTTCGATGGGATTCCCACAGCGTGATTTCCAGTCACCAAACGATTCATGTTTCTGAAGTTTGAATGGCCCAGCCGTCTATGCCAAAGCTGACTCTCATCATTTGAAGCATGTGCAATGAGACAGGTTGTTTCGGTTTCAGCATCAATCTGCGACATATCCAATTTGTATACATCACGATCTCTTGGAGCTTTAACCACTACCCACTCATTGTCAATCTTGAAACCTGGTTTAAGAATATAACAGAAAGAATCATCAAAAACAGTTGAATAAGATTTATCACAGATTTGAGATACACTTAGTAAATTAAAGTTCAACTGTGCACAGTAGTTGACTTTATCAAAACTAATGACCCCATTTGAAACAGTTCCTTCTCCTGTGATTTTACCACCCGCATCACCTCCAAATGCAACGTGTGTACCATTTTTCAGCTTGAAATCCTGAAGCAAGGCATGGTTGCCTGTCATATGCCGGCTACACCCACTATCAACAAACCACGATTTGATAGGTCTTCTTGGGTGTACCTGCAATTCAACAATCACTTAGTTAGTTTGGTCAACCCAGGCCCACACGGTCTTGGGTTTTCCGAATCTATCTGCAATAGTAACTTGTTGATATTGAACTTTTTGAAAATTTGTTTCATTTAAGAGATTTTGATGCTGAAAACTGTTATTTCGCCCATTGGCGTGCATTGATTGCTTTCTTCTCAAAGCACTAAACCTTTCCTCTAACTTAGGATCAAGGTTATTTTCAAACTTTTGATTTCTAACCATCAAAGCTCTTGGCTTAAAACTGTTAACCTGCACATTTCTTGATGAAAAGTTAGAAACAGAATTGTTCCGATTGAAATTTCTCAAAACCGGAGAATGACTTTGATTCATATTTTGAAAACCAAATGATTTATTTCTTTTAAAATCTGAAAACGGAGTCATTTCTCTTGTTGAGTTTGATCGAAAGAAACAATCCTTTGTGTCATGGTTTCTCCTCTCACAAATTTCACAAAATTTGTTATAAAAACATTCTTCTGAAGAATGGTTTCTTTTGTCACAGAAACTGCAGTACCTGTTGTTCGGTTTTAGATTAACGCTTTTCTGTGGAGACTTTGTTTGTGATTTTGATTGCATGGGACTTTGGTTCGATTTTAAATTGTTCTGTTTGGTCACCTTTTTGGATTCAATTCTCTTATCATTGACAGCGGAAGACTTAGGACCTGAACCTGTTTTCAGACCAGAGTTAGATTTGATTGGAGAATTGATTGGTTTACCATAAGATCCGTTCAAATCAAACGTTCCTGCAGACACAAACTTGATGTTCTTTCCTTTTGACACTTTCTTGACAGGTTTAACTTTGTCAGTTTTAACACTTTGAACTTGAGCTCTTGGTGGAGATTGAGGTTGAGAAAAAGTTGGTGAACTTGGAAAGTATGATGAATCAGTGTAGAAACTTGCACCAACAAATAAATCACCCTCTTCTTCAAACTTCATTGCATCTTGTGCAAGAAATGCATTCTCCACAGTATTGGCAGGATTTACCACATACTTATACTGAGTTTGTGAGCTTGATCTATCAGTATTTCTTGATCCTTCATCAATCTCAACTTCTTCAATCTTTCCAATAAGCAGATCTAAATCCATTGGAAATTTCTCAGTATGTTTCAACAAAGTAACAGTCTGCTTCCATGATGATGGCAAAGCACATAACAAACGATCATTCAAGTCTTGAAGGTCAGTCTTAACTCCGAGGTTTGACATCTCAGTAGTTAAGTGAACAAACCTGTTCATCATCTGATGCACTGTTTCTCCATTAATATGCTCGAACAACTCCAATTGCCTTTTTAACTTTGATTTCTTGAAACTTCTCAATTGTTCTCCTCCTTCACATATCGACTTAAGTGCCTTGAAACATGTATAACCAGTCTGATATGCATCCAATCTCGACAGAACTTGAAGTGGCAGTCCTTTGCACATTAAAGAATAAGCCTTGCTATCATTCTTTACTTTCCTCAAATCTTCTGCTGACAAATTATCTTCTGGATAAGGTTCAGTAGAGTCTTTGGTGTAGGTACTTGCACTGTCTGGAGCAGTCTGAGTTGGAATATGAGGACCCTTTTCAATTGACTTCCATAAATCATTGTCAATGGAGCATAAGTGATGTCTCAGTCTGATTGTCCAATTCTTGAAATCTGCACGATTAACAAGTCTAGGAACACGGTTATCAGAATCATCATTAGGAGCCATTTTAAATTTTTTAAGATTTTTAAAGAAAATATTTTTGGTTTTTGTTAATTTTGAAAAGAAAACATTAAAATACTAAAATAAAGACAAGTAATTAAAGACAAGATAAGAAACAAGTATTAAAAACAACTAAAATTGAGTCACACGGCTGACCAGTGAAAATCCTTCTTCACCCGGCTAAACAGTGGCTTTGTTCTTCACCCGGCAGAGAAAAAGTCTTTACACGGCTAAATAGTTACACGGCTCAACAGTTGTAAAACTTGTCTTCTTGACCCGGCAGAACAGTTAACCGGCTGAACAGTTGCATGGCAACAAGAAATAACTTCACACGGCAATGAAACTTGACCCGGCTTGAATCTTGACACGGCAAAAAGCTTTACCCGGCTGAACAGTTCTCGATCACACGGCAAGGATGTTTACCCGGCTACACAGTCTTTGATCACCCGGCTGAAATTTTCTTTATGACCCGGCGTAACAGTGTATCACCCGGCACAACAGTGTTTGATCCGGCTGAACAGTAACATTTTTTCTTCGTCAAATTCTTTACCCGTCTAGCACAAAATCCTTTACACGGCTGCACAGGACCTAATTGTTCACAAATCTAAGTCCAAAGGAATTTGTCTAAGTCAAATTTATCACCCGGCAAGTTAATCTTCAACCAAGTTCATACTGTTCATCATCTTCTCCATGAGAATTTTATGGGTTTTGTCAAAAACTTGTCCAATTCGTTCAAAATTCACACACAAGCTGTGTAATGGTCCGATTATCAATCCCTAATCTCAATCAATCCAAAACATGATCAAATTTTGATGAATTTGAGCAAAATTCGATCGAACAGTAACTTTTTCAATCTTCTTAATTCCTCAGATCTGATGATAATCTGATGGAATCTGCACAATCGTTGTGAATTAGAAGTGATTGCGATGATAAATCACAACTAAAAAACAGCAACAATTCATTCAGATCATGATATTTGAGCAATATTGTAGTGTTTTGCTTAAGAACAGCGAAGAACACAATACCGAAAGCTCTGATACCAATTGATAGGTTCAATTGGATCGTGAATATCACTCAATGATCAGAATAACATAAACACAAACACAGTTTAATCATTAACACAATTCATACTAATAATTCGCTTTGTATATTGATGATCAAAGCAGTATTGTGATACAAGGTGCAGGAGAAAATAAATCACCCACACAAGTTCTCTCTCTTACGTGAAATTGTGATCTAGCCTCTCTCCTCACACTCTCTCACTACATGCTTTTAGCAACAATTACAAGTTTAAGGAATATAACAAAATAGACCCTAAACTATACACAAACATATAAACAAAATACAAAGTAAATCTTAATCTAGGAAATTGCCCTAACATTCTCGGAGGAGGACGTCTACCACTACCTGTCCTTCTAGCCATAACTGTACCTACAAAAGAGAGCAGGGAGTCAGCATTCACATGATGGACCATGATTAAGAACAATATAGTGCTTGTAAGCAAATAATGACAGTGGCCAGTTGCAATTATTTATTTACCGCGCTGATCGTGTTCTTAGCCATTCTCCGCCACGTTCATACCAAAACCCATTTCCCTTTCCAGAAAGGAAACTTCTATACACCTATGCGGGCACTTATCCTATCTTATCTTAGTTTAAGTCTAGATATTAAACTTGTACCTAGTTCGCTTACACTACGGCTCTGATACCAAGCCTGTCACAACCCCAACACGGCGGGCGGTCCCAGGTGCCCAGGGGTTTACACGCGTGTGACGGATGGATATCAGGAGCAACGCAGCGGAATCAACAAACATACATACACACAACTTAAATCTTAAAGTTGTGCATACATTAAACTTCATATATACAATACATTGATTTCAAAACGACAATTGTTTGTTTGATACATAACATTAACAAAGTAAAGCTAGCAACTATTCTAGGTCCAGAGCGTCTATCTTCTAAGCCCGCAAGCCCTCTACCTGCTCTAGCCTCAACAGTGCTTTCCTGCATCACTCGGCACCTAGGATGTGTGCCAAAAAGTTTAAAAGAAAGGGTCAGCTTACGCTGGTGAGTTCATAATAAAACATTTTACAAAGCATTTCAAAACATTCAACCAAATACTTGTAAAAACCTTGATCAACGAGTTGCCAAGCTCCATTGTTCAAAGAGTTACCACTAACTCCATCATTTACAAGCATTTCATAAACATACTAGCATTATCAGATAAATATACACAAACAATACGAATAAAACCCCTCAACAACTCCGTCTGGCACGTCTGCGCTGGAGCAGAATATATGCATATACCCTTCTAAGTTTTACCCGCGACACCCCTATAATCTGGAGTGGTATTGCCCGATATTTACCGTAGAATGCTAGCCAACCGTTCAAGAACCACAGTTTAAGAACACAACCAATCCAAAAGAGTTTATACAAAAACTCACAATCATTTGCAACCAAAACAGGTTTAAGCAACACATCCAGTTTTGTAAAACATACAATCATTTCAAAAGAGTTTAAGTGTATGAACTCACCTCAACAAGATCACAACAAGCTCACAAGTAGCTTCGTTCCTTGATCTAATCCCGATAATCAATCCAAATGACTATCTCCACAATCAACACAAATAGCTATACTGACAATCAACTTCAATAGCTATAATCCACCTATAACGCGATATCACAACGTTATAAATAACGATTCCTAAGACTATGTAAGTCCTAGGGCATAACTAGCGAAGCATACGACTAGATACGAGTCGTTGCAACCTAAACTTACCAAATCCCGAACCTCGGGAGTCTAAATGAATCCTACAGAGATATGTTACCCGTACACAACGGATATCATACCCCTAGGGTACGGATATTCAACCCGCACCCTCCCCGGGTAATCTACCCGTTAGTTGCGGGTGTTTAATCCCGCAACTATTTCCCCTAGCACGTCCCTCGTGCTATGCGGGTATCTTCACCCCGCATTCCCATCGAGTTCCCAACCCGATTCCCGTCCTAAACTAGATCGAGAATGAAGGACCATTTACCTTGTCGACCACCGATCTTCAATTGCGCACCACCTCGATGACCACCGCTCTTCACTCGGGCAGAACCTCGACGCACGCCAAGCGATCTACACGCGCCCGAGACTCGAAGGAACGTCACGACGCAGGGTACCGCACTCGAGGTGCGATTCCGCAACAAAACTAACCGGTTTCTCTCTCTAAAAAGTTCTAGAGAGAGAGAGAACTTTGAGCACAAGTGAAGGGGGGTTGCACCCCTTTAAATAGGCTGTCTGGGCTGTTCCACGCGATACGCGCAGCGCGTATCGCGTAGATGATGAGTGGCTGCCAGCTGTTTTCCACCCGACTGATGCTAGGCGATACGCGCAGGGCCATACCCTTTGATGCGCGGACCGCGTAACCTACATTTTCATTTTCATATATTATGGGCTCCGTAACTCTTCTTCTAAGTCAAGATATGCTCGAAACAAGTTTTCGGGCATTCATCGGGTGTTTTCGCATTTCCCGCTTCGTTATAACTCCGATTTGAGTTCCGTTTTCGCCCACGTTCTTCATTTTAAGTCCTCTATCACCCCTAGGGTTTATCTCTATACATTAGGACTTTTTATTCAACGTGCTATTTACATAAACAGCCACCCATTATCGACATATACTTTCTTCTAGATTTAGGGTTTTACATATTACAAGTTAGGTCATCATAAGAATCTGTATGACATATTAGCACGTTGAAAGCATGTAAGTATGATGTAGGACGCGTTAAAGCTGCAAACAACACCTTACAACATCGTACGAAACCATAAAACTTCATAATAAACCTAATGAATATGTCCAAGTCCTTTGAAAATCGTAAGATAACTCACGACTTGTTACGACTCTGTATGCGACATTAGCAACATGAAAAACAATTTATAATAATTTAGGACGCGTTAAAACTTTTAAGAACACCTTACATCACCGTTCGAAACATAAAAAGTCCATAATAAACCTAATGAATTTTTCCAAGTCATTTAAACATCATACGACAACTTAGAATATGTTTCGACTCTGTATGCCACATTAGCACCTTGAAAATCATGTTACTATAATGTACGACACCTCACAACTAGTAACAACACCTTACAATACCGTAAGTAAACATAAAATCCTTAATAAACCTAATGAATTCGTCCGAGACTTTTGAACATCGTATTACAAGTTAGGACATCTTAACACTCTATATGACATATTAGCACATTGAAAAGCACGTAAGTATGACGTAGAACGCCTTAAAGCTACAAACAACACATTGCAACACCGTACGAAACCATAAAACTGCATAATAAAGCTAATGAAATTGTGCAAGTCCTTTCAAGATCGTACGATAACATCAGGACTTGTTACGATGCTGTATGCGACATTTGCAATATGAAAAGCAATTTATAATAATGTAGGGCGCGTTACAACTTCTAAGAACAACTTACATCACTGTTCGAAACATTAAAAATCCATAATAAACCTAATGAATTCCTCCGAGTCATTTAATCATCGTACAACAACTTAGATTATCTTACGACTCTATATGCCACATTAGCAACTTGAAAACCATGTTACTATAAAGTACGACACCTCATAACTCCTAACAACACCTTATAGTACCGTAAGTAAAAATAAAATCCATAATAAACCTAATGAATTCGTCTGAGTCCTTTGAACATCGTATTACAAGTTAGGTCATCATAAGAACCTGTATGACATTAGCACGTTGAAAAGCATGTAAGTATGACGTAGGACGCCTTAAAGCTGCAAACAACACCTTACAACATCGTACGAAACCATAAAACTCCATAATAAACCTAATGAATATGTCCAAGTCCTTTGAAAATCGTAAGATAACTCACGACTTGTTACGACTCTGTATGCGACATTAGCAACATGAAAAACAATTTATAATAATGTAGGACGCGTTAAAACTTTTAAGAACACCTTAAATCACCGTTCGAAACATAAAAAGTCCATAATAAACCTAATGAATTTTTCCAAGTCATTTAAACAACATACGACAACTTAGAATATGTTTCGACTCTGTATGCCACATTAGCACCTTGAAAATCATGTTACTTTAATGTACGACACCTCAGAACTAGTAACAACACCTTACAATACCGTAAGTAACATAAAATCCATAATAAACCTAATGAATTCGTCCGAGTCTTTTGAACATCGTATTACAAGTTAGGACATCTTAACACTCTATATGACATATTAGCACATTGAAAAGCACGTAAGTATGACGTAGGACGCCTAAAAGCTACAAACAACACATTGCAACACCGTACGAAACCATAAAACTCCATAATGATAGGTTCAATTGGATCGTTAATATCACTCAAATGATCAGAATAAAGCGTACAAACAAACGAATCAATCACAAACACAATTCATACTCATAAATTCTCTTTGTATTTGATGATCAAGCAATTCGTAGTACAAAGTGCAGGAGAAACAAATTACACACAGTGAATTCTCTCTCTAACAGTGTAAAAGTCGCTCTCACCTAACACACGCACACTACATGCCTATATCAAACAAAATGCAAGTTTAAGGAAAATACATAATAAACCCTAAACTATACAAACATATACAATAACAAAAATACAAAGTAAATCTTAACAGGAAATAACCCTAACAGTACTCCCCCTAAGATTTATCTTTGGATCTTCAAAAACTTCAATTTTTTTTTTTTTTTTTTTTATCAGCATCAATCTTCAGTCTTTTTCTATCAATCTTCTGGTTCCTCTTTCACATCCAGCAATTCTCGGCCTTTATATTCTTCTTTTTCTTTCAGAGCTTCTTCAATGCAGGATTTGAACTTCTCAGCGATCTTAGCTTGTCGAGGCTTGGATTCATTCGTCAGAATTGGTAGAGCATTCATGCGTCTAAGCGAATCCAGACTTAAACCTGCAAAATCGATATTAGCATAAAACTCAAATGGCATTTCTTGGCCTTGAACTTTCACCTCCAATGTACCCTTCCTACTGATCCGCATATATTCAATCTCTGGTATATCAACCATCACGAGATTTGAATTGAGTAGTGCTTTTCTCACTCGAATCTTTTCCGAAGCCGCAGCAATAACTTCGATCATCACAGTAAACAATTTCCTGTCAGCTTCAGCCAGTTCATCTTTGCACTTTTCAATCTTGCAACTTCTCAAATACTCAATGTATGACGGATGCAGCAATTTCAACTCAAAAGTACTAAAGAGTGTGATCATGTCCTTATCCCAATCCTCCAAATTGCGAACAAGTTTCAGTTCAAATGTCTCCTGATTGTAAAACACTCTGAGTATCGGCTTTGTTGTTTGACTTCCATCTATAACCTTCAATCCAGGATCAGTTATCTTGTCAAAATATTCGTCCGAGAATTCTTCTAAATACATATCCTCGGTCACCACTAATCTCTTCTTCTTTCTCTGTTTCTTTGCTTGCACATATGCCGTGTCTTCTTGTTGACCTCTAAAGTCGAGAAACTTTGCAGTTCTACTCAATCCTGTGACACCCCGCCCGGCGGCGGAAAACACCGGGCGCGTCAAGTGAATTGGATATCAGTATTACAAAGCACATGGCACTAAATGCATATTTTAATATTAATTAAGCAATAATGTCGTGACATAAAGAAGCATTCAATAGTCATAAAAATCGTAACAGAAACCGACAATTAAATATTGTTTATTGTCCTTTTTATTCTAGGTCCGAAGCATCCTACGTATCTTGAAACAAAACCGAATCAAACTCCACCTGAAAAACGTGTAAAATAAGTTAGCTAAAGAATTAGCTAGTGAGTAAAACACAATTAATAGTACATAGTATAAAATCCGAGATCATTATAGATTGTGTTTCGCAATCTCATGTGCATAGCAATTTCATCATATATATCTCAACCGTGACCATAGAAACACATAGAAACAAGTATCATAGACCCCGCAGGGTTACCTTTAGCAACAAGTCATGAGGAACCAACTCATGTTACATTTATTGATAACCATCGTTTAACCGTCATTTAACCGTCTCGATGTGCAAGTTATCAAAAATGTTTAAGCATCTAAGGGACATAGCATCGTAGCATCAAGCATCACATGTAGTAACTAGTAACATAGAATCAACCAAAGAATCGCCGGGTCAAATCACCTATCAGGCCATTAATGTAGGTGGGCTTGTCAAGCCATTAGCGCTAACATCGTCCGGTGGAAATTACAAGATAATATAACTAATATTGACTATCACACAATTTTGCTACATGCGGCCAAACACGATTAACACAACTAATGATCTCATTTTCGAAAATAGAAACATCAAAAGAAACCGTTGTATTATAGAAACACGTATTTCAGCCCCAAAACGTAACCAGTAAAAAGGGGAGTGAGTATACTCACCTTAAAATCCAAAGATAATAGTAACACTAGAATCGCAACTAGAAAGAACCGAGGATCGCCCAGATATTAGAATCACCTAATTAACCGGGAAAACCTTATTTAGAAACGAAGCAAGTAACACAATAACTAGAATCAAGAAACTAGAACTCCTAGGGTTTCGGATTTAAGATTTGGGATTTAGGGTTTTTGAAATACAATTTGGGATTTAGGGTTTTGAAATACAATTTAGGAATTAGGGTTTTGAAATACAATTGGGAAATAGGGTTTTCATATACAATTTAGAAATTAGGGTTTGGTACGAAACGTTATAATATATGTTTTTCTTGAAACAATGTTTGTAATGAATACTTATTATAAAGTTAAAGAAAGTATTTAGAAATATATGATTCAATGTTTAAAGTGAAAAGAAAAACCAAAAACGCAGGCTATGGGTTTCGAACCCATGACCACCAGTTACACGAAAACACCACAGTACCACCAGACCAGATCAATGTTTTGTTATTCAACTTGATTTTAAATTCTTTTAACTTATTATCTAACAAAACCCATACCAACATAAACCCTAGAACAAGATTGATCCAATTCGTTTAAATCTGTTAATCAAATCCAAAACCAACAGAGGGCTTTTAATCTACACGAACTCACGATCATTTTGATATATGATACTTACTTGGTTGATGAAGAAATGAGTCGATGAACCGATGAACAAGATGCGACAGGTTTGAGAATCAAATACAAATTTCTTGATGTTTTTTGAGAGGAATTGAAACAATAGTGAACAATAGCAGGTAAGGAGGATTGTGTATGCCGGTCGAATTGTGTTTTAGTGATCCAGAACTAGTCGAATGGTTTGAAGGTATGTTACGAGTGAAAAACGATTAATTGGATGTTAATGTGGGATGTTTCGGTTAATTGATTGTCACCATTGATTTCAAAACGCAACAATGATGGTTTTGGTTTAAGGAGATTTACTGATTTGATACGTTATGGACGATTTGATTTCGTGGGTTTTGAAACCGCATCTTTGCTTTGCAATTTCACACTGAATCAAGTGATTAAACAGTGGATTGAACAGGGTTTCGAGTTCGAAACATACACACGCACATTTTGTATATGTTTAATTGAGTTGGAAGTATAAAAATCACCCAAAACAAGGCTCGCCGGAGCTCGGGGATTTTCCGGCCAATGTGGCCGGACATAGGAGTCGTCGGAAACACGGGTACAAGGGGGTGGGGGCTGGGTGAATACGTAATTTACAAAACTGGTCCTTTGTCTTTCATTAACTTAATAAGTTGAGTTTTAAACTTTAATTACTAGTTTGAAAGTTGACAATTCTAGCCCAAAGTTAATTATGTATATATTTTAACTAACTAACTTAACTAAATTAAAACGTAACAATTATATAAGTGACGTTTTTATAGTTTTAGCTCATTCATATCTTTAAGAGACTATTTCGAGACTTTGAATCGTTTCTGTTTAACGTTTTCGATAATCTTTTTTTACGAGCTATATATATTTTTATTTATATATATTTTGAGATTTATTGTCACGAATAATAATTATTAGATATGCGTGAATATTTTGTGACGAGAATAACGTAGAATTAAATGCGTTTATTCACAACAATAATAATAAACGTTACATTTTGAAGAAAAATAAATACGATTTCTATTGAAAGGATAACAACTTCGGGTTCGAGTTGGGCATTCGGGTTCGGGTTTGGGGCAGATGTCACAGTCTCCCCTCCTTATAGAAATTTCGTCCCGAAATTTGCTCAAACCGAAGCAGAAGAAGATGAAACAAAAAGATGAGGATACTTAACATTCATTTGGTCTTAAATTCATGTTCACATTTTGAGTTTTAACGATCATTAACGATTGATATCTGATTACGCTTGAGTCGTTTGACATTACGGTCCATAATTTCCAATGACCGTTCAATAAATTGCATCGATTCATTATCGATATGCATAATGAATTTTTATCGGATAAGTACTTTTTCAGATTAGAAACATGAAACACGAGATGAACACTGCCCACTTTCGTAGGGAGTTTCATCTCGCAAGAAACTCTTGAGAATTCGATCAATGGAATTGTGAGCATTTTGATTGATACACGATTTTAAATAACGAGATTAAGAAGTTATTTATTTTTAATTTGCTTTGTCTCATTGAGAATGGTTTGTTTAACTCTTTTCACTTATAAGAGTTCGGTAGAACTATTTGTATGTAGATTCGAATAAATTTTATTTGCTACTCAATATAGGAATAGAATAGGAGACCAACTTGCAAATGAAATATTTTAAGTATATGGATTTAGAATTATTTAAATGATCATCGAGAATAGTCGTGATTAATAGAATGTTTGAAGCGAATTAAGTAACGTTACACATAATTAAGTAGCTTATATGCAATTAGTAAAACGAGTAAATAAGTCAAGTAAAAATAAGATGATTAAATATGCCCAGCTACACAAGACAAAACTTACTATGGTCCCCATGCACTAACTTTCATAATTCCGTGTGCACCCGTAATTACTTAAGTTTTTGCATGGACTCCATAGTTCATTCGATCACGTGCGGGTCTGTAGTACACAACAATTTTTGGTTAAAATGATGATACGTATAGGTATTGATATCATACTTGATAGAAATAGTACTTGGGAAAATCATATTAAGATGATAAGTAGATTGATGGTTCAGAAGAAAGTAACGTCTATTAGGTAGACATTGCTCATATTAACTTTGTTCAACGATATAGATAGTCAAATTCGAGTACTAGGATAGTAACACTTAAGTTTGTGAAAATCGACTTTATATGTGTAAGATGTAATTATTTAGGTTTCTGATATTGACCAGTTCATAAGAAATAAATGATGGTGTACATGTAATAATATAGTTTATTGGGATCTTTAGAAAAACTAGTTTCAAGAAAATTTGATAATGCGGATAATTCAATCTATAGTTCGAATGAATAGATCACTTAGTTCCAATTGGATTTAGCTTTTAAGGTGTTTGTATTTATATGAACAACCGCTTTAGTTAGACCACATGTATTGACTATGGAGATAAACAAGTTTATAAGAGATGGCGTTGTTTTTCTATAATGTAGTTTTAAAGGCTAAATAAAAAGTTGAAAGTTTTAATCTTTACCATAGATAAGAGAATTGAATTGGAAATAAACGACACAATTTAAGTTATAAGTACTTGGTATTGGAAAAACAGAAGTCATGGTGTTTGTTGTAAGTCTTTGTATCGTATTTGAGAAACGGGAAAATGTTTGTGTAAATATTTGGCTGACGTTAGAATGACCAATCACTTTTTAAAGAAACCATTTATCACCAAATTTATATGTATATATATATATATATTCTATTTTTTTTTTCTTACAAGATACTAAGACCAAAAGGTTATTAAAATTATGTTTTTTTTAAATATATATATGTATATATATTTTTGCTTGGGAAAAATAAGAGAATTATTTTAATAGAATCGAATACCGTTAGTTTTACAAAAGTCCATTGATTACACGTTGTGTTAGGGTAACGAGTTTATAAATGAAACACATTGAGTTTGGATTAGTTCATGAAGACTAGTTGCGTAGAATTTCGTTGGTGGTCATATGTATAGATGAAAACATTTAGTTGAATGAGTTCGGGAATAGTTGTGTAAGGAGTTCTCGTTAAATTTGGATAACGAATTCGTGGATAGCATCGTCTAGTTGATTAACGAGTACTTGTTTTGATGGTTAGTTCATAATTTGGTAGTAGATTTATAGTTCTAATGATAGATTAGAAATTGGATTAGAATCTTGTAGTTAGATGAGTAGTTTTGAATCTATTTGAGTGTAGAAGTCAAGTTGAAGTATACGTTCGATTCAAATACATTAGCTTATAAGAATAGCAAAATCCGTTAGCTTTTATTTAGTTATGGAATTTGGCCTTGACTAAAACTTAGAAATCATAAAGAACCCTTGATTGGAGAGTCGATAACTGATTTAGGATTAGAAATACGACTTAGAATTCGGTAATTGATATATGCATGATCTGAAGTTTTGGATAATTCGATTGAGGTAGGTCTTAGTTTTGATTTGAAATGTTTGGTTTACAACGGTGTAATTGTGTTATATGGATAAGCTAGCGAGTATATCGCATAAGTATTATTGTAGCTTAGAAACAAATGGAATATATGATGAAACGTAGAATAACACGGTTTTGTAGCAACATCTTTGACCGATAGAAACATCCGATGTAATATTAGCACCTCGTTCCACTTAGAATATCATAGAATCTTTTAAATATACCGTAGAAAATCACGTAGAAACTTTAGAAACTTCGGAAATTTCGATTAAATGAAATAGTGATAGTACTTAGAACATCATAGAATCCTTTGAACATTTCATAGAAAATCACTTAGAAACTTTAGAAACATTAGTAAATGAAGTTGGAATATTATTTAAGTCAATATAAAAATTCATAGAAACAATTATAAATCGTAGGAATGAAAATCGTAGAATCATTAAGTAAATGAACTTTCAATGGCTTAGGAGTGTGTCTTGGTTTTGGACACTAATGACTTATCAAAGTGTTAAGTTCGCTTTCAATGTATTCGAGAAAGCGTGCGTTAGCCTATAGGTTCACACTCATCTCGTACATCCCCAGGTAAGCATACAGGTCTCTTAAAGAGATTTATACGAAATGCTTTGCCTTAGACAGGATGTCCGTGATACAGGTGTTCCCCCTTCCGGATTGCACACGTTCTCACGTTTTCAAACTTACTTAAGACGATGACGAGATTCCACAAAGAGAAGATCCCAATCACACAGACGAGTCTCTTGTAGCTCCTTCGCGAAATCGGATAAGAAATGAGATTAAGAAAAGCATAGAAAGGTTCGTAGAAGTAAAACAAATAAGTTCAAAAGAATTCCTAAGTACATCTATTTGCACTAAGGACTCTTAGGTTATAGTCTAGGACGGTGTGTTTCTAATACCCTATCCTAGTTCCCTATAACCATGGCTCTGATACCAAACTGTGACACCCCGCCCGGCGGCGGAAAACACCGGGCGCGTCAAGTGAATTGGATATCAGTATTACAAAGCACATGGCACTAAATGCATATTTTAATATTAATTAAGCAATAATGTCGTGACATAAAGAAGCATTCAATAGTCATAAAAATCGTAACAGAAACCGACAATTAAATATTGTTTATTGTCCTTTTTATTCTAGGTCCGAAGCATCCTACGTATCTTGAAACAAAACCGAATCAAACTCCACCTGAAAAACGTGTAAAATAAGTTAGCTAAAGAATTAGCTAGTGAGTAAAACACAATTAATAGTACATAGTATAAAATCCGAGATCATTATAGATTGTGTTTCGCAATCTCATGTGCATAGCAATTTCATCATATATATCTCAACCGTGACCATAGAAACACATAGAAACAAGTATCATAGACCCCGCAGGGTTACCTTTAGCAACAAGTCATGAGGAACCAACTCATGTTACATTTATTGATAACCATCGTTTAACCGTCATTTAACCGTCTCGATGTGCAAGTTATCAAAAATGTTTAAGCATCTAAGGGACATAGCATCGTAGCATCAAGCATCACATGTAGTAACTAGTAACATAGAATCAACCAAAGAATCGCCGGGTCAAATCACCTATCAGGCCATTAATGTAGGTGGGCTTGTCAAGCCATTAGCGCTAACATCGTCCGGTGGAAATTACAAGATAATATAACTAATATTGACTATCACACAATTTTGCTACATGCGGCCAAACACGATTAACACATCTAATGATCTCATTTTCGAAAATAGAAACATCAAAAGAAACCGTTGTATTATAGAAACACGTATTTCAGCCCCAAAACGTAACCAGTAAAAAGGGGAGTGAGTTTACTCACCTTAAAATCCAAAGATAATAGTAACACTAGAATCGCAACTAGAAAGAACCGAGGATCGCCCAGATATTAGAATCACCTAATTAACCGGGAAAACCTTATTTAGAAACGAAGCAAGTAACACAATAACTAGAATCAAGAAACTAGAACTCCTAGGGTTTCGGATTTAAGATTTGGGATTTAGGGTTTTTGAAATACAATTTGGGATTTAGGGTTTTGAAATACAATTTAGGAATTAGGGTTTTGAAATACAATTGGGAAATAGGGTTTTCATATACAATTTAGAAATTAGGGTTTGGTACGAAACGTTATAATATATGTTTTTCTTGAAACAATGTTTGTAATGAATACTTATTATAAAGTTAAAGAAAGTATTTAGAAATATATGATTCAATGTTTAAAGTGAAAAGAAAAACCAAAAACGCAGGCTATGGGTTTCGAACCCATGACCACCAGTTACACGAAAACACCACAGTACCACCAGACCAGATCAATGTTTTGTTATTCAACTTGATTTTAAATTCTTTTAACTTATTATCTAACAAAACCCATACCAACATAAACCCTAGAACAAGATTGATCCAATTCGTTTAAATCTGTTAATCAAATCCAAAACCAACAGAGGGCTTTTAATCTACACGAACTCACGATCATTTTGATATATGATACTTACTTGGTTGATGAAGAAATGAGTCGATGAACCGATGAACAAGATGCGACGGGTTTGAGAATCAAATACAAATTTCTTGATGTTTTTTGAGAGGAATTGAAACAATAGTGAACAATAGCAGGTAAGGAGGATTGTGTATGCCGGTTGAATTGTGTTTTAGTGATCCAGAACTAGTCGAATGGTTTGAAGGTATGTTACGAGTGAAAAACGATTAATTGGATGTTAATGTGGGATGTTTCGGTTAATTGATTGTCACCATTGATTTCAAAACGCAACAATGATGGTTTTGGTTTAAGGAGATTTACTGATTTGATACGTTATGGACGATTTGATTTCGTGGGTTTTGAAACCGCATCTTTGCTTTGCAATTTCACACTGAATCAAGTGATTAAACAGTGGATTGAACAGGGTTTCGAGTTCGAAACATACACACGCACATTTTGTATATGTTTAATTGAGTTGGAAGTATAAAAATCACCCAAAACAAGGCTCGCCGGAGCTCGGGGATTTTCCGGCCAATGTGGCCGGACATAGGAGTCGTCGGAAACACGGGTACAAGGGGGTGGGGGCTGGGTGAATACGTAATTTACAAAACTGGTCCTTTGTCTTTCATTAACTTAATAAGTTGAGTTTTAAACTTTAATTACTAGTTTGAAAGTTGACAATTCTAGCCCAAAGTTAATTATGTATATATTTTAACTAACTAACTTAACTAAATTAAAACGTAACAATTATATAAGTGACGTTTTTATAGTTTTAGCTCATTCATATCTTTAAGAGACTATTTCGAGACTTTGAATCGTTTCTGTTTAACGTTTTCGATAATCTTTTTTTACGAGCTATATATATTTTTATTTATATATATTTTGAGATTTATTGTCACGAATAATAATTATTAGATATGCGTGAATATTTTGTGACGAGAATAACGTAGAATTAAATGCGTTTATTCACAACAATAATAATAAACGTTACATTTTGAAGAAAAATAAATACGATTTCTATTGAAAGGATAACAACTTCGGGTTCGAGTTGGGCATTCGGGTTCGGGTTTGGGGCAGATGTCACAAATCCAGCATCAAGAAGTATCACGCATTTATCACCACGTTCTGCATGCGTGTGATTAATTAGCCTCAATTTGTGCAACTCTTTCAGATCCTGAACTTCGAGTTTAAATATGCTTGAATAGTAGTGATAAACATCACACAAACCGTTTACTCTCTTGATCATAAATGCGTCAAAGACTTCATCATATTTCCAAGCAATTATCTTAACTTTCTTGTTCTTCTCAGGCACAATCATAGAGTCTAATAACTCAGCAATTGATTGTCCTTTACTCAGCAGTGACCTAACAATGTCACCTGCTGTTGCTGATTTGTGCCAACTCTCACGCACCTCCATTGGTATATTGTACGATTTAGCTTCGCTTGGAAACATATCCATCAGTTCATGTCTTTTCTTATGTGCATCTTCAGGTAAAGCCATTACTGGAATCTCTTTTGGACCTAACACTTTAAATCTCTTCGTCAGCTCAAAGTACTGAGGATTGTTATAGTCCAAATAAAACATCCTGTTATACAATTCCTCTGTCTTCATGAAACTGACTACAATCTTCCTCAACGATCCAGATTTCAGCCTTTGCAAAGTTTTATACGGATAGTTCCTTGAACTCAACCAACTTCGCATCTCATAAGCAGTCATTTCGTCTGGGTTTTGATGATAAAGCTCAGTAGGAGGCAAATCTTCTATATTCAAGCTTTCTTGCATCGGGGTCCATTCACCCATCTCAACCACGAACTCTTTTTGATCAGCTTCGGTTTTATCTTGAGCAGTGATGCACTTCTCATACTCCTCATTAATCTGAGTCACTGTCAAACCATTCAAGAACACCGAATTGTACTTCATTCTTTCCAGATATGCAAACCTCTGATCCAAATCATCAGGTAACTCTTCAACAGTATTCTGTACAGGCTCTGGCTCAGCTTCATCCTCAGACTCAGTCCAATCAATATCTAAATCATCTAAAGCTTCAATCATGGGTGCTTCGTCAGTTTGAATCGGCTCAAACTGACTAACAACTTCAGATACATTGGTAGGCGCACTTTCAACTTCAACAGCTTCAGCTTGAATCGGCTCAAACTGAACTGTATCTCCAGAGTTAACATCTTTCTCACTATCAGCTGCTTCAAATACTTCTGTTTCAGCTTCAGACATAGTCTCAATCTCAGCAACTTTCTCAATATCAGCCACAGCTACGGATTGAATCGGCTCAATCTGCACTGGTTTATCAATCTTCGCCCTTTTAGAACTTTCTTCATCACCGAATAACTCAGGAATGGCATCTATCTTTCTCTTTCCCTCAGCTTTGTCCATCTTGACAGTTTCAGCAGCAGCTTCATCGGGAATGATAATTGGTGATTCAACCAAAATTCCAACATTTCTAGTACCTCTAGCTCTTGTCAGATAAACTTTTGGAACTTCAGATTCAGTCACTTCAATAATTTCTTCAGAAAAATCTTTATCTGAAGACGAGCCAGCCTTCTTTGGTCTCATTTCTTCCAATTCTTTTTCCAATATCTCTTTCTCTGCCTCCAAAGTGTTACACTCAGCCTTAACTTCAGCATAATCATATTTCAAGTTGTCATAATCCTCCTTCAATTTCTCATGCTCAGTTTTCAACTTATCATGCTCAATCTTCAACTTATCATGCTCAATTTTCAACTCAAGATGGTCAGAATCCAACTCTTTGAAAATCTTCAAGTTCTGGTTGTGAATATCCCAATATTCATCAAACCGTTTCTTCTTGCGATCATTTGATGCCTTCAACAAATCACTTGTCTTAATCAATTTTTCCACAATCTCCTCCAACTCTGCAATCCTTTTCTCTTTTTCCTCATAAATCTCATCAACACTTGGCACAATATTTGGTGAAGACTCCAAATTTTGTCCAATGTTTTCAGCAGTTTGTGGTAATGCGGTGGGAATATCATCAGTAACAGGATCAGTAATGCCAGCATCCACCTCCTCTATCTGTGCAATAGATTCAGCTTCGGCCATTACTGTCTGTGCAATCTGTAGAACGTCAATCTCCTCAGGTTTTTCTACAGTTTTCTTCTTCTTTCGAACATACTGCACAGAAACATCTCTTGGAATCTCCACAACATGTTCTTCAATCATAGAAGCAACCTCAGCAGGTTCTTCTATCACCACATTTTCTACTTCCATGGGTTCAGCCTCCTCTGAATCAGATTCAGATTCAGCATCATCACCACCATCATCATCATCACTATCATCATCATCGTCACCATCATCATTACCATCATCACCTTCATCTTCAGGATCTTCAGGATGACGAGCAAAGTACTCGTCATCATCCAATAAATCATCTGGCACCTCATCCACAAGGTCCAATGGATTCACAATCTCACCATGAGATATATGATAATAAATGCCTTCTACATCCTCTTCATCGTTTACTACATCTCTCATATAGTCAAACAAAGCAATGTCAGGCACATTCCCGATACTCATCTTTCGGTAAGAGAGATCGTTCATGTCCTCTGTGTATAGCATTCCTCCAGCATAACCTTCACTTCTGATGATAGGATAGGCAATGTTTATCATCAGTTGCAGAAACCTTGGGTACATCAAAAATTTGAACCTCTTGCCCTTCACCAAGTTAAACACAAACCCATTCATTATCCACCTTGACATGTTGAATGGTTTGTTTTCTGCAATGGCTACAATCGGTGATGCAATGTCTGAAGGAAAGTTATCAAACCCTGCACTCCTTCTAGACATGCATTGCTGCACAACATAACATAGCAGCTTATACTTCTTCCCCAACTTGGCTCTGTAAAACTGAGACTTTGGAAATATAGGTGGATGTCCCATATTAACAAATCCAGATTTACATTCCTCCATTGTCAGTTCATCCATCATGCCTACCTCATCCTCATCAATTCTCAGAGCTTGCCTAATAGCTTCTTCAGTAACATTTAGTACCCAGTCTCTAGTAATATGTCCTCTAACCATAACATCACCATTCTCATTCCTCACAACCTCTGCTGTCCTCCAGAAGCTTTTGATCAATCTTGCATATATGACCGGTTTGGCACATATAGCATATACATACTTCGTCCTCTTAATGAATTTAATCATATCTCTATATCCCTCTGTCTCAGGAAGTGACACATCTAAACATGCTACCAGATTATGTTTAGGCTCAAATTTGAGAGTCTCCATCTGTTAAACAAAAACAAAAACACAAAACAAGGCAAATGTATTAGATTCTTCATTAAACATTATCAAAAATTTAACCCTAAAGCAACATTCGATTTCAGTTTTAACGCTCAAAATCAAAGTGTCGATTCAAGTTCAAAACACTGTTCATCATCGTTTTTCCTTTTAACAGTTGATTTGCAGGTCGATTTAGGTTAAAAACACATAATCTCTACCTTAATCAATCTATTAAACTTGTTATAGGGCAACAGATTGATTATGATAATAATGGCGATTTGAAGTTCAGAGTGTTTGTGTGAAGGTGAAAGTGTGAAATGATAAGTGTTTGTGAAGAGGCGGTATTTGTATCGTCAAAAATTTTAGGTCAAACTTTAAGTGCCGGGTCAACAAAAGCAAAATAGGCCCAATAAACCTTGCCGGGTCAAGTACTGTAGTGACGGGTCATGTACTGTAGTTACGGGTCAAGTACATAAAACAAGTCACCAACATGTGAAAATCACTTGACGGGTCAAGCACTGTAGATACGGGTAAGTCACTGTAGTGACGGGTAAAGGTTAAGGAACAACTACACCTGATGGATTTTATTCATCACCCGGCAGAATAGTTGTTATCAAAACATCACCCGGCAACCTTCTTCATCACCCGGCAACACAGTTGCTTTCCTTCTTCATCCGGCTTGCTTTTCTTCTTTACACGGCAACCTTTGACAACCTTCTTCACACGGCACACACTTCTTCATTACCCGGCAACACAGTGTCATACCTTTACACGGCAACATGACTTCTTCATTACCCGGCTGTATAGTATACACTTGTCACCCGGCAAGATATCTATGACCTTCACCCGGCTGTATTTGACATGATCATTTGCCCGGCTGTACAGTGGTCATAATATCTTCCTTTTTCCTTAATCACCCGGCAAGTATCAGACTTACAACTTTACCCGGCTGAACAGTTCTTTGCCCGGCTGCACAGTTGTATCTGAGATCTTTACCCGGCAATAACACTTAAGCAATTTCTTCAATTTTCCTCGTCTGTTGACTTTTTCAACGATCATTTATTGCACCTGCAACATTCTCCGACATATTAATTAGACAAGATATCCTTAAAAAGAATGTTTGTCATATTAATTATCAAACAACATTAAACATTGCAACAAATTCATTTTTCATTAAAATTCAATTTCCTTTTTCTTTTTGAAAAATGTTTTTGCACCACCAATTTTTCTATATCCCGAAGCAATTTCTTAAAAACAAATTACAAGACCTTGGGTTTGTTTTTAACACATCCAATACCTTTGCTTTTCATAACTTATAACCTTGTTCATTCAAAAACACTTATTCAAAAACAAAATATTTTTGGATTTTTGTAGATATTTTTCTTCAATTTATTCTCCCCCTAAACTTGAAATTTCTTGAAATTTTTAAGTTTAACAAGGATGTTGATGTGTCAATAATGATTCCATATGCCTGCACACACAAAGCACACAAATTAAAATAAAGACATATGCAATGCAATGAATCAAAGTATCGCAGTGAGATCATACCACACATTATCTGAACATGTTTTGCAAGTTTTGAATAGACATTTGACTTATGCTTGATTGAGTGATGATATGAAAACATACCAATTAGCTCGAGTTGACACACTTACTTTTTCAGTATCATGATGATATTTAAGGTTCGATTAGAATGACTTATGTGACCCACATGTATACATATGTCAACATATTTCCTTATCAAACACTACCTAAATGCATATTGCACACAACTTGGTCACTTACAGTCATACACAGTGTGGAATCTGGGTTCTATTCGGATTTGGTCCACTTTGGGACTTCTTTTTAATTCCATCTTTGGGAATTTTTCTTTCCTATCGTTCCCCTTGGGAATCTTCTGAATTCCATTTTGGAATTTTTGTTTGGTGTTGGTCCACATTTGGGACTCTTTTTGTTCCATTTTGGAATCTTTTGCTGCATCTTGAAGCTCAAAAGAGACTTCGTGTGAGACTTCAGGTCTGTGGATACCACAACAAAGAAGCTCACGATGCGGTTCATCACACTGAATACACTGCATCGTTACCCTATCATGCACAACTATCATCACAAGCAATGTATCAAAAGATATATATCTAGACATGTATAACTATGGAACTTAACACAAAGATCATTAAGTTTATGTTTGTCAACAGTCAACTTACTTGTTCAGTCTAATTGCCTGAGCCGTCTCGCACATCAATTAACATTCATCAGTCTTTATTAAAAATGATGTAACAGATAATGTCTAGTGTAACTATCATTTCTCACTTTTTGCAATATAGATTCTTATGACATGATCTTTTCTTTTCTTTTTGATTTTATATTTGTTTTTGCTTTTCTTTTTCATGCACACACACAAATGCAAAACATAAAAATAAAAGACAAAGGAATCAATACTTGACATCAACTTATTATATTTTTGGCTTTTATATTTTTCAGATTTTTCTTTTGTTTTTCGAAAAATAGAATCAATCATGATTGATTAATCCTATGGATTGGATTAAGAATTCAAACCGGCCTGACAAAAATGATTTTGTGAAAAGATCTGCCAGTTGTTTGTCGGTATGAACTTTAATCAAAATTATTAAACCTTTCTCAGAGTTGTCTCTTAAAAAGTGATATCTAATTTCGATGTGTTTGGTTTTAGAATGTTGAACAGGATTAGCAGTAATGAACATAACAGCAGTATTGTCTATGTAAATAGGGGTTTTGAGAAAGTTAAACCCGTAGTCCAGCAACTGATTTTGTAACCATAAAACCTGAGAACATCCTGCAGATGCAGCGATATACTCTGCTTCAGCTGTGGATACAGAAACATTGGTCTGCTTCTTGCATTGCCAAGACACAAGCCTAGGACCCAGAAATTGACAGCCACCAGTTGTTGATTTCCTGTCAAGAGCACAACCACCAAAATCACTGTCAGAATAGCTATATAGTTCAAAATTTCCTTCATAAGGATACCATAACCCAAGATTAGGTTTCCCTTTGAGATATCTGAATATACGCTTCACAGCAACAAGATGCGACTCTTTCGGATCTGACTGGTATCTGGCGCATACACACACAGCGTACATGATGTCTGGTCTTGATGCAGTAAGATACATCAGAGAACCGATCATTGATCTGTATAGTGTTTGATCAACTGCTTTGCCCTTTGGATCCGGTTGAATCTTGCAGTTCACATCAGAAGGAGTTCGAATTGTTTGACAATCTTGCATCTTGAATTTCTTCAACAACTTCTCAACGAACTTTGATTGATTGATGAAAATTCCGTCAGCTGATTGTTTCACTTGTAAACCAAGAAAGAAATTAATCTCCCCCATAGAACTCATCTGGAATCTGCTCTTCATAATTTCCTCGAATTCTTTGCACATTGACTCACTAGTTGATCCGAAGATAATATCGTCCACATAAACTTGAACGCACAATAAATCATCATTATCCCTCTTCATAAACAAAGTTGGATCAATATGACCTCTTGTAAATCCATTTTCTAGTAAATGCTTAGATAGTGTTTCATACCAGATTCTAGGAGCTTGATGTAGACCGTAAAGAGCTTTACTTAACTTGTATACCCGATGAGGATAGTCTGGATCTTCGAAACCCGGAGGTTGTCTAACATACACGTCATCCGTAATCGGTCCATACAGAAAAGCGCCTTTAACGTCCATTTGGAATACTTTGAAATGCATGAAGGAAGCATATGCAAGAAAAACGCGTATGGCTTCAAGTCTTGCGACCGGAGCAAACACCTCTTCGTAATCAATGCCTTCTTCCTGAGTGTATCCCTGTGCAATCAGTCTTGCTTTGTTTCTCACCACAATGCCACGTTCGTCTGGCTTGTTTTTGTACAACCATCTTGTACCTATTGCGTTTTCTCCTTCAGGTAAGTCCACAAGTTTCCAAACTTCCTGTTTGCGAAACTGAAGTAATTCCTCCTGCATCGCCTCAATCCAACTGTTATCTTTCAGCGCCTCTGAAATGTTCTTTGGCACCACTTGAGATAGAAAACACGATTAAAGACAGATATTTGCGTGCTCCGTCTGACTTCTTGTAGTTCTCTGATTCAACGGCCCGATAATCTGAGAGACAGGATGTTTCTTGTGAATTCGATGAATAGGAATATCACCTCCTTGCACTTGAGTCTCTAGATTAGAAGTATTCAGATTTGGTAGATCTTGTAGTATGGAAGAAGTATGCGGTGTGAAATTCGGGACTTGATCCGGTGAATTGATGAAGTAATCAAAGGATTCTGGAATAACTTCAACATTCGGATCTGATGATGGTTGATTCTGAACAGATTCACCATCATTAGGAGAAATCACATCTTCGTCATGATTGTTCGATTCTTGATCTTCATTTGAACCAGAAGGACCCGGAGCTTGACTGGATTTGACATGATCAGGATTGTGAAACGACATAAATGGATATTCAGAGTTGATACTTCCATCTTCGTCATTATCAGACTCGTCACTAAAGCTTCCTAAGTCGCCTGATTCCTTTCTTGCGTTTCCTGAAAAATCAAATAAGTTAGAATTGAAAGATTTTGATAACGCATCTAAATCAAATAACCATTCGGGACCATGTGCCACTGACGGAAACGAATTTTCTAAAAACTTAACATTGATAGTTTCAATAACAGTATTTGTTTTACTATTAAAGACCCGATAAGCTTTAGAAACAGACGAATAACCTAGGAAAAATCCATCTTCAGATTTTGACTCAAATTTCCCGAGATGATCATTTAAATTTAGTACCGTTACCGGACAACCAAATGCTTTCAAATAAGAAATATTCGGCTTTCTTTCAAATAACAACTCATAAGAAGTTTTCTGTTTATCTTGCACTAATAATGTTCTATTTTGTACAAAGCACGCAGTAGCAATAGCTTCGTCCCAAAAAGTGATAGGGATTTTGGCATCTGCGAGCATGGATCTTGCAGCTTCAATTAGTGTTCGGTTTTTCCGTTCCGCAACCCCATTCTGTTGAGGCGTTCTAGGCGCACTAAATTGTCGAGCAATCCCCTTTTCTGCACAAAATAAATCAACATTAGCATTCTTAAATTCCGTTCCATTATCACTTCTTAATACTTTAACTTTGCATTCCAATTGATTTTCAACTTTAATGATAAATTCTTTTAAAAGTTCAGCTGTTTCAGATTTTGCATGCAGAAAATAAACCCACGAAAATCTCGTAAAGTCATCTATGATAACTAAACAATATGATTTTCTCCCGATGCTTTGAACGTTGGTCGGTCCAAAAAGATCCATATGTAGCATCTGCAAGGGTTTTGAAATGGAGTTTTCGAGCTTGGACTTAAAAGACATCCGATGCTGTTTGCCTTTCAGACATGCAGGACAGAGATCAGTTGTGGAGAATTTCTTCGATGGAATTCCCACAGCGTGATTTCCGGTTACCAAACGATTCATGTTTCTGAAATTTGAGTGGCCCAGCCGTCTATGCCAAAGCTGACTCTCATCATTTGAAGCATGGGCAATGAGACAGGTTGTTTCGGTTTCGGCATCAATCTGCGACATATCCAATTTGTATACATCACGATCTCTAGGCGCTTTCACCACTACCCACTCATTGTCAATCTTGAAACCTGGTTTCAGAATATAACAGAAAGAATCATCAAAAAGAGTTGAATAAGATTTATCACAGATTTGAGATACACTAAGTAAGTTAAAGTTCAACTGTGCACAGTAGTTGACTTTATCAAAACTTATAATCCCATTCGAAACAGTTCCTTCGCCTGTGATTTTACCACCCGCATCTCCTCCAAACGCTACGTGAGTACCATTCTTTTGCTTGAAATCCTGAAGCAAGGCATGGTTGCCTGTCATGTGCCGGCTACACCCACTATCAACGAACCATGAGTTGATAGGTCTTCTTGGGCGTACCTGCATTTCAACAAAAACATTCAGTTAGTTTGGTCAACCCAGGCCCACACGGTCTTGGGTTTTCCGAATCTATCTGCAATAGTAACTTGTTTGTATTGAACATTTTGAAAATTTGTTTCATTCAAAAGATTTTGATGCTGATAACTTCGCCCATTGGCGTTCAATGATTGCTTTCTTCTCAAAGCAATAAACCTTTCCTCTAGCTTAGGATCAAGGTTATTTTCAAACTTTTGATTTCTAACCATTAAAGCTCTTGGTTTAAAGCTGTTAACCTGCACATTTCTTGAAAAGTTAGAAACAGAATTGTTTCGATTAAAATTTCTCAAGACCGGAGAATGACTTTGACTCATATTTTGAAAACCATAAGAATTATTTCTTTGAAAGTTTGAATATGGAGTCATTTCTCTAGTCGAGTTTGATCGAAAGAAACAATCCTTTGTGTCATGGTTTCTCCTTTCACAAATATCACAAAATTTGTTAAAATAACATTCTTCTGAAGAATGATTTCTTTTGTCACAGAAACTGCAGTACCTGTTAAAGAAACATTCAGCAGTTGCATGATTATATCTATCACAAATTTCACAATATTTCTTGCTAATCCTAAAGAGCCGATTGTTAACTCTTGATGTTGAATCAAAACGTGATTCATTACCTTGGTTATTCGGTTTTAGATTAACGCTTCTTTGTGGAGACTTGGTTTGTGATTTTGATTGCATAGGACTTTGGTTCGATTTTAAACTGTTCTTTTTGGTCACCTTTTTATTTTCAATTCTCTTATCATTGACAGCGGAAGACTTAGGACCTGAACCTGTTTTCAGACTAGAGTTAGATTTGATTGGAGAATTGTTTGGTTTACCATAAGATCCGTTCAAATCAAACGTTCCTGCAGACACAAACTTGATGTTTTTACCTTTTGACATTTTCTTGACAGGTTTAACTTTGTCAGTTTTAACATTTTGAGCTTTGGTGTTAGCATTCGATTTTAAGACACTTTTGCCTTTTGATTCTTTTGTTTCAGATTGATTTGTCATTGTTTTCGCTTTCTGCTTCTTCGCATTCGAAACTTCATCCTTCTTCACAGTATTCTTCTTGATCAACTGAGCAGCAACTTGCGCCTTTTGTTCTTTCTTCCACTTGATATACTCAGGATCATTGAATCCTGAAAATTCACCTTCTTCCTTCACAGATTCTGGTTCTGGGTTAAGCTTTGGATATTCAATCAGTTGAATAAGAACAGGCTCCAGTTTGTTTTCGGATTTGTTGCTTGCTTCATCGTCAGCTTCAGTTGATACATTATCTTCTTCATCCACGCTTTCCATCAACACTTCAGTACCTTCAGACTCGGATTTACTTCTTTGAATTTCTTTGAATTTTCTTTCATTTTCAGGTGAATGATCAAATTCATTAAAGTTTTCCGGTAAGGTTTGTGTGATTGAATTTGGCATTGGTTCATGAGTAAAACCCAACCCGTTTTTGGTTTTATTACCTCTTTCTTTGATTAGTTGTTTGACCATGGTTTTACAACTCTTAACCTTTGTTAGTTCAACTTGAGTGACAGCATGTGCGACTTTTTCTTGTTCAAAGTTCTTTGTCATTTCTTCAAGTTGTTTTGTTACCAATTCCAGGTCGTTCAAAGTTTTGTTCCATGATTCTTTAAGTGACAAAATCTTCTCATCAGCAATTTTATGATCAATTTTAAGTTGTTCATGAAGTTTTTCATGTTTACTTAATTTGTCACCTATTTTGAATGAATGAGTTCGATAATGTTCTACTTGTTGAATGCACTGTTCAGAACATAACCTTTCTTTCACATCCAAGGGCAATGGAACATAGTTAGGAGGAAGTTCAGGATTAACCTTTGGTTGCTCAGTGGAAGATGAAGACTCATTTAATTGTTGCCATTAACGCAACTTCAGTTTCAGTCTCTTCAGTAGGATCTGCTTTTGCGCTCCAGTCATAGTCTTCAGAATCTTCACTAACATCTTCAACTATCTTTCCATCTCCTTCTTCAGACCAGTCTTCTTCTTCAATTTCACACACCAGAGCCAGATTTGATGTAAGATCAGATGTAAACTGTTCTGCATATGCACTCCAGTCGTATCCGTCTTGTACACTTACAACTAACGCTTTAGTCTGGTCTTCTGGCTTCTTTTCATTTTCCTTCAATTCAGGCATAGGAAGACTCTGGTATGGTTTCTGAAAGAAACGCTGATTTCTGCCTTGATAACTCGTAGACTGTTGAGAATTTTGACCTTGACCTTGATTGCTTGAACTAGCTTGGTCATTGAAATTCTTTGGCGCTTTACATTCTCTTGAGAAATGACCATACTGATTACAGTTAAAGCATCTGGCTTTTGATTTGTCAAAGCCAACTGTCTTGTTAGCATGAGGTTTGTAACTTCTGTTCACATATGCATGCTTTTGCGTACGATAAGCTACCATAACCATCTGCCAGTTAAGATCCATTTCCTCAACATCTACTGGATCCATTTCAAATAAGTCTTGAAGGACCACGTCCATTTGACTTAAATGACTTCCTTGGTACGCTTGAAAACTTGCCATAAAAGCAGTAAAGGCAGTTTTAGTTTCGTCATCTTGCAACAGAATATTCATGACGTCTTTCACCTTGGCTTGAACATTTGACGTTGAACTTTCCGGTTGATTCTTCAAATTCTGACTTTGACTTTGAACTTGAGCTCTAGGTGGAGATTGAGGTTGAGAATAAGTTGGTGAATTTGGAAAATATGCAGAATCAGTATAAAAACTTGCACCAACAAATAAGTCATCCTCATCTTCAAACTTCGTTGTATTTTGCACAAGAAAAGCATTGTCAACAGTATTGGCAGGATTTACCACATACTTATACTGAGTTTGTGAGCTTGATCTATCAGTATTTCTTGATCCTTCATCAATCTCAACTTCTTCAATTTTTCCAATAAGCAAATCAAGTTCCATTGGAAATTTCTCAGTATGTTTCAACAAGGTAACAGTTTGTTTCCATGATGATGGTAAGGCACATAATAATCGATCATTCAAATCTTGAAGTTCAGTCTTTACTCCGAGATTTGTCATCTCAGTAGTTAAGTGAACAAACCTGTTCATCATCTGGTGTACTGTCTCTCCATTAATGTGTTCAAACAACTCCAATTGTCTCTTTAGTTTCGACTTCTTCAAACTTCTCAATTGTTCTCCTCCTTCACATATCGACTTCAATGCTTTGAAGCATGTATAACCAGTCTGATATCCATCCAATCTTGACAAAACCTGAAGTGGAAACCCCTTGCACATTAAAGAATATGCTTTGCTATCATTCTTTACCTTCCTCAAATCTTCAGCTGACAAATTATCCTCTGGATAAGGTTCAGTAGAGTCTTTGGTGTAGGTACTTGCACTATCTGGTTGTGTCTGAGTTGGAATGTGAGGACCCTTCTCAATTGATTTCCATAAGTCATTGTCAATAGAACACAAGTGATGTCTCAACCTGATGGTCCAATTCTTGAAATCTGCACGATTCAAAAGTCTAGGAACACGGTTATCAGAATCATCATTAGGAGCCATTTTTAACAATTTTTTTTAAAAAAAAATATTTTTGGTTTTTGTAAATTTTTGAAAAGAAATGATTAAAATACTAAAATAAAGACAAGAAATTAAAGACAAGATAAGAAACAAGTATTAAAAACAACTAATATGAGTCACACGGCAAAACAGTGAAAATCCTTCTTCAACCGGCTAAACAGTGTATTTGTTCTTCACCCGGCAGAAATAAGTCTTCACACGGCTAAACAGTTAGACGGCTCAACAGTTGAAAATACTTTTGTTCTTCACCCGGATGAACAGTTACCCGGCAACAAGAAAAACTTCACACGGCAACAAGTCTTGACCCGGCAGAAACTTGACACGGCAAAAGTCTTTGCCCGGCTGAACAGTACTTGGTCACACGGCACTTTGTTAATTACCCGGCAACACAGTTGATTTTACCCGGCTGTATTTTCTCTATCACCCGGCGTAACAGTGTATTACCCGGCACAACGGTGTCTGATCCGGCTGAACAGTAGCAACTTTTTAAGTCAAATTCTTCACACGGCAAGCACAAAATCCTTTATACGGCAATACAGGACCTATTTTGTTCTCCAATCTAAGTCCAAGGAAATTGTCTAAGTCAAGTGAGTCACCCGGCAAGTTAATCTTCAAGCAAGACTCAACTGTTCATCATCTTCTTCATGAAGATTTTCTGGGTTTTGTCTGAAACTTGTCCAAATTGTCCAAAAATCACACACAAGCTGTGAAATCGTCCGATTATCAAACCCTTTTATCAATCAATCCAAAACATCTTCATTCTTCGATGAATTTTGGCAAAATTTGATCGAAAAATAACTTTTTCTATCCTTCTTAATTCTTCAGATCTGATGATGATCTGATAGAATCTGCACAATCGCTGTGTATAGGAGTGATTATGATGATGAATCACAACTAAAAACACCAACAATTCATTCAGATCATGATATTTTGAGCAATATTGATGTGTTTTGCTTAGAAACAGCGAAGAACACGATACCGAAAGCTCTGATACCAATTGATAGGTTCAATTGGATCGTTAATATCACTCAAATGATCAGAATAAAGCGTACAAACAAATGAATCAATCACAAACACAGTTCATACTCATAAATTCTCTTTGTATTTGATGATCAAGCAATTCGTAGTACAAAGTGCAGGAGAAACAAATTACACACAGTTAATTCTCTCTCTAACAGTGTAAAAGTCGCTCTCACCTAACACACGCACACTACATGCCTATATCAAACAAAATGCAAGTTTAAGGAAAATACATAATAAACCCTAAACTATACAAACATATAAAATAACAAAAATACAAAGTAAATCTTAACAGGAAATAACCCTAACACATAATAAACCTAATGAAATTGTGCAAGTCCTTTCAAGATCGTACGATAACATCAGGACTTGTTACGATGCTGTATGCGACATTAGCAACATGAAAAGCAATTTATAATAATGTAGGACGCGTTACAACTTCTAAGAACAGCTTACATCAATGTTCGAAACATTAAAACTCCATAATAAACCTATTGAATTCCTCCGAGTCATTTAATCATCGTACAACAACTTAGAATATCTTACGACTCTGTATGCCACATTAGCAACTCGAAAACCATGTTACTATAATGTACGACACCTCACAACTCCTAACAACACCTTATAGTACCGTAAGTAAACATAAAATCCATAATAAACCTAATGAATTCGTCTGAGTCCTTTGAACATTGTATTACAAGTTAGGTCATCTTAAGAATCTGTATGACATATTAGCACGTTGAAAAGCACGTAAGTATGACGTAGGACGCCTTAAAGCTGCAAACAACACCTTACAACATCGTACGAAACCATAAAACTCCATAATAAACCTAATGAATATGTCCAAGTCCTTTGAAAATCGTAAGATAACTCAGGACTTGTTATGACTCTGTATGCGACATTAGCAACATGAAAAACAATTTATAATAATGTAGGACGCGTTACAACTTTTAAGAACACCTTGCATCACCGTTCGAAATATTAAAAGTCCATAATAAACCTAATGAATTTTTCCGAGTCATTTAAACGTCGTACGACAACTTAGAATATCTTACGACTCTGTATGCCACATTAGCACCTTGAGAAGCATGTTACTATAATGTACGACACCTCACAACTCGTAACAACACCTTACAATACCGTAAGTAAACATAAAATCCATAATAAACCTAATGAATTCGTCCGAGTCTTTTGAACATCGTATTACAAGTTAGGACATCTTAAGACTCTATATGACATATTAGCACGTTGAAAAGCACGTAAGTATGACGTAGGACGCCTTAAAGCTACAAACAACACATTGCAACACCGTACGAAACCATAAAACTCCATAATAAACCTAATGAAATTGTGCAAGTCCTTTCAAGATCGTACGATATCATCAGGACTTGTTACGATGCTGTATGCGACATTAGCAACATGAAAAGCAATTTATAATAATGTAGGACGCGTTACAACTTCTAAGAACAACTTACATCACTGTTCGAAACATTAAAACTCCATAATAAACCTATTGAATTCCTCCGAGTCATTTAATCATCGTACAACAACTTAGATTATCTTACGACTCTGTATGCGACATTAGCAACTTGAAAACCATGTTACTATAATGTACGACACCTCATAACTCCTAACAACACCTTATAGTACTGTAAGTAAACATAAAATCCATAATAAACCTAATGAATTCGTCTGAGTCCTTTGAACATCGTATTACAAGTTAGGTCATCATAAGAATCTGTATGACATTAGCACGTTGAAAAGCATGTAAGTATGACAGAGGACGCCTTAAAGCTGCAAACAACACCTTACAACATCGTACGAAACCTTAAAACTCCATAATAAACCTAATGAATATGTCCAAGTCCTTTGAAAATCGTAAGATAACTCACGACTTGTTACGACTCTGTATGCGACATTAGCAACATGAAAAACAATTTATAATAATGTAGGACGCGTTAAAACTGTTAAGAACACCTTACATCACCGTTCGAAACATAAAAAGTCCATAATAAACCTAATGAATTTTTCCAAGTCATTTAAACATCATACGACAACTTAGAATATGTTTCGACTCTGTATGCCACATTAGCACCTTGAAAATCATGTTACTATAATGTACGACACCTCACAACTAGTAACAACACCTTACAATACCGTAAGTAAACATAAAATCCATAATAAACCTAATGAATTCGTCCGAGTCTTTTGAACATCGTATTACAAGTTAGGACATCTTAACACTCTATATGACATATTAGCACATTGAAAAGCACGTAAGTATGACGTATGACGCCTTAAAGCTACAAACAACACATTGCAACACCGTACGAAACCATAAAACTCCACAATATACCTAATGAAATTGTGCAAGTCCTTTCAAGATCGTACGATAACATCAGGACTTGTTACGATGCTGTATGCGACATTAGCAACATGAAAAGCAATTTATAATAATGTAGGACGCGTTACAACTTATAAGAACAACTTACATCACTGTTCGAAAAATTAAAACTCCATAATAAACCTATTGAATTCCTCCGAGTCATTTAATCATCGTACAACAACTTAGAATATCTTACGACTCTGTATGCCACATTAGCAACTTGAAAACCATGTTACTATAATGTACGACACCTTATAACTCCTAACAACACCTTATAGTACTGTAAGTAAACATAAAATCCATAATAAACCTAATGAATTCGTCTGAGTCCTTTGAACATCGTATTACAAGTTAGGTCATCATAAGAATCTGTATGACATTAGCACGTTGAAAAGCATGTAAGTATGACAGAGGACGCCTTAAAGCTGCAAACAACACCTTACAACATCGTACGAAACCTTAAAACTCCATAATAAACCTAATGAATATGTCCAAGTCCTTTGAAAATCGTAAGATAACTCACGACTTGTTACGACTCTGTATGCGACATTAGCAACATGAAAAACAATTTATAATAATGTAGGACGCGTTAAAACTGTTAAGAACACCTTACATCACCGTTCGAAACATAAAAAGTCCATAATAAACCTAATGAATTTTTCCAAGTCATTTAAACATCATACGACAACTTAGAATATGTTTCGACTCTGTATGCCACATTAGCACCTTGAAAATCATGTTACTATAATGTACGACACCTCACAACTAGTAACAACACCTTACAATACCGTAAGTAAACATAAAATCCATAATAAACCTAATGAATTCGTCCGAGTCTTTTGAACATCGTATTACAAGTTAGGACATCTTAACACTCTATATGACATATTAGCACATTGAAAAGCACGTAAGTATGACGTATGACGCCTTAAAGCTACAAACAACACATTGCAACACCGTACGAAACCATAAAACTCCACAATATACCTAATGAAATTGTGCAAGTCCTTTCAAGATCGTAAGATAACTCACGACTTGTTACGACTCTGTATGCGACATTAGCAACATCAAAAACAATTTATAATAATGTAGGACGCGTTAAAACTGTTAAGAACACCTTACATCACCGTTCGAAACATAAAAAGTCCATAATAAACCTAATGAATTTTTCCAAGTCATTTAAACATCATACGACAACTTAGAATATGTTTCGACTCTGTATGCCACATTAGCACCTTGAAAATCATGTTACTATAATGTACGACACCTCACAACTAGTAACAACACCTTACAATACCGTAAGTAAACATAAAATCCATAATAAACCTAATGAATTCGTCCGAGTCTTTTGAACATCGTATTACAAGTTAGGACATCTTAACACTCTATATGACATATTAGCACATTGAAAAGCACGTAAGTATGACGTATGACGCCTTAAAGCTACAAACAACACATTGCAACACCGTACGAAACCATAAAACTCCACAATATACCTAATGAAATTGTGCAAGTCCTTTCAAGATCGTACGATAACATCAGGACTTGTTACGATGCTGTATGCGACATTAGCAACATGAAAAGCAATTTATAATAATGTAGGACGCGTTACAACTTATAAGAACAACTTACATCACTGTTCGAAAAATTAAAACTCCATAATAAACCTATTGAATTCCTCCGAGTCATTTAATCATCGTACAACAACTTAGAATATCTTACGACTCTGTATGCCACATTAGCAACTTGAAAACCATGTTACTATAATGTACGACACCTTATAACTCCTAACAACACCTTATAGTACTGTAAGTAAACATAAAATCCATAATAAACCTAATGAATTCGTCTGAGTCCTTTGAACATCGTATTACAAGTTAGGTCATCATAAGAATCTGTATGACATTAGCACGTTGAAAAGCATGTAAGTATGACAGAGGACGCCTTAAAGCTGCAAACAACACCTTACAACATCGTACGAAACCTTAAAACTCCATAATAAACCTAATGAATATGTCCAAGTCCTTTGAAAATCGTAAGATAACTCACGACTTGTTACGACTCTGTATGCGACATTAGCAACATGAAAAACAATTTATAATAATGTAGGACGCGTTAAAACTGTTAAGAACACCTTACATCACCGTTCGAAACATAAAAAGTCCATAATAAACCTAATGAATTTTTCCAAGTCATTTAAACATCATACGACAACTTAGAATATGTTTCGACTCTGTATGCCACATTAGCACCTTGAAAATCATGTTACTATAATGTACGACACCTCACAACTAGTAACAACACCTTACAATACCGTAAGTAAACATAAAATCCATAATAAACCTAATGAATTCGTCCGAGTCTTTTGAACATCGTATTACAAGTTAGGACATCTTAACACTCTATATGACATATTAGCACATTGAAAAGCACGTAAGTATGACGTATGACGCCTTAAAGCTACAAACAACACATTGCAACACCGTACGAAACCATAAAACTCCACAATATACCTAATGAAATTGTGCAAGTCCTTTCAAGATCGTAAGATAACTCACGACTTGTTACGACTCTGTATGCGACATTAGCAACATCAAAAACAATTTATAATAATGTAGGACGCGTTAAAACTGTTAAGAACACCTTACATCACCGTTCGAAACATAAAAAGTCCATAATAAACCTAATGAATTTTTCCAAGTCATTTAAACATCATACGACAACTTAGAATATGTTTCGACTCTGTATGCCACATTAGCACCTTGAAAATCATGTTACTATAATGTACGACACCTCACAACTAGTAACAACACCTTACAATACCGTAAGTAAACATAAAATCCATAATAAACCTAATGAATTCGTCCGAGTCTTTTGAACATCGTATTACAAGTTAGGACATCTTAACACTCTATATGACATATTAGCACATTGAAAAGCACGTAAGTATGACGTATGACGCCTTAAAGCTACAAACAACACATTGCAACACCGTACGAAACCATAAAACTCCACAATATACCTAATGAAATTGTGCAAGTCCTTTCAAGATCGTACGATAACATCAGGACTTGTTACGATGCTGTATGCGACATTAGCAACATGAAAAGCAATTTATAATAATGTAGGACGCGTTACAACTTATAAGAACAACTTACATCACTGTTCGAAAAATTAAAACTCCATAATAAACCTATTGAATTCCTCCGAGTCATTTAATCATCGTACAACAACTTAGAATATCTTACGACTCTGTATGCCACATTAGCAACTTGAAAACCATGTTACTATAATGTACGACACCTTATAACTCCTAACAACACCTTATAGTACTGTAAGTAAACATAAAATCCATAATAAACCTAATGAATTCGTCTGAGTCCTTTGAACATCGTATTACAAGTTAGGTCATCATAAGAATCTGTATGACATTAGCACGTTGAAAAGCATGTAAGTATGACAGAGGACGCCTTAAAGCTGCAAACAACACCTTACAACATCGTACGAAACCTTAAAACTCCATAATAAACCTAATGAATATGTCCAAGTCCTTTGAAAATCGTAAGATAACTCACGACTTGTTACGACTCTGTATGCGACATTAGCAACATGAAAAACAATTTATAATAATGTAGGACGCGTTAAAACTGTTAAGAACACCTTACATCACCGTTCGAAACATAAAAAGTCCATAATAAACCTAATGAATTTTTCCAAGTCATTTAAACATCATACGACAACTTAGAATATGTTTCGACTCTGTATGCCACATTAGCACCTTGAAAATCATGTTACTATAATGTACGACACCTCACAACTAGTAACAACACCTTACAATACCGTAAGTAAACATAAAATCCATAATAAACCTAATGAATTCGTCCGAGTCTTTTGAACATCGTATTACAAGTTAGGACATCTTAACACTCTATATGACATATTAGCACATTGAAAAGCACGTAAGTATGACGTATGACGCCTTAAAGCTACAAACAACACATTGCAACACCGTACGAAACCATAAAACTCCACAATATACCTAATGAAATTGTGCAAGTCCTTTCAAGATCGTAAGATAACTCACGACTTGTTACGACTCTGTATGCGACATTAGCAACATCAAAAACAATTTATAATAATGTAGGACGCGTTAAAACTGTTAAGAACACCTTACATCACCGTTCGAAACATAAAAAGTCCATAATAAACCTAATGAATTTTTCCAAGTCATTTAAACATCATACGACAACTTAGAATATGTTTCGACTCTGTATGCCACATTAGCACCTTGAAAATCATGTTACTATAATGTACGACACCTCACAACTAGTAACAACACCTTACAATACCGTAAGTAAACATAAAATCCATAATAAACCTAATGAATTCGTCCGAGTCTTTTGAACATCGTATTACAAGTTAGGACATCTTAACACTCTATATGACATATTAGCACATTGAAAAGCACGTAAGTATGACGTATGACGCCTTAAAGCTACAAACAACACATTGCAACACCGTACGAAACCATAAAACTCCACAATATACCTAATGAAATTGTGCAAGTCCTTTCAAGATCGTACGATAACATCAGGACTTGTTACGATGCTGTATGCGACATTAGCAACATGAAAAGCAATTTATAATAATGTAGGACGCGTTACAACTTATAAGAACAACTTACATCACTGTTCGAAAAATTAAAACTCCATAATAAACCTATTGAATTCCTCCGAGTCATTTAATCATCGTACAACAACTTAAAATATCTTACGACTCTGTATGCCACATTAGCAACTTGAAAACCATGTTACTATAATGTACGACACCTCACAACTCCTAACAACACCTTATAGTACCGTAAGTAAACATAAAATCCATAATAAACCTAATGAATTCGTCTGAGTCCTTTGAACATCGTATTACAAGTTAGGTCATCATAAGAATCTGTATAACATTAGCACGTTGAAAAGCATGTAAGTATGACGTAGGACGCCTTAAAGCTGCAAACAACACCTTACAACATCGTACGAAACCATAAAACTCCATAATAAACCTAATGAATATGTCCAAGTCCTTTGAAAATCATAAGATAACTCACGACTTGTTACGACTCTGTATGCGACATTAGCAACATGAAAAACAATTTATAACAATGTAGGACGCGTTAAAACTTTTAAGAACACCTTACATCACCGCTCGAAACATAAAAAGTCCATAATAAACCTAATGAATTTTTCCAAGTCATTTAAACATCATACGACAACTTAGAATATGTTTCGACTCTGTATGCCACATTAGCACCTTGAAAATCATGTTACTTTAATGTACGAAACCTCAGAACTAGTAACAACACCTTACAATACCGTAAGTAAACATAAAATCCATAATAAACCTAATGAATTCGTCCGAATCTTTTGAACATCGTATTACAAGTTAGGACATCTTAACACTCTATATGACATATTAGCACATTGAAAAGCACGTAAGTATGACGTAGGACGCCTTAAAGCTACAAACAACACATTGCAACACCGTACGAAACCATAAAACTCCATAATAAACCTAATGAAACTGTGCAAGTCCTTTCAAGATCGTACGATAACATCAGGACTTGTTACGATGCTGTATGCGACATTAGCAACATGAAAAGCAATTTATAATAATGTAGGACGCGTTACAACTTCTAAGAACAGCTTACATCACTGTTCGAAACATTAAAACTCCATAATAAACCTATTGAATTCCTCCGAGTCATTTAATCATCGTATAACAACTTAGAATATCTTACGACTCTGTATGCCACATTAGCAACTCGAAAACCATGTTACTATAATGTACGACACCTCACAACTCCTAACAACACCTTATAGTACCGTAAGTAAACATAAAATCCATAATAAACCTAATGAATTCGTCTGAGTCCTTTGAACATCGTATTACAAGTTAGGTCATCTTAAGAATCTGTATGACATATTAGCACGTTGAAAAGCACGTAAGTATGACGTAGGACGCCTTAAAGCTGCAAACAACACCTTACAACATCGTACGAAACCATAAAACTCCATAATAAACCTAATGAATATGTCCAAGTCCTTTGAAAATCGTAAGATAACTCAGGACTTGTTACGACTCTGTATGCGACATTAGCAACATGAAAAACAATTTATAATAATGTAGGACGCGTTACAACTTTTAAGAACACCTTGCATCACCGTTCGAAATATTAAAAGTCCATAATAAACCTAATGAACTTTTCCGAGTCATTTAAACGTCGTACGATAACTTAGAATATCTTACGACTCTGTATGCCACATTAGCACCTTGAAAAGCATGTTACTATAATGTACGACACCTCACAACTCGTAACAACACCTTACAATACCGTAAGTAAACATAAAATCCATAATAAACCTAATGAATTCGTCCGAGTCTTTTGAACATCTTATTACAAGTTAGGACATCTTAAGACTCTATATGACATATTAGCACGTTGAAAAGCACGTAAGTATGACGTAGGACGCCTTAAAGCTACAAACAACACATTGCAACACCGTACGAAACCATAAAACTCCATAATAAACCTAATGAAATTGTGCAAGTCCTTTCAAGATCGTACGATAACATCAGGACTTGTTACGATGCTGTATGCGACATTAGCAACATGAAAAGCAATTTATAATAATGTAGGACGCGTTACAACTTCTAAGAACAACTTACATCACTGTTCGAAACATTAAAACTCCATAATAAACCTATTGAATTCCTCCGAGTCATTTAATCATCGTACAACAACTTAGATTATCTTACGACTCTGTATGCCACATTAGCAACTTGAAAACCATGTTACTATAATGTACGACACCTCATAACTCCTAACAACACCTTATAGTACTGTAAGTAAACATAAAATCCATAATAAACCTAATGAATTCGTCTGAGTCCTTTGAACATCGTATTACAAGTTAGGTCATCATAAGAATCTGTATGACATTAGCACGTTGAAAAGCATGTAAGTATGACGTAGGACGCCTTAAAGCTGCAAACATCACCTTACAACATCGTACGAAACCTTAAAACTCCATAATAAACCTAATGAATATGTCCAAGTCCTTTGAAAATCGTAAGATAACTCACGACTTGTTACGACTCTGTATGCGACATTAGCAACATGAAAAACAATTTATAATAATGTAGGACGCGTTAAAACTGTTAAGAACACCTTACATCACCGTTCGAAACATAAAAAGTCCATAATAAACCTAATGAATTTTTCCAAGTCATTTAAACATCATACGACAACTTAGAATATGTTTCGACTCTGTATGCCACATTAGCACCTTGAAAATCATGTTACTATAATGTACGACACCTCACAACTAGTAACAACACCTTACAATACCGTAAGTAAACATAAAATCCATAATAAACCTAATGAATTCGTCCGAGTCTTTTGAACATCGTATTACAAGTTAGGACATCTTAACACTCTATATGACATATTAGCACATTGAAAAGCACGTAAGTATGACGTATGACGCCTTAAATCTACAAACAACACATTGCAACACCGTACAAAACCATAAAACTCCATAATAAACCTAATGAAATTGTGCAAGTCCTTTCAAGATCGTACGATAACATCAGGACTTGTTACGATGCTGTATGCGACATTAGCAACATGAAAAGCAATTTATAATAATGTAGGACGCGTTTCAACTTCTAAGAACAACTTACATCACTGTTCGAAACATTAAAACTCCATAATAAACCTATTGAATTCCTCCGAGTCATTTAATCATCGTACAACAACTTAGAATATCTTACGACTCTGTATGCCACATTAGCAACTTGAAAACCATGTTACTATAATGTACGACACCTCACGACTCCTAACAACACCTTATAGTACCGTAAGTAAACATAAAATCCATAATAAACCTAATGAATTCGTCTGAGTCCTTTGAACATCGTATTACAAGTTAGGTCATCATAAGAATCTGTATGACATTAGCACGTTGAAAAGCATGTAAGTATGACGTAGGACGCCTTAAAGCTGCAAACAACACCTTACAACATCGTACGAAACCATAAAACTCCATAATAAACCTAATGAATATGTCCAAGTCCTTTGAAAATCGTAAGATAACTCACGACTTGTTACGACTCTGTATGCGACATTAGCAACATGAAAAACAATTTATAATAATGTAGGACGCGTTAAAACTTTTAAGAACACCTTACATCACCGTTCGAAACATAAAAAGTCCATAATAAACGTAATGAATTTTTCCAAGTCATTTAAACATCATACGACAACTTAGAATATGTTTCGACTCTGTATGCCACATTAGCACCTTGAAAATCATGTTACTTTAATGTACGAAACCTCAGAACTAGTAACAACACCTTACAATACCGTAAGTAAACATAAAATCCATAATAAACCTAATGAATTCGTCCGAATCTTTTGAACATCGTATTACAAGTTAGGACATCTTAACACTCTATATGACATATTAGCACATTGAAAAGCACGTAAGTATGACGTAGGACGCCTTAAAGCTACAAACAACACATTGCAACACCGTACGAAACCATAAAACTCCATAATAAACCTAATGAAACTGTGCAAGTCCTTTCAAGATCGTACGATAACATCAGGACTTGTTACGATGCTGTATGCGACATTAGCAACATGAAAAGCAATTTATAATAATGTAGGACGCGTTACAACTTCTAAGAACAGCTTACATCACTGTTCCAAACATTAAAACTCCATAATAAACCTATTGAATTCCTCCGAGTCATTTAATCATCGTACAACAACTTAGAATATCTTACGACTCTGTATGCCACATTAGCAACTTGAAAACCATGTTACTATAATGTACGACACCTCACAACTCCTAACAACACCTTATAGTACCGTAAATAAACATAAAATCCATAATAAACCTAATGAATTCGTCTGAGTCCTTTGAACATCGTATTACAAGTTAGGTCATCTTAAGAATCTGTATGACATATTAGCACGTTGAAAAGCACGTAAGTATGACGTAGGACGCCTTAAAGCTGCAAACAACACCTTACAACATCGTACGAAACCATAAAACTCCATAATAAACCTAATGAATATGTCCAAGTCCTTTGAAAATCGTAAGATAACTCAGGACTTGTTACGACTCTGTATGCGACATTAGCAACATGAAAAACAATTTATAATAATGTAGGACGCTTTACAACTTTTAAGAACACCTTGCACCACCGTTCGAAATATTAAAAGTCCATAATAAACCTAATGAATTTTTCCGAGTCATTTAAACGTCGTACGACAACTTAGAATATCTTACGACTCTGTATGCCACATTAGCACCTTGAAAAGCATATTACTATAATGTACGACACCTCACAACTCGTAACAACACCTTACAATACCGTAAGTAAACACAAAATCCATAAAAAACCTAATGAATTCGTCCGAGTCCTTTGAACATCGTATTACAAGTTAGGTCATCTTAAGAATCTGTATGACATATTAGCACGTTGAAAAGCACATAAGTATGACGTAGGACGCCATAAAGCTCCAAACAACACCTTACAACACCGTGCGAAACCATAAAACTCCATAATAAACGTAATGAAATTCTCCAAGTCCTTTCAAGATCATACGATAACATCAGGAGTTGTTACGACGCTGTATGCGACATTAGCAACTTTAAAAGCAATTTATAACAATGTAGGACGCGTTACAACTTCTAAGAACACCTTACATCACCGTTCGAAACATTAAAACTCCATAATAAACCTAATGAATTCCTCCGAGTCATTTAATCATCGTACGACAACTTAGAATATCTTACGACTCTGTACGCCTCATTAGCACCTTAAAAAGCACGTTACTATAATGTATGACACCTCACAACTCCTAACAACACCTTACAATACCGTAAGTAAACATAAAATCCATAATAAACGTAATGAATTTGTCTGAGTCCTTTGAACATCGTATTACAAGTTAGGTCATCTTAAGAGTCTGTATGGAATATTAGCACGTTGAAAAGCACGTAAGTATGACGTAAGACGCCTTAAAGCTCCAAACAACACCTTACAACACCTTACGAAACCATAAAAATCCATAATAAACCTAATGAAATTGTCCAAGTCCTTTCAAGATCGTACGATAACATCAGTACTTGTTACGACGCTGTATGCGACTTTAGAAACATGAAAAGCAATTTATAATAATGTAGGACGCGTTACAACTTCTAAGAACACCTTACATCACCGTTCGAAACATTAAAAATCCATAATAAACCTAATTAATCTCTCCGAGTCATTTAATCATCGTACGACAACTTAGAATATCTTACGACTCTGTATGCCACATTAGCAACTTGAAAAGCATGTTACTATAATGTACGACACCTCACAGCTCCTAACAACATCTTACAATACCGTAAGTAAACATAAAATCCATAACAAACCTAATGAATTCGTCCGTGCCCTTTGAACATCGTATTATAAGTTAGGTCATCTTAAGAATCTGTATGACATCTTAGCACGTTGAAAAGCACATAAGTTTGACGTAGGACGCCTTAAAGCTCCAAACAACACCTTACAACAACGTACTAAATAAACCTAATGAAATTGTCCAAGTCCTTTCAAGATCGTACGATAACATCAGGACTTGTTACGACGCTGTATGCGACATTAGCAACATGAAAAGTAATTTATAATAATGTAGGACGCGTTACAACTTCTAAGAACACCTTACATCACCGTTCGAAACATTAAAAATCCATAATAAACCTAATTAATCCCTCCGAGTCATTTAATCATCGTACGACAACTTAGAATATCTTACGACTCTGTATGCAACATTAGCAACTTGAAAAGCATGTTACTATAATGTACGACACCTCACAGCTCCTAACAACACCTTACAATACCGTAAGTAAACATAAAATCCATAACAAACCTAATGAATTCGTCCGTGCCCTTTGAACATCGTATTACAAGTTAGGTCATCTTAAGAATCTGTATGACATATTAGCACGTTGAAAAGCACGTAAGTATGACGTTGGGCGCCTTAAAGCTCCAAACAACACCTTACAACACCGTGCGAAACCATAAAACTCCATAATAAACCTAATGAAATTGTCCAAGTCCTTTCAAGATCGTACGATAACATCAGGACTTCTTACGAAGCTGTATGCGACATTAGCAACATTAAAAGCAATTTATAATAATGTAGGACGCGTTACAACTTCTAAGAACACCTTACATCACCGTTCGAAACATTAAAACTCCATAATAAACCTAATAAATTCCTCGGAGTCATTTAATCATCGTACGACAACTTAGAATATCTTACGACTCTGTATGCCACATTAGCACCTTGAAAAGCATGTTACTATAATGTACGACACCTCACAACTCCTAACAACACCTTACAATACCGTAAGTAAACATAAAATCCATAATAAACCTAATGAATTCGTCCGTGCCCTTTGAACATCGTATTACAAGTTAGGTCATCTTAAGAATCCGTATGACATATTAGCACGTTGAAAAGCACGTAAGTATGACGTAGGACGCCTTAAAGCTCCAAACAACACCTTACAACACCGTGCGAAACCATAAAACTCCATAATAAACGTAATGAAATTGTCCAAGTCCTTTCAAGATCATACGATAACATCAGGACATGTTACGACGCTGTATGCGACATTAGCAACATTAAAAGCAATTTATAATAATGTAGGACGCGTTACAACTTCTAAGAACACCTTACTTCACCGTTCGAAACATTAAAACTCCATAATAAACCTAATGAATTCCTCCGAGTCATTTAATCATCATACGACAACTTAGAATATCTTACGACTCTGTATGCCACATTAGCAACTTGAAAAGCATGTTACTATAATGTACGACACCTCACAACTCCTAACAACACCATACAATACTGTAAGTAAACATAAAATCCATAATAAACCTAATGAATTCGTCCGAGTCCTTTGAACATCGTATTACAAGTTAGGTCATCTTAAGAATCTGTATGACATATTAGCACGTTGAAAAGCACGTAAGTATGACGTAGGACGCCTTAAAGCTCCAAACAACACCTTACAACACCGTACTAAACCATAAAACTACATAATAAACCTAATGAAATTGTCCAAGTCCTTTCAAGATCGTACGATAACATTAGGACTTGTTACGACGCTGTATGCGACATTACCAACATGAAAAGTAATTTAAAATAATGTAGGACGCGTTACAACTTCTAAGAACACCTTACATCACCGTTCGAAACATTAAAAATCCATAATAAACCTAATGAATCCCTCCAAGTCATTTAATCATCGTACGACAACTTAGAATATCTTACGACTTTGTATGCCACATTAGCAACTTGAAAAGCTTGTTACTATAATGTACGACACCTCACAGCTCCTAACAACACCTCAGAATACCGTAAGTAAACATAAAATCCATAATAAACCTAATGAATTCGTCCGTGCCCTTTGAACATCGTATTACAAGTTAGGTCATCTTAAGAATCTGTATGACATATTAGCACGTTGAAAAGCACGTAAGTATGACGTAGGACGCCTTAAAGCTCCAAACAACACCTTACAACACCGTGCGAAACCATAAAACTCCATAATAAACCTAATGAAATTTTCCAAGTCCTTTCAAGATCGTACGATAACATCAGGACTTCTTACGACGCTGTATGCGACATTAGCAACATTAAAAGCAATTTATAATAATGTAGGACGCGTTACAACTTCTAAGAACACCTTACATCACCGTTCGAAACATTAAAACTCCATAATAAACCTAATGAATTCCTTCGAGTCATTTAATCATCGTACGACAACTTAGAATATCTTACGACTCTGTATGCCACATTAGCAACTTGAAAAGCATGTTACTATAATGTACGACACCTCATAACTCCTAACAACACCTTACAACACCGTAAGTAAACATAAAATCCATAATAAACCTAATGAATTCGTCCGAGTCCTTTGAACATCGTATTACAAGTTAGGTCATTTTAAGAATCTGTATGACATATTAGCACGTTGAAAAGCACGTAAGTATGACATAGGACGCCTTAAAGCTCCAAACAACACCTTACAACACCGTGCGAAACCATAAAACTCCATAATAAACGTAATGTAATTGTCCAAGTCCTTTCAAGATCATACGATAACATCAGGACTTGTTACGACGCTGTATGCGACATTAGCAACATTAAAAGCAATTTATAATACTGTAGGACGCGTTACAACTTCTAAGAACACCTTACATCACCGTTCGAAACATTAAAAATCCATAATAAACCTAATGAATCCCTCCGAGTCATTTAATCATCGTACGACAACTTAGAATATCTTACGACTCTGTTTGCCACATTAGAAACTTGAAAAGCATGTTACTATAATGTACGAAACCTCACAGCTCCTAACAACACCTCATAATACCGTAAGTAAACATAAAATCCATAATAAACCTAATGAATTCGTCCGTGCCATTTGAACATCGTATTACAAGTTAGGTCATCTTAAGAATCTTTATGACATATAAGCACGTTGAAAAGCATGTAAGTATGACGTAGGACGCCTTATAGCTCCAAACAACACCTTACAACACCGTACTAAACCATAAAACTCCATAATAAACCTAATGAAATTGTCCAAGTCCTTTCAAGATCGTACGATAACATCAGGACTTGTTACGACGTTGTATGCGACATTAGCAACATGAAAAGTAATTTATAATAATGTAGGACGCGTTACAACTTCTAAGAACACCTTACATCACCGTTCGAAACATTAAAAATCCATAATAAACCTAATGAATCACTCCGAGTCATTTAATCATCGTACGACAACTTAGAATATCTTACGCCTCTGTATGCCACATTAGCAACTTGAAAAGCATGTTACTATAATGTACGACACCTCACTGCTCCTAACAACACCTTACAATATCGTAAGTAAACATAAAATCCATAATAAACCTAATGAATTCGTCCGTGCCCTTTGAACATCGTATTACAAGTTAGGTCATCTTAAGAATCTGTATGACATATTAGCACGTTCAAAAGCACGTAGGTATGACGTAGGACGCCTTAAAGCTCCAAACAACACCTTACAACACTGTGGGAAACCATAAAACTCCATAATAAACCTAATGAAGTTGTCCAAGTCCTTTCAAGATCGTACGATAACATCAGGACTTGTTACGACGCTGTATGCGACATTAGCAACATTAAAAGCAATTTATAATACTGTAGGACGCGTTACAACTTCTAAGAACACCTTACATCACCGTTCAAAACATTAAAAATCCATAATAAACCTAATGAATCCCTCCGAGTCATTTAATCATCATACGACAACTTAGAATATCTTACGACTCTGTTTGCCACATTAGCAACTTGAAAAGCATGTTACTATAATGTACGAAATCTCACAGCTCCTAACAACACCTCATAATACCGTAAGTAAACATAAAATCCATAATAAACCTAATGAATTCGTCCGTGCCATTTGAACATCGTATTACAAGTTAGGTCATCTTAAGAATCTTTATGACATATAAGCACGTTGAAAAGCACGTAAGTATGACGTAGGACGCCTTATAGCTCCAAACAACACCTTACAACACCGTACTAAACCATAAAACTCCATAATAAACCTAATGAAATTGTCCAAGTCCTTTCAAGATCGTACGAAAACATCAGGACTTGTTACGACGCTGTATGCGACATTACCAACATGAAAAGTAATTTAAAATAATGTAGGACGCGTTACAACTTCTAAGAACACCTTACATCACCGTTCGAAACATTAAAAATCCATAATAAACCTAATGAATCCCTCCAAGTCATTTAATCATCGTACGACAACTTAGAATATCTTACGACTCTGTATGCCACATTAGCAACTTGAAAAGCTTGTTACTATAATGTACGACACCTCACAGCTCCTAACAACACCTCAGAATACCGTAAGTAAACATAAAATCCATAATAAACCTAATGAATTCGTCCGTGCCCTTTGAACATCGTATTACAAGTTAGGTCATCTTAAGAATCTGTATGACATATTAGCACGTTGAAAAGCACGTAAGTATGACGTAGGACGCCTTAAAGCTCCAAAAAACACCTTACAACACCGTGCGAAACCATAAAACTCCATAATAAACCTAATGAAATTGTCCAAGTCCTTTCAAGATCGTACGATAACATCAGGACTTCTTACGACGCTGTATGCGACATTAGCAACATTAAAAGCAATTTATAATAATGTAGGACGCGTTACAACTTCTAAGAACACCTTACATCACCGTTCGAAACATTAAAACTCCATAATAAACCTAATGAATTCCTCCGAGTCATTTAATCATCGTACGACAACTTAGAATATCTTACGACTCTGTATGCCACATTAGCAACTTGAAAAGCATGTTACTATAATGTACGACACCTCATAACTCCTAACAACACCTTACAACACCGTAAGTAAACATAAAATCCATAATAAACCTAATGAATTCGTCCGAGTCCTTTGAACATCGTATTACAAGTTAGGTCATCTTAAGAATCTGTATGACATATTAGCACGTTGAAAAGCACGTAAGTATGACATAGGACGCCTTAAAGCTCCAAACAACACCTTACAACACCGTGCGAAACCATAAAACTCCATAATAAACGTAATGTAATTGTCCAAGTCCTTTCAAGATCATACGATAACATCAGGACTTGTTACGACGCTGTATGCGACATTAGCAACATTAAAAGCAATTTATAATACTGTAGGACGCGTTACAACTTCTAAGAACACCTTATATCACGGTTCAAAACATTAAAAATCCATAATAAACCAAATGAATCCCTCCGAGTCATTTAATCATCGTACGACAACTTAGAATATCTTACGACTCTGTTTGCCACATTAGCAACTTGAAAAGCATGTTACTATAATGTACGAAATCTCACAGCTCCTAACAACACCTCATAATACCGTAAGTAAACATAAAATCCATAATAAACCTAATGAATTCGTCCGTGCCATTTGAACATCGTATTACAAGTTAGGTCATCTTAAGAATCTTTATGACATATAAGCACGTTGAAAAGCACGTAAGTATGACGTAGGACGCCTTATAGCTCCAAACAACACCTTACAACACCGTACTAAACCATAAAACTCCATAATAAACCTAATGAAATTGTCCAAGTCCTTTCAAGATCGTACGAAAACATCAGGACTTGTTACGACGCTGTATGCGACATTACCAACATGAAAAGTAATTTAAAATAATGTAGGACGCGTTACAACTTCTAAGAACACCTTACATCACCGTTCGAAACATTAAAAATCCATAATAAACCTAATGAATCCCTCCAAGTCATTTAATCATCGTACGACAACTTAGAATATCTTACGAGTCTGTATGCCACATTAGCAACTTGAAAAGCTTGTTACTATAATGTACGACACCTCACAGCTCCTAACAACACCTCAGAATACCGTAAGTAAACATAAAATCCATAATAAACCTAATGAATTCGTCCGTGCCCTTTGAACATCGTATTACAAGTTAGGTCATCTTAAGAATCTGTATGACATATTAGCACGTTGAAAAGCACGTAAGTATGACGTAGGACGCCTTAAAGCTCCAAACAACACCTTACAACACCGTGCGAAACCATAAAACTCCATAATAAACCTAATGAAATTGTCCAAGTCCTTTCAAGATCGTACGATAACATCAGGACTTCTTACGACGCTGTATGCGACATTAGCAACATTAAAAGCAATTTATAATAATGTAGGACGCGTTACAACTTCTAAGAACACCTTACATCACCGTTCGAAACATTAAAACTCCATAATAAACCTAATGAATTCCTCCGAGTCATTTAATCATCGTACGACAACTTAGAATATCTTACGACTCTGTATGCCACATTAGCAACTTGAAAAGCATGTTACTATAATGTACGACACCTCATAACTCCTAACAACACCTTACAACACCGTAAGTAAACATAAAATTCATAATAAACCTAATGAATTCGTCCGAGTCCTTTGAACATCGTATTACAAGTTAGGTCATCTTAAGAATCTGTATGACATATTAGCACGTTGAAAAGCACGTAAGTATGACATAGGACGCCTTAAAGCTCCAAACAACACCTTACAACACCGTGCGAAACCATAAAACTCCATAATAAACGTAATGTAATTGTCCAAGTCCTTTCAAGATCATACGATAACATCAGGACTTGTTACGACGCTGTATGCGACATTAGCAACATTAAAAGCAATTTATAATACTGTAGGACGCGTTACAACTTCTAAGAACACCTTACATCACGGTTCAAAACATTAAAAATCCATAATAAACCAAATGAATCCCTCCGAGTCATTTAATCATCGTACGACAACTTAGAATATCTTACGACTCTGTTTGCCACATTAGCAACTTGAAAAGCATGTTACTATAATGTACGAAACCTCACAGCTCCTAACAACACCTCATAATACCGTAAGTAAACATAAATCCATAATAAACCTAATGAATTCGTCCGTGCCATTTGAACATCGTATTACAAGTTAGGTCATCTTAAGAATCTTTATGACATATAAGCACGTTGAAAAGCACGTAAGTATGACGTAGGACGCCTTATAGCTCCAAACAACACCTTACAACACCGTACTAAACCATAAAACTCCATAATAAACCTAATGAAATTGTCCAAGTCCTTTCAAGATCGTACGATAACATCAGGACTTGTTACGACGCTGTATGCGACATTAGCAACATGAAAAGTAATTTATAATAATGTAGGACGCGTTACAACTTCTAAGAACACCTTACATCACCGTTCGAAACATTAAAAATCCATAATAAACCTAATGAATCACTCCGAGTCATTTAATCATCGTACGACAACTTAGAATATCTTACGCCTCTGTATGCCACATTAGCAACTTGAAAAGCATGTTACTATAATGTACGACACCTCACTGCTCCTAACAACACCTTACAATACCGTAAGTAAACATAAAATCCATAATAAACCTAATGAATTCGTCCGTGCCCTTTGAACATCGTATTACAAGTTAGGTCATCTTAAGAATCTGTATGACATATTAGCACGTTCAAAAGCACGTAGGTATGACGTAGGACGCCTTAAAGCTCCAAACAACACCTTACAACACTGTGGGAAACCATAAAACTCCATAATAAACCTAATGAAGTTGTCCAAGTCCTTTCAAGATCGTACGATAACATCAGGACTTGTTACGACGTTGTATGCGACATTAGCAACATTAAAAGCAATTTATAATACTGTAGGACGCGTTACAACTTCTAAGAACACCTTACATCACCGTTCAAAACATTAAAAATCCATAATAAACCTAATGAATCCCTCCGAGTCATTTAATCATCGTACGACAACTTAGAATATCTTACGACTCTGTTTGCCACATTAGCAACTTGAAAAGCATGTTACTATAATGTACGAAACCTCACAGCTCCTAACAACACCTCATAATACCGTAAGTAAACATAAAATCCATAATAAACCTAATGAATTCGTCCGTGCCATTTGAACATCGTATTACAAGTTAGGTCATCTTAAGAATCTTTATGACATATAAGCACGTTGAAAAGCACGTAAGTATGACGTAGGACGCCTTATAGCTCCAAACAACACCTTACAACACCGTACTAAACCATAAAACTCCATAATAAACCTAATGAAATTGTCCAAGTGCTTTCAAGATCGTACGATAACATCAGGACTTGTTACGACGCTGTATGCGACATTAGCAACATGAAAAGTAATTTATAATAATGTAGGACGCGTTACAACTTCTAAGAACACCTTACATCACCGTTCGAAACATTAAAAATCCATAATAAACCTAATGAATCCCTCCGAGTTATTTTATCATCGTACGACAACTTAGAATATCTTACGCCTCTGTATGCCACATTAGCAACTTGAAAAGCATGTTACTATAATGTACGACACCTCACTGCTCGTAACAACACCTTACAATACCGTAAGTAAACATAAAATCCATAATAAACCTAATGAATTCGTCCGTGCCCTTTGAACATCGTATTACAAGTTAGGTCATCTTAAGAATCTGTATGACATATTAGCACGTTCAAAAGCACGTAGGTATGACGTAGGACGCCTTAAAGCTCCAAACAACACCTTACAACACTGTGGGAAACCATAAAACTCCATAAGAAACCTAATGAAGTTGTCCAAGTCCTTTCAAGATCGTACGATAACATCAGGACTTGTTACGACGTTGTATGCGACATTAGCAAAATTAAAAGCAATTTATAATACTGTAGGACGCGTTACAACTTCTAAGAACACCTTACATCACCGTTCAAAACATTAAAAATCCATAATAAACCTAATGAATCCCTCCGAGTCATTTAATCATCGTACGACAACTTAGAATATCTTACGACTCTGTTTGCCACATTAGCAACTTGAAAAGCATGTTACTATAATGTACGAAACCTCACAGCTCCTAACAACACCTCATAATACCGTAAGTAAACATAAAATCCATAATAAACCTAATGAATTCGTCCGTGCCATTTGAACATCGTATTACAAGTTAGGTCATCTTAAGAATCTTTATGACATATAAGCACGTTGAAAAGCACGTAAGTATGACGTAGGACGCCTTATAGCTCCAAACAACACCTTACAACACCGTACTAAACCATAAAACTCCATAATAAACCTAATGAAATTGTCCAAGTGCTTTCAAGATCGTACGATAACATCAGGACTTGTTACGACGCTGTATGCGACATTAGCAACATGAAAAGTAATTTATAATAATGTAGGACGCGTTACAACTTCTAAGAACACCTTACATCACCGTTCGAAACATTAAAAATCCATAATAAACCTAATGAATCCCTCCGAGTCATTTAATCATCGTACGACAACTTAGAATATCTTACGCCTCTGTATGCCACATTAGCAACTTGAAAAGCATGTTACTATAATGTACGACACCTCACTGCTCCTAACAACACCTTACAATACCGTAAGTAAACATAAAATCCATAATAAACCTAATGAATTCGTCTGTGCCCTTTGAACATCGTATTACAAGTTAGGTCATCTTAAGAATCTGTATGACATATTAGCATGTTCAAAAGCACGTAGGTATGACGTAGGACGCCTTAAAGCTCCAAACAACACCTTACAACACTGTGGGAAACCATAAAACTCCATAATAAACCTAATGAAGTTGTCCAAGTCCTTTCAAGATCGTACGATAACATCAGGACTTGTTACGACGCTGTATGCGACATTAGCAACATTAAAAGCAATTTATAATACTGTAGGACGCGTTACAACTTCTAAGAACACCTTACATCACCGTTAGAAACATTAAAAATCCATAATAAACCTAATGAATCCCTCCGAGTCATTTAATCATCGTACGACAACTTAGAATATCTTACGACTCTGTTTGCCACATTAGCAACTTGAAAAGCATGTTACTATAATGTACGAAACCTCACAGCTCCTAACAACACCTCATAATACCGTAAGTAAACATAAAATCCATAATAAACCTACAGAATTCGTCCGTGCCATTTGAACATCGTATTACAAGTTAGGTCATCTTAAGAATCTTTTTGACATATAAGCACGTTGAAAAGCACGTAAGTATGACGTAGGACGCCTTAAAGCTCCAAACAACACCTTACAACACCGTACTAAACCATAAAACTCCATAATAAACCTAATGAAATTGTCCAAGTCCTTTCAAGATCGTACGATAACATCGGGACTTGTTACGACGCTGTATGCGACATTAGCAACATGAAAAGTAATTTATAATAATGTAGGAAGCGTTACAACTTCTAAGAACACCTTACATCACCGTTCGAAACATTAAAAATCCGTAATAAACCTAATGAATCCCTCCGAGTCATTTAATCATCGTACGACAACTTAGAATAACTTACGCCTCTGTATGCCACATTAGCAACTTGAAAAGCATGTTACTATAATGTACGACACCTCACAGCTCCTAACAACACCTTACAATGCCGTAAGTAAACATAAAATCCATAATAAACCTAATGAATTCGTCCGTGCCCTTTGAACATCGTATTACAAGTTAGGTCATCTTAAGAATCTGTATGACATATTAGCACGTTGAAAAGCACGTAGGTATGACGTAGGACGCCTTAAAGCTACAAACAACACATTGCAACACCGTACGAAACCATAAAACTCCATAATAAACCTAATGAAATTGTCCAAGTCCTTTCAAGATCGTACGATAACATCAGGACTTGTTACGACGATGTATGCGACATTAGCAACATTAAAAGTAATTTATAATAATGTAGGACGCGTTACAACTTCTAAGAACACCTTACATCACCGTTCGAAACATTAAAAATCCATAATAAACCTAATGAATTCCTCCGAGTCATTTAATCATTGTACGACAACTTAGAATATCTTACGACAATGTATGCCACATTAGCAACTTGAAAAGCATGTTACTATAATGTACGACACCTCACAACTCCTAACAACACCTTACAATACCGTAAGTAAACATAAAATCCATAATAAACCTAATGAATTCGTCCGAGTCCTTTGAACATCGTATTACAAGTTAGGTCATCTTAAGAATCTGTATGACATATTATCACGTTGAAAAGCACGTAAGTATGACGTAGGACGCCTTAAAGTTCGAAAAAACACCTTACAACACCGTACTAAAACATAAAACTCCATAATAAACCTAATGAAATTGTCCAAGTCCTTTCAAGATCGTACGATAACATCAGGACTTGTTACGACGCTGTATGCGACATTTGCAACATGAAAAGTAATTTAAAATAATGTAGGAAGCGTTACAACTTCTAAGAACACCTTACATCACTGTTCGAAAAATTAAAAATCCATAATAAACCTAATGAATCCCTCCGAGTCATTTAATCATCGTACGACAACTTAGAATATCATACGACTCTGTATGCCACATTAGCAACTTGAAAAGCATGTTACTATAATGTAAGACACCTCACAGCTCCTAACAACACCTTACAATACCGTAAGTAAACATAAAATCCATAATAAACCTAATGAATTCGTCCGAGTCCTTTGAACATTGTATTACAAGTTAGCTCATCTTAAGAATCTGTATGACATATTAGCACGTTGAAAAGCACGTAAGTATGACGTAGGACGCCTTAAAGCTCCAAACAACACCTTACAACACCGTACTAAAGCATAAAACTCCATAATAAACCTAATGAAATTGTCCAAGTCCTTTCAAGATCGTACGATAACATCAGGACTTGCTACGACGCTGTATGCGACATTTGCAACATGAAAAGTAATTTATAATAATGTAGGAAGCGTTACAACTTCTAAGAACACCTTACATCACTGTTCGAAACATTAAAAATCCATAATAAACCTAATGAATCCCTCCGAGTCATTTAATCATCGTACGACAACTTAGAATATCATACGACCCTGTATGCCACATTAGCAACTTGAAAAGCATGTTACTATAATGTACGACACCTCACAGCTCCTAACAACACCTTACAATACCGTAAGTAAACATAAAATCCATAATAAACCTAATGAATTCGTATGTGCCTTTTGAACATCGTATTACAAGTTAGGTCATCTTAAGAATCTGTATGACATATTAGCACTTTGAAAAGCACGTAGGTATGACGTAGGACGCCTTAAAGCTACAAACAACACATTGCAACACCGTACGAAACCATAAAACTCCATAATAAACCTAATGAAATTGTTCAAGTCCTTTCAAGATCGAACGATAACATCAGGACTTGTTACGACGCTGTATGCGACATTAGCAACATTAAAAGCAATTTATAATAATGTAGGACGCGTTACAACTTCTAAGAACACCTTACATCACCGTTCGAAACATTAAAACTCCATAATAAAACTAATGAATTCCTCCGAGTCATTTAATCATCGTACGACAACTTAGAATATCTTACGACTTTGTATGCCACATGAGCAACTTGAAAAGCATGTTACTATAATGTACGACACCTCACAACTCCTAACAACACCTTACAATACCGTAAGTAAACATAAAATCCATAATAAACCTAAGGAATTCGTCCGAGTCCTTTGAACATCGTATTACAAGTTAGGTCATCTTAAGAATCTGTATGACATATTAGCACGTTGAAAAGCACGTAAGTATGACGTAGGACGCCTTAAAGCTACAAACAACACCTTACAACACCGTACTAAAGCATAAAACTCCATAATAAACCTAATGAAATTGTCCAAGTCCTTTCAAGATCGTACGATAACATCAGGACTTGCTACGACGCTGTATGCGACATTTGCAACATGAAAAGTAATTTATAATAATGTAGGAAGCGTTACAACTTCTAAGAACACCTTACATCACTGTTCGAAACATTAAAAATCCATAATAAACCTAATGAATCCCTCCGAGTCATTTAATCATCGTACGACAACTTAGAATATCATACGACCCTGTATGCCACATTAGCAACTTGAAAAGCATGTTACTATAATGTACGACACCTCACAGCTCCTAACAACACCTTACAATACCGTAAGTAAACATAAAATCCATAATAAACCTAATGAATTCGTCTGTGCCCTTTGAACATCGTATTACAAGTTAGGTCATCTTAAGAATCTGTATGACATATTAGCACTTTGAAAAGCACGTAGGTATGACGTAGGACGCCTTAAAGCTACAAACAACACATTGCAACACCGTACGAAACCATAAAACTCCATAATAAACCTAATGAAATTGTGCAAGTCCTTTCAAGATCGAACGATAACATCAGGACTTGTTACGACGCTGTATGCGACATTAGCAACATTAAAAGCAATTTATAATAATGTAGGACGCGTTACAACTTCTAAGAACACCTTACATCACCGTTCGAAACATTAAAACTCCATAATAAAACTAATGAATTCCTCCGAGTCATTTAATCATCGTACGACAACTTAGAATATCTTACGACTCTGTATGCCACATGAGCAACTTGAAAAGCATGTTACTATAATGTACGACACCTCACAACTCCTAACAACACCTTACAATACCGTAAGTAAACATAAAATCCATAATAAACCTAATGAATTCGTCCGAGTCCTTTGAACATCGTATTACAAGTTAGGTCATCTTAAGAATCTGTATGACATATTAGCACGTTGAAAAGCACGTAAGTATGACGTAGGACGCCTTAAAGCTACAAACAACACCTTACAACACCGTACTAAAGCATAAAACTCCATAATAAACCTAATGAAATTGTCCAAGTCCTTTCAAGATCGTACGATAACATCAGGACTTGCTACGACGCTGTATGCGACATTTGCAACATGAAAAGTAATTTATAATAATGTAGGAAGCGTTACAACTTCTAAGAACACCTTACATCACTGTTCGAAACATTAAAAATCCATAATAAACCTAATGAATCCCTCCGAGTCATTTAATCATCGTACGACAACTTAGAATATCATACGACCCTGTATGCCACATTAGCAACTTGAAAAGCATGTTACTATAATGTACGACACCTCACAGCTCCTAACAACACCTTACAATACCGTAAGTAAACATAAAATCCATAATAAACCTAATGAATTCGTCTGTGCCCTTTGAACATCGTATTACAAGTTAGGTCATCTTAAGAATCTGTATGACATATTAGCACTTTGAAAAGCACGTAGGTATGACGTAGGACGCCTTAAAGCTACAAACAACACATTGCAACACCGTACGAAACCATAAAACTCCATAATAAACCTAATGAAATTGTGCAAGTCCTTTCAAGATCGAACGATAACATCAGGACTTGTTACGACGCTGTATGCGACATTAGCAACATTAAAAGCAATTTATAATAATGTAGGACGCGTTACAACTTCTAAGAACACCTTACATCACCGTTCGAAACATTAAAACTCCATAATAAAACTAATGAATTCCTCCGAGTCATTTAATCATCGTACGACAACTTAGAATATCTTACGACTCTGTATGCCACATGAGCAACTTGAAAAGCATGTTACTATAATGTACGACACCTCACAACTCCTAACAACACCTTACAATACCGTAAGTAAACATAAAATCCATAATAAACCTAATGAATTCGTCCGAGTCCTTTGAACATCGTATTACAAGTTAGGTCATCTTAAGAATCTGTATGACATATTAGCACGTTGAAAAGCACGTAAGTATGACGTAGGACGCCTTAAAGCTACAAACAACACCTTACAACACCGTACTAAAGCATAAAACTCCATAATAAACCTAATGAAATTGTCCAAGTCCTTTCAAGATCGTACGATAACATCAGGACTTGCTACGACGCTGTATGCGACATTTGCAACATGAAAAGTAATTTATAATAATGTAGGAAGCGTTACAACTTCTAAGAACACCTTACATCACTGTTCGAAACATTAAAAATCCATAATAAACCTAATGAATCCCTCCGAGTCATTTAATCATCGTACGACAACTTAGAATATCATACGACCCTGTATGCCACATTAGCAACTTGAAAAGCATGTTACTATAATGTACGACACCTCATAGCTCCTAACAACACCTTACAATACCGTAAGTAAACATAAAATCCATAATAAACCTAATGAATTCGTCTGTGCCCTTTGAACATCGTATTACAAGTTAGGTCATCTTAAGAATCTGTATGACATATTAGCACTTTGAAAAGCACGTAGGTATGACGTAGGACGCCTTAAAGCTACAAACAACACATTGCAACACCGTACGAAACCATAAAACTCCATAATAAACCTAATGAAATTGTGCAAGTCCTTTCAAGATCGAACGATAACATCAGGACTTGTTACGACGCTGTATGCGACATTAGCAACATTAAAAGCAATTTATAATAATGTAGGACGCGTTACAACTTCTAAGAACACCTTACATCACCGTTCGAAACATTAAAACTCCATAATAAAACTAATGAATTCCTCCGAGTCATTTAATCATCGTACGACAACTTAGAATATCTTACGACTCTGTATGCCACATGAGCAACTTGAAAAGCATGTTACTATAATGTACGACACCTCACAACTCCTAACAACACCTTACAATACCGTAAGTAAACATAAAATCCATAATAAACCTAATGAATTCGTCCGAGTCCTTTGAACATCGTATTACAAGTTAGGTCATCTTAAGAATCTGTATGACATATTAGCACGTTGAAAAGCACGTAAGTATGACGTAGGACGCCTTAAAGCTACAAACAACACCTTACAACACCGTACTAAAGCATAAAACTCCATAATAAACCTAATGAAATTGTCCAAGTCCTTTCAAGATCGTACGATAACATCAGGACTTGCTACGACGCTGTATGCGACATTTGCAACATGAAAAGTAACTTATAATAATGTAGGAAGCGTTACAACTTCTAAGAACACCTTACATCACTGTTCGAAACATTAAAAATCCATAATAAACCTAATGAATCCCTCCGAGTCATTTAATCATCGTACGACAACTTAGAATATCATACGACCCTGTATGCCACATTAGCAACTTGAAAAGCATGTTACTATAATGTACGACACCTCACAGCTCCTAACAACACCTTACAATACCGTAAGTAAACATAAAATCCATAATAAACCTAATGAATTCGTCTGTGCCCTTTGAACATCGTATTACAAGTTAGGTCATCTTAAGAATCTGTATGACATATTAGCACTTTGAAAAGCACGTAGGTATGACGTAGGACGCCTTAAAGCTACAAACAACACATTGCAACACCGTACGAAACCATAAAACTCCATAATAAACCTAATGAAATTGTGCAAGTCCTTTCAAGATCGAACGATAACATCAGGACTTGTTACGACGCTGTATGCGACATTAGCAACATTAAAAGCAATTTATAATAATGTAGGACGCGTTACAACTTCTAAGAACACCTTACATCACCGTTCGAAACATTAAAACTCCATAATAAAACTAATGAATTCCTCCGAGTCATTTAATCATCGTACGACAACTTAGAATATCTTACGACTCTGTATGCCACATGAGCAACTTGAAAAGCATGTTACTATAATGTACGACACCTCACAACTCCTAACAACACCTTACAATACCGTAAGTAAACATAAAATCCATAATAAACCTAATGAATTCGTCCGAGTCCTTTGAACATCGTATTACAAGTTAGGTCATCTTAAGAATCTGTATGACATATTAGCACGTTGAAAAGCACGTAAGTATGACGTAGGACGCCTTAAAGCTACAAACAACACCTTACAACACCGTACTAAAGCATAAAACTCCATAATAAACCTAATGAAATTGTCCAAGTCCTTTCAAGATCGTACGATAACATCAGGACTTGCTACGACGCTGTATGCGACATTTGCAACATGAAAAGTAATTTATAATAATGTAGGAAGCGTTACAACTTCTAAGAACACCTTACATCACTGTTCGAAACATTAAAAATCCATAATAAACCTAATGAATCCCTCCGAGTCATTTAATCATCGTACGACAACTTAGAATATCATACGACCCTGTATGCCACATTAGCAACTTGAAAAGCATGTTACTATAATGTACGACACCTCACAGCTCCTAACAACACCTTACAATACCGTAAGTAAACATAAAATCCATAATAAACCTAATGAATTCGTCTGTGCCCTTTGAACATCGTATTACAAGTTAGGTCATCTTAAGAATCTGTATGACATATTAGCACTTTGAAAAGCACGTAGGTATGACGTAGGACGCCTTAAAGCTACAAACAACACATTGCAACACCGTACGAAACCATAAAACTCCATAATAAACCTAATGAAATTGTGCAAGTCCTTTCAAGATCGAACGATAACATCAGGACTTGTTACGACGCTGTATGCGACATTAGCAACATTAAAAGCAATTTATAATAATGTAGGACGCGTTACAACTTCTAAGAACACCTTACATCACCGTTCGAAACATTAAAACTCCATAATAAAACTAATGAATTCCTCCGAGTCATTTAATCATCGTACGACAACTTAGAATATCTTACGACTCTGTATGCCACATGAGCAACTTGAAAAGCATGTTACTATAATGTACGACACCTCACAACTCCTAACAACACCTTACAATACCGTAAGTAAACATAAAATCCATAATAAACCTAATGAATTCGTCCGAGTCCTTTGAACATCGTATTACAAGTTAGGTCATCTTAAGAATCTGTATGACATATTAGCACGTTGAAAAGCACGTAAGTATGACGTAGGACGCCTTAAAGCTACAAACAACACCTTACAACACCGTACTAAAGCATAAAACTCCATAATAAACCTAATGAAATTGTCCAAGTCCTTTCAAGATCGTACGATAACATCAGGACTTGCTACGACGCTGTATGCGACATTTGCAACATGAAAAGTAATTTATAATAATGTAGGAAGCGTTACAACTTCTAAGAACACCTTACATCACTGTTCGAAACATTAAAAATCCATAATAAACCTAATGAATCCCTCCGAGTCATTTAATCATCGTACGACAACTTAGAATATCATACGACCCTGTATGCCACATTAGCAACTTGAAAAGCATGTTACTATAATGTACGACACCTCACAGCTCCTAACAACACCTTACAATACCGTAAGTAAACATAAAATCCATAATAAACCTAATGAATTCGTCTGTGCCCTTTGAACATCGTATTACAAGTTAGGTCATCTTAAGAATCTGTATGACATATTAGCACTTTGAAAAGCACGTAGGTATGACGTAGGACGCCTTAAAGCTACAAACAACACATTGCAACACCGTACGAAACCATAAAACTCCATAATAAACCTAATGAAATTGTGCAAGTCCTTTCAAGATCGAACGATAACATCAGGACTTGTTACGACGCTGTATGCGACATTAGCAACATTAAAAGCAATTTATAATAATGTAGGACGCGTTACAACTTCTAAGAACACCTTACATCACCGTTCGAAACATTAAAACTCCATAATAAAACTAATGAATTCCTCCGAGTCATTTAATCATCGTACGACAACTTAGAATATCTTACGACTCTGTATGCCACATGAGCAACTTGAAAAGCATGTTACTATAATGTACGACACCTCACAACTCCTAACAACACCTTACAATACCGTAAGTAAACATAAAATCCATAATAAACCTAATGAATTCGTCCGAGTCCTTTGAACATCGTATTACAAGTTAGGTCATCTTAAGAATCTGTATGACATATTAGCACGTTGAAAAGCACGTAAGTATGACGTAGGACGCCTTAAAGCTACAAAAACACCTTACAACACCATACGAAACCATAAAACTCCATAATAAACCTAATGAAATTGTACAAGTCCTTTCAAGATCGTACGATAACATCAGTACTTGTTACGACGCTGTATGCGACATTAGCAACACGAAAAGCAATTTATAATAATGTAGGACGCGTTACATCTTCTAAGAACACCTTCCATCACCGTTCGAAACATTAAAACTCCATAATAAAACTAATGAATTCCTCCGAGTCATTTAATCATCGTACGACAACTTAGAATATCATACGACTTTGTATGCCACATTAGCAACTTGAAAAGCATGTTTCTATAATGTACGACACCTCACAGCTCCTAACAACACCTTACAATACCGTAAGTAAACATAAAATCCATAATAAACCTAATGAATTCGTCTGTGCCCTTTGAACATCATATTACAAGTTAGGTCATCTTAAGAATCTGTATGACATATTAGCACGTTGAAAAGCACGTAGGTATGACGTAGGACGCCTTAAAGCTACAAACAACACATTGCAACACCGTACGAAACCATAAAACTCCATAATAAACCTAATGAAATTGTGCAAGTCCTTTCAAGATCGTACGATAACATCAGGACTTGTTACGACGCTGTATGCGACATTAGCAACATTAAAAGCAATTTATAATAATGTAGGACGCGTTACATCTTCTAAGAACACCTTCCATCACCGTTCGAAACATTAAAACTCCATAATAAAACTAATGAATTCCTCCGAGTCATTTAATCATCGTACGACAACTTAGAATATCATACGACTCTGTATGCCACATTAGCAACTTGAAAAGCATGTTACTATAATGTACGACACCTCACAGCTCCTAACAACACCTTACAATACCGTTAGTAAACATAAAATCCATAATAAACCTAATGAATTCGTCTGTGCCCTTTGAACATCGTATTACAAGTTAGGTCATCTTAAGAATCTGTATGACATATTAGCACGTTGAAAAGCACGTAGGTATGACGTAGGACGCCTTAAAGCTACAAAACAACACATTGCAACACCGTACGTAACCATAAAACTCCATAATAAACCTAATGAAATTGTGCAAGTCCTTTCAAGATCGTACGATAACATCAGGACTTGTTACGACGCTGTATGCGACATTAGCAACATTAAAAGCAATTTATAATAATGTAGGACGCGTTACAACTTCTAAGAACACCTTACATCACCGTTCGAAACATTAAAAATCCATAATAAACCTAATGAATTCATCCGAGTCATTTAATCATCGTACGACAACTTAGAATATCTTACGACAATGTATGCTACATTAGCAACTTCAAAAGCATGTTACTATAATGTACGACACCTCACAGCTCCTAACAACACCTTACAATACCGTAAGTAAACATAAAATCCATAATAAACCTAATGAATTCGTCCGAGTCCTTTGAACATCGTATTACAAGTTAGGTCATCTTAAGAATCTGTATGACATATTAGCACGTTGAAAAGCACGTAAGTATGACGTAGGACGCCTTAAAGCTACAAAAACACCTTACAACACCATACGAAACCATAAAACTCCATAATAAACCTAATGAAATTGTACAAGTCCTTTCAAGATCGTACGATAACATCAGTACTTGTTACGACGCTGTATGCGACATTAGCAACACGAAAAGCAATTTATAATAATGTAGGACGCGTTACAACTTCTAAGAACACCTTCCATCACCGTTCGAAACATTAAAACTCCATAATAAAACTAATGAATTCCTCCGAGTCATTTAATCATCGTACGACAACTTAGAATATCATACGACTTTGTATGCCACATTAGCAACTTGAAAAGCAGGTTACTATAATGTACGACACCTCACAGCTCCTAACAACACCTTACAATACCGTAAGTAAACATAAAATCCATAATAAACCTAATGAATTCGTCTGTGCCATTTGAACATCGTATTACAAGTTAGGTCATCTTAAGAATCTGTATGACATATTAGCACGTTGAAAAGCACGTAGGTATGACGTAGGACGCCTTAAAGCTACAAACAACACATTGCAACACCGTACGAAACCATAAAACTCCATAATAAACCTAATGAAATTGTGCAAGTCCTTTCAAGATCGTACGATAACATCAGGACTTGTTACGACGCTGTATGCGACATTAGCAACATTAAAAGCAATTTATAATAATGTAGGACGCGTTACAACTTCTAAGAACACCTTACATCACCGTTCGAAACATTAAAAATCCATAATAAACCTAATGAATTCCTCCGAGTCATTTAATCATCGTACGACAACTTAGAATATCATACGACTCTGTATGCCACATTAGCAACTTGAAAAGCATGTTACTATAATGTACGACACCTCACAGCTCCTAACAACACCTTACAATACCGTAAGTAAACATAAAATCCATAATAAACCTAATAAATTCGTCTGTGCCCTTTGAACATCGTATTACAAGTTAGGTCATCTTAAGAATCTGTATGACATATTAGCACGTTGAAAAGCACGTAGGTATGACGTAGGACGCCTTAAAGCTACAAACAACACATTGCAACACCGTACGAAACCATAAAACTCCATAATAAACCTAATGAAATTGTGCAAGTCCTTTCAAGATCGTACGATAACATCAGGACTTGTTACGATGCTGTATGCGACATTAGCAACATTAAAAGCAATTTATAATAATGTAGGACGCGTTACAACTTCTAAGAACACCTTACATCACCGTTCGAAACATTAAAAATCCATAATAAACCTAATGAATTCCTCCGAGTCATTTAATCATCGTACGACAACTTAGAATATCATACGACTCTGTATGCCACATTAGCAACTTGAAAAGCATGTTACTATAATGTACGACACCTCACAGCTCCTAACAACACCTTACAATACCGTAAGTAAACATAAAATCCATAATAAACCTAATGAATTCGTCTGTGCCCTTTGAACATCGTATTACAAGTTAGGTCATCTTAAGAATCTGTATGACATATTAGCACGTTGAAAAGCACGTAGGTATGACGTAGGACGCCTTAAAGCTACAAACAACACATTGCAACACCGTACGAAACCATAAAACTCCATAATAAACCTAATGAAATTGTCCAAGTCCTTTCAAAATCGTACGATAACATCAGGACTTGTTACGACGCTGTATGCGACATTAGCAACATTAAAAGCAATTTATAATAATGTAGGACGCGTTACAACTTCTAAGAACACCTTACATCACCGTTCGAAACATTAAAAATCCATAATAAACCTAATGAATTCCTCCGAGTCATTTAATCATCGTACGACAACTTAGAATATCTTACGACAATGTATGCTACATTAGCAACTTAAAAAGCATGTTACTATAATGTACGACACCTCACAACTCCTAACAACACCTTACAATACCGTAAGTAAACATAAAATCCATAATAAACCTAATGAATTCGTCCGAGTCCTTTGAACATTGTATTACAAGTTAGGTCATCTTAAGAATCTGTATGACATATTAGCACGTTGAAAAGCACGTAAGTATGACGTAGGACGCCTTAAAGCTCCAAACAACACCTTACAACACCGTACTAAAGCATAAAACTCCATAATAAACCTAATGAAATTGTCCAAGTCCTTTCAAAATCGTACGATAACATCAGGACTTGTTACGACGCTGTATGCGACATTAGCAACATTAAAAGCAATTTATAATAATGTAGGACGCGTTACAACTTCTAAGAACACCTTACATCACCGTTCGAAACATTAAAAATCCATAATAAAACTAATGAATTCCTCCGAGTCATTTAATCATCGTACGACAACTTAGAATATCATACGACTCTGTATGCCACATTAGCAACTTAAAAAGCATGTTACTATAATGTACGACACCTTACAGCTCCTAACAACACCTTACAATACCGTAAGTAAACATAAAATCCATAATAAACCTAATGAATTCGTCTGTGCCCTTTGAACATCGTATTACAAGTTAGGTCATCTTAAGAATCTGTATGACATATTAGCACGTTGAAAAGCACGTAGGTATGACGTAGGACGCCTTAAAGCTACAAACAACACATTGCAACACCGTACGAAACCATAAAACTCCATAATAAACCTAATGAAATTGTGCAAGTCCTTTCAAGATCGTACGATAACATCAGGACTTGTTACGACGCTGTATGCGACATTAGCAACATTAAAAGCAATTTATAATAATGTAGGACGCGTTACAACTTCTAAGAACACCTTACATCACCGTTCGAAACATTAAAACTCCATAATAAAACTAATGAATTCCTCCGAGTCATTTAATCATCGTACGACAACTTAGAATATCTTACGACTCTGTATGCCACATGAGCAACTTGAAAAGCATGTTACTATAATGTACGACGCCTCACAACTCCTAACAACACCTTACAATACCATAAGAAAACATAAAATCCATAATAAACCTAATGAATTCGTCTGTGCCCTTTGAACATCGTATTACAAGTTAGGTCATCTTAAGAATCTGTATGACATATTAGCACGTTGAAAAGCACGTAGGTATGACGTAGGACGCCTTAAAGCTACAAACAACACATTGCAACACCGTACGAAACCATAAAACTCCATAATAAACCTAATGAAATTGTGCAAGTCCTTTCAAGATCGTACGATAACATCAGGACTTGTTACGACGCTGTATGCGACATTAGCAACATTAAAAGCAATTTATAATAATGTAGGACGCGTTACAACTTCTAAGAACACCTTACATCACCGTTCGAAACATTAAAACTCCATAATAAAACTAATGAATTCCTCCGAGTCATTTAATTATCGTACGACAACTTAGAATATCTTACGACTCTGTATGCCACATGAGCAACTTGAAAAGCATGTTACTATAATGTACGACGCCTCACAACTCCTAACAACACCTTACAATACCATAAGAAAACATAAAATCCATAATAAACCTAATGAATTCGTCCGAGTCCTTTGAACATCATATTACAAGTTAGGTCATCTTAAGAATCTGTATGACATATTAGCACGTTGAAAAGCACGTAGGTATGACGTAGGACGCCTTAAAGCTACAAAAACACATTGCAACACCGTACGAAACCATAAAACTCCATAATAAACCTAATGAAATTGTGCAAGTCCTTTCAAGATCGTATGATAACATCAGGACTTGTTACGACGCTGTATGCGACATTAGCAACATTAAAAGCAATTTATAATAATGTAGGACGCGTTACAACTTCTAAGAACACCTTACATCACCGTTCGAAACATTAAAAATCCATAATAAACCTAATGAATTCCTCCGAGTCATTTAATCATCGTACGACAACTTAGAATATCTTACGACAATGTATGCTACATTAGCAACATAAAAAGCATGTTACTATAATGTACGACACCTCACAACTCCTAACAACACCTTACAATACCGTAAGTAAACATAAAATCCATAATAAACCTAATGAATTCGTCCGAGTCCTTTGAACATTGTATTACAAGTTAGGTCATCTTAAGAATCTGTATGACATATTAGCACGTTGAAAAGCACGTAAGTATGACGTAGGACGCCTTAAAGCTCCAAACAACACCTTACAACACCGTACTAAAGCATAAAACTCCATAATAAACCTAATGAAATTGTGCAAGTCCTTTCAAGATCGTATGATAACATCAGGACTTGTTACGACGCTGTATGCGACATTAGCAACATTAAAAGCAATTTATAATAATGTAGGACGCGTTACAACTTCTAAGAACACCTTACATCACCGTTCGAAACATTAAAAATCCATAATAAACCTAATGAATTCCTCCGAGTCATTTAATCATCGTACGACAACTTAGAATATCTTACGACAATGTATGCTACATTAGCAACATAAAAAGCATGTTACTATAATGTACGACACCTCACAACTCCTAACAACACCTTACAATACCGTAAGTAAACATAAAATCCATAATAAACCTAATGAATTCGTCCGAGTCCTTTGAACATTGTATTACAAGTTAGGTCATCTTAAGAATCTGTATGACATATTAGCACGTTGAAAAGCACGTAAGTATGACGTAGGACGCCTTAAAGCTCCAAACAACACCTTACAACACCGTACTAAAGCATAAAACTCCATAATAAACCTAATGAAATTGTCCAAGTCCTTTCAAAATCGTACGGTAACATCAGGACTTGTTACGACGCTGTATGCGACATTTGCAACATGAAAGGTAATTTATAATAATGTAGGAAGCGTTACAACTTCTAAGAACACCTTACATCACTGTTCGAAACATTAAAAATCCATAATAAACCTAATGAATCCATCCGAGTCATTTAATCATCGTACGACAACTTAGAATATCATACGACTTTGTATGCCACATTAGCAACTTGAAAAGCATGTTACTATAATGTACGACCCCTCACAGCTCCTAACAACACCTTACAATACCGTAAGTAAACATAAAATCCATAATAAACCTAATGAATTCGTCTGTGCCCTTTGAACATCGTATTACAAGTTAGGTCATCTTAAGAATCTGTATGACATATTAGCACGTTGAAAAGCACGTAGGTATGACGTAGGACGCCTTAAAGCTACAAACAACACATTGCAACACCGTACGAAACCATAAAATTCCATAATAAACCTAATGAAATTGTGCAAGTCCTTTCAAGATCGTACGATAACATCAGGACTTGTTACGACGCTGTATGCGACATTAGCAACATTAAAAGCAATTTATAATAATGTAGGACGCGTTACAACTTCTAAGAACACCTTACATCACCGTTCGAAACATTAAAACTCCATAATAAAACTAATGAATCCTCCGAGTAATTTAATCATCGTACGACAACTTAGAATATCTTACGACTCTGTATGCCACATGAGCAACTTGAAAAGCATGTTACTATAATGTACGCCACCTCACAACTCCTAACAACACCTTACAATACCGTAAGTAAACATAAAATCCATAATAAACCTAATGAATTCGTCCGAGTCCTTTGAACATCGTATTACAAGTTAGGTCATCTTAAGAATCTGTATGACATATTAGCACGTTGAAAAGCACGTAAGTATGACGTAGGACGCCTTAAAGCTACAAAAACACCTTACAACACCATACGAAACCATAAAACTCCATAATAAACCTAATGAAATTGTACAAGTCCTTTCAAGATCGTACGATACCATCAGTACTTGTTACGACGCTGTATGCGACATTAGCAACACGAAAAGCAATTTATAATAATGTAGGACGCGTTACAACTTCTAAGAACACCTTCCATCACCGTTCGAAACATTAAAACTCCATAATAAAACTAATGAATTCCTCCGAGTCATTTAATCATCGTACGACAACTTAGAATATCATACGACTCTGTATGCCACATTAGCAACTTGAAAAGCATGTTACTATAATGTACTACACCTCACAGCTCCTAACAACACCTTACAATACCGTAAGTAAACATAAAATCCATAATAAACCTAATGAATTCGTCTGTGCCCTTTGAACATCGTATTACAAGTTAGGTCATCTTAAGAATCTGTATGACATATTAGCACGTTGAAAAGCACGTAGGTATGACGTAGGACGCCTTAAAGCTACAAACAACACATTGCAACACCGTACGAAACCATAAAATTCCATAATAAACCTAATGAAATTGTGCAAGTCCTTTCAAGATCGTACGATAACACCAGGACTTGTTACGACGCTGTATGCGACATTAGCAACATTAAAAGCAATTTATAATAATGTAGGACGCGTTACAACTTCTAAGAACACCTTACATCACCGTTCGAAACATTAAAACTCCATAATAAAACTAATGAATCCTCCGAGTAATTTAATCATCGTACGACAACTTAGAATATCTTACGACTCTGTATGCCACATGAGCAACTTGAAAAGCATGTTACTATAATGTACGCCACCTCACAACTCCTAACAACACCTTACAATACCGTAAGTAAACATAAAATCCATAATAAACCTAATGAATTCGTCCGAGTCCTTTGAACATCGTATTACAAGTTAGGTCATCTTAAGAATCTGTATGACATATTAGCACGTTGAAAAGCACGTAAGTATGACGTAGGACGCCTTAAAGCTACAAAAACACCTTACAACACCATACGAAACCATAAAACTCCATAATAAACCTAATGAAATTGTACAAGTCCTTTCAAGATCGTACGATACCATCAGTACTTGTTACGACGCTGTATGCGACATTAGCAACACGAAAAGCAATTTATAATAATGTAGGACGCGTTACAACTTCTAAGAACACCTTCCATCACCGTTCGAAACATTAAAACTCCATAATAAAACTAATGAATTCCTCCGAGTCATTTAATCATCGTACGACAACTTAGAATATCATACGACTCTGTATGCCACATTAGCAACTTGAAAAGCATGTTACTATAATGTACTACACCTCACAGCTCCTAACAACACCTTACAATACCGTAAGTAAACATAAAATCCATAATAAACCTAATGAATTCGTCTGTGCCCTTTGAACATCGTATTACAAGTTAGGTCATCTTAAGAATCTGTATGACATATTAGCACGTTGAAAAGCACGTAGGTATGACGTAGGTCGCCTTAAAGCTACAAACAACACATTGCAACACCGTACGAAACCATAAAACTCCATAATAAACCTAATGAAATTGTGCAACTCCTTTCAAGATCGTACGATAACATCAGGACTTGTTACGACGCTGTATGCGACATTAGCAACATTAAAAGCAATTTATAATAATGTAGGACGCGTTACAACTTCTAAGAACACCTTACATCACCGTTCGAAACATTAAAAATCCATAATAAACCTAATGAATTCCTCCGAGTCATTTAATCATCGTACGACAACTTAGAATATCTTATGACAATGTATGCTACATTAGCAACTTAAAAAGCATGTTACTATAATGTACGACACCTCACAACTCCTAACAACAACTTACAATACCGTAAGTAAACATAAAATCCATAATAAACCTAATGAATTCGTCCGAGTCCTTTGAACATTGTATTACAAGTTAGGTCATCTTAAGAATCTGTATGACATATTAGCACGTTGAAAAGCACGTAAGTATGACGTAGGACGCCTTAAAGCTCCAAACAACACCTTACAACACCGTACTAAAGCATAAAACTCCATAATAAACCTAATGAAATTGTCCAAGTCCTTTCAAAATCGTACGGTAACATCAGGACTTGTTACGACGATGTATGCGACATTTGCAACATGAAAGGTAATTTATAATAATGTAGGAAGCGTTACAACTTCTAAGAACACCTTACATCACTGTTCGAAACATTAAAAATCCATAATAAACCTAATGAATCCATCCGAGTCATTTAATCATCGTACGACAACTTAGAATATCATACGACTCTGTATGCCACATTAGCAACTTGAAAAGCATGTTACTATAATGTACGACACCTCACAGCTCCTAACAACACCTTACAATACCGTAAGTAAACATAAAATCCATAATAAACCTGATGAATTCGTCTGTGCCCTTTGAACATCGTATTACAAGTTAGGTCATCTTAAGAATCTGTATGACATATTAGCACGTTGAAAAGCACGTAGGTATGACGTAGGACGCCTTAAAGCTACAAACAACACATTGCAACACCGTACGAAACCATAAAATTCCATAATAAACCTAATGAAATTGTGCAAGTCCTTTCAAGATCGTACGATAACATCAGGACTTGTTACGACGCTGTATGCCACATTAGCAACATTAAAAGCAATTTATAATAATGTAGGACGCGTTACAACTTCTAAGAACACCTTACATCACCGTTCGAAACATTAAAACTCCATAATAAAACTAATGAATCCTCCGAGTAATTTAATCATCGTACGACAACTTAGAATATCTTACGACTCTGTATGCCACATGAGCAACTTGAAAAGCATGTTACTATAATGTACGCCACCTCACAACTCCTAACAACACCTTACAATACCATAAGTAAACATAAAATCCATAATAAACCTAATGAATTCGTCCGAGTCCTTTGAACATCGTATTACAAGTTAGGTCATCTTAAGAATCTGTATGACATATTAGCACGTTCAAAAGCACGTAAGTATGACGTAGGACGCCTTAAAGCTACAAAAACACCTTACAACACCATACGAAACCATAAAACTCCATAATAAACCTAATGAAATTGTACAAGTCCTTTCAAGATCGTACGATAACATCAGTACTTGTTACGACGCTGTATGCGACATTAGCAACACGAAAAGCAATTTATAATAATGTAGGACGCGTTACAACTTCTAAGAACACCTTACATCACTGTTCGAAACATTAAAAATCCATAATAAACCTAATGAATCCATCCGAGTCATTTAATCATCTTACGACAACTTAGAATATCATACGACTCTGTATGCCACATTAGCAACTTGAAAAGCATGTTACTATAATGTACGACACCTCACAGCTCCTAACAACACCTTACAATACCGTAAGTAAACATAAAATCCATAATAAACCTGATGAATTCGTCTGTGCCCTTTGAACATCGTATTACAAGTTAGGTCATCTTAAGAATCTGTATGACATATTAGCACGTTGAAAAGCACGTAGGTATGACGTAGGACGCCTTAAAGCTACAAACAACACATTGCAACACCGTACGAAACCATAAAACTCCATAATAAACCTAATGAAATTGTGCAAGTCCTTTCAAGATCGTACGATAACATCAGGACTTGTTACGACGCTGTATGCGACATTAGCAACATTAAAAGCAATTTATAATAATGTAGGACGCGTTACAACTTCTAAGAACACCTTACATCACCGTTCGAAACATTAAAAATCCATAATAAACCTAATGAATTCCTCCGAGTCATTTAATCATCGTACGACAACTTAGAATATCTTACGACAATGTATGCTACATTAGCAACTTAAAAAGCATGTTACTATAATGTACGACACCTCACAACTCCTAACAACACCTTACAATACCGTAAGTAAACATAAAATCCATAATAAACCTAATGAATTCGTCCGAGTCCTTTGAACATTGTATTACAAGTTAGGTCATCTTAAGAATTTGTATGACATATTAGCACGTTGAAAAGCACGTAAGTATGACGTAGGACGCCTTAAAGCTCCAAACAACACCTTACAACACCGTACTAAAGCATAAAACTCCATAATAAACCTAATGAAATTGTCCAAGTCCTTTCAAGATCGTACGATAACATCAGGACTTGTTACGACGCTGTATGCAACATTTGCAACATGAAAAGTAATTTATAATAATGTAGGAAGCGTTACAACTTCTAAGAACACCTTACATCACTGTTCGAAACATTAAAAATCCATAATAAACCTAATGAATCCCTCCGAGTCAATTAATCATCGTACGACAACTTAGAATATCATAGGACTCTGTATGCCACATTAGCAACTTGAAAAGCATGTTACTATAATGTACGACACCTCACAGCTCCTAACAACACCTTACAATACCGTAAGTAAACATAAAATCCATAATAAACCTAATGAATTCGTCTGTGCCCTTTGAACATCGTATTACAAGTTAGGTCATCTTAAGAATCTGTATGACATATTAGCACGTTGAAAAGCACGTAGGTATGACGTAGGACGCCTTAAAGCTACAAACAACACATTGCAACACCGTACGAAACCATAAAACTCCATAATAAACCTAATGAAATTGTGCAAGTCCTTTCAAGATCGTACGATAACATCAGGACTTGTTACAACGCTGTATGCGACATTAGCAACATTAAAAGCAATTTATAATAATGTAGGACGCGTTACAACTTCTAAGAACACCTTACATCACCGTTCGAAACATTAAAACTCCATAATAAAACTAATGAATTCCTCCGAGTCATTTAATTATCGTACGACAACTTAGAATATCTTACGACTCTGTATGCCACATGACCAACTTGAAAAGCATGTTACTATAATGTACGACGCCTCACAACTCCTAACAACACCTTACAATACCATAAGAATACATAAAATCCATAATAAACCTAATGAATTCGTCCGAGTCCTTTGAACATCGTATTACAAGTTAGGTCATCTTAAGAATCTGTATGACATATTAGCACGTTGAAAAGCACGTAAGTATGACGTAGGACGCCTTAAAGCTACAAAAACACCTTACAACACCATACGAAACCATAAAACTCCATAATAAACCTAATGAAATTGTACAAGTCCTTTCAAGATCGTATGATAACATCAGTACTTGTTACGACGCTGTATGCGACATTAGCAACATGAAAAGCAATTTATAATAATGTAGGACGCGTTACAACTTCTAAGAACACCTTACATCACCGTTCGAAACATTAAAACTCCATAATAAAACTAATGAATTCCTCCGAGTCATTTAATCATCGTACGACAACTTAGAATATCATACGACTCTGTATGCCACATTAGCAACTTGAAAAGCATGTTACTATAATGTACGACACCTCACAGCTCCTAACAACACCTTACAATACCGTAAGTAAACATAAAATCCATAATAAACCTAATGAATTCGTCCGAGTCCTTTGAACATCGTATTACAAGTTAGGTCATCTTAAGAATCTGTATGACATATTAGCACGTTGAAAAGCACGTAAGTATGACGTAGGACGCCTTAATGCTACAAAAACACCTTACAACACCATACGAAACCATAAAACTCCATAATAAACCTAATGAAATTGTACAAGTCCTTTAAAGATCGTACGATAACATCAGTACTTGTTACGACGCTGTATGCGACATTAGCAACACGAAAAGCAATTTATAATAATGTAGGACGCGTTACAACTTCTAAGAACACCTTCCAACACCGTTCGAAACATTAAAACTCCATAATAAAACTAATGAATTCCTCCGAGTCATTTAATCATCGTACGACAACTTAGAATATCATACGACTCTGTATGCCACATTAGCAACTTGAAAAGCATGTTACTATAATGTACGACACCTCACAGCTCCTAACAACACCTTACAATACCGTAAGTAAACATAAAATCCATAATAAACCTAATGAATTCGTCTGTGCCCTTTGAACATCGTATTACAAGTTAGGTCATCTTAAGATACTGTATGACATATTAGCACGTTGAAAAGCACGTAGGTATGACGTAGGACGCCTTAAAGCTACAAACAACACATTGCAACACCGTACGAAACCATAAAACTCCATAATAAACCTAATGAAATTGTGCAAGTCCTTTCAAGATCGTACGATAACATCAGGACTTGTTACGACGCTGTATGCGACATTAGCAACATTAAAAGCAATTTATAATAATGTAGGACGCGTTACAACTTCTAAGAACACCTTACATCACCGTTCGAAACATTAAAACTCCATAATAAAACTAATGAATTCCTCCGAGTCATTTAATCATCGTACGACAACTTAGAATATCTTACGACAATGTATGCTACATTAGCAACTTAAAAAGCATGTTACTATAATGTACGACACCTCACAACTCCTAACAACACCTTACAATACCGTAAGTAAACATAAAATCCATAATAAACCTAATGAATTCGTCCGAGTCCTTTGAACATTGTATTACAAGTTAGGTCATCTTAAGAATCTGTATGACATATTAGCACGTTGAAAAGCACGTAAGTATGACGTAGGACGCCTTAAAGCTACAAAAACACCTTACAACACCATACGAAACCATAAAACTCCATAATAAACCTAATGAAATTGTACAAGTCCTTTCAAGATCGTACGATAACATCAGTACTTGTTATGACGCTGTATGCGACATTAGCAACACGGAAAGAAATTTATAATAATGTAGGACGTGTTACAACTTCTAAGAACACCTTCCATCACCGTTCGAAACATTAAAACTCCATAATAAAACTAATGAATTCCTCCGAGTCATTTAATCATCGTACGACAACTTAGAATATCATACGACTCTTTATGCCACATTAGCAACTTGAAAAGCATGTTACTATAATGTACGACACCTCACAGCTCCTAACAACACCTTACAATACCGTAAGTAAACATAAAATCCATAATAAACCTAATGAATTCGTCTGTGCCCTTTGAACATCGTATTACAAGTTAGGTCATCTTAAGAATCTGTATGACATATTAGCACGTTGAAAAGCACGTAGGTATGACGTAGGACGCCTTAAAGCTACAAACAACACATTGCAACACCGTACGAAACCATAAAACTCCATAATAAACCTAATGAAATTGTGCAAGTCCTTTCAAGATCGTACGATAACATCAGGACTTGTTACGACGCTGTATGCGACATTAGCAACATTAAAAGCAATTTATAATAATGTAGGACGCGTTACAACTTCTAAGAACACCTTACATCACCGTTCGAAACATTAAAACTCCATAATAAAACTAATGAATTCCTCCGAGTCATTTAATTATCGTACGACAACTTAGAATACCTTACGACTCTGTATGCCACATGAGCAACTTGAAAAGCATGTTACTATAATGTACGACGCCTCACAACTCCTAACAACACCTTACAATACCGTAAGAAAACATAAAATCCATAATAAACCTAATGAATTCGTCCGAGTCCTTTGAACATCGTATTACAAGTTAGGTCATCTTAAGAATCTGTATGACATATTAGCACGTTGAAAAGCACGTAAGTATGACGTAGGACGCCTTAATGCTACAAAAACACCTTACAACACCATACGAAACCATAAAACTCCATAATAAACCTAATGAAATTGTACAAGTCCTTTCAAGATCGTACGATAACATCAGTACTTGTTACGACGCTGTATGCGACATTAGCAACACGAAAAGCAATTTATAATAATGTAGGACGCGTTACAACTTCTAAGAACACCTTCCATCACCGTCTGAAACATTAAAACTCCATAATAAAACTAATGAATTCCTCCGAGTCATTTAATTATCGTACGACAACTTAGAATATCATACGACTCTGTATGCCACATTAGCAACTTGAAAAGCATGTTACTATAATGTACGACACCTCACAGCTCCTAACAACACCTTACAATACCGTAAGTAAACATAAAATCCATAATAAACCTAATGAATTCGTCTGTGCCCTTTGAACATCGTATTACAAGTTAGGTCATCTTAAGAATCTGTATGACATATTAGCACGTTGAAAAGCACGTAGGTATGACGTAGGACGCCTTAAAGCTACAAACAACACATTGCAACACCGTACGAAACCATAAAACTCCATAATAAACCTAATGAAATTGTGCAAGTCCTTTCAAGATCGTACGATAACATCAGGACTTGTTACGACACTGTATGCGACATTAGCAACATTAAAAGCAATTTATAATAATGTAGGACGCGTTACAACTTCTAAGAACACCTTACATCACCGTTCGAAACATTAAAACTCCATAATAAAACTAATGAATTCCTCCGAGTCATTTAATCATCGTACGACAACTTAGAATATCTTACGACAATGTATGCTACATTAGCAACTTAAAAAGCATGTTACTATAATGTACGACACCTCACAACTCCTAACAACACCTTACAATACCGTAAGTAAACATAAAATCCATAATAAACCTAATGAATTCGTCCGAGTCCTTTGAACATTGTATTACAAGTTAGGTCATCTTAAGAATCTGTATGACATATTAGCATGTTCAAAAGCACGTAAGTATGACGTAGGACGCCTTAAAGCTACAAAAACACCTTACAACACCATACGAAACCATAAAACTCCATAATAAACCTAATGAAATTGTACAAGTCCTTTCAAGATCGTATGATAACATCAGTACTTGTTACGACGCTGTATGCGACATTAGCAACATGAAAAGCAATTTATAATAATGTAGGACACGTTACAACTTCTAAGAACACCTTACATCACCGTTCGAAACATTAAAACTCCATAATAAAACTAATGAATTCCTCCGAGTCATTTAATCATCGTACGACAACTTAGAATATCATACGACTCTGTATGCCACATTAGCAACTTGAAAAGCATGTTACTATAATGTACGACACCTCACAGCTCCTAACAACACCTTACAATACCGTAAGTAAACATAAAATCCATAATAAACCTAATGAATTCGTCCGTGCCCTTTTAACATCGTATTACAAGTTAGGTCATCTTAAGAATCTGTATGACATATTAGCACGTTGAAAAGCACGTAGGTATGACGTAGAACGCCTTAAAGCTACAAACAACACATTGCAACACCGTACGAAACCATAAAACTCCATAATAAACCTAATGAAATTGTGCAAGTCCTTTCAAGATCGTACGATAACATCAGGACTTGTTACGACGCTGTATGCGACATTAGCAACATTAAAAGCAATTTATAATAATGTAGGACGCGTTACAACTTCTAAGAACACCTTACATCACCGTTCGAAACATTAAAACTCCATAATAAAACTTATGAATTCCTCCGAGTCATTTAATTATCGTACGACAACTTAGAATATCTTACGACTCTGTATGCCACATGAGCAACTTGAAAAGCATGTTACTATAATGTACGACACCTCACAACTCCTAACAACACCTTACAATACCGTAAGAAAACATAAAATCCATAATAAACCTAATGAATTCGTCCGAGTCCTTTGAACATCGTATTACAAGTTAGGTCATCTTAAGAATCTGTATGACATATTAGCACGTTGAAAAGCACGTAAGTATGACGTAGGACGCCTTAAAGCTACAAAAACACCTTACAACACCATACGAAACCATAAAACCCCATACTAAACCTAATGAAATTGTACAAGTCCTTTCAAGATCGTATGATAACATCAGTACTTGTTACGACGCTGTATGCGACATTAGCAACATGAAAAGCAATTTATAAAAATGTAGGACGCGTTACAACTTCTAAGAACACCTTACATCACCGTTCGAAACATTAAAACTCCATAATAAAACTAATGAATTCCTCCGAGTCATTTAATCATCGTACGACAACTTAGAATATCATACGACTCTGTATGCCACATTAGCAACTTGAAAAGCATGTTACTATAATGTACGACACCTCACAGCTCCTAACAACACCTTACAATACCGTAAGTAAACATAAAATCCATAATAAACCTAATGAATTCGTCCGTGCCCTTTGAACATCGTATTACAAGTTAGGTCATCTTAAGAATCTGTATGACATATTAGCACGTTGAAAAGCACGTAGGTATGACGTAGGACGCCTTAAAGCTACAAACAACACACTGCAACACCGTACGAAACCATAAAACTCCATAATAAACCTAATGAAATTGTGCAAGTCCTTTCAAGATCGTACGATAACATCAGGACTTGTTACGACGCTGTATGCGACATTAGCAACATTAAAAGCAATTTATAATAATGTAGGATGCGTTACAACTTCTAAATACACCTTACATCACCGTTCGGAACATTAAAACTCCATAATAAAACTAATGAATTCCTCCGAGTCATTTAATCATCGTACGACAACTTAGAATATCTTACGACTCTGTATGCCACATGAGCAACTTGAAAAGCATGTTACTATAATGTACGACACCTCACAACTCCTAACAACACCTTACAATACCGTAAGAAAACATAAAATCCATAATAAACCTAATGAATTCGTCCGAGTCCTTTGAACATCGTATTACAAGTTAGGTCATCTTAAGAATCTGTATGACATATTAGCACGTTGAAAAGCACGTAAGTATGACGTAGGCCGCCTTAAAGCTACAAAAACACCTTACAACACCATACGAAACCATAAAACTCCATAATAAACCTAATGAAATTGTAAAAGTCCTTTCAAGATCGTACGATAACATCAGTACTTGTTACGACGCTGTATGCGACATTAGCAACATGAAAAGCAATTTATAATAATGTAGGACGCATTACAAGTTCTAAGAACACCTTACATCACCGTTCGAAACATTAAAACTCCATAATAAAACTAATGAATTCCTCCGAGTCATTTAATCATCGTACGACAACTTAGAATATCATACGACTCTGTATGCCACATTAGCAACTTGAAAAGCATGTTACTATAATGTACGACACCTCACAGCTCCTAACAACACATTACAATACCGTAAGTAAACATAAAATCCATAATAAACCTAATGAATTCGTCCGTGCCCTTTGAACATCGTATTACAAGTTAGGTCATCTTAAGAATCTGTATGACATATTAGCACGTTGAAAAGCACGTAGGTATGACGTAGGACGCCTTAAAGCTACAAACAACACATTGCAACACCGTACGAAACCATAAAACTCCATAATAAACCTAATTAAATTGTACAAGTCCTTTCAAGATCGTACGATAACATCAGTACTTGTTACGACGCTGTATGCGACGTTAGCAACATGAAAAGCAATTTATAATAATGTAGGACGCGTTACAACTTCTAAGAACACCTTACATCACCGTTCGAAACATTAAAACTCCATAATAAAACTAATGAATTCCTCCGAGTCATTTAATCATCGTACGACAACTTAGAATATCATACGACTCTGTATGCCACATTAGCAACTTGAAAAGCATGTTACTATAATGTACGACACCTCACAGCTCCTAACAACACATTACAATACCGTAAGTAAACATAAAATCCATAATAAACCTAATGAATTCGTCCGTGCCCTTTGAACATCGTATTACAAGTTAGGTCATCTTAAGAATCTGTATGACATATTACCACGTTGAAAAGCACGTAGGTATGACGTAGGACGCCTTAAAGCTACAAACAACACATTGCAACACCGTACGAAACCATAAAACTCCATAATAAACCTAATTAAATTGTACAAGTCCTTTCAAGATCGTACGATAACATCAGTACTTGTTACGACGCTGTATGCGACATTAGCAACATGAAAAGCAATTTATAATAATGTAGGACGCGTTACAACTTCTAAGAACACCTTACATCACCGTTCGAAACATTAAAACTCCATAATAAAACTAATGAATTCCTCCGAGTCATTTAATCATCGTACGACAACTTAGAATATCATACGACTCTGTATGCCACATTAGCAACTTGAAAAGCATGTTACTATAATGTACGACACCTCACAGCTCCTAACAACACCTTACAATACCGTAAGTAAACATAAAATCCATAATAAACCTAATTAATTCGTCCGAGTCCTTTGAACATCGTATTACAAGTTAGGTCATCTTAAGAATCTGTATGACATATTAGCACGTTGAAAAGCACGTAAGTATGACGTAGGCCGCCTTAAAGCTACAAAAACACCTTACAACACCATACGAAACCATAAAACTCCATAATAAACCTAATGAAATTGTAAAAGTCCTTTCAAGATCGTACGATAACATCAGTACTTGTTACGACGCTGTATGCGACATTAGCAACATGAAAAGCAATTTATAATAATGTAGGACGCATTACAACTTCTAAGAACACCTTACATCACCGTTCGAAACATTAAAACTCCATAATAAAACTAATGAATTCCTCCAAGTCATTTAATCATCGTACGACAACTTAGAATATCATACGACTCTGTATGCCACATTAGCAACTTGAAAAGCATGTTACTATAATGTACGACACCTCACAGCTCCTAACAACACATTACAATACCGTAAGTAAACATAAAATCCATAATAAACCTAATGAATTCGTCCGTGCCCTTTGAACATCGTATTACAAGTTAGGTCATCTTAAGAATCTGTATGACATATTAGCACGTTGAAAAGCACGTAGGTATGACGTAGGACGCCTTAAAGCTACAAACAACATATTGCAACACCGTACGAAACCATAAAACTCCATAATAAACCTAATTAAATTGTACAAGTCCTTTCAAGATCGTACGATAACATCAGTACTTGTTACGACGCTGTATGCGACATTAGCAACATGAAAAGCAATTTATAATAATGTAGGACGCGTTACAACTTCTAAGAACACCTTACATCACCGTTCGAAACATTAAAACTCCATAATAAAACTAATGAATTCCTCCGAGTCATTTAATCATCGTACGACAACTTAGAATATCATACGACTCTGTATGCCACATTAGCAACTTGAAAAGCATGTTACTATAATGTACGACACCTCACAGCTCCTAACAACACATTACAATACCGTAAGTAAACATAAAATCCATAATAAACCTAATGAATTCGTCCGTGCCCTTTGAACATCGTATTACAAGTTAGGTCATCTTAAGAATCTGTATGACATATTAGCACGTTGAAAAGCACGTAGGTATGACGTAGGACGCCTTAAAGCTACAAACAACACATTGCAACACCGTACGAAACCATAAAACTCCATAATAAACCTAATTAAATTGTACAAGTCCTTTCAAGATCGTACGATAACATCAGTACTTGTTACGACGCTGTATGCGACATTAGCAACATGAAAAGCAATTTATAATAATGTAGGACGCGTTACAACTTCTAAGAACACCTTACATCACCGTTCGAAACATTAAAACTCCATAATAAAACTAATGAATTCCTCCGAGTCATTTAATCATCGTACGACAACTTAGAATATCATACGACTCTGTATGCCACATTAGCAACTTGAAAAGCATGTTACTATAATGTACGACACCTCACAGCTCCTAACAACACCTTACAATATCGTAAGTAAACATAAAATCCATAATAAACCTAATTAATTCGTCCGAGTCCTTTGAACATCGTATTACAATTTAGGTCATCTTAAGAATCTGTATGGCATATTAGCACGTTGAAAAGCACATAAGTATGACGTAGGACGCCTTAAAGCTACAAAAACACCTTTCAACACCATAAGAAACCATAAAACTCCATAATAAACCTAATGAAATTGTACAAGTCCTTTCAAGATCGTACGATAACATCAGTACTTGTTACGACGCTGTATGTGACATTAGCAACATGAAATGCAATTTATAATAATGTAGGACGCGTTACAACTTCTAAGAACACCTTACATCACCGTTCGAAACATTAAAACTCCATAATAAAACTAATGAATTCCTCCGAGTCATTTAATCATCGTACGACAACTTAGAATATCTTACGACTCTGTATGCCACATGAGCAACTTTAAAAGCATGTTACTATAATGTACGACACCTCACAACTCCTAACAACACCTTACAATACCGTAAGTAAACATAAAATCCAGAATAAACCTAATGAATTCGTCCGAGTCCTTTGAACATTGTATTACAAGTTAGGTCATCTTAAGAATCTGTATGACATATTAGCACGTTGAAAAGCACGTAAGTATGACGTAGGACGCCTTAAAGCTCCAAACAACACCTTATAACACCGTACTAAAGCATAAAACTCCATAATAAACCTAATGAAATTGTCCAAGTCCTTTCAAGATCATACGATAACATCAGGACTTGTTACGACGCTGTATGCGACATTTGCAACATGAAAAGTAATTTATAATAATGTAGGAAGCGTTACAACTTCTAAGAACACCTTACATCACTGTTCGAAACATTAAAAATCCATAATAAACCTAATGAATCCCTCCGAGTCATTTAATCATCGTACGACAATTTAGAATATCATACGACTCTGTATGCCACATTAGCAACTTGAAAAGCATGTTACTATAATGTACGACACCTCACAGCTCCTAACAACACCTTACAATACCGTAAGTAAACATAAAATCCATAATAAACCTAATGAATTCGTCCGTGCCCTTTGAACATCGTATTACAAGTTAGGTCATCTTAAGAATCTGTATGACATATTAGCACGTTGAAAAGCACGTAGGTATGACGTAGGACGCCTTAAAGCTACAAACAACACATTGCAACACCGTACGAAACCATAAAACTCCATAATAAACCTAATGAAATTGTGCAAGTCCTTTCAAGATCGTACGATAACATCAGGACTTGTTACGACGCTGTATGCGACATTAGCAACATTAAAAGCAATTTATAATAATGTAGGACGCGTTACAACTTCTAAGAACACCTTACATCACCGTTCGAAACATTAAAACTCCATAATAAAACTAATGAATTCCTCCGAGTCATTTAATCATCGTACGACAACTTAGAATATCTTACGACTCTGTATGCCACATGAGCAACTTGAAAAGCATGTTACTATAATGTACGACACCTCACAACTCCTAACAACACCTTACAATACCGTAAGAAAACATAAAATCCATAATAAACCTAATGAATTCGTCCGAGTCCTTTGAACATCGTATTACAAGTTAGGTCATCTTAAGAATCTGTATGACATATTAGCACGTTGAAAAGCACGTAAGTATGACGTAGGAAGCCTTAAAGCTACAAAAACACCTTACAACACCATACGAAACCATAAAACTCCATAATAAACCTAATGAAATTGTACAAGTCCTTTCAAGATCGTACGATAACATCAGTACTTGTTACGACACTGTATGCGACATTAGCAACATGAAAAGCAATTTATAATAATGTAGGACGCGTTACAACTTCTAAGAACACCTTACATCACCGTTCGAAACATTAAAAGTCCATAATAAAACTAATGAATTCCTCCGAGTCATTTAATCATCGTACGACAACTTAGAATATCATACGACTCTGTATGCCACATTAGCAACTTGAAAAGCATGTTACTATAATGTACGACACCTCACAGCTCCTAACAACACCTTACAATACCGTAAGTAAACATAAAATCCATAATAAACCTAATGAATTCGTCCGTGCCCTTTGTACATCGTATTACAAGTTAGGTCATGTTAAGAATCTGTATGACATATTAGCACGTTGAAAAGCACGTAGGTATGACGTAGGACGCCTTAAAGCTACAAACAACACATTGCAACACCGTACGAAACCATAAAACTCCATAATAAACCTAATGAAATTGTGCAAGTCCTTTCAAGATCGTACGATAACATCAGGACTTGTTACGACGCTGTATGCGACATTAGCAACATTAAAAGCAATTTATAATAATGTAGGACGCGTTACAACTTCTAAGAACACCTTACATCACAGTTCGAAACATTAAAACTCCATAATAAAACTAATGAATTCCTCCGAGTCATTTAATCATCGTACGACAACTTAGAATATCATACGACTCTGTATGCCACATTAGCAACTTGAAAAGCATGTTACTATAATGTACGACACCTCACAGCTCCTAACAACACCTTACAATACCGTAAGTAAACATAAAATCCATAATAAACCTAATGAATTCGTCCGTGCCCTTTGAACATCGTATTACAAGTTAGGTCATCTTAAGAATCTGTATGACATATTAGCACGTTGAAAAGCACGCAGGTATGACGTAGGACGCCTTAAAGCTACAAACAACACATTGCAACACCGTACGAAACCATAAAAATCCATAATAAACCTAATGAAATTGTGCAAGTCCTTTCAAGATCGTACGATAACATCAGGACTTGTTACGACGCTGTATGCGACATTAGCAACATTAAAAGCAATTTATAATAATGTAGGACGCGTTACAACTTCTAAGAACACCTTACATCACAGTTCGAAACATTAAAACTCCATAATAAAACTAATGAATTCCTCCGAGTCATTTAATCATCGTACGACAACTTAGAATATCTTACGACTCTGTATGCCACATGAGTAACTTCAAAAGCATGTTACTATAATGTACGACACCTCACAACTCCTAACAACACCTTACAATACCGTAAGTAAACATAAAATCCATAATAAACCTAATGAATTCGTCCGAGTCCTTTGAACATCGTATTACAAGTTAGGTCATCTTAAGAATCTGTATGACATATTAGCACGTTGAAAAGCACGTAAGTATGACGTAGGCCGCCTTAAAGCTACAAAAACACCTTACAACACCATACGAAACCATAACACTCCATAATAAACCTAATGAAATTGTACAAGTCCTTTCAAGATCGTACGATAACATCAGTACTTGTTACGACGCTGTATACGACATTAGCAACATGAAAAGCAATTTATAATAATGTAGGACGCGTTACAACTTATAAGAACACCTTACATCACCGTTCAAAACATTAAAACTCCATAATAAAACTCATGAATTCCTCCGAGTCATTTAATCATCGTACGACAACTTAGAATATCATACGACTCTGTATGCCACATTAGCAACTTGAAAAGCATGTTACTATAATGTACGACACCTCACAGCTCCTAACAACACCTTACAATACCGTAAGTAAACATAAAATCCAAAATAAACCTAATGAATTCGTCCGTGCCCTTTGAACATCGTATTACAAGTTAGGTCATCTTAAGAATCTGTATGACATATTAGCACGTTGAAAAGCACGCAGGTATGACGTAGGACGCCTTAAAGCTACAAACAACACATTGCAACACCGTACGAAACCATAAAACTCCATAATAAACCTAATGAAATTGTGCAAGTCCTTTCAAGATCGTACGATAACATCAGGACTTGTTACGACGCTGTATGCGACATTAGCAACATTAAAAGCAATTTATAATAATGTAGGACGCGTTACAACTTCTAAGAACACATTACATCACAGTTCGAAACATTAAAACTCCATAATAAAACTAATGAATTCCTCCGAGTCATTTAATCATCGTACGACAACTTAGAATATCATACGACTCTGTATGCCACATTAGCAACTTGAAAAGCATGTTACTATAATGTACGACACCTCACAGCTCCTAACAACACCTTACAATACCGTAAGTAAACATAAAATCCATAATAAACCTAATGAATTCGTCCGAGTCTTTTGAACATCGTATTACAAGTTAGGTCATCTTAAGAATCTGTATGACATATTAGCACGTTGAAAAGCACGTAAGTATGACGTAGGACGCCTTAAAGCTCCAAACAACACATTGCAACACCGTACGAAACCATAAAACTCCATAATAAACCTAATGAAATTGTGCAAGTCCTTTCAAGATCGTACGATAACATCAGGACTTGTTACGACGCTGTATGCGACATTAGCAACATTAAAAGCAATTTATAATAATGTAGGACGCGTTACAACTTCTAAGAACACCTTACATCACAGTTCGAAACATTAAAACTCCATAATAAACCTAATGAATCCCTCCGAGTCATTTAATCATCGTACGACAATTTAGAATATCATACGACTCTGTATGCCACATTAGCAACTTGAAAAGCATGTTACTATAATGTACGACACCTCACAGCTCCTAACAACACCTTACAATACCGTAAGTAAACATAAAATCCATAATAAACCTAATGAATTCGTCCGTGCCCTTTGAACATCGTATTACAAGTTAGGTCATCTTAAGAATCTGTATGACATATTAGCACGTTGAAAAGCACGTAGGTATGACGTAGGACGCCTTAAAGCTACAAACAACACATTGCAACACCGTACGAAACCATAAAACTCCATAATAAACCTAATGAAACTGTGCAAGTCCTTTCAAGATCGTACGATAACATCAGGACTTGTTACGATGCTGTATGCGACATTAGCAACATTAAAAGCAATTTATAATAATGTAGGACGCGTTACATCTTCTAAGAACACCTTACATCACCGTTCGAAACATTAAAACTCCATAATAAAACTAATGAATTCCTCCGAGTCATTTAATCATCGTACGACAACTTAGAATATCTTACGACTCTGTATGCCACATGAGCAACTTGAAAAGCATGTTACTATAATGTACGACACCTCACAACTCCTAACAACACCTTACAATACCGTAAGAAAACATAAAATCCATAATAAACCTAATGAATTCGTCCGAGTCCTTTGAACATCGTATTACAAGTTAGGTCATCTTAAGAATCTGTATGACATATTAGCACGTTGAAAAGCACGTAAGTATGACGTAGGACGCCTTAAAGCTACAAAAACACCTTACAACACCATACGAAACCATAAAACTCCATAATAAACCTAATGAAATTGTACAAGTCCTTTCAAGAGCGTACGATAACATCAGTACTTGTTACGACGCTGTATGCGACATTAGCAACATGAAAAGCAATTTATAATAATGTAGGACGCGTTACAACTTCTAAGAACACCTTACATCACCGTTCGAAACATTAAAACTCTATAATAAAACTAATGAATTCCTCCGAGTCATTTAATCATCGTACGACAACTTAGAATATCATACGACTCTGTATGCCACATTAGCAACTTGAAAAGCATGTTACTATAATGTACGACACCTCACAGCTCCTAACAACACCTTACAATACCGTAAGTAAACATAAAATCCATAATAAACCTAATGAATTCGTCAGTGCCCTTTGAACATCGTATTACAAGTTAGGTCATCTTAAGAATCTGTATGACATATTAGCACGTTGAAAAGCACGCAGGTATGACGTAGGACGCCTTAAAGCTACAAACAACACATTGCAACACCGTACGAAACCATAAAAATCCATAATAAACCTAATGAAATTGTGCAAGTCCTTTCAAGATCGTACGATAACATCAGGACTTGTTACGACGCTGTATGCGACATTAGCAACATTAAAAGCAATTTATAATAATGTAGGACGCGTTACAACTTCTAAGAACACCTTACATCACAGTTTGAAACATTAAAACTCCATAATAAAACTAATGAATTCCTCCGAGTCATTTAATCATCGTACTGTTGGGTTTTAACAAGATTATCAAAGTTCATATAAACCAATTTATAGAAAAACGCAGCGGATTATTAGTTTAAAATCTCGTTAGTATGTTGATTATTAAACCCGTTTAATAAGCAAAACCCAAAGTCCGGATCCATATACGAAACACATACTATCAAACACAACCATAGGGTGTTTAGTATACTACCTTTCAAGGTGAAGAAGATGATATTCTTGAATGGAAATCTTCAAATGAGAAGACCTCAAGCTTGTATACCCTCAAGCCTCCAACAAACACCATTTTTGCTAGGATTTAACACTTGTAATTTCCTTCCTTCTTGCCTTTTTGTTCTTGGCCGAAATATTGAAAGGAAAAAGGGAGAAGAACCATTTCTTCTTTTGCACTTGTGGGTGTAATGGAGAAAGAAAAAAATTGTGTTAAACAAATGACTAGAGTTTGTGTATGTCACACACAAACCCATTTGCATGCCTTGATAAAAGGAAAACCAACAAAAGAGAGAAAACATGGGGAAAGGGGGCGGCCCATGTGGGTCCCACCCTAACAATTTATTTATTTATTTTTTTTTTGTTTAAATTCTTTCTCTTTACTTATTTAACACAAGGTGTAGCAAAATATATCTCCTAAATGTTATTTAAACAACTTAAACAACATTGTAGAAGATTCTTTCTCTCATAACATAAATCATCCATATAATTTATTTTTAACATAAGTGCAAATATTTAGAAACCCAATTTCTAAATATTCTAAGTGTTGATATTTATTTTAGATCATGTCACAAAATAAATATCACGGTGTTTGTCTAGCTTGTCATTGGGTATGACCCGACTTGGATCATAACGTACTAGCCACATCAATTATAATATGTTTCTTGGGCAGACTAATTCCAACACGTACGACAACTTAGAATATCTTACGACTCTGTATGCCACATGAGTAACTTCAAAAGCATGTTACTATAATGTACGACACCTCACAACTCCTAACAACACCTTACAATACCGTAAGTAAACATAAAATCCATAATAAACCTAATGAATTCGTCCGAGTCCTTTGAACATCGTATTACAAGTTAGGTCATCTTAAGAATCTGTATGACATATTAGCACGTTGAAAAGCACGTAAGTATGACGTAGGCCGCCTTAAAGCTACAAAAACACCTTACAACACCATACGAAACCATAAAACTCCATAATAAACCTAATGAAATTGTACAAGTCCTTTCAAGATCGTACGATAACATCAGTTGTAACACCTATAAAAATTTCGTATCCGAATTATTAGTTAGGATACTCAATCTTGTGGTCATAAAAAGTATTTGGTATATATATATATGACAATTATATTTCAAATATTGTCAAACGAGTAAGAGAATGATTAAATGGCTCTTAGAAATATGAAATGTTTAGACGAACAGTTATTATTATAAGAAAACGTCGAATAATAATAAAATTATATTATAATTGAACTTTCTCCGTTTTTAACGAAACTTAGGTCGATGCGTAGAGAATGATGAGATCGTCCTAACGGTATTTTTATAATTTTATAGAAGGCTATATTTTAAAAGTTATACGAGAAAAACAAATGAAGCAGCTGAATTAATTACTTCTAATAATATAATTAAGCAGGCAGGCACGTCATATATCCCACATCGACGGATGAATTGAAATGAGCTACTTGCTTTCTTTCTATATATAGAAGCTTAGGTTAGAATTTTATATATTCAGTTCTTTTAACGGGAACGCTCTAGTTTAGAGAATCCCGAATATACAGTATCCTGATGGGTGTTGTTAGTAGTCGTTTTTGAAGCACGAGTAGGGAGACTCTACGTCAAATTGCCGTAGATAGTTTAAGAGGTATATTCTTGTTAAATTTATTTATAGTTAATAGTTGTGTTTATTAGTATATATATATTTTGTGGGGCTTAGGGTCAGGGTCGGGGTAGACATTGGGTAACTTTAACCTGGTCTAGACATGGACTGATCAACCATGTCTAAACTAGATAGAGTTATCCATAGTTGACCACGACGATGACAAGCCAGTACCTACTCCTTATATAATTAATAGCTAAGATTTGCCCTAATTATAAATAGGAACCAAACTTCATAGCTGTTATAGTGGCGCCAGTTAAGCCACATGTATAGATTCAAAGTGCACAAGGATCTTGCTCAGAAATCTCAAAGGGTTATAGAGTTAGAAGAAGTGTTGTCCAATGGCAGTTATTCCAATTAAGGTGAATACATTTGTATTTTAAATGCTTTTACGAAATCTTTGTTATTTCGAAACCAGCATGAAAAGTAGTTAATTTATTAATGCATGCTGGTAAAATACGAGACGGACACTTGGCACGTACGATCTGATCAGAAACGGTATACACGTGTTTAGGCAGAACTCATACGGTGAGTTCTGTAACTAAGCGTGGCTGGTACAGTTTGTGTGCCCAAAGGAGTGAGATTCCCTAGGCACCAGAGTTATAATGAAATAACTCACAGCCAACAAACTGTTATCAGTGTGCAAGATGGTGTGTATTTTATCCATGTTCCTAGTATGGTTAATCTAAATTAATGCTTTCATGCTTATAAATGATTTGGGTCTACAAATGATATTCACCAGCATTATCGCTGATGTTTTATTTTTAAAAACATTTTACAGGTAATGAGTAAAAGAATGGAAATGCTAAGTGCCATGTTGTACATATGATGTTTTACATGTGCACGTTAGCTAATTAAGCACAAGATACATCAAGAAGAATGGACGCATTCGATGAAGAAATCTTGTGGCTTTAAATAGTAATATGAAATTACTATGTTTTGTAAAATAACGGGTAGTTAAGCCCAGTTATATGAAAACAATGTCAAATAACGGGTAGTTAAGCCCAGTTATATGAAAACGATGTTTGCAAACATTGTAAAATTTTATGAAATGGGACCAAGTTTTGAGAAAAATATTCCGCTGCATTGAACTCTGTGTTTTCAGAATAAAATAATCAAAGCAGGTACCAATCGGGTCACACGTCCGGGCATGCCAAACCCGGGGTGTGACAGGTTGGTATCAGAGCCACAGGTTTCAGCGAATTAGATACTTGATTTAGTATCTAGGCTTTAACCATGATTTGAAAGAATGCATACTAAGAAATGTAGGTAGATATTTGTATTGAAATGTATGACTTACTATATAAGTCAAAACAATAGTTTGTTTTCTATTGCTTTAGATATGATGCCTACTAAGAAAAAGTAGGTAGGTGCATGTAGTTAAATGCTTTATAGCATATTAGAAGACATTATTTTGTTTTCTATCTATATAATAATAATCCTACACCAGACTTTATGTCTGATGATATTAGGGATTTCCTTTCCTGTAGAATGTCTAAACAAATAAGTGGACCTTCTACTAATACTCGAAGGAGAAAGAAAAAAGAAAGATATATTGAAAATAATAATCTGGATAATCAAACTCTCAAAGGAGATGAGGTACAATAGATGATTAATCAAGGAATAGCAAATGCTATACCAAAATTTATAGAAGCTCCAGAAAAGAATCATGAAAGTAAAAAAGAAAAAGAAAAGAACATTAGAAAGAAAGCTATACAAATGGATCATGAAATAAAGATTGTCTTTAAATGGTCGAATTCAAAATCATACTAATAAGCTCGAACATTATGCAGTGAAACTGTCTGACTAGTCTAAGTAAGATATTCCATAAAAAAAATGAACAATTGAATTATATAGTTGAGTCAAACCTTAGTAAACTTAGGATGTGAACATTCTTTTATAGAATACTATAATACTTTTATGTGTTCTTAGACTTTAGAATCCTGAATACTAATATGACCCATAAAAGAAAATGTTTATATTGTGAAAAGCAAAATAAGTTGTTAATGACAACTGAACAATATCATGGAATGAAAATAATATTCCTCATAACGGCTATGTTATATCTAGTGGTTATACTATGAAGGAAGATAAAACCCGCTAAACTACACTTAGTAAATAAGGTGTAATAGCCGAAGCTATAGAAGATGGATACCAAATGATAAAAGAATCGAAATCGAATTGTTGCAAGTATTAATGTTATCATCGATGACATAAGGGACATGACAAGAACCTGAAACATCTTAAGGACAAGAATAAAGACTTTGAGTTAAGTATTAATCACATCAATTATCTTAAAGATAATTAGGTATGATAAAACCTCTAAGGATTCAGATTGATAAGTTTCAATGAGACATAAAAGGCAAATTGTTGAAAATATTGTCAAAATCATACCCAAATGATCATCAAAACTTGAATAAAAAGTCAATGTGAATGTGAACACTATACTAAACATACTTCTACTAGGAAACATTGAAAGTGATGACTAGACTGAGCCTATACTTCGATATATGACGCAGTCATGCACTTAAAAATATGGCTAAACTAAGAGCATACAGTCAAGTATGACAGCCATATATTTGAAAAATGATGCCTAAACAAAAAAGCATACATTCAAGTATGATGTGCCCAAAAAAATGGTGGCTAAACTAAAAGCATACAATCAAGTATGATATGACTATATATTTGAAAATGATGGCTAAACTAAGAGCATACGGTCAAGTATGACGTGGCCATATATTTGAAAAATGATGGGTAAACTAAAAGCATACAGACAAGTATGATGTGACCATGAATTTGAGCTATGGTGACTAAACTAAGAACACATGCTACGATATGTGAAGTGATCGTAACGCATAATAAACAAACAGAAAGTGTATGCCATTGTCAGTGGCACACTTGACAAAATGAGTATATGTTTATATAAAGGGAAGATAACTTCTGAAAGATACTTATTAAGAATGTCTTGAACATGCAAAGTGGTACATAGCTAACCACACTTGGCCCCCAAATTTAAGAAAATGACCTATCATATAAAATCTTGCCCTATAGTGAGATTTTGAAATGGTTGGTAGATGATACGACCATAGTCATGATAGGGATAATGGCATAGTTGGATCACTAGTTATAAGAAAACTAGCTAGCTTTACCACAGACTATGAACGTTGAGAACATTGAGTATATTAAGGATATCAAGATTATAGAAAACTCGAAAGAAAGAAACTTTCAAATGGGGACCAGAACAAGTTGAAGCTTTTAAAACCCTGAGAGAAAAGTTGACGAATGCACCAATCTTAGCATTGCCTGAAGGTAACGAATACTTTGTTGTATTCTGTGATGCATCATACACCGGCTTTGGGTGTGTGTTAATGCAACGAGATAAAGTTATCGCTTATGCATCTCGTCAACTTAAAGTCAATGAAATAGGTTATCCAACTCATGACTTAGAGTTAGATGCCATAATCCTTCCGCTAAAGTTATGGAGGCACTATCTTTATGGAGCTAGATTTACTATATACTCAGTTCATAAGAGTTTAAAACACATATTTGATCAGAAGGAGTTAAACATGAGACAAAGACGTTGGATGGAAATCTTGAGTGCTTATGATTGTGAAATCTATTATCACGAGGGGAGAGCCAACGTTGTGGTTGATGCCTTGAGCAGAAAAGAACATGAAAAACCTAAAAGAGTTTGGGCCTTACGACTTGAACTACAAGTTGATTTAATGGGTCAACTAAAGGATGCTCAATTGATGGCCCGGGAAAATGAAAATATTGAGAAAGAAGGAATGAATGGAATGCTCAATCAACTAGTTAAAGGAGACGATAAAATTCTTAGAATGAATAAGCGTATCTGGGTGCCAATTACTGGTAATCTTAGATAAAGGATCCTGGAAGAGGCTCACAAATCTAAATATTCAATGTACCCAGTAAGAGACAAAATGTATAAAAATCTAAAAAGCAATTACGGGTGGATAGGCATGAAGAAACCTATTACTACATACGTTGCAAAATGTCTAACTTGCTCACAAGTTAAAGCAGAACACCAAAAGCCATATGGTTTATTGCAACAGTTAGAGCTACCGGTATGGAAATGGGAAATGATAACCATGGACTTTATCACTAAACTTCCACGAACCAGTCGTGGGAATGATACGATTTGGGTCATCGTTGACAGACTCACAAAGTCTGCCTATTTTCTTCTAATGAAAAAAACACACTCTATGGATAAGTTGGCATGACTTTATGTTAATGAAATAGTATCTTTGCACGGTGTGCTTTATTCCATAGTATCATATCGAGATAGTCGTTTTACATCCCGATTCTGGAAAAGCTTCCAGAAAGCTTTGGGAACAAAGTTAAATCATCCAAACTGATGGACAAAGTGAGAGAACCATCCAAACTTTGAAAGATATGCTTCGAGCGTGCGTGCTTGACTTTGGTGGTAGTTGGGATGATCATCTGCCATTAATGGAGTTCTCTTATAACAATAGTTATCATTCAAGTATTAATGCAGCGCCATTTGAAGCCTTGTATGGCAGAAAATGCAAAACCCCTGTATGTTGGTCTGAAATTGGTGAAAATCAGTTATCGGGACCAGAAGTTGTCCAGGAGACAACTGATAAGGTTCTCCAAATCCGAGAGCATTTGAATTTAACTAGAGAACGACAAAAGAAATATGCTGATAAAAGAAGGAAGCCGTTAGCATTTGCCAAAGATGATAAGGTGTTGTTAAAAGTTTCACCTTGGAAAGGTGTTGTGCGATTTGGAAAGAAATGGAAACTTAGTCCATGTTTTGTAGGACCTTTCAAGGTAATTAAAAGAGTAGGACCGGTGGCTTATCAGTTGCAGCTACCGGAGCTAATGAATGGAATACATGATGTGTTTCATGTATCAAATCTAAGAAAATGTCTGGCAGACGAGACATTGAAAACGCCATTAGAGGACGTAAAGTTTGATGAAAACTTGATGTTTAAAGAACAACCCTTGCAGGTAGAAGACAACCAAGTGAAATGGTTAAAGAGGAAAATATTAACTCTTGTGAAAGTAAGATGGAACTCCTAGCGTGGTCCAGAATATAATTAGGAGTTAGAATCACAGATGAAAAAGAAGTACCCTCACCTGTTCCAGTAAATCTCGAGGACGAGATTTAAATAAAGGTAGGGAGGATGTAACACCTATAAAAATTTCGTATCCGAATTATTAGTTAGGATACTCAATCTTGTGGTCATAAAAAGTATTTGGTATATATATATGACAATTATATTTCAAATATTGTCAAACGAGTAAGAGAATGATTAAATGGCTCTTAGAAATATGAAATGTTTAGACGAACAGTTATTATTATAAGAAAACGTCGAATAATAATAAAATTATATTATAATTGAACTTTCTCCGTTTTTAACGAAACTTAGGTCGATGCGTAGAGAATGATGAGATCGTCCTAACGGTATTTTTATAATTTTATAGAAGGCTATATTTTAAAAGTTATACGAGAAAAACAAATGAAGCAGCTGAATTAATTACTTCTAATAATATAATTAAGCAGGCAGGCACGTCATATATCCCACATCGACGGATGAATTGAAATGAGCTACTTGCTTTCTTTCTATATATAGAAGCTTAGGTTAGAATTTTATATATTCAGCTCTTTTAACGGGAACGCTCTAGTTTAGAGAATCCCGAATATACAGTATCCTGATGGGTGTTGTTAGTAGTCGTTTTTGAAGCACGAGTAGGGAGACTCTACGTCAAATTGCCGTAGATAGTTTAAGAGGTATATTCTTGTTAAATTTATTTATAGTTAATAGTTGTGTTTATTAGTATATATATATTTTGTGGGGCTTAGGGTCAGGGTCGGGGTAGACATTGGGTAACTTTACCCTGGTCTAGACATGGACTGATCAACCATGTCTAAACTAGATAGAGTTATCCATAGTTGACCACGACGATGACAAGCCAGTACCTACTCCTTATATAATTAATAGCTAAGATTTGCCCTAATTATAAATAGGAACCAAACTTCATAGCTGTTATAGTGGCGCTAGTTAAGCCACATGTATAGATTCAAAGTGCACAAGGATCTTGCTCAGAAATCTCAAAGGGTTATAGAGTTAGAAGAAGTGTTGTCCAATGGCAGTTATTCCAATTAAGGTGAATACATTTGTATTTTAAATGCTTTTACGAAATCTTTGTTATTTCGAAACCAGCATGAAAAGTAGTTAATTTATTAATGCATGCTGGTAAAATACGAGACGGACACTTGGCACGTACGATCTGATCAGAAACGGTATACACGTGTTTAGGCAGAACTCATACGGTGAGTTCTGTAACTAAGCGTGGCTGGTACAGTTTGTGTGCCCAAAGGAGTGAGATTCCCTAGGCACCAGAGTTATAATGAAATAACTCACAGCCAACAAACTGTTATCAGTGTGCAAGATGGTGTGTATTTTATCCATGTTCCTAGTATGGTTAATCTAAATTAATGCTTTCATGCTTATAAATGATTTGGGTCTACAAATGATATTCACCAGCATTATCGCTGATGTTTTATTTTTAAAAACATTTTACAGGTAATGAGTAAAAGAATGGAAATGCTAAGTGCCATGTTGTACATATGATGTTTTACATGTGCACGTTAGCTAATTAAGCACAAGATACATCAAGAAGAATGGACGCATTCGATGAAGAAATCTTGTGGCTTTAAATAGTAATATGAAATTACTATGTTTTGTAAAATAACGGGTAGTTAAGCCCAGTTATATGAAAACAATGTCAAATAACGGGTAGTTAAGCCCAGTTATATGAAAACGATGTTTGCAAACATTGTAAAATTTTATGAAATGGGACCAAGTTTTGAGAAAAATATTCCGCTGCATTGAACTCTGTGTTTTCAGAATAAAATAATCAAAGCAGGTACCAATCGGGTCACACGTCCGGGCATGCCAAACCCGGGGTGTGACATCAGTACTTGTTACGACGCTGTATACGACATTAGCAACATGAAAAGCAATTTATAATAATGTAGGACGCGTTACAACTTCTAAGAACACCTTACATCACCGTTCAAAACATTAAAACTCCATAATAAAACTCATGAATTCCTCCGAGTCATTTAATCATCGTACGACAACTTAGAATATCATACGACTCTGTATGCCACATTAGCAACTTGAAAAGCATGTTACTATAATGTACGACACCTCACAGCTCCTAACAACACCTTACAATACCGTAAGTAAACATAAAATCCAAAATAAACCTAATGAATTCGTCCGTGCCCTTTGAACATCGTATTACAAGTTAGGTCATCTTAAGAATCTGTATGACATATTAGCACGTTGAAAAGCACGCAGGTATGACGTAGGACGCCTTAAAGCTATAAACAACACATTGCAACACCGTACGAAACCATAAAACTCCATAATAAACCTAATGAAATTGTGCAAGTCCTTTCAAGATCGTACGATAACATCAGGACTTGTTACGACGCTGTATGCGACATTAGCAACATTAAAAGCAATTTATAATAATGTAGGACGCGTTACAACTTCTAAGAACACATTACATCACAGTTCGAAACATTAAAACTCCATAATAAAACTAATGAATTCCTCCGAGTCATTTAATCATCGTACGACAACTTAGAATATCATACGACTCTGTATGCCACATTAGCAACTTGAAAAGCATGTTACTATAATGTACGACACCTCACAGCTCCTAACAACACCTTACAATACCGTAAGTAAACATAAAATCCATAATAAACCTAATGAATTCGTCCGTGCCCTTTGAACATCGTATTACAAGTTAGGTCATCTTAAGAATCTGTATGACATATTAGCACGTTGAAAAGCACGCAGGTATGACGTAGGACGCCTTAAAGCTACAAACAACACATTGCAACACCGTACGAAACCATAAAACTCCATAATAAACCTAATGAAATTGTGCAAGTCCTTTCAAGATCGTACGATAACATCAGGACTTGTTACGACGCTGTATGCGACATTAGCACCATTAAAAGCAATTTATAATAATGTAGGACGCGTTACAACTTCTAAGAACACCTTACATCACAATTCGAAACATTAAAACTCCATAATAAAACTAATGAATTCCTCCGAGTCATTTAATCATCGTACGAAAACTTAGAATATCTTACGACTCTGTATGCCACATGAGCAACTTCAAAAGCATGTTACTATAATGTACGACACCTCACAACTCCTAACAACACCTTACAATACCGTAAGTAAACATAAAATCCATAATAAACCTAATGAATTCGTCCGAGTCCTTTGAACATCGTATTACAAGTTAGGTCATCTTAAGAATCTGTATGACATATTAGCACGTTGAAAAGCACGTAAGTATGACGTAGGCCGCCTTAAAGCTACAAAAACACCTTACAACACCATACGAAACCATAAAACTCCATAATAAACCTAATGAAATTGTACAAGTCCTTTCAAGATCGTACGATAACATCAGTACTTGTTACGACGCTGTATACGACATTAGCAACATGAAAAGCAATTTATAATAATGTAGGACGCGTTACAACTTCTAAGAACACCTTACATCACCGTTCAAAACATTAAAACTCCATAATAAAACTAATGAATTCCTCCGAGTCATTTAATCATCGTACGACAACTTAGAATATCATACGACTCTGTATGCCACATTAGCAACTTGAAAAGCATGTTACTATAATGTACGACACCTCACAGCTCCTAACAACACCTTACAATACCGTAAGTAAACATAAAATCCCTAATACACCTAATGAATTCGTCCGTGCCCTTTGAACATCGTATTACACGTTAGGTCATCTTAAGAATCTGTATGACATATTAGCACGTTGAAAAGCACGTAGGTATGACGTAGGACGCCTTAAAGCTACAAACAACACATTGCAACACCGTACGAAACCATAAAACTCCATAATAAACCTAATGAAATTGTGCAAGTCCTTTCAAGATCGTACGATAACATCAGGACTTGTTACGACGCTGTATGCGACATTAGCAACATTAAAAGCAATTTATAATAATGTAGGACGCGTTACAACTTCTAAGAACACCTTACATCACCGTTCGAAACATTAAAACTCCATAATAAAACTAATGAATTCCTCCGAGTCATTTAATCATCGTACGACAACTTAGAATATCTTACGACTCTGTATGCCACATGAGCAATTTGAAAAGCATGTTACTATAATGTACGACACCTCACAACTCCTAACAACACCTTACAATACCGTAAGAAAACATAAAATCCATAATAAACCTAATGAATTCGTCCGAGTCGTTTGAACATCGTATTACAAGTTAGGTCATCTTAAGAATCTGTATGACATATTAGCACGTTGAAAAGCACGTAAGTATGACGTAGGACGCCTTAAAGCTACAAAAACACCTTACAACACCATACGAAACCATAAAACTCCATAATAAACCTAATGAAATTGTACAAGTCCTTTCACGATCGTATGATAACATCAGTACTTCTTACAACGCTGTATGCGACATTAGCAACATGAAAAGCAATTTATAATAATGTAGGACGCGTTACAACTTCTAAGAACACCTTACATCAGCGTTCGAAACATTAAAACTCCATAATAAAACTAATGAATTCCTCCGAGTCATTTAATCATCGTACGACAACTTAGAATATCTTACGACTCTGTATGCCACATGAGCAACTTGAAAAGCATGTTACTATAATGTACGACACCTCACAACTCCTATCAACACCTTACAATACCGTAAGTAAACATAAAATCCATAATAAACCTAATGAATTCGTCCGAGTCCTTTGAACATCGTATTACAAGTTAGGTCATCTTAAGAATCTGTATGACATATTAGCACGTTGAAAAGCACGTAAGTATGACGTAGGACGCCTTAAAGCTCCAAACACCACCTTACAACACCGTGCCAAACCATAAAACTCCATAATAAACCTAATTAAATTGTACAAGTCCTTTCAAGATCGTACGATAACATCAGTACTTGTTACGACGCTGTATGCGACATTAGCAACATGAAAAGCAATTTATAATAATGTAGGACGCGTTACAACTTCTAAGAACACCTTACATCAGCGTTCGAAACATTAAAACTCCATAATAAAACTAATGAATTCCTCCGAGTCAATTAATCATCGTACGACAACTTAGAATATCTTACGACTCTGTATGCCACATGAGCAACTTGAAAAGCATGTTACTATAATGTACGACACCTCACAACTCCTATCAACACCTTACAATACCGTAAGTAAACATAAAATCCATAATAAACCTAATGAATTCGTCCGAGTCCTTTGAACATCGTATTACAAGTTAGGTCATCTTAAGAATCTGTATGACATATTAGCACGTTGAAAAGCACGTAAGTATGACGTAGGACGCCTTAAAGCTCCAAACACCACCTTACAACACCGTGCCAAACCATAAAACTCCATAATAAACCTAATTAAATTGTACAAGTCCTTTCAAGATCGTACGATAACATCAGTACTTGTTACGACGCTGTATGCGACATTAGCAACATTAAAAGCAATTTATAATAATGTAGGACGCGTTACAACTTCTAAGAACACCTTACATCAGCGTTCGAAACATTAAAACTCCATAATAAAACTAATGAATTCCTCCGAGTCATTTAATCATCGTACGACAACTTAGAATATCTTACGACTCTGTATGCCACATGAGCAATTTGAAAAGCATGTTACTATAATGTACGACACCTCACAACTCCTAACAACACCTTACAATACCGTAAGAAAACATAAAATCCATAATAAACCTAATGAATTCGTCCGAGTCGTTTGAACATCGTATTACAAGTTAGGTCATCTTAAGAATCTGTATGACATATTAGCACGTTGAAAAGCACGTAAGTATGACGTAGGACGCCTTAAAGCTACAAAAACACCTTACAACACCATACGAAACCATAAAACTCCATAATAAACCTAATGAAATTGTACAAGTCCTTTCAAGATCGTATGATAACATCAGTACTTCTTACGACGCTGTATGCGACATTAGCAACATGAAAAGCAATTTATAATAATGTAGGACGCGTTACAACTTCTAAGAACACCTTACATCAGCGTTCGAAACATTAAAACTCCATAATAAAACTAATGAATTCCTCCGAGTCATTTAATCATCGTACGACAACTTAGAATATCTTACGACTCTGTATGCCACATGAGCAACTTGAAAAGCATGTTACTATAATGTACGACACCTCACAACTCCTATCAACACCTTACAATACCGTAAGTAAACATAAAATCCATAATAAACCTAATGAATTCGTCCGAGTCCTTTGAACATCGTATTACAAGTTAGGTCATCTTAAGAATCTGTATGACATATTAGCACGTTGAAAAGCACGTAAGTATGACGTAGGACGCCTTAAAGCTCCAAACACCACCTTACAACACCGTGCCAAACCATAAAACTCCATAATAAACCTAATTAAATTGTACAAGTCCTTTCAAGATCGTACGATAACATCAGTACTTGTTACGACGCTGTATGCGACATTAGCAACATGAAAAGCAATTTATAATAATGTAGGACGCGTTACAACTTCTAAGAACACCTTACATCACCGTTCGAAACATTAAAACTCCATAATAAAACTAATGAATTCCTCCGAGTCATTTAATCATCGTACGACAACTTAGAATATCTTACGACTCTGTATGCCACATGAGCAACTTGAAAAGCATGTTACTATAATGTACGACACCTCACAACTCCTAACAACACCTTACAATACCGTAAGTAAACATAAAATCCATAATAAACCTAATGAATTCGTCCGAGTCCTATGAACATCGTATTACAAGTTAGGTCATCTTAAGAATCTGTATGACATATTAGCACGTTGAAAAGCACGTAAGTATGACGTAGGACGCCTTAAAGCTCCAAACAACACCTTACAACACCGTGCCAAACCATAAAACTCCATAATAAACCTAATTAAATTGTACAAGTCCTTTCAAGATCGTACGATAACATCAGTACTTGTTACGACGCTGTATGCGACATTAGCAACATGAAAAGCAATTTATAATAATGTAGGACACGTTACAACTTCTAAGAACACCTTACATCACCGTTCGAAACATTAAAACTCCATAATAAAACTAATGAATTCCTCCGAGTCATTTAATCATCGTACGACAACTTAGAATATCATACGACTCTGTATGCCACATTAGCAACTTGAAAAGCATGTTACTATAATGTACGACACCTCACAGCTCCTAACAACACCTTACAATACCGTAAGTAAACATAAAATCCATAATAAACCTAATGAATTCGTCCGTGCCCTTTGAACATCGTATTACAAGTTAGGTCATCTTAAGAATCTGTATGACATATTAGCACGTTGAAAAGCACGTAGGTATGACGTAGGACGCCTAAAGCTACAAACAACACATTGCAACACCGTACGAAACCATAAAACTCCATAATAAACCTAATGAAATTGTGCAAGTCCTTTCAAGATCGTACGATAACATCAGGACTTGTTACGACGCTGTATGCGACATTAGCAACATTAAAAGCAATTTATAATAATGTAGGACGCGTTACAACTTCTAAGAACACCTTACATCACCGTTCGAAACATTAAAACTCCATAATAAAACTAATGAATTCCTCCGAGTCATTTAATCATCGTACGACAACTTAGAATATCTTACGACTCTGTATGCCACATGAGCACTTGAAAAGCATGTTACTATAATGTACGACACCTCACAACTCCTAACAACACCTTACAATACCGTAAGAAAACATAAAATCCATAATAAACCTAATGAATTCGTCCGAGTCCTTTGAACATCGTATTACAAGTTAGGTCATCTTAAGAATCTGTATGACATATTAGCACGTTGAAAAGCACGTAAGTATGACGTAGGACGCCTTAAAGCTACAAAAACACCTTACAACACCATACGAAACCATAAAACTCCATAATAAACCTAATGAAATTGTACGTACAAGTCCTTTCAAGATCGTATGATAACATCAGTACTTCTTACGACGCTGTATGCGACATTAGCAACATGAAAAGCAATTTATAATAATGTAGGACGCGTTACAACTTCTAAGAACACCTTTCATCACCGTTCGAAACATTAAAACTCCATAATAAAACTAATGAATTCCTCCGAGTCATTTAATCATCGTACGACAACTTAGAATATCTTACGACTCTGTATGCCACATGAGCAACTTGAAAAGCATGTTACTATAATGTACGACACCTCACAACTCCTAACAACACCTTACAATACCGTAAGTAAACATAAAATCCATAATAAACCTAATGAATTCGTCCGAGTCCTTTGAACATCGTATTACAAGTTAGGTCATCTTAAGAATCTGTATGACATATTAGCACGTTGAAAAGCACGTAAGTATGACGTAGGACGCCTTAAAGCTCCAAACACCACCTTACAACACCGTGCCAAAACATAAAACTCCATAATAAACCTAATTAAATTGTACAAGTCCTTTCAAGATCGTACGATAACATCAGTACTTGTTACGACGCTGTATGCGACATTAGCAACATGAAAAGCAATTTATAATAATGTAGGACGCGTTACAACTTCTAAGAACACCTTACATCACCGTTCGAAACATTAAAACTCCATAATAAAACTAATGAATTCCTCCGAGTCATTTAATCATCGTACGACAACTTAGAATATCTTACGACTCTGTATGCCACATGAGCAACTTGAAAAGCATGTTACTATAATGTACGACACCTCACAACTCCTAACAATACCTTACAATACCGTAAGTAAACATAAAATCCATAATAAACCTAATGAATTCGTCCGAGTCCTTTGAACATCGTATTACAAGTTAGGTCATCTTAAGAATCTGTATGACATATTAGCACGTTGAAAAGCACGTAAGTATGACGTAGGACGCCTTAAAGCTCCAAACAACACCTTACAACACCGTGCCAAACCATAAAACTCCATAATAAACCTAATTAAATTGTACAAGTCCTTTCAAGATCGAACGATAACATCAGTACTTGTTACGACGCTGTATGCGACATTAGCAACATGAAAAGCAATTTATAATAATGTAGGACGCGTTACAACTTCTAAGAACACCTTACATCACCGTTCGAAACATTAAAACTCCATAATAAAACTAATGAATTCCTCCGAGTCATTTAATCATTGTACGACAACTTAGAATATCTTACGACTCTGTATGCCACATGAGCAACTTTAAAAGCATGTTACTATAATGTACGACACCTCACAACTCCTAACAACACCTTACAATACCGTAAGTAAACATAAAATCCATAATAAACCTAATGAATTCGTCCGAGTCCTTTGAACATCGTATTACAAGTTAGATCATCTTAAGAATCAGTATGACATATTAGCACGTTGAAAAGCATGTAGGTATGACGTAGGACGCCTTAAAGCTCCAAACAACACCTTACAACACCGTGCGAAACCATAAAACTCCGTAATAAACCTAATGAAATTGTCCAAGTCCTTTCAAGATCGTACGATAACATCAGTACTTGTTACGACGCTGTATGCGACATTAGCAACATTAAAAGCAATTTATAATAATGTAGGACGCGTTACAACTTCTAAGAACACCTTACATCACAGTTCGAAACATTAAAACTCCATAATAAACCTAATGAATTCCTCCGAGTCATTTAATCATCGTACGACAACTTAGAATATCTTACGACTCGGTATGCAAAATTAGCAACTTGAAAAGCATGTTACTATATTGTACGACACCTCACAAATCGTAACAACACCTTTCAATACCGTAAGTAAACATAAAATCCATAATAAACCTAATGAATTCGTCCGAGTCCTTTGAACATCTTATTACAAGTTAGGTCATCTTAAGAATCTGTATGACATATTAGCACGTTGAAAAGCACGTAAGTATGACGTAGGACGCCTTAAAGCTCCAAACAACACCTTACAACATCGTGCGAAACCATAAAACTCCATAATAAACCTAATGAAATCGTCCAAGTCCTTTCAAGATCGTACGATAACATCAGGACTTGTTACGACGCTGTATGCGACATTAGCAACATTAAAAGCAATTTATAATAATGTTGGACGCGTTACAACTTCTAAGAACACCTTACATCACCGTACGAAACATTAAAACTCCATAATAAACCTAATGAATACCTCCGAGTCATTTAATCATCGTACAACAACTTTGAAGATCTTACGACTCTGTATGCCACATTAGCACCTTGAAAAGCATGTTAGTATACTGTACGACACCTCACAACACTTAACAACACTTTACAATAACGTACGTAAAAGTAAAATCCATAATAAACCTAATGAATTCGTCTGAGTCCTTTGAACATCATACGATAACTCAGGACTTGTTACGACTCTGTATGTTACATTACCAACATGAAAATTAATTTATAATAATGTAGGACGTGTTACAACTTCTTAGAAAACCTTATATCGCAGTACGAAACATTAAAACTCCATATTAAACCTAATGAATTTCTTTATAACAACACCTTACAATACCGTACGTAAAAATAAAATCCATAATAAACCTAATGAATTCGTCCGAGTCCTATGAACATCGTACGATAACTCAGGACTTGTTACGCTGTATGTGACATTACCAACATGAAAAGTAATTTAGAAAAATGTAGGACACGTTACAACTTCTAAGAACATCTTACATCACGGTACGAAACCTTAAAACTCCATAATAAACCTAATGAATTAGTCCGAGTCCTATGAACATCGTACGATAACTCATGACTTGTTACGACTCTGTATGTGACATTAGCAACATGAAAAGTAATTTAGAATAATGTAAGTCGCGTTACAACTTCTAAGAACACCTTACATCACCGTACGAAACATTAAAACTCCATAATAAACCTAATGAATTCCTCCGAGTCATTTAAACGTAATACGCAACTTAGAATATATTACGACTATGTATGCCACATTAGCTCCTTAAAAAGCATGTTAGTATCATGTACGACACCTCACAACTCCTAACAACACCTTACAATACCGTAGGTAAAAATAAAATCCATAATAAACCTAATGAATTCGTCCATGTCCTTTGAACATCGTACGAAAACTCAGGACTTGTTACGACTCAGTATGTGAAATTAGCAACATGAAAAGTAATTTAGAATAATGTAGGACGCGTTACAACTTTTAAGAACACCTTACATCACGGTACGAAACATTAAAACTCCAAAATAAACCTAATGAATTCCTTCGAGTAATTTAAACATCGTACAACAACTTTGAAGATCTTACGACTCTGTATGCCACATTAGCACCTTGAAAAGCATGTTAATATACTGTACGACACCTCACAACTCTTAACAACACCTTACAATACCGTACGTAAAAATAAAATCCATAATAAATCTAATGAATTCGTCTGAGTCCTTTGAACATCATACGATAACTCAGGACTTGTTACGACTCTGTATGTGACATTAGTGTGACACCCGGCAAATTTCGGTCAATATTCGTACTAACTTAAAACGTGCTTATTATTTTGTGATGCGTCATTTGATTTAACTATGATAATTAATGTGTTATTAAAGTTAGATAAGCCCATTTTTGTGCATTTCGTGATTTTTGAAATTGCTTAATCGCGTAGCGGTTAAATACCCGGTAATGAACGTTGGTGACTGCCTGTTAAATTTTAAATGACCAATGATTGATATAATGCTCGAGATAGCATCAAATAATATATTTTGGGTGTGTATAAGTGAAAAGATAATAAAAACTAAAAGTGATGTATTTTATCCAATGTTTTCCGGTTATCGCGTGTGTTTCAGTTTTTGCCCGGTTTCACTACCAGTACACTACCCGGGGTATAGTAAAATATTTATTAACATATTTTTACTATTTTGGTTGTGAAATAATAATATTTGAAGTATTATAGTGTAAAGTTTAAGATTTTAAACTAAACTTGAAATTTACATGGGATTAAGTAGTGTAGTGTTTTTATAAAAAAATTTATGGAGAATACCCACTAACTAAAAAAAAAACATCCAAGTACATCCCCCCAACATAAAATCCATCTTGATTGTGGTGTTGCTTGAGAATATTAACAAATCTCTCTAAAATGTTTCACCTATATTTACACTCCACCTTTTTCCAACACTCCACTCCACCACACTCTCTCTCCCTCTCTCTCAAAACCGAATCCTCTCTCCCTCTCATCTCCATATTTCGGCCAAAACACAACCAACACATTCTCATTCTTCTCTCTTGTGTTCTTGCAAGTTCTAGTGTTCTACAAGTGGTTTGAAGACCATACAAGCAAGAAAAACGGCTCCTAAGGTTGTTTGAAGGCCAAAACCATCTTCTATCATCTCTTTTTCATCTTGTTTATCAAGGGTATGAACCCAAAATTTGTTGTATTTTGTGTTTTCAAAATCATATTCTTGAAAGGTTGTTCACCAAACCAAAAACAAACAAAAAGGAAATGATTTTTAAGATGAAAATGGATTTTTGAAAATGAAAATGGTGTGTGTGTGTAAATCCGTATGTGTGTGTGTGTAAATCAGTTTGTGTGTGTGTGTATGTGTGTGTGTGTATCCGTATATGTATGTATGTATATGTGAAGATGTGTCATTTCATGTAAAAAAAGGTTTACACATGTGTAAAGAAATGATTACTTGATGTTTTGTGCAAAGGAAATGGGACGAAATGAAGTGTAAGTCATGTATGTTATCATGAAAAGGTATGATTTATGTATGTATATATGTATATCCGTAGGTGTATATGTATGTATATGTATATGTTTTGGTTGAAAATCATATAAAGATCGTTATCTGTTTGCATTAGAAATGGCTAGATCTAAACATGCAAAGTGGTTTGTAATGAAAACAAGTTAATAATATCACTAGATGATTATGTTTTCCATTTTAAAGTGTTAGAAAAATGGTTTTAAAAATTATATTCATATGGTAGAATATTGGAAGACATTATTTTTGAAAAACTAGTTGCATATGGATTTAAAATCACTAGATCTAGATATTCAAATGTGTTTATGATATTAATGATTTTAATTAGTTTAAAATGTGTTTTCATAAAGTAAATGTTTGTTTTACACAAGACATTGGAACTAGTTACAAGACATGGATATTGAAAAAGTCTTAAAAAGACATTAAATGTGATTTTTGTACATTTCTATAAAGATTTATAAACTATTTTATATTCTGGAATAAATCATATTTTTAAATATTTATGAACTTCATAAAACAAGTATTTTAAATGTATTATAAGAAAGATGTGATTAAACCTTACAAATAACGGTTTTTGATAAGAAAATACGCGTAAAACGCATAGATTTTTGCTTAAAAATGTAAAATATGTCAAAATTATATTTCAACAGATTATAGAGTATATTTTTATATAAAAATATGAGATTTAAAGTTTGGTACAAAAACTTAGAGTTTTAAACTCAAAAACGTGCAAACTATGTACCCGGAAAAGCCGAAAACGACGATTTTCGACTCTAAAACGTAATATTTTTGTAAACTGTTTTGGATCAGAAACTTTGGACTTATTTTTAAGTTAACCTACCGATATAAAAGTATTTATAAAGTAATGACAAAAACATGGGTATTGGGTTGCTTTCCGTGACCCGAAAACGTTCCCGAAAATGTTGAAATTGACATGTTTAGCTAATATTGTGATTTTTATTGAAAATGTATGAAATATGATTTTTGTTATGTGAAAATATGTTTAGATATATATAATTTCATATGATTAATAAGTTGTTTATGAAAACGTGGTTAAACGTCCCGTTAAGTGTTAACCGTTATGTTGAAAATTGCATACTAGTTAACTAGAGAAAATGTATATTTTTCTAAGTGTTGTGAACTTTAATTATGATATGAGGATATTAAATTATATTTTTCTAAGTATATGAATAATATTGGGTAAGTAAAAGTGTTTGTTTTACTTAGAAAAGTTAAAGTACTAAATATAACTTTTATGCGTGATTACATGTGTGCTATATGTGTTTATGTGATTAGTAGTATGAAAGCTAGTCAAAGAATAACAAAATAACAAAGTGTGTTATTATATATGTAATATTAATCGAAGGCAAAGATCACCAACGGGTCATAAAAATTAAGGGTTGATGTTTTTGTAAATGAAACGTTTTCACGTAAGTCTAGTTAGGTTTTGGTGAACAACCTACACGGTTTTAGACTTGATATATATGTGCATCTTTTGAACGGGTCCTTTGTGTATAGGATGTTCTTAGGTGGTGTTATTGTTGGGCTTATATGTTCTAGCTTTTGTCGTATTCACTGTGAGTTCTTCGGCCCCTTTTTAAATAATGTTTTATTTAACTGTTTTGGGGGAAAAGCATGTAATTGTTTAACTTGTTTTGATATGAATTGGGAGACATGTGAGTTTCTCGGCCCCTTTTTAATAAATGTTTTATTTAACTGTTTTGGGGGAAAAACATGTATTTTGTTTAACTTGTTTTGATATGAATTGGGAGACATGTGAGTTTCTTCGGCCCCTTTTTAAATAACCTTTTATTTAACTGTTTTGGGGGAAAAACATGTATTTGTTTATAATGTTTTGATATGAATTGAGAGACCTGTGAGTGTCTCGGCCCCTTTTTAAATAATGTTTTATTTAAATATTTTCGGGGGAAAAACATGTATTTTGTTTATGTTGTTTTTGATATGTATTGGGAGACGGGTATTGTTGTTGACCAAAATGATGGCATGAGTGTTTGATGATTTTACGCGTAATGCCCTCTCATAATCATTAATTTCACTTGGAGTGAGAAACCACAGGTTATATTGGTAGATCTATCGGGATTGGAATTCCGCCCCTCGTGATCAGTCGCTCTGATCGTGTTGACATGCGGGGGAATATAAGTTGATTGTTGTGAGGGAACTTCGTTTCTTGGTTTGATTATGGACTCATGACTTTGATGATTCATTTGTCTCTAGGCCTAGCTAGCCCTTGACGTACGGTCTTGTTGATGTCTCAAAGCCAAGCATATCTATTGTGAATGAAAGATGACTTTACTTTGATTAAAACCCGAAAACTCACCAACTTTATGTTGACTCAGTTTTTACATGTTTTTCAGGTACAAAGTGTTGGGCATGGGAATTTGTGGAAGGATAGTTTTTGGACTACAAACTCCACATTTGGTTTATGTGTTTTGGGACCTCTCTGTTTAAAATTTGTTTGGCTTTACTTCAAACAATCAACGCTTTATTAAGACAATATCGTATTTTATTTTCTTAATGAAAAATTGTGGGATGTTGACGTATCAACATTAACACTTTTAATTACCTTTTAAAATAATGTGGATGTTTGCTTTATAATTAATGGGTGCCAACTTCGCTCTAAGCACCAAATACTCGTGACTTCCGCTGCAACGATTTTTGGGGTGTGACAATTAGCAACATGAAAATTAATTTATAATAATGTAGGACGCGTTACAACTTCTATGAACACCTTACATCACCGTACGAAACCTTAAAACTCCATAATAAACCTAATGAATTCGTCCATGTCCTTTGAACATCGTATGAAAACTCAGGACTTGTTACGACTCAGAATGTGACATTAGCAACATGAAAAGTAATTTAGAATAATGTAGGACGCGTTACAACTTCTAAGAACACCTTACATCACCGTACGAAACATTAAAACTCCATAATAAACCTAATGAATTACTCCGAGTCATTTAAACGTCATACGCAACTTAGAATATATTACGACTATGTATGCCACATTAGCTCCTTAAAAAGCATGTTAGTATAATGTACGACACCTCACAACTCCTAACAACACCTTACAATACCGTAGGTAAAAATAAAATCCATAATAAACGTAATGAATTCGTCCATGACCTTTGAACATCGTACGAAAACTCAGGACTTGTTACGACTCAGTATGTGAAATTAGCAACATGAAAAGTAATTTAGAATAATGTAGGACGCGTTAAAACTTTTAAGAACACCCTACATCACCGTACGAAACATTAAAACTCCAAAATAAACCTAATGAATTCCTTCGAGTCATTTAAACATCGTAGAACAACTTTGAATATCTTACGACTCTGTATGCCACATTAGCACCTTGAAAAGCATGTTAGTATACTATACGACACATCACAACTCTTAACAACACCTTACAATACCGTACGTAAAAATAAAATCCATAATAAATCTAATGAATTCGTCTGAGTCCTTTGAACATCATACGATAACTCAGGACTTGTTACGACTCTGTATGTGACATTAGCAACATGAAAATTAATTTATAATAATGTAGGACGCGTTACAACTTCTCACCTTATATCACCGTACAAAACATTAAAACTGCATAATAAACCTAATGAGTTCCACCGAGTCATTTAAACATCGTACGACAACTTAGAATATCTTACGCCTCTGTATGCCACATTAGTACCTTGAAAAGCATGTTATTATAATGTACGACACCTCATAACTCCTAACAACACCTTACAATACCGTACGTAAAAATAAAATGCATAATAAACCTAATGAATTCGTCTGAGTCCTTTGAACATCATACGATAACTCACGACTTGTTACGACTCTGTATGTGACATTACCAACATGAAAAGAAATTTAGAAAAATGTAGGACGCGTTACATCTTCTAAGAACACCTTACATCACCGTACGAAACCTTAAAACTCCATAATAAACCTAATGAATTCGTCCATGTCCTTTGAACATCGTATGAAAACTCAGGACTTGTTACGACTCAGAATGTGACATTAGCAACATGAAAAGTAATTTAGAATAATGTAGGACGCGTTACAACTTCTAAGAACACCTTACATCACCGTACGAAACCTTAAAACTCCATAATAAACCTAATGAATTCGTCCATGTCCTTTGAACATCATATGAAAACTCAGGACTTGTTACGACTCAGAATGTGACATTAGCAACATGAAAAGTAATTTAGAATAATGTAGGACGCATTACAACTTCTAAGAACACCTTACATCACCTTACGAAACATTAAAACTCCATAATAAACCTAATGAATTCCTCCGAGTCATTTAAACGTCATACGCAACTTAGAATATATTACGACTATGTATGCCACATTAGCTCCTTAAAAAGCATGTTAGTATAATGTACGACACCTCACAACTCCTAACAACACTTTACAATACCGTAGGTAAAAATAAAATCCATAATAAATCTAATGAATTCATCCATGTCCTTTGAACATCGTACGAAAACTCAGGACTTGTTACGACTCAGTATGTAAAATTAGCAACATGAAAAGTAATTTAGAATAATGTAGGACGCGTTACAACTTCTAAGAACACCTTACATCACCATACGAAACATTAAAACTCCAAAATAAACCTAATGAATTCCTTCGATTCATTTAAACATCGTAGAACAACTTTGAATATCTTACGACTCTGTATGCCACATTAGCACCTTGAAAAGCATGTTAGTATACTGTACGACACATCACAACTCTTAACAACACCTTATAATACCGTACGTAAAAATAAAATCCATAATAAAGCTAATGAATTCGTCTGAGTCCTTTGAACATCATACGATAATTCAGGACTTGTTACGACTCTGTATGTGACATTAGCAACATGAAAATTAATTTATAATAATGTAGGACGCGTTAAAACTTCTAAGAACACCTTATATCACCGTACAAAACATTAAAACTCCATAATAAACCTAATGAATTCCTCCGAGTCATTTAAACATCGTACGACAACTTAGAATATCTTACGCCTCTGTATGCCACATTAGTACCTTGAAAAGCATGTTATTATAATGTACGACACCTCATAACTCCTAACAACACCTTACAATACCGTACGTAAAAATAAAATCCATAATAAACCTAATGAATTCGTCTGATTCCTTTGAACATCATACGATAACTCCGGACTTGTTACGACTCTGTATGTGACATTACCAACATGAAAAGTAATTTAGAAAAATGTAGGACGCGTTACAACTTCTAAGGACACCTTACATCACCGTACGAAACCTTAAAACTCCATAATAAACCTAATGAATTCGTCCATGTCCTTTGAACATCGTATGAAAACTCAGGACTTGTTACGACTCAGAATGTGACATTAGCAACATGAAAAGTAATTTAGAATAATGTAGGACGCGTTACAACCTCTAAGAACACCTTACATCACCGTACGAAACAATAAAACTCCATAATAAACCTAATTGATTCCTCCGAGTCATTTAAACGTCATACGCAACTTAGAATATATTACGACTATGTATGCCATATTAGATCCTTAAAAAGCATGTTAGTATAATGTACGACACCTCACAACTCCTAACAACACCTTACAATACCGTAGGTAAAAATAAAATCCATAATAAACCTAATGAATTTGTCCATGTCCTTTGAACATCGTACGAAAACTCAGGACTTGTTACGACTCAGTATGTGAAATTAGCAACATGAAAAGTAATTTAGAATAATGTAGGACCCGTTTCAACTTCTAAGAACACCTTACATCACGGTACGAAACATTAAAACTCCAAAGTAAACCTAATGAATTCCTTCGAGTCATTTAAACATCGTAGAACAACTTTGAATATCTTACGACTCTGTATGCCACATTAGCACCTTCAAAAGCATGTTAGTATACTGTACGACACATCAAAACTCTTAACAACACCTTATAATACGGTACGTAAAAATAAAATCCATAATAAACCTAATGAATTCGTCTGATTCCTTTGAACATCATACGATAACTCAGGACTTGTTACGACTCTGTATGTGACATTAGCAACATGATAATTAATTTATAATATTTTAGGACGCGTTACAACTTCTAAGAGCACCTTATATCACCGTACGAAACATTAAAACTCCATAATAAACCTAATGAATTCCTCCGAGTCATTTAAACATCGTACGGCAACTTAGAATATCTTACGACTCTGTATGCCACATTAGTACCTTGAAAAGCATGTTATTATAATGTACGACACCTCACAACTCCTAACAACTCCTTACAATACCGTACGTAAAAATAAAATCCATAATAAACCTAATGAATTCGTCCGAGTCCTATGAACATCATACGATAACTCAGGACTTGTTACGACTCTGTATGTGACATTACCAACATGAAAAGTAATTTAGAAAAATGTAGGACGCGTTACAACTTTTAAGAACACCTTACATCACCGTACGAAACCTTAAAACTCCATAATAAACCTAATGAATTCGTCCATGTCCTTTGAACATCGTACGAAAACTCAGGACTTGTTATGACTCAGTATGTGACATTAGCAACATGAAAAGTAATTTAGAATAATGTAGGACGCGTTACAACTTCTAAGAGCACCTTACATCATCATACGAAACATTAAAAATCCAAAATAAACCTAATGAATTCCTTCGAGTCATTTAAACATCGTACAACAACTTTGAATATCTTACGACTCTGTATGCCACATTAGCACCTTGAAAAGCATGTTAGTATAATGTATGACACCTCACAACTCCTAACAACACCTTATAATACCTTACGTAAAAATAAAATCCATAATAAACCTAATGAATTCGTCTGAGTCCTTTGAACATCGTACGATAACTTAGGACTTGTTGAGACTCTGTATTTTACATTAGCAACGAGAAAAATAATTTAGAATAATGTAGGACGCGTCACAACTTCTAAGACCACCTTACATCACAGTACGAAACATTAAAATTCCATAATAAACCTAATGAATTCCACCGAGTCATTTAAACATCCTACGACAACTTAGAATATCTTACGACCCTGTATGTCACAATAGCAACTTGAAAACCATGTTAGTATAATGTATGACACCTCACAACTCCTAACAACACCTTACAATACTGTACATCAAAATAAAATCCATAATAAACCTAATGAATTCGTCCATGTCCTTTGAACATCGTACGAAAACTCAGGACTTGTTACGACTCAGTATGTGACATTAGCAACATGAAAAGTAATTTAGAATAAGGTAGGACGCGTTACAACTTCTAAGAACACCTTACATCACCATACGAAACATTAAAAATCCAAAATAAACCTAATGAATTCCTTCGAGTCATTTAAACATCGTACAACAACTTTGAATATCTTACGACTCTGTATGCCATATTAGCTCCTTGAAAAGCATGTTAGTATAATGTACGACATCTCACAACTCCTAACAACACCTTATAATACCTTACGTAAAAATAAAATCCATAATAAACCTAATGAATTCGTCTGAGTCCTTTGAACATCGTACGATAACTTAGGACTTGTTGAGACTCTGTATTTGACATTAGCAACATGAAAAATAATTTAGAATAATGTAGGACGCGTCACAACTTCTAAGACCACCTTACATCACAGTACGAAACATTAAAATTCCATAATAAACCTAATGAATTCCACCGAGTCATTTAAACATCCTACGACAACTTAGAATATCTTACGACCCTGTATGTCACATTAGCACCTTGAAAACCATGTTAGTATAATGTATGACACCTCACAACTCCTAACAACACCTTACAATACTGTACATCCAAATAAAATCCATAATAAACCTAATGAATTCGTCCATGTCCTTTAAACATCGTACGAAAACTCAGGACTTGTTACGACTCAGTATGTGACATTAGCAACATGAAAAGTAATTTAGAATAATGTAGGACGCGTTACATCTTCTAAGAACAACTTACATCACCATACGAAACATTAAAAATCCAAAATAAACCTAATGAATTCCTTCGAGTCATTTAAACATCGTACAACAACTTTGAATATCTTACGACTCTGTATGCCACATTAGCACCTTGAAAAGCATGTTAGTATAATGTACGACACCTCACAACTCCTAACAACACCTTATAATACCTTACGTAAAAATAAAATCCATAATAAACCTAATGAATTCGTCTGAGTCCTTTGAACATCGTACGATAACTTAGGACTTGTTGAGACTCTGTATTTGACATTAGCAACATGAAATATAGTTTAGAATAATTTAGGACGCGTTACAACTTCTAAGACCACCTTACAGCACAATACGAAACATTAAAACTCCATAATAAACCTAATGAATTCCACAGAGTCATTTAAACATCGTACGACAACTTAGAATATCTTACGCCTCTGTATGCCACATTAGTACCTTGAAAAGCATGTTATTATAATGTACGACACCTCATAACTCCTAACAACACCTTACAATACCGTACGTAAAAATAAAATCCATAATAAACCTAATGAATTCGTCTGATTCCTTTGAACATCATACGATAACTCCGGACTTGTTACGACTCTGTATGTGACATTACCAACATGAAAAGTAATTTAGAAAAATGTAGGACGCGTTACAACTTCTAAGGACACCTTACATCACCTTACGAAACCTTAAAACTCCATAATAAACCTAATGAATTCGTCCATGTCCTTTGAACATCGTATGAAAACTCAGGACTTGTTACGACTCAGAATGTGACATTAGCAACATGAAAAGTAATTTAGAATAATGTAGGACGCGTTACAACCTCTAAGAACACCTTACATCACCGTACGAAACAATAAAACTCCATAATAAACCTAATTGATTCCTCCGAGTCATTTAAACGTCATACGCAACTTAGAATATATTACGACTATGTATGCCACATTAGATCCTTAAAAGCATGTTAGTATAATGTACGACACCTCACAACTCCTAACAACACCTTACAATACCGTAGGTAAAAATAAAATCCATAATAAACCTAATGAATTTGTCCATGTCCTTTGAACATCGTACGAAAACTCAGGACTTGTTACGACTCAGTATGTGAAATTAGCAACATGAAAAGTAATTTAGAATAATGTAGGACCCGTTTCAACTTCTAAGAACACCTTACATCACGGTACGAAACATTAAAACTCCAAAGTAAACCTAATGAATTCCTTCGAGTCATTTAAACATCGTAGAACAACTTTGAATATCTTACGACTCTGTATGCCACATTAGCACCTTCAAAAGCATGTTAGTATACTGTACGACACATCAAAACTCTTAACAACACCTTATAATACGGTACGTAAAAATAAAATCCATAATAAACCTAATGAATTCGTCTGATTCCTTTGAATATCATACGATAACTCAGGACTTGTTACGACTCTGTATGTGACATTAGCAACATGAAAATTAATTTATAATATTTTAGGACGCGTTACAACTTCTAAGAGCACCTTATATCACCGTACGAAACATTAAAACTCCATAATAAACCTAATGAATTCCTCCGAGTCATTTAAACATCGTACGGCAACTTAGAATATCTTACGACTCTGTATGCCACATTAGTACCTTGAAAAGCATGTTATTATAATGTACGACACCTCACAACTCCTAACAACTCCTTACAATACCGTACGTAAAAATAAAATCCATAATAAACCTAATGAATTCGTCCGAGTCCTATGAACATCATACGATAACTCAGGACTTGTTACGACTCTGTATGTGACATTACCAACATGAAAAGTAATTTAGAAAAATGTAGGACGCGTTACAACTTTTAAGAACACCTTACATCACCGTACGAAACCTTAAAACTCCATAATAAACCTAATGAATTCGTCCATGTCCTTTGAACATCGTACGAAAACTCAGGACTTGTTATGACTCAGTATGTGACATTAGCAACATGAAAAGTAATTTAGAATAATGTAGGACGCGTTACAACTTCTAAGAACACCTTACATCATCATACGAAACATTAAAAATCCAAAATAAACCTAATGAATTCCTTCGAGTCATTTAAACATCGTACAACAACTTTGAATATCTTACGACTCTGTATGCCACATTAGCACCTTGAAAAGCATGTTAGTATAATGTATGACACCTCACAACTCCTAACAACACCTTATAATACCTTACGTAAAAATAAAATCCATAATAAACCTAATGAATTCGTCTGAGTCCTTTGAACATCGTACGATAACTTAGGACTTGTTGAGACTCTGTATTTTACATTAGCAACGAGAAAAATAATTTAGAATAATGTAGGACGCGTCACAACTTCTAAGACCACCTTACATCACAGTACGAAACATTAAAATTCCATAATAAACCTAATGAATTCCACCGAGTCATTTAAACATCCTACGACAACTTAGAATATCTTACGACCCTGTATGTCACAATAGCACCTTGAAAACCATGTTAGTATAATGTATGACACCTCACAACTCCTAACAACACCTTACAATACTGTACATCAAAATAAAATCCATAATAAACCTAATGAATTCGTCCATGTCCTTTGAACATCGTACGAAAACTCAGGACTTGTTACGACTCAGTATGTGACATTAGCAACATGAAAAGTAATTTAGAATAAGGTAGGACGCGTTACAACTTCTAAGAACACCTTACATCACCATACGAAACATTAAAAATCCAAAATAAACCTAATGAATTCCTTCGAGTCATTTAAACATCGTACAACAACTTTGAATATCTTACGACTCTGTATGCCACATTAGCTCCTTGAAAAGCATGTTAGTATAATGTACGACATCTCACAACTCCTAACAACACCTTATAATACCTTACGTAAAAATAAAATCCATAATAAACCTAATGAATTCGTCTGAGTCCTTTGAACATCGTACGATAACTTAGGACTTGTTGAGACTCTGTATTTGACATTAGCAACATGAAAAATAATTTAGAATAATGTAGGACGCGTCACAACTTCTAAGACCACCTTACATCACAGTACGAAACATTAAAATTCCATAATAAACCTAATGAATTCCACCGAGTCATTTAAACATCCTACGACAACTTAGAATATCTTACGACCCTGTATGTCACATTAGCACCTTGAAAACCATGTTAGTATAATGTATGACACCTCACAACTCCTAACAACACCTTACAATACTGTACATCCAAATAAAATCCATAATAAACCTAATGAATTCGTCCATGTCCTTTAAACATCGTACGAAAACTCAGGACTTGTTACGACTCAGTATGTGACATTAGCAACATGAAAAGTAATTTAGAATAATGTAGGACGCGTTACATCTTCTAAGAACAACTTACATCACCATACGAAACATTAAAAATCCAAAATAAACCTAATGAATTCCTTCGAGTCATTTAAACATCGTACAACAACTTTGAATATCTTACGACTCTGTATGCCACATTAGCACCTTGAAAAGCATGTTAGTATAATGTACGACACCTCACAACTCCTAACAACACCTTATAATACCTTACGTAAAAATAAAATCCATAATAAACCTAATGAATTCGTCTGAGTCCTTTGAACATCGTACGATAACTTAGGACTTGTTGAGACTCTGTATTTGACATTAGCAACATGAAAAATAGTTTAGAATAATTTAGGACGCGTGACAACTTCTAAGACCACCTTACAGCACAATACGAAACATTAAAATTCCATAATAAACCTAATGAATTCCACAGAGTCATTTAAACATCGTACGACAACTTAGAATATCTTACGACTCTGTATGTTACATTAGCACCTTGAAAACCATATTAGTATAATGTATGACACCTCACAACTCCTAACAACACCTTACAATATTGTACATCAAAATAAAATCCATAATAAACCTAATGAATTCGTCCGAGTCCTTTGAACATCAAACGATAACTCAGGACTTGTTACGACTCTGTATGTGACATTAGCAACATGAAAAGCAATTTAGAATAATGTAGCACACGTTACAACTTCTAAGAACACCTTACATCACCGTACGAAACATTAAAATTCCATAAAAAACCTAATGAATTCCTCCGAGTCATTTAAACATCGTACAACAACTTTGAATATCTTACGACTCTGTATGCCACATTAGCACCTTGAAAAGCATGTTAGTATAATGTACGACACCTCACAACTCCTAACAACACCTTATAATACCTTACGTAAAAATAAAATCCATAATAAACCTAATGAATTCGTCTGAGTCCTTTGAACATCGTACGATAACTTAGGACTTGTTGAGACTCTGTATTTGACATTAGCAACATGAAAAATAGTTTAGAATAATTTAGGACGCGTTACAACTTCTAAGACCACCTTACAGCACAATACGAAACATTAAAATTCCATAATAAACCTAATGAATTCCACAGAGTCATTTAAACATCGTACGACAACTTAGAATATCTTACGACTCTGTATGTTACATTAGCACCTTGAAAACCATATTAGTATAATGTATGACACCTCACAACTCCTAACAACACCTTACAATATTGTACATCAAAATAAAATCCATAATAAACCTAATGAATTCGTCCGAGTCCTTTGAACATCAAACGATAACTCAGGACTTGTTACGACTCTGTATGTGACATTAGCAACATGAAAAGCAATTTAGAATAATGTAGCACACGTTACAACTTCTAAGAACACCTTACATCACCGTACGAAACATTAAAATTCCATAAAAAACCTAATGAATTCCTCCGAGTCATTTAAACGTCATACGCAACTTAGAATATATTACGACTATGTATGCCACATTAGCTCCTTAAAAAGCTAATGTACGACACCTCACAACTCCTAACAACACCTTACAATACCGTAGGTAAAAATTAAATCCATAATAAACCTAATGAATTCGTCCATGTCCTTTGAACATCGTACGAAAACTCAGGACTTGTTACGAATCAAAATGTGAAATTAGCAACATGAAAAGTAATTTAGAATAATGTAGGACGCGTTACAACTTCTAAGAACACCTTACATCACCATACGAAACATTAAAAATCCAAAATAAACCTAATGAATTCCTTCGAGTCATTTAAACATCGTACAACAACTTTGAATATCTTACGACTCTGTATGCCACATTAGCACCTTGAAAAGCATGTTAGTATAATGTACGACACCTCACAACTCCTAACAACACCTTATAATACCTTACGTAAAAATAAAATCCATAATAAACCTAATGAATTCGTCTGAGTCCTTTGAACATCGTACGATAACTTAGGACTTGTTGAGACTCTGTATTTGACATTAGCAACATGAAAAATAATTTAGAATAATTTAGGACGTGTTACAACTTCTAAGACCACCTTACATCACAATACGAAACATTAAAATTCCATAATAAACCTAATGAATTCCACCGAGTCATTTAAACATCGTACGACAACTTAGAATATCTTACGACTCTGTATGCCACATTAGCACCTTGAAAACCATATTAGTATAATGTATGACACCTCACAACTCCTAACAACACCTTACAATATTGTACATCAAAATAAAATCCATAATAAACCTAATGAATTCGTCCGAGTCCTTTGAACATCAAACGATAACTCAGGACTTGTTACGACTCTGTATGTGACATTAGCAACATGAAAAACAATTTAGAATAATGTAGCACACGTTACAACTTCTAAGAACACCTTACATCATCGTACGAAACATTAAAATTCCATAAAAAACCTAATGAATTTCTCCGAGTCATTTAAACGTCATACGCAACTTAGAATATATTACGACTATGTATGCCACATTAGCTCCTTAAAAAGCTAATGTACGACACCTCACAACTCCTTACAATACCGTAGGTAAAAATTAAATCCATAATAAACCTAATGAATTCGTCCATGTCCTTTGAACATCGTACGAAAACTCAGGACTTGTTACGAATCAAAATGTGAAATTAGCAACATGAAAAGTAATTTAGAATAATGTAGGACGCGTTACAACTTCTAAGAACACCTTACATCACCATACGAAACATTAAAAATCCAAAATAAACCTAAGGAATTCCTTCGAGTCATTTAAACATCGTACAACAACTTTGAATATCTTACGACTCTGTATGCCACATTAGCACCTTGAAAAGCATGTTAGTATAATGTACGACACCTCACAACTCCTAACAACACCTTATAATACCTTACGTAAAAATAAAATCCATAATAAACCTAATGAATTCGTCTGAGTCCTTTGAACATCGTACGATAACTTAGGACTTGTTGAGACTCTGTATTTGACATTAGCAACATGAAAAATAATTTAGAATAATTTAGGACGCGTTACAACTTCTAAGACCACCTTACATCACAATACGAAACATTAAAATTCCATAATAAACCTAATGAATTCCACCGAGTCATTTAAACATCGTACGACAACTTAGAATATCTTACGACTCTGTATGCCACATTAGCACCTTGAAAACCATATTAGTATAATGTATGACACCTCACAACTCCTAACAACACCTTACAATATTGTACATCAAAATAAAATCCATAATAAACCTAATGAATTCGTCCGAGTCCTTTGAACATCAAACGATAACTCAGGACTTGTTACGACTCTGTATGTGACATTAGCAACATGAAAAGCAATTTAGAATAATGTAGCACACGTTACAACTTCTAAGAACACCTTACATCACCGTACGAAACATTAAAATTCCATAAAAAACCTAATGAATTTCTCCGAGTCATTTAAACGTCATACGCAACTTAGAATATATTACAACTATGTATGCCACATTAGCTCCTTAAAAAGCTAATGTACGACACCTCACAAGTCCTAACAACACCTTACAATACCGTAGGTAAAAATTAAATCCATAATAAACCTAATGAATTCGTCCATGTCCTTTGAACATCGTACGAAAACTCAGGACTTGTTACGAATCAAAATGTGAAATTAGCAACATGAAAAGTAATTTAGAATAATGTAGGACGCGTTACAACTTCTAAGAACACCTTACATCACCATACGAAACATTAAAAATCCAAAATAAACCTAAGGAATTCCTTCGAGTCATTTAAACATCGTACAACAACTTTGAATATCTTACGACTCTGTATGCCACATTAGCACCTTGAAAAGCATGTTAGTATAATGTACGACACCTCACAACTCCTAACAACACCTTATAATACCTTACGTAAAAATAAAATCCATAATAAACCTAATGAATTCGTCTGAGTCCTTTGAACATCGTACGATAACTTAGGACTTGTTGAGACTCTGTATTTGACATTAGCAACATGAAAAATAATTTAGAATAATGTAGGACGCGTTACAACTTCTAAGACCACCTTACATCACAATACGAAACATTAAAATTCCATAATAAACCTAATGAATTCCACCGAGTCATTTAAACATCGTACGACAACTTAGAATATCTTACGACTCTGTATGTCACATTAGCACCTTGAAAACCATATTAGTATAATGTATGACACCTCACAACTCCTAACAACACCTTACAATATTGTACATCAAAATAAAATCCATAATAAACCTATTGAATTCGTCCGAGTCCTTTGAACATCAAACGATAACTCAGGACTTGTTACGACTCTGTATGTGGCATTAGCAACATGAAAAGCAATTTAGAATAATGTAGCACACGTTACAACTTCTAAGAACACCTTACATCACCGTACGAAACATTAAAATTCCATAATAAACCTAATGAATTCCTCCGAGTCATTTAAACGTCATACGCAACTTAGAATATATTACGACTATGTATGCCACATTAGCTCCTTAAAAAGCTAATGTACGACACCTCACAACTCCTAACAACACCTTACAATACCGTAGGTAAAAATTAAATCCATAATAAACCTAATGAATTCGTCCATGTCCTTTGAACATCGTACGAAAACTCAGGACTTGTTACGAATCAAAATGTGAAATTAGCAACATGAAAAGTAATTTAGAATAATGTAGGACGCGTTGCAACTTCTAAGAACACCTTACATCACCGTACGAAACATTAAAACTCCAAAATAAACCTAATGAATTCCTTCGAGTCATTTAAACATCGTACAACAACTTTGAATAACTTACGACTCTGTATGCCACATTAGCACCTTGAAAAGCATGTTAGTATACTGTACGACACCTCACAACTCTTAACAACACCTTACAATATCTTCAAAATCCATTTACAATTGACTGCCATTGATTGTAGTCAGTGTAGTAGAAAAAGGCTTTCAAACACCTCTTCCAATCTTCAAAATTTTCACCACTAACAAGCCTCGGTGGCCTGTTAGGTTGAACACTATCCAGATCATTCATATTCAGAGTTGATGTATTCATAATTTTAAACAGATTGTAGATTCGCTGAAGACAAATAGATTCGTTGGATTAGATTCTCCCAAAGAACAAACAGATTCGCTGGCAGATTCGCTAGACAAACAAACAGATTCGCTGACCAGCAAGCACAGTTTCGCTCGACAGATTTTGGCAGCAGTTTCGCTTGCACAATGAGCCAAACAAGTGAACTTTCGTTCGATGAAATGTCAGATTCGCTAGCCACAAACACAAAATCACAAAACACAAGATTTTTACAAGATTCGCTGGATGAATAACCAGTTTCGCTGGAAGAACAGATAGGTTTGCTGGGTTACGAACAAAGCAGTTTCAGTACGAAAACTAACAGAACAGCTTCAAAACATAACCATTTGTAGACCCGTTTGTTTCAGAAGCTTCCTATGACCAAATATCACAAATTCCAAGCAAAACACGACACATAAACACACAAACCAGTCTAGAAAAGAATCAAATTGTGTTTTGACACAAAAACCCCAAAATCAACACAAAAATCTCTAGAATCAAACAATCAAGAGCACTAAGGCTCTGATACCATATTGTTGGTCCATCTAGATCGTGATTTCAGTTCTATAATGACTTGTTTAACCACAAACACTCTTGACACAAACAAACGAAGTGTAATATAACCCAACAACCAATAACGAGATTAAAACCACACAACCTGAGGTAAATACGCTACAAAGATGAATAATATATGCTCCTAGCACCTCCTGGAAACACACACAAGACACAAGAGTTCGGATAAGATTTTTGTCAAAGTTGTCAAAAAGTTGCATTTCATGAAGATAAGGTTACAATATATAGCAGACTTAGGTTCGCTGTTAGATTGGCTGTCAGCGAATCTATCTATCGAACCACATAGGTTCGCCGAGCACAATCAGGTTCGCCCGGTCGACACCAACACAAAAGCTATACTGTGCTACGGGCGAATCTATAGATTCGCCCGTAGGTTCGCTAGTACTAAAACATACAAAATACATACAAAATACATACAAAAGATATAACACCGACATACCGGTGAGTCCAACCTATACATGACTATCAATACTCCCCCTAGGTTGGACCTCACCTGGGGAAGTCTTCTATTTTAGCTCCGTCTTGTTGGCTTCAGAGATGCTCAATGAACGCTCCTGCCCTTCCTTTAATTCCGGCCTATGGATTTGTAACGTCTTCAGATCCGGCCTCTTCGTCCTCACTAAACACCAGCATTGATTCCACAAACTCTGCTTCGGCGACCTCAGTATCAGGCATATCAATAACAATCGTTTCCGCCTGAATGTCTTCAGTATGCTCCTCTCCAGCCACATCCAAATCAACCACCTCAACTGGTTTCTCGAACCTCTTCTCAATCGTTTGATCAAGCTGCTTAGACAGGTCATCTATTTCCATGTTCTAATCATCTGTCATCCTCAACCTCTCGTTTACCTTTCTCAGCTCAGCACGAATACCCCGGGCTTTGTTTGCAACCTTCACAAACAGGTTTGCTTCAATCCTAGTGTCATCTCCAGCCCCGTGCTTGATACGATTCTCGCACAATACCTTCAAATCTTCATCGCAGAATGAGAAGACCTCCATTGGATCGAACATACGTATTTCTGGACGGTCTTCTCCTTTAAGTCTGATAACAGCTTCACCCGTACCATTGTCATAGAACCACTTCAGAAATTCTTGTAGCCTCGGTGGCTGTGTATCCGGAACCCTGACCCTATTCATGATCTTTGACGCTTCAATCTTCAATACAACCTTACCCTTCCATGAAACCCAATGCCTGTCTTTCTTCTGCCTCATCCTTTTTGGTTTCTGGTACCCGAAATCAACGAAATTATTCTGAGCAGCCTCTCTAATTGTAACCTCAAAGGCACAGGCTCTCCCGATGTCCTCTTTTCCCAACAAAGGTAGCTCAGCCAGCCTACGCAAGTCCCACCTCGGTAGTGTGGCGAAATGCTTCCTGTTTCTAAGATAACAAATATCACCTCCCCTCCTTTTGATCATATACGCATCCACAAGGGAATTGTATTTCCATGCTATAACTTGTCTATCCAGTTGGGAGGTGTTTGGTTCGTCAAGATGTTGGAAGATGGGCACTTCAGGAACAACCACTTCATCCTTTCTGAACCACTCCGATTTATCCAAGTCAATATGCTCGAACTGATAACTAACCCCCTTTTCTTCGACTTTGTATTTCTCCGGCTCATCCTCCAAGTCTTCCTCACTGTCAGCATTTACATCAACCTCCGGTTCAGCACTAACAACCACTTCAGGCCCAGTAAATACATCCAGATTTATCCCCATATCCTCATCAAATAACTCCTTAGCAGATTTACCTTTACCTTTATCCTGATCCCCAAACACACAGTCCATTAACGAATACTTTGCAGCATCCGTTAAGTTTTTCAGTTCAGCCTTAGACATAGCAGCTTCTGACCCATCTTTTTCTTTCAGGCTATTCAGCTCCTTGAATATTCTGATAATTAGGCACTGTTGGTCCTTCATCATCCTCCCCATTTCAAAAATAACAGTTGACTTCTCTGCATCCTGGGTCTCCAAATCCGCATACTTACCTTTCAGATCCACCAATTCTGCCTTCAAACTATCAATCTCACCCTTCAACTCACTAACTGATTCAGTAGATGTACCCGGAATATCATGCTTCGCTTTCTTTGACGCTTCAGTCGGGGCATCAGATTTCTTCTTGGTTCTGTTTTCCCTTCCGGCATCAATCTCTGCCTGAATCTCATCTATATCCCAATCCAATGAATAATCCTTTTCCTTAGCGTATGGCTTTCTCTTCTTCAACCTTTTCTCAACAACCTCTACGTTCTCACCACCCCGTTTCCTCTCAGTCTCCATTAGCCTCTGAATTTGTACCCATATGTCAGCGGGGTACATGTTTTCCCATAAAAACGAGGTCCTACCAACACAATCAGCTCGAACCGACTTACAATCCCCAAAAATCCTATAATGCATATCCCAGATCTTCAGCACTTCACCGACCACAGGTAGATTGGGCAGCTTGTCATTCAAGATCATCTGCAAGAATCTGGGATACATAAACCATTTGCCCGCCTTCGTAGCATGAATGTTTTCGAGCTTATAGTTGTAGATAAGCTTCGCAAGATTTGCCTTCTACCCTCGGCAAAACAGCATCATAGCCCGAGCCCAATCCAAGTTTAACCCATCAGTACCCCTTTCCTATGATCCAAGCACATGATAAAGACGTGTGCAATGTATCTCCATTCTTGGATCAGATAGGATTTCACAAACTCCATCTTCTTCTCCCCCGGCATAGGACCTTCATAACCAGCTGTCCTAAATGCCACGTAAACTTCCTCAGCCGTCATAATGACCTCCTCACCGACATCGTCCTCTAACCTTAAAATCCTGGCCACATCGGCTTCAGTAAATTCCAAGTCAAACCAACTGACTTTGGCACAGATACGTGATGGCTGCACAGATATATTCATCACCGCTATTCTCCAGAAATCCCTGATGTGCAGTTCGTAGATGGTTGGAGAATGGGAGATAGCGTGATGAATGTGTGAAGACTTCAACCATCTGATACAGTCTCTATACCCACCGACTTTTTCATGATTCTCGTCTAGTAAAGCACACATGTTGTGCTTTCTTTCAAAGAATAACGTGGACATCGTGCCTGAAAAATAAACGGAAATTGATCAGACACAAAATTTTTGAAATAGCCAATAGATTCGCTGACATAATTAGGTTCGCTGCACGGGCGAACCTGAGTTTTGACACCTGAACCTATAGATTCGCTGACATGAAAAATCAGTCATTTGGTCGAGCGAATGTATAGGTTCCCTAGAAACATTCGGGCGAATCTATGTTGATGCACGGGCGGCATAACGGCATAGGTTCGCTCGAAGTTTTGAACTTTCGTTCAGATTCGCCAGACGAACACATAGGTTCGCTGGAAACCCTAGTTTTTGAAAAACGGCCGAAATCTCAGTCAATACACCATAATCAAGCAAACAAAGCAACAATCAGGCAATATAATCATCAAACGAGGATATTATGAAGTAAATTCCTAACTAATAACACAAAATCAGTGATTTGATTTACACAATATCACAGATCGACGGATTTAAGAGGGTTAATGTGCGATTGATGGGTTGAAACATAGATTAAGATGAAGACGATGACATACCAGACAGAATTAGGTCAGATTATTGTGAAAAAGACCGTTGGTGAGTGAGAATCGAACGTGTGACTTTTTTGAAAAATATGAAACGGCTACAGTAATAGTGACAGCGAAATTGTGAAAAGGTTTCGCTGTCACTACATATATATACAGTCACAGGTTCGCTGACCAAAACACTAGCGAACTTCAGATTCGCCCGAAGACCAAAGGTCAAAAGAAACTACGGCGGCGATGTAAAGAGGTTCCGGGCGAACAAGAGGTTCTGGCGAACCTGTAGGTTCGCTAGTAGATTCGCTGGGACACAAAACAAGAGAAATTAAAAATGTTTTTGGTTTTTCTCAAATTTTAAATTCTTTGTAAATCCACAAAAACGTCCCACAACGAGAAAAATAAGAAAAAGAGAAAAATAAGAAAAAGCAAGAAGTAAAAGCTAAAGAAGTAAAAGCAAGAAGTAAAAGCTAAAGAAGGATATATATATTTTTCATGACGTTTTGAGCAGAATCCGGAGAATCATTGATTGGCGGGATTGCAGATATGTTTGTCCATTTAAACCCATGCCTTAGTCCTTTCAACGAGAGATCAGCAGCTTCTTTTATCATGTTTTCGGTTTGATTGAAGAAGCTCAGACAACTCGGTCCCCACAAACATCTAGGTAAAGAACAAGTTCTGTCCTCAGGATATATCTGAGCAATACGATTGACTTTGCTTGAATTTCGAGGATCAAATTTTGAATATTGATCGATGCATTAGCTTCTTTTGACACCTGTGCAATTTTTTGCATCTTTTTGTGAGTGGAGCTTGTCAGCAATTGATTGTTTTGAACACAATGCAACTTATTATTTGGGAAACTCAACTAGTTCAGAGCTCCAGGTCTATACCGACGTATAACAGAGGAGATAAACATTTGAGCATGCTCGGTGAATCTTCAGGTCAATACTTCCGTATAGCAGAGAAGATCCACCAACTCCAGGTCAATACTTTCGTATAGCATAGGAGTTAAGCACTTTGACTCAATACTATCTGAGGAGTTAACAAGTAACTCACTCAGAGGTTTTTCCGAGGAGCATCACTAGCAGCTTTTTATTTGTTTTGCAAACTAGAAACTCGATTCGGGGATAGGGTGAGGGTGATTTGGGATGTTTAGGGAAATCAAGGCAAAGATTTGACGCTCTCAACCCATTTTTGACAGAACCCGTATCTTTGTGCAATCCAATCATGTCAAGGGGATAATCCTTGTGGCCTAGTTCTTGAACGATATGTTTGGCTGCACAATCACTGTTTACTTTGTTTTCGGGCAGAGCCTATCTGACATATCCCAAACACAATACTTTTGACCTCCTTCAACGTCTCTTCAACATCAATCAAAAACGGAGATCCTGAAATAGCAAAATTTGAAAAACTATAAATAGTTAATCTTTAATATCTCCCCCAAAATTTCTATATTATAGCTATCTAATAAGAAATTTTTGTTTTTCAGATTTTCTTAATATATATATACAGAATAAAAGAGAAAATAAAAGGAACTAAAATAAAATAAAGGAGTGAAGAAAAGAGTGACCCACGGAATTTTCAAAGAAGAAGAGAATGAAAAAGTTATTTACATACTTACAAAGTTGATTCACATAGAAAAAGATTTTCAAAAAGATATCAGTCCCAGCATAGAGATCAGTTCATAAAAACGTGGTTTGTCAAAAGTTTTTGTGAAAAGATCAGCTTTTTGCTTTCTAGTTTCAATAGGAATAATATCAATGAACCCCTTTTTCCTGTGCGTCTCGGATGGCATGAATTCTTGTTTCGATGTGCTTGGTGCGAGTGTGATGAATAGGATTCTTGGCAATTCCAACAGCAACTTCATTATCACAAAAGAGTGGCGTATGAAGGAAGTTGATGCCATAATCCATCATCTGATGCTGAATCCAGAGCACTTGGCAACAGCAGCTTGAAGCAGCAATGTATTCTGCTTCTCCTGTGGACAGAGAGACGGTTGTTTGCTTCTTGCTTTGCCAGGAAACAAGACATTCGCCAAGATATTGACATCCACTAGTGACTTATTTTCGGTTTATCCTGCAACCAGCATGATCACTATCAGAAAAAGCATGTAAATCAAAGTTCCCACCTTTTGGGTACCAAAGTCCCAAACGAGAGGAACCCTTAAGGTAACAAAAAATGCGTTTAACAGCTTTCTCGTGTGATTCTTTTGGGTTGGCCTGGAAACGAGCACAGTAGCACACATCGAATGTAATATCAGGTCGGCTGGCAGTCAGATACATGAGAGATCCGATCATCGAGCGGTACCGATGAGCATCCACAGGATTCCCATTATCATCAGAAGTAAGGCATGTTTGAGCGGTGAAAGGAATTAGTTCCGGAGAAGAATCATCCATGCCAAACTTTGTGAGGATCTCTTTGATATATTTCTCTTGGTGGATAAGAATTCCATCAGGCTTTTGTTCCACTTGCAGCCCCAAGAAGAAACACATCTCCCCCATAATCGTCATTTCAAAGCGATCCATCATCACTTTTTCAAACTCTCTACACAGCCCCTCATTAGTCGAAATGAAGATTTGTTAGGGTTATTTCCAGTTAAGATTTACTTTGTACTTGTTTTATACATTTATGTATAGTTTAGGGTTTATTTTGTTATTTTCCCTAAAATGTATTTTGTTGCTTAAAGCATGTAGTGAGAGAGTGTGAGGAGAGAGGCTAGATCACTATTCACGTTAGAGAGAGAACTAAGTGTGTGTGAATTATTTTCTCCTGCATTTGTACTACAAAATCTGCTTTGATCATCAATATACAAAGAGAATTATTAGTAATGAACTGTGTTTATGATTGAACTGTGTTTTGTGTATGAATCATTATGATCATTGAGCGATATTATCGATCCAATTGAACCTATCAAGATTATATCATCAACATACACTTGAACGATCAGCAGCTCACCATTCACCTCTTTCTTGAACAATGTCATATCTATAGCCCCACGAGAGAAACCTTTGCTGAGAAGATACTGTGTCAGAGTTTCATACCAGATACGTGGAGCTTGATGCAACCCATACAAGGATTTATCAAGCTTGTACACCTTTGAAGGAAAATCTGGATCCTCGAAACCCGGTGGCTGACATACGTAGATCTCCTCGTCGATATCTCCATATAGAAATGCACATTTTACATCCATCTGATAAACTTTAAAGTTTTTGTTCACAGCATGAGCAAGAAAGATTCTAATGGCTTCAAGGCGAGCGACTGGAGCAAAAACTTCAGTGTAGTCAATCCCCTCCTCTTTAGCAAATCCTTGAACAACCAATCTCGCCTTGTTTCTTATAACAACACCGCGATCATCTGGCTTGTTTCGGAAAACCCACTTAGTGCCGATAGGACACTTATTAGGAGGAAGATCAACAAGTTCCCAAACTTTAAGCTTCCTAAATTGCTGCAGTTCCATTTGCATGGCATCAACCCAACTAGGATCTTCAAGTGCTTGTTTATAATTTTTCGGAACAACTTGAGATAGAAAGGCAGCATAGAGACATTCATTAATCAAACCACTCTGACTCCGAGTTCGCACACCATCAGTAATTGATCCTATGATATAATCATGAGGATGATTCTTTAAAGTTTTGAAATCAGTGTTGAGCGATATTATCGATCCAATTGAACCTATCAATTGGTATCAGAGCTGTTGATATTGTGTTCTTCGCTATTCATCAAGCAAAACACTACAATATTGCTAAAAAATCATGATCTGAATGAATTGTTGCTGTTTTTAGTTGTGATTTATCATCACAATCACTCCTAATTCACAACAATCGTGCAAATTCCATCATATTATCATCAGATCTGAGGAATTAAGAAGATAGAAAAAGTTACTGTTCGATCGAATTTTGCTCAAAATTCATCAAAATTTGATCATGTTTTGGATTGATTGAGATTAGGGATTGTTAATCGGACTATTTCACTGCTTGTGTGTGATTTTTGAACGAATTGGACAAGTTTTTGATAAACCCAGAAAAATTCTCATGACGAAGATGATGAACAGTATGAACTTGGTTGAAGATTAACTTGCCGGGTGATAAAATTGACTTAGACAATTTCCTTTGGACTTAGATTTGTGAACAGTTAGGTCCTGTGCAGCCGTGTAAAGGATTTTTTGCTAGACGGGTAAAGAATTTGACGAGGAAAAAGTGTTACTGTTCAGCCGGATCAAGTATTGTTGTGCCGGGTGATACACTGTTACGCCGGGTGATTAACAATTTCAGCCGGGTGATCAAAAACCTATGTAGTCGTTGCTGCCGTGTGATCGTCAACTGTTCAGCCGGGAAAAGCTTTTTGCCGTGTCAAGATTCATGCCGGGTCAAGTGTTATTGCCGTGTGAAGTTAATACTATTCTGTCGGGTAACTGTTCTGCCGGGTAAAGAATCCAAGACTTACAACTGTTGAGCCATGTGACTGTTTAGACGGGTGAAGACTTTTCTCTGCCGGCTAAAGAACAAAGCTACTGTTCAGCCGGGTGAAGAAGGATTTTTCACTGTTCAGCCGTGTGACTCATTTTTAGTTGTTTTAATCCTTGTTTTCTTATCTTGTCTTTAATTACTTGTCTTTATTTTAGTATTTAACTATTTCTTTTCAAAAATCAACAAAAACCAAAAATATTTTCATTAAAAATTGTTAAAATGGCACCTAATGATGATTCTGATAACCGTGTTCCTAGACTTGTCAATCGTGCAGATTTCAAGAATTGGACGATTAGACTGAAGCATCATCTCTGCTCAATAGACAATGATCTTTGGAAGTCAATTGATAAGGGTCCTCACATACCTACACAGACTGCTCCGGATAGTGCAAGTACCTACACCAAAGACTCTACTGAACCTTATCCAGAGGATAACTTGTCAGCAGAAGATTTAAGGAAGGTGAAGAATGATAGTAAAGCATATTCTTTGATGTGTAAGGGATTGCCACTACAAGTACTGTCAAGGTTGGATACCTATCAAACAGGTTATACAATGTTCAAAGCCTTGAAGTCAATATGTGAAGGAGGTGAACAACTTAGAAGTCTCAAGAAACAAAGACTGAAGAGACAATTGGAGTTATTTGAACATATTGCTGGAGAATCTGTGCACCAGATGATGAATAGGTTTGTTCATCTGACTACAGAAATGACCAATGTTGGTGCAAAAACAGATCTTCAAGATCTGAATGACAGATTATTATGTGCTCTTCCATCATCATGGAAACAAACAGTGACACTGTTGAAGCATACTGAAAAGTTTCCGATGGATTTGGATCTGCTCATTGCAAAGATTGAGGAAGTTGAGATTGATGAAAGTTCTAGAAACACTGATAGAACTGGTTCAAATGCTTAGTACAAGTACACTGTGAATCCTGCTAGTACTGTGGAGAATGCCTTTCTTGCACAAGATGCAACTAAGTTTGAAGATGAGGGTGATTTATTCGTTGGTGCAAGTTTTTACACTGATTCGTCATATATTCCAAGTTCACCAACTTATTCTCAACCACAATCTCCACCAAGAGCTCAAGTTCAAAATCATCAAGCTGAAAATCAAAGTTCAAATATTCAAGCAAAGGTAAAAGATGTGATAAACATCTTGTTACAAGATGATGAAACAAAGAATGCGTTTACTGCATTCATGGCAAGCTTTCAAGCATATCAAGGAAGTCATCTGAATCAAATGGATGTAGTTCTTCAAAATCTTTTTGAAATGGATCCTGATGATGTTGAGGAAATGGATTTGAACTGGCAAATGGTGATGGTTGCATATCGAACACAAAAGCATGCATATGTTAACCGAAGTTTCAAGCCACATGCAAACAAGACGGTTGGATTTGACAAATCAAAGGCCAGATGTGTCAACTATAACTGCTATGGTCATTTTTCAAGGGAATGCAAAGCTCCTAAGAATCAGAACTACAATGATCAAGCGAGTTCAAGTGGACAGACCAAGGTCAAGGTCAAAGCTCGCAACAGTCTTCAAGTTATCAACAAAGAAATCAACGTTTCTTTCAGAAACCATATCAAAGTCTTCCCATGCCAGAACTAAAGGATGAAGGAAAGAAACCAGAAGATCAAACTAAAGCACTGGTGGTTAGTGTGAAAGATGGTTATGACTGGAGTGCTTATGCAGAACAGTTTACATGTGATCTCACTTAAAGTTTGGCATTAGTATGTGAAATCGAGGAAGATTGGTCTGAAGAAGGGGATGTTAAACTATTAGATGCTGTGAGTGAAGATTCAGAAGAATATGACTGGAGTGCAAAGTCTGATCCTGTTGAAGAATCTGAGTCTGAAATTGCGCTGATGGCTACATCCAGTGAGTCTTCGTCATCCACTGAACAACCAAAGGTTAGTACTGATTTACCCCCTAATTATGTTCCATTGCCTGCTGATGTGAAAGAAAGGTTATGTTCAGAACAATGCATTCAACAAGTAGAACATTATCGAACTCATTCATTTAAAATTGGTGATAAATTAAGCAAACATGAGAAAATTCATGAACAACTTAAAATTGATCACAAAATTTCTGATGAGAAGATTTTGTCACTTAAAGAATCATGGAACAAAACTTTAAAGGAATTGGAACTGGTAACAAAACAACTTGAAGACATGACAAAGAACTTTGAACAAGAAAAAGTTGCTCATGCTGTCCCACAAGTTGAATTAACAATAGTGAAAAGTTGTAAAACAATGGTTAAACAACTTATAAGTGAAAGAGGTAACAAAACCAAAACAGGTTTGGGTTTCACTCATGAACCAATGCCTAATTCAATCACACAAACTTTACCTGAAAACTTCAATGAATTTGATCATTCACCTGAAAATGAACGGAAATTCAAAGAAATTCAAAGAAGTAAATCTGAATCCGAAGGATCTGAAGTGTTGATTGAAAGTTTGAAAGAAGAAGATGGTGTGACAACTGAAGCTGATGATGAAGCTAGCACCAAATCAGAACCTGTTCTGATTCAACTTGTTGAGTATCCGGAACTGAATCCGAAGTCAGAAAAAACAGTGAAGGATGAAGGTGAATTTTCGGGATACAATGATCCTGAATATATCAAGTGGAAGAACGAGCAGAAAGCAAAAGTTGCTGATCAACTAATCAAGAAGCAAGAAGTGAAAAAGGCTGAAGTTTCGAATGCAAAAATGCAGAAATTAAAATCGAAAGTTAATCAATCTGAAACAAAACAGTCAAAAGGTAAAAGTGTCATAAAATCGAATGACAACACCAAAGCTCAAATTGTTAAAACTGACAAGGTCAAACCTGTCAAAAAGAAAGTGTCAAAAAGAAAAACAATTAAGTTTGTGTCTGCAGGAACTTTTGATTTAAACGGATCTTATGGTAAACCAATCAATTCTCCAATCAAATCTAACTCTGGTCTGAAAACAGGTTCAGGTCCTAAGTCTTCCGCTGTCAATGATAAAAGAATTGAATCAAAAAAGGCTAACTAAACAAGGTGTGTTAAAATCGAACCAAGTTTCTACGCAAGGAAATTCACAAACAAAATCTCCACAAAAGAATCAAGTTAATCTAAAACCAAACAAAACTGATAATGAATCACGTGTGGGTTCAACATCAAAAGTTAACAATCGGCTCTTTAGGATTAGCAAGAAACATTGTGAGATTTGTGATCGTTATAATCATGCAACTGCTGAATGTTTCTTTAACAGGTACTGCAGTTTCTGTGACAAAAGAAACCATTCTTCAGAAGAATGTTTTTATAACAAGTTTTGTGATATTTGTGAAAGGCGAAATCATGACACAAAGGATTGTTTCTTTCAAACAAACTCATCAAGAGAAATGACACCATTTCCAAATTTTCAAAGAAATCAATCATTTGGTTTTCAAAATGTTAATCAAAGTCATTCTCCTGTTTTGAGAAACTTTAATCGAAACAATTCAATTTCTAATAACTTTTCATCAAGAAATATGCAGGTTAACAGTTTTAAACAGAGAGCTTTGATGGTAAGAAATCAAAAGTTTGAAAATAACCTTGATCCTAAGTTAGAGGAAAGGTTTAGTGCTTTGAGAAGAACCAATCGATTCAAGCCAATGGGCGAAACAGTTTTCAAAATCTCTCAAATGAAACAAATATTCAAAATCTTCATTATCAACAAGTTACTGTTACTGATAGATTCGGAAAACCCAAGACCATGTGGGCCTTGGTTGACCAAACTAACTAAGTGATTGTTGAAATGCAGGTACGCCCAAGAAGACCTATTAACTCATGGTTCGTTGATAGTGGGTGTAGCCGGCATATGACAGGCAACCATGCCTTGCTTCAAGACTTTAAGCTGAAAAATGGTACACATGTTGCATTTGGAGGAGATGCTGGTGGAAAAATAACTGGAGAAGGAACTGTGTCAAATGGGGTCATTAGCTTTGATAAAGTCAACTACTGTGCACAATTGAACTTAAATTTTCTAAGTGTATCTCAAATTTGTGTCAAATCATATTCAACTTTATTTGATGATTCCTTCCGTTATATACTCAAACCAGGTTTCAAGATTGACAATGAATGGGTAGTGGTAAAAGCTCCAAGAGATCGTGATGTATACAAGCTTGATATGTCGCAGATTGATGCTGAAACCGAAACTACTTGTCTCATTGCGCATGCTTCGAATGATGAGAGTCAGCTTTGGCATAGACGGTTGGGCCATTCAAACTTCAGAAACATGAATCGACTGGTGACTGGAAATCATGCTGTAGGAATACCATCAAAGAAGTTCTCTACAACTGATCTCTGTCCAGCATGTTTGAAAGGAAAACAGCATCGCATGTCTTTTAAGTCCAAGCAAGAAAACTCCATCTCAAAACCCTTGCAGATGCTACATATGGATCTTTTTGGACCAACAAATGTTCAAAGCATCGGAAAGAAGTCTTATTCACTACAAAAAAAATTCCAAACTGTGACACACAAAAAGTGCCATAGAAAACCATAAAAGTGTCACTGTTGGCCCCAACAACAATGTGTGGCACACAAAAAAAGTGTCACTAGAAGCGGTGTCACTAAAGCCTTTTAGCGGCACTTTTTTTGTGTGTCACACATTTCCTCCAAGATCTTTAGTGGCACATTTTTTTATGCCATAAAATTAACCACAAAACATATATACAAATTTAGTGGCAAAAATTTCTTTTGCCAAAATTAAAAATCATTATTTATTTACAATACAAAATAAAAATAAAAATGAGGAAAACGTAAATTATTATATCATAACTTAAATTGTGGTTTTGATCCAAAACATATTCAAAATGTTAGCAAACAATACATAAAAGTTTCAAACATATTTCAAATGCTAACAAAATAAATAAACAAAATTAATCAAAACGAGTTTTCGCATTGTCAACTCTGTTCCAAGTAGTTCATGAATCTTCTTATCTCTATTTCACCAATGCTTCACATTTTGTCAACTCTGCCTTCATCGTCAGCAAGTACAACCAACCGGTACTATAACAATACCTGATAGCAAAGAAAGAGAAAAAAAATGATTAAGTACAATAGAATCAAGAAAAAAAACATTTGACCACATCCTAATTATAGTGCTCAAAGACTAAATAACGAAACTCAAATTTTAAACTTAAAGGAAACAAAAAAACCATCACCATGATCCCACACAAACATGAGTTGTATATATAATATGCATACAAAATGCTATGACAGTTAGGAACATACACATACAAAAACTATCATATATGCATTATATTGCGTAGAGTGTGCATGGATCTACATAAAACTTAGGTAATGTAAATTATTCAACTAACTTCCTAATAAAATAAGAGCTTTTAAGCACCACATTCTACTTCTAAAGTTAGTACTTCAAATGTTGGTTGTATCCGTCAATTAATAAACTATTTGGCATAAAAATTTTAATGATAAAAGCTTAGCATAAACATAATTAAGAGAAAACAGTAAATATATACCTCAATCTTTGAGCCTGATTTCGCAACTGGATTTGCTGCCTCCATGTTTCCCATCTGGTTAAACATATTGGAGTGTTCTATTTATGTTAAAAATGTTGAACACAATCATGTAATTGACTTGAAACATGCAACTAGCTAGATTTGTTGCCCCGTGTAGAATAGCGATGTTACATACACCTTCAACATCAAAAAGAAAAGTTAACGACTTTCTTACTATTTACTAGCAATGTGCAGTCAAGAGTTTATACAAATAATGGCCATTCTTGGTAGATGGCCAAGCAATGGTTGCTGTGAATGAACAAATATAATGTTTACCTTCAAACAAAAAAATCCAATTGTTGTGAATGAACAAATTTAATGTTTACCAAGCACTTAGACCAAGAGAGCGAATCACATAAAAATGCAACTTACAGTGATACCACCATTAAAATCAGCCACCAAATTACTGGTCTAAAACAACATTAAACTACATGGTTAATGAGTGATAACACCAACTATTAATGTTTAAAAAATTGTAAGTCCCACTCTATTTTCATTTTGGTGTTATTTAGCATCTGCATTATTAATATCGAAAACTATTCAAAAGACACACGTCTGCCTTTATCAAATCACAAAATGACCACATTCTTTTATTGGAAAATAAATTAAATAAAAAGTAAGTGTATCTAATTACTTGAGCTGTGGCTGACAACCAAAAACACAAACTAAGATAACCTCAAACAACTCTATTAACACAACAAAAAACACTACAGATTCAGAAAGTGGCTCATATTCTCATATCATTCTCGTTCGTATGTGTAAAACCCTAAATCTAGACGAAAGTATATGTCGATAATGGGCGCGTGTTCATGTAAATAGCATGTTGAATAAAAAGTCTTAATGTATAGAGATAAACCCTAGGGGTGATAGAGGACTTAAAATGAAGAACGTGAGCGAAAACGGAACTCAAATCGGAGTTATAACGAAGCGGGAAATGCGAAAACACCCGAGGAATGCCCGAAAACTTGTTTCGAGCATATCTTGACTTAGAAGAAGAGTTACGGAGCCCATAATATATGAATTCCACGTGTTTCGACGAGAGGAATCTGAAAACATGGGTTACGCGGTCCGCGCATTAGAGGGTAGGCCTGTGCGCGTATCGCCTAGTGTCAGTCGGGTGCAAAACAGCTGGCAGCCACTCACCATCTACGCGATACGCGCAGATGGTGCCTGTGGGCTGCGCGTATCGCCTGGAACAGCCCAGACAGCATATTTAAAGGGGTGCAACCCCCCTTCACTTGTGCTCAAAGTTGTCTCTCTCTCTAGAACTTTTTAGAGAGAGAAACCGGTTAGTTTTGTTGCGGAATCGCACCTCGAGTGCGGTACCCTGCGTCGTGACGTTCCTTCGAGTCTCGGGCGCGTGTAGATCGCTTGGCGTGCGTCGAGGTTCTGCCCGAGTGAAGAGCGGTGGTCATCGAGGTGGTGCGCAATTGAAGATCGGTGGTCGACAAGGTAAATGGTCCTTCATTCTCGATCTAGTTTAGGACGGGAATCGGGTTGGGAACTCGATGGGAATGCGGGGTGAAGATACCCGGATAGCACGAGGGACGTGCTAGGGGAAATGGTTGCGGGATTAAACACCCGCAACTAACGGGTAGATTACCCGGGGAGGGTGCGGGTTGAATATCCGTACCCTAGGGGTATGATATCCGTTGTGAACGGGTAACATATCTCTGTAGGATTCGTTTAGATTCCCGAGGTTCGGGATTTGGTAAGTGTAGGTGGCAACGACTCGTATCTAGTCGTACGCTTCGCTAGTTATGCCCTAGGACTTACATAGTCTTAGGAATCGTTGTTTATAACGTTGTGATATCGCGTTATAGGTGGATTATAGCTATTGAGGTTGATTGTCGATATAGCTATTTGTGTTGATTGTGAAGATAGTCATTTGGATTGATTGTCCGGATTAGATCAAGGACCGAAGCTAGTTGTGAGCTTGTTGTGATCTTGTTGAGGTGAGTTCATACACTTAAACTCTTTTGAAATGATTATATGTTTTACAAAACTGGATGTGTTGCTTAAACCTGTTTTGGTTGGAAATGATTGTGAGTTTCTGTATAAACTCTTTTGGATTGGTTGTGTTCTTAAACTGTTGTTTTTGAACGGTTGGCTAGCATTCTACGATAAATATCGGGCAATACCACTTCAGTTATAGGGTGACGCGGTAAACTCGGTGAAGGGTATATGCATATATTCTGCTCCAGCGCAGACGTGCCTGACGGAGTTGTTGAGGGGTTTATCGTATTGTTTGTGTATATTTATCTGATGATGCTAGTATGTTTATGAAATGCTTGTAAATGATGGAGTTAGTGGTAACTCTTTGATCAATGGAGCTTGGCAACTCGTTGATCAAGGTTTTTACAAGTATTTGGTTGAATGTTTTGAAATGTTTTGTAAAATGTTTTATTATGAACTCACCAGCGTAAGCTGACCCTTTCTTTTAAACTTTTTGGCACACATCCTAGGTGCCGAGTGATGCAGGAAAGCACTGTTGAGGCTAGAGCAGGTAGAGGGCTTGCGGGCTTAGAAGATAGACGCTCTGGACCTAGAATAGTTGCTAGCTTTAGTTTGTTAATGTTATGTATAAAACAAACAATTGTCGTTTTGTAATCAATGTATTGTATATATGAAGTTTAATGTATGCACAACTTTAAGATTTAAGCTGTGTGTATGTATGTTTGTTGATTCCGCTGCGTTGCTCCTGATATCCATCCGTCACACGCGTGTAAACCCCCGGGCACCTGGGACCGCCCGCCGTGTTGGGGTTGTGACAGTATGGCCCATTCACTTTCACATGATACTCTTTCGCATAATAACATATTCATACCTTAATACTATCCGATTACATGCCTAATAGTACGATACACTACAAGCACATTTATACAAGACAATAAGGCGTGTCTTCTACCATAAAAACACATACATTAACACATATCATCAATTCGACAAATCATGCTAACATATATTTAAGATAAATGACCCATTCATGTTCGAAACATTCTTGTCCGTACCATCAATTGATGTTCTAAAACCTTATTTTAAACATGTATGCCAGCCCAAAACATAAATAAAAGGGCGTCTAGAGACTCACCTAAGATGTTGCGGAACCTTGACCTAGCTATTCATGAGCATTGATCAATATCTCCAATCGAGCATTACCGTTTCATCCCATACTTTAGGTCCTTTTTACATGTGTGTATACAAATGGCTTGAAACTAACCCAACCGAACTCCAAATGGGATGATTCCAGCGCCCACACATCCGTGCCAACATGCTCTACAAGCGTCACCCCTATGACAACAACGGACGCCGCCGACTCCGTCGCCGGAGCTGCAAACAACCGACTAAATTACAAACAGTGGCCAAAAACCACTGTTATGTTCTGTGCAGTAAAAACTCGACCTTCGGACCTTTAAAAGTGAAACCAGCCGTTGGATTTGATCGCCTATGGGTGTTAAACCTACAGTCCAAATTTGAAGACGATCCAAAGGTTCAATTGTTGGGAAAGACATCTTTTCTGCTGCTAGGTCACCCTAAAACGGGATTTCTTTCTTTGTCCTCTGTTTTTTCTCGTAAGACTCAATAGGGTGAGGACCCTTTTCACGAAAATCACACTTATTAGGGTTAATCTTTCATACTTTACACTTAACCCTTGTTTTTTTAAGTTTGCACCATAATCAACTTTCATCCCTTGACTTTTTAAACAAGATATTGTCGCGTTTGCTTTTACACAATTCTTTTTCTTCTTTTTCCATTTGATACTAAAACAAGTAAACTGCATATATTACTACATTTTGGGATGTTACAGCAGCGTATGAAGATTGATGACGAAGATTAGGAAGGAATGCATCCTTCGATGGCAACGATTGCAACTTTCAAAGTTTGATGGCGATGATCAGCTTCGACAAGAAGATGACGGGAGTCTGCAGAGGGAAGGATGAAAACGAATCGGAATAAATTGAACTTTTAGAGATTAATGTTTTTTGAAGGGATGATGAAATTAAAGACTTCACAATGAAATAAAAAAGTGGGTTAAAGAGTAAACTGAGAAGTAAAAGATATGATATAAAATTTTAATAAAATTTTTAATGTGTCATTAAAGCTATTTAGGGGGATATTGAGGTTGAAAATTACTAAAAAGATTTAGCGGCATTAAAGTAAAGTCATAAAATTGTAGGATGGGAATGTGTGACATACTTAAAGTGTCATTAAAACCATAACTTTGCGTCATAAAAGACAAGTGTCACTAAAGGTATGGGTCAAACAAAGATCGCACACACAAGTGTCACTAAAACATTATATTTGTGGCACAAAAGTTAAAAGCCACTAAAATCGTGTGTCACTAAATGACATTTTTTTTGTAGTGATTGTTTTGTCATTATTGACGATTTCACTAGATTTTCTTGGGTTTATTTCTTGCATGTTAAATCTGAAACTGCTGGGTTGTTAAAAGAATTTATCGTTAAAGTTGAAAATCAGTTGGATTGTAAAGTGAAAATTTTGAGAAGTGATAATGGAACAGAGTTTAAGAACGCTAATGTTGATTTGTTTTGTGCAGAAAAAGGAATTGCTAGACAATTTAGTGCTCCGAGAACGCCTCAACAAAATGGGGTTGCGGAACGGAAAAATCGGACACTGATTGAAGCAGCAAGATCCATGCTCGCAGATGCCAAAATCCCTATCACATTCTGGGACGAAGCTATTGCTACTGCGTGTTTTGTACAAAACGGGACATTATTGGCTCAGGATAAAAATAAAACATCTTATGAGTTATTGTTTGGAAGAAAACCGAATATTTCATACTTGAAAGCATTTGGTTATCCTGTATCGATTCTAAATTTAAGTGATCATCTCGGGAAATTTGGGTCAAAATCTGACGATGGATTTTTCCTTGGTTATTCGTCTGTTTCAAAAGCTTATCGGGTTTTTAATAGCAAAACAAACACTGTTATTGAAACTATTAACGTAAAGTTTTTAGAAAATTCGTTTCCTTTAGTGGCGCATGGTCCCGAATGGTTGTTTGATTTAGATTCTTTATCAAAATCTTTCAATTCTAACTTGTTTGATTTTTCAGGAAAAACAAGGAAAGAATCAGGTGACTTGGGATGCTTTAGCGATGATTCTGATAATGACGATGATGGCAATCTTAATTATGAGTATCCATTCATGTCATTTCATAATCCTGATCATGTCAAATCTAGTCAAACTCCGGGTCCTTCTGTTTCTCAAGAAGATCAAGAATCGAATATTCTTGGTGATGATGTTAATCCGCTAAATTCTCCTAATGATGGTGGATCTGTTCAAAATCAGCCATCATCAGATCCGAATGTTGAAGTTATTCCAGAATCATTTGACTACTTCATCAATTCACCGGATCAAGTTCCTAATTTCACTCCGCATACTTCTACCATACTACAAGATCTACCGAATCTGAATCAATCTAATCTGGAGAGTCAAGTGTAAGGAGATGACATACCAATTCATCGAATTCACAAGAAACATCCTGTCTCTCAGATTATTGGGCCGTTGAATCAAAGAACTACAAGAAGTCAAACTGAGCAAGCAAACGTTTGTCTTTATTCATGTTTTCTTTCTCAAGTGGTGCCAAAGAATATTTCAGAGGCGTTGCAAGATAATAGTTGGATTGAAGCCATGCAAGAGGAGTTACTTCAATTTCGCAAACAAGAGGTTTGGAAATTAGTGGACTTACCTGAAGGAGAAAATGCGATTGGTACAAGATGGCTGTACAAGAACAAGCCAGATGAACGTGGTATTGTTGTGAGAAACAAAGCGAGACTTATTGCACAAGGTTACACTCAAGAAGAAGGTATTGACTATGAAGAAGTGTTTGCTCCGGTCGCTCGACTTGAAGATATTCGCGTTTTTCTAGCATATGCCTCTTTCATGAAGTTCAAAGTGTTCCAAATGGACGTAAAAGGCGCTTTTCTGTTTGGACCAATTACCAATGATGTATATGTCAGACAACCTCCGGGTTTTGAAGATCCTGATTATCCACATCGTGTATACAAATTGAGCAAAGCTTTATACGGTCTACATCAAGCTCCAAGAATCTGGTATGAGACATTATCCAAACATTTACTAGAACATGGATTTACAAGAGGTCAGATTGATCCAACTTTGTTTATGAAGAGGGAGAATGATGATTTATTGTGCGTTCAAGTTTATGTGGACAATATTATCTTCGGATCAACCAGTGAGTCAATGTGCAAAGAATTTGAGGAAATCATGAAGTCTAGATTCCAGATGAGTTCTATGGGGGAGATTAACTTCTTTCTTGGTTTACAAGTGAAACAATCAGCTGACGGAATCTTCATCAATCAATCAAAATTTGTTGAGAAATTGTTGAAGAAGTTCAAGATGCAAGATTGTCAAACAATTCGAACTCCATCTGATGTGAATTGCAAGATTCAACCGGATCCAAAGGGCAAAGCAGTTGATCAAACACTATACAGATCAATGATCGGTTCTCTGATGTATCTTACTGCATCAAGACCAGACATCATGTACGCTGTTTGTGTGTGCGCCAGATATCAGTCTGATCTGAGAGAGTCGCATCTTGTTGCTGTGAAGCGTATATTCAGATATCTTAAAGGAAAACCAAATCTTGGGTTATGGTATCCTTACGAAGGAAATTTTGAATTATATAGCTATTCTGACAGTGATTTTGGTGGTTGTGCTCTTGACAGGAAATCGACTACTGGTGGATGTCAATTTCTGGGTCCTAGGCTTGTCTCTTGGCAATGCAAGAAGCAGACCAACGTTTCTGTATCCACAGCTGAAGCAGAGTATATCGCTGCATCTGCAGGATGTTCTCAAGTTTTGTGGTTACAAAACCAATTGCTGGACTACGGGTTTAACTTTCTAAAAACTCCTATTTACATAGACAATACTGCTGCTATGTTTATTACTGCTAATCCTGTTCAACACTCAAAAACCAAACATATCGAAATTCGATATCACTTTTTAAGAGACAACTCTGAAAAAGGTTTAATAATTTTGATTAAAGTTCATACCGACAAACAACTGGCAGATCTTTTCACAAAATCATTTTAATTCAATCCATAGGATTAATCAATCATGATTGATTCTATTTTTTCAAAAACAAAAAGAAAAATCAGAAAATATAAAAGCCAAAAATATAATAAGTTGATGTTAAGTATTGATTCCGTTGTCTTTTATTTTATGTTTTGCATTGTGTGCTTGCATGAAAAAGAAAATAGAAAAGCAAAAACAAAATATAAAAGCAAAAAGAAAAGAAAATATCATGTCATAAGAATCTATGTTGCACAAAGTGAGAAATGATAGTTACACTAGACATTATTTGTTACATCATTTTTAATAAAGACTGATGAATGTTAATTGATGTGCTAGACAGCTCAGGCAATTAGACTGAAAAAGTAAGTTGATTGTTGACAAACATAAACTTAATGATCTTTGTGTTAAGTTCCATTGTTATACATGTCTAGATATATATCTTTTGATACATTGCTTGTGATGATAGTTGTGCATGATCGGGTAACGATGTAGTCTATTCAGTGTGATGAACCGCATCGTGAGCTTCTTTGTTGTGGTATCCACAGACCTGAAGTCTCACACGAAGTCTCTTTTGAGCTTCAAGATGCAGCAAAAGATTCCAAAATGGAACAAAAAGAGTCCCAAATGTGGACCAACACCAAACAAAAAATTCCAAAAAGGAATTCAGAAGATTCCCAAGGGGAACGATAGGAAAGAAAAATTCCCAAAGATGGAATTAAAAAGAAGTCCCAAAGTGGACCAAATCCGAATAGAACCCAGATTCCACACTGTGTATGACTGTAAGTGACCAGGTTTTGTGCAATATGCATTCATGTAGTGTTTGATAAAGAAATATGTTGACATATGTATACATGTGGGTCACATAAGTCATTCTAATCGAACCTTAATTATCATCATGATACTGAAAAAGTAAGTGTGTCAACTCGAGCTAATTGGTATGTTTTCATATCATCACTCAATCAAGCATAAGTCAAATGTCTATTCAAAACTTGCAAAACATGTTCAGATAATGTGTGGTATGATCTCACTGCGATATTATGATTCATTGCATTGCATTGCATATGTCTTTACTTTAATGTGTGTGCTTTGTGTGTGCAGGCATATGGAATCTTTATTGACACATCGACATCCTTGTAAACTTAAAAATTTCAAGAAATTTCAAGTTTAGGGGGAGAATAAATTGAAGAAGAAAAATATCTACAAAAATCCAAAAATCAATATTTTTGAATAAGTGTGTTTTGAATGAACAAGATTATGTGGTATGAAAAGCAAAGGTATTGGATGTGTTAAAAACAAACCCAAGGTCTTGTAAATTGTTTTTATGAAATTGCTTCGGGATATAGAAAAATTGGTTGTGCAAAAACATTTTTGAGAAAGAAAAAGAAAAATGAATTTAATTGGAATTAAGGTTATTGTCTTGTTTAATGTTGTTTGATAATTAATGTGACAAAATTCTTTTTAAGGATATCTTGTCTAATTAATATGTCGGAGAATGTTTGCAGGTGCAATAAATGACGTTGAAAAAGTCAACAGACGAGAAAAGTGAAGAAAAATCGCAAAGTGTTATTGTCGGGCAAAGATATCAGACACAACTGTTCTGCCGGGTAATAAACATACTGTTCAGCCGGGTAATGTTGTGATTTTGATACAAGCCGGGTGATTGAGAAAAAGGTGAAGATATTATGACTACTGTGTAGCCGGGCAATGATCATGTCAAATACAGCCGGGTGAAGGTCATAAATATCTGCCGGGTGACAAGTGTTCACTATACTGCCGGGTAAAAGTCTTTTATCTTGCCGTGTAAATGAGTCACTATGTTGCCGTGTGAAGAAGAAAAAAACATGCCGGGTGATACAACTGTGTTGCCGTGTAATGAAGAAAAGCATGCCGTGTGAAAGAGAAAGCAACTATGTTGCCGGGTGATGAAGAAAGCAAGCCGGATGAAGAAGGAATGCAACTGTGTTGCCGGATAATGAAGAAAGGTTGCCAGGTGATGTTTGAAGACTACTATTCTGCCGGGTGATTAATAAAACCCATCAGGTGTAGTTGTTCCTAACCTTTACCCGTCACTACAGTGACTTACCCGTCTCTACAGTGTTTGACCCGTCAAGTGTTGTTCATATGTTTGTGACTTGCCTTATGTACTTGACCCGTCACTACAGTACATGACCCGTCACTACAGTACTTGACCCGGCAAAGCTTATTGGGCCTTTTAGGTTTACCCGTCCCTTTTGTTGACCCGACACCTTAGGTTTGACCTAAATTTTTGACGATACAAAAACCCGCCTCTTTACAAACACTTATCATTTCACACATTCACTTTCAAGCAAACACTCTGTACTTAAATCGTCTGTTATCATATTCAATCGTTTTGCTCTGTAACAAGGTTGATCGATTGGATAAGGTAGTGATTTAGTGTTTTTGACCTTGATAGACCTGCAAATCAACCGTTAAAAAGAAAAACGATGATGAACAGTGTTTTGTGCATTGAATCGACACTTTGATTTTGTGTGTTAAAACCAAAATCGAATGTTGTTTTACAGTTAAAATCTGTCGATCATCAACAATCAATCACTCATTTGCACCAAAACACCTTAAAATCAACTGAATCAATTAAAATTGTGACAACTGTTAAAATCGCCATTGATGAACTTTGAAGCTCTTAAAAGTTAAACATCAAAATGATGAAATGTCTGTTTAAAAGTGATCAATACTTGTTAAAACTGAACCAAAACATGATAAACAAATTTTATTATAAAAATGTGAAAATTATGTCTTAAGTGTTTAACTGTTAAAATTGAAACATGAATTATAATCTTTAAGATTCAAAGTTGTTTGATTAAAATGATGAAAATCAGGTTATTAGAACAATTTAGAATTTAAAATGATTATGTGAATGTTTTGCTTTCTAACTTTTATTCAAACACTTATGAAGATTTTGAAATGCTTTAATGAAGAATCTAACACATTTGTCTTGTTTTGTGTTTGTTTGTGTTTTAACAGATGGAGAATCTCAAGTTTGAGCCTAAACACAATTTGGTGGCAGTTCTAGATGAATCTATCCCTGAAACAGAAGGTTACAGAGATATGATCAAGTTTATCAAAAGGACTAAATATGTGTATGCTATGTGTGCCAAACCGGTCATATATGCAAGGTTGATTAAAAGTTTTCGGAGGACAGCAGAAGTCATTAGAGAAGAGAATGGAGTTACTGTTGTTCGAGGCAACATAACTAGAGATATGGTACTGACAGTTTCTGAAGAAGCTATCAGAAATGCCCTGAGAATAGATGAAGATGAGGTTGGCATGAATGATGAGTTGACAATGGACGAGTGCAAATCGTGTTTTGTTAATATGGGGCATCCACCTATATTTCCAAAATCACAGTTTTATAGGGCAAAATTGGGAAAGAAGTATAAGCTGTTATGCTATGTTGTGCAACAGTGCATGTCCAGGAGAAGTGCAGGCTTTGATAATTTCCCATCAGACATTGCATCACCGACTGTTGCCATAGCAGAGAATAAGCCATTTAATATGTCGAGATGGATCAAGAATGGCTTTGTTTTTAACTTGGTGAAGGGCAAGAGGTTTAAGTTTCTTATGTACCCAAGGTTTTTACAACTGATGATCAACATTGCCTATCCTATCATCAGATCCGAAGGTTATGCTGGAGGTATGCTATACACTGAGGACATGAACGATCTATCTTACCGAAAGATGAGTATCGGGAATGTGCCTAATGTAGAGTTGTTTGACTATATGAGAGATATAGCCAACAATGAAGAAGATGTTGAAGGAGTGTATTATCATATTTCTAATGGTGAGATAGTTAATCCACAGGACCTAGTGGATGAGGTGCCTGATAATCTGTTAGATGATGACGAGTACTTTGCTCGTCATCCAGAAGATGAAGAAGAAGATGATAATGATGATGGTGATAATGGTGAAGATAGTGATAGTGATGATGAACATGATGATGGTGGTAATGATGGTGCTGAATCTGAATCTAATTTAGAGGAGGCAGAGATTGTTGAAAAGGCCGAACCAATGAATTTGGATGTAGAGAATGTTGAAGTTATTGAGCCTATGGTAATAGAAGAACCTGTTGAGGTTGCTTCTGTTGAAGAAGAAGAAGTTGCTGAAATTTCAAAGGATATCTCCATTCAGTATGTTAGAAGAAAGAGGTTGAAACCAGTTAAAGAGCATGTGATTGTAGAGCCTGAAGAGATAGATGTACTTCAGATTGCTCAGGAGGCAATGGCCGAAGCTGAAACTATGGCACAGATAGTTAAAGAAGCTGATGCTGGCATTGCTGATCCTACTATTGTTGATATTCCCACCACATCATCCCAAATTGCAGAAAATATTGAACAAAGTTTGGAGTCTTCACCAAATTTTGTGTCAAAAGTTGATGAAACAGAGAATGAGAAGAAAATTGTTGAGTTAGAGGAGATGGTTGCAAAGTTGATAGAAGCAAATGACTTATTGAAAGCTTCTAATGAAAGGAAAAAGAAAAGATTTGATGAGTACTGGGATATTCATAATCAGAATTTGAAAACCTTCAAAAAGTTGGATGAGGATCATGTCAAGCTTGTTGAGGAACATGTGAAATTGAAGGACGATTATGAAAAACTGAAGGAGGAGCATGAGAATCTGAAATATGATTACAAGGAACTGAAAGCTGAATGCAATACATTGGAGGCTGAGAAAGAAATGTTAGAAAAATGGTTGGAGGAAACAAAACCGAAGAAAGCTGGCTCATCATCTGATAAAGATTTTTCAGATGAAGTAGTGGAAGTGACTGAATCTCAAGTACCGAAAGTTTATTTGACTAGAGCACGAGGTACTACAAATATTGGCATAAGAGTGGAATCACCATCATTGTTCCCGATGAAGCTGTTGCTGAAACTGTCATCTCTGACAAAGCTGAGGGAAAGAGGAAGCTAGATGCAGTTCCAGAGATTATGGGTGATGAAGGTAGTTCGAAAAAGGCAAAACTGGATGAAACAGTGCAGATTGAGCCGATTCAATCTGTAGATGTAGTTGAGACTGAGAAAATCGATGAGACTATGACTGAAGCTGAAATTGCCAAAACAGTTCAGATTGAGCCGATTCAATCTGAATCTGTAGCTGACACTGAAGTAGTTGAGGTCTCAGATAGTGAGAAGGAAGTTGGGTCTGAGGAAACAGTTCAGATTGAGCCGATTCAATCTGAAGCTATTGATAAGCCTAAAACTGTACCTGAAGTTGCAAGTCAGTTTGAGCCGGTTCAAACTGACAATGCACCTATGATTGAAGTGTTGGATGATTTGGACGATATTGATTTCACTGAATCTGAAGATGAAACTGAGCCAGAAGCGAATGTTGTTGAAGAGATTCCAGATGATTTGGATCAAAGATTTGCTTACCTTGAAAACATGAAGTATAATGCTGTGTTTTTGAATGGGTTGGCTGTGAGCCAGATTAATGAAGAATATGAGAAATGCATGATTGCTCAAGACAAAGCTGCTGCTGATAAGAAAGAGTTTGTTATTGAGATGGGAGAATGGACACCAATGCAAGAAAGTCTAAATATAGAAGAATTGCCTCCAACTGAACTTTATCACCAAAATCCGGAAGAAATGTCAAGTACTGATATGCGTAGTTGGCTGAGCTCGAGAAATTATCCATATAGAACTTTGAAGAGGTTGAAGTCTGAATCACTGAGGAAGATTGTTACTAGTTTTATGAAAACGGAGAAAATGTACAACCGAATGTTTTATTTGGACTACAACAATCCCCAGTACTTCGAGCTAACAAAGAGATATAAAGTTCTTGGACCAAAAGAACTTCCGGTGATGGCTTTACCTGAAGATGCTCACAAGAAACGGCACGAATTGATGGATATGTTTCCAAGCGAAGTTAAATCTTACAACATACCGATGGATGTTCGGGAGTCATGGCATAAATCAGCCACAACAGGTGACGTGGTGAGGTCACTGCTGAGCAAGGGGCAGTCGATTGCTGAGTTGCTTGATTCTATGATTGTGCCAGAGAAGAATAAGAAGGTGAAGATAATCGCATGGAAATACGATGAAGTATTTGATGCTTTCATGATTAAGAGAGTTAATGGTTTATGTGACGTATACCATTACTACTCGAGCATTTTTAAGTTGGAAGTTCAGGATTTGAAGGAGCTGCACAAACTCAGGTTGATAAATCACACGCATGCTGAGCGTGGTGATAAATGTGCAATGCTTCTTGATGCTGGGATTGCTAGACCACCAAAGTATCTTGATTTCCGAGGCCAACAAGAAGATACTACTTATGTGCAAGCAAAGAAAGAAAGAAAGAAGAAAAGATTGGTTGTGACTGAAGATATGTATCTTGAAGAATTTTTGGATGAATATTTTGACAAGGTGACAAATCCTGGATTGAAGGTGATAGATGGTTCGCAAATGACAAAGCCTATACTTAGAGTTTTCTATAATCAAGAAACCTTTGAGTTAAAGCTTGTTCGGAATTTGGATGATTGGGACAAAGACATGATTACATTGTTTAGTACTTTTGAGTTGAAGCTGCTACATTCTTCGTACATAGACTTTTTGAGAAGCTACAGAATGGAGAAGTGTAAAGATGCACTTGCTGAAGCTGATAGGAAGTTGTTTGTTGTGATGATTGAAGTAATAGCTGCGGCAACTGAAAAGATACGAGTGAGAAAGGCATTGCTGAACTCTAATCTCGTGAGGGTTGATTTACCAGAGATAGAGTATATGAGAATATCTAGAAAAGGAACTTTGGAGGTGCAAGTCAAAGGAAAAGAGATGCCGTTTGAATTTTATGCTAATATTGACTTTGCAGGTTTAAATTTGGATTCACTTAGACGCATGAATGCCTGCCCAATTTTGACAAATGAGTCCAAGCCGAGACAAGCCAAAATTGCTGAAAAGTTCAAGTCCTGTATAGAAGAAGCTATGAAGGAACAAGAAGAGTACAAAGGAAAAGAGCTGCTGAATGTCAAAGATGAACCAGAAGAGTGGTAGACAGAGATTGATGCTGAACAATGAAGAAAAAGATTGTAGATTTTGCTGAAGATTCAAAGATAAATCTTAGGGGGAGTACTGTTAGGGCTATTTCCTTGTTAAGATTTACTTTGTATTTTGTTTATATGTTTGTATATAGTTTAGGGTCTATTTTGTTATATTCCTTAAACTTGTATTTGTTTGCTTTAAAGCATGTAGTGAGAGAGTGTGAGGAGAGAGGCTAGATCACAATATACACGTTAGAGAGAGAATTAACTGTGTGTGATTTATTTCTCCTGCACTTGTACTACAGAATTGCTTTGATCATCAATATACAAAGAGAATTATTAGTATGAATTGTGTTAATGATTAAACTGTGTTTTGTGTTTATGTTATTCTGATCATTGAGCGATTTTCACGATCCAATTGAACCTATCATTTTTCAAGCATATAAAACCCGCCTCTTCACAAACACTTATCATTTTTCACTCACAATTTCAAGCAAATCCTCTGCACTTAAATCGTTTGATTATCATATTCAATCGTTTGTTTTGTAACAAGTCTGATCGATTGAATAAGGTATTGTTTAAGTGATTTGATCTTGATAAACCTGCAAATCGACCGGTAAAACGAAAAACGATGATGAACAGTGTTTTTGATCACTGAATCGACACTTTGATTCTACGTGTTAAAACTAAAATCGAATGTTGTTTTAAGTGTAAAAACTGTCGATCATTAACAATCAATCATTAATTTGCATCAAAATTCCTTAAAATCAACAGAATCAACCAAAATGTTCATAACTGTCAAAACCGCCATTGATGACCTGTTAAATGCTCTTAAATGTTAACTTCAAAATGATGAAATATGTGTTAAAAGTGACGAATCCTTGTTAAAACTAAACTAAAACATGTTAGACAACTTCATCTTACAAATGTCAAATTTGTGTTCTTAAGTGTTAAACTGTTAAAATTGAAAAATGTTGTATGATCATTAAAATTCAAAGTTGTTTTGATCAAAATGATGAAAATCAGTTTGTTAGATCAATTTAGGAGTTAAAATGATTATGTGAATGTTTTACTTTTATAACTTTTTGTTCAAACACTTATGAAAATTTGAAATTTATTAATGAAGAATCTAATACATTTGTCTTGTTTGTGTTTTGTGTTTGTTTTAACAGATGGAGAATTTGAAGTTTGAGCCCAAGCACAATTTAGTTGCATGTTTGGATGAGTCTATTCCTGAGACTGAAGGATATAGAGACATGATGAGATTTATCAAGAGGACAAAGTATGTCTATGCTATGTGTGCTAAGCCGGTCATATATGTAAGATTGATCAAAAGGTTTTGGAGGACGGCTGAAGTGGTTAGAAATGATGCTGGAGTGACTGTTGTTAGAGGGAACATCACTAGAGACTTAGAATTGACTGTATCTGAAGAAGTTATCAGAACATCATTGAGGATTGATGAGGATGAGATAGGTGCAAATGATGAGTTGACAAATGCTGAATGTCAAGCGTGCTTTATGAATATGGGTCATCCTCCTGTATTTCCAAAGTCACAATTTGTAAGGGCAAGATTGGGAAAGAAATGGAAGTTATTATGTTATGTTATTCAGCAGTGCATGTCAAGGAGTGCCAGGTTTGACAACTTTCCATCTGACATAGCATCCCCAATTGTTGCTATTGCAGAGAACAAGCGATTCAATATGTCGAAATGGATTATGAATGGCTTTGTATTTAATTTGGTGAAGGGCAAAAGATTCAAGTTTCTCATGTATCCGAGATTCTTGCAATTGATGATTAATGTTGCATATCCTGTTATCAGAGATGAAGGATTTGCTGGAGGGATACTGTATACTGAGGACATGAATGATCTATCCTATAGGAAGATGAGTATCGGGAATGTTCAAAGTGTTGATTTATTTGACTATATGAGGGATATAGCAAATAATGAGGAAGATATTGAAGCAGTATATCATCATATTTCACATGGAGAGATAGTTAATCCACAGGACCTTGTTGATGAGGTGCCTGACAATCTGTTGGATTATGATGAGTATACTGCTCGTCATCCAGAAGATGAAGAAGATGGATCTGAGGACGAAGAAGAAGAAGAAAGTGATGGAAATGACGGTGATGATGATAGTGGAAATGATGGTGATGATGATGCTGAATCTGTTTCAGAGGAGGCAGCGAATATTGAGGTAGCTGAACAAATGGAGTTGGAGATAGAAAATGTCGAAGTTGCTGAACCAGTTGCAAGTAAAGAACCTGTTGAGGTTGTTAGTGTAGCTGAAGAGGATGACATTGAAACTCCAAGAAATATTACTGTTCAGTATGTTAGATCACGAAGATCGAAACCAGTGATAGAGCCTGTGTTAGTAGATGAACAGATTGAGATTGAAGATATGAATGTGTCTGAACAAATGGTAGATGTTGTGTTGACCACAGGTAGGGTGGTACTTCACCTTGTTGTTACTAGTATTTACGTTTATCTTGTAATAGTTTAGTCGTAATTCGTTTCCGCTGTAATAGTTAGTTTTAGCCTTATTTTGTATGTTTTGTGCAGGTCTTTGCGACACTGCATGCGACACTATAATGTCGCATGCAGCTTGTCTCTGCTTAGCGATCAGGCAGTGTCGCGTTTGCGACACTGCCTGCGACACTATGACCTGTATATATAGATATTTTAGGGCTTTTTGTACATAACTCATGGAACTTTATTGAATACATTCTCTCTTTGATACTGAGTTCGAACCTTATTGTGTGTTTGCAAGGAATTGGATCTATTATATCTTTGTTGCAATTGCTTAATTCATCTTCTTCTACTAATATTCTTAATTAATCATTTGTTAATGGGTCATAATGGTTTGTGTGAGTTTTGGTCACAAATCTCAACCAATTGATGCTAGATCTAGTGGTATCAACTGATTGTGATTAGATCTAAATCATATATAGCACGATTTACTGTTTTCATGGACCAACAATATGGTATCAGAGCCATTGTGCTCATGATTTGTGGTTTTTGAGGGTTTTTGAAAATATTCATATTTCATCAATTCTGGATCTGATCTTGTGTGAATTGATATGAAATTGGATTGAGATTTGCTTTCCTTTAGTGTTTGAATCAATCGAAATCAATAGATCTGTCATCATCATACAGATCTGTGAGGTGTGATTTAGAGAAATTTTTTTAGGGTTTTTGGACAAAAGATTTAATCAATCAAATTGGATCTTATTTGCTGTTATTATGGACTGAATTTGATTGGGGATTAGTTTATTTCGTATTGTTTTTCAATCGAAATCATCAGATTATCATTTGGATCTGATTGGTGTTTTCTGTGGAATTGGTTTTTTTTTGTTTGCTTGGAGAAGAAGGAGTTTCTGTTCATCTTGCGACACTAGTGTTCATACTGCGACACTACCATTTTTTGTGTTGTTGATCGTTGTTTGGCTGACTTGTATACTTTGTGAACGAAAGTTCACGACATTGTCCACGAGATTGTGCTTGACACTGTGTACGACATTGTTCACGTCACTTTGCTCCACATTGTAGACGGTATTGCTCCGACATTGTGCCTATTGTACACCCGACATTAGCCTGAACGAAAGTTCAAACTGTGCGCTCACTTGCGACACTGAGTTGTCTGCGACACTACTGTGTTTGCGACATTACTCTTCTGCGACACTGTAGTTCTTGCGACACTATTGTCTGATCAAAATGTCAATGTCTTTTACCCTAGCTGATCTGGAAAGTGGATCACCAAATAGACCACCGAAACTGATTAATGGAGATAACTTTGAAGATTGGAAGAGGAGGTTAAAAGCTTTTTATTTGTACACAGATCATACTCAATGGGATTCAATCGTAAAAGGTCCCCATGTTCCGGTAACAACTGTATGAGAAGCAACTGTCATGAACACAAACCCTGAAACATTTAATGAACGTGACAAAAAACTTGTTGATCGTGATAACAAGGCTTTTGGGGCATTAACACTGTGTTTAAGCTCAGAAATATATAATCGTTTTGGAGATCAGAAAACTGCAAAGGATTTGTACGATGCTCTCTGTGAGTTCTATGATGGAAACATCGATCTACAAAAAGATAAGGGAGTTCAAGCACAAAAGGAGTTCAATTCTTTCATGGGACTGAGAAATGAGAAGATCACCGATCTCACAAATCGTTTTCTAACTGTCACAAGCAACTTGAAGAAATACGAGCAACTGACTACAGTAGAACAGGTGACAAAATTGTTGGATTCACTTCCTCCGGAATGGAGTTTACAGGTCAGATTGCTGAAACAAGAGAAGATGTTTACCGAGTATAAGCTCATGGATGTTATTAACAAACTGAAATCTTTTGAGCTCGATATCATGAGAAGAGAATACAATCAGACTGTTTATCCACCAATACAGACTCAGAACGCTGCTTTACTCTCTTCTACATTTGATCATTCAACAAACAACTCTGGTACTCTCTCATACATCTCAGGAAGTGGTCCATCGGAACAAAAGAATGCTGGAAAGGAACCTGTCACATCTCAAGTTCCTAATGATATGATGGCCTTGTTTGGAATGTTTGTAAACAGTTATGAAGCTTTAATCGCAGGAGATGTCAAGGGAAAAGGGATTACAGTGGAGGATATGTTGCAAGTTGACCCAGATGATCTTGAAGAAGCAGATATACAGTGGCAAATGGCTATGTTGACTGTGAGAGCAAGACGTTTCATGGAGAGAACTGGAAAAAGAAACTTTGGTAATCAAAATGCAAAGGTTGGGTTCGACAAATCTAAACTCCGATTGTTCAATTGCAAACAACTCGGACATTTCAAGAGAGATTGCCCATCACCAGTTGTGTTTGAACCACCATCCCCTACCACAAGAAATGTTGTTACTATGGAAAGAGGAAATACCAGTAACACAAGAGAAACTGCTTTACTGACAAACTTTGATTGGAGTGCTGAGATTGCAGAAGTTCAGGAAGAAATTAACCATGCTCTTGTTGTTGAGACCATTTCGAATGATGAAAGGAAATCTAAATCAACTATCAATCAGACAACTGAAGAAGACAAAAGTGAGAAAAGTGTGAAATTTGAGAAAGTTGGAAAGGAGACTGAAGACGAAAAGGAGGAAGAAAGGAAGAAAACTACACCTGTCTGCAACTGTGACAAAGCCCTAGCAACTGAAAAGGTCATCATGGGCCTTCCTTATGAGGTAATTCAGGATATGTGCTCATCAGCATGTCGCGTTTGTCTCTTTGCTGTATATAAAGCTAATCGTTTATTGTTAACAAACCAAGCCGAATTAACCACCATCAACTCTGATCTTAAAAAGAATGAAGCAAATTATTATGTAAAATTAAATGAGTCTTTGCAAGAAATAGATCATTTAAATAGAAAACTTCTTGAAAGGAATGTTGAGGTTAATCTGTTAGAGGAACGTGTCAAACTGGCTGAATTTGAAAGTAGTAAACTCCAATCTAAACTCGATAGATGGACCATTGCCGGAATGAAAAGAGAGGAGTTAAATCGTAGACAAAGAGGAGCCAGAATCAAAACTGGTATAGGATATGATGAGTCTTCTCATGTTTATCCTCCTCCGAGTACCTTTTGTTACTCTCCTATACCCAAACCCCATCCCACTAATGATTTAATTCCAGAAAATACTAATAGTTTATTTGCAGGTTTAGAAGGGATAAATCATCAGGAGGTTCGAGAGGAGTACGGATATGGTGCAACCATTGGTCTGGGATGTTCTAGTTCAAGCAGTAGTTTTAATTCCAAGAAGTCTAGTTTAGACATGAGTGTTAATTCAGATGTTTTGTTGAAGGATTCTAGTATTTCAAACATTAAACCGTCTGTATTAAACACTAATTCTGTTATGTCTGTTTCTATTGAGTGTAATGATGAACATGTTTCTGATATTAAACCTATTGATGCATTGCATGAAAAGAATTGTTTTGAAAAGTTTGTCTCAACACCTATACCGACATTTGTACCTATTAGTATATCTAAACCCGTCTAGACAAACAATCCTATGATTGATACAGGTGACAAAGCTAGCACTTCAAAGGGTAAGACTAAAGAAATGTATGTTTCCTTTAGTGATTCAGACAATAACACGTCTGATTGTGATGAGGAAATTGTATGTGATCCCATTCCTCCAGTTAAGACCGAAAGGAAATGTTTGAAATCACATTGCTTTCGCTGTGGAAAAGATACTCATGTTGTCAAAAATTGTCCGGAACTGGGTCGAAAGGGTGTAACTAAGTCTAGCTTTTCAAATAGATTAAATAACTTTGTACATAATCATTTTTCTGTTTCTTTTTCTTTGTTTAAACCCACGTCTAACAAGGCATGGGTTCCTGTTTCTAATTAATTCTATTTTGTGTTTTTGTCAGGAACGTCCTAGGAGACCAAACAGTCTATGGCATGTAGATAGTGGATGTTCGCGACACATGACGGGTCTGAAAGATCTTCTTACTAGTTTTCGCATAATAAATGGTGGGTATGTGGCATTCGCTGGTGACAAGAAAGGTGGTAAAATGGTTGGACAAGGAGAAGTATCAAACGGTTCACTGACTCTGGAGAAAGTCAACTATGTTCCAGAATTACATTTCAATTTGCTGAGCGTCTCTCAAATTTGTGACAAGAATATTCCGGTCCTATTCAAAGCTGATGAATGTCTATTTCTGAAACCGGATTTCTCTGTTCCAGAAGATTTGATCATGATGCGTGCCCCTCGAAAGAACGACACCTATCTACTCGACATGAATTCAAGGGAGTCTTCTTCAACTGTCACATGTTTACTATCTAAGGCTTCATCCTCCAAAGCATTCTTATGGCATAGAAAACTGGGTCATGTTAATTTTACCAATATTAACAAATTGGTGAAACATAATCTTGTTCGTGGCTTACTATCAAAGATTTTTCTGTGATCGAAAAGTGTATGGCTTGTGCCAAAGGCAAACAACATAAAAAGTCACATAAGTCTAAATTGATAAATTCTATTTCTGACCCACTTGAATTGCTTCATGCAGATTTGTTTGGACCAATTAGTGTTAAAAGCATTGCTAAAAAATCCTATTGTTTGGTTGTGACTGACGATTTTTCCAGGTACTCATGGGTGAGCTTTCTAACAAACAAAGGAGAAACCGCAGGAGCTTTCAAGAGTTTAATACTAAAGATTGAAACCATCAGCGGAAAGAAAGTGAAGACGATCAGGAGCGATAATGGAACAGAATTCAGAAATCACATTTTTGACTCATTCTGTGAAGAGAAAGGGATTTTGAGGCAATATAGTGCTGCTCGAACACCTCAGCAAAATGGTGTGGCAGAACGAAAGAACCGAACTTGGATTGAAGCGGCAAGGACTATGTTGATTGAATCGAAACTTCCAATAATCTTCTGGGCTGAAGCTGTTAACTGTGCATCCTATGTGTTGAATAGGGTGTTAATCGTTAAAGACAAAATGAAAACATCATATGAACTGTTTCACAAAAGGAAACCTTTGATAGATTTCTTTAGACCATTCGGATGCTCTTGTACTTTGCTGAATACACAAGCTCAAACATCAAAATTTGGTGTTGTCTCTGATGAGTGCTTCTTCGTTGGATACTCTTCCTCTCAGAAAGCTTATCGGGTTTACAATAGGAGAACCAAGATCGTTCAAGAGTCATTTTATGTTGACTGGCAGGAATCTAATACGTGCGATACTGGTTCTGAACCCACCTGGTTTTATGATGCCACAACTGTGTTTAACTCATTTAATTTACCAGTGTTCCTTGAAGAAGATGAGATCATTCCCATTCACCTTGACCCTACACCAGATTCCATCATCCTCCCATCATCCTCTACCTTCCCGCAACAACCATCATCTTTACTTGATATTGTTGTTCCTGCCGACTCTTTGCCATCATCCTCAACACCATCATCACCTGCTATTCATCCTCCAAGTTCTTCTGTCATCAATTCGATAAATGATTCCACTTCATCACCATCAAATGTCGTTACCACAAACTCTCTTTATAAGGAACTAAAGGATCATCCACATGACTTAGTCATTGGATCTATTTCAGATGGAGTTCGCACGCGTCACCAATCAGGTTTAATCAATGAGTGCTTGTTTTCATGCTTTTTGTCTCAGACGGTTCCAAAGAATATTAATATGGCATTGCAAGATCCAAGCTGGGTAGAATCAATGCAGCTTGAACTTCAACAGTTCAGAAAGCTCAAAGTTTGGGAGCTGGTGGATCTTCCACCAAACAAATATCCAATCGGGACGAAGTGGGTGTATAAAAACAAACCTGATGACAGAGGAGTTGTGGTTCGTAATAAATCTCGATTAGTTGTTCAGGGCTTCGCACAAGAAGAAGGCATCGATTATACTGACGTTTTTGCTCCTGTTGCTCGCATAGAAGCCATACGAATCTTTCTTGCACATGCTGCACACAAAAATTTCAAAGTTTGTCAAATGGATGTAAAGTGCGCATTCTTGTATGGTGATATCGATGAAGAAATATATGTTTGCCAACCTCCTGGTTTTGAGGATCCGGATTTTCCTGACAAAGTTTACAAGTTGGACAAATCACTGTATGGTTTACACCAAGCTCCACGAATCTGGTATGAGACGCTGACACAATACTTGTTGAGCAAAGGATTTACTAGAGGAACGATTGATATGACACTGTTCAAGAAAGTGATCGATGATGATATTCTTCTAGTTCAAGTGTATGTAGACGATATCATTTTCGGTTCGTCAAATGACGACTTGTGCAGAGAATTTGAGGAGGTTATGAAGGAAAGATTTGAGATGAGCATGATGGGGGAGATGTGCTTCTTTCTCGGTTTACAGGTTGTACAAAAACCCGATGGAATTGTTATTCACCAGGAGAAATATATTCAGGAGATTTTGGTCAAATTCAAGATGGACGATAGCTCTGCTGAACTATCTCCATTCACTGCACAGACATGTCTCACTCCTGACGAATCCGGGAAGTCCGTTGATGCACATCGTTACAGGTCAATGATTGGATCGTTAATGTAGTTAACTGCAAGTCGTCCTGACATCGCTTTCGCTGTTGGATATTGTTCGAGGTATTAATCCAATCCAAAAGAGTCACATGAAAAAGCTGTGAAGCGTATATTTCGTTATCTAAAAGGAACTCCACGTCTCGGATTGTGGTATCCAAAAGGGGGAAGTTTTGATCTTCATGCTTTTACTGATAGTGACTATGGGGGATGCAAACTTGATCGAAAATCGGTTTCTGGTGGATGTCAGTATCTAGGGGAGTGTCTTGTTTCGTGGCAGAGCAAAAAACAGACCACCGTTTCTCTATCCACAGGCGAGGCTGAATACACGGCTGCATCCAGTTGCTGGTGTCAAGTTCTGTGGATACAACATCAAATGATGGATTATGGCTTCAATTTCTTACATACCCCGATCTTCTGCGATAATGAGGCAGCCATTGGCATTACCAAGAATCCGGTTCATCATACCCGAACAAAGCACATTGAAACACGCATTCATGCCATCCGTGACGCACAGGAAAAAGGGTTTATCAATATCATATCAATCGATACCAAAAATCAAAAGGCTGATTTATTCACTAAAACGTTTGATAAACATCGCTTTTATGAATTAATCAACATGCTTGGCCTGCTTTCTTTCTAATTCTCTTTGTTAAAAAAAAAAAAAAAAAAAAAAAAAAAAATTTTTTGGGGGAAATATGAAAGAAAAATCCTTTTATTTTACTTTTATTTTCTAAATATTGTCGGCCTTTCTTTTGTGCTTGATCTCGCATGTTCTAATGTTAAAAATTTTCTGTTTTTTTTTTTTGAAAAACTGAAAGTTTTGGGGGAGAAATAAAATAAATTTAATGACAATGCCTCATTTCATGTAATATTGTTTGTTTCTTGCAGGATTCAGATATGGATATCAGCGTCAGAAGGAGAAAGGAGATTTGTACTGATATGTCAGTAGGCTCAGCTTGAATACTATTAGACAGCAATTCTGTGATCCAACTAAATTCAATAAGAGCTCGGCTATAAGGATTATATCCTTGACATGTTTGGCCTGCACAAAGTTACTAGTCCTTGTCAGAAATGGGTTGAGAGTGTCAAATCTTTGCTTTGATTTTCCCTAAACATCCCAAATCACCCACACCCTAGCCCTGAATTGAGTTTCTAGTTAGCAAAACAAAATAAAAAGCTGCTAGTGTTGCTCTTCAGAAAAGCCTCTGAGTGAGTTACTCGCTAATTCCTCAGAACGTATTGAGTCAAAGTGCTTAACTCCTCTGCTATACGGAAGTATTGACCTGGAGTTGGTGGATCTTCTCTGCTATACGGAAGTATTGACCTGAAGATTCGCCGAGCATGCTCAAATGATTATCTCCTCTGTTATACGTCGGTATAGACCTGGAGCTCTAATCAGTTGAGTTTCCCAAATAATAAGTCGCAATGTGTTCAAATGAATCATTGTTGACACGCTCCACTCCCAAAAACAAAAATGCAAAAATGCAGAATGTCAAAAGTGGCTTAGAAATTGATCAATATTCAATTTTTTGATTTATGAAATTCAAGCAAAGTCAATCATATTGCTCGATATACCCTGATGATAGGACAAGTTTCTTTACCAAGATGTCTGTGGGGACTGAGTTGCGTGTGTTTCTTCAAATCAAACCTAAAACATGATAAGACCATCACAGGTTGTTCGTCGAAAGGAATAAGGCATGGGTTTAAATGGACAAACATACTGTCAATCTTATGAAATCTCTGTATCTCCAGATGATTGCTTGATATCCATTTTTCTGTTTTCCTCGTGATTCATTCGGTGTTTCTGATTTGATTCATCTTTACGGACTCGTGTTTCCAAAGAATGTTCGTTTTATATCTATTTCATTTGTTTGGCCTGACACTATTTTTAAAGTATTTGTAAAATAAATGGTTTTGATTTCATTTTTTTTGAAAATTTATTTTAAATTTTATTGTTATTTTTGCTTGCGACACTATAGTGTCGGGTATGCGACACTATGATACATACGACACTATAGTGTCGATCATGCGACACTACGTCGTGTTTCATATTAACTGATTTGGATCAAACGGTCATATTTTCAAAATCTCTTTAACACGACTTTAACTAAGACCTGAAACCCTAATACACACATTCACTTCAAAATCCTTCATTTTTGGGCGTTTTTGTCGATTTTAAACGGTAAGTATTACTCTCCTTAATGTTTCGAACCTTCGTCTGTCTTGTATTGGCTTTTGGTTTTGATCTGATATGATTTTGGTGATTGTGACTATTGGGTGTCCACTGTTCTTCTTGCGACACTAAATGTTCTTATTGCGACATTGAACGAAAGTTCAAACACTAGTCTGCGACACTACCAAGGTTATGCTGGCCGTGTTTTGTGGTAGTGTCGGAGGATTGTTGTGCGGCGACATTGCAGTGTCGTTGTTAATGACCTGCGGCTGCGACACTACACTGTCGCTGCTTCTGCGACACTGGTGAGACACTACTGTGTCGCACATCTGCGACACTATTTTTATTTATTTTTTTTATTATTATCATTCTCCTTATTAATTTTCATTTGGTCACTTATCAATTTCCGTCTTATGTTTCAGGTATAGAAATGGATCCCGAGCCTCCGCAGCCAATGAAGTTTGACAAACGGTCAAATGTGGTCGCCTACCTCAACGATAGGGACCCGAAGTTAGTCGGTTTTCGCGATGCTATTTCCTGGTTAAAGGCGTCCCCAATTGCATATGCTGTGTCGAAGGAGGTAATCATTGATCAACAGCACATACGAGATTTCTGGGAATCTGCCACATACAACCTCAACGCCAAACCTGCGGAGATTAGAGCAAGGGTTTCGGGGGAGGACATTATGCTCACTGTAAATTCCATTGCTCGAATGTTGAGAATGGAACGTGACGTTGGTTCACCAATGCTACTAAGTCTGGAAGACGTACACGAAGGTTTCCTGGAAATGGGGTATGAAGGTACTGAGTATTTAGAATGGAGGGAAATCAAGAAGACGTTTTTATCAAGGGAATGGAGATTTATTGCACATGTGATTATTGTATGCTTAGACCATCGGAAGGGTGGAACTGATGGTTTAAACTTCGAATGGGCTCGTGCAATGCTGAATCTTTGCAGGGGGGAGAAAGCAAATATTCCTCAGATGATTTTTGAGTATATGATTGAAAATATCTCCGCTGAAAGGAAGGATAGATGGTTGCTTTATCCAAGATTTATTCAAATCTTTATCGTTGAGCTGAAACCGGGTCTAAAGAAGTTAGGTGATCCTCTGATATTGACAAAGATGAATGTTAGAATCTTTGCTGACTGCTCCACTCCACGACATGATGTTTCGGGAAAGATAACTTATCTTTTCCGAAACATGTATACAGACGAAAGGTGGGACTATATAGAGAAGTTAAAAATTTCAGAAGAAAAGCGTTTCGGTGAGCTGAGGGAGAAAATTAAGGAGGACATAAAGAAGAGGAAGAAGTTCGTTGGTAAAAGGACGGTTCCATTTGAAGAACAGATCGACGAGATTGAAGCAGAAATTGCTAAATCAAAAGGTAAGAAAAAGAGAAAGGTTGATGATACTGCTGATACTGATGTCAGTAGGAGAAAAGGAAAGGAACCAGAGGTGTCGGAGACGGTACCAAAAACATTCAAGACGGAGAAGAAAGGTTCTGCTGGGATTGACGAGGACGTGATTCGAGGAGTAAATATGTCGCTCGCAAATGAGCTAAGCATGATAAAAACAAAGTTGATGAATGCTGAAGAGAGGGAGAGGCATAGGGAGTCAGAAATGGATGATTTGAGAAGGATTGTTTTGGATCAACAAGTTCTTATCAAGAAGCTGTTAACAGAACTGAATGAGAAAAAGAAGGACGTAAAAATTGGGAACGTAGATACGGAGGATGAGATTAACGAGATGGTAAACGTTGGAAAATACTCAACATTAAAGGAGATGGTACAAGTTGCTAAGAGCCGAAAGGAGTTTGCTGGTTTCAGCGGTGCTGGTGCAAGCTATATTGCCAAAGAAGCAGAAATTACTGATCATTTCTGTTTCGATGTTGACGCTGACTTAGCAGGAGATGAGGTTGTGGCTGAAGCAGGAGAGAAGACTGATATGAAGATTGTTGATGAAGAGGAGGAGGTGCAACTGGTGGATTACGACTCAGAACCAGAATATTATGAAACAGATGAGAAGGAGATGATATATGTGGCTCAGAGGAGTGGAGCCGAGGGTGACGTACTCGAATTAGACAAATCAGATTGGTTCAAGAAGGTTGATGAACCTGAATACGTCACTCCTCTATTTCAAAACATGGATGCCCTTGCCCCCAAAGACACAGACAACAAGATTTTTAGCTAGAAATACAATATGGAGCTACACAAATTCATGATTAAAAGAAGGGGAGGAGGGATCAGTTATATCAGTAACCGCAAACACTTCAAAACCCTTCCAAAATGGGATTTGAGGCGTTTGGCGGTTTTACCATTAATTAATGCAGATCAAAATGATCGTGCAAAGCTTTTGGAAGAAGAAATCCAGGCGGGATTGAAAGATAATTTTGTGAGTTTCGGGTATAACAAATTGGAGCGCAAACGTTCAAAGAAGGATTTGGATTGGGCTACTGGAAAAGGAAAGATTGTGTTGAAAATGAAGCCGATTAAGACTATGTTGAGGGTGAGAGTTCCAGATCCAAGCCCGTCAAGACTTATCGAGTTTGAAAAATGGTTTTACGACAATCAAACAGGGGAGGCGGTGATTAGAGTAAAAGATGGATCTGAATGGAGAATATTTGATCTGATGGAGGTGTTCGGTTTCTCAGACGACGATTTGAAGATTTTATGCGAAAATTCGATTAGAGCTGGAGCCGGAGCTGATACCAGAAAGGAAGCGGCACTGTTCGAGAGAGTCTCAAATAGAGCTCGGGGAATCAGAGCAGAAGTAAAGGAGCTTACAGAAAGGATTCAAAAACAAGCAGCGCTTAATGAAGATGTTCGTGAGTTGACACAAATGTTTGGAGCAGCAAAAGCTGGAGCTAAAGAAGGAGACCCAACAGGTGAAGTACCTCCTTAGGGGGAGTATTGTTGACCACAGGTAGGGTGATACTTCACCTTGTTGTTACTAGTATTTACGTTTATCTTGTAATAGTTTAGTCGTAATTCGTTTCCGCTGTAATAGTTAGTTTTAGCCTTATTTTGTATGTTTTGTGCAGGTCTTTGCGACACTGCATGCGACACTATAATGTCGCATGCAGCTTGTCTCTGCTTAGCGATCAGACAGTGTCGCGTTTGCGACACTGCCTGCGACACTATGACCTATATATATAGATATTTTAGGGCTTTTTGTACATAACTCATGGAACTTTATTGAATACATTCTCTCTTTGATACTGAGTTCGAACCTTATTGTGTGTTTGCAAGGAATTGGATCTATTATATCTTTGTTGCAATTGCTTAATTCATCTTCTTCTACTAATATTCTTAATTAATCATTTGTTAATGGGTCATAATGGTTTGTGTGAGTTTTGGTCACAAATCTCAACCAATTGATGCTAGATCTAGTGGTATCAACTGATTGTGATTAGATCTAAATCATATATAGCACGATTTACTGTTTTCATGGACCAACATGTTGTTCAAATTGCTCAAGAAGTAATGGCCGAGGTAGAAACTATTGCACAGATAGTTGATGACACTGATGCTGGCATTACTATTCCAGTTGACATACCCACCACATCAACTCCGATTGCTGAAAACATTGAACAAGTTTTGGAGTCTTCGCCAAAAACTGTTTCAAGTGTCGATGTGAATGAAGATAAAAGTAGGATTGCTGAGCTAGAAGAGATGGTAGCAAAACTCGAAGATGCGAATGAACAGTTGAAAGCATCGAATGAACGAAAGAAGAAAAGGTTAGAAGAGTTTTGGGCTACTCACAATCAGAATCTTGAAACTTTCAAAGCTTTAGATGCTGATTATCTGAAGATGAAGGTTGATTATGGAAAGTTGAAGTCTGACCATGAAACTTTGAAGGAGGAACATGAAAATTTGAAGTATGATTATAAAGAGTTGAAGGCAGAATGTAATACTCTTGATGCTGAAAAGGAAATGTTGGAGAAATGGTTAGAAGAAACTAGATCGAAGAAGTCAGGGTCCACATCAGATAAAGATTTCTCAGATGAAGTAATGGAAGTGACTGAACCTTCTCAAGAAGCAAAAGTGTACTATACTAGAGCGCGTGGTACAAAGAATGTGGGCATAAGGGTTGAATCTCCAATTATCATTCCCAATGAAGCTGCTGAAACTGTCAATCTTGACAAGGCTGAGGGAAAAAGGAAGTTAGATGCAGTGCCTGAGATTACTGGTGATGAAAGTAGTACGAAAAAGGCAAGGATTTATGAAAGTCAGATTGAGCCGATTCAATCTGTGACTGAAATTGAGGTGGCTGAGAAAGCGAAAGTAGATGAGACTGTGAATGAAACTGAGATGGATAAAACAGTTCAGATTGAGCCGATTCAATCTGAATCTGTAGTGGTAGAAGAAGTGCCTGAAGTAGTTGAATTGATTGAGAATGTGCCAGAAAATGTTGCTGAAGAAGCATTTCAGTTTGAGCCGGTTCAAACTGAAACTGCACCAATGATTGAGGCACTAGATGATCTTGATGATATAGATTTCACAGAATCTGAACCAGAAGCTGAGCCTGAACCGAATCCTGATCATGAAATTCCAGCTAACTTGCCTGAACGATTTGCGTATCTTGAGAAGATGAAGTACAATCCAGTATATCTGAATGGGCTAACTGTGAGTCAAATCAACGAAGAGTATGAGAAATGTTTGATAGCTCAAGATAAGGCAGCTGCTGATGAGAAAGAGTTTATTGTTGAGATGGGAGAATGGACACCACTTCAAGAAAGTCTTAACATTGATGATTTACCTCCAAAAGAGCTTTATCATCAAAATCCGGAAGAAATGTCCAGCAGACACATGCGAGAATGGTTGAGTTCGAGGAACTATCCATATAGAACTTTGAAGAAGTTGAAGCATGAATCTCTGAAGAAAATTGTTGTAAGCTTTATGAAGACTGAAAAGATGTACAATCAGATGTTCTATCTGGATTACAACAACCCCCAATACTATGAGCTGACAAAGTGATACAAAGTTCTCGGACCAACAGAGATACCGGTAATGGCTTTACCAGAGGATGTGCATAAAAAGAGGAAAGAATTGATTGATATGTTTCCGAGTGAAGTCAAATCATACAATGTGCCTATGGACGTACGGGAATCATGGCATAAATCAGCCACAGCAGGTGATATTGTGAGATCACTGCTGAGCAAGGGTCAGTCGGTTGCTGAACTTCTTGATTCCATGATCGTACCGGAAAAATCCAAAAAGGTAAAAATCATTGCATGGAAGTATGACGAGGTGTTTGATGCGTTCTTGATCAAAAGAGTAAATGGTTTATGCGATGTATACCATTACTATTCTAGCATTTTCAAATTAGAGGTGCAAGATTTGAAAGAGTTGCACAAGCTGAGATTGATCAATCACACGCATGCTGAGCGTGGTGATAAATGTGTGATGTTGCTTGATGCTGGGACAAGCCGATTACCAAAGTATTTGGAGTTTAGAGGACAACAGGAGGATAGTGCCTATGTCCAATCGAAGAAAACAAGAAAACAAAAGAAGTTGGTAGTGAGTGAAGATATGTATTTGGAAGAATTTTCTGACGAATATTTTGACAAGGTAACTGGTCCAGGGTTGAAGGTGATAGATGGCACTCAAGCTACAAAGCCAATTCGTAAGTTTTTCTACAATCAGGAAGCTTTTGAGTTGAAACTAGTACGAAACTTGGAGGACTGGGATAAGGATATGATCACCTTATTCAGTACATTCGAGCTAAAGTTGCTGCATCCATCATACATCGATCATCTGAGAACTTACAGAATGAAGAAGTGCAAAGACAAAGTTGCTGAAGCCGATCGGAAATTATTTATAGTGATGGTTGAAGTGATTGCTGCTGCGTCAGAGAAGATTCGACTAAGGAAGGCATTACTCAATGCTAACCTTGTGAAGGTCGATATTCCAGAGATAGAGTTCATGAGAGTTACTGCGAAGGGTACACTGGAGGTGCAAGTCAAAGGACGAGAGTTGCCTTATGAGTTTTATGCTAATATTGATTTTGCAGGTTTAACTCTTGATACTCTGAGACGTATGAATGCCTGCTCAATTCTTACAAACGAGTCAAAGCCCAAACAAGCAAAGATTGCAGAAAAGTTCAAGTCATGCATCGAGGAAGCATTGAAAGAACAAGAAGAATATAAAGGAAGAGAGCTGCTGAATGTTAAAGATGAACCTGAAGATTGGTGAGAGAGATTGAAGCTGAACAAGATGAAAACTGTTTGAAGATTTTGCTGAAGTCCAAAGATAAATCTTAGGGGGAGTACTGTTAGGGTTATTTCCAGTTAAGATTTACTTTGTACTTGTTTTATACATTTATGTGTAGTTTAGGGTTTATTTTGTTATTTTCCCTAAAATGTATTTTGTTGCTTAAAGCATGTAGTGAGAGAGTGTGAGGAGAGAGGCTAGATCACTATTCACGTTAGAGAGAGAACTAAGTGTGTGTGATTTATTTTCTCCTACATTTGTACTACAAAATCTGCTTTGATCATCAATATACAAAGAGAATTATTAGTAATGAACTGTGTTTATGATTGAACTGTGTTTTGTGTATGAATCATTCTGATCATTGAGTGACATTATCGATCCAATTGAACCTATCAAGATTATATCATCAACATACACTTGAACGATCAGCAGCTCACCATTCACCTCTTCCTTGAACAATGTCATATCTATAGCCCCACGAGAGAAACCTTTGCTGAGAAGATACTGTGTCAGAGTTTCATACCAGATACGTGGAGCTTGATGCAACCCATACAAGGATTTATCAAGCTTGTACACCTTTGAAGGAAAATCTGGATCCTCGAAACCCGGTGGCTGACATACGTAGATCTCCTCGTCGATATCTCCATATAGAAATGCACATTTTACATCCATCTGATAAACTTTAAAGTTTTTGTTCACAGCATGAGCAAGAAAGATTCTAATGGCTTCAAGGCGAGCGACTGGAGCAAAAACTTCAGTGTAGTCAATCCCCTCCTCTTTAGCAAATCCTTGAACAACCAATCTCGCCTTGTTTCTTATAACAACACCGCGATCATCTGGCTTGTTTCGGAAAACCCACTTAGTGCCGATGGGACACTTATTAGGAGGAAGATCAACAAGTTCCCAAACTTTAAGCTTCCTAAATTGCTGCAGTTCCATTTGCATGGCATCAACCCAACTAGGATCTTCAAGTGCTTGTTTATAATTTTTCGGAACAACTTGAGATAGAAAGGCAGCATAGAGACATTCATTAATCAAACCACTCTGACTCCGAGTTCGCACACCATCAGTAATTGATCCTATGATATAATCATGAGGATGATTCTTTAAAGTTTTGAAATCAGTGTTGAGAAGCAAAGGGTTGGTTTGGGATGAGGATGTTTGATTAGATGGTTATGAAGGTATATTTGAAGTTGGAGGAATTGTATTAGTGGTAGATGATGGAATGGAAGTGGATGAGGATGGAATATCAGATGGAGAAGTTGGAACAGTTTGAGGTGGTGGAGGTGGTGGGATGTCAAATGAAGTAGGAGGTAATTGTGTAAATGAAGGTTGTGGTTGTGATTGTGTAGGTGAATGGTTAAAGATAGAAACTGATGTGTGAGGAATGATGTCATCATCGTCAGAGTCAGGAAGATTGAATGATTTGAAAATAGTGGTGGAATCATAAAACCATGCTTGTTGTGTTTGACTCTTGCCAGTCAACATAATAGGACTCTTGCACAATCCGCGTTCGCTTGTTGTAAACACGATACGCTTTTTGTGTGTTCGAGTATCCTACAAAGAAGCATTCATCCGAAACAGCACCAAACTTCGTTTTCTGATCTTGAGTATTCAACAAAGTACAAGAACATCCAAATGGGCGCAGAAAGTCAATCAACGGCTTAATCCCTATAAACAGCTGGTATGATGTTTTCATCTTTTCTTTGACAATCAGTACACTATTCAGAACATAAGCTGCACAATTAACTGCCTCTGCCCAGAAAATAATTGGAAGCTTTGACTCAATCAGCATAGTTCTAGCAGCCTCCACAAGAGTTCGATTCTTCCTTTCAGCAACACCATTTTGTTGTGGTGTTCGTGCGGCGCTAAACTGTCTGAGAATACCCCGTTGTTCACAGAAAGAGTTGAAGATATGGTTTCTGAATTCCGTTCCGTTATCGCTTCTGATGGCTTGAACCTTTCGCTTTCCAAGAACCTCGATTTGAGGAATCAGCTACATTAGCTCTTCAGCAGTCTCACTCTTGTATGCCATGAATCTCACCCAGGTGTACCTAGAATAATCATCTGTGACAACCAAGCAATAAGATTTCTTAGCAATTGATATGACACTTATTGGACCAAATTAATCAGTATGTAACAATTCGAGGGGTTCTGAGATTGAATTTGTAATTTTAAGTTTATGTGGCTTTTTGTGCTGTTTTCCTTTAGCACAAGCCATGCATTTCTCAACCACTGGAAAATCTTTAAGTGGTAAACCCCTGACCAAATTGTTCTTAACCAATCTATTTAGAATTTTAAAATTAATGTGCCCTGAACGTCTATGCCACTGAAAAGATTCAAAAGATGAAGCTTTAGATAGGAGACAGGTCACGGTGAAAGTTGATTCTTTTGATCCCATATTTAGCATATATGTATCATTTCATCTCGGAGCTCGCATGATCACCAATTCTTCAGGAATAGAAAACTCTGGCTTCAAGAACAAACATTCATTTGGAAGAAACATCACTGGGATATTCTTATCACAGATTTGTGATACACTGAGAAGATTGAATGCTAGTTCAGGAACATAGTTGACGTCTTCCAAAGTTAGTGAACCATTTGAGACTTCTCCTTGACCAATCATTTTACCACCTTTCTTGTCTCCCGAAAAAGCAACATATCCACCATTGATAATCCGATAGTTAGTTAGTAGGTCCTTCAACCCTGTCATATGTCTGGAACATCCGCTGTCAATATGCCAATGACTATTTACAATGGCTTTTGAATGTTCCTGACATTTATTTAAAAAATTAAAAAATTGTTGGTCCCAAAACGCTATTGAATCAGTAATTTGTGAAGATTTTTGGATCAAATGACATAAAAATATATGAACTTGGATAAACACTTGAAGAACACTCAATAAACTCAGATTTGATCAATATGGAATTGCATAAAATGTTGTTTACATGGAAACCCCAATTCACTAGCTCATTCAAGCCCAGTACTCCCACCATAAGCGTAATCCTCTCTAACCTCTTTAAGATTTACTCCACTTAAACATGCAATAGAGCTGTTAGTATCATTCTGTATAATCTCTTGTATCAACTCATTTGAGGGATGAGGAATAGGTGTTGGAGAATAACAGAAGGTACTAGGTGGGGGATATGCATATGTTTCATTATTAAGACCCAAACCTGTCTTAACTCTGGCCCCCCGTTGTTTCTTGCAGAGTTCCTCCCTTTTCATACTAGATATTGTCCATTGCTGCAGTTTATTTTTAAGTTTTCTTGTTTCAAATTCAGCAAGAGTGACTTGCTCAGTCAGATAGTTTATTTCACAATTCTTTTCCAAGAGAGATCTTTTTAAGTGTTCATTTTCTTTCAAAGCTTCTCTTAATTTGACAAAATATTTTGATTCACTCAATTTAAGCTCTTTGTTAGTTCTCTTTAATTCGTTTTCGTTTGGCATTAACAATTTATTAGCTTTGTATATGCCAATTAAACGAATTTTGCAAGCAGATGAACATATATCTTCAATAACGTCATAAGGAAGACCAATTACCAGTTTTTCTGCAGCAAGGGCACGATCACACTGGCAGTAGGGAGTGTTCCTCTTGAATTCATCAACAGCATCAACCCTCGCCTTCTCAATCATGGCTTCCAAGTTAAGATTTGACTCTTCATCATTCTTCATTTCATTTACCGCAGCTTCACAAACCAATCCCGAGTGATTCAGATGCCCTTGAACAATAGCATCTGATTGATCTTTATCAACTTTCTCCAATTCTCCTTCCTCATCTTCACCATAAAATTCTTTGAAAGGATCAAAGCAATTTATATAGTTATCATCATTTTCAACAATCTCAGCAACTAGGGCATGATTAATTTCCTCCTTTGTCTCTTCAATTTCTGCACTCCAATCAAAGTTGGTGTGCAGTGCAGTTTCATTCCTTGATTTCACTTCCTCAAGCCTTTCTTGACTAGGAACAGTTCTCGGATTTCCAGAATTCACTGGTTCAGTAACAATTGGTAACGGACATTCCCTTTTGAAGTGACCCAATTGTTTACAGTTATAACATCTCACAAAACTTAAAACTCCATAATAACACCGATACATATCCCAAAACTTCTTCTACCTGTTCTTTCCATAAACCGTCTAGCACGAAGAGTAAGCATGGCCATTTGCCATTGGATGTCGGTTTCTTCAAGATCATCAGGATCCACCTGATACATATCTTCAACAGTCATCCCCTTTCCCTTTAACTCACCAGTGACAAGAGCTTCATAGCTATGAACAAACATTCCAAACAAAGCCATGGTGTCAGATGGAATCTGAGTGGTGACAGATGCATTTGAGCTTGAACCAGCATTTGTAGATGCACCAACAGATTTAACAGACACATGACTTGATGATCCTCCAGGTGTAGCACTGTAGATATGAGAGTTTGCAGCGGATGAAATAAGTGCAGCATTCTGAGAAGGAATATTTGGAACCATTATAGACTGATTGTATTCTCTTCTCTTCACATCAAGATCAAATGACTTCAGCTTGTTTATAACATCCATCAGCTTATAGTCATGAAAGTTTCTTTCTTGTTTCAACAATTTGATCTGAAGACTCCACTGAGGGGGAAGAGAATCTATCAGCTTTGTGACTTGTTCATGATTTCCTAGCTTATCATCATACTTCTTCAGATTACTTGATACAGACAATAATCGATTTGTAATATCAGTCAAACTTTCTTGCGAATACCCCACAAATGAATTGAACTCTCTCTCAGCTTGAGCCTTTCTATCCAACTTCAAGTCTTCATTACCATCATAGAACTCGCACAACGCATCGTACAGACTTTTTGTAGTTGTGTTTTCAGCAAACCTGATGAAAATATCCTGATGCAAACAAAGTATCAATGCCCCGAGTGCCTTTTTGTCACGATCAAGCAACTTGGTGTCTGCTTCAGTAAAAGTACTTGGATCAGTGTTTATTGAAGTAACAGTTCCTTCAACTGTCTTTGGCACGTGCGGACCATTTACAATTGACTCCCATTGATTGTAGTCAGTGTAGTAGAAAATGGCTTTCAAACACCTCTTCTAATCTTCAAAATTTTCACCACTAACAAGCCTCGGTGGCCTGTTAGGTTGAACACTATCCAGATCATTCATATTCAGAGTTGATGTAGTCATAATTTTAAACAGATTGTAGATTCGCTGAAGACAAATAGATTAGCTGGATTAGATTCGCCCAAAGAACAAACAGATTCGCTGCAGATTCGCTCGCAGATTCGCTAGACAAACAAACAGATTCGCTGACCAGCAAGCACAGTTTCGCTCGACAGATTTTGGCAGCAGTTTCGCTTGCACAATGAGCCAAACAAGATTTTTACTAGATTCGCTGGATGAACAACCAGTTTCGCTGGAAGAACATAAGATTTTTACTAGATTCGCTGGATGAACAACCAGTTTCGCTGGAAGAACAGATAGGTTCGCTGGGTTACGAACAAACCAGTTTCAGTACGAAAACTAACAGAACAGCTTCAAAACATAACCATTTGTAGACCCATTTGTTTCAGAAGCTTCCTATGACCAAATATCACAAATTCCAAGCAAAATACGACACATAAACACACAAACCAGTCCAGAAAAGAATCAAATAGTGTTTTGACACAAAAACCCCAAAATCAACACAAAAATCTCTAGAATCAAACAATCAAGAGCACTAAGGCTCTGATACCATATTGTTGGTCCATCTAGATCGTGATTTCAGTGCTATAATGACTTGTTTAACAACAAACACTCTTGACACAAACAAACAAAGTGTAATATAACCCAACAACCAACAACGAGATTAAAACCACACAACCGGAGGTAAATACGCTACAAAGATGAATAATATATGCTCCTAGCACCTCCTGGAAACACACACAAGACACAAGAGTTCGGATAAGATTTTTGTCAAAGTTGTCAAAAAGTTGCATTTCATGAAGATAAGGTTACAATATATAGCAGACTTAGGTTCGCTGATAGATTCGCTGCCAGCGAATCTATCTAGCGAACCACATAGGTTCGCCGGGCACAATCAGGTTCGCCCGGTCGACACCAACACAAAAGCTATACTGTGCTACGGGCGAATCTATAGATTCGCCCGTAGGTTCGCTAGTACTAAAACATACAAAATACATACAAAAGATATAACACCGACATACTGGTGAGTCCAACCTATACATGACTATCAGGACTTGTTACGACTCTGTATGTGACATTAGCAACATGAAAAGTAATTTAGAATAATGTAGGACGCGTTACAACTTCTAAGACCACCTTACATCACCTTACGAAACATTAAAAATCCATAATAAACCTAATGAATTCCACCGAGTTATTTAAACATCGTACGACAACTTAGAATATCTTACGACTATGTATGCCACATTAGCACCTTCAAAAGCATGTTAGTATAATGTACGACACCTCACAACACCTAACAACACCTTACAATACCGTACGTAAAAATAAAATCCATAATAAACCTATTGAATTCGTCCGAGTCCTTTAAACATCGTACGATAACTCAGGACTTGTTACGACTCTGTATTTGACATTAGCAACATGAAAAGTAATTTAGAATAATGTAGGACGTGTTACAACTTCTAAGAACACCTTACATCACCGTACGAAACATTAAAACTCCATAATAAACCTAATGAATACCTCCGAGTTATTTAAACATCGTATGACAACTTGGAATATCTTACGACTCTGTATGCCACATTAGTACCTTGAAAACTATGTTAGCATAATGTACGACACCTCACAACTCCTAACAACACCTTACAATACCGTACGTAAAAATGAAATCCATAATATACATAATGAATTCGTGGGAGTCCTTTGTGATAGGTTCAATTGGATCGATATTGCTGCAAATCAGAATGATCTAAGTACAAACACACAATTCAATCAACAACACAATCCATTACTAAATAATTCTCTTGTATTAATGATCAAAGCAAATTCGTTGTAGTACAATGTGCAGGAGAATACAATCACACACACAATTCTCTCTCTAGCGTGTAAGTTGTGATCTAGCCTCTGTCTAACATTCTCTCACAACATGCTTTATGCATCAACACATTAGGGAAAATACAAAATTAACCATAAACTATACAAACATGTATAAACAAAGTACACATTAAATCTTCTAACATGAATGAGCCCTAACAGTACTCCCCCTAATATTTAACTTTAGACTTTAAACAAAAATCTTCAGTTTTCAACACTTTAGCTTTTCGGCTTCAATCTCTCAAAAATCTTCAGGTTCTTCTTTGACCTGCAGCAACAGCTTTCCTTTATGTTCTTCTTGTTCTTTCAAAGCTTCTTCAATGCACGACTTGAACTTTGCAGCGATCACCGCTTGTCTTGGTTTAGACTCGTTTGTGTTGATGTCACAAGTCGCCATTCTTTTCAGAGTATCTAAAGTAATACCTGCAAAATCAATATTAGCATAAAACTCGTAAGGCCTTTTCTTTCCTTTGACCTTGACTTCTAAGGTACCCTTTGAAGTAACTCTCATATATTCAATCTCTGGCATATCAATCTTCATAAGATCAGCATTGAGCAATGCCTTCCTTAATCGAATCTTCTCTTTGGCAGCCCCGATCACTTCAATCATAATCTCAAATAATCTTCTGTCAGCTTCAGCAACAGGATCTTTCATCTTTTCCATTTTGTGGTTGCACAAATGATCGATGTACGATGGATATAGCAGTTTGATCTCGAACGTGCTAAACAACCTCAGTTTGTGCAATTCTTTCAGATCTTGAACTGGCAACTTGAAAATGCTTGAATAATAGTGATAAACATCACATAGCCCATTCGCCCTCTTGATTAGAAAAGCATCAAATATCTCATCATATTTCCAAGCAATGATGTTCACATCCTTGGACTTTTCAGGCACGATCATTGAGTCTAGTAAGTCAGCAATGGACTAACCCTTACTCAGCAGTGATCTAACAATATCACCTGATGTGGCAGACTTGTGCCATGACTCTCGTACTTCCATAGGAATATGATAGGACTTCATCTCACTAGGAAACATATCAATCAACTCTTTCCTTTGCTTGTGAGCATCTTCGGGCAACACCATTAATGGTATCTCTTTGGGCTCAAGTACTTTGTACCGTTTGGTCAGTTCATAGTACTGTGGATTGTTATAATCCAAAAAGAGCATACGGTTATGCATCTTTTCTGACTTTTGGAAGCTCACCACAATTTTCTTCAACGATTCCTTTTTCAACCTCTTCAATGTCTTGTATGGATAATTCCTTGAACTTAACCACTGACGCATGTTTGTAGTCGTCATCTCTTCAGGATTTTGATGATACAATTCTTCCGGAGGAAGATCATCAATATTCAGACTTTCCTGAAGAGGCGTCCACTCACCTGGTTCAACCACAAACTCCTTCTTGTCACCTTCAGCCCAATCTTGAGCATTCACACACTTTTCATATTCCTCATTTATTTGACTGACTGTGAGTCCATTCAAATAAACAGGATTGTATTTCATTTTCTCCAAGTATGCAAACCTTTCCTCAAGATCAACTGGTATATCATCATCAGGATTAGCTTCCGGTTCAGATTCTGTGAAATCTACTTCGTCCAAGTCATCCAACGCTTCAATTGTAGGTGCAGTTTCAGTTTGAATCGGCTAAGACTAAAATGCTTCTTCAATAACAGCTTTCTTCATATTCTCATCTTCTTTAACAACCTTGGGCACTTCAGTTGCCTGTACAGATTCAGATTGAATCGGCTCAACCTGAACTGTTTCTTCAATTCTAGCTTTCTTTGCATGCTCATCTTCTTTAACCATCTCCGGTACATCATCCAGTTTACGTTTTCCCTCGGCTTTGTCAAGAATGACAACATCAGCAGCTTCATCTGGAATGTGAATTGGTACTTCGACCTTTTCACCCATAGCTTTACATCCTCGTGCTCTAGTGTAATAGACTTTTATCTCTTTTGAAGGCCCGGTTACTTCCATCACTTCATCTGAAAAGTCTTTGTCAGATGTAGATCCTGATTTCTTCGGTTTAGCTTCTTCCAACCATTTTTCCAACATCTCTATTTCGGCATTCAGAGTATTACATTCAGCATACAGCTTTTTGTAATCTTCCTTCAGTTTCTCATACTCAGAATCTAGTTCTTTGAATGCCTTCATATTCTTCACATTGGTTTCTGTGACACCCCGCCCGGCGGCGGAAAACACCGGGCACGTCAAGTGAATTGGATATCAATAGTACAAAGCACATGGCACTAAACGCATATTTTAATATCATTAAAGTATTAATGTCGTGACATAAAAGAAGCAATAACTAGTCTTAAAATCGTAATGAAAGCCAACAAATAAATCATGTTTATTTATTCTAGGTCCAAAGCATCCTAAGTATCTTGAACCATAACTTTCTCAAACACCACCTGAAATACATGTAAAATAAGTTAGCTAAAGAATTAGCTAGTGAGTAAAACACAGTAATAGTACGTAATACGAAATCCGAGATCATTATAAATATGATTCGCAATCTTATGTGTATAGCAATTTCATTATATATATCTCAACCGTGACAATGAAACACACAACGAATCCAAACAACCTTGAACCTCGTAAAGTAACTTTAGCAACAAGTCATGAGAACCACTCATGTTACAAATACTGATAACAATCGTTTAACCGTCATTTAACCGTCTCGATTTACATGTTATCAATAAATGTCTAAGCATCTAAAGGGGCATCGCAACATAGTAACAAGCATCACATATAGTACCAAGTAACAAACGAATCAACCAAAGAATCGCCGGGTCAAATCACCTATCAGGCCATTAATGTAGGTGGGCTTGTCAAGCCATTAGCGCTAATATAATACCGGTGGAAATTACAAGATAATATAAATACTATTGTCTAACACATAATTTCGCATCATGAGGCCAAACAAGATTAACACATCTAATGATCTCATTTTGAAAAATAGAAACAAAATAAAAGAAACCGTAATAATATAGGAACACGTATTTCAGCCCCAAAAACGTAAACAGTAAAAAGGGGAGTGAGTTTACTCACCTTGAAATGCAAATAAAATCGAACCATTAGAAACGCAGCTATAATGAACCAAGGGTTACCCAAATATCAGTACCACCTAATTAATTGGAAAAACCCTAACTTAGAATGAAACAATAGTAACAAGAATCAAAATCTGAAATTTAGGGTTTCGGATTTGGGATTTAGGGTTTTTAAATTACGAATTGGGAATTAGGGTTTTGAAATACAATTTGAGAATTTATACGAAACGTTATTGTACATTCGTATTTGAATATATATATATTATACGAATCGATTTTTAGTTTACTTGAAATAATATTTATAATAAATACGTATAACTTAAAGTATTATTATTTGTCTAAAAGTATTTGAAATTGTATATTTTTAATCCTTAAAATATTTTTAACTTAAAATATGCTATTTAGGTAATTAGAAATATATGGATTAATGTTTAAAAGGTGTAAAATATGAAAATTAAAGAAAGGGGGTTTGTGGGACTCGAACCCGGGACCAAACAGTCCACAATACAAGAACAAACCACTAGACCAGAAACAGCTTTTTGTTTTTGAATCGTTTTTATCTGTTTTTAACCTTTAGGAACCAATAACACCCATTTCCAATTACAAGCCCTAGAACAAAGATCCATCGAATTCGATCAAATCTGTTAATGAAAACCCAAATCAAACATAGGGCTTTTAATCTATGTCGAATCACGATCATTTTGATATGAGAAACTTACTTGATTATGATTATTTGTTAAAGATTTGAATACGAACAGAACACGACTGTTCTAGATGGATTTGAGTGAAACCTGGAATGAAAGAGATAAAATTGACAGATTATGGAGTTATAGATGATCAAGGGGAAAAGAATGGATCCAGAAACTACCTGATACGATGCCCGGAAGGTGGCAAACAACTGAGTCGCCGGAAAATGGGGTTTGGTCGATTGATTTCGACAATTGCAGAGAAAATTTAAGTGTATTGGTGATTGGAAAATGATAGTCAAGTGAATTTGAGTGTTATGGAAAGGATTAATCGACGATTACGGGTCCAATTTTGGAAATGGTATTTTTGAATTAAACTCACAATCAATCCGGCTCGAAAATGTATGTTAAACGCGTTTATTTGACGTGTAGGGGTTCGAAACTTCATAAGGAAGGTTTAGGATTGATTTTCGGTGATTAATATTGATAAATACGCATGAGAAAAAGGTCGCCGGAGTTGGTTTGTTTGGCCGGAAAACCTGCGGGCAAGGGCAGCCGGAACTACGGGGGTGATCAGGGGGGGGGGGGGTTTGGGTATCTTGAAATGTTACACGACCAGCCCTTGTGGTTTAGGTTTGTTTATATTAAGTTAATAATAACTTTTAACTCATGTTTCAATAATTACAGTTTTTTGCCCAAAGTTAATTAATACCTTATATTAACTAACTAATTTAACCGAGACGAGACGCGAAGTTTATATAAGTAACATTTTTATATTTTTAGCTCGATTAATACGTTGGAGGGTTATATTTAGATTTAGAAACGGTTTTCTTTAAAGTTTTCAATAAGTTTTCAATATATATATATATATATATATATATATATATTTAGATTAATTATTACCAAAAGTGTTTATTTGATACACGTAGGTATTTTATGACATAAATGCGATCGATTAATTAAGATGAGAATAACGTAGAATTCGATATATTTTATTAATAATCATAATAACGAACGTTACATTTTCAGAAAATAAATACGAATAAAACAAAAGATAAAAACTTCGGGTTTGACTCGGGTGTTCGGGTTCGGGGCAGATGTCACAGTCTCCCCTCATTATAGAAATTTCGTCCCGAAATTTGCTCAAACTGAAGTAGAAAAAGAAATGAAGCAAAAGGTGCGGATACTTGGCTTTCATTTGATCCTAAATTCATGTTCATGTTTTGAGTTCCAACGAACCTTAACGATTGGTATTCGATTACACCTGAGTTGTTTGACTTCACGGTCCATAATTTCCAATGGCCGTAAAAAAATTGTATAGATTCATCAATTTAGACTTCATCGAGAGGTAGCATAAGATTTTCATCTAATAACACCTTTTTTTTTATTAGAAGCATTAGAAACGTGGATCACAAGACGAAGATTACCCAATTCCTTAGGCAGTTCCAGTTCGTAAGAAACTTTATTATATGAGTATTCGATTAATGAAAAGATGAGTATTTTGATTGAGACATGATTTTTAATAAACGAGATTAATACGTTATTTATTTTTAATTTGTTTTGACTCGTTGAGAGTTGGTTATTTATTTCTTTTCACTTATAAGAGTTCGGGTGAACTAACTGTATGGAGATTTGAATAAATATTTTTTTGATACTCAATATAGAAATGGAATAGGATGTCAACTTACAAATAAAATATTTGAAGTATATGGATTTAGAGTTATTTAAATGACCACTGAGAATAATCATAATTAATAGAATGGATGAAACGAAATGAGTAACCTTACACATAGTTAAACGAATTAGGCGCAATTAGTAAAATGAGTAAACAAGTCAAGTGAAAATAAGATGATTAAATATGGCCCAACTGCACAAGACAAAACTTACTATGGTTCTCATGCACCAACTTTCATAATTCCGTGTGCACCCGTAATTACTTTAGTTTTTGCACGGGCTCCACAATTCATTCGATCACGTGCGAGTCAGAAGTACACAAAAATCTTAAGTTAAAGTGATGATACACACATGTATTGATATCATACCCGGTAGAAATAGTACTTGGGAAAATCAATTGAAGATGATAAGTAGATTAATAAGAACTAAAGTTCATTAGGTAGACATTGCTCATATAAATAGTTTTGTTCATCGATATAGATAGTCAAGTTCGAGTACAAGAATAGTAACACTTAAGTTTGTGAAAATCGACTATATGTGTGTAAGATGTAATTGTCTAACTTTTCTGATATTGACCAGTTCATACGCATTAGTTGATGGTGTACATGCAATAATATAGTTTATTGGAATCTTTTGAAAAATTAGTTTCATGAAAATTTGATAATGTGGATAATCCAATTTATAGTTTGAATTAGTAAATTACTTTGTTCCAATTGGATTCAATTTTAAGATGTTTGTATTTATATGACCAACGGCTTTATGTAAACCAGATGTGTTGTATAGGGAGGTAGATAAGTTTATAAGAGATTATGTTGTTTCTCTATTATGCAGTTTTAAAAGCTACGTAAAAAGTTGAGAGTTTTAATTTTTACTATAGATAAGAGTTTTGAAAATAAACGACACAACTTAAGTTGTAAGTACTTGGTATTGAAAAACAGCAGACAAGGTGTTTTGTTGCAAGTCCTTGTGTCATATTTGAGAAAACGAGAAAATGTCGTGTGAATATTTAACTAACGTTAGAATGATCAATCCCTTTTTAAAGCAATCATTTATCATGAAGAGCATATATTTTATATATATTTTCACTTACAATTTACTAAAACCAAAAGGTTAAAAAAAAAAATTTTTATATATATATATTTTTTTATTTGGGAAAATAAGGAAATTATTTAAATAGAATCGAATACGGTAGTTTTACAAAGTTCATTGATTACGCATTGTGTTACAGTAACGAGTTTATAAATGAAATGCATTGGGTTTGGATTAGTTTATGAAAACTAGCGGTGTAGAGTTTCATTAGTGGTCATATGTATAGATGAAACATTTAATTCAATGAGCTCGAGAATTGTTATGTAGTGAGTTCTCGTTAGGTTTTGGATAACGAATTTATGGATAGCATCGCGTAGTTAATTTACAAGTACGTGTTTTGATGGTTAGTTCATAATTTGATAGTAGATTTATAGTTTAATGATGTGTTAGAAACTGGATTAAAATCTTTTATTTGAAACAATTTGAGTATAGAATTCAAGTTGAAATATTTTGAGGGTAACGTTCGATTTGAATACGTTAGCTTATAAGAATAGCAAATCCGTTAACTTTTATTTAGTCATGGAATTTAGCCTTGAATAGAATTCAGAAGTCATGACCAACCCTTAATTGGAGAATCGATAATCGGTTTGTGATTAGGAGTATGCCTTAGATTTGGCATTTGGTATTTGATTTGAAGTTTTGATAGTTTGATTGAAGTTAATCCACATGTCTTTATTTTGATTCGGAACATATAGTTTACAACGGTGTAATTGTATTATATGGGTAAACTAGCGAGTATATCGCATAAGTATTATTGTAGCTTGGAAACAAATAGAATGATGGAACGTAGAACAATACGGTTTTGTAGCAAAATCTTTGACCGATAGAAATATCCGATGTAATAATAGCGCCTCGTTCCATTTAGAATATCATAGAATCGTTTGAAACATACCATAGAAAATCACTTAGAAGCTTTAGAAACTTTAGAAATTTTGATTAAATGAAATAGTAGTAGTACTTAGAACATCATAAAATCATTTGAAATATAGCATAGTAAATTACTTAGAAACTTTATAAATATTAGTAAATGAATTTGAAATGTTATTTGAATCACTATAGAAATTCATAGAAATAATTATAAATCGTAGGAAAGAAAATCATAGAATCATCAAGAAAATGAAATTTTGAAAGCTTAGGAATGTGTCTTGGTTTTGGACACTAATGACTTATCAAAGTGTTAAGTTCGTTTTCAACGTATTCGAGAAAGCGTGCTTTAGCCTATAGGTTCACACTCATCTCGAACATCCCCAAGTAAGCATACAAGTCTCTTAAAGAGATTTATACGAAATGCTTTGCCTTAGACAGGATGTCCGTGATACAGGCGTTCCCCCTTCCGGATTGCACACGTTCCCACGTTTTCAAACTTACTTAAGACGATGACGAGATTCCACAAAGAGAAGATCCCAATCATACAGACAAGTCTCTTGTAGCTCCTTCGCGAAATCGGATAAGAAATGAGATTAAGAAAAGCAAAGAAAAATTCGTAGAAGAAAAACAAATAATTTCAATAGAATTCCTAAGTACATCTAGTTGCACTAAGGACTCTTAGGTTATAGTCTAGGTCGGTGTGTTTCTAATACCCTATCCTAGTTCCCTATAACCATGGCTCTGATACCAAACTGTGACACCCCGCCCGGCGGCGGAAAACACCGGGCACGTCAAGTGAATTGGATATCAATAGTACAAAGCACATGGCACTAAACGCATATTTTAATATCATTAAAGTATTAATGTCGTGACATAAAAGAAGCAATAACTAGTCTTAAAATCGTAATGAAAGCCGACAAATAAATCATGTTTATTTATTCTAGGTCCAAAGCATCCTAAGTATCTTGAACCATAACTGTCTCAAACACCACCTGAAATACATGTAAAATAAGTTAGCTAAAGAATTAGCTAGTGAGTAAAACACAGTAATAGTACGTAATACGAAATCCGAGATCATTATAAATATGTTTCGCAATCTTATGTGTATAGCAATTTCATTATATATATCTCAACCGTGACAACGAAACACACAACGAATCCAAACAACCTTGAACCTCGTAAAGTAACTTTAGCAACAAGTCATGAGAACCACTCATGTTACAAATACTGATAACAATCGTTTAACCGTCATTTAACCGTCTCGATTTACATGTTATCAATAAATGTCTAAGCATCTAAAGGGGCATCGCAACATAGTAACAAGCATCACATATAGTACCAAGTAACAAACGAATCAACCAAAGAATCGCCGGGTCAAATCACCTATCAGGCCATTAATGTAGGTGGGCTTGTCAAGCCATTAGCGCTAATATAATACCGGTGGAAATTACAAGATAATATAAATACTATTGTCTAACACATAATTTCGCATCATGCGGCCAAACAAGATTAACACATCTAATGATCTCATTTTGAAAAATAGAAACAAAATAAAAGAAACCGTAATAATATAGGAACACGTATTTCAGCCCCAAAAACGTAAACAGTAAAAAGGGGAGTGAGTTTACTCACCTTGAAATGCAAATAAAATCGAACCATTAGAAACGCAGCTATAATGAACCAAGGGTTACCCAAATATCAGTACCACCTAATTAATTGGAAAAACCCTAACTTAGAATGAAACAATAGTAACAAGAATCAAAATCTGAAATTTAGGGTTTCGGATTTGGGATTTAGGGTTTTTAAATTACGAATTGGGAATTAGGGTTTTGAAATACAATTTGAGAACTTATACGAAACGTTATTGTACTTTCGTATTTGAATATATATATATATATTATACGAATCGATTTTTAGTTTTCTTGAAATAATATTTATAATAAATACGTATAACTTAAAGTATTATTATTTGTCAAAAAGTATTTGAAATTGTATATTTTTAATCCTTAAAATATTTTTAACTTAAAATATGTTATTTAGGTAATTAGAAATATATGGATTAATGTTTAAAAGGTGTAAAATATGAAAATTAAAGAAAGGGGGTTTGTGGGACTCGAACCCGGGACCAAACAGTCCACAATACAAGAACAAACCACTAGACCAGAAACAGCTTTTTGTTTTTGAATCGTTTTTATCTGTTTTTAACCTTTAGGAACCAATAACACCCATTTCCAATTACAAGCCCTAGAACAAAGATCCATCGAATTCGATCAAATCTGTTAATGAAAACCCAAATCAAACATTGTTGGGTCCTCTTGAAGATAATGCATACCAAAACTTTAAGTTGCTCTCTATACTCGCCACATGAAGATTTAAGCTGATATGTCAGATTTGTCAAGTGTCATCTTAGGGGGAGTACTGTTGGGTTTATTTGAAGATGTCACTTTCCAAATATAAGCAAGTGAAGATATCGAGCATCATCACTAGCAAGCACGGGTGAAGACGTTCATAATTTGTATTTGTCTTAGAATATTTGTGTAATCGTTTTGTGCTTAATTGCACGTTTTTAGGTTACTTTGTAAGGTGAATGGTATAGACTATAAATACCATCACCTAGGTCATTTCTTAGTGAGTTGCCTACATTTTCATTGAGATATCCATTGTAACCTCTCCATTGATCTAATACAATTCTCCTATTCATATTATCATCATCTTCATCATACTTTGCATTGATCTTCATGAACATTCAAGCATCAATACGTGATTAGTGAGTTTCCGCATCACTGATTACAAACAACATCACCAAACAATCTCAGATCTAGATCCTAGCTCGCTCCCTCTAGAACTATCAATTGGTATCAGAGCTGTTGGGTGATCTTTGATTGATGTTGTTATTGATGGAAATTTAGCTACCATTAGCTTTGATTCATGTTTGTGTAAAGAACTGCAAAGTTTGAGATCAATTGGTGAAGATTTGATTGTGTTTTTGAAGAAAAAGTTCATGTTCGTCATATTCACTGCTCAATTTTGAAATCTGGAATTTGTTGATGTTATTGAGAAATTGATGATTGAGGTATGTTAGAAATCACTATCCTAAGCTTCGTTCATGATCAAACATCACTGATTTGTTGATTTCGATCCATATTTTGTCAAAATGTCTCAAAACCCACTTGTTGTGTTCTTCATTAAAAATCCGGATCTGAATGAGATTTAGCTTATTTCAAGATGTAACAGTTTGAAGGATTGTTAGAAACATCATTCCTTTGCTAATACAAGTGTTGAATTGAACAGAAACAACGAAAATCAAAGTTTTAATTTTGTGTTCATCACAATTTTGACTTTTCAAAAGTCAAACTGTTTTGAAGAATTGAAGAATTAACAGCAGATATGATCAGAATTTCATCATGAAATGATTCATAAAAAAAAATTAAAAAAATCTGATTGTGATTCAGTTGAAGTGAAAGTTGGTGAGTTTTTGAAGCATTGAAAAAGCTTCATACGTCTACTATTGTAAACAATCTCTTCATGCGGCTGAAATATCTTCAAAGTAATGAAGTAGTGTGAAGAGATATCGATCAAACAGCTGAGTTTATTCTAGCCGTGTCACAACCAAAAGTCAGCCAAGTACTTCATGCGGCTAGTTTCTAAAGGCTGTTGCATGTAATATGGCTTCATACGGCTGATTCTGTGAAGAAAGAAACATCATACGGCTGCTTATTTCTAGCTTTGTCATCAGCTAAAATCAGCAAAGAGTTCATTTCTTCAATCCATACAACTGCAACTTGACCATCAAAGTGTTTGCTGCTCTAAATCTGATCTCACACGGCTGCAGTGTGAACAAACAAAACTCATACTGCCATACGTCTACAGTGAAGCATTGATCAAGAACAATTCATGCAGCTAAGTGTTATAAAGAAAATCTCATACGGCTGAAGTTTACTGTAGCCGTTTCAACAACAAAAGTGATCAAAGTGGTTCATACGGCTGAGTTATTTCTTCATTTTGTAGCCGTTTCAGCAAATCATCTTCATACGGCTGCTACTTTTGTAAAAACTTCACACGACTAAGTGTTGTGAAAGAAAAACTCATGCGGCTGAGTTTGTTCTAGCCGTGTCAACAACAAAAGTTATCAAGAACACCTCATGCGACTAAGTGATCAAGAAAAACTTGCTGCCAAAACTTCACAACTTAATGATTTTATGTGAATTGAGCTGCTGATTATATAGATTGCTGCTGGTGATCGATCTTTCAATCTGCTGCTGTTCGTAATTTTAAAATTGTTGCTGACTTAGAAGCCTACTGCTGCTGTTCGTAATTTATCAAGCATGCTACTATTCGGTTTCTTGCTATAAAACATTGCTGCGAATTATTGCTGAAGTCGTGAACTTTAAGTTGATGATGATGATGTTTGAATATACAAAAAGCTGATCGATCCTTTATATTGCTGCTGCTACTGTTTTGGCATTGAAACAAAGTTATCCAGCTCTTTTTAACAGTCGCAAACTATTCATTCAGCTGTCCATATTGAAGTTACAGCAACAAATAGTACACTACTGTTTAAATGATGACTTAGACTGATTTATCAAGTACCAAGACCATACTGCTCCTGTTACTATTGACTCAGTCGGTCCTTTTCACTGTTGCAATCACTGTTGATGTTACACAATTGAATTGAGGCTGAAAGTTATAATAATTCGCTGCTGATCGGTTCTTGTTGTGTAGCTGAATTTGTTGCAGAAACTTGATTATTTTTACATTGATCATTAGTGTTTTAGTTACATTAACGTCTTTGCGTATTTTTCAGCCTACTTTACATACTTTTTGTGTTAAATGACGTGTTTGTTTATTTGATACAGGTGTTGTTGCTGATACACAAAGACATATGCCATTGATTTTAATCAAAGAGAATTGATAAGTGTTGAAGTTCAAAATTGTTGCAAAATTGTTAATCTACAAGCAACTTGTTTGTTGATTGATCAAGAAAAGAAAATCAAAACAATCAAGACAAAGTGTTTAAATTTGATGATTGGTTGAAAGGTTAACAAATTTGTTTGAAATTCTTTGAAACGTCAAGAAATCAATTTCAAATACATTACACAAATCGTGTTTTGAAAAATTAAATTTTTGGGCCGATCCAAAATTTAACAAAGGTTATTAAAAATTAGTATTGGGCCGATCCAATCTAATTTTTCATTCAAAGAAATAATCGAAGCAAGAAAATTTCATCAAAAATGAAATCAATGAGGCAAGAAGTAAATCAAAGAGAAAACATCACTGAATTCATCGCAGAATTTAATCACACGTTTGAAACGTTTTTTCAAACTGCCAAAGCTTGTGATGAAAAGAGAATAGATGTTCATGAACATGCTCTCGTAACTCAATCAAAATCTGATGATAATGAAGATGAAGAAGAGTATGATTGGAGTGAGGAGAATGATTTTGTTTCCAAAAAGGAGCTTAAAAAGAAAGACATCGAAATTAGCAACTTGTCAGAAACCATTGCAAATCAAGATGAGACAATTGCTCAACTGAATTCAGAAATAAAGAGATTGATGTCTGAAAAGGAATCCGAGAAAGATGTTCAGAGTTCATTTGTTGAAATGCCAATCGATGTAAGAGAAAAGATGTGCACCAAAGAATGCTTTCAACAATGTGAACACTACAGAACATATTCTTACAGGATTTGGGATAAATTCCAGGATGAAGAGAAAAGGCACAAGAATCTCCAAGAACAACACAAGACATCAGAGCACAGAATCACATCTCTCGAAGAGTTGCTCAAGGAAAAAGAAAAAGATGCAAAGAACATCAGAAAGGAAGCTGGAAAATCGAATGAACATCTTTCAAAAGTGATCAGCGATTTTCAAGCAGAAATTCAAAAGTTGAAGAAGTTGTCTGAGATGTTCAATTCAGAGAACAACATTCTGAAAAACAAACTGCAAGAAGAACAAGAGAAGCATGCAAGTCTACAAAAAGATCACCAATTGTGTGAAGATAGACTCAAATCTCTTACACAGAATGTTGATTCAATGCTTACCGAAAAGCATAATCTGAATGTTCAACTCATGGAGCTCACTGATAAACTCAATAGATCACAATCTGATCTTGTGCTTATCAAAGAAGAAGTCGAAAAAGAAAAGTCTGTTGAAAAGAAAGATCAGAGATTATTGCCAACCGGAATTGTTGGATCACTATCTTCTCAAGAAGAAGAAGAAAAGACACAAGAGTTTCAGTCGAAGAAGAAGAAGAAGGTTAGAAGAAAGAAGAGCAAAGCCAAGAAGAACAAGACAAAGGCCATTTCATCTGATTCTACACCACAGACTCCTTCTACTTCAAAGTCTCTAGATTCCGAATCCCCGAGTGATTCAAACAGTGACGTCTACTGTTTAATCTGTGACTCTGAAACTCATCATATCTCAGATTGTATTTACAGTCAAGGTGTATTTCCTTTTGGGTCAAAAGGTGACAAGTTCAAGACTCCAGCTCCTTCAAGAAAGATTCAACAAGATTCAGAGGTCAAAGCTTCTCAGAAACAACAATCTTCAACAGCAAAGACTTCTCAAAAGCAAAAAAAGAAGTCTCCCTTCAAGGCTCATCAGAAGTACTGCGAGATATGTGAAATGTACAATCACATGACAACGGAATGCTACTACAACAAGTACTGCATCAACTGTCAGATGTACAACCACGACACAATGGAATGCTACTACAACAAGTATTGCTCTATTTGTGACATGGTCAATCACAACACATCCGAGTGCTACTACAAGCCGAGAAGGTCAGTCCGAAGAAGTTCATCATGTGCATACCCTTCCAGGTATTTTTCTAACTTTAAAAGATCTAATCATAGACATTCGTTTGATGAAAATCAACATGTCAATGATTCATGGAAACCAAAGTTTGTCAAAAACAAAAAGGGAAATCATGATTAAAATGATAAAATGATTCCAATAGTGAATCAATCTTTGAATAAGAAATATAGTCAACAAAACCTGTTTTTAAAAGAAAATCATAATCTGTTTGAAAATGATTATAATTTCTCTTTTGACAAACAATCCATGAAAGAAGATGAAGGTACAAATTACATTGTATCATCAAAACCACCACCTGAAGGTATTCCTTGCACTTATGAGAATATCTCTTATGTTGATGATTTTGGACGACCCAAAACCGAAATGGTTTGGGTCATTACCTCTAACTGATTTGTTAGTGTGTTAGGGACAGTTATGGAGGCCGGTCAAACAAAGAGAAGAAGACCGTGGCTGATCCCTTATCATGACAAGATACCGAATCTTGTTCATGATGTCTTTCGATGCAACTGACATCAAATGGAGTTGGAAACAAAAATGAATCATTGCAGGAATTTTTTTTTAAAAAAAAAAAACATTTTCAAAAATCAAACAATGAAGGCAGTGCAAGAAACAACCAATGTTTCATTTCGTCTTTTTAGATTAAGTATATTGCATGCACTCTTCATACGTTGATAACATATCTGCCATTTTCTTTTCATTAAACTTTCAATTTTCTTAGAAATTTAAAAGTTTAGGGGGAGAAATCATTATTAAAAAAAAATAAAAAAAAATGATAAAATCAGAAAAATCCAAAAATATGTTGAATCTACTTGCAAGTACATGAGAAATGATAGATACACTAGAGTTATTCGACACATCATTTTTAAACAATAAAGACTGAAGCGTGAAAATTGATGTGCTAGACGGCTCAGACAATTATACTGAACAAGTATATTCTTTGATGATTTAACTAAATTCTAATGAGTTTTTGTGGTTGAAACGTCTTAGTGCATGTGAAACGTTTATACAAATCAAATAGATATCTTGTGATGCAACGATATACATCGGGTAATGATGCAATCTATTCAGTGTGATGAACCGCATCGTGAACTTCTTTGTTGTGGTACCCACAGACCTGAAGTCTCACACGAAGTCTCTTTTGAGCTTCAAGATGCAGCAAAAGATTCCAAAATGGAACAAAAAGAGTCCCAAATGTGGACCGTCACCAATCAAATTCCAAAATGGAATTCAGAAGATTCCCAAAGGGAACAATAGGAAAAAGAAAAATTCCAAAAAGGAATTCAAAAGAAGTCCCAAAGTGGACCAAATCCAAATAGAACCCAAATTCCACACTGTTTATGATTGTAATTGACCTGACGTGTTGAGTTGTTCTCGGGTTATTTAGATGAGGTGTATAACTTTCTAATGTGCAAAGTATGGGTCACTCAAAACTTATTCTTAATCAATCTAATTGATCATCAAGAATAGAAAAAGTAAGTGTGTCACTTCGAGCTAATTGATTTGTTCAACAATTCATCACTCAATTATTTCACAATTCAAATGTCTATTCTCAAAACTGCAAAACATGTGTTGGATAAATTGCTGGTATGATCTCATTGCAGGTTAAAGATTCAGAATGTAAAGAGAAAATTCCAAAAATATCAAAAACATTGAAAAATTCAAAAAAAAAAAAAAAAAACAAAAAGATTTTCTTTTTAATATTTTTCTTCTGTTTTGGCAGTTTAACATGTGTTATTGATGTTGGAGTTGTTCATCAAGCAATATCTCATCCGATTGAGAACTTAATCTTTACATTGATGATAAATGCACATTTTTGCCTGAGTTTTAATGTTTTTCTTTGAGTTGCAGGAACAGTTTCCATTACAGAACAAGCTCCCACGCGACTTGAAGATGTTCATGTTCAAGCCTGATTCCAGTCCAAAGATCTCCAAGTCAGATTGCTGAGTGTTAAGAATCCTCCTCTTAATATCTCATACACAGATCCCATTAACCTCTAAAGCAAAAGTTGAGGGGGAGTACTCTAAGTCAAAGAAGTCTTCTCATTCTACTTCAACCGTTGAAGAAGATCCCGTTGCTGATATATAGATTGACCGGAATCTACTCTCTGCTTATTTCTTTCCATAGTCTCTGATGTTACTCAAAAGGGAGAGAAGGATGCAGATTGCTTGTTGAAAGATAGGGTTTTGGCAGCATCATCTTAGGGGGAGTACTGTTGGGTCCTCTTGAAGATAATGCATACCAAAACTTTAAGTTGCTCTCTATACTCGCCACATGAAGATTTAAGCTGATATGTCAGATTTGTAAAGTGTCATCTTAGGGGGAGTACTGTTGGGGTTATTTGAAGATGTCACTTTCCAAATATAAGCGAGTGAAGATATCGAGCATCATCACGAGCAAGCACGGGTGAAGACGTTCATAATTTGTATTTGTCTTAGAATATTTGTGTAATCGTTTTGTGCTTAATTGCACGTTTTTAGGTTACTTTGTAAGGTGAATGGTATAGACTATAAATACCATCACCTAGGTCATTTCTTAGCGAGTTGCCTACATTTTCATTGAGATATCCATTGTAACCTCTCCATTGATCTAATACAATTCTCCTATTCATATTATCATCATCTTCATCATACTTTGCATTGATCTTCATGAACATTCAAGAATCAATACGTGATTAGTGAGTTTCAGCATCACTGATTACAAACAACATCACCAAACAATCTCAGATCTAGATCCTAGCTCGCTCCCTCTAGAACTATCAAACATAGGGCTTTTAATCTATGTCGAATCACGATCATTTGATATGAGAAACTTACTTGATTATGATGATTTGTTAAAGATTTGAATACGAAAAGAACACGACTGTTCTAGATGGATTTGAGTGAAACCTGGAATGAAAGAGATAAAATTGACAGATTATGGAGTTATAGATGATCAAGGGGAAGAGAATGGATCCAGAAACTACCTGATACGATGCCCGGAAGGTGGCAAACAACTGAGTCGCCGGAAAATGGGGTTTGGTCGATTGATTTCGACAATTGCAGAGAAAATTTAAGTGTATTGGTGATTGGAAAATGATAGTCAAGTGAATTTGAGTGTTATGGAAAGGATTAATCGACGATTACGGGTCCAATTTTGGAAATGGTATTTTTGAATTAAACTCACAATCAATCCGGCTCGAAAATGTATGTTAAACGCGTTTATTTGACGTGTAGGGGTTCGAAACTGCATAAGGAAGGTTTAGGATTGATTTTCGGTGATTAATATTGATAAATACGCATGAGAAAAAGGTCGCCGGAGTTGGTTTGTTTGGCCGGAAAACCTGCCGGCAAGGGCAGCCGGAACTACGGGGGTGATCAGGGGGGGGGGGTTTGGGTATCTTGAAATGTTACACGACCAGCCCTTGTGGTTTAGGTTTGTTTATATTAAGTTAATAACTTTTAACTCAGGTTTCAATAATTACAGTTTTTTGCCCAAAGTTAATTAATACCTTATATTAACTAACTAATTTAACCGAGACGAGACGCGAAGTTTATATAAGTAACGTTTTTATATTTTTAGCTCGATTAATACGTTGGAGGGTTATATTTAGATTTAGAAACGGTTTTCTTTAAAGTTTTCAATAAGTTTTCAATATATATATATATATATATATATATATATATATATATATATATTTAGATTAATTATTACCAATAGTGTTTATTTGATACACGTAGGTATTTTATGACATAAATGCGATCGATTAATTAAGATGAGAATAACGTAGAATCCGATATATTTTATTAATAATCATAATAACGAACGTTACATTTTCAGAAAATAAATACGAATAAAACAAAAGATAAAAACTTCGGGTTTGACTCGGGCGTTCGGGTTCGGGGCAAATGTCACAGTTTCTCTGAACTCATTCAGTCTAACCTTCTTTCGCTCATTCGAAGCCTTTAGCAACTCATTCTCCTTAGAAAATTCCTCTACCAACTTATTCAGGCATTAAATCACTTTATCCTTTTCAATCAAAATATCAACTGAAGCAACTTTTGGCGAAGACACCATAGGTTGTTCAATTGGTGGAGTGGCAGGAAATGATGTTGTTTGAACATCTACTGGATCAGAACAAGTAACACCAGCATCAGCATCATCAACTGCCTGTGCAACAGTCTCCACTTCGGCAAGTACTTCTTGTGCAATCTGAACAACATCCACTTGTTCAGGCACACTCACATCTTCAAATACACTCAGCTCCTCTACAATCACAGGATCAATCACAGTCTTAGATCTTCGAGATCTAGAATAATGAACTGTGATGTTCCTAGGAGCTTCAACAATAACATCTTCTTCTACATGCTCTGCCTCCTCAGAAACTGATTCAGCACTTTCTTCTTCAGTAACATCATCATTTTCATCATCACCATTATCATCATCACTATCAGACTTATCATCTTCATCTTCATTCTCATTCTCATCATTATCTTCATCTTCTGGATGATGAGCAAGGTACTCATCATCATCAAGCAGATTTCAGGCATCTCATCTACAAGGTCAAACAGGTTCACAACTTCTCCTTGAGATATATGATGATACACTTCTCCAATATCTTCATCATTGTTTGCTATATCTCTCATATAGTCAAACATTTGTACCTCTGCAACATTTCCAATACTCATCTTCCTATAAGATAGAGCATTCATATCTTCAGTCATCAATAAGTCCCCATTCACACCCTCTTCACGTATAATTGGATGTGCAATGTTGATCATCAGTTGCAGGAATCTCGGATACATCAGAAACTTGAATATTTTGCCTTTTACCAGATTGAAGATAAAACCCTTCATAATCCACTTAGACATATTGAATGGTCGATTCTCAGCTATTGCAACTATGGGAGATGCAATGTCTGATGGAAAGTTGTCAAAACCAGCACTTCTCCTTGACATATATTGCTGGATGACATAGCATAGAAGCTTCCATTGTTTTCCCAGTCTTGCTCTAACAAACTGCTGTTTGGGAAATATGGGAGGATGTCCCATATTGATAAAACAAGTCTGACATTCAGCAGTTGTTAGTTCATCAGAAGCACCAACTTCATCTTCATCTAATCTTAATGCAGTCCGAATGGACTCTTCAGACACAGTTAATTGTAACTGTCTGGTAATGTTTCCTCTAACCACAACTATACCAGCTTCATCAGTAATAACCTCTGCAGTCCTCCAGAAACTCTTGATAAGTCTTGCATACACAATGGGTTTGGCACACATTGCATACACATACTTTGTTCTTCTCAGGAATCTGATAATATCTCTATACCCTTCTGCTTCTGGTATAGATTCATCCAAACTAGCAACAAGATTGTGTTTGGGTTTAAACTTGAGATCATTCATCTGTTATGACAAAACAAGACATATGTGTTAGACTTTTTCATTCACAAATAACATAATTTGCATAAGAATTTAAACATACAGAAACAATGTAATAGATCACATAGACATTTATCACTTAAGTTAATTCAACAATCTGATTAATCATCATTTTGTTTAACAAACACTTTGTGTATCAATGATCATGTAAAACTTATACATTTAACTGTTTAATAAACTCAAGCATAAATTAGTTGTTTGCAAAGTGAAATTATATGCCAAGTTTCTATTCATGTTTATCCTTAGTTACTCGCATAACATCAGATGATTCGTCTTTTGACATCAACAGTATGAACAACTCAATTGTTCATTAATGGCGGTTCGACAATGTTTGAAATTTTTCTTTGATTCAGTCGATTTCAGGTGATTTGATGCAAATTAATGAATTAACATTGATAATTCACAGTTATTACACCTTTTACAACACTCGATTTAAGTTTTAACACTCAAAATCAAAGTGACGATTCATAGTCCAATCACTGTTCATCATCAACATTTCGCTTTTAAGAACATTCACTAGTTTTAACAGGTTGAATCATGTAAAATATACCTTATTCAATCTATAAAACTTGTTATAGAATCACGGATTGAATATGATATGGACGATTTGAGGTACAGGGGATTTGCTTGAAAGTGTTTGTGAATAGTGATAAGTGTTTGAGAAAAGGCGGGTATATATATGTTGTTCAGCCGGCTCAAGAATTAGGTCAAACTTAAGGAGACGGGTCAACATATTGGACGGGTAAACAATTTAGCCCAATAAGCCTGGACGGGTCATGTACTGTTGAGCCGCGTCAAGCACTGTTGGGACGGGTCACAGTCTTGGGACGGGTCACAACCTTGGGACGGGTCAACATTTAACATGTAAAACACTTAGACGGGTCAATCACTGTAGAGACGGGTCAAGTACTGTAGGGACGGGTCAGAGTTAGCAACAACTACACCTTTGTTTGGTTTTACCCATCACCCGGCTGAATAGTAGACTCCTTATCATCACCCGGCTTGCACAATGACTTCTTGTTCATTACCCGGCTGCACAGTGATACTGTCTTTCATCACCCGGCTGTACAGTTGCCATACTTACTCGGCTGCACAGTGTTCTTCACTTACACGGCTATATAGAATCTTTATTCTATTACCCGGCTGCACAGTGTCAAACACTTCATCACCCGGCTGTATAGTAACTTACAACTTTGTCACCCGGCATCATTTCTTCCTTCACCCGGCTACTTTTCATTTCATCACCCGGCTGAATAGTGATGCCTTCACCTAGCTTCAACACTTAACAGATTTTTCACTTTTCTCTATCAGTTGACTTTTCAACTGCATTTATTGCACCTGCAAACATTCTCGACATATTAATTCACATTAATTTCCTTTTTCATTTTCTTCGATTTTTCTCACAAAATGTTTTTGCACAACCAATATTTCTATATCCCGAAGAAGCAATTTTTTAAAAAAAAAAAAAAAACAAATCACAAGACATTAGGTTTGTTTTGAACACATCCAATACATTTGCTTTCATTAACCACTAGATCCATTCATTCAACACACTTATTTCAAATATTTTTGGCTTTTTGTAAATATTTTTCATCTTCAATTATTCTCCCCCTAAACTTGAAATTTCTTGAAATTTTTAAATTTAACAAGGATGTCGATGTGTCAATAAAGACTCCATATACCTGCACACACAATGCACACACATTAAAGTAAATACATATGCAATGCAATGAATCAAAATATCGCAGTGAGATCATACCACACATTATCTGAACATGTTTTGCAAGTTTTGAATAGACATTTGACTTATGTTTGATTGAGTGATGATATGATAACATACCAATTAGCTCGAATTGACACACTTACTTTTTCAGTATCATGATGATATTAAGGTTCGATTAAAATGACTTATGTGATCCACATGCATACATATGTCAACATATTTTCTTATCAACCTCACTTGAATGCATATTGCACAAAAATCTGGTTGCTTACAGTCATAAACAGTGTGGAATCTAGGTTCTATTCGGGTTTGGTCCACTTTGGGAATTCTTTTGAATTCCATTTTGGAATTTTAGTTTCCTATTGTTCCCCTTGGGAATCTTCTGAATTCCTTTTTTGGAATTTTTGTTTGGTGATTGTCCACATTTGGGACTCTTTTTGTTCCAACTTTGGGAATCTTTTGCTGCACCTTGAAGCTCAAAAGAGACTTCATGTGAGACTTCAGGTCTGTGGATACCACAACAAAGAAGCTCACGATGCGGTTCATCACACTGAATAGACTGCATCGTTACCCGATTATGTTCAACTATCATCACAAGCAAAGCATCAAAAGATATATATTTAGACATGTATAACAAAGGAACTTAACACAAAGATCATTGAATTTAGATTTGTCAACAATGAACTTACTTTTTCAGTCTAATTGCCTGAGCTGTCTCGCACATCGATTAACATTCATCAGTCTTTATTATAAAAATGATAAAACAAATAATGTCTAGTGTACTATCATTTCTCACTTTCTGCAATATAGATTCTTATGACATGATATTTTCTTTTCCTTTTGCTTTTTCTTTTCTTTTTGTTTTGCTTTTTCTTTTTCATGCACACTCACAATGCAAAAGTAAAATAAAAGACAAAGGAAACAATACATGACATCGACTTATTACATTTTTGGCTTTTATATTTTCTGATTTTCTATTGTTTTTTGCAAAAATAGAATTAATCATGGTTGATTAACCCTATGGGTTGAATTAAGAATTCAAACCATCCTGACAAGAAAGGTTTTGTGAAAAGGTATGCCAGTTGTTTGTCAGTATGAACCTTAATCAAAATTATTAAACCTTTTTCAGAGTTGTCTCTGAGAAAATGATATCGAATTTCGATATGTTTGGTTTTTGAGTGTTGAACAGGATTAGCAGTAATGAACATAGCAGCAGTATTGTCTATGTAAATAGGAGTTTTGAGTAAGTTAAACCTGTAGTCAAGCAATTGGTTTTGTAGCCACAAAACTTGAGAACATCCTGCAGATGCAGCGATATACTCTGCTTCAGCTGTGGATACAGAAACGTTGGTCTGCTTTTTGCATTGTCAAGAAACAAGTCTAGGACCCAGAAAATGACATCCACCCGTAGTCGATTTCCTGTCAAGAGCACACCCACCGAAGTCACTATCAGAATAACTATATAATTCAAAATTGCCTTCATAAGGATACCATAACCCGAGATTTGGCTTCCCTTTAAGGTATCTGAAAATACGTTTAACAGCAACCAGGTGCGACTCTTTCGGATCAGACTGATATCTTGCACACACACATACAGCATACATAATGTCTGGTCTTGATGCAGTAAGATACATCAGTGAACCAATCATCGATCTGTACGGTGTTAGATCAACGTATTTGACTTTTGGATCCGGTTGTATCTTGCAATTCACATCAGATGGCGTTCGAATATTCTAACAATCATGCATCTTGAACTTTTTCAGCAACTTTTCAACAAACTTTGATTGGTTGATAAAAATTCCTTTAGCTGACGGTTTGACTTGCAATCCGAGAAAGAAATTGATCTCTCCCATTGAACACATCTGAAATCTTGATTTCATAATCTCTTCAAACTCTTTGCACATGGACGGACTTGTTGATCCAAAGAGGATATCATCCACATACACTTGAACACATAAAAGATCTTCATTTTCCCGCTTCATAAATACAGTAGGATCAATCTGACCTCTTGTAAAACCATGTTCCAGCAAATGTTTAGATAACGTCTCGTACCAAATCCTTGGGGCTTGATGTAGACCATATAAATCTTTTCTCAATTTGTATACACGATGTGGATACTCAGGATCCTCAAAACCTGCAGGTTGTCTGACGTACACATCATCGGTAATTGGTCCATACAAAAATGGGCCTTTTACATCCATTTGAAACACTTTGAACTTCATGAAAGAGGCATAACTCGGTTCCATTATCACTTCTCAAGATTTTTACTTTACAATCCAACTGATTTTCAACTTTGATAATGAATTCTTTTAACAACTCAGCAGTTTCAGATTTAACATGCAAGAAATAAACCTAAGAAAATCTAGTAAAATCCTCAATGATGACAAAACAATAAGACTTCTTTCCTATGCTTTGAACATTTGTTGGTCCGAAAAGATCCATATGTAGCATCTGTAAGGGTTTTGAAATGGAGTCTTCTTGCTTGAACTTAAAAGACATTCGATGCTGTTTTCCTTTCAAACATGGTGGACAGAGATCAGTTGTTGAGAATTTCTTTGACGGTATTCCCACAACATGATTTTTAGTCACCAGTCGGTTCATGTTTCTGAAGTTTGAATGGCCCAGCCGTCTATGCCAAAGCTGACTCTCATCATTTGATGCATGCGCAATGAGACAAGTGGTTTCGGTTTCAGCATCAATTTGCGACATATCAAGCTTGTATACATCACGATCTCTTGGAGCTTTAACTACCACCCATTCATTGTCAATCTTGAAGCCTGGTTTGAGTATGTAACAAAAAGAATCATCAAACAATGTTGAATATGATTTGTCACAAATTTGAGATACACTTAGCAAATTAAAGTTCAACTGTGCACAGTAGTTGACTTTATCAAAGCTAATAATCCCATTTGACACTATTCCTTCTCCAGTAATTTTTCCACCAGCATCTCCTCCAAATGCAACATAAGTACCATTCTTAAGCTTAAAATCTTGAAGCAAGGCATGGTTGCCTGTCATATGCCGGCTACACCCACTATCAACAAACCATGAGTTGATAGGTCTTCGAGGGCGTACCTGCATTTCAACATTTACTTAGTTAGTTTGGTCAACCCAGGCCCACATGGTCTTGGGTTTTCCGAATCTATCTGTAACAGTAACTTGTTGATAATGTAGATTTTGAAAATTTGTTTCATTTGAGAGATTTGGTTGAAAACTGTTTCGCCCAACGGCTTGATTTGTTTGCTTTCTTCTTAAAGCAATGAACCTTTCCTCTAACTTAGGATCAAGGTTATTTTCATATTTCTGATTTTTCACCATCAAAGCTCTCGGCTTAAAACTGTTAACCTGCACATTTCTGGATGAAAACTCATTAAGACCAGAATTGATTCTTTTGAAAGGTCTCAAATCAGGAGACTGACTTTGGTTAAATTTTTGAAAACCAAAAGATTTATTTCTTTGAAAATTCGGAAAAGGAGTCATTTCTCTTGATGAGTTTTTCCGAAAGAAACAATCTGCAGTGTCATGATTTCTCCTTTCACAAATATCACAAAACTTGTTATAAAAACATTCATCTGAAGAATGATTTCTTTTGTCACAATAATTGCAGTACCTGTTAAAGAAACATTCAGCAGTAACATGATTATAACGATCACAAATCTCACAATGTTTCTTGCTAATCCTAAAGAGCTGATTGTTAACTCAAGATGTTGAACCCACTCGTGATTCATTAACAGATATGTTCGGTTTTAAGTTAGCTTGATTCTTTTGTGGAGATTTTGATTGTGACTTTGATTGTTTGTGATAAGTTTAGATTGTGTGGGAACTTGGTTCGATTTTGAAACATCTTGCTTAGTGACCTTCTTTGATTCAAATCTTTTATCATTGACAGCGGAAGTCTTAGGACCTGAACCTGTTTTCAGACCAGAGTTAGATTTGATCTTAGAATTGAGTTGGTTACCATGAGATGAGTTCATATCAAACGTTCCTGCAGACAAAAACTTGATTGTTTTAACTTTTGACACTTTCTTTGTCACAGGTTTGACATTTTCGGTTTTAACAATTTGAGCTTTGGTGTTGTCATTTGATGTTATGACACTTTTACCTTTTGACTGTTTTGTTTCAGATTGATTGTTTGTCAATTTCGATTTCTGCATCTTTGCATTTGAAACTTCAGTCTTCTTCACTGTTTTCTTCTTGATCAGTTGATCAGCAACACTCGCCTTCTGTTCATTCTTCCACTTGATGTATTCTGGATCATTGTATCTTGAAAATTCAGCTTCATCCTTCACCTTTTCTGCTGGTTTAGGATTCAGTTCCGGATATTCAACAAGTTACACAAGAATAGGATCAGATTTGTTGCTTGCTTCATCATCAGCTTCAACTGTCACGGTGTCATCTTCATTCAAGCTTTCGATTAACACTTCAGATCCTTCGGATTCAGATTTACTTCTTTGAATTTCTTTGAATCTTTGTTCATTTTTAGGTGAATGATCAAATTCATTGAAGTTTTAAGGTAAAGTGTTAGTGATTGATTTAGGCATTGGTTCATGAGTGAAACCCAATCCTAGCTTGTTTTTGTTACCTCTTTCACTCACAAGTTGTTTCACCATTGTTTTACAACTTTTTACCTTTGTTAGTTCAACTTGTGTGACAGCATGAGCAACTTTTTCTTGTTCAAAATTCTTTGTCATTTCTTCAAGTTGTTTGGTTACTAGTTCCATTTCTTTCAAGGTTTTGTTCCATGATTCTTTAAGTGACAATATCTTCTCATCAACAATTTTGTGATCAATTTTAAGTTGTTCATGAATTTGTTCATGTTTGCTTAATTTGTCACCAATTTTAAAAGAATGAGTTCGATAATATTCCACTTGTTTAATGCATTGTTCAGAACATAACCTACCTTTAACATTATCAGGTAAAGGAACATAGTTAGGGGGTAGTTCGGTACTAACCTTTGGTTGCTCAACAGATGATGAAGACTCGTCAGATGTAGCCATAAGAACAATTTTTGGTTCAGATTCTTCAACAGGATCTGACTTTGCACTCCAGTCATACTCTTCAGAATCTTCACTGATAGCATTAGTCACTTGATCATCTCCTTCTTCAGACCAATCTTCTTCAATTTCACAGACCAGTGCCAAACTCGATGTAAGATCAGATGTAAACTGTTCCGCATAAGCACTCCAGTCATATCCATCCTTTACACAGACCACTAGTGCTTTGTTCTGATCTTCTGGTTTCTTGCCTTCATCTTTCAGTTCTGGCATGTGAAGACTTTGATATGGCTTTTGCATGAAACGTTGATTCCTGTTTTAATAGCTTGAAGACTGTTGCGAGTTCTGACTTTGACCATGATTCTGTCCACTTGAACTAGCTTGATCATTATAGTTCTGATTCTTAGGAGCTTTGCATTCCCTTGAAAAGTTACCATAGCAGTTACAGTTGAAACATCTGGCCTTTGACTTCTCAAAACCAACTGTCTTGTTTGCATGTGGCTTGTAGCTTCGGTTCACATATGCATGTTTCTGAGTACGATATGCAACCATAACCATTTGCCAATTTAAGTCCATCTCTTCAACGTCATCAGGATCCATTTCGAATAGGTCTTGAAGAACAACATCCAACTGAGTCAAATGACTTCCTTGATACGCTTGAAAACTTGCCATGAATGCAGTGAAAGCATTCTTAGTTTCATCATCTTGTAACAAGATGTTCATCACATCTTTTACTTTGGCTTGAACTGTGGAACTTGAGCTTTGATTTTCTGTTTGAGACTTCATAGATTGGCTTTGAACTTGAGTTCTTGGTGGAGATTGAGGTTGAGAGTAAATTGGTGAGCTTGGAAGATATGATGAATCAGTATAAAATCTAGCACCAACAAACAGATCACCCTCATCATCACGCATAGCATCCTGAGCAAGAAATGCATTCTCCACTGTGTTAGCAGGATTCACCACAAATTTGTACTGAGCATGTGAACCTGATCAGTCAGTATTTCTTGAACTTTCATCAATCTCAAGTTCTTCAATCTTTGCAATACGCAGATCTAAGTCCATTGGAAACTTTTCAGTATGCTTCAGTAGAGTCACTATTTGTTTCCATGAAGATGGAAGATCACACAACAATCTGTCATTCAGGTCTTGAAGATCTGTCTTTGCACCAACATTTGTCATCTCAGTAGTTAGATGAACAAATCTATTCATCATCTGGTGCACAGATTCTCCAACAATATGTTCAAACAACTCCAATTGTCTCTTCAATTTCTGCTTCTTGAGACTTCTCAACTGTTCTCCTCATTCACAGATTGATTTCAATGCCTTGAACAATGTGTAGCCAGTTTGATAAGTGTCCAATCTTGATAACACTTGAAGTGGCAGCCCTTTAGACATCAAAGAATAAGCCTTACTGTGATTCTTGACCTTTCGTAAGTCTTCTGCTGATAGATTATATTCAGGATAAGGTTCAGTTGAATCTTTGGTGTAGGTGCTTGCACTGTCAGGAGCAGTCTGAGTAGGAATGTGAGGACCTTTATCAATTGACTTCCATAGATCATTGTCAATAGAGCATAGATGATGCTTCAATCTGATTGTCCAGTTCTTGAAATCTGCACGATTAACCAATCTAGGAACACGGTTATCAGAATCATCATTAGGTGCCATTTTAAAACTTTTAAAGAAAATATTTTTTTGTGTTTATGTTAATTTTGAAAAGAAACAGTCGCACGGCTAAACAGTTGTACACTTCAATACTTGATATCTTCACCCGGCAAACAAAGTTACCCGGCTGAACAGTGACACGGCTGAACAGTTAAAACTTAACACGGCTGATACTTGACCCGGCTAGAAGACAAATATTCACCCGGCTTCACAGTTATCTACACTTCACCCGGCTGAGCTTGACACGGCCGAAAGAGTTAATGACCCGACTGAATAGTAAAAAGCTGATCCGGCTGTAATTTGATCACCCGGCTGACCAGTTCTTTACCCGTCTGAATATCAACTTCACACGGCTAAACAATAGCTTCACCCGGCACAACAGTACACAGTTTTACTTGCAAATCTTCACCCGTCTAGACAATTTTCCTTTACACGTCTGCAAAGGACCTATTTGTTCACAAATCTAAGTCCAAAAATATTGTCTAAGTCAAATTTTTATCACCCGGCTAGTTCATCTTCAACCAGTTCATCCTATTCATCATCTTCGTAATACAGATTTTTCAGAATTTTAATGAAACTTGTCCAATTTGTCCAAAATTCACACCCAGTAAGTGAATTATACCGATTATCAATCTCCTATATCAGTCAATCCAAAACATGGTCAAATTTCGATGAATTTGAGTGAAAATTCGATCGAACAGTAAACTTCAATTTCTTCTTAATTCCTCAGATCTGATGATAATCTGATGGAATTTGCACAAACGTTGTGAATTAGAAGTGATTCCGACGTTGAATCAAATCCAAAAACAGCAACAGATCATTCAGATCATGATTTGAGCAATACTCATGTGTTTTTGCTTGATGAATAGCGAAGAACTCACACAATACCAACAACTCTGATACCAATTGATAGGTTCAATTAGATCGATATTGCTGCAAATCAGAATGATCTAAGTACAAACACACAATTCAATCAACAACACAATCCATTACTAAATAATTCTCTTGTATTGATGATCAAAGCAAATTTGTTGTAGTACAATGTGCAGGAGAATACAATCACACACACAATTCTCTCTATAGCGTGTAAGTTGTGATCTAGCATCTGTCTAACATTCCCTCACAACATGCTTTATGCATCAACACATTAGGGAAAATACAAAATTAACCCTAAACTATACAAACATGTATAAACAAATTACAAATTAAATCTTCTAACAGGAATGAGCCCTAACACTTTGAACGTCTAAGAACACCTTACATTACCGTACGAAACATTAAAACTCCATAATAAACCTATTGAATTCCTCCGAGTCATTTAAACATCGTACGACAACTTAGAATATCTTACGACTCTGTATGCCACATTAGCACCTTGAAAACCATGTTAGCATAATGTACGACACCTCACAACTTCTAACAACACCTTACAATACCGTACGTAAAAATGAAATCCATAATAAAACTAATGAATTCGTCCGAGTCCTTTGAACATCGTACGATAACTCAGGACTTGTTACGACTCTGTATATGACATTACCAACATGAAAAGTAATTTAGAATAATGTAGGACGCGTTACAACTTCCAAGAACACCATACATTACTGTACGAAACATTAAACTCCATAATAAACCTAATGAATTCATCCGAGTCATTTAAACATAGTACGACAACTTAGAATATCTTACGACTCTCTATGTCATATTAGCACCTTGAAACGCATGTTAGTATAATGTACGACACCTCACAACTCCAAACAACAACTTACAATACCGTACGTAAAATTGAAATCCATAATAAACCTAATGAATTTGTCCCTGTCCTTTGAATATCGTATGATAACTCAGGACTTGTTACGACTCTGTATGTGACATTAGCAACATGAAAAGTAATTTAGAATAATGTAGGACGCGTTACAACTTCTAAGATAACCTTACATCACCGTACGAAACATTAAAACTCCATAATAAACCTAATGAATACCTCCGAGTCATTTAAACATCGTACGACAACTTAGAATATCTTACGACTCTGTATGCCACATTAGCACCTTGAAAACCATGTTTGCATAATGTACGACAAGTCACAACTCCTAACAACACCTTACAATACCGTAAGTAAAAATGAAATCCATAATAAACCTAATGAATTCTTCCGAGTCCTTTGAACATCGTACGATAACTCAAGACTTGTTACGACTCTGTATGTGACATTAGCAACAAGAAAAGCAATTTAGAATAATGTAGGACGCGTTACCACTTTTAAGAACACATACATTACCGTACGAAACATTTAAACTCCATAATAAACCTAATGAATACCTCCGAGTCATTTAAACATCGTACGACAACTTAGAATATCTTACGACTCTGTATGCCACATTAGCACCTTGAAAACCATGTTTGCATAATGTACGACACGTCACAACTCCTAACAACACCTTACAATACCGTAAGTAAAAATGAAATCCATAATAAACCTAATGAATTCTTCCGAGTCCTTTGAACATCGTACGATAACTCAAGACTTGTTACGACTCTGTATGTGACATTAGCAACATGAAAAGTAATTTAGAATAATATAGGATGCGTTACAACTTCTAAGACCACCTTACATCACCGTACGAAACATTAAAACTCCATAATAAACCTAATGAATTCCTCCGAGTCATTTAAACATCATACGACAACTTTGAATATTTTACGACTATGTATGCCACATTACCACCTTGAAACACATGTTAGCATAATGTACGACAAGTCACAACTCCTAACAACACCTTACAATACCGTAAGTAAAAATAAAATCCATAATAAACCTAATGAATTCTTCCGAGTCCTTTGAACATCGTACGATAACTCAAGACTTGTTACGACTCTATATGTGACATTAGCAACAAGAAACGCAATTTAGAATAATGTAGGACTCGTTACCACTTTTAAGAACACATACATTACCGTACGAAACATTTAAACTCCATAATAAACCTAATGAATTCCTCCGTGTCATTTAAACATGGTACGACAACTTAGAATATCTTACGACTCTCTATGCCACATTAGCACCTTGAAACGCATGTTACAATAATGTACGACACCTCACAACTCCTTAAGACAACTTACAATACCGTACGTAAAATTGAAATCCATAATAAACCTAATGAATTCGTCCGAGCCCTTTGAACATCGTACGATAACTCAAGACATGTTACGACTCTGTTTGTAACATTAGCAACATGAAAAGCAATTTAGAATAATGTAGGACGCGTTACAACTTCTAAGACCACCTTACATCACCATACGAAACATTAAAACTCCATAATAAACCTATTGAATTCCTCCGAGTCATTTAAACATCGCACGACAACTTAGAATATCTTACGACTCTGTATGCAACAAAAGCACCTTGAAAACCATGTTAGCATAATGTACGACACCTCACAACTCCTTAAAACAACTTACAATACCGTACGTAAAATTGAAATCCATAATAAACCTAATGAATTAGTCTGAGCCCTTTGAACATCGTACGATAACTCAGGACATGTTACGACTCTGTTTGTAACATTAGCAACATGAAAAGCAATTTAGAATAATGTAGGACGCGTTACAACTTCTAAGAACACCTTACATCACAGTACGAAACATTAAAACTCCATAATAAACCTAATTAATTCCTCCGAGTCATTTAAACATCATACGACAACTTTGAATATCTTACGACTATGTATGCCACATTAGCACCTTGAAGCGCATGTTAGCATAATGTACGACACCTCACAACTCCTATCAACACCTTACAAAACCGTACGTAAAAATGAAATCCATAATAAACCTAATGAATTCGTCCGAGTCCTTTGAAAATCATACGATAACTCAGGACTTGTTACGACTCTGTATGTGACATTAGCAACATGAAAAGCAATTTAGAATAATGTAGGACGCGTTACAACTTCTAAGAACACCTTACATTACCATACGAAACATTAAAACTCCATAATAAACCTAATGAATTCCTCCGAATCATTTAAACATCGTACGACAACTTAGAATATCTTACGACTCTCTATGCCACAATAGCACCTTGAAACGCATGTTAGTATAATGTACGACACCTCATAACTCCTAACAACAACTTACAATACCGTACGTAAAATTTAAATCCAAAATAAACCTAATGAATTTGTCTGAGTCCTTTGAACATCGTACGATAACTCAGGACTTGTTACGACTCTGTATGTGATATTAGCAAGATGAAAAGTAATTTAGAATAATGTAGGACGCGTTACAACTTCTAAGAACACCTTACATCACATTACGAAACATTAAAACTCCATAATAAACCTAATGAATTCCTCCAAATCATTTAAACATCGTATGACAACTTAGAATATCTTACGACTCTCTATGCCACATTAGCTCCTTGAAACGCATGTTAGTATAATGTACGACACCTCACAACTCCTAACAACACCTTACAATACCGTACGTAAAATAGAAATCCATAATAAACCTAATGAATTCGTCCGAGCCCAATGAACATCGTACGATAACTCAGGACATGTTACGACTCTGTTTGGGACATTAGCAACATGAAAAGCAATTTTGAATAATGTAGGACGCGTTACAACTTCTAAGAACACCTTACATTACTGTACGAAACATTAAACTCCATAATAAACCTAATGAATTCCTCCGAGTCATTTAAACATAGTACGACAACTTAGAAAATCTTACGACTCTTTATGTCATATTAGCACTGTCACACCCTCAAAATCCACTAACGGAGTTTTACCGTTAAGTGTGTGACAAACCAGGATATCAGTCATTAGTTACACCAAATGACACTATATGAATTTAAAACATACGTGTCTCATTAAATGAGAAAATTTAATAAAGAGTTGACGTTTGAAGGTTTGCGGAAGCGTAATCGAATTGTTAGACGCGCCAAACAGGAGAAACACAATTTAAATAGTTGTTAGACTCAAAACACGGTTTTCAATGCAAGAAAAGGTTTAAATGAAAAGCTGTGACTCCATGCCATGTCCTAAGTGTGTTGTACATCATTGACCTGAAAAAGTGAAAGGCTAACAAGTGTCAACACGACGGTTGGTGAGTTCACATAGTAAGTATGCAGTAAAGTAAGTTTGTTTGCAAGCAGAAATATAAATTAAGTATGTCATTGTAGGTAGCTAGTCTACAGCACATGTCCTTAGAGGCGTATGTATCTGACCGAAGCTGACGTATGTACACATTAAGTGCATTTTGCCCGTTCGTACATCCCAGCAGGATGCACTGTAAGTTTGTTAGGTCATTCAACACCCGTTCGACAGGTCCTTCTGTCGTGCTAGCGCGACTAGCCCGGGTGGGGTTTGTCAAACCCAGTAGTACTACTCAAAATTCCCCCGCTATTTCAAAAATACTAACGGTCAACTAGGTATCCATGAGGTCATTCATGAACAAAAGTAAAAGTTGCTCTAATCCAGACATGCGACATACAGAATTTGTAAATCCGTAAAAGTATTCGTCCGTGTTCAGCCCATAAAAGGGTACAATAGTAAAAGTGTAGTTTAGTGAACTCACCTTCGGGGCGCACACCAAGTTAAACAGCAAAAATGTCAACAAGAATCTAGATCGCCCTACGACCTGCTTTAAATATATACTTACCAATTATTAACTAAGAATATGTAATTAGTGTATATAATATAAAATTCGCTAGGATTTCGAGTATTCGGTTCGGCTTCATATGATAATAATGATACACCACATGATATTTAATGTATGCCACACATTATAACCCCATACATTTGCAACACAATTCAAACGTTCTATCATTAAATCACGCCGACTCACATCATCATACACATACCATACATATAATTAAACTCTCAACTATCACTAAAAAAATACTAGTATTCATACATAACGTGCCTTTACACATACTTCACGATACATATTCACGATCATAGTTTCATTATCATCAAGATCAATTCAACTCATACTCATATTAGTTCAAGTCCAACACATACACCTCGCCCATTTACATACATCTTGACTTTCTACACTAACACTTATTTGCATACATTTCTCCATTAAATGATCATGCATAGAATTTAGTTCACATACATACACACATACATGCATATATAATAAATTCATTGATGTTCTTTATGCTTGGTAATATACATACATTTATCGCATACAACCTACTGTTAAACTACTATTTCAATAAGCCATACATAAAATACACACACTCCCTCTAACTACCCATGTGAATACTATTGCTGTTTAATAGGAAATCATACACATCGAACGTATACATATATTGACAATTACACTCACTAAACACCAAGTTTACATACCTAAACCGGTTCTTTTGTGCCGTTATATTTACGCATACATATATGACACATATAATCATGATGTTGAGTATATCTAAGCGTACCTATATACATACCGATTCACACCTATACAAAACACCATATCACACATATATATTAGTTGCAACACTTCTCAATATATATACATACATGTGACTTTATTTAATCCTTGTGTGTCTTTACATATATTCTAAACATTGAACAGAGTGTACCTAATGCTGCAATTTGGTTTACATGTCTTCACATGGATATTAATTTATATACACAACATACATGCGCTGCAATTTCACATACATGTGTACACTTCCACTACTGGTGTTTGCTAAACCATATACATGCATATATATAGAACACGCACACAAATATATGATGATACAGGGACGCATATAGATATAATCACACATATATACAGCTCTATATATATACTACAGCAGTGTTAATTAACATATATATACTCCTAGATATACATACAATTCTATGCATATTCCATACATACATCATGTATACACAACACATATACATAATCTGATGATAACAAAACAGAATCGAACTCACAACGAGTAGTATGGATTCCGAAAACTCACCGAAGCACGATGAAAGAACTGATCGGAGGTGAGGATGGCGGCTTTTGTTTCGCGACTGTCACCGGCTAACCGCTGATCAGAAAGATACGATGAGGGGGGGGCTGCTGCTTGAGAACGATGAGGGAGGCGGCTGTTGCTTGAGTTTTAGGACTCGACCGGGACGAGAACGAGATGAGTGGGGTGGTGGTGTGGTGTTTGGACGGCTGTTGCAGATGAAGACGAGAGAGAAGTGTTGTGTCGATGTTGTGTGTTGTGTAGAAGAAAGACCAAAGACGGAAATGGGCAATTAGGGTTGGGTTAATTATTAAAACTTACAATTTTGGCCCTTACACTTTGTTAACCTATTTAATTTGTTTCATAGTTAAAACTAACTTTCGTAAATTACCCAACGGACACAAACTTTATGTAATTCGGTTCCTAAAATAAGAGGGAAATATTACTAAGAGTTTTGACATAAATGGGAGGAAATGAAATAACGATGTTAATACTAGATTTACGGGTTGTCACATCATCCCCTTGTTAAAAGAATTTTCGTCCCGAAAATTGGAAATGGTCGGTAAAAGGGTCCCGAAAAATTTCCGATTTGGTACATCATCCCCTTGTTGAAAGAAATTTCGTCCCGAAATTTAACCAATAGTGTTAGTGTTAGACATTTTCATTTGAAATAGTTAAGGATGTTTCTACAATATTCGATTTTTCACACTCCTACGCAAACTCTGGTCCATGCTTTAAGTTCTAGCAACTTTGATTATAGTGATCTCACTGTGTTTGAGTGTTTTGCATTCTTTGTCTATAATTTCAACCGATTTTTTCCATGAAGCGTTGTTGTTTATCGATTTGAACCTCGTTAAGTGGGACGACGACGGTTCCATCATGTAAGAGCTTGATTAGTTTGAAGATGCCAGAAACGTTGTGTACCATGTTTATCTCTTAAAACTGATCCAGTCAATATCTAGCCCTAGGATTTCAAGTTGTCTAATGTATCAAAAGTTTTTTTTTTTATGGGAATTATAAATAGAGACTTCTATAATGTATGTTTCGGGGGTTTAGATTAATGAGTTTCACGTTGTTATTTAGCTACCCGAGGACCGAGTCCTAACGAAAGAGTTCATTTATTGGTATCGATTGTTAAATTGAGACAACTTGTGTACAAGGTAAACCATGTGTAAGTACTCTGCTTTATTGAAAAGAGTGTTATCGAAACACGAACATCAGGGACGTCATAGAAATCGTATGAATAGATGGGGAAGGATGAACAATAACACTAATATGTTTCGAAAGTACATGTTTCAGGCAAAAATGATAAAGAAACTGAATAGGTATTCCTTTCTTTGATAGTTACTGGATTTTCTGTGTTAAGGAGAACAAGTGATTATACGACATAGGGTAATAGGTTGTTAAATTTTACGTGCTGAAGTAGTGTTAAACCAAAAGAGTTGATGTTACATGAGTTGTTCCTAGTCATGGGGGTACAATAAGTTTTAATGTTGATGAAATCTGAGTGTTACGGTAAGAAGTGTGCGTGGGGGTGGGTATATGATACGTCCGTAATTTTTTTCATATAGAAAGTTTTCAAGAATCTTATCTTTCTATTCGAATAGCAGATTAGTTCAATGGTGTCGTTCGTCTAGGGTGATCTAACAATTTTCCGTTTAAATACGGTTTTTAGTTTACGCATGGATTAGATAAGACATCAAGCCTCACTGAGTGATAGTGTTTGAGTTCATCATCAGAATGTTTAAGGGATGGTGGGAGATAACAGTCTGGTTTGCTAACGGGTCAGGTAAGGATGTCAAGTTATTTCATTACTCGGGTTGTGTAGCTTAACCAATTTCTTTAAACATGCAGTTTCCTCTATTAGGATTTTCATGGTTTGGAACGATTAGGTGATAATTGCTTACATTGCGCATCAAATAGTTTGATCAAGAAGTAAATTACATACACGGTAGAATCTCTTGCATAAACTGGAGCTTCTACAGAAAGATATTGCCCGATTGGAGTGTCAAATGACAATGAGAGCATCAATTATAATGTTTCTTAGCAGATACAAATATGTGTTAGGATAAATGAAATAAGAAGTCATTAGTCTGAACAGTAATGGGTGAGGAATTAGTTTTTTTTTTTTTGTGAATCGTTCTAATTATCATGTGAATCTTTAGCCATGGAACATATTCGATATTCATATTTATATATGGGGAATAAGTCATTAACATTGATGTCAATGTATAGTAGTGTAATCTTATTAATTTCTCAAAATAATTCATGAATCTTGTGATCGTGTCATTACGGATCGACTTCAATGGCAGTATGTGTACCGTGAGTTAGGTGTGGGGAAGTTTGTATATATTTGAGTTTGTATTGTTTCTCATCTGTAGTAGTATTGTAAGTTTTTATCATCCATGGATGAGTTTTAATGAATATATCGATGATAAACTTGCTATAAGTGTGTTACTGAAGAATAAACTTTCGTTCCAGATAAACTTTTGTTCAGGTGGATTTGTGTTGAGTTATTCTACACTTTTGTGCTTCTGGGTTTAACCCACATAAAGGGTGTTACCAGGAATGAAACATAATAGAAAGTGGTTATCCTGGACCGTAATGAGTAAAGCTTTTTCAAAACATTAGTTGGTATTAGTGGTTCATTGTTGACGATGGTATTTATCATGTGAAACCTTGGAGTCGTGAAATGTATTCAAAATCATAACTTATATATGAGCCAGTTACGAAACATTTGGTTTTTGTTATTACTGTGAATAAGGGATACAAGGAAGTTTAAAGTGTTTATGCATATAGTAGTATACCTTATGAATGTTGGGCTAACTAGAGTTCCTAAGAATCAGGTGTTTTGTAACAGTATGAGGTTGATATTTTAGAGTTTCTCGGGTGAATTTCTTCTTTGGTTTCAGGTCCACATCCAACGTACTGTTAGTGTTTATATATAGGGTGTACCGTAGCTAACCCACCACATCACCAGCACCTTGAAGGAGTACCTGCCACGTACTAACATTCTTGCCTACTTTACTAAGTCATTCAAAGGGGTTGGGGAAAAGGAATATATGTTAAGTGAAATGATAACGTTATAATATATATTGTAACATCGGTTATCTATTAGAATTTTATGTGGTTCGATTCTAAATGATCACTGATTTGAAACTTTAAGAACGCTTAACTTGCTTTTGTTACGCGAATAATCAGGTAGAGGAGTTTGAATATATATTAAGATGGACAAAATGAAAATAATGTTTTTAAATTAAATGTTCTTGAAAAAATAAATTAGACCCAAAACGTGTTTTACAATAGTGGAGATGTAGATTAGGTGTGAGAATTAATATTTACGAGAGTGTTGGATCACGATGAGTCATACAACTAGATCAAAACGTATACACCACACGTGTGGTTCGTTGGTGTATCGTTAGTAGTAGGATCATCATGAGTCAGAATTGCTTTTGAGTAGCTTATTATCAGAAACAACTTGAAGTTCTGTTTATCTTGAAGAATTGAGAATATGTTATGATTAGGTGAAGTACTTCTAGAACAAGCTTGGTATGCTACGGGGTTTTTACATGAATGTTTAAGCGATATGGATTTATTCATAAGAGTGATTTTGAATGTGCAATATTACACGGTTGGTTTATCGTATCAATATGAGTTTCGTTATTATATATATATATATATATATATTCTTATATTAGCTTTATTAGACCCCTCCATGGAGCCCCAAAAATTATAGGGTTTGTTTAACATTCATTTGCAGAACCAAGGATGTTGAGATGTTATTGATTTGTTGGCAAGAGGTCATAGTACACCGACCATAAATTAAAGCATCTCATTATGTATCACAAGGTTGTGACTTCAGTAAGATAAATGTTTCAATTGGTGGATTCAGATTGGTTATATGTAGAATGTGTCGTATTATTAGGGGACAAATATAGTAGTAGAAAACATTGTCAGGTTTTTCAGCAGAGATCTTTGTTCTTATTTGTCTGTCACCAAGGAGAGATTTAACTTATCTTTAATTTAGGTGTATAAGGTAAAAGGTATGTAGTTTAAAAATAAACTTATCATATGCTATCAAAGATTGTATTGTAATTGTATACCATCCGTATATGGATTTTATAGGTTCATTCAAGCATAGACTTGATATCGGTGCGGTCTTTAGAGATGGATGTTTGTTTCAGATGAATTTGTACTGGTTGGTTCATCCTTTTTGTGTTTCTTTTTGGGTATCACCCACATGGCAGATTTTGCAAGGATCATCATGTACCTGTAAATTCACCATTACGTTGCGCACCCGTAATCGTCAATTTACCTTACACAATCACCCAAGTTTGTCTCCCACCGGGTACATTAATCTTACGTTTAGTTATGTTCTTGGATTTACATTCATCCGTGTGGCATTGTTATCCCATAACAAGTATTGAAGGTGTATAAGTGCATGATAGACTTATAAGTAGGAGACAACTATACTAGATGTATAAGACACTAATAGACTATCAGTGTGCTGTATCAACGGGTCACATGTACCAGGTATGGTGTAAGTTCATAATAAATGTAAGACTACTAGTCTAAACACAATCTGAGTGTATAATGTGCATAAGCAGTGGTAGTATCAAATCAAGTAGATAGCACGTTGTGGATCACGCAATAAGTGACATGTTACAACTAACAATATGTCTCGTATTAAGGGACATGTTATAGCATACGAATGTGTCATATAATAAGTGACGTGTAATAGCACATAGTAGGTCGCATAACTAACAAGTCAAACCCTCTGTATGAATGAGTTGCTGGATAAAATCCATTACTGTTGTTCATGTACCTCTGTACTTTAAGCATCGGTCACTGCTGGTTGGTTGCTATAATGAGGTAGGTAAAATTCAAAAGTGAATTGTTTAGGCTTCATACAAAACCAGTTTGTTGCTATAATGTTGTAAGTTTCAATTTATAGTGAAAGGTAACCTTATCCCAACTAAAGCCCAAAAATAAATTTCCAAATATGTCACATAATACAGGTTGGTCACCTCATGTAATGCTAGTGTAAGCGTGTGTATGTGTAAGTCTCATGTATATGGGTCACAAATAAATTAGAACAAGTGTAACTAATGCAGTGTACAGTTATAGTCTAGAATGCAATGCAATGCAAACCTAGTTAGCTATAACCAATGGCTCTGATACCAATCTGTCACACCCTCAAAATCCACTAACGGAGTTTTTCCGTTAAGTGTGTGACAAACCAGGATCTCAGTCATTAGTTACACCAAATGACACTATATGAATTTAAAACATACGTGTCTCATTAAATGAGAAAATTGAATACAGAGTTGACGTTTGAAGGTTTGCGGAAGCGTAATCGAATTGTAATGTCAAAATAGTTAAATGGAAACTAAATGCGCAAAACACGCGCCAAACAGGAGAAACACAATTTAAATAGTTGTTAGACTCAAAACACGGTTTTCAATGCAAGAAAAGGTTTAAATGAAAAGCTGTGACTCCATGCCATGTCCTAAGTGTGTTGTACATCATTGACCTGAAAAAGTGAAAGGCTAACAAGTGTCAACACGACGGTTGGTGAGTTCACATAGTAAGTATGCAGTAAAGTAAGTTCGTTTGCAAGCAGAAATATAAATTAAGTATGTCATTGTAGGTAGCTAGTCTACAGCACATGTCCTTAGAGGCGTATGTATCTGACCGAAGCTGACGTATGTACACATTAAGTGCATTTTGCCCGTTCGTACATCCCAGCAGGATGCACTGTAAGTTTGTTAGGTCATTCAACACCCGTTCGACAGGTCCTTCTGTCGTGCTAGCGCGACTAGCCCGGGTGGGGTTTGTCAAACCCAGTAGTACTACTCAAAATTCCCCCGCTATTTCACAAATACTAACGGTCAACTAGGTATCCATGAGGTCATTCATGAACAAAAGTAAAAGTTGCTCTAATCCAGACATGCGACATACAGAATTTGTAAATCCGTAAAAGTATTCGTCCGTGTTCAGCCCATAAAAGGGTACAATAGTAAAAGTGTAGTTTAGTGAACTCACCTTCGGGGCGCACACCAAGTTAAACAGCAAAAATGTCAACAAGAATCTAGATCGCCCTACGACCTGCTTTAAATATATACTTACCAATTATTAACTAAGAATATGTAATTAGTGTATATAATATAAAATTCGCTAGGATTTCGAGTATTCGGTTCGGCTTCATATGATAATAATGATACACCACATGATATTTAATGTATGCCACACATTATAACCCCATACATTTGCAACACAATTCAAACGTTCTATCATTAAATCACGCCGACTCACATCATCTTACACATACCATACATATAATTAAACTCTCAACTATCACTAAAAAAATACTAGTATTCATACATAACGTGCCTTTACACATACTTCACGATACATATTCACGATCATAGTTTCATTATCATCAAGATCAATTCAACTCATACTCATATTAGTTCAAGTCCAACACATACACCTCGCCCATAGTTAAAACTAACTTTCGTAAATTACCCAACGGACACAAACTTTATGTAATTCGGTTCCTAAAATAAGAGGGAAATATTACTAAGAGTTTTGACATAAATGGGAGGAAATGAAATAACGATGTTAATACTAGATTTACGGGTTGTCACATCATCCCCTTGTTAAAAGAATTTTCGTCCCGAAAATTGGAAATGGTCGGTAAAAGGGTCCCGAAAAATTTCCGATTTGGTACATCATCCCCTTGTTGAAAGAAATTTCGTCCCGAAATTTAACCAATAGTGTTAGTGTTAGACATTTTCATTTGAAATAGTTAAGGATGTTTCTACAATATTCGATTTTTCACACTCCTACGCAAACTCTGGTCCATGCTTTAAGTTCTAGCAACTTTGATTATAGTGATCTCACTGTGTTTGAGTGTTTTGCATTCTTTGTCTATAATTTCAACCGATTTTTTCCATGAAGCGTTGTTGTTTATCGATTTGAACCTCGTTAAGTGGGACGACGACGGTTCCATCATGTAAGAGCTTGATTAGTTTGAAGATGCCAGAAACGTTGTGTACCATGTTTATCTCTTAAAACTGATCCAGTCAATATCTAGCCCTAGGATTTCAAGTTGTCTAATGTATCAAAAGTTTTTTTTTTATGGGAATTATAAATAGAGACTTCTATAATGTATGTTTCGGGGGTTTAGATTAATGAGTTTCACGTTGTTATTTAGCTACCCGAGGACCGAGTCCTAACGAAAGAGTTCATTTATTGGTATCGATTGTTAAATTGAGACAACTTGTGTACAAGGTAAACCATGTGTAAGTACTCTGCTTTATTGAAAAGAGTGTTATCGAAACACGAACATCAGGGACGTCATAGAAATCGTATGAATAGATGGGGAAGGATGAACAATAACACTAATATGTTTCGAAAGTACATGTTTCAGGCAAAAATGATAAAGAAACTGAATAGGTATTCCTTTCTTTGATAGTTACTGGATTTTCTGTGTTAAGGAGAACAAGTGATTATACGACATAGGGTAATAGGTTGTTAAATTTTACGTGCTGAAGTAGTGTTAAACCAAAAGAGTTGATGTTACATGAGTTGTTCCTAGTCATGGGGGTACAATAAGTTTTAATGTTGATGAAATCTGAGTGTTACGGTAAGAAGTGTGCGTGGGGGTGGGTATATGATACGTCCGTAATTTTTTTCATATAGAAAGTTTTCAAGAATCTTATCTTTCTATTCGAATAGCAGATTAGTTCAATGGTGTCGTTCGTCTAGGGTGATCTAACAATTTTCCGTTTAAATACGGTTTTTAGTTTACGCATGGATTAGATAAGACATCAAGCCTCACTGAGTGATAGTGTTTGAGTTCATCATCAGAATGTTTAAGGGATGGTGGGAGATAACAGTCTGGTTTGCTAACGGGTCAGGTAAGGATGTCAAGTTATTTCATTACTCGGGTTGTGTAGCTTAACCAATTTCTTTAAACATGCAGTTTCCTCTATTAGGATTTTCATGGTTTGGAACGATTAGGTGATAATTGCTTACATTGCGCATCAAATAGTTTGATCAAGAAGTAAATTACATACACGGTAGAATCTCTTGCATAAACTGGAGCTTCTACAGAAAGATATTGCCCGATTGGAGTGTCAAATGACAATGAGAGCATCAATTATAATGTTTCTTAGCAGATACAAATATGTGTTAGGATAAATGAAATAAGAAGTCATTAGTCTGAACAGTAATGGGTGAGGAATTAGTTTTTTTTTTTTTTGTGAATCGTTCTAATTATCATGTGAATCTTTAGCCATGGAACATATTCGATATTCATATTTATATATGGGGAATAAGTCATTAACATTGATGTCAATGTATAGTAGTGTAATCTTATTAATTTCTCAAAATAATTCATGAATCTTGTGATCGTGTCATTACGGATCGACTTCAATGGCAGTATGTGTACCGTGAGTTAGGTGTGGGGAAGTTTGTATATATTTGAGTTTGTATTGTTTCTCATCTGTAGTAGTATTGTAAGTTTTTATCATCCATGGATGAGTTTTAATGAATATATCGATGATAAACTTGCTATAAGTGTGTTACTGAAGAATAAACTTTCGTTCCAGATAAACTTTTGTTCAGGTGGATTTGTGTTGAGTTATTCTACACTTTTGTGCTTCTGGGTTTAACCCACATAAAGGGTGTTACCAGGAATGAAACATAATAGAAAGTGGTTATCCTGGACCGTAATGAGTAAAGCTTTTTCAAAACATTAGTTGGTATTAGTGGTTCATTGTTGACGATGGTATTTATCATGTGAAACCTTGGAGTCGTGAAATGTATTCAAAATCATAACTTATATATGAGCCAGTTACGAAACATTTGGTTTTTGTTATTACTGTGAATAAGGGATACAAGGAAGTTTAAAGTGTTTATGCATATAGTAGTATACCTTATGAATGTTGGGCTAACTAGAGTTCTTAAGAATCAGGTGTTTTGTAACAGTATGAGGTTGATATTTTAGAGTTTCTCGGGTGAATTTCTTCTTTGGTTTCAGGTCCACATCCAACGTACTGTTAGTGTTTATATATAGGGTGTACCGTAGCTAACCCACCACATCACCAGCACCTTGAAGGAGTACCTGCCACGTACTAACATTCTTGCCTACTTTACTAAGTCATTCAAAGGGGTTGGGGAAAAGGAATATATGTTAAGTGAAATGATAACGTTATAATATATATTGTAACATCGGTTATCTATTAGAATTTTATGTGGTTCGATTCTAAATGATCACTGATTTGAAACTTTAAGAACGCTTAACTTGCTTTTGTTACGCGAATAATCAGGTAGAGGAGTTTGAATATATATTAAGATGGACAAAATGAAAATAATGTTTTTAAATTAAATGTTCTTGAAAAAATAAATTAGACCCAAAACGTGTTTTACAATAGTGGAGATGTAGATTAGGTGTGAGAATTAATATTTACGAGAGTGTTGGATCACGATGAGTCATACAACTAGATCAAAACGTATACACCACACGTGTGGTTCGTTGGTGTATCGTTAGTAGTAGGATCATCATGAGTCAGAATTGCTTTTGAGTAGCTTATTATCAGAAACAACTTGAAGTTCTGTTTATCTTGAAGAATTGAGAATATGTTATGATTAGGTGAAGTACTTCTAGAACAAGCTTGGTATGCTACGGGGTTTTTACATGAATGTTTAAGTGATATGGATTTATTCATAAGAGTGATTTTGAATGTGCAATATTACACGGTTGGTTTATCGTATCAATATGAGTTTCGTTATTATATATATATATATATATATATATATATATATATATATATATATATATATATATATATATTCTTATATTAGCTTTATTAGACCCCTCCATGGAGCCCCAAAAATTATAGGGTTTGTTTAACATTCATTTGCAGAACCAAGGATGTTGAGATGTTATTGATTTGTTGGCAAGAGGTCATAGTACACCGACCATAAATTAAAGCATCTCATTATGTATCACAAGGTTGTGACTTCAGTAAGATAAATGTTTCAATTGGTGGATTCAGATTGGTTATATGTAGAATGTGTCGTATCATTAGGGGACAAATATAGTAGTAGAAAACATTGTCAGGTTTTTCAGCAGAGATCTTTGTTCTTATTTGTCTGTCACCAAGGAGAGATTTAACTTATCTTTAATTTAGGTGTATAAGGTAAAAGGTATGTAGTTTAAAAATAAACTTATCATATGCTATCAAAGATTGTATTGTAATTGTATACCATCCGTATATGGATTTTATAGGTTCATTCAAGCATAGACTTGATATCGGTGCGGTCTTTAGAGATGGATGTTTGTTTCAGATGAATTTGTACTGGTTGGTTCATCCTTTTTGTGTTTCTTTTTGGGTATCACCCACATGGCAGATTTTGCAAGGATCATCATGTACCTGTAAATTCACCATTACGTTGCGCACCCGTAATCGTCAATTTACCTTACACAATCACCCAAGTTTGTCTCCCACCGGGTACATTAATCTTACGTTTAGTTATGTTCTTGGATTTACATTCATCCGTGTGGCATTGTTATCCCATAACAAGTATTGAAGGTGTATAAGTGCATGATAGACTTATAAGTAGGAGACAACTATACTAGATGTATAAGACACTAATAGACTATCAGTGTGCTGTATCAACGGGTCGCATGTACCAGGTATGGTGTAAGTTCATAATAAATGTAAGACTACTAGTCTAAACACAATCTGAGTGTATAATGTGCATAAGCAGTGGTAGTATCAAATCAAGTAGATAGCACGTTGTGGATCACGCAATAAGTGACATGTTACAACTAACAATATGTCTCGTATTAAGGGACATGTTATAGCATACGAATGTGTCATATAATAAGTGACGTGTAATAGCACATAGTAGGTCGCATAACTAACAAGTCAAACCCTCTGTATGAATGAGTTGCTGGATAAAATCCATTACTGTTGTTCATGTACCTCTGTACTTTAAGCATCGGTCACTGCTGGTTGGTTGCTATAATGAGGTAGGTAAAATTCAAAAGTGAATTGTTTAGGCTTCATACGAAACCAGTTTGTTGCTATAATGTTGTAAGTTTCAATTTATAGTGAAAGGTAACCTTATCCCAACTAAAGCCCAAAAATAAATTTCCAAATATGTCACATAATACAGGTTGGTCACCTCATGTAATGCTAGTGTAAGCGTGTGTATGTGTAAGTCTCATGTATATGGGTCACAAATAAATTAGAACAAGTGTAACTAATGCAGTGTACTTATAGTCTAGAATGCAATGCAATGCAAACCTAGTTAGCTATAACCAATGGCTCTGATACCAATCTGTCACACCCTCAAAATCCACTAACGGAGTTTTTCCGTTAAGTGTGTGACAAACCAGGATCTCAGTCATTAGTTACACCAAATGACACTATATGAATTTAAAACATACGTGTCTCATTAAATGAGAAAATTGAATACAGAGTTGACGTTTGAAGGTTTGCGGAAGCGTAATCGAATTGTAATGTCAAAATAGTTAAATGGAAACTAAATGCGCAAAACACGCGCCAAACAGGAGAAACACAATTTAAATAGTTGTTAGACTCAAAACACGGTTTTCAATGCAAGAAAAGGTTTAAATGAAAAGCTGTGACTCCATGCCATGTCCTAAGTGCGTTGTACATCATTGACCTGAAAAAGTGAAAGGCTAACAAGTGTCAACACGACGGTTGGTGAGTTCACATAGTAAGTATGCAGTAAAGTAAGTTCGTTTGCAAGCAGAAATATAAATTAAGTATGTCATTGTAGGTAGCTAGTCTACAGCACATGTCCTTAGAGGCGTATGTATCTGACCGAAGCTGACGTATGTACACATTAAGTGCATTTTGCCCGTTCGTACATCCCAGCAGGATGCACTGTAAGTTTGTTAGGTCATTCAACACCCGTTCGACAGGTCCTTCTGTCGTGCTAGCGCGACTAACCCGGGTGGGGTTTGTCAAACCCAGTAGTACTACTCAAAATTCCCCCGCTATTTCACAAATACTAACGGTCAACTAGGTATCCATGAGGTCATTCATGAACAAAAGTAAAAGTTGCTCTAATCCAGACATGCGACATACAGAATTTGTAAATCCGTAAAAGTATTCGTCCGTGTTCAGCCCATAAAAGGGTACAATAGTAAAAGTGTAGTTTAGTGAACTCACCTTCGGGGCGCACACCAAGTTAAACAGCAAAAATGTCAACAAGAATCTAGATCGCCCTACGACCTGCTTTAAATATATACTTACCAATTATTAACTAAGAATATGTAATTAGTGTATATAATATAAAATTCGCTAGGATTTCGAGTATTCGGTTCGGCTTCATATGATAATAATGATACACCACATGATATTTAATGTATGCCACACATTATAACCCCATACATTTGCAACACAATTCAAACGTTCTATCATTAAATCACGCCGACTCACATCATCTTACACATACCATACATATAATTAAACTCTCAACTATCACTAAAAAAATACTAGTATTCATACATAACGTGCCTTTACACATACTTCACGATACATATTAACGATCATAGTTTCATTATCATCAAGATCACTTCAACTCATACTCATATTAGTTCAACTCCAACACATACACCTCGCCCATTTACATACATCTTGACTTTCTACACTAACACTTATTTGCATACATTTCTCCATTAAATGATCATGCATAGAATTTAGTTCACATACATACACACATACATGCATATATAATAAATTCATTGATGTTCTTTATGCTTGGTAATATACATACATTTATCGCATACAACCTACTGTTAAACTACTATTTCAATAAGCCATACATAAAATACACACACTCCCTCTAACTACCCATGTGAATACTATTGCTGTTTAATAGGAAATCATACACATCGAACGTATACATATATTGACAATTACACTCACTAAACACCAAGTTTACATACCTAAACCGGTTCTTTTGTGCCGTTATATTTACGCATACATATATGACACATATAATCATGATGTTGAGTATATCTAAGCGTACCTATATACATACCGATTCACACCTATACAAAACACCATATCACACATATATATTAGTTGCAACACTTCTCAATATATATACACACATGTGACTTTATTTAATCCTTGTGTATCTTTACATATATTCTAAACATTGAACAGAGTGTACCTAATGCTGCAATTTGAGAACGATGAGGGAGGCGGCTGTTGCTTGAGTTTTAGGACTCGACAGGGACGAGAACGAGATGAGTGGGGTGGTGGTGTGGTGTTTGGACGGCTGTTGCAGATGAAGACGAGAGAGAAGAGTTGTGTCGATGTTGTGTGTTGCGTAGAAGAAAGACCAAAGACGGAAATGGGCAATTAGGGTTGGGTTAATTATTAAAACTTACACTTTTGGCCCTTACACTTTGTTAACCTATTTAATTTGTTTCATAGTTAAAACTAACTTTCATAAATTACCCAACGGACACTAAACTTTATGTAATTCGGTTCCTAAAATAAGAGTGAAATATTACTAAGAGTTTTGACATAAATGGGAGGAAATGAAATAACAATGTTAATACTAGATTTACAGGTTGTCACAAGCACCTTGAAACGCATGTTAGTATAATGTACGACACCTCACAACTCCAAACGACAACTTACAATACCGTAGGTAAAATTGAAATCCATAATAAACCTAATGAATTCGTCCCAGTCCTTTGAATATCGTATGATAACTCAGGACTTGTTACGACTCTGTATGTGACATTAGCAACATGAAAAGTAATTTAGAATAATGTATGACGCGTTACAACTTCTAAGACCACCTTACATCACCGTACGAAACATTAAAACTCCATAATAAACCTAATGAATACCTCCGAGTCATTTAAACATCGTACGACAACTTAGAATGTCTTACGACTCAGTATGCCACATTAGCACCTTGAAAACCATGTTAGCATAATGTAAGACACGTCAAAACTCCTAACAACACCTTACAATACCGTAAGTAAAAATGAAATCCATAATAAACCTAATGAATTCTTCCGAGTCCTTTGAACATCGTACGATAACTCAAGACTTGTTACGACTCTGTATGTGACATTAGCAACATGAAAAGTAATTTAGAATAATATAGGACGCGTTACAACTTCTAAGACCACCTTACATCACCGTACGAAACATTAAAACTCCATAATAAACATAAAGAATTCCTCCGAGTCATTTAAACATGGTACGTCAACTTAGAATATCTTACGACTCTCTATGCCACATTAGCACCTTGAAACGCATGTTACAATAATGTACGACACCTCACAACTCCTTAAGACAACTTACAATACCGTACGTAAAATTGAAATCCATAATAAACCTAATGAATTCGTCCCAGCCCTTTGAACATTGTACGATAACTCAGGACATGTTACGACTTTGTTTGTAACATTAGCAACATGAAAAGCAATTTAGAATAATGTAGGACGCGTTACAACTTCTAAGACCACCTTACATCACCATACGAAACATTAAAACTCCATAATAAACCTAATGAATTCCTCCGAGTCATTTAAACATCGCACGACAACTTAGAATATCTTACGACTCTGTATGCAACAATAGCACCTTGAAAACCATGTTAGCATAATGTACGACACCAGATGTAATTCTAAATAAGGACCATATTATTCGTAGGAACGTCGAGACTGAAATAAGTAATAATACTCTCATTCATTTCTATCTAAATCGAAATAGGACTTATCGAGGTAAAATTTCGGGACGAAATTTCCTAAACGGGGGAAGACTGTGACACCCGGCAAATTTCGGTCAATATTCGTACTAGCTTAAAACGTGCTTATTATTTTGTGATGCGTCATTTGATTTAATTATGATAATTAAAGTGTTATTAAAGTTAGATAAGCCCATTTTTGTGCATTGTATTGCAATTTGTGATTTTTAAAATTGCTTAATCGCGTAGCGGTTAAATACCCGGTAATGAACGTTGGTGACTGCCTGATAAATTTTAAATGTCCAGTGATTGATATAATGCTCAAGATAGCATCAAATAATATATTTTGGGTGTGTATAAGTGAAAATGCGATAAAAACTAAAAGCGGTGTATTTTATCCGATGTTTTTCCGGTTATCGCGTGTGTTTCAGTTTTTGCCCGGTTTTACTATCAGTACACTACCCGGAGTACAGCAGGATATTTATTAATATATTTTTACTATATTAAGTGTGAAATAATATTATTTGAAGTATTATTGCAAATATGAGGTTAAAAGTTTATAAGATTTGAAAAATATTAGTGATATAGGTGTGTAATGTTTATGTAAATGGTTTTTATAAAAACAAATATAATTTCTTTTTTTTTTATGTTAAAATCCGGCCCCCATTTATCTCCTCCCAACTTCCCCATGCAAATCTTTTAAAATCCCACCATTTATCTTTAAATAATCCTTACACACTACACATAACCCCAAGACACACTCAACATCTCTCTTCCACTCCAACACTCCACCTCCTTCTTCCTTTTCTCTTCCCAAAACCGAACCATACAACACCATCATCATAATTTCGGCCACCACCACACTAACACTCTCCACACACTTCTTTTTCACTTCCTTGCAAGATCTAGTGTTCTTGGAGGTGTTTGAAGCAAGTAGGAGCATCCAAGAGGTGTTTAAAGGCCAAATCCATCTTCTTCATCTTTTTCTAGTGTTCATAAAGGGTGTGAACATTTTCCATTTTGTTTTTATGATTTGAATGTGTTCAAGATTGTGTTCTTGAAGTGTTGTTCACCAAACCTTAAACCAAAAGATGAATGTTTTTGAAATGGAAATGGGTTTTCAAAATGGGTGTGTGTGTGTATTTATGTCCGTAAGTATGTATGTATATATATATGTGTGTGTGTTTTTGATTTTTAAAACAAGATTTCATAAGTGTTAAATGAATGGTTTTAAAAGTTTGATAAAGGAAAAGGGAAGAAATGAACAACTATATGTTATGTGTGGTCATCAAAACATGATTTTGGGTATATATGTATGTAGATCCGTATGTATATGTGTGTGTATGTGTATTTACATGTTAGTGTCATCATGTAAAAATTGTGTTCTTGCATTGATAATGTTTATGTCAAAGTGTTGAAAGGTTGTTTTGTTAGAAATAGGATAAAATGAATAAGTGTGTGCTAGTTGTGATATTGAAATATGAATGTATGTATGTATGTATATGAAACCGTATGTATGTATGTATATGAAACCGTATGTATGTATGTATGTATATGAAACCGTATGTATGTATGTATGTGTGAATATATGCTAGTTGGTATTATGATGTGTATTTACACTTAAATTGTTTAGATCTTAACATGCAAAGGTGTTTTAATGAAGTTATGATAATAAGGTCATTAAATGATTTTGAATAACATGAAAAGTGTTAGAAAAATATTTGCAAAAATGTAGTCATATGGCATGAAATTGAAAGATGTTATTTTTGTGAAAAACTTGCTACATGTTTGTTTATGAAAATTGCTAGATGAAAGTATGATAAGTGTTTTGTTATGCTATGTATGACATGATAAAAAGTGAGATTTCATTAAGTGTAAAAGTGTTTAAACATGTAAGAGATTATATGGTATGTGATGATATATAATACTTGATGATTAAAAAGATTAAAATGAGACTTTTATACATTTTTGTAAAGATATAAAAACTAATTTATATTCTGGAATAAATCATATTTTTGGAGATTTATAAACTTTATAAAATAAGTATTTTAAATGTATTATAAGAAAGATGTGATTAAACCTTACAAATAAAGGTTTTTGATACGAAAATACGCGTAAAACGCATCGATTTTTACTTAAAAATGTAAATATATAAAAATATTATATTCAACAGATTATAAAGTATATTTTATATAAAAATATGAGATTTAAAGTTTGGTACAAAAACTTAGAGTTTTAAACTCAAAAACGTGCAAACTATGTACCCGGAAAAGCCGAAAACGACGATTTTCGACTCTAAAACGTAATATTTTTGTAAACTGTTTTGGATCAGAAACTTTGAGCTTATTTTTAAGTTAACCTACTGATATAAAAGTATTTATAAAGTAATGACAAAAATACGGGTGTTGGGTTGCTTTCCGTGACCCGAAAACGTTCCCGAAAATGTTGAAATTGACATGTTTAGCTAGTATTGTGATTTTTATTGAAAATGTATGAAATATGATTTTTGTTATGTGAAAATATGTTTAGATATATATATAATTTCATATGATTAATAAGTTGTTTATGAAAACATGGTTAAATGTCCTGTTAAGTGTTAACCGTCATGTTGAAAATTGCATACTAGTTAACTAGAGAAAAATGTATATTTTTCTAAGTGTTATGAACTTTACTTATGACATGAGAATATTAAATTATATTTTCCTAAGTATATGAATAATATTGGATAAGTAAAAGTGTTTGTTTTACCTAGAAAAGTTAAAGTACTAAATACGACTTTTATGTGTGATTACATGTGTGCTATGTGTGTTTATGTGATTAGTAGTATGAAAACTAATCAAAGTTATAACAAAATAACAAAGTGTGTGTTATTATACATAAAATTAATCAAGGCAAAGATCACCAACGGCTCATTAAAATTAAGGGTTGATGTTTTTGTAAATGAAACGTTTTCACGTAAGTCTAGTTAGGTTTTGGTGAACAACCTACACGGTTTTAGACTTGATATATATGTGCATCTTTTGAACGGGTCCTTTGTGTATAGGATGTTCTTAGGTGGTGTTATTGTTGGGCTTATATGTTCTACCTTTTCGCGTATCCACTGTGAGTTTCTCGGCCCCTTTTTAAATAATGTTTTATTTAACTGTTTTGGGGGAAAAACATGTATTTGTTTAACTTGTTTTGATATGAATTGGGAGACATGTGAGTTCTTCGGCCCCTTTTTAAAAAACGTTTTATTTAACTGTTTTGGGGGAAAAACATGTATTTGTTTATAATGTTTTGATATGAATTGAGAGACATGTGAGTTTCTCGGCACCTTTTTAAATAATGTTTTATTTAACTGTTTTGGGGGAAAAACATGTATTTGTTTAACTTGTTTTGATATGAATTGGGAGACATGTGAGTTCTTCGGCCCCTTTTTAATTAACGTTTTATTTAACTGTTTTGGGGGAAAAACATGTATTTGTTTATAATGTTTTGATATGAATTGAGAGACATGTGAGTGTCTCGGCCCCTTTTTAAATAATGTTTTATTTAAATATTTTCGGGGGAAAAACATGTATTTTGTATATGTTGTTTTTGATATGTACTGGGAGACGGGTATTGTTGTTGACCAAAATGATGGCATGAGTGTTTGATGATTTTACGCGTAATGCCCTCTCATAATCATTAATTTCTCTTGGAGTGAGAAACCACGAGTTATATTGGTAGATCTATCGGGATTAGAATTCCGCCCCTCGTGATCAGTCGCTCTAATCGTGTTGACATGCAGGGGAATATAAGTTGATTGTTGTGAGGGAACTTCGTTTCTTGGTTTGATTATGGACTCATGACTTTGATGATTCATTTGTCTCTGGGCCTAGCTAGCCCTTGACGTACGGTCTTGTTGATGTCTCAAAGCCAAGCATATCTATTTGAATGAAAAATGACTTTACTTTGATTAAAACCCGAAAACTCACCAACTTTATGTTGACTCAGTTTTTACATGTTTTTCAGGTACTAAGTGATGGGCATGGGAATTTGTGGAAGGATAGTTTTTGGACTACAAACTCCACATTTGGTTTATGTGTTTTGGGACCTCTTTGTTTAAATTTTGTTTGCTTTACTACAAACAATCTACGCTTTATTAAGACAATATCGTATTTTATTTTCTTAATGAAAAATTGTGGGATGTTGACGTATCAACATTAACACTTTTAATTACCTTTTAAATTAATGTGGATGTTTGTTTTATAATTAATGGGTGCCAACTTCGCTCTAAGCACCAAATACTCGTGACATCCGCTGCAACGATTTTTGGGGTGTGACAGAAGTTGGTATCAGAGCCAATGGTTATAGCGAACTAGAAAAGTTTTTGAAAAATTCTAGACTATAACTTGAAAGTTTTTTTGAAAAATCTTAAAGTCCTAAAAACACTTCCAAAATTCTCAAGCATTTTTGTGTGCGTTTTGATTTTTAGATTGTATATCTAAGAATACATTGTGTGGTTTAAATTGATTAAATATACCTTGTGTGGTTTATAATTATTAGATTGGATATCTAAGTGTACCTTGTGTGCTTATTTGATATAAGTGTATTTAAGTGCCTTTTAAGCTAGAAGTTAAGTACGAATATGCCTTTTGTTTTCACAAATGTTGGAAAGAGTCCCCGAGACACGAGTCTCACTTAGCACCACTTTAGGGTCACTCGTTGAGTCCGTGATTGATGTAGAGCCGGTGATGGACGCTCAGAGTGATGATGTTCAAGACACCATATCTTCGAATGAATTATAGCGAACCCCCGAGCACTGCATAGTATATTCCTGGAGGCGTAGAAAGATCTTTCGTATGGTTGTTCATGATGAGGTTGCACCCGAACCCAATAGGGTAAGGGAGTCGGTGGTTGATTCACCAGGTGTAGAGCGCGGTTTTCCGTTTGTATTCTAGTTCGACGACTCGTCTAGTACTCCACGTTTAGATCCCATGTTAGAAAAATCTATCGAACGTTTTCTTCTTACTCTTACCGCAAGGTGTGCTTAGTACGAACGGTAGATCGATGAAAATTACAAGATAGAGATGCAGATCGTGTTTGACGCGTGCCAGATGATGCTTACCCGGTTGACTTCTCTCGAGGAGAGAACTACGTTAAAGGCGCTAGTAGATGATTGGTTAAATCGATAGAATAAAATAAATAAATAAATAAATAAAAATATGATAAAACTTTATATCGGTAAAGAATTCTACGATCTAACTAAATTCTGTTATTCCGAAGTAAGCCCTTCCTTTTCTTTCTATGATCATTAGATCGGTAACTTTAGTAGCCGATGTGGCGGTGAGGATTGACGATAATTCACGATTTTGTTATTGATTGGTTACTTATGTTATGTGGTATTACGTACGATACTCAAACATTTAACCCCATGATATGAACTATACCTTATCATATTTATTAATATTTTATTTGTTAGAAATAAAATACGCCCCTGGTAATTCGAATGACACCTTCGGATGGAGGTATAGGATTTAGCCTAATTAATAGCTCCACATGGAAACACTGCTCTGGAATAGTGTGACGCTAGTTTAACAATAGGACGTGGTAGAGGACGTGACGTTTCAGATGGTAACCTTAGTGACATCTTAGTATTAGTAGTTCTTTAGGTATTAGATCATCTAAGCATGTATGGATGATTTTAGGAGCTTCTCGAAATAGTTAAATCAAGTGATAATCACTGATTTTATTGAACTATGGAAAAAGGAATCTATAGTGAGGGTGTACTTATTGAACTGGTTCTAAAAGTCCACTTGACATGGTGAGATGGATTGCGAAAATGAGTCGGTTATGTCAATAGGCAATTGCCCAAGACGGCCAAAGAATTAAGAATGCCACATGTACATTTCAGGATGAAACGTTGACGTGATGAAATACGTTAATCCGGAATTCGGATGAAGTTAATGTTTATGGTCTTTCATGGAACGATCTGAAGGAAAGATTGTTACGGGAGTATTTTCCCCAAAACGAGTTTTGTGTCAAATGGAATTTTAAGTATTAATTGGTCTAAACTCTAGTAAGTTAAGTAAGATATATATTACTGAATTAGCTAATGGAAATAAAATGGGAACTTGTGAATTATTTAGGAATTTTTCCTAGAAATTAGAAAGTCATTCCTTTAGTATAGATCTTTACCCGTTAAACTTGGTAGTTCCGATGTAGTTATCAGTGTGGATTGATTGATTGGACATTGTGCCGAGGAAGTTTGTATTGAAAAGATTGTTCGGCTTTCGTTCGAAAACGGTGAAGTTTTAACTGTTTTAGGAGATAAAGGAAAGTCTTCTTTAAAAATCGAAATATCATGAAAGCTTATGAGTATTGGAGCAAAGGATGTCCGATGTTTTTACTTAGTTAAATTTATCAATGCCAAGGACGTTGAACAAAAGTTTGGGGATCACATGTGTTGTTCGTTATGAAAAATGATGGATCATTTAGGATGTGTATAGATTTTTGAGAAAGTTGAATGAACATATAATTAAGATTAGATATATGTTGCCTAGGATTGATGATTTGTTCGATCAGCTACACGTTGTAGTTATTATTCTAAGATTGATATTCGATACGGCTACCATTAGTTGTTAATAGCCGAAGATGATGTCCCGAATACTGCTTTTAGGACGCGTTATGGACATTATGAGTGTTTGGTCATGCCGTGTAGTTTTAAAAAAAAATGTACCTGTAGTATTCATGGAGCTTATGAATAGGTTGTGTAGACCTTATTTGGATAAGTTTAGAATAGTATTCACTGACGGTATACTTATTCATTCACAAACCAATAGAGATCATGAACATCTTCTAAAGTTTATTCTAGAAATGTTAAGAAATGAGAAATTTTATGCTATGATTTCAAAATGTGAGTCCTGGCTTAGGGAAGTTTATTGTTTTGGTCACATGATCAATGAAAAAGGTATTCATGTAGATCCGGCAAAGATTGAGGCCAATAAGATTTGTGAAGCGCCAAAAACTCCTACGAAGGTGCGTTAATTTTTAGGATTAGCTTGTACTACCAAAGGTTTATTGAAAACTTCTCTAAAGGATGTAGCCATTGAAGTTATTAACCCGTAAGGATAGGAAATCCGATCGGTTATATGATCAAGAGTTAGCATTCTAGACGATGAAGCACAAGCTATGTTGTGCGTCTATATTGTCACTCCTAGAAGGAATAGATGATTTTGTTGCATGTTGTGATACGTCTCATTTAGGTCTTACGTGTGTCTCGATTCAGAGAGAAGATGTTGTATCTTAAACGTCTAAGAAACTCAGAGTGCATGAAATGAATTACACTACGCATGGCTTGGATTTAGCATGTCTTTGATGAGAAGGAGCTCAATACGAGACGACGATGTTGGGTCGAGTTATGAAATGACTACGACTGTGAAATTCGTTATCTCCTAGGAAAAAGCCAAGGTTGTTGATGATGCACTAAGTAGGAAAAAGCCAGCTTTAACCTTTGTGTTTTCGCGCGTTAGAATTAGCTCTTTAGTCGTATCTCACTTCCCAAATACGTGATGCTCAGAGTGAAGCTCTGATTGAAGAAAATTTGGGAAATGAAAGGATGTAAGGATTGATTAAGGATTTGGTGACCCAATATGAAAAGGGAGATTGCATCCTACGTGAGTAAACGTATAACATGTTCTAGGGTTAAAGCTGAATATCGAAAGCCTTTAGGACTTTTGCTACAACTTGAAATCCCACAATGGAAATGGGAGCGAATCACGATGGATTTCATAACGATGTTACCCCGCAAATCTAGTGGTGATAACACTATTTGGGTAATTGTTTATCGTTTGACGTAATCTGCTCACTTGTTGCCCTTTAAGGAATCTTTCAAGTAGGATAGTTGTAAAGGATCTACCTTGAGAAGTTAGTATCTTCTGATAATGTGTCTGTTTTAATCTTTTTAGATAACGATAGTCGTTTTACTTCGAGACATTAGAGAGTTTTGTATAAAACTATGGGTACTCATTTGGATATGAGTATGGTGTATCACCACAAAGATTGTCAGAGTGAACGGACGATTCAAACTCTGAAAGACTTGTTGCGAGCATGTGTGATTGATTTTGGTAGGAATTAGGATAGCCTCCTACCTATAGCTTAGTTTTCTTATAACTATAGTTATCGCGCTAGTATCAGGGCCACTCCGTGTTGAGGCTCTGTATGGAAGAAAATGCCATTCACCATTTCGTTGGGCTAAAATAGGTGAAAAAGAATTATGTGTGCCCGAGATTATCCAGGAAACTGCAGATAAAGTTTTCCAAGTTATGAAAAGATTTGAAGCTGTTGTGTATCGGCAAAAGAGTTATGCGGATAATCGGATGAGACCATTAGAATTCCGAGTAGGAAATTGTGTATTTTTGAAAGTGTCACCTTGGAAAGGTGTAGTTAGATTTGGCAACCAAGGGAAGCTTAACCCCCGGTATATAGGACCATTCGAGATTTTGAAAAGGATTGGCCTAGTTGCTTATCGACTTACGTTACCTAGTGAGCTTAGTGGTGTGCGTGACGTGTTCCGTGTCTTGAATTTGAGAAAGTGTTTGTCTGAAAAGACATCGATGATACCATTTGAGGGAGTTCGTATTGATGATAAACTCCATTTCGTTGAGGAACCAGTAGAGGGTTGGACTCGAAAGTTCAAAAACTCAGGCAAAGTTGTACCGATTTGGTCAAGATTAGATGTAATTCTAAATAAGGACCATATTATTCGTAGGAACGTCGAGACTGAAATAAGTAATAATACCCTCATTCATTTCTATCTAAATCGAAATAGGACTTATCGAGGTAAAATTTCGGGACGAAATTTCCTAAACGGGGGAAGACTGTGACACCCGGCAAATTTCGGTCAATATTCGTACTAGCTTAAAACGTGCTTATTATTTTGTGATGCGTCATTTGATTTAATTATGGTAATTAATGTGTTATTAAAGTTAGATAAGCCCATTTTTGTGCATTGTATTGCAATTTGTGATTTTTGAAATTGCTTAATCGCGTAGCGGTTAAATACCCGGTAATGAACGTTGGTGACTGCCTGATAAATTTTAAATGTCCAGTGATTGATATAATGCTCAAGATAGCATCAAATAATATATTTTGGGTGTGTATAAGTGAAAATGTGATAAAAACTAAAAGCGGTGTATTTTATCCGATGTTTTTCCGGTTATCGCGTGTGTTTCAGTTTTTGCCCGGTTTTACTACCAGTACACTACCCGGAGTACAGCAAGATATTTATTAATATATTTTTACTATATTAAGTGTGAAATAATATTATTTGAAGTATTATTGCAAATATGGGGTTAAAAGTTTATAAGATTTGAAAAATATTAGTGATATAGGTGTGTAATGTTTATGTAAATGGTTTTTATAAAGACAAATATAATTTCTTTTTTTTTAATGTTAAAATCCGGCCCCCATTTATCTCCTCCCGACTTCCCCATGCAAATCTTTTAAAATCCCACCATTTATCTTTAAATAACCCTTACACAATACACATAACCCCAAGACACACTCAACATCTCTCTTCCACTCCAACACTCCACCTCCTTCTTCCTTTTCTCTTCCCAAAACCGAACCATACAACACCATCATCATAATTTCGGCCACCACCACACCAACACTCTCCACACACTTATCTTTCACTTCCTTGCAAGATCTAGTGTTCTTGGAGGTGTTTGAAGCAAGTAGGAGCATCCAAGAGGTGTTTAAAGGCCAAATCCATCTTCTTCATCTTTTTCTAGTGTTCATAAAGGGTGTGAACATTTTCCATTTTGTTTTTATGATTTGAATGTGTTCAAGATTGTGTTCTTGAAGTGTTGTTCACCAAACCATAAACCAAAAGATGAATGTTTTTTAAATGGAAATGGGTTTTCAAAATGGGTGTGTGTGTGTGTATTTATGTCCGTAAGTATGTATGTATATATATGTGTGTGTGTTTTTGATTTTTAAAACAAGATTTCATAAGTGTTAAATGAATGGTTTTGAAAGTTTGATAAAGGAAAAGGGAAGAAATGAACAACTATATGTTATGTGTGGTCATCAAAACATGATTTTGGGTATATATGTATGTAGATCCGTATGTATATGTGTGTGTATGTGTATTTACTTAGTGTCATCATGTAAAAATTGTGTTCTTGCATTGATAATGTTTATGTCAAAGTGTTGAAAGGTTGTTTTGTTAGAAATAGGATAAAATGAATAAGTGTGTGCTAGTTGTGATATTGAAATATGAATGTATGTATGTATATGAAACCGTATGTATGTATGTATGTATATGAAACCGTATGTATGTATGTATGTGTGAATATATGCTAGTTGGTACTAGTAGGGACCCGCGCGATGCAGCGGGGACGATATCATCGGCGACACTCGTTTCTGAGTATTTTGTTGATTACGTAGTTTTTTTTACTAAAGTGCGTATTATGTTTGTTTTTTTTAAACTTTAGATTAGCATCATTATAGTGGTGGACATACGTGATAGACACTACTATTGTCCAACTCAAAAGAGGTGATTTTCATTCTTTATTAGTGTCACTTTTAAGCTTAAGCATTTTTCTTCAGTCGAATATCGAGGAAGTCATCATGGCCTTAGGCAAGCAACAAGTATGGTTTTGGGGATTTGTAGGTTACTACCTAAGATTCATGAGACCATTAGTCATAATCACAAGATCGCTAATCAGCTCTTATAAAATGATGCATTTGTGTGGCATAACAAGGGATAAAATGCATTTGAGCTCTTAAAACAAACATTAAGTTCAGCCGCTTTATTAAACCTAAGTTCCAAAACGTTTTCAGCTTGGATACCAATGTTTCATATAAAGCCATAAAGGTATATGAACAATGTTAATATAAAACAATCACTTGTAGAAGTTTGTCAACAAGATAATAGTCCCTTTTCAATTTATGAAAAATAACATGTTTAGAAGTGGCACCAATTTACGCTTGTCAAATGTATCATATTATATAGTAAATCGCGTGTAAACCAGCATACAAGTAACACAAACACTCATAAAACTCATCTCATCTTGTTTAGCTAAAAACTTCGAAAAACTCTCGATAACAAATGTACCTGAATCAATCGACTCCAAATGATTCTTCCTTAATCTGTGCCTCAAACAATTTGAAATCACAACAGCAATATCTTCAAGTGTCACTTTATCTCTCCCCTTCAAAGCAGCCAATGCTTTTGCAGCGCGATTTTGACAAAGTCACTTGATCTCTTGGTACTTCCTTGTTATATGCTAACAGCCTAACGGAACTTTCTTTTATATCACCTAGTTTGAAAAGAAAAAAAGATTCAATGTAAAAATCAAATCCCAAAGATAACTAAATCACAATAACTTAACCATTCGAAATATAAAACCCCAATATAGTAATGACTATTAACATAGGTTTACTAAGTCATATGCTTGTTTGCAAGTCATACGCACACAACAGTTTTGTAAATGATCTCATACTTTCAAGAAGAAATCTCATTTTGTGATTTTAAAGATGAGCCAAAACATAATCACTACCATTTTAGTCGGACTGATCCAGTCAGAGGTTGAGTCATTAGTCATCGTCCCTCCAAGTACCCCGGTTGTAGTTTGCCTTATCCTCCCTTCAACCTTCGAAATTTCTGAATCATATGCAACATTAAATTGTTATCAAAATTTGTAATATCAAACATTCTATTTAACATAAACAAACAGTTTTATGGCCTATTATCTTCAGCATTCAAACAACTACATTTTTACGATGCGGTGCAGCGGGAACGATTTCGTCGAGTTTTGGCTAATGGGAAATGTGGTTTCTACGGATCACATCCTTAGACATTTCATTTTGTTCTTAAGCAAACCCTACAAATTTACAAAACCACATTATGAAAACTAAAACACTTAAGGTTAATGAAATTACTCAAATAAACTGATTTACTCACTTTTGAGGTTGTGAAACAGATGATCATTAACATATCTGGATGCTTTGACGGTCACTATTACATACATTTATGTTGTACCAAGTCTGGATTTCGTTAGAAGGAGGCACAAAACTTTGGATAGTATAAGCAAGAATATTAATAAAACCTCGTTTGTAAACAGGACTATTATTGAACTTTAAATGTTTTTAAAAAAAGGCTACAAGTTGAAAATATATTAACATACCATTTCCCATCCTATAGTCCAATAAGTAATAACATTATAGTAATGAAAAGAAAAATTTTAAGATACCCAAAAATATTGTCAAGAGCGTTGCAAAGGACTTTTTTGCTCATCCAATATGCATCGAGTTCTTCGATCCTTTGCTCTATTTCGTGGGTGCTGCATCACTCTTTAATTCTAAAAGAGTGTGCTTGACATTTTGGTTTACCTGCTGATGAGAACAAAGATCGGTTATAATATACATCTTAACTACATTGTAGTAATATCAGTAAAAATACAACAGGGACAATAAAACCAATTTCCCAACTCCCAAGCTCTCCAAAGAAAACATACACATGTTATAGAGTAACTAAAATTAGGTTGGGAGCATCAATATAAAATACACTTACGAATGAAGGATGCCGGATGGTAACACATCTAGATTAGATTGAATAGTGGTCATCACTTTGAAACACCATATTATCAGTGTCCCTCCAGCTGCAAAAAAATGTGAGTAAAATGTAAATTCTCACATGAATCACTTCATATAAAGACAATAATACAAACTCACTTGAGCCTGAATTTGCACCATTCTCAGCGTTACTCTATATATCAGCATTCAGGGCCTAAATGTTAAAAGGGAGCAAATCAATACAAAACTTAGTTAAAGTCTAATAATAATAGTTTTAAAAAGTTAAAAAGAGCATGCACACATATAAAATTGGAAGAAGGTTTCGTAGGAAACAAACACACATGATAAACACTCGTTACATATTTGAAATAATTTCGTACTTGATACACACTTCTATAGCACCTACACTTAAATTGATTGACTTACCCCACGCAGAGGCTGCAAAACGTATGCACACATGTCAAAACTCAAATTCTTGAATCAAGCCATGACGTTAAGATGTATGAATCGATGCTTCTCATCAAGAACACCTTAGCAATGCTTATATTCACCCACAATATCGAAAATGTAACTGATCGACCAGTCTGCGAACATGTGAGCAGAAAATTAGATTGTCGAATCAACAACACCTACCGGCAAGAATTATTAAATAAATCAGCAAGTTCAAGAGAGATTCTTTAAGGATATCTATAATTTTGAATTGAAGTAAATGCTATAAAACTAAAACTCTTGATTAGACTCAGACCCAGTACCAACATAATATTTATTATAGCCGACTTAAGTAAAACTAACACATGTACTCCATATTTCATATATTAAAAAATTCAAACAACCAAATAAAGCACATGAGAAGCTCTTTGGTAGTCATGCTTACCGGATAATAGCAACTTAGATTTGGATTTAAAACAGTTTGTTCCTGCAATATAACTGAGCCTGAAACAGATTTGTTACAAATGCAAAAAGCAACAATATTTTGTCTATATTAAAATGCATACAACATCACAATTTTGACAACATTTGAAGTGAAAAAAACTACACTATTTTGACAGCAGAAAAATGAATAATTGCAACTTTTTATAAAAGTTAATATGAATATAATTGTACTAATTTGAAAGCAATAAAATCCATAAACATCACTATATTGACATCATTTTAAGTGTATAATACTGCATTTGTTTTACAAAGCACCTTTTTCACAACATCTAAGGGCACAAAACTGCACTTATATTGGTTTCAAGACTGGGGACAAAAGCGACAACTGATGTTAGTAAAATGAAACAATTACAGAAAACGGAGCAGCCCTTTTTTTTTGGCTTTTTTGCTTCGTAAAACCAGATTTTTCAAACAACATTTTTATTGAATACATTACCAATAGAATGATAAAATCCATATTCACAACTTCATTGTGTAGTCATCTCTGGTTACATTACCAAGAGAATGATCAAATCCGAAATGATCTTTTCACCTTTACATGTGAAGATTTGTTATGAAATCAGAATCCACCAGGATATAAAAAAAAGTATGTAACCATAACTAAGATAGTATTCAAATGATACAACAAATGGGAACCCGCAACTCTTATAAAAAGTGTAAATCTCACTACACTTTAATGTGTTTATCTGATGCATCTAAAGTGAGATTTATTTGTAAAGAAACATTTACTTACCTCTTTTGTAGTCATGATATAGGGGCCCTAATATCCCGATGAATGATCTCTTGTTCATGTAACCAAACCAAACCTAACAAAGCCTGCAAGGAAGATATAGTTATATATACCATATTTTAGACCTAATGGAGAATTAGATTTGCATTAACCGTGAGAGCTTGTTAAAAAACAACCTGATGTTCCAACATCAATCTATCAAATATCTATTTCAAACCTCAATTAACTTCATTTTTCATTAAAATAAAGAGAATAAAAGTGGGTAAACACCGGCCATTATAGTCAATCGATGATATGCTTCATTTATTTATATAAATTATATTATCTTAGTAACTATCTTATCGGTTACAAACTTACAACATTAATTTTTAGAGAAACACATGAACTATTCATTATTGGTATGAAAAGGATCATGTGAATAATATGCATTGTAGTAGCATTTCTAATGCAAAAAATTAATCCTAAAGCCAAACCAAATGACAACTCATACCTACGCATCATAACGTTTATAAGTAAAAGTGACGTTAGTTGTTTAAAATTAAAACGATTTAATTATTTAAAAAGTATGTATTAATTCAAAATATAACAACAAATGGTTTAAATTCAAGACCCATATACTATATCTAGACTTAGAAACTGAACACAACTAAAGCGAATCAACCCTCTTAGAGTGCCAAAATGAAAAGATTAATAAAACATGTTCTAAAACACTCATAACATTATTAATGAGATTGGCAACCCTTGGGCCTGCACCAGTTTTTTATCAGAGTATTCTCTTTGCACCAAGTTGCTCCAACAACTCCACTATGGAATCATAATCCCCTATTATTCCCTTGTTATTATATCACCCCTCTAATATACATTCATAAAATATGAGTACCTTCTAAGCATCCTAGATGTTCATCATATGAGTTAAAGCACTAAGTGTATTCAACAAGGCAAATTACTTCCAATCGGAAGTGGAATAAATAACATTGATTTGAACATGAAAACCCAAAGATTACATACCCAACCAATATAAGAAACAGGCAATCATTCGTTACCTTCATCAACATCGATCACACTGACATTGTATGATATAACACCCAAAAATCAAAACTGTGATTCCAATCAAATAAGAAGGGTAGAGTGAGGACTGAGGATAAATTACCATTAACGAACTTAGATATATATAGGCCGATGGAGGAGGAGGAGGAGGAGGCGAATCCTTGAAGAAATGAGGAACAATCACAGCTTCAAAGCAACTCACTGATTCTTTGTAGAAAGAAGACCAATCTGACAATTGATGATCCATGGTTCTTCAGTTGCGATTGGAAAGGCGACAAAGGGGTAGAGAGTATTCAAAAGGTTTGGCTCTAGTAGTATATGATTTTCAATTTGAATGAACAGGAAGAGAAGAAAGCGATTCGCAGTTCAATTGCCACTGAAAGCAGAGAAGAGAGGAATTTACGTACACGTTTGAAAATTAGGGTTTTAGGTTTAATTGAACTTGTGCTAAAATGACCTAATTACCCCTAAAAATGTTTGTACATTATGCATTATATAGCAGTACCTGGTCAACAAATTGGGTATCTTAAAATACCCTTTCAATCTGCTTTATTAATAGTATAGATTATGATGTGTATTTACACTTAATGTGTTTAGATCTTAACATGCAAAGGTGTTTTAATGAAGTTATGATAATAAGGTCATTAAATGATTTTGAATAACAAGAAAAGTGTTAGAAAAATATTTGCAAAAATGTAGTCATATGGCATGAAATTGAAAGATGTTATTTTTGTGAAAAACTTGCTACATGTTTGTTTATGAAAATTGCTAGATGAAAGTATGATAAGTGTTTTGTTATGCTATGTATGACATGATAAAATGTGAGATTTCATTAAGTGTAAAAGTGTTTAAACATGTAAGAGATTATATGGTTTGTGATGATATATAATACTTGATGATTAAAAAGATTAAAATGAGACTTTTATACATTTTTGTAAAGATATAAAAACTAATTTATATTCTGGAATAAATCATATTTTTGGAGATTTATAAACTTTATAAAATAAGTATTTTAAATGTATTATAAGAAAGATGTGATTAAACCTTACAAATAACGGTTTTTGATACGAAAATACGCGTAAAACGCATCGATTTTTACTTAAAAATGTAAATATATAAAAATATTATTTTCAATAGATTATAAAGTATATTTTATATAAAAATATGAGATTTAAAGTTTGGTACAAAAACTTAGAGTTTTAAACTCAAAAACGTGCAAACTATGTACCCGGAAAAGCCGAAAACGACGATTTTCGACTCTAATTAAACGTAATATTTTTGTAAACTGTTTTGGATCAGAAACTTTGAGCTTATTTTTAAGTTAACCTACTGATATAAAAGTATTTATAAAGTAATGACAAAAATACGGGTATTGGGTTGCTTTCCGTGACCCGAAAACTTTCCCGAAAATGTTGAAATTGACATGTGTTTAGTAAATATTGTGATTTTTATTGAAAATGTATGAAATATGATTTTTGTTATGTGAAAATATGTTTAGATATATATAATTTCATATGATTAATAAGTTGTTTATGAAAACATGGTTAAATGTCCCGTTAAGTGTTAACCGTCATGTTGAAAATTGCATACTAGTTAACTAGAGAAAAATGTATATTTTTCTAAGTGCTATGAACTTTACTTATGACATGAGAATATTAAATTATATTTTCCTAAGTATATGAATAATATTGGATAAGTAAAAGTGTTTGTTTTACTTAGAAAAGTTAAAGTACTAAATACAACTTTTATGTGTGATTACATGTGTGCTATGTGTGTTTATGTGATTAGTAGTATGAAAACTAATCAAAGTTATAACAAAATAACAAAGTGTGTGTTATTATACATAAAATTAATCAAGGCAAAGATCACCAACGGCTCATTAAAATTAAGGGTTGATGTTTTTGTAAATGAAACGTTTTCACGTAAGTCTAGTTAGGTTTTGGTGAACAACCTACACGGTTTTAGACTTGATATATATGTGCATCTTTTGAACGGGTCCTTTGTGTATAGGATGTTCTTAGGTGGTGTTATTGTTGGGCTTATATGTTCTAGCTTTTCGCGTATCCACTGTGAGTTTCTCGGCCCCTTTTTAAATAATGTTTTATTTAACTGTTTTGGGGGAAAAACATGTATTTGTTTAACTTGTTTTGATATGAATTGGGAGACATGTGAGTTCTTCGGCCCCTTTTTAAATAACGTTTTATTTAACTGTTTTGGGGGAAAAACATGTATTTGTTTCTAATGTTTTGATATGAATTGAGAGACATGTGAGTTTCTCGGCCCCTTTTTAAATAATGTTTTATTTAACTGTTTTGGGGGAAAAACGTGTATTTGTTTAACTTGTTTTGATATGAATTGGGAGACATGTGAGTTCTTCGGCCCCTTTTTAAATAACGTTTTATTTAACTGTTTTGGGGGAAAAACATGTATTTGTTTATAATGTTTTGATATGAATTGAGAGACATGTGAGTGTCTCGGCCCCTTTTTAAATAATGTTTTATTTAAATATTTTCGGGGGAAAAACATGTATTTTGTTTATGTTGTTTTTGATATGTATTGGGAGACGGGTATTGTTGTTGACCAAAATGATGGCATGAGTGTTTAATGATTTTACGCGTAATGCCCTCTCATAATCGTTAATTTCTCTTGGAGTGAGAAACCACGAGTTATATTGGTAGATCTATCGGGATTAGAATTCCGCCCCTCGTGATCAGTCGCTCTGATCGTGTTGACATGCGGGGGAATATAAGTTGATTGTTGTGAGGGAACTTCGTTTCTTGGTTTGATTATGGACTCATGACTTTGATGATTCATTTGTCTCTGGGCCTAGCTAGCCCTTGACGTACGGTCTTGTTGATGTCTCAAAGCCAAGCATATCTATTGTGAATGAAAAATGACTTTACTTTGATTAAAACCCGAAAACTCACCAACTCTATGTTTACTCAGTTTTTACATGTTTTTCAGGTACTAAGTGATGGGCATGTGAATTTGTGGAAGGATAGTTTTTGGACTACAAACTCCACATTTGGTTTATGTGTTTTGGGACCTCTTTGTTTAAAATTTTGTTTGCTTTACTACAAACAATCTACGCTTTATTAATACAATATCGTATTTTATTTTCTTAATGAAAAATTGTGGGATGTTGACGTATCAACATTAACACTTTTAATTACCTTTTAAATTAATGTGGATGTTTGTTTTATAATTAATGGGTGCCAACTTCGCTCTAAGCACCAAATACTCGTGACTTCCGCTGCAACGATTTTTGGGGTGTGACACCTCACAACTCCTTAAATAAACTTACAATACAGTACGTAAAATTGAAATCCATAATAAACCTAATGAATTCGTCTGAGCCCTTTGAACATCGTACGATAACTCAGGACATGTTACGACTCTGTTTGTAACATTAGCAACATGAAAAGCAATTTAGAATAATGTAGGACGCGTAACAACTTCTAAGAACACCTTACATCACAGTACGAAACATTAAAACTCCATAATAAACCTAATTAATTCCTCCGAATCATTTAAACATCATACGACAACTTTGAATATCTTACGACTATGTATGCCACATTAGCACCTTGAAACGCATGTTAGCATAATGTACGACACCTCACAACTCCTATCAACACCTTACAATACCGTACGTAAAAATGAAATCTATAATAACCCTAATGAATTCGTCCGAGTCCTTTGAACATCGTACGATAACTCAGGACTTGTTACAACTCTGTATGTGACATTAGCAACATGAAAAGCAATTTAGAATAATGTAGAACGCGTTACAACTTCTAAGAACACCTTAGATTACCATACGAAACATTAAAACTCCATAATAAACCTAATGAATTCCTCCGAATCATTTAAACATCGTACGACAACTTAGAATATCTTACGACTCTCTATGCCACATTAGCACCTTGAAACGCATGTTAGTATAATGTACGACACCTCATAACTCCTAACAACAACTTACAATACCGTACGTAAAATTGAAATCCAAAATAAACCTAATGAATTTGTCTGAGTCCTTTGAACATCGTACGATAACTCAGGACTTGTTACGACTCTATATGTGATATTAGCAACATGAAAAGTAATTTAGAATAATGTAGGACGCGTTACAACTTCTAAGAACACCTTACATCACATTACGAAACACTAAAACTCCATAATAAACCTAATGAATTCCTCCGAATCATTTAAACATCGTACGACAACTTAGAATATCTTACGACTCTCTATGCCACATTAGCACCTTGAAACGCATGTTAGTGTAATGTACGACACCTCACAACTCCTAACAACACCTTACAATACCGTACGTAAAATAGAAATCCATAATAAACCTAATGAATTCGTCCGAGCCCTTTGAACATCGTACGATAACTCAGGACATGTTACGACTCTGTTTGGGACATTAGCAACATGAAAAGCAATTTAGAATAATGTAGGACGCGTTACAACTTCTAAGAACACCTTACATCACCGTACGAAACATTAAAACTCCATAATAAACCTAATTAATTCCTCCGAATCATTTAAACATCATACGACAACTTTGAATATCTTACGACTATGTATGCCACATTAGCACCTTGAAACGCATGTTAGCATAATGTACGACACCTCACAACTCCTATCAACACCTTACAATACCGTACGTAAAAATGAAATCTATAATAACCCTAATGAATTCGTCCGAGTCCTTTGAACATCGTACGATAACTCAGGACTTGTTACAACTCTGTATGTGACATTAGCAACATGAAAAGCAATTTAGAATAATGTAGAACGCGTTACAACTTCTAAGAACACCTTAGATTACCATACGAAACATTAAAACTCCATAATAAACCTAATGAATTCCTCCGAATCATTTAAACATCGTACGACAACTTAGAATATCTTACGACTCTCTATGCCACATTAGCACCTTGAAACGCATGTTAGTATAATGTACGACACCTCATAACTCCTAACAACAACTTACAATACCGTACGTAAAATTGAAATCCAAAATAAACCTAATGAATTTGTCTGAGTCCTTTGAACATCGTACGATAACTCAGGACTTGTTACGACTCTATATGTGATATTAGCAACATGAAAAGTAATTTAGAATAATGTAGGACGCGTTACAACTTCTAAGAACACCTTACATCACATTACGAAACACTAAAACTCCATAATAAACCTAATGAATTCCTCCGAATCATTTAAACATCGTACGACAACTTAGAATATCTTACGACTCTCTATGCCACATTAGCACCTTGAAACGCATGTTAGTGTAATGTACGACACCTCACAACTCCTAACAACACCTTACAATACCGTACGTAAAATAGAAATCCATAATAAACCTAATGAATTCGTCCGAGCCTTTTGAACATCGTACGATAACTCAGGACATGTTACGACTCTGTTTGGGACATTAGCAACATGAAAAGCAATTTAGAATAATGTAGGACGCGTTACAACTTCTAAGAACACCTTACATCACCGTACGAAACATTAAAACTCCATAATAAACCTAATTAATTCCTCCGAGTCATTTAAACATCGTACGACAACTTAGAATATCTTACGACTCTCTATGCCACATTAGCACCTTGAAACGCATGTTAGTATAATGTACGACACCTCACAACTCCTAACAACAACTTACAATACCGTACGTAAAATTGAAATCCATAATAAACCTAATGAATTCGTCTGAGTCCTTTGAACATCGTACGATAACTCAGGAATTGTTACGACTCTATATGTGACATTAGCAACATGAAAAGTAATTTAGAATAATGTAGGACGCGTTACAACTTCTAAAAACACCTTACATCACAGTACGAAACATTAAAACTCCATAATAAACCTAATGAATTCCTCCGAATCATTTAAACATCGTGGACAACTAAGTATATCTGACGACTCTCTATGCCACATTAGCACCTTGAAACGCATGTTAGTATAATGTACGACACCTCACAACTCCTAACAACAACTTACAATACCGTATGTAAAATTGAAATCCATAATAAACCTAATGAATTCGTCTGAGTCCTTTGAACATCGTACGATAACTCAAGACTTGTTACGACTCTGTATGTGACATTAGCAACATGAAAAGTAATTTAGAATAATGTAGGACGCGTTACAACTTCTAAGACCACCTTACATCACCGTACGAAACATTAAAACTCCATAATAAACTTAATGAATACCTCCGAGTCATTTAAACATCGTACGACAACTTAGAATATCTTATGACTCTGTATGCCACATTAGCACCTTGAAAACCATGTTAGCATAATGTACGACACGTCACAACTCCTAACAACACCTTACAATACCGTAAGTAAAAATTAAATCCATAATAAACCTAATGAATTCTTTCGAGTCCTTTGAACATCGTCCGATAACTCAAGACCTGTTACGACTCTGTTTGTGACATTAGCAACAAGAAAAGCAATTTAGAATAATGTAGGACGCGTTACCACTTTTAAGAACACATACATTACCGTACGAAACATTTAAACTCCATAATAAACCTAATGAATTCCTCTGAGTCATTTAAACATCGTACGACAACTTAGAATATCTTACGACTCTCTATGCCACATTAGCACCTTGAAACGCATGTTACAATAATGTACGACTCCTCAAAACTCCTAACAACAACTTACAATACCGTACGTAAAATTGAAATCCATAGTAAACCTAATGAATTCGTCCGAGTCCTTTGAACATCGTACGATAACTCAGGACTAGTTACGACTCTGTATGTGACATTAGCAACATGAAAAGCAATTTAGAATAATATAGGACGCGTTACAACTTCTAAGACCACCTTACATCACTGTACGAAACATTAAATTCCATAATAAACCTAAGAATTCCTCCGAGTCATTTAAACATCATACGACAACTTTGAATATTTTACGACTATGTATGCCACATTAGCACCTTGAAACGCATGTTAGCATAATGTACGACACCTCACAACTCCTAACAACACCTTACAATACTGTAAGTAAAAATGAAATCTATAATAAACCTAATGAATTCGTCCGAGTCCTTTGAACATCGTACGATAACTCGGGATTGTTACGACTCTGTATGTGACATTAGCAACATGAAAAGCAATATAGAATAATGTAGGACGCGTTAAAACTTCTAAGAACACCTTACATTATCGTACGAAACATTAAAACTCCATAATAAACCTAACGAATTCCTCCGAATCATTTAAACATCGTACGACAACTTAGAATATCTTACGACTCTCTATGCCACATTAGCACCTTGAAACGCATGTTAGTATAATGTACGACACCGCATAACTCCTAACAACAACTTACAATACCGTACGTAAAATTGAAATCCAAAATAAACCTAATGAATTTGTCTGAGTCCTTTGAACATCGTACGATAACTCAGGACTTGTTACTACTCTGTATGTGATATTAGCAACATGAAAAGTAATTTAGAATAATGTAGGACGCGTTACAACTTCTAAGAACACCTTACATCACCGTACGAAACATTAAAACACCATAATAAACCTAATTAATTCCTACGAGTCATTTAAACATCGTACGACAACTTAGAATATCTTACAACTCTCTATGCCACATTAGCACCTTGAAACGCATGTTAGTATAATGTACGACACCTCACAACTCCTAACAACAACTTACAATACCGTACGTAAAATTGAAATCCATAATAAACCTAATGAATTCGTCTGAGTCCTTTGAACATCGTACGATAACTAAGGAATTGTTACGACTCTGTATGTGACATTAGCAACATGAAAAGTAATTTAGAATAATGTAGGACGCGTTACAACTTCTAAGAACACCTTACATCACACTACAAAACATTAAAACTCCATAATAAACCTAATGAATTCCTCCGAGTCATTTAAACATCGTACGACAACTTAGAATATCTGACGACTCTCTATGCCACATTAGCACCTTGAAATGCATGTTAGTATAATGTACGACACCTCAAAACTCCTAACAAGAACTTACAATACCGTATGTAAAATTGAAATCCATAATAAACGTGGCATTGTTGTGGAAATTAGTGGACTTACTTGAAGCCATACGCGTTTTTCTTGCATATGCTTCCTTCATGAAGTTTAAAGTATTCCAAATGGACGTTAAAGGTGCTTTCTTGTATGGACCTATTACAGATGATGTTTATGTCAGACAGCCTCCGGGTTTTGAAGATCCTGATTATCCTCATCGTGTATACAAGTTGAGTAAAGCTCTATATGGTCTACACCAAGCTCCAAGAATCTGGTATGAGACATTATCCAAGCATTTACTAGAACATGGATTTACAAGAGGTCAGATTGATCCAACTTTGTTTATGAAGAGGGAGAATGACGATTTGTTGTGCGTTCAAGTATATGTGGACGATATTATCTTCGGATCGACCAGTGCGTCAATGTGCAAAGAATTTGAAGAAATCATGAAGTCTAGATTTCAGATGAGTTCTATGGGGGAGATTAACTTCTTTCTTGGATTACAAGTGAAACAATCAGCTGACGGAATTTTCATCAATCAATCAAAATTTGTTGATAAATTGTTGAAGAAGTTCAAGATGCAAGATTATCAGACAATTCGAACTCCATCTGATGTGAACTGCAAGATTCAACCTGATCCAAAGGGCAAAGCAGTTGATCAAACACTATACAGATCAATGATCGGTTCTCTGATGTATCTTACTGCATCAAGACCAGACATCATGTACGCTGTTTGTGTATGCGCCAGATATCAGTCTGATCCGAAAGAGTCGCATCTTGTTGCTGTGAAGCGTATATTCAGATATCTTAAAGGGAAACCAAATCTTGGGTTATGGTATCCTTACGAAGGAAATTTTGAATTATATAGCTATTCTGACAGTGATTTTGGTGGTTGTGCTCTTGACAGGAAATCGACTACTGGTGGATGTCAATTTTTGGGTCCTAGGCTTGTCTCTTGGCAATGCAAGAAGCAGACCAATGTTTCTGTATCCACAGCTGAAGCAGAGTATATTGCTGCATCTGCAGGATGTTCTCAGGTTTTGTGGTTACAATATCAGTTGCTTGACTACGGGTTTAACTTTCTAAAAACTCCTATTTACATAGACAATACTGCTGCTATGTTTATTACTGCTAATCCTGTTCAACACTCAAAAACCAAACATATCGAAATTCGATATCACTTTTTAAGAGACAACTCTGAAAAGGGTTTAATAATTTTGATTAAGGTTCATACCGACAAACAGCTGGCAGATCTTTTCACAAAATCTTTTTTGTCAGGCCGGTTTGAATTCTTAATTCAATCCATAGTATTAATCAATCATGATTGATTCTATTTTTCGTAAAAACAAACAAAAATCAGAAAAATATAAAAGCCAAAAATATAATAAGTTGATGTCATATATTGATTCCGTTGTCTTTTATTTTATGTTTTGCATTGTGTGTGTGCATGAAAAAGAAAAGCAAAGAGAAAATATAAAAGCAAAAAGAAAAGAAAATATCATGTCATAAGAATCTATATTGCACAAAGTGAGAAATGATAGTTACACTAGGCATTATCTGTTACATCATTTTTAAATAAAGACTGATGAATGTTAATTGATGTGCTAGACAGCTCAGGCAATTAGACTGAAAAAGTAAGTTGATTGTTGACAAACATAAACTTAATGATCTTTGTGTTAAGTTCCATTGTTATACATGTCTAGATATATATCTTTTGATACATTGCTTGTGATGATAGTTGTGCATGATCGGGTAACGATGTAGTCTATTCAGTGTGATGAACCGCATCGTGAGCTTCTTTGTTGTAGTACCCACAGACCTGAAGTCTCACACGAAGTCTCTTTTGAGCTTCAAGATGCAGCAAAAGATTCCAAAATGGAACAAAAAGAGTCCCAAATGTCGACCAACACCAAACAAAAATTCCAAAAAGGAATTCAGAAGATTCCCAAGGGGAACAATAGGAAAGAAAAATTCCCAAAGTTGGAATTAAAAAGAAGTCCCAAAGTGGACCAAATCCGAATAGAACCCAGATTCCACACTGTTTATGACTGTAAGTGACCAGGTTGTTGTCCAATATGCATTCAGGTAGTGATTGATAAGGAAATATGTTGACATATGTATACATGTGGGTCACATAAGTCATACTAATCGAACCTTAAATATCATCATGATACTGAAAAAGTAAGTGTGTCAACTCGAGCTAATTGGTATGTTTTCATATCATCACTCAATCAAGCATAAGTCAAATGTCTATTCAAAACTTGCAAAACATGTTCAGATAATGTGTGGTATGATCTCACTGCGATATTTTGATTCATTGCATTGCATATGTATTTATTTTAATGTGTGTGCTTTGTGTGTGCAGGCATATGGAATCTTTATTGACACATCAACGTCCTTGTTAAACTTAAAAATTTCAAGAAATTTCAAGTTTAGGGGGAGAATAAATTTGAAGAAAAATATCTACAAAAATCCAAAAATATTTTGTTTTGAATAAGTGTGTTTTGAATGAATAAGATTATGTGGTATGAAAAGCAAAAGTATTGGATGTGTTAAAAACAAACCCAAGGTCTTGTGAATTGTTTTTAAGAAAATGCTTCGGGATATAGAAAAATTGGTTGTGCAAAAACATTTTTGAAAAAGAAAAAGAAAAATGAATATAATTGGAATAAATGTTATTGTCTTGTTTAATGTTGTTTGATAAATTAATATGACAAACATTCTTTTTAAGGATATCTTGTCTAATTAATATGTCGGAGAATGTTTGCAGGTGCAATAAATGCTGTTGAAAAAGTCAACAGACGAGAAAAAGTGAAGAAATCGTTCAAAGGTTGTAGCCGGGCAAAGATATCATACAACTATTCTGCCGGGTAAAGAACTGTTTAGCCGGGTAATAGTGTAAGTTTGATACATGCCGGGTGATTGAGGAAAAGGTGAAGATGTTGTGACCACTGTACAGCCGGGCAAAGATCATGTCAAATACAGCCGGGTGAAGGTCATAGATATCAAGCCGGGTGACAAGTGTTCACTATACAGCCGGGTAAAAGTCTTTTATCTTGCCGTGTAAATGAGTCACTATGTTGCCGTGTGAAGAAGAAAATGGATGCCGGGTGATACAATTGTGTTGCCGCGTAATGAAGAAAAGCATGCCGTGTGAAGAAGGAAAGCAACTATGTTACCGGGTGATGAAGAAAGCAAGCCGGATGAAGAAGGAAAGCAACTGTGTTGCCGGGTAATGAAGACAGGTTGCCGGGTGATGTTTGAAGAGTACTAGTCTGCCGGGTGATTGATAAAACCCATCAGGTGTAGTTGTTCCTAACCTTTACCCGTCACTACAGTGACTTACCCGTCTCTACAGTGTTTGACCCGTCAAGTGTTTTTCACATGTTTGTGACTTGTTTTATGTACTTGACCCGTCACTACAGTACATGACCCGTCACTACAGTACTTGACCCGGCAAAGCTTATTGGGCCTTTTTTATGTTTACCCGTCCCTTTGTTGACCCGACACTTAAAGTTTGACCTAAATTTTTGACGATACAAAAACCCGCCTCTTCACAAACACTTATCATTTCACACATTCACTTTCAAACAAACACTCTGTGCTTAAATCGTCTGTTATCATATTCAATCGTTTTGCTCTGTAACAAGGTTGATCGATTGGATAAGGTAGTGATTTAGTGTTTTTGACCTTGATAGACCTGCAAATCAACTGTTAAAAAGAAAAACGATGATGAACAGTGTTTTGTGCATTGAATCGACACTTTGATTTTGTGTGTTAAAACCAAAATCGAATGTTGTTTTTAAGGTTAAAATCTGTCGATCATCAACAATCAATCACTCATTTGCACCAAAACACCTTAAAATCAACTGAATCAATTGAAATTGTCATAACTGTTAAAATCGCCATTGATGAACTTTGAAACTCTTAAAAGTTAAACATCAAAATGATGAAATATCTGTTTAAAAGTGATCAATACTTGTTAAAACTGAACCAAAACATGATAAACAATTTCATCATAAAATTGTCAAAATTCTGTCTTAAGTGATTAACTGTTAAAATTAAAACATGGAGTGTAATCTTTAAAATTCAAAGTTGTTTGATTAAAATGATGAAAATCAGGTTACTAGAACATTTAGAATTTGAAATGATTATGTGAATGTTTTGCTTTCTAACTTTTATTCAAACACTTATGAAAATTTTGATATGTTTTAATGAAGAATCTAACACATTTGTCTTGTTTTTGTGTTTGTTTGTGTTTTTAACAGATGGAGAATCTCAAGTTTGAGCCTAAACATAATTTGGTGGCAGTTCTAGATGAATCTATCCCTGAAACAGAAGGTTACAGAGATATGATCAAGTTTATCAAGAGGACCAAATATGTGTATGCTATGTGTGCCAAACCGGTCATATATGCAAGGTTGATTAAGAGCTTTTGGAGGACTGCAGAGGTCATTACAGAAGAGAATGGTGTTAATGTTGTTCGAGGCAACATTACTAGTGACATGGTGTTGACAGTGTCTGAAGAAGCAATCAGAGCTGCCCTGAGAATAGATGAAGATGAGATTGGAATGAATGATGAATTGACAATGGCAGAATGTCAAGCGTGTTTTGTTAATATGGGTCATCCACCTGTATTTCCAAAGTCACAGTTCTATCGGGCGAAGTTGGGAAAGAAGTATAAGTTGTTGTGCTATGTTGTGCAACAATGCATGTCAAGGAGGAGTGCAGGATTTGACAACTTCCCGTCTGACATTGCATCACCGATTATTGCCATAGCAGAGAATAAGCCATTTAATATGTCGAGATGGATCATGAATGGCTTTGTGTTTAACTTGGTTAAAGGCAAGAGGTTTAAGTTTCTTATGTACCCAAGATTCTTACAACTGATGATCAACATTGCCTATCCTATCATCAGATCTGAAGGTTATGCTGGAGGTATGCTATACACTGAGGACATGAACGATCTATCTTACCGAAAGATGAGTATCGGGAATGTGCCTAATGTTGAATTGTTTGACTATATGAGAGATATAGCCAACAATGAAGAAGATGTAGAAGGTGTTTATTATCATATTTCGAATGGTGAGATAGTTAATCCACAGGACCTAGTGGATGAGGTGCCTGATAACCTTTTAGATGATGATGAGTACTTTGCTCGTCATCCAGAAGATGAAGAAGAAGAGGACAATGATGAGGATAATGATGATGACAATGAAGATAGTGATAGTGAAGATGATGGTGGTAATGATGGTGCTGAATCTGAATCTAATTCAGAGGAGGCAGAGATTGTTGAAACAGTTGAACCAATGGAAGTAGAGATTGAGAATGTTGTGATAGAAGAACCTGTTGAGGTTGCTTCTGCTGCTGAAGAAGTAGTTGCTGAAATACCAAAGGATGTTACTGTTCAATATGTCAGAAGAAAGAGGTCGAAATCAGTTAAAGAGCCTATGATTGTTGAGCCTGAAGAGATTGATGTACTTCAGATTGCTCAGGAGGCAATGGCCGAAGCTGAGACTATGGCACAGATAGTTGAAGAAGCTGATGCTGGCATTGCTGATCCTATTATTGTTGATTTACCCACCACATCATCCCAATTTGCTGAAAACATTGTACAAGGTTTGGAGTCTTCACCAAACTTTGTGTCAAAGATTGATGAAAGAGAGAATGAGAAGGAGAAAAGAATTGCAGAATTAGAGGAGATGGTTGCTAAGTTGATAGAAGCGAATGATTTGTTGAAAGCTTCTAATGAAAGGAAAAAGAAAAGATTTGATGAGTACTGGGATATTCATAATCAAAATTTGAAAACCTTCAAGAAGTTGGATGAGGATCATGTCAAGCTTGTTGATGAACATGTGAAATTGAAGGACGATTATGAAAAACTAAAGGAGGAGCATGAAAATCTGAAATATGATTACAAGGAACTGAAAGCTGAATGCAATACGTTGGAGGCTGAGAAAGAAATGTTAGAAAAATGGTTGGAGGAAACGAAACCGAAGAAAGCTAGCTCATCATCAGATAAAGATTTTTCAGAAGAAGTAGTTGAAGTGACTGAATCTCAAGTACAGAAAGTTTATTTGACTAGAGCACGAGGTACTTCGAATATTGGCATAAGGGTGGAATCACCAATCAATATTCCCGATGAAGCTGTTGCTGAAACTGTCAATATGGACAAAGCTGAGGGAAAAAGGAAGATAGATGCTATACCTGAGATTTTTGGAGATGAAAACAGTTCGAAAAAGGCAAAGATAGATGAGACAGTGCAGATTGAGCCGATTCAATCTGTAGCTGAAGTTGAGACTGAGAAAACTGAATCTATAGCTGAAACTGAAATATTTGCTGACACAGATAGTGAGAAAGAAGTTGGTTCTGAAGAAACAGTTCAGGTTGAGCCGATTCAATCTGAAGCTGTGGATATGCCTAAAACTGTAGCTGAAGTTGCAAGTCAGTTTAAGCCGGTTCAAACTGACAATGCACCTATGATTGAAGCCTTGGATGACTTAGATGATATAGATTTTACTGAATCTGAAGATGAAGCTGAACCAGAACCGAATGTTGTTGAGGAGATTCCGGATGATTTGGATCAAAGATTTGCATATCTTGAAAGGATGAAATACAATTCAGTGTTTTTGAATGGATTGACGGTGAGCCAGATAAATGAAGAGTACGAGAAATGCATGATTGCTCAAGATAAAGCTGATGCAGATAAGAAAGAGTTTGTTATTGAGATGGGTGAATGGACTCCAATGCAAGAGAGTTTGAATATAGAAGATTTACCTCCGACTGAATTGTATCACCAAAATCCAGAAGATATGACAGCTTCAGATATGCGCAGTTGGTTAAGTTCAAGAAATTATCCATATAAGACTTTGAAGAGTTTGAAATCTGAATCTTTGAGGAAAATTGTTGTTAGCTTTATGAAGACTGAAAAAATGTACAATCGTATGTTTTACTTGGACTACAACAATCCTCAGTATTTCGAGTTGACAAAAAGATTCAAAGTTCTTGGACCGAAGGAGATTCCGGTGATGGCCTTACCTGAAAATGCTCATAAAAAAAGGCACGAGTTGATTGATATGTTTCCCAGCGAAGTTAAATCATACAACATACCGATGGATGTTCGGGAATCATGGCATAAGTCAGCCACAGCAGGTGACGTGGTGAGGTCACTGCTGAGCAAAGGTCAGTCCATTGCTGAGTTGCTTGATTCGATGATTGTGCCTGAGAAGAACAAGAAAGTGAAGATCATAGCATGGAAATACGATGAAGTTTTTGATGCTTTCATGATTAAGAGAGTGAATGGTTTATGTGATGTATACCATTACTTCTCGAGCATTTTTAAGTTGGAGGTTCAGGATTTGAAGGAGCTGCACAAACTAAGGTTGATAAATCACACGCATGCTGAGCGTGGTGATAAATGTGTGATGCTGCTTGATGCCGGAATTGCTAGACCACCGAAGTATCTTGACTTTTGAGGCCAACAAGAAGATTCAGCATATGTGCAAGCAAAGAAAGAAAGGAAGAAAAAGAGACTTGTTGTTACTGAAGATATGTATTTAGAGGAATTTTCGGATGAATACTTTGACAAGGTGACAGATCCTGGATTGAAGGTGATAGATGGTTCGCAAATGACAAAGCCTATTCTCAGAGTGTTTTATAATCAAGAAACTTTTGAATTGAAGCTTGTTCGAAACTTGGAAGATTGGGACAAAGACATGATTACGCTTTTTAGTACATTTGAGTTGAAGCTGCTACATCCATCATATATCGATTTTTTGAGAAGCTACAGAATGGAGAAGTGTAAAGATAAACTTGCTGAAGCTGACAGAAAATTGTTCGTGGTGATGATACAGGTGATTGCTGCTGCAACTGAAAAGATCCGAGTGAGAAAGGCACTGCTGAATACTAATCTCGTGAGGGTTGACATACCAGAGATAGAATATATGAGGATTAGTAGGAAGGGTACTTTAGAGGTGCAAGTCAAAGGACAAGAAATGCCATTTGAATTTTATGCTAATATTGACTTTGCAGGTTTAAATCTGGATTCACTCAGACGCATGAATGCCTGCCCAATTCTGACAAATGAGTCGAAGCCAAGACAAGCCAAAATTGCTGAAAAGTTCAAGTCTTGTATCGAAGAAGCTCTGAAGGAACAAGAAGAGTACAAAGGAAAAGAGCTGCTGAATGTCAAAGATGAACCGGAAGATTGGTAGAAAGAGATTGATGCTGATCAAAGAAGAAAAAGATTGAAGATTTTGCTGAAGATTCAAAGATAAATCTTAGGGGGAGTACTGTTAGGGTTATTTCCTTGTTAAGATTTACTTTGTATTTTGTTTATATGTTTGTATATAGTTTAGGGTCTATTTTGTTATATTCCTTAAACTTGTATTTGTTTGCTTTAAAGCATGTAGTGAGAGAGTGTGAGGAGAGAGGCTAGATCACAATATTCACGTAAGAGAGAGAACTTGTGTGTGTGATTTATTTTCTCCCGCACCTTGTATCACAATACTGTTTTGATCATCAATATACAAAGAGAATTATTAATATGAATTGTGTTAATGATTAAACTGTGTTTGTGTTTGTGTTATTCTGATCATTGAGCGATTTTCACGATCCAATTGAACCTATCACGCAGTACGACACCTCATAACTCCTAACAACAACTTACAATACCGTACGTAAAATTGAAATCCAAAATAAACCTAATGAATTTGTCTGAGTCCTTTGAACATCGTACGATAACTCAGGACTTGTTACGACTCTGTATGTGATATTAGCAACATGAAAAGTAATTTAGAATAATGTAGGACGCGTTACAACTTCTAAGAACACCTTACATCACATTACGAAACATTAAAACTCCATAATAAACCTAATGAATTCCTCCGAATCATTTAAACATCGTACGACAACTTAGAATATCTTACGACTCTCTATGCCACATTAGCAACTTGAATCGCATGTTAGTATAATGTACGACACCTCACAACTCCTAACAACAACTTACAATACCGTACGTAAAATTGAAATCCATAATAAACCTAATGAATTCGTCTGAGTCCTTTGAACATCGTACGATAACTCAGGAATTGTTATGACTCTGTATGTGACATTAGCAACATGAAAAGTAATTTAGAATAATGTAGGACGCGTTACAACTTCTAAGAACACCTTACATCACAGTACGAAACATTAAAACTCCATAATAAACCTAATGAATTCCTCCGAGTCATTTAAACATCGTACGACAACTTAGTTAATCTGACAACTCTCTATGCCACATTAGCACCTTGAAACGCATGTTAGTATAATGTACGACAACTCACAACTCCTAACAACTTACAATACCGTATGTAAAATTGAAATCCATAATAAACCTAATGAATTCGTCTGAGTCCTTTGAAAATCGTACGATAACTCAGGACTTGTTACGACTCTGTATGTGATATTAGCAACATGAAAAGTAATTTAGAATAATGTAGGACGCGTTACAACTTCTAAGAACACCTTACATCACATTACGAAACATTAAAACTCCATAATAAACCTAATGAATTCCTCCGAATCATTTAAACATCGTACGACAACTTAGAATACCTTACGACTCTCTATGCCACATTAGCACCTTGAAACACATGTTAGTATAATGTACGACACCTCACAACTCCTAACAACACCTTACAATACCGTACGTAAAATAGAAATCCATAATAAACCTAATGAATTCATCCGAGCCCTTTGAACATCGTACGATAACTCAGGACATGTTACGACTCTGTTTGGGACATTAGCAACATGAAAAGCAATTTAGAATAATGTAGGACGCGTTACAACTTCTAAGAACACCTTACATCACCGTACAAAACATTAAACTCCATAATAAACCTAATTAATTCCTCCGAGTCATTTAAACATCGTACGACAACTTAGAATATCTTACGACTCTCTATGCCACATTAGCACCTTGAAACGCAGTACGACACCTCATAACTCCTAACAACAACTTACAATACCGTACGTAAAATTGAAATCCAAAATAAACCTAATGAATTTGTCTGAGTCCTTTGAACATCGTACGATAACTCAGGACTTGTTACGACTCTGTATGTGATATTAGCAACATGAAAAGTAATTTAGAATAATGTAGGACGCGTTACAACTTCTAAGAACACCTTACATCACATTACGAAACATTAAAACTCCATAATAAACCTAATGAATTCCTCCGAATCATTTAAACATCGTACGACAACTTAGAATATCTTACGACTCTCTATGCCACATTAGCACCTTGAAACGCATGTTAGTATAATGTACGACACCTCACAACTCCTAACAACACCTTACAATACCGTACGTAAAATAGATATCCATAATAAACCTAATTAATTCGTCCGAGCCCTTTGAACATCATACGATAACTCAGGACATGTTACGACTCTGTATGTGATATTAGCAACATGAAAAGTAATTTAGAATAATGTAGGACGCGTTACAACTTCTAAGAACACCTTACATCACATTACGAAACATTAAAACTCCATAATAAACCTAATGAATTCCTCCGAATAATTTAAACATCGTACGACAACTTAGAATATCTTACGACTCTCTATGTCACATTAGCACCTTGAAACGCATGTTAGTATAATGTACGACACCTCACAACTCCTAACAACACCTTACAATACCGTACGTAAAATAGAAATCCATAATAAACCTAATGAATTCGTCCGAGCCCTTTGAACATCGTACGATAACTCAAGACATGTTACGACTCTGTTTGGGACATTAGCAACATGAAAAGCAATTTAGAATAATGTAGGACGCGTTACAAATTCTAAGAACACCTTACATCACCGTACGAAACATTAAAACTCCATAATAAACCTAATTAATTCCTCCGAGTCATTTAAACATCGTACAACAACTTAGAATATCTTACGACTCTCTATGCCACATTAGCAACTTGAAACGCATGTTAGTATAATGTACGACACCTCATAACTCCTAACAACAACTTACAATACCGTACGTAAAATTGAAATCCAAAATAAACCTAATGAATTTGTCTGAGTCCTTTGAACATCGTACGATAACTCAGGACTTGTAACGACTCTGTATGTGATATTAGCAACATGAAAAGTAATTTAGAATAATGTAGGACGCGTTACAACTTCTAAGAACACCTTACATCACATTACGAAACATTAAAACTCCATAATAAACCTAATGAATTCCTTCGAATCATTTAAACATCGTACGACAACTTAGAATATCTTACGACTCTCTATGCCACATTAGCACCTTGAAACGCATGTTAGTATAATGTACGACACCTCACAACTCCTAACAACACCTTACAATACCGTACGTAAAATAGAAATCCATAATAAACCTAATTAATTCGTCCGAGCCCTTTGAACATCGTACGATAAATCAGGACATGTTACGACTCTGTATGTGATATTAGCAACATGAAAAGTAATTTAGAATAATGTAGGACGCGTTACAACTTCTAAGAACACCTTACATCACATTACGAAATATTAAAACTCCATAATAAACCTAATGAATTCCTCCGAATCATTTAAACATCGTACGACAACTTAGAATATCTTACGACTCTCTATGCCACATTAGCACCTTGAAACGCATGTTAGTATAATGTACGACACCTCACAACTCCTAACAACACCTTACAATACCGTACGTAAAATAGAAATCCATAATAAACCTAATGAATTCGTCCGAGCCCTTTGAACATCGTACGATAACTCAGGACATGTTACGACTCTGTTTGGGACATTAGCAACATGAAAAGCAATTTAGAATAATGTAGGACGCGTTACAACTTCTAAGAACACCTTACATCACCGTACGAAACATTAAAACTCCATAATAAACCTAATTAATTCCTCCGAGTCATTTAAACATCGTACGACAACTTAGAATATCTTACGAATCTTTATGCCACATTAGCACCTTGAAACGCATGTTAGTATAATGTACGACACCTCATAACTCCTAACAACAACTTACAATACCGTACGTAAAATTGAAATCCAAAATAAACCTAATGAATTCGTCTGAGTCCTTTGAACATCGTACGATAACTCAGGACTTGTTACGACTCTGTATGTGATATTAACAACATGAAAAGTAATTTAGAATAATGTAGGACGCGTTACAACTTCTATGAACACCTTACATCACATTACGAAACATTAAAACTCCATAATAAACCTAATGAATTCCTCCGAATCATTTAAACATCGTACGACAACTTAGAATATCTTACGACTCTCTATGCCACATTAGCACCTTGAAACGCATGTTAGTATAATGTACGACACCTCACAACTCCTAACAACACCTTACAATAACGTACGTAAAATAGAAATCCATAATAAACCTAATGAATTCGTCCGAGCCCTTTGAACATCGTTCGATAACTCAGGACATGTTTCGACTCTGTTTGGGACATTAGCAACATGAAAAGCAATTTAGAATAATGTAGGACGCGTTACAACTTCTAAGAACACCTTACATCACCGTACGAAACATTAAAACTCCATAACAAACCTAATTAATTCCTCCGAGTCATTTAAACATCGTACGACAACTTAGAATATCTTATGACTCTCTATGCCGCATTAGCACCTTGAAACGCATGTTAGTATAATGTACGACACCTCACAACTCCTAACAACAACTTACAATACCGTATGTAAAATTGAAATCTATAATAAACCTAATGAATTCGTCTGAGTCCTTTGAACATCGTACGTTAACTCAGGAATTGTTACGACTCTGTATGTGAGATTAGCAACATGAAAAGTAATTTAGAATAATGTAGGACGCGTTACAACTTCTAAGAACACCTTACATCACAGTACGAAACATTAAAACTCCATAATAAACCTAATGAATTCCTCCGAGTCATTTAAACATCATACGACAACTTAGAATATCTGACGACTCTCTATGCCACATTAGCACCTTGAAACGCATGTTAGTATAATGTACGACACCTCACAACTCCTAACAACAACTTACAATACCGTATGTAAAATTGAAATCCATAATAAACCTAATGAATTCGTCTGAGTCCTTTGAACACCGTACGATAACTCAGGACTTGTTACGACTCTGTATGTGATATTAGCAACATGAAAAGTAATTTAGAATAATGTAGGACGCGTTACAACTTCTATGAACACCTTACATCACATTACGAAACATTAAATCTCCATAATAAACCTAATGAATTCCTCCGAATCATTTAAACATCGTACGACAACTTAGAATATCTTACGACTCTCTATGCCACATTAGCACCTTGAAACGCATGTTAGTATAATGTACGACACCTCACAACTCCTAACAACACCTTACAATACCGTACGTAAAATAGAAATCCATAATAAACCTAATGAATTCGTCCGAGCCCTTTGAACATCGTACGATAACTCAGGACATGTTATGACTCTGTTTGGGACATTAGCAACGTGAAAAGCAATTTAGAATAATGTAGGACGCGTTACAACTTCTAAGAACACCTTACATCACCGTAGAAACATTAAAACTACATAATAAACCTAATTAATTCCTCCGAGTCATTTAAACATCGTACGACAACTTAGAATATCTTACGACTCTCTATGCCACATTAGCACCTTGAAACGCATGTTAGTATAATGTACGATACCTCACAACTCCTAACAACAACATACAATACCGTACGTAAAATTGAAATCCATAATAAACCTAATGAATTCGTCTGAGTCCTTTGAACATCGTACGATAACTCAGGAATTGTTACGACTCTGTATGTGACATTAGCAACATGAAAAGTAATTTAGAATAATGTAGGACGCGTTACAACTTCTAAGAACACCTTACATCACAGTACGAAACATTAAAACTCCATAATAAACCTAATGAATTCCTCCGAGTCATTTAAACATCGTACGACAACTTAGAATATCTGACGACTCTCTATGCCACATTAGCACCTTGAAACGCATGTTAGTATAATGTACAACACCTCACAACTCCTAACAACAACTTACAATACCGTATGTAAAATTGATAGGTTCAATTGGATCGTTAATATCGCTCAATGATCAGAATAAATCATACACAAACACAGTTCAATCATAAACACAATTCATACTAATAATTCTCTTTTGTATATTGATGATCATAGCAGATTTGTAGTACAAGTGCAGGAGAAAATAAATCACACGCACTTAGTTCTCTCTCTAACGTGAATAGTGATCTAGCCTCTCTCCTCACACTCTCTCACTACATGCTTTTAAGCAACAATTACAAGTTTAAGGAATATAACAAAATAGACCCTAAACTTTACATAAAACATATAAACAAATACAAAGTAAATCTTAACTAGGAAATAGCCCTAACAGTACTCCCCCTAAGATTTATCTTTGAATCTTCAGCAAAATCTTCAACAGTTTTCATCTTTTTCAGCTTCAATCTCTCTCACCAATCTGCTGGTTCTTCTTTGATATCCAGCAACTCTTTTCCTTTGAACTCTTCTTGTTCTTTCAATGCTTCTTCTATGCACGACTTGAACTTTTCTGCTATCTTTGCTTGTCTTGGTTTGGACTCGTTAGTAAGGATTGGGCAGGCATTCATACGTCTCAGAGAATCAAGGTTTAAACCTGCAAAATCAATGTTAGCATAAAATTCATAGGGCATTTCCTTCCCTTTGACTTGTACTTCCAACGTTCCCTTCGCAGATACTCTCATAAACTCTATCTCTGGGATGTCAACCTTCACAAGATTAGAGTTGAGCAATGCCTTCCTTACTCGAATCTTTTCTGATGCAGCTGCTATCACCTCTATCATTACCACAAACAGTTTTCGATCAGCTTCAGCCAGTTTATCTTTGCATTTTTCCATTCGGTAACTTCTCAGAAAATCAATATAGGATGGATGCAGCAGTTTCAACTCAAAAGTACTGAAAAAAGTAATCATATCTTTATCCCAGTCATCCATATTTCGAACAAGCTTCAACTCAAAAGTTTCTTGATTGTAGAAAACTCTAAGTATTGGCTTCGTCGCTTGAGATCCATCAATCACTTTCAACCCCGGATTAGTTACCTTGTCAAAATACTCATCAGAAAATTCCTCTAAATACATGTCCTCTCTAACCACCAACTTCTTTTTCTTTCTTTGTTTCTTCTCTTGAACATATGCACTGTCCTCTTGTTGACCTCTGACGTCTAAGTATTTCGGTGATCTGGCTATCCCGGCATCCAGCAGCATTGCACATTTATCACCACGCTCAGCATGCGTGTGATTTATCAGCCTAAGTTTGTGCAGCTCTTTCAAGTCTTGAACTTCTAACTTGAAAATGCTAGAGTAGTAATGGTATACATCACATAAACCATTAACTCTTTTTATCATGAATGCATCGAACACTTCGTCATATTTCCACGCTATAATCTTTACCTTCTTGGACTTTTCCGGTACGATCATTGAATCAAGAAGTTCAGCAATCGACTGACCCTTGCTCAGCAGTGACCTCACAACGTCACCTGCTGTGGCTGATTTGTGCCATGATTCACGTACATCCATAGGTATGTTGTATGACTTAACTTCACTGGGAAACATGTCAATCAACTCCTTCCTCTTCTTGTGAGCATCTTCTGGTAAAGCCATCACCGGTATCTCCTTCGGTCCGAGAACTTTGAATCTTTTGGTCAGCTCGTAGTATTGAGTTTGTTGTAGTCCAAATAAAACATACGATTGTATATTTTCTCCGTCTTCATGAAACTAACAACAATTTTCCTCAGCGACTCTTGTTTCAACCTCTTCAAAGTCTTATAAGGATAATTCCTTGAGCTCAACCAGTCACGCATATTCCTGCTTGACATCCCTTCAGGATTTTGGTGATAAAGTTCAGTTGGAGGTAAGTCTTCAATGTTCAAACTCTCTTGAAGCGGTGTCCATTCTCCCATCTCAACGATAAACTCTTTCTCATCAGCAGCAGCTTTATCTTGAGCTATCCGACACTTTTCATATTCTTCGTTTATTTGACTCACAGTCAGCCCCTTCAGAAACACATGATTGTACTTCATCTTCTCAAGATAAGCAAATCTTTCATCTAGATCGTCTGGAATCTCTTGATCAGGATTGACTTCAGGCTCAGCTTCAGGTTCAGATTCAGTAAAATCAATATCATCCAAATCATCTAAGGCTTCAATCATTGGTGCATTGTCAGTTTGAACCGGCTCAAACTGACTTACATCTTTAGTTACTATTTCTGGCACATCTTCAACTACAACAGCTTCAGATTGAATCGGCTCAATCTGAACTGATTTATCAACTTCAACTTCACTCACAGTCTCATCAGCCTTAGCTATCTCAGCCACTTCAGTTTCAACTACAGCCACAGATTGAATCGGCTCAATCTGCACTGTTTCTTCCAATCTCGCCTTTTTACTGCAACTTTCATCACCCATAATTTCCGGTACATCATCTAACTTCCTTTTTCCCTCAGCTTTGTCAGTATTGACAGAATCAGCAACAGCTTCATCGGGAATAACAATTGGAGATTCCACCCTTATACCAACATTTGTTGTACCACGTGCTCGAGTATAGTAAACTTTTGCTGCTTGAGAAGGTTCAGACACTTCCATAACTTCGTCTGAAAAATCTTTATCAGATGTGGACCCTGACTTCTTTGAGCGAGTTTCTTCTAGCCATTTCTCCAACATTTTTTTTTCAGCCTCAACAGTATTGCATTCAGCCTTCAACTCTTTGTGATCATACTTTAAGTTTTCATGTTCCTCCTTCAACTTATCATATTTAGCTTTCAACTCGTCATGATCAATCTTCAACTTGACATGACCAGTATCCAAGGCTTTGAAAGTTTCCAGATTCTTTCTATCATTCGAAGCTTTTAACTGTTCATTCGCATCTAAAAGCTTTGCCACCATCTCTTCTAGTTCGACAATCTTCTTTTTATTCTCATTCTCATCAATACTTGACACAATTTTTGGTGAAGACTCCAAAACTTGTTCAATATTTTCTGCAACAGGGGATGAAGTGGTGGGTATATCAACAGGAACAGGATCAGTAATGCCAGCATCAGCTTCATCAACTATCTGTGCAATAGTCTCAACCTCGGCCATTACTTCCTGAGCTATCTGAACAACATCTATCTGTTCAGGCTCAACCAACACTTTCTCAACAACAGATTTAGATCTTCGAGATCTAACATACTGCTTTGTGATGTTTCTTGGAATTTCAATATCTACTTCTTCAGCCACCTCAACAGGTTCTATACTTGCAACTGTTTCAACACCTTGAGTATTTTCTGTCTCGAATTCCATTGGTTCTGCTACCTCAATAATCTCTGCCTCCTCTGAATCAGATTCAGCATTATCACCACCATCATTTTCACTTTCACTATCACTATCACTATCTTCATCATCTCCATTATCATCATCATTATCTTCATCTTGACCATCATCACTATCATCATCACCATTGTCATCATTTTCAGATTCATCTTCATCTTCTGCATGACGAGCATTATACTCATCATCATCCAATAAATTGTCAGGCACCTCATCAACCAGGTCCTGAGGATTTACTATCTCACCGTGTGAAATATGATGATATACAACCTCAACATGTTCTTCATTATTTGCTATATCTCTCATATAGTCAAATAGATCAACACTTGGCACATTCCCGATACTCATCTTCCTGTAAGATAGATCGTTCATGTCCTCAGCAATGGCAACTATTGGGGATGCAATGTCAGAAGGAAGGTTGTCGAAACCAGCACTTCTCCTTGACATGCATTGCTGAACAACATAACACAACAGCTTCCATTTCTTCCCCAACCTTGCTCTATAGAATTGTGACTTTGGAAATGCAGGAGGATGTCCCATATTAACAAAGCACGCTTGACATTCAGCCATAGTCAATTCATCGTTCGCTCCTATCTCATCATCATCTATCCTTAGTGCTGTTCTGATGGCTTCTTCAGAGACAGTCAGTACTAACTCTCTTGTAATATTTCCTCGAACAACTGTTATACCATCATCATTTCTGATCACCTCAGCTGTTCTCCAAAAGCTTTTAATCAACCTTGCATATATGACCGGCTTGGCACACATAGCATACACATACTTTGTCCTCTTGATTAATTTGATCATATCTCTGTAACCTTCAGTTTCAGGGATAGACTCATCTAAACATGCCACCAGATTGTGCTTAGGTTCAAACTTTAGATTCTCCATCTGTTAAAACAAAAACAAACACAAACAAGACAAATGTGTTAGATTCTTCATTAATAAATTTCAAATTTTCATAAGTGTTTGAACAACAGTTAAAAAAGTAAAACATTCACATAATCATTTTAACCCTAAATTGATCTAACAAACTGATTTTCATCATTTTGATCAAAACAACTTTGAATTTTAATGATTATACAACATTTTTCAATTTAACAGTGTAACACTTAAGAACATACATTTGACATTTATAAGATGAAGTTGTTTATCGTGCTTTGGTTCAGTTTTAACAAGGACTTGTTAATGTTCAACACATATTTTGTCAGTTTGAAGTTAACACTTCAGAATTTTTAAAGTTCATCAATGGCGGTTGACAGTTATGAATGATTTTCATTGATTCTGTTGATTTTAAGGATTTTTGATGCAAATGAGTGTTTGATTGTTAATGATCGACAGATTTTACACTTAAAACAACATTCGATTTTGGTTTTAACACACACAATCAAAGTGTCGATTCAGTGATCAAAAACACTGTTCATCATCGTTTTTCATATTATCGGTCGATTTGCAGGTTTATCAGGTTCAAATCATGTAAACAATACCTTATTCAATCGATCAGACTTGTTACAGAACAAACGATTGAATATGATAAACAACGATTTAAGTGCAGAGGATTTGCTTGAAATTGTGAGTGAAAAATGATAAGTGTTTGTGAAGAGGCGGGTTTTTATATGGTTAAAAATTAGGTCAAACTTTGAGGTGCCGGGTCAACACTTTGGGACGGGCAAGCACAAAAGCCCAATAAGCCTTGACGGGTCAAGCACTGTTGAGACGGGTCATGTACTGTGGGACGGGTCATGTACTTGAAACAAGTCACAACATATGGCGGGTCAACATATAACATGTGAAAAACACTTGACGAGTCAAACACTGTAGAGACGGGTAAGTCACTGTAGTGACGGGTAAAGGTTAGGAACAACTACACCTGATTGGTTTTATTCATCACCCGACAGTATAGTAGTATTCAAAACATCACCCGGCATCTTTTCTTCATCACCCGGCAACACATTTGCTTTTCTTTCACCCGGCATGCTTTCTTCATCAACCGGCAACATAGTTGTCTTCTATTTCACCTGGCATGCTTTCTTCTTCACACGGCAACATAGTTGCTTCCACTATTACCCGGCAACACAGTGTTATACACTTACACTGCAAGATAAGACTTCTTTCTTTTACCCGGCTGTATAGTGATAACATTTCTTCACCCGGCTGTATAGTGACACAACTTGTCACCCCGCAGATATATATGACCTTCACCCGGCTATATTTTGACATGATCATTGCCCGGCTGTACAGTAGTCATAATATCTTCACCCGGCTTCACTTCTTTTTCTCAATCACCCGGCACACATCAGATACAACACTTTACCCGGCTGAACAGTGTGTTCATTACCCGGCAGAACAGTTTTTTCTGATATCTTTGCCCGGCTATAACACTTGAGCAATTTTCTTCACTTTTCTCGTCTGTTGACTTTTTCAACTGCATTTATTTCACCTGCAAACATTCTCGACATATTAATTAGACAAGATATCCTTAACTAAATTTGTCACATTAATTATCAACAACATAAGACAAGTCAATAAACATTAATTTCAATTAAAATCCTATTTCTTTTTCTTTGATTTTCAAAACAAATGTTTTTGCACAACCAAATTTTCTATATCCCGAAGCAATTTCTTAAAAACAATTTACAAGACCTTGGGTTTGTTTTTAACACATCCAAAACCTTTGCTTTTCATACCACATAATCTTGTTCATTCAAAACACACTTATTCAAAAAATATTTTTGGATTTTTGAATTTTTGTATATATTTTTCTTCAATTATTCTCCCCCTAAACTTGAAATTTCTTGAAATTTTTAAGTTTAACAAGGATGTCGATGTGTCAATAAAGATTCCATATGCCTGCACACACAAAGCACACACATTAAAATAAAGACATATGCAATGCAATGAATCAAAATATCGCAGTGAGATCATACCAGACATTATCTGAACATGTTTTGCAAGTTTTGAATAGACATTTGACTTATGCTTGATTGAGTGATGATATGAAAACGTACCAATTAGCTCGAGTTGACACACTTACTTTTTCAGTATCATGATGATATTTAAGGTTCGATTAAAATGACTTATGTGACCCACATGTATACATATGTCAACATATTTCCTTATCAACCACTACCTGAATGCATATTGCACACCAACCTGGTCACTTACAGTCATACACAGTGTGGAATCTGGGTTCTATTCGGATTTGGTCCACTTTGGGACTTCTTTTTAATTCCATTTTGGAATTTTTCTTTCCTATCGTTCCCCTTGGGAATCTTCTGAATTCCTTTTTGGAATTTTTGTTTGGTGATGGTCCACATTTGGGACTCTTTTTGTTCCAACTTTGGGAATCTTTTGCTGCACCTTGAAGCTCAAAAGAGACTTCGTGTGAGACTTCAGGTCTGTGGATACCACAACAAAGAAGCTCACGATGCGGTTCATCACACTGAATAGATTGCATCGTTACCCGATCATGTACAACTATCATCACAAGCAATGTATCAAAAGATATATATCTAGACATGTATAGCAATGGAACTTAACACAAAGATCATTAAGTTTATGTTTGTCAACAATCAACTTACTTTTTCAGTCTAATTGCCTGAGCCGTCTAGCACATCAATTAACATTCATCAGTCTTTATTAAAAATGATGTAACAAATAATGTCTAGTGTAACTATCATTTCTCACTTTTTGCAATATAGATTCTCACTTTTTGCTTTTCTGATTTTTGTTTTGTTTTTACGAAAAATAGAATCAATCATGATTGATTAATCCTATGGATTGAATTAAGAATTCAAACCGGCCTGACAAAAAGGATTTTGTGAAAAGATCTGCCAGTTGTTTGTCGGTATGAACTTTAATCAAAATTATTAAACCTTTTTCAGAGTTGTCTCTTAAAAAGTGATATCGAATTTCGATATGTTTGGTTTTTGAGTGTTGAACTGGATTAGCAGTAATGAACATAGCAGCAGTATTGTCTGTGTAAATAGGAGTTTTTAGAAAGTTAAACCCGTAGTCAAGCAATTGGTTTTGTAACCACAAAACTTGAGAACATCCTGCAGATGCAACGATATACTCTACTTCAGCTGTGGATACAGAAACGTTGGTCTGCTTCTTGCATTGCCAAGAAACAAGTCTAGGACCCAGAAATTGACATCCACCAGTAGTCGATTTCCTGTCAAGAGCACAACCACCAAAGTCACTATCAGAATAACTATATAATTCAAAATTGCCTCCATAAGGATACCATAACCCAAGATTCGGTTTCCCTTTAAGGTATCTGAAAATACGTTTAACAACAACCAGGTGCGACTCTTTTGGATCAGACTGATATCTTGCGCACACACATACAGCATACATAATGTCTGGCCTTGATGCAGTAAGATACATCAGTGAACCGATCATTGATCTGTATAGCGTTTGATCCACGGATTTGCCTTTTGGATCCGGCTGTATTTTGCAGTTCACATCAGATGGAGTTCGAATTGTTTGACAATCTTCCATCTTGAACTTCTTCAACAACTTCTCAACAAATTTTGATTGATTGATGAAAATTCCGTCAGCTGATTGTTTCACTTGTAATCCAAGAAAGAAGTTAATCTCCCCCATTGAACTCATCTGGAATCTACACTTCATGATTTCCTCAAATTCTTTGCACATTGACGCACTGGTCGATCCGAAGATAATATCGTCCACATAAACTTGAACACATAAGAGTTCTTCATTCTCCCTCTTCATAAACAAAGTTGGATCAATCTGTCCTCTTGTGAATCCATGTTCTAGTAAATGCTTAGATAATGTCTCATACTAGATTCTCGGAGCTTGGTGTAGACCATATAAAGCTTTACTCAACTTGTATACACGATGAGGGTAGTCAGGATCTTCAAAACCCGGAGGTTGTCTGACATATACGTCATCTGTAATCGGTCCATACAGAAAAGCGCCTTTAACGTCCATTTGGAATACTTTAAACTTCATGAAGGAAGCATATGCAAGAAAGACGCGTATGCTTCAAGTGTTGCGACTGGAGCGATCACCTCTTCATAATCAATGCCTTCTTCCTGAGTATATCCCTGTGCAATAAGTCTCCCTTTGTTTCTCACAACAATACCACGTTCGTCTGGCTTGTTTTTGTACAACCATCTTGTACCAATCGCATTCTCTCCTTCAGGTAAGTCCACTAATTTCCAAACTCCTCCTGCATGGCTTCAATCCAACTATTATCTTGCAACGCTTCTGAAATGTTCTTCGGCACAACTTGAGAAAGAAAACATGAATAAAGACAAACATTTGCTTGCTCAGTTTGACTTCTTGTAGTTTTCTGATTCAACGGCCCGATAATCTGAGAGACAGGATGTTTCTTGTGAATTCGATGAGTTGGTATGACATCTCCTTGCACTTGACTCTCCAGATTAGATTGATTCAGATTCGGTAGATCTTGTAGAATGGTAGAAGTATGCGGAGTGAAATTCGGGACTTGATCCGGTGAATTGATGAAGTAATCAAATGATTCTGGTACAACTTCAACATTCGGATTTGATGATGGTTGATTCTGAACAGATCCACCATCATTAGGAGAAACTTGCGGATTCACATCATCTTCAAGATTGTTTGATTCTTGATCGTCTTGAGAACCAGAAGGACCCGGAGCTTGACAAGATTTGACATGACCAGGATTATGAAACGACATGAACGGATACTCAGAGTTGAGATTGCCATCCTCGTCATTTTCAGAATCGTCACTAAAGCATCCCAAGTCACCTGATTCTTTCCTCGCTTTTCCTGAAAAATCAAACAAGTTAGAATTGAAAGATTTTGATAACGAATCTAAATCAAACAACCATTCGGGACCATGCGCCACTGACGGAAACGAATTTTCTAAAAACTTTACGTTAATAGTTTCAATAACAGTATTTGTTTTGCTATTAAAAACCTGATTGGCTTTAGAAACAGACGAATAACCAAGGAAAAATCCATCGTCAGATTTTGACTCAAATTCCCGAGATGATCATTTAAATTTAGAATCGATACAGGACAACCAAATGCTTTGAAGTATGAAATATTTGGTTTTCTTCCAAATAACAACTCATAAGATGTTTTCTGTTTATCCTGAACCAGTAATGTTCTGTTTTGTACAAAACATGCAGTAGCAATAGCTTCATCCTAGAATGGGATAGCGATTTTGGCATCTGCAAGCATGGATCTTGCTGCTTCAATCAGTGTCCGGTTTTTCCGTTCCGCAACCCCATTTTGTTGAGGCGTTCTTGGAGCACTAAATTGTCTAGCAATTCCTTTTTCTGCACAAAACATATCAACATTAGCGTTCTTAAATTCTGTTCCATTATCACTTCTTAAAGTTTTCACTTTGCAATCCAACTGATTTTCAACTTTGATAATAAATTCCTTTAACAACTCAGCAGTTTCAGATTTAACATGCAGAAAATAAACCCAAGAAAATCTAGTGAAATCGTCAATAATGACAAAACAGTAAGACTTCTTTCCGATGCTTTGCACATTTGTTGGTCCGAAAAGATCCATATGTAGCATCTGCAAGGGTTTTGAAATGGAGTTTTCTGGCTTGGACTTAAAAGACATTCGGTGCTGTTTTCCTTTCAAACATGCTGGACAGAGATCAGTTGTAGAGAACTTCTTTGAAGGTATTCCCACAACATGATTTCCAGTCACTAAACGATTCATGTTTCTGAAGTTTGAATGGCCCAACCGTCTATGCCAAAGCTGACTCTCATCATTTGAAGCATGCGCAATGAGACAAGTAGTTTCGGTTTCAGCATCAATCTGCGACATATCAAGCTTATATACATCACGATCTCTTGGAGCTTTAACGACCACCCACTCATTGTCAATCTTGAAACCTGGTTTGAGTATATAACAGAAAGAATCATCAAATAGAGTTGAATAAGATTTATCACAAATTTGAGATACACTTAGTAAATTAAAGTTCAACTGTGCACAATAGTTGACTTTATCAAAACTAATGACCCCATTCGATACGGTTCCTTCTCTTGTTATTTTACCACCGGCATCACCTCCAAATGCAACGTGTGTACCAATTTTCAGCTTGAAATCTTGAAGCAAGGCATGGTTGCCTGTCATATGCCGGCTACACCCACTATCAACAAACCATGAGTTGATAGGTCTTCTTGGGCGTACCTGCATTTCAACAATCACTTAGTTAGTTTGGTCAACCCAGGCCCACACGATCTTGGGTTTTCCGAATCTATCTGCAATAGTAACTTGTTGATATTGAATATGTTGAAAAATTGTTTCATTTAAGAGATTTTGATGCTGAAAACTGTTTCGCCCATTGGCATGAATTGATTGCTTTCTTCTCAAAGCACTAAACCTTTCCTCTAACTTAGGATCAAGGTTATTTTCAAACTTTTGGTTTCTTACCATCAAAGCTCTTGGTTTAAAACTGTTAACCTGCAAATTAGAAACTGAATTGTTTCGATTAAACTTTCTCAAAACAGGAGAATGACTTTGATTAACATTTTGAAAACCAAATGACTGATTTCTTCGAAAATTTGAAAATGGTGTCATTTCTCTTGTTGAGTTTGTTCGAAAGAAACAATCCTTTGTGTCGTGATTTCTCCTTTCACAAATTTCATAGAATTTGTTATAAAAACATTCTTCTGAAGAATGGTTTCTTTTGTCACAGAAACTGCAGTACCTGTTAAAGAAACATTCAGCAGTTGCATGGTTATAACGATCACAAATCTCACAGTGTTTCTTGCTAATCCTAAAGAGCCGATTGTTAACTTTTGATGTAGAACCAACTCGTGATTCATTTTCAGTTTTGTTCGGTTTTGGATTAACATGATTCTTTTGTGGAGACTTTGTTTGTGATTTTGATTGCATGGGACTTTGGTTCGATTTTAAACTGTTCTGTTTGGTTACCTTTTTAGATTCAATTCTCTTATCATTGACAGCGGAAGACTTAGGACCTGAACCTGTTTTCAGACCAGAGTTAGATTTGATTGGAGAATTGATTGGTTTACCATAAGATCCGTTCAAATCAAATGTTCCTGCAGACACAAACTTAATTGTTTTTCCTTTTGACACTTTCTTGACAGGTTTAACATTTTGAGCTTTGGTATTGTCATTTGATTTTATGACACTTTTACCTGTCGATTCTTTTGTTTCAGATTGATTGGTCATTACTTTCGATTTCTGCTTCTTTGCAGTTGAAACTTCAGCCTTCTTCACTGCATTCTTCTTGATCAACTGATCAGCAACTTGCGCCTTTTGTTCTTTCTTCCACCTGATGTATTCAGGATCATTGTATCCTGAAAATTCACCTTCTTCCTTCACTGTTTCTGACTTCGGATTCAGTTCCGGATACTCAACAAGTTGAATCAGAACAGGCTCTGATTTGTTGCTAGCTTCATCATCAGCTTCAGTTGTCACACCATCTTCTTCTTTCAAACTTTCCATCAGCACTTCAGAACCTTCAGACTCGGATTTACTTCTTTGAATTTCTTTGAATTTTCGTTCATTTTCAGGTGAATGATCAAATTCATTAAAGTTTTCCGGTAAGGTTTGTGTGATAGAATTTGGCATTGGTTCATGAGTGAAACCCAACCCGGTTTTGGTTTTGTTACCTCTTTCACTTACAAGTTGTTTCACCATGTTCTTACAACTTTTAACTTTTGTTAGTTCAACTTGCGTGACAGCATGAGCAACTTTTTCTTGTTCAAAGTTCTTTGTCATTTCTTCAAGTTGTTTTGTTACCAGTTCCATTTCCTTTAAGGTTTTGTTCCATGATTCTTTAAGAGACAAAATCGTCTCATCAGAAATTTTGTGATCAATTTTAAGTTGTTCATGAATTTTCTCATGTTTGCTTAATTTATCACCAATTTTAAATGAATGAGTTCGATAATGTTCTACCTGTTGAATGCATTGTTCTGAACATAACCTTTCTTTCACATCAGCAGGTAATGGAACATAATTAGGAGGTAAATCATTACTAACCTTTGGTTGTTCAGTAGATGATGAAGACTCACTGGCTGTAGCCATCAGCGCAATTTCAGACTCAGATTCTTCAACAGGATCAGACTTAGCACTCCAGTCATATTCCTCTGAATCTTCACTCTCAGTATCAACCACTTTGATATCTCCTTCTTCTGACCAGTCTTCTTCTATTTCACATACTAGTGCCAAACTTGATGTAAGATCAGATGTGAATTGTTCTGCATACGCACTCCAATCATATCTGTCTTTTACACTAACTACCAGTGCCTTTGTTTGATCTTCTAGTTTCTTTCCTTCATCCTTCAATTCCGGCATGGGAAGACTTTGGTATGGTTTCTGAAAGAAACGTTGATTTCTTTGTGGATAACTTGAAGACTGTTGCGAACTTTGACCTTGACCTTCATTACTTGAACTGGCTTGGTCGTTGAAATTCTGATTCTTAGGAGCTTTACATTCCCTTGAAAAATGACCATAACAGTTACAATTAAAACATCTGGCCTTCGATTTGTCAAAACCAACCGTCTTGTTTGCATGAGGCTTGTAGCTTCGGTTAACATATGCATGCTTCTGCGTTCTATATGCAACCATCACCATCTGCCAGTTTAAATCCATCTCCTCAACGTCATCAGGATCCATCTCAAATAAATCTTGAAGGACAACGTCCATTTGACTCAAGTGACTTCCTTGGTATGCTTGAAAACTTGCCATAAAAGCTGTAAAGGCAGTTTTGGTCTCGTCATCTTGTAGTAAGATGTTCATCACATCTTTTACCTTGGCTTGAACATTCGAACTTTGAGTTTCTACTTGATTCTTCAGATTCTGACTTTGAACTTGAGCACTTGGTGGAGATTGAGGTTGAGAATAAGTTGGCGAACTTGGAAAGTATGATGAATCAGTATAAAAACTTGCGCCAACAAATAAATCACCCTCTTCTTCAAACTTTGTTGCATCTTGTGGAAGAAAAGCATTCTCCACTGTATTCGCAGGATTCACAATATATTTGTATTGTGCATGTGAACCAGTTCTATCAGTGTTTCTAGAACCTTCATCAATATCTACCTCTTCAATCTTTGCAATGAGCAAATCTAGATCCATTAGAAACTTCTCAGTATGTTTCAAGAGTGTCACAGTTTGTTTCCATGATGATGGAAGTGCACATAATAATCTGTCATTAAGATCTTGGAGATCTGTCTTTGCACCGGCATTGGACATTTCAGTAGTCAGATGAACAAACCTATTCATCATTTGGTGCACTGATTCTCCAGCAATGTGTTCAAATAACTCCAACTGTCTCTTCAACTTTTGTTTCTTGAGACTTCTGAGTTGTTCACCTCCTTCACAAATGGAATTCAAAGCTTTGAACAATGTGTATCCTGTTTGATAGGTGTCCAACCTTGACAGTACTTGTAGTGGCAATCCCTTACACATCAGAGAATATGCTTTGCTATCATTCTTCACTTTCCTCAAATCTTCTGCTGACAAATTATCCTCTGGATAAGGTTCAGTAGAGTCTTTGGTGTAGGTACTTGCACTATCTGGAGCAGTCTGTGTAGGTATGTGAGGACCCTTGTCAACTGACTTCCAAAGATCATTGTCTATTGAGCAGAGATGATGCTTCAGTCTAATCGTCCAATTCTTGAAATCTGCACGATTGACAAGTCTAGGAACACGGTTATCAGAATCATCATTAGGTGCCATTTTAAAAGTTTTTAAAGAAAATATTTTTGGTTTTTGTTAATTTTTGAAAAGAAATTGTTAAACTATAAAAATAAAGACAAGTAATTAAAGACAAGATAAGAAAATAAGGATTAAAACAACTAAAAATGAGTCACACGGCTGAACAGTGAAAATTCCTTCTTCACCCGGCTGAACAGTAGCTTTTGTCTTCACCCGGCAAAGAGAAAGTCTTCACCCGTCTAAACAGTCACACGGCTCAACAGTTGTAAGTCTTGGTTTCTTTACCCGGCAGAACAGTTACCCGGCAACAAGAAATAACTTCACACGGCAGATAACTTAACCCGGCTTGAATCTTGACACGGCAAAAAGCTATACCCGGCTGAACAGTTGTCGATCACACGGCAGTGTTGTTTACCCGGCTACACAGTTGTTGATCACCCGGCTAAAAATGTTAATCACCCGGCGTAACAGTGTATCACCCGGCACAACAGTTGTTGATCCGGCTGAACAGTAACACTTTTTCTTCGTCAAATTCTTTACCCGTCTAGCACAAAATCCTTTACACGGCTGCACAGGACCTAATTGTTCTTCAATCTAAGTCCAAAGGAAATTGTCTAAGTCAAATTTTATCACCCGGCAAGTTAATCTTCAACCAAGTTCATACTGTTCATCATCTTCATCATGAGAATTTTTCTGGGTTTATCTATAACTTGTCCAATTCGTTCAAAATTCACACACAAGCTGTGAAATGGTCCGATTATCAATCCCTAATCTCAATCAATCCAAAACATGATCAAATTTTGATGAATTTGAGCAAAATTCGATCGAACAGTAACTTTTTCAATCTTCTTAATTCCTCAGATCTGATGATAATCTGATGGAATTTGCACAATCGTTGTGAATTAGGAGTGATTGCGATGATAAATCACAACTAAAAACAGCAACAATTCATTCAGATCATGATATTTGAGCAATATTGTAGTGTTTTGCTTGATGAATAGCGAAGTACACAGTACCAACAGCTCTGATACCAATTGATAGGTTCAATTGGATCGTTAATATCGCTCAATGACCAGAATAAATCATACACAAACACAGTTCAATCATAAACACAATTCATACTAATAATTCTCTTTTGTATATTGATGATCAAAGCAGATTTGTAGTACAAGTGCAGGAGAAAATAAATCACACACACTTAGTTCTCTCTCTAACGTGAATAGTGATCTAGCCTCTCTCCTTAGACTCTATCACTACATGCTTTTAAGCAACAATTACAAGTTTAAGGAATATAACAAAATAGACCCTAAACTATACATAAAACATATAAACAAATACAAAGTAAATCTTAACTAGGAAATAGCCCTAACAAAAATTGAAATCCATAATAAACCTAATGAATTCGTCTTAGTCCTTTGAACATCGTACGATAGCTCAGGACTTGTTACGACTCTGTATGTGACATTAGCAACATGAAAAGTAATTTAGAATAATGTAGGACGCGTTACAACTTCTAAGACCACCTTACATCACCGTACGAAACATTAAAACTCCATAATAAACCTAATGAATATTGTTGGTCCATAAAGATCGTGATTTTAGTGCTATATTGACTTGTTTAACAGCAAAACACACAAGACTTGAACAACAAAGTGTATAATAACCAAACAAACCCAATAACGAGATTACACCACACAACTGAGGTATATAAGCTACAAAGATAAGTAGAATATGCTCCTAGCACCTCAGGTGAACAATTACACGACACAATCAGTAGATAAGAGTTTTGGTTAAAGGTGTGCAAAAGTTGTATTCACTTGTAGATAAGGTTACATTATATAACAGTCCTAGGTTCGCTGATAGATTCGCTGTAGCGAATCTATCTAGCGAACCACATAGGTTCGCTGGGCACAAGCAGGTTCGCCCAGTCGACACCAACATAATCACTACACTATGCTACGGGCGAATCTATAGGTTCGCCCGCAGGTTCGCTAGTACAAAACATACAAGTTACATACAAAATACAAACAAAAGTAACACCGACACACCGGTGAGTCCAACCTATACATGTGACTATGAATACTCCCCCTAGGTTGGACCTCACCTGGGGAAGTCTTCTGTTTAAGCTCCGTCTTTGTCTTGGCTTCAAAGGTTTTCAATGAAAGCTCCTGCCCTATCTTCGATACCGGCCAAAGGATTGGTAACGTCTTCAGATCCGGCCTCATCTTCACTAAAAATTAACATTGACTCTACGAACTCAGCATCAACGACATCAGCATCAGGCATTTGTTGAACAACCGTTTCCGCCTGTATCTCTGCAGTATGCTCCTCGCCCGTTACTTCCAGATCTACAACCTCCACTGGTTTCTCGAACCTCTTCTCAATCGATTGATCCAGCTGTCTAGACAAATCATCCATGTCCATTCGCTGATCATCAGTCTTCCTCAATCTCTCATTCACCGACTTTAGTTCAGCACGAATTCCACGAGCTTTGTTTGCGACCTTTACAAACAGGTTCGCCTCAGTTCTTGTATCATCCCCAGCCCCGTGCTTAATCCTGTTCTCGCATAAAACTCTCAGATCTTCATCACAAAAAGAGAAGACCTCCATTGGGTCAAACAAGCGAATGTCTGGACGGTCTTCCCCTTTTAATCTGATAACAGCTTCACCCGTACTGTTATCGTAAAACCACTTAAGGAAATCATTCAGTCTTGGTGGCTGTGTATCTGGAAATGTGACCCTTGTCATAACCTTCGGGGCTTCAATCTTCAAAACAATTTTTCCCTTCCACGATACCCAATGCCTATCCCTTTTCTGCCTCATCCTTCTCGGCTTCTGATATCCAAAATCAGCAAAATTTGTCTTTGCGGCCTCCCTGATTGTTACCTCGAACGCACAGGCCCTCCCGCTATCTTCTTTACCAAGCAATGGAAGATTAGCCAACCTCCGCAAATCCCACCGAGGAAAGGTGGCGAAATGCTTCCTGTTCTTGATATACGAAATGTCACCTCCCCTCCTTTTGATCATATACGCATCCACAAGGGAATTGTATTTCCATGCAATCACCTGTCTATCCAACTGGGAGGTGTTTGGCTGATCAATATGCTGAAATATGGGCACCTCGGGAACCACTTCTTCTTCCTTCCTAAACCACTCTGATTTGTCTAATTCAACGTGCTCAAACTGATAACTCACCCCCTTTTCTTCAACCTTATACGTTTCCGGCTCATCTTCCAGATCCTCCTCACTATCAGCATCGATATCAATCTCTGGTTCATCTATCAAAGTAAAATTCACACCAGATCCTCCGACCACTTCATCTCCTTCAAAAACATCCAAATCAATGCCCATTTCCTCATCAAACATTTCCTCAACAACTTTGCCCTTCCCTTTGTCAGAATCCCCAAATACAACGTCCATTAACGGATACTTTGCAGCATCCGTTAAGGAGTTCAGTTCAGCTTCGGTCATAGCAGGCTCTGTCCCCTCTTTTTCTTTCAGACTGTTCAGTTCTTTGAAAATCCTGACCATCAAACACTGCTGATCCTTCATCATTCTTCCCATTTCATATATAACTGTCGACTTCTCAGCATCCTGTGTCTCCAACTCTTCATACTTTCCTTTCAATTCAACCAATTCTGCCCTCAAACGCTCAACTTCACCCTTTAATTCACCAGCTGATTCAGAAGATGTACCCCTAGTATCGTGCTTCGCCTTCTTTGACCCTTCAGCTTGAGCATCAGATTTCCTCTTGGTTCGCTGTTCCCTACCAGCATCGATTTCTGCCTGTATCTCATCAACCTCTCGTACAAACGAATAATCTTTCTCTTTTGCGTACGCCTTCCTTTTCTTAATCTTCTTCTCAACCTCCTCAATATTCTCACCACCACGTTTTCTCTCAGACTCCATTAACCTCTGTATCTGTACCCATCTATCTGCCGGGTACATATTTTCCCACAAAAACGAAGGCCTCCCCACACAATCAGCCTTTACTGACTTACAATCACGGAATATCCTTGGGTGCATCTCCCATATCTTCAGAACATCTCCAACTACCTGCAGATTCGGCAGTTTGTCATTCAGCACCATCTGAATGAATCTCGGATACATCAACCATTTAGCGGATTTGCTAGCATGGATGTTCTCGAGCATATAATTGTAGATCAGTTTCGAAAGATTTGCTTTCTGCCCTCGGCAAAACAGCATCATAGCCCGTGCCCAGTCCAAATTCAGTCCGTCTGTACCCCCTTTCCTATGATCCAGGCACATAATAAACACGTGTGCAATATACCTCCATTCCTGGATCAGATAGGACTTCACAAACTCCATCTTCTTCTCACCGGGCATCGGTCCCTCATAACCTGCAGTCCGGAATGCCCCATACACTTCTTCAGCAGTCATACTGACCTCCTCACCCACATCCTCTTCTAACCTCAAGATTCTAGCCAGATCGGCTTCAGTAAACTCCAAATCATAGCCACCGACTTTGGCACATTTACGCGATGGCTGTGTAGACACATTCATCATTGCAGTTCTCCAAAAGTCTCGAACATGCAGCTCGTATATGGTAGGTGAGTGAGAGATGGCGTGATGTATATGAGATGACTTCAGCCACTTGATACAGTCTCTATAGCCGCCGGCCTTATCGTGATTCTCATCAAGCAAAGCACACATATTGTGCTTTCTTTCGAAGAATAATGTTGACATTGTGCCTGAAAAATAAACGGAGATTGATCAGAAACGAAGATTTGAAAAACAGTTAATAGATTCGCTGGAAATTAGCTTCGCTTGAAGAGCGAACCTGAGATTTGGCACCAAAACCTATAGATTCGCTGACATGAAAAATCAGTCATTTTGGTCGAGCGAATGTATAGGTTCGCTAGAAACAGTCGGGCGAATCTATGTTGATGCGCGGGCAGCATAACGACATAGGTTCGCTCGAAGTTTTGAACTTTCGTTCAAATTCGCCAGATGAACACGTAGGTTCGCTGGAAACCCTAGTTTCTGAAAAACGGCCAGAATCACACACGATACAACATTAACAGCCAAACAAGGCAACAATCAAGTAATATAAACATTAAACGAGGAATTATGAAGTAGATTCCTAACTATAAACACCAAATCAGTCATTTAAATTACATACAATCACAGATCGACAGATTTAAGAGGTTTAAGATGCGATTAAGAGTTTAAAACAGAGATTAAGATGAAGGCGATCACATACCGGACAATATTAGTGATGTTTAAGTGTGAAAAACCGGTGAAATAGTGAGAATCGAACGTGCGGCTGTTGGATTTTGAAAAACTTGCTACAGTAATAGTGACAACGAATGTGTGAAATGCTTCGCTGTCACTGTATATATATACAGACACAGGTTCGCTGGCAGACAGACCAGCGAACTTTAGATTCGCCCGAAGACCAAAAGTCAAGACAGCCTGCGGCGGCGATGCAAAGAGGTTGCGGGCGAACCTGAGGTTCGGGCGAACCTGTAGGTTCGCTAGCAGGTTCGCTAGCACACAAATTAAAATATTTTTGGTTTTTCCCAAATTTTAAATTCTTTGTAAATCCACGAAACCGTCCCACGAATTCAACGCTCCAAAAAAAAATAGACATATAATCCTAAAGATACAAATAATAACAAGATAGAATTTAAAAAAAAATAAAATAAAATGAAATAAAAAGACAAGAATTTTAAACGCTGAAGAAGGATATATATATTTATCATGATGTTTTGAGCAGAATCCGGAGAATCATCGATTGGCGGGATTGCAGATATGTTTGTCCATTTAAACCCATGCCTTAGTCCTTTCAACAAGAGATCAACAGCTTCTTTTATCATGTTTTTGGTTTGATTGAAGAAGCTCAGACAACTCGGTCCCCACAGACATCTAGGTAAAAAGAACAAGTTCTGTCATCAGGATATATCTGAGCAATACGATTGACTTTGCTTGAATTTCAATGATCAACTTTTGAATGTTGATCGATGCATTTGCTTCTTTTGACACTTGTGCAATTTATGCATCTTTTCATTGTGAGTGGAGCTTGTCAGCAATTGATTCTTTTGAACACAATGCGACTTATTATTTGGGAAACTTAAATAGTCCAGAGCTCCAGGTCTATACTGACGTATAACAGAGGAGATAAACATTTGAGCATGCTCGGTGAATCTTCAGGTCAATACTTCCGTATAGCAGAGAAGATTCACCAACTCCAGGTCAATACTTCCGTATAGCAGAGGAGTTAAGCACTTTGACTCAATATGTTCTGAGGAGTTAACAAGTAACTCACTTAGAGATTTTCCGAAGAGCATCACTAGCAGCTTTTTATTTTATTTGTTTTGCATACTAGAAACTCGATTCGGGGAAAGGGCGAGGGTGATTTGGGATGTTTGGGGAAATCAAGGCAAAGATTTGACGCTCTCAACCCATTTTTGACAGAACCCTTATCTTTGTGCAATCCAATCATGTCAAGGAGAAAATCCTTGTTGTCGAGATCTTGAACGTTATGTTTGGCTGCACAATCACTGTTTACTTTGTTTTCGGGCTGAGCCTATCTGACATATCCCAAACGCAATGCTTCTGACCTCCTTCAACGACTTTTCAACCTCAATCAAAACGGAGATCCTGAAATAGCAAAATTTGAAAAACTATAAATAGTTAATCTTTTATATCTCCCCCAAAATTTCTATATTGTAGCTATCTAATAAGAAATTTTTGTTTTTCAGATTTTCATAATATATATATACAAAAAAAAAATAAAAGGAAATAAAATAAAATAAAGGAGCGAAGAATTAGAGTGACCCACGGAATTTTTCAAAGAAGAAAAAAAAGAAAAAGTTATTTACATATTTACAAATTGATTCTCACAGAAAAAGGTTTTCAAAAAGATATAAGTCCCAGCATGGAGATCAGTTCATAAAAACGTGGTTTGTCGAAAGTTTTTGTGAAAAGATCAGCTTTTTGCTTTCGAGGTTCGATAGGAATAATATCAATAAACCCCTTTTCCTGTGCATCCCTGATTGCATGAATTCTTGTTTCAATGTGCTTGGTGCGAGTGTGATGAATAGGATTCTTGGCAATTCCAACAGCAGCTTCATTATCACAAAATAGTGGCGTATGAAGAAAGTTGATGCCATAATCCATCATCTGATGCTGAATCCAGAGCACTTGGCAACAGCAACTTGAAGCAGCAATGTATTCTGCTTCTCCTGTGGACAGAGAGACGGTTGTTTGCTTCTTGCTTTGCCAGGAAACAAGACATTCTCCAAGGTATTGACATCCGCCAGTGACTGATTTTCTGTTAATCCTGCAACCAGCATGATCACTATCAGAAAAAGCATGTAAATTAAAGTTCCCACCTTTTGGGTACCAAAGTCCCAAACGAGAGGAACCCTTAAGGTAGCGAAAAATGCGTTTAACAGCTTTCTCATGTGATTCTTTTGGGTTGGCCTGGAAACGAGCACAGTAACACACGGCAAATGTAATATCTGGTCGGCTTGCAGTCAGAAAGATGAGAGATCCGATCATCGAGCGGTACCGATGAGCATCCACAGGATTCCCATTATCATCGGAAGTAAGGCATGTTTGAGCTGTAAAAGGAATCAATTCAGGAGAAGAATCATCCATGCCAAACTTCGTGAGGATCTCTTTGATATATTTCTCTTGGTGGATCAGAATTCCATCAGGCTTTTGTTCAACTTGCAGCCCCAAGAAGAAACACATCTCCCCCATTATCGTCATTTCAAAGCGATCCATCATCACCTTCTTAAATTCTCTACACAGCCCTTCATTAGTCGAACAAAAAATGATATCATCAACATACACTTGAACGATCAGCAGCGCACCATTCACCTCCTTCTTGAACAATGTCATATCTATAGTCCCACGAGAGAAACCTTTGCTGAGAAGATACTGTATCAGAGTTTCATACCAGATACGTGGAGCTTGATGCAGCCCATACAAGGATTTATCAAGCTTGTAAACCTTTGACGGGAAATCTGGATCTTCGAAACCCGGTGGTTGACATACGTAGATCTCCTCATCGATGTCTCCATATAGAAATGCACATTTCACATCCATCTGATAAACTTTAAAGTTTTTGTTCGCGGCATGAGCAAGAAAGATTCTGATGGCTTCAAGGCGAGCGACTGGAGCAAAAACTTCGGTGTAGTCAAACCCCTCCTCTTGAGCAAATCCCTGAACAACCAACCTCGCCTTGTTTCTGATAACAACACCGCGATCATCTGGCTTGTTTCGGAAAACCCATTTAGTGCCGATTGGACACTTATTAGGAGGAAGATCAACCAGTTCCCAAACTTTAAGCTTCCTAAATTGCTGCAGTTCCATTTGCATGGCGTCCACCCAACTTGGATCTTCAAGTGCTTGTTTATAATTCTTTGGGACAACTTGAGACAGAAAGGCAGCATAGAGACATTCATTAATCAAACCACTCTGACTCCGAGTTCGCACACCATCAGTAATTGATCCTATGATATAATCATGAGGGTGGTTTTTCAAGGTTTTGAAGTCAGCGTTGAGGGTTGAGGGTGTTTGATTAGATGGTTGTGAAGGTGTATGTGATGTTGGAGGAATTGTATTAGTGGTGGATGATTGAATGGTAGTGGATGAGGATGGAATGTCTGATGGAGAAGTTGAAACAGTTTGAGGTGGTGGAGGTGGTGGAATGTCAAATGAAGTGGGAGGTAGTTGTGTAGTTGAAGGTTGTGGTTGTGATTGTGTAGGTGGATGGTTAAAGATAGAAACTGATGTGTGTGGAATGATATCATCATCGTCAGAGTCAGGAAGATTAAATGATTTGAAAATAGTGGTTGAATCATAAAACCATGCCGGTTGACTGCCAATACTGGTAGTGTTTGATTCTTGCCAGTCAACATAGTAGGATTCTTGCACAATCCGCGTTCGCTTGTTGTAAACACGATACGCCTTTTGTGTGTTTGAGTATCCTACAAAGAAGCATTCATCAGAAACAGCACCAAACTTCGTCTTCTGATCTTGAGTATTCAAAAGAGTGCAAGAACATCCAAAGGGGCGCAGAAAATAAATCAGCGGCTTAATCCCTCGAAATAGCTGGTATGAAGTCTTCATCTTTTCTTTGACAATCAGTACCCTGTTCAGAACATAAGCTGCACAATTAACTGCCTCCGCCCAGAAAATAATTGGAAGCTTTGACTCAATCAGCATAGTTCTAGAAGCCTCCACAAGGTTTCGATTCTTCCTTTCAGCAACACCATTTTGTTGTGGTGTTCGTGCAACGCTAAACTGTCTGAGAATACCCCGTTGTTCACAGAAAGAATTGAAGATATGGTTTCTGAATTCAGTTCCGTTATCGCTTCTGATGGCTTGAACCTTTCTCTTTCCTAGAACCTCGATTTGAGGGATCAGCTTCATCAACTCTTCAGCAGTCTCACTCTTGTATGCCATGAATCTCACCCAGGTGTACCTAGAGTAATCATCTGTGACAACCAAGCAATAAGACTTTTTAGCAATGGATTTGACACTTATTGGACCAAATAAATCAATATGTAACAATTCGAGGGGTTCTGAGATGGTATTTGTAATTTTAAGTTTATGTGGCTTTTTGTGCTGTTTTCCTTTAGCACAAGCCATGCATTTCTCAACCACTGAAAAATCTTTGAGTGGTAAACCCCTAACCAAATTGTTCTTAACCAATTTATTCAGAATTTTAAAATTAATGTGCCCTAAATGTCTATGCCACTGAAACGATTCAAAAGATGAAGCTTTAGACATGAGACAGGTCACGGTGGAATTTGATTCCTTTGATCCCATATTCAGCATATAGGTATCATTTCGTCTCGGAGCTCGCATGATCATCATTTCTTCAGGAATAGTAAACTCTGGCTTCAAGAACAAACATTCATTTGGAAGAAACATCACTGGAATATTCTTATCACAGATTTCTGATACACTGAGAAGATTGAAAGCCAGTTCAGGAACATAGTTGACATCTTCCAGAGTAAGTGAACCATTTGAGACTTCTCCTTGACCAATCATCTTGCCACCTTTCTTGTCTCCCGCAAAAGCAACATATCCGCCATTTATGATCCTATATTTAGTCAGTAGGTCCTTCAACCCTGTCATATGTCTGGAACATCCGCTGTCAATATGCCAATGACTATTTACAACGGCATTAGAATGTTCCTGACATTTATTAAAAGAAATGAAAAGTTAGACCTTTGAAATTGGCACCCAAGCCCTTGTGTACTTGGGTGGTGGAGCAGATGAATAATTACAAAAGAAATTATTTACAAATGTGTTTAATCTTTTTCCGAAAGATTTTTGCTTTGAGCTGTTTTGGATTAACTTAGGGCATTGCTTAACAATATGACCAGTATTCCCACACTTAAAACAATTAGACTTCAAACCCACTTTTGAAACTTTGTTAACCGGAACTTTGTCTATTTCAATTTCCTCATCACATTCAGACAGTTGAGAGTTGCAGTCACTGTAAGATTCATAAGGTTCTTTTGACTTAACTGTTGTGACTTTTACCTTTTTAGATTCAGATTTAGGTTTAAGAATGTATGAAAAAGATGACTCATTGTCTTTTGGTTTTGAAATTCTCACTGGTGTGAAAGATGGAATTTGATGAGTGAAGAATTTTTGAAAACAGTTTGTTTTGGTTTGACTTTCAGAGACATGACCTGAAAGTTTGTCTTTGCCATTCTCACACGCATTTTCAAACAAAACATCATTCAACACATTAGGGTTTGAAGTAGTGCACCCTAAGTTACCATTAAACATAGAATTGTCTGAATATAACACATTACTACAAACAGAGTTAATTAAACTAATGTCTTCAAAAGACTTCTTGGAATCAGAACTAGAGCAATCACTAATGCTAGAACAACCGAGCCCAACACTCCCACCATAGGCGTAATCCTCTCTAACCTCCTTAAGATTTACTTCACTTAAACCTGCAATGGAACTGTCAGTATCATTCTGTATAATCTCTTGTATTAACTCATTTGAGGGATGAGGAATAGGTGTTGGAGAGTAACAGAAGGTACTAGGTGGGGGATATGCATATGTTTCATTGTTGTTAAGACCCAAACCTGTCTTAACTCTGGCCCCCTGTTGTTTCTTGCAGAGTTCCTCCCTTTTCATACTAGATATTGTCCACTACTGCAATTTGTTTTTAAGTTTTCTTGCTTCAAATTCAGCAAGTGTAACTTGCTCAGTCAAGTAGTTTATTTCACAGTTCTTTTCCAAAAGAGTTCTTTTTAAGTGTTCATTTTCTTTTAAAGCTTCTCTTAATTTGACAAAATATTTTGATTCACTTAATTTAAGCTCTTTGATGGTCCTTTTTAATTTGTTTTCGTTTGACATTAACAATTTATTAGCTTTGTATATGCCAATTAAACGAATTTTGCAAGCAGATGAACACATATCTTCAATAACATCATAAGGAAGACCAATTACCAGTTTTTCAGTAGCAAGAGCACGATCACACTGGCAGTAGGGAGTGCTCCTTTTGAATTCATCAACTGCATCAAGCCTCGCCTTCTCAATCATTGCTTCCAAGTTAAGCTTTGACTCCTCCTCATTCTTCACTTCATTAACAGCAGCTTCACAAACCAATCCTGAATGATTCAGATGCCCTTGAACAATAACATCTGATTGATCTTTATCAACATTCTCCACTTTCTCTTCCTCATCTTTACCATAAAATTCTTTGAACGGATCAAAGCAATTTATATCGTTGTCATCAATCTCAACAATCTCAGCAACAAGGGCATGATTAATCTCCTCCTTGGTTTCTTCAATTTCTGCACTCCAATCAAAGTTTGTGAGCAGTGCAGTTTCATTCTTTGATTTTGCTTCCTCAAGCCTTTCTTGATTTGGAGCAGATCTTCGATTTGCAGAGTTTACTGGTTCAGTAACAGTTGGTAAAGGACATTCCCTTTTGAAGTGACCCAATTGTTTGCAGTTATAACACCTCAGCTTTCCCTTGTCATACCCCAGCTTGCTATTCTGTCCCTGATTTCCAAAGTTTCTTCTACCTGTTCTTTCCATAAATCGTCTGGCACGAAGAGTAAGCATGGCCATTTGACATTGGATGTCGGTTTCTTCCAGATCATCAGGATCCACCTGATACATATCTTCTACAGTCATCCCCTTTACCTTCAACTCACCAGCAACAAGAGCTTCATAGCTATGAACAAACATTCCAAATAAAGCCATAGTGTCAGATGGGATCTGAGTGTTGACAGATGCATTTGAGCTTGAACCAGCATTTGTGGATGCACCAACAGATTTAGCAGACATATGACTCAATGATCCTCCAGGTGCAGCACTGTAGATATAAGAGTTTGCAGCGGATGAAATAAGTGCAGCATTCTGAAAAGGAATGTTTGGAACCATCATAGACTGATTGTATTCTCTTCTTTCACATCAAGGTCGAAAGACTTCAGCTTGTTTATAACATCCATCAGCTTGTAGTCAGGAAAGTTTCTTTCTTGTTTCAACAGCTTGATTTGAAGACTCCACTGAGGAGGAAGAGAATCTAACAGTTTTGAGACTTGTTCATGATTACCCAGCTTATCATCATACTTCTTCAGATTACTTGATACAGATAGGAATCGATTTGTAATATCAGTCAAGTTCTCTTGCGAATACCCCACGAAAGAGTTGAACTCTTTTCCAGCTTGAGCTTTTCTATCCAGTTTCAGATCCTCATTACCATCATAAAACTCACACAATGCATCATACAAGCTTTTTGCAGTTGTGTGTTCAGCAAACCTGTTGAAGATATCCTGATGCAAGCAAAGTATCAATGCCCCGAGTGCCTTTTTGTCACGATCAAGTAACTTGGTATATGCTTCAGTAAAAGTACTTGGATCTGTGTTTATTGAAGTGACAGTTCCTTCAACTGTCGTTGGCACGTGCGGACCATTTACAATAGATTCCCATTGGTTGTAGTCCGTGTAGTAGAAAAAGGCTTTCAAACATCTTTTCCAGTCTTCAAAGTTTTCACCACTAACAAGCCTCGGTGGCCTGTTAGGTTGAACGCTATCCAGATCATTCATATTCAGTGTTGATGAAGTCATAACTTTGAACAGATTATAGATTCGCTGAAGACAAATAGATTCGCTGGCTAGATTCGCTCAAAGAACACAGCAGATTCGCTGGTAGATTCGCTGATGACAGATTCGCTAGACAAACAAAACAGATTCGCTGACAAGCAAGCACAGTTTCGCTCGCTTGATTTTGGCAGCAGTTTCGCTTGCACAATGAGCCAAACAGGTGAACTTTCGTTCGATGAAATGTCAGATTCGCTAGCCACAACACAAACCAAAAGTACAAAAATTTGAAATAGATTCGCTGGATGAACAGCTAGATTCGCTGGAAGAACAGATAGATTCGCTGGGTTACGAACCAACCTGTAACAGTACGAAAACAACCCGAACACCTTCAAAAATTGACCATTTGCAGACACGTTTGTTTCAAAAGCTTCCTATGACCAAATAACACAATACTTGAGCAAAATACAACTCCAAAACACCAAAACAAGCCCAGAACAGAATCAAATAGTGTTTTGACCCAAAAACCCCAAAATCAACACAAAAATCACTAGAATCAAACAATCAAGAGCACTAAGGCTCTGATACCATATTGTTGGTCCATAAAGATCGTGATTTCAGTGCTATATTGACTTGTTTAACAACAAAACACACAAGACTTGAACAACAAAGTGTATAATAACCAAACAAACCCAATAACGAGATTACACCACACAACTGAGGTATATAAGCTACAAAGATAAGTAGAATATGCTCCTAGCACCTCAGGTGAACAATTACACGACACAATCAGTAGATAAGAGTTTGGTTAAAGGTGTGCAAAAATTGTATTCACTTGTAGATAAGTTTACATTATATAACAGTCCTAGGTTCGCTGATAGATTCGCTGTAGCGAATCTATCTAGCGAACCACATAGGTTCGCTGGGCACAAGCAGGTTCGCCCAGTCGACACCAACATAATCACTACACTATGCTACGGGCGAATCTATAGATTCGCCCGCAGGTTCGCTAGTACAAAACATACAAGTTACATACAAAATACAAACAAAAGTAACACCGACACACCGGTGAGTCCAACCTATACATGTGACTATCAAATACTTCCGAGTCATTTAAACATCGTACGACAACTTAGAATATCTTACGACTCTGTATGCCACATTAGCACCTTGAAAACCATGTTAGCATAATGTACGACACGTCACAACTCCTAACAACACCTTACAATACCATAAGTGAAAATGAAATCCATAATAAACCTAATGAATTCTTTCGAGTCCTTTAAACATCGTACGATAACTCAAGACTTGTTACGACTCTGTTTGTGACATTAGCAACAAGAAAAGCAATTTAGAATAATGTAGGTCGCGTTACCACTTTTAAGAACACATACATTACCGTACGAAGCATTTAAACTCCATAATAAACCTAATGAATTTCTCCGAGTCATTTAAACATCGTACGACAACTTAGAATATCTTACGACTCCCTATGCCACATTAGCACCTTGAAACGCATGTTAGTATAATGTACGACACCTCATAACTCCTAACAACAACTTACAATGCCGTACGTAAAATTGAAATCCAAAATAAACCTAATGAATTTGTCTGAGTCCTTTGAACATCGTACTATAACTCAGGACTTGTTACGACTCTGTATGTGATATTAGCAACATGAAAAGTAATTTAGAATAATGTAGGACGCGTTACAACTTCTAAGAACACCTTACATCACATTAGGAAACATTAAAACTCCATAATAAACCTAATGAATTCCTCCGAATTATTTAAACATCGTACGACAACTTAGAATATCTTACGACTCTCTATGCCACATTAGCACCTTGAAACGCATGTTACTATAATGTACGACACCTCACAACTCCTAACAACACCTTACAATACCGTACGTAAAATAGAAATCCATAATAAACCTAATGAATTCGTCCGAGCCCTTTGAACATCGTACTATAACTCAGGACATGTTACGACTCTGTTTGGGACATTAGCAACATGAAAAGCAATTTAGAATAATGTAGGACGCGTTACAACTTCTAAGAACACCTTACATCACCGTACGAAACATTAAAACTCCATAATAAACCTAATTAATTCCTCCGAGTCATTTAAACATCGTACGATAACTTAGAATATCTTACGACTCTCTATGCCACATTAGCACCTTGAAACGCATGTTAGTATAATGTACGATGATAGGTTCAATTGGATCGTGAATATCGCTCAATGATCAGAATAACAAGTACACAAACACAGTTCAATCATTAACACAATTCATTCTAATAATTCTCTTTGTATATTGATGATCAAAGCAGTTTTGTAATACAAGTGCAGGAGAAAAATAAATCACACACACTAAGTTCTCTCTCTTACGTGAATAGTGATCTAGCCTCTCTCCTCACACTCTCTCACTACATGCTTATAGCAACAATTACAAGTTTAAGGAATATAACAAAATAGACCCTAAACTATACACAAACATATAAACAAAATACAAAGTAAATCTTAATCTAGGAAATAGCCCTAACAGTACTCCCCCTAAGATTTATCTTTGAATCTTCAGCAAAATCTTCAAATCTTTTTCTTTTTGTTCAGCATCAATCTCTTTCACCAATCTTCTGGTTCTTCTTTTATATCCAGCAGCTCTTTTCCTTTAAACTCTTCTTGAACTTCTCTGCAATCTTGGCTTGTCGTGGTTTGGACTCGTTTGTAAGAATTGGGCAGGCATTCATGCGTCTCAGTGAATCCAGATTTAAACCTGCAAAGTCAATGTTAGCATAAAATTCAAATGGCATCTCCTGTCCTTTGACTTGCACCTCCAAAGTACCCTTTGCACTGATCCTCATAAATTCTATCTCTGGTATGTCAACCCTCACGAGATTAGAATTTAGCAGTGCTTTCCTCACTCGAATTTTCTCAGATGCAGCAGCTATTACCTCTATCATCACCACAAACAATTTCCTATCTGCTTCAGCCAGTTTATCTTTACATTTTTCCATTCTATAACTTCTCAGAAAATCGATGTATGATGGATGCAACAGTTTCAGCTCAAAGGTACTAAATAGAGTGATCATATCTTTATCCCAATCTTACAAATTTCGAACAAGCTTCAACTCAAAAGTTTCTTGATTGTAGAAAACTCTAAGTATTGGCTTCGTCATTTGAGAACCATCTATCACTTTCAGTCCTGGATTGGTCACTGACAACCAATCTCTTTTTCTTTCTCTCTTTTTTCGCTTGCACATACGCACTATCTTCTTGTTGACCTCTGAAATCAAGATACTTCGGTGGTCTAGCTATCCCGGCATCCAACAGCATTGCACATTTATCACCACGCTCAGCATGCGTGTGATTTATCAGCCTGAGTTTGTGCAGCTCTTTCAAGTCTTGAACTTCCAATTTGAAAATGCTAGAGTAATAATGGTATACGTCACATAAACCATTAACTCTCTTTATCATGAAAGCATCAAACACCTCATCGTATTTCCATGCAATGATCTTTACCTTCTTGTTCTTTTCTGGTACAATCATAGAATCAAGAAGTTCAGCGATAGACTGACCCTTGCTCAGTAGTGACCTCACAACGTCACCTGCTGTGGCTGATTTATGCCATGATTCACGTACCTCCATCGGTATGTTATATGACTTGACTTCACTAGGAAACATGTCCATTAACTCATGCCTTTTCTTATGTGCATTCTCAGGTAGAGCCATCACCGGTAATTCTTTTGGTCCAAGAATTTTGTATCTCTTTGTCAGCTCGAAGTATTGAGGATTGTTGTAGTCCAAATAAAACATACGATTGTACATTTTCTCTGTCTTCATAAAACTAACAACAATTTTCCTCAAAGACTCAGATTTCAATCTCTTCAGAGTCTTGTACGGATAATTCCTTGAGCTCAGCCAATCACGCATCTCTCTACTTGACATTTCTTCAGGATTCTGATGATAAAGCTCAGTCGGAGGCAAATCTTCGATGTTCAAACTTTCTTGCAGTGGTGTCCACTCACCCAGTTCAATGACAAACTCTTTTTCATCAGCAGCAGCTTTGTCTTGAACAATTAGACACTTTTCATACTCTTCATTTATCTGGCTCACAGTCAAACCATTCAGAAACACAGCATTATACTTCATCTTTTCAAGATAAGCAAATCTTTGGTCTAAATCATCTGGAATCTCTTGATCAACATTAGTTTCTGGCTCAGCTTCATTTTCATATTCAGTAAAGTCTATATCATCCAAATCATCTAAAGCTTCAATCATAGGTGCATTGTCAGTTTGAACCGGCTCAAACTGACTTTCTTCTTCAACTACATTTTCAGGCACATTCTCAATCACTTCAATATTTTCAGGCACATTTTCCATCACTTCAACAGTTTCAGACAGTTCTTCAACTATAACAGCTTCAGATTGAATCGGCTCAATCTGAACTGTTTTATCATCTTTCGCACCAGTCACAATCTCATCAACTTTTGCTAAATCAACTGTCTCAGTTTCAACTTCAGCTACAGATTGAATCGGCTCAATCTGCACTGTCTCATCAATCCTTGCCTTTTTCGAACTGCCTTCATCACCCATTATTTCTGGAACTGCATCTAATTTCCTTTTTCCCTCAGCTTTGTCAGAGATGACAGTTTTAGCAACAGCTTCATCGGGAATGACGATTGGAGATTCCACCCTTATGCCAACATTTGTAGTGCCTCGTGCTCTAGTCAGATAAACTTTTGGTTCTTGAGCTTCAGTCATTTCAACTACTTCATCTGAAAAATCTTTATCAGATGTTGAACCAGATTTCTTCGGTTTGGTTTCTTCCAGCCATTTTTCTAACATCTCTTTTTCATCTTCAAGCGTATTACATTCAGCTTTCAACTCAGTATAATCATACTTCAGATTCTCATGCTCCTCCTTCAATCTATTATATTTATCCTTCAGTTCATCATGCTCAATCTTCAACTTAAGATGATCTGCATCCAACTCTTTGAAAGTTTTCAAATTTTGATTGTGAATATCCCAAAACTCTTCAAACCTTTTCTTCTTTCTTACATTCGAAGACTTCAACAATTCATTTGCCTCTAACAGTTTTGCCACCATTTCCTCTAATTCAACAATCCTTTTCTTATCCTCATTTTTTTCAACACTTGACACAAAATTTGGTGAAGACTCCAAACCTTGTTCAATGTTTTGTGCAATAGGTGATGATGTGGTGGGTATATCAACAGAAATAGGATCAGTAACGCCAGCATCAGCTTCTTCAACTATCTGTGCAATAGTTTCAGCTTCGGCCATTACTTCCTGAGCAATCTGAACAACATCTATCAGTTCAGGTTCAACCAACACTTTCTCAACAGCCTTTGGTTCCTCTACTAACTTAGGCTCTATCATTGATTTTGATTTTCGTCTTCTAACATACTGAACAGTAGTAACCTTTGGACCTTCAGCAACTACTTCTTCTTCAACAGAAGCAACCTCAACAAGTTCTTCTATCACACTTTGTTCAATAACTCCAACATTCTCTGTCTCCAATTCCATCGGTTCAGTTGTTTCAATAATTTCTGCCTCCTCTGAATCAGATTCAGCATCATCACCACCATCATCATTACCATCTTCACTATCACTATCTTCCTCATCTCCATCATCATCATCATCATTATCATCTTCTTCTTCATTCTCATACTCATGTTCATCTTCTGGATGACGAGCAAAGTACTCATCATCATCTAACAAGTTATCAGGCACCTCATCTACCAAATCCTGAGGATTTACAATCTCTCAGTGTGAAATATGATGATAGACAATCTCAACATCTTCTTCATTATTTGCTATATCTCTCATATAGTCAAATAAATCCACACTAGGCACATTCCGATACTCATCTTTCTGTAAGATAGATCGTTCATGTCCTCAGTATATAATATACCTCCAGTATAACCTTCAGTTCTGATGATAGGATAGGCAACATTGATCATCAGTTGTAAGAATCTCGGGTACATGAGAAACTTAAACCTCTTGCCATTTACCAAATTAAAAACAAATCCATTCATGATCCATCTTGACATATTGAATGGTTTATTCTCAGCTATGGCAATAATCGGGGATGCTATGTCAGATGGGAAATTGTCAAAGCCTGCACTCCTCCTTGACATGCACTGTTGGACAACATAACATAACAACTTAAACTTCTTTCCCAACTTTGCCCTATAGAATTGTGAATTTGGAAATACAGGTGGATGACCCATATTAACAAAACACGATTGACACTCAGCCATAGTCAATTCATCATTCATTCCCACTTCATCTTCATCAATCTTTAACGCATTTCTGATTGCTTCTTCAGAAACTGTCAATACCATATCACTAGCAATATTGCCTCTAACAACAGCAACACCATTATCATCTCTGATCACTTCTGCTGTTCTCCAAAAACTCTTAATCAGCCTTGCATATATGACCGGTTTGGCACACATAGCATATACATATTTTGTCCTCTTTATAAACTTGATCATATCTCTGTAACCATCAGTTTCAGGGATAGATTCATCCAAACATGCCACCAAATTATGTTTGGGCTCAAACTTCAAATTCTCCATCTGTCAAAACAAACACAAAACATACAAGACACATGTGTTAGATTTTTCATCAATAAACTTCAAATTTTCATAAGTGTTTTTGACTAACAGTTAACATGTAAAACATTCATATAATCATTTTAAATCCTAAATTGTTCTAATAACCTGATTTTCATCATTTTGATCAAACAACTTTGAATTTTAATGATTATACAACATATTTCAATTTTAACAGTTTAACACTTAAAAACACAAATTTGAAAGTTATAAGATGAAGTTGTTTATCATGTTTTAGTTCAGTTTTAACATGGATTTGTCACTTTTAGCACACATTTCATCATTTTGAAGTTTAACATTTAAGAGCTTTCAAAGTTCATCAATGGCGATTTTAACTGTTATGACAATTTTGATTGATTCAGTTGGTTTTAAGGTGTTTTGGTGCAAATGAGTGATTGATTGTTGATGATCGACAGATTTTATACTTAAAGCAACATTCGATTTTGGTTTTAACACACACAATCAAAGTGTCGATTCAGTGATCAAAAACACTGTTCATCATCGTTTTTCATTTTATCGGTCGATTTGCAGGTTTATCAAGAACAAATCACAAGGACAATACCTTATTCAGTCGATTACACTTGTTACAGAACAATGACTGAATATGATAATCAAAACGATTTAAGTACAGGGGATTTGCTTGAAAGTGAATGTGAAAAATGATAAGTGTTTGTGAAGAGGCGGGTTTTTATATCGTTAAAAATTAGGTCAAACTTGAAGTGTCGGGTCAACAAAAGGGACGGGCAAGCTTAAAAAGCCCAATAAGCCTTGCCGGGTCAAGCACTGTTGATCCGTGTCATGCACTGTTGTGACGGGTCATGTACTGTTGGGACAAGTCACAACATGTGAAACACACTTGACGGGTCAAACACTGTAGAGACGGGTAAGTCACTGTAGTGACGGGTAAAGGTTAGGAACAACCACACCTGATGGGTTTTATTCATCACCCGGCAGAATAGTAGTCTTCAAATCATCACCCGGCAACCTTTCTTCATCACCCGGCAACACAGTTGCTTTTCTTTCATCCGGCTTGCTTTCTTCATCACCCGGCAACATAGTTGCTTTCACTTTCACCCGGCATGCTTTCTTCTTCACACAGCAACATAGTTGTCTTCTATATCACCCGGCATGCTTTTCTTCATTACCCGGCAACACAGTGTTATACACTTACACGGCAAGAAGATTTCTCTTTTACCCGGCTGTATAGTAAACACTTGTCACCCGGCAGATATCTATGACCTTCACCCGGCTGTATTTGACATGATCATTGCCCGGCTACACAGTAGTCATAATATCTTCACCTTTTTCTCAATCACCCGGCTTGTATCAAACTCACAACATTACCCGGCAGAACAGTTGTATCTGATATCTTTGCCCGGCTATAACACTTTGAGCAATTTTCTTCATTTTCCTCGTCTGTTGACTTTTTCAACTTCATTTATTGCACCTGCAAACATTCTCGACAAATTAATTAGACAAGATATCCTTAAAAATAATTTGTCACATTAATTATCAACAACATTAAACAAGCAATAACATTAATTCCAATTAAATTCATTTTTCTTTTTCTTTTTCAAAAATGTTTTTGCACAACCAACATTTTTATATCCCGAAGCAATTTCTGAAAATCACATTGCAAGACCTCGGGTTTGTTTTTAACATATCCAATACTTTTGCTTTTCATACCACATAATCTTGTTCATTCAAAACACACTTATTCAACAAATATTTTTGAATTTTTGTAGATGTTTTTCTTCAATTTATTCTCCCCCTAAACTTGAAATTTCTTGAAATTTTTAAGTTTAACAAGGATGTCGATGTGTCAATAAAGATTCCATATGCCTGTATACACAAAGCACACACATTAAAATAAAGACATATGCAATGCAATGAATCAAAATGTCGCAGTGAGATCATACCACACATTATCTGAACATGTTTTGCAAGTTTTGAATAGACATTTGACTTATGTTTGATTGAGTGATGATATGAAAACATACCAATTAGCTCGAGTTGACACACTTACTTTTTCAGTATCATGATGATATTTAAGGTTTGATTAGAATGACTTATGTGACCCACATGTATACATATGTCAACATATTTCCTTATCAATCACTACCTGAATGCATATTGTACAAAACGTGGTCACTTACAGTCATACACAGTGTGGAATCTGGGTTCTATTCGGATTTGGTCCACATTTGGGACTCTTTTTGTTCCATCTTTGGGAATCTTTTGCTGCACCTTGAAGCTCAAAAGAGACTTCGTGTGAGACTTCAGGTCTGTGGTTACCACAACAAAGAAGCTCACGATGCGGTTCATCACACTGAATAGACTACATCGTTACCCGATCATGCACAACTATCATCACAAGCAATGTATCAAATGATATATATCTAGACATGTATAACAATGGAACTTAACACAAAGATCATTAAGTTTATGTTTGTCAACAATCAACTTACTTTTTCAGTCTAATTGCCTGAGCTGTCTAGCACATCAATTAACATTCATCAGCCTTTATTAAAAATGATGTAACAAATAATGTCTAGTGTAACTATCATCTCTCACTCTGTGCAATATAGATTCTTATGACATGATATTTTCTTTTCTTTTTGCTTTTATATTTTGTATTTGCTTTTCTTTTTCATGCACACACACAATGCAAAACATAAAATAAAAGACAACGGAATCAATACTTGACATCAACTTATTATATTTTTGGCTTTTATATTTTCTGATTTTTTTGTTTGTTTTTACGAAACATAGAATCAATCATGATTGATTAATCCTATGGATTGAATTAAGAATTCAAACGGGCCTGACAAAAAGGATTTTGTGAAAAGATCTGCCAGTTGTTTGTCGGTATGAACTTTAATCAAAATTATTAAACATTTTTCAGAGTTGTCTCTTAAAAAGTGATATCGAATTTCGATATGTTTGGTTTTTGAGTGTTGAAAAGGATTAGCAGTAATGAACATAGCAGCAGTATTGTCTATGTAAATAGGAGTTTTGAGAAAGTTAAACCCGTAGTCAAGCAATTGGTTTTGTAGCCACAAAACTTGAGAACATCCTGCAGATGCAGCGATATACTCTACTTCAGCTGTGGATACAGAAACGTTGGTCTGCTTCTTGCATTGCCAAGAAACAAGTCTAGGACCTAGAAATTGACATCCACCAGTAGTCGATTTCCTGTCAAGAGCACACCCAGCAAAATCACTGTCAGAATAACTATATAATTCAAAATTTCCTTCATAAGGATACCATAACCCAAGATTCGGTTTCCCTTTAAGGTATCTGAAAATACGTTTCACAGCAACCAGGTGCGACTCTTTTGGATCAGACTGATATCTTGCGCACACACATACAGCATACATGATGTCTGGCCTTGATGCAGTAAGATACATCAGCGAACCGATCATTGATCTGTATAGTGTTTGATCCACGGATTTGCCTTTCGAATCCGGTTGTATCTTGCAGTTCACATCAGATGGAGTTCGAATTGTCTGACAATCTTGCATCTTGAACTTCTTCAACAACTTCTCAACAAATTTTGATTGATTGATGAAAATTCCGTCAGCTGATTGTTTCACCTGTAATCCGAGAAAGAAGTTAATCTCCCCCATAGAACTCATCTGGAATCTGCACTTCATGATTTCCTCAAATTCTTTGCACATTGACGCACTGGTCGATCCGAAGATAATATCGTCCACATAAACTTGAACACATAAGAGTTCTTCATTCTCCCTCTTCATAAACAAAGTTGGATCAATCTGCCCTCTTGTGAATCCATGTTCTAGTAAATGCTTGGATAATGTCTCATACCAGATTCTCGGAGCTTGGTGTAGACCATATAGAGCTTTACTCAACTTGTATACACGATGAGGATAGTCAGGATCTTCAAAACCCGGAGGTTGTCTGACATACACGTCATCTGTAATAGGTCCATACAGAAAAGCGCCTTTAACGTCCATTTGGAATACTTTAAACTTCATGAAGGAAGCATATGCAAGAAAAACGCGTATGGCTTCTAGTCTTGCGACCGGAGCGAACACTTCTTCATAATCAATGCCTTCTTCCTGAGTATATCCCTATGCAATGAGTCTCGCTTTGTTTCTCACAACAATACCACGTTCATCTGGTTTGTTCTTGTACAACCATCTTGTACCGATCGCATTTTCTCCTTCAGGTAAGTCCACTAATTTCCAAACTTCCTGTTTGCGAAATTGAAGTAACTCCTCTTGCATGGCTTCAATCCAACTATTATCTTGCAACGCTTCTGAAATGTTCTTTGGCACCACTTGAGAAAGAAAACATGAATAAAGACAAACATTTGCTTGCTCAGTCTGACTTCTTGTAGTTCTCTGATTCAACGGCCCAATAATCTGAGAGACAGGATGTTTCTTGTGAATTCGTTGAGTTGGTATGTCCTCTCCTTGCACTTGACTATCCAGATTAGATTAATTCAGATTTGGTAGATCTTGTAGAATAGACGAAGTATGCGGAGTGAAATTCGGGACTTGATCCGGTGAATTGATGAAGTAATCAAATGATTCTGGAATAACTCCAGCATTCGGATCTGATGATGGTTGATTTTGAACGGATCCACCATCATAAGGAGAACTTTGCGGATTCACATCATCTTCAAGATTGTTTGATTCGTGATCTTCTTGAGAACCAGAAGGACCCGGAGCTTGACTGGATTTGACATGATCAGGATTATGAAATGACATGAACGGATATTCAGAGTTGAGATTTCCATCCTCGTCATTATCAGAATCGTCACTAAAGCATCCCAAGTCGCCTGATTCTTTCCTTGCTTTTCCTGAAAAATCAAATAAGTTAGAATTGAAAGATCTTGATAATGAATCTAAATCAAATAACCATTCGGGACCATGTGCCACTGACGGAAACGAATTTTCTAAAAACTTGACGTTAATAGTTTCAATAACAGTATTTGTTTTGCTATTAAAAACCCGATAAGCTTTAGAAACAGACGAATATCCAAGGAAAAATCCATCGTCAGATTTTGACTCAAATTTCCCGAGATGATCATTTAAATTTAGAATCGTTACAGGACAACCAAATGCTTTCAAGTAAGAAATATTCGGTTTTCTTCCAAATAACAACTCATAAGATGTTTTCTGTTTATCCTGAACCAGTAATGTTCTGTTTTGTACAAAACACGCAGTAGCAATAGCTTCATCCCAGAATGTGATAGGAATTTTGGCATCTGCGAGCATGGATCTTGCTGCTTCAATCAGTGTCCGGTTTTTCCGTTCCGCAACCCCATTTTGTTGAGGCGTTCTCGGAGCACTAAATTGTCTAGCAATTCCTTTTTCTGCACAAAACAAATCAACATTAGCGTTCTTAAATTCTGTACCATTATCACTTCGTAATATTTTCACTTTACAATCCAACTGGTTTTCAACTTTGATGATAAATTCTTTTAACAACTCAGCAGTTTCAGATTTAACATGCAAAAAATAAACCCAAGAAAATCTAGTGAAATCGTCAATGATGACAAAACAGTAAGACTTCTTTCCGATGCTTTGCACATTTGTTGGTCCGAAAAGATCCATATGTAGCATCTGCAAGGGTTTTGAAATTGAGTTTTCTGGCTTGGACATAAAAGACATGCGATGCTGTTTTCCTTTCAAACATGCTGGACAGAGATCAGTTGTAGAAAACTTCTTTGAGGGGATTCCCACAGCGTGATTTCCAGTCACCAAACGATTCATGTTTCTGAAGTTTGAATGGCCCAACCGTCTATGCCAAAGCTGACTCTCATCATTTGAAGCATGTGCAATGAGACAAGTAGTTTCGGTTTCAGCGTCAATCTGCGACATATCCAGCTTGTATACATCACGATCTCTTGGAGCTTTAACCACCACCCACTCATTGTCAATCTTGAAACCTGGTTTGAGTATATAACAGAAAGAATCATCAAATAAAGTTGAATAAGATTTATCACAAATTTGAGATACACTTAGTTAGTTAAAGTTCAACTGTGCACAGTAGTTGACTTTATCAAAACTAATGACCCCATTCGATACGGTTCCTTCTCCTGTTATCTTACCACCCGCATCACCTCCAAATGCAACGTGTGTACCATTTTTCAGCTTGAAATCCTGAAGCAAGGCATGGTTGCCTGTCATGTGCCGGCTACACCCACTATCAACGAACCATGAGTTGATAGGTCTTCTTGGGCGTACCTGCATTTCAACAATCACTGAGTTAGTTTGGTCAACCCAGGCCCACACGGTCTTGGGTTTTCCGAATCTATCTGCAATAGTAACTTGTTGATATTGAACGTTTTGAAAATTTGTTTCATTTAAGAGATTTTGATGCTGATAACTGTTGTTTCGCCCATTGGCGTGCATTGATTGCTTTCTTCTCAAAGCACTAAACCTTTCCTCTAACTTAGGATCAAGGTTATTTTCAAACTTTTGATTTCTAACCATCAATGCTCTTGGCTTAAAACTGTTCACCTGCACATTTCTTGGTGAAAAGTTAGAAACAGAATTGTTTCGATTGAAATTTCTCAAAACCGGAGAATGACTTTGATTCATATTTTGAAAACCAAATGATTGATTTCTTTGAAAGTTTGAAAACGGAGTCATTTCTCTTGTTGAGTTTGATCGAAAGAAACAATCCTTTGTGTCATGGTTTCTCCTCTCACAAATTTCACAAAATTTGTTATAAAAACATTCTTCTGAAGAATGATTTCTTTTGTCACAGTAATTGCAATACCTGTTAAAGAAACATTCAGCAGTTGCATGATTATATCTATCACAAATTTCACAATGATTCTTGCTAATCCTAAAGAGCCGATTTGTTAACTTTTGATGTTGAACTCATTCGAGATTCATTATCAGTTTTGTTCGGTTTTAGATTAACTTGATTCTTTTGTGGAGACTTGGTTTGTGAATTTGATTGCATGGGACTTTGGTTCGATTTTAAACTGTTCTGTTTGGTTAACTTTTTGGATTCAATTCTCTTATCATTGACAGCGGAAGACTTAGGACCTGAACCTGTTTTCAGACCAGAGTTAGATTTGATTGGAGAATTGATTGGTTTACCATAAGAGCCGTTCAAATCAAACGTTCCTGCAGACACAAAATTGATTTTCTTACCTTTTGACACTTTCTTGACAGGTTTAACTTTGTCAGTTTTAACACTTTGAACTTTGGTGTTATCATTCGATTTTAAGACACTTTTGCCTTTTGACTGTTTTGTTTCAGATTGATCGGTTATTACTTTCGATTTCTGCTTCTTTGCAGTTGAAACTTCATCCTTCTTCACTTCTTGCTTCTTGATCAACTGATCAGCAACTTGCGCCTTTTGTTCTTTCTTCCACCTGATGTATTCAGGATCATTGTATCCTGAAAATTCACCTTCATCCTTCACTGTTTCTGACTTCGGATTCAGTTCTGGATATTCAACAAGTTGAACCAGAACAGGCTCTGATTTGTTGCTAGCTTCATCATCAGCTTCAGTTGTCACACCATCTTCTTCTTTCAAACTTTCCATCAACACTTCAGACCCTTCAGACTCGGATTTACTTCTTTGAATTTTCTTTCATATTCAGGTGAATGATCAAATTCATTAAAGTTTTCCGGTAAGGTTTGTGTGATAGAATTTGGCATTGGTTCATGAGTAAAACCCAACCCGGTTTTGGTTTTATTACCTCTTTCACTTATGAGTTGTTTAACCATTGTTTTACAACTTTTCACTTTCGTTAGTTCAACTTGCGTGACACCATGTGCAACTTTTTCTTGTTCAAAGTTCTTTGTCATTTATTCAAGTTGTTTTGTTACTAGTTCCAATTCCTTTAAAGTTTTGTTCCATGATTCTTTTAGTGACAAAATCTTCTCATCAGAAATTTTGTGATCAATTATAAGTTGTTCATGAAGTTTTTCATGTTTACTTAATTTATCACCAATTTTAAAGAATGAGTTCGATAATGTTCTACTTGTTGAATGCATTGTTCAGAACATAACCTTTCTTTCACATCAGCAGGTAAAGGAACATAGTTAGGGGGTAAGTCATTACTAACCTTTGGTTGTTCAGTAGAAGATGAAGACTCACTGGCAGTAGCCATCAGCGCAATTTCAGACTCAGATTCTTCAACAGGATCAGACTTTGCACTCCAGTCATAGTCTTCAGAATCTTCACTCACATCTTCAATCATTTTTCCATCCCCTTCTTCAGACCAGTCTTCTTCAATTTCACACACAAGTGCCAAACTAGATGTATGGTCAGACGTGAATTGTTCTGCATACGCACTCCAATCATATCCGTCTTTTACACTGACCACCAGTGCCTTTGTTTGGTCTTCTGGTTTCTTTCCTTCATCCTTTAATTCCGGCATGGGAAGACTTTGGTATGGTTTCTGAAAGAAACGTTGATTTCTGCTTTGGTAGCTTGAAGACTGTTGTGAGCTTTGACCTTGACCTTGATTACTTGAACTAGCTTGGTCATTGAAATTCTGATTCTTGGGAGCTTTGCATTCTCTTGAAAAATGACCATACTGGTTACAATTGAAACATCTGGCCTTTGATTTGTCAAAACCAACAGTTTTGTTTGCATGAGGCTTGTAGCTTCGGTTAACATATGCATGCTTCTGCGTTCTATATGCAACCATTACCATCTGCCAGTTTAAATCCATCTCCTCAATGTCAACTGGATCCATCTCAAATAAGTCTTGAAGGGCCACGTCCATTTGACTTAAGTGACTTCCTTGGTATGCTTGAAAACTTGCCATAAACGCTGTGAAGGCAGTTTTTGTCTCGTTATCTTGCAACAGAATATTCATTACATCTTTCACCTTAGCTTGAACATTTGAACTTTGACTGTCTACTTGATTCTTCAGATTCTGACTTTGAACTTGAGCTCTTGGTGGAGATTGAGGTTGTGAATAAGTTGGTGAACTTGGAAAGTATGAAGAATCAGTGTAGAAACTTGCACCAACAAATAAATCACCTTCTTCTTCAAATTTCATTGCATCTTGTGCAAGAAATGCATTCTCCACAGTATTGGCAGGATTTACCACATACTTATACTGAGTTTGTGAGCTTGATCTATCAGTATTTCTTGATCCTTCATCACTCTCAACTTCTTCAATCTTTCCAATAAGCAGATCTAAATCCATTGGAAATTTCTCAGTATGTTTTAACAAAGTAACAGTCTGCTTCCATGATGATGGCAAAGCACATAACAAACGATCATTCAAGTCTTGAAGGTCAGTCTTAACTCCGAGGTTTGACATCTCAGTAGTTAAGTGAACAAATCTGTTCATCATCTGATGCACTGTTTCTCCATTAATATGCTCGAACAACTCCATTTGTCTTTTCAACTTTGATTTCTTCAAACTTCTCAATTGTTCTCCTCCTTCATATATCGACTTTAATGCCTTGAAACATGTATAACCAGTCTGATATGCATCCAATCTCGACAGAACTTGAAGTGGCAGTCCCTTGCACATTAAAGAATAAGCCTTGCTATCATTCTTTACTTTCCTCAAATCTTCTGCTGACAAATTATCTTCTGGATAAGGTTCAGTAGAGTCTTTGGTGTAGGTACTTGCACTGTTTGGAGCAGTCTGAGTTGGAATATGAGGACCCTTTGCAATTGACTTCCATAAATCATTGTCAATGGAGCATAAGTGATGTCTCAGTCTGATTGTCCAATTCTTGAAATCTGCACGATTAACAAGTCTAGGAACACGGTTATCAGAATCATCATTAGGAGCCATTTTAACAATTTTTTTTTAAAGAAAATATTTTTGGTTTTTGTTATTTTTTTATTTTTATTTTTTTAAAAATGATTAAAATACTAAAATAAAGACAAGTAATTAAAGACAAGATTAGAAACAAGTATTAAAAACAACTAAATTGAGTCACACGGCTGAACAGTGAAAATCCTTCTTCACCCGGCTAAACAGTAGCTTTGTTCTTCACCCGGTAGAGAAAAAGTCTTTACACGGCTAAACAGTTACACGGCTCAACAGTTGTAAATCTTGACTTCTTTACCCGGCAATAAGAAATAACTTCACACGGCAATAACTTGACCCGGCTTGAATCTTGACACGGCAAAAGGTTTACCCGGCTGAACAGTTCTCGATCACACGGCAAGGTTGTTTACCCGGCTACACAGTTGATTGATCACCCGGCTGAAATTGTTAATCACCCGGCGTAACAGTGTATCACCCGGCACAACAGTGTTTGATCCGGCTGAACAGTAACACTTTTTCTCGTCAAATTCTTTACCCGTCTAGTACAAAATCCTTTACACGGCTGCACAGGACCTAATTGTTCTTCAATCTAAGTCGAAAGGAATTTGTCTAAGTCAAATTTATCACCCGGCAAGTTAATCTTCAACCAAGTTCATACTGTTCATCATCTTCTCCATGAGAATTTTCTGGGTTTTGTCAAAAACATGTCCAATTCGTTCAAAATTCACACACAAGCTGTGAAATAGTCCGATTATCAATCCCTAATCTCAATCAATCCAAAACATAATCAAGTTTTGATGAATTTGAGCAAAATTCGATCGAACAGTAACTTTTTCAATCTTCTTAATTCCTCAGATCTGATGATAATCTGATGGAATTTGCATAATCGTTGTGAATTAGAAGTGATTGCGATGATAAATCACAACTAAAAACAGAAACAATTCATTCAGATCATGATATTTGAGCAATATTGATGTGTTTTGCTTGATGAATAGCGAAGAACACAGTACCAACAGCTCTGATACCAATTGATAGGTTCAATTGGATCGTGAATATCGCTCAATGATCAGAATAACATGTACACAAACACAGTTCAATCATTAACACAATTCATACTAATAATTCTCTTTGTATATTGATGATCAAAGCAGTTTTGTAATACAAGTGCAGGAGAAAAATAAATCACACACACTTAGTTCTCTCTCTTACGTGAATAGTGATCTAGCCTCTCTCCTCACACTCTCTCACTACATGCTTATAGCAACAATTACAAGTTTAAGGAATATAACAAAATAGACCCTAAACTATACACAAACATATAAACAAAATACAAAGTAAATCTTAATCTAGGAAATAGCCCTAACATACGACACCTCACAACTCCTAACAACAACTTACAATACCGTACGTAAAATTGAAATCCATAATAAACCTAATGAATTCGTCTGAGTCCTTTGAACATCGTACGATAACTCAGGAGTTGTTACGACTCTGTATGTGACATTAGCAACATGAAAAGTAATTTAGAATAATGTAGAACGCGTTACAACTTCTAAGAACACCTTACATCACAGTACGAAACATTAAAACTCCATAATAAACCTAATGAATTCCTCCGAGTCATTTAAACATCGTACGACAACTTAGAATATCTGATGACTCTCTATGCCACATTAGCACCTTGAAACGCATGTTAGTATAATGTACGACACCTCACAACTCCTAACAACAACTTACAATACCGTATGTAAAAATGAAATCCATAATAAACCTAATGAATTCGTCTGAGTCCTTTGAACATCGTACGATAATCAGGACTTGTTACGACTCTGTATGTGACATTAGCAACATGAAAAGTAATTTAGAATAATGTAGGACGCGTTACAACTTCTAAGACCACCTTACATCACCGTACGAAACATTAAAACTCCATAATAAACCTAATGAATACCTCTGAGTCATTTAAACATCGTACGACAACTTAGAATATCTTACGACTCTGTATGCCACATTAGCACCTTGAAAACCATGTTAGCATAATGTACGACACGTCACAACTCCTAACAACACCTTACAATACCGTAAGTAAAAATGAAATCCATAATAAACCTAATGAATTCTTTCGAGTCCTTTGAACATCGTACGATAACTCAAGACTTGTTACGACTCTGTTTGTGACATTAGCAACAAGAAAAGCAATTTAGAATAATGTAGGACGCGTTACCACTTTTAAGAACACATACATTACCGTACGAAACATTTAAACTCCATAATAAACCTAATGAATTCCTCCGAGTCATTTAAACATCGTACGACAACTTATAATATCTTACGACTCTCTATGCCACATTAGCACCTTGAAACGCATGTTACAATAATGTACGACACCTAAAAACTCCTAATAACAACTTAGAATACCGTACGTAAAATTGAAATCCATAGTAAACCTAATGAATTCGTCCGAGTCCTTTGAACATCGTATGATAACTCAGGACTTGTTACGACTCTGTATGTGACATTAGCAACATGAAAAGTAATTAGAATAATATAGGACGCGTTACAACTTCTAAGACCACCTTACATCACCGTACGAAACATTAAAATTTCATAATAAACCTAATGAATTCCTCCGAGTCATTTAAACATCATACGACAACTTTGAATATTTTACGACTATGTATGCCACATTAGCACCTTGAAACGCATGTTAGCATAATGTACGACACCTCACAACTCCTAACAACACCTTACAATACCGTAAGTAAAAATGAAATCCATAATAAACCTAATGAATTCTTCCGAGTCCTTTGAACATCGTACGATAACTCAAGACTTGTTACGACTCTGTATGTGACATTAGCAACAAGAAAAGCAATTTAGAATAATGTAGGACGCGTTACCACTTTTAAGAACACATACATTACCGTACGAAACATTTAAACTCCATAATAAACCTAAATAATTCCTCCGAGTCATTTAAACATGATACGACAACTTAGAATATCTTACGACTCTCTATGCCACATTAGCACCTTGAAACGCATGTTACAATAATTTACGACACCTCACAACTCCTTAAGACAACTTACAATACCGTACGTAAAATTGAAATCGATAATAAACCTAATGAATTCGTCTTAGCCCTTTGAACATCGTACGATAACTCAGGACATGTTACGACTCTGTTTGTAACATTAGCAACATGAAAAGCAATTTAGAATAATGTAGGACGCGTTACAACTTCTAAGACCACCTTACATCACCATACGAAACATTAAAACTCCATAATAAACCTATTGAATTCCTCCGAGTCATTTAAACATCTCACGACAACTTAGAATATCTTACGACTCTGTATGCAACAATAGCACCTTGAATACCATGTTAGCATAATGTACGACACCTCACAACTCCTTAAAACAACTTACAATACCGTACGTAAAATTGAAATCCATAATAAACCTAATGAATTCGTCTGAGCCCTTTGAACATCGTACGATCACTCAGGACATGTTACGACTTTGTTTGTAACATTAGCAACATGAAAAGCAATTTAGAATAATGTAGGACGCGTAACAACTTCTAAGAACACCTTACATCACAGTACGAAACATTAAAACTACATAATAAACCTAATTAATTCCTCCGAGTCATTTAAACATCATACGACAACTTTGAATATCTTACGACTATGTATGCCACATTAGCACCTTGAAACGCATGTTAGCATAATGTACGACACCTCACAACTCCTATCAACACCTTACAATACCGTACGTAAAAATGAAATCCATAATAAACCTAATGAATTCGTCCGAGTCCTTTGAACATCATACGATAACTCAGGACTTGTTACGACTCTGTATGTGACATTAGCAACATGAAAAGCAATTTAGAAAAATGTAGGACGCGTTACAACTTCTAAGAACACCTTACATTACCGTACGAAACATTAAAACTCCATAATAAACCTAATGAATTCCTCCGAGTCATTTAAACATCGTACGACAACTTATAATATCTTACGACTCTCTATGCCACATTAGCAACTTGAAACGCATGTTACAATAATGTACGACACCTCAAAACTCCTAATAACAACTTACAATACCGTACGTAAAATTGAAATCCATAGTAAACCTAATGAATTCGTCCGAGTCCTTTGAACATCGTACGATAACTCAGGACTTGTTACGACTCTGTATGTGACATTAGCAACATGAAAAGTAATTAGAATAATATAGGACGCGTTACAACTTCTAAGACCACCTTACATCACCGTACGAAACATTAAAATTCCATAATAAACCTAATGAATTCCTCCGAGTCATTTAAACATCATACGACAACTTTGAATATTTTACGACTATGTATGCCACATTAGCACCTTGAAACGCATGTTAGCATAATGTACGACACCTCACAACTCCTAACAACACCTTACAATACCGTAAGTAAAAATGAAATCCATAATAAACCTAATGAATTCTTCCGAGTCCTTTGAACATCGTACGATAACTCAAGACTTGTTACGACTCTGTATGTGACATTAGCAACAAGAAAAGCAATTTAGAATAATGTAGGACGCGTTACCACTTTTAAGAACACATACATTACCGTACGATACATTTAAACTCCATAATAAACCTAAATAATTCCTCCGAGTCATTTAAACATGGTACGACAACTTAGAATATCTTACGACTCTCTATGCCACATTAGCACATTGAAACGCATGTTACAATAATTTACGACACCTCACAACTCCTTAAGACAACTTACAATACCGTACGTAAAATTGAAATCGATAATAAACCAAATCTATTCGTCTGAGCCCTTTGAACATCGTACGATAACTCAGGACATGTTACGACTCTGTTTGTAACATTAGCAACATGAAAAGCAATTTAGAATAATGTAGGACGCGTTACAACTTCTAAGACCACCTTACATCACCATACGAAACATTAAAACTCTATAATAAACCTATTGAATTCCTCCGAGTCATTTAAACATCTCACGACAACTTAGAATATCTTACGACTCTGTATGCAACAATAGCACCTTGAAAACCATGTTAGCATAATGTACGACACCTCACAACTCCTTAAAACAACTTACAATACCGTACGTAAAATTGAAATCCATAATAAACCTAATGAATTCGTCTGAGCCCTTTGAACATCGTACGATAACTCAGGACATGTTACGACTCTGTTTGTAACATTAGCAACATGAAAAGCAATTTAGAAAAATGTAGGACGCGATACAACTTCTTAGAACACCTTACATTACCGTACGAAACATTAAAACTCCATAATAAACCTAATGAATTCCTCCGAATCATTTAAACATCGTACGACAACTTAGAATATCTTACGACTCTCTATGCCACATTAGCACTTTAAAATGCATGTTAGTATAATGTACGACACCTCATAAATCCTAACAACAACTTACAATACCGTACGTAAAATTGAAATCCAAAATAAACCTAATGAATTTGTCTGAGTCCTTTGAACATCGTACTATAACTCAGGACTTGTTACGACTCTGTATGTGATATTAGCAACATGAAAAGCAATTTAGAGTAATGTAGCACACATTACAACTTCTAAGACCACCTTACATCACCGTACGAAACATTAAAACTCCATAATAAACCTAATGAATACCTCTGAGTCATTTAAACATCGTACGACAACTTAGAATATCTTACGACACTGTATGCCACATTAGCACCTTGAAAACCATGTTAGCATAATGTACGACACGTCACAACTCCTAACAACACCTTACAATACCGTAAGTAAAAATGAAATCCATAATAAACCTAATGAATTCTTTCGAGTCCTTTGAACATCGTACGATAACTCAAGACTTGTTACGACTCTGTTTGTGACATTAGCAACAAGAAAAGCAATTTAGAATAATGTAGGACGCGTTACCACTTTTAAGAACACATACATTACCGTACGAAACATTTAAACTCCATAATAAACCTAATGAATTCCTCCGAGTCATTTAAACATCGTACGACAACTTATAATATCTTACGACTCTCTATGCCACATTAGCACCTTGAAACGCATGTTACAATAATGTACGACACCTAAAAACTCCTAATAACAACTTAGAATACCGTACGTAAAATTGAAATCCATAGTAAACCTAATGAATTCGTCCGAGTCCTTTGAACATCGTACGATAACTCAGGACTTGTTACGACTCTGTATGTGACATTAGCAACATGAAAAGTAATTAGAATAATATAGGACGCGTTACAACTTCTAAGACCACCTTACATCACCGTACGAAACATTAAAATTTCATAATAAACCTAATGAATTCCTCCGAGTCATTTAAACATCATACGACAACTTTGAATATTTTACGACTATGTATGCCACATTAGCACCTTGAAACGCATGTTAGCATAATGTACGACACCTCACAACTCCTAACAACACCTTACAATACCGTAAGTAAAAATGAAATCCATAATAAACCTAATGAATTCTTCCGAGTCCTTTGAACATCGTACGATAACTCAAGACTTGTTACGACTCTGTATGTGACATTAGCAACAAGAAAAGCAATTTAGAATAATGTAGGACGCGTTACCACTTTTAAGAACACATACATTACCGTACGAAACATTTAAACTCCATAATAAACCTAAATAATTCCTCCGAGTCATTTAAACATGATACGACAACTTAGAATATCTTACGACTCTCTATGCCACATTAGCACCTTGAAACGCATGTTACAATAATTTACGACACCTCACAACTCCTTAAGACAACTTACAATACCGTACGTAAAATTGAAATCGATAATAAACCTAATGAATTCGTCTTAGCCCTTTGAACATCGTACGATAACTCAGGACATGTTACGACTCTGTTTGTAACATTAGCAACATGAAAAGCAATTTAGAATAATGTAGGACGCGTTACAACTTCTAAGACCACCTTACATCACCATACGAAACATTAAAACTCCATAATAAACCTATTGAATTCCTCCGAGTCATTTAAACATCTCACGACAACTTAGAATATCTTACGACTCTGTATGCAACAATAGCACCTTGAATACCATGTTAGCATAATGTACGACACCTCACAACTCCTTAAAACAACTTACAATACCGTACGTAAAATTGAAATCCATAATAAACCTAATGAATTCGTCTGAGCCCTTTGAACATCGTACGATAACTCAGGACATGTTACGACTTTGTTTGTAACATTAGCAACATGAAAAGCAATTTAGAATAATGTAGGACGCGTAACAACTTCTAAGAACACCTTACATCACAGTACGAAACATTAAAACTACATAATAAACCTAATTAATTCCTCCGAGTCATTTAAACATCATACGACAACTTTGAATATCTTACGACTATGTATGCCACATTAGCACCTTGAAACGCATGTTAGCATAATGTACGACACCTCACAACTCCTATCAACACCTTACAATACCGTACTAAAAAATGAAATCCATAATAAACCTAATGAATTCGTCCGAGTCCTTTGAACATCATACGATAACTCAGGACTTGTTACGACTCTGTATGTGACATTAGCAACATGAAAAGCAATTTAGAAAAATGTAGGACGCGTTACAACTTCTAAGAACACCTTACATTACCGTACGAAACATTAAAACTCCATAATAAACCTAATGAATTCCTCCGAGTCATTTAAACATCGTACGACAACTTATAATATCTTACGACTCTCTATGCCACATTAGCAACTTGAAACGCATGTTACAATAATGTACGACACCTCAAAACTCCTAATAACAACTTACAATATCGTACGTAAAATTGAAATCCATAGTAAACCTAATGAATTCGTCCGAGTCCTTTGAACATCGTACGATAACTCAGGACTTGTTACGACTCTGTATGTGACATTAGCAACATGAAAAGTAATTAGAATAATATAGGACGCGTTACAACTTCTAAGACCACCTTACATCACCGTACGAAACATTAAAATTCCATAATAAACCTAATGAATTCCTCCGAGTCATTTAAACATCATACGACAACTTTGAATATTTTACGACTATGTATGCCACATTAGCACCTTGAAACGCATGTTAGCATAATGTACGACACCTCACAACTCCTTAAAACAACTTACAATACCGTACGTAAAATTGAAATCCATGACAAACCTAATGAATTCGTCTGAGCCCTTTGAACATCGTACGATAACTCAGGACATGTTACGACTTTGTTTGTAACATTAGCAACATGAAAAGCAATTTAGAAAAATGTAGGACGCGATACAACTTCTAAGAACACCTTACATTACCGTACGAAACATTAAAACTCCATAATAAACCTAATGAATTCCTCCGAATCATTTAAACATCGTACGACAACTTAGAATATCTTACGACTCTCTATGCCACATTAGCACTTTGAAACGCATGTTAGTATAATGTACGACACCTCATAAATCCTAACAACAACTTACAATACCGTACGTAAAATTGAAATCCAAAATAAACCTAATGAATTTGTCTGAGTCCTTTGAACATCGTACGATAACTCAGGACTTGTTACGACTCTGTATGTGATATTAGCAACATGAAAAGTAATTTAGAATAATGTAGGACGCGTTACAACTTCTAAGAACACCTTACATCACATTACGAAACATTAAAACTCCATAATAAACCTAATGAATTCCTCCGAATCATTTAAACATCGTACGAAAACTTAGAATATCTTACGACTCTCTATGCCATATTAGCACCTTGAAACGCATGTTAGTATAATGTACGACAACTCACAACTCCTAACAACACCTTACAATACCGTACGTAAAATAGAAATCCATAATAAACCTAATGAATTCGTCCGAGCCCTTTGAACATCATACGATAACTCAGGACATGTTACGACTCTGTTTGGGACATTAGCAACATGAAAAGCAATTTAGAATAATGTACGTAGGACGCGTTACAACTTCTAAGAACACCATACATCACCGTACGAAACATTAAAACTCCATAATAAACCTAATTAATTCCTCCGAGTCATTTAAACATCGTACGACAACTTAGAATATCTTACGACTCTCTATGCCACATTGGCACCTTGAAACGCATGTTAGTATAATGTACGACACCTCAAAACTCCTAACAACAACTTACAATATCGTACGTAAAATTGAAATCCATAATAAACCTAATGAATTCGTCTGAGTCCTTTGAACATCGTACGATAACTCAGGACTTGTTACGACTCTGTATGTGACATTAGCAACATGAAAAGTAATTTAGAATAATGTAGGACGCGTTACAACTTCTAAGAACACCTTACATCACAGTACGAAACATTAAAACTCCATAATAAACCTAATGAATTCCTCCGAGTCTTTTAAACATTGTACGACAACTTAGAATATCTGACGACTCTCTATGCCACATTAGCACCTTGGTTTGGCAGGGACCTAGAGTAGGATTGACGAACCGTTTTGACAGAATAACTCGTTAGCAATTGATTCGGGATTACTTGAATGAGTTCGGTTTTGGGCTATGAACAAGAAATGGTGATTGTTGATTGATCTTTCGTTGATTAACGAAGTTGAATGACTCATTATGTTTGAATTCAACATAGGAACGATTTAGGTGCCTCAATATGCCGTTAGGAGCTGTTAATGGTTATATTGATTATTGGGTTTTATGACCGACGGTTTTGAAATCATTAAAACGTGATTTTGTTTGCTCGTTTGGTGCTTAAATTGACTGTTATGAACTCGGAATCATCAACGAATCATTTACCGAGCATTAATCTGGTTAATAGCCACTAAAAACGAATTATTTGGTGTTGCCGGAGTTGTTGCCGGGTTCCGGCGACTTCGCCGGAGATGATTGTCGGAAATACGGGTTGAAAGGGGTGGGGGGCTGGGTGAAATTATAAGTTACGTAACTGGTCCTTCATGTTTTGGGTTGTTTTAATCTAGTTATTATAAGTTTAATAATAGTTTGTAAATTGACAGTTTTAGCCCAAAGTTAATTATATATGTATTTTAACTAACTAACTAAACTAATTTGAAACGTAATAATTATATACGTGACGTTTTTATAGTTTTAGCTCGTTTAACCCTTTACGAGGCTATTTCGAGACTTAGGAGCGTTTTTGTTTGACGTTTTTAATAATTTTCTTTTACGAGCTATATATATTTATTCATATATATATATTTTGAGATGTAATTGTTCCACAATTATTTATTTGATATCCGTGGATGTTTTGCAACGAAAATTTAATTGAGACGGGAAGAACATAGAATTAATGCGTTCATTCATAATAATAATAATAAACGTTACACTTTGAAGAAAATAAATACAATTACAGTTTAAGGGATAACGATTTCGGGTTCGAGTCGGGTATTCGGGTATGGGGCAGATGTCACAGTCTCCCCTCCTTAAAGAAATTTCGTCCCGAAATTTTGCTCAAACCGAAGTAGAAGAAGAAGAAGCAAAAAGGATGCGGATACTTTAAGTTGTCGTAAGATGTTTAAATGACTCGGAGGAATTCATTAGGTTTTTTTTGGAGTTTTAAAATTTCGTACGGTGTTGTAAGGTGTTGTTAGGAGTTGTAAAGAGTCCAACATTAGACTAACGTGCTCTTCAAATTGCTAATATGGCATAAAGAGTCGTAAGATGTCTTATAATGGCGTAGGACGTTCAAAGGACTCGGACGAATTCATTAGGTGTATCATGGAGTTTTAAACTTTCGTACGGTGATGTAAGATGTTCTTAGGAGTTGTAATGCGTCCTTAATTACTCTAACGTGCTTTTCATGTTGCTAATGTCGCATACTGAGTCGTAACATGTCCTGAGTTGTCGTACGATGTTCAAAGGACTTGGACAAATTCATTAGGTTTATTATGGAGTTTTAAGGTTGTGTTCGGTGTTGTTAGGAGTTGTAAGGTGTCCTATATTATACTAACGTGCTTTTCAAGGTGCGGTGCTAATGTGCATACAGAGTCGTAAGATGTCCTAAGTTGTCGTACGATGTTCAAAGGACTCGGACGAATTCATTAGGTATATTATGGAGTATTTTTATCTTACGTACGGTATTATAATGTGTTGTTAGGATTTGTGAGGTTTCGTACATTTTACCAAAATGCTTTTCAAGGTGCTAATGTGTCATATAGAGTCTTAAGATATTTTAAGTTGTCGTAAGATGTTTAAATGACTCGGAGGAATTCATTAGGTTTTTTTTGGAGTTTTAAAATTCCGTACGGTGTTGTAAGGTGTTGTTAGGAGTTGTAAAGAGTCCAACATTAGACTAACGTGCTCTTCAAAGTGCTAATATGGCATAAAGAATCGTAAGATGTCTTATAATGGCGTAGGACGTTCAAAGGACTCGGACGAATTCTTTAGGTGTATCATGGAGTTTTAAAGTTTCGTACGGTGATGTAAGATGTTCTTAGGAGTTGTAATGCGTCCTTAATTACTCTAACGTGCTTTTCATGTTGCTAATGTCGCATACTGCGTCGTAACATGTCCTGAGTTGTTGTACGATGTTCAAAGGACTTGGACAAATTCATTAGGTTTATTATGGAGTTTTAAGATTTTGTTCGGTGTTGTTAGGAGTTGTAAGGTGTCCTATATTATACTAACGTGCTTTTCAAGGTGCTAATGTGCATACAGAGTCGTAAGATGTCCTAATTTGTCGTACGATGTTCAAAGGACTCAGACGAATTCATTAGGTATATTATGGAGTATTTTTATTTTACGTACAGTATTATAATGTGTTGTTAGGATTTGTGAAGTTTCGTACATTTTACGAAAATGCTTTTCAAGGTGCTAATGTGTCATATAGAGTCGTAAGATATTTTAAGTTGTCGTAAGATGTTTAAATGACTCGGAGGAATTCATTAGGTTTTTTTTGGAGTTTTAAATTTTCGTACGGTGTTGTAAGGTGTTGCTAGGAGTTGTAAAGAGTCCAACATTAGACTAACGTGCTCTTCAAATTGCTAATATGGCATAAAGAGTCGTAAGATGTCTTATAATGGCGTAGGACGTTCAAAGGTCTCGGACGAATTCATTAGGTGTATCATTGAGTTTTAAAGTTTCGTACGGTGATGTAAGATGTTCTTAGGAGTTGTAATGCGTCCTTAATTACTCTAACGTGCTTTTCATGTTGCTAATGTCGCATACTGAGTCGTAACATGTCCTGAGTTGTCGTACGATGTTCAAAGGACTTGGACAAATTCATTAGGTTTATTATGGAGTTTTAAGGTTTTGTTCGGTGTTGTTAGGAGTTGTAAGGTGTCTTATATTATACTAACGTGCTTTTCAAGGTGCTAATGTGCATACAGAGTCGTAAGATGTCCTAATTTGTCGTACGATGTTCAAAGGACTCGGACGAATTCATTAGGTATATTATGGAGTATTTTTATTTTACGTACAGTATTATAATGTGTTGTTAGGATTTGTGAGGTTTCGTACATTTTACCAAAATGCTTTTCAAGGTGCTAATGTGTCATACAGAGTCGTAAGATATTTTAAGTTGTCGTAAGATGTTTAAATGACTCGGAGGAATTCATTAGGTTTTTTTTGGAGTTTTAAAATATCGTACGGTGTTGTAAGGTGTTGCTAGGAGTTGTAAAGAGTCCAACATTAGACTAACATGCTCTTCAAATTGCTAATATGGCATAAAGAGTCGTAAGATGTCTTATAATGGCGTAGGACGTTCAAAGGACTCGGACGAATTCATTAGGTGTATCATTGAGTTTTAAATTTTCGTACGGTGATGTAAGATGTTCTTAGGAGTTGTAATGCGTCCTTAATTACTCTAACGTGCTTTTCATGTTGCTAATGTCGCATACTGAGTCGTAACATGTCCTGAGTTGTCGTACGATGTTCAAAAGGACTTGGACAAATTCATTAGGTTTATTATGGAGTTTTAAGGTTTTGTTCGGTGTTGTTAGGAGTTGTAAGGTGTCCTATATTATACTAACGTGCTTTTCAAGGTGCTAATGTGCATACAGAGTCGTAAGATGTCCTAATTTGTCGTACGATGTTCAAAGGACTCGGACGAATTCATTAGGTATATTATGGAGTATTTTTATTTTACGTACAGTATTATAATGTGTTGTTAGGATTTGTGAGGTTTCGTACATTTTACCAAAATGCTTTTCAAGGTGCTAATGTGTCATACAGAGTTGTAAGATATTTTAAGTTGTCGTAAGATGTTTAAATGACTCGGAGGAATTCATTAGGTTTTTTTTGGAGTTTTAAATTTTCGTACGGTGTTGTAAGGTGTTGCTAGGAGTTGTAAAGAGTCCAACATTAGACTAACGTGCTCTTCAAATTGCTAATATGGCATAAAGAGTCGTAAGATGTCTTATAATGGCGTAGGACGTTCAAAGGACTCGGACGAATTCATTAGGTGTATCATGGAGTTTTAAAGTTTCGTACGGTGATGTAAGATGTTCTTAGGAGTTGTAATGCGTCCTTAATTACTCTAACGTGCTTTTCATGTTGCTAATGTCGCATACTGAGTCGTAACATGTCCTGAGTTGTCGTACGATGTTCAAAGGACTTGGACAAATTCATTAGGTTTATTATGGAGTTTTAAGGTTTTGTTCGGTGTTGTTAGGAGTTGTAAGGTGTCCTATATTATACTAACGTGCTTTTCAAGGTGCTAATGTGCATACAGAGTCGTAAGATGTCCTAATTTGTCGTACGATGTTCAAAGGACTCGGACGAATTCATTAGGTATATTATGGATTATTTTTTTTTACGTACAGTATTATAATGTGTTGTTAGGATTTGTGAGGTTTCGTACATTTTACCAAAATGCTTTTCAAGGTGCTAATGTGTCATACAGAGTCGTAAGATATTTTAAGTTGTCGTAAGATGTTTAAATGACTCGGAGGAATTCATTAGGTTTTTTTTGGAGTTTTAAAATTTCGTACGGTGTTGTAAGGTGTTGCTAGGAGTTGTAAAGAGTCCAACATTAGACTAACGTGCTCTTCAAATTGCTAATATGGCATAAAGAGTCGTAAGATGTCTTATAATGGCGTAGGACGTTCAAAGGACTCGGACGAATTCATTAGGTGTATCATGGAGTTTTAAACTTTCGTACGGTGATGTAAGATGTTCTTAGGAGATGTAATGCGTCCTTAATTACTCTAATGTGCTTTTCATGTTGCTAATGTCGCATACTGAGTCGTAACATGTCCTGAGTTGTCGTACGATGTTCAAAGGACTTGGACAAATTCATTAGGTTTATTATGGAGTTTTAAGGTTTTGTTCGGTGTTGTTAGGAGTTGTAAGGTGTCCTATATTATACTAACTTGCTTTTCAAGGTGCGGTGCTAATGTGCATACAGAGTCGTAAGATGTCCTAAGTTGTCGTACGATGTTCAAAGGACTCGGACGAATTCATTAGGTATATTATGGAGTATTTTTATTTTACGTACGGTATTATAATGTGTTGTTAGGATTTGTGAGGTTTCGTACATTTTACCAAAATGCTTTCCAAGGTGCTAATGTGTCATATAGAGTCTTAAGATATTTTAAGTTGTCGTAAGATGTTTAAATGACTCTGAGGAATTCATTAGGTTTTTTTTGGAGTTTTAAAATTTCGTACGGTGTTGTAAGGTGTTGCTAGGAGTTGTAAAGAGTCCAACATTAGACTAACGTGCTCTTCAAATTGCTAATATGGCATAAAGAGTCGTAAGATGTCTTATAATGGCGTAGGACGTTCAAAGGACTCGGACGAATTCATTAGGTGTATCATGGAGTTTTAAAGTTTCGTACGGTGATGTAAGATGTTCTTAGGAGTTGTAATGCGTCCTTAATTACTCTAACGTGCTTTTCATGTTGCTAATGTCGCATACTGAGTCGTAACATGTCCTGAGTTGTCGTACGATGTTCAAAGGACTTGGACAAATTCATTAGGTTTATTATGGAGTTTTAAGGTTTTGTTCGGTGTTGTTAGGAGTTGTAAGGTGCCCTATATTATACTAACTTGCTTTTCAAGGTGCGGTGCTAATGTGCATACAGAGTCGTAAGATGTCCTAAGTTGTCGTACGATGTTCAAAGGACTCGGACGAATTCATTAGGTATATTATGGAGTATTTTTATTTTACGTACGGTATTATAATGTGTTGTTAGGATTTGTGAGGTTTCGTACATTTTACCAAAATGCTTTTCAAGGTGCTAATGTGTCATATAGAGTCTTAAGATATTTTAGGTTGTCGTAAGATGTTTAAATGACTCTGAGGAATTCATTAGGTTTTTTTTGGAGTTTTAAAATTTCGTACGGTGTTGTAAGGTGTTGCTAGGAGTTGTAAAGAGTCCAACATTAGACTAACGTGCTCTTCAAATTGCTAATATGGCATAAAGAGTCGTAAGATGTCTTATAATGGCGTAGGACGTTCAAAGGACTCGGACGAATTCATTAGGTGTATCATGGAGTTTTAAAGTTTCGTACGATGATGTAAGATGTTCTTAGGAGTTGTAATGCGTCCTTAATTACTCTAACGTGCTTTTCATGTTGCTAATGTCGCATACTGAGTCGTAACATGTCCTGAGTTGTCGTACGATGTTCAAAGGACTTGGACAAATTCATTAGGTTTATTATGGAGTTTTAAGGTTTTGTTCGGTGTTGTTAGGTGTTGTAAGGTGTCCTATATTATACTAACGTGCTTTTCAAGGTGCTAATGTGCATACAGAGTCGTAAGATGTCCTAATTTGTCGTACGATGTTCAAAGGACTCGGACGAATTCATTAGGTATATTATGGAGTATTTTTATTTTACGTACAGTATTATAATGTGTTGTTAGGATTTGTGAGGTTTCGTACATTTTACCAAAATGCTTTTCAAGGTGCTAATGTGTCATACAGAGTCGTAAGATATTTTAAGTTGTCGTAAGATGTTTAAATGACTCGGAGGAATTCATTAGGTTTTTTTTGGAGTTTTAAAATTTCGTACGGTGTTGTAAGGTGTTGCTAGGAGTTGTAAAGAGTCCAACATTAGACTAACGTGCTCTTCAAATTGCTAATATGGCATAAAGAGTCGTAAGATGTCTTATAATGGCGTAGGACGTTCAAAGGACTCGGACGAATTCATTAGGTGTATCATGGAGTTTTAAACTTTCGTACGGTGATGTAAGATGTTCTTAGGAGATGTAATGCGTCCTTAATTACTCTAATGTGCTTTTCATGTTGCTAATGTCGCATACTGAGTCGTAACATGTCCTGAGTTGTCGTACGATGTTCAAAGGACTTGGACAAATTCATTAGGTTTATTATGGAGTTTTAAGGTTTTGTTCGGTGTTGTTAGGAGTTGTAAGGTGTCCTATATTATACTAACTTGCTTTTCAAGGTGCGGTGCTAATGTGCATACAGAGTCGTAAGATGTCCTAAGTTGTCGTACGATGTTCAAAGGACTCGGACGAATTCATTAGGTATATTATGGAGTATTTTTATTTTACGTACGGTATTATAATGTGTTGTTAGGATTTGTGAGGTTTCGTACATTTTACCAAAATGCTTTTCAAGGTGCTAATGTGTCATATAGAGTCTTAAGATATTTTAAGTTGTCGTAAGATGTTTAAATGACTCTGAGGAATTCATTAGGTTTTTTTTGGAGTTTTAAAATTTCGTACGGTGTTGTAAGGTGTTGCTAGGAGTTGTAAAGAGTCCAACATTAGACTAACGTGCTCTTCAAATTGCTAATATGGCATAAAGAGTCGTAAGATGTCTTATAATGGCGTAGGACGTTCAAAGGACTCGGACGAATTCATTAGGTGTATCATTGAGTTTTAAATTTTCGTACGGTGATGTAAGATGTTCTTAGGAGTTGTAATGCGTCCTTAATTACTCTAACGTGCTTTTCATGTTGCTAATGTCGCATACTGAGTCGTAACATGTCCTGAGTTGTCGTACGATGTTCAAAAGGACTTGGACAAATTCATTAGGTTTATTATGGAGTTTTAAGGTTTTGTTCGGTGTTGTTAGGAGTTGTAAGGTGTCCTATATTATACTAACGTGCTTTTCAAGGTGCTAATGTGCATACAGAGTCGTAAGATGTCCTAATTTGTCGTACGATGTTCAAAGGACTCGGACGAATTCATTAGGTATATTATGGAGAATTTTTATTTTACGTACAGTATTATAATGTGTTGTTAGGATTTGTGAGGTTTCGTACATTTTACCAAAATGCTTTTCAAGGTGCTAATGTGTCATACAGAGTTGTAAGATATTTTAAGTTGTCGTAAGATGTTTAAATGACTCGGAGGAATTCATTAGGTTTTTTTTGGAGTTTTAAATTTTCGTACGGTGTTGTAAGGTGTTGCTAGGAGTTGTAAAGAGTCCAACATTAGACTAACGTGCTCTTCAAATTGCTAATATGGCATAAAGAGTCGTAAGATGTCTTATAATGGCGTAGGACGTTCAAAGGACTCGGACGAATTCATTAGGTGTATCATGGAGTTTTAAAGTTTCGTACGGTGATGTAAGATGTTCTTAGGAGTTGTAATGCGTCCTTAATTACTCTAACGTGCTTTTCATGTTGCTAATGTCGCATACTGAGTCGTAACATGTCCTGAGTTGTCGTACGATGTTCAAAGGACTTGGACAAATTCATTAGGTTTATTATGGAGTTTTAAGGTTTTGTTCGGTGTTGTTAGGAGTTGTAAGGTGTCCTATATTATACTAACGTGCTTTTCAAGGTGCTAATGTGCATACAGAGTCGTAAGATGTCCTAATTTGTCGTACGATGTTCAAAGGACTCGGACGAATTCATTAGGTATATTATGGATTATTTTTTTTTACGTACAGTATTATAATGTGTTGTTAGGATTTGTGAGGTTTCGTACATTTTACCAAAATGCTTTTCAAGGTGCTAATGTGTCATACAGAGTCGTAAGATATTTTAAGTTGTCGTAAGATGTTTAAATGACTCGGAGGAATTCATTAGGTTTTTTTTGGAGTTTTAAAATTTCGTACGGTGTTGTAAGGTGTTGCTAGGAGTTGTAAAGAGTCCAACATTAGACTAACGTGCTCTTCAAATTGCTAATATGGCATAAAGAGTCGTAAGATGTCTTATAATGGCGTAGGACGTTCAAAGGACTCGGACGAATTCATTAGGTGTATCATGGAGTTTTAAACTTTCGTACGGTGATGTAAGATGTTCTTAGGAGATGTAATGCGTCCTTAATTACTCTAATGTGCTTTTCATGTTGCTAATGTCGCATACTGAGTCGTAACATGTCCTGAGTTGTCGTACGATGTTCAAAGGACTTGGACAAATTCATTAGGTTTATTATGGAGTTTTAAGGTTTTGTTCGGTGTTGTTAGGAGTTGTAAGGTGTCCTATATTATACTAACTTGCTTTTCAAGGTGCGGTGCTAATGTGCATACAGAGTCGTAAGATGTCCTAAGTTGTCGTACGATGTTCAAAGGACTCGGACGAATTCATTAGGTATATTATGGAGTATTTTTATTTTACGTACGGTATTATAATGTGTTGTTAGGATTTGTGAGGTTTCGTACATTTTACCAAAATGCTTTCCAAGGTGCTAATGTGTCATATAGAGTCTTAAGATATTTTAAGTTGTCGTAAGATGTTTAAATGACTCTGAGGAATTCATTAGGTTTTTTTTGGAGTTTTAAAATTTCGTACGGTGTTGTAAGGTGTTGCTAGGAGTTGTAAAGAGTCCAACATTAGACTAACGTGCTCTTCAAATTGCTAATATGGCATAAAGAGTCGTAAGATGTCTTATAATGGCGTAGGACGTTCAAAGGACTCGGACGAATTCATTAGGTGTATCATGGAGTTTTAAAGTTTCGTACGGTGATGTAAGATGTTCTTAGGAGTTGTAATGCGTCCTTAATTACTCTAACGTGCTTTTCATGTTGCTAATGTCGCATACTGAGTCGTAACATGTCCTGAGTTGTCGTACGATGTTCAAAGGACTTGGACAAATTCATTAGGTTTATTATGGAGTTTTAAGGTTTTGTTCGGTGTTGTTAGGAGTTGTAAGGTGCCCTATATTATACTAACTTGCTTTTCAAGGTGCGGTGCTAATGTGCATACAGAGTCGTAAGATGTCCTAAGTTGTCGTACGATGTTCAAAGGACTCGGACGAATTCATTAGGTATATTATGGAGTATTTTTATTTTACGTACGGTATTATAATGTGTTGTTAGGATTTGTGAGGTTTCGTACATTTTACCAAAATGCTTTTCAAGGTGCTAATGTGTCATATAGAGTCTTAAGATATTTTAGGTTGTCGTAAGATGTTTAAATGACTCTGAGGAATTCATTAGGTTTTTTTTGGAGTTTTAAAATTTCGTACGGTGTTGTAAGGTGTTGCTAGGAGTTGTAAAGAGTCCAACATTAGACTAACGTGCTCTTCAAATTGCTAATATGGCATAAAGAGTCGTAAGATGTCTTATAATGGCGTAGGACGTTCAAAGGACTCGGACGAATTCATTAGGTGTATCATGGAGTTTTAAAGTTTCGTACGATGATGTAAGATGTTCTTAGGAGTTGTAATGCGTCCTTAATTACTCTAACGTGCTTTTCATGTTGCTAATGTCGCATACTGAGTCGTAACATGTCCTGAGTTGTCGTACGATGTTCAAAGGACTTGGACAAATTCATTAGGTTTATTATGGAGTTTTAAGGTTTTGTTCGGTGTTGTTAGGTGTTGTAAGGTGTCCTATATTATACTAACGTGCTTTTCAAGGTGCTAATGTGCATACAGAGTCGTAAGATGTCCTAATTTGTCGTACGATGTTCAAAGGACTCGGACGAATTCATTAGGTATATTATGGAGTATTTTTATTTTACGTACAGTATTATAATGTGTTGTTAGGATTTGTGAGGTTTCGTACATTTTACCAAAATGCTTTTCAACGTGCTAATGTGTCATACAGAGTCGTAAGATATTTTAAGTTGTCGTAAGATGTTTAAATGACTCGGAGGAATTCATTAGGTTTTTTTTGGAGTTTTAAAATTTCGTACGGTGTTGTAAGGTGTTGCTAGGAGTTGTAAAGAGTCCAACATTAGACTAACGTGCTCTTCAAATTGCTAATATGGCATAAAGAGTCGTAAGATGTCTTATAATGGCGTAGGACGTTCAAAGGACTCGGACGAATTCATTAGGTGTATCATGGAGTTTTAAACTTTCGTACGGTGATGTAAGATGTTCTTAGGAGATGTAATGCGTCCTTAATTACTCTAATGTGCTTTTCATGTTGCTAATGTCGCATACTGAGTCGTAACATGTCCTGAGTTGTCGTACGATGTTCAAAGGACTTGGACAAATTCATTAGGTTTATTATGGAGTTTTAAGGTTTTGTTCGGTGTTGTTAGGAGTTGTAAGGTGCCCTATATTATACTAACTTGCTTTTCAAGGTGCGGTGCTAATGTGCATACAGAGTCGTAAGATGTCCTAAGTTGTCGTACGATGTTCAAAGGACTCGGACGAATTCATTAGGTATATTATGGAGTATTTTTATTTTACGTACGGTATTATAATGTGTTGTTAGGATTTGTGAGGTTTCGTACATTTTACCAAAATGCTTTTCAAGGTGCTAATGTGTCATATAGAGTCTTAAGATATTTTAGGTTGTCGTAAGATGTTTAAATGACTCTGAGGAATTCATTAGGTTTTTTTTGGAGTTTTAAAATTTCGTACGGTGTTGTAAGGTGTTGCTAGGAGTTGTAAAGAGTCCAACATTAGACTAACGTGCTCTTCAAATTGCTAATATGGCATAAAGAGTCGTAAGATGTCTTATAATGGCGTAGGACGTTCAAAGGACTCGGACGAATTCATTAGGTGTATCATGGAGTTTTAAAGTTTCGTACGGTGATGTAAGATGTTCTTAGGAGTTGTAATGCGTCCTTAATTACTCTAACGTGCTTTTCATGTTGCTAATGTCGCATACTGAGTCGTAACATGTCCTGAGTTGTCGTACGATGTTCAAAGGACTTGGACAAATTCATTAGGTTTATTATGGAGTTTTAAGGTTTTGTTCGGTGTTGTTAGGTGTTGTAAGGTGTCCTATATTATACTAACGTGCTTTTCAAGGTGCTAATGTGCATACAGAGTCGTAAGATGTCCTAATTTGTCGTACGATGTTCAAAGGACTCGGACGAATTCATTAGGTATATTATGGAGTATTTTTATTTTACGTACAGTATTATAATGTGTTGTTAGGATTTGTGAGGTTTCGTACATTTTACCAAAATGCTTTTCAACGTGCTAATGTGTCATACAGAGTCGTAAGATATTTTAAGTTGTCGTAAGATGTTTAAATGACTCGGAGGAATTCATTAGGTTTTTTTTGGAGTTTTAAAATTTCGTACGGTGTTGTAAGGTGTTGCTAGGAGTTGTAAAGAGTCCAACATTAGACTAACGTGCTCTTCAAATTGCTAATATGGCATAAAGAGTCGTAAGATGTCTTATAATGGCGTAGGACGTTCAAAGGACTCGGACGAATTCATTAGGTGTATCATGGAGTTTTAAACTTTCGTACGGTGATGTAAGATGTTCTTAGGAGATGTAATGCGTCCTTAATTACTCTAATGTGCTTTTCATGTTGCTAATGTCGCATACTGAGTCGTAACATGTCCTGAGTTGTCGTACGATGTTCAAAGGACTTGGACAAATTCATTAGGTTTATTATGGAGTTTTAAGGTTTTGTTCGGTGTTGTTAGGAGTTGTAAGGTGTCCTATATTATACTAACTTGCTTTTCAAGGTGCGGTGCTAATGTGCATACAGAGTCGTAAGATGTCCTAAGTTGTCGTACGATGTTCAAAGGACTCGGACGAATTCATTAGGTATATTATGGAGTATTTTTATTTTACGTACGGTATTATAATGTGTTGTTAGGATTTGTGAGGTTTCGTACATTTTACCAAAATGCTTTTCAAGGTGCTAATGTGTCATATAGAGTCTTAAGATATTTTAAGTTGTCGTAAGATGTTTAAATGACTCTGAGGAATTCATTAGGTTTTTTTTGGAGTTTTAAAATTTCGTACGGTGTTGTAAGGTGTTGCTAGGAGTTGTAAAGAGTCCAACATTAGACTAACGTGCTCTTCAAATTGCTAATATGGCATAAAGAGTCGTAAGATGTCTTATAATGGCGTAGGACGTTCAAAGGACTCGGACGAATTCATTAGGTGTATCATGGAGTTTTAAAGTTTCGTACGGTGATGTAAGATGTTCTTAGGAGTTGTAATGCGTCCTTAATTACTCTAACGTGCTTTTCATGTTGCTAATGTCGCATACTGAGTCGTAACATGTCCTGAGTTGTCGTACGATGTTCAAAGGACTTGGACAAATTCATTAGGTTTATTATGGAGTTTTAAGGTTTTGTTCGGTGTTGTTAGGAGTTGTAAGGTGTCCTATATTATACTAACGTGCTTTTCAAGGTGCTAATGTGCATACAGAGTCGTAAGATGTCCTAATTTGTCGTACGATGTTCAAAGGACTCGGACGAATTCATTAGGTATATTATGGAGTATTTTTATTTTACGTACAGTATTATAATGTGTTGTTAGGATTTGTGAGGTTTCGTACATTTTACCAAAATGCTTTTCAAGGTGCTAATGTGTCATACAGAGTCGTAAGATATTTTAAGTTGTCGTAAGATGTTTAAATGACTCGGAGGAATTCATTAGGTTTTTTTTGGAGTTTTAAAATTTCGTACGGTGTTGTAAGGTGTTGCTAGGAGTTGTAAAGAGTCCAACATTAGACTAACGTGCTCTTCAAATTGCTAATATGGCATAAAGAGTCGTAAGATGTCTTATAATGGCGTAGGACGTTCAAAGGACTCGGACGAATTCATTAGGTGTATCATGGAGTTTTAAACTTTCGTACGGTGATGTAAGATGTTCTTAGGAGATGTAATGCGTCCTTAATTACTCTAATGTGCTTTTCATGTTGCTAATGTCGCATACTGAGTCGTAACATGTCCTGAGTTGTCGTACGATGTTCAAAGGACTTGGACAAATTCATTAGGTTTATTATGGAGTTTTAAGGTTTTGTTCGGTGTTGTTAGGAGTTGTAAGGTGTCCTATATTATACTAACTTGCTTTTCAAGGTGCGGTGCTAATGTGCATACAGAGTCGTAAGATGTCCTAAGTTGTCGTACGATGTTCAAAGGACTCGGACGAATTCATTAGGTATATTATGGAGTATTTTTATTTTACGTACGGTATTATAATGTGTTGTTAGGATTTGTGAGGTTTCGTACATTTTACCAAAATGCTTTTCAAGGTGCTAATGTGTCATATAGAGTCTTAAGATATTTTAAGTTGTCGTAAGATGTTTAAATGACTCTGAGGAATTCATTAGGTTTTTTTTGGAGTTTTAAAATTTCGTACGGTGTTGTAAGGTGTTGCTAGGAGTTGTAAAGAGTCCAACATTAGACTAACGTGCTCTTCAAATTGCTAATATGGCATAAAGAGTCGTAAGATGTCTTATAATGGCGTAGGACGTTCAAAGGACTCGGACGAATTCATTAGGTGTATCATGGAGTTTTAAAGTTTCGTACGGTGATGTAAGATGTTCTTAGGAGTTGTAATGCGTCCTTAATTACTCTAACGTGCTTTTCATGTTGCTAATGTCGCATACTGAGTCGTAACATGTCCTGAGTTGTCGTACGATGTTCAAAGGACTTGGACAAATTCATTAGGTTTATTATGGAGTTTTAAGGTTTTGTTCGGTGTTGTTAGGAGTTGTAAGGTGTCCTATATTATACTAACGTGCTTTTCAAGGTGCTAATGTGCATACAGAGTCGTAAGATGTCCTAATTTGTCGTACGATGTTCAAAGGACTCGGACGAATTCATTAGGTATATTATGGAGTATTTTTATTTTACGTACAGTATTATAATGTGTTGTTAGGATTTGTGAGGTTTCGTACATTTTACCAAAATGCTTTTCAAGGTGCTAATGTGTCATACAGAGTCGTAAGATATTTTAAGTTGTCGTAAGATGTTTAAATGACTCGGAGGAATTCATTAGGTTTTTTTTGGAGTTTTAAAATTTCGTACGGTGTTGTAAGGTGTTGCTAGGAGTTGTAAAGAGTCCAACATTAGACTAACGTGCTCTTCAAATTGCTAATATGGCATAAAGAGTCGTAAGATGTCTTATAATGGCGTAGGACGTTCAAAGGACTCGGACGAATTCATTAGGTGTATCATGGAGTTTTAAACTTTCGTACGGTGATGTAAGATGTTCTTAGGAGATGTAATGCGTCCTTAATTACTCTAATGTGCTTTTCATGTTGCTAATGTCGCATACTGAGTCGTAACATGTCCTGAGTTGTCGTACGATGTTCAAAGGACTTGGACAAATTCATTAGGTTTATTATGGAGTTTTAAGGTTTTGTTCGGTGTTGTTAGGAGTTGTAAGGTGTCCTATATTATACTAACTTGCTTTTCAAGGTGCGGTGCTAATGTGCATACAGAGTCGTAAGATGTCCTAAGTTGTCGTACGATGTTCAAAGGACTCGGACGAATTCATTAGGTATATTATGGAGTATTTTTATTTTACGTACGGTATTATAATGTGTTGTTAGGATTTGTGAGGTTTCGTACATTTTACCAAAATGCTTTTCAAGGTGCTAATGTGTCATATAGAGTCTTAAGATATTTTAAGTTGTCGTAAGATGTTTAAATGACTCTGAGGAATTCATTAGGTTTTTTTTGGAGTTTTAAAATTTCGTACGGTGTTGTAAGGTGTTGCTAGGAGTTGTAAAGAGTCCAACATTAGACTAACGTGCTCTTCAAATTGCTAATATGGCATAAAGAGTCGTAAGATGTCTTATAATGGCGTAGGACGTTCAAAGGACTCGGACGAATTCATTAGGTGTATCATGGAGTTTTAAAGTTTCGTACGGTGATGTAAGATGTTCTTAGGAGTTGTAATGCGTCCTTAATTACTCTAACGTGCTTTTCATGTTGCTAATGTCGCATACTGAGTCGTAACATGTCCTGAGTTGTCGTACGATGTTCAAAGGACTTGGACAAATTCATTAGGTTTATTATGGAGTTTTAAGGTTTTGTTCGGTGTTGTTAGGAGTTGTAAGGTGTCCTATATTATACTAACTTGCTTTTCAAGGTGCGGTGCTAATGTGCATACAGAGTCGTAAGATGTCCTAAGTTGTCGTACGATGTTCAAAGGACTCGGACGAATTCATTAGGTATATTATGGAGTATTTTTATTTTACGTACGGTATTATAATGTGTTGTTAGGATTTGTGAGGTTTCGTACATTTTACCAAAATGCTTTTCAAGGTGCTAATGTGTCATATAGAGTCTTAAGATATTTTAAGTTGTCGTAAGATGTTTAAATGACTCTGAGGAATTCATTAGGTTTTTTTTGGAGTTTTAAAATTTCGTACGGTGTTGTAAGGTGTTGCTAGGAGTTGTAAAGAGTCCAACATTAGACTAACGTGCTCTTCAAATTGCTAATATGGCATAAAGAGTCGTAAGATGTCTTATAATGGCGTAGGACGTTCAAAGGACTCGGACGAATTCATTAGGTGTATCATGGAGTTTTAAAGTTTCGTACGGTGATGTAAGATGTTCTTAGGAGTTGTAATGCGTCCTTAATTACTCTAACGTGCTTTTCATGTTGCTAATGTCGCATACTGAGTCGTAACATGTCCTGAGTTGTCGTACGATGTTCAAAGGACTTGGACAAATTCATTAGGTTTATTATGGAGTTTTAAGGTTTTGTTCGGTGTTGTTAGGAGTTGTAAGGTGTCCTATATTATACTAACGTGCTTTTCAAGGTGCTAATGTGCATACAGAGTCGTAAGATGTCCTAATTTGTCGTACGATGTTCAAAGGACTCGGACGAATTCATTAGGTATATTATGGAGTATTTTTATTTTACGTACAGTATTATAATGTGTTGTTAGGATTTGTGAGGTTTCATACATTTTCCCAAAATGCTTTTCAAGGTGCTAATGTGTCATACAGAGTCGTAAGATATTTTAAGTTGTCGTAAGATGTTTAAATGACTCGGAGGAATTCATTAGGTTTTTTTTGGAGTTTTAAAATTTCGTACGGTGTTGTAAGGTGTTGCTAGGAGTTGTAAAGAGTCCAACATTAGACTAACGTGCTCTTCAAATTGCTAATATGGCATAAAGAGTCGTAAGATGTCTTATAATGGCGTAGGACGTTCAAAGGACTCGGACGAATTCATTAGGTGTATCATGGAGTTTTAAACTTTCGTACGGTGATGTAAGATGTTCTTAGGAGATGTAATGCGTCCTTAATTACTCTAATGTGCTTTTCATGTTGCTAATGTCGCATACTGAGTCGTAACATGTCCTGAGTTGTCGTACGATGTTCAAAGTACTTGGACAAATTCATTAGGTTTATTATGGAGTTTTAAGGTTTTGTTCGGTGTTGTTAGGAGTTGTAAGGTGTCCTATATTATACTAACTTGCTTTTCAAGGTGCGGTGCTAATGTGCATACAGAGTCGTAAGATGTCCTAAGTTGTCGTACGATGTTCAAAGGACTCGGACGAATTCATTAGGTATATTATGGAGTATTTTTATTTTACGTACGGTATTATAATGTGTTGTTAGGATTTGTGAGGTTTCGTACATTTTACCAAAATGCTTTTCAAGGTGCTAATGTGTCATATAGAGTCTTAAGATATTTTAAGTTGTCGTAAGATGTTTAAATGACTCTGAGGAATTCATTAGGTTTTTTTTGGAGTTTTAAAATTTCGTACGGTGTTGTAAGGTGTTGCTAGGAGTTGTAAAGAGTCCAACATTAGACTAATGTGCTCTTCAAATTGCTAATATGGCATAAAGAGTCGTAAGATGTCTTATAATGGCGTAGGACGTTCAAAGGACTCGGACGAATTCATTAGGTGTATCATGGAGTTTTAAAGTTTCGTACGGTGATGTAAGATGTTCTTAGGAGTTGTAATGCGTCCTTAATTACTCTAACGTGCTTTTCATGTTGCTAATGTCGCATACTGAGTCGTAACATGTCCTGAGTTGTCGTACGATGTTCAAAGGACTTGGACAAATTCATTAGGTTTATTATGGAGTTTTAAGGTTTTGTTCGGTGTTGTTAGGAGTTGTAAGGTGTCCTATATTATACTAACGTGCTTTTCAAGGTGCTAATGTGCATACAGAGTCGTAAGATGTCCTAATTTGTCGTACGATGTTCAAAGGACTCGGACGAATTCATTAGGTATATTATGGAGTATTTTTATTTTACGTACAGTATTATAATGTGTTGTTAGGATTTGTGAGGTTTCGTACATTTTACCAAAATGCTTTTCAAGGTGCTAATGTGTCATACAGAGTCGTAAGATATTTTAAGTTGTCGTAAGATGTTTAAATGACTCGGAGGAATTCATTAGGTTTTTTTTGGAGTTTTAAAATTTCGTACGGTGTTGTAAGGTGTTGCTAGGAGTTGTAAAGAGTCCAACATTAGACTAACGTGCTCTTCAAATTGCTAATATGGCATAAAGAGTCGTAAGATGTCTTATAATGGCGTAGGACGTTCAAAGGACTCGGACGAATTCATTAGGTGTATCATGGAGTTTTAAAGTTTCGTACGGTGATGTAAGATGTTCTTAGGAGTTGTAATGCGTCCTTAATTACTCTAACGTGCTTTTCATGTTGCTAATGTCGCATACTGAGTCGTAACATGTCCTGAGTTGTCGTACGATGTTCAAAGGACTTGGACAAATTCATTAGGTTTATTATGGAGTTTTAAGGTTTTGTTCGGTGTTGTTAGGAGTTGTAAGGTGTCCTATATTATACTAACTTGCTTTTCAAGGTGCGGTGCTAATGTGCATACAGAGTCGTAAGATGTCCTAAGTTGTCGTACGATGTTCAAAGGACTCGGACGAATTCATTAGGTATATTATGGAGTATTTTTATTTTACGTACGGTATTATAATGTGTTGTTAGGATTTGTGAGGTTTCGTACATTTTACCAAAATGCTTTTCAAGGTGCTAATGTGTCATATAGAGTCTTAAGATATTTTAAGTTGTCGTAAGATGTTTAAATGACTCTGAGGAATTCATTAGGTTTTTTTTGGAGTTTTAAAATTTCGTACGGTGTTGTAAGGTGTTGCTAGGAGTTGTAAAGAGTCCAACATTAGACTAACGTGCTCTTCAAATTGCTAATATGGCATAAAGAGTCGTAAGATGTCTTATAATGGCGTAGGACGTTCAAAGGACTCGGACGAATTCATTAGGTGTATCATGGAGTTTTAAAGTTTCGTACGGTGATGTAAGATGTTCTTAGGAGTTGTAATGCGTCCTTAATTACTCTAACGTGCTTTTCATGTTGCTAATGTCGCATACTGAGTCGTAACATGTCCTGAGTTGTCGTACGATGTTCAAAGGACTTGGACAAATTCATTAGGTTTATTATGGAGTTTTAAGGTTTTGTTCGGTGTTGTTAGGAGTTGTAAGGTGTCCTATATTATACTAACGTGCTTTTCAAGGTGCTAATGTGCATACAGAGTCGTAAGATGTCCTAATTTGTCGTACGATGTTCAAAGGACTCGGACGAATTCATTAGGTATATTATGGAGTATTTTTATTTTACGTACAGTATTATAATGTGTTGTTAGGATTTGTGAGGTTTCGTACATTTTACCAAAATGCTTTTCAAGGTGCTAATGTGTCATACAGAGTCGTAAGATATTTTAAGTTGTCGTAAGATGTTTAAATGACTCGGAGGAATTCATTAGGTTTTTTTTGGAGTTTTAAAATTTCGTACGGTGTTGTAAGGTGTTGCTAGGAGTTGTAAAGAGTCCAACATTAGACTAACGTGCTCTTCAAATTGCTAATATGGCATAAAGAGTCGTAAGATGTCTTATAATGGCGTAGGACGTTCAAAGGACTCGGACGAATTCATTAGGTGTATCATGGAGTTTTAAACTTTCGTACGGTGATGTAAGATGTTCTTAGTAGATGTAATGCGTCCTTAATTACTCTAATGTGCTTTTCATGTTGCTAATGTCGCATACTGAGTCGTAACATGTCCTGAGTTGTCGTACGATGTTCAAAGGACTTGGACAAATTCATTAGGTTTATTATGGAGTTTTAAGGTTTTGTTCGGTGTTGTTAGGAGTTGTAAGGTGTCCTATATTATACTAACGTGCTTTTCAAGGTGCTAATGTGCATACAGAGTCGTAAGATGTCCTAATTTGTCGTACGATGTTCAAAGGACTCGGACGAATTCATTAGGTATATTATGGAGTATTTTTATTTTACGTACAGTATTATAATGTGTTGTTAGGATTTGTGAGGTTTCGTACATTTTACCAAAATGCTTTTCAAGGTGCTAATGTGTCATACAGAGTCGTAAGATATTTTAAGTTGTCGTAAGATGTTTAAATGACTCTGAGGAATTCATTAGGTTTTTTTTGGAGTTTTAAAATTTCGTACGGTGTTGTAAGGTGTTGCTAGGAGTTGTAAAGAGTCCAACATTAGACTAACGTGCTCTTCAAATTGCTAATATGGCATAAAGAGTCGTAAGATGTCTTATAATGGCGTAGGACGTTCAAAGGACTCGGACGAATTCATTAGGTGTATCATGGAGTTTTAAACTTTCGTACGGTGATGTAAGATGTTCTTAGGAGATGTAATGCGTCCTTAATTACTCTAATGTGCTTTTCATGTTGCTAATGTCGCATACTGAGTCGTAACATGTCCTGAGTTGTCGTACGATGTTCAAAGGACTTGGACAAATTCATTAGGTTTATTATGGAGTTTTAAGGTTTTGTTCGGTGTTGTTAGGAGTTGTAAGGTGTCCTATATTATACTAACGTGCTTTTCAAGGTGCTAATGTGCATACAGAGTCGTAAGATGTCCTAATTTGTCGTACGATGTTCAAAGGACTCGGACGAATTCATTAGGTATATTATGGAGTATTTTTATTTTACGTACAGTATTATAATGTGTTGTTAGGATTTGTGAGGTTTCGTACATTTTACCAAAATGCTTTTCAAGGTGCTAATGTGTCATACAGAGTCGTAAGATATTTTAAGTTGTCGTAAGATGTTTAAATGACTCTGAGGAATTCATTAGGTTTTTTTTGGAGTTTTAAAATTTCGTACGGTGTTGTAAGGTGTTGTTAGGAGTTGTAAAGAGTCCAACATTAGACTAACGTGCTCTTCAAATTGCTAATATGGCATAAAGAGTCGTAAGATGTCTTATAATGGCGTAGGACGTTCAAAGGACTCGGACGAATTCATTAGGTGTATCATGGAGTTTTAAAGTTTCGTACGGTGATGTAAGATGTTCTTAGGAGTTGTAATGCGTCTTTAATTGCTCTAACGTGCTTTTCATGTTGCAAATGTCGCATACTGAGTCGTAACATGTCCCGAGTTGTCGTACGATGTTCAAAGGACTTGGACAAAAATCATTAGGTTTATTATGGAGTTTTAAGGTTTTGTTCGGTGTTGTTAGGAGTTGTAAGGTGTCCTATATTATACTAACGTGCTTTTCAAGGTGCTAATGTGCATACAGAGTCGTAAGATGTCCTAAGTTGCCGTACGATGTTCAAAGGACTCAGACGAATTCATTAGGTTTACTACGGAAGATTTTTTATTTATGTACGGTATTTTAAAGTGTTGTTAGGATTTGTGAGGTTTCGTACATTTTACCAACATGCTTTTCAAGGTGCTAATGTGACATACAGAGTCGTAAGATATTTTAAGTTGTCGTAAGATGTTTAAATGATTCGGTGGAATTCATTAGGTTTTTTTTGGAGTTTTAAAATTTCGAACGGTGTTCTAAGGTGTTGTTAGGAGTTGTAAAGAGCCCAACATTATACTAACGTGCTTTTCAAAGTGCTAATATGGCATAGAGAGTCGTAAGATGTCTTAAGTTGGCGTAGGACGTTCAAAGGACTGGGACGAATTCATTAGGTGTATTATGGAGTTTTAAAGGTTCGTACGGTAATGTAAGATGTTCGTAGGAGTTGTAATGCGTCCTTAATTACTCTAACGTGCTTTTCATGTTGCTAATGTCGCATACTGAGTCGTAACATGTCCTGAGTTGTCGTACGATGTTCAAAGGACTTGGACAAATTCATTAGGTTTATTATGTAGTTTTAAGGTTTTGTTCGGTGTTGTTAGGAGTTGTAAGGTGTCCTATATTATACTAACGTGCTTTTCAAGGTGCTAATGTGCATACAGAGTCGTAAGATGTCCTAATTTGTCGTACGATGTTCAAAGGAGTCGGACGAATTCATTAGGTATATTATGGAGTATTTTTATTTTACGTACGGTATTATAATGTGTTGTTAGGATTTGTGAGGTTTCGTACATTTTACCAAAATGCTTTTCAAGGTGCTAATGTGTCATACAGAGTCGTAAGATATTTTAAGTTGTCGTAAGATGTTTAAATGACTCGGAGGAATTCATTAGGTTTTTTTTGGAGTTTTAAAATTTCGTACGGTGTTGTAAGGTGTTAGGAGTTGTAAAGAGTCCAACATTAGACTAACGTGCTCTTCAAATTGCTAATATGGCATATGAATCGTAAGATGTCTTATAATGGCGTAGGACGTTCAAAGGACTCGGACGAATTCATTAGGTGTATCATGGAGTTTTAAAGTTTCGTACGGTGATGTAAGATGTTCTTAGGAGTTGTAATGCGTCCTTAATTACTCTAACGTGCTTTTCATGTTGCTAATGTCGCATACTGAGTGGTAACATGTCCTGAGTTGTCGTACGATGTTCAAAGGACTTGGACAAAAATCATTAGGTTTATTATGGAGTTTTAAGGTTTTGTTCAGTGTTGTTAGGAGTTGTAAGGTGTCCTATATTATACTAACGTGCTATTCAAGGTGCTAATGTGCATACAGAGTCGTAAGATGTCCTAAGTTGTCGTACGATGTTCAAAGGACTTGGACGAATTCATTAGGTATATTATGGAGTATTTTTATTTTACGTACGGTATTATAATGTGTTGTTAGGATTTGTGAGGTTTCGTACATTTTACCAAAATGCTTTTCAAGGTGCTAATGTGTCATATAGAGTCGTAAGATATTTTAAGTTGTCGTAGGATGTTTAAATGACTCGGAGGAATTCATTAGGTTTTTTTTGGAGTTTTAAAATTTCGTACGTTGTTATAAGGTGTTGTTAGGAGTTGTAAAGAGTCCAACATTAGACTAACGTGCTCTTCAAAGTGCTAATATGGCATAAAGAGTCGTAAGATGTCTTATAATGGCGTAGGACGTTCAAAGGACTCGGCCGAATTCATTAGGTATATTATGGAGTATTTTTATTTTACGTACGATATTATAATGTGTTGTTAGTATTTGTGAGGTTTCGTACATTTTACCAAAATGCTTTTCAAGGTGCTAATGTGTCATACAGAGTCGTAAGATATTTTAAGTTGTCGTAAGATGTTTAAATGACTCGGAGGAATTCATTAGGTTTTTTTTGGAGTTTTAAAATTTCGTACGGTGTTGTAAGGTGTTAGGAGTTGTAAAGAGTCCAACATTAGACTAACGTGCTCTTCAAATTGCTAATATGGCATAAAGAATCTTAAGATGTCTTATAATGGCGTAGGACGTTCAAAGGACTCGGACGAATTCATTAGGAGTATCATGGAGTTTTAAAGTTTCGTACGGTGATGTAAGATGTTCTTAGGAGTTGTAATGCGTCCTTAATTACTCTAACATGCTTTTCATGTTGCTAATGTCGCATACTGAGTCGTGACATGTCCTGAGTTGTCGTACGATGTTCAAAGGACTTGGACAAATTCATTAGGTTTATTATGGAGTTTTTTGGTTTTGTTCGGTGTTGTTAGGAGTTGTAAGGTGTCCTATATTATACTAACGTGCTTTTCAAGGTGCTAATGTGCATACAGAGTCGTAAGATGTCCTAAGTTGCCGTACGATGTTCAAAGGACTTGGACGAATTCATTAGATATATTATGGAGTATTTTTATTTTACGTACGGTCTTATAATGTGTTGTTAGGATTTGTGAGGTTTCGTACATTTTACCAAAATGCTTTTCAAGGTGCTAATGTGTCATATAGAGTGTCGTAAGATATTTTAAGTTGTCGTAAGATGTTTAAATGACTCGGAGAATTCATTAGGTTTTTTTTGGAGTTTTAAAATTCCGTACGTTGTTGTAAGGTGTTGTTAGGAGTTGTAAAGAGTCCAACATTAGACTAACGTGCTCTTCAAAGTGCTAATATGGCATAAAGAGTCGTAAGATGTCTTATAATGGCGTAGGACGTTCAAAGGACTCGGACGAATTCATTAGGAGTATCATGGAATTTTAAAGTTTCGTACGGTGATGTAAGATGTTCTTAGTAGTTGTAATGCGTCCTTAATTACTCTAACATGCTTTTCATGTTGCTAATGTCGCATACTGAGTCGTAACATGTCCTGAGTTGTCGTACGATGTTCAAAGGACTTGGACAAATTCATTAGGTTTATTATGGAGTTTTAAGATTTTGTTCGGTGTTGTTAGTAGTTGTAAGGTGTCCTATATTATACTAACGTGCTCTTCAAGGTGCTAATGTGCATACAGAGTCGTAAGATGTCCTAATTTGTCGTACGATGTTCAAAGGACTCGGCCGAATTCATTAGGTATATTATGGAGTATTTTTATTTTACGTACGATATTATAATGTGTTGTTTGGATTTGTGAGGTTTCGTACATTTTACCAAAATGCTTTTCAAGGTGCTAATGTGTCATACAGAGTCGTAAGATATTTTAAGTTGTCGTAAGATGTTTAAATGACTCGGAGTAATTCATTAGGTTTTTTTTGGAGTTTTAAAATTTCGTACGTTGTTGTAAGGTGTTGTTAGGAGTTGTAAAGAGTCCAACATTAGACTAACGTGCTCTTCAAAGTGCTAATATGGCATAAAGAGTCGTAAGATGTCTTATAATGGCGTAGGACGTTCAAAGGACTCGGCCGAATTCATTAGGTATATTATGGAGTATTTTTATTTTACGTACGATATTATAATGTGTTGTTAGTATTTGTGAGGTTTCGTACATTTTACCAAAATGCTTTTCAAGGTGCTAATGTGTCATACAGAGTCGTAAGATATTTTAAGTTGTCGTCAGATGTTTAAATGACTCGGAGGAATTCATTAGGTTTTTTTTGGAGTTTTAAAATTTCGTACGGTGTTGTAAGGTGTTAGGAGTTGTAAAGAGTCCAACATTAGACTAACGTGCTCTTCAAATTGCTAATATGGCATAAAGAATCGTAAGATGTCTTATAATGGCGTAGGACGTTCAAAGGACTCGGACGAATTCATTAGGATTATCATGGAGTTTTAAAGTTTCGTACGGTGATGTAAGATGTTCTTAGGAGTTGTAATGCGTCCTTAATTACTCTAACATGCTTTTCATGTTGCTAATGTCGCATACTGAGTCGTGACATGTCCTGAGTTGTCGTACGATGTTCAAAGGACTTGGACAAATTCATTAGGTTTATTATGGAGTTTTTTGGTTTTGTTCGGTGTTGTTAGGAGTTGTAAGGTGTCCTATATTATACTAACGTGCTTTTCAAGGTGCTAATGTGCATACAGAGTCGTAAGATGTCCTAAGTTGTCGTACGATGTTCAAAGGACTTGGACGAATTCATTAGATATATTATGGAGTATTTTTATTTTACGTACGGTCTTATAATGTGTTGTTAGGATTTGTGAGGTTTCGTACATTTTACCAAAATGCTTTTCAAGGTGCTAATGTGTCATATAGAGTGTCGTAAGATATTTTAAGTTGTCGTAAGATGTTTAAATGACTCGGAGGAATTCATTAGGTTTTTTTTGGAGTTTTAAAATATCGTACGTTGTTGTAAGGTGTTGTTAGGAGTTGTAAAGAGTCCAACATTAGACTAACGTGCTCTTCAAAGTGCTAATATGGCATAAAGAGTCGTAAGATGTCTTATAATGGCGTAGGACGTTCAAAGGACTCGGACGAATTCATTAGGAGTATCATGGAATTTTAAAGTTTCGTACGGTGATGTAAGATGTTCTTAGGAGTTGTAATGCGTCCTTAATTACTCTAACATGCTTTTCATGTTGCTAATGTCGCATACTGAGTCGTAACATGTCCTGAGTTGTCGTACGATGTTCAAAGGACTTGGACAAATTCATTAGGTTTATTATGGAGTTTTAAGATTTTGTTCGGTGTTGTTAGTAGTTGTAAGGTGTCCTATATTATACTAACGTGCTCTTCAAGGTGCTAATGTGCATACAGAGTCGTAAGATGTCCTAATTTGTCGTACGATGTTCAAAGGACTCGGCCGAATTCATTAGGTATATTATGGAGTATTTTTATTTTACGTACGATATTATAATGTGTTGTTTGGATTTGTGAGGTTTCGTACATTTTACCAAAATGCTTTTCAAGGTGCTAATGTGTCATACAGAGTCGTAAGATATTTTAAGTTGTCGTAAGATGTTTAAATGACTCGGAGGAATTCATTAGGTTTTTTTTGGAGTTTTAAAATTTCGTACGTTGTTGTAAGGTGTTGTTAGGAGTTGTAAAGAGTCCAACATTAGACTAACGTGCTCTTCAAAGTGCTAATATGGCATAAAGAGTCGTAAGATGTCACTACAAGAAAATAAGCCTATTGCAACTTTTTTTGGTAAAAAAAGGTTGCATTAGGTGAAGTTGCATTAGATCAATTGCAACCTTTTTTATTACATAATGCAACTGTTTTTTTACATAATGCAACTGTTTTTTTTACATAATGCAATTTTTATTCAAATGCAACCTTTTTTTAATGCAACTCTTTAAATAAGAGTTGCAACATGTAACAAAAAAGTTGCATTAGATCTAATGCAACTTCTTCTAATGCAACTGTTTTGAAAAAAAAGGTTGCAAAAAGGTTATAAAAAGGTTACAATAGGTTCATTTTTTAGTAGTGTGTCTTATAATGGCGTAGGACGTTCAAAGGACTCGGACGAATTCATTAGGAGTATCATGGAGTTTTAAAGTTTCGTACGGTGATGTAAGATGTTCTTAGGAGTTGTAATGCGTCCTTAATTACTCTAGCATGCTTTTCTTGTTGCTAATGTCGCATACTGAGTCGTAACATGTCCTGAGTTGTCGTACGATGTTCAAAGGACTTGGACAAATTCATTAGGTTTATTATGGAGTTTTAAGGTTTTGTTCGGTGTTGTTAGGAGTTGTATGGTGTCCTATATTATACTAACGTGCTTTTCAAGCTGCTAATGTGCATACAGAGTCGTAAGATGTCCTAATTTGTCGTACGATGTTCAAAGGACTCGGCCGAATTCATTAGGTATATTATGGAGTATTTTTATTTTACGTACGATATTATAATGTGTTGTTAGGATTTGTGAGGTTTCGTACATTTTACCAAAATGCTTTTCAAGGTGCTAATGTGTCATACAGAGTCGTAAGATATTTTAAGTTGTCGTAAGATGTTTAAATGACTCGGAGGAATTCATTAGGTTTTTTTTTGGAGTTTTAAAATTTCGTACGTTGTTGTAAGGTGTTGTTAGGAGTTGTAAAGAGTCCAACATTAGACTAATGTGCTCTTCAAAGTGCTAATATGGCATAAAGAGTCGTAAGATGTCTTATAATGGCGTAGGACGTTCAAAGGACTCGGACGAATTCATTAGGAGTATCATGGAATTTTAAAGTTTCGTACGGTGATGTAAGATGTTCTTAGGAGTTGTAATGCGTCCTTAATTACTCTAACATGCTTTTCATGTTGCTAATGTCGCATACTGAGTCGTAACATGTCCTGAGTTGTCGTACGATGTTCAAAGGACTTGGACAAATTCATTAGGTTTATTATGGAGTTTTAAGATTTTGTTCGGTGTTGTTAGTAGTTGTAAGGTGTCCTATATTATACTAACGTGCTTTTCAAGGTGCTAATGTGCATACAGAGTCGTAAGATGTCCTAATTTGTCGTACGATGTTCAAAGGACTCGGCCGAATTCATTAGGTATATTATGGAGTATTTTTATTTTACGTACGGTATTATAATGTGTTGTTAGGATTTGTGAGGTTTCGTACATTTTACCAAAATGCTTTTCAAGGTGCTAACGTGTCATATAGAGTGTCGTAAGATATTTTAAGTTGTCGTAAGATGTTTAAATGACTCGGAGGAATTCATTAGGTTTTTTTTGGAGTTTTAAAATATCGTACGTTGTTGTAAGGTGTTGTTAGGAGTTGTAAAGAGTCCAACATTAGACTAACGTGCTCTTCAAAGTGCTAATATGGCATAAAGAGTCGTAAGATGTCTTATAATGGCGTAGGACGTTCAAAGGACTCGGACGAATTCATTAGGTGTATCATGGAGTTTTAAACTTTCGTACGGTGATGTAAGATGTTCTTAGGAGATGTAATGCGTCCTTAATTACTCTAATGTGCTTTTCATGTTGCTAATGTCGCATACTGAGTCGTAACATGTCCTGAGTTGTCGTACGATGTTCAAAGGACTTGGACAAATTCATTAGGTTTATTATGGAGTTTTAAGGTTTTGTTCGGTGTTGTTAGGAGTTGTATGGTGTCCTATATTATACTAACGTGCTCTTCAAGGTGCTAATGTGCATACAGAGTCGTAAGATGTCCTAATTTGTCGTACGATGTTCAAAGGACTCGGCCGAATTCATTAGGTATATTATGGAGTATTTTTATTTTACGTACGATATTATAATGTGTTGTTTGGATTTGTGAGGTTTCGTACATTTTACCAAAATGCTTTTCAAGGTGCTAATGTGTCATACAGAGTCGTAAGATATTTTAAGTTGTCGTAAGATGTTTAAATGACTCGGAGGAATTCATTAGGTTTTTTTTGGAGTTTTAAAATTTCGTACGTTGTTGTAAGGTGTTGTTAGGAGTTGTAAAGAGTCCAACATTAGACTAACGTGCTCTTCAAAGTGCTAATATGGCATAAAGAGTCGTAAGATGTCTTATAATGGCGTAGGACGTTCAAAGGACTCGGACGAATTCATTAGGAGTATCATGGAGTTTTAAAGTTTCGTACGGTGATGTAAGATGTTCTTAGGAGTTGTAATGCGTCCTTAATTACTCTAGCATGCTTTTCTTGTTGCTAATGTCGCATACTGAGTCGTAACATGTCCTGAGTTGTCGTACGATGTTCAAAGGACTTGGACAAATTCATTAGGTTTATTATGGAGTTTTAAGGTTTTGTTCGGTGTTGTTAGGAGTTGTATGGTGTCCTATATTATACTAACGTGCTTTTCAAGCTGCTAATGTGCATACAGAGTCGTAAGATGTCCTAATTTGTCGTACGATGTTCAAAGGACTCGGCCGAATTCATTAGGTATATTATGGAGTATTTTTATTTTACGTACGATATTATAATGTGTTGTTAGGATTTGTGAGGTTTCGTACATTTTACCAAAATGCTTTTCAAGGTGCTAATGTGTCATACAGAGTCGTAAGATATTTTAAGTTGTCGTAAGATGTTTAAATGACTCGGAGGAATTCATTAGGTTTTTTTTTGGAGTTTTAAAATTTCGTACGTTGTTGTAAGGTGTTGTTAGGAGTTGTAAAGAGTCCAACATTAGACTAATGTGCTCTTCAAAGTGCTAATATGGCATAAAGAGTCGTAAGATGTCTTATAATGGCGTAGGACGTTCAAAGGACTCGGACGAATTCATTAGGAGTATCATGGAATTTTAAAGTTTCGTACGGTGATGTAAGATGTTCTTAGGAGTTGTAATGCGTCCTTAATTACTCTAACATGCTTTTCATGTTGCTAATGTCGCATACTGAGTCGTAACATGTCCTGAGTTGTCGTACGATGTTCAAAGGACTTGGACAAATTCATTAGGTTTATTATGGAGTTTTAAGATTTTGTTCGGTGTTGTTAGTAGTTGTAAGGTGTCCTATATTATACTAACGTGCTTTTCAAGGTGCTAATGTGCATACAGAGTCGTAAGATGTCCTAATTTGTCGTACGATGTTCAAAGGACTCGGCCGAATTCATTAGGTATATTATGGAGTATTTTTATTTTACGTACGGTATTATAATGTGTTGTTAGGATTTGTGAGGTTTCGTACATTTTACCAAAATGCTTTTCAAGGTGCTAATGTGTCATATAGAGTGTCGTAAGATATTTTAAGTTGTCGTAAGATGTTTAAATGACTCGGAGGAATTCATTAGGTTTTTTTTTGGAGTTTTAAAATTTCGTACGTTGTTGTAAGGTGTTGTTAGGAGTTGTAAAGAGTCCAACATTAGACTAATGTGCTCTTCAAAGTGCTAATATGGCATAAAGAGTCGTAAGATGTCTTATAATGGCGTAGGACGTTCAAAGGACTCGGACGAATTCATTAGGAGTATCATGGAATTTTAAAGTTTCGTACGGTGATGTAAGATGTTCTTAGGAGTTGTAATGCGTCCTTAATTACTCTAACATGCTTTTCATGTTGCTAATGTCGCATACTGAGTCGTAACATGTCCTGAGTTGTCGTACGATGTTCAAAGGACTTGGACAAATTCATTAGGTTTATTATGGAGTTTTAAGATTTTGTTCGGTGTTGTTAGTAGTTGTAAGGTGTCCTATATTATACTAACGTGCTTTTCAAGGTGCTAATGTGCATACAGAGTCGTAAGATGTCCTAATTTGTCGTACGATGTTCAAAGGACTCGGCCGAATTCATTAGGTATATTATGGAGTATTTTTATTTTACGTACGGTATTATAATGTGTTGTTAGGATTTGTGAGGTTTCGTACATTTTACCAAAATGCTTTTCAAGGTGCTAATGTGTCATACAGAGTCGTAAGATATTTTAAGTTGTCGTAAGATGTTTAAATGACTCGGAGGAATTCATTAGGTTTTTTTTGGAGTTTTAAAATTTCGTACGGTGTTGTAAGGTGGTGTTAGGAGTTGTAAAGAGTCCAACATTATACTAACGTGTTTTTCAAAGTGCTAATATGGCATAAAGAATCGTAAGATGTCTTAAGTTGGCGTAGGACGTTCAAAGGACTCGGACGAATTCATTAGGTGTATCATGGAGTTTTAAAGTTTCGTACGGTGATGTAAGATGTTCTTAGGAGTTGTAATGCGTCCTTAATTACTCTAACGTGCTTTTCATGTTGCTAATGTCGCATACTGAGTCGTAACATGTCCTGAGTTGTCGTACGATGTTAAAAGGACTTGGACAAATTCATTAGGTTTAATATGGAGTTTTAAGGTTTTGTTCGGTGTTGTTAGGAGTTGTAAGGTGTCCTATATTATACTAACGTGCTTTTCAAGGTGCTAATGTGCATACAGAGTCGTAAGATGTCCTAATTTGTCGTACGATGTTCAAAGGACTCGGCCGAATTCATTAGGTATATTATGGAGTATTTTTATTTTACGTAGGGTATTATAATGTGTTGTTAGGATTTGTGAGGTTTCGTACATTTTACCAAAATGCTTTTCAAGGTGCTAATGTGTCATACAGAGTCGTAAGATATTTTAAGTTGTCGTAAGATGTTTAAATGACTCGGAGGAATTCATTAGGTTTTTTTTGGAGTTTTAAAATTTCGTACGGTGTTGTAAGGTGGTGTTAGGAGTTGTAAAGAGTCCAACATTATACTAACGTGTTTTTCAAAGTGCTAATATGGCATAAAGAATCGTAAGATGTCTTAAGTTGGCGTAGGACGTTCAAAGGACTCGGACGAATTCATTAGGTGTATCATGGAGTTTTAAAGTTTCGTACGGTGATGTAAGATGTTCTTAGGAGTTGTAATGCGTCCTTAATTACTGTAACGTGCTTTTCATGTTGCTAATGTCGCATACTGAGTCGTAACATGTCCTGAGTTGTCGTACGATGTTAAAAGGACTTGGACAAATTCATTAGGTTTAATATGGAGTTTTAAGGTTTTGTTCGGTGTTGTTAGGAGTTGTAAGGTGTCCTATATTATACTAACGTGCTTTTCAAGGTGCTAATGTGCATACGGAGTCGTAAGATGTCCTAATTTGTCGTACGATGTTCAAAGGACTCAGACGAATTCATTAGGTATATTATGGAGTATTTTTATTTTACGTACGGTATTATAATGTGTTGTTAGGATTTGTGAGGTTTCGTACATTTTACCAAAATGCTTTTCAAGGTGCTAATGTGTCATACAGAGTCGTAAGATATTTTAAGTTGTCGTAAGATGTTTAAATGACTCGGAGGAATTTATTATGTTTTTTATTGGAGTTTTAAAATTTCGTACGGTGTTGTAAGGTGTTGTTAGGAGTTGTAAAGAGCCCAACATTATACTAACGTGCTTTTCAAAGTGCTAATATGGCATAAAGAGTCGTAAGATGTCTTAAGTTGGCGTAGGACGTTCAAAGGACTCGGACGAATTCATTAGGTGTATCATGGAGTTTTAATGTTTTGTGCGATGATGTAAGATGTTCTTAGGAGTTGTAATGCGTCCATAATTACTCTAACGTGCTTTTCATGTTGCTAATGTCGCATACAGAGTCGTAACATGTCCTGAGTTGTCGTACGATGTTCAAAGGACATGGATAAATTCATTAGGTTTATTATGGAGTTTTATGGGTTTGTTCGGTGTTGTTAGGAGTTGTAAGGTGTCCTATAATATACTAACGTGCTTTACAAGGTGCTAATGTGCATACAGAGTCGTAAGATGTCCTAAGTTGTCGTACGATGTTCAAAGGACTCAGACGAATTCATTAGGTATATTATGGAGTATTTTTATTTTACGTACGGTATTATAATGTGTTGTTAGGATTTGTGAGGTTTCGTACATTTTACCAAGATGTTTTTCAAGGTTCTAATGTGCCTTACAGAGTCATAAGATATTCTAAGTTGTCGTAAGATGTTTAAATGACTCGGAGGAATCCATTAGGTATTTTTTGGAGTTTTAAAATTTCGTACGGTGTTTTAAGGTGTTGATAGGAGTTGTAAAGAGTCCAACATTATACTAACGTGCTTTTCAAAGTGCTAATATGGCATAAAGAGTCGTAGGATGTTTTAAGTTGGCGTAGGACGTTCAATGGACTCAGCCGAATTCATTAGGTCTATTATGGAGCTTTAAAGTTTCGTACGGTGATGTAAGATGTTCTTAGGAGTTGTAATGCGTCCTTAATTACTCTAACGTGCTTTTCATGTTGCTAATGTCGCATACTGAGTCGTAACATGTCCTGAGTTGTCGTACAATGTTCAAAGGACTTGGACAAATTCATTAGGTTTATTATGGAGTTTTAAGGTTTTGTTCGATGTTGTTAGTAGTTGTAAGGTGTCCTATATTATACTAACGTGCTTTTCAAGGTGCTAATGTGCATACAGAGTCGTAAGATGTCCTAATTTGTCGTACGATGTTCAAAGGACTCGGCCGAATTCATTAGGTATATTATAGAGAATTTTTATTTTACGTACGGTATTATAATGTGTTGTTAGGATTTGTGAGGTTTCGTACATTTTACCAAAATGCTTTTCAAGGTGCTAATGTGTCATACAGAGTCGTAAGATATTTTAAGTTGTCGTAAGATGTTTAAATGACTAGGAGGAATTCATTAGGTTTTTTTTGGAGTTTTAAAATTTCGTACGGTGTTGTAAGGTGGTGTTAGGAGTTGTAAAGAGTCCAACATTATACTAACATGTTTTTCAAAGTGCTAATATGGCATAATGAATCGTAAGATGTCTTAAGTTGGCGTAGGACGTTCAAAGGACTCGGACGAATTCATTAGGTGTATCATGGAGTTTTAAAGTTTCGTACGGTGATGTAAGATGTTCTTAGGAGTTGTAATGCGTCCTTAATTACTCTAACGTGCTTTTCATGTTGCTAATGTCGCATACTGAGTCGTAACATGTCCTGAGTTGTCGTACGATGTTCAAAGGACCTGGACAAATTCATTAGGTTTAATATGGAGTTTTAAGGTTTTGTTCGGTGTTGTTAGGAGTTGTAAGGTGTCCTATATTATACTAACGTGATTTTCAAGGTGCTAATGTGCATACAGAGTCGTAAGATGTCCTAATTTGTCGTTCGATGTTCAAAGGACTCGGACGAATTCATTAGGTATATTATGGAGTATTTTTATTTTACCTACGGTATTATAATGTGTTGTTAGGATTTGTGAGGTTTCTTACATTTTACCAAAATGCTTTTCAAGGTGCTAATGTGACATAAAGAGTCGTAAGATATTTTAAGTGGTCATAAGATGTTTATATGACTCGGAGGAATTCATTATGTTTTTTTTTGGAGTTTTAAAATTTCGTACAGTGTTGTAAGGTGTTGTTAGGAGTTGTAAAGAGTCCAACATTATACTAACTTGTTTTCAAAGTGCTAATATGGCATAAAGAGTCGTAAGATGTCTAAAGTTGGCGTAGGACGTTCAAAGGACTCGGACGAGTTCATTAGGTGTATCATGAAGTTTTAATGTTTCGTGCGATGATGTAAGATGTTCTTAGGAGTTGTAATGCGTCCATAATTACTCTAACGTGCTTTTCATTTTGCTAATGTCGCATACAGAGTCGTAACATGTCCTGAGTTGTCGTACGATGTTCAAAGGACATGGATAAATTCATTAGGTTTATTATGGAGTTTTATGGTTTTGTTCGGTGTTGTTAGGAGTTGTAAGGTGTCCTATAATATACTAACTTGCTTTTCAAGGTGCTAATGTGCATACAGAGTCGTAAGATGTCCTAAGTTGTCGTACGATGTTCAAAGGACTCAGACGAATTCATTAGGAATATTATGGAGTATTTTTATTTTACGTACGGTATTATAATGTGTTGTTAGGATTTGTGAGGTTTCTTACATTTTTCCAACATGCTTTTTAAGGTGCTAATGTGCCTTACAGAGTCGTAAGATATTCTAAGTTGTCGTATGATGTTTAAATTACTTGAAGGAATTCATTAGGTATTTTTTGAAGTTTTATTATTTCGTACTGTGTTGTAAGGTGTTGATAGGAGTTGTAAAGCGTCCAACATTATACTAACGTGCTTTTCAAAGTGCTAATATGGCATAAAGAGTCGTAGGATGTCTTAAGTTGGCGTAGGACGTTCAAAGGACTCGGACGAATTCATTAGGTGTATTATGGAGTTTTAAAGTTTCGTACGGTGATGTAAGATGTTCTTAGGAGTTGTAATGCGTCCTTAATTATTCTAACGTGCTTTTCAAGTTGCTAATGTCGCATGCTGAGTCGTAACATGTCCTGAGTTGTCGTACGATGTTCAAAGGACTTAGACAAATTCTATAGGTTAATTATGGAGTTTTAAGGTTTTGTTCGGTGTTGATAGGAGTTGTAAGGTGTCCTATATTATACTAACGTGCTTTTCAGGGTGCTAATGTGCATACAGAGTCGGAAGATGTCCTAAGTTGTCGTACGATGTTCAAAGGACTCGGACGAATTCATTAGGTTTATTATGGAGTATTTTTATTTTATGTACGGTATTATAATGTGTTGTTAGGATTTGTGAGGTTTCGTACATTTTACCAAGATGCTTTTCAAGGTTCTAATGTGCCTTACAGAGTCGTAAGATATTCTAAGTTGTCGTAAGATGTTTAAATGACTCGGAGGAATCCATTAGGTTTTTTTTGGAGTTTTAAAATTTCGTACGGTGTTTTAAGGTGTTGATAGAAGTTGTAAAGAGTCCAACATTATACTAACGTGCTTTTCAAAGTGCTAATATGGCATAAAGAGTCGTAGGATGTCTTAAGTTGGCGTAGGACGTTCAAAGAACTCAAACGAATTCATTAGGTGTATTATGGAGTTTTAAAGTTTCGTACGGTGATGTAAGATGTTCTTAGGAGTTGTAATGCGTCCTTAATTATTCTAACGTGCTTTTCAAGTTGCTAATGTCGCATGCTGAGTCGTAACATGTCCTGAGTTGTCGTACGATGTTCAAAGGACTTAGACAAATTCTATAGGTTAATTATGGAGTTTTAAGGTTTTGTTCGGTGTTGATAGGAGTTGTAAGGTGTCCTATATTATACTAACGTGCTTTTCAGGGTGCTAATGTGCATACAGAGTCGGAAGATGTCCTAAGTTGTCGTACGATGTTCAAAGGACTCGGACGAATTCATTAGGTTTATTATGGAGTATTTTTATTTTATGTACGGTATTATAATGTGTTGTTAGGATTTGTGAGGTTTCGTACATTTTACCAAGATGCTTTTCAAGGTTCTAATGTGCCTTACAGAGTCGTAAGATATTCTAAGTTGTCGTAAGATGTTTAAATGACTCGGAGGAATCCATTAGGTTTTTTTTGGAGTTTTAAAATTTCGTACGGTGTTTTAAGGTGTTGATAGAAGTTGTAAAGAGTCCAACATTATACTAACGTGCTTTTCAAAGTGCTAATATGGCATAAAGAGTCGTAGGATGTCTTAAGTTGGCGTAGGACGTTCAAAGAACTCAGACGAATTCATTAGGTCTATTATGGAGTTTTAAAGTTTCGTACGGTGATGTAAGATGTTCTTAGGAGTTGTAATGCGTCCTTAATTACTCTAACGTGCTTTTCATGTTGCTAATGTCGCATACTGAGTCGTAACATGTCCTGAGTTGTCGTACGATGTTCAAAGGACTTGGACAAATTCTATAGGTTTATTATGGAGTTTTAAGGTTTTGTTCGGTGTTGATAGGAGTTGTAAGGTGTCCTATATTATACTAACGTGCTTTTCAGGGTGCTAATGTGCATACAGAGTCGGAAGTTGTCCTAACTTGTAGTACGATGTTCAAAGGACTCGGAGGAATTCATTAGGTATATTATGGAGTATTTTTATTTTACGTACGGTATTATAATGTGTTGTTAGGATTTGTGAGGTTTCGTACATTTTACCAAGATGCTTTTCAAGGTGCTAATGTGCCTTACAGAGTCGTAAGATATTCTAAGTTGTCGTACGATGTTTAAATGACTTGAAGGAATTCTTTAGGTATTTTTTGGAGTTTTATTATTTCGTACGGTGTTGTAAGGTGTTGATAGGAGTTGTAAAGAGTCCAACATTATACTAACGTGCTTTTCAAAGTGCTAATATGGCATAAAGAGTCGTAAGATGTCTTATAATGGCGTAGGACGTTCAAAGGACTCGGACGAATTCATTAGGAGAATCATGGAGTTTTAAAGTTTCGTACGGTGATGTAAGATGTTCTTAGGAGTTGTAATGCGTCCTTAATTACTCTAACGTGCTTTTCATGTTGCTAATGTCGCATACTGAGTCGTAACATGTCTTGAGTTGTCGTACGATGTTCAAAGGACTTGGACAAATTCATTAGGTTTATTATGGAGTTTTAAGGTTTTGTTTGGTGTTGTTAGGAGTTGTAAGGTGTCCTATATTATACTAACGTGCTTTTCAAGGTGCTAATGTGCATACAGAGTCGTAAGATGTCCTAATTTGTCGTACGATGTTCAAAGGACTCGGCCGAATTCATTAGGTATATTATGGAGTATTTTTATTTTACGTACGGTATTATAATGTGTTGTTAGGATTTGTGAGGTTTCGTACATTTTACCAAAATGCTTTTCAAGGTGCTAATGTGTCATACAGAGTCGTAAGATATTGTAAGTTGTCTTAAGATGTTTAAATGACTCGGAGGAATTCATTAGGTTTTTTTTGGAGTTTTAAAATTTCGTACGGTGTTGTAAGGTGGTGTTAGGAGTTGTAAAGAGTCCAACATTATACTAACGTGCTTTTCAAAGTGCTAATATGGCATAAAGAGTCGTAAGATGTCTTAAGTTGGCGTAGGACGTTCAAAGGACTCGGACGAATTTATTAGGTGTATCATGGAGTTTTAAAGTTTCGTACAGTGATGTAAGATGTTCTTAGGAGTTGTAATGCGTCCTTAATTACTCTAACGTGCTTTTCATGTTGCTAATGTCGCATACTGAGTCGTAACATGTCCTGAGTTGTCGTACGATGTTCAAAGGACTTGGACAAATTCATTAGGTTTATTATGGAGTTTTAAGGTTTTGTTCGGTGTTGTTAGGAGTTGTAAGGTGTCCTATATTATACTAACGTGCTTTTCAAGGTGCTAATGTGCATACAGAGTCGTAAGATGTCCTAATTTGTCGTACGATGTTCAAAGGACTCTAACGAATTCATTAGGTATATTATGGAGTATTTTTATTTTATGTACGGTATTATAATGTGTTGTTAGGATTTGTGAGGTTTCGTACATTTTACCAAAATGCTTTTCAAGGAGCTAATGTGACATAAAGAGTCGTAAGATATTCTAAGTGGTCATAAGATGTTTAAATGACTCGGAGGAATTCATTATGTTTTTTTTTGGAGTTTTATTATTTCGTACGGTGTTGATAGGAGTTGTAAAGAGTCCAACATTATACTAACTTGCTTTTCAAAGTGCTAATATGGCATAAAGAGTCGTAAGATGTCTTAAGTTGGCGTAGGACGTTCAAAGGACTCGGACAAATTCATTAGGTTTATTATTGAGTTTTAAAGTTTCGTACGGTGATGTAAGATGTTCTTAGGAGTTGTAATGCGTCCTTAATTTTTCTAACATGCTTTTCATGTTGCAAATGTCGCATACTGAGTCGTAACATGTCCTGAGTTGTCGTACGATGTTCAAAGGACTTGGACAAATTCTATAGGTTTATTATGGAGTTTTAAGGTTTTGTTCGGTGTAGATAGGAGTTGTAAGGTGTCCTATATTATACTAACGTGCTTTTCAGGGTGCTAATGTGCGTACAGAGTCGAAAGATGTCCTAAGTTGTCGTACGATGTTCAAAGGACTCGGACGAATTCATTAGGTTTATTATGGAGTATTTTTATTTTACGTACGGTATTATAATGTGTTGTTAGGATTTGTGAGGTTTCGTACATTTTACCAACATGCTTTTCAAGATGCTAATGTGCCTTACAGAGTCGTAAGATATTCTAAGTTGTCGTACGATGTTTAAATGACTTGAAGGAATTCATTAGGTATTTTTTGGAGTTTTATTATTTCGTACGGTGTTGTAAGGTGTTGATAGGAGTTGTAAAGAGTCCAACATTATACAAACATGCTTTTCAAAGTGCTAATATGGCATAAAGAGTCGTAGGATGTCTTAAGTTGGCGTAGGACGTTCAAAGGACTCAGACGAATTCATTAGGTCTATTATGGAGTTTTAAAGTTTCGTACGGTGATGTAAGATGTTCTTAGGAGTTGTAATGCGTCCTTAATTACTCTAACGTGCTTTTCATGTTGCTAATGTCGCATACTGAGTCGTAACATGTCCTGAGTTGTCGTACGATGTTCAAAGGACTTGGACAAATTCATTAGGTTTATTATGGAGTTTTAAGGTTTTGTTCGGTGTTGTTAGGAGTTGTAAGGTGTCCTATATTATACTACCGTGCTTTTCAAGGTGCTAATGTGCATACAGAGTCGTAAGATGTCCTAATTTGTCGTACGATGTTCAAAGGACTCTGACGAATTCATTAGGTATATTATGGAGTATTTTTATTTTACGTACGGTATTATAATGTGTTGTTAGGATTTGTGAGGTTTCGTACATTTTACCAAAATGCTTTTCAAGGAGCTAATGTGACATAAAGAGTCGTAAGATATTCTAAGTGGTCATAAGATGTTTAAATGACTCGGAGGAATTCATTATGTTTTTTTTTGGAGTTTTATTATTTCGTACGGTGTTGTAAGGTGTTGATAGGAGTTGTAAAGTGTCCAACATTATACTAACTTGCTTTTCAAAGTGCTAATATGGCATAAAGAGTCGTAAGATGTCTTAAGTTGGCGTAGGACGTTCAAAGGACTCGGACAAATTCATTAGGTTTATTATTGAGTTTTAAAGTTTCGTACGGTGATGTAAGATGTTCTTAGGAGTTGCAATGCGTCCTTAATTTTTCTAACATGCTTTTCATGTTGCGAATGTCGCATACTGAGTCGTAACATGTCCTGAGTTGTCGTACGATGTTCAAAGGACTTGGACAAATTCTATAGGTTTATTATGGAGTTTTAAGGTTTTGTTCGGTGTAGATAGGAGTTGTAAGGTGTCCTATATTATACTAACGTGCTTTTCAGGGTGCTAATGTGCGTACAGAGTCGAAAGATGTCCTAAGTTGTCGTACGATGTTCAAAGGACTCGGACGAATTCATTAGGTTTATTATGGAGTATTTTTATTTTACGTACGGTATTATAATGTGTTGTTAGGATTTGTGAGGTTTCGTACATTTTACCAACATGCTTTTCAAGATGCTAATGTGCCTTACAGAGTCGTAAGATATTCTAAGTTGTCGTACGATGTTTAAATGACTTGAAGGAATTCATTAGGTATTTTTTGGAGTTTTATTATTTCCTACGGTGTTGTAAGGTGTTGATAGGAGTTGTAAAGAGTCCAACATTATACAAACATGCTTTTCAAAGTGCTAATATGGCATAAAGAGTCGTAGGATGTCTTAAGTTGGCGTAGGACGTTCAAAGGACTCAGACGAATTCATTAGGTCTATTATGGAGTTTTAAAGTTTCGTACGGTGATGTAAGATGTTCTTAGGAGTTGTAATGCGTCCTTAATTACTCTAACGTGCTTTTCATGTTGCTAATGTCGCATACTGAGTCGTAACATGTCCTGAGTTGTCGTACGATGTTCAAAGGACTTGGACAAATTCATTAGGTTTATTATGGAGTTTTAAGGTTTTGTTCGGTGTTGTTAGGAGTTGTAAGGTGTCCTATATTATACTAACGTGCTTTTCAAGGTGCTAATGTGCATACAGAGTCGTAAGATGTCCTAATTTGTCGTACGATGTTCAAAGGACTCTGACGAATTCATTAGGTATATTATGGAGTATTTTTATTTTACGTACGGTATTATAATGTGTTGTTAGGATTTGTGAGGTTTCGTACATTTTACCAAAATGCTTTTCAAGGAGCTAATGTGACATAAAGAGTCGTAAGATATTCTAAGTGGTCATAAGATGTTTAAATGACTCGGAGGAATTCATTATGTTTTTTTTTGGAGTTTTATTATTTCGTACGGTGTTGTAAGGTGTTGATAGGAGTTGTAAAGTGTCCAACATTATACTAACTTGCTTTTCAAAGTGCTAATATGGCATAAAGAGTCGTAAGATGTCTTAAGTTGGCGTAGGACGTTCAAAGGACTCGGACAAATTCATTAGGTTTATTATTGAGTTTTAAAGTTTCGTACGGTGATGTAAGATGTTCTTAGGAGTTGCAATGCGTCCTTAATTTTTCTAACATGCTTTTCATGTTGCGAATGTCGCATACTGAGTCGTAACATGTCCTGAGTTGTCGTACGATGTTCAAAGGACTTGGACAAATTCTATAGGTTTATTATGGAGTTTTAAGGTTTTGTTCGGTGTAGATAGGAGTTGTAAGGTGTCCTATATTATACTAACGTGGTTTTCAGGGTGCTAATGTGCGTACAGAGTCGAAAGATGTCCTAAGTTGTCGTACGATGTTCAAAGGACTCGGACGAATTCATTAGGTTTATTATGGAGTATTTTTATTTTACGTACGGTATTATAATGTGTTGTTAGGATTTGTGAGGTTTCGTACATTTTACCAACATGCTTTTCAAGATGCTAATGTGCCTTACAGAGTCGTAAGATATTCTAAGTTGTCGTACGATGTTTAAATGACTTGAAGGAATTCATTAGGTATTTTTTGGAGTTTTATTATTTCGTACGGTGTTGTAAGGTGTTGATAGGAGTTGTAAAGAGTCCAACATTATACAAACATGCTTTTCAAAGTGCTAATATGGCATAAAGAGTCGTAGGATGTCTTAAGTTGGCGTAGGACGTTCAAAGGACTCAGACGAATTCATTAGGTCTATTATGGAGTTTTAAAGTTTCGTACGGTGATGTAAGATGTTCTTAGGAGTTGTAATGCGTCCTTAATTACTCTAACGTGCTTTTCATGTTGCTAATGTCGCATACTGAGTCGTAACATGTCCTGAGTTGTCGTACGATGTTCAAAGGACTTGGACAAATTCATTAGGTTTATTATGGAGTTTTAAGGTTTTGTTCGGTGTTGTTAGGAGTTGTAAGGTGTCCTATATTATACTAACGTGCTTTTCAAGGTGCTAATGTGCATACAGAGTCGTAAGATGTCCTAATTTGTCGTACGATGTTCAAAGGACTCTGACGAATTCATTAGGTATATTATGGAGTATTTTTATTTTACGTACGGTATTATAATGTGTTGTTAGGATTTGTGAGGTTTCGTACATTTTACCAAAATGCTTTTCAAGGTGCTAATGTGACATAAAGAGTCGTAAGATATTCTAAGTGGTCATAAGATGTTTAAATGACTCGGAGAAATTCATTATGTTTTTTTTTGGAGTTTTATTATGTCGTACGGTGTTGTAAGGTGTTGATAGGAGTTGTAAAGAGTCCAACATTATACTAACTTGCTTTTCAAAGTGCTAATATGGCATAAAGAGTCGTAAGATGTCTTAAGTTGGCGTAGGACGTTCAAAGGACTCGGACAAATTCATTAGGTTTATTATTGAGTTTTAAAGTTTCGTACGGTGATGTAAGATGTTCTTAGGAGTTGTAATGCGTCCTTAGATATTCTAAAGTGCTTTTCATGTTGCTAATGTCGCATACTGAGTCGTAACATGTCCTGAGTTGTCGTACGATGTTCAAAGGACTTGGACAAATTCTATAGGTTTATTATGGAGTTTTAAGGTTTTGTTGGGTGTTGATAGGAGTTGTAAGGTGTCCTATATTATACTAACGTGCTTTTCAGGGTGCTAATGTGCGTACAGAGTCGAAAGATGTCCTAAGTTGTCGTACGATGTTCAAAGGACTCGGACGAATTCATTAGGTTTATTATGGAGTATTTTTATTTTACGTACGGTATTATAATGTGTTGTTAGGATTTGTGAGGTTTCGTACATTTTACCAACATGCTTTTCAAGGTGCTAATGTGCCTTACAGAGTCATAAGATATTCTAAGTTGTCGTACGATGTTTAAATGACTTGAAGGAATTCATTAGATATTTTTTGGAGTTTTATTATTTCGTACGGTGTTGTAAGGTGTTGATAGGAGTTGTAAAGAGACCAACATTATACTAACGTGCTTTTCAAAGTGCTAATATGGCATAAAGAGTCGTAGGATGTCTTAAGTTGGCGTAGGACGTTCAAAGGACTCAGACGAATTCATTAGGTCTATTATGGAGTTTTAAAGTTTCGTACGGTGATGTAAGATGTTCTTAGGCGTTGTAATGCGTCCTTAATTACTCTAACGTGCTTTTCATGTTGCTAATGTCGCATACTGAGTCGTAACATGTCCTGAGTTGTCGTACGATGTTCAAAGGACTTGGACAAATTCTATAGGTTTATTATGGAGTTTTAAGGTTTTGTTCGGTGTTGATAGGAGTTGTAAGGTGTCCTATATTATACTAACGTGCTTTTCAGGGTGCTAATGTGCATACAGAGTCGGAGGATGTCCTAAGTTGTAGTACGATGTTCAAAGGACTCGGACGAATTCATTAGGTATATTATGGAGTATTTTTATTTTACGTACGGTATTATAATGTGTTGTTAGGATTTGTGAGGTTTCGTACATTTTACCAAAATGCTTTTCAAGGTGCTAATGTGTCATACAGAGTCGTAAGATATTGTAAGTTGTCGTAAGATGTTTAAATAACTCGGAGGAATTCATTAGGTTTTTTTTGGAGTTTTAAAATTTCGTACGGTGTTGTAAGGTGGTGTTAGGAGTTGTAAAGAGTCCAACATTATACTAACGTGCTTTTCAAAGTGCTAATATGGCATAAAGAGTCGTAAGATGTCTTAAGTTGGCGTAGGACGTTCAAAGGACTCGGACGAATTCATTAGGTGTATCATGGAGTTTTAAAGTTTCGTACAGCGATGTAAGATGTTCTTAGGAGTTGTAATGCGTCCTTATATACTCTAACGTGCTTTTCATGTTGCTAATGTCGCATACTGAGTCGTAACATGTCCTAAGTTGTCGTACGATGTTCAAAGGACTTGGACAAATTCATTAGGTTTATTATGGAGTTTTAAGGTTTTGTTCGGTGTGGTTAGGAGTTGTAAGGTGTCCTATATTATACTAACGTGCTTTTCAAGGTGCTAATGTGCATACAGAGTCGTAAGATGTCCTAATTTGTCGTACGATGTTCAAAGGACTCTGACAAATTCATTAGGTATATTATGGAGTATTTTTATTTTACGTACGGTATTATAATGTGTTGGTAGGATTTGTGAGGTTTCGTACATTTTACCAAAATGCTTTTCAAGGTGCTAATGTGACATAAAGAGTCGTAAGATATTCTAAGTGGTCATAAGTTGTTTAAATGACTCGGAGGAATTCAATATGTTTTTTTTTGGAGTTTTATTATGTCGTACGGTGTTGTAAGGTGTTGATAGGAGTTGTAAAGAGTCCAACATTATACTAACTAGCTTTTCAAAGTGCTAATATGGCATAAAGAGTCGTAAGATGTCTTAAGTTGGCGTCGGACGTTCAAAGGACTCGGACAAATTCATTAGGTTTATTATGGAGTTTTAAAGTTTCGTACGGTGATGTAAGATGTACTTAGGAGTTGTAATGCGTCCTTAATTATTCTAACGTGCTTTTCATGTTGCTAATGTCGCATACTGAGTCGTAACATGTCCTGAGTTGTCGTACGATGTTCAAAGGACTTGGACAAATTTTATAGGTTTATTATGGAGTTTTAAGGTTTTGTTCGGTGTTGATAGGAGTTGTAAGGTGTCCTATATTATACTAACGTGCTTTTCAGGGTGCTAATGTGCATACAGAGTCGGAGGATGTCCTAAGTTGTAGTACGATGTTCAAAGGACTCGGACGAATTCATTAGGTATATTATGGAGTATTTTTATTTTACGTACGGTATTATAATGTGTTGTTAGGATTTGTGAGGTTTCGTACATTTTACCAAAATGCTTTTCAAGGTGCTAATGTGTCATACAGAGTCGTAAGATATTGTAAGTTGTCGTAAGATGTTTAAATAACTCGGAGGAATTCATTAGGTTTTTTTTGGAGTTTTAAAATTTCGTACGGTGTTGTAAGGTGGTGTTAGGAGTTGTAAAGAGTCCAACATTATACTAACGTGCTTTTCAAAGTGCTAATATGGCATAAAGAGTCGTAAGATGTCTTAAGTTGGCGTAGGACGTTCAAAGGACTCGGACGAATTCATTAGGTGTATCATGGAGTTTTAAAGTTTCGTACAGCGATGTAAGATGTTCTTAGGAGTTGTAATGCGTCCTTATATACTCTAACGTGCTTTTCATGTTGCTAATGTCGCATACTGAGTCGTAACATGTCCTAAGTTGTCGTACGATGTTCAAAGGACTTGGACAAATTCATTAGGTTTATTATGGAGTTTTAAGGTTTTGTTCGGTGTGGTTAGGAGTTGTAAGGTGTCCTATATTATACTAACGTGCTTTTCAAGGTGCTAATGTGCATACAGAGTCGTAAGATGTCCTAATTTGTCGTACGATGTTCAAAGGACTCTGACAAATTCATTAGGTATATTATGGAGTATTTTTATTTTACGTACGGTATTATAATGTGTTGGTAGGATTTGTGAGGTTTCGTACATTTTACCAAAATGCTTTTCAAGGTGCTAATGTGACATAAAGAGTCGTAAGATATTCTAAGTGGTCATAAGATGTTTAAATGACTCGGAGGAATTCATTATGTTTTTTTTTGGAGTTTTATTATGTCGTACGGTGTTGTAAGGTGTTGATAGGAGTTGTAAAGAGTCCAACATTATACTAACTAGCTTTTCAAAGTGCTAATATGGCATAAAGAGTCGTAAGATGTCTTAAGTTGGCGTCGGACGTTCAAAGGACTCGGACAAATTCATTAGGTTTATTATGGAGTTTTAAAGTTTCGTACGGTGATGTAAGATGTACTTAGGAGTTGTAATGCGTCCTTAATTATTCTAACGTGCTTTTAATGTTGCTAATGTCGCATACTGAGTCGTAACATGTCCTGAGTTGTCGTACGATGTTCAAAGGACTTGGACAAATTTTATAGGTTTATTATGGAGTTTTAAGGTTTTGTTCGGTGTTGATAGGAGTTGTAAGGTGTCCTATATTATACTAACGTGCTTTTCAGGGTGCTAATGTGCATACAGAGTCGGAAGATGTCCTAAGTTGTCGTACTATGTTAAAAGGACTCGGACGAATTCATTAGGTTTATTATGGAGTATTTTTATTTTACGTACGGTATTATAATGTGTTGTTAGGATTTGTGAGGTTTCGTACTTTTTACCAACATGCATTTCAAGGTGCTAATGTGACATACAGAGTCGTAAGCTATTCTAAGTTGTCGTACGATGTTTAAATGACTTGAAGGAATTCATTAGGTATTTTTTGGAGTTTTATTATTTCGTACGGTGTTGATAGGAGTTGTTAAGAGTCCAACATTATACTAACGTGCTTTTCAAAGTGCTAATATGGCATAAAGAGTCGTAGGATGTCTTAAGTTGGCGTAGGACGTTCAAAGGACTCAAACGAATTCATTAGGTCTATTATGGAGTTTTAAAGTTTCGTACGGTGATGTAAGATGTTCTTAGGAGTTGTAATGCGTCCTTAATTATTCTAACGTGCTTTTCATGTTGCTAATGTCGTATACTGAGTCGTAACATGTCCTGAGTTGTCGTATGATGTTCAAAGGACTTGGACAAAGTCTATAGGTTTATTATGGAGTTTCAAGGTTTTGTTCGGTGTTGATAGGAGTTGTAAGGTGTCCTATATTATACTAACGTGCTTTTCAAGGTGCTAATGTGCATACAGAGTCGAAAGATGTCCTAGGTTGTCGTACGATGTTCAAAGGACTTGGACGAATTCATTAGGTTTATTATGGAGTATTTTTATTTTACATACGGTATTATAATGTGTTGTTAGGATTTGTGAGGTTTCGTACATTTTACCAACATGCTTTTCAAGGTGCTAATGTGCCTTACAGAGTCGTAAGATATTCTAAGTTGTCGTACGATGTTTAAATGACTTGAAGGAATTCATTAGGTATTTTTTGGAGTTTTATTATTTCGTACGGTGTTGTAAGGTGTTGATAGGAGTTGTAAAGAGTCCAACATTATACTAACGTGCTTTTCAAAGTTCTAATATGGCATAAAGAGTCGTAGGATGTCTTAAGTTGGCGTAGGACGTTCAAAGGACTCAGACGAATTCATTAGGTCTATTATGGAGTTTTAAAGTTTCGTACGGTGATGTAAGATGTTCTTAGGAGTTGTAATGCGTCCTTAATTATTCTACCGTGCTTTTCATGTTGCTAATGTCGCATACTGAGTCGTAACATGTCCTAAGTTGTCGTACGATGTTCAAAGGACTTGGACAAATTCATTAGGTTTATTATGGAGTTTTAAGGTTTTGTTCGGTGTGGTTAGGAGTTGTAAGGTGTCCTATATTATACTAAGGTGCTTTTCAAGGTGCTAATGTGCATACAGAGTCGTAAGATGTCCTAATTTGTCGTACGATGTTCAAAGGACTCTGACAAATTCATTAGGTATATTATGGAGTATTTTTATTTTACGTACGGTATTATAATGTGTTGGTAGGATTTGTGAGGTTTCGTACATTTTACCAAAATGCTTTTCAAGGTGCTAATGTGACATAAAGAGTCGTAAGATATTCTAAGTGGTCATAAGATGTTTAAATGACTCGGAGGAATTCATTATGTTTTTTTTTGGAGTTTTATTATGTCGTACGGTGTTGTAAGGTGTTGATAGGAGTTGTAAAGAGTCCAACATTATACTAACTAGCTTTTCAAAGTGCTAATATGGCATAAAGAGTCGTAAGATGTCTTAAGTTGGCGTCGGACGTTCAAAGGACTCGGACAAATTCATTAGGTTTATTATGGAGTTTTAAAGTTTCGTACGGTGATGTAAGATGTACTTAGGAGTTGTAATGCGTCCTTAATTATTCTAACGTGCTTTTCATGTTGCTAATGTCGCATACTGAGTCGTAACATGTCCTGAGTTGTCGTACGATGTTCAAAGGACTTGGACAAATTTTATAGGTTTATTATGGAGTTTTAAGGTTTTGTTCGGTGTTGATAGGAGTTGTAAGGTGTCCTATATTATACTAACGTGCTTTTCAGGGTGCTAATGTGCATACAGAGTCGGAAGATGTCCTAAGTTGTCGTACTATGTTAAAAGGACTCGGACGAATTCATTAGGTTTATTATGGAGTATTTTTATTTTACGTACGGTATTATAATGTGTTGTTAGGATTTGTGAGGTTTCGTACTTTTTACCAACATGCATTTCAAGGTGCTAATGTGACATACAGAGTCGTAAGCTATTCTAAGTTGTCGTACGATGTTTAAATGACTTGAAGGAATTCATTAGGTATTTTTTGGAGTTTTATTATTTCGTACGGTGTTGATAGGAGTTGTTAAGAGTCCAACATTATACTAACGTGCTTTTCAAAGTGCTAATATGGCATAAAGAGTCGTAGGATGTCTTAAGTTGGCGTAGGACGTTCAAAGGACTCAAACGAATTCATTAGGTCTATTATGGAGTTTTAAAGTTTCGTACGGTGATGTAAGATGTTCTTAGGAGTTGTAATGCGTCCTTAATTATTCTAACGTGCTTTTCATGTTGCTAATGTCGTATACTGAGTCGTAACATGTCCTGAGTTGTCGTATGATGTTCAAAGGACTTGGACAAAGTCTATAGGTTTATTATGGAGTTTCAAGATTTTGTTCGGTGTTGATAGGAGTTGTAAGGTGTCCTATATTATACTAACGTGCTTTTCAAGGTGCTAATGTGCATACAGAGTCGAAAGATGTCCTAGGTTGTCGTACGATGTTCAAAGGACTTGGACGAATTCATTAGGTTTATTATGGAGTATTTTTATTTTACATACGGTATTATAATGTGTTGTTAGGATTTGTGAGGTTTCGTACATTTTACCAACATGCTTTTCAAGGTGCTAATGTGCCTTACAGAGTCGTAAGATATTCTAAGTTGTCGTACGATGTTTAAATGACTTGAAGGAATTCATTAGGTATTTTTTGGAGTTTTATTATTTCGTACGGTGTTGTAAGGTGTTGATAGGAGTTGTAAAGAGTCCAACATTATACTAACGTGCTTTTCAAAGTTCTAATATGGCATAAAGAGTCGTAGGATGTCTTAAGTTGGCGTAGGACGTTCAAAGGACTCAGACGAATTCATTAGGTCTATTATGGAGTTTTAAAGTTTCGTACGGTGATGTAAGATGTTCTTAGGAGTTGTAATGCGTCCTTAATTATTCTACCGTGCTTTTCATGTTGCTAATGTCGCATACTGAGTCGTAACATGTCCTAAGTTGTCGTACGATGTTCAAAGGACTTGGACAAATTCATTAGGTTTATTATGGAGTTTTAAGGTTTTGTTCGGTGTGGTTAGGAGTTGTAAGGTGTCCTATATTATACTAACGTGCTTTTCAAGGTGCTAATGTGCATAAAGAGTCGTAAGATGTCCTAATTTGTCGTACGATGTTCAAAGGACTCTGACAAATTCATTAGGTATATTATGGAGTATTTTTATTTTACGTACGGTATTATAATGTGTTGGTAGGATTTGTGAGGTTTCGTACATTTTACCAAAATGCTTTTCAAGGTGCTAATGTGACATAAAGAGTCGTAAGATATTCTAAGTGGTCATAAGATGTTTAAATGACTCGGAGGAATTCATTATGTTTTTTTTTGGAGTTTTATTATGTCGTACGGTGTTGTAAGGTGTTGATAGGAGTTGTAAAGAGTCCAACATTATACTAACTAGCTTTTCAAAGTGCTAATATGGCATAAAGAGTCGTAAGATGTCTTAAGTTGGCGTCGGACGTTCAAAGGACTCGGACAAATTCATTAGGTTTATTATGGAGTTTTAAAGTTTCGTACGGTGATGTAAGATGTACTTAGGAGTTGTAATGCGTCCTTAATTATTCTAACGTGCTTTTCATGTTGCTAATGTCGCATACTGAGTCGTAACATGTCCTGAGTTGTCGTACGATGTTCAAAGGACTTGGACAAATTTTATAGGTTTATTATGGAGTTTTAAGGTTTTGTTCGGTGTTGATAGGAGTTGTAAGGTGTCCTATATTATACTAACGTGCTTTTCAGGGTGCTAATGTGCATACAGAGTCGGAAGATGTCCTAAGTTGTCGTACTATGTTAAAAGGACTCGGACGAATTCATTAGGTTTATTATGGAGTATTTTTATTTTACGTACGGTATTATAATGTGTTGTTAGGATTTGTGAGGTTTCGTACTTTTTACCAACATGCATTTCAAGGTGCTAATGTGACATACAGAGTCGTAAGCTATTCTAAGTTGTCGTACGATGTTTAAATGACTTGAAGGAATTCATTAGGTATTTTTTGGAGTTTTATTATTTCGTACGGTGTTGATAGGAGTTGTTAAGAGTCCAACATTATACTAACGTGCTTTTCAAAGTGCTAATATGGCATAAAGAGTCGTAGGATGTCTTAAGTTGGCGTAGGACGTTCAAAGGACTCAAACGAATTCATTAGGTCTATTATGGAGTTTTAAAGTTTCGTACGGTGATGTAAGATGTTCTTAGGAGTTGTAATGCGTCCTTAATTATTCTAACGTGCTTTTCATGTTGCTAATGTCGTATACTGAGTCGTAACATGTCCTGAGTTGTCGTATGATGTTCAAAGGACTTGGACAAAGTCTATAGGTTTATTATGGAGTTTCAAGATTTTGTTCGGTGTTGATAGGAGTTGTAAGGTGTCCTATATTATACTAACGTGCTTTTCAAGGTGCTAATGTGCATACAGAGTCGAAAGATGTCCTAGGTTGTCGTACGATGTTCAAAGGACTTGGACGAATTCATTAGGTTTATTATGGAGTATTTTTATTTTACATACGGTATTATAATGTGTTGTTAGGATTTGTGAGGTTTCGTACATTTTACCAACATGCTTTTCAAGGTGCTAATGTGCCTTACAGAGTCGTAAGATATTCTAAGTTGTCGTACGATGTTTAAATGACTTGAAGGAATTCATTAGGTATTTTTTGGAGTTTTATTATTTCGTACGGTGTTGTAAGGTGTTGATAGGAGTTGTAAAGAGTCCAACATTATACTAACGTGCTTTTCAAAGTTCTAATATGGCATAAAGAGTCGTAGGATGTCTTAAGTTGGCGTAGGACGTTCAAAGGACTCAGACGAATTCATTAGGTCTATTATGGAGTTTTAAAGTTTCGTACGGTGATGTAAGATGTTCTTAGGAGTTGTAATGCGTCCTTAATTATTCTACCGTGCTTTTCATGTTGCTAATGTCGCATACTGAGTCGTAACATGTCCTAAGTTGTCGTACGATGTTCAAAGGACTTGGACAAATTCATTAGGTTTATTATGGAGTTTTAAGGTTTTGTTCGGTGTGGTTAGGAGTTGTAAGGTGTCCTATATTATACTAACGTGCTTTTCAAGGTGCTAATGTGCATAAAGAGTCGTAAGATGTCCTAATTTGTCGTACGATGTTCAAAGGACTCTGACAAATTCATTAGGTATATTATGGAGTATTTTTATTTTACGTACGGTATTATAATGTGTTGGTAGGATTTGTGAGGTTTCGTACATTTTACCAAAATGCTTTTCAAGGTGCTAATGTGACATAAAGAGTCGTAAGATATTCTAAGTGGTCATAAGATGTTTAAATGACTCGGAGGAATTCATTATGTTTTTTTTTGGAGTTTTATTATGTCGTACGGTGTTGTAAGGTGTTGATAGGAGTTGTAAAGAGTCCAACATTATACTAACTAGCTTTTCAAAGTGCTAATATGGCATAAAGAGTCGTAAGATGTCTTAAGTTGGCGTCGGACGTTCAAAGGACTCGGACAAATTCATTAGGTTTATTATGGAGTTTTAAAGTTTCGTACGGTGATGTAAGATGTACTTAGGAGTTGTAATGCGTCCTTAATTATTCTAACGTGCTTTTCATGTTGCTAATGTCGCATACTGAGTCGTAACATGTCCTGAGTTGTCGTACGATGTTCAAAGGACTTGGACAAATTTTATAGGTTTATTATGGAGTTTTAAGGTTTTGTTCGGTGTTGATAGGAGTTGTAAGGTGTCCTATATTATACTAACGTGCTTTTCAGGGTGCTAATGTGCATACAGAGTCGGAAGATGTCCTAAGTTGTCGTACTATGTTAAAAGGACTCGGACGAATTCATTAGGTTTATTATGGAGTATTTTTATTTTACGTACGGTATTATAATGTGTTGTTAGGATTTGTGAGGTTTCGTACTTTTTACCAACATGCATTTCAAGGTGCTAATGTGACATACAGAGTCGTAAGCTATTCTAAGTTGTCGTACGATGTTTAAATGACTTGAAGGAATTCATTAGGTATTTTTTGGAGTTTTATTATTTCGTACGGTGTTGATAGGAGTTGTTAAGAGTCCAACATTATACTAACGTGCTTTTCAAAGTGCTAATATGGCATAAAGAGTCGTAGGATGTCTTAAGTTGGCGTAGGACGTTCAAAGGACTCAAACGAATTCATTAGGTCTATTATGGAGTTTTAAAGTTTCGTACGGTGATGTAAGATGTTCTTAGGAGTTGTAATGCGTCCTTAATTATTCTAACGTGCTTTTCATGTTGCTAATGTCGTATACTGAGTCGTAACATGTCCTGAGTTGTCGTATGATGTTCAAAGGACTTGGACAAAGTCTATAGGTTTATTATGGAGTTTCAAGGTTTTGTTCGGTGTTGATAGGAGTTGTAAGGTGTCCTATATTATACTAATGTGCTTTTCAAGGTGCTAATGTGCATACAGAGTCGAAAGATGTCCTAGGTTGTCGTACGATGTTCAAAGGACTTGGACGAATTCATTAGGTTTATTATGGAGTATTTTTATTTTACATATGGTATTATAATGTGTTGTTAGGATTTGTGAGGTTTCGTACATTTTACCAACATGCTTTTCAAGGTGCTAATGTGCCTTACAGAGTCGTAAGATATTCTAAGTTGTCGTACGATGTTTAAATGACTTGAAGGAATTCATTAGGTATTTTTTGGAGTTTTATTATTTCGTACGGTGTTGTAAGGTGTTGATAGGAGTTGTAAAGAGTCCAACATTATACTAACGTGCTTTTCAAAGTTCTAATATGGCATAAAGAGTCGTAGGATGTCTTAAGTTGGCGTAGGACGTTCAAAGGACTCAGACGAATTCATTAGGTCTATTATGGAGTTTTAAAGTTTCGTACGGTGATGTAAGATGTTCTTAGGAGTTGTAATGCGTCCTTAATTATTCTACCGTGCTTTTCATGTTGCTAATGTCGCATACTGAGTCGTAACATGTCCTGAGTTGTGGTACGATGTTCAAAGGACTTGGACAAATTCTATAGGTTTATTATGGAGTTTTAAGATTTTGTTCGGCGTTGATAGGAGTTGTAAGGTGTCCTATATTATACTAACGTGCTTTTCAAGGTGCTAATGTGCATACAGAGTCGAAAGATGTCCTAAGTTGTCGTACGATGTTCAAAGGACTCGGACGAATTCATTAGGTTTATTATGGAGTATTTTATTTTACATACGGTATTATAATGTGTTGTTAGGATTTGTGAGGTTTCGTACATTTTACCAACATGCTTTTCAAGGTGCTAATGTGCCTTACAGAGTCGTAAGATATTCTAAGTTGTCGTACGATGTTTAAATTACTTGAAGGAATTCATTAGGTATTTTTTGGAGTTTTATTATTTCGTACGGTGTTGTAAGGTGTTGATAGGAGTTGTAAAGAGTCCAACATTATACTAACGTGCTTTTCAAAGTGCTAATATGGCATAAAGAGTCATAGGATGTCCTAAGTTGGCGTAGGACGTTCAAAGGACTCGGACGAATTCATTAGGTCTATTATGTCGTTTTAAAGTTTCGTACGGTGATGTAAGATGTTCTTAGGAGTTGTAATGCGTCCTTCATTATTCTAACGTGCTTTTCATGTTGCTAATGTCGCATACTGAGTCGTAACATGTCCTGAGTTGTCGTACGATGTTCAAAGGACTTGGACAAATTCTATAGGTTAATTATGGAGTTTTAAGGTTTTGTTCGGTGTTGATAGGAGTTGTAAGGTGTCCTATATTATACTAACGTGCTTTTCAGGGTGCTAATGTGCATACAGAGTCGGAAGATTTCCTAAGTTGACGTACGATGTTCAAAGGACTCGGACGAATTCATTAGGTTTATTATGGAGTATTTTTATTTTACGTACGGTATTATAATGTGTTGTTAGGATTTGTGAGGTTTCGTACATTTTACCAACATGCTTTTCAAGGTGCTAATGTGCCTTACAGAGTCGTAAGATATTATAAGTTGTCGTACGATGTTTAAATGACTTGAAGGAATTCATTAGGTATTTTTTGGAGTTGTATTATTTCGTACGGTGTTGATAGGAGTTGTAAAGAGTCCAACATTATACTAACGTGCTTTTCAAAGTTCTAATATGGCATAAAGAGTCGTAGGATGTCTTAAGTTGGCGTAGGACGTTCAAAGGACTCAGACGAATTCATTAGGTCTATTATGGAGTTTTAAAGTTTCGTACGGTGATGTAAGATGTTCTTAGGAGTTGTAATGCGTCCTTAATTATTCTACCGTGCTTTTCATGTTGCTAATGCCGCATACTGAGTCGTAACATGTCCTGAGTTGTGGTACGATGTTCAAAGGACTTGGACAAATTCTATAGGTTTATTATGGAGTTTTAAGATTTTGTTCGGTGTTGATAGGAGTTGTAAGGTGTCCTATATTATACTAACGTGCTTTTCAAGGTGCTAATGTGCATACAGAGTCGAAAGATGTCCTAAGTTGTCGTACGATGTTCAAAGGACTAGGACGAATTCATTAGGTTTATTATGGAGTATTTTATTTTACATACGGTATTATAATGTGTTGTTAGGATTTGGGAGGTTTCGTACATTTTACCAACATGCTTTTCAAGGTGCTAATGTGCCTTACAGAGTCGTAAGATATTCTAAGTTGTCGTACGATGTTTAAATGACTTGAAGGAATTCATTAGGTATTTTTTGGAGCTTTATTATTTCGTACGGTGTTGTAAGGGGTTGATAGGAGTTGTAAAGCGTCCAACATTATACTAACGTGCTTTTCAAAGTGCTAATATGGCATAAAGAGTCGTAGGATGTCTTAAGTTGGCGTAGGACGTTCAAAGGACTCAGACGAATTCATTAGGTCTATTATGGAGTTTTAAAGTTTCGTACGGTGATGTAAGATGTTCTTAGGCGTTGTAATGCGTCCTTAATTACTCTAACGTGCTTTTCATGTTGCTAATGTCGCATACTGAGTCGTAACATGTCCTGAGTTGTCGTACGATGTTCAAAGGACTTGGACAAATTCTATAGGTTTATTATGGAGTTTTAAGGTTTTGTTCGGTGTTGATAGGAGTTGTAAGGTGTCCTATATTATACTAACGTGCTTTTCAGGGTGCTAATGTGCATACAGAGTCGGAGGATGTCCTAAGTTGTAGTACGATGTTCAAAGGACTCGGACGAATTCATTAGGTATATTATGGAGTATTTTTATTTTACGTACGGTATTATAATGTGTTGTTAGGATTTGTGAGGTTTCGTACATTTTACCAAAATGCTTTTCAAGGTGCTAATGTGTCATACAGAGTCGTAAGATATTGTAAGTTGTCGTAAGATGTTTAAATAACTCGGAGGAATTCATTAGGTTTTTTTTGGAGTTTTAAAATTTCGTACGGTGTTGTAAGGTGGTGTTAGGAGTTGTAAAGAGTCCAACATTATACTAACGTGCTTTTCAAAGTGCTAATATGGCATAAAGAGTCGTAAGATGTCTTAAGTTGGCCTAGGACGTTCAAAGGACTCGGACGAATTCATTAGGTGTATCATGGAGTTTTAAAGTTTCGTACAGCGATGTAAGATGTTCTTAGGAGTTGTAATGCGTCCTTATATACTCTAACGTGCTTTTCATGTTGCTAATGTCGCATACTGAGTCGTAACATGTCCTAAGTTGTCGTACGATGTTCAAAGGACTTGGACAAATTCATTAGGTTTATTATGGAGTTTTAAGGTTTTGTTCGGTGTGGTTAGGAGTTGTAAGGTGTCCTATATTATACTAACGTGCTTTTCAAGGTGCTAATGTGCATACAGAGTCGTAAGATGTCCTAATTTGTCGTACGATGTTCAAAGGACTCTGACAAATTCATTAGGTATATTATGGAGTATTTTTATTTTACGTACGGTATTATAATGTGTTGGTAGGATTTGTGAGGTTTCGTACATTTTACCAAAATGCTTTTCAAGGTGCTAATGTGACATAAAGAGTCGTAAGATATTCTAAGTGGTCATAAGATGTTTAAATGACTCGGAGGAATTCATTATGTTTTTTTTGGAGTTTTATTATGTCGTACGGTGTTGTAAGGTGTTGATAGGAGTTGTAAAGAGTCCAACATTATACTAACTAGCTTTTCAAAGTGCTAATATGGCATAAAGAGTCGTAAGATGTCTTAAGTTGGCGTCGGACGTTCAAAGGACTCGGACAAATTCATTAGGTTTATTATGGAGTTTTAAAGTTTCGTACGGTGATGTAAGATGTACTTAGGAGTTGTAATGCGTCCTTAATTATTCTAACGTGCTTTTCTTGTTGCTAATGTCGCATACTAAGTCGTAACATGTCCTGAGTTGTCGTACGATGTTCAAAGGACTTGGACAAATTTTATAGGTTTATTATGGAGTTTTAAGGTTTTGTTCGGTGTTGATAGGAGTTGTAAGGTGTCCTATATTATACTAACGTGCTTTTCAGGGTGCTAATGTGCATACAGAGTCGGAAGATGTCCTAAGTTGTCGTACTATGTTAAAAGGAATCGGACGAATTCATTAGGTTTATTATGGAGTATTTTTATTTTACGTACGGTATTATAATGTGTTGTTAGGATTTGTGAGGTTTCGTACTTTTTACCAACATGCATTTCAAGGTGCTAATGTGACATACAGAGTCGTAAGCTATTCTAAGTTGTCGTACGATGTTTAAATGACTTGAAGGAATTCATTAGGTATTTTTTGGAGTTTTATTATTTCGTACGGTGTTGATAGGAGTTGTTAAGAGTCCAACATTATACTAACGTGCTTTTCAAAGTGCTAATATGGCATAAAGAGTCGTAGGATGTCTTAAGTTGGCGTAGGACGTTCAAAGGACTCAAACGAATTCATTAGGTCTATTATGGAGTTTTAAAGTTTCGTACGGTGATGTAAGATGTTCTTAGGAGTTGTAATGCGTCCTTAATTATTCTAACGTGCTTTTCATGTTGCTAATGTCGTATACTGAGTCGTAACATGTCCTGAGTTGTCGTACGATGTTCAAAGGACTTGGACAAAGTCTATAGGTTTATTATGGAGTTTCAAGGTTTTGTTCGGTGTTGATAGGAGTTGTAAGGTGTCCTATATTATACTAACGTGCTTTTCAAGGTGCTAATGTGCATACAGAGTCGAAAGATGTCCTAGGTTGTCGTACGATGTTCAAAGGACTTGGACGAATTCATTAGGTTTATTATGGAGTATTTTTATTTTACATACGGTATTATAATGTGTTGTTAGGATTTGTGAGGTTTCGTACATTTTACCAACATGCTTTTCAAGGTGCTAATGTGCCTTACAGAGTCGTAAGATATTCTAAGTTGTCGTACGATGTTTAAATGACTTGAAGGAATTCATTAGGTATTTTTTGGAGTTTTATTATTTCGTACGGTGTTGTAAGGTGTTGATAGGAGTTGTAAAGAGTCCAACATTATACTAACGTGCTTTTCAAAGTTCTAATATGGCATAAAGAGTCGTAGGATGTCTTAAGTTGGCGTAGGACGTTCAAACGACTCAGACGAATTCATTAGGTCTATTATGGAGTTTTAAAGTTTCGTACGGTGATGTAAGATGTTCTTAGGAGTTGTAATGCGTCCTTAATTATTCTAACGTGCTTTTCATGTTGCTAATGTCGCATACTGAGTCGTAACATGTCCTGAGTTGTGGTACGATGTTCAAAGGACTTGGACAAATTCTATAGGTTTATTATGGAGTTTTAAGATTTTGTTCGGTGTTGATAGGAGTTGTAAGGTGTCCTATATTATACTAACGTGCTTTTCAAGGTGCTAATGTGCATACAGAGTCGAAAGATGTCCTAAGTTGTCGTACGATGTTCAAAGGACTCGGACGAATTCATTAGGTTTATTATGGAGTATTTTATTTTACATACGGTATTATAATGTGTTGTTAGGATTTGTGAGGTTTCGTACATTTTACCAACATGCTTTTCAAGGTGCTAATGTGCCTTACAGAGTCGTAAGATATTCTAAGTTGTCGTACGATGTTTAAATTACTTGAAGGAATTCATTAGGTATTTTTTGGAGTTTTATTATTTCGTACGGTGTTGTAAGGTGTTGATAGGAGTTGTAAAGAGTCCAACGATATACTAACGTGCTTTTCAAAGTGCTAATATGGCATAAAGAGTCATAGGATGTCCTAAGTTGGCGTAGGACGTTCAAAGGACTCGGACGAATTCATTAGGTCTATTATGTCGTTTTAAAGTTTCGTACGGTGATGTAAGATGTTCTTAGGAGTTGTAATGCGTCCTTCATTATTCTAACGTGCTTTTCATGTTGCTAATGTCGCATACTGAGTCGTAACATGTCCTGAGTTGTCGTACGATGTTCAAAGGACTTGGACAAATTCTATAGGTTAATTATGGAGTTTTAAGGTTTTGTTCGGTGTTGATAGGAGTTGTAAGGTGTCCTATATTATACTAACGTGCTTTTCAGGGTGCTAATGTGCATACAGAGTCGGAAGATTTCCTAAGTTGACGTACGATGTTCAAAGGACTCGGACGAATTCATTAGGTTTATTATGGAGTATTTTTATTTTACGTACGGTATTATAATGTGTTGTTAGGATTTGTGAGGTTTCGTACATTTTACCAACATGCTTTTCAAGGTGCTAATGTGCCTTACAGAGTCGTAAGATATTATAAGTTGTCGTACGATGTTTAAATGACTTGAAGGAATTCATTAGGTATTTTTTGGAGTTGTATTATTTCGTACGGTGTTGATAGGAGTTGTAAAGAGTCCAACATTATACTAACGTGCTTTTCAAAGTTCTAATATGGCATAAAGAGTCGTTGGATGTCTTAAGTTGGCGTAGGACGTTCAAAGGACTCAGACGAATTCATTAGGTCTATTATGGAGTTTTAAAGTTTCGTACGGTGATGTAAGATGTTCTTAGGAGTTGTAATGCGTCCTTAATTATTCTAACGTGCTTTTCATGTTGCTAATGTCGCATACTGAGTCGTAACATGTCCTGAGTTGTGGTACGATGTTCAAAGGACTTGGACAAATTCTATAGGTTTATTATGGAGTTTTAAGGTTTTGTTCGGTGTTGATAGGAGTTGTAAGGTGTCCTATATTATACTAACGTGCTTTTCAAGGTGCTAATGTGCATACAGAGTCGAAAGATGTCCTAAGTTGTCGTACGATGTTCAAAGGACTCGGACGAATTCATTAGGTTTATTATGGAGTATTTTATTTTACATACGGTATTATAATGTGTTGTTAGGATTTGGGAGGTTTCGTACATTTTACCAACATGCTTTTCAAGGTGCTAATGTGCCTTACAGAGTCGTAAGATATTCTAAGTTGTCGTACGATGTTTAAATGACTTGAAGGAATTCATTAGGTATTTTTTGGAGCTTTATTATTTCGTACGGTGTTGTAAGGGGTTGATAGGAGTTGTAAAGCGTCCAACATTATACTAACGTGCTTTTCAAAGTGCTAATATGGCATAAAGAGTCGTAGGATGTCTTAAGTTGGCGTAGGACGTTCAAAGGACTCGGAAGAATTCATTAGGTCTATTATGGAGCTTTAAAGTTTCGTACGGTGATGTAAGATGTTCTTAGGAGTTGTAATGCGTCCTTAATTATTCTAACGTGCTTTTTATGTTGCTAATGTCGCATACTGAGTCGTAACATGTCCTGAGTTGTCGTACGATGTTCAAAGGACTTGGACAAATTCTATAGGTTAATTATGGAGTTTTAAGGTTTTGTTCGGTGTTAATAGGAGTTGTAAGGTGTCCTATATTATACTAACGTGCTTTTCAGGCTGCTAATGTGCATACAGAGTCGGAAGATGTCCAAAGTTGACGTACGATGTTCAAAGGACTCGGACGAATTCATTAGGTTTATTATGGAGTATTTTTATTTTACGTACGGTATTATAATGTGTTGTTAGGATTTGTGAGGTTTCGTACATTTTACCAACATGCATTTCAAGGTGCTAATGTGACATACAGAGTCGTAAGCTATTCTAAGTTGTCGTACGATGTTTAAATGACTTGAAGGAATTCATTAGGTATTTTTTGGAGTTTTATTATTTCGTACGGTGTTGGTAGGAGTTGTTAAGAGTCCAACATTATACTAACGTGCTTTTCAAAGTGCTAATATGGCATAAAGAGTCGTAGGATGTCTTAAGTTGGCGTAGGACGTTCAAAGGACTCAAACGAATTCATTAGGTCTATTATGGAGTTTTAAAGTTTCGTACGGTGATGTAAGATGTTCTTAGGAGTTGTAATGCGTCCTTAATTATTCTAACGTGCTTTTCATGTTGCTAATGTCGCATACTGAGTCGTAACATGTCCTGAGTTGTCGTACGATGTTCAAAGGACTTGGACAAATTCTATAGGTTTATTATGGAGTTTTAAGGTTTTGTTCGGTGTTGATAGGAGTTGTAAGGTGTCCTATATTATACTAACGTGCTTTTCAAGGTGTTAATGTGCATACAGAGTCGAAAGATGTCCTAAGTTGTCGTACGATGTTCAAAGGACTCGGACGAATTCATTAGGTTTATTATGGAGTATTTTTATTTTACATACGGTATTATAATGTTTTGTTAGGATTTGTGAGGTTTCGTACATTTTACCAACATGCTTTTCAAGGTGCTAATGTGCCTTACAGAGTCGTAAGATATTCTAAGTTGTCGTACGATGTTTAAATGACTTGAAGAAATTCATTAGGTATTTTTTGGAGTTTTATTATTTCGTACGGTGTTGTAAGGTGTTGATAGGAGTTGTAAAGATTCCAACATTATACTAACGTGCTTTTCAAAGTGCTAATATGGCATAAAGAGTCGTAGGATGTCCTAAGTTGGCGTAGGACGTTCAAAGGACTCGGACGAATTCATTAGGTCTATTATGGAGTTTTAAAGTTTCGTACGGTGATGTAAGATGTTCTTAGGAGTTGTAATGCGTCCTTAATTATTCTAACGTGCTTTTCATGTTGCTAATGTCGCATACTGAGTCGTAACATGTCCTGAGTTGTCGTACGATGTTCCAAGGACTTGGACAAATTCTATAGGTTAATTATGGAGTTTTAAGGTTTTGTTCGGTGTTGATAGGAGTTGTAAGGTGTCCTATATTATACTAACGTGCTTTTCAGGGTGCTAATGTGCATACAGAGTCAGAAGATGTCCTAAGTTGTCGTACGATGTTCAAAGGACTCGGACGAATTCATTAGGTTTCTTATGGAGTATTTTTATTTTATGTACGGTATTATAATGTGTTGTTAGGATTTGTGAGGTTTCGTACATTTTACCAAGATGCTTTTCAAGGTGCTAATGTGCCTTACAGAGTCGTAAGATATTCTAAGTTGTCGTACAATGTTTAAATGACTTGAAGGAATTCATTAGGTATTTTTTGGAGCTTTATTATTTCGTACGGTGTTGTAAGGGGTTGATAGGAGTTGTAAAGCGTCCAACATTATACTAACGTGCTTTTCAAAGTGCTAATATGGCATAAAGAGTCGTAGGATGTCTTAAGTTGGCGTAGGACGTTCAAAGGACTCGGAAGAATTCATTAGGTCTATTATGGAGCTTTAAAGTTTCGTACGGTGATGTAAGATGTTCTTAGGAGTTGTAATGCGTCCTTAATTATTCTAACGTGCTTTTTATGTTGCTAATGTCGCATACTGAGTCGTAACATGTCCTGAGTTGTCGTACGATGTTCAAAGGACTTGGACAAATTCTATAGGTTAATTATGGAGTTTTAAGGTTTTGTTCGGTGTTGATAGGAGTTGTAAGGTGTCCTATATTATACTAACGTGCTTTTCAGGCTGCTAATGTGCATACAGAGTCGGAAGATGTCCAAAGTTGACGTACGATGTTCAAAGGACTCGGACGAATTCATTAGGTTTATTATGGAGTATTTTTATTTTACGTACGGTATTATAATGTGTTGTTAGGATTTGTGAGGTTTCGTACATTTTACCAACATGCTTTTCAAGGTGCTAATGTGCCTTACAGAGTCGTAAGATATTATAAGTTGTCGTACGATGTTTAAATGACTTGAAGGAATTCATTAGGTATTTTTTGGAGTTTTATTATTTCGTACGGTGTTGATAGGAGTTGTAAAGAGTCCAACATTATACTAACGTGCTTTTCAAAGTTCTAATATGGCATAAAGAGTCGTAGGATGTCTTAAGTTGGCGTAGGACGTTCAAAGGACTCACACGAATTCATTAGGTCTATTATGGAGTTTTAAAGTTTCGTACGGTGATGTAAGATGTTCTTAGGAGTTGTAATGCGTCCTTAATTATTCTAACGTGCTTTTCATGTTGCTAATGTCGCATACTGAGTCGTAACATGTCCTGAGTTGTGGTACGATGCTCAAAGGACTTGGACAAATTCTATAGGTTTATTATGGAGTTTTAAGGTTTTGTTCGGTGTTGATAGGAGTTGTGAGGTGTCCTATATTATACTAACGTGCTTTTCAAGGTGCTAATGTGCATACAGAGTCGAAAGATGTCCTAAGTTGTCGTACGATGTTCAAAGGACTCGGACGAATTCATTAGGTTTATTATGGAGTATTTTATTTTACATACGGTATTATAATGTGTTGTTAGGATTTAAGAGGTTTCGTACATTTTACCAACATGCTTTTCAAGGTGCTAATGTGCCTTACAGAGTCATAAGATATTCTAAGTTGTCGTACGATGTTTAAATTACTTGAAGGAATTCATTAGGTATTTTTTGGAGTTTTATTATTTCGTACGATGTTGTAAGGTGTTGATAGGAGTTGTAAAGATTCCAACATTATACTAACGTGCTTTTCAAAGTGCTAATATGGCATAAAGAGTCGTAGGATGTCCTAAGTTGGCGTAGGACGTTCAAAGGACTCGGACGAATTCATTAGGTCTATTATGGAGTTTTAAAGTTTCGTACGGTGATGTAAGATGTTCTTAGGAGTTGAAATGCGTCCTTAATTATTCTAACGTGCTTTTCATGTTGCTAATGTCGCATACTGAGTCGTAACATGTCCTGAGTTGTCGTACGATGTTCCAAGGACTTGGACAAATTCTATAGGTTAATTATGGAGTTTTAAGGTTTTGTTCGGTGTTGATAGGAGTTGTAAGGTGTCCTATATTATACTAACGTGCTTTTCAGGGTGCTAATGTGCATACAGAGTCAGAAGATGTCCTAAGTTGTCGTACGATGTTCAAAGGACTCGGACGAATTCATTAGGTTTATTATGGAGTATTTTTATTTTATGTACGGTATTATAATGTGTTGTTAGGATTTGTGAGGTTTCGTACATTTTACCAAGATGCTTTTCAAGGTGCTAATGTGCCTTACAGAGTCGTAAGATATTCTAAGTTGTCGTACAATGTTTAAATGACTTGAAGGAATTCATTAGGTATTTTTTGGAGCTTTATTATTTCGTACGGTGTTGTAAGGGGTTGATAGGAGTTGTAAAGCGTCCAACATTATACTAACGTGCTTTTCAAAGTGCTAATATGGCATAAAGAGTCGTAGGATGTCTTAAGTTGGCGTAGGACGTTCAAAGGACTCGGAAGAATTCATTAGGTCTATTATGGAGCTTTAAAGTTTCGTACGGTGATGTAAGATGTTCTTAGGAGTTGTAATGCGTCCTTAATTATTCTAACGTGCTTTTTATGTTGCTAATGTCGCATACTGAGTCGTAACATGTCCTGAGTTGTCGTACGATGTTCAAAGGACTTGGACAAATTCTATAGGTTAATTATGGAGTTTTAAGGTTTTGTTCGGTGTTGATAGGAGTTGTAAGGTGTCCTATATTATACTAACGTGCTTTTCAGGCTGCTAATGTGCATACAGAGTCGGAAGATGTCCAAAGTTGACGTACGATGTTCAAAGGACTCGGACGAATTCATTAGGTTTATTATGGAGTATTTTTATTTTACGTACGGTATTATAATGTGTTGTTAGGATTTGTGAGGTTTCGTACATTTTACCAACATGCTTTTCAAGGTGCTAATGTGCCTTACAGAGTCGTAAGATATTATAAGTTGTCGTACGATGTTTAAATGACTTGAAGGAATTCATTAGGTATTTTTTGGAGTTTTATTATTTCGTACGGTGTTGATAGGAGTTGTAAAGAGTCCAACATTATACTAACGTGCTTTTCAAAGTTCTAATATGGCATAAAGAGTCGTAGGATGTCTTAAGTTGGCGTAGGACGTTCAAAGGACTCAGACGAATTCATTAGGTCTATTATGGAGTTTTAAAGTTTCGTACGGTGATGTAAGATGTTCTTAGGAGTTGTAATGCGTCCTTAATTATTCTAACGTGCTTTTCATGTTGCTAATGTCGCATACTGAGTCGTAACATGTCCTGAGTTGTGGTACGATGTTCAAAGGACTTGGACAAATTCTATAGGTTTATTATGGAGTTTTAAGGTTTTGTTCGGTGTTGATAGGAGTTGTAAGGTGTCCTATATTATACTAACGTGCTTTTCAAGGTGCTAATGTGCATACAGAGTCGAAAGATGTCCTAAGTTGTCGTACGATGTTCAAAGGACTCGGACGAATTCATTAGGTTTATTATGGAGTATTTTATTTTACATACGGTATTATAATGTGTTGTTAGGATTTGTGAGGTTTCGTACATTTTACCAACATGCTTTTCAAGGTGCTAATGTGCCTTACAGAGTCATAAGATATTCTAAGTTGTCGTACGATGTTTAAATTACTTGAAGGAATTCATTAGGTATTTTTTGGAGTTTTATTATTTCGTACGATGTTGTAAGGTGTTGATAGGAGTTGTAAAGATTCCAACATTATACTAACGTGCTTTTCAAAGTGCTAATATGGCATAAAGAGTCGTAGGATGTCCTAAGTTGGCGTAGGACGTTCAAAGGACTCGGACGAATTCATTAGGTCTATTATGGAGTTTTAAAGTTTCGTACGGTGATGTAAGATGTTCTTAGGAGTTGAAATGCGTCCTTAATTATTCTAACGTGCTTTTCATGTTGCTAATGTCGCATACTGAGTCGTAACATGTCCTGAGTTGTCGTACGATGTTCCAAGGACTTGGACAAATTCTATAGGTTAATTATGGAGTTTTAAGGTTTTGTTCGGTGTTGATAGGAGTTGTAAGGTGTCCTATATTATACTAACGTGCTTTTCAGGGTGCTAATGTGCATACAGAGTCAGAAGATGTCCTAAGTTGTCGTACGATGTTCAAAGGACTCGGACGAATTCATTAGGTTTATTATGGAGTATTTTTATTTTATCTACGGTATTATAATGTGTTGTTAGGATTTGTGAGGTTTCGTACATTTTACCAAGATGCTTTTCAAGGTGCTAATGTGCCTTACAGAGTTGTAAGATATTCTAAGTTGTCGTACAATGTTTAAATGACTTGAAGGAATTCATTAGGTATTTTTTGGAGCTTTATTATTTCGTACGGTGTTGTAAGGGGTTGATAGGAGTTGTAAAGCGTCCAACATTATACTAACGTGCTTTTCAAAGTGCTAATATGGCATAAAGAGTCGTAGGATGTCTTAAGTTGGCGTAGGACGTTCAAAGGACTCGGAAGAATTCATTAGGTCTATTATGGAGCTTTAAAGTTTCGTACGGTGATGTAAGATGTTCTTAGGAGTTGTAATGCGTCCTTAATTATTCTAACGTGCTTTTTATGTTGCTAATGTCGCATACTGAGTCGTAACATGTCCTGAGTTGTCGTACGATGTTCAAAGGACTTGGACAAATTCTATAGGTTAATTATGGAGTTTTAAGGTTTTGTTCGGTGTTGATAGGAGTTGTAAGGTGTCCTATATTATACTAACGTGCTTTTCAGGCTGCTAATGTGCATACAGAGTCGGAAGATGTCCAAAGTTGACGTACGATGTTCAAAGGACTCGGACGAATTCATTAGGTTTATTATGGAGTATTTTTATTTTACGTACGGTATTATAATGTGTTGTTAGGATTTGTGAGGTTTCGTACATTTTACCAACATGCTTTTCAAGGTGCTAATGTGCCTTACAGAGTCGTAAGATATTATAAGTTGTCGTACGATGTTTAAATGACTTGAAGGAATTCATTAGGTATTTTTTGGAGTTTTATTATTTCGTACGGTGTTGATAGGAGTTGTAAAGAGTCCAACATTATACTAACGTGCTTTTCAAAGTTCTAATATGGCATAAAGAGTCGTAGGATGTCTTAAGTTGGCGTAGGACGTTCAAAGGACTCAGACGAATTCATTAGGTCTATTATGGAGTTTTAAAGTTTCGTACGGTGATGTAAGATGTTCTTAGGAGTTGTAATGCGTCCTTAATTATTCTAACGTGCTTTTCATGTTGCTAATGTCGCATACTGAGTCGTAACATGTCCTGAGTTGTGGTACGATGTTCAAAGGACTTGGACAAATTCTATAGGTTTATTATGGAGTTTTAAGGTTTTGTTCGGTGTTGATAGGAGTTGTAAGGTGTCCTATATTATACTAACGTGCTTTTCAAGGTGCTAATGTGCATACAGAGTCGAAAGATGTCCTAAGTTGTCGTACGATGTTCAAAGGACTCGGACGAATTCATTAGGTTTATTATGGAGTATTTTATTTTACATACGGTATTATAATGTGTTGTTAGGATTTGTGAGGTTTCGTACATTTTACCAACATGCTTTTCAAGGTGCTAATGTGCCTTACAGAGTCATAAGATATTCTAAGTTGTCGTACGATGTTTAAATTACTTGAAGGAATTCATTAGGTATTTTTTGGAGTTTTATTATTTCGTACGATGTTGTAAGGTGTTGATAGGAGTTGTAAAGATTCCAACATTATACTAACGTGCTTTTCAAAGTGCTAATATGGCATAAAGAGTCGTAGGATGTCCTAAGTTGGCGTAGGACGTTCAAAGGACTCGGACGAATTCATTAGGTCTATTATGGAGTTTTAAAGTTTCGTACGGTGATGTAAGATGTTCTTAGGAGTTGAAATGCGTCCTTAATTATTCTAACGTGCTTTTCATGTTGCTAATGTCGCATACTGAGTCGTAACATGTCCTGAGTTGTCGTACGATGTTCCAAGGACTTGGACAAATTCTATAGGTTAATTATGGAGTTTTAAGGTTTTGTTCGGTGTTGATAGGAGTTGTAAGGTGTCCTATATTATACTAACGTGCTTTTCAGGGTGCTAATGTGCATACAGAGTCAGAAGATGTCCTAAGTTGTCGTACGATGTTCAAAGGACTCGGACGAATTCATTAGGTTTATTATGGAGTATTTTTATTTTATCTACGGTATTATAATGTGTTGTTAGGATTTGTGAGGTTTCGTACATTTTACCAAGATGCTTTTCAAGGTGCTAATGTGCCTTACAGAGTTGTAAGATATTCTAAGTTGTCGTACAATGTTTAAATGACTTGAAGGAATTCATTAGGTATTTTTTGGAGCTTTATTATTTCGTACGGTGTTGTAAGGGGTTGATAGGAGTTGTAAAGCGTCCAACATTATACTAACGTGCTTTTCAAAGTGCTAATATGGCATAAAGAGTCGTAGGATGTCTTAAGTTGGCGTAGGACGTTCAAAGGACTCGGAAGAATTCATTAGGTCTATTATGGAGCTTTAAAGTTTCGTACGGTGATGTAAGATGTTCTTAGGAGTTGTAATGCGTCCTTAATTATTCTAACGTGCTTTTTATGTTGCTAATGTCGCATACTGAGTCGTAACATGTCCTGAGTTGTCGTACGATGTTCAAAGGACTTGGACAAATTCTATAGGTTAATTATGGAGTTTTAAGGTTTTGTTCGGTGTTGATAGGAGTTGTAAGGTGTCCTATATTATACTAACGTGCTTTTCAGGCTGCTAATGTGCATACAGAGTCGGAAGATGTCCAAAGTTGACGTACGATGTTCAAAGGACTCGGACGAATTCATTAGGTTTATTATGGAGTATTTTTATTTTACGTACGGTATTATAATGTGTTGTTAGGATTTGTGAGGTTTCGTACATTTTACCAACATGCTTTTCAAGGTGCTAATGTGCCTTACAGAGTCGTAAGATATTATAAGTTGTCGTACGATGTTTAAATGACTTGAAGGAATTCATTAGGTATTTTTTGGAGTTTTATTATTTCGTACGGTGTTGATAGGAGTTGTAAAGAGTCCAACATTATACTAACGTGCTTTTCAAAGTTCTAATATGGCATAAAGAGTCGTAGGATGTCTTAAGTTGGCGTAGGACGTTCAAAGGACTCAGACGAATTCATTAGGTCTATTATGGAGTTTTAAAGTTTCGTACGGTGATGTAAGATGTTCTTAGGAGTTGTAATGCGTCCTTAATTATTCTAACGTGCTTTTCATGTTGCTAATGTCGCATACTGAGTCGTAACATGTCCTGAGTTGTGGTACGATGTTCAAAGGACTTGGACAAATTCTATAGGTTTATTATGGAGTTTTAAGGTTTTGTTCGGTGTTGATAGGAGTTGTAAGGTGTCCTATATTATACTAACGTGCTTTTCAAGGTGCTAATGTGCATACAGAGTCGAAAGATGTCCTAAGTTGTCGTACGATGTTCAAAGGACTCGGACGAATTCATTAGGTTTATTATGGAGTATTTTATTTTACATACGGTATTATAATGTGTTGTTAGGATTTGTGAGGTTTCGTACATTTTACCAACATGCTTTTCAAGGTGCTAATGTGCCTTACAGAGTCATAAGATATTCTAAGTTGTCGTACGATGTTTAAATTACTTGAAGGAATTCATTAGGTATTTTTTGGAGTTTTATTATTTCGTACGATGTTGTAAGGTGTTGATAGGAGTTGTAAAGATTCCAACATTATACTAACGTGCTTTTCAAAGTGCTAATATGGCATAAAGAGTCGTAGGATGTGCTAAGTTGGCGTAGGACGTTCAAAGGACTCGGACAAATTCATTAGGTCTATTATGGAGTTTTAAAGTTTCGTACGGTGATGTAAGATGTTCTTAGGAGTTGTAATGCGTCCTTAATTATTCTAACGTGCTTTTCATGTTGCTAATGTCGCATACTGAGTCGTAACATGTCCTGAGTTGTCGTACGATGTTCAAAGGACTTGGACAAATTCTATAGGTTAATTATGGAGTTTTAAGGTTTTGTTCGGTGTTGATAGGAGTTGTAAGGTGTCCTATATTATACTAACGTGCTTTTCAGGGTGCTAATGTGCATACAGAGTCGGAAGATGTCCTAAGTTGTCGTACGATGTTCAAAGGACTCGGACGAATTCATTAGGTTTATTATGGAGTATTTTTATTTTACGTACGGTATTATAATGTGTTGTTAGGATTTGTGAGGTTTCGTACATTTTACCAACATGCATTTCAAGGTGCTAATGTGACATACAGAGTCGTAAGCTATTCTAAGTTGTCGTACGATGTTTAAATGACTTGAAGGAATTCATTAGGTATTTTTTGGAGTTTTATTATTTCGTACGGTGTTGGTAGGAGTTGTTAAGAGTCCAACATTATACTAACGTGCTTTTCAAAGTGCTAATATGGCATAAAGAGTCGTAGGATGTCTTAAGTTGGCGTAGGACGTTCAAAGGACTCAAACGAATTCATTAGGTCTATTATGGAGTTTTAAAGTTTCGTACGGTGATGTAAGATGTTCTTAGGAGTTGTAATGCGTCCTTAATTATTCTAACGTGCTTTTCATGTTGCTAATGTCGCATACTGAGTCGTAACATGTCCTGAGTTGTCGTACGATGTTCAAAGGACTTGGACAAATTCTATAGGTTTATTATGGAGTTTTAAGGTTTTGTTCGGTGTTTATAGGAGTTGTAAGGTGTCCTATATTATACTAACGTGCTTTTCAAGGTGTTAATATGCATACAGAGTCGAAAGATGTCCTAAGTTGTCGTACGATGTTCAAAGGACTCGGACGAATTCATTAGGTTTATTATGGAGTATTTTTATTTTACATACGGTATTATAATGTTTTGTTAGGATTTGTGAGGTTTCGTACATTTTACCAACATGCTTTTCAAGGTGCTAATGTGCCTTATAGAGTCGTAAGATATTCTAAGTTGTCGTACGATGTTTAAATGACTTGAAGAAATTCATTAGGTATTTTTTGGAGTTTTATTATTTCGTACGCTGTTGTAGGGTGTTGATAGGAGTTGTAAAGAGTCCAACATTATACTAACGTGCTTTTCAAAGTGCTAATATGGCATAAAGAGTCGTAGGATGTCCTAAGTTGGCGTAGGACGTTCAAAGTACTCGGACGAATTCATTAGGTCTATTATGTCGTTTTAAAGTTTCGTACGGTGATGTAAGATGTTCTTAGGAGTTGTAATGCGTCCTTAATTATTCTAACGTGCTTTTCATGTTGCTAATGTCGCATACTGAGTCGTAACATGTCCTGAGTTGTCGTACGATGTTCAAAGGACTTGGACAAATTCTATAGGTTAATTATGGAGTTTTAAGGTTTTGTTCGGTGTTGATAGGAGTTGTAAGGTGTCCTATATTATACTAACGTGCTTTTCAGGGTGCTAATGTGCATACAGAGTCGGAAGATGTCCTAAGTTGACGTACGATGTTCAAAGGACTCGGACGAATTCATTAGGTTTATTATGGAGTATTTTTATTTTACGTACTGTATTATAATGTGTTGTTAGGATTTGTGATGTTTCTTACATTTTACCAACATGCTTTTCAAGGTGCTAATGTGCCTTACAGAGTCGTAAGATATTCTAAGTTGTCGTACGATGTTTAAATGACTTGAAGGAATTCATTAGGTATTTTTTGGAGTTTTATTATTTCGTACGGTGTTGTAAGGTGTTGATAGGAGTTGTAAAGATTCCAACATTATACTAACGTGCTTTTCAAAGTGCTAATATGGCATAAAGAGTCGTAGGATGTCCTAAGTTGGCGTAGGACGTTCAAAGGACTCGGACGAATTCATTAGGTCTATTATGGAGTTTTAAAGTTTCGTACGGTGATGTAAGATGTTCTTAGGAGTTGTAATTCGTCCTTAATTATTCTAACGTGCTTTTCATGTTGCTAATGTCGCATACTGAGTCGTAATATGTCCTGAGTTGTCGTACGATGTTCCAAGGACTTGGACAAATTCTATAGGTTAATTATGGAGTTTTAAGGTTTTGTTCGGTGTTGATAGGAGTTGTAAGGTGTCCTATATTATACTAACGTGCTTTTCAGGGTGCTAATGTGCATACAGAGTCAGAAGATGTCCTAAGTTGTCGTACGATGTTCAAAGGACTCGGACGAATTCATTAGGTTTATTATGGAGTATTTTTATTTTATGTACGGTATTATAATGTGTTGTTAGGATTTGTGAGGTTTCGTACATTTTACCAAGATGCTTTTCAAGGTGCTAATGTGCCTTACAGAGTCGTAAGATATTCTAAGTTGTCGTACAATGTTTAAATGACTTGAAGGAATTCATTAGGTATTTTTTGGAGTTTTAATATTTCGTACGGTGTTGTAAGGTGTTGATAGGAGTTGTAAAGAGTCCAACACTATACTAACGTGCTTTTCAAAGTGCTAATATGGCATAAAGAGTCGTAGGATGTCCTAAGTTGGCGTAGGACGTTCAAAGGACTCGGACGAATTCATTAGGTCTATTATGGAGTTTTAAAGTTTTGTACGGTGATGTAAGATGTTCTTAGGAGTTGTAATGCGTCCTTAATTATTCTAACGTGCTTTTCATGTTGCTAATGTCGCATACTGAGTCGTAACATGTCCTGAGTTGTCGTACGATGTTCAAAGGACTTAGACAAATTCGATAGGTTAATTATGGAGTTTTAAGGTTTTGTTCGGTGTTGATAGGAGTTGTAAGGTGTCCTATATTATACTAACGTGCTTTTCAGGGTGCTAATGTGCATACAGAGTCGGAAGATGTCCTAAGTTGTCATACGATGTTCAAAGGACTCGGACGAATTCATTAGGTTTATTATGGAGTATTTTTAATTTACGTACTGTATTATAATGTGTTGTTAGGATTTGTGAGGTTTCTTACATTTTTCCAACATGCTTTTTAAGGTGCTAATGTGCCTTACAGAGTCGTAAGAAATTCTACGTTGTCGTATGATGTTTAAATTACTTGAAGGAATTCATTAGGTATTTTTTGAAGTTTTATTATTTCGTACTGTGTTGTAAGGTGTTGATAGGAGTTGTAAAGCGTCCAACATTATACTAACATGCTTTTCAAAGTGCTAATATGGCATAAAGAGTCGTAGGATGTCTTAAGTTGGCGTAGGACGTTCAAAGGATTCGGACGAATTCATTAGGTGTATTATGGAGTTTTAAAGTTTCGTACGGTGATGTAAGATGTTCTTAGGAGTTGTAATGCATCCTTAATTATTCTAACGTGCTTTTCAAGTTGCTAATGTCGCATACTGAGTCGTAACATGTCCTGAGTTGTCGTACGATGTTCAAAGGACTTGGACAAATTCTATAGGTTAATTATGGAGTTTTAAGGTTTTGTTTGGTGTTGATAGGAGTTGTAAGGTGTCCTATATTATACTAACGTGCTTTTCAGGGTGCTAATGTGCATACAGAGTCGGAAGATGTCCTAAGTTGTCATACGATGTTCAAAGGACTCGGACGAATTCATTAGGTTTATTATGGAGTATTTTTATTTTACGTACTGTATTATAATGTGTTGTTAGGATTTGTGAGGTTTCTTACATTTTTCCAACATGCTTTTTAAGGTGCTAATGTGCCTTACAGAGTCGTAAGAAATTCTACGTTGTCGTATGATGTTTAAATTACTTGAAGGAATTCATTAGGTATTTTTTGAAGTTTTATTATTTCGTACTGTGTTGTAAGGTGTTGATAGGAGTTGTAAAGCGTCCAACATTATACTAACATGCTTTTCAAAGTGCTAATATGGCATAAAGAGTCGTAGGATGTCTTAAGTTGGCGTAGGACGTTCAAAGGATTCGGACGAATTCATTAGGTGTATTATGGAGTTTTAAAGTTTCGTACGGTGATGTAAGATGTTCTTAGGAGTTGTAATGCGTCCTTAATTATTCTAACGTGCTTTTCAAGTTGCTAATGTCGCATACTGAGTCGTAACATGTCCTGAGTTGTCGTACGATGTTCAAAGGACTTGGACAAATTCAGTAGGTTAATTATGGAGTTTTAAGGTTTTGTTCGGTGTTGATAGGAGTTGTAAGGTGTCCTATATTATACTAACGTGCTTTTCAGGGTGCTAATGTGCATACAGAGTCGGAAGATGTCCTAAGTTGTCATACGATGTTCAAAGGACTCGGACGAATTCATTAGGTTTATTATGGAGTATTTTTATTTTACGTACTGTATTATAATGTGTTGTTAGGATTTGTGAGGTTTCTTACATTTTTCCAACATGCTTTTTAAGGTGCTAATGTGCCTTACAGAGTCGTAAGATATTCTAAGTTGTCGTATGATGTTTAAATTACTTGAAGGAATTCATTAGGTATTTTTTGAAGTTTTATTATTTCGTACTGTGTTGTAAGGTGTTGATAGGAGTTGTAAAGCGTCCAACATTATACTAACGTGCTTTTCAAAGTGCTAATATGGCATAAAGAGTCGTAGGATGTCTTAAGTTGGCGTAGGACGTTCAAAGGACTCGGACGAATTCATTAGGTGTATTATGGAGTTTTAAAGTTTCGTACGGTGATGTAAGATGTTCTTAGGAGTTGTAATGCGTCCTTAATTATTCTAACGTGCTTTTCAAGTTGCTAATGTCGCATACTGAGTCGTAACATGTCCTGAGTTGTCGTACGATGTTCAAAGGACTTAGACAAATTCTATAGGTTAATTATGGAGTTTTAAGGTTTTGTTCGGTGTTGATAGGAGTTGTAAGGTGTCCTATATTATACTAACGTGCTTTTCAGGGTGCTAATGTGCATACAGAGTCGGAAGATGTCCTAAGTTGTCGTACGATGTTCAAAGGACTCGGACGAATTCATTAGGTTTATTATGGAGTATTTTTATTTTATGTACGGTATTATAATGTGTTGTTAGGATTTGTGAGGTTTCGTACATTTTACCTAGATGCTTTTCAAGGTGCTAATGTGCCTTACAGAGTCGTAAGATATTCTAAGTTGTCGTACAATGTTTAAATGACTTGATGGAATTCATTAGGTATTTTTTGGAGTTTTAATATTTCGTACGGTGTTGTAAGGTGTTGATAGGAGTTGTAAAGAGTCCAACATTATACTAACGTGCTTTTCAAAGTTCTAATATGGCATAAAGAGTCGTAGGATGTCCTAAGTTGGCGTAGGACGTTCAAAGGACTCGGACGAATTCATTAGGTCTATTATGGAGTTTTAAAGTTTCGTACGGTGATGTAAGATGTTCTTAGGAGTTGTAATGCGTCCTTAATTATTCTAACGTGCTTTTCATGTTGCTAATGTCGCATACTGAGTCGTAACATGTCCTGAGTTGTGGTACGATGTTCAAAGGACTTGGACAAATTCTATAGGTTAATTATGGAGTTTTAAGGTTTTGTTCGGTGTTGATAGGAGTTGTAAGGTGTCCTATATTATACTAACGTGCTTTTCAGGGTGCTAATGTGCATACAGAGTCGGAAGATGTCCTAAGTTGTCAAACGATGTTCAAAGGACTCGGACGAATTCATTAGGTTTATTATGGAGTATTTTTATTTTACGTACTGTATTATAATGTGTTGTTAGGATTTGTGAGGTTTCTTACATTTTTCCAACATGCTTTTTAAGGTGCTAATGTGCCTTACAGAGTCGTAAGAAATTCTACGTTGTCGTAAGATGTTTAAATTACTTGAAGGAATTCATTAGGTATTTTTTGAAGTTTTATTATTTCGTACTGTGTTGTAAGGTGTTGATAGGAGTTGTAAAGCGTCCAACATTATACTAACATGCTTTTCAAAGTGCTAATATGGCATATAGAGTCGTAGGATGTCTTAAGTTGGCGTAGGACGTTCAAAGGATTCGGACGAATTCATTAGGTGTATTATGGAGTTTTAAAGTTTCGTACGGTGATGTAAGATGTTCTTAGGAGTTGTAATGCGTCCTTAATTATTCTAACGTGCTTTTCAAGTTGCTAATGTCGCATACTGAGTCGTAACATGTCCTGAGTTGTCGTACGATGTTCAAAGGACTTAGACAAATTCTATAGGTTAATTATGGAGTTTTAAGGTTTTGTTCGGTGTTGATAGGAGTTGTAAGGTGTCCTATATTATACTAACGTGCTTTTCAGGGTGCTAATGTGCATACAGAGTCGGAAGATGTCCTAAGTTGTCGTACGATGTTCAAAGGACTCGGACGAATTCATTAGGTTTATTATGGAGTATTTTTATTTTATGTACGGTATTATAATGTGTTGTTAGGATTTGTGAGGTTTCGTACATTTTACCTAGATGCTTTTCAAGGTGCTAATGTGCCTTACAGAGTCGTAAGATATTCTAAGTTGTCGTACAATGTTTAAATGACTTGATGGAATTCATTAGGTATTTTTTGGAGTTTTAATATTTCGTACGGTGTTGTAAGGTGTTGATAGGAGTTGTAAAGAGTCCAACATTATACTAACGTGCTTTTCAAAGTTCTAATATGGCATAAAGAGTCGTAGGATGTCCTAAGTTGGCGTAGGACGTTCAAAGGACTCGGACGAATTCATTAGGTCTATTATGGAGTTTTAAAGTTTCGTACGGTGATGTAAGATGTTCTTAGGAGTTGTAATGCGTCCTTAATTATTCTAACGTGCTTTTCATGTTGCTAATGTCGCATACTGAGTCGTAACATGTCCTGAGTTGTGGTACGATGTTCAAAGGACTTGGACAAATTCTATAGGTTAATTATGGAGTTTTAAGGTTTTGTTCGGTGTTGATAGGAGTTGTAAGGTGTCCTATATTATACTAACGTGCTTTTCAGGGTGCTAATGTGCATACAGAGTCGGAAGATGTCCTAAGTTGTCAAACGATGTTCAAAGGACTCGGACGAATTCATTAGGTTTATTATGGAGTATTTTTATTTTACGTACTGTATTATAATGTGTTGTTAGGATTTGTGAGGTTTCTTACATTTTTCCAACATGCTTTTTAAGGTGCTAATGTGCCTTACAGAGTCGTAAGAAATTCTACGTTGTCGTAAGATGTTTAAATTACTTGAAGGAATTCATTAGGTATTTTTTGAAGTTTTATTATTTCGTACTGTGTTGTAAGGTGTTGATAGGAGTTGTAAAGCGTCCAACATTATACTAACATGCTTTTCAAAGTGCTAATATGGCATATAGAGTCGTAGGATGTCTTAAGTTGGCGTAGGACGTTCAAAGGATTCGGACGAATTCATTAGGTGTATTATGGAGTTTTAAAGTTTCGTACGGTGATGTAAGATGTTCTTAGGAGTTGTAATGCGTCCTTAATTATTCTAACGTGCTTTTCAAGTTGCTAATGTCGCATACTGAGTCGTAACATGTCCTGAGTTGTCGTACGATGTTCAAAGGACTTGGACAAATTCTATAGGTTAATTATGGAGTTTTAAGGTTTTGTTCGGTGTTGATAGGAGTTGTAAGGTGTCCTATATTATACTAACGTGCTTTTCAGGGTGCTAATGTGCATACAGAGTCGGAAGATGTCCTAAGTTGTCAAACGATGTTCAAAGGACTCGGACGAATTCATTAGGTTTATTATGGAGTATTTTTATTTTACGTACTGTATTATAATGTGTTGTTAGGATTTGTGAGGTTTCTTACATTTTTCCAACATGCTTTTTAAGGTGCTAATGTGCCTTACAGAGTCGTAAGAAATTCTACGTTGTCGTATGATGTTTAAATTACTTGAAGGAATTCATTAGGTATTTTTTGAAGTTTTATTATTTCGTACTGTGTTGTAAGGTGTTGATAGGAGTTGTAAAGCGTCCAACATTATACTAACATGCTTTTCAAAGTGCTATTATGGCATAAAGAGTCGTAGGATGTCTTAAGTTGGCGTAGGACGTTCAAAGGATTCGGACGAATTCATTAGGTGTATTATGGAGTTTTAAAGTTTCGTACGGTGATGTAAGATGTTCTTAGGAGTTGTAATGCGTCCTTAATTATTCTAACGTGCTTTTCAAGTTGCTAATGTCGCATACTGAGTCGTAACATGTCCTGAGTTGTCGTACGATGTTCAATGGACTTGGACAAATTCAATAGGTTAATTATGGAGTTTTAAGGTTTTGTTCGGTGTTGATAGGAGTTGTAAGGTGTCCTATATTATACTAACGTGCTTTTCAGGGTGCTAATGTGCATACAGAGTCGGAAGATGTCCTAAGTTGTCATACGATGTTCAAAGGACTCGGACGAATTCATTATGTTTATTATGGAGTATTTTTATTTTACGTACTGTATTATAATGTGTTGTTAGGATTTGTGAGGTTTCTTACATTTTTCCAACATGCTTTTTAAGGTGCTAATGTGCCTTACAGAGTCGTAAGATATTCTAAGTTGTCGTATGATGTTTAAATTACTTGAAGGAATTCATTAGGTATTTTTTGAAGTTTTATTATTTCGTACTGTGTTGTAAGGTGTTGATAGGAGTTGTAAAGCGTCCAACATTATACTAACGTGCTTTTCAAAGTGCTAATATGGCATAAAGAGTCGTAGGATGTCTTAAGTTGGCGTAGGACGTTCAAAGGACTCGGACGAATTCATTAGGTGTATTATGGAGTTTTAAAGTTTCGTACGGTGATGTAAGATGTTCTTAGGAGTTGTAATGCGTCCTTAATTATTCTAACGTGCTTTTCAAGTTGCTAATGTCGCATACTGAGTCGTAACATGTCCTGAGTTGTCGTACGATGTTCAAAGGACATAGACAAATTCTATAGGTTAATTATGGAGTTTTAAGGTTTTGTTCGGTGTTGATAGGAGTTGTAAGGTGTCCTATATTATACTAACGTGCTTTTCAGGGAGCTAATGTGCATACAGAGTCGGAAGATGTCCTAAGTTGTCGTACGATGTTCAAAGGACTCGGACGAATTCATTAGGTTTATTATGGAGTATTTTTATTTTATGTACGGTATTATAATGTGTTGTTAGGATTTGTGAGGTTTCGTACATTTTACCAAGATGCTTTTCAGGTGCTAATGTGCCTTACAGAGTCGTAAGATATTCTAAGTTGTCGTACAATGTTTAAATGACTTGATGGAATTCATTAGGTATTTTTTGGAGTTTTAATATTTCGTACGGTGTTGTAAGGTGTTGATAGGAGTTGTAAAGAGTCCAACATTATACTAACGTGCTTTTCAAAGTTCTAATATGGCATAAAGAGTCGTAGGATGTCCTAAGTTGGCGTAGGACGTTCAAAGGACTCGGACGAATTCATTAGGTCTATTATGGAGTTTTAAAGTTTCGTACGGTGATGTAAGATGTTCTTAGGAGTTGTAATGCGTCCTTAATTATTCTAACTTGCTTTTCATGTTGCTAATGTCGCATACTGAGTCGTAACATGTCTTGAGTTGTGGTACGATGTTCAAAGGACTTGGACAAATTCTATAGGTTAATTATGGAGTTTTAAGGTTTTGTTCGGTGTTGATAGGAGTTGTAAGGTGTCCTATATTATACTAACGTGCTTTTCAGGGTGCTAATGTGCATACAGAGTCGGAAGATGTCGTAAGTTGTCATACGATGTTCAAAGGACTCGGACGAATTCATTAGGTTTATTATGGAGTATTTTTATTTTACGTACTGTATTATAATGTGTTGTTAGGATTTGTGAGGTTTCTTACATTTTTCCAACATGCTTTTTAAGGTGCTAATGTGCCTTACAGAGTCGTAAGAAATTCTACGTTGTCGTAAGATGTTTAAATTACTTGAAGGAATTCATTAGGTATTTTTTGAAGTTTTATTATTTCGTACTGTGTTGTAAGGTGTTGATAGGAGTTGTAAAGCGTCCAACATTATACTAACATGCTTTTCAAAGTGCTAATATGGCATATAGAGTCGTAGGATGTCTTAAGTTGGCGTAGGACGTTCAAAGGATTCGGACGAATTCATTAGGTGTATTATGGAGTTTTAAAGTTTCGTACGGTGATGTAAGATGTTCTTAGGAGTTGTAATGCGTCCTTAATTATTCTAACGTGCTTTTCAAGTTGCTAATGTCGCATACTGAGTCGTAACATGTCCTGAGTTGTCGTACGATGTTCAAAGGACTTGGACAAATTCAATAGGTTAATTATGGAGTTTTAAGGTTTTGTTCGGTGTTGATAGGAGTTGTAAGGTGTCCTATATTATACTAACGTGCTTTTCAGGGTGCTAATGTGCATACAGAGTCGGAAGATGTCCTAAGTTGTCGTACGATGTTCAAAGGACTCGGACGAATTCATTAGGTTTATTATGGAGTATTTTTATTTTATGTACGGTATTATAATGTGTTGTTAGGATTTGTGAGGTTTCGTACATTTTACCAAGATGCTTTTCAAGGTGCTAATGTGCCTTACAGAGTCGTAAGATATTCTAAGTTGTCGTACAATGTTTAAATGTCTTGATGGAATTCATTAGGTATTTTTTGGAGTTTTAATATTTCGTACGGTGTTGTAAGGTGTTGATAGGAGTTGTAAAGAGTCCAACATTATACTAACGTGCTTTTCAAAGTTCTAATATGGCATAAAGAGTCGTAGGATGTCCTAAGTTGGCGTAGGACGTTCAAAGGACTCGGACGAATTCATTAGGTCTATTATGGAGTTTTAAAGTTTCGTACGGTGATGTAAGATGTTCTTAGGAGTTGTAATGCGTCCTTAATTATTCTAACTTGCTTTTCATGTTGCTAATGTCGCATACTGAGTCGTAACATGTCCTGAGTTGTGGTACGATGTTCAAAGGACTTGGACAAATTCTATAGGTTAATTATGGAGTTTTAAGGTTTTGTTCGGTGTTGATAGGAGTTGTAAGGTGTCCTATATTATACTAACGTGCTTTTCAGGGTGCTAATGTGCATACAGAGTCGGAAGATGTCCTAAGTTGTCATACGATGTTCAAAGGACTCGGACGAATTCATTAGGTTTATTATGGAGTATTTTTATTTTACGTACTGTATTATAATGTGTTGTTAGGATTTGTGAGGTTTCTTACATTTTTCCAACATGCTTTTTAAGGTGCTAATGTGCCTTACAGAGTCGTAAGAAATTCTACGTTGTCGTAAGATGTTTAAATTACTTGAAGGAATTCATTAGGTATTTTTTGAAGTTTTATTATTTCGTACTGTGTTGTAAGGTGTTGATAGGAGTTGTAAAGCGTCCAACATTATACTAACATGCTTTTCAAAGTGCTAATATGGCATATAGAGTCGTAGGATGTCTTAAGTTGGCGTAGGACGTTCAAAGGATTCGGACGAATTCATTAGGTGTATTATGGAGTTTTAAAGTTTCGTACGGTGATGTAAGATGTTCTTAGGAGTTGTAATGCGTCCTTAATTATTCTAACGTGCTTTTCAAGTTGCTAATGTCGCATACTGAGTCGTAACATGTCCTGAGTTGTCGTACGATGTTCAAAGGACTTGGACAAATTCAATAGGTTAATTATGGAGTTTTAAGGTTTTGTTCGGTGTTGATAGGAGTTGTAAGGTGTCCTATATTATACTAACGTGCTTTTCAGGGTGCTAATGTGCATACAGAGTCGGAAGATGTCCTAAGTTGTCGTACGATGTTCAAAGGACTCGGACGAATTCATTAGGTTTATTATGGAGTATTTTTATTTTATGTACGGTATTATAATGTGTTGTTAGGATTTGTGAGGTTTCGTACATTTTACCAAGATGCTTTTCAAGGTGCTAATGTGCCTTACAGAGTCGTAAGATATTCTAAGTTGTCGTACAATGTTTAAATGACTTGATGGAATTCATTAGGTATTTTTTGGAGTTTTAATATTTCGTACGGTGTTGTAAGGTGTTGATAGGAGTTGTAAAGAGTCCAACATTATACTAACGTGCTTTTCAAAGTTCTAATATGGCATAAAGAGTCGTAGGATGTCCTAAGTTGGCGTAGGACGTTCAAAGGACTCGGACGAATTCATTAGGTCTATTATGGAGTTTTAAAGTTTCGTACGGTGATGTAAGATGTTCTTAGGAGTTGTAATGCGTCCTTAATTATTCTAACTTGCTTTTCATGTTGCTAATGTCGCATACTGAGTCGTAACATGTCCTGAGTTGTGGTACGATGTTCAAAGGACTTGGACAAATTCTATAGGTTAATTATGGAGTTTTAAGGTTTTGTTCGGTGTTGATAGGAGTTGTAAGGTGTCCTATATTATACTAACGTGCTTTTCAGGGTGCTAATGTGCATACAGAGTCGGAAGATGTCCTAAGTTGTCATACGATGTTCAAAGGACTCGGACGAATTCATTAGGTTTATTATGGAGTATTTTTATTTTACGTACTGTATTATAATGTGTTGTTAGGATTTGTGAGGTTTCTTACATTTTTCCAACATGCTTTTTAAGGTGCTAATGTGCCTTACAGAGTCGTAAGAAATTCTACGTTGTCGTATGATGTTTAAATTACTTGAAGGAATTCATTAGGTATTTTTTGAAGTTTTATTATTTCGTACTGTGTTGTAAGGTGTTGATAGGAGTTGTAAAGCGTCCAACATTATACTAACATGCTTTTCAAAGTGCTAATATGGCATACAGAGTCGTAGGATGTCTTAAGTTGGCGTAGGACGTTCAAAGGATTCGGACGAATTCATTAGGTGTATTATGGAGTTTTAAAGTTTCGTACGGTGATGTAAGATGTTCTTAGGAGTTGTAATGCGTCCTTAATTATTCTAACGTGCTTTTCAAGTTGCTAATGTCGCATACTGAGTCGTAACATGTCCTGAGTTGTCGTACGATGTTCAAAGGACTTGGACAAATTCAATAGGTTAATTATGGAGTTTTAAGGTTTTGTTCGGTGTTGATAGGAGTTGTAAGGTGTCCTATATTATACTAACGTGCTTTTCAGGGTGCTAATGTGCATACAGAGTCGGAAGATGTCCTAAGTTGTCATACGATGTTCAAAGGACTCGGACGAATTCATTAGGTTTATTATGGAGTATTTTTATTTTACGTACTGTATTATAATGTGTTGTTAGGATTTGTGAGGTTTCTTACATTTTTCCAACATGCTTTTTAAGGTGCTAATGTGCCTTACAGAGTCGTAAGATATTCTAAGTTGTCGTATGATGTTTAAATTACTTGAAGGAATTCATTAGGTATTTTTTGAAGTTTTATTATTTCGTACTGTGTTGTAAGGTGTTGATAGGAGTTGTAAAGCGTCCAACATTATACTAACGTGCTTTTCAAAGTGCTAATATGGCATAAAGAGTCGTAGGATGTCTTAAGTTGGCGTAGGACGTTCAAAGGACTCGGACGAATTCATTAGGTGTATTATGGAGTTTTAAAGTTTCGTACGGTGATGTAAGATGTTCTTAGGAGTTGTAATGCGTCCTTAATTATTCTAACGTGCTTTTCAAGTTGCTAATGTCGCATACTGAGTCGTAACATGTCCTGAGTTGTCGTAGGATGTTCAAAGGACTTAGACAAATTCTATAGGTTAATTATGGAGTTTTAAGGTTTTGTTCGGTGTTGATAGGAGTTGTAAGGTGTCCTATATTATACTAACGTGCTTTTCAGGGTGCTAATGTGCATACAGAGTCGGAAGATGTCCTAAGTTGTCGTACGATGTTCAAAGGACTCGGACGAATTCATTAGGTTTATTATGGAGTATTTTTATTTTATGTACGGTATTATAATGTGTTGTTAGGATTTGTGAGGTTTCGTACATTTTACCAAGATGCTTTTCAAGGTGCTAATGTGCCTTACAGAGTCGTAAGATATTCTAAGTTGTCGTACAATGTTTAAATGACTTGATGGAATTCATTAGGTATTTTTTGGAGTTTTAATATTTCATACGGTGTTGTAAGGTGTTGATAGGAGTTGTAAAGAGTCCAACATTATACTAACGTGCTTTTCAAAGTTCTAATATGGCATAAAGAGTCGTAGGATGTCCTAAGTTGGCGTAGGACGTTCAAAGGACTCGGACGAATTCATTAGGTCTATTATGGAGTTTTAAAGTTTCGTACGGTGATGTAAGATGTTCTTAGGAGTTGTAATGCGTCCTTAATTATTCTAACATGCTTTTCATGTTGCTAATGTCGCATACTGAGTCGTAACATGTCCTGAGTTGTGGTACGATGTTCAAAGGACTTGGACAAATTCTATAGGTTAATTATGGAGTTTTAAGGTTTTGTTCGGTGTTGATAGGAGTTGTAAGGTGTCCTATATTATACTAACGTGCTTTTCAGGGTGCTAATGTGCATACAGAGTCGGAAGATGTCCTAAGTTGTCATACGATGTTCAAAGGACTCGGACGAATTCATTAGGTTTATTATGGAGTATTTTTATTTTACGTACTTTATTATAATGTGTTGTTAGGATTTGTGAGGTTTCTTACATTTTTCCAACATGTTTTTTAAGGTGCTAATGTGCCTTACAGAGTCGTAAGATATTCTAAGTTGTCGTATGATGTTTAAATTACTTGAAGGAATTCATTAGGTATTTTTTGAAGTTTTATTATTTCGTACTGTGTTGTAAGGTGTTGATAGGAGTTGTAAAGCGTCCAACATTATACTAACGTGCTTTTCAAAGTGCTAATATGGCATAAAGAGTCGTAGGATGTCTTAAGTTGGCGTAGGACGTTCAAAGGACTCGGACGAATTCATTAGGTGTATTATGGAGTTTTAAAGTTTCGTACGGTGATGTAAGATGTTCTTAGGAGTTGTAATGCGTCCTTAATTATTCTAACATGCTTTTCAAGTTGCTAATGTCGCATACTGAGTCGTAACATGTCCTGAGTTGTCGTACGATGTTCAAAGGACGTGGACAAATTCATTAGGTTTATTATGGAGTTTTAAGGTTTTGTTCGGTGTTGATAGGAGTTGTAAGGTGTCCTATATTATACTAACGTGCTTTTCAAGGTGCTAATGTGCATACAGAGTCAAAAGATGTCCTAAGTTGTCGTACGATGTTCAAAGGACTCGGACGAATTCATTAGGTTTATTATGGAGTATTTTTATTTTACGTACGGTATTATAATGTGTTGTTAGGATTTGTGAGGTTTCGTACATTTTACCAGGATGCTTTTCAAGGTGCTAATGTGCCTTACAGAGTCGTAAGATATTCTAAGTTTTCGTACGATGTTTAAATGACTTGAAGGAATTCATTAGGTATTTTTTGGAGTTTTATTATTTCGTACGGAGTTGTAAGGTGTTGATAGGAGTTGTAAAGAGTCCATCATTATACTAACGTGCTTTTCAAAGTGCTAATATGGCATAAAGAGTCGTAAGATGACTTAAGTTGGCGTAGGACGTTCAAAGGACTCGGACGAATTCATTAGGTGTATTATGGAGTTTTAAAGTTTCGTACGGTGATGTAAGATGTTCTTAGTAGTTGTAATGCGTCCTTAATTATTCTAACGTGCTTTTCATGTTGCTAATGTCGCATACTGAGTCGTAACATGTCCTGAGTTGTCGTACGATGTTCAAAGGACTTGGACAAATTCATTAGGTTTATTATGGAGTTTTAAGGTTTTGTTCGGTGTTGATAGGAGTTGTAAGGTGTCCTATATTATGCTAACGTGCTTTTCAGGGTGCTAATGTGCATACAGAGTCGGAAGATGTCCTATGTTTTCGTACGATGTTCAAAGGACTCGGACGAATTCATTAGGTTTATTATGGAGTATTTTTATTTTACGTACTGTATTATAATGTGTTGTTAGGATTTGTGAGGTTTCTTACATTTTTCCAACATGCTTTTCAAGGTGCTAATGTGCCTTACAGAGTCGTAAGATATTCTAAGTTGTCGTATGATGTTTAAATTACTTGAAGGAATTCATTAGGTATTTTTTGAAGTTTTATTATTTCGTACTGTGTTGTAAGGTGTTGATAGGAGTTGTAAAGCGTCCAACATTATACTAACGTGCTTTTCAAAGTGCTAATATGGCATAAAGAGTCGTAGGATGTCTTAAGTTGGCGTAGGACGTTCAAAGGACTCGGACGAATTCATTAGGTGTATTATGGAGTTTTAAAGTTTCGTACGGTGATGTAAGATGTTCTTAGGAGTTGTAATGCGTCCTTAATTATTCTAACGTGCTTTTCATGTTGCTAATGTCGCATACTGAGTCGTAACATGTCCTGAGTTGTCGTACGATGTTTAAAGGACGTGGACAAATTCATTACGTTTATTATGGAGTTTTAAGGTTTTGTTCGGTGTTGATAGGAGTTGTAAGGTGTCCTATATTATACTAACGTGCTTTTCAAGGTGCTAATGTGCATACAGAGTCGGAAGATGTCCTAAGTTGTCGTACGATGTCAAAGGACTCGGACGAATTCATTAGGTTTATTATGGAGTATTTTTATTTTACGTACGGTATTATAATGTGTTGTTAGGATTTGTGAGGTTTCGTACATTTTACCAAGATGCTTTTCAAGGTGCTAATGTGCCTTACAGAGTCGTAAGATATTCTAAAACTTTAACTTTGCATTCCAATTGATTTTCAACTTTGATGATAAATTCTTTTAATAATTCAGCTGTTTCAGATTTAGCATGCAAAAAATAAACCCAAGAAAATCTAGTGAAATCGTCAATAATGATAAAACAGTAAGACTTCTTTCTAATGCTTTGCACATTTGTTGGTCCAAAAAGATCCATATGTAGCATCTGTAAGGGTTTTGAAATTGAGTTTTCTTGCTTGGACTTAAAAGACATCCGATGCTGTTTTTCCTTCAAACATGCTGGACAGAGATTAGTTGTGGAGAATTTCTTTGATGGGATTCCCACAGCGTGATTTCCAGTTACCAAACGGTTCATGTTTCTGAAGTTGGAATGTCCCAGCCGTCTATGCCAAAGCTGACTCTCATCATTTGAAGCATGGGCAATGAGACATGTTGTTTCGGTATCAGCATCAATCTGCGACATATCCAATTTGTATACATCACGATCTCTTGGAGCTTTAACCACTACCCACTCATTGTCAATCTTGAAACCTGGTTTAAGAATATAACAGAAAGAATCATCAAAAAGAGTTGAATAAGATTTATCACAGATTTGAGATACACTAAGTAAGTTAAAGTTCAACTGTGCACAGTAGTTGACTTTATCAAAACTTATGACCCCATTTGAAACAGTTCCTTCTCCTGTGATTTTACCACCCGCATCACCTCCAAATGCAACGTGTGTACCATTTTTCAGTTTGAAATCCTGAAGCAAGGCATGGTTGCCTGTCATATGCCGGCTACACCCACTATCAACAAACCACGAGTTGATAGGTCTTCTTGGGCGTACCTGCAAATCAACAATCAATTAGTTAGTTTGGTCAACCCAGGCCCACACGGTCTTGGGTTTTCCGAATCTATCTACAATAGTAACTTGTTGATATTGAATATTTTGAAAATTTGTTTCGTTCATGAGATTTTGATGCTGATAACTATTGTTTCGCCCATTGGCGTTCATTAATTGCTTTCTCCTCAAACCACTAAACCTTTCCTCTAACTTAGGATCAAGGTTATTTTCAAACTTTTGATTTCTCATCATCAAAGCTCTTGGCTTAAAACTGTTAACCTGCACACTTCTTGACAAGTTAGAAACAGAATTGTTTCGATTGAAATTTCTCAAAACCGGAGAATGACTTTGACTCATATTTTGAAAACCAAATGAATGATTTCTGTTAATTTTTGAAAACGGAGTCATTTCTCTAGTTGAGTTTGATCGAAAGAAACAATCCTTTGTGTCATGGTTTCTTCTCTCACAAATATCACAAAATTTGTTATAGTAACATTCTTCTGAAGAATGGTTTCTTTTGTCACAGAAACTGCAGTACCTGTTAAAGAAACATTCAGCAGTTGCATGATTATACCTATCACAAATTTCACAATGTTTCTGGCTAATCCTAAAGAGCCGATTGTTAACTTTTGAAGTTGACCCAAAACGTGATTCATTATCATAGTTGTTCGGTTTTAGATTAACATTCTTTTGTGGAGACTTTGTTTGCGATTTTGATTGCACGGGACTTTGGTTCGATTTTAAACTGTTCTGTTTGGTGACCTTTTTGTTTTCAATTCTCTTATCATTGACAGCGGAAGACTTAGGACCTGAACCTGTTTTCAGACCAGAGTTAGATTTGATTTGAGCATTGATTTGGTTACCATAAGAACCGTTCATGTCGAAAGTACCTGCAGACACAAACTTGATTGTCTTACCTTTTGACACTTTCTTGACAGGTTTAACTTTGTCAGTTTTAACACTTTGAACTTTGGTGTTATCATTTGATTTTAAGACACTTTTGCCTTTTGACTGTTTCGTTTCAGATTGATTGTTCATTATTTTTGATTTTTGCTTCTTTGCAGTTGAAACTTCAGTCTTTTTCACTTCTTGCTTCTTGATCAACTGATCAGCAACTTGCGCCTTTTGTTCTTTCTTCCACTTGATGTATTCAGGATCATTGTATCCTGAAAATTCACCTTCTTCCTTCACCGATTCTGGTTCTGGGTTAAGCTTTGGATATTCAACGAGTTGAATTAGAACAGGCTCCAATTTGTTGTCAGATTTGTTGCTTGCTTCATCGTCAGCTTCAGTTGTCATTCCATCTTCTTCTTTCAAACTTTCAATCAACACCTCAGATCCTTCGGACTCGGATTTACTTCTTTGAATTTCTTTGAATTTACGTTCATTTTCAGGTGAATGATCAAATTCATTAAAGTTTTCCGGTAAGGTTTGAGTGATAGAATTTGGCATCGGTTCATGAGTAAAACCCAACCCGGTTTTATTTTTGTTACCTCTTTCATTAATGAGTTGTTCAACCATTGTTTTACAACTTTTAACTTTCTTTAATTCAACTTGTGTGACAGCATGTTCAACTTTTTCTTGTTCAAAGTTCTTTGTCATTTCTTCAAGTTGTTTGGTAACAAGTTCCAATTCTTTTAAAGTTTTGTTCCATGATTCAGTTAGTGACAAAATCTTCTCATCAGAAATTTTATGATCAATTTTAAGTTGTTCATGAAGTTTTTCATGTTTACTTAATTTATCACCAATTTTAAATGAATGAGTTCGATAATGTTCTACTTGTTGAATGCATTGTTCAGAGCATAACCTTTCTTTCACATCAGCAGGTAATGGAACATAATTAGGGGGTAAGTTATTACTAACCTTCGGTTGTTCAGCAGAAGATGAAGACTCACTGGATGTAGCCATTAACGCAACTTCAGATTCAGACTCTTCAGTAGGATCAGACTTTGCACTCCAGTCATAATCTTCAGAATCTTCACTCACATTATCAACCATCTTTCCATCCCCTTCTTCAGACCAGTCTTCTTCAATTTCACATACCAGTGCCAGATTTGATGTAAGATCAGACGTAAATTGTTCTGCATATGCGCTCCAATCATAACCATCTTTTACGCTGACTACCAGTGCCTTTGTTTGGTCTTCTGGTTTCTTTCCTTCGTCTTTCAGTTCTGGCATGGGAAGACTTTGATATGGTTTCTGAAAAGTACGTTGATTTCTGCTTTGGTAGCTTGAGAACTGTTGAGAACTTTGACCTTGACCTTGATTGCTTGAACTAGCTTGGTCATTGAAATTCTTTGGAGCTTTGCATTCTCTTGAGAAATGACCATACTGGTTACAATTAAAACACCTGGCCTTTGATTTGTCAAATCCAACTGTCTTGTTAGCATGAGGTTTGTAACTTCGGTTAACATATGCATGCTTTTGTGTTCGATATGCAACCATAACCATTTGCCAATTAAGATCCATTTCTTCAACATCAACTGGATCCATTTCAAATAAGTCTTGAAGAACCACGTCCATTTGACTTAAATGACTTCCTTGATACGCTTGAAAACTTGCCATAAAAGCAGTGAAGGCAGTTTTTGTCTCGTCATCTTGAAGCAGAATATTCATTACGTCTTTCACCTTAGCTTGAACATTTGAACTTTGACCGTCTGACTGATTCTTCTGATTCTGACTTTGAACTTGAGCTCTTGGTGGAGATTGAGGTTGAGAATAAGTTGGTGAATTTGGAAAGTATGCTGAATCAGTAAAGAAACTTGCACCAACAATTAAGTCACCCTCATCTTCAAACTTCATTGCATCTTGTGCAAGAAAAGCATTCTCCACAGTATTGGCATGATTTACCACATACTTATACTGAGTTTGTGAGGTTGATCTATCAGTATTTCTTGATCCTTCATCAATCTCAACTTCTTCAATTTTTCCAATAAGCAAATCAAGTTCCATTGGAAATTTCTCAGTATGTTTCAACAAGGTAACAGTTTGTTTCCATGATGATGGTAAAGCACTCAACAATCGATCGTTCAAGTCTTGAAGTTCAGTCTTAACTCCGAGGTTTGACATCTCAGTAGTTAAGTGAACAAACCTGTTCATCATCTGGTGTACTGTCTCTCCATTAATATGCTCAAACAGTTCCAATTGCCTTTTCAATTTCGACTTCTTCAGGCTTCTCAATTGTTCTCCTCCTTCACATATCGACTTTAAAGCTTTGAAACATGTATAACCAGTCTGATATGCATCCAATCTCGACAGAACTTGTAGTGGCAATCCCTTGCACATTAAAGAATAAGCCTTGCTATCATTCTTTACTTTTCTCAAATCTTCTGCTGACAAATTATCTTCTGGATAAGGTTCAGTAGAGTCTTTGGTGTAGGTACTTGCACTGTCTGGAGCAGTCTGAGTTGGAATATGAGGACCTTTTTCAATAGACTTCCATAAGTCATTGTCAATAGAACACAAGTGATGTCTCAACCTGATGGTCCAGTTCTTGAAATCTGCACGATTCAAAAGTCTAGGAACACGGTTATCAGAATCATCATTAGGAGCCATTTTAACAATTTTTTAAGAAAAATATTTTTGGTTTTTGTTAATTTTTTGAAAAGAAATGATCAAAATACTAAAATAAAGACAAGTAATTAAAGACAAGATAAGAAACAAGTATTAAAAACAACTAAAGTGAGTCACACGGCAAAACAGTGAAAATCCTTCTTCAACCGGCTAAACAGTGTCTTTGTTCTTCACCCGGCAGGAAAAAAATCTTTACACGGCCAAATAGTCACCCGGCTAAATAGTTGTAATTGTTTTGTTCTTCACCCGGATGAACAGTCTTGACACGGCAGAATCTTGACACGACGATAAGTCTTTGACCCGGCAGAATCTTGACACGGTAAAAAGCTTCCCCGGCTGAACAGTCTCGATCACACGGCAAGGTTGTTTACCCGGCAACACAGTTGATGATTACCCGGCTGTATTTTGTTTATCACCCGGCGTAACAGTGTTTTACCCGACACAACAGTGTATCACCCGACTGAACAGTAGCACTTTTTAAAGTCAAATTCTTCACCCGTCTAGAACAAATTCCCTTACACGGCAATACAGGACCTAATTTCTTCTCAAATCTAAGTCCAAGGAAATTGTCTAAGTCAAAATAATCACCCGGCAAGTTAATCTTCAACCAAGTTCTTAATGTTCATCATTTTCTCCATGAGAATTTTCTGGGTTTTGTCTAAAACTAGTCCAATTTGTCCAAAATTCACACACAAGCTGTGAAATAGTCCGATTATCAATCCCTTATCTCAATCAATCTAAAACATGTCCAATTTTTGATGAATTTGTGAAAAATTCGATCGAACAGTGATTTCACAATTTCTCAGATCTGATGATGATCTGATGAAATCTGCACAATCGTTGAGTATTAGAGTGATTATGATGATGAATCACAACTAAAAACACCAACAATTCATTCAGATCATTGTATTTGAGCGATTTTTGATGTGTTTTGCTTAAGAACAGCGAAGAACACGATACCGAAAGCTCTGATACCAATTGATAGGTTCAATTGGATCGTTAATATCGCTCACAATGATCAGAACAACACGCACAAACAAACAGTTCAATCACAAACACAATTCATACTAATAATTCTCTTTGTATATTGATGATCAAAGCAATTCGTAGTACAAGTGCAGGAGAAACAAAATCACACACAGTTAATTCTCTCTCTAACAGTGTAAAAGTGATCTAGCCTCTCTCCTCACACACACACACTACATGCTTATAACAACAAAATACAAGTTTAAGGAATATAACAAAATAGACCCTAAACTATTTACAAACATATAAACAATAAACAAAATACAAAGTAAATCTTAACAAGGAAATAACCCTAACACTTTTCAAGGTGCTAATGTGCCTTACAGAGTCGTAAGATATTCTAAGTTGTCGTACGATGATTAAATGACTCGACGTAATTCAGTAGGTATTTTTTGGAGTTTTATTATTTCGTACGGTGTTGTAAGGTGTTGATAGGAGTTGTAAAGAATCCAACATTACACTAACGTGCTTTTCAAAGTGCTAATATGGCATAAAGAGTCGTAGGATGTCTTAAGTTGGCGTAGGACGTTCAAAGGACTCGGACGAATTCATTAGATGTATTATGGAGTTTTAAAGTTTCGTACGTTGATGTAAGATGTTCTTAGGAGTTTTAATGCGTCCTTAATTACTCTAACGTGCTTTTCATGTTGCTAATGTCGCATACTGAGTTGTAACATGTCCTGAGTTGTCGTACGATGTTCAAAGGACTTGGACAAATTCATTAGGTTTATTATGGAGTTTTAAGGTTTTGTTCGGGGTTGTTAGGAGTTGTATGGTCTTATATTATACTAACGTGCTTTTCAAGGTGCTAATGTGCCTACAGAGTCGTAAGATGTCCTAAATTGTCGTACGATGTTCATAGGACTCGGACGAATTCATTAGGTATATTATGGAGTATTTTTATTTTATGTACGGTATTATAATGTGTTGTTAGGATTTGTGAGGTTTCGTACATTTTACCAAAATGCTTTTCAAGGTGCTAATGTGACATACAGAGTCGTAAGATATGTTAAGTTGTCGTAAGATGTTTAAATAGCTCGGAGGAATTCATTAGGTTTTTTTTGGAGTTTTAAAATTTCGTACGGTGTTGTAAGGTGTTGTAAGGTGTTGTTAGGAGTTGTAAAGAGTCCAACATTATACTAACGTGCTTTTCAAAGTGCTAATATGGCATAAAGAGTCGTAAGATGTCTTAAGTTGGCATAGGACGTTCAAAGGACTCGAACGAATTCATTAGGTGTATTATGGAGTTTTAAAGTTTCGTACGGTGATGTAAGATGTTATTAGGAGTTGTAATGCGTCCTTAATCATTCTAACGTGCTTTTCATGTTGCTAATGTCGCATACTAAGTCGTAACATGTCCTGAGTTGTCGTACGATGTTCAAAGGACTTTAACAAATTCATTAGGTTTATTATGGAGTTTTAAGGTTTTGTTCGGTGTTGATAAGAGTTCTAAGGTGTCCTATATTATACTAACGTGCTTTTCAGTGTGCTAATGTGCATACAAAGTCGGAAGATGTCCTAAGTTGTTGTACGATGTTCAAAGGACTCGGACGAATTCATTAGGTTTATTATGGAGTATTTTTATTTTACGTACGGTATTATAATGTGTTGTTAGGATTTGTGAGGTTTCGTACATTTTACCAACATGCTTTTCAAGGTGCTAATGTGCCTTACAGAGTCGTAAGATATTCTAAGTTGTCGTACGATGATTAAATGACTCGACGTAATTCAGTAGGTATTTTTTGGAGTTTTATTATTTCGTACGGTGTTGTAAGGTGTTGATAGGAGTTGTAAAGAGTCCAACATTACACTAACGTGCTTTTCAAAGTGCTAATATGGCATAAAGAGTCGTAGGATGTCTTAAGTTGGCGTAGGACGTTCAAAGGACTCGGACGAATTCATTAGATGTATTATAGAGTTTTAAAGTTTCGTACGTTGATGTAAGATGTTCTTAGGAGTTTTAATGCGTCCTTAATTACTCTAACGTGCTTTTCATGTTGCTAATGTCGCATACTGAGTTGTAACATGTCCTGAGTTGTCGTACGATGTTCAAAGGACTTGGACAAATTCATTAGGTTTATTATGGAGTTTTAAGGTTTTGTTCGGGGTTGTTAGGAGTTGTATGGCGTCTTATATTATACTAACGTGCTTTTCAAGGTGCTAATGTGCCTACAGAGTCGTAAGATGTCCTAAAGTGTCGTACGATGTTCAAAGGACTCGGACGAATTCATTAGGTATATTATGGAGTATTTTTATTTTATGTACGATATTATAATGTGTTGTTAGGATTTGTGAGGTTTCGTACATTTTACCAACATGCTTTTCAAGGTGCTAATGTGCCTTACAGAGTCGTAAGATATTCTAAGTTGTCGTACGATGATTAAATGACTCGACGTAATTCAGTAGGTATTTTTTGGAGTTTTATTATTTCGTACGGTGTTGTAAGGTGTTGATAGGAGTTGTAAAGAGTCCAACATTACACTAACGTGCTTTTCAAAGTGCTATTATGGCATAAAGAGTCGTAGGATGTCTTAAGTTGGCGTAGGACGTTCAAAGGACTCGAACGAATTCATTAGGTGTATTATGGAGTTTTAAAGTTTCGTACGGTGATGTAAGATGTTATTAGGAGTTGTAATGCGTCCTTAATCATTCTAACGTGCTTTTCATGTTGCTAATGTCGCATACTAAGTCGTAACATGTCCTGAGTTGTCGTACGATGTTCAAAGGACTTGAACAAATTCATTAGCTTTATTATGGAGTTTTAAGGTTTTGTTCGGTGTTGATAAGAGTTCTAAGGTGTCCTATATTATACTAACGTGCTTTTCAGGGTGCTAATGTGCATACAAAGTCGGAAGATGTCCTAAGTTGTCGTACGATGTTCAAAGGACTCGGACGAATTCATTAGGTTTATTATGGAGTATTTTTGATTTAGGAGTTGTAATGCATCCTTAATTATTCTAACAACACATTATGTAAGATGTTCTTAGGAGTTGTAATGCGTCCTTAATTATTCTAACGTGCTTTTCATGTTGCTAATGTCGCATACTGAGTCGTAACATGTCCTGAGTTGTCGTACGATGTTCAAAGGACGTGGACAAATTCATTATGTTTATTATGGAGTTTCAAGGTTTTGTTCGGTGTTGATAGGAGTTGTAAGGTGTCCTATATTATACTAACGTGCTTTTCAGGGTGCTAATGTGCATACAGAGTCGGAAGATGTCCTAATTTGTCGTACGATGTTCAAAGGACTCGGACGAATTCATTAGGTTTATTATGGAGTATTTTTATTTTACTTACGGTATTATAATGTGTTGTTAGGATTTGTGAGGTTTCGTACATTTTACCAACATGCTTTTCAAGGTGCTAATGTGCCTTACAGAGTCGTAAGATATGTTAAGTTGTCGTAAGATGTTTAAATAGCTCGGAGGAATTCATTAGGTTTTTTTTGGAGTTTTAAAATTTCGTACGGTGTTGTAAGGTGTTGTTAGGAGTTGTAAAGAGTCCAACATTATACTAACGTGCTTTTCAAAGTGCTAATATGGCATAAAGAGTCGTAACATGTCTTAAGTTGGCGTAGGACGTTCAAAGGACTCGAACGAATTCATTAGGTGTATTATAGAGTTTTAAAGTTTCGTACGTTGATGTAAGATGTTCTTAGGAGTTTTAATGAGTCCTTAATTACTCTAACGTGCTTTTCATGTTGCTAATGTCGCATACTGAGTTGTAACATGTCCTGAGTTGTCGTACGATGTACAAAGGACTTGGACAAATTCATTAGGTTTATTATGGAGTTTTAAAGTTTTGTTCAGTGTTGTTAGGAGTTGTATGGTGTCTTATATTATACTAACGTGCTTTTCAAGGTGCTAATGTGCATACAGAGTCGTAAGATGTCCTAAATTGTCGTACGATGTTCATAGGACTCGGACGAATTCATTAGGTATATTATGGAGTATTTTTATTTTATGTACGATATTATAATGTGTTGTTAGGATTTGTGAGGTTTCGTACATTTTACCAAAATGCTTTTCAAGGTGTTAATGTGACATACAGGGTCGTAAGATATGTTAAGTTGTCGTAAGATGTTTAAATAGCTCGGAGGAATTCATTAGGTTTTTTTTGGAGTTTTAAAATTTCGTACGGTGTTGTAAGGGATTGTTAGGAGTTGTAAAGAGTCCAACATTATACTAACGTGCTTTTCAAAGTGCTAATACGGCATAAAGAGTCGTAACATGTCTTAAGTTGGCGTAGGACGTTCAAAGGACTCGAACGAATTCATTAGGTGTATTATGGAGTTTTAAAGTTTCGTACGGTGATGTAAGATGTTATTAGGAGTTGTAATGCGTCCTTAATCATTCTAACGTGCTTTTCATGTTGCTAATGTCGCATACTAAGTCGTAACATGTCCTGAGTTGTCGTACGATGTTCAAAGGACTTGAACAAATTCATTAGCTTTATTATGGAGTTTTAAGGTTTTGTTCGGTGTTGATAAGAGTTCTAAGGTGTCCTATATTATACTAACGTGCTTTTCAGGGTGCTAATGTGCATACAGAGTCGGAATATGTCCTAAGTTGTCGTACGATGTTCAAAGGACTCGGACGAATTCATTAGGTTTATTATGGAGTATTTTTGATTTAGGAGTTGTAATGCGTCCTTAATTATTCTAACAACACATTATGTAAGATGTTCTTAGGAGTTGTAATGCGTCCTTAATTATTCTAACGTGCTTTTCATGTTGCTAATGTCGCATACTGAGTCGTAACATGTCCTGAGTTGTCGTACGATGTTCAAAGGACGTGGACAAATTCATTAGGTTTATTATGGAGTTTCAAGGTTTTGTTCGGTGTTGATAGGAGTTGTAAGGTGTCCTATATTATACTAAAGTGCTTTTCAGGGTGCTAATGTGCATACAGAGTCGGAAGATGTCCTAAATTGTCGTACGATGTTCAAAGGACTCGGACGAATTCATTAGGTTTATTATGGAGTATTTTTATTTTACGTACGGTATTATAATGTGTTGTTAGGATTTGTGAGGTTTCGTACATATTACCAACATGCTTTTCAAGGTGCTAATGTGCCTTACAGAGTCGTAAGATATTCTAAGTTGTCGTACGATGATTAAATGACTCGAAGTAATTCAGTAGGTATTTTTTGTAGTTTTATTATTTCGTATGGTGTTGTAAGGTGTTGATAGGAGTTGTAAAGAGTCCAACATTACACTAACGTGCTTTTCAAAGTGCTAATATGGCATAAAGAGTCGTAGGATGTCTTAAGTTGGCGTAGGACGTTCAAAGGACTCGGACTAATTCATTAGATGTATTATGGAGTTTTAAAGTTTCGTACGTTGATGTAAGATGTTCTTAGGAGTTTTAATGCATCCTTAATTACTCTAACGTGCTTTTCATGTTGCTAATGTCGCATACTGAGTTGTAACATGTCCTGAGTTGTCGTACGATGTTCAAAGGACTTGGACAAATTCATTAGGTTTATTATGGAGTTTTAAGGTTTTGTTCGGGGTTGTTAGGAGTTGTATGGTGTCTTATATTATACTAACGTGCTTTTCAAGGTGCTAATGTGCCTACAGAGTCGTAAGATGTCCTAAATTGTCGTACGATGTTCATAGGACTCGGACGAATTCATTAGGTATATTATGGAGTATTTTTATTTTATGTACGGTATTATAATGTGTTGTTAGGATTTGTGAGGTTTCGTACATTTTACCAATATGCTTTTCAAGGTGTTAATGTGACATACAGAGTCGTAAGATATGTTAAGTTGTCGTAAGATGTTTAAATAGCTCGGAGGAATTCATTAGGTTTTTTTTGGAGTTTTAAAATTTCGTACGGTGTTGTAAGGTGTTGTAAGGTGGTGTTAGGAGTTGTAAAGAGTCCAACATTATACTAACGTGCTTTTCAAAGTGCTAATATGGCATAAAGAGTCGTAAGATGTCTTAAGTTGGCGTAGGACGTTCAAAGGACTCGAACGAATTCATTAGGTGTATTATGGAGTTTTAAAGTTTCGTACGGTGATGTAAGATGTTATTAGGAGTTGTAATGCGTCCTTAATCATTCTAACGTGCTTTTCATGTTGCTAATGTCGCATACTAAGTCGTAACATGTCCTGAGTTGTCGTACGATGTTCAAAGGACTTGAACAAATTCATTAGCTTTATTATGGAGTTTTAAGGTTTTGTTCGGTGTTGATAAGAGTTCTAAGGTGTCCTATATTATACTAACGTGCTTTTCAGGGTGCTAATGTGCATACAAAGTCGGAAGATGTCCTAAGTTGTCGTACGATGTTCAAAGGACTCGGACGAATTCATTAGGTTTATTATGGAGTATTTTTGATTTAGGAGTTGTAATGCATCCTTAATTATTCTAACAACACATTATGTAAGATGTTCTTAGGAGTTGTAATGCGTCCTTAATTATTCTAGCGTGCTTTTCATGTTGCTAATGTCGCATACTGAGTCGTAACATGTCCTGAGTTGTCGTACGATGTTCAAAGGACGTGGACAAATTCATTATGTTTATTATGGAGTTTCAAGGTTTTGTTCGGTGTTGATAGGAGTTGTAAGGTGTCCTATATTATACTAACGTGCTTTTCAGGGTGCTAATGTGCATACAGAGTCGGAAGATGTCCTAATTTGTCGTACGATGTTCAAAGGACTCGGACGAATTCATTAGGTTTATTATGGAGTATTTTTATTTTACGTACGGTATTATAATGTGTTGTTAGGATTTGTGAGGTTTCGTACATTTTACCAACATGCTTTTCAAGGTGCTAATGTGCCTTACAGAGTCGTAAGATATTCTAAGTTGTCGTACGATGATTAAATGACTCGACGTAATTCAGTAGGTATTTTTTGGAGTTTTATTATTTCGTACGGTGTTGTAAGGTGTTGATAGGAGTTGTAAAGAGTCCAACATTACACTAACGTGCTTTTCAAAGTGCTAATATGGCATAAAGAGTCGTAGGATGTCTTAAGTTGGCGTAGGACGTTCAAAGGACTCGGACGAAAGCATTAGATGTATTATGGAGTTTTAAAGTTTCGTACGTTGATGTAAGATGTTCTTAGGAGTTGTAATGCGTCCTTAATTACTCTAACGTGCTTTTCATGTTGCTAATGTCGCATACTGAGTTGTAACATGTCCTGAGTTGTCGTACGATGTTCAAAGGACTGGGACAAATTCATTAGGTTTATTATGGAGTTTTAAAGTTTTGTTCGGTGTTGTTAGGAGTTGTATGGTGTCTTATATTATACTAACGTGCTTTTCAAGGTGCTAATGTGCATACAGAGTCGTAAGATGTCCTAAATTGTCGTATGATGTTCATAGGACTCGGACGAATTCATTAGGTATATTATGGAGTATTTTTATTTTATGTACGATATTATAATGTGTTGTTAGGATTTGTGAGGTTTCGTACATTTTACCAAAATGCTTTTCAAGGTGCTAATGTGACATACAGAGTCGTAAGATATGTTAAGTTGTCGTAAGATGTTTAAATAGCTCGGAGGAATTCATTAGGTTTTTTTTGGAGTTTTAAAATTTCGTACGGTGTTGTAAGGTGTTGTTAGGAGTTGTAAAGAGTCCAACATTATACTAACGTGCTTTTCAAAGTGCTAATATGGCATAAAGAGTCGTAAGATATCTTAAGTAGGCGTAGGACGTTCAAAGGACTCGAACGAATTCATTAGGTGTATTATGGAGTTTTAAAGTTTCGTACGGTGATGTAAGATGTTATTAGGAGTTGTAATGCGTCCTTAATCATTCTAACGTGCTTTTCATGTTGCTAATGTCGCATACTGAGTCGTAACATGTCCTGAGTTGTCATACGATGTTCAAAGGACTTGAACAAATTCATTAGGTTTATTATGGAGTTTTAAGGTTTTGTTCGGTGTTGATAAGAGTTCTAAGGTGTCCTATATTATACTAACGTGCTTTTCAGGGTGCTAATATGCATACAGAGTCGGAATATGTCCTAAGTTGTCGTACGATGTTCAAAGGACTCGGACGAATTCATTAGGTTTATTATGGAGTATTTTTGATTTAGGAGTTGTAATGCGTCCTTAATTATTCTAACAACACATTATGTAAGATGTTCTTAGGAGTTGTAATGCGTCCTTAATTATTCTAACGTGCTTTTCATGTTGCTAATGTCGCATACTGAGTCGTAACATGTCCTGAGTTGTCGTACGATGTTCAATGGACGTGGACAAATTCATTAGGTTTATTATGGAGTTTCAAGGTTTTGTTCGGTGTTGATAGGAGTTAAGGTGTCCTATATTATACTAACGTGCTTTTCAGGGTGCTAATGTGCATACAGAGTCGGAAGATGTCCTAAGTTGTCGTACGATGTTCAAAGGACTCGGACGAATTCATTAGGTTTATTATGGAGTATTTTTATTTTACGTACGGTATTATAATGTGTTGTTAGGATTTGTGAGGTTTCGTACATTTTACCAACATGCTTTTCAAGGTGCTAATGTGCCTTACAGAGTCGTAAGATATTCTAAGTTGTCGTACGATGATTAAATGACTCGAAGTAATTCAGTAGGTATTTTTTGGAGTTTTATTATTTCGTATGGTGTTGTAAGGTGTTGATAGGAGTTGTAAAGAGTCCAACATTACACTAACGTGCTTTTCAAAGTGCTAATATGGCATAAAGAGTCGTAGGATGTCTTAAGTTGGCGTAGGACGTTCAAAGGACTCGGACGAAAGCATTAGATGTATTATGGAGTTTTAAAGTTTCGTACGTTGATGTAAGATGTTCTTAGGAGTTGTAATGCGTCCTTAATTACTCTAACGTGCTTTTCATGTTGCTAATGTCGCATACTGAGTCGTAACATGTCCTGTCTTGTCGTACGATGTTCAAAGGACTTGGACAAATTCATTAGGTTTATTATGGAGTTTTAAGGTTTTGTTCGGTGTTGATAGGAGTTGTAAGGTGTCCTATATTATACTAACGTGCTTTTCAGGGTGCTAATGTGCATACAAAGTCAGAAGATGTCCTTAGTTGTCGTACGATGTTCAAAGGACTCGGACGAATTCATTAGGTTTATTATGGAGTATTTTTGATTTAGGAGTTGTAATGCGTCCTTAATTATTCTAACAACACATTATGTAAGATGTTCTTAGGAGTTGTAATGCGTCCTTAATTATTCTAACGTGCTTTTCATGTTGCTAATGTCGCATACTGAGTCGTAACATGTCCTGAGTTGTCGTACGATGTTCAATGGACGTGGACAAATTCATTAGGTTTATTATGGAGTTTCAAGGTTTTGTTCGGTGTTGATAGGAGTTAAGGTGTCCTATATTATACTAACGTGCTTTTCAGGGTGCTAATGTGCATACAGAGTCGGAAGATGTCCTAAGTTGTCGTACGATGTTCAAAGGACTCGGACGAATTCATTAGGTATATTATGGAGTATTTTTATTTTACGTACGGTATTATAATGTGTTGTTAGGATTTGTGAGGTTTCGTACATTTTACCAAAATGCTTTTCAGGGTGCTAATGTGACATATAGAGTCGTAAGATATTTTAAGTTGTCATAAGATGTTTAAATAGCTCGGAGGAATTCATTAGGTTTTTTTTGGAGTTTTAAAATTTCGTACGTTGTTGTAAGGTGTTGTTAGGAGTTGTAAAGAGTCCAACATTATACTAACGTGCTTTTCAAAGTGCTAATATGGCATAAAGAGTCGTAAGATGTCTTAAGTTGGCGTAGGACGTTCAAAGGACTCGGACGAATTCATTAGGTGTATTAGGGAGTTTTAAAGTTTCGTACGGTGATGTAAGATGTTCTTAGGAGTTGTAATGCGTCCTTAATTATACAAAAGTGCTTTTCATGTTGCTAATGTCGCATACTGAGTCGTAACAAGTCCTGAGTTGTCGTACGATGTTCAAAGGACTTGAACAAATTCGTTAGGTTTATTATGAAGTTTTAAGGTTTTGTTCGGTGTTGATAGGAGTTCTAAGGTGTCGTATATTATACTAACGTGCTTTTCAGGATGCTAATGTGCATACAGAGTTGGAAGATGTCCTAAGTTGTCGTACGATGTTCAAAGGACTCAAACGAATTCATTAGGTTTATTATGGAGTATTTTTGATTTAGGAGTTGTAATGCGTCCTTAATTATTCTAACAACACATTATGTATGATGTTCTTAGGAGTTGTAATGCGTCCTTAATTATTCTAACGTGCTTTTCATGTTGCTAATGTCGCATACTGAGTCGTAACATGTCCTGAGTTGTCGTACGATGTTCAAAGGCTTGAACAAACTCATTAGGTTTATTATGGAGTTTTAAGGTTTTGTTCGGTGTTGTTAGGAGTTGTAAGGTGTCCTATATTATACTAACGTGCTTTTCAAGGTGCTAATGTGCATACAGAGTCGTAAGATGTCCTAAATTGTCGTACGATGTTCATAGGACTCGGACGAATTCATTAGGTATATTATGGAGTATTTTTATTTTACGTACGGTATTATAATGCGTTGTTAGGATTTGTGAGGTTTCGTACATTTTACCAAAATGCTTTTCAAGGTGCTAATGTGACATACAGAGTCGTAAGATATTTTAAGTTGTCGTAAGATGTTTAAATGACTCTGAGAAATTCATTAGGTTTTTTTTGGAGTTTTAAAATTTCGTACGGTGTTGTAAGGTATTGTTAGGAGTTGTAAAGAGTCCAACATTACACTAACGTGCTTTTCAAAGTGCTAATATGGCATAAAGAGTCGTAGGATGTCTTAAGTTGGCGTAGGACGTTCAAAGGACTCGGACGAATTCATTAGATGTATTATGCAGTTTTAAAGTTTCGTACGGTGATGTAAGATGTTCTTAGGAGTTGTAATGCGTCCTTAATTACTCTAACGTGCTTTTCATGTTGCTAATGTCGCATACTGAGTCGTAACATGTCTGAGTTGTTGTACGATGTTCAAAGGATTTGGACAAATTCATTAGGTTTATTATGGAGTTTTAAGGTTTTGTTCGGTGTTGTTAGGAGTTGTAAGGTGTCTTATATTATTCTAACGTGCTTTTCAAGGTGCTAATGTGCATACAGAGTCGTAATATGTCCTAAATTGTCGTACGATGTTCAAAGGACTCGGACGAATTCATTAGGTATATTATGGAGTATTTTTATTTTACGTACGATATTATAATGTGTTGTTAGGATTTGTGAGGTTTCGTACATTTTACCAAAATGCTTTTCAAGGTGCTAATGTGACATACAGAGTCGTAAGATATTTTAAGTTGTCGTAAGATGTTTAAATGACTCTGAGAAATTCATTAGGTTTTTTTTGGAGTTTTAAAATTTCGTACGGTGTTGTAAGGTATTGTTAGGAGTTGTAAAGAGTCCAACATTACACTAACGTGCTTTTCAAAGTGCTAATATGGCATAAAGAGTCGTAGGATGTCTTAAGTTGGCGTAGGACGTTCAAAGGACTCGGACGAATTCATTAGATGTATTATGCAGTTTTAAAGTTTCGTACGTTGATGTAAGATGTTCTTAGGAGTTGTAATGCGTCCTTAATTACTCTAACGTGCTTTTCATGTTGCTAATGTCGCATACTGAGTCGTAACATGTCTGAGTTGTTGTATGATGTTCAAAGGATTTGGACAAATTCATTAGGTTTATTATGGAGTTTTAAGGTTTTGTTCGGTGTTGTTAGGAGTTGTAAGGTGTCTTATATTATTCTAACGTGCTTTTCAAGGTGCTAATGTGCATACAGAGTCGTAATATGTCCTAAATTGTCGTACGATGTTCAAAGGACTCGGACGAATTCATTAGGTATATTATGGAGTATTTTTATTTTACGTACGATATTATAATGTGTTGTTAGGATTTGTGAGGTTTCGTACATTTTACCAAAATGCTTTTCAAGGTGCTAATGTGACATACAGAGTCGTAAGATATTTTAAGTTGTCGTAAGATGTTTAAATGACTCTGAGAAATTCATTAGGTTTTTTTTGGAGTTTTAAAATTTCGTACAGTGTTGTAAGGTATTGTTAGGAGTTGTAAAGAGTCCAACATTACACTAACGTGCTTTTCAAAGTGCTAATATGGCATAAAGAGTCGTAGGATGTCTTAAGTTGGCGTAGGACGTTCAAAGGACTCGGACGAATTCATTAGATGTATTATGCAGTTTTAAAGTTTCGTACGTTGATGTAAGATGTTCTTAGGAGTTGTAATGCGTCCTTAATTACTCTAACGTGCTTTTCATGTTGCTAATGTCGCATACTGAGTCGTAACATGTCTGAGTTGTTGTACGATGTTCAAAGGATTTGGACAAATTCATTAGGTTTATTATGGAGTTTTAAGGTTTTGTTCGGTGTTGTTAGGAGTTGTAAGGTGTCTTATATTATTCTAACGTGCTTTTCAAGGTGCTAATGTGCATACAGAGTCGTAATATGTCCTAAATTGTCGTACGATGTTCAAAGGACTCGGACGAATTCATTAGGTATATTATGGAGTATTTTTATTTTACGTACGATATTATAATGTGTTGTTAGGATTTGTGAGGTTTCGTACATTTTACCAAAATGCTTTTCAATGTGCTAATGTGACATACAGAGTCGTAAGATATTTTAAGTTGTCGTAAGATGTTTAAATAGCTCGGAGGAATTCATTAGGTTTTTTTTAGAGTTTTAAAATTTCGTACGGTGTTGTAAGGTGTTGTTAGGAGTTGTAAAGAGTCCAACATTATACGAACGTGCTTTTCAAAGTGCTAATATGGCATAAAGTGTCGTAAGATGTCTTAAGTTGGCGTAGGACGTTCAAAGGACTCGGACGAATTCATTAGGTGTATTATGGAGTTTTAAAGTTTCGTACGGTGATGTAAGATGTTCTTAGGAGTTGTAATGCGTCCTTAATTATTCTAACGTGCTTTTCATGTTGCTAATGTCGCATACTGAGTCGTAACATGTCCTGAGTTGTCGTACGATGTTCAAAGGACTTGACCAAATTCATTAGGTTTATTATGGAGTTTTAAGGTTTTGTTCGGTGTTGATAGGAGTTCTAAGGTGTCCTATATTATACTAACGTGCTTTTCAAGGTGCTAATGTGCATACAGAGTCGTAAGATGTCCTAAATTGTCGTACGATGTTCATAGGACTCGGACGAATTCATTAGGTATATTATGGAGTATTTTTATTTTACGTACGGTATTATAATGTGTTGTTAGGATTTGTGAGGTTTCGTACATTTTACCAAAATGCTTTTCAAGGTGCTAATGTGACATACAGAGTCGTAAGATATTTTAAGTTGTCGTAAGATGTTTAAATGACTCTGAGAAATTCATTAGGTTTTTTTTGGAGTTTTAAAATTTCGTACGGTGTTGTAAGGTATTGTTAGGAGTTGTAAAGAGTCCAACATTACACTAACGTGCTTTTCAAAGTGCTAATATGGCATAAAGAGTCGTAGGATGTCTTAAGTTGGCGTAGGACGTTCAAAGGACTCGGACGAATTCATTAGATGTATTATGGAGTTTTAAAGTTTCGTACGTTGATGTAAGATGTTCTTAGGAGTTGTAATGCGTCCTTAATTACTCTAACGTGCTTTTCATGTTGCTAATGTCGCATACTGAGTCGTAACATGTCTGAGTTGTTGTACGATGTTCAAAGGATTTGGACAAATTCATTAGGTTTATTATGGAGTTTTAAGGTTTTGTTCGGTGTTGTTAGGAGTTGTAAGGTGTCTTATATTATTCTAACGTGCTTTTCAAGGTGCTAATGTGCATACAGAGTCGTAATATGTCCTAAATTGTCGTACGATGTTCAAAGGACTCGGACGAATTCATTAGGTATATTATGGAGTATTTTTATTTTACGTACGATATTATAATGTGTTGTTAGGATTTGTGAGGTTTCGTACATTTTACCAAAATGCTTTTCAATGTGCTAATGTGACATACAGAGTCGTAAGATATTTTAAGTTGTCGTAAGATGTTTAAATAGCTCGGAGGAATTCATTAGGTTTTTTTTAGAGTTTTAAAATTTCGTACGGTGTTGTAAGGTGTTGTTAGGAGTTGTAAAGAGACCAACATTATACGAACGTGCTTTTCAAAGTGCTAATATGGCATAAAGTGTCGTAAGATGTCTTAAGTTGGCGTAGGACGTTCAAAGGACTCGGACGAATTCATTAGGTGTATTATGGAGTTTTAAAGTTTCGTACGGTGATGTAAGATGTTCTTAGGAGTTGTAATGCGTCCTTAATTATTCTAACGTGCTTTTCATGTTGCTAATGTCGCATACTGAGTCGTAACATGTCCTGAGTTGTCGTACGATGTTCAAAGGACTTGACCAAATTCATTAGGTTTATTATGGAGTTTTAAGGTTTTGTTCGGTGTTGATAGGAGTTCTAAGGTGTCCTATATTATACTAACGTGCTTTTCAGGGTGCTAATGTGCATACAGAGTCGGAAGATGTCCTAAGTTGTCGTACGATGTTCAAAGGACTCTGACGAATTCATTAGGTTTATTATGGAGTATTTTTGAATTAGGAGTTGTAATGCGTCCTTAATTATTCTAACAACACATTATGTAAGATGTTCTTAGGAGTTGTAATGCGTCCTAAATTATTCTAACGTGCTTTTCATGTCGCTAATGTCGCATACTGAGTCGTAACATGTCCTGAGTTGTCGTACGATGTTCAAAGGACTTGGACAAATTCATTAGGTTTATTATGGAGTTTTAAGGTTTTGTTCGGTGTTGATAGGAGTTGTAAGGTGTCCTATATTATACTAACGTGCTTTTCAGGGTGCTAATGTGCATACAGAGTCGGAAGATGTCCTAAGTTGTCGTACGATGTTCAAAGGACTCGGACGAATTCATTAGGTTTATTATGGAGTATTTTTATTTTACGTACGGTTTATAATGTGTTGTTAGGATTTGTGAGGTTTCGTACATTTTACCAACATGCTTTTCAAGGTGCTAATGTGCCTTACAGAGTCGTAAGATATTCTAAGTTGTCGTACGATGTTTAAATGACTCGAAGTAATTCAGTAGGTATTTTTTGGAGTTTTATTATTTCGTACGGTGTTGTAAGGTGTTGATAGGAGTTGTAAAGAGTCCAACATTACACTAACGTGCTTTTCAAAGTGCTAATATGGCATAAAGAGTCGTAGGATGTCTTAAGTTGGCGTAGGACGTTCAAAGGACTCGGACGAATTCATTAGATGTATTATGGAGTTTTAAAGTTTCGTACGGTGATGTAAGATGTTCTTAGGAGTTGTAATGCGTCCTTAATTACTCTAACGTGCTTTTCATGTTGCTAATGTCGCATACTGAGTCGTAACATGTCCTGAGTTGTCGTACGATGTTCAAAGGATTTGGACAAATTCATTAGGTTTATTATGGAGTTTTAAGGTTTTGTTCGGTGTTGTTAGGAGTTGTAAGGTGTCCTATATTATACTAACGTGCTTTTCAAGGTGCTAATGTGCATACAGAGTCGTAAGATGTCCTAAATTGTCGTACGATGTTCATAGGACTCGGACGAATTCATTAAGTATATTATGGAGTATTTTTATTTTACGTACGGTATTATAATGTGTTGTTAGGATTTGTGAGGTTTCGTACATTTTACCAAAATGCTTTTCAAGGTGCTAATGTGACATACAGAGTCGTAAGATATTTTAAGTTGTCTTAAGATGTTTAAATGACTCGGAGGAATTCATTAGGTTTTTTTTGGAGTTTTAAAAATTCGTACGGTGTTGTAAGGTGTTGTTAGGAGTTGTAAAGAGTCCAACATTACACTAACGTGCTTTTCAAAGTGCTAATATGGCATAAAGAGTCGTAGGATGTCTTAAGTTGGCGTAGGACGTTCAAAGGACTCGGACGAATTCATTAGATGTATTATGGAGTTTTAAAGTTTCGTACGTTGATGTAAGATGTTCTTAGGAGTTGTAATGCGTCCTTAATTACTCTAACGTGCTTTTCATGTTGCTAATGTCGCATACTGAGTCGTAACATGTCCTGAGTTGTCGTACGATGTTCAAAGGACATGGACAAATTCATTAGGTTTATTATGGAGTTTTAAGGTTTTGTTCGGTGTTGATAGGAGTTGTAAGGTGTCCTATATTATACTAACGTGCTTTTCAGGGTGCTAATGTGCATACAGAGTCGGAAGATGTCCTAAGTTGTCGTACGATGTTCAAAGGACTCGGACGAATTCATTAGGTTTATTATGGAGTATTTTTATTTTACGTACGGTTTATAATGTGTTGTTAGGATTTGTGAGGTTTCGTACATTTTACCAACATGCTTTTCAAGGTGCTAATGTGCCTTACAGAGTCGTAAGATATTCTAAGTTGTCGTACGATGTTTAAATGACTCGAAGTAATTCAGTAGGTATTTTTTGGAGTTTTATTATTTCCTACGGTGTTGTAAGGTGTTGATAGGAGTTGTAAAGAGTCCAACATTACACTAACGTGCTTTTCAAAGTGCTAATATGACATAAAGAGTCGTAGGATGTCTTAAGTTGGCGTAGGACGTTCAAAGGACTCGGACGAATTCATTAGATGTATTATGGAGTTTTAAAGTTTCGTACGGTGATGTAAGATGTTCTTAGGAGTTGTAATGCGTCCTTAATTACTCTAACGTGCTTTTCATGTTGCTAATGTCGCATACTGAGTCGTAACATGTCCTGAGTTGTCGTACGATGTTCAAAGGATTTGGACAAATTCATTAGGTTTATTATGGAGTTTTAAGGTTTTGTTCGGTGTTGTTAGGAGTTGTAAGGTGTCCTATATTATACTAATGTGCTTTTCAAGGTGCTAATGTGTATACAGAGTCGTAAGATGTCCTAAATTGTCGTACGATGTTCATAGGACTCGGACGAATTCATTAAGTATATTATGGAGTATTTTTATTTTACGTACGGTATTATAATGTGTTGTTAGGATTTGTGAGGTTTCGTACATTTTACCAAAATGCTTTTCAAGGTGCTAATGTGACATACAGAGTCGTAAGATATTTTAAGTTGTCTTAAGATGTTTAAATGACTCGGAGGAATTCATTAGGTTTTTTTTGGAGTTTTAAAAATTCGTACGGTGTTGTAAGGTGTTGTTAGGAGTTGTAAAGAGTCCAACATTACACTAACGTGCTTTTCAAAGTGCTAATATGGCATAAAGAGTCGTAGGATGTCTTAAGTTGGCGTAGGACGTTCAAAGGACTCGGACGAATTCATTAGATGTATTATGGAGTTTTAAAGTTTCGTACGTTGATGTAAGATGTTCTTAGGAGTTGTAATGCGTCCTTAATTACTCTAACGTGCTTTTCATGTTGCTAATGTCGCATACTGAGTCGTAACATGTCCTGAGTTGTCGTACGATGTTCAAAGGACATGGACAAATTCATTAGGTTTATTATGGAGTTTTAAGGTTTTGTTCGGTGTTGATAGGAGTTGTAAGGTGTCCTATATTATACTAACGTGCTTTTCAGGGTGCTAATGTGCATACAGAGTCGGAAGATGTCCTAAGTTGTCGTACGATGTTCAAAGGACTCGGACGAATTCATTAGGTTTATTATGGAGTATTTTTATTTTACGTACGGTTTATAATGTGTTGTTAGGATTTGTGAGGTTTCGTACATTTTACCAACATGCTTTTCAAGGTGCTAATGTGCCTTACAGAGTCGTAAGATATTCTAAGTTGTCGTACGATGTTTAAATGACTCGAAGTAATTCAGTAGGTATTTTTTGGAGTTTTATTATTTCGTACGGTGTTGTAAGGTGTTGATAGGAGTTGTAAAGAGTCCAACATTACACTAACGTGCTTTTCAAAGTGCTAATATGACATAAAGAGTCGTAGGATGTCTTAAGTTGGCGTAGGACGTTCAAAGGACTCGGACGAATTCATTAGATGTATTATGGAGTTTTATAGTTTCGTACGGTGATGTAAGATGTTCATAGGAGTTGTAATGCGTCCTTAATTACTCTAACGTGCTTTTCATGTTGCTAATGTCGCATACTGAGTCGTAACATGTCCTGAGTTGTCGTACGATGTTCAAAGGATTTGGACAAATTCATTAGGTTTATTATGGAGTTTTAAGGTTTTGTTCGGTGTTGTTACGAGTTGTAAGGTGTCCTATATTATACTAATGTGGTTTTCAAGGTGCTAATGTGCATACAGAGTCGTAAGATGTCCTAAATTGTCGTACGATGTTCATAGGACTCGGACGAATTCATTAAGTATATTATGGAGTATTTTTATTTTACGTACGGTATTATAATGTGTTGTTAGGATTTGTGAGGTTTCGTACATTTTACCAAAATGCTTTTCAAGGTGCTAATGTGACATACAGAGTCGTAAGATATTTTAAGTTGTCTTAAGATGTTTAAATGACTCGGAGGAATTCATTAGGTTTTTTTTGGAGTTTTAAAAATTCGTACGGTGTTGTAAGGTGTTGTTAGGAGTTGTAAAGAGTCCAACATTACACTAACGTGCTTTTCAAAGTGCTAATATGGCATAAAGAGTCGTAGGATGTCTTAAGTTGGCGTAGGACGTTCAAAGGACTCGGACGAATTCATTAGATGTATTATGGAGTTTTAAAGTTTCGTACGTTGATGTAAGATGTTCTTAGGAGTTGTAATGCGTCCTTAATTACTCTAACGTGCTTTTCATGTTACTAATGTCGCATACTGAGTCGTAACATGTCCTGAGTTGTCGTACGATGTTCAAAGGACATGGACAAATTCATTAGGTTTATTATGGAGTTTTAAGGTTTTGTTCGGTGTTGATAGGAGTTGTAAGGTGTCCTATATTATACTAACGTGCTTTTCAGGGTGCTAATGTGCATACAGAGTCGGAAGATGTCCTAAGTTGTCGTACGATGTTCAAAGGACTCGGACGAATTCATTAGGTTTATTATGGAGTATTTTTATTTTACGTACGGTTTATAATGTGTTGTTAGGATTTGTGAGGTTTCGTACATTTTACCAACATGCTTTTCAAGGTGCTAATGTGCCTTACAGAGTCGTAAGATATTCTAAGTTGTCGTACGGAGTTTAAATGACTCGAAGTAATTCAGTAGGTATTTTTTGGTGTTTTATTATTTCGTACGGTGTTGTAAGGTGTTGATAGGAGTTGTAAAGAGTCCAACATTACACTAACGTGCTTTTCAAAGTGCTAATATGACATAAAGAGTCGTAGGATGTCTTAAGTTGGCGTAGGACGTTCAAAGGACTCGGACGAATTCATTAGATGTATTATGGAGTTTTAAAGTTTCGTACAGTGATGTAAGATGTTCTTAGGAGTTGTAATGCGTCCTTAATTACTCTAACGTGCTTTTCATGTTGCTAATGTCGCATACTGAGTCGTAACATGTCCTGAGTTGTCGTACGATGTTCAAAGGATTTGGACAAATTCATTAGGTTTATTATGGAGTTTTAAGGTTTTGTTCGGTGTTGTTACGAGTTGTAAGGTGTCCTATATTATACTAATGTGCTTTTCAAGGTGCTAATGTGCATACAGAGTCGTAAGATGTCCTAAATTGTCGTACGATGTTCATAGGACTCGGACGAATTCATTAAGTATATTATGGAGTATTTTTATTTTACGTACGGTGTTATAATGTGTTGTTAGGATTTGTGAGGTTTCGTACATTTTACCAAAATGCTTTTCAAGGTGCTAATGTGACATACAGAGTCGTAAGATATTTTAAGTTGTCTTAAGATGTTTAAATGACTCGGAGGAATTCATTAGGTTTTTTTTGGAGTTTTAAAAATTCGTACGGTGTTGTAAGGTGTTGTTAGGAGTTGTAAAGAGTCCAACATTACACTAACGTGCTTTTCAAAGTGCTAATATGGCATAAAGAGTCGTAGGATGTCTTAAGTTGGCGTAGGACGTTCAAAGGACTCGGACGAATTCATTAGATGTATTATGGAGTTTTAAAGTTTCGTACGTTGATGTAAGATGTTCTTAGGAGTTGTAATGCGTCCTTAATTACTCTAACGTGCTTTTCATGTTGCTAATGTCGCATACTGAGTCGTAACATGTCCTGAGTTGTCGTACGATGTTCAAAGGACATGGACAAATTCATTAGGTTTATTATGGAGTTTTAAGGTTTTGTTCGGTGTTGATAGGAGTTGTAAGGTGTCCTATATTATACTAACGTGCTTTTCAGGGTGCTAATGTGCATACAGAGTCGGAAGATGTCCTAAGTTGTCGTACGATGTTCAAAGGACTCGGACGAATTCATTAGGTTTATTATGGAGTATTTTTATTTTACGTACGGTTTATAATGTGTTGTTACGATTTGTGAGGTTTCGTACATTTTACCAACATGCTTTTCAAGGTGCTAATGTGCCTTACAGAGTCGTAAGATATTCTAAGTTGTCGTACGATGTTTAAATGACTCGAAGTAATTCAGTAGGTATTTTTTGGAGTTTTATTATTTCGTACGGTGTTGTAAGGTGTTGATAGGAGTTGTAAAGAGTCCAACATTACACTAACGTGCTTTTCAAAGTGCTAATATGGCATAAAGAGTCGTAGGATGTCTTAAGTTGGCGTAGGACGTTCAAAGGACTCGGACGAATTCATTAGATGTATTATGGAGTTTTAAAGTTTCGTACGGTGATGTAAGATGTTCTTAGGAGTTGTAATGCGTCCTTAATTACTCTAACGTGCTTTTCATGTTGCTAATGTCGCATACTGAGTCGTAACATGTCCTGAGTTGTCGTACGATGTTCAAAGGATTTGGACAAATTCATTAGGTTTATTATGGAGTTTTAAGGTTTTGTTCGGTGTTGTTAGGAGTTGTAAGGTGTCCTATATTATACTAACGTGCTTTTCAAGGTGCTAATGTGCATACAGAGTCGTAAGATGTCCTAAATTGTCGTACGATGTTCATAGGACTCAGACGAATTCATTAAGTATATTATGGAGTATTTTTATTTTACGTACGGTATTATAATGTGTTGTTAAGATTTATGAGGTTTCGTACATTTTACCAAAATGCTTTTCAAGGTGCTAATGTGACATACAGAGTCGTAAGATATTTTAAGTTGTCTTAAGATGTTTAAATAGCTCGGAGGAATTCATTAGGTTTTTTTTGGAGTTTTAAAATTTCGTACGGTGTTGTAAGGTGTTGTTAGGAGTTGTAAAGAGTCCAACATTAAACTAACGTGCTTTTCAAAGTGCTAATATGGCATAAAGAGTCGTAAGATGTCTTAAGTTGGCGTAGGACATTCAAAGGACTCGGACGAATTCATTAGGTGTATTATGGAGTTTTAAAGTTTCGTACGGTGAGGTAAGATGTTCTTAGGAGTTGTAATGCGTCCTTAATTATTCTAACGTGCTTTTCATGTTGCTAATGTCGCATACTGAGTCGTAACATGTCCTGAGTTGTCGTACGATGTTCAAAGGACTTGAACAAATTTATTAGGTTTATTATGGAGTTTTAAGGTTTTGTTCGGTGTTGATAGGAGTTCTAAGGTGTCCTATATTATACTAACGTGCTTTTCAGGGTGCTAATGTGCATACAGAGTCGGAAGATGTCCTAAGTTGTCGTACGATGTTCAAAGGACTCGGACAAATTCATTAGTTATATTATGGAGTATTTTTATTTTACGTACGGTATTATAATGTGTTGTTAGGATTTGTGAGGTTTCGTACATTTTACCAAAATGCTTTTCAATGTGCTAATGTGACATACAGAGTCGTAAGATATTTTAAGTTGTCGTAAGATGTTTAAATAGCTCGGAGGAATTCATTAGGTTTTTTTTTGGAGTTTTAAAATTTCATACGGTGTTGTAAGGTGTTGTTAGGAGTTGTAAAGAGTCCAACATTATACGAACGTGCTTTTCAAAGTGCTAATATGACATAAAGAGTCGTAAGATGTCTTAAGTTGGCGTAGGACGTTCAAAGGACTCGAACGAATTCATTAGGTGTATTATGGAGTTTTAAAGTTTCGTACTGTGATGTAAGATGTTCTTAGGAGTTGTAATGCGTCCTTAATTATTCTAACGTGCTTTTCATGTTGCTAATGTCGCATACTGAGTCGTAACATGTCCTGAGTTGTCGTACGATGTTCAAAGGACTTGAACAAATTCATTAGGTTTATTATGGAGTTTTAAGGTTTTGTTCAGTGTTGATAGGAGTTCTAAGGTGTCCTATATTATACTTACGTGCTTTTCAGGGTGCTAATGTGCATACAGAGTCGGAAGATGTCCTAAGTTGTCGTACGATGTTCAAAGGACTCGAACGAATTCATTAGGATTATTATGGAGTATTTTTGATTTAGGAGTTGTAATGCGTCCTTAATTATTCTAACAACACATTATGTAAGATGTTCTTAGGAGTTGTAATGCGTCCTTAATTATTCTAACGTGCTTTTCATGTTGCTAATGTCGCATACATAGTCGTAACATGTCCTGAGTTGTCGTACGATGTTCAAAGGACTTGGACAAATTCATTAGGTTTATTATGGAGTTTTAAGGTTTTGTTCGGTGTTGATAGGAGTTGTAAGGTGTCCTATATTATACTAACGTGCTTTTAAGGGTGCTAATGTGCATACAGAGTCGGAAGATGTCCTAAGTTGTCGTACGATGTTCAAAGGACTCGGACGAATTCATTAGGTTTATTATGGAGTATTTTTATTTTACGTACGGTATTATAATGTGTTGTTAGGATTTGTGAGGTTTCGTACATTTTACCAAAATGCTTTTCAAGGTGTTAATGTGACATACAGAGTCGTAAGATATTTTAAGTTGTCGTAAGATGTTTAAATAGCTCGGAGGAATTCATTAGGTTTTTTTTGGAGTTTTAAAATTTCGTACGGTGTTGTAAGGTGTTGTTAGGAGTTGTAAAGAGTCCAACATTACACTAACGTGCTTTTCAATGTGTTAATATGGCATAAAGAGTCGTAAGATGTCTTAAGTTGGCGTAGGACGTTCAAAGGACTCGGACGAATTCATTAGGTGTATTATGGAGTATTAAAGTTTCGTACGGTGATGTAAGATGTTCTTAGGAGTTGTAATGCGTCCTTAATTATTCTAACGTGCTTTTCATGTTGCTAATGTCGCATACTGAGTCGTAACATGTCCTGAGTTGTCGTACGATGTTCAAAGGACTTGGACAAATTCATTAGGTTTATTATGGAGTTTTAAGGTTTTGTTCGGTGTTGTTAGGAGTTGTAAGGTGTCCTATATTATACTAACGTGCTTTTCAAGGTGCTAATGTGCATACAGAGTCGTAAGATGTCCTAAATAGTCGTACGATGTTCATAGGACTCGGACGAATTCATTAGATATATTATGGAGTATTTTTATTTTACGTACGGTATTATAATGTGTTGTTAGGATTTGTGAGGTTTCGTACATTTTACCAAAATGCTTTTCAAGGTGCTAATGTGACATACAGAGTCGTAAGATATTTTAAGTTGTCGTAAGATGTTTAAATGACTCGGAGGAATTCATTAGGTTTTTTTTGCAGTTTTAAAATTTCGTACGGTGTTGTAAGGTGTTATTAGGAGTTGTAAAGAGTCCAACATTACACTAACGTGCTTTTCAAAGTGTTAATATGGCATAAAGAGTCGTAAGATGTCTTAAGTTGGCGTAGGACGTTCAAAGGTCTCGGACGAATTCATTAGGTGTATTATGGAGTTTTAAAGTTTCGTACAGTGATGTAAGATGTTCTTAGGAGTTGTAATGCGTCCTTAATTATTCTAACGTGCTTTTCATGTTGCTAGTGTCGCATACTGAGTCGTAACATGTCCTGAGTTGTCGTACGATGTTCAAAGGACTTGAAGAAATTCATTAGGTTTATTATGGAGTTTTAAGGTTTTGTTCGGTGTTGATAGGAGTTGTAAGGTGTCCTATATTATACAAACGTGCTTTTCAGTGTGCTAGTGTGCATACAGAGTCGGAAGATGTCCTAAGTTTTCGTACGATGTTCAAAGGACTCGGACTAATTCATTAGGTTTATTATGGAGTATTTTTTATTTATGTACGGTATTATAATGTGTTGTTAGGATTTGTGAGGTTTCGTACATTTTACCAAAATGCTTTTCAAGGTGCTAATGTGACATACAGAGTCCTAAGATATTTTAAGTTGTCGTAAGATGTTTAAATGACTCGGAGGAATTCATTAGGTTTTTTTTGGTGTTTTAAAATTTCGTACGGTGTTGTAAGGTGTTGTTAGGAGTTGTAAAGAGTCCAACATTACACTAACGTGCTTTTCAATGTGTTAATATGGCATAAAGAGTCGTAAGATGTCTTAAGTTGGCGTAGGACGTTCAAAGGACTCGGACGAATTCATTAGGTGTATTATGGAGTTTTAAAGTTTCGTACGGTGATGTAAGATGTTCTTAGGAGTTGTAATGCGTCCTTAATTATTCTAACGTGCTTTTCATGTTGCTAATGTCGCATACTGAGTCGTAACATGTCCTGAGTTGTCGTACGATGTTCAAAGGACTTGAACAAATTCATTAGGTTTATTATGGAGTTTTAAGGTTTTGTTCGGTGTTGATAGGAGTTGTAAGGTGTCCTATATTATACTAACGTACTTTTCAGGGCGCTAATGTGCATACAGAGTCGGAAGACGTCCTAAGTTGTCGTACGATGTTCAAAGGACTCGGACGAATTCATTAGGTTTATTATGGAGTATTTTTGGTTTATGTACGGTATTATAATGTGTTGTTAGGATTTGTGAGGTTTCGTACATTTTACCAAAATGCTTTTCAAGGTGCTAATGTGACATACAGAGTCGTAAAATATTTTAAGTTGTCGTAAGATGTTTAAATGACTCAGAGGAATTCATTAGGTTTTTTTTGGAGTTTTAAAATTTTGTACGGTGTTGTAAGGTGTTGTTAGTAGTTGTAAAGAGTCCAACATTATACTAACGTGCTTTTCAAAGTGCTAATATGGCATAAAGAGTCGTAGGATGTCTTAAGTTGGCGTAGGACGTTCAAAGGACTCGGACGAATTCATTAGATGTATTATAGAGTTTTAAAGTTTCGTACGGTGATGTATGATGTTCTTAGGAGTTGTAAAGCGTCCTTAATTACTCTAACGTGCTTTTTATGTTGCTAATGTCGCATACTGAGTCGTAACATGTCCTGAGTTGTCGTACGATGTTCAAAGGACTTGGAAAAATTCATTAGGTTTATTATGGAGTTTTAAGGTTTTGTTCGGTGTTGTTAGGAGTTGTAAGGTGTCCTATATTATACTAACGTGCTTTTCAAGGTGCTAATGTGCATACATAGTCGTAAGATGTCCTAACTTGTCGTACGATGTTCATAGGACTCGGACGAATTCATTAGGTATATTATGGAGTATTTTTATTTTACGTACGGTATTATAATGTGTTGTTAGGATTTGTGAGGTTTCGTACATTCTACCAAAATGCTTTTCATGGTGCTAATGTGACATACAGAGTCGTAAGATATATTAAGTTGTCGTAAGATGTTTAAATGACTCGGAGGAATTCATTAGGTTTTTTTTGGAGTTTTAAAATTTCGTACGGTGTTGTAAGGTGTTTTTAGGAGTTGTAAAGAGTCCAACATTACACTAACGTGCTTTTGAAAGTGCTAATATGGCATAAAGAGTCGTAAGATGTCTTAAGTTGGCGTAGGACGTTCAAAGGACTCGGACGAATTCATTAGGTGTATTATGGAGTTTTAAAGTTTCGTACGTTGATGTAAGATGTTCTTAGGAGTTGTAATGCGTCCTTAATTATTCTAACGTGCTTTTCATGTTGCTAATGTTGCACACTGAGTCGTAACATGTCCTGGGTTGTCGTAGGATGTTCAAAGGACTTGGACAAATTCATTAGGTTTATTATGGAGTTTTAAAGTTTTGTTCGGTGTTGATAGGAGTTGTAAGGTGTCCTATATTATACTAACGTGCTTTTCAAGGTGCTAATGTGCATATAGAGTCGGAAGATGTCCTAAGTTGTCGTACGATGTTCAAAGGACTCTGACGAATTCATTAGGTTTATTATGGAGTATTTTTATTTTACGTACTCTATTATAATGTGTTGTTAGGATTTCTGAGGTTTCGTCCATTTTACCAACATGCTTTTCAAGGTGCTAATGTGCCTTACAGAGTCGTAAGATATTCTAAGTTGTCGTACGATGTTTAAATGACTAGAAGTAATTCAGTAGGTATTTTTTGGAGTTTTATTATTTCGTATGGTGTTGTAAGGTGTTGATAGGAGTTGTAAAGAGTCCAACATTACACTAACGTGCTTTTCAAAGTGCTAATATGGCATAAAGAGTTCTTTTGTTCACATTCATGGGGCATGTCCCAGGAATGAACTAGTTTGGTTTTCTGCCATGCTACTTGTACTTTCTTTTTGAGGTTAATTTATAGAATCACCGGGGTAACCCTTTACCTAAAAAAATATGGCATAAAGAGTCGTAAGATGTCTTAAGTTGGCGTAAGACGTTCAAAGGACTCAGACGAATTCATTAGGTGTTTTATGGAGTTTTAAAGTTTCGTACGGTGATGTAAGATGTTCTTAGGAGTTGTAATGCGTCCTTAAATATTCTAACGTGCTTTTCATGTTGCTAATGTTGCGTACTTAGTCGTAACATGTCCTGGGTTGTCGTACGATGTTCAAAGGACTTGGACAAATTCATTAGGTTTTCTATGGAGTTTTAAAGTGTTGTTCGGTGTTGATAGGAGTTGTAAGGTGTCCTATATTATACTAACGTGCTTTTCAAGGTGCTAATGTGCATACAAAGTCAGAAGATGTCCTAAGTTGTCGTACGATGTTCAAAGGACTCGGACGAATTCATTAGGTTTATTATGGAGTATTTTTATTTTACGTACGATATTATAATGTGTTGTTAGGATTTCTGAGGTTTCGTCCATTTTACCAACATGCTTTTCAAGGTGCTAATGTGCCTTACAGAGTCGTAAGATATTCTAAGTTGTCGTACGATGTTTAAATGACTAGAAGTAAATCAGTAGGTATTTTTTGGAGTTTTATTATTTCGTACGGTGTTGTAAGGTGTTGATAGGAGTTGTAAAGAGTCCAACATTACACTAACGTGCTTTTCAAAGTGCTAATATGACATAAAGAGTCGTAAGATGTCTTAAGTTGGCGTAGGACGTTCAAAGGACTCGGACGAATTCATTAGGTGTATTATGGAGTTTTAAAGTTTCGTACGGTGATGTAAGATGTTCTTAGGAGTTGTAATGCGTCCTTAATTATTCTAACGTGCTTTTCATGTTGCTAATGTTGCACATTGAGTCGTAACATGTCCTGGGTTGTCGTAGGATGTTCAAATGACTTGGGCAAATTCATTAGATTTATTATGGAGTTTTAAAGTTTTGTTCGGTGTTGATAGGAGTTGTAAGGTGTCCTATATTATACTAACGTGCTTTTCAAGGTGCTAATGTTTATACAGAGTCGGAAGATGTCCTAAGTTGTCGTACGATGTTCAAATGACTCAGACGAATTCATTAGGTTTATTATGGAGTATTTTTATTTTACGTACGATATTATAACTTGTTATTAGGATTTGTGAGGTTTCGTACATTTTACCAACACGCTTTTCAAGGTACTAATGTGACATACAGAGTTGTAAGATATTTTAAGTTGTCGTACGATGTTTAAATGACTCGGAGGAATTCATTATGTTTTTTAGGAGTTTTAATATTTTGTATGGTGTTGTAAGGTGTTGTTAGGAGTTGCAAAGAGTCCTACGTTATACTAACGTGCTTTTCACGGTGCTAATATGGCATAAAGAGTCGTAAGATGTCTTTAGTTGGCGTAGGACGTTCAAAGGACTCGGACGAATTCATTAGGTGTATTATGGAGTTTTAAAGTTTCGTACGGTGATGTAAGGTGTTCTTAGGAGTTGTAATGCGTCCTTAATTATTCTAACGTGCTTTTCATGTTGCTAATGTCGCTTACTTAGTCGTAACATGTCATGAGTTGTCGTACGATGTTCAAAGGACTTGGAAAAATTCGTTAGGTTTATTATGGAGTTTTAAGGTTTTGTTCGGTGTTGTTAGGAGTTGTAAGGTGCCCTATATTATACTAACGTGCTTTTCAAGGTGCTAGTGTGCATACAGAGTCGTAAGATGTCTTAAATTGTCGTACGATGTTCATAGGACTCGGACGAATTCATTAGGTATATTATGGAGTATTTTTATTTTACGTACGGTATTATAATGTGTTGTTAGGATTTGTGAGGTTTCGTACATTTTACTAAAATGGTTTTCAAGGTGCTAATGTGACATACAGAGTCGTAAGATATTTTAAGTTGTCGTAAGATGTTTAAATGACTCGGAGGAATTCATTAGGTTTTTTTTGGAGTTTTAAAATTTCGTACGGTGTTGTAAGGTGTTGTTAGGAGTTGTAAAGAGTCCTACGTTATACTAACGTGCTTTTCACGGTGCTAATATGGCATAAAGAGTCGTAAGATGTCTAAAGTTGGCGTAGGACGTTCAAAAGACTCGGACGAATTCATTAGGTGTATTATGGAGTTTTAAAGTTTCGTACGGTGATGTAAGGTGTTCTTAGGAGTTTAATGCGTCCTTAATTATTCTAACGTGCTTTTCATGTTGCTAATGTCGCATACTTAGTCGTAACATGTCCTGAGTTGTCGTACGATGTTCAAAGGACTTGGACAAATTCATTAGGTTTATTATGGAGTTTTAAGGTTTTGTTCGGTGTTGTTAGGAGTTGTAAGGTGTCCTATATTATACTAACGTGCTTTTCAAGGTGCTAGTGTGCATACAGAGTCGTAAGATGTCCTAAATTGTCGTACGATGTTCATAGGACTCGGACGAATTCATTAGGTATATTATGGAGTATTTTTATTTTACGTACGGTATTATAATGTGTTGTTAGGATTTGTGAGGTTTCGAACATTTTACCAAAATGCTTTTCAAGGTGCTAATGTGACATACAGAGTCATAATATATTTTAAGTTGTCGTAAGATGTTTAAATGACTCGGAAGAATTCATTAGGTTTTTTTTGGAGTTTTAAAATTTCGTACGGTGTTGTAAGATGTTGTTAGGAGTTGTAAAGAGTCCAACTTTACACTGATAGTCACTATGTATAGGTTGGACTCACCGGCTTGTCGGTGTTACTTTTGTATGTAATTGTTTGACTTGTAATGTTATTAGTTCTAGCGAACCTACGGGCGAATCTATTGATTCGCCCGCAGGTCAACATGTCTTTTGTATCTAGGTGTCGACTGGGCGAACCTATGTGCCCAGCGAACCTGTGTTGGTTCGCTGGATAGATTCGCTAGAGCGAATCTATCAGCGAACCTAACACCTATATATTGTAACCTTATCTTCACATTTATACAACTTTTGCACATCTTTTACTCAAGCTATTCTTCACTGATTTGTGTTGTGTAATCGTTCTATTGAGGTGCTAGGAGCTTATCTTACTTATCATTGTAGCTTATTAACCTCGATTCTGTGTTAGATCTTGTTATTGGGTTATTTGGACTTTTACTCTTTGTTCTTCAAGTATTTGACATATTTGTGTTAAACAAGTCAACAAAGCACTGAAATCACGATCATTATGGACCAACAATATGGTATCAGAGCCTTAGTGCTCTTGATTGTTTGATTCATGTGATTTTTGTGTTGATTTTTCGAAGTTTTTGGGTCAAAACACTTTTGATTCTGTTTGAAGCTTGTTTCTTGTGTTTTGGAGTTGTATTTTGGTCAAGGTTTGTGGTATTTGGACATACAAAGCTTTTAAAACAAACCTGTAGGCAAATGGTCAAGTTTTGAGGGTTTTCGAGCTGTTTCCGTACTGTTTCAGAGTGGTTGAGCTACCAGCGAAACTATTAGTTCTTCCAGCGAAACTGTCAGTTCTTCCAGCGAATCTAAATTCAAATTTTTGTCCTGTTTGGATTGTGTTGTGGCCAGCGAATCTAACATATCATCGAACGAAAGTTCATCTTTTTGACTGACTGTGCAAGCGAAACTGCTGCCAAAATCAGGCCAGCGAATCTGTGCTTGCTCGTCAGCGAATCTGTTTGACTGTCTAGCGAATCTGTCACCAGCGAATCAACCAGCGAATCTGCTGTGTTCTTCTAGCGAAACTAGCCAGCGAATCTGTCATTTTTCAGCGAATCTGTAATCTGTTCAAAGTTATGACTTCTTCAACACTTAATATGAATGATCTAGACAGCGTTCAACCTAACAGGCCACCGAGGCTTGTTAGTGGTGAAAACTTTGAAGACTGGAAAAGATGTTTGAAAGCGTTCTTCTACTACACGGACTACAACCAATGGGAATCTATAGTAAATGGTCCGCATGTGCCCACAACAGTTGAAGGAACCGTCACCTCAGTGAACACAGACTCAACTACTTTTACTGAAACAGATATCAAGTTACTGGATCGTGACAAGAAGGCATTAGGGGCACTGATACTTTGCTTACATCAGGACATCTTCAACCGGTTTGCAGAACACACAACTGCAAAGAGTCTGTATGATGCATTGTGTGAATTTTATGATGGCAATGAAGATCTGAAACTTGATAGAAAAGCTCAAGCCGAAAAGGAATTCAACTCTTTTGTGGGGTACTCACAAGAGAACTTGACTGACATTACAAACAGATTTCTATCGGTGTCAAGTAATCTGAAGAAATATGATGAAAAGCTGGGCAATCACGAACAAGTAGCAAAGTTGCTAGATTCTCTTCCTCCTCAATGGAGCCTTCAAATCAAGCTGCTGAAACAAGAGAGAAACTTTCCGGATTACAAACTGATGGACGTCATCAACAAGCTGAAGTCTTTCGACCTTGATGTAAAAAGAAGAGAATATAATCAGTCAATGATGGTTCCAAACATTCCCTCTCAAAATGCTGCACTTATCTCATCCGCTGCAAACTCTTATGTTTACAGTGCAGCATCTAGAGGATCTTCAGGTCATGCGTCTGCTAAGTCTGCTGGTGCATCTACTAACGCTGGTTCAAGCTCAAATGCATCTGTCACCACACAGATTCCGTCAGACACCATGGCATTATTTGGAATGTTTGTTCACAGTTATGAAGCTCTTGTTGCAGGTGAGTTGAAAGGGAAGGGTATGACAGTAGAAGATATGTATCAGGTAGACCCTGATGATCTGGAGGAAACAGATATTCAATGGCAGATGGCTATGCTCACTCTTCGCGCCAGACGATTCATGGAAAGAACTGGTAGAAGAAACTTTGGAAATCAAGGACAAAATGCTAAGCTGGGATATGACAAGGGAAAGTTACGATGCTATAACTGCAAACAACTGGGCCACTTCAAGAGAGAATGCCCATTACCAATCGTCACTGAGCCAGTTAACTCTGCAAATCCAAGATCTGCTCCAATTCAAGAAAAAGTTGAGGAAGCAAAGTCAAAGAATGAAACTGCACTTCTCACCAACTTTGACTGGAGTGCAGAAATCGAAGAAACCAAGGAGGAGATTAACCATGCCCTTGTTGCTGAAATTACTGAGTTTGATGACAATGAAATAAATCTCTTCGATCCGTTCAAAGAATTTTTTGGAAATGAAGAGGAAGAGAAAGTGGTGGATGCTGTTAAAGTTCAATCAGGTGTTATTGCTCAAGGACATCTGAATCATTCCGGGTTAGTTTGTGAAGCCGCTGTTAATAAAGTAAAGCATGAGGAGGAGTCTAAGGCTAGCTTGGAAGAAATGATTGAAAAGGCAAGGCTGGATGCAGTTGATGAATTCAAAAGAAGCACTCCCTACTGTCAATGTGATCGTGCTCTGGCCGCCGAAAAACTGGTAATCGGTCTTCCTTATGATGTTATAGAAGATATGTGTTCATCTGCTTGCAAAATTCGTTTAATTGGCATATACAAAGCAAATAAATTGTTAATGTCAAACGAAAACGAATTAAAAAGAACCATCAAAGAGCTTAAATTAAGTGAATCAAAATATTTTGTTAAGTTAAGAGAAGCTTTAAAGGAAAATGAACACTTAAAAAGAACTCTTTTAGAAAAGAACTGTGAGATTAACTACTTGACTGAGCAAGTTACACTTGCTGAGTTTGAAGCAAGAAAGCTTAAAAACAAATTGCAGCAGTGGACCATATCGGGTATGAAAAGGGAAGAACTGTGCAAGAAACAAAGGGGGGCCAGAGTTAAGACAGGGTTGCGTCTTAGTAACAATGAAACATATGCCTATCCTCCACCGAGTACTTTCTGTTATTCTCCTACACCTATTCCTCATCCCTCAAATGAGTTAATTCAAGAGATTATGCAGAACGATACTGACAGTTCCATTGCAGGTTTAAGTGAAGTAAACCTTAAGGAAGTTAGAGAGGAGTACGCATATGGTGGGAGTGTTGGGCTCGGTTGTTCTGGCAGTAGTGATTGCAGTAATTCTGATTCCAAGAAGTCTTTTGAAGACATTTGTTTAGATAATCCTGTTTGTAGTAATGTGACATATTCAGACAATTTCATGTTTAATAGTAATCTAGGGTGCTCCACTTTAAACCCTAATGTGTTGAATGATGATGATTTGATTAAAAATGTGTGTGTGAATGACAAAGACAAACTTTCAGGTCAAGTCTCTGAAAGTCAAACCAAAACAAACTGTTTTCAAAAGTTCTTCACCCACCAAATTCCATCTTTCACACCTGTGAGAATTTCAAAACCAAAAGAGAAGGAATCATCTTTTTCATACATTCTTAAACCAAAACCTGAATCTGATACAGTTAAAGTCACAACAAGTAAGTTAAAAGAACTCTATGACACTTACAGTGACTGTGACTCACAACTGTCTGAATGTGATGAGGAAATTGTAATCGATAAAATTCCTGTAAACAGAATTCCCAAAACCGGTTTGAAGTCTCACTGTTTTAAATGTGGAAATACTGGTCACACTGTCAAGCAATGCCCTAACTTAATCCAAAATAGCACAAAGCAAAAATCTTTGGGAAAAAGATTAAACACTTTTGTAAATAATTTCTTTTGTAATAATTCATCTGCTTCACCACCCAGGTACACAAAGACTTGGGTGCCTATTGCAAAGGTCTAACTTTTCTTTTCTTTTAATAAATGTCAGGAACATTCAAATGCCGTTGTAAATAGTCATTGGCATATTGACAGCGGATGTTCCAGACATATGACAGGATTGAAGGATCTTCTTACTAACTATAGGATCATAAATGGAGGTTATGTTGCTTTTGCGGGAGATAAGAAAGGCGGGAAGATGATAGGTCAAGGAGAAGTCTCAAACGGCTCACTTACTTTGGAAGACGTCAACTATGTTCCTGAGCTGGCATTCAACCTTCTGAGTGTCTCACAAATCTGTGATAAGAATATTCTTGTGCTGTTTCTTCAAAATGAATGCCTGTTCTTGAAGCCAGAGTTTACTATTCCAGAAGATATGGTGATCATGCGTGCTCCGAGACGAAATGACACCTATATGTTGAATATGGGTTCACAGGAATCAAATTCCACCGTGACATGTCTCCTGTCTAAAGCATCATCCTTTGAATCATTTTTGTGGCATAAACGTTTAGGACACATCAATTTTAAAATTCTGAATAAATTAGTTAAGAACAATTTGGTTAGGGGTTTACCACAAAAGGATTTTTCTGTGGTCGAGAAATGCATGGCTTGTGCTAGAGGAAAACAGCACAAAAAGCCACATAAACTAAAAATTACAAATACTATCTCAGAACCCCTCGAATTGTTACATACTGATTTATTCGGTCCAATAAGTGTCAAGTCAATTGCTAAAAAGTCTTATTGCTTGGTTGTCACAGATGATTACTCTAGGTACACCTGGGTAAGATTCATGGCGAACAAGAGTGAGACTGCAGAAGAATTGATGAAGCTGATTCCTCTAATAGAGGTTCTTGGAAAGAAGAAGGTTCAAGCCATCAGAAGCGATAACGGAACTGAATTCAGGAACCACATCTTCAACTCCTTCTGTGAACAAAAGGGTATTCTCAGACAGTTTAGCGCTGCCCGAACACCACAACAAAATGGTGTCGCTGAAAGAAAGAATCGAACTCTTGTTGAGGCCGCTAGAACTATGCTGATCGAGTCAAAACTTCCAATTATTTTCTGGGCTGAAGCGGTTAATTGTGCAGCTTATGTTCTTAACAGGGTACTGATTGTCAAAGAAAAGATGAAGACGTCATACCAACTGTTTCGAGGGATTAAGCCGCTGATTGATTTTCTACGCCCCTTTGGATGTTCTTGCACTCTTCTGAATACTCAAGATCAGAAGACGAAGTTTGGGGCTGTCTCTGATGAATGCTTCTTTGTGGGATACTCTAACACACAAAAGGCGTATCGCGTTTACAACAAGCGAACGCGGATTGTGCAAGAGTCCTACTATGTTGATTGGCAAGAATCAAACACTACAAGTATTGGTAGTGAACCGGCTTGGTTTTATGATGCCACCACCATTTTCAAATCATTTAATCTTCCTGACTCTGACGATGACGACATTATTCCACACACATCGGTTTCTATTTTCAATCATACACCCACACCATCACAATCACAACCTTCCACATCCACTACACAACTACCTCCTACTTCATTTGACATTCCACCACCTCCACCACCTCAAACTACTGTTCAAACTTCTTCATCAGATATTCCATCCACATCCACTACCATCCCATCACCTACACCTTCACAACCATCAAATCAAACACCCTCAACCGACCAAAATCCTTTACTTCTCAACACTGACTTCAAAACCCTGAAAAACCATCCTCACGATTATATCATTGGATCTATTACCGATGGTGTGCGAACCCGGAGTCAGAGCGGTTTGATTAATGAATGTCTTTATGCTGCCTTTCTGTCACAAGTCGTTCCAAAGAATTATAAACAGGCACTTGAAGATCCGAGTTGGGTAGATGCCATGCAGATGGAACTGCAGCAATTCAGGAAGCTCAAAGTTTGGGAACTGGTTGATCTTCCTCCTAACAAGTGTCCAATCGGCACTAAATGGGTTTTTCGGAACAAGCCAGATGATCGTGGTGTTGTAATTAGAAACAAAGCGAGACTGGTTGTTCAAGGTTTTGCCCAAGAGGAGGGAATTGACTATACCGAAGTTTTTGCTCCAGTCGCTCGCCTGGAAGCCATCAGAATCTTTCTTGCACATGCTGCGAACAAAAACTTTAAGGTTTATCAGATGGATGTGAAATGTGCATTTCTATACGGAGACATCGATGAGGAGATCTACGTGTGTCAACCACCAGGCTTCGAGGATCCTGATTTCCCGTCAAAGGTTTACAAGCTTGACAAATCGTTGTATGGGTTGCATCAAGCTCCAAGGATCTGGTATGAAACTCTGACACAGTATCTCCTCAGTAAGGGTTTCTCTCGTGGGAGTATAGATATGACATTATTCAAGAAGGAGGTGGATGGCGAGTTGCTGATCGTTCAGGTGTATGTTGATGATATCATTTTTGGTTCGACTAATGAAGGGTTGTGTAGAGAATTTGAGAAGGTGATGATGGATCGTTTTGAGATGACTATAATGGGGGAGATGTGTTTCTTCTTGGGGCTGCAAGTGGAGCAAAAGCCTGATGGGATTCTAATCCACCAAGAGAAATATATCAAAGAAATCCTCACGAAGTTTGGCATGGATGACTCTTCTCCTGAACTAATTCCTTTTACTGCTCAAACATGCCTTACTTCCGATGATAATGGGAATCCTGTGGATGCTCATCGGTACCGCTCGATGATCGGATCTCTCATGTATCTGACAGCAAGTCGTCCAGATATTACATTTGCCGTGTGTTACTGTGCTCGTTTCCAAGCAAATCCAAAAGAATCACACGAAAAAGCTGTCAAACGAATTTTCCGTTACCTTAAGGGTTCCTCTCGTTTGGGACTTTGGTACCCAAAAGGTGGGAACTTTGATTTACATGCTTTTTCTGATAGTGATCATGCTGGTTGCAGGATTAACAGGAAATCCGTCACCGGTGGATGTCAATACCTTGGAGAATGTCTTGTTTCCTGGCAAAGCAAGAAGCAAACAACAGTCTCTCTGTCCACAGGAGAAGCAGAATACATTGCTGCTTCAAGTTGCTGTTGCCAAGTGCTGTGGATTCAACATCAGATGATGGATTATGGCATCAACTTTCTTCACACACCACTCTTTTGTGACAATGAAGCTGCTGTTGGAATCGCCAAGAATCCCATTCATCACACTCGAACCAAGCACATTGAAACAAGAATTCATGCAATCCGGGATGCACAGGAAAAGGGGTTTATTGATATTATTCCTATCGAAACTAGAAAGCAAAAAGCTGATCTTTTCACGAAAACTTTTGACAAACCACGTTTTTATGAATTGATCTCCATGCTTGGACTTATATCTTTTTGAAAACCTTTTTCTGTGAGAATCCTTTTGTAAAGATGTAAATAATCTGGTCTTTGTAAATAATCGGGTCTTTATCTTCTTTGAAAAATCCGTGGGTCACTCGATTCTTTGCTCCGTTACTTTATTTTATTTCATCTTCTTTTCTTTTTCTTTTAAATTCTGTATATATATATATTTAGAAAATCTGAAAAACAAAAATTTCTTAATTAGACGGCTATTATATAGAAACTTTGGGGGAGATATAAAAGATAAACTATTTATAGTTTTTCAAATTTTGCTATTTCAGGATCTCCGTTTTGATTGATGTTGAAAAGTCGTTGAAGGAGGTCAGAAGCATTGCGTTTGGGATATGTCAGATAGGCTCAGCCCGAAAACAAAGTAAACAGTGATTGTGCAGCCAAACATAACGCTCAAGATCTCAACAACAAGGATTATCCCCTTGACATGATTGGACTGCACAAAGATAATGGTTCTGTCAAAAATGGGTTGAGAGCGTCAAATCTTTGTCTTGATCTTCAAATCTTTGTCCTGATTTCCCTAAAAAATCCCAAATCACCCTCGCCCTATCCCCGAATCGAGTTTCTAGTATGCAAAACAAAACAAAAAAAAAAAAAAAAAAAAAAGAAAAAAACAAAAAAAATAATAAAAGGCTGCTAGTGATGCTCTTCGGAAAAGCCTCTGAGTGAGTTACTCGTTAACTCCTCAGAACGTCTTGTGTCAAGTGCTTAACTCCTTTGATATACGAAAGTATTGACCTGGAGTTGGTGGATCTTCTCTGCTATACGGAAGTATTGACCTGAAGATTCACCGAGCATGCTCAAATGTTTATCTCCTCTGTTATACGTGAGTATAGACCTGGAGCTCTAGACTATTTGAGTTTCCCAAATAATAAGTCGCATTGTATTCAAAATGAATCAATTGCTGACAAGCTCCACTCACAAAGAAAAGATGCAAAAATTGCACAAGTGTCAAAAGAAACAAATGCATCGGTCAACATTCAAAAGTTGATCATTGAAATTCAAGCAAAGTCAATAGTATTGCTCAGATATACCCTGATGACAGAACTTGTTCTTTTTACCTAGATGTCTGTGGGGACCGAGTTGTCTGAGTTTCTTCAATCTAACCGAAAACATGATAAAAGAAGCTGCTGATCTCTTGTTGAAAGGACTACGGCATGGGTTTAAATGGACAAACATATCTGCAATCCCGCCAATCGATGACTCTCCGGATTCTACTCAAAACATCATGAAGAATATATATCCTTTCTAGCGTTTAAAACCGTCTCCCGTTATTTTAATTTTATTTTATTTTATTTTACTTCATTTTATTTCATTTTATTTCTTAAATTTTAGGATTATATGTGTATATGTCTATTTTTTTTTGGAGCGTTGAATTCGTGGGACGTTTTCACGGATTTACAAAGTCTTTAAAATTTTTTAAGAAAATCCAAAAATATTTTTTTGTTGTTGTTTCTTTAGCGAACCTATGGCGAATCTACAGGTTCGCTCGGCGCCCAAAGTTCGCCCGGAACCTTTTTGTTTCGCTGACATGAAACATCGTTGTTTATGTGTCAGCGAACCTGCTAGCGAACCAGTCGAAGACTTTGTCTTTTGGTCTTCCGGCGAAACTAAGGTTCGCTGGTCTGTCTACCAGCGAATCTATGGGTGTATATATACACAGTGACAGCGGATATTTCATATATTCGCTGTACAAACCACTGTAGCAGACGCTTTTAAAACCAAACCACCAACGTTCGATTCTCACCGATTTACGGCTTTTTCATACATTAAACAACTTCTTAGCGTTTGGCAATATGTCGACATTATTCTTCGAGAAGAAGCACAACATGTGTGCTCTACTCGACGAAAATTTTGAAAAGGCCAGCAGCTACAGAGACGCTATCAAGTGGCTGAAATCGTCTCATATACATTATGCCATCTCTCACTCACCAACTATATATGAGACGTACGTTCGGGATTTTTGGGGAACCGCTGTTATGAACGTGTCGGTACAACCGTCACGCATTTGTGCCAAAGTCGGTGGGTATAACCTGGAGTTCACAGAGGCTGATCTAGCCAGGATCCTTAGACTGGAAGAGGATGTAGGAGAGGAAGTTAGTATGACCGCAGAGGAAGTGTACGGGGCACTTCGGACTGCCGGGTATGAGGGGCCGATGCCCGGCGAAAAGAAGATGGAGTTTGTCAAGTCCTACCTGATCCAGGAGTGGAGGTACATCGCTCATGTGTTTATCATGTGCCTGGATCATAGGAAGGGAGGCACGGACGGGCTGAACCTTGACTGGGCAAGGGCTATGGTGCTATTTTGCCGGGGGCAAAAGGCCAATCTCGCGAAGTTAATATTCAATTATCTTCTCGAGAACATTCACGCTACCAAAGGCACCAAGTGGTTAATGTATCCAAGATTCATTCAAATGGTATTGAATGACAAACTGCCGGGTCTACCGGTTGTTGGTGCTGAGCTGAAGGTATGGGATATGCATTCCAGGATCTTCAAAGATTGTAAATCAGTAAGGCCGGAGTGTGTGGGCAGGACTACGTATTTGTGGGAGAATATGTATCCGGCTGATAGGTGGGTTTATATACAAAGGTTGATCGAGTCGGAAAGGAAAAGAGGTGGAGAAAATATAGAGGTGATTGAAAAGAAGATCAGGAAACGGAAACCCTATGCCAAGGATAAAGATTATTCGTTTGAACGGGAGGTGGATGAGATCCAAGCCGAGATTGATGCCGGCAGGGAACTGAGGACGAAGAGAAAGTCCGATACTCAACCTGAAACGTCAAAGAAAGCTAGGTATGACACCGGGGGTACATCTGCTGGGTCCAGTAATGAGTTGAGGGTTGAGATTGAAAGCTTAAAGGCTGAGCTGGTTGAACTAAAAGGTAGACATGAAGAACTGGAGAAACAGGACGCAGAGAAATCGACGGTGATATATGAGATGGGTAGGATGATGAAAGACCAGCAATGTCTGATAGTAAGAATCTTCAAAGAGCTGAATGATTTGAAGAAGAATGTTGGAACTGAACCAGCTATGACAGAGGCAGAACTGAACTCCTTGACGGATATTACAAAATATCCGTTAATGGATATTGATTTTGATAATAAAGGAAAGGGAAAAGCCGTAGAGGAAGAGTTTGATGAAGAGATGGGGATCAATTTGGATGTGTTTGAGGGAGAGGAAGTTGTTGGTGGATCTGGTGTAGATTATACTTTGGTGGATGAACCTGATACTGATATTGATGCTAACAGTGAAGAAGACTTGGATGAGGAGCCGGAGATATATAAAGTGGACGAAAAGGGAATGAGCTACCAGTTTGAACACGCTGAGCTAGACAAATCCGAATGGTTTAGAAAGGAAGAAGCTGTAGTGCCCGAGGTGCCAATATTCCAACATCTTGACGAACCCACCACCAAACAGCAAGATAGACAGATCATTGCATGGAAATACAACTGTTTGGTGGAGGCATACATGATCAAAAGGAGGGGTGGTGACATTACGTATGTCAAGAACCGAAAGCACTTCGCCACCTTTCCTAGATGGGATTTGAGGAGACTGGCAGAGCTGCCATTACTGGGAAAGGAAGAAAGCGGCAGGGCTTGTGCGTTTGAAGCTGCGATTCAGGAGGCCGCTAAGTCAAATTTTGTTGATTTCGGATACCAAAAGCCTAGGAGGATGAGGCAGAAGGTGGATAAACATTGGGTGTCATGGAAGGGGAAGATCGTGCTGAAAATAGATGCTCCGAAAGTGATGACAAGGGTCAGGGTCCCCGAAACTCAACCGCCGAGACTGCAAAATTTCCTGAAATGGTTCTACGATAACAGTACGGGTGAAGCTGTTATCCGTCTTCGAGGAGAAGACCGTCCTGAAATTCGTTTGTTTGATCCTATGGAGGTCTTCTCCTTCTGTGACGAGGATCTGAAGGTGCTGTGTGAGAACAGAATCAAGCACGGGGCTGGAGATGACACTGCCGCTGAAGCAAACCTGTTTGTGAAGGTTGCTAACAAAGCCCGGGGGATTCGTGCTGAGCTTCAAGCTGTTAATGAGAGATTGAGGAGGACGGATGATCTGAAAATGGACATGGATGATCTAACAAGACAGCTTGATCGATCTATTGAACAGAGGTTTGAGAAACCTGTCGAAGTGATTGATTTGGAGGTTGCAAGCGAGGAGCCAACAGCAGAGATACAGGCGGAAACAACAGTTCATCTTGAGCCTGATACAGAGGTCGCTGATACAGAATTTGTAGATTCAATGCTAAATCTAAGTGAAGATGAGGCCGGAACTGAAGATTATACAAACCCAATGGCCGGGATCAAAGAAAGGGCAGGAGCGTTCATCGAACATCTTTGAAGCCAATGAAGACGGAGCTAATCAGAAGACTTCCCCAGGTGAGGTCCAACCTAGGGGGAGTATTGATAGTCACTATGTATAGGTTGGACTCACCGGCTTGTCGGTGTTACTTTTGTATGTAATTGTTTGACTTGTAATGTTATTAGTTCTAGCGAACCTACGGGCGAATCTATTGATTCGCCCGCAGGTCAACATGTCTTTTGTATCTAGGTGTCGACTGGGCGAACCTATGTGCCCAGCGAACCTGTGTTGGTTCGCTGGATAGATTCGCTAGAGCGAATCTATCAGCGAACCTAACACCTATATATTGTAACCTTATCTTCACATTTATACAACTTTTGCACATCTTTTACTCAAGCTATTCTTCACTGATTTGTGTTGTGTAATCGTTCTATTGAGGTGCTAGGAGCTTATCTTACTTATCATTGTAGCTTATTAACCTCGATTCTGTGTTAGATCTTGTTATTGGGTTATTTGGACTTTTACTCTTTGTTCTTCAAGTATTTGACATATTTGTGTTAAACAAGTCAACAAAGCACTGAAATCACGATCATTATGGACCAACATACACTAACGTGCTTTTCAAAGTGCTAATATGGCATAAAGAGTCGTAAGATGTCTTAAGTTGGCGTAGGACGTTCAAAAGTCTCGGACGAATTCATTAGGTGTATTATGGAGTTTTAAAGTTTCGTACGGTGATGTAAGATGTTCTTAGGAGTTGTAATGCGTCTTTAATTATTCTAACGTGCTTTTCATGTTGCTAATGTCGCATACTTAGTCGTAACATGTCCTTAGTTGTCGTACGATGTTCAAAGGACTTGGACAAATTCGTTAGGTTTATTATGGAGTTTTAAGGTTTTGTTCGGTGTTGTTAGGAGTTGTAAGGTGTCCTATATTATACTAACGTGCTTTTCAAGGTGCTAGTGTGCATACAGAGTCGTAAGATGTCTTAAGTTGGCGTAGGACGTTCAAAGGACTCGGACGAATTCATTAGGTATATTATGGAGTATTTTTATTTTACGTACGGAATTATAATGTGTTGTTAGGATTTGTGAGGTTTCGTACATTTTACCAAAATGGTTTTCAAGGTGCTAATGTGACATACAGAGTCGTAAGATAATTGAAGTTGTCGTAAGATGTTTAAATGACTCGGAGGAATTCAATAGGTTTTTTTTGGAGTTTTAAAATTTCGTACGGTGTTGTAAGGTGTTGTTAGGAGTTGTAAAGAGTCCAACATTACACTAACGTGCTTTTCAAAGTGCTAATATGGCATAAAGAGTCGTAAGATGTCTTAAGTTGGCGTAGGACGTTCAAAGGACTCGGACGAATTCATTAGGTGTATTATGGAGTTTTAAAGTTTCGTACGGTGATGTAAGGTGTTCTTAGGAGTTGTAATGCGTCCTTAATTATTCTAACGTGCTTTTCATGTTGCTAATGTCGCTTACTTAGTCGTAACATGTCCTGAGTTGTCGTACGATGTTCAAAGGACTTGGACAAATTCGTTAGGTTTATTATGGAGTTTTAAGTTTTTGTTCGGTGTTGTTAGGAGTTGTAAGGTGTCCTATATTATACTAACGTGCTTTTCAAGGTGCTAGTGTGCATACAGAGTCGTAAGATGTCCTAAATTGTCGTACGATGTTCATAGGACTCGGACGAATTCAGTAGGTATATTATGGAGTATTTTTATTTTACGTACGATATTATAATGTGTTGTTAGGATTTGTGAGGTTTCGTACATTTTACCAAAATGGTTTTCAAGGTGCTAATGTGACATACAGAGTCGTAAGATATTTTAAGTTGTCGTAAGATGTTTAAATGACTCGGAGGAATTCATTAGGTTTTTTTTGGAGTTTTAAAATTTCGTACGGTGTTGTAAGGTGTTGTTAGGAGTTGTAAAGAGTCCTACGTTATACTAACGTGCTTTTCACGGTGCTAATATGGCATAAAGAGTCGTAAGATGTCTTAAGTTGGCGCAGGACGTTCAAAAGACTCGGACGAATTCATTAGGTGTATTACGGAGTTTTAAAGTTTCGTACGGTGATGTAAGGTGTTCTTAGGAGTTTAATGCGTTCTTAATTATTCTAACGTGCTTTTCATGTTGCTAATGTCGCATACTTAGTCGTAACATGTCCTGAGTTGTCGTACGATGTTCAAAGGACTTGGACAAATTCGTTAGGTTTATTATGGAATTTTAAGGTTTTGTTCGGTGTTGTTAGGAGTTGTAAGGTGTCCTATATTATACTAACGTGCTTTTCAAGGTGCTAGTGTGCATACAGAGTCGTAAGATGCCCTAAATTGTCGTACGATGTTCATAGGACTCGGACGAATTCATTAGGTATATTATGGAGTATTTTTATTTTACGTACGGTTTTATAATGTGTTGTTAGGATTTGTGAGGTTTCGAACATTTTACCACAATGCTTTTCAAGGTGCTAATGTGACATACAGAGTCGTAAGATATTTTAAGTTGTCGTAAGATGTTTAAATGACTCGGAGGAATTCATTAGGTTTTTTTTGGAGTTTTAAAATTTCGTACGGTGTTGTAAGGTGTTGTTAGGAGTTGTAAAGAGTCCAACATTACACTAACGTGCTTTTCAAAGTGCTAATATGGCATAAAGAGTCGTAAGATGTCTTAAGTTGGCGTAGGACGTTCAAAAGACTCGGACGAATTCATTAGGTGTATTATGGAGTTTTAAAGTTTCGTACGGTGATGTAAGATGTTCTTAGGAGTTGTAATGCGTCTTTAATTATTCTAACGTGCTTTTCATGTTGCTAATGTCGCATACTTAGTCGTAACATGTCCTGAGTTGTCGTACGATGTTCAAAGGACTTGGACAAATTCGTTAGGTTTATTATGGAGTTTTAAGGTTTTGTTCGGTGTTGTTAGGAGTTGTAAGGTGTCCTATATTATACTAACGTGCTTTTCAAGGTGCTAGTGTGCATACAGAGTCGTAAGATGTCTTAAGTTGGCGTAGGACGTTCAAAGGACTCGGACGAATTCATTAGGTGTATTATGGAGTTTTAAAGTTTCGTACGGTGATGTAAGATGTTCTTAGGAGTTGTAATGCGTCCTTAATTATTCTAACGTGCTTTTCATGTTGCTAATGTTGCATACTGAGTCGTAACATGTCCTGGGTTGTTGTAAGGTGTTGATAGGAGTTGTAAAGAGTCCAACATTACACTAACGTGCTTTTCAAAGTGCTAATATGGCTTAAAGAGTCGTAAGATGTCTTAAGTTGGCGTAGGACGTTCAAAGGACTCGGACGAATTCATTAGGTGTATTATGGAGTTTTAAAGTTTCGTACGGTGATGTAAGGTGTTCTTAGGAGTTGTAATGCGTCCTTAATTACTCTAACGTGCTTTTCATGTTGCTAATGTCGCATACTGAGTCGTAACATGTCCTGAGTTGTCGTACGATGTTCAAAAGACTTGGACAAATTAATTAGGTTTTATATGGAGTTTTTGTTCGGTGTTGTTAGGAGTTGTAAGGGGTCCTATATTATACTAACGTGCTTTTCAAGGTGCTAATGTGCATACAGAGTCGTAAGATGTCCTAAGTTGTCGTACGATGTTCAAAGGACTCGGACGAATTCATTAGGTTTATTATGGAGTATTTTTATTTTACGTACAATATTATTATGTGTTGTTAGGATTTCTAAGGTTTCGTACATTTTACCAACATGCTTTTCAAGGTGCTAATGTGCCTTACAGAGTCGTAAGATATTCTAAGTTGTCGTACGATGTGTAAATGACTAGAAGTAATTCAGAAGGTATTTTTTGGAGTTTTATTATTTCGTACGGTGTTGTAAGGTGTTGATAGGAGTTGTAAAGAGTCCAACATTACACTAACGTGCTTTTCAAAGTGCTAATATGGCATAAAGAGTCATAAGATGTCTTAAGTTGGCGTAGGACGTTCAAAGGACTCGGACGAATTCATTAGGTGTTTTATGGAGTTTTAAAGTTTCGTACGGTGATGTAAGATGTTCTTAGGAGTTGTAATGCGTCCTTAATTATTCTAACGTGCTTTTCATGTTGCTAATGTTGCATACTGAGTCGTAACATGTCCTGGGTTGTTGTAAGGTGTTGATAGGAGTTGTAAAGAGTCCAACATTACACTAACGTGCTTTTCAAAGTGCTATTATGGCTTAAAGAGTCGTAAGATGTCTTAAGTTGGCGTAGGACGTTCAAAGGACTCGGACGAATTCATTAGGTGTATTATGGAGTTTTAAAGTTCCGTACGGTGATGTAAGGTGTTCTTAGGAGTTGTAATGCGTCCTTAATTATTCTAACGTGCTTTTCATGTTGCTAATGTCGCATACTGAGTCGTAACATGTCCTGAGTTGTCGTACGATGTTCAAAAGACTTGGACAAATTCATTAGGTTTTATATGGAGTTTTTGTTCGGTGTTGTTAGGAGTTGTAAGGGGTCCTATATTATACTAACGTGCTTTTCAAGGTGCTAATGTGCATACAGAGTCGTAAGATGTCCTAAGTTGTCGTACGATGTTCAAAGGACTCGGACGAATTCATTAGGTTTATTATGGAGTATTTTTATTTTACGTACAATATTATTATGTGTTGTTAGGATTTCTAAGGTTTCGTACATTTTACCAACATGCTTTTCAAGGTGCTAATGTGCCTTACAGAGTCGTAAGATATTCTAAGTTGTCGTATGATGTGTAAATGACTAGAAGTAATTCAGAAGGTATTTTTTGGAGTTTTATTATTTCGTACGGTGTTGTAAGGTGTTGATAGGAGTTGTAAAGAGTCCAACATTACACAAACGTGCTTTTCAAAGTGCTAATATGGCATAAAGAGTCATAAGATGTCTTAAGTTGGCGTAGGACGTTCAAAGGACTCGGACGAATTCATTAGGTGTATTATGGAGTTTTAAAGTTTCGTACGGTGATGTAAGATGTTCTTAGGATTTGTAATGCGTCCTTAATTATTCTAACGTGCTTTTCATGTTGCTAATGTTGCACACTGAGTCGTAACATGTCATGGGTTGTCGTAGGATGTTCAAAGGACTTGGACAAATTCATTAGGTTTATTATGTAGTTTTAAAGTTTTGTTCGGTGTTGATAGAAGTTGTAAGGTGTCCTATATTATACTAACGTGCTTTTCAAGGTGCTAATGTGCATACAGAGTCGTAAGATGTCCTAAGTTGTCGTAAGATGTTCAAAGAACTCGGACGAATTCATTTGGTTTATTATGGAGTATTTTTATTTTACGTACGGTATTTTAATGTGTTGTTAAGATTTGTGAGGTTTCGTACATTTTACCAACATGCTTTTCAAGGTACTAATGTGACATGCAGAGTCGTAAGATATTTTAAGTTGTCGTACGATGTTTAAATGACTCGGAGGAATTCATTAGGTTTTTTTTGGAGTTTTAATATTTTGTATGGTGTTGTAAGGTGTTGTTAGGAGTTGTAAAGAGTCCTACGATATACTAACGTGCTTTTCACGGTGCTAATATGGCATAAAGAGTCGTAAGATGTCTTTAGTTGGCGTAGGACGTTTAAAAGACTCGGACGAATTCATTAGGTGTATTATGGAGTTTTAAAGTTTCGTACGGTGATGTAAGGTGTTCTTAGGAGTTGTAATGCGTCCTTAATTATTCTAACGTCCTTTTCATGTTGCTAATGTCGCATACTTAGTCGTAACATGTCCTGAGTTGTCGTACGATGTTCAAAGGACTTGGACAAATTCGTTAGGTTTATTATGGAGTTTTAAGGTTTTGTTCGGTGTTGTTAGGAGTTGTAAGGTGTCCTATATTATACTAACGTGCTATTCAAGGTTCTAATGTGCATACAGAGTCGGAAGATGTCCTAAGTTGTCGTACGATGTTCAAAGGAATCGGACGAATTCATTAGGTTTATTATGGAGTATTTTTATTTTACGTACGGTATTATAATGTGTTGTTATGATTTGTGAGGTTTCGTACATTTTACCAACATGCTTTTCAAGGTACTAATGTGACATACAGAGTCGTAAGATATTTTAAGTTGTCGTACGATGTTTAAATGACTCGGAGGAATTCATTAGGTTTTTTTTGGAGTTTTAATATTTTGTATGGTGTTGTAAGGTGTTGTTAGGAGTTGTAAAGAGTCCTACGTTATACTAACGTGCTTTTCACGGTGCTAATATGGCATAAAGAGTCGTAAGATGTCTTTAGTTAGCGTAGGACGTTTAAAGGACTCGAACGACGTCATTAGATGTATTATGGATTTTTAAAGTTTCGTACGGTGATGTAAGATGTTCTTAGGACTTGTAATGCGTCCTTAATTACTCTAACGTGCTTTTCATGTTACTAATGTCGCATACTTAGTCGTAACATGTCCTGAATTGTCGTACGATGTTCAAAGGACTTGGACAAATTCGTTAGGATTACTATGGAGTTTTAAGGTTTTGTTCGGTGTTGTTAGGAGTTGTAAAGTGTCCTATATTATACTAACGTGCTTTTCAAGATGCTAGTGTGCATACAGAGTCGTAAGATGTCCTAAATTGTCGTACGATGTTCATAGGACTCGGACGAATTCATTAGGTATATTATGGAGTATTTTTATTTTACGTACGGTATTATAATGTGTTGTTAGGATTTGTGAGGTTTCGTACATTTTACCAAAATGCTTTTCAAGATGCTAATGTGACATACAGAGTCGTAAGATATTTTAAGTTGTCGTAAGATGTTTAAATGAATCGGAGGAATTCATTAGGTTTTTTTTGGAGTTTTAAAATTTCGTACGGTGTTGTAAGGTGTTGTTAGGATTTGTAAAGAGTCCAACATTATACTAACGTGCTTTTCAAAGTGCTAATATGGCATAAAGAGTCGTAAGATGTCTTAAGTTGGCGTAGGACGTTCAAAGGACTCGGACGAATTCATTAGGTGTATTATGGAGTATTAAAGTTTCATACGGTGAAGGAAGATGTTCTTAGGAGTTGTAATGCGTCCTTAATTATTCTAACGTGCTTTTCATGTTGCTAATGTCGCATACTGAGTCGTAACATGTCCTGAGTTGTCGTACGATGTTCAAAAGACTTGGACAAATTCATTAGGTTTATTATGGAGTTTTTGTTCGGTGTTGTTAGGAGTTGTAAGGGGTCCTATATTATACTAACGTGCTTTTCAAGGTGCTAATGTGCATACAGAGTCGTAAGATGACCTAAGTTGTCGTACGATGTTCAAAGGACTCGGATGAATTCATTAGGTTTATTATGGAGTATTTTTATTTTACGTACCGTATTATAATATGTTGTTAGGATTTGTGAGGTTTCGTGCATTTTACCAAAATGCTTTTCAAGGTGTTAATGTGACATACAGAGTCGTAAGATATTTTAAGTTGTCGTAAGATGTTTAAATGAATCGGAGGAATTCATTAGGTTTTTTTTGGAGTTTTAAAATTTCGTACGGTGTTGTAAGGTGTTGTTAGGAGTTGTAAAGAGTCCAACATTATACTAACGTGCTTTTCAAAGTGCTAATATGGCATAAACAGTCGTAAGATGTCTTAAGTTGGCGTAGGACGTTCTAATGTCGCATACTGAGTCGTAACATGTCCTGAGTTGTCGTACGATGTTCAAAGACTTGGACAAATTCATTAGGTTTATTATGGAGTTTTTGTTCGGTGTTGTTAGGAGTTGTAAGGTGTCCTATATTATACTAACGTGCTTTTCAAGGTGCTAATGTGCATACAGAGTCGTAAGATGTCCTAAGTTGTCGTACGATGTTCAAAGGACTCGGATGAATTCTTTAGGTTTATTATGGAGTATTTTTATTTTACGTACCGTATTATAATGTGTTGTTAGGATTTGTGAGGTTTCGTACTTTTTACCAACATGCTTTTCAAGGTCCTAATGTGACATATAGAGTCGTAAGATGTTTTAAGTTGTCGTACGATGTTTAAAATACTCGGAGGAATTCATTAGTTTTTTTTGGAGTTTTAATTTTTCGTACGGTGTTGTAAGGTGTTGTTAGGAGTTGTAAAGAGTCAAACATTATACTAACGTGCTTTTCAAGGTGCTAATATGGCATAAAGAGTCGGAAGATGTCTTAAGTTGGCGTAAGACGTTCGAAGGACACGGACGAATTCATTAGGTGTATTATGGAGTTTAAAAGTTTCGTACGGTGATGAAAAGTGCTCTTACGAGTTGTAATGTGTCCTTAATTATTCTAACGTGCTTTTCATGTTGCTAATGTAGCATACTGAGTCGTAGCATGTCCTGTGTTGTCGTACGATGTTCAAACGACTTGGACAAATTCATTAGGTTTATTATGGTGTTTTTGTTCGGTGTTTTTAGGAGTTGTAAGGTGTCCTATATTATACAAACGTGCTTTTCAAGGTGCAAATGTGCATACAGAGTCGTAAGATGTCCTAAGTTGTCGTACGATGTTCAAAGGACTCGAACGAATTTATTAGGTTTATTATGGAGTATTTTTATTTTACGTACGGTATTATAATTTGTTGTTAGGATTTGTGAGCCTTCGTACTTTTTACCAACATGCTTTTCAAGGTGCTAATGTGACATACAGAGTCGTAAGATATTCTAAGTTGTCCTACGATGTTTAAATTTCTCGGAGGAATTCATTAAGTTTTTTTTGGAGTTTTAATATTACGTACGGTGTTGTAAGATGTTGTTAGGAGTTGTAAAGAGTCCAACATTATACTAACGTGCTTTTCAAGGTGCTAATATGGCATAAAGAGTCGTAAGATGTCTTAAGTTGGCGTAGGACGTTCAAAGGACTCTGACGAATTCATTAGGTGTATTATGGAGTTTTATAGTTTCGTACGGTGATGTAAGGTGTTCTTAGGAGTTGTAATGTGTCCTTAATTATTCTAACGTGCTTTTCCTGTTGTTAATGTAGCATACTGAGTCGTAACATGTCATGTGTTGTCGTACGATGTTCAAAGGACTTGGACAAATTCATTAGGTTTATTATGGAGTTTTTGTTTGGTGTTTTTAGGAGTTGTAAGGTGTCCTATATTATACTAACGTGCTTTTCAAGGTGCTAATGTGCATACAGAGTCGTAAGATGTCCTAAGTTGTCGTACGATGTTCAAAGGACTCGAACGAATTTATTAGGTTTATTATGGAGTATTTTTATTTTACGTACGGTATTATAATTTGTTGTTAGGATTTGTGAGCCTTCGTACTTTTTACCAACATGCTTTTCAAGGTGCTAATGTGACATACAGAGTCGTAAGATATTCTAAGTTGTCCTACGATGTTTAAATTTCTCGGAGGAATTCATTAAGTTTTTTTTGGAGTTTTAATATTACGTACGGTGTTGTAAGATGTTGTTAGGAGTTGTAAAGAGTCCAACATTATACTAACGTGCTTTTCAAGGTGCTAATATGGCATAAAGAGTCGTAAGATGTCTTAAGTTGGCGTAGGACGTTCAAAGGACTCTGACGAATTCATTAGGTGTATTATGGAGTTTAAAAGTTTCGTACGGTGATGAAAAGTGCTCTTACGAGTTGTAATGTGTCCTTAATTATTCTAACGTGCTTTTTATGTTGCTAATGTAGCATACTGAGTCGTAGCATGTCCTGTGCTGTCGTACGATGTTCAAAGGACTTGGACAAATTCATTTGGTTTATTATGGTGTTTTTGTTCGGTGTTTTTAGGAGTTGTAAGGTGTCCTATATTATACTAACGTGCTTTTCAAGGTGCAAATGTGCATACAGAGTCGTAAGATGTCCTAAGTTGTCGTACGATGTTCAAAGGACTCGAACGAATTTATTAGGTTTATTATGGAGTATTTTTATTTTACCTACGGTATTATAATTTGTTGTTAGGATTTGTGAGCCTTCGTACTTTTTACCAACATGCTTTTCAAGGTGCTAATGTGACATACAGAGTCGTAAGATATTCTAAGTTGTCCTACGATGTTTAAATTTCTCGGAGGAATTCATTAAGTTTTTTTTTGGAGTTTTAATATTACGTACGGTGTTGTAAGATGTTGTTAGGAGTTGTAAAGAGTCCAACATTATACTAACGTGCTTTTCAAGGTGCTAATATGGCATAAAGAGTCGTAAGATGTCTTAAGTTGGCGTAGGACGTTCAAAGGACTCTGACGAATTCATTAGGTGTATTATGGAGTTTAAAAGTTTCGTACGGTGATGAAAAGTGCTCTTACGAGTTGTAATGTGTCCTTAATTATTCTAACGTGCTTTTCATGTTGCTAATGTAGCATACTGAGTCGTAGCATGTCCTGTGCTGTCGTACGATGTTCAAAGGACTTGGACAAATTCATTTGGTTTATTATGGTGTTTTTGTTCGGTGTTTTTAGGAGTTGTAAGGTGTCCTATATTATACTAACGTGCTTTTCAAGGTGCAAATGTGCATACAGAGTCGTAAGATGTCCTAAGTTGTCGTATGATGTTCAAAGGACTCGAACGAATTTATTAGGTTTATTATGGAGTATTTTTATTTTACGTACGGTATTATAATTTGTTGTTAGGATTTGTGAGCCTTCGTACTTTTTACCAACATGCTTTTCAAGGTGCTAATGTGACATACAGAGTCGTAAGATATTCTAAGTTGTCCTACGATGTTTAAATTTCTCGGAGGAATTCATTAAGTTTTTTTTGGAGTTTTAATATTACATACGGTGTTGTAAGATGTTGTTAGGAGTTGTAAAGAGTCCAACATTATACTAACGTGCTTTTCAAGGTGCTAATATGGCATAAAGAGTCGTAAGATGTCTTAAGTTGGCGTAGGACGTTCAAAGGACTCTGACGAATTCATTAGGTGTATTATGGAGTTTTATAGTTTCGTACGGTGATGTAAGGTGTTCTTAGGAGTTGTAATGTGTCCTTAATTATTCTAACGTGCTTTTCCTGTTGTTAATGTAGCATACTGAGTCGTAACATGTCATGTGTTGTCGTACGATGTTCAAAGGACTTGGACAAATTCATTAGGTTTATTATGGAGTTTTTTGTTCGGTGTTTTTAGGAGTTGTAAGGTGTCCTATATTATACTAACGTGCTTTTCAAGGTGCTAATGTGCATACAGAGTCGTAAGATGTCCTAAGTTGTCGTATGATGTTCAAAGGACTCGGACGAATTCAATAGGTTTATTATGGAGTATTTTTATTTTACATACGGCATTATAATGTGTTGTTAGGATTTGTGAGGCTTCGTACTTTTAACAACATGCTTTTCAAGGTGCTAATGTGACATACAGAGTCGTAAGATATTCTAAGTTGTCCTACGATGTTTAAATGACTCAGAGGAATTCATTAGGTTTTTTTTGAGTTTTAAAATTTCGTATTGTGTTGTAAGGTGTTGTTAGGAGTTGTAAAGAGTCCAACATTATACTAACGTGCTTTTCAAAGTGCTTATATGGCACAAAGAGTCGTAAGATGTCTTAAGTTGGCGTAGGACGTTCAAAGAACTCGGACGAATTCATTAGGTGTATTATGGAGTAATAAAGTTTCATACTGTGATGGAAGATGTTCTTAGGAGTTGTAATGCGTCCTTAATTATTCTAACGTGCTTTTCATGTTGCTAATGTCGCATACTGAGTCGTAACATGTCCTGAGTTGTCGTACGATGTTCAAAGGACTTGGACAAATTCATTAGGTTTATTATGGAGTTTTTGTTCGGTGTTGTTAGGAGTTGTAAGATGTCCTATATTATACTAACGTGCTTTCAAGGTGCTAATGTGCATACAGAGTCGTAAGATGTCCTAAGTTGTCGTACGATGTTCAAAGGACTCGGATGAATTCATTAGGTTTATTATGGAGTATTTTTATTTTACGTACGTTATTATAATGTTTTGTTAGGATTTGTGAGGTTTCGTACTTTTTACCAACATGTTTTTCAAGATGCTAATGTGACATATATATAGAGTCGTAAGATGTTTTAAGTTGTCGTACGATGTTTAAAATACTCGGAGGAATTCATTAGGTTTTTTTTGGAGTTTTAATATTTCGTACGGGGTTGTAAGGTGTTGTTAGGAGTTGTAAAGAGTCCAACATTATACTAACGTGCTTTTAAAGGTGCTAATATGGCATAAAGAGTCGTAAGATGTCTTAAGTTGGCGTAGGACGTTCAAAGGACTCTGACGAATTCATTTGGTGTATTATGGAGTTTAAAAGTTTCGTACGGTGATGTAAGGTGTTCTTAGGAGTTGTAATGTTTCCTTAATTATTCTAACGTGCTTTTCATGTTGCTAATGTAGCATACTGAGTCGTAGCATGTCCTGTGCTGTCGTACGATGTTCAAAGGACTTGGACAAATTCATTAGGTTTATTATGGTGTTTTTGTTCGGTGTTTTTAGGAGTTGTAAGGTGTCCTATATTATACTAACGTGCTTTTCAAGGTGCAAATGTGCATACAGAGTCGTAAGATGTCCTAAGTTGTCGTACGATGTTCAAAGGACTCGAACGAATTCATTAGGTTAATTATGGAGTATTCTTATTTTACGTACGGTATTATAATGTGTTGTTAGGATTTGTGAGCCTTCGTTGATAGTTCGAGAGGGAGCGAGCTTGGATCTAGATCTGAGATTGTTTGGTGATGTTGTTTGTAATCAGTGATGCGGAAACTCACTGATCACGTATTGATGCTTGAATGTTCATGAAGATCAATGCAAAGTATGCTGAAGATGATGATAATATGAATAGGTGAATTGTATTAGATCAATGAAGAGGTTACAAAAATGATATTGAATGAAATGCAGGAAACTCACTAACAAATGACCTAGTTGATGGTATTTATAGTCTATACCATTCACCTTACAATGTAACCTAAAACACGTGCAGTAAAGCACAAACGCGCATTTAAGCACGAAACTATTACACAAATATTCTAAGACAAATACAAATTATGAACGTCTTCACCCGTGCTTGCTCGTGATGATGCTCGATATCTTCACTCGCTTATATTTGGAAAGTGACATCTTCAAATAACCCCAACAGTACTCCCCCTAAGATGACACTTTACAAATTTGACATATTAGCTTAAATCTTCATGTGTCGAGTATAGAGAGCAACTTAAAGTTTTGGTATGCATTATCTTCAAGAGGACCCAACAGTACTCCCCCTAAGATGATGCTATCAAAACATTGTCTTTCAACAAGCAATCTGCATCCTTCTCTCCCTTTTGAGTAACATCAGAGGCTATGGAAAGAAATAAGCAGAGAGTAGATTCCGGTGAATCTATATATCAGCAACGGGAACTTCTTCAACGGTTGAAGTAGAATGCGAAGACTTATTTGACTTAGAATACTCCCCCTCAAATTTTGCTTTAGAGGTTAATAGGATCTGTGTATGAGATATTAAGAGGAGGATTCTTAACACTCAGCAATCTGACTTGGAGATCTTTGGACTGGAATCAGGCTTGAACAGGAACATCTTCAAGTCGCGTGGAAGCTTGTTCTGCAATGAAAACTATTCCTGCAACTCAAAGAAAAACATTAAAACTCAGGCAATAATGTGCATTTATCATCAATGTAAAGATTAAGTTCTCAATCGGATGAGATATTGCTTGATGAACAACTCCTACATCAATAACATATGTTAATCTGCCAACACAAAAGAAAAAGATTAAAAAGAAAATCTTTTTGTTCTTTTTGAATTTTTCAATGTTTTTGATATATTTTTGGAATTTTCTCTTTACATTCTGAATCTTTAACCTACAATGAGATCATACCAGCAATTAATCTAACACATGTTTTTCAGTTTTGAGAATAGACATTTGAATTTTGAAGTAATTGAGTGATGAATTGTTGAACACATCAATTAGCTCGAAGTTTCACACTTACTTTTTCTATTCTTGATGATCAATTAGGTTGATTAAGAATAAGTTTTGAGTGACCCATACCTTGCACATTAGAAAGTTATACACCTCATCTAAATATCCTGAGAACAACTCAACACGTCAGGTCACTTACAATCATAAACAGTGTGGAATTTGGGTTCTATTTGGATTTTGTCCACTTTGGGACTTCTTTTGAATTACCTTTTGGAATTTTTCTTTTTGCCTATGTTCCCCTTGGGAATCTTCTGAATTCCTTTTTGGAATTTGTTTGGTAACGGTCCACATTTGGGACTCTTTTTGTTCCATTTTGGAATCTTTTGCTGCATCTTGAAGCTCAAAAGAGACTTCGTGTGAGACTTCAGGTCTCTGGGTACCACAACAAAGAAGCTCACGATGCGGTTCATCACACTGAATAGATTGCATCGTTACCCGATGTAATTTGGATGCTCTCAAGATATCTATTTGATTTGTATATACGTTTCACATGAACTAAGATGTTTCAACCACAAAAACTCATTAGAATTTAGTTAAATCATCAAAGAATATACTTGTTCAGTATAATTGTCTGAGCCGTCTCGCACATCAACTTTCACGCTTCAGTCTTTATTGTTTAAAAATGATGTGTCGAATAACTCTAGAGTATCTATCATTTCTCATGTACGTGCAAGTAGATTCAACATATTTTTTTGAGTTAATGGCCAAAATGGTCCCTGAGGTTTATAAGATTTTGCAGTTTTAGACACTTTTAAGAATTTTTGCATAAATAGTCCCTACAAGGCAAAACCTGTTGCTAAAATAGTCCCTTACGCTAACACCGTTAATTGTCCTTAGGGGCCATTTTAGCAATTACATGTTAGGGTCAGGGACTATTTTAGCAATAGGTTTTGCCTTGTAGGGACTATTTATGCAAAAATTCTTAAAAGTGTCTAAAACTGCAAAATCTTATAAACCTCAGGGACCATTTTGGCCATTAACTCTATTTTTTTTTTGGATTTTTTTCTGATTTTATCATTTTTTTTACTAATGATTTCTCCCCCTAAACTTTTAAATTTCTAAGAAAATTGAAAGTTTAATGAAAAAAAATGGCAGATATGTTATCAACGTATGAAGAGTGCATGCAATATAATTAATCTAAACAGACGAAATGAAACATCGGTTGTTTCTTGCACTGCCATCATTGTTTGATTTTTGAAAATGTTTTTTTTTTTTAAATTCCTTCAATGATTCCTTTTTGTTTCCAACTCCATTTGGTGTCAATTGCATCAAAAGCATCATGAACAAGATTTGGTATCTTGGCATGATAAGGGATCAGCCACGGTCTTCTTTTCTTTGTTTGACCGGCCTCCATAATTGTCCCTAACACACTAACAAATTAGTTAGAGGTAATGACCCAAACCATTTCGGTTTTGGGTCGTCCAAATTCATCAACATAAGAGATATTCTCATAAGTGCAAGGAATACCTTCAGGTGGTGGTTCTGATGATACAATGTAATTTGTACCTTCATCTTCTTTCATAGATTATTTGTCAAAAGAGTAATTATAGTCATTTTCAAACAAATTGTGAATTTCATTTAAAAACAAGTTTTGTTGACTATATTTCTTATTCAATGATTGATTCACTATTGGAATCATTTTATCATTTAAATCATGATTTCCCTTTTTGTTTTTGACAAACTTTGGTTTCCATGAATCATTGACATGTTGATTTTCATCAAACGAATGTCTATGATTAGATCTTTTAAAGTTAGAAAAATATCTGGAAGGGTATGCACATGGTGAACTTCTTTGGACAGACCTTCTCGGCTTGTAGTAGCACTCGGATGTGTTGTGATTTACCATGTCACAGAAGGAACAATACTTGTTGTAGTAACATTCCATTGTGTCGTGGTTGTACATCTGACTGTTGATGCAGTACTTGTTGTAGCAGCATTCTGATGTCATGTGATTGTACATCTCACATATCTCGAAGTACTTCTGATGAGCCTTGAAGGGAGACTTCTTTCCTTTCTTCTGAGAAGTCTTTGCTGTTGAAGATTGCTGTTTCTGAGAAGCTTTGACCTCTGAATCTTGTTGAATCTTTCTTGAAGGAGCTGGAGTCTTGAACTTGTCACCTTTTGACCCAAAAGGAAAGACACCTTGACTATAAATACAATCTGAGATATGATGAGTTTCAGAGTCACAGATTAAACAGTATACGTCACTGTTTGAATCACTCGGGGATTCGGAATCTTGAGACTTTGAAGTAGAAGGAGTCTGTGGTGTAGAATCAGATGAAGCGCCCTTTGTCTTGTTCTTCTTGGCTTTGCTCTTCTTTCTTCTAACCTTCTTCTTCTTCTTCTTCGACTGAAACTCTTGTGTCTTTTCTTCTTCTTCTTGAGAAGATAGTGATCCAACAATTCCGGTTGGCACTTATCTCTCATCTTTCTTTTCAACAGACTTTTCTTTTTCGACTTCTTCTTTGATAAGCACAAGATCAGATTGTGATCTGTTGAGTTTATCAATGAGCTCCATAAGTTGAACATTCTGATTATGCTTTTCGATAAGCATTGAATCAACATTCTGTGTAAGAGATTTGAATCTGTCTTCACACAGTTTGTGATCTTCTTGAAGACTTTTGAATTTCTCTTGTTCTTCTTGAAGCTTGGTTTTCAGACTGCTGTTTTCTGAATTAACCATTTCAGAGAGTTTCTTCAATGTTGTAATCTCTTCTTGCAAATCTTTGATCACACTGGATGAGTGTTCATTTGATTTTGCAGCTTCATTCTTGACATTCATTGCTTCTCTTTCACTTTTCTTGAGTGACTCTTCGAGAGATGTGATTCTTTGATCAGATATTTCGTGTTGTTCTTTTAGATTCTTGTGCATTTGCTCTTCGTTCTTGAGTTTATCACAAATCTTGAAAGAGTATATTCTGTAGTGTTCAACTTGTTGAAAACATTCTTTGGTGCACATCTTTTCTTGATTTCCTTTTCAGACATCAATTTCTCCATTTCTGATTTCAATTGAGCAATTGTCTCATCTTGCTTTGCAATGATTTCTGACAAGTTGCTAATTTCTTTATCTTTCTTTTCAATCTCATGAATGGAAAAAACATCATTGTTTTCACTCCAATCATACTCTTCTTCTTCATGTTGATTTTCATGAGAATTTGCTTGACTCACAAGAGCAAGTTTTGTGTGTTCATGAAAGTCTCTTCTCTTTTGATCACAAGCTTTGGCTAGTTGAAGAAATGTTGTTTCAAACATATGATTGAATTCTGTAATAAATTTATTGATATCTTCTCTTTTATTTTCTTCTCGGATCACTGTTAACATGCCCGTTGACAATTTTCTTGAATTTTCAAAGTCATTTTGATAACTTTTCTGGGAAGTCATGGTGGCTAAAAATGACTAATTTGAAATTTTGGAAAAATGAATTTTTCGATTTTCTGGGAAGTAATTTTTTTTTTTTTTTAGAGACGGGTCACTGTTGGGACGTGTCAACAATTGAGACGGGTGACAATTGAGACGGGTCACTGTTTGGTCGTGTCAACAACTTGGGACGGCTCACCAGTGCTTCACCCGGCTGAACAGTGCTTCACCCAGCTGAACAGTGCTTCACCCGGCTGAACAGTGTTTTCTTCTTTCACCCGGCTGAATAGTATCAAACTTCACCCGGCTGAACAGTACTTCACCCGGCTGAACAGTGAATTTTTCTTTTCACCCGGCTGAACAGTGGATTTTTCTTTCTTCACACGGCTGAATAGTGTATCACCCGGCTGAATAGTATATCAAACTTCACTGTTTGGACGTGTGAGCCACTATTTGGACGGGTCAACTTAGTGGTTTCAATCACTTAGGAAAATTTCTTGAATCAATCACTCAATTCTTCAATTCTTCTTCTGATTATGATAAGTTTCTGGGCAAATATCAATCAATTCTTCAAATCTTCATATCAGATTGACTTTTCAAAGTCAAAATTATGATGAACACAAGATCAATTCTTCAATATTTGTTGTTTTTGTTCAATTCAATACTCGTATTAGCTAAGGAATGATGTTTCTAACAATCCTTAAAAGTATTACACCTTGAAACAAGCTAAATCTCATTCAGATCCGGATTTTTGATGAAGAACACAACAAGTGGGTTTTGAAACAAATTGACAAAATATGGATTGAAATCAACAAATCAGTGATGTTTGATCATGAACGAAGCTTAGGATAGTGATTTCTAACACATATCAATCATCAATTTCTCAATATCATCAACAATTTCCAGATCACAAAATTTGAGCAGTGAAATGACGAACATGAACAATTTCTTCAAAAACTCAATCAAATCTTCACCAATTGATCTCAAACTTTGCAGTTCTTTACACAAACATGAATCATGACGTTCAAAGGACTCGGACGAATTCATTAGGTGTATTATGTAGTTTTAAAGTTTCGTACGGTGATGTAAGATGTTCTTAGGAGTTGTAATGCTTCTTTAATTATTCTAACGTGCTTTTCATGTTCCTAATGTCGCATACTGAGTCGTAACATGTCCTGAGTTGTCGTACGATGTTCAAAGAACTTTGACAAATTCATTAGATTTAATATGGAGTTTTAAGGTTTTGTTCGGTGTTGTTAGGAGTTGTAAGGTGTCCTATATTATACTAACGTGCTTTTCAAGGTGCTAATGTGCATACAGAGCCGTAAGATGTTCTAAGTTGTCGTACGATGTTCAAAGGACTCGGATGAATTCATTAGGTTTATTATGGAGTATTTTTATTTTACGTACGGTATTATAATGTGTTGTTAGGATTTGTGAGGTTTCGTACTTTTTACCAACATGCTTTTCAAGGTGCTAATGTGACATACAGAGTCGTAAGATATGCTAAGTTTTCGTACGATGTTTAAATGACTCGGAGGAATTCATTAGTTTTTTTGGAGTTTTATAATTTCGTACGGTGTTGTAAGGTGTTGTTAAGAGTTGTAAAGGGTCCAACATGATACTAATGTGCTTTTCAAAGTGCTAATATGGCATAAAGAGTCGTAAGATGTCTTAAGTTGGCGTATGACGTTCAAAGGACTCGGACGAATTAATTAGGTGTATTATGGAGTTTTAAAGTTTCGTACGGTGATGTAAGATGTTCTTAGGAGTTGTAATGCGTCCTTAATTATTCTTACGTGCTTTTCTTGTTGCTAGTGTCGCATACGGAGTCGTAACATGTCCCGAGTTGTCGTACGATGTTCAAAGGACTTGGACAAATTCATTAGGTTTATTATGGAGTTTCCAGGTTTTGTTCGGTGTTGTTAGGAGTTGTAAGGTGTCCTATATTATACTAACGTGCTTTTCAAGGGGCTAATGTGCATACAGAGCCGTAAGATGTCCTAAGTTGACGTACGATGTTCAAAGGAGTCGGATGAATTCATTAGGTTTATTATGGAGTATTTTTATTTTACGTACGGTATTATAATGTGTTGTTAGGATTTGTGAGGTTTCGTACTTTTTACCAACATGCTTTTCAAGGTGCTAATGTGACATACAGAGTCGTAAGATATTCTAAGTTTTCGTACGATGTTTAAATGACTCGGAGGAATTCATTAGGTTTTTTTTGGAGTTTTATAATTTCGTACGGTGTTGTTAGGAGTTTTAAAGATTCCAACATTATGCTAACATGCTTTTCAAAGTGCTAATATGGCATAAAGAGTCGTAAGATGTCTTAAGTTGGCGTATGACGTTCAAAGGACTCGGATGAATTCATTAGGTGTATTATGGAGTTTTAATGTTTCGTACGGTGATGTAAGATGTTCTTAGGAGTTGCAATGCTTTCTTAATTATTCTAACGTGCTTTTCATGTTGCTAATGTCGCATACTGAGTCGTAACATGTCCTGAGTTGTCGTACGATGTTCAAAGGACTTTGGCAAATTCATTAGGTTTATTATGGAGTTTTAAGGTTTTGTTCGGTGTTGTAAGGTGTCCTATATTATACTAACGTGCTTTTCAAGGTGCTAATGTGCATACAGAGCCGTAAGGTGTTTTAAGTTGTCGTACGATGTTCAAAAGACTCGGATGAATTCATTAGGTTTATTATGGAGTATTTTTATTTTACGTACGGTATTATAATGTGTTGTTAGGATTTGTGAGGTTTCTTACTTTTTACCAACAGGCTTTTCAAGGTGCTAATGTGACATACAGAGTCGTAAGATATTCTAAATTTGCGTACGATGTTTAAATGACTCGGAGGAATTCATTAGGTTTTTTTAGGATTTTTATAATTTCGTACGGTGTTGTTAGGAGTTTTAAAGATTCCAACATTATACTAACATGCTTTTCAAAGTGCTAATATGGCATAAAGAGTCGTAAGATGTCTTAAGTTGGCGTATGACGTTCAAAGGACTCGGACGAATTAATTAGGTGTATTATGGAGTTTTAAAGTTTCGTACGGTGATGTAAGATGTTCTTAGGAGTTGTAATGCGTCCTTAATTATTCTTACGTGCTTTTCTTGTTGCTAATGTCGCATACTGAGTCGTAACATGTCCCGAGTTGTCGTACGATGTTCAAAGGACTTGGACAAATTCATTAGGTTTATTATGGAGTTTCAAGGTTTTGTTCGGTGTTGTTAGGAGTTGTAAGGTGTCCTATATTATACTAACGTGCTTTTCAAGGGGCTAATGTGCATACAGAGCCGTAAGATGTCCTACGTTGACGTACGATGTTCAAAGGAATCGGATGAATTCATTAGGTTTATTATGGAGTATTTTTATTTTACGTACGGTATTATAATGTGTTGTTAGGATTTGTGAGGTTTCGTACTTTTTACCAACATGCTTTTCAAGGTGCTAATGTGACATACAGAGTCGTAAGATATTCTAAGTTTTCGTACGATGTTTAAATGACTCGGAGGAATTCATTAGGTTTTTTTTGGAGTTTTATAATTTCGTACAGTATTGTTAGGAGTTTTAAAGATTCCAACATTATACTAACATGCTTTTCAAAGTGCTAATATGGCATAAAGAGTCGTAAGATGTCTTAAGTTGGCGTATGACGTTCAAAGGACTCGGACGAATTCATTAGGTGTATTATGGAGTTTTAATGTTTCGTACGGTGATGTAAGATGTTCTTAGGAGTTGCAATGCTTTCTTAATTATTCTAACGTGCTTTTCATGTTGCTAATGTCGCATACGCAGTCGTAACATGTCCTAAGTTGTCGTACGATGTTCAAAGGACTTTGGCAAATTCATTAGGTTTATTATGGAGTTTTAAGGTTTTGTTCGATGTTGTTAGGAGTTGTAAGGTGTCATATATTATACTAACGTGCTTTTCAAGGTGCTAATGTGCATACAGAGCCGTAAGGTGTTTTAAGTTGTCGTACGATGTTCAAAGGACTCGGATGAATTCATTAGGTTTATTATGGAGTATTTTTATTTTACGTACGGTATTATAATGTGTTGTTAGGATTTGTGAGGTTTCTTACTTTTTACCAACATGCTTTTCAAGGTGCTAATGTGACATACAGAGTCGTAAGATATTCTAAATTTGCGTACGATGTTTAAATGACTCGGAGGAATTCATTAGGTTTTTTTAGGATTTTTATAATTTCGTACGGTGTTGTTAGGAGTTTTAGAGATTCCAACATTATACTAACATGCTTTTCAAAGTGCTAATATAGCATAAAGAGTCGTAAGATGTCTTAAGTTGGCGTATGACGTTCAAAGGACTCGGACGAATTAATTAGGTGTATTATGGAGTTTTAAAGTTTCGTACGGTGATGTAAGATGTTCTTAGGAGTTGTAATGCGTCCTTAATTATTCTTACGTGCTTTTCTTGTTGCTAATGTCGCATACTGAGTCGTAACATGTCCCGAGTTGTCGTATGATGTTCAAAGGACTTGGACAAATTCATTAGGTTTATTATGGAGTTTAAAGGTTTTGTTCGGTGTTGTTAGGAGTTGTAAGGTGTCCTATATTATACTAACGTGCTTTTCAAGGGGCTAATGTGCATACAGAGCCGTAAGATGTCCTAAGTTGACGTACAATGTTCAAAGGAATCGGATGAATTCATTAGGTTTATTATGGAGTATTTTTATTTTTCGTACGGTATTATAATGTGTTGTTAGCTTTTGTGAGGTTTCGTACTTTTTACCAACATGCTTTTCATGGTGCTAATGTGACATACAGAGTCGTAAGATATTCTAAGTTTTCGTACGATGTTTAAATGACTCGGAGGAATTCATTAGGTTTTTTTTGGAGTTTTATAATTTCGTACAGTATTGTTAGGAGTTTTAAAGATTCCAACATTATACTAACATGCTTTTCAAAGTGCTAATATGGCATAAAGAGTCGTAAGATGTCTTAAGTTGGCGTATGACGTTCAAAGGACTCGGACGAATTCATTAGGTGTATTATGGAGTTTTAATGTTTCGTACGGTGATGTAAGATGTTCTTAGGAGTTGCAATGCTTTCTTAATTATTCTAACGTGCTTTTCATGTTGCTAATGTCGCATACGCAGTCGTAACATGTCCTAAGTTGTCGTACGATGTTCAAAGGACTTTGGCAAATTCATTAGGTTTATTATGGAGTTTTAAGGTTTTGTTCGATGTTGTTAGGAGTTGTAAGGTGTCATATATTATACTAACGTGCTTTTCAAGGTGCTAATGTGCATACAGAGCCGTAAGGTGTTTTAAGTTGTCGTACGATGTTCAAAGGACTCGGATGAATTCATTAGGTTTATTATGGAGTATTTTTATTTTACGTACGGTATTATAATGTGTTGTTAGGATTTGTGAGGTTTCTTACTTTTTACCAACATGCTTTTCAAGGTGCTAATGTGACATACAGAGTCGTAAGATATTCTAAATTTGCGTACGATGTTTAAATGACTCGGAGGAATTCATTAGGTTTTTTTAGGATTTTTATAATTTCGTACTGTGTTGTTAGGAGTTTTAAAGATTCCAACATTATACTAACATGCTTTTCAAAGTGCTAATATAGCATAAAGAGTCGTAAGATGTCTTAAGTTGGCGTATGACGTTCAAAGGACTCGGACGAATTAATTAGGTGTATTATGGAGTTTTAAAGTTTCGTACGGTGATGTAAGATGTTCTTAGGAGTTGTAATGCGTCCTTAATTATTCTTACGTGCTTTTCTTGTTGCTAATGTCGCATACTGAGTCGTAACATGTCCCGAGTTGTCGTATGATGTTCAAAGGACTTGGACAAATTCATTAGGTTTATTATGGAGTTTAAAGGTTTTGTTCGGTGTTGTTAGGAGTTGTAAGGTGTCCTATATTATACTAACGTGCTTTTCAAGGGGCTAATGTGCATACAGAGCCGTAAGATGTCCTAAGTTGACGTACAATGTTCAAAGGAATCGGATGAATTCATTAGGTTTATTATGGAGTATTTTTATTTTTCGTACGGTATTATAATGTGTTGTTAGCTTTTGTGAGGTTTCGTACTTTTTACCAACATGCTTTTCAAGGTGCTAATGTGACATACAGAGTCGTAAGATATTCTAAGTTTTCGTACGATGTTTAAATGACTCGGAGGAATTCATTAGGTTTTTTTTGGAGTTTTATAATTTCGTACGGTGTTGTTAGGAGTTTTAAAGATTCCAACATTATACTAACATGCTTTTCAAAGTGCTAATATGGCATAAAGAGTAGTAAGATGTCTTAAGTTGGCGTATGACGTTCAAAGGACTCGGACGATTTCATTTGGTGTATTATGGAGTTTTAAAGTTTCGTACGGTGATGTAAGATGTTCTTAGGAGTTGCAATGCTTTCTTAATTATTCTAATGTGCTTTTTTATGTTGCTAATGTCGCATACTGTGACACCCCGCCCGGCGGCGGAAACACCGGGCTGTCATTGGAATTGGATATCAATAGTAAACAAAGCTCATGGTATTTATTTATTAAGTTCAATAATGACGTAGTAAGTTTTGAACCTAAGTCTTAAATGAATACGACAAAAGTAATAAAACCGAAACAGTAACTATAATTGTCTGATTTATTATTTTAGGTCCAAGGCAATCCTATGTCTTGGCAAAAGCAGCAAAAATAATCAAGCAACACCTGAAATATGTAAAAATAAAGTTAGCTATTTAAAGCTAGTGAGTAAACCACAATTTGAATACATAAATATATAGAAATCCGAGATCATCATAATATGCTGCGCAATCTTACATGCATAGCTATTTCATATCATTCTCGACCATGACACCTTGAACACACATTGAACACACATTGAACACCATCATTGTAAAGCAACTTGTAATCATTTGTCATGAGGAACCAACTCATGTTGTAAATTAAAGATAACCTTTTTAGTAACCGTCACGTAATCGTCTCGATATAGGTTATCAATAATTATTTTTGCAACTTAGGGACATAGCATAGCAACTTGTAACATAGCAACTTGTAACATTGAAATTGAATGGCCGGGTTTAAATCACCTGTTTTGAAATACATGCAGGTGGGTTTGTCAAACCATTAGCGCTAACATTGTACCGGTGGGATTACTAAGTAACAATACTACTTTAAACTACCACATAAGGATTGCATCTTGCCGCGGAACAAGACTAACACATTTAATGATCTCATTTGAAAAACAAATAGAAAATTGAAAACATTATATAGTAATTGAACATATTTCAGCCCCAAAAAGTAATAGTAAAAAGGGAGTGAATTTACTCACCTTGAAACTCGGGCACAAAACAAATAGTAAATAGTCTTGAATTGAACCGAGGATCGTCAAGATATTAGAATCACCTAATTAAATGACAATCCTAACATAGAAACGAAACAATAGCAACAAGAATTATAATCAGAAAATCTAGGGTTTCGGATTTGGGATTTTAGGGTTTTAAATTACAAATTGGAAATTAGGGTTTTAAAATACAGATTGGGAATTAGGGTTTTGAAATATAGTTTTGGAAATTAGGTTTCAAATTGCGAATTGGGGTTTTGGTACGAAACGTAACAATATTTTTCGTATTAAAAGAATCTATTTATTTTTGTTTTATTGAAATAATATTTGTAATATATACTCCTAAAAATGTAAATTTATTATTTGTGTATATGTATTAAAAAAAACTTATATTTATTTTTTTTATGCTTTAACATAATATTTACTTGAAATATGTTATTTAGGTTATTTAGAAAATATAGATTTACCTTTAAAATGTGTAAAAATAAGAAAGTTGAAGAAAATTGGTTGTGGGACTCGAACCCACGACCTTACTATCTATATCACAAGAACAAACCAGCAGACCATATCATATTTTGTTAACATTCCCAACTTTTAAAAGTTTTAACACCAAAACCCATTTGAACACAAACCCTAAAATCAAGAATCATCGAATTGAATCAGATTTGTACAATGAAACCAGAATTTGAATAGGGGCTTCGAATCTATGAATGATATGGATCATTTTCATATAAGTAACTTACTAGATGGTTGACGAATTAGATCAAAAGGGTTGAAGAACAAGAACGCGACGGGTTTGGATTCGAACAGGGACGTAGAGACTTCTAGGATGCAATTCCTTTTGCAGAAACAATCCTCAAGATGCCACGAATGAAAGCCCTAAGTCAATTGAAGATGAAAACCATGTTTAGGTGCTCGGTTGATGATGAACAAGAATGAAAAAAAATGGAGATTACTTACTGATTTGCGGTTGATGATTCGAGCAATTGGAGATGCAGAGGGTTAGAACGAGTCTAGAAGGTTGTTTTTGTCGAATGAATTGTGTTTTAGTTGCCAGGAAGTAGTAGAACAGTTACGAGTTTGATTACGAGTTATTTGGATTAATTGGTTGTTAATTCGTTGTTATTAATTCAATTGAATGCTAGAAACAGCTTATAATCGATTATATGATTGTTTTGATTAAGGTAATTTACTGAATCGGACGTTTTGAAACGATTGGAATTATTGGGTTTTGATTTCGGTTTATGAAACAAGAAATTGAAACACCAAATGGTGTTTAGATAACGATTAAGGGTTCGTAACTTGCTTAGAATAAGGTTAGGATGATTTTTGGTGGGTTGAATCGGGTTTTAACGTAGCTAAATCGCAGAAATGGGGGTCGCCGGAAAAACGGCTCCGGTGGCCGGAGTTGCCACCGGAATTGCGGGCAGAAGAAGAAAAGGGACGGGGGTTGTTTGGGTAATTATTATCTTACAGTTTTGGTCCCTCCAGATACAAATGCTTGTTATTATTAATTTCAAACTTTAGATTAAGTTTTAAAGTTTACATAAATGGCCCAAAGTTAATTAATATATATTTTAACTAACCAATCTAACCGAGTTGAGACGTAACGATTATATAAGTGACGTTTTTATGTTTTTATTTCGTTTTTGACGTCAATGGTTATTTCAAGACTTTAATACGTTTTCATCTTTAATAATCTTTATAAATTTCCTTTATAAAACACTTATATATATATATATATATATATAATGTATTTATGTACTTTGAAGATTAAATAATTGTTTTTAAGTGTTTAATTTGGTAAACGTTGAATAATAATTTGGTCGTTATATATTAAAGACGAGAATGACGTTAGGCTTGACATATTTATATATATAATTTTAATAACAAAACGTTACATTTAAAAGAGGTAATTACGAGTACATTAAAGATGGATAATCTTGGGTTCGAGTCGGGCATTCGGGTTCGGGTTTGGGGCTGATGTCACACATACTGAGTCGTAACATGTCCTGAGTTGTCGTACGATGTTCAAAGGACTTGGACAAATTCAATAGGTTTATTATGGAGTTTTAAGGTTTTGTTCGGTGTTGTTAGGAGTTGTAAGGTGTCCTATATTATACTAACGTGCTTTTCAAGGTGCTAATGTGCATACAGAGTCGTAAGATGTCCTAAGTTGTCGTACGATGTTGAAAGGACTCGGATGAACTCATTAGGTTTATTATGGAGTATTTTTATTTCACGTACTGTATTATAAAGTGCTGTTAGGATTTGTGAGGTTTCGTACTTTTTACCAACATGCTTTTCAAGGTGCTAATGTGACATACAGAGTCGTAAGATATTCTAAGTTTTCGTACGATGTTTAAATGACTCGGATGAATATATTAGGTTTTTTTTGGAGTTTTATAATTTCGTACGGTGTTGTTAGGAGTTTTAAAGATTCCAACATTATACTAACATGCTTTTCAAAGTGCTAATATGGCATAAAGAGTCGTAAGATGTCTTAAGTTGGCGTATGACGTTCAAAGGACTCGGACGAATTCATTAGGTGTATTATGGATTTTTAAAGTTTCGTACGGTGATGTAAGATGTTCTTAGGAGTTGTAATACTTCCTTAATTATTCTAACGTGCTTTTCATGTTGCTAATGTCGCATACTGAGTCGTAACATGTCCTGAGTTGTCGTACGATGTTCAAAGGACTTGGACAAATTCAATAGGTTTATTATGGAGTTTTAAGGTTTTGTTCGGTGTTGTTAGGAGTTGTAAGGTGTCCTATATTATACTAACATGCTTTTCAAGGTGCTAATGTGCATACAGAGCCGTAAGATGTCCTAAGTTGTCGTACGATGTTGAAAGGACTCGGATGAACTCATTAGGTTTATTATGGAGTATTTTTATTTCACGTACTATATTATAATGTGCTGTTAGGATTTGTGAGGTTTCGTACTTTTTACCAACATGCTTTTCAAGGTGCTAATGTGACATACAGAGTCGTAAGATATTCTAAGTTTTCGTACGATGTTTAAATGACTCAGATGAATATATTAGGTTTTTTTTGGAGTTTTATAATTTCGTACGGTGTTGTTAGGAGTTTTAAAGATTCCAACATTATACTAACATGCTTTTCAAAGTGCTAATATGGCATAAAGAGTCGTAAGATGTCTTAAGTTGGCGTATGACGTTCAAAGGACTCGGACGAATTCATTAGGTGTATTATGGATTTTTAAAGTTTCGTACGGTGATGTAAGATGTTCTTAGGAGTTGTAATACTTCCTTAATTATTCTAACGTGCTTTTCATGTTGCTAATGTCGCATACTGAGTCGTAACATGTCCTGAGTTGTCGTACGATGTTCAAAGGACTTGGACAAATTCATTAGGTTTATTATGGAGTTTTAAGGTTTTGTTCGGTGTTGTTAGGAGTTGTAAGGTGTCCTATATTATACTAACGTGCTTTTCAAGGTGCTAATGTGCATACAGAGCCGTAAGATGTCCTAAGTTGTCGTACGATGTTGAAAGGACTCGGATGAACTCATTAGGTTTATTATGGAGTATTTTTATTTCACGTACTGTATTATAATGTGCTGTTAGGATTTGTGAGGTTTCGTACTTTTTACCAACATGCTTTTCAAGGTGCTAATGTGACATACAGAGTCGTAAGATATTCTAAGTTTTCGTACGATGTTTAAATGACTCGGATGAATATATTAGGTTTTTTTGGAGTTTTATAATTTCGTACGGTGTTGTTAGGAGTTTTAAAGATTCCAACATTATACTAACATGCTTTTCAAAGTGCTAATATGGCATAAAGAGTCGTAAGATATCTTAAGTTGGCGTATGACGTTCAAAGGACTCGGACGAATTCATTAGGTGTATTATGGATTTTTAAAGTTTCGTACGGTGATGTAAGATGTTCTTAGGAGTTGTAATACTTCCTTAATTATTCTAACGTGCTTTTCATGTTGCTAATGTCGCATACTGAGTCGTAACATGTCCTGAGTTGTCGTACGATGTTCAAAGGACTTGGACAAATTCATTAGGTTTATTATGGAGTTTTAAGGTTTTGTTCGGTGTTGTTAGGAGTTGTAAGGTGTCCTATATTATACTAACGTGCTTTTCAAGGTGCTAATGTGCATACAGAGCCGTAAGATGTCCTAAGTTGGCGTACGATGTTGAAAGGACTCGGATGAACTCATTAGGTTTATTATGGAGTATTTTTATTTCACGTACTGTATTATAATGTGCTGTTAGGATTTGTGAGGTTTCGTACTTTTTACCAACATGCTTTTCAAGGTGCTAATGTGACATACAGAGTCGTAAGATATTCTAAGTTTTCGTACGATGTTTAAATGACTCAGATGAATATATTAGGTTTTTTTTGGAGTTTTATAATTTCGTACGGTGTTGTTAGGAGTTTTAAAGATTCCAACATTATACTAACATGCTTTTCAAAGTGCTAATATGGCATAAAGAGTCGTAAGATGTCTTAAGTTGGCGTATGACGTTCAAAGGACTCGGACGAATTCATTAGGTGTATTATGGATTTTTAAAGTTTCGTACGGTGATGTAAGATGTTCTTAGGAGTTGTAATACTTCCTTAATTATTCTAACGTGCTTTTCATGTTGCTAATGTCGCATACTGAGTCGTAACATGTCCTGAGTTGTCGTACGATGTTCAAAGGACTTGGACAAATTCATTAGGTTTATTATGGAGTTTTAAGGTTTTGTTCGGTGTTGTTAGGAGTTGTAAGGTGTCCTATATTATACTAACGTGCTTTTCAAGGTGCTAATGTGCATACAGAGCCGTAAGATGTCCTAAGTTGGCGTACGATGTTGAAAGGACTCGGATGAACTCATTAGGTTTATTATGGAGTATTTTTATTTCACGTACTGTATTATAATGTGCTGTTAGGATTTGTGAGGTTTCGTACTTTTTACCAACATGCTTTTCAAGGTGCTAATGTGACATACAGAGTCGTAAGATATTCTAAGTTTTCGTACGATGTTTAAATGACTCGGAGGAATAGATTAGGTTTTTTTTGGAGTTTTATAATTTCGTACGGTGTTGTTAGGAGTTTTAAAGATTCCAACATTATACTAACATGCTTTTCAAAGTGCTAATATGGCATAAAGAGTCGTAAGATGTCTTAAGTTGGCGTATGACGTTCAAAGGACTCGGACGAATTCATTAGGTGTATTATGGATTTTTAAAGTTTCGTACGGTGATGTAAGATGTTCTTAGGAGTTGTAATACTTCCTTAATTATTCTAATGTTCTTTTCATGTTGCTAATGTCGCATACTGAGTCGTAACATGTCCTGAGTTGTCGTACGATGTTCAAAGGACTTGGACAAATTCATTAGGTTTATTATGGAGTTTTAAGGTTTTGTTCGGTGTTGTTAGGAGTTGTAAGGTGTCCTATATTATACTAACGTGCTTTTCAAGGTGCTAATGTGCATACAGAGCCGTAAGATGTCCTAAGTTGTCGTACGATGTTGAAAGGACTCGGATGAACTCATTAGGTTTATTATGGAGTATTTTTATTTCACGTACTGTATTATAATGTGCTGTTAGGATTTGTGAGGTTTCGTACTTTTTACCAACATGCTTTTCAAGGTGCTAATGTGACATACAGAGTCGTAAGATATTCTAAGTTTTCGTACGATGTTTAAATGACTCGGAGGAATATATTAGGGTTTTTTTGGAGTTTTATAATTTCGTACGGTGTTGTTAGGAGTTTTAAAGATTCCAACATTATACTAACATGCTTTTCAAAGTGCTAATATGGCATAAAGAGTCGTAAGATGTCTTAAGTTGGCGTATGACGTTCAAAGGACTCGGACGAATTCATTAGGTGTATTATGGATTTTTAAAGTTTTGTACGGTGATGTAAGATGTTCTTAGGAGTTGTAATACTTCCTTAATTATTCTAACGTGCTTTTCATGTTGCTAATGTCGCATACTGAGTCGTAACATGTCCTGAGTTGTCGTACGATGTTCAAAGGACTTGGACAAATTCATTAGGTTTATTATGGAGTTTTAAGGTTTTGTTCGGTGTTGTTAGGAGTTGTAAGGTGTCCTATATTATACTAACGTGCTTTTCAAGGTGCTAATGTGCATACAGAGCCGTAAGATGTCCTAAGTTGTCGTACGATGTTGAAAGGACTCGGATGAACTCATTAGGTTTATTATGGAGTATTTTTATTTCACGTACTGTATTATAATGTGCTATTAGGATTTGTGAGGTTTCGTACTTTTTACCAACATGCTTTTCAAGGTGCTAATGTGACAGACAGAGTCGTAAGATATTCTAAGTATTCGTACGATGTTTAAATGACTCGGAGGAATTCATTAGGTTTTTTTTGGAGTTTTATAATTTCGTACGGTGTTGTTAGGAGTTTTAAAGATTCCAACATTCTACTAACATGCTTTTCAAAGTGCTAATATGGCATAATGAGTCGTAAGATGTCTTAAGTTGGCATATGACGTTCAAAGGACTCGGACGAATTAATTAGGTGTATTATGGAGTTTTAATGTTTCGTACGGTGATGTAAGATGTTCTTAGGAGTTGCAATGCTTTCTTAATTATTCTAATGTGCTTTTCATGTTGCTAATGTCGCATACTGGGTCGTAACATGTCCTGAGTTGTCGTACGATGTTCAAAGGACTTTGACAAATTCATTAGGTTTATTATGGAGTTTTAAGGTTTTGTTCGGTGTTGTTAGGAGTTGTAAGGTGTCCTATATTATACTAACGTGCTTTTCAAGGTGCTAATGTGCATACAGAGCCGTAAGATGTCCTAAGTTGTCGTACAATGTTGAAAGGACTCGGATGAATTCATTAGGTTTATTATGGAGTATTTTTATTTCACGTACGGTATTATAATGTGTTGTTAGGATTTGTGAGGTTTCGTACTTTTTACCAACATGCTTTTCAAGGTGCTAATGTGACATACAGAGTCGTAAGATATTCTAAGTTTTCGTATGATGTTTAAATGACTCGGAGGAATTCATTAGGTTTTTTTTGGAGTTTTATAATTTCGTACGGCGTTGTTAGGAGTTTTAAAGATTCCAACATTATACTAACATGCTTTTCAAAGTGCTAATATGGCATAAAGAGTCGTAAGATGTCTTAAGTTGGCATATGACGTTCAAAGGACTCGGATAAATTAATTAGGTGTATTATGGAGTTTTAAAGTTTCGTACGGTGATGTAAGATGTTCTTAGGAGTTGTAATGCGTCCTGATTTATTCTAACGTGCTTTTCATGTTGCTAATGTCGCATAGTGAGTCGTAACATGTCCTGAGTTGTCGTACGATGTTCAAAGGACTTGGACAAATTCATTAGGTTTATTATGGAGTTTTAAGGTTTTGTTCGGTGTTGTTAGGAGTTGTAAGGTGTCCTATATTATACTAACGTCCTTTTCAAGGTGCTAATGTGCATACAGAGCCGTAAGATGTCCTAAGTTGTCGTACGATGTTGAAAGGACTCGGATGAATTCATTAGGTTTATTATGGAGTATTTTTATTTCACGTACTGTATTATAATGTGCTGTTAGGATTTGTGAGGTTTCGTACTTTTTACCAACATGCTTTTCAAGGTGCTAATGTGACATATAGAGTCGTAAGATATTCTAAGTTTTCGTATGATGTTTAAATCACTCGGAGGAATTCATTAGTTTTTTTTGGAGTTTTATAATTTCGTACGGTGTTGTTAGGAGTTTTAAAGATTCCAACATTATACTAACATGCTTTTCAAAGTGCTAATATGGCATAAAAAGTCGTAAGATGTCTTAAGTTAGCGTATGACGTTCAAAGGACTCGGACGATTTAATTAGGTGTATTATGGAGTTTTAAAGTTTCGTACGGTGATGTAAGATGTTCTTAGGAGTTGCAATGCTTTCTTAATTATTCTAACGTGCTTTTCATGTTGCTAATGTCGCATAGTGAGTCGTAACATGTCCTGAGTTGTCGTACGATGTTCAAAGGACTTTGACAAATTCATTAGGTTTATTATGAAGTTTTAAGGTTTTGTTAGGTGTTGTTAGGAGTTGTAAGGTGTCCTATATTATACTAACGTGCTTTTCAAGGTGCTAATGTGCATACAGAGCCGTAAGATGTCCTAAGTTGTCGTACAATGTTGAAAGGACTCGGATGAATTCATTAGGTTTATTATGGAGTATTTTTATTTCACGTACTGTATTATAATGTGCTGTTAGGATTTGTGAGGTTTCGTACTTTTTACCAACATGCTTTTCAAGGTGCTAATGTGACATACAGAGTCGTAAGATATTCTAAGTTTTCGTATGATGTTTAAATCACTCGGAGGAATTCATTAGTTTTTTTTGGAGTTTTATAATTTCGTACGGTGTTGTTAGGAGTTTTAAAGATTCCAACATTATACTAACATGCTTTTCAAAGTGCTAATATGGCATAAAGAGTCGTAAGATGTCTTAAGTTAGCGTATGACGTTCAAAGGACTCGGACGATTTAATTAGGTGTATTATGGAGTTTTAAAGTTTCGTACGGTGATGTAAGATGTTCTTAGGAGTTGCAATGCTTTCTTAATTATTCTAATGTGCTTTTCATGTTGCTAATGTCGCATACTGAGTCGTAACATGTCCTGAGTTGTCGTACGATGTTCAAAGGACTTTGACAAATTCATTAGGTTTATTATGGAGTTTTAAGGTTTTGTTCGATATTGTTAGGAGTTGTAAGGTGTCCTATATTATACTAACGTGCTTTTCAAGGTGCTAATGTGCATACAGAGCCGTAAGATGCCTAAGTTGTCGTACGATGTTGAAAGGACTCGGATGAATTCATTAGGTTTATTATGGAGTATTTTTATTTCACGTACTGAATTATAATGTGCTGTTAGGATTTTTGAGGTTTCTTACTTTTTACCAACATGCTTTTCAAGGTGCTAATGTGACATACAGAGTCGTAAGATATTCTAAGTTTTCGTACGATGTTTAAATGACTCGGAGGAATTCATTAGGTTTTTTTTGGAGTTTTATAATTTCGTACGGTGTTGTTAGGAGTTTTAAAGATTCCAACATTATACTAACATGCTTTTCAAAGTGCTAATATGGCATAAAGAGTCGTAAGATGTCTTAAGTTGGCGTATGACGTTCAAAGGACTCGGACGAATTCATTAGGTGTATTATGGATTTTTAAAGTTTTGTACGGTGATGTAAGATGTTCTTAGGAGTTGTAATACTTCCTTAATTATTCTAACGTGCTTTTCATGTTGCTAATGTCGCATACTGAGTCGTAACATGTCCTGAGTTGTCGTACGATGTTCAAAGGACTTGGACAAATTCATTAGGTTTATTATGGAGTTTTAAGGTTTTGTTCGGTGTTGTTAGGAGTTGTAAGGTGTCCTATATTATACTAACGTGCTTTTCAAGGTGCTAATGTGCATACAGAGCCGTAAGATGTCCTAAGTTGTCGTACGATGTTGAAAGGACTCGGATGAACTCATTAGGTTTATTATGGAGTATTTTTATTTCACGTACTGTATTATAATGTGCTGTTAGGATTTGTGAGGTTTCGTACTTTTTACCAACATGCTTTTCAAGGTGCTAATGTGACAGACAGAGTCGTAAGATATTCTAAGTATTCGTACGATGTTTAAATGACTCGGAGGAATTCATTAGGTTTTTTTTGGAGTTTTATAATTTCGTACGGTGTTGTTAGGAGTTTTAAAGATTCCAACATTCTACTAACATGCTTTTCAAAGTGCTAATATGGCATAATGAGTCGTAAGATGTCTTAAGTTGGCATATGACGTTCAAAGGACTCGGACGAATTAATTAGGTGTATTATGGAGTTTTAATGTTTCGTACGGTGATGTAAGATGTTCTTAGGAGTTGCAATGCTTTCTTAATTATTCTAACGTGCTTTTCATGTTGCTAATGTCGCATACTGGGTCGTAACATGTCCTGAGTTGTCGTACGATGTTCAAAGGACTTTGACAAATTCATTAGGTTTATTATGGAGTTTTAAGGTTTTGTTCGGTGTTGTTAGGAGTTGTAAGGTGTCCTATATTATACTAACGTGCTTTTCAAGGTGCTAATGTGCATACAGAGCCGTAAGATGTCCTAAGTTGTCGTACAATGTTGAAAGGACTCGGATGAATTCATTAGGTTTATTATGGAGTATTTTTATTTCACGTACGGTATTATAATGTGTTGTTAGGATTTGTGAGGTTTCGTACTTTTTACCAACATGCTTTTCAAGGTGCTAATGTTACATACAGAGTCGTAAGATATTCTAAGTTTTCGTATGATGTTTAAATGACTCGGAGGAATTCATTGGGTTTTTTTTGGAGTTTTATAATTTCGTACGGCGTTGTTAGGAGTTTTAAAGATTCCAACATTATACTAACATGCTTTTCAAAGTGCTAATATGGCATAAAGAGTCGTAAGATGTCTTAAGTTAGCGTATGACGTTCAAAGGACTCGGACGATTTAATTAGGTGTATTATGGAGTTTTAAAGTTTCGTACGGTGATGTAAGATGTTCTTAGGAGTTGCAATGCTTTCTTAATTATTCTAATGTGCTTTTCATGTTGCTAATGTCGCATACTGAGTCGTAACATGTCCTGAGTTGTCGTACGATGTTCAAAGGACTTTGACAAATTCATTAGGTTTATTATGGAGTTTTAAGGTTTTGTTCGATATTGTTAGGAGTTGTAAGGTGTCCTATATTATACTAACGTGCTTTTCAAGGTGCTAATGTGCATACAGAGCCGTAAGATGCCTAAGTTGTCGTACGATGTTGAAAGGACTCGGATGAATTCATTAGGTTTATTATGGAGTATTTTTATTTCACGTACTGAATTATAATGTGCTGTTAGGATTTTTGAGGTTTCTTACTTTTTACCAACATGCTTTTCAAGGTGCTAATGTGACATACAGAGTCGTAAGATATTCTAAGTTTTCGTACGATGTTTAAATGACTCGGAGGAATTCATTAGGTTTTTTTTGGAGTTTTATAATTTCGTACGGTGTTGTTAGGAGTTTTAAAGATTCCAACATTATACTAACATGCTTTTCAAAGTGCTAATATGGCATAAAGAGTCGTAAGATGTCTTAAGTTGGCGTATGACGTTCAAAGGACTCGGACGAATTCATTAGGTGTATTATGGATTTTTAAAGTTTTGTACGGTGATGTAAGATGTTCTTAGGAGTTGTAATACTTCCTTAATTATTCTAACGTGCTTTTCATGTTGCTAATGTCGCATACTGAGTCGTAACATGTCCTGAGTTGTCGTACGATGTTCAAAGGACTTGGACAAATTCATTAGGTTTATTATGGAGTTTTAAGGTTTTGTTCGGTGTTGTTAGGAGTTGTAAGGTGTCCTATATTATACTAACGTGCTTTTCAAGGTGCTAATGTGCATACAGAGCCGTAAGATGTCCTAAGTTGTCGTACGATGTTGAAAGGACTCGGATGAACTCATTAGGTTTATTATGGAGTATTTTTATTTCACGTACTGTATTATAATGTGCTGTTAGGATTTGTGAGGTTTCGTACTTTTTACCAACATGCTTTTCAAGGTGCTAATGTGACAGACAGAGTCGTAAGATATTCTAAGTATTCGTACGATGTTTAAATGACTCGGAGGAATTCATTAGGTTTTTTTTGGAGTTTTATAATTTCGTACGGTGTTGTTAGGAGTTTTAAAGATTCCAACATTCTACTAACATGCTTTTCAAAGTGCTAATATGGCATAATGAGTCGTAAGATGTCTTAAGTTGGCATATGACGTTCAAAGGACTCGGACGAATTAATTAGGTGTATTATGGAGTTTTAATGTTTCGTACGGTGATGTAAGATGTTCTTAGGAGTTGCAATGCTTTCTTAATTATTCTAATGTGCTTTTCATGTTGCTAATGTCGCATACTGGGTCGTAACATGTCCTGAGTTGTCGTACGATGTTCAAAGGACTTTGACAAATTCATTAGGTTTATTATGGAGTTTTAAGGTTTTGTTCGGTGTTGTTAGGAGTTGTAAGGTGTCCTATATTATACTAACGTGCTTTTCAAGGTGCTAATGTGCATACAGAGCCGTAAGATGTCCTAAGTTGTCGTACAATGTTGAAAGGACTCGGATGAATTCATTAGGTTTATTATGGAGTATTTTTATTTCACGTACGGTATTATAATGTGTTGTTAGGATTTGTGAGGTTTCGTACTTTTTACCAACATGCTTTTCAAGGTGCTAATGTTACATACAGAGTCGTAAGATATTCTAAGTTTTCGTATGATGTTTAAATGACTCGGAGGAATTCATTGGGTTTTTTTTGGAGTTTTATAATTTCGTACGGCGTTGTTAGGAGTTTTAAAGATTCCAACATTATACTAACATGCTTTTCAAAGTGCTAATATGGCATAAAGAGTCGTAAGATGTCTTAAGTTGGCATATGACGTTCAAAGGACTCGGATAAATTAATTAGGTGTATTATGGAGTTTTAAAGTTTCGTACGGTGATGTAAGATGTTCTTAGGAGTTGTAATGCGTCCTGATTTATTCTAACGTGCTTTTCATGTTGCTAATGTCGCATAGTGAGTCGTAACATGTCCTGAGTTGTCGTACGATGTTCAAAGGACTTGGACAAATTCATTAGGTTTATTATGGAGTTTTAAGGTTTTGTTCGGTGTTGTTAGGAGTTGTAAGGTGTCCTATATTATACTAACGTCCTTTTCAAGGTGCTAATGTGCATACAGAGCCGTAAGATGTCCTAAGTTGTCTTACGATGTTGAAAGGACTCAGATGAATTCATTAGGTTTATTATGGAGTATTTTTATTTCACGTACTGTATTATAATGTGCTGTTAGGATTTGTGAGGTTTCGTACTTTTTACCAACATGCTTTTCAAGGTGCTAATGTGACATATAGAGTCGTAAGATATTCTAAGTTTTCGTATGATGTTTAAATCACTCGGAGGAATTCATTAGTTTTTTTTGGAGTTTTATAATTTCGTACGGTGTTGTTAGGAGTTTTAAAGATTCCAACATTATACTAACATGCTTTTCAAAGTGCTAATATGGCATAAAAAGTCGTAAGATGTCTTAAGTTAGCGTATGACGTTCAAAGGACTCGGACGATTTAATTAGGTGTATTATGGAGTTTTAAAGTTTCGTACGGTGATGTAAGATGTTCTTAGGAGTTGCAATGCTTTCTTAATTATTCTAACGTGCTTTTCATGTTGCTAATGTCGCATAGTGAGTCGTAACATGTCCTGAGTTGTCGTACGATGTTCAAAGGACTTTGACAAATTCATTAGGTTTATTATGAAGTTTTAAGGTTTTGTTAGGTGTTGTTAGGAGTTGTAAGGTGTCCTATATTATACTAACGTGCTTTTCAAGGTGCTAATGTGCATACAGAGCCGTAAGATGTCCTAAGTTGTCGTACAATGTTGAAAGGACTCGGATGAATTCATTAGGTTTATTATGGAGTATTTTTATTTCACGTACTGAATTATAATGTGCTGTTAGGATTTTTGAGGTTTCTTACTTTTTACCAACATGCTTTTCAAGGTGCTAATGTGACATACAGAGTCGTAAGATATTCTAAGTTTTCGTACGATGTTTAAATGACTCGGAGGAATTCATTAGGTTTTTTTTGGAGTTTTATAATTTCGTACGGTGTTGTTAGGAGTTTTAAAGATTCCAACATTATACTAACATGCTTTTCAAAGTGCTAATATGGCATAGAGAGTCGTAAGATGTCTTAAGTTGGCGTATGACGTTCAAAGGACTCGGACGAATTAATTAGGTGTATTATGGAGTTTTAAAGTTTCGTACGGTGATGTAAGATGTTCTTAGGAGTTGTAATGCGTCCTGATTTATTCTAACGTGCTTTTCATGTTGCTAATGTCGCATAGTGAGTCGTAACATGTCTTGAGTTGTCGTACGATGTTCAAAGGACTTGGACAAATTCATTAGGTTTATTATGGAGTTTTAAGGTTTTGTTCGGTGTTGTTAGGAGTTGTAAGGTGTCCTATATTATACTAACGTGCTTTTCAAGGTGCTAATGTGCATACAGAGCCGTAAGATGTCCTAAGTTGTCGTACGATGTTGAAAGGACTCGGATGAATTCATTAGGTTCATTATGGAGTATTTTTATTTCACGTACTGTATTATAATGTGCTGTTAGGATTTGTGAGGTTTCTTACTTTTTACCAACATGCTTTTCAAGGTGCTAATGTGACATACAGAGTCGTAAGATATTTTAAGTTTTCGTACGATGTTTAAATGACTCGGAGGAATTCATTAGGTTTTTTTTGGAGTTTTATAATTTCATACGGTGTTGTTAGGAGTTTTAAAGATTCCAACATTATGCTAACATGCTTTTCAAATTGCTAATATGGCATAAAGAGTCGTAAGATGTCTTAAGTTGGCGTATGACGTTCAAAGGACTCGGAAGAATTAATTAGGTGTATTATGGAGTTTTAAAGTTTCGTACGGTGATGTAAGATGTTCTTAGGAGTTGTAATGCGTCCTGATTTATTCTAACGTGCTTTTCATGTTGCTAATGTCGCATAGTGAGTCGTAACATGTCCTGAGTTGTCGTACGATGTTCAAAGGACTTGGACAAATTCTTTAGGTTTATTATGGAGTTTTAAGGTTTTGTTCGGTGTTGTTAGGAGTTGTAAGGTGTCCTATATTATACTAACGTGCTTTTCAAGGTGCTAATGTGCATACAGAGCCGTAAGATGTCCTAAGTTGTCCTACGATGTTGAAAGGACTCGGATGAATTCATTAGGTTTATTATGGAGTATTTTTATTTCACGTACTGTATTATAATGTGCTGTTAGGATTTGTGAGGTTTCTTACTTTTTACCAACATGCTTTTCAAGGTGCTAATGTGACATACAGAGTCGTAAGATATTCTAAGTTTTCGTACGATGTTTAAATGACTCGGAGGAATTCATTAGGTTTTTTTTTGAGTTTTATAATTTCGTACGGTGTTGTTAGGAGTTTTTAAGATTCCAACATTATACTAACATGCTTTTCAAAGTGCTAATATGGCATAAAGAGTCGTAAGATGTCTTAAGTTGGCGTATGACGTTCAAAGGACTCGGACGAATTAATTAGGTGTATTATGGAGTTTTAAAGTTTCGTACGGTGATGTAATATGTTCTTAGGAGTTGTAATGCGTCCTGATTTATTCTAACGTGCTTTTCATGTTGCTAATGTCGCATAGTGAGTCGTAACATGTCCTGAGTTGTCGTACGATGTTCAAAGGACTTGGACAAATTCATTATGTTTATTATGGAGTTTTAAGGTTTTGTTCGGTGTTGTTAGGAGTTGTAAGGTGTCCTATATTATACTAACGTGCTTTTCATGGTGCTAATGTGCATACAGAGCCGTAAGATGTCCTAAGTTGTCGTACGATGTTGAAAGGACTCGGATGAATTCATTAGGTTTATTATGGAGTATTTTTATTTCACGTACTGTATTATAATGTGCTGTTAGGATTTGTGAGGTTTCTTACTTTTTACCAACATGCTTTTCAAGGTGCTAATGTGACATACATAGTCGTAAGATATTCTAAGTTTTCGTACGATGTTTAAATGACTCGGAGGAATTCATTAGGTTTTTTTTGGAGTTTTATAATTTCGTACGGTGTTGTTTGGAGTTTTAAAGATTCCAACACTATACTAACATGCTTTTCAAAGTGCTAATATGGCATAAAGAGTAGTAAGATGTCTTAAGTTGGCGTATGACTTTCAAAGGACTCGGACGAATTAATTAGGTGTATTATGGAGTTTTAAAGTTTCGTATGGTGATGTAATATGTTCTTAGGAGTTGTAATGCGTCCTGATTTATTCTAACGTGCTTTTCATGTTGCTAATGTCGCATAGTGAGTCGTAACATGTCCTGAGTTGTCGTACGATGTTCAAAGGACTTGGACAAATTCATTAGGTTTATTATGGAGTTTTAAGGTTTTGTTCGGTGTTGTTAGGAGTTGTAAGGTGTCCTATATTATACTAACGTGCTTTTCAAGGTGCTAATGTGCATACAGAGCCGTAAGATGTCCTAAGTTGTCGTACGATGTTGAAAGGACTCGGATGAATTCATTAGGTTTATTATGGAGTATTTTTATTTCACGTACTGTATTATAATGTGCTGTTAGGATTTGTGAGGTTTCTTACTTTTTACCAACATGCTTTTGAAGGTGCTAATGTGACATACAGAGTCGTAAGATATTCTAAGTTTTCGTACGATGTTTAAATGACTCGGAGGAATTCATTAGGTTTTTTTTGGAGTTTTATAATTTCGTACGGTGTTGTTTGGAGTTTTAAAGATTCCAACACTATACTAACATGCTTTTCAAAGTGCTAATATGGCATAAAGAGTTGTAAGATGTCTTAAGTTGGCGTATGACTTTCAAAGGACTCGGACGAATTAATTAGGTGTATTATGGAGTTTTAAAGTTTCGTACGGTGATGTAATATGTTCTTAGGAGTTGTAATGCGTCCTGATTTATTCTAACGTGCTTTTCATGTTGCTAATGTCGCATAGTGAGTCGTAACATGTCCTGAGTTGTCGTACGATGTTCAAAGGACTTGGACAAATTCATTAGGTTTATTATGGAGTTTTAAGGTTTTGTTCGGTGTTGTTAGGAGTTGTAAGGTGTCCTATATTATACTAACGTGCTTTTCAAGGTGCTAATGTGCATACAGAGCCGTAAGATGTCCTAAGTTGTCGTACGATGTTGAAAGGACTCGGATGAATTCATTAGGTTTTTTATGGAGTATTTTTATTTCACGTACTCTATTATAATGTGCTGTTAGGATTTGTGAGGTTTCTTACTTTTTACCAACATGCTTTTCAAGGTGCTAATGTGACATACAGAGTCGTAAGATATTTTAAGTTTTCGTACGATGTTTAAATGACTCGGAGGAATTCATTAGGTTTTTTTTGGAGTTTTATAATTTCATACGGTGTTGTTAGGAGTTTTAAAGATTCCAACATTATGCTAACATGCTTTTCAAAGTGCTAATATGGCATAAAGAGTCGTAAGATGTCTTAAGTTGGCGTATGACGTTCAAAGGACTCGGACGAATTAATTAGGTGTATTATGGAGTTTTAAAGTTTCGTACGGTGATGTAAGATGTTCTTAGGAGTTGTAATGCGTCCTGATTTATTCTAACGTGCTTTTCATGTTGCTAATGTCGCATAGTGAGTCGTAACATGTCCTGAGTTGCCGTACGATGTTCAAAGGACTTGGACAAATTCTTTAGGTTTATTATGGAGTTTTAAGGTTTTGTTCGGTGTTGTTAGGAGTTGTAAGGTGTCCTATATTATACTAACGTGCTTTTCAAGGTGCTAATGTGCATACAGAGCCGTAAGATGTCCTAAGTTGTCCTACGATGTTGAAAGGACTCGGATGAATTCATTAGGTTTATTATGGAGTATTTTTATTTCACGTACTGTATTATAATGTGCTGTTAGGATTTGTGAGGTTTCTTACTTTTTACCAACATGCTTTTCAAGGTGCTAATGTGACATACAGAGTCGTAAGATATTCTAAGTTTTCGTACGATGTTTAAATGACTCGGAGGAACTCATTAGGTTTTTTTTGGAGTTTTATAATTTCGTACGGTGTTGTTTGGAGTTTTAAAGATTCCAACACTATACTAACATGCTTTTCAAAGTGCTAATATGGCATAAAGAGTAGTAAGATGTCTTAAGTTGGCGTATGACTTTCAAAGGACTCGGACGAATTAATTAGGTGTATTATGGAGTTTTAAAGTTTCGTACGGTGATGTAATATGTTCTTAGGAGTTGTAATGCGTCCTGATTTATTCTAACGTGCTTTTCATGTTGCTAATGTCGCATAGTGAGTCGTAACATGTCCTGAGTTGCCGTACGATGTTCAAAGGACTTGGACAAATTCTTTAGGTTTATTATGGAGTTTTAAGGTTTTGTTCGGTGTTGTTAGGAGTTGTAAGGTGTCCTATATTATACTAACGTGCTTTTCAAGGTGCTAATGTGCATACAGAGCCGTAAGATGTCCTAAGTTGTCGTACGATGTTGAAAGGACTCGGATGAATTCATTAGGTTTATTATGGAGTATTTTTATTTCACGTACTGTATTATAATGTGCTGTTAGGATTTGTGAGGTTTCTTACTTTTTACCAACATGCTTTTCAAGGTGCTAATGTGACATACACAGTCGTAAGATATTCTAAGTTTTCGTACGATGTTTAAATGACTCGGAGGAATTCATTAGGTTTTTTTTGGAGTTTTATAATTTCGTACGGTGTTGTTTGGAGTTTTAAAGATTCCAACACTATACTAACATGCTTTTCAAAGTGCTAATATGGCATAAAGAGTAGTAAGATGTCTTAAGTTGGCGTATGACTTTCAAAGGACTCGGACGAATTAATTAGGTGTATTATGGAGTTTTAAAGTTTCGTACGGTGATGTAATATGTTCTTAGGAGTTGTAATGCGTCCTGATTTATTCTAATGTGCTTTTCATGTTGCTAATGTCGCATAGTGAGTCGTAACATGTCCTGAGTTGTCGTACGATGTTCAAAGGACTTGGACAAATTCATTAGGTTTATTATGGAGTTTTAAGGTTTTGTTCGGTGTTGTTAGGAGTTGTAAGGTGTCCTATATTATACTAACGTGCTTTTCAAGGTGCTAATGTGCATACAGAGCCGTAAGATGTCCTAAGTTGTCGTACGATGTTGAAAGGACTCGGATAAATTCATTAGGTTTATTATGGAGTATTTTTATTTCACGTACTGTATTATAATGTGCTGTTAGGATTTGTGAGGTTTCTTACTTTTTACCAACATGCTTTTCAAGGTGCTAATGTGACATACAGAGTCGTAATATATTCTATATTTTCGTACGATGTTTAAATGACTCGGAGGAATTCATTAGGTTTTTTTTGGAGTTTTATAATTTCGTACGGTGTTGTTAGGAGTTTTAAAGATTCCAACATTATACTAACATGCTTTTCAAAGTGCTAATATGGCATAAAGAGTCGTAAGATGTCTTAAGTTGGCGTATGACGTTCAAAGGACTCGGACGAATTAATTAGGTGTATTATGGAGTTTTAAAGTTTCGTACGGTGATGTAAGATGTTCTTAGGAGTTGTAATGCGTCCTGATTTATTCTAACGTGCTTTTCATGTTGCTAATGTCGCATAGTGAGTCGTAACATGTCCTGAGTTGTCGTACGATGTTCAAAGGACTTGGACAAATTCATTAGGTTTATTATGGAGTTTTAAGGTTTTGTTCGGTGTTGTTAGGAGTTGTAAGGTGTCCTATATTATACTAACGTGCTTTTCAAGGTGCTAATGTGCATACAGAGCCGTAAGATGTCCTAAGTTGTCGTACGATGTTGAAAGGACTCGGATAAATTCATTAGGTTTATTATGGAGTATTTTTATTTCACGTACTGTATTATAATGTGCTGTTAGGATTTGTGAGGTTTCTTACTTTTTACCAACATGCTTTTCAAGGTGCTAATGTGACATACAGAGTCGTAATATATTCTATATTTTCGTACGATGTTTAAATGACTCGGAGGAATTCATTAGGTTTTTTTTGGAGTTTTATAATTTCGTACGGTGTTGTTAGGAGTTTTAAAGATTCCAACATTATACTAACATGCTTTTCAAAGTGCTAATATGGCATAAAGAGTCGTAAGATGTCTTAAGTTGGCGTATGACGTTCAAAGGACTCGGACGAATTAATTAGGTGTATTATGGAGTTTTAAAGTTTCGTACGGTGATGTAAGATGTTCTTAGGAGTTGTAATGCGTCCTGATTTATTCTAACGTGCTTTTCATGTTGCTAATGTCGCATAGTGAGTCGTAACATGTCCTGAGTTGTCGTACGATGTTCAAAGGACTTGGACAAATTAATTTGGTTTATTATGGAGTTTTAAGGTTTTGTTCGGTGTTGTTAGGAGTTGTAAGGTGTCCTATATTATACTAACGTGCTTTTCAAGGTGCTAATGTGCATACAGAGCCGTAAGATGTCCTAAGTTGTCGTACGATGTTGAAAGGACTCGGATGAATTCATTTGGTTTATTATGGAGTATTTTTATTTCACGTACTGTATTATAATGTGCTGTTAGGATTTGTGAGGTTTCGTACTTTTTAGCAACATGCTTTTCAAGGTGCTAATGTGACATACAGAGTCGTAAGATATTCTAAGTTTTCGTACGATGTTTAATTGACTCGGAGGAATTCATTAGGTTTTTTTTGGAGTTTTATAATTTCGTATGGTGTTGTTAGGAGTTTTAAAGATTCCAACATTATACTAACAAGCTTTTCAAAGTGCTAATATGGCATAAAGAGTAGTAAGATGTCTTAAGTTGGCGTATGACTTTCAAAGGACTCGGACGAATTAATTAGGTGTATTATGGAGTTTTAAAGTTTCGTACGGTGATGTAATATGTTCTTAGGAGTTGTAATGCGTCCTGATTTATTCTAATGTGCTTTTCATGTTGCTAATGTCGCATAGTGAGTCGTAACATGTCCTGAGTTGTCGTACGATGTTCAAAGGACTTGGACAAATTCATTAGGTTTATTATGGAGTTTTAAGGTTTTGTTCGGTGTTGTTAGGAGTTGTAAGGTGTCCTATATTATACTAACGTGCTTTTCAAGGTGCTAATGTGCATACAGAGCCGTAAGATGTCCTAAGTTGTCGTACGATGTTGAAAGGACTCGGATGAATTCATTAGGTTTATTATGGAGTATTTTTATTTCACGTACTGTATTATAATGTGCTGTTAGGATTTGTGAGGTTTCGTACTTTTTAGCAACATGCTTTTCAAGGTGCTAATGTGACATACAGAGTCGTAAGATATTCTAAGTTTTCGTACGATGTTTAAATGACTCGGAGGAATTCATTAGGTTTTTTTTGGAGTTTTATAATTTCGTATGGTGTTGTTAGGAGTTTTAAAGATTCCAACATTATCCTAACAAGCTTTTCAAAGTGCTAATATGGCATAAAGAGTCGTAAGATGTCTTAAGTTGGCGTATGACGTTCAAAGGACTCGGACGAATTAATTAGGTGTATTATGGAGTTATAAAGTTTCGTACGGTGATGTAAGATGTTCTTAGGAGTTGTAATGCGTCCTGAATTATTCTAACGTGCATTTCATGTTGCTAATGTCGCATAGTGAGTCGTAACATGTCCTGAGTTGTCGTACGATGTTCAAAGGACTTGGACAAATTCATTAGGTTTATTATGGAGTTTTAAGGTTTTGTTAGGTGTTGTAAGGAGTTGTAAGGTGTCCTATATTATACTAACGTGCTTATCAAGGTGCTAATATGCATACAGAGCCGTAAGATGTCATAAGTTGTCGTACGATGTTGAAAGGACTCGGATGAATTCATTAGGTTTATTATGGAGTATTTTTATTTCACGTACTGTATTATAATGTGCTGTTAGGATTTGTGAGGTTTCTTACTTTTTACCAACATGCTTTTCAAGGTGCTAATGTGACATACAGAGTCGTAAGATATTCTAAGTTTTCGTACGATGTTTAAATGACTCGGAGGAATTCATTAGGTTTTTTTTGGAGTTTTATAATTTCGTACGGTGTTGTTTGGAGTTTTAAAGATTCCAACACTATACTAACATGCTTTTCAAAGTGCTAATATGGCATAAAGAGTAGTAAGATGTCTTAAGTTGGCGTATGACTTTCAAAGGACTCGGACGAATTAATTAGGTGTATTATGGAGTTTTAAAGTTTCGTATGGTGATGTAATATGTTCTTAGGAGTTGTAATGCGTCCTGATTTATTCTAACGTGCTTTTCATGTTGCTAATGTCGCATAGTGAGTCGTAACATGTCCTGAGTTGTCGTACGATGTTCAAAGGACTTGGACAAATTCATTAGGTTTATTATGGAGTTTTAAGGTTTTGTTCGGTGTTGTTAGGAGTTGTAAGGTGTCCTATATTATACTAACGTGCTTTTCAAGGTGCTAATGTGCATACAGAGCCGTAAGATGTCCTAAGTTGTCGTACGATGTTGAAAGGACTCGGATGAATTCATTAGGTTTATTATGGAGTATTTTTATTTCACGTACTGTATTATAATGTGCTGTTAGGATTTGTGAGGTTTCTTACTTTTTACCAACATGCTTTTGAAGGTGCTAATGTGACATACAGAGTCGTAAGATATTCTAAGTTTTCGTACGATGTTTAAATGACTCGGAGGAATTCATTAGGTTTTTTTTGGAGTTTTATAATTTCGTACGGTGTTGTTTGGAGTTTTAAAGATTCCAACACTATACTAACATGCTTTTCAAAGTGCTAATATGGCATAAAGAGTAGTAAGATGTCTTAAGTTGGCGTATGACTTTCAAAGGACTCGGACGAATTAATTAGGTGTATTATGGAGTTTTAAAGTTTCGTACGGTGATGTAATATGTTCTTAGGAGTTGTAATGCGTCCTGATTTATTCTAACGTGCTTTTCATGTTGCTAATGTCGCATAGTGAGTCGTAACATGTCCTGAGTTGTCGTACGATGTTCAAAGGACTTGGACAAATTCATTAGGTTTATTATGGAGTTTTAAGGTTTTGTTCGGTGTTGTTAGGAGTTGTAAGGTGTCCTATATTATACTAACGTGCTTTTCAAGGTGCTAATGTGCATACAGAGCCGTAAGATGTCCTAAGTTGTCGTACGATGTTGAAAGGACTCGGATGAATTCATTAGGTTTTTTATGGAGTATTTTTATTTCACGTACTCTATTATAATGTGCTGTTAGGATTTGTGAGGTTTCTTACTTTTTACCAACATGCTTTTCAAGGTGCTAATGTGACATACAGAGTCGTAAGATATTTTAAGTTTTCGTACGATGTTTAAATGACTCGGAGGAATTCATTAGGTTTTTTTTGGAGTTTTATAATTTCATACGGTGTTGTTAGGAGTTTTAAAGATTCCAACATTATGCTAACATGCTTTTCAAAGTGCTAATATGGCATAAAGAGTCGTAAGATGTCTTAAGTTGGCGTATGACGTTCAAAGGACTCGGACGAATTAATTAGGTGTATTATGGAGTTTTAAAGTTTCGTACGGTGATGTAAGATGTTCTTAGGAGTTGTAATGCGTCCTGATTTATTCTAACGTGCTTTTCATGTTGCTAATGTCGCATAGTGAGTCGTAACATGTCCTGAGTTGCCGTACGATGTTCAAAGGACTTGGACAAATTCTTTAGGTTTATTATGGAGTTTTAAGGTTTTGTTCGGTGTTGTTAGGAGTTGTAAGGTGTCCTATATTATACTAACGTGCTTTTCAAGGTGCTAATGTGCATACAGAGCCGTAAGATGTCCTAAGTTGTCCTACGATGTTGAAAGGACTCGGATGAATTCATTAGGTTTATTATGGAGTATTTTTATTTCACGTACTGTATTATAATGTGCTGTTAGGATTTGTGAGGTTTCTTACTTTTTACCAACATGCTTTTGAAGGTGCTAATGTGACATACAGAGTCGTAAGATATTCTAAGTTTTCGTACGATGTTTAAATGACTCGGAGGAATTCATTAGGTTTTTTTTGGAGTTTTATAATTTCGTACGGTGTTGTTTGGAGTTTTAAAGATTCCAACACTATACTAACATGCTTTTCAAAGTGCTAATATGGCATAAAGAGTAGTAAGATGTCTTAAGTTGGCGTATGACTTTCAAAGGACTCGGACGAATTAATTAGGTGTATTATGGAGTTTTAAAGTTTCGTACGGTGATGTAATATGTTCTTAGGAGTTGTAATGCGTCCTGATTTATTCTAACGTGCTTTTCATGTTGCTAATGTCGCATAGTGAGTCGTAACATGTCCTGAGTTGTCGTACGATGTTCAAAGGACTTGGACAAATTCATTAGGTTTATTATGGAGTTTTAAGGTTTTGTTCGGTGTTGTTAGGAGTTGTAAGGTGTCCTATATTATACTAACGTGCTTTTCAAGGTGCTAATGTGCATACAGAGCCGTAAGATGTCCTAAGTTGTCGTACGATGTTGAAAGGACTCGGATGAATTCATTAGGTTTTTTATGGAGTATTTTTATTTCACGTACTCTATTATAATGTGCTGTTAGGATTTGTGAGGTTTCTTACTTTTTACCAACATGCTTTTCAAGGTGCTAATGTGACATACAGAGTCGTAAGATATTTTAAGTTTTCGTACGATGTTTAAATGACTCGGAGGAATTCATTAGGTTTTTTTTGGAGTTTTATAATTTCATACGGTGTTGTTAGGAGTTTTAAAGATTCCAACATTATGCTAACATGCTTTTCAAAGTGCTAATATGGCATAAAGAGTCGTAAGATGTCTTAAGTTGGCGTATGACGTTCAAAGGACTCGGACGAATTAATTAGGTGTATTATGGAGTTTTAAAGTTTCGTACGGTGATGTAAGATGTTCTTAGGAGTTGTAATGCGTCCTGATTTATTCTAACGTGCTTTTCATGTTGCTAATGTCGCATAGTGAGTCGTAACATGTCCTGAGTTGCCGTACGATGTTCAAAGGACTTGGACAAATTCTTTAGGTTTATTATGGAGTTTTAAGGTTTTGTTCGGTGTTGTTAGGAGTTGTAAGGTGTCCTATATTATACTAACGTGCTTTTCAAGGTGCTAATGTGCATACAGAGCCGTAAGATGTCCTAAGTTGTCCTACGATGTTGAAAGGACTCGGATGAATTCATTAGGTTTATTATGGAGTATTTTTATTTCACGTACTGTATTATAATGTGCTGTTAGGATTTGTGAGGTTTCTTACTTTTTACCAACATGCTTTTGAAGGTGCTAATGTGACATACAGAGTCGTAAGATATTCTAAGTTTTCGTACGATGTTTAAATGACTCGGAGGAATTCATTAGGTTTTTTTTGGAGTTTTATAATTTCGTACGGTGTTGTTTGGAGTTTTAAAGATTCCAACACTATACTAACATGCTTTTCAAAGTGCTAATATGGCATAAAGAGTAGTAAGATGTCTTAAGTTGGCGTATGACTTTCAAAGGACTCGGACGAATTAATTAGGTGTATTATGGAGTTTTAAAGTTTCGTACGGTGATGTAATATGTTCTTAGGAGTTGTAATGCGTCCTGATTTATTCTAACGTGCTTTTCATGTTGCTAATGTCGCATAGTGAGTCGTAACATGTCCTGAGTTGTCGTACGATGTTCAAAGGACTTGGACAAATTCATTAGGTTTATTATGGAGTTTTAAGGTTTTGTTCGGTGTTGTTAGGAGTTGTAAGGTGTCCTATATTATACTAACGTGCTTTTCAAGGTGCTAATGTGCATACAGAGCCGTAAGATGTCCTAAGTTGTCGTACGATGTTGAAAGGACTCGGATGAATTCATTAGGTTTTTTATGGAGTATTTTTATTTCACGTACTCTATTATAATGTGCTGTTAGGATTTGTGAGGTTTCTTACTTTTTACCAACATGCTTTTCAAGGTGCTAATGTGACATACAGAGTCGTAAGATATTTTAAGTTTTCGTACGATGTTTAAATGACTCGGAGGAATTCATTAGGTTTTTTTTGGAGTTTTATAATTTCATACGGTGTTGTTAGGAGTTTTAAAGATTCCAACATTATGCTAACATGCTTTTCAAAGTGCTAATATGGCATAAAGAGTCGTAAGATGTCTTAAGTTGGCGTATGACGTTCAAAGGACTCGGACGAATTAATTAGGTGTATTATGGAGTTTTAAAGTTTCGTACGGTGATGTAAGATGTTCTTAGGAGTTGTAATGCGTCCTGATTTATTCTAACGTGCTTTTCATGTTGCTAATGTCGCATAGTGAGTCGTAACATGTCCTGAGTTGCCGTACGATGTTCAAAGGACTTGGACAAATTCTTTAGGTTTATTATGGAGTTTTAAGGTTTTGTTCGGTGTTGTTAGGAGTTGTAAGGTGTCCTATATTATACTAACGTGCTTTTCAAGGTGCTAATGTGCATACAGAGCCGTAAGATGTCCTAAGTTGTCCTACGATGTTGAAAGGACTCGGATGAATTCATTAGGTTTATTATGGAGTATTTTTATTTCACGTACTGTATTATAATGTGCTGTTAGGATTTGTGAGGTTTCTTACTTTTTACCAACATGCTTTTCAAGGTGCTAATGTGACATACAGAGTCGTAAGATATTCTAAGTTTTCGTACGATGTTTAAATGACTCGGAGGAACTCATTAGGTTTTTTTTGGAGTTTTATAATTTCGTACGGTGTTGTTTGGAGTTTTAAAGATTCCAACACTATACTAACATGCTTTTCAAAGTGCTAATATGGCATAAAGAGTAGTAAGATGTCTTAAGTTGGCGTATGACTTTCAAAGGACTCGGACGAATTAATTAGGTGTATTATGGAGTTTTAAAGTTTCGTACGGTGATGTAATATGTTCTTAGGAGTTGTAATGCGTCCTGATTTATTCTAACGTGCTTTTCATGTTGCTAATGTCGCATAGTGAGTCGTAACATGTCCTGAGTTGCCGTACGATGTTCAAAGGACTTGGACAAATTCTTTAGGTTTATTATGGAGTTTTAAGGTTTTGTTCGGTGTTGTTAGGAGTTGTAAGGTGTCCTATATTATACTAACGTGCTTTTCAAGGTGCTAATGTGCATACAGAGCCGTAAGATGTCCTAAGTTGTCGTACGATGTTGAAAGGACTCGGATGAATTCATTAGGTTTATTATGGAGTATTTTTATTTCACGTACTGTATTATAATGTGCTGTTAGGATTTGTGAGGTTTCTTACTTTTTACCAACATGCTTTTCAAGGTGCTAATGTGACATACACAGTCGTAAGATATTCTAAGTTTTCGTACGATGTTTAAATGACTCGGAGGAATTCATTAGGTTTTTTTTGGAGTTTTATAATTTCGTACGGTGTTGTTTGGAGTTTTAAAGATTCCAACACTATACTAACATGCTTTTCAAAGTGCTAATATGGCATAAAGAGTAGTAAGATGTCTTAAGTTGGCGTATGACTTTCAAAGGACTCGGACGAATTAATTAGGTGTATTATGGAGTTTTAAAGTTTCGTACGGTGATGTAATATGTTCTTAGGAGTTGTAATGCGTCCTGATTTATTCTAATGTGCTTTTCATGTTGCTAATGTCGCATAGTGAGTCGTAACATGTCCTGAGTTGTCGTACGATGTTCAAAGGACTTGGACAAATTCATTAGGTTTATTATGGAGTTTTAAGGTTTTGTTCGGTGTTGTTAGGAGTTGTAAGGTGTCCTATATTATACTAACGTGCTTTTCAAGGTGCTAATGTGCATACAGAGCCGTAAGATGTCCTAAGTTGTCGTACGATGTTGAAAGGACTCGGATAAATTCATTAGGTTTATTATGGAGTATTTTTATTTCACGTACTGTATTATAATGTGCTGTTAGGATTTGTGAGGTTTCTTACTTTTTACCAACATGCTTTTCAAGGTGCTAATGTGACATACAGAGTCGTAATATATTCTATATTTTCGTACGATGTTTAAATGACTCGGAGGAATTCATTAGGTTTTTTTTGGAGTTTTATAATTTCGTACCGTGTTGTTAGGAGTTTTAAAGATTCCAACATTATACTAACATGCTTTTCAAAGTGCTAATATGGCATAAAGAGTCGTAAGATGTCTTAAGTTGGCAAATGACGTTCAAAGGACTCGGACGAATTAATTAGGTGTATTATGGAGTTTTAAAGTTTCGTACGGTGATGTAAGATGTTCTTAGGAGTTGTAATGCGTCCTGATTTATTCTAACGTGCTTTTCATGTTGCTAATGTCGCATAGTGAGTCGTAACATGTCCTGAGTTGTCGTACGATGTTCAAAGGACTTGGACAAATTAATTTGGTTTATTATGGAGTTTTAAGGTTTTGTTCGGTGTTGTTAGGAGTTGTAAGGTGTCCTATATTATACTAACGTGCTTTTCAAGGTGCTAATGTGCATACAGAGCCGTAAGATGTCCTAAGTTGTCGTACGATGTTGAAAGGACTCGGATGAATTCATTTGGTTTATTATGGAGTATTTTTATTTCACGTACTGTATTATAATGTGCTGTTAGGATTTGTGAGGTTTCGTACTTTTTAGCAACATGCTTTTCAAGGTGCTAATGTGACATACAGAGTCGTAAGATATTCTAAGTTTTCGTACGATGTTTAAATGACTCGGAGGAATTCATTAGGTTTTTTTTGGAGTTTTATAATTTCGTATGGTGTTGTTAGGAGTTTTAAAGATTCCAACATTATACTAACAAGCTTTTCAAAGTGCTAATATGGCATAAAGAGTAGTAAGATGTCTTAAGTTGGCGTATGACTTTCAAAGGACTCGGACGAATTAATTAGGTGTATTATGGAGTTTTAAAGTTTCGTACGGTGATGTAATATGTTCTTAGGAGTTGTAATGCGTCCTGATTTATTCTAATGTGCTTTTCATGTTGCTAATGTCGCATAGTGAGTCGTAACATGTCCTGAGTTGTCGTACGATGTTCAAAGGACTTGGACAAATTCATTAGGTTTATTATGGAGTTTTAAGGTTTTGTTCGGTGTTGTTAGGAGTTGTAAGGTGTCCTATATTATACTAACGTGCTTTTCAAGGTGCTAATGTGCATACAGAGCCGTAAGATGTCCTAAGTTGTCGTACGATGTTGAAAGGACTCGGATGAATTCATTAGGTTTATTATGGAGTATTTTTATTTCACGTACTGTATTATAATGTGCTGTTAGGATTTGTGAGGTTTCGTACTTTTTAGCAACATGCTTTTCAAGGTGCTAATGTGACATACAGAGTCGTAAGATATTCTAAGTTTTCGTACGATGTTTAAATGACTCGGAGGAATTCATTAGGTTTTTTTTGGAGTTTTATAATTTCGTATGGTGTTGTTAGGAGTTTTAAAGATTCCAACATTATACTAACAAGCTTTTCAAAGTGCTAATATGGCATAAAGAGTCGTAAGATGTCTTAAGTTGGCGTATGACGTTCAAAGGACTCGGACGAATTAATTAGGTGTATTATGGAGTTATAAAGTTTCGTACGGTGATGTAAGATGTTCTTAGGAGTTGTAATGCGTCCTGAATTATTCTAACGTGCATTTCATGTTGCTAATGTCGCATAGTGAGTCGTAACATGTCCTGAGTTGTCGTACGATGTTCAAAGGACTTGGACAAATTCATTAGGTTTATTATGGAGTTTTAAGGTTTTGTTAGGTGTTGTAAGGAGTTGTAAGGTGTCCTATATTATACTAACGTGCTTATCAAGGTGCTAATATGCATACAGAGCCGTAAGATGTCATAAGTTGTCGTACGATGTTGAAAGGACTCGGATGAATTCATTAGGTTTATTATGGAGTATTTTTATTTCACGTACTGTATTATAATGTGCTGTTAGGATTTGTGAGGTTTCTTACTTTTTACCAACATGCTTTTCAAGGTGCTAATGTGACATACAGAGTCATAAGATATTCTAAGTTTTCGTACGATGTTTAAATGACTCGGAGGAATTCATTAGGTTTTTTTTGGAGTTTTATAATTTCGTACGGTGTTGTTTGGAGTTTTAAAGATTCCAACACTATACTAACATGCTTTTCAAAGTGCTAATATGGCATAAAGAGTAGTAAGATGTCTTAAGTTGGCGTATGACTTTCAAAGGACTCGGACGAATTAATTAGGTGTATTATGGAGTTTTAAAGTTTCGTACGGTGATGTAATATGTTCTTAGGAGTTGTAATGCGTCCTGATTTATTCTAACGTGCTTTTCATGTTGCTAATGTCGCATAGTGAGTCGTAACATGTCCTGAGTTGTCGTACGATGTTCAAAGGACTTGGACAAATTCATTAGGTTTATTATGGAGTTTTAAGGTTTTGTTCGGTGTTGTTAGGAGTTGTAAGGTGTCCTATATTATACTAACGTGCTTTTCAAGGTGCTAATGTGCATACAGAGCCGTAAGATGTCCTAAGTTGTCGTACGATGTTGAAAGGACTCGGATGAATTCATTAGGTTTATTATGGAGTATTTTTATTTCACGTACTGTATTATAATGTGCTGTTAGGATTTGTGAGGTTTCTTACTTTTTACCAACATGCTTTTCAAGGTGCTAATGTGACATACAGAGTCGTAATATATTCTATATTTTCGTACGATGTTTAAATGACTCGGAGGAATTCATTAGGTTTTTTTTGGAGTTTTATAATTTCGTACGGTGTTGTTAGGAATTTTAAAGATTCCAACATTATACTAACATGCTTTTCAAAGTGCTAATATGGCATAAAGAGTCGTAAGATGTCTTAAGTTGGCGTATGACGTTCAAAGGACTCGGACGAATTAATTAGGTGTATTATGGAGTTTTAAAGTTTCGTACGGTGATGTAAGATGTTCTTAGGAGTTGTAATGCGTCCTGATTTATTCTAACGTGCTTTTCATGTTGCTAATGTCGCATAGTGAGTCGTAACATGTCCTGAGTTGTCGTACGATGTTCAAAGGACTTGGACAAATTAATTCGGTTTATTATGGAGTTTTAAGGTTTTGTTCGGTGTTGTTAGGAGTTGTAAGGTGTCCTATATTATACTAACGTGCTTTTCAAGGTGCTAATGTGCATACAGAGCCGTAAGATGTCCTAAGTTGTCGTACGATGTTGAAAGGACTCGGATGAATTCATTTGGTTTATTATGGAGTATTTTTATTTCACGTACTGTATTATAATGTGCTGTTAGGATTTGTGAGGTTTCGTACTTTTTAGCAACATGCTTTTCAAGGTGCTAATGTGACATACAGAGTCGTAAGATATTCTAAGTTTTCGTACGATGTTTAAATGACTCGGAGGAATTCATTAGGTTTTTTTTGGAGTTTTATAATTTCGTATGGTGTTGTTAGGAGTTTTAAAGATTCCAACATTATACTAACAAGCTTTTCAAAGTGCTAATATGGCATAAAGAGTCGTAAGATGTCTTAAGTTGGCGTATGACGTTCAAAGGACTCGGACGAATTAATTAGGTGTATTATGGAGTTATAAAGTTTCGTACGGTGATGTAAGATGTTCTTAGGAGTTGTAATGCGTCCTGAATTATTCTAACGTGCATTTCATGTTGCTAATGTCGCATAGTGAGTCGTAACATGTCCTGAGTTGTCGTACGATGTTCAAAGGACTTGGACAAATTCATTAGGTTTATTATGGAGTTTTAAGGTTTTGTTAGGTGTTGTAAGGAGTTGTAAGGTGTCCTATATTATACTAACGTGCTTATCAAGGTGCTAATATGCATACAGAGCCGTAAGATGTCCTAAGTTGTCGTACGATGTTGAAAGGACTCGGATGAATTCATTAGGTTTATTATGGAGTATTTTTATTTCACGTACTCTATTATAATGTGCTGTTAGGAATTGTGAGGTTTCTTACTTTTTACCAACATGCTTTTCAAGGTGCTAATGTGACATACAGAGTCGTAAGATATTCTAACTTTTCGTACGATGTTTAAATGACTCGGAGGAATTCATTAGGTTTTTTTTGGAGTTTTATAATTTCATACGGTGTTGTTAGGAGTTTTAAAGATTCCAACATTATGCTAACATGCTTTTCAAAGTCCTAATATGGCATAAAGAGTCGTAAGATGTCTTAAGTTGGCGTATGACGTTCAAAGGACTCGGACGAATTAATTAGGTGTATTATGGAGTTTTAAAGTTTCGTACGGTGATGTAAGATGTTCTTAGGAGTTGTAATGCGTCCTGATTTATTCTAACGTGCTTTTCATGTTGCTAATGTCGCATAGTGAGTCGTCACATGTCCTGAGTTGCCGTACGATGTTCAAAGGACTTGGACAAATTCTTTAGGTTTATTATGGAGTTTTAAGGTTTTGTTCGGTGTTGTTAGGAGTTGTAAGGTGTCCTATATTATACTAACGTGCTTTTCAAGGTGCTAATGTGCATACAGAGCCGTAAGATGTCCTAAGTTGTCGTACGATGTTGAAAGGACTCGGATGAATTCATTAGGTTTATTATGGAGTATTTTTATTTCACGTACTGTATTATAATGTGCTGTTAGGATTTGTGAGGTTTCTTACTTTTTACCAACATGCTTTTCAAGGTGCTAATGTGACATACAGAGTCGTAAGATATTCTAAGTTTTCGTACGATGTTTAAATGACTCGGAGGAATTCATTAGGTTTTTTTTGGAGTTTTATAATTTCGTACGGTGTTGTTTGGAGTTTTAAAGATTCCAACACTATACTAACATGCTTTTCAAAGTGCTAATATGGCATAAAGAGTAGTAAGATGTCTTAAGTTGGCGTATGACTTTCAAAGGACTCGGACGAATTAATTAGGTGTATTATGGAGTTTTAAAGTTTCGTACGGTGATGTAATATGTTCTTAGGAGTTGTAATGCGTCCTGATTTATTCTAACGTGCTTTTCATGTTGCTAATGTCGCATAGTGAGTCGTAACATGTCCTGAGTTGTCGTACGATGTTCAAAGGACTTGGACAAATTCATTAGGTTTATTATGGAGTTTTAAGGTTTTGTTCGGTGTTGTTAGAAGTTGTAAGGTGTCCTATATTATACTAACGTGCTTTTCAAGGTGCTAATGTGCATACAGAGCCGTAAGATGTCCTAAGTTGTCGTACGATGTTGAAAGGACTCGGATGAATTCATTAGGTTTATTATGGAGTATTTTTATTTCACGTACTGTATTATAATGTGCTGTTAGGATTTGTGAGGTTTCTTACTTTTTACCAACATGCTTTTCAAGGTGCTAATGTGACATACAGAGTCGTAATATATTCTATATTTTCGTACGATGTTTAAATGACTCGGAGGAATTCATTAGGTTTTTTTTGGAGTTTTATAATTTCGTACGGTGTTGTTAGGAGTTTTAAAGATTCCAACATTATACTAACATGCTTTTCAAAGTGCTAATATGGCATAAAGAGTCGTAAGATGTCTTAAGTTGGCGTATGACGTTCAAAGGACTCGGACGAATTAATTAGGTGTATTATGGAGTTTTAAAGTTTCGTACGGTGATGTAAGATGTTCTTAGGAGTTGTAATGCGTCCTGATTTATTCTAACGTGCTTTTCATGTTGCTAATGTCGCATAGTGAGTCGTAACATGTCCTGAGTTGTCGTACGATGTTCAAAGGACTTGGACAAATTAATTCGGTTTATTATGGAGTTTTAAGGTTTTGTTCGGTGTTGTTAGGAGTTGTAAGGTGTCCTATATTATACTAACGTGCTTTTCAAGGTGCTAATGTGCATACAGAGCCGTAAGATGTCCTAAGTTGTCGTACGATGTTGAAAGGACTCGGATGAATTCATTTGGTTTATTATGGAGTATTTTTATTTCACGTACTGTATTATAATGTGCTGTTAGGATTTGTGAGGTTTCGTACTTTTTAGCAACATGCTTTTCAAGGTGCTAATGTGACATACAGAGTCGTAAGATATTCTAAGTTTTCGTACGATGTTTAAATGACTCGGAGGAATTCATTAGGTTTTTTTTGGAGTTTTATAATTTCGTATGGTGTTGTTAGGAGTTTTAAAGATTCCAACATTATACTAACAAGCTTTTCAAAGTGCTAATATGGCATAAAGAGTCGTAAGATGTCTTAAGTTGGCGTATGACGTTCAAAGGACTCGGACGAATTCATTAGGTGTATTATGGAGTTATAAAGTTTCGTACGGTGATGTAAGATGTTCTTAGGAGTTGTAATGCGTCCTGAATTATTCTAACGTGCATTTCATGTTGCTAATGTCGCATAGTGAGTCGTAACATGTCCTGAGTTGTCGTACGATGTTCAAAGGACTTGGACAAATTCATTAGGTTTAATATGGAGTTTTAAGGTTTTGTTCGGTGTTGTTAGGTGTTGTAAGGTGTCCTATATTATACTAACGTAATTTTCAAGGTGCTAATGTGCATACAGAGCCGTAAGATGTTCTAAGTTGTCGTACGATGTTCAAAGGACTCGGATGAATTCATTAGGTTTATTATGGAGTATTTTTATTTCACGTACTGTATTATAATGTGCTGTTAGGATTTGTGAGGTTTCTTACTTTTTACCAACATGCTTTTCAAGGTGCTAATGTGACATACAGAGTCGTAATATATTCTATATTTTCGTACGATGTTTAAATGACTCGGAGGAATTCATTAGGTTTTTTTTGGAGTTTTATAATTTCGTACGGTGTTGTTAGGAGTTTTAAAGATTCCAACATTATACTAACATGCTTTTCAAAGTGCTAATATGGCATAAAGAGTCGTAAGATGTCTTAAGTTGGCGTATGACGTTCAAAGGACTCGGACGAATTAATTAGGTGTATTATGGAGTTTTAAAGTTTCGTACGGTGATGTAAGATGTTCTTAGGAGTTGTAATGCGTCCTGATTTATTCTAACGTGCTTTTCATGTTGCTAATGTCGCATAGTGAGTCGTAACATGTCCTGAGTTGTCGTACGATGTTCAAAGGACTTGGACAAATTAATTCGGTTTATTATGGAGTTTTAAGGTTTTGTTCGGTGTTGTTAGGAGTTGTAAGGTGTCCTATATTATACTAACGTGCTTTTCAAGGTGCTAATGTGCATACAGAGCCGTAAGATGTCCTAAGTTGTCGTACGATGTTGAAAGGACTCGGATGAATTCATTTGGTTTATTATGGAGTATTTTTATTTCACGTACTGTATTATAATGTGCTGTTAGGATTTGTGAGGTTTCGTACTTTTTAGCAACATGCTTTTCAAGGTGCTAATGTGACATACAGAGTCGTAAGATATTCTAAGTTTTCGTACGATGTTTAAATGACTCGGAGGAATTCATTAGGTTTTTTTTGGAGTTTTATAATTTCGTATGGTGTTGTTAGGAGTTTTAAAGATTCCAACATTATACTAACAAGCTTTTCAAAGTGCTAATATGGCATAAAGAGTCGTAAGATGTCTTAAGTTGGCGTATGACGTTCAAAGGACTCGGACGAATTCATTAGGTGTATTATGGAGTTATAAAGTTTCGTACGGTGATGTAAGATGTTCTTAGGAGTTGTAATGCGTCCTGAATTATTCTAACGTGCATTTCATGTTGCTAATGTCGCATAGTGAGTCGTAACATGTCCTGAGTTGTCGTACGATGTTCAAAGGACTTGGACAAATTCATTAGGTTTAATATGGAGTTTTAAGGTTTTGTTCGGTGTTGTTAGGTGTTGTAAGGTGTCCTATATTATACTAACGTAATTTTCAAGGTGCTAATGTGCATACAGAGCCGTAAGATGTTCTAAGTTGTCGTACGATGTTCAAAGGACTCGGATGAATTCATTAGGTTTATTATGGAGTATTTTTATTTTACGTACGGTATTATAATGTGTTGTTAGGATTTGTGAGGTTTCGTACTTTTTACCAACATGCTTTTCAAGGTGCTAATGTGACATACAGAGTCGTAAGATATTCTAAGTTTTCGTACGATGTTTAAATGACTCGGAGGAATTCATTAGTTTTTTTTGGAGTTTTATAATTTCGTACGGTGTTGTTAGGAGTTTTAAAGATTCCAACATTATACTAACATGCTTTTCAAAGTGCTAATATGGTATAAAGAGTCGTAAGATGTCTTAAGTTGGCGTATGACGTTCAAAGGACTCGGACGAATTAATTAGGTGTATTATGGAGTTATAAAGTTTCGTACGGTGATGTAAGATGTTCTTAGGAGTTGTAATGCGTCCTGAATTATTCTAACGTGCATTTCATGTTGCTAATGTCGCATAGTGAGTCGTAACATGTCCTGAGTTGTCGTACGATGTTCAAAGGACTTGGACAAATTCATTAGGTTTAATATGGAGTTTTAAGGTTTTGTTAGGTGTTGTAAGGTGTCCTATATTATACTAACGTGCTTATCAAGGTGCTAATATGCATACAGAGCCGTAAGATGTCCTAAGTTGTCGTACGATGTTGAAAGGACTCGGATGAATTCATTAGGTTTATTATGGAGTATTTTTATTTCACGTACGGTATTAAAATGTGTTGTTAGGAATTGTGAGGTTTCGTACTTTTTACCAACATGCTTTTCAAGGTGCTAATGTGACATACAGAGTCGTAAGATATTCTAACTTTTCGTACGATGTTTAAATGACTCGGAGGAATTCATTAGGTTTTTTTTGGAGTTTTATAATTCCGTACGGTGTTGTTAGGAGTTTTAAAGATTCCAACATTATACTAACATGCTTTTCAAAGTGCTAATATGGCATAAAGAGTCGTAAGATGTCTTAAGTTGGCGTATGACGTTCAAAGGACTCGGACAAATTAATTAGGTGTAGTATGGAGTTTTAAAGTTTCGTACGGTGATGTAATATGTTCTTAGGAGTTGTAATGCGTCCTGATTTATTCTAACGTGCTTTTCATGTTGCTAATGTCGCATAGTGAGTCGTAACATGTCCTGAGTTGTCGTACGATGTTCAAAGGACTTGGACAAATTCATTAGGTTTATTATGGAGTTTTAAGGTTTTGTTCGGTGTTGTTAGGAGTTGTAAGGTGTCCTATATTATACTAACGTGCTTTTCAAGGTGCTAATGTGCATACAGAGCCGTAAGATGTCCTAAGTTGTCGTACGATGTTGAAAGGACTCGGATGAATTCATTAGGTTTATTATGGAGTATTTTTATTTCACGTACTGTATTATAATGTGCTGTTAGGATTTGTGAGGTTTCTTACTTTTTACCAACATGCTTTTCAAGGTGCTAATGTGACATACAGAGTCGTAATATATTCTATATTTTCGTACGATGTTTAAATGACTCGGAGGAATTCATTAGGTTTTTTTTGGAGTTTTATAATTTCGTACGGTGTTGTTATGAGTTTTTAAGATTCCAACATTATACTAACATGCTTTTCAAAGTGCTAATATGGCATAAAGAGTCGTAAGATGTCTTAAGTTGGCGTATGACGTTCAAAGGACTCGGACGAATTAATTAGGTGTATTATGGAGTTTTAAAGTTTCGTACGGTGATGTAAGATGTTCTTAGGAGTTGTAATGCGTCCTGATTTATTCTAACGTGCTTTTCATGTTGCTAATGTCGCATAGTGAGTCGTAACATGTCCTGAGTTGTCGTACGATGTTCAAAGGACTTGGACAAATTAATTCGGTTTATTATGGAGTTTTAAGGTTTTGTTCGGTGTTGTTAGGAGTTGTAAGGTGTCCTATATTATACTAACGTGCTTTTCAAGGTGCTAATGTGCATACAGAGCCGTAAGATGTCCTAAGTTGTCGTACGATGTTGAAAGGACTCGGATGAATTCATTTGGTTTATTATGGAGTATTTTTATTTCTCGTACTGTATTATAATGTGCTGTTAAGATTTGTGAGGTTTCGTACTTTTTAGCAACATGCTTTTCAAGGTGCTAATGTGACATACAGAGTCGTAAGATATTCTAAGTTTTCGTACGATGTTTAAATGACTCGGAGGAATTCATTAGGTTTTTTTTGGAGTTTTATAATTTCGTATGGTGTTGTTAGGAGTTTTAAAGATTCCAACATTATACTAACAAGCTTTTCAAAGTGCTAATATGGCATAAAGAGTCGTAAGATGTCTTAAGTTGGCGTATGACGTTCAAAGGACTCGGACGAATTCATTAGGTGTATTATGGAGTTATAAAGTTTCGTACGGTGATGTAAGATGTTCTTAGGAGTTGTAATGCGTCCTGAATTATTCTAACGTGCATTTCATGTTGCTAATGTCGCATAGTGAGTCGTAACATGTCCTGAGTTGTCGTACGATGTTCAAAGGACTTGGACAAATTCATTAGGTTTAATATGGAGTTTTAAGGTTTTGTTCGGTGTTGTTAGGTGTTGTAAGGTGTCCTATATTATACTAACGTAATTTTCAAGGTGCTAATGTGCATACAGAGCCGTAAGATGTTCTAAGTTGTCGTACGATGTTCAAAGGACTCGGATGAATTCATTAGGTTTATTATGGAGTATTTTTATTTTACGTACGGTATTATAATGTGTTGTTAGGATTTGTGAGGTTTCGTACTTTTTACCAACATGCTTTTCAAGGTGCTAATGTGACATACAGATTCGTAAGATATTCTAAGTTTTCGTACGATGTTTAAATGACTCGGAGGAATTCATTAGTTTTTTTTGGAGTTTTATAATTTCGTACGGTATTGTTAGGAGTTTTAAAGATTCGAACATTATACTAACATGCTTTTCAAAGTGCTAATATGGCATAAAGAGTCGTAAGATGTCTTAAGTTGGCGTATGACGTTCAAAGGACTCGGACGAATTCATTAGGTGTATTATGGAGTTATAAAGTTTCGTACGGTGATGTAAGATGTTCTTAGGAGTTGTAATGCGTCCTGAATTATTCTAACGTGCATTTCATGTTGCTAATGTCGCATAGTGAGTCGTAACATGTCCTGAGTTGTCGTACGATGTTCAAAGGACTTGGACAAATTCATTAGGTTTAATATGGAGTTTTAAGGTTTTGTTCGGTGTTGTTAGGTGTTGTAAGGTGTCCTATATTATACTAACGTAATTTTCAAGGTGCTAATGTGCATACAGAGCCGTAAGATGTTCTAAGTTGTCGTACGATGTTCAAAGGACTCGGATGAATTCATTAGGTTTATTATGGAGTATTTTTATTTTACGTACGGTATTATAATGTGTTGTTAGGATTTGTGAGGTTTCGTACTTTTTACCAACATGCTTTTCAAGGTGCTAATGTGACATACAGATTCGTAAGATATTCTAAGTTTTCGTACGATGTTTAAATGACTCGGAGGAATTCATTAGTTTTTTTTGGAGTTTTATAATTTCGTACGGTATTGTTAGGAGTTTTAAAGATTCCAACATTATACTAACATGCTTTTCAAAGTGCTAATATGGCATAAAGAGTCGTAAGATGTCTTAAGTTGGCGTATGACGTTCAAAGGACTCGGACGAATTCATTAGGTGTATTATGGAGTTATAAAGTTTCGTACGGTGATGTAAGATGTTCTTAGGAGTTGTAATGCGTCCTGAATTATTCTAACGTGCATTTCATGTTGCTAATGTCGCATAGTGAGTCGTAACATGTCCTGAGTTGTCGTACGATGTTCAAAGGACTTGGACAAATTCATTAGGTTTAATATGGAGTTTTAAGGTTTTGTTCGGTGTTGTTAGGTGTTGTAAGGTGTCCTATATTATACTAACGTAATTTTCAAGGTGCTAATGTGCATACAGAGCCGTAAGATGTTCTAAGTTGTCGTACGATGTTCAAAGGACTCGGATGAATTCATTAGGTTTATTATGGAGTATTTTTATTTTACGTACGGTATTATAATGTGTTGTTAGGATTTGTGAGGTTTCGTACTTTTTACCAACATGCTTTTCAAGGTGCTAATGTGACATACAGAGTCGTAAGATATTCTAAGTTTTCGTACGATGTTTAAATGACTCGGAGGAATTCATTAGTTTTTTTTGGAGTTTTATAATTTCGTACGGTGTTGTTAGGAGTTTTAAAGATTCCAACATTATACTAACATGCTTTTCAAAGTGCTAATATGGTATAAAGAGTCGTAAGATGTCTTAAGTTGGCGTATGACGTTCAAAGGACTCGGACGAATTAATTAGGTGTGTTATGGAGTTATAAAGTTTCGTACGGTGATGTAAGATGTTCTTAGGAGTTGTAATGCGTCCTGAATTATTCTAACGTGCATTTCATGTTGCTAATGTCGCATAGTGAGTCGTAACATGTCCTGAGTTGTCGTACGATGTTCAAAGGACTTGGACAAATTCATTAGGTTTATTATGGAGTTTTAAGGTTTTGTTAGGTGTTGTAAGGTGTCCTATATTATACTAACGTGCTTATCAAGGTGCTAATATGCATACAGAGCCGTAAGATGTCCTAAGTTGTCGTACGATGTTGAAAGGACTCGGATGAATTCATTAGGTTTATTATGGAGTATTTTTATTTCACGTAAGGTATTATAATGTGTTGTTAGGAATTGTGAGGTTTCGTACTTTTTACCAACATGCTTTTCAAGGTGCTAATGTGACATACAGAGTCGTAAGATATTCTAACTTTTCGTACGATGTTTAAATGACTCGGAGGAATTCATTAGGTTTTTTTTGGAGTTTTATAATTCCGTACGGTGTTGTTAGGAGTTTTAAAGATTCCAACATTATACTAACATGCTTTTCAAAGTGCTAATATGGCATAAAGAGTCGTAAGATGTCTTAAGTTGGCGTATGACGTTCAAAGGACTCGGACAAATTAATTAGGTGTAGTATGGAGTTTTAAAGTTTCGTACGGTGATGTAATATGTTCTTAGGAGTTGTAATGCGTCCTGATTTATTCTAACGTGCTTTTCATGTTGCTAATGTCGCATAGTGAGTCGTAACATGTCCTGAGTTGTCGTACGATGTTCAAAGGACTTGGACAAATTCATTAGGTTTATTATGGAGTTTTAAGGTTTTGTTCGGTGTTGTTAGGAGTTGTAAGGTGTCCTATATTATACTAACGTGCTTTTCAAGGTGCTAATGTGCATACAGAGCCGTAAGATGTCCTAAGTTGTCGTACGATGTTGAAAGGACTCGGATGAATTCATTAGGTTTATTATGGAGTATTTTTATTTCACGTACTGTATTATAATGTGCTGTTAGGATTTGTGAGGTTTCTTACTTTTTACCAACATGCTTTTCAAGGTGCTAATGTGACATACAGAGTCGTAAGATATTCTAACTTTTCGTACGATGTTTAAATGACTCGGAGGAATTCATTAGGTTTTTTTTGGAGTTTTATAATTCCGTACGGTGTTGTTAGGAGTTTTAAAGATTCCAACATTATACTAACATGCTTTTCAAAGTGCTAATATGGCATAAAGAGTCGTAAGATGTCTTAAGTTGGCGTATGACGTTCAAAGGACTCGGACAAATTAATTAGGTGTAGTATGGAGTTTTAAAGTTTCGTACGGTGATGTAATATGTTCTTAGGAGTTGTAATGCGTCCTGATTTATTCTAACGTGCTTTTCATGTTGCTAATGTCGCATAGTGAGTCGTAACATGTCCTGAGTTGTCGTACGATGTTCAAAGGACTTGGACAAATTCATTAGGTTTATTATGGAGTTTTAAGGTTTTGTTCGGTGTTGTTAGGAGTTGTAAGGTGTCCTATATTATACTAACGTGCTTTTCAAGGTGCTAATGTGCATACAGAGCCGTAAGATGTCCTAAGTTGTCGTACGATGTTGAAAGGACTCGGATGAATTCATTAGGTTTATTATGGAGTATTTTTATTTCACGTACTGTATTATAATGTGCTGTTAGGATTTGTGAGGTTTCTTACTTTTTACCAACATGCTTTTCAAGGTGCTAATGTGACATACAGAGTCGTAAGATATTCTAAGTTTTCGTACGATGTTTAAATGACTCGGAGGAATTCATTAGGTTTTTTTTGGAGTTTTATAATTTCGTACGGTGTTGTTTGGAGTTTTAAAGATTCCAACACTATACTAACATGCTTTTCAAAGTGCTAATATGGCATAAAGAGTAGTAAGATGTCTTAAGTTGGCGTATGACTTTCAAAGGACTCGGACGAATTAATTAGGTGTATTATGGAGTTTTAAAGTTTCGTACGGTGATGTAATATGTTCTTAGGAGTTGTAATGCGTCCTGATTTATTCTAACGTGCTTTTCATGTTGCTAATGTCGCATAGTGAGTCGTAACATGTCCTGAGTTGTCGTACGATGTTCAAAGGACTTGGACAAATTCATTAGGTTTATTATGGAGTTTTAAGGTTTTTTTCGGTGTTGTTAGGAGTTGTAAGGTGTCCTATATTATACTAACGTGCTTTTCAAGGTGCTAATGTGCATACAGAGCCGTAAGATGTCCTAAGTTGTCGTACGATGTTGAAAGGACTCGGATGAATTCATTAGGTTTATTATGGAGTATTTTTATTTCACGTACTGTATTATAATGTGCTGTTAGGATTTGTGAGGTTTCTTACTTTTTACCAACATGCTTTTCAAGGTGCTAATGTGACATACAGAGTCGTAATATATTCTATATTTTCGTACGATGTTTAAATGACTCGGAGGAATTCATTAGGTTTTTTTTGGAGTTTTATAATTTCGTACGGTGTTGTTAGGAGTTTTAAAGATTCCAACATTATACTAACATGCTTTTCAAAGTGCTAATATGGCATAAAGAGTCGTAAGATGTCTTAAGTTGGCGTATGACGTTCAAAGGACTCGGACGAATTAATTAGGTGTATTATGGAGTTTTAAAGTTTCGTACGGTGATGTAAGATGTTCTTAGGAGTTGTAATGCGTCCTGATTTATTCTAACGTGCTTTTGATGTTGCTAATGTCGCATAGTGAGTCGTAACATGTCCTGAGTTGTCGTACGATGTTCAAAGGACTTGGACAAATTAATTCGGTTTATTATGGAGTTTTAAGGTTTTGTTCGGTGTTGTTAGGAGTTGTAAGGTGTCCTATATTATACTAACGTGCTTTTCAAGGTGCTAATGTGCATACAGAGCCGTAAGATATCCTAAGTTGTCGTACGATGTTGAAAGGACTCGGATGAATTCATTAGGTTTATTATGGAGTATTTTTATTTCACGTACTGTATTATAATGTGCTGTTAGGATTTGTGAGGTTTCTTACTTTTTACCAACATGCTTTTCAAGGTGCTAATGTGACAAACAGAGTCGTAAGATATTCTAAGTTTTCGTACGATGTTTAAATGACTCGGAGGAATTCATTAGGTTTTTTTTGGAGTTTTATAATTTCGTACGGTGTTGTTTGGAGTTTTAAAGATTCCAACACTATACTAACATGCTTTTCAAAGTGCTAATATGGCATAAAGAGTAGTAAGATGTCTTAAGTTGGCGTATGACTTTCAAAGGACTCGGACGAATTAATTAGGTGTATTATGGAGTTTTAAAGTTTCGTACGGTGATGTAATATGTTCTTAGGAGTTGTAATGCGTCCTGATTTATTCTAACGTGCTTTTCATGTTGCTAATGTCGCATAGTGAGTCGTAACATGTCCTGAGTTGTCGTACGATGTTCAAAGGACTTGGACAAATTCATTAGGTTTATTATGGAGTTTTAAGGTTTTTTTCGGTGTTGTTAGGAGTTGTAAGGTGTCCTATATTATACTAACGTGCTTTTCAAGGTGCTAATGTGCATACAGAGCCGTAAGATGTCCTAAGTTGTCGTACGATGTTGAAAGGACTCGGATGAATTCATTAGGTTTATTATGGAGTATTTTTATTTCACGTACTGTATTATAATGTGCTGTTAGGATTTGTGAGGTTTCTTACTTTTTACCAACATGCTTTTCAAGGTGCTAATGTGACATACAGAGTCGTAATATATTCTATATTTTCGTACGATGTTTAAATGACTCGGAGGAATTCATTAGGTTTTTTTTGGAGTTTTATAATTTCGTACGGTGTTGTTAGGAGTTTTAAAGATTCCAACATTATACTAACATGCTTTTCAAAGTGCTAATATGGCATAAAGAGTCGTAAGATGTCTTAAGTTGGCGTATGACGTTCAAAGGACTCGGACGAATTAATTAGGTGTATTATGGAGTTTTAAAGTTTCGTACGGTGATGTAAGATGTTCTTAGGAGTTGTAATGCGTCCTGATTTATTCTAACGTGCTTTTGATGTTGCTAATGTCGCATAGTGAGTCGTAACATGTCCTGAGTTGTCGTACGATGTTCAAAGGACTTGGACAAATTAATTCGGTTTATTATGGAGTTTTAAGGTTTTGTTCGGTGTTGTTAGGAGTTGTAAGGTGTCCTATATTATACTAACGTGCTTTTCAAGGTGCTAATGTGCATACAGAGCCGTAAGATGTCCTAAGTTGTCGTACGATGTTGAAAGGACTCGGATGAATTCATTAGGTTTATTATGGAGTATTTTTATTTCACGTACTGTATTATAATGTGCTGTTAGGATTTGTGAGGTTTCTTACTTTTTACCAACATGCTTTTCAAGGTGCTAATGTGACATACAGAGTCGTAAGATATTCTAAGTTTTCGTACGATGTTTAAATGACTCGGAGGAATTCATTAGGTTTTTTTTGGAGTTTTATAATTTCGTACGGTGTTGTTTGGAGTTTTAAAGATTCCAACACTATACTAACATGCTTTTCAAAGTGCTAATATGGCATAAAGAGTAGTAAGATGTCTTAAGTTGGCGTATGACTTTCAAAGGACTCGGACGAATTAATTAGGTGTATTATGGAGTTTTAAAGTTTCGTACGGTGATGTAATATGTTCTTAGGAGTTGTAATGCGTCCTGATTTATTCTAACGTGCTTTTCATGTTGCTAATGTCGCATAGTGAGTCGTAACATGTCCTGAGTTGTCGTACGATGTTCAAAGGACTTGGACAAATTCATTAGGTTTATTATGGAGTTTTAAGGTTTTTTTCGGTGTTGTTAGGAGTTGTAAGGTGTCCTATATTATACTAACGTGCTTTTCAAGGTGCTAATGTGCATACAGAGCCGTAAGATGTCCTAAGTTGTCGTACGATGTTGAAAGGACTCGGATGAATTCATTAGGTTTATTATGGAGTATTTTTATTTCACGTACTGTATTATAATGTGCTGTTAGGATTTGTGAGGTTTCTTACTTTTTACCAACATGCTTTTCAAGGTGCTAATGTGACATACAGAGTCGTAATATATTCTATATTTTCGTACGATGTTTAAATGACTCGGAGGAATTCATTAGGTTTTTTTTGGAGTTTTATAATTTCGTACGGTGTTGTTAGGAGTTTTAAAGATTCCAACATTATACTAACATGCTTTTCAAAGTGCTAATATGGCATAAAGAGTCGTAAGATGTCTTAAGTTGGCGTATGACGTTCAAAGGACTCGGACGAATTAATTAGGTGTATTATGGAGTTTTAAAGTTTCGTACGGTGATGTAAGATGTTCTTAGGAGTTGTAATGCGTCCTGATTTATTCTAACGTGCTTTTGATGTTGCTAATGTCGCATAGTGAGTCGTAACATGTCCTGAGTTGTCGTACGATGTTCAAAGGACTTGGACAAATTAATTCGGTTTATTATGGAGTTTTAAGGTTTTGTTCGGTGTTGTTAGGAGTTGTAAGGTGTCCTATATTATACTAACGTGCTTTTCAAGGTGCTAATGTGCATACAGAGCCGTAAGATGTCCTAAGTTGTCGTACGATGTTGAAAGGACTCGGATGAATTCATTAGGTTTATTATGGAGTATTTTTATTTCACGTACTGTATTATAATGTGCTGTTAGGATTTGTGAGGTTTCTTACTTTTTACCAACATGCTTTTCAAGGTGCTAATGTGACATACAGAGTCGTAAGATATTCTAAGTTTTCGTACGATGTTTAAATGACTCGGAGGAATTCATTAGGTTTTTTTTGGAGTTTTATAATTTCGTACGGTGTTGTTTGGAGTTTTAAAGATTCCAACACTATACTAACATGCTTTTCAAAGTGCTAATATGGCATAAAGAGTAGTAAGATGTCTTAAGTTGGCGTATGACTTTCAAAGGACTCGGACGAATTAATTAGGTGTATTATGGAGTTTTAAAGTTTCGTACGGTGATGTAATATGTTCTTAGGAGTTGTAATGCGTCCTGATTTATTCTAACGTGCTTTTCATGTTGCTAATGTCGCATAGTGAGTCGTAACATGTCCTGAGTTGTCGTACGATGTTCAAAGGACTTGGACAAATTCATTAGGTTTATTATGGAGTTTTAAGGTTTTTTTCGGTGTTGTTAGGAGTTGTAAGGTGTCCTATATTATACTAACGTGCTTTTCAAGGTGCTAATGTGCATACAGAGCCGTAAGATGTCCTAAGTTGTCGTACGATGTTGAAAGGACTCGGATGAATTCATTAGGTTTATTATGGAGTATTTTTATTTCACGTACTGTATTATAATGTGCTGTTAGGATTTGTGAGGTTTCTTACTTTTTACCAACATGCTTTTCAAGGTGCTAATGTGACATACAGAGTCGTAATATATTCTATATTTTCGTACGATGTTTAAATGACTCGGAGGAATTCATTAGGTTTTTTTTGGAGTTTTATAATTTCGTACGGTGTTGTTAGGAGTTTTAAAGATTCCAACATTATACTAACATGCTTTTCAAAGTGCTAATATGGCATAAAGAGTCGTAAGATGTCTTAAGTTGGCGTATGACGTTCAAAGGACTCGGACGAATTAATTAGGTGTATTATGGAGTTTTAAAGTTTCGTACGGTGATGTAAGATGTTCTTAGGAGTTGTAATGCGTCCTGATTTATTCTAACGTGCTTTTGATGTTGCTAATGTCGCATAGTGAGTCGTAACATGTCCTGAGTTGTCGTACGATGTTCAAAGGACTTGGACAAATTAATTCGGTTTATTATGGAGTTTTAAGGTTTTGTTCGGTGTTGTTAGGAGTTGTAAGGTGTCCTATATTATACTAACGTGCTTTTCAAGGTGCTAATGTGCATACAGAGCCGTAAGATGTCCTAAGTTGTCGTACGATGTTGAAAGGACTCGGATGAATTCATTAGGTTTATTATGGAGTATTTTTATTTCACGTACTGTATTATAATGTGCTGTTAGGATTTGTGAGGTTTCTTACTTTTTACCAACATGCTTTTCAAGGTGCTAATGTGACATACAGAGTCGTAAGATATTCTAAGTTTTCGTACGATGTTTAAATGACTCGGAGGAATTCATTAGGTTTTTTTTGGAGTTTTATAATTTCGTACGGTGTTGTTTGGAGTTTTAAAGATTCCAACACTATACTAACATGCTTTTCAAAGTGCTAATATGGCATAAAGAGTAGTAAGATGTCTTAAGTTGGCGTATGACTTTCAAAGGACTCGGACGAATTAATTAGGTGTATTATGGAGTTTTAAAGTTTCGTACGGTGATGTAATATGTTCTTAGGAGTTGTAATGCGTCCTGATTTATTCTAACGTGCTTTTCATGTTGCTAATGTCGCATAGTGAGTCGTAACATGTCCTGAGTTGTCGTACGATGTTCAAAGGACTTGGACAAATTCATTAGGTTTATTATGGAGTTTTAAGGTTTTTTTCGGTGTTGTTAGGAGTTGTAAGGTGTCCTATATTATACTAACGTGCTTTTCAAGGTGCTAATGTGCATACAGAGCCGTAAGATGTCCTAAGTTGTCGTACGATGTTGAAAGGACTCGGATGAATTCATTAGGTTTATTATGGAGTATTTTTATTTCACGTACTGTATTATAATGTGCTGTTAGGATTTGTGAGGTTTCTTACTTTTTACCAACATGCTTTTCAAGGTGCTAATGTGACATACAGAGTCGTAATATATTCTATATTTTCGTACGATGTTTAAATGACTCGGAGGAATTCATTAGGTTTTTTTTGGAGTTTTATAATTTCGTACGGTGTTGTTAGGAGTTTTAAAGATTCCAACATTATACTAACATGCTTTTCAAAGTGCTAATATGGCATAAAGAGTCGTAAGATGTCTTAAGTTGGCGTATGACGTTCAAAGGACTCGGACGAATTAATTAGGTGTATTATGGAGTTTTAAAGTTTCGTACGGTGATGTAAGATGTTCTTAGGAGTTGTAATGCGTCCTGATTTATTCTAACGTGCTTTTGATGTTGCTAATGTCGCATAGTGAGTCGTAACATGTCCTGAGTTGTCGTACGATGTTCAAAGGACTTGGACAAATTAATTCGGTTTATTATGGAGTTTTAAGGTTTTGTTCGGTGTTGTTAGGAGTTGTAAGGTGTCCTATATTATACTAACGTGCTTTTCAAGGTGCTAATGTGCATACAGAGCCGTAAGATGTCCTAAGTTGTCGTACGATGTTGAAAGGACTCGGATGAATTCATTTGGTTTATTATGGAGTATTTTTATTTCACGTACTGTATTATAATGTGCTGTTAGGATTTGTGAGGTTTCGTACTTTTTAGCAACATGCTTTTCAAGGTGCTAATGTGACATACAGAGTCGTAAGATATTCTAAGTTTTCGTACGATGTTTAAATGACTCGGAGGAATTCATTAGGTTTTTTTTGGAGTTTTATAATTTCGTATGGTGTTGTTAGGAGTTTTAAAGATTCCAACATTATACTAACAAGCTTTTCAAAGTGCTAATATGGCATAAAGAGTCGTAAGATGTCTTAAGTTGGCGTATGACGTTCAAAGGACTCGGACGAATTAATTAGGTGTATTATGGAGTTATAAAGTTTCGTACGGTGATCTAAGATGTTCTTAGGAGTTGTAATGCGTCCTGAATTATTCTAACGTGCATTTCATGTTGCTAATGTCGCATAGTGAGTCGTAACATGTCCTGAGTTGTCGTACGATGTTCAAAGGACTTGGACAAATTCATTAGGTTTAATATGGAGTTTTAAGGTTTTGTTCGGTGTTGTTAGGTGTTGTAAGGTGTCCTATATTATACTAACGTAATTTTCAAGGTGCTAATGTGCATACAGAGCCGTAAGATGTTCTAAGTTGTCGTACGATGTTCAAAGGACTCGGATGAATTCATTAGGTTTATTATGGAGTATTTTTATTTTACGTACGGTATTATAATGTGTTGTTAGGATTTGTGAGGTTTCGTACTTTTTACCAACATGCTTTTCAAGGTGCTAATGTGACATACAGAGTCGTAAGATATTCTAAGTTTTCGTACGATGTTTAAATGACTCGGAGGAATTCATTAGTTTTTTTTGGAGTTTTATAATTTCGTACGGTATTGTTAGGAGTTTTAAAGATTCCAACATTATACTAACATGCTTTTCAAAGTGCTAATATGGCATAAAGAGTCGTAAGATGTCTTAAGTTGGCGTATGACGTTCAAAGGACTCGGACGAATTAATTAGGTGTATTATGGAGTTTTAAAGTTTCGTACGGTGATGTAAGATGTTCTTAGGAGTTGTAATGCGTCCTGATTTATTCTAACGTGCTTTTGATGTTGCTAATGTCGCATAGTGAGTCGTAACATGTCCTGAGTTGTCGTACGATGTTCAAAGGACTTGGACAAATTAATTCGGTTTATTATGGAGTTTTAAGGTTTTGTTCGGTGTTGTTAGGAGTTGTAAGGTGTCCTATATTATACTAACGTGCTTTTCAAGGTGCTAATGTGCATACAGAGCCGTAAGATGTCCTAAGTTGTCGTACGATGTTGAAAGGACTCGGATGAATTCATTAGGTTTATTATGGAGTATTTTTATTTCACGTACTGTATTATAATGTGCTGTTAGGATTTGTGAGGTTTCTTACTTTTTACCAACATGCTTTTCAAGGTGCTAATGTGACATACAGAGTCGTAAGATATTCTAAGTTTTCGTACGATGTTTAAATGACTCGGAGGAATTCATTAGGTTTTTTTTGGAGTTTTATAATTTCGTACGGTGTTGTTTGGAGTTTTAAAGATTCCAACACTATACTAACATGCTTTTCAAAGTGCTAATATGGCATAAAGAGTAGTAAGATGTCTTAAGTTGGCGTATGACTTTCAAAGGACTCGGACGAATTAATTAGGTGTATTATGGAGTTTTAAAGTTTCGTACGGTGATGTAATATGTTCTTAGGAGTTGTAATGCGTCCTGATTTATTCTAACGTGCTTTTCATGTTGCTAATGTCGCATAGTGAGTCGTAACATGTCCTGAGTTGTCGTACGATGTTCAAAGGACTTGGACAAATTCATTAGGTTTATTATGGAGTTTTAAGGTTTTTTTCGGTGTTGTTAGGAGTTGTAAGGTGTCCTATATTATACTAACGTGCTTTTCAAGGTGCTAATGTGCATACAGAGCCGTAAGATGTCCTAAGTTGTCGTACGATGTTGAAAGGACTCGGATGAATTCATTAGGTTTATTATGGAGTATTTTTATTTCACGTACTGTATTATAATGTGCTGTTAGGATTTGTGAGGTTTCTTACTTTTTACCAACATGCTTTTCAAGGTGCTAATGTGACATACAGAGTCGTAATATATTCTATATTTTCGTACGATGTTTAAATGACTCGGAGGAATTCATTAGGTTTTTTTTGGAGTTTTATAATTTCGTACGGTGTTGTTAGGAGTTTTAAAGATTCCAACATTATACTAACATGCTTTTCAAAGTGCTAATATGGCATAAAGAGTCGTAAGATGTCTTAAGTTGGCGTATGACGTTCAAAGGACTCGGACGAATTAATTAGGTGTATTATGGAGTTTTAAAGTTTCGTACGGTGATGTAAGATGTTCTTAGGAGTTGTAATGCGTCCTGATTTATTCTAACGTGCTTTTGATGTTGCTAATGTCGCATAGTGAGTCGTAACATGTCCTGAGTTGTCGTACGATGTTCAAAGGACTTGGACAAATTAATTCGGTTTATTATGGAGTTTTAAGGTTTTGTTCGGTGTTGTTAGGAGTTGTAAGGTGTCCTATATTATACTAACGTGCTTTTCAAGGTGCTAATGTGCATACAGAGCCGTAAGATGTCCTAAGTTGTCGTACGATGTTGAAAGGACTCGGATGAATTCATTAGGTTTATTATGGAGTATTTTTATTTCACGTACTGTATTATAATGTGCTGTTAGGATTTGTGAGGTTTCTTACTTTTTACCAACATGCTTTTCAAGGTGCTAATGTGACATACAGAGTCGTAAGATATTCTAAGTTTTCGTACGATGTTTAAATGACTCGGAGGAATTCATTAGGTTTTTTTTGGAGTTTTATAATTTCGTACGGTGTTGTTTGGAGTTTTAAAGATTCCAACACTATACTAACATGCTTTTCAAAGTGCTAATATGGCATAAAGAGTAGTAAGATGTCTTAAGTTGGCGTATGACTTTCAAAGGACTCGGACGAATTAATTAGGTGTATTATGGAGTTTTAAAGTTTCGTACGGTGATGTAATATGTTCTTAGGAGTTGTAATGCGTCCTGATTTATTCTAACGTGCTTTTCATGTTGCTAATGTCGCATAGTGAGTCGTAACATGTCCTGAGTTGTCGTACGATGTTCAAAGGACTTGGACAAATTCATTAGGTTTATTATGGAGTTTTAAGGTTTTTTTCGGTGTTGTTAGGAGTTGTAAGGTGTCCTATATTATACTAACGTGCTTTTCAAGGTGCTAATGTGCATACAGAGCCGTAAGATGTCCTAAGTTGTCGTACGATGTTGAAAGGACTCGGATGAATTCATTAGGTTTATTATGGAGTATTTTTATTTCACGTACTGTATTATAATGTGCTGTTAGGATTTGTGAGGTTTCTTACTTTTTACCAACATGCTTTTCAAGGTGCTAATGTGACATACAGAGTCGTAATATATTCTATATTTTCGTACGATGTTTAAATGACTCGGAGGAATTCATTAGGTTTTTTTTGGAGTTTTATAATTTCGTACGGTGTTGTTAGGAGTTTTAAAGATTCCAACATTATACTAACATGCTTTTCAAAGTGCTAATATGGCATAAAGAGTCGTAAGATGTCTTAAGTTGGCGTATGACGTTCAAAGGACTCGGACGAATTAATTAGGTGTATTATGGAGTTTTAAAGTTTCGTACGGTGATGTAAGATGTTCTTAGGAGTTGTAATGCGTCCTGATTTATTCTAACGTGCTTTTGATGTTGCTAATGTCGCATAGTGAGTCGTAACATGTCCTGAGTTGTCGTACGATGTTCAAAGGACTTGGACAAATTAATTCGGTTTATTATGGAGTTTTAAGGTTTTGTTCGGTGTTGTTAGGAGTTGTAAGGTGTCCTATATTATACTAACGTGCTTTTCAAGGTGCTAATGTGCATACAGAGCCGTAAGATGTCCTAAGTTGTCGTACGATGTTGAAAGGACTCGGATGAATTCATTTGGTTTATTATGGAGTATTTTTATTTCACGTACTGTATTATAATGTGCTGTTAGGATTTGTGAGGTTTCGTACTTTTTAGCAACATGCTTTTCAAGGTGCTAATGTGACATACAGAGTCGTAAGATATTCTAAGTTTTCGTACGATGTTTAAATGACTCGGAGGAATTCATTAGGTTTTTTTTGGAGTTTTATAATTTCGTATGGTGTTGTTAGGAGTTTTAAAGATTCCAACATTATACTAACAAGCTTTTCAAAGTGCTAATATGGCATAAAGAGTCGTAAGATGTCTTAAGTTGGCGTATGACGTTCAAAGGACTCGGACGAATTCATTAGGTGTATTATGGAGTTATAAAGTTTCGTACGGTGATGTAAGATGTTCTTAGGAGTTGTAATGCGTCCTGAATTATTCTAACGTGCATTTCATGTTGCTAATGTCGCATAGTGAGTCGTAACATGTCCTGAGTTGTCGTACGATGTTCAAAGGACTTGGACAAATTCATTAGGTTTAATATGGAGTTTTAAGGTTTTGTTCGGTGTTGTTAGGTGTTGTAAGGTGTCCTATATTATACTAACGTAATTTTCAAGGTGCTAATGTGCATACAGAGCCGTAAGATGTTCTAAGTTGTCGTACGATGTTCAAAGGACTCGGATGAATTCATTAGGTTTAATATGGAGTATTTTTATTTTACGTACGGTATTATAATGTGTTGTTAGGATTTGTGAGGTTTCGTACTTTTTACCAACATGCTTTTCAAGGTGCTAATGTGACATACAGAGTCGTAAGATATTCTAAGTTTTCGTACGATGTTTAAATGACTCGGAGGAATTCATTAGTTTTTTTTGGAGTTTTATAATTTCGTACGGTATTGTTAGGAGTTTTAAAGATTCCAACATTATACTAACATGCTTTTCAAAGTGCTAATATGGCATAAAGAGTCGTAAGATGTCTTAAGTTGGCGTATGACGTTCAAAGGACTCGGACGAATTAATTAGGTGTATTATGGAGTTATAAAGTGTCGTACGGTGATGTAAGATGTTCTTAGGAGTTGTAATGCGTCCTGAATTATTCTAACGTGCATTTCATGTTGCTAATGTCGCATAGTGAGTCGTAACATGTCCTGAGTTGTCGTACGATGTTCAAAGGACTTGGACAAATTCATTAGGTTTATTATGGAGTTTTAAGGTTTTGTTAGGTGTTGTAAGGTGTCCTATATTATACTAACGTGCTTATCAAGGTGCTAATATGCATACAGAGCCGTAAGATGTCCTAAGTTGTCGTACGATGTTGAAAGGACTCGGATGATTTCATTAGGTTTATTATGGAGTATTTTTATTTCACGTACGGTATTATAATGTGTTGTTAGGAATTGTGAGGTTTCGTACTTTTTACCAACATGCTTTTCAAGGTGCTAATGTGACATACAGAGTCGTAAGATATTCTAACTTTTCGTACGATGTTTAAATGACTCGGAGGAATTCATTAGGTTTTTTTTGGAGTTTTATAATTCCGTACGGTGTTGTTAGAAGTTTTAAAGATTCCAACATTATACTAACATGCTTTTCAAAGTGCTAATATGGCATAAAGAGTCGTAAGATGTCTTAAGTTGGCGTATGACGTTCAAAGGACTCGGACAAATTAATTAGGTGTAGTATGGAGTTTTAAACTTTCGTACGGTGATGTAAGATGTTCTTAGGAGTTGTAATGCGTCCTGATTTATTCTAACGTGCTTTTCATGTTGCTAATGTCGCATAGTGAGTCGTAACATGTCCTGAGTTGTCTTACGATGTTCAAAGGACTTGGACAAATTCATTAGGTTTATTATGGAGTTTTAAGGTTTTGTTCGGTGTTGTTAGGAGTTGTAAGGTGTCCTATATTATACTAACGTGCTTTTCAAGGTGCTAATGTGCATACAGAGCCGTAAGATGTCCTAAGTTGTCGTACGATGTTGAAAGCACTCGGACGAATTCATTAGGTTTATTATGGAGTATTTTTATTTCACGTACTGTATTATAATTTGTTGTTAGGAATTGTGAGGTTTCGTACTTTTTACCAACATGCTTTTCAAGGTGCTAATGTGACATACAGAGTCGTAAGATATTCTAACTTTTCGTACGATGTTTAAATGACTCGGAGGAATTCATTAGGTTTTTTTTGGAGTTTTATAATTCCGTACGGTGTTGTTAGGAGTTTTAAAGATTCCAACATTATACTAACATGCTTTTCAAAGTGCTAATATGGCATAAAGAGTCGTAAGATGTCTTAAGTTGGCATATGACGTTCAAAGGACTCGGACGAATTAATTAGGTGTAGTATGGAGTTTTAAAGTTTCGTACGGTGATGTAAGATGTTCTTAGGAGTTGTAATGCGTCCTGATTTATTCTAACGTGCTTTTCATGTTGCTAATGTCGTATAGTGAGTCGTAACATGTCCTGAGTTGTCGTACGATGTTCAAAGGACTTGGACAAATTCATTAGGTTTATTATGGAGTTTTAAGGTTTTGTTCGGTGTTGTTAGGAGTTGTAAGGTGTCCTATATTATACTAACGTGCTTTTCAAGGTGCTAATGTGCATACAGAGCCGTAAGATGTCCTAAGTTGTCGTACGATGTTGAAAGGACTCGGATGAATTCATTAGGTTTATTATGGAGTATTTTTATTTCACGTACTGTATTATAATGTGCTGTTAGGATTTGTGAGGTTTCGTACTTTTTACCAACATGCTTTTCAAGCTGCTAATGTGACATACAGAGTCGTAAGATATTCTAAGTTTTCGTACGATGTTTAAATGACTCGGAGGAATTCATTAGGTTTTTTTTGGAGTTTTATAATTTCGTACGGTGTTGTTAGGAGTTTTAAAGATTCCAACATTATACTAACATGCTTTTCAAAGTGCTAATATGGCATAAAGAGTCGTAAGATGTCTTAAGTTGGCATATGACGTTCAAAGGACTCGGACGAATTAATTAGGTGTATTATCGAGTTATAAAATTTCGTACGGTGATGTAAGATGTTCTTAGGAGTTGTAATGCGTCCTGAATTATTCTAACGTGCATTTCATGTTGCTAATGTCGCATAGTGAGTCGTAACATGTCCTGAGTTGTCGTACGATGTTCAAAGGACTTGGACAAATTCATTAGGTTTATTATGGAGTTTTAAGGTTTTGTTCGGTGTTGTTAGGTGTTGTAAGGTGTCCTATATTATACTAACGTGCTTATCAAGGTGCTAATGTGCATACAGAGCCGTAAGATGTCCTAAGTTGTCGTACGATGTTGAAAGGACTCGGATGAATTCATTAGGTTTATTATGGAGTATTTTTATTTCACGTACGGTATTATAATGTGTTGTTAGGAATTGTGAGGTTTCGTACTTTTTACCAACATGCTTTTCAAGGTGCTAATGTGACATACAGAGTCGTAAGATATTCTAACTTTTCGTACGATGTTTAAATGACTCGGAGGAATTCATTAGGTTTTTTTTGGAGTTTTATAATTCCGTACGGTGTTGTTAGGAGTTTTAAAGATTCCAACATTATACTAACATGCTTTTCAAAGTACTAATATGGCATAAAGAGTCGTAAGATGTCTTAAGTTGGCGTATGACGTTCAAAGGACTCGGACGAATTAATTAGGTGTAGTATGGAGTTTTAAAGTTTCGTACGGTGATGTAAGATGTTCTTAGGAGTTGTAATGCGTCCTGATTTATTCTAACGTGCTTTTCATGTTGCTAATGTCGCATAGTGAGTCGTAACATGTCCTGAGTTGTCGTACGATGTTCAAAGGACTTGGACAAATTCATTAGGTTTATTATGGAGTTTTAAGGTTTTGTTCGGTGTTGTTAGGAGTTGTAAGGTGTCCTATATTATACTAACTTGCTTTTTAAGGTGCTAATGTGCATACAGAGCCGTAAGATGTCGTAAGTTGTCGTACGATGTTGAAAGGACTCAGATGAATTCATTAGGTTTATTATGGAGTATTTTTATTTCACGTACTGTATTATAATGTGCTGTTAGGATTTGTGAGGTTTCGTACTTTTTACCAACATGCTTTTCAAGGTGCTAATATGACATACAGAGTCGTAAGATATTCTAAGTTTTCGTACGATGTTTAAATGACTCGGAGGAATTCATTAGGTTTTTTTTGGAGTTTTATAATTTCGTACGGTGTTGTTAGGAGTTTTAAAGATTCCAACATTATACTAACATGCTTTTCAAAGTGCTAATATGGCATAAAGAGTCGTAAGATGTCTTAAGTTGGCGTATGACGTTCAAAGGACTCGGACGAATTAATTAGGTGTAGTATGGAGTTTTAAAGTTTCGTACGGTGATGTAAGATGTTCTTAGGAGTTGTAATGCGTCCTGATTTATTCTAACGTGCTTTTCATGTTGCTAATGTCGCATAGTGAGTCGTAACATGTCCTGAGTTGTCGTACGATGTTCAAAGGACTTGGACAAATTCATTAGGTTTATTATGGAGTTTTAAGGTTTTGTTCGGTGTTGTTCGGAGTTGTAAGGTGTCCTATATTATACTAACGTGCTTTTCAAGGTGCTAATGTGCATACAGAGCCGTAAGATGTCCTAAGTTGTCGTACGATGTTGAAAGCACTCGGATGAATTCATTAGGTTTATTATGGAGTATTTTTATTTCACGTACTGTATTATAATGTGTTGTTAGGAATTGTGAGGTTTCGTACTTTTTACCAACATGCTTTTCAAGGTGCTAATGTGACATACAGAGTCGTAAGATATTCTAACTTTTCGTACGATGTTTAAATGACTCGGAGGATTTCATTAGGTTTTTTTTGGAGTTTTATAATTCCGTACGGTGTTGTTAGGAGTTTTAAAGATTCCAACATTATACTAACATGCTTTTCAAAGTGCTAATATGGCATAAAGAGTCGTAAGATGTCTTAAGTTGGCGTATGACGTTCAAAGGACTCGGACGAATTAATTAGGTGTAGTATGGAGTTTTAAAGTTTCGTACGGTGATGTAAGATGTTCTTCGGAGTTGTAATGCGTCCTGATTTATTCTAACGTGCTTTTCATGTTGCTAATGTCGTATAGTGAGTCGTAACATGTCCTGAGTTGTCGTACGATGTTCAAAGGACTTGGACAAATTCATTAGGTTTATTATGGAGTTTTAAGGTTTTGTTCGGTGTTGTTAGGAGTTGTAAGGTGTCCTATATTATACTAACGTGCTTTTCAAGGTGCTAATGTGCATACAGAGCCGTAAGATGTCCTAAGTTGTCGTACGATGTTGAAAGCACTCGGATGAATTCATTAGGTTTATTACGGAGTATTTTCATTTCACGTACTGTATTATAATGTGCTGTTAGGATTTGTGAGGTTTCGTACTTTTTACCAACATGCTTTTCAAGGTGCTAATGTGACATATAGAGTCGTAAGATATTCTAAGTTTTCGTACGATGTTTAAATGACTCGGAGGAATTCACTAGGTTTTTTTTGGAGTTTTATAATTTCGTACGGTGTTGTTAGGAGTTTTAAAGATTCCAACATTATACTAACATGCTTTTCAAAGTGCTAATATGGCATAAAGAGTCGTAAGATGTCTTAAGTTGGCGTATGACGTTCAAAGGACTCGGACGAATTAATTAGGTGTAGTATGGAGTTTTAAAGTTTCGTACGGTGATGTAAGATGTTCTTAGGAGTTGTAATGCGTCCTGATTTATTCTAACGTGCTTTTCATGTTGCTAATGTCGCATAGTGAGTCGTAACATGTCCTGAGTTGTCGTACGATGTTCAAAGGACTTGGACAAATTCATTAGGTTTATTATGGAGTTTTAAGGTTTTGTTCGGTGTTGTTCGGAGTTGTAAGGTGTCCTATATTATACTAACGTGCTTTTCAAGGTGCTAATGTGCATACAGAGCCGTAAGATGTCCTAAGTTGTCGTACGATGTTGAAAGCACTCGGATGAATTCATTAGGTTTATTATGGAGTATTTTTATTTCACGTACTGTATTATAATGTGTTGTTAGGAATTGTGAGGTTTCGTACTTTTTACCAACATGCTTTTCAAGGTGCTAATGTGACATACAGAGTCGTAAGATATTCTAACTTTTCGTACGATGTTTAAATGACTCGGAGGAATTCATTAGGTTTTTTTTGGAGTTTTATAATTCCGTACGGTGTTGTTAGGAGTTTTAAAGATTCCAACATTATACTAACATGCTTTTCAAAGTGCTAATATGGCATAAAGAGTCGTAAGATGTCTTAAGTTGGCGTATGACGTTCAAAGGACTCGGACGAATTAATTAGGTGTAGTATGGAGTTTTAAAGTTTCGTACGGTGATGTAAGATGTTCTTAGGAGTTGTAATGCGTCCTGATTTATTCTAACGTGCTTTTCATGTTGCTAATGTCGTATAGTGAGTCGTAACATGTCCTGAGTTGTCGTACGATGTTCAAAGGACTTGGACAAATTCATTAGGTTTATTATGGAGTTTTAAGGTTTTGTTCGGTGTTGTTAGGAGTTGTAAGGTGTCCTATATTATACTAACGTGCTTTTCAAGGTGCTAATGTGCATACAGAGCCGTAAGATGTCCTAAGTTGTCGTACGATGTTGAAAGCAGTCGGATGAATTCATTAGGTTTATTATGGAGTATTTTCATTTCACGTACTGTATTATAATGTCATGTTAGGATTTGTGAGGTTTCGTACTTTTTACCAACATGCTTTTCAAGGTGCTAATGTGACATACAGAGTCGTAAGATATTCTAAGTTTTCGTACGATGTTTAAATGACTCGGAGGAATTCATTAGGTTTTTTTTGGAGTTTTATAATTTCGTACGGTGTTGTTAGGAGTTTTAAAGATTCCAACATTATACTAACATGCTTTTCAAAGTGCTAATATGGCATAAAGAGTCGTAAGATGTCTTAAGTTGGCGTATGACGTTCAAAGGACTCGGACGAATTAATTAGGGGTAGTATGGAGTTTTAAAGTTTCGTACGGTGATGTAAGATGTTCTTAGGAGTTGTAATGCGTCCTGATTTATTCTAACGTGCTTTTCATGTTGCTAATGTCGCATAGTGAGTCGTAACATGTCCTGAGTTGTCGTACGATGTTCAAAGGACTTGGACAAATTCATTAGGTTTATTATGGAGTTTTAAGGTTTTGTTCGGTGTTGTTCGGAGTTGTAAGGTGTCCTATATTATACTAACGTGCTTTTCAAGGTGCTAATGTGCATACAGAGCCGTAAGATGTCGTAAGTTGTCGTACGATGTTGAAAGCACTCGGATGAATTCATTAGGTTTATTATGGAGTATTTTTATTTCACGTACTGTATTATAATGTGTTGTTAGGAATTGTGAGGTTTCGTACTTTTTACCAACATGCTTTTCAAGGTGCTAATGTGACATACAGAGTCGTAAGATATTCTAAGTTTTCGTACGATGTTTAAATGACTCGGAGGAATTCATTAGGTTTTTTTTGGAGTTTTATAATTTTGTACGGTGTTGTTAGGAGTTTTAAAGATTCCAACATTATACTAACATGCTTTTCAAAGTGCTAATATGGCATAAAGAGTCGTAAGATGTCTTAAGTTGGCGTATGACGTTCAAAGGACTCGGACGAATTAATTAGGTGTAGTATGGAGTTTTAAAGTTTCGTACGGTGATGTAAGATGTTCTTAGGAGTTGTAATGCGTCCTGATTTATTCTAACGTGCTTTTCATGTTGCTAATGTCGCATAGTGAGTCGTAACATGTCCTGAGTTGTCGTACGATGTTCAAAGGACTTGGACAAATTCATTAGGTTTATTATGGAGTTTTAAGGTTTTGTTCGGTGTTGTTCGGAGTTGTAAGGTGTCCTATATTATACTAACGTGCTTTTCAAGGTGCTAATGTGCATACAGAGCCGTAAGATGTCCTAAGTTGTCGTACGATGTTGAAAGCACTCGGATGAATTCATTAGGTTTATTATGGAGTATTTTTATTTCACGTACTGTATTATAATGTGTTGTTAGGAATTGTGAGGTTTCGTACTTTTTACCAACATGCTTTTCAAGGTGCTAATGTGACATACAGAGTCGTAAGATATTCTAACTTTTCGTACGATGTTTAAATGACTCGGAGGAATTCATTAGGTTTTTTTTGGAGTTTTATAATTCCGTACGGTGTTGTTAGGAGTTTTAAAGATTCCAACATTATACTAACATGCTTTTCAAAGTGCTAATATGGCATAAAGAGTCGTAAGATGTCTTAAGTTGGCGTATGACGTTCAAAGGACTCGGACGAATTAATTAGGTGTAGTATGGAGTTTTAAAGTTTCGTACGGTGATGTAAGATGTTCTTAGGAGTTGTAATGCGTCCTGATTTATTCTAACGTGCTTTTCATGTTGCTAATGTCGTATAGTGAGTCGTAACATGTCCTGAGTTGTCGTACGATGTTCAAAGGACTTGGACAAATTCATTAGGTTTATTATGGAGTTTTAAGGTTTTGTTCGGTGTTGTTAGGAGTTGTAAGGTGTCCTATATTATACTAACGTGCTTTTCAAGGTGCTAATGTGCATACAGAGCCGTAAGATGTCCTAAGTTGTCGTACGATGTTGAAAGCAGTCGGATGAATTCATTAGGTTTATTATGGAGTATTTTCATTTCACGTACTGTATTATAATGTCATGTTAGGATTTGTGAGGTTTCGTACTTTTTACCAACATGCTTTTCAAGGTGCTAATGTGACATACAGAGTCGTAAGATATTCTAAGTTTTCGTACGATGTTTAAATGACTCGGAGGAATTCATTAGGTTTTTTTTGGAGTTTTATAATTTCGTACGGTGTTGTTAGGAGTTTTAAAGATTCCAACATTATACTAACATGCTTTTCAAAGTGCTAATATGGCATAAAGAGTCGTAAGATGTCTTAAGTTGGCGTATGACGTTCAAAGGACTCGGACGAATTAATTAGGTGTAGTATGGAGTTTTAAAGTTTCGTACGGTGATGTAAGATGTTCTTAGGAGTTGTAATGCGTCCTGATTTATTCTAACGTGCTTTTCATGTTGCTAATGTCGCATAGTGAGTCGTAACATGTCCTGAGTTGTCGTACGATGTTCAAAGGACTTGGACAAATTCATTAGGTTTATTATGGAGTTTTAAGGTTTTGTTCGGTGTTGTTCGGAGTTGTAAGGTGTCCTATATTATACTAACGTGCTTTTCAAGGTGCTAATGTGCATACAGAGCCGTAAGATGTCCTAAGTTGTCGTACGATGTTGAAAGCACTCGGATGAATTCATTAGGTTTATTATGGAGTATTTTTATTTCACGTACTGTATTATAATGTGTTGTTAGGAATTGTGAGGTTTCGTACTTTTTACCAACATGCTTTTCAAGGTGCTAATGTGACATACAGAGTCGTAAGATATTCTAAGTTTTCGTACGATGTTTAAATGACTCGGAGGAATTCATTAGGTTTTTTTTGGAGTTTTATAATTTCGTACGGTGTTGTTAGGAGTTTTAAAGATTCCAACATTATACTAACATGCTTTTCAAAGTGCTAATATGGCATAAAGAGTCGTAAGATGTCTTAAGTTGGCGTATGACGTTCAAAGGACTCGGACGAATTAATTAGGTGTAGTATGGAGTTTTAAAGTTTCGTACGGTGATGTAAGATGTTCTTAGGAGTTGTAATGCGTCCTGATTTATTCTAACGTGCTTTTCATGTTGCTAATGTCGCATAGTGAGTCGTAACATGTCCTGAGTTGTCGTACGATGTTCAAAGGACTTGGACAAATTCATTAGGTTTATTATGGAGTTTTAAGGTTTTGTTCGGTGTTGTTCGGAGTTGTAAGGTGTCCTATATTATACTAACGTGCTTTTCAAGGTGCTAATGTGCATACAGAGCCGTAAGATGTCCTAAGTTGTCGTACGATGTTGAAAGCACTCGGATGAATTCATTAGGTTTATTATGGAGTATTTTTATTTCACGTACTGTATTATAATGTGTTGTTAGGAATTGTGAGGTTTCGTACTTTTTACCAACATGCTTTTCAAGGTGCTAATGTGACATACAGAGTCGTAAGATATTCTAACTTTTCGTACGATGTTTAAATGACTCGGAGGAATTCATTAGGTTTTTTTTGGAGTTTTATAATTCCGTACGGTGTTGTTAGGAGTTTTAAAGATTCCAACATTATACTAACATGCTTTTCAAAGTGCTAATATGGCATAAAGAGTCGTAAGATGTCTTAAGTTGGCGTATGACGTTCAAAGGACTCGGACGAATTAATTAGGTGTAGTATGGAGTTTTAAAGTTTCGTACGGTGATGTAAGATGTTCTTAGGAGTTGTAATGCGTCCTGATTTATTCTAACGTGCTTTTCATGTTGCTAATGTCGTATAGTGAGTCGTAACATGTCCTGAGTTGTCGTACGATGTTCAAAGGACTTGGACAAATTCATTAGGTTTATTATGGAGTTTTAAGGTTTTGTTCGGTGTTGTTAGGAGTTGTAAGGTGTCCTATATTATACTAACGTGCTTTTCAAGGTGCTAATGTGCATACAGAGCCGTAAGATGTCCTAAGTTGTCGTACGATGTTGAAAGCAGTCGGATGAATTCATTAGGTTTATTATGGAGTATTTTCATTTCACGTACTGTATTATAATGTCATGTTAGGATTTGTGAGGTTTCGTACTTTTTACCAACATGCTTTTCAAGGTGCTAATGTGACATACAGAGTCGTAAGATATTCTAACTTTTCGTACGATGTTTAAATGACTCGGAGGAATTCATTAGGTTTTTTTTGGAGTTTTATAATTCTGTACGGTGTTGTTAGGAGTTTTAAAGATTCCAACATTATACTAACATGCTTTTCAAAGTGCTAATATGGCATAAAGAGTCGTAAGATGTCTTAAGTTGGCGTATGACGTTCAAAGGACTCGGACGAATTAATTAGGTGTAGTATGCAGTTTTAAAGTTTTGTACGGTGATGTAAGATGTTCTTCGGAGTTGTAATGCGTCCTGATTTATTCTAACGTGCTTTTCATGTTGCTAATGTCGTATAGTGAGTCGTAACATGTCCTGAGTTGTCGTACGATGTTCAAAGGACTTGGACAAATTCATTAGGTTTATTATGGAGTTTTAAGGTTTTGTTCGGTGTTGTTAGGAGTTGTAAGGTGTCCTATATTATACTAACGTGCTTTTCAAGGTGCTAATGTGCATACAGAGCCGTAAGATGTCCTAAGTTGTCGTACGATGTTGAAAGCACTCGGATGAATTCATTAGGTTTATTATGGAGTATTTTCATTTCACGTACTGTATTATAATGTGCTGTTAGGATTTGTAAGGTTTCGTACTTTTTACCAACATGCTTTTCAAGGTGCTAATGTGACATATAGAGTCGTAAGATATTCTAAGTTTTCGTACGATGTTTAAATGACTCGGAGGAATTCATTAGGTTTTTTTTGGAGTTTTATACTTTCGTACGGTGTTGTTAGGAGTTTTAAGGATTCCAACATTATACTAACATGCTTTTCAAAGTGCTAATATGGCATAAAGAGTCGTAAGATGTCTTAAGTTGGCGTATGACGTTCAAAGGACTCGGACAAATTAATTAGGTGTAGTATGGAGTTTTAAAGTTTCGTACGGTGATGTAAGATGTTCTTAGGAGTTGTAATGCGTCCTGATTTATTCTAACGTGCTTTTCATGTTGCTAATGTCGCATAGTGAGTCGTAACATGTCCTGAGTTGTCGTACGATGTTCAAAGGACTTGGACAAATTCATTAGGTTTATTATGGAGTTTTAAGGTTTTGTTCGGTGTTGTTCGGAGTTGTAAGGTGTCCTATATTATACTAACGTGCTTTTCAAGGTGCTAATGTGCATACAGAGCCGTAAGATGTCCTAAGTTGTCGTACGATGTTGAAAGCACTCGGATGAATTCATTAGGTTTATTATGGAGTATTTTTATTTCACGTACTGTATTATAATGTGTTGTTAGAAATTGTGAGGTTTCGTACTTTTTACCAACATGCTTTTCAAGGTGCTAATGTGACATACAGAGTCGTAAGATATTCTAACTTTTTGTACGATGTTTAAATGACTCGGAGGAATTCATTAGGTTTTTTTTGGAGTTTTATAATTCCGTACGGTGTTGTTAGGAGTTTTAAAGATTCCAACATTATACTAACATGCTTTACAAAGTGCTAATATGGCATAAAGAGTCGTAAGATGTCTTAAGTTGGCGTATGACGTTCAAAGGACTCGGACGAATTAATTAGGTGTAGTATGGAGTTTTAAAGTTTCGTACGGTGATGTAAGATGTTCTTAGGAGTTGTAATGCGTCCTGATTTATTCTAACGTGCTTTTCATGTTGCTAATGTCGTATAGTGAGTCGTAACATGTCCTGAGTTGTCGTACGATGTTCAAAGGACTTGGACAAATTCATTAGGTTTATTATGGAGTTTTAAGGTTTTGTTCGGTGTTGTTAGGAGTTGTAAGGTGTCCTATATTATACTAACGTGCTTTTCAAGGTGCTAATGTGCATACAGAGCCGTAAGATGTCCTAAGTTGTCGTACGATGTTGAAAGCACTCGGATGAATTCATTAGGTTTATTATGGAGTATTTTCATTTCACGTACTGTATTATAATGTGCTGTTAGGATTTGTGAGGTTTCGTACTTTTTACCAACATGCTTTTCAAGGTGCTAATGTGACATACAGAGTCGTAAGATATTCTAAGTTTTCGTACGATGTTTAAATGACTCGGAGGAATTCATTAGGTTTTTTTTGGAGTTTTATAATTTCGTACGGTGTTGTTAGGAGTTTTAAAGATTCCAACATTATACTAACATGCTTTTCAAAGTGCTAATATGGCATAAAGAGTCGTAAGATGTCTTAAGTTGGCGTATGACGTTCAAAGGACTCGGACGAATTAATTAGGTGTAGTATGGAGTTTTAAAGTTTCGTACGGTGATGTAAGATGTTCTTAGGAGTTGTAATGCGTCCTGATTTATTCTAACGTGCTTTTCATGTTGCTAATGTCGTATAGTGAGTCGTAACATGTCCTGAGTTGTCGTACGATGTTCAAAGGACTTGGACAAATTCATTAGGTTTATTATGGAGTTTTAAGGTTTTGTTCGGTGTTGTTAGGAGTTGTAAGGTGTCCTATATTATACTAACGTGCTTTTCAAGGTGCTAATGTGCATACAGAGCCGTAAGATGTCCTAAGTTGTCGTACGATGTTGAAAGGACTCGGATGAATTCATTAGGTTTATTATGGAGTATTTTTATTTCACGTACTGTATTATAATGTGCTGTTAGGATTTGTGAGGTTTCGTACTTTTTACCAACATGCTTTTCAAGGTGCTAATATGACATACAGAGTCGTAAGATATTCTAAGTTTTCGTACGATGTTTAAATGACTCGGAGGAATTCATTAGGTTTTTTTTGGAGTTTTATAATTTCGTACGGTGTTGTTAGGAGTTTTAAAGATTCCAACATTATACTAACATGCTTTTCAAAGTGCTAATATGGCATAAAGAGTCGTAAGATGTCTTAAGTTAGCGTATGACGTTCAAAGGACTCGGACGAATTAATTAGGTGTAGTATGGAGTTTTAAAGTTTCGTACGGTGATGTAAGATGTTCTTAGGAGTTGTAATGCGTCCTGATTTATTCTAACGTGCTTTTCATGTTGCTAATGTCGTATAGTGAGTCGTAACATGTCCTGAGTTGTCGTACGATGTTCAAAGGACTTGGACAAATTCATTAGGTTTATTATGGAGTTTTAAAGTTTTGTTCGGTGTTGTTAGGTGTTGTAAGGTGTCCTATATTATACTAACGTGCTTATCAAGGTGCTAATGTGCATACAGAGCCGTAAGATGTCCTAAGTTGTCGTACGATGTTGAAAGGACTCGGATGAATTCATTAGGTTTATTATGGAGTATTTTTATTTCACGTACTGTATTATAATGTGCTGTTAGGATTTGTGAGGTTTCGTACTTTTTACCAACATGCTTTTCAAGGTACTAATGTGACATACAGAGTCGTAAGATATTCTAAGTTTTCGTACGATGTTTAAATGACTCGGAGGAATTCATTAGGTTTTTTTTGGAGTTTTATAATTTCGTACGGTGTTGTTAGGAGTTTTAAAGATTCCAACATTATACTAACATGCTTTTCAAAGTGCTAATATGGCATAAAGAGTCTTAAGATGTCTTAAGTTGGCGTATGACGTTCAAAGGACTCGGACGAATTAATTAGGTGTATTATGGAGTTATAAAGTTTCGTACGGTGATGTAAGATGTTCTTAGGAGTTGTAATGCGTCCTGAATTATTCTAACGTGCATTTCATGTTGCTAATGTCGCATAGTGAGTCGTAACATGTCCTGAGTTGTCGTACGATGTTCAAAGGACTTGGACAAATTCATTAGGTTTATTATGGAGTTTTAAGGTTTTGTTCGGTGTTGTTAGGTGTTGTAAGGTGTCCTATATTATACTAACGTGCTTTTCAAGGTGCTAATGTGCATACAGAGCCGTAAGATGTCCTAAGTTGTCGTACGATGTTGAAAGGACTCGGATGAATTCATTAGGTTTATTATGGAGTATTTTTATTTCACGTACTGTATTATAATGTGCTGTTAGGATTTGTGAGGTTTCGTACTTTTTACCAACATGCTTTTCAAGGTGCTAATATGACATACAGAGTCGTAAGATATTCTAAGTTTTCGTACGATGTTTAAATGACTCGGAGGAATTCATTAGGTTTTTTTTGGAGTTTTATAATTTCGTACGGTGTTGTTAGGAGTTTTAAAGATTCCAACATTATACTAACATGCTTTTCAAAGTGCTAATATGGCATAAAGAGTCGTAAGATGTCTTAAGTTAGCGTATGACGTTCAAAGGACTCGGACGAATTAATTAGGTGTATTATGGAGTTATAAAGTTTCGTACGGTGATGTAAGATGTTCTTAGGAGTTGTAATGCGTCCTGAATTATTCTAACGTGCATTTCATGTTGCTAATGTCGCATAGTGAGTCGTAACATGTCCTGAGTTGTCGTACGATGTTCAAAGGACTTGGACAAATTCATTAGGTTTATTATGGAGTTTTAAAGTTTTGTTCGGTGTTGTTAGGTGTTGTAAGGTGTCCTATATTATACTAACGTGCTTATCAAGGTGCTAATGTGCATACAGAGCCGTAAGATGTCCTAAGTTGTCGTACGATGTTGAAAGGACTCGGATGAATTCATTAGGTTTATTATGGAGTATTTTTATTTCACGTACTGTATTATAATGTGCTGTTAGGATTTGTGAGGTTTCGTACTTTTTACCAACATGCTTTTCAAGGTACTAATGTGACATACAGAGTCGTAAGATATTCTAAGTTTTCGTACGATGTTTAAATGACTCGGAGGAATTCATTAGGTTTTTTTTGGAGTTTTATAATTTCGTACGGTGTTGTTAGGAGTTTTAAAGATTCCAACATTATACTAACATGCTTTTCAAAGTGCTAATATGGCATAAAGAGTCTTAAGATGTCTTAAGTTGGCGTATGACGTTCAAAGGACTCGGACGAATTAATTAGGTGTATTATGGAGTTATAAAGTTTCGTACGGTGATGTAAGATGTTCTTAGGAGTTGTAATGCGTCCTGAATTATTCTAACGTGCATTTCATGTTGCTAATGTCGCATAGTGAGTCGTAACATGTCCTGAGTTGTCGTACGATGTTCAAAGGACTTGGACAAATTCATTAGGTTTATTATGGAGTTTTAAGGTTTTGTTCGGTGTTGTTAGGTGTTGTAAGGTGTCCTATATTATACTAACGTGCTTATCAAGGTGCTAATGTGCATACAGAGCCGTAAGATGTCCTAAGTTGTCGTACGATGTTGAAAGGACTCGGATGAATTCATTAGGTTTATTATGGAGTATTTTTATTTCACGTACGGTATTATAATGTGTTGTTAGGAATTGTGAGGTTTCGTACTTTTTACCAACATGCTTTTCAAGGTGCTAATGTGACATACAGAGTCGTAAGATATTCTAACTTTTCGTACGATGTTTAAATGACTCGGAGGAATTCATTAGGTTTTTTTTGGAGTTTTATAATTTCGTACGGTGTTGTTAGGAGTTTTAAAGATTCCAACATTATACTAACATGCTTTTCAAAGTGCTAATATGGCATAAAGAGTCGTAAGATGTCTTAAGTTAGCGTATGACGTTCAAAGGACTCGGACGAATTAATTAGGTGTATTATGGAGTTATAAAGTTTCGTACGGTGATGTAAGATGTTCTTAGGAGTTGTAATGCGTCCTGAATTATTCTAACGTGCATTTCATGTTGCTAATGTCGCATAGTGAGTCGTAACATGTCCTGAGTTGTCGTACGATGTTCAAAGGACTTGGACAAATTCATTAGGTTTATTATGGAGTTTTAAAGTTTTGTTCGGTGTTGTTAGGTGTTGTAAGGTGTCCTATATTATACTAACGTGCTTATCAAGGTGCTAATGTGCATACAGAGCCGTAAGATGTCCTAAGTTGTCGTACGATGTTGAAAGGACTCGGATGAATTCATTAGGTTTATTATGGAGTATTTTTATTTCACGTACTGTATTATAATGTGCTGTTAGGATTTGTGAGGTTTCGTACTTTTTACCAACATGCTTTTCAAGGTACTAATGTGACATACAGAGTCGTAAGATATTCTAAGTTTTCGTACGATGTTTAAATGACTCGGAGGAATTCATTAGGTTTTTTTTGGAGTTTTATAATTTCGTACGGTGTTGTTAGGAGTTTTAAAGATTCCAACATTATACTAACATGCTTTTCAAAGTGCTAATATGGCATAAAGAGTCTTAAGATGTCTTAAGTTGGCGTATGACGTTCAAAGGACTCGGACGAATTAATTAGGTGTATTATGGAGTTATAAAGTTTCGTACGGTGATGTAAGATGTTCTTAGGAGTTGTAATGCGTCCTGAATTATTCTAACGTGCATTTCATGTTGCTAATGTCGCATAGTGAGTCGTAACATGTCCTGAGTTGTCGTACGATGTTCAAAGGACTTGGACAAATTCATTAGGTTTATTATGGAGTTTTAAGGTTTTGTTCGGTGTTGTTAGGTGTTGTAAGGTGTCCTATATTATACTAACGTGCTTATCAAGGTGCTAATGTGCATACAGAGCCGTAAGATGTCCTAAGTTGTCGTACGATGTTGAAAGGACTCGGATGAATTCATTAGGTTTATTATGGAGTATTTTTATTTCACGTACGGTATTATAATGTGTTGTTAGGAATTGTGAGGTTTCGTACTTTTTACCAACATGCTTTTCAAGGTGCTAATGTGACATACAGAGTCGTAAGATATTCTAACTTTTCGTACGATGTTTAAATGACTCGGAGGAATTCATTAGGTTTTTTTTGGAGTTTTATAATTCCGTACGGTGTTGTTAGGAGTTTTATAGATTCCAACATTATACTAACATGCTTTTCAAAGTACTAATATGGCATAAAGAGTCGTAAGATGTCTTAAGTTGGCGTATGACGTTCAAAGGACTCGGACGAATTAATTAGGTGTAGTATGGAGTTTTAAAGTTTCGTACGGTGATGTAAGATGTTCTTAGGAGTTGTAATGCGTCCTGATTTATTCTAACGTGCTTTTCATGTTGCTAATGTCGCATAGTGAGTCGTAACATGTCCTGAGTTGTCGTACGATGTTCAAAGGACTTGGACAAATTCATTAGGTTTATTATGGAGTTTTAAGGTTTTGTTCGGTGTTGTTAGGAGTTGTAAGGTGTCCTATATTATACTAACGTGCTTTTTAAGGTGCTAATGTGCATACAGAGCCGTAAGATGTCGTAAGTTGTCGTACGATGTTGAAAGGACTCAGATGAATTCATTAGGTTTATTATGGAGTATTTTTATTTCACGTACTGTATTATAATGTGCTGTTAGGATTTGTGAGGTTTCGTACTTTTTACCAACATGCTTTTCAAGGTGCTAATATGACATACAGAGTCGTAAGATATTCTAAGTTTTTGTACGATGTTTAAATGACTCGGAGGAATTCATTAGGTTTTTTTTGGAGTTTTATAATTTCGTACGGTGTTGTTAGGAGTTTTAAAGATTCCAACATTATACTAACATGCTTTTCAAAGTGTTAATATGGCATAAAGAGTCGTAAGATGTCTTAAGTTGGCGTATGACGTTCAAAGGACTCGGACGAATTAATTAGGTGTAGTATGGAGTTTTAAAGTTTCGTACGGTGATGTAAGATGTTCTTAGGAGTTGTAATGCGTCCTGATTTATTCTAACGTGCTTTTCATGTTGCTAATGTCGCATAGTGAGTCGTAACATGTCCTGAGTTGTCGTACGATGTTCAAAGGACTTGGACAAATTCATTAGGTTTATTATGGAGTTTTAAGGTTTTGTTCGGTGTTGTTAGGAGTTGTAAGGTGTCCTATATTATACTAACGTGCTTTTTAAGGTGCTAATGTGCATACAGAGCCGTAAGATGTCCTAAGTTGTCGTACGATGTTGAAAGGACTCAGATGAATTCATTAGGTTTATTATGGAGTATTTTTATTTCACGTACTGTATTATAATGTGCTGTTAGGATTTGTGAGGTTTCGTACTTTTTACCAACATGCTTTTCAAGGTGCTAATATGACATACAGAGTCGTAAGATATTCTAAGTTTTCGTACGATGTTTAAATGACTCGGAGGAATTCATTAGGTTTATTTTGGAGTTTTATAATTTCGTACCTTGTTGTTAGGAGTTTTAAAGATTCCAACATTATACTAACATGCTTTTCAAAGTGCTAATATGGCATAAAGAGTCGTAAGATGTCTTAAGTTGGCGTATGACGTTCAAAGGACTCGGACGAATTAATTAGGTGTAGTATGGAGTTTTAAAGTTTCGTACGGTGATGTAAGATGTTCTTAGGAGTTGTAATGCGTCCTGATTTATTATAACGTGCTTTTCATGTTGCTAATGTCGCATAGTGAGTCGTAACATGTCCTGAGTTGTCGTACGATGTTCAAAGGACTTGGACAAATTCATTAGGTTTATTATGGAGTTTTAAGGTTTTGTTCGGTGTTGTTAGGAGTTGTAAGGTGTCCTATATTATACTAACGTGCTTTTTAAGGTGCTAATGTGCATACAGAGCCGTAAGATGTTCTAAGTTGTCGTACGATGTTCAAAGGACTCGGATGAATTCATTAGGTTTATTATGGAGTATTTTTATTTTACGTACAGTATTATAATGTGTTGTTAGGATTTGTGAGGTTTCGTACTTTTTACCAACATGCTTTTCAAGGTGCTAATGTGACATACAGAGTCGTAAGATACTCTAAGTTTTGGTACGATGTTTAAATGACTCGGAGGAATTCATTAGGTTTTTTTTGGAGTTTTATAATTTCGTACGGTGTTGTTAGGAGTTTTAAAGATTCCAACATTATACTAACATGCTTTTCAAAGTGCTAATATGGCATAAAGAGTCGTAAGATGTCTTAAGTTGGCGTATGACGTTCAAAGGACTCGGACGAATTCATTAGGTGTAGTATGGAATTTTAAAGTTTCGTACGGTGATGTAAGATGTTCTTAGGAATTGTAATGCGTCTTGAATTATTCTAACGTGCTTTTCATGTTGCTAATGTCGCATAGTGAGTTGTAACATGTCCTGAGTTGTCGTACGATGTTCAAAGGACTTGGACAAATTCATTAGGTTTATTATGGAGTTTTAAGGTTTTGTTCGGTGTTGTTAGGAGTTGTAAGGTGTCCTATATTATACTAACGTATTTATCAAGGTGCTAATGTGCATACAGAGCCGTAAGATGTCCTAAGTTGTCGTACGATGTTGAAAGGACTCGGATGAATTCATTAGGTTTATTATGGAGTATTTTTATTTCACGTACTGTATTATAATGTGGTGTTTGGATTTGTGAGGTTTCGTACTTTTTACCAACATGCTTTTAATGGTGCTAATGTGACATACAGAGTCGTAAGATATTCTAAGTTTTCGTACGATGTTTAAATGACTCGGAGGAATTCATTAGGTTTTTTTTGGAGTTTTATAATTTCGTACGGTGTTGTTAGGAGTTTTAAAGATTCCAACATTATACTAACATGCTTTTCAAAGTGCTAATATGGCATAAAGAGTCGTAAGATGTCTTAAGTTGGCGTATGACGTTCAAAGGACTCGGACGAATTCATTAGGTGTATTATGGAGTTTTAAAGTTTCGTACGGTGATGTAAGATGTTCTTAGGAGTTGTAATACTTCCTTAATTATTCTAACGTGCTTTTCATGTTGCTAATGTCGCATACTGAGTCGTAACATGTCCTGAGTTGTCGTACGATGTTCAAAGGACTTTGACAAATTCATTAGGTTTAATATGGAGTTTTAAGGTTTTGTTCGGTGTTGTTAGGAGTTGTAAGGTGTCCTATATTACACTAACGTGATTTTCAAGGTGCTAATGTGCATACAGAGCCGTAAGATGTTCTAAGTTGTCGTACGATGTTCAAAGGACTCGGATGAATTCATTAGGTTTATTATGGAGTATTTTTATTTTACGTACGGTATTATAATGTGTTGTTAGGATTTGTGAGGTTTTGTACTTTTTACCAACATGGTTTTCAAGGTGCTAATGTGACATACAGAGTCGTAAGATACTCTAAGTTTTGGTACGATGTTTAAATGACTCGGAGGAATTCATTAGTTTTTTTTGGAGTTTAATAATTTCGTACGGTGTTGTTAGGAGTTTTAAAGATTCCAACATTATACTAACATGCTTTTCAAAGTGCTAATATGGCATAAAGAGTCGTAAGATGTCTGAAGTTGGCGTATGACGTTCAAACGACTCGGACGAATTAATTAGGTGTATTATGGAGTTTTAAAGTTTCGTACGGTGATGTAAGATGTTCTTAGGAGTTGTAATGCGTCCTGAATTATTCTAACGTGCTTTTCATGTTGCTAATGTCGCATAGTGAGTCGTAACATGTCCTGAGTTGTCGTACGATGTTCAAAGGACTTGGACAAATTCATTAGGTTTATTATGGAGTTTTAAGGTTTTGTTCGGTGTTGTTAGGAGTTGTAAGGTGTCCTATATTATACTAACGTGCTTATCAAGGTGCTATTGTGCATACAGAGCCGTAAGATGTCCTAAGTTGTCGTACGATGTTGAAAGGACTCAGATGAATTCATTAGGTTTATTATGGAGTATTTTTATTTCACGTACTGTATTATAATGTGCTGTTAGGATTTGTGAGGTTTCGTACTTTTTACCAACATGCTTTTCAAGGTGCTAATGTGACATACAGAGTCGTAAGATATTCTAAGTTTTCGTACGGTGTTTAAATGACTCGGAGGAATTCATTAGGTTTTTTTTGGAGTTTTATAATTTCATACGGTGTTGTTAGGAGTTTTAAAGATTCCAACATTATACTAACATGCTTTTCAAAGTGCTAATATGGCATAAAGAGTCGTAAGATGTCTTAAGTTGGCGTATGACGTTCAAAGGACTCGGACGAATTCATTAGGTGTATTATGGAGTTTTAAAGTTTCGTACGGTGATGTAAGATGTTCTTAGGAGTTGTAATACTTCCTTAATGTTAGGGTTATTTCCTAGTTAAGATTTACTTTGTATTTTGTTTATATGTTTGTATATAGTTTAGGGTCTATTTTGTTATATTCCTTAAACTTGTATTTGTTTGCTTTAAAGCATGTAGTGAGAGAGTGTGAGGAGAGAGGCTAGATCACAATATTCACGTACGAGAGAGAACACGTGTGTGTGATTTATTTTCTCCTGCACCTTGTATCACAATACTGCTTTGATCATCAATATACAAAGAGAATTATTAGTATGAATTGTGTTAATGATTAAACTGTGTTTTGTGTTTATGTTATTCTGATCATGGAGCGATTTTCACGATCCAATTGAACCTATCAATTGGTATCAGAGCTTTGGTACTGTGTTCTTCGCTGTTCTTAAGCAAAAACACATCAAAATTGCTCAAATACAATGATCTGAATGAATTGTTGTGATTCATCATCATAATCACTTCAATACACAACGATTGTGCAGATTTCATCAGATCATCATCAGATCTGAGAAATTAAGAAACTACTGTTCGATCGAATTTTTCATAAATTCATCAAAATTGGACATGTTTCAGATTGATTGATATAAGGGATTGTTAATCGGAGTGTTTCACAGCTTGTGTGTGAATTTTGGACAAATTGGACAAGTTTTAGACAAAACCCAGAAAATTCTCATGAAGAAGATGATGAACAGTAAGAACTTGGTTGAAGATTAACTTGCCGGGTGATTAATTTGACTTGAAAAAGTGTTACTGTTCAGCCGGATCAAACACTGTTGTGCCGGGTAATACACTGTTACGCCGGGTGATTAAGAAAAATTCAGCCGGGTAATCATCAACTGTGTAGCCGGGTGATCAACAACTGCCGTGTGATCGAGTACTGTTCAGCCGGACAAAGCTTTTGCCGTGTCAAGATTCTGCCGGGTCAAAGATTATTGCCGTGTCAAAGTTTATTTTTATTGCCGGGTAACTGTTCATCCGGGTGAAGAACAAAACTATTACAACTGTTGAGCCGGGTAACTGTTTGGCCGTGTAAAGACTTTTTCCTGCCGGGTGAAGAACAAAGACACTGTTTAGCCGGTTGAAGAAGGATTTTTTACTGTTTTGCCGTGTGACTCACTTTAGTTGTTTTTAATACTTGTTTCTTATCTTTTCTTTAATTACTTCTTTATTTTAGTATTTTAATCATTTCTTTTCAAAAATTAACAAAAATTCAAAAATATTTTCTTAAAAATTTTATAAAATGGCTCCTAATGATGATTCTGATAACCGTGTTCCTAGACTTTTGAATCGTGCAGATATCAAGAACTGGACCATCAGGTTGAGACATCACTTGTGTTCTATTGACAATGACGTATGGAAGTTAATTGAAAAGGGTCCTCATATTCCAACTAAGACTGCTCCAGACAGTGCAAGTACCTACACCAAAGACTCTACTGAACCTTATCCAGAAGATAATCTGTCAGCAGAAGATTTGAGGAAAGTAAAGAATGATGGCAAAGCTTATTCTTTAATGTGCAAGGGACTGCCACTTCAAGTTCTGTCTAGATTGGATGCATATCAGACTGGTTATACATGTTTCAAAGCTTTAAAGTCGATATGTGAAGGAGGAGAACAATTGAGAAGTTTGAAGAAATCTAAGCTGAAAAGACAATTGGAGTTGTTCGAGCATATTAATGGAGAAACAGTGCACCAGATGATGAACAGGTTTGTTCACTTAACTACTGAGATGTCAAACCTCGGAGTGAAGACTGAACTTCAAGACTTGAATGATCGTTTGTTATGTGCTTTACCATCATCATGGAAGCAGACTGTTACTCTGTTAAAGCATACTGAGAAATTTCCAATGGAACTAGATTTGCTTATTGGAAAAATAGAAGAAGTTGAGATTGATGAAGGATCACGAAATACTGATAGATCAAGCTCACAAACTCAGTATAAGTATGTGGTAAATCCTGCCAATACTGTGGAGAATGCTTTTCTTGCACAAGATGCAATGAAGTTTGAAGAAGATGGTGATTTATTCGTTGGTGCAAGTTTCTACACTGATTCGTCATACTTTCCAAGTTCACCAACTTATTCTCAACCTCAATCTCCACCAAGAGCTCAAGTGCAAATTCAAAATCTGAAGAATCAATCAGAAAATCAAAATTCAAATGTTCAAGCCAAGGTGAAAGACGTTATGAATATTCTGTTGCAAGATGACGAGACCAAAACTGCTTTTACAGCGTTTATGGCAAGTTTTCAAGCATACCAAGGAAGTCATTTAAGTCAAATGGACGTGGTCCTTCAAGACTTATTTGAGATGGATCCAGTTGATGTTGAGGAAATGGATCTTAATTGGCAAATGGTTATGGTTGCATATCGAACACAAAAGCATGCATATGTTAACCGAAGTTATAAACCTCATGCAAACAAGACAGTTGGATTTGACAAATCAAAAGCCAGATGTTTTAATTGTAACCAGTATGGTCATTTCTCAAGAGAATGCAAAGCTCCCAAGAATCAGAATTTCAATGACCAAGCTAGTTCAAGCAATCAAGGTCAAGGTCAAAGTTCTCAACAGTCTTCAAGTTACCAAAGCAGAAATCAACGTTACTTTCAGAAACCATACCAAAGTCTTCCCATGCCGGAACTTAAGGATGAAGGAAAGAAACCAGAAGACCAAACAAAGGCGCTGGTAGTAAGTGTAAAAGACGGTTATGATTGGAGTGCATATGCAGAACAATTCACTTCTGATCTTACGTCAAGTTTGGCGCTGGTATGTGAAATCGAAGAAGACTGGTCTGAAGAAGGGGATGGAAAAATGGTTGAAGATGTCAGTGAAGATTCTGAAGATTATGACTGGAGTGCAAAGTCTGATCCTACTGAAGAAACTGAATCTGAAGTTGCGCTGATGGCTACTGCAAATGAATCTTCATCTTCTACTGAACAACCAAAGGTTAGTACTGACTTACCCCCTAACTATGTTCCATTACCTGCTGATGTTAAGGAAAGGTTATGTTCTGAACAATGCATTCAACAAGTAGAACATTATCGAACTCATTCATTTAAAATTGGTGACAAATTAAGTAAACATGAAAAACTTCATGAACAACTTAAAATTGATCATAAAATTTCTGATGAGAAGATTTTGTCACTTAAAGAATCATGGAACAAAACTTTAAAAGAACTAGAATTGGTAACCAAACAACTTGAAGAAATGACAAAGAACTTTGAACAAGAAAAAGTCGCACATGCTGTCACTCAAGTTGAATTAACAAAGGTTAAAAGTTGTAAAACCATGGTCAAACAACTCATCAAAGAAAGAGGTAACAAAACCAATTTCGGGTTGGGTTTTACTCATGAACCAATGCCAAATTCAATCACTCAAACCTTACCGGAAAACTTTAATGAATTTGATCATTCACCTGAAAATGAACGTAAATTCAAAGAAATTCAAAGAAGTAAATCCGAGTCCGAAGGATCTGAGGTGCTGATTGAAAGTTTGAAAGAAGAAGATGGAATGACAACTGAAGCTGATGATGAAGCAAGCAACAAGTCTGATAACAAGTTAGAGCCTGTTCTGATTCAACTTGTTGAGTATCCGGAACTGAATCCGAAGCCAGAAACGGTGAAGGAAGAAGGTGAATTTTCAGGATACAATGATCCTGAATACATCAGGTGGAAGAAAGAACAAAAGGCGCAAGTTGCTGATCAGTTGATCAAGAAGCAAGAAGTGAAGAAGGCTGAAGTTTTAACTGCAAAGAAGCAGAAATCGAAAGTAATGAACAATCAATCTGAAACAAAAGAATCAAAAGGCAAAAGTGTCTTAAAATCGAATGATAACACCAAAGTTCAAAGTGTTAAAACTGACAAAGTTAAACCTGCCAAGAAAGTGTCTCAAAAGGTAAAAACATCAAGTTTGTGTCTGCAGGAACGTTTGATTTAAATGGATCTTATGGTAAACCAATCAATTCTCCAATCAAATCTAACTCTGGTCTGAAAACAGGTTCAGGTCCTAAGTCTTCCGCTGTCAATGAAAAGAGAATTGAATCCAAAAAGCTGACCAAACAAAACAATTTAAAATCGAACCAAAGTCCCATGCAATCAAAATCACAAACAAAGACTCCACAGAAAAACGTTAATCTAAAACCGAACAACCATGATAATGAATCACGTTTTGGTTCAACATCAAGAGTTAACAATCGGCTCTTTAGGATTAGCAAGAGACACTGTGAGATATGTGATCGTTATAATCATACAACTGCTGAATGTTTCTTTAACAGGTACTGCAGTTTCTGTGACAAAAGAAATCATTCTTCAGAAGAATGTTTTTATAACAAATTTTGTGATATTTGTGAAAGAAGAAACCATGAAAAAGGATTGTTTCTTTCGATCAAACTCAACAAGGGAAATGACTCCGTTTTCAAATTTTCAAAGAAATCATTCATTTGGTTTTCAAAATATGAGTCAAAGTCATTCTCCGGTTTTGAGAAATTTCAATCGAAACAATTCTGTTTCTAACCTTTCAAGAAATGTGCAGGTTAACAGTTTTAAACCAAGAGCTTTAATGGTAAGAAATCAAAAGTTTGAAAATAACCTTGATCCTAAGCTAGAGGAAAGGTTTAGTGCTTTGAGGAGAAAGCAGTCCATGAATGCCAATGGGCGAAACAATAGTTATCAGCATCAAAATCTCTTAAATGAAGCAAATTTTCAAAAAGTTCAATATCAACAAGTTACTATTGCAGATAGATTCGGAAAACCCAAGACCGTGTGGGCCTGGGTTGACCAAACTAACTAAGTGATTGTTGAATTGCAGGTACGCCCAAGAAGACCTATCAACTCGTGGTTTGTTGATAGTGGGTGTAGCCGGCACATGACAGGCAACCATGCCTTACTTCAAGACTTTAAGTTGAAAAATGGTACACACGTTGCATTTGGAGGTGATGCGGGTGGTAAAATCACAGGAGAAGGAACTGTAGGTCCATAATGATCGTGATTTCAGTGCTATATTGACTTGTTTAACACAAATAGTCTTGACTTGAAGGAACAAAGTGTATAATATCCAAATAAACCCAATAACAAGATTACACACACAAATGAGGTATATAAGCTACAAAGATAAGTAGAATATGCTCCTAGCACCTCAGATTGAACGATTACACAACACAATCAGTGAATAATAGCTTTGGTAAAAGATGTGCAAAAGTTCCATTCAAAAGAAGATAAGGTTACAATATATAGCAGTGTTAGGTTCACTGATAGATTCGCTAGAGCGAATCTATCTAGCGAACCAACACAGGTTCGCTGGGCACATAGGTTCGCCCAGTCGACACCTTAATACAAAAGACAACATGAACTGCGGGCGAATCTGCCCGTAGGTTCGCTAGAACGATTACAAATACAAGTCATACAAATACAAACAAAAGTAACACCAACAAGCCGGTGAGTCCAACCTATACATAGTGACTATCAATACTCCCCCTAGGTTGGACCTCACCTGGGGAAGTCTTCTAAATTAGCTCCGTCTTGATGGCTTCAAAGATGTTCGATAAACGCTCCTGCCCTTTCTTTAATTCCGGCCATTGGGTTTGTAAAGTCTTTAGATCCGGCCTCATCTTCACTGAACACTAGCATAGAATCCACAAACTCTGTGTCTGCGACCTCAGTATCAGGCTCATGTTGAACTGTCGTCTCCGCCTGAGTTTATACAGTTTGCTCCTCGCTAAAGACCTCCAAATCTATCACCTGCACCGGTTTCTCAAACCTCTGCTCTATTGATCGATCCAGCTGTCTAGTTAGATCATCCATATCCATACGCTGATCATCAGTTCTTCTTAAACTTTCATTCACACTTCTGAGTTCAGCACGTATCCCCCGGGCTTTGTTTGCGACCTTCACAAACAGGTTCGCTTCAGTAGCAGTATCAACTCCAGCCCCGTGCTTTATCCTATTTTCACACAGCACCTTCAGATCCTCGTCACAGAAGGAGAAGACCTCCATTGGGTCAAATAATCGGATTTCTGGACGGTCATCTCCTTTCAATCTGATAACTGCCTCGCCCGAGCTGTTGTCATAGAACCATTTCAGAAAATCCTGCAGTCTCGGTGGCTGTGTGTCCGGGACCCTGACCCTAGTCATAACCTTTGGGGCATCAATCTTCAAAACTATTTTTCCCTTCCACGACACCCAATGTCTATCTTTCCTTTGCCTCATCCTCCTCGGCTTTTGGTACCCAAAGTCAACAAAATTCGACTTTGCAGCCTCCTGAATTGTAGCCTCGAACGCACACGCCCTTCCACTTTCTTCCTTCCCCAACAGTGGTAGCTCTGCCAGCCTACGCAAGTCCCAACGAGGAAAGGTGGCGAAGTGCTTTCTGTTCTTGACATAACTGATGTCCCCACCCCTTCGTTTAATCATGTAAGCATCAACCGTACTGTTATACTTCCATGCTATTACTTGCCTATCCAGTTGTTTGGTATTGGGTTCATCCAAATGTTGATATATCGGTACCTCGGGAATCACTTCTTCCTCCTTTCTAAACCACTCAGACTTGTCTAAATCGACATGCTCGAACTGATAGCTCATCCCCTTTTCTTCAACCTGATATGTTTCCGGCTCATCTTCCAGATCCTCTTCACTATCAGCATCGACATCAGTCTCTGGTTCATCTATCAGAGTATAGTCCACACCAGATCCACCGACCACTTCTTCTCCTTCGAAAACATCCAAATCGATCCCCATTTCCTCATCAAATGTCTCCTCGGCAGCTTTTCCTTTACCTTTGTCTCCAAAATCAACGTCCATTAACGGATATTTTGCAATATCCGTTAAGGAGTTCAGTTCTGCTTCAGTCATTGCAGGTTCAGTCCCAACATTTTCTTTCAAACCGTTTAACTCCTTGAAGATCCTCACAATCAGACACTGCTGGTCTTTCATCATTCTACCCATCTCGTATATCACAGTTGATTTCTCAGCATCCTGCTTTTCCAACTCTTCGTACCTGCCTTTCAGCTCTACCATTTCTGCTTTCAACCTTTCAACCTCACCCTTTAATTCACCCACTGATTCACCCGATGCACCCCCAGTCTCATGCCTTGCTTTCTTTGATGTTTCAGTTTGAGCGTCCGACTTCCTCTTTGTTCGCTGTTCCCTACCAGCATCAATCTCAGCTTGGATTTCATCCACCTCTCGCTCAAATGAATAGTCTTTCTCCTTTGCGTATGCCTTCCTCTTCCTTATTTTCTTCTCAACTACCTCAATATTCTCGCCACCCCGTTTCCTCTCCGTCTCCATTAACCTCTGTATATATACCCATCTGTCAGCAGTATACATGTTCTCCCACAGATAAGCAGTCCTTCCCACACAATCCGATCGCACCGCTTTACAATCCTTGAATATCCGTGAATGCATATCCCAGATTTTTAGTTCTGCACCCTCCACCGGCAGATTTAGCAATTTGTCATTCAGAATCATCTGAATGAATCTGGGATACATCAACCATTTGGCGCCTTTTGTAGCATGGATGTTCTCGAGCATATATTTGAAGATCAGCTTCGCGAGATTTGCTTTTTGCCCCCGGCAAAACAGCACCATAGCCCGTGCCCAATCCAGATTCAATCCGTCGGTTCCCCCTTTCCTATGATCCAGGCACATGATAAACACGTGTGCAATGTACCTCCAGTCCTGGATCAAATAGGACTTCACAAATTCCATTTTCTTCTCGCCGGGCATCGGACCCTCATACCCAGCAGTCCGGAAAGCACCGTACACTTCCTCAGCAGTCATACTCACTTCGTCCCCAACATCATCCTCTAGCCTCAAAATCCTGGCTAGATCAGCTTCAGTAAACTCCAAGTCATAACCACAGACTTTGGCACAGATACGTGACGGCTGTACCGACACGTTCATTACCGCAGTTCGCCAGAAATCCCGAACATGCGTCTCATATATAGTAGGTGAGTGAGAAATGGCATAATGTATATGAGACGACTTCAGCCATTTGATTGAATCTCTATAGCTGCTGGCCTTTTCATGATTTTCGTCAAGTAAAGCACACATGTTGTGCTTTTTCTCAAAGAATAATGTCGACATTGTGCCTGAAAAATAAACGGAGATTGATCAGAAATGAAGATTTGAAAAACAGTTAATAGATTCGCTGGAAATTAGGTTCGCTGGTATAGCGAACCTGAGATTTTGGCATCAGAACCTATAGATTCGCTGACATGAAAAATTAGTCATTATGGTCGAGCGAATGTATAGGTTCGCTAGAAACAGTCGGGCGAATCTATGTTGTTGCGCGGGCAGCATAACGACATAGGTTCGCTCGAAGTTTTGAACTTTCGTTCAGATTCGCCAGACGAACACATAGGTTCGCTGGAAACCCTAGTTTTTGAAAAACGGCTAAAATCAAGTACAGTCCATCATTATCAAGCATTCAAAGCAACAAACAAGTAACATAACCATTAAACGAGGCTATTATGAAGTAAAACCCTAACAACTAACACAAAATCAGTCATTTAAACCACACACAATCATAGGCCGACAGATTAAAACAAGATAATGGTGCGGTTAAGAGTTCAAACAGTGATTAAGATGAAATCGATCACATACCAGACAATATTTGTGATGTTTAAGTGTGAAAAAGACCGGTTGAAAGTGAGAATCGAACGTTTGTCGTTAGGATTTTGAAAATGCGTGCTACAGTACAGTTGGACAGCGAATATGTGAGATAATTCGCTGTCACTGTATATATATACAGGCACAGGTTCGCTGGTAGACAGACCAGCGAACTTTAGATTCGCCAGAAGACCAAAAGACAAAACTGCCTTCGGCGCGGTGCAAAAGAAGGTTGCGGGCGAACCTGAGATTTGGGCGAACCTGTAGGTTCGCTCGCAGGTTCGCTCGCACACAAATTAAAATATTTTTGGATTTTCTTAAATTTTAAAATCTTTGTAAAACCGTTAAAACGTCCCACGATATCAACGCTCCAAAAATAAACATAAACAATTCTAATCCTAAAAATACTAGTAATAACAAGATAGAAGTTAAAAATAAAAATGAAATAAAATAAAATAAAATAAAATAAAATAACAAAGAAGAAATTTTAAATGCCAATAAGGATATATATTTTTCATGATGTTTTGAGTAGAATCCGGAGAATCATCGATTGGCGGGATTGCAGATATGTTTGTCCATTTAAACCCATGCCTTAGTCCTTTCAACAAGAGATCAGCAGCTTCTTTTATCATGTTTATGGTTTGATTGAAGAAGCTCAGACAACTCGGTCCCCACAGACATCTAGGTAAAAGGAACAAGTTCTGTCATTAGGGTATATCTGAGCAATACGATTGACTTTGCTTGAATTTCAAGGATCAACTTTTGAATGTTGACCGATGCATTAGCTTCTTTTGACACTTGTGCAATTTTTTGCATCTTTTCTTTGTGAGTGGAGCTTGTCAGCAATTGATTCTTTTGAATACAATGCGACTTATTATTTGGGAAACTCAAATAGTCTAGAGCTCCAGGTCTATACTCACGTATAACAGAGGAGATAAACATTTGAGCATGCTCGGTGGATCTTCAGGTCAATACTTCCGTATAGCAGAGAAGATCCACCAACTCCAGGTCAATACTTTCGTATAGCAGAGGAGTTAAGCACTTGACTCAAAACGTTCTGAGGAGTTAACGAGTAACTCACTCAGAGGATTTTCCGAAGAGCATCACTAGCAGCTTTTTATTTTATTTGTTTTGCATACTAGAAACTCGATTCGGGGATAGGGCGAGGGTGATTTGGGATTTTTAGGGAAATCAAGACAAAGATTTGACGCTCTCAACCCATTTTTGACAGAACCATTATCTTTGTGCAATCCAATCATGTCAAGGAGATAATCCTTGTTGTCGAGATCTTGAGCATTATGTTTGGCTGCACAATCACTGTTTACTTTGTTTTCGGGCTGAGCCTATCTGACATATCCCAAACGCAATGCTTCTGACCTCCTTCAACGTCTCTTCAACATCAATCAAAACGGAGATCCTGAAATAGCAAAATTTTAAAAACTATAAATAGTTAATCTTTTATATCTCCCCCAAAATTTCTACATTATAGCTATCTAATAAGAAATTTTTGTTTTTCAGATTTTCCTTAATATATATATACAGAATTAAAAGAAAGATAAAAGAAAATAAAAGGAAATAAAATAAAATAACGGAGCGATGAGTTGAGTGACCCACGGATTTTTCAAAGAAGAAAAAGAAGTTTATTTACATATTTACAAATGGATTCTCACAGAAAAAGGTTTTCAAAAAGATATAAGACCCAGCATGGAGATCAGTTCATAAAAACGTGGTTTGTCAAAAGTTTTTGTGAAAAGATCAGCTTTTTGCTTTCGAGTTTCGATAGGAATAATATCAATAAACCCCTTTTCCTGTGCATCCCTGATTGCATGAATTCTTGTTTCAATGTGCTTGGTTCGAGTGTGATGAATAGGATTCTTGGCAATTCCAACAGCAGCTTCATTATCACAGAATAGTGGCGTATGAAGAAAGTTGATGCCATAATCCATCATCTGATGCTGAATCCACAGCACTTGGCAACAACAACTTGACGCAGCTATGTATTCTGCTTCTCCTGTGGACAGGGAGACGGTTGTTTGCTTCTTGCTTTGCCATGAAACAAGACATTCTCCAAGATATTGACATCCGCCAGTGACTGATTTTCTGTTAATCCTGCAACCAGCATGATCACTATCAGAAAAGGCATGTAAATCAAAGTTCCCACCTTTTGGGTACCAAAGTCCCAAACGAGAGGAACCCTTAAGGTAACGGAAAATTCGTTTAACAGCTTTTTCATGTGATTCTTTTGGATTGGCTTGGAAACGAGCACATTAACACACGGCAAAGGTAATATCTGGACGGCTTGCAGTCAGATACATGAGAGATCCGATCATCGAGCGGTACCGATGAGCATCCACAGGATTCCCATTATCATCGGAAGTAAGGCATGTTTGAGCTGTAAAAGGAATCAATTCAGGAGAAGAATCATCCATGCCAAACTTCGTGAGGATTTCTTTGATATATTTCTCTTGGTGGATCAGAATTCCATCAGGCTTTTGTTCCAGTTGTAGCCCCAAGAAGAAACACATCTCCCCCATTATTGTCATCTCGAAACGATCCATCATCACCTTCTCAAATTCTCTACACAGCCCTTCATTAGTCGAACCAAAAATGATATCATCAACATACACTTGAACGATCAGCAGCTCGCCATCCACCTCCTTCTTGAACAATGTCATATCTATACTCCCACGGGAGAAACCTTTGCTGAGGAGATACTGTGTCAGAGTTTCATACCAGATCCGTGGAGCTTGATGCAACCCATACAAGGATTTATCAAGCTTGTAAACCTTCGACGGGAAATCTGGATCCTCGAAACCAGGTGGTTGACATACGTAGATCTCCTCATCGATGTCTCCATATAGAAATGCACATTTCACATCCATCTGATAAACTTTAAAGTTTTTGTTCGCGGCATGAGCAAGAAAGATTCTGATGGCTTCCAGGCGAGCGACTGGAGCAAAAACTTCGGTGTAGTCAATCCCCTCCTCTTGAGCAAACCCTTGAACAACCAGTCTCGCTTTGTTTCTGATTACAACACCACGATCATCTGGCTTGTTTCGGAAAACCCATTTAGTGCCGATTGGACACTTATTAGGAGGAAGATCAACCAATTCCCAAACTTTAAGCTTCCTAAATTGCTGCAGCTCCATTTGCATGGCATCCACCCAACTTGGATCTTCAAGTGCCTGTTTATAATTTTTTGGAACAACTTGAGACAGAAAGGCAGCATAAAGACATTCATTAATCAAACCACTCTGACTCCGAGTTCGCACACCATCAGTAATAGATCCAATGATATAATCGTGAGGATGGTTTTTCATGGTTTTGAAGTCAGTGTTGAGGAGTAAAGGATTTGGTTCGGTTGAGGGTGGTTGATTGGATGGTTGTGAGGGTGTAGGAATTGTATTAGTGGCAGGGGATTGAAAGGTAGTAGATGTGGATGGAATATCTGATGGAGAAGTTTGAACAGTTTGAGGTGGTGGAGGTGGTGGAATATCAAATGGAGTGGGAGGTAGTTGTGTGGCTGATGTTGAAGGTTGTGGTTGTGATGGTGTAGATGGATGATTGAAAATAGAAACTGATGTGTGTGGAATGATATCATCATCGTCAGAGTCAGGAAGATTAAATGATTTGAAAATGGTGGTGGAATCATAAAACCATGCCGGTTCGCTACCAATACTGGTAGTGTTTGACTCTTGCCAATCAACATAGTAGGACTCTTGCACAATCCGCGTTCGCTTGTTGTAAACGCGATACGCCTTTTGTGTGTTAGAGTATCCCACAAAGAAGCATTCATCAGAAACAGCCCCAAACTTCGTTTTCTGATCTTGAGTATTCAAAAGAGTGCAAGAACATCCAAAGGGGCGTAGAAAGTCAATCAGCGGCTTAATCCCTCGAAACAGTTGGTATGAAGTCTTCATCTTTTCCTTGACAATCAGTACCCTGTTAAGAACATAAGCTGCACAATTAACTGCCTCGGCCCAGAAAATAATTGGAAGCTTTGACTCAATCAGCATAGTCCTAGCGGCCTCCACAAGGGTTCGATTCTTCCTTTCAGCAACACCATTTTGTTGTGGTGTTCGGGCGGCGCTGAACTGTCTGAGAATACCCCGTTGTTCACAGAAGGAGTTGAAGATGTGGTTTCTGAATTCAGTTCCGTTATCGCTTCTGATGGCTTGAACCTTCTTCTTTCCAAGAACCTCGATTAGAGGTATCAGCTTCATCAATTCTTCGGCAGTCTCACTCTTGTTTGCCATGAATCTCACCCAGGTGTACCTTGAGTAATCATCTGTGACAACCAAGCAATAAGACTTTTTAGTAATAGATTTGACACTTATTGGACCAAATAAATCAGTATGTAACAATTCGAGGGGTTTTGAGATTGTATTTGTAATTTTAAGTTTATGTGGCTTTTTGTGCTGTTTTCCTTTAGCACAAGCCATGCATTTCTCAACCACTGAAAAGTCTTTGAGTGGTAAACCCCTAACCAAATTGTTCTTAACCAATTTATTCAGAATTTTAAAATTGATGTGTCCTAAACGTTTATGCCACAAAAATGATTCAAAAGATGAAGCTTTAGACAGGAGACAGGTCACGGTGGAAGTTGATTCCTGTGATCCCATATTCAGCATATAGGTATCATTCCGTCTCGGAGCTCGCATGATCACCATATCTTCAGGAATAGTAAACTTTGGCTTCAAGAATAAGCATTCATTTTGAAGAAACATCACTGGAATATTCTTATCACAGATTTGTGATACACTGAGAAGGTTGAATGCCAATTCAGGAACATAGTTGACGTCTTCCAAAGTAAGTGAGCCATTTGAGACTTCTCCTTGACCAATCATCTTGCCGCCTTTCTTGTCTCCCGCAAAAGCAACATAACCGCCATTTATGATCCTATAGTTAGTCAGGAGATCCTTCAACCCTGTCATATGTCTGGAACATCCGCTGTCAATATGCCAATGACTATTTACAATGGCATTTGAATGTTCCTGACATTTATTAAAAAAAATGAAAAGTTAGACCTTTGAAATAGGCACCCAAGCCTTTGTGTACTTGGGTGGTGCAGCAGATGAAGAATTACAAAAGAAATTATTTACAAATGTGTTTAATCTTTTTCCGAAAGATTTTTGCTTTGAGCTATTTTGGATTAACTTAGGGCATTGCTTGACAGTGTGACCAGTATTTCCACATTTAAAACAGTGAGACTTCAAACCAGTTTTGGGAATTCTGTTAACAGGAATTTTATCCATTTCAATTTCCTCATCACATTCAGACAGTTGTGAGTTGCAGTCACTGTAAGTGTCATAAAGTTCTTTTAACTTACCTGTTGTGACTTTAACTGTATCAGATTCAGGTTTTGGTTTAAGAATGTATGAAAAAGATGATTCCTTCTCTTTTGGTTTTGAAATTCTCACAGGTGTGAAAGTTGGAATTTGATGAGTGAAAAACTTTTGAAAACAGTTTGTTTTGGTTTGACTTTCAGAGACATGACCTAAAAGTTTGTTTTTATCATTCACACACACATTTTCAACCGAATCATCATTCAACACATTAGGGTTTGAAGTAGAGCACCCTAGATTACTATTAAACATGAAATTGTCTGAATATGACACATTACTACAAACAGAATTAATTAAACTAATGTCTTCAAAAGACTTCTTGGAATCAGAACTACTGCCATCACTACTGCTAGAACACCCGAGCCCAACACTCCCACCATATGCGTAATCCTCTCTAACTTCCTTAAGATTTACTTCACTTAAACCTGCAATGGAACTGTCAGTATCATTCTGCATAATCTCTTGAATTAACTCATTTGAGGGATGAGGAATAGGTGTAGGAGAGTAACAGAAAGTACTCGGTGGAGGATAAGCATATGTTTCATTATTACTAAGACCCAAACCCGTCTTAACTCTGGCCCCCCTTTGTTTCTTGCACAGTTCCTCCCTTTTCATACCAGATATAGTCCACTGCTGCAATTTGTTTTTAAGTTTTCTTGCTTCAAATTCAGCAAGTGTAACTTGCTCAGTCAAGTAGTTAATTTCACAGTTCTTTTCTAAAAGAGTTCTTTTTAAGTGTTCATTTTCCTTTAAAGCTTCTCTTAACTTAACAAAATATTTTGATTCACTTAATTTAAGCTCTTTGATGGTTCTTTTTAATTCGTTTTCGTTTGACATTAACAATTTATTTGCTTTGTATATGCCAATTAAACGAATTTTGCAAGCAGATGAACACATATCTTCAATAACATCGTAAGGAAGACCAATTACCAGTTTTTCGGCAGCCAGAGCACGATCACATTGGCAGTAGGGAGTGCTTCTTTTGAATTCATCAACTGCATCTAGCCTTGCCTTCTCAATCATTTCTTCCATGCTAAGCTTTGACTCCTCCTCATGCTTCACTTCATTAACAGCAGCTTCACAAACCAACCCTGAATGATTCAGATGCCCTTGAGCAATAACATCTGATTGAACTTTATCAACATTCTCCACTTTCTCTTCCTCATCCTTTCCATAAAATTCTTTGAACGGATCAAAGAGATTTATATCGCTGTCATCAAACTCAGCAATCTCAGCAACAAGGGCATGGTTAATCTCCTCGTTGGTTTCTTCAATTTCTGCACTCCAATCAAAGTTGGTGAGCAGTGCAGTTTCATTCTTTGACTTTGCTTCCTCAACTCTTTCTTGATTTGGAGCAGATCTTGGATTTGCAGAGTTAACTGGCTCAGTAACAATTGGCAATGGGCATTCCCTCTTGAAGTGGCCCAGTTGTTTGCAGTTATAGCATCGTAACTTTCCCTTGTCATACCCCAGCTTACTATTCTGTCCCTGATTTCCAAAGTTTCTTCTACCAGTTCTTTCCATGAATCGTCTGGCACGAAGAGTGAGCATAGCCATCTGCCATTGGATATCTGTTTCCTCCAGATCATCAGGATCCACCTGATACATATCTTCTACTGTCATACCCTTCCCTTTCAACTCACCTGCAACAAGAGCTTCATAACTGTGAACAAACATTCCAAATAAAGCCATGGTGTCAGACGGAATCTGAGTGGTGACAGACGCATTTGAGCTTGGACCAGCGTTTGTAGATGCACCGCCACATTTAGCAGACACGTGACTTGATGATCCTCTAGATGCAGCACTGTAGATATAAGAGTTTGCAGCGGATGAGATAAGTGCAGCATTTTGAGAGGGAATGTTTGGAACCATCATTGACTTATTGTATTCTCTTCTCTTTACATCAAGGTCGAAAGACTTCAGCTTGTTGATGACGTCCATCAGTTTGTAGTCAGGAAAGTTTCTCTCTTGTTTCAACAGCTTGATTTGAAGACTCCATTGAGGAGGAAGAGAATCTAACAGTTTTGCAACTTGTTCATGATTGCCCAGCTTATCATCATATTTCTTCAGATTACTTGACACAGATAGAAATCGATTTGTGATATCAGTCAAGTTCTCTTGTGAGTACCCCACGAAAGAGTTGAATTCTTTTTCAGCTTGTGCTTTTCTATCCAGTTTCAGATCCTCATTCCCATCATAGAATTCACACAATGCATCATACAGGCTCTTTGCAGTTGTGTGTTCAGCAAACCTGTTGAAGGTGTCCTGATGCAAGCAAAGTATCAATGCCCCTAGTGCCTTCTTGTCACGATCAAGTAACTTGATATCTGTTTCAGTAAAAGTAGTTGGATCTGTGTTTACTGAAATGACGGTTCCTTCAACTGTTGTTGGCACGTGCGGACCATTTACTATAGATTCCCATTGGTTGTAGTCCGTGTAGTAGAAAAATGCTTTCAAACATCTTTTCCAATCTTCAAAGTTTTCACCACTAACAAGCCTTGGTGGCCTGTTAGGTTGAACGCTATCCAGATCATTCATATTCAATCTTGATGAAGTCATAACTTTGAACAGATTTTAGATTCGCTGAAGACAAGCAGATTCGCTGGCCAGATTCGCTCAAAGAACACAGCAGATTTGCTGGCAGATTCGCTGGAGACAGATTCGCTAGACAAGCAAACAGTTTCGCTGACAAGCAAGCACAGATTCGCTGGCCTGATTTAGGCAGCAGTTTCGCTTGCATAGTCAGTTAAACAAGTGAACTTTCGTTCAATGATATGTCAGATTCGCTGGCCACACCACAAACCAACAGAGCAAAAATTTGAATTAGGTTCGCTGGAAGAACACTTAGATTCGCTGGAAGAACACTTAGATTCGCTGGATAACAAACCAGCCTGTAACAGTACGAAAACAAACCGAAAACCTTCAAAACTTGACCATTTGCATACACGTTTGTTTTAAAAGCTTCCTATGACCAAATAACACAATATTTGAGCAAAATACAACTCCAAAACACAAAAATAAGCTCAGAACAGAATCAAATAGTGTTTCGACCCAAAAACTCCAAAATCAACACAAAAATCACTAGAATCAAACAATCAAGAGCACTAAGGCTTTGATACCATATTGTAGGTCCATAATGATCGTGATTTCAGTGCTATATTGACTTGTTTAACACAAATAGTCTTGACTTGAAGGAACAAAGTGTATAATATCCAAATAAACCCAATAACAAGATTACACACACAAATGAGGTATATAAGTGATAGGTTCAATCAAAACAGTTCAATCACAAACACAATCCATACTAATAATTCTCTGTATATTGATGATCAAAGCAATTCGTAGTACAAGGTGCAGGAGAAACAAAATCACACACAGTTAATTCTCTCTCTAACAGTGTAAAAGTGATCTAGCCTCTCTCCTCACACACACACTACATGCTTATAACAACCAATTACAAGTTTAAGGAATATAACAAAATAGACCCTAAACTATTTACAAACATATAAACAATAAACAAAATACAAAGTAAATCTTAACAAGGAAATAGCCCTAACAGTACTCCCCCTAAGATTTAACTTTGGATCTTCAGCAAAATCTTCAATCTTTTTCTTCTTCTTTGATCAGCATCAATCTTTTTCTACCATTCTTCTGGTTCATCTTTGACGTTCAGCAACTCTCGTCCTTTATACTCTTCTTGTTCCTTCAAAGCTTCTTCAATACAGGACTTGAACTTTTCAGCGATCTTAGCTTGTCTCGGCTTGGACTCATTTGTCAGAATTGGTAAAGCATTCATACGTCTGAGCGAATCCAAATTCAAACCTGCAAAGTCAATATTAGCATAAAACTCGAATGGCATTTCCTGGACTTTGACTTTCACCTCCAACGTTCCTTTTCTGGATATCCTCATATACTCTATCTCTGGTAAATCCACCCTCACGAGATTAGAGTTTAGTAATGCTTTCCTCACCCGAATCTTTTCAGTTGCCGCTGCTATAACTTCAATCATCACAACAAATAACTTCCGATCAGCTTCAGCAAGTGCATCTTTACACTTCTCCATTCTACAGCTTCTCAAGAAATCTATATATGACGGATGTAGCAACTTCAACTCAAAAGTACTGAAAAGAGTAATCATATCCTTGTCCCAATCCTCCAAATTCCGAACAAGCTTCAATTCAAAAGTTTCTTGATTATAAAACACTCTGAGTATGGGCTTTGTCATCTGACTTCCATCAATTACCTTCAATCCAGGATCCGTCACTTTGTCAAAGTATTCGTCCGAAAATTCTTCTAAATACATGTCTTCAGTCACAACCAATTTCTTTTTCTTCCTTTCTTTCTTAGCTTGCACATATGCAGTATCTTCCTGTTGGCCTCGAAAATCCAGAAACTTCGGTGATCTACCAATCCCGGCATCTAACAGCATAACACATTTATCACCACGCTCAGCATGCGTGTGATTTATCAACCTTAGTTTGTGCAGCTCTTTCAGATCCTGAACTTCCAACTTAAATATACTCGAGTAGTAATGGTATACGTCACATAAACCATTCACTCTCTTAATCATAAAAGCATCAAATATTTCGTCGTATTTCCATGCTATGATTTTTACTTTCTTGTTCTTCTCAGGCACAATCATCGAATCTAATAACTCAGCAATCGACTGTCCTTTACTTAGCAGTGACCTCACCACGTCACCTGCTGTTGCTGATTTATGCCAAGTTTCACGCACATCCATCGGTATGTTGTACGATTTAACCTCACTTGGAAACATATCCATCAGTTCGTGCCTCTTTTTGTGAGCATCTTCAGGTAATGCCATCACTGGAAGTTCTTTTGGACCAAGAATTTTGTATTTCTTTGTCAGCTCGAAGTATTGCGGATTGTTATAGTCCAAATAAAACATCCGGTTGTACAGTTTCTCCGTCTTCATGAAACTGACTACAATCTTTTTCAGCGATACAGACTTCAATCTCTGCAAAGTCTTGTACGGATAATTCCTTGAACTTAACCAATCTCGCATCTCTCTGCTATTCATTTCCTCAGGATTTGGATGATAAAGTTCAGTCGGTGGCAAATCTTCTATATTTAAACTTTCTTGCATTGGAGTCCATTCGCCCATCTCAGTAACAAACTCCTTCTTATCTGCTTCAGCTTTGTCTTGATGAATCATGCATTTCTCGTACTCTTCATTTATCCGACTCACCGTCAACCCATTCAAAAATACAGTATTATACTTCATCTTCTCGAGATATGCAAACCTTTGATCCAAATCATCAGGTATCTCTTCAGCAACATTCTGTACTGGCTCAGCTTCATCTTCAGACTCAGTCCAATCTATGTCATCTAAATCATCCAACGCTTCAATCATTGGTGCATCGTCAGTTTGAACCGGCTCAAACTGACTTGCCACTTCAGATACAGTTTCAGGCATACTTTCAACTTCAACAGCTTCAGATTGAATCGGCTCAATCTGAACTGTTTCCTCAGAACCAACTTCTTTCTCACTATCAGTCACTGCAAATACCTCGGTTTCAGCTACAGAATCAGATTGAATCGGCTCAATCTGAACTGTTTTGGCAGTTTCAGTTTCAGTCACCTCCTTATCAGTTTTCTCAGACTCATCTACAGCTACAGATTGAATCGGCTCAATCTGCACTGTTTCATCAATTTTCGCCCTTTTTGAACTTTCTTCATCACCAAAAATTTCAGGTATCACATCTATCTTCCTCTTTCCCTCAGCTTTGTCCATATTGACAGTTTCAGCAGCAGCTTTATCGGGAATGATGATTGGTGATTCTACCAAAATACCAGCATTCGAAGTACCTCGAGCTCTTGTCAAATAAACTTTAGGCACATGCGATTCAGTCACTTCTATTACTTCATCAGAAAAATCTTTGTCTGATGATGAGCCAGCCTTCTTCGGTTTCATTTCCTCCAACTCTTTTTCTAACATTTCTTTCTCTGCTTCCAACGTATTGCATTCAGCTTTCAAATCAGTATAATCATACTTTAAATTCTCATATTCCTCCTTCAACTTTTCATAATCATCCTTCAGCTTCACATGTTCATCAACTAACTTCACATGATCCTCATCTAACTTCTTGAAGATTTTCAAATTCTGATTATGAATGTCCCAATACTCATCAAATCTTTTCTTCTTCTTCTCATTCGATGCCTTCAACAATTCATTGGCTTCCATCAACTTTGCAACCATATCTTCTAATTCTGCAATTCGCTTTTCATTCTCTGTTTGATCAACACTTGGCACAACATTTGGTGAAGACTCCAAATCTTGTCCAATGTTTTCAGCAAAAGGGGATGATGTGGTTGGAATATCAACAGTACTAGGAACAGTAGCGCCAGCATCAGCTTCCTCAACTATCTGTGCCATAGTTTCAGCTTCGGCCACTACCTCCTATGCATTCTGAACTATATCAATCTCTTCAGTTTCTACCACTGGTTTTGATCTCTTTCTTCGAACATACTGAACAGATACATCTTTTGGGACTTCAACAACAAATTCTTCAACCCCAGAAGCAACCTCAGTAGGTTCTTCTATCTCAACATTCTCAGTTTCCTCTATCTCAGTCTCCATTGGTTCAACCTCCTCTGAATTAGATTCAGATTCAGCATCATCACCACCATCATCATGTTCATCATTACCATCACTATCTTCATCATTGTCACCATCATCATTCTCATCATCTTGATCATCATCACTTTCATCAATCTCTCTATCAACAATATCCATTGGATTAACAATCTCTCCATTCGAAATATGATGATAGACAACCTCTACATCTTCTTCATTGTTGACTATATCTCTCATATAGTCAAACAATTCTACATCAGGCACATTCCCGATACTCATCTTTCGGTAAGATAGATCGTTCATGTCCTCAGTATATAAAATACCTCCTGAATAGCCTTCAACTCTGATGACAGGATATGCAATATTGATCATCAGTTGTAAGAACCTCGGGTACATGAGGAACTTAAACCTTTTGCCCTTGACCAAGTTGAATACAAACCCATTCATTATCCATCTCGAAAAGTTGAATGGTTTGTTCTCTGCTATAGCTACAATTGGTGAAGCAATATCTGACGGGAAGTTGTCAAACCCTGCACTCCTCCTGGACATGCATTGTTGCACAACATAACATAGCAGTTTGTACTTCTTTCCCAACTTAGCCCGATAAAACTGTGACTTTGGAAACACAGGTGGATGACCCATGTTAACAAAACACGTTTTACATTCTTCCATGGTCAGCTGATCATTCATTCCAATCTCATCTTCATCAATCCTCAGAGCATTCCTGATAGCTTCTTCAGAAACTGTCAGTACCCAATCTCTAGTAATATTCCCTCTGACCACAGCAACACCATTCTCATTTCTGACAACCTCTGCTGTTCTCCAAAAGCTCTTAATCAGCCTAGCATATATGACCGGTTTGGCACATATAGCATACACATATTTAGTCCTCTTGATGAACTTGATCATATCCCTGTAACCATCTGTTTCAGGAAGTGATTCATCAAACTTGAGATTCTCCATCTGTTAAAACACAAACAAACACAAAACAAGACAAATGTGTTAGATTCTTCATTAAAACATATCAAAATTTCATAAGTGTTTGAATAAAAGTTAGAAAGCAAAACATTCATATAATCATTTTAACCCTAAATTGAACTAACAAATTGATTTTCATCACTTTGATTAACACAACTTTGAATTTTAATGATTTATACAACATTTTTCATTTTAACAGTTAATCGCTTAAGGCAAAATTTTGACATTTGTATGATGAAGTTGTTTAACATGTTTTAGTTCAGTTTTATCATGAATTTGTCACTTTAAACAGATATTCCATCGTTTTGATGTTTAACTTTTTTTTTTTAAAAGATTCAAAGTTCATCAATGGCGATTTTATCAGTTAAGAACATTTGAGTGATTCAGTTGATTTTAAGATGTTTTTGATGCAAATGAGTGATTGAATGATGATAATCGAGTGTTTTTACACCTAAATCAACATTCGATTTTGGTTTTAACACACAAAATCGAAGTGTTGATTCAATGCCCAAAAACACTGTTCATCATCGTTTTTCTTTTTAACAGTTGATTTGCAGGTCTATTTAGGTCAAAAACACTTAATCACTACCTTATTCAATCGATTAACCTTGTTACAGAGCAAACGATTGAATATGATAACACGGCGATTTTACGTTCAGAGGATTTGTGTGAAAGTGAGTGTGTGAAATGATAAGTGTTTGTGAAGAGGCGGTATTTTGTATCGTCAAAAAATTTTAGGTCAAACTTTAAGTGCCGGGTCAACAAAAGGGACGGGCAAGCTTAAAAAGCCCAATAAGCCTTGCCGGGTCAAGTACTGTAGTGACGGGTCATGTACTGTAGTGACGGGTCAAGTACATACAACAAGTCACAAACATGTGAAAAACACTTGACGGGTCAAGCACTGTAGAGACGGTAAAGGTTAGGAACAACTACACCTGATGGGTTTTTATTCATCACCCGACAGAATAGTTATCTTCAACATCACCCGGCAATATTTCTTCATCACCCGGCAACACAGTTGCTTTCCTTCTTCATCCGGCTTGCTTTTCTTCTTCACAAGGCAACCTTCTTCACAAGGCAACTTTCTTCACACGGCAACCTTCTTCATTACCCGGCAACACAGTGTCATACCTTTACACGGCAATAAGATTTCTCTTTTACCCGGCTGTATAGTAAACACTTGTCACCCGGCAAGATATCTGACCTTCACCCGGCTGTATTTGACATGATCATTGCCCGGCTGTACAGTGGTCACAATATCTTCACCTTTTTCCTCAATCACCCGGCATGTATCAGACTTACAACATTACCCGGCTAAACAGTTCTTTACCCGGCAGAATAGTTGCATCTGATATCTTTGCCCGGCTATAACACTTGAGCAATTTTCTTCATTTTTCTCGTCTGTTGACTTTTTCAACGTCATTTATTGCACCTGCAAACATTCTCCGACATATTAATTAGACAAGATATCCTTAAAAAGAATGTTTGTCATATTAATTATCAAACAACATTAAACATTGCAACAAATTTAATTTCCAATTAAATTCATTTTTCTTTTCTTTTTTTTTCAAAAATGTTTTTGCACAACCAATTTTTCTATGTCCCGAAGCAATTTCTTAAAAACAAATTACAAGACCTTGGGTTTGTTTTTTAACACATCCAATACCTTTGCTTTTCATACCACATAACCTTGTTATTCAAAACACACTTATTCAAAACAAAATATTTTTATATTTTTGGATTTTTGTAGATATTTTTCTTCAAATTATTCTCCCCCTAAACTTGAAATTTCTTGAAATTTTTAAGTTTAACAAGGATGTTAATGTGTCAATAATGATTCCATATGCCTGCACACACAAAGCACACACATTAAAATAAAGACATATGCAATGCAATGAATCATACTATCGCAGTGAGATCATACCACACATTATCTGAACATGTTTTGCAAGTTTTGAATAGACATTTGACTTATGCTTGATTGAGTGATGATATGAAAACATACCAATTAGCTCGAGTTGACACACTTACTTTTTCAGTATCATGATGATATTTAATGTTCGATTAGAATGACTTATGTGACCCACATGTATACATATGTCAACATATTTCCTTATCAAACACTACCTGAATGCATATTGCACAAAACCTGGTCACTTACAGTCATACACAGTGTGGAATATGGGTTCTATTCGGATTTGGTCCACTTTTGGACTTCTTTTTAATTCCATCTTTGGGAATTTTTCTTTCCTATCGTTCCCCTTGGGAATCTTCTGAATTCCATTTTGGAATTTTGTTTGGTGTTGGTCCACATTTGGGACTCTTTTTGTTCCATTTTGGAATCTTTTGCTGCATCTTGAAGCTCAAAAGAGACTTCGTGTGAGACTTCAGGTCTGTGGGTACCACAACAAAGAAGCTCACGATGCGGTTCATCACACTGAGAAGACTACATCGTTACCCGATCATGCACAACTATCATCACAAGCAATGTATCAAAAGATATATATCTAGACATGTATAACAATGGAACTTAACACAAAGATCATTAAGTTTATGTTTGTCAACAATCAACTTACTTTTTCAGTCTAATTGCCTGAGCTGTCTAGCACATCAATTAACATTCATCAGTCTTTATTTAAAAAATGATGTAACAAATAATGTCTAGTGTAACTATCATTTCTCACTTTGTGCAATATAGATTCTTATGACATGATATTTTCTTTTCTTTTTGCTTTTATATTTTGTTTTTGCTTTTCTATTTTCTTTTTCACGCAAGCACACACAATGCAAAACATAAAGTAAAAGACAAAGGAATCAAAATATAACATCAACTTATTATATTTTTGGCTTTTATATTTTTCTGATTTTTGTTTGTTTTTCGAAAAATAGAATTAATCATGATTGATTAATCCTATGGATTGAATTAAGAATTCAAACCGTCCTGACAAAAAAGATTTTGTGAAAAGATCTGCCAGTTGTTTGTCGGTATGAACCTTAATCAAAATTATTAAACCCTTTTCAGAGTTGTCTCTTAAAAAATGATATCTAATTTCGATGTGTTTGGTTTTAGAATGTTGAACAGGATTAGCAGTTATAAACATAGCAGCAGTATTGTCTATGTAAATAGGAGTTTTTAGAAAGTTAAACCCGTAGTCAAGCAACTGATTTTGTAACCATAAAACCTGAGAACATCCTGCAGATGCAGCGATATACTCTGCTTCAGCTGTGGATACAGAAACATTGGTCTGCTTCTTGCATTGCCAAGAGACAAGCCTAGGACCCAAAAATTGACATCCACCAGTAGTCGATTTCCTGTCAAGAGCACAACCACCAAAATCACTGTCAGAATAGCTATATAATTCAAAATTTCCTTCATAAGGATACCATAACCCAAGATTTGGTTTCCCTTTAAGATATCTGAATATACGCTTCACAGCAACAAGATGCGACTCTTTCGGATCTGACTGGTATCTGGCACATACACACACAGCGTACATGATGTCTGGTCTTGATGCAGTAAGGTACATCAGAGAACCGATCATTGATCTGTATAGTGTTTGATCAACTGCTTTGCCCTTTGGATCCGGTTGAATCTTGCAATTTACATCAGATGGAGTTCGAATTGTTTGACAATCTTGCATCTTGAATTTCTTCAACAACTTCTCAACAAATTTTGATTGATTGATGAAAATTCCGTCAGCAGACTGTTTCACTTGTAATCCAAGAAAGAAGTTAATCTCCCCCATAGAACTCATCTGGAATCTAGACTTCATGATTTCTTCAAATTCTTTGCACATTGACGCACTGGTTGATCCAAAGATAATATCGTCCACATAAACTTGAACACACAATAAGTCGTCATTCTCCCTCTTCATAAACAAAGTTGGATCAATCTGTCCTCTTGTGAATCCATGTTCTAATAAATGCTTGGATAATGTCTCATACCAGATTCTCGGAGCTTGGTGTAGACCGTATAGAGCTTTACTCAACTTGTATACACGATGAGGATAGTCAGGATCTTCGAAACCAGGAGGTTGTCTGACATATACGTCATCTGTAATTGGTCCATACAAGAAAGCACCTTTGACGTCCATTTGGAATACTTTAAACTTCATGAAAGATGCATATGCAAGAAAAACGCGTATGGCTTCAAGTCTTGCGACTGGAGCAAACACCTCTTCGTAATCAATGCCTTCTTCCTGAGTGTATCCCTGTGCAATCAGTCTTGCTTTGTTTCTCACCACAATGCCACGTTCGTCTGGCTTGTTTTTGTACAACCATCTTGTACCAATTGCGTTCTCTCCTTCAGGTAAGTCCACAAGTTTCCAAACTTCCTGTTTGCGAAACTGGAGTAATTCCTCCTGCATAGCCTCAATCCAACTGTTATCTTTCAGCGCCTCTGAAATGTTCTTTGGCACCACTTGAGATAGAAAACACGAATAAAGACAAACATTCGCTTGCTCAGTCTGACTTCTTGTAGTTCTCTGATTCAACGGCCCAATAATCTGAGAGACAGGATGTTTCTTGTGAATTCCATGAATTGGTATGTCACCTCCTTGCACTTGAGTCTCTAGATTAGAAGTATTCAGATTTGGTAGATCTTGTAGTATGGTCGAAGTATGCGGTGTGAAATTTGGGACTTGATCCGGTGAATTGATGAAGTAATCAAAAGATTCTGGAATAACTTCAGCATTCGGATCTGATGATGGTTGATTCTGAACAGATCCACCATCATTAGGAGAAATCACATCTTCTTCATGATTGTTCGATTCTTGATCTTCATTAGAACCAGAAGGACCCGGATCTAGACTGGATTTGACATGATCAGGATTGTGAAAAGACATAAATGGATATTCAGAGTTAAGATTTCCATCTTCGTCATTATCAGAATCGTCACTAAAGCATCCTAAGTCGCCTGATTCCTTCCTTGCGTTTCCTGAAAAATCAAATAAGTTAGAATTGAAGGATTTCGATAATGAATCTAAATCAAATAACCATTCGGGACCATGAGCCACTAACGGAAACGAATTTTCTAAAAACTTGACGTTGATAGTTTCAATAACAGTATTTGTTTTGCTATTAAAAACCCGATAAGCTTTAGAAACAGACGAATAACCTAGGAAAAATCCATCGTCAGATTTTGACTCAAACTTCCCGAGATGATCATTCAAATTTAAAATCGATACCGGACAACCAAATGCTTTCAAGTAAGAAATATTTGGTTTCCTTCCAAACAACAACTCATAAGAAGTTTTCTTTTTATCTTGCACTAATAATGTTCTATTTTGTACAAAACACGCAGTAGCAATAGCTTCGTCCCAAAAAGTGATCGGGATTTTGGCATCTGCGAGCATGGATCTTGCTGCTTCAATTAGTGTCCGGTTTTTCCGTTCCGCAACCCCATTCTGTTGAGGTGTTCTTGGCGCACTGAATTGTCTAGCAATCCCCTTTTCTGCACAAAATAAATCAACATTAGTATTCTTAAATTCAGTTCCATTATCACTTCTTAAAATTTTAACTTTGCATTCCAATTGATTTTCAACTTTAATGATAAATTCTTTTAATAATTCAGCTGTTTCAGATTTTGCATGCAAAAAATAAACCCACGAAAATCTAGTAAAGTCATCTATGATAACTAAACAATATGATTTTCTCCCGATGCTTTGAACGTTGGTCGGTCCAAAAAGATCCATATGTAGCATCTGCAAGGGTTTTGAAATGGAGTTTTCGAGCTTGGACTCAAAAGACATCCGATGTTGTTTTCCCTTCAAACACGCTGGACAAAGATCAGTTGTGGAGAATTTCTTCGATGGGATTCCCACAGCGTGATATCCAGTTACCAAACGGTTCATGTTTCTGAAGTTGGAATGTCCCAGCCGTCTATGCCAAAGCTGACTCTCATCATTTGAAGCATGGGCAATGAGACAGGTTGTTTCGGTTTCGGCATCAATCTGCGACATATCCAATTTGTATACATCACGATCTCTAGGCGCTTTAACCACTACCCACTCATTGTCAATCTTGAAACCTGGTTTAAGAATATAACAGAAAGAATCATCAAAAAGAGTTGAATAAGATTTATCACAAATTTGCGAGACACTTAGTAAGTTAAAGTTCAACTGTGCACAGTAGTTGACTTTATCAAAACTAATAATTCCATTCGAAACAGTTCCTTCTCCTGTGATTTTACCACCCGCATCACCTCCAAAAGCTACATGAGTGCCATTCTTTTGCTTGAAATCCTGAAGCAAGGCATGGTTGCCTGTCATGTGCCGGCTACACCCACTATCAACAAACCACGAGTTGATAGGTCTTCTTGGGCGTACCTGCAATTCAAACATTTTCAGTTAGTTTGGTCAACCCAGGCCCACACGGTCTTGGGTTTTCCGAATTTATCTGCAATTGTAACTTGTTTATATTGAATATTTTGAAAATTTGTTTCATTCATGAGATTTTGATGCTGATAACTGTTGTTTCGCCCATTGGCGTTCATTGACTGCTTTCTTCTTAAAGCCCTGAACCTTTCCTTCAACTGAGGATCAAGGTTGTTTTCAAAATTTTGGTTTCTTACCAACAAAGCTCTCGGCTTAAAATTGTTAACCTGCACACTTCTTGACAAGTTAGAAACAGAATTGTTTCGATTGAAATTTCTCAAAACCGGAGAATGACTTTGACTCATATTTTGAAAACCAAATGAATGATTTCTATTAAAGTTTGAAAACGGAGTCATTTCTCTAGTTGAATTTGATCGAAAGAAACAATCCTTTGTGTCATGGTTTCTTCTCTCACAAATATCACAAAATTTGTTATAGTAACATTCTTCTGAAGAATGGTTTCTTTTGTCACAGAAACTGCAGTACCTGTTAAAGAAACATTCAGCAGTTGCATGATTATACCTATTACAAATTTCACAATGTTTCTTGCTAATCCTAAAGAGCCGATTGTTAACTTTTGATGTTGAACCAAAACGTGATTCATTATCTTGATTATTCGGTTTTAGATTAACGATCTTTTGTGGAGACTTGATTTGAGATTTTGATTGCATGGGACTTTGGTTCGATTTTAAACTGTTCTGTTTGGTTACCTTTTTGTTTTCAATTCTCTTATCATTGACAGCAGAAGACTTAGGACCTGAACCTGTTTTCAGACCAGAGTTAGATTTGATTTGAGCATTGATTTGGTTACCATAAGAACCGTTCATGTCGAAAGTACCTGCAGACACAAATTTGATTGTCTTACCTTTTGACACTTTCTTGACAGGTTTAACTTTGTCAGTTTTAACACTTTGAACTTTTGTGTTGTCATTCGATTTTATGACACTTTTACCTTTTGATTCTTTTGTTTCAGATTGATTTGTCATTGTTTTCGCTTTCTGCTTCTTTGCAGTTGAAACTTCATCCTTCTTCACAGTATTCTTCTTGAGCAACTGAGCAGCAACTTGCGCCTTTTGTTCTTTCTTCCACTTGATATACTCAGGATCATTGAATCCTGAAAATTCACCTTCTTCCTTCATCGATTCTGGTTCTGGGTTAAGCTTTGGATATTCAACAAGTTGAATAAGAACAGGCTCCAGTTTGTTATCAGATTTGTTGCTTGCTTCATCGTCAGCTTCAGTTGTCATTCCTTCTTCTTCTCTCAAACTTTCAATCAACACCTCAGATCCTTCGGACTCGGATTTACTTCTTTGAATTTCTTTGAATTTACGTTCATTTTCAGGTGAATGATCAAATTCATTAAAGTTTTCCGGTAAGGTTTGAGTGATTGAATTTGGCATCGGTTCATGAGTAAAACCCAACCCGGTTTTGTTTTTGTTACCTCTTTCATTAATAAGTTGTTCAACCATTGTTTTACAACTTTTAACTTTCTTTAATTCAACTTGTGTGACAGCATGTTCAACTTTTTCTTGCTCAAAGTTCTTTGTCATTTCTTCAAGTTGTTTGGTAACAAGTTCCAATTCTTTTAAAGTTTTGTTCCATGATTCAGTTAGTGACAAAATCTTCTCATCAGAAATTTTGTGATCAATTTTAAGTTGTTCATGAATCTTTTCATGTTTGCTTAATTTGTCACCTATTTTAAATGAATGAGTTCGATAATGTTCTACTTGTTGAATGCATTGTTCAGAACATAACCTTTCTTTCACATCTAAGGGCAATGGAACATAGTTAGGAGGGAGTTCAGAATTAACCTTTGGTTGCTCAGTGGAAGATGAAGACTCATTGGCGGTAGCCATTAACGCAACTTCGGTTTCAGTCTCTTCAGTAGGATCTGCTTTTACGCTCCAGTCATACTCTTCAGAATCTTCACTATCATCAACCACCAGTTTATCATCCCCTTCTTCAGTCCAGTCTTCTTCAATTTCACATACCAGTGCCAGATTTGATGTAAGATCAGATGTAAACTGTTCTGCATATGCACTCCAGTCGTATCCGTCTTGTACACTTACAACCAATGCTTTAGTCTGATCTTCTGGCTTCTTTCCTTCATCCTTCAACTCAGGCATAGGAAGACTTTGGTATGGCTTTTGAAAGAAACGCTGATTTCTTTGTTGGTAACTTGAAGACGGTTGAGAACTTTGACCTTGACCTTGATTGCTTGAACTAGCTTGGTCATTGAAATTCTTTGGAGCTTTGCATTCTCTTGAGAAATGACCATACTGGTTACAGTTAAAGCACCCGGCCTTAGATTTGTCAAATCCAACTGTCTTGTTAGCATGGGGTTTGTAATTTCGGTTCACATATGCATGCTTTTGAGTTCGATATGCAACCATAACCATTTGCCAATTAAGATCCATTTCTTCAACATCAACTGGATCCATTTCAAATAAGTCTTGAAGGACCACGTCCATTTGACTTAAATGACTTCCTTGGTACGCTTGAAAACTTGCCATAAAAGCAGTAAAGGCAGTTTTAGTCTCGTCATCTTGAAGCAGAATATTCATTACGTCTTTCACCTTAGCTTGAACATTTGAACTTTGAATTTCTGACTGGTTCTTCTGATTCTGATTTTGGGCTTGAGCTCTTGGTGGAGATTGAGGTTGAGAATAAGTTGGTGAATTTGGAAAATATGCTGAATCAGTAAAGAAACTTGCACCAACAAATAAGTCACCCTCATCTTCAAACTTTGTTACATCTTGTGCAAGAAAAGCGTTATCCACAGTATTGGCAGGATTTACCACATACTTATACTGAGTTTGTGAGCTTGATCTATCAGAATTTCTTGATCCTTCATCAATCTCAACTTCTTCAATTTTTCCAATAAGCAAATCAAGTTCCATTGGAAATTTCTCAGTATGTTTCAACAAGGTAACAGTTTGTTTCCATGATGATGGTAAGGCACATAATAATCGATCATTCAAATCTTGAAGTTCAGTCTTCACTCCGAGATTTGTCATCTCAGTAGTTAAGTGAACAAATCTGTTCATCATCTGGTGTACTGTCTCTCCATTAATGTGTTCAAACAACTCCAATTGTCTTTTCAGTTTCGACTTCTTCAAACTTCTCAATTGTTCTCCTCCTTCACATATCGACTTCAGTGCCTTGAAACATGTATAACCAGTCTGATATGCATCCAATCTAGACAGAACTTGAAGTGGCAGTCCCTTGCACATTAAAGAATAAGCCTTGCTATCATTCTTTACTTTCCTCAGATCTTCTGCTGACAAATTATCTTCTGGATAAGGTTCAGTAGAGTCTTTTGTGTAAGTACTAGCACTGTCTGGAGCAGTCTGAGTTGGAATATGAGGACCCTTCTCAATGGATTTCCATAAGTCATTGTCAATTGAACACAAGTGATGTCTCAACCTGATGGTCCAGTTCTTGAAATCTGCACGATTCAAAAGTCTAGGAACACAGTTATCAGAATCATCAGTAGGAGCCATTTTTAACAATTTTTAAAGAAAATATTTTTGGTTTTTGTTAATTTTTGAAAAGAAATGATTAAAATACTAAAATAAAGACAAGTAATTAAAGACAAGATAAGAAACAAGTATTAAAAACAACTAAAGTGAGTCACACGGCAAAACAGTGAAAATCCTTCTTCACCCGGCTAAACAGTGTCTTTGTTCTTCACCCGGCAGGAAAAAGTCTTTACACGGCTGAACAGTTACCCGGCTCAATAGTTGTAATAATTTTTGTCTTCACCCGGATGAACAGTTACCCGGCAGCAAGAAAAACTTTGACACGGCAATAGATCTTGACCCGGCAGAATCTTGACACGGCAAAAGTCTTTGTCCGGCTGAACAGTACTCGATCACACGGCAAGGTTGTTTACCCGGCAACACAACTGATGCTTACCCGGCTGTATTTTGTTTATCACCCGGCGTAATAGTGTTTTACCCGACTGAACAGTAACACTTTTTCAAGTCAAATTCTTCACCCGTCTAGCACAAATTCCCTACACGGCAATACAGGACCTAATTTCTTCTCAAATCTAAGTCCAAGGAAATTGTCTAAGTCAAATTATTCACCCGGCAAGTTAATCTTCAACCAACATCATACTGTTCATCATTTTCTCCATGAGAATTTTCTGGGTTTTGTCTAAAAACTTGTCCAAATTGTTCAAAATTTACACACAAGCTGTGAAATAGTCCTATTAACAATCCCTTATATCAATCTGTTGGTCCATAATGATCGTGATTTCAGTGCTATGTTGACTTGTTTAACACAAATATATCCAAGACTTGAAGAACAAAGTGTAAAATATCCAAAAAACCCAATAACAAGATTACACACACAAATGAGGTAAATAAGCTACAAAGATAAGTAGAATATGCTCCTAGCACCTCAAATGGAACGATTACACAACACAATCAGTGAATAATAGCTTTGGTAAAAGATGTGCAAAAGTTGTATAAATTGAAGATAAGGTTACAATATATAGTAGTGTTAGGTTCGCTGATAGATTCGCTCTAGCGAATCTATCTAGCGAACCAACACAGGTTCGCTGGGCACATACGTTCGCCCAGTCGACACCTTAATACAAAAGACAACCTGAACTGCGGGCGAATCTATAGATTCGCCCGTAGGTTCGCTAGTACAAATACAAATACAAGTTGAACGAATACAAACAAAAGTAACACCGACAAGCCGGTGAGTCCAACCTATACATAGTGACTATCAATACTCCCCCTAGGTTGGACCTCACCTGGGGAAGTCTTCTAAATTAGCTCCGTCTTGATGGCTTCAAAGATGTTCGATAAACGTTCCTGCCCTTTCTTTAATTCCGGCCATTGGGTTTGTAATGTCTTCAGAACCGGCCTCATCTTCACTCAAATTCAGCATTGAGTCTACGAACTCAGTATCAGCAGTATCAGCATCAGGCATTTGTTGAACAGTAGTTTCCGCCTGAATCTCTGCAGTAAGCTCCTCGCCAATTTCATCCAAATCAATAACCTGCACCGGTTTCTCAAATCTCTGCTCAATTGATCGATCCAGCTGTCTAGTTAGATCGTCCATGTCCATGCGCTGATCATCCGACCTTCTCAACCTTTCATTCACAGCCTTAAGTTCTGCACGAATCCCCCGGGCTTTGTTTGCGACCTTCACAAACAGGTTCGCTTCAGCGGCAGTGTCATCTCCAGCCCCGTGCTTTATCCTATTCTCGCACAACACTTTCAGATCCTCATCACTGAAGGAAAAGATCTCCATTGGGTCAAATAGTCTGATTTCAGGACGATCTTCTCCACTCAGTCTGATAACTGCCTCACCCGAGCTATTGTCATAGAACCATTTCAGAAAATCCTGCAGTCTCGGTGGCTGAGTGTCGGGAACCCTAACCCTGGTCATAACCTTCGGTGCAGCAATCTTCAACACAATCTTGCCCTTCCACGACACCCAGTGTCTGTCTTTCCTTTGCCTCATCCTCCTCGGCTTCTGGTACCCAAAGTCAACAAAATTTGACTTTACAGCCTCCTGAATTGTAGCCTCGAACGCACACGCTCTTCCGCTTTCCTCTTTCCCCAACAGAGGTAGCTCTGCCAGCCTACGCAAGTCCCAACGAGGAAAGGTAGCAAAGTGCTTCCTGTTCTTGATGTAACTGATGTCACCGCCCCTTCTTTTGATCATGTAAGCATCCACCAAACAGTTATACTTCCACGCTATGATTTGCCTATCAAGCTGTTTGGTGTTGGGTTCATCCAGGTGTTGGAATATCGGCACTTCGGGAACCACAGCTTCTTCCTTCCTGAACCATTCTGATTTGTCTAAATCTACGTGCTCGAACTGGTAGCTAACCCCCTTTTCTTCAACCTTATAATTTTCCGGCTCATCATCTAAATCTTCTTCACTATCAGCATCGACATCAGTCTCTGGTTCATCTATCAATGTAAAATCCTTACTCGATTCTCCGACCACTTCTTCTCCTTCAAAAATATCTAAATCAATCCCCATCTCTTCATCGAATGTTTCCTCGGCAGCTTTTCCTTTACCTTTGTCACCAAAATCAACGTCCATTAACGGATACCTTGCAATATCCGTTAAGGAGTTCAGCTCTGCTTCAGTCATTGCCGGTTCAGTTCCAACATTTTCCTTCAAACTGTTTAATTCTTTGAAGATCCTCACAATCAAACATTGCTGGTCCTTCATCATTCTACCCATCTCGTATATGACTGTTGATTTTTCAGCATCCTGCTTTTCCAACTCTTCATACTTCACTTTCAAATCAACCAGTTCAGCCTTCAAACTTTCAACCTCAACCTTCAATTCATTTCCTGACCCAGCAGATGTACCCCCGGTATCATGCCTAGCTTTCTTTAACCCTTCAGCGTGTGTATCAGACCTTTTCTTTGTTCGCTGTTCCCTACCAGCATCAATCTCAGCTTCGATCTCATCGACTTCCCTATCAAACGAATAGTCTTTCTCCTTTGCATATGCCTTCCTCTTCTTTAACCTTTTCTCAACCACCTCTATATGCTCTCCGCCCCTTTTTCTTTCCGTCTCCATCAACCTCTGTATATAGACCCATCTGTCAGCAGTATACATGTTCTCCCACAAATAAGCAGTCCTTCCCACACAATCCGATCGCACCGATTTACAATCCTTGAATATCCTGGAATGCATATCCCAGATTTTCAGTTCTGCACCCTCCACCGGCAGATTTGGCAGCTTGTCATTTAGTATCATTTGGATGAACCTGGGATACATTAACCATTTGATGCCTTTGGTAGCGTGAATGTTCTCGAGGAGATAATTGAATATCAGCTTCGCCAGATTTGCCTTCTGCCCTCGGCAGAACAGCACCATAGCTCGAGCCCAGTCCAAGTTTAGCCCGTCCGTACCACCTTTCCTATGATCCAGGCACATGATAAACACGTGTGCAATGTACCTCCAGTCCTGGATCAAGTAGGACTTCACAAATTCCATTTTCTTCTCGCCTGGCATCGGACCCTCATACCCAGCAGTCCGCAATGCCCCGTACACTTCCTCAGCAGTCATACTTGTTAGGGTTATTTCCTGTTAAGAATTTACTTTGTATCTTTATTTATATGTTTGTATAGTTTAGGGTTTATTGTGTATTTTCCTTAAACTTGCATTTTTGTTTGTTATAAAGCATGTAGAGTGCGTGTGTTAGCGGAGAGACTTTTTGCACTGTTAGAGAGAGAATTAACTATGTGTAATTGTTTTCTCCTGCACATTTTTGTACTGCGAATTGCTTTGATCATCAATATACAAGAGAATTTATGAGTATGAACTGTGTTTGTGATTGAATCATTTGTTTGTACGCTTTGTTCTGATCATTTGAGTGATATTATCGATCCAATTGAACCTATCAATTGGTATCAGAGCTTTCGGTTTGTGTTCTTCGCTGTTTCTAAGCAAAACACATCAATATTGCTCAAAATATCATGATCTGAATGAATTGTTGGTGTTTTTAGTTGTGATTCATCATCATAATCACTCCTATACACAGCGATTGTGCAGATTCTATCAGATCATCATCAGATCTGAAGAATTAAGAAGAATAGAAAAAGTACTGTTCGATCAATTTTTGCTCAAAATTCATCGAAGAATGAAGATGTTTTGGATTGATTGATACAAGGATTTGTTAATCGCATCGATTCACAGCTTGTGTGTGAATTTTGGACTAATTGAACAAGTTTTAGACAAAACCCAGAAAATCTTCACGAAGAAGATGATGAACAGTTGAGTTTGGTTGAAGATTAACTTGCCGGGTGATATATTTGACTTAGACATTTTCCTTGGACTTAGATTTTAAGAAGAAATTAGGTCCTGTGCTGCCGTGGAAAGGAATTTGTGCTTGCCGTGTGACGAATTTGACTTATAAAAGTGATACTGTTGAGCCGGGTAATACACTGTTACGCCGGGTGATAGAGAAAATACTGCCGGGTAAACAAACTGTGTAGCCGGGTCATCAACAATCTGCCGTGTGAACGAGTACTGTTCAGCCGGGGAAGCTTTTTGTGTCAAGATTCTACCAAGTCAAAGACTTATTGCCGTGTGAAGTTTTCTAGTAGCCGGGTAACTGTTCATCCGGGTGAAGAACAAAGTATTTTGCAACTGTTTAGCCGGGTAACTATTTTGCCGGGTGAAGACTTATTTCTGCCGGGTGAAGAACAAATCCACTGTTTGGCCGGCTGAAGAAGGATTTTCACTGTGTTGCCGTCTGACTTATTTTAGTTGTTTTTAATACTCGTTTCTTGTCTTGTCTTTAATTTCTTGTCTTAATTTTAGTATTTTAATCACTTATTTTCAAAAATTAACAAAAACCAAAAATATTTTTCTTTAAAAAATTGTTAAAATGGCTCCTAATGATGATTCTGATAACCGTGTTCCTAGACTTTTGAATCGTGCAGATTTCAAGAACTGGACCATCAGGTTGAGACATCACTTGTGTTCTATTGACAATGACTTGTGGAAATCAATTGAGAAAGGTCCTCACATTCCAACTCAAACACAACCAGATAGTGCCAGTACCTATACTAAGGATTCTACTACACCTTATCCGGAGGATAATTTGTCAGCTGAAGACTTGAGGAAGGTAAAGAATGATAGCAAGGCCTATTCATTAATGTGCAAGGGGTTGCCATTACAAGTTTTGTCTAGATTGGATGCATATCAGACTGGTTATACATGCTTCAAGGCATTGAAGTCTATATGTGAAGGAGGAGAGCAATTGAGGAGTTTGAAGAAATCAAAGCTCAAAAGACAACTGGAACTTTTTGAACATATTAATGGAGAAACAGTTCACCAGATGATGAACAGGTTTGTTCACTTGACCACTGAGATGTCAAACCTCGGAGTTAAGACTGAACTTCAAGACCTAAATGATCGATTGTTATGTGCCTTACCATCAAACTGGAAGCAGACTGTTACTCTTTTGAAGCACACAAAAAAATTCCCAATGGAATTAGATTTGTTGATTGGGAAAATTGAAGAAGTTGAGATTGATGAAGGATCAAGAAATTCTGATAGATCAACATCACAAACTCAATACAAGTATGTGGTAAATCCTGCCAATACGGTTGACAATGCTTTTCTTGTGCAAAATACAACAAAGTTTGAAGATGAGGATGACTTATTCGTTGGTGCAAGTTTCTATACTGATTCAGCATACTTTCCAAATTCACCAACTTATTCTCAACCTCAATCTCCACCAAGAGCTCAAGTTCAAATTTCAAGTCAGAATCAGAAGAATCAGTCAGAAAATCAAAGTTCGAACGTTCAAACCAAGGTGAAAGACGTCATGAATATTCTGTTGCAAGATGACGAAACGAAAACTGCCTTCACTGCTTTTATGGCAAGTTTTCAAGCGTATCAAGGTAGTCATCTAAGTCAAATGGACGTTGTTCTTCAAGACTTATTTGAAATGGATCCAGTAGATGTTGAGGAAATGGATCTTAACTGGCAAATGGTTATGGTAGCTTACCGTACGCAAAAGCATGCATATGTGAACAGAAGTTACAAACCTCATGCAAACAAAACCGTTGGTTTTGACAAATCTAAGGCCAGATGCTTTAACTGTAATCAGTATGGTCATTTCTCAAGAGAATGTAAAGCTCCAAAGAATTTCAATGACCAAGCAAGTTCAAGCAATCAAGGTCAAGGACAAAGTTCTCAACAATCTACAAGTTATCAAGGTCGAAATCAGCGTTTCTTTCAGAAACCATACCAAAGTCTTCCTATGCCTGAATTGAAAGATGAAGGAAAGAAGCCAGAAGACCAAACAAAGGCATTGGTTGTAAGTGTGCAAGACGGGTATGACTGGAGCGCATATGCTGAGCAATTTACGTCTGATCTTACATCAAATCTGGCTTTGGTATGTGAAATTGAAGAAGACTGGTCTGAAGAAGGGGATGGAAAGATGATTGAAGATGTGAGTGAAGATTCGGAAGATTATGACTGGAGCGCAAAAGCAGATCCTACTGAAGAATCTGAATCTGAAATTGCATTAATGGCTACTGCCAATGAGTCTTCATCATCCACTGAGCAACCAAAGGTTAATTCTGAACTCCCACCTAACTATGTTCCATTGCCCTTGGATGTCAAAGAAAGGCTATGTTCTGAACAATGCATTCAACAAGTAGAACATTATCGGACTCATTCATTTAAAATCGGTGACAAATTAAGTAAACATGAAAAACTTCATGAACAACTTAAAATCGATCATAAAATTTCTGATGAGAAGATTTTGTCTCTAACCGAATCATGGAACAAAACCTTAAAAGAATTGGAACTTGTTACCAAACAACTTGAAGAAATGACAAAGAACTTTGAACAAGAAAAAGTTGAACATGCTGTCACTCAAGTTGAATTGAAAAAGGTTAAAAGTTGTAAAACCATGGTTGAACAACTTATTAATGAAAGAGGTAACAAAAACAAAACTGGGTTGGGTTTTACACATGAACCGATGCCAAATTCAATCACTCAAACCTTACCGAAAAACTTTAATGAATTTGATCATTCACCGGAAAATGAACGTAAGTTCAAAGAAATTCAAAGAAGCAAATCTGAATCGGAAGGATCGGAGGTGTTGATTGAAAGCTTGAGAGAAGAAGATGGTATGACAACTGAAGCCGATGATGAAGCAAGCAACAAATCTGAAACCAAATTAGAGCCTGTTCTGATCCAACTAGTTGAGTATCCAAAGCTTAATCCCGAACCAGAAACACCGGTGAAGGAAGAAGGTGAATATTCAGGTTTTAATGATCCTGAATATATCAAGTGGAAGAAGGAACAAAAGGCGCAAGTTGCTGCTCAGTTGATCAAGAAGCAAGAAGTGAAGAAAGTGGAAGTTTCGGATGCTAAGAAGCAAAAATCAAAATCAATGAACAATCAATCTGAAACGAAATTGTCAAAAGGCAAAAGTGTCTTAAAATCGAATATTAACACCAAAGTTCAAAGTGTTAAAACTGACAAACCTGCAAAGAAAGTGTCAAAGGATAAGAAAATCAAGTTTGTGTCTGCAGGAACGTTTGATTTAAATGGATCTTATGGTAAACCAATCAATTCTCCAATCAAATCTAACTCTGGTCTGAAAACAGGTTCAGGTCCTAAGTCTTCCGCTGTAAATGAAAAGAGAATTGAAAACAAAAAGGTGACCAAACAGAACAATTTAAAATCGAACCAAAGTCCCATGCAATCAAAAGCACAAACAGTGACTCCACAAAGAAGCGTTAATCTAAAACCGAATAACCAAGATAACGAATCACGTTTTGGTTCAACATCAAAAGTTAACAATCGGCTCTTTAGAATTAGCAAGAAATATTGTGAAATTTGTGATAGATATAATCATGCTACTGCTGAATGTTTCTTTAACAGGTACTGCAGTTTCTGTGACAAAAGAAATCATTCTACAGAAGAATGTTATTTTAACAAATTTTGTGATATCTGTGAGAGAAGAAACCATGACACAAAGGATTGTTTCTTTCGATCAAACTCGACTAGAGAAATGACTCCATATTCAAACTTTCAAAGAAATAATTCATATGGTTTTCAAAATATGAGTCAAAGTCATTCTCCGGTCTTGAGAAATTTCAATCGAAACAATTCTGTTTCTAACTTTTCGAGGAATGTGCAGGTTAACAGTTTTAAACCAAGAGCTTTAATGGTTAGAAATCAAAAGTTTGAAAATAACCTTGATCCTAAGCTAGAGGAAAGGTTTATTGCTTTGAGAAGAAAGCAATCATTGAACGCCAATGGGCGAAGTTATCAGCATCAAAATCTTTTGAATGAAACAAATTTTCAAAATGTTCAATACAAACAAGTTACTATTGCAGATAGATTCGGAAAACCCAAGACCGTGTGGGCCTGGGTTGACCAAACTAACTAAATGTTTTTGTTGAAATGCAGGTACGCCCAAGAAGACCTATCAACTCGTGGTTCGTTGATAGTGGGTGTAGCCGGCACATGACAGGCAACCATGCCTTGCTTCAGGATTTCAAGCAAAAGAATGGTACTCACGTAGCGTTTGGAGGTGATGCGGGTGGTAAAATCACAGGCGAAGGAACAGTTTCGAATGGAGTAATTAGTTTTGATAAAGTCAACTACTGTGCACAGTTGAACTTTAACTTACTAAGTGTCTCGCAAATTTGTGATAAATCTTACTCAACTCTTTTTGATGATTCTTTTTGTTATATTCTGAAACCAGGTTTCAAGATTGACAATGAGTGGGTAGTGGTGAAAGCGCCTAGAGATCGTGATGTATACAAATTGGATATGTCGCAGATTGATGCCGAAACCGAAACAACCTGTCTCATTGCCCATGCTTCAAATGATGAGAGTCAGCTATGGCATAGACGGCTGGGCCACTCAAATTTCAGAAACATGAACCGTTTGGTAACCGGAAATCACGCTGTGGGAATCCCATCGAAGAAATTCTCCACAACTGATCTCTGTCCTGCATGTCTGAAAGGCAAACAGCATCGAATGTCTTTTAAGTCCAAGCTAGAGAACTCCATTTCAAAACCCTTGCAGATGCTACATATGGATCTTTTTGGACCGACCAACGTTCAAAGCATCGGGAGAAAATCATATTGTTTAGTTATCATAGATGACTTTACGAGATTTTCATGGGTTTATTTTCTGCATGCAAAATCTGAAACGGCTGAATTATTAAAAGAATTTATCATTAAAGTTGAAAATCAATTGGAATGCAAAGTTAAAGTATTAAGAAGTGATAATGGAACGGAATTTAAGAATGCTAATGTTGATTTATTTTGTGCAGAAAAGGGGATTGCTCGACAATTCAGTGCGCCTAGAACGCCTCAACAGAATGGGGTTGCGGAACGGAAAAACAGGACACTGATTGAAGCAGCAAGATCCATGCTTGCGGATGCCAAGATTCCTATCACTTTTTGGGATGAAGCCATTGCAACTGCGTGTTTTGTACAAAATAGAACATTATTAGTGAATGATAAAAAGAAAACTTCTTATGAGTTGTTTGGAAGGAAACCAAATATTTCTTACTTGAAAGCATTTGGTTGTCCGGTTTCGATTCTAAATCTAAATGAACATCTCGGGAAGTTTGAGTCAAAATCCGACGATGGATTTTTCTTAGGTTATTCGTCTGTTTCTAAAGCTTATCGGGTTTTTAATAGCAAATCAAATACTGTTATTGAAACTATCAACGTCAAGTTTTTAGAAAATTCGTTTCCTTTAGTGGCTCATGGTCCCGAATGGTTATTTGATTTAGATTCATTATCGAAATCCTTCAATTCTAACTTATTTGATTTTTCAGGAAACGCAAGGAAGGAATCAGGCGACTTAGGAAGCTTTAGTGACGATTCTGATAATGACGAAGATGGAAATCTCAACTCTGAATATCCATTTATGTCGTTTCACAATCCTGATCATGTCAAATCCAGTCAAGCTCCGGGTCCTTCTGGTTCAAACGAAGATCAAGAATCGAACAATCAAGAAGAAGATGTGATTTCTCCTAATGATGGTGGATCCGTTCAAAATCAACCATCATCAGATCCGAATGCTGAAGTTACTCCAGAATCTTTTGATTACTTCATCAATTCACCGGATCAAGTCCCGAATTTCACACCGCATACTTCTTCCATACTACAAGATCTACCAAATCTGAATACTTCTAATCTAGAGACTCAAGTGCAAGGAGGTGATATTCCTATTCATCGAATTCACAAGAAACATCCTGTCTCTCAGATTATCGGGCCGTTGAATCAGAGAACTACAAGAAGTCAGACGGAGCACGCAAATATCTGTCTTTACTCGTGTTTTCTATCTCAAGTGGTGCCAAAGAATATTTCAGAGGCGCTGAAAGATAATAGTTGGATTGAGGCAATGCAGGAGGAATTACTTCAGTTTCGCAAACAGGAAGTTTGGAAACTTGTGGACTTACCTGAAGGAGAGAACGCAATAGGTACAAGATGGTTGTACAAAAACAAGCCAGACGAACGTGGCATTGTGGTGAGAAACAAAGCAAGACTGATTGCACAGGGATACACTCAGGAAGAAGGCATTGATTACGAAGAGGTGTTTGCTCCGGTCGCAAGACTTGAAGCCATACGCGTTTTTCTTGCATATGCTTCTTTCATGAAATTTAAAGTATTCCAAATGGACGTCAAAGGTGCTTTCTTGTATGGGCCGATTACGGATGACGTGTATGTTAGACAACCTCCGGGTTTCGAAGATCCAGACTATCCTCATCGGGTATACAAGTTAAGTAAAGCTCTTTACGGTCTACATCAAGCTCCTAGAATTTGGTACGAGACATTATCTAAGCATTTACTACAAAATGGATTTACAAGAGGTCAGATTGATCCAACTTTGTTTATGAAGAGGGATAATGACGATTTATTGTGCGTTCAAGTTTATGTGGACGATATTATCTTCGGATCAACTAGTGAGTCAATGTGCAAAGAATTCGAGGAAATTATGAAGAGCAGATTTCAGATGAGTTCTATGGGGGAGATTAATTTCTTTCTTGGTTTACAAGTGAAACAATCAGCTGACGGAATTTTCATCAATCAATCAAAGTTTGTTGAGAAGTTGTTGAAGAAATTCAAGATGCAAGATTGTCAAACGATTCGAACTCCTTCTGATGTGAACTGCAAGATTCAACCGGATCCAAAGGGCAAAGCAGTTGATCAAACACTATACAGATCAATGATCGGTTCTCTGATGTATCTTACTGCATCAAGACCAGATATCATGTACGCTGTGTGTGTGTGCGCCAGATACCAGTCAGATCCGAAAGAGTCGCATCTTGTTGCTGTGAAGCGTATATTCAGATATCTCAAAGGGAAACCAAATCTTGGGTTATGGTATCCTTATGAAGGAAATTTTGAACTATATAGCTATTCTGACAGTGATTTTGGTGGTTGTGCTCTTGACAGGAAATCGACAACTGGTGGCTGTCAATTTTTGGGTCCAAGGCTTGTCTCTTGGCAATGCAAGAAGCAGACCAATGTTTCTGTATCCACAGCTGAAGCAGAGTATATCGCTGCATCTGCAGGATGTTCTCAGGTTTTATGGTTACAAAATCAGTTGCTGGACTACGGGTTTAATTTTTTGAAAACTCCTATTTACATAGACAATACTGCTGCTATGTTTATAACTGCTAATCCTGTTCAACATTCTAAAACTAAACACATCGAAATTAGATATCACTTTTTAAGAGATAACTCTGAAAAGGGTTTAATAATTTTGATTAAGGTTCATACCGACAAACAACTGGCAGATCTTTTCACAAAATCTTTTTTGTCAGGCCGGTTTGAATTCTTAATTCAATCCATAGGATTAATCAATCATGATTGATTCTATCTTTCGAAAAACAAAACAAAAATCTGAAAATTTAAAAGCCAAAAATATAATAAGTTGATGTTATATTTTGATTCCTTTGTCTTTTACTTTATGTTTTGCATTGTGTGTGCTTGCGTGAAAAAGAAAAATAGAAAAGCAAAAACAAAATATAAAAGCAAAAGAAAAGAAAATATCATGTCATAAGAATCTATATTGCAAAAAGTGAGAAATGATAGTTACACTAGACATTATTTGGTACATCATTTTAAAATAAAGACTGATGAATGTTAGTTGAAGTGCTAGACAGCTCAGACAATTAGACTGAACAAGTAAGTTGATTGTTGACAAACATAAACTTAATGATCTTTGTGTTAAGTTCCATTGTTATACATGTCTAGATATATATCTTTTGATACATTGCTTGTGATGTTAGTTGTGCATGATCGGGTAACGATGTAGTCTTCTCAGTGTGATGAACCGCATCGTGAGCTTCTTTGTTGTGGTATCCACAGACCTGAAGTCTCACACGAAGTCTCTTTTGAGCTTCAAGATGCAGCTAAAGATTCCAAAATGGAACAAAAAGAGTCCCAAATGTGGACCAACACCAAACAAAAATTCCAAAATGGAATTCAGAAGATTCCCAAGGGGAACGATAGGAAAGAAAAATTCCCAAAGTTGGAATTAAAAAGAAGTCCCAAAGTGGACCAAATCCGAATAGAACCCAGATTCCACACTGTGTATGACTGTAAGTGACCAGGTTTTGTGCAATAAGCATTCAGGTAGTGTTTGATAAGGAAATATGTTGATATATGTATACATGTGGGTCACATAAGTCATTCTAATCGAACCTTAAATATCATAATGATACTGAAAAAGTAAGTGTGTCAACTCGAGCTAATTGGTATGTTTTCATATCATCACTCAATCAAGCATAAGTCAAATGTCTATTCAAAACTTGCAAAACATGTTCAGATATTGTGTGGTATGATCTCACTGTGATATTATGATTCATTGCATTGCATATGTCTTTACTTTAATGTGTGTGCTTTGTGTGTGCAGGCATTTGGAATCATTATTGATACATCAACATCCTTGTTAAACTTAAAAATTTCAAGAAATTTCAAGTTTAGGGGGAGAATAAGATTGAAGAAAAATATCTACAAAAATCCAAAAATATTTTGTTTTTGAATAAGTGTGTTTTTGAATGAACAAGGTTATAAGTTATGAAATGCAAAAGTATTGAATGTGTTGAAAACAAACCCAAGGTCTTGTAATTTGTTTTTAAGAAATTGCTTCGGGATATAGAAAAATTGGTTGTGCAAAAACAATTTGAAAAAGAAAAAGAAAAATGAATTTTAATTGAAATTAATTTTGTTGCAAATGTTAATATTGTTTGATAATTAATATGGCAAACATTCTTTTTAAGGATATCTTGTCTAATTAATATGTCGGAGAATGTTGCAGGTGCAATAAATGATCGTTGAAAAAGTCAACAGACGAGGAAAATTGAGGAAAATTGCTTAAGTGTTATTGCCGGGTAAAGATATCAGATACAACTGTGCAGCCGGGTAAAGAACTGTTCAGCCGGGTAATGTTGTAAGTCTGATACTTGCCGGGTGATTGAAGAAATGAAGATATTATGACCACTGTATAGCCGGGCAAAGAACATGTCAAATACAGCCGGGTGAAGGTCATGAATATCTTGCCGGGTGACTAAGTGTATACTATACAGCCGGGTAATGAAGAAGTTTTTGTTGCCGTGTAAAGGTATGACACTATGTTGCCGGGTAATGAAGAAGTGTGTATGCCGTGTGAAGAAGGTTGTTAAAGGTTGCCGTGTAAAGAAGAAAGCAAGCCGGATGAAGGAAAGCAACTGTGTTGCCGGGTGATGAATAAAGGTTGCCGGGTGATGTCTTGATAACAACTATTCTGCCGGGTGATGAATAAAATCCATCAGGTGTAGTTGTTCCTTAACCTTTACCCGTCACTACAGTGACTTACCCGTATCTACAGTGCTTGACCCGTCAAGTGAATTTCATGTGTTGGTGACTCGTTTTTATGTACTTGACCCGTAACTATAGTACATGACCCGTCACTACAGTACTTGACCCGGCAAGGTTATTGGGCCTAATTTGCTTGTGTTGACCCGGCACTTTAAGTTTGACCTAAAATTTTTTTTTTGACGATACAAATACCGCCTCTTCACACAACACTTATCATTTCACACACTTTCACTTTCACCCAAACACTCTGAACTTCAAATCGCCATTGTTATCATAGTCAATCTGTTGCTCTATAACAAGATTAATAGATTGATTAAGGTAGAGATTATGTGTTTTTGACCTAAATCGACTTGCAAATCAACTGTTAAAAGGAAAAACGATGATGAACAGTGTTTTGAACTTGAATCGACACTTTGATTTTGTGCTTTAAAACTGAAATCGAATGTTGCTTTAGGGTTAAAATCACTCGATTATCATCTTTCAATCACTCATTTGCATTAAAACACCTTAAAATCGACTAAATCAAGTGAAATGTTCTTAACTAACAAAAATCGCCATTGTTGAACTTTGAAACTTTTAAAAGTTAAACATCAAAACGATGAAGCATCTGTTCAAAAAGTGACTTAACTTGTTAAAACTGAACCAAAACATGTTAAACTTTGTCATCATAAATCTGTCAAAATTTTACCTAAGTGATCAACTGTTAAAATTAAAACATGATGTATAATCTCTAAAAATTCAATGTTGTTTGATTAAGATGATGAAAATCAGGTTATTAGAACAATGTAGGATTTAACATGATTATGTGAATGTTTTTGTTATCTAACATTTGTTTCTATCACTTATTAAAATTTTTGATATGGTTTAATGAAGATTCTAACACATTTGCCTTGTTTTGTGTTTGTTTTGTGTTTAACAGATGGAGAGTCTCAAGTTTGAACCTAAACATAATATAGTGGCTTGTTTAGATGAATCACTTCCGGAGACAGAGGGTTATAGAGATATGATTCAGTTCATCAAGAGGACGAAGTATGTATATGCTATATGTGCCAAACCGGTCATATATGCTAGATTGATCAAGAACTTCTGGAGAACAGCTGAGGTTGTAAGAGAGGAGAATGGTGTTAATGTTGTTAGAGGCAACATAACCGGGGATTGGGTACTGAATGTGACTGAAGAATCTATTAGGCAAGCTCTGAGGATAGATGAAGACGAGATTGGTATGCTAGATGAGCTGACTATGGAAGAATGCAAAACTTGCTTTGTGAACATGGGACATCCACCTGTGTTTCCAAAGTCACAGTTTTTCAGAGCTAAATTGGGGAAGAAGTATAAATTGCTGTGTTATGTGATACAGCAATGCATGTCAAGGAGAAGTGCAGGTTTTGATAATTTTCCCTCTGACATTGCATCCCCGATAGTGGCAATTGCAGAAAACAAACCATTCAACATGTCGAGATGGATAATGAATGGGTTTGTATTTAACTTGGTGAAAGGCAAGAGGTTCAAATTTCTTATGTATCCAAGGTTTCTGCAACTGATGATAAATATTGCCTATCCTGTGATCAGAAGTGAAGGTTATGATGGAGGTATTTTATATACGGAGGACATGAACGATCTATCTTACCGCAAGATGAGCATCGGGAATGTGCCTGACATTGAATTGTTTGATTATATGAGAGATATAATCAACAATGAAGAAGATGTGGAAGGAGTCTACTATCACATATCTCATGGAGAGGTTGTTAATCCAGCAGATCTTGTTGATAGAGAGATAGATGAAAGTGATGATGGTGAAGATGAAAATGAGGTAAATGATGATGGTAATAGTAATGATGATGGTGGTAATGATGCTGAATCTGAATCTAATTCAGAGGAGGCTGAACCAACAGAGACTGAGTTAGAGGTTGTTGAACCTATGGTTGTAGAAGAACCTGTTGAGGTTGCTTCTGTTGTTGTTGAGAAAGATGTGTCAGTACAATATGTTAGAAAGAAGAAGAAAGTAGTAGAAAAGCCTGAAGAGGTGGATGTGATTGAGATTGCTCAGATAGTAATGGCCGAAGCTGAATCTATTGCACAGATAGAGGAAGTGGATGCTGGCGTTACTGATCCCATTATTGATGAAAACATTGGACAAGGTTTGGAGTCTTCACCAAATGTTGGGCCAAGTGTTGATGAGATCTATGAGGAGAAAGAAAAACGTATTGCAGAACTGGAGGAGATGGTTGAAAAGCTAATTAAAGCTAATGAGTTGATGAAGGCCTCAAATGACCGTAAAAAGAAGAGATTTGATGAATATTGGGATATTCACAACCAGAACTTGAAGATTTTCAAAGAGTTGGATTCTGACCATCTTGAGTTGAAAATCGAGCATGATAAGTTGAAGAATGAGCATGATAAGTTGAAAGCTGAGCATGAGAAATTGAAGGAAGATTATGACAACTTGAAGTATGACTATACTGAGGTTAAGGCTGAGTGTAACACTTTGGAGGCTGAGAAAGAAATGCTTGAGAAGGAATTGGAGGATATGAAACCAAAGAAGGCTGGCTCATCACTATCAGACAAAGATTTTTCTGATGATATAGTTGAAGTGACTGAAACGAATGTGCCTAAAGTGTATCTGACTAGAGCTAGAGGAACTACAAATGTTGGTATTTTGGTAGAATCACCAATTACCATTCCCGATGAAGCTGAAGCTGAAACTGTCAAGATGGACAAAGCAGAGGGAAAGAGAAAGATCGATGCTATTCCAGAAATATTTGGTGATGAAGAAAGTTTTAAAAGGGCGAAAGTTGATGAACCAGTGCAGATTGAGCCGATTCAATCTGTAGCTGTGATTGAGACTGAAAAAGCAACTGGAGATGAGATTACAAAGTCAGGACAGATTGAGCCGATTCAATCTGGTTCTGTTACTAAAACTGAAGAGTTTGTTGCTACTGAAAGTGAAAAAGAAGCTGGTTCAGAAGACACAGTTCAGTTTGAGCCGATTCAAGCTGAAGCTGTTGAAGTAGAAAGTGGGCCTGAAATAGTATCTGAAGTTGCTAGTCAATTTGAGCCGATTCAAACTGACGAAGTACCCATGATTGAAGCGTTAGATGATTTGGACATTGATTGGACTGATTCTGAAAATGAAGCTGAGCCAGAGCCTGTACAAACTACTGTTGAAGAAATGCCTGATGATTTGGACCAAAGATTTGCCTATCTTGAAAGAATGAAGTACAATTCGGTGTTTTTGAATGGGTTGACGGTAACTCAGATCAATGAAGAGTACGAGAAATGCCTGATTCATCAAGATAAAGTTGAAGCAGATAAGAAGGAGATTGTGACTGAAATGGGCGAATGGAATCCATTACAAGAAAGTTTGAATATAGATGACTTACCTCCTACTGAGCTTTATCATCCAAATCCGAATGAAATGACTGCTTTTGAGATGCGAAGTTGGTTGAGTTCGAGGAACTATCCGTATAAAACTTTGCAGAGGTTGAAGTCTGAATCCTTAAGGAGAATAGTGGTCAGCTTCATGAAAACAGAGAAGATGTACAACAAAATGTTTTACTTGGATTATAACAATCCACAGTACTTCGAGTTGACCAAAAGATACAAGGTGTTAGGACCTAAAGAGATTCCTGTGATGGCATTACCTGAAAATGCACACAAAAAGAGGCATGAACATGGATATGTTTCCTAGTGAAGTCAAATCTTATAACATTCCAATGGAGGTTCGTGAGACTTGGCATAAATCATCAACACCTGGAGATGTGGTTAGATCGATGATGAGTAAAGGACAATCAATTGCTGAGTTGTTAGATTCTATGATTGTGCCTGAGAAGAACAAGAAAGTTAAAATAATTGCTTGGAAATATGATGAAGTCTTTGACGCGTTTATTATCAAGAGAGTCAATGGTTTGTGTGACGTTTACCATTACTACTCGAGTATATTCAAGCTGGAGGTTCAGGACCTGAAAGAGTTGAACAAATTGAGGCTAATTAATCACACGCATGCTGAGCGTGGTGATAAATGCGTGATACTTCTTGATGCTGGTTTGAGTAGAACTGCAAAGTTTCTCGACTTTAGAGGTCAACAAGAAGACACTGCATATGTGCAAGCAAAGAAACAGAGAAAGAAGAAGAGATTAGTGGTGACTGAGGACATGTACTTAGAAGAGTTCTCGGACGAATATTTTGATAAAATCACAGATCCTGGATTGAAGGTGATAGATGGAAGTCAAATGACAAAGCCAATACTGAGAGTATTTTACAATCAGGAGACATTTGAACTAAAGCTTGTTCGAAACTTGGAAAATTGGGATGAAGACATGATTACACTTTTCAGTACGTTTGAATTGAAGTTGCTGCATCCTTCATATATAGATTTTCTGAGAAGCTATCGAATGGAGAAGTGTAAAGATGCATTGGCTGAAGCTGATCGAAAGTTATTTGTTGTTATGATTGAAGTGATTGCTGCGGCTACTGAAAAGGTTCGAGTGAGGAAAGCTATGCTCAATTCTAATCTCGTGATGGTTGATTTGCCGGAGATAGAATATATGAGGATATCCAGAAAAGGAACCTTGGAGGTGAAAGTCAAAGGCCAAGAGATGCCGTTTGAATTTTATGCTAATATCGATTTTGCAGGTTTGAATCTGGACTCACTTAGACGTATGAATGCTCTGCCAATCCTGACGAATGAATCCAAACCTCGACAAGCCAAGCTCGCTGAAAAGTTCAAATCCTGCATTGAAGAAGCTCTGAAAGAAAAAGAAGAATATAAAGGCCGAGAGTTGCTGGACGTGAAAGAAGAACCAGAAGAATGGTAGAAAAAGATTGAAGATTGATGCTGATAAACGAAGAACAAGATTGAAGATTTTTGAAGATCCAAAGATAAATCTTAGGGGGAGTACTGTTAGGGTTATTTCCTGTTAAGAATTTACTTTGTATCTTTATTTATATGTTTGTATAGTTTAGGGTTTATTGTGTATTTTCCTTAAACTTGCATTTTTGTTTGTTATAAAGCATGTAGAGTGCGTGTGTTAGCGGAGAGACTTTTTGCACTGTTAGAGAGAGAATTAACTGTGTGTAATTGTTTTCTCCTGCACATTTTTGTACTGCGAATTGCTTTGATCATCAATATACAAGAGAATTTATGAGTATGAATTGTGTTTGTGATTGAATCATTTGTTTGTACGCTTTGTTCTGATCATTTCTTGCACACTTACAACCAATGCCTTTGTTTGGTCTTCTGGCTTCTTTCCTTCATCTTTCAATTCAGGCATAGGAAGACTTTGGTATGGTTTCTGAAAGAAACGCTGATTTCGACCTTGATAACTTGTAGATTGTTGAGAACTTTGTCCTTGACCTTGATTGCTTGAACTTGCTTGGTCATTGAAATTCTTTGGAGCTTTACATTCTCTTGAGAAATGACCATACTGATTACAGTTAAAGCATCTGGCCTTAGATTTGTCAAAACCAACGGTTTTGTTTGCATGAGGTTTGTAACTTCTGTTCACATATGCATGCTTTTGCGTACGGTAAGCTACCATAACCATTTGCCAGTTAAGATCCATTTCCTCAACATCTACTGGATCCATTTCAAATAAGTCTTGAAGAACAACGTCCATTTGACTTAGATGACTACCTTGATACGCTTGAAAACTTGCCATAAAAGCAGTGAAGGCAGTTTTCGTTTCGTCATCTTGCAACAGAATATTCATGACGTCTTTCACCTTGGTTTGAACGTTCGAACTTTGATTTTCTGACTGATTCTTCTGATTCTGACTTGAAATTTGAACTTGAGCTCTTGGTGGAGATTGAGGTTGAGAATAAGTTGGTGAATTTGGAAAGTATGCTGAATCAGTATAGAAACTTGCACCAACGAATAAGTCATCCTCATCTTCAAACTTTGTTGTATTTTGCACAAGAAAAGCATTGTCAACCGTATTGGCAGGATTTACCACATACTTGTATTGAGTTTGTGATGTTGATCTATCAGAATTTCTTGATCCTTCATCAATCTCAACTTCTTCAATTTTCCCAATCAACAAATCTAATTCCATTGGGAATTTTTCTGTGTGCTTCAAAAGAGTAACAGTCTGCTTCCAGTTTGATGGTAAGGCACATAACAATCGATCATTTAGGTCTTGAAGTTCAGTCTTAACTCCGAGGTTTGACATCTCAGTGGTCAAGTGAACAAACCTGTTCATCATCTGGTGAACTGTTTCTCCATTAATATGTTCAAAAAGTTCCAGTTGTCTTTTGAGCTTTGATTTCTTCAAACTCCTCAATTGCTCTCCTCCTTCACATATAGACTTCAATGCCTTGAAGCATGTATAACCAGTCTGATATGCATCCAATCTAGACAAAACTTGTAATGGCAACCCCTTGCACATTAATGAATAGGCCTTGCTATCATTCTTTACCTTCCTCAAGTCTTCAGCTGACAAATTATCCTCCGGATAAGGTGTAGTAGAATCCTTAGTATAGGTACTGGCACTATCTGGTTGTGTCTGAGTTGGAATGTGAGGACCTTTCTCAATTGATTTCCACAAGTCATTGTCAATAGAACACAAGTGATGTCTCAACCTGATGGTCCAGTTCTTGAAATCTGCACGATTCAAAAGTCTAGGAACACGGTTATCAGAATCATCATTAGGAGCCATTTTAACAATTTTTTAAAGAAAAATATTTTTGGTTTTTGTTAATTTTTGAAAATAAGTGATTAAAATACTAAAATTAAGACAAGAAATTAAAGACAAGACAAGAAACGAGTATTAAAAACAACTAAAATAAGTCAGACGGCAACACAGTGAAAATCCTTCTTCAGCCGGCCAAACAGTGGATTTGTTCTTCACCCGGCAGAAATAAGTCTTCACCCGGCAAAATAGTTACCCGGCTAAACAGTTGCAAAATACTTTGTTCTTCACCCGGATGAACAGTTACCCGGCTACTAGAAAACTTCACACGGCAATAAGTCTTTGACTTGGTAGAATCTTGACACAAAAAGCTTCCCCGGCTGAACAGTACTCGTTCACACGGCAGATTGTTGATGACCCGGCTACACAGTTTGTTTACCCGGCAGTATTTTCTCTATCACCCGGCGTAACAGTGTATTACCCGGCTCAACAGTATCACTTTTATAAGTCAAATTCGTCACACGGCAAGCACAAATTCCTTTCCACGGCAGCACAGGACCTAATTTCTTCTTAAAATCTAAGTCCAAGGAAAATGTCTAAGTCAAATATATCACCCGGCAAGTTAATCTTCAACCAAACTCAACTGTTCATCATCTTCTTCGTGAAGATTTTCTGGGTTTTGTCTAAAACTTGTTCAATTAGTCCAAAATTCACACACAAGCTGTGAATCGATGCGATTAACAAATCCTTGTATCAATCAATCCAAAACATCTTCATTCTTCGATGAATTTTGAGCAAAAATTGATCGAACAGTACTTTTTCTATTCTTCTTAATTCTTCAGATCTGATGATGATCTGATAGAATCTGCACAATCGCTGTGTATAGGAGTGATTATGATGATGAATCACAACTAAAAACACCAACAATTCATTCAGATCATGATATTTTGAGCAATATTGATGTGTTTTGCTTAGAAACAGCGAAGAACACAAACCGAAAGCTCTGATACCAATTGATAGGTTCAATTAGAATGACTTATGTGACCCACATGTATACATATATCAACATATTTCCTTATCAAACACTACCTGAATGCTTATTGCACAAAACCTGGTCACTTACAGTCATACACAGTGTGGAATCTGGGTTCTATTCGGATTTGGTCCACTTTGGGACTTCTTTTTAATTCCAACTTTGGGAATTTTTCTTTCCTATCGTTCCCCTTGGGAATCTTCTGAATTCCATTTTGGAATTTTTGTTTGGTGTTGGTCCACATTTGGGACTCTTTTTGTTCCATTTTGGAATCTTTAGCTGCATCTTGAAGCTCAAAAGAGACTTCGTGTGAGACTTCAGGTCTGTGGATACCACAACAAAGAAGCTCACGATGCGGTTCATCACACTGAGAAGACTACATCGTTACCCGATCATGCACAACTAACATCACAAGCAATGTATCAAAAGATATATATCTAGACATGTATAACAATGGAACTTAACACAAAGATCATTAAGTTTATGTTTGTCAACAATCAACTTACTTGTTCAGTCTAATTGTCTGAGCTGTCTAGCACTTCAACTAACATTCATCAGTCTTTATTTTAAAATGATGTACCAAATAATGTCTAGTGTAACTATCATTTCTCACTTTTTGCAATATAGATTCTTATGACATGATATTTTCTTTTCTTTTGCTTTTATATTTTGTTTTTGCTTTTCTATTTTTCTTTTTCACGCAAGCACACACAATGCAAAACATAAAGTAAAAGACAAAGGAATCAAAATATAACATCAACTTATTATATTTTTGGCTTTTAAATTTTCAGATTTTTGTTTTGTTTTTCGAAAGATAGAATCAATCATGATTGATTAATCCTATGGATTGAATTAAGAATTCAAACCGGCCTGACAAAAAAGATTTTGTGAAAAGATCTGCCAGTTGTTTGTCGGTATGAACCTTAATCAAAATTATTAAACCCTTTTCAGAGTTATCTCTTAAAAAGTGATATCTAATTTCGATGTGTTTAGTTTTAGAATGTTGAACAGGATTAGCAGTTATAAACATAGCAGCAGTATTGTCTATGTAAATAGGAGTTTTCAAAAAATTAAACCCGTAGTCCAGCAACTGATTTTGTAACCATAAAACCTGAGAACATCCTGCAGATGCAGCGATATACTCTGCTTCAGCTGTGGATACAGAAACATTGGTCTGCTTCTTGCATTGCCAAGAGACAAGCCTTGGACCCAAAAATTGACAGCCACCAGTTGTCGATTTCCTGTCAAGAGCACAACCACCAAAATCACTGTCAGAATAGCTATATAGTTCAAAATTTCCTTCATAAGGATACCATAACCCAAGATTTGGTTTCCCTTTGAGATATCTGAATATACGCTTCACAGCAACAAGATGCGACTCTTTCGGATCTGACTGGTATCTGGCGCACACACACACAGCGTACATGATATCTGGTCTTGATGCAGTAAGATACATCAGAGAACCGATCATTGATCTGTATAGTGTTTGATCAACTGCTTTGCCCTTTGGATCCGGTTGAATCTTGCAGTTCACATCAGAAGGAGTTCGAATCGTTTGACAATCTTGCATCTTGAATTTCTTCAACAACTTCTCAACAAACTTTGATTGATTGATGAAAATTCCGTCAGCTGATTGTTTCACTTGTAAACCAAGAAAGAAATTAATCTCCCCCATAGAACTCATCTGAAATCTGCTCTTCATAATTTCCTCGAATTCTTTGCACATTGACTCACTAGTTGATCCGAAGATAATATCGTCCACATAAACTTGAACGCACAATAAATCGTCATTATCCCTCTTCATAAACAAAGTTGGATCAATCTGACCTCTTGTAAATCCATTTTGTAGTAAATGCTTAGATAATGTCTCGTACCAAATTCTAGGAGCTTGATGTAGACCGTAAAGAGCTTTACTTAACTTGTATACCCGATGAGGATAGTCTGGATCTTCGAAACCCGGAGGTTGTCTAACATACACGTCATCCGTAATCGGCCCATACAAGAAAGCACCTTTGACGTCCATTTGGAATACTTTAAATTTCATGAAAGAAGCATATGCAAGAAAAACGCGTATGGCTTCAAGTCTTGCGACCGGAGCAAACACCTCTTCGTAATCAATGCCTTCTTCCTGAGTGTATACTGTTAGGGTTATTTCCTGTTAAGAATTTACTTTGTATCTTTATTTATATGTTTGTATAGTTTAGGGTTTATTGTGTATTTTCCTTAAACTTGCATTTTTGTTTGTTATAAAGCATGTAGAGTGCGTGTGTTAGGGGAGAGACTTTTTGCACTGTTAGAGAGAGAATTAACTGTGTGTAATTGTTTTCTCCTGCACATTTTTGTACTGCGAATTGCTTTGATCATCAATATACAAGAGAATTTATGAGTATGAACTGTGTTTGTGATTGAATCATTTGTTTGTACGCTTTGTTCTGATCATTTGAGTGATATTATCGATCCAATTGAACCTATCAATTGGTAGGGGCAGACACGTCCAAACAGTCTCTTACCCGGCTAGGGGGGGGGGGGGCAGACACGTCCAAACAGTCCCTTACCCGGCTAGGGGGGGGGGGCAGACACGTCCAAACAGTCCCCTTGACCCGTCTGGGGGGGCAGACGCGTCCAAACAGTACCCCTGACCCGGCTGGGGGGGCGAAACGCAAAAAATTGCCAAAAAACACCCAAAATTCATTTCTAAGTGTTTTAAGTGCTGAATATTCATCCCGAAAACATTATGGGCTGAAATTTTTGTCCAAACCGAGCACTTTTAATAACATATTAGCTCTCATAACCCAAATCATCTTCACAAATACCAAATCTCCCAATATCAAACATGAAAAACGTGATCCAAGAAGAAAATAAAATAGAAAAGATGTGCACCAAAGAATGTTTTGAACAAATTGAAGAGTACAAATTATATTCACTTTGGATTTGTGAAAAACTCAAGAAAGAAGAAACCATGCACAAGAATCTGAAAGAACAACACGAAATATCTGAGCACAGAATCACATCTCTTCAAGAGTCACTCAAGAAAAGTGAACAAGAAGTTACAAATGGAAAGAATGAAGCTGAAACATCAAATGCACACTCATCCAGTGTGATCAAAGATTTGCAAGAAGAGATTCTAAAGTTGAAGAAATTGTCTGAGATGTCTAATTCAGAGAACACCATTCTGAAAACCAAGTTGCAAGAAGAACAAGAGAAACACGCAAGTCTTCAAGAAGATCACAAACTGTGTGAAGATAGACTCAAATCTCTTACACAGAATGTTGATTCAATGCTTACCGAAAAGCATAATCTGAATGTTCAACTCATGGAGCTCACTGATAAACTCAATAGATCACAATCTGATCTTGTGCTTATCAAAGAAGAAGTCGAAAAAGAAAAGTCTGTTGAAAAGAAAGATGAGAGAGTAGTGCCAACCGGAATTGTTGGATCACTATCTTCTCAAGAAGAAGAAGAAAAGACACAAGAGTTTCAGTCGAAGAAGAAGAAGAAGGTTAGAAGAAAGAAGAGCAAAGCCAAGAATAACAAGACAAAGGGCGCTTCATCTGATTCTACACCACAGACTCCTTCTACTTCAAAGTCTCAAGATTCCGAATCCCCGAGTGATTCAAACAGTGACGTATACTGTTTAATCTGTGACTCTGAAACTCATCATATCTCTGATTGTATTTACAGTCAAGGTGTCTTTCCTTTTGGGTCAAAAGGTGACAAGTTCAAGACTCCAGCTCCTTCAAGAAAGATTCAACAAGATTCAGAGGTCAAAGCTTCTCAGAAACAACAATCTTCAACAGCAAAGACTTCTCAGAAGAAAGGAAAGAAGTCTCCCTTCAAGGCTCATCAGAAGTACTGCGAGATATGTGAAATGTACAATCACATGACATCCGAATGCTACTACAACAAGTACTGCATCAACTGTCAGATGTACAACCACGACACAATGGAATGTTACTACAACAAGTATTGCTCTATTTGTGACATGGTCAATCACAACACATCCGAGTGCTACTACAAGCCGAGAAGGTCAGTCCAAAGAAGTTCATCGCGTGCATACCCTTCCAGGTACATTTCTAACTTTAAAAGATCTAATCATAGACATTCGTTTGATGAAAATCAACATGTCAATGATTCATGGACACCAAAGTTTGTCAAAAATAAAAAGGGAAATCATGATTTAAATAATAAAATGATTCCAATTGTGAATCAATCTTTGAATAAGAAATATAGTCAACAAAACCTGTTTTTAAATGAAATTCACAATTTGTTTGAAAATGACTATAATTACTCTTTTGACAAACAATCCATGAAAGAAGATGAAAGTACAAATTACATTGTATCATCAGAACCACCATCTGAAGGTATTCCTTGCACTTATGAGAATATCTCTTATGTTGATGAATTTGGACGACCTAAAACCGAAATGGTTTGGGTCATTACCTCTAACTGATTTGTTAGTGTGTTAGGGACAGTTATGGAGGCCGGTCAAACAAAGAAAAGAAGACCGTGGCTGATCCCTTATCATGACAAGATACCGAATCTTGTTCATGATGTCTTCGATGCAACTGACACCAAATGGAGTTGGAAACAAAATGGAATCATTGCAGGAATGTTTAAAAAAAAACATTTTCAAAAATCAAACAATGATGGCAGTGCAAGAAACAACCGATGTTTCATTTCGTCTGTTTAGATTAAGTATATTGCATGCACACTTTTCATACGTTGATAACATATCTGCCATTTTTTTTTCTTTAAACTTTCAATTTTCCAAGAAATTTAAAAGTTTAGGGGGAGAAATCATTATTAAAAAAAAAAAACATGATAAAACCAGAAAAATCCAAAAAAATATGTTGAATCTACTTGCACGTACATGAGAAATGATAGATACACTAGAGTTATTCGACACATCATTTTTAAAACAATAAAGACTGAAGCGTGAAAATTGATGTGCGAGACGGCTCAGACAATTATACTGAACAAGTATATTCTTTGATGATTTAACTAAATTCTAATAAGTTTTTGTGGTTGAAACGTCTTTGTGCATGTGAAACGTTTATACAAATCAAATAGATATCTTGTGACGCAACGATATACATCGGGTAATGATGCAATCTATTCAGTGTGATGAACCGCATCGTGAGCTTCTTTGTTGTGGTACCCACAGACCTGAAGTCTCACACGAAGTCTCTTTTGAGCTTCAAGATGCAGCAAAAGATTCCAAAATGGAACAAAAAGAGTCCCAAATGTGGACCGTCACCAATCAAATTCCAAAATGGAATTCAGAAGATTCCCAAGGGGAACAATAGGAAAAAGAAAAATTCCAAAAAGGAATTCAAAAGAAGTCCCAAAGTGGACCAAATCCAAATAGAACCCAAATTCCACACTGTTTATGATTGTAAGTGACCTAACGTGTTGAGTTGTTCTCAGGATATTTAGATGAAGTGTATAACTTTCTAATGTGCAAAGTATGGGTCACTCAAAACTTATTCTTAATCAACCTAATTGATCATCAAGAATAGAAACAGTAAGTGTGTCACTTCGAGCTAATTGATTTGTTCAACAATTCATCACTCAATTACTTCACAATTCAAATGTCTATTCTCAAAATTGCAAAACATGTGTTGGATTAATTGCTGGTATGATCTCATTGCAGGTTAAAGATTCAGAATGTAAAGAGAAAATTCCAAAAAAAAAAAAATATCAAAAACATTAAAAATTCAAAAACACCAAAAAGATTGTCATTTTTAATCTTTTTCTTTTGTGTTGGCAGTTTAACATGTGTTATTGATGTAGGAGTTGTTCATCAAGCAATATCTCATCCGATTGAGAACTTAATCTTTACATTGATGATAAATGCACATTATTGCCTGAGTTTTAATGTTTTTCTTTGAGTTGCAGGAACAGTTTCCATTGCAGAACAAGCTTCCACGCGACTTGAAGATGTTCCTGTTCAAGCCTGATTCCAGTCCAAAGATCTCCAAGTCAGATTGCTGAGTGTTAAGAATCCTCCTCTTAATATCTCATACACAGATCCCATTTACCTCTAAAGCAAAAGTTGAGGGGGAGTATTCTAAGTCAAAGAAGTCTTCTCATTCTACTTCAACCGTTGAAGAAGATCCCGTTGCTGATATATAGATTCACCGGAATCTACTCTCTGCGTATTTCTTTCCATAGCCTCTGATGTTACTTAAAAGGGAGAGAAGGATGCAGATTGCTTGTTGAAAGACAGAGTTTTGATAGCATCATCTTAGGGGGAGTACTGTTGGGTCCTCTTGAAGATAATGCATTCCAAAACTTTAAGTTGCTCTCTATACTCGTCACATGAAGATTTAAGCTGATATGTCTGATTTGTAAAGTGTCATCTTAGGGGGAGTACTGTTGGGGTTATTTGAAGATGTCACTTTCCAAATATAAGCGAGTGAAGATATCGAGCATCATCACGAGCAAGCACGGGTGAAGACGTTCATTAATTGTATTTGTCTTAGAATATTTGTGTAATCGTTTTGTGCTTAATTGCACACTTTTAGGTTACTTTGTAAGGTGAATGGTATAGACTATAAATACCATCACCTAGGTCATTTGTTAGAGAGTTGCCTATTCTAGTTAGTCATATTCTCTTGTCACATCCTTTGATCTAATACAATTTACCTATTCAATCTTCATCATACTTTGCATTGATCTTCATGAACATTCAAGCATCAATACGTGATCAGTGAGATTCCGCATCACTGATTGCAAACAACATCACCAAACAATCTCAGATCTAGATCCAAGCTCGCTCCTTCTCGAACTATCAATACTTACTTCCTCTCCTACATCCTCTTCCAACTTCAGGACTCTAGCCAGATCGGCTTCAGTAAACTCCAAGTCATGGCCACAGACTTTGGCACAGATACGTGACGGCTGTACCGACACGTTCATGACAGCAGTTCGCCAGAAATCCCGAACGTGCGTCTCATATATAGAAGGTGAGTGAGAGATGGCATAATGTATATGTGACGACTTCAGCCATTTGATAGAGTCTCTATAGCTGCTGGCCTTTTCATGGTTTTCATCAAGCAAAGCACACATGTTGTGCTTTTTCTCAAAGAATAATGTCGACATTGTGCCTGAAAAACAAACGAAGATTGATCAGAAATGAAGATTTGAAAAACAGTTAATAGATTCGCTGGAAATTAGGTTCGCTGGTATAGCGAACCTGAGATTTTGGCACCAGAACCTATAGATTCGCTGACATGAAAAGTCAGTCATTGTGGTCGAGCGAATGTATAGGTTCGCTAGCAACAGTCGGGCGAATCTATGTTGTTGCGCGGGCAGCATAACGACATAGGTTCGCTCGAAGTTTTGAACTTTCGTTCAGATTCGCCAGACGAACACATAGGTTCGCTGGAAACCCTAGTTTTTGAAAAACGGCAAAAATCAAGTACAGTCCATCATTATCAAGCATTTAAACCAACAAACAAGTAGTATAATCACTAAACGAGGCTATTATGAAGAAAAACCCTAACAACTAACACAAAATCAGTCATTTAAACACCACATAATCAAAGATCGACAGATTTAACAAGTTTAATGAGCGATTAAGAGTTTAAAACACTGATTAAGGAGTAGGCGATGACATACCAGACCAAAAGGAAGTATAGAAGTGTGAAAAATCGGTGAATAAGTGAGACTCGAACGTGCGACGGTTGAATTTTTTTGAAAAACGTGCTACAGTGGTGACAGCGAAAGTTTTGAAAAACTTCGTTGTCACAACCTATATATACACACATAGGTTCGCTGGCAGACAGTCCAGCGAACTTAATACAGGCCAGCGAACTTATGTACAGCGAACTTTTAGATTCGCTAGAAGACCAAGAGTCAAAAAAAACAACATGCGGCGACGGTGCAAAAGGTTGTTGCGGGCGAACCTGAGATTTGGGCGATCCTAGAGGTTCGCTAGCAGGTTCGCTCGCACACAAATTAAAATATTTCTGGATTTTCTTAAATTTTAAAATCTTTGTAAATCCGTGAAAAACGTCCCACGATATCAACGCTCCAAAAATAAACATATACACATATAATCCTAAAATTACTAGTAATAACAAGATAGAAGTTAAAATTAAAATAATATAAAATAAAATAAAATAAAGAAAAAGTTTTTAAACGCTGATAAGGATATATATTCTTCATGATGTTTTGAGTAGAATCCGGAGAATCATTGATTGGCGGGATTGCAGATATGTTTGTCCATTTAAACCCATGCCTTAGTCCTTTCAACAAGAGATCAGCAGCTTCTTTTATCATGTTTATGGTTTGATTGAAGAAGCTCAGACAACTCGGTCCCCACAGACATTTAGGTAAAAAGAAACAAGTTCTGTCATCAGGGTATATCTGAGCAATACGATTGACTTTGCTTGAATTTCAATGATCAACTTTTGAATGTTGACCGATGCATTAGCTTCTTTTGACACTTGTGCAATTTTTGCATCTTTTCTTTGTGAGTGGGGCTTGTCAGCAATTGATTCTTTTGAATACAATGCGACTTATTATTTGGGAAACTCAAATAGTCTAGAGCTTCAGGTCTATACTTACGTATAACAGAGGAGATAAACATTTGAGCATGCTCGGTGAATCTTCAGGTCAATACTTCCGTATAGCAGAGAAGATCCACCAACTCCAGGTCAATACTTCCGTATAGCAGAGGAGTTAAGCACTTTGACTCAATACGTTCTGAGGAGTTAACGAGTAACTCACTCAGAGGCTTTTCCGAAGAGCATCACTAGCAGCTTTTTATTTTATTTGTTTTGCATACTAGAAACTCGATTCGGGGATAGGGCGAGGGTGATTTGGGATTTTTAGGGAAATCAAGACAAAGATTTGACGCTCTCAACCCATTTTTGACAGAACCATTATCTTTGTGCAATCCAATCATGTCAAGGAGATAATCCTTGTTGTCGAGATCTTGAGCATTATGTTTGGCTGCACAATCACTGTTTACTTCGTTTTCGGGCTGAGCCTATCTGACATATCCCAAACGCAATGCTTCTGACCTCCTTCAACGACTCTTCAACATCAATCAAAACGGAGATCCTGAAATAGCAAAATTTGAAAAACTATAAATAGTTAATCTTTTATATCTCCCCCAAAATTTCTACATTATAGCTATCTAATAAGAAATTTTTGTTTTTCAGATTTTCCTTAATATATATATACAGAAATAAAAGAAAGATAAAAGAAAATAAAAGGAAATGAAATAAAATAACGGAGCGATGAGTTGAGTGACCCACGGATTTTTCAAAGAAGAAAGAGAAGATTATTTACATATTTACAAAAGGATTCTCACAGAAAAAGGTTTTCAAAAAGATATAAGACCCAGCATGGAGATCAGTTCATAAAAACGTGGTTTGTCAAAAGTTTTTGTGAAAAGATCAGCTTTTTGCTTTCTAGTTTCAATAGGAATAATATCAATAAACCCCTTTTCCTGTGCATCCCTGATTGCATGAATTCTTGTTTCAATGTGCTTGGTTCGAGTGTGATGAATAGGATTCTTGGCAATTCCAACAGCAGCTTCATTATCACAAAAGAGTGGCGTATGAAGAAAGTTGATGCCATAATCCATCATCTGATGTTGAATCCACAGCACTTGGCAGCAGCAACTTGAAGCAGCAATGTATTCTGCTTCTCCTGTGGACAGAGAGACAGTTGTTTGTTTCTTGCTTTGCCAGGAAACAAGACATTCTCCAAGGTATTGACATCCACCAGTGACTGATTTCCTGTTAATCCTGCAACCAGCATGATCACTATCAGAAAAAGCATGTAAATCAAAGTTCCCACCTTTTGGGTACCAAAGTCCCAAACGAGAGGAACCCTTAAGGTAGCGAAAAATGCGTTTAACAGCTTTCTCGTGTGATTCTTTTGGATTGGCTTGGAAACGAGCACAGTAACACACGGCAAATGTAATATCTGGACGGCTTGCAGTGAGATACATGAGAGATCCGATCATCGAGCGATACCGATGAGCATCCACAGGATTCCCATTATCATCGGAAGTAAGGCATGTTTGAGCTGTAAAAGGAATCAGTTCAGGAGAAGAATCATCCATGCCAAACTTCGTGAGGATTTCTTTGATATATTTCTCTTGGTGGATTAGAATTCCATCAGGCTTTTGCTCCACTTGCAGCCCCAAGAAGAAACACATCTCCCCCATTATGGTCATTTCAAAGCGTTCCATCATCACCTTCTCAAATTCTCTACACAACCCTTCATTAGTCGAACCAAAAATGATATCATCAACATACACTTGAACGATCAGCAGCTCGCCATCCACCTCTTTCTTGAACAATGTCATATCTATACTCCCACGAGAGAAACCTTTGCTGAGAAGATACTGTGTCAGAGTTTCATACCAGATCCGTGGAGCTTGATGCAACCCATACAAGGATTTATCAAGCTTGTAAACCTTTGACGGGAAATCGGGATCCTCGAAACCTGGTGGTTGACAGACATAGATCTCCTCATCGATATCTCCATATAGAAATGCACATTTCACATCCATCTGATAAACCTTAAAGTTTTTGTTCGCGGCATGAGCAAGAAAGATTCTGATGGCTTCCAGGCGAGCGACTGGAGCAAAAACTTCGGTGTAGTCAATCCCCTCTTCTTGAGCAAACCCTTGAACAACCAGTCTCGCTTTGTTTCTGATTACAACACCACGATCATCTGGCTTGTTTCGGAAAACCCATTTAGTGCCGATTGGACACTTATTAGGAGGAAGATCAACCAATTCCCAAACTTTAAGCTTCCGAAATTGCTGCAGCTCCATTTGCATGGCATCCACCCAACTTGGATCTTCAAGTGCCTGTTTATAATTTTTTGGAACAACTTGAGACAGAAAGGCAGCATAAAGACATTCATTAATCAAACCACTCTGACTCCGAGTTCGCACACCATCAGTAATAGATCCAATGATATAATCGTGAGGATGGTTTTTCAGGGTTTTGAAGTCAGTGTTGAGTAGTAAAGGATTTGGATCGGTTGAAGGTGTTTGATTAGATGGTTGTGGAGGTGTAGGTGATGGGATGGTGTTGGATGTGGATGGAATGTCTGGTGGAGAAGTTTGAACAGTTTGAGATGGTGGAGGTGATGGAATGTCAAATGAAGTGGGAGGTAGTTGTGTGGCGGATGTTGAAGGTTGTGGTTTTTGATAGTGTAGATGGATGATTGAAAATAGAAACTGATGTGTGTGGAATAATATCATCATCGTCAGAGTCAGGAAGATTAAATGATGAAAATGGTGGTGGAATCATAAAACCATGCCGGTTCGCTACCAATACTGGTAGTGTTTGATTCTTGCCAATCAACATAGTAGGACTCTTGTACAATCCGCGTTCGCTTGTTGTAAACGCGATACGCCTTTTGCGTGTTAGAGTATCCCACAAAGAAGCATTCATCAGAGACAGCACCAAACTTCGTCTTCTGATCTTGAGTATTCAAAAGAGTGCAAGAACATCCAAAGGGGCGTAGAAAATCAATCAGCGGCTTAATCCCTCGAAACAGTTGGTATGAAGTCTTCATCTTTTCCTTGACAATCAGTACCCTGTTAAGAACATAAGCTGCACAATTAACTGCTTCAGCCCAGAAAATAATTGGAAGTTTTGACTCAATCAGCATAGTCCTAGCGGCCTCCACAAGGGTTCGATTCTTCCTTTCAGCAACACCATTTTGTTGTGGTGTTCGGGCGGCGCTGAACTGTCTGAGAATACCCCGTTGTTCACAGAAGGAGTTGAAGATGTGGTTTCTGAATTCAGTTCCGTTATCGCTTCTGATGGCTTGAACCTTCTTCTTTCCAAGAACCTCGATTAGAGGTATTAGCTTCATCAACTCTTCGGCAGTCTCACTCTTGTTTGCCATGAATCTCACCCAGGTGTACCTTGAGTAATCATCTGTGACAACCAAGCAATAAGACTTTTTAGCAATAGATTTGACACTTATTGGACCAAATAAATCAGTATGTAACAATTCGAGGGGTTCTGAGATGGTATTTGTAATTTTAAGTTTATGTGGCTTTTTGTGCTGTTTTCCTTTAGCACAAGCCATGCATTTCTCAACCACAGAAAAGTCTTTTAGTGGTAAACCCCTAACCAAATTGTTCTTAACCAATTTATTCAGAATTTTAAAATTGATGTGTCCTAAACGTTTATGCCATAAAAATGATTCAAAAGATGATGCTTTAGACAGAAGACATGTCACAGTGGAATTTGATTCCTGTGATCCCATATTCAGCATATAGGTATCATTTCGTCTCGGAGCTCGCATGATCACCATATCTTCAGGAATAGTAAACTCTGGCTTCAAGAACAGGCATTCATTTGGAAGAAACATCACAGGAATATTTTTATCACAGATTTGTGATACACTCAGAAGATTGAATGCTAGTTCAGGGACATAATTGACGTCTTCCAAAGTAAGTGAGCCATTTGAGACTTCTCCTTGACCAATCATCTTCCCACCTTTCTTATCTCCCGCAAAAGCAACATAACCTCCATTTATGATCCTATAGTTAGTCAGAAGATCCTTCAATCCTGTCATATGTCTGGAACATCCGCTGTCAATATGCCAATGACTATTTACAACAGCATTTGAATGTTCCTGACATTTATTAAAAGAAAATAAAAAGTTAGACCTTTGCAATAGGCACCCAAGTCTTTGTGTACTTGGGTGGTTGAGCAGGTGAAGAATTACAAAAGAAATTATTTACAAAAGTGTTTAATCTTTTTCCGAAGGATTTTTGCTTTGAGCTATTTTGGATTAACTTAGGGCATTGCTTGACAGTGTGACCAGTATTTCCACATTTAAAACAGTGAGATTTAAAACCAGTTTTGGGAACTTTGTTAACAGGAATTTTATCCATTTCAATTTCCTCATCACATTCAGACAGTTGTGAGTTGCAGTCACTGTAAGTGTCATAGAGTTCTTTTAACTTACCTGTTGTGACTTTAACTGTATCAGATTCAGGTTTTGGTTTAAGAATGTATGAAAAAGATGATTCCTTCTCTTTTGGTTTTGAAATTCTCACAGGTGTGAAAGATGGAATTTGATGAGTGAAGAACTTTTGAAAACAGTTTGTTTTGGTTTGACTTTCAGAGACATGACCTGAAAGTTTGTCTATGTCATTCACACACACATTTTCAATCAAATCATCATTCAACACATTAGGGTTAGAAGTAGAGCACCCTAGATTACTATTAAACATGGAATTGTCTGAATATGACACATTACTACAAACAGAGTTAATTAAACTAATGTCTTCAAAAGACTTCTTGGAATCAGAACTACTGCAATCACTACTGCCAGAACAACCGAGCCCAACACTCCCACCATATGCGTAATCCTCTCTAACTTCCTTAAGATTTACTTCACTTAAACCTGCAATGGAACTGTCAGTATCATTCTGCATAATCTCTTGAATTAACTCATTTGAGGGATGAGGAATAGGTGTAGGAGAGTAACAGAAAGTACTCGGTGGAGGATATGCATATGTTTCATTTTTACTAAGACCCAAACCCGTCTTAACTCTGGCCCCCCTTTGTTTCTTGCACAGTTCCTCCCTTTTCATACCAGATATAGTCCACTGCTGCAATTTGTTTTTAAGTTTTCTTGCTTCAAATTCAGCAAGTGTAACTTGCTCAGTCAAGTAGTTAATTTCACAGTTCTTTTCTAAAAGAGTTCTTTTTAAGTGTTCATTTTCTTTTAAGGCTTCTCTTAACTTAACAAAATATTTTGACTCACTTAATTTAAGCTCTTTGATGGTTCTTTTTAATTCGTTTTCGTTTGACATTAACAATTTATTAGCTTTGTATATGCCAATTAAACGAATTTTGCAAGCAGATGAACACATATCTTCAATGACATCGTAAGGAAGACCAATTACCAGTTTTTCGGCAGCCAGAGCACGATCACATTGGCAGTAGGGAGTGCTTCTTTTGAATTCATCAACTGCATCTAGCCTTGCCTTTTCAATCATTTCTTCCAAAGTAAGCTTCGACTCCTCCTCATGCTTCACTTCATTAACAGCAGCTTCACAAACCAACCCAGAATGATTCAGATGCCCTTGAGCAATAACATCTGATTGAACTTTATCAACATTCTTCACTTTCTCTTCCTCATCCTTTCCATAAAATTCTTTGAACGGATCAAAGAGATTTATATCGTTGTCATCAACCTCAGCAATCTCAGCAACAAGGGCATGGTTAATCTCCTCCTTGGTTTCCTCAATTTCTGCACTCTAATCGAAGTTGGTGAGCAGTGCAGTTTCGTTCTTTGACTTAGCTTCCTCAACCCTTTCTTGATTTGGAGCAGATCTTGGATTTGCAGAGTTAACTGGCTCAGTAACAATTGGCAATGGGCATTCCCTCTTGAAGTGGCCCAGTTGTTTGCAGTTATAGCATCGTAACTTTCCCTTGTCATACCCCAGCTTACTATTCTGTCCCTGATTTCCAAAGTTTCTTCTACCAGTTCTTTCCATGAATCGTCTGGCACGAAGAGTGAGCATAGCCATCTGCCACTGGATGTCTGTTTCCTCCAGATCATCAGGATCCACCTGATACATGTCTTCTACAGTCATACCCTTCCCTTTTAACTCACCTGTAACAAGAGCTTCATAACTGTGAACAAACATTCCAAATAGAGCCATAGTATCTGACGGAATCTGAGTGGTGACAGATGCATTCGAGCTTGAACCAACATTTGAAGGTACACCAGCAGATTTAGTAGGCACATGACTTGATGATCCTCTATATGCAGCACTGTACATATATGAGTTTGCAGCGGATGAGATAAGTGCAGCATTTTGAGAGGGAATGTTTGGAACCATCATTGACTGATTATATTCTCTTCTCTTCACATCAAGGTCGAAAGACTTCAGCTTGTTGATGACGTCCATCAGTTTGTAGTCAGGAAAGTTTCTCTCTTGTTTCAACAGCTTGATTTGAAGACTCCATTGCGGAGGAAGAGAATCTAACAATTTAGCAACTTGTTCATGATTACCCAGCTTATCATCATATTTCTTCAAATTACTTGACACAGATAGGAATCGGTTTGTAATGTCAGTCAAGTTCTCTTGTGAGTACCCCACGAAAGAGTTGAATTCCTTTTCAGCTTGTGCCTTTCTATCCAGTTTCAGATCCTCATTCCCATCATAAAATTCACACAATGCATCATACAGGCTTTTTGCAGTGGTGTGTTCAGCAAACCTATTGAAGATGTCCTGATGCAGGCAGAGTATCAATGCCCCAAGTGCCTTCTTGTCACGATCAAGTAACTTGATATCTGTTTCAGTAAAAGTAGTTGGATCTGTGTTTACTGAGGTGACGGTTCCTTCAACAGTTATTGGCACGTGCGGGCCATTTACTATAGATTCCCATTGGTTGTAGTCCGTGTAATAGAAGAAAGCTTTCAAACATCTTTTCCAGTCTTCAAAGTTTTCACCACTAACAAGCCTCGGTGGCCTGTTAGGTTGAACGCTGTCCAGATCATTCATATTCAGTGTTGATGAAGTCATAACTTTGAACAGATTATAGATTCGCTGAAAATAAACAGTTTCGCTGGATAGATTCGCTCAAAGAACACAGCAGATTCGCTGGTAGATTCGCTGGTGACAGATTCGCTAGACAAGCAAACAGTTTCGCTGACAAGCAAGCACAGATTCGCTCGCCTGATTTTGGCAGCAGTTTCGCTTGCACAGTCAGCCAAACAAGTGAACTTTCGTTCGATGGTATGTCAGATTCGCTGGCCACAACTCAAACCAATACAGGACAAAGATTTGAATTAGGTTCGCTGGATGAACAGACAGTTTCGCTGGTTGAACAGATAGATTCGCTGGTAGCTCAACCACCCTGCAACAGTACGGAAACAGCTCGAAAACCTTCAAAACTTGACCATTTGCATACACGTTTGTTTTAAAAGCTTCCTATGACCAAATACCACAATCTTTAAGCAAAATACAACACCAAAAACACTAAAAACAAGCTTAGAAACAGAATCAAGAAGTGTTTCGACCCAAAAACTTCAAAATCAACACAAGAATCACTAGAATCAAACAATCAAGAGCACTAAGGCTCTGATACCATATTGTTGGTCCATAATGATCGTGATTTCAGTGCTATGTTGACTTGTTTAACACAAATATATCCAAGACTTGAAGAACAAAGTGTAAAATATCCAAAAAACCCAATAACAAGATTACACACACAAATGAGGTAAATAAGCTACAAAGATAAGTAGAATATGCTCCTAGCACCTCAAATGGAACGATTACACAACACAATCAGTGAATAATAGCTTTGGTAAAAGATGTGCAAAAGTTGTATAAATTGAAGATAAGGTTACAATATATAGTAGTGTTAGGTTCGCTGATAGATTCGCTCTAGCGAATCTATCTAGCGAACCAACACAGGTTCGCTGGGCACATAGGTTCGCCCAGTCGACACCTTAATACAAAACACAACCTGAACTGCGGGCGAATCTATAGATTCGCCCGTAGGTTCGCTAGTACAAATACAAGTTGAACGAATACAAACAAAAGTAACACCGACAAGCCGGTGAGTCCAACCTATACATAGTGACTATCACAATCAATCCAAAACATGATCAAATCTGATGAAATTGAGCAAAAATTTGATCGAACAGTAACTTCTTCTATTCTTCTTAATTCTTCAGATCTGATGATGATCTGATAGAATCTGCACAATCGTTGTGTATAGGAGTGATTGCGATGATAAATCACAACTAAAAACAGCAACAATTCATTCAGATCATGATTTTTGAGCAATATTGATGTGTTTTGCTTAAGAGCAGCGAAGAACACAATACCGAAAGCTCTGATACCAATTGATAGGTTCAATTGGATCGTTAATATCGCTCACAATGATCAGAATCACACGCACAAACAAAACAGTTCAATCACAAACACAATCCATACTAATAATTCTCTGTATATTGATGATCAAAGCAATTCGTAGTACAAGGTGCAGGAGAAACAAAATCACACACAGTTAATTCTCTCTCTAACAGTGTAAAAGTGATCTAGCCTCTCTCCTCACACACACACACTACATGCTTATAACAACCAATTACAAGTTTAAGGAATATAACAAAATAGACCCTAAACTATTTACAAACATATAAACAATAAACAAAATACAAAGTAAATCTTAACAAGGAAATAGCCCTAACAATAAGCTACAAAGATAAGTAGAATATGCTCCTAGCACCTCAGATTGAACGATTACACAACACAATCAGTGAATAATAGCTTTGGTAAAAGATGTGCAAAAGTTCCATTCAAAAGAAGATAAGGTTACAATATATAGCAGTGTTAGGTTCGCTGATAGATTCGCTAGAGCGAATCTATCTAGCGAACCAACACAGGTTCGCTGGGCACATAGGTTCGCCCAGTCGACACCTTAATACAAAAGACAACATGAACTGCGGGCGAATCTATAGATTCGCCCGTAGGTTCGCTAGAACGATTACAAATACAAGTCATACAAATACAAACAAAAGTAACACCGACAAGCCGGTGAGTCCAACCTATACATAGTGACTATCAGGAACCGTATCGAATGGGGTCATTAGTTTTGATAAAGTCAACTACTGTGCACAGTTGAACTTTAACTTACTAAGTGTATCTCAAATTTGTGATAAATCTTATTCAACCTTATTTGATGATTCTTTCTGTTACATTCTCAAACCAGGTTTCAAGATTGACAATGAATGTGTTAGGGTTATTTCCTTGTTAAGATTTACTTTGTATTTTGTTTATATGTTTGTATATAGTTTAGGGTCTATTTTGTTATATTCCTTAAACTTGTATTTGTTTGCTTTAAAGCATGTAGTGAGAGAGTGTGAGGAGAGAGGCTAGATCACAATATTCACGTAAGAGAGAGAACTTGTGTGTGTGATTTATTTTCTCCTGCACCTTGTATCACAATACTGCTTTGATCATCAATATACAAAGAGAATTATTAGTATGAATTGTGTTAATGATTAAACTGTGTTTGTGTTTATGTTATTCTGATCATTGAGCGATTTTCACGATCCAATTGAACCTATCAATTGGTATCAGAGCCATTGGTACTGTGTTCTTCGCTGTTCTTAAGCAAAAACACATCAAAATTGCTCAAAAACAATGATCTGAATGAATTGTTCGTGTTTTTAGCTGTGATTCATCATCATAATCACTCCTATACACAACGATTGTGTAGATTTCATCAGATCATCATCAGATCTGAGAAATTAAGAAACTACTGTTCGATCGAATTTTTCATAAATTCATCAAAAATTGGACATGTTTCAGATTGATTGATATAAGGGATTGTTAATCGGAGTGTTTCACAGCTTGTGTGTGAATTTTGGACAAATTGGACAAGTTTTTGACAAAACCCAGAAAATTCTCATGGAGAAGATGATGAACAGTATGAATTTGGTTGAAGATTAACTTGCCGGGTGATTATTTTGACTTAGACAATTTCCTTGGACTTAGATTGGAGAACAAATTAGGTCCTGTATTGCCGTATAAAGGATTTTGTGCTTGTCGGGTGAAGAATTTGACTTGAAAAAGTGTTACTGTTCAGCCGGATCAAACACTGTAGTGCCGGGTGATACACTGTTACGCCGGGTGATTAAGAAAATTCAGCCGGGTAATCATCAACTGTGTAGCCGGGTGACTAACAACTGCCGTGTGATCGAGTACTGTTCAGCCGGACAAAGCTTTTGTCGTGTCAAGATTCTGCCGGGTCAAAGATTATTGCCGTGTCAGTTTATTCTTGTTGCCGGGTAACTGTTCATCCGGGTGAAGAACAAAAAGTTTACAACTGTTGAGCCGGGTAACTGTTTGGTCGTGTAAAGACTTTTTCCTGCCGGGTGAAGAACAAAGACACTGTTTAGCCGGTTGAAGAAGGATTTTTCACTGTTTTGCCGTGTGACTCATTTTAGTTGTTTTTAATACTTGTTTCTTATCTTGTCTTTAATTTCTTGTCTTAATTTTAGTAATTTACTTATCACTTCTCAAAAAAAAAAAATAACAAAAACCAAAAATATTTTCTTTAAAATTTGTTAAAATGACTCCTAATGATGATTCTGATAACCGTGTTCCTAGACTTTTGAATCGTGCAGATTTCAAGAACTGGACCATCAGGTTGAGACATCACTTGTGTTCTATTGACAATGACTTGTGGAAGTCCATTGAAAAAGGTCCTCATATTCCAACTCAGACTGCTCCGGACAGTGCAAGTACCTACACCAAAGACTCTACTGAACCTTATCCAGAAGATAATTTGTCAGCAGAAGATTTGAGGAAAGTAAAGAATGATAGCAAGGCTTATTCTTTGATGTGCAAGGGATTGCCACTTCAAGTTCTGTCGAGATTGGATGCATATCAGACTGGTTATACATGTTTCAAAGCTTTGAAGTCGATATGTGAAGGAGGAGAACAATTGAGAAGTTTGAAGAAATCAAAGTTAAAAAGGCAATTGGAACTGTTTGAGCATATTAATGGAGAAACAGTGCACCAAATGATGAACCGGTTTGTTCACTTAACTACTGAGATGTCAAACCTCGGAGTTAAGACTGAACTTCAAGACTTGAATGATCGATTGTTATGTGCTTTACCATCATCATGGAAGCAAACTGTTACTTTGTTGAAACATACTGAGAAATTTCCAATGGAACTAGATTTGCTTATTGGAAAAATTGAAGAAGTTGAGATTGATGAAGGATCAAGAAATACTGATAGATCAAGCTCACAAACTCAGTATAAGTATGTGGTAAATCCTGCAAATACTGTGGATAATGCTTTTCTTGCACAAGATGCAACGAAGTTTGAAGATGAGGGTGACTTATTTGTTGGTGCAAGTTTCTTTACTGATTCAGCATACTTTTCAAATTCACCAACTTATTCTCAACCTCAATCTCCACCAAGAGCTCAAGTTCAAAATCAGAATCTGAAGAATCAATCAGAAAATCAAAGTTCAAATGTTCAAGCTAAGGTGAAAGACGTAATGAATATTCTGTTGCAAGATGACGAAACTAAAACTGCTTTTACTGCTTTTATGGCAAGTTTTCAAGCGTACCAAGGAAGTCATTTAAGTCAAATGGACGTGGTCCTTCAAGACTTATTTGAAATGGATCCAGTTGACGTTGAGGAAATGGATTTAAATTGGCAAATGGTTATGGTTGCATATCGAACACAAAAGCATGCATATGTTAACCGAAGTTACAAACCTCATGCTAACAAGACAGTTGGATTTGACAAATCAAAGGCCAGATGTTTTAATTATAACCAGTATGGTCATTTCTCAAGAGAATGCAAAGCTCCAAAGAATTTCAATGACCAAGCTAGTTCAAGCAATCAAGGTCAAGGTCAAAGTTCTCAACAGTCTTCGAGTTATCAAGGCAGAAATCAACGTTTCTTTCAGAAACCATATCAAAGTCTTCCCATGCCTGAACTGAAAGACGAAGGAAAGAAACCAGAAGATCAAACAAAGGCACTGGTAGTTAGTGTAAAAGACGGATATGATTGGAGTGCTTATGCAGAAAAATTTACATCTGATCTTACATCAAATCTGGCACTGGTGTGTGAAATTGAAGAAGACTGGTCTGAAGAAGGGGATGGAAAAATGGTTGATGATGATAGTGAAGATACTGAAGATTATGATTGGAGTGCAAAGTCTGATCCTACTGAAGAATATGAATCTGAAGTTGCGCTAATGGCTACTTCCAATGAGTCTTCATCATCTACCGAACAACCAAAGGTTAGTAATGACTTACCCCCTAACTATGTTCCACTGCCTCTAGATGTGAAAGAAAGGTTGTGTTCTGAACAATGCATTCAACAAGTAGAACATTATCCAACTCATTCATTTAAAATTGGTGATAAATTAAGTAAACATGAAAAACTTCATGAACAACTTAAAATTGATCATAAAATTTCTGATGAGAAGATTTTGTCACTAACTGAATCATGGAACAAAACTTTAAAAGCACTGGAACTTGTTACCAAACAACTTGAAGAAATGACAAAGAACTTTGAACAAGAAAAAGTTGCACATGCTGTCACTCAAGTTGAATTGAAAAAGGTTAAAAGTTGTAAAACAATGGTTGAACAACTTGTTAATGAAAGAGGTAACAAAAACAAAACTGGATTGGGTTTTACTCATGAACCAATGCCAAAACTGGAACTTGTTACCAAACAACCTGAAAATGAACGTAAATTTAAAGAAATTCAAAGAAGTAAATCCGAGTCCGAAGGATCTGAGGTGTTGATTGAAAGTTTGAAAGAGGAAGATGGAATGACAACTGAAGCTGATGATGAAGCAAGCAACAAGTCTGATAACAAATTAGAGCCTGTTCTGATTCAACTTGTTGAGTATCCGGAACTGAATCCGAAGCCAGAAACGGTTAAGGAAGAAGGTGAATTTTCAGGATACAATGATCCTGAATACATCAGGTGGAAGAAAGAACAAAAGGCACAAGTTGCTGATCAGTTCATCAAGAAACAAGAAGTGAAGAAGGCTGAAGTTTTAACTACAAAGAAGCAGAAATCGAAAGTAATGAACACTCAATCTGAAACAAAAGAATCAAAAGGCAAAAGTGTCTTAAAATCGAATGATAACACCAAAGTTCAAAGTGTTAAAACTGACAAAGTTAAACCTGCCAAGAAAGTGTCAAAAGGTAAAAACATCAAGTTTGTGTCTGCAGGAACGTTTGATTTAAATGGATCTTATGGTAAACCAATCAATTCTCCAATCAAATCTAACTCTGGTCTGAAAACAGGTTCAGGTCCTAAGTCTTCCGCTGTCATTGATAAAAGAATTGAAAACAAAAAGGTAACCAAACAGAACAGTTTAAAATCGAACCAAAGTCCCATGCAATCAAAATCTCCACAAAAGAATGTTAATCTAAAACCGAACAACCATGATAATGAATCACGTTTTGGTTCAACATCAAAAGTTAACAATCGGCTCTTTAGGATTAGCAAGAAACATTGTGAAATTTGTGATAGATATAATCATGTTACTGCTGAATGTTTCTTTAACAGGTACTGCAGTTTCTGTAACAAAAGAAATCATTCTTCAGAAGAATGTTTTTATAACAAATTTTGTGAAATTTGTGAGAGGAGAAACCATGACACAAATGATTGTTTCTTTCGATCAAACTCAACAAGAGAAATGACTCCGTTTTCAAATTTTCAAAGAAATCACTCAATTGGTTTTCAAAATATGAATCAAAGTCATTCTCCGGTTTTGAGAAACTTCAATCGAAACAATTCTGTTTCTAACTTTTCACCAAGAAATGTGCAGGTTAACAGTTTTAAACCAAGAGCTTTGATGGTGAGAAATCAAAAGTTTGAAAATAACCTTGATCCTAAGTTAGAGGAAAGGTTTAGTGCTTTGAGGAGAAAGCAGTCAATGAATGCCAATGGGCGAAACAATAGTTATCAGCATCAAAATCTCTTAAATGAAACAAATTTTCAAAATGTTCAATATCAACAAGTTACTATTGCAGATAGATTCGGAAAACCCAAGACCGTGTGGGCCTGGGTTGACCAAACTAACTAAGTGATTGTTGAATTGCAGGTACGCCCAAGAAGACCTATCAACTCATGGTTCGTTGATAGTGGGTGTAGCCGGCACATGACAGGCAACCATGCCTTGCTTCAGGATTTCAAGCTGAAAAATGGTACACACGTTGCATTTGGAGGTGATGCGGGTGGTAAAATCACAGGAGAAGGAACTGTTTCAAATGGGGTCATTAGTTTTGATAAAGTCAACTACTGTGCACAGTTGAACTTTACTCTACTAAGTGTATCTCAAATCTGTGATAAATCTTATTCAACTCTTTTTGATGATTCTTTCTGTTATATTCTTAAACCAGGTTTCAAGATTGACAATGAATGGGTAGTGGTTAAAACTCCAAGGGATCGTGATGTATACAAATTGGATATGTCGCAGATTGATGCTGAAACCGAAACAACCTGTCTCATTGCCCATGCTTCAAATGATGAGAGTCAGCTTTGGCATAGACGGCTGGGCCATTCAAACTTCAGAAACATGAACCGTTTGGTAACTGGAAATCACGCTGTGGGAATCCCATCGAAGAAATTCTCCACAACTGATCTCTGTCCAGCATGTTTGAAGGGAAAACAGCATCGCATGTCTTTTAAGTCCAAGCAAGAAAACTCCATTTCAAAACCCTTGCAGATGCTACATATGGATCTTTTTGGACCAACAAATGTGCAAAGCATCGGAAAGAAGTCTTACTGTTTTGTCATTATTGACGATTTCACTAGATTTTCTTGGGTTTATTTTTTGCATGCTAAATCTGAAACAGCTGAATTATTAAAAGAATTTATCATCAAAGTTGAAAATCAACTGGAATGCAAAGTTAAAATTTTAAGAAGTGATAATGGAACTGAATTCAAGAACACTAATGTTGATGTATTTTGTGCAGAAAAAGGAATTGCTAGACAATTTAGTGCGCCAAGATCACCTCAACAAAACGGGGTTGCGGAACGGAAAAACCGGACACTGATTGAAGCAGCAAGATCCATGCTCGCAGATGCCAAAATCCCTATCACTTTTTGGGACGAAGCTATTGCTACTGCGTGTTTTGTACAAAATAGAACATTATTGGTTCAAGATAAACAGAAAACTTCTTATGAGTTGTTATTTGGAAGGAAACCAAATATTTCTTACTTGAAAGCATTTGGTTGTCCGGTATCGATTTTAAATTTGAATGATCATCTCGGGAAGTTTGAGTCAAAATCTGACGATGGATTTTTCCTAGGTTATTCGTCTGTTTCTAAAGCTTATCGGGTTTTTAATAGCAAAACAAATACTGTTATTGAAACTATTAACGTCAAGTTTTTAGAAAATTCGTTTCCGTTAGTGGCTCATGGTCCCGAATGGTTATTTGATTTAGATTCGTTATCGAAATCTTTCAATTCTAACTTATTTGATTTTTCAGGAAAAACAAACAAAGAATCAGGTGACTTGGGATGCTTTAGTGACGATTCTGATAATGACGAGGATGGAAATCTCAACTCAGAATATCCGTTCATGTCATTTCACAATCCTGATCATGTCAAATCCAGTCAAGATCCGGGTCCTTCTGGTTCGCAAGAAGATCAAGAATCGAATAATCTTGAAGAAGATGTGAATCCGCAAATGTCTCCTAATGATGGTGGATCTGTTCAGAATCAACCATCATCCGATCCGAATGTTGAAGTTGTTCCAGAATCTCTTGATTACTTCATCAATTCACCGGATCAAGTCCCGAATTTCACACCGCATACTTCTTCCATACTACAAGATCTACCAAATCTGAATACTTCTAATCTGGAGAGTCAAGTGCAAGGAGGTGACATACCAATTCATCGAATTCACAAGAAACATCCTGTCTCTCAGATTATTGGGCCATTGAATCAGAGAACTACAAGAAGTCAGAATGAGCAAGCAAATGTCTGTCTTTATTTGTGTTTTCTATCTCAAGTGGTGCCAAAGAACATTTCAGAGGCGTTGCAAGATAACAGTTGGATTGAAGCCATGCAAGAGGAATTACTTCAGTTTCGCAAACAGGAAGTTTGGAAATTAGTGGACTTACCTGAAGGAGAGAATGCGATTGGTACAAGATGGTTGTACAAAAACAAGCCAGACGAACGTGGCATTGTTGTGAGAAACAAAGCGAGACTCATTGCACAGGGATACACTCAGGAAGAAGGCATTGATTATGAAGAGGTGTTTGCTCCGGTCGCAAGACTTGAAGCCATACGCGTTTTTCTTGCATATGCTTCTTTCATGAAGTTTAAAGTTTTCCAAATGGACGTTAAAGGTGCTTTCCTGTATGGACCTATTACAGATGATGTTTATGTCAGACAGCCTCCGGGTTTTGAAGATCCTGACTATCCTCATCGTGTATACAAGTTGAGTAAAGCTCTATATGGTCTTCACCAAGCTCCAAGAATCTGGTATGAGACATTATCCAAGCATTTACTAGAACATGGATTTACAAGAGGTCAGATTGATCCAACTTTGTTTATGAAGAGGGAGAATGATGATTTGTTGTGCGTTCAAGTATATGTGGACGATATTATCTTCGGATCGACCAGTGCGTCAATGTGCAAAGAATTTGAAGAAATCATGAAGTCTAGATTCCAGATGAGTTCAATGGGGGAGATTAATTTCTTTCTTGGATTACAAGTGAAACAATCAGCTGACGGAATTTTCATCAATCAATCAAAATTTGTTGAGAAGTTGTTGAAGAAGTTCAAGATGCAAGATTGTCAGACAATTCGAACTCCATCTGATGTGAACTGCAAGATTCAACCTGATCCAAAGGGCAAAGCAGTTGATCAAACACTATACAGATCAATGATCGGTTCTCTGATGTACCTTACTGCATCAAGACCAGACATCATGTACGCTGTTTGTGTATGCGCCAGATATCAGTCTGATCCGAGAGAGTCGCATCTTGTTGCTGTGAAGCGTATATTCAGATATCTTAAAGGGAAACCAAATCTTGGGTTATGGTATCCTTACGAAGGAAATTTTGAATTATATAGCTATTCTGACAGTGATTTTGGTGGTTGTGCTCTTGACAGGAAATCGACTACTGGTGGCTGTCAATTTTTAGGTCCTAGGTTTGTCTCTTGGCAATGCAAGAAGCAGACCAATGTTTCTGTATCCACAGCTGAAGCAGAGTATATCGCTGCATCTGCAGGATGTTCTCAGGTTTTATGGTTACAAAATCAGTTGCTTGACTACGGGTTTAACTTTCTAAAAACTCCTATTTACATAGACAATATTGCTGCTATGTTCATTACTGCTAATCCTGTTCAATACTCAAAAACCAAACATATCGAAATTCGATATCACTTTTTAAGAGATAACTCTGAAAAGGGTTTAATAATTTTGATTAAAGTTCATACCGACAAACAACTGGCAGATCTTTTCACAAAATCTTTTTTGTCAGGCCGGTTTGAATTCTTAATTCAATCCATAGGATTAATCAATCATGATTGATTCTATTTTTCAAAAACAAAACAAAAATCAGAAAAATTAAAAAAGCCAAAAATATAATAAGTTGATGTTAAGTATTGATTCCGTTGTCTTTTATTTTATGTTTTGCATTGTGTGTGTGCATGAAATAGAAAAGCAAAAACAAAATATAAAAGCAAAAAGAAAAGAAAATATCATGTCATAAGAATCTATATTGCAAAAAGTGAGAAATGATAGTTACACTAGACATTATTTGTTACATCATTTTTAATAAAGACTGATGAATGTTAATTGATGTGCTAGACAGCTCAGGCAATTAGACTGAAAAAGTAAGTTGATTGTTGACAAACATAAACTTAATGATCTTTGTGTTAAGTTCCATTGTTATACATGTCTAGATATATATCTTTTGATACATTGCTTGTGATGATAGTTGTGCATGATCGGGTAATGATGCAATCTATTCAGTGTGATGAACCGCATCGTGAGCTTCTTTGTTGTGGTACCCACAGACCTGAAGTCTCACACGAAGTCTCTTTTGAGCTTCAAGATGCAGCAAAAGATTCCAAAATGGAACAAAAAGAGTCCCAAATGTGGACCAACACCAAACAAAAATTCCAAAAAGGAATTCAGAAGATTCCCAAGGGGAACGATAGGAAAGAAAAATTCCCAAAGATGGAATTCAAAAGAAGTCCCAAAGTGGACCAAATCCGAATAGAACCCAGATTCCACACTGTTTATGACTGTAAGTGACCAGGTTGTTGTACAATATGCATTCAGGTAGTGATTGATAAGGAAATATGTTGACATATGTATACATGTGGGTCACATAAGTCATTCTAATCGAACCTTAAATATCATCATGATACTGAAAAAGTAAGTGTGTCAACTCGAGCTAATTGGTATGTTTTCATATCATCACTCAATCAAACATAAGTCAAATGTCTATTCAAAACTTGCAAAACATGTTCAGATAATGTGTGTGATGCGTGCAAATATAAATAAAAATAAATAACAAATAAAAACACCTAATTTTTAATATTTATAAAAACCTAGACAAACTACTAAATCACACACAACCGGCAGTGTACCGGTCAAATGTAATATAGCTTAAGTAAGTCCGGGTGTCGACCCACAGACTCTATATATTACGTATAATTAACTAAATTAAGACTCGACTAAAAGACACGAACTTTAATTAAAAGATTATTTAAGAAGGGGGGGTTTTACTAAAAATAGAAAATTACTAAAAATAGAAACAAGCACGAAAGACGAGATTGAAAATCAGTTAAATGAAGTAAACCACCTAGACTTGAATCCCCGTTATTTTAATCTTTGTTTGAAATGGAAATGTTGCTATGGAACTGGATCTTAAAATATTCACTTACAGTCACCACTATTAGGACCCTCGACCCTTTTCAAGAAGACACCTACGGGTTTCTAGCAAGTTAATACGAACACCAGTTTTTATAATTAAACGCCTTCACAGTTGTTCAATTGAATTATGACTAAGTGACTTTAACAGGAACCTAACCTCACAGCATAAATTCCAAAATCGGTTTAGAAATACTCGTTTGACTCAATAAGCAGGTTTGTTAATTTATACCTAGTTAGACTTCTCACGAATATCTAATCCTAGCAATCAATCAAACAAGACTCACTGATTAATCTAATCCCCTCACGGTTATTTAGACGAGCTAGCACGTTTTCACAAGGTTGACCGACATTATCATTCCTATGGTTTTAGCATGCAATTAACCATAACACGTTCATAACACACAGTCGATGAATTGAATCGAATCCTATTCTATGAAATAGACAATCAACAAGGATTCAATGGAATAATAATATTAGGCAACCCAATTCCAACACACATAATGCATCAAACTCATAAAAATCCAAACTTTTACTTAGAACATAAAATCCATAAACAAAACGTAATCCATAACAAACGCAAACATCAACAACGGTTCATCATATGTCTAGGTGGCTTTAAGAGCTTAGCCTAGCATGTTTATAACAAAAATAACGACAAAATTAGAGTTGCAAAACATGGTAGAAAGAACGAGAATTAAAGGATTAGATAAACCCGGAAGATGCAAGAAGCAATCCTTGAACCCACGCGATTCCGTCCTCTTGATTTCGTGTTCTTTATCTTCAAACAACCTTTTTCCAGCCCTTTTTCGTCCCCAAATTCGTCTCCAAAGTTGCATGAGAGGCTAGGGTTAAAGAATATGAGTTTATATAGCGAACCGGGCCAAAAATCGTCAAAACAAACTGCTGAAACGTCGTCACCGCGTCACGCGGTGACGCAATGGGTTGTGGCCGCGTAGCATGACGTCAGCACGTCACCAGCATCATGAAGACGCCCCGTCACGCGGTGGTGTGCCTGTTTGTGGCCGCGTGACGTGGTGAGCCACCACGGGTGCTCGGTTTCGTTCGTTTCTTCGTTTTCTCGTTCCGGTCCGCTCGTAACTCCGTTTCGCGTCCCGTTTTCGCCTACGGATTCGATTTTTCACGATCTATCCGTTTCTTTATCAACATGGGACCTACGAAACATAAAAACATCAGTTGTGCCAAAAATGATATATAAACGTTACCGAAACGACACAAAACGTTAACAAACACAACTAGGGATATATGTATAATTTGTACTCTATCAAACATCCCCACACTTAACCTTTTTTCGTCCCTGAAAAAGCATGCACATAGAATCACAACTAAACAAGGCTTCAACATTTCATCACAGTTTCATAAACAAGAACCGAATTCAGATAAACAACGGTGCGTTTACATAAACACCCTAACACTAGCTAATTAAGTTTCCCCTTATGTTTAATTTCAATTTAATTAGATCATTCATCTACAAGGTCTCACACAGAGGAAAGATAAGTCAGCCCGATTATTGTTGCTTGACGAGGCACAAGATAAACCAAAAAGGTTTTCCTACCAAAGTAACCTAAAGAACTTAACTAAGCTAAAGACTAGTGCCATATTAGGGTGGATTTTGATGGATAAATTTTGTGGGTATAGACTGTTTATTTATTTTATTTTTTTTTCATAAAACAAGATCACCTCACCCAGGGGTGTCGTATCCAAGTCGCTATCCCGGAGGTAGAGCACATGAGGTCTTGGATCACTTGCCTTATATTTTTCAAAATTTTTTTTTCATTTTTTTTTCTTTTGAATTGGCTCTTTGAGCTCTTTTATTTAGCAGCTACTTTGAGCGCTTTTCAGTACTATACCCGGTGGACATTTTATTTGCGGATGCGCCACTTCTTTCATAAGAAGTGTGTTATAAATCCTAAAATGGCACTACCCCTTAACCTATTTAAGTTCTAAAGCCTACAATGGTGCCTAATTGTTCTTTAGTTAAGGCCTTCCTATTCCTCCTAAGATGATGACCCACGAGATTCACGACAAATAAACTTTCTATTAGTACACTTAGGGAAACTATCTCAGCTAATTGGGTTACCAAAAGTTTATCCAAATTCATCTTTGTTTAAAAACCACAACTCATTTGAAAGCCAAAATCAGTTTACTATCACTTTCTATTAAAGTGCACAACTTAAACAGAGACATTTTTCAATTTTTTCAATTTTTTTGGATTTTTAAGACGCTATATGACTCAAAAACAAACAACTAAAGACTAAGAAATGACTATTTCCCATCCCCACACTTAAGTTCTACATTGTCCTCAATGTAGAGATAGAAAACATCTAAAAACAATAAAAAACAAAAATGCAAAAATAAAAGATAGAAAGGTGAATTGGAAAAGACTTAGCTGGTTATTTACAGAACGCGTAAGCTCCAGGTTGGTCGTTCCAATCTTCAGCTTCGATCGTATAGCATTTCGGTCGCGATCGAGCTTCATCGACACTCTCGAGATCTTCCTCTTCGTCTTCACAAATACAAACTCACACGAATGGAGATTGAGTACGGGTGAGAATGATTTAAACCTGCAAAAACAAAAACAAGAATACCCGAGCATAACACTGACTTGAAAAAACTAAAATAAAATAAAATAAAATAGGTAAAATAAATTGACTTAAAAGAAAAACTGACTCGATAGCGATTAATGTTACAAACTCTACAAACCCACCTTCCTAACCAAGATCAACCTGCATCATCTGGGGGATCCTCAAACCTACTAGGATCCCCACACTTAGCTCTTAGCAACTGTTTCACTTCAGCCCATTCTCTAGTGAAAAACACGTTGCCACTCTCATAACCCTCTACCCACCTATCCTCGGCGTCTATCACCTGAACCCGACTATCCCAACGCTTAACCTTTTCTATCGGATCGGGAATCTTAAACACCGCTACGTCCTCTCCTACCTGCAAAGTGATTTGCCCCTTAAAAACATCTATAACAGCATGGGCAGTGCGAAGGAAAGGACGACCGAGGATTATGGGAACCTTAGCATCGGCCTCCATATCTAGCACGACAAAATCCACGGGGAAGACAAACTTATCAACTTTCACTAACAGATTCTCAACAATCCCCCGTGGATACTTAATAGATTTGTCAGCTAACGACAATGACATCTTGGTGGGAGTCAACTCACCTAGACCTAGCTTCTCGTACAAAGAGTAAGGCATCAGATTAATGCTAGCACCTAGATCAGCTAAAGCTCGGGCTTCTAGATTACTACCGAATAAGCAAGGAATCGTAAAGACTCCTGGATCAGAAAGCTTTTCCGGTAGTGTATTCGTTACAACTGCCGAGCACTCACCATTTAAAGGAACCGACGAGAGGTCTCCCAGCTTGCATTTGTTCTTGAGGATGTCCTTCAAGAACTTAGCATACTTAGGCATCTGCTGGAGAACCTCTATGAACGGCAGATTGATCTTGATTTGCTTAAACATATCTAAGAAGTGGCCATAATCCCGCGTGTACTTCTGCTGCTTCAAACGAGCGGGATATGGCACTCTAGCATGATCAATCATAGGGGAGGGCCTAACATCCACCGGCTTCCTCCCCACACTTAACTCAGACTCAGGGTCACTCACGGGTTTTGGATTACTAAACTCAGCCTCTATACTACCCGGACCCTCTAGAACTATCTCCTCATCGACTAACTCATCCTCACTCTCCTCAACTACCTTCTCACTCACTAGTGGCTCACTAAACGACACCTTCTTCCTAACGGGCTCTAAGACTCTACCACTACGGGTTGAGATTGCATTCAACTGAGCCGATGGGTTCGTTTGAGTGGATCCAGAGAACTGGCCCTGTGGCCTCTGGGCAGGTGACTGCTTAATTAACTCCCCTACAGCTCTCTGGATATCTAAAATGATAGCATGTTGGTTCTGTAATTGAAGCTCATGTTTCGCTAGGGTTTCCTCTGTAACCTTATCCCTAGCGACTAACTGAACTAGCATCTGTTCTATACTATGTATGCTATCACCAGAACCTTGCCCACTAGCCTGATCACCACTAGCACCACCATTAAACGAACTACCCGCCCCCTGGTTATTATTGTTATTGTAATTAGACTGATAACCAGGTGGGGCACCTGAAGAACGCCAGTTAGAGTTATTATTGAAGTTAGAGTTACGGTTCCAATTTGAATTGCTAGTGTTATTATTAGGGAACCTATTCTGATTAGCCACAAACTCTACCTGCTCCTCCCTAGACATCACCGGACATTCTAAAGTGCTGTGACCTCCTCGACACACCTCACACTTATCCACTTTAGCCTTAAGGTCTCTCATCTCACGGGTTAGGTTTTCTAAAGCAGCGGCCACACTCGTTTCCATGCTAACATGGTGCACACCTCGAGTGGAAGAAGAAGGTGTGCTAGTGACAGGAATGGAATTCCTGAGAGTGGACCGCTGTTCATGTTCGGCCTGGGCAAAACTTTCAAATAGTTCATTACATTGGTCAACATTCATTTTACCCATCAGATGACCCCCCGCAGATGTATCAAATCGAGCCCTGGTTTCATACGTAAGCCCATTGTAAAATTTCTCGACCAAGGCCCAAGAAGTAAGCCCATGTTGAGAGCAGCGAGATAACAGATTTTGAAAACGCTCCCAAGCAAGATAATAGGGCTCATCTGCTTCCATTCTGAACGAGTGGATCTGATCACGAAGGCGGGAGGCCTTAGCAGGTGGAAAGTACTTCTTCAGAAAAGCTGAGCGAAGTGCTTCCCACGTCGTGAACGTCCCCTCTGCTTGCGAATCGAGCCAGATGATCGCCCGATCCGTAAGTGAGAATGGAAACAGATGCAGATAGATTGCGTCATCAGATGCACCTTGGAGCTTAAAAGTGCTCACGATTCGCGCGAGGCGCGAAAGGTGAGCCGGTGCATCTTCATCATCCCGCCCGTGAAATTGATCGTTAGCAATGGCGGTCATGATGTATGACGGAATCTGCCACGAATTTGGATTCGTGATCGCAGGCGTTGCGATAGACGAACGGTTTCCGGTGAAACCGTCGAACGCCTGTTGATGGACAGTACGGTTCGCTGCCATCGGTGACCTAGGACTGCTAGGTGGTGTGTTGTGCGGTGTTGGGTGCGGTGTGAAATCAAACTTAACAGCACTTACCTTAACCTCCGCAGACGAGTCAGCTACAGTCTCTAGCTCCTGATCAACCTCCTCGAATGATTGCCTCACTGGTCCGTGCGATCTCAAGTGTGGCATAAACCTGCACGAAACCAACGAAACAAATCAGACAAAACTAAACAAACAAGAAGACAAACTAGACACGAAAAACAGGAAATAAGGACAATAAAAACTAGACCCCTACGACTCAAACAAACAAAACAAAAAGCACGTGAAAAGTAATTAAGACTTAAAAAGTTAAATAACGCAATTACCAAGAGTCCCCGGCAACGGCGCCAAAAACTTGATGCGTGCAATATATATATAAATTAAACACTCAAAAACACCTAGTTTTAATATTTATAAAAACCTAGACGTACTACTAAACTACACACAACCGGCAGTGGATCGGTCGAATGCAGTACAGTGAAACGTAAGTCCGGGTGTCGACCCACAGACTCTATATACTACGCTAAATTAACTAAGAAAGACTCGACTGACTAGACACGACTTAAATAAAAGATTATTTGAAAGGGGGGGTTGTACTGCTAAAAATAGTAACCTGCTAAAAATAGAAAGTTACTAAAACTGGAAACTTACTTAAAATGGAAACTAGAACGAAAGACAAATTAGAAACCAGATGAGAAGAGATAAACCACCTAGACCCGACTCACTAATGCTAAGTTATTAGTTTGGTAATTATCAGTTTGACTATGGACTGGGATCGTAATATATTTACTTGACTCAAACACGAATAAGACCCTCGACCCTTCTCGAGAAGACACTTATGGCTTTCTATCAAGTTATTAAATTAACCAGTTAATTAGACTCTTTCACAATCGTCTAATAGTTATGAATTAGTACCTATTATGATTACCTACCTCATAGTACGGAAATCTAGGTAGTTTGGAAACACAAATTGATATTAGTAAACAAGACTGATTAAACCGAGCTTAATCTAGAATCCTCACAGATATCTAAACTAAATATTCAACCGACTAGACTTACCAATTAACCTATCACCTCACAGTTACTAGGTTAGCATGCACGTTAATATCGACTTGAATTAAATTACAATTCCTATGAAAAGTATATATCCAATTCATAAACTAGTCAAAGAACACACAGTAAATTGACCTAACGAAATCCTATTATATGATATAGACACTCATCAAGGATCTCATGGAATTCATAATCATCAACAAGTCAATAAAAATATACACAATTGCATCAATTATATAAAAACCAAACCTTTACTAAATCATAAACAATCCATAGTTCAAACCGAAATCACCAAACATTTAAAACGTTAACATTAGTTTATCATTAGCCTAGGTGGTCTAATGAAGCTTAGCCAACAATCATATTCACTAATAAAAACACAAGTTTAGAAGTAGCAAACATGGTAGTAATAAAGACAAAAGTGAAGAAACAATGAAACCCGATTAAACCGAGAAGCAATCCACGATCCAATCCGCTTCTAGCACTTCGTTTCCGTCTTGCTAAGCTCAAAAACCCTTAAAATCTGCTGAACTTCGTCCCTTGGTCGAGTATGGAGGCTAGGGTTTAGTTGTGGAGAGTTTATATAGCGAACCGGGCCAAGAAAAGCCCAACTTTCTTCATTTTCGCGTACCAGCTCGCTCGTAACTCCGTTTCGCACCCCGTTTTCGCCTACGGATTCGATTTTTCACGATCTTTCCGTTTCTTTATTAACATGGGACCTACGAAACATAAAAACATCAGTTGCATAGAAAATGCTATAAAAACCGTATCGAAACGTAATGAAACTCATCAAGGGAATTATGTATAATTTGCACATTATCAGTGTGGTATGATCTCACTGCGATATTATGATTCATTGCATTGCATATGTCTTTATTTTAATGTGTGTGCTTTGTGTGTGCAGGCATATGGAATCTTTAATGACACATCGACGTCCTTGTTAAACTTAAAAATTTCAAGAAATTTCAAGTTTAGGGGGAGAATAAAATTGAAGAAAAATATCTACAAAAATCCAAAAATATTGTGAATAAGTGTGTTTTGAATGAACAAGATTATATGGTATGAAAAGCAAAAGTATTGGATGTGTTAAAAACAAACCCAAGGTCTTGTAATATGTTTTTAAGAAATTGCTTCGGGATATAGAAAAATTGGTTGTGCAAAAACATTTTTTTCGAAAAAGAAAAAGAAAAATGAATTTAATTGGAATAAATGTTAATATTATTGATAATTAATGTGACAAATTCTTTTTAAGGATATCTTGTCTAATTAATGTGTCGAGAATGTTTGCAGGTGCAATAAATGACGTTGAAAAAGTCAACAGACGAGAAAAGTGAAGAAAAATCGCAAAGTGTTATTGCCGGGCAAAGATATCAAATGCAACTATTCTGCCGGGTAATGAACTGGTTAGCCGGGTAATGTTGTGTGTTGATACAAGCCGGGTGAGTGAGTGAGAAAAGGAAGATACTATGACCACTGTACAGCCGGGCAAAGATCATGTCAAATACAGCCGGGTGAAGGTCATTGATATCAAGCCGGGTGACAAGTGTTGACTATACAGCCGGGTAAAAGAGAAATCTTCTTGCCGTGTAAAGGTATGACACTGTGTTGCCGGGTAATGAAGAAGAATGCATGCCGTGTGAAGAAGGAAATCATGCCGTGTGAAAGGAAAGCAACTATGTTGCCGGGTGATTAAGAAAGCAAGCCGGATGATGAAGGAAAGCAACTGTGTTGCCGGGTGATGAAGAAAGGTTGCCGGGTGATGTTTGAAGACTACTATACTGCCGGGTGATTGATAAAACCCATCAGGTGTAGTTGTTCCTAACCTTTACCCGTCACTACAGTAACTTACCCGTCTCTACAGTGTTTGACCCGTCAAGTGTTTTTCACATGTTTGTGACTTGTCTTATGTACTTGACCCGTCACTACAGTACATGACCCGTCACTACAGTACTTGACCCGGCAAAGCTTATTGGGCCTTTTATGTTTACCCGTCCCTTTTGTTGACCCGACACTTCAAATTTGACCTAAAATTTTAACGATATAAATAATCGCCTCTTCACAAACACTTAACATTTCACACATTCACTTTCAAGCAAACACTCTGTACTAAATCGCCTGTTATCATATTCAATCGTTTTGCTCTATAACAAGATTGATCGATTGGATAAGGTAGTGATTAAGTGTTTTTGACCTAAATAGACCTGCAAATCAACCGTTAAAAGGAAAAACGATGATGAACAGTGTTTTGAGCATTGAATCGACACTTTGATTTTGTGTGTTAAAACCAAAATCTAATGTTGCTTTAAGGTTAAAAACTGTCGATCATCAACATTCAATTACTCATTTGCACCAAAACACCTTAAAATCAACTGAATCAACCAAAATTGTCACTACAGTTAAAATCGCCATTGATGAACTTTGAAAGTTCTTAAATGTTTCATTTCAAAATGATGAAATGTGTGTTAAAAGTGACAAATGCATGATAAAACTGAACTAAAACATGTTAAACAACTTCATCATACAAATGTCAAAATTTTGCCTTAAGTGATTAACTGTTAAAATGAAAAATGTTGTATAAATCATTAAAATTCAAAGTTGTGTTAATCAAAGTGATGAAAATCAATTTGTTAGATCAATTTAGGGTTAAAATGATTATGTGAATGTTTTTCTTTCTAACTTTTGTTCAAACACTTATGAAAATTTTGATATATATTTATGAAGAAACTAACACATTTGTCTTGTTTATGTTTTATATTTGTTTTGACAGATGGAGAATCTTAAGTTTGAGCCTAAACACAATTTGGTAGCATGTCTGGATGAATCTATCCCTGAAACAGATGGTTACAGAGATATGATCAAATTTATCAAAAGGACCAAATATGTGTATGCTATGTGTGCCAAACCGGTCATATATGCAAGGCTGATCAAAAGATTTTGGAGGACTGCAGAGGTCATTAGAGAAGAGAATGGTGTTAATGTTGTTCGAGGCAACATTACTAGTGACATGGTGTTGACAGTGTCTGAAGAAGCAATCAGAGCTGCCCTGAGAATAGATGAAGATGAGGTTGGGATGAATGATGAGTTGACAATGGACGAGTGTAAATCATGTTTTGTTAATATGGGGCATCCACCTGTATTTCCAAAATCACAGTTTTACAGGGCAAAATTGGGAAAGAAGTACAAGCTGTTATGCTATGTGGTGCAACAATGCATGTCCAGGAGGAGTGCAGGGTTTGATAATTTCCCGTATGACATTGCATCACCGATTGTTGCCATAGCAGAGAATAAGCCATTTAATATGTCGAGATGGATCATGAATGGCTTTGTGTTTAACTTGGTTAAAGGCAAGAGGTTTAAGTTTCTCATGTACCCGAGATTCTTACAACTGATGATCAACATTGCCTATCCTATCATCAGATCCGAAGGTTATGCTGGAGGTATTTTATACACTGAGGACATGAACGATCTATCTTACAGAAAGATGAGTATCGGGAATGTGCCTAATGTGGAGTTGTTTGACTATATGAGAGATATAGCCAACAATGAAGAAGATGTTGAAGGTGTGTATCATCATATTTCGAATGGAGAGATTGTAAACCCAGTAGATCTTGTTGATAAAGAGGTTGATGAAGATAATGATGGTAATGATGATGATGAAAGTGATGATGATCAAAATGATGATGATAGTGATGATAGTGGAGATAATGGTGGAAATGATGATGAAGATGCTGAATCTGAATCCGTTTCAGAGGAGGCAGAGATTGTTGAAACAGCTGAACCCATGGAATTAGAGACTGAGAATGTTGTGATAGAAGAACCTGTTGAGGTTGCTTCGGTTGAAGAAGAAGTTGTTGTTGAAATTCCAAAGGAGATTAATGTTCAGTATGTGAGAAGGAAAAGATCAAAACCAGTGGTAGAGTGTGTGACTGTAGAGAAGCAGAATGTGATTGTAGAGCCTGAAGAGATAGATGTACTTCAGATTGCTCAGGAGGTAATGGCCGAAGCTGAATCTATTGCATAGATAGTTGAGGCTGATGCTGGCGTTACCGATCCTACACTTGTTGATTTACCCACCACATCATCCCAAATTGCTAAAAATATTGAACAAGATTTGGAGTCTTCACCAAACTTTGTGTCCAAGATTGATGAAAATGAGAATGAGAAGGATAAAAGAATTGCAGAGTTAGAGGAGATGGTTGCAAAGTTGGTAGAAGCAAATGAAAAGTTGAAGGCTTCGAATGAGAGGAAGAAGAAAAGATTTGATGAGTACTGGGATATTCATAATCAGAATCTGAAAACTTTCAAGGAGTTGGATTCTGATCATCTTAAGTTGAAAATTGAACATGATGAGTTGAAGGCTGAACATGCAAAGTTGAAGGAGGAATATGAGAATCTAAAGTATGATTATACTGAGGTTAAAGCTGAATGCAATACGTTGGAGGATGAGAAAGAAATGTTGGAGAAATTGCTGGAGGAATTGAAACCGAAGAAAGCTGGTTCTGGTTCATCATCTGACAAAGATTTTTCAGATGAAGTTGTTGAAACGACTGAAGCGCATGTACCAAAAGTTTATCTGACCAGAGCTCGAGGCACTACGAATGTTGGCATTAGGGTGGAATCTCCAATCATCATTCCCGATGAAGCTGTTGCTGAAACTGTCATCTCTGACAAAGCTGAGGGAAAGAGGAAGCTAGATGCGATACCTGAGATTTTCGGAGATGAAAACAGTTCGAAAAAGGCAAAGATAGATGAAACAGTGCAGATTGAGCCGATTCAATCTGTAGCTGTAGTTGAGACTGAGAAAACTGATGAGGATGTGACTGAAGCTGAAATTGCCAAAACAGTTCAGATTGAGCCGATTCAATCTGAATCTGTAGCTGACACTGAAGTAGTTGAGTGGACAGATAGTGAGAAGGAGGTTGCTTCTGAAGAAACAGTTCAGGTTGAGCCGATTCAATCTGAAGCTGTTGATATGCCTGAAATGTAGCTGAAGTTGCAAGTCAGTTTGAGCCGGTTCAAACTGACGATGCACCTATGATTGAGGCGTTGGATGATTTGGATGACATAGACTTCACTGAATCTGAAGATGAAGCTGGGCCAGAAACAAATGTTGTTGAAGAGATACCGGATGATTTGGATCAAAGATTTGCATACCTTGAGAAAATGAAGTATAATGCTGTATTTTTGAATGGGTTGACTGTGAGCCAGATAAACGAAGAATATGAAAAGTGTATGATTCATCAAGACAAAGCTGCAGCCGATAAAAAGGAGTTTGTTACTGAGATGGGTGAATGGACTCCAATGCAAGAAAGTTTGAATATAGAAGATTTTCCTCCGACTGAATTGTATCACCAAAATCAAGAAGAAATGTCAGCTTCAGATATGCGTAGTTGGTTAAGTTCAAGAAATTATCCATATAAGACTTTGAAGAGGTTGAAATCTGAATCTTTGAGGAAAATTGTTGTTAGTTTTATGAAGAATGAAAAAATGTACAATCGTATGTTTTACTTGGACTACAACAATCCTCAGTATTTCGAGCAGACAAAAAGATTCAAAGTTCTTGGACCGAAGGAGATTCCGGTGATGGCTTTACCTGAAAATGCTCATAAGAAAAGGCACGAGTTGATTGATATGTTTCCCAGCGAAGTTAAATCATACAACATACCGATGGATGTTCGGGAATCATGGCATAAGTAAGCCACAGCAGGTGACGTGGTGAGGTCACTGCTGAGCAAAGGTCAGTCCATTGCTGAGTTGCTGGATTCTATGATAGTGCCAGAGAAGAATAAAAAGGTGAAGATAATTGCTTGGAAATACGATGAAGTATTTGATGCGTTTATGATTAGAGAGTTAATGGTTTATGTGACGTATACCATTACTACTCGAGCATTTTTAAGTTGGAAGTTCAGGATTTGAAGGAGCTGCACAAACTCAGATTGATAAATCACACGCATGCTGAGCGTGGTGATAAATGTGTAATGCTTCTTGATGCCGGGATTGCTAGACCACCAAAGTATCTTGATTTCCGAGGCCAACAGGAAGATACTGCGTATGTGCAAGCAAAGAAAGAAAGAAAGAAGAAGCGTTTGGTTGTAACTGAAGATATGTATTTGGAAGAGTTTTCGGATGAGTACTTTGACAAAGTGACAAATCCTGGATTAAAGGTGATAGATGGTTCGCAAATGACAAAGCCTATACTCAGAGTGTTTTATAATCAAGAAACTTTTGAATTGAAGCTTGTTCGAAACTTGGAAGACTGGGACAAAGACATGATTACACTTTTTAGTACATTTGAGTTGAAGCTGCTACATCCATCATATATCGATTTTTTGAGAAGCTACAGAATGGAGAAGTGTAAAGATAAACTTGCTGAAGCTGACAGAAAATTGTTCGTGGTGATGATAGAGGTGATTGCTGCTGCAACTGAAAAGGTCCGAGTGAGAAAGGCACTGCTGAATTCTAATCTCGTGAGGGTTGACATACCAGAGATAGAATATATGAGGATTAGTAGGAAGGGTACTTTAGAGGTGCAAGTCAAAGGACAAGAAATGCCATTTGAATTTTATGCTAATATTGACTTTGCAGGATTAAATCTGAATTCACTTAGACGCATGAATGCCTGCCCAATTCTGACAAACGAGTCCAAACCTCGACAAGCCAAGATTGCCGAAAAGTTCAAATCATGTATTGAAGAAGCTTTGAAGGAACAAGAAGAGTACAAAGGAAAAGAGCTGCTGAATGTCAAAGATGAACCGGAAGATTGGTAGAAAGAGATTGATGCTGAACAAAGAAGAAAAAGATTGAAGATTTTGCTGAAGATTCAAAGATAAATCTTAGGGGGAGTACTGTTAGGGTTATTTCCTAGTTAAGATTTACTTTGTATTTTGTTTATATGTTTGTATATAGTTTAGGGTCTATTTTGTTATATTCCTTAAACTTGTATTTGTTTGCTTTAAAGCATGTAGTGAGAGAGTGTGAGGAGAGAGGCTAGATCACAATATTCACGTAAGAGAGAGAACTTGTGTGTGTGATTTATTTTCTCCTGCACCTTGTATCACAATACTGCTTTGATCATCAATATACAAAGAGAATTATTAGTATGAATTGTGTTAATGATTAAACTGTGTTTTGTGTTTATGTTATTCTGATCATTGAGCGATTTTCACGATCCAATTGAACCTATCACTTAATTATTCTAACGTGCTTTTCATGTTGCTAATGTCGCATACTGAGTCGTAACATGTCCTGAGTTGTCGTACGATGTTCAAAGGACTTTGACAAATTCATTAGGTTTAATATGGAGTTTTAAGGTTTTGTTCGGTGTTGTTAGGAGTTGTAAGGTGTCCTATATTATACTAACGTGATTTTCAAGGTGCTAATGTGCATACAGAGCCGTAAGATGTTCTAAGTTGTCGTATGATGTTCAAAGGACTCGGATGAATTCATTAGGTTTATTATGGAGTATTTTTATTTTACGTACAGTATTATAATGTGTTGTTAGGATTTGTGAGGTTTCGTACTTTTTACCAACATGCTTTTCAAGGTGCTAATGTGACATACAGAGTCGTAAGATAATCTAAGTTTTGGTACGATGTTTAAATGAATCGGAGGAATTCATTAGGTTTTTTTTGGAGTTTTATAATTTCGTACGGTGTTGTTAGGAGTTTTAAAGATTCCAACATTATACTAACATGCTTTTCAAAGTGCTAATATGGCATAAAGAGTCGTAAGATGTCTTAAGTTGGCGTATGACGTTCAAAGGACTCGGACGAATTCATTAGGTGTAGTATGGAGTTTTAAAGTTTCGTACGGTGATGTAAGATGTTCTTAGGAGTTGTAATGCGTCCTGAATTACTCTAACGTGCTTTTCATGTTGCTAATGTCGCATAGTGAGTCGTAACATGTCCTGAGTTGTCGTACGATGTTCAAAGGACTTGGACAAATTCATTAGGTTTATTATGGAGTTTTAAGGTTTTGTTCGGTGTTGTTAGGAGTTGTAAGGTGTCCTATATTATACTAACGTGCTTATCAAGGTGCTAATGTGCATACAGAGCCGTAAGATGTCCTAAGTTGTCGTACGATGTTGAAAGGACTCGGATGAATTCATTAGGTTTATTATGGAGTATTTTTATTTCACGTACTGTATTATAATGTGTTGTTTGGATTTGTGAGGTTTTGTACTTTTTACCAACATGCTTTTAAAGGTGCTAATGTGACATACAGAGTCGTAAGATATTCTAAGTTTTCGTACGATGTTTAAATGACTCGGAGGAATTCATTAGGTTTTTTTTGGAGTTTTATAATTTCGTACGGTGTTGTTAGGAGTTTTAAAGATTCCAACATTATACTAACATGCTTTTCAAAGTGCTTATATGGCATAAAGAGTCGTAAGATGTCTTAAGTTGGCGTATGACGTTCAAAGGACTCGGACGAATTCATTAGGTGTATTATGGAGTTTTAAAGTTTCGTACGGTGATGTAAGATGTTCTTAGGAGTTGTAATACTTCCTTAATTATTCTAACGTGCTTTTCATGTTGCTAATGTCGCATACTGAGTCGTAACATGTCCTGAGTTGTCGTACGATGTTCAAAGGACTTTGACAAATTCATTAGGTTTAATATGGAGTTTTAAGGTTTTGTTCGGTGTTGTTAGGAGTTGTAAGGTGTCCTATATTACACTAACGTGATTTTCAAGGTGCTAATGTGCATACAGAGCCGTAAGATGTTCTAAGTTGTCGTACGATGTTCAAAGGACTCGGATGAATTCATTAGGTTTATTATGGAGTATTTTTATTTTACGTACGGTATTATAATGTGTTGTTAGGATTTGTGAGGTTTCGTACTTTTTACCAACATGCTTTTCAAGGTGCTAATGTGACATACAGAGTCGTAAGATACTCTAAGTTTTGGTACGATGTTTAAATGACTCGGAGGAATTCATTAGTTTTTTTTGGAGTTTAATAATTTCGTACGGTGTTGTTAGGAGTTTTAAAGATTCCAACATTATACTAACATGCTTTTCAAAGTGCTAATATGGCATAAAGAGTCGTAAGATGTCTGAAGTTGGCGTATGACGTTCAAACGACTCGGACGAATTAATTAGGTGTATTATGGAGTTTTAAAGTTCCGTACGGTGATGTAAGATGTTCTTAGGAGTTGTAATGCGTCCTGAATTATTCTAACGTGCTTTTCATGTTGCTAATGTCGCATAGTGAGTCGTAACATGTCCTGAGTTGTCGTACGATGTTCAAAGGACTTGGACAAATTCATTAGGTTTATTATGGAGTTTTAAGGTTTTGTTCGGTGTTGTTAGGAGTTGTAAGGTGTCCTATATTATACTAACGTGCTTATCAAGGTGCTAATGTGCATACAGAGCCGTAAGATGTTCTAAGTTGTCGTACGATGTTCAAAGGACTCGGATGAATTCATTAGGTTTATTATGGAGTATTTTTATTTTACGTTCGATATTATAATGTGTTGTTAGGATTTGTGAGGTTTCATACTTTTTACCAACATGCTTTTCAAGGTGCTAATATGACATACAGAGTCGTAAGATACTCTAAGTTTTGGTACGTTGTTTAAATGACTCGGAGTAATTCATTAGTTTTTTTTGGAGTTTTATAATTTCGTACGGTGTTGTTAGGAGTTTTAAAGATTCCAACGTTATACTAACATGCTTTTCAAAGTGCTAATATGGCATAAAGAGTCGTAAGATGTCTTAAGTTGGCGTATGACGTTCAAAGGACTCGGACGAATTAATTAGGTGTATTATGGAGTTTTAAAGTTTCGTACGGTGATGTAAGATGTTCTTAGGAGTTGTAATGCGTCCTGAATTATTCTAACGTGCTTTTCATGTTGCTAATGTCGCATAGTGAGTCGTAACATGTCCTGAGATGTCGTACGATGTTCAAAGGACTTGGACAAATTCATTAGGTTTATTATGGAGTTTTAAGGTTTTGTTCGGTGTTGTTAGGAGTTGTAAGGTGTCCTATATTATACTAACGTGCTTATCAAGGTGCTAATGCGCATACAGAGCCGTAAGATGTCCTAAGTTGTCGTACGATGTTGAAAGGACTCGGATGAATTCATTAGGTTTATTATGGAGTATTTTTATTTCACGTACGGTATTATAATGTGTTGTTAGGATTTGTGAGGTTTCGTACTTTTTACCAACATGCTTTTCAAGGTGCTAATGTGACATACAGAGTCGTAAGATATTCTAAGTTTTCGTACGATGTTTAAATGACTCGGAGGAATTCATTAGGTTTTTTTTGGAGTTTTATAATTTCGTACGGTGTTGTTAGGAGTTTTAAAGATTCCAACATTATACTAACCTGCTTTTCAAAGTGCTAATATGGCATAAAGAGTCGTAAGATGTCTTAAGTTGGCGTATGACGTTCAAAGGACTCGGACGAATTCATTAGGTGTAGTATGGAGTTTTAAAGTTTCGTACGGTGATGTAAGATGTTCTTAGGAGTTGTAATGCGTCCTGATTTATTCTAACGTGCTTTTCATGTTGCTAATGTCGCTTAGTGAGTCGTAACATGTCCTGAGTTGTCGTACGATGTTCAAAGGACATGGACAAATTCATTAGGTTTATTATGGAGTTTTAAGGTTTTGTTCGGTGTTGTTAGGAGTTGTAAGGTGTCCTATATTATACTAACATGCTTTTCAAGGTGATAATGTGCATACAGAGCCGTAAGATGTCCTAAGTTGTCATACGATGTTGAAAGGACTCGGATGAATTCATTAGGTTTATTATGGAGTATTTTTATTTCACGTACTGTATTATAATGTGCTGTTAGGATTTGTGAGGTTTCGTACTTTTTACCAACATGCTTTTCAAGGTGCTAATGTGACATACAGAGTCGTAAGATATTCTAAGTTTTCGTACGATGTTTAAATGACTCGGAGGAATTCATTAGGTTTTTTATGGAGTTTTATAATTTCGTACGGTGTTGTTAGGAGTTTTAAAGATTCCAACATTATACTAACATGCTTTTCAAAGTGCTAATATGGCATAAAGAATCGTAAGATGTCTTAAGTTGGCGTATGACGTTCAAAGGACTCGGACGAATTCATTAGGTGTATTATAGAGTTTTAAAGTTTCGTACGGTGATGTAAGATGTTCTTAGGATTTGTAATACTTCCTTAATTATTCTAACGTGCTTTTCATGTTGCTAATGTCGCATACTGAGTCGTAACATGTCCTGAGTTGTCGTACGATGTTCAAAGGACTTTGACAAATTCATTAGGTTTAATATGGAGTTTTAAGGTTTTGTTCGGTGTTGTTAGGAGTTGTAAGGTGTCCTATATTATACTAACGTGATTTTCAAGGTGCTAATGTGCATACAGAGCCGTAAGATGTTCTAAGTTGTCGTACGATGTTCAAAGGACTCGGATGAATTAATTAGGTTTATTATGGAGTATTTTTATTTCACGTACGATATTATAATGTGTTGTTAGGATTTGTGAGGTTTCATACTTTTTACCAACATGCTTTTCAAGGTGCTAATGTGACATACAGAGTCGTAAGATACTCTAAGTTTTGGTACGATGTTTAAATGACTCGGAGGAATTCATTAGTTTTTTTTGGAGTTTTATAATTTCGTACGGTGTTGTTAGGAGTTTTAAAGATTCCAACATTATACTAACATGCTTTTCAAAGTGCTAATATGGCATAAAGAGTCGTAAGATGTCTTAAGTTGGCGTATGACGTTCAAAGGACTCGGACGAATTAATTAGGTGTATTATGGAGTTTTAAAGTTCCGTACGGTGATGTAAGATGTTCTTAGGAGTTGTAATGCGTCCTGAATTATTCTAACGTGCTTTTCATGTTGCTAATGTCGCATAGTGAGTCGTAACATGTCCTGAGTTGTCGTACGATGTTCAAAGGACTTGGACAAATTCATTAGGTTTATTATGGAGTTTTAAGGTTTTGTTCGGTGTTGTTAGGAGTTGTAAGGTGTCCTATATTATACTAACGTGCTTATCAAGGTGCTAATGTGCATACAGAGCCGTAAGATGTTCTAAGTTGTCGTACGATGTTCAAAGGACTCGGATGAATTCATTAGGTTTATTATGGAGTATTTTTATTTTACGTACGATATTATAATGTGTTGTTAGGATTTGTGAGGTTTCATACTTTTTACCAACATGCTTTTCAAGGTGCTAATATGACATACAGAGTCGTAAGATACTCTAAGTTTTGGTACGTTGTTTAAATGACTCGGAGTAATTCATTAGTTTTTTTTGGAGTTTTATAATTTCGTACGGTGTTGTTAGGAGTTTTAAAGATTCCAACGTTATACTAACATGCTTTTCAAAGTGCTAATATGGCATAAAGAGTCGTAAGATGTCTTAAGTTGGCGTATGACGTTCAAAGGACTCGGACGAATTAATTAGGTGTATTATGGAGTTTTAAAGTTTCGTACGGTGATGTAAGATGTTCTTAGGAGTTGTAATGCGTCCTGAATTATTCTAACGTGCTTTTCATGTTGCTAATGTCGCATAGTGAGTCGTAACATGTCCTGAGATGTCGTACGATGTTCAAAGGACTTGGACAAATTCATTAGGTTTATTATGGAGTTTTAAGGTTTTGTTCGGTGTTGTTAGGAGTTGTAAGGTGTCCTATATTATACTAACGTGCTTATCAAGGTGCTAATGCGCATACAGAGCCGTAAGATGTCCTAAGTTGTCGTACGATGTTGAAAGGACTCGGATGAATTCATTAGGTTTATTATGGAGTATTTTTATTTCACGTACGGTATTATAATGTGTTGTTAGGATTTGTGAGGTTTCGTACTTTTTACCAACATGCTTTTCAAGGTGCTAATGTGACATACAGAGTCGTAAGATATTCTAAGTTTTCGTACGATGTTTAAATGACTCGGAGGAATTCATTAGGTTTTTTTTGGAGTTTTATAATTTCGTACGGTGTTGTTAGGAGTTTTAAAGATTCCAACATTATACTAACCTGCTTTTCAAAGTGCTAATATGGCATAAAGAGTCGTAAGATGTCTTAAGTTGGCGTATGACGTTCAAAGGACTCGGACGAATTCATTAGGTGTAGTATGGAGTTTTAAAGTTTCGTACGGTGATGTAAGATGTTCTTAGGAGTTGTAATGCGTCCTGATTTATTCTAACGTGCTTTTCATGTTGCTAATGTCGCTTAGTGAGTCGTAACATGTCCTGAGTTGTCGTACGATGTTCAAAGGACTTGGACAAATTCATTAGGTTTATTATGGAGTTTTAAGGTTTTGTTCGGTGTTGTTAGGAGTTGTAAGGTGTCCTATATTATACTAACATGCTTTTCAAGGTGATAATGTGCATACAGAGCCGTAAGATGTCCTAAGTTGTCGTACGATGTTGAAAGGACTCGGATGAATTCATTAGGTTTATTATGGAGTATTTTTATTTCACGTACTGTATTATAATGTGCTGTTAGGATTTGTGAGGTTTCGTACTTTTTACCAACATGCTTTTCAAGGTGCTAATGTGACATACAGAGTCGTAAGATATTCTAAGTTTTCGTACGATGTTTAAATGACTCGGAGGAATTCATTAGGTTTTTTATGGAGTTTTATAATTTCGTACGGTGTTGTTAGGAGTTTTAAAGATTCCAACATTATACTAACATGCTTTTCAAAGTGCTAATATGGCATAAAGAATCGTAAGATGTCTTAAGTTGGCGTATGACGTTCAAAGGACTCGGACGAATTCATTAGGTGTATTATGGAGTTTTAAAGTTTCGTACGGTGATGTAAGATGTTCTTAGGATTTGTAATACTTCCTTAATTATTCTAACGTGCTTTTCATGTTGCTAATGTCGCATACTGAGTCGTAACATGTCCTGAGTTGTCGTACGATGTTCAAAGGACTTTGACAAATTCATTAGGTTTAATATGGAGTTTTAAGGTTTTGTTCGGTGTTGTTAGGAGTTGTAAGGTGTCCTATATTATACTAGGTTTAATTTCATATATACCCCTATAAAGTTGCATAATATCATATTTACCCTTTGTACAAGTTTTTAATGCATAATGTACAACAATTTTTAAGCATACAAAGGGTAAATATGATATTATGCAACTTTATAGGGGTATATATGAAATTGCCCCATTATACTAACGTGATTTTCAAGGTGCTAATGTGCATACAGAGCCGTAAGATGTTCTAAGTTGTCGTACGATGTTCAAAGGACTCGGATGAATTCATTAGGTTTATTATGGAGTATTTTTATTTCACGTACGATATTATAATGTGTTGTTAGGATTTGTGAGGTTTCATACTTTTTACCAACATGCTTTTCAAGGTGCTAATGTGACATACAGAGTCGTAAGATACTCTAAGTTTTGGTACGATGTTTAAATGACTCGGAGGAATTCATTAGTTTTTTTTGGAGTTTTATAATTTCGTACGGTGTTGTTAGGAGTTTTAAAGATTCCAACATTATACTAACATGCTTTTCAAAGTGCTAATATGGCATAAAGAGTCGTAAGATGTCTTAATTTGGCGTATGACGTTCAAAGGACTCGGACGAATTCATTAGGTGTATTATGGAGTTTTAAAGTTTCGTACGGTGATGTAAGATGTTCTTAGGATTTGTAATACTTCCTTAATTATTCTAACGTGCTTTTCATGTTGCTAATGTCGCATACTGAGTCGTAACATGTCCTGAGTTGTCGTACGATGTTCAAAGGACTTTGACAAATTCATTAGGTTTAATATGGATTTTTAAGGTTTTGTTCGGTGTTGTTAGGAGTTGTAAGGTGTCCTATATTATACTAACGTGATTTTCAAGGTGCTAATGTGCATACAGAGCCGTAAGATGTTCTAAGTTGTCGTACGATGTTCAAAGGACTCGGATGAATTCATTAGGTTTATTATGGAGTATTTTTATTTTACGTACGATATTATAATGTGTTGTTAGGATTTGTGAGGTTTCATACTTTTTACCAACATGCTTTTCAAGGTGCTAATGTGACATACAGAGTCGTAAGATACTCTAAGTTTTGGTACGATGTTTAAATGACTCGGAGGAATTCATTAGTTTTTTTTGGAGTTTTATAATTTCGTACGGTGTTGTTAGGAGTTTTAAAGATTCCAACATTATACTAACATGCTTTTCAAAGTGCTAATATGGCATAAAGAGTCGTAAGATGTCTTAAGTTGGCGTATGACGTTCAAAGGACTCGGACGAATTAATTAGGTGTATTATGGAGTTTTAAAGTTTCGTACGGTGATGTAAGATGTTCTTAGGAGTTGTAATGCGTCCTGAATTATTCTAACGTCCTTTTCATGTTGCTAATGTCGCATAGTGAGTCGTAACATGTCCTGAGTTGTCGTACGATGTTCAAAGGACTTGGACAAATTCATTAGGTTTATTATGGAGTTTTAAGGTTTTGTTCGGTGTTGTTAGGAGTTGTAAGGTGTCCTATATTATACTAACGTGCTTATCAAGGTGCTAATGTGCATACAGAGCCGTAAGATGTCCTAAGTGTCGTACGATGTTGAAAGGACTCGGATGAATTCATTAGGTTTATTATGGAGTATTTTTATTTCACGTACTGTATTATAAAGTGCTGTTTGGATTTGTGAGGTTTCGTACTTTTTACCAACATGCTTTTAAAGGTGCTAATGTGACATACAGAGTCGTAAGATATTCTAAGTTTTCGTACGATGTTTAAATGACTCGGAGGAATTCATTTGGTTTTTTTTTGGAGTTTTATAATTTCGTACGGTGTTGTTAGGAGTTTTAAAGATTCCAACATTATACTAACATGCTTTTCAAAGTGCTAATATGGCATAAAGAGTCGTAAGATGTCTTAAGTTGGCGTATGACGTTCAAGGACTCGGACGAATTCATTAGGTGTATTATGGAGTTTTAAAGTTTCGTACGGTGGTGTAAGATGTTCTTAGGAGTTGTAATACTTCCTTAATTATTCTAATGTGCTTTTCATGTTGCTAATGTCGCATACTGAGTCGTAACATGTCCTGAGTTGTCGTACGATGTTCAAAGGACTTTGACAAATTCATTAGGTTTAATATGGAGTTTTAAGGTTTTGTTCGGTGTTGTTAGGAGTTGTAAGGTGTCCTATATTACACTAACGTGATTTTCAAGGTGCTAATGTGCATACAGAGCCGTAAGATGTTCTAAGTTGTCGTACGATGTTCAAAGGACTCGGATGAATTCATTAGGTTTATTATGGAGTATTTTTATTTTACGTACAGTATTATAATGTGTTGTTAGGATTTGTGAGGTTTCGTACTTTTTACCAACATGCTTTTGAAGGTGCTAATGTGACATACAGAGTCGTAAGATACTCTAAGTTTTGGTACGATGTTTAAATGACTCAGAGGAATTCATTAGTTTTTTTTGGAGTTTTATAATTTCGTACGGTGTTGTTAGGAGTTTTAAAGATTCCAACATTATACTAACATGCTTTTCAAAGTGCTAATATGGCATAAAGAGTCGTAAGATGTCTTAAGTTGGCGTATGACGTTCAAAGGACTCGGACGAATTAATTAGGTGTATTATGGAGTTTTAAAGTTTCGTACGGTGATGTAAGATGTTCTTAGGAGTTGTAATGCGTCCTGAATTATTCTAACGTGCTTTTCATGTTGCTAGTGTCGCATAGTGAGTCGTAACATGTCCTGAGTTGTCGTACGATGTTCAAAGGACTTGGACAAATTCATTAGGTTTATTATGGAGTTTTAAGGTTTTGTTCGGTGTTGTTAAGAGTTGTAAGGTGTCCTATATTATACTAACGTGCTTATCAAGGTGCTAATGTGCATACAGAGCCGTAAGATGTCCTAAGTTGTTGTACGATGTTGAAAGGACTCGGATGAATTCATTAGGTTTATTATGGAGTATTTTTATTTCACGTATGGTATTATAATGTGCTGTTAGGATTTGTGAGGTTTCGTACTTTTTACCAACATGCTTTTCAAGGTGCTAATGTGACATACAGAGTCGTAAGATACTCTAAGTTTTCGTACGATGTTTAAATGACTCGGAGGAATTCATTAGGTTTTTTTTGGAGTTTTATAATTTCGTACGGTGTTGTTAGGAGTTTTAAAGATTCCAACATTATACTAACATGCTTTTCAAAGTGCTAATATGGCATAAAGAGTCGTAAGATGTCTTAAGTTGGCGTATGACGTTCAAAGGACTCGGACGAATTCATTAGGTGTATTATGGAGTTTTAAAGTTTCGTACGGTGATGTAAGATGTTCTTAGGAGTTGTAATACTTCCTTAATTATTCTAACGTGCTTTTCATGTTGCTAATGTCGCATACTGAGTCGTAACATGTCCTGAGTTGTCGTACGATGTTCAAAGGACTTTGACAAATCCATTAGGTTTAATATGGAGTTTTAAGGTTTTGTTCGGTGTTGTTAGGAGTTGTAAGGTGTCCTATATTACACTAACGTGATTTTCAAGGTGCTAATGTGCATACAGAGCCGTAAGATGTTCTAAGTTGTCGTACGATGTTCAAAGGACTCGGATGAATTCATTAGGTTTATTATGGAGTATTTTTATTTTACGTACGGTATTATAATGTGTTGTTAGGATTTGTGAGGTTTCGTACTTTTTACCAACATGCTTTTCAAGGTGCTAATGTGACATACAGAGTCGTAAGATACTCTAAGTTTTGGTACGATGTTTAAATGACTCGGAGGAATTCATTAGTTTTTTTTGGAGTTTTATAATTTCGTACGGTGTTGTTAGGAGTTTTAAAGATTCCAACATTATACTAACATGCTTTTCAAAGTGCTAATATGGCATAAAGAGTCGTAAGATGTCTTAAGTTGGCGTATGACGTTCAAAGGACTCGGACGAATTAATTAGGTGTATTATGGAGTTTTAAATTTTCGTACGGTGATGTAAGATGTTCTTAGGAGTTGTAATGCGTCCTGAATTATTCTAACGTCCTTTTCATGTTGCTAATGTCGCATAGTGAGTCGTAACATGTCCTGAGTTGTCGTACGATGTTCAAAGGACTTGGACAAATTCATTAGGTTTATTATGGAGTTTTAAGGTTTTGTTCGGTGTTGTTAGGAGTTGTAAGATGTCCTATATTATACTAACGTGCTTATCAAGGTGCTAATGTGCATACAGAGCCGTAAGATGTCCTAAGTTGTCGTACGATGTTGAAAGGACTCGGATGAATTCATTAGGTTTATTATGGAGTATTTTTATTTCACGTACTGTATTATAAAGTGCTGTTTGGATTTGTGAGGTTTCGTACTTTTTACCAACATGCTTTTAAAGGTGCTAATGTGACATACAGAGTCGTAAGATATTCTCAGTTTTCGTACGATGTTTAAATGACTCGGAGGAATTCATTTGGTTTTTTTTGGAGTTTTATAATTTCGTACGGTGTTGTTAGGAGTTTTAAAGATTCCAACATTATACTAACATGCTTTTCAAAGTGCTAATATGGCATAAAGAGTCGTAAGATGTCTTAAGTTGGCGTATGACGTTCAAGGACTCGGACGAATTCATTAGGTGTATTATGGAGTTTTAAAGTTTCGTACGGTGATGTAAGATGTTCTTAGGAGTTGTAATACTTCCTTAATTATTCTAATGTGCTTTTCATGTTGCTAATGTCGCATACTGATTCGTAACATGTCCTGAGTTGTCGTACGATGTTCAAAGGACTTTGACAAATTCATTAGGTTTAATATGGAGTTTTAAGGTTTTGTTCGGTGTTGTTAGGAGTTGTAAGGTGTCCTATATTACACTAACGTGATTTTCAAGGTGCTAATGTGCATACAGAGCCGTAAGATGTTCTAAGTTGTCGTACGATGTTCAAAGGACTCGGATGAATTCATTAGGTTTATTATGAAGTATTTTTATTTTACGTACGGTATTATAATGTGTTGTTAGGATTTGTGAGGTTTCGTACTTTTTACCAACATGCTTTTCAAGGTGCTAATGTGACATACAGAGTCGTAAGATACTCTAAGTTTTGGTACGATGTTTAAATGACTCAGAGGAATTCATTAATTTTTTTTGGAGTTTTATAATTTCGTACGGTGTTGTTAGGAGTTTTAAAGATTCCAACATTATACTAACATGCTTTTCAAAGTGCTAATATGGCATAAAGAGTCGTAAGATGTCTTAAGTTGGCGTATGACGTTCAAAGGACTCGGACGAATTAATTAGGTGTAATATGGAGTTTTAAAGTTTCGTACGGTGATGTAAGATGTTCTTAGGAGTTGTAATGCGTCCTGAATTATTCTAACGTGCTTTTCATGTTGCTAATGTCGCATAGTTTGTCGTAACATGTCCTGAGTTGTCGTACGATGTTCAAAGGACTTGGACAAATTCATTAGGTTTATTATGGAGTTTTAAGGTTTTGTTCGGTGTTGTTAGGAGTTGTAAGGTGTCCTATATTATACTAACGTGCTTATCAAGGTGCTAATGTGCATACAGAGCCGTAAGATGTCCTAAGTTGTTGTACGATGTTGAAAGGATTCGGATGAATTCATTAGGTTTATTATGGAGTATTTTTATTTCACGTACTGTATTATATAGTGCTGTTTGGATTTGTGAGGTTTCGTACTTTTTACCAACATGCTTTTAAAGGTGCTAATGTGACATACAGAGTCGTAAGATATTCTAAGTTTTCGTACGATGTTTAAATGACTCGGAGGAATTCATTTGGTTTTTTTTGGAGTTTTATAATTTCGTACGGTGTTGTTAGGAGTTTTAAAGATTCCAACATTATACTAACATGCTTTTCAAAGTGCTAATATGGCATAAAGAGTCGTAAGATGTCTTAAGTTGGCGTATGACGTTCAAGGACTCAGACGAATTCATTAGGTGTATTATGGAGTTTTAAAGTTTCGTACGGTGATGTAAGATGTTCCTAGGAGTTGTAATACTTCCTTAATTATTCTAATGTGCTTTTCATGTTGCTAATGTCGCATACTGAGTCGTAACATGTCCTGAGTTGTCGTACGATGTTCAAAGGACTTTGACAAATTCATTAGGTTTAATATGGAGTTTTAAGGTTTTGTTCGGTGTTGTTAGGAGTTGTAAGGTGTCCTATATTACACTAACGTGATTTTCAAGGTGCTAATGTGCATACAGAGCCGTAAGATGTTCTAAGTTGTCGTACGATGTTCAAAGGACTCGGATGAATTCATTAGGTTTATTATGGAGTATTTTTATTTTACGTACGGTATTATAATGTGTTGTTAGGATTTGTGAGGTTTCGTACTTTTTACCAACATGCTTTTCAAGGTGCTAATGTGACATACAGAGTCGTAAGATACTCTAAGTTTTGGTACGATGTTTAAATGACTCAGAGGAATTCATTAGTTTTTTTTGGAGTTTTATAATTTCGTACGGTGTTGTTAGGAGTTTTAAAGATTCCAACATTATACTAACATGCTTTTCAAAGTGCTAATATGGCATAAAGAGTCGTAAGATGTCTTAAGTTGGCGTATGACGTTCAAAGGACTCGGACGAATTAATTAGGTGTATTATGGAGTTTTAAAGTTTCGTACGGTGATGTAAGATGTTCTTAGGAGTTGTAATGCGTCCTGAATTATTCTAACGTGCTTTTCATGTTGCTAATGTCGCATAGTTTGTCGTAACATGTCCTGAGTTGTCGTACGATGTTCAAAGGACTTGGACAAATTCATTAGGTTTATTATGGAGTTTTAAGGTTTTGTTCGGTGTTGTTAGGAGTTGTAAGGTGTCCTATATTATACTAACGTGCTTATCAAGGTGCTAATGTGCATACAGAGCCGTAAGATGTCCTAAGTTGTTGTACGATGTTGAAAGGATTCAGATGAATTCATTAGGTTTATTATGGAGTATTTTTATTTCACGTACTGTATTATAAAGTGCTGTTTGGATTTGTGAGGTTTCGTACTTTTTACCAACATGCTTTTAAAGGTGCTAATGTGACATACAGAGTCGTAAGATATTCTAAGTTTTCGTACGATGTTTAAATGACTCGGAGGAATTCATTTGGTTTTTTTTGGAGTTTTATAATTTCGTACGGTGTTGTTAGGAGTTTTAAAGATTCCAACATTATACTAACATGCTTTTCAAAGTGCTAATATGGCATAAAGAGTCGTAAGATGTCTTAAGTTGGCGTATGACGTTCAAGGACTCGGACGAATTCATTAGGTGTATTATGGAGTTTTAAAGTTTCGTACGGTGATGTAAGATGTTCCTAGGAGTTGTAATACTTCCTTAATTATTCTAATGTGCTTTTCATGTTGCTAATGTCGCATACTGAGTCGTAACATGTCCTGAGTTGTCGTACGATGTTCAAAGGACTTTGACAAATTCATTAGGTTTAATATGGAGTTTTAAGGTTTTGTTCGGTGTTGTTAGGAGTTGTAAGGTGTCCTATATTACACTAACGTGATTTTCAAGGTGCTAATGTGCATACAGAGCCGTAAGATGTTCTAAGTTGTCGTACGATGTTCAAAGGACTCGGATGAATTCATTAGGTTTATTATGGAGTATTTTTATTTTACGTACGGTATTATAATGTGTTGTTAGGATTTGTGAGGTTTCGTACTTTTTACCAACATGCTTTTCAAGGTGCTAATGTGACATACAGAGTCGTAAGATACTCTAAGTTTTGGTACGATGTTTAAATGACTCAGAGGAATTCATTAGTTTTTTTTGGAGTTTTATAATTTCGTACGGTGTTGTTAGGAGTTTTAAAGATTCCAACATTATACTAACATGCTTTTCAAAGTGCTAATATGGCATAAAGAGTCGTAAGATGTCTTAAGTTGGCGTATGACGTTCAAAGGACTCGGACGAATTAATTAGGTGTATTATGGAGTTTTAAAGTTTCGTACGGTGATGTAAGATGTTCTTAGGAGTTGTAATGCGTCCTGAATTATTCTAACGTGCTTTTCATGTTGCTAATGTCGCATAGTGAGTCGTAACATGTCCTGAGTTGTCGTACGATGTTCAAAGGACTTGGACCAATTCATTAGGTTTATTATGGAGTTTTAAGGTTTTGTTCGGTGTTGTTAGGAGTTGTAAGGTGTCCTATATTATACTAACGTGCTTATCAAGGTGCTAATGTGCATACAGAGCCGTAAGATGTCCTAAGTTGTTGTACGATGTTGAAAGGACTCGGATGAATTCATTAGGTTTATTATGGAGTATTTTTATTTCACGTACGGTATTATAATGTGCTGTTAGGATTTGTGAGGTTTCGTACTTTTTACCAACATGCTTTTCAAGGTGCTAATGTGACATACAGAGTCGTAAGATACTCTAAGTTTTCGTACGATGTTTAAATGACTCGGAGGAATTCATTAGGTTTTTTTTGGAGTTTTATAATTTCGTACGGTGTTGTTAGGAGTTTTAAAGATTCCAACATTATACTAACATGCTTTTCAAAGTGCTAATATGGCATAAAGAGTCGTAAGATGTCTTAAGTTGGCGTATGACGTTCAAAGGACTCGGACGAATTCATTAGGTGTATTATGGAGTTTTAAAGTTTCGTACGGTGATGTAAGATGTTCTTAGGAGTTGTAATACTTCCTTAATTATTCTAATGTGCTTTTCATGTTGCTAATGTCGCATACTGAGTCGTAACATGTCCTGAGTTGTCGTACGATGTTCAAAGGACTTTGACAAATTCATTAGGTTTAATATGGAGTTTTAAGGTTTTGTTCGGTGTTGTTAGGAGTTGTAAGGTGTCCTATATTACACTAACGTGATTTTCAAGGTGCTAATGTGCATACAGAGCCGTAAGATGTTCTAAGTTGTCGTACGATGTTCAAAGGACTCGGATGAATTCATTAGGTTTATTATGGAGTATTTTTATTTTATGTACGGTATTATAATGTGCTGTTAGGATTTGTGAGGTTTCGTACTTTTTACCAACATGCTTTTCAAGGTGCTAATGTGACATACAGAGTCGTAAGATACTCTAAGTTTTCGTACGATGTTTAAATGACTCGGAGGAATTCATTAGGTTTTTTTTGGAGTTTTATAATTTCGTACGGTGTTGTTAGGAGTTTTAAAGATTCCAACATTATACTAACATGCTTTTCAAAGTGCTAATATGGCATAAAGAGTCGTAAGATGTCTTAAGTTGGCGTATGACGTTCAAAGGACTCGGACGAATTCATTAGGTGTATTATGGAGTTTTAAAGTTTCGTACGGTGATGTAAGATGTTCTTAGGAGTTGCAATGCTTTCTTAATTATTCTAAGGTGCTTTTCATTTTGCTAATGTCGCATACTGAGTCGTAACATGTCCTGAGTTGTCGTACGATGTTCAAAGGACTTTGACAAATTCATTAGGTTTATAATGGAGTTTTAAGGTTTTATTCGGTGTTGTTATGAGTTGTAAGGTGTCCTATATTATACTAACGTGCTCTTCAAGGTGCTAATGTGCATACAGAGCCGTAAGATGTTTTAAGTTGTCGTACGATGTTTAAAGGACTCGGATGAATTCATTAATTTTATTATGGAGTATTCTTATTTTACGTACGGTATTATAATGTGTTGTTAGGATTTGTGAGGTTTCGTACTTTTTACCAACATGCTTTTCAAGATGCTAATGTGACATACAGAGTCGTAAGATATTCTAAGTTTTCGTACGATGTTTAAATGACTCGGAGGAATTCATTAGGTTTTTTTTGGAGTTTTATAATTTCGTACGGTGTTGTTAGGAGTTTTAAAGATTCCAACATTATACTAACATGCTTTTCAAAGTGCTAATATGGCATAAAGAGTCGTAAGATGTCTTAAGTTGGCGTATGACGTTCAAAGGACTCGGACGAATTCATTAGGTGTATTATGGAGTTTTAAAGTTTCGTACGGTGATGTAAGATGTTCTTAGGAGTTGCAATGCTTTCTTAATTATTCTAAGGTGCTTTTCATTTTGCTAATGTCGCATACTGAGTCGTAACATGTCCTGAGTTGTCGTACGATGTTCAAAGGACTTTGACAAATTCATTAGGTTTATTATGGAGTTTTAAGGTTTTGTTCGGTGTTGTTAGGAGTTGTAAGGTGTCCTATATTATACTAACGTGCTTATCAAGGTGCTAATGTGCATACAGAGCCGTAAGATGTCCTAAGTTGTCGTACGATGTTCAAAGGACTCGGATGAATTCATTAGGTTTATTATGGAGTATTTTTATTTCACGTACGGTATTATAATGTGTTGTTAGGATTTGTGAGCTTTCGTACTTTTTACCAACATGCTTTTCAAGGTGCTAATGTGACATACAGAGTCGTAAGATATTCTAAGTTTTCGTACGATGTTTAAATGACTCGGAGGAATTCATTAGTTTTTTTTGGAGTTTTATAATTTCGTACGGTGTTGTTAGGAGTTTTAAAGATTCCAACATTATACTAACATGCTTTTCAAAGAGCTAATATGGCATAAAGAGTCGTAAGATGTCTTAAGTTGGCGTATGACGTTCAAAGGACTCGGACGAATTAATTAGGTGTATTATGGAGTTTTAAAGTTTCGTACGGTGATGTAAGATGTTCTTAGGAGTTGTAATGCGTCCTGAATTATTCTAACGTGCTTTTCATGTTGCTAATGTCGCATAGTGAGTCGTAACATGTCCTGAGTTGTCGTACGATGTTCAAAGGACTTGGACAAATTCATTAGGTTTATTATGGAGTTTTAAGGTTTTGTTCGGTGTTGTTAGGAGTTGTAAGGTGTCCTATATTATACTAACGTGCTTATCAAGGTGCTAATGTGCATACAGAGCCGTAAGATGTCCTAAGTTGTCGTACGATGTTGAAAGGACTCGGATGAATTCATTAGGTTTATTATGAAGTATTTTTATTTCACGTACTGTATTATAATGTGCTGTTTGGATTTGTGAGGTTTCGTACTTTTTACCAACATGCTTTTAAAGGTGCTAATGTGACATACAAAGTCGTAAGATACTCTAAGTTTTCGTACGATGTTTAAATGACTCGGAGGAATTCATTAGGTTTTTTTTGGAGTTTTATAATTTCGTACGGTGTTGTTAGGAGTTTTAAAGATTCCAACATTATACTAACATGCTTTTCAAAGTGCTAATATGGCATAAAGAGTCGTAAGATGTCTTAAGTTGGCGTATGACGTTCAAAGGACTCGGACGAATTCATTAGGTGTATTATGGAGTTTTAAAGTTTCGTACGGTGATGTAAGATGTTCTTAGGAGTTGTAATACTTCCTTAATTATTCTAACGTGCTTTTCATGTTGCTAATGTCGCATACTGAGTCGTAACATGTCCTGAGTTGTCGTACGATGTTCAAAGGACTTTGACAAATTCATTAGGTTTAATATGGAGTTTTAAGGTTTTGTTCGGTGTTGTTAGGAGTTGTAAGGTGTCCTATATTATACTAACGTGCTTTTCAAGGTGCTAATGTGCATACAGAGCCGTAAGATGTCCTAAGTTGTCGTACGATGTTCAAAGGACTCGGATGAATTCATTAGGTTTATTATGGAGTATTTTTATTTCACGTACGGTATTATAATGTGTTGTTAGGATTTGTGAGGTTTCGTACTTTTTACCAACATGCTTTTCAAGGTGCTAATGTGACATACAGAGTCGTAAGATACTCTAAGTTTTGGTACGATGTTTAAATGACTCGGAGGAATTCATTAGTTTTTTTTGGAGTTTTATAATTTCGTACGGTGTTGTTAGGAGTTTTAAAGATTCCAACATTATACTAACATGCTTTTCAAAGTGCTAATATGGCATAAAGAGTCGTAAGATGTCTTAATTTGGCGTATGACGTTCAAAGGACTCGGACGAATTCATTAGGTGTATTATGGAGTTTTAAAGTTTCGTACGGTGATGTAAGATGTTCTTAGGATTTGTAATACTTCCTTAATTATTCTAACGTGCTTTTCATGTTGCTAATGTCGCATACTGAGTCGTAACATGTCCTGAGTTGTCGTACGATGTTCAAAGGACTTTGACAAATTCATTAGGTTTAATATGGAGTTTTAAGGTTTTGTTCGGTGTTGTTAGGAGTTGTAAGGTGTCCTATATTATACTAACGTGATTTTCAAGGTGCTAATCTGCATACAGAGCCGTAAGATGTTCTAAGTTGTCGTACGATGTTCAAAGGACTCGTATGAATTCATTAGGTTTATTATGGAGTATTTTTATTTTACGTACGATATTATATTGTGTTGTTAGGATTTGTGAGGTTTCATACTTTTTACCAACATGCTTTTCAAGGTGCTAATGTGACATACAGAGTCGTAAGATACTCTAAGTTTTGGTACGATGTTTAAATAACTCGGAGGAATTCATTAGTTTTTTTTGGAGTTTTATAATTTCGTACGGTGTTGTTAGGAGTTTTAAAGATTCCAACATTATACTAACATGCTTTTCAAAGTGCTAATATGGCATAAAGAGTCGTAAGATGTCTTAAGTTGGCGTATGACGTTCAAAGGACTCGGAGGAATTAATTAGGTGTATTATGGAGTTTTAAAGTTTCGTACGGTGATGTAAGATGTTCTTAGGAGTTGTAATGCGTCCTGAATTATTCTAACGTGCTTTTCATGTTGCTAATGTCGCATAATGAGTCGTAACATGTCCTGAGTTGTCGTACGATGTTCAAAGGACTTGGACAAATTCATTAGGTTTATTATGGAGTTTTCAGGTTTTGTTCGGTGTTGTTAGGAGTTGTAAGGTGTCCTATATTATACTAACGTGCTTATCAAGGTGCTAATGTGCATACAGAGCCGTAAGATGTCCTAAGTTGTCGTACGATGTTGAAAGGACTCGGATGAATTCATTAGGTTTATTATGAAGTATTTTTATTTCACGTACTGTATTATAATGTGCTGTTTGGATTTGTGAGGTTTCGTACTTTTTACCAACATGCTTTTAAAGGTGCTAATGTGACATACAAATTCGTAAGATACTCTAAGTTTTCGTACGATGTTTAAATGACTCGGAGGAATTCATTAGGTTTTTTTTGGAGTTTTATAATTTCGTACGGTGTTGTTAGGAGTTTTAAAGATTCCAACATTATACTAACATGCTTTTCAAAGTGCTAATATGGCATAAAGAGTCGTAAGATGTCTTAAGTTGGCGTATGACGTTCAAAGGACTCGGACGAATTCATTAGGTGTATTATGGAGTTTTAAAGTTTCGTACGGTGATGTAAGATGTTCTTAGGAGTTGTAATACTTCCTTAATTATTCTAACGTGCTTTTCATGTTGCTAATGTCGCATACTGAGTCGTAACATATCCTGAGTTGTCGTACGATGTTCAAAGGACTTTGACAAATTCATTAGGTTTAATATGGAGTTTTAAGGTTTTGTTCGGTGTTGTTAGGAGTTGTAAGGTGTCCTATATTATACTAACGTGATTTTCAAGGTGCTAATGTGCATACAGAGCCGTAAGATGTTCTAAGTTGTCGTACGATGTTCAAAGGACTCGGATGAATTCATTAGGTTTATTATGGAGTATTTTTATTTTACGTACGATATTATAATGTGTTGTTAGGATTTGTGAGGTTTCGTACTTTTTACCAACATGCTTTTCAAGGTGCTAATGTGACATACAGAGTCGTAAGATACTCTAAGTTTTGGTACGATGTTAAAATAACTCGGAGGAATTCATTAGTTTTTTTTGGAGTTTTATAATTTCGTACGGTGTTGTTAGGAGTTTTAAAGATTCCAACATTATACTAACATGCTTTTCAAAGTGCTAATATGGCATAAAGAGTCGTAAGATGTCTTAAGTTGGCGTATGACGTTCAAAGGACTCGGACGAATTAATTAGGTGTATTATGGAGTTTTAAAGTTTCGTACGGTGATGTAAGATGTTCTTAGGAGTTGTAATGCGTCCTGAATTATTCTAACGTGCTTTTCATGTTGCTAATGTCGCATAGTGAGTCGTAACATGTCCTGAGTTGTCGTACGATGTTCAAAGGACTTGGACAAATTCATTAGGTTTATTATGGAGTTTTAAGGTTTTGTTCGGTGTTGTTAGGAGTTGTAAGGTGTCCTATATTATACTAACGTGTTTATCAAGGTGCTAATGTGCATACAGAGCCGTAAGATGTCCTAAGTTGTCGTACGATGTTGAAAGGACTCGGATGAATTCATTAGGTTTATTATGAAGTATTTTTATTTCACGTACTGTATTATAATGTGCTGTTTGGATTTGTGAGGTTTCGTACTTTTTACCAACATGCTTTTAAAGGTGCTAATGTGACATACAAAGTCGTAAGATACTCTAAGTTTTCGTACGATGTTTAAATGACTCGGAGGAATTCATTAGGTTTTTTTTGGAGTTTTATAATTTCGTACGGTGTTGTTAGGAGTTTTAAAGATTCCAACATTATACTAACATGCTTTTCAAAGTGCTAATATGGCATAAAGAGTCGTAAGATGTCTTAAGTTGGCGTATGACGTTCAAAGGACTCGGACGAATTCATTAGGTGTATTATGGAGTTTTAAAGTTTCGTACGGTGATGTAAGATGTTCTTAGGAGTTGTAATATTTCCTTATTTATTCTAACGTGCTTTTCATGTTGCTAATGTCGCATACTGAGTCGTAACATGTCCTGAGTTGTCGTACGATGTTCAAAGGACTTTGACAAATTCATTAGGTTTAATATGGAGTTTTAAGGTTTTGTTCGGTGTTGTTAGGAGTTGTATGGTGTCCTATATTACACTAACGTGATTTTCAAGGTGCTAATGTGCATACAGAGCCGTAAGATGTTCTAAGTTGTCGTACGATGTTCAAAGGACTCGGATGAATTCATTAGGTTTATTATGGAGTATTTTTATTTTACGTACGGTATTATAATGTGTTGTTAGGATTTGTGAGGTTTCGTACTTTTTACCAACATGCTTTTCAAGGTGCTAATGTGACATACAGAGTCGTAAGATACTCTAAGTTTTGGTACGATGTTTAAATGACTCGGAGGAATTCATTAGTTTTTTTTGGAGTTTTATAATTTCGTACGGTGTAGTTAGGAGTTTTAAAGATTCCAACATTATACTAACATGCTTTTCAAAGTGCTAATATGGCATAAAGAGTCGTAAGATGTCTTAAGTTGGCGTATGACGTTCAAAGGACTCGGACGAATTAATTAGGTGTATTATGGAGTTTTAAAGTTTCGTACGGTGATGTAAGATGTTCTTAGGAGTTGTAATGCGTCCTGAATTATTCTAACGTCCTTTTCATGTTGCTAATGTCGCATAGTGAGTCGTAACATGTCCTGAGTTGTCGTACGATGTTCAAAGGACTTGGACAAATTCATTAAGTTTATTATGGAGTTTTAAGATTTTGTTCGGTGTTGTTAGGTGTTGTAAGGTGTCCTATATTATACTAACGTGCTTATCAAGGTGCTAATGTGCATACAGAGCCGTAAGATGTGCTAAGTTGTCGTACGATGTTGAAAGGACTCGGATGAATTCATTAGGTTTATTATGGAGTATTTTTATTTCACGTACTGTATTATAAAGTGCTGTTGGGATTTGTGAGGTTTCGTACTTTTTACCAACATGCTTTTAAAGGTGCTAATGTGACATATAGAGTCGTAAGATATTCTAAGTTTTCGTACGATGTTTAAATGACTCGGAGGAATTCATTTGGTTTTTTTTGGAGTTTTATAATTTCATACGGTGTTGTTAGGAGTTTTAAAGATTCCAACATTATACTAACATGCTTTTCAAAGTGCTAATATGGCATAAAGAGTCGTAAGATGTCTTAAGTTGGCGTATGACGTTCAAGGACTCGGACGAATTCATTAGGTGTATTATGGAGTTTTAAAGTTTCGTACGGTGATGTAAGATGTTCTTAGGAGTTGTAATACTTCCTTAATTATTCTAATGTGCTTTTCATGTTGCTAATGTCGCATACTGAGTCGTAACATGTCCTGAGTTGTCGTACGATGTTCAAAGGACTTTGACAAATTCATTAGGTTTAATATGGAGTTTTAAGGTTTTGTTCGGTGTTGTTAGGAGTTGTAAGGTGTCCTATAATACACTAACGTGATTTTCAAGGTGCTAATGTGCATACAGAGCCGTAAGATGTTCTAAGTTGTCGTACGATGTTCAAAGGACTCGGATGAATTCATTAGGTTTATTATGGAGTATTTTTATTTTACGTACGATATTATAATGTGTTGTTAGGATTTGTGAGGTTTCATACTTTTTACCAACATGCTTTTCAAGGTGCTAATGTGACATACAGAGTCGTAAGATACTCTAAGTTTTGGTACGATGTTTAAATGACTAGGAGGAATTCATTAGTTTTTTTTGGAGTTTTATAATTTCGTACGGTGTTGTTAAGAGTTTTAAAGATTCCAACATTATACTAACATGCTTTTCAAAGTGCTAATATGGCATAAAGAGTCGTAAGATGTCTTAAGTTGGCGTATGACGTTCAAAAGACTCGGAGGATTTAATTAGGTGTATTATGGAGTTTTAAAGTTTCGTACGGTGATGTAAGATGTTCTTAGGAGTTGTAATGCGTCCTGAATTATTCTAACGTGCTTTTCATGTTGCTAATGTCGCATAATGAGTCGTAACATGTCCTGAGTTGTCGTACGATGTTCAAAGGACTTGGACAAATTCATTAGGTTTATTATGGAGTTTTAAGGTTTTGTTCGGTGTTGTTAGGAGTTGTAAGGTGTCCTATATTATACTAACGTGCTTATCAAGGTGCTAATGTGCATACAGAGCCGTAAGATGTCCTAAGTTGTCGTACGATGTTGAAAGGACTCGGATGAATTCATTAGGTTTATTATGAAGTATTTTTATTTCACGTACTGTATTATAATGTGCTGTTTGGATTTGTGAGGTTTCGTACTTTTTACCAACATGCTTTTAAAGGTGCTAATGTGACATACAAAGTCGTAAGATACTCTAAGTTTTCGTACGATGTTTAAATGACTCGGAGGAATTCATTAGGTTTTTTTTGGAGTTTTATAATTTCGTACGGTGTTGTTAGGAGTTTTAAAGATTCCAACATTATACTAACATGCTTTTCAAAGTGCTAATATGGCATAAAGAGTCGTAAGATTTCTTAAGTTGGCGTATGACGTTCAAAGGACTCGGACGAATTCATTAGGTGTATTATGGAGTTTTAAAGTTTCGTACGGTGATGTAAGATGTTCTTAGGAGTTGTAATACTTCCTTAATTATTCTAACGTGCTTTTCATGTTGCTAATGTCGCATACTGAGTCGTAACATGTCCTGAGTTGTCGTACGATGTTCAAAGGACTTTGACAAATTCATTAGGTTTAATATGGAGTTTTAAGGTTTTGTTCGGTGTTGTTAGGAGTTGTAAGGTGTCCTATATTATACTAACGTGATTTTCAAGGTGTTAATGTGCATACAGAGCCGTAAGATGTTCTAAGTTGTCGTACGATGTTCAAAGGACTCGGATGAATTCATTAGGTTTATTATGGAGTATTTTTATTTTACGTACGATATTATAATGTGTTGTTAGGATTTGTGAGGTTTCGTACTTTTTACCAACATGCTTTTCAAGGTGCTAATGTGACATACAGAGTCGTAAGATACTCTAAGTTTTGGTACGATGTTTAAATGACTCGGAGGAATTCATTAGTTTTTTTTGGGGTTTTATAATTTCGTACGGTGTTGTTAGGAGTTTTAAAGATTCCAACATTATACTAACATGCTTTTCAAAGTGCTAATATGGCATAAAGAGTCGTAAGATGTCTTAAGTTGGCGTATGACGTTCAAAGGACTCGGACGAATTAAGTAGGTGTATTATGGAGTTTTAAAGTTTCGTACGGTGATGTAAGATGTTCTTAGGAGTTGTAATGCGTCCTGAATTATTCTAACGTGCTTTTCATGTTGCTAATGTCGCATAGTGAGTCGTAACATGTCCTGAGTTGTCGTATGATGTTCAAAGGACTTGGACAAATTCATTAGGTTTATTATGGAGTTTTAAGGTTTTGTTCGGTGTTGTTAGGAGTTGTAAGGTGTCCTATATTATACTAACGTGCTTATCAAGGTGCTAATGTACATACAGAGCCGTAAGATGTCCTAAGTTGTTGTACAATGTTGAAAGGACTCGAATGAATTCATTAGGTTTATTATGAAGTATTTTTATTTCACGTACTGTATTATAATGTGCTGTTTGGATTTGTGAGGTTTCGTACTTTTTACCAACATGCTTTTAAAGGTGCTAATGTGACATACAAAGTCGTAAGATACTCTAAGTTTTCGTACGATGTTTAAATGACTCGGAGGAATTCATTAGGTTATTTTTGGAGTTTTATAATTTCGTACGGTGTTGTTAGGAGTTTTAAAGATTCCAACATTATACTAACATGCTTTTCAAAGTGCTAATATGGCATAAAGAGTCGTAAGATGTCTTAAGTTGGCGTATGACGTTCAAAGGACTCGGACGAATTCATTAGGTGTATTATGGAGTTTTAAAGTTTCGTACGGTGATGTAAGATGTTCTTAGGAGTTGTAATACTTCCTTAATTATTCTAACGTGCTTTTCATGTTGCTAATGTCGCATACTGAGTCGTAACATGTCCTGAGTTGTCGTACGATGTTCAAAGGACTTTGACAAATTCATTAGGTTTAATATGGAGTTTTAAGGTTTTGTTCGGTGTTGTTAGGAGTTGTATGGTGTCCTATATTACACTAACGTGATTTTCAAGGTGCTAATGTGCATACAGAGCCGTAAGATGTTCTAAGTTGTCGTACGATGTTCAAAGGACTCGGATGAATTCATTAGGTTTATTATGGAGTATTTTTATTTTACGTACGATATTATAATGTGTTGTTAGGATTTGTGAGGTTTCGTACTTTTTACCAACATGCTTTTCAAGGTGCTAATGTGACATACAGAGTCGTAAGATACTCTAAGTTTTGGTACGATGTTTAAATGACTCGGAGGAATTCATTAGTTTTTTTTGGAGTTTTATAATTTCGTACGTTGTTGTTAGGAGTTTTAAAGATTCCAACATTATACTAACATGCTTTTCAAAGTGCTAATATGGCATAAAGAGTCGTAAGATGTCTTAAGTTGGCGTATGACGTTCAAAGGACTCGGACGAATTAATTAGGTGTATTATGGAGTTTTAAAGTTTCGTACGGTGATGTAAGATGTTCTTAGGAGTTGTAATGCGTCCTGAATTATTCTAACGTGCTTTTCATGTTGCTAATGTCGCATAATGAGTCGTAACATGTCCTGAGTTGTCGTACGATGTTCAAAGGACTTGGACAAATTCATTAGGTTTATTATGGAGTTTTAAGGTTTTGTTCGGTGTTGTTAGGAGTTGTAAGGTGTCCTATATTATACTAACGTGCTTATCAAGGTGCTAATGTGCATACAGAGCCGTAAGATGTCCTAAGTTGTCGTACAATGTTGAAAGGACTCGGATGAATTCATTAGGTTTTATATGGAGTATTTTTATTTTACGTACGATATTATAATGTGTTGTTAGGATTTGTGAGGTTTCGTACTTTTTACCAACATGCTTTTCAAGGTGCTAATGTGACATACAGAGTGGTAAGATATTGTAAGTTTTCGTACGATGTTTAAATGACTCAGAGGAATTCATTAGGTTTTTTTTGGAGTTTTATAATTTCGTACGGTGTTGTTAGGAGTTTTAAAGATTCCAACATTATACTAACATGCTTTTCAAAGTGCTAATATGGCATAAAGAGTCGTAAGATGTCTTAAGTTGGCGTATGACGTTCAAAGGACTCGGACGAATTCATTAGGTGTATTATGGAGTTTTAAAGTTTCGTACGGTGATGTAAGATGTTCTTAGGAGTTGTAATACTTCCTTAATTATTCTAACGTGCTTTTCATGTTGCTAACGTCGCATACTGAGTCGTAACATGTCCTGAGTTGTCGTACGATGTTCAAAGGACTTTGACAAATTCATTAGGTTTAATATGGAGTTTTAAGGTTTTGTTCGGTGTTGTTAGGAGTTGTAAGGTGTCCTATATTATACTAACGTGATTTTCAAGGTGCTAGTGTGCATACAGAGCCGTAAGATGTTCTAAGTTGTCGTACGATGTTCAAAGGACTCGGATGAATTCATTAGGTTTATTATGGAGTATTTTTATTTTACGTACGATATTATAATGTGTTGTTAGGATTTGTGAGGTTTCGTACTTTTTACCAACATGCTTTTCAAGGTGCTAATGTGACATACAGAGTGGTAAGATATTGTAAGTTTTCGTACGATGTTTAAATGACTCAGAGGAATTCATTAGGTTTTTTTTGGAGTTTTATAATTTCGTACGGTGTTGTTAGGAGTTTTAAAGATTCCAACATTATACTAACATGCTTTTCAAAGTGCTAATATGGCATAAAGAGTCGTAAGATGTCTTAAGTTGGCGTATGACGTTCAAAGGACTCGGACGAATTAATTAGGTGTATTATGGAGTTTTAAAGTTTCGTACGGTGATGTAAGATGTTCTTAGGAGTTGCAATGCTTTCTTAATTATTCTAAGGTGCTTTTCATTTTGCTAACGTCGCATACTGAGTCGTAACATGTCCTAAGTTGTCGTACGATGTTCAAAGGACTTTGACAAATTCATTAGGTTTATTATGGAGTTTTAAGGTTTTGTTCGGTGTTGTTAGGAGTTGTAAGGTGTCCTATATTATACTAACGTGTTTTTCAAGGTGCTAATGTGCATACAGAGCCGTAAGATGTTTTAAGTTGTCGTACGATGTTCAAAGGACTCGGATGAATTCATTAGGTTTATTATGGAGTATTCTTATTTTATGTACGGTATTATAATGTGTTATTAGGATTTGTGAGGTTTCGTACTTTTTACGAACATGCTTTTCAAGGTGCTAATGTGACATACAGACTCGTAAGATATTCTAAGTTTTCGTACGATGTTTAAATGACTCGGAGGAATTCATTAGGTTTTTTTTGGAGTTTTATAATTTCGTACGGTGTTGTTAGGAGTTTCAAAGATTCCAACATTATACTAACATGCTTTTCAAAGTGCTAATATGGCATAAAGAGTCGTAAGATGTCTTAAGTTGGCGTATGACGTTCAAAGGACTCGGACGAATTAATTAGGTGTATTATGGAGTTTTAAAGTTTCGTACGGTGATGTAAGATGTTCTTAGGAGTTGCAATGCTTTCTTAATTATTCTAAGGTGCTTTTCATTTTGCTAACGTCGCATACTGAGTCGTAACATGTCCTAAGTTGTCGTACGATGTTCAAAGGACTTTGACAAATTCATTAGGTTTATTATGGAGTTTTAAGGTTTTGTTCGGTGTTGTTAGGAGTTGTAAGGTGTCCTATATTATACTAACGTGTTTTTCAAGGTGCTAATGTGCATACAGAGCCGTAAGATGTTTTAAGTTGTCGTACGATGTTCAAAGGACTCGGATGAATTCATTAGGTTTATTATGGAGTATTCTTATTTTATGTACGGTATTATAATGTGTTATTAGGATTTGTGAGGTTTCGTACTTTTTACCAACATGCTTTTCAAGGTGCTAATGTGACATACAGACTCGTAAGATATTCTAAGTTTTCGTACGATGTTTAAATGACTCGGAGGAATTCATTAGGTTTTTTTTGGAGTTTTATAATTTCGTACGGTGTTGTTAGGAGTTTCAAAGATTCCAACATTATACTAACATGCTTTTCAATGTGCTAATATGGCATAAAGAGTCGTAAGATGTCTTAAGTTGGCGTATGACGTTCAAAGGACTCGGACGAATTAATTAGGTGTATTATGGAGTTTTAAAGTTTCGTACGGTGATGTAAGATGTTCTTAGGAGTTGCAATGCTTTCTTAATTATTCTAAGGTGCTTTTCATTTTGCTAATGTCGCATACTGAGTCGTAACATGTCCTAAGTTGTCGTACGATGTTCAAAGGACTTTGACAAATTCATTAGGTTTATTATGGAGTTTTAAGGTTTTGTTCGGTGTTGTTAGGAGTTGTAAGGTGTCCTATATTATACTAACGTGCTTTTCAAGGTGCTAATGTGCATACAGAGCCGTAAGATGTTTTAAGTTGTCGTACGATGTTCAAAGGACTCGGATGAATTCATTAGGTTTATTATGGAGTATTTTTATTTTACGTACGGTATTATAATGTGTTGTTAGGATTTGTGAGGTTTCGTACTTTTTACCAACATGCTTTTCAAGGTGCTAATGTGACATACAGAGTCGTAAGATATTCTAAGTTTTCGTACGATGTTTAAATGACTCAGAGGAATTCATTAGGTTTTTTTTGGAGTTTTATAATTTCGTACGGTGTTGTTAGGAGTTTTAAAGATTCCAACATTATACTAACATGCTTTTCAAAGTGCTAATATGGCATAAAGAGTCGTAAGATGTCTTAAGTTGGCGTATGACGTTCAAAGGACTCGGACGAATTAATTAGGTGTATTATGGAGTTTTAAAGTTTCGTACGGTGATGTAAGATGTTCTTAGGAGTTGCAATGCTTTCTTAATTATTCTAAGGTGCTTTTCATTTTGCTAATGTCGCATACTGAGTCGTAACATGTCCTAAGTTGTCGTACGATGTTCAAAGGACTTTGACAAATTCATTAGGTTTATTATGGAGTTTTAAGGTTTTGTTCGGTGTTGTTAGGAGTTGTAAGGTGTCCTATATTATACTAACGTGCTTTTCAAGGTGCTAATGTGCATACAGAGCCGTAAGATGTTTTAAGTTGTCGTACGATGTTCAAAGGACTCGGATGAATTCATTAGGTTTATTATGGAGTATTCTTATTTTATGTACGGTATTATAATGTGTTATTAGGATTTGTGAGGTTTCGTACTTTTTACCAACATGCTTTTCAAGGTGCTAATGTGACATACAGACTCGTAAGATATTCTAAGTTTTCGTACGATGTTTAAATGACTCGGAGGAATTCATTAGGTTTTTTTTGGAGTTTTATAATTTCGTACGGTGTTGTTAGGAGTTTCAAAGATTCCAACATTATACTAACATGCTTTTCAAAGTGCTAATATGGCATAAAGAGTCGTAAGATGTCTTAAGTTGGCGTATGACGTTCAAAGGACTCGGACGAATTAATTAGGTGTATTATGGAGTTTTAAAGTTTCGTACGGTGATGTAAGATGTTCTTAGGAGTTGCAATGCTTTCTTAATTATTCTAAGGTGCTTTTCATTTTGCTAACGTCGCATACTGAGTCGTAACATGTCCTAAGTTGTCGTACGATGTTCAAAGGACTTTGACAAATTCATTAGGTTTATTATGGAGTTTTAAGGTTTTGTTCGGTGTTGTTAGGAGTTGTAAGGTGTCCTATATTATACTAACGTGTTTTTCAAGGTGCTAATGTGCATACAGAGCCGTAAGATGTTTTAAGTTGTCGTACGATGTTCAAAGGACTCGGATGAATTCATTAGGTTTATTATGGAGTATTCTTATTTTATGTACGGTATTATAATGTGTTATTAGGATTTGTGAGGTTTCGTACTTTTTACCAACATGCTTTTCAAGGTGCTAATGTGACATACAGACTCGTAAGATATTCTAAGTTTTCGTACGATGTTTAAATGACTCGGAGGAATTCATTAGGTTTTTTTTGGAGTTTTATAATTTCGTACGGTGTTGTTAGGAGTTTCAAAGATTCCAACATTATACTAACATGCTTTTCAATGTGCTAATATGGCATAAAGAGTCGTAAGATGTCTTAAGTTGGCGTATGACGTTCAAAGGACTCGGACGAATTAATTAGGTGTATTATGGAGTTTTAAAGTTTCGTACGGTGATGTAAGATGTTCTTAGGAGTTGTAATGCTTCCTGATTTATTCTAACGTGCTTTTCATGTTGCTAATGTCGCATACTGAGTCGTAACAAGTCCTGAGTTGTCGTACGATGTTCAAAGGACTTGGACAAATTCATTAGGTTTATTATGGAGTTTTAAGCTTTTGTTCGGTGTTGTTAGTTGTTGTAAGGTGTCCTATATTATACTAACGTGCTTTTCAAGGTGCTAATGTGCATACAGAGCCGTAAGATGTTCTAAGTTGTCGTACGATGTTCAAAGGACTCGGATGAATTCATTAGGTTTATTATGGAGTATTTTTATTTTACGTACGGTATTATAATGTGTTGTTAGGATTTGTGAGGTTTCGTACTTTTTACCAACATGCTTTTCAAGGTGCTAATGTGACATACAGAGTCGTAAGATATTCTAAGTTTTCGTACGATGTTTAAATGACTCGGAGGAATTCATTAGTTTTTTTTAGAGTTTTATAATTTCGTACGGTGTTGTTAGGAGTTGTAAAGATTCCAACATTATACTAACATGCTTTTCAAAGTGCTAATATGGCATAAAGAGTCGTAAGATGTCTTAAGTTGGCGTATGACGTTCAAAGGACTTCGACGAATTCATTAGGTGTATTATGGAGTTTTAAAGTTTCGTACGGTGATGTAAGATGTTCTTAGGAGTTGCAATGCTTTCTTAACTATTCTAACGTGCTTTTCATGTTGCTAATGTCGCATATTGAGTCGTAACATGTCCTGAGTTGTCGTACGATGTTCAAAGGACTTGGACAAATTTATTAGGTTTATTATGGAGTTCTAAGGTTTTGTTTGGTGTTGTTAGGAGTTGTAAGGTTTCCTATATTATACTAACGTGCTTTTCAAGGTGCTAATGTGCATACAGAGCCGTAAGATGTTCTAAGTTGTCGTACGTTGTTCAAAGGACTCGGATGAATTCATTAGGTTTATTATGTAGTATTTTTATTTTACGTACGGTATTATAATGTGTTGTTAGGATTTGTGAGGTTTCGTACTTTTTACCAACATGCGGTTCAAGGTGCTAATGTGACAAACAGAGTCGTAAGATATTCTAAGTTTTCTTACGATGTTTAAATGACTCGGAGGAATTCATTAGGTTTTTTTTGGAGTTTTATAATTTCGTACGGTGTTGTTAGGAGTTTTAAAGATTCCAACATTATACTAACATGCTTTTCAAAGTGCTAATATGGCATAAAGATTCGTAAGATGTCTTAAGTTGGCGTATGGCGTTCAAAGGACTCGGACGAATTCATTAGGTGTATTATGAAGTTTTAAAGTTTCGTACGGTGCTAATGTGACAAACAGAGTCGTAAGATATTCTAAGTTTTCGTACGATGTTTAAATGACTCGGAGGAATTCATTAGGTTTTTTTTGGAGTTTTATAATTTCGTACGGTGTTGTTAGGAGTTTTAAAGATTCCAACATTATACTAACATGCTTTTCAAAATGCTAATATGGCATAAAGATTCGTAAGATGTCTTAAGTTGGCGTATGGCGTTCAAAGGACTCGGACGAATTCATTAGGTGTATTATGAAGTTTTAAAGTTTCGTACGGTGCTAATGTGACAAACAGAGTCGTAAGATATTCTAAGTTTTCGTACGATGTTTAAATGACTCGGAGGAATTCATTAGGTTTTTTTTGGAGTTTTATAATTTCGTACGGTGTTGTTAGGAGTTTTAAAGATTCCAACATTATACTAACATGCTTTTCAAAGTGCTAATATTGCATAAAGATTCGAAAGATGTCTTAAGTTGGCGTATGGCGTTCAAAGGACTCGGACGAATTCATTAGGTGTATTATGAAGTTTTAAAGTTTCGTACGGTGAAGTAAGATGTTCTTAGGAGTTGTAATGCTTCCTTAATTATTCTAACGTGCTTTTCATGTTGCTAATGTCCCATATTGAGTCGTAACATGTCCTGAGTTGTCGTACGATGTTCAATAGACTTGGACAAAATCATTAGGTTTATTATGGAGTTTTAAGGTTTTGTTTGGTGTTGTTAGTTGTTGTAGGGTGTCCTATATTATACTAACGTGCTTTTCAAGGTGCTAATGTGCATACAGAGCCGTATGATGTTCTAAGTTGTCGTACGATGTTCAAAGGACTCGGATGAATTCATTAGGTTTATTATGGAGTATTTTTATTTTACGTACGGTATTATAATGTGTTGTTAGGATTTGTGAGGTTTCGTACTTTTTACCAACATGCTTTTCAAGGTGCTAATGTGACATACAGAGTCGTAAGATATTCTAAGTTTTCTTACGATGTTTAAATGACTCGGAGGAATTCATTAGTTTTTTTTGGAGTTTTATAATTTTGTACGGTGTTGTTAGGAGTTGTAAAGATTCCAACATTATACTAACATGCCTTTCAAAGTGCTAATATGGCATAAAGAGTCGTAAGATGTCTTAAGTTGGCGTATGACGTTCAAAGGACTCGGACGAATTCATTAGGTGTATTATGGAGTTTTAAAGATTTGTACGGTGATGTAAGATGTTCTTAGGAGTTGCAATGCTTTCTTAATTATTCTAATGTGCTTTTCATGTTGCTAATGTCGCATACTGAGTCGTAACATGTCCTGAGTTGTCGTACGATGTTCAAAGGACTTTGACAAATTCATTAGGTTTATTATGGAGTTTTAAGGTTTTGTTCGGTGTTGTTAGGAGTTGTAAGGTGTCCTATATTATACTAACGTGCTTTTCAAGGTGCTAATGTGCATACAGAGCCGTAAGATGTTCTAAGTTGTCGTACGATGTTCAAAGGACTCGGATGAATTAATTAGGTTTATTATGTAGTATTTTTATTTTACGTACGGTATTATAATGTGTTGTTAGGATTTGTGAGGTTTCGTACTTTTTACCAACAAGCTTTTCAAGGTGCTAATGTGACAAACAGTGTCGTAAGATATTCTAAGTTTTCGTACGATGTTTAAATGACTTTGAGGAATTCATTAGGTTTTTTTTGGTGTTTTATAATTTCGTACGGTGTTGTTAGGAGTTTTAAAGATTCCAACATTATACTAACATGCTTTTCAAAGTGCTAATATGGCATAAAGAGTCGTAAGATGTGTTAAGTTGGCGTATGACGTTCAAAGGACTTGGACGAATTCATTAGGTGTATTATGGAGTTTTAAAGTTTCGTACGGTGATGTAAGATGTTCTTAGGAGTTGCAATGCTTTCTTAATTATTCTAATGTGCTTTTCATGTTGCTAATGTCGCATACTGAGTCGTAACATGTCCTGAGTTGTCGTACGATGTTCAAAGGACTTTGACAAATTCATTTGGTTTATTATGGAGTTTTAAGGTTTTGTTCGGTGTTGTTAGGAGTTGTAAGGTGTCCTATATTATACTAACGTGCTTTTCAAGGTGCTAATGTGCATACAGAGCCGTAAGATGTTCTAAGTTGTCGTACGATGTTCAAAGGACTCAGATGAATTCATTAGGTTTATTATGTAGTATTTTTATTTTACGTACGGTATTATAATGTGTTGTTAGGATTTGTGAGGTTTCGTACTTTTTACCAACAAGCTTTTCAAGGTGCTAATGTGACAAACAGTGTCGTAAGATATTCTAAGTTTTCGTACGATGTTTAAATGACTTTGAGGAATTCATTAGGTTTTTTTTGGAGTTTTATAATTTCGTACGGTGTTGTTAGGAGTTTTAAAGATTCCAACATTATACTAACATGCTTTTCAAAGTGCTAATATGGCATAAAGAGTCGTAAGATGTGTTAAGTTGGCGTATGACGTTCAAAGGACTTGGACGAATTCATTAGGTGTATTATGGAGTTTTAAAGTTTCGTACGGTGATGTAAGATGTTCTTAGGAGTTGCAATGCTTTCTTAATTATTCTAATGTGCTTTTCATGTTGCTAATGTCGCATACTGAGTCGTAACATGTCCTGAGTTGTCGTACGATGTTCAAAGGACTTTGACAAATTCATTTGGTTTATTATGGAGTTTTAAGGTTTTGTTCGGTGTTGTTAGGAGTTGTAAGGTGTCCTATATTATACTAACGTGCTTTTCAAGGTGCTAATGTGCATACAGAGCCGTAAGATGTTCTAAGTTGTCGTACGATGTTCAAAGGACTCAGATGAATTCATTAGGTTTATTATGTAGTATTTTTATTTTACGTACGGTATTATAATGTGTTGTTAGGATTTGTGAGGTTTCGTACTCTTTACCAACATGCTTTTCAAGGTGCTAATGTGACAAACAGAGTCGTAAGATATTCTAAGTTTTCGTACGATGTTTAAATGACTCGGAGGAATTCATTAGGTTTTTTTTGGAGTTCATAATTTCGTACGGTGTTGTTAGGAGTTTTAAAGATTCCAACATTATACTAACATGCTTTTCAAAGTGCTAATATGGCATAAAGATTCGTAAGATGTCTTAAGTTGGCGTATGGCGTTCAAAGGACTCGGACGAATTCATTATGTGTATTATGAAGTTTTAAAGTTTCGTACGGTGAAGTAAGATGTTCTTAGGAGTTGTAATGCTTCCTTAATTATTCTAACGTGCTTTTCATGTTGCAAATGTCCAATATTGAGTCGTAACATGTCCTGAGTTGTCGTACGATGTTCAATAGACTTGGACAAAATCATTAGGTTTATTATGGAGTTTTAAGGTTTTGTTTGGTGTTGTTAGTTGTTGTAAGGTGTCCTATATTATACTAACGTGCTTTTCAAGGTGCTAATGTGCATACAGAGCCGTATGATGTTCTAAGTTGTCGTACGATGTTCAAAGGACTCGGACGAATTCATTAGGTTTATTATGGAGTATTTTTATTTTACGTACAGTATTATAATGTGTTGTTAGGATTTGTGAGGTTTCGTACTTTTCACCAACATGCTTTTCAAGGTGCTAATGTGACATACAGAGTCGTAAGATATTCTAAGTTTTCTTACGATGTTTAAATGACTCGGAGGAATTCATTAGTTTTTTTTGGAGTTTTATAATTTCGTACAGTGTTGTTAGGAGTTGTAAAGATTCCAACATTATACTAACATGCCTTTCAAAGTGCTAATATGGCATAAAGAGTCGTAAGATGTCTTAAGTTGGCGTATGACGTTCAAATGACTCGGACGAATTCATTAGGTGTATTATGGAGTTTTAAAGTTTTGTACGGTGATGTAAGATGTTCTTAGGAGTTGCAATGCTTTCTTAACTATTCTAACGTGCTTTTCATGTTGCTAATGTCGCATATTGAGTCGTAACATGTCCTGAGTTGTCGTACGATGTTCAAAGGACTTGGACAAAATCATTAGGTTTATTATGGAGTTTTAAGGTTTTGTTTGGTGTTGTTAGTTGTTGTAAGGTGTCCTATATTATACTAACGTGCTTTTCAAGGTGCTAATGTGCATACAGAGCCGTATGATGTTCTAAGTTGTCGTACGATGTTCAAAGGACTCGGATGAATTCATTAGGTTTATTATGGAGTATTTTTATTTTACGTACGGTATTATAATGTGTTGTTAGGATTTGTGAGGTTTCGTACTTTTTACCAACATGGTTTTCAAGGTGCTAATGTGACATACAGAGTCGTAAGATATTCTAAGTTTTCTTACGATGTTTAAATGACTCGGAGGAATTCATTAGTTTTTTTTGTAGATTTATAATTTCGTACGGTGTTGTTAGGAGTTGTAAAGATTCCAACATTATACTAACATGCCTTTCAAAGTGCTAATATGGCATAAAGAGTCGTAAGATGTCTTAAGTTGGCGTATGACGTTCAAAGGACTCGGACGAATTCATTAGGTGTATTATGGAGTTTTAAAGTTTTGTACGGTGATGTAAGATGTTCTTAGGAGTTGCAATGCTTTCTTAACTATTCTAACGTGCTTTTCATGTTGCTAATGTCGCATATTAAGTCGTAACATGTCCTGAGTTGTCGTACGATGTTCAAAGGACTTGGACAAATTCATTCGGTTTATTATGGAGTTTTAAGGTTTTGTTTGGTGTTGTTAGGAGTTGTAAGGTGTCCTATATTATACTAACGTGCTTTTCAAGGTGCTAATGTGCATACAGAGCCGTAAGATGTTCTAAGTTGTCGTACGATGTTCAAAGGACTCGGATGAATTCATTAGGTTTATTATGTAGTATTTTTATTTTACGTACGGTATTATAATGTGTTGTTAGGATTTGTGAGGTTTCGTACTTTTTACCAACATGCTTTTCAAGGTGCTAATGTGACATACAGAGTCGTAAGATATTCTAAGTTTTCTTACGATGTTTAAATGACTCGGAGGAATTCATTAGTTTTTTTTGTAGTTTTATAATTTCGTACGGTGTTGTTAGGAGTTGTAAAGATTCCAACATTATACTAACATGCCTTTCAAAGTGCTAATATGGCATAAAGAGTCGTAAGATGTCTTAAGTTGGCGTATGACGTTCAAAGGACTCGGACGAATTCATTAGGTGTATTATGGAGTTTTAAAGTTTTGTACGGTGATGTAAGATGTTCTTAGGAGTTGCAATGTTTTCTTAACTATTCTAACGTGCTTTTCATGTTGCTAATGTCGCATATTAAGTCGTAACATGTCCTGAGTTGTCGTACGATATTCAAAGGACTTGGACAAATTCATTCGGTTTATTATGGAGTTTTAAGGTTTTGTTTGGTGTTGTTAGGAGTTGTAAGGTGTCCTATATTATACTAACGTGCTTTTCAAGGTGCTAATGTGCATACAGAGCCGTAAGATGTTCTAAGTTGTCGTACGATGTTCAAAGGACTCGGATGAATTCATTAGGTTTATTATGTAGTATTTTTATTTTACGTACGGTATTATAATGTGTTGTTAGGATTTGTGAGGTTTCGTACTTTTTACCAACATGCTTTTCAAGGTGCTAATGTGACAAACAGAGTCGTAAGATATTCTAAGTTTTCGTACGATGTTTAAATGACTTTGAGGAATTCATTAGGTTTTTTTTGGAGTTTTATAATTTCGTATGGTGTTGTTAGGAGTTTTAAAGATTCCAACATTATACTAACATGCTTTTCAAAGTGCTAATATGGCAAAAAGAGTCGTAAGATGTGTTAAGTTGGCGTATGACGTTCAAAGGACTTGGACGAATTCATTAGGTGTATTATGGAGTTTTAAAGTTTCGTACGGTGATGTAAGATGTTCTTAGGAGTTGCAATGCTTTCTTAATTATTCTAATGTGCTTTTCATGTTGCTAATGTCGCATACTGAGTCGTAACATGTCCTGAGTTGTCGTACGATGTTCAAAGGACTTTGACAAATTCATTAGGTTTATTATGGAGTTTTAAGGTTTTGTTCGGTGTTGTTAGGAGTTGTAAGGTGTCCTATATTATACTAACGTGCTTTTCAAGGTGCTAATGTGCATACAGAGCCGTAAGATGTTCTAGGTTGTCGTACGATGTTCAAAGGACTCGGATGAATTCATTAGGTTTATTATGTAGTATTTTTATTTTACGTACGGTATTATAATGTGTTGTTAGGATTTGTGAGGTTTCGTACTCTTTACCAACATGCTTTTCAAGGTGCTAATGTCACAAACAAAGTCGTAAGATATTCTAAGTTTTCGTACGATGTTTAAATGACTCGGAGGAATTCATTAGGTTTTTTTTGGAGTTTTATAATTTCGTACGGTGTTGTTAGGAGTTTTAAAGATTCCAACATTATACTAACATGCTTTTCAAAGTGCTAATATGGCATAAAGATTCGTAAGATGTCTTAAGTTGGCGTATGGCGTTCAAAGGACTCGGACGAATTCATTAGGTGTATTATGAAGTTTTAAAGTTTCGTACGGTGAAGTCAGATGTTCTTAGGAGTTGTAATGCTTCCTTAACTATTCTAACGTGCTTTTCATGTTGCTAATGTCGCATATTAAGTCGTAACATGTCCTGAGTTGTCGTACGATGTTCAAAGGACTTGGACAAATTCATTCGGTTTATTATGGAGTTTTAAGGTTTTGTTTGGTGTTGTTAGGAGTTGTAAGGTGTCCTATATTATACTAACGTGCTTTTCAAGGTGCTAATGTGCATACAGAGCCGTAAGATGTTCTAAGTTGTCGTACGATGTTCAAAGGACTCGGATGAATTCATTAGGTTTATTATGTAGTATTTTTATTTTACGTACGGTATTATAATGTGTTGTTAGGATTTGTGAGGTTTCGTACTTTTTACCAACATGCTTTTCAAGGTGCTAATGTGACATACAGAGTCCTAAGATATTCTAAGTTTTCTTACGATGTTTAAATGACTCGGAGGAATTCATTAGTTTTTTTTGTAGTTTTATAATTTCGTACGGTGTTGTTAGGAGTTGTAAAGATTCCAACATTATACTAACATGCCTTTCAAAGTGCTAATATGGCATAAAGAGTCGTAAGATGTCTTAAGTTGGCGTATGACGTTCAAAGGACTCGGACGAATTCATTAGGTGTATTATGGAGTTTTAAAGTTTTGTACGGTGATGTAAGATGTTCTTAGGAGTTGCAATGCTTTCTTAACTATTCTAACGTGCTTTTCATGTTGCTAATGTCGCATATTAAGTCGTAACATGTCCTGAGTTGTCGTACGATATTCAAAGGACTTGGACAAATTCATTCGGTTTATTATGGAGTTTTAAGGTTTTGTTTGGTGTTGTTAGGAGTTGTAAGGTGTCCTATATTATACTAACGTGCTTTTCAAGGTGCTAATGTGCATACAGAGCCGTAAGATGTTCTAAGTTGTCGTACGATGTTCAAAGGACTCGAATGAATTCATTAGGTTTATTATGTAGTATTTTTATTTTACGTACGGTATTATAATGTGTTGTTAGGCTTTGTGAGGTTTCGTACTTTTTACCAACATGCTTTTCAAGGTGCTAATGTGACAAACAGAGTCGTAAGATATTCTAAGTTTTCGTACGATGTTTAAATGACTTTGAGGAATTCATTAGGTTTTTTTTGGAGTTTTATAATTTCGTATGGTGTTGTTAGGAGTTTTAAAGATTCCAACATTATACTAACATGCTTTTCAAAGTGCTAATATGGCAAAAAGAGTCGTAAGATGTGTTAAGTTGGCGTATGACGTTCAAAGGACTTGGACGAATTCATTAGGTGTATTATGGAGTTTTAAAGTTTCGTACGGTGATGTAAGATGTTCTTAGGAGTTGCAATGCTTTCTTAATTATTCTAATGTGCTTTTCATGTTGCTAATGTCGCATACTGAGTCGTAACATGTCCTGAGTTGTCGTACGATGTTCAAAGGACTTTGACAAATTCATTAGGTTTATTATGGAGTTTTAAGGTTTTGTTCGGTGTTGTTAGGAGTTGTAAGGTGTCCTATATTATACTAACGTGCTTTTCAAGGTGCTAATGTGCATACAGAGCCGTAAGATGTTCTAGGTTGTCGTACGATGTTCAAAGGACTCGGATGAATTCATTAGGTTTATTATGTAGTATTTTTATTTTACGTACGGTATTATAATGTGTTGTTAGGATTTGTGAGGTTTCGTACTCTTTACCAACATGCTTTTCAAGGTGCTAATGTCACAAACAAAGTCGTAAGATATTCTAAGTTTTCGTACGATGTTTAAATGACTCGGAGGAATTCATTAGGTTTTTTTTGGAGTTTTATAATTTCGTACGGTGTTGTTAGGAGTTTTAAAGATTCCAACATTATACTAACATGCTTTTCAAAGTGCTAATATGGCATAAAGATTCGTAAGATGTCTTAAGTTGGCGTATGGCGTTCAAAGGACTCGGACGAATTCATTAGGTGTATTATGAAGTTTTAAAGTTTCGTACGGTGAAGTCAGATGTTCTTAGGAGTTGTAATGCTTCCTTAATTATTCTAACGTGCTTTTCATGTTGCTAATGTCCCATATTGAGTCGTAACATGTCCTGAGTTGTCGTACGATGTTCAAAGGACTTGGACAAAATCATTAGGTTTATTATGGAGTTTTAAGGTTTTGTTTGGTGTTGTTAGTTGTTGTAAGGTGTCCTATATTATACTAACGTGCTTTTGAAGGTTCTAATGTGCATACAGAGCCGTAAGATGTTCTAAGTTGTCGTACGATGTTCAAAGGACTCGGATGAATTCATTAGGTTTATTATGGAGTATTTTTATTTTACGTACGGTATTATAATGTGTTGTTAGGATTTGTGAGGTTTCGTACTTTTTACCAACATGCTTTTCAAGGTGCTAATGTGACATACAGAGTCGTAAGATATTCTAAGTTTTCTTACGATGTTTAAATGACTCGGAGGAATTCATTAGTTTTTTTGGAGTTTTATAATTTCGTACGGTGTTGTTAGGAGTTGTAAAGATTCCAACATTATACTAACATGCCTTTCAAAGTGCTAATATGGCATAAAGAGTCGTAAGACGTCTTAAGTTGGCGTATGACGTTCAAAGGACTCGGACGAATTCATTAGGTGTATTATGGAGTTTTAAAGTTTTGTACGGTGATGTAAGATGTTCTTAGGAGTTGCAATGCTTTCTTAACTAGTCTAACGTGCTTTTCATGTTGCTAATGTCGCATAGTGAGTCGTAACATGTCCTGAGTTGTCGTACGATGTTCAAAGGACTTGGACAAATTCATTAGGTTTATTATGGAGTTTTAAGGTTTTGTTTGGTGTTGTTAGGAGTTGTAAGGTGTCCTATATTATACTAACGTGCTTTTCAAGGTGCTAATGTGCATACAGAGCCGTAAGATGTTCTAAGTTGTCGTACGATGTTCAAAGGACTCGAATGAATTCATTAGGTTTATTATGTAGTATTTTTATTTTACGTACGGTATTATAATGTGTTGTTAGGCTTTGTGAGGTTTCGTACTTTTTACCAACATGCTTTTCAAGGTGCTAATGTGACAAACAGAGTCGTAAGATATTCTAAGTTTTCGTACGATGTTTAAATGACTTTGAGGAATTCATTAGGTTTTTTTTGGAGTTTTATAATTTCGTACGGTGTTGTTAGGAGTTTTAAAGATTCCAACATTATACTAACATGCTTTTCAAAGTGCTAATATGGCAAAAAGAGTCGTAAGATGTGTTAAGTTGGCGTATGACGTTCAAAGGACTTGGACGAATTCATTAGGTGTATTATGGAGTTTTAAAGTTTCGTACGGTGATGTAAGATGTTCTTAGGAGTTGCAATGCTTTCTTAATTATTCTAATGTGCTTTTCATGTTGCTAATGTCGCATACTGAGTCGTAACATGTCCTGAGTTGTCGTACGATGTTCAAAGGACTTTGACAAATTCATTAGGTTTATTATGGAGTTTTAAGGTTTTGTTCGGTGTTGTTAGGAGTTGTAAGGTGCCCTATATTATACTAACGTGCTTTTCAAGGTGCTAATGTGCATACAGAGCCGTAAGATGTTCTAGGTTGTCGTACGATGTTCAAAGGACTCAGATGAGATCATTAGGTTTATTATGTAGTATTTTTATTTTACGTACGGTATTATAATGTGTTGTTAGGATTTGTGAGGTTTCGTACTCTTTACCAACATGCTTTTCAAGGTGCTAATGTGACAAACAGAGTCGTAAGATATTCTAAGTTTTCGTACGATGTTTAAATGACTCGGAGGAATTCATTAGGTTTTTTTTGGAGTTCATAATTTCGTACGGTGTTGTTAGGAGTTTTAAAGATTCCAACATTATACTAACATGCTTTTCAAAGTGCTAATATGGCATAAAGATTCGTTAGATGTCTTAAGTTGGCGTATGGCGTTCAAAGGACTCGGACGAATTCATTAGGTGTATTATGAAGTTTTAAAGTTTCGTACGGTGAAGTCAGATGTTCTTAGGAGTTGTAATGCTTCCTTAATTATTCTAACGTGCTTTTCATGTTGCTAATGTCCCATATTGAGTCGTAACATGTCCTGAGTTGTCGTACGATGTTCAAAGGACTTGGACAAAATCATTAGGTTTATTATGGAGTTTTAAGGTTTTGTTTGGTGTTGTTAGTTGTTGTAAGGTGTCCTATATTATACTAACGTGCTTTTCAAGGTGCTAATGTGCATACAGAGCCGTATGATGTTCTAAGTTGTCGTACGATGTTCAAAGGACTCGGACGAATTCATTAGGTTTATTATGGAGTATTTTTATTTTACGTACGGTATTATAATGTGTTGTTAGGATTTGTGAGGTTTCGTACTTTTTACCAACATGCTTTTCAAGGTGCTAATGTGACATACAGAGTCGTAAGATATTCTAAGTTTTCGTACGATGTTTAAATGACTCGGAGGAATTCATTAGTTTTTTTTGGAGTTTTATAATTTCGTACGGTGTTGTTAGGAGTTTTAAAGATTCCAACATTATACTAACATGCCTTTCAAAGTGCTAATATGGCATAAAGAGTCGTAAGATGTCTTAAGTTGGCGTATGACGTTCAAATGACTCGGACGAATTCATTAGGTGTATTATGGAGTTTTAAAGTTTTGTACGGTGATGTAAGATGTTCTTAGGAGTTGCAATGCTTTCTTAACTATTCTAACGTGCTTTTCATGTTGCTAATGTCGCATATTGAGTCGTAACATGTCCTGAGTTGTCGTACGATGTTCAAAGGACTTGGACAAAATCATTAGGTTTATTATGGAGTTTTAAGGTTTTGTTTGGTGTTGTTAGTTGTTGTAAGGTGTCCTATGTTATACTAACGTGCTTTTCAAGGTGCTAATGTGCATACAGAGCCGTAAGATGTTCTAGGTTGTCGTACGATGTTCAAAGGACTCAGATGAATTCATTAGGTTTATTATGTAGTATTTTTATTTTACGTACGGTATTATAATGTGTTGTTAGGATTTGTGAAGTTTCGTACTCTTTACCAACATGCTTTTCAAGGTGCTAATGTGACAAACAATGTCGTAAGATATTCTAAGTTTTCGTACGATGTTTAAATGACTCGGAGGAATTCATTAGGTTTTTTTTGGAGTTCATAATTTCGTACGGTGTTGTTAGGAGTTTTAAAGATTCCAACATTATACTAACATGCTTTTCAAAGTGCTAATATGGCATAAAGATTCGTAAGATGTCTTAAGTTGGCGTATGGCGTTCAAAGGACTCGGACGAATTCATTAGGTGTATTATGAAGTTTTAAAGTTTCGTACGGTGAAGTCAGATGTTCTTAGGAGTTGTAATGCTTCCTTAATTATTCTAACGTGCTTTTCATGTTGCTAATGTCCCATATTGAGTCGTAACATGTCCTGAGTTGTCGTACGATGTTCAAAGGACTTGGACAAAATCATTAGGTTTATTATGGAGTTTTAAGGTTTTGTTTGGTGTTGTTAGTTGTTGTAAGGTGTCCTATATTATACTAACGTGCTTTTCAAGGTGCTAATGTGCATACAGAGCCGTATGATGTTCTAAGTTGTCGTACGATGTTCAAAGGACTCGGACGAATTCATTAGGTTTATTATGGAGTATTTTTATTTTACGTACGGTATTATAATGTGTTGTTAGGATTTGTGAGGTTTCGTACTTTTTACCAACATGCTTTTCAAGGTGCTAATGTGACATACAGAGTCGTAAGATATTCTAAGTTTTCGTACGATGTTTAAATGACTCGGAGGAATTCATTAGTTTTTTTTGGAGTTTTATAATTTCGTACGGTGTTGTTAGGAGTTTTAAAGATTCCAACATTATACTAACATGCCTTTCAAAGTGCTAATATGGCATAAAGAGTCCTAAGATGTCTTAAGTTGGCGTATGACGTTCAAATGACTCGGACGAATTCATTAGGTGTATTATGGAGTTTTAAAGTTTTGTACGGTGATGTAAGATGTTCTTAGGAGTTGCAATGCTTTCTTAACTATTCTAACGTGCTTTTCATGTTGCTAATGTCGCATATTGAGTCGTAACATGTCCTGAGTTGTCGTACGATGTTCAAAGGACTTGGACAAAATCATTAGGTTTATTATGGAGTTTTAAGGTTTTGTTTGGTGTTGTTAGTTGTTGTAAGGTGTCCTATGTTATACTAACGTGCTTTTCAAGGTGCTAATGTGCATACAGAGCCGTAAGATGTTCTAGGTTGTCGTACGATGTTCAAAGGACTCAGATGAATTCATTAGGTTTATAATGTAGTATTTTTATTTTACGTACGGTATTATAATGTGTTGTTAGGATTTGTGAAGTTTCGTACTCTTTACCAACATGCTTTTCAAGGTGCTAATGTGACAAACAAAGTCGTAAGATATTCTAAGTTTTCGTACGATGTTTAAATGACTCGGAGGAATTCATTAGGTTTTTTTTGGAGTTCATAATTTCGTACGGTGTTGTTAGGAGTTTTAAAGATTCCAACATTATACTAACATGCTTTTCAAAGTGCTAATATGGCATAAAGATTCGTAAGATGTCTTAAGTTGGCGTATGGCGTTCAAAGGACTCGGACGAATTCATTAGGTGTATTATGAAGTTTTAAAGTTTCGTACGGTGAAGTCAGATGTTCTTAGGAGTTGTAATGCTTCCTTAATTATTCTAACGTGCTTTTCATGTTGCTAATGTCCCATATTGAGTCGTAACATGTCCTGAGTTGTCGTACGATGTTCAAAGGACTTGGACAAAATCATTAGGTTTATTATGGAGTTTTAAGGTTTTGTTTGGTGTTGTTAGTTGTTGTAAGGTGTCCTATATTATACTAACGTGCTTTTCAAGGTGCTAATGTGCATACAGAGCCGTATGATGTTCTAAGTTGTCGTACGATGTTCAAAGGACTCGGACGAATTCATTAGGTTTATTATGGAGTATTTTTATTTTACGTACGGTATTATAATGTGTTGTTAGGATTTGTGAGGTTTCGTACTTTTTACCAACATGCTTTTCAAGGTGCTAATGTGACATACAGAGTCGTAAGATATTCTAAGTTTTCGTACGATGTTTAAATGACTCGGAGGAATTCATTAGTTTTTTTTGGAGTTTTATAATTTCGTACGGTGTTGTTAGGAGTTTTAAAGATTCCAACATTATACTAACATGCCTTTCAAAGTGCTAATATGGCATAAAGAGTCCTAAGATGTCTTAAGTTGGCGTATGACGTTCAAATGACTCGGACGAATTCATTAGGTGTATTATGGAGTTTTAAAGTTTTGTACGGTGATGTAAGATGTTCTTAGGAGTTGCAATGCTTTCTTAACTATTCTAACGTGCTTTTCATGTTGCTAATGTCGCATATTGAGTCGTAACATGTCCTGAGTTGTCGTACGATGTTCAAAGGACTTGGACAAAATCATTAGGTTTATTATGGAGTTTTAAGGTTTTGTTTGGTGTTGTTAGTTGTTGTAAGGTGTCCTATGTTATACTAACGTGCTTTTCAAGGTGCTAATGTGCATACAGAGCCGTAAGATGTTCTAGGTTGTCGTACGATGTTCAAAGGACTCAGATGAATTCATTAGGTTTATAATGTAGTATTTTTATTTTACGTACGGTATTATAATGTGTTGTTAGGATTTGTGAAGTTTCGTACTCTTTACCAACATGCTTTTCAAGGTGCTAATGTGACATACAGAGTCGTAAGATATTCTAAGTTTTCGTACGATGTTTAAATGACTCGGAGGAATTCATTAGTTATTTTGGAGTTTTATAATATCGTACGGTGTTGTTAGGAGTTTTAAAGATTTCAACATTATACTAACATGCTTTTCAAAGTGCTAATATGGCATAAAGATTCGTAAGATGTCTTAAGTTGGCGTATGACGTTCAAAGGACTCGGACGAATTCATTAGGTGTATTATGTAGTTTTAAAGTTTCGTACGGTGATGTAAGATGTTCTTAGGAGTTGTAATGCTTCCTTAATTATTCTAACGTGCTTTTCATGTTGCTAATGTCGCATACTGAGTCGTAACATGTCCTGAGTTGTCGTACGATGTTCAAAGGACTTTGACAAATTCATTAGGTTTATTATGGAGTTTTAAGGTTATGTTCGGTGTTGTTAGGAGTTGTAAGGTGTCCTATATTATACTAACGTGCTTTTCAAGGTGATAATGTGCATACAGAGCCGTAAGATTTCCAAAGTTGTCGTACGATGTTCAAAGGAATCGGATGAATTCATTAGGTTTATTATGGACTATTTTTATATTACGTACGGTATTATAATGTGTTGTTAGGATTTGTGAGCTTTCGTACTTTTTACCAACATGCTTTTCAAGTTGCTAATGTGACATACAGAGTCGTAAGATAGTATAAGTTTTCGTACGATGTTTAAATGAATCGGATGAATTCATTAGGTTTTTTTTGGAGTTTTATAATTTCGTACGGAGTTGTTAGGATTTTTAAAGATTCCAACATTATACTAACATGCTTTTCAAAGTGCTAATATGGCATAAAGAGTCGTAAGATGTCTTAAGTTGGCGTATGACGTTCAAAGGACTCGGACGAATTCATTAGGTGTATTATGGAGTTTTAAAGTTTCGTACGGGGATGTAAGATGTTCTTAGGAGTTGTAATGCTTCCTTAATTATTCTAACGTGCTTTTCATGTTGCCAATGTCGCATACTGAGTCGTAACATGTCCTAAGTTGTCGTACGATGTTCAAAGGACTTGGACAAATTCATTAGGTTTATTATGGAGTTTTAAGGTTTTGTTCGGTGTTGTTAGGAGTTGTAAGGTGTCCTATATTATACTAACGTGCTTATCAAGGTGATAATGTGCATACAGAGCCGTAAGATGTCCTAAGTTGTCGTACGATGTTCAAAGGAATCGGATGAATTCATTAGGTTTATTATGGAGTATTTTTATTTTACCTACGGTATAATAATGTGTTGTTAGGATTTGTGAGGTTTCGTACTTTTTACCAACATGCTTTTCAAGGTGCTAATGTGACATACAGAGTCGTAAGATATTCTATGTTTTCGTACGATGTTTAAATGACTCGGAGGAATTCATTAGTTTTTTTTGGAGTTTTATAATTTCGTACGGTGTTGTTAGGAGTTTTAAAGATTTCAACATTATACTAACATGCTTTTCAAAGTGCTAATATGGCATAAAGAGTCCTAAGATGTCTTAAGTTGGCGTATGACGTTCAAAGGACTCGGTCGAATTCATTAGGTGTATTATGTAGTTTTAAAGTTTCGTACGGTGATGTAAGATGTTCTTAGGAGTTGTAATGCTTCCTTAATTATTCTAACGTGCTTTTCATGTTGCTAATGTCGCATACTGAGTCGTAACATGTCCTGAGTTGTCGTACGATGGTCAAAGGACTTTGACAAATTCATTAGGTTTATTATGGAGTTTTAAGGTTTTGTTCGGTGTTGTTAGGAGTTGTAAGGTGTCCTATATTATACTAACGTGCTTTTCAAGGTGATAATTTGCATACAGAGCCGTAAGATGTCCAAAGTTGTCGTACGATGTTCAAAGGAATCGGATAAATTCATTAGGTTTATTATGGAGTATTTTTATTTTACGTACGGTATTATAATGTGTTGTTAGGATTTGTGAGGTTTCGTACTTTTTACCAACATGCTTTTCAAGGTGCTAATGTGACATACAGAGTCGTAAGATATTCTAAGTTTTCGTACGATGTTTAAATGACTCGGAGGAATTCATTAGGTTTTTTTTGGAGTTTTATAATTTCGTACGGTGTTGTTAGGAGTTGTAAAGGGTCCAACATTATACTAACGTGCTTTTCAAAGTGCTAATATGGCATAAAGAGTCGTAAGATGTCTTAAATTGGCGTATGACGTTCAAAGGACTCGGACGAATTAATTAGGTGTATTATGGAGTTTTAAAGTTTCGTACGGTGATGAAAGATGTTCTTAGGAGTTGTAATGCGTCCTTAATTATTCTTACGTGCTTTTTTTGTTGCTAATGTCGCATACTGAGTCGTAACAAGTCCTGAGTTGTCGTACGATGTTCAAAGGACTTGAACAAATTCATTAGGTTTATTATGGAGTTTCAAGGTTTTGTTCGGAGTTCTTAGGAGTTGTAAGGTGTCCTATATTATACTAACGTGCTTTTCAAGGTGCTAATGTGCATACAGAGCCGTAAGATGTCCTAAGTTGTTGTACGATGTTCAAAGGAATCGGACGAATTCATTAGGTTTATTATGGAGTATTTTTATTTTACGTACGGTATTATTATGTGTTGTTAGGATTTGTGAGGTTTCGTACTTTTTACCAACATGCTTTTCAAGTTGCTAATGTGAAATACAGAGTCGTAAGATATTATAAGTTTTCGTACGATGTTTAAATGAATCGGATGAATTCATTAGGTTATTTTTGGAGTTTTATAATTTCGTACGGAGTTGTTAGGATTTTTAAAGATTCCAACATTATACTAACATGCTTTTCAAAGTGCTAATATGGCATAAAGAGTCGTAAGATGTCTTAAGTTGGCGTATGACGTTCAAAGGACTCGGACGAATTCATTAGGTGTATTATGGAGTTTTAAAGTTTCGTACGGGGATGTAAGATGTTCTTAGGAGTTGTAATGCTTCCTTAATTATTCTAACGTGCTTTTCATGTTGCCAATGTCGCATACTGAGTCGTAACATGTCCTAAGTTGTCGTACGATGTTCAAAGGACTTGGACAAATTCATTAGGTTTATTATGGAGTTTTAAGGTTTTGTTCGGTGTTGTTAGGAGTTGTAAGGTGTCCTATATTATACTAACGTGCTTATCAAGGTGATAATGTGCATACAGAGCCGTAAGATGTCCTAAGTTGTCGTACGATGTTCAAAGGAATCGGATGAATTCATTAGGTTTATTATGGAGTATTTTTATTTTACGTACGGTATTATAATGTGTTGTTAGGATTTGTGAGGTTTCGTACTATTTACCAACATGCTTTTCAAGGTGCTAATGTGACATACAGAGTCGTAAGATATTCTAAGTTTTCGTACGATGTTTAAATGACTCGGAGGAATTCATTAGTTTTTTTTGGAGTTTTATAATTTCGTACGGTGTTGTTAGGAGTTTTAAAGATTTCAACATTATACTAACATGCTTTTCAAAGTGCTAATATGGCATAAAGATTCGTAAGATGTCTTAAGTTGGCGTATGACGTTCAAAGGACTCGGACGAATTCATTAGGTGTATTATGTAGTTTTAAAGTTTCGTACGGTGATGTAAGATGTTCTTAGGAGTTGTAATGCTTCCTTAATTATTCTAACGTGCTTTTCATGTTGCTAATGTCGCATACTGAGTCGTAACATGTCCTGAGTTGTGGTACGATGTTCAAAGGACTTTGACAAATTCATTAGGTTTATTATGGAGTTTTAAGGTTTTGTTCGGTGTTGTTAGGAGTTGTAAGGTGTCCTATATTATACTAACGTGCTTATCAAGGTGATAATGTGCATACAGAGCCGTAAGATGTCCTAAGTTGTCGTACGATGTTCAAAGGAATCGGATGAATTCATTAGGTTTATTATGGAGTATTTTTATTTTACGTACGGTATTATAATGTGTTGTTAGGATTTGTGAGGTTTCGTACTATTTACCAACATGCTTTTCAAGGTGCTAATGTGACATACAGAGTCGTAAGATATTCTAAGTTTTCGTACGATGTTTAAATGACTCGGAGGAATTCATTAGTTTTTTTTGGAGTTTTATAATTTCGTACGGTGTTGTTAGGAGTTTTAAAGATTTCAACATTATACTAACATGCTTTTCAAAGTGCTAATATGGCATAAAGATTCGTAAGATGTCTTAAGTTGGCGTATGACGTTCAAAGGACTCGGACGAATTCATTAGGTGTATTATGTAGTTTTAAAGTTTCGTACGGTGATGTAAGATGTTCTTAGGAGTTGTAATGCTTCCTTAATTATTCTAACGTGCTTTTCATGTTGCTAATGTCGCATACTGAGTCGTAACATGTCCTGAGTTGTGGTACGATGTTCAAAGGACTTTGACAAATTCATTAGGTTTATTATGGAGTTTTAAGGTTATGTTCGGTGTTGTTAGGAGTTGTAAGGTGTCCTATATTATACTAACGTGCTTTTCAAGGTGATAATGTGCATACAAAGCCGTAAGATTTCCAAAGTTGTCGTACGATGTTCAAAGGAATCGGATGAATTCATTAGGTTTATTATGGACTATTTTTATTTTACGTACGGTATTATAATGTGTTGTTAGGATTTGTGAGCTTTCGTACTTTTTACCAACATGCTTTTCAAGTTGCTAATGTGACATACAGAGTCGTAAGATAGTATAAGTTTTCGTACGATGTTTAAATGAATCGGATGAATTCATTAGGTTTTTTTTGGAGTTTTATAATTTCGTACGGAGTTGTTAGGATTTTTAAAGATTCCAACATTATACTAACATGCTTTTCAAAGTGCTAATATGGCATAAAGAGTCGTAAGATGTCTTAAGTTGGCGTATGACGTTCAAAGGACTCGGACGAATTCATTAGGTGTATTATGGAGTTTTAAAGTTTCGTACGGGGATGTAAGATGTTCTTAGGAGTTGTAATGCTTCCTTAATTATTCTAACGTGCTTTTCATGTTGCCAATGTCGCATACTGAGTCGTAACATGTCCTAAGTTGTCGTACGATGTTCAAAGGACTTGGACAAATTCATTAGGTTTATTATGGAGTTTTAAGGTTTTGTTCGGTGTTGTTAGGAGTTGTAAGGTGTCCTATATTATACTAACGTGCTTATCAAGGTGATAATGTGCATACAGAGCCGTAAGATGTCCTAAGTTGTCGTACGATGTTCAAAGGAATCGGATGAATTCATTAGGTTTATTATGGAGTATTTTTATTTTACCTACGGTATAATAATGTGTTGTTAGGATTTGTGAGGTTTCGTACTTTTTACCAACATGCTTTTCAAGGTGCTAATGTGACATATAGAGTCGTAAGATATTCTATGTTTTCGTACGATGTTTAAATGACTCGGAGGAATTCATTAGTTTTTTTTGGAGTTTTATAATTTCGTACGGTGTTGTTAGGAGTTTTAAAGATTTCAACATTATACTAACATGCTTTTCAAAGTGCTAATATGGCATAAAGAGTCGTAAGATGTCTTAAGTTGGCGTATGACGTTCAAAGGACTCGGACGAATTCATTAGGTGTATTATGTAGTTTTAAAGTTTCGTACGGTGATGTAAGATGTTCTTAGGAGTTGTAATGCTTCCTTAATTATTCTAACGTGCTTTTCATGTTGCTAATGTCGCATACTGAGTCGTAACATGTCCTGAGTTGTCGTACGATGGTCAAAGGACTTTGACAAATTCATTAGGTTTATTATGGAGTTTTAAGGTTTTGTTCGGTGTTGTTAGGAGTTGTAAGGTGTCCTATATTATACTAACGTGCTTTTCAAGGTGATAATGTGCATACAGAGCCGTAAGATGTCCAAAGTTGTCGTACGATGTTCAAAGGAATCGGATAAATTCATTAGGTTTATTATGGAGTATTTTTATTTTACGTACGGTATTATAATGTGTTGTTAGGATTTGTGAGGTTTCGTACTTTTTACCAACATGCTTTTCAAGGTGCTAATGTGACATACAGAGTCGTAAGATATTCTAAGTTTTCGTACGATGTTTAAATGACTCGGAGGAATTCATTAGGTTTTTTTTGGAGTTTTATAATTTCGTACGGTGTTGTTAGGAGTTGTAAAGGGTCCAACATTATACTAACGTGCTTTTCAAAGTGCTAATATGGCATAAAGAGTCGTAAGATGTCTTAAATTGGCGTATGACGTTCAAAGGACTCGGACGAATTAATTAGGTGTATTATGGAGTTTTAAAGTTTCGTACGGTGATGAAAGATGTTCTTAGGAGTTGTAATGCGTCCTTAATTATTCTTACGTGCTTTTTTTGTTGCTAATGTCGCATACTGAGTCGTAACAAGTCCTGAGTTGTCGTACGATGTTCAAAGGACTTGAACAAATTCATTAGGTTTATTATGGAGTTTCAAGGTTTTGTTCGGAGTTCTTAGGAGTTGTAAGGTGTCCTATATTATACTAACGTGCTTTTCAAGGTGCTAATGTGCATACAGAGCCGTAAGATGTCCTAAGTTGTTGTACGATGTTCAAAGGAATCGGACGAATTCATTAGGTTTATTATGGAGTATTTTTATTTTACGTACGGTATTATAATGTGTTGTTAGGATTTGTGAGGTTTCTTACTTTTTACCAACATGCTTTTCAAGTTGCTAATGTGAAATACAGAGTCGTAAGATATTATAAGTTTTCGTACGATGTTTAAATGAATCAGATGAATTCATTAGGTTTTTTTTGGAGTTTTATAATTTCGTACGGAGTTGTTAGGATTTTTAAAGATTCCAACATTATACTAACATGCTTTTCAAAGTGCTAATATGGCATAAAGAGTCGTAAGATGTCTTAAGTTGGCGTATGACGTTCAAAGGACTCGGACGAATTCATTAGGTGTATTATGGAGTTTTAAAGTTTCGTACGGGGATGTAAGATGTTCTTAGGAGTTGTAATGCTTCCTTAATTATTCTAACGTGCTTTTCATGTTGCCAATGTCGCATACTGAGTCGTAACATGTCCTAAGTTGTCGTACGATGTTCAAAGGACTTGGACAAATTCATTAGGTTTATTATGGAGTTTTAAGGTTTTGTTCGGTGTTGTTAGGAGTTGTAAGGTGTCCTATATTATACTAACGTGCTTATCAAGGTGATAATGTGCATACAGAGACGTAAGATGTCCTAAGTTGTCGTACGATGTTCAAAGGAATCGGATGAATTCATTAGGTTTATTATGGAGTATTTTTATTTTACGTACGGTATTATAATGTGTTGTTAGGATTTGTGAGGTTTCGTACTTTTTACCAACATGCTTTTCAAGGTGCTAATGTGACATACAGAGTCGTAAGATATTCTAAGTTTTCGTACGATGTTTAAATGACTCGGAGGAATTCATTAGTTTTTTTTGGAGTTTTATAATTTCGTACGGTGTTGTTAGGAGTTTTAAAGATTTCAACATTATACTAACATGCTTTTCAAAGTGCTAATATGGCATAAAGAGTCGTAAGATGTCTTAAGTTGGCGTATGACGTTCAAAGGACACGGACGAATTCATTAGGTGTATTATGTAGTTTTAAAGTTTCGTACGGTGATGTAAGATGTTCTTAGGAGTTGTAATGCTTCCTTAATTATTCTAACGTGCTTTTCATGTTGCTAATGTCGCATACTGAGTCGTAACATGTCCTGAGTTGTCGTACGATGTTCAAAGGACTTGGACAAATTCATCAGGTTTATTATGGAGTTTTAAGGTTTTGTTCGGTGTTGTTAGGAGTTGTAAGGTGTCCTATATTATACTAACGTGCTTATCAAGGTGATAATGTGCATACAGAGCCGTAAGATGTCCTAAGTTGTCGTACGATGTTCAAAGGAATCGGATGAATTCATTAGGTTTATTATGGAGTATTTTTATTTTACCTACGGTATAATAATGTGTTGTTAGGATTTGTGAGGTTTCGTACTTTTTACCAACATGCTTTTCAAGGTGCTAATGTGACATACAGAGTCGTAAGATATTCTATGTTTTCGTACGATGTTTAAATGACTCGGAGGAATTCATTAGTTTTTTTTGGAGTTTTATAATTTCGTACGGTGTTGTTAGGAGTTTTAAAGATTTCAACATTATACTAACATGCTTTTCAAAGTGCTAATATGGCATAAAGAGTCGTAAGATGTCTTAAGTTGGCGTATGACGTTCAAAGGACTCGGACGAATTCATTAGGTGTATTATGTAGTTTTAAAGTTTCGTACGGTGATGAAAGATGTTCTTAGGAGTTGTAATGCGTCCTTAATTATTCTTACGTGCTTTTTTTGTTGCTAATGTCGCATACTGAGTCGTAACAAGTCCTGAGTTGTCGTACGATGTTCAAAGGACTTGGACAAATTCATTAGGTTTGTTATCGAGTTTCAAGGTTTTGTTCGGAGTTCTTAGGAGTTGTAAGGTGTCCTATATTATACTAACGTGCTTTTCAAGGTGCTAATGTGCATACAGAGCCGTAAGATGTCCTAAGTTGTTGTACGATGTTCAAAGGAATCGGACGAATTCATTAGGTTTATTATGGAGTATTTTTATTTTACGTACGGTATTATAATGTGTTGTTAGGATTTGTGAGGTTTCGTACTTTTTACCAACATGCTTTTCAAGTTGCTAATGTGAAATACAGAGTCGTAAGATATTATAAGTTTTCGTACGATGTTTAAATGAATCGGATGAATTCATTAGGTTTTTTTTGTAGTTTTATAATTTCGTACGGAGTTGTTAGGATTTTTAAAGATTCCAACATTATACTAACATGCTTTTCAAAGTGCTAATATGGCATAAAGAGTCGTAAGATGTCTTAAGTTGGCGTATGACGTTCAAAGGACTCGGACGAATTCATTAGGTGTATTATGGAGTTTTAAAGTTTCGTACGGGGATGTAAGATGTTCTTAGGAGTTGTAATGCTTCCTTAATTATTCTAACGTGCTTTTCATGTTGCCAATGTCGCATACTGAGTCGTAACATGTCCTAAGTTGTCGTACGATGTTCAAAGGACTTGGACAAATTCATTACGTTTATTATGGAGTTTTAAGGTTTTGTTCGGTGTTGTTAGGAGTTGTAAGGTGTCCTATATTATACTAACGTGCTTATCAAGGTGATAATGTGAATACAGAGCCGTAAGATGTCCTAAGTTGTCGTGCGATGTTCAAAGGAATCGGATGAATTCATTAGGTTTATTATGGAGTATTTTTATTTTACCTACGGTATTATAATGTGTTGTTAGGATTTGTGAGGTTTCGTACTTTTTACCAACATGCTTTTCAAGGTGCTAATGTGACATACAGAGTCGTAAGATATTCTAAGTTTTCGTACGATGTTTAAATGACTCGGAGGAATTCATTAGTTTTTTTTGGAGTTTTATAATTTCGTACGGTGTTGTTAGGAGTTTTAAAGATTTCAACATTATACTAACATGCTTTTCAAAGTGCTAATATGGCATAAAGAGTCGTAAGATGTCTTAAGTTGGCGTATGAAGTTCAAAGGACACGGACGAATTCATTAGGTGTATTATGTAGTTTTAAAGTTTCGTACGGTGATGTAAGATGTTCTTAGGAGTTGTAATGCTTCCTTAATTATTCTAACGTGCTTTTCATGTTGCTAATGTCGCATACTGAGTCGTAACATGTCCTGAGTTGTCATACGATGTTCAAAGGACTTTGACAAATTCATTAGGTTTATTATGGAGTTTTAAGGTTTTGTTCGGTGTTGTTAGGAGTTGTAAGGTGTCCTATATTATACTAACGTGCTTATCAAGGTGATAATGTGCATACAGAGCCGTAAGATGTCCTAAGTTGTCGTACGATGTTCAAAGGAATCGGATGAATTCATTAGGTTTATTATGGAGTATTTTTATTTTACCTACGGTATAATAATGTGTTGTTAGGATTTGTGAGGTTTCGTACTTTTTACCAACATGCTTTTCAAGGTGCTAATGTGACATACAGAGTCGTAAGATATTCTATGTTTTCGTACGATGTTTAAATGACTCGGAGGAATTCATTAGTTTTTTTTGGAGTTTTATAATTTCGTACGGTGTTGTTAGGAGTTTTAAAGATTTCAACATTATACTAACATGCTTTTCAAAGTGCTAATATGGCATAAAGAGTCGTAAGATGTCTTAAGTTGGCGTATGACGTTCAAAGGACACGGACGAATTCATTAGGTGTATTATGTAGTTTTAAAGTTTCGTACGGTGATGTAAGATGTTCTTAGGAGTTGTAATGCTTCCTTAATTATTCTAACGTGCTTTTCATGTTGCTAATGTCGCATACTGAGTCGTAACATGTCCTGAGTTGTCGTACGATGTTCAAAGGACTTTGACAAATTCATTAGGTTTATTATGGAGTTTTAAGGTTTTGTTCGGTGTTGTTAGGAGTTGTAAGGTGTCCTATATTATACTAACGTGCTTATCAAGGTGATAATGTGCATACAGAGCCGTAAGATGTCCTAAGTTGTCGTACGATGTTCAAAGGAATCGGATGAATTCATTAGGTTTATTATGGAGTATTTTTATTTTACCTACGGTATAATAATGTGTTGTTAGGATTTGTGAGGTTTCGTACTTTTTACCAACATGCTTTTCAAGGTGCTAATGTGACATACAGAGTCGTAAGATATTCTATGTTTTCGTACGATGTTTAAATGACTCGGAGGAATTCATTAGTTTTTTTTGGAGTTTTATAATTTCGTACGGTGTTGTTAGGAGTTTTAAAGATTTCAACATTATACTAACATGCTTTTCAAAGTGCTAATATGGCATAAAGAGTCGTAAGATGTCTTAAGTTGGCGTATGACGTTCAAAGGACTCGGACGAATTCATTAGGTGTATTATGTAGTTTTAAAGTTTCGTACGGTGATGTAAGATGTTCTTAGGAGTTGTAATGCTTCCTTAATTATTCTAACGTGCTTTTCATGTTGCTAATGTCGCATACTGAGTCGTAACATGTCCTGAGTTGTCGTACGATGGTCAAAGGACTTTGACAAATTCATTAGGTTTATTATGGAGTTTTAAGGTTTTGTTCGGTGTTGTTAGGAGTTGTAAGGTGTCCTATATTATACTAACGTGCTTTTCAAGGTGATAATGTGCATACAGAGCCGTAAGATGTCCAAAGTTGTCGTACGATGTTCAAAGGAATCGGATAAATTCATTAGGTTTATTATGGAGTATTTTTATTTTACGTACGGTATTATAATGTGTTGTTAGGATTTGTGAGGTTTCGTACTTTTTACCAACATGCTTTTCAAGGTGCTAATGTGACATACAGAGTCGTAAGATATTCTAAGTTTTCGTACGATGTTTAAATGACTCGGAGGAATTCATTAGGTTTTTTTTGGAGTTTTATAATTTCGTACGGTGTTGTTAGGAGTTGTAAAGGGTCCAACATTATACTAACGTGCTTTTCAAAGTGCTAATATGGCATAAAGAGTCGTAAGATGTCTTAAATTGGCGTATGACGTTCAAAGGACTCGGACGAATTAATTAGGTGTATTATGGAGTTTTAAAGTTTCGTACGGTGATGAAAGATGTTCTTAGGAGTTGTAATGCGTCCTTAATTATTCTTACGTGCTTTTTTTGTTGCTAATGTCGCATACTGAGTCGTAACATGTCCTGAGTTGTCGTACGATGTTCAAAGGACTTGGACAAATTCATACTAATAATTCTCACAAGCACAATGAATCATAATTGTGTCAATAATGATTCCATATGCCTGCACACACAAAGCACACACATTAAAGTAAAGACATATGCAATGCAATGAATCATAATATCGCAGTGAGATCATACCATACATTATCTGAACATGTTTTGCAAGTTTTGAATAGACATTTGACTTATGTTTGATTGAGTGATGATATGAAAACATACCAATTAGCTCGAGTTGACACACTTACTTTTTCAGTATCATGATGTTATTTAAGGTTCGATTAGAATGATTTATGTGACCCACATGTATACATATGTCAACATATTTCCTTATCAATCACTACCTGAATGCATATTGTACAACAACCTGGTCACTTACAGTCATAAACAGTGTGGAATCTGGGTTCTATTCGGATTTGGTCCACTTTGGGACTTCTTTTAATTCCATCTTTGGGAATTTTTCTTTCCTATTGTTCCCCTTGGGAATCTTCTGAATTCCTTTTTGGAATTTTGTTTGGTGTTGGTCCGCATTTGGGACTCTTTTTGTTCCATTTTGGAATCTTTTGCTGCACCTTGAAGCTCAAAAGAGACTTCGTGTGAGACTTCAGGTCTGTGGGTACCACAACAAAGAAGCTCACGATGCGGTTCATCACACTGAATAGACTACATCGTTACCCAATCATGCACAACTATCATCACAAGCAATGTATCAAGGGATATATATCTAGACATGTATAACAATGGAACTTAACACAAAGATCATTAAGTTTATGTTTGTCAACAATCAACTTACTTTTTCAGTCTAATTGCCTGAGCTGTCTAGCACATCAATTAACATTCATCAGTCTTTATTTAAAAATGATGTAACAAATAATGTCTAGTGTAACTATCATTCATCACTTTTTGCAATATAGATTCTTATGACATGATATTTTCTTTTCTTTTTGCTTTTATATTTTGTTTTTGCTTTTCTATTTTCTTTTTCATGCACACACACAATGCAAAACATAAAATAAAAGACAACAGAATCAATATATAACATCAACTTATTATATTTTTGGCTTTTAAATTTTCTGATTTTTGTTTTGTTTTCGAAAAATAGAATCAATCATGATTGATTAATCCTATGGATTGAATTAAGAATTCAAACCGGCCTGACAAAAAAGATTTTGTAAAAAGATCTGCCAGTTGTTTGTCGGTATGAACCTTAATCAAAATTATTAAACCCTTTTCAGAGTTGTCTCTTAAAAAGTGATATCGAATTTCGATATGTTTGGTTTTTGAGTGTTGAACAGGATTAGCAGTAATAAACATAGCAACAGTATTGTCTATGTAAATAGGAGTTTTTAGAAAGTTAAACCCGTAGTCAAGCAACTGATTTTGTAACCATAAAACCTGAGAACATCCTGCAGACGCAGCGATATACTCTGCTTCAGCTGTGGATACAGAAACATTGGTCTGCTTCTTGCATTGCCAAGAGACAAGCCTAGGACCCAGAAATTGACAGCCACCAGTAGTCGATTTCCTGTCAAGAGCACAACCACCAAAATCACTGTCAGAATAGCTATATAATTCAAAATTTCCTTCGTAAGGATACCATAACCCAAGATTTGGTTTCCCTTTGAGATATCTGAATATACGCTTCACAGCAACAAGATGCGACTCTTTCGGATCAGACTGATATCTGGCGCATACACAAACAGCGTACATGATGTCTGGTCTTGATGCAGTAAGATACATCAGAGAACCGATCATTGATCTGTATAGTGTTTGATCAACTGCTTTGCCCTTTGGATCAGGTTGAATCTTGCAGTTCACATCAGATGGAGTTCGAATTGTCTGACAATCTTGCATCTTGAACTTCTTCAACAATTTCTCAACAAATTTTGATTGATTGATGAAAATTCCGTCAGCTGATTGTTTCACTTGTAATCCAAGAAAGAAATTAATCTCCCCCATTGAACTCATCTGGAATCTAGATTTCATGATTTCTTCAAATTCTTTGCACATTGACGCACTGGTCGAACTGAAGATAATATCGTCCACATATACTTGAACGCACAATAAATCGTCATTCTCCCTCTTCATAAACAAAGTTGGATCAATCTGACCTCTTGTAAATCCATGTTCTAGTAAATGCTTGGATAATGTCTCATACCAGATTCTTGGAGCTTGGTGTAGACCATATAGAGCTTTACTCAACTTGTATACACGATGAGGATAGTCAGGATCTTCAAAGCCCGGAGGTTGTCTGACATATACATCATCTGTAATTGGTCCATACAAGAAAGCACCTTTAACGTCCATTTGGAATACTTTAAACTTCATGAAAGAAGCATATGCAAGAAAAACGCGTATGGCTTCAAGTCTTGCGACCGGAGCAAACACCTCTTCGTAATCAATGCCTTCTTCCTGAGTGTATCCCTGTGCAATGAGTCTTGCTTTGTTTCTCACTACAATGCCACGTTCGTCTGGCTTGTTTTTGTACAACCATCTTGTACCAATTGCGTTCTCTCCTTCAGGTAAGTCCACAAGTTTCCAAACTTCCTGTTTGCGAAACTGAAGTAATTCCTCTTGCATGGCTTCAATCCAACTGTTATCTTGCAGCGCCTCTGAAATGTTCTTTGGCACCACTTGAGATAGAAAACACGAATAAACACAGACATTTGCTTGCTCAGTCTGACTTCTTGTAGTTCTCTGATTCAACGGCCCAATAATCTGAGAGACAGGATGTTTCTTGTGAATTCGATGAATTGGTATGTCACCTCCTTGCACTTGACTCTCCAGATTAGAAGTATTCAGATTTGGTAGATCTTGTAGAATGGACGAAGTATGCGGAGTGAAATTCGGGACTTGATCCGGTGAATTGATGAAGTAATCAAAAGATTCTGGAACAGCTTCAACATTCGGATCGGATGATGGTTGATTCTGAACAGATCCACCATCATTAGGAGAAATCACATCTTCTTCACGATTGTTCGATTCTTGATCTTCATGAGAATCAGAAGGACCCGGATCTTGACTGGATTTGACATGATCAGGATTGTGAAAAGACATGAATGGATATTCATAGTTGAGATTTCCATCCTCGTCATTATCAGAATCGTCACTAAAGCATCCCACGTCGCCTGATTCCTTGTTTGTTTTTCCTGAAAAATCAAATAAGTTAGAATTGAAAGATTTCGATAACGAATCTAAATCAAATAACCATTCGGGACCATGAGCCACTAAAGGAAACGAATTTTCTAAAAACTTGACGTTAATAGTTTCAATAACAGTATTTGTTTTGCTATTAAAAACTCGATAAGCTTTAGAAACAGACGAATAACCTAGGAAAAATCCATCATCAGATTTTGACTCAAATTTCCCGAGCTGATCATTCAAATTTAAAATCGATACCGGACAACCAAATGCTTTCAAGTAAGAAATATTTGGTTTCCTTCCAAATAACAACTCATAAGAAGTTTTCTGTTTATCTTGCACTAATAATGTCCTATTTTGTACAAAACATGCAGTAGCAATAGCTTCGTCCCAAAAGGTGATAGGGATTTTGGCATCTGCAAGCATGGATCTTGCTGCTTCAATCAGTGTCCGGTTTTTCCGTTCCGCAACCCCGTTTTGTTGAGGCGTTCTCGGAGCACTAAATTGTCTGGCAATCCCCTTTTCTGCAAAAAATAAATCAACATTAGCATTCTTAAATTCAGTTCCATTATCACTTCTTAAAACTTTAACTTTGCATTCCAATTGATTTTCAACTTTGATGATAAATTCTTTTAATAATTCAGCTGTTTCAGATTTAGCATGCAAAAAATAAACCCAAGAAAATCTAGTGTAATCGTCAATAATGACAAAACAGTAAGACTTCTTTCCGATGCTTTGCACATTTGTTGGTCCAAAAAGATCCATATGTAGCATCTGTAAGGGTTTTGAAATGGAGTTTTCTTGCTTGGACTTAAAAGACATCCTATGCTGTTTTCCCTTCAAACACGCTGGACAAAGATCAGTTGTGGAGAATTTCTTCGATGGGATTCCCACAGCGTGATTTCCAGTTACCAAACGGTTCATGTTTCTGAAGTTGGAATGTCCCAGCCGTCTATGCCATAGCTGACTCTCATCATTTGAAGCATGGGCAATGAGACAGGTTGTTTCGGTTTCGGCATCAATCTGCGACATATCCAATTTGTATACATCACGATCTCTTGGAGCTTTAACCACTACCCACTCATTGTCAATCTTGAAACCTGGTTTAAGAATATAACAGAAAGAATCATCAAAAAGAGTTGAATAAGATTTATCACAGATTTGAGATACACTTAGTAAATTAAAGTTCAACTGTGCACAGTAGTTGACTTTATCAAAACTAATGACCCCATTCGAAACAGTTCCTTCTCCTGTGATTTTACCACCCGCATCACCTCCAAATGCAACGTGAGTACCATTTTTCAGCTTGAAATCCTGAAGCAAGGCATGGTTGCCTGTCATGTGCCGGCTACACCCACTATCAACAAACCATGAGTTGATAGGTCTTCTTGGGCGTACCTGCAATCCAACAATCACTTAGTTAGTTTGGTCAACCCAGGCCCACACGGTCTTGGGTTTTCCGAATCTATCTGCAATAGTAACTTGTTGATATTGAACATTTTGAAAATTTGTTTCATTTAAGAGATTTTGATGCTGATAACTATTGTTTCGCCCATTGGCGTTCATTGACTGCTTTCTCCTTAAAGCACTAAACCTTTCCTCTAACTTAGGATCAAGGTTATTTTCAAACTTTTGATTTCTAACCATCAACGCTCTTGGCTTAAAACTGTTAACCTGCACACTTCTTGATAAGTTAGAAACAGAATTGTTTCGATTGAAATTTCTCGAAACTGGAGAATGATTTTGGCTAATATTTTGAAAACCAAATGAATGATTTCTGTTAATGTTTGAAAACGGAGTCATTTCTCTAGTTGAGTTTGATCGAAAGAAACAATCCTTTGTGTCATGATTTCTTCTCTCACAAATATCACAAAATTTGTTATAATAACATTCTTCTGAAGAATGGTTTCTTTTGTCACAGAAACTGCAGTACCTGTTAAAGAAACATTCAGCAGTTGCATGATTATATCTATCACAAATTTCACAATGTTTCTTGCTAATCCTAAAGAGCCGATTGTTAACTTTTGATGTTGAACCAAAACGTGGTTCATTATCATGGTTATTCGGTTTTAGATTAACGTTTTTCTGTGGAGTCTTTGTTTGTGACTTTGATTGCATGGGACTGTGGTTCGATTTTAAACTGTTCTGTTTGGTTACCTTTTTGTTTTCAATTCTCTTATCATTGACAGCGGAAGACTTAGTACCTGAACCTGTTTTCAGACCAGAGTTAGATTTGATTTGAGCATTGATTTGGTTACCATAAGAACCGTTCATGTCGAAAGTACCTGCAGACACAAACTTGATTGTCTTACCTTTTGACACTTTTTTGACAGGTTTAACTTTGTCAGTTTTAACACTTTGAACTTTGGTGTTATCTTTTGATTTTAAGACACTTTTGCCTTTTGACTGTTTCGTTTCAGATTGATTGTTCATAACTTTCGATTTCTGCTTCTTTGCAGTTGAAACTTCAGCTTTCTTCACTTCTTGCTTCTTGATCAACTGATCAGCAACTTGCGCCTTTTGTTCTTTCTTCCACTTGATGTATTCAGGATCATTGTATCCTGAAAACTCACCTTCATCCTTCACCAATTCTGGTTCTGGGTTAAGCTTTGGATATTCAACGAGTTGAATTAGAACAGGCTCTAATTTGTTGTCAGATTTGTTGCTTGCTTCATCGTCAGCTTCAGTTGTCATTCCATCTTCTTCTTTCAAGCTTTCAATCAACACCTCAGATCCTTCGGACTCGGATTTACTTCTTTGAATTTCTTTGAATTTACGTTCATTTTCAGGTGAATGATCAAATTCATTAAAGTTTTCCGGTAAGGTTTGAGTGATTAAATTTGGCATCGGTTCATGAGTAAAACCCAATCCAGTTTTGTTTTTGTTACCTCTTTCATTAACAAGTTGTTCAACCATTGTTTTACAACTTTTAACCTTTTTCAATTCAACTTGAGTGACTGCATGTGCAACTTTTTCTTGTTCAAAGTTCTTTGTCATTTCTTCAAGTTGTTTGGTAACAAGTTCCAGTTCTTTTAAAGTTTTGTTCCATGATTCAGTTAGTGACAAAATCTTCTCATCAGAAATTTTATGATCAATTTTAAGTTGTTCATGAAGTTTTTCATGTTTACTTAATTTATCACCAATTTTAAATGAATGAGTTCGATAATGTTCTACTTGTTGAATGCACTGTTCAGAACATAACCTTTCTTTCACATCTAGGGGCAATGGAATATAGTTAGGGGGTAAGTCATTACTAACCTTTGGTTGTTCAGTAGAAGATGAAGATTCATTTGCAGTAGCCATCAGTGCAACTTCAGATTCAGTTTCTTTAGTAGGATCAGACTTTGCACTCCAGTCATAATCTTCAGAATCTTCACTCACATCATCAACCATCTTTCTATCCCCTTCTTCAGACCAGTCTTCTTCAATTTCACATACCAGAGCCAGATTTGATGTAAGATCAGACGTAAATTGTTCTGCATATGCGCTCCAATCATAACCATCTTTTACGCTGACTACCAGTGCCTTTGTTTGGTCTTCTGGTTTCTTTCCTTCGTCTTTCAGCTCTGGCATGGGAAGACTTTGATATGGTTTCTGAAAAGTACGTTGATTTCTGCTTTGGTAGCTTGAAAACTGTTGGGAACTTTGACCTTGACCTTGATTGCTTGAACTAGCTTGGTCATTGAAATTCTTTGGAGCTTTGCATTCTCTTGAGAAATGACCATACTGGTTACAATTAAAACATCTGGCCTTTGATTTGTCAAATCCAACTGTCTTGTTAGCATGAGGTTTGTAACTTCGGTTAACATAAGCATGCTTTTGCGTCCTATATGCAACCATAACCATTTGCCAATTAAGATCCATTTCTTCAACATCAACTGGATCCATTTCAAATAAGTCTTGAAGGACCACGTCCATTTGACTTAAATGACTTCCTTGATACGCTTGAAAACTTGCCATAAAAGCAGTGAAGGCAGTTTTGGTTTCATCATCTTGCAACAGAATATTCATTACGTCTTTCACCTTAGCTTGAACATTTGAACTTTGACTGTCTGACTGATTCTTCTGATTCTGATTTTGAACTTGAGCTCTTGGTGGAGATTGAGGTTGAGAATAAGTTGGTGAATTTGGAAAATATGCTGAATCAGTAAAGAAACTTGCACCAACAAATAAGTCACCCTCATCTTCAAACTTAGTTGCATCTTGTGCAAGAAAAGCATTCTCCACAGTATTGGCAGGATTTACCACATACTTATACTGAGTTTGTGAGCTTGATCTATCAGTATTTCTTGATCCTTCATCAATCTCAACTTCTTCAATTTTTCCAATCAGCAAATCAAGTTCCATTGGAAATTTTTCAGTATGTTTCAACAAGGTAACAGTTTGTTTCCATGATGATGGTAAAGCACATAACAAACGATCATTCAAGTCTTGAAGTTCAGTCTTCACTCCGAGGTTTGACATCTCAGTAGTTAAGTGAACAAACCTGTTCATCATCTAGTGCACTGTTTCTCCATTAATGTGTTCAAACAATTCCAATTGTCTCTTCAACTTAGATTTCTTCAAACTTCTCAATTGTTCTCCTCCTTCACATATCGACTTTAATGCCTTGAAACATGTATAACCAGTCTGATATGCATCCAATCTAGACAGAACTTGAAGTGGCAATCCCTTGCACATCAAAGAATAAGCCTTGCTATCATTCTTTACTTTTCTCAGATCTTCTGCTGATAAATTATCTTCTGGATAAGGTTCAGTAGAGTCTTTTGTGTATGTACTAGCACTGTCTGGAGCAGTCTGAGTTGGAATATGAGGACCCTTTTCAATGGACTTCCATAAGTCATTGTCAATAGAACACAAGTGATGTCTCAACCTGATGGTCCAGTTCTTGAAATCTGCACGATTCAAAAGTCTAGGAACACGGTTATCAGAATCATCATTAGGAGCCATTTTTTAACAATTTTTTTTTTTTTTTAAAAAAAAATATTTTTGGTTTTTGTTAATTTTTGAAAAGAAATGATTAAAATACTAAAATAAAGACAAGAAATTAAAGACAAGATAAGAAACAAGTATTAAAAACAACTAAAGTGAGTCACACGGCAAAACAGTGAAAATCCTTCTTCAACCGGCTAAACAGTGTCTTTGTTCTTCACCCGGCAGGAAAAAGTCTTTACACGGCAGAACAGTTACCCGGCTCAATCAGTTGTAATAATTTTGTTCTTCACCCGGATGAACAGTTACCTGGCAACAAGAGAAACTTTGACACGGCAATAAATCTTGACCCGGCAGACTCTTGACACGGCAAAAAGCGTTGTTCGGCTACACAGTTGATGCTTACCCGGCTGAAATTTTCTTAATCACCCGGCGTAACAGTGTATTACCCGGCACTACAGTGTTTGATCCGGCTGAACAGTAACACTTTTTCAAGTCAAATTCTTCACCCGACAAGCACAAAATCCTTTATACGGCAATACAGGACCTAATTTGTTCTCCAATCTAAGTCCAAGGAAATTGTCTAAGTCAAAATAATCACCCGGCAAGTTAATCTTCAACCAAGTTCTTACTGTTCATCATCTTCTTCAAGAGAATTTTTCTGGGTTTTGTCAAAACTTGTCCAATTTGTCCAAAATTCACACACAAGCTGTGAATCAATCCGATTAACAATCCCTTATATCAATCAATCTGAAACATGTCCAATTTTTGATGAATTTATGAAAAATTCGATCGAACAGTAGTTTCTTAATTTCTCATATCTGATGATGATCTGATGAAATCTACACAATCGTTGTGTATAGGAGTGATTATGATGATGAATCACAACTAAAAACACCAACAATTCATTCAGATCATTGTATTTGAGCAATTTTTGATGTGTTTTTGCTTAAGAACAGCGAATAACACAGTACCAAGGCTCTGATACCAATTGATAGGTTCAATTGGATCGTTAATATTACTCACAATGATCAGAATAACACAAGCACAAACACAGTTTAATCACAAACACAATTCATACTAATAATTCTCTTTGTATATTGATGATCAAAGCAATTCGTAGTACAAGTGCAGGAGAAACAAAATCACACACAGTTAATTCTCTCTCTAACGTGTAAAAGTGATCTAGCCTCCCTCCTCACACACACACACTACATGCTTATAACAACAAAATACAAGTTTAAGGAATATAACAAAATAGACCCTAAACTATATACAAACATATAAACAATAAACAAAATACAAAGTAAATCTTAACAAGGAAATAACCCTAACAGTTATTATGGAGTTTCAAGGTTTTGTTCGGAGTTCTTAGGAGTTGTAAGGTGTCCTATATTATACTAACGTGCTTTTCAAGGTGCTAATGTGCATACAGAGCCGTAAGATGTCCTAAGTTGTTGTACGATGTTCAAAGGAATCGGACGAATTCATTAGGTTTATTATGGAGTATTTTTATTTTACGTACGGTATTATAATGTGTTGTTAGGATTTGTGAGGTTTCGTACTTTTTACCAACATGCTTTTCAAGTTGCTAATGTGACATACAGAGTCGTAAGATATTATAAGTTTTCGTACGATGTTTAAATGAATCGGATGAATTCATTAGGTTTTTTTTGGAGTTTTATAATTTCGTACGGAGTTGTTAGGATTTTTAAAGATTCCAACATTATACTAACATGCTTTTCAAAGTGATAATATGGCATAAAGAGTCGTAAGATGTCTTAAGTTGGCGTATGACGTTCAAAGGACTCGGACGAATTCATTAGGTGTATTATGGAGTTTTAAAGTTTCGTACGGGGATGTAAGATGTTCTTAGGAGTTGTAATGCTTCCTTAATTATTCTAACGTGCTTTTCATGTTGCCAATGTCGCATACTGAGTCGTAACATGTCCTAAGTTGTCGTACGATGTTCAAAGGACTTGGACAAATTCATTAGGTTTATTATGGAGTTTTAAGGTTTTGTTCGGTGTTGTTAGGAGTTGTAAGGTGTCCTATATTATACTAACGTGCTTATCAAGGTGATAATGTGCATATAGAGCCGTAAGATGTCCTAAGTTGTCGTACGATGTTCAAAGGAATCGGATGAATTCATTAGGTTTATTATGGAGTATTTTTATTTTACCTACGGTATTATAATGTGTTGTTAGGATTTGTGAGGTTTCGTACTTTTTACCAACATGCTTTTCAAGGTGCTAATGTGACATACAGAGTCGTAAGATATTCTAAGTTTTCGTACGATGTTTAAATGACTCGGAGGAATTCATTAGTTTTTTTTTGGAGTTTTATAATTTCGTACGGTGTTGTTAGGAGTTTTAAAGATTTCAACATTATACTAACATGCTTTTCAAAGTGCTAATATGGCATAAAGAGTCGTAAGATGTCTTAAGTTGGCGTATGACGTTCAAAGGACTAGGACGAATTCATTAGGTGTATTATGTAGTTTTAAAGTTTCGTACGGTGATGTAAGATGTTCTTAGGAGTTGTAATGCTTCCTTAATTATTCTAACGTGCTATTCATGTTGCTAATGTCGCATACTGAGTCGTAACATGTCCTAAGTTGTCGTACGATGTTCAAAGGACTTGGACAAATTCATTAGGTTTATTATGGAGTTTTAAGGTTTTGTTCGGTGTTGTTAGGAGTTGTAAGGTGTCCTATATTATACTAACGTGCTTATCAAGGTGATAATGTGCATACAGAGCCGTAAGATGTCCTAAGTTGTCGTACGATGTTCAAAGGAATCGGATGAATTCATTAGGTTTATTATGGAGTATTTTTATTTTACCTACGATATTATAATGTGTTGTTAGGATTTGTGAGGTTTCGTACTTTTTACCAACATGCTTTTCAAGGTGCTAATGTGACATACAGAGTCGTAAGATATTCTAAGTTTTCGTACGATGTTTAAATGACTCGGAGGAATTCATTAGGTTTTTTTTGGAGTTTTATAATTTCGTACGGTGTTGTTAGGAGTTGTAAAGGGTCCAACATTATACTAACGTGCTTTTCAAAGTGCTAATATGGCATAAAGAGTCGTAAGATGTCTTAAATTGGCGTATGACGTTCAAAGGACTCGGACGAATTAATTAGGTGTATTATGGAGTTTTAAAGTTTCGTACGGTGATGAAAGATGTTCTTAGGAGTTGTAATGCGTCCTTAATTATTCTTACGTGCTTTTTTTGTTGCTAATGTCGCATACTGAGTCGTAACATGTCCTGAGTTGTCATACGATGTTCAAAGGACTTGGACAAATTCATTAGGTTTATTATGGAGTTTCAAGGTTTTGTTCGGAGTTCTTAGGAGTTGTAAGGTGTCCTATATTATACTAACGTGCTTTTCAAGGTGCTAATGTGCATACAGAGCCGTAAGATGTCCTAAGTTGTTGTACGATGTTCAAAGGAATCGGACGAATTCATTAGGTTTATTATGGAGTATTTTTATTTTACGTACGGTATTATAATGTGTTGTTAGGATTTGTGAGGTTTCGTACTTTTTACCAACATGCTTTTCAAGTTGCTAATGTGAAATACAGAGTCGTAAGATATTATAAGTTTTCGTACGATGTTTAAATGAATCGGATGAATTCATTAGGTTTTTTTTGGAGTTTTATAATTTTGTACGGAGTTGTTAGGATTTTTAAAGATTCCAACATTATACTAACATGCTTTTCAAAGTGATAATATGGCATAAAGAGTCGTAAGATGTCTTAAGTTGGCGTATGACGTTCAAAGGACTCGGACGAATTCATTAGGTGTATTATGGAGTTTTAAAGTTTCGTACGGGGATGTAAGATGTTCTTAGGAGTTGTAATGCTTCCTTAATTATTCTAACGTGCTTTTCATGTTGCCAATGTCGCATACTGAGTCGTAACATGTCCTAAGTTGTCGTACGATGTTCAAAGGACTTGGACAAATTCATTAGGTTTATTATGGAGTTTTAAGGTTTTGTTCGGTGTTGTTAGGAGTTGTAAGGTGTCCTATATTATACTAACGTGCTTATCAAGGTGATAATGTGCATATAGAGCCGTAAGATGTCCTAAGTTGTCGTACGATGTTCAAAGGAATCGGATGAATTCATTAGGTTTATTATGGAGTATTTTTATTTTACCTACGGTATTATAATGTGTTGTTAGGATTTGTGAGGTTTCGTACTTTTTACCAACATGCTTTTCAAGGTGCTAATGTGACATACAGAGTCGTAAGATATTCTAAGTTTTCGTACGATGTTTAAATGACTCGGAGGAATTCATTAGTTTTTTTTGGAGTTTTATAATTTCGTACGGTGTGGTTAGGAGTTTTAAAGATTTCAACATTATACTAACATGCTTTTCAAAGTGCTAATATGGCATAAAGAGTCGTAAGATGTCTTAAGTTGGCGTATGACGTTCAAAGGACACGGACGAATTCATTAGGTGTATTATGTAGTTTTAAAGTTTCGTACGGTGATGTAAGATGTTCTTAGGAGTTGTAATGCTTCCTTAATTATTCTAACGTGCTTTTCATGTTGCTAATGTCGCATACTGAGTCGTAACATGTCCTGAGTTGTCGTACGATGTTCAAAGGACTTTGACAAATTTCATTAGGTTTATTATGGAGTTTTAAGGTTTTGTTCGGTGTTGTTAGGAGTTGTAAGGTGTCCTATATTATACTAACGTGCTTTTCAAGGTGATAATGTGCATACAGAGCCGTAAGATGTCCAAAGTTGTCGTACGATGTTCAAAGGAATCGGATGAATTCATTAGGTTTATTATGGAGTATTTTTATTTTACGTACGGTATTATAATGTGTTGTTAGGATTTGTGAGGTTTCGTACTTTTTACCAACATGCTTTTCAAGGTGCTAATGTGACATACAGAGTCGTAAGATATTCTAAGTTTTCGTACGATGTTTAAATGACTCGGAGGAATTCATTAGGTTTTTTTTGGAGTTTTATAATTTCGTACGGTGTTGTAAGGTGTTGTTAGGAGTTGTAAAGGGTCCAACATTATACTAACGTGCTTTTCAAAGTGCTAATATGGCATAAAGAGTCGTAAGATGTCTTAAGTTGGCGTATGACGTTCAAAGGACTCAGACGAATTCATTAGGTGTATTATGTAGTTTTAAAGTTTCGTACGGTGATGTAAGATGTTCTTAGGAGTTGTAATGCTTCCTTAATTATTCTAACGTGCTTTTCATGTTGCTAATGTCGCATACTGAGTCGTAACATGTCCTGAGTTGTCGTACGATGTTCAAAGGACTTTTACAAATTCATAACGTTTATTATGGAGTTTTAAGGTTTTGTTCGGTGTTGTTAGGATTTGTAAGGTGTCCTATATTATACTAACGTGCTTTTCAAGGTGATAATGTGTATACAGAGCCGTAAGATTTCCAAAGTTGTCGTACGATGTTCAAAGGAATCGGATGAATTCATTAGGTTAATTATGGAGTATTTTTATTTTACGTACGGTATTATAATGTGTTGTTAGGATTTGTGAGGTTTCGTACTTTTTACCAACATGCTTTTCAAGGTGCTAATGTGACATACAGAGTCGTAAGATATTCTATGTTTTCGTACGATGTTTAAATGACTCGGAGGAATTCATTAGGTTTTTTTTGGAGTTTTATAATTTCGTACGGTGTTGTTAGGAGTTGTAAAGGGTCCAACATTATACTAACGTGCTTTTCAAAGTGCTAATATGGCATAAAGAGTCGTAAGATGTCTTAAATTGGCGTATGACGTTCAAAGGACTCGGACGAATTAATTAGGTGTATTATGGAGTTTTAAAGTTTCGTACGGTGATGAAAGATGTTCTTAGGAGTTGTAATGCGTCCTTAATTATTCTTACGTGCTTTTTTTGTTGCTAATGTCGCATACTGAGTCGTAACATGTCCTGAGTTGTCGTACAATGTTCAAAGGACTTGGACAAATTCATTAGGTTTATTATGGAGTTTCAAGGTTTTGTTCGGAGTTCTTAGGAGTTGTAAGGTGTCCTATATTATACTAACGTGCTTTTCAAGGTGCTAATGTGCATACAGAGCCGTAAGATGTCCTAAGTTGTTGTACGATGTTCAAAGGAATCGGACGAATTCATTAGGTTTATTATGGAGTATTTTTATTTTACGTACGGTATTATAATGTGTTGTTAGGATTTGTGAGGTTTCGTACTTTTTACCAACATGCTTTTCAAGTTGCTAATGTGAAATACAGAGTCGTAAGATATTATAAGTTTTCGTACGATGTTTAAATGAATCGGATGAATTCATTAGGTTTTTTTTGGAGTTTTATAATTTTGTACGGAGTTGTTAGGATTTTTAAAGATTCCAACATTATACTAACATGCTTTTCAAAGTGCTAATATGGCATAAAGAGTCGTAAGATGTCTTAAGTTGGCGTATGACGTTCAAAGGACTCGGACGAATTCATTAGGTGTATTATGGAGTTTTAAAGTTTCGTACGGGGATGTAAGATGTTCTTAGGAGTTGTAATGCTTCCTTAATTATTCTAACGTGCTTTTCATGTTGCCAATGTCGCATACTGAGTCGTAACATGTCCTAAGTTGTCGTACGATGTTCAAAGGACTTGGACAAATTCATTAGGTTTATTATGGAGTTTTAAGGTTTTGTTCGGTGTTGTTAGGAGTTGTAAGGTGTCCTATATTATACTAACGTGCTTATCAAGGTGATAATGTGCATACAGAGCCGTAAGATGTCCTAAGTTGTCGTACGATGTTCAAAGGAATCGGATGAATTCATTAGGTTTATTATGGAGTATTTTTATTTTACCTACGGTATTATAATGTGTTGTTAGGATTTGTGAGGTTTCGTACTTTTTACCAACATGCTTTTCAAGGTGCTAATGTGACATACAGAGTCGTAAGATATTCTAAGTTTTCGTACGATGTTTAAATGACTCGGAGGAATTCATTAGTTTTTTTTGGAGTTTTATAATTTCGTACGGTGTGGTTAGGAGTTTTAAAGATTTCAACATTATACTAACATGCTTTTCAAAGTGCTAATATGGCATAAAGAGTCGTAAGATGTCTTAAGTTGGCGTATGACGTTCAAAGGACACGGACGAATTCATTAGGTGTATTATGTAGTTTTAAAGTTTCGTACGGTGATGTAAGATGTTCTTAGGAGTTGTAATGCTTCCTTAATTATTCTAACGTGCTTTTCATGTTGCTAATGTCGCATACTGAGTCGTAACATGTCCTGAGTTGTCGTACGATGTTCAAAGGACTTTGACAAATTTCATTAGGTTTATTATGGAGTTTTAAGGTTTTGTTCGGTGTTGTTAGGAGTTGTAAGGTGTCCTATATTATACTAACGTGCTTTTCAAGGTGATAATGTGCATACAGAGCCGTAAGATGTCCAAAGTTGTCGTACGATGTTCAAAGGAATCGGATGAATTCATTAGGTTTATTATGGAGTATTTTTATTTTACGTACGGTATTATAATGTGTTGTTAGGATTTGTGAGGTTTCGTACTTTTTACCAACATGCTTTTCAAGGTGCTAATGTGACATACAGAGTCGTAAGATATTCTAAGTTTTCGTACGATGTTTAAATGACTCGGAGGAATTCATTAGGTTTTTTTTGGAGTTTTATAATTTCGTACGGTGTTGTAAGGTGTTGTTAGGAGTTGTAAAGGGTCCAACATTATACTAACGTGCTTTTCAAAGTGCTAATATGGCATAAAGAGTCGTAAGATGTCTTAAGTTGGCGTATGACGTTCAAAGGACTCGGACGAATTCATTAGGTGTATTATGTAGTTTTAAAGTTTCGTACGGTGATGTAAGATGTTCTTAGGAGTTGTAATGCTTCCTTAATTATTCTAACGTGCTTTTCATGTTGCTAATGTCGCATACTGAGTCGTAACATGTCCTGAGTTGTCGTACGATGTTCAAAGGACTTTTACAAATTCATAAGGTTTATTATGGAGTTTTAAGGTTTTGTTCGGTGTTGTTAGGATTTGTAAGGTGTCCTATATTATACTAACGTGCTTTTCAAGGTGATAATGTGCATACAGAGCCGTAAGATTTCCAAAGTTGTCGTACGATGTTCAAAGGAATCGGATGAATTCATTAGGTTTATTATGGAGTATTTTTATTTTACGTACGGTATTATAATGTGTTGTTAGGATTTGTGAGGTTTCGTACTTTTTACCAACATGCTTTTCAAGGTGCTAATGTGACATACAGAGTCGTAAGATATTCTATGTTTTCGTACGATGTTTAAATGACTCGGAGGAATTCATTAGGTTTTTTTTGGAGTTTTATAATTTCGTACGGTGTTGTTAGGAGTTGTAAAGGGTCCAACATTATACTAACGTGCTTTTCAAAGTGCTAATATGGCATAAAGAGTCGTAAGATGTCTTAAATTGGCGTATGACGTTCAAAGGACTCGGACGAATTAATTAGGTGTATTATGGAGTTTTAAAGTTTCGTACGGTGATGAAAGATGTTCTTAGGAGTTGTAATGCGTCCTTAATTATTCTTACGTGCTTTTTTTGTTGCTAATGTCGCATACTGAGTCGTAACATGTCCTGAGTTGTCGTACGATGTTCAAAGGACTTGGACAAATTCATTAGGTTTATTATGGAGTTTCAAGGTTTTGTTCGGAGTTCTTAGGAGTTGTAAGGTGTCCTATATTATACTAACTTGCTTTTCAAGGTGCTAATGTGCATACAGAGCCGTAAGATGTCCTATGTTGTCGTACGATGTTCAAAGGAATCGGACGAATTCATTAGGTTTATTATGGAGTATTTTTATTTTACGTACGATATTATAATGTGTTGTTAGGATTTGTGAGGTTTCGTACTTTTTACCAACATGCTTTTCAAGTTGCTAATGTGACATACAGGGTCGTAAGATATTATAAGTTTTCGTACGATGTTTAAATGAATCGGATGAATTCATTAGGTTTTTTTTGGAGTTTTATAATTTCGTACGGTGTTGTTAGGATTTTTAAAGATTCCAACATTATACTAACATGCTTTTCAAAGTGCTTATATGGCATAAAGAGTCGTAAGGTGTCTTAAGTTGGCGTATGACGTTCAAAGGACTCGGACGAATTCATTAGGAGTATTATGGAGTTTTAAAGTTTCGTACGGGGATGTAAGATGTTCTTAGGAGTTGTAATGCTTCCTTAATTATTCTAACGTGCTTTTCATGTTGCCAATGTCGCATACTGAGTCGTAACATGTCCTAAGTTGTCGTACGATGTTCAAAGGACTTGGACAAATTCATTAGGTTTATTATGGAGTTTTAAGGTTTTGTTCGGTGTTGTTAGGAGTTGTAAGGTGTCCTATATTATACTAACGTGCTTTTCAAGGTGATAATGTGCATACAGAGCCGTAAGATGTCCTAAGTTGTCGTACGATGTTCAAAGGAATCGGATGAATTCATTAGGTTTATTATGGAGTATTTTTATTTTACCTACGGTATTATAATGTGTTGTTAGGATTTGTGAGGTTTCGTACTTTTTACCAACATGCTTTTCAAGGTGCTAATGTGACATACAGAGTCGTAAGATATTCTAAGTTTTCGTATGATGTTTAAATGACTCGGAGGAATTCATTAGTTTTTTTTGGAGTTTTATAATTTCGTACGGTGTTGTTAGGAGTTTTAAAGATTTCAACATTATACTAACATGCTTTTCAAAGTGCTAATATGGCATAAAGAGTCGTAAGATGTCTTAAGTTGGCGTATGACGTTCAAAGGACTCGGACGAATTCATTAGGTGTATTATGTAGTTTTAAAGTTTCGTACGGTGATGTAAGATGTTCTTAGGAGTTGTAATGCTTCCTTAATTATTCTAACGTGCTTTTCATGTTGCTAATGTCGCATACTGAGTCGTAACATGTCCTGAGTTTTCGTACGATGTTCAAAGGACTTTGACAAATTCATTAGGTTTATTATGGAGTTTTAAGGTTTTGTTCGGTGTTGTTAGGAGTTGTAAGGTGTCCTATATTATACTAACGTGCTTTTCAAGGTGATAATGTGCATACAGAGCCATAAGATGTCCAAAGTTGTCGTACGATGTTCAAAGGAATCGGATGAATTCATTAGGTTTATTATGGAGTATTTTTATTTTACCTACGGTATTATAATGTGTTGTTAGGATTTGTGAGGTTTCGTACTTTTTACCAACATGCTTTTCAAGGTGCTAATGTGACATACAGAGTCGTAAGATATTCTAAGTTTTCGTACAATGTTTAAATGACTCGGAGGAATTCATTAGGTTTTTTTTTGGAGTTTTATAATTTCGTACGGTGTTGTAAGGTGTTGTTAGGAGTTGTAAAGGGTCCAACATTATACTAACGTGCTTTTCAAAGTGCTAATATGGCATAAAGAGTCGTAAGATGTCTTAAGTTGGCGTATGACGTTCAAAGGACTCGGACGAATTCATTAGGTGTATTATGTAGTTTTAAAGTTTCGTACGGTGATGTAAGATGTTCTTAGGAGTTGTAATGCTTCCTTAATTATTCTAACGTGCTTTTCATGTTGCTAATGTCGCATACTGAGTCGTAACATGTCCTGAGTTTTCGTACGATGTTCAAAGGACTTTGACAAATTCATTAGGTTTATTATGGAGTTTTAAGGTTTTGTTCGGTGTTGTTAGGAGTTGTAAGGTGTCCTATATTATACTAACGTGCTTTTCAAGGTGATAATGTGCATACAGAGCCGTAAGATGTCCAAAGTTGTCGTACGATGTTCAAAGGAATCGGATGAATTCATTAGGTTTATTATGGAGTATTTTTATTTTACGTACGGTATTATAATGTGTTGTTAGGATTTGTGAGGTTTCGTACTTTTTACCAACATGCTTTTCAAGGTGCTAATGTGACATACAGAGTCGTAAGATATTCTAAGTTTTCGTACAATGTTTAAATGACTCGGAGGAATTCATTAGGTTTTTTTTGGAGTTTTATAATTTCGTACGGTGTTGTAAGGTGTTGTTAGGAGTTGTAAAGGGTCCAACATTATACTAACGTGCTTTTCAAAGTGCTAATATGGCATAAAGAGTCGTAAGATGTCTTAAGTTGGCGTATGACGTTCAAAGGACTCGGACGAATTCATTAGGTGTATTATGTAGTTTTAAAGTTTCGTACGGTGATGTAAGATGTTCTTAGGAGTTGTAATGCTTCCTTAATTATTCTAACGTGCTTTTCATGTTGCTAATGTCGCATACTGAGTCGTAACATGTCCTGAGTTTTCGTACGATGTTCAAAGGAATTTGACAAATTCATTAGGTTTATTATGGAGTTTTAAGGTTTTGTTCGGTGTTGTTAGGAGTTGTAAGGTGTCCTATATTATACTAACGTGCTTTTCAAGGTGATAATGTGCATACAGAGCCATAAGATGTCCAAAGTTGTCGTACGATGTTCAAAGGAATCGGATGAATTCATTAGGTTTATTATGGTGTATTTTTATTTTACCTACGGTATTATAATGTGTTGTTAGGATTTGTGAGGTTTCGTACTTTTTACCAACATGCTTTTCAAGGTGCTAATGTGACATACAGAGTCGTAAGATATTCTAAGTTTTCGTACAATGTTTAAATGACTCGGAGGAATTCATTAGGTTTTTTTTTGGAGTTTTATAATTTCGTACGGTGTTGTAAGGTGTTGTTAGGAGTTGTAAAGGGTCCAACATTATACTAACGTGCTTTTCAAAGTGCTAATATGGCATAAAGAGTCGTAAGATGTCTTAAGTTGGCGTATGACGTTCAAAGGACTCGGACGAATTCATTAGGTGTATTATGTAGTTTTAAAGTTTCGTACGGTGATGTAAGATGTTCTTAGGAGTTGTAATGCTTCCTTAATTATTCTAACGTGCTTTTCATGTTGCTAATGTCGCATACTGAGTCGTAACATGTCCTGAGTTGTCGTACGATGTTCAAAGAACTTTGACAAATTAATTAGGTTAATTATGGAGTTTTAAGGTTTTGTTCGGTGTTGTTAGGAGTTGTAAGGTGTCCTATATTATACTAACGTGCTTTTCAAGGTGATAATGTGCATACAGAGCCGTAAGATGTCCAAAGTTGTCGTACGATGTTCAAAGGAATCGGATGAATTCATTAGGTTTATTATGGAGTATTTTTATTTTACGTACGGTATTATAATGTGTTGTTAGGATTTGTGAGGTTTCGTACTTTTTACCAACATGCTTTTCAAGGTGCTAATGTGACATACAGAGTCGTAAGATATTCTAAGTTTTTGTACGATGTTTAAATGACTCGGAGGAATTCATTAGGTTTTTTTTGGAGTTTTATAATTTTGTACGGTGTTGTAAGGTGTTGTTAGGAGTTGTAAAGGGTCCAACATTATACTAACGTGCTTTTCAAAGTGCTAATATGGCATAAAGAGTCGTAAGATGTCTTAAGTTGGCGTATGACGTTCAAAGGACTCGGACGAATTAATTAGGTGTATTATGGAGTTTTAAAGTTCCGTACGGTGATGAAAGATGGTCTTAGGAGTTGTAATGCGTCCTTAATTATTCTTACGTGCTTTTTTTGTTGCTAATGTCGCATACTGAGTCGTAACATGTCCTGAGTTGTCGTACGATGTTCAAAGGACTTGGACAAATTCTTTAGGTTTATTATGGAGTTTCAAGGTTTTGTTCGGAGTTCTTAGGAGTTGTAAGGTGTCCTATATTATACTAACTTGCTTTTCAAGGTGCTAATGTGCATACAGAGCCGTAAGATGTCCTAAGTTGTCGTACGATGTTCAAAGGAATCAGACGAATTCATTAGGTTTATTATGGAGTATTTTTATTTTACGTACGGTATTATAATGTGTTTATAGGATTTGTGAGGTTTCGTACTTTTTACCAACATGCTTTTCAAGTTGCTAATGTGACATACAGAGTCGTAAGATATTCTAAGTTTCGTACGATGTTTAAATGAATCGGATAAATTCATTAGGTTTTTTTTGGAGTTTTATAATTTAGTACGGTGTTGTTAGGAGTTTTAAAGATTCCAACATTATACTAACATGGTTTTCAAAGTGCTAATATGGCATAAAGAGTCGTAAGATGTCTTAAGTTGGCGTATGACGTTCAAAGGACTCGGACGAATTCATTAGGTGTATTATGGAGTTTTAAAGTTTCGTACGGGGATGTAAGATGTTCTTAGGAGTTGTAATGCTTCCTTAATTATTCTAACGTGCTTTTCATGTTGCCAATGTCGCATACTGAGTCGTAACATGTCCTGAGTTGTCGTACGATGTTCAAAGGACTTGGACAAATTCATTAGGTTTATTATGGAGTTTTAAGGTTTTGTTCGGTGTTGTTAGGAGTTGTAAGGTGTCCTATATTATACTAACGTGCTTTTCAAGGTGATAATGTGCATACAGAGCCGTAAGATGTCCAAAGTTGTCGTACGATGTTCAAAGGAATCGGATGAATTCATTAGGTTTATTATGGAGTATTTTTATTTTACCTACGGTATTATAATGTGTTGTTAGGATTTGTGAGGTTTCGTACTTTTTACCAACATGCTTTTCAAGGTGCTAATGTGACATACAGAGTCGTAAGATATTCTAAGTTTTCGTACAATGTTTAAATGACTCGGAGGAATTCATTAGGTTTTTTTTTGGAGTTTTATAATTTCGTACGGTGTTGTAAGGTGTTGTTAGGAGTTGTAAAGGGTCCAACATTATACTAACGTGCTTTTCAAAGTGCTAATATGGCATAAAGAGTCGTAAGATGTCTTAAGTTGGCGTATGACGTTCAAAGGACTCGGACGAATTCATTAGGTGTATTATGTAGTTTTAAAGTTTCGTACGGTGATGTAAGATGTTCTTAGGAGTTGTAATGCTTCCTTAATTATTCTAACGTGCTTTTCATGTTGCTAATGTCGCATACTGAGTCGTAACATGTCCTGAGTTGTCGTACGATGTTCAAAGGACTTTGACAAATTAATTAGGTTAATTATGGAGTTTTAAGGTTTTGTTCGGTGTTGTTAGGAGTTGTAAGGTGTCCTATATTATACTAACGTGCTTTTCAAGGTGATAATGTGCATACAGAGCCGTAAGATGTCCAAAGTTGTCGTACGATGTTCAAAGGAATCGGATGAATTCATTAGGTTTATTATGGAGTATTTTTATTTTACGTACGGTATTATAATGTGTTGTTAGGATTTGTGAGGTTTCGTACTTTTTACCAACATGCTTTTCAAGGTGCTAATGTGACATACAGAGTCGTAAGATATTCTAAGTTTTTGTACGATGTTTAAATGACTCGGAGGAATTCATTAGGTTTTTTTTGGAGTTTTATAATTTTGTACGGTGTTGTAAGGTGTTGTTAGGAGTTGTAAAGGGTCCAACATTATACTAACGTGCTTTTCAAAGTGCTAATATGGCATAAAGAGTCGTAAGATGTCTTAAGTTGGCGTATGACGTTCAAAGGACTCGGACGAATTAATTAGGTGTATTATGGAGTTTTAAAGTTTCGTACGGTGATGAAAGATGGTCTTAGGAGTTGTAATGCGTCCTTAATTATTCTTACGTGCTTTTTTTCTTGCTAATGTGGCATACTGAGTCGTAACATGTCCTGAGTTGTCGTACGATGTTCAAAGGACTTGGACAAATTCTTTAGGTTTATTATGGAGTTTCAAGGTTTTGTTCGGAGTTCTTAGGAGTTGTAAGGTGTCCTATATTATACTAACTTGCTTTTCAAGGTGCTAATGTGCATACAGAGCCGTAAGATGTCCTAAGTTGTCGTACGATGTTCAAAGGAATCAGACGAATTCATTAGGTTTATTATGGAGTATTTTTATTTTACGTACGGTATTATAATGTGTTTATAGGATTTGTGAGGTTTCGTACTTTTTACCAACATGCTTTTCAAGTTGCTAATGTGACATACAGAGTCGTAAGATATTCTAAGTTTCGTACGATGTTTAAATGAATCGGATAAATTCATTAGGTTTTTTTTGGAGTTTTATAATTTAGTACGGTGTTGTTAGGAGTTTTAAAGATTCCAACATTATACTAACATGGTTTTCAAAGTGCTAATATGGCACAAAGAGTCGTAAGATGTCTTAAGTTGGCGTATGACGTTCAAAGGACTCGGACGAATTCATTAGGTGTATTATGGAGTTTTAAAGTTTCGTACGGGGATGTAAGATGTTCTTAGGAGTTGTAATGCTTCCTTAATTATTCTAACGTGCTTTTCATGTTGCCAATGTCGCATACTGAGTCGTAACATGTCCTGAGTTGTCGTACGATGTTCAAAGGACTTGGACAAATTCATTAGGTTTATTATGGAGTTTTAAGGTTTTGTTCGGTGTTGTTAGGAGTTGTAAGGTGTCCTATATTATACTTACGTGCTTTTCAAGGTGATAATGTGCATACAGAGCCGTAAGATGTCCAAAGTTGTCGTACGATGTTCAAAGGAATCGGATGAATTCATTAGGTTTATTATGGAGTATTTTTATTTTACGTACGGTATTATAATGTGTTGTTAGGATTTGTGAGGTTTCGTAATTTTTACCAACATGCTTTTCAAGGTGCTAATGTGACATACAGAGTCGTAAGATATTCTAAGTTTTCGTACGATGTTTAAATGACTGGAGGAATTCATTAGGTTTTTTTTTTGGAGTTTTATAATTTCGTACGGTGTTGTAAGGTGTTGTTAGGAGTTGTAAAGGGTCCAACATTATACTAACGTGCTTTTCAAAGTGCTAATATGGCATAAAGAGTCGTAAGATGTCTTAAGTTGGCGTATGACGTTCAAAGGACTCGGACGAATTCATTAGGTGTATTATGTAGTTTTAAAGTTTCGTATGGTGATGTAAGATGTTCTTAGGAGTTGTAATGCTTCCTTAATTATTCTAACGTGCTTTTTTTGTTGCTAATGTCGCATACTGAGTCGTAACATGTCCTGAGTTGTCGTACGATGTTCAAAAGACTTGGACAAATTCATTCGGTTTATTATGGAGTTTCAAGGTTTTGTTCGGAGTTCTTAGGAGTTGTAAGGTGTCCTATATTATACTAACTTGCTTTTCAAGGTGCTAATGTGCATACAGAGCCGTAAGATGTCCTAAGTTGTCGTACGATGTTCAAAGGAATCGGACGAATTCATTAGGTTTATTATGGAGTATTTTTATTTTACGTACGGTATTATAATGTGTTGTTAGGATTTGTGAGGTTTCGTAATTTTTACCAACATGCTTTTCAAGGTGCTAATGTGACATACAGAGTCGTAAGATATTCTAAGTTTTCGTACGATGTTTAAATGAATCGGATGAATTCATTAGGTTTTTTTTGGAGTTTTATAATTTTGTACGGAGTTGTTAGGATTTTTAAAGATTCCAACATTATACTAACATGCTTTTCAAAGTGCTAATATGGCATAAAGAGTCGTAAGATGTCTTAAGTTGGCGTATGACGTTCAAAGGACTCGGACGAATTCATTAGGTGTATTATGGAGTTTTAAAGTTTCGTACGGGGATGTAAGATGTTCTTAGGAGTTGTAATGCTTCCTTAATTATTCTAACGTGCTTTTCATGTTGCCAATGTCGCATACTGAGTCGTAACATGTCCTAAGTTGTCGTACGATGTTCAAAGGACTTGGACAAATTCATTAGGTTTATTATGGAGTTTTAAGGTTTTGTTCGGTGTTGTTAGGAGTTGTAAGGTGTCCTATATTATACTAACGTGCTTATCAAGGTGATAATGTGCATACAGAGCCGTAAGATGTCCTAAGTTGTCGTACGATGTTCAAAGGAATCGGATGAATTCATTAGGTTTATTATGGAGTATTTTTATTTTACCTACGGTATTATAATGTGTTGTTAGGATTTGTGAGGTTTCGTACTTTTTACCAACATGCTTTTCAAGGTGCTAATGTGACATACAGAGTCGTAAGATATTCTAAGTTTTCGTACGATGTTTAAATGACTCGGAGGAATTCATTAGTTTTTTTTGGAGTTTTATAATTTCGTACGGTGTGGTTAGGAGTTTTAAAGATTTCAACATTATACTAACATGCTTTTCAAAGTGCTAATATGGCATAAAGAGTCGTAAGATGTCTTAAGTTGGCGTATGACGTTCAAAGGACACGGACGAATTCATTAGGTGTATTATGTAGTTTTAAAGTTTCGTACGGTGATGTAAGATGTTCTTAGGAGTTGTAATGCTTCCTTAATTATTCTAACGTGCTTTTCATGTTGCTAATGTCGCATACTGAGTCGTAACATGTCCTGAGTTGTCGTACGATGTTCAAAGGACTTTGACAAATTTCATTAGGTTTATTATGGAGTTTTAAGGTTTTGTTCGGTGTTGTTAGGAGTTGTAAGGTGTCCTATATTATACTAACGTGCTTTTCAAGGTGATAATGTGCATACAGAGCCGTAAGATGTCCAAAGTTGTCGTACGATGTTCAAAGGAATCGGATGAATTCATTAGGTTTATTATGGAGTATTTTTATTTTACGTACGGTATTATAATGTGTTGTTAGGATTTGTGAGGTTTCGTACTTTTTACCAACATGCTTTTCAAGGTGCTAATGTGACATACAGAGTCGTAAGATATTCTAAGTTTTCGTACGATGTTTAAATGACTCGGAGGAATTCATTAGGTTTTTTTTGGAGTTTTATAATTTCGTACGGTGTTGTAAGGTGTTGTTAGGAGTTGTAAAGGGTCCAACATTATACTAACGTGCTTTTCAAAGTGCTAATATGGCATAAAGAGTCGTAAGATGTCTTAAGTTGGCGTATGACGTTCAAAGGACTCGGACGAATTCATTAGGTGTATTATGTAGTTTTAAAGTTTCGTACGGTGATGTAAGATGTTCTTAGGAGTTGTAATGCTTCCTTAATTATTCTAACGTGCTTTTCATGTTGCTAATGTCGCATACTGAGTCGTAACATGTCCTGAGTTGTCGTACGATGTTCAAAGGACTTTTACAAATTCATAAGGTTTATTATGGAGTTTTAAGGTTTTGTTCGGTGTTGTTAGGATTTGTAAGGTGTCCTATATTATACTAACGTGCTTTTCAAGGTGATAATGTGCATACAGAGCCGTAAGATTTCCAAAGTTGTCGTACGATGTTCAAAGGAATCGGATGAATTCATTAGGTTTATTATGGAGTATTTTTATTTTACGTACGGTATTATAATGTGTTGTTAGGATTTGTGAGGTTTCGTACTTTTTACCAACATGCTTTTCAAGGTGCTAATGTGACATACAGAGTCGTAAGATATTCTATGTTTTCGTACGATGTTTAAATGACTCGGAGGAATTCATTAGGTTTTTTTTGGAGTTTTATAATTTCGTACGGTGTTGTTAGGAGTTGTAAAGGGTCCAACATTATACTAACGTGCTTTTCAAAGTGCTAATATGGCATAAAGAGTCGTAAGATGTCTTAAATTGGCGTATGACGTTCAAAGGACTCGGACGAATTAATTAGGTGTATTATGGAGTTTTAAAGTTTCGTACGGTGATGAATGATGTTCTTAGGAGTTGTAATGCGTCCTTAATTATTCTTACGTGCTTTTTTTGTTGCTAATGTCGCATACTGAGTCGTAACATGTCCTGAGTTGTCGTACGATGTTCAAAGGACTTGGACAAATTCATTAGGTTTATTATGGAGTTTCAAGGTTTTGTTCGGAGTTCTTAGGAGTTGTAAGGTGTCCTATATTATACTAACTTGCTTTTCAAGGTGCTAATGTGCATACAGAGCCGTAAGATGTCCTATGTTGTCGTACGATGTTCAAAGGAATCGGACGAATTCATTAGGTTTATTATGGAGTATTTTTATTTTACGTACGATATTATAATGTGTTGTTAGGATTTGTGAGGTTTCGTACTTTTTACCAACATGCTTTTCAAGTTGCTAATGTGACATACAGAGTCGTAAGATATTATAAGTTTTCGTACGATGTTTAAATGAATCGGATGAATTCATTAGGTTTTTTTTGGAGTTTTATAATTTCGTACGGTGTTGTTAGGATTTTTAAAGATTCCAACATTATACTAACATGCTTTTCAAAGTGCTTATATGGCATAAAGAGTCGTAAGGTGTCTTAAGTTGGCGTATGACGTTCAAAGGACTCGGACGAATTCATTAGGAGTATTATGGAGTTTTAAAGTTTCGTACGGGGATGTAAGATGTTCTTAGGAGTTGTAATGCTTCCTTAATTATTCTAACGTGCTTTCCATGTTGCCAATGTCGCATACTGAGTCGTAACATGTCCTAAGTTGTCGTACGATGTTCAAAGGACTTGGACAAATTCATTAGGTTTATTATGGAGTTTTAAGGTTTTGTTCGGTGTTGTTAGGAGTTGTAAGGTGTCCTATATTATACTAACGTGCTTTTCAAGGTGATAATGTGCATACAGAGCCGTAAGATGTCCTAAGTTGTCGTACGATGTTCAAAGGAATCGGATGAATTCATTAGGTTTATTATGGAGTATTTTTATTTTACCTACGGTATTATAATGTGTTGTTAGGATTTGTGAGGTTTCGTACTTTTTACCAACATGCTTTTCAAGGTGCTAATGTGACATACAGAGTCGTAAGATATTCTAAGTTTTCGTATGATGTTTAAATGACTCGGAGGAATTCATTAGTTTTTTTTGGAGTTTTATAATTTCGTACGGTGTTGTTAGGAGTTTTAAAGATTTCAACATTATACTAACATGCTTTTCAAAGTGCTAATATGGCATAAAGAGTCGTAAGATGTCTTAAGTTGGCGTATGACGTTCAAAGGACTCGGACGAATTCATTAGGTGTATTATGTAGTTTTAAAGTTTCGTACGGTGATGTAAGATGTTCTTAGGAGTTGTAATGCTTCCTTAATTATTCTAACGTGCTTTTCATGTTGCTAATGTCGCATACTGAGTCGTAACATGTCCTGAGTTTTCGTACGATGTTCAAAGGACTTTGACAAATTCATTAGGTTTATTATGGAGTTTTAAGGTTTTGTTCGGTGTTGTTAGGAGTTGTAAGGTGTCCTATATTATACTAACGTGCTTTTCAAGGTGATAATGTGCATACAGAGCCATAAGATGTCCAAAGTTGTCGTACGATGTTCAAAGGAATCGGATGAATTCATTAGGTTTATTATGGAGTATTTTTATTTTACCTACGGTATTATAATGTGTTGTTAGGATTTGTGAGGTTTCGTACTTTTTACCAACATGCTTTTCAAGGTGCTAATGTGACATACAGAGTCGTAAGATATTCTAAGTTTTCGTACAATGTTTAAATGACTCGGAGGAATTCATTAGGTTTTTTTTTGGAGTTTTATAATTTCGTACGGTGTTGTAAGGTGTTGTTAGGAGTTGTAAAGGGTCCAACATTATACTAACGTGCTTTTCAAAGTGCTAATATGGCATAAAGAGTCGTAAGATGTCTTAAGTTGGCGTATGACGTTCAAAGGACTCGGACGAATTCATTAGGTGTATTATGTAGTTTTAAAGTTTCGTACGGTGATGTAAGATGTTCTTAGGAGTTGTAATGCTTCCTTAATTATTCTAACGTGCTTTTCATGTTGCTAATGTCGCATACTGAGTCGTAACATGTCCTGAGTTTTCGTACGATGTTCAAAGGACTTTGACAAATTCATTAGGTTTATTATGGAGTTTTAAGGTTTTGTTCGGTGTTGTTAGGAGTTGTAAGGTGTCCTATATTATACTAACGTGCTTTTCAAGGTGATAATGTGCATACAGAGCCGTAAGATGTCCAAAGTTGTCGTACGATGTTCAAAGGAATCGGATGAATTCATTAGGTTTATTATGGAGTATTTTTATTTTACGTACGGTATTATAATGTGTTGTTAGGATTTGTGAGGTTTCGTACTTTTTACCAACATGCTTTTCAAGGTGCTAATGTGACATACAGAGTCGTAAGATATTCTAAGTTTTCGTACAATGTTTAAATGACTCGGAGGAATTCATTAGGTTTTTTTTGGAGTTTTATAATTTCGTACGGTGTTGTAAGGTGTTGTTAGGAGTTGTAAAGGGTCCAACATTATACTAACGTGCTTTTCAAAGTGCTAATATGGCATAAAGAGTCGTAAGATGTCTTAAGTTGGCGTATGACGTTCAAAGGACTCGGACGAATTCATTAGGTGTATTATGTAGTTTTAAAGTTTCGTACGGTGATGTAAGATGTTCTTAGGAGTTGTAATGCTTCCTTAATTATTCTAACGTGCTTTTCATGTTGCTAATGTCGCATACTGAGTCGTAACATGTCCTGAGTTGTCGTACGATGTTCAAAGGACTTTGACAAATTTCATTAGGTTTATTATGGAGTTTTAAGGTTTTGTTCGGTGTTGTTAGGAGTTGTAAGGTGTCCTATATTATACTAACGTGCTTTTCAAGGTGATAATGTGCATACAGAGCCGTAAGATGTCCAAAGTTGTCGTACGATGTTCAAAGGAATCGGATGAATTCATTAGGTTTATTATGGAGTATTTTTATTTTACGTACGGTATTATAATGTGTTGTTAGGATTTGTGAGGTTTCGTACTTTTTACCAACATGCTTTTCAAGGTGCTAATGTGACATACAGAGTCGTAAGATATTCTAAGTTTTCGTACGATGTTTAAATGACTCGGAGGAATTCATTAGGTTTTTTTTGGAGTTTTATAATTTCGTACGGTGTTGTAAGGTGTTGTTAGGAGTTGTAAAGGGTCCAACATTATACTAACGTGCTTTTCAAAGTGCTAATATGGCATAAAGAGTCGTAAGATGTCTTAAGTTGGCGTATGACGTTCAAAGGACTCGGACGAATTCATTAGGTGTATTATGTAGTTTTAAAGTTTCGTACGGTGATGTAAGATGTTCTTAGGAGTTGTAATGCTTCCTTAATTATTCTAACGTGCTTTTCATGTTGCTAATGTCGCATACTGAGTCGTAACATGTCCTGAGTTGTCGTACGATGTTCAAAGGACTTTTACAAATTCATAAGGTTTATTATGGAGTTTTAAGGTTTTGTTCGGTGTTGTTAGGATTTGTAAGGTGTCCTATATTATACTAACGTGCTTTTCAAGGTGATAATGTGCATACAGAGCCGTAAGATTTCCAAAGTTGTCGTACGATGTTCAAAGGAATCGGATGAATTCATTAGGTTTATTATGGAGTATTTTTATTTTACGTACGGTATTATAATGTGTTGTTAGGATTTGTGAGGTTTCGTACTTTTTACCAACATGCTTTTCAAGGTGCTAATGTGACATACAGAGTCGTAAGATATTCTATGTTTTCGTACGATGTTTAAATGACTCGGAGGAATTCATTAGGTTTTTTTTGGAGTTTTATAATTTCGTACGGTGTTGTTAGGAGTTGTAAAGGGTCCAACATTATACTAACGTGCTTTTCAAAGTGCTAATATGGCATAAAGAGTCGTAAGATGTCTTAAATTGGCGTATGACGTTCAAAGGACTCGGACGAATTAATTAGGTGTATTATGGAGTTTTAAAGTTTCGTACGGTGATGAATGATGTTCTTAGGAGTTGTAATGCGTCCTTAATTATTCTTACGTGCTTTTTTTGTTGCTAATGTCGCATACTGAGTCGTAACATGTCCTGAGTTGTCGTACGATGTTCAAAGGACTTGGACAAATTCATTAGGTTTATTATGGAGTTTCAAGGTTTTGTTCGGAGTTCTTAGGAGTTGTAAGGTGTCCTATATTATACTAACTTGCTTTTCAAGGTGCTAATGTGCATACAGAGCCGTAAGATGTCCTATGTTGTCGTACGATGTTCAAAGGAATCGGACGAATTCATTAGGTTTATTATGGAGTATTTTTATTTTACGTACGATATTATAATGTGTTGTTAGGATTTGTGAGGTTTCGTACTTTTTACCAACATGCTTTTCAAGTTGCTAATGTGACATACAGAGTCGTAAGATATTATAAGTTTTCGTACGATGTTTAAATGAATCGGATGAATTCATTAGGTTTTTTTTGGAGTTTTATAATTTCGTACGGTGTTGTTAGGATTTTTAAAGATTCCAACATTATACTAACATGCTTTTCAAAGTGCTTATATGGCATAAAGAGTCGTAAGGTGTCTTAAGTTGGCGTATGACGTTCAAAGGACTCGGACGAATTCATTAGGAGTATTATGGAGTTTTAAAGTTTCGTACGGGGATGTAAGATGTTCTTAGGAGTTGTAATGCTTCCTTAATTATTCTAACGTGCTTTCCATGTTGCCAATGTCGCATACTGAGTCGTAACATGTCCTAAGTTGTCGTACGATGTTCAAAGGACTTGGACAAATTCATTAGGTTTATTATGGAGTTTTAAGGTTTTGTTCGGTGTTGTTAGGAGTTGTAAGGTGTCCTATATTATACTAACGTGCTTTTCAAGGTGATAATGTGCATACAGAGCCGTAAGATGTCCTAAGTTGTCGTACGATGTTCAAAGGAATCGGATGAATTCATTAGGTTTATTATGGAGTATTTTTATTTTACCTACGGTATTATAATGTGTTGTTAGGATTTGTGAGGTTTCGTACTTTTTACCAACATGCTTTTCAAGGTGCTAATGTGACATACAGAGTCGTAAGATATTCTAAGTTTTCGTATGATGTTTAAATGACTCGGAGGAATTCATTAGTTTTTTTTGGAGTTTTATAATTTCGTACGGTGTTGTTAGGAGTTTTAAAGATTTCAACATTATACTAACATGCTTTTCAAAGTGCTAATATGGCATAAAGAGTCGTAAGATGTCTTAAGTTGGCGTATGACGTTCAAAGGACTCGGACGAATTCATTAGGTGTATTATGTAGTTTTAAAGTTTCGTACGGTGATGTAAGATGTTCTTAGGAGTTGTAATGCTTCCTTAATTATTCTAACGTGCTTTTCATGTTGCTAATGTCGCATACTGAGTCGTAACATGTCCTGAGTTTTCGTACGATGTTCAAAGGACTTTGACAAATTCATTAGGTTTATTATGGAGTTTTAAGGTTTTGTTCGGTGTTGTTAGGAGTTGTAAGGTGTCCTATATTATACTAACGTGCTTTTCAAGGTGATAATGTGCATACAGAGCCATAAGATGTCCAAAGTTGTCGTACGATGTTCAAAGGAATCGGATGAATTCATTAGGTTTATTATGGAGTATTTTTATTTTACCTACGGTATTATAATGTGTTGTTAGGATTTGTGAGGTTTCGTACTTTTTACCAACATGCTTTTCAAGGTGCTAATGTGACATACAGAGTCGTAAGATATTCTAAGTTTTCGTACAATGTTTAAATGACTCGGAGGAATTCATTAGGTTTTTTTTTGGAGTTTTATAATTTCGTACGGTGTTGTAAGGTGTTGTTAGGAGTTGTAAAGGGTCCAACATTATACTAACGTGCTTTTCAAAGTGCTAATATGGCATAAAGAGTCGTAAGATGTCTTAAGTTGGCGTATGACGTTCAAAGGACTCGGACGAATTCATTAGGTGTATTATGTAGTTTTAAAGTTTCGTACGGTGATGTAAGATGTTCTTAGGAGTTGTAATGCTTCCTTAATTATTCTAACGTGCTTTTCATGTTGCTAATGTCGCATACTGAGTCGTAACATGTCCTGAGTTTTCGTACGATGTTCAAAGGACTTTGACAAATTCATTAGGTTTATTATGGAGTTTTAAGGTTTTGTTCGGTGTTGTTAGGAGTTGTAAGGTGTCCTATATTATACTAACGTGCTTTTCAAGGTGATAATGTGCATACAGAGCCGTAAGATGTCCAAAGTTGTCGTACGATGTTCAAAGGAATCGGATGAATTCATTAGGTTTATTATGGAGTATTTTTATTTTACGTACGGTATTATAATGTGTTGTTAGGATTTGTGAGGTTTCGTACTTTTTACCAACATGCTTTTCAAGGTGCTAATGTGACATACAGAGTCGTAAGATATTCTAAGTTTTCGTACAATGTTTAAATGACTCGGAGGAATTCATTAGGTTTTTTTTGGAGTTTTATAATTTCGTACGGTGTTGTAAGGTGTTGTTAGGAGTTGTAAAGGGTCCAACATTATACTAACGTGCTTTTCAAAGTGCTAATATGGCATAAAGAGTCGTAAGATGTCTTAAGTTGGCGTATGACGTTCAAAGGACTCGGACGAATTCATTAGGTGTATTATGTAGTTTTAAAGTTTCGTACGGTGATGTAAGATGTTCTTAGGAGTTGTAATGCTTCCTTAATTATTCTAACGTGCTTTTCATGTTGCTAATGTCGCATACTGAGTCGTAACATGTCCTGAGTTTTCGTACGATGTTCAAAGGAATTTGACAAATTCATTAGGTTTATTATGGAGTTTTAAGGTTTTGTTCGGTGTTGTTAGGAGTTGTAAGGTGTCCTATATTATACTAACGTGCTTTTCAAGGTGATAATGTGCATACAGAGCCATAAGATGTCCAAAGTTGTCGTACGATGTTCAAAGGAATCGGATGAATTCATTAGGTTTATTATGGTGTATTTTTATTTTACCTACGGTATTATAATGTGTTGTTAGGATTTGTGAGGTTTCGTACTTTTTACCAACATGCTTTTCAAGGTGCTAATGTGACATACAGAGTCGTAAGATATTCTAAGTTTTCGTACAATGTTTAAATGACTCGGAGGAATTCATTAGGTTTTTTTTTGGAGTTTTATAAATTCGTACGGTGTTGTAAGGTGTTGTTAGGAGTTGTAAAGGGTCCAACATTATACTAACGTGCTTTTCAAAGTGCTAATATGGCATAAAGAGTCGTAAGATGTCTTAAGTTGGCGTATGACGTTCAAAGGACTCGGACGAATTCATTAGGTGTATTATGTAGTTTTAAAGTTTCGTACGGTGATGTAAGATGTTCTTAGGAGTTGTAATGCTTCCTTAATTATTCTAACGTGCTTTTCATGTTGCTAATGTCGCATACTGAGTCGTAACATGTCCTGAGTTGTCGTACGATGTTCAAAGAACTTTGACAAATTAATTAGGTTAATTATGGAGTTTTAAGGTTTTGTTCGGTGTTGTTAGGAGTTGTAAGGTGTCCTATATTATACTAACGTGCTTTTCAAGGTGATAATGTGCATACAGAGCCGTAAGATGTCCAAAGTTGTCGTACGATGTTCAAAGGAATCGGATGAATTCATTAGGTTTATTATGGAGTATTTTTATTTTACGTACGGTATTATAATGTGTTGTTAGGATTTGTGAGGTTTCGTACTTTTTACCAACATGCTTTTCAAGGTGCTAATGTGACATACAGAGTCGTAAGATATTCTAAGTTTTTGTACGATGTTTAAATGACTCGGAGGAATTCATTAGGTTTTTTTTGGAGTTTTATAATTTTGTACGGTGTTGTAAGGTGTTGTTAGGAGTTGTAAAGGGTCCAACATTATACTAACGTGCTTTTCAAAGTGCTAATATGGCATAAAGAGTCGTAAGATGTCTTAAGTTGGCGTATGACGTTCAAAGGACTCGGACGAATTAATTAGGTGTATTATGGAGTTTTAAAGTTCCGTACGGTGATGAAAGATGGTCTTAGGAGTTGTAATGCGTCCTTAATTATTCTTACGTGCTTTTTTTGTTGCTAATGTCGCATACTGAGTCGTAACATGTCCTGAGTTGTCGTACGATGTTCAAAGGACTTGGACAAATTCTTTAGGTTTATTATGGAGTTTCAAGGTTTAGTTCGGAGTTCTTAGGAGTTGTAAGGTGTCCTATATTATACTAACTTGCTTTTCAAGGTGCTAATGTGCATACAGAGCCGTAAGATGTCCTAAGTTGTCGTACGATGTTCAAAGGAATCAGACGAATTCATTAGGTTTATTATGGAGTATTTTTATTTTACGTACGGTATTATAATGTGTTTATAGGATTTGTGAGGTTTCGTACTTTTTACCAACATGCTTTTCAAGTTGCTAATGTGACATACAGAGTCGTAAGATATTCTAAGTTTCGTACGATGTTTAAATGAATCGGATAAATTCATTAGGTTTTTTTTGGAGTTTTATAATTTAGTACGGTGTTGTTAGGAGTTTTAAAGATTCCAACATTATACTAACATGGTTTTCAAAGTGCTAATATGGCATAAAGAGTCGTAAGATGTCTTAAGTTGGCGTATGACGTTCAAAGGACTCGGACGAATTCATTAGGTGTATTATGGAGTTTTAAAGTTTCGTACGGGGATGTAAGATGTTCTTAGGAGTTGTAATGCTTCCTTAATTATTCTAACGTGCTTTTCATGTTGCCAATGTCGCATACTGAGTCGTAACATGTCCTGAGTTGTCGTACGATGTTCAAAGGACTTGGACAAATTCATTAGGTTTATTATGGAGTTTTAAGGTTTTGTTCGGTGTTGTTAGGAGTTGTAAGGTGTCCTATATTATACTAACGTGCTTTTCAAGGTGATAATGTGCATACAGAGCCGTAAGATGTCCAAAGTTGTCGTACGATGTTCAAAGGAATCGGATGAATTCATTAGGTTTATTATGGAGTATTTTTATTTTACCTACGGTATTATAATGTGTTGTTAGGATTTGTGAGGTTTCGTACTTTTTACCAACATGCTTTTCAAGGTGCTAATGTGACATACAGAGTCGTAAGATATTCTAAGTTTTCGTACAATGTTTAAATGACTCGGAGGAATTCATTAGGTTTTTTTTTGGAGTTTTATAATTTCGTACGGTGTTGTAAGGTGTTGTTAGGAGTTGTAAAGGGTCCAACATTATACTAACGTGCTTTTCAAAGTGCTAATATGGCATAAAGAGTCGTAAGATGTCTTAAGTTGGCGTATGACGTTCAAAGGACTCGGACGAATTCATTAGGTGTATTATGTAGTTTTAAAGTTTCGTACGGTGATGTAAGATGTTCTTAGGAGTTGTAATGCTTCCTTAATTATTCTAACGTGCTTTTCATGTTGCTAATGTCGCATACTGAGTCGTAACATGTCCTGAGTTGTCGTACGATGTTCAAAGGACTTTGACAAATTAATTAGGTTAATTATGGAGTTTTAAGGTTTTGTTCGGTGTTGTTAGGAGTTGTAAGGTGTCCTATATTATACTAACGTGCTTTTCAAGGTGATAATGTGCATACAGAGCCGTAAGATGTCCAAAGTTGTCGTACGATGTTCAAAGGAATCGGATGAATTCATTAGGTTTATTATGGAGTATTTTTATTTTACGTACGGTATTATAATGTGTTGTTAGGATTTGTGAGGTTTCGTACTTTTTACCAACATGCTTTTCAAGGTGCTAATGTGACATACAGAGTCGTAAGATATTCTAAGTTTTTGTACGATGTTTAAATGACTCGGAGGAATTCATTAGGTTTTTTTTGGAGTTTTATAATTTTGTACGGTGTTGTAAGGTGTTGTTAGGAGTTGTAAAGGGTCCAACATTATACTAACGTGCTTTTCAAAGTGCTAATATGGCATAAAGAGTCGTAAGATGTCTTAAGTTGGCGTATGACGTTCAAAGGACTCGGACGAATTAATTAGGTGTATTATGGAGTTTTAAAGTTTCGTACGGTGATGAAAGATGGTCTTAGGAGTTGTAATGCGTCCTTAATTATTCTTACGTGCTTTTTTTCTTGCTAATGTCGCATACTGAGTCGTAACATGTCCTGAGTTGTCGTACGATGTTCAAAGGACTTGGACAAATTCTTTAGGTTTATTATGGAGTTTCAAGGTTTTGTTCGGAGTTCTTAGGAGTTGTAAGGTGTCCTATATTATACTAACTTGCTTTTCAAGGTGCTAATGTGCATACAGAGCCGTAAGATGTCCTAAGTTGTCGTACGATGTTCAAAGGAATCAGACGAATTCATTAGGTTTATTATGGAGTATTTTTATTTTACGTACGGTATTATAATGTGTTTATAGGATTTGTGAGGTTTCGTACTTTTTACCAACATGCTTTTCAAGTTGCTAATGTGACATACAGAGTCGTAAGATATTCTAAGTTTCGTACGATGTTTAAATGAATCGGATAAATTCATTAGGTTTTTTTTGGAGTTTTATAATTTAGTACGGTGTTGTTAGGAGTTTTAAAGATTCCAACATTATACTAACATGGTTTTCAAAGTGCTAATATGGCACAAAGAGTCGTAAGATGTCTTAAGTTGGCGTATGACGTTCAAAGGACTCGGACGAATTCATTAGGTGTATTATGGAGTTTTAAAGTTTCGTACGGGGATGTAAGATGTTCTTAGGAGTTGTAATGCTTCCTTAATTATTCTAACGTGCTTTTCATGTTGCCAATGTCGCATACTGAGTCGTAACATGTCCTGAGTTGTCGTACGATGTTCAAAGGACTTGGACAAATTCATTAGGTTTATTATGGAGTTTTAAGGTTTTGTTCGGTGTTGTTAGGAGTTGTAAGGTGTCCTATATTATACTTACGTGCTTTTCAAGGTGATAATGTGCATACAGAGCCGTAAGATGTCCAAAGTTGTCGTACGATGTTCAAAGGAATCGGATGAATTCATTAGGTTTATTATGGAGTATTTTTATTTTACGTACGGTATTATAATGTGTTGTTAGGATTTGTGAGGTTTCGTAATTTTTACCAACATGCTTTTCAAGGTGCTAATGTGACATACAGAGTCGTAAGATATTCTAAGTTTTCGTACGATGTTTAAATGACTCGGAGGAATTCATTAGGTTTTTTTTTTGGAGTTTTATAATTTCGTACGGTGTTGTAAGGTGTTGTTAGGAGTTGTAAAGGGTCCAACATTATACTAACGTGCTTTTCAAAGTGCTAATATGGCATAAAGAGTCGTAAGATGTCTTAAGTTGGCGTATGACGTTCAAAGGACTCGGACGAATTCATTAGGTGTATTATGTAGTTTTAAAGTTTCGTACGGTGATGTAAGATGTTCTTAGGAGTTGTAATGCTTCCTTAATTATTCTAACGTGCTTTTTTTGTTGCTAATGTCGCATACTGAGTCGTAACATGTCCTGAGTTGTCGTACGATGTTCAAAGGACTTGGACAAATTCATTCGGTTTATTATGGAGTTTCAAGGTTTTGTTCGGAGTTCTTAGGAGTTGTAAGGTGTCCTATATTATACTAACTTGCTTTTCAAGGTGCTAATGTGCATACAGAGCCGTAAGATGTCCTAAGTTGTCGTACGATGTTCAAAGGAATCGGACGAATTCATTAGGTTTATTATGGAGTATTTTTATTTTACGTACGGTATTATAATGTGTTGTTAGGATTTGTGAGGTTTCGTAATTTTTACCAACATGCTTTTCAAGGTGCTAATGTGACATACAGAGTCGTAAGATATTCTAAGTTTTCGTATGATGTTTAAATGACTCGGAGGAATTCATTAGGTTTTTTTTTGGAGTTTTATAATTTCGTACGGTGTTGTAAGGTGTTGTTAGGAGTTGTAAAGGGTCCAACATTATACTAACGTGCTTTTCAAAGTGCTAATATGGCATAAAGAGTCGTAAGATGTCTTAAGTTGGCGTATGACGTTCAAAGGACTCGGACGAATTCATTAGGTGTATTATGTAGTTTTAAAGTTTCGTACGGTGATGTAAGATGTTCTTAGGAGTTGTAATGCTTCCTTAATTATTCTAACGTGCTTTTTTTGTTGCTAATGTCGCATACTGAGTCGTAACATGTCCTGAGTTGTCGTACGATGTTCAAAGGACTTGGACAAATTCATTCGGTTTATTATGGAGTTTCAAGGTTTTGTTCGGAGTTCTTAGGAGTTGTAAGGTGTCCTATATTATACTAACTTGCTTTTCAAGGTGCTAATGTGCATACAGAGCCGTAAGATGTCCTAAGTTGTCGTACGATGTTCAAAGGAATCGGACGAATTCATTAGGTTTATTATGGAGTATTTTTATTTTACGTACGGTATTATAATGTGTTGTTAGGATTTGTGAGGTTTCGTAATTTTTACCAACATGCTTTTCAAGGTGCTAATGTGACATACAGAGTCGTAAGATATTCTAAGTTTTCGTATGATGTTTAAATGACTCGGAGGAATTCATTAGGTTTTTTTTTGGAGTTTTATAATTTCGTACGGTGTTGTAAGGTGTTGTTAGGAGTTGTAAAGGGTCCAACATTATACTAACGTGCTTTTCAAAGTGCTAATATGGCATAAAGAGTCGTAAGATGTCTTAAGTTGGCGTATGACGTTCAAAGGACTCGGACGAATTCATTAGGTGTATTATGTAGTTTTAAAGTTTCGTACGGTGATGTAAGATGTTCTTAGGAGTTGTAATGCTTCCTTAATTATTCTAACATGCTTTTTTTGTTGCTAATGTCGCATACTGAGTCGTAACATGTCCTGAGTTGTCGTACGATGTTCAAAGGACTTGGACAAATTCATTCGGTTTATTATGGAGTTTCAAGGTTTTGTTCGGAGTTCTTAGGAGTTGTAAGGTGTCCTATATTATACTAACTTGCTTTTCAAGGTGCTAATGTGCATACAGAGCCGTAAGATGTCCTAAGTTGTCGTACGATGTTCAAAGGAATCGGACGAATTCATTAGGTTTATTATGGAGTATTTTTATTTTACGTACGGTATTATAATGTGTTGTTAGGATTTGTGAGGTTTCGTAATTTTTACCAACATGCTTTTCAAGGTGCTAATGTGACATACAGAGTCGTAAGATATTCTAAGTTTTCGTATGATGTTTAAATGACTCGGAGGAATTCATTAGGTTTTTTTTTGGAGTTTTATAATTTCGTACGGTGTTGTAAGGTGTTGTTAGGAGTTGTAAAGGGTCCAACATTATACTAACGTGCTTTTCAAAGTGCTAATATGGCATAAAGAGTCGTAAGATGTCTTAAGTTGGCGTATGACGTTCAAAGGACTCGGACGAATTCATTAGGTGTATTATGTAGTTTTAAAGTTTCGTACGGTGATGTAAGATGTTCTTAGGAGTTGTAATGCTTCCTTAATTATTCTAACATGCTTTTTTTGTTGCTAATGTCGCATACTGAGTCGTAACATGTCCTGAGTTGTCGTACGATGTTCAAAGGACTTGGACAAATTCATTCGGTTTATTATGGAGTTTCAAGGTTTTGTTCGGAGTTCTTAGGAGTTGTAAGGTGTCCTATATTATACTAACTTGCTTTTCAAGGTGCTAATGTGCATACAGAGCCGTAAGATGTCCTAAGTTGTCGTACGATGTTCAAAGGAATCGGACGAATTCATTAGGTTTATTATGGAGTATTTTTATTTTACGTACGGTATTATAATGTGTTGTTAGGATTTGTGAGGTTTCGTAATTTTTACCAACATGCTTTTCAAGGTGCTAATGTGACATACAGAGTCGTAAGATATTCTAAGTTTTCGTATGATGTTTAAATGACTCGGAGGAATTCATTAGGTTTTTTTTTGGAGTTTTATAATTTCGTACGGTGTTGTAAGGTGTTGTTAGGAGTTGTAAAGGGTCCAACATTATACTAACGTGCTTTTCAAAGTGCTAATATGGCATAAAGAGTCGTAAGATGTCTTAAGTTGGCGTATGACGTTCAAAGGACTCGGACGAATTCATTAGGTGTATTATGTAGTTTTAAAGTTTCGTACGGTGATGTAAGATGTTCTTAGGAGTTGTAATGCTTCCTTAATTATTCTAACATGCTTTTTTTGTTGCTAATGTCGCATACTGAGTCGTAACATGTCCTGAGTTGTCGTACGATGTTCAAAGGACTTGGACAAATTCATTCGGTTTATTATGGAGTTTCAAGGTTTTGTTCGGAGTTCTTAGGAGTTGTAAGGTGTCCTATATTATACTAACTTGCTTTTCAAGGTGCTAATGTGCATACAGAGCCGTAAGATGGCCTAAGTTGTCGTACGATGTTCAAAGGAATCGGACGAATTCATTAGGTTTATTATGGAGTATTTTTATTTTACGTACGGTATTATAATGTGTTGTTAGGGTTATTTCCTAGTTAAGATTTACTTTGTATTTTGTTTATATGTTTGTATATAGTTTAGGGTCTATTTTGTTATATTCCTTAAACTTGTATTTGTTTGCTTTAAAGCATGTAGTGAGAGAGTGTGAGGAGAGAGGCTAGATCACAATATTCACGTAAGAGAGAGAACTTGTGTGTGTGATTTATTTTCTCCTGCACCTTGTATCACAATACTGCTTTGATCATCAATATACAAAGAGAATTATTAGTATGAATTGTGTTAATGATTAAACTGTGTTTTGTGTTTATGTTATTCTGATCATTGAGCGATTTTCACGATCCAATTGAACCTATCAATTGGTATCAGAGCCTTGGTACTGTGTTCTTCGCTGTTCTTAAGCAAAAACACATCAAAATTGCTCAAATACAATGATCTGAATGAATTGTTAGTGTTTTTAGTTGTGATTCATCATCATAATCACTTCTAATTCACAACGATTGTGCAGATTCCATCGGATCATCATCAGATCTGAGAAATTAAGAAACTACTGTTCGATCGAATTTTTCATAAATTCATCAAAAATTGGACATGTTTCAGATTGATTGATATAAGGGATTGTTAATCGGAGTGTTTCACAGCTTGTGTGTGAATTTTGGACAAATTGGACAAGTTTTAGACAAAACCCAGAAAATTCTCATGAAGAAGATGATGAACAGTAAGAACTTGGTTGAAGATTAACTTGCCGGGTGATTATTTTGACTTAGACAATTTCCTTGGACTTAGATTGGAGAACAAATTAGGTCCTGTTTTGCCGTATAAAGGATTTTGTGCTTGTCGGGTGAAGAATTTGACTTGAAAAAGTGTTACTGTTCAGCCGGATCAAACACTGTTGTGCCGGGTAATACACTGTTACGCCGGGTGATTAAGAAAAATTCAGCCGGGTAATCATCAACTGTGTAGCCGGGTGATCAACAACTGCCGTGTGATCGACTACTGTTCAGCCGGACAAAGCTTTTGCCGTGTCAAGATTCTGCCGGGTCAAAGATTATTGCCGTGTCAAAGTTTATTTTTATTGTCGGGTAACTGTTCATCCGGGTGAAGAACAAAACTATTACAACTGTTGAGCCGGGTAACTGTTTGGTCGTGTAAAGACTTTTTCCTGCTGGGTGAAGAACAAAGACACTGTTTAGCCGGTTGAAGAAGGATTTTTTCACTGTTTTGCCGTGTGACTCACTTTAGTTGTTTTTAATACTTGTTTCTTATCTTGTCTTTAATTACTTGTCTTTATTTTAGTATTTTAATCATTTCTTTTCAAAAATTAACAAAAACCAAAAATATTTTCTTTAAAAAAAAAATACATTTAAAATGGCTCCTAATGATGATTCTGATAACCGTGTTCCTAGACTTTTGAATCGTGCAGATTTCAAGAACTGGACCATCAGGTTGAGACATCACTTGTGTTCTATTGACAATGACTTATGGAAGTCAATTGAAAAGGGTCCTCACATTCCAACTCAGACAGCGCCAGATAGTGCAAGTACCTATACTAAAGATTCTACTACACCTTATCCAGAGGATAATTTGTCAGCAGAAGATCTAAGGAAGGTAAAGATTGATAGCAAGGCCTATTCTTTAATGTGCAAGGGGTTGCCACTCCAAGTTCTGTCTAGATTGGATGCATATCAGACTGGTTATACATGCTTCAAGGCATTAAAGTCAATATGTGAAGGAGGAGAGCAATTGAGAAGTTTGAAGAAATCAAAGCTGAAAAGACAACTGGAATTGTTTGAACACATTAATGGAGAAACAGTGCACCAGATGATGAACAGGTTTGTTCACTTAACTACTGAGATGTCAAACCTCGGAGTGAAGACTGAACTTCAAGACTTGAATGATCGTTTGTTATGTGCTTTACCATCATCATGGAAGCAGACTGTTACTTTGTTGAAACATACTGAGAAACTTCCAATGGAATTAGATATGCTTATTGGGAAGATTGAAGAAGTTGAGATTGATGAAGGATCAAGAAATGCTGATAGATAAAGCTCACAAACTCAGTATAAGTATGTGGTAAATCCTGCCAATACTGTGGAGAATGCTTTTCTTGCACAAGATGCAATCAAGTTTGAAGAAGATGGTGACTTATTTGTTGGTGCAAGTTTCTATACTGATTCAGCATACTTTCCAAATTCACCAACTTATTGTCAACCTCAATCTCCACCAAAAGCTCAAGTTCAAAGTCAGAATCTGAAGAATCAATCAGAAAGTCAAAATTTAAATGTTCAAGCCAAGGTGAAAGATGTAATGAACATTTTGTTACAAGATGACGAGACCAAAACTGCCTTTACTGCTTTTATGGCAAGTTTTCAAGCATATCAAGGAAGTCACTTAAGTCAAATGGATGTTGTCCTTCAAGACTTATTTGAAATGGATCCAGTTGATGTTGAGGAAATGGATCTTAATTGGCAAATGGTTATGGTTGCATATCGAACACAAAAGCATGCATATGTTAACCGAAGTTATAAACCTCATGCAAACAAGACAGTTGGATTTGACAAATCAAAGGCCAGATGTTTTAACTGTAACCAGTATGGTCATTTCTCAAGAGAATGCAAAGCTCCCAAGAATCAAAATTTCAATGACCAAGTTAGTTCAAGTAATCAAGGTCAAGGTCAAAGCTCACAACAGTCTTCAAGCTACCAAAGCAGAAATCAACGTTACTTTCAGAAACCATACCAAAGTCTTCCCATGCCGGAACTTAAGGATGAAGGAAAGAAACCAGAAGACCAAACAAAGGCACTGGTAGTGAGTGTAAAAGATGGTTATGATTGGAGTGCATATGCAGAACAATTTACGTCTGATCTTACATCGAGTCTGGCACTGGTATGTGAAATAGAAGAAGATTGGTCAGAAGAAGGGGATGGAAAAATGGTTGAAGATGTGAGTGAAGATTCTGAAGATTATGACTGGAGTGCAAAGTCTGATCCTACTGAAGAAACTGAGTCTGAAGTTGCACTGATGGCTACTACAAATGAATCTTCATCTTCTACTGAACAACCAAAGGTTAGTAATGACTTACCCCCTAACTATGTTCCATTACCTGCTGATGTGAAAGAAAGGTTGTGTTCTGAACAGTGCATTCAACAAGTAGAACATTATCGAACTCATTCATTTAAAATTGGTGACAAATTAAGTAAACATGAAAAACTTCATGAACAACTTAAAATTGATCATAAAATTTCTGATGAGAAGATTTTGTCACTTAAAGAATCATGGAACAAAACTTTAAAAGAACTGGAGTTGGTAACCAAACAACTTGAAGAAATGACAAAGAACTTTGAACAAGAAAAAGTAGCACATGCTGTCACTCAAGTTGAATTAACAAAGGTTAAAAGTTGTAAAACCATGGTCAAACAACTCATCAAAGAAAGAGGTAACAAAACCAAAACCGGGTTGGGTTTTACTCATGAACCAATGCCAAATTCAATCACTCAAACCTTACCGGAAAACTTTAAAGAATTTGATCATTCACCTGAAAATGAACGTAAATTCAAAGAAATTCAAAGAAGTAAATCCGAGTCTGAAGGATCTGAGGTGCTGATTGAAAGTTTGAAAGAAGAAGAACAAAAGAATCAAAAGGCAAAAGTGTCTTAAAATCGAATGATAACACCAAAGTTCAAAGTGTTAAAACTGACAAAGTTAAACCTGCCAAGAAAGTGTCAAAAGGTAAAAACATCAAGTTTGTGTCTGCAGGAACGTTTGATTTAAATGGATCTTATGGTAAACCAATCAATTCTCCAATCAAATCTAACTCTGGTCTGAAAACAGGTTCAGGTCCTAAGTCTTCCGCTGTCAATGATAAGAGAATTGAAAACAAAAAGGTAACCAAACAGAACAGTTTAAAATCGAACCAAAGTCCCATGCAATCAAAATCACAAACAATATCTCCACAAAAGAGCGTTAATCTAAAACCGAACAACCACGATAATGAATAACGATTTGGTTCAACATCAAAAGTTAACAATCGGCTCTTTAGGATTAGCAAGCGACACTGTGAGATATGTGATCGTTATAACCATACTACTGCTGAATGTTTCTTTAACAGGTACTGCAGTTTCTGTAACAAAAGAAATCATTCTTCAGAAGAATGTTTTTATAACAAGTTTTGTGATATCTGTGAAAGAAGAAACCATGACACAAAGGATTGTTTCTTTCGATCAAACTCAACAAGAGAAATGACTCCATTTTCAAATTTTCAAAGAAATAACTCTTTTGATTTTCAAAATATGAATCAAAGTCATTCTCCGGTTTTGAGAAATTTCAATCGAAACAATTCTGTTTCTAACTTTTCAAGAAGTGTGCAGGTTAACAGTTTTAAACCAAGAGCTTTAATGGTAAGAAACCAAAAGTTTGAAAATAACCTTGATCCTAAGCTAGAGGAAAGGTTTAGTGCTTTGAGGAGAAAGCAATCAATGAATGCCAATGGGAGAAACAACAGTTATCAGCATCAAAATCTCTTAAATGAAACAAATTTTCAAAATGTTCAATATTAACAAGTTACTATTGCAGATAGATTCGGAAAACCCAAGACCGTGTGGGCCTGGGTTGACCAAACTAACTAAGTAATTGTTGAAAATGCAGGTACGACCAAGAAGACCTATCAACTCATGGTTCGTTGATAGTGGGTGTAGCCGGCATATGACAGGCAACCATGCCTTGCTTCAGGATTTCAAGCTGAAAAATGTTACACACGTTGCATTTGGAGGTGATGCGGGTGGTAAAATCACAGGAGAAGGAACCGTATCCAATGGGGTCATTAGTTTTGATAAAGTCAACTACTGTGCACAGTTGAACTTTAACTTACTAAGTGTATCTCAAATTTGTGATGAATCTTATTCAACCTTATTTGATGATTCTTTCCGTTATATACTCAAACCAGGTTTCAAGATTGACAATGAATGGGTAGTGGTGAAAGCTCCAAGAGATCGTGATGTATAGAAGTTGGATATGTCGCAGATTGACGCTGAAACCGAAACAACCTGTCTTATTGCACATGCTTCAAATGATGAGAGTCAGCTTTGGCATAGACGGCTGGGCCATTCAAACTTCAGAAACATGAATCGTTTGGTGACTGGAAATCACGCTGTGGGAATCCCATCGAAGAAATTCTCTACAACTGATCTTTGTCCTGCGTGTTTGAAGGGAAAACAGCATCGCATGTCTTTTAAGTCCAAGCAAGAAAACTCCATTTCAAAACCCTTGCAGATGCTACATATGGATCTTTTTGGACCAACGAATGTGCAAAGCATCGGAAAGAAGTCTTACTGTTTTGTCATTATTGACGATTTCACTAGATTTTCTTGGGTTTATTTTTTGCATGCTAAATCTGAAACAGCTGAATTATTAAAAGAATTTATCATCAAAGTTGAAAATCAATTGGAATGCAAAGTTAAAATTTTAAGAAGTGATAATGGAACTGAATTCAAGAACACTAATGTTGATGTATTTTGTGCAGAAAAAGGAATTGCTAGACAATTTAGTGCGCTAAGAACACCTCAACAAAACGGGGTTGCGGAACGGAAAAACCGGACACTAATTGAAGCAGCAAGATCCATGCTCGCAGATGCCAAAATCCCTATCACTTTTTGGGACGAAGCTATTGCTACTGCGTGTTTTGTACAAAATAGAACATTATTGGTTCAAGATAAACAGAAAACTGCTTATGAGTTGTTATTTGGAAGCAAACCGAATATTTCTTATTTGAAAGCATTTGGTTGTCCTGTAACGATTCTAAATTTAAATGATCATCTCGGGAAATTTGAGTCAAAATCTGACGATGGATTTTTCCTAGGTTATTCGTCTGTTTCTAAAGCTTATCGGGTTTTTAATAGCAAAACAAATACTGTTATTGAAACTATTAACGTCAAGTTTTTAGAAAATTCGTTTCCGTCAGTGGCACATGGTCCCGAATGGTTATTTGATTTAGATTCGTTATCGAAATCTTTCAATTCCAACTTATTTGATTTTTCAGGAAAAACAAACAAGGAATCAGGCGACTTAGGATGCTTTAGTGAGGATTCTGATAATGACGAGGATGGAAATCTTAATTCTGAATATCCATTCATGTCTTTTCACAATCCTGATCATGTCAAATCCAGTCAAACTCCGGGTCCTTCTGGTTCGCAAGAAGATCAAGAATCAAATAATCTTGAAGAAGATGTGAATCCGCAAATGTCTCCTAATGATGGTGGATCTGTTCAGAATCAACCATCATCCGATCCGAATGTTGAAGTTGTTCCAAAATCTTTTGATTACTTCATCAATTCACCGGATCAGGTCCCGAATTTCACACCGCATACTTTTTCCATACTACAAGATCTACCAAATCTGAATACTTCTAATCTGGAGAGTCAAGTGCAAGGAGGTGACATACCAATTCATCGAATTCACAAGAAACATCCTGTCTCTCAGATTATTGGGCCATTGAATCAGAGAACTACAAGAAGTCAGACTGAGCAAGCAAATGTCTGTCTTTATTCATGTTTTCTATCACAAGTGGTGCCAAAGAACATTTCAGAGGCGTTGCAAGATAACAGTTGGATTGAAGCCATGCAAGAGGAATTACTTCAGTTTCGCAAACAGGAAGTTTGGAAATTAGTGGACTTACCTGAAGGAGAGAATGCGATTGGTACAAGATGGTTGTACAAAAACAAGCCAGACGAACGTGGCATTGTTGTGAGAAACAAAGCGAGACTCATTGCACAGGGATACACTCAGGAAGAAGGCATTGATTACGAAGAGGTGTTCGCTCCGGTCGCAAGACTTGAAGCCATACGCGTTTTTCTTGGATATGCTTCCTTCATGAAGTTTAAAGTATTCCAAATGGACGTTAAAGGCGCTTTTCTGTATGGGCCGATTACAGATGACGTATATGTCAGACAACCTCCGGGTTTTGAAGATCCTGACTATCCTCATCGGGTATACAAGTTGAGTAAAGCACTTTACGGTCTACATCAAGCTCCTAGAATCTGGTATGAGACACTATCTAAGCATTTACTAGAACATGGATTCACAAGAGGACATATTGATCCAACTTTGTTTATGAAGAGGGAGAATGACGATCTCTTATGTGTTCAAGTTTATGTGGACGATATTATCTTCGGATCAACCAGTGAGTCAATGTGCAAAGAATTTGAGGAAATCATGAAGTGCAGATTCCAGATGAGTTCTATGGGGGAGATTAATTTCTTTCTTGGATTACAAGTGAAACAATCATCTGACGGAATTTTCATCAATCAATCAAAATTTGTTGAGAAGTTGTTGAAGAAGTTCAAGATGCAAGATTGTCAGACTATCCGAACTCCATCTGATGTGAACTGCAAGATACAGCCGGATCCGAAAGGCAAATCCGTGGATCAAACACTATACAGATCAATGATCGGTTCACTGATGTATCTTACTGCATCAAGACCAGACATCATGTATGCTGTATGTGTATGCGCAAGATATCAGTCTGATCCAAAGGAGTCGCACCTTGTTGCTGTTAAACGTATTTTCAGATACCTTAAGGGAAAACCAAATCTTGGGTTATGGTATCCTTATGAAGGAAATTTTGAATTATATAGTTATTCTGACAGTGATTTTGGTGGCTGTGCTGTTGACAGGAAATCAACTACTGGTGGTTGTCAATTTCTGGGTCCTAGACTTGTCTCTTGGCAATGCAAGAAGCAGACCAATGTTTCTGTATCCACAGCTGAAGCAGAGTATATCACTGCATCTGCAGGATGTTCTCAAGTTTTGTGGTTACAAAACCAATTGCTGGACTACGGGTTTAACTTTCTCAAAACTCCTATTTACATAGACAATACCGCTGCTATGTTCATTACTGCTAATCCTGTTCAACACTCAAGAACCAAACATATCGAAATTCGATATCACTTTTTAAGAGACAACTCTGAAAAAGGTTTAATAATTTTGATTAAAGTTCATACCGACAAACAACTGGCAGATCTTTTCACAAAATCATTTTTGTCAGGCCGGTTTGAATTTTTAATTCAATCCATAGGATTAATCAATCATGATTGATTCTATTTTTCAAAAACAAAAAGAAAAATCAGAAAATATAAAAGTCAAAAATATAATAAGTTGATGTCAAGTATTGATTCCTTTGTCTTTTATTTTATGTTTTGCATTGTGTGCTTGCATGAAAAATAAAAAGAAAAACAAAAACAAAATATAAAAGCAAAAAGAAAAGAATATATCATGTCATAAGAATCTCTATTGCACAAAGTGAGAAATGATAGTTACACTAGACATTATTTGTTACATCATTTTTAATAAAGACTGATGAATGTTAATTGATGTGCTAGACAGCTCAGACAATTAGACTGAAAAAGTAAGTTGATTGTTGACAAACATAAACTTAATGATCTTTGTGTTAAGTTCCATTGTTATACATGTCTAGATATATATCTTTTGATACATTGCTTGTGATGATAGTTGTGCATGATCGGGTAATGATGTAGTCTATTCAGTGTGATGAACCGCATCGTGAGCTTCTTTGTTGTGGTACCCACAGACCTGAAGTCTCACACGAAGTCTCTTTTGAGCTTCAAGATGCAGCAAAAGATTCCAAAATGGAACAAAAAGAGTCCCAAATGTGGACCGACACCAAACAAAAATTCCAAAAAGGAATTCAGAAGATTCCCAAGGGGAACGATAGGAAATGAAAAATTCCCAAAGATGGAATTAAAAAGAAATCCCAAAGTGGACCAAATCCGAATAGAACCCATATTCCACACTGTGTATGACTGTAAGTGACCAGATTTTGTGCAATATGCATTCAGGTAGTGGTTGATAAGGAAATATGTTGACATATGTATACATGTGGGTCACATAAGTCATTCTAATCGAACCTTAATCTCATCATGATACTGAAAAAGTAAGTGTGTCAACTCGAGCTAATTGGTATGTTTTCATATCATCACTCAATCAAACATAAGTCAAATGTCTATTCAAAACTTGCAAAACATGTTCAGATAATGTGTGGTATGATCTCACTGCGATATTTTGATTCATTGCATTGCATATGTATTTATTTTAATGTGTGTGCTTTGTGTGTGCAGGCATATGGAATCTTTATTGACACATCGACATCCTTGTTAAACTTAAAAATTTCAAGAAATTTCAAGTTTAGGGGGAGAATAAAATTGAAGAAAAATATCTACAAAAAATCCAAAAATAAGTGTGTTTTGAATGAACAAGATTATGTGGTATGAAAAGCAAAGGTATTGGATGTGTTAAAAACAAACCCAAGGTCTTGTGAATTGTTTTTAAGAAATTGCTTCGGGATATAGAAAAATTGGTTGTGCAAAAACATTTTTGAAAAAGAAAAAGAAAAATGAATTTAATTGGAATTAAGGTTATTGTCTTGTTTAATGTTGTTTGATAATTAATATGACAAAATTCCTTTTAAGGATATCTTGTCTAATTAATATGTCGGAGAATGTTTGTAGGTGCAATAAATGCCGTTGAAAAAGTCAACAGACTAGAAAAATGAAGAAAATTGCTCAAAATGTTATAGCCGGGCAAAGATATCAGATGCAACTATTCTGCCGGGTAAAGAACTGTTCAGCCGGGTAATGTTGTGTGTGATACAAGCCGGGTGATTGAGAAAAAGGTGAAGATATTGTGACCACTGTACAGCCGGGCAATGATCATGTCAAATACAGCCGGGTGAAGGTCATAGATATCTGCCGGGTGACAAGTGTTCACTATACAGCCGGGTAAAAGTCTTTTATCTTGCCGTGTAAATGAGTCACTATGTTGCCGTGTGAAGAAGAAAAAGCATGCCGGGTGATACAACTGTGTTGCCGTGTAATGAAGAAAAGCATGACGTGTGAAAGAGAAAGCAACTATGTTGCCGGGTGATGAAGAAAGCAAGCCGGATGAAGAAGGAAAGCAACTGTGTTGCCGGGTAATGAAGAAAGGTTGCCGGGTGATGTTTGAAGACTACTATTCTGCCGGGTGATTTATAAAACCCATCAGGTGTAGTTGTTCCTAACCTTTACCCGTCACTACAGTGACTTACCCGTCTCTACAGTGTTTGACCCGTCAAGTGTTGTTCATATGTTTGTGACTTGCCTTATGTACTTGACCCGTCACTACAGTACTTGACCCGTCAAGGCTTATTGGGCCTTTTAGGTTTACCCGTCCCTTTTGTTGACCCGGCACCTCAGGTTTGACCTAAATTTTTGATGATACAAAAACCCGCCTCTTCACAAACACTTATCATTTCACACATTCACTTTCAAGCAAACACTCTGTACTTAAATCGTCTGTTATCATATTCAATCGTTTTGCTCTGTAACAAGGTTGATCGATTGGATAAGGTAGTGATTTAGTGTTTTTGACCTTGATAAACATGCAAATAAACTGTTAAAAAGAAAAACGATGATGAACAGTGTTTTGAGCATTGAATCGACACTTTGATTTTGTGTGTTAAAACCGAAATCGAATGTTGTTTTAAGGTTAAAATCTGTCGATCATCAACAATCAATCACTCATTTGCACCAAAACACCTTAAAATCTACTAAATCAATTAAAATTGTGACAACTGTTAAAATCGCCATTGATGAACTTTGAAGCTCTTAAAAGTTAAACATCAAAATGATTAAATGTCTGTTTAAAAAGTGATCAATACTTGTTAAAACTGAACCAAAACATGATAAACAATTTTATTATAAAAATATGAAAATTATGTCTTAAGTGTTTAACTGTTAAAATTGAAACATGATGTATAATCTTTAAGATTCAAAGTTGTTTGATTAAAATGATGAAAATCAGGTTATTAGAACAATTTAGAATTTAAAATGATTATGTGAATGTTTTGCTTTCTAACTTTTATTCAAACACTTATGAAAATTTTGATATGTTTTTAATAAAGAATCTAACACATTTGTCTTGGTTTGTGCTTGTTTGTGTTTTAACAGATGGAGAATCTCAAGTTTGAGCCTAAACACAATTTGGTGGCAGTTCTAGATGAATCTATCCCTGAAACAGAAGGTTACAGAGATATGATCAAGTTTATCAAAAGGACCAAATATGTGTATGCTATGTGTGCCAAACCGGTCATATATGCAAGGTTGATTAAAAGTTTTTGGAGGACAGCAGAGGTCATTAGAGAAGAGAATGGTGTTACTGTTGTTCGAGGCAACATAACTAGAGATATGGTACTGACAGTTTCTGAAGAAGCTATCAGAAATGCCCTGAGAATAGATGAAGATGAAGTGGGGATGAATGATGAGTTGACAATGGACGAGTGCAAATCATGTTTTGTTAATATGGGTCACCCACCTATAATTCCAAAATCACAGTTTTATAGGGCAAAATTGGGAAAGAAGTATAAGCTGTTATGCTATGTTGTGCAACAGTGCATGTCCAGGAGGAGTGCAGGCTTTGATAATTTCCCATCAGACATTGCATCACCGATTGTTGCCATAGCAGAGAATAAGCCATTTAATATGTCGAGATGGATCATGAATGGCTTTGTTTTTAACTTGGTGAAGGGCAAGAGGTTTAAGTTTCTTATGTACCCAAGATTCTTACAACTAATGATCAACATTGCCTATCCTATCATCAGAACTGAAGGTTATGCTGGAGGTATGTTATACACTGAGGACATGAACGATCTATCTTACAGAAAGATGAGTATCGGGAATGTGCCTAATGTGGAATTGTTTGACTATATGAGAGATATAGCCAACAATGAAGAAGATGTAGAAGGTGTTTATTATCATATTTCTAATGGTGAGATAGTTAATCCACAGGAACTAGTGGATGAGGTGCCTGATAACCTGTTAGATGATGACGAGTACTTTGCTCGTCATCCAGAAGATCAAGAAGAAGATGATAATGATGATGGTGATAATGATGAAGATAGTGATAGTGATGATGAACATGATGATGGTGGTAATGATGGTGCTGAATCTGAATCTAATTCAGAAGAGGCAGAGATTGTTGAAAAGGCCAAACCAATGAATTTGGATGTAGAGAATGTTGAAGTTATTGAGCCTATGGTAATAGAAGAACCTGTTGAGGTTGCTTCTGTTGAAGAAGAAGAAGTTGCTGAAATTTCAAAGGATATCTCTATTCAGTATGTTAGAAGAAAGAGGTCGAAACCAGTTAAAGAGCCTGTGATTATAGAGCCTGAAGAGATAGATGTACTTCAGATTGCGCAGTAGGTAATGGCCGAAGCTGAAACTATTGCACAGATAGTTGAGGAAGCTGATGCTGGCGTTACTGATCATACACTTGTTGATTTACCCACCACATCATCCCAAATTGCTGAAAACATTGAACAAGGTTTGGAGTCTTCACCAAATTTTGTGTCAAAGGTTGATGAAAATGAGAATGAGAAGGAGAAAAGAATTGCAGAGTTAGAAGATATGGTGACAAAGTTGATAGAAGCAAATGATTTGTTGAAAGCTTCTAATGAATGGAAAAAGAAAAGATTTGATGAGTTCTGGGATATTCATAATCAGAATTTGAAAACCTTCAAAGAGTTGGATGCAGATCATCTCAAACTGAAGATTGAGCATGATGAACTGAAGGAGAAATATGATAAATTGAAGGAGGAACATGATAATCTAAAGTATGATTATACTAAAGTGAAAGCTGAATGCAATACGTTGGAGGCTGAGAAAGAAATGTTAGAAAAATGGTTGGAGGAAACGAAACCGAAGAAAGCTGGCTCATCATCTGATAAAGATTTTTCAGATGAAGTAGTCGAAGTGACTGAATCTCAAGTACCGAAAGTTTATTTGACTAGAGCACGAGGTACTACGAATATTGGCAAAAGGGTGGAATCACCAATCATTATTCCCGATGAAGCTGTTGCTGAAACTGTCAATATGGACAAAGCTGAGGGAAAAAGGAAGATAGATGCTATACCTGAGATTTTTGGAGATGAAAACAGTTCTAAAAAGGCAAAGATAGATGAGACAGTGCAGATTGAGCCGATTCAATCTGTAGCTGTAGTTGAGACTGAGAAAACTGATGAGAATGTGACTGAAGCTGAAATTGCTAAATCAGTTCAGATTGAGCCGATTCAATCTGAATCTGTAGCTGAAACTGAAGTATTTGCAGCCACAGATAGTGAGAAAGAAGTTGGTTCTGAAGAAACAGTTCAGGTTGAGCCGATTCAATCTGAAGCTGTTGATATGCCTGAAACTGTAGCTGAAGTTGCAAGTCAGTTTGAGCCGGTTCAAACTGACAATGCACCTATGATTGAAGCGTTGGATGATTTGGATGACATAGACTTCACTGAATCTGAAGATGAAGCTGGGCTAGAAACTAATGTTGTTGAAGAGATACCGGATGATTTGGATCAAAGATTTGCGTATCTTGAAAGGATGAAATATAATTCAGTGTTTTTGAATGGGTTGACTGTGAGCCAGATAAATAAAGAGTATGAGAAATGTATGATTGCCCAAGACAAAGCTGATGCAGACAAGAAAGAGTTTGTTATTGAGATGGGAGAATGGACACCAATGCAAGAAAGTCTAAATATAGAAGAATTGCCTCCAACTGAACTGTATCACCAAAATCCAGAAGAAATGTCAGCTTCAGATATGCGTAGTTGGCTGAGTTCAAGAAATTATCCATATAAGACTTTGAAGAGGTTGAAATCTGAGTCTTTGAGGAAAATTGTTGTTAGCTTTATGAAGACTGAAAAAATGTACAATCGTATGTTTTACTTGGACTACAACAATCCTCAGTACTTCGAGCTGACAAAAAGATTCAAAGTTCTTGGACCGAAGGAGATTCCGGTGATGGCTCTACCTGAAAATGCTCACAAGAAACGACATGAATTAATGGATATGTTTCCAAGCGAAGTTAAATCATACAACATACCAATGGATGTTCGGGAATCATGGCATAAGTCAGCTACAGCAGGTGACGTGGTGAGGTCACTGTTGAGTAAAGGTCAGTCTATTGCTGAGTTGCTTGACTCGATGATTGTGCCAGAGAAGAACAAGAAAGTGAAGATCATAGCATGGAAATACGATGAAGTTTATGATGCTTTCATGATTAAGAAAGTGAATGGTTTATGTGACGTATACCATTACTTCTCGAGCATTTTTAAGTTGGAAGTTCAGGATTTGAAGGAGCTGCACAAACTTAGGTTGATAAATCACACGCATGCTGAGCGTGGTGATAAATGTGTAATGCTGCTTGATGCCGGAATAGCCAGACCACCGAAGTATCTTGATTTTAGAGGCCAACAAGAAGATACAGCATATGTGCAAGCGAAGAAAGAAAGGAAGAAAAAGAGACTTGTTGTTACTGAAGATATGTATTTAGAGGAATTTTCGGATGAATACTTTGACAAGGTGACAGACCCTGGACTGAAAGTGATTGATGGAACTCAAATGACGAAGCCAATACTTAGAGTGTTTTACAATCAAGAAACATTTGAGTTGAAGCTGGTTAGAAATTTGGAAGATTGGGACAAAGACATGATTACTCTGTTTAGTACCTTTGAGTTGAAACTGCTGCATCCGTCATATATCGAGTTTTTGCGAAGTTACAAGATGGAAAAATGTAAAGATAAACTTGCTGAAGCTGATAGAAAGTTGTTCGTGGTGATGATAGAAGTGATTGCTGCTGCTTCAGAGAAGATTCGTGTGAGAAAAGCATTGCTCAATTCTAATCTCGTGAGGGTTGATATACCAGAGATAGAATATATGAGGATTAGTAGGAAGGGTACTTTGGAGGTGCAAGTCAAAGGACAGGAGATGCCATTTGAATTTTATGCTAATATTGACTTTGCAGGTTTAAATCTGGATTCACTTAGACGCATGAATGCCTGCCCAATTCTGACAAATGAGTCAAAGCCGAGACAAGCCAAAATTGCTGAAAAGTTCAAGTCCTGTATAGAAGAAGCTCTGAAGGAACAAGAAGAGTACAAAGGAAAAGAGCTGCTGAATGTCAAAGATGAACCGGAAGATTGGTAGAAAGAGATTGATGCTGAACAAAGAAGAAAAAGATTGAAGATTTTGCTGAAGATTCAAAGATAAATCTTAGGGGGAGTACTGTTAGGGTTATTTCCTAGTTAAGATTTACTTTGTATTTTGTTTATATGTTTGTATATAGTTTAGGGTCTATTTTGTTATATTCCTTAAACTTGTATTTGTTTGCTTTAAAGCATGTAGTGAGAGAGTGTGAGGAGAGAGGCTAGATCACAATATTCACGTAAGAGAGAGAACTTGTGTGTGTGATTTATTTTCTCCTGCACCTTGTATCACAATACTGCTTTGATCATCAATATACAAAGAGAATTATTAGTATGAATTGTGTTAATGATTAAACTGTGTTTTGTGTTTATGTTTTTCTGATCATTGAGCGATTTTCACGATCCAATTGAACCTATCATGTGTTGTTAGGATTTGTGAGGTTTCGTACTTTTTACCAACATGCTTTTCAAGGTGCTAATGTGACATACAGAGTCGTAAGATATTCTAAGTTTTCGTACGATGTTTAAATGACTCGGAGGAATTCATTAGGTTTTTTTTGGAGTTTTATAATTTCGTACGGTGTTGTAAGGTGTTGTTAGGAGTTGTAAAGGGTTCAACATTATACTAACGTGCTTTTCAAAGTGCTAATATGGCATAAAGAGTCGTAAGATGTCTTAAGTTGGCGTATGACGTTCAAAGGACTCGGACGAATTAATTAGGTGTATTATGGAGTTTTAAAGTTTCGTACGGTGATGAAAGATGTTCTTAGGAGTTGTAATGCGTCCTTAATTATTCTTACGTGCTTTTTTTTGTTGCTAATGTCGCATACTGAGTCGTAACATGTCCTGAGTTGTCGTACGATGTTCAAAGGACTTGGACAAATTCATTAGGTTTATTATGGAGTTTCAAGGTTTTGTTCGGAGTTCTTAGGAGTTGTAAGGTGTCCTATATTATACTAACTTGCTTTTCAAGGTGCTAATGTGCATACAGAGCCGTAAGATGTCCTAAGTTGTCGTACGATGTTCAAAGGAATCGGATGAATTCATTAGGTTTATTATGGAGTATTTTTATTTTACGTACGGTATTATAATGTGTTGTTATGATTTGTGAGGTTTCGTACTTTTTACCAACATGCTTTTCAAGTTGCTAATGTGACATACAGAGTCGTAAGATATTCTAAGTTTCGTACGATGTTTAAATGGATCGGATAAATTCATTAGATTTTTTTTGGAGTTTTATAATTTCGTACGGTGTTGTTAGGAGTTTTAAAGATTCCAACATTATACTAACATGCTTTTCAAAGTGCTAATATGGCATAAAGAGTCGTAAGATGTCTTAAGTTGGCGTATGACGTTCAAAGGACTCGGACGAATTCATTAGGTGTATTATGGAGTTTTAAAGTTTCGTACGGGGATGTAAGATGTTCTTAGGAGTTGTAATGCTTCCTTAATTATTCTAACGTGCTTTTCATGTTGCCAATGTCGCATACTGAGTCGTAACATGTCCTGAGTTGTCGTACAATGTTCAAAGGACTTGGACAAATTCATTAGGTTTATTATGGAGTTTTAAGGTTTTGTTCGGTGTTGTTAGTAGTTGTAAGGTGTCCTATATTATACTAACGTGCTTATCAAGGTGATAATGTGCATACAGAGCCGTAAGATGTCCTAAGTTGTCGTACGATGTTCAAAGGAATCGGATGAATTCATTAGGTTTATTATGGAGTATTTTTATTTTACGTACGGTATTATAATGTGTTGTTAGGATTTGTGAGGTTTCGTACTTTTTACCAACATGCTTTTCAAGGTGCCAATGTGTCATACAAAATCGTAAGATATTCTAAATTTTCGTACGATGTTTAAATGACTCGGAGGAATTCATTAGGTTTTTTTGGAGTTTTATAATTTCGTACGGTGTTGTAAGGAGTTGTAAAGGGTCCAACATTATACTAACGTGCTTTTCAAAGTGCTAATATGGCATAAAGAGTCGTAAGATGTCTTAAGTTGGCGTATGACGTTCAAAGGACTCGGACGAATTAATTAGGTGTATTATGGAGTTTTAAAGTTTCTACGGTGATGTAAGATGTTCTTAGGAGTTGTAATGCGTCCTTAATTATTCTTACGTGCTTTTTTTGTTGCTAATGTCGCATACTGAGTCGTAACATGTCCTGAGTTGTCGTACGATGTTCAAAGGACTTGGAAAAATTCATTAGGTTTATTATGGAGTTTCAAGGTTTTGTTCGGTGTTGTTAGGAGTTGTAAGGTGTCCTATATTATACTAACGTGCTTTTCAAGGTGCTAATGTGCATACAGAACCGTAAGATGTCCTAAGTTGTCGTACGATGTTCAAAGGAATCGGACGAATTCATTAGGTTTATTATGGAGCATTTTTATTTTACGTACGGTATTATAATGTGTTGTTAGGATTTGTGAGGTTTCGTACTTTTTACCAACATGCTTTTCAAGTTGCTAATGTGACATACAGAGTCGTAAGATATTCTAAGTTTCGTACGATGTTTAAATGGATCGGATAAATTCATTAGATTTTTTTTGGAGTTTTATAATTTCGTACGGTGTTGTTAGGAGTTTTAAAGATTCCAACATTATACTAACATGCTTTTCAAAGTGCTAATATGGCATAAAGAGTCGTAAGATGTCTTAAGTTGGCGTATGACGTTCAAAGGACTCGGACGAACTCATTAGGTGTATTATGGAGTTTTAAAGTTTCGTACGGGGATGTAAGATGTTCTTAGGAGTTGTAATGCTTCCTTAATTATTCTAACGTGCTTTTCATGTTGCCAATGTCGCATACTGAGTCGTAACATGTCCTGAGTTGTCGTACGATGTTCAAAGGACTTGGACAAATTCATTAGGTTTATTATGGAGTTTTAAGGTTTTGTTCGGTGTTGTTAGTAGTTGTAAGGTGTCCTATATTATACTAACGTGCTTATCAAGGTGATAATGTGCATACAGAGCCGTAAGATGTCCTAAGTTGTCGTACGATGTTCAAAGGAATCGGATGAATTCATTAGGTTTATTATGGAGTATTTTTATTTTACGTACGGTATTATAATGTGTTGTTAGGATTTGTGAGGTTTCGTACTTTTTACCAACATGCTTTTCAAGGTGCTAATGTGTCATACAAAGTCGTAAGATATTCTAAATTTTCGTACGATGTTTAAATGACTCGGAGGAATTCATTAGGTTTTTTTGGAGTTTTATAATTTCGTACGGTGTTGTAAGGTGTTGTAAAGAGTTGTAAAGGGTCCAACATTATACTAACGTGCTTTTCAAAGTGCTAATATGGCATAAAGAGTCGTAAGATGTCTTAAGTTGGCGTATGACGTTCAAAGGACTCGGACGAATTAATTAGGTGTATTATGGAGTTTTAAAGTTTCTACGGTGATGTAAGATGTTCTTAGGAGTTGTAATGCGTCCTTAATTATTCTTACGTGCTTTTTTTGTTGCTAATGTCGCATACTGAGTCGTAACATGTCCTGAGTTGTCGTACGATGTTCAAAGGACTTGGAAAAATTCATTAGGTTTAATATGGAGTTTCAAGGTTTTGTTCGGTGTTGTTAGGAGTTGTAAGGTGTCCTATATTATACTAACGTGCTTTTCAAGGTGCTAATGTGCATACAGAACCGTAAGATGTCCTAAGTTGTCGTACGATGTTCAAAGGAATCGGACGAATTCATTAGGTTTATTATGGAGCATTTTTATTTTACGTACGGTATTATAAAGTGTTGTTAGGATTTGTGAGGTTTCGTACTTTTTACCAACATGCTTTTCAAGGTGCTAATGTGACATACAGAGTCGTAAGATATTCTAAGTTTTCGTACGATGTTTAAACGACTCGGAGGAATTCATTAGGTTTTTTTGGAGTTTTATAATTTCGTACGGTGTTGTAAGGTGTTGTTAGGTGTTGTAAAGGGTCCAACATTATACTAACGTGCTTTTCAAAGTGCTAATATGGCATAAAGAGTCGTAAGATGTCTTAAGTTGGCGTATGACGTTCAAAGGACTCGGACGAATTAATTAGGTGTATTATGGAGTTTTAAAGTTTCTACGGTGATGTAAGATGTTCTTAGGAGTTGTAATGCGTCCTTAATTATTCTTACGTGCTTTTTTTGTTGCTAATGTCGCATACTGAGTCGTAACATGTCCTGAGTTGTCGTACGATGTTCAAAGGACTTGGACAAATTCATTAGGTTTATTATGGAGTTTCAAGGTTTTGTTCGGAGTTCTTAGGAGTTGTAAGGTGTCCTATATTATACTAACTTGCTTTTCAAGGTGCTAATGTGCATACAGAGCCGTAAGATGTCCTAAGTTGTCGTACGATGTTCAAAGGAATCGGATGAATTCATTAGGTTTATTATGGAGCATTTTTATTTTACGTACTGTATTATAAAGTGTTGTTAGGATTTGTGAGGTTTCGTACTTTTTACCAACATGCTTTTCAAGGTGCTAATGTGACATACAGAGTCGTAAGATATTCTAAGTTTTCGTACGATGTTTAAACGACTCGGAGGAATTCATTAGGTTTTTTGGAGTTTTATAATTTCGTACGGTGGTGTAAGGTGTTGTTAGGTGTTGTAAAGGGTCCAACATTATACTAACGTGCTTTTCAAAGTGCTAATATGGCATAAAGAGTCGTAAGATGTCTTAAGTTGGTGTATGACGTTCAAAGGACTCGGACGAATTAATTAGGTGTATTATGGAGTTTTAAAGTTTCTACGGTGATGTAAGATGTTCTTAGGAGTTGTAATGCGTCCTTAATTATTCTTACGTGCTTTTTTTGTTGCTAATGTCGCATACTGAGTCGTAACATGTCCTGAGTTGTCGTACGATGTTCAAAGGACTTGGACAAATTCATTAGGTTTATTATGGAGTTTCAAGGTTTTGTTCGGAGTTCTTAGGAGTTGTAAGGTGTCCTATATTATACTAACTTGCTTTTCAAGGTGCTAATGTGCATACAGAGCCGTAAGATGTCCTAAGTTGTCGTACGATGTTCAAAGGAATCGGATGAATTCATTAGGTTTATTATGGAGTATTTTTATTTTACGTACGGTATTATAATGTGTTGTTAGGATTTGTGAGGTTTCATACTTTTTACCAACATGCTTTTCAAGTTGCTAATGTGACATACAGAGTCGTAAGATATTCTAAGTTTCGTACGATGTTTAAATGGATCGGATAAATTCATTAGATTTTTTTTGGAGTTTTATAATTTCGTACGGTGTTGTTAGGAGTTTTAAAGATTCCAACATTATACTAACATGCTTTTCAAAGTGCTAATATGGCATAAAGAGTCGTAAGATGTCTTAAGTTGGCGTATGACGTTCAAAGGACTCGGACGAATTCATTAGGTGTATTATGGAGTTTTAAAGTTTCGTACGGGGATGTAAGATGTTCTTAGGAGTTGTAATGCTTCCTTAATTATTCTAACGTGCTTTTCATGTTGCCAATGTCGCATACTGAGTCGTAACATGTCCTGAGTTGTCGTACGATGTTCAAAGGACTTGGACAAATTCATTAGGTTTATTATGGAGTTTTAAGGTTTTGTTCGGTGTTGTTAGTAGTTGTAAGGTGTCCTATATTATACTAACGTGCTTATCAAGGTGATAATGTGCATACAGAGCCGTAAGATGTCCTAAGTTGTCGTACGATGTTCAAAGGAATCGGATGAATTCATTAGGTTTATTATGGAGTATTTTTATTTTACGTACGGTATTATAATGTGTTGTTAGGATTTGTGAGGTTTCGTACTTTTTACCAACATGCTTTTCAAGGTGCTAATGTGTCATACAAAGTCGTAAGATATTCTAAATTTTCGTACGATGTTTAAATGACTCGGAGGAATTCATTAGGTTTTTTTGGAGTTTTATAATTTCGTACGGTGTTGTAAGGTGTTGTAAGGAGTTGTAAAGGGTCCAACATTATACTAACGTGCTTTTCAAAGTGCTAATATGGCATAAAGAGTCGTAAGATGTCTTAAGTTGGCGTATGACGTTCAAAGGACTCGGACGAATTAATTAGGTGTATTATGGAGTTTTAAAGTTTCTACGGTGATGTAAGATGTTCTTAGGAGTTGTAATGCGTCCTTAATTATTCTTACGTGCTTTTTTTGTTGCTAATGTCACATACTGAGTCGTAACATGTCCTGAGTTGTCGTACGATGGTCAAAGGACTTGGACAAATTCATTAGGTTTATTATGGAGTTTCAAGGTTTTGTTCGGAGTTCTTAGGAGTTGTAAGGTGTCCTATATTATACTAACTTGCTTTTCAAGGTGCTAATGTGCATACAGAGCCGTAAGATGTCCTAAGTTGTCGTACGATGTTCAAAGGAATCGGATGAATTCATTAGGTTTATTATGGAGTATTTTTATTTTACGTACGGTATTATAATGTGTTGTTAGGATTTGTGAGGTTTCATACTTTTTACCAACATGCTTTTCAAGTTGCTAATGTGACATACAGAGTCGTAAGATATTCTAAGTTTCGTACGATGTTTAAATGGATCGGATAAATTCATTAGATTTTTTTTGGAGTTTTATAATTTCGTACGGTGTTGTTAGGAGTTTTAAAGATTCCAACATTATACTAACATGCTTTTCAAAGTGCTAATATGGCATAAAGAGTCGTAAGATGTCTTAAGTTGGCGTATGACGTTCAAAGGACTCGGACGAATTCATTAGGTGTATTATGGAGTTTTAAAGTTTCGTACGGGGATGTAAGATGTTCTTAGGAGTTGTAATGCTTCCTTAATTATTCTAACGTGCTTTTCATGTTGCCAATGTCGCATACTGAGTCGTAACATGTCCTGAGTTGTCGTACGATGTTCAAAGGACTTGGACAAATTCATTAGGTTTATTATGGAGTTTTAAGGTTTTGTTCGGTGTTGTTAGTAGTTGTAAGGTGTCCTATATTATACTAACGTGCTTATCAAGGTGATAATGTGCATACAGAGCCGTAAGATGTCCTAAGTTGTCGTACGATGTTCAAAGGAATCGGATGAATTCATTAGGTTTATTATGGAGTATTTTTATTTTACGTACGGTATTATAATGTGTTGTTAGGATTTGTGAGGTTTCGTACTTTTTACCAACATGCTTTTCAAGGTGCTAATGTGTGATACAAAGTCGTAAGATATTCTAAATTTTCGTACGATGTTTAAATGACTCGGAGGAATTCATTAGGTTTTTTTGGAGTTTTATAATTTCGTACGGTGTTGTAAGGTGTTGTAAGGAGTTGTAAAGGGTCCAACATTATACTAACGTGCTTTTCAAAGTGCTAATATGGCATAAAGAGTCGTAAGATGTCTTAAGTTGGCGTATGACGTTCAAAGGACTCGGACGAATTAATTAGGTGTATTATGGAGTTTTAAAGTTTCTACGGTGATGTAAGATGTTCTTAGGAGTTGTAATGCGTCCTTAATTATTCTTACGTGCTTTTTTTGTTGCTAATGTCACATACTGAGTCGTAACATGTCCTGAGTTGTCGTACGATGGTCAAAGGACTTGGACAAATTCATTAGGTTTATTATGGAGTTTCAAGGTTTTGTTCGGAGTTCTTAGGAGTTGTAAGGTGTCCTATATTATACTAACTTGCTTTTCAAGGTGCTAATGTGCATACAGAGCCGTAAGATGTCCTAAGTTGTCGTACGATGTTCAAAGGAATCGGATGAATTCATTAGGTTTATTATGGAGTATTTTTATTTTACGTACGGTATTATAATGTGTTGTTAGGATTTGTGAGGTTTCATACTTTTTACCAACATGCTTTTCAAGTTGCTAATGTGACATACAGAGTCGTAAGATATTCTAAGTTTCGTACGATGTTTAAATGGATCGGATAAATTCATTAGATTTTTTTTGGAGTTTTATAATTTCGTACGGTGTTGTTAGGAGTTTTAAAGATTCCAACATTATACTAACATGCTTTTCAAAGTGCTAATATGGCATAAAGAGTCGTAAGATGTCTTAAGTTGGCGTATGACGTTCAAAGGACTCGGACGAATTCATTAGGTGTATTATGGAGTTTTAAAGTTTCGTACGGGGATGTAAGATGTTCTTAGGAGTTGTAATGCTTCCTTAATTATTCTAACGTGCTTTTCATGTTGCCAATGTCGCATACTGAGTCGTAACATGTCCTGAGTTGTCGTACGATGTTCAAAGGACTTGGACAAATTCATTAGGTTTATTATGGAGTTTTAAGGTTTTGTTCGGTGTTGTTAGTAGTTGTAAGGTGTCCTATATTATACTAACGTGCTTATCAAGGTGATAATGTGCATACAGAGCCGTAAGATGTCCTAAGTTGTCGTACGATGTTCAAAGGAATCGGATGAATTCATTAGGTTTATTATGGAGTATTTTTATTTTACGTACGGTATTATAATGTGTTGTTAGGATTTGTGAGGTTTCGTACTTTTTACCAACATGCTTTTCAAGGTGCTAATGTGTGATACAAAGTCGTAAGATATTCTAAATTTTCGTACGATGTTTAAATGACTCGGAGGAATTCATTAGGTTTTTTTGGAGTTTTATAATTTCGTACGGTGTTGTAAGGTGTTGTAAGGAGTTGTAAAGGGTCCAACATTATACTAACGTGCTTTTCAAAGTGCTAATACGGCATAAAGAGTCGTAAGATGTCTTAAGTTGGCGTATGACGTTCAAAGGACTCGGACGAATTAATTAGGTGTATTATGGAGTTTTAAAGTTTCTACGGTGATGTAAGATGTTCTTAGGAGTTGTAATGCGTCCTTAATTATTCTTACGTGCTTTTTTTGTTGCTAATGTCACATACTGAGTCGTAACATGTCCTGAGTTGTCGTACGATGGTCAAAGGACTTGGACAAATTCATTAGCTTTATTATGGAGTTTCAAGGTTTTGTTCGGTGTTGTTAGGAGTTGTAAGGTGTCCTATATTATACTAACGTGCTTTTCAAGGTGCTAATGTGCATACAGAACCGTAAGATGTCCTAAGTTGTCGTACGATGTTCAAAGGAATCGGACGAATTCATTAGGTTTATTATGGAGTATTTTTATTTTACGTACGGTATTATAATGTGTTGTTAGGATTTGTGAGGTTTCGTACTTTTTACTAACATGCTTTTCAAGGTGCTAATGTGACATACAGAGTCGTAAGATATTCTAAGTTTTCGTACGATGTTTAAATGACTCGGATGAATTCATTAGGTTTTTTTTTGGAGTTTTATAATTTCGTACGGTGTTGTTAGGAGTTTTAAAGATTCCAACATTATACTAACATGCTTTTCAAAGTGCTAATATGGCATAAAGACTCGTAAGATGTCTTAAGTTGGCGTATGACGTTCAAAGGACTCGGACGAATTCATTAGGTGTATTATGGAGTTTTAAAGTTTCGTACGGGGATGTAAGATGTTCTTAGGAGTTGTAATGCTTCCTTAATTATTCTAACGTGCTTTTCATGTTACTAATGTCGCATACTGAGTCGTAACATGTCCTGAGTTGTCGTACGATGTTCAAAGGACTTGGACAAATTCATTAGGTTTATTATGGAGTTTTAAGGTTTTGTTCGATGTTGTTAGGAGTTGTAAGGTGTCCTATATTATACTAACGTGCTTATCAAGGTGATAATGTGCATACAGAGCCGTAAGATGTCCTAAGTTGCCGTACGATGTTCAAAGGAATCGGATGAATTCATTAGGTTTATTATGGAGTATTTTTATTTTACTTACGGTATTATAATGTGTTGTTAGGATTTGTGAGGTTTCGTACTTTTTACCAATATGCTTTTCAAGGTGCTAATGTGTCATACAGAGTCGTAAGATATTCTAAATTTTCGTACGATGTTTAAATGACTCGGAGGAATTCATTAGGTTTTTTTGGAGTTTTATAATTTCGTACGGTGTTGTAAGGTGTTGTTAGGTGTTGTAAAGGGTCCAACATTATACTAACATGCTTTTCAAAGTGCTAATATGGCATAAAGAGTCGTAAGATGTCTTAAGTTGGCGTATGACGTTCAAAGGACTCGGACGAATTAATTAGGTGTATTATGGAGTTTTAAAGTTTCTACGGTGATGTAAGATGTTCTTAGGAGTTGTAATGCGTCCTTAATTATTCTTACGTGCTTTTTTTGTTGCTAATGTCGCATACTGAGTCGTAACATGTCCTGAGTTGTCGTACGATGTTCAAAGGACTTGGAAAAATTCATTAGGTTTATTATGGAGTTTCAAGGTTTTGTTCGGTGTTGTTAGGAGTTGTAAGGTGTCCTATATTATACTAACGTGCTTTTCAAGGTGCTAATGTGCATACAGAACCGTAAGATGTCCTAAGTTGTCGTACGATGTTCAAAGGAATCGGACGAATTCATTAGGTTTATTATGGAGCATTTTTATTTTACGTACGGTATTATAAAGTGTTGTTAGGATTTGTGAGGTTTCGTACTTTTTACCAACATGCTTTTCAAGGTGCTAATGTGACATACAGAGTCGTAAGATATTCTAAGTTTTCTTACGATGTTTAAACGACTCGGAGGAATTCATTAGGTTTTTTTGGAGTTTTATAATTTCGTACGGTGTTGTAAGGTGTTGTAAGGAGTTGTAAAGGGTCCAACATTATACTAACGTGCTTTTCAAAGTGCTAATATGGCATAAAGAGTCGTAAGATGTCTTAAGTTGGCGTATGACGTTCAAAGGACTCGGACGAATTAATTAGGTGTATTATGGAGTTTTAAAGTTTCTACGGTGATGTAAGATGTTCTTAGGAGTTGTAATGCGTCCTCAATTATTCTTACGTGCTTTTTTTGTTGCTAATGTCGCATACTGAGTCGTAACATGTCCTGAGTTGTCGTACGATGTTCAAAGGACTTGGAAAAATTCATTAGGTTTATTATGGAGTTTCAAGGTTTTGTTCGGTGTTGTTAGGAGTTGTAAGGTGTCCTATATTGTACTAACGTGCTTTTCAAGGTGCTAATGTGCATACAGAACCGTAAGATGTCCTAAGTTGTCGTACGATGTTCAAAGGAATCGGACGAATTCATTAGGTTTATTATGGAGCATTTTTATTTTACGTACGGTATTATAAAGTGTTGTTAGGATTTGTGAGGTTTCGTACTTTTTACCAACATGCTTTTCAAGGTGCTAATGTGACATACAGAGTCGTAAGATATTCTAAGTTTTCTTACGATGTTTAAACGACTCGGAGGAATTCATTAGGTTTTTTTGGAGTTTTATAATTTCGTACGGTGTTGTAAGGTGTTGTAAGGAGTTGTAAAGGGTCCAACATTATACTAACGTGCTTTTCAAAGTGCTAATATGGCATAAAGAGTCGTAAGATGTGTTAAGTTGGCGTATGACGTTCAAAGGACTCGGACGAATTCATTAGGTGTATTATGGAGTTTTAAAGTTTCGTACGGGGATGTAAGATGTTCTTAGGAGTTGTAATGCTTCCTTAATTATTCTAACGTGCTTTTCATGTTACTAATGTCGCATACTGAGTCGTAACATGTCCTGAGTTGTCGTACGATGTTCAAAGGACTTGGAAAAATTCATTAGGTTTATTATGGAGTTTCAAGGTTTTGTTCGGTGTTGTTAGGAGTTGTAAGGTGTCCTATATTATACTAACGTGCTTTTCAAGGTGCTAATGTGCATACAGAACCGTAAGATGTCCTAAGTTGTCGTACGATGTTCAAAGGAATCGGATGAATTCATTAGGTTTATTATGGAGTATTTTTATTTTACTTACGGTATTATAATGTGTTGTTAGGATTTGTGAGGTTTCGTACTTTTTACCAATATGCTTTTCAAGGTGCTAATGTGTCATACAGAGTCGTAAGATATTCTAAATTTTCGTACGATGTTTAAATGACTCGGAGGAATTCATTAGGTTTTTTTGGAGTTTTATAATTTCGTACGGTGTTGTAAGGTGTTGTTAGGTGTTGTAAAGGGTCCAACATTATACTAACATGCTTTTCAAAGTGCTAATATGGCATAAAGAGTCGTAAGATGTCTTAAGTTGGCGTATGACGTTCAAAGGACTCGGACGAATTAATTAGGTGTATTATGGAGTTTTAAAGTTTCTACGGTGATGTAAGATGTTCTTAGGAGTTGTAATGCGTCCTTAATTATTCTTACGTGCTTTTTTTGTTGCTAATGTCGCATACTGAGTCGTAACATGTCCTGAGTTGTCGTACGATGTTCAAAGGACTTGGAAAAATTCATTAGGTTTATTATGGAGTTTCAAGGTTTTGTTCGGTGTTGTTAGGAGTTGTAAGGTGTCCTATATTATACTAACGTGCTTTTCAAGGTGCTAATGTGCATACAGAACCGTAAGATGTCCTAAGTTGTCGTACGATGTTCAAAGGAATCGGACGAATTCATTAGGTTTATTATGGAGCATTTTTATTTTACGTACGGTATTATAAAGTGTTGTTAGGATTTGTGAGGTTTCGTACTTTTTACCAACATGCTTTTCAAGGTGCTAATGTGACATACAGAGTCGTAAGATATTCTAAGTTTTCTTACGATGTTTAAACGACTCGGAGGAATTCATTAGGTTTTTTTGGAGTTTTATAATTTCGTACGGTGTTGTAAGGTGTTGTAAGGAGTTGTAAAGGGTCCAACATTATACTAACGTGCTTTTCAAAGTGCTAATATGGCATAAAGAGTCGTAAGATGTCTTAAGTTGGCGTATGACGTTCAAAGGACTCGGACGAATTAATTAGGTGTATTATGGAGTTTTAAAGTTTCTACGGTGATGTAAGATGTTCTTAGGAGTTGTAATGCGTCCTCAATTATTCTTACGTGCTTTTTTTGTTGCTAATGTCGCATACTGAGTCGTAACATGTCCTGAGTTGTCGTACGATGTTCAAAGGACTTGGAAAAATTCATTAGGTTTATTATGGAGTTTCAAGGTTTTGTTCGGTGTTGTTAGGAGTTGTAAGGTGTCCTATATTATACTAACGTGCTTTTCAAGGTGCTAATGTGCATACAGAACCGTAAGATGTCCTAAGTTGTCGTACGATGTTCAAAGGAATCGGACGAATTCATTAGGTTTATTATGGAGCATTTTTATTTTACGTACGGTATTATAAAGTGTTGTTAGGATTTGTGAGGTTTCGTACTTTTTACCAACATGCTTTTCAAGGTGCTAATGTGACATACAGAGTCGTAAGATATTCTAAGTTTTCTTACGATGTTTAAACGACTCGGAGGAATTCATTAGGTTTTTTTGGAGTTTTATAATTTCGTACGGTGTTGTAAGGTGTTGTAAGGAGTTGTAAAGGGTCCAACATTATACTAACGTGCTTTTCAAAGTGCTAATATGGCATAAAGAGTCGTAAGATGTGTTAAGTTGGCGTATGACGTTCAAAGGACTCGGACGAATTCATTAGGTGTATTATGGAGTTTTAAAGTTTCGTACGGGGATGTAAGATGTTCTTAGGAGTTGTAATGCTTCCTTAATTATTCTAACGTGCTTTTCATGTTACTAATGTCGCATACTGAGTCGTAACATGTCCTGAGTTGTCGTACGATGTTCAAAGGACTTGGACAAATTCATTAGGTTTATTATGGAGTTTTAAGGTTTTGTTCGATGTTGTTAGGAGTTGTAAGGTGTCCTATATTATACTAACGTGCTTATCAAGGTGATAATGTGCATACAGAGCCGTAAGATGTCCTAAGTTGTCGTACGATGTTCAAAGGAATCGGATGAATTCATTAGGTTTATTATGGAGTATTTTTATTTTACTTACGGTATTATAATGTGTTGTTAGGATTTGTGAGGTTTCGTACTTTTTACCAATATGCTTTTCAAGGTGCTAATGTGTCATACAGAGTCGTAAGATATTCTAAATTTTCGTACGATGTTTAAATGACTCGGAGGAATTCATTAGGTTTTTTTGGAGTTTTATAATTTCGTACGGTGTTGTAAGGTGTTGTTAGGTGTTGTAAAGGGTCCAACATTATACTAACATGCTTTTCAAAGTGCTAATATGGCATAAAGAGTCGTAAGATGTCTTAAGTTGGCGTATGACGTTCAAAGGACTCGGACGAATTAATTAGGTGTATTATGGAGTTTTAAAGTTTCTACGGTGATGTAAGATGTTCTTAGGAGTTGTAATGCGTCCTTAATTATTCTTACGTGCTTTTTTTGTTGCTAATGTCGCATACTGAGTCGTCACATGTCCTGAGTTGTCGTACGATGTTCAAAGGACTTGGAAAAATTCATTAGGTTTATTATGGAGTTTCAAGGTTTTGTTCGGTGTTGTTAGGAGTTGTAAGGTGTCCTATATTATACTAACGTGCTTTTCAAGGTGCTAATGTGCATACAGAACCGTAAGATGTCCTAAGTTGTCGTACGATGTTCAAAGGAATCGGACGAATTCATTAGGTTTATTATGGAGCATTTTTATTTTACGTACGGTATTATAAAGTGTTGTTAGGATTTGTGAGGTTTCGTACTTTTTACCAACATGCTTTTCAAGGTGCTAATGTGACATACAGAGTCGTAAGATATTCTAAGTTTTCTTACGATGTTTAAACGACTCGGAGGAATTCATTAGGTTTTTTTGGAGTTTTATAATTTCGTACGGTGTTGTAAGGTGTTGTAAGGAGTTGTAAAGGTTCCAACATTATACTAACGTGCTTTTCAAAGTGCTAATATGGCATAAAGAGTCGTAAGATGTCTTAAGTTGGCGTATGACGTTCAAAGGACTCGGACGAATTAATTAGGTGTATTATGGAGTTTTAAAGTTTCTACGGTGATGTAAGATGTTCTTAGGAGTTGTAATGCGTCCTCAATTATTCTTACGTGCTTTTTTTGTTGCTAATGTCGCATACTGAGTCGTAACATGTCCTGAGTTGTCGTACGATGTTCAAAGGACTTGGAAAAATTCATTAGGTTTATTATGGAGTTTCAAGGTTTTGTTCGGTGTTGTTAGGAGTTGTAAGGTGTCCTATATTATACTAACGTGCTTTTCAAGGTGCTAATGTGCATACAGAACCGTAAGATGTCCTAAGTTGTCGTACGATGTTCAAAGGAATCGGACGAATTCATTAGGTTTATTTGGAGCATTTTTATTTTACGTACGGTATTATAATGTGTTGTTAGGATTTGTGAGGTTTCGTACTTTTTACCAACATGCTTTTCAAGGTGCTAATGTGACATACAGAGTCGTAAGATATACTAAGTTTTCGTACGATGTTTAAACGACTCGGAGGAATTCATTAGGTTTTTTTGGAGTTTTATAATTTCGTACGGTGTTGTAAGGTGTTGTTAGGTGTTGTAAAGGGTCCAACATTATACTAACGTGCTTTTCAAAGTGCTAATATGGCATAAAGAGTCGTAAGATGTCTTAAGTTGGCGTATGACGTTCAAAGGACTCGGACGAATTAATTAGGTGTATTATGGAGTTTTAAAGTTTCTACGGTGATGTAAGATGTTCTTAGGAGTTGTAATGCGTCCTTAATTATTCTTACGTGCTTTTTTTGTTGCTAATGTCGCATACTGAGTCGTAACATGTCCTGAGTTGTCGTACGATGTTCAAAGGACTTGGAAAAATTCATTAGGTTTATTATGGAGTTTCAAGGTTTTGTTCGGTGTTGTTAGGAGTTGTAAGGTGTCCTATATTATACTAACGTGCTTTTCAAGGTGCTAATGTGCATACAGAACCGTAAGATGTCCTAAGTTGTCGTACGATGTTCAAAGGAATTCATTAGGTTTTTTTTGGAGTTTTATAATTTCGTACGGTGTTGTTAGGAGTTTTAAAGATTCCAACATTATACTAACATGCTTTTCAAAGTGCTAATATGGCATAAAGAGTCGTAAGATGTCTTAAGTTGGCGTATGACGTTCAAAGGACTCGGACGAATTAATTAGGTGTATTATGGAGTTTTAAAGTTTCGTACGGTGATGTAAGATGTTCTTAGGAGTTGTAATGCGTCCTGATTTATTCTAACGTGCTTTTCATGTTGCTAATGTCGCATAGTGAGTCGTAACATGTCCTGAGTTGTCGTACGATGTTCAAAGGACTTGGACAAATTAATTCGGTTTATTATGGAGTTTTAAGGTTTTGTTCGGTGTTGTTAGGAGTTGTAAGGTGTCCTATATTATACTAACGTGCTTTTCAAGGTGCTAATGTGCATACAGAGCCGTAAGATGTCCTAAGTTGTCGTACGATGTTGAAAGGACTCGGATGAATTCATTTGGTTTATTATGGAGTATTTTTATTTCACGTACTGTATTATAATGTGCTGTTAGGATTTGTGAGGTTTCGTACTTTTTAGCAACATGCTTTTCAAGGTGCTAATGTGACATACAGAGTCGTAAGATATTCTAAGTTTTCGTACGATGTTTAAATGACTCGGAGGAATTCATTAGGTTTTTTTTGGAGTTTTATAATTTCGTATGGTGTTGTTAGGAGTTTTAAAGATTCCAACATTATACTAACAAGCTTTTCAAAGTGCTAATATGGCATAAAGAGTCGTAAGATGTCTTAAGTTGGCGTATGACGTTCAAAGGACTCGGACGAATTCATTAGGTGTATTATGGAGTTATAAAGTTTCGTACGGTGATGTAAGATGTTCTTAGGAGTTGTAATGCGTCCTGAATTATTCTAACGTGCATTTCATGTTGCTAATGTCGCATAGTGAGTCGTAACATGTCCTGAGTTGTCGTACGATGTTCAAAGGACTTGGACAAATTCATTAGGTTTAATATGGAGTTTTAAGGTTTTGTTCGGTGTTGTTAGGTGTTGTAAGGTGTCCTATATTATACTAACGTAATTTTCAAGATGCTAATGTGCATACAGAGCCGTAAGATGTTCTAAGTTGTCGTACGATGTTCAAAGGACTCGGATGAATTCATTAGGTTTATTATGGAGTATTTTTATTTTACGTACGGTATTATAATGTGTTGTTAGGATTTGTGAGGTTTCGTACTTTTTACCAACATGCTTTTCAAGGTGCTAATGTGACATACAGAGTCGTAAGATATTCTAAGTTTTCGTACGATGTTTAAATGACTCGGAGGAATTCATTAGTTTTTTTTGGAGTTTTATAATTTCGTACGGTGTTGTTAGGAGTTTTAAAGATTCCAACATTATACTAACATGCTTTTCAAAGTGCTAATATGGTATAAAGAGTCGTAAGATGTCTTAAGTTGGCGTATGACATTCAAAGGACTCGGACGAATTAATTAGGTGTATTATGGAGTTATAAAGTTTCGTACGGTGATGTAAGATGTTCTTAGGAGTTGTAATGCGTCCTGAATTATTCTAACGTGCATTTCATGTTGCTAATGTCGCATAGTGAGTCGTAACATGTCCTGAGTTGTCGTACGATGTTCAAAGGACTTGGACACATTCATTAGGTTTAATATGGAGTTTTAAGGTTTTGTTAGGTGTTGTAAGGTGTCCTATATTATACTAACGTGCTTATCAAGGTGCTAATATGCATACAGAGCCGTAAGATGTCCTAAGTTGTCGTACGATGTTGAAAGGACTCGGATGAATTCATTAGGTTTATTATGGAGTATTTTTATTTCACGTACGGTATTATAATGTGTTGTTAGGAATTGTGAGGTTTCGTACTTTTTACCAACATGCTTTTCAAGGTGCTAATGTGACATACAGAGTCGTAAGATATTCTAACTTTTCGTACGATGTTTAAATGACTCGGAGGAATTCATTAGGTTTTTTTTGGAGTTTTATAATTCCGTACGGTGTTGTTAGGAGTTTTAAAGATTCCAACATTATACTAACATGCTTTTCAAAGTGCTAATATGGCATAAAGAGTCGTAAGATGTCTTAAGTTGGCGTATGACGTTCAAAGGACTCGGACAAATTAATTAGGTGTAGTATGGAGTTTTAAAGTTTCGTACGGTGATGTAATATGTTCTTAGGAGTTGTAATGCGTCCTGATTTATTCTAACGTGCTTTTCATGTTGCTAATGTCGCATAGTGAGTCGTAACATGTCCTGAGTTGTCGTACGATGTTCAAAGGACTTGGACAAATTCATTAGGTTTATTATGGAGTTTTAAGGTTTTGTTCGGTGTTGTTAGGAGTTGTAAGGTGTCCTATATTATACTAACGTGCTTTTCAAGGTGCTAATGTGCATACAGAGCCGTAAGATGTCCTAAGTTGTCGTACGATGTTGAAAGGACTCGGATGAATTCATTAGGTTTATTATGGAGTATTTTTATTTCACGTACTGTATTATAATGTGCTGTTAGGATTTGTGAGGTTTCTTACTTTTTACCAACATGCTTTTCAAGGTGCTAATGTGACATACAGAGTCGTAATATATTCTATATTTTCGTACGATGTTTAAATGACTCGGAGGAATTCATTAGGTTTTTTTTGGAGTTTTATAATTTCGTACGGTGTTGTTATGAGTTTTTAAGATTCCAACATTATACTAACATGCTTTTCAAAGTGCTAATATGGCATAAAGAGTCGTAAGATGTCTTAAGTTGGCGTATGACGTTCAAAGGACTCGGACGAATTAATTAGGTGTATTATGGAGTTTTAAAGTTTCGTACGGTGATGTAAGATGTTCTTAGGAGTTGTAATGCGTCCTGATTTATTCTAACGTGCTTTTCATGTTGCTAATGTCGCATAGTGAGTCGTAACATGTCCTGAGTTGTCGTACGATGTTCAAAGGACTTGGACAAATTAATTCGGTTTATTATGGAGTTTTAAGGTTTTGTTCGGTGTTGTTAGGAGTTGTAAGGTGTCCTATATTATACTAACGTGCTTTTCAAGGTGCTAATGTGCATACAGAGCCGTAAGATGTCCTAAGTTGTCGTACGATGTTGAAAGGACTCGGATGAATTCATTTGGTTTATTATGGAGTATTTTTATTTCTCGTACTGTATTATAATGTGCTGTTAAGATTTGTGAGGTTTCGTACTTTTTAGCAACATGCTTTTCAATGTGCTAATGTGACATACAGAGTCGTAAGATATTCTAAGTTTTCGTACGATGTTTAAATGACTCGGAGGAATTCATTAGGTTTTTTTTGGAGTTTTATAATTTCGTATGGTGTTGTTAGGAGTTTTAAAGATTCCAACATTATACTAACAAGCTTTTCAAAGTGCTAATATGGCATAAAGAGTCGTAAGATGTCTTAAGTTGGCGTATGACGTTCAAAGGACTCGGACGAATTAATTAGGTGTATTATGGAGTTATAAAGTTTCGTACGGTGATGTAAGATGTTCTTAGGAGTTGTAATGCGTCCTGAATTATTCTAACGTGCATTTCATGTTGCTAATGTCGCATAGTGAGTCGTAACATGTCCTGAGTTGTCGTACGATGTTCAAAGGACTTGGACAAATTCATTAGGTTTAATATGGAGTTTTAAGGTTTTGTTAGGTGTTGTAAGGTGTCCTATATTATACTAACGTGCTTATCAAGGTGCTAATATGCATACAGAGCCGTAAGATGTCCTAAGTTGTCGTACGATGTTGAAAGGACTCGGATGAATTCATTAGGTTTATTATGGAGTATTTTTATTTCACGTACGGTATTATAATGTGTTGTTAGGAATTGTGAGGTTTCGTACTTTTTACCAACATGCTTTTCAAGGTGCTAATGTGACATACAGAGTCGTAAGATATTCTAACTTTTCGTACGATGTTTAAATGACTCGGAGGAATTCATTAGGTTTTTTTTGGAGTTTTATAATTCCGTACGGTGTTGTTAGGAGTTTTAAAGATTCCAACATTATACTAACATGCTTTTCAAAGTGCTAATATGGCATAAAGAGTCGTAAGATGTCTTAAGTTGGCGTATGACGTTCAAAGGACTCGGACAAATTAATTAGGTGTAGTATGGAGTTTTAAAGTTTCGTACGGTGATGTAATATGTTCTTAGGAGTTGTAATGCGTCCTGATTTATTCTAACGTGCTTTTCATGTTGCTAATGTCGCATAGTGAGTCGTAACATGTCCTGAGTTGTCGTACGATGTTCAAAGGACTTGGACAAATTCATTAGGTTTATTATGGAGTTTTAAGGTTTTGTTCGGTGTTGTTAGGAGTTGTAAGGTGTCCTATATTATACTAACGTGCTTTTCAAGGTGCTAATGTGCATACAGAGCCGTAAGATGTCCTAAGTTGTCGTACGATGTTGAAAGGACTCGGATGAATTCATTAGGTTTATTATGGAGTATTTTTATTTCACGTACTGTATTATAATGTGCTGTTAGGATTTGTGAGGTTTCTTACTTTTTACCAACATGCTTTTCAAGGTGCTAATGTGACATACAGAGTCGTAATATATTCTATATTTTCGTACGATGTTTAAATGACTCGGAGGAATTCATTAGGTTTTTTTTGGAGTTTTATAATTTCGTACGGTGTTGTTATGAGTTTTTAAGATTCCAACATTATACTAACATGCTTTTCAAAGTGCTAATATGGCATAAAGAGTCGTAAGATGTCTTAAGTTGGCGTATGACGTTCAAAGGACTCGGACGAATTAATTAGGTGTATTATGGAGTTTTAAAGTTTCGTACGGTGATGTAAGATGTTCTTAGGAGTTGTAATGCGTCCTGATTTATTCTAACGTGCTTTTCATGTTGCTAATGTCGCATAGTGAGTCGTAACATGTCCTGAGTTGTCGTACGATGTTCAAAGGACTTGGACAAATTAATTCGGTTTATTATGGAGTTTTAAGGTTTTGTTCGGTGTTGTTAGGAGTTGTAAGGTGTCCTATATTATACTAACGTGCTTTTCAAGGTGCTAATGTGCATACAGAGCCGTAAGATGTCCTAAGTTGTCGTACGATGTTGAAAGGACTCGGATGAATTCATTTGGTTTATTATGGAGTATTTTTATTTCTCGTACTGTATTATAATGTGCTGTTAAGATTTGTGAGGTTTCGTACTTTTTAGCAACATGCTTTTCAATGTGCTAATGTGACATACAGAGTCGTAAGATATTCTAAGTTTTCGTACGATGTTTAAATGACTCGGAGGAATTCATTAGGTTTTTTTTGGAGTTTTATAATTTCGTATGGTGTTGTTAGGAGTTTTAAAGATTCCAACATTATACTAACAAGCTTTTCAAAGTGCTAATATGGCATAAAGAGTCGTAAGATGTCTTAAGTTGGCGTATGACGTTCAAAGGACTCGGACGAATTCATTAGGTGTATTATGGAGTTATAAAGTTTCGTACGGTGATGTAAGATGTTCTTAGGAGTTGTAATGCGTCCTGAATTATTCTAACGTGCATTTCATGTTGCTAATGTCGCATAGTGAGTCGTAACATGTCCTGAGTTGTCGTACGATGTTCAAAGGACTTGGACAAATTCATTAGGTTTAATATGGAGTTTTAAGGTTTTGTTCGGTGTTGTTAGGTGTTGTAAGGTGTCCTATATTATACTAACGTAATTTTCAAGGTGCTAATGTGCATACAGAGCCGTAAGATGTTCTAAGTTGTCGTACGATGTTCAAAGGACTCGGATGAATTCATTAGGTTTATTATGGAGTATTTTTATTTTACGTACGGTATTATAATGTGTTGTTAGGATTTGTGAGGTTTCGTACTTTTTACCAACATGCTTTTCAAGGTGCTAATGTGACATACAGATTCGTAAGATATTCTAAGTTTTCGTACGATGTTTAAATGACTCGGAGGAATTCATTAGTTTTTTTTGGAGTTTTATAATTTCGTACGGTATTGTTAGGAGTTTTAAAGATTCCAACATTATACTAACATGCTTTTCAAAGTGCTAATATGGCATAAAGAGTCGTAAGATGTCTTAAGTTGGCGTATGACGTTCAAAGGACTCGGACGAATTCATTAGGTGTATTATGGAGTTATAAAGTTTCGTACGGTGATGTAAGATGTTCTTAGGAGTTGTAATGCGTCCTGAATTATTCTAACGTGCATTTCATGTTGCTAATGTCGCATAGTGAGTCGTAACATGTCCTGAGTTGTCGTACGATGTTCAAAGGACTTGGACAAATTCATTAGGTTTAATATGGAGTTTTAAGGTTTTGTTCGGTGTTGTTAGGTGTTGTAAGGTGTCCTATATTATACTAACGTAATTTTCAAGGTGCTAATGTGCATACAGAGCCGTAAGATGTTCTAAGTTGTCGTACGATGTTCAAAGGACTCGGATGAATTCATTAGGTTTATTATGGAGTATTTTTATTTTACGTACGGTATTATAATGTGTTGTTAGGATTTGTGAGGTTTCGTACTTTTTACCAACATGCTTTTCAAGGTGCTAATGTGACATACAGAGTCGTAAGATATTCTAAGTTTTCGTACGATGTTTAAATGACTCGGAGGAATTCATTAGTTTTTTTTGGAGTTTTATAATTTCGTACGGTGTTGTTAGGAGTTTTAAAGATTCCAACATTATACTAACATGCTTTTCAAAGTGCTAATATGGTATAAAGAGTCGTAAGATGTCTTAAGTTGGCGTATGACGTTCAAAGGACTCGGACGAATTAATTAGGTGTGTTATGGAGTTATAAAGTTTCGTACGGTGATGTAAGATGTTCTTAGGAGTTGTAATGCGTCCTGAATTATTCTAACGTGCATTTCATGTTGCTAATGTCGCATAGTGAGTCGTAACATGTCCTGAGTTGTCGTACGATGTTCAAAGGACTTGGACAAATTCATTAGGTTTATTATGGAGTTTTAAGGTTTTGTTAGGTGTTGTAAGGTGTCCTATATTATACTAACGTGCTTATCAAGGTGCTAATATGCATACAGAGCCGTAAGATGTCCTAAGTTGTCGTACGATGTTGAAAGGACTCGGATGAATTCATTAGGTTTATTATGGAGTATTTTTATTTCACGTAAGGTATTATAATGTGTTGTTAGGAATTGTGAGGTTTCGTACTTTTTACCAACATGCTTTTCAAGGTGCTAATGTGACATACAGAGTCGTAAGATATTCTAACTTTTCGTACGATGTTTAAATGACTCGGAGGAATTCATTAGGTTTTTTTTGGAGTTTTATAATTCCGTACGGTGTTGTTAGGAGTTTTAAAGATTCCAAGATTATACTAACATGCTTTTCAAAGTGCTAATATGGCATAAAGAGTCGTAAGATGTCTTAAGTTGGCGTATGACGTTCAAAGGACTCGGACAAATTAATTAGGTGTAGTATGGAGTTTTAAAGTTTCGTACGGTGATGTAATATGTTCTTAGGAGTTGTAATGCGTCCTGATTTATTCTAACGTGCTTTTCATGTTGCTAATGTCGCATAGTGAGTCGTAACATGTCCTGAGTTGTCGTACGATGTTCAAAGGACTTGGACAAATTCATTAGGTTTATTATGGAGTTTTAAGGTTTTGTTCGGTGTTGTTAGGAGTTGTAAGGTGTCCTATATTATACTAACGTGCTTTTCAAGGTGCTAATGTGCATACAGAGCCGTAAGATGTCCTAAGTTGTCGTACGATGTTGAAAGGACTCGGATGAATTCATTAGGTTTATTATGGAGTATTTTTATTTCACGTACTGTATTATAATGTGCTGTTAGGATTTGTGAGGTTTCTTACTTTTTACCAACATGCTTTTCAAGGTGCTAATGTGACATACAGAGTCGTAAGATATTCTAAGTTTTCGTACGATGTTTAAATGACTCGGAGGAATTCATTAGGTTTTTTTTGGAGTTTTATAATTCCGTACGGTGTTGTTAGGAGTTTTAAAGATTCCAACATTATACTAACATGCTTTTCAAAGTGCTAATATGGCATAAAGAGTCGTAAGATGTCTTAAGTTGGCGTATGACGTTCAAAGGACTCGGACAAATTAATTAGGTGTAGTATGGAGTTTTAAAGTTTCGTACGGTGATGTAATATGTTCTTAGGAGTTGTAATGCGTCCTGATTTATTCTAACGTGCTTTTCATGTTGCTAATGTCGCATAGTGAGTCGTAACATGTCCTGAGTTGTCGTACGATGTTCAAAGGACTTGGACAAATTCATTAGGTTTATTATGGAGTTTTAAGGTTTTGTTCGGTGTTGTTAGGAGTTGTAAGGTGTCCTATATTATACTAACGTGCTTTTCAAGGTGCTAATGTGCATACAGAGCCGTAAGATGTCCTAAGTTGTCGTACGATGTTGAAAGGACTCGGATGAATTCATTAGGTTTATTATGGAGTATTTTTATTTCACGTACTGTATTATAATGTGCTGTTAGGATTTGTGAGGTTTCTTACTTTTTACCAACATGCTTTTCAAGGTGCTAATGTGACATACAGAGTCGTAAGATATTCTAAGTTTTCGTACGATGTTTAAATGACTCGGAGGAATTCATTAGGTTTTTTTTGGAGTTTTATAATTTCGTACGGTGTTGTTTGGAGTTTTAAAGATTCCAACACTATACTAACATGCTTTTCAAAGTGCTAATATGGCATAAAGAGTAGTAAGATGTCTTAAGTTGGCGTATGACTTTCAAAGGACTCGGACGAATTAATTAGGTGTATTATGGAGTTTTAAAGTTTCGTACGGTGATGTAATATGTTCTTAGGAGTTGTAATGCGTCCTGATTTATTCTAACGTGCTTTTCATGTTGCTAATGTCGCATAGTGAGTCGTAACATGTCCTGAGTTGTCGTACGATGTTCAAAGGACTTGGACAAATTCATTAGGTTTATTATGGAGTTTTAAGGTTTTTTTCGGTGTTGTTAGGAGTTGTAAGGTGTCCTATATTATACTAACGTGCTTTTCAAGGTGCTAATGTGCATACAGAGCCGTAAGATGTCCTAAGTTGTCGTACGATGTTGAAAGGACTCGGATGAATTCATTAGGTTTATTATGGAGTATTTTTATTTCACGTACTGTATTATAATGTGCTGTTAGGATTTGTGAGGTTTCTTACTTTTTACCAACATGCTTTTCAAGGTGCTAATGTGACATACAGAGTCGTAATATATTCTATATTTTCGTACGATGTTTAAATGACTCGGAGGAATTCATTAGGTTTTTTTTGGAGTTTTATAATTTCGTACGGTGTTGTTAGGAGTTTTAAAGATTCCAACATTATACTAACATGCTTTTCAAAGTGCTAATATGGCATAAAGAGTCGTAAGATGTCTTAAGTTGGCGTATGACGTTCAAAGGACTCGGACGAATTAATTAGGTGTATTATGGAGTTTTAAAGTTTCGTACGGTGATGTAAGATGTTCTTAGGAGTTGTAATGCGTCCTGATTTATTCTAACGTGCTTTTGATGTTGCTAATGTCGCATAGTGAGTCGTAACATGTCCTGAGTTGTCGTACGATGTTCAAAGGACTTGGACAAATTAATTCGGTTTATTATGGAGTTTTAAGGTTTTGTTCGGTGTTGTTAGGAGTTGTAAGGTGTCCTATATTATACTAACGTGCTTTTCAAGGTGCTAATGTGCATACAGAGCCGTAAGATATCCTAAGTTGTCGTACGATGTTGAAAGGACTCGGATGAATTCATTAGGTTTATTATGGAGTATTTTTATTTCACGTACTGTATTATAATGTGCTGTTAGGATTTGTGAGGTTTCTTACTTTTTACCAACATGCTTTTCAAGGTGCTAATGTGACAAACAGAGTCGTAAGATATTCTAAGTTTTCGTACGATGTTTAAATGACTCGGAGGAATTCATTAGGTTTTTTTTGGAGTTTTATAATTTCGTACGGTGTTGTTTGGAGTTTTAAAGATTCCAACACTATACTAACATGCTTTTCAAAGTGCTAATATGGCATAAAGAGTAGTAAGATGTCTTAAGTTGGCGTATGACTTTCAAAGGACTCGGACGAATTAATTAGGTGTATTATGGAGTTTTAAAGTTTCGTACGGTGATGTAATATGTTCTTAGGAGTTGTAATGCGTCCTGATTTATTCTAACGTGCTTTTCATGTTGCTAATGTCGCATAGTGAGTCGTAACATGTCCTGAGTTGTCGTACGATGTTCAAAGGACTTGGACAAATTCATTAGGTTTATTATGGAGTTTTAAGGTTTTTTTCGGTGTTGTTAGGAGTTGTAAGGTGTCCTATATTATACTAACGTGCTTTTCAAGGTGCTAATGTGCATACAGAGCCGTAAGATGTCCTAAGTTGTCGTACGATGTTGAAAGGACTCGGATGAATTCATTAGGTTTATTATGGAGTATTTTTATTTCACGTACTGTATTATAATGTGCTGTTAGGATTTGTGAGGTTTCTTACTTTTTACCAACATGCTTTTCAAGGTGCTAATGTGACATACAGAGTCGTAATATATTCTATATTTTCGTACGATGTTTAAATGACTCGGAGGAATTCATTAGGTTTTTTTTGGAGTTTTATAATTTCGTACGGTGTTGTTAGGAGTTTTAAAGATTCCAACATTATACTAACATGCTTTTCAAAGTGCTAATATGGCATAAAGAGTCGTAAGATGTCTTAAGTTGGCGTATGACGTTCAAAGGACTCGGACGAATTAATTAGGTGTATTATGGAGTTTTAAAGTTTCGTACGGTGATGTAAGATGTTCTTAGGAGTTGTAATGCGTCCTGATTTATTCTAACGTGCTTTTGATGTTGCTAATGTCGCATAGTGAGTCGTAACATGTCCTGAGTTGTCGTACGATGTTCAAAGGACTTGGACAAATTAATTCGGTTTATTATGGAGTTTTAAGGTTTTGTTCGGTGTTGTTAGGAGTTGTAAGGTGTCCTATATTATACTAACGTGCTTTTCAAGGTGCTAATGTGCATACAGAGCCGTAAGATGTCCTAAGTTGTCGTACGATGTTGAAAGGACTCGGATGAATTCATTAGGTTTATTATGGAGTATTTTTATTTCACGTACTGTATTATAATGTGCTGTTAGGATTTGTGAGGTTTCTTACTTTTTACCAACATGCTTTTCAAGGTGCTAATGTGACATACAGAGTCGTAAGATATTCTAAGTTTTCGTACGATGTTTAAATGACTCGGAGGAATTCATTAGGTTTTTTTTGGAGTTTTATAATTTCGTACGGTGTTGTTTGGAGTTTTAAAGATTCCAACACTATACTAACATGCTTTTCAAAGTGCTAATATGGCATAAAGAGTAGTAAGATGTCTTAAGTTGGCGTATGACTTTCAAAGGACTCGGACGAATTAATTAGGTGTATCATGGAGTTTTAAAGTTTCGTACGGTGATGTAATATGTTCTTAGGAGTTGTAATGCGTCCTGATTTATTCTAACGTGCTTTTCATGTTGCTAATGTCGCATAGTGAGTCGTAACATGTCCTGAGTTGTCGTACGATGTTCAAAGGACTTGGACAAATTCATTAGGTTTATTATGGAGTTTTAAGGTTTTTTTCGGTGTTGTTAGGAGTTGTAAGGTGTCCTATATTATACTAACGTGCTTTTCAAGGTGCTAATGTGCATACAGAGCCGTAAGATGTCCTAAGTTGTCGTACGATGTTGAAAGGACTCGGATGAATTCATTAGGTTTATTATGGAGTATTTTTATTTCACGTACTGTATTATAATGTGCTGTTAGGATTTGTGAGGTTTCTTACTTTTTACCAACATGCTTTTCAAGGTGCTAATGTGACATACAGAGTCGTAATATATTCTATATTTTCGTACGATGTTTAAATGACTCGGAGGAATTCATTAGGTTTTTTTTGGAGTTTTATAATTTCGTACGGTGTTGTTAGGAGTTTTAAAGATTCCAACATTATACTAACATGCTTTTCAAAGTGCTAATATGGCATAAAGAGTCGTAAGATGTCTTAAGCTGGCGTATGACGTTCAAACGACTCGGACGAATTAATTAGGTGTATTATGGAGTTTTAAAGTTTCGTACGGTGATGTTAGATGTTCTTAGGAGTTGTAATGCGTCCTGATTTATTCTAACGTGCTTTTGATGTTGCTAATGTCGCATAGTGAGTCGTAACATGTCCTGAGTTGTCGTACGATGTTCAAAGGACTTGGACAAATTAATTCGGTTTATTATGGAGTTTTAAGGTTTTGTTCGGTGTTGTTAGGAGTTGTAAGGTGTCCTATATTATACTAACGTGCTTTTCAAGGTGCTAATGTGCATACAGAGCCGTAAGATGTCCTAAGTTGTCGTACGATGTTGAAAGGACTCGGATGAATTCATTAGGTTTATTATGGAGTATTTTTATTTCACGTACTGTATTATAATGTGCTGTTAGGATTTGTGAGGTTTCTTACTTTTTACCAACATGCTTTTCAAGGTGCTAATGTGACATACAGAGTCGTAAGATATTCTAAGTTTTCGTACGATGTTTAAATGACTCGGAGGAATTCATTAGGTTTTTTTTGGAGTTTTATAATTTCGTACGGTGTTGTTTGGAGTTTTAAAGATTCCAACACTATACTAACATGCTTTTCAAAGTGCTAATATGGCATAAAGAGTAGTAAGATGTCTTAAGTTGGCGTATGACTTTCAAAGGACTCGGACGAATTAATTAGGTGTATTATGGAGTTTTAAAGTTTCGTACGGTGATGTAATATGTTCTTAGGAGTTGTAATGCGTCCTGATTTATTCTAACGTGCTTTTCATGTTGCTAATGTCGCATAGTGAGTCGTAACATGTCCTGAGTTGTCGTACGATGTTCAAAGGACTTGGACAAATTCATTAGGTTTATTATGGAGTTTTAAGGTTTTTTTCGGTGTTGTTAGGAGTTGTAAGGTGTCCTATATTATACTAACGTGCTTTTCAAGGTGCTAATGTGCATACAGAGCCGTAAGATGTCCTAAGTTGTCGTACGATGTTGAAAGGACTCGGATGAATTCATTAGGTTTATTATGGAGTATTTTTATTTCACGTACTGTATTATAATGTGCTGTTAGGATTTGTGAGGTTTCTTACTTTTTACCAACATGCTTTTCAAGGTGCTAATGTGACATACAGAGTCGTAATATATTCTATATTTTCGTACGATGTTTAAATGACTCGGAGGAATTCATTAGGTTTTTTTTGGAGTTTTATAATTTCGTACGGTGTTGTTAGGAGTTTTAAAGATTCCAACATTATACTAACATGCTTTTCAAAGTGCTAATATGGCATAAAGAGTCGTAAGATGTCTTAAGTTGGCGTATGACGTTCAAAGGACTCGGACGAATTAATTAGGTGTATTATGGAGTTTTAAAGTTTCGTACGGTGATGTAAGATGTTCTTAGGAGTTGTAATGCGTCCTGATTTATTCTAACGTGCTTTTGATGTTGCTAATGTCGCATAGTGAGTCGTAACATGTCCTGAGTTGTCGTACGATGTTCAAAGGACTTGGACAAATTAATTCGGTTTATTATGGAGTTTTAAGGTTTTGTTCGGTGTTGTTAGGAGTTGTAAGGTGTCCTATATTATACTAACGTGCTTTTCAAGGTGCTAATGTGCATACAGAGCCGTAAGATGTCCTAAGTTGTCGTACGATGTTGAAAGGACTCGGATGAATTCATTTGGTTTATTATGGAGTATTTTTATTTCACGTACTGTATTATAATGTGCTGTTAGGATTTGTGAGGTTTCGTACTTTTTAGCAACATGCTTTTCAAGGTGCTAATGTGACATACAGAGTCGTAAGATATTCTAAGTTTTCGTACGATGTTTAAATGACTCGGAGGAATTCATTAGGTTTTTTTTGGAGTTTTATAATTTCGTATGGTGTTGTTAGGAGTTTTAAAGATTCCAACATTATACTAACAAGCTTTTCAAAGTGCTAATATGGCATAAAGAGTCGTAAGATGTCTTAAGTTGGCGTATGACGTTCAAAGGACTCGGACGAATTCATTAGGTGTATTATGGAGTTATAAAGTTTCGTACGGTGATGTAAGATGTTCTTAGGAGTTGTAATGCGTCCTGAATTATTCTAACGTGCATTTCATGTTGCTAATGTCGCATAGTGAGTCGTAACATGTCCTGAGTTGTCGTACGATGTTCAAAGGACTTGGACAAATTCATTAGGTTTAATATGGAGTTTTAAGGTTTTGTTCGGTGTTGTTAGGTGTTGTAAGGTGTCCTATATTATACTAACGTAATTTTCAAGGTGCTAATGTGCATACAGAGCCGTAAGATGTTCTAAGTTGTCGTACGATGTTCAAAGGACTCGGATGAATTCATTAGGTTTATTATGGAGTATTTTTATTTTACGTACGGTATTATAATGTGTTGTTAGGATTTGTGAGGTTTCGTACTTTTTACCAACATGCTTTTCAAGGTGCTAATGTGACATACAGAGTCGTAAGATATTCTAAGTTTTCGTACGATGTTTAAATGACTCGGAGGAATTCATTAGTTTTTTTTGGAGTTTTATAATTTCGTACGGTATTGTTAGGAGTTTTAAAGATTCCAACATTATACTAACATGCTTTTCAAAGTGCTAATATGGCATAAAGAGTCGTAAGATGTCTTAAGTTGGCGTATGACGTTCAAAGGACTCGGACGAATTAATTAGGTGTATTATGGAGTTTTAAAGTTTCGTACGGTGATGTAAGATGTTCTTAGGAGTTGTAATGCGTCCTGATTTATTCTAACGTGCTTTTGATGTTGCTAATGTCGCATAGTGAGTCGTAACATGTCCTGAGTTGTCGTACGATGTTCAAAGGACTTGGACAAATTAATTCGGTTTATTATGGAGTTTTAAGGTTTTGTTCGGTGTTGTTAGGAGTTGTAAGGTGTCCTATATTATACTAACGTGCTTTTCAAGGTGCTAATGTGCATACAGAGCCGTAAGATGTCCTAAGTTGTCGTACGATGTTGAAAGGACTCGGATGAATTCATTAGGTTTATTATGGAGTATTTTTATTTCACGTACTGTATTATAATGTGCTGTTAGGATTTGTGAGGTTTCTTACTTTTTACCAACATGCTTTTCAAGGTGCTAATGTGACATACAGAGTCGTAAGATATTCTAAGTTTTCGTACGATGTTTAAATGACTCGGAGGAATTCATTAGGTTTTTTTTGGAGTTTTATAATTTCGTACGGTGTTGTTTGGAGTTTTAAAGATTCCAACACTATACTAACATGCTTTTCAAAGTGCTAATATGGCATAAAGAGTAGTAAGATGTCTTAAGTTGGCGTATGACTTTCAAAGGACTCGGACGAATTAATTAGGTGTATTATGGAGTTTTAAAGTTTCGTACGGTGATGTAATATGTTCTTAGGAGTTGTAATGCGTCCTGATTTATTCTAACGTGCTTTTCATGTTGCTAATGTCGCATAGTGAGTCGTAACATGTCCTGAGTTGTCGTACGATGTTCAAAGGACTTGGACAAATTCATTAGGTTTATTATGGAGTTTTAAGGTTTTTTTCGGTGTTGTTAGGAGTTGTAAGGTGTCCTATATTATACTAACGTGCTTTTCAAGGTGCTAATGTGCATACAGAGCCGTAAGATGTCCTAAGTTGTCGTACGATGTTGAAAGGACTCGGATGAATTCATTAGGTTTATTATGGAGTATTTTTATTTCACGTACTGTATTATAATGTGCTGTTAGGATTTGTGAGGTTTCTTACTTTTTACCAACATGCTTTTCAAGGTGCTAATGTGACATACAGAGTCGTAATATATTCTATATTTTCGTACGATGTTTAAATGACTCGGAGGAATTCATTAGGTTTTTTTTGGAGTTTTATAATTTCGTACGGTGTTGTTAGGAGTTTTAAAGATTCCAACATTATACTAACATGCTTTTCAAAGTGCTAATATGGCATAAAGAGTCGTAAGATGTCTTAAGTTGGCGTATGACGTTCAAAGGACTCGGACGAATTAATTAGGTGTATTATGGAGTTTTAAAGTTTCGTACGGTGATGTAAGATGTTCTTAGGAGTTGTAATGCGTCCTGATTTATTCTAACGTGCTTTTGATGTTGCTAATGTCGCATAGTGAGTCGTAACATGTCCTGAGTTGTCGTACGATGTTCAAAGGACTTGGACAAATTAATTCGGTTTATTATGGAGTTTTAAGGTTTTGTTCGGTGTTGTTAGGAGTTGTAAGGTGTCCTATATTATACTAACGTGCTTTTCAAGGTGCTAATGTGCATACAGAGCCGTAAGATGTCCTAAGTTGTCGTACGATGTTGAAAGGACTCGGATGAATTCATTTGGTTTATTATGGAGTATTTTTATTTCACGTACTGTATTATAATGTGCTGTTAGGATTTGTGAGGTTTCGTACTTTTTAGCAACATGCTTTTCAAGGTGCTAATGTGACATACAGAGTCGTAAGATATTCTAAGTTTTCGTACGATGTTTAAATGACTCGGAGGAATTCATTAGGTTTTTTTTGGAGTTTTATAATTTCGTATGGTGTTGTTAGGAGTTTTAAAGATTCCAACATTATACTAACAAGCTTTTCAAAGTGCTAATATGGCATAAAGAGTCGTAAGATGTCTTAAGTTGGCGTATGACGTTCAAAGGACTCGGACGAATTCATTAGGTGTATTATGGAGTTATAAAGTTTCGTACGGTGATGTAAGATGTTCTTAGGAGTTGTAATGCGTCCTGAATTATTCTAACGTGCATTTCATGTTGCTAATGTCGCATAGTGAGTCGTAACATGTCCTGAGTTGTCGTACGATGTTCAAAGGACTTGGACAAATTCATTAGGTTTAATATGGAGTTTTAAGGTTTTGTTCGGTGTTGTTAGGTGTTGTAAGGTGTCCTATATTATACTAACGTAATTTTCAAGGTGCTAATGTGCATACAGAGCCGTAAGATGTTCTAAGTTGTCGTACGATGTTCAAAGGACTCGGATGAATTCATTAGGTTTAATATGGAGTATTTTTATTTTACGTACGGTATTATAATGTGTTGTTAGGATTTGTGAGGTTTCGTACTTTTTACCAACATGCTTTTCAAGGTGCTAATGTGACATACAGAGTCGTAAGATATTCTAAGTTTTCGTACGATGTTTAAATGACTCGGAGGAATTCATTAGTTTTTTTTGGAGTTTTATAATTTCGTACGGTATTGTTAGGAGTTTTAAAGATTCCAACATTATACTAACATGCTTTTCAAAGTGCTAATATGGCATAAAGAGTCGTAAGATGTCTTAAGTTGGCGTATGACGTTCAAAGGACTCGGACGAATTAATTAGGTGTATTATGGAGTTATAAAGTTTCGTACGGTGATGTAAGATGTTCTTAGGAGTTGTAATGCGTCCTGAATTATTCTAACGTGCATTTCATGTTGCTAATGTCGCATAGTGAGTCGTAACATGTCCTGAGTTGTCGTACGATGTTCAAAGGACTTGGACAAATTCATTAGGTTTATTATGGAGTTTTAAGGTTTTGTTAGGTGTTGTAAGGTGTCCTATATTATACTAACGTGCTTATCAAGGTGCTAATATGCATACAGAGCCGTAAGATGTCCTAAGTTGTCGTACGATGTTGAAAGGACTCGGATGATTTCATTAGGTTTATTATGGAGTATTTTTATTTCACGTACGGTATTATAATGTGTTGTTAGGAATTGTGAGGTTTCGTACTTTTTACCAACATGCTTTTCAAGGTGCTAATGTGACATACAGAGTCGTAAGATATTCTAACTTTTCGTACGATGTTTAAATGACTCGGAGGAATTCATTAGGTTTTTTTTGGAGTTTTATAATTCCGTACGGTGTTGTTAGGAGTTTTAAAGATTCCAACATTATACTAACATGCTTTTCAAAGTGCTAATATGGCATAAAGAGTCGTAAGATGTCTTAAGTTGGCATATGACGTTCAAAGGACTCGGACGAATTAATTAGGTGTAGTATGGAGTTTTAAAGTTTCGTACGGTGATGTAAGATGTTCTTAGGAGTTGTAATGCGTCCTGATTTATTCTAACGTGCTTTTCATGTTGCTAATGTCGTATAGTGAGTCGTAACATGTCCTGAGTTGTCGTACGATGTTCAAAGGACTTGGACAAATTCATTAGGTTTATTATGGAGTTTTAAGGTTTTGTTCGGTGTTGTTAGGAGTTGTAAGGTGTCCTATATTATACTAACGTGCTTTTCAAGGTGCTAATGTGCATACAGAGCCGTAAGATGTCCTAAGTTGTCGTACGATGTTGAAAGGACTCGGATGAATTCATTAGGTTTATTATGGAGTATTTTTATTTCACGTACTGTATTATAATGTGCTGTTAGGATTTGTGAGGTTTCGTACTTTTTACCAACATGCTTTTCAAGCTGCTAATGTGACATACAGAGTCGTAAGATATTCTAAGTTTTCGTACGATGTTTAAATGACTCGGAGGAATTCATTAGGTTTTTTTTGGAGTTTTATAATTTCGTACGGTGTTGTTAGGAGTTTTAAAGATTCCAACATTATACTAACATGCTTTTCAAAGTGCTAATATGGCATAAAGAGTCGTAAGATGTCTTAAGTTGGCATATGACGTTCAAAGGACTCGGACGAATTAATTAGGTGTATTATCGAGTTATAAAATTTCGTACGGTGATGTAAGATGTTCTTAGGAGTTGTAATGCGTCCTGAATTATTCTAACGTGCATTTCATGTTGCTAATGTCGCATAGTGAGTCGTAACATGTCCTGAGTTGTCGTACGATGTTCAAAGGACTTGGACAAATTCATTAGGTTTATTATGGAGTTTTAAGGTTTTGTTCGGTGTTGTTAGGTGTTGTAAGGTGTCCTATATTATACTAACGTGCTTATCAAGGTGCTAATGTGCATACAGAGCCGTAAGATGTCCTAAGTTGTCGTACGATGTTGAAAGGACTCGGATGAATTCATTAGGTTTATTATGGAGTATTTTTATTTCACGTACGGTATTATAATGTGTTGTTAGGAATTGTGAGGTTTCGTACTTTTTACCAACATGCTTTTCAAGGTGCTAATGTGACATACAGAGTCGTAAGATATTCTAACTTTTCGTACGATGTTTAAATGACTCGGAGGAATTCATTAGGTTTTTTTTGGAGTTTTATAATTCCGTACGGTGTTGTTAGGAGTTTTAAAGATTCCAACATTATACTAACATGCTTTTCAAAGTACTAATATGGCATAAAGAGTCGTAAGATGTCTTAAGTTGGCGTATGACGTTCAAAGGACTCGGACGAATTAATTAGGTGTAGTATGGAGTTTTAAAGTTTTGTACGGTGATGTAAGATGTTCTTAGGAGTTGTAATGCGTCCTGATTTATTCTAACGTGCTTTTCATGTTGCTAATGTCGCATAGTGAGTCGTAACATGTCCTGAGTTGTCGTACGATGTTCAAAGGACTTGGACAAATTCATTAGGTTTATTATGGAGTTTTAAGGTTTTGTTCGGTGTTGTTAGGAGTTGTAAGGTGTCCTATATTATACTAACTTGCTTTTTAAGGTGCTAATGTGCATACAGAGCCGTAAGATGTCGTAAGTTGTCGTACGATGTTGAAAGGACTCAGATGAATTCATTAGGTTTATTATGGAGTATTTTTATTTCACGTACTGTATTATAATGTGCTGTTAGGATTTGTGAGGTTTCGTACTTTTTACCAACATGCTTTTCAAGGTGCTAATATGACATACAGAGTCGTAAGATATTCTAAGTTTTCGTACGATGTTTAAATGACTCGGAGGAATTCATTAGGTTTTTTTTGGAGTTTTATAATTTCGTACGGTGTTGTTAGGAGTTTTAAAGATTCCAACATTATACTAACATGCTTTTCAAAGTGCTAATATGGCATAAAGAGTCGTAAGATGTCTTAAGTTGGCGTATGACGTTCAAAGGACTCGGACGAATTAATTAGGTGTAGTATGGAGTTTTAAAGTTTCGTACGGTGATGTAAGATGTTCTTAGGAGTTGTAATGCGTCCTGATTTATTCTAACGTGCTTTTCATGTTGCTAATGTCGCATAGTGAGTCGTAACATGTCCTGAGTTGTCGTACGATGTTCAAAGGACTTGGACAAATTCATTAGGTTTATTATGGAGTTTTAAGATTTTGTTCGGTGTTGTTAGGAGTTGTAAGGTGTCCTATATTATACTAACGTGCTTTTCAAGGTGCTAATGTGCATACAGAGCCGTAAGATGTCCTAAGTTGTCGTACGATGTTGAAAGCACTCGGATGAATTCATTAGGTTTATTATGGAGTATTTTTATTTCACGTACTGTATTATAATGTGTTGTTAGGAATTGTGAGGTTTCGTACTTTTTACCAACATGCTTTTCAAGGTGCTAATGTGACATACAGAGTCGTAAGATATTCTAACTTTTCGTACGATGTTTAAATGACTCGGAGGAATTCATTAGGTTTTTTTTGGAGTTTTATAATTCCGTACGGTGTTGTTAGGAGTTTTAAAGATTCCAACATTATACTAACATGCTTTTCAAAGTGCTAATATGGCATAAAGAGTCGTAACATGTCTTAAGTTGGCGTATGACGTTCAAAGGACTCGGACGAATTAATTAGGTGTAGTATGGAGTTTTAAAGTTTCGTACGGTGATGTAAGATGTTCTTAGTAGTTGTAATGCGTCCTGATTTATTCTAACGTGCTTTTCATGTTGCTAATGTCGTATAGTGAGTCGTAACATGTCCTGAGTTGTCGTACGATGTTCAAAGGACTTGGACAAATTCATTAGGTTTATTATGGAGTTTTAAGGTTTTGTTCGGTGTTGTTAGGAGTTGTAAGGTGTCCTATATTATACTAACGTGCTTTTCAAGGTGCTAATGTGCATACAGAGCCGTAAGATGTCCTACGTTGTCGTACGATGTTGAAAGCACTCGGATGAATTCATTAGGTTTATTATGGAATATTTTCATTTCACGTACTGTATTATAATGTCATGTTAGGATTTGTGAGGTTTCGTACTTTTTACCAACATGCTTTTCAAGGTGCTAATGTGACATACAGAGTCGTAAGATATTCTAAGTTTTCGTATGATGTTTAAATGACTCGGAGGAATTCATTAGGTTTTTTTTGGAGTTTTATAATTTCGTACGGTGTTGTTAGGAGTTTTAAAGATTCCAACATTATACTAACATGCTTTTCAAAGTGCTAATATGGCATAAAGAGTCGTAAGATGTCTTAAGTTGGCGTATGACGTTCAAAGGACTCGGACGAATTAATTAGGTGTAGTATGGAGTTTTAAAGTTTCGTACGGTGATGTAAGATGTTCTTAGGAGTTGTAATGCGTCCTGATTTATTCTAACGTGCTTTTCATGTTGCTAATGTCGCATAGTGAGTCGTAACATGTCCTGAGTTGTCGTACGATGTTCAAAGGACTTGGACAAATTCATTAGGTTTATTATGGAGTTTTAAGGTTTTGTTCGGTGTTGTTCGGAGTTGTAAGGTGTCCTATATTATACTAACGTGCTTTTCAAGGTGCTAATGTGCATACAGAGCCGTAAGATGTCCTAAGTTGTCGTACGATGTTGAAAGCACTCGGATGAATTCATTAGGTTTATTATGGAGTATTTTTATTTCACGTACTGTATTATAATGTGTTGTTAGGAATTGTGAGGTTTCGTACTTTTTACCAACATGCTTTTCAAGGTGCTAATGTGACATACAGAGTCGTAAGATATTCTAACTTTTCGTACGATGTTTAAATGACTCGGAGGAATTCATTAGGTTTTTTTTGGAGTTTTATAATTCCGTACGGTGTTGTTAGGAGTTTTAAAGATTCCAACATTATACTAACATGCTTTTCAAAGTGCTAATATGGCATAAAGAGTCGTAAGATGTCTTAAGTTGGCGTATGACGTTCAAAGGACTCGGACGAATTAATTAGGTGTAGTATGGAGTTTTAAAGTTTCGTACGGTGATGTAAGATGTTCTTCGGAGTTGTAATGCGTCCTGATTTATTCTAACGTGCTTTTCATGTTGCTAATGTCGTATAGTGAGTCGTAACATGTCCTGAGTTGTCGTACGATGTTCAAAGGACTTGGACAAATTCATTAGGTTTATTATGGAGTTTTAAGGTTTTGTTCGGTGTTGTTAGGAGTTGTAAGGTGTCCTATATTATACTAACGTGCTTTTCAAGGTGCTAATGTGCATACAGAGCCGTAAGATGTCCTAAGTTGTCGTACGATGTTGAAAGCACTCGGATGAATTCATTAGGTTTATTACGGAGTATTTTCATTTCACGTACTGTATTATAATGTGCTGTTAGGATTTGTGAGGTTTCGTACTTTTTACCAACATGCTTTTCAAGGTGCTAATGTGACATATAGAGTCGTAAGATATTCTAAGTTTTCGTACGATGTTTAAATGACTCGGAGGAATTCACTAGGTTTTTTTTGGAGTTTTATAATTTCGTACGGTGTTGTTAGGAGTTTTAAAGATTCCAACATTATACTAACATGCTTTTCAAAGTGCTAATATGGCATAAAGAGTCGTAAGATGTCTTAAGTTGGCGTATGACGTTCAAAGGACTCGGACGAATTAATTAGGTGTAGTATGGAGTTTTAAAGTTTCGTACGGTGATGTAAGATGTTCTTAGGAGTTGTAATGCGTCCTGATTTATTCTAACGTGCTTTTCATGTTGCTAATGTCGCATAGTGAGTCGTAACATGTCCTGAGTTGTCGTACGATGTTCAAAGGACTTGGACAAATTCATTAGGTTTATTATGGAGTTTTAAGGTTTTGTTCGGTGTTGTTCGGAGTTGTAAGGTGTCCTATATTATACTAACGTGCTTTTCAAGGTGCTAATGTGCATACAGAGCCGTAAGATGTCCTAAGTTGTCGTACGATGTTGAAAGCACTCGGATGAATTCATTAGGTTTATTATGGAGTATTTTTATTTCACGTACTGTATTATAATGTGTTGTTAGGAATTGTGAGGTTTCGTACTTTTTACCAACATGCTTTTCAAGGTGCTAATGTGACATACAGAGTCGTAAGATATTCTAACTTTTCGTACGATGTTTAAATGACTCGGAGGAATTCATTAGGTTTTTTTTGGAGTTTTATAATTCCGTACGGTGTTGTTAGGAGTTTTAAAGATTCCAACATTATACTAACATGCTTTTCAAAGTGCTAATATGGCATAAAGAGTCGTAAGATGTCTTAAGTTGGCGTATGACGTTCAAAGGACTCGGACGAATTAATTAGGTGTAGTATGGAGTTTTAAAGTTTCGTACGGTGATGTAAGATGTTCTTCGGAGTTGTAATGCGTCCTGATTTATTCTAACGTGCTTTTCATGTTGCTAATGTCGTATAGTGAGTCGTAACATGTCCTGAGTTGTCGTACGATGTTCAAAGGACTTGGACAAATTCATTAGGTTTATTATGGAGTTTTAAGGTTTTGTTCGGTGTTGTTAGGAGTTGTAAGGTGTCCTATATTATACTAACGTGCTTTTCAAGGTGCTAATGTGCATACAGAGCCGTAAGATGTCCTAAGTTGTCGTACGATGTTGAAAGCACTCGGATGAATTCATTAGGTTTATTACGGAGTATTTTCATTTCACGTACTGTATTATAATGTGCTGTTAGGATTTGTGAGGTTTCGTACTTTTTACCAACATGCTTTTCAAGGTGCTAATGTGACATATAGAGTCGTAAGATATTCTAAGTTTTCGTACGATGTTTAAATGACTCGGAGGAATTCACTAGGTTTTTTTTGGAGTTTTATAATTTCGTACGGTGTTGTTAGGAGTTTTAAAGATTCCAACATTATACTAACATGCTTTTCAAAGTGCTAATATGGCATAAAGAGTCGTAAGATGTCTTAAGTTGGCGTATGACGTTCAAAGGACTCGGACGAATTAATTAGGTGTAGTATGGAGTTTTAAAGTTTCGTACGGTGATGTAAGATGTTCTTAGGAGTTGTAATGCGTCCTGATTTATTCTAACGTGCTTTTCATGTTGCTAATGTCGCATAGTGAGTCGTAACATGTCCTGAGTTGTCGTACGATGTTCAAAGGACTTGGACAAATTCATTAGGTTTATTATGGAGTTTTAAGGTTTTGTTCGGTGTTGTTCGGAGTTGTAAGGTGTCCTATATTATACTAACGTGCTTTTCAAGGTGCTAATGTGCATACAGAGCCGTAAGATGTCCTAAGTTGTCGTACGATGTTGAAAGCACTCGGATGAATTCATTAGGTTTATTATGGAGTATTTTTATTTCACGTACTGTATTATAATGTGTTGTTAGGAATTGTGAGGTTTCGTACTTTTTACCAACATGCTTTTCAAGGTGCTAATGTGACATACAGAGTCGTAAGATATTCTAACTTTTCGTACGATGTTTAAATGACTCGGAGGAATTCATTAGGTTTTTTTTGGAGTTTTATAATTCCGTACGGTGTTGTTAGGAGTTTTAAAGATTCCAACATTATACTAACATGCTTTTCAAAGTGCTAATATGGCATAAAGAGTCGTAAGATGTCTTAAGTTGGCGTATGACGTTCAAAGGACTCGGACGAATTAATTAGGTGTAGTATGGAGTTTTAAAGTTTCGTACGGTGATGTAAGATGTTCTTAGGAGTTGTAATGCGTCCTGATTTATTCTAACGTGCTTTTCATGTTGCTAATGTCGTATAGTGAGTCGTAACATGTCCTGAGTTGTCGTACGATGTTCAAAGGACTTGGACAAATTCATTAGGTTTATTATGGAGTTTTAAGGTTTTGTTCGGTGTTGTTAGGAGTTGTAAGGTGTCCTATATTATACTAACGTGCTTTTCAAGGTGCTAATGTGCATACAGAGCCGTAAGATGTCCTAAGTTGTCGTACGATGTTGAAAGCAGTCGGATGAATTCATTAGGTTTATTATGGAGTATTTTCATTTCACGTACTGTATTATAATGTCATGTTAGGATTTGTGAGGTTTCGTACTTTTTACCAACATGCTTTTCAAGGTGCTAATGTGACATACAGAGTCGTAAGATATTCTAAGTTTTCGTACGATGTTTAAATGACTCGGAGGAATTCATTAGGTTTTTTTTGGAGTTTTATAATTTCGTACGGTGTTGTTAGGAGTTTTAAAGATTCCAACATTATACTAACATGCTTTTCAAAGTGCTAATATGGCATAAAGAGTCGTAAGATGTCTTAAGTTGGCGTATGACGTTCAAAGGACTCGGACGAATTAATTAGGTGTAGTATGGAGTTTTAAAGTTTCGTACGGTGATGTAAGATGTTCTTAGGAGTTGTAATGCGTCCTGATTTATTCTAACGTGCTTTTCATGTTGCTAATGTCGCATAGTGAGTCGTAACATGTCCTGAGTTGTCGTACGATGTTCAAAGGACTTGGACAAATTCATTAGGTTTATTATGGAGTTTTAAGGTTTTGTTCGGTGTTGTTCGGAGTTGTAAGGTGTCCTATATTATACTAACGTGCTTTTCAAGGTGCTAATGTGCATACAGAGCCGTAAGATGTCGTAAGTTGTCGTACGATGTTGAAAGCACTCGGATGAATTCATTAGGTTTATTATGGAGTATTTTTATTTCACGTACTGTATTATAATGTGTTGTTAGGAATTGTGAGGTTTCGTACTTTTTACCAACATGCTTTTCAAGGTGCTAATGTGACATACAGAGTCGTAAGATATTCTAAGTTTTCGTACGATGTTTAAATGACTCGGAGGAATTCATTAGGTTTTTTTTGGAGTTTTATAATTTTGTACGGTGTTGTTAGGAGTTTTAAAGATTCCAACATTATACTAACATGCTTTTCAAAGTGCTAATATGGCATAAAGAGTCGTAAGATGTCTTAAGTTGGCGTATGACGTTCAAAGGACTCGGACGAATTAATTAGGTGTAGTATGGAGTTTTAAAGTTTCGTACGGTGATGTAAGATGTTCTTAGGAGTTGTAATGCGTCCTGATTTATTCTAACGTGCTTTTCATGTTGCTAATGTCGCATAGTGAGTCGTAACATGTCCTGAGTTGTCGTACGATGTTCAAAGGACTTGGACAAATTCATTAGGTTTATTATGGAGTTTTAAGGTTTTGTTCGGTGTTGTTCGGAGTTGTAAGGTGTCCTATATTATACTAACGTGCTTTTCAAGGTGCTAATGTGCATACAGAGCCGTAAGATGTCCTAAGTTGTCGTACGATGTTGAAAGCACTCGGATGAATTCATTAGGTTTATTATGGAGTATTTTTATTTCACGTACTGTATTATAATGTGTTGTTAGGAATTGTGAGGTTTCGTACTTTTTACCAACATGCTTTTCAAGGTGCTAATGTGACATACAGAGTCGTAAGATATTCTAACTTTTCGTACGATGTTTAAATGACTCGGAGGAATTCATTAGGTTTTTTTTGGAGTTTTATAATTCCGTACGGTGTTGTTAGGAGTTTTAAAGATTCCAACATTATACTAACATGCTTTTCAAAGTGCTAATATGGCATAAAGAGTCGTAAGATGTCTTAAGTTGGCGTATGACGTTCAAAGGACTCGGACGAATTAATTAGGTGTAGTATGGAGTTTTAAAGTTTCGTACGGTGATGTAAGATGTTCTTAGGAGTTGTAATGCGTCCTGATTTATTCTAACGTGCTTTTCATGTTGCTAATGTCGTATAGTGAGTCGTAACATGTCCTGAGTTGTCGTACGATGTTCAAAGGACTTGGACAAATTCATTAGGTTTATTATGGAGTTTTAAGGTTTTGTTCGGTGTTGTTAGGAGTTGTAAGGTGTCCTATATTATACTAACGTGCTTTTCAAGGTGCTAATGTGCATACAGAGCCGTAAGATGTCCTAAGTTGTCGTACGATGTTGAAAGCAGTCGGATGAATTCATTAGGTTTATTATGGAGTATTTTCATTTCACGTACTGTATTATAATGTCATGTTAGGATTTGTGAGGTTTCGTACTTTTTACCAACATGCTTTTCAAGGTGCTAATGTGACATACAGAGTCGTAAGATATTCTAAGTTTTCGTACGATGTTTAAATGACTCGGAGGAATTCATTAGGTTTTTTTTGGAGTTTTATAATTTCGTACGGTGTTGTTAGGAGTTTTAAAGATTCCAACATTATACTAACATGCTTTTCAAAGTGCTAATATGGCATAAAGAGTCGTAAGATGTCTTAAGTTGGCGTATGACGTTCAAAGGACTCGGACGAATTAATTAGGTGTAGTATGGAGTTTTAAAGTTTCGTACGGTGATGTAAGATGTTCTTAGGAGTTGTAATGCGTCCTGATTTATTCTAACGTGCTTTTCATGTTGCTAATGTCGCATAGTGAGTCGTAACATGTCCTGAGTTGTCGTACGATGTTCAAAGGACTTGGACAAATTCATTAGGTTTATTATGGAGTTTTAAGGTTTTGTTCGGTGTTGTTCGGAGTTGTAAGGTGTCCTATATTATACTAACGTGCTTTTCAAGGTGCTAATGTGCATACAGAGCCGTAAGATGTCCTAAGTTGTCGTACGATGTTGAAAGCACTCGGATGAATTCATTAGGTTTATTATGGAGTATTTTTATTTCACGTACTGTATTATAATGTGTTGTTAGGAATTGTGAGGTTTCGTACTTTTTACCAACATGCTTTTCAAGGTGCTAATGTGACATACAGAGTCGTAAGATATTCTAAGTTTTCGTACGATGTTTAAATGACTCGGAGGAATTCATTAGGTTTTTTTTGGAGTTTTATAATTTCGTACGGTGTTGTTAGGAGTTTTAAAGATTCCAACATTATACTAACATGCTTTTCAAAGTGCTAATATGGCATAAAGAGTCGTAAGATGTCTTAAGTTGGCGTATGACGTTCAAAGGACTCGGACGAATTAATTAGGTGTAGTATGGAGTTTTAAAGTTTCGTACGGTGATGTAAGATGTTCTTAGGAGTTGTAATGCGTCCTGATTTATTCTAACGTGCTTTTCATGTTGCTAATGTCGCATAGTGAGTCGTAACATGTCCTGAGTTGTCGTACGATGTTCAAAGGACTTGGACAAATTCATTAGGTTTATTATGGAGTTTTAAGGTTTTGTTCGGTGTTGTTCGGAGTTGTAAGGTGTCCTATATTATACTAACGTGCTTTTCAAGGTGCTAATGTGCATACAGAGCCGTAAGATGTCCTAAGTTGTCGTACGATGTTGAAAGCACTCGGATGAATTCATTAGGTTTATTATGGAGTATTTTTATTTCACGTACTGTATTATAATGTGTTGTTAGGAATTGTGAGGTTTCGTACTTTTTACCAACATGCTTTTCAAGGTGCTAATGTGACATACAGAGTCGTAAGATATTCTAACTTTTCGTACGATGTTTAAATGACTCGGAGGAATTCATTAGGTTTTTTTTGGAGTTTTATAATTCCGTACGGTGTTGTTAGGAGTTTTAAAGATTCCAACATTATACTAACATGCTTTTCAAAGTGCTAATATGGCATAAAGAGTCGTAAGATGTCTTAAGTTGGCGTATGACGTTCAAAGGACTCGGACGAATTAATTAGGTGTAGTATGGAGTTTTAAAGTTTCGTACGGTGATGTAAGATGTTCTTAGGAGTTGTAATGCGTCCTGATTTATTCTAACGTGCTTTTCATGTTGCTAATGTCGTATAGTGAGTCGTAACATGTCCTGAGTTGTCGTACGATGTTCAAAGGACTTGGACAAATTCATTAGGTTTATTATGGAGTTTTAAGGTTTTGTTCGGTGTTGTTAGGAGTTGTAAGGTGTCCTATATTATACTAACGTGCTTTTCAAGGTGCTAATGTGCATACAGAGCCGTAAGATGTCCTAAGTTGTCGTACGATGTTGAAAGCAGTCGGATGAATTCATTAGGTTTATTATGGAGTATTTTCATTTCACGTACTGTATTATAATGTCATGTTAGGATTTGTGAGGTTTCGTACTTTTTACCAACATGCTTTTCAAGGTGCTAATGTGACATACAGAGTCGTAAGATATTCTAACTTTTCGTACGATGTTTAAATGACTCGGAGGAATTCATTAGGTTTTTTTTGGAGTTTTATAATTCCGTACGGTGTTGTTAGGAGTTTTAAAGATTCCAACATTATACTAACATGCTTTTCAAAGTGCTAATATGGCATAAAGAGTCGTAAGATGTCTTAAGTTGGCGTATGACGTTCAAAGGACTCGGACGAATTAATTAGGTGTAGTATGGAGTTTTAAAGTTTCGTACGGTGATGTAAGATGTTCTTAGGAGTTGTAATGCGTCCTGATTTATTCTAACGTGCTTTTCATGTTGCTAATGTCGTATAGTGAGTCGTAACATGTCCTGAGTTGTCGTACGATGTTCAAAGGACTTGGACAAATTCATTAGGTTTATTATGGAGTTTTAAGGTTTTGTTCGGTGTTGTTAGGAGTTGTAAGGTGTCCTATATTATACTAACGTGCTTTTCAAGGTGCTAATGTGCATACAGAGCCGTAAGATGTCCTAAGTTGTCGTACGATGTTGAAAGCAGTCGGATGAATTCATTAGGTTTATTATGGAGTATTTTCATTTCACGTACTGTATTATAATGTCATGTTAGGATTTGTGAGGTTTCGTACTTTTTACCAACATGCTTTTCAAGGTGCTAATGTGACATACAGAGTCGTAAGATATTCTAACTTTTCGTACGATGTTTAAATGACTCGGAGGAATTCATTAGGTTTTTTTTGGAGTTTTATAATTCTGTACGGTGTTGTTAGGAGTTTTAAAGATTCCAACATTATACTAACATGCTTTTCAAAGTGCTAATATGGCATAAAGAGTCGTAAGATGTCTTAAGTTGGCGTATGACGTTCAAAGGACTCGGACGAATTAATTAGGTGTAGTATGCAGTTTTAAAGTTTTGTACGGTGATGTAAGATGTTCTTCGGAGTTGTAATGCGTCCTGATTTATTCTAACGTGCTTTTCATGTTGCTAATGTCGTATAGTGAGTCGTAACATGTCCTGAGTTGTCGTACGATGTTCAAAGGACTTGGACAAATTCATTAGGTTTATTATGGAGTTTTAAGGTTTTGTTCGGTGTTGTTAGGAGTTGTAAGGTGTCCTATATTATACTAACGTGCTTTTCAAGGTGCTAATGTGCATACAGAGCCGTAAGATGTCCTAAGTTGTCGTACGATGTTGAAAGCACTCGGATGAATTCATTAGGTTTATTATGGAGTATTTTCATTTCACGTACTGTATTATAATGTGCTGTTAGGATTTGTAAGGTTTCGTACTTTTTACCAACATGCTTTTCAAGGTGCTAATGTGACATACAGAGTCGTAAGATATTCTAAGTTTTCGTACGATGTTTAAATGACTCGGAGGAATTCATTAGGTTTTTTTTGGAGTTTTATAATTCCGTACGGTGTTGTTAGGAGTTTTAAAGATTCCAACATTATACTAACATGCTTTACAAAGTGCTAATATGGCATAAAGAGTCGTAAGATGTCTTAAGTTGGCGTATGACGTTCAAAGGACTCGGACGAATTAATTAGGTGTAGTATGGAGTTTTAAAGTTTCGTACGGTGATGTAAGATGTTCTTAGGAGTTGTAATGCGTCCTGATTTATTCTAACGTGCTTTTCATGTTGCTAATGTCGTATAGTGAGTCGTAACATGTCCTGAGTTGTCGTACGATGTTCAAAGGACTTGGACAAATTCATTAGGTTTATTATGGAGTTTTAAGGTTTTGTTCGGTGTTGTTCGGAGTTGTAAGGTGTCCTATATTATACTAACGTGCTTTTCAAGGTGCTAATGTGCATACAGAGCCGTAAGATGTCCTAAGTTGTCGTACGATGTTGAAAGCACTCGGATGAATTCATTAGGTTTATTATGGAGTATTTTCATTTCACGTACTGTATTATAATGTGCTGTTAGGATTTGTGAGGTTTCGTACTTTTTACCAACATGCTTTTCAAGGTGCTAATGTGACATACAGAGTCGTAAGATATTCTAACTTTTTGTACGATGTTTAAATGACTCGGAGGAATTCATTAGGTTTTTTTTGGAGTTTTATAATTCCGTACGGTGTTGTTAGGAGTTTTAAAGATTCCAACATTATACTAACATGCTTTACAAAGTGCTAATATGGCATAAAGAGTCGTAAGATGTCTTAAGTTGGCGTATGACGTTCAAAGGACTCGGACGAATTAATTAGGTGTAGTATGGAGTTTTAAAGTTTCGTACGGTGATGTAAGATGTTCTTAGGAGTTGTAATGCGTCCTGATTTATTCTAACGTGCTTTTCATGTTGCTAATGTCGTATAGTGAGTCGTAACATGTCCTGAGTTGTCGTACGATGTTCAAAGGACTTGGACAAATTCATTAGGTTTATTATGGAGTTTTAAGGTTTTGTTCGGTGTTGTTAGGAGTTGTAAGGTGTCCTATATTATACTAACGTGCTTTTCAAGGTGCTAATGTGCATACAGAGCCGTAAGATGTCCTAAGTTGTCGTACGATGTTGAAAGCACTCGGATGAATTCATTAGGTTTATTATGGAGTATTTTCATTTCACGTACTGTATTATAATGTGCTGTTAGGATTTGTGAGGTTTCGTACTTTTTACCAACATGCTTTTCAAGGTGCTAATGTGACATACAGAGTCGTAAGATATTCTAAGTTTTCGTACGATGTTTAAATGACTCGGAGGAATTCATTAGGTTTTTTTTGGAGTTTTATAATTTCGTACGGTGTTGTTAGGAGTTTTAAAGATTCCAACATTATACTAACATGCTTTTCAAAGTGCTAATATGGCATAAAGAGTCGTAAGATGTCTTAAGTTGGCGTATGACGTTCAAAGGACTCGGACGAATTAATTAGGTGTAGTATGGAGTTTTAAAGTTTCGTACGGTGATGTAAGATGTTCTTAGGAGTTGTAATGCGTCCTGATTTATTCTAACGTGCTTTTCATGTTGCTAATGTCGTATAGTGAGTCGTAACATGTCCTGAGTTGTCGTACGATGTTCAAAGGACTTGGACAAATTCATTAGGTTTATTATGGAGTTTTAAGGTTTTATTCGGTGTTGTTAGGAGTTGTAAGGTGTCCTATATTATACTAACGTGCTTTTCAAGGTGCTAATGTGCATACAGAGCCGTAAGATGTCCTAAGTTGTCGTACGATGTTGAAAGGACTCGGATGAATTCATTAGGTTTATTATGGAGTATTTTTATTTCACGTACTGTATTATAATGTGCTGTTAGGATTTGTGAGGTTTCGTACTTTTTACCAACATGCTTTTCAAGGTGCTAATATGACATACAGAGTCGTAAGATATTCTAAGTTTTCGTACGATGTTTAAATGACTCGGAGGAATTCATTAGGTTTTTTTTGGAGTTTTATAATTTCGTACGGTGTTGTTAGGAGTTTTAAAGATTCCAACATTATACTAACATGCTTTTCAAAGTGCTAATATGGCATAAAGAGTCGTAAGATGTCTTAAGTTAGCGTATGACGTTCAAAGGACTCGGACGAATTAATTAGGTGTATTATGGAGTTATAAAGTTTCGTACGGTGATGTAAGATGTTCTTAGGAGTTGTAATGCGTCCTGAATTATTCTAACGTGCATTTCATGTTGCTAATGTCGCATAGTGAGTCGTAACATGTCCTGAGTTGTCGTACGATGTTCAAAGGACTTGGACAAATTCATTAGGTTTATTATGGAGTTTTAAAGTTTTGTTCGGTGTTGTTAGGTGTTGTAAGGTGTCCTATATTATACTAACGTGCTTATCAAGGTGCTAATGTGCATACAGAGCCGTAAGATGTCCTAAGTTGTCGTACGATGTTGAAAGGACTCGGATGAATTCATTAGGTTTATTATGGAGTATTTTTATTTCACGTACTGTATTATAATGTGCTGTTAGGATTTGTGAGGTTTCGTACTTTTTACCAACATGCTTTTCAAGGTACTAATGTGACATACAGAGTCGTAAGATATTCTAAGTTTTCGTACGATGTTTAAATGACTCGGAGGAATTCATTAGGTTTTTTTTGGAGTTTTATAATTTCGTACGGTGTTGTTAGGAGTTTTAAAGATTCCAACATTATACTAACATGCTTTTCAAAGTGCTAATATGGCATAAAGAGTCTTAAGATGTCTTAAGTTGGCGTATGACGTTCAAAGGACTCGGACGAATTAATTAGGTGTATTATGGAGTTATAAAGTTTCGTACGGTGATGTAAGATGTTCTTAGGAGTTGTAATGCGTCCTGAATTATTCTAACGTGCATTTCATGTTGCTAATGTCGCATAGTGAGTCGTAACATGTCCTGAGTTGTCGTACGATGTTCAAAGGACTTGGACAAATTCATTAGGTTTATTATGGAGTTTTAAGGTTTTGTTCGGTGTTGTTAGGTGTTGTAAGGTGTCCTATATTATACTAACGTGCTTTTCAAGGTGCTAATGTGCATACAGAGCCGTAAGATGTCCTAAGTTGTCGTACGATGTTGAAAGGACTCGGATGAATTCATTAGGTTTATTATGGAGTATTTTTATTTCACGTACTGTATTATAATGTGCTGTTAGGATTTGTGAGGTTTCGTACTTTTTACCAACATGCTTTTCAAGGTGCTAATATGACATACAGAGTCGTAAGATATTCTAAGTTTTCGTACGATGTTTAAATGACTCGGAGGAATTCATTAGGTTTTTTTTGGAGTTTTATAATTTCGTACGGTGTTGTTAGGAGTTTTAAAGATTCCAACATTATACTAACATGCTTTTCAAAGTGCTAATATGGCATAAAGAGTCGTAAGATGTCTTAAGTTAGCGTATGACGTTCAAAGGACTCGGACGAATTAATTAGGTGTATTATGGAGTTATAAAGTTTCGTACGGTGATGTAAGATGTTCTTAGGAGTTGTAATGCGTCCTGAATTATTCTAACGTGCATTTCATGTTGCTAATGTCGCATAGTGAGTCGTAACATGTCCTGAGTTGTCGTACGATGTTCAAAGGACTTGGACAAATTCATTAGGTTTATTATGGAGTTTTAAAGTTTTGTTCGGTGTTGTTAGGTGTTGTAAGGTGTCCTATATTATACTAACGTGCTTATCAAGGTGCTAATGTGCATACAGAGCCGTAAGATGTCCTAAGTTGTCGTACGATGTTGAAAGGACTCGGATGAATTCATTAGGTTTATTATGGAGTATTTTTATTTCACGTACTGTATTATAATGTGCTGTTAGGATTTGTGAGGTTTCGTACTTTTTACCAACATGCTTTTCAAGGTACTAATGTGACATACAGAGTCGTAAGATATTCTAAGTTTTCGTACGATGTTTAAATGACTCGGAGGAATTCATTAGGTTTTTTTTGGAGTTTTATAATTTCGTACGGTGTTGTTAGGAGTTTTAAAGATTCCAACATTATACTAACATGCTTTTCAAAGTGCTAATATGGCATAAAGAGTCTTAAGATGTCTTAAGTTGGCGTATGACGTTCAAAGGACTCGGACGAATTAATTAGGTGTATTATGGAGTTATAAAGTTTCGTACGGTGATGTAAGATGTTCTTAGGAGTTGTAATGCGTCCTGAATTATTCTAACGTGCATTTCATGTTGCTAATGTCGCATAGTGAGTCGTAACATGTCCTGAGTTGTCGTACGATGTTCAAAGGACTTGGACAAATTCATTAGGTTTATTATGGAGTTTTAAGGTTTTGTTCGGTGTTGTTAGGTGTTGTAAGGTGTCCTATATTATACTAACGTGCTTATCAAGGTGCTAATGTGCATACAGAGCCGTAAGATGTCCTAAGTTGTCGTACGATGTTGAAAGGACTCGGATGAATTCATTAGGTTTATTATGGAGTATTTTTATTTCACGTACGGTATTATAATGTGTTGTTAGGAATTGTGAGGTTTCGTACTTTTTACCAACATGCTTTTCAAGGTGCTAATGTGACATACAGAGTCGTAAGATATTCTAACTTTTCGTACGATGTTTAAATGACTCGGAGGAATTCATTAGGTTTTTTTTGGAGTTTTATAATTTCGTACGGTGTTGTTAGGAGTTTTAAAGATTCCAACATTATACTAACATGCTTTTCAAAGTGCTAATATGGCATAAAGAGTCGTAAGATGTCTTAAGTTAGCGTATGACGTTCAAAGGACTCGGACGAATTAATTAGGTGTATTATGGAGTTATAAAGTTTCGTACGGTGATGTAAGATGTTCTTAGGAGTTGTAATGCGTCCTGAATTATTCTAACGTGCATTTCATGTTGCTAATGTCGCATAGTGAGTCGTAACATGTCCTGAGTTGTCGTACGATGTTCAAAGGACTTGGACAAATTCATTAGGTTTATTATGGAGTTTTAAAGTTTTGTTCGGTGTTGTTAGGTGTTGTAAGGTGTCCTATATTATACTAACGTGCTTATCAAGGTGCTAATGTGCATACAGAGCCGTAAGATGTCCTAAGTTGTCGTACGATGTTGAAAGGACTCGGATGAATTCATTAGGTTTATTATGGAGTATTTTTATTTCACGTACTGTATTATAATGTGCTGTTAGGATTTGTGAGGTTTCGTACTTTTTACCAACATGCTTTTCAAGGTACTAATGTGACATACAGAGTCGTAAGATATTCTAAGTTTTCGTACGATGTTTAAATGACTCGGAGGAATTCATTAGGTTTTTTTTGGAGTTTTATAATTTCGTACGGTGTTGTTAGGAGTTTTAAAGATTCCAACATTATACTAACATGCTTTTCAAAGTGCTAATATGGCATAAAGAGTCTTAAGATGTCTTAAGTTGGCGTATGACGTTCAAAGGACTCGGACGAATTAATTAGGTGTATTATGGAGTTATAAAGTTTCGTACGGTGATGTAAGATGTTCTTAGGAGTTGTAATGCGTCCTGAATTATTCTAACGTGCATTTCATGTTGCTAATGTCGCATAGTGAGTCGTAACATGTCCTGAGTTGTCGTACGATGTTCAAAGGACTTGGACAAATTCATTAGGTTTATTATGGAGTTTTAAGGTTTTGTTCGGTGTTGTTAGGTGTTGTAAGGTGTCCTATATTATACTAACGTGCTTATCAAGGTGCTAATGTGCATACAGAGCCGTAAGATGTCCTAAGTTGTCGTACGATGTTGAAAGGACTCGGATGAATTCATTAGGTTTATTATGGAGTATTTTTATTTCACGTACGGTATTATAATGTGTTGTTAGGAATTGTGAGGTTTCGTACTTTTTACCAACATGCTTTTCAAGGTGCTAATGTGACATACAGAGTCGTAAGATATTCTAACTTTTCGTACGATGTTTAAATGACTCGGAGGAATTCATTAGGTTTTTTTTGGAGTTTTATAATTCCGTACGGTGTTGTTAGGAGTTTTATAGATTCCAACATTATACTAACATGCTTTTCAAAGTACTAATATGGCATAAAGAGTCGTAAGATGTCTTAAGTTGGCGTATGACGTTCAAAGGACTCGGACGAATTAATTAGGTGTAGTATGGAGTTTTAAAGTTTCGTACGGTGATGTAAGATGTTCTTAGGAGTTGTAATGCGTCCTGATTTATTCTAACGTGCTTTTCATGTTGCTAATGTCGCATAGTGAGTCGTAACATGTCCTGAGTTGTCGTACGATGTTCAAAGGACTTGGACAAATTCATTAGGTTTATTATGGAGTTTTAAGGTTTTGTTCGGTGTTGTTAGGAGTTGTAAGGTGTCCTATATTATACTAACGTGCTTTTTAAGGTGCTAATGTGCATACAGAGCCGTAAGATGTCGTAAGTTGTCGTACGATGTTGAAAGGACTCAGATGAATTCATTAGGTTTATTATGGAGTATTTTTATTTCACGTACTGTATTATAATGTGCTGTTAGGATTTGTGAGGTTTCGTACTTTTTACCAACATGCTTTTCAAGGTGCTAATATGACATACAGAGTCGTAAGATATTCTAAGTTTTTGTACGATGTTTAAATGACTCGGAGGAATTCATTAGGTTTTTTTTGGAGTTTTATAATTTCGTACGGTGTTGTTAGGAGTTTTAAAGATTCCAACATTATACTAACATGCTTTTCAAAGTGTTAATATGGCATAAAGAGTCGTAAGATGTCTTAAGTTGGCGTATGACGTTCAAAGGACTCGGACGAATTAATTAGGTGTAGTATGGAGTTTTAAAGTTTCGTACGGTGATGTAAGATGTTCTTAGGAGTTGTAATGCGTCCTGATTTATTCTAACGTGCTTTTCATGTTGCTAATGTCGCATAGTGAGTCGTAACATGTCCTGAGTTGTCGTACGATGTTCAAAGGACTTGGACAAATTCATTAGGTTTATTATGGAGTTTTAAGGTTTTGTTCGGTGTTGTTAGGAGTTGTAAGGTGTCCTATATTATACTAACATGCTTTTTAAGGTGCTAATGTGCATACAGAGCCGTAAGATGTCCTAAGTTGTCGTACGATGTTGAAAGGACTCAGATGAATTCATTAGGTTTATTATGGAGTATTTTTATTTCACGTACTGTATTATAATGTGCTGTTAGGATTTGTGAGGTTTCGTACTTTTTACCAACATGCTTTTCAAGGTGCTAATATGACATACAGAGTCGTAAGATATTCTAAGTTTTCGTACGATGTTTAAATGACTCGGAGGAATTCATTAGGTTTTTTTTGGAGTTTTATAATTTCGTACCTTGTTGTTAGGAGTTTTAAAGATTCCAACATTATACTAACATGCTTTTCAAAGTGCTAATATGGCATAAAGAGTCGTAAGATGTCTTAAGTTGGCGTATGACGTTCAAAGGACTCGGACGAATTAATTAGGTGTAGTATGGAGTTTTAAAGTTTCGTACGGTGATGTAAGATGTTCTTAGGAGTTGTAATGCGTCCTGATTTATTATAACGTGCTTTTCATGTTGCTAATGTCGCATAGTGAGTCGTAACATGTCCTGAGTTGTCGTACGATGTTCAAAGGACTTGGACAAATTCATTAGGTTTATTATGGAGTTTTAAGGTTTTGTTCGGTGTTGTTAGGAGTTGTAAGGTGTCCTATATTATACTAACGTGCTTTTTAAGGTGCTAATGTGCATACAGAGCCGTAAGATGTTCTAAGTTGTCGTACGATGTTCAAAGGACTCGGATGAATTCATTAGGTTTATTATGGAGTATTTTTATTTTACGTACAGTATTATAATGTGTTGTTAGGATTTGTGAGGTTTCGTACTTTTTACCAACATGCTTTTCAAGGTGCTAATGTGACATACAGAGTCGTAAGATACTCTAAGTTTTGGTACGATGTTTAAATGACTCGGAGGAATTCATTAGGTTTTTTTTGGAGTTTTATAATTTCGTACGGTGTTGTTAGGAGTTTTAAAGATTCCAACATTATACTAACATGCTTTTCAAAGTGCTAATATGGCATAAAGAGTCGTAAGATGTCTTAAGTTGGCGTATGACGTTCAAAGGACTCGGACGAATTCATTAGGTGTAGTATGGAATTTTAAAGTTTCGTACGGTGATGTAAGATGTTCTTAGGAGTTGTAATGCGTCTTGAATTATTCTAACGTGCTTTTCATGTTGCTAATGTCGCATAGTGAGTTGTAACATGTCCTGAGTTGTCGTACGATGTTCAAAGGACTTGGACAAATTCATTAGGTTTATTATGGAGTTTTAAGGTTTTGTTCGGTGTTGTTAGGAGTTGTAAGGTGTCCTATATTATACTAACGTGTTTATCAAGGTGCTAATGTGCATACAGAGCCGTAAGATGTCCTAAGTTGTCGTACGATGTTGAAAGGACTCGGATGAATTCATTAGGTTTATTATGGAGTATTTTTATTTCACGTACTGTATTATAATGTGGTGTTTGGATTTGTGAGGTTTCGTACTTTTTACCAACATGCTTTTAATGGTGCTAATGTGACATACAGAGTCGTAAGATATTCTAAGTTTTCGTACGATGTTTAAATGACTCGGAGGAATTCATTAGGTTTTTTTTGGAGTTTTATAATTTCGTACGGTGTTGTTAGGAGTTTTAAAGATTCCAACATTATACTAACATGCTTTTCAAAGTGCTAATATGGCATAAAGAGTCGTAAGATGTCTTAAGTTGGCGTATGACGTTCAAAGGACTCGGACGAATTCATTAGGTGTATTATGGAGTTTTAAAGTTTCGTACGGTGATGTAAGATGTTCTTAGGAGTTGTAATACTTCCTTAATTATTCTAACGTGCTTTTCATGTTGCTAATGTCGCATACTGAGTCGTAACATGTCCTGAGTTGTCGTACGATGTTCAAAGGACTTTGACAAATTCATTAGGTTTAATATGGAGTTTTAAGGTTTTGTTCGGTGTTGTTAGGAGTTGTAAGGTGTCCTATATTACACTAACGTGATTTTCAAGGTGCTAATGTGCATACAGAGCCGTAAGATGTTCTAAGTTGTCGTACGATGTTCAAAGGACTCGGATGAATTCATTAGGTTTATTATGGAGTATTTTTATTTTACGTACGGTATTATAATGTGTTGTTAGGATTTGTGAGGTTTTGTACTTTTTACCAACATGGTTTTCAAGGTGCTAATGTGACATACAGAGTCGTAAGATACTCTAAGTTTTGGTACGATGTTTAAATGACTCGGAGGAATTCATTAGTTTTTTTTGGAGTTTAATAATTTCGTACGGTGTTGTTAGGAGTTTTAAAGATTCCAACATTATACTAACATGCTTTTCAAAGTGCTAATATGGCATAAAGAGTCGTAAGATGTCTGAAGTTGGCGTATGACGTTCAAACGACTCGGACGAATTAATTAGGTGTATTATGGAGTTTTAAAGTTTCGTACGGTGATGTAAGATGTTCTTAGGAGTTGTAATGCGTCCTGAATTATTCTAACGTGCTTTTCATGTTGCTAATGTCGCATAGTGAGTCGTAACATGTCCTGAGTTGTCGTACGATGTTCAAAGGACTTGGACAAATTCATTAGGTTTATTATGGAGTTTTAAGGTTTTGTTCGGTGTTGTTAGGAGTTGTAAGGTGTCCTATATTATACTAACGTGCTTATCAAGGTGCTATTGTGCATACAGAGCCGTAAGATGTCCTAAGTTGTCGTACGATGTTGAAAGGACTCGGATGAATTCATTAGCTTTATTATGGAGTATTTTTATTTCACGTACTGTATTATAATGTGCTGTTAGGATTTGTGAGGTTTCGTACTTTTTACCAACATGCTTTTCAAGGTGCTAATGTGACATACAGAGTCGTAAGATATTCTAAGTTTTCGTACGGTGTTTAAATGACTCGGAGGAATTCATTAGGTTTTTTTTGGAGTTTTATAATTTCATACGGTGTTGTTAGGAGTTTTAAAGATTCCAACATTATACTAACATGCTTTTCAAAGTGCTAATATGGCATAAAGAGTCGTAAGATGTCTTAAGTTGGCGTATGACGTTCAAAGGACTCGGACGAATTCATTAGGTGTATTATGGAGTTTTAAAGTTTCGTACGGTGATGTAAGATGTTCTTAGGAGTTGTAATACTTCCTTAATGTTAGGGTTATTTCCTAGTTAAGATTTACTTTGTATTTTGTTTATATGTTTGTATATAGTTTAGGGTCTATTTTGTTATATTCCTTAAACTTGTATTTGTTTGCTTTAAAGCATGTAGTGAGAGAGTGTGAGGAGAGAGGCTAGATCACAATATTCACGTAAGAGAGAGAACTTGTGTGTGTGATTTATTTTCTCCTGCACCTTGTATCACAATACTGCTTTGATCATCAATATACAAAGAGAATTATTAGTATGAATTGTGTTAATGATTAAACTGTGTTTTGTGTTTATGTTATTCTGATCATGGAGCGATTTTCACGATCCAATTGAACCTATCAATTGGTATCAGAGCTTTGGTACTGTGTTCTTCGCTGTTCTTAAGCAAAAACACATCAAAATTGCTCAAATACAATGATCTGAATGAATTGTTGTGATTCATCATCATAATCACTTCAATACACAACGATTGTGCAGATTTCATCAGATCATCATCAGATCTGAGAAATTAAGAAACTACTGTTCGATCGAATTTTTCATAAATTCATCAAAATTGGACATGTTTCAGATTGATTGATATAAGGGATTGTTAATCGGAGTGTTTCACAGCTTGTGTGTGAATTTTGGACAAATTGGACAAGTTTTAGACAAAACCCAGAAAATTCTCATGAAGAAGATGATGAACAGTAAGAACTTGGTTGAAGATTAACTTGCCGGGTGATTAATTTGACTTGAAAAAGTGTTACTGTTCAGCCGGATCAAACCACTGTTGTGCCGGGTAATACACTGTTACGCCGGGTGATTAAGAAAAATTCAGCCGGGTAATCATCAACTGTGTAGCCGGGTGATCAACAACTGCCGTGTGATCGAGTACTGTTCAGCCGGACAAAGCTTTTGCCGTGTCAAGATTCTGCCGGGTCAAAGATTATTGCCGTGTCAAAGTTTATTTTTATTGCCGGGTAACTGTTCATCCGGGTGAAGAACAAAACTATTACAACTGTTGAGCCGGGTAACTGTTTGGCCGTGTAAAGACTTTTTCCTGCCGGGTGAAGAACAAAGACACTGTTTAGCCGGTTGAAGAAGGATTTTTTACTGTTTTGCCGTGTGACTCACTTTAGTTGTTTTTAATACTTGTTTCTTATCTTTTCTTTAATTACTTCTTTATTTTAGTATTTTAATCATTTCTTTTCAAAAATTAACAAAAATTCAAAAATATTTTCTTAAAAATTTTATAAAATGGCTCCTAATGATGATTCTGATAACCGTGTTCCTAGACTTTTGAATCGTGCAGATATCAAGAACTGGACCATCAGGTTGAGACATCACTTGTGTTCTATTGACAATGACGTATGGAAGTTAATTGAAAAGGGTCCTCATATTCCAACTAAGACTGCTCCAGACAGTGCAAGTACCTACACCAAAGACTCTACTGAACCTTATCCAGAAGATAATCTGTCAGCAGAAGATTTGAGGAAAGTAAAGAATGATGGCAAAGCTTATTCTTTAATGTGCAAGGGACTGCCACTTCAAGTTCTGTCTAGATTGGATGCATATCAGACTGGTTATACATGTTTCAAAGCTTTAAAGTCGATATGTGAAGGAGGAGAACAATTGAGAAGTTTGAAGAAATCTAAGCTGAAAAGACAATTGGAGTTGTTCGAGCATATTAATGGAGAAACAGTGCACCAGATGATGAACAGGTTTGTTCACTTAACTACTGAGATGTCAAACCTCGGAGTGAAGACTGAACTTCAAGACTTGAATGATCGTTTGTTATGTGCTTTACCATCATCATGGAAGCAGACTGTTACTCTGTTAAAGCATACTGAGAAATTTCCAATGGAACTAGATTTGCTTATTGGAAAAATAGAAGAAGTTGAGATTGATGAAGGATCACGAAATACTGATAGATCAAGCTCACAAACTCAGTATAAGTATGTGGTAAATCCTGCCAATACTGTGGAGAATGCTTTTCTTGCACAAGATGCAATGAAGTTTGAAGAAGATGGTGATTTATTCGTTGGTGCAAGTTTCTACACTGATTCGTCATACTTTCCAAGTTCACCAACTTATTCTCAACCTCAATCTCCACCAAGAGCTCAAGTGCAAATTCAAAATCTGAAGAATCAATCAGAAAATCAAAATTCAAATGTTCAAGCCAAGGTGAAAGACGTTATGAATATTCTGTTGCAAGATGACGAGACCAAAACTGCTTTTACAGCGTTTATGGCAAGTTTTCAAGCATACCAAGGAAGTCATTTAAGTCAAATGGACGTGGTCCTTCAAGACTTATTTGAGATGGATCCAGTTGATGTTGAGGAAATGGATCTTAATTGGCAAATGGTTATGGTTGCATATCGAACACAAAAGCATGCATATGTTAACCGAAGTTATAAACCTCATGCAAACAAGACAGTTGGATTTGACAAATCAAAAGCCAGATGTTTTAATTGTAACCAGTATGGTCATTTCTCAAGAGAATGCAAAGCTCCCAAGAATCAGAATTTCAATGACCAAGCTAGTTCAAGCAATCAAGGTCAAGGTCAAAGTTCTCAACAGTCTTCAAGTTACCAAAGCAGAAATCAACGTTACTTTCAGAAACCATACCAAAGTCTTCCCATGCCGGAACTTAAGGATGAAGGAAAGAAACCAGAAGACCAAACAAAGGCGCTGGTAGTAAGTGTAAAAGACGGTTATGATTGGAGTGCATATGCAGAACAATTCACTTCTGATCTTACGTCAAGTTTGGCGCTGGTATGTGAAATCGAAGAAGACTGGTCTGAAGAAGGGGATGGAAAAATGGTTGAAGATGTCAGTGAAGATTCTGAAGATTATGACTGGAGTGCAAAGTCTGATCCTACTGAAGAAACTGAATCTGAAGTTGCGCTGATGGCTACTGCAAATGAATCTTCATCTTCTACTGAACAACCAAAGGTTAGTACTGACTTACCCCCTAACTATGTTCCATTACCTGCTGATGTTAAGGAAAGGTTATGTTCTGAACAATGCATTCAACAAGTAGAACATTATCGAACTCATTCATTTAAAATTGGTGACAAATTAAGTAAACATGAAAAACTTCATGAACAACTTAAAATTGATCATAAAATTTCTGATGAGAAGATTTTGTCACTTAAAGAATCATGGAACAAAACTTTAAAAGAACTAGAATTGGTAACCAAACAACTTGAAGAAATGACAAAGAACTTTAAACAAGAAAAAGTCGCACATGCTGTCACTCAAGTTGAATTAACAAAGGTTAAAAGTTGTAAAACCATGGTCAAACAACTCATCAAAGAAAGAGGTAACAAAACCAATTTCGGGTTGGGTTTTACTCATGAACCAATGCCAAATTCAATCACTCAAACCTTACCGGAAAACTTTAATGAATTTGATCATTCACCTGAAAATGAACGTAAATTCAAAGAAATTCAAAGAAGTAAATCCGAGTCCGAAGGATCTGAGGTGCTGATTGAAAGTTTGAAAGAAGAAGATGGAATGACAACTGAAGCTGATGATGAAGCAAGCAACAAGTCTGATAACAAGTTAGAGCCTGTTCTGATTCAACTTGTTGAGTATCCGGAACTGAATCCGAAGCCAGAAACGGTGAAGGAAGAAGGTGAATTTTCAGGATACAATGATCCTGAATACATCAGGTGGAAGAAAGAACAAAAGGCGCAAGTTGCTGATCAGTTGATCAAGAAGCAAGAAGTGAAGAAGGCTGAAGTTTTAACTGCAAAGAAGCAGAAATCGAAAGTAATGAACAATCAATCTGAAACAAAAGAATCAAAAGGCAAAAGTGTCTTAAAATCGAATGATAACACCAAAGTTCAAAGTGTTAAAACTGACAAAGTTAAACCTGCCAAGAAAGTGTCAAAAGGTAAAAACATCAAGTTTGTGTCTGCAGGAACGTTTGATTTAAATGGATCTTATGGTAAACCAATCAATTCTCCAATCAAATCTAACTCTGGTCTGAAAACAGGTTCAGGTCCTAAGTCTTCCGCTGTCAATGAAAAGAGAATTGAATCCAAAAAGCTGACCAAACAAAACAATTTAAAATCGAACCAAAGTCCCATGCAATCAAAATCACAAACAAAGACTCCACAGAAAAACGTTAATCTAAAACCGAACAACCATGATAATGAATCACGTTTTGGTTCAACATCAAGAGTTAACAATCGGCTCTTTAGGATTAGCAAGAGACACTGTGAGATATGTGATCGTTATAATCATACAACTGCTGAATGTTTCTTTAACAGGTACTGCAGTTTCTGTGACAAAAGAAATCATTCTTCAGAAGAATGTTTTTATAACAAATTTTGTGATATTTGTGAAAGAAGAAACCATGAAAAAGGATTGTTTCTTTCGATCAAACTCAACAAGGGAAATGACTCCGTTTTCAAATTTTCAAAGAAATCATTCATTTGGTTTTCAAAATATGAGTCAAAGTCATTCTCCGGTTTTGAGAAATTTCAATCGAAACAATTCTGTTTCTAACCTTTCAAGAAATGTGCAGGTTAACAGTTTTAAACCAAGAGCTTTAATGGTAAGAAATCAAAAGTTTGAAAATAACCTTGATCCTAAGCTAGAGGAAAGGTTTAGTGCTTTGAGGAGAAAGCAGTCCATGAATGCCAATGGGCGAAACAATAGTTATCAGCATCAAAATCTCTTAAATGAAGCAAATTTTCAAAAAGTTCAATATCAACAAGTTACTATTGCAGATAGATTCGGAAAACCCAAGACCGTGTGGGCCTGGGTTGACCAAACTAACTAAGTGATTGTTGAATTGCAGGTACGCCCAAGAAGACCTATCAACTCGTGGTTTGTTGATAGTGGGTGTAGCCGGCACATGACAGGCAACCATGCCTTACTTCAAGACTTTAAGTTGAAAAATGGTACACACGTTGCATTTGGAGGTGATGCGGGTGGTAAAATCACAGGAGAAGGAACTGTAGGTCCATAATGATCGTGATTTCAGTGCTATATTGACTTGTTTAACACAAATAGTCTTGACTTGAAGGAACAAAGTGTATAATATCCAAATAAACCCAATAACAAGATTACACACACAAATGAGGTATATAAGCTACAAAGATAAGTAGAATATGCTCCTAGCACCTCAGATTGAACGATTACACAACACAATCAGTGAATAATAGCTTTGGTAAAAGATGTGCAAAAGTTCCATTCAAAAGAAGATAAGGTTACAATATATAGCAGTGTTAGGTTCACTGATAGATTCGCTAGAGCGAATCTATCTAGCGAACCAACACAGGTTCGCTGGGCACATAGGTTCGCCCAGTCGACACCTTAATACAAAAGACAACATGAACTGCGGGCGAATCTGCCCGTAGGTTCGCTAGAACGATTACAAATACAAGTCATACAAATACAAACAAAAGTAACACCAACAAGCCGGTGAGTCCAACCTATACATAGTGACTATCAATACTCCCCCTAGGTTGGACCTCACCTGGGGAAGTCTTCTAAATTAGCTCCGTCTTGATGGCTTCAAAGATGTTCGATAAACGCTCCTGCCCTTTCTTTAATTCCGGCCATTGGGTTTGTAAAGTCTTTAGATCCGGCCTCATCTTCACTGAACACTAGCATAGAATCCACAAACTCTGTGTCTGCGACCTCAGTATCAGGCTCATGTTGAACTGTCGTCTCCGCCTGAGTTTATACAGTTTGCTCCTCGCTAAAGACCTCCAAATCTATCACCTGCACCGGTTTCTCAAACCTCTGCTCTATTGATCGATCCAGCTGTCTAGTTAGATCATCCATATCCATACGCTGATCATCAGTTCTTCTTAAACTTTCATTCACACTTCTGAGTTCAGCACGTATCCCCCGGGCTTTGTTTGCGACCTTCACAAACAGGTTCGCTTCAGTAGCAGTATCAACTCCAGCCCCGTGCTTTATCCTATTTTCACACAGCACCTTCAGATCCTCGTCACAGAAGGAGAAGACCTCCATTGGGTCAAATAATCGGATTTCTGGACGGTCATCTCCTTTCAATCTGATAACTGCCTCGCCCGAGCTGTTGTCATAGAACCATTTCAGAAAATCCTGCAGTCTCGGTGGCTGTGTGTCCGGGACCCTGACCCTAGTCATAACCTTTGGGGCATCAATCTTCAAAACTATTTTTCCCTTCCACGACACCCAATGTCTATCTTTCCTTTGCCTCATCCTCCTCGGCTTTTGGTACCCAAAGTCAACAAAATTCGACTTTGCAGCCTCCTGAATTGTAGCCTCGAACGCACACGCCCTTCCACTTTCTTCCTTCCCCAACAGTGGTAGCTCTGCCAGCCTACGCAAGTCCCAACGAGGAAAGGTGGCGAAGTGCTTTCTGTTCTTGACATAACTGATGTCCCCACCCCTTCGTTTAATCATGTAAGCATCAACCGTACTGTTATACTTCCATGCTATTACTTGCCTATCCAGTTGTTTGGTATTGGGTTCATCCAAATGTTGATATATCGGTACCTCGGGAATCACTTCTTCCTCCTTTCTAAACCACTCAGACTTGTCTAAATCGACATGCTCGAACTGATAGCTCATCCCCTTTTCTTCAACCTGATATGTTTCCGGCTCATCTTCCAGATCCTCTTCACTATCAGCATCGACATCAGTCTCTGGTTCATCTATCAGAGTATAGTCCACACCAGATCCACCGACCACTTCTTCTCCTTCGAAAACATCCAAATCGATCCCCATTTCCTCATCAAATGTCTCCTCGGCAGCTTTTCCTTTACCTTTGTCTCCAAAATCAACGTCCATTAACGGATATTTTGCAATATCCGTTAAGGAGTTCAGTTCTGCTTCAGTCATTGCAGGTTCAGTCCCAACATTTTCTTTCAAACCGTTTAACTCCTTGAAGATCCTCACAATCAGACACTGCTGGTCTTTCATCATTCTACCCATCTCGTATATCACAGTTGATTTCTCAGCATCCTGCTTTTCCAACTCTTCGTACCTGCCTTTCAGCTCTACCATTTCTGCTTTCAACCTTTCAACCTCACCCTTTAATTCACCCACTGATTCACCCGATGCACCCCCAGTCTCATGCCTTGCTTTCTTTGATGTTTCAGTTTGAGCGTCCGACTTCCTCTTTGTTCGCTGTTCCCTACCAGCATCAATCTCAGCTTGGATTTCATCCACCTCTCGCTCAAATGAATAGTCTTTCTCCTTTGCGTATGCCTTCCTCTTCCTTATTTTCTTCTCAACTACCTCAATATTCTCGCCACCCCGTTTCCTCTCCGTCTCCATTAACCTCTGTATATATACCCATCTGTCAGCAGTATACATGTTCTCCCACAGATAAGCAGTCCTTCCCACACAATCCGATCGCACCGCTTTACAATCCTTGAATATCCGTGAATGCATATCCCAGATTTTTAGTTCTGCACCCTCCACCGGCAGATTTAGCAATTTGTCATTCAGAATCATCTGAATGAATCTGGGATACATCAACCATTTGGCGCCTTTTGTAGCATGGATGTTCTCGAGCATATATTTGAAGATCAGCTTCGCGAGATTTGCTTTTTGCCCCCGGCAAAACAGCACCATAGCCCGTGCCCAATCCAGATTCAATCCGTCGGTTCCCCCTTTCCTATGATCCAGGCACATGATAAACACGTGTGCAATGTACCTCCAGTCCTGGATCAAATAGGACTTCACAAATTCCATTTTCTTCTCGCCGGGCATCGGACCCTCATACCCAGCAGTCCGGAAAGCACCGTACACTTCCTCAGCAGTCATACTCACTTCGTCCCCAACATCATCCTCTAGCCTCAAAATCCTGGCTAGATCAGCTTCAGTAAACTCCAAGTCATAACCACAGACTTTGGCACAGATACGTGACGGCTGTACCGACACGTTCATTACCGCAGTTCGCCAGAAATCCCGAACATGCGTCTCATATATAGTAGGTGAGTGAGAAATGGCATAATGTATATGAGACGACTTCAGCCATTTGATTGAATCTCTATAGCTGCTGGCCTTTTCATGATTTTCGTCAAGTAAAGCACACATGTTGTGCTTTTTCTCAAAGAATAATGTCGACATTGTGCCTGAAAAATAAACGGAGATTGATCAGAAATGAAGATTTGAAAAACAGTTAATAGATTCGCTGGAAATTAGGTTCGCTGGTATAGCGAACCTGAGATTTTGGCATCAGAACCTATAGATTCGCTGACATGAAAAATTAGTCATTATGGTCGAGCGAATGTATAGGTTCGCTAGAAACAGTCGGGCGAATCTATGTTGTTGCGCGGGCAGCATAACGACATAGGTTCGCTCGAAGTTTTGAACTTTCGTTCAGATTCGCCAGACGAACACATAGGTTCGCTGGAAACCCTAGTTTTTGAAAAACGGCTAAAATCAAGTACAGTCCATCATTATCAAGCATTCAAAGCAACAAACAAGTAACATAACCATTAAACGAGGCTATTATGAAGTAAAACCCTAACAACTAACACAAAATCAGTCATTTAAACCACACACAATCATAGGCCGACAGATTAAAACAAGATAATGGTGCGGTTAAGAGTTCAAACAGTGATTAAGATGAAATCGATCACATACCAGACAATATTTGTGATGTTTAAGTGTGAAAAAGACCGGTTGAAAGTGAGAATCGAACGTTTGTCGTTAGGATTTTGAAAATGCGTGCTACAGTACAGTTGGACAGCGAATATGTGAGATAATTCGCTGTCACTGTATATATATACAGGCACAGGTTCGCTGGTAGACAGACCAGCGAACTTTAGATTCGCCAGAAGACCAAAAGACAAAACTGCCTTCGGCGCGGTGCAAAAGAAGGTTGCGGGCGAACCTGAGATTTGGGCGAACCTGTAGGTTCGCTCGCAGGTTCGCTCGCACACAAATTAAAATATTTTTGGATTTTCTTAAATTTTAAAATCTTTGTAAAACCGTTAAAACGTCCCACGATATCAACGCTCCAAAAATAAACATAAACAATTCTAATCCTAAAAATACTAGTAATAACAAGATAGAAGTTAAAAATAAAAATGAAATAAAATAAAATAAAATAAAATAAAATAACAAAGAAGAAATTTTAAATGCCAATAAGGATATATATTTTTCATGATGTTTTGAGTAGAATCCGGAGAATCATCGATTGGCGGGATTGCAGATATGTTTGTCCATTTAAACCCATGCCTTAGTCCTTTCAACAAGAGATCAGCAGCTTCTTTTATCATGTTTATGGTTTGATTGAAGAAGCTCAGACAACTCGGTCCCCACAGACATCTAGGTAAAAGGAACAAGTTCTGTCATTAGGGTATATCTGAGCAATACGATTGACTTTGCTTGAATTTCAAGGATCAACTTTTGAATGTTGACCGATGCATTAGCTTCTTTTGACACTTGTGCAATTTTTTGCATCTTTTCTTTGTGAGTGGAGCTTGTCAGCAATTGATTCTTTTGAATACAATGCGACTTATTATTTGGGAAACTCAAATAGTCTAGAGCTCCAGGTCTATACTCACGTATAACAGAGGAGATAAACATTTGAGCATGCTCGGTGGATCTTCAGGTCAATACTTCCGTATAGCAGAGAAGATCCACCAACTCCAGGTCAATACTTTCGTATAGCAGAGGAGTTAAGCACTTGACTCAAAACGTTCTGAGGAGTTAACGAGTAACTCACTCAGAGGATTTTCCGAAGAGCATCACTAGCAGCTTTTTATTTTATTTGTTTTGCATACTAGAAACTCGATTCGGGGATAGGGCGAGGGTGATTTGGGATTTTTAGGGAAATCAAGACAAAGATTTGACGCTCTCAACCCATTTTTGACAGAACCATTATCTTTGTGCAATCCAATCATGTCAAGGAGATAATCCTTGTTGTCGAGATCTTGAGCATTATGTTTGGCTGCACAATCACTGTTTACTTTGTTTTCGGGCTGAGCCTATCTGACATATCCCAAACGCAATGCTTCTGACCTCCTTCAACGTCTCTTCAACATCAATCAAAACGGAGATCCTGAAATAGCAAAATTTTAAAAACTATAAATAGTTAATCTTTTATATCTCCCCCAAAATTTCTACATTATAGCTATCTAATAAGAAATTTTTGTTTTTCAGATTTTCCTTAATATATATATACAGAATTAAAAGAAAGATAAAAGAAAATAAAAGGAAATAAAATAAAATAACGGAGCGATGAGTTGAGTGACCCACGGATTTTTCAAAGAAGAAAAAGAAGTTTATTTACATATTTACAAATGGATTCTCACAGAAAAAGGTTTTCAAAAAGATATAAGACCCAGCATGGAGATCAGTTCATAAAAACGTGGTTTGTCAAAAGTTTTTGTGAAAAGATCAGCTTTTTGCTTTCGAGTTTCGATAGGAATAATATCAATAAACCCCTTTTCCTGTGCATCCCTGATTGCATGAATTCTTGTTTCAATGTGCTTGGTTCGAGTGTGATGAATAGGATTCTTGGCAATTCCAACAGCAGCTTCATTATCACAGAATAGTGGCGTATGAAGAAAGTTGATGCCATAATCCATCATCTGATGCTGAATCCACAGCACTTGGCAACAACAACTTGACGCAGCTATGTATTCTGCTTCTCCTGTGGACAGGGAGACGGTTGTTTGCTTCTTGCTTTGCCATGAAACAAGACATTCTCCAAGATATTGACATCCGCCAGTGACTGATTTTCTGTTAATCCTGCAACCAGCATGATCACTATCAGAAAAGGCATGTAAATCAAAGTTCCCACCTTTTGGGTACCAAAGTCCCAAACGAGAGGAACCCTTAAGGTAACGGAAAATTCGTTTAACAGCTTTTTCATGTGATTCTTTTGGATTGGCTTGGAAACGAGCACATTAACACACGGCAAAGGTAATATCTGGACGGCTTGCAGTCAGATACATGAGAGATCCGATCATCGAGCGGTACCGATGAGCATCCACAGGATTCCCATTATCATCGGAAGTAAGGCATGTTTGAGCTGTAAAAGGAATCAATTCAGGAGAAGAATCATCCATGCCAAACTTCGTGAGGATTTCTTTGATATATTTCTCTTGGTGGATCAGAATTCCATCAGGCTTTTGTTCCAGTTGTAGCCCCAAGAAGAAACACATCTCCCCCATTATTGTCATCTCGAAACGATCCATCATCACCTTCTCAAATTCTCTACACAGCCCTTCATTAGTCGAACCAAAAATGATATCATCAACATACACTTGAACGATCAGCAGCTCGCCATCCACCTCCTTCTTGAACAATGTCATATCTATACTCCCACGGGAGAAACCTTTGCTGAGGAGATACTGTGTCAGAGTTTCATACCAGATCCGTGGAGCTTGATGCAACCCATACAAGGATTTATCAAGCTTGTAAACCTTCGACGGGAAATCTGGATCCTCGAAACCAGGTGGTTGACATACGTAGATCTCCTCATCGATGTCTCCATATAGAAATGCACATTTCACATCCATCTGATAAACTTTAAAGTTTTTGTTCGCGGCATGAGCAAGAAAGATTCTGATGGCTTCCAGGCGAGCGACTGGAGCAAAAACTTCGGTGTAGTCAATCCCCTCCTCTTGAGCAAACCCTTGAACAACCAGTCTCGCTTTGTTTCTGATTACAACACCACGATCATCTGGCTTGTTTCGGAAAACCCATTTAGTGCCGATTGGACACTTATTAGGAGGAAGATCAACCAATTCCCAAACTTTAAGCTTCCTAAATTGCTGCAGCTCCATTTGCATGGCATCCACCCAACTTGGATCTTCAAGTGCCTGTTTATAATTTTTTGGAACAACTTGAGACAGAAAGGCAGCATAAAGACATTCATTAATCAAACCACTCTGACTCCGAGTTCGCACACCATCAGTAATAGATCCAATGATATAATCGTGAGGATGGTTTTTCAAGGTTTTGAAGTCAGTGTTGAGGAGTAAAGGATTTGGTTCGGTTGAGGGTGGTTGATTGGATGGTTGTGAGGGTGTAGGAATTGTATTAGTGGCAGGGGATTGAAAGGTAGTAGATGTGGATGGAATATCTGATGGAGAAGTTTGAACAGTTTGAGGTGGTGGAGGTGGTGGAATATCAAATGGAGTGGGAGGTAGTTGTGTGGCTGATGTTGAAGGTTGTGGTTGTGATGGTGTAGATGGATGATTGAAAATAGAAACTGATGTGTGTGGAATGATATCATCATCGTCAGAGTCAGGAAGATTAAATGATTTGAAAATGGTGGTGGAATCATAAAACCATGCCGGTTCGCTACCAATACTGGTAGTGTTTGACTCTTGCCAATCAACATAGTAGGACTCTTGCACAATCCGCGTTCGCTTGTTGTAAACGCGATACGCCTTTTGTGTGTTAGAGTATCCCACAAAGAAGCATTCATCAGAAACAGCCCCAAACTTCGTTTTCTGATCTTGAGTATTCAAAAGAGTGCAAGAACATCCAAAGGGGCGTAGAAAGTCAATCAGCGGCTTAATCCCTCGAAACAGTTGGTATGAAGTCTTCATCTTTTCCTTGACAATCAGTACCCTGTTAAGAACATAAGCTGCACAATTAACTGCCTCGGCCCAGAAAATAATTGGAAGCTTTGACTCAATCAGCATAGTCCTAGCGGCCTCCACAAGGGTTCGATTCTTCCTTTCAGCAACACCATTTTGTTGTGGTGTTCGGGCGGCGCTGAACTGTCTGAGAATACCCCGTTGTTCACAGAAGGAGTTGAAGATGTGGTTTCTGAATTCAGTTCCGTTATCGCTTCTGATGGCTTGAACCTTCTTCTTTCCAAGAACCTCGATTAGAGGTATCAGCTTCATCAATTCTTCGGCAGTCTCACTCTTGTTTGCCATGAATCTCACCCAGGTGTACCTTGAGTAATCATCTGTGACAACCAAGCAATAAGACTTTTTAGTAATAGATTTGACACTTATTGGACCAAATAAATCAGTATGTAACAATTCGAGGGGTTTTGAGATTGTATTTGTAATTTTAAGTTTATGTGGCTTTTTGTGCTGTTTTCCTTTAGCACAAGCCATGCATTTCTCAACCACTGAAAAGTCTTTGAGTGGTAAACCCCTAACCAAATTGTTCTTAACCAATTTATTCAGAATTTTAAAATTGATGTGTCCTAAACGTTTATGCCACAAAAATGATTCAAAAGATGAAGCTTTAGACAGGAGACAGGTCACGGTGGAAGTTGATTCCTGTGATCCCATATTCAGCATATAGGTATCATTCCGTCTCGGAGCTCGCATGATCACCATATCTTCAGGAATAGTAAACTCTGGCTTCAAGAATAAGCATTCATTTTGAAGAAACATCACTGGAATATTCTTATCACAGATTTGTGATACACTGAGAAGGTTGAATGCCAATTCAGGAACATAGTTGACGTCTTCCAAAGTAAGTGAGCCATTTGAGACTTCTCCTTGACCAATCATCTTGCCGCCTTTCTTGTCTCCCGCAAAAGCAACATAACCGCCATTTATGATCCTATAGTTAGTCAGGAGATCCTTCAACCCTGTCATATGTCTGGAACATCCGCTGTCAATATGCCAATGACTATTTACAATGGCATTTGAATGTTCCTGACATTTATTAAAAAAAATGAAAAGTTAGACCTTTGAAATAGGCACCCAAGCCTTTGTGTACTTGGGTGGTGCAGCAGATGAAGAATTACAAAAGAAATTATTTACAAATGTGTTTAATCTTTTTCCGAAAGATTTTTGCTTTGAGCTATTTTGGATTAACTTAGGGCATTGCTTGACAGTGTGACCAGTATTTCCACATTTAAAACAGTGAGACTTCAAACCAGTTTTGGGAATTCTGTTAACAGGAATTTTATCCATTTCAATTTCCTCATCACATTCAGACAGTTGTGAGTTGCAGTCACTGTAAGTGTCATAAAGTTCTTTTAACTTACCTGTTGTGACTTTAACTGTATCAGATTCAGGTTTTGGTTTAAGAATGTATGAAAAAGATGATTCCTTCTCTTTTGGTTTTGAAATTCTCACAGGTGTGAAAGTTGGAATTTGATGAGTGAAAAACTTTTGAAAACAGTTTGTTTTGGTTTGACTTTCAGAGACATGACCTAAAAGTTTGTTTTTATCATTCACACACACATTTTCAACCGAATCATCATTCAACACATTAGGGTTTGAAGTAGAGCACCCTAGATTACTATTAAACATGAAATTGTCTGAATATGACACATTACTACAAACAGAATTAATTAAACTAATGTCTTCAAAAGACTTCTTGGAATCAGAACTACTGCCATCACTACTGCTAGAACACCCGAGCCCAACACTCCCACCATATGCGTAATCCTCTCTAACTTCCTTAAGATTTACTTCACTTAAACCTGCAATGGAACTGTCAGTATCATTCTGCATAATCTCTTGAATTAACTCATTTGAGGGATGAGGAATAGGTGTAGGAGAGTAACAGAAAGTACTCGGTGGAGGATAAGCATATGTTTCATTATTACTAAGACCCAAACCCGTCTTAACTCTGGCCCCCCTTTGTTTCTTGCACAGTTCCTCCCTTTTCATACCAGATATAGTCCACTGCTGCAATTTGTTTTTAAGTTTTCTTGCTTCAAATTCAGCAAGTGTAACTTGCTCAGTCAAGTAGTTAATTTCACAGTTCTTTTCTAAAAGAGTTCTTTTTAAGTGTTCATTTTCCTTTAAAGCTTCTCTTAACTTAACAAAATATTTTGATTCACTTAATTTAAGCTCTTTGATGGTTCTTTTTAATTCGTTTTCGTTTGACATTAACAATTTATTTGCTTTGTATATGCCAATTAAACGAATTTTGCAAGCAGATGAACACATATCTTCAATAACATCGTAAGGAAGACCAATTACCAGTTTTTCGGCAGCCAGAGCACGATCACATTGGCAGTAGGGAGTGCTTCTTTTGAATTCATCAACTGCATCTAGCCTTGCCTTCTCAATCATTTCTTCCATGCTAAGCTTTGACTCCTCCTCATGCTTCACTTCATTAACAGCAGCTTCACAAACCAACCCTGAATGATTCAGATGCCCTTGAGCAATAACATCTGATTGAACTTTATCAACATTCTCCACTTTCTCTTCCTCATCCTTTCCATAAAATTCTTTGAACGGATCAAAGAGATTTATATCGCTGTCATCAAACTCAGCAATCTCAGCAACAAGGGCATGGTTAATCTCCTCGTTGGTTTCTTCAATTTCTGCACTCCAATCAAAGTTGGTGAGCAGTGCAGTTTCATTCTTTGACTTTGCTTCCTCAACTCTTTCTTGATTTGGAGCAGATCTTGGATTTGCAGAGTTAACTGGCTCAGTAACAATTGGCAATGGGCATTCCCTCTTGAAGTGGCCCAGTTGTTTGCAGTTATAGCATCGTAACTTTCCCTTGTCATACCCCAGCTTACTATTCTGTCCCTGATTTCCAAAGTTTCTTCTACCAGTTCTTTCCATGAATCGTCTGGCACGAAGAGTGAGCATAGCCATCTGCCATTGGATATCTGTTTCCTCCAGATCATCAGGATCCACCTGATACATATCTTCTACTGTCATACCCTTCCCTTTCAACTCACCTGCAACAAGAGCTTCATAACTGTGAACAAACATTCCAAATAAAGCCATGGTGTCAGACGGAATCTGAGTGGTGACAGACGCATTTGAGCTTGGACCAGCGTTTGTAGATGCACCGCCACATTTAGCAGACACGTGACTTGATGATCCTCTAGATGCAGCACTGTAGATATAAGAGTTTGCAGCGGATGAGATAAGTGCAGCATTTTGAGAGGGAATGTTTGGAACCATCATTGACTTATTGTATTCTCTTCTCTTTACATCAAGGTCGAAAGACTTCAGCTTGTTGATGACGTCCATCAGTTTGTAGTCAGGAAAGTTTCTCTCTTGTTTCAACAGCTTGATTTGAAGACTCCATTGAGGAGGAAGAGAATCTAACAGTTTTGCAACTTGTTCATGATTGCCCAGCTTATCATCATATTTCTTCAGATTACTTGACACAGATAGAAATCGATTTGTGATATCAGTCAAGTTCTCTTGTGAGTACCCCACGAAAGAGTTGAATTCTTTTTCAGCTTGTGCTTTTCTATCCAGTTTCAGATCCTCATTCCCATCATAGAATTCACACAATGCATCATACAGGCTCTTTGCAGTTGTGTGTTCAGCAAACCTGTTGAAGGTGTCCTGATGCAAGCAAAGTATCAATGCCCCTAGTGCCTTCTTGTCACGATCAAGTAACTTGATATCTGTTTCAGTAAAAGTAGTTGGATCTGTGTTTACTGAAATGACGGTTCCTTCAACTGTTGTTGGCACGTGCGGACCATTTACTATAGATTCCCATTGGTTGTAGTCCGTGTAGTAGAAAAATGCTTTCAAACATCTTTTCCAATCTTCAAAGTTTTCACCACTAACAAGCCTTGGTGGCCTGTTAGGTTGAACGCTATCCAGATCATTCATATTCAATCTTGATGAAGTCATAACTTTGAACAGATTTTAGATTCGCTGAAGACAAGCAGATTCGCTGGCCAGATTCGCTCAAAGAACACAGCAGATTTGCTGGCAGATTCGCTGGAGACAGATTCGCTAGACAAGCAAACAGTTTCGCTGACAAGCAAGCACAGATTCGCTGGCCTGATTTAGGCAGCAGTTTCGCTGGCATAGTCAGTTAAACAAGTGAACTTTCGTTCAATGATATGTCAGATTCGCTGGCCACACCACAAACCAACAGAGCAAAAATTTGAATTAGGTTCGCTGGAAGAACACTTAGATTCGCTGGAAGAACACTTAGATTCGCTGGATAACAAACCAGCCTGTAACAGTACGAAAACAAACCGAAAACCTTCAAAACTTGACCATTTGCATACACGTTTGTTTTAAAAGCTTCCTATGACCAAATAACACAATATTTGAGCAAAATACAACTCCAAAACACAAAAATAAGCTCAGAACAGAATCAAATAGTGTTTCGACCCAAAAACTCCAAAATCAACACAAAAATCACTAGAATCAAACAATCAAGAGCACTAAGGCTTTGATACCATATTGTAGGTCCATAATGATCGTGATTTCAGTGCTATATTGACTTGTTTAACACAAATAGTCTTGACTTGAAGGAACAAAGTGTATAATATCCAAATAAACCCAATAACAAGATTACACACACAAATGAGGTATATAAGTGATAGGTTCAATTGGATCGTTAATATCGCTCACAATGATCAGAATCACACGCACAAACAAAACAGTTCAATCACAAACACAATCCATACTAATAATTCTCTGTATATTGATGATCAAAGCAATTCGTAGTACAAGGTGCAGGAGAAACAAAATCACACACAGTTAATTCTCTCTCTAACAGTGTAAAAGTGATCTAGCCTCTCTCCTCACACACACACTACATGCTTATAACAACCAATTACAAGTTTAAGGAATATAACAAAATAGACCCTAAACTATTTACAAACATATAAACAATAAACAAAATACAAAGTAAATCTTAACAAGGAAATAGCCCTAACAGTACTCCCCCTAAGATTTAACTTTGGATCTTCAGCAAAATCTTCAATCTTTTTCTTCTTCTTTGATCAGCATCAATCTTTTTCTACCATTCTTCTGGTTCATCTTTGACGTTCAGCAACTCTCGTCCTTTATACTCTTCTTGTTCCTTCAAAGCTTCTTCAATACAGGACTTGAACTTTTCAGCGATCTTAGCTTGTCTCGGCTTGGACTCATTTGTCAGAATTGGTAAAGCATTCATACGTCTGAGCGAATCCAAATTCAAACCTGCAAAGTCAATATTAGCATAAAACTCGAATGGCATTTCCTGGACTTTGACTTTCACCTCCAACGTTCCTTTTCTGGATATCCTCATATACTCTATCTCTGGTAAATCCACCCTCACGAGATTAGAGTTTAGTAATGCTTTCCTCACCCGAATCTTTTCAGTTGCCGCTGCTATAACTTCAATCATCACAACAAATAACTTCCGATCAGCTTCAGCAAGTGCATCTTTACACTTCTCCATTCTACAGCTTCTCAAGAAATCTATATATGACGGATGTAGCAACTTCAACTCAAAAGTACTGAAAAGAGTAATCATATCCTTGTCCCAATCCTCCAAATTCCGAACAAGCTTCAATTCAAAAGTTTCTTGATTATAAAACACTCTGAGTATGGGCTTTGTCATCTGACTTCCATCAATTACCTTCAATCCAGGATCCGTCACTTTGTCAAAGTATTCGTCCGAAAATTCTTCTAAATACATGTCTTCAGTCACAACCAATTTCTTTTTCTTCCTTTCTTTCTTAGCTTGCACATATGCAGTATCTTCCTGTTGGCCTCGAAAATCCAGAAACTTCGGTGATCTACCAATCCCGGCATCTAACAGCATAACACATTTATCACCACGCTCAGCATGCGTGTGATTTATCAACCTTAGTTTGTGCAGCTCTTTCAGATCCTGAACTTCCAACTTAAATATACTCGAGTAGTAATGGTATACGTCACATAAACCATTCACTCTCTTAATCATAAAAGCATCAAATATTTCGTCGTATTTCCATGCTATGATTTTTACTTTCTTGTTCTTCTCAGGCACAATCATCGAATCTAATAACTCAGCAATCGACTGTCCTTTACTTAGCAGTGACCTCACCACGTCACCTGCTGTTGCTGATTTATGCCAAGTTTCACGCACATCCATCGGTATGTTGTACGATTTAACCTCACTTGGAAACATATCCATCAGTTCGTGCCTCTTTTTGTGAGCATCTTCAGGTAATGCCATCACTGGAAGTTCTTTTGGACCAAGAATTTTGTATTTCTTTGTCAGCTCGAAGTATTGCGGATTGTTATAGTCCAAATAAAACATCCGGTTGTACAGTTTCTCCGTCTTCATGAAACTGACTACAATCTTTTTCAGCGATACAGACTTCAATCTCTGCAAAGTCTTGTACGGATAATTCCTTGAACTTAACCAATCTCGCATCTCTCTGCTATTCATTTCCTCAGGATTTGGATGATAAAGTTCAGTCGGTGGCAAATCTTCTATATTTAAACTTTCTTGCATTGGAGTCCATTCGCCCATCTCAGTAACAAACTCCTTCTTATCTGCTTCAGCTTTGTCTTGATGAATCATGCATTTCTCGTACTCTTCATTTATCCGACTCACCGTCAACCCATTCAAAAATACAGTATTATACTTCATCTTCTCGAGATATGCAAACCTTTGATCCAAATCATCAGGTATCTCTTCAGCAACATTCTGTACTGGCTCAGCTTCATCTTCAGACTCAGTCCAATCTATGTCATCTAAATCATCCAACGCTTCAATCATTGGTGCATCGTCAGTTTGAACCGGCTCAAACTGACTTGCCACTTCAGATACAGTTTCAGGCATACTTTCAACTTCAACAGCTTCAGATTGAATCGGCTCAATCTGAACTGTTTCCTCAGAACCAACTTCTTTCTCACTATCAGTCACTGCAAATACCTCGGTTTCAGCTACAGAATCAGATTGAATCGGCTCAATCTGAACTGTTTTGGCAGTTTCAGTTTCAGTCACCTCCTTATCAGTTTTCTCAGACTCATCTACAGCTACAGATTGAATCGGCTCAATCTGCACTGTTTCATCAATTTTCGCCCTTTTTGAACTTTCTTCATCACCAAAAATTTCAGGTATCACATCTATCTTCCTCTTTCCCTCAGCTTTGTCCATATTGACAGTTTCAGCAGCAGCTTTATCGGGAATGATGATTGGTGATTCTACCAAAATACCAGCATTCGAAGTACCTCGAGCTCTTGTCAAATAAACTTTAGGCACATGCGATTCAGTCACTTCTATTACTTCATCAGAAAAATCTTTGTCTGATGATGAGCCAGCCTTCTTCGGTTTCATTTCCTCCAACTCTTTTTCTAACATTTCTTTCTCTGCTTCCAACGTATTGCATTCAGCTTTCAAATCAGTATAATCATACTTTAAATTCTCATATTCCTCCTTCAACTTTTCATAATCATCCTTCAGCTTCACATGTTCATCAACTAACTTCACATGATCCTCATCTAACTTCTTGAAGATTTTCAAATTCTGATTATGAATGTCCCAATACTCATCAAATCTTTTCTTCTTCTTCTCATTCGATGCCTTCAACAATTCATTGGCTTCCATCAACTTTGCAACCATATCTTCTAATTCTGCAATTCGCTTTTCATTCTCTGTTTGATCAACACTTGGCACAACATTTGGTGAAGACTCCAAATCTTGTCCAATGTTTTCAGCAAAAGGGGATGATGTGGTTGGAATATCAATAGTACTAGGAACAGTAGCGCCAGCATCAGCTTCCTCAACTATCTGTGCCATAGTTTCAGCTTCGGCCACTACCTCCTATGCATTCTGAACTATATCAATCTCTTCAGTTTCTACCACTGGTTTTGATCTCTTTCTTCGAACATACTGAACAGATACATCTTTTGGGACTTCAACAACAAATTCTTCAACCCCAGAAGCAACCTCAGTAGGTTCTTCTATCTCAACATTCTCAGTTTCCTCTATCTCAGTCTCCATTGGTTCAACCTCCTCTGAATTAGATTCAGATTCAGCATCATCACCACCATCATCATGTTCATCATTACCATCACTATCTTCATCATTGTCACCATCATCATTCTCATCATCTTGATCATCATCACTTTCATCAATCTCTCTATCAACAATATCCATTGGATTAACAATCTCTCCATTCGAAATATGATGATAGACAACCTCTACATCTTCTTCATTGTTGACTATATCTCTCATATAGTCAAACAATTCTACATCAGGCACATTCCCGATACTCATCTTTCGGTAAGATAGATCGTTCATGTCCTCAGTATATAAAATACCTCCTGAATAGCCTTCAACTCTGATGACAGGATATGCAATATTGATCATCAGTTGTAAGAACCTCGGGTACATGAGGAACTTAAACCTTTTGCCCTTGACCAAGTTGAATACAAACCCATTCATTATCCATCTAGAAAAGTTGAATGGTTTGTTCTCTGCTATAGCTACAATTGGTGAAGCAATATCTGACGGGAAGTTGTCAAACCCTGCACTCCTCCTGGACATGCATTGTTGCACAACATAACATAGCAGTTTGTACTTCTTTCCCAACTTAGCCCGATAAAACTGTGACTTTGGAAACACAGGTGGATGACCCATGTTAACAAAACACGTTTTACATTCTTCCATGGTCAGCTGATCATTCATTCCAATCTCATCTTCATCAATCCTCAGAGCATTCCTGATAGCTTCTTCAGAAACTGTCAGTACCCAATCTCTAGTAATATTCCCTCTGACCACAGCAACACCATTCTCATTTCTGACAACCTCTGCTGTTCTCCAAAAGCTCTTAATCAGCCTAGCATATATGACCGGTTTGGCACATATAGCATACACATATTTAGTCCTCTTGATGAACTTGATCATATCCCTGTAACCATCTGTTTCAGGAAGTGATTCATCAAACTTGAGATTCTCCATCTGTTAAAACACAAACAAACACAAAACAAGACAAATGTGTTAGATTCTTCATTAAAACATATCAAAATTTCATAAGTGTTTGAATAAAAGTTAGAAAGCAAAACATTCATATAATCATTTTAACCCTAAATTGAACTAACAAATTGATTTTCATCACTTTGATTAACACAACTTTGAATTTTAATGATTTATACAACATTTTTCATTTTAACAGTTAATCGCTTAAGGCAAAATTTTGACATTTGTATGATGAAGTTGTTTAACATGTTTTAGTTCAGTTTTATCATGAATTTGTCACTTTAAACAGATATTCCATCGTTTTGATGTTTAACTTTTTTTTTTTAAAAGATTCAAAGTTCATCAATGGCGATTTTATCAGTTAAGAACATTTGAGTGATTCAGTTGATTTTAAGATGTTTTTGATGCAAATGAGTGATTGAATGATGATAATCGAGTGTTTTTACACCTAAATCAACATTCGATTTTGGTTTTAACACACAAAATCGAAGTGTTGATTCAATGCCCAAAAACACTGTTCATCATCGTTTTTCTTTTTAACAGTTGATTTGCAGGTCTATTTAGGTCAAAAACACTTAATCACTACCTTATTCAATCGATTAACCTTGTTACAGAGCAAACGATTGAATATGATAACACGGCGATTTTACGTTCAGAGGATTTGTGTGAAAGTGAGTGTGTGAAATGATAAGTGTTTGTGAAGAGGCGGTATTTTGTATCGTCAAAAAACTTTAGGTCAAACTTTAAGTGCCGGGTCAACAAAAGGGACGGGCAAGCTTAAAAAGCCCAATAAGCCTTGCCGGGTCAAGTACTGTAGTGACGGGTCATGTACTGTAGTGACGGGTCAAGTACATACAACAAGTCACAAACATGTGAAAAACACTTGACGGGTCAAGCACTGTAGAGACGGTAAAGGTTAGGAACAACTACACCTGATGGGTTTTTATTCATCACCCGGCAGAATAGTTATCTTCAACATCACCCGGCAATATTTCTTCATCACCCGGCAACACAGTTGCTTTCCTTCTTCATCCGGCTTGCTTTTCTTCTTCACAAGGCAACCTTCTTCACAAGGCAACTTTCTTCACACGGCAACCTTCTTCATTACCCGGCAACACAGTGTCATACCTTTACACGGCAATAAGATTTCTCTTTTACCCGGCTGTATAGTAAACACTTGTCACCCGGCAAGATATCTGACCTTCACCCGGCTGTATTTGACATGATCATTGCCCGGCTGTACAGTGGTCACAATATCTTCACCTTTTTCCTCAATCACCCGGCATGTATCAGACTTACAACATTACCCGGCTAAACAGTTCTTTACCCGGCAGAATAGTTGCATCTGATATCTTTGCCCGGCTATAACACTTGAGCAATTTTCTTCATTTTTCTCGTCTGTTGACTTTTTCAACGTCATTTATTGCACCTGCAAACATTCTCCGACATATTAATTAGACAAGATATCCTTAAAAAGAATGTTTGTCATATTAATTATCAAACAACATTAAACATTGCAACAAATTTAATTTCCAATTAAATTCATTTTTCTTTTCTTTTTTTTTCAAAAATGTTTTTGCACAACCAATTTTTCTATGTCCCGAAGCAATTTCTTAAAAACAAATTACAAGACCTTGGGTTTGTTTTTTAACACATCCAATACCTTTGCTTTTCATACCACATAACCTTGTTATTCAAAACACACTTATTCAAAACAAAATATTTTTATATTTTTGGATTTTTGTAGATATTTTTCTTCAAATTATTCTCCCCCTAAACTTGAAATTTCTTGAAATTTTTAAGTTTAACAAGGATGTTAATGTGTCAATAATGATTCCATATGCCTGCACACACAAAGCACACACATTAAAATAAAGACATATGCAATGCAATGAATCATACTATCGCAGTGAGATCATACCACACATTATCTGAACATGTTTTGCAAGTTTTGAATAGACATTTGACTTATGCTTGATTGAGTGATGATATGAAAACATACCAATTAGCTCGAGTTGACACACTTACTTTTTCAGTATCATGATGATATTTAATGTTCGATTAGAATGACTTATGTGACCCACATGTATACATATGTCAACATATTTCCTTATCAAACACTACCTGAATGCATATTGCACAAAACCTGGTCACTTACAGTCATACACAGTGTGGAATATGGGTTCTATTCGGATTTGGTCCACTTTTGGACTTCTTTTTAATTCCATCTTTGGGAATTTTTCTTTCCTATCGTTCCCCTTGGGAATCTTCTGAATTCCATTTTGGAATTTTGTTTGGTGTTGGTCCACATTTGGGACTCTTTTTGTTCCATTTTGGAATCTTTTGCTGCATCTTGAAGCTCAAAAGAGACTTCGTGTGAGACTTCAGGTCTGTGGGTACCACAACAAAGAAGCTGACGATGCGGTTCATCACACTGAGAAGACTACATCGTTACCCGATCATGCACAACTATCATCACAAGCAATGTATCAAAAGATATATATCTAGACATGTATAACAATGGAACTTAACACAAAGATCATTAAGTTTATGTTTGTCAACAATCAACTTACTTTTTCAGTCTAATTGCCTGAGCTGTCTAGCACATCAATTAACATTCATCAGTCTTTATTTAAAAAATGATGTAACAAATAATGTCTAGTGTAACTATCATTTCTCACTTTGTGCAATATAGATTCTTATGACATGATATTTTCTTTTCTTTTTGCTTTTATATTTTGTTTTTGCTTTTCTATTTTCTTTTTCACGCAAGCACACACAATGCAAAACATAAAGTAAAAGACAAAGGAATCAAAATATAACATCAACTTATTATATTTTTGGCTTTTATATTTTTCTGATTTTTGTTTGTTTTTCGAAAAATAGAATTAATCATGATTGATTAATCCTATGGATTGAATTAAGAATTCAAACCGTCCTGACAAAAAAGATTTTGTGAAAAGATCTGCCAGTTGTTTGTCGGTATGAACCTTAATCAAAATTATTAAACCCTTTTCAGAGTTGTCTCTTAAAAAATGATATCTAATTTCGATGTGTTTGGTTTTAGAATGTTGAACAGGATTAGCAGTTATAAACATAGCAGCAGTATTGTCTATGTAAATAGGAGTTTTTAGAAAGTTAAACCCGTAGTCAAGCAACTGATTTTGTAACCATAAAACCTGAGAACATCCTGCAGATGCAGCGATATACTCTGCTTCAGCTGTGGATACAGAAACATTGGTCTGCTTCTTGCATTGCCAAGAGACAAGCCTAGGACCCAAAAATTGACATCCACCAGTAGTCGATTTCCTGTCAAGAGCACAACCACCAAAATCACTGTCAGAATAGCTATATAATTCAAAATTTCCTTCATAAGGATACCATAACCCAAGATTTGGTTTCCCTTTAAGATATCTGAATATACGCTTCACAGCAACAAGATGCGACTCTTTCGGATCTGACTGGTATCTGGCACATACACACACAGCGTACATGATGTCTGGTCTTGATGCAGTAAGGTACATCAGAGAACCGATCATTGATCTGTATAGTGTTTGATCAACTGCTTTGCCCTTTGGATCCGGTTGAATCTTGCAATTTACATCAGATGGAGTTCGAATTGTTTGACAATCTTGCATCTTGAATTTCTTCAACAACTTCTCAACAAATTTTGATTGATTGATGAAAATTCCGTCAGCAGACTGTTTCACTTGTAATCCAAGAAAGAAGTTAATCTCCCCCATAGAACTCATCTGGAATCTAGACTTCATGATTTCTTCAAATTCTTTGCACATTGACGCACTGGTTGATCCAAAGATAATATCGTCCACATAAACTTGAACACACAATAAGTCGTCATTCTCCCTCTTCATAAACAAAGTTGGATCAATCTGTCCTCTTGTGAATCCATGTTCTAATAAATGCTTGGATAATGTCTCATACCAGATTCTCGGAGCTTGGTGTAGACCGTATAGAGCTTTACTCAACTTGTATACACGATGAGGATAGTCAGGATCTTCGAAACCAGGAGGTTGTCTGACATATACGTCATCTGTAATTGGTCCATACAAGAAAGCACCTTTGACGTCCATTTGGAATACTTTAAACTTCATGAAAGATGCATATGCAAGAAAAACGCGTATGGCTTCAAGTCTTGCGACTGGAGCAAACACCTCTTCGTAATCAATGCCTTCTTCCTGAGTGTATCCCTGTGCAATCAGTCTTGCTTTGTTTCTCACCACAATGCCACGTTCGTCTGGCTTGTTTTTGTACAACCATCTTGTACCAATTGCGTTCTCTCCTTCAGGTAAGTCCACAAGTTTCCAAACTTCCTGTTTGCGAAACTGGAGTAATTCCTCCTGCATAGCCTCAATCCAACTGTTATCTTTCAGCGCCTCTGAAATGTTCTTTGGCACCACTTGAGATAGAAAACACGAATAAAGACAAACATTCGCTTGCTCAGTCTGACTTCTTGTAGTTCTCTGATTCAACGGCCCAATAATCTGAGAGACAGGATGTTTCTTGTGAATTCCATGAATTGGTATGTCACCTCCTTGCACTTGAGTCTCTAGATTAGAAGTATTCAGATTTGGTAGATCTTGTAGTATGGTCGAAGTATGCGGTGTGAAATTTGGGACTTGATCCGGTGAATTGATGAAGTAATCAAAAGATTCTGGAATAACTTCAGCATTCGGATCTGATGATGGTTGATTCTGAACAGATCCACCATCATTAGGAGAAATCACATCTTCTTCATGATTGTTCGATTCTTGATCTTCATTAGAACCAGAAGGACCCGGATCTAGACTGGATTTGACATGATCAGGATTGTGAAAAGACATAAATGGATATTCAGAGTTAAGATTTCCATCTTCGTCATTATCAGAATCGTCACTAAAGCATCCTAAGTCGCCTGATTCCTTCCTTGCGTTTCCTGAAAAATCAAATAAGTTAGAATTGAAGGATTTCGATAATGAATCTAAATCAAATAACCATTCGGGACCATGAGCCACTAACGGAAACGAATTTTCTAAAAACTTGACGTTGATAGTTTCAATAACAGTATTTGTTTTGCTATTAAAAACCCGATAAGCTTTAGAAACAGACGAATAACCTAGGAAAAATCCATCGTCAGATTTTGACTCAAACTTCCCGAGATGATCATTCAAATTTAAAATCGATACCGGACAACCAAATGCTTTCAAGTAAGAAATATTTGGTTTCCTTCCAAACAACAACTCATAAGAAGTTTTCTTTTTATCTTGCACTAATAATGTTCTATTTTGTACAAAACACGCAGTAGCAATAGCTTCGTCCCAAAAAGTGATCGGGATTTTGGCATCTGCGAGCATGGATCTTGCTGCTTCAATTAGTGTCCGGTTTTTCCGTTCCGCAACCCCATTCTGTTGAGGTGTTCTTGGCGCACTGAATTGTCTAGCAATCCCCTTTTCTGCACAAAATAAATCAACATTAGTATTCTTAAATTCAGTTCCATTATCACTTCTTAAAATTTTAACTTTGCATTCCAATTGATTTTCAACTTTAATGATAAATTCTTTTAATAATTCAGCTGTTTCAGATTTTGCATGCAAAAAATAAACCCACGAAAATCTAGTAAAGTCATCTATGATAACTAAACAATATGATTTTCTCCCGATGCTTTGAACGTTGGTCGGTCCAAAAAGATCCATATGTAGCATCTGCAAGGGTTTTGAAATGGAGTTTTCGAGCTTGGACTTAAAAGACATCCGATGTTGTTTTCCCTTCAAACACGCTGGACAAAGATCAGTTGTGGAGAATTTCTTCGATGGGATTCCCACAGCGTGATATCCAGTTACCAAACGGTTCATGTTTCTGAAGTTGGAATGTCCCAGCCGTCTATGCCAAAGCTGACTCTCATCATTTGAAGCATGGGCAATGAGACAGGTTGTTTCGGTTTCGGCATCAATCTGCGACATATCCAATTTGTATACATCACGATCTCTAGGCGCTTTAACCACTACCCACTCATTGTCAATCTTGAAACCTGGTTTAAGAATATAACAGAAAGAATCATCAAAAAGAGTTGAATAAGATTTATCACAAATTTGCGAGACACTTAGTAAGTTAAAGTTCAACTGTGCACAGTAGTTGACTTTATCAAAACTAATAATTCCATTCGAAACAGTTCCTTCTCCTGTGATTTTACCACCCGCATCACCTCCAAAAGCTACATGAGTGCCATTCTTTTGCTTGAAATCCTGAAGCAAGGCATGGTTGCCTGTCATGTGCCGGCTACACCCACTATCAACAAACCACGAGTTGATAGGTCTTCTTGGGCGTACCTGCAATTCAAACATTTTCAGTTAGTTTGGTCAACCCAGGCCCACACGGTCTTGGGTTTTCCGAATTTATCTGCAATTGTAACTTGTTTATATTGAATATTTTGAAAATTTGTTTCATTCATGAGATTTTGATGCTGATAACTGTTGTTTCGCCCATTGGCGTTCATTGACTGCTTTCTTCTTAAAGCCCTGAACCTTTCCTTCAACTGAGGATCAAGGTTGTTTTCAAAATTTTGGTTTCTTACCAACAAAGCTCTCGGCTTAAAATTGTTAACCTGCACACTTCTTGACAAGTTAGAAACAGAATTGTTTCGATTGAAATTTCTCAAAACCGGAGAATGACTTTGACTCATATTTTGAAAACCAAATGAATGATTTCTATTAAAGTTTGAAAACAGAGTCATTTCTCTAGTTGAATTTGATCGAAAGAAACAATCCTTTGTGTCATGGTTTCTTCTCTCACAAATATCACAAAATTTGTTATAGTAACATTCTTCTGAAGAATGGTTTCTTTTGTCACAGAAACTGCAGTACCTGTTAAAGAAACATTCAGCAGTTGCATGATTATACCTATTACAAATTTCACAATGTTTCTTGCTAATCCTAAAGAGCCGATTGTTAACTTTTGATGTTGAACCAAAACGTGATTCATTATCTTGATTATTCGGTTTTAGATTAACGATCTTTTGTGGAGACTTGATTTGAGATTTTGATTGCATGGGACTTTGGTTCGATTTTAAACTGTTCTGTTTGGTTACCTTTTTGTTTTCAATTCTCTTATCATTGACAGCAGAAGACTTAGGACCTGAACCTGTTTTCAGACCAGAGTTAGATTTGATTTGAGCATTGATTTGGTTACCATAAGAACCGTTCATGTCGAAAGTACCTGCAGACACAAATTTGATTGTCTTACCTTTTGACACTTTCTTGACAGGTTTAACTTTGTCAGTTTTAACACTTTGAACTTTTGTGTTGTCATTCGATTTTATGACACTTTTACCTTTTGATTCTTTTGTTTCAGATTGATTTGTCATTGTTTTCGCTTTCTGCTTCTTTGCAGTTGAAACTTCATCCTTCTTCACAGTATTCTTCTTGAGCAACTGAGCAGCAACTTGCGCCTTTTGTTCTTTCTTCCACTTGATATACTCAGGATCATTGAATCCTGAAAATTCACCTTCTTCCTTCATCGATTCTGGTTCTGGGTTAAGCTTTGGATATTCAACAAGTTGAATAAGAACAGGCTCCAGTTTGTTATCAGATTTGTTGCTTGCTTCATCGTCAGCTTCAGTTGTCATTCCTTCTTCTTCTCTCAAACTTTCAATCAACACCTCAGATCCTTCGGACTCGGATTTACTTCTTTGAATTTCTTTGAATTTACGTTCATTTTCAGGTGAATGATCAAATTCATTAAAGTTTTCCGGTAAGGTTTGAGTGATTGAATTTGGCATCGGTTCATGAGTAAAACCCAACCCGGTTTTGTTTTTGTTACCTCTTTCATTAATAAGTTGTTCAACCATTGTTTTACAACTTTTAACTTTCTTTAATTCAACTTGTGTGACAGCATGTTCAACTTTTTCTTGCTCAAAGTTCTTTGTCATTTCTTCAAGTTGTTTGGTAACAAGTTCCAATTCTTTTAAAGTTTTGTTCCATGATTCAGTTAGTGACAAAATCTTCTCATCAGAAATTTTGTGATCAATTTTAAGTTGTTCATGAATCTTTTCATGTTTGCTTAATTTGTCACCTATTTTAAATGAATGAGTTCGATAATGTTCTACTTGTTGAATGCATTGTTCAGAACATAACCTTTCTTTCACATCTAAGGGCAATGGAACATAGTTAGGAGGGAGTTCAGAATTAACCTTTGGTTGCTCAGTGGAAGATGAAGACTCATTGGCGGTAGCCATTAACGCAACTTCGGTTTCAGTCTCTTCAGTAGGATCTGCTTTTACGCTCCAGTCATACTCTTCAGAATCTTCACTATCATCAACCACCAGTTTATCATCCCCTTCTTCAGTCCAGTCTTCTTCAATTTCACATACCAGTGCCAGATTTGATGTAAGATCAGATGTAAACTGTTCTGCATATGCACTCCAGTCGTATCCGTCTTGTACACTTACAACCAATGCTTTAGTCTGATCTTCTGGCTTCTTTCCTTCATCCTTCAACTCAGGCATAGGAAGACTTTGGTATGGCTTTTGAAAGAAACGCTGATTTCTTTGTTGGTAACTTGAAGACGGTTGAGAACTTTGACCTTGACCTTGATTGCTTGAACTAGCTTGGTCATTGAAATTCTTTGGAGCTTTGCATTCTCTTGAGAAATGACCATACTGGTTACAGTTAAAGCACCCGGCCTTAGATTTGTCAAATCCAACTGTCTTGTTAGCATGAGGTTTGTAATTTCGGTTCACATATGCATGCTTTTGAGTTCGATATGCAACCATAACCATTTGCCAATTAAGATCCATTTCTTCAACATCAACTGGATCCATTTCAAATAAGTCTTGAAGGACCACGTCCATTTGACTTAAATGACTTCCTTGGTACGCTTGAAAACTTGCCATAAAAGCAGTAAAGGCAGTTTTAGTCTCGTCATCTTGAAGCAGAATATTCATTACGTCTTTCACCTTAGCTTGAACATTTGAACTTTGAATTTCTGACTGGTTCTTCTGATTCTGATTTTGGGCTTGAGCTCTTGGTGGAGATTGAGGTTGAGAATAAGTTGGTGAATTTGGAAAATATGCTGAATCAGTAAAGAAACTTGCACCAACAAATAAGTCACCCTCATCTTCAAACTTTGTTACATCTTGTGCAAGAAAAGCGTTATCCACAGTATTGGCAGGATTTACCACATACTTATACTGAGTTTGTGAGCTTGATCTATCAGAATTTCTTGATCCTTCATCAATCTCAACTTCTTCAATTTTTCCAATAAGCAAATCAAGTTCCATTGGAAATTTCTCAGTATGTTTCAACAAGGTAACAGTTTGTTTCCATGATGATGGTAAGGCACATAATAATCGATCATTCAAATCTTGAAGTTCAGTCTTCACTCCGAGATTTGTCATCTCAGTAGTTAAGTGAACAAATCTGTTCATCATCTGGTGTACTGTCTCTCCATTAATGTGTTCAAACAACTCCAATTGTCTTTTCAGTTTCGACTTCTTCAAACTTCTCAATTGTTCTCCTCCTTCACATATCGACTTCAGTGCCTTGAAACATGTATAACCAGTCTGATATGCATCCAATCTAGACAGAACTTGAAGTGGCAGTCCCTTGCACATTAAAGAATAAGCCTTGCTATCATTCTTTACTTTCCTCAGATCTTCTGCTGACAAATTATCTTCTGGATAAGGTTCAGTAGAGTCTTTTGTGTAAGTACTAGCACTGTCTGGAGCAGTCTGAGTTGGAATATGAGGACCCTTCTCAATGGATTTCCATAAGTCATTGTCAATTGAACACAAGTGATGTCTCAACCTGATGGTCCAGTTCTTGAAATCTGCACGATTCAAAAGTCTAGGAACACAGTTATCAGAATCATCAGTAGGAGCCATTTTTAACAATTTTTAAAGAAAATATTTTTGGTTTTTGTTAATTTTTGAAAAGAAATGATTAAAATACTAAAATAAAGACAAGTAATTAAAGACAAGATAAGAAACAAGTATTAAAAACAACTAAAGTGAGTCACACGGCAAAACAGTGAAAATCCTTCTTCACCCGGCTAAACAGTGTCTTTGTTCATCACCCGGCAGGAAAAAGTCTTTACACGGCTGAACAGTTACCCGGCTCAATAGTTGTAATAATTTTTGTCTTCACCCGGATGAACAGTTACCCGGCAGCAAGAAAAACTTTGACACGGCAATAGATCTTGACCCGGCAGAATCTTGACACGGCAAAAGTCTTTGTCCGGCTGAACAGTACTCGATCACACGACAAGGTTGTTTACCCGGCAACACAACTGATGCTTACCCGGCTGTATTTTGTTTATCACCCGGCGTAATAGTGTTTTACCCGACTGAACAGTAACACTTTTTCAAGTCAAATTCTTCACCCGTCTAGCACAAATTCCCTACACGGCAATACAGGACCTAATTTCTTCTCAAATCTAAGTCCAAGGAAATTGTCTAAGTCAAATAATTCACCCGGCAAGTTAATCTTCAACCAACATCATACTGTTCATCATTTTCTCCATGAGAATTTTCTGGGTTTTGTCTAAAAACTTGTCCAAATTGTTCAAAATTTACACACAAGCTGTGAAATAGTCCGATTAACAATCCCTTATATCAATCTGTTGGTCCATAATGATCGTGATTTCAGTGCTATGTTGACTTGTTTAACACAAATATATCCAAGACTTGAAGAACAAAGTGTAAAATATCCAAAAAACCCAATAACAAGATTACACACACAAATGAGGTAAATAAGCTACAAAGATAAGTAGAATATGCTCCTAGCACCTCAAATGGAACGATTACACAACACAATCAGTGAATAATAGCTTTGGTAAAAGATGTGCAAAAGTTGTATAAATTGAAGATAAGGTTACAATATATAGTAGTGTTAGGTTCGCTGATAGATTCGCTCTAGCGAATCTATCTAGCGAACCAACACAGGTTCGCTGGGCACATAGGTTCGCCCAGTCGACACCTTAATACAAAAGACAACCTGAACTGCGTGCGAATCTATAGATTCGCCCGTAGGTTCGCTAGTACAAATACAAATACAAGTTGAACGAATACAAACAAAAGTAACACCGACAAGCCGGTGAGTCCAACCTATACATAGTGACTATCAATACTCCCCCTAGGTTGGACCTCACCTGGGGAAGTCTTCTAAATTAGCTCCGTCTTGATGGCTTCAAAGATGTTCGATAAACGTTCCTGCCCTTTCTTTAATTCCGGCCATTGGGTTTGTAATGTCTTCAGAACCGGCCTCATCTTCACTCAAATTCAGCATTGAGTCTACGAACTCAGTATCAGCAGTATCAGCATCAGGCATTTGTTGAACAGTAGTTTCCGCCTGAATCTCTGCAGTAAGCTCCTCGCCAATTTCATCCAAATCAATAACCTGCACCGGTTTCTCAAATCTCTGCTCAATTGATCGATCCAGCTGTCTAGTTAGATCGTCCATGTCCATGCGCTGATCATCCGACCTTCTCAACCTTTCATTCACAGCCTTAAGTTCTGCACGAATCCCCCGGGCTTTGTTTGCGACCTTCACAAACAGGTTCGCTTCAGCGGCAGTGTCATCTCCAGCCCCGTGCTTTATCCTATTCTCGCACAACACTTTCAGATCCTCATCACTGAAGGAAAAGATCTCCATTGGGTCAAATAGTCTGATTTCAGGACGATCTTCTCCACTCAGTCTGATAACTGCCTCACCCGAGCTATTGTCATAGAACCATTTCAGAAAATCCTGCAGTCTCGGTGGCTGAGTGTCGGGAACCCTAACCCTGGTCATAACCTTCGGTGCAGCAATCTTCAACACAATCTTGCCCTTCCACGACACCCAGTGTCTGTCTTTCCTTTGCCTCATCCTCCTCGGCTTCTGGTACCCAAAGTCAACAAAATTTGACTTTGCAGCCTCCTGAATTGTAGCCTCGAACGCACACGCTCTTCCGCTTTCCTCTTTCCCCAACAGAGGTAGCTCTGCCAGCCTACGCAAGTCCCAACGAGGAAAGGTAGCAAAGTGCTTCCTGTTCTTGATGTAACTGATGTCACCGCCCCTTCTTTTGATCATGTAAGCATCCACCAAACAGTTATACTTCCACGCTATGATTTGCCTATCAAGCTGTTTGGTGTTGGGTTCATCCAGGTGTTGGAATATCGGCACTTCGGGAACCACAGCTTCTTCCTTCCTGAACCATTCTGATTTGTCTAAATCTACGTGCTCGAACTGGTAGCTAACCCCCTTTTCTTCAACCTTATAATTTTCCGGCTCATCATCTAAATCTTCTTCACTATCAGCATCGACATCAGTCTCTGGTTCATCTATCAATGTAAAATCCTTACTCGATTCTCCGACCACTTCTTCTCCTTCAAAAATATCTAAATCAATCCCCATCTCTTCATCGAATGTTTCCTCGGCAGCTTTTCCTTTACCTTTGTCACCAAAATCAACGTCCATTAACGGATACCTTGCAATATCCGTTAAGGAGTTCAGCTCTGCTTCAGTCATTGCCGGTTCAGTTCCAACATTTTCCTTCAAACTGTTTAATTCTTTGAAGATCCTCACAATCAAACATTGCTGGTCCTTCATCATTCTACCCATCTCGTATATGACTGTTGATTTTTCAGCATCCTGCTTTTCCAACTCTTCATACTTCACTTTCAAATCAACCAGTTCAGCCTTCAAACTTTCAACCTCAACCTTCAATTCATTTCCTGACCCAGCAGATGTACCCCCGGTATCATGCCTAGCTTTCTTTAACCCTTCAGCGTGTGTATCAGACCTTTTCTTTGTTCGCTGTTCCCTACCAGCATCAATCTCAGCTTCGATCTCATCGACTTCCCTATCAAACGAATAGTCTTTCTCCTTTGCATATGCCTTCCTCTTCTTTAACCTTTTCTCAACCACCTCTATATGCTCTCCGCCCCTTTTTCTTTCCGTCTCCATCAACCTCTGTATATAGACCCATCTGTCAGCAGTATACATGTTCTCCCACAAATAAGCAGTCCTTCCCACACAATCCGATCGCACCGATTTACAATCCTTGAATATCCTGGAATGCATATCCCAGATTTTCAGTTCTGCACCCTCCACCGGCAGATTTGGCAGCTTGTCATTTAGTATCATTTGGATGAACCTGGGATACATTAACCATTTGATGCCTTTGGTAGCGTGAATGTTCTCGAGGAGATAATTGAATATCAGCTTCGCCAGATTTGCCTTCTGCCCTCGGCAGAACAGCACCATAGCTCGAGCCCAGTCCAAGTTTAGCCCGTCCGTACCACCTTTCCTATGATCCAGGCACATGATAAACACGTGTGCAATGTACCTCCAGTCCTGGATCAAGTAGGACTTCACAAATTCCATTTTCTTCTCGCCTGGCATCGGACCCTCATACCCAGCAGTCCGCAATGCCCCGTACACTTCCTCAGCAGTCATACTTGTTAGGGTTATTTCCTGTTAAGAATTTACTTTGTATCTTTATTTATATGTTTGTATAGTTTAGGGTTTATTGTGTATTTTCCTTAAACTTGCATTTTTGTTTGTTATAAAGCATGTAGAGTGCGTGTGTTAGCGGAGAGACTTTTTGCACTGTTAGAGAGAGAATTAACTATGTGTAATTGTTTTCTCCTGCACATTTTTGTACTGCGAATTGCTTTGATCATCAATATACAAGAGAATTTATGAGTATGAACTGTGTTTGTGATTGAATCATTTGTTTGTACGCTTTGTTCTGATCATTTGAGTGATATTATCGATCCAATTGAACCTATCAATTGGTATCAGAGCTTTCGGTTTGTGTTCTTCGCTGTTTCTAAGCAAAACACATCAATATTGCTCAAAATATCATGATCTGAATGAATTGTTGGTGTTTTTAGTTGTGATTCATCATCATAATCACTCCTATACACAGCGATTGTGCAGATTCTATCAGATCATCATCAGATCTGAAGAATTAAGAAGAATAGAAAAAGTACTGTTCGATCAATTTTTGCTCAAAATTCATCGAAGAATGAAGATGTTTTGGATTGATTGATACAAGGATTTGTTAATCGCATCGATTCACAGCTTGTGTGTGAATTTTGGACTAATTGAACAAGTTTTAGACAAAACCCAGAAAATCTTCACGAAGAAGATGATGAACAGTTGAGTTTGGTTGAAGATTAACTTGCCGGGTGATATATTTGACTTAGACATTTTCCTTGGACTTAGATTTTAAGAAGAAATTAGGTCCTGTGCTGCCGTGGAAAGGAATTTGTGCTTGCCGTGTGACGAATTTGACTTATAAAAGTGATACTGTTGAGCCGGGTAATACACTGTTACGCCGGGTGATAGAGAAAATACTGCCGGGTAAACAAACTGTGTAGCCGGGTCATCAACAATCTGCCGTGTGAACGAGTACTGTTCAGCCGGGGAAGCTTTTTGTGTCAAGATTCTACCAAGTCAAAGACTTATTGCCGTGTGAAGTTTTCTAGTAGCCGGGTAACTGTTCATCCGGGTGAAGAACAAAGTATTTTGCAACTGTTTAGCCGGGTAACTATTTTGCCGGGTGAAGACTTATTTCTGCCGGGTGAAGAACAAATCCACTGTTTGGCCGGCTGAAGAAGGATTTTCACTGTGTTGCCGTCTGACTTATTTTAGTTGTTTTTAATACTCGTTTCTTGTCTTGTCTTTAATTTCTTGTCTTAATTTTAGTATTTTAATCACTTATTTTCAAAAATTAACAAAAACCAAAAATATTTTTCTTTAAAAAATTGTTAAAATGGCTCCTAATGATGATTCTGATAACCGTGTTCCTAGACTTTTGAATCGTGCAGATTTCAAGAACTGGACCATCAGGTTGAGACATCACTTGTGTTCTATTGACAATGACTTGTGGAAATCAATTGAGAAAGGTCCTCACATTCCAACTCAGACACAACCAGATAGTGCCAGTACCTATACTAAGGATTCTACTACACCTTATCCGGAGGATAATTTGTCAGCTGAAGACTTGAGGAAGGTAAAGAATGATAGCAAGGCCTATTCATTAATGTGCAAGGGGTTGCCATTACAAGTTTTGTCTAGATTGGATGCATATCAGACTGGTTATACATGCTTCAAGGCATTGAAGTCTATATGTGAAGGAGGAGAGCAATTGAGGAGTTTGAAGAAATCAAAGCTCAAAAGACAACTGGAACTTTTTGAACATATTAATGGAGAAACAGTTCACCAGATGATGAACAGGTTTGTTCACTTGACCACTGAGATGTCAAACCTCGGAGTTAAGACTGAACTTCAAGACCTAAATGATCGATTGTTATGTGCCTTACCATCAAACTGGAAGCAGACTGTTACTCTTTTGAAGCACACAAAAAAATTCCCAATGGAATTAGATTTGTTGATTGGGAAAATTGAAGAAGTTGAGATTGATGAAGGATCAAGAAATTCTGATAGATCAACATCACAAACTCAATACAAGTATGTGGTAAATCCTGCCAATACGGTTGACAATGCTTTTCTTGTGCAAAATACAACAAAGTTTGAAGATGAGGATGACTTATTCGTTGGTGCAAGTTTCTATACTGATTCAGCATACTTTCCAAATTCACCAACTTATTCTCAACCTCAATCTCCACCAAGAGCTCAAGTTCAAATTTCAAGTCAGAATCAGAAGAATCAGTCAGAAAATCAAAGTTCGAACGTTCAAACCAAGGTGAAAGACGTCATGAATATTCTGTTGCAAGATGACGAAACGAAAACTGCCTTCACTGCTTTTATGGCAAGTTTTCAAGCGTATCAAGGTAGTCATCTAAGTCAAATGGACGTTGTTCTTCAAGACTTATTTGAAATGGATCCAGTAGATGTTGAGGAAATGGATCTTAACTGGCAAATGGTTATGGTAGCTTACCGTACGCAAAAGCATGCATATGTGAACAGAAGTTACAAACCTCATGCAAACAAAACCGTTGGTTTTGACAAATCTAAGGCCAGATGCTTTAACTGTAATCAGTATGGTCATTTCTCAAGAGAATGTAAAGCTCCAAAGAATTTCAATGACCAAGCAAGTTCAAGCAATCAAGGTCAAGGACAAAGTTCTCAACAATCTACAAGTTATCAAGGTCGAAATCAGCGTTTCTTTCAGAAACCATACCAAAGTCTTCCTATGCCTGAATTGAAAGATGAAGGAAAGAAGCCAGAAGACCAAACAAAGGCATTGGTTGTAAGTGTGCAAGACGGGTATGACTGGAGCGCATATGCTGAGCAATTTACGTCTGATCTTACATCAAATCTGGCTTTGGTATGTGAAATTGAAGAAGACTGGTCTGAAGAAGGGGATGGAAAGATGATTGAAGATGTGAGTGAAGATTCGGAAGATTATGACTGGAGCGCAAAAGCAGATCCTACTGAAGAATCTGAATCTGAAATTGCATTAATGGCTACTGCCAATGAGTCTTCATCATCCACTGAGCAACCAAAGGTTAATTCTGAACTCCCACCTAACTATGTTCCATTGCCCTTGGATGTCAAAGAAAGGCTATGTTCTGAACAATGCATTCAACAAGTAGAACATTATCGGACTCATTCATTTAAAATCGGTGACAAATTAAGTAAACATGAAAAACTTCATGAACAACTTAAAATCGATCATAAAATTTCTGATGAGAAGATTTTGTCTCTAACCGAATCATGGAACAAAACCTTAAAAGAATTGGAACTTGTTACCAAACAACTTGAAGAAATGACAAAGAACTTTGAACAAGAAAAAGTTGAACATGCTGTCACTCAAGTTGAATTGAAAAAGGTTAAAAGTTGTAAAACCATGGTTGAACAACTTATTAATGAAAGAGGTAACAAAAACAAAACTGGGTTGGGTTTTACACATGAACCGATGCCAAATTCAATCACTCAAACCTTACCGAAAAACTTTAATGAATTTGATCATTCACCGGAAAATGAACGTAAGTTCAAAGAAATTCAAAGAAGCAAATCTGAATCGGAAGGATCGGAGGTGTTGATTGAAAGCTTGAGAGAAGAAGATGGTATGACAACTGAAGCCGATGATGAAGCAAGCAACAAATCTGAAACCAAATTAGAGCCTGTTCTGATCCAACTAGTTGAGTATCCAAAGCTTAATCCCGAACCAGAAACACCGGTGAAGGAAGAAGGTGAATATTCAGGTTTTAATGATCCTGAATATATCAAGTGGAAGAAGGAACAAAAGGCGCAAGTTGCTGCTCAGTTGATCAAGAAGCAAGAAGTGAAGAAAGTGGAAGTTTCGGATGCTAAGAAGCAAAAATCAAAATCAATGAACAATCAATCTGAAACGAAATTGTCAAAAGGCAAAAGTGTCTTAAAATCGAATATTAACACCAAAGTTCAAAGTGTTAAAACTGACAAACCTGCAAAGAAAGTGTCAAAGGATAAGAAAATCAAGTTTGTGTCTGCAGGAACGTTTGATTTAAATGGATCTTATGGTAAACCAATCAATTCTCCAATCAAATCTAACTCTGGTCTGAAAACAGGTTCAGGTCCTAAGTCTTCCGCTGTAAATGAAAAGAGAATTGAAAACAAAAAGGTGACCAAACAGAACAATTTAAAATCGAACCAAAGTCCCATGCAATCAAAAGCACAAACAGTGACTCCACAAAGAAGCGTTAATCTAAAACCGAATAACCAAGATAACGAATCACGTTTTGGTTCAACATCAAAAGTTAACAATCGGCTCTTTAGAATTAGCAAGAAATATTGTGAAATTTGTGATAGATATAATCATGCTACTGCTGAATGTTTCTTTAACAGGTACTGCAGTTTCTGTGACAAAAGAAATCATTCTACAGAAGAATGTTATTTTAACAAATTTTGTGATATCTGTGAGAGAAGAAACCATGACACAAAGGATTGTTTCTTTCGATCAAACTCGACTAGAGAAATGACTCCATATTCAAACTTTCAAAGAAATAATTCATATGGTTTTCAAAATATGAGTCAAAGTCATTCTCCGGTCTTGAGAAATTTCAATCGAAACAATTCTGTTTCTAACTTTTCGAGGAATGTGCAGGTTAACAGTTTTAAACCAAGAGCTTTAATGGTTAGAAATCAAAAGTTTGAAAATAACCTTGATCCTAAGCTAGAGGAAAGGTTTATTGCTTTGAGAAGAAAGCAATCATTGAACGCCAATGGGCGAAGTTATCAGCATCAAAATCTTTTGAATGAAACAAATTTTCAAAATGTTCAATACAAACAAGTTACTATTGCAGATAGATTCGGAAAACCCAAGACCGTGTGGGCCTGGGTTGACCAAACTAACTAAATGTTTTTGTTGAAATGCAGGTACGCCCAAGAAGACCTATCAACTCGTGGTTCGTTGATAGTGGGTGTAGCCGGCACATGACAGGCAACCATGCCTTGCTTCAGGATTTCAAGCAAAAGAATGGTACTCACGTAGCGTTTGGAGGTGATGCGGGTGGTAAAATCACAGGCGAAGGAACAGTTTCGAATGGAGTAATTAGTTTTGATAAAGTCAACTACTGTGCACAGTTGAACTTTAACTTACTAAGTGTCTCGCAAATTTGTGATAAATCTTACTCAACTCTTTTTGATGATTCTTTTTGTTATATTCTGAAACCAGGTTTCAAGATTGACAATGAGTGGGTAGTGGTGAAAGCGCCTAGAGATCGTGATGTATACAAATTGGATATGTCGCAGATTGATGCCGAAACCGAAACAACCTGTCTCATTGCCCATGCTTCAAATGATGAGAGTCAGCTATGGCATAGACGGCTGGGCCACTCAAATTTCAGAAACATGAACCGTTTGGTAACCGGAAATCACGCTGTGGGAATCCCATCGAAGAAATTCTCCACAACTGATCTCTGTCCTGCATGTCTGAAAGGCAAACAGCATCGAATGTCTTTTAAGTCCAAGCTAGAGAACTCCATTTCAAAACCCTTGCAGATGCTACATATGGATCTTTTTGGACCGACCAACGTTCAAAGCATCGGGAGAAAATCATATTGTTTAGTTATCATAGATGACTTTACGAGATTTTCATGGGTTTATTTTTTGCATGCAAAATCTGAAACGGCTGAATTATTAAAAGAATTTATCATTAAAGTTGAAAATCAATTGGAATGCAAAGTTAAAGTATTAAGAAGTGATAATGGAACGGAATTTAAGAATGCTAATGTTGATTTATTTTGTGCAGAAAAGGGGATTGCTCGACAATTCAGTGCGCCTAGAACGCCTCAACAGAATGGGGTTGCGGAACGGAAAAACAGGACACTGATTGAAGCAGCAAGATCCATGCTTGCGGATGCCAAGATTCCTATCACTTTTTGGGATGAAGCCATTGCAACTGCGTGTTTTGTACAAAATAGAACATTATTAGTGAATGATAAAAAGAAAACTTCTTATGAGTTGTTGTTTGGAAGGAAACCAAATATTTCTTACTTGAAAGCATTTGGTTGTCCGGTTTCGATTCTAAATCTAAATGAACATCTCGGGAAGTTTGAGTCAAAATCCGACGATGGATTTTTCTTAGGTTATTCGTCTGTTTCTAAAGCTTATCGGGTTTTTAATAGCAAATCAAATACTGTTATTGAAACTATCAACGTCAAGTTTTTAGAAAATTCGTTTCCTTTAGTGGCTCATGGTCCCGAATGGTTATTTGATTTAGATTCATTATCGAAATCCTTCAATTCTAACTTATTTGATTTTTCAGGAAACGCAAGGAAGGAATCAGGCGACTTAGGAAGCTTTAGTGACGATTCTGATAATGACGAAGATGGAAATCTCAACTCTGAATATCCATTTATGTCGTTTCACAATCCTGATCATGTCAAATCCAGTCAAGCTCCGGGTCCTTCTGGTTCAAACGAAGATCAAGAATCGAACAATCAAGAAGAAGATGTGATTTCTCCTAATGATGGTGGATCCGTTCAAAATCAACCATCATCAGATCCGAATGCTGAAGTTACTCCAGAATCTTTTGATTACTTCATCAATTCACCGGATCAAGTCCCGAATTTCACACCGCATACTTCTTCCATACTACAAGATCTACCAAATCTGAATACTTCTAATCTAGAGACTCAAGTGCAAGGAGGTGATATTCCTATTCATCGAATTCACAAGAAACATCCTGTCTCTCAGATTATCGGGCCGTTGAATCAGAGAACTACAAGAAGTCAGACGGAGCACGCAAATATCTGTCTTTACTCGTGTTTTCTATCTCAAGTGGTGCCAAAGAATATTTCAGAGGCGCTGAAAGATAATAGTTGGATTGAGGCAATGCAGGAGGAATTACTTCAGTTTCGCAAACAGGAAGTTTGGAAACTTGTGGACTTACCTGAAGGAGAGAACGCAATAGGTACAAGATGGTTGTACAAAAACAAGCCAGACGAACGTGGCATTGTGGTGAGAAACAAAGCAAGACTGATTGCACAGGGATACACTCAGGAAGAAGGCATTGATTACGAAGAGGTGTTTGCTCCGGTCGCAAGACTTGAAGCCATACGCGTTTTTCTTGCATATGCTTCTTTCATGAAATTTAAAGTATTCCAAATGGACGTCAAAGGTGCTTTCTTGTATGGGCCGATTACGGATGACGTGTATGTTAGACAACCTCCGGGTTTCGAAGATCCAGACTATCCTCATCGGGTATACAAGTTAAGTAAAGCTCTTTACGGTCTACATCAAGCTCCTAGAATTTGGTACGAGACATTATCTAAGCATTTACTACAAAATGGATTTACAAGAGGTCAGATTGATCCAACTTTGTTTATGAAGAGGGATAATGACGATTTATTGTGCGTTCAAGTTTATGTGGACGATATTATCTTCGGATCAACTAGTGAGTCAATGTGCAAAGAATTCGAGGAAATTATGAAGAGCAGATTTCAGATGAGTTCTATGGGGGAGATTAATTTCTTTCTTGGTTTACAAGTGAAACAATCAGCTGACGGAATTTTCATCAATCAATCAAAGTTTGTTGAGAAGTTGTTGAAGAAATTCAAGATGCAAGATTGTCAAACGATTCGAACTCCTTCTGATGTGAACTGCAAGATTCAACCGGATCCAAAGGGCAAAGCAGTTGATCAAACACTATACAGATCAATGATCGGTTCTCTGATGTATCTTACTGCATCAAGACCAGATATCATGTACGCTGTGTGTGTGTGCGCCAGATACCAGTCAGATCCGAAAGAGTCGCATCTTGTTGCTGTGAAGCGTATATTCAGATATCTCAAAGGGAAACCAAATCTTGGGTTATGGTATCCTTATGAAGGAAATTTTGAACTATATAGCTATTCTGACAGTGATTTTGGTGGTTGTGCTCTTGACAGGAAATCGACAACTGGTGGCTGTCAATTTTTGGGTCCAAGGCTTGTCTCTTGGCAATGCAAGAAGCAGACCAATGTTTCTGTATCCACAGCTGAAGCAGAGTATATCGCTGCATCTGCAGGATGTTCTCAGGTTTTATGGTTACAAAATCAGTTGCTGGACTACGGGTTTAATTTTTTGAAAACTCCTATTTACATAGACAATACTGCTGCTATGTTTATAACTGCTAATCCTGTTCAACATTCTAAAACTAAACACATCGAAATTAGATATCACTTTTTAAGAGATAACTCTGAAAAGGGTTTAATAATTTTGATTAAGGTTCATACCGACAAACAACTGGCAGATCTTTTCACAAAATCTTTTTTGTCAGGCCGGTTTGAATTCTTAATTCAATCCATAGGATTAATCAATCATGATTGATTCTATCTTTCGAAAAACAAAACAAAAATCTGAAAATTTAAAAGCCAAAAATATAATAAGTTGATGTTATATTTTGATTCCTTTGTCTTTTACTTTATGTTTTGCATTGTGTGTGCTTGCGTGAAAAAGAAAAATAGAAAAGCAAAAACAAAATATAAAAGCAAAAGAAAAGAAAATATCATGTCATAAGAATCTATATTGCAAAAAGTGAGAAATGATAGTTACACTAGACATTATTTGGTACATCATTTTAAAATAAAGACTGATGAATGTTAGTTGAAGTGCTAGACAGCTCAGACAATTAGACTGAACAAGTAAGTTGATTGTTGACAAACATAAACTTAATGATCTTTGTGTTAAGTTCCATTGTTATACATGTCTAGATATATATCTTTTGATACATTGCTTGTGATGTTAGTTGTGCATGATCGGGTAACGATGTAGTCTTCTCAGTGTGATGAACCGCATCGTGAGCTTCTTTGTTGTGGTATCCACAGACCTGAAGTCTCACACGAAGTCTCTTTTGAGCTTCAAGATGCAGCTAAAGATTCCAAAATGGAACAAAAAGAGTCCCAAATGTGGACCAACACCAAACAAAAATTCCAAAATGGAATTCAGAAGATTCCCAAGGGGAACGATAGGAAAGAAAAATTCCCAAAGTTGGAATTAAAAAGAAGTCCCAAAGTGGACCAAATCCGAATAGAACCCAGATTCCACACTGTGTATGACTGTAAGTGACCAGGTTTTGTGCAATAAGCATTCAGGTAGTGTTTGATAAGGAAATATGTTGATATATGTATACATGTGGGTCACATAAGTCATTCTAATCGAACCTTAAATATCATCATGATACTGAAAAAGTAAGTGTGTCAACTCGAGCTAATTGGTATGTTTTCATATCATCACTCAATCAAGCATAAGTCAAATGTCTATTCAAAACTTGCAAAACATGTTCAGATATTGTGTGGTATGATCTCACTGTGATATTATGATTCATTGCATTGCATATGTCTTTACTTTAATGTGTGTGCTTTGTGTGTGCAGGCATTTGGAATCATTATTGATACATCAACATCCTTGTTAAACTTAAAAATTTCAAGAAATTTCAAGTTTAGGGGGAGAATAAGATTGAAGAAAAATATCTACAAAAATCCAAAAATATTTTGTTTTTGAATAAGTGTGTTTTTGAATGAACAAGGTTATAAGTTATGAAATGCAAAAGTATTGAATGTGTTGAAAACAAACCCAAGGTCTTGTAATTTGTTTTTAAGAAATTGCTTCGGGATATAGAAAAATTGGTTGTGCAAAAACAATTTGAAAAAGAAAAAGAAAAATGAATTTTAATTGAAATTAATTTTGTTGCAAATGTTAATATTGTTTGATAATTAATATGGCAAACATTCTTTTTAAGGATATCTTGTCTAATTAATATGTCGGAGAATGTTGCAGGTGCAATAAATGATCGTTGAAAAAGTCAACAGACGAGGAAAATTGAGGAAAATTGCTTAAGTGTTATTGCCGGGTAAAGATATCAGATACAACTGTGCAGCCGGGTAAAGAACTGTTCAGCCGGGTAATGTTGTAAGTCTGATACTTGCCGGGTGATTGAAGAAATGAAGATATTATGACCACTGTATAGCCGGGCAAAGAACATGTCAAATACAGCCGGGTGAAGGTCATGAATATCTTGCCGGGTGACTAAGTGTATACTATACAGCCGGGTAATGAAGAAGTTTTTGTTGCCGTGTAAAGGTATGACACTATGTTGCCGGGTAATGAAGAAGTGTGTATGCCGTGTGAAGAAGGTTGTTAAAGGTTGCCGTGTAAAGAAGAAAGCAAGCCGGATGAAGGAAAGCAACTGTGTTGCCGGGTGATGAATAAAGGTTGCCGGGTGATGTCTTGATAACAACTATTCTGCCGGGTGATGAATAAAATCCATCAGGTGTAGTTGTTCCTTAACCTTTACCCGTCACTACAGTGACTTACCCGTATCTACAGTGCTTGACCCGTCAAGTGAATTTCATGTGTTGGTGACTCGTTTTTATGTACTTGACCCGTAACTATAGTACATGACCCGTCACTACAGTACTTGACCCGGCAAGGTTATTGGGCCTAATTTGCTTGTGTTGACCCGGCACTTTAAGTTTGACCTAAAATTTTTTTTTTGACGATACAAATACCGCCTCTTCACACAACACTTATCATTTCACACACTTTCACTTTCACCCAAACACTCTGAACTTCAAATCGCCATTGTTATCATAGTCAATCTGTTGCTCTATAACAAGATTAATAGATTGATTAAGGTAGAGATTATGTGTTTTTGACCTAAATCGACTTGCAAATCAACTGTTAAAAGGAAAAACGATGATGAACAGTGTTTTGAACTTGAATCGACACTTTGATTTTGTGCTTTAAAACTGAAATCGAATGTTGCTTTAGGGTTAAAATCACTCGATTATCATCTTTCAATCACTCATTTGCATTAAAACACCTTAAAATCGACTAAATCAAGTGAAATGTTCTTAACTAACAAAAATCGCCATTGTTGAACTTTGAAACTTTTAAAAGTTAAACATCAAAACGATGAAGCATCTGTTCAAAAAGTGACTTAACTTGTTAAAACTGAACCAAAACATGTTAAACTTTGTCATCATAAATCTATCAAAATTTTACCTAAGTGATCAACTGTTAAAATTAAAACATGATGTATAATCTCTAAAAATTCAATGTTGTTTGATTAAGATGATGAAAATCAGGTTATTAGAACAATGTAGGATTTAACATGATTATGTGAATGTTTTTGTTATCTAACATTTGTTTCTATCACTTATTAAAATTTTTGATATGGTTTAATGAAGATTCTAACACATTTGCCTTGTTTTGTGTTTGTTTTGTGTTTAACAGATGGAGAGTCTCAAGTTTGAACCTAAACATAATATAGTGGCTTGTTTAGATGAATCACTTCCGGAGACAGAGGGTTATAGAGATATGATTCAGTTCATCAAGAGGACGAAGTATGTATATGCTATATGTGCCAAACCGGTCATATATGCTAGATTGATCAAGAACTTCTGGAGAACAGCTGAGGTTGTAAGAGAGGAGAATGGTGTTAATGTTGTTAGAGGCAACATAACCGGGGATTGGGTACTGAATGTGACTGAAGAATCTATTAGGCAAGCTCTGAGGATAGATGAAGACGAGATTGGTATGCTAGATGAGCTGACTATGGAAGAATGCAAAACTTGCTTTGTGAACATGGGACATCCACCTGTGTTTCCAAAGTCACAGTTTTTCAGAGCTAAATTGGGGAAGAAGTATAAATTGCTGTGTTATGTGATACAGCAATGCATGTCAAGGAGAAGTGCAGGTTTTGATAATTTTCCCTCTGACATTGCATCCCCGATAGTGGCAATTGCAGAAAACAAACCATTCAACATGTCGAGATGGATAATGAATGGGTTTGTATTTAACTTGGTGAAAGGCAAGAGGTTCAAATTTCTTATGTATCCAAGGTTTCTGCAACTGATGATAAATATTGCCTATCCTGTGATCAGAAGTGAAGGTTATGATGGAGGTATTTTATATACGGAGGACATGAACGATCTATCTTACCGCAAGATGAGCATCGGGAATGTGCCTGACATTGAATTGTTTGATTATATGAGAGATATAATCAACAATGAAGAAGATGTGGAAGGAGTCTACTATCACATATCTCATGGAGAGGTTGTTAATCCAGCAGATCTTGTTGATAGAGAGATAGATGAAAGTGATGATGGTGAAGATGAAAATGAGGTAAATGATGATGGTAATAGTAATGATGATGGTGGTAATGATGCTGAATCTGAATCTAATTCAGAGGAGGCTGAACCAACAGAGACTGAGTTAGAGGTTGTTGAACCTATGGTTGTAGAAGAACCTGTTGAGGTTGCTTCTGTTGTTGTTGAGAAAGATGTGTCAGTACAATATGTTAGAAAGAAGAAGAAAGTAGTAGAAAAGCCTGAAGAGGTGGATGTGATTGAGATTGCTCAGATAGTAATGGCCGAAGCTGAATCTATTGCACAGATAGAGGAAGTGGATGCTGGCGTTACTGATCCCATTATTGATGAAAACATTGGACAAGGTTTGGAGTCTTCACCAAATGTTGGGCCAAGTGTTGATGAGATCTATGAGGAGAAAGAAAAACGTATTGCAGAACTGGAGGAGATGGTTGAAAAGCTAATTAAAGCTAATGAGTTGATGAAGGCCTCAAATGACCGTAAAAAGAAGAGATTTGATGAATATTGGGATATTCACAACCAGAACTTGAAGATTTTCAAAGAGTTGGATTCTGACCATCTTGAGTTGAAAATCGAGCATGATAAGTTGAAGAATGAGCATGATAAGTTGAAAGCTGAGCATGAGAAATTGAAGGAAGATTATGACAACTTGAAGTATGACTATACTGAGGTTAAGGCTGAGTGTAACACTTTGGAGGCTGAGAAAGAAATGCTTGAGAAGGAATTGGAGGATATGAAACCAAAGAAGGCTGGCTCATCACTATCAGACAAAGATTTTTCTGATGATATAGTTGAAGTGACTGAAACGAATGTGCCTAAAGTGTATCTGACTAGAGCTAGAGGAACTACAAATGTTGGTATTTTGGTAGAATCACCAATTACCATTCCCGATGAAGCTGAAGCTGAAACTGTCAAGATGGACAAAGCAGAGGGAAAGAGAAAGATCGATGCTATTCCAGAAATATTTGGTGATGAAGAAAGTTTTAAAAGGGCGAAAGTTGATGAACCAGTGCAGATTGAGCCGATTCAATCTGTAGCTGTGATTGAGACTGAAAAAGCAACTGGAGATGAGATTACAAAGTCAGGACAGATTGAGCCGATTCAATCTGGTTCTGTTACTAAAACTGAAGAGTTTGTTGCTACTGAAAGTGAAAAAGAAGCTGGTTCAGAAGACACAGTTCAGTTTGAGCCGATTCAAGCTGAAGCTGTTGAAGTAGAAAGTGGGCCTGAAATAGTATCTGAAGTTGCTAGTCAATTTGAGCCGATTCAAACTGACGAAGTACCCATGATTGAAGCGTTAGATGATTTGGACATTGATTGGACTGATTCTGAAAATGAAGCTGAGCCAGAGCCTGTACAAACTACTGTTGAAGAAATGCCTGATGATTTGGACCAAAGATTTGCCTATCTTGAAAGAATGAAGTACAATTCGGTGTTTTTGAATGGGTTGACGGTAACTCAGATCAATGAAGAGTACGAGAAATGCCTGATTCATCAAGATAAAGTTGAAGCAGATAAGAAGGAGATTGTGACTGAAATGGGCGAATGGAATCCATTACAAGAAAGTTTGAATATAGATGACTTACCTCCTACTGAGCTTTATCATCCAAATCCGAATGAAATGACTGCTTTTGAGATGCGAAGTTGGTTGAGTTCGAGGAACTATCCGTATAAAACTTTGCAGAGGTTGAAGTCTGAATCCTTAAGGAGAATAGTGGTCAGCTTCATGAAAACAGAGAAGATGTACAACAAAATGTTTTACTTGGATTATAACAATCCACAGTACTTCGAGTTGACCAAAAGATACAAGGTGTTAGGACCTAAAGAGATTCCTGTGATGGCATTACCTGAAAATGCACACAAAAAGAGGCATGAACATGGATATGTTTCCTAGTGAAGTCAAATCTTATAACATTCCAATGGAGGTTCGTGAGACTTGGCATAAATCATCAACACCTGGAGATGTGGTTAGATCGATGATGAGTAAAGGACAATCAATTGCTGAGTTGTTAGATTCTATGATTGTGCCTGAGAAGAACAAGAAAGTTAAAATAATTGCTTGGAAATATGATGAAGTCTTTGACGCGTTTATTATCAAGAGAGTCAATGGTTTGTGTGACGTTTACCATTACTACTCGAGTATATTCAAGCTGGAGGTTCAGGACCTGAAAGAGTTGAACAAATTGAGGCTAATTAATCACACGCATGCTGAGCGTGGTGATAAATGCGTGATACTTCTTGATGCTGGTTTGAGTAGAACTGCAAAGTTTCTCGACTTTAGAGGTCAACAAGAAGACACTGCATATGTGCAAGCAAAGAAACAGAGAAAGAAGAAGAGATTAGTGGTGACTGAGGACATGTACTTAGAAGAGTTCTCGGACGAATATTTTGATAAAATCACAGATCCTGGATTGAAGGTGATAGATGGAAGTCAAATGACAAAGCCAATACTGAGAGTATTTTACAATCAGGAGACATTTGAACTAAAGCTTGTTCGAAACTTGGAAAATTGGGATGAAGACATGATTACACTTTTCAGTACGTTTGAATTGAAGTTGCTGCATCCTTCATATATAGATTTTCTGAGAAGCTATCGAATGGAGAAGTGTAAAGATGCATTGGCTGAAGCTGATCGAAAGTTATTTGTTGTTATGATTGAAGTGATTGCTGCGGCTACTGAAAAGATTCGAGTGAGGAAAGCTATGCTCAATTCTAATCTCGTGATGGTTGATTTGCCGGAGATAGAATATATGAGGATATCCAGAAAAGGAACCTTGGAGGTGAAAGTCAAAGGCCAAGAGATGCCGTTTGAATTTTATGCTAATATCGATTTTGCAGGTTTGAATCTGGACTCACTTAGACGTATGAATGCTCTGCCAATCCTGACGAATGAATCCAAACCTCGACAAGCCAAGCTCGCTGAAAAGTTCAAATCCTGCATTGAAGAAGCTCTGAAAGAAAAAGAAGAATATAAAGGCCGAGAGTTGCTGGACGTGAAAGAAGAACCAGAAGAATGGTAGAAAAAGATTGAAGATTGATGCTGATAAACGAAGAACAAGATTGAAGATTTTTGAAGATCCAAAGATAAATCTTAGGGGGAGTACTGTTAGGGTTATTTCCTGTTAAGAATTTACTTTGTATCTTTATTTATATGTTTGTATAGTTTAGGGTTTATTGTGTATTTTCCTTAAACTTGCATTTTTGTTTGTTATAAAGCATGTAGAGTGCGTGTGTTAGCGGAGAGACTTTTTGCACTGTTAGAGAGAGAATTAACTGTGTGTAATTGTTTTCTCCTGCACATTTTTGTACTGCGAATTGCTTTGATCATCAATATACAAGAGAATTTATGAGTATGAATTGTGTTTGTGATTGAATCATTTGTTTGTACGCTTTGTTCTGATCATTTCTTGCACACTTACAACCAATGCCTTTGTTTGGTCTTCTGGCTTCTTTCCTTCATCTTTCAATTCAGGCATAGGAAGACTTTGGTATGGTTTCTGAAAGAAACGCTGATTTCGACCTTGATAACTTGTAGATTGTTGAGAACTTTGTCCTTGACCTTGATTGCTTGAACTTGCTTGGTCATTGAAATTCTTTGGAGCTTTACATTCTCTTGAGAAATGACCATACTGATTACAGTTAAAGCATCTGGCCTTAGATTTGTCAAAACCAACGGTTTTGTTTGCATGAGGTTTGTAACTTCTGTTCACATATGCATGCTTTTGCGTACGGTAAGCTACCATAACCATTTGCCAGTTAAGATCCATTTCCTCAACATCTACTGGATCCATTTCAAATAAGTCTTGAAGAACAACGTCCATTTGACTTAGATGACTACCTTGATACGCTTGAAAACTTGCCATAAAAGCAGTGAAGGCAGTTTTCGTTTCGTCATCTTGCAACAGAATATTCATGACGTCTTTCACCTTGGTTTGAACGTTCGAACTTTGATTTTCTGACTGATTCTTCTGATTCTGACTTGAAATTTGAACTTGAGCTCTTGGTGGAGATTGAGGTTGAGAATAAGTTGGTGAATTTGGAAAGTATGCTGAATCAGTATAGAAACTTGCACCAACGAATAAGTCATCCTCATCTTCAAACTTTGTTGTATTTTGCACAAGAAAAGCATTGTCAACCGTATTGGCAGGATTTACCACATACTTGTATTGAGTTTGTGATGTTGATCTATCAGAATTTCTTGATCCTTCATCAATCTCAACTTCTTCAATTTTCCCAATCAACAAATCTAATTCCATTGGGAATTTTTCTGTGTGCTTCAAAAGAGTAACAGTCTGCTTCCAGTTTGATGGTAAGGCACATAACAATCGATCATTTAGGTCTTGAAGTTCAGTCTTAACTCCGAGGTTTGACATCTCAGTGGTCAAGTGAACAAACCTGTTCATCATCTGGTGAACTGTTTCTCCATTAATATGTTCAAAAAGTTCCAGTTGTCTTTTGAGCTTTGATTTCTTCAAACTCCTCAATTGCTCTCCTCCTTCACATATAGACTTCAATGCCTTGAAGCATGTATAACCAGTCTGATATGCATCCAATCTAGACAAAACTTGTAATGGCAACCCCTTGCACATTAATGAATAGGCCTTGCTATCATTCTTTACCTTCCTCAAGTCTTCAGCTGACAAATTATCCTCCGGATAAGGTGTAGTAGAATCCTTAGTATAGGTACTGGCACTATCTGGTTGTGTCTGAGTTGGAATGTGAGGACCTTTCTCAATTGATTTCCACAAGTCATTGTCAATAGAACACAAGTGATGTCTCAACCTGATGGTCCAGTTCTTGAAATCTGCACGATTCAAAAGTCTAGGAACACGGTTATCAGAATCATCATTAGGAGCCATTTTAACAATTTTTTAAAGAAAAATATTTTTGGTTTTTGTTAATTTTTGAAAATAAGTGATTAAAATACTAAAATTAAGACAAGAAATTAAAGACAAGACAAGAAACGAGTATTAAAAACAACTAAAATAAGTCAGACGGCAACACAGTGAAAATCCTTCTTCAGCCGGCCAAACAGTGGATTTGTTCTTCACCCGGCAGAAATAAGTCTTCACCCGGCAAAATAGTTACCCGGCTAAACAGTTGCAAAATACTTTGTTCTTCACCCGGATGAACAGTTACCCGGCTACTAGAAAACTTCACACGGCAATAAGTCTTTGACTTGGTAGAATCTTGACACAAAAAGCTTCCCCGGCTGAACAGTACTCGTTCACACGGCAGATTGTTGATGACCCGGCTACACAGTTTGTTTACCCGGCAGTATTTTCTCTATCACCCGGCGTAACAGTGTATTACCCGGCTCAACAGTATCACTTTTATAAGTCAAATTCGTCACACGGCAAGCACAAATTCCTTTCCACGGCAGCACAGGACCTAATTTCTTCTTAAAATCTAAGTCCAAGGAAAATGTCTAAGTCAAATATATCACCCGGCAAGTTAATCTTCAACCAAACTCAACTGTTCATCATCTTCTTCGTGAAGATTTTCTGGGTTTTGTCTAAAACTTGTTCAATTAGTCCAAAATTCACACACAAGCTGTGAATCGATGCGATTAACAAATCCTTGTATCAATCAATCCAAAACATCTTCATTCTTCGATGAATTTTGAGCAAAAATTGATCGAACAGTACTTTTTCTATTCTTCTTAATTCTTCAGATCTGATGATGATCTGATAGAATCTGCACAATCGCTGTGTATAGGAGTGATTATGATGATGAATCACAACTAAAAACACCAACAATTCATTCAGATCATGATATTTTGAGCAATATTGATGTGTTTTGCTTAGAAACAGCGAAGAACACAAACCGAAAGCTCTGATACCAATTGATAGGTTCAATTAGAATGACTTATGTGACCCACATGTATACATATATCAACATATTTCCTTATCAAACACTACCTGAATGCTTATTGCACAAAACCTGGTCACTTACAGTCATACACAGTGTGGAATCTGGGTTCTATTCGGATTTGGTCCACTTTGGGACTTCTTTTTAATTCCAACTTTGGGAATTTTTCTTTCCTATCGTTCCCCTTGGGAATCTTCTGAATTCCATTTTGGAATTTTTGTTTGGTGTTGGTCCACATTTGGGACTCTTTTTGTTCCATTTTGGAATCTTTAGCTGCATCTTGAAGCTCAAAAGAGACTTCGTGTGAGACTTCAGGTCTGTGGATACCACAACAAAGAAGCTCACGATGCGGTTCATCACACTGAGAAGACTACATCGTTACCCGATCATGCACAACTAACATCACAAGCAATGTATCAAAAGATATATATCTAGACATGTATAACAATGGAACTTAACACAAAGATCATTAAGTTTATGTTTGTCAACAATCAACTTACTTGTTCAGTCTAATTGTCTGAGCTGTCTAGCACTTCAACTAACATTCATCAGTCTTTATTTTAAAATGATGTACCAAATAATGTCTAGTGTAACTATCATTTCTCACTTTTTGCAATATAGATTCTTATGACATGATATTTTCTTTTCTTTTGCTTTTATATTTTGTTTTTGCTTTTCTATTTTTCTTTTTCACGCAAGCACACACAATGCAAAACATAAAGTAAAAGACAAAGGAATCAAAATATAACATCAACTTATTATATTTTTGGCTTTTAAATTTTCAGATTTTTGTTTTGTTTTTCGAAAGATAGAATCAATCATGATTGATTAATCCTATGGATTGAATTAAGAATTCAAACCGGCCTGACAAAAAAGATTTTGTGAAAAGATCTGCCAGTTGTTTGTCGGTATGAACCTTAATCAAAATTATTAAACCCTTTTCAGAGTTATCTCTTAAAAAGTGATATCTAATTTCGATGTGTTTAGTTTTAGAATGTTGAACAGGATTAGCAGTTATAAACATAGCAGCAGTATTGTCTATGTAAATAGGAGTTTTCAAAAAATTAAACCCGTAGTCCAGCAACTGATTTTGTAACCATAAAACCTGAGAACATCCTGCAGATGCAGCGATATACTCTGCTTCAGCTGTGGATACAGAAACATTGGTCTGCTTCTTGCATTGCCAAGAGACAAGCCTTGGACCCAAAAATTGACAGCCACCAGTTGTCGATTTCCTGTCAAGAGCACAACCACCAAAATCACTGTCAGAATAGCTATATAGTTCAAAATTTCCTTCATAAGGATACCATAACCCAAGATTTGGTTTCCCTTTGAGATATCTGAATATACGCTTCACAGCAACAAGATGCGACTCTTTCGGATCTGACTGGTATCTGGCGCACACACACACAGCGTACATGATATCTGGTCTTGATGCAGTAAGATACATCAGAGAACCGATCATTGATCTGTATAGTGTTTGATCAACTGCTTTGCCCTTTGGATCCGGTTGAATCTTGCAGTTCACATCAGAAGGAGTTCGAATCGTTTGACAATCTTGCATCTTGAATTTCTTCAACAACTTCTCAACAAACTTTGATTGATTGATGAAAATTCCGTCAGCTGATTGTTTCACTTGTAAACCAAGAAAGAAATTAATCTCCCCCATAGAACTCATCTGAAATCTGCTCTTCATAATTTCCTCGAATTCTTTGCACATTGACTCACTAGTTGATCCGAAGATAATATCGTCCACATAAACTTGAACGCACAATAAATCGTCATTATCCCTCTTCATAAACAAAGTTGGATCAATCTGACCTCTTGTAAATCCATTTTGTAGTAAATGCTTAGATAATGTCTCGTACCAAATTCTAGGAGCTTGATGTAGACCGTAAAGAGCTTTACTTAACTTGTATACCCGATGAGGATAGTCTGGATCTTCGAAACCCGGAGGTTGTCTAACATACACGTCATCCGTAATCGGCCCATACAAGAAAGCACCTTTGACGTCCATTTGGAATACTTTAAATTTCATGAAAGAAGCATATGCAAGAAAAACGCGTATGGCTTCAAGTCTTGCGACCGGAGCAAACACCTCTTCGTAATCAATGCCTTCTTCCTGAGTGTATACTGTTAGGGTTATTTCCTGTTAAGAATTTACTTTGTATCTTTATTTATATGTTTGTATAGTTTAGGGTTTATTGTGTATTTTCCTTAAACTTGCATTTTTGTTTGTTATAAAGCATGTAGAGTGCGTGTGTTAGGGGAGAGACTTTTTGCACTGTTAGAGAGAGAATTAACTGTGTGTAATTGTTTTCTCCTGCACATTTTTGTACTGCGAATTGCTTTGATCATCAATATACAAGAGAATTTATGAGTATGAACTGTGTTTGTGATTGAATCATTTGTTTGTACGCTTTGTTCTGATCATTTGAGTGATATTATCGATCCAATTGAACCTATCAATTGGTAGGGGCAGACACGTCCAAACAGTCTCTTACCCGGCTAGGGGGGGGGCAGACACGTCCAAACAGTCCCTTACCCGGCTAGGGGGGGGGCAGACACGTCCAAACAGTCCCCTTGACCCGTCTGGGGGGGCAGACGCGTCCAAACAGTACCCCTGACCCGGCTGGGGGGGCGAAACGCAAAAAATTGCCAAAAAACACCCAAAATTCATTTCTAAGTGTTTTAAGTGCTGAATATTCATCCCGAAAACATTATGGGCTGAAATTTTTGTCCAAACCGAGCACTTTTAATAACATATTAGCTCTCATAACCCAAATCATCTTCACAAATACCAAATCTCCCAATATCAAACATGAAAAACGTGATCCAAGAAGAAAATAAAATAGAAAAGATGTGCACCAAAGAATGTTTTGAACAAATTGAAGAGTACAAATTATATTCACTTTGGATTTGTGAAAAACTCAAGAAAGAAGAAACCATGCACAAGAATCTGAAAGAACAACACGAAATATCTGAGCACAGAATCACATCTCTTCAAGAGTCACTCAAGAAAAGTGAACAAGAAGTTACAAATGGAAAGAATGAAGCTGAAACATCAAATGCACACTCATCCAGTGTGATCAAAGATTTGCAAGAAGAGATTCTAAAGTTGAAGAAATTGTCTGAGATGTCTAATTCAGAGAACACCATTCTGAAAACCAAGTTGCAAGAAGAACAAGAGAAACACGCAAGTCTTCAAGAAGATCACAAACTGTGTGAAGATAGACTCAAATCTCTTACACAGAATGTTGATTCAATGCTTACCGAAAAGCATAATCTGAATGTTCAACTCATGGAGCTCACTGATAAACTCAATAGATCACAATCTGATCTTGTGCTTATCAAAGAAGAAGTCGAAAAAGAAAAGTCTGTTGAAAAGAAAGATGAGAGAGTAGTGCCAACCGGAATTGTTGGATCACTATCTTCTCAAGAAGAAGAAGAAAAGACACAAGAGTTTCAGTCGAAGAAGAAGAAGAAGGTTAGAAGAAAGAAGAGCAAAGCCAAGAATAACAAGACAAAGGGCGCTTCATCTGATTCTACACCACAGACTCCTTCTACTTCAAAGTCTCAAGATTCCGAATCCCCGAGTGATTCAAACAGTGACGTATACTGTTTAATCTGTGACTCTGAAACTCATCATATCTCTGATTGTATTTACAGTCAAGGTGTCTTTCCTTTTGGGTCAAAAGGTGACAAGTTCAAGACTCCAGCTCCTTCAAGAAAGATTCAACAAGATTCAGAGGTCAAAGCTTCTCAGAAACAACAATCTTCAACAGCAAAGACTTCTCAGAAGAAAGGAAAGAAGTCTCCCTTCAAGGCTCATCAGAAGTACTGCGAGATATGTGAAATGTACAATCACATGACATCCGAATGCTACTACAACAAGTACTGCATCAACTGTCAGATGTACAACCACGACACAATGGAATGTTACTACAACAAGTATTGCTCTATTTGTGACATGGTCAATCACAACACATCCGAGTGCTACTACAAGCCGAGAAGGTCAGTCCAAAGAAGTTCATCGCGTGCATACCCTTCCAGGTACATTTCTAACTTTAAAAGATCTAATCATAGACATTCGTTTGATGAAAATCAACATGTCAATGATTCATGGACACCAAAGTTTGTCAAAAATAAAAAGGGAAATCATGATTTAAATGATAAAATGATTCCAATTGTGAATCAATCTTTGAATAAGAAATATAGTCAACAAAACCTGTTTTTAAATGAAATTCACAATTTGTTTGAAAATGACTATAATTACTCTTTTGACAAACAATCCATGAAAGAAGATGAAAGTACAAATTACATTGTATCATCAGAACCACCATCTGAAGGTATTCCTTGCACTTATGAGAATATCTCTTATGTTGATGAATTTGGACGACCTAAAACCGAAATGGTTTGGGTCATTACCTCTAACTGATTTGTTAGTGTGTTAGGGACAGTTATGGAGGCCGGTCAAACAAAGAAAAGAAGACCGTGGCTGATCCCTTATCATGACAAGATACCGAATCTTGTTCATGATGTCTTCGATGCAACTGACACCAAATGGAGTTGGAAACAAAATGGAATCATTGCAGGAATGTTTAAAAAAAAACATTTTCAAAAATCAAACAATGATGGCAGTGCAAGAAACAACCGATGTTTCATTTCGTCTGTTTAGATTAAGTATATTGCATGCACACTTTTCATACGTTGATAACATATCTGCCATTTTTTTTTCTTTAAACTTTCAATTTTCCAAGAAATTTAAAAGTTTAGGGGGAGAAATCATTATTAAAAAAAAAAAACATGATAAAACCAGAAAAATCCAAAAAAATATGTTGAATCTACTTGCACGTACATGAGAAATGATAGATACACTAGAGTTATTCGACACATCATTTTTAAAACAATAAAGACTGAAGCGTGAAAATTGATGTGCGAGACGGCTCAGACAATTATACTGAACAAGTATATTCTTTGATGATTTAACTAAATTCTAATAAGTTTTTGTGGTTGAAACGTCTTTGTGCATGTGAAACGTTTATACAAATCAAATAGATATCTTGTGACGCAACGATATACATCGGGTAATGATGCAATCTATTCAGTGTGATGAACCGCATCGTGAGCTTCTTTGTTGTGGTACCCACAGACCTGAAGTCTCACACGAAGTCTCTTTTGAGCTTCAAGATGCAGCAAAAGATTCCAAAATGGAACAAAAAGAGTCCCAAATGTGGACCGTCACCAATCAAATTCCAAAATGGAATTCAGAAGATTCCCAAGGGGAACAATAGGAAAAAGAAAAATTCCAAAAAGGAATTCAAAAGAAGTCCCAAAGTGGACCAAATCCAAATAGAACCCAAATTCCACACTGTTTATGATTGTAAGTGACCTAACGTGTTGAGTTGTTCTCAGGATATTTAGATGAAGTGTATAACTTTCTAATGTGCAAAGTATGGGTCACTCAAAACTTATTCTTAATCAACCTAATTGATCATCAAGAATAGAAACAGTAAGTGTGTCACTTCGAGCTAATTGATTTGTTCAACAATTCATCACTCAATTACTTCACAATTCAAATGTCTATTCTCAAAATTGCAAAACATGTGTTGGATTAATTGCTGGTATGATCTCATTGCAGGTTAAAGATTCAGAATGTAAAGAGAAAATTCCAAAAAAAAAAAAATATCAAAAACATTAAAAATTCAAAAACACCAAAAAGATTGTCATTTTTAATCTTTTTCTTTTGTGTTGGCAGTTTAACATGTGTTATTGATGTAGGAGTTGTTCATCAAGCAATATCTCATCCGATTGAGAACTTAATCTTTACATTGATGATAAATGCACATTATTGCCTGAGTTTTAATGTTTTTCTTTGAGTTGCAGGAACAGTTTCCATTGCAGAACAAGCTTCCACGCGACTTGAAGATGTTCCTGTTCAAGCCTGATTCCAGTCCAAAGATCTCCAAGTCAGATTGCTGAGTGTTAAGAATCCTCCTCTTAATATCTCATACACAGATCCCATTTACCTCTAAAGCAAAAGTTGAGGGGGAGTATTCTAAGTCAAAGAAGTCTTCTCATTCTACTTCAACCGTTGAAGAAGATCCCGTTGCTGATATATAGATTCACCGGAATCTACTCTCTGCGTATTTCTTTCCATAGCCTCTGATGTTACTTAAAAGGGAGAGAAGGATGCAGATTGCTTGTTGAAAGACAGAGTTTTGATAGCATCATCTTAGGGGGAGTACTGTTGGGTCCTCTTGAAGATAATGCATTCCAAAACTTTAAGTTGCTCTCTATACTCGTCACATGAAGATTTAAGCTGATATGTCTGATTTGTAAAGTGTCATCTTAGGGGGAGTACTGTTGGGGTTATTTGAAGATGTCACTTTCCAAATATAAGCGAGTGAAGATATCGAGCATCATCACGAGCAAGCACGGGTGAAGACGTTCATTAATTGTATTTGTCTTAGAATATTTGTGTAATCGTTTTGTGCTTAATTGCACACTTTTAGGTTACTTTGTAAGGTGAATGGTATAGACTATAAATACCATCACCTAGGTCATTTGTTAGAGAGTTGCCTATTCTAGTTAGTCATATTCTCTTGTCACATCCTTTGATCTAATACAATTTACCTATTCAATCTTCATCATACTTTGCATTGATCTTCATGAACATTCAAGCATCAATACGTGATCAGTGAGATTCCGCATCACTGATTGCAAACAACATCACCAAACAATCTCAGATCTAGATCCAAGCTCGCTCCTTCTCGAACTATCAATACTTACTTCCTCTCCTACATCCTCTTCCAACTTCAGGACTCTAGCCAGATCGGCTTCAGTAAACTCCAAGTCATGGCCACAGACTTTGGCACAGATACGTGACGGCTGTACCGACACGTTCATGACAGCAGTTCGCCAGAAATCCCGAACGTGCGTCTCATATATAGAAGGTGAGTGAGAGATGGCATAATGTATATGTGACGACTTCAGCCATTTGATAGAGTCTCTATAGCTGCTGGCCTTTTCATGGTTTTCATCAAGCAAAGCACACATGTTGTGCTTTTTCTCAAAGAATAATGTCGACATTGTGCCTGAAAAACAAACGAAGATTGATCAGAAATGAAGATTTGAAAAACAGTTAATAGATTCGCTGGAAATTAGGTTCGCTGGTATAGCGAACCTGAGATTTTGGCACCAGAACCTATAGATTCGCTGACATGAAAAGTCAGTCATTGTGGTCGAGCGAATGTATAGGTTCGCTAGCAACAGTCGGGCGAATCTATGTTGTTGCGCGGGCAGCATAACGACATAGGTTCGCTCGAAGTTTTGAACTTTCGTTCAGATTCGCCAGACGAACACATAGGTTCGCTGGAAACCCTAGTTTTTGAAAAACGGCAAAAATCAAGTACAGTCCATCATTATCAAGCATTTAAACCAACAAACAAGTAGTATAATCACTAAACGAGGCTATTATGAAGAAAAACCCTAACAACTAACACAAAATCAGTCATTTAAACACCACATAATCAAAGATCGACAGATTTAACAAGTTTAATGAGCGATTAAGAGTTTAAAACACTGATTAAGGAGTAGGCGATGACATACCAGACCAAAAGGAAGTATAGAAGTGTGAAAAATCGGTGAATAAGTGAGACTCGAACGTGCGACGGTTGAATTTTTTTGAAAAACGTGCTACAGTGGTGACAGCGAAAGTTTTGAAAAACTTCGTTGTCACAACCTATATATACACACATAGGTTCGCTGGCAGACAGTCCAGCGAACTTAATACAGGCCAGCGAACTTATGTACAGCGAACTTTTAGATTCGCTAGAAGACCAAGAGTCAAAAAAAACAACATGCGGCGACGGTGCAAAAGGTTGTTGCGGGCGAACCTGAGATTTGGGCGATCCTATAGGTTCGCTAGCAGGTTCGCTCGCACACAAATTAAAATATTTCTGGATTTTCTTAAATTTTAAAATCTTTGTAAATCCGTGAAAAACGTCCCACGATATCAACGCTCCAAAAATAAACATATACACATATAATCCTAAAATTACTAGTAATAACAAGATAGAAGTTAAAATTAAAATAATATAAAATAAAATAAAATAAAGAAAAAGTTTTTAAACGCTGATAAGGATATATATTCTTCATGATGTTTTGAGTAGAATCCGGAGAATCATTGATTGGCGGGATTGCAGATATGTTTGTCCATTTAAACCCATGCCTTAGTCCTTTCAACAAGAGATCAGCAGCTTCTTTTATCATGTTTATGGTTTGATTGAAGAAGCTCAGACAACTCGGTCCCCACAGACATTTAGGTAAAAAGAAACAAGTTCTGTCATCAGGGTATATCTGAGCAATACGATTGACTTTGCTTGAATTTCAATGATCAACTTTTGAATGTTGACCGATGCATTAGCTTCTTTTGACACTTGTGCAATTTTTGCATCTTTTCTTTGTGAGTGGGGCTTGTCAGCAATTGATTCTTTTGAATACAATGCGACTTATTATTTGGGAAACTCAAATAGTCTAGAGCTTCAGGTCTATACTTACGTATAACAGAGGAGATAAACATTTGAGCATGCTCGGTGAATCTTCAGGTCAATACTTCCGTATAGCAGAGAAGATCCACCAACTCCAGGTCAATACTTCCGTATAGCAGAGGAGTTAAGCACTTTGACTCAATACGTTCTGAGGAGTTAACGAGTAACTCACTCAGAGGCTTTTCCGAAGAGCATCACTAGCAGCTTTTTATTTTATTTGTTTTGCATACTAGAAACTCGATTCGGGGATAGGGCGAGGGTGATTTGGGATTTTTAGGGAAATCAAGACAAAGATTTGACGCTCTCAACCCATTTTTGACAGAACCATTATCTTTGTGCAATCCAATCATGTCAAGGAGATAATCCTTGTTGTCGAGATCTTGAGCATTATGTTTGGCTGCACAATCACTGTTTACTTCGTTTTCGGGCTGAGCCTATCTGACATATCCCAAACGCAATGCTTCTGACCTCCTTCAACGACTCTTCAACATCAATCAAAACGGAGATCCTGAAATAGCAAAATTTGAAAAACTATAAATAGTTAATCTTTTATATCTCCCCCAAAATTTCTACATTATAGCTATCTAATAAGAAATTTTTGTTTTTCAGATTTTCCTTAATATATATATACAGAAATAAAAGAAAGATAAAAGAAAATAAAAGGAAATGAAATAAAATAACGGAGCGATGAGTTGAGTGACCCACGGATTTTTCAAAGAAGAAAGAGAAGATTATTTACATATTTACAAAAGGATTCTCACAGAAAAAGGTTTTCAAAAAGATATAAGACCCAGCATGGAGATCAGTTCATAAAAACGTGGTTTGTCAAAAGTTTTTGTGAAAAGATCAGCTTTTTGCTTTCTAGTTTCAATAGGAATAATATCAATAAACCCCTTTTCCTGTGCATCCCTGATTGCATGAATTCTTGTTTCAATGTGCTTGGTTCGAGTGTGATGAATAGGATTCTTGGCAATTCCAACAGCAGCTTCATTATCACAAAAGAGTGGCGTATGAAGAAAGTTGATGCCATAATCCATCATCTGATGTTGAATCCACAGCACTTGGCAGCAGCAACTTGAAGCAGCAATGTATTCTGCTTCTCCTGTGGACAGAGAGACAGTTGTTTGTTTCTTGCTTTGCCAGGAAACAAGACATTCTCCAAGGTATTGACATCCACCAGTGACTGATTTCCTGTTAATCCTGCAACCAGCATGATCACTATCAGAAAAAGCATGTAAATCAAAGTTCCCACCTTTTGGGTACCAAAGTCCCAAACGAGAGGAACCCTTAAGGTAGCGAAAAATGCGTTTAACAGCTTTCTCGTGTGATTCTTTTGGATTGGCTTGGAAACGAGCACAGTAACACACGGCAAATGTAATATCTGGACGGCTTGCAGTGAGATACATGAGAGATCCGATCATCGAGCGATACCGATGAGCATCCACAGGATTCCCATTATCATCGGAAGTAAGGCATGTTTGAGCTGTAAAAGGAATCAGTTCAGGAGAAGAATCATCCATGCCAAACTTCGTGAGGATTTCTTTGATATATTTCTCTTGGTGGATTAGAATTCCATCAGGCTTTTGCTCCACTTGCAGCCCCAAGAAGAAACACATCTCCCCCATTATGGTCATTTCAAAGCGTTCCATCATCACCTTCTCAAATTCTCTACACAACCCTTCATTAGTCGAACCAAAAATGATATCATCAACATACACTTGAACGATCAGCAGCTCGCCATCCACCTCTTTCTTGAACAATGTCATATCTATACTCCCACGAGAGAAACCTTTGCTGAGAAGATACTGTGTCAGAGTTTCATACCAGATCCGTGGAGCTTGATGCAACCCATACAAGGATTTATCAAGCTTGTAAACCTTTGACGGGAAATCGGGATCCTCGAAACCTGGTGGTTGACAGACATAGATCTCCTCATCGATATCTCCATATAGAAATGCACATTTCACATCCATCTGATAAACCTTAAAGTTTTTGTTCGCGGCATGAGCAAGAAAGATTCTGATGGCTTCCAGGCGAGCGACTGGAGCAAAAACTTCGGTGTAGTCAATCCCCTCTTCTTGAGCAAACCCTTGAACAACCAGTCTCGCTTTGTTTCTGATTACAACACCACGATCATCTGGCTTGTTTCGGAAAACCCATTTAGTGCCGATTGGACACTTATTAGGAGGAAGATCAACCAATTCCCAAACTTTAAGCTTCCGAAATTGCTGCAGCTCCATTTGCATGGCATCCACCCAACTTGGATCTTCAAGTGCCTGTTTATAATTTTTTGGAACAACTTGAGACAGAAAGGCAGCATAAAGACATTCATTAATCAAACCACTCTGACTCCGAGTTCGCACACCATCAGTAATAGATCCAATGATATAATCGTGAGGATGGTTTTTCAGGGTTTTGAAGTCAGTGTTGAGTAGTAAAGGATTTGGATCGGTTGAAGGTGTTTGATTAGATGGTTGTGGAGGTGTAGGTGATGGGATGGTGTTGGATGTGGATGGAATGTTTGGTGGAGAAGTTTGAACAGTTTGAGATGGTGGAGGTGATGGAATGTCAAATGAAGTGGGAGGTAGTTGTGTGGCGGATGTTGAAGGTTGTGGTTTTTGATGGTGTAGATGGATGATTGAAAATAGAAACTGATGTGTGTGGAATAATATCATCATCGTCAGAGTCAGGAAGATTAAATGATGAAAATGGTGGTGGAATCATAAAACCATGCCGGTTCGCTACCAATACTGGTAGTGTTTGATTCTTGCCAATCAACATAGTAGGACTCTTGTACAATCCGCGTTCGCTTGTTGTAAACGCGATACGCCTTTTGCGTGTTAGAGTATCCCACAAAGAAGCATTCATCAGAGACAGCACCAAACTTCGTCTTCTGATCTTGAGTATTCAAAAGAGTGCAAGAACATCCAAAGGGGCGTAGAAAATCAATCAGCGGCTTAATCCCTCGAAACAGTTGGTATGAAGTCTTCATCTTTTCCTTGACAATCAGTACCCTGTTAAGAACATAAGCTGCACAATTAACTGCTTCAGCCCAGAAAATAATTGGAAGTTTTGACTCAATCAGCATAGTCCTAGCGGCCTCCACAAGGGTTCGATTCTTCCTTTCAGCAACACCATTTTGTTGTGGTGTTCGGGCGGCGCTGAACTGTCTGAGAATACCCCGTTGTTCACAGAAGGAGTTGAAGATGTGGTTTCTGAATTCAGTTCCGTTATCGCTTCTGATGGCTTGAACCTTCTTCTTTCCAAGAACCTCGATTAGAGGTATTAGCTTCATCAACTCTTCGGCAGTCTCACTCTTGTTTGCCATGAATCTCACCCAGGTGTACCTTGAGTAATCATCTGTGACAACCAAGCAATAAGACTTTTTAGCAATAGATTTGACACTTATTGGACCAAATAAATCAGTATGTAACAATTCGAGGGGTTCTGAGATGGTATTTGTAATTTTAAGTTTATGTGGCTTTTTGTGCTGTTTTCCTTTAGCACAAGCCATGCATTTCTCAACCACAGAAAAGTCTTTTAGTGGTAAACCCCTAACCAAATTGTTCTTAACCAATTTATTCAGAATTTTAAAATTGATGTGTCCTAAACGTTTATGCCATAAAAATGATTCAAAAGATGATGCTTTAGACAGAAGACATGTCACAGTGGAATTTGATTCCTGTGATCCCATATTCAGCATATAGGTATCATTTCGTCTCGGAGCTCGCATGATCACCATATCTTCAGGAATAGTAAACTCTGGCTTCAAGAACAGGCATTCATTTGGAAGAAACATCACAGGAATATTTTTATCACAGATTTGTGATACACTCAGAAGATTGAATGCTAGTTCAGGGACATAATTGACGTCTTCCAAAGTAAGTGAGCCATTTGAGACTTCTCCTTGACCAATCATCTTCCCACCTTTCTTATCTCCCGCAAAAGCAACATAACCTCCATTTATGATCCTATAGTTAGTCAGAAGATCCTTCAATCCTGTCATATGTCTGGAACATCCGCTGTCAATATGCCAATGACTATTTACAACAGCATTTGAATGTTCCTGACATTTATTAAAAGAAAATAAAAAGTTAGACCTTTGCAATAGGCACCCAAGTCTTTGTGTACTTGGGTGGTTGAGCAGGTGAAGAATTACAAAAGAAATTATTTACAAAAGTGTTTAATCTTTTTCCGAAGGATTTTTGCTTTGAGCTATTTTGGATTAACTTAGGGCATTGCTTGACAGTGTGACCAGTATTTCCACATTTAAAACAGTGAGATTTAAAACCAGTTTTGGGAACTTTGTTAACAGGAATTTTATCCATTTCAATTTCCTCATCACATTCAGACAGTTGTGAGTTGCAGTCACTGTAAGTGTCATAGAGTTCTTTTAACTTACCTGTTGTGACTTTAACTGTATCAGATTCAGGTTTTGGTTTAAGAATGTATGAAAAAGATGATTCCTTCTCTTTTGGTTTTGAAATTCTCACAGGTGTGAAAGATGGAATTTGATGAGTGAAGAACTTTTGAAAACAGTTTGTTTTGGTTTGACTTTCAGAGACATGACCTGAAAGTTTGTCTATGTCATTCACACACACATTTTCAATCAAATCATCATTCAACACATTAGGGTTAGAAGTAGAGCACCCTAGATTACTATTAAACATGGAATTGTCTGAATATGACACATTACTACAAACAGAGTTAATTAAACTAATGTCTTCAAAAGACTTCTTGGAATCAGAACTACTGCAATCACTACTGCCAGAACAACCGAGCCCAACACTCCCACCATATGCGTAATCCTCTCTAACTTCCTTAAGATTTACTTCACTTAAACCTGCAATGGAACTGTCAGTATCATTCTGCATAATCTCTTGAATTAACTCATTTGAGGGATGAGGAATAGGTGTAGGAGAGTAACAGAAAGTACTCGGTGGAGGATATGCATATGTTTCATTTTTACTAAGACCCAAACCCGTCTTAACTCTGGCCCCCCTTTGTTTCTTGCACAGTTCCTCCCTTTTCATACCAGATATAGTCCACTGCTGCAATTTGTTTTTAAGTTTTCTTGCTTCAAATTCAGCAAGTGTAACTTGCTCAGTCAAGTAGTTAATTTCACAGTTCTTTTCTAAAAGAGTTCTTTTTAAGTGTTCATTTTCTTTTAAGGCTTCTCTTAACTTAACAAAATATTTTGACTCACTTAATTTAAGCTCTTTGATGGTTCTTTTTAATTCGTTTTCGTTTGACATTAACAATTTATTAGCTTTGTATATGCCAATTAAACGAATTTTGCAAGCAGATGAACACATATCTTCAATGACATCGTAAGGAAGACCAGTTACCAGTTTTTCGGCAGCCAGAGCACGATCACATTGGCAGTAGGGAGTGCTTCTTTTGAATTCATCAACTGCATCTAGCCTTGCCTTTTCAATCATTTCTTCCAAAGTAAGCTTCGACTCCTCCTCATGCTTCACTTCATTAACAGCAGCTTCACAAACCAACCCAGAATGATTCAGATGCCCTTGAGCAATAACATCTGATTGAACTTTATCAACATTCTTCACTTTCTCTTCCTCATCCTTTCCATAAAATTCTTTGAACGGATCAAAGAGATTTATATCGTTGTCATCAACCTCAGCAATCTCAGCAACAAGGGCATGGTTAATCTCCTCCTTGGTTTCCTCAATTTCTGCACTCTAATCGAAGTTGGTGAGCAGTGCAGTTTCGTTCTTTGACTTAGCTTCCTCAACCCTTTCTTGATTTGGAGCAGATCTTGGATTTGCAGAGTTAACTGGCTCAGTAACAATTGGCAATGGGCATTCCCTCTTGAAGTGGCCCAGTTGTTTGCAGTTATAGCATCGTAACTTTCCCTTGTCATACCCCAGCTTACTATTCTGTCCCTGATTTCCAAAGTTTCTTCTACCAGTTCTTTCCATGAATCGTCTGGCACGAAGAGTGAGCATAGCCATCTGCCACTGGATGTCTGTTTCCTCCAGATCATCAGGATCCACCTGATACATGTCTTCTACAGTCATACCCTTCCCTTTTAACTCACCTGTAACAAGAGCTTCATAACTGTGAACAAACATTCCAAATAGAGCCATAGTATCTGACGGAATCTGAGTGGTGACAGATGCATTCGAGCTTGAACCAACATTTGAAGGTACACCAGCAGATTTAGTAGGCACATGACTTGATGATCCTCTATATGCAGCACTGTACATATATGAGTTTGCAGCGGATGAGATAAGTGCAGCATTTTGAGAGGGAATGTTTGGAACCATCATTGACTGATTATATTCTCTTCTCTTCACATCAAGGTCGAAAGACTTCAGCTTGTTGATGACGTCCATCAGTTTGTAGTCAGGAAAGTTTCTCTCTTGTTTCAACAGCTTGATTTGAAGACTCCATTGCGGAGGAAGAGAATCTAACAATTTAGCAACTTGTTCATGATTACCCAGCTTATCATCATATTTCTTCAAATTACTTGACACAGATAGGAATCGGTTTGTAATGTCAGTCAAGTTCTCTTGTGAGTACCCCACGAAAGAGTTGAATTCCTTTTCAGCTTGTGCCTTTCTATCCAGTTTCAGATCCTCATTCCCATCATAAAATTCACACAATGCATCATACAGGCTTTTTGCAGTGGTGTGTTCAGCAAACCTATTGAAGATGTCCTGATGCAGGCAGAGTATCAATGCCCCAAGTGCCTTCTTGTCACGATCAAGTAACTTGATATCTGTTTCAGTAAAAGTAGTTGGATCTGTGTTTACTGAGGTGACGGTTCCTTCAACAGTTGTTGGCACGTGCGGGCCATTTACTATAGATTCCCATTGGTTGTAGTCCGTGTAATAGAAGAAAGCTTTCAAACATCTTTTCCAGTCTTCAAAGTTTTCACCACTAACAAGCCTCGGTGGCCTGTTAGGTTGAACGCTGTCCAGATCATTCATATTCAGTGTTGATGAAGTCATAACTTTGAACAGATTATAGATTCGCTGAAAATAAACAGTTTCGCTGGATAGATTCGCTCAAAGAACACAGCAGATTCGCTGGTAGATTCGCTGGTGACAGATTCGCTAGACAAGCAAACAGTTTCGCTGACAAGCAAGCACAGATTCGCTCGCCTGATTTTGGCAGCAGTTTCGCTTGCACAGTCAGCCAAACAAGTGAACTTTCGTTCGATGGTATGTCAGATTCGCTGGCCACAACTCAAACCAATACAGGACAAAGATTTGAATTAGGTTCGCTGGATGAACAGACAGTTTCGCTGGTTGAACAGATAGATTCGCTGGTAGCTCAACCACCCTGCAACAGTACGGAAACAGCTCGAAAACCTTCAAAACTTGACCATTTGCATACACGTTTGTTTTAAAAGCTTCCTATGACCAAATACCACAATCTTTAAGCAAAATACAACACCAAAAACACTAAAAACAAGCTTAGAAACAGAATCAAGAAGTGTTTCGACCCAAAAACTTCAAAATCAACACAAGAATCACTAGAATCAAACAATCAAGAGCACTAAGGCTCTGATACCATATTGTTGGTCCATAATGATCGTGATTTCAGTGCTATGTTGACTTGTTTAACACAAATATATCCAAGACTTGAAGAACAAAGTGTAAAATATCCAAAAAACCCAATAACAAGATTACACACACAAATGAGGTAAATAAGCTACAAAGATAAGTAGAATATGCTCCTAGCACCTCAAATGGAACGATTACACAACACAATCAGTGAATAATAGCTTTGGTAAAAGATGTGCAAAAGTTGTATAAATTGAAGATAAGGTTACAATATATAGTAGTGTTAGGTTCGCTGATAGATTCGCTCTAGCGAATCTATCTAGCGAACCAACACAGGTTCGCTGGGCACATAGGTTCGCCCAGTCGACACCTTAATACAAAACACAACCTGAACTGCGGGCGAATCTATAGATTATGGAAAAATGGTTGATGATGATAGTGAAGATACTGAAGATTATGATTGGAGTGCAAAGTCTGATCCTACTGAAGAATATGAATCTGAAGTTGCGCTAATGGCTACTTCCAATGAGTCTTCATCATCTACCGAACAACCAAAGGTTAGTAATGACTTACCCCCTAACTATGTTCCACTGCCTCTAGATGTGAAAGAAAGGTTGTGTTCTGAACAATGCATTCAACAAGTAGAACATTATCCAACTCATTCATTTAAAATTGGTGATAAATTAAGTAAACATGAAAAACTTCATGAACAACTTAAAATTGATCATAAAATTTCTGATGAGAAGATTTTGTCACTAACTGAATCATGGAACAAAACTTTAAAAGCACTGGAACTTGTTACCAAACAACTTGAAGAAATGACAAAGAACTTTGAACAAGAAAAAGTTGCACATGCTGTCACTCAAGTTGAATTGAAAAAGGTTAAAAGTTGTAAAACAATGGTTGAACAACTTGTTAATGAAAGAGGTAACAAAAACAAAACTGGATTGGGTTTTACTCATGAACCAATGCCAAAACTGGAACTTGTTACCAAACAACCTGAAAATGAACGTAAATTTAAAGAAATTCAAAGAAGTAAATCCGAGTCCGAAGGATCTGAGGTGTTGATTGAAAGTTTGAAAGAGGAAGATGGAATGACAACTGAAGCTGATGATGAAGCAAGCAACAAGTCTGATAACAAATTAGAGCCTGTTCTGATTCAACTTGTTGAGTATCCGGAACTGAATCCGAAGCCAGAAACGGTTAAGGAAGAAGGTGAATTTTCAGGATACAATGATCCTGAATACATCAGGTGGAAGAAAGAACAAAAGGCACAAGTTGCTGATCAGTTCATCAAGAAACAAGAAGTGAAGAAGGCTGAAGTTTTAACTACAAAGAAGCAGAAATCGAAAGTAATGAACACTCAATCTGAAACAAAAGAATCAAAAGGCAAAAGTGTCTTAAAATCGAATGATAACACCAAAGTTCAAAGTGTTAAAACTGACAAAGTTAAACCTGCCAAGAAAGTGTCAAAAGGTAAAAACATCAAGTTTGTGTCTGCAGGAACGTTTGATTTAAATGGATCTTATGGTAAACCAATCAATTCTCCAATCAAATCTAACTCTGGTCTGAAAACAGGTTCAGGTCCTAAGTCTTCCGCTGTCATTGATAAAAGAATTGAAAACAAAAAGGTAACCAAACAGAACAGTTTAAAATCGAACCAAAGTCCCATGCAATCAAAATCTCCACAAAAGAATGTTAATCTAAAACCGAACAACCATGATAATGAATCACGTTTTGGTTCAACATCAAAAGTTAACAATCGGCTCTTTAGGATTAGCAAGAAACATTGTGAAATTTGTGATAGATATAATCATGTTACTGCTGAATGTTTCTTTAACAGGTACTGCAGTTTCTGTAACAAAAGAAATCATTCTTCAGAAGAATGTTTTTATAACAAATTTTGTGAAATTTGTGAGAGGAGAAACCATGACACAAATGATTGTTTCTTTCGATCAAACTCAACAAGAGAAATGACTCCGTTTTCAAATTTTCAAAGAAATCACTCAATTGGTTTTCAAAATATGAATCAAAGTCATTCTCCGGTTTTGAGAAACTTCAATCGAAACAATTCTGTTTCTAACTTTTCACCAAGAAATGTGCAGGTTAACAGTTTTAAACCAAGAGCTTTGATGGTGAGAAATCAAAAGTTTGAAAATAACCTTGATCCTAAGTTAGAGGAAAGGTTTAGTGCTTTGAGGAGAAAGCAGTCAATGAATGCCAATGGGCGAAACAATAGTTATCAGCATCAAAATCTCTTAAATGAAACAAATTTTCAAAATGTTCAATATCAACAAGTTACTATTGCAGATAGATTCGGAAAACCCAAGACCGTGTGGGCCTGGGTTGACCAAACTAACTAAGTGATTGTTGAATTGCAGGTACGCCCAAGAAGACCTATCAACTCATGGTTCGTTGATAGTGGGTGTAGCCGGCACATGACAGGCAACCATGCCTTGCTTCAGGATTTCAAGCTGAAAAATGGTACACACGTTGCATTTGGAGGTGATGCGGGTGGTAAAATCACAGGAGAAGGAACTGTTTCAAATGGGGTCATTAGTTTTGATAAAGTCAACTACTGTGCACAGTTGAACTTTACTCTACTAAGTGTATCTCAAATCTGTGATAAATCTTATTCAACTCTTTTTGATGATTCTTTCTGTTATATTCTTAAACCAGGTTTCAAGATTGACAATGAATGGGTAGTGGTTAAAACTCCAAGGGATCGTGATGTATACAAATTGGATATGTCGCAGATTGATGCTGAAACCGAAACAACCTGTCTCATTGCCCATGCTTCAAATGATGAGAGTCAGCTTTGGCATAGACGGCTGGGCCATTCAAACTTCAGAAACATGAACCGTTTGGTAACTGGAAATCACGCTGTGGGAATCCCATCGAAGAAATTCTCCACAACTGATCTCTGTCCAGCATGTTTGAAGGGAAAACAGCATCGCATGTCTTTTAAGTCCAAGCAAGAAAACTCCATTTCAAAACCCTTGCAGATGCTACATATGGATCTTTTTGGACCAACAAATGTGCAAAGCATCGGAAAGAAGTCTTACTGTTTTGTCATTATTGACGATTTCACTAGATTTTCTTGGGTTTATTTTTTGCATGCTAAATCTGAAACAGCTGAATTATTAAAAGAATTTATCATCAAAGTTGAAAATCAACTGGAATGCAAAGTTAAAATTTTAAGAAGTGATAATGGAACTGAATTCAAGAACACTAATGTTGATGTATTTTGTGCAGAAAAAGGAATTGCTAGACAATTTAGTGCGCCAAGATCACCTCAACAAAACGGGGTTGCGGAACGGAAAAACCGGACACTGATTGAAGCAGCAAGATCCATGCTCGCAGATGCCAAAATCCCTATCACTTTTTGGGACGAAGCTATTGCTACTGCGTGTTTTGTACAAAATAGAACATTATTGGTTCAAGATAAACAGAAAACTTCTTATGAGTTGTTATTTGGAAGGAAACCAAATATTTCTTACTTGTCAGCATTTGGTTGTCCGGTATCGATTTTAAATTTGAATGATCATCTCGGGAAGTTTGAGTCAAAATCTGACGATGGATTTTTCCTAGGTTATTCGTCTGTTTCTAAAGCTTATCGGGTTTTTAATAGCAAAACAAATACTGTTATTGAAACTATTAACGTCAAGTTTTTAGAAAATTCGTTTCCGTTAGTGGCTCATGGTCCCGAATGGTTATTTGATTTAGATTCGTTATCGAAATCTTTCAATTCTAACTTATTTGATTTTTCAGGAAAAACAAACAAAGAATCAGGTGACTTGGGATGCTTTAGTGACGATTCTGATAATGACGAGGATGGAAATCTCAACTCAGAATATCCGTTCATGTCATTTCACAATCCTGATCATGTCAAATCCAGTCAAGATCCGGGTCCTTCTGGTTCGCAAGAAGATCAAGAATCGAATAATCTTGAAGAAGATGTGAATCCGCAAATGTCTCCTAATGATGGTGGATCTGTTCAGAATCAACCATCATCCGATCCGAATGTTGAAGTTGTTCCAGAATCTCTTGATTACTTCATCAATTCACCGGATCAAGTCCCGAATTTCACACCGCATACTTCTTCCATACTACAAGATCTACCAAATCTGAATACTTCTAATCTGGAGAGTCAAGTGCAAGGAGGTGACATACCAATTCATCGAATTCACAAGAAACATCCTGTCTCTCAGATTATTGGGCCATTGAATCAGAGAACTACAAGAAGTCAGAATGAGCAAGCAAATGTCTGTCTTTATTTGTGTTTTCTATCTCAAGTGGTGCCAAAGAACATTTCAGAGGCGTTGCAAGATAACAGTTGGATTGAAGCCATGCAAGAGGAATTACTTCAGTTTCGCAAACAGGAAGTTTGGAAATTAGTGGACTTACCTGAAGGAGAGAATGCGATTGGTACAAGATGGTTGTACAAAAACAAGCCAGACGAACGTGGCATTGTTGTGAGAAACAAAGCGAGACTCATTGCACAGGGATACACTCAGGAAGAAGGCATTGATTATGAAGAGGTGTTTGCTCCGGTCGCAAGACTTGAAGCCATACGCGTTTTTCTTGCATATGCTTCTTTCATGAAGTTTAAAGTTTTCCAAATGGACGTTAAAGGTGCTTTCCTGTATGGACCTATTACAGATGATGTTTATGTCAGACAGCCTCCGGGTTTTGAAGATCCTGACTATCCTCATCGTGTATACAAGTTGAGTAAAGCTCTATATGGTCTTCACCAAGCTCCAAGAATCTGGTATGAGACATTATCCAAGCATTTACTAGAACATGGATTTACAAGAGGTCAGATTGATCCAACTTTGTTTATGAAGAGGGAGAATGATGATTTGTTGTGCGTTCAAGTATATGTGGACGATATTATCTTCGGATCGACCAGTGCGTCAATGTGCAAAGAATTTGAAGAAATCATGAAGTCTAGATTCCAGATGAGTTCAATGGGGGAGATTAATTTCTTTCTTGGATTACAAGTGAAACAATCAGCTGACGGAATTTTCATCAATCAATCAAAATTTGTTGAGAAGTTGTTGAAGAAGTTCAAGATGCAAGATTGTCAGACAATTCGAACTCCATCTGATGTGAACTGCAAGATTCAACCTGATCCAAAGGGCAAAGCAGTTGATCAAACACTATACAGATCAATGATCGGTTCTCTGATGTACCTTACTGCATCAAGACCAGACATCATGTACGCTGTTTGTGTATGCGCCAGATATCAGTCTGATCCGAGAGAGTCGCATCTTGTTGCTGTGAAGCGTATATTCAGATATCTTAAAGGGAAACCAAATCTTGGGTTATGGTATCCTTACGAAGGAAATTTTGAATTATATAGCTATTCTGACAGTGATTTTGGTGGTTGTGCTCTTGACAGGAAATCGACTACTGGTGGCTGTCAATTTTTAGGTCCTAGGTTTGTCTCTTGGCAATGCAAGAAGCAGACCAATGTTTCTGTATCCACAGCTGAAGCAGAGTATATCGCTGCATCTGCAGGATGTTCTCAGGTTTTATGGTTACAAAATCAGTTGCTTGACTACGGGTTTAACTTTCTAAAAACTCCTATTTACATAGACAATATTGCTGCTATGTTCATTACTGCTAATCCTGTTCAATACTCAAAAACCAAACATATCGAAATTCGATATCACTTTTTAAGAGATAACTCTGAAAAAGGTTTAATAATTTTGATTAAAGTTCATACCGACAAACAACTGGCAGATCTTTTCACAAAATCTTTTTTGTCAGGCCGGTTTGAATTCTTAATTCAATCCATAGGATTAATCAATCATGATTGATTCTATTTTTCAAAAACAAAACAAAAATCAGAAAAATTAAAAAAGCCAAAAATATAATAAGTTGATGTTAAGTATTGATTCCGTTGTCTTTTATTTTATGTTTTGCATTGTGTGTGTGCATGAAATAGAAAAGCAAAAACAAAATATAAAAGCAAAAAGAAAAGAAAATATCATGTCATAAGAATCTATATTGCAAAAAGTGAGAAATGATAGTTACACTAGACATTATTTGTTACATCATTTTTAATAAAGACTGATGAATGTTAATTAATGTGCTAGACAGCTCAGGCAATTAGACTGAAAAAGTAAGTTGATTGTTGACAAACATAAACTTAATGATCTTTGTGTTAAGTTCCATTGTTATACATGTCTAAATATATATCTTTTGATACATTGCTTGTGATGATAGTTGTGCATGATCGGGTAATGATGCAATCTATTCAGTGTGATGAACCGCATCGTGAGCTTCTTTGTTGTGGTACCCACAGACCTGAAGTCTCACACGAAGTCTCTTTTGAGCTTCAAGATGCAGCAAAAGATTCCAAAATGGAACAAAAAGAGTCCCAAATGTGGACCAACACCAAACAAAAATTCCAAAAAGGAATTCAGAAGATTCCCAAGGGGAACGATAGGAAAGAAAAATTCCCAAAGATGGAATTCAAAAGAAGTCCCAAAGTGGACCAAATCCGAATAGAACCCAGATTCCACACTGTTTATGACTGTAAGTGACCAGGTTGTTGTACAATATGCATTCAGGTAGTGATTGATAAGGAAATATGTTGACATATGTATACATGTGGGTCACATAAGTCATTCTAATCGAACCTTAAATATCATCATGATACTGAAAAAGTAAGTGTGTCAACTCGAGCTAATTGGTATGTTTTCATATCATCACTCAATCAAACATAAGTCAAATGTCTATTCAAAACTTGCAAAACATGTTCAGATAATGTGTGTGATGCGTGCAAATATAAATAAAAATAAATAACAAATAAAAACACCTAATTTTTAATATTTATAAAAACCTAGACAAACTACTAAATCACACACAACCGGCAGTGTACCGGTCAAATGTAATATAGCTTAAGTAAGTCCGGGTGTCGACCCACAGACTCTATATATTACGTATAATTAACTAAATTAAGACTCGACTAAAAGACACGAACTTTAATTAAAAGATTATTTAAGAAGGGGGGGTTTTACTAAAAATAGAAAATTACTAAAAATAGAAACAAGCACGAAAGACGAGATTGAAAATCAGTTAAATGAAGTAAACCACCTAGACTTGAATCCCCGTTATTTTAATCTTTGTTTGAAATGGAAATGTTGCTATGGAACTGGATCTTAAAATATTCACTTACAGTCACCACTATTAGGACCCTCGACCCTTTTCAAGAAGACACCTACGGGTTTCTAGCAAGTTAATACGAACACCAGTTTTTATAATTAAACGCCTTCACAGTTGTTCAATTGAATTATGACTAAGTGACTTTAACAGGAACCTAACCTCACAGCATAAATTCCAAAATCGGTTTAGAAATACTCGTTTGACTCAATAAGCAGGTTTGTTAATTTATACCTAGTTAGACTTCTCACGAATATCTAATCCTAGCAATCAATCAAACAAGACTCACTGATTAATCTAATCCCCTCACGGTTATTTAGACGAGCTAGCACGTTTTCACAAGGTTGACCGACATTATCATTCCTATGGTTTTAGCATGCAATTAACCATAACACGTTCATAACACACAGTCGATGAATTGAATCGAATCCTATTCTATGAAATAGACAATCAACAAGGATTCAATGGAATAATAATATTAGGCAACCCAATTCCAACACACATAATGCATCAAACTCATAAAAATCCAAACTTTTACTTAGAACATAAAATCCATAAACAAAACGTAATCCATAACAAACGCAAACATCAACAACGGTTCATCATATGTCTAGGTGGCTTTAAGAGCTTAGCCTAGCATGTTTATAACAAAAATAACGACAAAATTAGAGTTGCAAAACATGGTAGAAAGAACGAGAATTAAAGGATTAGATAAACCCGGAAGATGCAAGAAGCAATCCTTGAACCCACGCGATTCCGTCCTCTTGATTTCGTGTTCTTTATCTTCAAACAACCTTTTTCCAGCCCTTTTTCGTCCCCAAATTCGTCTCCAAAGTTGCATGAGAGGCTAGGGTTAAAGAATATGAGTTTATATAGCGAACCGGGCCAAAAATCGTCAAAACAAACTGCTGAAACGTCGTCACCGCGTCACGCGGTGACGCAATGGGTTGTGGCCGCGTAGCATGACGTCAGCACGTCACCAGCATCATGAAGACGCCCCGTCACGCGGTGGTGTGCCTGTTTGTGGCCGCGTGACGTGGTGAGCCACCACGGGTGCTCGGTTTCGTTCGTTTCTTCGTTTTCTCGTTCCGGTCCGCTCGTAACTCCGTTTCGCGTCCCGTTTTCGCCTACGGATTCGATTTTTCACGATCTATCCGTTTCTTTATCAACATGGGACCTACGAAACATAAAAACATCAGTTGTGCCAAAAATGATATATAAACGTTACCGAAACGACACAAAACGTTAACAAACACAACTAGGGATATATGTATAATTTGTACTCTATCAAACATCCCCACACTTAACCTTTTTTCGTCCCTGAAAAAGCATGCACATAGAATCACAACTAAACAAGGCTTCAACATTTCATCACAGTTTCATAAACAAGAACCGAATTCAGATAAACAACGGTGCGTTTACATAAACACCCTAACACTAGCTAATTAAGTTTCCCCTTATGTTTAATTTCAATTTAATTAGATCATTCATCTACAAGGTCTCACACAGAGGAAAGATAAGTCAGCCCGATTATTGTTGCTTGACGAGGCACAAGATAAACCAAAAAGGTTTTCCTACCAAAGTAACCTAAAGAACTTAACTAAGCTAAAGACTAGTGCCATATTAGGGTGGATTTTGATGGATAAATTTTGTGGGTATAGACTGTTTATTTATTTTATTTTTTTTTCATAAAACAAGATCACCTCACCCAGGGGTGTCGTATCCAAGTCGCTATCCCGGAGGTAGAGCACATGAGGTCTTGGATCACTTGCCTTATATTTTTCAAATTTTTTTTTTCATTTTTTTTTCTTTTGAATTGGCTCTTTGAGCTCTTTTATTTAGCAGCTACTTTGAGCGCTTTTCAGTACTATACCCGGTGGACATTTTATTTGCGGATGCGCCACTTCTTTCATAAGAAGTGTGTTATAAATCCTAAAATGGCACTACCCCTTAACCTATTTAAGTTCTAAAGCCTACAATGGTGCCTAATTGTTCTTTAGTTAAGGCCTTCCTATTCCTCCTAAGATGATGACCCACGAGATTCACGACAAATAAACTTTCTATTAGTACACTTAGGGAAACTATCTCAGCTAATTGGGTTACCAAAAGTTTATCCAAATTCATCTTTGTTTAAAAACCACAACTCATTTGAAAGCCAAAATCAGTTTACTATCACTTTCTATTAAAGTGCACAACTTAAACAGAGACATTTTTCAATTTTTTCAATTTTTTTGGATTTTTAAGACGCTATATGACTCAAAAACAAACAACTAAAGACTAAGAAATGACTATTTCCCATCCCCACACTTAAGTTCTACATTGTCCTCAATGTAGAGATAGAAAACATCTAAAAACAATAAAAAACAAAAATGCAAAAATAAAAGATAGAAAGGTGAATTGGAAAAGACTTAGCTGGTTATTTACAGAACGCGTAAGCTCCAGGTTGGTCGTTCCAATCTTCAGCTTCGATCGTATAGCATTTCGGTCGCGATCGAGCTTCATCGACACTCTCGAGATCTTCCTCTTCGTCTTCACAAATACAAACTCACACGAATGGAGATTGAGTACGGGTGAGAATGATTTAAACCTGCAAAAACAAAAACAAGAATACCCGAGCATAACACTGACTTGAAAAAACTAAAATAAAATAAAATAAAATAGGTAAAATAAATTGACTTAAAAGAAAAACTGACTCGATAGCGATTAATGTTACAAACTCTACAAACCCACCTTCCTAACCAAGATCAACCTGCATCATCTGGGGGATCCTCAAACCTACTAGGATCCCCACACTTAGCTCTTAGCAACTGTTTCACTTCAGCCCATTCTCTAGTGAAAAACACGTTGCCACTCTCATAACCCTCTACCCACCTATCCTCGGCGTCTATCACCTGAACCCGACTATCCCAACGCTTAACCTTTTCTATCGGATCGGGAATCTTAAACACCGCTACGTCCTCTCCTACCTGCAAAGTGATTTGCCCCTTAAAAACATCTATAACAGCATGGGCAGTGCGAAGGAAAGGACGACCGAGGATTATGGGAACCTTAGCATCGGCCTCCATATCTAGCACGACAAAATCCACGGGGAAGACAAACTTATCAACTTTCACTAACAGATTCTCAACAATCCCCCGTGGATACTTAATAGATTTGTCAGCTAACGACAATGACATCTTGGTGGGAGTCAACTCACCTAGACCTAGCTTCTCGTACAAAGAGTAAGGCATCAGATTAATGCTAGCACCTAGATCAGCTAAAGCTCGGGCTTCTAGATTACTACCGAATAAGCAAGGAATCGTAAAGACTCCTGGATCAGAAAGCTTTTCCGGTAGTGTATTCGTTACAACTGCCGAGCACTCACCATTTAAAGGAACCGACGAGAGGTCTCCCAGCTTGCATTTGTTCTTGAGGATGTCCTTCAAGAACTTAGCATACTTAGGCATCTGCTGGAGAACCTCTATGAACGGCAGATTGATCTTGATTTGCTTAAACATATCTAAGAAGTGGCCATAATCCCGCGTGTACTTCTGCTGCTTCAAACGAGCGGGATATGGCACTCTAGCATGATCAATCATAGGGGAGGGCCTAACATCCACCGGCTTCCTCCCCACACTTAACTCAGACTCAGGGTCACTCACGGGTTTTGGATTACTAAACTCAGCCTCTATACTACCCGGACCCTCTAGAACTATCTCCTCATCGACTAACTCATCCTCACTCTCCTCAACTACCTTCTCACTCACTAGTGGCTCACTAAACGACACCTTCTTCCTAACGGGCTCTAAGACTCTTCCACTACGGGTTGAGATTGCATTCAACTGAGCCGATGGGTTCGTTTGAGTGGATCCAGAGAACTGGCCCTGTGGCCTCTGGGCAGGTGACTGCTTAATTAACTCCCCTACAGCTCTCTGGATATCTAAAATGATAGCATGTTGGTTCTGTAATTGAAGCTCATGTTTCGCTAGGGTTTCCTCTGTAACCTTATCCCTAGCGACTAACTGAACTAGCATCTGTTCTATACTATGTATGCTATCACCAGAACCTTGCCCACTAGCCTGATCACCACTAGCACCACCATTAAACGAACTACCCGCCCCCTGGTTATTATTGTTATTGTAATTAGACTGATAACCAGGTGGGGCACCTGAAGAACGCCAGTTAGAGTTATTATTGAAGTTAGAGTTACGGTTCCAATTTGAATTGCTAGTGTTATTATTAGGGAACCTATTCTGATTAGCCACAAACTCTACCTGCTCCTCCCTAGACATCACCGGACATTCTAAAGTGCTGTGACCTCCTCGACACACCTCACACTTATCCACTTTAGCCTTAAGGTCTCTCATCTCACGGGTTAGGTTTTCTAAAGCAGCGGCCACACTCGTTTCCATGCTAACATGGTGCACACCTCGAGTGGAAGAAGAAGGTGTGCTAGTGACAGGAATGGAATTCCTGAGAGTGGACCGCTGTTCATGTTCGGCCTGGGCAAAACTTTCAAATAGTTCATTACATTGGTCAACATTCATTTTACCCATCAGATGACCCCCCGCAGATGTATCAAATCGAGCCCTGGTTTCATACGTAAGCCCATTGTAAAATTTCTCGACCAAGGCCCAAGAAGTAAGCCCATGTTGAGAGCAGCGAGATAACAGATTTTGAAAACGCTCCCAAGCAAGATAATAGGGCTCATCTGCTTCCATTCTGAACGAGTGGATCTGATCACGAAGGCGGGAGGCCTTAGCAGGTGGAAAGTACTTCTTCAGAAAAGCTGAGCGAAGTGCTTCCCACGTCGTGAACGTCCCCTCTGCTTGCGAATCGAGCCAGATGATCGCCCGATCCGTAAGTGAGAATGGAAACAGATGCAGATAGATTGCGTCATCAGATGCACCTTGGAGCTTAAAAGTGCTCACGATTCGCGCGAGGCGCGAAAGGTGAGCCGGTGCATCTTCATCATCCCGCCCGTGAAATTGATCGTTAGCAATGGCGGTCATGATGTATGACGGAATCTGCCACGAATTTGGATTCGTGATCGCAGGCGTTGCGATAGACGAACGGTTTCCGGTGAAACCGTCGAACGCCTGTTGATGGACAGTACGGTTCGCTGCCATCGGTGACCTAGGACTGCTAGGTGGTGTGTTGTGCGGTGTTGGGTGCGGTGTGAAATCAAACTTAACAGCACTTACCTTAACCTCCGCAGACGAGTCAGCTACAGTCTCTAGCTCCTGATCAACCTCCTCGAATGATTGCCTCACTGGTCCGTGCGATCTCAAGTGTGGCATAAACCTGCACGAAACCAACGAAACAAATCAGACAAAACTAAACAAACAAGAAGACAAACTAGACACGAAAAACAGGAAATAAGGACAATAAAAACTAGACCCCTACGACTCAAACAAACAAAACAAAAAGCACGTGAAAAGTAATTAAGACTTAAAAAGTTAAATAACGCAATTACCAAGAGTCCCCGGCAACGGCGCCAAAAACTTGATGCGTGCAATATATATATAAATTAAACACTCAAAAACACCTAGTTTTAATATTTATAAAAACCTAGACGTACTACTAAACTACACACAACCGGCAGTGGATCGGTCGAATGCAGTACAGTGAAACGTAAGTCCGGGTGTCGACCCACAGACTCTATATACTACGCTAAATTAACTAAGAAAGACTCGACTGACTAGACACGACTTAAATAAAAGATTATTTGAAAGGGGGGGTTGTACTGCTAAAAATAGTAACCTGCTAAAAATAGAAAGTTACTAAAACTGGAAACTTACTTAAAATGGAAACTAGAACGAAAGACAAATTAGAAACCAGATGAGAAGAGATAAACCACCTAGACCCGACTCACTAATGCTAAGTTATTAGTTTGGTAATTATCAGTTTGACTATGGACTGGGATCGTAATATATTTACTTGACTCAAACACGAATAAGACCCTCGACCCTTCTCGAGAAGACACTTATGGCTTTCTATCAAGTTATTAAATTAACCAGTTAATTAGACTCTTTCACAATCGTCTAATAGTTATGAATTAGTACCTATTATGATTACCTACCTCATAGTACGGAAATCTAGGTAGTTTGGAAACACAAATTGATATTAGTAAACAAGACTGATTAAACCGAGCTTAATCTAGAATCCTCACAGATATCTAAACTAAATATTCAACCGACTAGACTTACCAATTAACCTATCACCTCACAGTTACTAGGTTAGCATGCACGTTAATATCGACTTGAATTAAATTACAATTCCTATGAAAAGTATATATCCAATTCATAAACTAGTCAAAGAACACACAGTAAATTGACCTAACGAAATCCTATTATATGATATAGACACTCATCAAGGATCTCATGGAATTCATAATCATCAACAAGTCAATAAAAATATACACAATTGCATCAATTATATAAAAACCAAACCTTTACTAAATCATAAACAATCCATAGTTCAAACCGAAATCACCAAACATTTAAAACGTTAACATTAGTTTATCATTAGCCTAGGTGGTCTAATGAAGCTTAGCCAACAATCATATTCACTAATAAAAACACAAGTTTAGAAGTAGCAAACATGGTAGTAATAAAGACAAAAGTGAAGAAACAATGAAACCCGATTAAACCGAGAAGCAATCCACGATCCAATCCGCTTCTAGCACTTCGTTTCCGTCTTGCTAAGCTCAAAAACCCTTAAAATCTGCTGAACTTCGTCCCTTGGTCGAGTATGGAGGCTAGGGTTTAGTTGTGGAGAGTTTATATAGCGAACCGGGCCAAGAAAAGCCCAACTTTCTTCATTTTCGCGTACCAGCTCGCTCGTAACTCCGTTTCGCACCCCGTTTTCGCCTACGGATTCGATTTTTCACGATCTTTCCGTTTCTTTATTAACATGGGACCTACGAAACATAAAAACATCAGTTGCATAGAAAATGCTATAAAAACCGTATCGAAACGTAATGAAACTCATCAAGGGAATTATGTATAATTTGCACATTATCAGTGTGGTATGATCTCACTGCGATATTATGATTCATTGCATTGCATATGTCTTTATTTTAATGTGTGTGCTTTGTGTGTGCAGGCATATGGAATCTTTAATGACACATCGACGTCCTTGTTAAACTTAAAAATTTCAAGAAATTTCAAGTTTAGGGGGAGAATAAAATTGAAGAAAAATATCTACAAAAATCCAAAAATATTGTGAATAAGTGTGTTTTGAATGAACAAGATTATATGGTATGAAAAGCAAAAGTATTGGATGTGTTAAAAACAAACCCAAGGTCTTGTAATATGTTTTTAAGAAATTGCTTCGGGATATAGAAAAATTGGTTGTGCAAAAACATTTTTTTCGAAAAAGAAAAAGAAAAATGAATTTAATTGGAATAAATGTTAATATTATTGATAATTAATGTGACAAATTCTTTTTAAGGATATCTTGTCTAATTAATGTGTCGAGAATGTTTGCAGGTGCAATAAATGACGTTGAAAAAGTCAACAGACGAGAAAAGTGAAGAAAAATCGCAAAGTGTTATTGCCGGGCAAAGATATCAAATGCAACTATTCTGCCGGGTAATGAACTGGTTAGCCGGGTAATGTTGTGTGTTGATACAAGCCGGGTGAGTGAGTGAGAAAAGGAAGATACTATGACCACTGTACAGCCGGGCAAAGATCATGTCAAATACAGCCGGGTGAAGGTCATTGATATCAAGCCGGGTGACAAGTGTTGACTATACAGCCGGGTAAAAGAGAAATCTTCTTGCCGTGTAAAGGTATGACACTGTGTTGCCGGGTAATGAAGAAGAATGCATGCCGTGTGAAGAAGGAAATCATGCCGTGTGAAAGGAAAGCAACTATGTTGCCGGGTGATTAAGAAAGCAAGCCGGATGATGAAGGAAAGCAACTGTGTTGCCGGGTGATGAAGAAAGGTTGCCGGGTGATGTTTGAAGACTACTATACTGCCGGGTGATTGATAAAACCCATCAGGTGTAGTTGTTCCTAACCTTTACCCGTCACTACAGTAACTTACCCGTCTCTACAGTGTTTGACCCGTCAAGTGTTTTTCACATGTTTGTGACTTGTCTTATGTACTTGACCCGTCACTACAGTACATGACCCGTCACTACAGTACTTGACCCGGCAAAGCTTATTGGGCCTTTTATGTTTACCCGTCCCTTTTGTTGACCCGACACTTCAAATTTGACCTAAAATTTTAACGATATAAATAATCGCCTCTTCACAAACACTTAACATTTCACACATTCACTTTCAAGCAAACACTCTGTACTAAATCGCCTGTTATCATATTCAATCGTTTTGCTCTATAACAAGATTGATCGATTGGATAAGGTAGTGATTAAGTGTTTTTGACCTAAATAGACCTGCAAATCAACCGTTAAAAGGAAAAACGATGATGAACAGTGTTTTGAGCATTGAATCGACACTTTGATTTTGTGTGTTAAAACCAAAATCTAATGTTGCTTTAAGGTTAAAAACTGTCGATCATCAACATTCAATTACTCATTTGCACCAAAACACCTTAAAATCAACTGAATCAACCAAAATTGTCACTACAGTTAAAATCGCCATTGATGAACTTTGAAAGTTCTTAAATGTTTCATTTCAAAATGATGAAATGTGTGTTAAAAGTGACAAATGCATGATAAAACTGAACTAAAACATGTTAAACAACTTCATCATACAAATGTCAAAATTTTGCCTTAAGTGATTAACTGTTAAAATGAAAAATGTTGTATAAATCATTAAAATTCAAAGTTGTGTTAATCAAAGTGATGAAAATCAATTTGTTAGATCAATTTAGGGTTAAAATGATTATGTGAATGTTTTTCTTTCTAACTTTTGTTCAAACACTTATGAAAATTTTGATATATATTTATGAAGAAACTAACACATTTGTCTTGTTTATGTTTTATATTTGTTTTGACAGATGGAGAATCTTAAGTTTGAGCCTAAACACAATTTGGTAGCATGTCTGGATGAATCTATCCCTGAAACAGATGGTTACAGAGATATGATCAAATTTATCAAAAGGACCAAATATGTGTATGCTATGTGTGCCAAACCGGTCATATATGCAAGGCTGATCAAAAGATTTTGGAGGACTGCAGAGGTCATTAGAGAAGAGAATGGTGTTAATGTTGTTCGAGGCAACATTACTAGTGACATGGTGTTGACAGTGTCTGAAGAAGCAATCAGAGCTGCCCTGAGAATAGATGAAGATGAGGTTGGGATGAATGATGAGTTGACAATGGACGAGTGTAAATCATGTTTTGTTAATATGGGGCATCCACCTGTATTTCCAAAATCACAGTTTTACAGGGCAAAATTGGGAAAGAAGTACAAGCTGTTATGCTATGTGGTGCAACAATGCATGTCCAGGAGGAGTGCAGGGTTTGATAATTTCCCGTATGACATTGCATCACCGATTGTTGCCATAGCAGAGAATAAGCCATTTAATATGTCGAGATGGATCATGAATGGCTTTGTGTTTAACTTGGTTAAAGGCAAGAGGTTTAAGTTTCTCATGTACCCGAGATTCTTACAACTGATGATCAACATTGCCTATCCTATCATCAGATCCGAAGGTTATGCTGGAGGTATTTTATACACTGAGGACATGAACGATCTATCTTACAGAAAGATGAGTATCGGGAATGTGCCTAATGTGGAGTTGTTTGACTATATGAGAGATATAGCCAACAATGAAGAAGATGTTGAAGGTGTGTATCATCATATTTCGAATGGAGAGATTGTAAACCCAGTAGATCTTGTTGATAAAGAGGTTGATGAAGATAATGATGGTAATGATGATGATGAAAGTGATGATGATCAAAATGATGATGATAGTGATGATAGTGGAGATAATGGTGGAAATGATGATGAAGATGCTGAATCTGAATCCGTTTCAGAGGAGGCAGAGATTGTTGAAACAGCTGAACCCATGGAATTAGAGACTGAGAATGTTGTGATAGAAGAACCTGTTGAGGTTGCTTCGGTTGAAGAAGAAGTTGTTGTTGAAATTCCAAAGGAGATTAATGTTCAGTATGTGAGAAGGAAAAGATCAAAACCAGTGGTAGAGTGTGTGACTGTAGAGAAGCAGAATGTGATTGTAGAGCCTGAAGAGATAGATGTACTTCAGATTGCTCAGGAGGTAATGGCCGAAGCTGAATCTATTGCATAGATAGTTGAGGCTGATGCTGGCGTTACCGATCCTACACTTGTTGATTTACCCACCACATCATCCCAAATTGCTAAAAATATTGAACAAGATTTGGAGTCTTCACCAAACTTTGTGTCCAAGATTGATGAAAATGAGAATGAGAAGGATAAAAGAATTGCAGAGTTAGAGGAGATGGTTGCAAAGTTGGTAGAAGCAAATGAAAAGTTGAAGGCTTCGAATGAGAGGAAGAAGAAAAGATTTGATGAGTACTGGGATATTCATAATCAGAATCTGAAAACTTTCAAGGAGTTGGATTCTGATCATCTTAAGTTGAAAATTGAACATGATGAGTTGAAGGCTGAACATGCAAAGTTGAAGGAGGAATATGAGAATCTAAAGTATGATTATACTGAGGTTAAAGCTGAATGCAATACGTTGGAGGATGAGAAAGAAATGTTGGAGAAATTGCTGGAGGAATTGAAACCGAAGAAAGCTGGTTCTGGTTCATCATCTGACAAAGATTTTTCAGATGAAGTTGTTGAAACGACTGAAGCGCATGTACCAAAAGTTTATCTGACCAGAGCTCGAGGCACTACGAATGTTGGCATTAGGGTGGAATCTCCAATCATCATTCCCGATGAAGCTGTTGCTGAAACTGTCATCTCTGACAAAGCTGAGGGAAAGAGGAAGCTAGATGCGATACCTGAGATTTTCGGAGATGAAAACAGTTCGAAAAAGGCAAAGATAGATGAAATAGTGCAGATTGAGCCGATTCAATCTGTAGCTGTAGTTGAGACTGAGAAAACTGATGAGGATGTGACTGAAGCTGAAATTGCCAAAACAGTTCAGATTGAGCCGATTCAATCTGAATCTGTAGCTGACACTGAAGTAGTTGAGTGGACAGATAGTGAGAAGGAGGTTGCTTCTGAAGAAACAGTTCAGGTTGAGCCGATTCAATCTGAAGCTGTTGATATGCCTGAAATGTAGCTGAAGTTGCAAGTCAGTTTGAGCCGGTTCAAACTGACGATGCACCTATGATTGAGGCGTTGGATGATTTGGATGACATAGACTTCACTGAATCTGAAGATGAAGCTGGGCCAGAAACAAATGTTGTTGAAGAGATACCGGATGATTTGGATCAAAGATTTGCATACCTTGAGAAAATGAAGTATAATGCTGTATTTTTGAATGGGTTGACTGTGAGCCAGATAAACGAAGAATATGAAAAGTGTATGATTCATCAAGACAAAGCTGCAGCCGATAAAAAGGAGTTTGTTACTGAGATGGGTGAATGGACTCCAATGCAAGAAAGTTTGAATATAGAAGATTTTCCTCCGACTGAATTGTATCACCAAAATCAAGAAGAAATGTCAGCTTCAGATATGCGTAGTTGGTTAAGTTCAAGAAATTATCCATATAAGACTTTGAAGAGGTTGAAATCTGAATCTTTGAGGAAAATTGTTGTTAGTTTTATGAAGAATGAAAAAATGTACAATCGTATGTTTTACTTGGACTACAACAATCCTCAGTATTTCGAGCAGACAAAAAGATTCAAAGTTCTTGGACCGAAGGAGATTCCGGTGATGGCTTTACCTGAAAATGCTCATAAGAAAAGGCACGAGTTGATTGATATGTTTCCCAGCGAAGTTAAATCATACAACATACCGATGGATGTTCGGGAATCATGGCATAAGTAAGCCACAGCAGGTGACGTGGTGAGGTCACTGCTGAGCAAAGGTCAGTCCATTGCTGAGTTGCTGGATTCTATGATAGTGCCAGAGAAGAATAAAAAGGTGAAGATAATTGCTTGGAAATACGATGAAGTATTTGATGCGTTTATGATTAGAGAGTTAATGGTTTATGTGACGTATACCATTACTACTCGAGCATTTTTAAGTTGGAAGTTCAGGATTTGAAGGAGCTGCACAAACTCAGATTGATAAATCACACGCATGCTGAGCGTGGTGATAAATGTGTAATGCTTCTTGATGCCGGGATTGCTAGACCACCAAAGTATCTTGATTTCCGAGGCCAACAGGAAGATACTGCGTATGTGCAAGCAAAGAAAGAAAGAAAGAAGAAGCGTTTGGTTGTAACTGAAGATATGTATTTGGAAGAGTTTTCGGATGAGTACTTTGACAAAGTGACAAATCCTGGATTAAAGGTGATAGATGGTTCGCAAATGACAAAGCCTATACTCAGAGTGTTTTATAATCAAGAAACTTTTGAATTGAAGCTTGTTCGAAACTTGGAAGACTGGGACAAAGACATGATTACACTTTTTAGTACATTTGAGTTGAAGCTGCTACATCCATCATATATCGATTTTTTGAGAAGCTACAGAATGGAGAAGTGTAAAGATAAACTTGCTGAAGCTGACAGAAAATTGTTCGTGGTGATGATAGAGGTGATTGCTGCTGCAACTGAAAAGGTCCGAGTGAGAAAGGCACTGCTGAATTCTAATCTCGTGAGGGTTGACATACCAGAGATAGAATATATGAGGATTAGTAGGAAGGGTACTTTAGAGGTGCAAGTCAAAGGACAAGAAATGCCATTTGAATTTTATGCTAATATTGACTTTGCAGGATTAAATCTGAATTCACTTAGACGCATGAATGCCTGCCCAATTCTGACAAACGAGTCCAAACCTCGACAAGCCAAGATTGCCGAAAAGTTCAAATCATGTATTGAAGAAGCTTTGAAGGAACAAGAAGAGTACAAAGGAAAAGAGTTGCTGAATGTCAAAGATGAACCGGAAGATTGGTAGAAAGAGATTGATGCTGAACAAAGAAGAAAAAGATTGAAGATTTTGCTGAAGATTCAAAGATAAATCTTAGGGGGAGTACTGTTAGGGTTATTTCCTAGTTAAGATTTACTTTGTATTTTGTTTATATGTTTGTATATAGTTTAGGGTCTATTTTGTTATATTCCTTAAACTTGTATTTGTTTGCTTTAAAGCATGTAGTGAGAGAGTGTGAGGAGAGAGGCTAGATCACAATATTCACGTAAGAGAGAGAACTTGTGTGTGTGATTTATTTTCTCCTGCACCTTGTATCACAATACTTCTTTGATCATCAATATACAAAGAGAATTATTAGTATGAATTGTGTTAATGATTAAACTGTGTTTTGTGTTTATGTTATTCTGATCATTGAGCGATTTTCACGATCCAATTGAACCTATCACTTAATTATTCTAACGTGCTTTTCATGTTGCTAATGTCGCATACTGAGTCGTAACATGTCCTGAGTTGTCGTACGATGTTCAAAGGACTTTGACAAATTCATTAGGTTTAATATGGAGTTTTAAGGTTTTGTTCGGTGTTGTTAGGAGTTGTAAGGTGTCCTATATTATACTAACGTGATTTTCAAGGTGCTAATGTGCATACAGAGCCGTAAGATGTTCTAAGTTGTCGTATGATGTTCAAAGGACTCGGATGAATTCATTAGGTTTATTATGGAGTATTTTTATTTTACGTACAGTATTATAATGTGTTGTTAGGATTTGTGAGGTTTCGTACTTTTTACCAACATGCTTTTCAAGGTGCTAATGTGACATACAGAGTCGTAAGATAATCTAAGTTTTGGTACGATGTTTAAATGAATCGGAGGAATTCATTAGGTTTTTTTTGGAGTTTTATAATTTCGTACGGTGTTGTTAGGAGTTTTAAAGATTCCAACATTATACTAACATGCTTTTCAAAGTGCTAATATGGCATAAAGAGTCGTAAGATGTCTTAAGTTGGCGTATGACGTTCAAAGGACTCGGACGAATTCATTAGGTGTAGTATGGAGTTTTAAAGTTTCGTACGGTGATGTAAGATGTTCTTAGGAGTTGTAATGCGTCCTGAATTACTCTAACGTGCTTTTCATGTTGCTAATGTCGCATAGTGAGTCGTAACATGTCCTGAGTTGTCGTACGATGTTCAAAGGACTTGGACAAATTCATTAGGTTTATTATGGAGTTTTAAGGTTTTGTTCGGTGTTGTTAGGAGTTGTAAGGTGTCCTATATTATACTAACGTGATTATCAAGGTGCTAATGTGCATACAGAGCCGTAAGATGTTCTAAGTTGTCGTACGATGTTCAAAGGACTCGGATGAATTCATTAGGTTTATTATGGAGTATTTTTATTTTACGTTCGATATTATAATGTGTTGTTAGGATTTGTGAGGTTTCATACTTTTTACCAACATGCTTTTCAAGGTGCTAATATGACATACAGAGTCGTAAGATACTCTAAGTTTTGGTACGTTGTTTAAATGACTCGGAGTAATTCATTAGTTTTTTTTGGAGTTTTATAATTTCGTACGGTGTTGTTAGAAGTTTTAAAGATTCCAACGTTATACTAACATGCTTTTCAAAGTGCTAATATGGCATAAAGAGTCGTAAGATGTCTTAAGTTGGCGTATGACGTTCAAAGGACTCGGACGAATTAATTAGGTGTATTATGGAGTTTTAAAGTTTCGTACGGTGATGTAAGATGTTCTTAGGAGTTGTAATGCGTCCTGAATTATTCTAACGTGCTTTTCATGTTGCTAATGTCGCATAGTGAGTCGTAACATGTCCTGAGATGTCGTACGATGTTCAAAGGACTTGGACAAATTCATTAGGTTTATTATGGAGTTTTAAGGTTTTGTTCGGTGTTGTTAGGAGTTGTAAGGTGTCCTATATTATACTAACGTGCTTATCAAGGTGCTAATGCGCATACAGAGCCGTAAGATGTCCTAAGTTGTCGTACGATGTTGAAAGGACTCGGATGAATTCATTAGGTTTATTATGGAGTATTTTTATTTCACGTACGGTATTATAATGTGTTGTTAGGATTTGTGAGGTTTCGTACTTTTTACCAACATGCTTTTCAAGGTGCTAATGTGACATACAGAGTCGCAAGATATTCTAAGTTTTCGTACGATGTTTAAATGACTCGGAGGAATTCATTAGGTTTTTTTTGGAGTTTTATAATTTCGTACGGTGTTGTTAGGAGTTTTAAAGATTCCAACATTATACTAACCTGCTTTTCAAAGTGCTAATATGGCATAAAGAGTCGTAAGATGTCTTAAGTTGGCGTATGACGTTCAAAGGACTCGGACGAATTCATTAGGTGTAGTATGGAGTTTTAAAGTTTCGTACGGTGATGTAAGATGTTCTTAGGAGTTGTAATGCGTCCTGATTTATTCTAACGTGCTTTTCATGTTGCTAATGTCGCTTAGTGAGTCGTAACATGTCCTGAGTTGTCGTACGATGTTCAAAGGACATGGACAAATTCATTAGGTTTATTATGGAGTTTTAAGGTTTTGTTCGGTGTTGTTAGGAGTTGTAAGGTGTCCTATATTATACTAACATGCTTTTCAAGGTGATAATGTGCATACAGAGCCGTAAGATGTCCTAAGTTGTCATACGATGTTGAAAGGACTCGGATGAATTCATTAGGTTTATTATGGAGTATTTTTATTTCACGTACTGTATTATAATGTGCTGTTAGGATTTGTGAGGTTTCGTACTTTTTACCAACATGCTTTTCAAGGTGCTAATGTGACATACAGAGTCGTAAGATATTCTAAGTTTTCGTACGATGTTTAAATGACTCGGAGGAATTCATTAGGTTTTTTATGGAGTTTTATAATTTCGTACGGTGTTGTTAGGAGTTTTAAAGATTCCAACATTATACTAACATGCTTTTCAAAGTGCTAATATGGCATAAAGAATCGTAAGATGTCTTAAGTTGGCGTATGACGTTCAAAGGACTCGGACGAATTCATTAGGTGTATTATGGAGTTTTAAAGTTTCGTACGGTGATGTAAGATGTTCTTAGGATTTGTAATACTTCCTTAATTATTCTAACGTGCTTTTCATGTTGCTAATGTCGCATACTGAGTCGTAACATGTCCTGAGTTGTCGTACGATGTTCAAAGGACTTTGACAAATTCATTAGGTTTAATATGGAGTTTTAAGGTTTTGTTCGGTGTTGTTAGGAGTTGTAAGGTGTCCTATATTATACTAACGTGATTTTCAAGGTGCTAATGTGCATACAGAGCCGTAAGATGTTCTAAGTTGTCGTACGATGTTCAAAGGACTCGGATGAATTAATTAGGTTTATTATGGAGTATTTTTATTTCACGTACGATATTATAATGTGTTGTTAGGATTTGTGAGGTTTCATACTTTTTACCAACATGCTTTTCAAGGTGCTAATGTGACATACAGAGTCGTAAGATACTCTAAGTTTTGGTACGATGTTTAAATGACTCGGAGGAATTCATTAGTTTTTTTTGGAGTTTTATAATTTCGTACGGTGTTGTTAGGAGTTTTAAAGATTCCAACATTATACTAACATGCTTTTCAAAGTGCTAATATGGCATAAAGAGTCGTAAGATGTCTTAAGTTGGCGTATGACGTTCAAAGGACTCGGACGAATTAATTAGGTGTATTATGGAGTTTTAAAGTTCCGTACGGTGATGTAAGATGTTCTTAGGAGTTGTAATGCGTCCTGAATTATTCTAACGTGCTTTTCATGTTGCTAATGTCGCATAGTGAGTCGTAACATGTCCTGAGTTGTCGTACGATGTTCAAAGGACTTGGACAAATTCATTAGGTTTATTATGGAGTTTTAAGGTTTTGTTCGGTGTTGTTAGGAGTTGTAAGGTGTCCTATATTATACTAACGTGCTTATCAAGGTGCTAATGTGCATACAGAGCCGTAAGATGTTCTAAGTTGTCGTACGATGTTCAAAGGACTCGGATGAATTCATTAGGTTTATTATGGAGTATTTTTATTTTACGTACGATATTATAATGTGTTGTTAGGATTTGTGAGGTTTCATACTTTTTACCAACATGCTTTTCAAGGTGCTAATATGACATACAGAGTCGTAAGATACTCTAAGTTTTGGTACGTTGTTTAAATGACTCGGAGTAATTCATTAGTTTTTTTTGGAGTTTTATAATTTCGTACGGTGTTGTTAGGAGTTTTAAAGATTCCAACGTTATACTAACATGCTTTTCAAAGTGCTAATATGGCATAAAGAGTCGTAAGATGTCTTAAGTTGGCGTATGACGTTCAAAGGACTCGGACGAATTAATTAGGTGTATTATGGAGTTTTAAAGTTTCGTACGGTGATGTAAGATGTTCTTAGGAGTTGTAATGCGTCCTGAATTATTCTAACGTGCTTTTCATGTTGCTAATGTCGCATAGTGAGTCGTAACATGTCCTGAGATGTCGTACGATGTTCAAAGGACTTGGACAAATTCATTAGGTTTATTATGGAGTTTTAAGGTTTTGTTCGGTGTTGTTAGGAGTTGTAAGGTGTCCTATATTATACTAACGTGCTTATCAAGGTGCTAATGCGCATACAGAGCCGTAAGATGTCCTAAGTTGTCGTACGATGTTGAAAGGACTCGGATGAATTCATTAGGTTTATTATGGAGTATTTTTATTTCACGTACGGTATTATAATGTGTTGTTAGGATTTGTGAGGTTTCGTACTTTTTACCAACATGCTTTTCAAGGTGCTAATGTGACATACAGAGTCGTAAGATATTCTAAGTTTTCGTACGATGTTTAAATGACTCGGAGGAATTCATTAGGTTTTTTTTGGAGTTTTATAATTTCGTACGGTGTTGTTAGGAGTTTTAAAGATTCCAACATTATACTAACCTGCTTTTCAAAGTGCTAATATGGCATAAAGAGTCGTAAGATGTCTTAAGTTGGCGTATGACGTTCAAAGGACTCGGACGAATTCATTAGGTGTAGTATGGAGTTTTAAAGTTTCGTACGGTGATGTAAGATGTTCTTAGGAGTTGTAATGCGTCCTGATTTATTCTAACGTGCTTTTCATGTTGCTAATGTCGCTTAGTGAGTCGTAACATGTCCTGAGTTGTCGTACGATGTTCAAAGGACTTGGACAAATTCATTAGGTTTATTATGGAGTTTTAAGGTTTTGTTCGGTGTTGTTAGGAGTTGTAAGGTGTCCTATATTATACTAACATGCTTTTCAAGGTGATAATGTGCATACAGAGCCGTAAGATGTCCTAAGTTGTCGTACGATGTTGAAAGGACTCGGATGAATTCATTAGGTTTATTATGGAGTATTTTTATTTCACGTACTGTATTATAATGTGCTGTTAGGATTTGTGAGGTTTCGTACTTTTTACCAACATGCTTTTCAAGGTGCTAATGTGACATACAGAGTCGTAAGATATTCTAAGTTTTCGTACGATGTTTAAATGACTCGGAGGAATTCATTAGGTTTTTTATGGAGTTTTATAATTTCGTACGGTGTTGTTAGGAGTTTTAAAGATTCCAACATTATACTAACATGCTTTTCAAAGTGCTAATATGGCATAAAGAATCGTAAGATGTCTTAAGTTGGCGTATGACGTTCAAAGGACTCGGACGAATTCATTAGGTGTATTATGGAGTTTTAAAGTTTCGTACGGTGATGTAAGATGTTCTTAGGATTTGTAATACTTCCTTAATTATTCTAACGTGCTTTTCATGTTGCTAATGTCGCATACTGAGTCGTAACATGTCCTGAGTTGTCGTACGATGTTCAAAGGACTTTGACAAATTCATTAGGTTTAATATGGAGTTTTAAGGTTTTGTTCGGTGTTGTTAGGAGTTGTAAGGTGTCCTATATTATACTAGGTTTAATTTCATATATACCCCTATAAAGTTGCATAATATCATATTTACCCTTTGTACAAGTTTTTAATGCATAATGTACAACAATTTTTAAGCATACAAAGGGTAAATATGATATTATGCAACTTTATAGGGGTATATATGAAATTGCCCCATTATACTAACGTGATTTTCAAGGTGCTAATGTGCATACAGAGCCGTAAGATGTTCTAAGTTGTCGTACGATGTTCAAAGGACTCGGATGAATTCATTAGGTTTATTATGGAGTATTTTTATTTCACGTACGATATTATAATGTGTTGTTAGGATTTGTGAGGTTTCATACTTTTTACCAACATGCTTTTCAAGGTGCTAATGTGACATACAGAGTCGTAAGATACTCTAAGTTTTGGTACGATGTTTAAATGACTCGGAGGAATTCATTAGTTTTTTTTGGAGTTTTATAATTTCGTACGGTGTTGTTAGGAGTTTTAAAGATTCCAACATTATACTAACATGCTTTTCAAAGTGCTAATATGGCATAAAGAGTCGTAAGATGTCTTAATTTGGCGTATGACGTTCAAAGGACTCGGACGAATTCATTAGGTGTATTATGGAGTTTTAAAGTTTCGTACGGTGATGTAAGATGTTCTTAGGATTTGTAATACTTCCTTAATTATTCTAACGTGCTTTTCATGTTGCTAATGTCGCATACTGAGTCGTAACATGTCCTGAGTTGTCGTACGATGTTCAAAGGACTTTGACAAATTCATTAGGTTTAATATGGATTTTTAAGGTTTTGTTCGGTGTTGTTAGGAGTTGTAAGGTGTCCTATATTATACTAACGTGATTTTCAAGGTGCTAATGTGCATACAGAGCCGTAAGATGTTCTAAGTTGTCGTACGATGTTCAAAGGACTCGGATGAATTCATTAGGTTTATTATGGAGTATTTTTATTTTACGTACGATATTATAATGTGTTGTTAGGATTTGTGAGGTTTCATACTTTTTACCAACATGCTTTTCAAGGTGCTAATGTGACATACAGAGTCGTAAGATACTCTAAGTTTTGGTACGATGTTTAAATGACTCGGAGGAATTCATTAGTTTTTTTTGGAGTTTTATAATTTCGTACGGTGTTGTTAGGAGTTTTAAAGATTCCAACATTATACTAACATGCTTTTCAAAGTGCTAATATGGCATAAAGAGTCGTAAGATGTCTTAAGTTGGCGTATGACGTTCAAAGGACTCGGACGAATTAATTAGGTGTATTATGGAGTTTTAAAGTTTCGTACGGTGATGTAAGATGTTCTTAGGAGTTGTAATGCGTCCTGAATTATTCTAACGTCCTTTTCATGTTGCTAATGTCGCATAGTGAGTCGTAACATGTCCTGAGTTGTCGTACGATGTTCAAAGGACTTGGACAAATTCATTAGGTTTATTATGGAGTTTTAAGGTTTTGTTCGGTGTTGTTAGGAGTTGTAAGGTGTCCTATATTATACTAACGTGCTTATCAAGGTGCTAATGTGCATACAGAGCCGTAAGATGTCCTAAGTGTCGTACGATGTTGAAAGGACTCGGATGAATTCATTAGGTTTATTATGGAGTATTTTTATTTCACGTACTGTATTATAAAGTGCTGTTTGGATTTGTGAGGTTTCGTACTTTTTACCAACATGCTTTTAAAGGTGCTAATGTGACATACAGAGTCGTAAGATATTCTAAGTTTTCGTACGATGTTTAAATGACTCGGAGGAATTCATTTGGTTTTTTTTTGGAGTTTTATAATTTCGTACGGTGTTGTTAGGAGTTTTAAAGATTCCAACATTATACTAACATGCTTTTCAAAGTGCTAATATGGCATAAAGAGTCGTAAGATGTCTTAAGTTGGCGTATGACGTTCAAGGACTCGGACGAATTCATTAGGTGTATTATGGAGTTTTAAAGTTTCGTACGGTGGTGTAAGATGTTCTTAGGAGTTGTAATACTTCCTTAATTATTCTAATGTGCTTTTCATGTTGCTAATGTCGCATACTGAGTCGTAACATGTCCTGAGTTGTCGTACGATGTTCAAAGGACTTTGACAAATTCATTAGGTTTAATATGGAGTTTTAAGGTTTTGTTCGGTGTTGTTAGGAGTTGTAAGGTGTCCTATATTACACTAACGTGATTTTCAAGGTGCTAATGTGCATACAGAGCCGTAAGATGTTCTAAGTTGTCGTACGATGTTCAAAGGACTCGGATGAATTCATTAGGTTTATTATGGAGTATTTTTATTTTACGTACAGTATTATAATGTGTTGTTAGGATTTGTGAGGTTTCGTACTTTTTACCAACATGCTTTTGAAGGTGCTAATGTGACATACAGAGTCGTAAGATACTCTAAGTTTTGGTACGATGTTTAAATGACTCAGAGGAATTCATTAGTTTTTTTTGGAGTTTTATAATTTCGTACGGTGTTGTTAGGAGTTTTAAAGATTCCAACATTATACTAACATGCTTTTCAAAGTGCTAATATGGCATAAAGAGTCGTAAGATGTCTTAAGTTGGCGTATGACGTTCAAAGGACTCGGACGAATTAATTAGGTGTATTATGGAGTTTTAAAGTTTCGTACGGTGATGTAAGATGTTCTTAGGAGTTGTAATGCGTCCTGAATTATTCTAACGTGCTTTTCATGTTGCTAGTGTCGCATAGTGAGTCGTAACATGTCCTGAGTTGTCGTACGATGTTCAAAGGACTTGGACAAATTCATTAGGTTTATTATGGAGTTTTAAGGTTTTGTTCGGTGTTGTTAAGAGTTGTAAGGTGTCCTATATTATACTAACGTGCTTATCAAGGTGCTAATGTGCATACAGAGCCGTAAGATGTCCTAAGTTGTTGTACGATGTTGAAAGGACTCGGATGAATTCATTAGGTTTATTATGGAGTATTTTTATTTCACGTATGGTATTATAATGTGCTGTTAGGATTTGTGAGGTTTCGTACTTTTTACCAACATGCTTTTCAAGGTGCTAATGTGACATACAGAGTCGTAAGATACTCTAAGTTTTCGTACGATGTTTAAATGACTCGGAGGAATTCATTAGGTTTTTTTTGGAGTTTTATAATTTCGTACGGTGTTGTTAGGAGTTTTAAAGATTCCAACATTATACTAACATGCTTTTCAAAGTGCTAATATGGCATAAAGAGTCGTAAGATGTCTTAAGTTGGCGTATGACGTTCAAAGGACTCGGACGAATTAATTAGGTGTATTATGGAGTTTTAAAGTTTCGTACGGTGATGTAAGATGTTCTTAGGAGTTGTAATGCGTCCTGAATTATTCTAACGTGCTTTTCATGTTGCTAGTGTCGCATAGTGAGTCGTAACATGTCCTGAGTTGTCGTACGATGTTCAAAGGACTTGGACAAATTCATTAGGTTTATTATGGAGTTTTAAGGTTTTGTTCGGTGTTGTTAAGAGTTGTAAGGTGTCCTATATTATACTAACGTGCTTATCAAGGTGCTAATGTGCATACAGAGCCGTAAGATGTCCTAAGTTGTTGTACTATGTTGAAAGGACTCGGATGAATTCATTAGGTTTATTATGGAGTATTTTTATTTCACGTATGGTATTATAATGTGCTGTTAGGATTTGTGAGGTTTCGTACTTTTTACCAACATGCTTTTCAAGGTGCTAATGTGACATACAGAGTCGTAAGATACTCTAAGTTTTCGTACGATGTTTAAATGACTCGGAGGAATTCATTAGGTTTTTTTTGGAGTTTTATAATTTCGTACGGTGTTGTTAGGAGTTTTAAAGATTCCAACATTATACTAACATGCTTTTCAAAGTGCTAATATGGCATAAAGAGTCGTAAGATGTCTTAAGTTGGCGTATGACGTTCAAAGGACTCGGACGAATTCATTAGGTGTATTATGGAGTTTTAAAGTTTCGTACGGTGATGTAAGATGTTCTTAGGAGTTGTAATACTTCCTTAATTATTCTAACGTGCTTTTCATGTTGCTAATGTCGCATACTGAGTCGTAACATGTCCTGAGTTGTCGTACGATGTTCAAAGGACTTTGACAAATCCATTAGGTTTAATATGGAGTTTTAAGGTTTTGTTCGGTGTTGTTAGGAGTTGTAAGGTGTCCTATATTACACTAACGTGATTTTCAAGGTGCTAATGTGCATACAGAGCCGTAAGATGTTCTAAGTTGTCGTACGATGTTCAAAGGACTCGGATGAATTCATTAGGTTTATTATGGAGTATTTTTATTTTACGTACGGTATTATAATGTGTTGTTAGGATTTGTGAGGTTTCGTACTTTTTACCAACATGCTTTTCAAGGTGCTAATGTGACATACAGAGTCGTAAGATACTCTAAGTTTTGGTACGATGTTTAAATGACTCGGAGGAATTCATTAGTTTTTTTTGGAGTTTTATAATTTCGTACGGTGTTGTTAGGAGTTTTAAAGATTCCAACATTATACTAACATGCTTTTCAAAGTGCTAATATGGCATAAAGAGTCGTAAGATGTCTTAAGTTGGCGTATGACGTTCAAAGGACTCGGACGAATTAATTAGGTGTATTATGGAGTTTTAAATTTTCGTACGGTGATGTAAGATGTTCTTAGGAGTTGTAATGCGTCCTGAATTATTCTAACGTCCTTTTCATGTTGCTAATGTCGCATAGTGAGTCGTAACATGTCCTGAGTTGTCGTACGATGTTCAAAGGACTTGGACAAATTCATTAGGTTTATTATGGAGTTTTAAGGTTTTGTTCGGTGTTGTTAGGAGTTGTAAGATGTCCTATATTATACTAACGTGCTTATCAAGGTGCTAATGTGCATACAGAGCCGTAAGATGTCCTAAGTTGTCGTACGATGTTGAAAGGACTCGGATGAATTCATTAGGTTTATTATGGAGTATTTTTATTTCACGTACTGTATTATAAAGTGCTGTTTGGATTTGTGAGGTTTCGTACTTTTTACCAACATGCTTTTAAAGGTGCTAATGTGACATACAGAGTCGTAAGATATTCTCAGTTTTCGTACGATGTTTAAATGACTCGGAGGAATTCATTTGGTTTTTTTTGGAGTTTTATAATTTCGTACGGTGTTGTTAGGAGTTTTAAAGATTCCAACATTATACTAACATGCTTTTCAAAGTGCTAATATGGCATAAAGAGTCGTAAGATGTCTTAAGTTGGCGTATGACGTTCAAGGACTCGGACGAATTCATTAGGTGTATTATGGAGTTTTAAAGTTTCGTACGGTGATGTAAGATGTTCTTAGGAGTTGTAATACTTCCTTAATTATTCTAATGTGCTTTTCATGTTGCTAATGTCGCATACTGATTCGTAACATGTCCTGAGTTGTCGTACGATGTTCAAAGGACTTTGACAAATTCATTAGGTTTAATATGGAGTTTTAAGGTTTTGTTCGGTGTTGTTAGGAGTTGTAAGGTGTCCTATATTACACTAACGTGATTTTCAAGGTGCTAATGTGCATACAGAGCCGTAAGATGTTCTAAGTTGTCGTACGATGTTCAAAGGACTCGGATGAATTCATTAGGTTTATTATGAAGTATTTTTATTTTACGTACGGTATTATAATGTGTTGTTAGGATTTGTGAGGTTTCGTACTTTTTACCAACATGCTTTTCAAGGTGCTAATGTGACATACAGAGTCGTAAGATACTCTAAGTTTTGGTACGATGTTTAAATGACTCAGAGGAATTCATTAATTTTTTTTGGAGTTTTATAATTTCGTACGGTGTTGTTAGGAGTTTTAAAGATTCCAACATTATACTAACATGCTTTTCAAAGTGCTAATATGGCATAAAGAGTCGTAAGATGCCTTAAGTTGGCGTATGACGTTCAAAGGACTCGGACGAATTAATTAGGTGTAATATGGAGTTTTAAAGTTTCGTACGGTGATGTAAGATGTTCTTAGGAGTTGTAATGCGTCCTGAATTATTCTAACGTGCTTTTCATGTTGCTAATGTCGCATAGTTTGTCGTAACATGTCCTGAGTTGTCGTACGATGTTCAAAGGACTTGGACAAATTCATTAGGTTTATTATGGAGTTTTAAGGTTTTGTTCGGTGTTGTTAGGAGTTGTAAGGTGTCCTATATTATACTAACGTGCTTATCAAGGTGCTAATGTGCATACAGAGCCGTAAGATGTCCTAAGTTGTTGTACGATGTTGAAAGGATTCGGATGAATTCATTAGGTTTATTATGGAGTATTTTTATTTCACGTACTGTATTATATAGTGCTGTTTGGATTTGTGAGGTTTCGTACTTTTTACCAACATGCTTTTAAAGGTGCTAATGTGACATACAGAGTCGTAAGATATTCTAAGTTTTCGTACGATGTTTAAATGACTCGGAGGAATTCATTTGGTTTTTTTTGGAGTTTTATAATTTCGTACGGTGTTGTTAGGAGTTTTAAAGATTCCAACATTATACTAACATGCTTTTCAAAGTGCTAATATGGCATAAAGAGTCGTAAGATGTCTTAAGTTGGCGTATGACGTTCAAGGACTCAGACGAATTCATTAGGTGTATTATGGAGTTTTAAAGTTTCGTACGGTGATGTAAGATGTTCCTAGGAGTTGTAATACTTCCTTAATTATTCTAATGTGCTTTTCATGTTGCTAATGTCGCATACTGAGTCGTAACATGTCCTGAGTTGTCGTACGATGTTCAAAGGACTTTGACAAATTCATTAGGTTTAATATGGAGTTTTAAGGTTTTGTTCGGTGTTGTTAGGAGTTGTAAGGTGTCCTATATTACACTAACGTGATTTTCAAGGTGCTAATGTGCATACAGAGCCGTAAGATGTTCTAAGTTGTCGTACGATGTTCAAAGGACTCGGATGAATTCATTAGGTTTATTATGGAGTATTTTTATTTTACGTACGGTATTATAATGTGTTGTTAGGATTTGTGAGGTTTCGTACTTTTTACCAACATGCTTTTCAAGGTGCTAATGTGACATACAGAGTCGTAAGATACTCTAAGTTTTGGTACGATGTTTAAATGACTCAGAGGAATTCATTAGTTTTTTTTGGAGTTTTATAATTTCGTACGGTGTTGTTAGGAGTTTTAAAGATTCCAACATTATACTAACATGCTTTTCAAAGTGCTAATATGGCATAAAGAGTCGTAAGATGTCTTAAGTTGGCGTATGACGTTCAAAGGACTCGGACGAATTAATTAGGTGTATTATGGAGTTTTAAAGTTTCGTACGGTGATGTAAGATGTTCTTAGGAGTTGTAATGCGTCCTGAATTATTCTAACGTGCTTTTCATGTTGCTAATGTCGCATAGTTTGTCGTAACATGTCCTGAGTTGTCGTACGATGTTCAAAGGACTTGGACAAATTCATTAGGTTTATTATGGAGTTTTAAGGTTTTGTTCGGTGTTGTTAGGAGTTGTAAGGTGTCCTATATTATACTAACGTGCTTATCAAGGTGCTAATGTGCATACAGAGCCGTAAGATGTCCTAAGTTGTTGTACGATGTTGAAAGGATTCAGATGAATTCATTAGGTTTATTATGGAGTATTTTTATTTCACGTACTGTATTATAAAGTGCTGTTTGGATTTGTGAGGTTTCGTACTTTTTACCAACATGCTTTTAAAGGTGCTAATGTGACATACAGAGTCGTAAGATATTCTAAGTTTTCGTACGATGTTTAAATGACTCGGAGGAATTCATTTGGTTTTTTTTGGAGTTTTATAATTTCGTACGGTGTTGTTAGGAGTTTTAAAGATTCCAACATTATACTAACATGCTTTTCAAAGTGCTAATATGGCATAAAGAGTCGTAAGATGTCTTAAGTTGGCGTATGACGTTCAAGGACTCGGACGAATTCATTAGGTGTATTATGGAGTTTTAAAGTTTCGTACGGTGATGTAAGATGTTCCTAGGAGTTGTAATACTTCCTTAATTATTCTAATGTGCTTTTCATGTTGCTAATGTCGCATACTGAGTCGTAACATGTCCTGAGTTGTCGTACGATGTTCAAAGGACTTTGACAAATTCATTAGGTTTAATATGGAGTTTTAAGGTTTTGTTCGGTGTTGTTAGGAGTTGTAAGGTGTCCTATATTACACTAACGTGATTTTCAAGGTGCTAATGTGCATACAGAGCCGTAAGATGTTCTAAGTTGTCGTACGATGTTCAAAGGACTCGGATGAATTCATTAGGTTTATTATGGAGTATTTTTATTTTACGTACGGTATTATAATGTGTTGTTAGGATTTGTGAGGTTTCGTACTTTTTACCAACATGCTTTTCAAGGTGCTAATGTGACATACAGAGTCGTAAGATACTCTAAGTTTTGGTACGATGTTTAAATGACTCAGAGGAATTCATTAGTTTTTTTTGGAGTTTTATAATTTCGTACGGTGTTGTTAGGAGTTTTAAAGATTCCAACATTATACTAACATGCTTTTCAAAGTGCTAATATGGCATAAAGAGTCGTAAGATGTCTTAAGTTGGCGTATGACGTTCAAAGGACTCGGACGAATTAATTAGGTGTATTATGGAGTTTTAAAGTTTCGTACGGTGATGTAAGATGTTCTTAGGAGTTGTAATGCGTCCTGAATTATTCTAACGTGCTTTTCATGTTGCTAATGTCGCATAGTGAGTCGTAACATGTCCTGAGTTGTCGTACGATGTTCAAAGGACTTGGACCAATTCATTAGGTTTATTATGGAGTTTTAAGGTTTTGTTCGGTGTTGTTAGGAGTTGTAAGGTGTCCTATATTATACTAACGTGCTTATCAAGGTGCTAATGTGCATACAGAGCCGTAAGATGTCCTAAGTTGTTGTACGATGTTGAAAGGACTCGGATGAATTCATTAGGTTTATTATGGAGTATTTTTATTTCATGTACGGTATTATAATGTGCTGTTAGGATTTGTGAGGTTTCGTACTTTTTACCAACATGCTTTTCAAGGTGCTAATGTGACATACAGAGTCGTAAGATACTCTAAGTTTTCGTACGATGTTTAAATGACTCGGAGGAATTCATTAGGTTTTTTTTGGAGTTTTATAATTTCGTACGGTGTTGTTAGGAGTTTTAAAGATTCCAACATTATACTAACATGCTTTTCAAAGTGCTAATATGGCATAAAGAGTCGTAAGATGTCTTAAGTTGGCGTATGACGTTCAAAGGACTCGGACGAATTCATTAGGTGTATTATGGAGTTTTAAAGTTTCGTACGGTGATGTAAGATGTTCTTAGGAGTTGTAATACTTCCTTAATTATTCTAACGTGCTTTTCATGTTGCTAATGTCGCATACTGAGTCGTAACATGTCCTGAGTTGTCGTACGATGTTCAAAGGACTTTGACAAATTCATTAGGTTTAATATGGAGTTTTAAGGTTTTGTTCGGTGTTGTTAGGAGTTGTAAGGTGTCCTATATTATACTAACGTGCTTTTCAAGGTGCTAATGTGCATACAGAGCCGTAAGATGTCCTAAGTTGTCGTACGATGTTCAAAGGACTCGGATGAATTCATTAGGTTTATTATGGAGTATTTTTATTTCACGTACGGTATTATAATGTGTTGTTAGGATTTGTGAGGTTTCGTACTTTTTACCAACATGCTTTTCAAGGTGCTAATGTGACATACAGAGTCGTAAGATACTCTAAGTTTTGGTACGATGTTTAAATGACTCGGAGGAATTCATTAGTTTTTTTTGGAGTTTTATAATTTCGTACGGTGTTGTTAGGAGTTTTAAAGATTCCAACATTATACTAACATGCTTTTCAAAGTGCTAATATAGCATAAAGAGTCGTAAGATGTCTTAATTTGGCGTATGACGTTCAAAGGACTCGGACGAATTCATTAGGTGTATTATGGAGTTTTAAAGTTTCGTACGGTGATGTAAGATGTTCTTAGGATTTGTAATACTTCCTTAATTATTCTAACGTGCTTTTCATGTTGCTAATGTCGCATACTGAGTCGTAACATGTCCTGAGTTGTCGTACGATGTTCAAAGGACTTTGACAAATTCATTAGGTTTAATATGGAGTTTTAAGGTTTTGTTCGGTGTTGTTAGGAGTTGTAAGGTGTCCTATATTATACTAACGTGATTTTCAAGGTGCTAATATGCATACAGAGCCGTAAGATGTTCTAAGTTGTCGTACGATGTTCAAAGGACTCGTATGAATTCATTAGGTTTATTATGGAGTATTTTTATTTTACGTACGATATTATAATGTGTTGTTAGGATTTGTGAGGTTTCATACTTTTTACCAACATGCTTTTCAAGGTGCTAATGTGACATACAGAGTCGTAAGATACTCTAAGTTTTGGTACGATGTTTAAATAACTCGGAGGAATTCATTAGTTTTTTTTTGGAGTTTTATAATTTCGTACGGTGTTGTTAGGAGTTTTAAAGATTCCAACATTATACTAACATGCTTTTCAAAGTGCTAATATGGCATAAAGAGTCGTAAGATGTCTTAAGTTGGCGTATGACGTTCAAAGGACTCGGACGAATTCATTAGGTGTATTATGGAGTTTTAAAGTTTCGTACGGTGATGTAAGATGTTCTTAGGAGTTGCAATGCTTTCTTAATTATTCTAAGGTGCTTTTCATTTTGCTAATGTCGCATACTGAGTCGTAACATGTCCTGAGTTGTCGTACGATGTTCAAAGGACTTTGACAAATTCATTAGGTTTATTATGGAGTTTTAAGGTTTTGTTCGGTGTTGTTAGGAGTTGTAAGGTGTCCTATATTATACTAACGTGCTTATCAAGGTGCTAATGTGCATACAGAGCCGTAAGATGTCCTAAGTTGTCGTACGATGTTCAAAGGACTCGGATGAATTCATTAGGTTTATTATGGAGTATTTTTATTTCACGTACGGTATTATAATGTGTTGTTAGGATTTGTGAGCTTTCGTACTTTTTACCAACATGCTTTTCAAGGTGCTAATGTGACATACAGAGTCGTAAGATATTCTAAGTTTTCGTACGATGTTTAAATGACTCGGAGGAATTCATTAGTTTTTTTTGGAGTTTTATAATTTCGTACGGTGTTGTTAGGAGTTTTAAAGATTCCAACATTATACTAACATGCTTTTCAAAGTGCTAATATGGCATAAAGAGTCGTAAGATGTCTTAAGTTGGCGTATGACGTTCAAAGGACTCGGACGAATTAATTAGGTGTATTATGGAGTTTTAAAGTTTCGTACGGTGATGTAAGATGTTCTTAGGAGTTGTAATACTTCCTTAATTATTCTAACGTGCTTTTCATGTTGCTAATGTCGCATACTGAGTCGTAACATGTCCTGAGTTGTCGTACGATGTTCAAAGGACTTTGACAAATTCATTAGGTTTAATATGGAGTTTTAAGGTTTTGTTCGGTGTTGTTAGGAGTTGTAAGGTGTCCTATATTATACTAACGTGCTTTTCAAGGTGCTAATGTGCATACAGAGCCGTAAGATGTCCTAAGTTGTCGTACGATGTTCAAAGGACTCGGATGAATTCATTAGGTTTATTATGGAGTATTTTTATTTCACGTACGGTATTATAATGTGTTGTTAGGATTTGTGAGGTTTCGTACTTTTTACCAACATGCTTTTCAAGGTGCTAATGTGACATACAGAGTCGTAAGATACTCTAAGTTTTGGTACGATGTTTAAATGACTCGGAGGAATTCATTAGTTTTTTTTGGAGTTTTATAATTTCGTACGGTGTTGTTAGGAGTTTTAAAGATTCCAACATTATACTAACATGCTTTTCAAAGTGCTAATATAGCATAAAGAGTCGTAAGATGTCTTAATTTGGCGTATGACGTTCAAAGGACTCGGACGAATTCATTAGGTGTATTATGGAGTTTTAAAGTTTCGTACGGTGATGTAAGATGTTCTTAGGATTTGTAATACTTCCTTAATTATTCTAACGTGCTTTTCATGTTGCTAATGTCGCATACTGAGTCGTAACATGTCCTGAGTTGTCGTACGATGTTCAAAGGACTTTGACAAATTCATTAGGTTTAATATGGAGTTTTAAGGTTTTGTTCGGTGTTGTTAGGAGTTGTAAGGTGTCCTATATTATACTAACGTGATTTTCAAGGTGCTAATCTGCATACAGAGCCGTAAGATGTTCTAAGTTGTCGTACGATGTTCAAAGGACTCGTATGAATTCATTAGGTTTATTATGGAGTATTTTTATTTTACGTACGATATTATAATGTGTTGTTAGGATTTGTGAGGTTTCATACTTTTTACCAACATGCTTTTCAAGGTGCTAATGTGACATACAGAGTCGTAAGATACTCTAAGTTTTGGTACGATGTTTAAATAACTCGGAGGAATTCATTAGTTTTTTTTTGGAGTTTTATAATTTCGTACGGTGTTGTTAGGAGTTTTAAAGATTCCAACATTATACTAACATGCTTTTCAAAGTGCTAATATGGCATAAAGAGTCGTAAGATGTCTTAAGTTGGCGTATGACGTTCAAAGGACTCGGAGGAATTAATTAGGTGTATTATGGAGTTTTAAAGTTTCGTACGGTGATGTAAGATGTTCTTAGGATTTGTAATACTTCCTTAATTATTCTAACGTGCTTTTCATGTTGCTAATGTCGCATACTGAGTCGTAACATGTCCTGAGTTGTCGTACGATGTTCAAAGGACTTTGACAAATTCATTAGGTTTAATATGGAGTTTTAAGGTTTTGTTCGGTGTTGTTAGGAGTTGTAAGGTGTCCTATATTATACTAACGTGATTTTCAAGGTGCTAATCTGCATACAGAGCCGTAAGATGTTCTAAGTTGTCGTACGATGTTCAAAGGACTCGTATGAATTCATTAGGTTTATTATGGAGTATTTTTATTTTACGTACGATATTATAATGTGTTGTTAGGATTTGTGAGGTTTCATACTTTTTACCAACATGCTTTTCAAGGTGCTAATGTGACATACAGAGTCGTAAGATACTCTAAGTTTTGGTACGATGTTTAAATAACTCGGAGGAATTCATTAGTTTTTTTTTGGAGTTTTATAATTTCGTACGGTGTTGTTAGGAGTTTTAAAGATTCCAACATTATACTAACATGCTTTTCAAAGTGCTAATATGGCATAAAGAGTCGTAAGATGTCTTAAGTTGGCGTATGACGTTCAAAGGACTCGGAGGAATTAATTAGGTGTATTATGGAGTTTTAAAGTTTCGTACGGTGATGTAAGATGTTCTTAGGAGTTGTAATGCGTCCTGAATTATTCTAACGTGCTTTTCATGTTGCTAATGTCGCATAATGAGTCGTAACATGTCCTGAGTTGTCGTACGATGTTCAAAGGACTTGGACAAATTCATTAGGTTTATTATGGAGTTTTCAGGTTTTGTTCGGTGTTGTTAGGAGTTGTAAGGTGTCCTATATTATACTAACGTGCTTATCAAGGTGCTAATGTGCATACAGAGCCGTAAGATGTCCTAAGTTGTCGTACGATGTTGAAAGGACTCGGATGAATTCATTAGGTTTATTATGAAGTATTTTTATTTCACGTACTGTATTATAATGTGCTGTTTGGATTTGTGAGGTTTCGTACTTTTTACCAACATGCTTTTAAAGGTGCTAATGTGACATACAAATTCGTAAGATACTCTAAGTTTTCGTACGATGTTTAAATGACTCGGAGGAATTCATTAGGTTTTTTTTGGAGTTTTATAATTTCGTACGGTGTTGTTAGGAGTTTTAAAGATTCCAACATTATACTAACATGCTTTTCAAAGTGCTAATATGGCATAAAGAGTCGTAAGATGTCTTAAGTTGGCGTATGACGTTCAAAGGACTCGGACGAATTCATTAGGTGTATTATGGAGTTTTAAAGTTTCGTACGGTGATGTAAGATGTTCTTAGGAGTTGTAATACTTCCTTAATTATTCTAACGTGCTTTTCATGTTGCTAATGTCGCATACTGAGTCGTAACATATCCTGAGTTGTCGTACGATGTTCAAAGGACTTTGACAAATTCATTAGGTTTAATATGGAGTTTTAAGGTTTTGTTCGGTGTTGTTAGGAGTTGTAAGGTGTCCTATATTATACTAACGTGATTTTCAAGGTGCTAATGTGCATACAGAGCCGTAAGATGTTCTAAGTTGTCGTACGATGTTCAAAGGACTCGGATGAATTCATTAGGTTTATTATGGAGTATTTTTATTTTACGTACGATATTATAATGTGTTGTTAGGATTTGTGAGGTTTCGTACTTTTTACCAACATGCTTTTCAAGGTGCTAATGTGACATACAGAGTCGTAAGATACTCTAAGTTTTGGTACGATGTTAAAATAACTCGGAGGAATTCATTAGTTTTTTTTGGAGTTTTATAATTTCGTACGGTGTTGTTAGGAGTTTTAAAGATTCCAACATTATACTAACATGCTTTTCAAAGTGCTAATATGGCATAAAGAGTCGTAAGATGTCTTAAGTTGGCGTATGACGTTCAAAGGACTCGGACGAATTAATTAGGTGTATTATGGAGTTTTAAAGTTTCGTACGGTGATGTAAGATGTTCTTAGGAGTTGTAATGCGTCCTGAATTATTCTAACGTGCTTTTCATGTTGCTAATGTCGCATAGTGAGTCGTAACATGTCCTGAGTTGTCGTACGATGTTCAAAGGACTTGGACAAATTCATTAGGTTTATTATGGAGTTTTAAGGTTTTGTTCGGTGTTGTTAGGAGTTGTAAGGTGTCCTATATTATACTAACGTGTTTATCAAGGTGCTAATGTGCATACAGAGCCGTAAGATGTCCTGTTGTCGTACGATGTTGAAAGGACTCGGATGAATTCATTAGGTTTATTATGAAGTATTTTTATTTCACGTACTGTATTATAATGTGCTGTTTGGATTTGTGAGGTTTCGTACTTTTTACCAACATGCTTTTAAAGGTGCTAATGTGACATACAAAGTCGTAAGATACTCTAAGTTTTCGTACGATGTTTAAATGACTCGGAGGAATTCATTAGGTTTTTTTTGGAGTTTTATAATTTCGTACGGTGTTGTTAGGAGTTTTAAAGATTCCAACATTATACTAACATGCTTTTCAAAGTGCTAATATGGCATAAAGAGTCGTAAGATGTCTTAAGTTGGCGTATGACGTTCAAAGGACTCGGACGAATTCATTAGGTGTATTATGGAGTTTTAAAGTTTCGTACGGTGATGTAAGATGTTCTTAGGAGTTGTAATATTTCCTTATTTATTCTAACGTGCTTTTCATGTTGCTAATGTCGCATACTGAGTCGTAACATGTCCTGAGTTGTCGTACGATGTTCAAAGGACTTTGACAAATTCATTAGGTTTAATATGGAGTTTTAAGGTTTTGTTCGGTGTTGTTAGGAGTTGTATGGTGTCCTATATTACACTAACGTGATTTTCAAGGTGCTAATGTGCATACAGAGCCGTAAGATGTTCTAAGTTGTCGTACGATGTTCAAAGGACTCGGATGAATTCATTAGGTTTATTATGGAGTATTTTTATTTTACGTACGGTATTATAATGTGTTGTTAGGATTTGTGAGGTTTCGTACTTTTTACCAACATGCTTTTCAAGGTGCTAATGTGACATACAGAGTCGTAAGATACTCTAAGTTTTGGTACGATGTTTAAATGACTCGGAGGAATTCATTAGTTTTTTTTGGAGTTTTATAATTTCGTACGGTGTAGTTAGGAGTTTTAAAGATTCCAACATTATACTAACATGCTTTTCAAAGTGCTAATATGGCATAAAGAGTCGTAAGATGTCTTAAGTTGGCGTATGACGTTCAAAGGACTCGGACGAATTAATTAGGTGTATTATGGAGTTTTAAAGTTTCGTACGGTGATGTAAGATGTTCTTAGGAGTTGTAATGCGTCCTGAATTATTCTAACGTCCTTTTCATGTTGCTAATGTCGCATAGTGAGTCGTAACATGTCCTGAGTTGTCGTACGATGTTCAAAGGACTTGGACAAATTCATTAAGTTTATTATGGAGTTTTAAGATTTTGTTCGGTGTTGTTAGGTGTTGTAAGGTGTCCTATATTATACTAACGTGCTTATCAAGGTGCTAATGTGCATACAGAGCCGTAAGATGTGCTAAGTTGTCGTACGATGTTGAAAGGACTCGGATGAATTCATTAGGTTTATTATGGAGTATTTTTATTTCACGTACTGTATTATAAAGTGCTGTTGGGATTTGTGAGGTTTCGTACTTTTTACCAACATGCTTTTAAAGGTGCTAATGTGACATATAGAGTCGTAAGATATTCTAAGTTTTCGTACGATGTTTAAATGACTCGGAGGAATTCATTTGGTTTTTTTTGGAGTTTTATAATTTCATACGGTGTTGTTAGGAGTTTTAAAGATTCCAACATTATACTAACATGCTTTTCAAAGTGCTAATATGGCATAAAGAGTCGTAAGATGTCTTAAGTTGGCGTATGACGTTCAAGGACTCGGACGAATTCATTAGGTGTATTATGGAGTTTTAAAGTTTCGTACGGTGATGTAAGATGTTCTTAGGAGTTGTAATACTTCCTTAATTATTCTAATGTGTTTTTCATGTTGCTAATGTCGCATACTGAGTCGTAACATGTCCTGAGTTGTCGTACGATGTTCAAAGGACTTTGACAAATTCATTAGGTTTAATATGGAGTTTTAAGGTTTTGTTCGGTGTTGTTAGGAGTTGTAAGGTGTCCTATAATACACTAACGTGATTTTCAAGGTGCTAATGTGCATACAGAGCCGTAAGATGTTCTAAGTTGTCGTACGATGTTCAAAGGACTCGGATGAATTCATTAGGTTTATTATGGAGTATTTTTATTTTACGTACGATATTATAATGTGTTGTTAGGATTTGTGAGGTTTCATACTTTTTACCAACATGCTTTTCAAGGTGCTAATGTGACATACAGAGTCGTAAGATACTCTAAGTTTTGGTACGATGTTTAAATGACTAGGAGGAATTCATTAGTTTTTTTTGGAGTTTTATAATTTCGTACGGTGTTGTTAAGAGTTTTAAAGATTCCAACATTATACTAACATGCTTTTCAAAGTGCTAATATGGCATAAAGAGTCGTAAGATGTCTTAAGTTGGCGTATGACGTTCAAAAGACTCGGAGGATTTAATTAGGTGTATTATGGAGTTTTAAAGTTTCGTACGGTGATGTAAGATGTTCTTAGGAGTTGTAATGCGTCCTGAATTATTCTAACGTGCTTTTCATGTTGCTAATGTCGCATAATGAGTCGTAACATGTCCTGAGTTGTCGTACGATGTTCAAAGGACTTGGACAAATTCATTAGGTTTATTATGGAGTTTTAAGGTTTTGTTCGGTGTTGTTAGGAGTTGTAAGGTGTCCTATATTATACTAACGTGCTTATCAAGGTGCTAATGTGCATACAGAGCCGTAAGATGTCCTAAGTTGTCGTACGATGTTGAAAGGACTCGGATGAATTCATTAGGTTTATTATGAAGTATTTTTATTTCACGTACTGTATTATAATGTGCTGTTTGGATTTGTGAGGTTTCGTACTTTTTACCAACATGCTTTTAAAGGTGCTAATGTGACATACAAAGTCGTAAGATACTCTAAGTTTTCGTACGATGTTTAAATGACTCGGAGGAATTCATTAGGTTTTTTTTGGAGTTTTATAATTTCGTACGGTGTTGTTAGGAGTTTTAAAGATTCCAACATTATACTAACATGCTTTTCAAAGTGCTAATATGGCATAAAGAGTCGTAAGATTTCTTAAGTTGGCGTATGACGTTCAAAGGACTCGGACGAATTCATTAGGTGTATTATGGAGTTTTAAAGTTTCGTACGGTGATGTAAGATGTTCTTAGGAGTTGTAATACTTCCTTAATTATTCTAACGTGCTTTTCATGTTGCTAATGTCGCATACTGAGTCGTAACATGTCCTGAGTTGTCGTACGATGTTCAAAGGACTTTGACAAATTCATTAGGTTTAATATGGAGTTTTAAGGTTTTGTTCGGTGTTGTTAGGAGTTGTAAGGTGTCCTATATTATACTAACGTGATTTTCAAGGTGTTAATGTGCATACAGAGCCGTAAGATGTTCTAAGTTGTCGTACGATGTTCAAAGGACTCGGATGAATTCATTAGGTTTATTATGGAGTATTTTTATTTTACGTACGATATTATAATGTGTTGTTAGGATTTGTGAGGTTTCGTACTTTTTACCAACATGCTTTTCAAGGTGCTAATGTGACATACAGAGTCGTAAGATACTCTAAGTTTTGGTACGATGTTTAAATGACTCGGAGGAATTCATTAGTTTTTTTTGGAGTTTTATAATTTCGTACGGTGTTGTTAGGAGTTTTAAAGATTCCAACATTATACTAACATGCTTTTCAAAGTGCTAATATGGCATAAAGAGTCGTAAGATGTCTTAAGTTGGCGTATGACGTTCAAAGGACTCGGACGAATTAAGTAGGTGTATTATGGAGTTTTAAAGTTTCGTACGGTGATGTAAGATGTTCTTAGGAGTTGTAATGCGTCCTGAATTATTCTAACGTGCTTTTCATGTTGCTAATGTCGCATAGTGAGTCGTAACATGTCCTGAGTTGTCGTATGATGTTCAAAGGACTTGGACAAATTCATTAGGTTTATTATGGAGTTTTAAGGTTTTGTTCGGTGTTGTTAGGAGTTGTAAGGTGTCCTATATTATACTAACGTGCTTATCAAGGTGCTAATGTGCATACAGAGCCGTAAGATGTCCTAAGTTGTTGTACAATGTTGAAAGGACTCGAATGAATTCATTAGGTTTATTATGAAGTATTTTTATTTCACGTACTGTATTATAATGTGCTGTTTGGATTTGTGAGGTTTCGTACTTTTTACCAACATGCTTTTAAAGGTGCTAATGTGACATACAAAGTCGTAAGATACTCTAAGTTTTCGTACGATGTTTAAATGACTCGGAGGAATTCATTAGGTTATTTTTGGAGTTTTATAATTTCGTACGGTGTTGTTAGGAGTTTTAAAGATTCCAACATTATACTAACATGCTTTTCAAAGTGCTAATATGGCATAAAGAGTCGTAAGATGTCTTAAGTTGGCGTATGACGTTCAAAGGACTCGGACGAATTCATTAGGTGTATTATGGAGTTTTAAAGTTTCGTACGGTGATGTAAGATGTTCTTAGGAGTTGTAATACTTCCTTAATTATTCTAACGTGCTTTTCATGTTGCTAATGTCGCATACTGAGTCGTAACATGTCCTGAGTTGTCGTACGATGTTCAAAGGACTTTGACAAATTCATTAGGTTTAATATGGAGTTTTAAGGTTTTGTTCGGTGTTGTTAGGAGTTGTATGGTGTCCTATATTACACTAACGTGATTTTCAAGGTGCTAATGTGCATACAGAGCCGTAAGATGTTCTAAGTTGTCGTACGATGTTCAAAGGACTCGGATGAATTCATTAGGTTTATTATGGAGTATTTTTATTTTACGTACGATATTATAATGTGTTGTTAGGATTTGTGAGGTTTCGTACTTTTTACCAACATGCTTTTCAAGGTGCTAATGTGACATACAGAGTCGTAAGATACTCTAAGTTTTGGTACGATGTTTAAATGACTCGGAGGAATTCATTAGTTTTTTTTGGAGTTTTATAATTTCGTACGTTGTTGTTAGGAGTTTTAAAGATTCCAACATTATACTAACATGCTTTTCAAAGTGCTAATATGGCATAAAGAGTCGTAAGATGTCTTAAGTTGGCGTATGACGTTCAAAGGACTCGGACGAATTAATTAGGTGTATTATGGAGTTTTAAAGTTTCGTACGGTGATGTAAGATGTTCTTAGGAGTTGCAATGCTTTCTTAATTATTCTAAGGTGCTTTTCATTTTGCTAACGTCGCATACTGAGTCGTAACATGTCCTAAGTTGTCGTACGATGTTCAAAGGACTTTGACAAATTCATTAGGTTTATTATGGAGTTTTAAGGTTTTGTTCGGTGTTGTTAGGAGTTGTAAGGTGTCCTATATTATACTAACGTGTTTTTCAAGGTGCTAATGTGCATACAGAGCCGTAAGATGTTTTAAGTTGTCGTACGATGTTCAAAGGACTCGGATGAATTCATTAGGTTTATTATGGAGTATTCTTATTTTATGTACGGTATTATAATGTGTTATTAGGATTTGTGAGGTTTCGTACTTTTTACGAACATGCTTTTCAAGGTGCTAATGTGACATACAGACTCGTAAGATATTCTAAGTTTTCGTACGATGTTTAAATGACTCGGAGGAATTCATTAGGTTTTTTTTGGAGTTTTATAATTTCGTACGGTGTTGTTAGGAGTTTCAAAGATTCCAACATTATACTAACATGCTTTTCAATGTGCTAATATGGCATAAAGAGTCGTAAGATGTCTTAAGTTGGCGTATGACGTTCAAAGGACTCGGACGAATTAATTAGGTGTATTATGGAGTTTTAAAGTTTCGTACGGTGATGTAAGATGTTCTTAGGAGTTGTAATGCTTCCTGATTTATTCTAACGTGCTTTTCATGTTGCTAATGTCGCATACTGAGTCGTAACAAGTCCTGAGTTGTCGTACGATGTTCAAAGGACTTGGACAAATTCATTAGGTTTATTATGGAGTTTTAAGCTTTTGTTCGGTGTTGTTAGTTGTTGTAAGGTGTCCTATATTATACTAACGTGATTTTCAAGGTGCTAGTGTGCATACAGAGCCGTAAGATGTTCTAAGTTGTCGTACGATGTTCAAAGGACTCGGATGAATTCATTAGGTTTATTATGGAGTATTTTTATTTTACGTACGATATTATAATGTGTTGTTAGGATTTGTGAGGTTTCGTACTTTTTACCAACATGCTTTTCAAGGTGCTAATGTGACATACAGAGTGGTAAGATATTGTAAGTTTTCGTACGATGTTTAAATGACTCAGAGGAATTCATTAGGTTTTTTTTGGAGTTTTATAATTTCGTACGGTGTTGTTAGGAGTTTTAAAGATTCCAACATTATACTAACATGCTTTTCAAAGTGCTAATATGGCATAAAGAGTCGTAAGATGTCTTAAGTTGGCGTATGACGTTCAAAGGACTCGGACGAATTAATTAGGTGTATTATGGAGTTTTAAAGTTTCGTACGGTGATGTAAGATGTTCTTAGGAGTTGCAATGCTTTCTTAATTATTCTAAGGTGCTTTTCATTTTGCTAACGTCGCATACTGAGTCGTAACATGTCCTAAGTTGTCGTACGATGTTCAAAGGACTTTGACAAATTCATTAGGTTTATTATGGAGTTTTAAGGTTTTGTTCGGTGTTGTTAGGAGTTGTAAGGTGTCCTATATTATACTAACGTGTTTTTCAAGGTGCTAATGTGCATACAGAGCCGTAAGATGTTTTAAGTTGTCGTACGATGTTCAAAGGACTCGGATGAATTCATTAGGTTTATTATGGAGTATTCTTATTTTATGTACGGTATTATAATGTGTTATTAGGATTTGTGAGGTTTCGTACTTTTTACGAACATGCTTTTCAAGGTGCTAATGTGACATACAGACTCGTAAGATATTCTAAGTTTTCGTACGATGTTTAAATGACTCGGAGGAATTCATTAGGTTTTTTTTGGAGTTTTATAATTTCGTACGGTGTTGTTAGGAGTTTCAAAGATTCCAACATTATACTAACATGCTTTTCAATGTGCTAATATGGCATAAAGAGTCGTAAGATGTCTTAAGTTGGCGTATGACGTTCAAAGGACTCGGACGAATTAATTAGGTGTATTATGGAGTTTTAAAGTTTCGTACGGTGATGTAAGATGTTCTTAGGAGTTGTAATGCTTCCTGATTTATTCTAACGTGCTTTTCATGTTGCTAATGTCGCATACTGAGTCGTAACAAGTCCTGAGTTGTCGTACGATGTTCAAAGGACTTGGACAAATTCATTAGGTTTATTATGGAGTTTTAAGCTTTTGTTCGGTGTTGTTAGTTGTTGTAAGGTGTCCTATATTATACTAACGTGCTTTTCAAGGTGCTAATGTGCATACAGAGCCGTAAGATGTTCTAAGTTGTCGTACGATGTTCAAAGGACTCGGATGAATTCATTAGGTTTATTATGGAGTATTTTTATTTTACGTACGGTATTATAATGTGTTGTTAGGATTTGTGAGGTTTCGTACTTTTTACCAACATGCTTTTCAAGGTGCTAATGTGACATACAGAGTCGTAAGATATTCTAAGTTTTCGTACGATGTTTAAATGACTCAGAGGAATTCATTAGGTTTTTTTTGGAGTTTTATAATTTCGTACGGTGTTGTTAGGAGTTTTAAAGATTCCAACATTATACTAACATGCTTTTCAAAGTGCTAATATGGCATAAAGAGTCGTAAGATGTCTTAAGTTGGCGTATGACGTTCAAAGGACTCGGACGAATTAATTAGGTGTATTATGGAGTTTTAAAGTTTCGTACGGTGATGTAAGATGTTCTTAGGAGTTGCAATGCTTTCTTAATTATTCTAAGGTGCTTTTCATTTTGCTAATGTCGCATACTGAGTCGTAACATGTCCTAAGTTGTCGTACGATGTTCAAAGGACTTTGACAAATTCATTAGGTTTATTATGGAGTTTTAAGGTTTTGTTCGGTGTTGTTAGGAGTTGTAAGGTGTCCTATATTATACTAACGTGCTTTTCAAGGTGCTAATGTGCATACAGAGCCGTAAGATGTTTTAAGTTGTCGTACGATGTTCAAAGGACTCGGATGAATTCATTAGGTTTATTATGGAGTATTCTTATTTTATGTACGGTATTATAATGTGTTATTAGGATTTGTGAGGTTTCGTACTTTTTACCAACATGCTTTTCAAGGTGCTAATGTGACATACAGACTCGTAAGATATTCTAAGTTTTCGTACGATGTTTAAATGACTCGGAGGAATTCATTAGGTTTTTTTTGGAGTTTTATAATTTCGTACGGTGTTGTTAGGAGTTTCAAAGATTCCAACATTATACTAACATGCTTTTCAAAGTGCTAATATGGCATAAAGAGTCGTAAGATGTCTTAAGTTGGCGTATGACGTTCAAAGGACTCGGACGAATTAATTAGGTGTATTATGGAGTTTTAAAGTTTCGTACGGTGATGTAAGATGTTCTTAGGAGTTGCAATGCTTTCTTAATTATTCTAAGGTGCTTTTCATTTTGCTAACGTCGCATACTGAGTCGTAACATGTCCTAAGTTGTCGTACGATGTTCAAAGGACTTTGACAAATTCATTAGGTTTATTATGGAGTTTTAAGGTTTTGTTCGGTGTTGTTAGGAGTTGTAAGGTGTCCTATATTATACTAACGTGTTTTTCAAGGTGCTAATGTGCATACAGAGCCGTAAGATGTTTTAAGTTGTCGTACGATGTTCAAAGGACTCGGATGAATTCATTAGGTTTATTATGGAGTATTCTTATTTTATGTACGGTATTATAATGTGTTATTAGGATTTGTGAGGTTTCGTACTTTTTACCAACATGCTTTTCAAGGTGCTAATGTGACATACAGACTCGTAAGATATTCTAAGTTTTCGTACGATGTTTAAATGACTCGGAGGAATTCATTAGGTTTTTTTTGGAGTTTTATAATTTCGTACGGTGTTGTTAGGAGTTTCAAAGATTCCAACATTATACTAACATGCTTTTCAATGTGCTAATATGGCATAAAGAGTCGTAAGATGTCTTAAGTTGGCGTATGACGTTCAAAGGACTCGGACGAATTAATTAGGTGTATTATGGAGTTTTAAAGTTTCGTACGGTGATGTAAGATGTTCTTAGGAGTTGCAATGCTTTCTTAATTATTCTAAGGTGCTTTTCATTTTGCTAATGTCGCATACTGAGTCGTAACATGTCCTAAGTTGTCGTACGATGTTCAAAGGACTTTGACAAATTCATTAGGTTTATTATGGAGTTTTAAGGTTTTGTTCGGTGTTGTTAGGAGTTGTAAGGTGTCCTATATTATACTAACGTGCTTTTCAAGGTGCTAATGTGCATACAGAGCCGTAAGATGTTTTAAGTTGTCGTACGATGTTCAAAGGACTCGGATGAATTCATTAGGTTTATTATGGAGTATTTTTATTTTACGTACGGTATTATAATGTGTTGTTAGGATTTGTGAGGTTTCGTACTTTTTACCAACATGCTTTTCAAGGTGCTAATGTGACATACAGAGTCGTAAGATATTCTAAGTTTTCGTACGATGTTTAAATGACTCAGAGGAATTCATTAGGTTTTTTTTGGAGTTTTATAATTTCGTACGGTGTTGTTAGGAGTTTTAAAGATTCCAACATTATACTAACATGCTTTTCAAAGTGCTAATATGGCATAAAGAGTCGTAAGATGTCTTAAGTTGGCGTATGACGTTCAAAGGACTCGGACGAATTAATTAGGTGTATTATGGAGTTTTAAAGTTTCGTACGGTGATGTAAGATGTTCTTAGGAGTTGCAATGCTTTCTTAATTATTCTAAGGTGCTTTTCATTTTGCTAATGTCGCATACTGAGTCGTAACATGTCCTAAGTTGTCGTACGATGTTCAAAGGACTTTGACAAATTCATTAGGTTTATTATGGAGTTTTAAGGTTTTGTTCGGTGTTGTTAGGAGTTGTAAGGTGTCCTATATTATACTAACGTGCTTTTCAAGGTGCTAATGTGCATACAGAGCCGTAAGATGTTTTAAGTTGTCGTACGATGTTCAAAGGACTCGGATGAATTCATTAGGTTTATTATGGAGTATTCTTATTTTATGTACGGTATTATAATGTGTTATTAGGATTTGTGAGGTTTCGTACTTTTTACCAACATGCTTTTCAAGGTGCTAATGTGACATACAGACTCGTAAGATATTCTAAGTTTTCGTACGATGTTTAAATGACTCGGAGGAATTCATTAGGTTTTTTTTGGAGTTTTATAATTTCGTACGGTGTTGTTAGGAGTTTCAAAGATTCCAACATTATACTAACATGCTTTTCAAAGTGCTAATATGGCATAAAGAGTCGTAAGATGTCTTAAGTTGGCGTATGACGTTCAAAGGACTCGGACGAATTAATTAGGTGTATTATGGAGTTTTAAAGTTTCGTACGGTGATGTAAGATGTTCTTAGGAGTTGCAATGCTTTCTTAATTATTCTAAGGTGCTTTTCATTTTGCTAACGTCGCATACTGAGTCGTAACATGTCCTAAGTTGTCGTACGATGTTCAAAGGACTTTGACAAATTCATTAGGTTTATTATGGAGTTTTAAGGTTTTGTTCGGTGTTGTTAGGAGTTGTAAGGTGTCCTATATTATACTAACGTGTTTTTCAAGGTGCTAATGTGCATACAGAGCCGTAAGATGTTTTAAGTTGTCGTACGATGTTCAAAGGACTCGGATGAATTCATTAGGTTTATTATGGAGTATTCTTATTTTATGTACGGTATTATAATGTGTTATTAGGATTTGTGAGGTTTCGTACTTTTTACCAACATGCTTTTCAAGGTGCTAATGTGACATACAGACTCGTAAGATATTCTAAGTTTTCGTACGATGTTTAAATGACTCGGAGGAATTCATTAGGTTTTTTTTGGAGTTTTATAATTTCGTACGGTGTTGTTAGGAGTTTCAAAGATTCCAACATTATACTAACATGCTTTTCAATGTGCTAATATGGCATAAAGAGTCGTAAGATGTCTTAAGTTGGCGTATGACGTTCAAAGGACTCGGACGAATTAATTAGGTGTATTATGGAGTTTTAAAGTTTCGTACGGTGATGTAAGATGTTCTTAGGAGTTGTAATGCTTCCTGATTTATTCTAACGTGCTTTTCATGTTGCTAATGTCGCATACTGAGTCGTAACAAGTCCTGAGTTGTCGTACGATGTTCAAAGGACTTGGACAAATTCATTAGGTTTATTATGGAGTTTTAAGCTTTTGTTCGGTGTTGTTAGTTGTTGTAAGGTGTCCTATATTATACTAACGTGCTTTTCAAGGTGCTAATGTGCATACAGAGCCGTAAGATGTTCTAAGTTGTCGTACGATGTTCAAAGGACTCGGATGAATTCATTAGGTTTATTATGGAGTATTTTTATTTTACGTACGGTATTATAATGTGTTGTTAGGATTTGTGAGGTTTCGTACTTTTTACCAACATGCTTTTCAAGGTGCTAATGTGACATACAGAGTCGTAAGATATTCTAAGTTTTCGTACGATGTTTAAATGACTCGGAGGAATTCATTAGTTTTTTTTAGAGTTTTATAATTTCGTACGGTGTTGTTAGGAGTTGTAAAGATTCCAACATTATACTAACATGCTTTTCAAAGTGCTAATATGGCATAAAGAGTCGTAAGATGTCTTAAGTTGGCGTATGACGTTCAAAGGACTTCGACGAATTCATTAGGTGTATTATGGAGTTTTAAAGTTTCGTACGGTGATGTAAGATGTTCTTAGGAGTTGCAATGCTTTCTTAACTATTCTAACGTGCTTTTCATGTTGCTAATGTCGCATATTGAGTCGTAACATGTCCTGAGTTGTCGTACGATGTTCAAAGGACTTGGACAAATTTATTAGGTTTATTATGGAGTTCTAAGGTTTTGTTTGGTGTTGTTAGGAGTTGTAAGGTTTCCTATATTATACTAACGTGCTTTTCAAGGTGCTAATGTGCATACAGAGCCGTAAGATGTTCTAAGTTGTCGTACGTTGTTCAAAGGACTCGGATGAATTCATTAGGTTTATTATGTAGTATTTTTATTTTACGTACGGTATTATAATGTGTTGTTAGGATTTGTGAGGTTTCGTACTTTTTACCAACATGCGGTTCAAGGTGCTAATGTGACAAACAGAGTCGTAAGATATTCTAAGTTTTCTTACGATGTTTAAATGACTCGGAGGAATTCATTAGGTTTTTTTTGGAGTTTTATAATTTCGTACGGTGTTGTTAGGAGTTTTAAAGATTCCAACATTATACTAACATGCTTTTCAAAGTGCTAATATGGCATAAAGATTCGTAAGATGTCTTAAGTTGGCGTATGGCGTTCAAAGGACTCGGACGAATTCATTAGGTGTATTATGAAGTTTTAAAGTTTCGTACGGTGCTAATGTGACAAACAGAGTCGTAAGATATTCTAAGTTTTCGTACGATGTTTAAATGACTCGGAGGAATTCATTAGGTTTTTTTTGGAGTTTTATAATTTCGTACGGTGTTGTTAGGAGTTTTAAAGATTCCAACATTATACTAACATGCTTTTCAAAATGCTAATATGGCATAAAGATTCGTAAGATGTCTTAAGTTGGCGTATGGCGTTCAAAGGACTCGGACGAATTCATTAGGTGTATTATGAAGTTTTAAAGTTTCGTACGGTGCTAATGTGACAAACAGAGTCGTAAGATATTCTAAGTTTTCGTACGATGTTTAAATGACTCGGAGGAATTCATTAGGTTTTTTTTGGAGTTTTATAATTTCGTACGGTGTTGTTAGGAGTTTTAAAGATTCCAACATTATACTAACATGCTTTTCAAAGTGCTAATATGGCATAAAGATTCGAAAGATGTCTTAAGTTGGCGTATGGCGTTCAAAGGACTCGGACGAATTCATTAGGTGTATTATGAAGTTTTAAAGTTTCGTACGGTGAAGTAAGATGTTCTTAGGAGTTGTAATGCTTCCTTAATTATTCTAACGTGCTTTTCATGTTGCTAATGTCCCATATTGAGTCGTAACATGTCCTGAGTTGTCGTACGATGTTCAATAGACTTGGACAAAATCATTAGGTTTATTATGGAGTTTTAAGGTTTTGTTTGGTGTTGTTAGTTGTTGTAGGGTGTCCTATATTATACTAACGTGCTTTTCAAGGTGCTAATGTGCATACAGAGCCGTATGATGTTCTAAGTTGTCGTACGATGTTCAAAGGACTCGGATGAATTCATTAGGTTTATTATGGAGTATTTTTATTTTACGTACGGTATTATAATGTGTTGTTAGGATTTGTGAGGTTTCGTACTTTTTACCAACATGCTTTTCAAGGTGCTAATGTGACATACAGAGTCGTAAGATATTCTAAGTTTTCTTACGATGTTTAAATGACTCGGAGGAATTCATTAGTTTTTTTTGGAGTTTTATAATTTTGTACGGTGTTGTTAGGAGTTGTAAAGATTCCAACATTATACTAACATGCCTTTCAAAGTGCTAATATGGCATAAAGAGTCGTAAGATGTCTTAAGTTGGCGTATGACGTTCAAAGGACTCGGACGAATTCATTAGGTGTATTATGGAGTTTTAAAGATTTGTACGGTGATGTAAGATGTTCTTAGGAGTTGCAATGCTTTCTTAATTATTCTAATGTGCTTTTCATGTTGCTAATGTCGCATACTGAGTCGTAACATGTCCTGAGTTGTCGTACGATGTTCAAAGGACTTTGACAAATTCATTAGGTTTATTATGGAGTTTTAAGGTTTTGTTCGGTGTTGTTAGGAGTTGTAAGGTGTCCTATATTATACTAACGTGCTTTTCAAGGTGCTAATGTGCATACAGAGCCGTAAGATGTTCTAAGTTGTCGTACGATGTTCAAAGGACTCGGATGAATTAATTAGGTTTATTATGTAGTATTTTTATTTTACGTACGGTATTATAATGTGTTGTTAGGATTTGTGAGGTTTCGTACTTTTTACCAACAAGCTTTTCAAGGTGCTAATGTGACAAACAGTGTCGTAAGATATTCTAAGTTTTCGTACGATGTTTAAATGACTTTGAGGAATTCATTAGGTTTTTTTTGGTGTTTTATAATTTCGTACGGTGTTGTTAGGAGTTTTAAAGATTCCAACATTATACTAACATGCTTTTCAAAGTGCTAATATGGCATAAAGAGTCGTAAGATGTGTTAAGTTGGCGTATGACGTTCAAAGGACTTGGACGAATTCATTAGGTGTATTATGGAGTTTTAAAGTTTCGTACGGTGATGTAAGATGTTCTTAGGAGTTGCAATGCTTTCTTAATTATTCTAATGTGCTTTTCATGTTGCTAATGTCGCATACTGAGTCGTAACATGTCCTGAGTTGTCGTACGATGTTCAAAGGACTTTGACAAATTCATTTGGTTTATTATGGAGTTTTAAGGTTTTGTTCGGTGTTGTTAGGAGTTGTAAGGTGTCCTATATTATACTAACGTGCTTTTCAAGGTGCTAATGTGCATACAGAGCCGTAAGATGTTCTAAGTTGTCGTACGATGTTCAAAGGACTCAGATGAATTCATTAGGTTTATTATGTAGTATTTTTATTTTACGTACGGTATTATAATGTGTTGTTAGGATTTGTGAGGTTTCGTACTTTTTACCAACAAGCTTTTCAAGGTGCTAATGTGACAAACAGTGTCGTAAGATATTCTAAGTTTTCGTACGATGTTTAAATGACTTTGAGGAATTCATTAGGTTTTTTTTGGAGTTTTATAATTTCGTACGGTGTTGTTAGGAGTTTTAAAGATTCCAACATTATACTAACATGCTTTTCAAAGTGCTAATATGGCATAAAGAGTCGTAAGATGTGTTAAGTTGGCGTATGACGTTCAAAGGACTTGGACGAATTCATTAGGTGTATTATGGAGTTTTAAAGTTTCGTACGGTGATGTAAGATGTTCTTAGGAGTTGCAATGCTTTCTTAATTATTCTAATGTGCTTTTCATGTTGCTAATGTCGCATACTGAGTCGTAACATGTCCTGAGTTGTCGTACGATGTTCAAAGGACTTTGACAAATTCATTTGGTTTATTATGGAGTTTTAAGGTTTTGTTCGGTGTTGTTAGGAGTTGTAAGGTGTCCTATATTATACTAACGTGCTTTTCAAGGTGCTAATGTGCATACAGAGCCGTAAGATGTTCTAAGTTGTCGTACGATGTTCAAAGGACTCAGATGAATTCATTAGGTTTATTATGTAGTATTTTTATTTTACGTACGGTATTATAATGTGTTGTTAGGATTTGTGAGGTTTCGTACTCTTTACCAACATGCTTTTCAAGGTGCTAATGTGACAAACAGAGTCGTAAGATATTCTAAGTTTTCGTACGATGTTTAAATGACTCGGAGGAATTCATTAGGTTTTTTTTGGAGTTCATAATTTCGTACGGTGTTGTTAGGAGTTTTAAAGATTCCAACATTATACTAACATGCTTTTCAAAGTGCTAATATGGCATAAAGATTCGTAAGATGTCTTAAGTTGGCGTATGGCGTTCAAAGGACTCGGACGAATTCATTATGTGTATTATGAAGTTTTAAAGTTTCGTACGGTGAAGTAAGATGTTCTTAGGAGTTGTAATGCTTCCTTAATTATTCTAACGTGCTTTTCATGTTGCAAATGTCCAATATTGAGTCGTAACATGTCCTGAGTTGTCGTACGATGTTCAATAGACTTGGACAAAATCATTAGGTTTATTATGGAGTTTTAAGGTTTTGTTTGGTGTTGTTAGTTGTTGTAAGGTGTCCTATATTATACTAACGTGCTTTTCAAGGTGCTAATGTGCATACAGAGCCGTATGATGTTCTAAGTTGTCGTACGATGTTCAAAGGACTCGGACGAATTCATTAGGTTTATTATGGAGTATTTTTATTTTACGTACAGTATTATAATGTGTTGTTAGGATTTGTGAGGTTTCGTACTTTTTACCAACATGCTTTTCAAGGTGCTAATGTGACATACAGAGTCGTAAGATATTCTAAGTTTTCTTACGATGTTTAAATGACTCGGAGGAATTCATTAGTTTTTTTTGGAGTTTTATAATTTCGTACAGTGTTGTTAGGAGTTGTAAAGATTCCAACATTATACTAACATGCCTTTCAAAGTGCTAATATGGCATAAAGAGTCGTAAGATGTCTTAAGTTGGCGTATGACGTTCAAATGACTCGGACGAATTCATTAGGTGTATTATGGAGTTTTAAAGTTTTGTACGGTGATGTAAGATGTTCTTAGGAGTTGCAATGCTTTCTTAACTATTCTAACGTGCTTTTCATGTTGCTAATGTCGCATATTGAGTCGTAACATGTCCTGAGTTGTCGTACGATGTTCAAAGGACTTGGACAAAATCATTAGGTTTATTATGGAGTTTTAAGGTTTTGTTTGGTGTTGTTAGTTGTTGTAAGGTGTCCTATATTATACTAACGTGCTTTTCAAGGTGCTAATGTGCATACAGAGCCGTATGATGTTCTAAGTTGTCGTACGATGTTCAAAGGACTCGGATGAATTCATTAGGTTTATTATGGAGTATTTTTATTTTACGTACGGTATTATAATGTGTTGTTAGGATTTGTGAGGTTTCGTACTTTTTACCAACATGGTTTTCAAGGTGCTAATGTGACATACAGAGTCGTAAGATATTCTAAGTTTTCTTACGATGTTTAAATGACTCGGAGGAATTCATTAGTTTTTTTTGTAGATTTATAATTTCGTACGGTGTTGTTAGGAGTTGTAAAGATTCCAACATTATACTAACATGCCTTTCAAAGTGCTAATATGGCATAAAGAGTCGTAAGATGTCTTAAGTTGGCGTATGACGTTCAAAGGACTCGGACGAATTCATTAGGTGTATTATGGAGTTTTAAAGTTTTGTACGGTGATGTAAGATGTTCTTAGGAGTTGCAATGCTTTCTTAACTATTCTAACGTGCTTTTCATGTTGCTAATGTCGCATATTAAGTCGTAACATGTCCTGAGTTGTCGTACGATATTCAAAGGACTTGGACAAATTCATTCGGTTTATTATGGAGTTTTAAGGTTTTGTTTGGTGTTGTTAGGAGTTGTAAGGTGTCCTATATTATACTAACGTGCTTTTCAAGGTGCTAATGTGCATACAGAGCCGTAAGATGTTCTAAGTTGTCGTACGATGTTCAAAGGACTCGGATGAATTCATTAGGTTTATTATGTAGTATTTTTATTTTACGTACGGTATTATAATGTGTTGTTAGGATTTGTGAGGTTTCGTACTTTTTACCAACATGCTTTTCAAGGTGCTAATGTGACAAACAGAGTCGTAAGATATTCTAAGTTTTCGTACGATGTTTAAATGACTTTGAGGAATTCATTAGGTTTTTTTTGGAGTTTTATAATTTCGTATGGTGTTGTTAGGAGTTTTAAAGATTCCAACATTATACTAACATGCTTTTCAAAGTGCTAATATGGCAAAAAGAGTCGTAAGATGTGTTAAGTTGGCGTATGACGTTCAAAGGACTTGGACGAATTCATTAGGTGTATTATGGAGTTTTAAAGTTTCGTACGGTGATGTAAGATGTTCTTAGGAGTTGCAATGCTTTCTTAATTATTCTAATGTGCTTTTCATGTTGCTAATGTCGCATACTGAGTCGTAACATGTCCTGAGTTGTCGTACGATGTTCAAAGGACTTTGACAAATTCATTAGGTTTATTATGGAGTTTTAAGGTTTTGTTCGGTGTTGTTAGGAGTTGTAAGGTGTCCTATATTATACTAACGTGCTTTTCAAGGTGCTAATGTGCATACAGAGCCGTAAGATGTTCTAGGTTGTCGTACGATGTTCAAAGGACTCGGATGAATTCATTAGGTTTATTATGTAGTATTTTTATTTTACGTACGGTATTATAATGTGTTGTTAGGATTTGTGAGGTTTCGTACTCTTTACCAACATGCTTTTCAAGGTGCTAATGTCACAAACAAAGTCGTAAGATATTCTAAGTTTTCGTACGATGTTTAAATGACTCGGAGGAATTCATTAGGTTTTTTTTGGAGTTTTATAATTTCGTACGGTGTTGTTAGGAGTTTTAAAGATTCCAACATTATACTAACATGCTTTTCAAAGTGCTAATATGGCATAAAGATTCGTAAGATGTCTTAAGTTGGCGTATGGCGTTCAAAGGACTCGGACGAATTCATTAGGTGTATTATGAAGTTTTAAAGTTTCGTACGGTGAAGTCAGATGTTCTTAGGAGTTGTAATGCTTCCTTAACTATTCTAACGTGCTTTTCATGTTGCTAATGTCGCATATTAAGTCGTAACATGTCCTGAGTTGTCGTACGATGTTCAAAGGACTTGGACAAATTCATTCGGTTTATTATGGAGTTTTAAGGTTTTGTTTGGTGTTGTTAGGAGTTGTAAGGTGTCCTATATTATACTAACGTGCTTTTCAAGGTGCTAATGTGCATACAGAGCCGTAAGATGTTCTAAGTTGTCGTACGATGTTCAAAGGACTCGGATGAATTCATTAGGTTTATTATGTAGTATTTTTATTTTACGTACGGTATTATAATGTGTTGTTAGGATTTGTGAGGTTTCGTACTTTTTACCAACATGCTTTTCAAGGTGCTAATGTGACATACAGAGTCCTAAGATATTCTAAGTTTTCTTACGATGTTTAAATGACTCGGAGGAATTCATTAGTTTTTTTTGTAGTTTTATAATTTCGTACGGTGTTGTTAGGAGTTGTAAAGATTCCAACATTATACTAACATGCCTTTCAAAGTGCTAATATGGCATAAAGAGTCGTAAGATGTCTTAAGTTGGCGTATGACGTTCAAAGGACTCGGACGAATTCATTAGGTGTATTATGGAGTTTTAAAGTTTTGTACGGTGATGTAAGATGTTCTTAGGAGTTGCAATGCTTTCTTAACTATTCTAACGTGCTTTTCATGTTGCTAATGTCGCATATTAAGTCGTAACATGTCCTGAGTTGTCGTACGATATTCAAAGGACTTGGACAAATTCATTCGGTTTATTATGGAGTTTTAAGGTTTTGTTTGGTGTTGTTAGGAGTTGTAAGGTGTCCTATATTATACTAACGTGCTTTTCAAGGTGCTAATGTGCATACAGAGCCGTAAGATGTTCTAAGTTGTCGTACGATGTTCAAAGGACTCGAATGAATTCATTAGGTTTATTATGTAGTATTTTTATTTTACGTACGGTATTATAATGTGTTGTTAGGCTTTGTGAGGTTTCGTACTTTTTACCAACATGCTTTTCAAGGTGCTAATGTGACAAACAGAGTCGTAAGATATTCTAAGTTTTCGTACGATGTTTAAATGACTTTGAGGAATTCATTAGGTTTTTTTTGGAGTTTTATAATTTCGTATGGTGTTGTTAGGAGTTTTAAAGATTCCAACATTATACTAACATGCTTTTCAAAGTGCTAATATGGCAAAAAGAGTCGTAAGATGTGTTAAGTTGGCGTATGACGTTCAAAGGACTTGGACGAATTCATTAGGTGTATTATGGAGTTTTAAAGTTTCGTACGGTGATGTAAGATGTTCTTAGGAGTTGCAATGCTTTCTTAATTATTCTAATGTGCTTTTCATGTTGCTAATGTCGCATACTGAGTCGTAACATGTCCTGAGTTGTCGTACGATGTTCAAAGGACTTTGACAAATTCATTAGGTTTATTATGGAGTTTTAAGGTTTTGTTCGGTGTTGTTAGGAGTTGTAAGGTGTCCTATATTATACTAACGTGCTTTTCAAGGTGCTAATGTGCATACAGAGCCGTAAGATGTTCTAGGTTGTCGTACGATGTTCAAAGGACTCGGATGAATTCATTAGGTTTATTATGTAGTATTTTTATTTTACGTACGGTATTATAATGTGTTGTTAGGATTTGTGAGGTTTCGTACTCTTTACCAACATGCTTTTCAAGGTGCTAATGTCACAAACAAAGTCGTAAGATATTCTAAGTTTTCGTACGATGTTTAAATGACTCGGAGGAATTCATTAGGTTTTTTTTGGAGATTTATAATTTCGTACGGTGTTGTTAGGAGTTTTAAAGATTCCAACATTATACTAACATGCTTTTCAAAGTGCTAATATGGCATAAAGATTCGTAAGATGTCTTAAGTTGGCGTATGGCGTTCAAAGGACTCGGACGAATTCATTAGGTGTATTATGAAGTTTTAAAGTTTTGTACGGTGAAGTCAGATGTTCTTAGGAGTTGTAATGCTTCCTTAATTATTCTAACGTGCTTTTCATGTTGCTAATGTCCCATATTGAGTCGTAACATGTCCTGAGTTGTCGTACGATGTTCAAAGGACTTGGACAAAATCATTAGGTTTATTATGGAGTTTTAAGGTTTTGTTTGGTGTTGTTAGTTGTTGTAAGGTGTCCTATATTATACTAACGTGCTTTTGAAGGTTCTAATGTGCATACAGAGCCGTAAGATGTTCTAAGTTGTCGTACGATGTTCAAAGGACTCGGATGAATTCATTAGGTTTATTATGGAGTATTTTTATTTTACGTACGGTATTATAATGTGTTGTTAGGATTTGTGAGGTTTCGTACTTTTTACCAACATGCTTTTCAAGGTGCTAATGTGACATACAGAGTCGTAAGATATTCTAAGTTTTCTTACGATGTTTAAATGACTCGGAGGAATTCATTAGTTTTTTTGGAGTTTTATAATTTCGTACGGTGTTGTTAGGAGTTGTAAAGATTCCAACATTATACTAACATGCCTTTCAAAGTGCTAATATGGCATAAAGAGTCGTAAGACGTCTTAAGTTGGCGTATGACGTTCAAAGGACTCGGACGAATTCATTAGGTGTATTATGGAGTTTTAAAGTTTTGTACGGTGATGTAAGATGTTCTTAGGAGTTGCAATGCTTTCTTAACTAGTCTAACGTGCTTTTCATGTTGCTAATGTCGCATAGTGAGTCGTAACATGTCCTGAGTTGTCGTACGATGTTCAAAGGACTTGGACAAATTCATTAGGTTTATTATGGAGTTTTAAGGTTTTGTTTGGTGTTGTTAGGAGTTGTAAGGTGTCCTATATTATACTAACGTGCTTTTCAAGGTGCTAATGTGCATACAGAGCCGTAAGATGTTCTAAGTTGTCGTACGATGTTCAAAGGACTCGAATGAATTCATTAGGTTTATTATGTAGTATTTTTATTTTACGTACGGTATTATAATGTGTTGTTAGGCTTTGTGAGGTTTCGTACTTTTTACCAACATGCTTTTCAAGGTGCTAATGTGACAAACAGAGTCGTAAGATATTCTAAGTTTTCGTACGATGTTTAAATGACTTTGAGGAATTCATTAGGTTTTTTTTGGAGTTTTATAATTTCGTACGGTGTTGTTAGGAGTTTTAAAGATTCCAACATTATACTAACATGCTTTTCAAAGTGCTAATATGGCAAAAAGAGTCGTAAGATGTGTTAAGTTGGCGTATGACGTTCAAAGGACTTGGACGAATTCATTAGGTGTATTATGGAGTTTTAAAGTTTCGTACGGTGATGTAAGATGTTCTTAGGAGTTGCAATGCTTTCTTAATTATTCTAATGTGCTTTTCATGTTGCTAATGTCGCATACTGAGTCGTAACATGTCCTGAGTTGTCGTACGATGTTCAAAGGACTTTGACAAATTCATTAGGTTTATTATGGAGTTTTAAGGTTTTGTTCGGTGTTGTTAGGAGTTGTAAGGTGCCCTATATTATACTAACGTGCTTTTCAAGGTGCTAATGTGCATACAGAGCCGTAAGATGTTCTAGGTTGTCGTACGATGTTCAAAGGACTCAGATGAGATCATTAGGTTTATTATGTAGTATTTTTATTTTACGTACGGTATTATAATGTGTTGTTAGGATTTGTGAGGTTTCGTACTCTTTACCAACATGCTTTTCAAGGTGCTAATGTGACAAACAGAGTCGTAAGATATTCTAAGTTTTCGTACGATGTTTAAATGACTCGGAGGAATTCATTAGGTTTTTTTTGGAGTTCATAATTTCGTACGGTGTTGTTAGGAGTTTTAAAGATTCCAACATTATACTAACATGCTTTTCAAAGTGCTAATATGGCATAAAGATTCGTAAGATGTCTTAAGTTGGCGTATGGCGTTCAAAGGACTCGGACGAATTCATTAGGTGTATTATGAAGTTTTAAAGTTTCGTACGGTGAAGTCAGATGTTCTTAGGAGTTGTAATGCTTCCTTAATTATTCTAACGTGCTTTTCATGTTGCTAATGTCCCATATTGAGTCGTAACATGTCCTGAGTTGTCGTACGATGTTCAAAGGACTTGGACAAAATCATTAGGTTTATTATGGAGTTTTAAGGTTTTGTTTGGTGTTGTTAGTTGTTGTAAGGTGTCCTATATTATACTAACGTGCTTTTCAAGGTGCTAATGTGCATACAGAGCCGTATGATGTTCTAAGTTGTCGTACGATGTTCAAAGGACTCGGACGAATTCATTAGGTTTATTATGGAGTATTTTTATTTTACGTACGGTATTATAATGTGTTGTTAGGATTTGTGAGGTTTCGTACTTTTTACCAACATGCTTTTCAAGGTGCTAATGTGACATACAGAGTCGTAAGATATTCTAAGTTTTCGTACGATGTTTAAATGACTCGGAGGAATTCATTAGTTTTTTTTGGAGTTTTATAATTTCGTACGGTGTTGTTAGGAGTTTTAAAGATTCCAACATTATACTAACATGCCTTTCAAAGTGCTAATATGGCATAAAGAGTCGTAAGATGTCTTAAGTTGGCGTATGACGTTCAAATGACTCGGACGAATTCATTAGGTGTATTATGGAGTTTTAAAGTTTTGTACGGTGATGTAAGATGTTCTTAGGAGTTGCAATGCTTTCTTAACTATTCTAACGTGCTTTTCATGTTGCTAATGTCGCATATTGAGTCGTAACATGTCCTGAGTTGTCGTACGATGTTCAAAGGACTTGGACAAAATCATTAGGTTTATTATGGAGTTTTAAGGTTTTGTTTGGTGTTGTTAGTTGTTGTAAGGTGTCCTATGTTATACTAACGTGCTTTTCAAGGTGCTAATGTGCATACAGAGCCGTAAGATGTTCTAGGTTGTCGTACGATGTTCAAAGGACTCAGATGAATTCATTAGGTTTATTATGTAGTATTTTTATTTTACGTACGGTATTATAATGTGTTGTTAGGATTTGTGAAGTTTCGTACTCTTTACCAACATGCTTTTCAAGGTGCTAATGTGACAAACAATGTCGTAAGATATTCTAAGTTTTCGTACGATGTTTAAATGACTCGGAGGAATTCATTAGGTTTTTTTTGGAGTTCATAATTTCGTACGGTGTTGTTAGGAGTTTTAAAGATTCCAACATTATACTAACATGCTTTTCAAAGTGCTAATATGGCATAAAGATTCGTAAGATGTCTTAAGTTGGCGTATGGCGTTCAAAGGACTCGGACGAATTCATTAGGTGTATTATGAAGTTTTAAAGTTTCGTACGGTGAAGTCAGATGTTCTTAGGAGTTGTAATGCTTCCTTAATTATTCTAACGTGCTTTTCATGTTGCTAATGTCCCATATTGAGTCGTAACATGTCCTGAGTTGTCGTACGATGTTCAAAGGACTTGGACAAAATCATTAGGTTTATTATGGAGTTTTAAGGTTTTGTTTGGTGTTGTTAGTTGTTGTAAGGTGTCCTATATTATACTAACGTGCTTTTCAAGGTGCTAATGTGCATACAGAGCCGTATGATGTTCTAAGTTGTCGTACGATGTTCAAAGGACTCGGACGAATTCATTAGGTTTATTATGGAGTATTTTTATTTTACGTACGGTATTATAATGTGTTGTTAGGATTTGTGAGGTTTCGTACTTTTTACCAACATGCTTTTCAAGGTGCTAATGTGACATACAGAGTCGTAAGATATTCTAAGTTTTCGTACGATGTTTAAATGACTCGGAGGAATTCATTAGTTTTTTTTGGAGTTTTATAATTTCGTACGGTGTTGTTAGGAGTTTTAAAGATTCCAACATTATACTAACATGCCTTTCAAAGTGCTAATATGGCATAAAGAGTCCTAAGATGTCTTAAGTTGGCGTATGACGTTCAAATGACTCGGACGAATTCATTAGGTGTATTATGGAGTTTTAAAGTTTTGTACGGTGATGTAAGATGTTCTTAGGAGTTGCAATGCTTTCTTAACTATTCTAACGTGCTTTTCATGTTGCTAATGTCGCATATTGAGTCGTAACATGTCCTGAGTTGTCGTACGATGTTCAAAGGACTTGGACAAAATCATTAGGTTTATTATGGAGTTTTAAGGTTTTGTTTGGTGTTGTTAGTTGTTGTAAGGTGTCCTATGTTATACTAACGTGCTTTTCAAGGTGCTAATGTGCATACAGAGCCGTAAGATGTTCTAGGTTGTCGTACGATGTTCAAAGGACTCAGATGAATTCATTAGGTTTATAATGTAGTATTTTTATTTTACGTACGGTATTATAATGTGTTGTTAGGATTTGTGAAGTTTCGTACTCTTTACCAACATGCTTTTCAAGGTGCTAATGTGACAAACAAAGTCGTAAGATATTCTAAGTTTTCGTACGATGTTTAAATGACTCGGAGGAATTCATTAGGTTTTTTTTGGAGTTCATAATTTCGTACGGTGTTGTTAGGAGTTTTAAAGATTCCAACATTATACTAACATGCTTTTCAAAGTGCTAATATGGCATAAAGATTCGTAAGATGTCTTAAGTTGGCGTATGGCGTTCAAAGGACTCGGACGAATTCATTAGGTGTATTATGAAGTTTTAAAGTTTCGTACGGTGAAGTCAGATGTTCTTAGGAGTTGTAATGCTTCCTTAATTATTCTAACGTGCTTTTCATGTTGCTAATGTCCCATATTGAGTCGTAACATGTCCTGAGTTGTCGTACGATGTTCAAAGGACTTGGACAAAATCATTAGGTTTATTATGGAGTTTTAAGGTTTTGTTTGGTGTTGTTAGTTGTTGTAAGGTGTCCTATATTATACTAACGTGCTTTTCAAGGTGCTAATGTGCATACAGAGCCGTATGATGTTCTAAGTTGTCGTACGATGTTCAAAGGACTCGGACGAATTCATTAGGTTTATTATGGAGTATTTTTATTTTACGTACGGTATTATAATGTGTTGTTAGGATTTGTGAGGTTTCGTACTTTTTACCAACATGCTTTTCAAGGTGCTAATGTGACATACAGAGTCGTAAGATATTCTAAGTTTTCGTACGATGTTTAAATGACTCGGAGGAATTCATTAGTTTTTTTTGGAGTTTTATAATTTCGTACGGTGTTGTTAGGAGTTTTAAAGATTCCAACATTATACTAACATGCCTTTCAAACTGCTAATATGGCATAAAGAGTCCTAAGATGTCTTAAGTTGGCGTATGACGTTCAAATGACTCGGACGAATTCATTAGGTGTATTATGGAGTTTTAAAGTTTTGTACGGTGATGTAAGATGTTCTTAGGAGTTGCAATGCTTTCTTAACTATTCTAACGTGCTTTTCATGTTGCTAATGTCGCATATTGAGTCGTAACATGTCCTGAGTTGTCGTACGATGTTCAAAGGACTTGGACAAAATCATTAGGTTTATTATGGAGTTTTAAGGTTTTGTTTGGTGTTGTTAGTTGTTGTAAGGTGTCCTATGTTATACTAACGTGCTTTTCAAGGTGCTAATGTGCATACAGAGCCGTAAGATGTTCTAGGTTGTCGTACGATGTTCAAAGGACTCAGATGAATTCATTAGGTTTATAATGTAGTATTTTTATTTTACGTACGGTATTATAATGTGTTGTTAGGATTTGTGAAGTTTCGTACTCTTTACCAACATGCTTTTCAAGGTGCTAATGTGACATACAGAGTCGTAAGATATTCTAAGTTTTCGTACGATGTTTAAATGACTCGGAGGAATTCATTAGTTATTTTGGAGTTTTATAATATCGTACGGTGTTGTTAGGAGTTTTAAAGATTTCAACATTATACTAACATGCTTTTCAAAGTGCTAATATGGCATAAAGATTCGTAAGATGTCTTAAGTTGGCGTATGACGTTCAAAGGACTCGGACGAATTCATTAGGTGTATTATGTAGTTTTAAAGTTTCGTACGGTGATGTAAGATGTTCTTAGGAGTTGTAATGCTTCCTTAATTATTCTAACGTGCTTTTCATGTTGCTAATGTCGCATACTGAGTCGTAACATGTCCTGAGTTGTCGTACGATGTTCAAAGGACTTTGACAAATTCATTAGGTTTATTATGGAGTTTTAAGGTTATGTTCGGTGTTGTTAGGAGTTGTAAGGTGTCCTATATTATACTAACGTGCTTTTCAAGGTGATAATGTGCATACAGAGCCGTAAGATTTCCAAAGTTGTCGTACGATGTTCAAAGGAATCGGATGAATTCATTAGGTTTATTATGGACTATTTTTATTTTACGTACGGTATTATAATGTGTTGTTAGGATTTGTGAGCTTTCGTACTTTTTACCAACATGCTTTTCAAGTTGCTAATGTGACATACAGAGTCGTAAGATAGTATAAGTTTTCGTACGATGTTTAAATGAATCGGATGAATTCATTAGGTTTTTTTTGGAGTTTTATAATTTCGTACGGAGTTGTTAGGATTTTTAAAGATTCCAACATTATACTAACATGCTTTTCAAAGTGCTAATATGGCATAAAGAGTCGTAAGATGTCTTAAGTTGGCGTATGACGTTCAAAGGACTCGGACGAATTCATTAGGTGTATTATGGAGTTTTAAAGTTTCGTACGGGGATGTAAGATGTTCTTAGGAGTTGTAATGCTTCCTTAATTATTCTAACGTGCTTTTCATGTTGCCAATGTCGCATACTGAGTCGTAACATGTCCTAAGTTGTCGTACGATGTTCAAAGGACTTGGACAAATTCATTAGGTTTATTATGGAGTTTTAAGGTTTTGTTCGGTGTTGTTAGGAGTTGTAAGGTGTCCTATATTATACTAACGTGCTTATCAAGGTGATAATGTGCATACAGAGCCGTAAGATGTCCTAAGTTGTCGTACGATGTTCAAAGGAATCGGATGAATTCATTAGGTTTATTATGGAGTATTTTTATTTTACCTACGGTATAATAATGTGTTGTTAGGATTTGTGAGGTTTCGTACTTTTTACCAACATGCTTTTCAAGGTGCTAATGTGACATACAGAGTCGTAAGATATTCTATGTTTTCGTACGATGTTTAAATGACTCGGAGGAATTCATTAGTTTTTTTTGGAGTTTTATAATTTCGTACGGTGTTGTTAGGAGTTTTAAAGATTTCAACATTATACTAACATGCTTTTCAAAGTGCTAATATGGCATAAAGAGTCCTAAGATGTCTTAAGTTGGCGTATGACGTTCAAAGGACTCGGTCGAATTCATTAGGTGTATTATGTAGTTTTAAAGTTTCGTACGGTGATGTAAGATGTTCTTAGGAGTTGTAATGCTTCCTTAATTATTCTAACGTGCTTTTCATGTTGCTAATGTCGCATACTGAGTCGTAACATGTCCTGAGTTGTCGTACGATGGTCAAAGGACTTTGACAAATTCATTAGGTTTATTATGGAGTTTTAAGGTTTTGTTCGGTGTTGTTAGGAGTTGTAAGGTGTCCTATATTATACTAACGTGCTTTTCAAGGTGATAATTTGCATACAGAGCCGTAAGATGTCCAAAGTTGTCGTACGATGTTCAAAGGAATCGGATAAATTCATTAGGTTTATTATGGAGTATTTTTATTTTACGTACGGTATTATAATGTGTTGTTAGGATTTGTGAGGTTTCGTACTTTTTACCAACATGCTTTTCAAGGTGCTAATGTGACATACAGAGTCGTAAGATATTCTAAGTTTTCGTACGATGTTTAAATGACTCGGAGGAATTCATTAGGTTTTTTTTGGAGTTTTATAATTTCGTACGGTGTTGTTAGGAGTTGTAAAGGGTCCAACATTATACTAACGTGCTTTTCAAAGTGCTAATATGGCATAAAGAGTCGTAAGATGTCTTAAATTGGCGTATGACGTTCAAAGGACTCGGACGAATTAATTAGGTGTATTATGGAGTTTTAAAGTTTCGTACGGTGATGAAAGATGTTCTTAGGAGTTGTAATGCGTCCTTAATTATTCTTACGTGCTTTTTTTGTTGCTAATGTCGCATACTGAGTCGTAACAAGTCCTGAGTTGTCGTACGATGTTCAAAGGACTTGAACAAATTCATTAGGTTTATTATGGAGTTTCAAGGTTTTGTTCGGAGTTCTTAGGAGTTGTAAGGTGTCCTATATTATACTAACGTGCTTTTCAAGGTGCTAATGTGCATACAGAGCCGTAAGATGTCCTAAGTTGTTGTACGATGTTCAAAGGAATCGGACGAATTCATTAGGTTTATTATGGAGTATTTTTATTTTACGTACGGTATTATTATGTGTTGTTAGGATTTGTGAGGTTTCGTACTTTTTACCAACATGCTTTTCAAGTTGCTAATGTGAAATACAGAGTCGTAAGATATTATAAGTTTTCGTACGATGTTTAAATGAATCGGATGAATTCATTAGGTTATTTTTGGAGTTTTATAATTTCGTACGGAGTTGTTAGGATTTTTAAAGATTCCAACATTATACTAACATGCTTTTCAAAGTGCTAATATGGCATAAAGAGTCGTAAGATGTCTTAAGTTGGCGTATGACGTTCAAAGGACTCGGACGAATTCATTAGGTGTATTATGGAGTTTTAAAGTTTCGTACGGGGATGTAAGATGTTCTTAGGAGTTGTAATGCTTCCTTAATTATTCTAACGTGCTTTTCATGTTGCCAATGTCGCATACTGAGTCGTAACATGTCCTAAGTTGTCGTACGATGTTCAAAGGACTTGGACAAATTCATTAGGTTTATTATGGAGTTTTAAGGTTTTGTTCGGTGTTGTTAGGAGTTGTAAGGTGTCCTATATTATACTAACGTGCTTATCAAGGTGATAATGTGCATACAGAGCCGTAAGATGTCCTAAGTTGTCGTACGATGTTCAAAGGAATCGGATGAATTCATTAGGTTTATTATGGAGTATTTTTATTTTACCTACGGTATAATAATGTGTTGTTAGGATTTGTGAGGTTTCGTACTTTTTACCAACATGCTTTTCAAGGTGCTAATGTGACATACAGAGTCGTAAGATATTCTATGTTTTCGTACGATGTTTAAATGACTCGGAGGAATTCATTAGTTTTTTTTGGAGTTTTATAATTTCGTACGGTGTTGTTAGGAGTTTTAAAGATTTCAACATTATACTAACATGCTTTTCAAAGTGCTAATATGGCATAAAGAGTCCTAAGATGTCTTAAGTTGGCGTATGACGTTCAAAGGACTCGGTCGAATTCATTAGGTGTATTATGTAGTTTTAAAGTTTCGTACGGTGATGTAAGATGTTCTTAGGAGTTGTAATGCTTCCTTAATTATTCTAACGTGCTTTTCATGTTGCTAATGTCGCATACTGAGTCGTAACATGTCCTGAGTTGTCGTACGATGGTCAAAGGACTTTGACAAATTCATTAGGTTTATTATGGAGTTTTAAGGTTTTGTTCGGTGTTGTTAGGAGTTGTAAGGTGTCCTATATTATACTAACGTGCTTTTCAAGGTGATAATTTGCATACAGAGCCGTAAGATGTCCAAAGTTGTCGTACGATGTTCAAAGGAATCGGATAAATTCATTAGGTTTATTATGGAGTATTTTTATTTTACGTACGGTATTATAATGTGTTGTTAGGATTTGTGAGGTTTCGTACTTTTTACCAACATGCTTTTCAAGGTGCTAATGTGACATACAGAGTCGTAAGATATTCTAAGTTTTCGTACGATGTTTAAATGACTCGGAGGAATTCATTAGGTTTTTTTTGGAGTTTTATAATTTCGTACGGTGTTGTTAGGAGTTGTAAAGGGTCCAACATTATACTAACGTGCTTTTCAAAGTGCTAATATGGCATAAAGAGTCGTAAGATGTCTTAAATTGGCGTATGACGTTCAAAGGACTCGGACGAATTAATTAGGTGTATTATGGAGTTTTAAAGTTTCGTACGGTGATGAAAGATGTTCTTAGGAGTTGTAATGCGTCCTTAATTATTCTTACGTGCTTTTTTTGTTGCTAATGTCGCATACTGAGTCGTAACAAGTCCTGAGTTGTCGTACGATGTTCAAAGGACTTGAACAAATTCATTAGGTTTATTATGGAGTTTCAAGGTTTTGTTCGGAGTTCTTAGGAGTTGTAAGGTGTCCTATATTATACTAACGTGCTTTTCAAGGTGCTAATGTGCATACAGAGCCGTAAGATGTCCTAAGTTGTTGTACGATGTTCAAAGGAATCGGACGAATTCATTAGGTTTATTATGGAGTATTTTTATTTTACGTACGGTATTATTATGTGTTGTTAGGATTTGTGAGGTTTCGTACTTTTTACCAACATGCTTTTCAAGTTGCTAATGTGAAATACAGAGTCGTAAGATATTATAAGTTTTCGTACGATGTTTAAATGAATCGGATGAATTCATTAGGTTATTTTTGGAGTTTTATAATTTCGTACGGAGTTGTTAGGATTTTTAAAGATTCCAACATTATACTAACATGCTTTTCAAAGTGCTAATATGGCATAAAGAGTCGTAAGATGTCTTAAGTTGGCGTATGACGTTCAAAGGACTCGGACGAATTCATTAGGTGTATTATGGAGTTTTAAAGTTTCGTACGGGGATGTAAGATGTTCTTAGGAGTTGTAATGCTTCCTTAATTATTCTAACGTGCTTTTCATGTTGCCAATGTCGCATACTGAGTCGTAACATGTCCTAAGTTGTCGTACGATGTTCAAAGGACTTGGACAAATTCATTAGGTTTATTATGGAGTTTTAAGGTTTTGTTCGGTGTTGTTAGGAGTTGTAAGGTGTCCTATATTATACTAACGTGCTTATCAAGGTGATAATGTGCATACAGAGCCGTAAGATGTCCTAAGTTGTCGTACGATGTTCAAAGGAATCGGATGAATTCATTAGGTTTATTATGGAGTATTTTTATTTTACGTACGGTATTATAATGTGTTGTTAGGATTTGTGAGGTTTCGTACTATTTACCAACATGCTTTTCAAGGTGCTAATGTGACATACAGAGTCGTAAGATATTCTAAGTTTTCGTACGATGTTTAAATGACTCGGAGGAATTCATTAGTTTTTTTTGGAGTTTTATAATTTCGTACGGTGTTGTTAGGAGTTTTAAAGATTTCAACATTATACTAACATGCTTTTCAAAGTGCTAATATGGCATAAAGATTCGTAAGATGTCTTAAGTTGGCGTATGACGTTCAAAGGACTCGGACGAATTCATTAGGTGTATTATGTAGTTTTAAAGTTTCGTACGGTGATGTAAGATGTTCTTAGGAGTTGTAATGCTTCCTTAATTATTCTAACGTGCTTTTCATGTTGCTAATGTCGCATACTGAGTCGTAACATGTCCTGAGTTGTGGTACGATGTTCAAAGGACTTTGACAAATTCATTAGGTTTATTATGGAGTTTTAAGGTTATGTTCGGTGTTGTTAGGAGTTGTAAGGTGTCCTATATTATACTAACGTGCTTTTCAAGGTGATAATGTGCATACAAAGCCGTAAGATTTCCAAAGTTGTCGTACGATGTTCAAAGGAATCGGATGAATTCATTAGGTTTATTATGGACTATTTTTATTTTACGTACGGTATTATAATGTGTTGTTAGGATTTGTGAGCTTTCGTACTTTTTACCAACATGCTTTTCAAGTTGCTAATGTGACATACAGAGTCGTAAGATAGTATAAGTTTTCGTACGATGTTTAAATGAATCGGATGAATTCATTAGGTTTTTTTTGGAGTTTTATAATTTCGTACGGAGTTGTTAGGATTTTTAAAGATTCCAACATTATACTAACATGCTTTTCAAAGTGCTAATATGGCATAAAGAGTCGTAAGATGTCTTAAGTTGGCGTATGACGTTCAAAGGACTCGGACGAATTCATTAGGTGTATTATGGAGTTTTAAAGTTTCGTACGGGGATGTAAGATGTTCTTAGGAGTTGTAATGCTTCCTTAATTATTCTAACGTGCTTTTCATGTTGCCAATGTCGCATACTGAGTCGTAACATGTCCTAAGTTGTCGTACGATGTTCAAAGGACTTGGACAAATTCATTAGGTTTATTATGGAGTTTTAAGGTTTTGTTCGGTGTTGTTAGGAGTTGTAAGGTGTCCTATATTATACTAACGTGCTTATCAAGGTGATAATGTGCATACAGAGCCGTAAGATGTCCTAAGTTGTCGTACGATGTTCAAAGGAATCGGATGAATTCATTAGGTTTATTATGGAGTATTTTTATTTTACCTACGGTATAATAATGTGTTGTTAGGATTTGTGAGGTTTCGTACTTTTTACCAACATGCTTTTCAAGGTGCTAATGTGACATATAGAGTCGTAAGATATTCTATGTTTTCGTACGATGTTTAAATGACTCGGAGGAATTCATTAGTTTTTTTTGGAGTTTTATAATTTCGTACGGTGTTGTTAGGAGTTTTAAAGATTTCAACATTATACTAACATGCTTTTCAAAGTGCTAATATGGCATAAAGAGTCGTAAGATGTCTTAAGTTGGCGTATGACGTTCAAAGGACTCGGACGAATTCATTAGGTGTATTATGTAGTTTTAAAGTTTCGTACGGTGATGTAAGATGTTCTTAGGAGTTGTAATGCTTCCTTAATTATTCTAACGTGCTTTTCATGTTGCTAATGTCGCATACTGAGTCGTAACATGTCCTGAGTTGTCGTACGATGGTCAAAGGACTTTGACAAATTCATTAGGTTTATTATGGAGTTTTAAGGTTTTGTTCGGTGTTGTTAGGAGTTGTAAGGTGTCCTATATTATACTAACGTGCTTTTCAAGGTGATAATGTGCATACAGAGCCGTAAGATGTCCAAAGTTGTCGTACGATGTTCAAAGGAATCGGATAAATTCATTAGGTTTATTATGGAGTATTTTTATTTTACGTACGGTATTATAATGTGTTGTTAGGATTTGTGAGGTTTCGTACTTTTTACCAACATGCTTTTCAAGGTGCTAATGTGACATACAGAGTCGTAAGATATTCTAAGTTTTCGTACGATGTTTAAATGACTCGGAGGAATTCATTAGGTTTTTTTTGGAGTTTTATAATTTCGTACGGTGTTGTTAGGAGTTGTAAAGGGTCCAACATTATACTAACGTGCTTTTCAAAGTGCTAATATGGCATAAAGAGTCGTAAGATGTCTTAAATTGGCGTATGACGTTCAAAGGACTCGGACGAATTAATTAGGTGTATTATGGAGTTTTAAAGTTTCGTACGGTGATGAAAGATGTTCTTAGGAGTTGTAATGCGTCCTTAATTATTCTTACGTGCTTTTTTTGTTGCTAATGTCGCATACTGAGTCGTAACAAGTCCTGAGTTGTCGTACGATGTTCAAAGGACTTGGACAAATTCATTAGGTTTATTATGGAGTTTCAAGGTTTTGTTCGGAGTTCTTAGGAGTTGTAAGGTGTCCTATATTATACTAACGTGCTTTTCAAGGTGCTAATGTGCATACAGAGCCGTAAGATGTCCTAAGTTGTTGTACGATGTTCAAAGGAATCGGACGAATTCATTAGGTTTATTATGGAGTATTTTTATTTTACGTACGGTATTATAATGTGTTGTTAGGATTTGTGAGGTTTCTTACTTTTTACCAACATGCTTTTCAAGTTGCTAATGTGAAATACAGAGTCGTAAGATATTATAAGTTTTTGTAAGATGTTTAAATGAATCAGATGAATTCATTAGGTTTTTTTTGGAGTTTTATAATTTCGTACGGAGTTGTTAGGATTTTTAAAGATTCCAACATTATACTAACATGCTTTTCAAAGTGCTAATATGGCATAAAGAGTCGTAAGATGTCTTAAGTTGGCGTATGACGTTCAAAGGACTCGGACGAATTCATTAGGTGTATTATGGAGTTTTAAAGTTTCGTACGGGGATGTAAGATGTTCTTAGGAGTTGTAATGCTTCCTTAATTATTCTAACGTGCTTTTCATGTTGCCAATGTCGCATACTGAGTCGTAACATGTCCTAAGTTGTCGTACGATGTTCAAAGGACTTGGACAAATTCATTAGGTTTATTATGGAGTTTTAAGGTTTTGTTCGGTGTTGTTAGGAGTTGTAAGGTGTCCTATATTATACTAACGTGCTTATCAAGGTGATAATGTGCATACAGAGCCGTAAGATGTCCTAAGTTGTCGTACGATGTTCAAAGGAATCGGATGAATTCATTAGGTTTATTATGGAGTATTTTTATTTTACGTACGGTATTATAATGTGTTGTTAGGATTTGTGAGGTTTCGTACTTTTTACCAACATGCTTTTCAAGGTGCTAATGTGACATACAGAGTCGTAAGATATTCTAAGTTTTCGTACGATGTTTAAATGACTCGGAGGAATTCATTAGTTTTTTTTGGAGTTTTATAATTTCGTACGGTGTTGTTAGGAGTTTTAAAGATTTCAACATTATACTAACATGCTTTTCAAAGTGCTAATATGGCATAAAGAGTCGTAAGATGTCTTAAGTTGGCGTATGACGTTCAAAGGACACGGACGAATTCATTAGGTGTATTATGTAGTTTTAAAGTTTCGTACGGTGATGTAAGATGTTCTTAGGAGTTGTAATGCTTCCTTAATTATTCTAACGTGCTTTTCATGTTGCTAATGTCGCATACTGAGTCGTAACATGTCCTGAGTTGTCGTACGATGTTCAAAGGACTTGGACAAATTCATTAGGTTTATTATGGAGTTTTAAGGTTTTGTTCGGTGTTGTTAGGAGTTGTAAGGTGTCCTATATTATACTAACGTGCTTATCAAGGTGATAATGTGCATACAGAGCCGTAAGATGTCCTAAGTTGTCGTACGATGTTCAAAGGAATCGGATGAATTCATTAGGTTTATTATGGAGTATTTTTATTTTACCTACGGTATAATAATGTGTTGTTAGGATTTGTGAGGTTTCGTACTTTTTACCAACATGCTTTTCAAGGTGCTAATGTGACATACAGAGTCGTAAGATATTCTATGTTTTCGTACGATGTTTAAATGACTCGGAGGAATTCATTAGTTTTTTTTGGAGTTTTATAATTTCGTACGGTGTTGTTAGGAGTTTTAAAGATTTCAACATTATACTAACATGCTTTTCAAAGTGCTAATATGGCATAAAGAGTCGTAAGATGTCTTAAGTTGGCGTATGACGTTCAAAGGACTCGGACGAATTCATTAGGTGTATTATGTAGTTTTAAAGTTTCGTACGGTGATGAAAGATGTTCTTAGGAGTTGTAATGCGTCCTTAATTATTCTTACGTGCTTTTTTTGTTGCTAATGTCGCATACTGAGTCGTAACAAGTCCTGAGTTGTCGTACGATGTTCAAAGGACTTGGACAAATTCATTAGGTTTATTATGGAGTTTCAAGGTTTTGTTCGGAGTTCTTAGGAGTTGTAAGGTGTCCTATATTATACTAACGTGCTTTTCAAGGTGCTAATGTGCATACAGAGCCGTAAGATGTCCTAAGTTGTTGTACGATGTTCAAAGGAATCGGACGAATTCATTAGGTTTATTATGGAGTATTTTTATTTTACGTACGGTATTATAATGTGTTGTTAGGATTTGTGAGGTTTCGTACTTTTTACCAACATGCTTTTCAAGTTGCTAATGTGAAATACAGAGTCGTAAGATATTATAAGTTTTCGTACGATGTTTAAATGAATCGGATGAATTCATTAGGTTTTTTTTTGTAGTTTTATAATTTCGTACGGAGTTGTTAGGATTTTTAAAGATTCCAACATTATACTAACATGCTTTTCAAAGTGCTAATATGGCATAAAGAGTCGTAAGATGTCTTAAGTTGGCGTATGACGTTCAAAGGACTCGGACGAATTCATTAGGTGTATTATGGAGTTTTAAAGTTTCGTACGGGGATGTAAGATGTTCTTAGGAGTTGTAATGCTTCCTTAATTATTCTAACGTGCTTTTCATGTTGCCAATGTCGCATACTGAGTCGTAACATGTCCTAAGTTGTCGTACGATGTTCAAAGGACTTGGACAAATTCATTACGTTTATTATGGAGTTTTAAGGTTTTGTTCGGTGTTGTTAGGAGTTGTAAGGTGTCCTATATTATACTAACGTGCTTATCAAGGTGATAATGTGAATACAGAGCCGTAAGATGTCCTAAGTTGTCGTGCGATGTTCAAAGGAATCGGATGAATTCATTAGGTTTATTATGGAGTATTTTTATTTTACCTACGGTATTATAATGTGTTGTTAGGATTTGTGAGGTTTCGTACTTTTTACCAACATGCTTTTCAAGGTGCTAATGTGACATACAGAGTCGTAAGATATTCTAAGTTTTCGTACGATGTTTAAATGACTCGGAGGAATTCATTAGTTTTTTTTGGAGTTTTATAATTTCGTACGGTGTTGTTAGGAGTTTTAAAGATTTCAACATTATACTAACATGCTTTTCAAAGTGCTAATATGGCATAAAGAGTCGTAAGATGTCTTAAGTTGGCGTATGAAGTTCAAAGGACACGGACGAATTCATTAGGTGTATTATGTAGTTTTAAAGTTTCGTACGGTGATGTAAGATGTTCTTAGGAGTTGTAATGCTTCCTTAATTATTCTAACGTGCTTTTCATGTTGCTAATGTCGCATACTGAGTCGTAACATGTCCTGAGTTGTCGTACGATGTTCAAAGGACTTTGACAAATTCATTAGGTTTATTATGGAGTTTTAAGGTTTTGTTCGGTGTTGTTAGGAGTTGTAAGGTGTCCTATATTATACTAACGTGCTTATCAAGGTGATAATGTGCATACAGAGCCGTAAGATGTCCTAAGTTGTCGTACGATGTTCAAAGGAATCGGATGAATTCATTAGGTTTATTATGGAGTATTTTTATTTTACCTACGGTATAATAATGTGTTGTTAGGATTTGTGAGGTTTCGTACTTTTTACCAACATGCTTTTCAAGGTGCTAATGTGACATACAGAGTCGTAAGATATTCTATGTTTTCGTACGATGTTTAAATGACTCGGAGGAATTCATTAGTTTTTTTTGGAGTTTTATAATTTCGTACGGTGTTGTTAGGAGTTTTAAAGATTTCAACATTATACTAACATGCTTTTCAAAGTGCTAATATGGCATAAAGAGTCGTAAGATGTCTTAAGTTGGCGTATGACGTTCAAAGGACACGGACGAATTCATTAGGTGTATTATGTAGTTTTAAAGTTTCGTACGGTGATGTAAGATGTTCTTAGGAGTTGTAATGCTTCCTTAATTATTCTAACGTGCTTTTCATGTTGCTAATGTCGCATACTGAGTCGTAACATGTCCTGAGTTGTCGTACGATGTTCAAAGGACTTTGACAAATTCATTAGGTTTATTATGGAGTTTTAAGGTTTTGTTCGGTGTTGTTAGGAGTTGTAAGGTGTCCTATATTATACTAACGTGCTTATCAAGGTGATAATGTGCATACAGAGCCGTAAGATGTCCTAAGTTGTCGTACGATGTTCAAAGGAATCGGATGAATTCATTAGGTTTATTATGGAGTATTTTTATTTTACCTACGGTATAATAATGTGTTGTTAGGATTTGTGAGGTTTCGTACTTTTTACCAACATGCTTTTCAAGGTGCTAATGTGACATACAGAGTCGTAAGATATTCTATGTTTTCGTACGATGTTTAAATGACTCGGAGGAATTCATTAGTTTTTTTTGGAGTTTTATAATTTCGTACGGTGTTGTTAGGAGTTTTAAAGATTTCAACATTATACTAACATGCTTTTCAAAGTGCTAATATGGCATAAAGAGTCGTAAGATGTCTTAAGTTGGCGTATGACGTTCAAAGGACTCGGACGAATTCATTAGGTGTATTATGTAGTTTTAAAGTTTCGTACGGTGATGTAAGATGTTCTTAGGAGTTGTAATGCTTCCTTATGTATTCTAACGTGCTTTTCATGTTGCTAATGTCGCATACTGAGTCGTAACATGTCCTGAGTTGTCGTACGATGGTCAAAGGACTTTGACAAATTCATTAGGTTTATTATGGAGTTTTAAGGTTTTGTTCGGTGTTGTTAGGAGTTGTAAGGTGTCCTATATTATACTAACGTGCTTTTCAAGGTGATAATGTGCATACAGAGCCGTAAGATGTCCAAAGTTGTCGTACGATGTTCAAAGGAATCGGATAAATTCATTAGGTTTATTATGGAGTATTTTTATTTTACGTACGGTATTATAATGTGTTGTTAGGATTTGTGAGGTTTCGTACTTTTTACCAACATGCTTTTCAAGGTGCTAATGTGACATACAGAGTCGTAAGATATTCTAAGTTTTCGTACGATGTTTAAATGACTCGGAGGAATTCATTAGGTTTTTTTTGGAGTTTTATAATTTCGTACGGTGTTGTTAGGAGTTGTAAAGGGTCCAACATTATACTAACGTGCTTTTCAAAGTGCTAATATGGCATAAAGAGTCGTAAGATGTCTTAAATTGGCGTATGACGTTCAAAGGACTCGGACGAATTAATTAGGTGTATTATGGAGTTTTAAAGTTTCGTACGGTGATGAAAGATGTTCTTAGGAGTTGTAATGCGTCCTTAATTATTCTTACGTGCTTTTTTTGTTGCTAATGTCGCATACTGAGTCGTAACATGTCCTGAGTTGTCGTACGATGTTCAAAGGACTTGGACAAATTCATACTAATAATTCTCACAAGCACAATGAATCATAATTGTGTCAATAATGATTCCATATGCCTGCACACACAAAGCACACACATTAAAGTAAAGACATATGCAATGCAATGAATCATAATATCGCAGTGAGATCATACCATACATTATCTGAACATGTTTTGCAAGTTTTGAATAGACATTTGACTTATGTTTGATTGAGTGATGATATGAAAACATACCAATTAGCTCGAGTTGACACACTTACTTTTTCAGTATCATGATGTTATTTAAGGTTCGATTAGAATGATTTATGTGACCCACATGTATACATATGTCAACATATTTCCTTATCAATCACTACCTGAATGCATATTGTACAACAACCTGGTCACTTACAGTCATAAACAGTGTGGAATCTGGGTTCTATTCGGATTTGGTCCACTTTGGGACTTCTTTTAATTCCATCTTTGGGAATTTTTCTTTCCTATTGTTCCCCTTGGGAATCTTCTGAATTCCTTTTTGGAATTTTGTTTGGTGTTGGTCCGCATTTGGGACTCTTTTTGTTCCATTTTGGAATCTTTTGCTGCACCTTGAAGCTCAAAAGAGACTTCGTGTGAGACTTCAGGTCTGTGGGTACCACAACAAAGAAGCTCACGATGCGGTTCATCACACTGAATAGACTACATCGTTACCCAATCATGCACAACTATCATCACAAGCAATGTATCAAGAGATATATATCTAGACATGTATAACAATGGAACTTAACACAAAGATCATTAAGTTTATGTTTGTCAACAATCAACTTACTTTTTCAGTCTAATTGCCTGAGCTGTCTAGCACATCAATTAACATTCATCAGTCTTTATTTAAAAATGATGTAACAAATAATGTCTAGTGTAACTATCATTCATCACTTTTTGCAATATAGATTCTTATGACATGATATTTTCTTTTCTTTTTGCTTTTATATTTTGTTTTTGCTTTTCTATTTTCTTTTTCATGCACACACACAATGCAAAACATAAAATAAAAGACAACAGAATCAATATATAACATCAACTTATTATATTTTTGGCTTTTAAATTTTCTGATTTTTGTTTTGTTTTCGAAAAATAGAATCAATCATGATTGATTAATCCTATGGATTGAATTAAGAATTCAAACCGGCCTGACAAAAAAGATTTTGTAAAAAGATCTGCCAGTTGTTTGTCGGTATGAACCTTAATCAAAATTATTAAACCCTTTTCAGAGTTGTCTCTTAAAAAGTGATATCGAATTTCGATATGTTTGGTTTTTGAGTGTTGAACAGGATTAGCAGTAATAAACATAGCAACAGTATTGTCTATGTAAATAGGAGTTTTTAGAAAGTTAAACCCGTAGTCAAGCAACTGATTTTGTAACCATAAAACCTGAGAACATCCTGCAGACGCAGCGATATACTCTGCTTCAGCTGTGGATACAGAAACATTGGTCTGCTTCTTGCATTGCCAAGAGACAAGCCTAGGACCCAGAAATTGACAGCCACCAGTAGTCGATTTCCTGTCAAGAGCACAACCACCAAAATCACTGTCAGAATAGCTATATAATTCAAAATTTCCTTCGTAAGGATACCATAACCCAAGATTTGGTTTCCCTTTGAGATATCTGAATATACGCTTCACAGCAACAAGATGCGACTCTTTCGGATCAGACTGATATCTGGCGCATACACAAACAGCGTACATGATGTCTGGTCTTGATGCAGTAAGATACATCAGAGAACCGATCATTGATCTGTATAGTGTTTGATCAACTGCTTTGCCCTTTGGATCAGGTTGAATCTTGCAGTTCACATCAGATGGAGTTCGAATTGTCTGACAATCTTGCATCTTGAACTTCTTCAACAATTTCTCAACAAATTTTGATTGATTGATGAAAATTCCGTCAGCTGATTGTTTCACTTGTAATCCAAGAAAGAAATTAATCTCCCCCATTGAACTCATCTGGAATCTAGATTTCATGATTTCTTCAAATTCTTTGCACATTGACGCACTGGTCGAACTGAAGATAATATCGTCCACATATACTTGAACGCACAATAAATCGTCATTCTCCCTCTTCATAAACAAAGTTGGATCAATCTGACCTCTTGTAAATCCATGTTCTAGTAAATGCTTGGATAATGTCTCATACCAGATTCTTGGAGCTTGGTGTAGACCATATAGAGCTTTACTCAACTTGTATACACGATGAGGATAGTCAGGATCTTCAAAGCCCGGAGGTTGTCTGACATATACATCATCTGTAATTGGTCCATACAAGAAAGCACCTTTAACGTCCATTTGGAATACTTTAAACTTCATGAAAGAAGCATATGCAAGAAAAACGCGTATGGCTTCAAGTCTTGCGACCGGAGCAAACACCTCTTCGTAATCAATGCCTTCTTCCTGAGTGTATCCCTGTGCAATGAGTCTTGCTTTGTTTCTCACTACAATGCCACGTTCGTCTGGCTTGTTTTTGTACAACCATCTTGTACCAATTGCGTTCTCTCCTTCAGGTAAGTCCACAAGTTTCCAAACTTCCTGTTTGCGAAACTGAAGTAATTCCTCTTGCATGGCTTCAATCCAACTGTTATCTTGCAGCGCCTCTGAAATGTTCTTTGGCACCACTTGAGATAGAAAACACGAATAAACACAGACATTTGCTTGCTCAGTCTGACTTCTTGTAGTTCTCTGATTCAACGGCCCAATAATCTGAGAGACAGGATGTTTCTTGTGAATTCGATGAATTGGTATGTCACCTCCTTGCACTTGACTCTCCAGATTAGAAGTATTCAGATTTGGTAGATCTTGTAGAATGGACGAAGTATGCGGAGTGAAATTCGGGACTTGATCCGGTGAATTGATGAAGTAATCAAAAGATTCTGGAACAGCTTCAACATTCGGATCGGATGATGGTTGATTCTGAACAGATCCACCATCATTAGGAGAAATCACATCTTCTTCACGATTGTTCGATTCTTGATCTTCATGAGAATCAGAAGGACCCGGATCTTGACTGGATTTGACATGATCAGGATTGTGAAAAGACATGAATGGATATTCATAGTTGAGATTTCCATCCTCGTCATTATCAGAATCGTCACTAAAGCATCCCACGTCGCCTGATTCCTTGTTTGTTTTTCCTGAAAAATCAAATAAGTTAGAATTGAAAGATTTCGATAACGAATCTAAATCAAATAACCATTCGGGACCATGAGCCACTAAAGGAAACGAATTTTCTAAAAACTTGACGTTAATAGTTTCAATAACAGTATTTGTTTTGCTATTAAAAACTCGATAAGCTTTAGAAACAGACGAATAACCTAGGAAAAATCCATCATCAGATTTTGACTCAAATTTCCCGAGCTGATCATTCAAATTTAAAATCGATACCGGACAACCAAATGCTTTCAAGTAAGAAATATTTGGTTTCCTTCCAAATAACAACTCATAAGAAGTTTTCTGTTTATCTTGCACTAATAATGTCCTATTTTGTACAAAACATGCAGTAGCAATAGCTTCGTCCCAAAAGGTGATAGGGATTTTGGCATCTGCAAGCATGGATCTTGCTGCTTCAATCAGTGTCCGGTTTTTCCGTTCCGCAACCCCGTTTTGTTGAGGCGTTCTCGGAGCACTAAATTGTCTGGCAATCCCCTTTTCTGCAAAAAATAAATCAACATTAGCATTCTTAAATTCAGTTCCATTATCACTTCTTAAAACTTTAACTTTGCATTCCAATTGATTTTCAACTTTGATGATAAATTCTTTTAATAATTCAGCTGTTTCAGATTTAGCATGCAAAAAATAAACCCAAGAAAATCTAGTGTAATCGTCAATAATGACAAAACAGTAAGACTTCTTTCCGATGCTTTGCACATTTGTTGGTCCAAAAAGATCCATATGTAGCATCTGTAAGGGTTTTGAAATGGAGTTTTCTTGCTTGGACTTAAAAGACATCCTATGCTGTTTTCCCTTCAAACACGCTGGACAAAGATCAGTTGTGGAGAATTTCTTCGATGGGATTCCCACAGCGTGATTTCCAGTTACCAAACGGTTCATGTTTCTGAAGTTGGAATGTCCCAGCCGTCTATGCCATAGCTGACTCTCATCATTTGAAGCATGGGCAATGAGACAGGTTGTTTCGGTTTCGGCATCAATCTGCGACATATCCAATTTGTATACATCACGATCTCTTGGAGCTTTAACCACTACCCACTCATTGTCAATCTTGAAACCTGGTTTAAGAATATAACAGAAAGAATCATCAAAAAGAGTTGAATAAGATTTATCACAGATTTGAGATACACTTAGTAAATTAAAGTTCAACTGTGCACAGTAGTTGACTTTATCAAAACTAATGACCCCATTCGAAACAGTTCCTTCTCCTGTGATTTTACCACCCGCATCACCTCCAAATGCAACGTGAGTACCATTTTTCAGCTTGAAATCCTGAAGCAAGGCATGGTTGCCTGTCATGTGCCGGCTACACCCACTATCAACAAACCATGATTTGATAGGTCTTCTTGGGCGTACCTGCAATCCAACAATCACTTAGTTAGTTTGGTCAACCCAGGCCCACACGGTCTTGGGTTTTCCGAATCTATCTGCAATAGTAACTTGTTGATATTGAACATTTTGAAAATTTGTTTCATTTAAGAGATTTTGATGCTGATAACTATTGTTTCGCCCATTGGCGTTCATTGACTGCTTTCTCCTTAAAGCACTAAACCTTTCCTCTAACTTAGGATCAAGGTTATTTTCAAACTTTTGATTTCTAACCATCAACGCTCTTGGCTTAAAACTGTTAACCTGCACACTTCTTGATAAGTTAGAAACAGAATTGTTTCGATTGAAATTTCTCGAAACTGGAGAATGATTTTGGCTAATATTTTGAAAACCAAATGAATGATTTCTGTTAATGTTTGAAAACGGAGTCATTTCTCTAGTTGAGTTTGATCGAAAGAAACAATCCTTTGTGTCATGATTTCTTCTCTCACAAATATCACAAAATTTGTTATAATAACATTCTTCTGAAGAATGGTTTCTTTTGTCACAGAAACTGCAGTACCTGTTAAAGAAACATTCAGCAGTTGCATGATTATATCTATCACAAATTTCACAATGTTTCTTGCTAATCCTAAAGAGCCGATTGTTAACTTTTGATGTTGAACCAAAACGTGATTCATTATCATGGTTATTCGGTTTTAGATTAACGTTTTTCTGTGGAGTCTTTGTTTGTGACTTTGATTGCATGGGACTGTGGTTCGATTTTAAACTGTTCTGTTTGGTTACCTTTTTGTTTTCAATTCTCTTATCATTGACAGCGGAAGACTTAGTACCTGAACCTGTTTTCAGACCAGAGTTAGATTTGATTTGAGCATTGATTTGGTTACCATAAGAACCGTTCATGTCGAAAGTACCTGCAGACACAAACTTGATTGTCTTACCTTTTGACACTTTTTTGACAGGTTTAACTTTGTCAGTTTTAACACTTTGAACTTTGGTGTTATCTTTTGATTTTAAGACACTTTTGCCTTTTGACTGTTTCGTTTCAGATTGATTGTTCATAACTTTCGATTTCTGCTTCTTTGCAGTTGAAACTTCAGCTTTCTTCACTTCTTGCTTCTTGATCAACTGATCAGCAACTTGCGCCTTTTGTTCTTTCTTCCACTTGATGTATTCAGGATCATTGTATCCTGAAAATTCACCTTCATCCTTCACCAATTCTGGTTCTGGGTTAAGCTTTGGATATTCAACGAGTTGAATTAGAACAGGCTCTAATTTGTTGTCAGATTTGTTGCTTGCTTCATCGTCAGCTTCAGTTGTCATTCCATCTTCTTCTTTCAAGCTTTCAATCAACACCTCAGATCCTTCGGACTCGGATTTACTTCTTTGAATTTCTTTGAATTTACGTTCATTTTCAGGTGAATGATCAAATTCATTAAAGTTTTCCGGTAAGGTTTGAGTGATTAAATTTGGCATCGGTTCATGAGTAAAACCCAATCCAGTTTTGTTTTTGTTACCTCTTTCATTAACAAGTTGTTCAACCATTGTTTTACAACTTTTAACCTTTTTCAATTCAACTTGAGTGACTGCATGTGCAACTTTTTCTTGTTCAAAGTTCTTTGTCATTTCTTCAAGTTGTTTGGTAACAAGTTCCAGTTCTTTTAAAGTTTTGTTCCATGATTCAGTTAGTGACAAAATCTTCTCATCAGAAATTTTATGATCAATTTTAAGTTGTTCATGAAGTTTTTCATGTTTACTTAATTTATCACCAATTTTAAATGAATGAGTTCGATAATGTTCTACTTGTTGAATGCACTGTTCAGAACATAACCTTTCTTTCACATCTAGGGGCAATGGAATATAGTTAGGGGGTAAGTCATTACTAACCTTTGGTTGTTCAGTAGAAGATGAAGATTCATTTGCAGTAGCCATCAGTGCAACTTCAGATTCAGTTTCTTCAGTAGGATCAGACTTTGCACTCCAGTCATAATCTTCAGAATCTTCACTCACATCATCAACCATCTTTCTATCCCCTTCTTCAGACCAGTCTTCTTCAATTTCACATACCAGAGCCAGATTTGATGTAAGATCAGACGTAAATTGTTCTGCATATGCGCTCCAATCATAACCATCTTTTACGCTGACTACCAGTGCCTTTGTTTGGTCTTCTGGTTTCTTTCCTTCGTCTTTCAGCTCTGGCATGGGAAGACTTTGATATGGTTTCTGAAAAGTACGTTGATTTCTGCTTTGGTAGCTTGAAAACTGTTGGGAACTTTGACCTTGACCTTGATTGCTTGAACTAGCTTGGTCATTGAAATTCTTTGGAGCTTTGCATTCTCTTGAGAAATGACCATACTGGTTACAATTAAAACATCTGGCCTTTGATTTGTCAAATCCAACTGTCTTGTTAGCATGAGGTTTGTAACTTCGGTTAACATAAGCATGCTTTTGCGTCCTATATGCAACCATAACCATTTGCCAATTAAGATCCATTTCTTCAACATCAACTGGATCCATTTCAAATAAGTCTTGAAGGACCACGTCCATTTGACTTAAATGACTTCCTTGATACGCTTGAAAACTTGCCATAAAAGCAGTGAAGGCAGTTTTGGTTTCATCATCTTGCAACAGAATATTCATTACGTCTTTCACCTTAGCTTGAACATTTGAACTTTGACTGTCTGACTGATTCTTCTGATTCTGATTTTGAACTTGAGCTCTTGGTGGAGATTGAGGTTGAGAATAAGTTGGTGAATTTGGAAAATATGCTGAATCAGTAAAGAAACTTGCACCAACAAATAAGTCACCCTCATCTTCAAACTTAGTTGCATCTTGTGCAAGAAAAGCATTCTCCACAGTATTGGCAGGATTTACCACATACTTATACTGAGTTTGTGAGCTTGATCTATCAGTATTTCTTGATCCTTCATCAATCTCAACTTCTTCAATTTTTCCAATCAGCAAATCAAGTTCCATTGGAAATTTTTCAGTATGTTTCAACAAGGTAACAGTTTGTTTCCATGATGATGGTAAAGCACATAACAAACGATCATTCAAGTCTTGAAGTTCAGTCTTCACTCCGAGGTTTGACATCTCAGTAGTTAAGTGAACAAACCTGTTCATCATCTAGTGCACTGTTTCTCCATTAATGTGTTCAAACAATTCCAATTGTCTCTTCAACTTAGATTTCTTCAAACTTCTCAATTGTTCTCCTCCTTCACATATCGACTTTAATGCCTTGAAACATGTATAACCAGTCTGATATGCATCCAATCTAGACAGAACTTGAAGTGGCAATCCCTTGCACATCAAAGAATAAGCCTTGCTATCATTCTTTACTTTTCTCAGATCTTCTGCTGATAAATTATCTTCTGGATAAGGTTCAGTAGAGTCTTTTGTGTATGTACTAGCACTGTCTGGAGCAGTCTGAGTTGGAATATGAGGACCCTTTTCAATGGACTTCCATAAGTCATTGTCAATAGAACACAAGTGATGTCTCAACCTGATGGTCCAGTTCTTGAAATCTGCACGATTCAAAAGTCTAGGAACACGGTTATCAGAATCATCATTAGGAGCCATTTTTTAACAATTTTTTTTTTTTTTTTAAAAAAAATATTTTTGGTTTTTGTTAATTTTTGAAAAGAAATGATTAAAATACTAAAATAAAGACAAGAAATTAAAGACAAGATAAGAAACAAGTATTAAAAACAACTAAAGTGAGTCACACGGCAAAACAGTGAAAATCCTTCTTCAACCGGCTAAACAGTGTCTTTGTTCTTCACCCGGCAGGAAAAAGTCTTTACACGGCAGAACAGTTACCCGGCTCAATCAGTTGTAATAATTTTGTTCTTCACCCGGATGAACAGTTACCTGGCAACAAGAGAAACTTTGACACGGCAATAAATCTTGACCCGGCAGACTCTTGACACGGCAAAAAGCGTTGTTCGGCTACACAGTTGATGCTTACCCGGCTGAAATTTTCTTAATCACCCGGCGTAACAGTGTATTACCCGGCACTACAGTGTTTGATCCGGCTGAACAGTAACACTTTTTCAAGTCAAATTCTTCACCCGACAAGCACAAAATCCTTTATACGGCAATACAGGACCTAATTTGTTCTCCAATCTAAGTCCAAGGAAATTGTCTAAGTCAAAATAATCACCCGGCAAGTTAATCTTCAACCAAGTTCTTACTGTTCATCATCTTCTTCAAGAGAATTTTTCTGGGTTTTGTCAAAACTTGTCCAATTTGTCCAAAATTCACACACAAGCTGTGAATCAATCCGATTAACAATCCCTTATATCAATCAATCTGAAACATGTCCAATTTTTGATGAATTTATGAAAAATTCGATCGAACAGTAGTTTCTTAATTTCTCATATCTGATGATGATCTGATGAAATCTACACAATCGTTGTGTATAGGAGTGATTATGATGATGAATCACAACTAAAAACACCAACAATTCATTCAGATCATTGTATTTGAGCAATTTTTGATGTGTTTTTGCTTAAGAACAGCGAATAACACAGTACCAAGGCTCTGATACCAATTGATAGGTTCAATTGGATCGTTAATATTACTCACAATGATCAGAATAACACAAGCACAAACACAGTTTAATCACAAACACAATTCATACTAATAATTCTCTTTGTATATTGATGATCAAAGCAATTCGTAGTACAAGTGCAGGAGAAACAAAATCACACACAGTTAATTCTCTCTCTAACGTGTAAAAGTGATCTAGCCTCCCTCCTCACACACACACACTACATGCTTATAACAACAAAATACAAGTTTAAGGAATATAACAAAATAGACCCTAAACTATATACAAACATATAAACAATAAACAAAATACAAAGTAAATCTTAACAAGGAAATAACCCTAACAGTTATTATGGAGTTTCAAGGTTTTGTTCGGAGTTCTTAGGAGTTGTAAGGTGTCCTATATTATACTAACGTGCTTTTCAAGGTGCTAATGTGCATACAGAGCCGTAAGATGTCCTAAGTTGTTGTACGATGTTCAAAGGAATCGGACGAATTCATTAGGTTTATTATGGAGTATTTTTATTTTACGTACGGTATTATAATGTGTTGTTAGGATTTGTGAGGTTTCGTACTTTTTACCAACATGCTTTTCAAGTTGCTAATGTGACATACAGAGTCGTAAGATATTATAAGTTTTCGTACGATGTTTAAATGAATCGGATGAATTCATTAGGTTTTTTTTGGAGTTTTATAATTTCGTACGGAGTTGTTAGGATTTTTAAAGATTCCAACATTATACTAACATGCTTTTCAAAGTGATAATATGGCATAAAGAGTCGTAAGATGTCTTAAGTTGGCGTATGACGTTCAAAGGACTCGGACGAATTCATTAGGTGTATTATGGAGTTTTAAAGTTTCGTACGGGGATGTAAGATGTTCTTAGGAGTTGTAATGCTTCCTTAATTATTCTAACGTGCTTTTCATGTTGCCAATGTCGCATACTGAGTCGTAACATGTCCTAAGTTGTCGTACGATGTTCAAAGGACTTGGACAAATTCATTAGGTTTATTATGGAGTTTTAAGGTTTTGTTCGGTGTTGTTAGGAGTTGTAAGGTGTCCTATATTATACTAACGTGCTTATCAAGGTGATAATGTGCATATAGAGCCGTAAGATGTCCTAAGTTGTCGTACGATGTTCAAAGGAATCGGATGAATTCATTAGGTTTATTATGGAGTATTTTTATTTTACCTACGGTATTATAATGTGTTGTTAGGATTTGTGAGGTTTCGTACTTTTTACCAACATGCTTTTCAAGGTGCTAATGTGACATACAGAGTCGTAAGATATTCTAAGTTTTCGTACGATGTTTAAATGACTCGGAGGAATTCATTAGTTTTTTTTTGGAGTTTTATAATTTCGTACGGTGTTGTTAGGAGTTTTAAAGATTTCAACATTATACTAACATGCTTTTCAAAGTGCTAATATGGCATAAAGAGTCGTAAGATGTCTTAAGTTGGCGTATGACGTTCAAAGGACTAGGACGAATTCATTAGGTGTATTATGTAGTTTTAAAGTTTCGTACGGTGATGTAAGATGTTCTTAGGAGTTGTAATGCTTCCTTAATTATTCTAACGTGCTATTCATGTTGCTAATGTCGCATACTGAGTCGTAACATGTCCTAAGTTGTCGTACGATGTTCAAAGGACTTGGACAAATTCATTAGTTTTATTATGGAGTTTTAAGGTTTTGTTCGGTGTTGTTAGGAGTTGTAAGGTGTCCTATATTATACTAACGTGCTTATCAAGGTGATAATGTGCATACAGAGCCGTAAGATGTCCTAAGTTGTCGTACGATGTTCAAAGGAATCGGATGAATTCATTAGGTTTATTATGGAGTATTTTTATTTTACCTACGATATTATAATGTGTTGTTAGGATTTGTGAGGTTTCGTACTTTTTACCAACATGCTTTTCAAGGTGCTAATGTGACATACAGAGTCGTAAGATATTCTAAGTTTTCGTACGATGTTTAAATGACTCGGAGGAATTCATTAGGTTTTTTTTGGAGTTTTATAATTTCGTACGGTGTTGTTAGGAGTTGTAAAGGGTCCAACATTATACTAACGTGCTTTTCAAAGTGCTAATATGGCATAAAGAGTCGTAAGATGTCTTAAATTGGCGTATGACGTTCAAAGGACTCGGACGAATTAATTAGGTGTATTATGGAGTTTTAAAGTTTCGTACGGTGATGAAAGATGTTCTTAGGAGTTGTAATGCGTCCTTAATTATTCTTACGTGCTTTTTTTGTTGCTAATGTCGCATACTGAGTCGTAACATGTCCTGAGTTGTCATACGATGTTCAAAGGACTTGGACAAATTCATTAGGTTTATTATGGAGTTTCAAGGTTTTGTTCGGAGTTCTTAGGAGTTGTAAGGTGTCCTATATTATACTAACGTGCTTTTCAAGGTGCTAATGTGCATACAGAGCCGTAAGATGTCCTAAGTTGTTGTACGATGTTCAAAGGAATCGGACGAATTCATTAGGTTTATTATGGAGTATTTTTATTTTACGTACGGTATTATAATGTGTTGTTAGGATTTGTGAGGTTTCGTACTTTTTACCAACATGCTTTTCAAGTTGCTAATGTGAAATACAGAGTCGTAAGATATTATAAGTTTTCGTACGATGTTTAAATGAATCGGATGAATTCATTAGGTTTTTTTTGGAGTTTTATAATTTTGTACGGAGTTGTTAGGATTTTTAAAGATTCCAACATTATACTAACATGCTTTTCAAAGTGATAATATGGCATAAAGAGTCGTAAGATGTCTTAAGTTGGCGTATGACGTTCAAAGGACTCGGACGAATTCATTAGGTGTATTATGGAGTTTTAAAGTTTCGTACGGGGATGTAAGATGTTCTTAGGAGTTGTAATGCTTCCTTAATTATTCTAACGTGCTTTTCATGTTGCCAATGTCGCATACTGAGTCGTAACATGTCCTAAGTTGTCGTACGATGTTCAAAGGACTTGGACAAATTCATTAGGTTTATTATGGAGTTTTAAGGTTTTGTTCGGTGTTGTTAGGAGTTGTAAGGTGTCCTATATTATACTAACGTGCTTATCAAGGTGATAATGTGCATATAGAGCCGTAAGATGTCCTAAGTTGTCGTACGATGTTCAAAGGAATCGGATGAATTCATTAGGTTTATTATGGAGTATTTTTATTTTACCTACGGTATTATAATGTGTTGTTAGGATTTGTGAGGTTTCGTACTTTTTACCAACATGCTTTTCAAGGTGCTAATGTGACATACAGAGTCGTAAGATATTCTAAGTTTTCGTACGATGTTTAAATGACTCGGAGGAATTCATTAGTTTTTTTTGGAGTTTTATAATTTCGTACGGTGTGGTTAGGAGTTTTAAAGATTTCAACATTATACTAACATGCTTTTCAAAGTGCTAATATGGCATAAAGAGTCGTAAGATGTCTTCAGTTGGCGTATGACGTTCAAAGGACACGGACGAATTCATTAGGTGTATTATGTAGTTTTAAAGTTTCGTACGGTGATGTAAGATGTTCTTAGGAGTTGTAATGCTTCCTTAATTATTCTAACGTGCTTTTCATGTTGCTAATGTCGCATACTGAGTCGTAACATGTCCTGAGTTGTCGTACGATGTTCAAAGGACTTTGACAAATTTCATTAGGTTTATTATGGAGTTTTAAGGTTTTGTTCGGTGTTGTTAGGAGTTGTAAGGTGTCCTATATTATACTAACGTGCTTTTCAAGGTGATAATGTGCATACAGAGCCGTAAGATGTCCAAAGTTGTCGTACGATGTTCAAAGGAATCGGATGAATTCATTAGGTTTATTATGGAGTATTTTTATTTTACGTACGGTATTATAATGTGTTGTTAGGATTTGTGAGGTTTCGTACTTTTTACCAACATGCTTTTCAAGGTGCTAATGTGACATACAGAGTCGTAAGATATTCTAAGTTTTCGTACGATGTTTAAATGACTCGGAGGAATTCATTAGGTTTTTTTTGGAGTTTTATAATTTCGTACGGTGTTGTAAGGTGTTGTTAGGAGTTGTAAAGGGTCCAACATTATACTAACGTGCTTTTCAAAGTGCTAATATGGCATAAAGAGTCGTAAGATGTCTTAAGTTGGCGTATGACGTTCAAAGGACTCAGACGAATTCATTAGGTGTATTATGTAGTTTTAAAGTTTCGTACGGTGATGTAAGATGTTCTTAGGAGTTGTAATGCTTCCTTAATTATTCTAACGTGCTTTTCATGTTGCTAATGTCGCATACTGAGTCGTAACATGTCCTGAGTTGTCGTACGATGTTCAAAGGACTTTTACAAATTCATAACGTTTATTATGGAGTTTTAAGGTTTTGTTCGGTGTTGTTAGGATTTGTAAGGTGTCCTATATTATACTAACGTGCTTTTCAAGGTGATAATGTGTATACAGAGCCGTAAGATTTCCAAAGTTGTCGTACGATGTTCAAAGGAATCGGATGAATTCATTAGGTTAATTATGGAGTATTTTTATTTTACGTACGGTATTATAATGTGTTGTTAGGATTTGTGAGGTTTCGTACTTTTTACCAACATGCTTTTCAAGGTGCTAATGTGACATACAGAGTCGTAAGATATTCTATGTTTTCGTACGATGTTTAAATGACTCGGAGGAATTCATTAGGTTTTTTTTGGAGTTTTATAATTTCGTACGGTGTTGTTAGGAGTTGTAAAGGGTCCAACATTATACTAACGTGCTTTTCAAAGTGCTAATATGGCATAAAGAGTCGTAAGATGTCTTAAATTGGCGTATGACGTTCAAAGGACTCGGACGAATTAATTAGGTGTATTATGGAGTTTTAAAGTTTCGTACGGTGATGAAAGATGTTCTTAGGAGTTGTAATGCGTCCTTAATTATTCTTACGTGCTTTTTTTGTTGCTAATGTCGCATACTGAGTCGTAACATGTCCTGAGTTGTCGTACAATGTTCAAAGGACTTGGACAAATTCATTAGGTTTATTATGGAGTTTCAAGGTTTTGTTCGGAGTTCTTAGGAGTTGTAAGGTGTCCTATATTATACTAACGTGCTTTTCAAGGTGCTAATGTGCATACAGAGCCGTAAGATGTCCTAAGTTGTTGTACGATGTTCAAAGGAATCGGACGAATTCATTAGGTTTATTATGGAGTATTTTTATTTTACGTACGGTATTATAATGTGTTGTTAGGATTTGTGAGGTTTCGTACTTTTTACCAACATGCTTTTCAAGTTGCTAATGTGAAATACAGAGTCGTAAGATATTATAAGTTTTCGTACGATGTTTAAATGAATCGGATGAATTCATTAGGTTTTTTTTGGAGTTTTATAATTTTGTACGGAGTTGTTAGGATTTTTAAAGATTCCAACATTATACTAACATGCTTTTCAAAGTGCTAATATGGCATAAAGAGTCGTAAGATGTCTTAAGTTGGCGTATGACGTTCAAAGGACTCGGACGAATTCATTAAGTGTATTATGGAGTTTTAAAGTTTCGTACGGGGATGTAAGATGTTCTTAGGAGTTGTAATGCTTCCTTAATTATTCTAACGTGCTTTTCATGTTGCCAATGTCGCATACTGAGTCGTAACATGTCCTAAGTTGTCGTACGATGTTCAAAGGACTTGGACAAATTCATTAGGTTTATTATGGAGTTTTAAGGTTTTGTTCGGTGTTGTTAGGAGTTGTAAGGTGTCCTATATTATACTAACGTGCTTATCAAGGTGATAATGTGCATACAGAGCCGTAAGATGTCCTAAGTTGTCGTACGATGTTCAAAGGAATCGGATGAATTCATTAGGTTTATTATGGAGTATTTTTATTTTACCTACGGTATTATAATGTGTTGTTAGGATTTGTGAGGTTTCGTACTTTTTACCAACATGCTTTTCAAGGTGCTAATGTGACATACAGAGTCGTAAGATATTCTAAGTTTTCGTACGATGTTTAAATGACTCGGAGGAATTCATTAGTTTTTTTTGGAGTTTTATAATTTCGTACGGTGTGGTTAGGAGTTTTAAAGATTTCAACATTATACTAACATGCTTTTCAAAGTGCTAATATGGCATAAAGAGTCGTAAGATGTCTTAAGTTGGCGTATGACGTTCAAAGGACACGGACGAATTCATTAGGTGTATTATGTAGTTTTAAAGTTTCGTACGGTGATGTAAGATGTTCTTAGGAGTTGTAATGCTTCCTTAATTATTCTAACGTGCTTTTCATGTTGCTAATGTCGCATACTGAGTCGTAACATGTCCTGAGTTGTCGTACGATGTTCAAAGGACTTTGACAAATTTCATTAGGTTTATTATGAAGTTTTAAGGTTTTGTTCGGTGTTGTTAGGAGTTGTAAGGTGTCCTATATTATACTAACGTGCTTTTCAAGGTGATAATGTGCATACAGAGCCGTAAGATGTCCAAAGTTGTCGTACGATGTTCAAAGGAATCGGATGAATTCATTAGGTTTATTATGGAGTATTTTTATTTTACGTACGGTATTATAATGTGTTGTTAGGATTTGTGAGGTTTCGTACTTTTTACCAACATGCTTTTCAAGGTGCTAATGTGACATACAGAGTCGTAAGATATTCTAAGTTTTCGTACGATGTTTAAATGACTCGGAGGAATTCATTAGGTTTTTTTTGGAGTTTTATAATTTCGTACGGTGTTGTAAGGTGTTGTTAGGAGTTGTAAAGGGTCCAACATTATACTAACGTGCTTTTCAAAGTGCTAATATGGCATAAAGAGTCGTAAGATGTCTTAAGTTGGCGTATGACGTTCAAAGGACTCGGACGAATTCATTAGGTGTATTATGTAGTTTTAAAGTTTCGTACGGTGATGTAAGATGTTCTTAGGAGTTGTAATGCTTCCTTAATTATTCTAACGTGCTTTTCATGTTGCTAATGTCGCATACTGAGTCGTAACATGTCCTGAGTTGTCGTACGATGTTCAAAGGACTTTTACAAATTCATAAGGTTTATTATGGAGTTTTAAGGTTTTGTTCGGTGTTGTTAGGATTTGTAAGGTGTCCTATATTATACTAACGTGCTTTTCAAGGTGATAATGTGCATACAGAGCCGTAAGATTTCCAAAGTTGTCGTACGATGTTCAAAGGAATCGGATGAATTCATTAGGTTTATTATGGAGTATTTTTATTTTACGTACGGTATTATAATGTGTTGTTAGGATTTGTGAGGTTTCGTACTTTTTACCAACATGCTTTTCAAGGTGCTAATGTGACATACAGAGTCGTAAGATATTCTATGTTTTCGTACGATGTTTAAATGACTCGGAGGAATTCATTAGGTTTTTTTTGGAGTTTTATAATTTCGTACGGTGTTGTTAGGAGTTGTAAAGGGTCCAACATTATACTAACGTGCTTTTCAAAGTGCTAATATGGCATAAAGAGTCGTAAGATGTCTTAAATTGGCGTATGACGTTCAAAGGACTCGGACGAATTAATTAGGTGTATTATGGAGTTTTAAAGTTTCGTACGGTGATGAATGATGTTCTTAGGAGTTGTAATGCGTCCTTAATTATTCTTACGTGCTTTTTTTGTTGCTAATGTCGCATACTGAGTCGTAACATGTCCTGAGTTGTCGTACGATGTTCAAAGGACTTGGACAAATTCATTAGGTTTATTATGGAGTTTCAAGGTTTTGTTCGGAGTTCTTAGGAGTTGTAAGGTGTCCTATATTATACTAACTTGCTTTTCAAGGTGCTAATGTGCATACAGAGCCGTAAGATGTCCTATGTTGTCGTACGATGTTCAAAGGAATCGGACGAATTCATTAGGTTTATTATGGAGTATTTTTATTTTACGTACGATATTATAATGTGTTGTTAGGATTTGTGAGGTTTCGTACTTTTTACCAACATGCTTTTCAAGTTGCTAATGTGACATACAGAGTCGTAAGATATTATAAGTTTTCGTACGATGTTTAAATGAATCGGATGAATTCATTAGGTTTTTTTTGGAGTTTTATAATTTCGTACGGTGTTGTTAGGATTTTTAAAGATTCCAACATTATACTAACATGCTTTTCAAAGTGCTTATATGGCATAAAGAGTCGTAAGGTGTCTTAAGTTGGCGTATGACGTTCAAAGGACTCGGACGAATTCATTAGGAGTATTATGGAGTTTTAAAGTTTCGTACGGGGATGTAAGATGTTCTTAGGAGTTGTAATGCTTCCTTAATTATTCTAACGTGCTTTTCATGTTGCCAATGTCGCATACTGAGTCGTAACATGTCCTAAGTTGTCGTACGATGTTCAAAGGACTTGGACAAATTCATTAGGTTTATTATGGAGTTTTAAGGTTTTGTTCGGTGTTGTTAGGAGTTGTAAGGTGTCCTATATTATACTAACGTGCTTTTCAAGGTGATAATGTGCATACAGAGCCGTAAGATGTCCTAAGTTGTCGTACGATGTTCAAAGGAATCGGATGAATTCATTAGGTTTATTATGGAGTATTTTTATTTTACCTACGGTATTATAATGTGTTGTTAGGATTTGTGAGGTTTCGTACTTTTTACCAACATGCTTTTCAAGGTGCTAATGTGACATACAGAGTCGTAAGATATTCTAAGTTTTCGTATGATGTTTAAATGACTCGGAGGAATTCATTAGTTTTTTTTGGAGTTTTATAATTTCGTACGGTGTTGTTAGGAGTTTTAAAGATTTCAACATTATACTAACATGCTTTTCAAAGTGCTAATATGGCATAAAGAGTCGTAAGATGTCTTAAGTTGGCGTATGACGTTCAAAGGACTCGGACGAATTCATTAGGTGTATTATGTAGTTTTAAAGTTTCGTACGGTGATGTAAGATGTTCTTAGGAGTTGTAATGCTTCCTTAATTATTCTAACGTGCTTTTCATGTTGCTAATGTCGCATACTGAGTCGTAACATGTCCTGAGTTTTCGTACGATGTTCAAAGGACTTTGACAAATTCATTAGGTTTATTATGGAGTTTTAAGGTTTTGTTCGGTGTTGTTAGGAGTTGTAAGGTGTCCTATATTATACTAACGTGCTTTTCAAGGTGATAATGTGCATACAGAGCCATAAGATGTCCAAAGTTGTCGTACGATGTTCAAAGGAATCGGATGAATTCATTAGGTTTATTATGGAGTATTTTTATTTTACCTACGGTATTATAATGTGTTGTTAGGATTTGTGAGGTTTCGTACTTTTTACCAACATGCTTTTCAAGGTGCTAATGTGACATACAGAGTCGTAAGATATTCTAAGTTTTCGTACATTGTTTAAATGACTCGGAGGAATTCATTAGGTTTTTTTTTGGAGTTTTATAATTTCGTACGGTGTTGTAAGGTGTTGTTAGGAGTTGTAAAGGGTCCAACATTATACTAACGTGCTTTTCAAAGTGCTAATATGGCATAAAGAGTCGTAAGATGTCTTAAGTTGGCGTATGACGTTCAAAGGACTCGGACGAATTCATTAGGTGTATTATGTAGTTTTAAAGTTTCGTACGGTGATGTAAGATGTTCTTAGGAGTTGTAATGCTTCCTTAATTATTCTAACGTGCTTTTCATGTTGCTAATGTCGCATACTGAGTCGTAACATGTCCTGAGTTTTCGTACGATGTTCAAAGGACTTTGACAAATTCATTAGGTTTATTATGGAGTTTTAAGGTTTTGTTCGGTGTTGTTAGGAGTTGTAAGGTGTCCTATATTATACTAACGTGCTTTTCAAGGTGATAATGTGCATACAGAGCCGTAAGATGTCCAAAGTTGTCGTACGATGTTCAAAGGAATCGGATGAATTCATTAGGTTTATTATGGAGTATTTTTATTTTACGTACGGTATTATAATGTGTTGTTAGGATTTGTGAGGTTTCGTACTTTTTACCAACATGCTTTTCAAGGTGCTAATGTGACATACAGAGTCGTAAGATATTCTAAGTTTTCGTACAATGTTTAAATGACTCGGAGGAATTCATTAGGTTTTTTTTGGAGTTTTATAATTTCGTACGGTGTTGTAAGGTGTTGTTAGGAGTTGTAAAGGGTCCAACATTATACTAACGTGCTTTTCAAAGTGCTAATATGGCATAAAGAGTCGTAAGATGTCTTAAGTTGGCGTATGACGTTCAAAGGACTCGGACGAATTCATTAGGTGTATTATGTAGTTTTAAAGTTTCGTACGGTGATGTAAGATGTTCTTAGGAGTTGTAATGCTTCCTTAATTATTCTAACGTGCTTTTCATGTTGCTAATGTCGCATACTGAGTCGTAACATGTCCTGAGTTGTCGTACGATGTTCAAAGGACTTTGACAAATTAATTAGGTTAATTATGGAGTTTTAAGGTTTTGTTCGGTGTTGTTAGGAGTTGTAAGGTGTCCTATATTATACTAACGTGCTTTTCAAGGTGATAATGTGCATACAGAGCCGTAAGATGTCCAAAGTTGTCGTACGATGTTCAAAGGAATCGGATGAATTCATTAGGTTTATTATGGAGTATTTTTATTTTACGTACGGTATTATAATGTGTTGTTAGGATTTGTGAGGTTTCGTACTTTTTACCAACATGCTTTTCAAGGTGCTAATGTGACATACAGAGTCGTAAGATATTCTAAGTTTTTGTACGATGTTTAAATGACTCGGAGGAATTCATTAGGTTTTTTTTGGAGTTTTATAATTTTGTACGGTGTTGTAAGGTGTTGTTAGGAGTTGTAAAGGGTCCAACATTATACTAACGTGCTTTTCAAAGTGCTAATATGGCATAAAGAGTCGTAAGATGTCTTAAGTTGGCGTATGACGTTCAAAGGACTCGGACGAATTAATTAGGTGTATTATGGAGTTTTAAAGTTTCGTACGGTGATGAAAGATGGTCTTAGGAGTTGTAATGCGTCCTTAATTATTCTTACGTGCTTTTTTTCTTGCTAATGTCGCATACTGAGTCGTAACATGTCCTGAGTTGTCGTACGATGTTCAAAGGACTTGGACAAATTCTTTAGGTTTATTATGGAGTTTCAAGGTTTTGTTCGGAGTTCTTAGGAGTTGTAAGGTGTCCTATATTATACTAACTTGCTTTTCAAGGTGCTAATGTGCATACAGAGCCGTAAGATGTCCTAAGTTGTCGTACGATGTTCAAAGGAATCAGACGAATTCATTAGGTTTATTATGGAGTATTTTTATTTTACGTACGGTATTATAATGTGTTTATAGGATTTGTGAGGTTTCGTACTTTTTACCAACATGCTTTTCAAGTTGCTAATGTGACATACAGAGTCGTAAGATATTCTAAGTTTCGTACGATGTTTAAATGAATCGGATAAATTCATTAGGTTTTTTTTGGAGTTTTATAATTTAGTACGGTGTTGTTAGGAGTTTTAAAGATTCCAACATTATACTAACATGGTTTTCAAAGTGCTAATATGGCACAAAGAGTCGTAAGATGTCTTAAGTTGGCGTATGACGTTCAAAGGACTCGGACGAATTCATTAGGTGTATTATGGAGTTTTAAAGTTTCGTACGGGGATGTAAGATGTTCTTAGGAGTTGTAATGCTTCCTTAATTATTCTAACGTGCTTTTCATGTTGCCAATGTCGCATACTGAGTCGTAACATGTCCTGAGTTGTCGTACGATGTTCAAAGGACTTGGACAAATTCATTAGGTTTATTATGGAGTTTTAAGGTTTTGTTCGGTGTTGTTAGGAGTTGTAAGGTGTCCTATATTATACTTACGTGCTTTTCAAGGTGATAATGTGCATACAGAGCCGTAAGATGTCCAAAGTTGTCGTACGATGTTCAAAGGAATCGGATGAATTCATTAGGTTTATTATGGAGTATTTTTATTTTACGTACGGTATTATAATGTGTTGTTAGGATTTGTGAGGTTTCGTAATTTTTACCAACATGCTTTTCAAGGTGCTAATGTGACATACAGAGTCGTAAGATATTCTAAGTTTTCGTACGATGTTTAAATGACTGGAGGAATTCATTAGGTTTTTTTTTTGGAGTTTTATAATTTCGTACGGTGTTGTAAGGTGTTGTTAGGAGTTGTAAAGGGTCCAACATTATACTAACGTGCTTTTCAAAGTGCTAATATGGCATAAAGAGTCGTAAGATGTCTTAAGTTGGCGTATGACGTTCAAAGGACTCGGACGAATTCATTAGGTGTATTATGTAGTTTTAAAGTTTCGTACGGTGATGTAAGATGTTCTTAGGAGTTGTAATGCTTCCTTAATTATTCTAACGTGCTTTTTTTGTTGCTAATGTCGCATACTGAGTCGTAACATGTCCTGAGTTGTCGTACGATGTTCAAAAGACTTGGACAAATTCATTCGGTTTATTATGGAGTTTCAAGGTTTTGTTCGGAGTTCTTAGGAGTTGTAAGGTGTCCTATATTATACTAACTTGCTTTTCAAGGTGCTAATGTGCATACAGAGCCGTAAGATGTCCTAAGTTGTCGTACGATGTTCAAAGGAATCGGACGAATTCATTAGGTTTATTATGGAGTATTTTTATTTTACGTACGGTATTATAATGTGTTGTTAGGATTTGTGAGGTTTCGTAATTTTTACCAACATGCTTTTCAAGGTGCTAATGTGACATACAGAGTCGTAAGATATTCTAAGTTTTCGTACGATGTTTAAATGAATCGGATGAATTCATTAGGTTTTTTTTGGAGTTTTATAATTTTGTACGGAGTTGTTAGGATTTTTAAAGATTCCAACATTATACTAACATGCTTTTCAAAGTGCTAATATGGCATAAAGAGTCGTAAGATGTCTTAAGTTGGCGTATGACGTTCAAAGGACTCGGACGAATTCATTAGGTGTATTATGGAGTTTTAAAGTTTCGTACGGGGATGTAAGATGTTCTTAGGAGTTGTAATGCTTCCTTAATTATTCTAACGTGCTTTTCATGTTGCCAATGTCGCATACTGAGTCGTAACATGTCCTAAGTTGTCGTACGATGTTCAAAGGACTTGGACAAATTCATTAGGTTTATTATGGAGTTTTAAGGTTTTGTTCGGTGTTGTTAGGAGTTGTAAGGTGTCCTATATTATACTAACGTGCTTATCAAGGTGATAATGTGCATACAGAGCCGTAAGATGTCCTAAGTTGTCGTACGATGTTCAAAGGAATCGGATGAATTCATTAGGTTTATTATGGAGTATTTTTATTTTACCTACGGTATTATAATGTGTTGTTAGGATTTGTGAGGTTTCGTACTTTTTACCAACATGCTTTTCAAGGTGCTAATGTGACATACAGAGTCGTAAGATATTCTAAGTTTTCGTACGATGTTTAAATGACTCGGAGGAATTCATTAGTTTTTTTTGGAGTTTTATAATTTCGTACGGTGTGGTTAGGAGTTTTAAAGATTTCAACATTATACTAACATGCTTTTCAAAGTGCTAATATGGCATAAAGAGTCGTAAGATGTCTTAAGTTGGCGTATGACGTTCAAAGGACACGGACGAATTCATTAGGTGTATTATGTAGTTTTAAAGTTTCGTACGGTGATGTAAGATGTTCTTAGGAGTTGTAATGCTTCCTTAATTATTCTAACGTGCTTTTCATGTTGCTAATGTCGCATACTGAGTCGTAACATGTCCTGAGTTGTCGTACGATGTTCAAAGGACTTTGACAAATTTCATTAGGTTTATTATGGAGTTTTAAGGTTTTGTTCGGTGTTGTTAGGAGTTGTAAGGTGTCCTATATTATACTAACGTGCTTTTCAAGGTGATAATGTGCATACAGAGCCGTAAGATGTCCAAAGTTGTCGTACGATGTTCAAAGGAATCGGTTGAATTCATTAGGTTTATTATGGAGTATTTTTATTTTACGTACGGTATTATAATGTGTTGTTAGGATTTGTGAGGTTTCGTACTTTTTACCAACATGCTTTTCAAGGTGCTAATGTGACATACAGAGTCGTAAGATATTCTAAGTTTTCGTACGATGTTTAAATGACTCGGAGGAATTCATTAGGTTTTTTTTGGAGTTTTATAATTTCGTACGGTGTTGTAAGGTGTTGTTAGGAGTTGTAAAGGGTCCAACATTATACTAACGTGCTTTTCAAAGTGCTAATATGGCATAAAGAGTCGTAAGATGTCTTAAGTTGGCGTATGACGTTCAAAGGACTCGGACGAATTCATTAGGTGTATTATGTAGTTTTAAAGTTTCGTACGGTGATGTAAGATGTTCTTAGGAGTTGTAATGCTTCCTTAATTATTCTAACGTGCTTTTCATGTTGCTAATGTCGCATACTGAGTCGTAACATGTCCTGAGTTGTCGTACGATGTTCAAAGGACTTTTACAAATTCATAAGGTTTATTATGGAGTTTTAAGGTTTTGTTCGGTGTTGTTAGGATTTGTAAGGTGTCCTATATTATACTAACGTGCTTTTCAAGGTGATAATGTGCATACAGAGCCGTAAGATTTCCAAAGTTGTCGTACGATGTTCAAAGGAATCGGATGAATTCATTAGGTTTATTATGGAGTATTTTTATTTTACGTACGGTATTATAATGTGTTGTTAGGATTTGTGAGGTTTCGTACTTTTTACCAACATGCTTTTCAAGGTGCTAATGTGACATACAGAGTCGTAAGATATTCTATGTTTTCGTACGATGTTTAAATGACTCGGAGGAATTCATTAGGTTTTTTTTGGAGTTTTATAATTTCGTACGGTGTTGTTAGGAGTTGTAAAGGGTCCAACATTATACTAACGTGCTTTTCAAAGTGCTAATATGGCATAAAGAGTCGTAAGATGTCTTAAATTGGCGTATGACGTTCAAAGGACTCGGACGAATTAATTAGGTGTATTATGGAGTTTTAAAGTTTCGTACGGTGATGAATGATGTTCTTAGGAGTTGTAATGCGTCCTTAATTATTCTTACGTGCTTTTTTTGTTGCTAATGTCGCATACTGAGTCGTAACATGTCCTGAGTTGTCGTACGATGTTCAAAGGACTTGGACAAATTCATTAGGTTTATTATGGAGTTTCAAGGTTTTGTTCGGAGTTCTTAGGAGTTGTAAGGTGTCCTATATTATACTAACTTGCTTTTCAAGGTGCTAATGTGCATACAGAGCCGTAAGATGTCCTATGTTGTCGTACGATGTTCAAAGGAATCGGACGAATTCATTAGGTTTATTATGGAGTATTTTTATTTTACGTACGATATTATAATGTGTTGTTAGGATTTGTGAGGTTTCGTACTTTTTACCAACATGCTTTTCAAGTTGCTAATGTGACATACAGAGTCGTAAGATATTATAAGTTTTCGTACGATGTTTAAATGAATCGGATGAATTCATTAGGTTTTTTTTGGAGTTTTATAATTTCGTACGGTGTTGTTAGGATTTTTAAAGATTCCAACATTATACTAACATGCTTTTCAAAGTGCTTATATGGCATAAAGAGTCGTAAGGTGTCTTAAGTTGGCGTATGACGTTCAAAGGACTCGGACGAATTCATTAGGAGTATTATGGAGTTTTAAAGTTTCGTACGGGGATGTAAGATGTTCTTAGGAGTTGTAATGCTTCCTTAATTATTCTAACGTGCTTTTCATGTTGCCAATGTCGCATACTGAGTCGTAACATGTCCTAAGTTGTCGTACGATGTTCAAAGGACTTGGACAAATTCATTAGGTTTATTATGGAGTTTTAAGGTTTTGTTCGGTGTTGTTAGGAGTTGTAAGGTGTCCTATATTATACTAACGTGCTTTTCAAGGTGATAATGTGCATACAGAGCCGTAAGATGTCCTAAGTTGTCGTACGATGTTCAAAGGAATCGGATGAATTCATTAGGTTTATTATGGAGTATTTTTATTTTACCTACGGTATTATAATGTGTTGTTAGGATTTGTGAGGTTTCGTACTTTTTACCAACATGCTTTTCAAGGTGCTAATGTGACATACAGAGTCGTAAGATATTCTAAGTTTTCGTATGATGTTTAAATGACTCGGAGGAATTCATTAGTTTTTTTTGGAGTTTTATAATTTCGTACGGTGTTGTTAGGAGTTTTAAAGATTTCAACATTATACTAACATGCTTTTCAAAGTGCTAATATGGCATAAAGAGTCGTAAGATGTCTTAAGTTGGCGTATGACGTTCAAAGGACTCGGACGAATTCATTAGGTGTATTATGTAGTTTTAAAGTTTCGTACGGTGATGTAAGATGTTCTTAGGAGTTGTAATGCTTCCTTAATTATTCTAACGTGCTTTTCATGTTGCTAATGTCGCATACTGAGTCGTAACATGTCCTGAGTTTTCGTACGATGTTCAAAGGACTTTGACAAATTCATTAGGTTTATTATGGAGTTTTAAGGTTTTGTTCGGTGTTGTTAGGAGTTGTAAGGTGTCCTATATTATACTAACGTGCTTTTCAAGGTGATAATGTGCATACAGAGCCATAAGATGTCCAAAGTTGTCGTACGATGTTCAAAGGAATCGGATGAATTCATTAGGTTTATTATGGAGTATTTTTATTTTACCTACGGTATTATAATGTGTTGTTAGGATTTGTGAGGTTTCGTACTTTTTACCAACATGCTTTTCAAGGTGCTAATGTGACATACAGAGTCGTAAGATATTCTAAGTTTTCGTACAATGTTTAAATGACTCGGAGGAATTCATTAGGTTTTTTTTGGAGTTTTATAATTTCGTACGGTGTTGTAAGGTGTTGTTAGGAGTTGTAAAGGGTCCAACATTATACTAACGTGCTTTTCAAAGTGCTAATATGGCATAAAGAGTCGTAAGATGTCTTAAGTTGGCGTATGACGTTCAAAGGACTCGGACGAATTCATTAGGTGTATTATGTAGTTTTAAAGTTTCGTACGGTGATGTAAGATGTTCTTAGGAGTTGTAATGCTTCCTTAATTATTCTAACGTGCTTTTCATGTTGCTAATGTCGCATACTGAGTCGTAACATGTCCTGAGTTTTCGTACGATGTTCAAAGGACTTTGACAAATTCATTAGGTTTATTATGGAGTTTTAAGGTTTTGTTCGGTGTTGTTAGGAGTTGTAAGGTGTCCTATATTATACTAACGTGCTTTTCAAGGTGATAATGTGCATACAGAGCCGTAAGATGTCCAAAGTTGTCGTACGATGTTCAAAGGAATCGGATGAATTCATTAGGTTTATTATGGAGTATTTTTATTTTACGTACGGTATTATAATGTGTTGTTAGGATTTGTGAGGTTTCGTACTTTTTACCAACATGCTTTTCAAGGTGCTAATGTGACATACAGAGTCGTAAGATATTCTAAGTTTTCGTACAATGTTTAAATGACTCGGAGGAATTCATTAGGTTTTTTTTGGAGTTTTATAATTTCGTACGGTGTTGTAAGGTGTTGTTAGGAGTTGTAAAGGGTCCAACATTATACTAACGTGCTTTTCAAAGTGCTAATATGGCATAAAGAGTCGTAAGATGTCTTAAGTTGGCGTATGACGTTCAAAGGACTCGGACGAATTCATTAGGTGTATTATGTAGTTTTAAAGTTTCGTACGGTGATGTAAGATGTTCTTAGGAGTTGTAATGCTTCCTTAATTATTCTAACGTGCTTTTCATGTTGCTAATGTCGCATACTGAGTCGTAACATGTCCTGAGTTTTCGTACGATGTTCAAAGGAATTTGACAAATTCATTAGGTTTATTATGGAGTTTTAAGGTTTTGTTCGGTGTTGTTAGGAGTTGTAAGGTGTCCTATATTATACTAACGTGCTTTTCAAGGTGATAATGTGCATACAGAGCCATAAGATGTCCAAAGTTGTCGTACGATGTTCAAAGGAATCGGATGAATTCATTAGGTTTATTATGGTGTATTTTTATTTTACCTACGGTATTATAATGTGTTGTTAGGATTTGTGAGGTTTCGTACTTTTTACCAACATGCTTTTCAAGGTGCTAATGTGACATACAGAGTCGTAAGATATTCTAAGTTTTCGTACAATGTTTAAATGACTCGGAGGAATTCATTAGGTTTTTTTTTGGAGTTTTATAAATTCGTACGGTGTTGTAAGGTGTTGTTAGGAGTTGTAAAGGGTCCAACATTATACTAACGTGCTTTTCAAAGTGCTAATATGGCATAAAGAGTCGTAAGATGTCTTAAGTTGGCGTATGACGTTCAAAGGACTCGGACGAATTCATTAGGTGTATTATGTAGTTTTAAAGTTTCGTACGGTGATGTAAGATGTTCTTAGGAGTTGTAATGCTTCCTTAATTATTCTAACGTGCTTTTCATGTTGCTAATGTCGCATACTGAGTCGTAACATGTCCTGAGTTGTCGTACGATGTTCAAAGAACTTTGACAAATTAATTAGGTTAATTATGGAGTTTTAAGGTTTTGTTCGGTGTTGTTAGGAGTTGTAAGGTGTCCTATATTATACTAACGTGCTTTTCAAGGTGATAATGTGCATACAGAGCCGTAAGATGTCCAAAGTTGTCGTACGATGTTCAAAGGAATCGGATGAATTCATTAGGTTTATTATGGAGTATTTTTATTTTACGTACGGTATTATAATGTGTTGTTAGGATTTGTGAGGTTTCGTACTTTTTACCAACATGCTTTTCAAGGTGCTAATGTGACATACAGAGTCGTAAGATATTCTAAGTTTTTGTACGATGTTTAAATGACTCGGAGGAATTCATTAGGTTTTTTTTGGAGTTTTATAATTTTGTACGGTGTTGTAAGGTGTTGTTAGGAGTTGTAAAGGGTCCAACATTATACTAACGTGCTTTTCAAAGTGCTAATATGGCATAAAGAGTCGTAAGATGTCTTAAGTTGGCGTATGACGTTCAAAGGACTCGGACGAATTAATTAGGTGTATTATGGAGTTTTAAAGTTCCGTACGGTGATGAAAGATGGTCTTAGGAGTTGTAATGCGTCCTTAATTATTCTTACGTGCTTTTTTTGTTGCTAATGTCGCATACTGAGTCGTAACATGTCCTGAGTTGTCGTACGATGTTCAAAGGACTTGGACAAATTCTTTAGGTTTATTATGGAGTTTCAAGGTTTTGTTCGGAGTTCTTAGGAGTTGTAAGGTGTCCTATATTATACTAACTTGCTTTTCAAGGTGCTAATGTGCATACAGAGCCGTAAGATGTCCTAAGTTGTCGTACGATGTTCAAAGGAATCAGACGAATTCATTAGGTTTATTATGGAGTATTTTTATTTTACGTACGGTATTATAATGTGTTTATAGGATTTGTGAGGTTTCGTACTTTTTACCAACATGCTTTTCAAGTTGCTAATGTGACATACAGAGTCGTAAGATATTCTAAGTTTCGTACGATGTTTAAATGAATCGGATAAATTCATTAGGTTTTTTTTGGAGTTTTATAATTTAGTACGGTGTTGTTAGGAGTTTTAAAGATTCCAACATTATACTAACATGGTTTTCAAAGTGCTAATATGGCATAAAGAGTCGTAAGATGTCTTAAGTTGGCGTATGACGTTCAAAGGACTCGGACGAATTCATTAGGTGTATTATGGAGTTTTAAAGTTTCGTACGGGGATGTAAGATGTTCTTAGGAGTTGTAATGCTTCCTTAATTATTCTAACGTGCTTTTCATGTTGCCAATGTCGCATACTGAGTCGTAACATGTCCTGAGTTGTCGTACGATGTTCAAAGGACTTGGACAAATTCATTAGGTTTATTATGGAGTTTTAAGGTTTTGTTCGGTGTTGTTAGGAGTTGTAAGGTGTCCTATATTATACTAACGTGCTTTTCAAGGTGATAATGTGCATACAGAGCCGTAAGATGTCCAAAGTTGTCGTACGATGTTCAAAGGAATCGGATGAATTCATTAGGTTTATTATGGAGTATTTTTATTTTACCTACGGTATTATAATGTGTTGTTAGGATTTGTGAGGTTTCGTACTTTTTACCAACATGCTTTTCAAGGTGCTAATGTGACATACAGAGTCGTAAGATATTCTAAGTTTTCGTACAATGTTTAAATGACTCGGAGGAATTCATTAGGTTTTTTTTTGGAGTTTTATAATTTCGTACGGTGTTGTAAGGTGTTGTTAGGAGTTGTAAAGGGTCCAACATTATACTAACGTGCTTTTCAAAGTGCTAATATGGCATAAAGAGTCGTAAGATGTCTTAAGTTGGCGTATGACGTTCAAAGGACTCGGACGAATTCATTAGGTGTATTATGTAGTTTTAAAGTTTCGTACGGTGATGTAAGATGTTCTTAGGAGTTGTAATGCTTCCTTAATTATTCTAACGTGCTTTTCATGTTGCTAATGTCGCATACTGAGTCGTAACATGTCCTGAGTTGTCGTACGATGTTCAAAGGACTTTGACAAATTAATTAGGTTAATTATGGAGTTTTAAGGTTTTGTTCGGTGTTGTTAGGAGTTGTAAGGTGTCCTATATTATACTAACGTGCTTTTCAAGGTGATAATGTGCATACAGAGCCGTAAGATGTCCAAAGTTGTCGTACGATGTTCAAAGGAATCGGATGAATTCATTAGGTTTATTATGGAGTATTTTTATTTTACGTACGGTATTATAATGTGTTGTTAGGATTTGTGAGGTTTCGTACTTTTTACCAACATGCTTTTCAAGGTGCTAATGTGACATACAGAGTCGTAAGATATTCTAAGTTTTTGTACGATGTTTAAATGACTCGGAGGAATTCATTAGGTTTTTTTTGGAGTTTTATAATTTTGTACGGTGTTGTAAGGTGTTGTTAGGAGTTGTAAAGGGTCCAACATTATACTAACGTGCTTTTCAAAGTGCTAATATGGCATAAAGAGTCGTAAGATGTCTTAAGTTGGCGTATGACGTTCAAAGGACTCGGACGAATTAATTAGGTGTATTATGGAGTTTTAAAGTTTCGTACGGTGATGAAAGATGGTCTTAGGAGTTGTAATGCGTCCTTAATTATTCTTACGTGCTTTTTTTCTTGCTAATGTCGCATACTGAGTCGTAACATGTCCTGAGTTGTCGTACGATGTTCAAAGGACTTGGACAAATTCTTTAGGTTTATTATGGAGTTTCAAGGTTTTGTTCGGAGTTCTTAGGAGTTGTAAGGTGTCCTATATTATACTAACTTGCTTTTCAAGGTGCTAATGTGCATACAGAGCCGTAAGATGTCCTAAGTTGTCGTACGATGTTCAAAGGAATCAGACGAATTCATTAGGTTTATTATGGAGTATTTTTATTTTACGTACGGTATTATAATGTGTTTATAGGATTTGTGAGGTTTCGTACTTTTTACCAACATGCTTTTCAAGTTGCTAATGTGACATACAGAGTCGTAAGATATTCTAAGTTTCGTACGATGTTTAAATGAATCGGATAAATTCATTAGGTTTTTTTTGGAGTTTTATAATTTAGTACGGTGTTGTTAGGAGTTTTAAAGATTCCAACATTATACTAACATGGTTTTCAAAGTGCTAATATGGCACAAAGAGTCGTAAGATGTCTTAAGTTGGCGTATGACGTTCAAAGGACTCGGACGAATTCATTAGGTGTATTATGGAGTTTTAAAGTTTCGTACGGGGATGTAAGATGTTCTTAGGAGTTGTAATGCTTCCTTAATTATTCTAACGTGCTTTTCATGTTGCCAATGTCGCATACTGAGTCGTAACATGTCCTGAGTTGTCGTACGATGTTCAAAGGACTTGGACAAATTCATTAGGTTTATTATGGAGTTTTAAGGTTTTGTTCGGTGTTGTTAGGAGTTGTAAGGTGTCCTATATTATACTTACGTGCTTTTCAAGGTGATAATGTGCATACAGAGCCGTAAGATGTCCAAAGTTGTCGTACGATGTTCAAAGGAATCGGATGAATTCATTAGGTTTATTATGGAGTATTTTTATTTTACGTACGGTATTATAATGTGTTGTTAGGATTTGTGAGGTTTCGTAATTTTTACCAACATGCTTTTCAAGGTGCTAATGTGACATACAGAGTCGTAAGATATTCTAAGTTTTCGTACGATGTTTAAATGACTCGGAGGAATTCATTAGGTTTTTTTTTTGGAGTTTTATAATTTCGTACGGTGTTGTAAGGTGTTGTTAGGAGTTGTAAAGGGTCCAACATTATACTAACGTGCTTTTCAAAGTGCTAATATGGCATAAAGAGTCGTAAGATGTCTTAAGTTGGCGTATGACGTTCAAAGGACTCGGACGAATTCATTAGGTGTATTATGTAGTTTTAAAGTTTCGTACGGTGATGTAAGATGTTCTTAGGAGTTGTAATGCTTCCTTAATTATTCTAACGTGCTTTTTTTGTTGCTAATGTCGCATACTGAGTCGTAACATGTCCTGAGTTGTCGTACGATGTTCAAAGGACTTGGACAAATTCATTCGGTTTATTATGGAGTTTCAAGGTTTTGTTCGGAGTTCTTAGGAGTTGTAAGGTGTCCTATATTATACTAACTTGCTTTTCAAGGTGCTAATGTGCATACAGAGCCGTAAGATGTCCTAAGTTGTCGTACGATGTTCAAAGGAATCGGACGAATTCATTAGGTTTATTATGGAGTATTTTTATTTTACGTACGGTATTATAATGTGTTGTTAGGATTTGTGAGGTTTCGTAATTTTTACCAACATGCTTTTCAAGGTGCTAATGTGACATACAGAGTCGTAAGATATTCTAAGTTTTCGTATGATGTTTAAATGACTCGGAGGAATTCATTAGGTTTTTTTTTGGAGTTTTATAATTTCGTACGGTGTTGTAAGGTGTTGTTAGGAGTTGTAAAGGGTCCAACATTATACTAACGTGCTTTTCAAAGTGCTAATATGGCATAAAGAGTCGTAAGATGTCTTAAGTTGGCGTATGACGTTCAAAGGACTCGGACGAATTCATTAGGTGTATTATGTAGTTTTAAAGTTTCGTACGGTGATGTAAGATGTTCTTAGGAGTTGTAATGCTTCCTTAATTATTCTAACGTGCTTTTTTTGTTGCTAATGTCGCATACTGAGTCGTAACATGTCCTGAGTTGTCGTACGATGTTCAAAGGACTTGGACAAATTCATTCGGTTTATTATGGAGTTTCAAGGTTTTGTTCGGAGTTCTTAGGAGTTGTAAGGTGTCCTATATTATACTAACTTGCTTTTCAAGGTGCTAATGTGCATACAGAGCCGTAAGATGTCCTAAGTTGTCGTACGATGTTCAAAGGAATCGGACGAATTCATTAGGTTTATTATGGAGTATTTTTATTTTACGTACGGTATTATAATGTGTTGTTAGGATTTGTGAGGTTTCGTAATTTTTACCAACATGCTTTTCAAGGTGCTAATGTGACATACAGAGTCGTAAGATATTCTAAGTTTTCGTATGATGTTTAAATGACTCGGAGGAATTCATTAGGTTTTTTTTTGGAGTTTTATAATTTCGTACGGTGTTGTAAGGTGTTGTTAGGAGTTGTAAAGGGTCCAACATTATACTAACGTGCTTTTCAAAGTGCTAATATGGCATAAAGAGTCGTAAGATGTCTTAAGTTGGCGTATGACGTTCAAAGGACTCGGACGAATTCATTAGGTGTATTATGTAGTTTTAAAGTTTCGTACGGTGATGTAAGATGTTCTTAGGAGTTGTAATGCTTCCTTAATTATTCTAACATGCTTTTTTTGTTGCTAATGTCGCATACTGAGTCGTAACATGTCCTGAGTTGTCGTACGATGTTCAAAGGACTTGGACAAATTCATTCGGTTTATTATGGAGTTTCAAGGTTTTGTTCGGAGTTCTTAGGAGTTGTAAGGTGTCCTATATTATACTAACTTGCTTTTCAAGGTGCTAATGTGCATACAGAGCCGTAAGATGTCCTAAGTTGTCGTACGATGTTCAAAGGAATCGGACGAATTCATTAGGTTTATTATGGAGTATTTTTATTTTACGTACGGTATTATAATGTGTTGTTAGGATTTGTGAGGTTTCGTAATTTTTACCAACATGCTTTTCAAGGTGCTAATGTGACATACAGAGTCGTAAGATATTCTAAGTTTTCGTATGATGTTTAAATGACTCGGAGGAATTCATTAGGTTTTTTTTTGGAGTTTTATAATTTCGTACGGTGTTGTAAGGTGTTGTTAGGAGTTGTAAAGGGTCCAACATTATACTAACGTGCTTTTCAAAGTGCTAATATGGCATAAAGAGTCGTAAGATGTCTTAAGTTGGCGTATGACGTTCAAAGGACTCGGACGAATTCATTAGGTGTATTATGTAGTTTTAAAGTTTCGTACGGTGATGTAAGATGTTCTTAGGAGTTGTAATGCTTCCTTAATTATTCTAACATGCTTTTTTTGTTGCTAATGTCGCATACTGAGTCGTAACATGTCCTGAGTTGTCGTACGATGTTCAAAGGACTTGGACAAATTCATTCGGTTTATTATGGAGTTTCAAGGTTTTGTTCGGAGTTCTTAGGAGTTGTAAGGTGTCCTATATTATACTAACTTGCTTTTCAAGGTGCTAATGTGCATACAGAGCCGTAAGATGGCCTAAGTTGTCGTACGATGTTCAAAGGAATCGGACGAATTCATTAGGTTTATTATGGAGTATTTTTATTTTACGTACGGTATTATAATGTGTTGTTAGGGTTATTTCCTAGTTAAGATTTACTTTGTATTTTGTTTATATGTTTGTATATAGTTTAGGGTCTATTTTGTTATATTCCTTAAACTTGTATTTGTTTGCTTTAAAGCATGTAGTGAGAGAGTGTGAGGAGAGAGGCTAGATCACAATATTCACGTAAGAGAGAGAACTTGTGTGTGTGATTTATTTTCTCCTGCACCTTGTATCACAATACTGCTTTGATCATCAATATACAAAGAGAATTATTAGTATGAATTGTGTTAATGATTAAACTGTGTTTTGTGTTTATGTTATTCTGATCATTGAGCGATTTTCACGATCCAATTGAACCTATCAATTGGTATCAGAGCCTTGGTACTGTGTTCTTCGCTGTTCTTAAGCAAAAACACATCAAAATTGCTCAAATACAATGATCTGAATGAATTGTTAGTGTTTTTAGTTGTGATTCATCATCATAATCACTTCTAATTCACAACGATTGTGCAGATTCCATCGGATCATCATCAGATCTGAGAAATTAAGAAACTACTGTTCGATCGAATTTTTCATAAATTCATCAAAAATTGGACATGTTTCAGATTGATTGATATAAGGGATTGTTAATCGGAGTGTTTCACAGCTTGTGTGTGAATTTTGGACAAATTGGACAAGTTTTAGACAAAACCCAGAAAATTCTCATGAAGAAGATGATGAACAGTAAGAACTTGGTTGAAGATTAACTTGCCGGGTGATTATTTTGACTTAGACAATTTCCTTGGACTTAGATTGGAGAACAAATTAGGTCCTGTTTTGCCGTATAAAGGATTTTGTGCTTGTCGGGTGAAGAATTTGACTTGAAAAAGTGTTACTGATCAGCCGGATCAAACACTGTTGTGCCGGGTAATACACTGTTACGCCGGGTGATTAAGAAAAATTCAGCCGGGTAATCATCAACTGTGTAGCCGGGTGATCAACAACTGCCGTGTGATCGACTACTGTTCAGCCGGACAAAGCTTTTGCCGTGTCAAGATTCTGCCGGGTCAAAGATTATTGCCGTGTCAAAGTTTATTTTTATTGTCGGGTAACTGTTCATCCGGGTGAAGAACAAAACTATTACAACTGTTGAGCCGGGTAACTGTTTGGTCGTGTAAAGACTTTTTCCTGCTGGGTGAAGAACAAAGACACTGTTTAGCCGGTTGAAGAAGGATTTTTTCACTGTTTTGCCGTGTGACTCACTTTAGTTGTTTTTAATACTTGTTTCTTATCTTGTCTTTAATTACTTGTCTTTATTTTAGTATTTTAATCATTTCTTTTCAAAAATTAACAAAAACCAAAAATATTTTCTTTAAAAAAAAAATACATTTAAAATGGCTCCTAATGATGATTCTGATAACCGTGTTCCTAGACTTTTGAATCGTGCAGATTTCAAGAACTGGACCATCAGGTTGAGACATCACTTGTGTTCTATTGACAATGACTTATGGAAGTCAATTGAAAAGGGTCCTCACATTCCAACTCAGACAGCGCCAGATAGTGCAAGTACCTATACTAAAGATTCTACTACACCTTATCCAGAGGATAATTTGTCAGCAGAAGATCTAAGGAAGGTAAAGATTGATAGCAAGGCCTATTCTTTAATGTGCAAGGGGTTGCCACTCCAAGTTCTGTCTAGATTGGATGCATATCAGACTGGTTATACATGCTTCAAGGCATTAAAGTCAATATGTGAAGGAGGAGAGCAATTGAGAAGTTTGAAGAAATCAAAGCTGAAAAGACAACTGGAATTGTTTGAACACATTAATGGAGAAACAGTGCACCAGATGATGAACAGGTTTGTTCACTTAACTACTGAGATGTCAAACCTCGGAGTGAAGACTGAACTTCAAGACTTGAATGATCGTTTGTTATGTGCTTTACCATCATCATGGAAGCAGACTGTTACTTTGTTGAAACATACTGAGAAACTTCCAATGGAATTAGATATGCTTATTGGGAAGATTGAAGAAGTTGAGATTGATGAAGGATCAAGAAATGCTGATAGATAAAGCTCACAAACTCAGTATAAGTATGTGGTAAATCCTGCCAATACTGTGGAGAATGCTTTTCTTGCACAAGATGCAATCAAGTTTGAAGAAGATGGTGACTTATTTGTTGGTGCAAGTTTCTATACTGATTCAGCATACTTTCCAAATTCACCAACTTATTGTCAACCTCAATCTCCACCAAAAGCTCAAGTTCAAAGTCAGAATCTGAAGAATCAATCAGAAAGTCAAAATTTAAATGTTCAAGCCAAGGTGAAAGATGTAATGAACATTTTGTTACAAGATGACGAGACCAAAACTGCCTTTACTGCTTTTATGGCAAGTTTTCAAGCATATCAAGGAAGTCACTTAAGTCAAATGGATGTTGTCCTTCAAGACTTATTTGAAATGGATCCAGTTGATGTTGAGGAAATGGATCTTAATTGGCAAATGGTTATGGTTGCATATCGAACACAAAAGCATGCATATGTTAACCGAAGTTATAAACCTCATGCAAACAAGACAGTTGGATTTGACAAATCAAAGGCCAGATGTTTTAACTGTAACCAGTATGGTCATTTCTCAAGAGAATGCAAAGCTCCCAAGAATCAAAATTTCAATGACCAAGTTAGTTCAAGTAATCAAGGTCAAGGTCAAAGCTCACAACAGTCTTCAAGCTACCAAAGCAGAAATCAACGTTACTTTCAGAAACCATACCAAAGTCTTCCCATGCCGGAACTTAAGGATGAAGGAAAGAAACCAGAAGACCAAACAAAGGCACTGGTAGTGAGTGTAAAAGATGGTTATGATTGGAGTGCATATGCAGAACAATTTACGTCTGATCTTACATCGAGTCTGGCACTGGTATGTGAAATAGAAGAAGATTGGTCAGAAGAAGGGGATGGAAAAATGGTTGAAGATGTGAGTGAAGATTCTGAAGATTATGACTGGAGTGCAAAGTCTGATCCTACTGAAGAAACTGAGTCTGAAGTTGCACTGATGGCTACTACAAATGAATCTTCATCTTCTACTGAACAACCAAAGGTTAGTAATGACTTACCCCCTAACTATGTTCCATTACCTGCTGATGTGAAAGAAAGGTTGTGTTCTGAACAGTGCATTCAACAAGTAGAACATTATCGAACTCATTCATTTAAAATTGGTGACAAATTAAGTAAACATGAAAAACTTCATGAACAACTTAAAATTGATCATAAAATTTCTGATGAGAAGATTTTGTCACTTAAAGAATCATGGAACAAAACTTTAAAAGAACTGGAGTTGGTAACCAAACAACTTGAAGAAATGACAAAGAACTTTGAACAAGAAAAAGTAGCACATGCTGTCACTCAAGTTGAATTAACAAAGGTTAAAAGTTGTAAAACCATGGTCAAACAACTCATCAAAGAAAGAGGTAACAAAACCAAAACCGGGTTGGGTTTTACTCATGAACCAATGCCAAATTCAATCACTCAAACCTTACCGGAAAACTTTAAAGAATTTGATCATTCACCTGAAAATGAACGTAAATTCAAAGAAATTCAAAGAAGTAAATCCGAGTCTGAAGGATCTGAGGTGCTGATTGAAAGTTTGAAAGAAGAAGAACAAAAGAATCAAAAGGCAAAAGTGTCTTAAAATCGAATGATAACACCAAAGTTCAAAGTGTTAAAACTGACAAAGTTAAACCTGCCAAGAAAGTGTCAAAAGGTAAAAACATCAAGTTTGTGTCTGCAGGAACGTTTGATTTAAATGGATCTTATGGTAAACCAATCAATTCTCCAATCAAATCTAACTCTGGTCTGAAAACAGGTTCAGGTCCTAAGTCTTCCGCTGTCAATGATAAGAGAATTGAAAACAAAAAGGTAACCAAACAGAACAGTTTAAAATCGAACCAAAGTCCCATGCAATCAAAATCACAAACAATATCTCCACAAAAGAGCGTTAATCTAAAACCGAACAACCACGATAATGAATAACGATTTGGTTCAACATCAAAAGTTAACAATCGGCTCTTTAGGATTAGCAAGCGACACTGTGAGATATGTGATCGTTATAACCATACTACTGCTGAATGTTTCTTTAACAGGTACTGCAGTTTCTGTAACAAAAGAAATCATTCTTCAGAAGAATGTTTTTATAACAAGTTTTGTGATATCTGTGAAAGAAGAAACCATGACACAAAGGATTGTTTCTTTCGATCAAACTCAACAAGAGAAATGACTCCATTTTCAAATTTTCAAAGAAATAACTCTTTTGATTTTCAAAATATGAATCAAAGTCATTCTCCGGTTTTGAGAAATTTCAATCGAAACAATTCTGTTTCTAACTTTTCAAGAAGTGTGCAGGTTAACAGTTTTAAACCAAGAGCTTTAATGGTAAGAAACCAAAAGTTTGAAAATAACCTTGATCCTAAGCTAGAGGAAAGGTTTAGTGCTTTGAGGAGAAAGCAATCAATGAATGCCAATGGGAGAAACAACAGTTATCAGCATCAAAATCTCTTAAATGAAACAAATTTTCAAAATGTTCAATATTAACAAGTTACTATTGCAGATAGATTCGGAAAACCCAAGACCGTGTGGGCCTGGGTTGACCAAACTAACTAAGTAATTGTTGAAAATGCAGGTACGACCAAGAAGACCTATCAACTCATGGTTCGTTGATAGTGGGTGTAGCCGGCATATGACAGGCAACCATGCCTTGCTTCAGGATTTCAAGCTGAAAAATGTTACACACGTTGCATTTGGAGGTGATGCGGGTGGTAAAATCACAGGAGAAGGAACCGTATCCAATGGGGTCATTAGTTTTGATAAAGTCAACTACTGTGCACAGTTGAACTTTAACTTACTAAGTGTATCTCAAATTTGTGATAAATCTTATTCAACCTTATTTGATGATTCTTTCCGTTATATACTCAAACCAGGTTTCAAGATTGACAATGAATGGGTAGTGGTGAAAGCTCCAAGAGATCGTGATGTATAGAAGTTGGATATGTCGCAGATTGACGCTGAAACCGAAACAACCTGTCTCATTGCACATGCTTCAAATGATGAGAGTCAGCTTTGGCATAGACGGCTGGGCCATTCAAACTTCAGAAACATGAATCGTTTGGTGACTGGAAATCACGCTGTGGGAATCCCATCGAAGAAATTCTCTACAACTGATCTTTGTCCTGCGTGTTTGAAGGGAAAACAGCATCGCATGTCTTTTAAGTCCAAGCAAGAAAACTCCATTTCAAAACCCTTGCAGATGCTACATATGGATCTTTTTGGACCAACGAATGTGCAAAGCATCGGAAAGAAGTCTTACTGTTTTGTCATTATTGACGATTTCACTAGATTTTCTTGGGTTTATTTTTTGCATGCTAAATCTGAAACAGCTGAATTATTAAAAGAATTTATCATCAAAGTTGAAAATCAATTGGAATGCAAAGTTAAAATTTTAAGAAGTGATAATGGAACTGAATTCAAGAACACTAATGTTGATGTATTTTGTGCAGAAAAAGGAATTGCTAGACAATTTAGTGCGCTAAGAACACCTCAACAAAACGGGGTTGCGGAACGGAAAAACCGGACACTAATTGAAGCAGCAAGATCCATGCTCGCAGATGCCAAAATCCCTATCACTTTTTGGGACGAAGCTATTGCTACTGCGTGTTTTGTACAAAATAGAACATTATTGGTTCAAGATAAACAGAAAACTGCTTATGAGTTGTTATTTGGAAGCAAACCGAATATTTCTTATTTGAAAGCATTTGGTTGTCCTGTAACGATTCTAAATTTAAATGATCATCTCGGGAAATTTGAGTCAAAATCTGACGATGGATTTTTCCTAGGTTATTCGTCTGTTTCTAAAGCTTATCGGGTTTTTAATAGCAAAACAAATACTGTTATTGAAACTATTAACGTCAAGTTTTTAGAAAATTCGTTTCCGTCAGTGGCACATGGTCCCGAATGGTTATTTGATTTAGATTCGTTATCGAAATCTTTCAATTCCAACTTATTTGATTTTTCAGGAAAAACAAACAAGGAATCAGGCGACTTAGGATGCTTTAGTGAGGATTCTGATAATGACGAGGATGGAAATCTTAATTCTGAATATCCATTCATGTCTTTTCACAATCCTGATCATGTCAAATCCAGTCAAACTCCGGGTCCTTCTGGTTCGCAAGAAGATCAAGAATCAAATAATCTTGAAGAAGATGTGAATCCGCAAATGTCTCCTAATGATGGTGGATCTGTTCAGAATCAACCATCATCCGATCCGAATGTTGAAGTTGTTCCAGAATCTTTTGATTACTTCATCAATTCACCGGATCAGGTCCCGAATTTCACACCGCATACTTTTTCCATACTACAAGATCTACCAAATCTGAATACTTCTAATCTGGAGAGTCAAGTGCAAGGAGGTGACATACCAATTCATCGAATTCACAAGAAACATCCTGTCTCTCAGATTATTGGGCCATTGAATCAGAGAACTACAAGAAGTCAGACTGAGCAAGCAAATGTCTGTCTTTATTCATGTTTTCTATCACAAGTGGTGCCAAAGAACATTTCAGAGGCGTTGCAAGATAACAGTTGGATTGAAGCCATGCAAGAGGAATTACTTCAGTTTCGCAAACAGGAAGTTTGGAAATTAGTGGACTTACCTGAAGGAGAGAATGCGATTGGTACAAGATGGTTGTACAAAAACAAGCCAGACGAACGTGGCATTGTTGTGAGAAACAAAGCGAGACTCATTGCACAGGGATACACTCAGGAAGAAGGCATTGATTACGAAGAGGTGTTCGCTCCGGTCGCAAGACTTGAAGCCATACGCGTTTTTCTTGGATATGCTTCCTTCATGAAGTTTAAAGTATTCCAAATGGACGTTAAAGGCGCTTTTCTGTATGGGCCGATTACAGATGACGTATATGTCAGACAACCTCCGGGTTTTGAAGATCCTGACTATCCTCATCGGGTATACAAGTTGAGTAAAGCACTTTACGGTCTACATCAAGCTCCTAGAATCTGGTATGAGACACTATCTAAGCATTTACTAGAACATGGATTCACAAGAGGACATATTGATCCAACTTTGTTTATGAAGAGGGAGAATGACGATCTCTTATGTGTTCAAGTTTATGTGGACGATATTATCTTCGGATCAACCAGTGAGTCAATGTGCAAAGAATTTGAGGAAATCATGAAGTGCAGATTCCAGATGAGTTCTATGGGGGAGATTAATTTCTTTCTTGGATTACAAGTGAAACAATCATCTGACGGAATTTTCATCAATCAATCAAAATTTGTTGAGAAGTTGTTGAAGAAGTTCAAGATGCAAGATTGTCAGACTATCCGAACTCCATCTGATGTGAACTGCAAGATACAGCCGGATCCGAAAGGCAAATCCGTGGATCAAACACTATACAGATCAATGATCGGTTCACTGATGTATCTTACTGCATCAAGACCAGACATCATGTATGCTGTATGTGTATGCGCAAGATATCAGTCTGATCCAAAGGAGTCGCACCTTGTTGCTGTTAAACGTATTTTCAGATACCTTAAGGGAAAACCAAATCTTGGGTTATGGTATCCTTATGAAGGAAATTTTGAATTATATAGTTATTCTGACAGTGATTTTGGTGGCTGTGCTGTTGACAGGAAATCAACTACTGGTGGTTGTCAATTTCTGGGTCCTAGACTTGTCTCTTGGCAATGCAAGAAGCAGACCAATGTTTCTATATCCACAGCTGAAGCAGAGTATATCACTGCATCTGCAGGATGTTCTCAAGTTTTGTGGTTACAAAACCAATTGCTGGACTACGGGTTTAACTTTCTCAAAACTCCTATTTACATAGACAATACCGCTGCTATGTTCATTACTGCTAATCCTGTTCAACACTCAAGAACCAAACATATCGAAATTCGATATCACTTTTTAAGAGACAACTCTGAAAAAGGTTTAATAATTTTGATTAAAGTTCATACCGACAAACAACTGGCAGATCTTTTCACAAAATCATTTTTGTCAGGCCGGTTTGAATTTTTAATTCAATCCATAGGATTAATCAATCATGATTGATTCTATTTTTCAAAAACAAAAAGAAAAATCAGAAAATATAAAAGTCAAAAATATAATAAGTTGATGTCAAGTATTGATTCCTTTGTCTTTTATTTTATGTTTTGCATTGTGTGCTTGCATGAAAAATAAAAAGAAAAACAAAAACAAAATATAAAAGCAAAAAGAAAAGAATATATCATGTCATAAGAATCTCTATTGCACAAAGTGAGAAATGATAGTTACACTAGACATTATTTGTTACATCATTTTTAATAAAGACTGATGAATGTTAATTGATGTGCTAGACAGCTCAGACAATTAGACTGAAAAAGTAAGTTGATTGTTGACAAACATAAACTTAATGATCTTTGTGTTAAGTTCCATTGTTATACATGTCTAGATATATATCTTTTGATACATTGCTTGTGATGATAGTTGTGCATGATCGGGTAATGATGTAGTCTATTCAGTGTGATGAACCGCATCGTGAGCTTCTTTGTTGTGGTACCCACAGACCTGAAGTCTCACACGAAGTCTCTTTTGAGCTTCAAGATGCAGCAAAAGATTCCAAAATGGAACAAAAAGAGTCCCAAATGTGGACCGACACCAAACAAAAATTCCAAAAAGGAATTCAGAAGATTCCCAAGGGGAACGATAGGAAATGAAAAATTCCCAAAGATGGAATTAAAAAGAAATCCCAAAGTGGACCAAATCCGAATAGAACCCATATTCCACACTGTGTATGACTGTAAGTGACCAGATTTTGTGCAATATGCATTCAGGTAGTGGTTGATAAGGAAATATGTTGACATATGTATACATGTGGGTCACATAAGTCATTCTAATCGAACCTTAATCTCATCATGATACTGAAAAAGTAAGTGTGTCAACTCGAGCTAATTGGTATGTTTTCATATCATCACTCAATCAAACATAAGTCAAATGTCTATTCAAAACTTGCAAAACATGTTCAGATAATGTGTGGTATGATCTCACTGCGATATTTTGATTCATTGCATTGCATATGTATTTATTTTAATGTGTGTGCTTTGTGTGTGCAGGCATATGGAATCTTTATTGACACATCGACATCCTTGTTAAACTTAAAAATTTCAAGAAATTTCAAGTTTAGGGGGAGAATAAAATTGAAGAAAAATATCTACAAAAAATCCAAAAATAAGTGTGTTTTGAATGAACAAGATTATGTGGTATGAAAAGCAAAGGTATTGGATGTGTTAAAAACAAACCCAAGGTCTTGTGAATTGTTTTTAAGAAATTGCTTCGGGATATAGAAAAATTGGTTGTGCAAAAACATTTTTGAAAAAGAAAAAGAAAAATGAATTTAATTGGAATTAAGGTTATTGTCTTGTTTAATGTTGTTTGATAATTAATATGACAAAATTCCTTTTAAGGATATCTTGTCTAATTAATATGTCGGAGAATGTTTGTAGGTGCAATAAATGCCGTTGAAAAAGTCAACAGACTAGAAAAATGAAGAAAATTGCTCAAAATGTTATAGCCGGGCAAAGATATCAGATGCAACTATTCTGCCGGGTAAAGAACTGTTCAGCCGGGTAATGTTGTGTGTGATACAAGCCGGGTGATTGAGAAAAAGGTGAAGATATTGTGACCACTGTACAGCCGGGCAATGATCATGTCAAATACAGCCGGGTGAAGGTCATAGATATCTGCCGGGTGACAAGTGTTCACTATACAGCCGGGTAAAAGTCTTTTATCTTGCCGTGTAAATGAGTCACTATGTTGCCGTGTGAAGAAGAAAAAGCATGCCGGGTGATACAACTGTGTTGCCGTGTAATGAAGAAAAGCATGACGTGTGAAAGAGAAAGCAACTATGTTGCCGGGTGATGAAGAAAGCAAGCCGGATGAAGAAGGAAAGCAACTGTGTTGCCGGGTAATGAAGAAAGGTTGCCGGGTGATGTTTGAAGACTACTATTCTGCCGGGTGATTTATAAAACCCATCAGGTGTAGTTGTTCCTAACCTTTACCCGTCACTACAGTGACTTACCCGTCTCTACAGTGTTTGACCCGTCAAGTGTTGTTCATATGTTTGTGACTTGCCTTATGTACTTGACCCGTCACTACAGTACTTGACCCGTCAAGGCTTATTGGGCCTTTTAGGTTTACCCGTCCCTTTTGTTGACCCGGCACCTCAGGTTTGACCTAAATTTTTGATGATACAAAAACCCGCCTCTTCACAAACACTTATCATTTCACACATTCACTTTCAAGCAAACACTCTGTACTTAAATCGTCTGTTATCATATTCAATCGTTTTGCTCTGTAACAAGGTTGATCGATTGGATAAGGTAGTGATTTAGTGTTTTTGACCTTGATAAACATGCAAATAAACTGTTAAAAAGAAAAACGATGATGAACAGTGTTTTGAGCATTGAATCGACACTTTGATTTTGTGTGTTAAAACCGAAATCGAATGTTGTTTTAAGGTTAAAATCTGTCGATCATCAACAATCAATCACTCATTTGCACCAAAACACCTTAAAATCTACTAAATCAATTAAAATTGTGACAACTGTTAAAATCGCCATTGATGAACTTTGAAGCTCTTAAAAGTTAAACATCAAAATGATTAAATGTCTGTTTAAAAAGTGATCAATACTTGTTAAAACTGAACCAAAACATGATAAACAATTTTATTATAAAAATATGAAAATTATGTCTTAAGTGTTTAACTGTTAAAATTGAAACATGATGTATAATCTTTAAGATTCAAAGTTGTTTGATTAAAATGATGAAAATCAGGTTATTAGAACAATTTAGAATTTAAAATGATTATGTGAATGTTTTGCTTTCTAACTTTTATTCAAACACTTATGAAAATTTTGATATGTTTTTAATAAAGAATCTAACACATTTGTCTTGGTTTGTGCTTGTTTGTGTTTTAACAGATGGAGAATCTCAAGTTTGAGCCTAAACACAATTTGGTGGCAGTTCTAGATGAATCTATCCCTGAAACAGAAGGTTACAGAGATATGATCAAGTTTATCAAAAGGACCAAATATGTGTATGCTATGTGTGCCAAACCGGTCATATATGCAAGGTTGATTAAAAGTTTTTGGAGGACAGCAGAGGTCATTAGAGAAGAGAATGGTGTTACTGTTGTTCGAGGCAACATAACTAGAGATATGGTACTGACAGTTTCTGAAGAAGCTATCAGAAATGCCCTGAGAATAGATGAAGATGAAGTGGGGATGAATGATGAGTTGACAATGGACGAGTGCAAATCATGTTTTGTTAATATGGGTCACCCACCTATAATTCCAAAATCACAGTTTTATAGGGCAAAATTGGGAAAGAAGTATAAGCTGTTATGCTATGTTGTGCAACAGTGCATGTCCAGGAGGAGTGCAGGCTTTGATAATTTCCCATCAGACATTGCATCACCGATTGTTGCCATAGCAGAGAATAAGCCATTTAATATGTCGAGATGGATCATGAATGGCTTTGTTTTTAACTTGGTGAAGGGCAAGAGGTTTAAGTTTCTTATGTACCCAAGATTCTTACAACTAATGATCAACATTGCCTATCCTATCATCAGAACTGAAGGTTATGCTGGAGGTATGTTATACACTGAGGACATGAACGATCTATCTTACAGAAAGATGAGTATCGGGAATGTGCCTAATGTGGAATTGTTTGACTATATGAGAGATATAGCCAACAATGAAGAAGATGTAGAAGGTGTTTATTATCATATTTCTAATGGTGAGATAGTTAATCCACAGGAACTAGTGGATGAGGTGCCTGATAACCTGTTAGATGATGACGAGTACTTTGCTCGTCATCCAGAAGATCAAGAAGAAGATGATAATGATGATGGTGATAATGATGAAGATAGTGATAGTGATGATGAACATGATGATGGTGGTAATGATGGTGCTGAATCTGAATCTAATTCAGAAGAGGCAGAGATTGTTGAAAAGGCCAAACCAATGAATTTGGATGTAGAGAATGTTGAAGTTATTGAGCCTATGGTAATAGAAGAACCTGTTGAGGTTGCTTCTGTTGAAGAAGAAGAAGTTGCTGAAATTTCAAAGGATATCTCTATTCAGTATGTTAGAAGAAAGAGGTCGAAACCAGTTAAAGAGCCTGTGATTATAGAGCCTGAAGAGATAGATGTACTTCAGATTGCGCAGTAGGTAATGGCCGAAGCTGAAACTATTGCACAGATAGTTGAGGAAGCTGATGCTGGCGTTACTGATCATACACTTGTTGATTTACCCACCACATCATCCCAAATTGCTGAAAACATTGAACAAGGTTTGGAGTCTTCACCAAATTTTGTGTCAAAGGTTGATGAAAATGAGAATGAGAAGGAGAAAAGAATTGCAGAGTTAGAAGATATGGTGACAAAGTTGATAGAAGCAAATGATTTGTTGAAAGCTTCTAATGAATGGAAAAAGAAAAGATTTGATGAGTTCTGGGATATTCATAATCAGAATTTGAAAACCTTCAAAGAGTTGGATGCAGATCATCTCAAACTGAAGATTGAGCATGATGAACTGAAGGAGAAATATGATAAATTGAAGGAGGAACATGATAATCTAAAGTATGATTATACTAAAGTGAAAGCTGAATGCAATACGTTGGAGGCTGAGAAAGAAATGTTAGAAAAATGGTTGGAGGAAACGAAACCGAAGAAAGCTGGCTCATCATCTGATAAAGATTTTTCAGATGAAGTAGTCGAAGTGACTGAATCTCAAGTACCGAAAGTTTATTTGACTAGAGCACGAGGTACTACGAATATTGGCATAAGGGTGGAATCACCAATCATTATTCCCGATGAAGCTGTTGCTGAAACTGTCAATATGGACAAAGCTGAGGGAAAAAGGAAGATAGATGCTATACCTGAGATTTTTGGAGATGAAAACAGTTCTAAAAAGGCAAAGATAGATGAGACAGTGCAGATTGAGCCGATTCAATCTGTAGCTGTAGTTGAGACTGAGAAAACTGATGAGAATGTGACTGAAGCTGAAATTGCTAAATCAGTTCAGATTGAGCCGATTCAATCTGAATCTGTAGCTGAAACTGAAGTATTTGCAGCCACAGATAGTGAGAAAGAAGTTGGTTCTGAAGAAACAGTTCAGGTTGAGCCGATTCAATCTGAAGCTGTTGATATGCCTGAAACTGTAGCTGAAGTTGCAAGTCAGTTTGAGCCGGTTCAAACTGACAATGCACCTATGATTGAAGCGTTGGATGATTTGGATGACATAGACTTCACTGAATCTGAAGATGAAGCTGGGCTAGAAACTAATGTTGTTGAAGAGATACCGGATGATTTGGATCAAAGATTTGCGTATCTTGAAAGGATGAAATATAATTCAGTGTTTTTGAATGGGTTGACTGTGAGCCAGATAAATAAAGAGTATGAGAAATGTATGATTGCCCAAGACAAAGCTGATGCAGACAAGAAAGAGTTTGTTATTGAGATGGGAGAATGGACACCAATGCAAGAAAGTCTAAATATAGAAGAATTGCCTCCAACTGAACTGTATCACCAAAATCCAGAAGAAATGTCAGCTTCAGATATGCGTAGTTGGCTGAGTTCAAGAAATTATCCATATAAGACTTTGAAGAGGTTGAAATCTGAGTCTTTGAGGAAAATTGTTGTTAGCTTTATGAAGACTGAAAAAATGTACAATCGTATGTTTTACTTGGACTACAACAATCCTCAGTACTTCGAGCTGACAAAAAGATTCAAAGTTCTTGGACCGAAGGAGATTCCGGTGATGGCTCTACCTGAAAATGCTCACAAGAAACGACATGAATTAATGGATATGTTTCCAAGCGAAGTTAAATCATACAACATACCAATGGATGTTCGGGAATCATGGCATAAGTCAGCTACAGCAGGTGACGTGGTGAGGTCACTGTTGAGTAAAGGTCAGTCTATTGCTGAGTTGCTTGACTCGATGATTGTGCCAGAGAAGAACAAGAAAGTGAAGATCATAGCATGGAAATACGATGAAGTTTATGATGCTTTCATGATTAAGAAAGTGAATGGTTTATGTGACGTATACCATTACTTCTCGAGCATTTTTAAGTTGGAAGTTCAGGATTTGAAGGAGCTGCACAAACTTAGGTTGATAAATCACACGCATGCTGAGCGTGGTGATAAATGTGTAATGCTGCTTGATGCCGGAATAGCCAGACCACCGAAGTATCTTGATTTTAGAGGCCAACAAGAAGATACAGCATATGTGCAAGCGAAGAAAGAAAGGAAGAAAAAGAGACTTGTTGTTACTGAAGATATGTATTTAGAGGAATTTTCGGATGAATACTTTGACAAGGTGACAGACCCTGGACTGAAAGTGATTGATGGAACTCAAATGACGAAGCCAATACTTAGAGTGTTTTACAATCAAGAAACATTTGAGTTGAAGCTGGTTAGAAATTTGGAAGATTGGGACAAAGACATGATTACTCTGTTTAGTACCTTTGAGTTGAAACTGCTGCATCCGTCATATATCGAGTTTTTGCGAAGTTACAAGATGGAAAAATGTAAAGATAAACTTGCTGAAGCTGATAGAAAGTTGTTCGTGGTGATGATAGAAGTGATTGCTGCTGCTTCAGAGAAGATTCGTGTGAGAAAAGCATTGCTCAATTCTAATCTCGTGAGGGTTGATATACCAGAGATAGAATATATGAGGATTAGTAGGAAGGGTACTTTGGAGGTGCAAGTCAAAGGACAGGAGATGCCATTTGAATTTTATGCTAATATTGACTTTGCAGGTTTAAATCTGGATTCACTTAGACGCATGAATGCCTGCCCAATTCTGACAAATGAGTCAAAGCCGAGACAAGCCAAAATTGCTGAAAAGTTCAAGTCCTGTATAGAAGAAGCTCTGAAGGAACAAGAAGAGTACAAAGGAAAAGAGCTGCTGAATGTCAAAGATGAACCGGAAGATTGGTAGAAAGAGATTGATGCTGAACAAAGAAGAAAAAGATTGAAGATTTTGCTGAAGATTCAAAGATAAATCTTAGGGGGAGTACTGTTAGGGTTATTTCCTAGTTAAGATTTACTTTGTATTTTGTTTATATGTTTGTATATAGTTTAGGGTCTATTTTGTTATATTCCTTAAACTTGTATTTGTTTGCTTTAAAGCATGTAGTGAGAGAGTGTGAGGAGAGAGGCTAGATCACAATATTCACGTAAGAGAGAGAACTTGTGTGTGTGATTTATTTTCTCCTGCACCTTGTATCACAATACTGCTTTGATCATCAATATACAAAGAGAATTATTAGTATGAATTGTGTTAATGATTAAACTGTGTTTTGTGTTTATGTTTTTCTGATCATTGAGCGATTTTCACGATCCAATTGAACCTATCATGTGTTGTTAGGATTTGTGAGGTTTCGTACTTTTTACCAACATGCTTTTCAAGGTGCTAATGTGACATACAGAGTCGTAAGATATTCTAAGTTTTCGTACGATGTTTAAATGACTCGGAGGAATTCATTAGGTTTTTTTTGGAGTTTTATAATTTCGTACGGTGTTGTAAGGTGTTGTTAGGAGTTGTAAAGGGTTCAACATTATACTAACGTGCTTTTCAAAGTGCTAATATGGCATAAAGAGTCGTAAGATGTCTTAAGTTGGCGTATGACGTTCAAAGGACTCGGACGAATTAATTAGGTGTATTATGGAGTTTTAAAGTTTCGTACGGTGATGAAAGATGTTCTTAGGAGTTGTAATGCGTCCTTAATTATTCTTACGTGCTTTTTTTTGTTGCTAATGTCGCATACTGAGTCGTAACATGTCCTGAGTTGTCGTACGATGTTCAAAGGACTTGGACAAATTCATTAGGTTTATTATGGAGTTTCAAGGTTTTGTTCGGAGTTCTTAGGAGTTGTAAGGTGTCCTATATTATACTAACTTGCTTTTCAAGGTGCTAATGTGCATACAGAGCCGTAAGATGTCCTAAGTTGTCGTACGATGTTCAAAGGAATCGGATGAATTCATTAGGTTTATTATGGAGTATTTTTATTTTACGTACGGTATTATAATGTGTTGTTATGATTTGTGAGGTTTCGTACTTTTTGCCAACATGCTTTTCAAGTTGCTAATGTGACATACAGAGTCGTAAGATATTCTAAGTTTCGTACGATGTTTAAATGGATCGGATAAATTCATTAGATTTTTTTTGGAGTTTTATAATTTCGTACGGTGTTGTTAGGAGTTTTAAAGATTCCAACATTATACTAACATGCTTTTCAAAGTGCTAATATGGCATAAAGAGTCGTAAGATGTCTTAAGTTGGCGTATGACGTTCAAAGGACTCGGACGAATTCATTAGGTGTATTATGGAGTTTTAAAGTTTCGTACGGGGATGTAAGATGTTCTTAGGAGTTGTAATGCTTCCTTAATTATTCTAACGTGCTTTTCATGTTGCCAATGTCGCATACTGAGTCGTAACATGTCCTGAGTTGTCGTACAATGTTCAAAGGACTTGGACAAATTCATTAGGTTTATTATGGAGTTTTAAGGTTTTGTTCGGTGTTGTTAGTAGTTGTAAGGTGTCCTATATTATACTAACGTGCTTATCAAGGTGATAATGTGCATACAGAGCCGTAAGATGTCCTAAGTTGTCGTACGATGTTCAAAGGAATCGGATGAATTCATTAGGTTTATTATGGAGTATTTTTATTTTACGTACGGTATTATAATGTGTTGTTAGGATTTGTGAGGTTTCGTACTTTTTACCAACATGCTTTTCAAGGTGCCAATGTGTCATACAAAATCGTAAGATATTCTAAATTTTCGTACGATGTTTAATGACTCGGAGGAATTCATTAGGTTTTTTTGGAGTTTTATAATTTCGTACGGTGTTGTAAGGAGTTGTAAAGGGTCCAACATTATACTAACGTGCTTTTCAAAGTGCTAATATGGCATAAAGAGTCGTAAGATGTCTTAAGTTGGCGTATGACGTTCAAAGGACTCGGACGAATTAATTAGGTGTATTATGGAGTTTTAAAGTTTCTACGGTGATGTAAGATGTTCTTAGGAGTTGTAATGCGTCCTTAATTATTCTTACGTGCTTTTTTTGTTGCTAATGTCGCATACTGAGTCGTAACATGTCCTGAGTTGTCGTACGATGTTCAAAGGACTTGGAAAAATTCATTAGGTTTATTATGGAGTTTCAAGGTTTTGTTCGGTGTTGTTAGGAGTTGTAAGGTGTCCTATATTATACTAACGTGCTTTTCAAGGTGCTAATGTGCATACAGAACCGTAAGATGTCCTAAGTTGTCGTACGATGTTCAAAGGAATCGGACGAATTCATTAGGTTTATTATGGAGCATTTTTATTTTACGTACGGTATTATAATGTGTTGTTAGGATTTGTGAGGTTTCGTACTTTTTACCAACATGCTTTTCAAGTTGCTAATGTGACATACAGAGTCGTAAGATATTCTAAGTTTCGTACGATGTTTAAATGGATCGGATAAATTCATTAGATTTTTTTTGGAGTTTTATAATTTCGTACGGTGTTGTTAGGAGTTTTAAAGATTCCAACATTATACTAACATGCTTTTCAAAGTGCTAATATGGCATAAAGAGTCGTAAGATGTCTTAAGTTGGCGTATGACGTTCAAAGGACTCGGACGAACTCATTAGGTGTATTATGGAGTTTTAAAGTTTCGTACGGGGATGTAAGATGTTCTTAGGAGTTGTAATGCTTCCTTAATTATTCTAACGTGCTTTTCATGTTGCCAATGTCGCATACTGAGTCGTAACATGTCCTGAGTTGTCGTACGATGTTCAAAGGACTTGGACAAATTCATTAGGTTTATTATGGAGTTTTAAGGTTTTGTTCGGTGTTGTTAGTAGTTGTAAGGTGTCCTATATTATACTAACGTGCTTATCAAGGTGATAATGTGCATACAGAGCCGTAAGATGTCCTAAGTTGTCGTACGATGTTCAAAGGAATCGGATGAATTCATTAGGTTTATTATGGAGTATTTTTATTTTACGTACGGTATTATAATGTGTTGTTAGGATTTGTGAGGTTTCGTACTTTTTACCAACATGCTTTTCAAGGTGCTAATGTGTCATACAAAGTCGTAAGATATTCTAAATTTTCGTACGATGTTTAAATGACTCGGAGGAATTCATTAGGTTTTTTTGGAGTTTTATAATTTCGTACGGTGTTGTAAGGTGTTGTAAGGAGTTGTAAAGGGTCCAACATTATACTAACGTGCTTTTCAAAGTGCTAATATGGCATAAAGAGTCGTAAGATGTCTTAAGTTGGCGTATGACGTTCAAAGGACTCGGACGAATTAATTAGGTGTATTATGGAGTTTTAAAGTTTCTACGGTGATGTAAGATGTTCTTAGGAGTTGTAATGCGTCCTTAATTATTCTTACGTGCTTTTTTTGTTGCTAATGTCGCATACTGAGTCGTAACATGTCCTGAGTTGTCGTACGATGTTCAAAGGACTTGGAAAAATTCATTAGGTTTAATATGGAGTTTCAAGGTTTTGTTCGGTGTTGTTAGGAGTTGTAAGGTGTCCTATATTATACTAACGTGCTTTTCAAGGTGCTAATGTGCATACAGAACCGTAAGATGTCCTAAGTTGTCGTACGATGTTCAAAGGAATCGGACGAATTCATTAGGTTTATTATGGAGCATTTTTATTTTACGTACGGTATTATAAAGTGTTGTTAGGATTTGTGAGGTTTCGTACTTTTTACCAACATGCTTTTCAAGGTGCTAATGTGACATACAGAGTCGTAAGATATTCTAAGTTTTCGTACGATGTTTAAACGACTCGGAGGAATTCATTAGGTTTTTTTGGAGTTTTATAATTTCGTACGGTGTTGTAAGGTGTTGTTAGGTGTTGTAAAGGGTCCAACATTATACTAACGTGCTTTTCAAAGTGCTAATATGGCATAAAGAGTCGTAAGATGTCTTAAGTTGGCGTATGACGTTCAAAGGACTCGGACGAATTAATTAGGTGTATTATGGAGTTTTAAAGTTTCTACGGTGATGTAAGATGTTCTTAGGAGTTGTAATGCGTCCTTAATTATTCTTACGTGCTTTTTTTGTTGCTAATGTCGCATACTGAGTCGTAACATGTCCTGAGTTGTCGTACGATGTTCAAAGGACTTGGACAAATTCATTAGGTTTATTATGGAGTTTCAAGGTTTTGTTCGGAGTTCTTAGGAGTTGTAAGGTGTCCTATATTATACTAACTTGCTTTTCAAGGTGCTAATGTGCATACAGAGCCGTAAGATGTCCTAAGTTGTCGTACGATGTTCAAAGGAATCGGATGAATTCATTAGGTTTATTATGGAGCATTTTTATTTTACGTACTGTATTATAAAGTGTTGTTAGGATTTGTGAGGTTTCGTACTTTTTACCAACATGCTTTTCAAGGTGCTAATGTGACATACAGAGTCGTAAGATATTCTAAGTTTTCGTACGATGTTTAAACGACTCGGAGGAATTCATTAGGTTTTTTGGAGTTTTATAATTTCGTACGGTGGTGTAAGGTGTTGTTAGGTGTTGTAAAGGGTCCAACATTATACTAACGTGCTTTTCAAAGTGCTAATATGGCATAAAGAGTCGTAAGATGTCTTAAGTTGGTGTATGACGTTCAAAGGACTCGGACGAATTAATTAGGTGTATTATGGAGTTTTAAAGTTTCTACGGTGATGTAAGATGTTCTTAGGAGTTGTAATGCGTCCTTAATTATTCTTACGTGCTTTTTTTGTTGCTAATGTCGCATACTGAGTCGTAACATGTCCTGAGTTGTCGTACGATGTTCAAAGGACTTGGACAAATTCATTAGGTTTATTATGGAGTTTCAAGGTTTTGTTCGGAGTTCTTAGGAGTTGTAAGGTGTCCTATATTATACTAACTTGCTTTTCAAGGTGCTAATGTGCATACAGAGCCATAAGATGTCCTAAGTTGTCGTACGATGTTCAAAGGAATCGGATGAATTCATTAGGTTTATTATGGAGTATTTTTATTTTACGTACGGTATTATAATGTGTTGTTAGGATTTGTGAGGTTTCATACTTTTTACCAACATGCTTTTCAAGTTGCTAATGTGACATACAGAGTCGTAAGATATTCTAAGTTTCGTACGATGTTTAAATGGATCGGATAAATTCATTAGATTTTTTTTGGAGTTTTATAATTTCGTACGGTGTTGTTAGGAGTTTTAAAGATTCCAACATTATACTAACATGCTTTTCAAAGTGCTAATATGGCATAAAGAGTCGTAAGATGTCTTAAGTTGGCGTATGACGTTCAAAGGACTCGGACGAATTCATTAGGTGTATTATGGAGTTTTAAAGTTTCGTACGGGGATGTAAGATGTTCTTAGGAGTTGTAATGCTTCCTTAATTATTCTAACGTGCTTTTCATGTTGCCAATGTCGCATACTGAGTCGTAACATGTCCTGAGTTGTCGTACGATGTTCAAAGGACTTGGACAAATTCATTAGGTTTATTATGGAGTTTTAAGGTTTTGTTCGGTGTTGTTAGTAGTTGTAAGGTGTCCTATATTATACTAACGTGCTTATCAAGGTGATAATGTGCATACAGAGCCGTAAGATGTCCTAAGTTGTCGTACGATGTTCAAAGGAATCGGATGAATTCATTAGGTTTATTATGGAGTATTTTTATTTTACGTACGGTATTATAATGTGTTGTTAGGATTTGTGAGGTTTCGTACTTTTTACCAACATGCTTTTCAAGGTGCTAATGTGTCATACAAAGTCGTAAGATATTCTAAATTTTCGTACGATGTTTAAATGACTCGGAGGAATTCATTAGGTTTTTTTGGAGTTTTATAATTTCGTACGGTGTTGTAAGGTGTTGTAAGGAGTTGTAAAGGGTCCAACATTATACTAACGTGCTTTTCAAAGTGCTAATATGGCATAAAGAGTCGTAAGATGTCTTAAGTTGGCGTATGACGTTCAAAGGACTCGGACGAATTAATTAGGTGTATTATGGAGTTTTAAAGTTTCTACGGTGATGTAAGATGTTCTTAGGAGTTGTAATGCGTCCTTAATTATTCTTACGTGCTTTTTTTGTTGCTAATGTCACATACTGAGTCGTAACATGTCCTGAGTTGTCGTACGATGGTCAAAGGACTTGGACAAATTCATTAGGTTTATTATGGAGTTTCAAGGTTTTGTTCGGAGTTCTTAGGAGTTGTAAGGTGTCCTATATTATACTAACTTGCTTTTCAAGGTGCTAATGTGCATACAGAGCCGTAAGATGTCCTAAGTTGTCGTACGATGTTCAAAGGAATCGGATGAATTCATTAGGTTTATTATGGAGTATTTTTATTTTACGTACGGTATTATAATGTGTTGTTAGGATTTGTGAGGTTTCATACTTTTTACCAACATGCTTTTCAAGTTGCTAATGTGACATACAGAGTCGTAAGATATTCTAAGTTTCGTACGATGTTTAAATGGATCGGATAAATTCATTAGATTTTTTTTGGAGTTTTATAATTTCGTACGGTGTTGTTAGGAGTTTTAAAGATTCCAACATTATACTAACATGCTTTTCAAAGTGCTAATATGGCATAAAGAGTCGTAAGATGTCTTAAGTTGGCGTATGACGTTCAAAGGACTCGGACGAATTCATTAGGTGTATTATGGAGTTTTAAAGTTTCGTACGGGGATGTAAGATGTTCTTAGGAGTTGTAATGCTTCCTTAATTATTCTAACGTGCTTTTCATGTTGCCAATGTCGCATACTGAGTCGTAACATGTCCTGAGTTGTCGTACGATGTTCAAAGGACTTGGACAAATTCATTAGGTTTATTATGGAGTTTTAAGGTTTTGTTCGGTGTTGTTAGTAGTTGTAAGGTGTCCTATATTATACTAACGTGCTTATCAAGGTGATAATGTGCATACAGAGCCGTAAGATGTCCTAAGTTGTCGTACGATGTTCAAAGGAATCGGATGAATTCATTAGGTTTATTATGGAGTATTTTTATTTTACGTACGGTATTATAATGTGTTGTTAGGATTTGTGAGGTTTCGTACTTTTTACCAACATGCTTTTCAAGGTGCTAATGTGTGATACAAAGTCGTAAGATATTCTAAATTTTCGTACGATGTTTAAATGACTCGGAGGAATTCATTAGGTTTTTTTGGAGTTTTATAATTTCGTACGGTGTTGTAAGGTGTTGTAAGGAGTTGTAAAGGGTCCAACATTATACTAACGTGCTTTTCAAAGTGCTAATATGGCATAAAGAGTCGTAAGATGTCTTAAGTTGGCGTATGACGTTCAAAGGACTCGGACGAATTAATTAGGTGTATTATGGAGTTTTAAAGTTTCTACGGTGATGTAAGATGTTCTTAGGAGTTGTAATGCGTCCTTAATTATTCTTACGTGCTTTTTTTGTTGCTAATGTCACATACTGAGTCGTAACATGTCCTGAGTTGTCGTACGATGGTCAAAGGACTTGGACAAATTCATTAGCTTTATTATGGAGTTTCAAGGTTTTGTTCGGTGTTGTTAGGAGTTGTAAGGTGTCCTATATTATACTAACGTGCTTTTCAAGGTGCTAATGTGCATACAGAACCGTAAGATGTCCTAAGTTGTCGTACGATGTTCAAAGGAATCGGACGAATTCATTAGGTTTATTATGGAGTATTTTTATTTTACGTACGGTATTATAATGTGTTGTTAGGATTTGTGAGGTTTCGTACTTTTTACTAACATGCTTTTCAAGGTGCTAATGTGACATACAGAGTCGTAAGATATTCTAAGTTTTCGTACGATGTTTAAATGACTCGGATGAATTCATTAGGTTTTTTTTTGGAGTTTTATAATTTCGTACGGTGTTGTTAGGAGTTTTAAAGATTCCAACATTATACTAACATGCTTTTCAAAGTGCTAATATGGCATAAAGACTCGTAAGATGTCTTAAGTTGGCGTATGACGTTCAAAGGACTCGGACGAATTCATTAGGTGTATTATGGAGTTTTAAAGTTTCGTACGGGGATGTAAGATGTTCTTAGGAGTTGTAATGCTTCCTTAATTATTCTAACGTGCTTTTCATGTTACTAATGTCGCATACTGAGTCGTAACATGTCCTGAGTTGTCGTACGATGTTCAAAGGACTTGGACAAATTCATTAGGTTTATTATGGAGTTTTAAGGTTTTGTTCGATGTTGTTAGGAGTTGTAAGGTGTCCTATATTATACTAACGTGCTTATCAAGGTGATAATGTGCATACAGAGCCGTAAGATGTCCTAAGTTGCCGTACGATGTTCAAAGGAATCGGATGAATTCATTAGGTTTATTATGGAGTATTTTTATTTTACTTACGGTATTATAATGTGTTGTTAGGATTTGTGAGGTTTCGTACTTTTTACCAATATGCTTTTCAAGGTGCTAATGTGTCATACAGAGTCGTAAGATATTCTAAATTTTCGTACGATGTTTAAATGACTCGGAGGAATTCATTAGGTTTTTTTGGAGTTTTATAATTTCGTACGGTGTTGTAAGGTGTTGTTAGGTGTTGTAAAGGGTCCAACATTATACTAACATGCTTTTCAAAGTGCTAATATGGCATAAAGAGTCGTAAGATGTCTTAAGTTGGCGTATGACGTTCAAAGGACTCGGACGAATTAATTAGGTGTATTATGGAGTTTTAAAGTTTCTACGGTGATGTAAGATGTTCTTAGGAGTTGTAATGCGTCCTTAATTATTCTTACGTGCTTTTTTTGTTGCTAATGTCGCATACTGAGTCGTAACATGTCCTGAGTTGTCGTACGATGTTCAAAGGACTTGGAAAAATTCATTAGGTTTATTATGGAGTTTCAAGGTTTTGTTCGGTGTTGTTAGGAGTTGTAAGGTGTCCTATATTATACTAACGTGCTTTTCAAGGTGCTAATGTGCATACAGAACCGTAAGATGTCCTAAGTTGTCGTACGATGTTCAAAGGAATCGGACGAATTCATTAGGTTTATTATGGAGCATTTTTATTTTACGTACGGTATTATAAAGTGTTGTTAGGATTTGTGAGGTTTCGTACTTTTTACCAACATGCTTTTCAAGGTGCTAATGTGACATACAGAGTCGTAAGATATTCTAAGTTTTCTTACGATGTTTAAACGACTCGGAGGAATTCATTAGGTTTTTTTGGAGTTTTATAATTTCGTACGGTGTTGTAAGGTGTTGTAAGGAGTTGTAAAGGGTCCAACATTATACTAACGTGCTTTTCAAAGTGCTAATATGGCATAAAGAGTCGTAAGATGTCTTAAGTTGGCGTATGACGTTCAAAGGACTCGGACGAATTAATTAGGTGTATTATGGAGTTTTAAAGTTTCTACGGTGATGTAAGATGTTCTTAGGAGTTGTAATGCGTCCTCAATTATTCTTACGTGCTTTTTTTGTTGCTAATGTCGCATACTGAGTCGTAACATGTCCTGAGTTGTCGTACGATGTTCAAAGGACTTGGAAAAATTCATTAGGTTTATTATGGAGTTTCAAGGTTTTGTTCGGTGTTGTTAGGAGTTGTAAGGTGTCCTATATTATACTAACGTGCTTTTCAAGGTGCTAATGTGCATACAGAACCGTAAGATGTCCTAAGTTGTCGTACGATGTTCAAAGGAATCGGACGAATTCATTAGGTTTATTATGGAGCATTTTTATTTTACGTACGGTATTATAAAGTGTTGTTAGGATTTGTGAGGTTTCGTACTTTTTACCAACATGCTTTTCAAGGTGCTAATGTGACATACAGAGTCGTAAGATATTCTAAGTTTTCTTACGATGTTTAAACGACTCGGAGGAATTCATTAGGTTTTTTTGGAGTTTTATAATTTCGTACGGTGTTGTAAGGTGTTGTAAGGAGTTGTAAAGGGTCCAACATTATACTAACGTGCTTTTCAAAGTGCTAATATGGCATAAAGAGTCGTAAGATGTGTTAAGTTGGCGTATGACGTTCAAAGGACTCGGACGAATTCATTAGGTGTATTATGGAGTTTTAAAGTTTCGTACGGGGATGTAAGATGTTCTTAGGAGTTGTAATGCTTCCTTAATTATTCTAACGTGCTTTTCATGTTACTAATGTCGCATACTGAGTCGTAACATGTCCTGAGTTGTCGTACGATGTTCAAAGGACTTGGACAAATTCATTAGGTTTATTATGGAGTTTTAAGGTTTTGTTCGATGTTGTTAGGAGTTGTAAGGTGTCCTATATTATACTAACGTGCTTATCAAGGTGATAATGTGCATACAGAGCCGTAAGATGTCCTAAGTTGCCGTACGATGTTCAAAGGAATCGGATGAATTCATTAGGTTTATTATGGAGTATTTTTATTTTACTTACGGTATTATAATGTGTTGTTAGGATTTGTGAGGTTTCGTACTTTTTACCAATATGCTTTTCAAGGTGCTAATGTGTCATACAGAGTCGTAAGATATTCTAAATTTTCGTACGATGTTTAAATGACTCGGAGGAATTCATTAGGTTTTTTTGGAGTTTTATAATTTCGTACGGTGTTGTAAGGTGTTGTTAGGTGTTGTAAAGGGTCCAACATTATACTAACATGCTTTTCAAAGTGCTAATATGGCATAAAGAGTCGTAAGATGTCTTAAGTTGGCGTATGACGTTCAAAGGACTCGGACGAATTAATTAGGTGTATTATGGAGTTTTAAAGTTTCTACGGTGATGTAAGATGTTCTTAGGAGTTGTAATGCGTCCTTAATTATTCTTACGTGCTTTTTTTGTTGCTAATGTCGCATACTGAGTCGTAACATGTCCTGAGTTGTCGTACGATGTTCAAAGGACTTGGAAAAATTCATTAGGTTTATTATGGAGTTTCAAGGTTTTGTTCGGTGTTGTTAGGAGTTGTAAGGTGTCCTATATTATACTAACGTGCTTTTCAAGGTGCTAATGTGCATACAGAACCGTAAGATGTCCTAAGTTGTCGTACGATGTTCAAAGGAATCGGACGAATTCATTAGGTTTATTATGGAGCATTTTTATTTTACGTACGGTATTATAAAGTGTTGTTAGGATTTGTGAGGTTTCGTACTTTTTACCAACATGCTTTTCAAGGTGCTAATGTGACATACAGAGTCGTAAGATATTCTAAGTTTTCTTACGATGTTTAAACGACTCGGAGGAATTCATTAGGTTTTTTTGGAGTTTTATAATTTCGTACGGTGTTGTAAGGTGTTGTAAGGAGTTGTAAAGGGTCCAACATTATACTAACGTGCTTTTCAAAGTGCTAATATGGCATAAAGAGTCGTAAGATGTCTTAAGTTGGCGTATGACGTTCAAAGGACTCGGACGAATTAATTAGGTGTATTATGGAGTTTTAAAGTTTCTACGGTGATGTAAGATGTTCTTAGGAGTTGTAATGCGTCCTCAATTATTCTTACGTGCTTTTTTTGTTGCTAATGTCGCATACTGAGTCGTAACATGTCCTGAGTTGTCGTACGATGTTCAAAGGACTTGGAAAAATTCATTAGGTTTATTATGGAGTTTCAAGGTTTTGTTCGGTGTTGTTAGGAGTTGTAAGGTGTCCTATATTATACTAACGTGCTTTTCAAGGTGCTAATGTGCATACAGAACCGTAAGATGTCCTAAGTTGTCGTACGATGTTCAAAGGAATCGGACGAATTCATTAGGTTTATTATGGAGCATTTTTATTTTACGTACGGTATTATAAAGTGTTGTTAGGATTTGTGAGGTTTCGTACTTTTTACCAACATGCTTTTCAAGGTGCTAATGTGACATACAGAGTCGTAAGATATTCTAAGTTTTCTTACGATGTTTAAACGACTCGGAGGAATTCATTAGGTTTTTTTGGAGTTTTATAATTTCGTACGGTGTTGTAAGGTGTTGTAAGGAGTTGTAAAGGGTCCAACATTATACTAACGTGCTTTTCAAAGTGCTAATATGGCATAAAGAGTCGTAAGATGTGTTAAGTTGGCGTATGACGTTCAAAGGACTCGGACGAATTCATTAGGTGTATTATGGAGTTTTAAAGTTTCGTACGGGGATGTAAGATGTTCTTAGGAGTTGTAATGCTTCCTTAATTATTCTAACGTGCTTTTCATGTTACTAATGTCGCATACTGAGTCGTAACATGTGCTGAGTTGTCGTACGATGTTCAAAGGACTTGGACAAATTCATTAGGTTTATTATGGAGTTTTAAGGTTTTGTTCGATGTTGTTAGGAGTTGTAAGGTGTCCTATATTATACTAACGTGCTTATCAAGGTGATAATGTGCATACAGAGCCGTAAGATGTCCTAAGTTGTCGTACGATGTTCAAAGGAATCGGATGAATTCATTAGGTTTATTATGGAGTATTTTTATTTTACTTACGGTATTATAATGTGTTGTTAGGATTTGTGAGGTTTCGTACTTTTTACCAATATGCTTTTCAAGGTGCTAATGTGTCATACAGAGTCGTAAGATATTCTAAATTTTCGTACGATGTTTAAATGACTCGGAGGAATTCATTAGGTTTTTTTGGAGTTTTATAATTTCGTACGGTGTTGTAAGGTGTTGTTAGGTGTTGTAAAGGGTCCAACATTATACTAACATGCTTTTCAAAGTGCTAATATGGCATAAAGAGTCGTAAGATGTCTTAAGTTGGCGTATGACGTTCAAAGGACTCGGACGAATTAATTAGGTGTATTATGGAGTTTTAAAGTTTCTACGGTGATGTAAGATGTTCTTAGGAGTTGTAATGCGTCCTTAATTATTCTTACGTGCTTTTTTTGTTGCTAATGTCGCATACTGAGTCGTAACATGTCCTGAGTTGTCGTACGATGTTCAAAGGACTTGGAAAAATTCATTAGGTTTATTATGGAGTTTCAAGGTTTTGTTCGGTGTTGTTAGGAGTTGTAAGGTGTCCTATATTATACTAACGTGCTTTTCAAGGTGCTAATGTGCATACAGAACCGTAAGATGTCCTAAGTTGTCGTACGATGTTCAAAGGAATCGGACGAATTCATTAGGTTTATTATGGAGCATTTTTATTTTACGTACGGTATTATAAAGTGTTGTTAGGATTTGTGAGGTTTCGTACTTTTTACCAACATGCTTTTCAAGGTGCTAATGTGACATACAGAGTCGTAAGATATTCTAAGTTTTCTTACGATGTTTAAACGACTCGGAGGAATTCATTAGGTTTTTTTGGAGTTTTATAATTTCGTACGGTGTTGTAAGGTGTTGTAAGGAGTTGTAAAGGTTCCAACATTATACTAACGTGCTTTTCAAAGTGCTAATATGGCATAAAGAGTCGTAAGATGTGTTAAGTTGGCGTATGACGTTCAAAGGACTCGGACGAATTAATTAGGTGTATTATGGAGTTTTAAAGTTTCTACGGTGATGTAAGATGTTCTTAGGAGTTGTAATGCGTCCTCAATTATTCTTACGTGCTTTTTTTGTTGCTAATGTCGCATACTGAGTCGTAACATGTCCTGAGTTGTCGTACGATGTTCAAAGGACTTGGAAAAATTCATTAGGTTTATTATGGAGTTTCAAGGTTTTGTTCGGTGTTGTTAGGAGTTGTAAGGTGTCCTATATTATACTAACGTGCTTTTCAAGGTGCTAATGTGCATACAGAACCGTAAGATGTCCTAAGTTGTCGTACGATGTTCAAAGGAATCGGACGAATTCATTAGGTTTATTTGGAGCATTTTTATTTTACGTACGGTATTATAATGTGTTGTTAGGATTTGTGAGGTTTCGTACTTTTTACCAACATGCTTTTCAAGGTGCTAATGTGACATACAGAGTCGTAAGATATACTAAGTTTTCGTACGATGTTTAAACGACTCGGAGGAATTCATTAGGTTTTTTTGGAGTTTTATAATTTCGTACGGTGTTGTAAGGTGTTGTTAGGTGTTGTAAAGGGTCCAACATTATACTAACGTGCTTTTCAAAGTGCTAATATGGCATAAAGAGTCGTAAGATGTCTTAAGTTGGCGTATGACGTTCAAAGGACTCGGACGAATTAATTAGGTGTATTATGGAGTTTTAAAGTTTCTACGGTGATGTAAGATGTTCTTAGGAGTTGTAATGCGTCCTTAATTATTCTTACGTGCTTTTTTTGTTGCTAATGTCGCATACTGAGTCGTAACATGTCCTGAGTTGTCGTACGATGTTCAAAGGACTTGGAAAAATTCATTAGGTTTATTATGGAGTTTCAAGGTTTTGTTCGGTGTTGTTAGGAGTTGTAAGGTGTCCTATATTATACTAACGTGTTTTTCAAGGTGCTAATGTGCATACAGAACCGTAAGATGTCCTAAGTTGTCGTACGATGTTCAAAGGAATCGGACGAATTCATTAGGTTTATTTGGAGCATTTTTATTTTACGTACGGTATTATAATGTGTTGTTAGGATTTGTGAGGTTTCGTACTTTTTACCAACATGCTTTTCAAGGTGCTAATGTGACATACAGAGTCGTAAGATATTCTAAGTTTTCGTACGATGTTTAAACGACTCGGAGGAATTCATTAGGTTTTTTTGGAGTTTTATAATTTCGTACGGTGTTGTAAGGTGTTGTTAGGTGTTGTAAAGGGTCCAACATTATACTAACGTGCTTTTCAAAGTGCTAATATGGCATAAAGAGTCGTAAGATGTCTTAAGTTGGCGTATGACGTTCAAAGGACTCGGACGAATTAATTAGGTGTATTATGGAGTTTTAAAGTTTCTACGGTGATGTAAGATGTTCTTAGGAGTTGTAATGCGTCCTTAATTATTCTTACGTGCTTTTTTTGTTGCTAATGTCGCATACTGAGTCGTAACATGTCCTGAGTTGTCGTACGATGTTCAAAGGACTTGGAAAAATTCATTAGGTTTATTATGGAGTTTCAAGGTTTTGTTCGGTGTTGTTAGGAGTTGTAAGGTGTCCTATATTATACTAACGTGCTTTTCAAGGTGCTAATGTGCATACAGAACCGTAAGATGTCCTAAGTTGTCGTACGATGTTCAAAGGAATCGGACGAATTCATTAGGTTTATTTGGAGCATTTTTATTTTACGTACGGTATTATAATGTGTTGTTAGGATTTGTGAGGTTTCGTACTTTTTACCAACATGCTTTTCAAGGTGCTAATGTGACATACAGAGTCGTAAGATATTCTAAGTTTTCGTACGATGTTTAAACGACTCGGAGGAATTCATTAGGTTTTTTGGAGTTTTATAATTTCGTACGGTGTTGTAAGGTGTTGTTAGGTGTTGTAAAGGGTCCAACATTATACTAACGTGCTTTTCAAAGTGCTAATATGGCATAAAGAGTCGTAAGATGTCTTAAGTTGGCGTATGACGTTCAAAGGACTCGGACGAATTAATTAGGTGTATTATGGAGTTTTAAAGTTTCTACGGTGATGTAAGATGTTCTTAGGAGTTGTAATGCGTCCTTAATTATTCTTACGTGCTTTTTTTGTTGCTAATGTCACATACTGAGTCGTAACATGTCCTGAGTTGTCGTACGATGGTCAAAGGACTTGGACAAATTCATTAGGTTTATTATGGAGTTTCAAGGTTTTGTTCGGTGTTGTTAGGAGTTGTAAGGTGTCCTATATTATACTAACGTGCTTTTCAAGGTGCTAATGTGCATACAGAACCGTAAGATGTCCTAAGTTGTCGTACGATGTTCAAAGGAATCGGACGTATTCATTAGGTTTATTATGGAGTATTTTTATTTTACGTACGGTATTATAATGTGTTGTTAGGATTTGTGAGGTTTCGTACTTTTTACTAACATGCTTTTCAAGGTGCTTGATAGTCACTATGTATAGGTTGGACCCACCGGCTTGTCGGTGCTACTTTTGTATGTAATTGTTTGACTTGTAATGTTATTAGTGCTAGCGAACCTACGGGCGAATCTATAGATTCGCCCGCAGGCCATCATGTCTTTTGTATTAGGTATCGACTGGGCGAACCTATGTGCCCAGCGAACCTGTGTTGGTTCGCTGGATAGATTCGCTAGAGCGAATCTATCAGCGAACCTAACACCTATATATTGTAACCTTATCTTCACATTTATACAACTTTTGCACATCTTTTACCAAGACTATTTCTCACTGATTTGTGTTGTGTAATCGTTCTATTGAGGTGCTAGGAGCTTATTTTACTTATCATTGTAGCTTATTAACCTCGATTGTGTGTTAGATCTTGTTATTGGGTTGTTTGGTTAATATTCACTTTGTTCTTCAAGTTTCGGACATATTTGTGTTAAACAAGTCAACAAAGCACTGAAATCACGATCTTTATGGACCAACAATATGGTATCAGAGCCTTAGTGCTCTTGATTGTTTGATTCAAGTGATTTTTGTGTTGATTTTTGAAGTTTTTGGGTCAAAACACTTTTGATTCTGTTTGAAGCTTGTTTCTTGTGTTTTGGAGTTGTATTTTGCTCAAGGTTTGTGGTATTTGGACATAGAAAGCTTTTAAAACAAACCTGTAGGCAAATGGTCAAGTTTTGAGGGTTTTCGAACTGTTTCCGTACTGTTTCAGGGTGGTTGAGCTACCAGCGAAACTATCTGTTCAACCAGCGAATCTGTTAGTTCATCCAGCGAACCTAATTCAAACTTCTGTCCTGTCTGGGTTGTGTTGTGGCCAGCGAATCTGATATATCATCGAACGAAAGTTCACTTGTTTGGCTGACTGTGCAAGCGAATCTGTGATTGCTTGTCAGCGAAACTGTTTGCTTGTCAGCGAATCTGTCACCAGCGAATCTACCAGCGAATCTGCTGTGTTCTTCGAGCGAATCTTGCCAGCGAATCTGTTTGTTTTCAGCGAATCTATTATCTGTTCAAAGTTATGACTTCTTCAACACTTAATATGAATGATCTAGACATCGTTCAACCTAACAGGCCACCGAGGCTTGTTAGTGGTGAAAACTTTGAAGATTGGAAAAGATGTTTAAAAGCGTTCTTCTACTACACGGACTACAACCAATGGGAATCTATAGTAAATGGCCCGCACGTGCCAACAACTGTTGAAGGAACCGTCACCTCAGTAAACACAGACCCAACCACTTTTACTGAAACAGATATCAAGTTACTGGATCGTGACAAGAAGGCATTAGGGGCACTGATACTTTGCTTACATCAGGACATCTTCAACCGGTTTGCAGAACACACAACTGCAAAGAGTCTGTATGATGCATTGTGTGAATTTTATGATGGCAATGAAGATCTGAAACTGGATAGAAAGGCTCAGGCTGAAAAGGAATTCAACTCTTTTGTGGGATATTCACAAGAGAACTTGACTGATATTACAAATAGATTCCTATCTGTGTCAAGTAATCTGAAGAAATATGATGAAAAGCTGGGCAATCACGAACAAGTTGCAAAATTGTTAGATTCTCTTCCTCCTCAATGGAGCCTTCAAATCAAGCTGCTGAAACAAGAGAGAAACTTTCCTGACTACAAACTGATGGACGTCATCAACAAGCTGAAGTCTTTCGACCTTGATGTAAAAAGAAGAGAATATAATCAGTCAATGATGGTTCCAAACATTCCGTCTCAAAATGCTGCACTTATCTCATCCGCTGCAAACTCTTATGTCTATAGTGCTGCATCTAGAGGACCATCAAGTCATGCGTCTGCTAAATCTGCTGGTGTTCCTTCAAATGTTGGTTCTAGCTCGAATGCGTCTGTCAGCACCCAGATTCCGTCAGACACTATGGCCTTATTTGGAATGTTTGTTCACAGTTATGAAGCTCTTGTTGCTGGTGAGTTGAAAGGTAAGGGTATGACAGTAGAAGATATGTATCAGGTGGACCCTGATGATCTGGAGGAAACAGATATTCAATGGCAGATGGCTATGCTCACTCTTCGTGCCAGACGATTCATGGAAAGAACTGGTAGAAGAAACTTTGGAAATCAAGGACAGAATGCTAAGCTGGGTTATGACAAGGGAAAGTTACGATGCTATAACTGCAAACAACTGGGCCACTTCAAGAGAGAATGCCCATTACCAATCGTTACTGAGCCAGTTAACTCTGCAAATCCAAGATCTGCTCCAATTCAAGAAAAGGTTGAGGAAGCAAAGTCAAAGAATGAAACTGCACTGCTCACCAACTTTGACTGGAGTGCAGAAATTGAAGAAACCAAGGAGGAGATTAACCATGCCCTTGTTGCTGAAATTACTGAGTTTGATCACAATGATATAAATCTCTTTGATCCGTTCAAAGAATTTTTTGGAAATGAAGAAGAAGAGAAAATGGAGGATGCTGTTAAAGTTCAATCAGGTGTTATTGCTCAAGGACATCTGAATCATTCAGGGTTAGTTTGTGAAGCCGCTGTAAATGAAGTAAAGCATGAGGAGGAGTCTAAGGCTAGCTTGGAAGAAATGATTGAAAAGGCAAGGCTGGATGCAGTCGATGAATTCAAAAGAAGCACTCCCTACTGTCAATGTGATCGTGCTCTGGCCGCCGAAAAACTGGTAATCGGTCTTCCTTATGATGTTATAGAAGATATGTGTTCATCTGCTTGCAAAATTCGTTTAATTGGCATATACAAAGCAAATAAATTGTTAATGTCAAACGAAAACGAATTAAAAAGAACCATCAAAGAGCTTAAATTAAGTGAATCAAAATATTTTGTTAAGTTAAGAGAAGCTTTAAAGGAAAATGAACACTTAAAAAGAACTCTTTTAGAAAAGAACTGTGAGATTAACTACTTGACTGAGCAAGTTACACTTGCTGAGTTTGAAGCAAGAAAGCTTAAAAATAAATTGCAGCAGTGGACCATATCGGGTATGAAAAGGGAAGAACTGTGCAAGAAACAAAGGGGGGCCAGAGTTAAGACAGGGTTGGGTCTTAGTAACAATGAAACATATGCCTATCCTCCACCGAGTACTTTCTGCTATTCTCCTACACCTATTCCTCATCCCTCAAATGAGTTAATTCAAGAGATTATGCAGAACGATACTGACAGTTCCATTGCAGGTTTAAGTGAAGTAAACCTTAAGGAAGTTAGAGAGGAGTACGCATATGGTGGGAGTGTTGGGCTCGGTTGTTCTGGCAGTAGTGATTGCAGTAGTTCTGATTCCAAGAAGTCTTTTGAAGACATTTGTTTAGATAATCCTGTTTGTAGTAATGTGACATATTCAGACAATTTCATGTTTAATAGTAATTTAGGGTGCTCCACTTCAAACCCTAATGTGTTGAATGATGATGATTTGATTAAAAATGTGTGTGTGAATGACAAAGACAAACTTTCAGGTCAAGTCTCTGAAAGTCAAACCAAAACAAACTGTTTTCAAAAGTTCTTCACTCACCAAATTCCATCTTTCACACCTGTGAGAATTTCAAAACCAAAAGAGAAGGAATCATCTTTTTCATACATTCTTAAACCAAAACCTGAATCTGATACTGTTAAAGTCACAACAAGTAAGTTAAAAGAACTCTATGACACTTACAGTGACTGTGACTCACAACTGTCTGAATGTGATGAGGAAATTGTAATGGATAAAATTCCTGTCAACAGAATTCCCAAAACCGGTTTGAAGTCTCACTGTTTTAAATGTGGAAATACTGGTCACACTGTCAAGCAATGCCCTAAGATAATCCAAAATTGCACAAAGCAAAAATCTTTGGGAAAAAGATTAAACACTTTTGTAAATAATTTCTTTTGTAATACTTCATCTGCTTCACCACCCAGGTACACAAAGACTTGGGTGCCTATTGCAAAGGTCTAACTTTTCTTTTCTTTTAATAAATGTCAGGAACATTCAAATGCCGTTGTAAATAGTCATTGGCATATTGACAGCGGATGTTCCAGACATATGACAGGATTGAAGGATCTTCTTACTAACTATAGGATCATAAATGGAGGTTATGTTGCTTTTGCGGGAGATAAGAAAGGTGGGAAGATGATTGGTCAAGGAGAAGTCTCAAATGGCTCACTTACTTTGGAAGACGTTAACTATGTTCCTGAACTGGCATTCAATCTTCTGAGTGTATCACAAATCTGTGATAAGAATATTCCTGTGATGTTTCTTCCAAATGAATGCCTGTTCTTGAAGCCAGAGTTTACCATTCCTGAAGATATGGTGATCATGCGAGCTCCGAGACGAAATGATACCTATATGCTGAATATGGGATCAACAGAATCAAACTCCACCGTGACATGTCTTCTGTCTAAAGCATCATCCTTTGAATCATTTTTGTGGCATAAACGTTTAGGACACATCAATTTTAAAATTCTGAATAAATTGGTTAAGAACAATTTGGTTAGGGGTTTACCACAAAAGGATTTTTCTGTGGTCGAGAAATGCATGGCTTGTGCTAGAGGAAAACAGCACAAAAAGCCACATAAACTCAAAATTACAAACACTATCTCAGAACCCCTCGAATTGTTACATACTGATTTATTCGGTCCAATAAGTGTCAAATCTATTGCTAAAAAGTCTTATTGCTTGGTTGTCACAGATGATTACTCAAGGTACACCTGGGTAAGATTCATGGCGAACAAGAGTGAGACTGCAGAAGAACTGATGAAGCTTATTCCTCTAATAGAGGTTCTTGGAAAGAAGAAGGTTCAGGCCATCAGAAGCGATAACGGAACTGAATTCAGAAACCACATCTTCAACTCCTTCTGTGAACAACGGGGTATTCTCAGACAGTTTAGCGCTGCTCGAACACCACAACAAAATGGTGTTGCTGAAAGGAAGAATCGAACCCTTGTTGAGGCCGCTAGAACTATGCTGATCGAGTCAAAACTTCCAATTATTTTCTGGGCAGAAGCGGTTAATTGTGCAGCTTATGTTCTTAACAGGGTACTGATTGTTAAAGAAAAGATGAAGACGTCATACCAACTGTTTCGAGGGATTAAGCCGCTGATTGATTTTCTACGCCCCTTTGGATGTTCTTGCACTCTTCTGAATACTCAAGATCAGAAGACGAAGTTTGGGGCTGTCTCTGATGAATGCTTCTTTGTGGGATACTCTAACACACAAAAGGCGTATCGCGTTTACAACAAGCGAACGCGGATTGTGCAAGAGTCCTACTATGTTGATTGGCAGGAATCAAACACTACCAGTATTGGTAGTGAACCGACTTGGTTTTATGATGCCACCACCATTTTCAAATCATTTAATCTTCCTGACTCTGACGATGATGACATCATCCCACACCCATCAGTTTCTATTTTCAATCATCCATCTACTCCATCACAATTACAACCTTCACAACCTTCAACATCAGCCACACAACTTCCTCCCACTTCATTTGACATTCCACAACCTCCACCACCTCAAACCCATGAAACTGTTCAAACTTCTCCATCAAATATTCCATCCACATCTACCACCATCCCATCACCTACACCTCCACAACCATCAAATCAAACACCCTCAACCGATCAAAATCCTTTACTACTCAACACCGACTTCAAAACCCTGAAAAACCACCCTCACGATTATATCATTGGATCTATTACCGATGGTGTGCGGACCCGGAGTCAGAGCGGCTTGATTAATGAATGTCTTTATGCTGCCTTTCTGTCTCAAGTCGTTCCAAAGAATTATAAACAGGCACTTGAAGATCCGAGTTGGGTGGATGCCATGCAGATGGAACTGCAGCAATTCAGGAAGCTCAAAGTTTGGGAACTGGTTGATCTTCCTCCTAACAAGTGTCCAATCGGCACTAAATGGGTTTTTCGGAACAAGCCAGATGATCGTGGTGTTGTAATTAGAAATAAAGCGAGACTGGTTGTTCAAGGTTTTGCCCAAGAGGAGGGAATTGACTATACCGAAGTTTTTGCTCCAGTCGCTCGCCTGGAAGCCATCAGAATCTTTCTTGCACATGCTGCGAACAAAAACTTTAAGGTTTATCAGATGGATGTAAAATGTGCATTTCTATACGGAGACATCGATGAGGAGATCTACGTATGTCAACCACCAGGCTTCGAGGATCCTGATTTCCCGTCAAAGGTTTACAAACTTGACAAATCCTTGTATGGGTTGCATCAAGCTCCTAGGATCTGGTATGAAACTCTGACACAGTATCTCCTCAGTAAAGGTTTCTCACGTGGGGCTATAGATATGACATTATTCAAGAAGGAGGTGGATGGCGAGCTGCTGATCGTTCAAGTGTATGTTGATGATATCATTTTAGGTTCGACTAATGAAGGGTTGTGTAGAGATTTTGAGAAGGTGATGATGGATCGTTTTGAGATGACTATAATGGGGGAGATGTGTTTCTTCTTGGGGCTGCAAGTGGAGCAAAAGCCTGATGGGATTCTAATCCACCAAGAGAAATATATCAAAGAAATCCTCACGAAGTTTGGCATGAATGATTCTTCTCCTGAATTGATTCCTTTTACTGCTCAAACATGCCTTACTTCCGATGATAATGGGAATCCTGTGGATGCTCATCGGTATCGCTCGATGATCGGATCTCTCATGTATCTGACTGCAAGTCGTCCAGATATTACATTTGCCGTGTGTTATTGTGCTCGTTTCCAAGCCAATCCAAAAGAATCACATGAAAAAGCTGTTAAACGAATTTTCCGTTACCTTAAGGGTTCCTCTCGTTTGGGACTTTGGTACCCAAAAGGTGGGAACTTTGATTTACATGCCTTTTCTGATAGTGATCATGCTGGTTGCAGGATTAACAGGAAATCAGTCACCGGCGGATGTCAATACCTTGGAGAATGTCTTGTTTCGTGGCAAAGCAAGAAGCAAACAACCGTCTCTCTGTCCACAGGAGAAGCAGAATACATTGCCGCTTCAAGTTGCTGTTGCCAAGTGCTGTGGATTCAACATCAGATGATGGATTATGGCATCAACTTTCTTCACACGCCACTCTTTTGTGACAATGAAGCTGCTGTTGGAATTGCCAAGAATCCTATTCATCACACTCGAACCAAGCACATTGAAACAAGAATTCATGCAATCAGGGATGCTCAGGAAAAGGGGTTTATTGATATTATTCCTATCGAAACTAGAAAGCAAAAAGCAGATCTTTTCACAAAAACTTTTGACAAACCACGTTTTTATGAATTGATCTCCATGCTTGGACTTATATCTTTTTGAAAACCTTTTTTTTGTGAGAATCCTTTTTGTAAATATGTAAATTATCTTTTTCCTGCTTTGAAAAATCCGTGGGTCACTCGTTTCATTGCTCCGTAACTTTATTTTATTTTATCTTCGTTTATTTTTCTTTTAATCCTATATATATATATATTTGGAAAATCTGAAAAACAAAAATTTCTTATTAGACGGCTATTATATAGAAATTTTGGGGGAGATATAAAAAGATTAACTATTTATAGTTTTTCAAATTTTGCTATTTCAGGATCTCCGTTTTGATTGGTGTTGAAGAGTCGTTGAAGGAGGTCAGAAGCATTGCGTTTGGGATATGTCAGATAGGCTCAGCCCGAAAACGAAGTAAACAGTGATTGAGCAGCCAAACATAACGCTCAAGATCTCGACAACAAGGACTATCTCCTTGACATGATTGGATTGCACAAAGATAATGGTTCTGTCAAAAATGGGTTGAGAGCGTCAAATCTTTGTCTTGATCTTCAAATCTTTGTCTTGATTTCCCTAAAAAATCCCAAATCACCCTCGCCCTATCCCCGAATCGAGTTTCTAGTATGCAAAACAAAAAAAAAAAAAAATAAATAAATAAATAAAGCTGCTAGTGATGCTCTTCGGAAAAGCCTCTGAGTGAGTTACTCGTTAACTCCTCAGAACGTTTTGAGTCAAGTGCTTAACTCCTCTGATATACGAAAGTATTGACCTGGAGTTGGTGGATCTTCTCTGCTATACGGAAGTATTGACCTGAAGATTCACCGAGCATGCTCAAATGTTTATCTCCTCTGTTATACGTGAGTATAGACCTGGAGCTCTAGACTATTTGAGTTTCCCAAATAATAAGTCGCATTGTATTCAAAATGAATCAATTGCTGACAAGCTCCACTCACAAAGAAAAGATGCAAAAAAAAATTGCACAAGTGTCAAAAGAAACAAATGCATCGGTCAACATTCAAAAGTTGATCATTGAAATTCAAGCAAAGTCAATAGTATTGCTCAGATATACCCTGATGACAGAACTTGTTCTTTTTACCTAGATGTCTGTGGGGACCGAGTTGTCTGAGTTTCTTCAATCAAACCATAAACATGATAAAAGAAGCTGCTAATCTCTTGTTGAAAAGACTAAGGCATGGGTTTAAATGGACAAACATATCTGCAATCCCGCCAATCGATGATTCTCCGGATTCTACTCAAAACATCATGAAGAATATATATCCTTTCTAGCGTTTAAAAACCGTCTCCTGTTATTCTATTTTTATTTTATTTTATTTTATTTTTATTACAAATCTTAGGATTATATATGTTTATGTTTATTTTTGGAGCGTTGATATCGTGGGACGTATTTACGGATTTACAAAGATTTTAAAATTTTAAGAAAATCCAAAAATATTTTGTTGTTTGTCTAGCGAACCTAAGGTTCGCCCGGAATCTCTTTGATTCGCTGACATGAAACATCCTTGTTTATGTGTCAGCGAACCTGCTGGCGAACCAGTTGGATGCCTTGACTTTTGGTCTTCCGGCGAACCTAAGGTTCGCTGGTCTGTCTGCCAGCGAACCTATGTGTGTATATATAGTCTGTGACAGCGAATTTTTTCTAATATTCGCTGTCATCTACTGTAGCACGTTTTTCAAATCTCAAAACTACCAACGTTCGATTCTCGCTATTTCCGGTCTTTTTCACAAATTAAACATCATTTAAGGGTCTGGTATGTGATCGATTTCAACTTAATCTCTGTTTAAACCCCTAATCGCACTCTTAACCTGCTCAAATCTGTTGTCGTGTGATTGTGTGTAAAAGAAATGAATGTTTTGGTGATAGTTGATAGGGTTTTACTTCATAACAGCCTCTATTAATGTTTACTTTGACCCGTTGTTGCTCTGTATGCTTTATAATGGTGAACTGTATGTGATTTTGGCCGTTTTTCAAAAACTAGGTTTTCCAGCGAACCTAAGTGTTCGTCTGGCGAATCTGAACGAAAGTTCAAGACTTCGAGCGAATCTATGTCGTTATGCTGCCCGCGCAACAACATAGATTCGCCCGACTGTTTCTAGCGAACCTATACATTCGCTCGACAACATTGACTGATTTTTCATGTCAGCGAATTTATAGGTTCTTGTGCCAAAATCTCAGGTTCGCTATACCAGCGAACCTAATTTCCAGCGAATCTATTTTCTGATTTTCAAATCTTCATTTCTGATCAATCTCCGTTTATTTTTCAGGCAAAATGTCGACTTTATTCTTTGAGAAAAAGCACAACATGTGTGCTTTACTCGACGAAAATTTTGAAAAGGCCAGCAGCTACAGAGACGCTATCAAGTGGCTGAAGTCGTCACACATACATCATGCCATCTCTCACTCTCCCACCATATACGAGACGCACGTTCGGGATTTCTGGCGAACTGCGGTCATGAATGTGTCGGTGCAGCCGTCACGTATATGTGCAAATGTCTGTGGCCGTGACTTGGCGTTTACTGAAGCCGATTTGGCCAGAATTCTAAGATTAGAAGAAGATGTTGGTGAAGAGGTGAGTTTGACAGCTGAAGAAGTTTATGGGGCATTCCGGACATCGGGGTATGAGGGTCCGATGCCCGGAGAGAAAAAGATGGAATTTGTGAAGTCGTACCTGATCCAGGAATGGAGGTATATAGCACATGTGTTCATTATGTGCCTGGATCACAGGAAGGGAGGTACGGACGGGCTGAACTTGGACTGGGCTCGAGCCATGATGCTGTTTTGCCGAGGGCAAAAAGCAAATCTTGCTAAGTTGATTTACAACTACATGCTCGAGAACATCCATGCCAGCAAGGGGGCAAAATGGCTAACGTATCCCAGATTCATTCAGATGATTCTGAATGATAAACTACCAAATCTGCCGGTGGAGGGTGCAGAATTAAAAATCTGGGATATGCATTCAAGGATATTCAAAGACTGTAAATCGGTGCGACCGGATTGTGTGGGTAGGATTACTTATTTGTGGGAAAATATGTATCCGGCTGAGAGATGGGTCTATATTCAGAGGTTGATTGAGTCGGAGAAGAAACGGGGCGGTGAAAATATTGAGGAGGTTGAGAAGAAGATTAGAAAAAGAAAGGCGTATGCAAAGGATAAAAATTATTCATTTGAACGGGAAGTGGATGAGATCCAAGATGAAATAGATGCTGGCAGGGAATTGAGAACTAAGAAAAGGTCTGATACAAACGCTGAGGGGTCAAAGAAGGCGAAGCATGATATGGGGGGTACATCTGCTGGGTCTGGTAATGAGTTGAAGGATGAGGTTGAGAAATTGAAGGCTGATCTGGCTGAGCTGAAAAGTAAACACGAAGAGTTGGAAAAGCAGGATGCAGAGAAATCGACAGTGATATATGAGATGGGTCGGATGATGAAGGACCAGCAATGTCTGTTGGTTAGAATCTTCAAAGAGTTAAATAGTTTGAAGGAGAATGCTGGAACTGAACCGGCTATGCCTGAGGCGGAACTGAACTCCTTAACGGATATTGCAAAGTATCCGTTAATGGATGTTGACTTTGGTGACAAAAGTAAGGGAAAAGCCGTGGAGGAAGAGTTTGATGAAGAGATGGGAATTGATTTGGATACATTTGAAGGGGATGAAGTGGTAGGAGGATCTGGTGTGGATTATACTTTGGTAGATGAACCTGATACTGATATTGATGCTGAAAGTGAGGAGGATATTGAGGATGAGCCGGAGACATACAAAGTGGAAGAAAAGGGAATGAGTTACCAATTTGAACACGCTGAGCTTGACAAATCCGAATGGTTCAGAAAAGAAGAAGAAGCTGTACCTGAAGTGCCGATATTCCAGCACTTAGATGAACCCAACACCAAACAGCAAGATAGACAGATCATAGCATGGAAATACAACTGTTTGGTGGAGGCGTATATGATTAAAAGGAGGGGTGGGGACATTACGTACGTCAAGAACCGAAAACACTTCGCCACCTTTCCTCGCTGGGACTTGCGTAGGCTTGCAAAGCTACCACTACTGGGAAAGGAAGATAGTGGCAGGGCTTGCGCGTTCGAAGCTGCTATTCAGGAGGCTGCCAAGTCTGATTTTGTTGAATTTGGATATCAGAAGCCGAAGAGGATGAGGCAGAAGGTGGATAAACATTGGGTGTCGTGGAAGGGCAAGATTGTTTTGAAGATTGCTGCACCGAAAGTGATGACAAGGGTCAGGGTCCCAGACACTCAGCCACCGAGACTGCAGAATTTCATGAAATGGTTTTATGACAATAGCACTGGGGAAGCCGTCATCAGACTTCAAGGGGAAGACCGTCCTGAAATACGTTTGTTCGATCCTATGGAGGTCTTCTCTTTCTGTGATGAAGATTTGAAGGAGTTGTGCGAGCACAGAATTAAGCACGGGGCTGGAGATGACACTGCAGCTGAAGCGAACCTGTTTGTAAAGGTCGCAAACAAAGCCCGGGGGATTCGTGCTGAACTTAAAGCTGTGAATGAAAGATTGAGGAGGTCGGATGATCTGCAAATGGAGATGGATGACCTGACAAGACAGCTCGATCAAACTATCGAACAAAGGTTTGAGAAACCAGTTGAAGTGATTGATTTGGAAGTGGTAAGCGAGGAGCCAACTGCTGAGATTCAGGCGGAAACGACAGTTCAACTTGAGCCTGATACTGAGGTCGCTGATACAGAGTTTTTGGATTCAATGCTAAATCTAAGTGAAGATGAGGCCGGAACTGAAGACTATACAAACCCAATGGCCGGGATCAAAGAAAGGGCAGGAGCTTTTATTGAACATCTTTGAAGCCATAAAGACGGAGCTAATCAGAAGACTTCCCCAGGTGAGGTCCAACCTAGGGGGAGTATTGATACTCACTATGTATAGGTTGGACCCACCGGCTTGTCGGTGCTACTTTTGTATGTAATTGTTTGACTTGTAATGTTATTAGTGCTAGCGAACCTACGGGCGAATCTATAGATTCGCCCACAGGCCATCATGTCTTTTGTATTAGGTATCGACTGGGCGAACCTATGTGCCCAGCGAACCTGTGTTGGTTCGCTGGATAGATTCGCTAGAGCGAATCTATCAGCGAACCTAACACCTATATATTGTAACCTTATCTTCACATTTATACAACTTTTGCACATCTTTTACCAAGACTATTTCTCACTGATTTGTGTTGTGTAATCGTTCTATTGAGGTGCTAGGAGCTTATTTTACTTATCATTGTAGCTTATTAACCTCGATTGTGTGTTAGATCTTGTTATTGGGTTGTTTGGTTAATATTCACTTTGTTCTTCAAGTTTCGGACATATTTGTGTTAAACAAGTCAACAAAGCACTGAAATCACGATCTTTATGGACCAACAGTGCTAATGTGACATACAGAGTCGTAAGATATTCTAAGTTTTCGTACGATGTTTAAATGACTCGGATGAATTCATTAGGTTTTTTTTTGGAGTTTTATAATTTCGTACGGTGTTGTTAGGAGTTTTAAAGATTCCAACATTATACTAACATGCTTTTCAAAGTGCTAATATGGCATAAAGACTCGTAAGATGTCTTAAGTTGGCGTATGACGTTCAAAGGACTCGGACGAATTCATTAGGTGTATTATGGAGTTTTAAAGTTTCGTACGGGGATGTAAGATGTTCTTAGGAGTTGTAATGCTTCCTTAATTATTCTAACATGCTTTTCATGTTACTAATGTCGCATACTGAGTCGTAACATGTCCTGAGTTGTCGTACGATGTTCAAAGGACTTGGACAAATTCATTAGGTTTTTTATGGAGTTTTAAGGTTTTGTTCGATGTTGTTAGGAGTTGTAAGGTGTCCTATATTATACTAACGTGCTTATCAAGGTGATAATGTGCATACAGAGCCATAAGATGTCCTAAGTTGTCGTACGATGTTCAAAGGAATCGGATGAATTCATTAGGTTTATTATGGAGTATTTTTATTTTACGTACGGTATTATAATGTGTTGTTAGGATTTGTGAGGTTTCGTACTTTTTACCAACATGCTTTTCAAGGTGCTAATGTGTCATACAAAGTCATAAAATATTCTAAATTTTCGTACGATGTTTAAATGACTCGGAGGAATTCATTAGGTTTTTTTGGAGTTTTATAATTTCGTACGGTGTTGTAAGGTGTTGTAAGGAGTTGTAAAGGGTCCAACAATATACTAACGTGCTTTTCAAAGTGCTAATATGGCATAAAGAGTCGTAAGATGTCTTAAGTTGGCGTATGACGTTCAAAGGACTCGGACGAATTAATTAGGTGTATTATGGAGTTTTAAAGTTTCTACGGTGATGTAAGATGTTCTTAGGAGTTGTAATGCGTCCTTAATTATTCTTACGTGCTTTTTTTGTTGCTAATGTCGCATACTGAGTCGTAACATGTCCTGAGTTGTCGTACGATGTTCAAAGGACTTGGAAAAATTCATTAGGTTTATTATGGAGTTTCAAGGTTTTGTTCGGTGTTGTTAGGAGTTGTAAGGTGTCCTATATTATACTAACGTGCTTTTCAAGGTGCTAATGTGCATACAGAACCGTAAGATGTCCTAAGTTGTCGTACGATGTTCAAAGGAATCGGACGAATTCATTAGGTTTATTATGGAGCATTTTTATTTTACGTACGGTATTATAAAGTGTTGTTAGGATTTGTGAGGTTTCGTACTTTTTACCAACATGCTTTTCAATGTGCTAATGTGACATACAGAGTCGTAAGATATTCTAAGTTTTCGTACGATGTTTAAATGACTCGGATGAATTCATTAGGTTTTTTTTTGGAGTTTTATAATTTCGTACGGTGTTGTTAGGAGTTTTAAAGATTCCAACATTATACTAACATGCTTTTCAAAGTGCTAATATGGCATAAAGACTCGTAAGATGTCTTAAGTTGGCGTATGACGTTCAAAGGACTCGGACGAATTCATTAGGTGTATTATGGAGTTTTAAAGTTTCGTACGGGGATGTAAGATGTTCTTAGGAGTTGTAATGCTTCCTTAATTATTCTAACGTGCTTTTCATGTTACTAATGTCGCATACTGAGTCGTAACATGTCCTGAGTTGTCGTACGATGTTCAAAGGACTTGGACAAATTCATTAGGTTTATTATGGAGTTTTAAGGTTTTGTTCGATGTTGTTAGGAGTTGTAAGGTGTCCTATATTATACTAACGTGCTTATCAAGGTGATAATGTGCATACAGAGCCGTAAGATGTCCTAAGTTGTCGTACGATGTTCAAAGGAATCGGATGAATTCATTAAGTTTATTATGGAGTATTTTTATTTTACTTACGGTATTATAATGTGTTGTTAGGATTTGTGAGGTTTCGTACTTTTTACCAATATGCTTTTCAAGGTGCTAATGTGTCATACAGAGTCGTAAGATATTCTAAATTTTCGTACGATGTTTAAATGACTCGGAGGAATTCATTAGGTTTTTTTGGAGTTTTATAATTTCGTACGGTGTTGTAAGGTGTTGTTAGGAGTTGTAAAGGGTCCAACATTATACTAACGTGCTTTTCAAAGTGCTAATATGGCATAAAGAGTCGTAAGATGTCTTAAGTTGGCGTATGACGTTCAAAGGACTCGGACGAATTAATTAGGTGTATTATGGAGTTTTAAAGTTTCTACGGTGATGTAAGATGTTCTTATGAGTTGTAATGCGTCCTTAATTATTCTTACGTGCTTTTTTTGTTGCTAATGTCGCATACTGAGTCGTAACATGTCCTGAGTTGTCGTACGATGTTCAAAGGACTTGGACAAATTCATTAGGTTTATTATGAAGTTTCAAGGTTTTGTTCGGTGTTGTTAGGAGTTGTAAGGTGTCCTATATTATACTAACATGCTTTTCAAGGTGCTAATGTGCATACAGAACCGTAAGATGTCCTAAGTTGTCGTACGATGTTCAAAGGAATCGGACGAATTCATTAGGTTTATTATGGAGTATTTTTATTTTACGTACGGTATTATAATGTGTTGTTAGGATTTGTGAGGTTTCGTACTTTTTACCAACATGCTTTTCAAGTTGCTAATGTGACATACAGAGTCGTAAGATATTCTTAGTTTCGTACGATGTTTAAATGGATCGGATAAATTCATTAGGTATTTTTTGGAATTTTATAATTTCGTACGGTGTTGTTAGGAGTTTTAAAGATTCCAACATTATACTAACATGCTTTTCAAAGTGCTAATATGGCATAAAGAGTCGTAAGATGTCTTAAGTTGGCGTATGACGTTCAAAGGACTCGGACGAATTCATTAGGTGTATTATGGAGTTTTAAAGTTTCGTACGGGGATGTAAGATGTTCTTAGGAGTTGTAATGCTTCCTTAATTATTCTAACGTGCTTTTCATGTTACTAATGTCGCATACTGAGTCGTAACATGTCCTGAGTTGTCGTACGATGTTCAAAGGACTTGGACAAATTCATTAGGTTTATTATGGAGTTTTAAGGTTTTGTTCGATGTTGTTAGGAGTTGTAAGGTGTCCTATATTATACTAACGTGCTTATCAAGGTGATAATGTGCATACAGAGCCGTAAGATGTCCTAAGTTGTCGTACGATGTTCAAAGGAATCGGATGAATTCATTAAGTTTATTATGGAGTATTTTTATTTTACTTACGGTATTATAATGTGTTGTTAGGATTTGTGAGGTTTCGTACTTTTTACCAATATGCTTTTCAAGGTGCTAATGTGTCATACAGAGTCGTAAGATATTCTAAGTTTTCGTACGATGTTTAAATGACTCGGATGAATTCATTAGGTTTTTTTTTGGAGTTTTATAATTTCGTACGGTGTTGTTAGGAGTTTTAAAGATTCCAACATTATACTAACATGCTTTTCAAAGTGCTAATATGGCATAAAGACTCGTAAGATGTCTTAAGTTGGCGTATGACGTTCAAAGGACTCGGACGAATTCATTAGGTGTATTATGGAGTTTTAAAGTTTCGTACGGGGATGTAAGATGTTCTTAGGAGTTGTAATGCTTCCTTAATTATTCTAACGTGCTTTTCATGTTACTAATGTCGCATACTGAGTCGTAACATGTCCTGAGTTGTCGTACGATGTTCAAAGGACTTGGACAAATTCATTAGGTTTATTATGGAGTTTTAAGGTTTTGTTCGATGTTGTTAGGAGTTGTAAGGTGTCCTATATTATACTAACGTGCTTATCAAGGTGATAATGTGCATACAGAGCCGTAAGATGTCCTAAGTTGTCGTACGATGTTCAAAGGAATCGGATGAATTCATTAAGTTTATTATGGAGTATTTTTATTTTACTTACGGTATTATAATGTGTTGTTAGGATTTGTGAGGTTTCGTACTTTTTACCAATATGCTTTTCAAGGTGCTAATGTGTCATACAGAGTCGTAAGATATTCTAAATTTTCGTACGATGTTTAAATGACTCGGAGGAATTCATTAGGTTTTTTTGGAGTTTTATAATTTCGTACGGTGTTGTAAGGTGTTGTTAGGAGTTGTAAAGGGTCCAACATTATACTAACGTGCTTTTCAAAGTGCTAATATGGCATAAAGAGTCGTAAGATGTCTTAAGTTGGCGTATGACGTTCAAAGGACTCGGACGAATTAATTAGGTGTATTATGGAGTTTTAAAGTTTCTACGGTGATGTAAGATGTTCTTATGAGTTGTAATGCGTCCTTAATTATTCTTACGTGCTTTTTTTGTTGCTAATGTCGCATACTGAGTCGTAACATGTCCTGAGTTGTCGTACGATGTTCAAAGGACTTGGACAAATTCATTAGGTTTATTATGAAGTTTCAAGGTTTTGTTCGGTGTTGTTAGGAGTTGTAAGGTGTCCTATATTATACTAACGTGCTTTTCAAGGTGCTAATGTGCATACAGAACCGTAAGATGTCCTAAGTTGTCGTACGATGTTCAAAGGAATCGGACGAATTCATTAGGTTTATTATGGAGTATTTTTATTTTACGTACGGTATTATAATGTGTTGTTAGGATTTGTGAGGTTTCGTACTTTTTACCAACATGCTTTTCAAGTTGCTAATGTGACATACAGAGTCGTAAGATATTCTTAGTTTCGTACGATGTTTAAATGGATCGGATAAATTCATTAGGTATTTTTTGGAATTTTATAATTTCGTACGGTGTTGTTAGGAGTTTTAAAGATTCCAACATTATACTAACATGCTTTTCAAAGTGCTAATATGGCATAAAGAGTCGTAAGATGTCTTAAGTTGGCGTATGACGTTCAAAGGACTCGGACGAATTAATTAGGTGTATTATGGAGTTTTAAAGTTTCGTACGGTGATGAAAGTTGTTCTTAGGAGTTGTAATGCTTCCTTAATTATTCTAACGTGCTTTTCATGTTGCCAATGTCGCATACTGAGTCGTAACATGTCCTGAGTTGTCGTACGATGTTCAAAGGACTTGGACAAATTCATTAGGTTTATTATGGAGTTTTAAGGTTTTGTTCGGTGTTGTTAGGAGTTGTAAGGTGTCCTATATTATACTAACGTGCTTTTCAAGGTGATAATGTGCATACAGAGCCGTAAGATGTCCAAAGTTGTCGTACGATGTTCAAAGGAATCGGATGAATTCATTAGGTTTATTATGGAGTATTTTTATTTTAAGTACGGTATTATAATGTGTTGTTAGGATTTGTGAGGCTTCGTACTTTTTACCAACATGCTTTTCAAGGTGCTAATGTGACATACAGAGTCGTAAGATATTCTAAGTTTTCGTACGATGTTTAAATGACTCGGAGGAATTCATTAGGTTTTTTTTTGGAGTTTTATAATTTCGTACGGTGTTGTAAGGTGTTGTTAGGAGTTGTAAAGGGTCCAACATTATACTAACGTGCTTTTCAAAGTGCTAATATGGCATAAAGAGTCGTAAGATGTCTTAAGTTGGCGTATGACGTTCAAAGGACTCGGACGAATTCATTAGGTGTATTATGTAGTTTTAAAGTTTCGTACGGTGATGTAAGATGTTCTTAGGAGTTCTAATGCTTCCTTAATTATTCTAACGTGCTTTTTTTGTTGCTAATGTCGCATACTGAGTCGTAACATGTCCTGAGTTGTCGTACGATGTTCAAAGGACTTGGACAAATTCATTAGTTTTATTATGGAGTTTCAAGGTTTTGTTCGGAGTTCTTAGGAGTTGTAAGGTGTCCTATATTATACTAACTTGCTTTTCAAGGAGCTAATGTGCATACAGAGCCGTAAGATGTCCTAAGTTGTCGTACGATGTTCAAAGGAATCGGACGAATTAATTAGGTTTATTATGGAGTATTTTTATTTTACGTACGGTATTATAATGTGTTGTTAGGATTTGTGAGGTTTCGTACTTTTTACCAACATGCTTTTCAAGTTGCTAATGTGACATACAGAGTCGTAAGATATTCTAAGTTTCGTACGATGTTTAAATGGATCGGATAAATTCATTAGGTTTTTTTTGGAGTTTTATAATTTCGTACGGTGTTGTTAGGAGTTTTAAAGATTCCAACATTATACTAACATGCTTTTCAAAGTGCTAATATGGCATAAAGAGTCGTAAGATGTCTTAAGTTGGCGTATGACGTTCAAAGGACTCGGACGAATTCATTAGGTGTATTATGGAGTTTTAAAGTTTCGTACGGGGATGTAAGATGTTCGTAGGAGTTGTAATGCTTCCTTAATTATTCTAACGTGCTTTTCATGTTACTAATGTCGCATACTGAGTCGTAACATGTCCTGAGTTGTCGTACGATGTTCAAAGGACTTGGACAAATTCATTAGGTTTATTATGGAGTTTTAAGGTTTTGTTCGATGTTGTTAGGAGTTGTAAGGTGTCCTATATTATACTAACGTGCTTATCAAGGTGATAATGTGCATACAGAGCCGTAAGATGTCCTAAGTTGTCGTACGATGTTCAAAGGAATCGGATGAATTCATTAGGTTTATTATGGAGTATTTTTATTTTACTTACGGTATTATAATGTGTTGTTAGGATTTGTGAGGTTTCGTACTTTTTACCAATATGCTTTTCAAGGTGCTAATGTGTCATACAGAGTCGTAAGATATTCTAAATTTTCGTACGATGTTTAAATGACTCGGAGGAATTCATTAGGTTTTTTTGGAGTTTTATAATTTCGTACGGTGTTGTAAGGTGTTGTTAGCATTTGTAAAGGGTCCAACATTATACTAACGTGCTTTTCAAAGGGCTAATATGGCATAAAGAGTCGTAAGATGTCTTAAGTTGGCGTATGACGTTCAAAGGACTCGGACGAATTAATTAGGTGTATTATGGAGTTTTAAAGTTTCTACGGTGATGTAAGATGTTCTTATGAGTTGTAATGCGTCCTTAATTATTCTTACGTGCTTTTTTTGTTGCTAATGTCGCATACTGAGTGGTAACATGTCCTGAGTTGTCGTACGATGTTCAAAGGACTTGGACAAATTCATTAGGTTTATTATGAAGTTTCAAGGTTTTGTTCGGTGTTGTTAGGAGTTGTAAGGTGTCCTATATTATACTAACGTGCTTTTCAAGGTGCTAATGTGCATACAGAACCGTAAGATGTCCTAAGTTGTCGTACGATGTTCAAAGGAATCGGACGAATTCATTAGGTTTATTATGGAGTATTTTTATTTTACGTACGGTATTATAATGTGTTGTTAGGATTTGTGAGGTTTCGTACTTTTTACCAACATGCTTTTCAAGTTGCTAATGTGACATACAGAGTCGTAAGATATTCTAAGTTTCGTACGATGTTTAAATGGATCGGATAAATTCATTAGGTTTTTTTTGGAGTTTTATAATTTCGTACGGTGTTGTTAGGAGTTTTAAAGATTCCAACATTATACTAACATGCTTTTCAAAGTGCTAATATGGCATAAAGAGTCGTAAGATGTCTTAAGTTGGCGTATGACGTTCAAAGGACTCGGACGAATTCATTAGGTGTATTATGGAGTTTTAAAGTTTCGTACGGGGATGTAAGATGTTCTTAGGAGTTGTAATGCTTCCTTAATTATTCTAACGTGCTTTTCATGTTGCCAATGTCGCATACTGAGTCGTAACGTGTCCTGAGTTGTCGTACGATGTTCAAAGGACTTGGACAAATTCATTAGGTTTATTATGGAGTTTTAAGGTTTTGTTCGGTGTTGTTAGTAGTTGTAAGGTGTCCTATATTATACTAACGTGCTTATCAAGGTGATAATGTGCATACAGAGCCGTAAGATGTCCTAAGTTGTCGTACGATGTTCAAAGGAATCGGATGAATTCATTAGGTTTATTATGGAGTATTTTTATTTTACGTACGGTATTAAAATGTGTTGTTAGGATTTGTGAGGTTTCGTACTTTTTACCAACATGCTTTTCAAGGTGCTAATGTGACATACAGAGTCGTAAGATATTCTAAGTTTTCGTACGATGTTTAAATGACTCGGAGGAATTCATTAGGTTTTTTTTAGAGTTTTATAATTTCGTACGGTGTTGTAAGGTGTTGTTAGGAGTTGTAAAGGGTTCAACATTATACTAACGTGCTTTTCAAAGTGCTAATATGGCATAAAGAGTCGTAAGATGTCTTAAGTTGGCGTATGACGTTCAAAGGACTCGGACGAATTAATTAGGTGTATTATGGAGTTTTAAAGTTTCTACGGTGATGTAAGATGTTCTTAGGAGTTGTAATGCGTCCTTAATTATTCTTACGTGCTTTTTTTGTTGCTAATGTCGCATACTGAGTCGTAACATGTCCTGAGTTGTCGTACGATGTTCAAAGGACTTGGAAAAATTCATTAGGTTTATTATGGAGTTTCAAGGTTTTGTTCGGTGTTGTTAGGAGTTGTAAGGTGTCCTATATTATACTAACGTGCTTTTCAAGGTGCTAATGTGCATACAGAACCGTAAGATGTCCTAAGTTGTCGTACGATGTTCAAAGGAATCGGACGAATTCATTAGGTTTATTATGGAGCATTTTTATTTTACGTACGGTATTATAATGTGTTGTTAGGATTTGTGAGGTTTCGTACTTTTTACCAACATGCTTTTCAAGGTGCTAATGTGACATACAGAGTCGTAAGATATTCTAAGTTTTCGTACGATGTTTAAACGACTCGGAGGAATTCATTAGGTTTTTTTGGAGTTTTATAATTTCGTACGGTGTTGTAAGGTGTTGTTAGATGTTGTAAAGGGTCCAACATTATACTAACGTGCTTTTCAAAGTGCTAATATGGCATAAAGAGTCGTAAGATGTCTTAAGTTGGCGTATGACGTTTAAAGGACTCGGACGAATTAATTAGGTGTATTATGGAGTTTTAAAGTTTCTACGGTGATGTAAGATGTTCTTAGGAGTTGTAATGCGTCCTTAATTATTCTTACGTGCTTTTTTTGTTGCTAATGTCGCATACTGAGTCGTAACATGTCCTGAGTTGTCGTACGATGTTCAAAGGACTTGGAAAAATTCATTAGGTTTATTATGGAGTTTCAAGGTTTTGTTCGGTGTTGTTAGGAGTTGTAAGGTGTCCTATATTATACTAACGTGCTTTTCAAGGTGCTAATGTGCATACAGAACCGTAAGATGTCCTAAGTTGTCGTACGATGTTCAAAGGAATCGGACGAATTCATTAGGTTTATTATGGAGCATTTTTATTTTACGTACGGTATTATAAAGTGTTGTTAGGATTTGTGAGGTTTCGTACTTTTTACCAACATGCTTTTCAATGTGCTAATGTGACATACAGAGTCGTAAGATATTCTAAGTTTTCGTACGATGTTTAAATGACTCCGATGAATTCATTAGGTTTTTTTTGGAGTTTTATAATTTCGTACGGTGTTGTTAGGAGTTTTAAAGATTCCAACATTATACTAACATGCTTTTCAAAGTGCTAATATGGCATAAAGACTCGTAAGATGTCTTAAGTTGGCGTATGACGTTCAAAGGACTCGGACGAATTCATTAGGTGTATTATGGAGTTTTAAAGTTTCGTACGGGGATGTAAGATGTTCTTAGGAGTTGTAATGCTTCCTTAATTATTCTAACGTGCTTTTCATGTTACTAATGTCGCATACTGAGTCGTAACATGTCCTGAGTTGTCGTACGATGTTCAAAGGACTTGGACAAATTCATTAGGTTTATTATGGAGTTTTAAGGTTTTGTTCTATGTTGTTAGGAGTTGTAAGGTGTCCTATATTATACTAACGTGCTTATCAAGGTGATAATGTGCATACAGAGCCGTAAGATGTCCTAAGTTGTCGTACGATGTTCAAAGGAATCGGATGAATTCATTAGGTTTATTATGGAGTATTTTTATTTTACTTACGGTATTATAATGTGTTGTTAGGATTTGTGAGGTTTCGTACTTTTTACCAATATGCTTTTCAAGGTGCTAATGTGTCATACAGAGTCGTAAGATATTCTAAATTTTCGTACGATGTTTAAATGACTCGGAGGAATTCATTAGGTTTTTTTGGAGTTTTATAATTTCGTACGGTGTTGTAAGGTGTTGTTAGGAGTTGTAAAGGGTCCAACATTATACTAACGTGCTTTTCAAAGTGCTAATATGGCATAAAGAGTCGTAAGATGTCTTAAGTTGGCGTATGACGTTCAAAGGACTCGGACGAATTAATTAGGTGTATTATGGAGTTTTAAAGTTTCTACGGTGATGTAAGATGTTCTTATGAGTTGTAATGCGTCCTTAATTATTCTTACGTGCTTTTTTTGTTGCTAATGTCGCATACTGAGTCGTAACATGTCCTGAGTTGTCGTACGATGTTCAAAGGACTTGGACAAATTCATTAGGTTTATTATGAAGTTTCAAGGTTTTGTTCGGTGTTGTTAGGAGTTGTAAGGTGTCCTATATTATACTAACGTGCTTTTCAAGGTGCTAATGTGCATACAGAACCGTAAGATGTCCTAAGTTGTCGTACGATGTTCAAAGGAATCGGACGAATTCATTAGGTTTATTATGGAGTATTTTTATTTTACGTACGGTATTATAATGTGTTGTTAGGATTTGTGAGGTTTCGTACTTTTTACCAACATGCTTTTCAAGTTGCTAATGTGACATACAGAGTCGTAAGATATTCTTAGTTTCGTACGATGTTTAAATGGATCGGATAAATTCATTAGGTATTTTTTGGAGTTTTATAATTTCGTACGGTGTTGTTAGGAGTTTTAAAGATTCCAACATTATACTAACATGCTTTTCAAAGTGCTAATATGGCATAAAGAGTCGTAAGATGTCTTAAGTTGGCGTATGACGTTCAAAGGACTCGGACGAATTAATTAGGTGTATTATGGAGTTTTAAAGTTTCGTACGGTGATGAAAGTTGTTCTTAGGAGTTGTAATGCTTCCTTAATTATTCTAACGTGCTTTTCATGTTGCCAATGTCGCATACTGAGTCGTAACATGTCCTGAGTTGTCGTACGATGTTCAAAGGACTTGGACAAATTCATTAGGTTTATTATGGAGTTTTAAGGTTTTGTTCGGTGTTGTTAGGAGTTGTAAGGTGTCCTATATTATACTAACGTGCTTTTCAAGGTGATAATGTGCATACAGAGCCGTAAGATGTCCAAAGTTGTCGTACGATGTTCAAAGGAATCGGATGAATTCATTAGGTTTATTATGGAGTATTTTTATTTTAAGTACGGTATTATAATGTGTTGTTAGGATTTGTGAGGCTTCGTACTTTTTACCAACATGCTTTTCAAGGTGCTAATGTGACATACAGAGTCGTAAAAAATTCTAAGTTTTCGTACGATGTTTAAATGACTCGGAGGAATTCATTAGGTTTTTTTTTGGAGTTTTATAATTTCGTACGGTGTTGTAAGGTGTTGTTAGGAGTTGTAAAGGGTCCAACATTATACTAACGTGCTTTTCAAAGTGCTAATATGGCATAAAGAGTCGTAAGATGTCTTAAGTTGGCGTATGACGTTCAAAGGACTCGGACGAATTCATTAGGTGTATTATGTAGTTTTAAAGTTTCGTACGGTGATGTAAGATGTTCTTAGGAGTTGTAATGCTTCCTTAATTATTCTAACGTGCTTTTTTTGTTGCTAATGTCGCATACTGAGTCGTAACATGTCCTGAGTTGTCGTACGATGTTCAAAGGACTTGGACAAATTCATTAGTTTTATTATGGAGTTTCAAGGTTTTGTTCGGAGTTCTTAGGAGTTGTAAGGTGTCCTATATTATACTAACTTGCTTTTCAAGGAGCTAATGTGCATACAGAGCCGTAAGATGTCCTAAGTTGTCGTACGATGTTCAAAGGAATCGGACGAATTCATTAGGTTTATTATGGAGTATTTTTATTTTACGTACGGTATTATAATGTGTTGTTAGGATTTGTGAGGTTTCGTACTTTTTACCAACATGCTTTTCAAGTTGCTAATGTGACATACAGAGTCGTAAGATATTCTAAGTTTCGTACGATGTTTAAATGGATCGGATAAATTCATTAGGTTTTTTTTGGAGTTTTATAATTTCGTACGGTGTTGTTAGGAGTTTTAAAGATTCCAACATTATACTAACATGCTTTTCAAAGTGCTAATATGGCATAAAGAGTCGTAAGATGTCTTAAGTTGGCGTATGACGTTCAAAGGACTCGGACGAATTCATTAGGTGTATTATGGAGTTTTAAAGTTTCGTACGGGGATGTAAGATGTTCTTAGGAGTTGTAATGCTTCCTTAATTATTCTAACGTGCTTTTCATGTTACTAATGTCGCATACTGAGTCGTAACATGTCCTGAGTTGTCGTACGATGTTCAAAGGACTTGGACAAATTCATTAGGTTTATTATGGAGTTTTAAGGTTTTGTTCGATGTTGTTAGGAGTTGTAAGGTGTCCTATATTATACTAACGTGCTTATCAAGGTGATAATGTGCATACAGAGCCGTAAGATGTCCTAAGTTGTCGTACGATGTTCAAAGGAATCAGATGAATTCATTAGGTTTATTATGGAGTATTTTTATTTTACTTACGGTATTATAATGTGTTGTTAGGATTTGTGAGGTTTCGTACTTTTTACCAATATGCTTTTCAAGGTGCTAATGTGTCATACAGAGTCGTAAGATATTCTAAATTTTCGTACGATGTTTAAATGACTCGGAGGAATTCATTAGGTTTTTTTGGAGTTTTATAATTTCGTACGGTGTTGTAAGGTGTTGTTAGCAGTTGTAAAGGGTCCAACATTATACTAACGTGCTTTTCAAAGGGCTAATATGGCATAAAGAGTCGTAAGATGTCTTAAGTTGGCGTATGACGTTCAAAGGACTCGGACGAATTAATTAGGTGTATTATGGAGTTTTAAAGTCTCTACGGTGATGTAAGATGTTCTTATGAGTTGTAATGCGTCCTTAATTATTCTTACGTGCTTTTTTTGTTGCTAATGTCGCATACTGAGTCGTAACATGTCCTGAGTTGTCGTACGATGTTCAAAGGACTTGGACAAATTCGTTAGGTTTATTATGAAGTTTCAAGGTTTTGTTCGGTGTTGTTAGGAGTTGTAAGGTGTCCTATATTATACTAACGTGCTTTTCAAGGTGCTAATGTGCATACAGAACCGTAAGATGTCCTAAGTTGTCGTACGATGTTCAAAGGAATCGGACGAATTCATTAGGTTTATTATGGAGTATTTTTATTTTACGTACGGTATTATAATGTGTTGTTAGGATTTGTGAGGTTTCGTACTTTTTACCAACATGCTTTTCAAGTTGCTAATGTGACATACAGAGTCGTAAGATATTCTAAGTTTCGTAAGATGTTTAAATGGATCGGATAAATTCATTAGGTTTTTTTTGGAGTTTAATAATTTCGTACGGTGTTGTTAGGAGTTTTAAAGATTCCAACATTATACTAACATGCTTTTCAAAGTGCTAATATGGCATAAAGAGTCGTAAGATGTCTTAAGTTGGCGTATGACGTTCAAAGGACTCGGACGAATTCATTAGGTGTATTATGGAGTTTTAAAGTTTCGTACGGGGATGTAAGATGTTCTTAGGAGTTGTAATGCTTCCTTAATTATTCTAACGTGCTTTTCATGTTACTAATGTCGCATACTGAGTCGTAACATGTCCTGAGTTGTCGTACGATGTTCAAAGGACTTGGACAAATTCATTAGGTTTATTATGGAGTTTTAAGGTTTTGTTCGATGTTGTTAGGAGTTGTAAGGTGTCCTATATTATACTAACGTGCTTTTCAAGGTGATAATGTGCATACAGAGCCGTAAGATGTCCAAAGTTGTCGTACGATGTTCAAAGGAATCGGATGAATTCATTAGGTTTATTATGGAGTATTTTTATTTTACTTACGGTATTATAATGTGTTGTTAGGATTTGTGAGGTTTCGTACTTTTTACCAATATGCTTTTCAAGGTGCTAATGTGTCATACAGAGTCGTAAGATATTCTAAATTTTCGTACGATGTTTAAATGACTCGGAGGAATTCATTAGGTTTTTTTGGAGTTTTATAATTTCGTACGGTGTTGTAAGGTGTTGTTAGCAGTTGTAAAGGGTCCAACATTATACTAACGTGCTTTTCAAAGGGCTAATATGGCATAAAGAGTCGTAAGATGTCTTAAGTTGGCGTATGACGTTCAAAGGACTCGGACGAATTAATTAGGTGTATTATGGAGTTTTAAAGTTTCTACGGTGATGTAAGATGTTCTTATGAGTTGTAATGCGTCCTTAATTATTCTTACGTGCTTTTTTTGTTGCTAATGTCGCATACTGAGTCGTAACATGTCCTGAGTTGTCGTACGATGTTCAAAGGACTTGGACAAATTCATTAGGTTTATTATGAAGTTTCAAGGTTTTGTTCGGTGTTGTTAGGAGTTTTTCAAGGTGCTAATGTGCATACAGAAACGTAAGATGTCCTAAGTTGTCGTACGATGTTCAAAGGAATCGGACGAATTCATTAGGTTTATTATGGAGTATTTTTATTTTACGTACGGTATTATAATGTGTTGTTAGGATTTGTGAGGTTTCGTACTTTTTACCAACATGCTTTTCAAGTTGCTAATGTGACATACAGAGTCGTAAGATATTCTAAGTTTCGTAAGATGTTTAAATGGATCGGATAAATTCATTAGGTTTTTTTTGGAGTTTAATAATTTCGTACGGTGTTGTTAGGAGTTTTAAAGATTCCAACATTATACTAACATGCTTTTCAAAGTGCTAATATGGCATAAAGAGTCGTAAGATGTCTTAAGTTGGCGTATGACGTTCAAAGGACTCGGACGAATTCATTAGGTGTATTATGGAGTTTTAAAGTTTCGTACGGGGATGTAAGATGTTCTTAGGAGTTGTAATGCTTCCTTAATTATTCTAACGTGCTTTTCATGTTACTAATGTCGCATACTGAGTCGTAACATGTCCTGAGTTGTCGTACGATGTTCAAAGGACTTGGACAAATTCATTAGGTTTATTATGGAGTTTTAAGGTTTTGTTCGATGTTGTTAGGAGTTGTAAGGTGTCCTATATTATACTAACGTGCTTTTCAAGGTGATAATGTGCATACAGAGCCGTAAGATGTCCAAAGTTGTCGTACGATGTTCAAAGGAATCGGATGAATTCATTAGGTTTATTATGGAGTATTTTTATTTTACTTACGGTATTATAATGTGTTGTTAGGATTTGTGAGGTTTCGTACTTTTTACCAATATGCTTTTCAAGGTGCTAATGTGTCATACAGAGTCGTAAGATATTCTAAATTTTCGTACGATGTTTAAATGACTCGGAGGAATTCATTAGGTTTTTTTGGAGTTTTATAATTTCGTACGGTGTTGTAAGGTGTTGTTAGCAGTTGTAAAGGGTCCAACATTATACTAACGTGCTTTTCAAAGGGCTAATATGGCATAAAGAGTCGTAAGATGTCTTAAGTTGGCGTATGACGTTCAAAGGACTCGGACGAATTAATTAGGTGTATTATGGAGTTTTAAAGTTTCTACAGTGATGTAAGATGTTCTTATGAGTTGTAATGCGTCCTTAATTATTCTTACGTGCTTTTTTTGTTGCTAATGTCGCATACTGAGTCGTAACATGTCCTGAGTTGTCGTACGATGTTCAAAGGACTTGGACAAATTCATTAGTTTTATTATGGAGTTTCAAGGTTTTGTTCGGAGTTCTTAGGAGTTGTAAGGTGTCCTATATTATACTAACTTGCTTTTCAAGGTGCTAATGTGCATACAGAGCCGTAAGATGTCCTAAGTTGTCGTACGATGTTCAAAGGAATCGGACGAATTCATTAGGTTTATTATGGAGTATTTTTATTTTACGTACGGTATTATAATGTGTTGTTAGGATTTGTGAGGTTTCGTACTTTTTGCCAACATGCTTTTCAAGTTGCTAATGTGACATACAGAGTCGTAAGATATTCTTAGTTTCGTACGATGTTTAAATGGATCGGATAAATTCATTAGGTATTTTTTGGAGTTTTATAATTTCGTACGGTGTTGTTACGAGTTTTAAAGATTCCAACATTATACTAACATGCTTTTCAAAGTGCTAATATGGCATAAAGAGTCGTAAGATGTCTTAAGTTGGCGTATGACGTTGAAAGGACTCGGACGAATTAATTAGGTGTATTATGGAGTTTTAAAGTTTCGTACGGTGATGAAAGATGTTCTTAGGAGTTGTAATGCTTCCTTAATTATTCTAACGTGCTTTTCATGTTGCCAATGTCGCATACTGAGTCGTAACATGTCCTGAGTTGTCGTACGATGTTCAAAGGACTTGGACAAATTCATTAGGTTTATTATGGAGTTTTAAGGTTTTGTTCGGTGTTGTTAGGAGTTGTAAGGTGTCCTATATTATACTAACGTGCTTTTCAAGGTGATAATGTGCATACAGAGCCGTAAGATGTCCAAAGTTGTCGTACGATGTTCAAAGGAATCGGATGAATTCATTAGGTTTATTATGGAGTATTTTTATTTTAAGTACGGTATTATAATGTGTTGTTAGGATTTGTGAGGTTTCGTACTTTTTACCAACATGCTTTTCAAGGTGCTAATGTGACATACAGAGTCGTAAGATATTCTAAGTTTTCGTACGATGTTTAAATGACTCGGAGGAATTCATTAGGTTTTTTTTTGGAGTTTTATAATTTCGTACGGTGTTGTAAGGTGTTGTTAGGAGTTGTAAAGGGTCCAACATTATACTAACGTGCTTTTCAAAGTGCTAATATGGCATAAAGAGTCGTAAGATGTCTTAAGTTGGCGTATGACGTTCAAAGGACTCGGACGAATTCATTAGGTGTATTATGTAGTTTTAAAGTTTCGTACGGTGATGTAAGATGTTCTTAGGAGTTGTAATGCTTCCTTAATTATTCTAACGTGCTTTTTTTGTTGCTAATGTCGCATACTGAGTCGTAACATGTCCTGAGTTGTCGTACGATGTTCAAAGGACTTGGACAAATTCATTAGTTTTATTATGGAGTTTCAAGGTTTTGTTCGGAGTTCTTAGGAGTTGTAAGGTGTCCTATATTATACTAACTTGCTTTTCAAGGTGCTAATGTGCATACAGAGCCGTAAGATGTCCTAAGTTGTCGTACGATGTTCAAAGGAATCGGACGAATTCATTAGGTTTATTATGGAGTATTTTTATTTTACGTACGGTATTATAATGTGTTGTTAGGATTTGTGAGGTTTCGTACTTTTTACCAACATGCTTTTCAAGTTGCTAATGTGACATACAGAGTCGTAAGATATTCTAAGTTTCGTACGATGTTTAAATGGATCGGATAAATTCATTAGGTTTTTTTTGGAGTTTTATAATTTCGTACGGTGTTGTTAGGAGTTTTAAAGATTCCAACATTATACTAACATGCTTTTCAAAGTGCTAATATGGCATAAAGAGTCGTAAGATGTCTTAAGTTGGCGTATGACGTTCAAAGGACTCGGACGAATTCATTAGGTGTATTATGGAGTTTTAAAGTTTCGTACGGGGATGTAAGATGTTCTTAGGAGTTGTAATGCTTCCTTAATTATTCTAACGTGCTTTTCATGTTGCCAATGTCGCATACTGAGTCGTAACGTGTCCTGAGTTGTCGTACGATGTTCAAAGGACTTGGACAAATTCATTAGGTTTATTATGGAGTTTTAAGGTTTTGTTCGGTGTTGTTAGTAGTTGTAAGGTGTCCTATATTATACTAACGTGCCTATCAAGGTGATAATGTGCATACAGAGCCGTAAGATGTCCTAAGTTGTCGTACGATGTTCAAAGGAATCGGATGAATTCATTAGGTTTATTATGGAGTATTTTTATTTTACGTACGGTATTATAATGTGTTGTTAGGATTTGTGAGGTTTCGTACTTTTTACCAACATGCTTTTCAAGGTGCTAATGTGACATACAGAGTCGTAAGATATTCTAAGTTTTCGTACGATGTTTAAATGACTCGGAGGAATTCATTAGGTTTTTTTTAGAGTTTTATAATTTCGTACGGTGTTGTAAGGTGTTGTTAGGAGTTGTAAAGGGTTCAACATTATACTAACGTGCTTTTCAAAGGGCTAATATGGCATAAAGAGTCGTAAGATGTCTTAAGTTGGCGTATGACGTTCAAAGGACTCAGACGAATTAATTAGGTGTATTATGGAGTTTTAAAGTTTCTACGGTGATGTAAGATGTTCTTATGAGTTGTAATGCGTCCTTAATTATTCTTACGTGCTTTTTTTGTTGCTAATGTCGCATACTGAGTCGTAACATGTCCTGAGTTGTCGTACGATGTTCAAAGGACTTGGACAAATTCATTAGGTTTATTATGAAGTTTCAAGGTTTTGTTCGGTGTTGTTAGGAGTTGTAAGGTGTCCTATATTATACTAACGTGCTTTTCAAGGTGCTAATGTGCATACAGAACCGTAAGATGTCCTAAGTTGTCGTACGATGTTCAAAGGAATCGGACGAATTCATTAGGTTTATTATGGAGTATTTTTATTTTACGTACGGTATTATAATGTGTTGTTAGGATTTGTGAGGTTTCGTACTTTTTGCCAACATGCTTTTCAAGTTGCTAATGTGACATACAGAGTCGTAAGATATTCTTAGTTTCGTACGATGTTTAAATGGATCGGATAAATTCATTAGGTATTTTTTGGAGTTTTATAATTTCGTACGGTGTTGTTAGGAGTTTTAAAGATTCCAACATTATACTAACATGCTTTTCAAAGTGCTAATATGGCATAAAGAGTCGTAAGATGTCTTAAGTTGGCGTATGACGTTGAAAGGACTCGGACGAATTAATTAGGTGTATTATGGAGTTTTAAAGTTTCGTACGGTGATGAAAGATGTTCTTAGGAGTTGTAATGCTTCCTTAATTATTCTAACGTGCTTTTCATGTTGCCAATGTCGCATACTGAGTCGTAACATGTCCTGAGTTGTCGTACGATGTTCAAAGGACTTAGACAAATTCATTAGGTTTATTATGGAGTTTTAAGGTTTTGTTCGGTGTTGTTAGGAGTTGTAAGGTGTCCTATATTATACTAACGTGCTTTTCAAGGTGATAATGTGCATACAGAGCCGTAAGATGTCCAAAGTTGTCGTACAATGTTCAAAGGAATCGGATGAATTCATTAGGTTTATTATGGAGTATTTTTATTTTAAGTACGGTATTATAATGTGTTGTTAGGATTTGTGAGGTTTCGTACTTTTTACCAACATGCTTTTCAAGGTGCTAATGTGACATACAGAGTCGTAAGATATTCTAAGTTTTCGTACGATGTTTAAATGACTCGGAGGAATTCATTAGGTTTTTTTTTGGAGTTTTATAATTTCGTACGGTGTTGTAAGGTGTTGTTAGGAGTTGTAAAGGGTCCAACATTATACTAACGTGCTTTTCAAAGTGCTAATATGGCATAAAGAGTCGTAAGATGTCTTAAGTTGGCGTATGACGTTCAAAGGACTAGGACGAATTCATTAGGTGTATTATGTAGTTTTAAAGTTTCGTACGGTGATGTAAGATGTTCTTAGGAGTTGTAATGCTTCCTTAATTATTCTAACGTGCTTTTTTTGTTGCTAATGTCGCATACTGAGTCGTAACATGTCCTGAGTTGTCGTACGATGTTCAAAGGACTTGGACAAATTTATTAGTTTTATTATGGAGTTTCAAGGTTTTGTTCGGAGTTCTTAGGAGTTGTAAGGTGTCCTATATTATACTAACTTGCTTTTCAAGGTGCTAATGTGCATACAGAGCCGTAAGATGTCCTAAGTTGTCGTACGATGTTCAAAGGAATCGGACGAATTCATTAGGTTTATTATGGAGTATTTTTATTTTACGTACGGTATTATAATGTGTTGTTAGGATTTGTGAGGTTTCGTACTTTTTACCAACATGCTTTTCAAGTTGCTAATGTGACATACAGAGTCGTAAGATATTCTAAGTTTCGTACGATGTTTAAATGGATCGGATAAATTCATTAGGTTTTTTTTGGAGTTTTATAATTTCGTACGGTGTTGTTAGGAGTTTTAAAGATTCCAACATTATACTAACATGCTTTTCAAAGTGCTAATATGGCATAAAGAGTCGTAAGATGTCTTAAGTTGGCGTATGACGTTCAAAGGACTCGGACGAATTCATTAGGTGTATTATGGAGTTTTAAAGTTTCGTACGGGGATGTAAGATGTTCTTAGGAGTTGTAATGCTTCCTTAATTATTCTAACGTGCTTTTCATGTTGCCAATGTCGCATACTGAGTCGTAACGTGTCCTGAGTTGTCGTACGATGTTCAAAGGACTTGGACAAATTCATTAGGTTTATTATGGAGTTTTAAGGTTTTGTTCGGTGTTGTTAGTAGTTGTAAGGTGTCCTATATTATACTAACGTGCCTATCAAGGTGATAATGTGCATACAGAGCCGTAAGATGTCCTAAGTTGTCGTACGATGTTCAAAGGAATCGGATGAATTCATTAGGTTTATTATGGAGTATTTTTATTTTACGTACGGTATTATAATGTGTTGTTAGGATTTGTGAGGTTTCGTACTTTTTACCAACATGCTTTTCAAGGTGCTAATGTGACATACAGAGTCGTAAGATATTCTAAGTTTTCGTACGATGTTTAAATGACTCGGAGGAATTCATTAGGTTTTTTTTAGAGTTTTATAATTTCGTACGGTGTTGTAAGGTGTTGTTAGGAGTTGTAAAGGGTTCAACATTATACTAACGTGCTTTTCAAAGGGCTAATATGGCATAAAGAGTCGTAAGATGTCTTAAGTTGGCGTATGACGTTCAAAGGACTCAGACGAATTAATTAGGTGTATTATGGAGTTTTAAAGTTTCTACGGTGATGTAAGATGTTCTTATGAGTTGTAATGCGTCCTTAATTATTCTTACGTGCTTTTTTTGTTGCTAATGTCGCATACTGAGTCGTAACATGTCCTGAGTTGTCGTACGATGTTCAAAGGACTTGGACAAATTCATTAGGTTTATTATGAAGTTTCAAGGTTTTGTTCGGTGTTGTTAGGAGTTGTAAGGTGTCCTATATTATACTAACGTGCTTTTCAAGGTGCTAATGTGCATACAGAACCGTAAGATGTCCTAAGTTGTCGTACGATGTTCAAAGGAATCGGACGAATTCATTAGGTTTATTATGGAGTATTTTTATTTTACGTACGGTATTATAATGTGTTGTTAGGATTTGTGAGGTTTCGTACTTTTTGCCAACATGCTTTTCAAGTTGCTAATGTGACATACAGAGTCGTAAGATATTCTTAGTTTCGTACGATGTTTAAATGGATCGGATAAATTCATTAGGTATTTTTTGGAGTTTTATAATTTCGTACGGTGTTGTTAGGAGTTTTAAAGATTCCAACATTATACTAACATGCTTTTCAAAGTGCTAATATGGCATAAAGAGTCGTAAGATGTCTTAAGTTGGCGTATGACGTTCAAAGGACTCGGACGAATTAATTAGGTGTATTATGGAGTTTTAAAGTTTCGTACGGTGATGAAAGATGTTCTTAGGAGTTGTAATGCTTCCTTAATTATTCTAACGTGCTTTTCATGTTGCCAATGTCGCATACTGAGTCGTAACATGTCCTGAGTTGTCGTACGATGTTCAAAGGACTTGGACAAATTCATTAGGTTTATTATGGAGTTTTAAGGTTTTGTTCGGTGTTGTTAGGAGTTGTAAGGTGTCCTATATTATACTAACGTGCTTTTCAAGGTGATAATGTGCATACAGAGCCGTAAGATGTCCAAAGTTGTCGTACGATGTTCAAAGGAATCGGATGAATTCATTAGGTTTATTATGGAGTATTTTTATTTTAAGTACGGTATTATAATGTGTTATTAGGATTTGTGAGGTTTCGTACTTTTTACCAACATGCTTTTCAAGGTGCTAATGTGACATACAGAGTCGTAAGATATTCTAAGTTTTCGTACGATGTTTAAATGACTCGGAGGAATTCATTAGGTTTTTTTTTGGAGTTTTATAATTTCGTACGGTGTTGTAAGGTGTTGTTAGGAGTTGTAAAGGGTCCAACATTATACTAACGTGCTTTTCAAAGTGCTAATATGGCATAAAGAGTCGTAAGATGTCTTAAGTTGGCGTATGACGTTCAAAGGACTCGGACGAATTCATTAGGTGTATTATGTAGTTTTAAAGTTTCGTACGGTGATGTAAGATGTTCTTAGGAGTTGTAATGCTTCCTTAATTATTCTAACGTGCTTTTTTTGTTGCTAATGTCGCATACTGAGTCGTAACATGTCCTGAGTTGTCGTACGATGTTCAAAGGACTTGGACAAATTCATTAGTTTTATTATGGAGTTTCAAGGTTTTGTTCGGAGTTCTTAGGAGTTGTAAGGTGTCCTATATTATACTAACTTGCTTTTCAAGGTGCTAATGTGCATACAGAGCCGTAAGATGTCCTAAGTTGTCGTACGATGTTCAAAGGAATCGGACGAATTCATTAGGTTTATTATGGAGTATTTTTATTTTACGTACGGTATTATAATGTGTTGTTAGGATTTGTGAGGTTTCGTAATTTTTACCAACATGCTTTTCAAGTTGCTAATGTGACATACAGAGTCGTAAGATATTCTAAGTTTCGTACGATGTTTAAATGGATCGGATAAATTCATTAGGTTTTTTTTGGAGTTTTATAATTTCGTACGGTGTTGTTAGGAGTTTTAAAGATTCCAACATTATACTAACATGCTTTTCAAAGTGCTAATATGGCATAAAGAGTCGTAAGATGTCTTAAGTTGGCGTATGACGTTCAAAGGACTCGGACGAATTCATAAGGTGTATTATGGAGTTTTAAAGTTTCGTACGGGGATGTAAGATGTTCTTAGGAGTTGTAATGCTTCCTTAATTATTCTAACGTGCTTTTCATGTTGCCAATGTCGCATACTGAGTCGTAACGTGTCCTGAGTTGTCGTACGATGTTCAAAGGACTTGGACAAATTCATTAGGTTTATTATGGAGTTTTAAGGTTTTGTTCGGTGTTGTTAGTAGTTGTAAGGTGTCCTATATTATACTAACGTGCCTATCAAGGTGATAATGTGCATACAGAGCCGTAAGATGTCCTAAGTTGTCGTACGATGTTCAAAGGAATCGGATGAATTCATTAGGTTTATTATGGAGTATTTTTATTTTACGTACGGTATTATAATGTGTTGTTAGGATTTGTGAGGTTTTGTACTTTTTACCAACATGCTTTTCAAGGTGCTAATGTGACATACAGAGTCGTAAGATATTCTAAGTTTTCGTACGATGTTTAAATGACTCGGAGGAATTCATTAGGTTTTTTTTAGAGTTTTATAATTTCGTACGGTGTTGTAAGGTGTTGTTAGGAGTTGTAAAGGGTTCAACATTATACTAACGTGCTTTTCAAAGTGCTAATATGGCATAAAGAGTCGTAAGATGTCTTAAGTTGGCGTATGACGTTCAAAGGACTCGGACGAATTAATTAGGTGTATTATGGAATTTTAAAGTTTCGTACGGTGATGAAAGATGTTCTTAGGAGTTGTAATGCGTCCTTAATTATTCTTACGTGCTTTTTTTGTTGCTAATGTCGCATACTGAGTCGTAACATGTCCTGAGTTGTCGTACGATGTTCAAAGGACTTGGACAAATTCATTAGGTTTATTATGGAGTTTCAAGGTTTTGTTCGGAGTTCTTAGGAGTTGTAAGGTGTCCTATATTATACTAACTTGCTTTTCAAGGTGCTAATGAGCATACAGAGCCGTAAGATGTCCTAAGTTGTCGTACGATGTTCAAAGGAATCGGACGAATTCATTAGGTTTATTATGGAGTATTTTTATTTTACGTACGGTATTATAATGTGTTGTTAGGATTTGTGAGGTTTCGTACTTTTTACCAACATGCTTTTCAAGTTGCTAATGTGACATACAGAGTCGTAAGATATTCTAAGTTTCGTAAGATGTTTAAATGAATCGGATAAATTCATTAGGTTTTTTTTGGAGTTTTATAATTTCGTATTGTGTTGTTAGGAGTTTTAAAGATTCCAACATTATACTAACATGCTTTTCAAAGTGCTAATATGGCATAAAGAGTCGTAAGATGTCTTAAGTTGGCGTATGACGTTCAAAGGACTCGGATGAATTCATTAGGTGTATTATGGAGTTTTAAAGTTTCGTACGGGGATGTAAGATGTTCTTAGGAGTTGTAATGCTTCCTTAATTATTCTAACGTGCTTTTCATGTTGCCAATGTCGCATACTGAGTCGTAACATGTCCTGAGTTGTCGTACGATGTTCAAAGGACTTGGACAAATTCATTAGGTTTATTATGGAGTTTTAAGGTTTTGTTCGGTGTTGTTTGTAGTTGTAAGGTGTCCTATATTATACTAACGTGCTTATCAAGGTGATAATGTGCATACAGAGCCGTAAGATGTCCTAAGTTGTCGTACGATGTTCAAAGGAATCGGATGAATTCATTAGGTTTATTATGGAGTATTTTTATTTTACGTACGGTATTATAATGTGTTGTTAGGATTTGTGAGGTTTCGTACTTTTTACCAACATGCTTTTCAAGGTGCTAATGTGTCATACAGAGTCGTAAGATATTCTAAATTTTCGTACGATGTTTAAATGACTGGGAGGAATTCATTAGGTTTTTTTGGAGTTTTATAATTTCGTACGGTGTTGTAAGGTGTTGTTAGGAGTTGTAAAGGGTCCAACATTATACTAACGTGCTTTTCAAAGTGCTAATATGGCATAAATAGTCGTAAGATGTCTTAAGTTGGCGTATGACGTTCAAAGGACTCGGACGAATTAATTAGGTGTATTATGGAGTTTTAAAGTTTCTACGGTGATGTAAGATGTTCTTAGGAGTTGTAATGCGTCCTTAATTATTCTTACGTGCTTTTTTTGTTGCTAATGTCGCATACTGAGTCGTAACATGTCCTGAGTTGTCGTACGATGGTCAAAGGACTTGGACAAATTCATTAGGTTTATTATGGAGTTTCAAGGTTTTGTTCGGTGTTGTTAGGAGTTGTAAGGTGTCCTATATTATACTAACGTGCTCTTCAAGGTGCTAATGTGCATACAGAACCGTAAGATGTCCTAAGTTGTCGTACGATGTTCAAAGAAATCGGACGAATTCATTAGGTTTATTATGGAGTATTTTTATTTTACGTACGGTATTATAATGTGTTGTTAGGATTTGTGAGGTTTCGTACTTTTTACTAACATGCTTTTCAAGGTGCTAATGTGACATACAGAGTCGTAAGATATTCTAAGTTTTCGTACGATGTTTAAATGACTCGGATGAATTCATTAGGTTTTTTTTGGAGTTTTATAATTTCGTACGGTGTTGTTAGGAGTTTTAAAGATTCCAACATTATACTAACATGCTTTTCAAAGTGCTAATATGGCATAAAGACTCGTAAGATGTCTTAAGTTGGCGTATGACGTTCAAAGGACTCGGACGAATTCATTAGGTGTATTATGGAGTTTTAAAGTTTCGTACGGGGATGTAAGATGTTCTTAGGAGTTGTAATGCTTCCTTAATTATTCTAACGTGCTTTCATGTTACTAATGTCGCATACTGAGTTGTAACATGTCCTGAGTTGTCGTACGATGTTCAAAGGACTTGGACAAATTCATTAGGTTTATTATGGAGTTTTAAGGTTTTGTTCGGTGTTGTTAGGAGTTGTAAGGTGTCCTATAATATACTAACGTGCTTATCAAGGTGATAATGTGCATACAGAGCCGTAAGATGTCCTAAGTTGTCGTACGATGTTCAAAGGAATCGGATGAATTCATTAGGTTTATTATGGAGTATTTTTATTTTACTTACGGTATTATAATGTGTTGTTAGGATTTGTGAGGTTTCGTACTTTTTACCAACATGCTTTTCAAGGTGCTAATGTGTCATACAGAGTCGTAAGATATTCTAAATTTTCGTACGATGTTTAAATGACTCGGAGGAATTCATTAGGTTTTTTTGGAGTTTTATAATTTCGTACGGTGTTGTGAGGTGTTGTTAGGAGTTGTAAAGGGTCCAACATTATACTAACGTGCTTTTCAAAGTGCTAATATGGCATAAAGAGTCATAAGATGTCTTAAGTTGGCGTATGACGTTCAAAGGACTCGGACGAATTAATTAGGTGTATTATGGAGTTTTAAAGTTTCTACGGTGATGTAAGATGTTCTTATGAGTTGTAATGCGTCCTTAATTATTCTTACGTGCTTTTTTTGTTGCTAATGTCGCATACTGAGTCGTAACATGTCCTGAGTTGTCGTACGATGTTCAAAGGACTTGGACAAATTCATTAGGTTTATTATGAAGTTTCAAGGTTTTGTTCGGTGTTGTTAGGAGTTGTAAGGTGTCCTATATTATACTAACGTGCTTTTCAAGGTGCTAATGTGCATACAGAACCGTAAGATGTCCTAAGTTGTCGTACGATGTTCAAAGGAATCGGACGAATTCATTAGGTTTATTATGGAGTATTTTTATTTTACGTACGGTATTATAATGTGTTGTTAGGATTTGTGAGGTTTCGTACTTTTTACCAACATGCTTTTCAAGTTGCTAATGTGACATACAGAGTCGTAAGATATTCTAAGTTTCGTACGATGTTTAAATGGATCGGATAAATTCATTAGGTTTTTTTTGGAGTTTTATAATTTCGTACGGTGTTGTTAGGAGTTTTAAAGATTCCAACATTATACTAACATGCTTTTCAAAGTGCTAATATGGCATAAAGACTCGTAAGATGTCTTAAGTTGGCGTATGACATTCAAAGGACTCGGACGAATTCATTAGGTGTATTATGGAGTTTTAAAGTTTCGTACGGGGATGTAAGATGTTCTTAGGAGTTGTAATGCTTCCTTAATTATTCTAGCGTGCTTTTCATGTTGCCAATGTCGCATATGGAGTCGTAACATGTCCTGAGTTGTCGTACGATGTTCAAAGGACTTGGACAAATTCATTAGGTTTATTATGGAATTTTAAGGTTTTGTTCGGTGTTGTTAGTAGTTGTAAGGTGTCCTATATTATACTAACGTGCTTATCAAGGTGATAATGTGCATACAGAGCCGTAAGATGTCCTAAGTTGTCGTACGATGTTCAAAGGAATCGGATGAATTCATTAGGTTTATTATGGAGTATTTTTATTTTACGTACGGTATTATAATGTGTTGTTAGGATTTGTGAGGTTTCGTACTTTTTATAAACATGCTTTTCAAGGTGCTAATGTGTCATAGAGAGTCGTAAGATATTCTAAATTTTCGTACGATGTTTAAATGACTCGGAGGAATTCATTAGGTTTTTTTGGAATTTTATAATTTCGTACGGTGTTGTAAGGTGTTGTTAGGAGTTGTAAAGGGTCCAACATTATACTAACGTGCTTTTCAAATTGCTAATTTGGCATAAAGAGTCGTAAGATGTCTTAAGTTGGCGTATGACGTTCAAAGGACTCGGACGAATTAATTAGGTGTATTATGGAGTTTTAAAGTTTCTACAGTGATGTAAAATGTTCTTAGGAGCTGTAATGCGTCCTTAATTATTCTTACGTGCTTTTTTTGTTGCTAATGTCGCATACTGAGTCGTAACATGTCCTGAGTTGTCGTACGATGTTCAAAGGACTTGGACAAATTCATTAGGTTTATTATGAAGTTTCAAGGTTTTGTTCGGTGTTGTTAGGAGTTGTAAGGTGTCCTATATTATACTAACGTGCTTTTCAAGGTGCTAATGTGCATACAGAACCGTAAGATGTCCTAAGTTGTCGTACGATGTTCAAAGGAATCGGACGAATTCATTAGGTTTATTATGGAGTATTTTTATTTTACGTACGGTATTATAATGTGTTGTTAGGATTTGTGAGGTTTCGTACTTTTTACCAACATGCTTTTCAAGTTGCTAATGTGACATACAGAGTCGTAAGATATTCTAAGTTTCGTACGATGTTTAAATGGATCGGATAAATTCATTAGGTTTTTTTTGGAGTTTTATAATTTCGTACGGTGTTGTTAGGAGTTTTAAAGATTCCAACATTATACTAACATGCTTTTCAAAGTGCTAATATGGCATAAAGACTCGTAAGATGTCTTAAGTTGGCGTATGACATTCAAAGGACTCGGACGAATTCATTAGGTGTATTATGGAGTTTTAAAGTTTCGTACGGGGATGTAAGATGTTCTTAGGAGTTGTAATGCTTCCTTAATTATTCTAGCGTGCTTTTCATGTTGCCAATGTCGCATATGGAGTCGTAACATGTCCTGAGTTGTCGTACGATGTTCAAAGGACTTGGACAAATTCATTAGGTTTATTATGGAATTTTAAGGTTTTGTTCGGTGTTGTTAGTAGTTGTAAGGTGTCCTATATTATACTAACGTGCTTATCAAGGTGATAATGTGCATACAGAGCCGTAAGATGTCCTAAGTTGTCGTACGATGTTCAAAGGAATCGGATGAATTCATTAGGTTTATTATGGAGTATTTTTATTTTACGTACGGTATTATAATGTGTTGTTAGGATTTGTGAGGTTTCGTACTTTTTATAAACATGCTTTTCAAGGTGCTAATGTGTCATAGAGAGTCGTAAGATATTCTAAATTTTCGTACGATGTTTAAATGACTCGGAGGAATTCATTAGGTTTTTTTGGAATTTTATAATTTCGTACGGTGTTGTAAGGTGTTGTTAGGAGTTGTAAAGGGTCCAACATTATACTAACGTGCTTTTCAAATTGCTAATTTGGCATAAAGAGTCGTAAGATGTCTTAAGTTGGCGTATGACGTTCAAAGGACTCGGACGAATTAATTAGGTGTATTATGGAGTTTTAAAGTTTCTACAGTGATGTAAAATGTTCTTAGGAGCTGTAATGCGTCCTTAATTATTCTTACGTGCTTTTTTTGTTGCTAATGTCGCATACTGAGTCGTAACATGTCCTGAGTTGTCGTACGATGGTCAAAGGACTTGGACAAATTCATTAGGTTTATTATGGAGTTTCAAGGTTTTGTTCGGTGTTGTTAGGAGTTGTAAGGTGTCCTATATTATACTAACGTGCTTTTCAAGGTGATAATGTGCATACAGAACCGTAAGATGTCCTAAGTTGTCGTACGATGTTCAAAGAAATCGGACGAATTCATTAGGTTTATTATGGAGTATTTTTATTTTACGTACGGTATTATAATGTGTTGTTAGGATTTGTGAGGTTTCGTACTTTTTACTAACATGCTTTTCAAGGTGCTAATGTGACATACAGAGTCGTAAGATATTCTAAGTTTTCGTACGATGTTTAAATGACTCGGATGAATTCATTAGTTTTTTTTGGAGTTTTATAATTTCGTACGGTATTGTTAGGAGTTTTAAAGATTCCAACATTATACTAACATGCTTTTCAAAGTGCTAATATGGCATAAAGACTCGTAAGATGTCTTAAGTTGGCGTATGACATTCAAAGGACTCGGACGAATTCATTAGGTGTATTATGGAGTTTTAAAGTTTCGTACGGGGATGTAAGATGTTCTTAGGAGTTGTAATGCTTCCTTAATTATTCTAACGTGCTTTTCATGTTACTAATGTCGCATACTGAGTCGTAACATGTCCTGAGTTGTCGTACGATGTTCAAAGGACTTGGACAAATTCATTAGGTTTATTATGGAGTTTTAAGGTTTTGTTCGGTGTTGTTAGGAGTTGTAAGGTGTCCTATATTATACTAACGTACTTATCAAGGTGATAATGTGCATACAGAGCCGTAGATGTCCTAAGTTGTCGTACGATGTTCAAAGGAATCAGATGAATTAATTAGGTTTATTATGGAGTATTTTTATTTTACTTACGGTATTATAATGTGTTGTTAGGATTTGTGAGGTTTCGTACTTTTTACCAACATGCTTTTCAAGGTGCTAATGTGTCATACAGAGTCGTAAGATATTCTAAATTTTCGTACGATGTTTAAATGACTCGGAGGAATTCATTAGGTTTTTTTGGAGTTTTATAATTTCGTACGGTGTTGTAAGGTGTTGTTAGGAGTTGTAAAGGGTCCAACATTATACTAACGTGCTTTTCAAAGTGCTAATATGGCATAAAGAGTCGTAAGATGTCTTAAGTTGGCGTATGACGTTCAAAGGACTCGGACGAATTAATTAGGTGTATTATGGAGTTTTAAAGTTTCTACGGTGATGTAAGATGTTCTTATTAGTTGTAATGCGTCCTTAATTATTCTTACGTGCTTTTTTTGTTGCTAATGTCGCATACTGAGTCGTAACATGTCCTGAGTTGTCGTACGATATTCAAAGGACTTGGACAAATTCATTAGGTTTATTATGAAGTTTCAAGGTTTTGTTCGGTGTTGTTAGGAGTTGTAAGGTGTCCTATATTATACTAACGTGCTTTTCAAGATGCTAATGTGCATACAGAACCGTAAGATGTCCTAAGTTGTCGTACGATGTTCAAAGGAATCGGACGAATTCATTAGGTTTATTATGGATTATTTTTATTTTACGTACGGTATTATAATGTGTTGTTAGGATTTGTGAGGTTTCATACTTTTTACCAACATGCTTTTCAAGTTGCTAATGTGACATACAGAGTCGTAAGATATTCTAAGTTTCGTACGATGTTTAAATGGATCGGATAAATTCATTAGATTTTTTTTGGAGTTTTATAATTTCGTACGGTGTTGTTAGGAGTTTTAAAGATTCCAACATTATACTAACATGCTTTTCAAAGTGCTAATATGGCATAAAGAGTCGTAAGATGTCTTAAGTTGGCGTATGACGTTCAAAGGACTCGGACGAATTCATTAGGTGTATTATGGAGTTTTAAAGTTTCGTACGGGGATGTAAGATGTTCTTAGGAGTTGTAATGCTTCCTTAATTATTCTAACGTGCTTTTCATGTTACTAATGTCGCATACTGAGTCGTAACATGTCCTGAGTTGTCGTACGATGTTCAAAGGACTTGGACAAATTCATTAGGTTTATTATGGAGTTTTAAGGTTTTGTTCGGTGTTGTTAGGAGTTGTAAGGTGTCCTATATTATACTAACGTGCTTATCAAGGTGATAATGTGCATACAGAGCCGTAAGATGTCCTAAGTTGTCGTACGATGTTCAAAGGAATCAGATGAATTAATTAGGTTTATTATGGAGTATTTTTATTTTACTTACGGTATTATAATGTGTTGTTAGGATTTGTGAGGTTTCGTACTTTTTACCAACATGCTTTTCAAGGTGCTAATGTGTCATACAGAGTCGTAAGATATTCTAAATTTTCGTACGATGTTTAAATGACTCGGAGGAATTCATTAGGTTTTTTTGGAGTTTTATAATTTCGTACGGTGTTGTATGGTGTTGTTAGGAGTTGTAAAGGGTCCAACATTATACTAACGTGCTTTTCAAAGTGCTAATATGGCATAAAGAGTCGTAAGATGTCTTAAGTTGGCGTATGACGTTCAAAGGACTCGGACGAATTAATTAGGTGTATTATGGAGTTTTAAAGTTTCTACGGTGATGTAAGATGTTCTTATTAGTTGTAATGCGTCCTTAATTATTCTTACGTGCTTTTTTTGTTGCTAATGTCGCATACTGAGTCGTAACATGTCCTGAGTTGTCGTACGATATTCAAAGGACTTGGACAAATTCATTAGGTTTATTATGAAGTTTCAAGGTTTTGTTCGGTGTTGTTAGGAGTTGTAAGGTGTCCTATATTATACTAACGTGCTTTTCAAGATGCTAATGTGCATACAGAACCGTAAGATGTCCTAAGTTGTCGTACGATGTTCAAAGGAATCGGACGAATTCATTAGGTTTATTATGGATTATTTTTATTTTACGTACGGTATTATAATGTGTTGTTAGGATTTGTGAGGTTTCGTACTTTTTACCAACATGCTTTTCAAGTTGCTAATGTGACATACAGAGTCGTAAGATATTCTAAGTTTCGTACGATGTTTAAATGGATCGGATAAATTCATTAGATTTTTTTTGGAGTTTTATAATTTCGTACGGTGTTGTTAGGAGTTTTAAAGATTCCAACATTATACTAACATGCTTTTCAAAGTGCTAATATGGCATAAAGAGTCGTAAGATGTCTTAAGTTGGCGTATGACGTTCAAAGGACTCGGACGAATTCATTAGGTGTATTATGGAGTTTTAAAGTTTCGTACGGGGATGTAAGATGTTCTTAGGAGTTGTAATGCTTCCTTAATTATTCTAACGTGCTTTTCATGTTGCCAATGTCGCATACTGAGTCGTAACATGTCCTGAGTTGTCGTACGATGTTCAAAGGACTTGGACAAATTCATTAGGTTTATTATGGAGTTTTAAGGTTTTGTTCGGTGTTGTTAGTAGTTGTAAGGTGTCCTATATTATACTAACGTGCTTATCAAGGTGATAATGTGCATACAGAACCGTAAGATGTCCTAAGTTGTCGTACGATGTTCAAAGGAATCGGATGAATTCATTAGGTTTATTATGGAGTATTTTTATTTTACGTACGGTATTATAATGTGTTGTTAGGATTTGTGAGGTTTCGTACTTTTTACCAACATGCTTTTCAAGGTGCTAATGTGTCATACAGAGTCGTAAGATATTCTAAATTTTCGTACGATGTTTAAATGACTCGGAGGAATTCATTAGGTTTTTTTGGAGTTTTATAATTTCATACGGTGTTGTAAGGTGTTGTTAGGAGTTGTAAAGGGTCCAACATTATACTAACGTGCTTTTCAAAGTGCTAACATGGCATAAAGAGTCGTAAGATGTCTTAAGTTGGCGTATGACGTTCAAAGGACTCGGACGAATTAATTAGGTGTATTATGGAGTTTTAAAGTTTCTACGGTGATGTAAGATGTTCTTAGGAGTTGTAATGCGTCCTTAATTATTCTTACGTGCTTGATAGTCACCATGTATAGGTTGGACTCACCGGCTTGTCGGTGTTACTTTTGTTTGTATTCGTTCAACTTGTATTTGTATTTGTACTAGCGAACCTACGGGCGAATCTATAGATTCGCCCGCAGTTCAGGTTGTCTTTTGTATTAAGGTGTCGACTGGGCGAACCTATGTGCCCAGCGAACCTGTGTTGGTTCGCTAGATAGATTCGCTAGAGCGAATCTATCAGCGAACCTAACACTACTATATATTGTAACCTTATCTTCAATTTATACAACTTTTGCACATCTTTTACCAAAGCTATTATTCACTGATTGTGTTGTGTAATCGTTCCATTTGAGGTGCTAGGAGCATATTCTACTTATCTTTGTAGCTTATTTACCTCATTTGTGTGTGTAATCTTGTTATTGGGTTTTTTGGATATTTTACACTTTGTTCTTCAAGTCTTGGATATATTTGTGTTAAACAAGTCAACATAGCACTGAAATCACGATCATTATGGACCAACAATATGGTATCAGAGCCTTAGTGCTCTTGATTGTTTGATTCTAGTGATTTTTATGTTGTTTTTGGAGTTTTTGGGTCGAAAATACTTTCTGATTCTGTTCCAAGCTTGTGTTAGTGTTTTGGTGTTGTATTTTGCTCAAAGATTGTGGTATTTGGTCATAGGAAGCTTTTAAAAAAAACGTGTATGCAAATGGTCAAGTTTTGAAGGTTTTCGAGCTGTTTCCGTACTGTTGCAGGGTGGTTGAGCTACCAGCGAATCTAATTGTTCAACCAGCGAAACTGTCTGTTTATCCAGCGAACCTAATTCAAATTTGTGTCCTGATTGGTTTGTGTTGTGGCCAGCGAATCTGACATATCATCGAACGAAAGTTCACTTGTTTGACTGACTGTGCAAGCGAAACTGCTGCAAAATCAGGCCAGCGATTCTGTGCTTGCCTGTCAGCGAAACTGTTTGCCTGTCGAGCGAATCTGTTCCCAGCGAATCTGCCAGCGAATCTGCTGTGTTCTTTGAGCGAATCTAGCCAGCGAATCTGCTTATTTTCAGCGAATCTATAATCTGTTCAAAGTTATGACTTCATCAACACTAAATATGAATGATCTGGATAGCGTTCAACCTAACAGGCCACCGAGGCTTGTTAGTGGTGAAAACTTTGAAGATTGGAAAAGATGTTTGAAAGCATTCTTCTACTACACGGACTACAACCAATGGGAATCTATAGTAAATGGCCCGCACGTGCCAACAACTGTTGAAGGAACCGTCACCTCAGTAAACACAAATCCAACTACTTTTACTGAAACAGATATCAAGTTACTTGATCGTGACAAGAAGGCACTGGGGGCATTGATACTTTGCTTGCATCAGGACATCTTCAACAGGTTTGCTGAACACACAACTGCAAAGAGCCTGTATGATGCATTGTGTGAATTTTATGATGGGAATGAGGATCTGAAACTGGATAGAAAAGCACAAGCTGAAAAGGAATTCAACTCTTTCGTGGGATACTCACAAGAAAACTTGACTGACATTACAAACCGATTCCTATCTGTGTCAAGTAATCTGAAGAAATATGATGATAAGCTGGGCAATCATGAACAAGTTGCAAAACTATTAGACTCTCTTCCTCCTCAATGGAGTCTTCAAATCAAGCTGTTGAAACAAGAGAGAAACTTTCCTGACTACAAACTGATGGACGTCATCAACAAGCTGAAGTCTTTCGACCTTGATGTGAAGAGAAGAGAATATAATCAGTCAATGATGGTTCCAAACATTCCCTCTCAAAATGCTGCACTTATCTCATCCGCTACAAACTCATATATGTACAGTGCTGCATCTAGAGGATCATCTGGTCATGTGTCTGCTAAATCTGCTGGTGCATCTACAAACGCTGGTTCAAGCTCAAATGCATCTGTCACCACTCAGATTCCGTCAGATACTATGGCTTTATTTGGAATGTTTGTTCACAGTTATGAAGCTCTTGTTGCAGGTGAGTTGAAAGGGAAGGGTATGACTGTAGAAGATATGTATCAGGTGGATCCTGATGATCTGGAGGAAACAGATATCCAATGGCAGATGGCTATGCTCACTCTTCGTGCCAGACGATTCATGGAAAGAACTGGCAGAAGAAACTTTGGAAATCAGGGACAGAATAGTAAGCTGGGGTATGACAAGGGAAAGTTAAGATGCTATAACTGCAAACAACTGGGCCACTTCAAGAGAGAATGCCCATTACCAATCGTTACTGAGCCAGTTAACTCTGCAAATCCAAGATCTGCTCCAATTCAAGAAAAGGTTGAGGAAGCAAAGTCAAAGAATGAAACTGCACTGCTCACCAACTTTGATTGGAGTGCAGAAATTGAAGAAACCAAGGAGGAGATTAACCATGCCCTTGTTGCTGAAATTACTGAATTTGATGACAATGATATAAATCTCTTTGATCCGTTCAAAGAATTTTATGGAAAGGAAGAGGAAGAGGAAGTGGAGAATGTTGTTAAAGTTCAATCAGATGTTATTGCTCAAGGGCATCTGAATCATTCAGGGCTGGTTTGTGAAGCTGCTGTTAATGAAGTGAAGCAGGAGGAGGAGTCGAAGCTTACTTTGGAAGAAATGATTGAGAAGGCAAGGCTAGATGCAGTTGATGAATTCAAAAGAAGCACTCCCTACTGCCAATGTGATCGTGCTCTAGCCGCCGAAAAACTGGTAATTGGTCTTCCTTACGATGTTATTGAAGATATGTGTTCATCTGCTTGCAAAATTCGTTTAATTGGCATATAAAAAGCTAATAAATTGTTAATGTCAAATGAAAACGAATTAAAAAGAACCATCAAAGAGCTTAAATTAAGTGAATCAAAATACTTTGTCAAGTTAAGAGAAGCTTTAAAAGAGAATGAACACTTAAAAAGAACTCTTTTGGAAAAGAACTGTGAAATTAACTACTTGACTGAGCAAGTTACACTTGCTGAGTTTGAAGCAAGAAAGCTTAAAAACAAATTGCAGCAGTGGACTATATCTGGTATGAAAAGGGAGGAACTGTGCAAGAAACAAAGGGGGGCCAGAGTTAAGACAGGGTTGGGTCTTAGTAACAATGAAACATATGCCTATCCTCCACCTAGTACTTTCTGTTATTCTCCTACACCTATTCCTCATCCCTCAAATGAGTTAATTCAAGAGATTATGCAGAACGATACTGACAGTTCCATTGCAGGTTTAAGTGAAGTAAATCTTAAGGAAGTTAGAGAGGAGTACGCATATGGTGGGAGTGTTGGGCTCGGGTGTTCAAGCAGTAGTGATGGCAGTAGTTCTGATTCCAAGAAGTCTTTTGAAGACACTAGTTTAATTAATTCTGTTTGTAGTAATGTGTCATATTCAGACAATTCCATGTTTAATAGTAATCTAGGGTGCTCCACTTCAAACCCTAATGTGTTGAATGATGATTCGGTTGAAAATATGTGTGTGAATGACAAAGACAAGCTTTCAGGTCATGTCTCTGAAAGTCAAACCAAAACAAACTGTTTTCAAAAGTTCTTCACTCAGCAAATTCCATCTTTCACACCAGTGAGAATTTCAAAACCAAAAGACAAGGAATCATCTTTTTCATACATTCTTAAACCAAAACCTGAATCTGATACAGTTAAAGTCACAACAGGTAAGTTAAAAGAACTCTATGACACTTACAGTGACTGCAACTCACAGCTGTCTGAATGTGATGAGGAAATTGAAATGGATAAAATTCCTGTTAACAGAGTTCCCAAAACTGGTTTTAAGTCTCACTGTTTTAAATGTGGAAATACTGGTCAAACTGTCAAGCAATGTCCTAAGTTAATCCAAAATAGCTCAAAGCAAAAATCTTTCAAGAAAAGATTAAACACTTTTGTAAATAATTTCTTTTGTAATTCTTCTTCTGCTCCACCACCCAAGTACACAAAGACTTGGGTGCCTATTTCAAAGGTCTAATTTTTCATTTTTTTTAATAAATGTCAGGAACATTCAAACGCCGTTGTAAATAGTCATTGGCATATTGACAGCGGATGTTCCAGACATATGACAGGATTGAAGGATCTTCTGACTAACTATAGGATCATAAATGGCGGTTATGTTGCTTTTGCGGGAGACAAGAAAGGTGGGAAGATGATTGGTCAAGGAGAAGTCTCAAATGGCTCACTTACTTTGGAAGACGTCAATTATGTTCCTGAACTGGCATTCAATCTTCTGAGTGTATCACAAATCTGTGATAAAAATATTCCTGTGATGTTTCTTCCAAATGAATGCTTGTTCTTGAAGCCAGAGTTTACTATTCCCGAAGATATGGTGATCATGCGAGCTCCGAGACGAAATGACACCTATATGTTGAATATGGGATCACAGGAATCCAATTCCACCGTGACCTGTCTCCTGTCTAAAGCTTCATCTTTTGAATCATTTTTGTGGCATAAACGTTTAGGACACATCAATTTTAAAATTCTGAATAAATTGGTTAAGAACAATTTGGTTAGAGGTTTACCACTCAAAGACTTTTCAGTGGTTGAGAAATGCATGGCTTGTGCTAAAGGAAAACAGCACAAAAAGCCACATAAACTTAAAATTACAAATACCATCTCAGAACCCCTCGAATTGTTACATACTGATTTATTTGGTCCAATAAGTGTCAAGTCTATTGCTAAAAAGTCTTATTGCTTGGTTGTCACAGATGATTACTCAAGGTACACCTGGGTGAGATTCATGGCAAACAAGAGTGAGACTGCCGAAGAGTTGATGAAGCTAATACCTCTAATCGAGGTTCTTGGAAAGAAGAAGGTTCAAGCCATCAGAAGCGATAACGGAACTGAATTCAGAAACCACATCTTCAACTCCTTCTGTGAACAACGGGGTATTCTCAGACAGTTCAGCGCCGCCCGAACACCACAACAAAATGGTGTTGCTGAAAGGAAGAATCGAACCCTTGTGGAGGCCGCTAGGACTATGCTGATTGAGTCAAAACTTCCAATTATTTTCTGGGCTGAAGCAGTTAATTGTGCAGCTTATGTTCTTAACAGGGTACTGATTGTCAAGGAAAAGATGAAGACTTCATACCAACTGTTTCGAGGGATTAAGCCGCTGATTGATTTTCTACGCCCCTTTGGATGTTCTTGCACTCTTTTGAATACTCAAGATCAGAAGACGAAGTTTGGTGCTGTCTCTGATGAATGCTTCTTTGTGGGATACTCTAACACGCAAAAGGCGTATCGCGTTTACAACAAGCGAACGCGGATTGTACAAGAGTCCTACTATGTTGATTGGCAAGAATCAAACACTACCAGTATTGGTAGCGAACCGGCATGGTTTTATGATTCCACCACCATTTTCAAATCATTTAATCTTCCTGACTCTGACGATGATGATATTATTCCACACACATCAGTTTCTATTTTCAATCATCCATCTACACCATCACAACCACAACCTTCAACATCCGCCACACAACTACCTCCCACTTCATTTGACATTCCATCACCTCCACCATCTCAAACTGTTCAAACTTCTCCACCAGACATTCCATCCACATCCAACACCATCCCATCACCTACACCTCCACAACCATCTAATCAAACACCTTCAACCGATCCAAATCCTTTACTACTCAACACTGACTTCAAAACCCTGAAAAACCATCCTCACGATTATATCATTGGATCTATTACTGATGGTGTGCGAACTCGGAGTCAGAGTGGTTTGATTAATGAATGTCTTTATGCTGCCTTTCTGTCTCAAGTTGTTCCAAAAAATTATAAACAGGCACTTGAAGATCCAAGTTGGGTGGATGCCATGCAAATGGAGCTGCAGCAATTTCGGAAGCTTAAAGTTTGGGAATTGGTTGATCTTCCTCCTAATAAGTGTCCAATCGGCACTAAATGGGTTTTCCGAAACAAGCCAGATGATCGTGGTGTTGTAATCAGAAACAAAGCGAGACTGGTTGTTCAAGGGTTTGCTCAAGAAGAGGGGATTGACTACACCGAAGTTTTTGCTCCAGTCGCTCGCCTGGAAGCCATCAGAATCTTTCTTGCTCATGCCGCGAACAAAAACATTAAGGTTTATCAGATGGATGTGAAATGTGCATTTCTATATGGAGATATCGATGAGGAGATCTATGTCTGTCAACCACCAGGTTTCGAGGATCCCGATTTCCCGTCAAAGGTTTACAAGCTTGATAAATCCTTGTATGGGTTGCATCAAGCTCCACGGATCTGGTATGAAACTCTGACACAGTATCTTCTCAGCAAAGGTTTCTCTCGTGGGAGTATAGATATGACATTGTTCAAGAAAGAGGTGGATGGCGAGCTGCTGATCGTTCAAGTGTATGTTGATGATATCATTTTTGGTTCGACTAATGAAGGGTTGTGTAGAGAATTTGAGAAGGTGATGATGGAACGCTTTGAAATGACCATAATGAGGGAGATGTGTTTCTTCTTGGGGCTGCAAGTGGAGCAAAAGCCTGATGGAATTCTAATCCACCAAGAGAAATATATCAAAGAAATCCTCACGAAGTTTGGCATGGATGATTCTTCTCCTGAACTGATTCCTTTTACAGCTCAAACATGCCTTACTTCCGATGATAATGGGAATCCTGTGGATGCTCATCGGTATCGCTCGATGATCGGATCTCTCATGTATCTCACTGCAAGCCGTCCAGATATTACATTTGCCGTGTGTTACTGTGCTCGTTTCCAAGCCAATCCAAAAGAATCACACGAGAAAGCTGTTAAACGCATTTTTCGCTACCTTAAGGGTTCCTCTCGTTTGGGACTTTGGTACCCAAAAGGTGGGAACTTTGATTTACATGCTTTTTCTGATAGTGATCATGCTGGTTGCAGGATTAACAGGAAATCAGTCACTGGTGGATGTCAATACCTTGGAGAATGTCTTGTTTCCTGGCAAAGCAAGAAACAAACAACTGTCTCTCTGTCCACAGGAGAAGCAGAATACATTGCTGCTTCAAGTTGCTGCTGCCAAGTGATGTGGATTCAACATCAGATTATGGATTATGGCATCAACTTTCTTCATACGCCACTCTTTTGTGATAATGAAGCTGCTGTTGGAATTGCCAAGAATCCTATTCATCACACTCGAACCAAGCACATTGAAACAAGAATTCATGCAATCAGGGATGCACAGGAAAAGGGGTTTATTGATATTATTCCTATTGAAACTAGAAAGTAAAAAGCTGATCTTTTCACAAAAACTTTTGACAAACCACGTTTTTATGAACTGATCTCCATGCTGGGTCTTATATCTTTTTGAAAACCTTTTTCTGTGAGAATCCTTTTGTAAATATGTAAATAATCTTCTCTTTCTTCTTTGAAAAATCCGTGGGTCACTCAACTCATCGCTCCGTTATTTTATTTCATTTCCTTTTATTTTCTTTTATCTTTCTTTTATTTCTGTATATATATATTAAGGAAAATCTGAAAAACAAAAATTTCTTATTAGATAGCTATAATGTAGAAATTTTGGGGGAGATATAAAAGATTAACTATTTATAGTTTTTCAAATTTTGCTATTTCAGGATCTCCGTTTTGATTGATGTTGAAGAGTCGTTGAAGGAGGTCAGAAGCATTGCGTTTGGGATATGTCAGATAGGCTCAGCCCGAAAACGAAGTAAACAGTGATTGTGCAGCCAAACATAATGCTCAAGATCTCGACAACAAGGATTATCTCCTTGACATGATTGGATTGCACAAAGATAATGGTTCTGTCAAAAATGGGTTGAGAGCGTCAAATCTTTGTCTTGATTTCCCTAAAAATCCCAAATCACCCTCGCCCTATCTTCGAATCGAGTTTCTAGTATGCAAAACAAATAAAATAAAAAGCTGCTAGTGATGCTCTTCGGAAAAGCCTCTGAGTGAGTTACTCGTTAACTCCTCAGAACGTATTGAGTCAAAGTGCTTAACTCCTCTGCTATACGGAAGTATTGACCTGGAGTTGGTGGATCTTCTCTGCTATACGGAAGTATTGACCTGAAGATTCACCGAGCATGCTCAAATGTTTATCTCCTCTGTTATACGTAAGTATAGACCTGGAGCTCTAGACTATTTGAGTTTCCCAAATAATAAGTCGCATTGTATTCAAAAGAATCAATTGCTGACAAGCCCCACTCACAAAGAAAAGATGCAAAAATTGCACAAGTGTCAAAAGAAGCTAATGCATCGGTCAACATTCAAAAGTTGATCATTGAAATTCAAGCAAAGTCAATCGTATTGCTCAGATATACCCTGATGACAGAACTTGTTTCTTTTTACCTAAATGTCTGTGGGGACCGAGTTGTCTGAGCTTCTTCAATCAAACCATAAACATGATAAAAGAAGCTGCTGATCTCTTGTTGAAAGGACTAAGGCATGGGTTTAAATGGACAAACATATCTGCAATCCCGCCAATCGATGATTCTCCGGATTCTACTCAAAACATCATGAAGAATATATATCCTTATCAGCGTTTAAAAACTTTTTCTTTATTTTATTTTATTTTATATTATTTTAATTTTAACTTCTATCTTGTTATTACTAGTAATTTTAGGATTATATGTGTATATGTTTATTTTTGGAGCGTTGATATCGTGGGACGTTTTTCACGGATTTACAAAGATTTTAAAATTTAAGAAAATCCAGAAATATTTTAATTTGTGTGTGAGCGAACCTGCTAGCGAACCTACAGGATCGCCCAAATCTCAGGTTCGCCCGCAACAACCTTTTGCACCGTCGCCGCATGTTGTTTTTTTTGACTCTTGGTCTTCTAGCGAATCTAAAAGTTCGCTGTACATAAGTTCGCTGGCCTGTATTAAGTTTGCTGGACTGTCTGCCAGCGAACCTATGTGTATATATATAGGTTGTGACAGCGAAGTTTTTCAAAACTTTCGCTGTCACCACTGTAGCACGTTTTTCAAAAAAATTCAACCGTCGCACGTTCGAGTCTCACTTATTCACCGATTTTTCACACTTCTATACTTCCTTTTGGTCTGGTATGTCATCGCCTACTCCTTAATCAGTGTTTTAAACTCTTAATCGCTCATTAAACCTGTTAAATCTGTCGATCTTTGATTATGTGGTGTTTAAATGACTGATTTTGTGTTAGTTGTTATGGTTTTTCTTCATAATAGCCTCGTTTAGTGATTATACTACTTGTTTGTTGGTTTAAATGCTTGATAATGATGGACTGTACTTGATTTTTGCCGTTTTTCAAAAACTAGGGTTTCCAGCGAACCTATGTGTTCGTCTGGCGAATCTGAACGAAAGTTCAAAACTTCGAGCGAACCTATGTCGTTATGCTGCCCGCGCAACAACATAGATTCGCCCGACTGTTGCTAGCGAACCTATACATTCGCTCGACCACAATGACTGACTTTTCATGTCAGCGAATCTATAGGTTCTGGTGCCAAAATCTCAGGTTCGCTATACCAGCGAACCTAATTTCCAGGGAATCTATTAACTGTTTTTCAAATCTTCATTTCTGATCAATCTTCGTTTGTTTTTCAGGCACAATGTCGACATTATTCTTTGAGAAAAAGCACAACATGTGTGCTTTGCTTGATGAAAACCATGAAAAGGCCAGCAGCTATAGAGACTCTATCAAATGGCTGAAGTCGTCACATATACATTATGCCATCTCTCACTCACCTTCTATATATGAGACGCACGTTCGGGATTTCTGGCGAACTGCTGTCATGAACGTGTCGGTACAGCCGTCACGTATCTGTGCCAAAGTCTGTGGCCATGACTTGGAGTTTACTGAAGCCGATCTGGCTAGAGTCCTGAAGTTGGAAGAGGATGTAGGAGAGGAAGTAAGTATGACTGCTGAGGAAGTGTACGGGGCATTGCGGACTGCTGGGTATGAGGGTCCGATGCCAGGCGAGAAGAAAATGGAATTTGTGAAGTCCTACTTGATCCAGGACTGGAGGTACATTGCACACGTGTTTATCATGTGCCTGGATCATAGGAAAGGTGGTACGGACGGGCTAAACTTGGACTGGGCTCGAGCTATGGTGTTGTTCTGCCGAGGGCAGAAGGCAAATCTGGCGAAGCTGATATTCAATTATCTCCTCGAGAACATTCACGCTACCAAAGGCATCAAATGGTTAATGTATCCCAGGTTCATCCAAATGATACTAAATGACAAGCTGCCAAATCTGCCGGTGGAGGGTGCAGAACTGAAAATCTGGGATATGCATTCCAGGATATTCAAGGATTGTAAATCGGTGCGATCGGATTGTGTGGGAAGGACTGCTTATTTGTGGGAGAACATGTATACTGCTGACAGATGGGTCTATATACAGAGGTTGATGGAGACGGAAAGAAAAAGGGGCGGAGAGCATATAGAGGTGGTTGAGAAAAGGTTAAAGAAGAGGAAGGCATATGCAAAGGAGAAAGACTATTCGTTTGATAGGGAAGTGGATGAGATCGAAGCTGAGATTGATGCTGGTAGGGAACAGCGAACAAAGAAAAGGTCTGATACACACGCTGAAGGGTTAAAGAAAGCTAGGCATGATACCGGGGGTACATCTGCTGGGTCAGGAAATGAATTGAAGGTTGAGGTTGAAAGTTTGAAGGCTGAACTGGTTGATTTGAAAGTGAAGTATGAAGAGTTGGAAAAGCAGGATGCTGAAAAATCAACAGTCATATACGAGATGGGTAGAATGATGAAGGACCAGCAATGTTTGATTGTGAGGATCTTCAAAGAATTAAACAGTTTGAAGGAAAATGTTGGAACTGAACCGGCAATGACTGAAGCAGAGCTGAACTCCTTAACGGATATTGCAAGGTATCCGTTAATGGACGTTGATTTTGGTGACAAAGGTAAAGGAAAAGCTGCCGAGGAAACATTCGATGAAGAGATGGGGATTGATTTAGATATTTTTGAAGGAGAAGAAGTGGTCGGAGAATCCAGTAAGGATTTTACATTGATAGATGAACCAGAGACTGATGTCGATGCTGATAGTGAAGAAGATTTAGATGATGAGCCGGAAAATTATAAGGTTGAAGAAAAGGGGGTTAGCTACCAGTTCGAGCACGTAGATTTAGACAAATCAGAATGGTTCAGGAAGGAAGAAGCTGTGGTTCCCGAAGTGCCGATATTCCAACACCTGGATGAACCCAACACCAAACAGCTTGATAGGCAAATCATAGCGTGGAAGTATAACTGTTTGGTGGATGCTTACATGATCAAAAGAAGGGGCGGTGACATCAGTTACATCAAGAACAGGAAGCACTTTGCTACCTTTCCTCGTTGGGACTTGCGTAGGCTGGCAGAGCTACCTCTGTTGGGGAAAGAGGAAAGCGGAAGAGCGTGTGCGTTCGAGGCTACAATTCAGGAGGCTGCAAAGTCAAATTTTGTTGACTTTGGGTACCAGAAGCCGAGGAGGATGAGGCAAAGGAAAGACAGACACTGGGTGTCGTGGAAGGGCAAGATTGTGTTGAAGATTGCTGCACCGAAGGTTATGACCAGGGTTAGGGTTCCCGACACTCAGCCACCGAGACTGCAGGATTTTCTGAAATGGTTCTATGACAATAGCTCGGGTGAGGCAGTTATCAGACTGAGTGGAGAAGATCGTCCTGAAATCAGACTATTTGACCCAATGGAGATCTTTTCCTTCAGTGATGAGGATCTGAAAGTGTTGTGCGAGAATAGGATAAAGCACGGGGCTGGAGATGACACTGCCGCTGAAGCGAACCTGTTTGTGAAGGTCGCAAACAAAGCCCGGGGGATTCGTGCAGAACTTAAGGCTGTGAATGAAAGGTTGAGAAGGTCGGATGATCAGCGCATGGACATGGACGATCTAACTAGACAGCTGGATCGATCAATTGAGCAGAGATTTGAGAAACCGGTGCAGGTTATTGATTTGGATGAAATTGGCGAGGAGCTTACTGCAGAGATTCAGGCGGAAACTACTGTTCAACAAATGCCTGATGCTGATACTGCTGATACTGAGTTCGTAGACTCAATGCTGAATTTGAGTGAAGATGAGGCCGGTTCTGAAGACATTACAAACCCAATGGCCGGAATTAAAGAAAGGGCAGGAACGTTTATCGAACATCTTTGAAGCCATCAAGACGGAGCTAATTTAGAAGACTTCCCCAGGTGAGGTCCAACCTAGGGGGAGTATTGATAGTCACTATGTATAGGTTGGACTCACCGGCTTGTCGGTGTTACTTTTGTTTGTATTCGTTCAACTTGTATTTGTATTTGTACTAGCGAACCTACGGGCGAATCTTTGTCTTTTGTATTAAGGTGTCGACTGGGCGAACCTATGTGCCCAGCGACCTGTGTTGGTTCGCTAGATAGATTCGCTAGAGCGAATCTATCAGCGAACCTAACACTACTATATATTGTAACCTTATCTTCAATTTATACAACTTTTGCACATCTTTTACCAAAGCTATTATTCACTGATTGTGTTGTGTAATCGTTCCATTTGAGGTGCTAGGAGCATATTCTACTTATCTTTGTAGCTTATTTACCTCATTTGTGTGTGTAATCTTGTTATTGGGTTTTTTGGATATTTTACACTTTGTTCTTCAAGTCTTGGATATATTTGTGTTAAACAAGTCAACATAGCACTGAAATCACGATCATTATGGACCAACAAAAACAGGCGGAGACGACAGTTCAACTTGAACCTGTTTGTGAAGGTCGCAAACAAAGCCCGGGGGATTCGTGCAGAACTTAAGGCTGTGAATGAAAGGTTGAGAAGGTCGGATGATCAGCGCATGGACATGGACGATCTAACTAGACAGCTGGATCGATCAATTGAGCAGAGATTTGAGAAACCGGTGCAGGTTATTGATTTGGATGAAATTGGCGAGGAGCTTACTGCAGAGATTCAGGCGGAAACTACTGTTCAACAAATGCCTGATGCTGATACTGCTGATACTGAGTTCGTAGACTCAATGCTGAATTTGAGTGAAGATGAGGCCGGTTCTGAAGACATTACAAACCCAATGGCCGGAATTAAAGAAAGGGCAGGAACGTTTATCGAACATCTTTGAAGCCATCAAGACGGAGCTAATTTAGAAGACTTCCCCAGGTGAGGTCCAACCTAGGGGGAGTATTGATAGTCACTATGTATAGGTTGGACTCACCGGCTTGTCGGTGTTACTTTTGTTTGTATTTGTTCAACTTGTATTTGTATTTGTACTAGCGAACCTACGGGCGAATCTATAGATTCGCCCGCAGTTCAGGTTGTCTTTTGTATTAAGGTGTCGTCTGGGCGAACCTATGTGCCCAGCGAACCTGTGTTGGTTCGCTAGATAGATTCGCTAGAGCGAATCTATCAGCGAACCTAACACTACTATATATTGTAACCTTATCTTCACTTTATACAACTTTTGCACATCTTCTACTCAAGCCATTATTCACTGATTGTGTTGTGTAATCGTTCTATTTGAGGTGCTAGGAGCATATTCTACTCATCTTTGTAGCTTATTTACCTCATTTGTGTGTTTGATCTTGTTATTGGGTTGTTTGGATAATATACACTTTGTTCTTCAAGTCTTGGACATTTTTGTGTTAAACAAGTCAACATAGCACTGAAATCACGATCTTTATGGACCAACAGTGCTTTTTTTGTTGCTAATGTCGCATACTGAGTCGTAACATGTCCTGAGTTGTCGTACGATGGTCAAAGGACTTGGACAAATTCATTAGGTTTATTATGGAGTTTCAAGGTTTTGTTCGGTGTTGTTAGGAGTTGTAAGGTGTCCTATATTATACTAACGTGCTTTTCAAGGTGCTAATGTGCAAACAGAACCGTAAGATGTCCTAAGTTGTCGTACGATGTTCAAAGGAATCGGACGAATTCATTAGGTTTATTATGGAGTATTTTTATTTTACGTACGGTATTATAATGTGTTGTTAGGATTTGTGAGGTTTCGTACTTTTTACTAACATGCTTTTCAAGGTACTAATGTGACATACAGAGTCGTAAGATATTCTAAGTTTTCGTACGATGTTTAAATGACTCGGATGAATTCATTAGGTTTTTTTTGGAGTTTTATAATTTCGTACGGTGTTGTTAGGAGTTTTAAATATTCCAACATTATACTAACATGCTTTTCAAAGTGCTAATATGGCATAAAGACTCGTAAGATGTCTTAAGTTGGCGTATGACGTTCAAAGGACTCGGACGAATTCATTAGGTGTATTATGGAGTTTTAAAGTTTCGTACGGGGATGTAAGATGTTCTTAGGAGTTGTAATGCTTCCTTAATTATTCTAACGTGCTTTTCATGTTACTAATGTCGCATACTGAGTCGTAACATGTCCTGAGTTGTCGTACGATGTTCAAAGGACTTGGACAAATTCATTAGGTTTATTATGGAGTTTTAAGGTTTTGTTCGGAGTTGTTAGGAGTTGTAAGGTGTCCTATATTATACTAACGTGCTTATCAAAGTGATAATGTGCATACAGAGCCGTAAGATGTCCTAAGTTGTCGTACGATGTTCAAAGGAATCGGATGAATTCATTAGGTTTATTATGGAGTATTTTTATTTTACTTACGGTATTATAATGTGTTGTTAGGATTTGTGAGGTTTCGTACTTTTTACCAACATGCTTTTCAAGGTGCTAATGTGTCATACAGAGTCGTAAGATATTCTAAATTTTCGTACGATGTTTAAATGACTCGGAGGAATTCATTAGGTTTTTTTGGAGTTTTATAATTTCGTACGGTGTTGTAAGGTGTTGTTAGGAGTTGTAAAGGGTTCAACATTATACTAACATGCTTTTCAAAGTGCTAATATGGCATAAAGAGTCGTAAGATGTCTTAAGTTGGCGTATGACGTTCAAAGGACTCGGACGAATTAATTAGGTGTATTATGGAGTTTTAAAGTTTGTACGGTGATGTAAGATGTTCTTAGGAGTTGTAATGTGTCCTTAATTATTCTTACGTGCTTTTTTTGTTGCTAATGTCGCATACTGAGTCGTAACATGTCCTGAGTTGTCTTACGATGTTCAAAGGACTTGGACAAATTCATTAGGTTTATTATGGAGTTTCAAGGTTTTGTTCGGTGTTGTTAGGAGTTGTAAGGTGTCCTATATTATACTAACGTGCTTTTCAAGGTGCTAATGTGCATACAGAGCCGTAAGATGTCCTAAGTTGTCGTACGATGTTCAAAGGAATCGGACGAATTCATTAGGTTTATTATGGAGTATTTTTATTTGACGTACGGTATTATAATGTGTTGTTAGGATTTGTGAGGTTTCGTACTTTTTACCAACATGCTTTTCAAGGTGCTAATGTGACATACAGAGTCGTAAGATATTCTAAGCTTACGTACGATGTTTAAATGACTCGGATGAATTCATTAGGTTTTTTTTGGAGTTTTATAATTTCGTACGGTGTTGTTAGGAGTTTTAAAGATTCCAACATTATACTAACATGCTTTTCAAAGTGCTAATATGGCATAAAGAGTCGTAAGATGTCTTAAGTTGGCGTATGACGTTCAAAGGACTCGGACGAATTCATTAGGTGTATTATGGAGTTTTAAAGTTTCGTACGGGGATGTAAGATGTTCTTAGGAGTTGTAATGCTTCCTTAATTATTCTAACGTGCTTTTCATGTTGCTAATGTCGCATACTGAGTCGTAACATGTCCTGAGTTGTCGTACGATGTTCAAAGGACTTGGACAAATTCATTAGGTTTATTATGGAGTTTTAAGGTTTTGTTCGGTGTTGTTAGGAGTTGTAAGGTGTCCTATATTATACTAACGTGCTTATCAAGGTGCTAATGTGCATACAGAGCCGTAAGATGTCCTAAGTTGTCGTACGATGTTCAAAGGAATCGGATGAATTCATTAGGTTTATTATGGAGTATTTTTATTTTACGTACGGTATTATAATGTGTTGTTAGGATTTGTGAGGTTTCGTACTTTTTACCAACATGCTTTTCAAGGTGCTAATGTGTCATACAAAGTCGTAAGATATTCTAAATTTTCGTACGATGTTTAAATGACTCGGAGGAATTCATTAGGTTTTTTTGGAGTTTTATAATTTCGTACGGTGTTGTAAGGTGTTGTTAGGAGTTGTAAAGGGTCCAACATTATACTAACGTGCTTTTCAAAGTGCTAATATTGCATAAAGAGTCGTAAGATGTCTTAAGTTGGCGTATGACGTTCAAAGGACTCGGACGAATTAATTAGGTGTATTATGGAGTTTTAAAGTTTGTACGGTGATGTAAGATGTTCTTAGGAGTTGTAATGCGTCCTTAATTATTCTTACGTGCTTTTTTTGTTGCTAATGTCGCATACTGAGTCGTAACATGTCCTGAGTTGTCTTACGATGTTCAAAGGACTTGGACAAATTCATTAGGTTTATTATGGAGTTTCAAGGTTTTGTTCGGTGTTGTTAGGAGTTGTAAGGTGTCGTATATTATACTAACGTGCTTTTCAAGGTGCTAATGTGCATACAGAGCCGTAAGATGTCCTAAGTTGTCGTACGATGTTCAAAGGAATCGGACGAATTCATTAGGTTTATTATGGAGTATTTTTATTTTACGTACGTTATTATAATGTGTTGTTAGGATTTGTGAGGTTTCGTACTTTTTACCAACATGCTTTTCAAGGTGCTAATGTGACATACAGAGTCGTAAGATATTCTAAGCTTTCGTACGATGTTTAAATGACTCGGATGAATTCATTAGGTTTTTTTTGGAGTTTTATAATTTCGTACGGTGTTGTTAGGAGTTTTAAGGATTCCAACATTATACTAACATGCTTTTCAAAGTGCTAATATGGCATAAAGAGTCGTAAGATGTCTTAAGTTGGCGTATGACGTTCAAAGGACTCGGACGAATTCATTAGGTGTATTATGGAGTTTTAAAGTTTCGTACGGGGATGTAAGATGTTCTTAGGAGTTGTAATGCTTCCTTAATTATTCTAACGTGCTTTTCATGTTACTAATGTCGCATACTGAGTCGTAACATGTCCTGAGTTGTCGTACGATGTTCAAAGGACTTGGACAAATTCATTAGGTTTATTATGGAGTTTTAAGGTTTTGTTCGGTGTTGTTAGGAGTTGTAAGGTGTCCTATATTATACTAACGTGCTTTTCAAGGTGCTAATGTGCATACAGAGCCGTAAGATGTCCTAAGTTGTCGTACGATGTTCAAAGGAATCGGACGAATTCATTAGGTTTATAATGGAGTACTTTTATTTTACGTACGGTATTATAATGTGTTGTTAGGATTTGTGAGGTTTCGTACTTTTTACCAACATGCTTTTCAAGGTGCTAATGTGTCATACAGAGTCGTAAGATATTCTAAATTTTCGTACGATGTTTAAATGACTCGGAGGAATTCATTAGGTTTTTTTGGAGTTTTATAATTTCGTACGGTGTTGTAAGGTGTTGTTATGAGTTATAAAGGGTCCAACATTATACTAACGTGCTTTTCAAAGTGCTAATATGGCGTAAAGAGTCGTAAGATGTCTTAAGTTGGCGTATGACGTTCAAAGGACTCGGACGAATTAATTAGGTGTATTATGGAGTTTTAAAGTTTCTACGGTGATGTAAGATGTTCTTAGGAGTTGTAATGCGTCCTTAATTATTCTTACGTGCTTTTTTTGTTGCTAATGTCGCATACTGAGTCGTAACATGTCCTGAGTTGTCTTACGATGTTCAAAGGACTTGGACAAATTCATTAGGTTTATTATGGAGTTTCAAGGTTTTGTTCGGTGTTGTTAGGAGTTGTAAGGTGTCTTATATTATACTAACGTGCTTTTCAAGGTGCTAATGTGCATACAGAGCCGTAAGATGTCCTAAGTTGTCGTACGATGTTCAAAGGAATCGGACGAATTCACTAGGTTTATTATGGAGTATTTTTATTTTACGTACGGTATTATAATGTGTTGTTAGGATTTGTGAGGTTTCGTACTTTTTACCAACATGCTTTTCTAGGTGCTAATGTGACATATAGAGTCGTAAGATATTCTAAGCTTTCGTACGATGTTTAAATGACTCGGATGAATTCATTAGGTTTTTTTTGGAGTTTTATAATTTCGTACGGTGTTGTTAGGAGTTTTAAAGATTCCAACATTATACTAACATGCTTTTCAAAGTGCTAATATGGCATAAAGAGTCGTAAGATGTCTTAAGTTGGCGTATGACGTTCAAAGGACTCGGACGAATTCATTAGGTGTATTATGGAGTTTTAAAGTTTCGTACGAGGATGTAAGATGTTCTTAGGAGTTGTAATGCTTCCTTAATTATTCTAACGTGCTTTTCATGTTGCTAATGTCGCATACTGAGTCGTAACATGTCCTGAGTTGTCGTACGATGTTCAAAGGACTTGGACAAATTCATTAGGTTTATTATGGAGTTTTAAGGTTTTGTTCGGTGTTGTTAGGAGTTGTAAGGTGTCCTATATTATACTAACGTGCTTATCAAGGTGATAATGTGCATACAGAGCCGTAAGATGTCCTAAGTTGTCGTACGATGTTCAAAGGAATCGGATGAATTCATTAGGTTTATTATGGAATATTTTTATTTTACGTACGGTATTATAATGTGTTGTTAGGATTTGTGAGGTTTCGTACTTTTTACCAACATGCTTTTCAAGGTGCTAATGTGTCATACAGAGTCGTAAGATATTCTAAATTTTCGTACGATGTTTAAATGACTCGGAGGAATTCAATAAGTTTTTTTGGAGTTTTATAATTTCGTACGGTGTTGTAAGGTGTTGTTAGGATTTGTAAAGGGTCCAACATTATACTAGCGTGCTTTTCAAAGTGCTAATATGGCATAAAGAGTCGTAAGATGTCTTAAGTTGGCGTATGACGTTCAAAGGACTCGGACGAATTAATTAGGTGTATTATGGAGTTTTAAAGTTTCTACGGTGATGTAAGATGTTCTTAGGAGTTGTAATGCGTCCTTAATTATTCTTACGTGCTTTTTTTGTTGCTAATGTCGCATACTGAGTCGTAACATGTCCTGAGTTGTCTTACGATGTTCAAAGGACTTGGACAAATTCATTAGGTTTATTATGGAGTTTCAAGGTTTTGTTCGGTGTTGTTAGGAGTTGTAAGGTGTCTTATATTATACTAACGTGCTTTTCAAGGTGCTAATGTGCATACAGAGCCGTAAGATGTCCTAAGTTGTCGTACGATGTTCAAAGGAATCGGACGAATTCACTAGGTTTATTATGGAGTATTTTTATTTTACGTACGGTATTATAATGTGTTGTTAGGATTTGTGAGGTTTCGTACTTTTTACCAACATGCTTTTCTAGGTGCTAATGTGACATATAGAGTCGTAAGATATTCTAAGCTTTCGTACGATGTTTAAATGACTCGGATGAATTCATTAGGTTTTTTTTGGAGTTTTATAATTTCGTACGGTGTTGTTAGGAGTTTTAAAGATTCCAACATTATACTAACATGCTTTTCAAAGTGCTAATATGGCATAAAGAGTCGTAAGATGTCTTAAGTTGGCGTATGACGTTCAAAGGACTCGGACGAATTCATTAGGTGTATTATGGAGTTTTAAAGTTTCGTACGAGGATGTAAGATGTTCTTAGGAGTTGTAATGCTTCCTTAAATATTCTAACGTGCTTTTCATGTTGCTAATGTCGCATACTGAGTCGTAACATGTCCTGAGTTGTCGTACGATGTTCAAAGGACTTGGACAAATTCATTAGGTTTATTATGGAGTTTTAAGGTTTTGTTCGGTGTTGTTAGGAGTTGTAAGATGTCCTATATTATACTAACGTGCTTATCAAGGTGATAATGTGCATACAGAGCCGTAAGATGTCCTAAGTTGTCGTACGATGTTCAAAGGAATCGGATGAATTCATTAGGTTTATTATGGAATATTTTTATTTTACGTACGGTATTATAATGTGTTGTTAGGATTTGTGAGGTTTCGTACTTTTTACCAACATGCTTTTCAAGGTGCTAATGTGTCATACAGAGTCGTAAGATATTCTAAATTTTCGTACGATGTTTAAATGACTCGGAGGAATTCAATAAGTTTTTTTGGAGTTTTATAATTTCGTACGGTGTTGTAAGGTGTTGTTAGGATTTGTAAAGGGTCCAACATTATACTAGCGTGCTTTTCAAAGTGCTAATATGGCATAAAGAGTCGTAAGATGTCTTAAGTTGGCGTATGACGTTCAAAGGACTCGGACGAATTAATTAGGTGTATTATGGAGTTTTAAAGTTTCTACGGTGATGTAAGATGTTCTTAGGAGTTGTAATGCGTCCTTAATTATTCTTACGTGCTTTTTTTGTTGCTAATGTCGCATACTGAGTCGTAACATGTCCTGAGTTGTCTTACGATGTTCAAAGGACTTGGACAAATTCATTAGGTTTATTATGGAGTTTCAAGGTTTTGTTCGGTGTTGTTAGGAGTTGTAAGGTGTCTTATATTATACTAACGTGCTTTTCAAGGTGCTAATGTGCATACAGAGCCGTAAGATGTCCTAAGTTGTCGTACGATGTTCAAAGGAATCGGACGAATTCACTAGGTTTATTATGGAGTATTTTTATTTTACGTACGGTATTATAATGTGTTGTTAGGATTTGTGAGGTTTCGTACTTTTTACCAACATGCTTTTCTAGGTGCTAATGTGACATATAGAGTCGTAAATATTCTAAGCTTTCGTACGATGTTTAAATGACTCGGATGAATTCATTAGGTTTTTTTTGGAGTTTTATAATTTCGTACGGTGTTGTTAGGAGTTTTAAAGATTCCAACATTATACTAACATGCTTTTCAAAGTGCTAATATGGCATAAAGAGTCGTAAGATGTCTTAAGTTGGCGTATGACGTTCAAAGGACTCGGACGAATTCATTAGGTGTATTATGGAGTTTTAAAGTTTCGTACGAGGATGTAAGATGTTCTTAGGAGTTGTAATGCTTCCTTAAATATTCTAACGTGCTTTTCATGTTGCTAATGTCGCATACTGAGTCGTAACATGTCCTGAGTTGTCGTACGATGTTCAAAGGACTTGGACAAATTCATTAGGTTTATTATGGAGTTTTAAGGTTTTGTTCGGTGTTGTTAGGAGTTGTAAGATGTCCTATATTATACTAACGTGCTTATCAAGGTGATAATGTGCATACAGAGCCGTAAGATGTCCTAAGTTGTCGTACGATGTTCAAAGGAATCGGATGAATTCATTAGGTTTATTATGGAATATTTTTATTTTACGTACGGTATTATAATGTGTTGTTAGGATTTGTGAGGTTTCGTACTTTTTACCAACATGCTTTTCAAGGTGCTAATGTGTCATACAGAGTCGTAAGATATTCTAAATTTTCGTACGATGTTTAAATGACTCGGAGGAATTCAATAAGTTTTTTTGGAGTTTTATAATTTCGTACGGTGTTGTAAGGTGTTGTTAGGATTTGTAAAGGGTCCAACATTATACTAGCGTGCTTTTCAAAGTGCTAATATGGCATAAAGAGTCGTAAGATGTCTTAAGTTGGCGTATGACGTTCAAAGGACTCGGACGAATTAATTAGGTGTATTATGGAGTTTTAAAGTTTCTACGGTGATGTAAGATGTTCTTAGGAGTTGTAATGCGTCCTTAATTATTCTTACGTGCTTTTTTTGTTGCTAATGTCGCATACTGAGTCGTAACATGTCCTGAGTTGTCTTACGATGTTCAAAGGACTTGGACAAATTCATTAGGTTTATTATGGAGTTTCAAGGTTTTGTTCGGTGTTGTTAGGAGTTGTAAGGTGTCTTATATTATACTAACGTGCTTTTCAAGGTGCTAATGTGCATACAGAGCCGTAAGATGTCCTAAGTTGTCGTACGATGTTCAAAGGAATCGGACGAATTCACTAGGTTTATTATGGAGTATTTTTATTTTACGTACGGTATTATAATGTGTTGTTAGGATTTGTGAGGTTTCGTACTTTTTACCAACATGCTTTTCTAGGTGCTAATGTGACATATAGAGTCGTAAATATTCTAAGCTTTCGTACGATGTTTAAATGACTCGGATGAATTCATTAGGTTTTTTTTGGAGTTTTATAATTTCGTACGGTGTTGTTAGGAGTTTTAAAGATTCCAACATTATACTAACATGCTTTTCAAAGTGCTAATATGGCATAAAGAGTCGTAAGATGTCTTAAGTTGGCGTATGACGTTCAAAGGACTCGGACGAATTCATTAGGTGTATTATGGAGTTTTAAAGTTTCGTACGAGGATGTAAGATGTTCTTAGGAGTTGTAATGCTTCCTTAAATATTCTAACGTGCTTTTCATGTTGCTAATGTCGCATACTGAGTCGTAACATGTCCTGAGTTGTCGTACGATGTTCAAAGGACTTGGACAAATTCATTAGGTTTATTATGGAGTTTTAAGGTTTTGTTCGGTGTTGTTAGGAGTTGTAAGATGTCCTATATTATACTAACTGATAGGTTCAATTGGATCGTTAATATCACTCAAATGATCAGAATAAAGCGTACAAACAAACGAATCAATCACAAACACAGTTCATACTCATAAATTCTCTTTGTATTTGATGATCAAAGCAAATTCGCAGTACAATGTGCAGGAGAAAACAATTACACACAGTTAATTCTCTCTCTAACAGTGCAAAAAGTAGTCTCACCTAACACACGCACTCTACATGCTTTATAACAAACAAAAATGCAAGTTTAAGGAAAATACACAATAAACCCTAAACTATACAAACATATAAACAAAGATACAAAGTAAATTCTTAACAGGAAATAGCCCTAACAGTACTCCCCCTAAGATTTATCTTTGGATCTTCAAAAGTCTTCAATCTTGTTCTTCGTTTATCAGCATCAATCTTCAATCTTTTTCTACCATTCTTCTGGCTCTTCTTTCACATCCAGCAATTCTCGGCCTTTATACTCCTCTTTTTCTTTTAAAGCTTCTTCAATGCAGGATTTGAACTTTTCAGCGAGCTTGGCTTGTCGAGGTTTGGATTCATTCGTCAAGATTGGCAGAGCATTCATACGTCTAAGTGAGTCCAGATTCAAACCTGCAAAATCGATATTAGCATAAAATTCAAACGGCATCTCTTGGCCTTTGACTTTCACCTCCAAGGTTCCTTTTCTGGATATCCTCATATATTCTATCTCCGGCAAGTCAACCATCACGAGATTAGAATTGAGCATAGCTTTTCTCACTCGAATCTTTTCAGTAGCCGCAGCAATCACTTCAATCATAACAACAAATAACTTTCGATCAGCTTCAGCCAATGCATCTTTACACTTCTCCATTCGACAGCTTCTCAAAAAATCTATATATGAAGGATGCAACAACTTCAATTCAAACGTACTAAAAAGCGTAATCATGTCTTCATCCCAATTCTCCAAGTTTCGAACAAGCTTTAGTTCAAATGTCTCCTGATTGTAAAATACTCTCAGTATTGGCTTTGTCATTTGACTACCATCTATCACCTTCAATCCAGGATCTGTGATCTTGTCAAAATACTCATCCGAGAACTCTTCTAAGTACATATCCTCGGTCACCACTAATCTCTTCTTCTTTCTCTGTTTCTTTGCTTGTACATATGCAGTGTCTTCTTGTTGACCTCTAAAGTCGAGAAACTTTGCAGTTCTACTCAAACCAGCATCAAGAAGTATCACGCATTTATCACCACGCTCAGCATGCGTGTGATTAATTAGCCTCAACTTGTTCAACTCTTTCAGGTCCTGAACCTCCAGCTTGAATATACTCGAGTAGTAATGGTAAACGTCACACAAACCATTGACTCTCTTAATAATAAACGCGTCAAAGACTTCATCATATTTCCAAGCAATTATTTTAACTTTCTTGTTCTTCTCAGGCACAATCATAGAATCTAACAACTCAGCAATTGATTGTCCTTTACTCATCATCGATCTAACCACATCTCCAGGTGTTGATGATTTATGCCAAGTCTCACGAACCTCCATTGGAATGTTATAAGATTTGACTTCACTAGGAAACATATCCATTAGTTCATGCCTCTTTTTGTGTGCATTTTCAGGTAATGCCATCACAGGAATCTCTTTAGGTCCTAACACCTTGTATCTTTTGGTCAACTCGAAGTACTGTGGATTGTTATAATCCAAGTAAAACATTTTGTTGTACATCTTCTCTGTTTTCATGAAGCTGACCACTATTCTTCTTAAAGATTCAGACTTCAACCTCTGCAAAGTTTTATACGGATAGTTCCTCGAACTCAACCAACTTCGCATCTCAAAAGCAGTCATTTCATCCGGATTTGGATGATAAAGCTCAGTAGGAGGTAAGTCATCTATATTCAAACTTTCTTGTAATGGATTCCATTCGCCCATTTCAGTCACAATCTCCTTCTTATCTGCTTCAACTTTATCTTGATGAATCAGACATTTCTCGTACTCTTCATTGATCTGAGTTACCGTCAACCCATTCAAAAACACCGAATTGTACTTCATTCTTTCAAGATACGCAAATCTCTCAGCCAAATCATTAGGTAACTCTTCAACTGTGTTCTGTATTGGCTCCGGCTCAGCTTCATCCTCAGATTCAGTCCAATCAATATCCAAATCATCTAACGCTTCAATCATGGGTGCTTCGTCAATTTGAATCGGCTCAACTTGACTAACAACTTCAGATACTATTTCAGGCCCACTTTCTACTTCAACAGCTTCAGCTTGAATCGGCTCAAACTGAACTGTATCTCCAGAGTTAACATCTTTCTCACTGTCAGCTACCTCAAATACTTCTGTTTCAGCTTCAGACACAATCTCAGCTTCAACAATTTGCTCAACCTCAACTTCAGCTACAGATTGAATCGGCTCAATCTGCACTGGTTTATCTATCTTCGCCTTCTTTGAGCTTCCTTCATCACCAAATATTTCAGGGACAGCATCTATCTTTCTCTTTCCCTCAGCTTTATCCATCTTGACAATTTCAGCATCAGCTTCATCGGGAATGACAATTGGTGTTTCAACCAAAATTCCAACATTTCTAGTACCTCTAGCCCTTGTCAAATATACTTTAGGCACATTTGTTTCAGTCACTTCAACTATATCATCAGAAAAATCTTTGTCTGATAGTGATGAGCCAGCCTTCTTTGGTTTCATATCCTCTAATTCCTTCTCAAGCATTTCTTTCTCAGCCTCCAAAGTGTTACACTCAGCCTTAACTTCAACATAATCAAACTTTAAGTTCTCATACTCCTCCTTCAACTTCTCATGCTCATCTTTGAGTTTATCATAATCATCTCTCAATTTCACATGATCATCTACCAGTTTAACATGATCTTCATCCAACTTCTTGAAAGTTTTTACATTCTGATTATGTATTTCCCAGTACTCATCCAACCTTTTCCTTTTCCGTTCGTTTGAGGCCTTCAACAGATCATTTGCCTTAAACAAATCTTCCATAATCTCTTCTAATTCAGCAATCCGTTTATCTTTCTCATTTTCAACTTCATCAACACTTTGCACAACGTTTGGTGAAGACTCCAAACCTTGTCCAATGTTTTCAGCAATTTGTGGTGACATGGCGGGAATATCATCAGTAACAGGATCAGTAATGCCAGCATCCACCTCCTCTATCTGTGCAATAGATTCAGCTTCGGCCATTACTGTCTGTGCAATCTCAATCACATTGATTTCTTCAGGCTTCTCTACTGTTTTCTTCTTCTTTCGAACATAATGTACAGAAACATCTTTTGGGGTTTCAGAAACAACTTCTTCAATCACAGAAGCAACCTTAGCAGGTTCTTCTACAACCATAGGCTCAACAACCTCTATCTCAGTCTTTGTTGGTTCAACCTCCTCTGAATTAGATTCAGATTCAGCATCATTACCACCATCATCATTACTGTCATCACCTTCATCTTCTTCATCCTCTGGATGACGAGCAAAGTACTCGTCATCATCCAATAAGTTATCTGGCACCTCATCCACAAGGTCCAATGGATTCACAATCTCACCATGAGATATGTGATAATACACTCCATCTACTTCTTCTTCATTGTTGACAATATCTCGCATATAGTCAAACAAACCAATGTCAGGCACATTCCCGATACTCATCTTTTTGTAAGAGAGATCGTTCATGTCCTCAGTGTACAACATGCCTCCAGCATAACCTTCACTCCTGATTATTGGATAGGCAATGTTTATCATCAATTGCAGAAACCTTGGGTACATCAGAAATTTGAATCTCTTGCCCTTCACCAAGTTAAAGACAAATCCATTCATTATCCATCGTGACATGTTGAATGGTTTGTTCTCTGCAATTGCTACTATTGGTGATGCAATGTCTGAAGGAAAGTTATCAAACCCGGCACTCCTTCTAGACATGCATTGCTGCACAACATAACACAGCAGCTTATATTTCTTCCCCAACTTGGCTCTGTAAAACTGAGACTTTGGAAACACAGGTGGATGTCCCATGTTCACAAAACCAGTTTTACACTCCTCCATTGTCAGTTCATCCATCATTCCTACCTCATCCTCATCAATTCTTAGAGCTTGCCTGATAGCTTCTTCAGTAACATCTAATACCCAATCCCTAGTGATATGTCCTCTGACCATAACACCTCCATTCTCATTTCTCACAACCTCTGCTGATCTCCAGAAACACTTAATCAGCCTTGCATATATGACCGGTTTGGCACATATAGCATATACATACTTCGTCCTTTTGATGAACTGAATCATATCTCTATATCCTTCTGTCTCAGGCAATGATTCATCTAAGCAAGCTACCAGATTATGCTTAGGCTCAAATTTGAGGTTCTCCATCTGTTAAACACAAACAAAAACACAAAACAAGGCAAATACATTAGTTTCTTCATTAGATATATCAAAATTTTAACAAGTGTTCAACTAAAAACTAGGAAGCAAAACGTTAATACAATCATTTTAAATCCTAGATTGTTCTAATAACCTGATTTTCATCATTTTAATCAAACAACATTGAATTTTTAAAGATTATATATTATGTTTATGCTTTCAATAGTTACTCACTTAAGCAAAAATTTTGATAAATTTTATGATGAAGAGTTTAACATGTTTTGAATCAGTTTTAACAGGTTTAATCACTTTTAGAACAGTCATTTCATCGTTTTGATGTTTAACTTTTAAAAGCTTCAAGGTTCAACAATGGCGATTTTTAACAGTTAAGCACACTTCACTTGTTCAGTCGATTTAAAGGTGTTTTAGTGCAAATGAATGATTGAATGTTGATGATCGACAGACTTTAACCCTAAAACAACATTCGATTTAAGTTTTAACTCTAAAAATCGAAGTGTCGATTCAAGTTCAAAACACTGTTCATCATCGTTTTTCCTGTTAACAGTTGATTTGCAGGTCGATTTAGGTCAAAAACACTTAATCACTACCTTAATCAATCTATTAATCCTGTTATAGAGCAACAGATTGACTATAATAACAATGGCGATTTGAAGTTCAGAGTGTTTGGTGAAAGTGAAAGTGTGTGAAATGATAAGTGTTGTGTGAAGAGACGGTATTTGTATCGTCAGACAAAAGTTAGGTCAAACTTAAAGTGCCGGGTCAACATAAGCAAAATAGGCCCAATAACCTTGCCGGGTCAAGTACTGTAGTGACGGGTCATGTACTGTAGTTACGGGTCAAGTACATAAAAACGAGTCACCAACACATGAAATTCACTTGACGGGTCAAGTACTGTAGATACGGGTAAGTCACTGTAGTGACGGGTAAAGGTTAAGGAACAACTACACCTGATGGATTTTGTTCATCACCCGGCAGAATAGTTGTTATCAAAACATCACCCGGCAACTTTATTCATCACCCGGCAACACAGTTGCTTTCCTTCTTCATCCGGCTTGCTTTCTTCTTTACACGGCAACCTTTGACAACCTTCTTCACACGGCATACACACTTCTTCATTACCCGGCAACATAGTATCATACCTTTACACGGCAACAAGGTTTCTTCATTACCCGGCTGTATAGTATATACTTGTCACCCGGCAAGATATTCATGATCTTCACCCGGCTGTATTTGACATGTTCATTGCCCGGCTGTACAGTGATCATAATATCTTCACCATTTTCCTTAATCACCCGGCAAGTATCACTCACAACTTCATCCGGCTGATCAGTTCTTTACCCGGCTGCACAGTTGTACCTGATATCTTTACCCGGCAATAACACTTAAGCAATTTCTTCAATTTTCCTCGTCTATTGACTTTTTCAACGATCATTTATTGCACCTGCAACATTCTCCGACATATTAATTAGACAAGATATCCTTAAAAGGAATGTTTGCCATATTAATTATCAAACAATATGAACATTTGCAACAAACTTAATTCCAATTAAAATTCATTTTTCTTTTTCTTTTTCAAATTGTTTTTGCACAACCAATTTTTCTATATCCCGAAGCAATTTCTTAAAAAAAAATTACAAGACCTTGGGTTTGTTTTCAACACATTCAATACCTTTGCTTTTCATAACTTATAACCTTGTTCATTCAAAAACACACTTATTCAAAGACAAAATATTTTTGGATTTTTGTAGATATTTTTCTTCAATCTTATTCTCCCCCTAAACTTGAAATTTCTTGAAATTTTTAAGTTTATAAAGGATGTTGATGTATCAATAATGATACCAAATGCCTGCACACACAAAGCACACACATTAAAGTAAAGACATATGCAATGCAATGAATCATAATATCACAGTGAGATCATACCACACATTATTTGAACATGTTTTGCAAGTTTTTGAATAGACATTTGACTTATGCTTGATTGAGTGATGATATGAAAACATACCAATTAGCTCGAATTGACACACTTACTTTTTCAGTATCATGATGATATTTAAGGTTCGATTAGAATGACTTATGTGACCCACATGTATACATATGTCAACATATTTCCTTATCAAGCACTACTTGAATGCATATTGCACACAACCTGGTTACTTACAGTCATACACAGTGTGGAATCTGGGTTCTATTCGGATTTGGTCCACTTTGGGACTTCTTTTTAATTCCATCTTTGGGAATTTTTCTTTCCTATCGTTCCCCTTGGGAATCTTCTGAATTCCATTTTGGAATTTTTGTTTGGTGTTGGTCCACATTTGGGACTCTTTTTGTTCCATTTTTGGAATCTTTTGCTGCATCTTGAAGCTCAAAAGAGACTTCGTGTGAGACTTTAGGTCTGTGGATACCACAACAAAGAAGCTCACGATGCGGTTCATCACACTGAGAAGACTATATCGTTACCCGATCATGCACAACTAACATCACAAATAATGTATCAAAAGATATATATCTAGACATGTATAACTATGGAACTTAACACAAAGATCATTAAGTTTATGTTTGTCAACAATCAACTTACTTGTTCAGTCTAATTGTCTGAGCTGTCTAGCACTTCAACTAACATTCATCAGTCTTTATTTTAAATTGATGTACCAAATAATGTCTAGTGTAACTATCATTTCTCACGTTGTGCAATCTAGATTCTTATGACATGATATTTTCTTTTCTTTTGCTTTTATATTTTGTTTTTGCTTTTCTAATTTTCTTTTTCATGCAATCACACACAATGCAAAACATAAAGTAAAAGACAAAGGAATCAAAATATAACATCAACTTATTATATTTTTGGCTTTTATATTTTCTGATTTTTCTTTTGTTTTTCAGAAAAATAGAATCAATCATGATTGATTAATCCTATGGATTGAATTAAGAATTCAAACCGGCCTGACAAAAAAGATTTTGTGAAAAGATCTGCCAGTTGTTTGTCGGTATGAACCTTAATCAAAATTATTAAACCCTTTTCAGAGTTGTCTCTTAAAAAGTGATATCTAATTTCGATGTGTTTGGTTTTAGAATGTTGAACAGGATTAGCAGTTATAAACATAGCAGCAGTATTGTCTATGTAAATAGGAGTTTTCAAAAAATTAAACCCGTAGTCCAGCAACTGATTTTGTAACCATAAAACCTGAGAACATCCTGCAGATGCAGCGATATACTCTGCTTCAGCTGTGGATACAGAAACATTGGTCTGCTTCTTGCATTGCCAAGAGACAAGCCTTGGACCCAAAAATTGACAGCCACCAGTTGTTGATTTCCTGTCAAGAGCACAACCACCAAAATCACTGTCAGAATAGCTATATAGTTCAAAATTTCCTTCATAAGGATACCATAACCCAAGATTTGGTTTCCCTTTGAGATATCTGAATATACGCTTCACAGCAACAAGATGTGACTCTTTCGGATCTGACTGGTATCTGGCGCACACACACACAGAGTACATGATATCTGGTCTTGATGCAGTAAGATACATCAGAGAACCGATCATTGATCTGTATAGTGTTTGATCAACTGCTTTGCCCTTTGGATCCGGTTGAATCTTGCAGTTCACATCAGACGGAGTTCGAATTGTTTGACAATCTTGCATCTTGAATTTTTTCAACAACTTCTCAACGAACTTTGATTGATTGATGAAAATTCCGTCAGCTGATTGTTTCACTTGTAAACCAAGAAAGAAATTAATCTCCCCCATAGAACTCATCTGAAATCTGCTCTTCATAATTTCCTCAAATTCTTTGCACATTGACTCACTAGTTGATCCGAAGATAATATCGTCCACATAAACTTGAACGCACAATAAATCATCATTATCCCTCTTCATAAACAAAGTTGGATCAATCTGACCTCTTGTAAATCCATTTTGTAGTAAATGCTTAGATAATGTTTCATACCAGATTCTAGGAGCTTGATGTAGACCGTAAAGAGCTTTACTTAACTTGTATACCCGATGAGGATAGTCTGGATCTTCGAAACCCGGAGGTTGTCTCACATACACGTCATCCGTAATCGGTCCATACAAGAAAGCACCTTTGACGTCCATTTGGAATACTTTAAACTTCATGAAAGAAGCATATGCAAGAAAAACGCGTATGGCTTCAAGTCTTGCGACCGGAGCAAACACCTCTTCGTAATCAATGCCTTCTTCCTGAGTGTATCCCTGTGCAATCAGTCTTGCTTTGTTTCTCACCACAATGCCACGTTCGTCTGGCTTGTTTTTGTACAACCATCTTGTACCTATTGCGTTTTCTCCTTCAGGTAAGTCCACAAGTTTCCAAACTTCCTGTTTGCGAAACTGAAGTAATTCCTCCTGCATTGCCTCAATCCAACTGTTATCTTTAAGCGCCTCTGAAATATTCTTTGGCACCACTTGAGATAGAAAACACGAGTAAAGACAGATATTTGCGTGCTCCGTCTGACTTCTTGTAGTTCTCTGATTCAATGGCCCGATAATCTGAGAGACAGGATGTTTCTTGTGAATTCGATGAACCGGAATATCACCTCCTTGCACTTGAGTCTCTAGATTAGAAGTATTCAGATTTGGTAGATCTTGTAGTATGGAAGAAGTATGCGGTGTGAAATTCGGGACTTGATCCGGTGAATTGATGAAGTAATCAAAAGATTCTGGAATTGCTTCACCATTCGGATCTGATGATGGTTGATTCTGAACAGATCCACCATCATTAGGAGAGATCACATCTTCTTCATGATTATTCGATTCTTGATCTTCATTTGAACCAGAAGGACCCGGAGCTTTACTGGATTTGACATGATCAGGATTGTGAAACGACATAAATGGATATTCAGAGTTGAGATTTCCATCTTCGTCATTATCAGAATCGTCACTAAAGCATCCTAAGTCGCCTGATTCCTTCCTTGCGTTTCCTGAAAAATCAAATAAGTTAGAATTGAAGGATTTCGATAATGAATCTAAATCAAATAACCATTCGGGACCATGAGCCACTAAAGGAAACGAATTTTCTAAAAACTTGACGTTGATAGTTTCAATAACAGTATTTGATTTGCTATTAAAAACCCGATAAGCTTTAGAAACAGACGAATAACCTAAGAAAAATCCATCGTCAGATTTTGACTCAAACTTCCCGAGATGTTCATTTAGATTTAGAATCGAAACCGGACAACCAAATGCTTTCAAGTAAGAAATATTTGGTTTCCTTCCAAACAACAACTCATAAGAAGTTTTCTTTTTATCATTCACTAATAATGTTCTATTTTGTACAAAACACGCAGTTGCAATGGCTTCGTCCCAAAAAGTGATCGGGATTTTGGCATCCGCAAGCATGGATCTTGCTGCTTCAATTAGTGTCCTGTTTTTCCGTTCCGCAACCCCATTCTGTTGAGGCGTTCTAGGCGCACTGAATTGTCGAGCAATCCCCTTTTCTGCACAAAATAAATCAACATTAGCATTCTTAAATTCCGTTCCATTATCACTTCTTAAAACTTTAACTTTGCATTCCAATTGATTTTCAATTTTAATGATAAATTCTTTTAATAATTCAGCCGTTTCAGATTTTGCATGCAGAAAATAAACCCATGAAAATCTCGTAAAGTCATCTATGATAACTAAACAATATGATTTTCTCCCGATGCTTTGAACGTTGGTCGGTCCAAAAAGATCCATATGTAGCATCTGCAAGGGTTTTGAAATGGAGTTCTCTAGCTTGGACTTAAAAGACATCCGATGCTGTTTGCCTTTCAGACATGCAGGACAGAGATCAGTTGTGGAGAATTTCTTCGATGGGATTCCCACAGCGTGATTTCCGGTTACCAAACGGTTCATGTTTCTGAAATTTGAGTGGCCCAGCCGTCTATGCCATAGCTGACTCTCATCATTTGAAGCATGGGCAATGAGACAGGTTGTTTCGGTTTCGGCATCAATCTGCGACATATCCAATTTGTATACATCACGATCTCTAGGCGCTTTCACCACTACCCACTCATTGTCAATCTTGAAACCTGGTTTCAGAATATAACAAAAAGAATCATCAAAAAGAGTTGAGTAAGATTTATCACAAATTTGCGAAACACTTAGTAAGTTAAAGTTCAACTGTGCACAGTAGTTGACTTTATCAAAACTAATTACTCCATTCGAAACTGTTCCTTCGCCTGTGATTTTACCACCCGCATCACCTCCAAACGCTACGTGAGTACCATTCTTTTGCTTGAAATCCTGAAGCAAGGCATGGTTGCCTGTCATGTGCCGGCTACACCCACTATCAACGAACCACGAGTTGATAGGTCTTCTTGGGCGTACCTGCAATTCAACAAAAACTTTCAGTTAGTTTGGTCAACCCAGGCCCACACGGTCTTGGGTTTTCCGAATCTATCTGCAATAGTAACTTGTTGGTATTGAATATTTTGAAAATTTGTTTCATTCAAAAGATTTTGATGCTGATAACTTCGCCCAATGGCGTTCAAAGATTGCTTTCTTCTCAAAGCACTAAACCTCTCCTCTAGCTTAGGATCAAGGTTATTTTCAAACTTTTGATTTCTTACCATTAAAGCTCTTGGTTTAAAATCATTAACCTGCACATTCTTTGAAAAGTTAGAAACAGAATTGTTTCGATTAAACTTTCTCAAAACCGGAGAATGACTTTGACTCATATTTTGAAAACCATATGAATTATTTCTTTGAAAGTTTGAGTATGGAGTCATTTCTCTAGTCGAGTTTGATCGAAAGAAACAATCCTTTGTGTCATGGTTTCTCCTCTCACAAATATCACAAAATTTGTTAAAATAACATTCTTCTGAAGAATGATTTCTTTTATCACAGTAACTGCAGTACCTGTTAAAGAACCATTCAGCAGTTGCATGATTATATCTATCACAAATTTCACAATATTTCTTGGTAATCCTAAAGAGCCGATTGTTAACTTTTGATGTTGAACCAAAACGTGATTCGTTATCTTGGTTATTCGGTTTTAGATTAACACTTCTTTGTGGAGACTTGGTTTGTGATTTTGATTGCATGGGACTTTGGTTCGATTTTAAACTGTTCTGTTTGGTCACCTTTTTGTTTTCAATTCTCTTATCATTGACAGCGGAAGACTTAGGACCTGAACCTGTTTTCAGACCAGAGTTAGATTTGATTGGAGAATTGTTTGGTTTACCATAAGATCCGTTCAAATCAAAAGTTCCTGCAGACACAAACTTGATGTTTTTGCCTTTTGACATTTTCTTGACAGGCTTAACTTTGTCAGTTTTAACAATTTGAGCTTTGGTGTTATTGTTCGATTTTAAGACACTTTTGCCTTTTGATTCTTTTGTTTCAGATTGATTTATCATTGTTTTCGCTTTCTGCTTCTTCGCAATTGAAACTTCATCCTTCTTCACAGCATTCTTCTTGAGCAACTGAGCAGCAACTTGCGCTTTTTGTTCTTTCTTCCACTTGATATACTCAGGATCATTGAATCCTGAAAATTCACCTTCTTCCTTCACCGATTCTGGTTCTGGGTTAAGCTTTGGATACTCAACAAGTTGGATAAGAACAGGCTCTAATTTGTTTTCAGACTTGTTGCTTGCTTCATCATCAGCTTCAGTTGTCATTCCTTCTTCTTCATTCAAACTTTCCATCAACACTTCAGTACCTTCAGACTCGGATTTACTTCTTTGAATTTCCTTGAATCTTCTTTCATTTTCAGGTGAATGATCAAATTCATTAAAGTTTTCCGGTAAGGTTTGTGTGATTGAATTTGGCATCGGTTCATGAGTAAAACCCAACCCGGTTTTGGTTTTGTTTCCTCTTTCTTTGATGATTTGTTTAACCATGGTTTTACAGCTTTTAACTTTTGTCAATTCAACTTGCGTGACAGCATGTGCAATTTTTTCTTGTTCAAAGTTCTTTGTCATTTCTTCAAGTTGTTTTGTCATCAGTTCCAGTTCGGTTAAGGTTTTGTTCCATGATTCTTTAAGTGACAAAATCTTCTCATCAGCAATTTTATGATCAATTTTAAGTTGTTCATGAAGTTTTTCATGTTTACTTAATTTGTCACCTATTTTGAATGAATGAGTTCGATAATGTTCTACTTGCTGAATGCACTGTTCAGAGCACAACCTTTCTTTCACATCTAGGGGCAGTGGAACATAGTTGGGGGGCAATTCAGTATTAACCTTTGGTTGTTCGGTAGAAGATGAAGACTCATTGGCAGTAGCCATTAGTGCAACTTCAGATTCAGATTCTTCAGTAGGATCTGCTTTTGCGCTCCAGTCATAGTCTTCAGAATCTTCACTAACATCTTCAACTATTTTACCATCCCCTTCTTCTGACCAGTCTTCTTCTTCTATTTCACAAACCAGTGCCAGATTTGAAGTAAGATCAGATGTAAACTGTTCTGCATATGCACTCCAGTCATATCCGTCTTGTACACTCACAACTAACGCTTTAGTCTGGTCTTCTGGCTTCTTTTCATTTTCCTTCAATTCAGGCATAGGAAGACTTTGGTACGGTTTCTGAAAGAAACGCTGATTTCTGCCTTGATAACTCGTTGATTGTTGAGAACTTTGACCTTGACCTTGATTGCTTGAACTAGCTTGGTCATTGAAATTCTTTGGAGCTTTACATTCTCTTGAGAAATGACCGTACTGATTACAGTTAAAGCATCTGGCCTTAGATTTGTCAAAACCAACGGTTTTGTTTGCATGAGGTTTGTAACTTCTGTTCACATATGCATGCTTTTGCGTACGATAAGCTACCATAACCATTTGCCAGTTAAGATCCATTTCCTCAACATCTACTGGATCCATTTCAAATAAGTCTTGAAGAACAACGTCCATTTGACTTAAATGACTACCTTGATACGCTTGAAAACTCGCCATAAACGCAGTAAAGGCAGTTTTTGTCTCGTCATCTTGAAGCAAAATATTCATCACATCTTTCACCTTGGCTTGAACAGTTGAACTCTGATTTTCTGATTGACTTTGAACTTGCGCTCTTGGTGGAGATTGAGGTTGAGAATAAGTTGGTGAATTTGGAAAATATGCTGAATCCGTAAAGAAACTTGCACCAACAAATAAGTCGCCCTCATCTTCAAACTTTGTTACATCTTGAGCAAGAAAAGCGTTATCAACAGTATTGGCAGGATTTACCACATACTTATACTGAGTTTGCGAATTTGATCTATCAGTATTTCTTGATCCTTCATCAATCTCAACTTCTTCAATTTTCCCAATCAACAAATCTAACTCCATTGGGAATTTCTCAGTATGTTTCAACAAAGTAACAGTTTGTTTCCATGATGATGGTAAGGCACATAATAATCGATCATTCAAATCTTGAAGTTCAGTCTTCACTCCGAGATTTGTCATCTCAGTAGTTAAATGAACAAACCTGTTCATCATCTGGTGTACCGTCTCACCATTAATGTGTTCAAACAATTCCAATTGTCTCTTCAGTTTCGACTTCTTCAAACTCCTTAATTGTTCTCCTCCTTCACATATCGACTTCAATGCTTTGAAGCATGTATAACCAGTCTGATATCCATCCAATCTTGACAAAACCTGAAGTGGCAACCCCTTGCACATTAAAGAATATGCCTTGCTATCATTCTTTACCTTCCTCAAATCTTCAGCTGACAAATTATCCTCTGGATAAGGTTCAGTAGAGTCTTTAGTGTAGGTACTTGCACTATCTGGTTGTGTCTGAGTTGGAATGTGAGGGCCTTTCTCAATTGATTTCCATAAGTCATTGTCTATTGAACACAAGTGATGTCTCAACCTGATGGTCCAGTTCTTGAAATCTGCACGATTCAAAAGTCTAGGAACACGGTTATCAGAATCATCATTAGGAGCCATTTTTAACAATTTTTTTTTTTAAGAAAATATTTTTGGTTTTTGTAAATTTTTGAAAAGAAATGATTAAAATACTAAAATAAAGACAAGTAATTAGAGACAAGATAAGAAACAAGTATTAAAAACAACTAAAATGAGTCAAAAGGCAGAACAGTGAAAAATCCTTCTTCAGCCGGCTAAACAGTGTATTTGTTCTTCACCCGGCAGAAATAAGTCTTCACACGGCTAAACAGTTAGACGGCTAAACAGTTGAAAATACTTTTGTTCTTCACCCGGATGAACAGTTACCCGGCAATAAGAAAAACTTCACACGGCAACAAGTCGACCCGGTAGAATCTTGACACGGCAAAAGTCTTTGCCCGGCTGAACAGTACTTGGTCACACGGCACTTTGTTAATCACCCGGCTACACAGTATATTACCCGGCTAACTTTTTCTTCTTCACCCAGCGTAACAGTGTCTTACCCGGCACAACAGTGTCTGATCCGACTGAACAGTAGCAACTTTTTAATTCAAATTCTTCACACGGCAAGCACAAATTCCTTTCCACGGCAGCACAGGACCTAATTTCTTCTTAAAATCTAAGTCCAAGGAAAATGTCTAAGTCAAATATATCACCCGGCAAGTTAATCTTCAACCAGACTCAACTGTTCATCATCTTCTTCGTGAAGATTTTCTGGGTTTTGTCTAAAACTTGTCCAATTAGTCCAAAATTCACACACAAGCTGTGAATCGATGCGATTAACAAACCCGTGTATCAATCAATCCAAAACATCTTCATTCTTCGATGAATTTTGAGCAAAAATTGATCGAACAGTATTTTTTCTATTCTTCTTAATTCTTCAGATCTGATGATGATCTGATAGAATCTGCACAATCGCTGTGTATAGGAGTGATTATGATGATGAATCACAACTAAAAACACCAACAATTCGTTCAGATCATGATTTTTTGAGCAATATTGATGTGTTTTGCTTAGAAACAGCGAAGAACACAAACCGAAAGCTCTGATACCAATTGATAGGTTCAATTGGATCGTTAATATCACTCAAATGATCAGAATAAAGCGTACAAACAAACGAATCAATCACAAACACAGTTCATACTCATAAATTCTCTTTGTATTTGATGATCAAAGCAAATTCGCAGTACAATGTGCAGGAGAAAACAATTACACACAGTTAATTCTCTCTCTAACAGTGCAAAAAGTAGTCTCACCTAACACACGCACTCTACATGCTTTATAACAAACAAAAATGCAAGTTTAAGGAAAATACACAATAAACCCTAAACTATACAAACATATAAACAAAGATACAAAGTAAATTCTTAACAGGAAATAGCCCTAACACTAACTTGCTTATCAAGGTGATAATGTGCATACAGAGCCGTAAGATGTCCTAAGTTGTCGTACGATGTTCAAAGGAATCGGATGAATTCATTAGGTTTATTATGGAATATTTTTATTTTACGTACGGTATTATAATGTGTTGTTAGGATTTGTGAGGTTTCGTACTTTTTACCAACATGCTTTTCAAGGTGCTAATGTGTCATACAGAGTCGTAAGATATTCTAAATTTTCGTACGATGTTTAAATGACTCGGAGGAATTCAATAAGTTTTTTTGGAGTTTTATAATTTCGTACGGTGTTGTAAGGTGTTGTTAGGATTTGTAAAGGGTCCAACATTATACTAGCGTGCTTTTCAAAGTGCTAATATGGCATAAAGAGTCGTAAGATGTCTTAAGTTGGCGTATGACGTTCAAAGGACTCGGACGAATTAATTAGGTGTATTATGGAGTTTTAAAGTTTCTACGGTGATGTAAGATGTTCTTATGAGTTGTAATGCGTCCTTAATTATTCTTACGTGCTTTTTTTGTTGCTAATGTCGCATAGTGAGTCGTAACATGTCCTGAGTTGTCGTACGATGTTCAAAGGACTTGGACAAATTCATTATGTTTATTATGAAGTTTCAAGGTTTTGTTCGGTGTTGTTAGGAGTTGTAAGGTGTCCTATATTATACTAACGTGCTTCTCAAGGTGCTAATGTGCATACAGAACCGTAAGATGTCTTAAGTTGTCGTACGATGTTCAAAGGAATCGGACGAATTCATTAGGTTTATTATGGAGTATTTTTATTTTACGTACGGTATTATAATGTGTTGTTAGGATTTTTGAGGTTTCGTACTTTTTACCAACATGCTTTTCAAGGTGCTAATGTGACATACAGAGTCGTAAGATATTCTAAGTTTTCGTACGATGTTTAAATGACTCGGATGAATTCATTAGGTTTTTTTTGGAGTTTTATAATTTCGTACGGTGTTGTTAGGAGTTTTAAAGATTCCAACATTATACTAACATGCTTTTCAAAGTGCTAATATGGCATAAAGAGTCGTAAGATGTCTTAAGTTGGCGTATGACGTTCAAAGGACTCGGACGAATTCATTAGGTGTATTATGGAGTTTTAAAGTTTCGTACGGGGATGTAAGATGTTCTTAGGAGTTGTAATGCTTCCTTAATTATTCTAACGTGCTTTTCATGTTACTAATGTCGCATACTGAGTCGTAACATGTCCTGAGTTGTCGTACGATGTTCAAAGGACTTGGACAAATTCATTAGGTTTATTATGGAGTTTTAAGGTTTTGTTCGGTGTTGTTAGGAGTTGTAAGGTGTCCTATATTATACTAACGTGCTTTTCAAGGTGCTAATGTGCATACAGAGCCGTAAGATGTCCTAAGTTGTCGTACGATGTTCAAAGGAATCGGACGAATTCATTAGGTTTATTATGGAGTATTTTTATTTTACGTACGGTATTATAATGTGTTGTTAGGATTTGTGAGGTTTCGTACTTTTTACCAACATGCTTTTCAAGGTGCTAATGTGACATACAGAGTCGTAAGATATTCTAAGCTTTCGTACGATGTTTAAATGACTCGGATGAATTCATTAGGTTTTTTTTGGAGTTTTATAATTTCGTACGGTGTTGTTAGGAGTTTTAAGGATTCCAACATTATACTAACATGCTTTTCAAAGTGCTAATATGGCATAAAGAGTCGTAAGATGTCTTAAGTTGGCGTATGACGTTCAAAGGACTCGGACGAATTCATTAGGTGTATTATGGAGTTTTAAAGTTTCGTACGGGGATGTAAGATGTTCTTAGGAGTTGTAATGCTTCCTTAATTATTCTAACGTGCTTTTCATGTTACTAATGTCGCATACTGAGTCGTAACATGTCCTGAGTTGTCGTACGATGTTCAAAGGACTTGGACAAATTCATTAGGTTTATTATGGAGTTTTAAGGTTTTGTTCGGTGTTGTTAGGAGTTGTAAGGTGTCCTATATTATACTAACGTGCTTTTCAAAGTGCTAATGTGCATACAGAGCCGTAAGATGTCCTAAGTTGTCGTACGATGTTCAAAGGAATCGGATGAATTCATTAGGTTTATTATGGAGTATTTTTATTTTACTTACGGTATTATAATGTGTTGTTAGGATTTGTGAGGTTTCGTACTTTTTACCAACATGCTTTCCAAGGTGCTAATGTGTCATACAAAGTCGTAAGATATTTTAAATTTTCGTACGATGTTTAAATGACTCGGAAGAATTCATTAGGTTTTTTTGGAGTTTTATAATTTCGTACGGTGTTGTAAGGTGTTGTTAGGAGTTGTAAAGGGTCCAACATTATACTAACGTGCTTTTCAAAGTGCTAATATTGCATAAAGAGTCGTAAGATGTCTTAAGTTGGCGTATGACGTTCAAAGGACTCGGACGAATTAATTAGGTGTATTATGGAGTTTTAAAGTTTGTACGGTGATGTAAGATGTTCTTAGGAGTTGTAATGCGTCCTTAATTATTCTTACGTGCTTTTTTTGTTGCTAATGTCGCATACTGAGTCGTAACATGTCCTGAGTTGTCTTACGATGTTCAAAGGACTTGGACAAACTCATTAGGTTTATTATGGAGTTTCAAGGTTTTGTTCGGTGTTGTTAGGAGTTGTAAGGTGTCCTATATTATACTAACGTGCTTTTCAAGGTGCTAATGTGCATACAGAGCCGTAAGATGTCCTAAGTTGTCGTACGATGTTCAAAGGAATCGGACGAATTCATTAGGTTTATTATGGAGTATTTTTATTTTACGTACGGTATTATAATGTGTTGTTAGGATTTGTGAGGTTTCGTACTTTTTACCAACATGCTTTTCAAGGTGCTAATGTGACATACAGAGTCGTAAGATATTCTAAGTTTTCGTACGATGTTTAAATGACTCGGATGGATTCATTAGGTTTTTTTTGGAGTTTTATAATTTCGTACGGTGTTGTTAGGAGTTTTAAAGATTCCAACATTATACTAACATGCTTTTCAAAGTGCTAATATGGCATAAAGAGTCGTAAGATGTCTTAAGTTGGCGTATGACGTTTAAAGGACTCGGACGAATTAATTAGGTGTATTATGGAGTTTTAAAGTTTCTACGGTGATGTAAGATGTTCTTAGGAATTGTAATGCGTCCTTAATTATTCTTACGTGCTTTTTTTGTTGCTAATGTAGCATACTGAGTCGTAACATGTCCTGAGTTGTCGTACGATGTTCAAAGGACTTGGACAAATTCATTAGGTTTATTATGGAGTTTCAAGGTTTTGTTCGGTGTTGTTAGGAGTTGTAAGGTGTCCTATATTATACTAATGTGCTTTTCAAAGTGCTAATGTGCATACAGAGCCGTAAGATGTCCTAAGTTGTCGTACGATGTTCAAAGGAATCAGACGAATTCATTAGGTTTATTATGGAGTATTTTTATTTTACGTACGGTATTATAATGTGTTGTTAGGATTTGTGAGGTTTCGTACTTTTTACCAACATGCTTTTCAAGGTGCTAATGTGTCATACAGAGTCGTAAGATATTCTAAATTTTCGTACGATGTTTAAATGACTAGGAGGAATTCATTAGGTTTTTTTGGAGTTTTATAATTTCGTACGGTGTTGTAAGGTGTTGTTAGGAGTTGTAAAGGGTCCAACATTATACTAACGTGCTTTTCAAAGTGCTAATATGGCATAAAGAGTCGTAAGATGTCTTAAGTTGGCGTATGACGTTCAAAGGACTCGGACGAATTAATTAGGTGTATTATGGAGTTTTAAAGTTTCTACGGTGATGTAAGATGTTCTTAGGAGTTGTAATGCGTCCTTAATTATTCTTACGTGCTTTTTTTGTTGCTAATGTCGCATACTGAGTCGTAACATGTCCTGAGTGGTCGTACGATGTTCAAAGGACTTGGACAAATTCATTAGGTTTAATATGGAGTTTCAAGGTTTTGTTCGGTGTTGTTAGGAGTTGTAAGGTGTCCTATATTATACTAACGTGCTTTTCAAAGTGCTAATGTGCATACAGAGCCGTAAGATGTCCTAAGTTGTCGTACGATGTTCAAAGGAATCGGACGAATTCATTAGGTTTATTATGGAGTATTTTTATTTTACGTACGGTATTATAATGTGTTGTTAGGATTTGTGAGGTTTCGTACTTTTTACCAACATGCTTTTCAAGGTGCTAATGTGTCATACAGAGTCGTAAGATATTCTAAATTTTCGTACGATGTTTAAATGACTCGGAGGAATTCATTAGGTTTTTTTGGAGTTTTATAATTTCGTACGGTGTTGTAAGGTGTTGTTAGGAGTTGTAAAGGGTCCAAAATTATACTAACGTGCTTTTCAAAGTGCTAATATGGCATAAAGAGTCGTAAGATGTCTTAAGTTGGCGTATAACGTTCAAAGGACTCGGACGAATTAATTAGGTGTATTATGGAGTTTTAAAGTTTCTATGGTGATGTAAGATGTTCTTAGGAGTTGTAATGCGTCCTTAATTATTCTTACGTGCTTTTTTTGTTGCTAATGTCGCATAGTGAGTCGTAACATGTCCTGAGTTGTCGTACGATGTTCAAAGGACTTGGACAATTTCATTAGGTTTATTATGGAGTTTCAAGGTTTTGTTCGGTGTTGTTAGGAGTTGTAAGGTGTCCTATATTATACTAACGTGCTTTTCAAAGTGCTAATGTGCATACAGAGCCGTAAGATGTCCTAAGTTGTCGTACGATGTTCAAAGGAATCGGACGAATTCATTAGGTTTATTATGGAATATTTTTATTTTACGTACGGTATTATAATGTGTTGTTAGGATTTGTGAGGTTTTGTACTTTTTACCAACATGCTTTTCAAGGTGCTAATGTGACATACAGAGTCGTAAGATATTCTAAGTTTTCGTACGATGCTTAAATGACTCGGATGGATTCATTAGGTTTTTTTTGGAGTTTTATAATTTCGTACGGTGTTGTTAGGAGTTTTAAAGATTCCAACATTATACTAACATGCTTTTCAAAGTGCTAATATGGCATAAAGAGTCGTAAGATGTCTTAAGTTGGCGTATGACGTTCAAAGGACTCGGACGAATTAATTAGGTGTATTATGGAGTTTTAAAGTTTCTATGGTGATGTAAGATGTTCTTAGGAGTTGTAATGCGTCCTTAATTATTCTTACGTGCTTTTTTTGTTGCTAATGTCGCATAGTGAGTCGTAACATGTCCTGAGTTGTCGTACGATGTTCAAAGGACTTGGACAATTTCATTAGGTTTATTATGGAGTTTCAAGGTTTTGTTCGGTGTTGTTAGGAGTTGTAAGGTGTCCAATATTATACTAACGTGCTTTTCAAAGTGCTAATGTGCATACAGAGCCGTAAGATGTCCTAAGTTGTCGTACGATGTTCAAAGGAATCGGACGAATTCATTAGGTTTATTATGGAGTATTTTTATTTTACGTACGGTATTATAATGTGTTGTTAGGATTTGTGAGGTTTCGTACTTTTACCAACATGCTTTTCAAGGTAATAATGTGACATACAGAGTCGTAAGATATTCTACGTTTTCGTACGATATTTAAATGACTCGGATGAATTCATTAGGTTTTTTTTGAGTTTTATAATTTCGTACGGTGTTGTAAGGTGTTGTTAGGAGTTGTAAAGGGTCCAAAATTATACTAACGTGCTTTTCAAAGTGCTAATATGGCATAAAGAGTCGTAAGATGTCTTAAGTTGGCGTATGACGTTCAAAGGACTCGGACGAATTAATTAGGTGTATTATGGAGTTTTAAAGTTTCTATGGTGATGTAAGATGTTCTTAGGAGTTGTAATGCGTCCTTAATTATTCTTACGTGCTTTTTTTGTTGCTAATGTCGCATAGTGAGTCGTAACATGTCCTGAGTTGTCGTACGATGTTCAAAGGACTTGGACAATTTCATTAGGTTTATTATGGAGTTTCAAGGTTTTGTTCGGTGTTGTTAGGAGTTGTAAGGTGTCCTATATTATACTAACGTGTTTTTCAAAGTGCTAATGTGCATACAGAGCCGTAAGATGTCCTAAGTTGTCGTACGATGTTCAAAGGAATCGGACGAATTCATTAGGTTTATTATGGAGTATTTTTATTTTACGTACGGTATTATAATGTGTTGTTAGGATTTGTGAGGTTTCGTACTTTTATCAACATGCTTTTCAAGGTAATAATGTGACATACAGAGTCGTAAGATATTCTACGTTTTCGTACGATATTTAAATGACTCGGATGAATTCATTAGGTTTTTTTTGAGTTTTATAATTTCGTACGGTGTTGTAAGGTGTTGTTATGAGTTGTAAAGGGTCCAACATTATACTAACGTGCTTTTCAAAGTGCTAATATGGCATAAAGAGTCGTAAGATGTCTTAAGTTGGCGTATGACGTTCAAAGGACTCGGACGAATTTATTAGGTGTATTATGGAGTTTTAAAGTTTCTACGGTGATGTAAGATGTTCTTAGGAGTTGTAATGCTTCCTTAATTATTCTAACGTGCTTTTCATGTTGCTAATGTCGCATACTGAGTCGTAACATGTCCTGAGTTGTCGTACGATGTTCAAAGGACTTTGACAAATTCATTAGGTTTATTATGGAGTTTTAAGGTTTTGTTCGGTGTTGTTAGGAGTTGTAAGGTGTCCTATATTATACTAACGTGCTTTTCAAGGTGATAATGTGCATATAGAGCCGTAAGATGTCCTAAGTTGTCGTACGATGTTCAAAGGAATCGGATGAATTCATTAGGTTTATTATGGAGTATTTTTATTTTACGTACGGTATTATAATGTGTTGTTAGGATTTGTGAGGTTTCGTACTTTTTACCAACATGCTTTTCAAGGTGCTAATGTGTCATACAGAGTCCTAAGATATTCTAAGTTTTCGTACGATGTTTAAATGACTCGTAGGAATTCATTAGGTTTTTTTGGAGTTTTATAATTTCGTACGGTGTTGTAAGGTGTTGTTAGGAGTTGTAAAGGGTCCAACATTATACTAACGTGCTTTTCAAAGTGCTAATATGGCATAAAGAGTCGTAAGATGTCTTAAGTTGGCGTATGACGTTCAAAGGACTCGGACGAATTAATTAGGTGTATTATGGAGTTTTAAAGTTTCTACGGTGATGTAGATGTTCTTAGGAGTTGTAATGCGTCCTTAATTATTCTTACGTGCTTTTTTTGTTGCTAATGTCGCATACTGAGTCGTAACATGTCCTGAGTTGTCGTACGATGTTCAAAGGACTTAGACAAATTCATTAGGTTTATTATGGAGTTTTAAGGTTTTGTTCGGTGTTGTTAGGAGTTGTAAGGTGTCCTATATTATACTAACGTGCTTTTCAAGATGCTAATGTGCATACAGAACCGTAAGATGTCCTAAGTTCTCGTACGATGTTCAAAGGAATCAGACGAATTCATTAGGTTTATTATGGAGTATTTTTATTTTACGTACGGTATTATAATGTGTTGTTAGGATTTGTGAGGTTTCGTACTTTTTACCAACATGCTTTTCAAGGTGCTAATGTGTCATACAGAGTCGTAAGATATTCTAAATTTTCGTACGATGTTTAAATGACTCGGAGGAATTCATTAGGTTTTTTTGGAGTTTTATAATTTCGTACGGTGTTGTAAGGTGTTGTTAGGAGTTGTAAAGGGTCCAACATTATACTAACGTGCTTTTCAAAGTGCTAATATGGCATAAAGAGTCGTAAGATGTCTTAAGTTGGCGTATGACGTTCAAAGGACTCGGACGAATTAATTAGGTGTATTATGGAGTTTTAAAGTTTCTACGGTGATGTAAGATGTTCTTAGGAGTTGTAATGCGTCCTTAATTATTCTTACGTGCTTTTTTTGTTGCTAATGTCGCATACTGAGTCGTAACATGTCCTGAGTTGTCGTACGATGTTCAAAGGACTTGGACAAATTCATTAGGTTTAATATGGAGTTTCAAGGTTTTGTTCGGTGTTGTTAGGAGTTGTAAGGTGTCCTATATTATACTAACGTGCTTTTCAAAGTGCTAATGTGCATACAGAGCCGTAAGATGTCCTAAGTTGTCGTACGATGTTCAAAGGAATCGGACGAATTCATTAGGTTTATTATGGAGTATTTTTATTTTACGTACGGTATTATAATGTGTTGTTAGGATTTGTGAGGTTTCGTACTTTTTACCAACATGCTTTTCAAGGTGCTAATGTGTCATACAGAGTCGTAAGATATTCTAAATTTTCGTACGATGTTTAAATGACTCGGAGGAATTCATTAGGTTTTTTTGGAGTTTTATAATTTCGTACGGTGTTGTAAGGTGTTGTTAGGAGTTGTAAAGGGTCCAACATTATACTAACGTGCTTTTCAAAGTGCTAATATGGCATAAAGAGTCGTAAGATGTCTTAAGTTGGCGTATGACGTTCAAAGGACTCGGACGAATTAATTAGGTGTATTATGGAGTTTTAAAGTTTCTACGGTGATGTAAGATGTTCTTAAGAGTTGTAATGCGTCCTTAATTATTCTTACGTGCTTTTTTTGTTGCTAATGTCGCATACTGAGTCGTAACATGTCCTGAGTTGTCGTACGATGTTCAAAGGACTTGGACAAATTCATTAGGTTTAATATGGAGTTTCAAGGTTTTGTTCGGTGTTGTTAGGAGTTGTAAGGTGTCCTATATTATACTAACGTGCTTTTCAAAGTGCTAATGTGCATACAGAGCCGTAAGATGTCCTAAGTTGTCGTACGATGTTCAAAGGAATCGGACGAATTCATTAGGTTTATTATGGAGTATTTTTATTTTACGTACGATATTATAATGTGTTGTTAGGATTTGTGAGGTTTCGTACTTTTTACCAACATGCTTTTCAAGGTGCTAATGTGTCATACAGAGTCGTAAGATATTCTAAATTTTCGTACGATGTTTAAATGACTCGGAGGAATTCATTAGGTTTTTTTGGAGTTTTATAATTTCGTACGGTGTTGTAAGGTGTTGTTAGGAGTTGTAAAGGGTCCAAAATTATACTAACGTGCTCTTCAAAGTGCTAATATGGCATAAAGAGTCGTAAGATGTCTTAAGTTGGCGTATAACGTTCAAAGGACTCGGACGAATTAATTAGGTGTATTATGGAGTTTTAAAGTTTCTATGGTGATGTAAGATGTTCTTAGGAGTTGTAATGCGTCCTTAATTATTCTTACGTGCTTTTTTTGTTGCTAATGTCGCATAGTGAGTCGTAACATGTCCTGAGTTGTCGTACGATGTTCAAAGGACTTGGACAATTTCATTAGGTTTATTATGGAGTTTTAAGGTTTTGTTCGGTGTTGTTAGGAGTTGTAAGGTGTCCTATATTATACTAACGTGCTTTTCAAAGTGCTAATGTGCATACAGAGCCGTAAGATGTCCTAAGTTGTCGTACGATGTTCAAAGGAATCGGACGAATTCATTAGGTTTATTATGGAGTATTTTTATTTTACGTACGGTATTATAATGTGTTGTTAGGATTTGTGAGGTTTCGTACTTTTTACCAACATGCTTTTCAAGGTGCTAATGTGTCATACAGAGTCGTATGATATTCTAAATTTTCGTACGATGTTTAAATGACTCGGAGGAATTCATTAGGTTTTTTTGGAGTTTTATAATTTCGTACGGTGTTGTAAGGTGTTGTTAGGAGTTGTAAAGGGTCCAAAATTATACTAACGTGCTTTTCAAAGTGCTAATATGGCATAAAGAGTCGTAAGATGTCTTAAGTTGGCGTATGACGTTCAAAGGACTCGGACGAATTAATTAGGTGTATTATGGAGTTTTAAAGTTTCTACGGTGATGTAAGATGTTCTTAGGAGTTGTAATGCGTCCTTAATTATTCTTACGTGCTTTTTTTGTTGCTAATGTCGCATACTGAGTCGTAACATGTCCTGAGTTGTCGTACGATGTTCAAAGGACTTGGACAAATTCATTAGGTTTAATATGGAGTTTCAAGGTTTTGTTCGGTGTTGTTAGGAGTTGTAAGGTGTCCTATATTATACTAACGTGCTTTTCAAAGTGCTAATGTGCATACAGAGCCGTAAGATGTCCTAAGTTGTCGTACGATGTTCAAAGGAATCGGACGAATTCATTAGGTTTATTATGGAGTATTTTTATTTTACGTACGGTATTATAATGTGTTGTTAGGATTTGTGAGGTTTCGTACTTTTTACCAACATGCTTTTCAAGGTGCTAATGTGTCATACAGAGTCGTAAGATATTCTAAATTTTCGTACGATGTTTAAATGACTCGGAGGAATTCATTAGGTTTTTTTGGAGTTTTATAATTTCGTACGGTGTTGTAAGGTGTTGTTAGGAGTTGTAAAGGGTCCAAAATTATACTAACGTGCTTTTCAAAGTGCTAATATGGCATAAAGAGTCGTAAGATGTCTTAAGTTGGCGTATGACGTTCAAAGGACTCGGACGAATTAATTAGGTGTATTATGGAGTTTTAAAGTTTCTATGGTGATGTAAGATGTTCTTAGGAGTTGTAATGCGTCCTTAATTATTCTTACGTGCTTTTTTTGTTGCTAATGTCGCATACTGAGTCGTAACATGTCCTGAGTTGTCGTACGATGTTCAAAGGACTTGGACAAATTCATTAGGTTTAATATGGAGTTTCAAGGTTTTGTTCGGTGTTGTTAGGAGTTGTAAGGTGTCCTATATTATACTAACGTGCTTTTCAAAGTGCTAATGTGCATACAGAGCCGTAAGATGTCCTAAGTTGTCGTACGATGTTCAAAGGAATCGGACGAATTCATTAGGTTTATTATGGAGTATTTTTATTTTACGTACGGTATTATAATGTGTTGTTAGGATTTGTGAGGTTTCGTACTTTTTACCAACATGCTTTTCAAGGTGCTAATGTGTCATACAGAGTCGTAAGATATTCTAAATTTTCGTACGATGTTTAAATGACTCGGAGAAATTCATTAGGTTTTTTTGGAGTTTTATAATTTCGTACGGTGTTGTAAGGTGTTGTTAGGAGTTGTAAAGGGTCCAACATTATACTAACGTGCTTTTCAAAGTGCTAATATGGCATAAAGAGTCGTAAGATGTCTTAAGTTGGCGTATGACGTTCAAAGGACTCGGACGAATTAATTAGGTGTATTATGGAGTTTTAAAGTTTCTACGGTGATGTAAGATGTTCTTAGGAGTTGTAATGCGTCCTTAATTATTCTTACGTGCTTTTTTTGTTGCTAATGTCGCATAGTGAGTCGTAACATGTCCTGAGTTGTCGTACGATGTTCAAAGGACTTGGACAATTTCATTAGGTTTATTATGGAGTTTCAAGGTTTTGTTCGGTGTTGTTAGGAGTTGTAAGGTGTCCTATATTATACTAACGTGCTTTTCAAGATGCTAATGTGCATACAGAACCGTAAGATGTCCTAAGTTCTCGTACGATGTTCAAAGGAATCAGACGAATTCATTAGGTTTATTATGGAGTATTTTTATTTTACGTACGGTATTATAATGTGTTGTTAGGATTTGTGAGGTTTCGTACTTTTTACCAACATGCTTTTCAAGGTGCTAATGTGTCATACAGAGTCGTAAGATATTCTAAATTTTCGTACGATGTTTAAATGACTCGGAGGAATTCATTAGGTTTTTTTGGAGTTTTATAATTTCGTACGGTGTTGTAAGGTGTTGTTAGGAGTTGTAAAGGGTCCAACATTATACTAACGTGCTTTTCAAAGTGCTAATATGGCATAAAGAGTCGTAAGATGTCTTAAGTTGGCGTATGACGTTCAAAGGACTCGGACGAATTAATTAGGTGTATTATGGAGTTTTAAAGTTTCTACGGTGATGTAAGATGTTCTTAGGAGTTGTAATGCGTCCTTAATTATTCTTACGTGCTTTTTTGTTGCTAATGTCGCATACTGAGTCGTAACATGTCCTGAGTTGTCGTACGATGTTCAAAGGACTTGGACAAATTCATTAGGTTTAATATGGAGTTTCAAGGTTTTGTTCGGTGTTGTTAGGAGTTGTAAGGTGTCCTATATTATACTAACGTGCTTTTCAAAGTGCTAATGTGCATACAGAGCCGTAAGATGTCCTAAGTTGTCGTACGATGTTCAAAGGAATCGGACGAATTCATTAGGTTTATTATGGAGTATTTTTATTTTACGTACGGTATTATAATGTGTTGTTAGGATTTGTGAGGTTTCGTACTTTTTACCAACATGCTTTTCAAGGTGCTAATGTGTCATACAGAGTCGTAAGATATTCTAAATTTTCGTACGATGTTTAAATGACTCGGAGAAATTCATTAGGTTTTTTTGGAGTTTTATAATTTCGTACGGTGTTGTAAGGTGTTGTTAGGAGTTGTAAAGGGTCCAACATTATACTAACGTGCTTTTCAAAGTGCTAATATGGCATAAAGAGTCGTAAGATGTCTTAAGTTGGCGTATGACGTTCAAAGGACTCGGACGAATTAATTAGGTGTATTATGGAGTTTTAAAGTTTCTACGGTGATGTAAGATGTTCTTAGGAGTTGTAATGCGTCCTTAATTATTCTTACGTGCTTTTTTTGTTGCTAATGTCGCATAGTGAGTCGTAACATGTCCTGAGTTGTCGTACGATGTTCAAAGGACTTGGACAATTTCATTAGGTTTATTATGGAGTTTCAAGGTTTTGTTCGGTGTTGTTAGGAGTTGTAAGGTGTCCTATATTATACTAACGTGCTTTTCAAGATGCTAATGTGCATACAGAACCGTAAGATGTCCTAAGTTCTCGTACGATGTTCAAAGGAATCAGACGAATTCATTAGGTTTATTATGGAGTATTTTTATTTTACGTACGGTATTATAATGTGTTGTTAGGATTTGTGAGGTTTCGTACTTTTTACCAACATGCTTTTCAAGGTGCTAATGTGTCATACAGAGTCCTAAGATATTCTAAGTTTTCGTACGATGTTTAAATGACTCGGAGGAATTCATTAGGTTTTTTTGGAGTTTTATAATTTCGTACGGTGTTGTAAGGTGTTGTTAGGAGTTGTAAAGGGTCCAACATTATACTAACGTGCTTTTCAAAGTGCTAATATGACATAAAGAGTCGTAAGATGTCTTAAGTTGGCGTATGACGTTCAAAGGACTCGGACGAATTAATTAGGTGTATTATGGAGTTTTAAAGTTTCTACGGTGATGTAAGATGTTCTTAGGAGTTGTAATGCGTCCTTAATTATTCTTACGTGCTTTTTTTGTTGCTAATGTCGCCTACTGAGTCGTAACATGTCCTGAGTTGTCGTACGATGTTCAAAGGACTTAGACAAATTCATTAGGTTTATTATGGAGTTTTAAGGTTTTGTTCGGTGTTGTTAGGAGTTGTAAGGTGTCCTATATTATACTAACGTGCTTTTCAAGATGCTAATGTGCATACAGAACCGTAAGATGTCCTAAGTTCTCGTACGATGTTCAAAGGAATCAGACGAATTCATTAGGTTTATTATGGAGTATTTTTATTTTACGTACGGTATTATAATGTGTTGTTAGGATTTGTGAGGTTTCATACTTTTTACCAACATGCTTTTCAAGGTGCTAATGTGTCATACAGAGTCGTAAGATATTCTAAATTTTCGTACGATGTTTAAATGACTCGAAGGAATTCATTAGGTTTTTTTGGAGTTTTATAATTTCGTACGGTGTTGTAAGGTGTTGTTAGGAGTTGTAAAGGGTCCAACATTATACTAACGTGCTTTTCAAAGTGCTAATATGGCATAAAGAGTCGTAAGATGTCTTAAGTTGGCGTATGACGTTCAAAGAACTCGGACGAATTAATTAGGTGTATTATGGAGTTTTAAAGTTTCTACGGTGATGTAAGATGTTCTTAGGAGTTGTAATGCGTCCTTAATTATTCTTACGTGCTTTTTTTGTTGCTAATGTCGCATACTGAGTCGTAACATGTCCTGAGTTGTCGTACGATGTTCAACGGACTTGGACAAATTCATTAGGTTTAATATGGAGTTTCAAGGTTTTGTTCGGTGTTGTTAGGAGTTGTAAGGTGTCCTATATTATACTAACGTGCTTTTCAAAGTGCTAATGTGCATACAGAGCCGTAAGATGTCCTAAGTTGTCGTACGATGTTCAAAGGAATCGGACGAATTCATTAGGTTTATTATGGAGTATTTTTATTTTACGTACGGTATTATAATGTGTTGTTAGGATTTGTGAGGTTTCGTACTTTTTACCAACATGCTTTTCAAGGTGCTAATGTGTCATACAGAGTGGTAAGATATTCTAAATTTTCGTACGATGTTTAAATGACTCGGAGAAATTCATTAGGTTTTTTTGGAGTTTTATAATTTCGTACGGTGTTGTAAGGTGTTGTTAGGAGTTGTAAATGGTCCAACATTATACTAACGTGCTTTTCAAAGTGCTAATATGGCATAAAGAGTCGTAAGATGTCTTAAGTTGGCGTATGACGTTCAAAGGACTCGGACGAATTAATTAGGTGTATTATGGAGTTTTAAAGTTTCTACGGTGATGTAAGATGTTCTTAGGAGTTGTAATGCGTCCTTAATTATTCTTACGTGCTTTTTTTGTTGCTAATGTCGCATACTGAGTCGTAACATGTCCTGAGTTGTCGTACAATGTTCAAAGGACTTGGACAAATTCATTAGGTTTAATATGGAGTTTCAAGGTTTTGTTCGGTGTTGTTAGGAGTTGTAAGGTGTCCTATATTATACTAACGTGCTTTTCAAAGTGCTAATGTGCATACAGAGCCGTAAGATGTCCTAAGTTGTCGTACGATGTTCAAAGGAATCGGACGAATTCATTAGGTTTATTATGGAGTATTTTTATTTTACGTACGGTATTATAATGTGTTGTTAGGATTTGTGAGGTTTCGTACTTTTTACCAACATGCTTTTCAAGGTGCTAATGTGTCATACAGAGTCGTAAGATATTCTAAATTTTTGTACGATGTTTAAATGACTCGGATGAATTCATTAGGTTTTTTTGGAGTTTTATAATTTCGTACGGTGTTGTAAGGTGTTGTTAGGAGTTGTAAAGGGTCCAAAATTATACTAACGTGCTTTTCAAAGTGCTAATATGGCATAAAGAGTCGTAAGATGTCTTAAGTTGGCGTATGACGTTCAAAGGACTCGGACGAATTAATTAGGTGTATTATGGAGTTTTAAAGTTTCTATGGTGATGTAAGATGTTCTTAGGAGTTGTAATGCGTCCTTAATTATTCTTACGTGCTTTTTTTGTTGCTAATGTCGCATAGTGAGTCGTAACATGTCCTGAGTTGTCGTACGATGTTCAAAGGACTTGGACAATTTCATTAGGTTTATTATGGAGTTTCAAGGTTTTGTTCGGTGTTGTTAGGAGTTGTAAGGTGTCCTATATTATACTAACGTGCTTTTCAAGATGCTAATGTGCATACAGAACCGTAAGATGTCCTAAGTTCTCGTACGATGTTCAAAGGAATCAGACGAATTCATTAGGTTTATTATGGAGTATTTTTATTTTACGTACGGTATTATAATGTGTTTTTAGGATTTGTGAGGTATGCTTTTCAAGGTGCTAATGTGTCATACAGAGTCCTAAGATATTCTAAGTTTTCGTACGATGTTTAAATGACTCGGAGGAATTCATTAGGTTTTTTTGGAGTTTTATAATTTCGTACGGTGTTGTAAGGTGTTGTTAGGAGTTGTAAAGGGTCCAACATTATACTAACGTGCTTTTCAAAGTGCTAATATGACATAAAGAGTCGTAAGATGTCTTAAGTTGGCGTATGACGTTCAAAGGACTCGGACGAATTAATTAGGTGTATTATGGAGTTTTAAAGTTTCTACGGTGATGTAAGATGTTCTTAGGAGTTGTAATGCGTCCTTAATTATTCTTACGTGCTTTTTTTGTTGCTAATGTCGCATACTGAGTCGTAACATGTCCTGAGTTGTCGTACGATGTTCAAAGGACTTAGACAAATTCATTAGGTTTATTATGGAGTTTTAAGGTTTTGTTCGGTGTTGTTAGGAGTTGTAAGGTGTCCTATATTATACTAACGTGCTTTTCAAGATGCTAATGTGCATACAGAACCGTAAGATGTCCTAAGTTCTCGTACGATGTTCAAAGGAATCAGACGAATTCATTAGGTTTATTATGGAGTATTTTTATTTTACGTACGGTATTATAATGTGTTGTTAGGATTTGTGAGGTTTCATACTTTTTACCAACATGCTTTTCAAGGTGCTAATGTGTCATACAGAGTCGTAAGATATTCTAAATTTTCGTACGATGTTTAAATGACTCGGAGGAATTCATTAGGTTTTTTTGGAGTTTTATAATTTCGTACGGTGTTGTAAGGTGTTGTTAGGAGTTGTAAAGGGTCCAACATTATACTAACGTGCTTTTCAAAGTGCTAATATGGCATAAAGAGTCGTAAGATGTCTTAAGTTGGCGTATGACGTTCAAAGGACTCGGACGAATTAATTAGGTGTATTATGGAGTTTTAAAGTTTCTACGGTGATGTAAGATGTTCTTAGGAGTTGTAATGCGTCCTTAATTATTCTTACGTGCTTTTTTTGTTGCTAATGTCGCATACTGAGTCGTAACATGTCCTGAGTTGTCGTACGATGTTCAAAGGACTTGGACAAATTCATTAGGTTTAATATGGAGTTTCAAGGTTTTGTTCGGTGTTGTTAGGAGTTGTAAGGTGTCCTATATTATACTAACGTGCTTTTCAAAGTGCTAATGTGCATACAGAGCCGTAAGATGTCCTAAGTTGTCGTACGATGTTCAAAGGAATCGGACGAATTCATTAGGTTTATTATGGAGTATTTTTATTTTACGTACGGTATTATAATGTGTTGTTAGGATTTGTGAGGTTTCGTACTTTTTACCAACATGCTTTTCAAGGTGCTAATGTGTCATACAGAGTCGTAAGATATTCTAAATTTTCGTACGATGTTTAAATGACTCGGAGAAATTCATTAGGTTTTTTTGGAGTTTTATAATTTCGTACGGTGTTGTAAGGTGTTGTTAGGAGTTGTAAAGGGTCCAACATTATACTAACGTGCTTTTCAAAGTGCTAATATGGCATAAAGAGTCGTAAGATGTCTTAAGTTGGCGTATGACGTTCAAAGGACTCGGACGAATTAATTAGGTGTATTATGGAGTTTTAAAGTTTCTACGGTGATGTAAGATGTTCTTAGGAGTTGTAATGCGTCCTTAATTATTCTTACGTGCTTTTTTTGTTGCTAATGTCGCATACTGAGTCGTAACATGTCCTGAGTTGTCGTACAATGTTCAAAGGACTTGGACAAATTCATTAGGTTTAATATGGAGTTTCAAGGTTTTGTTCGGTGTTGTTAGGAGTTGTAAGGTGTCCTATATTATACTAACGTGCTTTTCAAAGTGCTAATGTGCATACAGAGCCGTAAGATGTCCTAAGTTGTCGTACGATGTTCAAAGGAATCGGACGAATTCATTAGGTTTATTATGGAGTATTTTTATTTTACGTACGGTATTATAATGTGTTGTTAGGATTTGTGAGGTTTCGTACTTTTTACCAACATGCTTTTCAAGGTGCTAATGTGTCATACAGAGTCGTAAGATATTCTAAATTTTTGTACGATGTTTAAATGACTCGGAGGAATTCATTAGGTTTTTTTGGAGTTTTATAATTTCGTACGGTGTTGTAAGGTGTTGTTAGGAGTTGTAAAGGGTCCAAAATTATACTAACGTGCTTTTCAAAGTGCTAATATGGCATAAAGAGTCGTAAGATGTCTTAAGTTGGCGTATGACGTTCAAAGGACTCGGACGAATTAATTAGGTGTATTATGGAGTTTTAAAGTTTCTATGGTGATGTAAGATGTTCTTAGGAGTTGTAATGCGTCCTTAATTATTCTTACGTGCTTTTTTTGTTGCTAATGTCGCATAGTGAGTCGTAACATGTCCTGAGTTGTCGTACGATGTTCAAAGGACTTGGACAATTTCATTAGGTTTATTATGGAGTTTCAAGGTTTTGTTCGGTGTTGTTAGGAGTTGTAAGGTGTCCTATATTATACTAACGTGCTTTTCAAGATGCTAATGTGCATACAGAACCGTAAGATGTCCTAAGTTCTCGTACGATGTTCAAAGGAATCAGACGAATTCATTAGGTTTATTATGGAGTATTTTTATTTTACGTACGGTATTATAATGTGTTGTTAGGATTTGTGAGGTTTCGTACTTTTTACCAACATGCTTTTCAAGGTGCTAATGTGTCATACAGAGTCGTAAGATATTCTAAGTTTTCGTACGATGTTTAAATGACTCGGAGGAATTCATTAGGTTTTTTTGGAGTTTTATAATTTCGTACGGTGTTGTAAGGTGTTGTTAGGAGTTGTAAAGGGTCCAACATTATACTAACGTGCTTTTCAAAGTGCTAATATGGCATAAAGAGTCGTAAGATGTCTTAAGTTGGCGTATGACGTTCAAAGGACTCGGACGAATTAATTAGGTGTATTATGGAGTTTTAAAGTTTCTACGGTGATGTAAGATGTTCTTAGGAGTTGTAATGCGTCCTTAATTATTCTTACGTGCTTTTTTTGTTGCTAATGTCGCATACTGAGTCGTAACATGTCCTGAGTTGTCGTACGATGTTCAAAGGACTTGGACAAATTCATTAGGTTTAATATGGAGTTTCAAGGTTTTGTTCGGTGTTGTTAGGAGTTGTAAGGTGTCCTATATTATACTAACGTGCTTTTCAAAGTGCTAATGTGCATACAGAGCCGTAAGATGTCCTAAGTTGTCGTACGATGTTCAAAGGAATCGGACGAATTCATTAGGTTTATTATGGAGTATTTTTATTTTACGTACGGTATTATAATGTGTTGTTAGGATTTGTGAGGTTTCGTACTTTTTACCAACATGCTTTTCAAGGTGCTAATGTGTCATACAGAGTCGTAAGATATTCTAAATTTTTGTACGATGTTTAAATGACTCGGAGGAATTCATTAGGTTTTTTTGGAGTTTTATAATTTCGTACGGTGTTGTAAGGTGTTGTTAGGAGTTGTAAAGGGTCCAAAATTATACTAACGTGCTTTTCAAAGTGCTAATATGGCATAAAGAGTCGTAAGATGTCTTAAGTTGGCGTATGACGTTCAAAGGACTCAGACGAATTAATTAGGTGTATTATGGAGTTTTAAAGTTTCTATGGTGATGTAAGATGTTCTTAGGAGTTGTAATGCGTCCTTAATTATTCTTACGTGCTTTTTTTGTTGCTAATGTCGCATAGTGAGTCGTAACATGTCCTGAGTTGTCGTACGATGTTCAAAGGACTTGGACAATTTCATTAGGTTTATTATGGAGTTTCAAGGTTTTGTTCGGTGTTGTTAGGAGTTGTAAGGTGTCCTATATTATACTAACGTGCTTTTCAAGATGCTAATGTGCATACAGAACCGTAAGATGTCCTAAGTTCTCGTACGATGTTCAAAGGAATCAGACGAATTCATTAGGTTTATTATGGAGTATTTTTATTTTACGTACGGTATTATAATGTGTTGTTAGGATTTGTGAGGTTTCGTACTTTTTACCAACATGCTTTTCAAGGTGCTAATGTGTCATACAGAGTCGTAAGATATTCTAAGTTTTCGTACGATGTTTAAATGACTCGGAGGAATTCATTAGGTTTTTTTGGAGTTTTATAATTTCGTACGGTGTTGTAAGGTGTTGTTAGGAGTTGTAAAGGGTCCAACATTATACTAACGTGCTTTTCAAAGTGCTAATATGGCATAAAGAGTCGTAAGATGTCTTAAGTTGGCGTATGACGTTCAAAGGACTCGGACGAATTAATTAGGTGTATTATGGAGTTTTAAAGTTTCTACGGTGATGTAAGATGTTCTTAGGAGTTGTAATGCGTCCTTAATTATTCTTACGTGCTTTTTTTGTTGCTAATGTCGCATACTGAGTCGTAACATGTCCTGAGTTGTCGTACGATGTTCAAAGGACTTGGACAAATTCATTAGGTTTAATATGGAGTTTCAAGGTTTTGTTCGGTGTTGTTAGGAGTTGTAAGGTGTCCTATATTATACTAACGTGCTTTTCAAAGTGCTAATGTGCATACAGAGCCGTAAGATGTCCTAAGTTGTCGTACGATGTTCAAAGGAATCGGACGAATTCATTAGGTTTATTATGGAGTATTTTTATTTTACGTACGGTATTATAATGTGTTGTTAGGATTTGTGAGGTTTCGTACTTTTTACCAACATGCTTTTCAAGGTGCTAATGTGTCATACAGAGTCGTAAGATATTCTAAATTTTCGTACGATGTTTAAATGACTCGGAGGAATTCATTAGGTTTTTTTTGAGTTTTATAATTTCGTACGGTGTTGTAAGGTGTTGTTAGGAGTTGTAAAGGGTCCAACATTATACTAACGTGCTTTTCAAAGTGCTAATATGGCATAAAGAGTCGTAAGATGTCTTAAGTTGGCGTATGACGTTCAAAGGACTCGGACGAATTAATTAGGTGTATTATGGAGTTTTAAAGTTTCTACGGTGATGTAAGATGTTCTTAGGAGTTGTAATGCGTCCTTAATTATTCTTACGTGCTTTTTTTGTTGCTAATGTCGCATACTGAGTCGTAACATGTCCTGAGTTGTCGTACGATGTTCAAAGGACTTGGACAAATTCATTAGGTTTAATATGGAGTTTCAAGGTTTTGTTCGGTGTTGTTAGGAGTTGTAAGGTGTCCTATATTATACTAACGTGCTTTTCAAAGTGCTAATGTGCATACAGAGCCGTAAGATGTCCTAAGTTGTCGTATGATGTTCAAAGGAATCGGACGAATTCATTAGGTTTATTATGGAGTATTTTTATTTTACGTACGGTATTATAATGTGTTGTTAGGATTTGTGAGGTTTCGTACTTTTTACCAACATGCTTTTCAAGGTGCTAATGTGTCATACAGAGTCGTAAGATATTCTAAATTTTCGTACGATGTTTAAATGACTCGGAGGAATTCATTAGGTTTTTTTGGAGTTTTATAATTTCGTACGGTGTTGTAAGGTGTTGTTAGGAGTTGTAAAGGGTCCAAAATTATACTAACGTGCTTTTCAAAGTGCTAATATGGCATAAAGAGTCGTAAGATGTCTTAAGTTGGCGTATGACGTTCAAAGGACTCGGACGAATTAATTAGGTGTATTATGGAGTTTTAAAGTTTCTACGGTGATGTAAGATGTTCTTAGGAGTTGTAACGCGTCCTTAATTATTCTTACGTGCTTTTTTTGTTGCTAATGTCGCATACTGAGTCGTAACATGTCCTGAGTTGTCGTACGATGTTCAAAGGACTTGGACAAATTCATTAGGTTTAATATGGAGTTTCAAGGTTTTGTTCGGTGTTGTTAGGAGTTGTAAGGTGTCCTATATTATACTAACGTGCTTTTCAAAGTGCTAATGTGCATACAGAGCCGTAAGATGTCCTAAGTTGTCGTACGATGTTCAAAGGAATCGGACGAATTCATTAGGTTTATTATGGAGTATTTTTATTTTACGTACGGTATTATAATGTGTTGTTAGGATTTGTGAGGTTTCGTACTTTTTACCAACATGCTTTTCAAGGTGCTAATGTGTCATACAGAGTCGTAAGATATTCTAAATTTTCGTACGATGTTTAAATGACTCGGAGGAATTCATTAGGTTTTTTTGGAGTTTTATAATTTCGTACGGTGTTGTAAGGTGTTGTTAGGAGTTGTAAAGGGTCCAACATTATACTAACGTGCTTTTCAAAGTGCTAATATGGCATAAAGAGTCGTAAGATGTCTTAAGTTGGCGTATGACGTTCAAAGGACTCGGACGAATTAATTAGGTGTATTATGGAGTTTTAAAGTTTCTACGGTGATGTAAGATGTTCTTAGGAGTTGTAATGCGTCCTTAATTATTCTTACGTGCTTTTTTTGTTGCTAATGTCGCATACTGAGTCGTAACATGTCCTGAGTTGTCGTACGATGTTCAAAGGACTTGGACAAATTCATTAGGTTTAATATGGAGTTTCAAGGTTTTGTTCGGTGTTGTTAGGAGTTGTAAGGTGTCCTATATTATACTAACGTGCTTTTCAAAGTGCTAATGTGCATACAGAGCCGTAAGATGTCCTAAGTTGTCGTACGATGTTCAAAGGAATCGGACGAATTCATTAGGTTTATTATGGAGTATTTTTATTTTACGTACGGTATTATAATGTGTTGTTAGGATTTGTGAGGTTTCGTACTTTTTACCAACATGCTTTTCAAGGTGCTAATGTGTCATACAGAGTCGTAAGATATTCTAAATTTTCGTACGATGTTTAAATGACTCGGAGGAATTCATTAGGTTTTTTTGGAGTTTTATAATTTCGTACGGTGTTGTAAGGTGTTGTTAGGAGTTGTAAAGGGTCCAAAATTATACTAACGTGCTTTTCAAAGTGCTAATATGGCATAAAGAGTCGTAAGATGTCTTAAGTTGGCGTATGACGTTCAAAGGACTCGGACGAATTAATTAGGTGTATTATGGAGTTTTAAAGTTTCTACGGTGATGTAAGATGTTCTTAGGAGTTGTAACGCGTCCTTAATTATTCTTACGTGCTTTTTTTGTTGCTAATGTCGCATACTGAGTCGTAACATGTCCTGAGTTGTCGTACGATGTTCAAAGGACTTGGACAAATTCATTAGGTTTAATATGGAGTTTCAAGGTTTTGTTCGGTGTTGTTAGGAGTTGTAAGGTGTCCTATATTATACTAACGTGCTTTTCAAAGTGCTAATGTGCATACAGAGCCGTAAGATGTCCTAAGTTGTCGTACGATGTTCAAAGGAATCGGACGAATTCATTAGGTTTATTATGGAGTATTTTTATTTTACGTACGGTATTATAATGTGTTGTTAGGATTTGTGAGGTTTCGTACTTTTTACCAACATGCTTTTCAAGGTGCTAATGTGTCATACAGAGTCGTAAGATATTCTAAATTTTCGTACGATGTTTAAATGACTCGGAGGAATTCATTAGGTTTTTTTGGAGTTTTATAATTTCGTACGGTGTTGTAAGGTGTTGTTAGGAGTTGTAAAGGGTCCAAAATTATACTAACGTGCTTTTCAAAGTGCTAATATGGCATAAAGAGTCGTAAGATGTCTTAAGTTGGCGTATGACGTTCAAAGGACTCGGACGAATTAATTAGGTGTATTATGGAGTTTTAAAGTTTCTATGGTGATGTAAGATGTTCTTAGGAGTTGTAATGCGTCCTTAGTTATTCTTACGTGCTTTTTTTGTTGCTAATGTCGCATACTTAGTCGTAACATGTCCTGAGTTGTCGTACGATGTTCAAAGGACTTGGACAATTTCATTAGGTTTATTATGGAGTTTCAAGGTTTTGTTCGGTGTTGTTAGGAGTTGTAAGGTGTCCTATATTATACTAACGTGCTTTTCAAAGTGCTAATGTGCATACAGAGCCGTAAGATGTCCTAAGTTGTCGTACGATGTTCAAAGGAATCGGACGAATTCATTAGGTTTATTATGGAGTATTTTTATTTTACGTACGGTATTATAATGTGTTGTTAGGATTTGTGAGGTTTCGTACTTTTACCAACATGCTTTTCAAGGTAATAATGTGACATACAGAGTCGTAAGATATTCTACGTTTTCGTACGATATTTAAATGACTCGGATGAATTCATTAGGTTTTTTTTGGAGTTTTATAATTTCGTACGGTGTTGTAAGGTGTTGTTATGAGTTGTAAAGGGTCCAACATTATACTAACGTGCTTTTCAAAGTGCTAATATGGCATAAAGAGTCGTAAGATGTCTAAAGTTGGCGTATGACGTTCAAAGGACTCGGACGAATTTATTAGGTGTATTATGGAGTTTTAAAGTTTCTACGGTGATGTAAGATGTTCTTAGGAGTTGTAATGCTTCCTTAATTATTCTAACGTGCTTTTCATGTTGCTAATGTCGCATACTGAGTCGTAACATGTCCTGAGTTGTCGTACGATGTTCAAAGGACTTTGACAAATTCATTAGGTTTATTATGGAGTTTTAAGGTTTTGTTCGGTGTTGTTAGGAGTTGTAAGGTGTCCTATATTATACTAACGTGCTTTTCAAGGTGATAATGTGCATACAGAGCCGTAAGATGTCCTAAGTTGTCGTACGATGTTCAAAGGAATCGGATGAATTCATTAGGTTTATTATGGAGTATTTTTATTTTACGTACGGTATTATAATGTGTTGTTAGGATTTGTGAGGTTTCGTACTTTTTACCAACATGCTTTTCAAGGTGCTAATGTGTCATACAGAGTCCTAAGATATTCTAAGTTTTCGTACGATGTTTAAATGACTCGGAGGAATTCATTAGGTTTTTTTGGAGTTTTATAATTTCGTACGGTGTTGTAAGGTGTTGTTAGGAGTTGTAAAGGGTCCAACATTATACTAACGTGCTTTTCAAAGTGCTAATATGACATAAAGAGTCGTAAGATGTCTTAAGTTGGCGTATGACGTTCAAAGGACTCGGACGAATTAATTAGGTGTATTATGGAGTTTTAAAGTTTCTACGGTGATGTAAGATGTTCTTAGGAGTTGTAATGCGTCCTTAATTATTCTTACGTGCTTTTTTTGTTGCTAATGTCGCATACTGAGTCGTAACATGTCCTGAGTTGTCGTACGATGTTCAAAGGACTTAGACAAATTCATTAGGTTTATTATGGAGTTTTAAGGTTTTGTTCGGTGTTGTTAGGAGTTGTAAGGTGTCCTATATTATACTAACGTGCTTTTCAAGATGCTAATGTGCATACAGAACCGTAAGATGTCCTAAGTTCTCGTACGATGTTCAAAGGAATCAGACGAATTCATTAGGTTTATTATGGAGTATTTTTATTTTACGTACGGTATTATAATGTGTTGTTAGGATTTGTGAGGTTTCGTACTTTTTACCAACATGCTTTTCAAGGTGCTAATGTGTCATACAGAGTCGTAAGATATTCTAAATTTTCGTACGATGTTTAAATGACTCGGAGGAATTCATTAGGTTTTTTTGGAGTTTTATAATTTCGTACGGTGTTGTAAGGTGTTGTTAGGAGTTGTAAAGGGTCCAACATTATACTAACGTGCTTTTCAAAGTGCTAATATGGCATAAAGAGTCGTAAGATGTCTTAAGTTGGCGTATGACGTTCAAAGGACTCGGACGAATTAATTAGGTGTATTATGGAGTTTTAAAGTTTCTACGGTGATGTAAGATGTTCTTAGGAGTTGTAATGCGTCCTTAATTATTCTTACGTGCTTTTTTTGTTGCTAATGTCGCATACTGAGTCGTAACATGTCCTGAGTTGTCGTACGATGTTCAAAGGACTTGGACAAATTCATTAGGTTTAATATGGAGTTTCAAGGTTTTGTTCAGTGTTGTTAGGAGTTGTAAGGTGTCCTATATTATACTAACGTGCTTTTCAAAGTGCTAATGTGCATACAGAGCCGTAAGATGTCCTAAGTTGTCGTACGATGTTCAAAGGAATCGGACGAATTCATTAGGTTTATTATGGAATATTTTTATTTTACGTACGGTATTATAATGTGTTGTTAGGATTTGTGAGGTTTCGTACTTTTTACCAACATGCTTTTCAAGGTGCTAATGTGTCATACAGAGTCGTAAGATATTCTAAATTTTCGTACGATGTTTAAATGACTCGGAGGAATTCATTAGGTTTTTTTGGAGTTTTATAATTTCGTACGGTGTTGTAAGGTGTTGTTAGGAGTTGTAAAGGGTCCAACATTATACTAACGTGCTTTTCAAAGTGCTAATATGGCATAAAGAGTCGTAAGATGTCTTAAGTTGGCGTATGACGTTCAAAGGACTCGGACGAATTAATTAGGTGTATTATGGAGTTTTAAAGTTTCTACGGTGATGTAAGATGTTCTTAGGAGTTGTAATGCGTCCTTAATTATTCTTACGTGCTTTTTTTGTTGCTAATGTCGCATACTGAGTCGTAACATGTCCTGAGTTGTCGTACAATGTTCAAAGGACTTGGACAAATTCATTAGGTTTAATATGGAGTTTCAAGGTTTTGTTCGGTGTTGTTAGGAGTTGTAAGGTGTCCTATATTATACTAACGTGCTTTTCAAAGTGCTAATGTGCATACAGAGCCGTAAGATGTCCTAAGTTGTCGTACGATGTTCAAAGGAATCGGACGAATTCATTAGGTTTATTATGGAGTATTTTTATTTTACGTACGGTATTATAATGTGTTGTTAGGATTTGTGAGGTTTCGTACTTTTTACCAACATGCTTTTCAAGGTGCTAATGTGTCATACAGAGTCGTAAGATATTCTAAATTTTCGTACGATGTTTAAATGACTCGGAGGAATTCATTAGGTTTTTTTGGAGTTTTATAATTTCGTACGGTGTTGTAAGGTGTTGTTAGGAGTTGTAAAGGGTCCAAAATTATACTAACGTGCTTTTCAAAGTGCTAATATGGCATAAAGAGTCGTAAGATGTCTTAAGTTGGCGTATGACGTTCAAAGGACTCGGACGAATTAATTAGGTGTATTATGGAGTTTTAAAGTTTCTATGGTGATGTAAGATGTTCTTAGGAGTTGTAATGCGTCCTTAATTATTCTTACGTGCTTTTTTTGTTGCTAATGTCGCATAGTGAGTCGTAACATGTCCTGAGTTGTCGTACGATGTTCAAAGGACTTGGACAATTTCATTAGGTTTATTATGGAGTTTCAAGGTTTTGTTCGGTGTTGTTAGGAGTTGTAAGGTGTCCTATATTATACTAACGTGCTTTTCAAGATGCTAATGTGCATACAGAACCGTAAGATGTCCTAAGTTCTCGTACGATGTTCAAAGGAATCAGACGAATTCATTAGGTTTATTATGGAGTATTTTTATTTTACGTACGGTATTATAATGTGTTGTTAGGATTTGTGAGGTTTCGTACTTTTTACCAACATGCTTTTCAAGGTGCTAATGTGTCATACAGAGTCGTAAGATATTCTAAATTTTCGTACGATGTTTAAATCACTCGGAGGAATTCATTAGGTTTTTTTGGAGTTTTATAATTTCGTACGGTGTTGTAAGGTGTTGTTAGGAGTTGTAAAGGGTCCAACATTATACTAACGTGCTTTTCAAAGTGCTAATATGGCATAAAGAGTCGTAAGATGTCTTAAGTTGGCGTATGACGTTCAAAGGACTCGGACGAATTAATTAGGTGTATTATGGAGTTTTAAAGTTTCTACGGTGATGTAAGATGTTCTTAGGAGTTGTAATGCGTCCTTAATTATTCTTACGTGCTTTTTTTGTTGCTAATGTCGCATACTGAGTCGTAACATGTCCTGAGTTGTCGTACGATGTTCAAAGGACTTGGACAAATTCATTAGGTTTAATATGGAGTTTCAAGGTTTTGTTCGGTGTTGTTAGGAGTTGTAAGGTGTCCTATATTATACTAACGTGCTTTTCAAAGTGCTAATGTGCATACAGAGCCGTAAGATGTCCTAAGTTGTCGTACGATGTTCAAAGGAATCGGACGAATTCATTAGGTTTATTATGGAGTATTTTTATTTTACGTACGGTATTATAATGTGTTGTTAGGATTTGTGAGGTTTCGTACTTTTTACCAACATGCTTTTCAAGGTGCTAATGTGTCATACAGAGTCGTAAGATATTCTAAATTTTCGTACGATGTTTAAATGACTCGGAGGAATTCATTAGGTTTTTTTGGAGTTTTATAATTTCGTACGGTGTTGTAAGGTGTTGTTAGGAGTTGTAAAGGGTCCAACATTATACTAACGTGCTTTTCAAAGTGCTAATATGGCATAAAGAGTCGTAAGATGTCTTAAGTTGGCGTATGACGTTCAAAGGACTCGGACGAATTAATTAGGCGTATTATGGAGTTTTAAAGTTTCTACGGTGATGTAAGATGTTCTTAGGAGTTGTAATGCGTCCTTAATTATTCTTACGTGCTTTTTTTGTTGCTAATGTCGCATACTGAGTCGTAACATGTCCTGAGTTGTCGTACGATGTTCAAAGGACTTGGACAAATTCATTAGGTTTAATATGGAGTTTCAAGGTTTTGTTCGGTGTTGTTAGGAGTTGTAAGGTGTCCTATATTATACTAACGTGCTTTTCAAAGTGCTAATGTGCATACAGAGCCGTAAGATGTCCTAAGTTGTCGTACGATGTTCAAAGGAATCGGACGAATTCATTAGGTTTATTATGGAGTATTTTTATTTTACGTACGGTATTATAATGTGTTGTTAGGATTTGTGAGGTTTCGTACTTTTTACCAACATGCTTTTCAAGGTGCTAATGTGTCATACAGAGTCGTAAGATATTCTAAATTTTCGTACGATGTTTAAATGACTCGGAAGAATTCATTAGGTTTTTTTGGAGTTTTATAATTTCGTACGGTGTTGTAAGGTGTTGTTAGGAGTTGTAAAGGGTCCAAAATTATACTAACGTGCTTTTCAAAGTGCTAATATGGCATAAAGAGTCGTAAGATGTCTTAAGTTGGCGTATGACGTTCAAAGGACTCGGACGAATTAATTAGGTGTATTATGGAGTTTTAAAGTTTCTACGGTGATGTAAGATGTTCTTAGGAGTTGTAATGCGTCCTTAATTATTCTTACGTGCTTTTTTTGTTGCTAATGTCGCATACTGAGTCGTAACATGTCCTGAGTTGTCGTACGATGTTCAAAGGACTTGGACAAATTCATTAGGTTTAATATGGAGTTTCAAGGTTTTGTTCGGTGTTGTTAGGAGTTGTAAGGTGTCCTATATTATACTAACGTGCTTTTCAAAGTGCTAATGTGCATACAGAGCCGTAAGATGTCCTAAGTTGTCGTACGATGTTCAAAGGAATCGGACGAATTCATTAGGTTTATTATGGAGTATTTTTATTTTACGTACGGTATTATAAAGTGTTGTTAGGATTTGTGAGGTTTCGTACTTTTTACCAACATGCTTTTCAAGGTGCTAATGTGTCATACAGAGTCGTAAGATATTCTAAATTTTCGTACGATGTTTAAATGACTCGGAGGAATTCATTACGTTTTTTTGGAGTGTTATAATTTCGTACGGTGTTGTAAGGTGTTGTTAGGAGTTGTAAAGGGTCCAACATTATACTAACGTGCTTTTCAAAGTGCTAATATGGCATAAAGAGTCGTAAGATGTCTTAAGTTGGCGTATGACGTTCAAAGGACTCGGACGAATTAATTAGGTGTATTATGGAGTTTTAAAGTTTCTACGGTGATGTAAGATGTTCTTAGGAGTTGTAATGCGTCCTTAATTATTCTTACGTGCTTTTTTTGTTGCTAATGTCGCATACAGAGTCGTAACATGTCCTGAGTTGTCGTACGATGTTCAAAGGACTTGGACAAATTCATTAGGTTTAATATGGAGTTTCAAGGTTTTGTTCGGTGTTGTTAGGAGTTGTAAGGTGTCCTATATTATACTAACGTGCTTTTCAAAGTGCTAATGTGCATACAGAGCCGTAAGATGTCCTAAGTTGTCGTACGATGTTCAAAGGAATCGGACGAATTCATTAGGTTTATTATGGAGTATTTTTATTTTACGTACGGTATTATAATGTGTTGTTAGGATTTGTGAGGTTTCGTACTTTTTACCAACATGCTTTTCAAGGTGCTAATGTGTCATACAGAGTCGTAAGATATTCTAAATTTTCGTACGATGTTTAAATGACTCGGAAGAATTCATTAGGTTTTTTTGGAGTTTTATAATTTCGTACGGTGTTGTAAGGTGTTGTTAGGAGTTGTAAAGGGTCCAAAATTATACTAACGTGCTTTTCAAAGTGCTAATATGGCATAAAGAGTCGTAAGATGTCTTAAGTTGGCGTATGACGTTCAAAGGACTCGGACGAATTAATTAGGTGTATTATGGAGTTTTAAAGTTTCTATGGTGATGTAAGATGTTCTTAGGAGTTGTAATGCGTCCTTAATTATTCTTACGTGCTTTTTTTGTTGCTAATGTCGCATAGTGAGTCGTAACATGTCCTGAGTTGTCGTACGATGTTCAAAGGACTTGGACAATTTCATTAGGTTTATTATGGAGTTTCAAGGTTTTGTTCGGTGTTGTTAGGAGTTGTAAGGTGTCCTATATTATACTAACGTGCTTTTCAAGATGCTAATGTGCATACAGAACCGTAAGATGTCATAAGTTCTCGTACGATGTTCAAAGGAATCAGACGAATTCATTAGGTTTATTATGGAGTATTTTTATTTTACGTACGGTATTATAATGTGTTGTTAGGATTTGTGAGGTTTCGTACTTTTTACCAACATGCTTTTCAAGGTGCTAATGTGTCATACAGAGTCGTAAGATATTCTAAATTTTCGTACGATGTTTAAATGACTCGGAGGAATTCATTAGGTTTTTTTGGAGTTTTATAATTTCGTACGGTGTTGTAAGGTGTTGTTAGGAGTTGTAAAGGGTCCAACATTATACTAACGTGCTTTTCAAAGTGCTAATATGGCATAAAGAGTCGTAAGATGTCTTAAGTTGGCGTATGACGTTCAAAGGACTCGGACGAATTAATTAGGTGTATTATGGAGTTTTAAAGTTTCTATGGTGATGTAAGATGTTCTTAGGAGTTGTAATGCGTCCTTAATTATTCTTACGTGCTTTTTTTGTTGCTAATGTCGCATAGTGAGTCGTAACATGTCATGAGTTGTCGTACGATGTTCAAAGGACTTGGACAATTTCATTAGGTTTATTATGGAGTTTCAAGGTTTTGTTCGGTGTTGTTAGGAGTTGTAAGGTGTCCTATATTATACTAACGTGCTTTTCAAGATGCTAATGTGCATACAGAACCGTAAGATGTCCTAAGTTCTCGTACGATGTTCAAAGGAATCAGACGAATTCATTAGGTTTATTATGGAGTATTTTTATTTTACGTACGGTATTATAATGTGTTGTTAGGATTTGTGAGGTTTCGTACTTTTTACCAACATGCTTTTCAAGGTGCTAATGTGTCATACAGAGTCGTAAGATATTCTAAATTTTCGTACGATGTTTAAATGACTCGGAGGAATTCATTAGGTTTTTTTGGAGTTTTATAATTTCGTACGGTGTTGTAAGGTGTTGTTAGGAGTTGTAAAGGGTCCAACATTATACTAACGTGCTTTTCAAAGTGCTAATATGGCATAAAGAGTCGTAAGATGTCTTAAGTTGGCGTATGACGTTCAAAGGACTCGGACGAATTAATTAGGTGTATTATGGAGTTTTAAAGTTTCTACGGTGATGTAAGATGTTCTTAGGAGTTGTAATGCGTCCTTAATTATTCTTACGTGCTTTTTTTGTTGCTAATGTCGCATACTGAGTCGTAACATGTCCTGAGTTGTCGTACGATGTTCAAAGGACTTGGACAAATTCATTAGGTTTAATATGGAGTTTCAAGGTTTTGTTCGGTGTTGTTAGGAGTTGTAAGGTGTCCTATATTATACTAACGTGCTTTTCAAAGTGCTAATGTGCATACAGAGCCGTAAGATGTCCTAAGTTGTCGTACGATGTTCAAAGGAATCGGACGAATTCATTAGGTTTATTATGGAGTATTTTTATTTTACGTACGGTATTATAATGTGTTGTTAGGATTTGTGAGGTTTCGTACTTTTTACCAACATGCTTTTCAAGGTGCTAATGTGTCATACAGAGTCGTAAGATATTCTAAATTTTCTTACGATGTTTAAATGACTCGGAGGAATTCATTAGGTTTTTTTGGAGTTTTATAATTTCGTACGGTGTTGTAAGGTGTTGTTAGGAGTTGTAAAGGGTCCAACATTATACTAACGTGCTTTTCAAAGTGCTAATATGGCATAAAGAGTCGTAAGATGTCTTAAGTTGGCGTATGACGTTCAAAGGACTCGGACGAATTAATTAGGTGTATTATGGAGTTTTAAAGTTTCTACGGTGATGTAAGATGTTCTTAGGAGTTGTAATGCGTCCTTAATTATTCTTACGTGCTTTTTTTGTTGCTAATGTCGCATACTGAGTCGTAACATGTCCTGAGTTGTCGTACGATGTTCAAAGGACTTGGACAAATTCATTAGGTTTAATATGGAGTTTCAAGGTTTTGTTCGGTGTTGTTAGGAGTTGTAAGGTGTCCTATATTATACTAACGTGCTTTTCAAAGTGCTAATGTGCATACAGAGCCGTAAGATGTCCTAAGTTGTCGTACGATGTTCAAAGGAATCGGACGAATTCATTAGGTTTATTATGGAGTATTTTTATTTTACGTACGGTATTATAATGTGTTGTTAGGATTTGTGAGGTTTCGTACTTTTTACCAACATGCTTTTCAAGGTGCTAATGTGTCATACAAAGTCGTAAGATATTCTAAATTTTCGTACGATGTTTAAATGACTCGGAGGAATTCATTAGGTTTTTTTGGAGTTTTATAATTTCGTACGGTGTTGTAAGGTGTTGTTAGGAGTTGTAAAGGGTCCAACATTATACTAACGTGCTTTTCAAAGTGCTAATATGGCATAAAGAGTCGTAAGATGTCTTAAGTTGGCGTATGACGTTCAAAGGACTCGGACGAATTAATTAGGTGTATTATGGAGTTTTAAAGTTTCTACGGTGATGTAAGATGTTCTTAGGAGTTGTAATGCGTCCTTAATTATTCTTACGTGCTTTTTTTGTTGCTAATGTCGCATACTGAGTCGTAACATGTCCTGAGTTGTCGTACGATGTTCAAAGGACTTGGACAAATTCATTAGGTTTAATATGGAGTTTCAAGGTTTTGTTTGGTGTTGTTAGGAGTTGTAAGGTGTCCTATATTATACTAACGTGCTTTTCAAAGTGCTAATGTGCATACAGAGCCGTAAGATGTCCTAAGTTGTCGTACGATGTTCAAAGGAATCGGACGAATTCATTAGGTTTATTATGGAGTATTTTTATTTTACGTACGGTATTATAATGTGTTGTTAGGATTTGTGAGGTTTCGTACTTTTTACCAACATGCTTTTCAAGGTGCTAATGTGTCATACAGAGTCGTAAGATATTCTAAATTTTCGTACGATGTTTAAATGACTCGGAGGAATTCATTAGGTTTTTTTGGAGTTTTATAATTTCGTACGGTGTTGTAAGGTGTTGTTAGGAGTTGTAAAGGGTCCAAAATTATACTAACGTGCTTTTCAAAGTGCTAATATGGCATAAAGAGTCGTAAGATGTCTTAAGTTGGCGTATGACGTTCAAAGGACTCGGACGAATTAATTAGGTGTATTATGGAGTTTTAAAGTTTCTATGGTGATGTAAGATGTTCTTAGGAGTTGTAATGCGTCCTTAATTATTCTTACGTGCTTTTTTTGTTGCTAATGTCGCATAGTGAGTCGTAACATGTCCTGAGTTGTCGTACGATGTTCAAAGGACTTGGACAATTTCATTAGGTTTATTATGGAGTTTTAAGGTTTTGTTCGGTGTTGTTAGGAGTTGTAAGGTGTCCTATATTATACTAACATGCTTTTCAAAGTGCTAATGTGCATACAGAGCCGTAAGATGTCCTAAGTTGTCGTACGATGTTCAAAGGAATCGGACGAATTCATTAGGTTTATTATGGAGTATTTTTATTTTACGTACGGTATTATAATATGTTGTTAGGATTTGTGAGGTTTCGTACTTTTACCAACATGCTTTTCAAGGTAATAATGTGACATACAGAGTCGTAAGATATTCTACGTTTTCGTACGATATTTAAATGACTCGGATGAATTCATTAGGTTTTTTTTGGAGTTTTATAATTTCGTACGGTGTTGTAAGGTGTTGTTAGGAGTTGTAAAGGGTCCAACATTATACTAACGTGCTTTTCAAAGTGCTAATATGGCATAAAGAGTCGTAAGATGTCTTAAGTTGGCGTATGACGTTCAAAGGACTCGGACGAATTTATTAGGTGTATTATGGAGTTTTAAAGTTTCTACGGTGATGTAAGATGTTCTTAGGAGTTGTAATGCTTCCTTAATTATTCTAACGTGCTTTTCATGTTGCTAATGTCGCATAGTGAGTCGTAACATGTCCTGAGTTGTCGTACGATGTTCAAAGGACTTGGACAATTTCATTAGGTTTATTATGGAGTTTTAAGGTTTTGTTCGGTGTTGTTAGGAGTTGTAAGGTGTCCTATATTATACTAACGTACTTTTCAAGGTGATAATGTGCATACAGAGCCGTAAGATGTCCTAAGTTGTCGTACGATGTTCAAAGGAATCGGACGAATTCATTAGGTTTATTATGGAGTATTTTTATTTTACGTACGGTATTATAATATGTTGTTAGGATTTGTGAGGTTTCGTACTTTTACCAACATGCTTTTCAAGGTAATAATGTGACATACAGAGTCGTAAGATATTCTACGTTTTCGTACGATATTTAAATGACTCGGATGAATTCATTAGGTTTTTTTTGGAGTTTTATAATTTCGTACGGTGTTGTAAGGTGTTGTTAGGAGTTGTAAAGGGTCCAACATTATACTAACGTGCTTTTCAAAGTGCTAATATGGCATAAAGAGTCGTAAGATGTCTTAAGTTGGCGTATGACGTTCAAAGGACTCGGACGAATTTATTAGGTGTATTATAGAGTTTTAAAGTTTCTACGGTGATGTAAGATGTTCTTAGGAGTTGTAATGCTTCCTTAATTATTCTAACGTGCTTTTCATGTTGCTAATGTCGCATACTGAGTCGTAACATGTCCTGAGTTGTCGTACGATGTTCAAAGGACTTTGACAAATTCATTAGGTTTATTATGGAGTTTTAAGGTTTTGTTCGGTGTTGTTAGGAGTTGTAAGGTGTCCTATATTATACTAACGTGCTTTTCAAGGTGATAATGTGCATACAGAGCCGTAAGATGTCCTAAGTTGTCGTACGATGTTCAAAGGAATCGGATGAATTCATTAGGTTTATTATGGAGTATTTTTATTTTACGTACGGTATTATAATGTGTTGTTAGGATTTGTGAGGTTTCGTACTTTTTACCAACATGCTTTTCAAGGTGCTAATGTGTCATACAGAGTCCTAAGATATTCTAAGTTTTCGTACGATGTTTAAATGACTCGGAGGAATTCATTAGGTTTTTTTGGAGTTTTATAATTTCGTACGGTGTTGTAAGGTGTTGTTAGGAGTTGTAAAGGGTCCAACATTATACTAACGTGCTTTTCAAAGTGCTAATATGACATAAAGAGTCGTAAGATGTCTTAAGTTGGCGTATGACGTTCAAAGGACTCGGACGAATTAATTAGGTGTATTATGGAGTTTTAAAGTTTCTACGGTGATGTAAGATGTTCTTAGGAGTTGTAATGCGTCCTTAATTATTCTTACGTGCTTTTTTTGTTGCTAATGTCGCATACTGAGTCGTAACATGTCCTGAGTTGTCGTACGATGTTCAAAGGACTTGGACAAATTCATTAGGTTTATTATGGAGTTTTAAGGTTTTGTTCGGTGTTGTTAGGAGTTGTAAGGTGTCCTATATTATACTAACATGCTTTTCAAAGTGCTAATGTGCATACAGAGCCGTAAGATGTCCTAAGTTGTCGTACGATGTTCAAAGGAATCGGACGAATTCATTAGGTTTATTATGGAGTATTTTTATTTTACGTACGGTATTATAATATGTTGTTAGGATTTGTGAGGTTTCGTACTTTTACCAACATGCTTTTCAAGGTAATAATGTGACATACAGAGTCGTAAGATATTCTACGTTTTCGTACGATATTTAAATGACTCGGATGAATTCATTAGGTTTTTTTTGGAGTTTTATAATTTCGTACGGTGTTGTAAGGTGTTGTTAGGAGTTGTAAAGGGTCCAACATTATACTAACGTGCTTTTCAAAGTGCTAATATGGCATAAAGAGTCGTAAGATGTCTTAAGTTGGCGTATGACGTTCAAAGGACTCGGACGAATTTATTAGGTGTATTATGGAGTTTTAAAGTTTCTACGGTGATGTAAGATGTTCTTAGGAGTTGTAATGCTTCCTTAATTATTCTAACGTGCTTTTCATGTTGCTAATGTCGCATAGTGAGTCGTAACATGTCCTGAGTTGTCGTACGATGTTCAAAGGACTTGGACAATTTCATTAGGTTTATTATGGAGTTTTAAGGTTTTGTTCGGTGTTGTTAGGAGTTGTAAGGTGTCCTATATTATACTAACGTACTTTTCAAGGTGATAATGTGCATACAGAGCCGTAAGATGTCCTAAGTTGTCGTACGATGTTCAAAGGAATCGGACGAATTCATTAGGTTTATTATGGAGTATTTTTATTTTACGTACGGTATTATAATATGTTGTTAGGATTTGTGAGGTTTCGTACTTTTACCAACATGCTTTTCAAGGTAATAATGTGACATACAGAGTCGTAAGATATTCTACGTTTTCGTACGATATTTAAATGACTCGGATGAATTCATTAGGTTTTTTTTGGAGTTTTATAATTTCGTACGGTGTTGTAAGGTGTTGTTAGGAGTTGTAAAGGGTCCAACATTATACTAACGTGCTTTTCAAAGTGCTAATATGGCATAAAGAGTCGTAAGATGTCTTAAGTTGGCGTATGACGTTCAAAGGACTCGGACGAATTTATTAGGTGTATTATGGAGTTTTAAAGTTTCTACGGTGATGTAAGATGTTCTTAGGAGTTGTAATGCTTCCTTAATTATTCTAACGTGCTTTTCATGTTGCTAATGTCGCATACTGAGTCGTAACATGTCCTGAGTTGTCGTACGATGTTCAAAGGACTTTGACAAATTCATTAGGTTTATTATGGAGTTTTAAGGTTTTGTTCGGTGTTGTTAGGAGTTGTAAGGTGTCCTATATTATACTAACGTGCTTTTCAAGGTGATAATGTGCATACAGAGCCGTAAGATGTCCTAAGTTGTCGTACGATGTTCAAAGGAATCGGATGAATTCATTAGGTTTATTATGGAGTATTTTTATTTTACGTACGGTATTATAATGTGTTGTTAGGATTTGTGAGGTTTCGTACTTTTTACCAACATGCTTTTCAAGGTGCTAATGTGTCATACAGAGTCCTAAGATATTCTAAGTTTTCGTACGATGTTTAAATGACTCGGAGGAATTCATTAGGTTTTTTTGGAGTTTTATAATTTCGTACGGTGTTGTAAGGTGTTGTTAGGAGTTGTAAAGGGTCCAACATTATACTAACGTGCTTTTCAAAGTGCTAATATGACATAAAGAGTCGTAAGATGTCTTAAGTTGGCGTATGACGTTCAAAGGACTCGGACGAATTAATTAGGTGTATTATGGAGTTTTAAAGTTTCTACGGTGATGTAAGATGTTCTTAGGAGTTGTAATGCGTCCTTAATTATTCTTACGTGCTTTTTTTGTTGCTAATGTCGCATACTGAGTCGTAACATGTCCTGAGTTGTCGTACGATGTTCAAAGGACTTGGACAAATTCATTAGGTTTATTATGGAGTTTTAAGGTTTTGTTCGGTGTTGTTAGGAGTTGTAAGGTGTCCTATATTATACTAACGTGCTTTTCAAGATGCTAATGTGCATACAGAACCGTAAGATGTCCTAAGTTGTCGTACGATGTTCAAAGGAATCAGACGAATTCATTAGGTTTATTATGGAGTATTTTTATTTTACGTACGGTATTATAATGTGTTGTTAGGATTTGTGAGGTTTCGTACTTTTTACCAACATGCTTTTCAAGGTGCTAATGTGTCATACAGAGTCGTAAGATATTCTAAATTTTCGTACGATGTTTAAATGACTCGGAGGAATTCATTAGGTTTTTTTGGAGTTTTATAATTTCGTACGGTGTTGTAAGGTGTTGTTAGGAGTTGTAAAGGGTCCAACATTATACTAACGTGCTTTTCAAAGTGCTAATATGGCATAAAGAGTCGTAAGATGTCTTAAGTTGGCGTATGACGTTCAAAGGACTCGGACGAATTAATTAGGTGTATTATGGAGTTTTAAAGTTTCTACGGTGATGTAAGATGTTCTTAGGAGTTGTAATGCGTCCTTAATTATTCTTACGTGCGTTTTTTGTTGCTAATGTCGCATACTGAGTCGTAACATGTCCTGAGTTGTCGTACGATGTTCAAAGGACTTGGACAAATTCATTAGGTTTAATATGGAGTTTCAAGGTTTTGTTCGGTGTTGTTAGGAGTTGTAAGGTGTCCTATATTATACTAACGTGCTTTTCAAAGTGCTAATGTGCATACAGAGCCGTAAGATGTCCTAAGTTGTCGTACGATGTTCAAAGTAATCGGACGAATTCATTAGGTTTATTATGGAGTATTTTTATTTTACGTACGGTATTATAATGTGTTGTTAGGATTTGTGAGGTTTCGTACTTTTTACCAACATGCTTTTCAAGGTGCTAATGTGTCATACAGAGTCGTAAGATATTCTAAATTTTCGTACGATGTTTAAATGACTCGGAGGAATTCATTAGGTTTTTTTGGAGTTTTATAATTTCGTACGGTGTTGTAGGTGTTGTTAGGAGTTGTAAAGGGTCCAAAATTATACTAACGTGCTTTTCAAAGTGCTAATATGGCATAAAGAGTCGTAAGATGTCTTAAGTTGGCGTATGACGTTCAAAGGACTCGGACGAATTAATTAGGTGTATTATGGAGTTTTAAAGTTTCTATGGTGATGTAAGATGTTCTTAGGAGTTGTAATGCGTCCTTAATTATTCTTACGTGCTTTTTTTGTTGCTAATGTCGCATAGTGAGTCGTAACATGTCCTGAGTTGTCGTACGATGTTCAAAGGACTTGGACAATTTCATTAGGTTTATTATGGAGTTTCAAGGTTTTGTTCGGTGTTGTTAGGAGTTGTAAGGTGTCCTATATTATACTAACGTGCTTTTCAAAGTGCTAATGTGCATACAGAGCCGTAAGATGTCCTAAGTTGTCGTACGATGTTCAAAGGAATCGGACGAATTCATTAGGTTTATTATGGAGTATTTTTATTTTACGTACGGTATTATAATGTGTTGTTAGGATTTGTGAGGTTTCGTACTTTTTACCAACATGCTTTTCAAGGTAATAATGTGACATACAGAGTCGTAAGATATTCTACGTTTTCGTACGATATTTAAATGACTCGGATGAATTCATTAGGTTTTTTTTGGAGTTTTATAATTTCGTACGGTGTTGTAAGGTGTTGTTAGGAGTTGTAAAGGGTCCAACATTATACTAACGTGCTTTTCAAAGTGCTAATATGGCATAAAGAGTCGTAAGATGTCTTAAGTTGGCGTATGACGTTCAAAGGACTCGGACGAATTTATTAGGTGTATTATGGAGTTTTAAAGTTTCTACGGTGATGTAAGATGTTCTTAGGAGTTGTAATGCTTCCTTAATTATTCTAACGTGCTTTTCATGTTGCTAATGTCGCATACTGAGTCGTAACATGTCCTGAGTTGTCGTACGATGTTCAAAGGACTTTGACAAATTCATTAGGTTTATTATGGAGTTTTAAGGTTTTGTTCGGTGTTGTTAGGAGTTGTAAGGTGTCCTATATTATACTAACGTGCTTTTCAAGGTGATAATGTGCATACAGAGCCGTAAGATGTCCTAAGTTGTCGTACGATGTTCAAAGGAATCGGATGAATTCATTAGGTTTATTATGGAGTATTTTTATTTTACGTACGGTATTATAATGTGTTGTTAGGATTTGTGAGGTTTCGTACTTTTTACCAACATGCTTTTCAAGGTGCTAATGTGACATACAGAGTCGTAAGATATTCTAAGTTTTCGTACGATGTTTAAATGACTCGGATGGATTCATTAGGTTTTTTTTGGAGTTTTATAATTTCGTACGGTGTTGTTAGGAGTTTTAAAGATTCCAACATTATACTAACATGCTTTTCAAAGTGCTAATATGGCATAAAGAGTCGTAAGATGTCTTAAGTTGGCGTATGACGTTCAAAGGACTCGGACGAATTAATTAGGTGTATTATGGAGTTTTAAAGTTTCTACGGTGATTTAAGATGTTCTTAGGAGTTGTAATGCGTCCTTAATTATTCTTACGTGCTTTTTTTGTTGCTAATGTCGCATACTGAGTCGTAACATGTCCTGAGTTGTCGTACGATGTTCAAAGGACTTGGACAAATTCATTAGGTTTATTATGGAGTTTCAAGGTTTTGTTCGGTGTTGTTAGGAGTTGTAAGGTGTCCTATATTATACTAACGTGCTTTTCAAAGTGCTAATGTGCATACAGAGCCGTAAGATGTCCTAAGTTGTCGTACGATGTTCAAAGGAATCGGATGAATTCATTAGGTTTATTATGGAGTATTTTTATTTTACGTACGGTATTATAATGTGTTGTTAGGATTTGTGAGGTTTCGTACTTTTTACCAACATGCTTTTCAAGGTGCTAATGTGTCATACAGAGTCCTAAGATATTCTAAGTTTTCGTACGATGTTTAAATGACTCGGAGGAATTCATTAGGTTTTTTTGGAGTTTTATAATTTCGTACGGTGTTGTAAGGTGTTGTTAGGAGTTGTAAAGGGTCCAACATTATACTAACGTGCTTTTCAAAGTGCTAATATGACATAAAGAGTCGTAAGATGTCTTAAGTTGGCGTATGACGTTCAAAGGACTCGGACGAATTAATTAGGTGTATTATGGAGTTTTAAAGTTTCTACGGTGATGTAAGATGTTCTTAGGAGTTGTAATGCGTCCTTAATTATTCTTACGTGCTTTTTTTGTTGCTAATGTCGCATACTGAGTCGTAACATGTCCTGAGTTGTCGTACGATGTTCAAAGGACTTGGACAAATTCATTAGGTTTATTATGGAGTTTTAAGGTTTTGTTCGGTGTTGTTAGGAGTTGTAAGGTGTCCTATATTATACTAACGTGCTTATCAAGGTGATAATGTGCATACAGAGCCGTAAGATGTCCTAAGTTGTCGTACGATGTTCAAAGGAATCGGACGAATTCATTAGGTTTATTATGGAGTATTTTTATTTTACGTACGGTATTATAATGTGTTGTTAGGATTTGTGAGGTTTCGTACTTTTTACCAACATGCTTTTCAAGGTGCTAATGTGACATACAGAGTCGTAAGATATTCTAAGTTTTCGTACGATGTTTAAATGACTCGGATGGATTCATTAGGTTTTTTTTGGAGTTTTATAATTTCGTACGGTGTTGTTAGGAGTTTTAAAGATTCCAACATTATACTAACATGCTTTTCAAAGTGCTAATATGGCATAAAGAGTCGTAAGATGTCTTAAGTTGGCGTATGACGTTCAAAGGACTCGGACGAATTAATTAGGTGTATTATGGAGTTTTAAAGTTTCTACGGTGATGTAAGATGTTCTTAGGAGTTGTAATGCGTCCTTAATTATTCTTACGTGCTTTTTTTGTTGCTAATGTCGCATACTGAGTCGTAACATGTCCTGAGTTGTCGTACGATGTTCAAAGGACTTGGACAAATTCATTAGGTTTAATATGGAGTTTCAAGGTTTTGTTCGGTGTTGTTAGGAGTTGTAAGGTGTCCTATATTATACTAACGTGCTTTTCAAAGTGCTAATGTGCATACAGAGCCGTAAGATGTCCTAAGTTGTCGTACGATGTTCAAAGGAATCGGACGAATTCATTAGGTTTATTATGGAGTATTTTTATTTTACGTACGGTATTATAATGTGTTGTTAGGATTTGTGAGGTTTCGTACTTTTTACCAACATGCTTTTCAAGGTGCTAATGTGTCATACAGAGTCGTAAGATATTCTAAATTTTCGTACGATGTTTAAATGACTCGGAGGAATTCATTAGGTTTTTTTGGAGTTTTATAATTTCGTACGGTGTTGTAAGGTGTTGTTAGGAGTTGTAAAGGGTCCAACATTATACTAACGTGCTTTTCAAAGTGCTAATATGGCATAAAGAGTCGTAAGATGTCTTAAGTTGGCGTATGACGTTCAAAGGACTCGGACGAATTAATTAGGTGTATTATGGAGTTTTAAAGTTTCTACGGTGATGTAAGATGTTCTTAGGAGTTGTAATGCTTCCTTAATTATTCTAACGTGCTTTTCATGTTGCTAATGTCGCATACTGAGTCGTAACATGTCCTGAGTTGTCGTACGATGTTCAAAGGACTTTGACAAATTCATTAGGTTTATTATGGAGTTTTAAGGTTTTGTTCGGTGTTGTTAGGAGTTGTAAGGTGTCCTATATTATACTAACGTGCTTTTCAAGGTGATAATGTGCATACAGAGCCGTAAGATGTCCTAAGTTGTCATACGATGTTCAAAGGAATAGGATGAATTCATTAGGTTTATTATTGAGTATTTTTATTTTACGTACGGTATTATAATGTGTTGTTAGGATTTGTGAGGTTTCGTACTTTTTACCAACATGCTTTTCAAGGTAATAATGTGACATACAGAGTCGTAAGATATTCTACGTTTTCGTACGATATTTAAATGACTCGGATGAATTCATTAGGTTTTTTTTGGAGTTTTATAATTTCGTACGGTGTTGTAAGGTGTTGTTAGGAGTTGTAAAGGGTCCAACATTATACTAACGTGCTTTTCAAAGTGCTAATATGGCATAAAGAGTCGTAAGATGTCTTAAGTTGGCGTATGACGTTCAAAGGACTCGGACGAATTCATTAGGTGTATTATGGAGTTTTAAAGTTTCTACGGTGATGTAAGATGTTCTTAGGAGTTGTAATGCTTCCTTAATTATTCTAACGTGCTTTTCATGTTGCTAATGTCGCATACTGAGTCGTAACATGTCCTGAGTTGTCGTACGATGTTCAAAGGACTTTGACAAATTCATTAGGTTTATTATGGAGTTTTAAGGTTTTGTTCGGTGTTGTTAGGAGTTGTAAGGTGTCCTATATTATACTAACGTGCTTTTCAAGGTGATAATGTGCATACAGAGCCGTAAGATGTCCTAAGTTGTCGTACGATGTTCAAAGGAATCGGATGAATTCATTAGGTTTATTATGGAGTATTTTTATTTTACGTACGGTATTATAATGTGTTGTTAGGATTTGTGAGGTTTCGTACTTTTTACCAACATGCTTTTCAAGGTGCTAATGTGTCATACAGAGTCGTAAGATATTCTAAATTTTCGTACGATGTTTAAATGACTCGGAGGAATTCATTAGGTTTTTTTGGAGTTTTATAATTTCGTACGGTGTTGTAAGGTGTTGTTAGGAGTTGTAAAGGGTCCAACATTATACTAACGTGCTTTTCAAAGTGCTAATATGGCATAAAGAGTCGTAAGATGTCTTAAGTTGGCGTATGACGTTCAAAGGACTCGGACGAATTAATTAGGTGTATTATGGAGTTTTAAAGTTTCTACGGTGATGTAAGATGTTCTTAGGAGTTGTAATGCGTCCTTAATTATTCTAACGTGCTTTTCATGTTGCTAATGTCGCATACTGAGTCGTAACATGTCCTGAGTTGTCGTACGATGTTCAAAGGACTTTGACAAATTCATTAGGTTTATTATGGAGTTTTAAGGTTTTGTTCGGTGTTGTTAGGAGTTGTAAGGTGTCCTATATTATACTAACGTGCTTTTCAAGGTGATAATGTGCATACAGAGCCGTAAGATGTCCTAAGTTGTCGTACGATGTTCAAAGGAATCGGATGAATTCATTAGGTTTATTATGGAGTATTTTTATTTTACGTACGGTATTATAATGTGTTGTTAGGATTTGTGAGGTTTCGTACTTTTTACCAACATGCTTTTCAAGGTGCTAATGTGTCATACAGAGTCCTAAGATATTCTAAGTTTTCGTACGATGTTTAAATTACTCGGATGGATTCATTAGGTTTTTTTTGTAGTTTTATAATTTCGTACGGTGTTGTAAGGTGTTGTTAAGAGTTTTAAAGATTCCAACATTATACTAACGTGCTTTTCAAAGTGCTAATATGGCATAAAGAGTCGTAAGATGTCTTAAGATGGCGTATGACGTTCAAAGGACTCGGACGAATTCATTAGGTGTATTATGGAGTTTTAAAGTTTCGTACGGGGATGTAAGATGTTCTTAGGAGTTGTAATGCTTCCTTAATTATTCTAACGTGCTTTTCATGTTGCTAATGTCGCATACTGAGTCGTAACATGTCCTGAGTTGTCGTACGATGTTCAAAGGACTTTGACAAATTCATTAGGTTTATTATGGAGTTTTAAGGTTTTGTTCGGTGTTGTTAGGAGTTGTAAGGTGTCCTATATTATACTAACGTGCTTTTCAAGGTGATAATGTGCATACAGAGCCGTAAGATGTCCTAAGTTGTCGTACGATGTTCAAAGGAATCGGATGAATTCATTAGGTTTATTATGGAGTATTTTTATTTTACTTACGATATTATAATGTGTTGTTAGGATTTGTGAGGTTTCGTACTTTTTACCAACATGCTTTTCAAGGTGCTAATGTGTCATACAGAGTCGTAAGATATTCTAAATTTTCGTACGATGTTTAAATGACTCGGAGGAATTCATTAGGTTTTTTTGGAGTTTTATAATTTCGTACGGTGTTGTAAGGTGTTGTTAGGAGTTGTAAAGGGTCCAACATTATACTAACATGCTTTTCAAAGTGCTAATATGGCATAAAGAGTCGTAAGATGTCTTAAGTTGGCGTATGACGTTCAAAGGACTCGGACGAATTTATTAGGTGTATTATGGAGTTTTAAAGTTTCTACGGTGATGTAAGATGTTCTTAGGAGTTGTAATGCTTCCTTAATTATTCTAACGTGCTTTTCATGTTGCTAATGTCGCATACTGAGTCGTAACATGTCCTGAGTTGTCGTACGATGTTCAAAGGACTTTGACAAATTCATTAGGTTTATTATGGAGTTTTAAGGTTTTGTTCGGTGTTGTTAGGAGTTGTAAGGTGTCCTATATTATACTAACGTGCTTTTCAAGGTGATAATGTGCATACAGAGCCGTAAGATGTCCTAAGTTGTCGTACGATGTTCAAAAGAATCGGACGAATTAATTAGGTTTATTATGGAGTATTTTTATTTTACGTACGGTATTATAATGTGTTGTTAGGATTTGTGAGGTTTCGTACTTTTTACCAACATGCTTTTCAAGGTGCTAATGTGACATACAGAGTCGTAAGATATTCTAAGTTTTCGTACGATGTTTAAATGACTCGGATGGATTCATTAGGTTTTGTTTGGAGTTTTATAATTTCGTACGCTATTGTTAAGAGTTTTAAAGATTCCAACATTATACTAACATGCTTTTCAAAGTGCTAATATGGCATAAAGAGTCGTAAGATGTCTTAAGATGGCGTATGACGTTCAAAGGACTCGGACGAATTCATTAGGTGTATTATGGAGTTTTAAAGTTTCGTACGGGGATGTAAGATGTTCTTAGGAGTTGTAATGCTTCCTTAATTATTCTAACGTGCTTTTCATGTTGCTAATGTCGCATACTGAGTCGTAACATATCCTGAGTTGTCGTACGATGTTCAAAGGACTTTGACAAATTCATTAGGTTTATTATGGAGTTTTAAGGTTTTGTTCGGTGTTGTTAGGAGTTGTAAGGTGTCCTATATTATACTAACGTGCTTTTCAAGGTGATAATGTGCATACAGAGCCGTAAGATGTCCTAAGTTGTCGTACGATGTTCAAAGGAATCGGATGAATTCATTAGGTTTATTATGGAGTATTTTTATTTTACGTACGGTATTATAATGTGTTGTTAGGATTTGTGAGGTTTCGTACTTTTTACCAACATGCTTTTCAAGGTGCTAATGTGTCATACAGAGTCGTAAGATATTCTAAATTTTCGTACGATGTTTAAATGACTCGGAGGAATTCATTAGGTTTTTTTGGAGTTTTATAATTTCGTACGGTGTTGTAAGGTGTTGTTAGGAGTTGTAAAGGGTCCAACATTATACTAACGTGCTTTTCAAAGTGCTAATATGGCATAAAGAGTCGTAAGATGTCTTAAGTTGGCGTATGACGTTCAAAGGACTCGGACGAATTTATTAGGTGTATTATGGAGTTTTAAAGTTTCTACGGTGATGTAAGATGTTCTTAGGAGTTGTAATGCTTCCTTAATTATTCTAACGTGCTTTTCATGTTGCTAATGTCGCATACTGAGTCGTAACATGTCCTGAGTTGTCGTACGATGTTCAAAGGACTTTGACAAATTCATTAGGTTTATTATGGAGTTTTAAGGTTTTGTTCGGTGTTGTTAGGAGTTGTAAGGTGTCCTATATTATACTAACGTGCTTTTCAAGGTGATAATGTGCATACAGAGCCGTAAGATGTCCTAAGTTGTCGTACGATGTTCAAAAGAATCGGACGAATTAATTAGGTTTATTATGGAGTATTTTTATTTTACGTACGGTATTATAATGTGTTGTTAGGATTTGTGAGGTTTCGTACTTTTTACCAACATGCTTTTCAAGGTGCTAATGTGACATACAGAGTCGTAAGATATTCTAAGTTTTCGTACGATGTTTAAATGACTCGGATGGATTCATTAGGTTTTTTTTGGAGTTTTATAATTTCGTACGCTATTGTTAAGAGTTTTAAAGATTCCAACATTATACTAACATGCTTTTCAAAGTGCTAATATGGCATAAAGAGTCGTAAGATGTCTTAAGTTGGCGTATGACGTTCAAAGGACTCGGACGAATTAATTAGGTGTATTATGGAGTTTTAAAGTTTCGTACGGGGATGTAAGATGTTCTTAGGAGTTGTAATCCTTCCTTAATTATTCTAACGTGCTTTTCATGTTGCTAATGTCGCATACTGAGTCGTAACATGTCCTGAGTTGTCGTACGATGTTCAAAGGACTTTGACAAATTCATTAGGTTTATTATGGAGTTTTAAGGTTTTGTTCGGTGTTGTTAGGAGTTGTAAGGTGTCCTATATTATACTAACGTGCTTTTCAAGGTGATAATGTGCATACAGAGCCGTAAGATGTCCTAAGTTGTCATACGATGTTCAAAGGAATCGGATGAATTCATTAGGTTTATTATTGAGTATTTTTATTTTACGTACGGTATTATAATGTGTTGTTAGGATTTGTGAGGTTTCGTACTTTTTACCAACATGCTTTTCAAGGTGCTAATGTGTCATACAGAGTCGTAAGATATTCTAAATTTTCGTACGATGTTTAAATGACTCGGAGGAATTCATTAGGTTTTTTTGGAGTTTTATAATTTCGTACGGTGTTGTAAGGTGTTGTTAGGAGTTGTAAAGGGTCCAACATTATACTAACGTGCTTTTCAAAGTGCTAATATGGCATAAAAAGTCGTAAGATGTCTTAAGTTGGCGTATGACGTTCAAAGGACTCGGACGAATTTATTAGGTGTATTATGGAGTTTTAAAGTTTCTACGGTGATGTAAGATGTTCTTAGGAGTTGTAATGCTTCCTTAATTATTCTAACGTGCTTTTCATGTTGCTAATGTCGCATACTGAGTCGTAACATGTCCTGAGTTGTCGTACGATGTTCAAAGGACTTTCACAAATTCATTAGGTTTATTATGGATTTTATGGTTTTGTTCGGTGTTGTTAGGAGTTGTAAGGTGTCCTATATTATACTAACGTGCTTTTCAAGGTGATAATGTGCATACAGAGCCGTAAGATGTCCTAAGTTGTCGTACGATGTTCAAAAGAATCGGACGAATTAATTAGGTTTATTATGGAGTATTTTTATTTTACGTACGGTATTATAATGTGTTGTTAGGATTTGTGAGGTTTCGTACTTTTTACCAACATGCTTTTCAAGGTGCTAATGTGACATACAGAGTCGTAAGATATTCTAAGTTTTCGTACGATGTTTAAATGACTCGGATGGATTCATTAGGTTTTTTTTGGAGTTTTATAATTTCGTACGCTATTGTTAAGAGTTTTAAAGATTCCAACATTATACTAACATGCTTTTCAAAGTGCTAATATGGCATAAAGAGTCGTAAGATGTCTTAAGTTGGCGTATGACGTTCAAAGGACTCGGACGAATTAATTAGGTGTATTATGGAGTTTTAAAGTTTCGTACGGGGATGTAAGATGTTCTTAGGAGTTGTAATGCTTCCTTAATTATTCTAACGTGCTTTTCATGTTGCTAATGTCGCATACTGAGTCGTAACATGTCCTGAGTTGTCGTACGATGTTCAAAGGACTTTGACAAATTCATTAGGTTTATTATGGAGTTTTAAGGTTTTGTTCGGTGTTGTTAGGAGTTGTAAGGTGTCCTATATTATACTAACGTGTTTTTCAAGGTGATAATGTGCATACAGAGCCGTAAGATGTCCGAAGTTGTCGTACGATGTTCAAAGGAATCGGATGAATTCATTAGGTTTATTATGGAGTATTTTTATTTTACGTACGGTATTACAATGTGTTGTTAGGATTTGTGAGGTTTCGTACTTTTTACCAACATGCTTTTCAAGGTGCTAATGTGACATACAGAGTCGTAAGATATTCTAAGTTTTCGTACGATGTTTAAATGACTCGGATGGATTCATTAGGTTTTTTTTTGGAGTTTTATAATTTCGTACGGTGTTGTTAGGAGTTTTTAAGATTCCAACATTATACTAACATGCTTTTCAAAGTGATAATATGGCATAAAGAGTCGTAAGATGTCTTAAGTTGGCGTATGACGTTCAAAGGACTCGGACGAATTCATTAGGTGTATTATGGAGTTTTAAAGTTTCGTACGAGGATGTAAGATGTTCTTAGGAGTTGTAATGCTTCCTTAATTATTCTAACGTGCTTTTCATGTTGCTAATGTCGCATACTGAGTCGTAACATGTCCTGAGTTGTCGTACGATGTTCAAAGGACTTTGACAAATTCATTAGGTTTATTATGGAGTTTTAAGGTTTTGGTCGGTGTTGTTAGGAGTTGTAAGGTGTGTCCTATATTATACTAACGTGCTTTTCAAGGTGATAATGTGCATACAGAGCCGTAAGATGTCCTAAGTTGTCGTACGATGTTCAAAGGAATCGGATGAATTCATTAGGTTTATTATGGAGTATTTTTATTTTACGTACGGTATTATAATGTGTTGTTAGGATTTGTGAGGTTTCGTACTTTTTACCAACATGCTTTTCAAGGTGCTAATGTGTCATACAGAGTCCTAAGATATTCTAAGTTTTCGTACGATGTTTAAATGACTCGGATGGATTCATTAGGTTTTTTTTGGAGTTTTATAATTTCGTACGGTGTTGTTAAGAGTTTTAAAGATTCCAACATTATACTAACATGCTTTTCAAAGTGCTAATATGGCATAAAGAGTCGTAAGATGTCTTAAGTTGGCGTATGACGTTCAAAGGACTCGGAAGAATTCATTAGGTGTATTATGGAGTTTTAAAGTTTCGTACGGGGATGTAAGATGTTCTTAGGAGTTGTAATGCTTCCTTAATTATTCTAACGTGCTTTTCATGTTGCTAATGTCGCATACTGAGTCGTAACATGTCCTGAGTTGTCGTACGATGTTCAAAGGACTTTGACAAATTCATTAGGTTTATTATGGAGTTTTAAGGTTTTGTTCGGTGTTGTTAGGAGTTGTAAGGTGTCCTATATTATACTAACGTGCTTTTCAAGGTGATAATGTGCATACAGAGCCGTAAGATGTCCTAAGTTGTCGTACGATGTTCAAAGGAATCAGATGAATTCATTAGGTTTATTATGGAGTATTTTTATTTTACGTACGGTATTATAATGTGTTGTTAGGATTTGTGAGGTTTCGTACTTTTTACCAACATGCTTTTCAAGGTGCTAATGTGTCATACAGAGTCGTAAGATATTCTAAATTTTCGTACGATGTTTAAATGACTCGGAGGAATTCATTAGGTTTTTTTGGAGTTTTATAATTTCGTACGGTGTTGTAAGGTGTTGTTAGGAGTTGTAAAGGGTCCAACATTATACTAACGTGCTTTTCAAAGTGCTAATATGGCATAAAAAGTCGTAAGATGTCTTAAGTTGGCGTATGACGTTCAAAGGACTCGGACGAATTTATTAGGTGTATTATGGAGTTTTAAAGTTTCTACGGTGATGTAAGATGTTCTTAGGAGTTGTAATGCTTCCTTAATTATTCTAACGTGCTTTTCATGTTGCTAATGTCGCATACTGAGTCGTAACATGTCCTGAGTTGTCGTACGATGTTCAAAGGACTTTCACAAATTCATTAGGTTTATTATGGAGTTTTATGGTTTTGTTCGGTGTTGTTAGGAGTTGTAAGGTGTCCTATATTATACTAACGTGCTTTTCAAGGTGATAATGTGCATACAGAGCCGTAAGATGTCCTAAGTTGTCGTACGATGTTCAAAAGAATCAGACGAATTAATTAGGTTTATTATGGAGTATTTTTATTTTACGTACGGTATTATAATGTGTTGTTAGGATTTGTGAGGTTTCGTACTTTTTACCAACATGCTTTTCAAGGTGCTAATGTGACATACAGAGTCGTAAGATATTCTAAGTTTTCGTACGATGTTTAAATGACTCGGATGGATTCATTAGGTTTTTTTTGGAGTTTTATAATTTCGTACGCTATTGTTAAGAGTTTTAAAGATTCCAACATTATACTAACATGCTTTTCAAAGTGCTAATATGGCATAAAGAGTCGTAAGATGTCTTAAGTTGGCGTATGACGTTCAAAGGACTCGGACGAATTAATTAGGTGTATTATGGAGTTTTAAAGTTTCGTACGGGGATGTAAGATGTTCTTAGGAGTTGTAATGCTTCCTTAATTATTCTAACGTGCTTTTCATGTTGCTAATGTCGCATACTGAGTCGTAACATGTCCTGAGTTGTCGTACGATGTTCAAAGGACTTTGACAAATTCATTAGGTTTATTATGGAGTTTTAAGGTTTTGTTCGGTGTTGTTAGGAGTTGTAAGGTGTCCTATATTATACTAACGTGTTTTTCAAGGTGATAATGTGCATACAGAGCCGTAAGATGTCCGAAGTTGTCGTACGATGTTCAAAGGAATCGGATGAATTCATTAGGTTTATTATGGAGTATTTTTATTTTACGTACGGTATTACAATGTGTTGTTAGGATTTGTGAGGTTTCGTACTTTTTACCAACATGCTTTTCAAGGTGCTAATGTGACATACAGAGTCGTAAGATATTCTAAGTTTTCGTACGATGTTTAAATGACTCGGATGGATTCATTAGGTTTTTTTTTGGAGTTTTATAATTTCGTACGGTGTTGTTAGGAGTTTTAAAGATTCCAACATTATACTAACATGCTTTTCAAAGTGATAATATGGCATAAAGAGTCGTAAGATGTCTTAAGTTGGCGTATGACGTTCAAAGGACTCGGACGAATTCATTAGGTGTATTATGGAGTTTTAAAGTTTCGTACGAGGATGTAAGATGTTCTTAGGAGTTGTAATGCTTCCTTAATTATTCTAACGTGCTTTTCATGTTGCTAATGTCGCATACTGAGTCGTAACATGTCCTGAGTTGTCGTACGATGTTCAAAGGACTTTGACAAATTCATTAGGTTTATTATGGAGTTTTAAGGTTTTGGTCGGTGTTGTTAGGAGTTGTAAGGTGTGTCCTATATTATACTAACGTGCTTTTCAAGGTGATAATGTGCATACAGAGCCGTAAGATGTCCTAAGTTGTCGTACGATGTTCAAAGGAATCGGATGAATTCATTAGGTTTATTATGGAGTATTTTTATTTTACGTACGGTATTATAATGTGTTGTTAGGATTTGTGAGGTTTCGTACTTTTTACCAACATGCTTTTCAAGGTGCTAATGTGTCATACAGAGTCCTAAGATATTCTAAGTTTTCGTACGATGTTTAAATGACTCGGATGGATTCATTAGGTTTTTTTTGGAGTTTTATAATTTCGTACGGTGTTGTTAAGAGTTTTAAAGATTCCAACATTATACTAACATGCTTTTCAAAGTGCTAATATGGCATAAAGAGTCGTAAGATGTCTTAAGTTGGCGTATGACGTTCAAAGGACTCGGAAGAATTCATTAGGTGTATTATGGAGTTTTAAAGTTTCGTACGGGGATGTAAGATGTTCTTAGGAGTTGTAATGCTTCCTTAATTATTCTAACGTGCTTTTCATGTTGCTAATGTCGCATACTGAGTCGTAACATGTCCTGAGTTGTCGTACGATGTTCAAAGGACTTTGACAAATTCATTAGGTTTATTATGGAGTTTTAAGGTTTTGTTCGGTGTTGTTAGGAGTTGTAAGGTGTCCTATATTATACTAACGTGCTTTTCAAGGTGATAATGTGCATACAGAGCCGTAAGATGTCCTAAGTTGTCGTACGATGTTCAAAGGAATCAGATGAATTCATTAGGTTTATTATGGAGTATTTTTATTTTACGTACGGTATTATAATGTGTTGTTAGGATTTGTGAGGTTTCGTACTTTTTACCAACATGCTTTTCAAGGTGCTAATGTGTCATACAGAGTCGTAAGATATTCTAAATTTTCGTACGATGTTTAAATGACTCGGAGGAATTCATTAGGTTTTTTTGGAGTTTTATAATTTCGTACGGTGTGGTTAGGAGTTGTAAAGAGTCCAACATTATACTAACGTGCTTTTCAAAGTGCTAATATGGCATAAAGAGTCGTAAGATGTCTTAAGTTGGCGTATGACGTTCAAAGGACTCGGACGAATTCATTAGGTGTATTATGGAGTTTTAAAGTTTCGTACGGTGATGTAAGATGTTCTTAGGAGTTGTAATGCTTCCTTAATTATTCTAACGTGCTTTTCATGTTGCTAATGTGGCATACTGAGTCGTAACATGTCCTGAGTTGTCGTACGATGTTCAAAGGACTTTGACAAATTCATTAGGTTTATTATGGAGTTTTAAGGTTTTGTTCGGTGTTGTTAGGAGTTGTAAGATGTCCTATATTATACTAACGTGCTTTTCAAGGTGATAATGTGCATACAGAGTCGTAAGATGTCCTAAGTTGTCGTACGATATTCAAAGGAATCGGATGAATTCATTAGGTTTATTATGGAGTATTTTTATTTTACGTACGGTATTATAATGTGTTGTTAGGATTTGTGAGGTTTCGTACTTTTTACCAACATGCTTTTCAAGGTGCTAATGTGACATACAGAGTCGTAAGATATTCTAAGTTTTCGTACGATGTTTAAATGACTCGGAGGAATTCATTAGGTTTTTTTTGGAGTTTCATAATTTCGTACGGTGTTGTTAGGAGTTGTAAAGAGTCCAACATTATACTAACGTGCTTTTCAAAGTGCTAATATGGCATAAAGAGTCGTAAGATGTCTTAAGTTGGCGTAGGACGTTCAAAGGACTCGGACGAATTAATTAGGTGTATTATGGAGTTTTAAAGTTTCGTACCGTGATGTAAGATGTTCTTAGGAGTTGTAATGCGTGCTTAATTATTCTAACGTGCTTTTCATGTTGCTAATGTCGCATACTGAGTCGTAACATGTCCTGAGTTGTCATACGATGTTCAAAGGACTTGGACAAATTCATTAGGTTTATTATGGAGTTTTAAGGTTTTGTTCGGTGTTGTTAGGAGTTGTAAGGTGTCCTATATTATACTAACGTGCTTTTCATGGTGCTAATGTGCATACAGAGCCGCAAGATGTCCTAAGTTGTCGTACGATGTTCAAAGGAATCAGATGAATTCATTAGGTTTATTATGGAGTATTTTTATTTTACGTATGGTATTATAATGTGTTGTTAGGATTTGTGAGGTTTCATACTTTTTACCAACATGCTTTTCAAGGTGCTAATGTGACATACAGAGTCGTAAGATATTCTAAGTTTTCGTACGATGTTTAAATGACTCTGAGGAATTCATTAGGTTTTTTTTGGAGTTTTATAATTTCGTACGGTGTTGTTAGGAGTTGTAAAGGGTCCAACATTATACTAACGTGCTTTTCAAAGTGCTAATATGGCATAAAGAGTCGTAAGATGTCTTAAATTGGCGTATGACGTTCAAAGGACTCGGACGAATTAATTAGGTGTATTATGGAGTTTTAAACTTTCGTACGGTGATGTAAGATGTTCTTAGGAGTTGTAATGCGTCCTTAATTATTCTAACGTGCTTTTCTTGTTGCTAATGTCGCATACTGAGTCGTAACATGTCCTGAGTTGTCGTACGATGTTCAAAGGACTTGGACAAATTCATTAGGTTTATTATGGAGTTTTAAGGTTTTGTTCGGTGTTGTTAGGAGTTGTAAGGTGTCCTATATTATACTAACGTGCTTTTCGAGGTGCTAATGTGCATACAGAGCCGTAAGATGTCCTAAGTTGTCGTACGAGGTTCAAAGGAATCGGATGAATTCATTAGGTTTATTATGGAGTATTTTTATTTTACGTACGGTATTATAATGTGTTGTTAGGATTTGTGAGGTTTCGTACTTTTTACCAACATGCTTTTCAAGGTGCTAATGTGACATACAGAGTCGTAAGATATTCTAAGTTTTCGTACGATGTTTAAATGACTCTGAGGAATTCATTAGGTTTTTTTTGGAGTTTTATAATTTCGTACGGTGTTGTTAGGAGTTGTAAAGGGTCCAACATTATACTAACGTGCTTTTCAAAGTGCTAATATGGCATAAAGAGTCGTAAGATGTCTTAAATTGGCGTATGACGTTCAAAGGACTCGGACGAATTAATTAGGTGTATTATGGAGTTTTAAACTTTCGTACGGTGATGTAAGATGTTCTTAGGAGTTGTAATGCGTCCTTAATTATTCTAACGTGCTTTTCTTGTTGCTAATGTCGCATACTGAGTCGTAACATGTCCTGAGTTGTCGTACGATGTTCAAAGGACTTGGACAAATTCATTAGGTTTATTATGGAGTTTTAAGGTTTTGTTCGGTGTTGTTAGGAGTTGTAAGGTGTCCTATATTATACTAACGTGCTTTTCGAGGTGCTAATGTGCATACAGAGCCGTAAGATGTCCTAAGTTGTCGTACGAGGTTCAAAGGAATCGGATGAATTCATTAGGTTTATTATGGAGTATTTTTATTTTACGTACGGTATTATAATGTGTTGTTAGGATTTGTGAGGTTTCGTACTTTTTACCAACATGCTTTTCAAGGTGCTAATGTGACATACAGAGTCGTAAGATATTCTAAGTTTTCGTACGATGTTTAAATGACTCTGAGGAATTCATTAGGTTTTTTTTGGAGTTTTATAATTTCGTACGGTGTTGTTAGGATTTGTAAAGGGTCCAACATTATACTAACGTGCTTTTCAAAGTGCTAATATGGCATAAAGAGTCGTAAGATGTCTTAAATTGGCGTATGACGTTCAAAGGACTCGGACAAATTAATTAGGTGTATTATGGAGTTTTAAAGTTTCGTACGGTGATGTAAGATGTTCTTAGGAGTTGTAATGCGTCCTTAATTATTCTAACGTGCTTTTCATGTTGCTAATGTCGCATACTGAGTCGTAACATGTCCCGAGTTGTCGTACGATGTTCAAAGGAGTTGGACAAATTCATTAGGTTTATTATGGAGTTTTAAGGTTTTGTTCGGTGTTATTAGGAGTTGTAAGGTGTCCTATATTATACTAACGTGCTTTTCAAGGTGCTAATGTGCATACAGAGCAGTAAGATGTCCTAAGTTGTCGTACGATGTTCAAAGGAATCGGATGAATTCATTAGGTTTATTATGGAATATTTTTTTTACGTACGGTATTATAATGTGTTGTTAGGATTTGTGAGGTTTCGTACTTTTTACCAACATGCTTTTCAAGGTGCTAATGTGTCATACAGAGTCGTAAGATATTCTAAGTTGTCGTACGATGTTTAAATGACTCGGAGGAATTCATTAGGTTTTTTTTGGAGTTTTATAATTTCGTACGGTGTTGTTAGGAGTTGTAAAGGGTCCAACATTATACTAACGTGCTTTTCAAAGTGCTAATATGGCATAAAGAGTCGTAAGATGTCTTAAGTTGGCGTAGGACGTTCAAAGGACTCGGACGAATTAATTAGGTGTATTATGGAGTTTTAAAGTTTCGTACCGTGATGTAAGATGTTCTTAGGAGTTGTAATGCGTGCTTAATTATTCTAACGTGCTTTTCATGTTGCTAATGTCGCATACTGAGTCGTAACATGTCCTGAGTTGTCATACGATGTTCAAAGGACTTGGACAAATTCATTAGGTTTATTATGGAGTTTTAAGGTTTTGTTCGGTGTTGTTAGGAGTTGTAAGGTGTCCTATATTATACTAACGTGCTTTTCATGGTGCTAATGTGCATACAGAGCCGCAAGATGTCCTAAGTTGTCGTACGATGTTCAAAGGAATCAGATGAATTCATTAGGTTTATTATGGAGTATTTTTATTTTACGTATGGTATTATAATGTGTTGTTAGGATTTGTGAGGTTTCATACTTTTTACCAACATGCTTTTCAAGGTGCTAATGTGACATACAGAGTCGTAAGATATTCTAAGTTTTCGTACGATGTTTAAATGACTCTGAGGAATTCATTAGGTTTTTTTTGGAGTTTTATAATTTCGTACGGTGTTGTTAGGAGTTGTAAAGGGTCCAACATTATACTAACGTGCTTTTCAAAGTGCTAATATGGCATAAAGAGTCGTAAGATGTCTTAAATTGGCGTATGACGTTCAAAGGACTCGGACGAATTAATTAGGTGTATTATGGAGTTTTAAACTTTCGTACGGTGATGTAAGATGTTCTTAGGAGTTGTAATGCGTCCTTAATTATTCTAACGTGCTTTTCTTGTTGCTAATGTCGCATACTGAGTCGTAACATGTCCTGAGTTGTCGTACGATGTTCAAAGGACTTGGACAAATTCATTAGGTTTATTATGGAGTTTTAAGGTTTTGTTCGGTGTTGTTAGGAGTTGTAAGGTGTCCTATATTATACTAACGTGCTTTTCGAGGTGCTAATGTGCATACAGAGCCGTAAGATGTCCTAAGTTGTCGTACGAGGTTCAAAGGAATCGGATGAATTCATTAGGTTTATTATGGAGTATTTTTATTTTACGTACGGTATTATAATGTGTTGTTAGGATTTGTGAGGTTTCGTACTTTTTACCAACATGCTTTTCAAGGTGCTAATGTGACATACAGAGTCGTAAGATATTCTAAGTTTTCGTACGATGTTTAAATGACTCTGAGGAATTCATTAGGTTTTTTTTGGAGTTTTATAATTTCGTACGGTGTTGTTAGGAGTTGTAAAGGGTCCAACATTATACTAACGTGCTTTTCAAAGTGCTAATATGGCATAAAGAGTCGTAAGATGTCTTAAATTGGCGTATGACGTTCAAAGGACTCGGACGAATTAATTAGGTGTATTATGGAGTTTTAAACTTTCGTACGGTGATGTAAGATGTTCTTAGGAATTGTAATGCGTCCTTAATTATTCTAACGTGCTTTTCTTGTTGCTAATGTCGCATACTGAGTCGTAACATGTCCTGAGTTGTCGTACGATGTTCAAAGGACTTGGACAAATTCATTAGGTTTATTATGGAGTTTTAAGGTTTTGTTCGGTGTTGTTAGGAGTTGTAAGGTGTCCTATATTATACTAACGTGCTTTTCGAGGTGCTAATGTGCATACAGAGCCGTAAGATGTCCTAAGTTGTCGTACGAGGTTCAAAGGAATCGGATGAATTCATTAGGTTTATTATGGAGTATTTTTATTTTACGTACGGTATTATAATGTGTTGTTAGGATTTGTGAGGTTTCGTACTTTTTACCAACATGCTTTTCAAGGTGCTAATGTGACATACAGAGTCGTAAGATATTCTAAGTTTTCGTACGATGTTTAAATGACTCTGAGGAATTCATTAGGTTTTTTTTGGAGTTTTATAATTTCGTACGGTGTTGTTAGGAGTTGTAAAGGGTCCAACATTATACTAACGTGCTTTTCAAAGTGCTAATATGGCATAAAGAGTCGTAAGATGTCTTAAATTGGCGTATGACGTTCAAAGGACTCGGACAAATTAATTAGGTGTATTATGGAGTTTTAAAGTTTCGTACGGTGATGTAAGATGTTCTTAGGAGTTGTAATGCGTCCTTAATTATTCTAACGTGCTTTTCATGTTGCTAATGTCGCATACTGAGTCGTAACATGTCCCGAGTTGTCGTACGATGTTCAAAGGAGTTGGACAAATTCATTAGGTTTATTATGGAGTTTTAAGGTTTTGTTCGGTGTTATTAGGAGTTGTAAGGTGTCCTATATTATACTAACGTGCTTTTCAAGGTGCTAATGTGCATACAGAGCAGTAAGATGTCCTAAGTTGTCGTACGATGTTCAAAGGAATCGGATGAATTCATTAGGTTTATTATGGAATATTTTTTTTACGTACGGTATTATAATGTGTTGTTAGGATTTGTGAGGTTTCGTACTTTTTACCAACATGCTTTTCAAGGTGCTAATGTGTCATACAGAGTCGTAAGATATTCTAAGTTGTCGTACGATGTTTAAATGACTCGGAGGAATTCATTAGGTTTTTTTTGGAGTTTTATAATTTCGTACGGTGTTGTTAGGAGTTGTAAAGGGTCCAACATTATACTAACGTGCTTTTCAAAGTGCTAATATGGCATAAAGAGTCGTAAGATGTCTTAAATTGGCGTATGACGTTCAAAGGACTCGGACGAATTAATTAGGTGTATTATGGAGTTTTAAACTTTCGTACGGTGATGTAAGATGTTCTTAGGAGTTGTAATGCGTCCTTAATTATTCTAACGTGCTTTTCTTGTTGCTAATGTCGCATACTGAGTCGTAACATGTCCTGAGTTGTCGTACGATGTTCAAAGGACTTGGACAAATTCATTAGGTTTATTATGCAGTTTTAAGGTTTTGTTCGGTGTTGTTAGGAGTTGTAAGGTGTCCTATATTATACTAACGTGCTTTTCGAGGTGCTAATGTGCATACAGAGCCGTAAGATGTCCTAAGTTGTCGTACGAGGTTCAAGGGAATCGGATGAATTCATTAGGTTTATTATGGAGTATTTTTATTTTACGTACGGTATTATAATGTGTTGTTAGGATTTGTGAGGTTTCGTACTTTTTACCAACATGCTTTTCAAGGTGCTAATGTGACATACAGATTCGTAAGATATTCTAAGTTTTCGTACGATGTTTAAATGACTCTGAGGAATTCATTAGGTTTTTTTTGGAGTTTTATAATTTCGTACGGTGTTGTTAGGAGTTGTAAAGGGTCCAACATTATACTAACGTGCTTTTCAAAGTGCTAATATGGCATAAAGAGTCGTAAGATGTCTTAAGTTGGCGTATGACGTTCAAAGAACTCGGACGAATTCATTAGGTGTATTATGGAGTTTTAAAGTTTCGTACGGTGATGTAAGATGTTCTTAGGAGTTGTAATGCGTCTTTAATTATTCTAACGTGCTTTTCATGTTGCTAATGTCGCATACTGAGTCGTAACATGTCCCGAGTTGTCGAACGATGTTCAAAGGAGTTGGACAAATTCATTAGGTTTATTATGGAGTTTTAAGGTTTTGTTCGGTGTTGTTAGGAGTTGTAAGGTGTCCTATATTATACTAACATGCTTTTCATGGTGCTAATGTGCATACAGAGCCGCAAGATGTCCTAAGTTGTCGTACGATGTTCAAAGGAATCAGATGAATTCATTATGTTTATTATGGAGTATTTTTATTTTACGTATGGTATTATAATGTGTTGTTAGGATTTGTCAGGTTTCATACTTTTTACCAACATGCTTTTCAAGGTGCTAATGTGACATACAGAGTCGTAAGATATTCTAAGTTTTCGTACGATGTTTAAATGACTCTGAGGAATTCATTAGGTTTTTTTTGGAGTTTTATAATTTCATACGGTGTTGTTAGGAGTTGTAAAGGGTCCAACATTATACTAACGTGCTTTTCAAAGTGCTAATATGGCATAAAGAGTCGTAAGATGTCTTAAGTTGGCGTAGGACGTTCAAAGGACTCGGACGAATTAATTAGGTGTATTATGGAGTTTTAAAGTTTCGTACCGTGATGTAAGATGTTCTTAGGAGTTGTAATCCGTGCTTAATTATTCTAACGTGCTTTTCATGTTGCTAATGTCGCATACTGAGTCGTAACATGTCCTGAGTTATCGTACGATGTTCAAAGGACTTGGACAAATTCATTAGGTTTATTATGGAGTTTTAAGGTTTTGTTCGGTGTTGTTAGGAGTTGTAAGGTGTCCTATATTATACTAACATGCTTTTCATGGTGCTAATGTGCATACAGAGCCGCAAGATGTCCTAAGTTGTCGTACGATGTTCAAAGGAATCAGATGAATTCATTAGGTTTATTATGGAGTATTTTTATTTTACGTATGGTATTATAATGTGTTGTTAGGATTTGTGAGGTTTCATACTTTTTACCAACATGCTTTTCAAGGTGCTAATGTGACATACAGAGTCGTAAGATATTCTAAGTTTTCGTACGATGTTTAAATGACTCTGAGGAATTCATTAGGTTTTTTTTGGAGTTTTATAATTTCGTACGGTGTTGTTAGGAGTTGTAAAGGGTCCAACATTATACTAACGTGCTTTTCAAAGTGCTAATATGGCATAAAGAGTCGTAAGATGTCTTAAATTGGCGTATGACGTTCAAAGGACTCGGACGAATTAATTAGGTGTATTATGGAGTTTTAAACTTTCGTACGGTGATGTAAGATGTTCTTAGGAGTTGTAATGCGTCCTTAATTATTCTAACGTGCTTTTCTTGTTGCTAATGTCGCATACTGAGTCGTAACATGTCCTGAGTTGTCCTACGATGTTCAAAGGACTTGGACAAATTCATTAGGTTTATTATGGAGTTTTAAGGTTTTGTTCGGTGTTGTTAGGAGTTGTTAGGTGTCCTATATTATACTAACGTGCTTTTCGAGGTGCTAATGTGCATACAGAGCCGTAAGATGTCCTAAGTTGTCGTACGAGGTTCAAAGGAATCGGATGAATTCATTAGGTTTATTATGGAGTATTTTTATTTTACGTACGGTATTATAATGTGTTGTTAGGATTTGTGAGGTTTCGTACTTTTTACCAACATGCTTTTCAAGGTGCTAATGTGACATACAGAGTCGTAAGATATTCTAAGTTTTCGTACGATGTTTAAATGACTCTGAGGAATTCATTAGGTTTTTTTTGGAGTTTTATAATTTCGTACGGTGTTGTTAGGAGTTGTAAAGGGTCCAACATTATACTAACGTGCTTTTCAAAGTGCTAATATGGCATAAAGAGTCGTAAGATGTCTTAAATTGGCGTATGACGTTCAAAGGACTCGGACGAATTAATTAGGTGTATTATGGAGTTTTAAACTTTCGTACGGTGATGTAAGATGTTCTTAGGAGTTGTAATGCGTCCTTAATTATTCTAACGTGCTTTTCTTGTTGCTAATGTCGCATACTGAGTCGTAACATGTCCTGAGTGGTCGTACGATGTTCAAAGGACTTGGACCAATTCATTAGGTTTATTATGGAGTTTTAAGGTTTTGTTCGGTGTTGTTAGGAGTTGTAAGGTGTCCTATATTATACTAACGTGCTTTTCGAGGTGCTAATGTGCATACAGAGCTGTAAGATGTCCTAAGTTGTCGTACGATGTTTAAAGGAATCGGATGAATTCATTAGGTTTATTATGGAGTATTTTTATTTTACGTACGGTATTATAGTGTGATGTTAGGATTTGTGAGGTTTCGTACTTTTTACCACATGCTTTTCAAGGTGCTAATGTGACATACAAAGTCGTAAGATATTCTAAGTTTTCGTACGTTGTTTAAATGACTCGGAGGAATTCATTAGGTTTTTTTTGGAGTTTTATAATTTCGTACGGTGTTGTTAGGAGTTTTAAAGATTCCAACATTATACTAACATGCTTTTCAAAGTGCTAATATGGCATAAAGAGTCGTAAGATGTCTTAAGTTGGCGTATGACGTTCAAAGAACTCGGACGAATTCATTATGTGTATTATGGAGTTTTAAAGTTTCGTACGGTGATGTAAGATGTTCTTAGGAGTTGTAATGCGTCCTTAATTATTCTAACGTGGTTTTCATGTTGCTAATGTCGCATACTGAGTCGTAACATGTCCCGAGTTGTCGTACGATGTTCAAAGGAGTTGGACAAATTCATTAGGTTTATTATGGAGTTTTAAGGTTTTGTTCGGTGTTGTTAGGAGTTGTAAGGTGTCCTATATTATACTAACATGCTTTTCATGGTGCTAATGTGCATACAGAGCCGCAAGATGTCCTAAGTTGTCGTACGATGTTCAAAGGAATCAGATGAATTCATTATGTTTATTATGGAGTATTTTTATTTTACGTATGGTATTATAATGTGTTGTTAGGATTTGTGAGGTTTCATACTTTTTACCAACATGCTTTTCAAGGTGCTAATGTGACATACAGAGTCGTAAGATATTCTAAGTTTTCGTACGATGTTTAAATGACTCTGAGGAATTCATTAGGTTTTTTTTGGAGTTTTATAATTTCATACGGTGTTGTTAGGAGTTGTAAAGGGTCCAACATTATACTAACGTGCTTTTCAAAGTGCTAATATGGCATAAAGAGTCGTAAGATGTCTTAAGTTGGCGTAGGACGTTCAAAGGACTAGGACGAATTAATTAGGTGTATTATGGAGTTTTAAAGTTTCGTACCGTGATGTAAGATGTTCTTAGGAGTTGTAATCCGTGCTTAATTATTCTAACGTGCTTTTCATGTTGCTAATGTCGCATACTGAGTCGTAACATGTCCTGAGTTATCGTACGATGTTCAAAGGACTTGGACAAATTCATTAGGTTTATTATGGAGTTTTAAGGTTTTGTTCGGTGTTGTTAGGAGTTGTAAGGTGTCCTATATTATACTAACATGCTTTTCATGGTGCTAATGTGCATACAGAGCCGCAAGATGTCCTAAGTTGTCGTACGATGTTCAAAGGAATCAGATGAATTCATTAGGTTTATTATGGAGTATTTTTATTTTACGTATGGTATTATAATGTGTTGTTAGGATTTGTGAGGTTTCATACTTTTTACCAACATGCTTTTCAAGGTGCTAATGTGACATACAGAGTCGTAAGATATTCTAAGTTTTCGTACGATGTTTAAATGACTCTGAGGAATTCATTAGGTTTTTTTTGGAGTTTTATAATTTCGTACGGTGTTGTTAGGAGTTGTAAAGGGTCCAACATTATACTAACGTGCTTTTCAAAGTGCTAATATGGCATAAAGAGTCGTAAGATGTCTTAAATTGGCGTATGACGTTCAAAGGACTCGGACGAATTAATTAGGTGTATTATGGAGTTTTAAACTTTCGTACGGTGATGTAAGATGTTCTTAGGAGTTGTAATGCGTCCTTAATTATTCTAACGTGCTTTTCTTGTTGCTAATGTCGCATACTGAGTCGTAACATGTCCTGAGTTGTCCTACGATGTTCAAAGGACTTGGACAAATTCATTAGGTTTATTATGGAGTTTTAAGGTTTTGTTCGGTGTTGTTAGGAGTTGTTAGGTGTCCTATATTATACTAACGTGCTTTTCGAGGTGCTAATGTGCATACAGAGCCGTAAGATGTCCTAAGTTGTCGTACGAGGTTCAAAGGAATCGGATGAATTCATTAGGTTTATTATGGAGTATTTTTATTTTACGTACGGTATTATAATGTGTTGTTAGGATTTGTGAGGTTTCGTACTTTTTACCAACATGCTTTTCAAGGTGCTAATGTGACATACAGAGTCGTAAGATATTCTAAGTTTTCGTACGATGTTTAAATGACTCTGAGGAATTCATTAGGTTTTTTTTGGAGTTTTATAATTTCGTACGGTGTTGTTAGGAGTTGTAAAGGGTCCAACATTATACTAACGTGCTTTTCAAAGTGCTAATATGGCATAAAGAGTCGTAAGATGTCTTAAATTGGCGTATGACGTTCAAAGGACTCGGACGAATTAATTAGGTGTATTATGGAGTTTTAAACTTCCGTACGGTGATGTAAGATGTTCTTAGGAGTTGTAATGCGTCCTTAATTATTCTAACGTGCTTTTCTTGTTGCTAATGTCGCATACTGAGTCGTAACATGTCCTGAGTGGTCGTACGATGTTCAAAGGACTTGGACAAATTCATTAGGTTTATTATGGAGTTTTAAGGTTTTGTTCGGTGTTGTTAGGAGTTGTAAGGTGTCCTATATTATACTAACGTGCTTTTCGAGGTGCTAATGTGCATACAGAGCTGTAAGATGTCCTAAGTTGTCGTACGATGTTTAAAGGAATCGGATGAATTCATTAGGTTTATTATGGAGTATTTTTATTTTGCGTACGGTATTATAGTGTGATGTTAGGATTTGTGAGGTTTCGTACTTTTTACCACATGCTTTTCAAGGTGCTAATGTGACATACAAAGTCGTAAGATATTCTAAGTTTTCGTACGTTGTTTAAATGACTCAGAGGAATTCATTAGGTTTTTTTTGGAGTTTTATAATTTCGTACGGTGTTGTTAGGAGTTTTAAAGATTCCAACATTATACTAACATGCTTTTCAAAGTGCTAATATGGCATAAAGAGTCGTAAGATGTCTTAAGTTGGCGTATGACGTTCAAAGAACTCGGACGAATTCATTAGGTGTATTATGGAGTTTTAAAGTTTCGTACGGTGATGTAAGATGTTCTTAGGAGTTGTAATGCGTCCTTAATTATTCTAACGTGGTTTTCATGTTGCTAATGTCGCATACTGAGTCGTAACATGTCCCGAGTTGTCGTACGATGTTCAAAGGAGTTGGACAAATTCATTAGGTTTATTATGGAGTTTTAAGGTTTTGTTCGGTGTTATTAGGAGTTGTAAGGTGTCCTATATTATACTAACGTGCTTTTCAAGGTGCTAATGTGCATACAGAGCAGTAAGATGTCCTAAGTTGTCGTACGATGTTCAAAGGAATCAGATGAATTCATTAGGTTTATTATGGAATATTTTTTTTTACGTACGGTATTATAATGTGTTGTTAGGATTTGTGAGGTTTCGTACTTTTTACCAACATGCTTTTCAAGGTGCTAATGTGTCATACAGAGTCGTAAGATATTCTAAGTTGTCGTACGATGTTTAAATGACTCGGAGGAATTCATTAGGTTTTTTTTGGAGTTTTATAATTTCGTACGGTGTTGTTAGGAGTTGTAAAGAGTCCAACATTATACTAACGTGCTTTTCAAAGTGCTAATATGGCATAAAGAGTCGTAAGATGTCTTAAGTTGGCGTAGGACGTTCAAAGGACTCGGACGAATTCATTAGGTGTATTATGGAGATTTAAAGTTTCGTACCGTGATGTAAGATGTTCTTAGGAGTTGTAATGCGTGCTTAATTATTCTAACGTGCTTTTCATGTTGCTAATGTCGCATACTGAGTCGTAACATGTCCTGAGTTGTCGTACGATGTTCAAAGGACTTGGACAAATTCATTAGGTTTATTATGGAGTTTTAAGGTTTTGTTCGGTGTTGTTAGGAGTTGTAAGGTGTCCTATATTATACTAACATGCTTTTCATGGTGCTAATGTGCATACAGAGCCGCAAGATGTCCTAAGTTGTCGTACGATGTTCAAAGGAATCAGATGAATTCATTAGGTTTATTATGGAGTATTTTTATTTTACGTATGGTATTATAATGTGTTGTTAGGATTTGTGAGGTTTCATACTTTTTACCAACATGCTTTTCAAGGTGCTAATGTGACATACAGAGTCGTAAGATATTCTAAGTTTTCGTACGATGTTTAAATGACTCTAAGGAATTCATTAGGTTTTTTTTGGAGTTTTATAATTTTGTACGGTGTTGTTAGGAGTTGTAAAGGGTCCAACATTATACTAACGTGCTTTTCAAAGTGCTAATATGGCATAAAGAGTCGTAAGATGTCTTAAATTGGCGTATGACGTTCAAAGGACTCGGACGAATTAATTAGGTGTATTATGGAGTTTTAAACTTTCGTACGGTGATGTAAGATGTTCTTAGGAGTTGTAATACGTCCTTAATTATTCTAACGTGCTTTTCTTGTTGCTAATGTCGCATACTGAGTCGTAACATGTCCTGAGTTGTCGTACGATGTTCAAAGGACTTGGACAAATTCATTAGGTTTATTATAGAGTTTTAAGGTTTTGTTCGGTGTTGTTAGGAGTTGTAAGGTGTCCTATATTATACTAACGTGCTTTTCGAGGTGCTAATGTGCATACAGAGCCGTAAGATGTCCTAAGTTGTCGTACGATGTTCAAAGGAATCGGATGAATTCATTAGGTTTATTATGGAGTATTTTTATTTTACGTACGGTATTATAATGTGTTGTTAGGATTTGTGAGGTTTTGTACTTTTTACCAACATAGTTTTCAAGGTGCTAATGTGACATACAGAGTCGTAAGATATTCTAAGTTTTCGTACGATGTTTAAATGACTCTGAGGAATTCATTAGGTTTTTTTTGGAGTTTTATAATTTCGTACGGTGTTGTTAGGAGTTGTAAAGGGTCCAACATTATACTAACGTGCTTTTCAAAGTGCTAATATGGCATAAAGAGTCGTAAGATGTCTTAAATTGGCGTATGACGTTCAAAGGACTCGGACGAATTAATTAGGTGTATTATGGAGTTTTAAACTTCCGTACGGTGATGTATGATGTTCTTAGGAGTTGTAATGCGTCCTTAATTATTCTAACGTGCTTTTCTTGTTGCTAATGTCGCATACAGAGTCGTAACATGTCCTGAGTGGTCGTACGATGTTCAAAGGACTTGGACAAATTCATTAGGTTTATTATGGAGTTTTAAGGTTTTGTTCGGTGTTGTTAGGAGTTGTAAGGTGTCCTATATTATACTAACGTGCTTTTCGAGGTGCTAATGTGCATACAGAGCTGTAAGATGTCCTAAGTTGTCGTACGATGTTCAAAGGAATCGGATGAATTCATTAGGTTTATTATGGAGTATTTTTATTTTACGTACGGTATTATAGTGTGTTGTTAGGATTTGTGAGGTTTCGTACTTTTTACCACATGCTTTTCAAGGTGCTAATGTGACATACAAAGTCGTAAGATATTCTAAGTTTTCGTACGATGTTTAAATGACTCGGAGGAATTCAGAAGGTTTTTTTTGGAGTTTTATAATTTCGTACGGTGTTGTTAGGAGTTTTAAAGATTCCAACATTATACTAACATGCTTTTCAAAGTGCTAATATGGCATAAAGAGTCGTAAGATGTCTTAAGTTGGCGTATGACGTTCAAAGGTTTCGGACGAATTCATTAGGTGTATTACGGAGTTTTAAAGTTTCGTACGGTGATGTAAGATGTTCTTAGGAGTTGTAATGCGTCCTTAATTATTCTAACGTGCTTTTCATGTTGCTAATGTCGCATACTGAGTCGTAACATGTCCCGAGTTGTCGTACGATGTTCAAAGGAGTTGGACAAATTCATTAGGTTTATTATGGAGTTTTAAGGTTTTGTTCGGTGTTATTAGGAGTTGTAAGGTGTCCTATATTATACTAACGTGCTTTTCAAGGTGCTAATGTGCATACAGAGCAGTAAGATGTCCTAAGTTGTCGTACGATGTTCAAAGGAATCGGATGAATTCATTAGGTTTATTATGGAGTATTTTTTTTACGTACGGTATTATAATGTGTTTTTAGGATTTGTGAGGTTTCGTACTTTTTACCAACATGCTTTTCAAGGTGCTAATGTGACATACAGAGTCGTAAGATATTCTAAGTTTTCGTACGATGTTTAAATGACTCTGAGGAATTCATTAGGTTTTTTTTGGAGTTTTATAATTTTGTACGGTGTTGTTAGGAGTTTTAAAGATTCCAACATTATACTAACATGCTTTTCAAAGTGCTAATATGGCATAAAGAGTCGTAAGATGTCTTAAGTTGGCGTATGACGTTCAAAGGACTCGGACGAATTAATTAGGTGTATTATGGAGTTTTAAAGTTTCGTACGGTGATGTAAGATGTTCTTAGGAGTTGTAATGCGTCCTTAATTATTCTAACGTGCTTTTCTTGTTGCTAATGTCGCATACTGAGTCGTAACATGTCCTGAGTGGTCGTACGATGTTCAAAGGACTTGGACAAATTCATTAGGTTTATTATGGAGTTTTAAGGTTTTGTTCGGTGTTGTTAGGAGTTGTAAGGTGTCCTATATTATACTAACGTGCTTTTCGAGGTGCTAATGTGCATACAGAGCTGTAAGATGTCCTAAGTTGTCGTACGATGTTTAAAGGAATCGGATGAATTCATTAGGTTTATTATGGAGTATTTTTATTTTACGTACGGTATTATAGTGTGATGTTAGGATTTGTGAGGTTTCGTACTTTTTACCACATGCTTTTCAAGGTGCTAATGTGACATACAAAGTCGTAAGATATTCTAAGTTTTCGTACGTTGTTTAAATGACTCGGAGGAATTCATTAGGTTTTTTTTGGAGTTTTATAATTTCGTACGGTGTTGTTAGGAGTTTTAAAGATTCCAACATTATACTAACATGCTTTTCAAAGTGCTAATATGGCATAAAGAGTCGTAAGATGTCTTAAGTTGGCGTATGACGTTCAAAGAACTCGGACGAATTCATTAGGTGTATTATGGAGTTTTAAAGTTTCGTACGGTGATGTAAGATGTTCTTAGGAGTTGTAATGCGTCCTTAATTATTCTAACGTGGTTTTCATGTTGCTAATGTCGCATACTGAGTCGTAACATGTCCCGAGTTGTCGTACGATGTTCAAAGGAGTTGGACAAATTCATTAGGTTTATTATGGAGTTTTAAGGTTTTGTTCGGTGTTATTAGGAGTTGTAAGGTGTCCTATATTATACTAACGTGCTTTTCAAGGTGCTAATGTGCATACAGAGCAGTAAGATGTCCTAAGTTGTCGTACGATGTTCAAAGGAATCAGATGAATTCATTAGGTTTATTATGGAATATTTTTTTTTACGTACGGTATTATAATGTGTTGTTAGGATTTGTGAGGTTTCGTACTTTTTACCAACATGCTTTTCAAGGTGCTAATGTGTCATACAGAGTCGTAAGATATTCTAAGTTGTCGTACGATGTTTAAATGACTCGGAGGAATTCATTAGGTTTTTTTTGGAGTTTTATAATTTCGTACGGTGTTGTTAGGAGTTGTAAAGAGTCCAACATTATACTAACGTGCTTTTCAAAGTGCTAATATGGCATAAAGAGTCGTAAGATGTCTTAAGTTGGCGTAGGACGTTCAAAGGACTCGGACGAATTCATTAGGTGTATTATGGAGATTTAAAGTTTCGTACCGTGATGTAAGATGTTCTTAGGAGTTGTAATGCGTGCTTAATTATTCTAACGTGCTTTTCATGTTGCTAATGTCGCATACTGAGTCGTAACATGTCCTGAGTTGTCGTACGATGTTCAAAGGACTTGGACAAATTCATTAGGTTTATTATGGAGTTTTAAGGTTTTGTTCGGTGTTGTTAGGAGTTGTAAGGTGTCCTATATTATACTAACATGCTTTTCATGGTGCTAATGTGCATACAGAGCCGCAAGATGTCCTAAGTTGTCGTACGATGTTCAAAGGAATCAGATGAATTCATTAGGTTTATTATGGAGTATTTTTATTTTACGTATGGTATTATAATGTGTTGTTAGGATTTGTGAGGTTTCATACTTTTTACCAACATGCTTTTCAAGGTGCTAATGTGACATACAGAGTCGTAAGATATTCTAAGTTTTCGTACGATGTTTAAATGACTCTAAGGAATTCATTAGGTTTTTTTTGGAGTTTTATAATTTTGTACGGTGTTGTTAGGAGTTGTAAAGGGTCCAACATTATACTAACGTGCTTTTCAAAGTGCTAATATGGCATAAAGAGTCGTAAGATGTCTTAAATTGGCGTATGACGTTCAAAGGACTCGGACGAATTAATTAGGTGTATTATGGAGTTTTAAACTTTCGTACGGTGATGTAAGATGTTCTTAGGAGTTGTAATACGTCCTTAATTATTCTAACGTGCTTTTCTTGTTGCTAATGTCGCATACTGAGTCGTAACATGTCCTGAGTTGTCGTACGATGTTCAAAGGACTTGGACAAATTCATTAGGTTTATTATAGAGTTTTAAGGTTTTGTTCGGTGTTGTTAGGAGTTGTAAGGTGTCCTATATTATACTAACGTGCTTTTCGAGGTGCTAATGTGCATACAGAGCCGTAAGATGTCCTAAGTTGTCGTACGATGTTCAAAGGAATCGGATGAATTCATTAGGTTTATTATGGAGTATTTTTATTTTACGTACGGTATTATAATGTGTTGTTAGGATTTGTGAGGTTTTGTACTTTTTACCAACATAGTTTTCAAGGTGCTAATGTGACATACAGAGTCGTAAGATATTCTAAGTTTTCGTACGATGTTTAAATGACTCTGAGGAATTCATTAGGTTTTTTTTGGAGTTTTATAATTTCGTACGGTGTTGTTAGGAGTTGTAAAGGGTCCAACATTATACTAACGTGCTTTTCAAAGTGCTAATATGGCATAAAGAGTCGTAAGATGTCTTAAATTGGCGTATGACGTTCAAAGGACTCGGACGAATTAATTAGGTGTATTATGGAGTTTTAAACTTCCGTACGGTGATGTATGATGTTCTTAGGAGTTGTAATGCGTCCTTAATTATTCTAACGTGCTTTTCTTGTTGCTAATGTCGCATACAGAGTCGTAACATGTCCTGAGTGGTCGTACGATGTTCAAAGGACTTGGACAAATTCATTAGGTTTATTATGGAGTTTTAAGGTTTTGTTCGGTGTTGTTAGGAGTTGTAAGGTGTCCTATATTATACTAACGTGCTTTTCGAGGTGCTAATGTGCATACAGAGCTGTAAGATGTCCTAAGTTGTCGTACGATGTTCAAAGGAATCGGATGAATTCATTAGGTTTATTATGGAGTATTTTTATTTTACGTACGGTATTATAGTGTGTTGTTAGGATTTGTGAGGTTTCGTACTTTTTACCACATGCTTTTCAAGGTGCTAATGTGACATACAAAGTCGTAAGATATTCTAAGTTTTCGTACGATGTTTAAATGACTCGGAGGAATTCAGAAGGTTTTTTTTGGAGTTTTATAATTTCGTACGGTGTTGTTAGGAGTTTTAAAGATTCCAACATTATACTAACATGCTTTTCAAAGTGCTAATATGGCATAAAGAGTCGTAAGATGTCTTAAGTTGGCGTATGACGTTCAAAGGTTTCGGACGAATTCATTAGGTGTATTACGGAGTTTTAAAGTTTCGTACGGTGATGTAAGATGTTCTTAGGAGTTGTAATGCGTCCTTAATTATTCTAACGTGCTTTTCATGTTGCTAATGTCGCATACTGAGTCGTAACATGTCCCGAGTTGTCGTACGATGTTCAAAGGAGTTGGACAAATTCATTAGGTTTATTATGGAGTTTTAAGGTTTTGTTCGGTGTTATTAGGAGTTGTAAGGTGTCCTATATTATACTAACGTGCTTTTCAAGGTGCTAATGTGCATACAGAGCAGTAAGATGTCCTAAGTTGTCGTACGATGTTCAAAGGAATCGGATGAATTCATTAGGTTTATTATGGAGTATTTTTTTTACGTACGGTATTATAATGTGTTTTTAGGATTTGTGAGGTTTCGTACTTTTTACCAACATGCTTTTCAAGGTGCTAATGTGACATACAGAGTCGTAAGATATTCTAAGTTTTCGTACGATGTTTAAATGACTCTGAGGAATTCATTAGGTTTTTTTTGGAGTTTTATAATTTTGTACGGTGTTGTTAGGAGTTTTAAAGATTCCAACATTATACTAACATGCTTTTCAAAGTGCTAATATGGCATAAAGAGTCGTAAGATGTCTTAAGTTGGCGTATGACGTTCAAAGGACTCGGACGAATTAATTAGGTGTATTATGGAGTTTTAAAGTTTCGTACGGTGATGTAAGATGTTCTTAGGAGTTGTAATGCGTCCTTAATTATTCTAACGTGCTTTTCTTGTTGCTAATGTCGCATACTGAGTCGTAACATGTCCTGAGTGGTCGTACGATGTTCAAAGGACTTGGACAAATTCATTAGGTTTATTATGGAGTTTTAAGGTTTTGTTCGGTGTTGTTAGGAGTTGTAAGGTGTCCTATATTATACTAACGTGCTTTTCGAGGTGCTAATGTGCATACAGAGCTGTAAGATGTCCTAAGTTGTCGTACGATGTTTAAAGGAATCGGATGAATTCATTAGGTTTATTATGGAGTATTTTTATTTTACGTACGGTATTATAGTGTGATGTTAGGATTTGTGAGGTTTCGTACTTTTTACCACATGCTTTTCAAGGTGCTAATGTGACATACAAAGTCGTAAGATATTCTAAGTTTTCGTACGTTGTTTAAATGACTCGGAGGAATTCATTAGGTTTTTTTTGGAGTTTTATAATTTCGTACGGTGTTGTTAGGAGTTTTAAAGATTCCAACATTATACTAACATGCTTTTCAAAGTGCTAATATGGCATAAAGAGTCGTAAGATGTCTTAAGTTGGCGTATGACGTTCAAAGAACTCGGACGAATTCATTAGGTGTATTATGGAGTTTTAAAGTTTCGTACGGTGATGTAAGATGTTCTTAGGAGTTGTAATGCGTCCTTAATTATTCTAACGTGGTTTTCATGTTGCTAATGTCGCATACTGAGTCGTAACATGTCCCGAGTTGTCGTACGATGTTCAAAGGAGTTGGACAAATTCATTAGGTTTATTATGGAGTTTTAAGGTTTTGTTCGGTGTTATTAGGAGTTGTAAGGTGTCCTATATTATACTAACGTGCTTTTCAAGGTGCTAATGTGCATACAGAGCAGTAAGATGTCCTAAGTTGTCGTACGATGTTCAAAGGAATCAGATGAATTCATTAGGTTTATTATGGAATATTTTTTTTTACGTACGGTATTATAATGTGTTGTTAGGATTTGTGAGGTTTCGTACTTTTTACCAACATGCTTTTCAAGGTGCTAATGTGTCATACAGAGTCGTAAGATATTCTAAGTTGTCGTACGATGTTTAAATGACTCGGAGGAATTCATTAGGTTTTTTTTGGAGTTTTATAATTTCGTACGGTGTTGTTAGGAGTTGTAAAGAGTCCAACATTATACTAACGTGCTTTTCAAAGTGCTAATATGGCATAAAGAGTCGTAAGATGTCTTAAGTTGGCGTAGGACGTTCAAAGGACTCGGACGAATTCATTAGGTGTATTATGGAGATTTAAAGTTTCGTACCGTGATGTAAGATGTTCTTAGGAGTTGTAATGCGTGCTTAATTATTCTAACGTGCTTTTCATGTTGCTAATGTCGCATACTGAGTCGTAACATGTCCTGAGTTGTCGTACGATGTTCAAAGGACTTGGACAAATTCATTAGGTTTATTATGGAGTTTTAAGGTTTTGTTCGGTGTTGTTAGGAGTTGTAAGGTGTCCTATATTATACTAACATGCTTTTCATGGTGCTAATGTGCATACAGAGCCGCAAGATGTCCTAAGTTGTCGTACGATGTTCAAAGGAATCAGATGAATTCATTAGGTTTATTATGGAGTATTTTTATTTTACGTATGGTATTATAATGTGTTGTTAGGATTTGTGAGGTTTCATACTTTTTACCAACATGCTTTTCAAGGTGCTAATGTGACATACAGAGTCGTAAGATATTCTAAGTTTTCGTACGATGTTTAAATGACTCTAAGGAATTCATTAGGTTTTTTTTGGAGTTTTATAATTTTGTACGGTGTTGTTAGGAGTTGTAAAGGGTCCAACATTATACTAACGTGCTTTTCAAAGTGCTAATATGGCATAAAGAGTCGTAAGATGTCTTAAATTGGCGTATGACGTTCAAAGGACTCGGACGAATTAATTAGGTGTATTATGGAGTTTTAAACTTTCGTACGGTGATGTAAGATGTTCGTAGGAGTTGTAATACGTCCTTAATTATTCTAACGTGCTTTTCTTGTTGCTAATGTCGCATACTGAGTCGTAACATGTCCTGAGTTGTCGTACGATGTTCAAAGGACTTGGACAAATTCATTAGGTTTATTATAGAGTTTTAAGGTTTTGTTCGGTGTTGTTAGGAGTTGTAAGGTGTCCTATATTATACTAACGTGCTTTTCGAGGTGCTAATGTGCATACAGAGCCGTAAGATGTCCTAAGTTGTCGTACGATGTTCAAAGGAATCGGATGAATTCATTAGGTTTATTATGGAGTATTTTTATTTTACGTACGGTATTATAATGTGTTGTTAGGATTTGTGAGGTTTTGTACTTTTTACCAACATAGTTTTCAAGGTGCTAATGTGACATACAGAGTCGTAAGATATTCTAAGTTTTCGTACGATGTTTAAATGACTCTGAGGAATTCATTAGGTTTTTTTTGGAGTTTTATAATTTCGTACGGTGTTGTTAGGAGTTGTAAAGGGTCCAACATTATACTAACGTGCTTTTCAAAGTGCTAATATGGCATAAAGAGTCGTAAGATGTCTTAAATTGGCGTATGACGTTCAAAGGACTCGGACGAATTAATTAGGTGTATTATGGAGTTTTAAACTTCCGTACGGTGATGTATGATGTTCTTAGGAGTTGTAATGCGTCCTTAATTATTCTAACGTGCTTTTCTTGTTGCTAATGTCGCATACAGAGTCGTAACATGTCCTGAGTGGTCGTACGATGTTCAAAGGACTTGGACAAATTCATTAGGTTTATTATGGAGTTTTAAGGTTTTGTTCGGTGTTGTTAGGAGTTGTAAGGTGTCCTATATTATACTAACGTGCTTTTCGAGGTGCTAATGTGCATACAGAGCTGTAAGATGTCCTAAGTTGTCGTACGATGTTCAAAGGAATCGGATGAATTCATTAGGTTTATTATGGAGTATTTTTATTTTACGTACGGTATTATAGTGTGTTGTTAGGATTTGTGAGGTTTCGTACTTTTTACCACATGCTTTTCAAGGTGCTAATGTGACATACAAAGTCGTAAGATATTCTAAGTTTTCGTACGTTGTTTAAATGACTCGGAGGAATTCATTAGGTTTTTTTTGGAGTTTTATAATTTCGTACGGTGTTGTTAGGAGTTTTAAAGATTCCAACATTATACTAACATGCTTTTCAAAGTGCTAATATGGCATAAAGAGTCGTAAGATGTCTTAAGTTGGCGTATGACGTTCAAAGAACTCGGACGAATTCATTAGGTGTATTATGGAGTTTTAAAGTTTCGTACGGTGATGTAAGATGTTCTTAGGAGTTGTAATGCGTCCTTAATTATTCTAACGTGGTTTTCATGTTGCTAATGTCGCATACTGAGTCGTAACATGTCCCGAGTTGTCGTACGATGTTCAAAGGAGTTGGACAAATTCATTAGGTTTATTATGGAGTTTTAAGGTTTTGTTCGGTGTTATTAGGAGTTGTAAGGTGTCCTATATTATACTAACGTGCTTTTCAAGGTGCTAATGTGCATACAGAGCAGTAAGATGTCCTAAGTTGTCGTACGATGTTCAAAGGAATCAGATGAATTCATTAGGTTTATTATGGAATATTTTTTTTTACGTACGGTATTATAATGTGTTGTTAGGATTTGTGAGGTTTCGTACTTTTTACCAACATGCTTTTCAAGGTGCTAATGTGTCATACAGAGTCGTAAGATATTCTAAGTTGTCGTACGATGTTTAAATGACTCGGAGGAATTCATTAGGTTTTTTTTGGAGTTTTATAATTTCGTACGGTGTTGTTAGGAGTTGTAAAGAGTCCAACATTATACTAACGTGCTTTTCAAAGTGCTAATATGGCATAAAGAGTCGTAAGATGTCTTAAGTTGGCGTAGGACGTTCAAAGGACTCGGACGAATTCATTAGGTGTATTATGGAGATTTAAAGTTTCGTACCGTGATGTAAGATGTTCTTAGGAGTTGTAATGCGTGCTTAATTATTCTAACGTGCTTTTCATGTTGCTAATGTCGCATACTGAGTCGTAACATGTCCTGAGTTGTCGTACGATGTTCAAAGGACTTGGACAAATTCATTAGGTTTATTATGGAGTTTTAAGGTTTTGTTCGGTGTTGTTAGGAGTTGTAAGGTGTCCTATATTATACTAACATGCTTTTCATGGTGCTAATGTGCATACAGAGCCGCAAGATGTCCTAAGTTGTCGTACGATGTTCAAAGGAATCAGATGAATTCATTAGGTTTATTATGGAGTATTTTTATTTTACGTATGGTATTATAATGTGTTGTTAGGATTTGTGAGGTTTCATACTTTTTACCAACATGCTTTTCAAGGTGCTAATGTGACATACAGAGTCGTAAGATATTCTAAGTTTTCGTACGATGTTTAAATGACTCTAAGGAATTCATTAGGTTTTTTTTGGAGTTTTATAATTTTGTACGGTGTTGTTAGGAGTTGTAAAGGGTCCAACATTATACTAACGTGCTTTTCAAAGTGCTAATATGGCATAAAGAGTCGTAAGATGTCTTAAATTGGCGTATGACGTTCAAAGGACTCGGACGAATTAATTAGGTGTATTATGGAGTTTTAAACTTTCGTACGGTGATGTAAGATGTTCGTAGGAGTTGTAATACGTCCTTAATTATTCTAACGTGCTTTTCTTGTTGCTAATGTCGCATACTGAGTCGTAACATGTCCTGAGTTGTCGTACGATGTTCAAAGGACTTGGACAAATTCATTAGGTTTATTATAGAGTTTTAAGGTTTTGTTCGGTGTTGTTAGGAGTTGTAAGGTGTCCTATATTATACTAACGTGCTTTTCGAGGTGCTAATGTGCATACAGAGCCGTAAGATGTCCTAAGTTGTCGTACGATGTTCAAAGGAATCGGATGAATTCATTAGGTTTATTATGGAGTATTTTTATTTTACGTACGGTATTATAATGTGTTGTTAGGATTTGTGAGGTTTTGTACTTTTTACCAACATAGTTTTCAAGGTGCTAATGTGACATACAGAGTCGTAAGATATTCTAAGTTTTCGTACGATGTTTAAATGACTCTGAGGAATTCATTAGGTTTTTTTTGGAGTTTTATAATTTCGTACGGTGTTGTTAGGAGTTGTAAAGGGTCCAACATTATACTAACGTGCTTTTCAAAGTGCTAATATGGCATAAAGAGTCGTAAGATGTCTTAAATTGGCGTATGACGTTCAAAGGACTCGGACGAATTAATTAGGTGTATTATGGAGTTTTAAACTTCCGTACGGTGATGTATGATGTTCTTAGGAGTTGTAATGCGTCCTTAATTATTCTAACGTGCTTTTCTTGTTGCTAATGTCGCATACAGAGTCGTAACATGTCCTGAGTGGTCGTACGATGTTCAAAGGACTTGGACAAATTCATTAGGTTTATTATGGAGTTTTAAGGTTTTGTTCGGTGTTGTTAGGAGTTGTAAGGTGTCCTATATTATACTAACGTGCTTTTCGAGGTGCTAATGTGCATACAGAGCTGTAAGATGTCCTAAGTTGTCGTACGATGTTCAAAGGAATCGGATGAATTCATTAGGTTTATTATGGAGTATTTTTATTTTACGTACGGTATTATAGTGTGTTGTTAGGATTTGTGAGGTTTCGTACTTTTTACCACATGCTTTTCAAGGTGCTAATGTGACATACAAAGTCGTAAGATATTCTAAGTTTTCGTACGATGTTTAAATGACTCGGAGGAATTCAGAAGGTTTTTTTTGGAGTTTTATAATTTCGTACGGTGTTGTTAGGAGTTTTAAAGATTCCAACATTATACTAACATGCTTTTCAAAGTGCTAATATGGCATAAAGAGTCGTAAGATGTCTTAAGTTGGCGTATGACGTTCAAAGGTTTCGGACGAATTCATTAGGTGTATTACGGAGTTTTAAAGTTTCGTACGGTGATGTAAGATGTTCTTAGGAGTTGTAATGCGTCCTTAATTATTCTAACGTGCTTTTCATGTTGCTAATGTCGCATACTGAGTCGTAACATGTCCCGAGTTGTCGTACGATGTTCAAAGGAGTTGGACAAATTCATTAGGTTTATTATGGAGTTTTAAGGTTTTGTTCGGTGTTATTAGGAGTTGTAAGGTGTCCTATATTATACTAACGTGCTTTTCAAGGTGCTAATGTGCATACAGAGCAGTAAGATGTCCTAAGTTGTCGTACGATGTTCAAAGGAATCGGATGAATTCATTAGGTTTATTATGGAGTATTTTTTTTTACGTACGGTATTATAATGTGTTGTTAGGATTTGTGAGGTTTCGTACTTTTTACCAACATGCTTTTCAAGGTGCTAATGTGTCATACAGAGTCGTAAGATATTCTAAGTTGTCGTACGATGTTTAAATGACTCGGAGGATTTCATTAGGTTTTTTTATTAGTTTTAAAATTTCGTACGGTGTCGTACGGTGTTGTTAGGAGTTGTAAAGGGTCCAACATTATACTAACGTGCTTTTCAAAGTGCTAATATGGCATAAAGAGTCGTAAGGTGTCTTAAGTTGGCGTATGACGTTCAAAGGACTCGGACGAATTAATTAGGTGTATAATGGAGTTTTAAAGTTTCGTACGGTGATGTAAGATGTTCTTAGGAGTTGTAATGCGTCCTTAATTATTCTAACGTGCTTTTCTTGTTGATAATGTCGCATACTGAGTCGTAAAATGTCCTGAGTTGTCGTACGATGTTCAAAGGACTTGGACAAATGCATTAGGTTTATTATGGAGTTTCAAGGTTTTGTTCGGTGTTGTTAGGAGTTGTAAGGTGTCCTATATTATACTAACGTGCTTTTCAAGGTTCTAATGTACATACAGAGCCGTACGATGTCCTAAGTTGTCGTACGATGTTCAAAGGAATCGGATGAATTCATTAGGTTTATTATGGAGTATTTTTTTTTTACGTACGGTATTATAATGTGTTTTTAGGATTTGTGAGGTTTCGTACTTTTTACCAACATGCTTTTCAAGGTGCTAATGTGACATACAGAGTCGTAAGATATTCTAAGTTTTCGTACGATGTTTAAATGACTCTGAGGAATTCATTAGGTTTTTTTTGGAGTTTTATAATTTTGTACGGTGTTGTTAGGAGTTTTAAAGATTCCAACATTATACTAACATGCTTTTCAAAGTGCTAATATGGCATAAAGAGTCGTAAGATGTCTTAAGTTGGCGTATGACGTTCAAAGGACTCGGACGAATTAATTAGGTGTATTATGGAGTTTTAAAGTTTCGTACGGTGATGTAAAATGTTCTTAGGAGTTGTAATGCGTCCTTAATTATTCTAACGTGGTTTTCATGTTGCTAATGTCGCATACTGAGTCGTAACAAGTCCTGAGTTGTCGTACGATGTTCAAAGGACTTGGACAAATCCATTAGGTTTATTATGGAGTTTTAAGGTTTTGTTCGGTGTTGTTAGGAGTTGTAAGGTGTCCTATATTATACTAACGTGCTTTTCAAGGTGCTAATGTGCATACAGAGCCGTAAGATGTCCTAAGTTGTCGTACGATGTTCAAAGGAATCGGACGAATTCATTAGGTTTATTATGGAGTATTTTTATTTTACGTACGGTATTATAATGAGTTGTTAGGATTTGTGAGGTTTCGTACTTTTTACCAACATGCTTTTCAAGGTGCTAATATGTCATACAGAGTCGTAAGATATTCTAAGTTGTCGTACGATGTTTAAATGACTCGGAGGATTTCATTAGGATTTTTTTTTAGTTTTAAAATTTCGTAGGGTGTTGTAAGGTGTTGTTAGGAGTTGTAAAGGGTCCAACATTATACTAACGTGCTTTTCAAAGTGCTAATATGACATAAAGAGTCGTAAGATGTCTTAAGTTGGCGTATGACATTCAAAGGACTCGGACGAATTAATTAGGTGTATTATGGAGTTTTAAAGTTTCGTAGGGTGATGTAAGATGTTCTTAGGAGTTGTAATGCGTCCTTAATTATTCTAACGTGCTTTTCTTGTTGCTAATGTCGCATACTGAGTCGTAACATGTCCTGAGTTGTCGTACGATGTTCAAAGGACTTGGACAAATTCATTAGGTTTATTATGGAGTTTCACGGTTTTGTTCGGTGTTGTTAGGAGTTGTAAGGTGTCCTATATTATACTAACGTGCTTTTCAAGGTTCTAATGTACATACAGAGCCGTAAGATGTCCTAAGTTGTCGTACGATGTTCAAAGGAATCGGATGAATTCATTAGGTTTATTATGGAATATTTTTATTTTACGTACGGTATTATAATGTGTTGTTAGGATTTGTGAGGTTTCGTACTTTTTACCAACATGCTTTTCAAGGTGCTAATGTGACATACAGAGTCGTAAGATATTCTATGTTTTCGTACGATGTTTAAATGACTCTGAGGAATTCATTAGGTTTTTTTTGGAGTTTTATAATTTTGTACGGTGTTGTTAGGAGTTTTAAAGATTCCAACATTATACTAACATGCTTTTCAAAGTGCTAATATGGCATAAAGAGTCGTAAGATGTCTTAAGTTGGCGTATGACGTTCAAAGGACTCGGACGAATTAATTAGGTGTATTATGGAGTTTTAAAGTTTCGTACGGTGATGTAAAATGTTCTTAGGAGTTGTAATGCGTCCTTAATTATTCTAACGTGGTTTTCATGTTGCTAATGTCGCATACTGAGTCGTAACAAGTCCTGAGTTGTCGTACGATGTTCAAAGGACTTGGACAAATTCATTAGGTTTATTATGGAGTTTTAAGGTTTTGTTCGGTGTTGTTAGGAGTTGTAAGGTGTCCTATATTATACTAACGTGCTTTTCAAGGTGCTAATGTGCATACAGAGCCGTAAGATGTCCTAAGTTGCCGTACGATGTTCAAAGGAATCGGATGAATTCATTAGGTTTATTATGGAGTATTTTTATTTTACGTACGGTATTATAATGAGTTGTTAGGATTTGTGAGGTTTCGTACTTTTTACCAACATGCTTTTCAAGGTGCTAATATGTCATACAGAGTCGTAAGATATTCTAAGTTGTGGTACGATGTTTAAATGACTCGGAGGATTTCATTAGGATTTTTTTTTAGTTTTAAAATTTCGTAGGGTGTTGTAAGGTGTTGTTAGGAGTTGTAAAGGGTCCAACATTATACTAACGTGCTTTTCAAAGTGCTAATATGGCATAAAGAGTCGTAAGATGTCTTAAGTTGGCGTATGACATTCAAAGGACTCGGACGAATTAGTATTATGGAGTTTTAAAGTTTCGTAGGGTGATGTAAGATGTTCTTAGGAGTTGTAATGCGTCCTTAATTATTCTAACGTGCTTTTCTTGTTGCTAATGTCGCATACTGAGTCGTAACATGTCCTGAGTTGTCGTACGATGTTCAAAGGACTTGGACAAATTCATTAGGTTTATTATGGAGTTTCACGGTTTTGTTCGGTGTTGTTAGGAGTTGTAAGGTGTCCTATATTATACTAACGTGCTTTTCAAGGTTCTAATGTACATACAGAGCCGTAAGATGTCCTAAGTTGTCGTACGATGTTCAAAGGAATCGGATGAATTCATTAGGTTTATTATGGAATATTTTTATTTTACGTACGGTATTATAATGTGTTTTTAGGATTTGTGAGGTTTCGTACTTTTTACCAACATGCTTTTCAAGGTGCTAATGTGACATACAGAGTCGTAAGATATTCTAAGTTTTCGTACGATGTTTAAATGACTCTGAGGAATTCATTAGGTTTTTTTTGGAGTTTTATAATTTTGTACGGTGTTGTTAGGAGTTTTAAAGATTCCAACATTATACTAACATGCTTTTCAAAGTGCTAATATGGCATAAAGAGTCGTAAGATGTCTTAAGTTGGCGTATGACGTTCAAAGGACTCGGACGAATTAATTAGGTGTATTATGGAGTTTTAAAGTTTCGTACGGTGATGTAAAATGTTCTTAGGAGTTGTAATGCGTCCTTAATTATTCTAACGTGGTTTTCATGTTGCTAATGTCGCATACTGAGTCGTAACATGTCCTGAGTTGTCGTACGATGTTCAAAGGACTTGGACAAATTCATTAGGTTTATTATGGAGTTTTAAGGTTTTGTTCGGTGTTGTTAGGAGTTGTAAGGTGTCCTATATTATACTAACGTGCTTTTCAAGGTGCTAATGTGCATACAGAGCCGTAAGATGTCCTAAGTTGCCGTACGATGTTCAAAGGAATCGGATGAATTCATTAGGTTTATTATGGAGTATTTTTATTTTACGTACGGTATTATTATGTGTTGTTACGATTTGTGAGGTTTCGTACTTTTTACCAACATGCTTTTCAAGGTGCTAATATGTCATACAGAGTCGTAAGATATTCTAAGTTGTCGTACGATGTTTAAATGACTCGGAGGATTTCATTAGGATTTTTTTTGAGTTTTAAAATTTCGTAGGGTGTTGTAAGGTGTTGTTAGGAGTTGTAAAGGGTCCAACATTATACTAACGTGCTTTTCAAAGTGCTAATATGGCATAAAGAGTCGTAAGATGTCTTAAGTTGGCGTATGACATTCAAAGGACTCGGACGAATTAATTAGGTGTATTATGGAGTTTTAAAGTTTCGTAGGGTGATGTAAGATGTTCTTAGGAGTTGTAATGCGTCCTTAATTATTCTAACGTGCTTTTCTTGTTGCTAATGTCGCATACTGAGTCGTAACATGTCCTGAGTTGTCGTACGATGTTCAAAGGACTTGGACAAATTCATTAGGTTTAATATGAAGTTTCAAGGTTTTGTTCGGTGTTGTTAGGAGTTGTAAGGTGTCCTATATTATACTAACGTGCTTTTCAAGGTGCTAATGTGCATATAGAGCCGTAAGATGTCCTTAGTTGTCGTACGATGTTCAAAGGAATCGGATGAATTCATTAGGTTTATTATGGAGAATTTTTATTTTACGTACGATATTATAATGTGTTGTTAGGATTTGTGAGGTTTCGTACTTTTTACCAACATAGTTTTCAAGGTGCTAATGTGACATACAGAGTCGTAAGATATTCTAAGTTTTCGTACGATGTTTAAATGACTCTGAGGAATTCATTAGGTTTATTTTGGAGTTTTATAATTTCGTACGGTGTTGTTAGGAGTTTTAAAGATTCCAACATTATACTAACATGCTTTTCAAAGTGCTAATATGGCATAAAGAGTCGTAAGATGTCTTAAGTTGGCGTATGAAGTTCAAAGGACTCGGACGAATTCATTAGGTGTATTGTAACAATTGCCCCGAACCAAACCCGATTCAAATTCAAACCCGAACGCATTTGAATATCCATGTAATTCAATTTTTTTTCCTATCAATTTAGTAAGTAATAAATGTGTTCCATTTCGTTTTAATCATTAGTTTTATCATTTATTCGTTAATGAACGTGTTTAAAAGTTATAAAAAATGGTTTTACAAAACTAATAAGGTTTTATAAAGTTATTAAAAACTATTAGATTAGTTTGATCATTATGTTTATAAGATTGTTAACAAAACCAAGTTTTTGGGCTAATATTGTTATTAATCAAACTAATTTGTAACTTTGAAACATAGAATGTAAATATTATGATCTTGAGGGACCTAAATTGTATAAATTTACATAAACCCAACCTCCCCTTTTCCCTCCCCGTTTTCCCGGCGAGTGTCTCCGGCCACCGTCCGGCGAGATCCAGCGACACACAAAAAACCTATTTTTGGACCGGATTAATCTAATTAAACCACCAAGATTCGTTTCCAAACAAGTTTCGAACACTATCCTACAATAAAAATCAAAGCTTACACGGTTTTACAGCAAATTACTCAACACCCAAACTTATTTCTGGCAACCAGAATCCATTATCTAATATTCATGCCTAAATAGAAAATAAATCCACTAAATCAATTCTTTAACCTTAAAATAGCGTTTCCAGCAAGTTAATTGGATTGTAAACATAAAAGTCATATGATTTTGATTCTAAAAATCCCGAATTCAAACGCATTACACGTCTAGGATCTTTCGGGCAAAATTAGGCTGCTATATTGTGTGCAAAATACTACCACACGTCCATCACAAGTCTATGGTAACTCAGTTTCATATCAAACACACGCAACATCATCGAACAGTCACCGTTCTTACTTCTGTCTTTCGTGCAAGTCATTCTATATCAACTCGACACCCATAGAGGTAATTAAACCATCCATTCTATTCGTTTTAACACTAGTAGTAAAAGCCCTATGTTTGATTTTGCTATCAGATTCGTAATCTTGTTCCATTAGTTGATTTGGAAATTAGGGCTCATACTAAAATTGAGATTTATGTAGCTTCTATACTTGAACAATTATTTTCAATACTTAATCAATTAACACAATTTAGCCTACTAGTTAATTCACGCAGATATGGTCCAGGTCATCCGGGTTCGAACCCGGCACCCGACTTTCCTATTAGACATTTTTTTAAGTTTGTTTTAACATTTCAAGTTATTGTAATCAATATATAAGTATTAATAAAAATAATTTCATTGCATAATATATTACATAAAGTTTTCAAATTATAAATATTCATTTGAAACGTTCAAAACTAATTATCATAGTTGTAACAAAAGTATTATAAATCATTTAATAAAATTTTGGCCGTCAAAGTATTTTAACAAAGTTATTTCATTACAAAATTGACTAATTATATTTTTATAATCATAAATTAGTTAATTTATTTTTACTTTTTCTTAATCAACTGTCGTTATTTCACTAATTATTATTAAATTAATTTTACTCATTATATAAATGAATTAAGTTATTAGCACTAAAGCATCATATATTTTATTACTAATTATTTAGTTAACTTTATTTGTTTAATCACTATTACAAAAACAATTTGTTATGTTATTCATTCAACTACCATTTATTTCATTTATAAAGTTCAACTCGTTTATTTTCAAAGATCCTAAATTTCTATTAGAAACCCTAGTTTCCAAATCATCCTTAAAACCTTAAGATCATTATTCTAATTTAGACGTCGTTCTTTAGGTTGACTTTTAAGAAGACCACTCGGTGTCTTTTTCTCCAAGTTATCTAATTCCATTGCTTACAAATAATCATGTGAGTATATCATAGCCCCTTTTTACGCTTTATTATTTTAGGGGAAATCATGTGACATCTATCAAATCACTTTTATTCATTTTATTCATTTTTGTTCATTTATTCAGTTTATTCATTCATTCAATTCAATTCAATTCAATTCAATACATGTTTATGTTATTACTTGCAAATACGTGTTCATAATGTGATATACAATTAAGAGGCATGATCATTAATTTATACAAACCTCAGTTTCAATGATAGATCTATTGGCTTGACAAGCCCACCCCATATGGCTTTCGAGTGGTGATTGCTAACTGTTTCATTCATATGCTTCAGCTTATTATGACTTTATCTGCGGATTGAGTCAGTTCAGTCATTAGGTTTGATTTTGCAAATTGTTTATATATTGTGTTCACACTCGCAATTTATAGTATTAGCATTACATGTGAATTGAATCATTTCAAATCATGTTTTATCATTATTATATGTATGCAAAACCTATGTTTACTCACCAGCTAATTCGTTAGCTGATCCATTTACTTTCCACATGATTTCAGGAAACGCAGCTTAACTGTTAATCAGGATGCTTCATAATCTAGGACATGCTTGGACCTAGTTAATCAATAAATATTCAGAGTGTTGTGTTATTTGTTTATTTGAAAATTCAATGCCTTGTAATTAATGAAATGTGAATTAAATGATATTTCAACTATTTTAATACCATGAGCTACGAACAATCTATTCACTATCGTCCGCCTCGAGGATTCCGCCGTCGGTCGGGGTGTGACAGATTGGTATCAGAGCCATGGTTATAGGGAATTAGGTTATTAGAAATAGAATGACCTAGTCTATAACCAAGGACCCAAACATGAGTCATCTCGTGTCATTAGTTGTTAATTCATGCTATTTGATTACGTGTTTACTTGTTTACAAACATGTTACGTTTTACATATGCCTATTGTTTATCCCTTATTACAACTAATACAACTCTTATTATCAATCATATGAACTACAAAACTCTAGGGCTTATGCCTAATCCGGATCGATTTCCTAATCGATTGTCAAATTCAAATTAAGTGTTTATTTATTATTTTCAATTGCTTCCTCAATTTTCAAATTCAATATTTTTATGTAAGGTTTTTTTTTAAATCTCGTCAAAGTGTAAGTCTCGTAACTGAACATGTGCAATACTGGAAGAGTGGGTGCCTGTACTTCGAGTGTTCTGTCTAGGAAAAGGTATTCATATAAATCCAAATCAACTGATGGATCCGTTACCTTACCTGGGAACCCTCGGGGTGAGTGTCCAGTTATAGGTGCGCATGTCTTCATTAAAGTTATCGTGGACCTACTACTTTGATAAGTCAACGTATTCGTGCGGTTTACGAACTAAGCGTCTACATTCAGAATATGTCAACATGATTTCAATATCTCATATTTTCAATAATTTCTCTAATTATTTATAAACTCATTTTTCTTAGTAGAAAACAAACTCGTTATTAAATTTCAATACATATCATTTATACATAAATTTATCATCAAGTCCTCCTATAATTCAATTAATCACAAACTTACCATGTTACCATCAAATTAACATATAATACAAAAATCATAACTTCATCATTCAAATTTTCTTTTAATTCATTTACTAATTATCAAATTATCATGTAATTTATTTAATCACAAATTATCATAATTCACATATAATTCATTTAAACATATAAAAAAAACAATTCTCATATAATTATGCAAATTCAAGTTCCAATGTATTTCATTTTCAAAAAAAATTTCTATTTACTTGAATCTTCTACATTATTTATAACATGCAATTTATTTAAACTTGACTACCTACATTATTACCTCTATTGTCTATGAACTTGTTTGCCTATATAATTTAATTTTTCATTTAACATCACAATCCACAAAACTAATCTTTAAAGAACTCGGTAATCTATGCATGTGATATGTTAACCTAATTATCCAGAACCTTGGTAAAAGTTAATCATACATGAATTTGATTTTCTGTGACGCTATTGAAGATTATTTTACGTACACCTAACTGTCTAAATGCTTATGAACTCGACTTACAATGAACATGGTTATCTAGTATACAGGAAACTTGATTTTTTATAAACATGAATTTCTATAAATCTATTTAACTACAAACTCGATTATTCATGCATATGAAGAATGTTAATTGCATAAAGTTGGTACCTAAATTAATGAACATTGATCTTTCTATCATCTAAGAATTTAATTTCTAAAGAACTTGAATATCAATTAACTTTAATTACTCAAGCATGAAATCATAACCTATGTGCATCTTTATTTGTATTTTAGAAGTTTTGTGTCCCTTGACCCCCATATGACATAATGAATTATGAGAACCATGCAAAGCCTAGTGTAATTACGGGTGCACACGGAATTACAAAAGTCGGTGCATGGAAGTCATAATAAGTTTTGTTGTGTGCTTTTGGGCAACGCGGAAAATGTGGTGCGATAAGAACATGGTGGATACGCCGCTGGTACATCCTATATATAAGTGTACTTGTCACATCATCAAATGAAGTGTTGCCTACGTCCAGTGAAGTTTGTGTGACTTCTGGATCTTGACCTATTGCAATTTAACTTTAACAATGTTTTCTTTTACATCTTTCATTGATCCCTATTCATCATCATCTAGTGCTCAAGTTGGTGATTCAACTTCTCGAGGTTGACGTATTCTTGTTCAACTCGAGGGAACTAGATAACGTTAGTAAGTATATTATGGAAAACTCATCATCATTGACATCTTTTGAAGATGTGCCACATTTTATTCATAATTATTCATTTTGATCATTTATTCACTTTATTAATCATGTTATTCATTTATTTATTCATTTTTTTATTTATTTTTTTCAATCACATTTATTCATTTTTATCATTCATTCGTTTTATCAATTTCATTTATTTACTCTAATCGTGTAGTAGCTTTTATTCATTTTACTCGTTTAATCTTTTTACTCTTGATCACACAAGTTGAATTGTAGCAACATTTACTGATCATCTTAAACCTATACCATTATAATCTTGAACATCAATGAATCACTATCTGAACCGTTCGTTCAATTACGTTCATCTGAAATCCGAATAACTTAAACTATATTAAATAAACGAAATTCAATAAACACAAAACAAATTGAAGAAAGTAACCACTAGTTAATTAACTCACTAAACCTTAAATCAGTTTATTGTTCAGGCTACTATTTCAAAGCAAGAACATTAAACAACCACCTATTCGATTGCTCGGAACCTTTAACATAACTAACGTTAATCAAATTTCGGGACGAAATTTCCTAAAGGAGGGGTGACTGTAACAATTGCCCCGAACCAAACCCGATTCAAATTCAAACCCGAACGCATTTGAATATCCATGTAATTCAATTTTTTTTCCTATCAATTTAGTAAGTAATAAATGTGTTCCATTTCGTTTTAATCATTAGTTTTATCATTTATTCATTAATGAACGTGTTTAAAAGTTATAAAAAATGGTTTTACAAAACTAATAAGGTTTTATAAAGTTATTAAAAACTATTAGATTAGTTTGATCATTATGTTTATAAGATTGTTAACAAAACCAAGTTTTTGGGCTAATATTGTTATTAATCAAACTAATTTGTAACTTTGAAACATAGAATGTAAATATGATGATCTTGAGGGACCTAAATTGTATAAATTTACATAAACCCAACCTCCCCTTTTCCCTCCCCGTTTTCCCGGCGAGTGTCTCCGGCCACCGTCCGGCGAGATCCAGCGACACACAAAAAACCTATTTTTGGACCGGATTAATCTAATTAAACCACCAAGATTCGTTTCCAAACAAGTTTCGAACACTATCCTACAATAAAAATCAAAGCTTACACGGTTTTACAGCAAATTACTCAACACCCAAACTTATTTCCGGCAACCCGCATCCATTATCTAATATTCATGCCTAAATAGAAAATAAATCAACTAAATCAATTCTTTAACCTTAAAATAGCGTTTCCAGCAAGTTAATTGGATTGTAAACATAGAAGTCATATGATTTTGATTTTAAAAATCCCGAATTCAAACGCATTACACGTCTAGGATCTTTCGGGCAAAATTAGGCTGCTATATTGTGTGCAAAATACTACCACACGTCCATCACAAGTCTATGGTAACTCAGTTTCATATCAAACACACGCAACATCATCGAACAGTCACCGTTCTTACTTATGTCTTTCGTGCAAGTCATTCTATATCAACTCCACATCCATAGAGGTAATTAAACCATCCATTCTATTTGTTTTAACACTAGTAGTAAAAGCCCTATGTTTGATTTTGCTATCAGATTCGTAATCTTGTTCCATTAGTTGAATTGGAAATTAGGGCTCATACTAAAATTGAGATTTATGTAGCTTCTATACTTGAACAATTATTTTCAATACTTAATCAATTAACACAATTTAGCCTACTAGTTAATTCACGCAGATATGGTCCAGGTCATCCGGGTTCGAACCCGGCACCCGACTTTCCTATTAGACATTTTTTTAAGTTTGTTTTAACATTTCAAGTTATTGTAATCAATATATAAGTATTAATAAAAATAATTTCATTGCATAATATATTACATAAAGTTTTCAAATTATAAATATTCATTTGAAACGTTCAAAACTAATTATCATAGTTGTAACAAAAGTATTATAAATCATTTAATAAAATTTTGGCCGTCAAAGTATTTTAACAAAGTTATTTCATTACAAAATTGACTAATTTATATTTTTATAATCATAAATTAGTTAATTTATTTTTACTTTTTCTTAATCAACTGTCGTTATTTCACTAATTATTATTAAATTAATTTTACTCATTATATAAATGAATTAAGTTATTAGCACTAAAGCATCATATATTTTATTACTAATTATTTAGTTAACTTTATTTGTTTAATCACTATTACAAAAACAATTTTTTATGTTATTTATTCAACTACCATTTATTTCATTTCACTACAAGAAAATAAGCCTATTGCAACTTTTTTTGGTAAAAAAAGGTTGCATTAGGTGAAGTTGCATTAGATCAATTGCAACTTTTTTTATTACATAATGCAACCGTTTTTTTTACATAATACAATTGTTTTTTTTACATAATGCAATTTTTATTCAAATGCAACCTTTTTTTAATGCAACTCTTTAAATAAGAGTTGCAATAGGTAACAAAAAAGTTGCATTAGATCTAATGCAACTTCTTCTAATGCAACTGTTTTGAAAAAAAAGGTTGCAAAAAGGTTATAAAAAGGTTACAATAGGTTCATTTTTTAGTAGTGTTTATAAAGTTCAACTCGTTTATTTTCAAAGATCCTAAATTTCTATTAGAAACCCTAGTTTCCAAATCATCCTTAAAACCTTAAGATCATTATTCTAATTTAGACGTCGTTCTTTAGGTTGACTTTTAAGAAGACCACTCGGTGTCTTTTTCTCCAAGTTATCTAATTCCATTGCTTACAAATAATCATGTGAGTATTTCATAGCCCCTTTTTACGCTTTATTATTTTAGGGGAAATCATGTGACATCTATCAAATCACTTTTATTCATTTTATTCATTTTTGTTCATTTATTCAGTTTATTCATTCATTCAATTCAATTCAATTCAATACATGTTTATGTTATTACTTGCAAATACGTGTTCATAATGTGATATACAATTAAGAGGCATGATCATTAATTTATACAAACATCAGTTTCAATGATAGATCTATTGGCCTGACAAGCCCACCCCAAATGGCTTTCGAGTGGTGATTGCTAACTGTTTCATTCATATGCTTCAGCTTATTGTGACTTTATCTGCGGATTGAGTCAGTTCAGTCATTAGGTTTGATTGTGCAAATTGTTTATATATTGTGTTCACACTCGCAATTTATAGTATTAGCATTACATGTGAACTGAATCATTTCAAATCATGTTTTATCATTATTATATGTATGCAAAACCTATGTTTACTCACCAGCTAATTCGTTAGCTGATCCATTTACTTTCCACATGATTTCAGGAAACGCAGCTTAACTGTTAATCAGGACGCTTCATAATCTAGGACATGCTTGGACCTAGTTAATCAATAAATATTCAGAGTGTTGTGTTATTTGTTTATTTGAAAATTCAATGCCTTATAATTAATGAAATGTGAATTAAATGATATTTCAACTATTTTAATACCATGAGCTACGAACAATCTATTCACTATCGTCCGCCTCGAGGATTCCGCCGTCAGTCGGGGTGTGACATGTATTATGGAGTTTAAAAGGTTCGTACGGTGATGTAAGATGTTCTTAGGAGTTGTAATGCTTCCTTAATTATTCTAACGTGCTTTTCATGTTGCTAATGTCGCATACTGAGTCGTAACATATCCTGAGTTGTCGTACGATGTTCAAAGGACTTTGACACATTAATTAGGTTTATTATGGAGTTTTAAGGTTTTGTTCGGTGTTGTTAGGAGTTGTAAGGTGTCCTATATTATACTAACGTGCTTTTCAAGGTGCTAATGTGCATGCAGAGCCGTAAGATGTTCTAAGTTGTCGTACGATGTTCAAAGGACTCGGATGAATTCATTAGGTTTATTATGGAGTATTTTTATTGTACGTACGGTATTATAATGTGTTGTTAGGATTTGTGAGGTTTCGTACTTTTTACCAACATGCTTTTCAAGGTGCTAATGTGACATACAGAGTCGTAAGATATTCTAAGTTTTCGTACGATGTTTAAATGACTCGGAGGATTTCATTAGGTTTTTTTTTGGAGTTTTAAAATTTCGTACGGTGTTGTAAAGTGTTGTTAGGAGCTGTAAAGGGTCCAACATTAAACTAACGTGCTTTTCAAAGTGCTAATATGGCATAAAGAGTCGTAAGATGTCTTAAGTTGGCGTATGACATTCAAAGGACTCGGACGAATTAATTAGGTGTATTATGGAGTTTTAAAGTTTCGTACGGTAATGTAAGATGTTCTTAGGAGTTGTAATGCGTCCTTAATTATTCTAACGTGCTTTTCTTGTTGCTAATGTCGCATACTGAGTCGTAACATGTCCTGAGTTGTCGTACGATGTTCAAAGGACTTGGACAAATTCATTAGGTTTATTATGGAGTTTTAAGGTTTTGTTCGGTGTTGTTAGGAGTTGTAAGGTGTCCTATATTATACTAACCTGCTTTTCGAGGTGCTAATGTGCATATAGAGCCGTAAGATGTCCTAAGTTGTCGTACGATGAACAAAGGAATCGGATTAATTCATTAGGTTTATTATGGAGTACTTTTATTTTACGTACGGTATTATAATGTGTTGTTAGGATTTGTGAGGTTTCGTACTTTTTACCAACATGCTTTTCAAGGTGCTAATGTGACATACAGAGTCGTAAGATATTCTAAGTTTTCGTACGATGTTTAAATGACTCGGAGGAATCATTAGGTTTTTTTTTAGTTTTATAATTTCGTACGGTGTTGTTAGGAGTTTTAAAGATTCCAACATTATACTAACATGCTTTTCAAAGTGCTAATATGGCATAAAGAGTCGTAAGATGTCTTAAGTTGGCGTATGACGTTCAAAGGACTCGGACGAATTAATTAGGTGTATTATGGAGTTTTAAAGTTTCGTACGGTGATGTAAAATGTTCTTAGGAGTTGTAATGCGTCCTTAATTATTCTAACGTGCTTTTCATGTTGCTAATTTCGCACACTGAGTCGTAACATTTCCTGAGTTGTCGTACGATGTTCAAAGGACTTGGACAAATTCATTAGGTTTATTATGGAGTTTTAAGGTTTTGTTCGGTGTTGTTAGGAGTTGTAAGGTGTCCTATATTATACTAACGTGCTTTTCAAGGTGCTAATGTGCATACAGATCCGTAAGATGTTCTAAGTTGTCGTACGATGTTCAAAGGACTCAGATGAATTCATTAGGTTTATTATGGAGTATTTTTATTTTACGTACGGTATTTTAATGTGTTGTTACGATTTGTGAGGTTTCGTACTTTTTACCAACATGCTTTTCAAGGTGCTAATGCGACATACAGAGTCGTAAGATATTCTAAGTTTTCGTACGATGTTTAAATGACTCGGAGGAATTCATTAGGTTTTTTTTAGAATTTTATAATTTCGTACGGTGTTGTTAGGAGTTTTAAAGATTCCAACATTATACTAACATGCTTTTCAAAGTGCTAATATGGCATAAAGAGTCGTAAGATGTCTTAAGTTGGCGTATGACTTTCAAAGGACTCGGACGAATTCATTAGGTGTATTATGGAGTTTTAAAGTTTCGTACGGTGATGTATGATGTTCTTAGGAGTTGTAATGCTTCCTTAATTATTCTAACGTGCTTTTCATGTTGCTAATGTCGCATACAGAGTCGTAACATGTCCTGAGTTGTCATACGATGTTCAAAGGACTTTGACAAATTCATTAGGTTTATTATGGAGTTTTAAGGTTTTGTTCGGTGTTGTTAGGAGTTGTAAGGTGTCCTATATTATACTAACGTGCTTTTCAAGGTGCTAATGTGCATACAGATCCGTAAGATGTTCTAAGTTGTCGTACGATGTTCAAAGGACTCAGATGAATTCATTAGGTTTATTATGGAGTATTTTTATTTTACGTACGGTATTTTAATGTGTTGTTACGATTTGTGAGGTTTCGTACTTTTTACCAACATGCTTTTCAAGGTGCTAATGCGACATACAGAGTCGGAAGATATTCTAAGTTTTCGTACGATGTTTAAATGACTCGGAGGAATTCATTAGGTTTTTTTTAGAATTTTATAATTTCGTACGGTGTTGTTAGGAGTTTTAAAGATTCCAACATTATACTAACATGCTTTTCAAAGTGCTAATATGGCATAAAGAGTCGTAAGATGTCTTAAGTTGGCGTATGACGTTCAAAGGACTCGGACGAATTCATTAGGTGTATTATGGAGTTTTAAAGTTTCGTACGGTGATGTAAGATTTTCTTAGGAATTGTAATGCGTCCTTAATTATTCTAACGTGCTTTTCTTGTTGCTAATGTCGCATACTGAGTCGTATCATGTCCTGAGTTGTCGTACGATGTTCAAAGGACTTGGACAAATTCATTAGGTTTATTATGGATTTTTAAGGTTTTGTTCGGTGTTGTTAGGAGTTGTAAGGAGTCCTATATTATACTGACGTGCTTTTCGAGGTGCTAATGTGCATACAGAGCCGTAAGATGTCCTAAGTTGTCGTACGATGTTCAAAGAAATCAGATGAATTCATTAGGTTTATTATGGAGTATTTTTATTTTACGTACTGTATTATAATGTGTTGTTAGGATTTGTGAGGTTTCGTACTTTTTACCAACATGCTTTTCAAGGTGCTAATGTGACATACAGAGTCGTAAGATATTCTATGTTTTCGTACGATGTTTAAATGACTCGGAGGATTTCATTAGGTTTTTTTTTGGAGTTTTAAAATTTCGTACGGTGTTGTAAAGTGTTGTTAGGAGCTGTAAAGGGTCCAACATTAAACTAACATGCTTTTCAAAGTGCTAATATGGCATAAAGAGTCGTAAGATGTCTTAAGTTGGCGTATGACGTTCAAAGGACTCGGACGAATTAATTAGGTGTATTATGGAGTTTTAAAGTTTCGTACGGTAATGTAAGATGTTCTTAGGAGTTGTAATGCGTCCTTAAATATTCTAACGTGCTTTTCTTGTTGCTAATGTCGCATACTGAGTCGTAACATGTCCTGAGTTGTCGTACGATGTTCAAAGGACATGGACAAATTCATTAGGTTTATTTTGGAGTTTTAAGGTTTTGTTCGGGGTTGTTAGGAGTTGTAAGGGGTCCTATATTATACTAACGTGCTTTTCGAGGTGCTAATGTGCATAAAGAGCCGTAAGATGTCCTAAGTTGTCGTACCATGTTCAAAGGAATCGGATGAATTCATTAGGTTAATTATGGAGTATTTTTATTTTACGTACAGAATTATAATGTGTTGTTAGGATTTGTGAGGTTTCGTACTTTTTACCAACATGCTTTTCAAGGTGCTAATGTGACATACAGAGTCGTAAAATATTCTAAGTTTTCGTATGATGTTTAAATGACTCGGAGGAATTCATTAGGTTTTTTTTTTGGAGTTTTATAATTTCGTACGGTGTTGTTAGGAGTTTTAAGGATTCCAACATTATACTAACATGCTTTTCAAAGTGCTAATATGGCATAAAGAGTCGTAAGATGTCTTAAGTTGGCGTATGACTTTCAAAGGACTCGGACGAATTCATTAGGTGTATTATGGAGTTTTAATGTTTCGTACTGTGATGTAAGATGTTCTTAGGAGTTGTAATGCTTCCTTAATTATTCTAACGTGCTTTTCATGTTGCTAATGTCGCATACTGAGTCGTAACATGTCCTGAGTTATCGTACGATGTTCAAAGGACTTTGACAAATTAATTAGGTGTATTATGGAGTTTTAATATTTCGTATGGTGATGTAAGATGTTCTTAGGAGTTGTAATGCGTCCTTAATTATTCTAACGTGCTTTTCTTGTTGCTAATGTCGCATACTGCGTCGTAACATGTCCTGAGTTGTCGTACGATGTTCAAAGGACTTGGACAAATTCATTAGGTTTATTATGGAGTTTTAAGGTTTTGTTCGGTGTTGTTAGGAGTTGTAAGGTGTCCTATATTATACTAACGTGCTTCTCGAGGTGCTAATGTGCATACAGAGCCGTAAGATGTCCTAAGTTGTCGTACGATGTTCAAAGGAATCGGATGAATTCATTAGGTTTATTATGGAGTATTTTTATTTTATGTACGGTATTATAATGTGTTGTTAGGATTTGTGAGGTTTCGTACTTTTTACCAACATGCTTTTCAAGGTGCTAATGTGACATACAGAGTCGTAAGATTTTCTATGTTTTCGTACGATGTTTAAATGACTCGGAGGAATTCATTAGGTTTTTTTTTGGAGTTTTATAATTTCGTACGGTGTTGTTAGGATTTTTAAAGATTCCAACATTATACTAACATGCTTTTCAAAGTGCTAATATGGCATAAAGAGTCGTAAGATGTCTTAAGTTGGCGTATAACTTTCAAAGGACTCGGACGAATTCATTAGGTGTATTATGGAGTTTTAAAGTTTCGTACGGTGATGTAAGATGTTCTTAGGAGTTGTAATGCTTCCTTAATTATTCTAACGTGCTTTTCATGTTGCTAATGTCGCATACAGAGTCGTAACATGTCCTGAGTTGTCATACGATGTTCAAAGGACTTTGACAAAATCATTAGGTTTATTATGGACTTTTAAGGTTTTGTTCGGTGTTGTTATGAGTTGTAAGATGTCCTATATTATACTAACGTGCTTTTCAAGGTGCTAATGTGCATACAGAGCCGTAAGATGTCCTAAGTTGTCGTACGATGTTCAAAAGAATCGGATGAATTCATTAGGTTTATTATGGAGTATTTTTATTTTACGTACTGTATTATAATGTGTTGTTAGGATTTGTGAGGTTTCGTACTTTTTACCAACATGCTTTTCAAGGAGCTAATGTGACATACAGAGTCGTAAGATATTCTATGTTTTCGTACGATGTTTAAATGACTCGGAGGATTTCATTAGGTTTTTTTTTGGAGTTTAAAAATTTCGTACGGTGTTGTAAAGTGTTGTTAGGAGCTGTAAAGGGTCCAACATTATACTAACGTGCTTTTCAAAGTGCTAATATGGCATAAAGAGTTGTAAGATGTCTTAAGTTGGCGTATGACGTTCAAAGGACTCGGACGAATTAATTAGGTGTATTATGGAGTTTTAAAGTTTCGTACGGTAATGTAAGATGTTCTTAGGAGTTGTAATGCGTCCTTAAATATTCTAACGTGCTTTTCTTGTTGCTAATGTCGCATACTGAGTCGTAACATGTCCTGAGTTGTCGTACGATGTTCAAAGGACTTGGACAAATTCATTAGGTTTATTATGGAGTTTTAAGGTTTTGTTCGGTGTTGTTAGGAGTTGTAAGGGGTCCTATATTATACTAACGTGCTTTTCGAGGTGCTAATGTGCATACAGAGCCGTAAGATGTCCTAAGTTGTCGTACCATGTTCAAAGGAATCGGATGAATTCATTAGGTTTATTATGGAGTATTTTTATTTTACGTACAGAATTATAATGTGTTGTTAGGATTTGTGAGGTTTCGTACTTTTTACCAACATGCTTTTCAAGGTGCTAATGTGACATACAGAGTCGTAAAATATTCTAAGTTTTCGTACGATGTTTAAATGACTCGGAGGAATTCATTAGGTTTTTTTTTGGAGTTTTATAATTTCGTACGATGTTGTTAGGAGTTTTAAAGATTCCAACATTATACTAACATGCTTTTCAAAGTGCTAATATGGCATAAAGAGTCGTAAGATGTCTTAAGTTGGCGTATGACTTTCAAAGGACTCGGACGAATTCATTAGGTGTATTATGGAGTTTTAATGTTTCGTACTGTGATGTAAGATGTTCTTAGGAGTTGTAATGCTTCCTTAATTATTCTAACGTGCTTTTCATGTTGCTAATGTCCATACTGAGTCGTAACATGTCCTGAGTTGGCGTATGACGTTCAAAGGACTCGGACGAATTAATTAGGTGTATTATGGAGTTTTAAAGTTTCATACGGTAATGTAAGATGTTCTTAGGAGTTGTAATGCGTCCTTAAATATTCTAACGTGCTTTTCTTGTTGCTAATGTCGCATACTGAGTCGTAACATGTCCTGAGTTGTCGTACGATGTTCAAAGGACTTGGACAAATTCATTAGGTTTATTATGGAGTTTTAAGGTTTTGTTCGGTGTTGTTAGGAGTTGTAAGGGGTCCTATATTATACTAACGTGCTTTTCGAGGTGCTAATGTGCATACAGAGCCGTAAGATGTCCTAAGTTGTCGTACCATGTTCAAAGGAATCGGATGAATTCATTAGGTTTATTATGGAGTATTTTTATTTTACGTACGGTATTATAATGTGTTGTTAGGATTTGTGAGGTTTCGTACTTTTTACCAACATGCTTTTCAAGGTGCTAATGTGACATACAGAGTCGTAAGATATTCTAAGTTTTCGTACGATGTTTAAATGACTCAGAGGAATTCATTAGGTTTTTTTTGGAGTTTTATAATTTCGTACGGTGTTGTTAGGAGTTTTAAAGATTCCAACATTATACTAACATGCTTTTCAAAGTGCTAATATGGCATAAAGAGTCGTAAGATGTCTTAAGTTGGCGTATGACGTTCAAAGGACTCGGACGAATTCATTAGGTGTATTATGGAGTTTTAATGTTTCGTACTGTGATGTAAGATGTTCTTAGGAGTTGTAATGCTTCCTTAATTATTCTAACGTGCTTTTCATGTTGCTAATGTCGCATACTAAGTCGTAACATGTCCTGAGTTGTCGTACGATGTTCAAAGGACTTGGAAAAATTCATTAGTTTTATTATGGAGTTTTAAGGTTTTGTTCGGTGTTGTTAGGAGTTGTAAGGTGTCCTATATTATACTAACGTGCTTCTCGAGGTGCTAATGTGCAAACAGAGCCTTAAGATGTCCTAAGTTGTCGTACGATGTTCAAAGGACTCGGATGAATTCATTAGGTTAATTATGGAGTATTTTTATTTTACGTACGGTATTACAATGTGTTGTTAGGATTTGTGAGGTTTCGTACTTTTTACCAACATGCTTTTCAAGGTGCTAATGTGACATACAGAGTCGTAAGATATTCTAAGTTTTCGTACGATGTTTAAATGACTCAGAGGATTTCATTAGGTTTTTTTTGGAGTTTTATAATTTCGTACGGTGTTGTTAGGAGTTTTAAAGATTCCAACATTATACTAACATGCTTTTCAAAGTGCTAATATGGCATAAAGAGTCGTAAGATGTCTTAAGTTGGCGTATGACGTTCAAAGGACTCGGACGAATTCATTAGGTGTATTATGGAGTTTTAATGTTTCGTACTGTGATGTAAGATGTTCTTAGGAGTTGTAATGCTTCCTTAATTATTCTAACGTGCTTTTCATGTTGCTAATGTCGCATACTAAGTCGTAACATGTCCTGAGTTGTCGTACGATGTTCAAAGGACTTGGAAAAATTCATTAGGTTTATTATGGAGTTTTAAGGTTTTGTTCGGTGTTGTTAGGAGTTGTAAGGTGTCCTATATTATACTAACGTGCTTCTCGAGGTGCTAATGTGCAAACAGAGCCTTAAGATGTCCTAAGTTGTCGTACGATGTTCAAAGGACTCGGATGAATTCATTAGGTTAATTATGGAGTATTTTTATTTTACGTACGGTATTACAATGTGTTGTTAGGATTTGTGAGGTTTCGTACTTTTTACCAACATGCTTTTCAAGGTGCTAATGTGACATACAGAGTCGTAAGATATTCTAAGTTTTCGTACGATGTTTAAATGACTCAGAGGAATTCATTAGGTTTTTTTTGGAGTTTTATAATTTCGTACGGTGTTGTTAGGAGTTTTAAAGATTCCAACATTATACTAACATGCTTTTCAAAGTGCTAATATGGCATAAAGAGTCGTAAGATGTCTTAAGTTGGCGTATGACGTTCAAAGGACTCGGACGAATTCATTAGGTGTATTATGGAGTTTTAATGTTTCGTACTGTGATGTAAGATGTTCTTAGGAGTTGTAATGCTTCCTTAATTATTCTAACGTGCTTTTCATGTTGCTAATGTCGCATACTAAGTCGTAACATGTCCTGAGTTGTCGTACGATGTTCAAAGGACTTGGAAAAATTCATTAGGTTTATTATGGAGTTTTAAGGTTTTGTTCGGTGTTGTTAGGAGTTGTAAGGTGTCCTATATTATACTAACGTGCTTCTCGAGGTGCTAATGTGCAAACAGAGCCTTAAGATGTCCTAAGTTGTCGTACGATGTTCAAAGGACTCGGATGAATTCATTAGGTTAATTATGGAGTATTTTTATTTTACGTACGGTATTACAATGTGTTGTTAGGATTTGTGAGGTTTCGTACTTTTTACCAACATGCTTTTCAAGGTGCTAATGTGACATACAGAGTCGTAAGATATTCTAAGTTTTCGTACGATGTTTAAATGACTCAGAGGAATTCATTAGGTTTTTTTTGGAGTTTTATAATTTCGTACGGTGTTGTTAGGAGTTTTAAAGATTCCAACATTATACTAACATGCTTTTCAAAGTGCTAATATGGCATAAAGAGTCGTAAGATGTCTTAAGTTGGCGTATGACGTTCAAAGGACTCGGACGAATTCATTAGGTGTATTATGGAGTTTTAATGTTTCGTACTGTGATGTAAGATGTTCTTAGGAGTTGTAATGCTTCCTTAATTATTCTAACGTGCTTTTCATGTTGCTAATGTCGCATACTAAGTCGTAACATGTCCTGAGTTGTCGTACGATGTTCAAAGGACTTGGAAAAATTCATTAGGTTTATTATGGAGTTTTAAGGTTTTGTTCGGTGTTGTTAGGAGTTGTAAGGTGTCCTATATTATACTAACGTGCTTCTCGAGGTGCTAATGTGCAAACAGAGCCTTAAGATGTCTTAAGTTGTCGTACGATGTTCAAAGGACTCGGATGAATTCATTAGGTTAATTATGGAGTATTTTTATTTTACGTACGGTATTACAATGTGTTGTTAGGATTTGTGAGGTTTCGTAGTTTTTACCAACATGCTTTTCAAGGTGCTAATGTGACATACAGAGTCGTAAGATATTCTAAGTTTTCGTACGATGTTTAAATGACTCAGAGGAATTCATTAGGTTTTTTTTGGAGTTTTATAATTTCGTACGGTGTTGTTAGGAGTTTTAAAGATTCCAACATTATACTAACATGCTTTTCAAAGTGCTAATATGGCATAAAGAGTCGTAAGATGTCTTAAGTTGGCGTATGACGTTCAAAGGACTCGGACGAATTCATTAGGTGTATTATGGAGTTTTAATGTTTCGTACTGTGATGTAAGATGTTCTTAGGAGTTGTAATGCTTCCTTAATTATTCTAACGTGCTTTTCATGTTGCTAATGTCGCATACTAAGTCGTAGCATGTCCTGAGTTGTCGTACGATGTTCAAAGGACTTTGACAAATTCATTAGGTGTATTATGGAGTTTTAATGTTTCGTACTGTGATGTAAGATGTTCTTAGGAGTTGTAATGCGTCCTTAATTATTCTAACGTGCTTTTCTTGTTGCTAATGTCGCATACTGCGTCGTAACATGTCCTGAGTTGTCGTACGATGTTCAAAGGACTTGGACAAATTCATTAGGTTTATTATGGAGTTTTAAGGTTTTGTTCGGTGTTGTTAGGAGTTGTAAGGTGTCCTATATTATACTAACGTGCTTCTCGAGGTGCTAATGTGCAAACAGAGCCGTGTGATGTCCTAAGTTGTCGTACGATGTTCAAAGGACTCGGATGAATTCATTAGGTTAATTATGGAGTATTTTTATTTTACGTACGGTATTACAATGTGTTGTTAGGATTTGTGAGGTTTCGTACTTTTTACCAACATGCTTTTCAAGGTGCTAATGTGACATACAGAGTCGTAAGATATTCTAAATTTTCGTACGATGTTAAATGACTCGGAGGAATTCATTAGGTTTTTTTTGGATTTTTATAATTTCGTACGGTGTTGTTAGGAGTTTTAAAGATTCCAACATTATACTAACATGCTTTTCAAAGTGCTAATATGGCATAAAGAGTCGTAAGATGTCTTAAGTTGGCGTATGACGTTCAAAGGACTCGGACAAATTTATTAGGTGTATTATGGAGTTTTAATGTTTCGTACTGTGATGTAAGATGTTCTTAGGAGTTGTAATGCGTCCTTAATTATTCTAACGTGCTTTTCCTGTTGCTAATGTCGTATACTGAGTCGTAACATATCCTGAGTTGTCGCATGATGTTCAAAGGACTTGGACAAATTCATTAGGTTTATTATGGAGTTTTAAGGTTTTGTTCGGTGTTGTTAGGAGTTGTAAGGTGTCCTATATTATACTAACGTGCTTTTCGAGGTGCTAATGTGCATACAGAGCCGTAAGATGTCCTAAGCTGTCGTACGATGTTCAAAGGAATCAGATGAATTCATTAGGTTTATTATGGAGTATTTTTATTTTACGTACGGTATTATAATGTGTTGTTAGGATTTGTGAGGTTTCGTGCTTTTTACCAACATGCTTTTCAAGGTGCTAATGTGACATACACAGTCGTAAGATATTCTAAGTTTTCGTACGATGTTTAAATGACTCGGAGGAATTCATTAGGTTTTTTTAGAGTTTTATAATTTCGTACGGTGTTGTTAGGAGTTTTAAAGATTCCAACATTATACTAACATGCTTTTCAAAGTGCTAATATGGCATAAAGAGTCGTAAGATGTCTTAAGTTGGGGTATGACGTTCAAAGGACTCGGACGAATTCATTAGGTGTATTATGGAGTTTTAAAGTTTCGTACGGTGATGTAAGATGTTCTTAGGAGTTGTAATGCTTCCTTAATTATTCTAACGTGCTTTTCATGTTGCTAATGTCGCATACTGAGTCGTAACATGTCCTGAGTTGTCGTACGAAGTTCAAAGGACTTTCACAAATTCATTAGGTTTATTATGGAGTTTTAAGGTTTTGTTCGGTGTTGTTAGGAGTTGTAAAGTGTCCTATATTATACTAACGTGCTTTTCAAGGTGCTAATGTGCATACCAAGCCGTAAGATGTCCTAAGTTGTCGTACGATGTTCAAAGGACTCGGATGAATTCATTAGGTTTATTATGGAGTATTTTTATATTACGTACGGTATTATAATGTGTTGTTAGGATTTGTGAGGTTTCGTACTTTTTACCAACATGCTTTTCAAGGTGCTAATGTGACATACAGAGTCGTAAGATATTCTAAGTTTTCGTACGATGTTTAAATGACTCGGAGGAATTCATTAGGTTTTTTTTTTGAGGTTTTATAATTTCGTACGGTGTTATTAGGAGTTTTAAAGATTCCAACATTATACTAGCATGCTTTATAATGTGCTAATATGGCATAAGAGTCGTAAGATGTCTTAAGTTGGTGTATGACGTTCAAAGGACTCGGACGAATTCATTAGGTGTATTATGGAGTTTTAAAGTTTCGTACGGTGATGTAAGATGTTCTTAGGAGTTGTAATGCTTCCTTAATTATTCTAACGTGCTTTTCATGTTGCTAATGTCTCATACTGAGTCGTAACATGTCCTGAGTTGTCGTACGATGTTCAAAGGACTTTGACAAATTCATTAGGTTTATTATGGAGTTTTAAGGTGTTGTTCGGTGTTGTTACGAGTTGTAAGGTGTCCTATATTATACTAACGTGCTTTTCAAGGTGCTAATGTGCATATAGAGCCGTAAGATGTTCTAAGTTGTCGTATGATGTTCAAAGGACTCAGATGAATTCATTAGGTTTATTAGGGAGTATTTTTATTTTACGTACGATATTATAATGTGTTGTTAGGATTTGTGAGGTTTCATACTTTTTACCAACATGCTTTTCAAGGTGCTAATGTGACATACAGAGTCGTAAGATATTCTAAGTTTTCGTACGATGTTTAAATGACTCGGAGGAATTCATTAGGTTTTTTTTTGGAGTTTTATAATTTCCTACAGTGTTGTTAGGAGTTTTAAAGATACCAACATTATACTAACATGCTTTACAAAGTGCTAATATGGCATAAGAGTCGTAAGATGTCTTAAGTTGGGGTATGACGTTCAAAGGACTCGGACGAATTCATTAGGTGTATTATGGAGTTTTAAAGTTTCGTACGGTGATGTAAGATGTTCTTAGGAGTTGTAATGCTTCTTTAATTATTCTAACGTGCTTTTCATGTTGCTAATGTCGCATACTGAGTCGTAACATGTCCTGAGTTGTCGTACGATGTTCAAAGGACTTTCACAAATTCATTAGGTTTATTATGGAGTTTTAAGGTTTTGTTCGGTGTTGTTAGGAGTTGTAAAGTGTCCTATATTATACTAACGTGCTTTTCAAGGTGCTAATGTGCATACAAAGCCGTAAGATGTCCTAAGTTGTCGTACGATGTTCAAACGACTCGGATGAATTCATTAGGTTTATTATGGAGTATTTTTATTTTACGTACGGTATTATAATGTGTTGTTAGGATTTGTGAGGTTTCGTACTTTTTACCAACATGCTTTTCAAGGTGCTAATGTGACATACAGAGTCGTAAGATATTCTAAGTTTTCGTACGATGTTTAAATGACTCGGAGGAATTCATTAGGTTTTTTTTTTGAGGTTTTATAATTTCGTACGGTGTTGTTAGGAGTTTTAAAGATTCCAACATTATACTAGCATGCTTTATAATGTGCTAATATGTCATAAGAGTCGTAAGATGTCTTAAGTTGGTGTATGACGTTCAAAGGACTCGGACGAATTCATTAGGTGTATTATGGAGTTATAAAGTTTCGTACGGTGATGTAAGATGTTCTTAGGAGTTGTAATGCTTCCTTAATTATTCTAACGTGCTTTTCATGTTGCTAATGTCTCATACTGAGTCGTAACATGTCCTGAGTTGTCGTACGATGTTCAAAGGACTTTGACAAATTCATTAGGTTTATTATGGAGTTTTAAGGTTTTGTTCGGTGTTGTTACGAGTTGTAAGGTGTCCTATATAATACTAACGTGCTTTTCAAGGTGCTAATGTGCATATAGAGCCGTAAGATGTTCTAAGTTGTCGTATGATGTTCAAAGGACTCAGATGAATTCATTAGGTTTATTAGGGAGTATTTTTATTTTACGTACGATATTATAATGTGTTGTTAGGATTTGTGAGGTTTCATACTTTTTACCAACATGCTTTTCAAGGTGCTAATGTGACATACAGAGTCGTAAGATATTCTAAGTTTTCGTACGATGTTTAAATGACTCGGAGGAATTCATTAGGTTTTTTTTTGGAGTTTTATAATTTCGTACAGTGTTGTTAGGAGTTTTAAAGATACCAACATTATACTAACATGCTTTACAAAGTGCTAATATGGCATAAGAGTCGTAAGATGTCTTAAGTTGGGGTATGACGTTCAAAGGACTCGGACGAATTCATTAGGTGTATTATGGAGTTTTAAAGTTTCGTACGGTGATGTAAGATGTTCTTAGGAGTTGTAATGCTTCCTTAATTATTCTAACGTGCTTTTCATGTTGCTAATGTCTCATACTGAGTCGTAACATGTCCTGAGTTGTCGTACGATGTTCAAAGGACTTTCACAAATTCATTAGGTTTATTATGGAGTTTTAAGGTTTTGTTCGGTGTTGTTAGGAGTTGTAAAGTGTCCTATATTATACTACCGTGCTTTTCAAGGTGCTAATGTGCATACAAAGCCGTAAGATGTCCTAAGTTGTCGTACGATGTTCAAAGGACTCGGATGAATTCATTAGGTTTATTATGGAGTATTTTTATTTTACGTACGGTATTATAATGTGTTATTAGGATTTGTGAGGTTTCGTACTTTTTACCAACATGCTTTTCAAGGTGCTAATGTGACATACAGAGTCGTAAGATATTCTAAGTTTTCGTACGATGTTTAAATGACTCGGAGGAATTCATTAGGTTTTTTTTGGAGTTTTATAATTTCGTACGGTGTTGTTAGGAGTTTTAAAGATTCCAACATTATACTAACATGCTTTTCAAAGTGCTAATATGGCATAAAGAGTCGTACGATGTCTTAAGTTGGGGTATGACGTTCAAAGGACTCGGACGAATTCATTAGGTGTATTATGGAGTTTTAAAGTTTCGTACGGTGATGTAAGATGTTCTTAGGAGTTGTAATGCTTCCTTAATTATTCTAACGTGCTTTTCATGTTGCTAATGTCTCATACTGAGTCGTAACATGTCCTGAGTTGTCGTACGATGTTCAAAGGACTTTCACAAATTCATTAGGTTTATTATGGAGTTTTAAGGTTTTGTTCGGTGTTGTTAGGAGTTGTAAAGTGTCCTATATTATACTAACGTGCTTTTCAAGGTGCTAATGTGCATACAAAGCCGTAAGATGTCCTAAGTTGTCGTACGATGTTCAAAGGACTCGGATGAATTCATTAGGTTTATTATGGAGTATTTTTATTTTACGTACGGTATTATAATGTGTTACTAGGATTTGTGAGGTTTCGTACTTTTTACCAACATGCTTTTCAAGGTGCTAATGTGACATACAGAGTCGTAAGATATTCTAAGATTTCGTACGATGTTTAAATGACTCGGAGGAATTCATTAGGTTTTTTTTCGAGATTTATAATTTCGTACGGTGTTGTTAGGAGTTTTAAAGATTCCAACATTATACTAACATGCTTTTCAAAGTGCTAATATGGCATAAAGAGTCGTAAGATGTCTTAAGTTGGCGTATGACGTTCAAAGTACTCGGACGAATTCATTAGGTGTATTATGGAGTTTTAAAGTTTTATACGGTGATGCAAGATGTTCTTAGGAGTTGTAATGCTTCCTTAATTATTCTAACGTGCTTTTCATGTTGCTAATGTCGCATACTGAGTCGTAACATGTCCTGAGTTGTCGTACGATTTTCAAAGGACTTTCACAAATTCATTTGGTTTATTATGGAGTTTTAAGGTTTTGTTCGGTGTTGTTAGGAGTTGTAAGGTGTCCTATATTATACTAACGTGCTTTTCAAGGTGTTAATGTGCATACAGAGCCGTAAGATGTTCTAAGTTGTCGTATGATGTTCAAAGGACTCAGATGAATTCATTAGGTTTATTAGGGAGTATTTTTATTTTACGTACGATATTATAATGTGTTGTTAGGATTTGTGAGGTTTCGTACTTTTACCAACATGCTTTTCAAGGTGCTAATGTGACATACAGAGTCGTAAGATATTCTAAGTTTTCGTACGATGTTTAAATGACTCGCAGGAATTCATTAGGTTTTTTTTGGAGTTTTATAATTTCGTACGGTGTTGTTAGGAGTTTTAACGATTCCAACATTATACTAACATGCTTTTCAAAGTGCTAATATGGCATAAAGAGTCGTAAGATGTCTTAAGTTGGCGTATGACGTTTAAAGGACTCGGACGAATTCATTAGGTGTATTATGGAGTTTTAAAGTTTCGTACGGTGATGTAAGATGTTCTTAGGAGTTGTAATGCTTCCTTAATTATTCTAACGTGCTTTTCATGTTGCTAATGTCGCATACTGAGTCGTAACATGTCCTGAGTTGTCGTACGATGTTCAAAGGACTTTCACAAATTCATTAGGTTTATTATGGAGTTTTAAGGTTTTGTTCGGTGTTGTTAGGAGTTGTAAAGTGTCCTATATTATACTAACGTGCTTTTCAAGGTGCTAATGTGCATACAAAGCCGTAAGATTTCCTAAGTTGTCGTACGATGTTCAAAGGACTCAGATGAATTCATTAGGTTTATTATGGAGTATTTTTATTTTACGTACGGTATTATAATGTGTTGTTAGGATTTGTGAGGTTTCGTACTTTTTACCAACATGCTTTTCAAGGTGCTAATGTGACATACAGAGTCGTAAGATATTCTAAGATTTCGTACGATGTTTAAATGACTCGGAGGAATTCATTAGGTTTTTTTTCGAGATTTATAATTTCGTACGGTGTTGTTAGGAGTTTTAAAGATTCCAACATTATACTAACATGCTTTTCAAAGTGCTAATATGGCATAAAGAGTCGTAAGATGTCTTAAGTTGGCGTATGACGTTCAAAGTACTCGGACGAATTCATTAGGTGTATTATGGAGTTTTAAAGTTTTATACGGTGATGCAAGATGTTCTTAGGAGTTGTAATGCTTCCTTAATTATTCTAACGTGCTTTTCATGTTGCTAATGTCGCATACTGAGTCGTAACATGTCCTGAGTTGTCGTACGATTTTCAAAGGACTTTCACAAATTCATTTGGTTTATTATGGAGTTTTAAGGTTTTGTTCGGTGTTGTTAGGAGTTGTAAGGTGTCCTATATTATACTAACGTGCTTTTCAAGGTGTTAATGTGCATACAGAGCCGTAAGATGTTCTAAGTTGTCGTATGATGTTCAAAGGACTCAGATGAATTCATTAGGTTTATTAGGGAGTATTTTTATTTTACGTACGATATTATAATGTGTTGTTAGGATTTGTGAGGTTTCGTACTTTTACCAACATGCTTTTCAAGGTGCTAATGTGACATACAGAGTCGTAAGATATTCTAAGTTTTCGTACGATGTTTAAATGACTCGCAGGAATTCATTAGGTTTTTTTTGGAGTTTTATAATTTCGTACGGTGTTGTTAGGAGTTTTAACGATTCCAACATTATACTAACATGCTTTTCAAAGTGCTAATATGGCATAAAGAGTCGTAAGATGTCTTAAGTTGGCGTATGACGTTTAAAGGACTCGGACGAATTCATTAGGTGTATTCTGGAGTTTTAAAGTTTCGTACGGTGATGTAAGATGTTCTTAGGAGTTGTAATGCTTCCTTAATTATTCTAACGTGCTTTTCATGTTGCTAATGTCGCATACTGAGTCGTAACATGTCCTGAGTTGTCGTACGATGTTCAAAGGACTTTCACAAATTCATTAGGTTTATTATGGAGTTTTAAGGTTTTGTTCGGTGTTGTTAGGAGTTGTAAAGTGTCCTATATTATACTAACGTGCTTTTCAAGGTGCTAATGTGCATACAAAGCCGTAAGATTTCCTAAGTTGTCGTACGATGTTCAAAGGACTCAGATGAATTCATTAGGTTTATTATGGAGTATTTTTATTTTACGTACGGTATTATAATGTGTTGTTAGGATTTGTGAGGTTTCGTACTTTTTACCAACATGCTTTTCAAGGTGCTAATGTGACATACAGAGTCGTAAGATATTCTAAGTTTTCGTACGATGTTTAAATGACTCGGAGGAATTCATTAGGTTTTTTTTGGAGTTTTATAATTTCGTACGGTGTTGTTAGGAGTTTTTAAGATTCCAACATTATACTAACATGCTTTTCAAAGTGCTAATATGGCATAAAGAGTCGTAAGATGTCTTAAGTTGGCGTATGACGTTCAAAGGACTCGGACGAATTCATTAGGTGTATTATGGAGTTTTAAAGTTTCATACGGTGATGCAAGATGTTCTTAGGAGTTGTAATGCTTCCTTAATTATTCTAACGTGCTTTTCATGTTGCTAATGTCGCATAATGAGTCGTAACATGTCCTGAGTTGTCGTACGATGTTCAAAGGACTTTGACAAATTCATTAGGTTTATTATGGAGTTTTAAGGTTTTGTTCGGTGTTGTTAGGAGTTGTAAGGTGTCCTATATTATACTAACGTGCTTTTCAAGGTGCTAATGTGCATACAGAGCCGTAAGATGTTCTAAGTTGTCGTATGATGTTCAAAGGACTCAGATGAATTCATTAGGTTTATTAGGGAGTATTCTTATTTTACGTACGATATTATAATGTGTTGTTAGGATTTGTGAGGTTTCGTACTTTTACCAACATGCTTTTCAAGGTGCTAATGTGACATACAGAGTCGTAAGATATTCTAAGTTTTCGTACGATGTTTAAATGACTCGCAGGAATTCATTAGGTTTTTTTTGGAGTTTTATAATTTCGTACGGTGTTGTTAGGAGTTTTAACGATTCCAACATTATACTAACATGCTTTTCAAAGTGCTAATATGGCATAAAGAGTCGTAAGATGTCTTAAGTTGGCGTATGACATTCAAAGGACTCGGACGAATTCATTAGGTGTATTATGGAGTTTTAAAGTTTCATACGGTGATGCAAGATGTTCTTAGGAGTTGTAATGCTTCCTTAATTATTCTAACGTGCTTTTCATGTTGCTAATGTCGCATACTGAGTCGTAACATGTCCTGAGTTGTCGTACGATGTTCAAAGGACTTTCACAAATTCATTAGGTTTATTATGGAGTTTTAAGGTTTTGTTCGGTGTTGTTAGGAGTTGTAAGGTGTCCTATATTATACTAACGTGCTTTTCAAGGTGTTAATGTGCATACAGAGCCGTAAGATGTTCTAAGTTGTCGTATGATGTTCAAAGGACTCAGATGAATTCATTAGGTTTATTAGGGAGTATTTTTATTTTACGTACGATATTATAATGTGTTGTTAGGATTTGTGAGGTTTCGTACTTTTACCAACATGCTTTTCAAGGTGCTAATGTGACATACAGAGTCGTAAGATATTCTAAGTTTTCGTACGATGTTTAAATGACTCGCAGGAATTCATTAGGTTTTTTTTGGAGTTTTATAATTTTGTACGGTGTTGTTAGGAGTTTTAAAGATTCCAACATTATACTAACATGCTTTTCAAAGTGCTAATATGGCATAAAGAGTCGTAAGATGTCTTAAGTTGGCGTATGACGTTCAAAGTACTCGGACGAATTCATTAGGTGTATTATGGAGTTTTAAAGTTTTATACGGTGATGCAAGATGTTCTTAGGAGTTGTAATGCTTCCTTAATTATTCTAACGTGCTTTTCATGTTGCTAATGTCGCATACTGAGTCGTAACATGTCCTGAGTTGTCGTACGATTTTCAAAGGACTTTCACAAATTCATTTGGTTTATTATGGAGTTTTAAGGTTTTGTTCGGTGTTGTTAGGAGTTGTAAGGTGTCCTATATTATACTAACGTGCTTTTCAAGGTGCTAATGTGCATACAGAGCCGTAAGATGTTCTAAGTTGTCGTATGATGTTCAAAGGACTCAGATGAATTCATTAGGTTTATTAGGGAGTATTTTTATTTTACGTATGATATTATAATGTGTTGTTAGAATTTGTGAGGTTTCGTACTTTTTACCAACATGCTTTTCAAGGTGCTAATGTGACATACAGAGTCGTAAGATATTCTAAGTTTTCGTACGATGTTTAAATGACTCGCAGGAATTCATTAGGTTTTTTTGGAGTTTTATAATTTCGTACGGTGTTGTTAGGAGTTTTAACGATTCCAACATTATACTAACATGCTTTTCAAAGTGCTAATATGGCATAAAGAGTCGTAAGATGTCTTAAGTTGGCGTATGACGTTCAAAGGACTCGGACGAATTAATTAGGTGTATTATGGAGTTTTAAAGTTTCGTACGGTGATGTAAGATGTTCTTAGGAGTTGTAATGCTTCCTTAATTATTCTAACGTGCTTTTCATGTTGATAATGTCGCATACTGAGTCGTAACATGTCCTGAGTTGTCGTACGATGTTCAAAGGACTTTGACAAATTCATTAGGTTTATTATGGAGTTTTAAGGTTTTGTTCGGTGTTGTTAGGAGTTGTAAGGTGTCCTATATTATACTAACGTGCTTTTCAAGGTGCTAATGTGCATACAGAGCCGTAAGATGTTCTAAGTTGTCGTATGATGTTCAAAGGACTCAGATGAATTCATTAGGTTTATTAGGGAGTATTTTTATTTTACGTATGATATTATAATGTGTTGTTAGAATTTGTGAGGTTTCGTACTTTTTACCAACATGCTTTTCAAGGTGCTAATGTGACATACAGAGTCGTAAGATATTCTAAGTTTTCGTACAATGTATAAATGACTCGGATGAATTCATTAGGTTTTTTTAGGAGTTTTATAATTTCGTACGGTGTTGTTAGGAGTTTTAAAGATTCCAACATTATACTAACATGCTTTTCAAAGTGCTAATATGGCATAAAGAGTCGTAAGATGTCTTAAGTTGGCGTATGACGTTCAAAGGACTTGGACGAATTCATTAGGTGTATTATGGAGTTTTAAAGTTTCGTACGGTGATGTAAGATGTTCTTGGTAGTTGTAATGCTTCCTTAATTATTCTAACGTGCTTTTCATGTTGCTAATGTCGCATACTTAGTCGTAACATGTCCTGAGTTGTCGTACGATGTTCAAAGGACTTTGACAAATTCATTAGGTTTATTATGGAGTTTTAAGGTTTTGTTCGGTGTTGTTAGGAGTTGTAAGGTGTCCTATATTATACTAACGTGCTTTTCAAGTTGTTAATGTGCATACAGAGCCGTAAGATGTTCTAAGTTGTCGTATGATGTTCAAAGGACTCAGATGAATTCATTAGGTTTATTAGGGAGTATTTTTATTTTACATACGATATTATAATGTGTTGTTAGGATTTGTGAGGTTTCGTACTTTTACCAACATGCTTTTCAAGGTGCTAATGTGACATACAGAGTCGTAAGATATTCTAAGTTTTCGTACGATGTTTAAATGACTCGCAGGAATTCATTAGGTTTTTTTTGGAGTTTTATAATTTGTACGGTGTTGTTAGGAGTTTTAACGATTCCAACATTATACTAACATGCTTTTCAAAGTGCTAATATGGCATAAAGAGTCGTAAGATGTCTTAAGTTGGCGTATGACGTTCAAAGGACTCGGACGAATTCATTAGGTGTATTATTGAGTTTTAAAGTTTCGTACGGTGATGTAAGATGTTCTTAGGAGTTGTAATGCTTTCACAATTATTCTAACGTGCTTTTCATGTTGATAATGTCGCATACTGAGTCGTTACATGTCCTGAGTTGTCGTACGATGTTCAAAGGACTTTGACAAATTCATTAGGTTAATTATGGAGTTTTAAGGTTTTGTTCGGTGTTGTTAGGAGTTGTAAGGTGTCCTATATTATACTAACGTGCTTTTCAAGGTGCTAATGTGCATACAGAGCCGTAAGATGTTCTAAGTTGTCGTATGATGTTCAAAGGACTCAGATGAATTCATTAGGTTTATTAGGGAGTATTCTTATTTTACGTACGATATTATAATGTGTTGTTAGGATTTGTGAGGTTTCGTACTTTTACCAACATGCTTTTCAAGGTGCTAATGTGACATACAGAGTCGTAAGATATTCTAAGTTTTCGTACGATGTTTAAATGACTCGCAGGAATTCATTAGGTTTTTTTTGGAGTTTTATAATTTCGTACGGTGTTGTTAGGAGTTTTAACAATTCCAACATTATACTAACATGCTTTTCAAAGTGCTAATATGGCATAAAGAGTCGTAAGATGTCTTAAGTTGGCGTATGACGTTCAAAGGACTCGGACGAATTCATTAGGTGTATTATGGAGTTTTAAAGTTTCATACGGTGATGCAAGATGTTCTTAGGAGTTGTAATGCTTCCTTAATTATTCTAACGTGCTTTTCATGTTGCTAATGTCGCATACTGAGTCGTAACATGTCCTGAGTTGTCGTACGATGTTCAAAGGACTTTCACAAATTCATTAGGTTTATTATGGAGTTTTAAGGTTTTGTTCGGTGTTGTTAGGAGTTGTAAGGTGTCCTATATTATACTAACGTGCTTTTCAAGGTGTTAATGTGCATACAGAGCCGTAAGATGTTCTAAGTTGTCGTATGATGTTCAAAGGACTCAGATGAATTCATTAGGTTTATTAGGGAGTATTTTTATTTTACGTACGATATTATAATGTGTTGTTAGGATTTGTGAGGTTTCGTACTTTTACCAACATGCATTTCAAGGTGCTAATGTGACATACAGAGTCGTAAGATATTCTAAGTTTTCGTACGATGTTTAAATGACTCGCAGGAATTCATTAGGTTTTTTTTGGAGTTTTATAATTTCGTACGGTGTTGTTAGGAGTTTTAACGATTCCAACATTATACTAACATGCTTTTCAAAGTGCTAATGTGGCATAAAGAGTCGTAAGATGTCTTAAGTTGGCGTATGACGTTCAAAGGACTCGGACGAATTCATTAGGTGTATTATGGAGTTTTAAAGTTTCGTACGGTGATGTAAGATGTTCTTAGGAGTTGTAATGCTTTCATAATTATTCTAACGTGCTTTTCATGTTGATAATGTCGCATACTGAGTCGTAACATGTCCTGAGTTGTCGTACGATGTTCAAAGGACTTTGACAAATTCATTAGGTTTATTATGGAGTTTTAAGGTTTTGTTCGGTGTTGTTAGGAGTTGTAAGGTGTCCTATATTATACTAACGTGCTTTTCAAGGTGCTAATGTGCATACAGAGCCGTAAGATGTTCTAAGTTGTCGTATGATGTTCAAAGGACTCAGATGAATTCATTAGGTTTATTAGGGAGTATTCTTATTTTACGTACGATATTATAATGTGTTGTTAGGATTTGTGAGGTTTCGTACTTTTACCAACATGCTTTTCAAGGTGCTAATGTGACATACAGAGTCGTAAGATATTCTAAGTTTTCGTACGATGTTTAAATGACTCGCAGGAATTCATTAGGTTTTTTTTGGAGTTTTATAATTTCGTATGGTGTTGTTAGAAGTTTTAACGATTCCAACATTATACTAACATGCTTTTCAAAGTGCTAATATGGCATAAAGAGTCGTAAGATGTCTTAAGTTGGCGTATGACGTTCAAAGGACTCAGACGAATTCATTAGGTGTATTATGGAGTTTTAAAGTTTCATACGGTGATGCAAGATGTTCTTAGGAGTTGTAATGCTTCCTTAATTATTCTAACGTTCTTTTCATGTTGCTAATGTCGCATACTGAGTCGTAACATGTCCTGAGTTGTCGTACGATGTTCAAAGGACTTTCACAAATTCATTAGGTTTATTATGGAGTTTTAAGGTTTTGTTCGGTGTTGTTAGGAGTTGTAAGGTGTCCTATATTATACTAACGTGCTTTTCAAGGTGTTAATGTGCATACAGAGCCGTAAGATGTTCTAAGTTGTCGTATGATGTTCAAAGGACTCAGATGAATTCATTAGGTTTATTAGGGAGTATTTTTATTTTACGTACGATATTATAATGTGTTGTTAGGATTTGTGAGGTTTCGTACTTTTACCAACATGCTTTTCAAGGTGCTAATGTGACATACAGAGTCGTAAGATATTCTAAGTTTTCGTACGATGTTTAAAAGACTCGCAGGAATTCATTTGGTTTTTTTTGGAGTTTTATAATTTCGTACGGTGTTGTTAGGAGTTTTAACGATTCCAACATTATACTAACATGCTTTTCAAAGTGCTAATATGGCATAAAGAGTCGTAAGATGTCTTAAGTTGGCGTATGACGTTCAAAGGACTCGGACGAATTCATTAGGTGTATTATGGAGTTTTAAAGTTTCGTACGGTGATGTAAGATGTTCTTAGGAGTTGTAATGCTTCCTTAATTATTCTAACGTGCTTTTCATGTTGATAATGTCGCATACTGAGTCGTAACATGTCCTGAGTTGTCGTACGATGTTCAAAGGACTTTGACAAATTCATTAGGTTTATTATGGAGTTTTAAGGTTTTGTTCGGTGTTGTTAGGAGTTGTAAGGTGTCCTATATTATACTAACGTGCTTTTCAAGGTGCTAATGTGCATACAGAGCCGTAAGATGTTCTAAGTTGTCGTATGATGTTCAAAGGACTCAGATGAATTCATTAGGTTTATTAGGGAGTATTTTTATTTTACGTATGATATTATAATGTGTTGTTAGAATTTGTGAGGTTTCGTACTTTTTACCAACATGCTTTTCAAGGTGCTAATGTGACATACAGAGTCGTAAGATATTCTATGTTTTCGTACGATGTTTAAATGACTCGCAGGAATTCATTTGGTTTTTTTTGGAGTTTTATAATTTCGTACGGTGTTGTTAGGAGTTTTACCGATTCCATCATTATACTAACATGCTTTTCAAAGTGCTAATATGCATAAAGAGTCGTAAGTTGTCTTAAGTTGGCGTATGACGTTCAAAGGACTCGGACGAATTCATTAGGTGTATTATGGAGTTTTAAAGTTTCGTACGGTGATGTAAGATGTTTTTAGGAGTTGTAATGCTTCCTTAATTATTCTAACGTGCTTTTCATGTTGCTAATGTCGCATACTGAGTCGTAACATGTCCTGAGTTGTCGTACGATGTTCAAAGGACTTTGACAAACTCATTAGGTTTATTATGGGGTTTTAAGGTTTTGTTCGGTGTTGTTAGGAGTTATAAGGTGTCCTATATTATACTAACTTGCTTTTGAAGGTGCTAATGTGCATACAGAGTCGTAAGATGTTCTAAGTTGTCGTATGATGTTCAGAGGACTCGGATGAATTCATTAGGTTTATTATGGAGTATTTTTATTTTACGTACGATATTATAATGTGTTGTTAGGATTTGTGAGGTTTCGTACTTTTTACCAACATGCTTTTCAAGGTCCTAATGTGACATACAGTGTCGTAAGATATTCTAAGTTTTCGTACAATGTTTAAATGACTCGGAGGAATTCATTAGGTTTTTTTTTTGAGTTTTATAATTTCGTACGGTGTTGTTAGGAGTTTTAAAGATTCCAACATTATACTAACATGCTTTTCAAAGTGCTAATATGGCATAAAGAGTCGTAAGATGTCTTAAGTTGGCGTATGACGTTCAAAGGACTCGGACGAATTCATTAGGTGTATTATGGAGTTTTAAAGTTTCGTAAGGTGATGTAAGATGTTCTTAGGAGTTGTAATGCTTCCTTAATTATTCTAACGTGCTTTTCATGTTGCTAATGTCGCATACTGAATCGTAACATGTCCTGAGTTGTCGTACAATGTTCAAAGGACTTTTACAAATTCATTAGGTTTATTATGGAAATTTAAGGTTTTGTTCGGTGTTGTTAGGAGTTGTAAGGTGTCCTATATTATACTAACGTGCTTTTCAAGGTGCTAATGTGCATACAGAGCCGTAAGATGTCCTAAGTTGTCGTACGATGTTCAAAGGACTCGGATGAATTCATTAGGTTTATTAGGGAGTATTTTTATTTTACGTACGATATTATAATGTGTTGTTAGGATTTGTGAGGTCTCGTACTTTTTACCAACATGCTTTTCAAGGTGCTAATGTGACATACAGAGTCGTAAGATATTCTAAGTTTTCGTACGATGTTTAAATGACTCGGAGGAATTCATTAGGTTTTTTTTTTAGTTTTATAATTTCGTACCGTGCTGTTTGGAGTTTTAAAGATTCCAACATTATACTAACATGCTTTACAAAGTGCTAATATGGCATAAGAGTCGTAAGATGTCTTAAGTTGGGGTATGACGTTCAAAGGACTCGGACGAATTCATTAGGTGTATTATGGAGTTTTAAAGTTTCGTACGGTGATGTAAGATGTTCTTAGGAGTTGTATTGCTTCCTTAAATATTCTAACGTGCTTTTCATGTTGCTAATGTCGCATACTGAGTCGAAACATGTCATGAGTTGTCGTACGATGTTCAAAGGACTTTGACAAATTCATTAGGTTTAATATGGAGTTTTAAGGTTTTGTTCGGTGTTGTTAGGAGTTGTAAGGTGTCCTATATTATACTAACGTGCTTTTCAAGGTGCTAATGTGCATACAGAGCCGTAAGATGTCCTAAGTTGTCGTACGATGTTCAAAGGACTCGGATGAATTCATTAGTTTTATTAGGGAGTATTTTTATTTTACGTACGATATTATAATGTGTTGTTAGGATTTGTGAGGTCTCGTACTTTTTACCAACATGCTTTTCAAGGTGCTAATGTGACATACAGAGTCGTAAGATATTCTAAGTTTTCGTACGATGTTTAAATGACTTGGAGGAATTCATTAGGTTTTTTTTGAAGTTTTATAATTTCGTACCGTGTTGTTAGGAGTTTTAAAGATTCCAACATTATACTAACATGCTTTACAAAGTGCTAATATGGCATAAGAGTCCTAAGATGTCTTAAGTTGGGGTATGACGTTCAAAGGACTCGAACGAATTCATTAGGTGTATTATGGAGTTTTAAAGTTTCGTACGGTGATGTAAGATGTTCTTAGGAGTTGTATTGCTTCCTTAAATATTCTAACGTGCTTTTCATGTTGCTAATGTCTCATACAGAGTCGTAACATGTCCTGAGTTGTCGTACGATGTTCAAAGGACTTTGACAAATTCATTAGGTTTAATATGGAGTTTTAAGGTTTTGTTCGGTGTTGTTAGGAGTTGTAAGGTGTCCTATATTATACTAACGTGCTTTTCAAGGTGTTAATGTGCATACAGAGCCGTAAGATGTTCTAAGTTGTCGTATGATGCTCAGAGGACTCGGATGAATTCATTAGGTTTATTATGGAGTATTTTTATTTTACGTACGATATTATAATGTGTTGTTAGGATTTGTGAGGTTTCGTACTTTTACCAACATGCTTTTCAAGGTGCGAATGTGACATACAGAGTGGTAAGATATTCTATGTTTTCGTACGATGTTTAAATGACTCGCGGGAATTCATTAGGTTTTTTTTGGAGTTTTATAATTTCGTACGGTGTTGTTAGTAATTTTACCGTTTCCATCATTATACTAACATGCTTTTCAAAGTGCTAATATGGCATAAAGAGTCGTAAGATGTCTTAAGTTGGCGTATGACGTTCTAAGGACTCGGACGAATTCATTAGGTGTATTATGGAGTTTTAAAGTTTCGTACGGTGATGTAAGATGTTCTTAGGAGTTGTATTGCTTCCTTAATTATTCTAACGTGCTTTTCATGTTGCTAATGTCGCATACTGAGTCGTAACATGTCCTGAGTTGTCGTACGATGTTCAAAGGACTTTGACAAATTCATTAGGTTTATTATAGAGTTTTAAGATTTTGTTCGGTGTTGTTAGGAGTTGTAAGGTGTCCTATATTATACTAACGTGCTTTTCAAGGTGCTAATGTGCATACAGAGCCGTAAGATGTCCTAAGCTGTCGTACGATGTTCAAAGGACTCGGATGAATTCATTAGGTTTATTAGGGAGTATTTTTATTTTACGTACGGTATTATAATGTGTTGTTAGGATTTGTGAGGTTTCGTACTTTTTACCAACATGCATTTCAAGGTGCTAATGTGACATACAGAGTCGTAAGATATTCTAAGTTTTCGTACGATGTTTAAATGACTCGGAGGAATTCATTAGGTTTTTTTTGGAGTTTTATAATTTCGTACGGTGTTGTTAGGAGTTTCAAAGATTCCAACATTATACTAACATGCTTTACAAAGTGCTAATATGGCATAAGAGTCGTAAGATGTCTTAAGTTGGTGTATGACGTTCAAAGGACACGGACGAATTTATTAGGTGTATTATGGAGTTTTAAAGTTTCGTACGGTGATGTAAGATGTTCTTAGGAGTTGTAATGCTTCCTTAATTATTCTAACGTGCTTTTCATGTTGCTAATGTCGCATACTGAGTCGTAACATGTCCTGAGTTGTCGTACGATGTTCAAAGGACTTTGACAAATTCATTAGGTTTATTATGGAGTTTTAAGGTTTTGTTCGGTGTTGTTAGGAGTTGTAAGGTGTACTATATTATACAAACATGCTTTAATGTGCATACAGAGTCGTAAGATGTTCTAAGTTGTCGTATGATGTTCAGAGGACTCGGATGAATTCATTAGGTTTATTATGGAGTATTTTTATTTTACGTACGGTATTATAATGTGTTGTTAGGATTTGTGAGGTTTCGTACTTTTTACCAACATGCTTTTCAAGGTGCTAATGTGACATACAGTGTCGTAAGATATTCTAAGTTTTCGTACAATGTTTAAATGACTCGGAGGAATTCATTAGGTTTTTTTTTTGAGTTTTATAATTTCGTACGGTGTTGTTAGGAGTTTTAAAGATTCCAACATTATACTAACATGATTTTCAAAGTGCTAATATGGCATAAAGAGTCGTAAGATGTCTTAAGTTGGCGTATGACGTTCAAAGGACTCGGACGAATTCATTAGGTGTATTATGGAGTTTTAAAGTTTCGTACGGTGATGTAATATGTTCTTAGGAGTTGTAATGCTTCCTTAATTATTCTAATGTGATTTTCATGTTGCTAATGTCGCATATTGAGTCGTAACATGTCTTGAGTTGTCGTACGATGTTCAAAGGACTTTGACAAATTCATTAGGTTTATTATGGAGTTTTAAGGTTTTTTTCGGTGTTGTTAGGAGTTGTAAGGTGTCCTATATTATACTAACGTGCTTTTCAAGGTGCTAATGTGCATACAGAGCCGTAAGATGTCCTAAGTTGTCGTACGATGTTCAAAGGACTCGGATGAATTCATTAGTTTTATTAGGGAGTATTTTTATTTTACGTACGATATTATAATGTGTTGTTAGGATTTGTGAGGTCTCGTACTTTTTACCAACATGCTTTTCAAGGTGCTAATGTGACATACAGAGTCGTAAGATATTCTAAGTTTTCGTACGATGTTTAAATGACTTGGAGGAATTCATTAGGTTTTTTTTGAAGTTTTATAATTTCGTACCGTGTTGTTAGGAGTTTTAAAGATTCCAACATTATACTAACATGCTTTACAAAGTGCTAATATGGCATAAGAGTCCTAAGATGTCTTAAGTTGGGGTATGACGTTCAAAGGACTCGAACGAATTCATTAGGTGTATTATGGAGTTTTAAAGTTTCGTACGGTGATGTAAGATGTTCTTAGGAGTTGTATTGCTTCCTTAAATATTCTAACGTGCTTTTCATGTTGCTAATGTCGCATACAGAGTCGTAACATGTCCTGAGTTGTCGTACGATGTTCAAAGGACTTTGACAAATTCATTAGGTTTAATATGGAGTTTTAAGGTTTTGTTCGGTGTTGTTAGGAGTTGTAAGGTGTCCTATATTATACTAACGTGCTTTTCAAGGTGTTAATGTGCATACAGAGCCGTAAGATGTTCTAAGTTGTCGTATGATGCTCAGAGGACTCGGATGAATTCATTAGGTTTATTATGGAGTATTTTTATTTTACGTACGATATTATAATGTGTTGTTAGGATTTGTGAGGTTTCGTACTTTTACCAACATGCTTTTCAAGGTGCGAATGTGACATACAGAGTGGTAAGATATTCTATGTTTTCGTACGATGTTTAAATGACTCGCGGGAATTCATTAGGTTTTTTTTGGAGTTTTATAATTTCGTACGGTGTTGTTAGTAATTTTACCGTTTCCATCATTATACTAACATGCTTTTCAAAGTGCTAATATGGCATAAAGAGTCGTAAGATGTCTTAAGTTGGCGTATGACGTTCTAAGGACTCGGACGAATTCATTAGGTGTATTATGGAGTTTTAAAGTTTCGTACGGTGATGTAAGATGTTCTTAGGAGTTGTATTGCTTCCTTAATTATTCTAACGTGCTTTTCATGTTGCTAATGTCGCATACTGAGTCGTAACATGTCCTGAGTTGTCGTACGATGTTCAAAGGACTTTGACAAATTCATTAGGTTTATTATAGAGTTTTAAGATTTTGTTCGGTGTTGTTAGGAGTTGTAAGGTGTCCTATATTATACTAACGTGCTTTTCAAGGTGCTAATGTGCATACAGAGCCGTAAGATGTCCTAAGCTGTCGTACGATGTTCAAAGGACTCGGATGAATTCATTAGGTTTATTAGGGAGTATTTTTATTTTACGTACGGTATTATAATGTGTTGTTAGGATTTGTGAGGTTTCGTACTTTTTACCAACATGCATTTCAAGGTGCTAATGTGACATACAGAGTCGTAAGATATTCTAAGTTTTCGTACGATGTTTAAATGACTCGGAGGAATTCATTAGGTTTTTTTTGGAGTTTTATAATTTCGTACGGTGTTGTTAGGAGTTTCAAAGATTCCAACATTATACTAACATGCTTTACAAAGTGCTAATATGGCATAAGAGTCGTAAGATGTCTTAAGTTGGTGTATGACGTTCAAAGGACACGGACGAATTTATTAGGTGTATTATGGAGTTTTAAAGTTTCGTACGGTGATGTAAGATGTTCTTAGGAGTTGTAATGCTTCCTTAATTATTCTAACGTGCTTTTCATGTTGCTAATGTCGCATACTGAGTCGTAACATGTCCTGAGTTGTCGTACGATGTTCAAAGGACTTTGACAAATTCATTAGGTTTATTATGGAGTTTTAAGGTTTTGTTCGGTGTTGTTAGGAGTTGTAAGGTGTACTATATTATACAAACATGCTTTAATGTGCATACAGAGTCGTAAGATGTTCTAAGTTGTCGTATGATGTTCAGAGGACTCGGATGAATTCATTAGGTTTATTATGGAGTATTTTTAATTTACGTACGGTATTATAATGTGTTGTTAGGATTTGTGAGGTTTCGTACTTTTTACCAACATGCATTTCAAGGTGCTAATGTGACATACAGAGTCGTAAGATATTCTAAGTTTTCGTACGATGTTTAAATGACTCGGAGGAATTCATTAGGTTTTTTTTGGAGTTTTATAATTTCGTACGGTGTTGTTAGGAGTTTCAAAGATTCCAACATTATACTAACATGCTTTACAAAGTGCTAATATGGCATAAGAGTCGTAAGATGTCTTAAGTTGGTGTATGACGTTCAAAGGACACGGACGAATTTATTAGGTGTATTATGGAGTTTTAAAGTTTCGTACGGTGATGTAAGATGTTCTTAGGAGTTGTAATGCTTCCTTAATTATTCTAACGTGCTTTTCATGTTGCTAATGTCGCATACTGAGTCGTAACATGTCCTGAGTTGTCGTACGATGTTCAAAGGACTTTGACAAATTCATTAGGTTTATTATGGAGTTTTAAGGTTTTGTTCGGTGTTGTTAGGAGTTGTAAGGTGTACTATATTATACAAACATGCTTTAATGTGCATACAGAGTCGTAAGATGTTCTAAGTTGTCGTATGATGTTCAGAGGACTCGGATGAATTCATTAGGTTTATTATGGAGTATTTTTATTTTACGTACGGTATTATAATGTGTTGTTAGGATTTGTGAGGTTTCGTACTTTTTACCAACATGCTTTTCAAGGTGCTAATGTGACATACAGTGTCGTAAGATATTCTAAGTTTTCGTACAATGTTTAAATGACTCGGAGGAATTCATTAGGTTTTTTTTTTGAGTTTTATAATTTCGTACGGTGTTGTTAGGAGTTTTAAAGATTCCAACATTATACTAACATGATTTTCAAAGTGCTAATATGGCATAAAGAGTCGTAAGATGTCTTAAGTTGGCGTATGACGTTCAAAGGACTCGGACGAATTCATTAGGTGTATTATGGAGTTTTAAAGTTTCGTACGGTGATGTAATATGTTCTTAGGAGTTGTAATGCTTCCTTAATTATTCTAATGTGATTTTCATGTTGCTAATGTCGCATATTGAGTCGTAACATGTCTTGAGTTGTCGTACGATGTTCAAAGGACTTTGACAAATTCATTAGGTTTATTATGGAGTTTTAAGGTTTTTTTCGGTGTTGTTAGGAGTTGTAAGGTGTCCTATATTATACTAACGTGCTTTTCAAGGTGCTAATGTGCATACAAAGCCGTAAGATGTCCTAAGTTGTCGTACGATGTTCAAAGGACTCGGATGAATTTATTAGGTTTATTAGGGAGTATTTTTAGTTTACGTACGATATTATAATGTGTTGTTAGGATTTGTGAGGTTTTGTACTTTTTACCAACATGCTTTTAGCATGTGACATACAGAGTCGTAAGATATTCTAAGTTTTCGTACGATGTTTAAATGACTCGGAGGAATTCATTATGTTTTTTTTGGAGTTTTATAATTTCGTACGGTGTTTTAACATGTTGTTAGGAGTTGTCAAGAGTCCAACATTATACTAACGTTCTTTTCAAAGTGCTAATATGGCATAAAGAGTCGTAAGATGTCTTAAGTTGGCGTAGGACGTTCTAAGGACTCGGACGAATTAATTAGGTGTATTAGAGTTTTAAAGTTTCGTACGGTGATGTAAGATGTTCTTAGGAGTTGTAATGCTTCCTTAATTAGTCTAACGTGCTTTTCATGTTGCTAATGTCGCATACTGAGTCGTAACATGTCCTGAGTTGTCGTACGATGTTCAAAGGACTTTGACAAATTCATTAGGTTTATTATAGAGTTTTAAGATTTTGTTCGGTGTTGTTAGGAGTTGTAAGGTGTCCTATATTATACTAACGTGCTTTTCAAGGTGCTAATGTGCATACAGAGCCGTAAGATGTCCTAAGCTGTCGTACGATGTTCAAAGGACTCGGATGAATTCATTAGGTTTATTAGGGAGTATTTTTATTTTACGTACGGTATTATAATGTGTTGTTAGGATTTGTGAGGTTTCGTACTTTTTACCAACATGCATTTCAAGGTGCTAATGTGACATACAGAGTCGTAAGATATTCTAAGTTTTCGTACGATGTTTAAATGACTCGGAGGAATTCATTAGGTTTTTTTTGGAGTTTTATAATTTCGTACGGTGTTGTTAGGAGTTTCAAAGATTCCAACATTATACTAACATGCTTTACAAAGTGCTAATATGGCATAAGAGTCGTAAGATGTCTTAAGTTGGTGTATGACGTTCAAAGGACACAGACGAATTCATTAGGTGTATTATGGAGTTTTAAAGTTTCGTACGGTGATGTAAGATGTTCTTAGGAGTTGTAATGCTTCCTTAATTATTCTAACGTGCTTTTCATGTTGCTAATGTCGCATACTGAGTCGTAACATGTCCTGAGTTGTCGTACGATGTTCAAAGGACTTTGACAAATTCATTAGGTTTATTATGGAGTTTTAAGGTTTTGTTCGGTGTTGTTAGGAGTTGTAAGGTGTACTATATTATACAAACGTGCTTTAATGTGCATACAGAGCCGTAAGATGTCCTAAGCTGTCGTACGATGTTCAAAGGACTCGGATGAATTCATTAGGTTTATTATGGAGTATTTTTATTTTACGTACGGTATTATAATGTGTTGTTAGGATTTGTGAGGTTTCGTACTTTTTACCAACATGCTTTTCAAGGTGCTAATGTGACATACAGAGTCGTAAGATATTCTAAGTTTTGGTACGATGTTTAAATGACTCGGAGGAATTCATTAGGTTTTTTTATGGAGTTTTTTAATTTCGTACGGTGTTGTTAGGAGTTTTAAAGATTCCAACATTATACTAACATGCTTTACAAAGTGCTAATTTGTCATAAGAGTCGTAAGATGTCTTAAGTTGCTGTATGACGTTCAAAGGACTCGGACGAATTCATTAGGTGTATTATGGAGTTTTAAAGTTTCGTACGGTGATGTAAGATGTTCTTAGGAGTTGTAATGCTTCCTTAATTATTCTAATGTGATTTTCATGTTGCTAATGTCGCATATTGAGTCGTAACATGTCTTGAGTTGTCGTACGATGTTCAAAGGACTTTGACAAATTCATTAGGTTTATTATGGAGTTTTAAGGTTTTTTTCGGTGTTGTTAGGAGTTGTAAGGTGTCCTATATTATACTAACGTGCTTTTCAAGGTGCTAATGTGCATACAAAGCCGTAAGATGTCCTAAGCTGTCGTACGATGTTCAAAGGACTCGGATGAATTCATTAGGTTTATTAGGGAGTATTTTTAGTATACGTACGATATTATAATGTGTTGTTAGGATTTGTGAGGTTTTGTACTTTTTACCAACATGCTTTTCAAGGTGCTAATGTGACATTCAGAGTCGTAAGATATTCTAAGTTTTCGTACGATGTTTAAATGACTCGGAGGAATTCATTATGTTTTTTTTGGAGTTTTATAATTTCGTACGGTGTTTTAACATGTTGTTAGGAGTTGTCAAGAGTCCAACATTATACTAACGTTCTTTTCAAAGTGCTAATATGGCATAAAGAGTCGTAAGATGTCTTAAGTTGGCGTAGGACGTTCTAAGGACTCGGACGAATTAATTAGGTGTATTAGAGTTTTAAAGTTTCGTACGGTGATGTAAGATGTTCTTAGGAGTTGTAATGCTTCCTTAATTAGTCTAACGTGCTTTTCATGTTGCTAATGTCGCATACTGAGTCGTAACATGTCCTGAGTTGTCGTACGATGTTCAAAGGACTTTGACAAATTCATTAGGTTTATTATAGAGTTTTAAGATTTTGTTCGGTGTTGTTAGGAGTTGTAAGGTGTCCTATATTATACTAACGTGCTTTTCAAGGTGCTAATGTGCATACAGAGCCGTAAGATGTCCTAAGCTGTCGTACGATGTTCAAAGGACTCGGATGAATTCATTAGGTTTATTAGGGAGTATTTTTATTTTACGTACGGTATTATAATGTGTTGTTAGGATTTGTGAGGTTTCGTACTTTTTACCAACATGCATTTCAAGGTGCTAATGTGACATACAGAGTCGTAAGATATTCTAAGTTTTCGTACGATGTTTAAATGACTCGGAGGAATTCATTAGGTTTTTTTTGGAGTTTTATAATTTCGTACGGTGTTGTTAGGAGTTTCAAAGATTCCAACATTATACTAACATGCTTTACAAAGTGCTAATATGGCATAAGAGTCGTAAGATGTCTTAAGTTGGTGTATGACGTTCAAAGGACACGGACGAATTCATTAGGTGTATTATGGAGTTTTAAAGTTTCGTACGGTGATGTAAGATGTTCTTAGGAGTTGTAATGCTTCCTTAATTATTCTAACGTGCTTTTCATGTTGCTAATGTCGCATACTGAGTCGTAACATGTCCTGAGTTGTCGTACGATGTTCAAAGGACTTTGACAAATTCATTAGGTTTATTATGGAGTTTTAAGGTTTTGTTCGGTGTTGTTAGGAGTTGTAAGGTGTACTATATTATACAAACGTGCTTTAATGTGCATACAGAGCCGTAAGATGTCCTAAGCTGTCGTACGATGTTCAAAGGACTCGGATGAATTCATTAGGTTTATTATGGAGTATTTTTATTTTACGTACGGTATTGTAATGTGTTGTTAGGATTTGTGAGGTTTCGTACTTTTTACCAACATGCTTTTCAAGGTGCTAATGTGACATACAGAGTCGTAAGATATTCTAAGTTTTGGTACGATGTTTAAATGACTCGGAGGAATTCATTAGGTTTTTTTATGGAGTTTTTTAATTTCGTACGGTGTTGTTAGGAGTTTTAAAGATTCCAACATTATACTAACATGCTTTACAAAGTGCTAATATGTCATAAGAGTCGTAAGATGTCTTAAGTTGGTGTATGACGTTCAAAGGACTCGGACGAATTCATTAGGTGTATTATGGAGTTTTAAAGTTTCGTACGGTGATGTAAGATGTTCTTAGGAGTTGTAATGCTTCCTTAATTATTCTAACGTGCTTTTCATGTTGCTAATGTCGCATACTTAGTCGTAACATGTCCTGAGTTGTCGTACGATGTTCAAAGGACTTTGACAAATTCATTATGTTTATTATGGAGTTTTAAGGTTTTGTTCGGTGTTGTTAGGAGTTGTAAGGTGTCCTATATTATACAAACGTGCTTTTCAAGGTCCTAATGTGCATATAGAGCCGTAAGATGTCCTAAGCTGTCGTACGATGTTCAAAGGACTCGGATGAATTCATTAGGTTTATTATGGAGTTTTTTTATTTTACGTACGGTATTATAATGTGTTGTTAGGATTTGTGAGGTTTCGTACTTTTTACCAACATGCTTTTCAAGGTGCTAATGTGACATACAGAGTCGTAAGATATTCTAAGTTTTCGTACGATGTTTAAATGACTCGGAGGAATTCATTAGGTTTTTTTTGGAGTTTTTTAATTTCGTACGGTGTTGTTAGGAGTTTTAAAGATTCCAACATTATACTAACATGCTTTACAAAGTGCTAATATGGCATAAGAGTCGTAAGATGTCTTAAGTTGGTGTATGATGTTCAAAGGACTCGGACGAATTCATTAGGTGTATTATGGAATTTTAAAGTTTCGTACGGTGATGTAAGATGTTCTTAAGAGTTGTAATGCTTCCTTAATTATTCTAACGTGCTTTTCATGTTGCTAATGTCGCATACTGAGTCGTAACATGTCCTGAGTTGTCGTACGATGTTCAAAGGACTTTGACAAATTCATTAGGTTTATTATGGAGTTTTAAGGTTTTGTTCGGTGTTGTTAGGAGTTGAAAGGTGTCCAATATTATACAAACGTGCTTTTCAAGGTGCTAATGTGCATACAGAGCCGTAAGATGTCCTAAGCTGTCGTACGATGTTCAAAGGACTCAGATGAATTCATTAGGTTTATTAGGGAGTATTTTTATTTTACGTACGGTATTATAATGTGTTGTTAGGATTTGTGAGGTTTCGTACTTTTTACCAACATGCATTTCAAGGTGCTAATGTGACATACAGAGTCGTAAGATATTCTAAGTTTTCGTACGATGTTTAAATGACTCGGAGGAATTCATTAGGTTTTTTTTGGAGTTTTATAATTTCGTACGGTGTTGTTAGGAGTTTCAAAGATTCCAACATTATGCTAACATGCTTTACAAAGTGCTAATATGGCATAAGAGTCGTAAGATGTCTTAAGTTGGTGTATGACGTTCAAAGGACACGGACGAATTCATTAGGTGTATTATAGAGTTTTAAAGTTTCGTACGGTGATGTAAGATGTTCTTAGGAGTTGTAATGCTTCCTTAATTATTCTAACGTGTTTTTCATGTTGCTAATGTCGCATACTGAGTCGTAACATGTCCTGAGTTGTCGTACGATGTTCAAAGGACTTTGACAAATTCATTAGGTTTATTATGGAGTTTTAAGGTTTTGTTCGGTGTTGTTAGGAGTTGTAAGGTGTACTATATTATACAAACGTGCTTTAATGTGCATACAGAGCCGTAAGATGTCCTAAGCTGTCGTACGATGTTCAAAGGACTCGGATGAATTCATTAGGTTTATTATGGAGTATTTTTATTTTACGTACGGTATTATAATGTGTTGTTAGGATTTGTGAGGTTTCGTACTTTTTACCAACATGCTTTTCAAGGTGCTAATGTGACATACAGAGTCGTAAGATATTCTAAGTTTTGGTACGATGTTTAAATGACTCGGAGGAATTCATTAGGTTTTTTTATGGAGTTTTTTAATTTCGTACGGTGTTGTTAGGAGTTTTAAAGATTCCAAAATTATACTAACATGCTTTACAAAGTGCTAATATGTCATAAGAGTCGTAAGATGTCTTAAGTTGGTGTATGACGTTCAAAGGACTCGGACGAATTCATTAGGTGTATTATGGAGTTTTAAAGTTTCGTACGGTGATGTAAGATGTTCTTAGGAGTTGTAATGCTTCCTTAATTATTCTAACGTGCTTTTCATGTTGCTAATGTCGCATACTTAGTCGTAACATGTCCTGAGTTGTCGTACGATGTTCAAAGGACTTTGACAAATTCATTATGTTTATTATGGAGTTTTAAGGTTTTGTTCGGTGTTGTTAGGAGTTGTAAGGTGTCCTATATTATACAAACGTGCTTTTCAAGGTCCTAATGTGCATATAGAGCCGTAAGATGTCCTAAGCTGTCGTACGATGTTCAAAGGACTCGGATGAATTCATTAGGTTTATTATGGAGTATTTTTATTTTACGTACGGTATTATAATGTGTTGTTAGGATTTGTGAGGTTTCGTACTTTTTACCAACATGCTTTTCAAGGTGCTAATGTGACATACAGAGTCGTAAGATATTCTAAGTTTTCGTACGATGTTTAAATGACTCGGAGGAATTCATTAGGTTTTTTTTGGAGTTTTTTAATTTCGTACGGTGTTGTTAGGAGTTTTAAAGATTCCAACATTATACTAACATGCTTTACAAAGTGCTAATATGGCATAAGAGTCGTAAGATGTCTTAAGTTGGTGTATGATGTTCAAAGGACTCGGACGAATTCATTAGGTGTATTATGAAGTTTTAAAGTTTTGTACGGTGATGTAAGATGTTCTTAAGAGTTGTAATGCTTCCTTAATTATTCTAACGTGCTTTTCATGTTGCTAATGTCGCATACTGAGTCGTAACATGTCCTGAGTTGTCGTACGATGTTCAAAGGACTTTGACAAATTCATTAGGTTTATTATGGAGTTTTAAGGTTTTGTTCGGTGTTGTTAGGAGTTGAAAGGTGTCCAATATTATACAAACGTGCTTTTCAAGGTGCTAATGTGCATACAGAGCCGTAAGATGTCCTAAGCTGTCGTACGATGTTCAAAGGACTCGGATGAATTCATTAGGTTTATTATGGAGTATTTTTATTTTACGTACGTTATTATAATGTGTTGTTAGGATTTGTGAGGTTTCGTACTTTTTACCAACATGCTTTTAAGGTGCTAATGTGACATATAGAGTCGTAAGATATTCTAAGTTTTCGTACGATGTTTAAATGAATCGGAGGAATTCATTATGTTTTTTTTGGAGTTTTATAATTTCGTACGGTGTTGTAACATGTTGTTAGGAGTTGTCAAGAGTCCAACATTATACTAACGTTCTTTTCAAAGTGCTAATATGGCATAAATAGTCGTAAGATGTCTTACGTTGGCGTAGGACGTTCAAAGGACTCGGACGAATTAATTAGGTGTATTAGAGTTTTAAAGTTTCGTACGGTGATGTAAGATGTTCTTAGGAGTTGTAATGCTTCCTTAATTATTCTAACGTGCTTTTCATGTTGCTAATGTCGCATACTGAGTCGTAACATGTCCTGAGTTGTCGTACGATGTTCAAAGGACTTTGACAAATTCATTAGGTTTATTATAGAGTTTTAAGGTTTTGTTCGGTGTTGTTAGGAGTTGTAAGGTGTCCTATATTATACTAACGTGCTTTTGAAGGTGCTAATGTGCATACAGAGCCGTAAGATGTCCTATGTTGTCGTACGATGTTCAAAGGACTCGGATGAATTCATTAGGTTTATTAGGGAGTATTTTTATTTTACGTACGGTATTATTATGTGTTGTTAGGATTTGTGAGGTTTCGTACTTTTTACCAACATGCTTTTCAAGGTGCTAATGTGACATACAGAGTCGTAAGATATTCTAAGTTTTCGTACGATGTTTAAATGACTCGGAGGAATTCATTAGGTTTTTTTTGGAGTTTTATAATTTCGTACGGTGTTGTTAGGAGTTTCAAAGATTCCAACATTATACTAACATGCTTTACAAAGTGCTAATATGGCATAAGAGTCGTAAGATGTCTTAAGTTCGTGTATGACGTTCAAAGGACTCGGACGAATTCATTAGGTGTATTATGGAGTTTTAAAGTTTCGTACGGTGATGTAAGATGTTCTTAGGAGTTGTAATGCTTCCTTAATTATTCTAACGTGCTTTTCATGTTGCTAATGTCGCATACTGAGTCGTAACATGTCCTGAGTTGTCGTACGATGTTCAAAGGACTTTGACAAATTCATTAAGTTTATTATGGAGTTTTAAGGTTTTGTTCGGTGTTGTTAGGAGTTGTAAGGTGTCCTATATTATACAAACGTGCTTTTCAAGGTGCTAATGTGCATACAGAGCCGTAAGATGTCCTAAGCTATCGTACGATGTTCAAAGGACTCGGATGAATTCATTAGGTTTATTATGGAGTATTTTTATTTTACGTACGGTATTATAATGTGTTGTTAGGATTTGTGAGGTTTCGTACTTTTTACCAACATGCTTTTCAAGGTGCTAATGTGACATACAGAGTCGTAAGATATTCTAAGTTTTCGTACGATGTTTAACTGACTCGGAGGAATTCATTATGTTTTTTTGGAGTTTTATAATTTCGTACAGTGTTGTAACATGTTGTTAGGAGTTGTCAAGAGTCCAACATTATACTAACGTTCTTTTCAAAGTGCTAATATGGCATAAAGAGTCGTAAGATGTCTTAAGTTGGCGTAGGACGTTCAAAGGACTCGGACGAATTAATTAGGTGTATTAGAGTTTTAAAGTTTCGTACGGTGATGTAAGATGTTCTTAGGAGTTGTAATGCTTCCTTAATTATTCTAACGTGCTTTTCATGTTGCTAATGTCGCATACTGAGTCGTAACATGTCCTGAGTTGTCGTACGATGTTCAAAGGACTTTGACAAATTCATTAGGTTTATTATGGAGTTTTAAGGTTTTGTTCGGTGTTGTTAGGAGTTGTAAGGTGTCCTATATTATACTAACGTGCTTTTCAAGGTGCTAATGTGCATATAGAGCCGTAAGATGTCCTAAGCTGTCGTACGATGTTCAAAGGACTCGGATGAATTCATTAGGTTTATTAGGGAGTATTTTTATTTTACGTACGGTATTATAATGTGTTGTTAGGATTTGTGAGGTTTCGTACTTTTTACCAACATGCTTTTCAAGGTGCTAATGTGACATACAGAGTCGTAAGATATTCTAAGTTTTCGTACGTGTTTAAATGACTCGGAGGAATTCATTAGGTTTTTTTTGGAGTTTTATAATTTCGTACGGTGTTGTTAGGAGTTTCAAAGATTCCAACATTATACTAACATGCTTTACAAAGTGCTAATATGGCATAAGAGTCGTAAGATGTCTTAAGTTGGTGTATGACGTTCAAAGGACTCGGACGAATTCATTAGGTGTATTATGGAGTTTTAAAGTTTCGTACGGTGATGTAAGATGTTCTTAAGAGTTGTAATGCTTCCTTAATTATTCTAACGTGCTTTTCATGTTGCTAATGTCGCATACTGAGTCGTAACATGTCCTGAGTTGTCGTACGATGTTCAAAGGACTTTGACAAATTCATTAAGTTTATTATGGAGTTTTAAGGTTTTGTTCAGTGTTGTTAGGAGTTGTAAGGTGTCCTATATTATACAAACGTGCTTTTCAAGGTGCTAATGTGCATACAGAGCCGTAAGATGTCCTAAGCTATCGTACGATTTTCAAAGGACTCGGATGAATTCATTAGGTTTATTATGGAGTATTTTTATTTTACGTACGGTATTATAATGTGTTGTTAGGATTTGTGAGGTTTCGTACTTTTTACCAACATGCTTTTCAAGGGGCTAATGTGACATACAGAGTCGTAAGATATTCTAAGTTTTCGTACGATGTTTAACTGACTCGGAGGAATTCATTATGTTTTTTTTGGAGTTTTATAATTTCGTACGGTGTTGTAACATGTTGTTAGGAGTTGTCAAGAGTCCAACATTATACTAACGTTCTTTTCAAAGTGCTAATATGGCATAAAGAGTCGTAAGATGTCTTAAGTTGGCGTAGGACGTTCAAAGGACTCGGACGAATTAATTAGGTGTATTAGAGTTTTAAAGTTTCGTACGGTGATGTAAGATGTTCTTAGGAGTTGTAATGCTTCCTTAATTATTCTAACGTGCTTTTCATGTTGCTAATGTCGCATACTGAGTCGTAACATGTCCTGAGTTGTCGTACGATGTTCAAAGGACTTTGACAAATTCATTAGGTTTATTATGGAGTTTTAAGGTTTTTTTCGGTGTTGTTAGGAGTTGTAAGGTGTCCTATATTATACTAACGTGCTTTTCAAGGTGCTAATGTGCATACAGAGCCGTAAGATGTCCTAAGCTATCGTACGATGTTCAAAGAACTCAGATGAATTCATTAGGTTTATTAGGGAGTATTTTTATTTTACGTACGGTATTATAATGTGTTGTTAGGATTTGTGAGGTTTCGTACTTTTTACCAACATGCTTTTCAAGGTGCTAATGTGACATACAGAGTCGTAAGATATTCTATGTTTTCGTACGTGTTTAAATGACTCGGAGTAATTCATTAGGTTTTTTTTGGAGTTTTATAATTTCATACGGTGTTGTAACATGTTGTTAGGAGTTGTCAAGAGTCCAACATTATACTAACGTTCTTTTCAAAGTGCTAATATGGCATAAAGAGTCGTAAGATGTCTTAAGTTGGCGTAGGACGTTCAAAGGACTCGGACGAATTAATTAGGTGTATTAGAGTTTTAAAGTTTCGTACGGTGATGTAAGATGTTCTTAGGAGTTGTAATGCTTCCTTAATTATTCTAACGTGCTTTTCATGTTGCTAATGTCGCATACTGAGTCGTAACATGTCCTGAGTTGTCGTACGATGTTCAAAGGACTTTGACAAATTCATTAGGTTTATTATGGAGTTTTAAGGTTTTGTTCGGTGTTGTTAGGAGTTGTAAGGTGTCCTATATTATACTAACGTGCTTTTCAAGGTGCTAATGTGCATACAGAGCCGTAAGATGTCCTAAGCTGTCGTACGATGTTCAAAGAACTCAGATGAATTCATTAGGTTTATTAGGGAGTATTTTTATTTTACGTACGGTATTATAATGTGTTGTTAGGATTTGTGAGGTTTCGTACTTTTTACCAACATGCTTTTCAAGGTGCTAATGTGACATACAGAGTCGTAAGATATTCTATGTTTTCGTACGTGTTTAAATGACTCGGTGTAATTCATTAGGTTTTTTTGGAGTTTTATAATTTCGTACGGTGTTGTAACATGTTGTTAGGAGTTGTCAAGAGTCCAACATTATACTAACGTTCTTTTCAAAGTGCTAATATGGCATAAAGAGTCGTAAGATGTCTTAAGTTGGCGTAGGACGTTCAAAGGACTCGGACGAATTAATTAGGTGTATTAGAGTTTTAAAGTTTCGTACGGTGATGTAAGATGTTCTTAGGAGTTGTAATGCTTCCTTAATTATTCTAACGTGCTTTTCATGTTGCTAATGTCGCATACTGAGTCGTAACATGTCCTGAGTTGTCGTACGATGTTCAAAGGACTTTGACAAATTCATTAGGTTTATTATGGAGTTTTAAGGTTTTGTTCGGTGTTGTTAGGAGTTGTAAGGTGTCCTATATTATACTAACGTGCTTTTCAAGGTGCTAATGTGCATACAGAGCCGTAAGATGTCCTAAGCTGTCGTACGATGTTCAAAGAACTCAGATGAATTCATTAGGTTTATTAGGGAGTATTTTTATTTTACGTACGGTATTATAATGTGTTGTTAGGATTTGTGAGGTTTCGTACTTTTTACCAACATGCTTTTCAAGGTGCTAATGTGACATACAGAGTCGTAAGATATTCTATGTTTTCGTACGTGTTTAAATGACTCGGTGTAATTCATTAGGTTTTTTTGGAGTTTTATAATTTCGTACGGTGTTGTTAGGAGTTTCAAAGATTCCAACATTATACTAACATGCTTTACAAAGTGCTAATATGGCATAAGAGTCGTAAGATGTCTTAAGTTGGTGTATGACGTTCAAAGGACTCGGACGAATTCATTAGGTGTATTATGGAGTTTTAAAGTTTCGTACGGTGATGTAAGATGTTCTTAGGAGTTGTAATGCTTCCTTAATTATTCTAACGTGCTTTTCATGTTGCTAATGTCGCATACTGAGTCGTAACATGTCCTGAGTTGTCGTACGATGTTCAAAGGACTTTGACAAATTCATTAAGTTTATTATGGAGTTTTAAGGTTTTGTTCGGTGTTGTTAGGAGTTGTAAGGTGTCCTATATTATACAAACGTGCTTTTCAAGGTGCTAATGTGCATACAGAGCCGTAAGATGTCCTAAGCTGTCGTACGATGTTCAAAGGACTCGGATGAATTTATTAGGTTTATTATGGAGTATTTTTATTTTACGTACGGTATTATAATGTGTTGTTAGGATTTGTGAGGTTTCGTACTTTTTACCAACATGCTTTCCAAGGTGCTAATGTGACATACAGAGTCGTAAGATATTCTAAGTTTTCGTACGATGTTTAAATGACTCGGAGGAATTCATTAGGTTTTTTTTGGAGATTTATAATTTCGTACGGTGTTGTAACGTGTTATTAGGAGTTGTCAAGATTCCAACCTTATACTAACGTGCTCTTCAAAGTGCTAATTTGTCATAAAGAGTCGTAAGATGTCTTAAGTTGGCGTAGGACGTTCAAAGGACTCGGACGAATTAATTAGGTGTATTATAGAGTTTTAAAGTTTCGTACGGTGATGTAAGATGTTCTTAGGAGTTGTAATGCGTCCTTAATTATTCTAACGTGCTTTTCATGTTGCTAATGTCGCATACTGAGTCGTAACATGTCCTGAGTTGTTGTACGATGTTCAAAGGACTTGGACAAATTCATTAGGTTTATTATGGAGTTTTAAGGTTTTGTTCGGTGTTGTTAGGAGTTGTAAGGTGTCCTATATTATACTAACATGCTTTTCAAGGTGCTAATGTTCATACAGAGCCGTAAGATGTTCTAAGTTTTCGTATGATGTTTAAAGGCCTCGGATGAATTCATTAGGTTTATTATGGAGTATTTTTATTTTGACGTACGATATTATAATGTGTTGTTAGGATTTGTGAGGTTTCGTACTTTTTACCAACATGCTTTTCAAGGTGCTAATGTGACATATAGAGTCGTAAGATATTCTAAGTTTTCGTACGATGTTTAAATGACTCCGAGGAATTCATTAGGTTTTTTTTGGAGTTTTTTAATTTCGTACGGTGTTGTTAGGAGTTTTAAAGATTCCAAAATTATACTAACATGCTTTTCAAAGTGCTAATATGGCATAAAGAGTCGTAAGATGTCTTAAGTTGGCGTATGTTAGGGCTATTTCCTTGTTAAGATTTACTTTGTATTTTGTTTATATATTTGTATATAGTTTAGGGTCTATTTTGTTATATTCCTTAAATTTGTATTTGTTTGCTTTAAAGCATGTAGTGAGAGAGTGTGAGGAGAGAGGCTAGATCACAATATTCCCGTAAGAGAGAGAAAATGTGTGTGTGATTTATTTTCTCCTGCACCTTGTATCACAATACTGCTTTGATCATCAATATACAAAGAGAATTATTAGTATGAATTGTGTTAATGATTAAACTGTGTTTTGTGTTTATGTTATTCTGATCATTGAGCGATTTTCACGATCCAATTGAACCTATCAATTGGTATCAGAGTTGTTGGTATTGTGTTCTTCGCTGTTCTTAAGCAAAAACACATCAAAATTGCTCAAATACAATGATCTGAATGAATTGTTAGTGTTTTTAGTTGTGATTCATCATCATAATCACTTCAATACACAACGATTGTGCAGATTTCATCAGATCATCATCAGATCTGAGAAATTAAGAAACTACTGTTCGATCGAATTTTTCACAAATTCATCAAAAATTGGACATGTTTCAGATTGTTTGATATAAGGGATTGTTAATCGGAGTGTTTCACAGCTTGTGTGTGAATTTTGGACAAATTGGACAAGTTTTAGACAAAACCCAGAAAATTCTTATGAAGAAGATGATGAACAGTAAGAACTTGGTTGAAGATTAACTTGCCGGGTGATTAATTTGACTTAAGACAATTTCCTTGGACTTAGATTGGAGAACAAATTAGGTCCTGTTTTGCCGTATAAAGGATTTTGTGCTTGTCGGGTGAAGAATTTGACTTGATTAAGTGTTACTGTTCAGCCGGATCAAACACTGTAGTGCCGGGTAATACACTGTTACGCCGGGTGATTAAGAAAAATTCAGCCGGGTAATCATCAACTGTGTAGCCGGGTGATCAACAACTGCCGTGTGATCGAGTACTGTTCAGCCGGACAAAGCTTTTACCGTGTCAAGATTCTGCCGGGTCAAAGATTATTGACGTGTCAAAGTTTATTCTTATTGCGGGGTAACTGTTCATCCGGGTGAAGAACAAAAAGTTTACAACTGTTGAGCCGGGTAACTATTTGGCCGTGTAAAGACTTTTTCCTGCCGGGTGAAGAACAAAGACACTGTTTAGCCGGTTGAAGAAGGATTTTTCACTGTTTTGCCGTGTGACTCACTTTAGTTGTTTTTAATACTTGTTTCTTATCTTGTCTTTAATTACTTGCTTTTATTTAGTATGTTAATCATTTCTTTTCAAAAATTTAACAAAAACCAAAAATATTTTCTTTAAAAATTGTTAAAATGGCTCCTAACGATGATTCTGATAACCGTGTTCCTAGACTTTTGAATCGTGCAGATTTCAAGAATTGGACCATCAGGTTGAGACATCACTTGTGTTCTATTGACAATGACTTATGGAAGTCAATTGAAAAGGGTCCTCATATTCCAACTCAGACTGCTCCAGACAGTGCAAGTACCTACACCAAAGACTCTACAGAACCTTATCCAGAAGATAATCTGTCAGCAGAAGATTTGAGGAAAGTAAAGAATGATAGCAAGGCTTATTCTTTAATGTGCAAGGGACTACCACTTCAAGTTCTGTCTAGATTGGATGCATATCAGACTGGTTATACATGCTTCAAGGCATTAAAGTCGATATGTGAAGGAGGAGAGCAATTGAGAAGTTTGAAGAAATCAAAGCTGAAAAGGCAATTGGAGTTGTTCGAGCATATTAATGGAGAAACAGTGCACCAGATGATGAACAGGTTTGTTCACTTAACTACTGAGATGTCAAACCTCGGAGTGAAGACTGAACTTCAAGACTTGAATGATCGTTTGTTATGTGCTTTACCATCATCATGGAAGCAGACTGTTACTTTGTTGAAACATACTGAGAAATTTCCAATGGAATTAGATCTGCTTATTGGGAAGATTGAAGAAGTTGAGATTGATGAAGGATCAAGAAATACTGATAGATCAAGCTCACAAACTCAGTATAAGTATGTGGTAAATCCTGCCAATACTGTGGAAAATGCTTTTCTTGCACAAGATGCAATGAAGTTTGAAGAAGATGGTGATTTATTTGTTGGTGCAAGTTTCTACACTGATTCGTCATACTTTCCAAGTTCACCAACTTATTCTCAACCTCAATCTCCACCAAGAGCCCAAGTTCAAAATCAGAATCTGAAGAATCAAGTAGACTGTCAAAATTCAAATGTTCAAGCTAAGGTGAAAGATGTAATGAACATTCTGTTGCAAGATGACGAAACAAAAATTGCCTTCACAGCATTTATGGCAAGTTTCCAGGCATATCAAGGAAGTCACTTAAGTCAAATGGACGTGGTCCTTCAAGACTTATTTGAGATGGATCCAGTTGATGTTGAGGAAATGGATCTTAATTGGCAAATGGTTATGGTTGCATATCGAACACAAAAGCATGCATATGTTAATCGAAGTTATAAGCCCCATGCAAATAAGACAGTTGGATTTGACAAATCAAAGGCCAGATGTTTTAATTGTAACCAGTATGGTCATTTCTCAAGAGAATGCAAAGCTCCCAAGAATCAGAATTTCAATGACCAAGCTAGTTCAAGCAATCAAGGTCAAGGTCAAAGCTCACAACAGTCTTCAAGCTACCAAAGCAGAAATCAACGTTACTTTCAGAAACCATACCAAAGTCTTCCCATGCCGGAACTTAAGGATGAAGGAAAGAAACCAGAAGACCAAACAAAGGCACTGGTAGTGAGTGTAAAAGACGGTTATGATTGGAGTGCATATGCAGAACAATTCACTTCTGATCTTACGTCAAGTTTGGCGCTGGTATGTGAAATTGAAGAAGACTGGTCTGAAGAAGGGGATGGAAAAATGGTTGAAGATGTGAGTGAAGATTCTGAAGATTATGACTGGAGTGCAAAGTCTGATCCTACTGAAGAAACTGAATCTGAAGTTGCGCTGATGGCTACTGCAAATGAATCTTCATCTTCTACTGAACAACCAAAGGTTAGTAATGACTTACCCCCTAACTATGTTCCATTACCTGCTGATGTGAAAGAAAGGTTGTGTTCTGAACAGTGCATTCAACAAGTAGAACATTATCGAACTCATTCATTTAAAGTTGGTGACAAATTAAGTAAACATGAAAAACTTCATGAACAACTTAAAATTGATCATAAAATTTCTGATGAGAAGATTTTGTCACTTAAAGAATCATGGAACAAAACTTTAAAAGAACTGGAATTGGTAACCAAACAACTTGAAGAAATGACAAAGAACTTTGAACAAGAAAAAGTCGCACATGCTGTCACTCAAGTTGAATTAACAAAGGTTAAAAGCTGTAAAACCATGGTCAAACAACTCATCAAAGAAAGAGGTAACAAAACCAAAATCGGGTTGGGTTTTACTCATGAACCAATGCCAAATTCAATCACTCAAACCTTACCGGATAACTTTAATGAATTTGATCATTCACCTGAAAATGAACGTAAATTCAAAGAAATTCAAAGAAGTAAATCCGAGTCCGAAGGATCTGAGGTGCTGATTGAAAGTTTGAAAGAAGAAGATGGAATGACAACTGAAGCTGATGATGAAGCAAGCAACAAGTCTGATAACAAATTAGAGCCTGTTCTGATTCAACTTGTTGAGTATCCGGAACTGAATCCGAAGCCAGAAACGGTGAAGGAAGAAGGTGAATTTTCAGGATACAATGATCCTGAATACATCAGGTGGAAGAAAGAACAAAAGGCGCAAGTTGCTGATCAGTTGATCAAGAAGCAAGAAGTGAAGAAGGCTGAAGTTTTAACTGCAAAGAAGCAGAAATCGAAAGTAATGAACAATCAATCTGAAACAAAAGAATCAAAAGGCAAAAGTGTCTTAAAATCGAATAATAACACCAAAGTTCAAAGTGTTAAAACTGACAAAGTTAAACCTGCCAAGAAAGTGTCAAAAGGTAAAAACATCAAGTTTGTGTCTGCAGGAACGTTTGATTTAAATGGATCTTATGGTAAACCAATCAATTCTCCAATCAAATCTAACTCTGGTCTGAAAACAGGTTCAGGTTCTAAGTCTTCCGCTGTTAATGATAAGAGAATTGAATCCAAAAAGGTGACCAAACAGAACAATTTAAAATCGAACCAAAGTCCCATGCAATCAAAATCACAAACAAAGACTCCACAGAAAAACGTTAATCTAAAACCGAACAACCATGATAATGAATCACGTTTTGGTTCAGCATCAAGAGTTAACAATCGGCTCTTTAGGATTAGCAAGAGACACTGTGAGATATGTGATCGTTATAATCATACAACTGCTGAATGTTTCTTTAACAGGTACTGCAGTTTCTGTGACAAAAGAAATCATTCTTCAGAAGAATGTTTTTATAACAAATTTTGTGATATTTGTGAGAGAAGAAACCATGACACAAAGGATTGTTTCTTTCGATCAAACTCAACAAGGGAAATGACTCCGTTTTCAAATTTTCAAAGAAATCAATCATTTGGTCTTCAAAATATGAATCAAAGTCATTCTCCTGTTTTGAGAAATTTCAATCGAAACAATTCTGTTTCTAACTTTTCAAGAAATGTGCAGGTTAATAATTTTAAGCCAAGAGCTTTGATGGTTAGAAATCAAAAGTTTGAAAATAACCTTGATCCTAAGCTAGAGGAAAGGTTTAGTGCTTTGAGGAGAAAGCAATCAATGAACGCCAATGGGCGAAACAATAGTTATCAGCATCAAAATCTCTTAAATGAAACAAATTTTCAAAATGTTCAATATCAACAAGTTACTATTGCAGATAGATTCGGAAAACCCAAGACCGTGTGGGCCTGGGTTGACCAAACTAACTAAGTGATTGTTGAAATTACAGGTACGCCCAAGAAGACCTATCAACTCATGGTTCGTTGATAGTGGGTGTAGCCGGCATATGACAGGCAACCATGCCTTGCTTCAGGATTTCAAGCTGAAAAATGGTACACACGTTGCATTTGGAGGTGATGCGGGTGGTAAAATAACAGGAGAAGGAACCGTATCAAATGGGGTCATTAGTTTTGATAAAGTCAACTACTGTGCACAGTTGAACTTTAACTTACTAAGTGTATCTCAAATTTGTGATAAATCTTATTCAACTTTATTTGATGATTCTTTCTGTTATATTCTTAAACCAGGTTTCAAGATTGACAATGAATAGGTAGTGGTGAAAGCTCCAAGAGATCGTGATGTATACAAGTTGGATATGTCGCAGATTGACGCTGAAACCGAAACAACATGTCTCATTGCTCATGCTTCAAATGATGAGAGTCAGCTTTGGCATAGACGGCTGGGCCATTCAAACTTCAGAAACATGAATCGTTTGGTGACTGGAAATCACGCTGTGGGAATCCCATCGAAGAAATTCTCTACAACTGATCTCTGTCCAGCATGTTTGAAGGGAAAACAGCATCGCATGTCTTTTAAGTCCAAGCAAGAAAACTCCATTTCAAAACCCTTGCAGATGCTACATATGGATCTTTTTGGACCAACGAATGTGCAAAGCATCGGAAAGAAGTCTTACTGTTTTGTCATTATTGACGATTTCACTAGATTTTCTTGGGTTTACTTTTTGCATGCTAAATCTGAAACAGCTGAATTATTAAAAGAATTTATCATCAAAGTTGAAAATCAATTGGAATGTAAAGTTAAAATTTTAAGAAGTGATAATGGAACTGAATTCAAGAACACTAATGTTGATGTATTTTGTGCAGAAAAAGGAATTGCTAGACAATTTAGTGCTCCAAGAACGCCTCAACAAAACGGGGTTGCGGAACGGAAAAACCGGACACTAATTGAAGCAGCAAGATCCATGCTCGCAGATGCCAAAATCCTATCACTTTTTGGGACGAAGCTATTGCTACTGCGTGTTTTGTACAAAATAGAACATTATTGGTTCAAGATAAACAGAAAACTGCTTATGAGTTGTTATTTGGAAGAAAACCGAATATTTCTTATTTGAAAGCATTTGGTTGTCCTGTAACGATTCTAAATTTAAATGATCATCTCGGGAAATTTGAGTCAAAATCTGACGATGGATTTTTCCTAGGTTATTCGTCTGTTTCTAAAGCTTATCGGGTTTTTAATAGCAAAACAAATACTGTTATTGAAACTATTAACGTCAAGTTTTTAGAAAATTCGTTTCCGTCAGTGGCACATGGACCCGAATGGTTATTTGATTTAGATTCGTTATCTAAATCTTTCAATTCTAACTTATTTGATTTTTCCGGAAAAACAAACAAGGAATCAGGCGACTTAGGATGCTTTAGTGACGATTCTGATAATGACGAGGATGGAAATCTCAACTCAGAATATCAATTCATGTCTTTTCACAATCCTGATCATGTCAAATCCAGTCAAGATCCGGGTCCTTCTGGTTCGCAAGAAGATCAAGAATCAAATAATCTTGAAGAAAATGTGAATCCGCAAATGTCTCCTAATGATGGTGGATCTGTTCAAAATCAACCATCATCAGATCCGAATGCTGAAGTTATTCCAGAATCATTTGATTACTTCATCAATTCACCAGATCAAGTCCCGAATTTCACACCGCATACTTCTTCCATACTACAAGATCTACCAAATCTGAATACTTCTAATCTGGAGAGTCAAGTGCAAGGCGGTGACATACCAATTCATCGAATTCACAAGAAACATCCTGTCTCTCAGATTATTGGGCCATTGAATCAGAGAACTACAAGAAGCCAGAATGAGCAAGCAAATGTCTGTCTTTATTCGTGTTTTCTATCTCAAGTGGTGCCAAAGAACATTTCAGAGGCGTTGCAAGATAACAGTTGGATTGAAGCCATGCAAGAGGAATTACTTCAGTTTCGCAAACAGGAAGTTTGGAAATTAGTGGACTTACCTGAAGGAGAAAATGCGATTGGTACAAGATGGTTGTACAAAAACAAGCCAGACGAACGTGGCATTGTTGTGAGAAACAAAGCGAGACTCATTGCACAGGGATACACTCAGGAAGAAGGCATAGATTATGAAGAGGTGTTCGCTCCGGTCGCAAGACTTGAAGCCATACGCGTCTTTCTTGCATATGCTTCCTTCATGAAGTTTAAAGTATTCCAAATGGACGTTAAAGGCGCTTTTCTGTATGGGCCGATTACAGATGACGTATATGTCAGACAACCTCCGGGTTTTGAAGATCCTGACTATCCTCATCGGGTATACAAGTTGAGTAAAGCACTTTACGGTCTACATCAAGCTCCAAGAATCTGGTATGAGACATTATCCAAGCATTTACTAGAACATGGATTTACAAGAGGACAGATTGATCCAACTTTGTTTATGAAGAGGGAAAATGACGATCTCTTATGTGTTCAAGTTTATGTGGACGATATTATCTTCGGATCAACCAGTGAGTCAATGTGCAAAGAATTTGAGGAAATCATGAAGTGCAGATTCCAGATGAGTTCTATGGGGGAGATTAACTTCTTTCTTGGTTTACAAGTGAAACAATCAGCTGACGGAATTTTCATCAATCAATCAAAATTTGTTGAGAAATTGTTGAAGAAGTTCAAGATGCAAGATTGTCAAACAATTCGAACTCCATCTGATGTGAATTGCAAGATTCAACCGGATCCAAAGGGCAAAGCAGTTGATCAAACACTATACAGATCAATGATCGGTTCTCTGATGTATCTTACTGCTTCAAGACCAGACATCATGTACGCTGTTTGTGTGTGCGCCAGATATCAGTCTGATCCGAGAGAGTCGCATCTTGTTGCTGTGAAGCGTATATTCAGATATCTTAAAGGGAAACCGAATCTTGGGTTATGGTATCCTTATGAAGGAAATTTTGAATTATATAGCTATTCTGACAGTGATTTTGGTGGTTGTGCTCTTGACAGGAAATCGACTACTGGTGGCTGTCAATTTCTGGGTCCTAGGTTTGTCTCTTGGCAATGCAAGAAGCAGACCAATGTTTCTGTATCCACAGCTGAAGCAGAGTATATCGCTGCATCTGCAGGATGTTCTCAAGTTTTGTGGTTACAAAACCAATTGCTGGACTACGGGTTTAACTTTCTAAAAACTCCTATTTACATAGACAATACTGCTGCTATGTTTATTACTGCTAATCCTGTTCAACACTCAAAAACCAAACATATCGAAATTCGATATCACTTTTTAAGAGACAACTCTGAAAAAGGTTTAATAATTTTGATTAAAGTTCATACCGACAAACAACTGGCAGATCTTTTCACAAAATCATTTTTGTCAGGCCGGTTTGAATTTTTAATTCAATCCATAGGATTAATCAATCATGATTGATTCTATTTTTCAAAAACAAAAAGAAAAATCAGAAAATATAAAAGCCAAAAATATAATAAGTTGATGTTAAGTATTGATTCCGTTGTCTTTTATTTTATGTTTTGCATTGTGTGTGTGCATGAAAAAGAAAATAGAAAAGCAAAAACAAAATATAAAAGCAAAAAGAAAGAAAATATCATGTCATAAGAATCTATATTGCACAAAGTGAGAAATGATAGTTACACTAGACATTATTTGTTACATCATTTTTAATAAAGACTGATGAATGTTAATTGATGTGCTAGACAGCTCAGGCAATTAGACTGAAAAAGTAAGTTGATTGTTGACAAACATAAACTTAATGATCTTTGTGTTACGTTCCATTATTATACATGTCTAGATATATATCTTTTGATACATTGCCTGTGATGATAGTTGTGCATGATCGGGTAACGATGTAGTCTATTCAGTGTGATGAACCGCATCGTGAGCTTCTTTGTTGTGGTATCCACAGACCTGAAGTCTCACACGAAGTCTCTTTTGAGCTTCAAGATGCAGCAAAAGATTCCAAAATGGAACAAAAAGAGTCCCAAATGTGGACCAACACCAAACAAAAATTCCAAAAAGGAATTCAGAAGATTCCCAAGGGGAACAATAGGAAAGAAAAATTCCCAAAGATGGAATTAAAAAGAAGTCCCAAAGTGGACCAAATCCGAATAGAACCCAGATTCCACACTGTGTATGACTGTAAGTGACCAGGTTTTGTGTAATATGCATTCATGTAGTGTTTGATAAGGAAATATGTTGACATATGTATACATGTGGGTCACATAAGTCATTCTAATCGAACCTTAATTATCATCATGATACTGAAAAAGTAAGTGTGTCAACTCGAGCTAATTGGTATGTTTTCATATCATCACTCAATCAAGCATAAGTCAAATGTCTATTCAAAACTTGCAAAACATGTTCAGATAATGTGTGGTATGATCTCACTGCGATATTATGATTCATTGCATTGCATATGTCTTTACTTTAATGTGTGTGCTTTGTGTGTGCAGGCATATGGAATCTTTATTGACACATCGACATCCTTGTAAATTAAAAATTTCAAGAAATTTCAAGTTTAGGGGGAGAATAAATTGAAGAAGAAAAATAACTACAAAAATCCAAAAATCAATATTTTTGAATAAGTGTGTTTTGAATGAACAAGATTATGTAGTATGAAAAGCAAAGGTATTGGATGTGTTAAAAACAAACCCAAGGTCTTGTAAATTGTTTTTATGAAATTGCTTCGGGATATAGAAAAATTGGTTGTGCAAAAACATTTTTGAAAAAGAAAAAGAAAAATGAATTTAATTGGAATTAAGGTTATTGTCTTGTTTAATGTTGTTTGATAATTAATGTGACAAAATTCTTTTTAAGGATATCTTGTCTAATTAATATGTCGGAGAATGTTTGCAGGTGCAATAAATGACGTTGAAAAAGTCAACAGACGAGAAAAGTGAAGAAAAATCGCAAAGTGTTATTGCCGGGCAAAGATATCAGACACAACTGTTCTGCCGGGTAATGAACATACTGTTCAGCCGGGTAATGTTGTGATTTTGATACAAGCCGGGTGATTGAGAAAAAGGTGAAGATATTATGACTACTGTGTAGCCGGGCAATGATCATGTCAAATACAGCCGGGTGAAGGTCATAAATATCTGCCGGGTGACAAGTGTTCACTATACTGCCGGGTAAAAGTCTTTTATCTTGCCGTGTAAATGAGTCACTATGTTGCCGTGTGAAGAAGAAAAAGCATGCCGGGTGATACAACTGTGTTGCCGTGTAATGAAGAAAAGCATGCCGTGTGAAAGAGAAAGCAACTATGTTGCCGGGTGATGAAGAAAGCAAGCCGGATGAAGAAGGAAAGCAACTGTGTTGCCGGGTAATGAAGAAAGGTTGCCGGGTGATGTTTGAAGACTACTATTCTGCCGGGTGATTGATAAAACCCATCAGGTGTAGTTGTTCCTAACCTTTACCCGTCACTACAGTGACTTACCCGTCTCTACAGTGTTTGACCCGTCAAGTGTTGTTCATATGTTTGTGACTTGCCTTATGTACTTGACCCGTCACTACAGTACATGACCCGTCACTACAGTACTTGACCCGGCAAAAGCTTATTGGGCCTTTTTATGTTTACCCGTCCCTTTTGTTGACCCGGCACCACAAGTTTGACCTAAATTTTTGACGATATAAATACCCGCCTCTTCACAAACACTTATCATTTCACACATTCACTTTCAAGCAAACACTCTGTACTTAAATCGTCTGTTATCATATTCAATCGTTTTGCTCTGTAACAAGGTTGATCGATTGGATAAGGTGGTGATTTAGTGTTTTTGACCTTGATAGACCTGCAAATCAACTGTTAAAAAGAAAAACGATGATGAACAGTGTTTTGTGCATTGAATCGACACTTTGATTTTGTGTGTTAAAACCAAAATCGAATGTTGTTTTAAGGTTAAAATCTGTCGATCATCAACAATCAATCACTCATTTGCACCAAAACACCTTAAAATCAACTGAATCAATTAAAATTGTGACAACTGTTAAAATCGCCATTGATGAACTTTGAAGCTCTTAAAAATTAACCATCAAAATGATGAAATGTCTGTTTAAAAGTGATCAATGCTTGATAAAACTGAACCAAAACATGATAAACAATTTCATCATAAAAAATGTCAAAATTATGTCTTAAGTGATTAACTGTTAAAATTGAAACATGATGTATAATCTTTAAGATTCAAAGTTGTTTGATTAAAATGATGAAAATCAGGTCATTAGAACAATTTAGAATTTAAAATGATTATGTGAATGTTTTGCTTTCTAACTTTTATTCAAACACTTATGAAAATTTTGATATGTTTTAATGAAGAATCTAACACATTTGTCTTGTTTTGTGTTTGTTTGTGTTTTAAGAGATGGAAATCTCAAGTTTGAGCCTAAACACAATTTGGTGGCAGTTCTAGATGAATCTATCCCTGAAACAGAAGGTTACAGAGATATGATTAAGTTTATCAAAAGGACCAAATATGTGTATGCTATGTGTGCCAAACCGGTCATATATGCAAGGTTGATCAAAAGTTTTTGGAGGACAGCAGAAGTCTTTAGAGAAGAGAATGGAGTTACTGTTGTTCGAGGCAACATAACTAGAGATTTGGTACTGACAGTTTCTGAAGAAGCTATCAGAAATGCCCTGAGAATAGATGAAGATGAGGTTGGGATGAATGATGAGTTGACAATGGACGAGTGCAAATCATGTTTTGTTAATATGGGGCATCCACCTATATTTCCAAAATCACAGTTTTATAGGGCAAAATTGGGAAAGAAGTATAAGCTGTTATGCTATGTTGTGCAACAGTGCATGTCCAGGAGGAGTGCAGGGTTTGATAATTTCCCATCAGATATTGCATCACCGATTGTTGCCATAGCAGAGAATAAGCCATTCAACATGTCGAGATGGATTATGAATGGTTTTGTATTTAACTTGGTGAAAGGCAAGAGGTTTAAGTTTCTTATGTATCCAAGATTCTTACAACTGATGATCAACATTGCCTATCCTATCATCAGATCTGAAGGTTATTCTGGAGGTATTTTATACACTGAGGACATGAACGATCTATCTTACAGAAAGATGAGTATCGGGAATGTGCCTAATGTGGATTTATTTGCTTATATGAGAGATATAGCAAATAATGAAGAAGAAGTTGATGTAGTCTATCATCATATTTCGAATGGAGAGATTGTAAATCCAATGGATCTTGTTGATAGAGAAATTGATGATAGTGATGATGAACATGATGATGGTGGTAATGATGGTGCTGAATCTGAACCTAGTTCAGAGGAGGCAGAGATAGTTGAAAAGGCCGAATCAATGAATTTGGATGTAGAGAATGTTGAAGTTATTGAGCCTATGGTTATAGAAGAACCTGTTGAGGTTGCTTTTGTTGAAGAAGAAGAAATTGCTGAAATTTCAAAGGGTACATCTATTCAGTATGTTAGAAGAAAGAGGTCGAAACCAGTTAAAGAGCCTGTGATTGTAGAGCCTGAAGAGATAGATGTACTTCAGATTGCTCAGGAGGTAATGGCCGAAGCTGAAACTATTGCACAGATAGTTGAGGCTGATGCTGGCGTTACTGATCCTACACTTGTTGATTTACCCACAACATCATCCCAAATTGCTGAAAATATTGAACAAGGTTTGGAGTCTTCACCCAACTTTGTGTCAAAGATTGATGAAAATGAGAATGAGAAGGAGAAAAGAATTGCAGAATTAGAGGAGATGGTTGCAAAGTTGATAGAAGCGAATGATTTGTTGAAAGCTTCTAATGAAAGGAAAAAGAAAAGATTTGATGAGTACTGGGATATTCATAATCAGAATTTGAAAACCTTCAAAAAGTTGGATGAGGATCATGTCAAGCTTGTTGATGAACATGTGAAATTGAAGGACGATTATGAAAAACTGAAGGAGGAGCATGAGAATCTGAAATATGATTACAAGGAACTGAAAGCTGAGTGCAATACATTGGAGGCTGAGAAAGAAATGTTAGAAAAATGGTTGGAGGAAACGAAACCGAAGAAAGCTGGCTCATCATCAGATAAAGATTTTTCAGAAGAAGTAGTTGAAGTGACTGAATCTCAAGTACCGAAAGTTTATTTGACTAGAGCACGAGGTACTACGAATATTGGCATAAGGGTGGAATCACCAATCAATATTCTCGATGAAGCTGTTGCTGGAACTGTCAATATGGACAAAGCTGAGGGAAAAAGGAAGATAGATGCTATACCTGAGATTTTTGGAGATGAAAACAGTTCGAAAAAGGCAAAGACAGATGAGACAGTGCAGATTGAGCCGATTCCATCTGTAGCTGTAGTTGAGACTGAGAAAACTGAATCTGTAGCTGAAACTGAAGTATTTGCTGTCACAGATAGTGAGAAAGAAGTTGGTTCTGAAGAAACAGTTCAGGTTGAGCCGATTCAATCTGAAGCTGTTGATATGCATGAAACTGTAGCTGAAGTTGCAAGTCAGTTTGAGCCGGTTCAAACTGACAATGCACCTATGATTGAAGCATTGGATGATCTGGATGACATAGACTTCACTGAATCTGAAGATGAAGCTGGGCCGGAAACTAATGTTGTTGAAGAGATACCGGATGATTTGGATCAAAGATTCGCTTATCTTGAAAGGATGAAGTATAATCCTGTGTTTCTGAATGGGTTGACTGTGAGCCAGATTAATGAAGAATATGAAAAGTGCTTGATTGCCCAAGACAAAGCTGATGCTGATAAGAAAGAGTTTGTTATTGAGATGGGTGAATGGACTCCAATGCAAGAGAGTTTGAATATAGAAGATTTACCTCCGACTGAACTGTATCACCAAAATCCAGAAGAAATGACTGCTTCAGATATGCGTAGTTGGTTGAGTTCAAGAAATTATCCATATAAGACTTTGAAGAGGTTGAAATCTGAATCTTTGAAGAAAATTGTTGTTAGTTTTATGAAGACTGAAAAAATGTACAATCGTATGTTTTACTTGGACTACAACAATCCTCAGTACTTCGAGTTGACAAAAAGATTCAAAGTTCTTGGACCGAAGGAGATTCCGGTGATGGTTTTACCTGAAAATGCTCATAAGAAAAGGCACGAGTTGATTGATATGTTTCCCAGCGAAGTTAAATCATACAACATACCGATGGATGTTCGGGAATCATGGCATAAGTCAGCCACAGCAGGTGACGTGGTGAGGTCACTGCTGAGCAAAGGTCAGTCCATTGCTGAGTTGCTTGATTCGATGATTGTGCCAGAGAAGAACAAGAAAGTGAAGATCATAGCATGGAAATACGATGAAGTGTTTGATGCTTTCATGATTAAGAGAGTGAATGGTTTATGTGACGTATACCATTACTTCTCGAGCATATTTAAGTTGGAAGTTCAAGATTTGAAGGAGCTGCACAAACTAAGGTTGATAAATCACACGCATGCTGAGCGTGGTGATAAATGTGTAATGCTTCTTGATGCCGGGATTGCTAGACCACCGAAGTATCTTGATTTTAGAGGCCAACAAGAAGATTCAGCATATGTGCAAGCAAAGAAAGAAAGGAAGAAAAAGAGACTTGTTGTTAGTGAAGATATGTATTTAGAGGAATTTTCGGATGAATACTTTGACAAGGTGACAGATCCTGGACTGAAAGTGATTGATGGAAGTCAAATGACGAATCCAATACTTAGAGTGTTTTACAATCAAGAAACATTTGAGTTGAAGCTGGTTAGAAATTTGGAAGATTGGGACAAAGACATGATTACTCTGTTTAGTACCTTTGAGTTGAAACTGCTACATCCTTCATATATCGAGTTTTTGCGAAGTTACAAGATGGAAAAATGTAAGGATAAACTTGCTGAAGCTGATAGAAAGTTGTTCGTTGTGATGATAGAAGTGATTGCTGCTGCTTCAGAAAAGATACGTGTGAGAAAAGCATTGCTCAATTCTAATCTCGTGAGGGTTGATATACCAGAGATAGAATATATGAGGATTAGTAGGAAGGGTACTTTGGAGGTGCAAGTCAAAGGACAGGAGATGCCATTCGAATTTTATGCTAATATTGACTTTGCAGGTTTAAATCTGGATTCACTTAGACGCATGAATGCCTGCCCAATTCTGACAAATGAGTCCAAGCCGAGACAAGCCAAAATTGCTGAAAAGTTCAAGTCCTGTATTGAAGAAGCTCTGAAGGAACAAGAAGAGTACAAAGGAAGAGAGCTGCTGAATGTCAAAGATGAACAGGAAGATTGGTAGAAAGAGATTGATGCTGAACAAAGAAGAAAAAGATTGAAGATTTTGCTGAAGATTCAAAGATAAATCTTAGGGGGAGTACTGTTAGGGCTATTTCCTTGTTAAGATTTACTTTGTATTTTGTTTATATATTTGTATATAGTTTAGGGTCTATTTTGTTATATTCCTTAAACTTGTATTTGTTTGCTTTAAAGCATGTAGTGAGAGAGTGTGAGGAGAGAGGCTAGATCACAATATTCACGTAAGAGAGAGAAATTGTGTGTGTGATTTATTTTCTCCTGCACCTTGTATCACAATACTGCTTTGATCATCAATATACAAAGAGAATTATTAGTATGAATTGTGTTAATGATTAAACTGTGTTTTGTGTTTATGTTATTCTGATCATTGAGCGATTTTCACGATCCAATTGAACCTATCAGCGTATGACGTTCAAAAGACTCGGACGAATTCATTAGGTGTATTATAGAGTTTTAAAGTTTCGTACGGTGATGTAATATGTTCTTAGGAGTTGTAATGCGTCCTTAATTATTCTAACGTGCTTTTCATGTTGCTAATGTCGCATACTGAGTCGTAACATGTCCTGAGTTGTCGTACGATGTTCAAAGGACTTGGACAAATTCATTAGGTTTATTATGGAGTTTTAAGGTTTTGTTCGGTGTTGTTAAGAGTTGTAAGGTGCCCTATATTATACTAACGTGCTTTTCAAGGTGCTAATGTGCATACAGAGCCGTAAGATGTTCTAAGTTGTTGTATGATGTTCAAAGGACTCGGATGAATTCATTAGGTTTATTATGGTGTATTTTTATTTTACGTACGGTATTATAATGTGTTGTTAGGATTTGTGAGGTTTTGATGTGCTAAAAACGGTCTATAAAAATAACTAACGTAAGACTCTATCTAGACACTCGAGTTAAAAACCAATTAACCCTAAACTAGACCTAGCAGACAGGCAAGTGTACCTATCGACTGGAGTATAGTCTACGGAAGACCGGATATCGAACCCAAAGACACTACGAATAAAGTAAACTAAATTGAAAAGGAATATTGATTGATTGGGGGGGGGGGGTTTCTAATAACCTAAGGAAAAGAAATTAAATTTTAACTAATGAATTAATTAAAGATGAACACAACGAACGAAGACCTTGATTAACTTGCAAGATTGGAAAGAATACCACCTAGATGAATCCCGGTTATGACTTATGGCTTTGGTTTGGTTAATTCAAATGTGATGAAACCGAATTTCTAAAGATGCGAACCTTAATAGACCTAAAGGATCCCAGATCATTCTCCAGGTTTGACCGATAAGAATACTTAAGGAACGAATTAAATTATCGGTTGGGTTGAATCACCTTTCGGTCTTTTCAACAATTCTAACATACCCAAATGAAAACTAACCTCTCGATCTAGTTGACACAATACATTATCATGCAAGGGGTAACATGCAAAGGATATATTGAACACAATTAACAAGATAATCACGTATTAGGCAAACCTCCTCTCGGACCGTTCAAACCCTAATTGTTTAACTATCAAGATTAATTGTCTAACTTACTTTTTCAAGCTAAGTTAAGTAGTTCATTAAAGTTTCAATTCAAGTTTTACCAATCCTAATGATCACTACGTCTAGCAATTCATTACACAAATCAATAACACAAGGTCAATGACTTAGCTACGAGAATCAATATGATCACATCAACCACTCAATTCAAGTAAGAACTTAGTAAAACAATAAAAATCAATACTTTAACAACCATACACATTCAACATACCAAGAACATGCAATTTATGCTAGAATTCAAAACATCACATAAAAACAACCGAAACCAATTCCACAATCAATAACCGTTCATCATCTAGGTAGTAATACTAGTTTAGCTACTCATGATCATATCAAAAACATCAAAACATTCTGAGTTTAAAGCAAACATGATCAAAAGTTAATTAAAACAAGAGTTCAAGAAGATTAAAACCCGAAACAACGATCGTTTAGCGTCTCGATGATCCAAGCTTCACTCCCTTGCTTCCCACCTCTTTGAATCACCAAAAATCTCCCTTCTTTATGCTCTAAAACGGCTGGAAAGAACTCCCCACGACTAGGGTTTATAATGTGTTTAAATAGCAAAACCCTAAAAAAATCATGTAATACTGTGCTAGGAGATACGCGCATCATGGACCCCTGTCCTGCGCGTATCGCCTAGAAGGCCTCCAACCAGAAACTTTTTTTTTTCTTTCTTGCTTTCCAACTCCAAGTCTTCTCTTGTGCTTTACTTCATTCCTTTGGATCATTTGCACATTTTTAAGCACCAAAACACCTACATAACACACATATAATTTAGATTCATGTGTCATTCAATAAACATATAAAAACTAAGCGAAACACAAGCATTAAACACGAAATTTGGACGAAAATGATTAACAAAACCATGATGTGTTAGCCACACATCAAAATACCCACACTTAAGCTTTTTTCGTCCTCGAAAAAGTATGCAAATGGAATCACAATCAGGATTTAGTTTCTAACAAGAAAACAATTCAAGCAATTCTCAAACAAGCAACAAGTCAAAGTAATCATCGATAATGTTTCCATCTAACCCTAACACTAACTAATCGGGTCTCTCCTTGTGTTTGCTTTAGTTTAAGTGATATCAATTCATCTACAGGGTCTCACACTTAGGAAGCCACAGTTCAGCCTGTTAATTGTTTCTTTACGAGGCACAGATTAAACCATATAGATTTTTTTTTCTTACCAAAATAACCTAAAGAACTTAACCTAGTTAAGAAATATTGCCATATTAGGGTGATTATTTGATGGATGATACTTACGGGTATAGACTGTTTTTATTCATTTTTTTTTTCTAAAACAAGATCACCTCACCCAGGGGTGTCGGCTCCAAGTCGCTATCCCAGAGGTAGAGCACATGAGGTCTTGGCTCACTTGTTTTATTTTGCTTTTTTTTTTCTTTTTTTTTTATTTGGCTACATTGAGCTCTTTTATTTGAGTTGCTACTTTGAGCACTTTTAGTCTATACCCTATGGACATTGTATGCGGAGCGCCACTTCTTTCACAAGAAGCGTGCTATTAGATCCTATTATGGCAATTATCCTTAACTAGTGTAAGTTCTAAAGCCTACAATGGTGCCTAAGTTTCTTAGTTAAGGCCTTTATGTTTCTCCTAAGATGAAAACCCACGAGACATCTTGATTTAATTAGGTATATTTATAACACTTAGAGAAAACCTTTCAAAGCTAATTGGGTCACCGATTGATTACCATTTGACTAATCACTTGTTTTCAAACCAACAAAAAATGTTTTCTTTGAAAACCAACTCCCAATTCTACTATCATTTTCCATTTAATTGCAACACTTTTTCAAAAACATTTTCAAATTTTTAAATTTTTTTGTATTTTTCTGACACTATTTGACTCAACTAACTAGACTAGACGATAGTCTCCCATACCCACACTTAAACGACACATTGTCCCTAATGTGGCCCGAAAAACGACTCAAAATAAAAACACCAACTAAACTAAAATACTAAAAACTAAAGATAGAAAGTAAAAGGAACAGACTCCCCTGATAATAATGTAGCTTTGCACAAGAAGTCTCGTTCCCGACGATCGTATAACATTTCATTCGCGATCGTCCTCTAATAGAAAAAATCTTGGGATGCCCTTTACAATCTTCATAACAGGCTTCAGATCATCCTCGTCCGAATGGAGATTGAGTACGAACGGACTGATCCAAACCCTACAAAATAAACACAAACATACCCAAGCAGACATCACAGTGTAAAATAAAATACTCAAAACACGTAGGACTGACTCAACATAAAAGGACTAAAATAAAGGTAAATAAAAACCATGCATGTAACTATACAAACTATACACTCAGGATCTCACCTGAGACACTCAACCCTCGACATCCTATCCTGGTTCCTTTGGAACATCCACATCCTTCCTAGGATACCCACACTTATTTTTCAGCACCAGATCCAACCCAATCACATATAACTCGTCATCCCACTCATTCGTCTCTCTCATTGGGTCAGGAATCCTAAACGTAGCACTCTCATCCCCTACCTGCAGTGTTATTTTACCAGCAAACACATCTATCAAAGCACGAGCCGTACGTAAAAGTGGACGACCTAAAATAATCGGGACTCTATGGTCTGCCTCCATATCTAAAATGACAAAGTCCACGGGAAAAACAAACTTATTGATCTTAATCAAGACATTTTCCACTACTCCTCGTGGCTTCTTAATCGAACGATCAGCTAAAGATATGGTCATGCGTGTAGGAACGAGATCTCCTAGGCCTAGCTGCTTATACAATGAATAAGGCATTAAATTCACACTAGCACCTAGATCAGCTAAAGCATGATGAACCGAGGAACTACCAAACATACATGGGAGAGTGAAAACACCCGGATCAGACAATTTCTCTGGTAGTTTGTTCTGCACTACAGCAGAACATTCTTCGTTCAGAACGACATTGGGGAGGTCCTCTAGTTTCTTCTTATTGGAAAGAAGATTCTTAAGAAACTTAGCATATTTAGGCATATGCTGGAGTACCTCAACGAACGGGAGATTGACTTTGAGTTGTTTAAACAACTCCAAGAAATGACCATACTCTCTAAGATACTTCTGTCGAGTTAAACGCTCAGGGTATGGGCACTTACTAAAGTCCTCATCCATATCAGATCTATTACCTTTCTTCTTCTCCCTCACTCTCTCATGCTTAAGCTTACTTGGCTCAGGGTTCACCGGTATCCTATTCTCTTCAACACTAACAGGAACCTCTAGCTCAACCTCCTTCTCTATTGGCTCCTCAACCTGTGGTTTCACTAACTCTGCTCCTCTACCACTACGGGTTGTAACAGCACTAACATTAGCCTTACATTTTCCAAAAGAGGATGAACTAGACTGAGCTGCCTCTAGCTGCTTAGACATATCTCCTACCATCTTCTGCAGGTCTACAAATGCAGCTTGTTGATTTTTCAGTAACAGATCATGCTCCTGCAATCTAAGTTGGGTCTCCTTATCCCTATTCACAATCTGAGATATCAGTTGAGTTTGGGTCATTATCATATCCTTAATCTCCTTAAATTCACTACCACCCAAACTAGACCCTACCGGACCACCATCAAACAAACTCTGACGGGGTGGGAAACCTCTCGATTTCCAATCAGAGTTTGGGTTACCCTTCCATCCTGCGTTTTGTCCCCCAAATGTACCATCACCTCCTACGCTCTGTCCTCCTGCCCAATTCACCTGCTCTTGGCTATTCACTAAACAATCCCTAGTGTCGTGACCTCCTCTACAAATCTCACATCTACTGCTACTTATCTTAAGCTCTCTAACCTCCCTTTGGAGTCCCTCAAGTGCAGCAGCCACGCTAGTATCAGGGGTGACCTGATAAACACCTCGAGCGGTCGAGGTGGGAGCTCTAGCAGCAGGAATGGAATTCCTACTTTGTGGACTCTGCTGTTCAGCCAGTGCGAAGCTCTCAAACATTTCGGTGCACTCCGCCACACTCTTCCTCTCCATAAGATGTCCTCCAGCAGATGTGTTGAACATACGTTGAGTTGGGTAGGTCAGTCCATTATAGAACTTCTCAACTAATGCCCATTGAGTAAGACCATGCTGGGGGCAATGACTTAAGAGCGTTTGAAAACGCTCCCAAGCATCACAGTAACGCTCATCAGGATCCATGCGAAAAGAATGTATTTGATCGCGCATACGAGCAGTTTTGGACGCTGGGTTATACTTCTTTAGAAATTTGGTTTGAAGATCATCCCATGTCGTGATGGAATCCTGGGGAAGAGAATCTAACCAAGTAGAGGCTCGGCCAGATAGAGAGAATGGGAACAACCGGAGATATACCGCATCTCCGGTCACAACAGTGATATTGAACGTATCGCAGATACGAACAAATCGAGAAAGATGCCCGGTGGCATCCTCATCGTCCAATCCATGGAACTGGACCGCAGACGTGATGGTGGACATCACATAAGATGGAATCTGCCAGTTGTTGGTGTTGGCTACCACAGGGCGAGTTATAGCAGATCGAGACCCTGTAATACCATCACTGGCTTGCTGGTGAACCGTAAGACGAGGATTTTGGTCACCCATCGTATCAATAGGAAGAGGAACTAATATGGCACGTTCGATAAGCGTACGGATCCTTTCGTGCAACTCTCTCTCGGGCTCTAAGGAGGGTGGATATTCAAATGGGCCTTGGGAGCGAGTGTGTGGCATAAACTAAAAAAAACTAGATGCTAGACTCGGAAACTAAACTAAAAAAAATAAAAAGCTGACTCTAGAAAACTAAAAACTTAAAGAACTCTAAAATACCAACAAATCCTAATCAAAGCTAGTTTCGCTATTGCCAAGTGTCCCCGGCAACGGCGCCAAAAACTTGATGTGCTAAAAACGGTCTATAAAAATAACTAACCTAAGACTCTATCTAGACACTCGAGTTAAAAACCAATTAACCCTAAACTAGACCTACCAGACAGGCAAGTGTACCTATCGACTGGAGTATAGTCTACGGAAGACCGGATATCGAACCCAAAGACACTACGAATAACGTAAACTAAATTGAAAAGGAATATTGATTGATTGGGGGGGTTTCTAATAACCTAAGGACAAGAAATTAAATTTTAACTAATGAATTAATTAAAGATGAACACAACGAACGAAGACCTTGATTAACTTGCAAGATTGGAAAGAATACCACCTAGATGAATCCCGGTTATGACTTATGGCTTTGGTTTGGTTAATTCAAATGTGATGAAACCGAATTTCTAAAGATGCGAACCTTAATAGACCTAAAGGATCCCAGATCATTCTCCAGGTGTGACCGATAAGAATACTTAAGGAACGAATTAAATTATCGGTTGGGTTGAATCACCTTTCGGTCTTTTCAACAATTCTAACATACCCAAATGAAAACTAACCTCTCGATCTAGTTGACACAATACATTATCATGCAAGGGGTAACATGCAAAGGATATATTGAACACAATTAACAAGATAATCACGTATTAGGCAAACCTCCTCTCGGACCGTTCAAACCCTAATTGTTTAACTATCAAGATTAATTGTCTAACTTACTTTTTCAAGCTAAGTTAAGTAGTTCATTAAAGTTTCAATTCAAGTTTTACCAATCCTAATGATCACTACGTCTAGCAATTCATTACACAAATCAATAACACAAGGTCAATGACTTAGCTACGAGAATCAATATGATCACATCAACCACTCAATTCAAGTAAGAACTTAGTAAAACAATAAAAATCAATACTTTAACAACCATACACATTCAACATACCAAGAACATGCAATTTATGCTAGAATTCAAAACATCACATAAAAACAACCGAAAGCAATTCCACAATCAATAACCGTTCATCATCTAGGTAGTAATACTAGTTTAGCTACTCATGATCATATCAAAAACATCAAAACATTCTGAGTTTAAAGCAAACATGATCAAAAGTTAATTAAAACAAGAGTTCAAGAAGATTAAAACCCGAAACAACGATCGTTTAGCGTCTCGATGATCCAAGCTTCACTCCCTTGCTTCCCACCTCTTTGAATCACCAAAAATCTCCCTTCTTTATGCTCTAAAACGGCTGGAAAGAACTCCCCACGACTAGGGTTTATAATGTGTTTAAATAGCAAAACCCTAAAAAATCCCGTAATACTGTGCTAGGAGATATGCGCATCATGGACCCCTGTCCTGCGCGTATCGCCTAGAAGGCCTCCAACCAGAAACTTTTTTTTTTCTTTCTTGCCTTCCAACTCCAAGTCTTCTCTTGTGCTTCACTTCATTCCTTTGGATCATTTGCACATTTTTAAGCACCAAAACACCTACATAACACACATATAATTTAGATTCATGTGTCATTCAATAAACATATAAAAACTAAGCGAAACACAAGCATTAAACACGAAATTTGGACGAAAATGATTAACAAACCATGATGTGTTAGCCACACATCAGGTTTCGTACTTTTTACCAACATGCTTTTCAAGGTGCTAATGTGACATACAGAGTCGTAATATATTCTAGACACGAACTAGGCCTGTCCCGGGATATGATTTAGTTATGAACTAGACCCAACGGGCTTGGCCTACTTGTATTTTATTCGGCTTGACCGAATCCACCCAAAACCCATCACGTAAATAATTAATTCTCAAAACAAAGTAGGTAATACAAATTAATAACTACATGAAGACATTTATGAATGTTGATAACCTCATTCCTATTTTCTCTCTATTACTTACGTTCCATGCCCCCACTCACCAATAAAAAAATAAATAAATAAAAAAATAAAATAAAAAGAATAAAAATAAATAAATAAACAAATAAGAAGAACACATAATATTCCTACAAAATCTCACCCAAATTGATTAACTCCATATACTTGCAAATCATTCCCTTCTTGTTAGCAAGCACTACACATTCACGTTTATTTATTTTTATTATATAACAAAACTTAGTAATCTACAATATCTCACAAATATTTGACAAATTAGGTTCCTTGTAGATCTCTCCATAATCCATCGAAGATTGCAAAACAAGTCAATATCTTTCCATATCTTTTCAATTCCAATAAAAGATATTGGAATAAAACATACATGCAATTGACCATTGAGAATTCATGCAAAATATCTACAAGGATACACCCCTTCCATAGACATGAACTTCTTCTTCCTTAAATCTCATCCACCATTACAACAAGAAATAAACACTCTACCATTCTTTAAAACTCTCTTTTCCTCCAGCTTTTGACTCAACATTCTCAAGAACCACAAACATTTCAAAGTATCCCTCATTTGAAACCAAGGTAAAGATGTGATTCACATTAGATTCTTGCAAACACCCTTGTTTTAATTCTTGATTCTTTAACCACTAATGAATCCTATGATGTTCCAGCCGTGATCAGGACCCGGTACACACTCAACCGTCTTAATCTTGCTGCTGTGATATCATCAAAAAAAAAACCAACCGGGTTCGATTTCTACACCTCCAAACATCAAACTTGTAAGAAATAATACCATTATGTTGTATGTTGCATCGTAACTACTTCCAATCTATCTTTGCAGAAAAACACCAGCCTTCTTGTCCTCATCCTCGACTTAAAACAGTCCTACACCAGCCCCTTGTTCGCAGAAAACAGTCCTAGCGAGGTAACTCGGAAACACAACTCAAAAATCCGAAATTCTAACTTCAAATCTACCATTTCTACAAACTATTGTACTAATTGACTAACCCTTCATAACCCACGAATTTGACAGCTCTTGTAGACCCATTCAAGCTCCTTAAAGTCGTGAACTTTAGCCCTACCAAAAGGTACTCAAATTCCTTCTGAAAAACCGTTGTTATATACGTTAAATATGAAATTTAACATTGTTTTAGACACATGTGACGTCTAATTTGACCAACACATTAAGAATGCTAAACACAAGCATAAAATACCTTTTAAATCTGGTCTATGACATTCGTCGCATAAAAACCCGTTAAACCTACTAAAACCGTAAAAACCGGTAAAAGCGTTTCGTAATAAACTCGTCTATGCAAAAACCGGACTTTATCAACCAATGATAGGTTCAATTGGATCGATAATATCGCTCAATGATCAGAATGATTCATACACAAAACACAGTTCAATCATAAACACAGTTCATTACTAATAATTCTCTTTGTATATTGATGATCAAAGCAAGTTTGTAGTACAAATGCAGGAGAAAATAAATAACACACACTTAGTTCTCTCTCTAACGTGAATAGTGATCTCGCCTCTCTCCTCTCACTCTCTCACTACATGCTTTAAGCAACAAGATACATTTTAGGAAAAATAACAAAATAAACCCTAAACTATACATAAATGTATAAAACAAGTACAAAGTAAATCTTAACTAGAAATAGCCCTAACAGTACTCCCCCTAAGATTTATCTTTGGACTTCAACAAAATCTTCGAACAATTTTCTTCTTTTGCTTGTTCAGCTTCAATCTCTCACCAATCTTCAGGTTCATCTTTAACATCCAGCAACTCTTTTCCTTTATATTCTTCTTGTTCTTTCAACGCTTCCTCGATGCATGACTTGAATTTTTCTGCCATCTTTGCTTGTCTAGGCTTTGACTCATTTGTAAGGATATCACATGCATTCATTCGTCTCAGATTGTCAAGAGTTAAACCTGCAAAATCAATGTTAGCGTAAAATTCAAATGGCAGTTCTCTCCCTTTGACTTGCACTTCCAAAGTACCCTTCGTAGTAACTCTCATGAACTCTATCTCTGGAATATCGACCTTCACAAGGTTAGCATTGAGTAATGCCTTCCTTAGCCGAATCTTCTCTGACGCAGCAGCAATCACTTCAACCATTACCATAAACAGATTTCGATCAGCTTCAGCAATTTTGTCTTTACATTTCTCCATTTTGTAAGTTCTCAAATGATCGATGTATGATGGATGTAGCAACTTCAGCTCGAATGTACTGAATAAGGTGATCATATCCTTATCCCAGTCCTCCAAGTTTCGTACTAGTTTCAACTCAAAAGTTTCCTGATTGTAGAAAAACTTAAGAATTGGCTTTGTAGCTTGAGTGCCATCTATTACTTTCAACCCCGGATCAGTTACCTTGTCAAAATATTCGTCAGAAAATTCTTCCAAATACATATCTTCACTCACCACCAACTTCTTTTGTTTTCTCTGTTTCTTCGATTGAACATAGGCACTATCCTCCTGTTGACCTCTGAACTCTAAGTATTTCGGTAACCGGCTTATCCCAGCATCAAGGAGCATTACGCATTTATCACCACGCTCAGCATGCGTGTGATTGATCAATCTCAGCTTGTGCAGCTCCTTCAAATCTTGCACCTCTAACTTGAAAATACTAGAGTAATAATGGTATACATCGCATAAACCATTTACTCTTTTGATCAAGAACGCATCAAACACCTCGTCATACTTCCATGCAATGATTTTTACCTTTTTGGATTTTTCCGATACGATCATGGAATCAAGAAGTTCAGCAACAGACTGACCCTTGCTCAGCAGTGATCTCACAATATCACCTGCTGTGGTTGATTTATGCCATGATTCTCGTACGTCCATAGGCACATTGTATGATTTGACTTCACTCGGAAACATATTAATCAATTCTTTCCTCTTTTTGTGCGCATCTTCTGGTAAAGCCATTACCGGTATCTCTTTTGGTCCGAGAACTTTGTATCTCTTAGTCAGCTCATAGTATTGAGGGTTGTTGTAATCCAGATAGAACATCCGATTGTACATCTTCTCAGTCTTCATAAAGCTTACAACTATTTTCTTCAAAGATTCATGTTTCAACTTCTTCAAAGTTCTATATGGATAGTTCCTCGAACTCAACCATTCTCGCATATTTCTGCTGGACATTTCTTCCGGATTTTGATGATAAAGCTCTGTTGGAGGTAAATCATCAATGTTAAGGCTTTCTTGAAGTGGTGTCCATTCTCCCATCTCAACTACAAACTCTTTCTCATCAGCTGCTGCCTTATCTTGAGCTATCAGACATTTCTCATACTCTTCGTTGATTTGACTCACTGTTAGCCCATTCAGATATACTGGATTGTATTTCATCTTCTCAAGATAAGCAAATCGTTCAGGCAGGTCAGCTGGAATCTCATGATCAGGGTTAGGTTCAGGCTCAACTTCTGGTTCAGATTCTGTGAAATCTATATCATCAAGATCATCTAGTGCCTCAATCATTGGTGCAGTTTCAGTTTGAACCGGCTCAAACTGAAATGCTTCTTCAGTCATTTTTTCTGGCATAGTCTCAATCAATTCAACTACTTCAGGCACTTCTTCAACCAATACAGATTCAGATTGAATCGGCTCAATCTGAACTGTTTCTCCAGTTTCAGCTACTTTCACAGTATCATCAACCTTTGCCATTTCTACCACCTCAGTTTCAGCTATAGTCACAGATTGAATCGGCTCAATCTGCACTGTCTCATTAGTTTTTGCTTTCTTTGAAACAGATGCTTCTTCAGTAATCTCCGGCACAGCATCTAACTTTCTTTTTCCCTCAGCCTTGTCAGAAATGACAGAATCAGCAACAGCTTCATCGGGAATAATTATTGGAGATTCAACCCTTATACCCACATTCTTTGTACCACGCGCTCTAGTATAGTACACTTTGGCTTGCTTAGTCACTTCAATCACCTCATCCGAAAAGTCTTTATCTGATGTAGACCCTGACTTCTTTGATCTAGTTTCTTCCAACCATTTTTCCAACATTTCTTTTTCAGCATCAAGAGTATTATTACATTCTGCCTTCAACTCTTTATAATCATACTTCAAATTTTCATGTTCCTCCTTCAAAGTTTCATGGTCAGACTTCAACTTTCCATAATCCTCCTTCATTTTCAAATAATCAACATTTAAAGCTTTGAAAGTTTGAAGATTCTGATTATGAGTGGCCCAAAACTCTTCTAACCTTTTCTTCTTTCGATCATTTGATGCCTTTAACTGTTCATTCGCATCCAAGAGTTTTGCTACCAACTCTTCTAAATCAGCAATTTTCTTTTTATCCTCATTTACATCAACACTTGAAGCAATTTTTGGTGAAGACTCCAAAGATTGTTCAATGTTTTCAGCTGCTGGAGATAATGTGGTGGGTATGTCAACTGGAACAGATACTGTAATGCCAGCATCAGTGTCATCAACTATTTGTGCAATAGTCTCTACATCGGCCATTACTTCCTGAGCGATCTGAACCACATCTATCTGTTCAGGCTCATCAACACATGCTATCAAACTTGGTTTCTCCACAATCACAGACTTAGATCTTCGAGACCTAACATACTGAACATTAATATTCCTTGGCGTTTCAATGTCAACCATTTCAGCCACACTAACAACCTCAACAGGTTCTTTACTCGCAACTGGTTCAACAACTTCGACATTTTCTATCTCCAACTCCATTGGTTCAGCTACCTCAATATTCTCTGCCTCCTCTGAAATAGATTCAGCATCATCATAACTATTTCCATCATCACCACCATCATCATTATCATCACTATCATCATCATTATCATCTTCATCACTTTCTTCTTCTTCTTCGTCCTCAGATCCATCTTCTTCATCTTCTGGATGACGAGCAGCATACTCATCATCATCCAACAGATTGTCAGGCACCTCATCAACAAGGTCCTGTGGATTTACTATCTCTCCATGTGAAATATGATGGTATACAGACTCAATGTCCTCCACATTATTTGCTATATCTCTCATATAGTCAAATAACTCAACACTTGGCACATTTCCGATACTCATCTTCCTATAAGATAGATCGTTCATGTCTTCAGTATATAGTATCCCTCCAGCAAATCCTTCATCTCTGATAACAGGATATGCAACATTAATCATCAATTGCAAGAATCTCGGATACATGAGGAACTTGAATCATTTGCCTTTCACCAAATTAAATACAAAGCCATTCATAATCCATTTCGACATATTGAATGGCTTGTTCTCTGCAATAGCAACAATTGGGGATGCTATGTTAGAAGGAAAGTTATCAAAACCAGCACTCCTTCTTGACATGCACTGCTGAATCACATAGCACAATAACTTCCATTTCTTCCCCAATTTAGCTCTGACAAATTGTGACTTTGGAAATACAGGAGGATGACCCATATTCACAAAGCACGCTTGACATTCAGCATTTGTCAACTCATCATTTGCACCTATCTCATCCTCATCAATCCTTAATGCTGTTCTGATAGCTTCTTCAGATACAGTCAATATCAACTCTCTTGTGATATTCTCTCTAACAACAGTCACTCCAGCTTCATTTCTAACCACCTCAGCCGTCCTCCAAAACCTTTTGATCAATCTTGCATATATGACCGACTTAGCACACATAGCATAAACATACTTTGTCCTCTTGATAAATCTCATCATGTCTCTATATCCTTCAGTCTCAGGAATAGACTCATCCAAACATGCAACTAAATTGTGCTTGGGCTCAAACTTCAAATTCTCCATCTGTTAAAACAAAAACACAAACACAAACAAGACAAATGTGTTAGATTCTTCATTAATAAATTTCAAATTTTCATAAGTGTTTGAACAAAAAGTTATAAAAGTAAAACATTCACATAATCATTTTAACTCCTAAATTGATCTAACAAACTGATTTTCATCATTTCGATCAAAACAACTTTGAACTCTAATGATCATACAACATTTTGCAATTTAACAGTTTAACACTTAAGAACACAAATTTGACATTTGTAAGATGAAGTTATTTAACAAGTTTTAGTTTAGTTTTAACAAGGATTTGTCACTTTTAACACATATTTCATCATTTTGAAGTTAACATTTAAGAGCATTTAACAGGTCATCAATGGCGGTTTCGACAGTTATACGCATTTTGGTTGATTCTGTTGATTTTAAGGAATTTTGTTGCAAATTAATGATTGATTGTTAATGATCGACAGTTTTTGCACTTAAAACAACATTCGATTTTAGTTTTAACACGCAAAATCAAAGTGTCGATTCAATGATCAAAAACACTGTTCATCATCGTTTTTCGTTTTACCGATCGATTTGCAGGTTTATCAAGATCAAATCACTTAAACAATACCTTATTCAATCGATCAGACTTGTTACAGAACAAACGATTGAATATGATAATCAAACGATTTAAGTGCAGGGGATTTGATTGAAAATGTGAGTGAAAAATGATAAGTGTTTGTGAAGAGGCGGGTTTTTATATGGTTGAAAAATTAGGTCAAACATGAGGTGCCGGGTCAACACTTTGGGACGGGTAAGCATAAAAGCCCAATAAGCCTTGACGGGTCAAGCACTGTTGAGACGTGTCAGTCACTGTTGGGACGGGTCAAGTACTTGGGACGGGTCACAACATGAGACGGGTCAACACAACACCATGTAAAAACACTTGACGGGTCAATCACTGTAGAGACGGGTAAGTCACTGTAGAGACGGGTTGTAAAACCCTAAATTTTGACGTAAGTATATGTCGATAATGGGTGGGTGTTCATGTAAATAGCACGTTGAATAAAAAGTCCTAATGTATAGTGATAAACCCTAGGAGTGATAAAGGAATTAAAATGAAGAACGTGGGCGAAAACGGAACTCAAATCGGAGTTATAACGAAGCGGGAAATGCGAAAACACCCGAGGAATGCCCGAAAACTTCATTCGAGCATATCTTGACTTAGAAGAAGAGTTACGGAGCCCATAATATATGAATTCCACGTGTTTCGACGAGAGGAATCTGAAAATGTGGGTTAGGCGACCCATGTATCAAAGGGTAGTCCCCTGCGCGTATCGCCTAGTGCCAGTCAGGTGCAAAACAGTTGGCAGCCACTCACCATCTACGCGATACGCGCAGATGGTGCATGTGGGCTGCGCGTAGCGCCTAGAACAGCCCGACCAGCCTATTTAAAGGGGTGCAACCCCCCTTCACTCCTTGCTCATTTCCTTTCTCTCTTTAGAACTTTTTAGAGAGAGAAACACCCTAGTTTTGTTGTGGAATCGGGCCTCGTGTGCGGTACCCTGCGTCGTGACGTTCCTTCGAGTCTCGGGCGCGTGAAGATCTCTTGGCGTGCGTCGAGGTTCTGCCCGAGTGAAGAACGGTGCTCGTCAAGGTGTTGCGCGATTGAAGATCGGTGATCGACGAGGTAATGGTCTTTCATTCTCGATTAGTTTAGGACGGGAATCGGGTTGGGAACCCGATGGGAATGCGGGGTGAAGATACCCGGATAGCACGAGGGACGTGCTAGGGGAAATGGTTGCGGGATTAAACACCCGCAACTAACGGGTAGATTACCCGGGGAGGGTGCGGGTTGAATATCCGTACCCTAGGGGTATGATATCCATTGTGAACTGGTAACATATCTCTGTAGGATTCGTTTAGATCCCCGAGGTATGGGAATTGGTAAGCGTAGGTGGCAACGACTTGTATCTAGTCGTATGCTTCGCTAGTTATGCCCTAGGACTTACATAGTCTTAGGAATCGTTATTTATAACGTTGTGATATCACGTTATAGGTGGATTATAGCTATTGAAGTTGATTGTCAGTATAGCTATTTGTGTTGATTGCAAAGATAGTCATTTGGATTGATTATCGGGATTAGATCAAGGAACGAAGCTAGTTGTGAGCTTGTTGTGATCTTGTTGAGGTGAGTTCATACACTTAAACTCTTTTGAAATGATGGTATGTTTTACAAAACTGGATGTGTTGCTTAAACCTGTTTTGGTTGCAAATGATTGTGAGTTTTTGTATAAACTCTTTTGCATTGGTTGTGTTCTTAAACTGTTGTTTTTGAACGCTTGGCTAGCATTCTACGGTAAATATCGGGCAATACCACTTCTGTTTTTAGGGTACGGGCGGTAAACTCGGTGAAGGGTATATGCATATATTCTGCTCCAGCGCAGACGTGCCTGACGGAGTTGTTGAGGGGTTTATCGTATTGACTGTGTATATTTATCTGATAATGCTAGTATGTTTATGAAATGCTTGTAAGTGATGGAGTTAGTGGTAACTCTTTGATCAATGGAGCTTGGTAACTTGTTGATCAGGTTTTTACAAGTATTTGGTTGAATGTTGAAATGTTTTGTAAAATGTTTTATTATGAACTCACCAGCGTAAGCTGACCCTTTCTTTTAAAACTTTTTGGCACACATCCTAGGTGCCGAGCGATGCAGGAAAACACTGTTGAGGCTAGAGCAGGTAGAGGGCTTGCGGGCTTAGAAGATAGACGCTCTGGACCTAGAATAGTTGCTAGCTTTAGTTTGTTAATGTTATGTATCAAACAAACAATTGTCGCTTTGTAATCAATGTATTGTATATATGAAATTTAATGTATGCACAACTTTAAGATTTAAGCTGTGTGTATGTTTGTTTGTTGATTCCGCTGCGTTGCTCCTGATATCCATCCGTCACACGCATGTAAACCCCCCGGGCACCTGGGACCGCCCGCCGTGTTGGGGTTGTGACAGGCTTGGTATCAGAGCCGTAGTTTAAGTGAACTAGGTACAAGCTTAGTATCTAGACTTAAACTAAGATGAGATAAGATAGGATAAGTGCCTGCATAGGTGTATTGAAGTTGCCTTTCTGGAAAGGAAAATGGGTTTTGGTATGAACGTGGCGGAGAATGGCTAAGAACACGATCAGCGCGGTAAATAAATAATTGCAACTGGCCACTGTCATTATTTGTTTACAAGCACTATATTGTTCTTAATCATGATCCATCATGTGAATACTGACTCCATGCTCTCTTTTGTAGGTAGAGTTATGGCTGGTAAAAGGAAAGGTAGCGGTAGACGTCCTCCTACAAGAAGAAGTACTAGGACGAACACGAATAAAGAAACTGATAACGCTGAGACTATCGAGAATCATGATAATGACGGAGAGGAAGTTATCATGACGGAAACCCAGTTTAATTCGGCGGTTGCTGATCAAGTCTCCAAGGTACTGGAAACCACGTTGCCTAGAATCTTAGACTCTGCATTGCAGAGGAGATCAAATGAAGGGAACCGTGGAGGCGGTGATGGTAGTGGTGGTACTGAAGGCACCAGAGGCAGTGGTGGTACTAGAGGTAGTGGTGGCACGGGAAGTGGTGGCGATGCTAGAGGCGGTGATGATACTGGTGGAAACAATGGCGGGAGAATCCTAAAGAAAGGTTGCTTGTATAAAGGTTTTAAGGATTGTACTCCTAAACCCTTCAATGGAAAAGGTGGTGCCATAGCGACGTACAATTGGATTTCTGCGATGGAAGCTGTGATCAACATCAGTGAGTGCCGAGAAGATCAAGCGGTCAAGTACGCTGCTCATTCGTTTGAAGAAGAAGCTATGCACTGGTGGAAGACGATAGTCCAAAGGAAAGGACAAGCCACTATCGATAGCATGAGGTGGAATGACATGAAGGAGTTGGTACTCCAACAATTCTGTCCGCAGAATGAGTTGGACAAGATGGAGATGGAGTTTCTTCGGCTAGAGGCTGGATCGATGACACATCGTGAATACACCGCGAGATTCAACGAGATGGCTTTGTTGGTTCCCCACTTAGTCACTCCTGAGTCCAGAAGGTTGAGATGTTATATCCAGGGGCTTCCACCAAAGGTCCGAACACATGTAAAGGCAAAAGGACCAACAACCTTTGATGAAGCAGTCGTACTGAGTGCAATCATCTATGATGAGGTGCAAAGTCAAGAGGCACATGAAGGAGAAAGGAAGAGGAAGGCGGAGGATAAGAAGAGTGGTTCTGGCAGTAGATTCAAGTTCAAAAGGGGAGAAGGTGGTAGCAAAGGTAAGGAGAAGGTAGTATAGGAATCTCAAGAGAGGAAGTGTTACAGATGTCAGCAAGCGGGACATCTCGCAAGATCGTGTCCGACATTTAAGTGTTTTAATTGTCAGGAAATTGGGCATTATAAGAGTGAATGCCCCAAAATCCAGAAAACGCAAGGAGGAAAGAACCCAGCCAAAGGGCAGGTGTCTGTTATGAAGAAGGGAGGTGAGAAGGAAGTGAATGAGGATGCTGTGGCAGGTATGTTCCCTCTAAACAACGTATATGCTAAGGTTTTATTTGACACGGGTGCAAATAAGAGTTTTGTGTCAACTTCCTTTGGTAAATACCTAGGAAAAGAACCTGTAGTGTTAGATCTTGCTTATGAGGTAGAAACCGCAATGGAGGAAGTGATGTGATAACAGTAGTGTATAAGGATTGTTTGCTTAATTTAAATGGTGTCGAGTTTCCAGTTGATGTTATGCCTATGAACTTGTGTGGTTATGATGTAGTCATAGGAATGGACTGGTTAACTTATAATCGAGCCCAAGTTGATTGTGAGAAAAAGTTGGTTAGGGTATGTAAGTCAGATGCTGAAACATTAGTGGTTAAGGGAGATAGTATCGGAGGTAATATCCGGATTATATCTGCAATTAAGGCTAGTAAATGTTTGATGAGAGGTTGTGAGGCTTTTATAGCCTATGCTTTAGATGCTAAGCCCGAAAAACAGATATCGGATATTCCAGTCGTGTGTGATTACCCTGATGTGTTTCCTGATGACTTACCTGGACTCCCTCCCAACCGACAAATCGAATTTCGAATCGATTTAATACCTGAAGCAAGGCCGATTGCGAAGGCTCCTTATCGTTTGGCGCCTTCCGAATTGCAAGAGCTGATGAAGCAAGTCCAGGAGTTGCTCGACTTAGGCTTCATTAGACCAAGTTCATCCCCTTGGGGTGCACCAGTTCTGTTTGTGAAGAAGAAGGACGGCTCCATGCGGATGTGCATCGGCTATCGTAAGCTGAACAAGCTGACTATTAAGAACAAGTATCCCTTGCCAAGGATAGACGATTTGTTTGATCAGCTGCAAGGAGCCAGCTATTTCTCCAAGATCGATCTTAGGTCTGGATACCATCAACTGAAGGTGCGGGAAGAAGATATTCCCAAGACGGCTTTTAGAACCCGTTATGGGCACTATGAGTTTTTGGTTATGTCCTTTGGATTAACCAATGCCCCTGCAGCATTCATGGATCTCATGAACAGAGTCTGCAAGCCGTACTTAGACAAATTCGTAATTGTCTTTATCGATGATATTTTGGTCTATTCGAGAGATCAAAATGATCATGCTGAACACTTGAAGAAGGTTTTGGAAACTCTCAGGCAGGAGAAGCTGTATGCTAAGTTCTCCAAGTGTGATTCTTGGAAGAGAGAAGTTCAATTTCTCGGGCATGTGATTAATGAAGCTGGTGTTCAGGTAGATCCAACTAAGATAGAGGCTATAATGAAATGGGAAGTCCCGAAGACTCCCACGGAAATTAGAAGCTTCTTAGGCTTAGCTGGGTACTACCGAAGATTTATCAAAGACTTCTCCAAGATTGCTACACCGATGACTGCATTAACGCGGAAGAAGGCTGAGTTCAAATGGGGACCCGAGCAAGAGGAAGCGTTTAGTGTCTTGAAGAAGAAGCTTTGTAGTGCTCCAATTCTTTCATTACCCGAAGGTAATGAGGATTTTGTGGTATGTTGTGATGCCTCGCTTAATGGTCTTGGTTGCGTGCTGATGCAACGAGAGAAGGTCATTGCCTATGCATCACGACAATTGAGCGTTCATGAGAAACGTTACACCACACATGATTTGGAATTAGGTGCCATAGTGTTTGCCTTGAAGATGTGGCGACATTATCTTTATGGTACTAAATTCGTGATATATTCCGATCACAAAAGCCTTCAATACCTTTTTGATCAGAAGGAGCTAAATATGAGGCAACGTAAATGGATGGAATTGCTTAGCGATTATGATTGTGAGATCAAATACCACCCTGGCAAGGCCAATGTGGTAGCGGATGCCCTATGTCGGAAGGAGAGGGTTAAACCCATTAGAGTAAGGGCTTTGAAGATCATTGTAACGATTGATTGGAAGGATCAGATCGTTGAAGCTCAGACATATGCCTTGAAGGAAGAAAACATCAGGAAGGAGCGAATGGTGGGAAAGGAAGGTTTGTTGACAAAAGGAAAGGATGAGATCCTAAGGTTTGGGTCAAGAATTTGGATTCCAAAGTTTGGAGGAATTCAGGATAAGATTCTTGACGAAACCCACAAGTCTAAGTACTCGATTCATCCTGGAACGGATAAGATGTTCAAGAGCTTGAAAGAACATTATTGGTGGCCTAATATGAAGAGATCAATTGCACAGTATGTGCAAAGGTGCTTGACTTGTTTACAAGTTAAGATTGAGCATCAGAAACCAACAGGTCTGTTACAACAAATAGAATTGCCAGTTTGGAAGTGGGAAAGAATAACAATGGATTGTGTTACGAAGCTCCCAACAACTCGTGCAGGGCATAATGCCATATGGGTGATTGTGGATCGATTGACCAAGTCGTCCCATTTCATACCATATAACGAGAGCTACTCACCAGAGAAGATGGCGAAATTGTATATCAAGGAGATTGTGAGTAGACATGGCGTGCCACTTTCGATCATCTCTGATAGAGATAGTCGATTCACGTCAAGGTTTTGGTCGAGTTTGCAAAAAGATCTAGGAACTAGATTGAATTTGAGCATGACATATCATCCTCAAACTGATGGGCAGAGTGAGCGTACGATCCAAACCCTTGAGGATATGCTGCGTGCGTGTGTGATTGACTTTAGTGGTAGTTGGGATGAATTCTTACCATTGGTTGAGTTTTCATACAACAACAGTTATCACACCAGCATAGGGATGGCACCGTTTGAAGCACTTTATGGAAGAAAGTGCAGAACTCCTATTTGTTGGACGGAAGTTGGGGAGGATCAGTTGTGTAGTACAGAGATGATGCTGGAAACAACTGATAAAATCCAACTGATTAGGCAAAGGCTGAAAGCTGCCCAGGATAGGCAGAAAAGTTACGCTGACGTCCGTAGAAGGCCTTTAGAATTTAAAGTTGGAGATTACGTGATGTTGAAAGTATCTCCTTGGAAAGGAGTGGTGAGGTTTATCAAACGTGGAAACTTAGCCCCGAGGTACATTGGTCCATTTAAGGTCGTTGCGAGAGTTGGGAAAGTTGCTTATAAGATGTAGTTACCGGAAACCTTGAAAGGTGTACACGATACCTTTCATGTGTCAAACTTAAGGAAATGTTTGGCAGATCCAAATCAAGCTGTACCTCTCGAAGATGTTCAAGTAAGCGAGAAGCTATCTTTTACAGAGAGGCCGGTAAAGATTCTTGATACGCAAGAAAGGAAATTGAGAAAGAAAAGAATCCGGTTAGTGTTGGTCCAATGGGAAGGACAAAGAGGACCGGAGAAGACTTGTGAATTGGCTAGTGAGATGAAAGCCAAATATCCTCAGTTATTTTTGTAATACTCGAATTTCGAGGACGAAATTCTTTTAAGGAGGGGAGAAATGGAAAACCCTAAATTTTGACGTAAGTATATGTCGATAATGGGTGGGTGTTCATGTAAATAGCACGTTGAATAAAAAGTCCTAATGTATAGTGATAAACCCTAGGAGTGATAAACGACTTAAAATGAAGAACGTGGGCGAAAACGGAACTCAAATCGAAGTTATAACGAAGCGGGAAATGCGAAAACACCCGAGGAATGCCCGAAAACTTCTTTCGAGCATATCTTGACTTAGAAGAAGAGTTACGGAGCCCATAATATATGAATTCCACGTGTTTCGACGAGAGGAATCTGAAAATGTGGGTTAGGCGACCCGCGCATCAAAGGGTAGTCCCCTGCACGTATCGCCTAGTGCCAGTCGGGTGCAAAACAGCTGGCAGCCACTCACCATCTACGTGATACGCGCAGACGGTGCATGTGGGCTGCGCGTAGCGCCTAGAACAGCCCGACCAGCCTATTTAAAGGGGTGCAACCCCCCTTCACTCCTTGCTCATTTCCTTTCTCTCTCTAGAACTTTTTAGAGAGAGAAACACCCTAGTTTTGTTGTGGAATCGCGCCTCGTGTGCGGTACCCTGCGTCGTGACGTTCCTTCGAGTCTCGGGCGCGTGAAGATCGCTTGGCGTGCGTCGAGGTTCTGCCCGAGTGAAGAACGGTGCTCGTCAAGGTGTTGCGCGATTGAAGATCGGTGATCGACGAGGTAATGGTCTTTCATTCTCGATTAGTTTAGGACGGGAATCGGGTTGGGAACCCGATGGGAATGCGGGGTGAAGATACCCGGATAGCACGAGGGACGTGCTAGGGGAAATGGTTGCGGGATTAAACACCCGCAACTAACGGGTAGATTACCCGGGGAGGGTGCGGGTTGAATATCCGTACCCTAGGGGTATGATATCCATTGTGAACGGGTAACATATCTCTGTAGGATTCGTTTAGATCCCCGAGGTATGGGAATTGGTAAGCGTAGGTGGCAACGACTTGTATCTAGTCGTATGCTTCGCTAGTTATGCCCTAAGACTTACATAGTCTTAGGAATCGTTATTTATAACGTTGTGATATCACGTTATAGGTGGATTATAGCTATTGAAGTTGATTGTCAGTATAGCTATTTGTGTTGATTGCAAAGATAGTCATTTGGATTGATTATCGGGATTAGATCAAGGAACGAAGCTAGTTGTGAGCTTGTTGTGATCTTGTTGAGGTGAGTTCATACACTTAAACTCTTTTGAAATGATGGTATGTTTTACAAAACTGGATGTGTTGCTTAAACCTGTTTTGGTTGCAAATGATTGTGAGTTTTTGTATAAACTCTTTTGGATTGGTTGTGTTCTTAAACTGTTGTTTTTGAACGGTTGGCTAGCATTCTACGGTAAATATCGGGCAATACCACTTTTGTTTTTAGGGTGACGGGCGGTAAACTCGGTGAAGGGTATATGCATATATTTTGCTCCTGCGCAGACGTGCCTGACGGAGTTGTTGAGGGGTTTATCGTATTGACTGTGTATATTTATCTGATAATGCTAGTATGTTTATGAAATGCTTGTAAGTGATGGAGTTAGTGGTAACTCTTTGATCAATGGAGCTTGGTAACTTGTTGATCAGGTTTTTACAAGTATTTGGTTGAATGTTGAAATGTTTTGTAAAATGTTTTATTATGAACTCACCAGCGTAAGCTGTCCCTTTCTTTTAAAACTTTTTGGCACACATCCTAGGTGCCGAGTGATGCAGGAAAGCACTGTTGAGGCTAGAGCAGGTAGAGGGCTTGCGGGCTTAGAAGATAGACGCTCTGGACCTAGAATAGTTGCTAGCTTTAGTTTGTTAATGTTATGTATCAAACAAACAATTGTCGCTTTGTAATCAATGTATTGTATATATGAAATTTAATGTATGCACAACTTTAAGATTTAAGCTATGTGTATGTATGTTTGTTGATTCCGCTGCGTTGCTCCTGATATCCATCCGTCACACGCGTGTAAACCCCCCGGGCACCTGGGACCGCCCGCCGTGTTGGGGTTGTGACACGGGTAAAGGTTAGGAACAACTACACCTGTTTGGTTTTACTCATCACCCGGCAGTATAGTAATCTTCACAACATCACCCGGCTTGCATAGTGATCTTCATCACCCGGCAACACAGTTGTCTTTTATCACCCGGCATGCTTTCTTCATCACCCGGCAACACAGTGTTTACACTATTACCCGGCGACACAATGTTACACTTACACGGCAAGATAACTTCTCTTTTACCCGGCTGTACAGTGAATATTTCTTCACCTGGCTGTATAGTAACACAACTTTGTCACACGGCAGATATTAGACTCCTTCACCCGGCAGATATTAGACATGTTCATTGCCCGGCCATACAGTAGTCATAATATCTTCACCCGGCTTCACTTCTTTTTCTCAATCACCCGGATCATATCAGACTCACAACTTTACCCGGCTGAACAGTGTCTTCATTACCCGGCAGAATAGTTGTTTCTGATATCTTTGCCCGGCTACAACACTTGAGCAATTTTTCTCAAATTTTCTCGTCTGTTGACTTTTTCAACTGCATTTATTGCACCTGCAAACATTATCGACATATTAATTAGACAGGACATCCTTATTAGGGTTTGTCACATTAATTAATCAACAACATTTCTAGGGCAACAAAATTTAATACAATTAAATTGCCTTTTCTTTTTCTTTAATTTTCACAAAAATATTTTTGCACAACCAAAATTTCTATATCCCGAAGCAATTTCTGAAAAACACATCACAAGACCTTGGGTTTGTTTTTAACACATCCAATACCTTTGCTTTTCATACCACACATCTTGTTCATTCAAAACACACATATTCAAAATATTTTTGGATTTTTGCAAATCATTTTCTTCTTCAATTTATTCTCCCCCTAAACTAGAAATTTCTTGAAATTTTTAAGTTTAACAAGGATGTCGATGTGTCAATAATGATTCCAAAAGCCTGCACAACCAAAGCACACACATTAAAATAAAGACATATGCAATGCAATGAATCAAAATATCGCAGTGAGATCATACCACACATTATCTGAACATGTTTTGCAAGTTTTGAATAGACATTTGACTTATGTTTAATTGAGTGATGATATGAAAACATACCAATTAGCTCGAGTTGACACACTTACTTTTTCAGTATCATGATGAGATTAAGGTTCGATTAAAATGACTTATGTGACCCACATGTATACATATGTCAACATATTTCCTTATCAACCCCCACTTGAATGCATATTGCACAAAAACCTGGTCACTTACAATCATAAACAGTGTGGAATCTGGGTTCTATTCGGATTTGGTCCACTTTGGGACTTCTTTTTAATTCCATTTTGGAATTTTTTTTATTTCCTATTGTTCCCCTTGGGAATCTTCTGAATTCCTTTTTGGAATTTTTTTTTTGTTTGGTGATGGTCCACATTTGGGACTCTTTTTGTTCCAACTTTGGGAATCTTTTGCTGCACCTTGAAGCTCAAAAGAGACTTCGTGTGAGACTTCAGGTCTGTGGGTACCACAACAAAGAAGCTCACGATGCGGTTCATCACACTGAATAGACTGCATCATTACCCGATCATGCACAACTATCATCACAAGCAATGCATCAAAAGATATATATCTAGACATGTATAACAATGGAACTTAACACAAAGATCATTGAGTTTATATTTATCAACAATCAACTTACTTTTTCAGTCTAATTGCCTGAGCTGTCTAGCACACCAATTAACATTCATCAGTCTTTATTAAAAATGATGTAACAAATAATGTCTAGTGTAACTATCATTTCTCACTTGTTGCAATATAGATTCTTATGACATGATATTTTCTTTTTCTTTTTGCTTTTATATTTTGTTTTGTTTTTCTTTTTCATGCACACACACAATGCAAAACAATAAAATAAACGACAAAGGAATCAATATTTGACATCAACTTATTCTATTTTTGGCTTTTATATTTTCAAATTTTTGTTTGATTTTCAAAAATTAGAATTAATCGTGGTTGATTAACCCTATGGATTGAATTAAGAATTCAAACCGGCCTGACAGGAAAGATTTTGTGAAAAGATCTGCCAGTTGTTTGTCGGTATGAACTTTAATCAAAATTATTAAACCTTTTTCAGAGTTGTCTCTTAAAAAGTGATATCGAATTTCGATATGTTTGGTTTTTGAGTGTTGAACAGGATTAGCAGTAATGAACATAGCAACAGTATTGTCTATGTAAATAGGAGTTTTGAGAAAGTTAAACCCGTAGTCAAGCAATTGGTTTTGTAACCACAAAACTTGAGAACATCCTGCAGATGCAGCGATATACTCTGCTTCAGCTGTGGATACAGAAACGTTGCTCTGCTTCTTGCATTGCCAAGAAACAAGTCTAGGACCCAGAAATTGACATCCACCAGTAGTCGATTTCCTGTCAAGAGCACACCCACCAAAGTCTCTATCAGAATAACTATATAATTCAAAATTGCCTTCATAAGGATACCATAACCCGAGATTCGGTTTCCCTTTAAGGTATCTGAAAATACGTTTAACAGCAACCAGGTGCGACTCTTTTGGATCAGACTGATATCTTGCGCACACACATACAGCGTACATAATGTCTGGCCTTGATGCAGTAAGATACACCAGTGAACCAATCATTGATCTGTAAAGTGTTTGATCAACCGATTTGCCTTTTGTATCCGGCTGTATCTTGCAGTTCACATCAGATGGCGTTCGAATAGTCTGACAATCCTGCATCTTGAACTTTTTCAGCAACTTCTCAACAAATTTTGATTGGTTGATAAAAATTCCGTCTGCTGATTGTTTTACTTGCAATCCGAGAAAGAAATTAATCTCCCCCATCGAACTCATCTGAAATCTTGACTTCATGATTTCTTCAAATTCTTTGCATATGGACGCACTGGTTGATCCAAAGATGATATCATCCACATAAACTTGAACACATAGAAGATCTTCATTTTCCCGCTTCATAAACAAAGTTGGATCAATCTGACCTCTTGTAAAACCATGTTCTAGCAAATGTTTAGATAACGTCTCGTACCAAATCCTTGGAGCTTGATGTAGACCATACAAAGCTTTGCTTAATTTGTATACACGATGTGGATAATCAGGATCTTCAAAACCCGGAGGTTGTCTGACATATACATCATCGGTAATTGGTCCATACAGAAAAGCGCCTTTGACGTCCATTTGGAACACTTTAAACTTCATGAAAGAGGCATACGCTAGAAAAACGCGAATAGCTTCAAGTCGAGCGACCGGAGCAAACACCTCTTCATAGTCAATACCTTCTTCTTGAGTGTAACCTTGTGCAATAAGTCTCGCTTTGTTTCTCACAACAATGCCACGTTCATCTGGCTTGTTATTGTACAACCATCTTGTACCAATCGCATTTTCTCCTTCAGGTAAGTCCACTAATTTCTAAACCTCTTGTTTGCGAAATTGAAGTAACTCCTCTTAGCTTCAATCCAACTGTTATCTTGTAACTCTTCTGAAATGTTCTTCGGAACCACTTGAGAAAGAAAACATGAATAAAGACAAACGTTTGCTTGCTCAGTTTGACTTCTTGTAGTTCTCTGATTCAACGGCCCGATAATCTGCGAGACAGGATGTTTCTTGTGAATTCGATGAATTGGTATGTCATCTCCTTACACTTGACTCTCCAGATTAGACTGATTCAGATTTGGTAGATCTTGCAGAATTGTAGAAGTATGCGGAGTGAAATTAGGAACTTGATCCGGTGAATTGATGAAGTAGTCAAACGAATCTGGAACAACTTCAACATTCGGATCTGATGATGGTTGATTTTGAACAGATCCACCATCATTAGGAGAACTTTGTGGATTAACATCACCACCAAGAATATTCGATTCTTGATCTTCTTGAGAATCAGAAGGACCCGGAGCTTGACTGGATTTGACATGATCAGGATTATGAAATGACATGAATGGATACTCAGAATTAAGATTGCCATCATCGTCATTATCAGAATCGTCACTAAAGCATCCCAAGTCACCTGATTCTTTTCTCGCTTTTCCTGAAAAATCAAACAAGTTAGAATTGAAAGATGTTGATAACGAATCTAAATCAAACAACCATTCGGGACCATGCGCCACTGACGGAAACGAATTTTCTAAAAACTTTACGTTAATAGTTTCAATAACAGTGTTTGTTTTGCTATTAAAAACCCGATAAGCTTTAGAAACAGACGAATAACCAAGGAAAAATCCATCGTCAGATTTTGACTCAAATTTCCCGAGATGATCACTTAAATTTAGAATCAATACAGGACAACCAAATGCTTTCAACTAAGAAATATTTGGTTTTCTTCCAAATAATAACTCATAAGATGTTTTATTTTTATCCTGAACCAATAACGTCCTGTTTTGTACAAAACACGCAGTAGCAATAGCTTCGTCCCAGAAAGTGATAGGGATTTTGGCATCTGCGAGCATGGATCTTGCTGCTTCAATCAGTGTCCGATTTTTCCGTTCTGCAACCCCATTTTGTTGAGGCGTTCTTGGAGCACTAAATTGTCTAGCAATTCCTTTTTCTGCACAAAACAAATCAACATTAGCGTTCTTAAATTCTGTTCCATTATCACTTCTCAAAGTTTTCACTTTACAATCCAACTGATTTTCAACTTTGACAATAAATTCTTTTAACAACTCAGCAGTTTCAGATTTAACATGCAAGAAATAAACCCAAGAAAATCTAGTGAAATCGTCAATAATGACAAAACAATAAGACTTCTTTCCGATGCTTTGCACATTTGTTGGTCCGAAAAAATCCATATGTAGCATCTTCAAGGGTTTTGAAATGGAGTTTTCTTGCTTGGACTTAAAAGACATGTGATGATGTTTTCCTTTCAAACATGCTAGACAGAGATCAGTTGTAGAGAACTTCTTTGACGGTATTCCTACAGCATGATTTCCAGTCGCCAGACCATTCATGTTTCTGAAGTTTGAATGGCCCAGCCGTCTATGCCAAAGCTGACTCTCATCATTCGAAGCATGCACAATGAGACAAGTAGTTTCGGTTTCAGCATCAATCTGCGACATATCAAGCTTGTATACATCACGATCTCTTGGAGCTTTAACCACTACCCATTCATTGTCAATCTTGAAACCTGGTTTGAGTATATAACAGAAAGAATCATCAAATAATGTTGAATATGATTTGTCACAAATTTGAGATACACTTAGCAAATTAAAGTTCAACTGTGCACAGTAGTTGACTTTATCAAAGCTAGTGACCCCATTTGTCACGGTTCCTTCTCCAGTTATTTTACCACCGGCATCACCTCCAAATGCAACATGTGTACCATTTTTCAGCTTAAAGTCTTGAAGCAAGGCATGGTTGCCTGTCATATGCCGGCTACACCCACTATCAACGAACCATGAGTTAATAGGTCTTCTTGGGCGTACCAGCATTTCAACAATCACTTAGTTAGTTTGGTCAACCCAGGCCCACATGGTCTTGGGTTTTCCGAATCTATCAATAACAGTAACTTGTTGATAATGAAGATTTTGAAAATTTGTTTCATTTGAGAGATTTTGTTGAAAACTGTTTCGCCCATTGGCTTGAATCGATTGCTTTCTTCTCAAAGCACTAAACCTTTCCTCTAACTTAGGATCAAGGTTATTTTCAAATTTCTGATTTCTTACCATCAAAGCTCTCGGTTTAAAACTGTTAACCTGCACATTTCTTGATGAAAAGTTATTAGAAATTGAATTGTTTCGATTGAAGTTTCTCAAGACAGGAGAATGACTTTGACTAACATTTTGAAAACCAAAAGATTGATTTCTTTGAAAATTTGGAAACGAAGTCATTTCTCATGTTGAGTTTGTTCGAAAGAAACAATCCTTTGTGTCATGATTTCGCCTTTCACAAATATCACAAAATTTGTTATAAAAACATTCTTCTGAAGAATGGTTTCTTTTGTCACAGAAACTGCAGTACCTGTTAAAGAAACATTCAGCAGTTGCATGATTATAACGATCACAAATCTCACAATGTTTCTTGCTAATCCTAAAGGGCCGATTGTTAACTTTTGATGTTGAACCCACTCGTGATTCATTATCAGTTTTGTTCGGTTTTAGATTAACTTGATTCTTTTGTGGAGATTTTGTTTGTGAATTTCCTTGCGTAGAAACTTGGTTCGATTTTAACACACCTTGTTTGGTTAAACTTTTTGATTCAATTCTTTTATCATTGACAGCGGAAGACTTAGGACCTGAACCTGTTTTCAGACCAGAGTTAGATTTGATTGGAGAATTGATTGGTTTACCATAAGATCCGTTTAAATCAAAAGTTCCTACAGACACAAACTTAATTGTTTTTCCTTTTGACACTTTCTTTTTGAAAGGTTTGACATTGTCAATTTTAACATTTGAAGCTTTGGTATTGTCATTCGATTTTATGACACTTTTACCTTTTGACTGTTTTGTTTCAGATTTATTGACTTTCGATTTTAATTTCTCCATTTTTGCATTCGAAACTTCAGCCTTTTTCACTTCTTGCTTCTTGATCAGTTGATCAGCAACTTCTGCTTTCTGCTCATTCTTCCATTTGATGTATTCAGGATCATTGTATCCCGAAAATTCACCTTCTTCCTTCACTGTTTCTTCTGACTTCGGATTCAGTTCCGGATACTCAACAAGTTGAATCAGAACAGGCTCTGATTTGTTGCTAGCTTCATCATCAGCTTTAGTTGTCACGCCATCTTCTTCTTTCTAACTTTCAATCAACACTTCAGATCCTTCGGATTCGGATTTACTCCTTTGAATTTCTTTAAATTTTCGTTCATTTTCAGGTGAATGATCAAATTCATTGAAATTTTCAGGTAAAGTTTGTGTGATTTAATTAGGCATTGGTTCATGAGTGAAACCCAACCCTGTTTTGGTTTTGTTACCTCTTTCACTTACTAGTTGTTTTGTTACCTCTTTCAGCTTTAGTTGTCACGCCATCTTCTTCTTTCTAACTTTCAATCAACACTTCAGATCCTTCGGATTCGGATTTACTCCTTTGAATTTCTTTAAATTTTCGTTCATTTTCAGGTGAATGATCAAATTCATTGAAATTTTCAGGTAAAGTTTGTGTGATTTAATTAGGCATTGGTTCATGAGTGAAACCCAACCCTGTTTTGGTTTTGTTACCTCTTTCACTTACTAGTTGTTTAACCATTGTTTTACAACTTTTCACTTTTGTTAATTCAACTTGTGTGACAGCATGAGCAACATTTTCTTGTTCAAAGTTCTTTGTCATTTCTTCAAGTTGTTTTGTTACCAGTTCCAGTTCCTTTAAGGTTTTGTTCCATGATTCTTTAAGTGACAAAATCTTCTCATCAGAAATTTTGTGATCAATTTTAAGTTGTTCATGAATTTTTTCATGTTTGCTTAATTTATCACCAATTTTAAATGAATGAGTTCGATAATGTTCTACTTGTTGAATGCACTGTTCTGAACATAACCTTTCTTTCACATCAATAGGCAAAGGAACATAGTTAGGGGGTAAATCAGTACTAACCTTTGGTTGTTCAGTGGATGACGAAGACTCACTGGATGTAGCCATCAGCGCAATTTCAGACTCAGATTCTTCAACAGGATCAGACTTTGCACTCCAGTCGTATTCTTCAGAATCTTCACTCACAGCATCTGATACTTTAACATCCCCTTCTTCAGACCAATCTTCCTCGATTTCACATACTAATGCCAAACTCGATGTAAGATCAGATGTGAATTGTTCTGCATATGCACTCCAGTCATAACCATCTTTCACACTAACCACCAGTGCTTTAGTTTGATCTTCTGGTTTCTTTCCTTCATCCTTCAGTTCTGGCATGGGAAGACTTTGATATGGTTTCTGAAAGAAACGTTGATTTCTTTGTTGATAACTTGAAGACTGTTGCGAGCTTTGACCTTGACCTTGATTCTATCCACTTGAACTCGCTTGATCATTGTAGTTCTGATTCTTAGGAGCTTTGCATTCCCTTGAAAAATGACCATAGCAGTTACAGTTGAAACATCTGGCCTTTGATTTGTCAAATCCAACCGTCTTGTTTGCATGTGGCTTGAAACTTCGGTTAACATATGCATGCTTTTGTGTTCGGTATGCAACCATCACCATTTGCCAGTTCAAATCCATTTCCTCAACGTCATAAGGATCCATTTCAAAAAGATCTTGAAGAACCACATCCATTTGATTCAGATGACTTCCTTGATATGCTTGAAAGCTTTCCATGAATGCAGTAAACGCATTCTTTGTTTCATCATCTTGTAACAAGATGTTTATCACATCTTTTACCTTTGCTTGAACAGTAGAACTTTGATTTTCAGATTGATGACTTTGAACTTGAGCTCTTGGTGGAGATTGTGGTTGAGAATAAGTTGGTGAACTTGGAATATATGACGAATCAGTGTAAAAACTTGCACCAACGAATAAATCACCCTCATCTTCAAACTTAGTTGCATCTTGTGCAAGAAAGGCATTCTCCACAGTATTAGCAGGATTCACAATATATTTGTATTGTGCATGTGAACCAGTTCTATCAGTGTTTCTAGAACTTTCATCAATCTCTACTTCCTCAATCTTTGCAATGAGCAGATCCAAATCCATCGGAAACTTTTAGTATGTTTCAGTAGTGTCACAGTCTGTTTCCAGGATGATGGAAGAGCACATAGTAATCTGTCATTTAGATCTTGAAGATCTGTCTTTGCACCAACATTGGTCATTTCAGTAGTCAGATGAACAAACCTATTCATCATCTGGTGCACAGATTCTCCAGCAATGTGTTCAAATAACTCCAGTTGTCTCTTCAGCTTTTGTTTCTTGAGACTTCTGAGTTGTTCACCTCCTTCACATATTGACTTCAAGGCTTTGAACAATGTATAACCCGTCTGATAAGTATCCAACCTCGACAGTACTTGTAGTGGCAGTCCTTTACACATCAAAGAGTAGGCTTTGCTATCATTCTTCACTTTCCTTAAATCTTCAGCTGATAGATTATCTTCTGGATAAGGTTCATTAGAGTCTTTGGTGTAGGTACTTGCACTATCCGGAGCTGTCTGTGTAGGTATGTGAGGACCCTTATCAATTGACTTCCAAAGATCATTGTCTATTGAGCAAAGATGATGCTTCAGTCTAATCGTCCAATTCTTGAAATCTGCACGATTAACAAGTCTAGGAACACGGTTATCAGAATCATCATTAGGTGCCATTTTAACAAATTTTAAAGAAAATATTTTTGTGTTTTTAATGATTTTGAAAAGAAGTAATTAAAATACTAAAATAAAGACAAGTAATTAATGACAAGATAAGAAAACAAGGATTAAAACAACTAAAAATGAGTCACACGGCTGAACAGTGAAAAATTCTTCTTCACCCGGCTGAACAGTGATTTTCTTCTTCACCCGACAGAGAGAAAATCTTCACACGGCTAAACAGTTGACCCGGCTGAATAGTTGTAACACTTGACTTCTTGACCCTGCAGAACAGTTACTCGGCAGAATAGTATTAACTTCACACGGCAATAACTTGACCCGGCTTGAATCTTGACACGGCAAAAAGCTTTACCCGGCTGAACAGTTGACGATCACACGACAGCAAAGTTGTTTACCCGGCTACACAGTTTTCGATCAACCGGCTGAATTTGTTAATCACCCGGCGTAACAGTGTATTACCCGGCACAACAGTACTTGATCCGGCTGAACAGTAACACCTTTTCCTCGTCAAATTCTTTACCCGTCAAGAACAAATTCCTTTACACCGCTGCACAGGACTTAATTGTTCACAAATCTAAGTCCAAAGAAAATTGTCTAAGTCAATTTTATCACCCGGCAAGTTAATCTTCAACCAAGTTCATACTGTTCATCATCTTCATCATTAGAATTCCTCCGAGTCATTTAAACATCGTACGACAACTTTGAATATCTTACGACTCTGTATGCCACATTATCACCTTGAAACCATGTTAGCATAATGTACGACACCTCACAACTCCTAACAACACCTTACAATACCATACGTAAAAATAAAATCCATAATAAACCTAATAAATTCGTGGGAGTCCTTTGAACATCATACGATAACTCAGGACTTGTTACAACTCTGTATGTGACATTAGAAACATGAAAAGCAATTTAGAATAATGTAGCACACGTTTCAACTTCTAAGAACACCTTACATCACCGTACGAAACATTAAAACTCCATAATAAACTTAATGAATTCCACAGAGTCATTTAAACATCGTAGGACAACTTAGAATATCTTACGACTCTGTATGCCACATTAGCACCTTGAAAACCATGTTAGCATAATGTAATTTAGATTAATGTAGGACACGTTACAATTTCTAAGACCACCATACATCACCGTACGAAACATTAAAACTCCATAATAAACCTAATGAATTCCACCGAGTCATTTAAACATCGTACGACAACTTTGAATATCTTACGACTCTGTATGCCACATTAGCACCTTGAAAACCATGTTAGTTTAATGTACGACACCTCACAACTCCTAACAACAACTTACAATACCGTACGTAAAAATAAAATCCATAATAAACCTAATAAGTTCGTGGGAGTCCTTTGAACATCATACGATAACTCAAGACTTGTTACGACTTTGTATGTGACATTAGCAACATGAAAAGTAATTTAGAATAATGTAGGACGCGTTACAACTTCTAAGAACACCTTACATCACCGTACGAAACATTAAAACTCCATAATAAACCTAATGAATTCCTCCGAGTCATTTAAACATCGTACGACAACTTTGAATATCTTACGACTCTGTATGCCACATTAGCACCTTGAAAACCATGTTTGCATAATGTACGACACCTCACAACTCCTAACAACACCTTACAATACCATACGTAAAAATAAAATCCATAATAAACCTAATAAATTCGTGGGAGTCCTTTGAACACCATACGATAACTCAGGACTTGTTACAACTCTATATATGACATTAGCAACATGAAAAGCAATTTAGAATAATGTAGCACACGTTACAACTTCTAAGAACACCTTACATCACCGTACGAAACATTAAAACTCCATAATAAACTTAATGAATTCCACCGAGTCATTTAAACATCGTACGACAACTTAGAATATCTTACGACTCTGTATGCCACATTAGCACTTTGAAAACCATGTTTGCATAATGTAATTTAGATTAATGTAGGACACGTTACAAATTCTAAGACCACCATACATCACCGTACGAAACATTAAAACTCAATAATAAACCTAATGAATTCCACCGAGTCATTTAAACATCGTACGACAACTTTGAATATCTTACGACTCTGTATGCCACATTAGCACCTTGAAAACCATGTTAGTTTAATGTACGACACCTCACAACTCCTAACAACAACTTACAATACCGTACGTAAAAATAAAATCCATAATAAACCTAATAAATTAGTGGGAGTCCTTTGAACATCATACGATAACTCAGGACTTGTTACGACTTTGTATGTGACATTAGCAACAAGAAAAGTAATTTAAAATAATGTAGGACGCGTTACAACTTCTAAGAACACCTTACATCACCGTACGAAACATTAAAACTCCATAATAAACCTAATGAATTCCTCCGAGTCATTTAAACATCGTACGACAACTTTGAATATCTTACGACTCTGTATGCCACGTTCACAACTCCTAACAACACCTTACAATACTGTACGTAAAAATAAAATCCATAATAAACCTAATAAATTTGTGGGAGATCTTTGAACATCATACGATAACCCAGGACTTGTTACGACTTTGTATGTGACATTAGCAACATGAAAAGTTATTTAGAATAATGTAGGACGCGTTGTAACTTCTAAGAACACCTTAAATCACCGTACAAAACATTAAAACTCCATAATAAACCTAATGAATTCCTCCGAGTCATTTAAACATTGTACGAAAACTTTGAATATCTTACGACTCTGTATGCCACATTATCACCTTGAAAACCATGTTAGCATAATGTACGACACCTCACAACTCCTAACAACACCTTACAATACCATACGTAAAAATAAAATCCATAATAAACCTAATAAATTCGTGGGAGTCCTTTGAACATCATACGATAACTCAGGACTTGTTACAACTCTGTATGTGACATTAGCAACATGAAAAGCAATTTAGAATAATGTAGCACACGTTACAACTTCTAAGAACACCTTACATCACCGTACGAAACATTAAAACTCTATAATAAACTTAATGAATTCCACCGAGTCATTTAAACATCGTACGACAACTTAGAATATCTTACGACTCTGTATGCCACATTAGCACCTTGAAAACCATGTTAGCATAATGTAATTTAGATTAATGTAGGACACGTTACAACTTCTAAGACCACCATACATCACCGTACGAAACATTAAAACTCCATAATAAACCTAATGAATTCCACTGAGTCATTTAAACATCGTACGACAACTTTGAATATCTTACGACTCTGTATGCCACATTAGCACCTTGAAAACCATGTTAGTTTAATGTACGACACCTCACAACTCCTAACAACAACTTACAATACCGTACGTAAAAATAAAATCCATAATAAACCTAATTAATTCGTGGGATTCCTTTGAACATCATACGATAACTCAGGACTTGTTACGGCTTTGTATGTGACATTAGCAACATGAAAAGTAATTTAGAATAATGTAGGACGCGTTACAACTTCTAAGAACACCTTACATCACCGTACGAAACATTAAAACTCCATAATAACCTAATGAATTCCTCCGAGTCATTTAAACATCGTACGACAACTTTGAATATCTTACGACTCTGTATGCCACATTAGCACCTTGAAAACCATGTTAGCATAATGTACGACACCTCACAAGTCCTAACAACAACTTACAATACCGTACGTAAAAATAAAATCCATAATAAACCTAATAAATTCGTGGGAGTCCTTTGAACATCATACGATAACTCAGGACTTGTTACGACTTTGTATGTGACATTAGCAACATGAAAAGTTATTTAGAATAATGTAGGACGCGTTATAACTTCTAAGAACACCTTAAATCACCGTACAAAACATTAAAACTCCATAATAAACCTAATGAATTCCTCCGAGTCATTTAAACATTGTACGAAAACTTTGAATATCTTACGACTCTGTATGCCACATTATCACCTTGAAAACCATGTTAGCATAATGTACGACACCTCACAACTCCTAACAACACCTTACAATACCATACGTAAAAATAAAATCCATAATAAACCTAATAAATTCGTGGGAGTCCTTTGAACATCATACGATAACTCAGGACTTGTTACAACTCTGTATGTGACATTAGCAACATGAAAAGCAATTTAGAATAATGTAGCACACGTTACAACTTCTAAGAACACCTTACATCACCGTACGAAACATTAAAACTCCATAATAAACATAATGAATTCCACCGAGTCATTTAAACATCGTACGACAACTTAGAATATCTTACGACTCTGTATGCCACATTAGCACCTTGAAAACCATGTTAGCATAATGTAATTTAGATTAATGTAGGACACGTTACAACTTCTAAGACCACCATACATCACCGTACGAAACATTAAAACTCCATAATAAACCTAATGAATTCCACTGAGTCATTTAAACATCGTACGACAACTTTGAATATCTTACGACTCTGTATGCCACATTAGCACCTTGAAAACCATGTTAGTTTAATGTACGACACCTCACAAGTCCTAACAACAACTTACAATACCGTACGTAAAAATAAAATCCATAATAAACCTAATAAATTCGTGGGAGTCCTTTGAACATCATACGATAACTCAGGACTTGTTACGACTTTGTATGTGACATTAGCAACATGAAAAGTTATTTAGAATAATGTAGGACGCGTTATAACTTCTAAGAACACCTTAAATCACCGTACAAAACATTAAAACTCCATAATAAACCTAATGAATTCCTCCGAGTCATTTAAACATTGTACGAAAACTTTGAATATCTTACGACTCTGTATGCCACATTATCACCTTGAAAACCATGTTAGCATAATGTACGACACCTCACAACTCCTAACAACACCTTACAATACCATACGTAAAAAGAAAATCCATAATAAACCTAATAAATTCGTGGGAGTCCTTTGAACATCATACGATAACTCAGGACTTGTTACGACTTTGTATGTGACATTAGCAACATGAAAAGTAATTTAGAATAATGTAGGACGCGTTACAACTTCTAAGAACACTTTACATCACCGTACGAAACATTAAAACTCCATAATAAACCTAATGAATTCCTCCGAGTCATTTAAACATTGTACGACAACTTTGAATATCTTACGACTCTGTATGCCACATTAGCACCTTGAAAACCATGTTAGCATAATGTACGACACCTCACAACTCCTAACAACACCTTACAATACCGTACGTAAAAATAAAATCCATAATAAACCTAATAAATTCGTGGGAGTCCTTTGAACATCATACGATAACTCAGGACTTGTTACGACTTTGAATGTGACATTAGCAACATGAAAAGTAATTTAGAATAATGTAGGACGCGTTACAACTTCTAAGACCACCATACATCACCGTACGAAACATTAAAACTCCATAATAAACGTAATGAATTCCACCGAGTCATTTAAACATCGTACGACAACTTAGAATATCTTACGACTCTGTATGCCACATTAGCACCTTGAAAACCATGTTATTTTAATGTACGACACCTCACAACTCCTAACAACACCTTACAATACCGTACGTAAAAAAATCCATAATAAACCTAATAAGTTCGTGGGAGTCCTTTGAACATCAGACGATAACTCAGGACTTGTTACGACTTTGTATGTGACATTAGCAACATGAAAAGTAATTTAGAATAATGTAGGACGCGTTATAACTTCTAAGAACACCTTAAATCACCGTACAAAACATTAAAACTCCATAATAAACCTAATGAATTCCTCCGAGTCATTTAAACATTGTACGAAAACTTTGAATATCTTACGACTCTGTATGCCACATTATCACCTTGAAAACCATGTTAGCATAATGTACGACACCTCACAACTCCTAACAACACCTTACAATACCCTACGTAAAAATAAAATCCATAATAAACCTAATAAATTCGTGGGAGTCCTTTGAACATCATACGATAACTCAGGACTTGTTACAACTCTGTATGTGACATTAGCAACATGAAAAGCAATTTAGAATAATGTAGCACACGTTACAACTTCTAAGAACACCTTACATCACCGTACGAAACATTAAAACTCCATAATAAACTTAATGAATTCCACCGAGTCATTTAAACATCGTACGACAACTTAGAATATCTTACGACTCTGTATGCCACATTAGCACCTTGAAAACCATGTTAGCATAATGTAATTTGGATTAATGTAGGACACGTTACAACTTCTAAGACCACCATACATCACCGTACGAAACATTAAAACTCCATAATAAACCTAATGAATTCCACCGAGTCATTTAAACATTGTACGACAACTTTGAATATCTTACGACTCTGTATGCCACATTAGCACCTTGAAAACCATGTTAGTTTAATGTACGACACCTCACAACTCCTAACAACAACTTACAATACCGTACGTAAAAATAAAGTCCATAATAAACCTAATAAACTCGTGAGAGTCCTTTGAACATCATACGATAACTCAGGACTTGTTACGACTTTGTATGTGAGATTAGCAACATGAAAAGTAATTTAGAATAATGTAGGACGCGTTACAACTTCTAAGAACACCTTACATCACCGTACGAAACATTAAAACTCCATAATAAACCTAATGAATTCCTCCGAGTCATTTAAACATCGTACGACAACTTTGAATATCTTACGACTCTGTATGCCACATTAGCACCTTGAAAACCATGTTAGCATAATGTACGACACCTCACAACTCCTAACAACACCTTACAATACCGTACGTAAAAATAAAATCCATAATAAACCTAATAAATTCATGGGAGTCCTTTGAACATCATACGATAACTCAGGACTTGTTACGACTTTGTATGTGACATTAGCAACATGAAAAGTAATTTAGAATAATGTAGGACGCGTTACAACTTCTAAGAACACCTTACATCACCGTACGAAACATTAAAACTCCATAATAAACCTTATGAATTCCTCCGAGTCATTTAAACATCGTACGACAACTTTGAATATCTTACGACTCTGTATGCCACATTAGCACCTTGAAAACCATGTTAGTTTAATGTACGACACCTCACAACTCCTAATAACAACTTACAATACCGTACGTAAAAACAAAATCCATAATAAACCTAATAAATTCGTGGGAGTCCTTTGAACATCATACGATAACTTAGGACTTGTTACGACTTTGTATGTGGCATTAGCAACATGAAAAGTAATTTAGAATAATGTAGGACGCGTTACAACTTCTAAGAACACCTTACATCACCGTACGAAACATTAAAACTCCATAATAAACCTAATGAATTCCTCCGAGTCATTTAAACATCGTACGACAACATAGAATTTCTTACGACACTCTATGCCACATTAGCACCTTGAAACGCATGTTAGTATAATGTACGACACCTCATAACTCCTAACAACAACTTACAATACCGTACGTAAAATTGAAATCCATAATAAACCTAACGAATTCGTGGGAGTCCTTTGAACATCATACGATAACTCAGGACTTATTACGACTTTGAATGTGACATTAGCAACATGAAAAGTAATTTAAAATAATGTAGGACACGTTACAACTTCTAAGAACACCTTACATTACCGTACGAAACATTAAAACTCCATAATAAACCTAATGAATTCCTCCGAGTCATTTAAACATCGTACGACAACTTTGAATATCTTACGACTCTGTATGCCACATTAGCACCTTGAAAACCATGTTAGCATAATGTACGACACCTCACAACTCCTAACAACACCTTACAATACCATACGTAAAAATAAAATCCATAATAAACCTAATAAATTCGTGGGAGTCCTTTGAACATCATACGATAACTCAGGACTTGTTACAACTCTGTATGTGACATTAGCAACATGAAAAGCAATTTAGAGTAATGTAGCACACGTTACAACTTCTAAGAACACCTTACATCACCGTACGAAACATTAAAACTCCATAATAAACTTAATGAATTCCACCGAGTCATTTAAACATCATACGACAACTTAGAATATCTTACGACTCTGTATGCCACATTAGCACCTTGAAAACCATGTTAGCATAATGTAATTTATATTAATGTAGGACACGTTACAACTTCTAAGACCACCATACATCACCGTACGAAACATTAAAACTCCATAATAAACCTAATGAATTCCACCGAGTCATTTAAACATCGTACGACAACTTTGAATATCTTACGACTCTGTATGCCACATTAGCACCTTGAAAACCATGTTAGTTTAATGTACGACACCTCACAACTCCTAACAACAACTTACAATACCGTACGTAAAAACAAAATCCATAATAAACCTAATAAATTCGTGGGAGTCCTTTGAACATCATAAGATAACTCAGGGCTTGTTACGACTTTGTATGTGGCATTAGCAACATGAAAAGTAATTTAGAATAATGTAGGACGCATTACAACTTCTAAGAACACCTTACATCACCGTACGAAACATTAAAACTCCATAATAAACCTAATGAATTCCTCCGAGTCATTTAAACATCGTACGACAACATAGAATTTCTTACGACACTCTATGCCACATTAGCACCTTGAAACGCATGTTAGTATAATGTACGACACCTCATAACTCCTAACAACAACTTACAATACCGTACGTAAAATTGAAATCCATAATAAACCTAACGAATTCGTAGGAGTCCTTTGAACATCATACGATAACTCAGGACTTATTACGACTTTGAATGTGACATTAGCAACATGAAAAGTAATTTAAAATAATGTAGGACGCGTTACAACTTCTAAGAACACCTTACATCACCGTACGAAACATTAAAACTCCATAATAAACCTAATGAATTCCTCCGAGTCATTTAAACATCGTACGACAACTTTGAATATCTTACGACTCTGTATGCCACATTAGCACCTTGAAAACCATGTTAGCATAATGTACGACACCTCACAACTCCTAACAACACCTTACAATACCATACGTAAAAATAAAATCCATAATAAACCTAATAAATTCGTGGGAGTCCTTTGAACATCATACGATAACTCAGGACTTGTTACAACTCTGTATGTGACATTAACAACATGAAAAGCAATTTAGAATAATGTAGCACACGTTACAACTTCTAAGAACACCTTACATCACCGTACGAAACATTAAAACTCCATAATAAACTTAATGAATTCCACCGAGTCATTTAAACATCGTACGACAACTTAGAATATCTTACGACTCTGTATGCCACATTAGCACCTTGAAAACCATGTTAGTATAATGTAATTTAGATTAATGTAGGACACGTTACAACTTCTAAGACCACCATACATCACCGTACGAAACATTAAAACTCCATAATAAACCTAATGAATTCCACCGAGTCATTTAAACATCGTACGACAACTTTGAATATCTTACGACTCTGTATGCCACATTAGCACCTTGAAAACCATGTTAGTTTAATGTACGACACCTCACAACTCCTAACAACAACTTACAATACCGTACGTAAAAATAAAGTCCATAATAAACCTAATAAATTCGTGGGAGTCCTTTGAACATCATACGATAACTCAGGACTTGTTACGACTTTGTATGTGGCATTAGCAACATGAAAAGTAATTTAGAATAATGTAGGACGCGTTACAACTTCTAAGAACACCTTACATCACCGTACGAAACATTAAAACTCCATAATAAACCTAATGAATTCCTCCGAGTCATTTAAACATCGTACGACAACATAGAATTTCTTACGACACTCTATGCCACATTAGCACCTTGAAACGCATGTTAGTATAATGTACGACACCTCGTAACTCCTAACAACAACTTACAATACCGTACGTAAAATTGAAATCCATAATAAACCTAACGAATTCGTGGGAGTCCTTTGAACATCATACGATAACTCAGGACTTATTACGACTTTGAATGTGACATTAGCAACATGAAAAGTAATTTAAAATAATGTAGGACGCGTTACAACTTCTAAGAACACCTTACATCACCGTACGAAACATTAAAACTCCATAAAAAACCTAATGAATTCCTCCGAGTCATTTAAACATCGTACGACAACTTTGAATATCTTACGACTCTGTATGCCACATTAGCACCTTGAAAACCATGTTAGCATAATGTACGACACCTCACAACTCCTAACAACACCTTACAATACCATACGTAAAAATAAAATCCATAATAAACCTAATAAATTCGTGGGAGTCCTTTGAACATCATACGATAACTCAGGACTTGTTACAATCTGAATGTGACATTAACAACATGAAAAACAATTTAGAATAATGTAGCACACGTTACAACTTCTAAGAACACCTTACATCACCGTACGAAACATTAAAACTCCATAATAAACTTAATGAATTCCACCGAGTCATTTAAACATCGTACGACAACTTAGAATATCTTACGACTCTGTATGCCACATTAGCACCTTGAAAACCATGTTAGAATAATGTAATTTAGATTAATGTAGGACACGTTACAACTTCTAAGACCACCATACATCACCGTACGAAACATTAAAACTCCATAATAAACCTAATGAATTCCACCGAGTCATTTAAACATCGTACGACAACTTTGAATATCTTACGACTCTGTATGCCACATTAGCACCTTGAAAACCATGTTAGTTTAATGTACGACACCTCACAACTCCTAACAACAACTTACAATACCGTACGTAAAAATAAAGTCCATAATAAACCTAATAAATTCGTGGGAGTCCTTTGAACATCATACGATAACTCAGGACTTGTTACGACTTTGTATGTGACATTAGCAACATGAAAAGTAATTTAGAATAATGTAGGACGCGTTACAACTTCTAAGAACACCTTACATCACCGTACGAAACATTAAAACTCCATAATAAACCTAATGAATTCCTCCGAGTCATTTAAACATCGTACGACAACTTTGAATATCTTACGACTCTGTATGCCACATTAGCACCTTGAAAACCATGTTAGCATAATGTACGACACCTCACAACTCCTAACAACACCTTACAATACCGTACGTAAAAATAAAATCCATAATAAACCTAATAAATTCGTGAGAGTCCTTTGAACATCGTACGATAACTCAGGACTTGTTACGACTTTGTATGTGACATTAGCAACATGAAAAGTAATTTAAAATAATGTAGGACACGTTACAACTTCTAAGAACACCTTACATTACCGTACGAAACATTAAAACTCCATAATAAACCTAATGAATTCCACCGAGTCATTTAAACATTGTACGACAACTTTGAATATCTTACGACTCTGTATGCCACATTAGCACCTTGAAAACCATGTTAGTTTAATGTACGACACCTCACAACTCCTAACAACAACTTACAATACCGTACGTAAAAATAAAGTCCATAATAAACCTAATAAACTCGTGAGAGTCCTTTGAACATCATACGATAACTCAGGACTTGTTACGAATTTGAATGTGACATTAGCAACATGAAAAGTAATTTAGAATAATGTAGGACGCGTTACAACTTCTAAGACCACCATACATCACCGTACGAAACATTAAAACTCCATAATAAACCTAATGAATTCCATCGAGTCATTAAAACATCGTACGACAACTTAGAATATCTTACGACTCTGTATGCCACAGTAGCACCTTGAAAACCATGTTAGCATAATGTAATTTGGATTAATGTAGGACACGTTACAACTTCTAAGACCACCATACATCACCGTACGAAACATTAAAACTCCATAATAAACCTAATGAATTCCACAGAGTCATTAAAACATCGTACGACAACTTAGAATATCTTACGACTCTGTATGCCACATTAGCACCTTGAAAACCATGTTAGCATAATGTAATTTAGATTAATGTAGGACACGTTACAACTTCTAAGACCACCATACATCACCGTACGAAACATTAAAACTCCATAATAAACCTAATGAATTCCACCGAGTCATTTAAACATCGTACGACAACTTTGAATATCTTACGACTCTGTATGCCACATTAGCACCTTGAAAACCATGTTAGTTTAATGTACGACACCTCACAACTCCTAACAACAACTTACAATACCGTACGTAAAAATAAAATCCATAATAAACCTAATAAAATCGTGGGAGTCCTTTGAACATCATACGATAACTCAGGACTTGTTACGACTTTGTATGTGACATTAGCAACATGAAAAGTAATTTAGAATAATGTAGGACGCGTTACAACTTCTAGGAACACCTTACATCACCGTACGAAACATTAAAACTCCATAATAAACCTAATGAATTCCTCCGAGTCATTTAAACATCGTACGACAACTTTGAATATCTTACGACTCTGTATGCCACATTAGCACCTTGAAAACCATGTTAGCATAATGTACGACACCTCACAACTCCTAACAACACCTTACAATACCGTACGTAAAAATAAAATCCATAATAAACCTAATAAATTCGTGGGAGTCCTTTGAACATCATACGATAACTCAGGACTTGTTACCACTTTGAATGTGACATTAGCAACATGAAAAGTAATTTAGAATAATGTAGGACGCGTTACAACTTCTAAGACCACCATACATCACCGTACGAAACATTAAAACTCCATAGTAAACCTAATGAATTCCACCGAGTCATTAAAACATCGTACGACAACTTAGAATATCTTACGACTCTGTATGCCACATTAGCACCTTGAAAACCATGTTAGCATAATGTAATTTAGATTAATGTAGGACACGTTACAACTTCTAAGACCACCATACATCACCGTACGAAACATTAAAACTCCATAATAAACCTAATGAATTCCACCGAGTCATTTAAACATCGTACGACAACTTTAAATATCTTACGACTCTGTATGCCACATTAGCACCTTGAAAACCATGTTAGTTTAATGTACGACACATCACAACTCCTAACAACAACTTACAATACCGTACGTAAAAATAAAGTCCATAATAAACCTAATAAATTCGTGGGAGTACTTTGAACATCATACGATAACTCAGGACTTGTTACGACTTTGTATGTGACATTAGCAACATGAAAAGTAATTTAGAATAATGTAGGACGCGTTACAACTTCTAGGAACACCTTACATCACCGTACGAAACATTAAAACTCCATAATAAACCTAATGAATTCCACCGAGTCATTAAAACATCGTACGACAACTTAGAATATCTTACGACTCTGTATGCCACATTAGCACCTTGAAAACCATGTTAGCATAATGTAATTTAGATTAATGTAGGACACGTTACAACTTCTAAGACCACCATACATCACCGTACGAAACATTAAAACTCCATAATAAACCTAATGAATTCCACAGAGTCATTAAAACATCGTACGACAACTTAGAATATCTTACGACTCTGTATGCCACATTAGCACCTTGAAAACCATGTTAGCATAATGTAATTTAGATTAATGTAGGACACGTTACAACTTCTAAGACCACCATACATCACCGTACGAAACATTAAAACTCCATAATAAACCTAATGAATTCCACCGAGTCATTTAAACATCGTACGACAACTTTGAATATCTTACGACTCTGTATGCCACATTAGCACCTTGAAAACCATGTTAGTTTAATGTACGACACCTCACAACTCCTAACAACAACTTACAATACCGTACATAAAAATAAAGTCCATAATAAACCTAATAAAATCGTGGGAGTCTTTTGAACATCATACGATAACTCAGGACTTGTTACAACTCTGTATGTGACATTAGCAACATGAAAAGCAATTTAGAATAATGTAGCACACGTTACAACTTCTAAGAACACCTTACATCACCGTACGAAACATTAAAACTCCATAATAAACTTAATGAATTCCACCGAGTCATTTAAACATCGTACAACAACTTTGAATATCTTACGACTCTGTATGCCACATTAGCACCTTGAAAACCATGTTAGCATAATGTACGACACCTCACAACTCCTAACAACACCTTACAATACCGTACGTAAAAATAAAATCCATAATAAACCTAATAAATTCGTGGGAGTCCTTTGAACATCATACGATAACTCAGGACTTGTTACCACTTTGAATGTGACATTAGCAACATGAAAAGTAATTTAGAATAATGTAGGACGCGTTACAACTTCTAAGACCACCATACATCACCGTACGAAACATTAAAACTCCATAATAAACCTAATGAATTCCACCGAGTCATTAAAACATCGTACGACAACTTAGAATATCTTACGACTCTGTATGCCACATTAGCACCTTGAAAACCATGTTAGCATAATGTAATTTAGATTAATGTAGGACACGTTACAACTTCTAAGACCACCATACATCACCGTACGAAACATTAAAACTCCATAATAAACCTAATGAATTCCACCGAGTCATTTAAACATCGTACGACAACTTTGAATATCTTACGACTCTGTATGCCACATTAGCACCTTGAAAACCATGTTAGTTTAATGTACGACACATCACAACTCCTAACAACAACTTACAATACCGTACGTAAAAATAAAGTCCATAATAAACCTAATAAATTCGTGGGAGTACTTTGAACATCATACGATAACTCAGGACTTGTTACGACTTTGTATGTGACATTAGCAACATGAAAAGTAATTTAGAATAATGTAGGACGCGTTACAACTTCTAGGAACACCTTACATCACCGTACGAAACATTAAAACTCCATAATAAACCTAATGAATTCCACCGAGTCATTAAAACATCGTACGACAACTTAGAATATCTTACGACTCTGTATGCCACATTAGCACCTTGAAAACCATGTTAGCATAATGTAATTTAGATTAATGTAGGACACGTTACAACTTCTAAGACCACCATACATCACCGTACGAAACATTAAAACTCCATAATAAACCTAATGAATTCCACAGAGTCATTAAAACATCGTACGACAACTTAGAATATCTTACGACTCTGTATGCCACATTAGCACCTTGAAAACCATGTTAGCATAATGTAATTTAGATTAATGTAGGACACGTTACAACTTCTAAGACCACCATTCATCACCGTACGAAACATTAAAACTCCATAATAAACCTAATGAATTCCACCGAGTCATTTAAACATCGTACGACAACTTTGAATATCTTACGACTCTGTATGCCACATTAGCACCTTGAAAACCATGTTAGTTTAATGTACGACACCTCACAACTCCTAACAACAACTTACAATACCGTACGTAAAAATAAAATCCATAATAAACCTAATAAAATCGTGGGAGTCCTTTGAACATCATACGATAACTCAGGACTTGTTACGACTTTGTATGTGACATTAGCAACATGAAAAGTAATTTAGAATAATGTAGGACGCGTTACAACTTCTAGGAACACCTTACATCACCGTACGAAACATTAAAACTCCATAATAAACCTAATGAATTCCTCCGAGTCATTTAAACATCGTACGACAACTTTGAATATCTTACGACTCTGTATGCCACATTAGCACCTTGAAAACCATGTTAGCATAATGTACGACACCTCACAACTCCTAACAACACCTTACAATACCGTACGTAAAAATAAAATCCATAATAAACCTAATAAATTCGTGGGAGTCCTTTGAACATCATACGATAACTCAGGACTTGTTACCACTTTGAATGTGACATTAGCAACATGAAAAGTAATTTAGAATAATGTAGGACGCGTTACAACTTCTAAGACCACCATACATCACCGTACGAAACATTAAAACTCCATAATAAACCTAATGAATTCCACCGAGTCATTAAAACATCGTACGACAACTTAGAATATCTTACGACTCTGTATGCCACATTAGCACCTTGAAAACCATGTTAGCATAATGTAATTTAGATTAATGTAGGACACGTTACAACTTCTAAGACCACCATACATCACCGTACGAAACATTAAAACTCCATAATAAACCTAATGAATTCCACCGAGTCATTTAAACATCGTACGACAACTTTGAATATCTTACGACTCTGTATGCCACATTAGCACCTTGAAAACCATGTTAGTTTAATGTACGACACATCACAACTCCTAACAACAACTTACAATACCGTACGTAAAAATAAAGTCCATAATAAACCTAATAAATTCGTGGGAGTACTTTGAACATCATACGATAACTCAGGACTTGTTACGACTTTGTATGTGACATTAGCAACATGAAAAGTAATTTAGAATAATGTAGGACGCGTTACAACTTCTAGGAACACCTTACATCACCGTACGAAACATTAAAACTCCATAATAAACCTAATGAATTCCACCGAGTCATTAAAACATCGTACGACAACTTAGAATATCTTACGACTCTGTATGCCACATTAGCACCTTGAAAACCATGTTAGCATAATGTAATTTAGATTAATGTAGGACACGTTACAACTTCTAAGACCACCATACATCACCGTACGAAACATTAAAACTCCATAATAAACCTAATGAATTCCACAAAGTCATTAAAACATCGTACGACAACTTAGAATATCTTACGACTCTGTATGCCACATTAGCACCTTGAAAACCATGTTAGCATAATGTAATTTAGATTAATGTAGGACACGTTACAACTTCTAAGACCACCATACATCACCGTACGAAACATTAAAACTCCATAATAAACCTAATGAATTCCACCGAGTCATTTAAACATCGTACGACAACTTTGAATATCTTACGACTCTGTATGCCACATTAGCACCTTGAAAACCATGTTAGTTTAATGTACGACACCTCACAACTCCTAACAACAACTTACAATACCGTACGTAAAAATAAAGTCCATAATAAACCTAATAAAATCGTGGGAGTCTTTTGAACATCATACGATAACTCAGGACTTGTTACAACTCTGTATGTGACATTAGCAACATGAAAAGCAATTTAGAATAATGTAGCACACGTTACAACTTCTAAGACCACCATACATCACCGTACGAAACATTAAAACTCCATAATAAACCTAATGAATTCCACCGAGTCATTTAAACATCGTACGACAACTTTGAATATCTTACGACTCTGTATGCCACATTAGCACCTTGAAAACCATTTTAGTTTAATGTACGACACCTCACAACTCCTAACAACAACTTACAATACCGTACGTAAAAATAAAGTCCATAATAAACCTAATAAATTCGTGGGAGTACTTTGAACATCATACGATAACTCAGGACTTGTTACGACTTTGTATGTGACATTAGCAACATGAAAAGTAATTTAGAATAATGTAGGACGCGTTACAACTTCTAAGAACACCTTACATCACCGTACGAAACATTAAAACTCCATAATAAACCTAATGAATTCCTCCGAGTCATTTAAACATCGTACGACAACTTTGAATATCTTACGACTCTGTATGCCACATTAGCACCTTGAAAACCATGTTAGCATAATGTACGACACCTCACAAATCCTAACAACACCTTACAATACCGTATGTAAAAATAAAATCCATAATAAACCTAATAAATTCGTGGGAGTCCTTTGAACATCATACGATAACTCAGGACTTGTTACGACTTTGTATGTGACATTAGCAACATGAAAAGTAATTTAGAATAATGTAGGACGCGTTACAACTTCTAAGAACACCTTACATCACCGTACGAAACATTAAAACTCCATAATAAACCTAATGAATTCCTCCGAGTCATTTAAACATCGTACGACAACATAGAATTTCTTACGACACTCTATGCCACATTAGCACCTTGAAACGAATGTTAGTATAACGTACGACACCTCATAACTCCTAACAACAACTTACAATACCGTACGTAAAATTGAAATCCATAATAAACCTAACGAATTCGTCCGAGTCCTTTGAACATCGTATGATAACTCAGGACATGTTACGACTTTGTATGTGACATTAGCAACATGAAAAGTAATTTAGAATAATGTAGGACGCGTTACAACTTCTAAGAACACCTTACATCACCGTACGAAACATTAAAACTCCATAATAAACCTAATGAATTCCTCCGAGTCATTTAAACATCGTACGACAAATTTGAATATCTTACAACTCTGTATGTCACATTAGCACCTTGAAAACCATGTTAGCATAATGTACGACACCTCACAACTCCTAACAACAACTTACAATACCGTACGTAAAAATAAAGTCCATAATAAACCTAATAAATTCGTGGGAGTACTTTGAACATCATACGATAACTCTGGACTTGTTACGACTTTGTATGTGACATTAGCAACATGAAAAGTAATTTAGAATAATGTAGGACGCGTTACAACTTCTAAGAACACCTTACATCACCGTACGAAACATTAAAACTCCATAATAAACCTAATGAATTCCTCCGAGTCATTTAAACATCGTACGACAACTTTGAATATCTTACAACTCTGTATGCCACATTAGCACCTTGAAAACCATGTTAGCATAATGTACGACACCTCACAACTCCTAACAACACCTTACAATACCGTATGTAAAAATAAAATCCATAATAAACCTAATAAATTCGTGGGAGTCCTTTGAACATCATACGATAACTCAGGACTTGTTACGACTTTGTATGTGACATTAGCAACATGAAAAGTAATTTAGAATAATGTAGGACGCGTTACAACTTCTAAGAACACCTTACATCACCGTACGAAACATTAAAACTCCATAATAAACCTAATGAATTCCTCCAAGTCATTTAAACATCGTACGACAACATAGAATTTCTTACGACACTCTATGCCACATTAGCACCTTGAAACGAATGTTAGTATAACGTACGACACCTCATAACTCCTAACAACAACTTACAATACCGTACGTAAAATTGAAATCCATAATAAACCTAACGAATTCGTCCGAGTCCTTTGAACATCGTATGATAACTCAGGACATGTTACGACTTTGTATGTGACATTAGCAACATGAAAAGTAATTTAGAATAATGTAGGACGCGTTACAACTTCTAAGAACACCTTACATCACCGTACGAAACATTAAAACTCCACAATAAACCTAATGAATTCCTCCGAGTCATTTAAACATCGTACGACAAATTTGAATATCTTACAACTCTGTATGTCACATTAGCACCTTGAAAACCATGTTAGCATAATGTACGACACCTCACAACTCCTAACAACACCTTACAATACCGTACGTAAAAATAAAATCCATAATAAAACTAATAAATTCGTGGGAGTCCTTTGAACATCATACAATAACTCAGGACTTGTTACGACCTTGTATGTGACATTAGCAACATGAAAAGTAATTTAGAATAATGTAGGACGCGTTACAACTTCTAAGAACACCTTACATCACCGTACGAAACATTAAAACTCCATAATAAACCTAATGAATTCCTCCGAGTCATTTAAACATCGTATGACAACTTTGAATATCTTACGACTCTGTATGCCACATTAGCACCTTGAAAACCATGTTAGCATAATGTACGACAACTCACAACTCCTAACAACACCTTACAATACCGTACGTAAAAATAAAATCCATATTAAACCTAATAAATTCGTGGGAGTCCTTTGAACATTATACGATAACTCAGGACTTGTTACGACTTTGTATGTGACATTTGCAACATGAAAAGTAATTTAGAATAATGTAGGACGCGTTACAACTTCTAAGACCACCATACAACACCGTACGAAACATTAAAACTTCATAATAAACCTAATGAATTCCACCGAGTCATTTAAACATCGTACGACAACTTAGAATATCTTACGACTCTGTATGCCACTTTAACACCTTGAAAACCATGTTAGTTTAATGTACGACACCTCACAACTCCTAACAACACCTTACAATACCGTACGTAAAAATAAAATCCATAATAAACCTATTGAATTCGTTCGATTCCTTTGAACATCGTACGATAACTCAGGAATTGTTACAACTTTGTATGTGACATTAGCAACATGAAAAGTAATTTCGAATAATGTAGGACGCGTTACAACTTCTAAGAACACCTTACATCACCGTACGAAACATTAAAACTCCATAATAAACCTAATGAATTCCTCCGAGTCATTTAAACATCGTACGACAACTTTGAATATCTTACGACTCTGTATGCCACTTTAGCACCTTGAAAACCATGTTAGCATAATGTACGACACCTCACAACTCCTAACAACACCTTACAATACCGTACGTAAAAATAAAATCCATATTAAACCTAATAAATTCGTGGGAGTCCTTTAAACATCATACGATAACTCAGGACTTGTTACGACTTTGTATGTGACATTAGCAACATTAAAAGTAATTTAGAATAATGTAGGACGCGTTACAACTTCTAAGACCACCATACATCACCGTACGAAACATTAAAACTCCATAATAAACATAATGAATTCCACCGAGTCATTTATACATCGTACGACAACTTAGAATATCTTACGACTCTGTATGCCACTTTAGCACCTTGAAAACCATGTTAGTTTAATGTACGACACCTCACAACTCCTAACAACACCTTACAATACCGTACGTAAAAATAAAATCCATAATAAACCTAATAAATTCGTTGGAGTCCTTTGACCATCATACAATAACTCAGGACTTGTTACGACTTTGTATGTGACATTAGCAACATGAAAAGTAATTTAGAATAATGTAGGACGCGTTAAAACTTCTAAGAACACCTTACATCACCGTACGAAACATTAAAACTCAATAATAAACCGAATGAATTCCTCCGAGTCATTTAAACATCGTACGACAACTTAGAATATCTTACGACTCTGTATGCCACATTAGCACCTTGAAAACCATGTTAGCATAATGTACGACACCTCACAACTCCTAACAACACCTTACAATACCATACGTAAAAATAAAATCCATAATAAACCTAATAAATTCGTGGGAGTCTTTTGAACATCATACGATAACTCAGGACTTGTTACAACTCTGTATGTGACATTAGCAACATGAAAAGCAATTTAGAATAATGTAGCACACGTTACAACTTCTAAGAACACCTTACATCACCGTACGAAACATTAAAACTCCATAATAAACTTAATGAATTCCACCGAGTCATTTAAACATCGTACAACAACTTTGAATATCTTACGACTCTGTATGCCACATTAGCACCTTGAAAACCATGTTAGCATAATGTACGACACCTCACAACTGCTAACAACACCTTACAATACCGTACGTAAAAATAAAATCCATATTAAAACTAATAAATTCGTGGGAGTCCTTTGAACATTATACGATAACTCAGGACTTGTTACGACTTTGTATGTGACATTTGCAACATGAAAAGTAATTTAGAATAATGTAGGACGCGTTACAACTTCTAAGACCACCATACAACACCGTACGAAACATTAAAACTTCATAATAAACCTAATGAATTCCACCGAGTCATTTAAACATCGTACGACAACTTAGAATATCCTACGACTCTGTATGCCACTTTAACACCTTGAAAACCATGTTAGTTTAATGTACGACACCTCACAACTCCTAACAACACCTTACAATACCGTACGTAAAAATAAAATCCATAATAAACCTATTGAATTCGTTCGATTCCTTTGAACATCGTACGATAACTCAGGAATTGTTACAACTTTGCATGTGACATTAGCAACATGAAAAGTAATTTCGAATAATGTAAGACGCGTTACAACTTCTAAGAACACCTTACATCACCGTACGAAACATTAAAACTCCATAATAAACCTAATGAATTCCTCCGAGTCATTTAAACATCGTACGACAACTTTGAATATCTTACGACTCTGTATGCCACTTTAGCACCTTGAAAACCATGTTAGTTTAATGTACGACACCTCACAACTCCTAACAACACCTTACAATACCGTACGTAAAAATAAAATCCATAATAAACCTAATAAATTCGTTGGAGTCCTTTGACCATCATACAATAACTCAGGACTTGTTACAACTTTGTATGTGACATTAGCAACATGAAAAGTAATTTAGAATAATGTAGGACGCGTTAAAACTTCTAAGAACACCTTACATCACCGTACGAAACATTAAAACTCAATAATAAACCGAATGAATTCCTCCGAGTCATTTAAACATCGTACGACAACTTAGAATATCTTACGACTCTGTATGCCACATTAGCACCTTGAAAACCATGTTAGCATAATGTACGACACCTCACAACTCCTAACAACACCTTACAATACCATACGTAAAAATAAAATCCATAATAAACCTAATAAATTCGTGGGAGTCTTTTGAACATCATACGATAACTCAGGACTTGTTACAACTCTGTATGTGACATTAGCAACATGAAAAGCAATTTAGAATAATGTAGCACACGTTACAACTTCTAAGAACACCTTACATCACCGTACGAAACATTAAAACTCCATAATAAACTTAATGAATTCCACCGAGTCATTTAAACATCGTACAACAACTTTGAATATCTTACGACTCTGTATGCCACATTAGCACCTTGAAAACCATGTTAGCATAATGTACGACACCTCACAACTGCTAACAACACCTTACAATACCGTACGTAAAAATAAAATCCATATTAAAACTAATAAATTCGTGGGAGTCCTTTGAACATTATACGATAACTCAGGACTTGTTACGACTTTGTATGTGTCATTTGCAACATGAAAAGTAATTTAGAATAATGTAGGACGCGTTACAACTTCTAAGACCACCATACAACACCGTACGAAACATTAAAACTTCATAATAAACCTAATGAATTCCACCGAGTCATTTAAACATCGTACGACAACTTAGAATATCCTACGACTCTGTATGCCACTTTAACACCTTGAAAACCATGTTAGTTTAATGTACGACACCTCACAACTCCTAACAACACCTTACAATACCGTACGTAAAAATAAAATCCATAATAAACCTATTGAATTCGTTCGATTCCTTTGAACATCGTACGATAACTCAGGAATTGTTACAACTTTGTATGTGACATTAGCAACATGAAAAGTAATTTCGAATAATGTAAGACGCGTTACAACTTCTAAGAACACCTTACATCACCGTACGAAACATTAAAACTCCATAATAAACCTAATGAATTCCTCCGAGTCATTTAAACATCGTACGACAACTTTGAATATCTTACGACTCTGTATGCCACTTTAGCACCTTGAAAACCATGTTAGCATAATGTACGACACCTCACAACTCCTAACAACACCTTACAATACCGTACGTAAAAATAAAATCCATATTAAACCTAATAAATTCGTGGGAGTCCTTTAAACATCATACGATAACTCAGGACTTGTTACGACTTTGTATGTGACATTAGCAACATTAAAAGTAATTTAGAATAATGTAGGACGCGTTACAACTTCTAAGACCACCATACATCACCGTACGAAACATTAAAACTCCATAATAAACATAATGAATTCCACCGAGTCATTTATACATCGTACGACAACTTAGAATATCTTACGACTCTGTATGCCACTTTAGCACCTTGAAAACCATGTTAGTTTAATGTACGACACCTCACAACTCCTAACAACACCTTACAATACCGTACGTAAAAATAAAATCCATAATAAACCAAATAAATTCGTTGGAGTCCTTTGACCATCATACAATAACTCAGGACTTGTTACGACTTTGTATGTGACATTAGCAACATGAAAAGTAATTTAGAATAATGTAGGACGCGTTAAAACTTCTAAGAACACCTTACATCACCGTACGAAACATTAAAACTCAATAATAAACCGAATGAATTCCTCCGAGTCATTTAAACATCGTACGACAACTTAGAATATCTTACGACTCTGTATGCCACATTAGCACCTTGAAAACCATGTTAGCATAATGTACTACACCTCACAACTCCTAACAACACCTTACAATACCATACGTAAAAATAAAATCCATAATAAACCTAATAAATTCGTGGGAGTCTTTTGAACATCATACGATAACTCAGGACTTGTTACAACTCTGTATGTGACATTAGCAACATGAAAAGCAATTTAGAATAATGTAGCACACGTTACAACTTCTAAGAACACCTTACATCACCGTACGAAACATTAAAACTCCATAATAAACTTAATGAATTCCACCGAGTCATTTAAACATCGTACAACAACTTTGAATATCTTACGACTCTGTATGCCACATTAGCACCTTGAAAACCATGTTAGCATAATGTACGACACCTCACAACTGCTAACAACACCTTACAATACCGTACGTAAAAATAAAATCCATATTAAAACTAATAAATTCGTGGGAGTCCTTTGAACATTATACGATAACTCAGGACTTGTTACGACTTTGTATGTGACATTTGCAACATGAAAAGTAATTTAGAATAATGTAGGACGCGTTACAACTTCTAAGACCACCATACAACACCGTACGAAACATTAAAACTTCATAATAAACCTAATGAATTCCACCGAGTCATTTAAACATCGTACGACAACTTAGAATATCCTACGACTCTGTATGCCACTTTAACACCTTGAAAACCATGTTAGTTTAATGTACGACACCTCACAACTCCTAACAACACCTTACAATACCGTACGTAAAAATAAAATCCATAATAAACCTATTGAATTCGTTCGATTCCTTTGAACATCGTACGATAACTCAGGACTTGTTACGACTTTGTATGTGACATTAGCAACATGAAAAGTAATTTAGAATAATGTAGGACGCGTTACAACTTCTAAGAACACCTTACATCACCGTACGAAACATTAAAACTCCATAATAAACCTAATGAATTCCTCCGAGTCATTTAAACATCGTACGACAACTTTGAATATCTTACGACTCTGTATGCCACTTTAGCACCTTGAAAACCATGTTAGCATAATGTACGACACCTCACAACTCCTAACAACACCTTACAATACCGTACGTAAAAATAAAATCCATATTAAACCTAATAAATTCGTGGGAGTCCTTTAAACATCATACGATAACTCAGGACTTGTTACGACTTTGTATGTGACATTAGCAACATTAAAAGTAATTTAGAATAATGTAGGACGCGTTACAACTTCTAAGACCACCATACATCACCGTACGAAACATTAAAACTCCATAATAAACATAATGAATTCCACCGAGTCATTTAAACATCGTACGACAACTTAGAATATCTTACGACTCTGTATGCCACTTTAGCACCTTGAAAACCATGTTAGTTTAATGTACGACACCTCACAACTCCAAACAACACCTTACAATACCGTACGTAAAAATAAAATCCATAATAAACCTAATAAATTCGTTGGAGTCCTTTGAACATCATACAATAACTCAGGACTTGTTACGACTTTGTATGTGACATTAGCAACATGAAAAGTAATTTAGAATAATGTAGGACGCGTTACAACTTCTAAGAACACCTTACATCACCGTACGAAACATTAAAACTCAATAATAAACCTAATGAATTACTCCGAGTCATTTAAACATCGTACAACAACTTAGAATATCTTACGACTCTGTATGCCACATTAGCACCTTGAAAACCATGTTAGCATAATTTACGACACCTCACAACTCCTAACAACACCTTACAATACCATACGTAAAAATAAAATCCATAATAAACCTAATAAATTCGTGGGAGACCTTTGAACATCATACGATAACTCAGGACTTGTTACAACTCTGTATGTGACATTAGCAACATGAAAAGCAATTTAGAATAATGTAGCACACGTTACAACTTCTAAGAACACCTTACATCACCGTACGAAACATTAAAACTCCATAATAAACTTAATGAATTCCACCGAGTCATTTAAACATCGTACGACAACTTTGAATATCTTACGACTCTGTATGCCACATTAGCACCTTGAAAACCATGTTAGCATAATGTACGACACCCCATAACTCCTAACAACACCTTACAATACCGTACGTAAAAATAAAATCCATATTAAACCTAATAAATTCGTGGGAGTCCTTTGAACATTATACGATAACTCAGGACTTGTTACGACTTTGTATGCGACATTTGCAACATGAAAAGTAATTTAGAATAATGTATGACGCGTTACAACTTCTAAGACCACCATACAACACCGTACGAAACATTAAAACTCCATAATAAACCTAATGAATTCCACCGAGTCATTTAAACATCGTACGACAACTTAGAATATCTTACGACTCTGTATGCCACTTTAACACCTTGAAAACCATGTTAGTTTAATGTACGACACCTCACAACTCCTAACAACACCTTACAATACCGTACGTAAAAATAAAATACATAATAAACCTATTGAATTCGTTCGATTCCTTTGAACATCGTACAATAACTCAGGACTTGTTACGACTTTGTATGTGACATTAGCAACATGAAAAGTAATTTAGAATAATGTAGGACGCGTTACAACTTCTAAGAACACCTTACATCACCGTACGAAACATTAAAACTCCATAATAAACCTAATGAATTCCTCCGAGTCATTTAAACATCGTACGACAACTTTGAATATCTTACGACTCTGTATGCCACTTTAGCACCTTGAAAACCATGTTAGCATAATGTACGACACCTCACAACTCCTAACAACACGTTACAATACCGTACGTAAAAATAAAATCCATATTAAACCTAATAAATTCGTGGGAGTCCTTTAAACATCATACGATAACTCAGGACTTGTTACGACTTTGTATGTGACATTAGCAACATTAAAAGTAATTTAGAATAATGTAGGACGCGTTACAACTTCTAAGACCACCATACATCACCGTACGAAACATTAAAACTCCATAATAAACATAATGAATTCCACCGAGTCATTTAAACATCGTACGACAACTTAGAATATCTTACGACTCTGTATGCCACTTTAACACCTTGAAAACCATGTTAGTTTAATGTACGACACCTCACAACTCTTAACAACACCTTACAATACCGTACGTAAAAATAAAATCCATAATAAACCTATTGAATTCGTTCGATTCCTTTGAACATCGTACAATAACTCAGGACTTGTTACGACTTTGTATGTGACATTAGCAACATGAAAAGTAATTTAGAATAATGTAGGACGCGTTACAACTTCTAAGAACACCTTACATCACCGTACGAAACATTAAAACTCCATAATAAACCTAATGAATTCCTCCGAGTCATTTAAACATCGTACGACAACTTTGAATATCTTACGACTCTGTATGCCACTTTAGCACCTTGAAAACCATGTTAGCATAATGTACGACACCTCACAACTCCTAACAACACCTTACAATACCGTACGTAAAAATAAAATCCATATTAAACCTAATAAATTCGTGGGAGTCCTTTAAACATCATACGATAACTCAGGACTTGTTACGACTTTGTATGTGACATTAGCAACATTAAAAGTAATTTAGAATAATGTAGGACGCGTTACAACTTCTAAGACCACCATACATCACCGTACGAAACATTAAAACTCCATAATAAACATAATGAATTCCACCGAGTCATTTAAACATCGTACGACAACTTAGAATATCTTACAACTCTGTATGCCACTTTAGCACCTTGAAAACCATGTTAGTTTAATGTACGACACCTCACAACTCCTAACAACACCTTACAATACCGTACGTAAAAATAAAATCCATAATAAACCTATTGAATTCGTTCGATTCGTTTGAACATCGTACGATAACTCAGGACTTGTTACGACTCTGTATTTGACATTAGCAACATGAAAAGTAATTTAGAATAATGTAGGACGCGTTACAACTTCTAAGAACACCTTACATCACCGTACGAAACATTAAAACTACATAATAAATTTAATGAATTCCACCGAGTCATTTAAACATCGTACGACAACTTAGAATATTTTACGACTCTGTATGCCACATTAGCACCTTGAAAACCATGTTAGCATAATGTAATTTAGAATAATGTAGGACGCGTTACAACTTCTAAGACACACCTTACAATCACCGTACGAAACATTAAAACTCCATAGTAAACCTAATGAATTTCTCCGAGTCATTTAAACATCGTACGACAAGTTAGAATATCTTACGACTCTGTATGCCACATTAGCACCTTGAAAACCATGTTAGCATAATGCACGACACCTCAAAACTCCTAACAACACCTTACAATACCGTACGTAAAAATAAAATCCATAATAAACCTAATAAATTCGTTGGAGTCCTTTGAACAGCATACAATAACTCAGGACTTGTCACGACTTTGTATGTGACATTAGCAACATGAAAAGTAATTTAGAATAATGTAGGACGCGTTACAACTTCTAAGAACACCTTACATCACCGTACGAAACATTAAAACTCAATAATAAACCTAATGAATTCCTCCGAGTCATTTAAACATCGTACGACAACTTAGAATATCTTACGACTCTGTATGCCACATTAGCACCTTGAAAACCATGTTAGCATAATGTACGACACCTCACAACTCCTAACAACACCTTACAATACCATACGTAAAAATAAAATCCATAATAAACCTAATAAATTCGTGGGAGTCCTTTGAACATCATACGATAACTCAGGACTTGTTACAACTCTGTATGTGACATTAGCAACATGAAAAGAAATTTAGAATAATGTAGCACACGTTACAACTTCTAAGAACACCTTACATCACCGTACGAAACATTAAAACTCCATAATAAACTTAATGAATTCCACCGAGTCATTTAAACATCGTACGACAACTTAGAATATCTTACGACTCTGTATGCCACATTAGCACCTTGAAAACCATGTTAGCATAATGTACGACACCTCACAACTCATAACAACACCTTACAATACCGTACGTAAAAAAAATCCATTATAAACCTAATAATTTCGTGGGAGTCCTTTGAACATCATACGATAACTCAGGACTTGTTACGACTTTGTATGTGACATTAGCAACATGAAAAGTAATTTAGAATAATGTAGGACGCGTTACAACTTCTAAGAACACCTTACATCACCGTACGAAACATTAAAACTCCATAATAAACCTAATGAATTCCTCCGAGTCATTTAAACATCGTACGACAACTTGGAATATCTTACGACTCTGTATGCCACATTATCACCTTGAAAACCATGTTAGCATAATGTACCACACCTCACAACTCCTAACAACACCTTACAATACCATACGTAAAAATAAAATCCATAATAAACCTAATAAATTCGTGGGAGTCCTTTGAACATCATACGATAACTCAGGACTTGTTACAACTCTGTATGTGACATTAGCAACATGAAACGCAATTTAGAATAATGTAGCACATGTTACAACTTCTAAGAACACCTTACATCACCGTACGAAACATTAAAACTCCATAATAAACTTAATGAATTCCACCGAGTCATTTAAACATCGTACGACAACTTAGAATATCTTACGACTCTGTATGCCACATTAGCACCTTGAAAACCATGTTAGCATAATGTACGACACCTCACAACTCATACCAACACCTTACAATACCGTACGTAAAAAAAAATCCATAATAAACCTAATCAATTCGTGGGAGTCCTTTGAACATCATACGATAACTCGGGACTTGTTACGACTTTGTATGTGACATTAGCAACATGAAAAGTAATTTAGAATAATGTAGGACGCGTTACAACTTCTAAGCACACCTTACATCACCGTACGAAACATTAAAACTCCATAATAAACCTAATGAATTCCTCCGAGTCATTTAAACATCGTACGACAACTTTGAATATCTTACGACTCTGTATGCCACATTAGCACCTTGAAAACCATGTTAGCATAATGTACGACACCTCACAACTCCTAACAACACCTTACAATACCGTACGTAAAAATAAAATCCATATTAAACCTAAAAATTTGTGGGAGTCCTTTGAACATCATACGATAACTCAGGACTTGTTACGACTTTGTATGTGACATTAGCAACATGAAAAGTAATTTAGAATAATGTAGGACGCGTTACAACTTCTAAGACCACCATACATCACCGTACGAAACATTAAAACTCCATAATAAACCTAATGAATTCCACCGAGTCATTTAAACATCGTACGACAACTTAGAATATCTTACGACTCTGTATGCCACTTTAGCACCTTGAAAACCATGTTAGTTTAATGTACGACACCTCACAACTCCTAACAACACCTTACAATACCTTACGTAAAAATAAAATCCATAATAAACCTATTGAATTCGTTCGATTCCTTTGAACATCGTACGATAAGTCAGGACTTGTTACGACTCTGTATTTGACATTAGCAACATGAAAAGTAATTTAGAATAATGTAGGACGCGTTACAACTTCTAAGAACACCTTACATCACCGTACGAAACATTAAAACTCCATAATAAATTTAATGAATTCCACCGAGTCATTTAAACATCGTACGACAACTTAGAATATCTTACGACTCTGTATGCCACATTAGCACCTTGAAAACCCTGTTAGCATAATGTAATTTAGAATAATGTAGGACGCGTTACAACTTCTAAGACACACCTTACAATCACCGTACGAAACATTAAACCTCCATAGTAAACCTAATGAATTTCTCCGAGTCATTTAAACATCGTACGACAACTTAGAATATCTTACGACTCTGTATGCCACATTAGCACCTTGAAAACCATGTTAGCATAATGCACGACACCTCAAAACTCCTAACAACACCTTACAATACCGTACGTAAAAATAAAATCCATAATAAACCTAATAAATTCGTGGGAGTCCTTTGAACATCATACAATAACTCAGGACTTGTTACGACTTTGTATGTGACACTAGCAACATGAAAAGTAATTTAGAATAGTGTAGGACGCGTTACAACTTCTAAGAACACCTTACATCACCGTACGAAACATTAAAACTCAATAATAAACCTAATGAATTCCTCCGAGTCATTTAAACATCGTACGACAACTTAGAATATCTTACGACTCTGTATGCCACATTAGCACCTTGAAAACCATGTTAGCATAATGTACGACACCTCACAACTCCTAACAACACCTTACAATACCATACGTAAAAATAAAATCCATAATAAACCTAATAAATTCGTGGGAGTCCTTTGAACATCATACGATAACTCAGGACTTGTTACAACTCTGTATGTGACATTAGCAACATGAAAAGCAATTTAGAATAATGTAGCACACGTTACAACTTCTAAGAACACCTTACATCACCGTACGAAACATTAAAACTCCATAATAAACTTAATGAATTCCACCGAGTCATTTAAACATCGTACGACAACTTAGAATATCTTACGACTCTGTATGCCACATTAGCACCTTGAAAACCATGTTAGCATAATGTACGACACCTCACAACTCATAACAACACCTTACAATACCGTACGTAAAAAAAATCCATTATAAACCTAATAATTTCGTGGGAGTCCTTTGAACATCATACGATAACTCAGGACTTGTTACGACTTTGTATGTGACATTAGCAACATGAAAAGTAATTTAGAATAATGTAGGACGCGTTACAACTTCTAAGAACACCTTACATCACCGTACGAAACATTAAAACTCCATAATAAACCTAATGAATTCCTCCGAGTCATTTAAACATCGTACGACAACTTTGAATATCTTACGACTCTGTATGCCACATTATCACCTTGAAAACCATGTTAGCATAATGTACCACACCTCACAACTCCTAACAACACCTTACAATACCATACGTAAAAATAAAATCCATAATAAACCTAATAAATTCGTGGGAGTCCTTTGAACATCATACGATAACTCAGGACTTGTTACAACTCTGTATGTGACATTAGCAACATGAAACGCAATTTAGAATAATGTAGCACATGTTACAACTTCTAAGAACACCTTACATCACCGTACGAAACATTAAAACTCCATAATAAACTTAATGAATTCCACCGAGTCATTTAAACATCGTACGACAACTTAGAATATCTTACGACTCTGTATGCCACTTTAGCACCTTGAAAACCATGTTAGTTTAATGTACGACACCTCACAACTCCTAACAACACCTTACAATACCTTACGTAAAAATAAAATCCATAATAAACCTATTGAATTCGTTCGATTCCTTTGAACATCGTACGATAAGTCAGGACTTGTTACGACTCTGTATTTGACATTAGCAACATGAAAAGTAATTTAGAATAATGTAGGACGCGTTACAACTTCTAAGAACACCTTACATCACCGTACGAAACATTAAAACTCCATAATAAATTTAATGAATTCCACCGAGTCATTTAAACATCGTACGACAACTTAGAATATCTTACGACTCTGTATGCCACATTAGCACCTTGAAAACCCTGTTAGCATAATGTAATTTAGAATAATGTAGGACGCGTTACAACTTCTAAGACACACCTTACAATCACCGTACGAAACATTAAACCTCCATAGTAAACCTAATGAATTTCTCCGAGTCATTTAAACATCGTACGACAACTTAGAATATCTTACGACTCTGTATGCCACATTAGCACCTTGAAAACCATGTTAGCATAATGCACGACACCTCAAAACTCCTAACAACACCTTACAATACCGTACGTAAAAATAAAATCCATAATAAACCTAATAAATTCGTGGGAGTCCTTTGAACATCATACAATAACTCAGGACTTGTTACGACTTTGTATGTGACACTAGCAACATGAAAAGTAATTTAGAATAGTGTAGGACGCGTTACAACTTCTAAGAACACCTTACATCACCGTACGAAACATTAAAACTCAATAATAAACCTAATGAATTCCTCCGAGTCATTTAAACATCGTACGACAACTTAGAATATCTTACGACTCTGTATGCCACATTAGCACCTTGAAAACCATGTTAGCATAATGTACGACACCTCACAACTCCTAACAACACCTTACAATACCATACGTAAAAATAAAATCCATAATAAACCTAATAAATTCGTGGGAGTCCTTTGAACATCATACGATAACTCAGGACTTGTTACAACTCTGTATGTGACATTAGCAACATGAAAAGCAATTTAGAATAATGTAGCACACGTTACAACTTCTAAGAACACCTTACATCACCGTACGAAACATTAAAACTCCATAATAAACTTAATGAATTCCACCGAGTCATTTAAACATCGTACGACAACTTAGAATATCTTACGACTCTGTATGCCACATTAGCACCTTGAAAACCATGTTAGCATAATGTACGACACCTCACAACTCATAACAACACCTTACAATACCGTACGTAAAAAAAATCCATTATAAACCTAATAATTTCGTGGGAGTCCTTTGAACATCATACGATAACTCAGGACTTGTTACGACTTTGTATGTGACATTAGCAACATGAAAAGTAATTTAGAATAATGTAGGACGCGTTACAACTTCTAAGAACACCTTACATCACCGTACGAAACATTAAAACTCCATAATAAACCTAATGAATTCCTCCGAGTCATTTAAACATCGTACGACAACTTTGAATATCTTACGACTCTGTATGCCACATTATCACCTTGAAAACCATGTTAGCATAATGTACCACACCTCACAACTCCTAACAACACCTTACAATACCATACGTAAAAATAAAATCCATAATAAACCTAATAAATTCGTGGGAGTCCTTTGAACATCATACGATAACTCAGGACTTGTTACAACTCTGTATGTGACATTAGCAACATGAAACGCAATTTAGAATAATGTAGCACATGTTACAACTTCTAAGAACACCTTACATCACCGTACGAAACATTAAAACTCCATAATAAACTTAATGAATTCCACCGAGTCATTTAAACATCGTACGACAACTTAGAATATCTTACGACTCTGTATGCCACATTAGCACCTTGAAAACCATGTTAGCATAATGTACGACACCTCACAACTCATACCAACACCTTACAATACCGTACGTAAAAAAAAAATCCATAATAAACCTAATCAATTCGTGGGAGTCCTTTGAACATCATACGATAACTCGGGACTTGTTACGACTTTGTATGTGACATTAGCAACATGAAAAGTAATTTAGAATAATGTAGGACGCGTTACAACTTCTAAGCACACCTTACATCACCGTACGAAACATTAAAACTCCATAATAAACCTAATAAATTCTTCCGAGTCATTTAAACATCGTACGACAACTTTGAATATCTTACGACTCTGTATGCCACATTAGCACCTTGAAAACCATGTTAGCATAATGTACGACACCTCACAACTCCTAACAACACCTTACAATACCGTACGTAAAAATAAAATCCATATTAAACCTAAAAATTCGTGGGAGTCCTTTGAACATCATACGATAACTCAGGACTTGTTACGACTTTGTATGTGACATTAGCAACATGAAAAGTAATTTAGAATAATGTAGGACGCGTTACAACTTCTAAGACCACCATACATCACCGTACGAAACATTAAAACTCCATAATAAACCTAATGAATTCCACCGAGTCATTTAAACATCGTACGACAACTTAGAATATCTTACGACTCTGTATGCCACTTTAGCACCTTGAAAACCATGTTAGTTTAATGTACGACACCTCACAACTCCTAACAACACCTTACAATACCTTACGTAAAAATAAAATCCATAATAAACCTATTGAATTCGTTCGATTCCTTTGAACATCGTACGATAAGTCAGGACTTGTTACGACTCTGTATTTGACATTAGCAACATGAAAAGTAATTTAGAATAATGTAGGACGCGTTACAACTTCTAAGAACACCTTACATCACCGTACGAAACATTAAAACTCCATAATAAATTTAATGAATTCCACCGAGTCATTTAAACATCGTACGACAACTTAGAATATCTTACGACTCTGTATGCCACATTAGCACCTTGAAAACCCTGTTAGCATAATGTAATTTAGAATAATGTAGCACATGTTACAACTTCTAAGAACACCTTACATCACCGTACGAAACATTAAAACTCCATAATAAACTTAATGAATTCCACCGAGTCATTTAAACATCGTACGACAACTTAGAATATCTTACGACTCTGTATGCCACATTAGCACCTTGAAAACCATGTTAGCATAGTGCACGACACCTCAAAACTCCTAACAACACCTTACAATACCGTACGTAAAAATAAAATCCATAATAAACCTAATAAATTCGTGGGAGTCCTTTGAACATCATACAATAACTCAGGACTTGTTACGACTTTGTATGTGACACTAGCAACATGAAAAGTAATTTAGAATAATGTAGGACGCGTTACAACTTCTAAGAACACCTTACATCACCGTGCGAAACATTAAAACTCAATAATAAACCTAATGAATTCCTCCGAGTCATTTAAACATCGTACGACAACTTTGAATATCTTACGACTCTGTATGCCACATTAGCACCTTGAAAACCATGTTAGCATAATGTACGACACCTCACAACTCCTAACAACACCTTACAATACCGTACGTAAAAATAAAATCCATATTAAACCTAAAAATTCGTGGGAGTCCTTTGAACATCATACGATAACTCAGGACTTGTTACGACTTTGTATGTGACATTAGCAACATGAAAAGTAATTTAGAATAATGTAGGACGCGTTACAACTTCTAAGACCACCATACATCACCGTACGAAACATTAAAACTCAATAATAAACCTAATGAATTCCACCGAGTCATTTAAACATCGTACGACAACTTAGAATATCTTACGACTCTGTATGCCACTTTAGCACCTTGAAAACCATGTTAGTTTAATGTACGACACCTCACAACTCCTAACAACACCTTACAATACCTTACGTAAAAATAAAATCCATAATAAACCTATTGAATTCGTTCGATTCCTTTGAACATCGTACGATAAGTCAGGACTTGTTACGACTCTGTATTTGACATTAGCAACATGAAAAGTAATTTAGAATAATGTAGGACGCGTTACAACTTCTAAGAACACCTTACATCACCGTACGAAACATTAAAACTCCATAATAAATTTAATGAATTCCACCGAGTCATTTAAACATCGTACGACAACTTAGAATATCTTACGACTCTGTATGCCACATTAGCACCTTGAAAACCCTGTTAGCATAATGTAATTTAGAATAATGTAGCACATGTTACAACTTCTAAGAACACCTTACATCACCGTACGAAACATTAAAACTCCATAATAAACTTAATGAATTCCACCGAGTCATTTAAACATCGTACGACAACTTAGAATATCTTACGACTCTGTATGCCACATTAGCACCTTGAAAACCATGTTAGCATAGTGCACGACACCTCAAAACTCCTAACAACACCTTACAATACCGTACGTAAAAATAAAATCCATAATAAACCTAATAAATTCGTGGGAGTCCTTTGAACATCATACAATAACTCAGGACTTGTTACGACTTTGTATGTGACACTAGCAACATGAAAAGTAATTTAGAATAATGTAGGACGCGTTACAACTTCTAAGAACACCTTACATCACCGTACGAAACATTAAAACTCAATAATAAACCTAATGAATTCCTCCGAGTCATTTAAACATCGTACGACAACTTTGAATATCTTACGACTCTGTATGCCACAATATCACCTTGAAAACCATGTTAGCATAATGTACGACACCTCACAACTCCTAAAAACACCTTACAATACCATACGTAAAAATAAAATCCATAATAAACCTAATAAATTCGTGGGAGTCCTTTGAACATCATACGATAACTCAGGACTTGTTACAACTCTGTATGTGACATTAGCAACATGAAACGCAATTTAGAATAATGTAGCACATGTTACAACTTCTAAGAACACCTTACATCACCGTACGAAACATTAAAACTCCATAATAAACCTAATGAATTCCACCGAGTCATTTAAACATCGTACGACAACTTAGAATATCTTACGACTCTGTATGCCACATTAGCACCTTGAAAACCCTGTTAGCATAATGTAATTTAGAATAATGTAGGACGCGTTACAACTTCTAAGACACACCTTACAATCACCGTACGAAACATTAAACCTCCATAGTAAACCTAATGAATTTCTCCGAGTCATTTAAACATCGTACGACAACTTAGAATATCTTACGACTCTGTATGCCACATTAGCACCTTGAAAACCATGTTAGCATAATGCACGACACCTCAAAACTCCTAACAACACCTTACAATACCGTACGTAAAAATAAAATCCATAATAAACCTAATAAATTCGTGGGAGTCCTTTGAACATCATACAATAACTCAGGACTTGTTACGACTTTGTATGTGACACTAGCAACATGAAAAGTAATTTAGAATAATGTAGGACGCGTTACAACTTCTAAGAACACCTTACATCACCGTACGAAACATTAAAACTCAATAATAAACCTAATGAATTCCTCCGAGTCATTTAAACATTGTACGACAACTTTGAATATCTTACGACTTTGTATGCCACATTATCACCTTGAAAACCATGTTAGCATAATGTACGACACCTCACAACTCCTAAAAACACCTTACAATCACCGTACGAAACATTAAACCTCCATAGTAAACCTAATGAATTTCTCCGAGTCATTTAAACATCGTACGACAACTTAGAATATCTTACGACTCTGTATGCCACATTAGCACCTTGAAAACCATGTTAGCATAATGCACGACACCTCAAAACTCTAACAACACCTTACAATACCGTACGTAAAAATAAAATCCATAATAAACCTAATAAATTCGTGGGAGTCCTTTGAACATCATACAATAACTCAGGACTTGTTACGACTTTGTATGTGACACTAGCAACATGAAAAGTAATTTAGAATAATGTAGGACGCGTTACAACTTCTAAGAACACCTTACATCACCGTACGAAACATTAAAACTCAATAATAAACCTAATGAATTCCTCCGAGTCATTTAAACATCGTACGACAACTTTGAATATCTTACGACTCTGTATGCCACATTATCACCTTGAAAACCATGTTAGCATAATGTACGACACCTCACAACTCCTAAAAACACCTTACAATACCATACGTAAAAATAAAATCCATAATAAACCTAATAAATTCGTGGGAGTCCTTTGAACATCATACGATAACTCAGGACTTGTTACAACTCTGTATGTGACATTAGCAACATGAAACGCAATTTAGAATAATGTAGCACATGTTACAACTTCTAAGAACACCTTACATCACCGTACGAAACATTAAAACTCCATAATAAACCTAATGAATTCCACCGAGTCATTTAAACATCGTACGACAACTTAGAATATCTTACGACTCTGTATGCCACATTAGCACCTTGAAAACCATGTTAGCATAATGTACGACACCTCACAACTCATACCAACACCTTACAGTACCGTACGTAAAAAAAAATCCATAATAAACCTAATCAATTCGTGGGAGTCCTTTGAACATCATACGATAACTCGGGACTTGTTACGACTTTGTATGTGACATTAGCAACATGAAAAGTAATTTAGAATAATGTAGGACGCGTTACAACTTCTAAGCACACCTTACATCACCGTACGAAACATTAAAACTCCATAATAAACATAATGAATTCCACCGAGTCATTTAAACATCGTACGACAACTTAGAATATCTTACGACTCTGTATGCCACTTTAGCACCTTGAAAACCATGTTAGTTTAATGTACGACACCTCACAACTCCTAACAACACCTTACAATACCGTACGTAAAAATAAAATCCATAATAAACCTATTGAATTCGTTCGATTCGTTTGAACATCGTACGATAACTCAGGACTTGTTACGACTCTGTATTTGACATTAGCAACATGAAAAGTAATTTAGAATAATGTAGGACGCGTTACAACTTCTAAGAACACCTTACATCACCGTACGAAACATTAAAACTCCATAATAATTTTAATGAATTCCACCGAGTCATTTAAACATCGTACGACAACTTAGAATATCTTACGACTCTGTATGCCACATTAGCACCTTGAAAACCCTGTTAGCATAATGTAATTTAGAATAATGTAGGACGCGTTACAACTTCTAAGACACACCTTACAATCACCGTACGAAACATTAAAACTCCATAGTAAACCTAATGAATTTCTCCGAGTCATTTAAACATCGTACGACAAGTTAGAATATCTTACGACTCTGTATGCCACATTAGCACCTTGAAAACCATGTTAGCATAATGCACGACACCTCAAAACTCCTAACAACACCTTACAATACCGTACGTAAAAATAAAATCCATAATAAACCTAATAAATTCGTTGGAGTCCTTTGAACAGCATACAATAACTCAGGACTTGTTACGACTTTGTATGTGACATTAGCAACATGAAAAGTAATTTAGAATAATGTAGGACGCGTTACAACTTCTAAGAACACCTTACATCACCGTACGAAACATTAAAACTCCATAATAAACCTAATGAATTCCACCGAGTCATTTAAACATCGTACGACAACTTAGAATATCTTACGACTCTGTATGCCACATTAGCACCTTGAAAACCATGTTAGCATAATGTACGACACCTCACAACTCATACCAACACCTTACAGTACCGTACGTAAAAAAAAATCCATAATAAACCTAATCAATTCGTGGGAGTCCTTTGAACATCATACGATAACTCGGGACTTGTTACGACTTTGTATGTGACATTAGCAACATGAAAAGTAATTTAGAATAATGTAGGACGCGTTACAACTTCTAAGCACACCTTACATCACCGTACGAAACATTAAAACTCCATAATAAACATAATGAATTCCACCGAGTCATTTAAACATCGTACGACAACTTAGAATATCTTACGACTCTGTATGCCACTTTAGCACCTTGAAAACCATGTTAGTTTAATGTACGACACCTCACAACTCCTAACAACACCTTACAATACCGTACGTAAAAATAAAATCCATAATAAACCTATTGAATTCGTTCGATTCGTTTGAACATCGTACGATAACTCAGGACTTGTTACGACTCTGTATTTGACATTAGCAACATGAAAAGTAATTTAGAATAATGTAGGACGCGTTACAACTTCTAAGAACACCTTACATCACCGTACGAAACATTAAAACTCCATAATAATTTTAATGAATTCCACCGAGTCATTTAAACATCGTACGACAACTTAGAATATCTTACGACTCTGTATGCCACATTAGCACCTTGAAAACCCTGTTAGCATAATGTAATTTAGAATAATGTAGGACGCGTTACAACTTCTAAGACACACCTTACAATCACCGTACGAAACATTAAAACTCCATAGTAAACCTAATGAATTTCTCCGAGTCATTTAAACATCGTACGACAAGTTAGAATATCTTACGACTCTGTATGCCACATTAGCACCTTGAAAACCATGTTAGCATAATGCACGACACCTCAAAACTCCTAACAACACCTTACAATACCGTACGTAAAAATAAAATCCATAATAAACCTAATAAATTCGTTGGAGTCCTTTGAACAGCATACAATAACTCAGGACTTGTTACGACTTTGTATGTGACATTAGCAACATGAAAAGTAATTTAGAATAATGTAGGACGCGTTACAACTTCTAAGAACACCTTACATCACCGTACGAAACATTAAAACTCAATAATAAACCTAATGAATTCCTCCGAGTCATTTAAACATCGAACGACAACTTAGAATATCTTACGATTCTGTATGCCACATTAGCACCTTGAAAACCATGTTAGCATAATGTACGACACCTCACAACTCCTAACAACACCTTACAATACCATACGTAAAAATAAAATCCATAATAAACCTAATAAATTCGTGGGAGTCCTTTGAACATCATACGATAACTCAGGACTTGTTACGACTTTGTATGTGACATTAGCAACATGAAAAGTAATTTAGAATAATGTAGGACGCGTTACAACTTCTAAGAACACCTTACATCACCGTACGAAACATTAAAACTCCATAATAAACCTAATGAATTCCTCCGAGTCATTTAAACATCGTACGACAACTTTGAATATCTTACGACTCTGTATGCCACATTATCACCTTGAAAACCATGTTAGCATAATGTACCACACCTCACAACTCCTAACAACACCTTACAATACCATACGTAAAAATAAAATCCATAATAAACCTAATAAATTCGTGGGAGTCCTTTGAACATCATACGATAACTCAGGACTTGTTACAACTCTGTATGTGACATTAGCAACATGAAACGCAATTTAGAATAATGTAGCACATGTTACAACTTCTAAGAACACCTTACATCACCGTACGAAACATTAAAACTCCATAATAAACTTAATGAATTCCACCGAGTCATTTAAACATCGTACGACAACTTAGAATATCTTACGACTCTGTATGCCACATTAGCACCTTGAAAACCATGTTAGCATAATGTACGACACCTCACAACTCATACCAACACCTTACAATACCGTACGTAAAAAAAAATCCATAATAAACCTAATCAATTCGTGGGAGTCCTTTGAACATCATACGATAACTCGGGACTTGTTACGACTTTGTATGTGACATTAGCAACATGAAAAGTAATTTAGAATAATGTAGGACGCGTTACAACTTCTAAGCACACCTTACATCACCGTACGAAACATTAAAACTCCATAATAAACCTAATGAATTCCTCCGAGTCATTTAAACATCGTACGACAACTTTGAATATCTTACGACTCTGTATGCCACATTAGCACCTTGAAAACCATGTTAGCATAATGTACGACACCTCACAACTCCTAACAACACCTTACAATACCGTACGTAAAAATAAAATCCATATTAAACCTAAAAATTCGTGGGAGTCCTTTGAACATCATACGATAACTCAGGACTTGTTACGACTTTGTATGTGACATTAGCAACATGAAAAGTAATTTAGAATAATGTAGGACGCGTTACAACTTCTAAGACCACCATACATCACCGTACGAAACATTAAAACTCCATAATAAACCTAATGAATTCCACCGAGTCATTTAAACATCGTACGACAACTTAGAATATCTTACGACTCTGTATGCCACTTTAGCACCTTGAAAACCATGTTAGTTTAATGTACGACACCTCACAACTCCTAATAACACCTTACAATACCTTACGTAAAAATAAAATCCATAATAAACATATTGAATTCGTTCGATTCCTTTGAACATCGTACGATAAGTCAGGATTTGTTACGACTCTGTATTTGACATTAGCAACATGAAAAGTAATTTAGAATAATGTAGGACGCGTTACAACTTCTAAGAACACCTTACATCACCGTACGAAACATTAAAACTCCATAATAAATTTAATGAATTCCACCGAGTCATTTAAACATCGTACGACAACTTAGAATATCTTACGACTCTGTATGCCACATTAGCACCTTGAAAACCCTGTTAGCATAATGTAATTTAGAATAATGTAGGACGCGTTACAACTTCTAAGACACACCTTACAATCACGGTACGAAACATTAAACCTCCATAGTAAACCTAATGAATTTCTCCGAGTCATTTAAACATCGTACGACAACTTAGAATATCTTACGACTCTGTATGCCACATTAGCACCTTGAAAACCATGCTTGCATAATGCACGACACCTCAAAACTCCTAACAACACCTTACAATACCGTACGTAAAAATAAAATCCATAATAAACCTAATAAATTCGTGGGAGTCCTTTGAACATCATACAATAACTCAGGACTTGTTACGACTTTGTATGTGACACTAGCAACATGAAAAGTAATTTAGAATAATGTAGGACGCGTTACAACTTCTAAGAACACCTTACATCACCGTACGAAACATTAAAACTCAATAATAAACCTAATGAATTCCTCCGAGTCATTTAAACATCGTACGACAACTTTGAATATCTTACGACTCTGTATGCCACATTATCACCTTGAAAACCATGTTATCATAATGTACCACACCTCACAACTCCTAACAACACCTTACAATACCATACGTAAAAATAAAATCCATAATAAACCTAATAAATTCGTGGGAGTCCTTTGAACATCATACGATAACTCAGGACTTGTTACAACTCTGCATGTGACATTAGCAACATGAAACGCAATTTAGAATAATGTAGCACATGTTACAACTTCTAAGAACACCTTACATCACCGTACGAAACATTAAAAATCCATAATAAACTTAATGAATTCCACCGAGTCATTTAAACATCGTACGACAACTTAGAATATCTTACGACTCTGTATGCCATATTAGCACCTTGAAAACCATGTTAGCATAATGTACGACACCTCACAACTCATACCAACACCTTACAATACCGTACGTAAAAAAAAATCCATAATAAACCTAATCAATTCGTGGGAGTCCTTTGAACATCATACAATAACTCAGGACTTGTTACGACTTTGTATGTGACACTAGCAACATGAAAAGTAATTTAGAATAATGTAGGACGCATTACAACTTCTAAGAACACCTTACATCACCGTACGAAACATTAAAACTCAATAATAAACCTAATGAATTCCTCCGAGTCATTTAAACATCGTACGACAACTTTGAATATCTTACGACTCTGTATGCCACATTATCACCTTGAAAACCATGTTATCATAATGTACCACACCTCACAACTCCTAACAACACCTTACAATACCATACGTAAAAATAAAATCCATAATAAACCTAATAAATTCGTGGGAGTCCTTTGAACATCATACGATAACTCAGGACTTGTTACAACTCTGCATGTGACATTAGCAACATGAAACGCAATTTAGAATAATGTAGCACATGTTACAACTTCTAAGAACACCTTACATCACCGTACGAAACATTAAAAATCCATAATAAACTTAATGAATTCCACCGAGTCATTTAAACATCGTACGACAACTTAGAATATCTTACGACTCTGTATGCCATATTAGCACCTTGAAAACCATGTTAGCATAATGTACGACACCTCACAACTCATACCAACACCTTACAATACCGTACGTAAAAAAAAATCCATAATAAACCTAATCAATTCGTGGGAGTCCTTTGAACATCATACAATAACTCAGGACTTGTTACGACTTTGTATGTGACACTAGCAACATGAAAAGTAATTTAGAATAATGTAGGACGCGTTACAACTTCTAAGAACACCTTACATCACCGTACGAAACATTAAAACTCAATAATAAACCTAATGAATTCCTCCGAGTCATTTAAACATCGTACGACAACTTTGAATATCTTACGACTCTGTATGCCACATTATCACCTTGAAAACCATGTTATCATAATGTACCACACCTCACAACTCCTAACAACACCTTACAATACCATACGTAAAAATAAAATCCATAATAAACCTAATAAATTCGTGGGAGTCCTTTGAACATCATACGATAACTCAGGACTTGTTACAACTCTGCATGTGACATTAGCAACATGAAACGCAATTTAGAATAATGTAGCACATGTTACAACTTCTAAGAACACCTTACATCACCGTACGAAACATTAAAAATCCATAATAAACTTAATGAATTCCACCGAGTCATTTAAACATCGTACGACAACTTAGAATATCTTACGACTCTGTATGCCATATTAGCACCTTGAAAACCATGTTAGCATAATGTACGACACCTCACAACTCATACCAACACCTTACAATACCGTACGTAAAAAAAAAATCCATAATAAACCTAATCAATTCGTGGGAGTCCTTTGAACATCATACGATAACTCGGGACTTGTTACGACTTTGTATGTGACATTAGCAACATGAAAAGTAATTTAAAATAATGTAGGACGCGTTACAAATTCTAAGCACACCTTACATCACCGTACGAAACATTAAAACTCCATAATAAACCTAATGAATTCCTCCGAGTCATTTAAACATCGTACGACAACTTTGAATATCTTACGACTCTGTATGCCACATTAGCACCTTGAAAACCATGTTAGCATAATGTACGACACCTCACAACTCCTAACAACACCTTACAATACCGTACGTAAAAATAAAATCCATATTAAACCTAAAAATTCGTGGGAGTCCTTTGAACATCATACGATAACTCAGGACTTGTTACGACTTTGTATGTGACATTAGCAACATGAAAAGTAATTTAGAATAATGTAGGACGCGTTACAACTTCTAAGACCACCATACATCACCGTACGAAACATTAAAACTCCATAATAAACCTAATGAATTCCACCGAGTCATTTAAACATCGTACGACAACTTAGAATATCTTACGACTCTGTATGCCACTTTAGCACCTTGAAAACCATGTTAGTTTAATGTACGACACCTCACAACTCCTAACAACACCTTACAATACCTTACGTAAAAATAAAATCCATAATAAACCTATTGAATTCGTTCGATTCCTTTGAACATCGTACGATAAGTCAGGACTTGTTACGACTCTGTATTTGACATTAGCAACATGAAAAGTAATTTAGAATAATGTAGGACGCGTTACAACTTCTAAGAACACCTTACATCACCGTACGAAACATTAAAACTCCATAATAAATTTAATGAATTCCACCGAGTCATTTAAACATCGTACGACAACTTAGAATATCTTACGACTCTGTATGCCACATTAGCACCTTGAAAACCCTGTTAGCATAATGTAATTTAGAATAATGTAGGACGCGTTACAACTTCTAAGACACACCTTACAATCACCGTACGAAACATTAAACCTCCATAGTAAACCTAATGAATTTCTCCGAGTCATTTAAACATCGTACGACAACTTAGAATATCTTACGACTCTGTATGCCACATTAGCACCTTGAAAACCATGTTAGCATAATGCACGACACCTCAAAACTCCTAACAACACCTTACAATACCGTACGTAAAAATAAAATCCATAATAAACCTAATAAATTCGTGGGAGTCCTTTGAACATCATACAATAACTCAGGACTTGTTACGACTTTGTATGTGACACTAGCAACATGAAAAGTAATTTAGAATAATGTAGGACGCGTTACAACTTCTAAGAACACCTTACATCACCGTACGAAACATTAAAACTCAATAATAAACCTAATGAATTCCTCCGAGTCATTTAAACATCGTACGACAACTTTGAATATCTTACGACTCTGTATGCCACATTATCACCTTGAAAACCATGTTAGCATAATGTACGACACCTCACAACTCCTAAAAACACCTTACAATACCATACGTAAAAATAAAATCCATAATAAACCTAATAAATTCGTGGGAGTCCTTTGAACATCATACGATAACTCAGGACTTGTTACAACTCTGTATGTGACATTAGCAACATGAAAAGCAATTTAGAATAATGTAGCACACGTTACAACTTCTAAGAACACCTTACATCACCGTACGAAACATTAAAACTCCATAATAAACTTAATGAATTCCACCGAGTCATTTAAACATCGTACGACAACTTAGAATATCTTACGACTCTGTATGCCACATTAGCACCTTGAAAACCATGTTAGCATAATGTACGACACCTCACAACTCATAACAACACCTTACAATAGCGTACGTAAAAAAAAATCCATAATAAACCTAATCAATTCGTGGGAGTCCTTTGAACATCATACGATAACTCAGGACTTGTTACGACTTTGTATGTGACATTAGCAACATGAAAAGTAATTTAGAATAATGTAGGACGCGTTACAACTTCTAAGCACACCTTACATCACCGTACGAAACATTAAAACTCCATAATAAACCTAATGAATTCCTCCGAGTCATTTAAACATCGTACGACAACTTTGAATATCTTACGACTCTGTATGCCACATTATCACCTTGAAAACCATGTTAGCATAATGTACGACACCTCACAACTCCTAACAACACCTTTCAATACCATACGTAAAAATAAAATCCATAATAAACCTAATAAATTCGTGGGAGTCCTTTGAACATCATACGATAACTCAGGACTTGTTACAACTCTGTATGTGACATTAGCAACATGAAAAGCAATTTAGAATAATGAAGCACACGTTACAACTTCTAAGAACACCTTACATCACCGTACGAAACATTAAAACTCCATGATAAACTTAATGAATTCCACCGAGTCATTTAAAGATCGTACGACAACTTAGAATATCTTACGACTCTGTATGCCACATTAGCACCTTGAAAACCATGTTAGCATAATGTACGACACCTCACAACTCATAACAACACCTTACAATACCGTACGTAAAAAAAAATCCATAATAAACCTAATCAATTCGTGGGAGTCCTTTGAACATCATACGATAACTCAGGACTTGTTACGACTTTGTATGTGACATTAGCAACATGAAAAGTAATTTAGAATAATGTAGAACGCGTTACAACTTCTAAGAACACCTTACATCACCGTACGAAACATTAAAACTCCATAATAAACCTAATGAATTCCTCCGAGTCATTTAAACATCGTACGACAACTTTGAATATCTTACGACTCTGTATGCCACATTAGCACCTTGAAAACCATGTTAGCATAATGTACGACACCTCACAACTCCTAACAACACCTTACAATACCGTACGTAAAAATAAAATCCATATTAAACCTAATAAATTCGTGGGAGTCCTTTGAACATCATACGATAACTCAGGACTTGTTACGACTTTGTATGTGACATTAGCAACATGAAAAGTAATTTAGAATAATGTAGGACGCGTTACAACTTCTAAAACCACCATACATCACCGTACGAAACATTGAAACTCCATAATAAACCTAATGAATTCCACCGAGTCATTTAAACATCGTACGACAACTTAGAATATCTTACGACTCTGTATGCCACTTTAGCACCTTGAAAACCATGTTAGTTTAATGTACGACACCTCATAACTCCTAACAACACCTTACAATACCGTACGTAAAAATAAAATCCATAATAAACCTATTGAATTCGTTCGATTCTTTTGAACATCGTACGATAACTCAGGACTTGTTACGACTATGTATTTGACATTAGCAACATGAAAAGTAATTTAGAATAATGTAGGACGCGTTACAACTTCTAAGAACACCTTACATCACCGTACGAAACATTAAAACCCCATAATAAACCTAATGAATTCCTCCGAGTCATTTAAACATCGTATGACAACTTAGAATATCTTACGACTCTGTATGCCACATTAGCACCTTGAAAACCCTGTTAGCATAATGTAATTTAGAATAATGTAGGACGCGTTACAACTTCTAAGACACACCTTACAATCACCGTATGAAACATTAAAACTCCATAGTAAACCTAATGAATTTCTCCGAGTCATTTAAACATCGTAGGACAAGTTAGAATATCTTACGACTCTGTATGCCACATTAGCACATTGAAAACCATGTTAGCATAATGCACGACACCTCAAAACTCCTAACAACACCTTACAATACCGTACGTAAAAATAAAATCCATAATAAACCTAATAAATTCGTTGGAGTCCTTTGAACAGCATACAATAACTCAGGACTTGTTACGACTTTGTATGTGACATTAGCAACATGAAAAGTAATTTAGAATAATGTAGGACGCGTTACAACTTCTAAGACCACCATACATCACCGTACGAAACATTAAAACTCCATAATAAACCTAATGAATTCCACCGAGTCATTTAAACATCGTACGACAACTTAGAATATCTTACGACTCTGTATGCCACTTTAGCATCTTGAAAACCATGTTAGTTTAATGTACGACACCTCACAACTCCTAACAACACCTTACAATACCTTACGTAAAAATAAAATCCATAATAAACCTATTGAATTCGTTCGATTCTTTTGAACATCGTACGATAACTCAGGACTTGTTACGACTATGTATTTGACATTAGCAACATGAAAAGTAATTTAGAATAATGTAGGACGCGTTACAACTTCTAAGAACACCTTACATCACCGTACGAAACATTAAAACCCTATAATAAACCTAATGAATTCCTCCGAGTCATTTAAACATCGTATGACAACTTAGAATATCTTACGACTCTGTATGCCACATTAGCACCTTGAAAACCCTGTTAGCATAATGTAATTTAGAATAATGTAGGACGCGTTACAACTTCTAAGACACACCTTACAATCACCGTATGAAACATTAAAACTCCATAGTAAACCTAATGAATTTCTCCGAGTCATTTAAACATCGTAGGACAAGTTAGAATATCTTACGACTCTGTATGCCACATTAGCACATTGAAAACCATGTTAGCATAATGCACGACACCTCAAAACTCCTAACAACACCTTACAATACCGTACGTAAAAATAAAATCCATAATAAACCTAATAAATTCGTTGGAGTCCTTTGAACAGCATACAATAACTCAGGACTTGTTACGACTTTGTATGTGACATTAGCAACATGAAAAGTAATTTAGAATAATGTAGGACGCGTTACAACTTCTAAGACCACCATACATCACCGTACGAAACATTAAAACTCCATAATAAACCTAATGAATTCCACCGAGTCATTTAAACATCGTACGACAACTTAGAATATCTTACGACTCTGTATGCCACTTTAGCATCTTGAAAACCATGTTAGTTTAATGTACGACACCTCACAACTCCTAACAACACCTTACAATACCTTACGTAAAAATAAAATCCATAATAAACCTATTGAATTCGTTCGATTCCTTTGAACATCGTACGATAAGTCAGGACTTGTTACGACTCTGTATTTGACATTAGCAACATGAAATGTAATTTAGAATAATGTAGGACGCGTTACAACTTCTAAGAACACCTTACATCACCGTACGAAACATTAAAACTCCATAATAAATTTAATGAATTCCACCGAGTCATTTAAACATCGTACGACAACTTAGAATATCTTACGACTCTGTATGCCAAATTAGCACCTTGAAAACCCTGTTAGCATAATGTAATTTAGAATAATGTAGGACGCGTTACAACTTCTAAGACACACCTTACAATCACGGTACGAAACATTAAACCTCCATAGTAAACCTAATGAATTTCTCCGAGTCATTTAAACATCGTACGACAACTTAGAATATCTTACGACTCTGTATGCCACATTAGCACCTTGAAAACCATGTTAGCATAATGCACGACACCTCAAAACTCCTAACAACACCTTACAATACTGTACGTAAAAATAAAATCCATAATAAACCTAATAAATTCGTGGGAGTCCTTTGAACATCATACAATAACTCAGGACTTGTTACGACTTTGTATGTGACATTAGCAACATGAAAAGTAATTTAGAATAATGTAGGACGCGTTACAACTTCTAAGAACACCTTACATCACCGTACGAAACATTAAAACTCAATAATAAACCTAATGAATTCCTCCGAGTCATTTAAACATCGTACGACAACTTTGAATATCTTACGACTCTGTATGCCACATTATCACCTTGAAAACCATGTTAGCATAATGTACGACACCTCACAACTCCTAACAACACCTTACAATACCATACGTAAAAATAAAATCCATAATAAACCTAATAAATTCGTGGGAGTCCTTTGAACATCATACGATAACTCAGGACTTGTTACAACTCTGTATGTGACATTGGCAACATGAAAAGCAATTTAGAATAATGTAGCACACGTTACAACTTCTAAGAACACCTTACATCACCGTACGAAACATTAAAACTCCATAATAAACTTAATGAATTCCACCGAGTCATTTAAACATCGTACGACAACTTAGAATATCTTACGACTCTGTATGCCACATTATCACCTTGAAAACCATGTTAGCATAATGTACGACACCTCACAACTCATAACAACACCTTACAATAGCGTACGTAAAAAAAATCCATAATAAACCTAATCAATTCGTGGGAGTCCTTTGAACATCATACGATAACTCAGGACTTGTTACGACTTTGTATGTGACATTAGCAACATGAAAAGTAATTTAGAATAATGTAGAACGCGTTACAACTTCTAAGAACACCTTACATCACCGTACGAAACATTAAAACTCCATAATAAACCTAATGAATTCCTCCGAGTCATTTAAACATCGTACGACAACTTTGAATATCTTACGACTCTGTATGCCACATTAGCACCTTGAAAACCATGTTAGCATAATGTACGACACCTCACAACTCCTAACAACACCTTACAATACCGTACGTAAAAATAAAATCCATATTAAACCTAAAATTTCGTGGGAGTCCTTTGAACATCATACGATAACTCAGGACTTGTTACGACTTTGTATGTGACATTAGCAACATGAAAAGTAATTTAGAATAATGTAGGACGCGTAACAACTTCTAAGACCACCATACATCACCGTACGAAACATTAAAACTCCATAATAAACCTAATGAATTCCACCGAGTCATTTAAACATCGTACGACAACTTAGAATATCTTACGACTCTGTATGCCACTTTAGCACCTTGAAAACCATGTTAGTTTAATGTACGACACCTCACAACTCCTAACAACACCTTACAATACCTTACGTAAAAATAAAATCCATAATAAACCTATTGAATTCGTTCGATTCCTTTGAACATCGTACGATAAGTCAGGACTTGTTACGACTCTGTATTTGACATTAGCAACATGAAAAGTAATTTAGAATAATGTAGGACGCGTTACAACTTCTAAGAACACCTTACATCACCGTACGAAACATTAAAACTCCATAATAAATTTAATGAATTCCACCGAGTCATTTAAACATCGTACGACAACTTAGAATATCTTACGACTCTGTATGCCACATTAGCACCTTGAAAACCCTGTTAGCATAATGTAATTTAGAATAATGTAGGACGCGTTACAACTTCTAAGACACACCTTACAATCACCGTACGAAACATTAAACCTCCATAGTAAACCTAATGAATTTCTCCGAGTCATTTAAACATCGTATGACAACTTAGAATATCTTACGACTCTGTATGCCACATTAGCACCTTGAAAACCATGTTAGCATAATGCACGACACCTCAAAACTCCTAACAACACCTTACAATACCGTACGTAAAAATAAAATCCATAATAAACCTAATAAATTCGTGGGAGTCCTTTGAACATCATACAATAACTCAGGACTTGTTACGACTTTGTATGTGACATTAGCAACATGAAAAGTAATTTAGAATAATGTAGGACGCGTTACAACTTCTAAGAACACCTTACATCACCGTACGAAACATTAAAACTCAATAATAAACCTAATGAATTCCTCCGAGTCATTTAAACATCGTACGACAACATTGAATATCTTACGACTCTGTATGCCACATTAGCACCTTGAAAACCATGTTAGCATAATGTACGACCCCTCACAACTCATAACAACACCTTACAATACCGTACGTAAAAAAAATCCATAATAAACCTAATCAATCCGTGGGAGTCCTTTGAACATCATACGATAACTCAGGACTTGTTACGACTTTGTATGTGACATTAGCAACATGAAAAGTAATTTAGAATAATGTAGGACGCGTTACAACTTCTAAGAACACCTTACATCACCGTACGAAACATTAAAACTCCATAATAAACCTAATGAATTCCTCCGAGTCATTTAAACATCGTACGACAACTTTGAGTATCTTACGACTCTGTATGCCACATTATCACCTTGAAAACCATGTTAGCATAATGTACGACACCTCACAACTCGTAACAACACCTTACAATACCATACGTAAAAATAAAATCCATAATAAACCTAATAAATTCGTGGGAGTCCTTTGAACATCATACGAGAACTCAGGACTTGTTACAACTCTGTATGTGACATTAGCAACATGACAAGCAATTTAGAATAATGAAGCACACGTTACAACTTCTAAGAACACCTTACATCACCGTACGAAACATTAAAACTCCATAATAAACTTAATGAATTCCACCGAGTCATTTAAACATCGTACGACAACTTAGAATATCTTACGACTCTGTATGCCACATTAGCACCTTGAAAACCATGTTAGCATAATGTACGACACCTCACAACTCATAACAACACCTTACAATACCGTACGTAAAAAAAATCCATAATAAACCTAATCAATTCGTGGGAGTCCTTTGAACATCATACGATAACTCAGGACTTGTTACGACTTTGTATGTGACATTAGCAACATGAAAAGTAATTTAGAATAATGTAGGACGCGTTACAATTTCTAAGAACACCTTACATCACCGTACGAAACATTAAAACTCCATAATAAACCTAATGAATTCCTCCGAGTCATTTAAACAATGTACGACAACTTTGAATATCTTACGACTCTGTATGCCACATTAGCACCTTGAAAACCATGTTAGCATAATGTACGACACCTCACAACTCCTAACAACACCTAACAATACCGTACGTAAAAATAAAATCCATATTAAACCTAATAAATTCGTGGGAGTCCTTTGAACATCATACGATAACTCAGGACTTGTTACGACTTTGCATGTGACATTAGCAACATGAAAAGTAATTTAGAATTATGTAGGACGCGTTACAACTTCTAAGACCACCATACATCACCGTACGAAACATTAAAACTCCATAATAAACCTAATGAATTCCACCGAGTCATTTAAACATCGTACGACAACTTAGAATATCTTACGACTCTGTATGCCACTTTAGAACCTTGAAAACCATGTTAGTTTAATGTACGACACCTCACAACTCCTAACAACACCTTACAATACCTTACGTAAAAATAAAATCCATAATAAACCTATTGAATTCGTTCGATTCCTTTGAACATCGTACGATAACTCAGGACTTGTTACGACTCTGTATTTGACATTAGCAACATGAAAAGTAATTTAGAATAATGTAGGACGCGTTACAACTTCTAAGAACACCTTACATCACCGTTCGAAACAGTAAAACTCCATAATAAACTTAATGAATTCCACCGAGTCATTTAAACATCGTACGACAACTTAGAATATCTTACGACTCTGTATGCCACATTAGCACCTTGAAAACCATGTTAGCATAATGTACGACACCTCACAACTCATAACAACACCTTACAATAGCGTACGTAAAAAAAAATCCATAATAAACCTAATCAATTCGTGGGAGTCCTTTGAACATCATACGATAACTCAGGACTTGTTACGACTTTGTATGTGACATTAGCAACATGAAAAGTAATTTAGAATAATGTAGGACGCGTTACAACTTCTAAGAACACCTTACATCACCGTACGAAACATTAAAACTACATAATAAACCTAATGAATTCCTCCGAGTCATTTAAACATCGTACGACAACTTTGAATTTCTTATGACTCTGTATGCCACATTAGCACCTTGAAAACCATGTTAGCATAATGTACGACACCTCACAACTCCTAACAACACCTTACAATACCGTACGTAAAAATAAAATCCATATTAAACCTAATAAATTCGTGGGAGTCCTTTGAACATCATACGATAACTCAGGACTTGTTACGACTTTGTATGTGACATTAGCAACATGAAAAGTAATTTAGAATAATGTAGGACGCGTTACAACTTCTAAGACCACCATACATCACCGTACGAAACATTAAAACTCCATAATAAACCTAATGAATTCCACCGAGTCATTTAAACATCGTACGACAACTTAGAATATCTTACGACTCTGTATGACACATTAGCACCTTGAAAACCCTGTTAGCATAATGTAATTTAGAATAATGTAGGACGCGTTACAACTTCTAAGACACACCTTACAATCACCGTATGAAACATTAAAACTCCATAGTAAACCTAATGAATTTCTCCGAGTCATTTAAACATCATACGACAACTTAGAATATCTTACGACTCTGTATGCCACATTAGCACCTTGAAAACCATGTTAGCATAATGCATGACACCTCAAAACTCCTAACAACACCTTACAATACCGTACGTAAAAATAAAATCCATAATAAACCTAATAAATTCGTGGGAGTCCTTTGAACATCATACAATAACTCAGGACTTGTTACGACTTTGTATGTGACATTAGCAACATGAAAAGTAATTTAGAATAATGTAGGACGCGTTACAACTTCTAAGAACACCTTACATCACCGTACGAAACATTAAAACTCAATAATAAACCTAATGAATTCCTCCGAGTCATTTAAACATCGTACGACAACATTGAATATCTTACGACTCTGTATGCCACATTAGCACCTTGAAAACCATGTTAGCATAATGTACGACCCATCACAACTCATAACAACACCTTACAATACCGTACGTAAAAAAAAATCCATAATAAACCTAATCAATTCGTCGGAGTCCTTTGAACATCATACGATAACTCAGGACTTGTTACGACTCTGTATGTGACATTAGCAACATGAAAAGTAATTTAGAATAATGTAGGACGCGTTACAACTTCTAAGAACACCTTACATCACCGTACGAAACATTAAAACTCCATAATAAACCTAATGAATTCCTCCGAGTCATTTAAACATCGTACGACAACTTTGAATATCTTACGACTCTGTATGCCACATTAGCACCTTGAAAACCATGTTAGCATAATGTACGACACCTCACAACTCCTAACAACACCTAACAATACCGTACGTAAAAATAAAATCCATATTAAACCTAATAAATTCGTGGGAGTCCTTTGAACATCATACGATAACTCAGGACTTCTTACGACTTTGCATGTGACATTAGCAACATGAAAAGTAATTTAGAATAATGTAGGACGCGTTACAACTTCTAAGACCACCATACATCACCGTACGAAACATTAAAACTCCATAATAAACCTAATGAATTCCACCGAGTCATTTAAACATCGTACGACAACTTAGAATATCTTACGACTCTGTATGCCACTTTAGCACCTTGAAAACCATGTTAGTTTAATGTACGACACCTCACAACTCCTAACAACACCTTACAATACCGTACGTAAAAATAAAATCCATAATAAACCTATTGAATTCGTTCGATTCCTTTGAACATCGTACGATAACTCAGGGCTTGTTACGACTCTGTATTTGACATTAGCAACATGAAAAGTAATTTAGAATAATGTAGGACGCGTTACAACTTCTAAGAACACCTTACATCACCGTACGAAACATTAAAACTCCATAATAAACTTAATGAATTCCACCGAGTCATTTAAACATCGTAAGACAACTTAGAATATCTTACGACTCTGTATGCCACATTAGCACCTTGAAAACCATGTTAGCATAATGTACGACACCTCACAACTCATAACAACACCTTACAATAGCGTACGTAAAAAAAAATCCATAATAAACCTAATCAATTCGTGGGAGTCCTTTGAACATCATACGATAACTCAGGACTTGTTACGACTTTGTATGTGACATTAGCAACATGAAAAGTAATTTAGAATAATGTAGGACGCGTTACAACTTCTAAGAACACCTTACATCACCGTACGAAACATTAAAACTCCATAATAAACCTAATGAATTCCTCCGAGTCATTTAAACATCGTACGACAACTTTGAATTTCTTATGACTCTGTATGCCACATTAGCACCTTGAAAACCATGTTAGCATAATGTACGACACCTCACAACTCCTAACAACACCTTACAATACCGTACGTAAAAATAAAATCCATAATAAACCTATTGAATTCGTTCGATTCCTTTGAACATCGTACAATAACTCAGGACTTGTTACGACTTTGTATGTGACATTAGCAACATGAAAAGTAATTTAGAATAATGTAGGACGCGTTACAACTTCTAAGAACACCTTACATAACCGTACGAAACATTAAAACTCAATAATAAACCTAATGAATTCCTCCGAGTCATTTAAACATCGTACGACAACATTGAATATCTTACAACTCTGTATGCCACATTAGCACCTTGAAAACCATGTTAGCATAATGTACGACCCATCACAACTCATAACAACACCTTACAATACCGTACGTAAAAAAAATCCATAATAAACCTAATCAATTCGTGGGAGTCCTTTGAACATCATACGATAACTCAGGACTTGTTACGACTTTGTATGTGACATTAGCAACATGAAAAGTAATTTAGAATAATGTAGGACGCGTTACAACTTCTAAGAACACCTTACATCACCGTACGAAACATTAAAATTCCATAATAAACCTAATGAATTCCTCCGAGTCATTTAAACATCGTACGACAACTTTGAATATCTTACGACTCTGTATGCCACATTATCACCTTGAAAACCATGTTAGCATAATGTACGACACCTCACAACTCCTAACAACACCTTACAATACCATACGTAAAAATAAAATCCATAATAAACCTAATAAATTAGTGGGAGTCCTTTGAACATCATACGATAACTCAGGACTTGTTACAACTCTGTATGTGACATTAGCAACATGAAAAGCAATTTAGAATATTGAAGCACACGTTACAACTTCTAAGAACACCTTACATCACCGTACGAAACATTAAAACTCCATAATAAACTTAATGAATTCCACCGAGTCATTTAAACATCGTACGACAACTTAGAATATCTTACGACTCTGTATGCCACATTAGCACCTTGAAAACCATGTTAGCATAATGTACGGCACCTCACAACTCCTAACAACACCTTACAATACCGTACGTAAAAATAAAATCCATATTAAACCTAATAAATTCGTGGGAGTCCTTTGAACATCATACGATAACTCAGGACTTGTTACGACTTTGTATGTGACATTAGCAACATCAAAAGTAATTTAGAATAATGTAGGACGCGTTACAACTTCTAAGACCACCGTACATCACCGTACGAAACATTAAAACTCCATAATAAACCTAATGAATTCCACCGAGTCATTTAAACATCTTACGACAACTTAGAATATCTTACGACTCTGTATGCCACTTTAGCACCTTGAAAACCATGTTAGTTTAATGTACGACACCTCACAACTCCTAACAACACCTTACAATACCGTACGTAAAAATAAAATCCATAATAAACCTATTGAATTCGTTCAATTCTTTTGAACATCGTACGATAACTCAGGACTTGTTACGACTATGTATTTGACATTAGCAACATGAAAAGTAATTTAGAATAATGTAGGACGCGTTACAACTTCTAAGAACACCTTACATCACCGTACGAAACATTAAAACTCCATAATAAACTTAATGAATTCCTCCGAGTCATTTAAACATCGTACGACAACTTAGAATATTTTACGACTCTGTATGCCACATTAGCACCTTGAAAACCCTGTTAGCATAATGTAATTTTGAATAATATAGGACGCGTTACAACTTCTAAGACACACCTTACAATCACCGTATGAAACATTAAAACTCCATAGTAAACCTAATGAATTCCTCCGAGTCATTTAAACATTGTACGACAACTTAGAATATCTTACGACTCTGTATGCCACTTTAGCACCTTGAAAGCCATGTTAGCATAATGTACGACCCCACACAACTCCTAACAACACCTTACAATACCGTACGTAAAAATAAAATCCATAATAAACCTAATAAATTCGTGGGAGTCCTTTGAACATCATACAATAACTCAGGACTTGTTACGACTTTGTATGTGACATTAGCAACATGAAAAGTAATTTAGAATAATGTAGGACGCGTTACAACTTCCAAGAACACCTTACATCACCGTACGAAACATTAAAACTCAATAATAAACCTAATGAATTCCTCCGAGTCATTTAAACATGGTACGACAACATTGAATATCTTACGACTCTGTATGCCACATTAGCACCTTGAAAACCATGTTAGCATAATGTACGACCCCTCACAACTCATAACAACACCTTACAATACCGTACGTAAAAAAAATCCATAATAAACCTAATCAATTCGTGGGAGTCCTTTGAACATCATACGATAACTCAGGACTTGTTACAACTTTGTATGTGACATTAGCAACATGAAAAGTAATTTAGAATAATGTAGGACGCGTTACAACTTCTATGAACACCTTACATCACCGTACGAAACATTAAAACTCCATAATAAACCTAATGAATTCCTCCGAGTCATTTAAACATCGTACGACAACTTTGAATATCTTACGACTCTGTATGCCACATTATCACCTTGAAAACCATGTTAGCATAATGTACGACACCTCACAACTCCTAACAACACCTTACAATACCATACGTAAAAATAAAATCCATAATAAACCTAATAAATTCGTGGGAGTCCTTTGAACATCATACGATAACTCAGGACTTGTTACAACTCTGTATGTGACATTAGCAACATGAAAAGCAATTTAGAATAATGAAGCACACGTTACAACTTCTAAGAACACCTTACATCACCGTACGAAACATTAAAACTCCATAATAAACTTAATGAATTCCACCGAGTCATTTAAACATCGTACGACAACTTAGAATATCTTACGACTCTGTATGCCACATTAGCACCTTGAAAACCATGTTAGCATAATGTACGACACCTCACAACTCATAACAACACCTTACAATACCGTACGTAAAAAAAATCCATAATAAACCTAATCAATTCGTGGGAGTCCTTTGAACATCATACGATAACTCAGGACTTGTTACGACTTTGTATGTGACATTAGCAACATGAAAAGTAATTTAGAATAATGTAGGACGCTTTACAACTTCTAAGAACACCTTACATCACCGTACGAAACATTAAAACTCCATAATAAACCTAATGAATTCCTCCGAGTCATTTAAACATCGTACGACAACTTTGAATATCTTACGACTCTGTATGCCACATTAGCACCTTGAAAACCATGTTAGCATAATGTACGGCACCTCACAACTCCTAACAACACCTTACAATACCGTACGTAAAAATAAAATCCATATTAAACCTAATAAATTCGTGGGAGTCCTTTGAACATCATACGATAACTCAGGACTTGTTACGACTTTGTATGTGACATTAGCAACATGAAAAGTAATTTAGAATAATGTAGGACGCGTTACAACTTCTAAGACCACCATACATCACCGTACGAAACATTAAAACTCCATAATAAACCTAATGAATTCCACCGAGTCATTTAAACATCGTACGACAACTTAGAATATCTTACGACTCTGTATGCCACTTTAGCACCTTGAAAACCATGTTAGTTTAATGTACAACACCTCACAACTCCTAACAACACCTTACAATACCGTACGTAAAAATAAAATCCATAATAAACCTATTGAATTCGTTCGATTCTTTTGAACATCGTACGATAACTCAGGACTTGTTACGACTATGTATTTGACATTAGCAACATGAAAAGTAATTTAGAATAATGTAGGACGCGTTACAACTTCTAAGAACACCTTACATCACCGTACGAAACATTAAAACTCCATAATAAACCTAATGAATTCCTCCGAGTCATTTAAACATCGTACGACAACTTAGAATATTTTACGACTCTGTATGCCACATTAGCACCTTGAAAACCCTGTTAGCATAATGTAATTTAGAATAATATAGGACGCGTTACAACTTCTAAGACACACCTTACAATCACCGTATGAAACATTAAAACTCCATAGTAAACCTAATGAATTTCTCCGAGTCATTTAAACATCGTACGACAACTTAGAATATCTTACGACTCTGTATGCCACATTAGCACCTTGAAAACCATGTTAGCATGATGCACGACACCTCAAAACTCCTAACAACACCGTACGTAAAAATAAAATCCATAATAAACCTAATAAATTCGTGGGAGTCCTTTGAACATCATACAATAACTCAGGACTTGTTACGACTTTGTATGTGACATTAGCAACATGAAAAGTAATTTATAATAATGTAGGACGCGTTACAACTTCTAAGAACACCTTACATCACCGTACGAAACATTAAAACTCAATAATAAACCTAATGAATTCCTCCGAGTCATTTAAACATCGTACGACAACATTGAATATCTTACGACTCTGTATGCCACATTAGCACCATGAAAACCATGTTAGCATAATGTACGACCCCTCACAACTCCTAACAACACCTTACAATACCGTACGTAAAAATAAAATCCATAATAAACCAAATAAATTCGTGGGAGTCCTTTGAACATCATACGATAACTCAGGACTTGTTACGACTTTGTATGTGACATTAGCAACATGAAAAGTAATTTAGAATAATGTAGGACGCGTTACAACTTCTAAGACACACCTTACAATCACCGTACGAAACATTAAAACTACATAGTAAACCTAATGAATTTCTCCGAGTCATTTAAACATCGTACGACAACTTAGAATATCTTACGACTCTGTATGCCACATTAGCACCTTGAAAACCATGTTAGCATAATGCACGACACCTCAAAACTCCTAACAACACCTTACAATACCGTACGTAAATATAAAATCCATAATAAACCTAATAAATTCGTGGGAGTCCTTTGAACATAATACAATAACTCAGGACTTGTTACGACTATGTATGTGACATTAGCAACATGAAAAGTAATTTAGAATAATGTAGGACGCGTTACAACTTCTAAGAACACCTTACATCACCGTACGAAACATTAAAACTCAATAATAAACCTAATGAATTCCTCCGAGTCATTTAAACATCGTACGACAACTTTGAATATCTTACGACTCTGTATGCCACATTAGCACCTTGAAAACCATGTTAGCATAATATACGACACCTCACAACTCCTAACAACACCTTACAATACCGTACGTAAAAATAAAATCCATAATAAACCTAATAAATTCGTGGGAGTCCTTGGAACATCATACGATAACTCAGGACTTGTTACGACTTTGTATGTGACATTAGCAACATGAAAAGTAAATTAGAATAATGTAGGACGCGTTACAACTTGTAAGAACACCTTACATCACCGTACGAAACATTAAAACTCCATAATAAACCTAATCAATTCCTCCGAGTCATTTAAACATCATACGACAACTTAGAATATCTTACTACTCTGTATGCCACATTAGCATCTTGAAAACCATGTTAGCATAAAGCACGACCCCTCACAACTCCTAACAACACCTTACAATACCGTACGTAAAAATAAAATCCATAATAAACCTAATAAATTCGTGGGAGTCCTTTGAACATCATACGATAACTCAGGACTTGTTACGACTTTGTATGTGACATTAGCAACATGAAAAGTATTTTAGAATATTGTAGGACGCGTTACAACTTGTAAGAACACCTTACATCACCGTACGAAACATTAAAACTCCATAATAATCCTAATCAATTCCTCCGAGTTATTTAAACATCGTACGACAACTTTGAATATCTTACGACTCTATATGCCACATTAGCACCTTGAAAACCATGTTAGCATAATCTACGACACCTCACAACTCCTAACAACACCTTACAATACCGTACGTAAAAATAAAATCCATAATAAACCTAATAAATTCGTGGGAGTCCTTTGAACATCATACGATAACTCAGGACTTGTTACGACTTTGTATGTGACATTAGCAACATGAAAAGTAATTTAGAATAATGTAGGACGCGTTACAACTTCTAAGAACACCTTACATCACCGTACGAAACATTAAAACTCCATAATAAATTTAATGAATTCCACCGAGTCATTTAAACATCGTACGACAACTTAAAATATCTTACGACTCTGTATGCCACATTAGCACCTTGAAAACCATGTTAGCATAATGTAATTTAGAATAATGTAGGACGCGTTACAACTTCTAAGACACACCTTACAATCACCGTACGAAACATTAAAACTCCATAGTAAACCTAATGAATTTCTCCGAGTCATTTAAACATCGTACGACAACTTAGAATATCTTACGACTCTGTATGCCACATTAGCACCTTGAAAACCATGTTAGCATAATGTACGACACCTCAAAACTCCTAACAACACCTTACAATACCGTACGTAAAAATAAAATCCATAATAAACCTATATAATAAATTCGTGGGAGTCCTTTGAACATCATACGATAACTCAGGACTTGTTACGACTTTGTATGTGACATTAGCAACATGAAAAGTAATTTAGAATAATGTAGGACGCGTTACAACTTCTAAGAACACCTTACACCACCGTACGATCCATATTAAACCTAATGAATTCCTCCGAGTCATTTAAACATCGTACGACAACTTTGAATATCTTACGACTCTATATGCCACATTAGCACCTTGAAAACCATGTTAGCATAATCTACGACACCTCACAACTCCTAACAACACCTTACAATACCGTACGTAAAAATAAAATCCATAATAAACCTAATAAATTCGTGGGAGTCCTTTGAACATCATACGATAACTCAGGACTTGTTACGACTTTGTATGTGACATTAGCAACATGAAAAGTAAATTAGAATAATGTAGGACGCGTTACAACTTGTAAGAACACCTTACATCACCGTACGAAACATTAAAACTCCATAATAAACCTAATCAATTCCTCCGAGTCATTTAAACATCGTACGACAACTTAGAATATCTTACTACGCTGTATGCCACATTAGCACCTTGAAAACCATGTTAGCATAATGTACGACTCCTCAAAACTCCTAACAACACCTTACAATACCGTACGTAAAAATAAAATCCATAATAAACCTATATAATAAATTCGTGGGAGTCCTTTGAACATCATACGATAACTCAGGACTTGTTACGACTTTGTATGTGACATTAGCAACATGAAAAGTAATTTAGAATAATGTAGGACGCGTTACAACTTCTAAGAACACCTTACACCACCGTACGATCCATATTAAACCTAATGAATTCCTCCGAGTCATTTAAACATCGTACGACAACTTTGAATATCTTACGACTCTATATGCCACATTAGCACCTTGAAAACCATGTTAGCATAATCTACGACACCTCACAACTCCTAACAACACCTTACAATACCGTACGTAAAAATAAAATCCATAATAAACCTAATAAATTCGTGGGAGTCCTTTGAACATCATACGATAACTCAGGACTTGTTACGACTTTGTATGTGACATTAGCAACATGAAAAGTAAATTAGAATAATGTAGGACGCGTTACAACTTGTAAGAACACCTTACATCACCGTACGAAACATTAAAACTCCATAATAAACCTAATCAATTCCTCCGAGTCATTTAAACATCGTACGACAACTTAGAATATCTTACTACTCTGTATGCCACATTAGCATCTTGAAAACCATGTTAGCATAAAGCACGACACCTCACAACTCCTAACAACACCTTACAATACCGTACGTAAAAATAAAATCCATAATAAACCTAATAAATTCGTGGGAGTCCTTTGAACATCATACGATAACTCAGGACTTGTTACGACTTTGTATGTGACATTAGCAACATGAAAAGTAATTTAGAATAATGTAGGACGCGTTACAACTTCTAAGAACACCTTACATCACCGTACGAAACATTAAAACTCCATAATAAATTTAATGAATTCCACCGAGTCATTTAAACATCGTACGACAACTTAGAATATCTTACGACTCTGTATGCCACATTAGCACCTTGAAAACCATGTTAGCATAATGTAATTTAGAATAATGTAGGACGCGTTACAACTTCTAAGACACACCTTACAATCACCGTACGAAACATTAAAACTCCATAGTAAACCTAATGAATATCTCCGAGTCATTTAAACATCGTACGACAACTTAGAATATCTTACGACTCTGTATGCCACATTAGCACCTTGAAAACCATGTTAGCATAATGTACGACTCCTCAAAACTCCTAACAACACCTTACAATACCGTACGTAAAAATAAAATCCATAATAAACCTATATAATAAACTCGTGGGAGTCCTTTGAACATCATACGATAACTCAGGACTTGTTACGACTTTGTATGTGACATTAGCAACATGAAAAGTAATTTAGAATAATGTAGGACGCGTTACAACTTCTAAGAACACCTTACACCGCCGTACGATCCATATTAAACCTAATGAATTCCTCCGAGTCATTTAAACATCGTACGACAACTTTGAATATCTTACGACTCTATATGCCACATTAGCACCTTGAAAACCATGTTAGCATAATCTACGACACCTCACAACTCCTAACAACACCTTACAATACCGTACGTAAAAATAAAATCCATAATAAACCTAATAAATTCGTGGGAGTCCTTTGAACATCATACGATAACTCAGGACTTGTTACGACTTTGTATGTGACATTAGCAACATGAAAAGTAAATTAGAATAATGTAGGACGCATTACAACTTGTAAGAACACCTTACATCACCGTACGAAACATTAAAACTCCATAATAAACCTAATCAATTCCTCCGAGTCATTTAAACATCGTACGACAACTTAGAATATCTTACTACTCTGTATGCCACATTAGCATCTTGAAAACCATGTTAGCATAAAGCACGACACCTCACAACTCCTAACAACACCTTACAATACCGTACGTAAAAATAAAATCCATAATAAACCTAATAAATTCGTGGGAGTCCTTTGAACATCATACGATAACTCAGGACTTGTTACGACTTTGTATGTGACATTAGCAACATGAAAAGTAATTTAGAATAATGTAGGACGCGTTACAACTTCTAAGAACACCTTACATCACCGTACGAAACATTAAAACTCCATAATAAATTTAATGAATTCCACCGAGTCATTTAAACATCGTACGACAACTTAGAATATCTTACGACTCTGTATGCCACATTAGCACCTTGAAAACCATGTTAGCATAATGTAATTTAGAATAATGTAGGACGCGTTACAACTTCTAAGACACACCTTACAATCACCGTACGAAACATTAAAACTCCATAGTAAACCTAATGAATATCTCCGAGTCATTTAAACATCGTACGACAACTTAGAATATCTTACGACTCTGTATGCCACATTAGCACCTTGAAAACCATGTTAGCATAATGTACGACTCCTCAAAACTCCTAACAACACCTTACAATACCGTACGTAAAAATAAAATCCATAATAAACCTATATAATAAATTCGTGGGAGTCCTTTGAACATCATACGATAACTCAGGACTTGTTACGACTTTGTATGTGACATTAGCAACATGAAAAGTAATTTAGAATAATGTAGGACGCGTTACAACTTCTAAGAACACCTTACACCGCCGTACGATCCATATTAAACCTAATGAATTCCTCCGAGTCATTTAAACATCGTACGACAACTTTGAATATCTTACGACTCTATATGCCACATTAGCACCTTGAAAACCATGTTAGCATAATCTACGACACCTCACAACTCCTAACAACACCTTACAATACCGTACGTAAAAATAAAATCCATAATAAACCTAATAAATTCGTGGGAGTCCTTTGAACATCATACGATAACTCAGGACTTGTTACGACTTTGTATGTGACATTAGCAACATGAAAAGTAAATTAGAATAATGTAGGACGCATTACAACTTGTAAGAACACCTTACATCACCGTACGAAACATTAAAACTCCATAATAAACCTAATCAATTCCTCCGAGTCATTTAAACATCGTACGACAACTTAGAATATCTTACTACTCTGTATGCCACATTAGCATCTTGAAAACCATGTTAGCATAAAGCACGACACCTCACAACTCCTAACAACACCTTACAATACCGTACGTAAAAATAAAATCCATAATAAACCTAATAAATTCGTGGGAGTCCTTTGAACATCATACGATAACTCAGGACTTGTTACGACTTTGTATGTGACATTAGCAACATGAAAAGTAATTTAGAATAATGTAGGACGCGTTACAACTTCTAAGAACACCTTACATCACCGTACGAAACATTAAAACTCCATAATAAATTTAATGAATTCCACCGAGTCATTTAAACATCGTACGACAACTTAGAATATCTTACGACTCTGTATGCCACATTAGCACCTTGAAAACCATGTTAGCATAATGTAATTTAGAATAATGTAGGACGCGTTACAACTTCTAAGACACACCTTACAATCACCGTACGAAACATTAAAACTCCATAGTAAACCTAATGAATATCTCCGAGTCATTTAAACATCGTACGACAACTTAGAATATCTTACGACTCTGTATGCCACATTAGCACCTTGAAAACCATGTTAGCATAATGTACGACACCTCAAAACTCCTAACAACACCTTACAATACCGTACTTAAAAATAAAATCCATAATAAACCTATATAATAAATTCGTGGGAGTCCTTTGAACATCATACGATAACTCAGGACTTGTTACGACTTTGTATGTGACATTAGCAACATGAAAAGTAATTTAGAGTAATGTAGGACGCGTTACAACTTCTAAGAACACCTTACACCACCGTACGATCCATATTAAACCTAATGAATTCCTCCGAGTCATTTAAACATCGTACGGCAACTTTGAATATCTTACGACTCTATATGCCACATTAGCACCTTGAAAACCATGTTAGCATAATCTACGACACCTCACAACTCCTAACAACACCTTACAATACCGTATGTAAAAATAAAATCCATAATAAACCTAATAAATTCGTGGGAGTCCTTTGAACATCATACGATAACTCAGGACTTGTTACGACTTTGTATGTGACATTAGCAACATGAAAAGTAAATTAGAATAATGTAGGACGCGTTACAACTTGTAAGAACACCTTACATCACCGTACGAAACATTAAAACTCCATAATAAACCTAATCAATTCCTCCGAGTCATTTAAACATCGTACGACAACTTAGAATATCTTACTACTCTGTATGCCACATTAGCATCTTGAAAACCATGTTAGCATAAAGCACGACCCCTCACAACTCCTAACAACACCTTACAATACCGTACGTAAAAATAAAATCCATAATAAACCTAATAAATTCGTGGGAGTCCTTTGAACATCATACGATAACTCAGGACTTGATACGACTTTGTATGTGACATTAGCAACATGAAAAGTAATTTAGAATAATGTAGGACGCGTTACAACTTGTAAGACACACCTTACAATCACCGTACGAAACATTAAAACTCCATAGTAAACCTAATGAATTTCTCCGAGTCATTTAAACATCGTACGACAACTTAGAATATCTTACGACTCTGTATGCCACATTAGCACCTTGAAAACCATGTTAGCATAATGTACGACACCTCAAAACTCCTAACAACACCTTACAATACCGTACCTAAAAATAAAATCCATAATAAACCTAATAAATTCGTGGGAGTCCTTTGAACATCATACGATAACTCAGGACTTGTTACGACTTTGTATGTGACATTAGCAACATGAAAAGTAATTTAGAATAATGTAGGACGCGGTACAACTTCTAAGAACACCTTACACCACCGTACGATCCATAATAAACCTAATGAATTCCTCCGAGTCATTTAAACATCATACGATAACTTTGAATATTTTACGACTCTGTATGCCACATTAGCACCTTGAAAACCATGTTAGCATAATGTACGACCCCTCACAACTCCTAACAACACCTTACAATACCGTACGTAAAAATAAAATCAATAATAAACCTAATAAATTCGTGGGAGTCCTTTGAACATCATACGATAACTCAGGACTTGTTACGACTTTGTATGTGACATTAGCAACATGAAAAGTAATTTAGAATAATGTAGGACGCGTTACAACTTGTAAGAACACCTTACATCACCGTACGAAACATTAAAACTCCATAATAAACCAAATCAATTCCTCCGAGTTATTTAAACATCGTACGACAACTTTGAATATCTTACGACTCTATATTCCACATTAGCACCTTGAAAACCATGTTAGCATAATGTACGACACCTCACAACTCCTAACAACACCTTACAATACCGTACGTAAAAATAAAATCTACAATAAACCTAATAAATTCGTGGGAGTCTTTTGAACATCATACGATAACTCAGGACTTGTTACGACTTTGTATGTGACATTAGCAACATGAAAAGTAATTTAGAATAATGTAGGACGCGTTACAACTTCTAAGAACACCTTACATCACCGTACGAAACATTAAAACTCCATAATAAACCTAATGAATTCCTCCGAGTCATTTAAACATCGTACAACAACTTTGAATATCTTACGACTCTGTATGCCACTTTAGCACCTTGAAAACCATGTTAGCATAATGTACGACCCCTCACAACTCCTAACAACACCGTACGTAAAAATAAAATCCATAATAAACCTAATAAATTCGTGGGAGTCCTTTGAACATCATACGATAACTCAGGACTTGATACGACTTTGTATGTGACATTAGCAACATGAAAAGTAATTTAGAATAATGTAGGACGCGTTACAACTTCTAAGACACACCTTACAATCACCGTACGAAACATTAAAACTCCATAGTAAACCTAATGAATTTCTCCGAGTCATTTAAACATCGTACGACAACTTAGAATATCTTACGACTCTGTATGCCACATTAGCACCTTGAAAACCATGTTAGCATATTGTACGACACCTCAAAACTCCTAACAACACCTTACAATACCGTACGTAAAAATAAAATCCATAATAAACCTAATAAATTCGTGGGAGTCCTTTGAACATCATACGATAACTCAGGACTTGTTACGACTTTGTATGTGACATTAGCAACATGAAAAGTAATTTAGAATAATGTAGGACGCGTTACAACTTCTAAGAACACCTTACACCACCGTACGATCCATAATAAACCTAATGAATTACTCCGAGTCATTTAAACATCGTACGATAACTTTGAATATCTTACGACTCTGTATGCCACATTAGCACCTTGAAAACCATGTTAGCATAATGTACGACCCCTCACAACTCCTAACAACACCTTACAATACCGTACGTAAAAATAAAATCAATAATAAACCTAATAAATTCGTGGGAGTCCTTTGAACATCATACGATAACTCAGGACTTGTTACGACTTTGTATGTGACATTAGCAACATGAAAAGTAATTTAGAATAATGTAGGACGCGTTACAACTTGTAAGAACACCTTACATCACCGTACGAAACATTAAAACTCCATAATAAACCTAATCAATTCCTCCGAGTTATTTAAACATCGTACGACAACTTTGAATATCTAACGACTCTATATTCCACATTAGCACCTTGAAAACCATGTTAGCATAATGTACGACACCTCACAACTCCTAACAACACCTTACAATACCGTACGTAAAAATAAAATCTATAATAAACCTAATAAATTCGTGGGAGTCTTTTGAACATCATACGATAACTCAGGACTTGTTACGACTTTGTATGTGACATTAGCAACATGAAAAGTAATTTATAATAATGTAGGACGCGTTACAACTTCTAAGAACACCTTACATCACCGTACGAAACATTAAAACTCAATAATAAACCTAATGAATTCCTCCGAGTCATTTAAACATCGTACGACAACATTGAATATCTTACGACTCTGTATGCCACATTAGCACCTTGAAAACCATGTTAGCATAATGTACGACCCCTCACAACTCCTAACAACACCTTACAATACCGTACGTAAAAATAAAATCCATAATAAACCTAATAAATTCGTGGGAGTCCTTTGAACATCATACGATAACTCAGGACTTGATACGACTTTGTATGTGACATTAGCAACATGAAAAGTAATTTAGAATAATGTAGGACGCGTTACAACTTCTAAGAACACCTTACACCACCGTACGATCCATAATAAACCTAATGAATTACTCCGAGTCATTTAAACATCGTACGATAACTTTGAATATCTTACGACTCTGTATGCCACATTAGCACCTTGAAAACCATGTTAGCATAATGTACGACCCCTCACAACTCCTAACAACACCTTACAATACCGTACGTAAAAATAAAATCAATAATAAACCTAATAAATTCGTGGGAGTCCTTTGAACATCATACGATAACTCAGGACTTGTTACGACTTTGTATGTGACATTAGCAACATGAAAAGTAATTTAGAATAATGTAGGACGCGTTACAACTTGTAAGAACACCTTACATCACCGTACGAAACATTAAAACTCCATAATAAACCTAATCAATTCCTCCGAGTTATTTAAACATCGTACGACAACTTTGAATATCTAACGACTCTATATTCCACATTAGCACCTTGAAAACCATGTTAGCATAATGTACGACACCTCACAACTCCTAACAACACCTTACAATACCGTACGTAAAAATAAAATCTATAATAAACCTAATAAATTCGTGGGAGTCTTTTGAACATCATACGATAACTCAGGACTTGTTACGACTTTGTATGTGACATTAGCAACATGAAAAGTAATTTATAATAATGTAGGACGCGTTACAACTTCTAAGAACACCTTACATCACCGTACGAAACATTAAAACTCAATAATAAACCTAATGAATTCCTCCGAGTCATTTAAACATCGTACGACAACATTGAATATCTTACGACTCTGTATGCCACATTAGCACCTTGAAAACCATGTTAGCATAATGTACGACCCCTCACAACTCCTAACAACACCTTACAATACCGTACGTAAAAATAAAATCCATAATAAACCTAATAAATTCGTGGGAGTCCTTTGAACATCATACGATAACTCAGGACTTGATACGACTTTGTATGTGACATTAGCAACATGAAAAGTAATTTAGAATAATGTAGGACGCGTTACAACTTCTAAGAACACCTTACACCACCGTACGATCCATAATAAACCTAATGAATTACTCCTAGTCATTTAAACATCGTACGATAACTTTGAATATCTTACGACTCTGTATGCCACATTAGCACCTTGAAAACCATGTTAGCATAATGTACGACCCCTCACAACTCCTAACAACACCTTACAATACCGTACGTAAAAATAAAATCAATAATAAACCTAATAAATTCGTGGGAGTCCTTTGAACATCATACGATAACTCAGGACTTGTTACGACTTTGTATGTGACATTAGCTACATGAAAAGTAATTTAGAATAATGTAGGACGCGTTACAACTTGTAAGAACACCTTACATCACCGTACGAAACATTAAAACTCCATAATAAACCTAATCAATTCCTCCGAGTTATTTAAACATCGTACGACAACTTTGAATATCTAACGACTCTATATTCCACATTAGCACCTTGAAAACCATGTTAGCATAATGTACGACACCTCACAACTCCTAACAACACCTTACAATACCGTACGTAAAAATAAAATCTATAATAAACCTAATAAATTCGTGGGAGTCTTTTGAACATCATACGATAACTCAGGACTTGTTACGACTTTGTATGTGACATTAGCAACATGAAAAGTAATTTATAATAATGTAGGACGCGTTACAACTTCTAAGAACACCTTACATCACCGTACGAAACATTAAAACTCAATAATAAACCTAATGAATTCCTCCGAGTCATTTAAACATCGTACGACAACATTGAATATCTTACGACTCTGTATGCCACATTAGCACCTTGAAAACCATGTTAGCATAATGTACGACCCCTCACAACTCCTAACAACACCTTACAATACCGTACGTAAAAATAAAATCCATAATAAACCTAATAAATTCGTGGGAGTCCTTTGAACATCATACGATAACTCAGGACTTGATACGACTTTGTATGTGACATTAGCAACATGAAAAGTAATTTAGAATAATGTAGGACGCGTTACAACTTCTAAGACACACCTTACAATCACCGTACGAAACATTAAAACTCCATAGTAAACCTAATGAATTTCTCCGAGTCATTTAAACATCGTACGACAACTTAGAATATCTTACGACTCTGTATGCCACATTAGCACCTTGAAAACCATGTTAGCATAATGTACGACACCTCAAAACTCCTAACAACACCTTACAATACCGTACGTAAAAATAAAATCCATAATAAACCTAATAAATTCGTGGGAGTCCTTTGAACATCATACGATAACTCAGGACTTGTTACGACTTTGTATGTGACATTAGCAACATGAAAAGTAATTTAGTATAATGTAGGACGCGTTACAACTTGTAAGAACACCTTACATCACCGTACGAAACATTAAAACTCCATAATAAATTTAATGAATTCCACCGAGTCATTTAAACATCGTACGACAACTTAGAATATCTTACGACTCTGTATGCCACATTAGCACCTTGAAAACCATGTTAGCATAATGTAATTTAGAATAATGTAGGACGCGTTACAACTTCTAAGACACACCTTACAATCACCGTTCGAAACATTAAAACTCCATAGTAAACCTAATGAATTTCTCCGAGTCATTTAAACATCGTACGACAACTTAGAATATCTTACGACTCTGTATGCCACATTAGCACCTTGAAAAGCATGTTAGTATAATGTACGACACCTCAAAACTCCTAACAACACCTTACAATACCGTACGTAAAAATAAAATCCATAATAAACCTAATAAATTCGTGGGAGTCCTTTGAACATCATATGATAACTCAGGACTTGTTACGACTTTGTATGTGACATTAGCAACATGAAAAGTAATTTAGAATAATGTAGGACGCGTTACAATTTGTAAGAACACCTTACATCACCGTACGAAACATTAAAACTCCATAATAAACTTAATGAATTCCACCGAGTCATTTAAACATCGTACGACAACTTAGAATATCTTACGACTCTGTATGCCACATTAGCACCTTGAAAACCATGTTAGCATAATGTAATTTAGAATAATGTAGGACGCGTTACAACTTCTAAGACACACCTTACAATCACCGTTCGAAACATTAAAACTCCGTAGTAAACCAAATGAATTTCTCTGAGTCATTTAAACATTGTACGACAACTTAGAATATCTTACGACTCTGTATGCCACATTAGCACCTTGAAAACCATGTTAGCATAATGTACGACACCTCAAAACTCCTAACAACACCTTACAATACCGTACGTAAAAATAAAATCCATAATAAACCTAATAAATTCGTGGGAGTCTTTTGAACATCATACGATAACTCAGGACTTGTTACGACTTTGTATGTGACATTAGCAACATGAAAAGTAATTTAGAATAATGTAGGATGCGTTACAACTTCTAAGAACACCTTACACCACCGTACGATCCATAATAAACCTAATGAATTCCTCCGAGTCATTTAAACATCGTACGATAACTTTGAATATCTTACGACTCTGTATGCCACATTAGCACCTTGAAAACCATGTTAGCATAATGTACGACCCCTCACAACTCCTAACAACACCTTACAATACCGTACGTAAAAATAAAATCAATAATAAACCTAATAAATTCGTGGGAGTCCTTTGAACATCATACGATAACTCAGGACTTGTTACGACTTTGTATGTGACATTAGCAACATGAAAAGTAATTTAGAATAATGTAGGACGCGTTACAACTTGTAAGAACACCTTACATCACCGTACGAAACATTAAAACTCCATAATAAACCTAATCAATTCCTCCGAGTTATTTAAACATCGTACGACAACTTTGAATATCTTACGACTCTATATTCCACATTAGCACCTTGAAAACCATGTTAGCATAATGTACGACACCTCACAACTCCTAACAACACCTTACAATACCTGTTAGGGCTATTTCCTTGTTAAGATTTACTTTGTATTTTGTTTATTGTTTACATGTTTGTAAATAGTTTAGGGTCTATTTGGTTATATTCCTTAAACTTGTATTTTGTTGCTATAAGCATGTAGTGTGTGTGTGTGAGGAGAGAGGCTAGATCACTTTTACACTGTTAGAGAGAGAATTAACTGTGTGTGATTTTGTTTCTCCTGCACCTTGTACTACGAATTGCTTTGATCATCAATATACAGAGAATTATTAGTATGGATTGTGTTTGTGATTGAATCGTTTGTTTATACTTGTTATTCTGATCATTGTGAGCGATTGAACGATCCAATTGAACCTATCAATTGGTATCAGAGCTATCGGTACCGTGTTCTTCGCTGTTCTTAAGCAAAACACATCAAAATTGCTCAAAAACAATGATCTGAAGGAATTGTTCGTGTTTTTAGTTGTGATTCATCATCATAATCACCTCTATACACAACGATTGTGCAGATTTCATCAGATTCTCATCAGATCTGAGAAATTAAGAAGAAATTAAGAAGTTACTGTTCGATCAAATTTTTGCTCAATTTCATCAGATTTGATCATGTTTTGGATTCATTGATATAAGGGATTGTTAATCGGACTATTTCACAGCTTGTGTGTGAATTTTGGACAATTTGGACAAGTTTTAGACAAAACCCAGAAAATTCTCATGGAGAAACTGATGAACAGTATGATGTTGGTTGAAGATTAACTTGCCGGGTGATTATTTTTGACTTAGACAAATTTCTTGGACTTAGATTTGAGAAGAAATTAGGTCCTGTATTGCCGTGTAAGGAATTTGTGCTAGACGGGTGAAGAATTTGACTTGAAAAAGTGTTACTGTTCAGTCGGGTGATACACTGTTGTGCCGGGTAAAACACTGTTACACCGGGTGATAAACAAAATACAGCCGGGTAAGCATCAATTGTGTTGCCGGGTAAACAACCTTGCCGTGTGATCGAGTACTGTTCAGCCGGGGAAGCTTTTTATCGCGTCAAGATTCTGCCGGGTCAAAGACTTATTGCCGTGTGAAGTTTTTCTTGCTGCCGGGTAACTGTTCATACGGGTGAAGAACAAAATTATTACAACTGTTGAGCCGGGTAACTGTTCAGCCGTGCAAAGACTTTTTCCTGCCGGGTGAAGAACAAAGACACTGTTTAGCCGGGTGAAGAAGGATTTTCACTGTTTTGCCGTGTGACTCACTTTAGTTGTTTTTAATACTTGTTTCTTATCTTGTCTTTAATTACTTGTCTTTATTTTAGTAGTTTAATCATTTCTTTTCAAAAATTAACAAAAACCAAAAATATTTTCTTTAAAAAATTGTTAAAAAAAAAAATGGCTCCTAATGATGATTCTGATAACCGTGTTCCTAGACTTTTGAATCGTGCAGATTTCAAGAACTGGACCATCAGGTTGAGACATCACTTGTGTTCTATTGACAATGACTTATGGAAATCCATTGAGAAGGGTCCTCATATTCCAACTCAGACTGCTCCAGACAGTGCTAGTACCTACACAAAAGACTCTACTGAACCTTATCCAGAAGATAATTTGTCAGCAGAAGATCTGAGGAAAGTAAAGAATGATAGCAAGGCTTATTCTTTAATGTGCAAGGGACTGCCACTTCAAGTTCTGTCTAGATTGGATGCATATCAGACTGGTTATACATGTTTCAAGGCATTGAAGTCGATATGTGAAGGAGGAGAACAATTGAGAAGTTTGAAGAAGTCGAAACTAAAAAGACAATTGGAGTTGTTTGAACACATTAATGGAGAGACAGTACACCAGATGATGAACAGGTTTGTTCACTTAACTACTGAGATGACAAATCTCGGAGTGAAGACTGAACTTCAAGATTTGAATGATCGATTATTATGTGCCTTACCATCATCATGGAAACAAAATGTTACCTTGTTAAAACATACTGAGAAATTTCCAATGGAACTTGATTTGCTTATTGGAAAAATTGAAGAAGTTGAGATTGATGAAGGATCAAGAAATACTGATAGATCAAGCTCACAAACTCAGTATAAGTATGTGGTAAATCCTGCCAATACTGTGGATAACGCTTTTCTTGCACAAGATGTAACAAAGTTTGAAGATGAGGGTGACTTATTTGTTGGTGCAAGTTTCTTTACTGATTCAGCATACTTTCCAAATTCACCAACTTATTCTCAACCTCAATCTCCACCAAGAGCTCAAGCCCAAAATCAGAATCAGAAGAATCAGTCAGAAATTCAAAGTTCAAATGTTCAAGCTAAAGTGAAAGACGTAATGAATATTCTGCTTCAAGATGACGAGACAAAAACTGCCTTTACAGCTTTTATGGCAAGTTTTCAAGCGTACCAAGGTAGTCATCTAAGTCAAATGGACGTGGTTCTTCAAGACTTATTTGAAATGGATCCAGTTGATGTTGAAGAAATGGATCTTAATTGGCAAATGGTTATGGTTGCATATAGGACTCAAAAGCATGCATATGTTAACCGAAGTTACAAACCTCATGCTAACAAGACCGTTGGATTTGACAAATCAAAGGCCAGATGCTTTAACTGTAATCAGTATGGTCATTTCTCAAGAGAATGCAAAGCTCCAAAGAATTTCAATGACCAAGCTAGTTCAAGCAATCAAGGTCAAGGTCAATATTCTCAACAATCTTCGAGTTATCAAGGCAGAAATCAGCGTTTCTTTCAAAAACCATACCAAAGTCTTCCTATGCCTGAGTTGAAGGATGAAGGAAAGAAGCCAGAAGACCAAACAAAGGCGTTGGTTGTAAGTGTAAAAGACGGTTATGATTGGAGCGCATATGCAGAACAATTTACGTCTGATCTTACATCAAATCTGGCACTGGTGTGTGAAATTGAAGAAGATTGGACTGAAGAAGGGGATGGAAAGATGGTTGAAGATGTTAGTGAAGAATCTGAAGACTATGACTGGAGTGCAAAGTCTGATCCTACTGAAGAAACTGAATCTGAAGTTGCGTTAATGGCTACATCCAATGAGTCTTCATCTTCTACTGAACAACCAAAGGTTAATACTGATTTACCCCCTAACTATGTTCCATTGCCCCTAGATGTGAAAGAAAGGTTATGTTCCGAACAATGCATTCAACAGGTAGAACATTATCGAACTCATTCATTTAAAATTGGTGATAAATTAAGTAAACATGAAAAACTTCATGAACAACTTAAAATTGACCATAAAATTTCTGATGAGAAGATTTTGTCACTTAAAGAATCATGGAACAAAACTTTGAACGAACTGGAATTGGTAACCAAACAACTTGAAGAAATGACAAAGAACTTTGAACAAGAAAAAGTCGCACATGCTGTCACTCAAGTTGAATTAACAAAGGTTAAGAGTTGTAAAACCATGGTCAAACAACTAATCAAAGAAAGAGGTAACAAAACCAAAAACGGGTTGGGTTTTACTCATGAACCAATGCCAAATTCAATCACACAAACCTTACCGGAAAACTTTAATGAATTTGATCATTCACCTGAAAATGAAAGAAAATTCAAAGAAATTCAAAGAAGTAAATCCGAGTCTGAAGGTACTGAAGTGTTGATGGAAAGTCTGGATGAAGAAGATAATGTGTCAACTGAAGCTGACGATGAAGCAAGCAACAAATCCGAAAACAAATTGGAGCCTGTTTTGATTCAACTTGTTGAGTATCCAAAACTTAATCCCGAACCAGAAACAACGGTGAAGGAAGAAGGTGAGTTTTCAGGATACAATGATCCTGAATACATCAAGTGGAAGAAAGAACAAAAGGCGCAAGTTGCCGATCAGTTAATCAAGAAGCAAGAAGTGAAGAAAGCTGAAGTTTCAACTGCAAAGAAGCAGAAATCGAAAGTTATGAACAATCAATCTGAAACGAAACAGTCAAAAGGCAAAAGTGTCTTAAAATCGAATGATAACACCAAAGCTTAAAGTGTTAAAACTGACAAAGTTAAACCTGTAAAGAAAATGTCAAAAGGTAAAAACATCAAGTTTGTGTCTGCAGGAACGTTTGATTTGAACGGATCTTATGGTAAACCAAACAATTCTCCAATCAAATCTAACTCTGGTCTGAAAACAGGTTCAGGTCCTAAGTCTTCCGCTGTCAATGATAAGAGAATTGAAAACAAAAAGGTAACCAAACAGAACAGTTTAAAATCGAACCAAAGTTCCATGCAATCAAAATCTCAAACCAAGACTCCACAAAAGATCGTTAATCTAAAACCGAATAACCAAGATAATGAATCACGTTTTGGTTCAACATCAAAAGTTAACAATCGGCTCTTTAGGATTAGCAAGAAACATTGTGAAATTTGTAATAGATATAATCATGCAACTGCTGAATGTTTCTTTAACAGGTACTGCAGTTTCTGTGACAAAAGAAACCATTCTTCAGAAGAATGTTACTATAACAAATTTTGTGATATTTGTGAGAGAAGAAATCATGACACAAAGGATTGTTTCTTTCGATCAAACTCAACTAGAGAAATGACTCCGTTTTCAAACTTTAATAGAAATCATTCATTTGGTTTTCAAAATATGAGTCAAAGTCATTCTCCGGTTTTGAGAAATTTCAATCGAAACAATTCTGTTTCTAACTTGTCAAGAAGTGTGCAGGTTAACAATTTTAAGCCAAGAGCTTTGTTGGTAAGAAACCAAAATTTTGAAAACAACCTTGATCCTCAGTTGGAGGAAAGGTTCAGAGCTTTAAGAAGAAAGCAGTCGATGAACGCCAATGGGCGAAACAACAGTTATCAGCATCAAAATCTCATGAATGAAACAAATTTTCAAAATATTCAATATAAACAAGTTACAATTGCAGATAAATTCGGAAAACCCAAGACCGTGTGGGCCTGGGTTGACCAAACTAACTGAAAATGTTTGAATTGCAGGTACGCCCAAGAAGACCTATCAACTCGTGGTTCGTTGATAGTGGGTGTAGCCGGCACATGACAGGCAACCATGCCTTGCTTCAGGATTTCAAGCAAAAGAATGGCACTCATGTAGCTTTTGGAGGTGATGCGGGTGGTAAAATCACAGGAGAAGGAACTGTTTCGAATGGGATTATTAGTTTTGATAAAGTCAACTACTGTGCACAGTTGAACTTTAATTTACTAAGTGTCTCGCAAATTTGTGATAAATCTTATTCAACTCTTTTTGATGATTCTTTCTGTTATATTCTTAAACCAGGTTTCAAGATTGACAATGAGTGGGTAGTGGTGAAAGCTCCAAGAGATCGTGATGTATACAAATTGGATATGTCGCAGATTGATGCCGAAACCGAAACAACCTGTCTCATTGCCCATGCTTCAAATGATGAGAGTCAGCTTTGGCATAGACGGCTGGGACATTCCAACTTCAGAAACATGAACCGTTTGGTAACTGGAAATCACGCTGTGGGAATCCCATCGAAGAAATTCTCCACAACTGATCTGTGTCCAGCGTGTTTGAAGGGAAAACAGCATCGGATGTCTTTTAAGTCCAAGCTCGAAAACTCCATTTCAAAACCCTTGCAGATGCTACATATGGATCTTTTTGGACCGACCAACGTTCAAAGCATCGGGAGAAAATCATATTGTTTAGTTATCATAGATGACTTTACTAGATTTTCGTGGGTTTATTTTCTGCATGCAAAATCTGAAACAGCTGAATTATTAAAAGAATTTATCATCAAAGTTGAAAATCAATTGGAATGCAAAGTTAAAACTTTAAGAAGTGATAACGGAACTGAATTTAAGAATGCTAATGTTGATTTATTTTGTGCAGGAAAGGGGATTGCTAGACAATTTAGTGCTCCAAGAACACCTCAACAGAATGGGGTTGCGGAACGGAAAAACCGGACACTAATTGAAGCAGCAAGATCCATGCTCGCAGATGCCAAAATCCCTATCACTTTTTGGGACGAAGCTATCGCTACTGCGTGTTTTGTACAAAATAGAACTTTATTAGTTCAAGATAAACAGAAAACTTCTTATGAGTTGTTATTTGGAAGGAAACCAAATATTTCTTACTTGAAAGCATTTGGTTGTCCGGTTTCGATTTTAAATTTAAATGATCATCTCGGGAAGTTTGAGTCAAAATCTGACGATGGATTTTTCTTAGGCTATTCGTCTGTTTCTAAAGCTTATCGGGTTTTTAATAGCAAAACAAATACTGTTATTGAAACTATTAACGTCAAGTTTTTAGAAAATTCGTTTCCGTTAGTGGCTCATGGTCCCGAATGGTTATTTGATTTAGATTCATTATCGAAATCCTTTAATTCTAACTTATTTGATTTTTCAGGAAAAACAAACAAAGAATCAGGCGACTTAGGATGCTTTAGTGACGATTCTGATAATGACGAGGATGGAAATCTCAACTCAGAATATCCATTCATGTCTTTTCATAATCCTGATCATGTCAAATCCAGTCAAGATCCGGGTCCTTATGGTTCACATGAAGATCAAGAATCGAACAATCATGAAGAAGATGTGATTTCTCCTAATGATGGTGAATCTGTTCAGAATCAACCATCATCGGATCCGAATGCTGAAGTTATTCCAGAATCTTTTGATTACTTCATCAATTCACCGGATCAAGTCCCGAATTTCACACCGCATACTTCGACCATACTACAAGATCTACCAAATCTGAATACTTCTAATCTAGAGACTCAAGTGCAAGGAGGTGACATACCAATTCATCGAATTCACAAGAAACATCCTGTCTCTCAGATTATTGGGCCGTTGAATCAGAGAACTACAAGAAGTCAGACAGAGCAAGCAAATGTTTGTCTTTACTCGTGTTTTCTATCTCAAGTGGTGCCAAAGAATATTTCAGAGGCGCTGAAAGATAATAGTTGGATTGAAGCCATGCAAGAGGAATTGCTCCAGTTTCGCAAACAGGAAGTTTGGAAACTCGTGGACTTACCTGAAGGAGAGAATGCAATAGGTACAAGATGGTTGTACAAAAACAAGCCAGACGAAAGAGGCATTGTTGTGCGAAACAAAGCCAGACTCATTGCACAGGGATACACTCAGGAAGAAGGAATTGATTATGAAGAAGTGTTTGCTCCGGTCGCAAGACTTGAAGCCATACGCGTTTTTCTTGCATATGCGTCTTTCATGAAGTTTAAGGTATTCCAAATGGACGTCAAAGGTGCTTTTCTGTATGGACCAATTACAGATGACGTATATGTCAGACAACCTCCGGGTTTTGAAGATCCTGACTATCCGCATCGTGTATACAAGTTGAGTAAAGCTCTTTACGGTCTACATCAAGCTCCTAGAATCTGGTATGAGACATTATCCAAGCATTTACTAGAACATGGATTCACAAGAGGACAGATTGATCCAACTTTGTTTATGAAGAGGGAGAATGACGACCTACTGTGTGTTCAAGTTTATGTGGACGATATTATCTTCGGATCAACCAGTGCATCAATGTGCAAAGAATTTGAAGAAATCATGAAGTCTAGATTCCAGATGAGTTCTATGGGGGAGATTAATTTCTTTCTTGGATTACAAGTGAAACAATCTGCTGACGGAATTTTCATCAATCAATCAAAATTTGTTGAGAAGTTGTTGAAGAAGTTCAAGATGCAAGATTGTCAAACAATCCGAACTCCATCTGATGTGAACTGCAAGATTCAACCGGATCCAAAGGGCAAAGCAGTTGATCAAACACTATACAGATCAATGATCGGTTCTCTGATGTATCTTACTGCATCAAGACCAGACATCATGTACGCTGTGTGTGTATGCGCCAGATACCAGTCAGATCCGAAAGAGTCGCATCTTGTTGCTGTGAAGCGTATATTCAGATATCTCAAAGGGAAACCAAATCTTGGGTTATGGTATCCTTACGAAGGAAATTTTGAATTATATAGCTATTCTGACAGTGATTTTGGTGGTTGTGCTCTTGACAGGAAATCGACTACTGGTGGCTGTCAATTTTTGGGTCCAAGGCTTGTCTCTTGGCAATGCAAGAAGCAGACCAATGTTTCTGTATCCACAGCTGTAGCAGAGTATATCGCTGCATCTGCAGGATGTTCTCAGGTTTTATGGTTACAAAATCAGTTGCTGGACTACGGGTTTAACTTTCTAAAAACTCCTATTTACATAGACAATACTGCTGCTATGTTCATAACTGCTAATCCTGTTCAACATTCTAAAACTAAACACATTGAAATTAGATATCATTTTTTAAGAGATAACTCTGAAAAGGGTTTAATAATTTTGATTAAGGTTCATACCGACAAACAACTGGCAGATCTTTTCACAAAATCTTTTTTGTCAGGCCGGTTTATATTCTTAATTCAATCCATAGGATTAATCAATCATGATTGATTCTATTTTTCAAAAACAAAACAAAAATCAGAAAAAAATATAAAAGCCAAAAAAAAAAATATTAAAATTAATAAGTTGATGTTATATTTTGATTCCTTTGTCTTTTACTTTATGTTTTGCATTGTGTGTGCTTGCGTGAAAAAGAAAAATAGAAAAGCAAATACAAAATATAAAAGCAAAAAGAAAAGAAAATATCATGTCATAAGAATCTATATTGCAACAAGTGAGAAATGATAGTTACACTAGACATTATTTGTTACATCATTTTTAATAAAGACTGATGAATGTTAATTGATGTGCTAGACAGCTCAGGCAATTAGACTGAAAAAGTAAGTTGATTGTTGACAAACATAAACTTAATGATCTTTGTGTTAAGTTCCATTGTTATACATGTCTAGATATATATCTTTTGATACATTGCTTGTGATGATAGTTGTGCATGATCGGGTAACGATGTAGTCTTCTCAGTGTGATGAACCGCATCGTGAGCTTCTTTGTTGTGGTACCCACAGACCTGAAGTCTCACACGAAGTCTCTTTTGAGCTTCAAGATGCAGCAAAAGATTCCAAAATGGAACAAAAAGAGTCCCAAATGTGGACCAACACCAAACAAAAATTCCAAAATGGAATTCAGAAGATTCCCAAGGGGAACAATAGGAAAGAAAAATTCCCAAAGATGGAATTAAAAAGAAGTCCCAAAGTGGACCAAATCCGAATAGAACCCAGATTCCACACTGTTTATGACTGTAAGTGACCAGGTTTTGTGCAATATGCATTCAGGTAGTGTTTGATAAGGAAATATGTTGACATATGTATACATGTGGGTCACATAAGTCATTCTAATCGAACCTTAAATATCATCATGATACTGAAAAAGTAAGTGTGTCAACTCGAGCTAATTGGTATGTTTTCATATCATCACTCAATCAAACATAAGTCAAATGTCTATTCAAAACTTGCAAAACATGTTCAGATAATGTGTGGTATGATCTCATTGCGATATTATGATTCATTGCATTGCATATGTCTTTATTTTAATGTGTGTGCTTTGTGTGTGCAGGCATTTGGAATCATTATTGACACATCGACATCCTTGTAAAACTTAAAAATTTCAAGAAATTTCAAGTTTAGGGGGAGAATAAAATTGAAGAAAAATATCTACAAAAATCCAAAAATATTTTGTTTTGAATAAGTGTGTTTTGAATGAACAAGATTATGTGGTATGAAAAGCAAAGGTATTGGATGTGTTAAAAACAAACCCAAGGTCTTCTAATTTGTTTTTAAGAAATTGCTTCGGGATATAGAAAAATTGGTTGTGCAAAAACATTTTGAAAAAGAAAAAGAAAAATGATTTTAATTGGAAATTAAATTTGTTGCAATGGTTAATATTGTTTGATAATTAATATGACAAACATTCTTTTTAAGGATATCTTGTCTAATTAATATGTCGGAGAATGTTTGCAGGTGCAATAAATGACGTTGAAAAAGTCAACAGACGAGAAAAATGAAGAAAATTGTTCAAGTGTTATAGCCGGGCAAAGATATCAGATGCAACTATTCTGCCGGGTAAAGAACTGTTTAGCCGGGTAATGTTGTAAGTCTGATACTTGCCGGGTGATCGAGGAAAAGGTGAAGATATTATGACCACTGTACAGCCGGGCAATGATCATGTCAAATACAGCCGGGTGAAGGTCATAGTTATCTTGCCGGGTGACAAGTGTTAACTATACAGCCGGGTGAAAGAGAAATTTTCTTGCCGTGTAAAGATATGACACTGTGTTGCCGGGTAATGAAGAAGATTGCCGTGTGAAGAAGGTTGTCTTGTGAAGAAGGTTGCCGTGTAAAGAAGAAAAGCAAGCCAGATGAAGAAGGAAAGCAACTGTGTTGCCGGGTGATGAAGAAAAGTTGCCGGGTGATGTTTGGAAACTATTCTGCCGGGTGATGAATAAAACCCATCAGGTGTAGTTGTTCCTAACCTTTACCCGTCACTACAGTGACTTACCCGTCTCTACAGTACTTGACCCGTCAAGTGTTTTTCATATGTTTGGTGACTTGACTTATGTACTTGACCCGTCACTACAGTACATGACCCGTCACTACAGTACTTGACCCGGCAAGGCTTATTGGGCCTATTTTGCTTGCCCGTCACTTGTGTTGACCCGGCACTTAAAATTTGACCTAAATTTTTGACGATACAAAAGACCGCCTCTTCACAAACACTTATCATTTCACACATTCACTTTCACACAAACCCTCTGTACTTAAAATCGCCGTGTTATCATATTCAATCGTTTGCTCTGTAACAAGGTTGATCGATTGAATAAGGTAATGATGAAGTGTTTTTGACCTAAATCGACCTGCAAATCAACTGTTTAAAAGAAAAACGATGATGAACAGTGTTTTGGATTTTGAAACGACACTTTGATTTTGTGTGTTAAAACTTAAATCGAATGTTGTTTTAGGGTTAAAATCTGTCGATCATCAACATTCAATCACTCATTTGCACTAAAACACCTTAAAATCATCTGAATCAAGTGAAATGGACATAACAGTTAAAATCGCCATTGATGACCTTTGAAAGTCTTAAATGTTTCACTTCAAAATGATGAAATGTGTGTTAAACATAACAAATGCATGATAAAAATGAACTAAAACAGGTTAAACAACTTCATCATACAAATGTCAAAATTTTGCCTAAGTGATTAACAGTTAAAATTGAAACATGAAGTATAATCTTTAAAATTCAAAGTTGTTTGATTAAAATGATGAAAATCAGGTTATTAGAACAATTTAGGACTTAAAATGATTATGCGAATGTTTTGCTTTCTAACTTTTATTCTAACACTTAAGAAAATTTTGATATGCTTTAATGAAGAATCTAACACATTTGTCTTGTCTTGTGTTTGTTTGTGTTTTTTAACAGATGGAGAATCTCAAGTTCGAGCCTAAGCACAATTTGGTAGCATGCTTGGATGAATCACTTCCTGAAACAGATGGTTATAGGGACATGATCAAATTCATCAAGAGGACTAAATATGTATATGCTATATGTGCCAAACCGGTCATATATGCAAGGTTGATCAAGAATTTTTGGAGGACAGCAGAGGTTGTTCGAGAGGAAAATGGAGTTACTGTTGTTCGAGGCAACATAACTGAAGAAAGGGTGTTGACTGTTTCAGAAGATGCTATTAGACAGGCCCTGAGGATAGATGAGGATGAAGTTGGGATGATGGATGAGTTGACTATGGAGGAATGTAAAGCGTGTTTTGTTAATATGGGTCATCCACCTGTGTTTCCAAAGTCACAGTTTTACAGGGCTAAGTTGGGAAAGAAGTACAAACTGCTATGCTATGTTATACAGCAATGCATGTCCAGGAGGAGTGCAGGATTCGATAACTTCCCTTCTGATATTGCTTCACCAATTGTGGCCATAGCAGAAAACAAGCCATTCAACATGTCGAGATGGATAATGAATGGCTTTGTATTTAATTTGGTGAAAGGGAAAAGGTTCAAATTTCTTATGTATCCAAGGTTTCTGCAGTTGATGATAAACATTGCCTATCCTATCATCAGAAATGAAGGTTATGATGGAGGTATATTATACACTGAGGACATGAACGATCTATCTTACAGAAAGATGAGTATCGGGAATGTGCCTGATGTGGAGTTATTTGACTATATGAGAGATATAGTCAATAACGAAGAAGAAGTTGGTGTAGTCTATCATCATATTTCAAATGGGGAGATTGTAAATCCAGTGGATCTTGTTGATAGAGAGATTGATGAAAGTGATGATGGTGAAGATGATGGAAATGGTGATGGTGATAATGATGAGGAAGATGATGGTGATGATGATGGTGGTGATGATGCTGAATCTGAATCTAATTCAGAGGAGGCTGAACCAATAGAGAATATTGAGGTTATTGAGCCTATGGCTATAGAAGAACCTGTTGAGGTTGCTTCTGGGATTGAAGAAGTTGTTGCTGAGATTCCAAAAGATGTTTCTGTTAAGTATGTTCGAAGAAAGAGATCAAAACCTGTGATTGTTGAGCCTGAGGAGATAGACGTTCTTCAGATAGCACAGGAGGTAGTGGCCGAAGCTGAAACTATGGCACAGATAGTTGAGGATGCTGATGCTGGCGCTACTGATCCTATTACTGCTGATTTACCCACCACATCACCACAAGTTGCACAAATTGTTGAACAAGGTTTGGAATCTTCACCAAACGTTGTGTCAAAGATTGAGGATGAGAAAGAGAAAAGAATAGCTTAGTTAGAGGAAATGGTGACTAAGCTGATAGAAGCGAATGATTCGTTGAAAGCATCTAATGAACGTAAAAAGAAAAGGTTTGATGAATATTGGGATATTCACAATCAGAATTTGAAAATCTTCAAGAAGTTAGATGAGGATCATGTGAAGCTAGTTGATGAACATGTGAAGTTAAGGGATGATCATGATAAACTGAAGGAGGAATATGAGAATTTAAAGTATGATTATACTGATTTGAAGGCTGAGTGTAATACGTTAGAGGCAGAAAAAGAAATGTTAGAAAAGGAGTTGGAGGAAATGAAACCGAAGAAGGCTGGCTCATCTTCAGATAAAGATTTTTCTGAAGAGATAATAGAAGTGACTGAAACGCATGTGCCAAAGGTTTATCTGACTAGAGCTCGAGGCACTACGAATGCTGGTATTTTGGTTGAATCACCAATTATCATTCCCGATGAAGCTGCTGCTGAAACTGTCAATATGGACAAAGCCGAGGGAAAGAGGAAAATAGATGCGATACCTGAGATATTTGGTGATGAAGAAAGTTCGAAAAAGGCTAAGTTTGATGAAACAGTGCAGATTGAGCCGATTCAATCTGTAGCTGTGACTGAGACGGAGAAAGTTGATGAAACTAAGATTGTGTCTGAAGCTGAAACTGAGATTGTATCTGAAGCTGAAACTGAAATTGTGTCTGACGCTGAAACTGAAGTATTTATTGCCACAGAAAGTGAGAAGGAGGTTGTTTCTGAAGATACAGTTCAGGTTGAGCCGATTCAATCTGAAGCTGTTGATGTGACTGAAACAGAAGCTGAAGTGGCAAGTCAGTTTGAGCCGGTTCAAACTGACGATGCACCTATGATTGAGGCATTAGATGATTTAGATGACATAGATTGGACTGAGTCTGAAGATGAAGCTGAGCCAGTACAGAATACTGTTGAAGAGTTACCAGATGATTTGGATCAACGGTTTGCATATCTCGAAAAAATGAAGTACAACTCTGTGTTTTTGAATGGGTTGACGGTGACTCAGATTAATGAAGAGTACGAGAAATGCATGATTCATCAAGACAAAGCTGAAGCAGATAAGAAGGAGTTTGTTACTGAGATGGGCGAATGGACTCCAATGCAGGAAAGTTTAAACATAGAAGATCTGCCACCAACTGAGCTGTATCATCCAAATCCGGAGGAAATGACTAGCAGAGAAATGCGTGATTGGTTGAGTTCAAGAAACTATCCATACAAAACCTTGCAAAGATTGAAGTCAGTTTCACTGAAGAAAATTGTGGTTAGTTTCATGAAGACAGAAAAATTGTACAATCGAATGTTCTATTTGGACTACAACAATCCGCAATATTTTGAGCTGACAAAGAAATACAAAATTCTTGGTCCAAAAGAGATTCCAGTGATGGCGCTTCCTGAAAATGCTCATAAGAAAAGACACGAACTGATGGACATGTTTCCAAGCGAAGCTAAATCCTACAACATACCAATGGAGGTGCGTGAGACTTGGCATAAGTCAGCAACAGCAGGTGACGTAGTGAGGTCACTGCTAAGCAAAGGACAGTCGATTGCTGAGTTGCTTGACTCAATGATTGTGCCAGAGAAAAATAAGAAGGTAAAGATAATTGCTTGGAAATATGATGAAGTCTTCGATGCGTTTATGATAAAGAGAGTAAATGGTTTGTGTGACGTATATCATTACTACTCAAGCATTTTTAAACTGGAGGTTCAGGACTTGAAAGAATTACACAAACTGAGGTTGATAAATCACACGCACGCTGAGCGTGGTGATAAGTGTGTAATGTTGCTTGATGCCGGGATTGGTAGATCACCAAAGTTTTTGGATTTCCGAGGCCAACAGGAAGACTCAGCTTATGTGGAAGCAAAGAAACAAAAGAAGAAAAAGCGTTTGGTTGTGACTGAGGATATGTATTTAGAAGAGTTCTCGGACGAATACTTTGATAAAGTGACAGATCCTGGATTAAAAGTGATTGATGGAAGTCAGATGACGAAGCCAATACTCAGAGTGTTCTACAATCAGGAAACATTTGAACTGAAGCTTGTTCGAAATTTGGAGAATTGGGATGAAGACATGATTACACTTTTCAGTACTTTTGAGTTGAAGCGCTTCTACATCCTTCTTATATCGACTTTTTGAGAAGTTATAGAATGGAGAAATGTAAGGATAAATTAGCTGAAGCTGACAGGAATTTATTTGTGGTAATGATTGAAGTCATAGCAGCTGCAACTGAGAAGATACGTGTGAGAAAGGCGTTGCTGAACTCTAATCTCGTGAGGGTGGATGTACCAGAGATAGAGTATATGAGGATATCCAGAAAAGGAACCTTGGAGGTGAAAGTCAAAGGCCAGGAGATGCCGTTTGAGTTTTATGCTAATATCGATTTTGCAGGTTTGAATCTGGATTCGCTTCGACGTATGAATGCTTTACCAATTCTGACGAATGAATCCAATCCTCGACAAGCTAAGATTGCTGAAAAGTTCAAATCCTGTATTGAAGAAGCTTTGAAGGAACAAGAAGAGTATAAAGGACGAGAGTTGCTGAAAGTAAAAGATGAACCAGAAGATTGATAGAAAAAGAGATGATGCTGATCAAGAAGAAGAAAAAGATAGAAGAATTTGCTGAAGATCCAAAGTTAAATCTTAGGGGGAGTACTGTTAGGGCTATTTCCTTGTTAAGATTTACTTTGTATTTTGTTTATTGTTTACATGTTTGTAAATAGTTTAGGGTCTATTTTGTTATATTCCTTAAACTTGTATTTTGTTGCTATAAGCATGTAGTGTGTGTGTGTGAGGAGAGAGGCTAGATCACTTTTACACTGTTAGAGAGAGAATTAACTGTGTGTGATTTTGTTTCTCCTGCACCTTGTACTACGAATTGCTTTGATCATCAATATACAGAGAATTATTAGTATGGATTGTGTTTGTGATTGAATGGTTTGTTTATACTTGTTATTCTGATCATTGTGAGCGATTGAACGATCCAATTGAACCTATCAATACCGGACGTAAAAATAAAATCTATATTAAACCTAATAAATTCGTGGGAGTCTTTTGAACATCATACGATAACTCAGGACTTGTTACGACTTTGTATGTGACATTAGCAACATGAAAAGTAATTTAGAATAATGTAGGACGCGTTACAACTTCTAAGAACACCTTACATCACCGTACGAAACATTAAAACTCCATAATAAACCTAATGAATTCCTCCGAGTCATTTAAACATCGTACGACAACTTTGAATATCTTACGACTCTGTATGCCACTTTAGCACCTTGAAAACCATGTTAGCATAATGTACGACCCCTCACAACTCCTAACAACACCTTACAATACCGTACGTAAAAATAAAATCCATAATAAACCTAATAAATTCGTGGGAGTCCTTTGAACATCATACGATAACTCAGGACTTGATACGACTTTGTATGTGACATTAGCAACATGAAAAGTAATTTAGAATAATGTAGGACGCGTTACAACTTCTAAGACACACCTTACAATCACCGTACGAAACATTAAAACTCCATAGTAAACCTAATGAATTTCTCCGAGTCATTTAAACATCGTACGACAACTTAGAATATCTTACGACTCTGTATGCCACATTAGCACCTTGAAAACCATGTTAGCATAATGATCGACACCTCAAAACTCCTAACAACACCTTACAATACCGTACGTAAAAATAAAATCCATAATAAACCTAATAAATTCGTGGGAGTCCTTTGAACATCATACGATAACTCAGGACTTGTTACGACTTTGTATGTGACATTAGCAACATGAAAAGTAATTTTTGAATAATGTAGGACGCGTTACAACTTGTAAGAACACCTTACATCACCGTACGAAACATTAAAACTCCATAATAAATTTAATGAATTCCACCGAGTCATTTAAACATCGTACGACAACTTAGAATATCTTACGACTCTGTATGCCACATTAGCACCTTGAAAACCATGTTAGCATAATGTAATTTAGAATAATGTAGGACGCGTTACAACTTCTAAGACACACCTTACAATCACCGTTCGAAACATTAAAACTCCATAGTAAACCTAATGAATTTCTCCGAGTCATTTAAACATCGTACGACAACTTAGAGTATCTTACGACTCTGTATGCCACATTAGCACCTTGAAAAGCATGTTAGTATAATGTACGACACCTCAAAACTCCTAACAACACCTTACAATACCGTACGTAAAAATAAAATCCATAATAAACCTAATAAATTCGTGGGAGTCCTTTGAACATCATATGATAACTCAGGACTTGTTACGACTTTGTATGTGACATTAGCAACATGAAAAGTAATTTAGAATAATGTAGGACGCGTTACAACTTGTAAGAACACCTTACATCACCGTACGAAACATTAAAACTCCATAATAAATTTAATGAATTCCACCGAGTCATTTAAACATCGTACGACAACTTAGAATATCTTACGACTCTGTATGCCACATTAGCACCTTGAAAACCATGTTAGCATAATGTAATTTAGAATAATGTAGGACGCGTTACAACTTCTAAGAACACCTTACATCACCGTACGAAACATTAAAACTCCATAATAAATTTAATGAATTCCACCGAGTCATTTAAACATCGTACGACAACTTAGAATATCTTACGACTCTGTATGCCACATTAGCACCTTGAAAACCATGTTAGCATAATGTAATTTAGAATAATGTAGGACGCGTTACAACTTCTAAGACACACCTTACAATCACCGTTCGAAACATTAAAACTCCATAGTAAACCTAATGAATTTCTCCGAGTCATTTGAACATCGTACGACAACTTAGAATATCTTACGACTCTGTATGCCACATTAGCACCTTGAAAAGCATGTTAGTATAATGTACGACACCTCAAAACTCCTAACAACACCTTACAATACCGTACGTAAAAATAAAATCCAAAATAAACCTAATAAATTCGTGGGTCCTTTGAACATCATACGATAACTCAGGACTTGTTACGACTTTGTATGTGACATTAGCAACATGAAAAGTAATTTAGAATAATGTAGGACGCGTTATAACTTCTAATAACACCTTAAATCATCGTACAAAACATTAAAACTCCATACTAAACCTAATGAATTCCTCCAAGTCATTTAAACATCGTAAGAAAACTTTGAATATCTTACGACTCTGTATGCCACATTAGCACCTTGAAAACCATGTTAGCATAATGTACGACACCTCACAACTCCTAACAACACCTTACAATACCGTATGTAAAAATAAAATCCATATTAAACCTAATAAATTCGTGGGAGTCCTTTGAACATCATACGATAACTCAGGACTTGTTACGACTTTGTATGTGACATTAGCAACATGAAAAGCAATTTAGAATAATGTAGGACGCGTTACAACTTCTAAGACACACCTTACAATCACCGTTCGAAACATTAAAACTCCATAGTAAACCTAATGAATTTCTCCGAGTCATTTAAACATCGTACGACAACTTAGAAGATCTTACGACTCTGTATGCCACATTAGCACCTTGAAAAGCATGTTAGTATAATGTACGACACCTCAAAACTCCTAACAACACCTTACAATACCGTACGTAAAAATAAAATCCATAATAAACCTAATAAATTCGTGGGAGTCCTTTGAACATCATATGATAACTCAGGACTTGTTACGACTTTGTATGTGACATTAGCAACATGAAAAGTAATTTAGAATAATGTAGGACGCGTTACAACTTGTAAGAACACCTTACATCACCGTACGAAACATTAAAACTCCATAATAAATTTAATGAATTCCACCGAGTCATTTAAACATCGTACGACAACTTAGAATATCTTACGACTCTGTATGCCACATTAGCACCTTGAAAACCATGTTAGCATAATGTAATTTAGAATAATGTAGGACGCGTTACAACTTGTAAGAACACCTTACATCACCGTACAAAACATTAAAACTCCATAATAAATTTAATGAATTCCACCGAGTCATTTAAACATCGTACGACAACTTAGAATATCTTACGACTCTGTATGCCACATTAGCACCTTGAAAACCATGTTAGCATAATGTAATTTAGAATAATGTAGGACGCGTTACAACTTCTAAGACACACCTTACAATCACCGTTCGAAACATTAAAACTCCATAGTAAACCTAATGAATTTCTCCGAGTCATTTGAACATCGTACGACAACTTAGAATATCTTACGACTCTGTATGCCACATTAGCACCTTGAAAAGCATGTTAGTATAATGTACGACACCTCAAAACTCCTAACAACACCTTACAATACCGTACGTAAAAATAAAATCCAAAATAAACCTAATAAATTCGTGGGTCCTTTGAACATCATACGATAACTCAGGACTTGTTACGACTTTGTATTTGACATTAGCAACATGAAAAGTAATTTAGAATAATGTAGGACGCGTTATAACTTCTAATAACACCTTAAATCATCGTACAAAACATTAAAACTCCATACTAAACCTAATGAATTCCTCCAAGTCATTTAAACATCGTAAGAAAACTTTGAATATCTTACGACTCTGTATGCCACATTAGCACCTTGAAAACCATGTTAGCATAATGTACGACACCTCACAACTCCTAACAACACCTTACAATACCGTATGTAAAAATAAAATCCATATTAAACCTAATAAATTCGTGGGAGTCCTTTGAACATCATACGATAACTCAGGACTTGTTACGACTTTGTATGTGACATTAGCAACATGAAAAGCAATTTAGAATAATGTAGGACGCGTTACAACTTCTAAGACACACCTTACAATCACCGTTCGAAACATTAAAACTCCATAGTAAACCTAATGAATTTCTCCGAGTCATTTAAACATCGTACGACAACTTAGAAGATCTTACGACTCTGTATGCCACATTAGCACCTTGAAAAGCATGTTAGTATAATGTACGACACCTCAAAACTCCTAACAACACCTTACAATACCGTACTTAAAAATAAAATCCATAATAAACCTAATAAATTCGTGGGAGTCCTTTGAACATCATACGATAACTCAGGACTTGTTACGACTTTGTATGTGACATTAGCAACATGAAAAGTAATTTAGAATAATGTAGGACGCGTTATAACTTCTAAGAACACCTTAAATCACCGTACAAAACATTAAAACTCCATAATAAACCAATGAATTCCTCCGAGTCTTTTAAACATCGTACGACAACTTTGAATATCTTACGACTCTCTATGCCACATTATCACCTTGAAAACCATGTTAGCATAATGTACGACACCTCACAACTCATAACAACACCTTACAATACCGTACGTAAAAATAAAATCCATAATAAACCTAATAAATTCGTGGAAGTCCTTTGAACATCATACGATAACTCAGGACTTGTTACGACTTTATATGTGACATTAGCAACATGGAAAGTAATTTAGAATAATGTAGGTCGCGTTACAACTTCTAAGAACACCTTACATCACCGTACGAAACATTAAAACTCAATAATAAACCTAAAGAATTCCTCCGAGTCATTTAAACATCGTACGAAAACTTTGAATATCTTACGACTCTGTATGCCACATTAGCACCTTGAAAACCATGTTAGCATAATGTACGACACCTCACAACTCCTAACAACACCTTACAATACCGTATGTAAAAATAAAATCCATATTAAATCTAATAAATTCGTGGGAGTCCTTTGAACATCATACGATAACTCAGGACTTGTTACAACTCTGTATGTGACATTAGCAACATGAAAAGCAATTTAGAATAATGTAGGACCCGTTACAACTTCTAAGACACACCTTACAATCACCGTTCGAAACATTAAAACTCCATAGTAAACCTAATGAATTTCTCCGAGTCATTTAAACATCGTACGACAACTTAGAATATCTTACGACTCTGTATAACACATTAGCACCTTGAAAAGCATGTTAGTATAATGTACGACACCTCAAAACTCCTAACAACACCTTACAATACCGTACGTAAAAATAAAATCCTTAATAAACCTAATAAATTCATGGGAGTCCTTTGAACATCATACGATAACTCAGGACTTGTTACGACTTTGTATGTGACATTAGCAACATGAAAAGTAATTTAGAATAATGTAGGACGCGTTATAACTTCTAAGAACACCTTAAATAACCGTACAAAACATTAAAACTCCATAATAAACCTAATGAATTCCTCCGAGTCATTTAAACATCGTACGACAACTTTGAATATCTTACGACTCTCTATGCCACATTATCACCTTGAAAACCATGTTAGCATAATGTACGACACCTCACAACTCCTAACAACACCTTACAATACCATACGTAAAAATAAAATCCATAATAAACCTAATAAATTCGTGGGAGTCCTTTGAACATCATACGATAACTCAGGACTTGTTACAACTCTGTATGTGACATTAGCAACATGAAAAGCAATTTAGAATAATGTAGCACACGTTACAACTTCTAAGAACACCTTACATCACCGTACGAAACATTAAAACTCCATAATAAACTTAATGAATTCCACTGAGTCATTTAAACATCGTACGACAACTTAGAATATCTTACGACTCTGTATGCCACATTCGCACCTTGAAACCATGTTAGCATAATGTACGACACCTCACAACTCATAACAACACCTTACAATACCGTACGTAAAAATAAAATCCATATTAAACCTAATAAATTCGTGGGAGTCCTTTGAACATCATACGATAACTCAGGACTTGTTACGACTTTGTATGTGACATTAGCAACATGAAAAGCAATTTAGAATAATTTAGGACGCGTTACAACTTCTAAGACACACCTTACAATCACCGTTCGAAACATTAAAACTCAATAATAAACCTAAAGAATTCCTCCGAGTCATTTAAACATCGTACGAAAACTTTGAATATCTTACGACTCTGTATGCCACATTAGCACCTTGAAAACCATGTTAGCATAATGTACGACACCGCACAACTCCTAACAACACCTTACAATACCGTATGTAAAAATAAAATCCATATTAAATCTAATAAATTCGTGGGAGTCCTTTGAACATCATACGATAACTCAGGACTTGTTACAACTCTGTATGTGACATTAGCAACATGAAAAGCAATTTAGAATAATGTAGGACGCGTTACAACTTCTAAGACACACCTTACAATCACCGTTCGAAACATTAAAACTCCATAGTAAACCTAATGAATTTCTCCGAGTCATTTAAACATCGTACGACAACTTAGAATATCTTACGACTCTGTATAACACATTAGCACCTTGAAAAGCATGTTAGTATAATGTACGACACCTCAAAACTCCTAACAACACCTTACAATACCGTACGTAAAAATAAAATCTATAATAAACCTAATAAATTCGTGGGAGTCCTTTGAACATCATACGATAACTCAGGACTTGTTACGACTTTGTATGTGACATTAGCAACATGAAAAGTAATTTAGAATAATGTAGGACGCGTTATAACTTCTAAGAACACCTTAAATCACCGTACAAAACATTAAAACTCCATAATAAACCTAATGAATTCCTCCGAGTCATTTAAACATCATACGACAACTTTGAATATCTTACGACTCTCTATGCCACATTATCACCTTGAAAACCATGTTAGCATAATGTACGACACCTCACAACTCATAACAACACCTTACAATACCGTACGAAAAAATAAAATCCATAATAAACCTAATAAATTCGTGGAAGTCCTTTGAACATCATACGATAACTCAGGACTTGTTACGACTTTGTATGTGACATTAGCAACATGAAAAGTAATTTAGAATAATGTAGGACGCGTTATAACTTCTAAGAACACCTTAAATCACCGTACAAAACATTAAAACTCCATAATAAACATAATGAATTCCTCCGAGTGTTTTAAACAACGTACGACAACTTTGAATATCTTACGACTCTCTATGCCACATTATCACCTTGAAAACAATGTTAGCATAATGTACGACACCTCACAACTCATAACAACACCTTACAATACCGTACGTAAAAATAAAATCCATAATAAACCTAATAAATTCGTGGAAGTCCTTTGAACATCATACGATAACTCAGGACTTGTTACGACTTTGTATGTGACATTAGCAACATGGAAAGTAATTTAGAATAATGTAGGACGCGTTACAACTTCTAAGAACACCTTACATCACCGTACGAAACATTAAAACTCAATAATAAACCTAAAGAATTCCTCCGAGTCATTTAAACATCGTACGAAAACTTTGAATATCTTACGACTCTGTATGCCACATTAGCACCTTGAAAACCATGTTAGCATAATGTACGACACCTCACAACTCCTAACAACACCTTACAATACCGTACGTAAAAATAAAATCCATAATAAACGTAATAAATTCCTGGGAGTCCTTTGAACATCATACGATAACTCAGGACTTGATACGACTTTGGATGTGACATTAGCAACATGAAAAGTAATTTAGAATAATGTAGGACGCGTTACAACTTATAAGACACACCTTACAATCACCGTACGAAACATTAAAACTCCATAGTAAACCTAATGAATTCGTGGGAGTCCTTTGAACATCATACGATAACTCAGGAGTTGTTACAACTCTGTATGTGACATTAGCAACATGAAAAGCAATTTAGAATAATGTAGGACGCGTTACAACTTCTAAGACACACCTTACAATCACCGTTCGAAACATTAAAACTCCATAGTAAACCTAATGAATTTCTCCGAGTCATTTAAACATCGTACGACAACTTAGAATATCTTACGACTCTGTATAACACATTAGCACCTTGAAAAGCATGTTAGTATAATGTACGACACCTCAAAACTCCTAACAACACCTTACAATACCGTACGTAAAAATAAAATCCATAATAAACCTAATAAATTCGTGGGAGTCCTTTGAACATCATACGTTAACTCAGGACTTGTTACGACTTTGTATGTGACATTAGCAACATGAAAAGTAATTTAGAAAAATGTAGGACGCGTTATAACTTCTAAGAACACCTTAAATAACCGTACAAAACATTAAAACTCCATAATAAACCTAATGAATTCCTCCGAGTCATTTAAACATCGTACGACAACTTTGAATATCTTACGACTCTCTATGCCACATTATCACCTTGAAAACCATGTTAGCATAATGTACGACACCTCACAACTCCTAACAACACCTTACAATACCATACGTAAAAATAAAATCCATAATAAACCTAATAAATTCGTGGGAGTCCTTTGAACATCATACGATAACTCAGGACTTGTTACAACTCTGTATGTGACATTAGCAACATGAAAAGCAATTTAGAATAATGTAGCACACGTTACAACTTCTAAGAACACCTTACATCACCGTACGAAACATTAAAACTCCATAATAAACTTAATGAATTCCACCGAGTCATTTAAACATCGTACGACAACATAGAATATCTTACGACTCTGTATGCCACATTAGCACCTTGAAAACCATGTTAGCATAATGTACGACACCTCACAACTCATAACAACACCTTACAATACCGTACGTAAAAATAAAATCCATATTAAACCTAATAAATTCGTGGGAGTCCTTTGAACATCATACGATAACTCAGGACTTGTTACGACTTTGTATGTGACATTAGCAACATGAAAAGCAATTTAAAATAATGTAGGACGCGTTACAACTTCTAAGACACACCTTACAATCACCGTTCGAAACATTAAAACTCAATAATAAACCTAAAGAATTCCTCCGAGTCATTTAAACATCGTACGAAAACTTTGAATATCTTACGACTCTGTATGCCACATTAGCACCTTGAAAACCATGTTAGCATAATGTACGACACCTCACAACTCCTAACAACACCTTACAATACCGTATGTAAAAATAAAATCCATATTAAATCTAATAAATTCGTGGGAGTCCTTTGAACATCATACGATAACTCAGGACTTGTTACAACTCTGTATGTGACATTAGCAACATGAAAAGCAATTTAGAATAATGTAGGACGCGTTACAACTTCTAAGACACACCTTACAATCACAGTTCGAAACATTAAAACTCCATAGTAAACCTAATGAATTTCTCCGAGTCATTTAAACATCGTACGACAACTTAGAATATCTTACGACTCTGTATAACACATTAGCACCTTGAAAAGCATGTTAGTATAATGTACGACACCTCAAAACTCCTAACAACACCTTACAATACCGTACGTAAAAATAAAATCTATAATAAACCTAATAAATTCGTGGGAGTCCTTTGAACATCATACGATAACTCAGGACTTGTTACGACTTTGTATGTGACATTAGCAACATGAAAAGTAATTTAGAATAATGTAGGACGCGTTATAACTTCTAAGAACACCTTAAATCACCGTACAAAACATTAAAACTCCATAATAAACCTAATGAATTCCTCCGAGTCATTTAAACATCGTACGACAACTTTGAATATCTTACGACTCTCTATGCCACATTATCACCTTGAAAACCATGTTAGCATAATGTACGACACCTCACAACTCCTAACAACACCTTACAATACCATACGTAAAAATAAAATCCATAATAAACCTAATAAATTCGTGGGAGTCCTTTGAACATCATACGATAACTCAGGACTTGTTACAACTCTGTATGTGACATTAGCAACATGAAAAGCAATTTAGAATAATGTAGCACACGTTACAACTTCTAAGAACACCTTACATCACCGTACGAAACATTAAAACTCCATAATAAACTTAATGAATTCCACCGAGTCATTTAAACATCGTACGACAACTTAGAATATCTTACGACTCTGTATGCCACATTAGCACCTTGAAAACCATGGTAGCATAATGTACGACACCTCACAACTCATAACAACACCTTACAATACCGTACGTAAAAATAAAATCCATATTAAACCTAATAAATTTGTGGGAGTCCTTTGAACATCATACGATAACTCAGGACTTGTTACGACTTTGTATGTGACATTAGCAACATGAAAAGCAATTTAGAATAATGTAGGACGCGTTACAACTTCTAAGACACACCTTACAATCACCGTTCGAAACATTAAAACTCCATAGTAAACCTAATGAATTTCTCCGAGTCATTTAAACATCGCACGACAACTTAGAATATCTTACGACTCTGTATGCCACATTAGCACCTTGAAAAGCATGTTAGTATAATGTACGACACCTCAAAACTCCTAACAACACCTTACAATACCGTACTTAAAAATAAAATCCATAATAAACCTAATAAATTCGTGGGAGTCCTTTGAACATCATACGATAACTCAGGACTTGTTACAACTTTGTATGTGACATTAGCAACATGAAAAGTAATTTAGAATAATGTAGGACGCGTTATAACTTCTAAGAACACCTTAAATCACCGTACAAAACATTAAAACTCCATAATAAACATAATGAATTCCTCCGAGTCTTTTAAACATCGTACGACAACTTTGAATATCTTACGACTCTCTATGCCACATTATCACCTTGAAAACCATGTTAGCATAATGTACGACACCTCACAACTCATAACAACACCTTACAATACCGTACGTAAAAATAAAATCCATAATAAACCTAATAAATTCGTGGAAGTCCTTTGAACATCATACGATAACTCAGGACTTGTTACGACTTTGTATGTGACATTAGCAACATGAAAAGTAATTTAGAATAATGTAGGACGCGTTACAACTTCTAAGACACACCTTACAATCACCGTTCGAAACATTAAAACTCCATAATAAACATAATGAATTCCTCCGAGTCTTTTAAACACCGTACGACAACTTTGAATATCTTACGACTCTCTATGCCACATTATCACCTTGAAAACCATGTTAGCATAATGTACGACACCTCACAACTCATAACAACACCTTACAATACCGTACGTAAAAATAAAATCCATAATAAACCTAATAAATTCGTGGAAGTCCTTTGAACATCATACGATAACTCAGGACTTGTTACGACTTTGTATATGACATTAGCAACATGGAAAGTAATTTAGAATAATGTAGGACGCGTTACAACTTCTAAGAACACCTTACATCACCGTACGAAACATTAAAACTCAATAATAAACCTAAAGAATTCCTCCGAGTCATTTAAACAGCGTACGAAAACTTTGAATATCTTACGACTCTCTATGCCACATTATCACCTTGAAAACCATGTTAGCATAATGTACGACACCTCACAACTCCTAACAACACCTTACAATACCGTACGTAAAAATAAAATCCATAATAAACCTAATAAATTCCTGGGAGTCCTTTGAACATCATACGATAACTCAGGAATTGATACGACTTTGGATGTGACATTAGCAACATGAAAAGTAATTTAGAATAATGTAGGACGCGTTACAACTTATAAGACACACCTTACAATCACCGTACGAAACATTAAAACTCCATAGTAAACCTAAAGAATTTCTCCGAGTCATTTAAACATCGTACGACAACTTAGAATATCTTACTACTCTATATGCCACATTAGCATCTTGAAAACCATGTTAGCATAAAGCACGACGCCTCAAAACTCCTAACAACACCTTACAATACCGTACGTAAAAATAAAATCCATAATAAACCTAATAAATTCGTGGGAGTCCTTTGAACATCATACGATAACTCAGGACTTGTTACGACTTTGTATGTGACATTAGCAACATGAAAAGTAATTTAGAATAATGTAGGACGCGTTATAACTTCTAAGAACATCTTAAATCACTGTACAAAACATTAAAACTCCATAATAAACCTAATGAATTCCTCCGAGTCATTTAAACATCGTACGACAACTTTGAATATCTTACGACTCTCTATGCCACATTATCACCTTGAACACCATGTTAGCATAATGTACGACACCTCACAACTCCTAACAACACCTTACAATACCATACGTAAAAATAAAATCCATAATAAACCTAATAAATTCGTGGGAGTCCTTTGAACATCATACGATAACTCAGGACTTGTTACAACTCTGTATGTGACATTAGCAACATGAAAAGCAATTTAGAATAATGTAGCACACGTTACAACTTCTAAGAACACCTTACATCACCGTACGAAACATTAAAACTCCATAATAAACTTAATGAATTCCACCGAGTCATTTAAACATCGTACGACAACTTAGAATATCTTACGACTCTGTATGCCACATTAGCACCTTGAAAACCATGTTAGCATAATGTACGACACCTCACAACTCATAACAACACCTTACAATACCGTACGTAAAAATAAAATCCATAATAAACCTAATAAATTCGTGGGAGTCCTTTGAACATCATACGATAACTCAGGACTTGTTACGACTTTGTATGTGACATTAGCAACATGAAAAGTAATTTAGAATAATGTAGGACGCGTTACAACTTCTAAGAACACCTTACATCACCGTACGAAACATTAAAACTCAATAATAAACCTAAAGAATTCCTCCGAGTCATTTAAACATCGTACGAAAACTTTGAATATCTGACGACTCTGTATGCCACATTAGCACCTTGAAAACCATGTTAGCATAATGTACGACACCTCACAACTCCTAACAACACCTTACAATACCGTACGTAAAAATAAAATCCATAATAAACCTAATAAAATCCTGGGAGTCCTTTGAACATCATACGATAACTCAGGACTTGATACGACTTTGGATGTGACATTAGCAACATGAAAAGTAATTTAGAATAATGTAGGACGCGTTACAACTTATAAGACACACCTTACAATCACCGTACGAAACATTAAAACTCCATAGTAAACCTAAAGAATTTCTCCGAGTCATTTAAACATCGTACGACAACTTAGAATATCTTACTACTCTATATGCCACATTAGCATCTTGAAAACCATGTTAGCATAAAGCACGACGCCTCAAAACTCCTAACAACACCTTACAATACCGTACGTAAAAATAAAATCCATAATAAACCTAATAAATTCGTGGGAGTCCTTTGAACATCATACGATAACTCAGGACTTGTTACGACTTTGTATGTGACATTAGCAACATGAAAAGTAATTTAGAATAATGTAGGACGCGTTATAACTTCTAAGAACATCTTAAATCACTGTACAAAACATTAAAACTCCATAATAAACCTAATGAATTCCTCCGAGTCATTTAAACATCGTACGACAACTTTGAATATCTTACGACTCTCTATGCCACATTATCACCTTGAACACCATGTTAGCATAATGTACGACACCTCACAACTCCTAACAACACCTTACAATACCATACGTAAAAATAAAATCCATAATAAACCTAATAAATTCGTGGGAGTCCTTTGAACATCATACGATAACTCAGGACTTGTTACAACTCTGTATGTGACATTAGCAACATGAAAAGCAATTTAGAATAATGTAGCACACGTTACAACTTCTAAGAACACGTTACATCACCGTACGAAACATTAAAACTCCATAATAAACTTAATGAATTCCACCGAGTCATTTAAACATCGTACGACAACTTAGAATATCTTACGACTCTGTATGCCACATTAGCACCTTGAAAACCATGTTAGCATAATGTACGACACCTCACAACTCATAACAACACCTTACAATACCGTACGTAAAAATAAAATCCATAATAAACCTAATAAATTCGTGGGAGTCCTTTGAACATCATACGATAACTCAGGACTTGTTACGACTTTGTATGTGACATTAGCAACATGAAAAGTAATTTAGAATAATGTAGGACGCGTTACAACTTCTAAGAACACCTTACATCACCGTACGAAACATTAAAACTCAATAATAAACCTAAAGAATTCCTCCGAGTCATTTAAACATCGTACGAAAACTTTGAATATCTGACGACTCTGTATGCCACATTAGCACCTTGAAAAGCATGTTAGCATAATGTACGACACCTCACAACTCCTAACAACACCTTACAATACCGTACGTAAAAATAAAATCCATACTAAACCTAATCAATTCGTGGGAGTCCTTTGAACATCATACGATAACTCAGGACTTGTTACGACTTTGTATGTGACATTAGCAACATGAAAAGTAATTTAGAATAATGTAGGACGCGTTACAACTTCTAAGACCACCATACATCACTGTACAAAACATTAAAACTCCATAATAAACCCAATGAATTCCACCGAGTCACTTAAACATCGTACGACAACTTAGAATATCTTACGACTCTGTATGCCACTTTAGCACCTTGAAAACCATGTTAGTTTAATGTACGACACCTCACAACTCCTAACAACACCTTACAATACCGTACGTAAAAATAAAATCCATAATAAATCTATTGAATTCGTTCGATTCCTTTGAACATCGTACGATAACTCAGGACTTGTTACGACTCTGTATTTGACATTAGCAACATGAAAAGTAATTTAGAATAATGTAGGACGCGTTACAACTTCTAAGAACACCTTACATCACCGTACGAAACATTAAAACTCCATAATAAATTTGATAAATTCCACCGAGTCATGTAAACATCGTACGACCACTTAGAATATCTTACGACTCTGTATGCCACATTAGCACCTTGAAATCCCTGTTAGCATAATGTAATTTAGAATAATGTAGGACGCGTTACAACTTATAAGACACACCTTACAATCACCGTACGAAACATTAAAACTCCATAGTAAACCTAATGAATTTCTCCGAGTCATTTAAACATCGTACGACAACTTAGAATATCTTACTACTCTGTATGCCACAATAGCATCTTGAAAACCATGTTAGCATAATGCACGACGCCTCAAAACTCCTAACAACACCTTACAATACCGTACGTAAAAATAAAATCCATAATAAACCTAATAAATTCGTGGGAGTCCTTTGAACATCATACGATAACTCAGGACTTGTTACGACTTTGTATGTGACATTAGCAACATGAAAAGTAATTTAGAATAATGTAGGACGCGTTACAACTTCTAAGAACACCTTACATCACCGTACGAAACATTAAAACTCGATAATAAACCTAATGAATTCCTCTGAGTCATTTAAACATCGTACGACAACTTTGAATATCTTACGACTCTGTATGCCACAGTAGCACCTTGAAAACCATGTTAGCATAATGTACGGCCCCTCACAACTCCTAACAACACCTTACAATACCGTACGTAAAAATAAAATCCATAATAAACCTAATAAATTCGTGGGAGTCCTTTGAACATCATACGATAACTCAGGACTTGATACGACTTTGGATGTGACATTAGCAACATGAAAAGTAAATTAGAATAATGTATGACGCGTTACAACTTCTAAGACACACCTTACAATCACCGTACGAAACATTAAAACTCCATAGTAAACCTAATGAATTTCTCCGAGTCATTTAAACATCGTACGACAACTTAGAATATCTTACGACTCTGTATGCCACATTAGCACCTTGAAAACCATGTTAGCATAATGTACGACACCTCAAAACTCCTAACAACACCTTACAATACCGTACGTAAAAATAAATCCATAATAAACCTAATAAATTCGTGGGAGTCCTTTGAACATCATACGATAACTCAGGACTTGTTACGACTTTGTATGTGACATTAGCAACATGAAAAGTAATTTAGAATAATGTAGGACGCGTTACAACTTCTAAGAACACCTTACATCACCGTACGAAACATTAAAACTCAATAATAAACCTAAAGAATTCCTCCGAGTCATTTAAACATCGTACGGAAACTTTGAATATCTGACGACTCTGTATGCCACATTAGCACCTTGAAAAGCATGTTAGCATAATGTACGACACCTCACAACTCCTAACAACACCTTACAATACCATACGTAAAAATAAAATCCATAATAAACCTAAAAAATTCGTGGGAGTCCTTTGAACATCATACGATAACTCAGGACTTGTTACGACTTTGTATGTGACATTAGCAACATGAAAAGTAATTTAGAATAATGTAGGACGCGTTACAACTTCTAAGAACACCTTACATCACCGTACGAAACATTAAAACTCCAAAATAAACTTAATGAATTCCACCGAGTCATTTAAACATCGTACGACAACTTAGAATATCTTACGGCTCTGTATGCCACATTAGCACCTTGAAAACCATGTTAGCATAATGTACGACACCTCACAACTCATAACAACACCTTACAATACCGTACGTAAAAATAAAATCCATAATAAACCTAATAAATTCGTGGGAGTCCTTTGAACATCATACGATAACTCAGGACTTGTTACGACTTTGTATGTGACATTAGCAACATGAAAAGTAATTTAGAATAATGTAGGACGCGTTACAACTTCTAAGAACACCTTACATCACCGTACGAAACATTAAAACTCAATAATAAACCTAAAGAATTCCTCCGAGTCATTTAAACATCGTACGAAAACTTTGAATATCTGACGACTCTGTATGCCACATTAGCACCTTGAAAAGCATGTTAGCATAATGTACGACACCTCACAACTCCTAACAACACCTTACAATACCGTACGTAAAAATAAAATCCATATTAAACCTAATCAATTCGTGGGAGTCCTTTGAACATCATACGATAACTCAGGACTTGTTACGACTTTGTATGTGACATTAGCAACATGAAAAGTAATTTAGAATAATGTAGGACGCGTTACAACTTCTAAGACCACCATACATCACTGTACAAAACATTAAAACTCCATAATAAACCCAATGAATTCCACCGAGTCACTTAAACATCGTACGACAACTTAGAATATCTTACGACTCTGTATGCCACTTTAGCACCTTGAAAACCATGTTAGTTTAATGTACGACACCTCACAACTCCTAACAACACCTTACAATACCGTACGTAAAAATAAAATCCATATTAAATCTATTGAATTCGTTCGATTCCTTTGAACATCGTACGATAACTCAGGACTTGTTACGACTCTATATTTGACATTAGCAACATGAAAAGTAATTTAGAATAATGTAGGACGCGTTACAACTTCTAAGAACACCTTACATCACCGTACGAAACATTAAAACTCCATAATAAATTTGATAAATTCCACCGAGTCATGTAAACATCGTACGACCACTTAGAATATCTTACGACTCTGTATGCCACATTAGCACCTTGAAATCCCTGTTAGCATAATGTAATTTAGAATAATGTAGGACGCGTTACAACTTATAAGACACACCTTACAATCACCGTACGAAACATTAAAACTCCATAGTAAACCTAATGAATTTCTCCGAGTCATTTAAACATCGTACGACAACTTAGAATATCTTACTACTCTGTATGCCACATTAGCATCTTGAAAACCATGTTAGCATAATGCACGACGCCTCAAAACTCCTAACAACACCTTACAATACCGTACGTAAAAATAAAATCCATAATAAACCTAATAAATTCGTGGGAGTCCTTTGAACATCATACGATAACTCAGGACTTGTTACGACTTTGTATGTGACATTAGCAACATGAAAAGTAATTTAGAATAATGTAGGACGCGTTACAACTTCTAAGAACACCTTACACCACCGTACGATCCATAATAAACCTAATGAATTGCTCCGAGTCATTTAAATATCGTACGGCAACTTTGAATATCTTACGACCCTGTATGCCACATTAGCACCTTGAAAACCATGTTAGCATAATGTACGACCCCTCACAACTCCTAACAACACCTTACAATACCGTACGGAAAAATAAAATCCATATTAAACCTAATCAATTCGTGGGAGTCCTTTGAATATCATACGATAACTCAGGACTTGTTACGACTTTGTATGTGACATTAGCAACATGAAAAGTAATTTAGAATAATGTAGGACGCGTTACAACTTCTAAGACCACCATACATCACCGTACAAAACATTAAAACTCCATAATAAACCCAATGAATTCCACCGAGTCACTTAAACATCGTACGACAACTTAGAATATCTTACGACTCTGTATGCCACTTTAGCACCTTGAAAACCATGTTTGTTTAATGTACGACACCTCACAACTCCTAACAACACCTTACAATACCGTACGTAAAAATAAAATCCATAATAAACCTATTGAATTCGTTCAATTCCTTTGAACATCGTACGATAACTCAGGACTTGTTACGACTCTGTATTTGACATTAGCAACATGAAAAGTAATTTAGAATAATGTAGGACGCGTTACAACTTTTAAGAACACCTTACATCACCGTACGAAACATTAAAACTCCATAATAAATTTAATGAATTCCACCGAGTCATGTAAATATCGTACGACAACTTAGAATATCTTACGACTCTGTATGCCACATTAGCACCTTGAAAACCCTGTTAGCATAATGTAATTTAGAATAATGTAGGACGCGTTACAACTTCTAAGACACACCTTACAATCACCGTACGAAACATTAAAACTCCATAGTAAACCTAATGAATTTCTCCGAGTCATTTAAACATCGTACGACAACTTAGAATATCTTACGACTCTGTATGCCACATTAGCACCTTGAAAACCATGTTAGCATAATGTACGACACCTCAAAACTCCTAGCAACACCTTACAATACCGTACGTAAAAATAAAATCCATAATAAACCTAATAAATTCGTGGGAGTCCTTTGAACATCATACGATAACTCAGGAGTTGTTACGACTTTGTATGTGACATTAGCAACATGAAAAGTAATTTAGAATAATGTAGGACGCGTTACAACTTCTAAGAACACCTTACACCTCCGTACGATCCATAATAAACCTAATGAATTCCTCCGAGTCATTTAAACATCGTACGACAACTTTGAATATCTTACGACCCTGTATGCCACATTAGCACCTTGAAAACCATGTTAGCATAATGTACGACCCCTCACAACTCCTAACAACACCTTACAATACCGTACGTAAAAATAAAATCCATAATAAACCTAATAAATTCGTGGGAGTCCTTTGAACAACATACGATAACTCAGGACTTGTTTCGACTTTGTATGTGACATTAGCAACATGAAAAGTAATTTAGAATAATGTAGGACGCGTTACAACTTGTAAGAACACCTTACATCACCGTACGAAACATTAAAACTCCATAATAAACCTAATCAATTCCTCCGAGTTATTTAAACATCGTACGACAACTTTGAATATCTTACGACTCTATATGCCACATTAGCACCTTGAAAACCATGTTAGCATAATGTACGACACCTCACAACTCCTAACAACACCTTACAATACCGTACGTAAAAATAAAATCCATAATAAACCTAATAAATTCGTGGGAGTCCTTTGAACATCATACGATAACTCAGGACTTGTTACGACTTTGTATGTGACATTAGCAACATGAAAAGTAAGTTAGAATAATGTAGGACGCGTCACAACTTCTAAGAACACCTTACATCACCGTACGAAACATTAAAACTCCATAATAAACCTAATGAATTCCTCCGAGTCATTTAAACATCGTACGGCAACTTTGAATATCTTACGACTTTGTATGCCACATTAGCACCTTGAAAACCATGTTAGCATAATGTACGACACCTCACAACTCCTAACAACACCTTACAATACCGTACGTAAAAATAAAATTCATAATAAACCTAATAAATTCGTGAGAGTCCTTTGAACATCATACGATAACTCAGGACTTGTTACGACTTTGTATGTGACATTAGCAACATGAAAAGTAATTTAGAATAATGTAGGACGCGTTACAACTTGTAAGAACACCTTACATCACCGTACAAAACATTAAAACTCCATAATAAACCTAATGAATTCCTCCGAGTCATTTAAACATCGTACGACAACTTTGAACATCTTATGACTCTATATGCCACATTAGCACCTTGAAAACCATGTTAGCATAATGTACGACACCTCACAACTCTTAACAACACCTTACAATACCGTACGTAAAAATAAAATCCATAATAAACCTAATAAATTCGTGGGAGTCCTTTGAACATCATACGATAACTCAGGACTTGTTACGACTTTGTATGTGACGTTAGCAAAATGAAAAGTAATTTAGAATAATGCAGGACTCATTACAACTTCTAAGACCACCTTAAATCACCGGAAGAAACACTAAAACTCCATAATAAACCTAATGAATTCCACCGAGTCATTTAAACATCGTACGACAAGTTAGAATATCTTACGACTCTGTATGCAACATTAGCACCTTGAAAACCATGTTAGTTTAATGTACGACACCTCACAACTCCTAACAACACCTTACAATACCATAGGTAAAAATAAAATCCATAATAAACCTATTGAATTCGTCTGATTCCTTTGAACATCGTACGATAACTCAGGACTTGTTACGACTCTGTATTTGACATTAGCAACATGAAAAGTAATTTAGACTAATGTAGGACGGGTTTAAACTTCTAAGATCACCTTACATCACCGTACGAAACATTAAAACTCCATAATAAACCGAATGAATTCCTCAGCGTCATTTAAACATCGTACGACAACTTTGAATATCTTACGACTCTATATGCCACATTAGCACCTTGAAAACCATGTTAGCATAATGTACGACACCTCACAACTCCTAACAACACCTTACAATACCGTACATAAAAATAAAATCCATAATAAACCTAATAAATTCGTGGGAGTCCTTTGAACATCATACGATAACTCAGGACTTGTTACGACTTTGTATGTGACATTAGCAACATGAAAAGTAATTTAGAATAATGTAGGACGCGTTACAACTTCTAAGACCACCTTACATCACAGTAAGAAACATTAAAACTCCATAATAAACCTAATGAATTCCTCCGAGTCATTTAAACATCGTACGACAACTTAGAATATCTTACGACTCTATATGCCACATTAGCACCTTGAAAACCATGTTAGCATAATGTACGACACCTCACAACTCCTAACAACACCTTACAATACCGTACGTAAAAATAAAATCCATAATAAACATAATAAATTCGTGAGAGTCCTTTGAACATCATACGATAACTCAGGACTTGTTACGACTCTGTATTTGACATTAGCAACATGAAAAGTAATTTAGAATAATGTAGGACGCGTTACAAATTGTAAGAACACCTTACATCACCGTACAAAACATTAAAACTCCATAATAAACCTAATAAATTCCTCCGAGTCATTTAAACATCGTATGACAACTTTGAACATCTTACGACTCTATATGCCACATTAGCACCTTGAAAACCATGTGGGCATAATGTACGACACCTCACAACTCCTAACAACACCTTACAATACCGTACGTAAAAATAAAATCCATAATAAACCTAATAAATTCGTGGGAGTCCTTTGAACATCATACGATAACTCAGGACTTGTTACGACTTTGTATGTGACATTAGCAAAATGAAAAGTAATTTAGAATAATGCAGGACTCATTACAACTTCTAAGACCACCTTAAATCACCGGAAGAAACACTAAAACTCCATAATAAACCTAATGAATTCCACCGAGTCATTTAAACATCGTACGACAAGTTAGAATATCTTACGACTCTGTATGCAACATTAGCACCTTGAAAACCATGTTAGTTTAATGTACGACACCTCACAACTCCTAACAACACCTTACAATACCATAGGTAAAAATAAAATCCATAATAAACCTATTGAATTCGTCTGATTCCTTTGAACATCGTACGATAACTCAGGACTTGTTACGACTCTGTATTTGACATTAGCAACATGAAAAGTAATTTAGACTAATGTAGGACGGGTTTAAACTTCTAAGATCACCTTACATCACCGTACGAAACATTAAAACTCCATAATAAACCGAATGAATTCCTCAGCGTCATTTAAACATCGTACGACAACTTTGAATATCTTACGACTCTATATGCCACATTAGCACCTTGAAAACCATGTTAGCATAATGTACGACACCTCACAACTCCTAACAACACCTTACAATACCGTACATAAAAATAAAATCCATAATAAACCTAATAAATTCGTGGGAGTCCTTTGAACATCATACGATAACTCAGGACTTGTTACGACTTTGTATGTGACATTAGCAACATGAAAAGTAATTTAGAATAATGTAGGACGCGTTACAACTTCTAAGACCACCTTACATCACAGTAAGAAACATTAAAACTCCATAATAAACCTAATGAATTCCTCCGAGTCATTTAAACATCGTACGACAACTTAGAATATCTTACGACTCTATATGCCACATTAGCACCTTGAAAACCATGTTAGCATAATGTACGACACCTCACAACTCCTAACAACACCTTACAATACCGTACGTAAAAATAAAATCCATAATAAACATAATAAATTCGTGAGAGTCCTTTGAACATCATACGATAACTCAGGACTTGTTACGACTCTGTATTTTACATTAGCAACATGAAAAGTAATTTAGAATAATGTAGGACGCGTTACAAATTGTAAGAACACCTTACATCACCGTACAAAACATTAAAACTCCATAATAAACCTAATAAATTCCTCCGAGTCATTTAAACATCGTATGACAACTTTGAACATCTTACGACTCTATATGCCACATTAGCACCTTGAAAACCATGTGGGCATAATGTACGACACCTCACAACTCCTAACAACACCTTACAATACCGTACGTAAAAATAAAATCCATAATAAACCTAATAAATTCGTGGGAGTCCTTTGAACATCATACGATAACTCAGGACTTGTTACGACTTTGTATGTGACATTAGCAAAATGAAAAGTAATTTAGAATAATGCAGGACGCGTTACAACTTCTAAGACCACCTTACATCACCGTAAGAAACATTAAAACTCCATAATAAACCTAATGAATTCCACCGAGTCATTTAAACATCGTACGACAAGTTAGAATATCTTACGACTCTGTATGCAACATTAGCACCTTGAAAACCATGTTAGTTTAATGTACGACACCTCACAACTCCTAACAACACCTTACAATACCATAGGTAAAAATAAAATCCATAATAAACCTATTGAATTCGTCCGAGTCCTTTGAACATCGTACGATAACTCAGGACTTGTTACGACTTTGTATGTGACATTAGCAACATGAAAAGTAATTTAGAATAATGTAGGACGCGTTACAACTTGTAAGAACACCTTACATCACCGTACGAAACATTAAAACTCCACAATAAACCTAATGAATTCGTCAGCGTCATTTAAACATCGTACGACAACTTTGAACATCTTACGACTCTGTATGCCACATTAGCACCTTGAAAACCATGTTAGCATAATGTACGACACCTCACAACTCCTAACAACACCTTACAATACCGTACGTAAAAATAAAATCCATAATAAACCTAATAAATTCGTGGGAGTCCTTTGAACATCATACGATAACTCAGGACTTGTTACGACTTTGTATGTGACATTAGCAACATGAAAAGTAATTTAGAATAATGTAGGACGCGTTACAACTTGTAAGAACACCTTACATCACCGTACGAAACATTAAAACTCCATAATAAACCTAATGAATTCCTCCGAGTCATTTAAACATCGTACGCCAACTTTGAACATCTTACGACTCTATATGCCACATTAGCACCTTGAAAACCATGTTAGCATAATGTACGACACCTCACAACTCCTAACAACACCTTACAATACCGTACGTAAAAATAAAATCCATAATAAACCTAATAAATTCGTGGGAGTCCTTTGAACATCATACGATAACTCAGGACTTGTTACGACTTTGTATGTGACATTAGCAAAATGAAAAGTAATTTAGAATAATGCAGGACGCGTTACAACTTCTAAGACCACCTTACATCACCGTACGAAACATTAAAACTCCATAATAAACCTAATGAATTCCACCGAGTCATTTAAACATTGTACGACAACTTTGAACATCTTACGACTCTGTATGCCACATTAGCACCTTGAAAACCATGTTAGCATAATGTACGACACCGCACAACTCCTAACAACACCTTACAATACCGTAGGTAAAAATAAAATCCATAATAAACCTAATAAATTCGTGGGAGTCCTTTGAACATCATACGATAACTCAGGACTTGTTACGACTTTGTATGTGACATTAGCAAAATGAAAAGTAATTTAGAATAATGCAGGACGCGTTACAACTTCTAAGACCACCTTACATCACCGTACGAAACATTAAAACTCCATAATAAACCTAATGAAATCCACCGAGTCATTTAAACATCGTACGACAAGTTAGAATATCTTACGACTCTGTATGCAACATTAGCACCTTGAAAACCATGTTAGTTTAATGTACGACACCTCACAACTCCTAACAACACCTTACAATACCGTACGTAAAAATAAAATCCATAATAAACCTATTGAATTCGTCCGAGTCCTTTGAACATCGTACGATAACTCAGGACTTGTTACGACTCTGTATTTGACATTAGCAACATGAAAAGTAATTTAGACTAATGTAGGACGAGTTTAAACTTCTAAGATCACCTTACATCACCGTACGAAACATTAAAACTCCATAATAAACCGAATGAATTCCTCCGCGTCATTTAAACATCGTACGACAACTTTGAATATCTTACGACTCTATATGCCACATTAGCACCTTGAAAACCATGTTAGCCTAATGTACGACACCTCACAACTCCTAACAACACCTTACAATACCGTACATAAAAATAAAATCCATAATAAACCTAATAAATTCGTGGGAGTCCTTTGAACATCATACGATAACTCAGGACTTGTTACGACTTTGTATGTGACATTAGCAACATGAAAAGTAATTTAGAATAATGTAGGACGCGTTACAACTTGTAAGAACACCTTACATCACCGTACAAAACATTTAAACTCCATAATAAACCTAATGAATTCCTCCGAGTCATTTAAACATCGTACGACAACTTTGAACATCTTACGACTCTATATGCCATATTAGCACCTTGAAAACCATGTTAGCATAATGTACGACACCTCACAACTCCTAACAACACCTTACAATACCGTACGTAAAAATAAAATCCATAATAAACCTAATAAATTCGTGGGAGTCCTTTGAACATCATACGATAACTCAGGACTTGTTACGACTTTGTATGTGACATTAGCAAAATGAAAAGTAATTTAGAATAATGCAGGACGCGTTACAACTTCTAAGACCACCTTACATCACCGTAAGAAACATTAAAACTCCATAATAAACCTAATGAATTCCACCGAGTCATTTAAACATCGTACGACAAGTTAGAATATCTTACGACTCTGTATGCAACATTAGCACCTTGAAAACCATGTTAGTTTAATGTACGACACCTCACAACTCCTAACAACACCTTACAATACCGTACGTAAAAATAAAATCCATAATAAACCTAATAAATTCGTGAGAGTCCTTTGAACATCATACGATAACTCAGGACTTGTTACGATTTTGTATGTGACATTAGCAACATGAAAAGTAATTTAGAATAATGTAGGACGCGTTACAACTTGTAAGAACACCTTACATCACCGTACGAAACATTAAAACTCCATAATAAACCTAATGAATTCCTCCGAGTCATTGTACGACAACTTTGAACATCTTATGACTCTATATGCCACATTAGCACCTTGAAAACCATGTTAGCATAATGTACGACAGCTCACAACTCCTAACAACACCTTACAATACCGTACGTAAAAATAAAATCCATAATACACCTAATAAATTCGTGGGAGTCCTTTGAACATCATACGATAACTCAGGACTTGTTACGACTTTGTATGTGACATTAGCAAAATGAAAAGTAATTTAGAATAATGCAGGACGCGTTACAACTTCTAAGACCACCTTACATCACCGTAAGAAACATTAAAACTCCATAATAAACCTAATGAAATCCACCGAGTCATTTAAACATCGTACGACAAGTTAGAATATCTTACGACTCTGTATGCAACATTAGCACCTTGAAAACCATGTTAGTTTAATGTACGACACCTCACAACTCCTAACAACACCTTACAATACCGTACGTAAAAATAAAATCCATAATAAACCTATTGAATTCGTCCGAGTCCTTTAAACATCGTACGATAACTCAGGACTTGTTACGACTCTGTATTTGACATTAGCAACATGAAAAGTAATTTAGACTAATGTAGGACGAGTTTAAACTTCTAAGATCACCTTACATCACCGTACGAAACATTAAAACTCCATAATAAACCGAATGAATTCCTCCGCGTCATTTAAACATCGTACGACAACTTTGAATATCTTACGACTCTATATGCCACATTAGCACCTTGAAAACCATGTTAGCCTAATGTACGACACCTCACAACTCCTAACAACACCTTACAATACCGTACATAAAAATAAAATCCATAATAAACCTAATAAATTCGTGGGAGTCCTTTGAACATCATACGATAACTCAGGACTTGTTACGACTTTGTATGTGACATTAGCAACATGAAAAGTAATTTAGAATAATGTAGGACGTGTTACAACTTGTAAGAACACCTTACATCACCGTACAAAACATTTAAACTCCATAATAAACCTAATGAATTCCTCCGAGTCATTTAAACATCGTACGACAAGTTAGAATATCTTACGACTCTGTATGCAACATTAGCACCTTGAAAACCATGTTAGTTTAATGTACGACACCTCACAACTCCTAACAACACCTTACAATACCATAGGTAAAAATAAAATCCATAATAAACCTATTGAATTCGTCCGAGTCCTTTGAACATCGTACGATAACTCAGGACTTGTTACGACTTTGTATGTGACATTAGCAACATGAAAAGTAATTTAGAATAATGTAGGACGCGTTACAACTTGTAAGAACACCATACATCACCGTACGAAACATTAAAACTCCATAATAAACCTAATGAATTCCTCAGCGTCATTTAAACATCGTACGACAACTTTGAACATCTTACGACTCTGTATGCCACATTAGCACCTTGAAAACCATGTTAGCATAATGTACGACACCTCACAACTCCTAACAACACCTTACAATACCGTACGTAAAAATAAAATCCATAATACACCTAATAAATTCGTGGGAGTCCTTTGAACATCATACGATAACTCAGGACTTGTTACGACTTTGTATGTGACATTAGCAAAATGAAAAGTAATTTAGAATAATGCAGGACGCGTTACAACTTCTAAGACCACCTTACATCACCGTAAGAAACATTAAAACTCCATAATAAACCTAATGAAATCCACCGAGTCATTTAAACATCGTACGACAAGTTAGAATATCTTACGACTCTGTATGCAACATTAGCACCTTGAAAACCATGTTAGTTTAATGTACGACACCTCACAACTCCTAACAACACCTTACAATACCGTACGTAAAAATAAAATCCATAATAAACCTATTGAATTCGTCCGAGTCCTTTAAACATCGTACGATAACTCAGGACTTGTTACGACTCTGTATTTGACATTAGCAACATGAAAAGTAATTTAGACTAATGTAGGACGAGTTTAAACTTCTAAGATCACCTTACATCACCGTACGAAACATTAAAACTCCATAATAAACCGAATGAATTCCTCCGCGTCATTTAAACATCGTACGACAACTTTGAATATCTTACGACTCTATATGCCACATTAGCACCTTGAAAACCATGTTAGCCTAATGTACGACACCTCACAACTCCTAACAACACCTTACAATACCGTACATAAAAATAAAATCCATAATAAACCTAATAAATTCGTGGGAGTCCTTTGAACATCATACGATAACTCAGGACTTGTTACGACTTTGTATGTGACATTAGCAACATGAAAAGTAATTTAGAATAATGTAGGACGTGTTACAACTTGTAAGAACACCTTACATCACCGTACAAAACATTTAAACTCCATAATAAACCTAATGAATTCCTCCGAGTCATTTAAACATCGTACGACAAGTTAGAATATCTTACGACTCTGTATGCAACATTAGCACCTTGAAAACCATGTTAGTTTAATGTACGACACCTCACAACTCCTAACAACACCTTACAATACCATAGGTAAAAATAAAATCCATAATAAACCTATTGAATTCGTCCGAGTCCTTTGAACATCGTACGATAACTCAGGACTTGTTACGACTTTGTATGTGACATTAGCAACATGAAAAGTAATTTAGAATAATGTAGGACGCGTTACAACTTGTAAGAACACCATACATCACCGTACGAAACATTAAAACTCCATAATAAACCTAATGAATTCCTCAGCGTCATTTAAACATCGTACGACAACTTTGAACATCTTACGACTCTGTATGCCACATTAGCACCTTGAAAACCATGTTAGCATAATGTACGACACCTCACAACTCCTAACAACACCTTACAATACCGTACGTAAAAATAAAATCCATAATAAACCTAATAAATTCGTGGGAGTCCTTTGAACATCATACGATAACTCAGGACTTGTTACGACTTTGTATGTGACATTAGCAAAATGAAAAGTAATTTAGAATAATGCAGGACGCGTTACAACTTCTAAGACCACCTTACATCACCGTAAGAAACATTAAAACTCCATAATAAACCTAATGAAATGCACCGAGTCATTTAAACATCGTACGACAAGTTAGAATATCTTACGACTCTGTATGCAACATTAGCACCTTGAAAACCATGTTAGTTTAATGTACGACACCTCACAACTCCTAACAACACCTTACAATACCATAGGTAAAAATAAAATCCATAATAAACCTATTGAATTCGTCCGAGTCCTTTGAACATCGTACGATAACTCAGGACTTGTTACGACTTTGTATGTGACATTAGCAACATGAAAAGTAATTTAGAATAATGTAGGACGCGTTACAACTTGTAAGAACACCTTACATCACCGTACGAAACATTAAAACTCCATAATAAACCTAATGAATTCCTCAGCGTCATTTAAACATCGTACGACAACTTTGAACATCTTACGACTCTGTATGCCACATTAGCACCTTGAAAACCATGTTAGCATAATGTACGACACCTCACAACTCCTAACAACACCTTACAATACCGTACGTAAAAATAAAATCCATAATAAACCTAATAAATTCGTGGGAGTCCTTTGAACATCATACGATAACTCAGGACTTGTTACGACTTTGTATGTGACATTAGCAAAATGAAAAGTAATTTAGAATAATGCAGGACGCGTTACAACTTCTAAGACCACCTTACATCACCGTAAGAAACATTAAAACTCCATAATAAACCTAATGAAATCCACCGAGTCATTTAAACATCGTACGACAAGTTAGAATATCTTACGACTCTGTATGCAACATTAGCACCTTGAAAACCATGTTAGTTTAATGTACGACACCTCACAACTCCTAACAACCCCTTACAATACCGTACGTAAAAATAAAATCCATAATAAACCTATTGAATTCGTCCGAGTCCTTTGAACATCGTACGATAACTCAGGACTTATTACGACTCTGTATTTGACATTAGAAACATGAAAAGTAATTTAGACTAATGTAGGACGAGTTTAAACTTCTAAGATCACCTTACATCACCGTACGAAACACTAAAACTCCATAATAAACCGAATGAATTCCTCCGCGTCATTTAAACATCGTACGACAACTTTGAATATCTTACGACTCTATATGCCACATTAGCACCTTGAAAACCATGTTAGCCTAATGTACGACACCTCACAACTCCTAACAACACCTTACAATACCGTACATAAAAATAAAATCCATAATAAACCTAATAAATTCGTGGGAGTCCTTTGAACATCATACGATAACTCAGGACTTGTTACGACTTTGTATGTGACATTAGCAACATGAAAAGTAATTTAGAATAATGTAGGACGCGTTACAACTTGTAAGAACACCTTACATCACCGTACAAAACATTTAAACTCCATAATAAACCTAATGAATTCCTCCGAGTCATTTAAACATCGTACGACAAGTTAGAATATCTTACGACTCTGTATGCAACATTAGCACCTTGAAAACCATGTTAGTTTAATGTACGACACCTCACAACTCCTAACAACACCTTACAATACCATAGGTAAAAATAAAATCCATAATAAACCTATTGAATTCGTCCGAGTCCTTTGAACATCGTACGATAACTCAGGACTTGTTACGACTTTGTATGTGACATTAGCAACATGAAAAGTAATTTAGAATAATGTAGGACGCGTTACAACTTGTAAGAACACCTTACATCACCGTACGAAACATTAAAACTCCATAATAAACCTAATGAATTCCTCAGCGTCATTTAAACATCGTACGACAACTTTGAACATCTTACGACTCTGTATGCCACATTAGCACCTTGAAAACCATGTTAGCATAATGTACGACACCTCACAACTCCTAACAACACCTTACAATACCGTACGTAAAAATAAAATCCATAATAAACCTAATAAATTCGTGGGAGTCCTTTGAACATCATACGATAACTCAGGACTTGTTACGACTTTGTATGTGACATTAGCAAAATGAAAAGTAATTTAGAATAATGCAGGACGCGTTACAACTTCTAAGACCACCTTACATCACCGTAAGAAACATTAAAACTCCATAATAAACCTAATGAAATCCACCGAGTCATTTAAACATCGTACGACAAGTTAGAATATCTTACGACTCTGTATGCAACATTAGCACCTTGAAAACCATGTTAGTTTAATGTACGACACCTCACAACTCCTAACAACACCTTACAATACCATAGGTAAAAATAAAATCCATAATAAACCTATTGAATTCGTCCGAGTCCTTTGAACATCGTACGATAACTCAGGACTTGTTACGACTTTGTATGTGACATTAGCAACATGAAAAGTAATTTAGAATAATGTAGGACGCGTTACAACTTGTAAGAACACCTTACATCACCGTACGAAACATTAAAACTCCATAATAAACCTAATGAATTCCTCAGCGTCATTTAAACATCGTACGACAACTTTGAACATCTTACGACTCTGTATGCCACATTAGCACCTTGAAAACCATGTTAGCTTAATGTGCGACACCTCACAACTCCTAACAACACCTTACAATACCGTACGTAAAAATAAAATCCATAATAAACCTAATAAATTCGTGGGAGTCCTTTGAACATCATACGATAACTCAGGACTTGTTACGACTTTGTATGTGACATTAGCAAAATGAAAAGTAATTTAGAATAATGCAGGACGCGTTACAACTTCTAAGACCACCTTACATCACCGTAAGAAACATTAAAACTCCATAATAAACCTAATGAAATCCACCGAGTCATTTAAACATCGTACGACAAGTTAGAATATCTTACGACTCTGTATGCAACATTAGCACCTTGAAAACCATGTTAGTTTAATGTACGACACCTCACAACTCCTAACAACCCCTTACAATACCGTACGTAAAAATAAAATCCATAATAAACCTATTGAATTCGTCCGAGTCCTTTGAACATCGTACGATAACTCAGGACTTATTACGACTCTGTATTTGACATTAGCAACATGAAAAGTAATTTAGACTAATGTAGGACGAGTTTAAACTTCTAAGATCACCTTACATCACCGTACGAAACATTAAAACTCCATAATAAACCTAATGACTTCCTCCGAGTCATTTAAACATTGTACGACAACTTTGAACATCTTACGACTCTGTATGCCACATTAGCACCTTGAAAACCATGTTAGCATAATGTACGACACCTCACAACTCCTAACAACACCTTACAATACCGTAGGTAAAAATAAAATCCATAATAAACCTAATAAATTCGTGGGAGTCCTTTGAACATCATACGATAACTCAGGACTTGTTACGACTTTGTATGTGACATTAGCAAAATGAAAAGTAATTTAGAATAATGCAGGACGCGTTACAACTTCTAAGACCACCTTACATCACCGTAAGAAACATTAAAACTCCATAATAAACCTAATGAAATCCACCGAGTCATTTAAACATCGTACGACAAGTTAGAATATCTTACGACTCTGTATGCAACATTAGCACCTTGAAAACCATGTTAGTTTAATGTACGACACCTCACAACTCCTACCAACACCTTACAATACCGTACGTAAAAATAAAATCCATAAAAAACCTATTGAATTCGTCCGAGTCCTTTGAACATCGTACGATAACTCAGGACTTGTTACGACTCTGTATTTGACATTAGCAACATGAAAAGTAATTTAGACTAATGTAGGACGAGTTTAAACTTCTAAGATCACCTTACATCACCGTACGAAACATTAAAACTCCATAATAAACCGAATGAATTCCTCCGCGTCATTTAAACATCGTACGACAACTTTGAATATCTTACGACTCTATATGCCACATTAGCACCTTGAAAACCATGTTAGCCTAATGTACGACACCTCACAACTCCTAACAACACCTTACAATACCGTACATAAAAATAAAATCCATAATAAACCTAATAAATTCGTGGGAGTCCTTTGAACATCATACGATAACTCAGGACTTGTTACGACTTTGTATGTGACATTAGCAACATGAAAAGTAATTTAGAATAATGTAGGACGCGTTACAACTTGTAAGAACACCTTACATCACTGTACAAAACATTTAAACTCCATAATAAACCTAATGAATTCCTCCGAGTCATTTAAACATCGTACGACAACTTTGAACATCTTACGACTCTATATGCCATATTAGCACCTTGAAAACCATGTTAGCATAATGTACGACACCTCACAACTCCTAACAACACCTTACAATACCGTACGTAAAAATAAAATCCATAATAAACCTAATAAATTCGTGGGAGTCCTTTGAACATCATACGATAACTCAGGACTTGTTACGACTTTGTATGTGACATTAGCAAAATGAAAAGTAATTTAGAATAATGCAGGACGCGTTACAACTTCTAAGACCACCTTACATCACCGTAAGAAACATTAAAACTCCATAATAAACCTAATGAAATCCACCGAGTCATTTAAACATCGTACGACAAGTTAGAATATCTTACGACTCTGTATGCAACATTAGCACCTTGAAAACCATGTTAGTTTAATGTACGACACCTCACAACTCCTAACAACACCTTACAATACCATAGGTAAAAATAAAATCCATAATAAACCTATTGAATTCGTCCGAGTCCTTTGAACATCGTACGATAACTCAGGACTTGTTACGACTTTGTATGTGACATTAGCAACATGAAAAGTAATTTAGAATAATGTAGGACGCGTTACAACTTGTAAGAACACCTTACATCACCGTACGAAACATTAAAACTCCATAATAAACCTAATGAATTCCTCAGCGTCATTTAAACATCGTACGACAACTTTGAACATCTTACGACTCTGTATGCCACATTAGCACCTTGAAAACCATGTTAGCTTAATGTGCGACACCTCACAACTCCTAACAACACCTTACAATACCGTACGTAAAAATAAAATCCATAATAAACCTAATAAATTCGTGGGAGTCCTTTGAACATCATACGATAACTCAGGACTTGTTACGACTTTGTATGTGACATTAGCAAAATGAAAAGTAATTTAGAATAATGCAGGACGCGTTACAACTTCTAAGACCACCTTACATCACCGTAAGAAACATTAAAACTCCATAATAAACCTAATGAAATCCACCGAGTCATTTAAACATCGTACGACAAGTTAGAATATCTTACGACTCTGTATGCAACATTAGCACCTTGAAAACCATGTTAGTTTAATGTACGACACCTCACAACTCCTAACAACCCCTTACAATACCGTACGTAAAAATAAAATCCATAATAAACCTATTGAATTCGTCCGAGTCCTTTGAACATCGTACGATAACTCAGGACTTATTACGACTCTGTATTTGACATTAGCAACATGAAAAGTAATTTAGACTAATGTAGGACGAGTTTAAACTTCTAAGATCACCTTACATCACCGTACGAAACATTAAAACTCCATAATAAACCTAATGACTTCCTCCGAGTCATTTAAACATTGTACGACAACTTTGAACATCTTACGACTCTGTATGCCACATTAGCACCTTGAAAACCATGTTAGCATAATGTACGACACCTCACAACTCCTAACAACACCTTACAATACCGTAGGTAAAAATAAAATCCATAATAAACCTAATAAATTCGTGGGAGTCCTTTGAACATCATACGATAACTCAGGACTTGTTACGACTTTGTATGTGACATTAGCAAAATGAAAAGTAATTTAGAATAATGCAGGACGCGTTACAACTTCTAAGACCACCTTACATCACCGTAAGAAACATTAAAACTCCATAATAAACCTAATGAAATCCACCGAGTCATTTAAACATCGTACGACAAGTTAGAATATCTTACGACTCTGTATGCAACATTAGCACCTTGAAAACCATGTTAGTTTAATGTACGACACCTCACAACTCCTAACAACACCTTACAATACCGTACGTAAAAATAAAATCCATAAAAAACCTATTGAATTCGTCCGAGTCCTTTGAACATCGTACGATAACTCAGGACTTGTTACGACTCTGTATTTGACATTAGCAACATGAAAAGTAATTTAGACTAATGTAGGACGAGTTTAAACTTCTAAGATCACCTTACATCACCGTACGAAACATTAAAACTCCATAATAAACCGAATGAATTCCTCCGCGTCATTTAAACATCGTACGACAACTTTGAATATCTTACGACTCTATATGCCACATTAGCACCTTGAAAACCATGTTAGCCTAATGTACGACACCTCACAACTCCTAACAACACCTTACAATACCGTACATAAAAATAAAATCCATAATAAACCTAATAAATTCGTGGGAGTCCTTTGAACATCATACGATAACTCAGGACTTGTTACGACTTTGTATGTGACATTAGCAACATGAAAAGTAATTTAGAATAATGTAGGACGCGTTACAACTTGTAAGAACACCTTACATCACTGTACAAAACATTTAAACTCCATAATAAACCTAATGAATTCCTCCGAGTCATTTAAACATCGTACGACAACTTTGAACATCTTACGACTCTATATGCCATATTAGCACCTTGAAAACCATGTTAGCATAATGTACGACACCTCACAACTCCTAACAACACCTTACAATACCGTACGTAAAAATAAAATCCATAATAAACCTAATAAATTCGTGGGAGTCCTTTGAACATCATACGATAACTCAGGACTTGTTACGACTTTGTATGTGACATTAGCAAAATGAAAAGTAATTTAGAATAATGCAGGACGCGTTACAACTTCTAAGACCACCTTACATCACCGTAAGAAACATTAAAACTCCATAATAAACCTAATGAATTCCACCGAGTCATTTAAACATCGTACGACAAGTTAGAATATCTTACGACTCTGTATGCAACATTAGCACCTTGAAAACCATGTTAGTTTAATGTACGACACCTCACAACTCCTAACAACACCTTACAATACCGTACGTAAAAATAAAATCCATAATAAACCTAATAAATTCGTGAGAGTCCTTTGAACATCATACGATAACTCAGGACTTGTTACGATTTTGTATGTGACATTAGCAACATGAAAAGTAATTTAGAATAATGTAGGACGCGTTACAACTTGTAAGAACACCTTACATCACCGTACGAAACATTAAAACTCCATAATAAACCTAATGAATTCCTCCGAGTCATTGTACGACAACTTTGAACATCTTATGACTCTATATGCCACATTAGCACCTTGAAAACCATGTTAGCATAATGTACGACAGCTCACAACTCCTAACAACACCTTACAATACCGTACGTAAAAATAAAATCCATAATACACCTAATAAATTCGTGGGAGTCCTTTGAACATCATACGATAACTCAGGACTTGTTACGACTTTGTATGTGACATTAGCAAAATGAAAAGTAATTTAGAATAATGCAGGACGCGTTACAACTTCTAAGACCACCTTACATCAACGTAAGAAACATTAAAACTCCATAATAAACCTAATGAAATCCACCGAGTCATTTAAACATCGTACGACAAGTTAGAATATCTTACGACTCTGTATGCAACATTAGCACCTTGAAAACCATGTTAGTTTAATGTACGACACCTCACAACTCCTAACAACACCTTACAATACCGTACGTAAAAATAAAATCCATAATAAACCTATTGAAATCGTCCGAGTCCTTTAAACATCGTACGATAACTCAGGACTTGTTACGACTCTGTATTTGACATTAGCAACATGAAAAGTAATTTAGACTAATGTAGGACGAGTTTAAACTTCTAAGATCACCTTACATCACCGTACGAAACATTAAAACTCCATAATAAACCGAATGAATTCCTCCGCGTCATTTAAACATCGTACGACAACTTTGAATATCTTACGACTCTATATGCCACATTAGCACCTTGAAAACCATGTTAGCCTAATGTACGACACCTCACAACTCCTAACAACACCTTACAATACCGTACATAAAAATAAAATCCATAATAAACCTAATAAATTCGTGGGAGTCCTTTGAACATCATACGATAACTCAGGACTTGTTACGACTTTGTATGTGACATTAGCAACATGAAAAGTAATTTAGAATAATGTAGGACGCGTTACAACTTGTAAGAACACCTTACATCACCGTACAAAACATTTAAACTCCATAATAAACCTAATGAATTCCTCCGAGTCATTTAAACATCGTACGACAACTTTGAACATGTTACGACTCTATATGCCACATTAGCTGTAACACCAACAAATTAATGCAGCGGAAAAATACGAACCAGAAAATTTCTTGCTTTATAAAACATTCTTAAACATTTGAAAAGCATTTGATACTATATTTCAAGCATTACGTCTTTCATTTTTATTACATACATTAAAACACGATGTTTAAAGACTACATGACCACGCCCCCGTACAATCCATGTCCTGGCTCGATCTTCAAACTTTCTTGAATTCGTAATAAAGAGACCCTTAAACACCTGCGACCACCACATATTCATATCATTAGTTAAATAAGTAACTTCATATGATACTTGAACAATAAAGAAATCATATCTATAAGAACTCCATGATCTTGTTAACTTGTCTCTGCAAGTTCAGATCCATCTCGGTCACTAACTTGAACCCGAGCTTCGAATCTTAACTTTTAACTCTAATGCATTCATCCTTAGCATACCTACACTTTCATTGCCCATGACATGACAATATTAGTAACGGCGTTATAATACATGCGTGTATACCGTTCCCATGTTTGTATTATTATGAACTAACTATCACATACTTAACCATTTCATACATACGCGCTTATAAATGTCAATACGTTCTTGCTCATATCATACTTGTGGTTAAAGGTTTCCATGACAACTTTGAAACAACGGGTTACAAAGCAAATGGAAATATATATGTGCAGAACATGGCCATATACCAAGTAACATGGTCATGTTACCATTAAATTGTTTATCAGGGACTACATGACCATGTTGCTACCAGACATGGCGATGCTGCCATCATATTCCTTATCAGGTGCTACATGGCTATGTTTCTACCAGACATGGCCATGTCAGAGGCTAAACTTAAGAAAACTCCACTTAAGTATTATGCTTTTCACCAAAATCATCTAGTGACCATCCGAAACTTATAAAAATCCAAATAAGTCACAACTGAGTGACAATCCGAATAATACGTACTATTAATATGTATACTTTATTCACGCATCATCTATACATTTTCATACTACTCATGAAGATTAGGATATTTATCCAACTTCATATTGTTCATACTTTCAATCATTATATATTAGTATCTCATTCATTTCCGTACAACTTATCCATTCCATACAAATTTCACATACCTTAAATACATAAGGATCACCTCATGCATCACCATGAACAACTCAAGGTTGCGCCTTGATTTTCACCATTCTACATTTATACATAAATATGGCATTAACAAACCAAGAGTTTAGTTAATATGTCACTTACCTTGAGTTCTTGAAGTCAATGCTTGTTTACTTGCCTCATCTTTACCCGATAGCCCCTTCCAAGCTTGAGTCCATCTTGACATGATTCTCATCCCTTTCATGCCATCACATTCACAACATTATTAGCATACATGCCCATTCATAATAATAATCATTTCCAACTTCTATGTCATGTTGACTTTCATTGTTTAAAAATCTAACATGTATCACATTATCTACTATCTTTCAATCATGCTAGGAAGTATAATCATGTTATTCCCATATCTGTTGACTTTTCATAAAGTCAACTATTACAAACTATCAAATTAGGAACATATGTCTATATTGATACACTCGACTATGTTAATTACACAATACGCATCATGTTCAAATGTTGTAGAAAACATACAATCTTGTGATAACATAGGTACATAGATACACATATACAATCTCACACATCATAGTGCAACGTTCGAGATTCAACACAAACAATATACATATGCCAACTCGTTCGACCCGTTTGTGTAAATAGTTGTACAACCCATTTTCAAGTATCAAAGATGCTTCTAACACATCCATATAGGTGCACATAATCAACTATAACCAAACATTCATGTTTGAATAAAATATGTTCAAACGACTACTTTTATTTGTGTTTAGAAAGCTTGCTTTTGTGCAGCACTTTTCTGCATAGCTGCACTATTCAAGTCTTTCGACCCACGTGCAATTTTATTTAGCCTTTCGTGTTTAAAGATGAATTGTAGTAGACTCAAAGAGCTTTTCATTCATATATAGCACACCTTCAACGGATTTTCCGATGATTTTATATGATTTTTACAAAAACAGGACGGAAGCTAATTTAAGTTCAATTCAATATGCAATGTATTCCGACAAGCAAGTTTAACATTCCGTTTTGGCCAACTTCAAATCTGAATTAGCTTTCTATGTTCAAATGAAATGTAATATATTCAAAGTACTTTCCAAGCATGTAAACAATCACAACCGTTTTCACATTCCATTCATGTCCTTTCATTATCACATTTCATTCATGTCCATCCATTACTTGCATACAAATTTACCTATTATTGTCATCCAGACATTTCATCAAACACTTGGTGTGCATACAGCATTTTAGGCACAATGTACAAGTAATGCATGTTTACCTTTCTAGCTCATTACATCAAACACCATTTTTCTTACTAATTAACAAGTTTCATGAAGTCATTAACATCTAGTTAGCATAAATTCAAGTTATTTAAGCTAACACACAAGTTAACTAAAACTAATCATGAGTTCATCCACATGTTATAAACCCACTTCACACCATGCTTGGACTTTCTTTCTAACCTATCCATTACTCAAATTACACACACATACTTGTTAATCTAGTCATTCCATACACAAATACCACATCAATTCATGTTAAATTGCTAGAGCTCTAACATAGGAACACCACCAAATGACATTCTACAACTTACCTTGGGTTTATTGTGATTAGATGATGAAAAATCCTTAATCATGCAAGGTTTCAACACCCAATTTAACCTTGATTTGGCTGAATTGCACAATCTGTTCTTGAGATGGTTTTCTTCTCAAAAATATCGACACATACCCATAGAACTCAATTTCCAGCCATCCCCTTAACTAAATACTCAAACTTCCTTGCATTTTGTCACATTCAACCCTTCAAGTTTGTTATTTACCTCATTTTTGTTTGAAAACTAATTTCCTTGCTATTTAACTTACATTCTAACTAAGTTAGATAGCTTAGTTATTTATGATCTCACACCATAGCACAAGTAAACATGCCAAGAATTAAAATTTAGGTTTTGGGGCGTTACAAGTCTACCCCCCTTAAAGAAGGTTTTGTCCACGAAACCTCCTTCAACCTTCCCATACTAAGTCTATTATTATCCTTCATTGTTTATTTATTCTATCATTACATGAGAACACATACCAAATTATGTCGCGTGACACTGTTTACCATACCTCTACACTACACATCCCGAGTCCATGGAAATTATTAGTCTTCAACAACCATTCCCACTTTTCAAATATCTAGTTCTTTCATAATGGCATAATTCTACTTTACAACTATACATTTCTTTCGATATCTTAAGGACAACACGATCCCACTTTACATCCAATACAAGGCTTTATTTGTAGCAAAACATAGTTATATGTCTACTCCAAAGTTCTTTATAACATTATAATTTCAAGCAAATATTAAACAACGTGAACCGACTAATACCACCTTCCATTTTAACCTCGCACTAGATTCTCTCATCTTGTGTAAGTCACTATAATGCTCATCATAATCCTACAACATAATTCAGTTATTAAACATTCTTTCTAATTACTTTCTTAGCACATAAACGTTAGACTAGCTATGATCACTCGCATATCACAAGCGTTCATTTGTGGGTATCATTATCATAACAATGTTACTTTCTTATTCCCATACATTCAATTTAGCTCCAAAGTTAATATATCCATTTATAGTCACTAACCTTTTCTTTTTCTTTTTTTTTTTCTTCTTTTTTTTATCTCCTAGATGCACCCCCTCAAGGTTAATTTCAAGGCATTGCATTCATACCATCCACATGATAACTAGTTCATTTCACTCTTTACTTGCAATACATACATACCAATATACTTCCTTACTTTCTTAAGCATATACTATTTCCTATCTCTAAATTTCTATTAAGAGACTAAGATTACTTTCCATGACAACATTTTTAAGCTAAGAATTATCCTCCAAATGATTTTAAAAGTCAAACATGCTATATTATATGCATATCATACTTAAGCCAACTTTCAATCATATAGAGGTTACTACTCCATCTACTAATTCCTAGTTAACAACCATATACTAAGCAGTTATACTAACCTTGCTTTCATGACGTTAACCAACGATCCATGCACCGGATCGACCGCTTCACTTTGAGTTCATGCCATACCTGACATAGTTTCAATCGTCCATGTGACTAGTTCCAACTCATGATCATCTTTTCACTAATTATATTGATTTCTTCACATCAAAGATTCAACCATTCGTATCTACAAAACCATCAGTTTAGCATATACTTCATATTCCATAACAGTTTACTTTCAGGAGTCCATTCTGGTTTCTTTCACATACAATTTCTAGCTATGTAAAATTCCTTCATTTTTTTTTATTTACATGCCAAATCATATCACGCATTTCATTTCTTACATAGGATTCTTATATTTCATTCATCATATTGATATTTATTTTTCTACACTTTGACTTTTCAAAGTTCAACTGCTACAATTACTAAATTATGATCCTTCGTCATGAATCAATTTCATTCTTACTAATCATGGACCAAAGTACACATTTCTACTATTATTTCTTTGTTAATTCTTAAGTCATTAATTCGGGTCTTAGCCTGTTAGCTTTCCCGACTCTCATAAATTGATTACTAAATGCTAAACATGTACTTTCATTCAATACATTATTCTTTCAGTTAAACTTTCTTGCTAGAATGACAATTCTTAAGTAGGTATGCTCATTTCATACAATATATACTTCATGCAATTCATTAATAATTTCCTTATACCCATCAATTTATCTTTGACTTTTCGAAGTGGTCAAACTATCAACATTCTTAAGTAGATTTTCCATAATTAGCTACAACCCATCTTTACCCATATTCATTCATGTAATATGCATATAAACATTCCGTCAATCACACAACATGTGTACCCCAACTAATTTATTAACACTATGTACTCATAACGTTCATGCTTATTTTAGTTTGAGAGGACACGTCTTTCCTCCTATGTCCTGTCTACACATACTTTTATTCATACACATCTGATCCTACTTATTTGCGCGCTTGAAACTTTCTATTCAATACACGTTTGATCCATACTTACTTATGGACTCGAACTTTCATTCATATTTGTTCCATCCGTACTTACTTACGAATACAAAAGTTTCCATTCCATACATGTTTGATCCATACTTACTTATGGACTCGAACTTTCATTCATATTTGTTCCATCCGTACTTACCTACGAACACAAAAGTTTCCATTCCATACATGTTTGATCCATACTTACTTATGGACTCGAACTTTAATTCATATTTGTTCCATCCGTACTTACCTACGAACACAAAAGTTTCCATTCCATACATGTTTGATCCATACTTACTTATGGACTCGAACTTTCATTCATATTTGTTCCATCCGTACTTACCTACGAACACAAAAGTTTCCATTCCATACATGTTTGATCCATACTTACTTATGGACTCGAACTTTCATTCATATTTGTTCCATCCTCAAATTACTTTCCCATACATTATCACAATTAGTTTATAAAAACTTTGAGGTTTTCTACAAGAACATATTTATACGTATCCACTATTATTTATTTGATTTTTTTTAAAAAAAAAAAAAAAAAAAAACCTTCTTACTAAAACCCTTCATGTTCATCACTTTATAGTATAGTTTTCATCATTTTTCCCACATGAGCACTTACTCCGCACTTTACTAGGCATACCTATAATGATTCTCATGGCCTCACATGTGTTATATGCTTCTTGCACACTGGCCAGGTGCGCATTCCACATACTAGCCATGTGCCTTCATGTAATCATTATCTTATGCCTAGAGAGCGGGTTTCAGTTTCATGTAATTCTTTCAAATTCATTCTCTAGACAACATTGTTGTGTTCCCTTTAAAATTTACAATCCTCCAAGAGGTTTCTCCTATCGGTACCAATATATGCTAGTATTATGTACCTGTGGTTATTTTGTCTCATCCACATGCTTTGAAATATGCCATTGATTTCATTCTCAAGACATCCTCATCATCCACTAGAGCTCACACTGATATATATATCAAAGTTAGTTTCAACATACTTGCAAGATCACATTCACTTCTACCTTCGGGTCTTGATCGAGACAAGGATTGTACGGGTCACTAATCACAAGAGCACACAAGTTTGAGTTCAAGTACTACCCTTATTGTACTTGGTTTCACTCAAACCAGGGCTCTGATACCAACTTGTAACACCAACAAATTAATGCAGCGGAAAAATACGAACCAGAAAATTTCTTGCTTTATAAAACATTCTTAAACATTTGAAAAGCATTTGATACTATATTTCAAGCATTACGTCTTTCATTTTTATTACATACATTAAAACACGATGTTTAAAGACTACATGACCACGCCCCCGTACAATCCATGTCCTGGCTCGATCTTCAAACTTTCTTGAATTCGTAATAAAGAGACCCTTAAACACCTGCGACCACCACATATTCATATCATTAGTTAAATAAGTAACTTCATATGATACTTGAACAATAAAGAAATCATATCTATAAGAACTCCATGATCTTGTTAACTTGTCTCTGCAAGTTCAGATCCATCTCGGTCACTAACTTGAACCCGAGCTTCGAATCTTAACTTTTAACTCTAATGCATTCATCCTTAGCATACCTACACTTTCATTGCCCATGACATGACAATATTAGTAACGGCGTTATAATACATGCGTGTATACCGTTCCCATGTTTGTATTATTATGAACCAACTATCACATACTTAACCATTTCATACATACGCGCTTATAAATGTCAATACGTTCTTGCTCATATCATACTTGTGGTTAAAGGTTTCCATGACAACTTTGAAACAACGGGTTACAAAGCAAATGGAAATATATATGTGCAGAACATGGCCATATACCAAGTAACATGGTCATGTTACCATTAAATTGTTTATCAGGGACTACATGACCATGTTGCTACCAGACATGGCGATGCTGCCATCATATTCCTTATCAGGTGCTACATGGCTATGTTTCTACCAGACATGGCCATGTCAGAGGCTAAACTTAAGAAAACTCCACTTAAGTATTATGCTTTTCACCAAAATCATCTAGTGACCATCCGAAACTTATAAAAATCCAAATAAGTCACAACTGAGTGACAATCCGAATAATACGTACTATTAATATGTATACTTTATTCACGCATCATCTATACATTTTCATACTACTCATGAAGATTAGGATATTTATCCAACTTCATATTGTTCATACTTTCAATCATTATATATTAGTATCTCATTCATTTCCGTACAACTTATCCATTCCATACAAATTTCACATACCTTAAATACATAAGGATCACCTCATGCATCACCATGAACAACTCAAGGTTGCGCCTTGATTTTCACCATTCTACATTTATACATAAATATGGCATTAACAAACCAAGAGTTTAGTTAATATGTCACTTACCTTGAGTTCTTGAAGTCAATGCTTGTTTACTTGCCTCATCTTTACCCGATAGCCCCTTCCAAGCTTGAGTCCATCTTGACATGATTCTCATCCCTTTCATGCCATCACATTCACAACATTATTAGCATACATGCCCATTCATAATAATAATCATTTCCAACTTCTATGTCATGTTGACTTTCATTGTTTAAAAATCTAACATGTATCACATTATCTACTATCTTTCAATCATGCTAGGAAGTATAATCATGTTATTCCCATATCTGTTGACTTTTCATAAAGTCAACTATTACAAACTATCAAATTAGGAACATATGTCTATATTGATACACTCGACTATGTTAATTACACAATACGCATCATGTTCAAATGTTGTAGAAAACATACAATCTTGTGATAACATAGGTACATAGATACACATATACAATCTCACACATCATAGTGCAACGTTCGAGATTCAACACAAACAATATACATATGCCAACTCGTTCGACCCGTTTGTGTAAATAGTTGTACAACCCATTTTCAAGTATCAAAGATGCTTCTAACACATCCATATAGGTGCACATAATCAACTATAACCAAACATTCATGTTTGAATAAAATATGTTCAAACGACTACTTTTATTTGTGTTTAGAAAGCTTGCTTTTGTGCAGCACTTTTCTGCATAGCTGCACTATTCAAGTCTTTCGACCCACGTGCAATTTTATTTAGCCTTTCGTGTTTAAAGATGAATTGTAGTAGACTCAAAGAGCTTTTCATTCATATATAGCACACCTTCAACGGATTTTCCGATGATTTTATATGATTTTTACAAAAACAGGACGGAAGCTAATTTAAGTTCAATTCAATATGCAATGTATTCCGACAAGCAAGTTTAACATTCCGTTTTGGCCAACTTCAAATCTGAATTAGCTTTCTATGTTCAAATGAAATGTAATATATTCAAAGTACTTTCCAAGCATGTAAACAATCACAACCGTTTTCACATTCCATTCATGTCCTTTCATTATCACATTTCATTCATGTCCATCCATTACTTGCATACAAATTTACCTATTATTGTCATCCAGACATTTCATCAAACACTTGGTGTGCATACAGCATTTTAGGCACAATGTACAAGTAATGCATGTTTACCTTTCTAGCTCATTACATCAAACACCATTTTTCTTACTAATTAACAAGTTTCATGAAGTCATTAACATCTAGTTAGCATAAATTCAAGTTATTTAAGCTAACACACAAGTTAACTAAAACTAATCATGAGTTCATCCACATGTTATAAACCCACTTCACACCATGCTTGGACTTTCTTTCTAACCTATCCATTACTCAAATTACACACACATACTTGTTAATCTAGTCATTCCATACACAAATACCACATCAATTCATGTTAAATTGCTAGAGCTCTAACATAGGAACACCACCAAATGACATTCTACAACTTACCTTGGGTTTATTGTGATTAGATGATGAAAAATCCTTAATCATGCAAGGTTTCAACACCCAATTTAACCTTGATTTGGCTGAATTGCACAATCTGTTCTTGAGATGGTTTTCTTCTCAAAAATATCGACACATACCCATAGAACTCAATTTCCAGCCATCCCCTTAACTAAATACTCAAACTTCCTTGCATTTTGTCACATTCAACCCTTCAAGTTTGTTATTTACCTCATTTTTGTTTGAAAACTAATTTCCTTGCTATTTAACTTACATTCTAACTAAGTTAGATAGCTTAGTTATTTATGATCTCACACCATAGCACAAGTAAACATGCCAAGAATTAAAATTTAGGTTTTGGGGCGTTACATTAGCACCTTGAAAACCATGTTAGCATAATGTACGACACCTCACAACTCCTAACAACACCTTATAATACCGTACGTAAAAATAAAATCCATAATAAACCTAATAAATTCGTGGGAGTCCTTTGAACATCATACGATAACTCAGGACTTGTTACGACTTTGTATGTGTCATTAGCAAAATGAAAAGTAATTTAGAATAATGCAGGACGCGTTACAACTTGTAAGAACACCTTACATCACCGTACGAAACATTAAAACTCCATAATAAACCTAATGAATTCCTCCTAGTCATTTAAACATCGTACGATAACTTTGAATATCTTACGACTCTATATGCCACATTAGCACCTTGAAAACCATGTTAGCATAATGTACGACATCTCACAACTCCTAACAACACCTTACAATACCGTACGTAAAAATAAAATCCATAATAAACCTAATAAATTCGTGGGAGTCCTTTGAACATCATACGATAACTTAGGACTTGTTACGACTTTGTATGTGATATTAGCAACATGAAAAGTAATTTAGAATAATGTAGGACGCGTTACAACTTCTAAGACCACCTTACATAACCGTAAGAAACATTAAAACTCCATAATAAACCTAATGAATTCCACCGAGTCATTTAAACATTGTACGACAACTTAGAATATCTTACGACTCTGTATGCCACATTAACACCTTGAAAACCATGTTAGTTTAATGTACGACACCTCACAACTCCTAACAACACCTTACAATACCGTACTTAAAAATAAAATCCATAATAAACCTATTGAATTCGTCTGAGTCCTTTGAACATCGTACGATAACTCAGGACTTGTTACGACTCTGTATTTGACATTAGCAACATGAAAAGTAATTTAGACTAATGTAGGACGAGTTTAAACTTCTAAGATCACCTTACATCACCGTACGAAACATTAAAACTCCATAATAAACCAAAGAGTAAATTACAAATTTTGGCCTTTATAATAAGCCAAATTACGGATCATGGCCTTTATTTTAAATTTTTGCACTGGTTGGCCTTTTTATAAATTTTTCTAACGGTTTAGGGCCTTTAAGTTAACAGCGGTTAACTTTTTCAGTTAACTCCCTCATGTGCCATGCACATGAGGGCTTTTTGGTCATTTTACCCCCAAACTCAAAAACACAAAACATCATCATCAGAGCATCTTTCTTTCTTTCTAGTTGTTGTTTGTTGTTTGACTCCGATCCTCACATCTTCCTTCTCATTCCCACCTAACAAGTTTCTCAAATCTCAGCTAATAACTCGAATCAACAGTAACATCCTTCACCATTTTTAACCTCTCAAACTCTCCGATAATCATACTCACCGCCTCATCATCGATCGCCACCAAACCGAAGTCCATCGGGAACTTAGAAGCAGGATTGCTTCTATCAATCCATTTCCAATACGTCCAGTACGAAGAACTGTTCAGTTTATGTTCGAGATACTGTTTATGATGCTCCGCGTGTTTGTATTCGATGAATGTGACAATGTAATTTGTTCAAGATACAACATGTTGTTGTTTTTGTTGTGAGTGTGTTTGGGGGCTAGGGTTTGGTTGTGAGGGATTTGTTGAAGTGAAAGAGGGAGATTGAGATGAAGAGGATGATGAGTGACAGATTGAGAATTGAGATCATCGTCTTCAATTATCGATCTGATCTGTTGTTTGTCGTTGCCTCCACATCAAATAAGATCCGATCTTAAACCCCACAACGTCAATCAAACAACAAACAACAAGAATAAGAAAGAAAGATGCCACTGAATTTGGTGATAAATTGTTAGATACTCGCAGGAAAATGGGGCAACAAGGGCAATTAAGAGGTTTGATTGATAATAATAACCCCTACATTGTTGAGATTGCTGATTGTCATGAAATTGTGGTTTATATCGAGTCGATTAGGTTGATGTATTGTAAAGATTTGAGGAGGAAGCTTATGGAAATGTAGGTGTTGAAGAAGGAGAAGGAAGAGAAGAGAAGTGGGTAATGGTGGTGAATGATTATATATATATATATATACACACACACACGTTGTACAAGAATCAATCTCATATTTTATTTCACATCTTATATATATAGTTTGAAGAAATTACATAAATGGTCCCCAAATAATAATCATATTATCAATTTTTAACATCAAGGTAATGAATTTATTATAAATTGCTTTTCATGTTGCAAACGTCCTACATTATTATAAATTGCTTTTCATGTTGCAAACGTCGCATACAGCATCGTAACAAGTCCTGATGTTATCACCGTTCCAAACATTAAAACTCCATAATAAACCTAATGAATTCGTCCTACATTAGAATTTGTATGACATATTAGCACGTAAAATCCATAATAAACCTAATGAATTCGTCCTAGTCCTTTGAACATCGTATTACAAGTTAGGTTATCTTAAGAATCTGTATGACATATTAGCACGTTGAAAAGCACGTAAGTATGACGTAGGACGCCTTAAAGCTGCAAACAACACCTTACAACACCGTACGAAACCATAAAACTCCATAATAAACCTAATGAATTTGTCCAAATCCTTTGAAAATCGTAAGATAACTCAGGACTTGTTACGACTCTGTATGCGACATTAGCAACATGAAAAACAATTTATAATAATGTAGGACGCGTTACAACTTTTAAGAACACCTTACATCACCGTTCGAAACATTAAAACTCCATAATAAACCAAATGAATTCATCCAAGTCATTTAATCATCGTACGACAACTTAGAATATCTTACGACTTTGTATGCTACATTAGCAACTTGAAAAACATGTTACTATAATGTACGACACCTCACAACTCCTAACAACACCTTACAATACAGTAAGTAAACATAAAATCCATAATAAACCTAATGAATTCGTCCGAGTCCTTTGAACAACGTATTACAAGTTAGGTCATCTTAAGACTCTATATGACATATTAGCACGTTGAAAAGAACGTAAGTGTGACGTAGGACGCCTTAAAGCTCCAAACAACACATTACTACACCGTTCGAAACCATAAAACTCCATAATAAACCTAATGTACTTGTCCAAGGCCTTTCAAGATCGTACGATAACAACAGGACTTGTTACGACGCTGTATGCGACGTTTGCAACATGAAAAGCAATTTATAATAATGTAGGACGCGTTACAACTTTTAAGAACACCTTACATCACCGTTCCAAACATTAAAACTCCATAATAAACCTAATGAATTCATCCGAGTCATTTAATCATCGTACGACAACTTAGAATATCTTACGACTCTGTATGCTACATTAGCAAATTGAAAAGCATGTTACTATAATGTACGACACCTCACAACTCCTAACAACACCTTACAATACCGTAAGTAAACATAAAATCCATAATAAACCTAATGAATTCGTCTGAGTCCTTTGAACAACGTATTACAAGTTAGGTCATCTTAAGACTCTATATGACATATTAGCACGTTGAAAAGCACGTGACGTAGGACGCCTTAAAGCTCCAAACAACACATTACAACACCGTACGAAACCATAAAACTCCATAATAAACCTAATGTAATTGTCCAAGGCCTTTCAAGATCGTACGATAACATCAGGACTTGTTACGACGCTGTATGCGACGTTTGCAACATGAAAAGCAATTTATAATAATGTAGGACGCGTTACAACTTCTAAGAACACCTTACATCACCGTTCCAAACATTAAAACTCCATAATAAACCTAATGAATTTATCCGAGTCATTTAATCATTGTACGACAACTTAGAATAACTTACGACTCTTTATGCCACATCAGCAACTTGAAAAGCATGTTACTATAATGTACGACACCTCACAACTCCTAACAACACGTTACAATACCGTAAGTAAACATAAATTCCATAATAAACATAATGAATTCGTCCGAGTCCTTTGAACATCGTATTACAAGTTAGGTCATCTTAAGACTCTATATGGCATATTAGCATGTTGAAAAGCACGTAAGTATGATGTAGGACGCCTTAAAGCTCCAAACAACACATTACAACACCGTACGAAACCATAAAACTCCATAATAAACCTAATGTAATTGTCCAAGGCCTTTCAAGATCGTACGATAACATCAGGACTTGTTACGATGCTGTATGCGACGTTTGCAACATGAAAAGCAATTTATAATAATGTAGGACGCGTTACAACTTCTAAGAACACCTTACATCACCGTTCCAAACATTAAAACTCCATAATAAACCTAATGAATTCATCCGAGTCATTTAATCATCGTACGACAACTTAGAATATCTTACGACTCTATATGCCACATTAGCAACTTGAAAAGCATGTTACTATAATGTACGACACCTCACAACTCCTAACAACACGTTACAATACCGTAAGTAAACATAAATTCCATAATAAACCTAATGAATTCGTCCGAGTCCTTTGAACATCCTATTACAAGTTAGGTCATCTTAAGACTCTATATGGCATATTAGCACGTTGAAAAGCACATAAGTATGACGTAGGACGCCTTAAAGCTCCAAACAACACATTACAACACCGTACGAAACCATAAAACTCCATAATAAACCTAATGTAATTGTCCAAGGCCTTTCAAGATCGTACGATAACATCAGGACTTGTTACGATGTTGTATGCGACGTTTGCAACATGAAAAGCAATTTATAATAATGTAGGACGCGTTACAACTTCTAAGAACACCTTACTTCACCGTTCCAAACGTTAAAACTCCATAATAAACCTAATGAATTCATCCTAGTCATTTAATCATCGTACGACAACTTAGAATATCTTACGACTCTATATGCCACATTAGCAACTTTAAAAGCATGTTACTATAATGTACGACACCTCACAACTCCTAACAATACCTTACAATACCGTAAGTAAACGTAAAATCCATAATAAACCTAATGAATTCGTCCGAGTCCTTTGAACTTCGTATTACAAGTTAGGTCATCCTTAAGAATCTGTATGACATATTAGTACGTTGAAAAGCACATAAGTATGACGTAGGACGCCTTAAAGCTGCAAACAACACCTTACAACACCGTACGAAACCATAAAACTCCATAATAAACCTAATGAATTTGTCCATGTCCTTTAAAAATCGTAAGATAACTCAGGACTTGTTACGACTCTGTATGCGACGTTTGCAACATGAAAAACAATTTATAATAATGTAGGACGCGTTACAACTTTTAAGAACACCTTACATCACCGTTTGAAACATTAAAACTCCATAATAAACCTAATGAATTCATCCAACTCATTTAATCATCGTACGTCAACTTAGAATATTTTACGACTCTGTATGCTACATTAGCAACTTGAAAAGCATGTTACTATAATGTACGACACCTCAGAACTCCTAACAACACCTTACAATACCGTAAGTAAACATAAATTCCATAATAAACCTAATGAATTCGTCCGAGTCCTTTGAACAACGTACTACAAGTTAGGTCATCTTAAGACTCTATATGACATATTAGCACGTTGAAAAGCACGTAAGTATGACGTAGGATGCCTTAAGGCTCCAAACAACACATTACAACACCGTACGAACCATAAAACTCCATAATAAACCTAATGTAATTGTCCAAGGCCTTTCAAGATCGTACAATAACATCAGGACTTGTTACGACGCCGTATGCGACGTTTGCAACATGAAAACCAATTTATAATAATGTAGGACGCGTTACAACTTCTAAGAACACCTTACATCACCGTTCCAAACATTAAAACTCCATAATAAACCTAATGATTTCATCCGAGTCATTTAATCATCGTCCGACAACTTAGAATATCTTACGACTCTGTATGCCACATTAGCAACTTGAAAAAAGCATGTTACTATAATGTACGACACCTCACAACTCCTAACAACACCTTACAATACTGTAAGTAAACGTAAAATCCATAATAAACCTAATGAATTCTTCCGAGTCCTTTGAACAACGTATTACAAGTTAGGTCATCTTAAGAATCGGTATGACATATTAGCACGTTGAAAAGCACGTAAGTACGACGTAGGACGCCTTAAGGCTCCAAACAACACATTACAACACCGTACGAAACCATAAAACTCCATAATAAACCTAATGTAATTGTCCAAGGCCTTTCAAGATCGTACGATAACATCAGGACTTGTTACGACGCTGTATGCGACGTTTGCAACATGAAAAGCAATTTATAATAATGTAGGACTCGTTACAACTTCAAAGAACACCTTACATCACCTTTCGAAACATTAAAACTCCATAATAAACCTAATGAATTCATTCGAGTCATTTAATCATCGTACGACAACTTAGAATATCTTACGACTTTGCATGCCACATTAGCAACTTGAAAAGCATGTTACTATAATGTACGACACCTCACAACGCCTAACAACAACTTACAATACCGTAAGTAAACATAAAATCCATAGTAAACCTAATGAATTCGTCTGAGTCCTTTGAACAACGTATTACAAGTTAGGTCATCTTAAGACTCTATATGACATATTAGCACGTTGAAAAGCACGTGACGTAGGACGCCTTAAAGCTCCAAACAACACATTACAACACCGTAGGAAACTGATAGGTTCAATTGGATCGTTAATATCACTCAAATGATCAGAATCACACGCACAAACAAACAGTTCAATCACAAACACAATCCATACTAATAATTCTCTTTGTATATTTGATGATCAAAGCAATTCGTAGTACAAGTGCAGGAGAAACAAAATCACACACAGTTAATTCTCTCTCTAACAGTGTAAAAGTGATCTAGCCTCTCTCCTCACACACACACACTACATGCTTATAACAACAAAATACAAGTTTAAGGAAAATACACAATAAACCCTAAACTATACAAACATATAAACAAAATACAAAGTAAATCTTAACAAGGAAATAACCCTAACAGTACTCCCCCTAAAATTTATCTTTGGATCTTCAGCAAAATCTTCAATCTTTTTCATCTTTTATCATCATCAATCTTTTTCTACCATTCTTCCGGTTCATCTTTGACATTCAGCAACTCTCGTCCTTTATACTCTTCTTGTTCCTTCAATGCTTCTTCAATACAGGACTTGAACTTTTCAGCGATTTTAGCTTGTCGAGGCTTGGATTCATTCGTCAGAATTGGTAAAGCATTCATTCGTCTAAGTGAATCCAGATTCAAACCTGCAAAGTCAATATTAGCATAAAACTCAAATGGCATCTCCTGGCCTTTGACCTTTACCTCCAAGGTTCCTTTCCTAGATATCCTCATGTACACTGTCTCTGGTAAATCAACCCTCACGAGATTAGAGTTTAGTAATGCTTTTCTGACTCGTATCTTTTCAGTTGCTGCAGCTATAACTTCAATCATCACCACAAATAACTTTCTGTCAGCTTCAGCTAGTTTATCCTTACACTTCTCCATTCTGTAGCTCCTCAAAAAGTCTATATAGGATGGATGTAACAGCTTCAACTCAAAAGTACTGAAAAGAGTAATCATATCCTTGTCCCAATTCTCCAAGTTCCGAACAAGCTTTAACTCAAAGGTTTCTTGATTATAGAAAACTCTAAGTATCGGCTTTGTCATTTGAGTTCCATCAATCACTTTCAGTCCAGGATCTGTCACCTTGTCAAAGTATTCATCCGAGAATTCTTCAAGGTACATATCTTCAGTCACAACCAATCTCTTTTTCTTCCTTTGTTTCTTTGCTTGTACATACGCAGAATCTTCTTGTTGGCCTCTAAAATCCAGAAACTTTGGTGGTCTCGCAATCCCAGCATCAAGAAGCATTACACACTTATCACCACGCTCAGCACGCGTGTGGTTTATCAACCTTAATTTGTGTAACTCCTTTAAGTCCTGAACTTCCAACTTAAAGATACTCGAGAAGTAATGGTATACATCACATAAACCATTCACTCTCTTAATCATGAAAGCGTCAAACACTTCATCATATTTCCAAGCGATTATCTTCACCTTCTTATTTTTCTCAGGCACAATCATTGAATCAAGCAACTCAGCAATAGATTGACCTTTGCTCAGCAGTGACCTCACCACGTCACCTGCTGTTGCTGACTTATGCCAAGACTCTCTAACATTCATTGGTATGTTGTATGCTTTCATTTTGCTAGGGAACATATCAATCAATTCGTGCCTCTTTTTGTGAGCATCTTCAGGTAACGCCATCACTGGAATTTCTTTTGGACCAAGCACCTTGAATCTTTTTGTCAACTCAAAGTATTGCGGATTGTTATAGTCCAAATAAAACATTCTGTTGTACATTTTCTCCGTCTTCATGAAACTAACCACAATCTTCCTTAGTGATTCAGACTTCAATCTTTTCAAAGTTTTGTACGGATAGTTTCTCGAACTCAACCAACTACGCATATTTGAAGCAGACATCTCATCTGGGTTTTGATGATAAAGCTCAGTCGGAGGTAAATCTTCTATGTTTAGGCTTTCTTGCATCGGAGTCCATTCTCCCATCTCTATCACAAATTCTTTCTTATCAGCTTCAGCTTTATCTTGATGAATCATGCATTTCTCGTACTCTTCATTTATCTGACTTACCGTCAAACCATTCAAAAACACAGAGTTGTACTTCATTTTCTCAAGGTATGCAAACCTTTGATCCAAATCATCTGGTAACTCTTCAACAACATTCTGTACTGGCTCAGCTTATCTTCAGACTCAGTCCAATCTATGTCATCTAAATCATCCAACGCTTCAATCATAGGTGCATCGTCAGTTTGAACCGGCTCAAACTGACTAGCAACTTCAGCTTCTGTTTCAGGCACATCCACAGCTTCAGATTGAATCGGCTCAATCTGAACTGTGTCCTCAGAACCATCCTCCTTCTCACTATCTGCCAGCTTAACTACTTCAGTGTCAGCAGCAGATTCAGATTGAATCGGCTCAATCTGAACTGTTTTGGCAGTTTCAGTTTCAGTCACCTCCTCATCAGTTTTCTCAGACTCAACTACAGCTACAGATTGAATCGGCTCAATCTGCACTGTTTCATCAATTTTCGCCCTTTTTGAACTTTCTTCATCACCAAAAATTTCAGGTATTGCATCTATCTTCCTCTTTCCCTCAGCTTTGTCCATATTGACAGTATCAGCAACAGCTTCATCGGGAATGATAATTGGTGATTCTACCAAAATACCAGCATTCGAAGTACCTCTAGCTCTAGTCAAATAAACTTTAGGCACATGCGATTCAGTCACTTCCATTACTTCATCAGAAAAATCTTTGTCTGATGATGAGCCAGCCTTCTTCGGTTTCATTTCCTCTAACTCTTTTTCTAACATTTCTTTCTCTGCCTCCAATGTATTGCACTCAGCCTTCAGATCAGTATAATCATATTTCAGATTTTCATGCTCATCCTTCAGTTTTTCATAATCTCCTTTCAACTTCACATGTTCATCAACAAGTTTAACATGATCTTCATCCAACTTCTTGAAAGTTTTCAGATTCTGATTATGAATGTCCCAATACTCATCAAACCTTTTCTTTTTCCGTTCATTTGAAGCTTTCAACAAATCATTTGCTTCAATCAGTTTTGCAACCATATCCTCTAATTCAGCTATTCGCTTCTCATTTTCTGTTTGATCAATACTTGGCACAACATTTGGTGAAGACTCCAAACCTTGTCCAATGTTTTCAGCAAATGGTGATGATGTGGTGGGAATATCAATAGCAGTAGGAATAGCAACGCCAGCATCAGCTTCCTCAACTATCTGTGCCATAGTCTCAGCTTCGGCCATTGCCTCCTGAGCAATCTGAAGAACATCAATCTCTTCAGGCTCAACACTCACAGATTCTTTTGCTATTTTCGATCTCTTTCTTCTAACATATTGAACACTAACATCTTTTGGAGTTTCAACAGCAACTTCTTCTTCAACCAAAGCAACCTCAACAGGTTCTTCTATCATACTAGGTTCAATAACCTCAACATTCTCAATTTCCTCTGTCTCAGTCTCCATTGGTTCAACCTCCTCTGAATTAGATTCAGATTCAGCATCATCACCACCATCATCATTACTATCATCATCCTCATCATTATCACCGTCACCATTTCCATCATCTTCTTCATCTTCTGGATGACGAGCAAAGTACTCGTCATCATCTAAAGGTCCTGTGGATCAACAATCTCACCATTTGATATATGATAATATACTCCTTCAACATCTTCTTCATTGTTGACTATATCTCTCATATAGTCAAACAATTCAACATCAGGCACATTCCCGATGCTCATCTTTCGGTAAGATAGATCGTTCATGTCCTCAGTGTATAAAATGCCTCCAGCATAACCTTCATTTCTGATGATAGGATAGGCAATGTTTATCATCAGTTGTAAGAATCTCGGGTACATGAGAAACTTAAACCTCTTCCCTTTCACCAAGTTAAATACAAAACCATTCATAATCCATCTCGACATGTTGAATGGCTTGTTCTCTGCTATGGCAACAATTGGTGAAGCAATATCCGAAGGGAAATTATCGAATCCTGCACTCCTCCTGGACATGCATTGCTGTACAACATAGCACAATAACTTGTACTTCTTTCCCAACTTAGCCCGATAAAATTGTGATTTTGGAAATACAGGTGGATGTCCCATATTAACAAAACATGATTTACATTCCTCCATGGTCAGTTCATCCATCATACCAACTTCATCCTCATCTATCCTCAGAGCATGTCTAATTGATTCTTCAGAAACTGTCAGTACCCAATCTCCAGTAATATTCCCTCTGACCACAGCAACTCCATTCTCATCTCTGACAGCCTCTGCTGTCCTCCAAAAATTCTTGATCAACCTTGCATATATGACCGGTTTGGCACATATAGCATACACATATTTAGTCCTCTTGATGAACTTGATCATATCCCTATAACCATCTGTTTCAGAAATTGATTCATCTAAACATGCTACCAAATTGTGTTTAGGCTCGAACTTGAGATTCTCCATCTGTTAAAACACAAACAAACACAAAACAAGACAAATGTGTTAGATTCTTCATTAAAACATATCAAAATTTCATAAGTGTTTGAATAACAGTTAGAAAGCAAAAACACTCATATAATCATTTTAACCCTAAATTGATCTAACAAATTGATTTTCATCATTTTGATTAACACAACTTTGAATTTTAATGATTTATACAACATTTTTCAGTTTAACAGTTAATCACTTAAGGCAAAATTTTGACATTTTTATGATGAAGTTGTTTAACAATTTTAGTTCATTTTTATCATGCATTTGTTACTTTTAACACATATTTCATCATTTTGAAGTGAAACATTTAAAAACTTTCAAGGTTCATCAATGGCGATTTAACAGTTGTGAGCATTTTGAGTGATTCTGTTGATTTTAAGGTGTTTTGGTGCAAATGAGTGGTTGAATGTTGATGATCGACAGATTTTAACCCTAAAACAACATTCGATTTAAGTTTTAATACACAAAATCAAAGTGTCGATTCAAAGTCCAAAACACTGTTCATCATCGTTTTTCTTTTAAACAGTTGATTTGCAGGTCTATTGAGGTCAAAAACACTTAATCACTTCCTTATTCAATCGATCAACCTTGTTACAGAGCAAACGATTGAATATGATAACACGGCGATTTTAAGTTCAGAGGATTTGTGTGAAAGTGAATGTGTGAAATGATAAGTGTTTGTGAAGAGGCGGTATTTTGTATCGTCAAAAATTTTAGGTCAAACTTTAAGTGCCGGGTCAACAAAAGGACGGGCAAGCTTAAAAAGGCCCAATAAGCCTTGCTGGGTCAAGTACTGTAGTGACGGGTCATGTACTGTAGTGACGGGTCATTTACTGTAGTGACGGGTCAAGTACATACAACAAGTCACAAACATGTGAAAATCACTTGACGGGTCAAGCACTGTAGAGACGGGTAAGTCACTGTAGTGACGGGTAAAGGTTAGGAACAACTACACCTGATGGGTTTTTATTCATCACCCGGCAGAATAGTTATCTTCAACATCACCCGGCAATATTTCTTCATCACCCGGCAACACAGTTGCTTTCCTTCTTCATCCGGCTTGCTTTCTTCATTACACGGCAACTTTCTTCTTCACACGGCAACTTTCTTCTTCACACGGCAACCTTCTTCACACGGCAACCTTCTTCATTACCCGGCAACATAGTGTCATACCTTTACACGGCAAGAAGATTTCTCTTTTACCCGGCTGTATAGTAAACACTTGTCACCCGGCAAGATATCCATGACCTTCACCCGGCTGTATTTGACATGATCATTGCCCGGCTGTACAGTGGTCATAATATCTTCACCTTTTTCCTCAATCACCCGGCATGTATCAGACTTACAACATTACCCGGCTGAACAGTTCTTTACCCGGCAGAATAGTTGCATCTGATATCTTTGCCCGGCTATAACACTTGAACGATTTCTTCACTTTTTCTTGTTTGTTGACTTTTTCAACGGCATTTATTGCACCTGCAAACATTCTCCGACATATTAATTAGACCAGATATCCTTAAAAAGAATGTTTGTCATATTAATTATCAAACAACATTAAACATTGGAACAGATTTAATTTCCAATTAAAATTCATTTTTCTTTTCTTTTTCAAAAATGTTTTTGCACAACCAATTTTTCTATATCCCGAAGCAATTTCTTAAAAACAAATTACAAGACCTTGGGTTTGTTTTTAACACATCCAATACCTTTGCTTTTCATACCACATAATCTTGTTCATTCAAAACACACTTATTCAAAACAAAATATTTTTGGATTTTTGTAGATATTTTTCTTCAATTTATTCTCCCCCTAAACTTGAAATTTCTAGAAATTTTTAAGTTTATCAAGGATGTCGATGTGTCAATAATGATTCCAAATGCCTGCACACACAAAGCACACACATTAAAATAAAGACATATGCAATGCAATGAATCAAAATATCGCAGTGAGATCATACCACACATTATCTGAACATGTTTTGCAAGTTTTGAATAGACATTTGACTTATGCTTGATTGAGTGATGATATGAAAACATACCAATTAGCTCGAGTTGACACACTTACTTTTTCAGTATCATGATGATATTTAAGGTTCGATTAGAATGACTTATGTGACCCACATGTATACATATGTCAACATATTTCCTTATCAATCACTACCTGAATGCATATTGCACAAAACCTGGTCACTTACAATCATACACAGTGTGGAATCTGGGTTCTATTCGGATTTGGTCCACTTTGGGACTTCTTTTTAATTCCATCTTTGGGAATTTTTCTTTCCTATCGTTCCCCTTGGGAATCTTCTGAATTCCTTTTTGGAATTTTTGTTTGGTGTTGGTCCACATTTGGGACTCTTTTTGTTCCATTTTGGAATCTTTTGCTGCATCTTGAAGCTCAAAAGAGACTTCGTGTGAGACTTCAGGTCTGTGGGTACCACAACAAAGAAGCTCACGATGCGGTTCATCACACTGAATAGACTACATCGTTACCCGATCATGCACAACTATCATCACAAGCAATGTATCAAAAGATATATATCTAGACATGTATAGCAATGGAACTTAACACAAATATCATTAAGTTTATGTTTGTCAACAATCAACTTACTTGTTCAGTCTAATTGTCTGAGCTGTCTAGCACATCAATTAACATTCATCAGTCTTTATTAAAAATGATGTAACAAATAATGTCTAGTGTAACTATCATTTCTCACTTTTTGCAATATAGATTCTTATGACATGATATTTTCTTTTCTTTTTGCTTTTATATTTTGTTTTTGCTTTTCTATTTTCTTTTTCACGCAAGCACACACAATGCAAAATATAAAATAAAAGACAAAGGAATCAAAATATAACATCAACTTATTATGTTTTTGGCTTTTATAATTTTCTGATTTTTTTGATTGTTTTTCGAAAAATAGAATCAATCATGATTGATTAATCCTATGGATTGAATTAAGAATTCAAACCGTCCTGACAAAAAGGATTTTGTGAAAAGATCTGCCAGTTGTTTGTCGGTATGAACCTTAATCAAAATTATTAAACCCTTTTCAGAGTTGTCTCTTAAAAAATGATATCTAATTTCGATGTGTTTGGTTTTAGAATGTTGAACAGGATTAGCAGTAATAAACATAGCAGCAGTATTGTCTATGTAAATAGGAGTTTTTAGAAAGTTAAACCCATAGTCTAGCAACTGATTTTGTAACCATAAAACCTGAGAACATCCTGCAGATGCAGCGATATACTCTGCTTCAGCTGTGGATACAGAAACATTGGTCTGCTTCTTGCATTGCCAAGATACAAGCCTTGGACCCAAAAATTGACAGCCACCAGTTGTCGATTTCCTGTCAAGAGCACAACCACCAAAATCACTGTTAGAATAGCTATATAATTCAAAATTTCCTTCGTAAGGATACCATAACCCAAGATTTGGTTTTCCTTTGAGATATCTGAATATACGCTTCACAGCAACAAGATGCGACTCTTTCGGATCTGACTGATATCTGGCGCACACACAAACAGCGTACATGATGTCTGGTCTTGATGCAGTAAGATACATCAGAGAACCGATCATTGATCTGTATAGTGTTTGATCAACTGCTTTGCCCTTTGGATCCGGTTGAATCTTGCAATTTACATCAGATGGAGTTCGAATTGTTTGACAATCTTGCATCTTGAACTTCTTCAATAACTTCTCAACGAATTTTGATTGATTGATGAAAATTCCGTCAGCTGATTGTTTCACTTGTAATCCAAGAAAGAAATTAATCTCCCCCATTGAACTCATCTGGAATCTAGACTTCATGATTTCTTCAAATTCTTTGCACATAGACGCACTGGTTGATCCGAAGATAATATCGTCCACATAAACTTGAACACACAATAAGTCGTCATTCCCCCTCTTCATAAACAAAGTTGGATCAATCTGTCCTCTTGTGAATCCATGTTCTAGTAAATGCTTGGATAATGTCACATACCAGATTCTTGGAGCTTGATGTAGACCATATAGAGCTTTACTCAACTTGTATACACGATGAGGATAGTCAGGATCTTCAAAACCCGGAGGTTGTCTGACATATACGTCATCTGTAATTGGTCCATACAAGAAAGCACCTTTAACGTCCATTTGGAATACTTTAAACTTCATGAAGGAAGCATATGCAAGAAAAACGCGTATGGCTTCAAGTCTTGCGACCGGAGCAAACACCTCTTCATAATCAATGCCTTCTTCCTGAGTGTATCCCTGTGCAATGAGTCTTGCTTTGTTCCTCACTACAATGCCACGTTCGTTTGGCTTGTTTTTGTACAACCATCTTGTACCAATTGCGTTTTCTCCTTCAGGTAAGTCCACAAGTTTCCAAACTTCCTGTTTGCGAAACTGAAGTAATTCCTCCTGCATGGCTTCAATCCAACTGTTATCTTGCAGCGCCTCTGAAATATTCTTTGGCACCACTTGAGATAGAAAACACGAATAAAGACAGACATTTGCTTGCTCAGTCTGACTTCTTGTAGTTCTCTGATTCAACGACCCAATAATCCGAGAGACAGGATGTTTCTTGTGAATTCGATGAATTGGTATGTCACCTCCTTGCACTTGACTCTCCAGATTAGAAGTATTCAGATTTGGTAGATCTTGTAGTATGGTCGAAGTATGCGGTGTGAAATTCGGGACTTGATCCGGTGAATTGATGAAGTAATCAAAAGATTCTGGAATAACTTCAACATTCGGATCTGATGATGGTTGATTCTGAACAGATCCACCATCATTAGGAGAAATCACATCTTCTTCATGATTGTTCGATTCTTGATCTTCATGAGAACCAGAAGGACCCGGATCTTGACTGGATTTGACATGATCTGGATTGTGAAAAGACATGAATGGATATTCTGAGTTGAGATTTCCATCCTCGTCATTATCAGAATCGTCACTAAAGCATCCCAAGTCGCCTGATTCCTTGTTTGTTTTTCCTGAAAAATCAAATAAGTTAGAATTGAAGGATTTCGATAATGAATCTAAATCAAATAACCATTCGGGACCATGAGCCACTAACGGAAACGAATTTTCTAAGAACTTGACGTTGATAGTTTCAATAACAGTATTTGTTTTGCTATTAAAAACCCGATAAGCTTTAGAAACAGACGAATAACCTAGGAAAAATCCATCGTCAGATTTTGACTCAAACTTCCCGAGATGATCATTCAAATTTAAAATCGATACCGGACAACCAAATGCTTTCAAGTAAGAAATATTTGGTTTCCTTCCAAATAAAACTCATAAGAAGTTTTCTGTTTATCTTGAACTAATAATGTTCTATTTTGTACAAAACACGCAGTAGCAATAGCTTCGTCCCAAAAAGTGATAGGGATTTTGGCATCTGCGAGCATGGATCTTGCAGCTTCAATCAGTGTCCGGTTTTTCCGTTCCGCAACCCCGTTTTGTTGAGGCGTTCTCGGAGCACTAAATTGTCTTGCAATCCCCTTTTCTGCACAAAATAAATCAACATTAGCATTCTTAAATTCAGTTCCATTATCACTTCTTAAAATTTTAACTTTGCATTCCAATTGATTTTCAACTTTGATGATAAATTCTTTTAATAATTCAGCTGTTTCAGATTTAGCATGCAAAAAATAAACCCAAGAAAATCTAGTGAAATCGTCAATAGTGACAAAACAGTAAGACTTCTTTCCAATGCTTTGCACATTTGTTGGTCCAAAAAGATCCATATGTAGCATCTGCAAGGGTTTTGAAATGGAGTTTTCTTGCTTGGACTTAAAAGACATCCTATGCTGTTTTCACTTCAAACATGCTGGACAGAGATCAGTTGTGGAGAATTTCTTCGATGGGATTCCCACAGCGTGATTTCCAGTTACCAAACGGTTCATGTTTCTGAAGTTGGAATGTCCCAGCCGTCTATGCCAAAGCTGACTCTCATCATTTGAAGCATGGGCAATGAGACAGGTTGTTTTGGTTTCAGCATCAATCTGCGACATATCCAATTTGTATACATCACGATCTCTTGGAGCTTTAACCACTACCCACTCATTGTCAATCTTGAAACCTGGTTTAAGAATATAACAGAAAGAATCATCAAAAAGAGTTGAATAAGATTTATCACAGATTTGCGAGACGCTTAGTAAGTTAAAGTTCAACTGTGCACAGTAGTTGACTTTATCAAAACTAATGACTCCATTGGAAACAGTTCCTTCTCCTGTGATTTTACCACCCGCATCACCTCCAAAGGCTACATGAGTACCATTCTTTTGCTTAAAGTCCTGAAGCAAGGCATGGTTGCCTGTCATGTGCCGGCTACACCCACTATCAACGAACCATGAGTTGATAGGTCTTCTTGGGCGTACCTGCAATTCAACAATCACTTAGTTAGTTTGGTCAATCCAGGCCCACACGGTCTTGGGTTTTCCGAATCTATCTACAATAGTAACTTGTTGATATTGAACGTTTTGAAAATTTGTTTCATTCAAAAGATTTTGATGCTGATAACTATTGTTTCGCCCATTGGCGTTCATTGACTGCTTTCTCCTTAAAGCACTAAACCTTTCCTCTAACTTAGGATCAAGGTTATTTTCAAACTTTTGATTTCTAACCATCAAAGCTCTTGGCTTAAAACTGTTAACCTTCACATTTCTTGAAAAGTTAGAAACAGAATTGTTTCGATTGAAATTTCTCAAAACCGGAGAATGACTTTGACTCATATTTTGAAAACCAGCTGAATGATTTCTTTGAAAATTTGAAAACGGAGTCATTTCTCTTGTTGAGTTTGATCGAAAGAAACAATCCTTTGTGTCATGGTTTCTTCTCTCACAAATATCACAAAATTTGTTATAGAAACATTCTTCTGAAGAATGATTTCTTTTATCACAGAAACTGCAGTACCTGTTAAAGAAACATTCAGCAGTTGCATGATTATACCTATCACAAATTTCACAATGTTTCTTGCTAATCCTAAAGAGCCGATTGTTAACTTTTGATGTTGAACCAAAACGTGATTCATTATCTTGGTTATTCGGTTTTAGATTAACATTCTTTTGTGGAGACTTGGTTTGAGATTTTGATTGCATAGGACTTTGGTTCGATTTTAAACTGTTCTGTTTGGTTACCTTTTTGTTTTCAATTCTCTTATCATTGACAGCGGAAGACTTAGGACCTGAACCTGTTTTCAGACCAGAGTTAGATTTGATTGGAGAATTGTTTGGTTTACCATAAGATCCGTTCAAATCAAACGTTCCTGCAGACACAAACTTGATGTTTTTACCTTTTGACACTTTCTTGACAGGTTTAACTTTGTCAATTTTAACACTTTGAGCTTTGGTGTTATCATTCGATTTTAAGACACTTTTGCCTTTTGACTGTTTCGTTTCAGATTGTTTGTTCATAGCTTTCGATTTCTGCTTCTTTGCAGTTGAAACTTCACCTTTCTTCACTTCTTGCTTCTTGATCAACTGATCAGCAACTTGCGCCTTTTGTTCTTTCTTCCACTTGATGTATTCAGGATCATTTTATCCTGAAAACTCACCTTCTTCCTTGACTGTTTCTAGCTTCGGATTCAGTTCTGGATACTCAACAAGTTGAATCAGAACAGGCTCCAATTTGTTTTCGGATTTGTTGCTTGCTTCATCGTCAGCTTCAGTTGACACATCATCTTCTTCATCCAAACTTTCCATCAACACTTCAGTACCTTCAGACTCGGATTTACCTTTTTGAATTTCTTTGAATTTTCTTTCATTTTCAGGAGAATGATCAAATTCATTAAAGTTTTCCGGTAAGGTTTGTGTGATTGAATTTGGCATTGGTTCATGAGTAAAACCCAACCCGTTTTTGGTTTTGTTACCTCTTTCTTTGATCAGTTGTTTGACCATGGTTTTACAACTTTTAACCTTTGTTAGTTCAACTTGAGTGACAGCATGTGCAACTTTTTCTTGTTCAAAGTTCTTTGTCATTTCTTCAAGTTGTTTGGTTACCAATTCCAGTTCGTTTAAAGTTTTGTTCCATGATTCTTTAAGTGACAAAATCTTCTCATCAGAAATTTTATGATCAATTTTAAGTTGTTCATGAAGTTTTTCATGTTTACTTAATTTATCACCAATTTTAAATGAATGAGTTCGATAATGTTCTACCTGTTGAATGCATTGTTCGGAACATAACCTTTCTTTCACATCTAGGGGCAATGGAACATAGTTAGGGGGTAAGTCATTACTAACCTTAGGTTGTTCATTAGAAGATGAAGACTCATTGGATGTAGCCATTAACGCAACTTCAGATTCAGTTTCTTCAGTAGGATCAGACTTTGCACTCCAGTCATAATCTTCAGAATCTTCACTCACATTTGTGACGTCTGCCCCAAACTTGAACCCGTATGCCTGACTCGAACCCGAAGTTGTTCACCTTTAGTGTATTCGTAATTATCTCCCTTTAAACGTAACGTTTCGTTATTAATAATACATAAATATGTCGAGCTCTGCATTATTTCGCGTTTTTAATATAACATTCTAAATATTATCTAAGGTTTACTACTTAATTACTAAGTGCAATAATTAAGTCTCAAAAGTATATAAATTGTGTTGGATAAAAGAAATTTTATAAATATTAAAGATAAATACAATTAAGTCTCAAAGTACCTATCTAATCTTCACATCAACTAAACATCCAAGAACGTCATTTAGATAAACATTACAAGTTAACGTGGTTGAATTTGTTAGTTAAAATAAATATTTAATTAACTTTGGGTTAAAACTGTTAAATCTGAAACATATAATAAAGTTACGATTCCAATTAACAAACCAAACAAACTGCAGGGGAGTAAACTGTAAATACTTAACTCAAATCCCCCCCCCTGCGTTTACCCCGTATTTCCGATCCAAAGCTCCGGTAGCCGCCGGCGATACTCCGGCCAACCCCAAACCATATTTTTTTTATGCTTTTGACTCGTCTAAATCATGTAAAATGCTCCTAAGTGTGTTTCGAACCTGTAGTCACCCTCTAACCATCGAATAAACAAACGATTTCATGTTACAATCGGTTTCAAATAAATCGTTTAATAACCCAAATAATAACTCATCGAATTTACGCGTAATAACTGAATTTGTGTGAAACTAATCGTTAGGGTAATGAATTCGAGTGTAATAGTATATTCAATTCCATCTTAATCACTGTGAAATCGTCGAATCAATGTAAGCTTACCAAAACTGAAACCGAAACCATTCTCACAATTTCAAATCAAATTGCAATCGCATAACGAAATCAAAACACTCTGCACTGCACGTTTTACCTTTCTGGCTAAAGAAATTTACTCTAGATCATCAACAATTCATAAATTGATTCACTTCTGGTTCAAACCTGCAACACCAAAATCCAGTGTCAAATCGAGCTTTATATCTGCAATTGGCAATTTGGTTTCAAACATCTAATCATCAAGAATGAAGCTGGAAGTTTAATTGCATTTTAACAGTTTCAAACTAATAATCCAAACTCAAATCTGCGTGCGTCGGCCCTTTTATCTTCGTGATCAAATTCGTCTTCAATTCAGTAAGTTCTTTATGTTAAAGTTCTTCTTATCATGTTTAGATCAAAAGCCCTACGATTGATTGTTGGGTTGTTATCAAATTCGTTGTCAATTTTGTGATTTTGTGTTCTAGGGTTTATGTATCAATTTGGGGTTTCTGTTTTAAGTGTAAAACATTTAAAAACCGATTTTCTTAACAAAAACTGAATCTGGTTGATTGGTTGGTATGTGGTTGTCTAAAGCAAAGGTCCCAGGTTCGAAACTTGCACAAAACCTATATTTTTACCCTTTTATTTAAACATATTACTAACCATTTTCGTCATTATCTTAAACCTAATGCAAATACTAAACCATATATATTATAAAATACTAAAATCTTATAAAATATTACCAAAACCGTGGTTTTACAAATTTAGTTTATATTTATTACAAATATAATTTAAAAACACTATAAAAATGTGTATAAATACTTATAAATAATAGATTATACAAAAAGGGTTTTGGTATGAAATTTTATATATTTTAAAGTTATATAAACGTTTCAAAGCATTTCCAATAAACGTAACATGTTTTGACATTATATAAAATTGTAGTATATATATATATATATATAATGATGTCGTTTATCATGTGTTGCAAAGTATTTTGAAACCTTAACCCCCAAATTGGAGTTTGAAACCCTAACCCCCAAATTAGAGTTTGAAACCCTAATCCCCAAATTGGAGTTTGAAACCCTAATCCCCAAATTGGAGTTTGAAACCCTAATTCCCAAATTCAAAACCCTAGAATCTCTAGTTTTGATTCTTGTTGCTATGCTATTTGGTTCGTTTCTAAATTAGGCTTTCCCAACTAATTAGGTGATTCTAGTATTTGGGAAATCCTCGGTTCAATTTAATCCATTTGCTATTTGTTTCGAGCACGAGTTTCAAGGTGAGTAAACTCACTCCCCTTTTTTCCATTTTACTATTTTGGGGGCTGAAATATGTCTTTTACTATATTGCGTTTTCTATTCGTTTTCTAAAAGAGATCATACAAATATGTTAAGCTAGTTCGCGGCTTGATGCAATCTTATGTGTTAGTTAAAAGTAGTTTTATTGCTTTGTAATCCCACCGGTACAATGTTAGCGCTAATGGTTTGACAAACCCACCTGCTTGTACAACATCGATAGGTGATTTAAACCCGGCCTTTCTAATTCCATGTTTACTATGTCGAGATGCTATGTTGCTATGCTATGATGCTATACTATGCCATGTCCCTAAATTGCTAAATGATGACTTATATATCGGGACGGTAAACGACGGTTATTAAAAGTTATCATTATTTATTACATGAGTGGTTCTCATGACAAATGGCTAAACGAGATACTATGGTTTCTATTGTGGTTGGTGTGCTATTCTATTCTAGGGGTCCTGGTAGGGTGATATTACGAAATTACTATACATGTGGGATTGCGCAGCATATCTTGTTGATCTCGGATTTCAATACTATTACTATTCAATTTGGGTTTTACTCACTAGCTTGTGTAGCTAACTTTATTTTCACATATTTCAGGTGATGCTTATGATTATTTTGCTGCTTTTGCCAAGACATAGGATTGCCTTGGACCTAGTTTAATTAATAAAGACGATTGCATTTACTGTTTCGGTTTTATTACTTTTGTCGTATCCATTTAAGACCGATGTTCTAAACTTACTATATCATTATTAAACGTAATAAATAAATACCATGTGCTGTGTTTACTATGGATATCCAATTCCAATGACAGCCCGGTGTTTCCGCCGCCGGGCGGGGTGTCACAGTTGGTATCAGAGCCATGGTTATAGGGAACTAGGATAGGGTATTAGAAACACACCGACCTAGACTATAACCTAAGAGTCCTTAGTACAAATAGCTTGTGCTTAGAAAACTCTTCTAGAAACTTATTTCTTTATTCTTTATATGAATTTCTCTATGTTGTTTCTTTATCTTATTTCTTATTCGATTTCGCGAAGGAACTACAAGAGACTCGTCTGCAAGATTAGGATCTTCTCTTTGTGGAATCTCGTCATCGTCTTAAGTAAGTTTGAAAACGTGGGAACGTGTGCAATCCGGAAGGGGGAACGCCTGTATCACGGACATCCTGTCTAAGGCAAAGCATTTCGTATAAATCTCTTTAAGAGACCTGTATGCTTACCTGGGGATGTACGAGATGAGTGTGAACCTATAGGCTAAAGCACGCTTTCTCGAATACGTTGAAAACGAACTTAACACTTTGATAAGTCATTAGTGTCCAAAACCAAGACACACTCATAAGCCATTGAAATTTTATTTTCTTAATGATTCTTTGATTTTCATTCCTACGATTTATAATTATTTCTATGAACTTTTATATTGACTTAAATAATATTCCAACTTCATTTACTAATGTTTCTAAAGTTTCTAAGTGATTTTCTATGAAATGTTCAAAGGATTCTATGATGTTCTCAGTACTATCACTATTTTCATTTAATCGAAATTTCTAAAGTTTCTAAAGTTTCTACGTGATTTTCTATGGTATGTTTCAAAAGATTCTATGATATTCTAAGCGGAACGAGGTGCTATTATTACACCAGATGTTTCTATTGGTCAAAGATGTTGCTACAAAACCGTGCTATCCTACGTTTCATCATTCCATTTGTTTCTAAGCTACAATAATACTTGTGCGATATACTCGCTAGTTTATCCATATAACACAATCACACCATTGTAAACCAAACACTTCAAATCAAAACTAAGACATATCTAAATCGAATTATCCAAAACTTCAGATCATGCATATAATGCATATATCGATTACCGAATCTAAGTCGTACTTATAATTCTAAATCAAATATCAACCCTCCAATCAAAGGTTCATGATGATTTCTAAATTATAGTCAAGGCTAAATTCCACAACTAAATAAAAGTTAACGGATTTTGCTATTCTTATAAGCTAATGTATTTGGATCGAACGTCTACCCTCCAAATATTTCAACTTGACTTCTATACTCAAAACAGTTTCAAAACTACTCATCTAACTATAAGATTCTAATCTAATTTCTAATTCATCATTACAACTATAAATCTACTATCAAATTATGAACTAACCATCAAAACAAATACTCGTTAATCAACTAGACGATACTATCCATGAATTCGTTATCCAAATCTAACGAGAACTCCTTACACAACTATTCCCGAACTCATTCAACTAAATGTTTTCATCTATACATATGACCACCAACGAAATTCTACGCAACTAGTCTTCATGAACTAATCCAAACCCAATGTGTCCATTTATAAACTCGTTACCTTAACACAACGTGTAATCAAAGGACTTTGTAAAACTAACGGTAGTTGATTTTATTAAAACAATTTTCTTATTTTCCCAAACCAAAATATATATATCGTTTTTTTTAAAAAGAAATTTTAATAACCTTTTGGCCTTAAAATCTTGTAAAACAAAATAGATATATATATATATATATATATATACATACATATAAATTTCGTGATAAATGGTTTCTTTAAAAAGTGATTGGTCAATCTAACGTCGGCCAAATATTTACACAAACATTTTCCCGTTTCTCAAATACGACACAAAGACTTGCAACAAACACCATGACTTCTGTTTTTCTTTTCCAATACCAAGTACTTATAACTTAAATTGTGTCGTTTATTTTCAATTCAATTCTCTTATCTATGGTAAAGATTAAAACTTTCAAATTTTTATTTAGCCTTTAAAACTACATTATAGGAAAACAATACCATCTCTTATAAACTTATTTACCCCCTACATCTGGTATACCTAAAGCTGTTGGTCATACAAATACAAATACCTTAAAAGTTAAATCCAATTGGAACTAAGTGATCTATTCATTCGAACTATAAATTGGATTATCCGCATTATCAAATTTTCTTGAAACTAAATTTTTCTAAAGATCCCAATAACTATCTATTAACTCAATTCTCTCGAATCGTTAATTTGTGTATCATCTCAAACAATACTTCACGAGAACTGAATGCCATCGAATGTAATCTCGGAACCTATGTGTATCATTATCTTAACTTAGAAATTGTGTACGTTTGATTCGTACGTGATCGAATGAACTGTGTGGTCCATGCAAAAACTAAAGTAATTACGGGTGCACACGGAATTATGAAAGTTGGTGCATGGAAACCATAGCAAGTTTTGTCACGTGGTCGAAAACAATGGTTTGCACGGATTACCATTTGTTGTTATCATCATCCAGCGTTTGAGTTTGTGTATTCTAATTCTACTCCTTGAGGCTAACGTAATCTCGTTTAAATCAAAAGAGCTAAGTAACGTGAGTACATTTATCATGGAAAGCGTAATCTCATGGTCAACTTGTAGAGTTGGACCCCATTTAATCATTCTATTTTCACTCGATTTATTTACTCATTTGACTGATTGCTTCTAATTCGTTTAACTATACGTACAATTACTATATTCGTTCCTTCCGTTCTATTAGTCATGATTATGTATGATCTTCATATAAATCAACCAAAATCTATTTACCTAAAACATTTTATTCGAATGGAAAACTTATTCCATTTCTTGAATGAGTAACAAATAATTTTTATTCGAATCTCCATACAATTAAATCAAGCGAACTCTCATGATTTAAAAAGAGTTAAATAGACGACTCTCAATGATTCCAAAGCAAATTAAAAATAAATAACCTCTTAATCTCGATTATATAAAACCATGCTTCAAACAAAACATTCATCTTCCATGGATGAAAACCTCTCATAGAAATAACTACAATGCCAGTAATATCTATGTGTCACTGTTCAAAGTTCTTAAAAAGATTGGGAGCGTGAGGACCCAACGGAAAGCTAAATAATCTTACCCCTTTGTTTCATTTTCTGTTTCGATTTGTGTAAATTTCGGGACGAAATTTCTATAAGGAGGGGAGACTTTGACGTCTGCCCCCAAACTTGAACCCGTATGCCTGACTCGAACCCGAAGTTGTTCACCTTTAGTGTATTCGTAATTATCTCCCTTTAAACGTAACGTTTCGTTATTAATAATACATAAATATGTCGAGCTCTGCATTATTTCTCGTTTTTAATATAACATTCTAATTATTATCTAAGGTTTACTACTTAATTACTAAGTGCAATAATTAAGTCTCAAAAGTATATAAATTGTGTTGGATAAAAGAAATTTTATAAATATTAAAGATAAATACAATTAAGTCTCAAAGTACCTATCTAATCTTCACATCAACTAAACATCCAAGAACGTCATTTACATAAACATTACAAGTTAACGTGGTTGAATTTGTTAGTTAAAATAAATATTTAATTAACTTTGGGTTAAAACTGTTAAATCTGAAACATATAATAAAGTTACGATTCCAATTAACAAACCAAACAAACTGCAGGGGAGTAAACTGTAAATACTTAACTCAAATCCCCCCCCTGCGTTTACCCCGTATTTCCGATCCAAAGCTCCGGCAGCCGCCGGCGATACTCCGGCCAACCCCAAACCATATTTTTTTTATGCTTTTGACTCGTCTAAATCATGTAAAATGCTCCTAAGTGTGTTTCGAACCTGTAGTCACCCTCTAACCATCGAATAAACAAACGATTTCATGTTACAATCGGTTTCAAATAAATCGTTTAATAACCCAAATAATAACTCATTGAATTTACGCGTAATAACTGAATTTGTGTGAAACTAATCGTTAGGGTAATGAATTCGAGTGTAATAGTATATTCAATTCCATCTTAATCACTGTGAAATCGTCGAATCAATGTAAGCTTATCAAAACTGAAACCGAAACCATTCTCACAATTTCAAATCAAATTGCAATCGCATAACGAAATCAAAACACTCTGCACTGCACGTTTTACCTTTCTGGCTAAAGAAATTTACTCTAGATCATCAACAATTCATAAATTGATTCACTTCTGGTTCAGACCTGCAACACCAAAATCCAGTGTCAAATCGAGCTTTATATCTGCAATTGGCAATTTGGTTTCAAACATCTAATCATCAAGAATGAAGCTGGAAGTTTAATTGCATTTTAACAGTTTCAAACTAATAATCCAAACTCAAATCTGCGTGCGTCGGCCCTTTTATCTTCGTGATCAAATTCGTCTTCAATTCAGTAAGTTCTTTATGTTAAAGTTCTTCTTATCATGTTTAGATCAAAAGCCCTACGATTGATTGTTGGGTTGTTATCAAATTCGTTGTCAATTTTGTGATTTTGTGTTCTAGGGTTTATGCATCAATTTTTGGTTTCTGTTTTAAGTGTAAAACATTTAAAAACCGATTTTCTTAACAAAAACTGAATCTGGTTGATTGGTTGGTATGTGGTTGTCTAAAGCAAAGGTCCCAGGTTCGAAACTTGCACAAAACCTATATTTTTACCCTTTTATTTAAACATATTACTAACCATTTTCGTCATTATCTTAAACCTAATGCAAATACTAAACCATATATATTATAAAATACTAAAATCTTATAAAATATTACCAAAACCGTGGTTTTACAAATTTAGTTTATATTTATTACAAATATACTTTAAAAACACTATAAAAATGTGTATAAATACTTATAAATAATAGATTATACAAAAAGGGTTTTGGTATGAAATTTTATATATTTTAAAGTTATATAAACGTTTCAAAGCATTTCCAATAAACGTAACATGTTTTGACATTATATAAAATTGTAGTATATATATATATATAATGATGTCGTTTATCATGTGTTGCAAAGTATTTTGAAACCCTAACCCCCAAATTGGAGTTTGAAACCCTAACCCCCAAATTAGAGTTTGAAACCCTAATCCCCAAATTGGAGTTTGAAACCCTAATCCCCAAATTGGAGTTTGAAACCCTAATTCCCAAATTCAAAACCCTAGAATCTCTAGTTTTGATTCTTGTTGCTATGCTATTTGTTTCGTTTCTAAATTAGGCTTTCCCAACTAATTAGGTGATTCTAGTATTTGGGAAATCCTCGGTTCAATTTAATCCATTTGCTATTTGTTTCGAGCACGAGTTTCAAGGTGAGTAAACTCACTCCCCTTTTTTCCATTTTACTATTTTGGGGGCTGAAATATGTCTTTTACTATATTGCGTTTTCTATTCGTTTTCTAAAAGAGATCATACAAATATGTTAATCTAGTTCGCGGCTTGATGCAATCTTATGTGTTAGTTAAAAGTAGTTTTATTGCTTTGTAATCCCACCGGTACAATGTTAGCGCTAATGGTTTGACAAACCCACCTGCTTGTACAACATCGATAGGTGATTTAAACCCGGCCTTTCTAATTCCATGTTTACTATGTCGAGATGCTATGTTGCTATGCTATGATGCTATACTATGCCATGTCCCTAAATTGCTAAATGATGACTTATATATCGGGACGGTAAACGACGGTTATTAAAAGTTATCATTATTTATTACATGAGTGGTTCTCATGACAAATGGCTAAACGAGATACTATGGTTTCTATTGTGGTTGGTGTGCTATTCTATTCTAGGGGTCCTGGTAGGGTGATATTACGAAATTACTATACATGTGGGATTGCGCAGCATATCTTGTTGATCTCGGATTTCAATACTATTACTATTCAATTTGGGTTTTACTCACTAGCTTGTGTAGCTAACTTTATTTTCACATATTTCAGGTGATGCTTATGATTATTTTGCTGCTTTTGCCAAGACATAGGATTGCCTTGGACCTAGTTTAATTAATAAAGACGATTGCATTTACTGTTTCGGTTTTATTACTTTTGTCGTATCCATTTAAGACCGATGTTCTAAACTTACTATATCATTATTAAACGTAATAAATAAATACCATGTGCTTTGTTTACTATGGATATCCAATTCCAATGACAGCCCGGTGTTTCCGCCGCCGGGCGGGGTGTCACAACATTATCAACCGTCTTTCCATCCCCTTCTTCAGACCAATCTTCTTCAATTTCACATACCAGTGCCAGATTTGATGTAAGATCAGACGTAAATTGTTCAGCATATGCGCTCCAATCATAACCATCTTTTACGCTGACTACCAGTGCCTTTGTTTGGTCTTCTGGTTTCTTTCCTTCGTCTTTCAGTTCTGGCATGGGAAGACTTTGATATGGTTTCTGAAAAGCACGTTGATTTCTGCTTTGGTAGCTTGAGAACTGTTGAGAACTTTGACCTTGGCCTTGATTGCTTGAACTAGCTTGGTCATTGAAATTCTTTGGAGCTTTGCATTCTCTTGAGAAATGACCATACTGGTTACAGTTAAAACATCTGGCCTTTGATTTGTCGAAACCAACCGTCTTGTTTGCATGAGGTTTGTAACTTCGGTTAACATATGCATGCTTTTGTGTTCGATATGCAACCATAACCATTTGCCAATTCAGATCCATTTCTTCAACATCAACTGGATCCATTTCAAATAAGTCTTGAAGGACCACGTCCATTTGACTTAAATGACTTCGTTGGTACGCTTGAAAACATGCCATAAAAGCAGTGAAGGCAGTTTTTGTCTCGTCATCTTGAAGCAGAATATTCATTACGTCTTTCACCATAGCTTGAACGTTTGAACTTTGATTTTCCGACTGATTCTTCTGATTCTGACTTTGAACTTGAGCTCTTGGTGGAGATTGAGGTTGAGAATAAGTTGGTGAATTTGGAAAGTATGCTGAATCAGTAAAGAAACTTGCACCAACAAATAAGTCACCCTCATCTTCAAACTTCGTTGCATCTTGTGCAAGAAAAGCATTCTCCACAGTATTGGCATGATTTACCACATACTTATACTGAGTTTGTGAGCTTGATCTATCAGTATTTCTTGATCCTTCATCAATCTCAACTTCTTCAATTTTTCCAATAAGCAAATCAAGTTCCATTGGAAATTTCTCAGTATGTTTCAACAAAGTAACAGTTTGCTTCCATGATGATGGTAAAGCACTCAACAATCGATCATTCAAGTCTTGAAGTTCAGTCTTCACTCCGAGGTTTGACATCTCAGTAGTTAAGTGAACAAACCTGTTCATCATCTGGTGTACTGTCTCTCCATTAATGTGTTCAAATAATTCCAATTGCCTTTTCAATTTCGACTTCTTCAGGCTTCTCAATTGTTCTCCTCCTTCACATATCGACTTTAATGCCTTGAAACACGTATAACCAGTCTGATATGCATCCAATCTAGACAGAACTTGAAGTGGCAACCCCTTGCACATCAAAGAATAAGCTTTGCTATCATTCTTTACTTTTCTCAGATCTTCTGCTGATAAATTATCTTCCGGATAAGGTTCAGTAGAGTCTTTGGTGTAGGTACTTGCACTGTCTGGAGCAGTCTGAGTTGGAATGTGAGGACCCTTTTCAATTGACTTCCATAAGTCATTGTCAATAGAACACAAGTGATGTCTCAACCTGATAGTCCAGTTCTTGAAATCTGCACGATTCAAAAGTCTAGGAACACGGTTATCAGAATCATCATTAGGAGCCATTTTTTAACAATTTTTAAAGAAAATATTTTTGGTTTTTGTTAGTTTTTGAAAAGAAATGATCAAAATACTAAAATAAAGACAAGTAATTAAAGACAAGATAAGAAACAAGTGTTAAAAACAACTAAAGTGAGTCACACGGCAAAACAGTGAAATTCCTTCTTCAACCGGCTAAACAGTGTTTTTGTTCTTCACCCGGCAGGAAAAAGTCTTTACACGGCCAAATAGTCACCCGGCTAAATAGTTGTAATTGTTTTTGTTCTTCACCCGGATGAACAGTTACCCGGCAGCACGAAAAACTTTGACACGGCAATAGATCTTGACCCGGCAGAATCTTGACACGGTAAAAAAGCTTCCCCGGCTGAACAGTACTCGATCACACGGCAGAGTTGTTTACCCGGCAACACAGTTGATGATTACCCGGCTAACTTTTGTTCTTCACCCGGCGTAACAGTGTTTTACCCGGCACAACAGTGTATCACCCGACTGAACAGTAGCACTTTTTCAAGTCAAATTCTTCACCCGTCTAGAACAAATTCCCTTACACGGCAATACAGGACCTAATTTCTTCTCAAATCTAAGTCCAAGGAAATTGTCTAAGTCAAAATAATCACCCGGCAAGTTAATCTTCAACCAAGTTCTTACTGTTCATCATTTTCTCCATGAGAATTTTCTGGGTTTTGTCTAAAATTTGTCCAAATTGTCCAAAATTCACACACAAGCTGTGAAATAGTCCGATTATCAAACCCTAATCTTAATCAATCCAAAACATGATCAAATCTGATGAAATTGAGCAAAAATTTGATCGAACAGTAACTTCTTCTATTCTTCTTAAATCCTCAGATCTGATGATAATCTGATGGAATCTGCACAATCGTTGTGTATAGGAGTGATTACGATGATAAATCACAACTAAAAACACGAACAATTCATTCAGATCATGATATTTTGAGCAATATTGATGTGTTTTGCTTAAGAACAGCGAAGAACACGATACCGAAAGCTCTGATACCAATTGATAGGTTCAATTGGATCGTTAATATCACTCAAATGATCAGAATCACACGCACAAACAAACAGTTCAATCACAAACACAATCCATACTAATAATTCTCTTTGTATATTTGATGATCAAATCAATTCGTAGTACAAGTGCAGGAGAAACAAAATCACACACAGTTAATTCTCTCTCTAACAGTGTAAAAGTGATCTAGCCTCTCTCCTCACACACACACACACTACATGCTTATAACAACAAAATACAAGTTTAAGGAAAATACACAATAAACCCTAAACTATACAAACATATAAACAAAATACAAAGTAAATCTTAACAAGGAAATAACCCTAACAGAAACCATAAAACTCCATAATAAACCTAATGTAATTGTCCAAGGCCTTTCAAGATCGTACGATAACATCAGGACTTGTTACGACGCTGCATGCGACGTTTGCAACATGAAAAGCAATTTATAATAATGTAGGACGCGTTACAACTTCTAAGAACACCTTACATCACCGTTCCAAACATTAAAACTCCATAATAAACCTAATGAATTTATCCGAGTCATTTAATCATTGTACGACAACTTAGAATAACTAACGACTCTTTATGCCACATTAGCAACTTGAAAAGCATGTTACTATAATGTACGACACCTCACAACTCCTAACAACACGTTACAATACCGTAAGTAAACATAAATTCCATAATAAACATAATGAATTCGTCCGAGTCCTTTGAACATCGTATTACAAGTTAGGTCATCTTAAGACTCTATATGACATATTAGCACGTTGAAAAGCATGTAAGTGTGACGTAGGACGCCTTAAAGCTCCAAACAACACATTACAACACCGTTCGAAACCATAAAACTCCATAATAAACCTAATGTACTTGTCCAAGGCCTTTCAAGATCGTACGATAACATCAGGACTTGTTACGACGCTGTATGCGACGTTTGCAACATGAAAAGCAATTTATAATAATGTAGGACGCGTTACCACTTTTAAGAACACCTTACATCACCGTTCCAAACATTAAAACTCCATAATAAACCTAATGAATTCATCCGAGTCATTTAATCATCGTACGACAACTTAGAATATCTTACGACTCTATATGCCACATTCGCAACTTGAAAAGCATGTTACTATAATGTACGACACCTCACAACTCCTAACAACACGTTACAATACCGTAAGTAAACATAAATTCCATAATAAACCTAATGAATTCGTCCGAGTCCTTTGAACATCCTATTACAAGTTAGGTCATCTTAAGACTCTATATGGCATATTAGCACGTTGAAAAGCACATAAGTATGACGTAGGACGCCTTAAAGCTCCAAACAACACATTACAGCACCGTACGAAACCATAAAACTCCATAATAAACCTAATGTAATTGTCCAAGGCCTTTCAAGATCGTACGATAACATCAGGACTTGTTACGATGCTGTATGCGACGTTTGCAACATGAAAAGCAATTTATAATAATGTAGGACGCGTTACAACTTCTAAGAACACCTTACTTCACCGTTCCAAACATTAAAACTCCATAATAAACCTAATGAATTCATCCGAGTCATTTAATCATCGTACGATAACTTAGAATATCTTACGACTCTATATGCCACATTAGCAACTTGAAAAGCATGTTACTATAATGTACGACACCTCACAACTCCTAACAACACCTTACAATACCGTAAGTAAACGTAAAATCCATAATAAACCTAATGAATTCGTCCGAGTCCTTTGAACTTCGTATTACAAGTTAGGTCATCCTTAAGAATCTGTATGACATATTAGTACGTTGAAAAGCACGTAAGTATGACGTAGGACGCCTTAAAGCTGCAAACAACAATTTACAACACCGTACGAAACCATAAAACTCCATAATAAACCTAATGAATTTGTCCATGTCCTTTGAAAATCGTAAGATAACTCGACTTGTTACGACTCTGTATGCGACGTTTGCAACATGAAAAACAATTTATAATAATGTAGGACGCGTTACAACTTTTAAGAACACCTTACATCACCGTTCGAAACATTAAAACTCCATAATAAACCTAATGAATTCATCCAAGTCATTTAATCATCGTACGACAACTTAGAATATCTTACGACTCTGTATGCTACATTAGCAACTTGAAAAGCATGTTACTATAATGTACGACACCTCAGAACTCCTAACAACACCTTACAATACCGTAAGTAAACATAAATTCCATAATAAACATAATGAATTCGTCCGAGTCCTTTGAACATCGTATTACAAGTTAGGTCATCTTAAGACTCTATATGACATATTAGCACGTTGAAAAGCATGTAAGTGTGACGTAGGACGCCTTAAAGCTCCAAACAACACATTACAACACCGTTCGAAACCATAAAACTCCATAATAAACCTAATGTACTTGTCCAAGGCCTTTCAAGATCGTACGATAACATCAGGACTTGTTACGACGCTGTATGCGACGTTTGCAACATGAAAAGCAATTTATAATAATGTAGGACGCGTTACAACTTTTAAGAACACCTTACATCACCGTTCCAAACATTAAAACTCCATAATAAACCTAATGAATTCATCCGAGTCATTTAATCATCGTACGACAACTTAGAATATCTTACGACTCTATATGCCACATTCGCAACTTGAAAAGCATGTTACTATAATGTACGACACCTCACAACTCCTAACAACACGTTACAATACCGTAAGTAAACATAAATTCCATAATAAACCTAATGAATTCGTCCGAGTCCTTTGAACATCCTATTACAAGTTAGGTCATCTTAAGACTCTATATGGCATATTAGCACGTTGAAAAGCACATAAGTATGACGTAGGACGCCTTAAAGCTCCAAACAACACATTACAGCACCGTACGAAACCATAAAACTCCATAATAAACCTAATGTAATTGTCCAAGGCCTTTCAAGATCGTACGATAACATCAGGACTTGTTACGATGCTGTATGCGACGTTTGCAACATGAAAAGCAATTTATAATAATGTAGGACGCGTTACAACTTCTAAGAACACCTTACTTCACCGTTCCAAACATTAAAACTCCATAATAAACCTAATGAATTCATCCGAGTCATTTAATCATCGTACGATAACTTAGAATATCTTACGACTCTATATGCCACATTAGCAACTTGAAAAGCATGTTACTATAATGTACGACACCTCACAACTCCTAACAACACCTTACAATACCGTAAGTAAACGTAAAATCCATAATAAACCTAATGAATTCGTCCGAGTCCTTTGAACTTCGTATTACAAGTTAGGTCATCCTTAAGAATCTGTATGACATATTAGTACGTTGAAAAGCACGTAAGTATGACGTAGGACGCCTTAAAGCTGCAAACAACAATTTACAACACCGTACGAAACCATAAAACTCCATAATAAACCTAATGAATTTGTCCATGTCCTTTGAAAATCGTAAGATAACTCGACTTGTTACGACTCTGTATGCGACGTTTGCAACATGAAAAACAATTTATAATAATGTAGGACGCGTTACAACTTTTAAGAACACCTTACATCACTGTTCGAAACATTAAAACTCCATAATAAACCTAATGAATTCATCCAAGTCATTTAATCATCGTACGACAACTTAGAATATCTTACGACTCTGTATGCTACATTAGCAACTTGAAAAGCATGTTACTATAATGTACGACACCTCAGAACTCCTAACAACACCTTACAATACCGTAAGTAAACATAAATTCCATAATAAACATAATGAATTCGTCCGAGTCCTTTGAACATCGTATTACAAGTTAGGTCATCTTAAGACTCTATATGACATATTAGCACGTTGAAAAGCATGTAAGTGTGACGTAGGACGCCTTAAAGCTCCAAACAACACATTACAACACCGTTCGAAACCATAAAACTCCATAATAAACCTAATGTACTTGTCCAAGGCCTTTCAAGATCGTACGATAACATCAGGACTTGTTACGACGCTGTATGCGACGTTTGCAACATGAAAAGCAATTTATAATAATGTAGGACGCGTTACAACTTTTAAGAACACCTTACATCACCGTTCCAAACATTAAAACTCCATAATAAACCTAATGAATTCATCCGAGTCATTTAATCATCGTACGACAACTTAGAATATCTTACGACTCTATATGCCACATTAGCAACTTGAAAAGCATGTTACTATAATGTACGACACCTCACAACTCCTAACAACACCTTACAATACCGTAAGTAAACGTAAAATCCATAATAAACCTAATGAATTCGTCCGAGTCCTTTGAACTTCGTATTACAAGTTAGGTCATCCTTAAGAATCTGTATGACATATTAGTACGTTGAAAAGCACGTAAGTATGACGTAGGACGCCTTAAAGCTGCAAACAACAATTTACAACACCGTACGAAACCATAAAACTCCATAATAAACCTAATGAATTTGTCCATGTCCTTTGAAAATCGTAAGATAACTCGACTTGTTACGACTCTGTATGCGACGTTTGCAACATGAAAAACAATTTATAATAATGTAGGACGCGTTACAACTTTTAAGAACACCTTACATCACCGTTCGAAACATTAAAACTCCATAATAAACCTAATGAATTCATCCAAGTCATTTAATCATCGTACGACAACTTAGAATATCTTACGACTCTGTATGCTACATTAGCAACTTGAAAAGCATGTTACTATAATGTACGACACCTCAGAACTCCTAACAACACCTTACAATACCGTAAGTAAACATAAATTCCATAATAAACATAATGAATTCGTCCGAGTCCTTTGAACATCGTATTACAAGTTAGGTCATCTTAAGACTCTATATGACATATTAGCACGTTGAAAAGCATGTAAGTGTGACGTAGGACGCCTTAAAGCTCCAAACAACACATTACAACACCGTTCGAAACCATAAAACTCCATAATAAACCTAATGTACTTGTCCAAGGCCTTTCAAGATCGTACGATAACATCAGGACTTGTTACGACGCTGTATGCGACGTTTGCAACATGAAAAGCAATTTATAATAATGTAGGACGCGTTACAACTTCTAAGAACACCTTACATCACCGTTCCAAATATCAAAACTCCATAATAAACCTAATGAATTTATCCGAGTCATTTAATCATTGTACGACAACTTAGAATAACTTACGACTCTGTATGCCACATTAGCAACTTGAAAAGCATGTTACTATAATGTACGACACCTCACAACTCCTAACAACACGTTTCAATACCGTAAGTAAACATAAATTCCATAATAAACCTAATGAATTCGTCCGAGTCCTTTGAACATCGTATTACAAGTTAGGTCATCTTAAGACTCTATATGGCATATTAGCACGTTGAAAAGCACGTAAGTATGACGTAGGACGCCTTAAAGCTCCAAAGAACACATAACAACACCGTACGAAACCATAAAACTCCATAATAAACCTAATGTACTTGTCCAAGGCCTTTCAAGATCGTACGATAACATCAGGACTTGTTACGACGCTGTATGCGACGTTTGCAACATGAATAGCAATTTAAAATAATGTAGGACGCGTTACAACTTTTAAGAACACCTTACATCACCGTTCCAAACATTAAAACTCCATAATAAACCTAATGAATTCATCCGAGTCATTTAATCATCGTACGACAACTTAGAATATCTTACGACTCTGTATGCTACATTAGCAACTTGAAAACCATGTTACTATAAAGTACGACACCTCACAACTCCTAACAACACCTTACAATACCGTAAGTAAACATAAAATCCATAATAAACCTAATGAATTCGTCTGAGTCCTTTGAACAACGTATTACAAGTTAGGTCATCTTAAGACTCTATATGACATATTAGCACGTTGAAAAGCACGTGACGTAGGACGCCTTAAAGCTCCAAACAACACATTACAACACCGTACGAAACCATAAAACTCCATAATAAACCTAATGTAATTGTCCAAGGCCTTTCAAGATCGTACGATAACATCAGGACTTGTTACGCCGCTGCATGCGACGTTTGCAACATGAAAAGCAATTTACAATAATGTAGGACGCGTTACAACTTCTAAGAACACCTTACATCACCGTTCCAAACATTAAAACTCCATAATAAACCTAATGAATTCATCCGAGTCATTTAATCATCGTACGACAACTTAGAATATCTTACGACTCTGTATGCTACATTAGCAACTTGAAAAGCATGTTACTATAATGTACGACACCTCAGAACTCCTAACAACACCTTACAATACCGTAAGTAAACATAAATTCCATAATAAACATAATGAATTCGTCCGAGTCCTTTGAACATCGTATTACAAGTTAGGTCATCTTAAGACTCTATATGACATATTAGCACGTTGAAAAGCATGTAAGTGTGACGTAGGATGCCTTAAAGCTCCAAACAACACATTACAACACCGTTCGAAACCATAAAACTCCATAATAAACCTAATGTACTTGTCCAAGGCCTTTCAAGATCGTACGCTAACATCAGGACTTGTTACGACGCTGTATGCGACGTTTGCAACATGAAAAGCAATTTATAATAATGTAGGACGCGTTACAACTTTTAAGAACACCTTACATCACCGTTCCAAACATTAAAACTCCATAATAAACCTAATGAATTCATCCGAGTCATTTAATCATCGTACGACAACTTAGAATATCTTACGACTCTATATGCCACATTCGCAACTTGAAAAGCATGTTACTATAATGTACGACACCTCACAACTCCTAACAACACGTTACAATACCGTAAGTAAACATAAATTCCATAATAAACCTAATGAATTCGTCCGAGTCCTTTGAACAACGTATTACAAGTTAGGTCATCTTAAGACTCTATATGACATATTAGCACGTTGAAAAGCACGTGACGTAGGACGCCTTAAAGCTCCAAACAACACATTACAACACCGTACGAAACCATAAAACTCCATAATAAACCTAATGTAATTGTCCAAGGCCTTTCAAGATCGTACGATAACATCAGGACTTGTTACGCCGCTGCATGCGACGTTTGCAACATGAAAAGCAATTTACAATAATGTAGGACGCGTTACAACTTCTAAGAACACCTTACATCACCGTTCCAAACATTAAAACTCCATAATAAACCTAATGAATTCATCCGAGTCATTTAATCATCGTACGACAACTTAGAATATCTTACGACTCTGTATGCTACATTAGCAACTTGAAAAGCATGTTACTATAATGTACGACACCTCAGAACTCCTAACAACACCTTACAATACCGTAAGTAAACATAAATTCCATAATAAACATAATGAATTCGTCCGAGTCCTTTGAACATCGTATTACAAGTTAGGTCATCTTAAGACTCTATATGACATATTAGCACGTTGAAAAGCATGTAAGTGTGACGTAGGATGCCTTAAAGCTCCAAACAACACATTACAACACCGTTCGAAACCATAAAACTCCATAATAAACCTAATGTACTTGTCCAAGGCCTTTCAAGATCGTACGCTAACATCAGGACTTGTTACGACGCTGTATGCGACGTTTGCAACATGAAAAGCAATTTATAATAATGTAGGACGCGTTACAACTTTTAAGAACACCTTACATCACCGTTCCAAACATTAAAACTCCATAATAAACCTAATGAATTCATCCGAGTCATTTAATCATCGTACGACAACTTAGAATATCTTACGACTCTATATGCCACATTCGCAACTTGAAAAGCATGTTACTATAATGTACGACACCTCACAACTCCTAACAACACGTTACAATACCGTAAGTAAACATAAATTCCATAATAAACCTAATGAATTCGTCCGAGTCCTTTGAACATCCTATTACAAGTTAGGTCATCTTAAGACTCTATATGGCATATTAGCACGTTGAAAAGCACATAAGTATGACGTAGGACGCCTTAAAGCTCCAAACAACACATTACAACACCGTACGAAACCATAAAACTCCATAATAAACCTAATGTAATTGTCCAAGGCCTTTCAAGATCGTACGATAACATCAGGACTTGTTACGATGCTGTATGCGACGTTTGCAACATGAAAAGCAATTTATAATAATGTAGGACGCGTTACAACTTCTAAGAACACCTTACTTCACCGTTCCAAACATTAAAACTCCATAATAAACCTAATGAATTCATCCGAGTCATTTAATCATCGTACGATAACTTAGAATATCTTACGACTCTATATGCCACATTAGCAACTTGAAAAGCATGTTACTATAATGTACGACACCTCACAACTCCTAACAACACCTTACAATACTGTAAGTAAACGTAAAATCCATAATAAACCTAATGAATTCGTCCGAGTCCTTTGAACTTCGTATTACAAGTTAGGTCATCCTTAAGAATCTGTATGACATATTAGTACGTTGAAAAGCACGTAAGTATGACGTAGGACGCCTTAAAGCTGCAAACAACAATTTACAACACCGTACGAAACCATAAAACTCCATAATAAACCTAATGAATTTGTCCATGTCCTTTGAAAATCGTAAGATAACTCGACTTGTTACGACTCTGTATGCGACGTTTGCAACATGAAAAACAATTTATAATAATGTAGGACGCGTTACAACTTTTAAGAACACCTTACATCACCGTTCGAAACATTAAAACTCCATAATAAACCTAATGAATTCATCCAAGTCATTTAATCATCGTACGACAACTTAGAATATCTTACGACTCTGTATGCTACATTAGCAACTTGAAAAGCATGTTACTATAATGTACGACACCTCAGAACTCCTAACAACACCTTACAATACCGTAAGTAAACATAAATTCCATAATAAACATAATGAATTCGTCCGAGTCCTTTGAACATCGTATTACAAGTTAGGTCATCTTAAGACTCTATATGACATATTAGCACGTTGAAAAGCATGTAAGTGTGACGTAGGACGCCTTAAAGCTCCAAACAACACATTACAACACCGTTCGAAACCATAAAACTCCATAATAAACCTAATGTACTTGTCCAAGGCCTTTCAAGATCGTACGATAACATCAGGACTTGTTACGACGCTGTATGCGACGTTTGCAACATGAAAAGCAATTTATAATAATGTAGGACGCGTTACAACTTTTAAGAACACCTTACATCACCGTTCCAAACATTAAAACTCCATAATAAACCTAATGAATTCATCCGAGTCATTTAATCATCGTACGATAACTTAGAATATCTTACGACTCTATATGCCACATTCGCAACTTGAAAAGCATGTTACTATAATGTACGACACCTCACAACTCCTAACAACACGTTACAATACCGTAAGTAAACATAAATTCCATAATAAACCTAATGAATTCGTCCGAGTCCTTTGAACATCCTATTACAAGTTAGGTCATCTTAAGACTCTATATGGCATATTAGCACGTTGAAAAGCACATAAGTATGACGTAGGACGCCTTAAAGCTCCAAACAACACATTACAACACCGTACGAAACCATAAAACTCCATAATAAACCTAATGTAATTGTCCAAGGCCTTTCAAGATCGTACGATAACATCAGGACTTGTTACGATGCTGTATGCGACGTTTGCAACATGAAAAGCAATTTATAATAATGTAGGACGCGTTACAACTTTTAAGAACACCTTACATCACCGTTCCAAACATTAAAACTCCATAATAAACCTAATGAATTCATCCGAGTCATTTAATCATCGTACGACAACTTAGAATATCTTACGACTCTATATGCCACATTAGCAACTTGAAAAGCATGTTACTATAATGTACGACACCTCACAACTCCTAACAACACCTTACAATACCGTAAGTAAACGTAAAATCCATAATAAACCTAATGAATTCGTCCGAGTCCTTTGAACTTCGTATTACAAGTTAGGTCATCCTTAAGAATCTGTATGACATATTAGTACGTTGAAAAGCACGTAAGTATGACGTAGGACGCCTTAAAGCTGCAAACAACAATTTACAACACCGTACGAAACCATAAAACTCCATAATAAACCTAATGAATTTGTCCATGTCCTTTGAAAATCGTAAGATAACTCGACTTGTTACGACTCTGTATGCGACGTTTGCAACATGAAAAACAATTTATAATAATGTAGGACGCGTTACAACTTTTAAGAACACCTTACATCACCGTTCGAAACATTAAAACTCCATAATAAACCTAATGAATTCATCCAAGTCATTTAATCATCGTACGACAACTTAGAATATCTTACGACTCTGTATGCTACATTAGCAACTTGAAAAGCATGTTACTATAATGTACGACACCTCAGAACTCCTAACAACACCTTACAATACCGTAAGTAAACATAAATTCCATAATAAACATAATGAATTCGTCCGAGTCCTTTGAACATCGTATTACAAGTTAGGTCATCTTAAGACTCTATATGACATATTAGCACGTTGAAAAGCATGTAAGTGTGACGTAGGACGCCTTAAAGCTCCAAACAACACATTACAACACCGTTCGAAACCATAAAACTCCATAATAAACCTAATGTACTTGTCCAAGGCCTTTCAAGATCGTACGATAACATCAGGACTTGTTACGACGCTGTATGCGACGTTTGCAACATGAAAAGCAATTTATAATAATGTAGGACGCGTTACAACTTCTAAGAACACCTTACATCACCGTTCCAAATATCAAAACTCCATAATAAACCTAATGAATTTATCCGAGTCATTTAATCATTGTACGACAACTTAGAATAACTTACGACTCTGTATGCCACATTAGCAACTTGAAAAGCATGTTACTATAATGTACGACACCTCACAACTCCTAACAACACGTTTCAATACCGTAAGTAAACATAAATTCCATAATAAACCTAATGAATTCGTCCGAGTCCTTTGAACATCGTATTACAAGTTAGGTCATCTTAAGACTCTATATGGCATATTAGCACGTTGAAAAGCACGTAAGTATGACGTAGGACGCCTTAAAGCTCCAAAGAACACATAACAACACCGTACGAAACCATAAAACTCCATAATAAACCTAATGTACTTGTCCAAGGCCTTTCAAGATCGTACGATAACATCAGGACTTGTTACGACGCTGTATGCGACGTTTGCAACATGAATAGCAATTTAAAATAATGTAGGACGCGTTACAACTTTTAAGAACACCTTACATCACCGTTCCAAACATTAAAACTCCATAATAAACCTAATGAATTCATCCGAGTCATTTAATCATCGTACGACAACTTAGAATATCTTACGACTCTGTATGCTACATTAGCAACTTGAAAACCATGTTACTATAAAGTACGACACCTCACAACTCCTAACAACACCTTACAATACCGTAAGTAAACATAAAATCCATAATAAACCTAATGAATTCGTCTGAGTCCTTTGAACAACGTATTACAAGTTAGGTCATCTTAAGACTCTATATGACATATTAGCACGTTGAAAAGCACGTGACGTAGGACGCCTTAAAGCTCCAAACAACACATTACAACACCGTACGAAACCATAAAACTCCATAATAAACCTAATGTAATTGTCCAAGGCCTTTCAAGATCGTACGATAACATCAGGACTTGTTACGCCGCTGCATGCGACGTTTGCAACATGAAAAGCAATTTACAATAATGTAGGACGCGTTACAACTTCTAAGAACACCTTACATCACCGTTCCAAACATTAAAACTCCATAATAAACCTAATGAATTCATCCGAGTCATTTAATCATCGTACGACAACTTAGAATATCTTACGACTCTGTATGCTACATTAGCAACTTGAAAAGCATGTTACTATAATGTACGACACCTCAGAACTCCTAACAACACCTTACAATACCGTAAGTAAACATAAATTCCATAATAAACATAATGAATTCGTCCGAGTCCTTTGAACATCGTATTACAAGTTAGGTCATCTTAAGACTCTATATGACATATTAGCACGTTGAAAAGCATGTAAGTGTGACGTAGGATGCCTTAAAGCTCCAAACAACACATTACAACACCGTTCGAAACCATAAAACTCCATAATAAACCTAATGTACTTGTCCAAGGCCTTTCAAGATCGTACGCTAACATCAGGACTTGTTACGACGCTGTATGCGACGTTTGCAACATGAAAAGCAATTTATAATAATGTAGGACGCGTTACAACTTTTAAGAACACCTTACATCACCGTTCCAAACATTAAAACTCCATAATAAACCTAATGAATTCATCCGAGTCATTTAATCATCGTACGACAACTTAGAATATCTTACGACTCTATATGCCACATTCGCAACTTGAAAAGCATGTTACTATAATGTACGACACCTCACAACTCCTAACAACACGTTACAATACCGTAAGTAAACATAAATTCCATAATAAACCTAATGAATTCGTCCGAGTCCTTTGAACAACGTATTACAAGTTAGGTCATCTTAAGACTCTATATGACATATTAGCACGTTGAAAAGCACGTGACGTAGGACGCCTTAAAGCTCCAAACAACACATTACAACACCGTACGAAACCATAAAACTCCATAATAAACCTAATGTAATTGTCCAAGGCCTTTCAAGATCGTACGATAACATCAGGACTTGTTACGCCGCTGCATGCGACGTTTGCAACATGAAAAGCAATTTACAATAATGTAGGACGCGTTACAACTTCTAAGAACACCTTACATCACCGTTCCAAACATTAAAACTCCATAATAAACCTAATGAATTCATCCGAGTCATTTAATCATCGTACGACAACTTAGAATATCTTACGACTCTGTATGCTACATTAGCAACTTGAAAAGCATGTTACTATAATGTACGACACCTCAGAACTCCTAACAACACCTTACAATACCGTAAGTAAACATAAATTCCATAATAAACATAATGAATTCGTCCGAGTCCTTTGAACATCGTATTACAAGTTAGGTCATCTTAAGACTCTATATGACATATTAGCACGTTGAAAAGCATGTAAGTGTGACGTAGGATGCCTTAAAGCTCCAAACAACACATTACAACACCGTTCGAAACCATAAAACTCCATAATAAACCTAATGTACTTGTCCAAGGCCTTTCAAGATCGTACGCTAACATCAGGACTTGTTACGACGCTGTATGCGACGTTTGCAACATGAAAAGCAATTTATAATAATGTAGGACGCGTTACAACTTTTAAGAACACCTTACATCACCGTTCCAAACATTAAAACTCCATAATAAACCTAATGAATTCATCCGAGTCATTTAATCATCGTACGACAACTTAGAATATCTTACGACTCTATATGCCACATTCGCAACTTGAAAAGCATGTTACTATAATGTACGACACCTCACAACTCCTAACAACACGTTACAATACCGTAAGTAAACATAAATTCCATAATAAACCTAATGAATTCGTCCGAGTCCTTTGAACATCCTATTACAAGTTAGGTCATCTTAAGACTCTATATGGCATATTAGCACGTTGAAAAGCACATAAGTATGACGTAGGACGCCTTAAAGCTCCAAACAACACATTACAACACCGTACGAAACCATAAAACTCCATAATAAACCTAATGTAATTGTCCAAGGCCTTTCAAGATCGTACGATAACATCAGGACTTGTTACGATGCTGTATGCGACGTTTGCAACATGAAAAGCAATTTATAATAATGTAGGACGCGTTACAACTTCTAAGAACACCTTACTTCACCGTTCCAAACATTAAAACTCCATAATAAACCTAATGAATTCATCCGAGTCATTTAATCATCTTACGATAACTTAGAATATCTTACGACTCTATATGCCACATTAGCAACTTGAAAAGCATGTTACTATAATGTACGACACCTCACAACTCCTAACAACACCTTACAATACTGTAAGTAAACGTAAAATCCATAATAAACCTAATGAATTCGTCCGAGTCCTTTGAACTTCGTATTACAAGTTAGGTCATCCTTAAGAATCTGTATGACATATTAGTACGTTGAAAAGCACGTAAGTATGACGTAGGACGCCTTAAAGCTGCAAACAACAATTTACAACACCGTACGAAACCATAAAACTCCATAATAAACCTAATGAATTTGTCCATGTCCTTTGAAAATCGTAAGATAACTCGACTTGTTACGACTCTGTATGCGACGTTTGCAACATGAAAAACAATTTATAATAATGTAGGACGCGTTACAACTTTTAAGAACACCTTACATCACCGTTCGAAACATTAAAACTCCATAATAAACCTAATGAATTCATCCAAGTCATTTAATCATCGTACGACAACTTAGAATATCTTACGACTCTGTATGCTACATTAGCAACTTGAAAAGCATGTTACTATAATGTACGACACCTCAGAACTCCTAACAACACCTTACAATACCGTAAGTAAACATAAATTCCATAATAAACATAATGAATTCGTCCGAGTCCTTTGAACATCGTATTACAAGTTAGGTCATCTTAAGACTCTATATGACATATTAGCACGTTGAAAAGCATGTAAGTGTGACGTAGGACGCCTTAAAGCTCCAAACAACACATTACAACACCGTTCGAAACCATAAAACTCCATAATAAACCTAATGTACTTGTCCAAGGCCTTTCAAGATCGTACGATAACATCAGGACTTGTTACGACGCTGTATGCGACGTTTGCAACATGAAAAGCAATTTATAATAATGTAGGACGCGTTACAACTTTTAAGAACACCTTACATCACCGTTCCAAACATTAAAACTCCATAATAAACCTAATGAATTCATCCGAGTCATTTAATCATCGTACGATAACTTAGAATATCTTACGACTCTATATGCCACATTCGCAACTTGAAAAGCATGTTACTATAATGTACGACACCTCACAACTCCTAACAACACGTTACAATACCGTAAGTAAACATAAATTCCATAATAAACCTAATGAATTCGTCCGAGTCCTTTGAACATCCTATTACAAGTTAGGTCATCTTAAGACTCTATATGGCATATTAGCACGTTGAAAAGCACATAAGTATGACGTAGGACGCCTTAAAGCTCCAAACAACACATTACAACACCGTACGAAACCATAAAACTCCATAATAAACCTAATGTAATTGTCCAAGGCCTTTCAAGATCGTACGATAACATCAGGACTTGTTACGATGCTGTATGCGACGTTTGCAACATGAAAAGCAATTTATAATAATGTAGGACGCGTTACAACTTCTAAGAACACCTTACTTCACCGTTCCAAACATTAAAACTCCATAATAAACCTAATGAATTCATCCGAGTCATTTAATCATCGTATGATAACTTAGAATATCTTACGACTCTATATGCCACAATAGCAACTTGAAAAGCATGTTACTATAATGTACGACACCTCACAACTCCTAACAACACCTTACAATACCGTAAGTAAACGTAAAATCCATAATAAACCTAATGAATTCATCCGAGTCCTTTGAACTTCGTATTACAAGTTAGGTCATCCTTAAGAATCTGTATGACATATTAGTACGTTGAAAAGCACGTAAGTATGACGTAGGACGCCTTAAAGCTGCAAACAACAATTTACAACACCGTACGAAACCATAAAACTCCATAATAAACCTAATGAATTTGTCCATGTCCTTTGAAAATCGTAAGATAACTCGACTTGTTACGACTCTGTATGCGACGTTTGCAACATGAAAAACAATTTATAATAATGTAGGACGCGTTACAACTTTTAAGAACACCTTACATCACCGTTCGAAACATTAAAACTCCATAATAAACCTAATGAATTCATCCAAGTCATTTAATCATCGTACGACAACTTAGAATATCTTACGACTCTGTATGCTACATTAGCAACTTGAAAAGCATGTTACTATAATGTACGACACCTCAGAACTCCTAACAACACCTTACAATACCGTAAGTAAACATAAATTCCATAATAAACATAATGAATTCGTCCGAGTCCTTTGAACATCGTATTACAAGTTAGGTCATCTTAAGACTCTATATGACATATTAGCACGTTGAAAAGCATGTAAGTGTGACGTAGGACGCCTTAAAGCTCCAAACAACACATTACAACACCGTTCGAAACCATAAAACTCCATAATAAACCTAATGTACTTGTCCAAGGCCTTTCAAGATCGTACGATAACATCAGGACTTGTTACGACGCTGTATGCGACGTTTGCAACATGAAAAGCAATTTATAATAATGTAGGACGCGTTACAACTTTTAAGAACACCTTACATCACCGTTCCAAACATTAAAACTCCATAATAAACCTAATGAATTCATCCGAGTCATTTAATCATCGTACGATAACTTAGAATATCTTACGACTCTATATGCCACATTCGCAACTTGAAAAGCATGTTACTATAATGTACGACACCTCACAACTCCTAACAACACGTTACAATACCGTAAGTAAACATAAATTCCATAATAAACCTAATGAATTCGTCCGAGTCCTTTGAACATCCTATTACAAGTTAGGTCATCTTAAGACTCTATATGGCATATTAGCACGTTGAAAAGCACATAAGTATGACGTAGGACGCCTTAAAGCTCCAAACAACACATTACAACACCGTACGAAACCATAAAACTCCATAATAAACCTAATGTAATTGTCCAAGGCCTTTCAAGATCGTACGATAACATCAGGACTTGTTACGATGCTGTATGCGACGTTTGCAACATGAAAAGCAATTTATAATAATGTAGGACGCGTTACAACTTCTAAGAACACCTTACTTCACCGTTCCAAACATTAAAACTCCATAATAAACCTAATGAATTCATCCGAGTCATTTAATCATCGTATGATAACTTAGAATATCTTACGACTCTATATGCCACAATAGCAACTTGAAAAGCATGTTACTATAATGTACGACACCTCACAACTCCTAACAACACCTTACAATACCGTAAGTAAACGTAAAATCCATAATAAACCTAATGAATTCATCCGAGTCCTTTGAACTTCGTATTACAAGTTAGGTCATCCTTAAGAATCTGTATGACATATTAGTACGTTGAAAAGCACGTAAGTATGACGTAGGACGCCTTAAAGCTGCAAACAACAATTTACAACACCGTACGAAACCATAAAACTCCATAATAAACCTAATGAATTTGTCCATGTCCTTTGAAAATCGTAAGATAACTCGACTTGTTACGACTCTGTATGCGACGTTTGCAACATGAAAAACAATTTATAATAATGTAGGACGCGTTACAACTTTTAAGAACACCTTACATCACCGTTCGAAACATTAAAACTCCATAATAAACCTAATGAATTCATCCAAGTCATTTAATCATCGTACGACAACTTAGAATATCTTACGACTCTGTATGCTACATTAGCAACTTGAAAAGCATGTTACTATAATGTACGACACCTCAGAACTCCTAACAACACCTTACAATACCGTAAGTAAACATAAAATCCATAATAAACTTAATGAATTCGTCCGAGTCCTTTGAACAACGTACTACAAGTTAGGTCATCTTAAGACTCTATATGACATATTAGCACGTTGAAAAGCATGTAAGTGTGACGTAGGACGCCTTAAAGCTCCAAACAACACATTACAACACCGTACGAAACCATAAAACTCCATAATAAACATAATGTAATTTTCCAAGGCCTTTCAAAATCGTACGATAACATCAGGACTTGTTACGACGCTGCATGCTACGTTTGCAACATGAAAAGCAATTTATAATAATGTAGGACGCGTTACAACTTCTAAGAACACCTTACATCACCGTTCCAAACATTAAAACTCCATAATAAACCTAATGAATTTATCCGAGTCATTTAATCATTGTACGACAACTTAGAATATCTTACGACTCTTTATGCCACATTAGCAACTTGAAAAGCATGTTACTATAATGTACGACACCTCACAACTCCTAACAACACGTTACAATACCGTAAGTAAACATAAATTCCATAATAAACATAATGAATTCGTCCGAGTCCTTTGAACATCGTATTACAAGTTAGGTCATCTTAAGACTCTATATGACATATTAGCACGTTGAAAAGCATGTAAGTGTGACGTAGGACGCCTTAAAGCTCCAAACAACACATTACAACACCGTTCGAAACCATAAAACTCCATAATAAACCTAATGTACTTGTCCAAGGCCTTTCAAGATCGTACGATAACATCAGGACTTGTTACGACGCTGTATGCGACGTTTGCAACATGAAAAGCAATTTATAATAATGTAGGACGCGTTACAACTTTTAAGAACACCTTACATCACCGTTCCAAACATTAAAACTCCATAATAAACCTAATGAATTCATCCAAGTCATTTAATCATCGTACGACAACTTAGAATATCTTACGACTCTGTATGCTACATTAGCAACTTGAAAAGCATGTTACTATAATGTACGACACCTCAGAACTCCTAACAACACCTTACAATACCGTAAGTAAACATAAAATCCATAATAAACTTAATGAATTCGTCCGAGTCCTTTGAACAACGTACTACAAGTTAGGTCATCTTAAGACTCTATATGACATATTAGCACGTTGAAAAGCATGTAAGTGTGACGTAGGACGCCTTAAAGCTCCAAACAACACATTACAACACCGTACGAAACCATAAAACTCCATAATAAACATAATGTAATTTTCCAAGGCCTTTCAAAATCGTACGATAACATCAGGACTTGTTACGACGCTGCATGCTACGTTTGCAACATGAAAAGCAATTTATAATAATGTAGAACGCGTTACAACTTCTAAGAACACCTTACATCACCGTTCCAAACATTAAAACTCCATAATAAACCTAATGAATTTATCCGAGTCATTTAATCATTGTACGACAACTTAGAATATCTTACGACTCTTTATGCCACATTAGCAACTTGAAAAGCATGTTACTATAATGTACGACACCTCACAACTCCTAACAACACGTTACAATACCGTAAGTAAACATAAATTCCATAATAAACATAATGAATTCGTCCGAGTCCTTTGAACATCGTATTACAAGTTAGGTCATCTTAAGACTCTATATGACATATTAGCACGTTGAAAAGCATGTAAGTGTGACGTAGGACGCCTTAAAGCTCCAAACAACACATTACAACACCGTTCGAAACCATAAAACTCCATAATAAACCTAATGTACTTGTCCAAGGCCTTTCAAGATCGTACGATAACATCAGGACTTGTTACGACGCTGTATGCGACGTTTGCAACATGAAAAGCAATTTATAATAATGTAGGACGCGTTACAACTTTTAAGAACACCTTACATCACCGTTCCAAACATTAAAACTCCATAATAAACCTAATGAATTCATCCGAGTCATTTAATCATCGTACGACAACTTAGAATATCTTACGACTCTATATGCCACATTAGCAACTTGAAAAGCATGTTACTATAATGTACGACACCTCACAACTCCTAACAACACGTTACAATACCATAAGTAAACATAAATTCCATAATAAACCTAATGAATTCGTCCGAGTCCTTTGAACATCCTATTACAAGTTAGGTCATCTTAAGACTCTATATGGCATATTAGCACGTTGAAAAGCACATAAGTATGACGTAGGACGCCTTAAAGCTCCAAACAACACATTACAACACCGTACGAAACCATAAAACTCCATAATAAAACTAATGTAATTGTCCAAGGCCTTTCAAGATCGTACGATAACATCAGGACTTGTTACGATGCTGTATGCGACGTTTGCAACATGAAAAGCAATTTATAATAATGTAGGACGCGTTACAACTTCTAAGAACACCTTACTTCACCGTTCCAAACATTAAAACTCCATAATAAACCTAATGAATTCATCCGAGTCATTTAATCATCGTACGACAACTTAGAATATCTTACGACTCTATATGCCACATTAGCAACTTGAAAAGCATGTTACTATAATGTACGACACCTCACAACTCCTAACAACACCTTACAATACCGTAAGTAAACGTAAAATCCATAATAAACCTAATGAATTCGTCCGAGTCCTTTGAACTTCGTATTACAAGTTAGGTCATCCTTAAGAATCTGTATGACATATTAGTACGTTGAAAAGCACGTAAATATGACGTAGGACGCCTTAAAGCTGCAAACAACACCTTACAACACCGTACGAAACCATAAAACTCCATAATAAACCTAATGAATTTGTCCATGTCCTTTGAAAATCGTAAGATAACTCAGGACTTGTTACGACTCTGTATGCGACGTTTGCAACATGAAAAACAATTTATAATAATGTAGGACGCGTTACAACTTTTAAGACCACCTTACATCACCGTTCGAAACATTAAAACTCCATAATAAACCTAATGAATTCATCCAAGTCATTTAATCATCGTACGACAACTTAGAATATCTTACGACTCTGTATGCTACATTAGCAACTTGAAAAGCATGTTACTATAATGTACGACACCTCAGAACTCCTAACAACACCTTACAATACCGTAAGTAAACATAAAATCCATAATAAACCTAATGAATTCGTCCGAGTCCTTTGAACAACGTACTACAAGTTAGGTCATCTTAAGACTCTATATGACATATTAGCACGTTGAAAAGCATGTAAGTGTGACGTAGGACGCCTTAAAGCTCCAAACAACACATTACAACACCGTACGAAACCATAAAACTCCATAATAAACATAATGTAATTTTCCAAGGCCTTTCAAGATCGTACGATAACATCAGGACTTGTTACGACGCTGTATGCGACGTTTGCAACATGAAAAGCAATTTATAATAATGTAGGACGCGTTACAACTTCTAAGAACACCTTACATCACCGTTCCAAACCTCAAAACTCCATAATAAACCTAATGAATTTATCCGAGTCATTTAATCATTGTACGACAACTTAGAATAACTTACGACTCTGTATGCCACATTAGCAACTTGAAAAGCATGTTACTATAATGTACGACACCTCACAACTCCTAACAACACGTTTCAATACCGTAAGTAAACATAAATTCCATAATAAACCTAATGAATTCGTCCGAGTCCTTTGAACATCGTATTACAAGTTAGGTCATCTTAAGACTCTATATGGCATATTAGCACGTTGAAAAGCACGTAAGTATGACGTAGGACGCCTTAAAGCTCCAAAGAACACATAACAACACCGTACGAAACCATAAAACTCCATAATAAACCTAATGTACTTGTCCAAGGCCTTTCAAGATCGTACGATAACATCAGGACTTGTTACGACGCTGTATGCGACGTTTGCAACATGAATAGCAATTTAAAATAATGTAGGACGCGTTACAACTTTTAAGAACACCTTACATCACCGTTCCAAACATTAAAACTCCATAATAAACCTAATGAATTCATCCGAGTCATTTAATCATCGTACGACAACTTAGAATATCTTACGACTCTGTATGCTACATTAGCAACTTGAAAACCATGTTACTATAAAGTACGACACCTCACAACTCCTAACAACACCTTACAATACCGTAAGTAAACATAAAATCCATAATAAACCTAATGAATTCGTCTAAGTCCTTTGAACAACGTATTACAAGTTAGGTCATCTTAAGACTCTATATGACATATTAGCACGTTGAAAAGCACGTGACGTAGGACGCCTTAAAGCTCCAAACAACACATTACAACACCGTACGAAACCATAAAACTCCATAATAAACCTAATGTAATTGTCCAAGGCCTTTCAAGATCGTACGATAACATCAGGACTTGTTACGCCGCTGCATGCGACGTTTGCAACATGAAAAGCAATTTATAATAATGTAGGACGCGTTACAACTTCTAAGAACACCTTACATCACCGTTCCAAACATTAAAACTCCATAATAAACCTAATGAATTTATCCGAGTCATTTAATCATTGTACGACAACTTAGAATAACTTACGACTCTGTATGCCACATTAGCAACTTGAAAAGCATGTTACTATAATGTACGACACCTCACAACTCCTAACAACACGTTACAATACTGTAAGTAAACATAAATTCCATAATAAACCTAATGAATTCTTCCGAGTCCTTTGAACATCGTATTACAAGTTAGGTCATCTTAAGACTCTATATGGCATATTAGCACGTTGAAAAGCACGTAAGTATGACGTAGGACGCCTTAAAGCTCCAAACAACACATAACAACACCGTACGAAACCATAAAACTCCATAATAAACCTAATGTAATTGTCCAAGGCCTTTCAAGATCGTACGATAACATCAGGACTTGTTACGACGCTGTATGCGATGTTTGCAACATGAAAAGCAATTTATAATAATGTAGGACGCGTTACAACTTCTAAGAACACCTTACATCACCGTTCCAAACATTAAAACTCCATAATAAACCTAATGAATTCATCCGAGTCATTTAATCATCGTACGACAACTTAGAATATCTTACGACTCTATATGCCACATTAGCAAATTGAAAAGCATGTTACTATAATGTACGACACCTCACAACTCCTAACAATACCTTACAATACCGTAAGTAAACGTAAAATCCATAATAAACCTAATGAATTTGTCCGAGTCATTTGAACATCGTATTACAAGTTAGGTAATCTTAAGAATCTGTATGACATATTAGCACGTTGAAAAGCACGTAAGTATGACGTAGGACGCCTTAAAGCTCCAAACAACACATTACAACACCGTACGAAACCATAAAACTCCATAATAAACCTAAAGTAATTGTCCAAGGCCTTTCAAGATCGTACGATAACATCAGGACTTGTTACGACGCTGTATGCGATGTTTGCAACATGAAAAGCAATTTATAATAATGTAGGACGCGTTACAACTTCTAAGAACACCTTACATCACCGTTCCAAACATTAATTAAAACTCCATAATAAACCTAATGAATTAATCCGAGTCATTTAATCATCGTACTACAACTTAGAATATCTTACGACTCTGTATGCCACATTAGCAACTTGAAAAGCATGTTACTATAATGTACGACACCTCACAACTCCTAACAACACTTTACAATACCATATGTAAACATAAAACCTATAATAAACCTAATGAATTCGTCCGAGTCCTTTGAACATCGTATTACAAGTTAGGTCATCTTAAGACTCTATATGGCATATTAGCACGTTGAAAAGCGCGTAAGTATGACGTAGGACGCCTTAAAGCTCCAAACAACACATTACAACACCGTACGAAACCATAAAACTCCATAATAAACCTAATGTAATTGTCCAAGGCCTTCCAAGATCGTACGATAACATCAGGACTTGTTACGACGCTTTATGCGACGTTTGCAACATGAAAAGCAATTTATAATAATGTAGGATGCGTTACAACTTTTAAGAACACCTTACATCACCGTTCCAAACATTAATTAAAACTCCATAATAAACCTAATGAATTAATCCGAGTCATTTAATCATCGTACGACAACTTAGAATATCTTACGACTCTGTATGCCACATTAGCAACTTGAAAAGCATGTTACTATAATGTACGACACCTCACAACTCCTAACAACACTTTACAATACCATATGTAAACATAAAACCTATAATAAACCTAATGAATTCGTCCGAGTCCTTTGAACATCGTATTACAAGTTAGGTCATCTTAAGACTCTATATGGCATATTAGCACGTTGAAAAGCGCGTAAGTATGACGTAGGACGCCTTAAAGCTCCAAACAACACATTACAACACCGTATGAAACCATAAAACTCCATAATAAACCTAATGTAATTGTCCAAGGCCTTTCAAGATCGTACGATAACATCAGGACTTGTTACGACGCTGTATGCGATGTTTGCAACATGAAAAGCAATTTATAATAATGTAGGACCCGTTACAACTTCTAAGAACACCTTACATCACCGTTCCAAACATTAATTAAAACTCCATAATAAACCTAATGAATTAATCCGAGTCATTTAATCATCGTACTACAACTTAGAATATCTTACGACTCTGTATGCCAAATTAGCAACTTGAAAAGCATGTTACTATAATGTACGACACCTCACAACTCCTAACAACACTTTACAATACCATATGTAAACATAAAACCTATAATAAACCTAATGAATTCGTCCGAGTCCTTTGAACATCGTATTACAAGTTAGGTCATCTTAAGACTCTATATGGCATATTAGCACGTTGAAAAGCGCGTAAGTATGACGTAGGACGCCTTAAAGCTCCAAACAACACATTACAACACCGTACGAAACCATAAAACTCCATAATAAACCTAATGTAATTGTCCAAGGCCTTCCAAGATCGTACGATAACATCAGGACTTGTTACGACGCTTTATGCGACGTTTGCAACATGAAAAGCAATTTATAATAATGTAGGATGCGTTACAACTTTTAAGAACACCTTACATCACCGTTCCAAACATTAATTAAAACTCCATAATAAACCTAATGAATTAATCCGAGTCATTTAATGATCGTACGACAACTTAGAATATCTTACGACTCTGTATGCCACATTAGCAACTTGAAAAGCATGTTACTATAATGTACGACACCTCACAACTCCTAACAACACTTTACAATACCATATGTAAACATAAAACCTATAATAAACCTAATGAATTCGTCCGAGTCCTTTGAACATCGTATTACAAGTTAGGTCATCTTAAGACTCTATATGGCATATTAGCACGTTGAAAAGCGCGTAAGTATGACGTAGGACGCCTTAAAGCTCCAAACAACACATTACAACACCGTACGAAACCATAAAACTCCATAATAAACCTAATGTAATTGTCCAAGGCCTTCCAAGATCGTACGATAACATCAGGACTTGTTACGACGCTTTATGCGACGTTTGCAACATGAAAAGCAATTTATAATAATGTAGGATGCGTTACAACTTTTAAGAACACCTTACATCACCGTTCCAAACATTAATTAAAACTCCATAATAAACCTAATGAATTAATCCGAGTCATTTAATGATCGTACGACAACTTAGAATATCTTACGACTCTGTATGCCACATTAGCAACTTGAAAAGCATGTTACTATAATGTACGACACCTCACAACTCCTAACAACACTTTACAATACCATATGTAAACATAAAACCTATAATAAACCTAATGAATTCGTCCGAGTCCTTTGAACATCGTATTACAAGTTAGGTCATCTTAAGACTCTATATGGCATATTAGCACGTTGAAAAGCGCGTAAGTATGACGTAGGACGCCTTAAAGCTCCAAACAACACATTACAACACCGTACGAAACCATAAAACTCCATAATAAACCTAATGTAATTGTCCAAGGCCTTCCAAGATCGTACGATAACATCAGGACTTGTTACGACGCTTTATGCGACGTTTGCAACATGAAAAGCAATTTATAATAATGTAGGATGCGTTACAACTTTTAAGAACACCTTACATCACCGTTCCAAACATTAATTAAAACTCCATAATAAACCTAATGAATTAATCCGAGTCATTTAATCATCGTACGACAACTTAGAATATCTTACGACTCTGTATGCCACATTAGCAACTTGAAAAGCATGTTACTATAATGTACGACACCTCACAACTCCTAACAACACTTTACAATACCGTATGTAAACATAAAATCTATAATAAACCTAATGAATTCGTCCGAGTCCTTTGAACATCGTATTACAAGTTAGGTCATCTTAAGACTCTATATGGCATATTAGCACGTTGAAAAGCGCGTAAGTATGACGTAGGACGCCTTAAAGCTCCAAACAACACATTACAACACCGTACGAAACCATAAAACTCCATAATAAACCTAATGTAATTGTCCAAGGCCTTTCAAGATCGTACGATAACATCAGGACTTAGTACGACGCTTTATGCGACGTTTGCAACATGAAAAGCAATTTATAATAATGTAGGACGCGTTACAACTTTTAAGAACACCTTACATCACCGTTCCAAACATTAATTAAAACTCCATAATAAACCTAATGAATTAATCCGAGTCATTTAATCATCGTACTACAACTTAGAATATCTTACGACTCTGTATGCCACATTAGCAACTTGAAAAGCATGTTACTATAATGTACGACACCTCACAACTCCTAACAACACTTTACAATACCATATGTAAACATAAAACCTATAATAAACCTAATGAATTCGTCCGAGTCCTTTGAACATCGTATTACAAGTTAGGTCATCTTAAGACTCTATATGGCATATTAGCACGTTGAAAAACGCGTAAGTATGACGTAGGACGCCTTAAAGCTCCAAACAACACATTACAACACCGTACGAAACCATAAAACTCCATAATAAACCTAATGTAATTGTCCAAGGCCTTCCAAGATCGTACGATAACATCAGGACTTGTTACGACGCTTTATGCGACGTTTGCAACATGAAAAGCAATTTATAATAATGTAGGATGCGTTACAACTTTGAAGAACACCTTACATCACCGTTCCAAACATTAATTAAAACTCCATAATAAACCTAATGAATTAATCCGAGTCATTTAATCATCGTACGACAACTTAGAATATCTTACGACTCTGTATGCCACATTAGCAACTTGAAAAGCATGTTACTATAATGTACGACACCTCACAACTCCTAACAACACTTTACAATACCGTATGTAAACATAAAATCTATAATAAACCTAATGAATTCGTCCGAGTCCTTTGAACATCGTATTACAAGTTAGGTCATCTTAAGACTCTATATGGCATATTAGCACGTTGAAAAGCGCGTAAGTATGACGTAGGACGCCTTAAAGCTCCAAACAACACATTACAACACCGTACGAAACCATAAAACTCCATAATAAACCTAATGTAATTGTCCAAGGCCTTTCAAGATCGTACGATAACATCAGGACTTAGTACGACGCTTTATGCGACGTTTGCAACATGAAAAGCAATTTATAATAATGTAGGACGCGTTACAACTTTTAAGAACACCTTACATCACCGTTCCAAACATTTATTTAAACTCCATAATAAACCTAATGAATTAATCCGAGTCATTTAATCATCGTACTACAACTTAGAATATCTTACGACTCTGTATGCCACATTAGCAACTTGAAAAGCATGTTACTATAATGTACGACACCTCACAACTCCTAACAACACTTTACAATACCATATGTAAAATAAAACCTATAATAAACCTAATGAATTCGTCCGAGTCCTTTGAACATCGTATTACAAGTTAGGTCATCTTAAGACTCTATATGGCATATTAGCACGTTGAAAAGCGCGTAAGTATGACGTAGGACGCCTTAAAGCTCCAAACAACACATTACAACACCGTACGAAACCATAAAACTCCATAATAAACCTAATGTAATTGTCCAAGGCCTTTCAAGATCGTACGATAACATCAGGACTTGTTACGACGCTGCATGCGATGTTTGCAACATGAAAAGCAATTTATAATAATGTAGGACGCGTTACAACTTCTAAGAACACCTTACATCACCGTTCCAATCATTAAAACTCCATAATAAACCTAATGAATTCATCCAAGTCATTTAATCATCGTACGACAACTTAGAATATCTTACGACTCTGTATGCTACATTAGCAACTTGAAAAGCATGTTACTATAATGTACGACACCTCACAACTCCTAACAACACCTTACAATACCGTAAGTAAACATAAAATCCATAATAAACCTAATGAATTCGTCCGAGTCCTTTGAACAACGTATTACAAGTTAGATCATCTTAAGACTCTATATGACATATTAGCACGTTGAAAAGCACGTAAGTATGACGTAGGACGCCTTAAAGCTCCAAACAACACATTACAACACCGTACGAAACCATAAAACTCCATAATAAACCTAATGTAATTGTCCAAGGCCTTTCAAGATCGTACGATAACATCAGGACTTGTTACGACGCTGTATGCGATGTTTGCAACATGAAAAGCAATTTATAATAATGTAGGACGCGTTACAACTGCTAAGAACACCTTACATCACCGTTCTAAACATTAAAACTCCATAATAAACCTAATGAATTCATCCGAGTCATTTAATCATCGTACGACAACTTAGAATATCTTACGACTCTATATGCCACATTAGCAAATTGAAAAGCATGTTACTATAATGTACGACACCTCACAACTCCTAACAACACCTTACAATACCGTAAGTAAACGTAAAATCCATAATAAACCTAATGAATTTGTCCGAGTCCTTTGAACATCGTATTACAAGTTAGGTAATCTTAAGAATCTGTATGACATATTAGCACGTTGAAAAGCACGTAAGTATGACGTAGGACGCCTTAAAGCTACAAACAACACCTTACAACACCGTACGAAACCATAAAACTCCATAATAAACCTAATGAATTTGTCCAAGTCCATTGAAAATCGTAAGATAACTCAGGATTTGTTACGACTCTGTATGCGACATTAGCAACATGAAAAACAATTTATAATAATGTAGGACGCGTTACAACTTTTAAGAACACCTTACATCACCGTTCGAAACATTAAAACTCCATAATAAACCTAATGAATTCATCCAAGTCATTTAATAATCGTACGACAACTTAGATTATCTTACGACTCTGTATGCTACATTAGCAACTTGAAAAGCATGTTACTATAATGTACGACACCTCACAACTCCTAACAACACCTTACAATACCGTAAGTAAACATAAAATCCATAATAAACCTAATGAATTCGTCCGAGTCCTTTGAACATTGTATTACAAGTTAGTTCATCTTAAGACTCTATATGTCATATTAGCACGTTGAAGAGCACGTAAGAATGACGTAGGACACCTTAAAGCTCCAAACAACACATTACAACACCGTACGAAATCATAAAACTCCATAATAAACCTAATGTAATTGTCCAAGGCCTTTCAAGATCGTACGATAACATCAGGACTTGTTACGACGCTGTATGCGACGTTTGCAACCTGAAAAGCAATTTATAATAATGTAGTACGCGTTACAACTTCTAAGAACACCTTACATCACCGTTCCAAACATTAAAACTCCATAATAAACCTAATGAATTCATCCGAGTCATTTAATCATCCTACGACAACTTAGAATATCTTACGACTCTATATGCCACATTAGCAAATTGAAAAGCATGTTACTATAATGTACGACACCTCACAACTCCTAACAACACCTTACAATACCGTAAGTAAACGTAAAATCCATAATAAACCTAATGAATTCGTCCGAGTCCTTTGAACATCGTATTACTAGTTAGGTAATCTTAAGAATCTGTATGACATATTAGCACGTTGAAAAGCACGTAAGTATGACGTAGGACGCCTTAAAGCTGCAAACAGCACCTTACAACACCGTACGAAACTATAAAACTTCATAATAAACCTATTGAATTTGTCCAAGTCCATTGTAAATCGTAAGATAACTCAGGACTTGTTACGACTCTGTATGCGACATTAGCAACATGAAAAACAATTTATAATAATGTAGGATGCGTTACAACTTTTAAGAACACCTTACATCACCGTTCGAAACTCTAAAACTCCATAATAAACCTAATGAATTCATCCAAGTCATTTAATCATCGTACGACAACTTAGAATATCTTACGACTCTGTATGCTACATTAGCAACTTGAAAAGCATGTTACTATAATGTACGACACCTCACAACTCCTAACAACACCTTACAATACCGTAAGTAAACATAAAATCCATAATAAACCTAATGAATTCGTCCGAGTCCTTTGAACAACGTATTACAAGTTAGATCATCTTAAGACTCTATATGACATATTAGCATGTTGAAAAGCACGTAAGTATGATGTAGGACGCCTTAAAGCTCCAAACAACACATTACAACACCGTACGAAACCATAAAACTCCATAATAAACCTAATGTAATTGTCCAAGGCCTTTCAAGATCGTACGATAACATCAGGACTTGTTACGACGCTGTATGCGATGTTTGCAACATGAAAAGCAATTTATAATAATGTAGGACGCGTTACAACTTCTAAGAACACCTTACATCACCGTTCTAAACATTAAAACTCCATAATAAACCTAATGAATTCATCCGAGTCATTTAATCATCGTACGACAACTTAGAATATCTTACGACTCTATATGCCACATTAGCAAATTGAAAAGCATGTTACTATAATGTACGACACCACACAACTCCTAACAACACCTTACAATACCGTAAGTAAACGTAAAATCCATAATAAACCTAATGAATTTGTCCGAGTCCTTTGAACATCGTATTACAAGTTAGGTAATCTTAAGAATCTGTATGACATATTAGCACGTTGAAAAGCACGTAAGTATGACGTAGGACGCCTTAAAGCTACAAACAACACCTTACAACACCGTACGAAACCATAAAACTCCATAATAAACCTAATGAATTTGTCCAAGTCCATTGAAAATCGTAAGATAACTCAGGATTTGTTACGACTCTGTATGCGACATTAGCAACATGAAAAACAATTTATAATAATGTAGGATGCGTTACAACTTTTAAGAACACCTTACATCACCGTTCGAAACTCTAAAACTCCATAATAAACCTAATGAATTCATCCAAGTCATTTAATCATCGTACGACAACTTAGAATATCTTACGACTCTGTATGCTACATTAGCAACTTGAAAAGCATGTTACTATAATGTACGACACCTCACAACTCCTAACAACACCTTACAATACCGTAAGTAAACATAAAATCCATAATAAACCTAATGAATTCGTCCGAGTCCTTTGAACAACGTATTACAAGTTAGATCATCTTAAGACTCTATATGACATATTAGCATGTTGAAAAGCACGTAAGTATGACGTAGGACGCCTTAAAGCTCCAAACAACACATTACAACACCGTACGAAACCATAAAACTCCATAATAAACCTAATGTAATTGTCCAAGGCCTTTCAAGATCGTACGATAACATCAGGACTTGTTACGACGCTGTATGCGATGTTTGCAACATGAAAAGCAATTTATAATAATGTAGGACGCGTTACAACTTCTAAGAACACCTTACATCACCGTTCTAAACATTAAAACTCCATAATAAACCTAATGAATTCATCCGAGTCATTTAATCATCGTACGACAACTTAGAATATCTTACGACTCTATATGCCACATTAGCAAATTGAAAAGCATGTTACTATAATGTACGACACCACACAACTCCTAACAACACCTTACAATACCGTAAGTAAACGTAAAATCCATAATAAACCTAATGAATTTGTCCGAGTCCTTTGAACATCGTATTACAAGTTAGGTAATCTTAAGAATCTGTATGACATATTAGCACGTTGAAAAGCACGTAAGTATGACGTAGGACGCCTTAAAGCTACAAACAACACCTTACAACACCGTACGAAACCATAAAACTCCATAATAAACCTAATGAATTTGTCCAAGTCCATTGAAAATCGTAAGATAACTCAGGATTTGTTACGACTCTGTATGCGACATTAGCAACATGAAAAACAATTTATAATAATGTAGGATGCGTTACAACTTTTAAGAACACCTTACATCACCGTTCGAAACTCTAAAACTCCATAATAAACCTAATGAATTCATCCAAGTCATTTAATCATCGTACGACAACTTAGAATATCTTACGACTCTGTATGCTACATTAGCAACTTGAAAAGCATGTTACTATAATGTACGACACCTCACAACTCCTAACAACACCTTACAATACCGTAAGTAAACATAAAATCCATAATAAACCTAATGAATTCGTCCGAGTCCTTTGAACAACGTATTACAAGTTAGATCATCTTAAGACTCTATATGACATATTAGCATGTTGAAAAGCACGTAAGTATGACGTAGGACGCCTTAAAGCTCCAAACAACACATTACAACACCGTACGAAACCATAAAACTCCATAATAAACCTAATGTAATTGTCCAAGGCCTTTCAAGATCGTACGATAACATCAGGACTTGTTACGACGCTGTATGCGATGTTTGCAACATGAAAAGCAATTTATAATAATGTAGGACGCGTTACAACTTCTAAGAACACCTTACATCACCGTTCTAAACATTAAAACTCCATAATAAACCTAATGAATTCATCCGAGTCATTTAATCATCGTACGACAACTTAGAATATCTTACGACTCTATATGCCACATTAGCAAATTGAAAAGCATGTTACTATAATGTACGACACCACACAACTCCTAACAACACCTTACAATACCGTAAGTAAACGTAAAATCCATAATAAACCTAATGAATTTGTCCGAGTCCTTTGAACATCGTATTACAAGTTAGGTAATCTTAAGAATCTGTATGACATATTAGCACGTTGAAAAGCACGTAAGTATGACGTAGGACGCCTTAAAGCTACAAACAACACCTTACAACACCGTACGAAACCATAAAACTCCATAATAAACCTAATGAATTTGTCCAAGTCCATTGAAAATCGTAAGATAACTCAGGATTTGTTACGACTCTGTATGCGACATTAGCAACATGAAAAACAATTTATAATAATGTAGGACGCGTTACAACTTTTAAGAACACCTTACATCACCGTTCGAAACATTAAAACTCCATAATAAACCTAATGAATTCATCCAAGTCATTTAATAATCGTACGACAACTTAGATTATCTTACGACTCTGTATGCTACATTAGCAACTTGAAAAGCATGTTACTATAATGTACGACACCTCACAACTCCTAACAACACCTTACAATACCGTAAGTAAACATAAAATCCATAGTAAACCTAATGAATTCGTCCGAGTCCTTTGAACATTGTATTACAAGTTAGTTCATCTTAAGACTCTATATGTCATATTAGCACGTTGAAGAGCACGTAAGAATGACGTAGGACACCTTAAAGCTCCAAACAACACATTACAACACCGTACGAAATCATAAAACTCCATAATAAACCTAATGTAATTGTCCAAGGCCTTTCAAGATCGTACGATAACATCAGGACTTGTTACGACGCTGTATGCGAAGTTTGCAACCTGAAAAGCAATTTATAATAATGTAGTACGCGTTACAACTTCTAAGAACACCTTACATCACCGTTCCAAACATTAAAACTCCATAATAAACCTAATGAATTCATCCGAGTCATTTAATCATCGTACGATAACTTAGAATATCTTACGACTCTATATGCCACATTAGCAAATTGAAAAGCATGTTACTATAATGTACGACACCTCACAACTCCTAACAACACCTTACAATACCGAAAGTAAACGTAAAATCCATAATAAACCTAATGAATTCGTCCGAGTCCTTTGAACATCGTATTACTAGTTAGGTAATCTTAAGAATCTGTATGACATATTAGCACGTTGAAAAGCACGTAAGTTTGACGTAGGACGCCTTAAAGCTGCAAACAGCACCTTACAACACCGTACGAAACTATAAAACTTCATAATAAACCTATTGAATTTGTCCAAGTCCATTGTAAATCGTAAGATAACTCAGGACTTGTTACGACTCTGTATGCGACATTAGCAACATGAAAAACAATTTATAATAATGTAGGATGCGTTACAACTTTTAAGAACACCTTACATCACCGTTCCAAACATTAATTAAAACTCCATAATAAACCTAATGAATTAATCCGAGTCATTTAATCATCGTACTACAACTTAGAATATCTTACGACTCTGTATGCCACATTAGCAACTTGAAAAGCATGTTACTATAATGTACGACACCTCACAACTCCTAACAACACTTTACAATACCATATGTAAGCATAAAACCTATAATAAACCTAATGAATTCGTCCGAGTCCTTTGAACATCGTATTACAAGTTAGGTCATCTTAAGACTCTATATGGCATATTAGCACGTTGAAAAGCGCGTAAGTATGACGTAGGACGCCTTAAAGCTCCAAACAACACATTACAACACCGTACGAAACCATAAAACTCCATAATAAACCTAATGTAATTGTCCAAGGCCTTTCAAGATCGTACGATAACATCAGGACTTAGTACGACGCTTTATGCGACGTTTGCAACATGAAAAGCAATTTATAATAATGTAGGACGCGTTACAACTTTTATGAACACCTTACATCACTGTTCCAAACATTAATTAAAACTCCATAATAAACCTAATGAATTAATCCGAGTCATTTAATCATCGTACTACAACTTAGAATATCTTACGACTCTGTATGCCACATTAGCAACTTGAAAAGCATGTTACTATAATGTACGACACCTCACAACTCCTAACAACACTTTACAATACCATATGTAAACATAAAACCTATAATAAACCTAATGAATTCGTCCGAGTCCTTTGAACATCGTATTACAAGTTAGGTCATCTTAAGACTCTATATGGCATATTAGCACGTTGAAAAGCGTGTAAGTATGACGTAGGACGCCTTAAAGCTCCAAACAACACATTACAACACCGTACGAAACCATAAAACTCCATAATAAACCTAATGTAATTGTCCAAGGCCTTCCAAGATCGTACGATAACATCAGGACTTGTTACGACGCTTTATGCGACGTTTGCAACATGAAAAGCAATTTATAATAATGTAGGATGCGTTACAACTTTTAAGAACACCTTACATCACCGTTCCAAACATTAATTAAAACTCCATAATAAACCTAATGATTTAATCCGAGTCATTTAATCATCGTACGACAACTTAGAATATCTTACGACTCTATATGCCACATTAGCAACTTGAAAAGCATGTTACTATAATGTACGACACCTCACAACTCCTAACAACACTTTACAATACCGTATGTAAACATAAAATCTATAATAAACCTAATGAATTCGTCCGAGTCCTTTGAACATCGTATTACAAGTTAGGTCATCTTAAGACTCTATATGGCATATTAGCACGTTGAAAAGCACGTAAGTATGACGTAGGACGCCTTAAAGCTCCAAACAACACATTACAACACCGTACGAAACCATAAAACTCCATAATAAACCTAATGTAATTGTCCAAGGCCTTTCAAGATCGTACGATAACATCAGGACTTAGTACGACGCTTTATGCGACGTTTGCAACATGAAAAGCAATTTATAATAATGTAGGACGCGTTACAACTTTTAAGAACACCTTACATCACCGTTCCAAACATTAATTAAAACTCCATAATAAACCTAATGAATTAATCCGAGTCATTTAATCATCGTACTACAACTTAGAATATCTTACGACTCTGTATGCCACATTAGCAACTTGAAAAGCATGTTACTATAATGTACGACACCTCACAACTCCTAACAACACTTTACAATACCATATGTAAGCATAAAACCTATAATAAACCTAATGAATTCGTCCGAGTCCTTTGAACATCGTATTACAAGTTAGGTCATCTTAAGACTCTATATGGCATATTAGCACGTTGAAAAGCGCGTAAGTATGACGTAGGACGCCTTAAAGCTCCAAACAACACATTACAACACCGTACGAAACCATAAAACTCCATAATAAACCTAATGTAATTGTCCAAGGCCTTCCAAGATCGTACGATAACATCAGGACTTGTTACGACGCTTTATGCGACGTTTGCAACATGAAAAGCAATTTATAATAATGTAGGATGCGTTACAACTTTTAAGAACACCTTACATCACCGTTCCAAACATTAATTAAAACTCCATAATAAACCTAATGAATTAATCCGAGTCATTTAATCATCGTACGACAACTTAGAATATCTTACGACTCTGTATGCCACATTAGCAACTTGAAAAGCATGTTACTATAATGTACGACACCTCACAACTCCTAACAACACTTTACAATACCGTATGTAAACATAAAATCTATAATAAACCTAATGAATTCGTCCGAGTCCTTTGAACATCGTATTACAAGTTAGGTCATCTTAAGACTCTATATGGCATATTAGCACGTTGAAAAGCGCGTAAGTATGACGTAGGACGCCTTAAAGCTCCAAACAACACATTACAACACCGTACGAAACCATAAAACTCCATAATAAACCTAATGTACTTGTCCAAGGCCTTTCAAGATCGTACGATAACATCAGGACTTGTTTCGACGCTGTATGCGACGTTTGCAACATGAAAAGCAATTTATAATAATGTACGACGCGTTACAACTTTTAAGAACACCTTACATCACCGTTCCAAACATTAAAACTCCATAATAAACCTAATGAATTAATCCGAGTCATTTAATCATCGTACGACAACTTAGAATATCTTACGACTCTGTATGCCACATTAGCAACTTGAAAAGCATGTTACTATAATGTACGACACCTCACAACTCCTAACTACACTTTTCAATACTGTATGTAAACATAAAATCTATAATAAACCTAATGAATTAGTCCGAGTCCTTTGAACATCGTATTACAAGTTAGGTCATCTTAAGACTCTATGTGGCATATTAGCACGTTGAAAAGCGCGTAAGTATGACGTAGGACGCCTTAAAGCTCCAAACAACACATTACAACACCGTACGAAACCATAAAACTCCATAATAAACCTAATGTAATTGTCCAAGGCCTTCCAAGATCGTACGATAACATCAGGACTTGTTACGATGCTTTATGCGACGTTTGCAACATGAAAAGCAATTTATAATAATGTGGGATGCGTTACAACTTTTAAGAACACCTTACATCACCGTTCCAAACATTAATTAAAACTCCATAATAAACCTAATGAATTAATCCGAGTCATTTAATCATCGTACGACAACTTAGAATATCTTACGACTCTGTATGCCACATTAGCAACTTGAAAAGCATGTTACTATAATGTACGACACCTCACAACTCCTAACTACACTTTTCAATACTGTATGTAAACATAAAATCTATAATAAACCTAATGAATTAGTCCGAGTCCTTTGAACATCGTATTACAAGTTAGGTCATCTTAAGACTCTATGTGGCATATTAGCACGTTGAAAAGCGCGTAAGTATGACGTAGGACGCCTTAAAGCTCCAAACAACACATTACAACACCGTACGAAACCATAAAACTCCATAATAAACCTAATGTAATTGTCCAAGGCCTTTCAAGATCGTACGATAACATCAGGACTTGTTTCGACGCTGTATGCGACGTTTGCAACATGAAAAGCAATTTATAATAATGTACGACGCGTTACAACTTTTAAGAACACCTTACATCACCGTTCCAAACATTAAAACTCCATAATAAACCTAATGAATTCATCCAAGTCATTTAATAATCGTACGACAACTTAGATTATCTTACGATTCTGTATGCTACATTAGCAACTTGAAAAGCATGTTACTATAATGTACGACACCTCACAACTCCTAACAACACCTTACAATACCGTAAGTAAACATAAAATCCATAGTAAACCTAATGAATTCGTCCGAGTCCTTTGAACATTGTATTACAAGTTAGTTCATCTTAAGACTCTATATGTCATATTAGCACGTTGAAGAGCACGTAAGAATGACGTAGGACACCTTAAAGCTCCAAACAACACATTACAACACCGTACGAAATCATAAAACTCCATAATAAACCTAATGTAATTGTCCAAGGCCTTTCAAGATCGTACGATAACATCAGGACTTGTTACGACGCTGTATGCGAAGTTTGCAACCTGAAAAGCAATTTATAATAATGTAGTACGCGTTACAACTTCTAAGAACACCTTACATCACCGTTCCAAACATTAAAACTCCATAATAAACCTAATGAATTCATCCGAGTCATTTAATCATCGTACGACAACTTAGAATATCTTACGACTCTATATGCCACATTAGCAAATTGAAAAGCATGTTACTATAATGTACGACACCTCACAACTCCTAACAACACCTTACAATACCGAAAGTAAACGTAAAATCCATAATAAACCTAATGAATTCGTCCGAGTCCTTTGAACATCGTATTACTAGTTAGGTAATCTTAAGAATCTGTATGACATATTAGCACGTTGAAAAGCACGTAAGTTTGACGTAGGACGCCTTAAAGCTGCAAACAGCACCTTACAACACCGTACGAAACTATAAAACTTCATAATAAACCTATTGAATTTGTCCAAGTCCATTGTAAATCGTAAGATAACTCAGGACTTGTTACGACTCTGTATGCGACATTAGCAACATGAAAAACAATTTATAATAATGTAGGATGCGTTACAACTTTTAAGAACACCTTACATCATCGTTCCAAACATTAATTAAAACTCCATAATAAACCTAATGAATTAATCCGAGTCATTTAATCATCGTACTACAACTTAGAATATCTTACGACTCTGTATGCCACATTAGCAACTTGAAAAGCATGTTACTATAATGTACGACACCTCACAACTCCTAACAACACTTTACAATACCATATGTAAGCATAAAACCTATAATAAACCTAATGAATTCGTCCGAGTCCTTTGAACATCGTATTACAAGTTAGGTCATCTTAAGACTCTATATGGCATATTAGCACGTTGAAAAGCGTGTAAGTATGACGTAGGACGCCTTAAAGCTCCAAACAACACATTACAACACCGTACGAAACCATAAAACTCCATAATAAACCTAATGTAATTGTCCAAGGCCTTTCAAGATCGTACGATAACATCAGGACTTAGTACGACGCTTTATGCGACGTTTGCAACATGAAAAGCAATTTATAATAATGTAGGACGCGTTACAACTTTTATGAACACCTTACATCACTGTTCCAAACATTAATTAAAACTCCATAATAAACCTAATGAATTAATCCGAGTCATTTAATCATCGTACTACAACTTAGAATATCTTACGACTCTGTATGCCACATTAGCAACTTGAAAAGCATGTTACTATAATGTACGACACCTCACAACTCCTAACAACACTTTACAATACCATATGTAAACATAAAACCTATAATAAACCTAATGAATTCGTCCGAGTCCTTTGAACATCGTATTACAAGTTAGGTCATCTTAAGACTCTATATGGCATATTAGCACGTTTAAAAGCGTGTAAGTATGACGTAGGACGCCTTAAAGCTCCAAACAACACATTACAACACCGTACGAAACCATAAAACTCCATAATAAACCTAATGTAATTGTCCAAGGCCTTCCAAGATCGTACGATAACATCAGGACTTGTTACGACGCTTTATGCGACGTTTGCAACATGAAAAGCAATTTATAATAATGTAGGATGCGTTACAACTTTTAAGAACACCTTACATCACCGTTCCAAACATTAATTAAAACTCCATAATAAACCTAATGAATTAATCCGAGTCATTTAATCATCGTACGACAACTTAGAATATCTTACGACTCTATATGCCACATTAGCAACTTGAAAAGCATGTTACTATAATGTACGACACCTCACAACTCCTAACAACACTTTACAATACCGTATGTAAACATAAAATCTATAATAAACCTAATGAATTCGTCCGAGTCCTTTGAACATCGTATTACAAGTTAGGTCATCTTAAGACTCTATATGGCATATTAGCACGTTGAAAAGCACGTAAGTATGACGTAGGACGCCTTAAAGCTCCAAACAACACATTACAACACCGTACGAAACCATAAAACTCCATAATAAACCTAATGTAATTGTCCAAGGCCTTTCAAGATCGTACGATAACATCAGGACTTAGTACGACGCTTTATGCGACGTTTGCAACATGAAAAGCAATTTATAATAATGTAGGACGCGTTACAACTTTTAAGAACACCTTACATCACCGTTCCAAACATTAATTAAAACTCCATAATAAACCTAATGAATTAATCCGAGTCATTTAATCATCGTACTACAACTTAGAATATCTTACGACTCTGTATGCCACATTAGCAACTTGAAAAGCATGTTACTATAATGTACGACACCTCACAACTCCTAACAACACTTTACAATACCATATGTAAGCATAAAACCTATAATAAACCTAATGAATTCGTCCGAGTCCTTTGAACATCGTATTACAAGTTAGGTCATCTTAAGACTCTATATGGCATATTAGCACGTTGAAAAGCGCGTAAGTATGACGTAGGACGCCTTAAAGCTCCAAACAACACATTACAACACCGTACGAAACCATAAAACTCCATAATAAACCTAATGTAATTGTCCAAGGCCTTCCAAGATCGTACGATAACATCAGGACTTGTTACGACGCTTTATGCGACGTTTGCAACATGAAAAGCAATTTATAATAATGTAGGATGCGTTACAACTTTTAAGAACACCTTACATCACCGTTCCAAACATTAAAACTCCATAATAAACCTAATGAATTAATCCGAGTCATTTAATCATCGTACGACAACTTAGAATATCTTACGACTCTGTATGCCACATTAGCAACTTGAAAAGCATGTTACTATAATGTACGACACCTCACAACTCCTAACTACACTTTTCAATACTGTATGTAAACATAAAATCTATAATAAACCTAATGAATTAGTCCGAGTCCTTTGAACATCGTATTACAAGTTAGGTCATCTTAAGACTCTATGTGGCATATTAGCACGTTGAAAAGCGCGTAAGTATGTCGTAGGACGCCTTAAAGCTCCAAACAACACATTACAACACCGTACGAAACCATAAAACTCCATAATAAACCTAATGTAATTGTCCAAGGCCTTCCAAGATCGTACGATAACATCAGGACTTGTTACGACGCTTTATGCGACGTTTGCAACATGAAAAGCAATTTATAATAATGTAGGATGCGTTACAACTTTTAAGAACACCTTACATCACCGTTCCAAACATTAATTAAAACTCCATAATAAACCTAATGAATTAATCCGAGTCATTTAATCATCGTACGACAACTTAGAATATCTTACGACTCTGTATGCCACATTAGCAACTTGAAAAGCATGTTACTATAATGTACGACACCTCACAACTCCTAACTACACTTTTCAATACTGTATGTAAACATAAAATCTATAATAAACCTAACGAATTAGTCCGAGTCCTTTGAACATCGTATTACAAGTTAGGTCATCTTAAGACTCTATGTGGCATATTAGCACGTTGAAAAGCGCGTAAGTATGACGTAGGACGCCTTAAAGCTCCAAACAACACATTACAACACCGTACGAAACCATAAAACTCCATAATAAACCTAATGTAATTGTCCAAGGCCTTTCAAGATCGTACGATAACATCAGGACTTGTTTCGACGCTGTATGCGACGTTTGCAACATGAAAAGCAATTTATAATAATGTACGACGCGTTACAACTTTTAAGAACACCTTACATCACCGTTCCAAACATTAATTAAAACTCCATAATAAACCTAATGAATTAATCCGAGTCATTTAATCATCGTACTACAACTTAGAATATCTTACGACTCTGTATGCCACATTAGCAACTTGAAAAGCATGTTACTATAATGTACGACACCTCACAACTCCTAACAACACTTTTCAATACCGTATGTAAACATAAAATCTATAATATACCTAATGAATTCGTCCGAGTCCTTTGAACATCGTATTACAAGTTAGGTCATCTTAAGACTCTATATGACATATTAGCACGTTGAAAAGCACGTAAGTTTGACGTAGGACGCCTTAAAGCTCCATACACCACATTACAACACCGTACGAAACCATAAAACTCCATAATAAACCTAATGTAATTGTCCAAGGCCTTCCAAGATCGTACGATAACATCAGGACTTGTTACGACGCTTTATTCGACGTTTGCAACATGAAAAGCAATTTATAATAATGTAGGATGCCTTACAACTTTTAAGAACACCTTACATCACCGTTCCAAACATTAATTAAAACTCCATAATAAACCTAATGAATTAATCCGAGTCATTTAATCATCGTACGACAACTTAGAATATCTTACGACTCTGTATGCCACATTAGCAACTTGAAAAGCATGTTACTATAATGTACGACACCTCACAACTCCTAACAACACTTTACAATACCGTATGTAAACATAAAATCTATAATAAACCTAATGAATTCGTCCGAGTCCTTTGAACATCGTATTACAAGTTAGGTCATCTTAAGACTCTATATGGCATATTAGCACGTTGAAAAGCGCGTAAGTATGACGTAGGACGCCTTAAAGCTCCAAACAACACATTACAACACCGTACGAAACCATAAAACTCCATAATAAACCTAATGTACTTGTCCAAGGCCTTTCAAGATCGTACGATAACATCAGGACTTGTTTCGACGCTGTATGCGACGTTTGCAACATGAAAAGCAATTTATAATAATGTACGACGCGTAACAACTTTTAAGAACACCTTACATCACCGTTCCAAACATTAAAACTCCATAATAAACCTAATGAATTAATCCGAGTCATTTAATCATCGTACGACAACTTAGAATATCTTACGACTCTGTATGCCACATTAGCAACTTGAAAAGCATGTTACTATAATGTACGACACCTCATAACTCCTAACTACACTTTTCAATACTGTATGTAAACATAAAATCTATAATAAACCTAATGAATTAGTCCGAGTCCTTTGAACATCGTATTACAAGTTAGGTCATCTTAAGACTCTATATGGCATATTAGCACGTTGAAAAGCGCGTAAGTATGACGTAGGACGCCTTAAAGCTCCAAACAACACATTACAATACCGTACGAAACCATAAAACTCCATAATAAACCTAATGTACTTGTCCAAGGCCTTTCAAGATCGTACGATAACATCAGGACTTGTTTCGACGCTGTATGCGACGTTTGCAACATGAAAAGCAATTTATAATAATGTACGACGCGTAACAACTTTTAAGAACACCTTACATCACCGTTCCAAACATTAAAACTCCATAATAAACCTAATGAATTAATCCGAGTCATTTAATCATCGTACGACAACTTAGAATATCTTACGACTCTGTATGCCACATTAGCAACTTGAAAAGCATGTTACTATAATGTACGACACCTCACAACTCCTAACTACACTTTTCAATACTGTATGTAAACATAAAATCTATAATAAACCTAATGAATTAGTCCGAGTCCTTTGAACATCGTATTACAAGTTAGGTCATCTTAAGACTCTATATGGCATATTAGCACGTTGAAAAGCGCGTAAGTATGACGTAGGACGCCTTAAAGCTCCAAACAACACATTACAACACCGTACGAAACCATAAAACTCCATAATAAACCTAATGTACTTGTCCAAGGCCTTTCAAGATCGTACGATAACATCAGGACTTGTTTCGACGCTGTATGCGACGTTTGCAACATGAAAAGCAATTTATAATAATGTACGACGCGTAACAACTTTTAAGAACACCTTACATCACCGTTCCAAACATTAAAACTCCATAATAAACCTAATGAATTAATCCGAGTCATTTAATCATCGTACGACAACTTAGAATATCTTACGACTCTGTATGCCACATTAGCAACTTGAAAAGCATGTTACTATAATGTACGACACCTCATAACTCCTAACTACACTTTTCAATACTGTATGTAAACATAAAATCTATAATAAACCTAATGAATTAGTCCGAGTCCTTTGAACATCGTATTACAAGTTAGGTCATCTTAAGACTCTATATGGCATATTAGCACGTTGAAAAGCGCGTAAGTATGACGTAGGACGCCTTAAAGCTCCAAACAACACATTACAATACCGTACGAAACCATAAAACTCCATAATAAACCTAATGTACTTGTCCAAGGCCTTTCAAGATCGTACGATAACATCAGGACTTGTTTCGACGCTGTATGCGACGTTTGCAACATGAAAAGCAATTTATAATAATGTACGACGCGTAACAACTTTTAAGAACACCTTACATCACCGTTCCAAACATTAAAACTCCATAATAAACCTAATGAATTAATCCGAGTCATTTAATCATCGTACGACAACTTAGAATATCTTACGACTCTGTATGCCACATTAGCAACTTGAAAAGCATGTTACTATAATGTACGACACCTCACAACTCCTAACTACACTTTTCAATACTGTATGTAAACATAAAATCTATAATAAACCTAATGAATTAGTCCGAGTCCTTTGAACATCGTATTACAAGTTAGGTCATCTTAAGACTCTATGTGGCATATTAGCACGTTGAAAAGCGCGTAAGTATGACGTAGGACGCCTTAAAGCTCCAAACAACACATTACAACACCGTACGAAACCATAAAACTCCATAATAAACCTAATGTAATTGTCCAAGGCCTTTCAAGATCGTACGATAACATCACGACTTGTTTCGACGCTGTATGCGACGTTTGCAACATGAAAAGCAATTTATAATAATGTACGACGCGTTACAACTTTTAAGAACACCTTACATCACCGTTCCAAACATTAAAACTCCATAATAAACCTAATGAATTAATCCGAGTCATTTAATCATCGTACGACAACTTAGAATATCTTACGACTCTGTATGCCACATTAGCAACTTGAAAAGCATGTTACTATAATGTACGACACCTCACAACTCCTAACTACACTTTTCAATACTGTATGTAAACATAAAATCTATAATAAACCTAATGAATTAGTCCGAGTCCTTTGAACATCGTATTACAAGTTAGGTCATCTTAAGACTCTATGTGGCATATTAGCACGTTGAAAAGTGCGTAAGTATGACGTAGGACGCCTTAAAGCTCCAAACAACACATTACAACACCGTACGAAACCATAAAACTCCATAATAAACCTAATGTAATTGTCCAAGGCCTTTCAAGATCGTACGATAACATCAGGACTTGTTTCGACGCTGTATGCGACGTTTGCAACATGAAAAGCAATTTATAATAATGTACGACGCGTTACAACTTTTAAGAACACCTTACATCACCGTTCCAAACATTAAAACTCCATAATAAACCTAATGAATTAATCCGAGTCATTTAATCATCGTACGACAACTTAGAATATCTTACGACTCTGTATGCCACATTAGCAACTTGAAAAGCATGTTACTATAATGTACGACACCTCACAACTCCTAACAACACTTTTCAATACCGTATGTAAACATAAAATCTATAATATACCTAATGAATTCGTCCGAGTCCTTTGAACATCGTATTACAAGTTAGGTCATCTTAAGACTCTATATGACATATTAGCACGTTGAAAAGCACGTAAGTTTGACGTAGGACGCCTTAAAGCTCCATACACCACATTACAACACCGTACGAAACCATAAAACTCCATAATAAACCTAATGTAATTGTCCAAGGCCTTTCAAGATCGTACGATAACATCAGGACTTGTTACGACGCTTTATGCGACGTTTGCAACATGAAAAGAAATTTATAATAATGTAGGACGCGTTACAACTTTTAAGAACACCTTACATCACCGTTCCAAAGATTAAAACTCCATAATAAACCTAATGAATTCATCCGAGTCATTTAAACATCGTACGACAACTTAGAATATCTTATGACTCTGTATGCCACATTAGCAACTTGAAAAGCATGTTACTATAATGTACGACACCTCATAACTCCTAACAACACGTTACAATACCGTAAGTAAACATAAAATCCATAATAAACCTAATGAATTCGTCCGAGTCCTTTGAACATCATATTACAAGTTAGGTCATCTTAAGAATCTGTATGACATATTAGCACGTTGAAAAGCACGTAAGTATAACGTAGGACGCCTTAAAGCTCCAAACAACACATTACAACACCGTACGAAACCATAAAACTCCACAATAAACCTATTGTAATTGTCCAAGTCCTTTCAGGATCGTACGATAACATCAGGACTTGTTACGACGCTATATGCGGCATTAGCAACATGAAAAGCAATTTATAATAATGTAGGACGCGTTACAACTTCAAAGAACAGCTTACATCACCGTTCGAAACATTAAAACTCAATAATAAACCTAATGAATTCCTCCGAGTTATTTAATCATCGTACGATAACTTATAATATCTTACGTCTCTATATGCCACATTAGCAACTTGAAAAGCATGTTACTATAATGTACGGCACCTCACAACTCCTAACAACACCTTACAATACGGTAAGTAAACATAAAATCCATTATAAACCTAATGAATTCGTCTGAGTCCTTTGAACATCGTATTACAAGTTAGGTCATCTTAAGAATCTGTATGACATATTAGCATGTTGAAAAGCACGTAAGTATGACGTAGGACGCCTTAAAGCCGCAAACAACACCTTACAACACCGTACGAAAACATAAAACTCCATAATAAACCTAACGAATATGTCACAGTCCTTTGAAAATCGTAAGATAACTGAGGACTTGTTACGACTCTGTATGCGACATTAGCAACATGAAAAACAATTTATAATAATGTATGACGCGTTACAACTTTTAAGAACACCTTACATCACCGATCAAAACATTAAAACTCCATAATAAACCTAATGCATTTTTCCGAGTCATTTAAACATCGTACGACAGCTTAGAATATCGTACGAGTCTGTATGCCACATTAGCACCTTGAAAAGCATGTTACTATAATGTACGACACCTCACAACTCGTAACAACACCATAAAATACCGTAAGTAAACATAAAATCCATAATAAACCTAATGACTTCGTCCGAGTCCTTTGAACATCGTATTACAAGTTAGGACATCGTAAGACTCTATATGACATATTAGCACGTTGAAAAACACGTAAGTATGACGTAGGACTCCTTAAAGCTCCAAACAACACATTACAACACCGTACGAAACCATAAAACTCCATAATAAACCTAATGAAATTGTCCAAGTCCTTTCAAGATCGTACGATAACATCAGGACTTGTTACGACGCTGTATGCGACATTAGCAACATGATAAGCAATTTATAATAATGTAGGACGCGTTACAACTTCTAAGAACACCTTACATCAACGTTCGATACATTAAAACTCCATAATAAACCTAATAAATTCCTCTGAGTCATTTAATCATCGTACGACAACTTAGAATATCTTACGACTCTTTATGCCACATTAGCAACTTGAAAAGCATGTTACTATAATGTACGACACCTCATAACTCCTAACAACACCTTACAATACCGTAAGTAAACATAAAATCCAAAATAAACCTAATGAATTCGTCCGAGTCCTTTGAACATCGTATTACAAGTTAGGTCATCTTAAGAATCTGTATGACATATTAGCATGTTGAAAAGCACGTAAGTATGACGTAGGACGCCTTAAAGCCGCAAACAAAACCTTACAACACCGTACGAAACCATAAAAATCCATAATAAACCTAACGAATATGTCACAGTCCTTTGAAAATCGTAAGATAACTTAGGACTTGTTACGACTCTATATGCGACATTAGCAACATGAAAAACAATTTATAATAATGTATGACACGTTACAACTTTTAAGAACACCTTACATCACCGTTCGAAACATTAAAACTCCATAATAAACCTAATGAATTTTTCGGAGTCATTTAAACATCGTACGACAGCTTAGAATATCTTACGAGTCTGAATGCCACATTAGCACCTTGAAAAGCATGTTACTATAATATACGACACCTCACAACACCTTACAATACCGAAATAAACATAAAATCCATAATAAACCTAATGAATTCGTCCGAGTCCTTTGAACATCGTATTAAAAGTTAGGTCATCTTAAGAATCTGTATGACATGTTAGCATGTTGAAAAGCACGTAAGTATGACGTAGGACGCCTTAAAGCCGCAAACAACATCTTACAACACCGTACGAAACCATAAAAATCCATAATAAACCTAACGAATATGTCACAGTCCTTTGAAAATCGTAAGATAACTCAGGACTTGTTACGACTCTATATGCGACATTAGCAACATGAAAAACAATTTATAATAATGTATGACGCGTTACAACTTTTAAAAACACCTTACATCACCGTTCGAAACATTAAAACTCCATAATAAACCTAATGAATTTTTCGGAGTCATTTAAACATCGTACGACAGCTTAGAATATCTTACGAGTCTGAATGCCACATTAGCACCTTGAAAAGCATGTTACTATAATATACGACACCTCACAACACCTTACAATACCGAAATAAACATAAAATCCATAATAAACCTAATGAATTCGTCCGAGTCCTTTGAACATCGTATTAAAAGTTAGGTCATCTTAAGAATCTGTATGACATATTAGCATGTTGAAAAGCACGTAAGTATGACGTAGGACGCCTTAAAGCCGCAAACAACACCTTACAACACCGTACGAAACCATAAAAATCCATAATAAACCTAACGAATATGTCACAGTCCTTTGAAAATCGTAAGATAACTCAGGACTTGTTACGACTCTATATGCGACATTAGCAACATGAAAAACAATTTATAATAATGTATGACGCGTTACAACTTTTAAAAACACCTTACATCACCGTTCGAAACATTAAAACTCCATAACAAACCTAATGATTTTTTCGGAGTCATTTAAACATCGTACGACAGCTTAGAATATCTTACGAGTCTGAATGCCACATTAGCACCTTGAAACGCATGTTACTATAATGTACGACACCTCACAACTCCTAACAACACCTTACAATACCGAAATAAACATAAAATCCATAATAAACCTAATGAATTCGTCCGAGTCCTTTGAACATCGTATTACAAGTTAGGTCATCTTAAGAATCTGTATGACATATTAGCATGTTGAAAAGCACGTAAGTATGACGTAGGACGCCTTAAAGCCGCAAACAACACCTTACAACACCGTACGAAACCATAAAAATCCATAATAAACCTAACGAATATGTCACAGTCCTTTGAAAATCGTAAGATAACTTAGGACTTGTTACGACTCTATATGCGACATTAGCAACATGAAAAACAATTTATAATAATGTATGACACGTTACAACTTTTAAGAACACCTTACATCACCGTTCGAAACATTAAAACTCCATAATAAACCTAATGATTTTTTCGGAGTCATTTAAACATCGTACGACAGCTTAGAAAATCTTACGAGTCTGAATGCCACATTAGCACCTTGAAAAGCATGTGACTATAATATACGACACCTCACAACACCTTACAATACCGAAATAAACATAAAATCCATAATAAACCTAATGAATTCGTCCGAGTCCTTTGAACATCGTATTAAAAGTTAGGTCATCTTAAGAATCTGTATGACATATTAGCATGTTGAAAAGCACGTAAGTATGATGTAGGACGCCTTAAAGCCGCAAACAAAACCTTACAACACCGTACGAAACCATAAAAATCCATAATAAACCTAACGAATATGTCACAGTCCTTTGAAAATCGTAAGATAACTCAGGACTTGTTACGACTCTATATGCGACATTAGCAACATGAAAAACAATTTATAATAATGTATGACGCGTTACAACTTTTAAAAACACCTTACATCACCGTTCGAAACATTAAAACTCCATAATAAACCTAATGAATTTTTCGGAGTCATTTAAACATCGTACGACAGCTTAGAATAACTTACGAGTCTGAATGCCACATTAGCACCTTGAAAAGCATGTTACTATAATGTACGACACCTCACAACTCCTAACAACACCTTACAATACCGAAATAAACATAAAATCCATAATAAACCTAATGAATTCGTCCGAGTCCTTTGAACAACGTATTACAAGTTAGGTCATCTTAAGAATCTGTATGACATATTAGCATGTTGAAAAGCACGTAAGTATGACGTAGGACGCCTTAAAGCCGCAAACAACACCTTACAACAACGTACGAAACCATAAAAATCCATAATAAACCTAACGAATATGTCACAGTCCTTTGAAAATCGTAAGATAACTCAGGACTTGTTACGACTCTATATGCGACATTAGCAACATGAAAAACAATTTATAATAATGTATGACGCGTTACAACTTTTAAGAACACCTTACATCACCGTTCGAAACATTAAAACTCCATAATAAACCTAATGAATTTTTCGGAGTCATTTAAACATCGTACGACAGCTTAGAATATCTTACGAGTCTGAATGCCACATTAGCACCTTGAAAAGCATGTTACTATAATATACGACACCTCACAACACCTTACAATACCGAAATAAACATAAAATCCATAATAAACCTAATGAATTCGTCCGAGTCCTTTGAACATCGTATTAGAAGTTAGGTCATCTTAAGAATCTGTATGACATATTAGCATGTTGAAAAGCACGTAAGTATGATGTAGGACGCCTTAAAGCCGCAAACAACACCTTACAACACCGTACGAAACCATAAAAATCCATAATAAACCTAACGAATATGTCACAGTCCTTTGAAAATCGTAAGATAACTCAGGACTTGTTACGACTCTATATGCGACATTAGCAACATGAAAAACAATTTATAATAATGTATGACGCGTTACAACTTTTAAAAACACCTTACATCACCGTTCGAAACATTAAAACACATAATAAACCTAATGAATTTTTCGGAGTCATTTAAACATCGTACGACAGCTTAGAATATCTTACGAGTCTGAATGCCACATTAGCACCTTGAAACGCATGTTACTATAATGTACGACACCTCACAACTCCTAACAACACCTTACAATACCGAAATAAACATAAAATCCATAATAAACCTAATGAATTCGTCCGAGTCCTTTGAACATCGTATTACAAGTTAGGTCATCTTAAGAATCTGTATGACATATTAGCATGTTGAAAAGCACGTAAGTATGACGTAGGACGCCTTAAAGCCACAAACAACACCTTAGAACACCGTACGAAACCATAAAAATCCATAATAAACCTAACGAATATGTCACAGTCCTTTGAAAATCGTAAGATAACTTAGGACTTGTTACGACTCTATATGCGACATTAGCAACATGAAAAACAATTTATAATAATGTATGACGCGTTACAACTTTTAAAAACACCTTACATCACCGTTCGAAACATTAAAACTCCATAATAAACCTAATGATTTTTTCGGAGTCATTTAAACATCGTACGACAGCTTAGAATATCTTACGAGTCTGAATGCCACATTAGCACCTTGAAACGCATGTTACTATAATGTACGACACCTCACAACTCCTAACAACACCTTACAATACCGAAATAAACATAAAATCCATAATAAACCTAATGAATTCGTCCGAGTCCTTTGAACATCGTATTACAAGTTAGGTCATCTTAAGAATCTGTATGACATATTAGCATGTTGAAAAGCACGTAAGTATGACGTAGGACGCCTTAAAGCCGCAAACAACACCTTACAACACCGTACGAAACCATAAAAATCCATAATAAACCTAACGAATATGTCACAGTCCTTTGAAAATCGTAAGATAACTTAGGACTTGTTACGACTCTATATGCGACATTAGCAACATGAAAAACAATTTATAATAATGTATGACACGTTACAACTTTTAAGAACACCTTACATCACCGTTCGAAACATTAAAACTCCATAATAAACCTAATGATTTTTTCGGAGTCATTTAAACATCGTACGACAGCTTAGAATATCTTACGAGTCTGAATGCCACATTAGCACCTTGAAAAGCATGTGACTATAATATACGACACCTCACAACACCTTACAATACCGAAATAAACATAAAATCCATAATAAACCTAATGAATTCGTCCGAGTCCTTTGAACATCGTATTAAAAGTTAGGTCATCTTAAGAATCTGTATGACATATTAGCATGTTGAAAAGCACGTAAGTATGATGTAGGACGCCTTAAAGCCGCAAACAAAACCTTACAACACCGTACGAAACCATAAAAATCCATAATAAACCTAACGAATATGTCACAGTCCTTTGAAAATCGTAAGATAACTCAGGACTTGTTACGACTCTATATGCGACATTAGCAACATGAAAAACAATTTATAATAATGTATGACGCGTTACAACTTTTAAAAACACCTTACATCACCGTTCGAAACATTAAAACTCCATAATAAACCTAATGAATTTTTCGGAGTCATTTAAACATCGTACGACAGCTTAGAATAACTTACGAGTCTGAATGCCACATTAGCACCTTGAAAAGCATGTTACTATAATGTACGACACCTCACAACTCCTAACAACACCTTACAATACCGAAATAAACATAAAATCCATAATAAACCTAATGAATTCGTCCGAGTCCTTTGAACATCGTATTACAAGTTAGGTCATCTTAAGAATCTGTATGACATATTAGCATGTTGAAAAGCACGTAAGTATGACGTAGGACGCCTTAAAGCCGCAAACAACACCTTACAACATCGTACGAAACCATAAAAATCCATAATAAACCTAACGAATATGTCACAGTCCTTTGAAAATCGTAAGATAACTCAGGACTTGTTACGACTCTATATGCTTAGCAACATGAAAAACAATTTATAATAATGTATGACGCGTTACAACTTTTAAGAACACCTTACATCACCGTTCGAAACATTAAAACTCCATAATAAACCTAATGAATTTTTCGGAGTCATTTAAACATCGTACGACAGCTTAGAATATCTTACGAGTCTGAATGCCACATTAGCACCTTGAAAAGCATGTTACTATAATATACGACACCTCACAACACCTTACAATACCGAAATAAACATAAAATCCATAATAAACCTAATGAATTCGTCCGAGTCCTTTGAACATCGTATTAAAAGTTAGGTCATCTTAAGAATCTGTATGACATGTTAGCATGTTGAAAAGCACGTAAGTATGACGTAGGACGCCTTAAAGCCGCAAACAACACCTTACAACACCGTACGAAACCATAAAAATCCATAATAAACCTAACGAATATGTCACAGTCCTTTGAAAATCGTAAGATAACTCAGGACTTGTTACGACTCTATATGCGACATTAGCAACATGAAAAACAATTTATAATAATGTATGACGCGTTACAACTTTTAAAAACACCTTACATCACCGTTCGAAACATTAAAACTCCATAATAAACCTAATGAATTTTTCGGAGTCATTTAAACATCGTACGACAGCTTAGAATATCTTACGAGTCTGAATGCCACATTAGCACCTTGAAACGCATGTTACTATAATGTACGACACCTCACAACTCCTAACAACACCTTACAATACCGAAATAAACATAAAATCCATAATAAACCTAATGAATTCGTCCGAGTCCTTTGAACATCGTATTACAAGTTAGGTCATTTTAAGAATCTGTATGACATATTAGCATGTTGAAAAGCACGTAAGTATGACGTAGGACGCCTTAAAGCCACAAACAACACCTTAGAACACCGTACGAAACCATAAAAATCCATAATAAACCTAACGAATATGTCACAGTCCTTTGAAAATCGTAAGATAACTTAGGACTTGTTACGACTCTATATGCGACATTAGCAACATGAAAAACAATTTATAATAATGTATGACGCGTTACAACTTTTAAGAACACCTTACATCACCGTTCGAAACATTAAAACTCCATAATAAACCTAATGAATTTTTCGAAGTCATTTAAACATCGTACGACAGCTTAGAATATCTTACGAGTCTAAATGCCACATTAGCACCTTGAAAAGCATGTTACTATAATATACGACACCTCACAACACCTTACAATACCGAAATAAACATAAAATCCATAATAAACCTAATGAATTCGTCCGAGTCCTTTGAACATCGTATTAAAAGTTAGGTCATCTTAAGAATCTGTATGACATGTTAGCATGTTGAAAAGCACGTAAGTATGACGTAGGACGCCTTAAAGCCGCAAACAACACCTTACAACACCGTACGAAACCATAAAAATCCATAATAAACCTAACGAATATGTCACAGTCCTTTGAAAATCGTAAGATAACTCAGGACTTGTTATGACTCTATATGCGACATTAGCAACATGAAAAACAATTTATAATAATGTATGACGCGTTACAACTTTTAAAAACACCTTACATCACCGTTCGAAACATTAAAACTCCATAATAAACCTAATGATTTTTTCGGAGTCATTTAAACATCGTACGACAGCTTAGAATATCTTACGAGTCTGAATGCCACATTAGCACCTTGAAACGCATGTTACTATAATGTACGACACCTCACAACTCCTAACAACACCTTACAATACCGAAATAAACATAAAATCCATAATAAACCTAATGAATTCGTCCGAGTCCTTTGAACATCGTATTACAAGTTAGGTCATCTTAAGAATCTGTATGACATATTAGCATGTTGAAAAGCACGTAAGTATGACGTAGGACGCCTTAAAGCCGCAAACAACACCTTACAACACCGTACGAAACCATAAAAATCCATAATAAACCTAACGAATATGTCACAGTCCTTTGAAAATCGTAAGATAACTTAGGACTTGTTACGACTCTATATGCGACATTAGCAACATGAAAAACAATTTATAATAATGTATGACACGTTACAACTTTTAAGAACACCTTACATCACCGTTCGAAACATTAAAACTCCATAATAAACCTAATGAATTTTTCGGAGTCATTTAAACATCGTACGACAGCTTAGAATATCTTACGAGTCTGAATGCCACATTAGCACCTTGAAAAGCATGTTACTATAATATACGACACCTCACAACACCTTACAATACCGAAATAAACATAAAATCCATAATAAACCTAATGAATTCGTCCGAGTCCTTTGAACATCGTATTAAAAGTTAGGTCATCTTAAGAATCTGTATGACATATTAGCATGTTGAAAAGCACGTAAGTATGTTGTAGGACGCCTTAAAGCCGCAAACAAAACCTTACAACACCGTACGAAACCATAAAAATCCATAATAAACCTAACGAATATGTCACAGTCCTTTGAAAATCGTAAGATAACTCAGGACTTGTTACGACTCTATATGCGACATTAGCAACATGAAAAACAATTTATAATAATGTATGACGCGTTACAACTTTTAAAAACACCTTACATCACCGTTCGAAACATTAAAACTCCATAATAAACCTAATGAATTTTTCGGAGTCATTTAAACATCGTACGACAGCTTAGAATATCTTACGAGTCTGAATGCCACATTAGCACCTTGAAAAGCATGTTACTATAATATACGACACCTCACAACACCTTACAATACCGAAATAAACATAAAATCCATAATAAACCTAATGAATTCGTCCGAGTCCTTTGAACATCGTATTAAAAGTTAGGTCATCTTAAGAATCTGTATGACATATTAGCATGTTGAAAAGCACGTAAGTATGACGTAGGACGCCTTAAAGCCGCAAACAACACCTTACAACACCGTACGAAACCATAAAAATCCATAATAAACCTAACGAATATGTCACAGTCCTTTGAAAATCGTAAGATAACTCAGGACTTGTTACGACTCTATATGCGACATTAGCAACATGAAAAACAATTTATAATAATGTATGACGCGTTACAACTTTTAAAAACACCTTACATCACCGTTCGAAACATTAAAACTCCATAATAAACCTAATGATTTTTTCGGAGTCATTTAAACATCGTACGACAGCTTAGAATATCTTACGAGTCTGAATGCCACATTAGCACCTTGAAACGCATGTTACTATAATGTACGACACCTCACAACTCCTAACAACACCTTACAATACCGAAATAAACATAAAATCCATAATAAACCTAATGAATTCGTCCGAGTCCTTTGAACATCGTATTACAAGTTAGGTCATCTTAAGAATCTGTATGACATATTAGCATGTTGAAAAGCACGTAAGTATGACGTAGGACGCCTTAAAGCCGCAAACAACACCTTACAACACCGTACGAAACCATAAAAATCCATAATAAACCTAACGAATATGTCACAGTCCTTTGAAAATCGTAAGATAACTTAGGACTTGTTACGACTCTATATGCGACATTAGCAACATGAAAAACAATTTATAATAATGTATGACACGTTACAACTTTTAAGAACACCTTACATCACAGTTCGAAACATTAAAACTCCATAATAAACCTAATGAATTTTTCGGAGTCATTTAAACATCGTACGACAGCTTAGAATATCTTACGAGTCTGAATGCCACATTAGCACCTTGAAAAGCATGTTACTATAATATACGACACCTCACAACACCTTACAATACCGAAATAAACATAAAATCCATAATAAACCTAATGAATTCGTCCGAGTCCTTTGAACATCGTATTAAAAGTTAGGTCATCTTAAGAATCTGTATGACATATTAGCATGTTGAAAAGCACGTAAGTATGTTGTAGGACGCCTTAAAGCCGCAAACAAAACCTTACAACACCGTACGAAACCATAAAAATCCATAATAAACCTAAAGAATATGTCACAGTCCTTTGAAAATCGTAAGATAACTCAGGACTTGTTACGACTCTATATGCGACATTTGCAACATGAAAAACAATTTATAATAATGTTTGACGCGTTACAACTTTTAAAAACACCTTACATCACCGTTCGAAACATTAAAACTCCATAATAAACCTAATGAATTTTTCGGAGTCATTTAAACATCGTACGACAGCTTAGAATAACTTAGGAGTCTGAATGCCACATTAGCACCTTGAAAAGCATGTTACTATAATGTACGACACCTCACAACTCCTAACAACACCTTACAATACCGAAATAAACATAAAATCCATAATAAACCTAATGAATTCGTCCGAGTCCTTTGAACATCGTATTACAAGTTAGGTCATCTTAAGAATCTGTATGACATATTAGCATGTTGAAAAGCACGTAAGTATGACGTAGGACGCCTTAAAGCCGCAAACAACACCTTACAACATCGTACGAAACCATAAAAATCCATAATAAACCTAACGAATATGTCACAGTCCTTTGAAAATCGTAAGATAACTCAGGACTTGTTACGACTCTATATGCGACATTAGCAACATGAAAAACAATTTATAATAATGTATGACGCGTTACAACTTTTAAGAACACCTTACATCACCGTTCGAAACATTAAAACTCCATAATAAACCTAATGAATTTTTCGGAGTCATTTAAACATCGTACGACAGCTTAGAATATCTTACGAGTCTGAATGCCACATTAGCACCTTGAAAAGCATGTTACTATAATATACGACACCTCACAACACCTTACAATACCGAAATAAACATAAAATCCATAATAAACCTAATGAATTCGTCCGAGTCCTTTGAACATCGTATTAAAAGTTAGGTCATCTTAAGAATCTGTATGACATATTAGCATGTTGAAAAGCACGTAAGTATGATGTAGGACGCCTTAAAGCCGCAAACAACACCTTACAACACCGTACGAAACCATAAAAATCCATAATAAACCTAACGAATATGTCACAGTCCTTTGAAAATCGTAAGATAACTCAGGACTTGTTACGACTCTATATGCGACATTAGCAACATGAAAAACAATTTATAATAATGTATGACGCGTTACAACTTTTAAAAACACCTTACATCACCGTTCGAAACATTAAAACTCCATAATAAACCTAATGAATTTTTCGGAGTCATTTAAACATCGTACGACAGCTTAGAATAACTTACGAGTCTGAATGCCACATTAGCACCTTGAAAAGCATGTTACTATAATGTACGACACCTCACAACTCCTAACAACACCTTACAATACCGAAATAAACATAAAATCCATAATAAACCTAATGAATTCGTCCGAGTCCTTTGAACATCGTATTACAAGTTAGGTCATCTTAAGAATCTGTATGACATATTAGCATGTTGAAAAGCACGTAAGTATGACGTAGGACGCCTTAAAGCCGCAAACAACACCTTACAACACCGTACGAAACCATAAAAATCCATAATAAACCTAACGAATATGTCACAGTCCTTTGAAAATCGTAAGATAACTTAGGACTTGTTACGACTCTATATGCGACATTAGCAACATGAAAAACAATTTATAATAATGTATGACACGTTACAACTTTTAAGAACACCTTACATCACAGTTCGAAACATTAAAACTCCATAATAAACCTAATGAATTTTTCGGAGTCATTTAAACATCGTACGACAGCTTAGAATATCTTACGAGTCTGAATGCCACATTAGCACCTTGAAAAGCATGTTACTATAATATACGACACCTCACAACACCTTACAATACCGAAATAAACATAAAATCCATAATAAACCTAATGAATTCGTCCGAGTCCTTTGAACATCGTATTAAAAGTTAGGTCATCTTAAGAATCTGTATGACATATTAGCATGTTGAAAAGCACGTAAGTATGTTGTAGGACGCCTTAAAGCCGCAAACAAAACCTTACAACACCGTACGAAACCATAAAAATCCATAATAAACCTAAAGAATATGTCACAGTCCTTTGAAAATCGTAAGATAACTCAGGACTTGTTACGACTCTATATGCGACATTAGCAACATGAAAAACAATTTATAATAATGTTTGACGCGTTACAACTTTTAAAAACACCTTACATCACCGTTCGAAACATTAAAACTCCATAATAAACCTAATGAATTTTTCGGAGTCATTTAAACATCGTACGACAGCTTAGAATAACTTACGAGTCTGAATGCCACATTAGCACCTTGAAAAGCATGTTACTATAATGTACGACACCTCACAACTCCTAACAACACCTTACAATACCGAAATAAACATAAAATCCATAATAAACCTAATGAATTCGTCCGAGTCCTTTGAACATCGTATTACAAGTTAGGTCATCTTAAGAATCTGTATGACATATTAGCATGTTGAAAAGCACGTAAGTATGACGTAGGACGCCTTAAAGCCGCAAACAACACCTTACAACATCGTACGAAACCATAAAAATCCATAATAAACCTAACGAATATGTCACAGTCCTTTGAAAATCGTAAGATAACTCAGGACTTGTTACGACTCTATATGCGACATTTGCAACATGAAAAACAATTTATAATAATGTTTGACGCGTTACAACTTTTAAAAACACCTTACATCACCGTTCGAAACATTAAAACTCCATAATAAACCTAATGAATTTTTCGGAGTCATTTAAACATCGTACGACAGCTTAGAATAACTTAGGAGTCTGAATGCCACATTAGCACCTTGAAAAGCATGTTACTATAATGTACGACACCTCACAACTCCTAACAACACCTTACAATACCGAAATAAACATAAAATCCATAATAAACCTAATGAATTCGTCCGAGTCCTTTGAACATCGTATTACAAGTTAGGTCATCTTAAGAATCTGTATGACATATTAGCATGTTGAAAAGCACGTAAGTATGACGTAGGACGCCTTAAAGCCGCAAACAACACCTTACAACATCGTACGAAACCATAAAAATCCATAATAAACCTAACGAATATGTCACAGTCCTTTGAAAATCGTAAGATAACTCAGGACTTGTTACGACTCTATATGCGACATTAGCAACATGAAAAACAATTTATAATAATGTATGACGCGTTACAACTTTTAAGAACACCTTACATCACCGTTCGAAACATTAAAACTCCATAATAAACCTAATGAATTTTTCGGAGTCATTTAAACATCGTACGACAGCTTAGAATATCTTACGAGTCTGAATGCCACATTAGCACCTTGAAAAGCATGTTACTATAATATACGACACCTCACAACACCTTACAATACCGAAATAAACATAAAATCCATAATAAACCTAATGAATTCGTCCGAGTCCTTTGAACATCGTATTAAAAGTTAGGTCATCTTAAGAATCTGTATGACATATTAGCATGTTTAAAAGCACGTAAGTATGATGTAGGACGCCTTAAAGCCGCAAACAACACCTTACAACACCGTACGAAACCATAAAAATCCATAATAAACCTAACGAATATGTCACAGTCCTTTGAAAATCGTAAGATAACTCAGGACTTGTTACGACTCTATATGCGACATTAGCAACATGAAAAACAATTTATAATAATGTATGACGCGTTACAACTTTTAAAAACACCTTACATCACCGTTCGAAACATTAAAACTCCATAATAAACCTAATGAATTTTTCGGAGTCATTTAAACATCGTACGACAGCTTAGAATAACTTACGAGTCTGAATGCCACATTAGCACCTTGAAAAGCATGTTACTATAATGTACGACACCTCACAACTCCTAACAACACCTTACAATACCGAAATAAACATAAAATCCATAATAAACCTAATGAATTCGTCCGAGTCCTTTGAACATCGTATTACAAGTTAGGTCATCTTAAGAATCTGTATGACATATTAGCATGTTGAAAAGCACGTAAGTATGACGTAGGACGCCTTAAAGCCGCAAACAACACCTTACAACACCGTACGAAACCATAAAAATCCATAATAAACCTAACGAATATGTCACAGTCCTTTGAAAATCGTAAGATAACTTAGGACTTGTTACGACTCTATATGCGACATTAGCAACATGAAAAACAATTTATAATAATGTATGACACGTTACAACTTTTAAGAACACCTTACATCACAGTTCGAAACATTAAAACTCCATAATAAACCTAATGAATTTTTCGGAGTCATTTAAACATCGTACGACAGCTTAGAATATCTTACGAGTCTGAATGCCACATTAGCACCTTGAAAAGCATGTTACTATAATATACGACACCTCACAACACCTTACAATACCGAAATAAACATAAAATCCATAATAAACCTAATGAATTCGTCCGAGTCCTTTGAACATCGTATTAAAAGTTAGGTCATCTTAAGAATCTGTATGACATATTAGCATGTTGAAAAGCACGTAAGTATGTTGTAGGACGCCTTAAAGCCGCAAACAAAACCTTACAACACCGTACGAAACCATAAAAATCCATAATAAACCTAAAGAATATGTCACAGTCCTTTGAAAATCGTAAGATAACTCAGGACTTGTTACGACTCTATATGCGACATTAGCAACATGAAAAACAATTTATAATAATGTTTGACGCGTTACAACTTTTAAAAACACCTTACATCACCGTTCGAAACATTAAAACTCCATAATAAACCTAATGAATTTTTCGGAGTCATTTAAACATCGTACGACAGCTTAGAATAACTTACGAGTCTGAATGCCACATTAGCACCTTGAAAAGCATGTTACTATAATGTACGACACCTCACAACTCCTAACAACACCTTACAATACCGAAATAAACATAAAATCCATAATAAACCTAATGAATTCGTCCGAGTCCTTTGAACATCGTATTACAAGTTAGGTCATCTTAAGAATCTGTATGACATATTAGCATGTTGAAAAGCACGTAAGTATGACGTAGGACGCCTTAAAGCCGCAAACAACACCTTACAACATCGTACGAAACCATAAAAATCCATAATAAACCTAACGAATATGTCACAGTCCTTTGAAAATCGTAAGATAACTCAGGACTTGTTACGACTCTATATGCGACATTAGCAACATGAAAAACAATTTATAATAATGTATGACGCGTTACAACTTTTAAGAACACCTTACATCACCGTTCGAAACATTAAAACTCCATAATAAACCTAATGAATTTTTCGGAGTCATTTAAACATCGTACGACAGCTTAGAATATCTTACGAGTCTGAATGCCACATTAGCACCTTGAAAAGCATGTTACTATAATATACGACACCTCACAACACCTTACAATACCGAAATAAACATAAAATCCATAATAAACCTAATGAATTCGTCCGAGTCCTTTGAACATCGTATTAAAAGTTAGGTCATCTTAAGAATCTGTATGACATATTAGCATGTTGAAAAGCACGTAAGTATGATGTAGGACGCCTTAAAGCCGCAAACAACACCTTACAACACCGTACGAAACCATAAAAATCCATAATAAACCTAACGAATATGTCACAGTCCTTTGAAAATCGTAAGATAACTCAGGACTTGTTACGACTCTATATGCGACATTAGCAACATGAAAAACAATTTATAATAATGTATGACGCGTTACAACTTTTAAAAACACCTTACATCACCGTTCGAAACATTAAAACTCCATAATAAACCTAATGAATTTTTCGGAGTCATTTAAACATCGTACGACAGCTTAGAATAACTTACGAGTCTGAATGCCACATTAGCACCTTGAAAAGCATGTTACTATAATGTACGACACCTCACAACTCCTAACAACACCTTACAATACCGAAATAAACATAAAATCCATAATAAACCTAATGAATTCGTCCGAGTCCTTTGAACATCGTATTACAAGTTAGGTCATCTTAAGAATCTGTATGACATATTAGCATGTTGAAAAGCACATAAGTATGACGTAGGACGCCTTAAAGCCGCAAACAACACCTTACAACATCGTACGAAACCATAAAAATCCATAATAAACCTAACGAATATGTCACAGTCCTTTGAAAATCGTAAGATAACTCAGGACTTGTTACGACTCTATATGCGACATTAGCAACATGAAAAACAATTTATAATAATGTATGACGCGTTACAACTTTTAAGAACACCTTACATCACCGTTCGAAACATTAAAACTCCATAATAAACCTAATGAATTTTTCGGAGTCATTTAAACATCGTACGACAGCTTAGAATATCTTACGAGTCTGAATGCCACATTAGCACCTTGAAAAGCATGTTACTATAATATACGACACCTCACAACACCTTACAATACCGAAATAAACATAAAATCCATAATAAACCTAATGAATTCGTCCGAGTCCTTTGAACATCGTATTACAAGTTAGGTCATCTTAAGAATCTGTATGACATATTAGCACGTTGAAAAGCACGTAAGTATGACATAGGACGCCTTAAAGCTCCAAACAACACATTACAACACCGTACGAAACCATAAAACTCCACAATAAACCTATTGTAATTGTCCAAGTCCTTTCAGGATCGTACGATAACATCAGGACGTGTTACGTCGCTATATGCGACATTAACAACATGAAAAGCAATTTATAATAATGTAGGACTCGTACAACTTCAAAGAACACCTTACATCACCGTTCGAAACATTAAAACTCAATAATAAACCTAATGAATTACTCCGAGTTATTTAATCATCGTACGATAACTTATAATATCTTACGACTCTATATGCCACATTAGCAACTTGAAAAGCTTGTTACTATAATGTACGACACCTCACAACTCTTAACAACACCTTATAATACGGTAAGTAAACATAAAATCCATTATAAACCTAATGAATTTGTCCGAGTCCTTTGATCATCGTATTACAAGTTAGGTCATCTTAAGAATCTGTATGACATATTAGCACGTTGAAAAGCACGTAATTATGACGTAGGACGCCTTAAAGCTGCAAACAACACCTTACAACATCGTACGAAACCATAAAATTCCATAATAAACCTAATGAATATGTCCAAGTCCTTTGAAAATCGTAAGATAACTTAGGACTTGTTACGACTCTGTATACGACATTAGCAACATGAAAAACAATTTATAATAATGTAGGACGCGTTACAACTTTTAAGAACACCTTACATCACCGTTCGAAACATTAAAACTCCATAATAAACCTAATAAATTTTTCCGAGTCATTTAAACATCGTACGACAGCTTAGAATATCTTACGAGTCTGTATGCCACATTAGCACCTTGAAAAGCATGTTACTATAATGTACGACACCTCACAACTCCTAACAACACCTTACAATACCGTAAGTAAACATAAAATCCATAATAAACCTAATGAATTCTTCCGAGTCTTTTGAGCATCGTATTACAAGTTAGGACATCTTAAGACTCTATATGACTTATTAGCACGTTGAAAAGCACGTAAGTATGACGTAGGACGCCTTAAAGCTCCAAACAACACATTACAACACCGTACGAAACCATAAAACTCCACAATAAACCTATTGTAATTGTCCAAGTCCTTTCAGGATCGTACGATAACATCAGGACTTGTTACGACGCTATATGCGACATTAACAACATGAAAAACAATTTATAATAATGTAGGACTCGTTACAACTTCAAAGAACACCTTACATCACCGTTCGAAACATTAAAACTCAATAATAAACCTAATGAATTACTCCGAGTTATTTAATCATCGTACGATAACTTATAATATCTTACGACTCTATATGCCACATTAGCACCTTGAAAAGCTTGTTACTATAATGTACGACACCTCACAACTCGTAACAACACCTTACAATACGGTAAGTAAACATAAAATCCATTATAAACCTAATGAATTTGTCCGAGTCCTTTGATCATCGTATTACAAGTTAGGTCATCTTAAGAATCTGTATGACATATTAGCACGTTGAAAAGCACGTAAGTATGACGTAGGACGCCTTAAAGCTGCAAACAACACCTTACAACATCGTACGAAACCATAAAATTCCATAATAAACCTAATGAATATGTCCAAGTCCTTTGAAAATCGTAAGATAACTCAGGACTTGTTACGACTCTGTATGCGACATTAGCAACATGAAAAACAATTTATAATAATGTAGGACGCGTTACAACTTTTAAGAACACCTTACATCACCGTTCGAAACGTTAAAACTCCATAATAAACCTAATAAATTTTTCCGAGTCATTTAAACATCGTACGACAGCTTAGAATATCTTACGAGTCTGTATGCCACATTAGCACCTTGAAAAGCATGTTACTATAATGTACGACACCTCACAACTCCTAACAACACCTTACAATACCGTAAGTAAACATAAAATCCATAATAAACCTAATGAATTCGTCCGAGTCTTTTGAACATCGTATTACAAGTTAGGACATCTTAAGACTCTATATGACTTATTAGCACGTTGAAAAGCACGTAAGTATGACGTAGGACGCCTTAAAGCTCCAAACAACACATTACAACACCGTACGAAACCATAAAACTCCACAATAAACCTATTGTAATTGTCCAAGTCCTTTCAGGATCATACGATAACATCAGGACTTGTTACGACGCTATATGCGACATTAACAACATGAAAAGCAATTTATAATAATGTAGGACTCGTTACAACTTCAAAGAACACCTTACATCACCGTTCGAAACATTAAAACTCAATAATAAACCTAATGAATTACTCCGAGTTATTTAATCATCGTACGATAACTTATAATATCTTACGACTCTATATGCCACATTAGCAACTTGAAAAGCTTGTTACTATAATGTACGACACCTCACAACTCCTAACAACACCTTACAATACGGTAAGTAAACATAAAATCCATTATAAACCTAATGAATTTGTCCGAGTCCTTTGATCATCGTATTAGAAATTAGGTCATCTTAAGAATCTGTATGACATATTAGCACGTTGAAAAGCACATAAGTATGACGTAGGACGCCTTAAAGCTGCAAACAACACCTTACAACATCGTACGAAACCATAAAATTCCATAATAAACCTAATGAATATGTCCAAGTCCTTTGAAAATCGTAAGATAACTCAGGACTTGTTACGACTCTGTATGCGACATTAGCAACATGAAAAACAATTTATAATAATGTAGGACGCGTTACAACTTTTAAGAACACCTTACATCACCGTTCGAAACGTTAAAACTCCATAATAAACCTAATAAATTTTTCCGAGTCATTTAAACATCGTACGACAGCTTAGAATATCTTACGAGTCTGTATGCCACATTAGCACCTTGAAAAGCATGTTACTATAATGTACGAAACCTCACAACTCCTAACAACACCTTACAATACCGTAAGTAAACATAAAATCCATAATAAACCTAATGAATTCGTCCGAGTCTTTTGAACATCGTATTACAAGTTAGGACATCTTAAGACTCTATATGACTTATTAGCACGTTGAAAAGCACGTAAGTATGACGTAGGACGCCTTAAAGCTCCAAACAACACATTACAACACCGTACGAAACCATAAAACTCCACAATAAACCTATTGTAATTGTCCAAGTCCTTTCAGGATCATACGATAACATCAGGACTTGTTACGACACTATATGCGACATTAACAACATGAAAAGCAATTTATAATAATGTAGGACTCGTTACAACTTCAAAGAACACCTTACATCACCGTTCGAAACATTAAAACTCAATAATAAACCTAATGAATTACTCCGAGTTATTTAATCATCGTACGATAACTTATAATATCTTACGACTCTATATGCCACATTAGCAACTTGAAAAGCTTGTTACTATAATGTACGACACCTCACAACTCCTAACAACACCTTACAATACGGTAAGTAAACATAAAATCCATTATAAACCTAATGAATTTGTCCGAGTCCTTTGATCATCGTATTAGAAATTAGGTCATCTTAAGAATCTGTATGACATATTAGCACGTTGAAAAGCACATAAGTATGACGTAGGACGCCTTAAAGCTGCAAACAACACCTTACAACATCGTACGAAACCATAAAATTCCATAATAAACCTAATGAATATGTCCAAGTCCTTTGAAAATCGTAACATAACTCAGGACTTGTTACGACTCTGTATGCGACATTAGCAACATGTAAGACAATTTATAATAATGTAGGACGCGTTACAACTTTTAAGAACACCTTACATCACCGTTCGAAACATTAAAACTCCATAATAAACCTAATAAATTTTTCCGAGTCATTTAAACATCGTACGACAGCTTAGAATATCTTACGAGTCTGTATGCCACATTAGCACCTTGAAAAGCATGTTACTATAATGTACGACACCTCACAACTCCTAACGACACCTTACAATACCGTAAGTAAACATAAAATCCATAATAAACCTAATGAATTCGTCCGAGTCTTTTGAGGATCGTATTACAAGTTAGGACATCTTAAGACTCTATATGACTTATTAGCACGTTGAAAAGCACGTAAGTATGACGTAGGACGCCTTAAAGCTCCAAACAACACCTTACAACACCGTACGAAACCATAAAACTCCACAATAAACCTATTGTAATTGTCCAAGTCCTTTCAGGATCGTACGATAACATCAGGACTTGTTACGACGCTATATGCGACATTAACAACATGAAAAGCCATTTATAATAATGTAGGACTCGTTACAACTTCAAAGAACACCTTACATCACCGTTCGAAACATTAAAACTCAATAATAAACCTAATGAATTACTCCGAGTTATTTAATCATCGTACGATAACTTATAATATCTTACGACTCTATATGCCACATTAGCAACTTGAAAAGCTTGTTACTATAATGTACGTCACCTCACAACTCCTAACAACACCTTACAATACGGTAAGTAAACATAAAATCCATTATAAACCTAATGAATTTGTCCGAGTCTTTTGAACATCGTATTACAAGTTAGGTCATCTTAAAAATCTGTATGACATATTAGCACGTTGAAAAGCACGTAAGTATGACGTAGGACGCCTTAAAGCTGCAAACAACACCTTACAACATCGTACGAAACCATAAAATTCCATAATAAACCTAATGAATATGTCCAAGTCCTTTGAAAATCGTAAGATAACTCAGGACTTGTTACGACTCTTTATGCGACATTAGCAACATGAAAAACAATTTATAATAATGTAGGACGCGTTACAACTTTTAAGAACACCTTACATCATCGTTCGAAACATTAAAACTCCATAATAAACCTAATAAATTTTTCCGAGTCATTTAAACATCGTACGACAGCTTAGAATATCTTACGAGTCTGTATGCCACATTAGCACCTTGAAAAGCATGTTACTATAATGTACGACACCTCACAACTCCTAACAACACCTTAGAATACCGAAAGTAAACATAAAATCCATAATAAACCTAATGAATTCGTCCGAGTCCTTTGAACATCGTATTACAAGTTAGGTCATCTTAAGAATCTGTATGACATATTAGCATGTTGAAAAGCACGTAAGTATGACTTAGGACGCCTTAAAGTCGCAAACAACACCTTACAACATCGTACGAAACCATAAAACTCCATAATAAACCTAACGAATATGTCACAGTCCTTTGAAAATCGTAAGATAACTCAGGACTTGTTACGACTCTGTATGCGACATTAGCAACATGAAAAACAATTTATAATAATGTATGACGCGTTACAACTTTTAAGAACACCTTACATCACCGTTCGAAACATTAAAACTACATAAATAACCTAATGAATTTTTCCGAGTCATTTAAACATCGTACGATAGCTTAGAATATCTTACGAGTCTGAATGCCACATTAGCACCTTGAAAGCATGTTACTATAATGTACAACACCTCACAACTCCTAACAACACCTTACAATACCGTAAGTAAACATAAAATCCATAATAAACCTAATGAATTCGTCCGAGTCTTTTGAACATCGTATTACAAGTTAGGACATCTTAAGACTCTATATGACTTATTAGCACGTTGAAAAGCACGTAAGTATGACGTAGGACGCCTTAAAGCTCCAAACAACACATTACAACACCGTACGAAACCATAAAACTCCATAATAATCCTATTGTAATTGTCCAAGTCCTTTCAGGATCGGACGATAACATCAGGATTTGTTACGACGCTATATGCGACATTAGCAACATGAAAAACAATTTATAATAATGTAGGACGCGTTACAACTTCAAAGAACACCTTACATCACCGTTCGAAACATTAAAACTCAATAATAAACCTAATGAATTACTCCGAGTTATTTAATCATCGTACGATAACTTATAATATCTTACGACTCTATATGCCACATTAGCAACTTGAAAAGCTTGTTACTATAATGTACGACACCTCACAACTCCTAACAACACCTTACAATACGGTAAGTAAACATAAAATCCATTATAAACCTAATGAATTTGTCCGAGTCCTTTGATCATCGTATTACAAGTTAGGTCATCTTAAGAATCTGTATGACATATTAGCACGTTGAAAAGCACGTAAGTATGACGTAGGACGCCTTAAAGCTGCAAACAACACCTTACAACATCGTACGAAACCATAAAATTCCATAATAAACCTAATGAATATGTCCAAGTCCTTTGAAAATCGTAAGATAACTCAGGACTTGTTACGACTCTTTATGCGACATTAGCAACATGAAAAACAATTTATGATAATGTAGGACGCGTTACAACTTTTAAGAACACCTTACATCATCGTTCGAAACATTAAAACTCCATAATAAACCTAATAAATTTTTCCGAGTCATTTAAACATCGTACGACAGCTTAGAATATCTTACAAGTCTGTATGCCACATTAGCACCTTGAAAAGCATGTTACTATAATGTACGACACCTCACAACTCCTAACAACACCTTAGAATACCGAAAGTAAACATAAAATCCATAATAAACCTAATGAATTCGTCCGAGTCCTTTGAACATCGTATTACAAGTTAGGTCATCTTAAGAATCTGTATGACATATTAGCATGTTGAAAAGCACGTAAGTATGACTTAGGACGCCTTAAAGTCGCAAACAACACCTTACAACATCGTACGAAACCATAAAACTCCATAATAAACCTAACGAATATGTCACAGTCCTTTGAAAATCGTAAGATAACTCAGGACTTGTTACGACTCTGTATGCGACATTAGCAACATGAAAAACAATTTATAATAATGTATGACGCGTTACAACTTTTAAGAACACCTTACATCACCGTTCGAAACATTAAAACTACATAAATAACCTAATGAATTTTTCCGAGTCATTTAAACATCGTACGACAGCTTAGAATATCTTACGAGTCTGAATGCCACATTAGCACCTTGAAAGCATGTTACTATAATGTACAACACCTCACAACTCCTAACAACACCTTACAATACCGTAAGTAAACATAAAATCCATAATAAACCTAATGAATTCGTCCGAGTCTTTTGAACATCGTATTACAAGTTAGGACATCTTAAGACTCTATATGACTTATTAGCACGTTGAAAAGCACGTAAGTATGACGTAGGACGCCTTAAAGCTCCAAACAACACATTACAACACCGTACGAAACCATAAAACTCCATAATAATCCTATTGTAATTGTCCAAGTCCTTTCAGGATCGTACGATAACATCAGGATTTGTTACGACGCTATATGCGACATTAGCAACATGAAAAGCAATTTATAATAATGTAGGACGCGTTACAACTTCAAAGAACACCTTACATCACCGTTCGAAACATTAAAACTCAATAATAAACCTAATGAATTCCTCCGAGTTATTTAATCATCGTACGATAAATTATAATATCTTACGACTCTATATGCCACAATAGCAACTTGAAAAGCATGTTATTATAATGTACGACACCTCACAACTCCTAACAACACCTTACAATACGGTAAGTAAACATAAAATCTATTATAAACCTAATGAATTTGTCCGAGTCCTTTGAACATCGTATTACAAGTTAGGTCATCTTAAGAATCTGTATGACATATTAACACGTTGAAAAGCACGTAAGTATGACGTAGGACGCCTTAAAGCTGCAAACAACACATTACAACACCGTACGAAACCATAAAACTCTATAATAAACCTAATGAATTTGTCCAAGTCCTTTGAAAATCGTAAGATAACTCAGGACTTGTTACGACTCTATATGCGACATTAGCAATATGAAAAACAATTTATAATAATGTAGGACGCGTTACAACTTTTAAGAACACCTTACATCACCGTTCGAAACATTTAAACTCCATAATAAACCTAATGAATTTTTTCGAGTCATTTAAACATCGTACGAAAACTTAGAATATCTTACGACTCTATATGCCACATTAGCACCTTGAAAAGCATGTTACTATAATGTACGACACCTCACAACTCGAACAACACCTTAAAATACCGTAAGTAAACATAAAATCCATAATAAACCTAATGAATTCGTCCGAGTCTTTTGAACATCGTATTACAAGTTAGGACATCTTAAGACTCTATATGACATATTAGCACGTTGAAAAGCACGTAAGTATGACGTAGGACGCCTTAAAGCTGCAAACAACACCTTACAACATCGTACGAAACCATAAAATTCCATAATAAACCTAATGAATATGTCCAAGTCCTTTGAAAATCGTAAGATAACTCAGGACTTGTTACGACTCTGTATGCGACATTAGCAACATGAAAAACAATTTATAATAATGTAGGACGCGTTACAACTTTTAAGAACACCTTACATCACCGTTCGAAACATTAAAACTCCATAATAAACCTAATAAATTTTTCCGAGTCATTTAAACATCGTACGACAGCTTAGAATATCTTACGAGTCTGTATGCCACATTAGCACCTTGAAAAGCATGTTACTATAATGTACGACACCTCACAACTCCTAACAACACCTTACAATACCGTAAGTAAACATAAAATCCATAATAAACCTAATGAATTCGTCCGAGTCTTTTGAGCATCGTATTACAAGTTAGGACATCTTAAGACTCTATATGACTTATTAGCACGTTGAAAAGCACGTAAGTATGACGTAGGACGCCTTAAAGCTCCAAACAACACATTACAACACCGTACGAAACCATAAAACTCCACAATAAACCTATTGTAATTGTCCAAGTCCTTTCAGGATCGTACGATAACATCAGGACTTGTTACGACGCTATATGCGACATTAACAACATGAAAAGCAATTTATAATAATGTAGGACTCGTTACAACTTCAAAGAACACCTTACATCACCGTTCGAAACATTAAAACTCAATAATAAACCTAATGAATTACTCCGAGTTATTTAATCATCGTACGATAACTTATAATATCTTACGACTTTGTATGCCACATTAGCAACTTGAAAAGCTTGTTACTATAATGTACGACACCTCACAACTCCTAACAACACCTTACAATACGGTAAGTAAACATAAAATCCATTATAAACCTAATGAATTTGTCCGAGTCTTTTGAACATCGTATTACAAGTTAGGTCATCTTAAAAATCTGTATGACATATTAGCACGTTGAAAAGCACGTAAGTATGACGTAGGACGCCTTAAAGCTGCAAACAACACCTTACAACATCGTACGAAACCATAAAATTCCATAATAAACCTAATGAATATGTCCAAGTCCTTTGAAAATCGTAAGATAACTCAGGACTTGTTACGACTCTTTATGCGACATTAGCAACATGAAAAACAATTTATAATAATGTAGGACGCGTTACAACTTTTAAGAACACCTTACATCATCGTTCGAAACATTAAAACTCCATAATAAACCTAATAAATTTTTCCGAGTCATTTAAACATCGTACGACAGCTTAGAATATCTTACGAGTCTGTATGCCACATTAGCACCTTGAAAAGCATGTTACTATAATGTACGACACCTCACAACTCCTAACAACACCTTAGAATACCGAAAGTAAACATAAAATCCATAATAAACCTAATGAATTCGTCCGAGTCCTTTGAACATCGTATTACAAGTTAGGTCATCTTAAGAATCTGTATGACATATTAGCATGTTGAAAAGCACGTAAGTATGACTTAGGACGCCTTAAAGTCGCAAACAACACCTTACAACATCGTACGAAACCATAAAACTCCATAATAAACCTAACGAATATGTCACAGTCCTTTGAAAATCGTAAGATAACTCAGGACTTGTTACGACTCTATATGCGACATTAGCAACATGAAAAACAATTTATAATAATGTATGACGCGTTACAACTTTTAAGAACACCTTACATCACCGTTCGAAACATTAAAACTACATAAATAACCTAATGAATTTTTCCGAGTCATTTAAACATCGTACGACAGCTTAGAATATCTTACGAGTCTGAATGTCACATTAGCACCTTGAAAGCATGTTACTATAATGTACAACACCTCACAACTCCTAACAACACCTTACAATACCGTAAGTAAACATAAAATCCATAATAAACCTAATGAATTCGTCCGAGTCTTTTGAACATCGTATTACAAGTTAGGACATCTTAAGACTCTATATGACTTATTAGCACGTTGAAAAGCACGTAAGTATGACGTAGGACGCCTTAAAGCTCCAAATAACACATTACAACACCGTACGAAACCATAAAACTCCATAATAATCCTATTGTAATTGTCCAAGTCCTTTCAGGATCGTACGATAACATCAGGACTTGTTACGACGCTATATGCGACATTAGCAACATGAAAAGCAATTTATAATAATGTAGGACGCGTTACAACTTCAAAGAACACCTTACATCATCGTTCGAAACATTAAAACTCAATAATAAACCTAATGAATTCCTCCGAGTTATTTAATCATCGTACGATAAATTATAATATCTTACGACTCTATATGCCACAATAGCAACTTGAAAAGCATGTTATTATAATGTACGACACCTCACAACTCCTAACAACACCTTACAATACTGTAAGTAAACATAAAATCTATTATAAACCTAATGAATTTGTCCGAGTCCTTTGAACATCGTATTACAAGTTAGGTCATCTTAAGAATCTGTATGACATATTAACACGTTGAAAAGCACGTAAGTATGACGTAGGACGCCTTAAAGCTGCAAACAACACATTACAACACCGTACGAAACCATAAAACTCTATAATAAACCTAATGAATTTGTCCAAGTCCTTTGAAAATCGTAAGATAACTCAGGACTTGTTACGACTCTATATGCGACATTAGCAATATGAAAAACAATTTATAATAATGTAGGACGCGTTACAACTTTTAAGAACACCTTACATCACCGTTCGAAACATTTAAACTCCATAATAAACCTAATGAATTTTTTCGAGTCATTTAAACATCGTACGAAAACTTAGAATATCTTACGACTCTATATGCCACATTAGCACCTTGAAAAGCATGTTACTATAATGTACGACACCTCACAACTCGAACAACACCTTAAAATACCGTAAGTAAACATAAAATCCATAATAAACCTAATGAATTCGTCCGAGTCTTTTGAACATCGTATTACAAGTTAGGACATCTTAAGACTCTATATGACATATTAGCACGTTGAAAAGCACGTAAGTATGACGTAGGACGCCTTAAAGCTCCAAACAACACATTACAATACCGTACGAAACCATAAAACTCCATAATAAACCTAATGAAATTGTCCAAGTACTTTCAAGATCGTACGATAACATCAGGACTTGTTACGACGCTGTATGCGACATTAGCAACAAAGAAAAGCAATTTATAATAATGTAGGGCGCGTTACAACTTCTAAGAACACCTTACATCACCGTTCGAAACATTAATTAAAACTCCATAATAAACCTAATGAATTCCTCTGAGTCATTTAATCATCGTACGACAACTTAGAATATCTTACGACTCTATATGCCACATTAGCAACTTGAAAAGCATGTTACTATAATGTACGACACCTCACAACTCCTAACAACACCTTACAATACCGTAAGTAAACATAAAATCCATAATAAACCTAATGAATTCGTCCGAGTCTTTTGAACATCGTATTACAAGTTAGGACATCTTAAGACTCTATATGACTTATTAGCACGTTGAAAAGCACGTAAGTATGACGTAGGACGCCTTAAAGCTCCAAACAACACATTACAACACCGTACGAAACCATAAAACTCCATAATAATCCTATTGTAATTGTCCAAGTCCTTTCAGGATCGTACGATAACATCAGGACTTGTTACGACGCTATATGCGACATTAGCAACATGAAAAGCAATTTATAATAATGTAGGACGCGTTACAACTTCAAAGAACACCTTACATCACCGTTCGAAACATTAAAACTCAATAATAAACCTAATGAATTCCTCCGAGTTATTTAATCATCGTACGATAAATTATAATATCTTACGACTCTATATGCCACAATAGCAACTTGAAAAGCATGTTATTATAATGTACGACACCTCACAACTCCTAACAACACCTTACAATACGGTAAGTAAACATAAAATCTATTATAAACCTAATGAATTTGTCCGAGTCCTTTGAACATCGTATTACAAGTTAGGTCATCTTAAGAATCTGTATGACATATTAACACGTTGAAAAGCACGTAAGTATGACGTAGGACGCCTTAAAGCTGCAAACGACACATTACAACACCATACGAAACCATAAAACTCTATAATAAACCTAATGAATTTGTCCAAGTCCTTTGAAAATCGTAAGATAACTCAGGACTTGTTACGACTCTATATGCGACATTAGCAATATGAAAAACAATTTATAATAATGTAGGACGCGTTACAACTTTTAAGAACACCTTACATCACCGTTCGAAACATTTAAACTCCATAATAAACCTAATGAATTTTTCCGAGTCATTTAAACATCGTACGAAAACTTAGAATATCTTACGACTCTATATGCCACATTAGCACCTTGAAAAGCATGTTACTAAAATGTACGACACCTCACAACTGGAACAACACCTTAAAATACCGTAAGTAAACATAAAATCCATAATAAACCTAATGAATTCGTCCGAGTCTTTTGCACATCGTATTACAAGTTAGGACATCTTAAGACTCTATATGACATATTAGCACGTTGAAAAGCACGTAAGTATGACGTAGGACGCCTTAAAGCTCCAAACAACACATTACAATACCGTACGAAACCATAAAACTCCATAATAAACCTAATGAAATTGTCCAAGTACTTTCAAGATCGTACGATAACATCAGGACTTGTTACGACGCTGTATGCGACATTAGCAACAAAGAAAAGCAATTTATAATAATGTAGGGCGCGTTACAACTTCTAAGAACACCTTACATCACCGTTCGAAACATTAATTAAAACTCCATAATAAACCTAATGAATTCCTCTGAGTCATTTAATCATCGTACGACAACTTAGAATATCTTACGACTCTATATGCCACATTAGCAACTTGAAAAGCATGTTACTATAATGTACGACACCTCACAACTCCTAACAACACCTTACAATACCGTAAGTAAACATAAAATCCATAATAAACCTAATGAATTTGTCCGAGTCTTTTGCACATCGTATTACAAGTTAGGACATTTTAAGACTCTATATGACATATTAGCACGTTGAAAAGCACGTAAGTATGACGTAGGACGCCTTAAAGCTCCAAACAACACATTACAATACCGTACGAAACCATAAAACTCCATAATAAACCTAATGAATTTGTCCAAGTCCTTTGAAAATCGTAAGTTAACTCAGGACTTGTTACGACTCTGTATGCGACATTAGCAACATGAATAACAATTTATAATAATGTAGGACGCGTTACAACTTTTAAGAACACCTTACATCACCGTTCGAAACTTTAAAACTCCATAACAAACCTAATGAATTTTTCCGAGTCATTTAAATATTGTACGACAGCTTAGAATATCTTACGAGTCTGTATGCCACATTAGCACCTTGAAAAGCATGTTACTATAATGTACGACACCTCAAAACTCCTAACAACACCTTACAATACCGTAAGTAAACATAAAATCCATAATAAACCTAATGAATTCGTCCGAGTCTTTTGAACATCGTATTACAAGTTAGGACATCTTAAGACTCTATATGACTTATTAGCACGTTGAAAAGCACGTAAGTATGACGTAGGACGCCTTAAAGCTCCAAACAACACATTACAACACCGTACGAAACCATAAAACTCCATAATAATCCTATTGTAATTGTCCAAGTCCTTTCAGGATCGTACGATAACATCAGGACTTGTTACGACGCTATATGCGACATTAGCAACATGAAAAGCAATTTATAATAATGTAGGACGCGTTACAACTTCAAAGAACACCTTACATCACCGTTCGAAACATTAAAACTCAATAATAAACCTAATGAATTCCTCCGAGTTATTTAATCATCGTACGATAAATTATAATATCTTACGACTCTATATGCCACAATAGCAACTTGAAAAGCATGTTATTATAATGTACGACACCTCACAACTCCTAACAACACCTTACAATACGGTAAGTAAACATAAAATCTATTATAAACCTAATGAATTTGTCCGAGTCCTTTGAACATCGTATTACAAGTTAGGTCATCTTAAGAATCTGTATGACATATTAACACGTTGAAAAGCACGTAAGTATGACGTAGGACGCCTTAAAGCTGCAAACAACACATTACAACACCATACGAAACCATAAAACTCTATAATAAACCTAATGAATTTGTCCAAGTCCTTTGAAAATCGTAAGATAACTCAGGACTTGTTACGACTCTATATGCGACATTAGCAATATGAAAAACAATTTATAATAATGTAGGACGCGTTACAACTTTTAAGAACACCTTACATCACCGTTCGAAACATTTAAACTCCATAATAAACCTAATGAATTTTTCCGAGTCATTTAAACATCGTACGAAAACTTAGAATATCTTACGACTCTATATGCCACATTAGCACCTTGAAAAGCATGTTACTAAAATGTACGACACCTCACAACTGGAACAACACCTTAAAATACCGTAAGTAAACATAAAATCCATAATAAACCTAATGAATTCGTCCGAGTCTTTTGAACATCGTATTACAAGTTAGGACATCTTAAGACTCTATATGACATATTAGCACGTTGAAAAGCACGTAAGTATGACGTAGGACGCCTTAAAGCTCCAAACAACACATTACAATACCGTACGAAACCATAAAACTCCATAATAAACCTAATGAAATTGTCCAAGTACTTTCAAGATCGTACGATAACATCAGGACTTGTTACGACGCTGTATGCGACATTAGCAACAAAGAAAAGCAATTTATAATAATGTAGGGCGCGTTACAACTTCTAAGAACACCTTACATCACCGTTCGAAACATTAATTAAAACTCCATAATAAACCTAATGAATTCCTCTGAGTCATTTAATCATCGTACGACAACTTAGAATATCTTACGACTCTATATGCCACATTAGCAACTTGAAAAGCGTGTTACTATAATGTACGACACCTCACAACTCCTAACAACACCTTACAATACCGTAAGTAAACATAAAATCCATAATAAACCTAATGAATTCGTCCGAGTCTTTTGCACATCGTATTACAAGTTAGGACATCTTAAGACTCTATATGACATATTAGCACGTTGAAAAGCACGTAAGTATGACGTAGGACGCCTTAAAGCTCCAAACAACACATTACAATACCGTACGAAACCATAAAACTCCATAATAAACCTAATGAATTTGTCCAAGTCCTTTGAAAATCGTAAGTTAACTCAGGACTTGTTACGACTCTGTATGCGACATTAGCAACATGAATAACAATTTATAATAATGTAGGACGCGTTACAACTTTTAAGAACACCTTACATCACCGTTCGAAACTTTAAAACTCCATAACAAACCTAATGAATTTTTCCGAGTCATTTAAATATTGTACGACAGCTTAGAATATCTTACGAGTCTGTATGCCACATTAGCACCTTGAAAAGCATGTTACTATAATGTACGACACCTCAAAACTCCTAACAACACCTTACAATACCGTAAGTAAACATAAAATCCATAATAAACCTAATGAATTCGTCCGAGTCTTTTGAACATCGTATTACAAGTTAGGACATCTTAAGACTCTATATGACATATTAGCACGTTGAAAAGCACGTAAGTATGACGTAGGACGCCTTAAAGCTCCAAACAACACATTACAACACCATACGAAACCATAAAACTCCATAATAAACCTATTGTAATTGTCCAAGTCCTTTCAGGATCGTACGATAATATCAGGACTTGTTACGACGCTATATGCGACATTAGCAACATGAAAAGCAATTTATAATAATGTAGGACGCGTTACAACTTCCAAGAACACCTTACATCACCGTTCGAAACATTAAAACTCAATAATAAACCTAATGAATTCCTCCGGGTTATTTAATCATCGTACGATAACTTATAATATCTTACGACTCTATATGCCACATTAGCAACTTGAAAAGCATGTTACTATAATGTACGACACCTCACAAGTCCTAACAACACCTTACAATACGGTAAGTAAACATAAAATCCATTATAAACCTAATGAATTTGTCCGAGTCCTTTGAACATCGTATTACAAGTTAGGTTATCTTAAGAATCTGTATGACATATTAGCACGTTGAAAAGCACGTAAGTATGACGTAGGACGCCTTAAAGCTGCAAACAACACATTACAACACCGTACGAAACCATAAAACTCTATAATAAACCTAATGAATTTGTCCAAGTCCTTTGAAAATCGTAAGATAACTCAGGACTTGTTACGACTCTATATGCGACATTAGCAATATGAAAAATAATTTATAATAATGTAGGACGCGTTACAACTTTTAAGAACACTTTACATCACCGTTCGAAACATTTAAACTCCATAATAAACCTAATGAATTTTTCCGAGTCATTTAAACATCGTACGAAAACTTAGAATATCTTACGACTCTATATGCCACATTAGCACCTTGAAAAGCATGTTACTATAATGTACGACACCTCGCAACTCGAACAACACCTTACAATACCGGAAGTAAACATAAAATCCATAATAAACCTAATGAATTCGTCCGAGTCTTTTGAACATCGTGTTACAAGTTAGGACATCTTAAGACTCTATATGACATATTAGTGTCACACCCCGACCGATGGCGGAATCATCGAGGCGGACGAAAGTGTATGATTTTTCATAGCTCATGGTACTCAAAATAGTTTAAATATTATTAAATCCAATTATCCAAACAAAACTAAATGAATATCCAAACAACAATCCAAATAAAACAACTAACAAAGTCTACTTGATTTAATTTATTTAAGTAGGTCCAAGTCCCTAGTCGTGTGGCATCCAAAGTTCCTAATTTGCTTTTCCTGAATTCATGTGAAAAATAACTGGTCAGCTAACGAATTAGCTGGTGAGTAAACATAGGTTTGGAATACGTATAGATACACTGATAAAAAGTCAATTCATGTCGTTATGTCTAGACTTATAAATGCAAAACATGTACATACGAGATAACAACGCATAATCAAACCTTGAACAATGATAAGGGGGGTCCACATGATAATGATACTCAGTTATAATCACCCAAGAATCAGGGGGTGGGTCCTTTCGACCAATAGATCTACCATTAGTAACTGTCGGTTTCTACAAATTAATGATTACACTTGCACAAAAATTGCTATCAGGCTATGAACATATAATTTGCAAGTAAAGACATAACTGAACAATGAAATCTAATAACTGAAATCTGAAATCTGATTTAAATACGTCACATGATATCACCCCAAATTGAAAACCAGAAAATGGGCTATGAATACTCACCTGATAACTGTTTGTTGGAATGAAAATGAAATAAGAGTAAACTTACACAAAAGCACCGAGAATCTCCTTAAGGGTAACCTAAGGAATGTCGGCTTATGTTAAAATAATAACTAAAAACGATCTAGGAATCTAGGGTTCTAATTGGGAATCTGGGTTTAAGTGAATTAAATGGTAAAATAAAGGAAGTAATAATGTAATAGTGATAGATTTATTTATTATCCTTTTTTTAACAATGATTTGATAAATAACATAAAGTTTAACTTGCGAAACTTAATTAAAATTAATATTTCCTTAAATGAAATAACGGATATGATATCTTAAATATTTATCTATAAAAAATAAATTTATAAAATTAATCCTTCACATATTACCATGAAAATAGTTGTAAATAAAACATGATTTGACCGAGTCCCGAGAGTACTAAACACAAGAATCCGTAAATGAAATTGTTTAAAATTTAAACGTTTTATATGTTTTACATGTTAAATCTCACTGCTTCTCGTAAGAGATATTTATAAACGGGAATGTACAAAAGTAAACCTTATTTGTATTAACTTATATACTTTTGTAAATATATATATATATATATACATATATATATATATATTTAAAACCAATAACTCATGAAACATTTTATAAATAACTTTATAATCGTTATGAGATAATTATAGAAATTAATGTTATAAAAAAATGAAAATCGGCAGTAAAAATGCATGTCCAAAGTTTCGAACCTTGGACCTTCTAATATTTAAACCACATAGCAAACCACTAGACCAATACACTTTTCTGTGATTTTTGTTGACAAAACATATGTAAAGTTGTAAACTATTATTTTCCTTAAACCCATCTTCTTGAATAGACCCTAAACCCTAATCGCCAAAAATCTGAACATTGAACCAATCTGTATATGAAATTAAACACCAGTACAATAACCAGATGGTGATAACGAGTGCAAAGAGGTATTTAATTACCTGTTTGATGGTCGATGGATGAAGATAGAAGAGGATAAGAGGGAACGCTGTTGCGGAATAACTCTGCTGATGCAATTGTTGATGAAAATGAAATTCAAGACGCAGATTCATTTGTTCATGTTAGAAGAATAAAAGCCCCAAGAAACTGACGACTAATTTAAACCAGGTATATGCCGTCGACTAGGAGCCAGAGATGACGAAGAACAAAGAATCAATCGACTGCTTGTGTGTGTTTAAAGTTGGAATTGATGTTGCAGGTTGATGTTATGGAGTCCAACAAATGATTTGGTTGGTCTAAATAGGATTAAAACAGAGTCAAACGATAGGAACGATAACGGGTTGTGTTCGGTTGTTAGATGGGTTTAGATCCACTGAAATCTCGTGATTTTTGTTAAATTAACTCGATGATCAGGTTCTAAAACATCTAAGGAATGTGTAGATTAAATCAAATTTGAATTTTGATTACTGATTAAGTTGATTTCGATTTTGAATTTACCGACGGTTCCGGAAATGGGTTTGGGTCAATGATAAACATCAACCAACTTGATTTTAGCGTGGTTTATACTTCGAATCTTATAGGTAAATAGTTAGGATCGGTTTAATTGCATTTAAAGTAGATAAACTTGGGTCTTGGGAGTCGCCGGAGCACCACCGGAGCACTGCCGGAGATACCACCGGGAAATTGGGAGGTTTGGGTTGGGTTTAAAACAATTACAGTTTGAACCCTTATAGTTTTGTTGTGTTTTAATTTGTTAACAAAAGATTTTAATTCATATTTCATAAATTACAAACTCAACCCCTCAAACTTAACTTTCTCTTTATTTTTGTTATTATATAGTTTACTTAATTAACCAAACTAACTTAATCTTGTAAACCTTTAACATTTTTATCAACTTTTATAAATTATACATCTATTGTTAGATTCTATAAATTTTGTAAAAATCATTCATAGCATATAATTTACAACTAAATGATTAGATGGCTTGATAAATTACAATATTATAACCATTTATTTCATAATAATTCAAACAGTTATAATTTTATTTGAAAGCTCGGGTTTACATAGAACCAAATCGGGTCAAATGTTACAGTCTCCCCTCCTTTAGGAAATTTCGTCCCGAAATTTGATTACTGTTAGGTTGGATAATATTCTAAAAAGTAGATTTTGTAACAATATACGATTTATTTAATAAACCATAGATTTATTATTATTATTATATTAGATATGGTGATTAAATGGTTGGTGCGTCGAGGGTCTATTTGTTAATGCAACCGTGCCTAAAAGACAATCCCAACTTGCATAGTCTCTTTTAGGTTTAAGTGAGGTAATTACACAAGGATTTATTACTCAAATCCTTCTTATGAAATTGCGAGTCTTTGATTTAATATAGTTCGAATTATGAATGAGGGTGTTTTAATTTAACATATATTCGAGTAGGAATCGCCTGCTTCTCAAGAGAGCAGGGAACGTGATTTAGTATTATCGAAGTATATCATTAGAGTTTATCTTGTTAAATAGCCCAACTTAAATAATTGGAAAAAAATTGAATGATTTAATTGAGTAAAGTTCATGAATGCGATGAATAATAATGAAATTGAATAAAGGAGGTCAATAAAATGAATTAATGAGTAAAGTGAAATAAAATGAAACAAAGCCAATGAATAAACATGATTAACAAAACGAATGAAAGAATTGAGTGAATAAATACGTTTAATAAAACGAGTGAATAAATGATAAAAAGAGATTAATAAAATGAAAAAAAATGTGGCACAACCCCAAAAGTGGTCCATGATGATACGCTTTCATTTTAAATATACTAGCGTCAACTAGCTCTCTCGAGTTGCAAAAAAATACGTCAACTCTGAGAATTTGATTAAGAAAGCATCAATTGAGGACTAGATGATGAAAAAAATGATAACATGCAAAAACAATTGTTGCGCTTTGAATTGCATATGATATGAAACGATTCTTGATTTCAGAGCATAAGTTGAAATGATGATTAACTGTTATTTGAGGTTAACTCTGAATGGTATACAATTGGTCTCACTTTATGGGAGAGTAAAAGAATCACACAAATATCTCAGGTCACAGGCAACGCTTCATTTGATAGTATGATAAGTACACTTATATATAGGATGTACCGGCGGCATATCCACCATGTCCTTATCAAACCACATTTGTCGCGTTGCCCTCAAACACATGATCAAATTTACTATGGTTTCCATGCACTAGCCTTCATAATTCCGTGTGCACCCGTAATTACTTTAGCTTTTGCATGAACCACATAGTTCACTCAATCATGCGCGGGTCAAGGGTACCTAAACTTCTAAATTAGTATGATGATACGCATAGAATGTGATTTCATGTTCAATTGTTTCGTGAAATCTTGTTCGAGATGATATATAAATTGATGATTATGATGAGTTGAATCCATTAGATAGTCTCTTTTTTGTTCATATAAATTGATTTTCTTGATTATAGGTACGGGAAATCAAGTTCGTTTATATTTTTAGGCTCATAAATCATATTTATTGAAAAGCCAAGTTCATTGATCAAATTTTATAACAAAATATGCGTGTGAAAACCATGTTTGTGGTAAGTCACGTTTATTAAGGTATGGTGGCGTGTATGTAAAAAAAAATTTAGTTTCTTAAGATTGATGAAAAGAATGAACTTCATGGTGATTTATAGATATGGATAACCCACTTAATACTCGATAGATCAAGTATACGGGTTACCAAATTCTTAATTGATTCTGGTTGAGACATTATAGTTCATATGATGAGGTCTTGTAATGGTAATAAGTTTGAGCATTTTAATCTTACCATATGGTTGTTTTCTTGAAGATAGTTAATGTGACCTAGTTTTGATCCGTGTATTTTAAGAAAATCCATCTATGATTCCTATTATAAAACCTTGAATAGTGTTTGAAAAGAAAATTGTACGTACTACCTATGATTATTCGATAACTCTTTATAAAGAACATTTATTTTTAAGAAATCATTTGTTATAAAACTTTTTTTTTAATTTGCAAATTATTGAAACCTAACATTAATCAATCATATGTTAAAGACTTGTAAAACGTTAAAGTTATCGAAACTTAAAGGTAAGGTTCGAGAAACTCACGAAGTCTTTCCCAAGCAATTAACTATAGGTTAAAATGAATGATTTGTATAAGAATCATTTGTTAGGAAAACTACGTATATTTTTACAAAAACCGTTAGTTGATAAAACATTGTGTGAGAGTAAGAAGTTTATAAATAACCACAATGGATTTAGATACGTTTATGAAAAACAAGGTGTATTCAGTTCGATTAGTGAATGTGAGTATGATGCGCTTCTAAAATGAGGTCAAACTTTAATTTAAATATTAAATGTATGTGTAAATCAATTTTAGAATTTAAGGTGATACCCACATCTAAGCTGGTTAACAAGTTCATGATTTGATGGTAGACTTTTGGTTTGATTATGAATCTGTAATTCATTTTCAAGTTTAGGTTATGATGACGAATTTCTTGATTTGATGACAAGTTTATGTCTTTATGATATGATTTGATAGTAGTTTTATGTTTTGATGGAAAGTTTGAAACCCTTTAAATATTGAAATTATGTAGAGATACTTCAAGTGTATACGTTCGGTTCGCAAACCAAACAAATACATTGACTTATCAAAGTAGTAAGTCCGCTAACTTTTACGAAGACGTGACTACCTATAAGTGGACACTCACCCTTGAGGGTTCCCAGGTAAGTAATAGATCCATCGGTAGATTTGGATTTATATGTATACTTGCCTTAGACAGAACATCTCAAAAGTACAGGCATCCACCCTTCCAGTATTGCACGTGTTCAGTTTTGAGACTTAGACTTTGACGAGAATTCGAAAACCATGGATAAATCTTTGATTTCCACTTTGATTATTATTCAATTGAGATTAGGCAATATGCCTAACAATTTGGATTTAGATATTGATTTTCATTGAATGTATCTTAGTACAAGGATGAAGAAAGTAGCGATAACACTTAATTGATGATGTAACATATTATGAAGTGATAAAAGACAATGAACACTAACATGAGAGAACTCATGTTTATATTATGAAGTGTTAAAAGGTAAGGAATAATAACATGAGAGGACTCATGATTATATTATGAAGTGGTAAGAGGTAAGAAATAATAACATGAGAGGACTCATGATTATATTATAGAGTGCTAAAAGCTAACGAATAATAACATGAGATGAATCATGTTTAGGGTGCTTAGTTATAGACTAGGTCATCCATTTCTAATAACCTAATTCTCTATAACCATGGCTGTGATACCAATCTGTCACACCCCGACCGATGGCGGAATCATCGAGGCGGACGAAAGTGTATGATTGTTCATAGCTCATGGTACTCAAAATAGTTTAAATATTATTAAATCCAATTATCCAAACAAAACTAAATGAATATCCAAACAACAATCCAAATAAAACAAATAACAAAGTCTACTTGATTTAATTTATTTAACTAGGTCCAAGTCCCTAGTCGTGTGGCATCCAAAGTTCCTAACTTGCTTTTCCTGAAATCATGTGAAAAATAACTGGTCAGCTAACGAATTAGCTGGTGAGTAAACATAGGTTTGGAATACGTATAGATACACTGATTAAAAGTCAATTCATGTCGTTATGTCTAGACTTATAAATGCAAAACATGTACATACAAGATAACAACACATAATCAAACCTTGAACAATGATAAGGGGGGTCCACATGATAATGATACTCAGTTATAATCATCCAAGAATCAGGGGGTGGGTCCTTTCGACCAATAGATCTACCATTAGTAACTGTCGGTTTCTTCAAATTAATGATTACACTTGCACAAAAATTGCTATCAGGCTATGAACATATAATTTGCAAGTAAAGACATAACATGAATTGTTTAAAAGAAATAACTGATCAAAATGAATAACTGAACAATGAAATCTGATAACTGAAATCTGAAATCTGATTTAAATACTTCACATGATATCACCCCAAATTGAAAACCAGAAAATGGGCTATGAATACTCACCTGATAATTGTTTGTTCGAATGAAAATGAAATAAGAGTAAACTTGAACAAAAGCACCGAGAATCTCCTTAAGGGTAACCTAAGGAATGTCGGCTTATGTTAAAATGATAACTAAAAACGATCTAGGAATCTAGGGTTCTAATTGGGAATCTGGGTTTAAGTGAATTAAATGGTAAAATAAAGGAAGTAATAATGTAATAGTGATAAATTTATTTATTATCCTTTTTTTTAATAATGATTTGATAAATAACATAAAGTTTAACTTGCAAAACTTAATTAAATTTAATATTTCCTTAAATGAAATAACGGATATGATATCTTAAATATTTATCTATAAAAAGTAAATTTATAAAATTAATCCTTCACATATTACCATGAAAATAGTTGTAAATAAAACATGATTTGACCGAGTCCCGAGAGTACTAAACACAAGAATCCGTAAATGAAATTGTTTAAAATTTAAACGTTTTATATGTTTTACATGTTAAATCTCACTACTTCTCGTAAGAGATATTTATAAACGGGAATGTACAAAAGTAAACCTTATTTGTATTAACTTATATACTTTTGTAAATATATATATATACATATATATATATATATATATTTAAGACCAATAACTCATGAAACATTTTATAAATAACTTTATAATCGTTATGAGATGATTATAGAAATTAATGTTATAAAAAAATGAAAATCGCTAGTAAAAATGCATGTCCAAAGTTTCGAACCTAGGACCTTCTAATATTTAAACCACACAGCAAACCACTAAACTAATACACTTTTCTGTGATTTTTGTTGACAAAACATATGTAAAGTTGTAAACTATTATTTTCCTTAAACCCATCTTCTTGAATAGACCCTAAACCGTAATCGCCAAAAATCTGAACATTGAACCAATCTGTATATGAAATTAAACACCAGTACAATTACCAGATGGTGATAACATGTGCAAAGAGGTATTTTATTACCTGTTTGATGGTCGATGGATGAAGATAGAAGAGGATAAGAGGGAACGCTGTTGCGGAAGAAAACTGCTGATGCAATTGTTGATGAAAATGAAATTCAAGACGCAGATTCATTTGTTCATGTTAGAAGATTAAAAGCCCCAAGAAACTGACGACTAATTTAAACCAGGTATATGCCGTCGACTAGGAGCCAGAGATGACGAAGAACAGAGAATCAATTGATTGCTTGTTTTGTTGGGAGGTTTGGGTTGGGTTTAAAACAATTACAGTTTGAACCCTTATAGTTTTGTTGTGTTTTAATTTGTTAACAAAAGATTTTAATTCATATTTCATAAATTACAAACTCAACCCCTCAAACTTAACTTTCTCTTTATTTTTGTTATTATATAGTTTACTTAATTAACCAAACTAACTTAATCTTGTAAACCTTTAACATTTTTATCAACTTTTATAAATTATACATCTATTGTTAGATTTTATAAATTTTGTAAAAATCATTCATAGCATATAATTTACAACTAAATGATTAGATGGCTTGATAAATTACGATATTATAACCATTTATTTCATAATAATTCAAACGATTATAATTTTATTTGATAGCTCGGGTTTACATAGAACCAAATCGGGTCAAATGTTACAATTAGCACGTTGAAAAGCACGTAAGTATGACGTAGGACGCCTTAAAGCTCCAAACAACACATTACAATACAGTAAGAAACCATAAAACTCCATAATAAACCTAATGAAATTGTCCAAGTACTTTCAAGATCGTACGATAACATCAGGACTTGTTACGACGCTGTATGCGACATTAGCAACAAAAAAAAGCAATTTATAATAATGTAGGACGCGTTACAACTTCTAAGAACACCTTACATCACCGTTCGAAACATTAAAACTCCATAATAAACCTAATGAATTCCTCTGAGTCATTTAATCATCGTACGACAACTTAGAATATCTTACGACTCTGTATGCCACATTAGCAACTTGAAAAGCATGTTACTATAATGTACGACAACTCACAACTCCCAACAACACCTTACAATAAAGTAAGTAAACATAAAATCCATAATAAACCTAGTGAATTCGTCCGAGTCTTTTGAACATCGTATTACAAGTTAGGACATCTTAAGACTCTATATGACATATTAGCACGTTGAAAAGCACGTAAGTATGACGTAGGACGCCTTAAAGCTCCAAACAACACATTACAATAACGTACGAAACCATAAAACTCCATAATAAACCTAATGAATTTGTCCAAGTCCTTTGAAAATCGTAAGTTAACTCAGGACTTGTTACGACTCTGTATGCGACATTAGCAACATGAATAACAATTTATAATAATGTAGGACGCGTTACAACTTTTAAGAACACCTTACATCACCGTTCGAAACATTAAAACTCCATAATAAACCTAATGACTTTTTCTGAGTCATTTAAAAATTGTACGACAGCTTAGAATATCTTACGAGTCTGTATGCCACATTAGCACCTTGAAAAGCATGTTACTATAATGTACGACACCTCACAACTCGTAACAACACCTTACAATACCGAAGTAAACATAATATCCATAATAAACCTAATGAATTGGTCCGAGTCTTTTGAACATCGTATTACATGTTAGGATATCTTAAGACTCTATATGACATATTAGCATGTTGAAAAGCACGTAAGTATGACGTAGGACGCCTTAATGCTCCAAACAACACATTACAACACCGTACGAAACCATAAAACTCCATAATAAACCGAATGAAATTGTCCAAGTCCTTTCAAAATCATACGATAACATCAGGACTTGTTACGACGCTGTATGCGACATTAGCAACATGAAAAGCAATTTAAAATAATGTAGGACGCGTTACAACTTCTAAGAACACCTTACATCACCGTTCGAAACATTAATGAATTCCTCCGAGTAATTTAATCATCGTACGATAACTTATAATATCTTACAACTCTATATGCCACATTAGCAACTTGAAAAGCATGTTACTATAATGTACGACACCTCACAACTCCTAACAACACCTTACAATACCGTAAGCAAACATAAAATCCATTATAAACCTAATGAATTTGTCCGAGTCCTTTGAACATCGTATTACAAGTTAGGTCATCTTAAGAATCTGTATGACATATTAGCACGTTGAAAAGCACGTAAGTATGACGTAGGACGCCTTAAAGCTGCAAACAACACCTTACAACACCGTACGAAAACATGAAACTCTATAATAAACCTAATGAATTTGTCCGAGTCCTTTGAAAATCGTAAGATAACTCAGAACTTGTTACGACTCTGTATGCGACATTAGCAACATGAATAACAATTTGTTATAATGTAGGACGCGTTACAACTTTTAAGAAAACTTTACACCACCGTTCGAAACATTAAAACTCCATAATAAACCTAATGACTTTTTCCGAGTCATTTAAACATTGTACGACAACTTAGAATATCTTACGACTCTATATGCCACATTAGCACCTTTAAAAGCATGTTACTATAATGTACGACACCTCACAACTCGTAACAACACCTTACAATACCGTAAGTAAACATAAAATCCATAATAAACCTAATGAATTGGTCCGAGTCTTTTGAACATCGTATTACAAGTTAGTATATCTTAAGACTCTATATGACATATTAGCATGTTGAAAAGCACGTAAGTATGACGTAGGACGCCTTAAAGCTCCAAACAACACATTACAACACCGTACGAAAACATAAAACTCCATAATAAACCGAATGAAATTGTCCAAGTCCTTTCAAAATCATACGATAACATCAGGACTTGTTACGACGCTGTATGCGACATTAGCAACATGAAAAGCAATTTAAAATAATGTAGGACGCGTTACAACTTCTAAGAACACCTTACATCACAGTTCGAAACATTAAAACTCAATAATAAACCAAATGAATTCCTCCGAGTTATTTAATCATCGTACGATAACTTATAATATCTTACAACTCTAAATGCCACATTAGCAACTTGAACAGCATGTTACTATAATGTACGACACCTCACAACTCCTAACAACACCTTACAATACCGTAAGCTAACATAAAATCCATTATAAACCTAATGAATTTGTCCGAGTCCTTTGAACATCGTATTACAAGTTAGGTCATTTTAAGAATCTGTATGACATATTAGCACGTTGAAAAGCACGTAAGTATGACGTAGGACGCCTTAAAGCTGCAAACAACACCTTACAACACCGTACGAAACCATGAAACTCTATAATAAACCTAATGAATTTGTCCGAGTCCTTTGAAAATCGTAAGATAACTCAGAACTTGTTACGACTCTGTATGCGACATTAGCAACATGAATAACAATTTATTATAATGTAGGACGCGTTACAACTTTTAAGAAAACTTTACACCACCGTTCGAAACATTAAAACTCCATAATAAACCTAATGACTTTTTCCGAGTCATTTAAACATTGTACGACAACTTAGAATATCTTACGACTCTATATGCCACATTAGCACCTTTAAAAGCATGTTACTATAATGTACGACACCTCACAACTCGTAACAACACCTTACAATACCGTAAGTAAACATAAAATCCATAATAAACCTAATGAATTGGTCCGAGTCTTTTGAACATCGTATTACAAGTTAGTATATCTTAAGACTCGATATGACATATTAGCATGTTGAAAAGCACGTAAGTATGACGTAGGACGCCTTAAAGCTCCAAACAACACATTACAACACCGTACGAAAACATAAAACTCCATAATAAACCGAATGAAATTGTCCAAGTCCTTTCAAAATCATACGATAACATCAGGACTTGTTACGACGCTGTATGCGACATTAGCAACATGAAAAGCAATTTAAAATAATGTAGGACGCGTTACAACTTCTAAGAACACCTTACATCACAGTTCGAAACATTAAAACTCAATAATAAACCTAAGGAATTCCTCCGAGTTATTTAATCATCGTACGATAACTTATTATATCTTACAACTCTAAATGCCACATTAGCAACTTGAAAAGCATGTTACTATAATGTACGACACCTCACAACTCCTAACAACACCTTACAATACCGTAAGCTAACATAAAATCCATTATAAACCTAATGAATTTGTCCGAGTCCTTTGAACATCGTATTACAAGTTAGGTCACCTTAAGAATCTGTATGACATATTAGCACGTTGAAAAGCACGTAAGTATGACGTAGGACGCCTTAAAGCTGCAAACAACACCTTACAACACCGTACGAAACCATGAAACTCTATAATAAACCTAATGAATTTGTCCGAGTCCTTTGAAAATCGTAAGATAAATCAGAACTTGTTACGACTCTGTATGCGACATTAGCAACATGAATAACAATTTATAATAATGTAGGATGCGTTACAACTTTTAAGAAAACCTTACATCACCGTTCGAAACATTAAAACTCCATAATAAACCTAATGACTTTTTCCGAGTCATTTAAACATTGTACGACAACTTAGAATATCTTACGACTCTATATGCCACATTAGCACCTTGAAAAGCATGTTACTATAATGTACGACACCTCACAACTCGTAACAACACCTTACATTACCGTAAGTAAACATAAAATCCATAATAAACCTAATGAATTGGTCCGAGTCTTTTGAACATCGTATTACAAGTTAGTATATCTTAAGACTCTATATGACATATTAGCATGTTGAAAAGCACGTAAGTATGACGTAGGACGCCTTAAAGCTCCAAACAACACATTACAACACCGTACGAAAACATAAAACTTCATAATAAACCGAATGAAATTGTCCAAGTCCTTTCAAAATCATACGATAACATCAGGACTTGTTACGACGCTGTATGCGACATTAGCAACATGAAAAGCAATTTAAAATAATGTAGGACGCATTACAACTTCTAAGAACACCTTACATCACAGTTCGAAACATTAAAACTCAATAATAAACCTAATGAATTCCTCCGAGTTATATAATCATCGTACGATAACTTATAATATCTTACAACTCTAAATGCCACATTAGCAACTTGAAAAGCATGTTACTATAATGTACGACACCTCACAACTCCTAACAACACCTTACAATACCGTAAGCTAACATAAAATCCATTATAAACCTAATGAATTTCTCCGAGTCCTTTGAACATCGTATTACAAGTTAGGTCATCTTAAGAATCTGTATGACATATTAGCACGTTGAAAAGCACGTAAGTATGACGTAGGACGCCTTAAAGCTGCAAACAACACCTTACAACACCGTACGAAACCATGAAACTCTATAATAAACCTAATGAATTTGTCCAAGTCCTTTGAAAATCGTAAGATAAATCAGAACTTGTTACGACTCTGTATGCGACATTAGCAACATGAATAACAATTTATAATAATGTAGGACGCGTTACAACTTTTAAGAAAACCTTACATCACCGTTCGAAACATTAAAACTCCATAATAAACCTAATGACTTTTTCCGAGTCATTTAAACATTGTACGACAACTTAGAATATCTTACGACTCTATATGCCACATTAGCACCTTGAAAAGCATGTTACTATAATGTACGACACCTCACAACTCGTAACAACACCTTACATTACCGTAAGTAAACATAAAATCCATAATAAACCTAATGAATTGGTCCGAGTCTTTTGAACATCGTATTACAAGTTAGTATATCTTAAGACTCTATATGACATATTAGCATGTTGAAAAGCACGTAAGTATGACGTAGGACGCCTTAAAGCTCCAAACAACACATTACAACACCGTACGAAAACATAAAACTTCATAATAAACCGAATGAAATTGTCCAAGTCCTTTCAAAATCATACGATAACATCAGGACTTGTTACGACGCTGTATGCGACATTAGCAACATGAAAAGCAATTTAAAATAATGTAGGACGCATTACAACTTCTAAGAACACCTTACATCACAGTTCGAAACATTAAAACTCAATAATAAACCTAATGAATTCCTCCGAGTTATATAATCATCGTACGATAACTTATAATATCTTACAACTCTAAATGCCACATTAGCAACTTGAAAAGCATGTTACTATAATGTACGACACCTCACAACTCCTAACAACACCTTACAATACCGTAAGCTAACATAAAATCCATTATAAACCTAATGAATTTCTCCGAGTCCTTTGAACATCGTATTACAAGTTAGGTCATCTTAAGAATCTGTATGACATATTAGCACGTTGAAAAGCACGTAAGTATGACGTAGGACGCCTTAAAGCTGCAAACAACACCTTACAACACCGTACGAAACCATGAAACTCTATAATAAACCTAATGAATTTGTCCAAGTCCTTTGAAAATCGTAAGATAAATCAGAACTTGTTACGACTCTGTATGCGACATTAGCAACATGAATAACAATTTATAATAATGTAGGACGCGTTACAACTTTTAAGAAAACCTTACATCACCGTTCGAAACATTAAAACTCCATAATAAACCTAATGACTTTTTCCGAGTCATTTAAACATTGTACGACAACTTAGAATATCTTACGACTCTATATGCCACATTAGCACCTTGAAAAGCATGTTACTATAATGTACGACACCTCACAACTCGTAACAACACCTTACATTACCGTAAGTAAACATAAAATCCATAATAAACCTAATGAATTGGTCCGAGTCTTTTGAACATCGTATTACAAGTTAGTATATCTTAAGACTCTATATGACATATTAGCATGTTGAAAAGCACGTAAGTATGACGTAGGACGCCTTAAAGCTCCAAACAACACATTACAACACCGTACAAAACCATAAAACTCCATAATAAACCTAATGAAATTGTCCAAGTACTTTCAAGATCGTACGGTAACATCAAGACTTGTTACGACCTGTATGCGACATTAGCAACATGAAAAGCAATTTATAATAATGTAGGACGTGTTACAACTTCTAAGAACACCTTACATCACCGTTCGAAAGATTAAAACTCCATAATAAACCTAATGAAATTCTTCCGGGTCATTTAATCATCGTACGACAACTTAGAATATCTTACGACTCTGTATGCCACATTAGCAACTTGAAAAGCATGTTACTATAATGTACGACACCTCACAACTCGTAACAACACCTTACAATACCGTAAATAAACATAAAATCCATAATAACCCTAATGAATTCGTCCGAGTCCTTTGAACATCGTATTACAAGTTAGGTCATCTTAAGAATCTGTATGACATATTAGCACGTTGAAAAGCACGTAAGTATGACGTAGGACGCCTTAAAGCTCCAAACAACACATTACAACACCGTACGAAACCATAAATCTCCATAATAAACCTAATGAATTTGTCCAAGTCCTTTGAAAATCGTAAGTTAACTCAGGACTTGTTACGACTCTGTATGTGACATTAGCAACTTGAAAAACAATTTATAATAATGTAGGACTCGTTACAACTTTTAAGAACACCTTACATCACCGTTTGAAACATTAAAAATCCATAATAAACCTAATGAATTTTTCCGAGTCATATAAACATCGTACGACAACTTAGAATATCTTACGACTCCATATGCCACATTAGCACCTTGAAAAGCATGTTACTATAATGTACGACACTTCACAACTCGTAACAACACCTTACAATACCGTAAGTAAACATAAAATCCATAATAAACCTAATGAATTCGTCCGAGTCTTTTGAACATCGTATTACAAGTTAGGACATCTTAAGACTCTATATGACATATTAGCACGTTGAAAAGCACGTAAGTATGACATAGGACGGCTTAGAGCTCCAAACAACACATTTCAACACCGTACGAAACCATAAAACTCCATAATAAACCTAATGAAATTGTCCAAGTCCTTTCAAGATCATACGATAACATCAGGACTTGTTACTACGTTGTATGCGACATTAGCAACATGAAAAACAATTTATAATAATGTAGGACGCGTTACAACTTTTAAAAACACCTTACATCACTGTTCGAAACATTAAAACTCCATAAGAAACGTAATGAATTTTTCCGAGTCATTTAAACATCGTACGACAACTTAGAATATCTTACGACTCTATATGCCACATTAGCACCTTGAAAAGCATGTTACTATAATGTACGACACCTCACAACTGGTAACAACACCTTACAATACCGTAAGTAAACATAAAATCCATAATAAACCTAATGAATTCGTCCGAGTCTTTTGAACATCGTATTACAAGTTAGGACATCTTAAGACTCTATATGACATATTAGCACGTTGAAAAGCAAGTAAGTATGACGTAGGAGGCCTTAAAGCTCGAAAAAACACATTACAACACCGTACGAAACCATAAAACTCCATAATAAACCTAATGAAATTGTCCAAGTACTTTCAAGATCGTACGGTAACATCAGGACTTGTAACGACGCTGTATGCGACATTAGCAACATGAAAAGCAATTTATAATAAGTTAGGACGCGTTACAACTTCTAAGAACACCTTACATCGCCGTTCGAAAGATTAAAACTCCATAATAAACCTAATGAATTCTTCCGGGTCATTTAATCATCGTACGACAACTTAGAATATCTTACGACTCTGTATGCCACATTAGCAACTTGAAAAGCATGTTACTATAATGTACGACACCTCACAACTCCTAACAACACATTACAATACAGTAAGTAAACATAAAATCCATAATAAACCTAATGAATTCGTCCGAGTCCTTTGTACATCGTATTACAAGTTAGGTCATCTTAAGAATCTGTATGACATATTAGCACGTTGAAAAGCACGTAAGTATGACGTAGGACGCCTTAAAGCTCCAAACAACACATTACAACACCGTACGAAACCATAAAACACCATAATAAACCTAATGAATTTGTCCAAGTCCTTTGAAAATCGTAAGTTAACTCAGGACTTGTTACGACTATGTATGTGACATTAGAAACTTGGAAAATAATTTATAATAATGTAGGACGCGTTACAACTTTTAAGAACACCTTACATCACCGTTCGAAACATTAAAACTCCATAATAAACCTAATGAATTTTTCCGAGTCATTTAAACATCGTACGACAACTTAGAATATCTTACGACTCTATATGCCACATTAGCACCTTGAAAAGCATGTTACTATAATGTACGACACTTCACAACTCGTAACAACACCTTACAATATCGTAAGTAAACATAAAATCCATTAGAAACCTAATGAATTCGTCCGAGTCTTTTGAACATCGTATTACAAGTTAGAACATCTTAAGACTCTATATGACATATTAGCACGTTGAAAAGCACGTAAGTATGACGTAGGACTCCTTATAGCTCGAAACAACACATTACAACACCGTACGAAACCATAAAACTCCATAATAAACCTAATGAAATTGTCCAAGTCCTTTGAAAATCGTAAGTTAACTCAGGACTTGTTACGATGCTGTAAGCGACATTAGCAACATGAAAAGCAATTTATAATAATGTAGGACGCGTTACAACTTCTAAGAACACCTTACATCACCGTTCGAAAGATTGAAAGTCCATAATAAAACTAATGACTTTTTCCGAGTCATTTAAACATTGTACGACAGCTTAGAATATCTTACGAGTCTGTATGCCACATTAGCACCTTGAAAAGCATGCTCCTATAATGTACGACACCTCACAACTCCTAACAACACCTTACAATACCGTAAGCAAACATAAAATCCATAATAAACCTATTGAATTGGTCCGAGTCCTTTGAATATCGTATTACAAGTTAGATCATCTTAAGAATCTGTATGACATATTAGCACGTTGAAAAGCACGTAAGTATGACGTAGGACGCCTTAAAGCTGCAAACAACACCTTACAACACCGTACGAAACCATGAAACTCAATAATAAACCAAATGAATTTGTCCAAGTCCCTTGAAAATCGTAAGATAACTCAGAACTTGTTACGACTCTGTATGCGACATTAGCAATATAAAAACAATTTATAATAATGTAGGACGCGTTACAACTTTTAAGAACACCTTACATCACCGTTCGAAACATTAAAACTCCATATTAAACCTAATGAATTTTTCCGAGTCATTTAAACATCGTCCGACAACTTAGAATATCTTACGACTCTATATGCCACATTAGCACCTTGAAAAGCATGTTACTATAATGTACGACACCTCACAACTCGTAACAACACCTTACAATACCGTAAGTAAACATAAAATCCATAATAAACCTAATGAATTCGTCCGAGTCTTTTGAACAATGTATTACAAGTTAGGACATCTTAAGACTCTATATGACATATTAGCACGTTGAAAAACACGTAAGTATGACGTACGAGGCCTTAAAGCTCGAAAAGACACATTACAACACCGTACGAAACCATAGAACTCCATAATAAACCAAATGAAATTGTCCAAGTACTTTCAAGATCGTACGGTAACATCAGGACTTGTTACGACGCTGAATGCGACATTAGCAACATGAAAAGCAATTTATAATAATGTAGGACGCGTTACAACTTTTAAGAACACCTTACATCACTGTTCGAAACATTAAAACTCCATAAGACACGTAATGAATTTTTCCGAGTCATTTAAACATCGTACGACAACTTAGAATATCTTACGACTCTATATGCCACATTAGCACCTTGAAAAGGATGTTACTATAATGTACGACAGCTCACAACTCGTAACAACACCTTACAATACCGTAAGCAAACATAAAATCCATAATAAACCTATTGAATTGGTCCGAGTGCTTTGAACATCGTATTACAAGTTAGATCATCTTAAGAATCTGTATGACATATTTGCACGTTGAAAAGCACGTAAGTATGACGTAGGACGCCTTAAAGCTGCAAACAACACCTTACAACACCGTACGAAACCATGAAACTCAATAATAAACCAAATGAATTTGTCCAAGTCCCTTGAAAATCGTAAGATAACTCAGAACTTGTTACGACTCTGTATGCGACATTAGCAATATAAAAACAATTTATAATAATGTAGGACGCGTTACAACTTTTAAGAACACCTTACATCACCGTTCGAAACATTAAAACTCCATAAGAAACGTAATGAATTTTTCCGAGTCATTTAAACATCGTACGACAACTTAGAATATCTTACGACTCTATATGCCACATTAGCACCTTGAAAAGCATGTTACTATAATGTACGACAGCTCACAACTCGTAACAACACATTACAATACCGTAAGTAAACATAAAATCCATAATAAACCTAATGAATTCGTACGACTCCTTTGAACATCGTATTACAAGTTAGGACATCTTAAGACTCTATATGACATATTAGCACGTTGAAAAGCACGTAAGTATGATGTAGGACTCCTTATAGCTCGAAACAACACATTACAACACCGTACGAAACCATAAAACACCATAATAAACCTAATGAAATTGTCCAAGTCCTTTGAAAATCGTAAGTTAACTCAGGACTTGTTACGACGCTGTAAGCGACATTAGGAACATGAAAAGCAATTTATAATAATGTAGGACGCGTTACAACTTCTAAGAACACCTCACATCACCGTTCGAAAGGTTAAAACTCCATAATAAACCTAATGACTTTTTCCGAGTCATTTAAACATTGTACGACAGCTTAGAATATCTTACGAGTCTGTATGCCACATTAGCACCTTGAAAAGCATGTTACTATAATGTACAACACCTCACAACTCCTAACAACACCTTACAATACCGTAAGCAAACATAAAATCCATAATAAACCTAATGAATTGGTCCGAGTCCTTTGAACATCGTATTACAAGTTAGGTCATCTTAAGAATCTGTATGACATATTAGCACGTTGAAAAGCACGTAAGTATGACGTAGGACGCCTTAAAGCTGCAAACAACACCTTACAACACCGTACGAAACCATGAAACTCTATAATAAACCAAATGAATTTGTCCAAGTCCCTTGAAAATCGTAAGATAACTCAGAACTTGTTACGACTCTGTATGCGACATTAGCAATATGAAAAACAATTTATAATAATGTAGGACGCGTTACAACTTTTAAGAACACCTTACATCACCGTTCGAAACATTAAAACTCCATAATAAACCTAATGAATTTTTCCGAGTCATTTAAACATCGTCCGACAACTTAGAATATCTTACGACTCTATATGCCACATTAGCACCTTGAAAAGCATGTTACTATAATGTACGACACCTCACAACTCGTAAAAACACCTTACAATACCGTAAGTAGACATAAAATCCATAATAAACCTAATGAATTCGTCCGAGTCTTTTGAACAATGTATTACAAGTTAGGACATCTTAAGACTCTATATGACATATTAGCACGTTGAAAAACACGTAAGTATGACGTAGGAGGCCTTAAAGCTCGAAACAACACATTACAACACCGTACGAAACCATAGAACTCCATAAAAAACCTAATGAAATTGTCCAAGTACTTTCAAGATCGTACGGTAACATCAGGACTTGTTACGACGCTGAATGCGACATTAGCAACATGAAAAGCAATTTATAATAATGTAGGACGCGTTACAACTTTTAAGAACACCTTACATCACTGTTCGAAACATTAAAACTCCATAAGACACGTAATGAATTTTTCCGAGTCATTTAAACATCGTACGACAACTTAGAATATCTTACGACTCTATATGCCACATTAGCACCTTGAAAAGGATGTTACTATAATGTACGACAGCTCACAACTCGTAACAACACCTTACAATACCGTAAGCAAACATAAAATCCATAATAAACCTATTGAATTGGTCCGAGTGCTTTGAACATCGTATTACAAGTTAGATCATCTTAAGAATCTGTATGACATATTTGCACGTTGAAAAGCACGTAAGTATGACGTAGGACGCCTTAAAGCTGCAAACAACACCTTACAACACCGTACGAAACCATGAAACTCAATAATAAACCAAATGAATTTGTCCAAGTCCCTTGAAAATCGTAAGATAACTCAGAACTTGTTACGACTCTGTATGCGACATTAGCAATATAAAAACAATTTATAATAATGTAGGACGCGTTACAACTTTTAAGAACACCTTACATCACCGTTCGAAACATTAAAACTCCATAAGAAACGTAATGAATTTTTCCGAGTCATTTAAACATCGTACGACAACTTAGAATATCTTACGACTCTATATGCCACATTAGCACCTTGAAAAGCATGTTACTATAATGTACGACAGCTCACAACTCGTAACAACACATTACAATACCGTAAGTAAACATAAAATCCATAATAAACCTAATGAATTCGTACGACTCCTTTGAACATCGTATTACAAGTTAGGACATCTTAAGACTCTATATGACATATTAGCACGTTGAAAAGCACGTAAGTATGATGTAGGACTCCTTATAGCTCGAAACAACACATTACAACACCGTACGAAACCATAAAACACCATAATAAACCTAATGAAATTGTCCAAGTCCTTTGAAAATCGTAAGTTAACTCAGGACTTGTTACGACGCTGTAAGCGACATTAGGAACATGAAAAGCAATTTATAATAATGTAGGACGCGTTACAACTTCTAAGAACACCTCACATCACCGTTCGAAAGGTTAAAACTCCATAATAAACCTAATGACTTTTTCCGAGTCATTTAAACATTGTACGACAGCTTAGAATATCTTACGAGTCTGTATGCCACATTAGCACCTTGAAAAGCATGTTACTATAATGTACAACACCTCACAACTCCTAACAACACCTTACAATACCGTAAGCAAACATAAAATCCATAATAAACCTAATGAATTGGTCCGAGTCCTTTGAACATCGTATTACAAGTTAGGTCATCTTAAGAATCTGTATGACATATTAGCACGTTGAAAAGCACGTAAGTATGACGTAGGACGCCTTAAAGCTGCAAACAACACCTTACAACACCGTACGAAACCATGAAACTCTATAATAAACCAAATGAATTTGTCCAAGTCCCTTGAAAATCGTAAGATAACTCAGAACTTGTTACGACTCTGTATGCGACATTAGCAATATGAAAAACAATTTATAATAATGTAGGACGCGTTACAACTTTTAAGAACACCTTACATCACCGTTCGAAACATTAAAACTCCATAATAAACCTAATGAATTTTTCCGAGTCATTTAAACATCGTCCGACAACTTAGAATATCTTACGACTCTATATGCCACATTAGCACCTTGAAAAGCATGTTACTATAATGTACGACACCTCACAACTCGTAAAAACACCTTACAATACCGTAAGTAGACATAAAATCCATAATAAACCTAATGAATTCGTCCGAGTCTTTTGAACAATGTATTACAAGTTAGGACATCTTAAGACTCTATATGACATATTAGCACGTTGAAAAACACGTAAGTATGACGTAGGAGGCCTTAAAGCTCGAAACAACACATTACAACACCGTACGAAACCATAGAACTCCATAAAAAACCTAATGAAATTGTCCAAGTACTTTCAAGATCGTACGGTAACATCAGGACTTGTTACGACGCTGAATGCGACATTAGCAACATGAAAAGCAATTTATAATAATGTAGGACGCGTTACAACTTTTAAGAACACTTTACATCACTGTTCGAAACATTAAAACTCCATAAGAAACGTAATGAATTTTTCCGAGTCATTTAAACATCGTACGACAACTTAGAATATCTTACGACTCTATATGCCACATTAGCACCTTGAAAAGGATGTTACTATAATGTACGACAGCTCACAACTCGTAACAACACATTACAATACCGTAAGTAAACATAAAATCCATAATAAACCTAATGAATTCGTACGAGTCCTTTGAACATCGTATTACAAGTTAGGACATCTTAAGACTCTATATGACATATTAGCACGTTGAAAAGCACGTAAGTATGATGTAGGACTCCTTATAGCTCGAAACAACACATTACAACACCGTACGAAACCATAAAACACCATAATAAACCTAATGAAATTGTCCAAGTCCTTTGAAAATCATAAGTTAACTCAGGACTTGTTACGACGCTGTAAGCGACATTAGCAACATGAAAAGCAATTTATAATAATGTAGGACGCGTTACAACTTCTAAGAACACCTTACATCACCGTTCGAAAGGTTAAAACTCCATAATAAACCTAATGACTTTTTCCGAGTCATTTAAAGATTGTACGACAGCTTAGAATATCTTACGAGTCTGTATGCCACATTAGCACCTTGAAAAGCATGTTACTATAATGTACAACACCTCACAACTCCTAACAACACCTTACAATACCGTAAGCAAACATAAAATCCATAATAAACCTAATGAATTGGTCCGAGTCCTTTGAACATCGTATTACAAGTTAGGTCATCTTAAGAATCTGTATGACATATTAGCACGTTGAAAAGCACGTAAGTATGACGTAGGACGCCTTAAAGCTGCAAACAACACCTTACAACACCGTACGAAACCATGAAACTCTATAATAAACCAAATGAATTTGTCCAAGTCCCTTGAAAATCGTAAGATAACTCAGAACTTGTTACGACTCTGTATGCGACATTAGCAATATGAAAAACAATTTATAATAATGTAGGACGCGTTACAACTTTTAAGAACACCTTACATCACCGTTCGAAACATTAAAACTCCATAATAAACCTAATGAATTTTTCCGAGTCATTTAAACATCGTTCGACAACTTAGAATATCTTACGACTCTATATGCCACATTAGCACCTTGAAAAGCATGTTACTATAATGTACGACACCTCACAACTCGTAACAACACCTTACAATACCGTAAGTAAACATAAAATCCATAATAAACCTAATGAATTCATCCGAGTCTTTTGAACAATGTATTACAAGTTAGGACATCTTAAGACTCTATATGACATATTAGCACGTTGAAAAGCACGTAAGTATGACGTAGGAGGCCTTAAAGCTCGAAACAACACATTACAACACCGTACGAAACCATAAAGCTCCATAATAAACCTAATGAAATTGTCCAAGTACTTTCAAGATCGTACGGTAACATCAGGACTTGTTACGACGCTGTATGCGACATTAGCAACATGAAAAGTAATTTATAATAATGTAGGACGCGTTACAACTTCTAAGAACACCTTATATCACCGTTCGAAAGATTAAAACTCCATAATAAACCTAATCAATTCCTCCGGGTCATTTAATCATCGTACGACAACTTAGAATATCTTACGACTCTGTATGCCACATTAGCAACTTGAAAAGCATGTTACTATAATGTACGACACCTCACAAGTCCTAACAACACCTTACAATACAGTAAGTAAACATAAAATCCATAATAAACCTAATGAATTCTTCCGAGTCCTTTGAACATCGTATTACAAGTTAGGTCATCTTAAGAATCTGTATAACATATTAGCACGTTGAAAAGCACGTAAGTATGACGTAGGACGCCTTAAAGTTCCAAACAACACATTACAACACCGTACGAAACCATAAAACTCCATAATAAACCTAATGAATTTGTCCAAGTCCTTTGAATATCGTAAGTTAACTCAGGACTTGTTACGACTCTGTATGTGACATTAGCAACATGAAAAACAATTTATAATAATGTAGGACGCGTTACAACTTTTAAGAACACCTTACATCACCGTTCGAAACATTAAAACTCCATGATAAACCTAATGAATTTTTCCGAGTCATTTAAATATCGTACGACAACTTAGAATATCTTACGAGTCTATATGCCACATTAGCACCTTGAAAAGCATGTTACTATAATGTACGACACCTCACAACTCCTAACAACACCTTACAATAACGTAAGCAAACATTAAATCCATAATAAACCTAATGAATTGGTCCGAGTCCTTTGAACATCGTATTACAAGTTAGGTCATCTTAAGAATCTGTATGACATATTAGCACGTTGAAAAGCACGTAAGTATGACGTATGACGCCTTAAAGTTGCAAACAACACCTTACAACACCGTACGAAACCATGAAACTCTATAATAAACCAAATGAATTTGTCCAAGTCCCTTGAAAATCGTAAGATTACTCAGAACTTGTAACGACTCTGTATGCGACATTAGCAATATGAAAAACAATTTATAATAATGTAGGACGCGTTACAACTTTTAAGAACACTTTACATCACCGTTCGAAACATTAAAACTCCATAATAAACCTAATGAATTTTTCCGAGTCATTTAAACATCGTCCGACAACTTAGAATATCTTACGACTCTGTATGCCACATTAGCACCTTGAAAAGCATGTTACTATAATGTACGACACCTCACAACTCGTAGCAACACCTTACAATACCGTAAGTAAACATAAAATCCATAATAAAACTAATGAATTCGTCCGAGTCTTTTGAACAATGTATTATAAGTTAACACATCTTAAGACTCTATATGACATATTAGCACGTTGAAAAGCACGTAAGTATGACGTAGGAGGCCTTAAAGCTCGAAACAACACATTACAACACCGAACGAAACCATAAAGCTCCATAATAAACCTAATGAAATTGTCCAAGTACTTTCAAGATCGTACGGTAACATCAGGACTTGTTACGACGCTGAATGCGTCATTAGCAACATGAAAAGAAATTTTTAATAATGTAGGACGCGTTACAACTTTTAAGAACACCTTACATCACTGTTCGAAACATTAAAACTCCATAAGAAACGAAATGAATTTTTCCGAGTCATTTAAACATCGTACGACAACTTAGAATATCTTACGACTCTATATGCCACATTAGCACCTTGAAAAGCATGTTACTATAATGTACGACAGCTCACAACTCGTAACAACACCTTACAATACCGTAAGTAAACATAAAATCCATAATAAACCTAATGAATTCGTCCGAGTCTTTTGAACATCGTATTACAAGTTAGGACATCTTAAGACTCTATATGACATATTAGCACGTTGAAAAGCACGTAAGTATGACGTGGGACTCCTTAAAGCTCGAAACAACACATTACAACACCGTACGAAACCATAAAACTCCCTAATAAACCTAATGAAATTGTCCAAGTCCTTTGAAAATCGTAAGTTAACTCAGGACTTGTTACGACGCTGTAAGCGACATTAGCAACATGAAAAGCAATTTATAATAATGTAGGACGCGTTACAACTTCTAAGAACACCTTACATCACCGTTCGAAAGATTAAAACTCCATAATAAACCTAATGACTTTTTCCGAGTCATTTAAACATTGTACGACAGCTTAGAATATCTTACGAGTCTGTATGCCACATTAGCACCTTGAAAAGCATGCTACTATAATGTACGACACCTCACAACTCCTAACAACACCTTACAATAACGTAAGCAAACATAAAATCCATAATAAACCTAATGAATTGGTCCGAGTCCTTTGAACATCGTATTACAAGTTATGTCGTCTTCAGAATCTGTATGACATATTAGCACGTTGAAAAGCACGTAAGTATGACGTATGATGCCTTAAAGTTGCAAACAACACCATACAACACCGTACGAAACCATGAAACTCTATAATAAACCAAATGAATTTGTCCAAGTCCCTTGAAAATCGTAAGATTACTCAGAACTTGTAATGACTCTGTATGCGACATTAGCAATATGAAAAACAATTTATAATAATGTAGGACGCGTTACAACTTTTAAGAACACTTTACATCACCGTTCGAAACATTAAAACTCCATAATAAACCTAATGAATTTTTCCGAGTCATTTAAACATCGTCCGACAACTTAGAATATCTTACGACTCTGTATGCCACATTAGCACCTTGAAAAGCATGTTACTATAATGTACGACACCTCACAACTCGTAGCAACACCTTACAATACCGTAAGTAAACATAAAATCCATAATAAAACTAATGAATTCGTCCGAGTCTTTTGAACAATGTATTATAAGTTAAGACATCTTAAGACTCTATATGACATATTAGCACGTTGAAAAGCACGTAAGTATGACGTAGGAGGCCCTAAAGCTCGAAACAACACATTACAACACCGAACGAAACCATAAAACTCCCTAATAAACCTAATGAAATTGTCCAAGTCCTTTGAAAATCGTAAGTTAACTCAGGACTTGTTACGACGCTGTAAGCGACATTAGCAACATGAAAAGCAATTTATAATAATGTAGGGCGCGTTACAACTTCTAAGAACACCTTACATCACCGTTCGAAAGATTAAAACTCCATAATAAACCTAATGACTTTTTCCGAGTCATTTAAACATTGTACGACAGCTTAGAATATCTTACGAGTCTGTATGCCACATTAGCACCTTGAAAAGCATGCTACTATAATGTACGACACCTCACAACTCCTAACAACACCTTACAATAACGTAAGCAAACATAAAATCCATAATAAACCTAATGAATTGGTCCGAGTCCTTTGAACATCGTATTACAAGTTAGGTCGTCTTCAGAATCTGTATGACATATTAGCACGTTGAAAAGCACGTAAGTATGACGTATGACGCCTTAAAGTTGCAAACAACACCATACAACACCGTACGAAACCATGAAACTCTATAATAAACCAAATGAATTTGTCCAAGTCCCTTGAAAATCGTAAGATTACTCAGAACTTGTAACGACTCTGTATGCGACATTAGCAATATGAAAAACAATTTATAATAATGTAGGACGCGTTACAACTTTTAAGAACACTTTACATCACCGTTCGAAACATTAAAACTCCATAATAAACCTAATGAATTTTTCCGAGTCATTTAAACATCGTCCGACAACTTAGAATATCTTACGACTCTGTATGCCACATTAGCACCTTGAAAAGCATGTTACTATAATGTACGACACCTCACAACTCGTAGCAACACCTTACAATACCGTAAGTAAACATAAAATCCATAATAAAACTAATGAATTCGTCCGAGTCTTTTGAACAATGTATTATAAGTTAAGACATCTTAAGACTCTATATGACATATTAGCACGTTGAAAAGCACGTAAGTATGACGTAGGAGGCCCTAAAGCTCGAAACAACACATTACAACACCGAACGAAACCATAAAGCTCCATAATAAACCTAATGAAATTGTCCAAGTACTTTCAAGATCGTACGGTAACATCAGGACTTGTTACGACGCTGAATGCGAGATTAGCAACATGAAAAGAAATTTTTAATAATGTAGGACGCGTTACAACTTTTAAGAACACCTTACATCACTGTTCGAAACATTAAAACTCCATAAGAAACGAAATGAATTTTTCCGAGTCATTTAAACATCGTACGACAACTTAGAATATCTTACGACTCTATATGCCACATTAGCACCTTGAAAAGCATGTTACTATAATGTACGACAGCTCACAACTCGTAACAACACCTTACAATACCGTAAGTAAACATAAAATCCATAATAAACCTAATGAATTCGTCCGAGTCTTTTGAACATCGTATTACAAGTTAGGACATCTTAAGACTCTATATGACATATTAGCACGTTGAAAAGCACGTAAGTATGACGTAGGACTCCTTAAAGCTCGAAACAACACATTACAACACCGTACGAAACCATAAAACTCCCTAATAAACCTAATGAAATTGTCCAAGTCCTTTGAAAATCGTAAGTTAACTCAGGACTTGTTACGACGCTGTAAGCGACATTAGCAACATGAAAAGCAATTTATAATAATGTAGGACGCGTTACAACTTCTAAGAACACCTTACATCACCGTTCGAAAGATTAAAACTCCATAATAAACCTAATGACTTTTTCCGAGTCATTTAAACATTGTACGACAGCTTAGAATATCTTACGAGTCTGTATGCCACATTAGCACCTTGAAAAGCATGCTACTATAATGTACGACACCTCACAACTCCTAACAACACCTTACAATAACGTAAGCAAACATAAAATCCATAATAAACCTAATGAATTGGTCCGAGTCCTTTGAACATCGTATTACAAGTTAGGTCGTCTTCAGAATCTGTATGACATATTAGCACGTTGAAAAGCACGTAAGTATGACGTATGACGCCTTAAAGTTGCAAACAACACCATACAACACCGTACGAAACCATGAAACTCTATAATAAACCAAATGAATTTGTCCAAGTCCCTTGAAAATCGTAAGAATACTCAGAACTTGTTACGACTCTGTATGCGACATTAGCAATATGAAAAATAATTTGTAATAATGTAGGACGCGTTACAACTTTTAAGAACACCTTACATCACCGTTCGAAACATTAAAACTCCATAATAAACCTAATGAATTTTTCCGAGTCATTTAAACATTGTACGACAGCTTAGAATATCTTAGGAGTCTGTATGCCACATTAGCACCTTCAAAAGCATGTTACTATAATGTACGACACCTCACAACTGCTAACAAAACCTTACAATACCGTAAGCAAACATAAAATCCATAATAAACCTAATGAATTAGTCCGAGTCCTTTGAACATCGTATTACAATTTAGGTCATCTTAAGAATCTGTATGACATATTAGCACGTTGAAAAGCACGTAAGTATGACGTATGACGCCTTAAAGTTGCAAACAACACCTTACAACACCGTACGAAACCAAGAAACTCTATAATAAACCAAATGAATTTGTCCAAGTCCCTTGAAAAACGTAAGATAACTCCGAACTTGATACGACTCTGTATGCGACATTAGCAATATGAAAAACAATTTATAATAATGTAGGACGCGTTACAACTTTTAAGAACACCTTACATCACCGTTCGAAACACTAAAACTCCATAATAAACCTAACGAATTTTTCCGAGTCATTTAAACATCGTCCGACAACTTAGAATATCTTACGACTCTGTATGCCAAATTAGCACCTTGAAAAGCATGTTACTATAATGTACGACACCTCACAACTCGTAACAACACCTTACAATATCGTAAGTAAACATAAAATCCATAATAAACCTAATGAATTCGTCCGAGTCTTTTGAACAATGTATTACAAGTTAGGACATCTTAAGACTCTATATGACATATTAGCACGTTGAAAAGCACGTAAGTATGTTGTAGGAGGCCTTAAAGCTCGAAACAACACATTACAACACCGTACGAAACCATAAAGCTCCATAATAAACCTAATGAAATTGTCCAAGTATTTTCAAGATCGTACGGTAACATCAGGACTTGTTACGACGCTGAATGCGACATTAGCAACATGAAAAGAAATTTATAATAATGTAGGACGCGTTACAACTTTTAAGAACACCTTACATCACTGTTCGAAACATTAAAACTCCATAAGGAACGAAATGAATTTTTCCGAGTCATTTAAACATCGTACGACAACTTAGAATATCTTACGACTCTATATGCCACATTAGCACCTTGAAAAGCATGTTACTATAATGTACGACAGCTCACAACTCGTAACAACACCATACAATACCGTAGGTAAACATAAAATCCATAATAAACCTAATGAATTCGTCCGAGTCTTTTGAACATCGTATTACAAGTTAGGACATCTTAAGACTCTATATGACATATTAGCACGTTGAAAAGCACGTAAGTATGACGTAGGACTCCTTATAGCTCGAAACAACACATTACAACACCGTACGAAACCATAAAACTCCATAATAAACCTAATGAAATTGTCCAAGTCCTTTGAAAATCGTAAGTTAACTCAAGACTTGTTACGACGCTGTAAGCGACATTAGCAACATGAAAAGCAATTTATAATAATGTAGGACGCGTTACAACTTCTAAGAACACCTTACATCACCGTTCGAAAGATTAAAACTCCATAATAAACCTAATGACTTTTTCCGAGTCATTTAAACATTGTACGACAGCTTAGAATATCTTACGAGTCTGTATGCCACATTAGCACCTTGAAAAGCATGTTACTATAATGTACGACACCTCACAACTGCTAACAACACCTTACAATACCGTAAGCAAACATAAAATCCATAATAAACCTAATGAATTGGTCCGAGTCCTTTGAACATCGTATTACAATTTAGGTCATCTTAAGAATCTGTATGACATATTAGCACGTTGAAAAACACGTAAGTATGACGTATGACGCTTTAAAGTTGCAAACAACACCTTACAACACCGTACGAAACCATGAAACTCCTTAATAAACCAAATGAATTTGTCCAAGTCCCTTGAAAATCGTAAGATAACTTAGAACTTGTTACGACTCTGTATGCGACATTAGCAATATGAAAAACAATTTATAATAATGTAGGACGCGTTACAACTTTTAAGAACACCTTACATCACCGTTCGAAACATCAAAACTCCATAATAAACCTAATGAATTTTTCCGAGTCATTTAAACATCGTCCGACAACTTAGAATATCTTACGACTCTGTATGCCACATTAGCAACTTGAAAAGCATGTTACTATAATGTACGACACCTCACAACTCGTAACAACACCTTACAATACCGTAAGTAAACATAAAATCCATAATAAACCTAATGAATTCGTCCGAGTCTTTTGAACAATGTATTACATGTTAGGACATCTTAAGACTCTATATGACATATTAGCACGTTGAAAAGCACGTAAGTATGTTGTAGGAGGCCTTAAAGCTCGAAACAACACATTACAACACCGTACGAAACCATAAAGCTCCATAATAAACCTAATGAAATTGTCCAAGTATTTTCAAGATCGTACGGTAACATCAGGACTTGTTACGACGCTGAATGCGACATTAGCAACATGAAAAGAAATTTATAATAATGTAGGACGCGTTACAACTTTTAAGAACACCTTACATCACTGTTCGAAACATTAAAACTCCATAAGAAACGTAATGAATTTTTACGAGTCATTTAAACATCGTACGACAACTTAGAATATCTTACGACTCTATATGCCACATTAGCACCTTGAAAAGCATGTTACTATAACGTACGACAGCTCACAACTCGTAACAACACCTTCTAATACCGTAAGTAAACATAAAATCCATAATAAACCTAATGAATTCGTCCAAGTCTTTTGAACATCGTATTACAAGTTAGGACATCTTAATACTCTATATGACATATTAGCACGTTGAAAAACACGTAAGTATGACGTAGGAGGCCTTAAAGCTCGAAACAACACATTACAACAACGTACGAAACCATAAAGCTCCATAATAAACCTAATGAAATTGTCCAAGTCCTTTGAAAATCGTAAGTTAACTCAGGACTTGTTACGATGCTGTAAGCGACATTAGCAACATGAAAAGCAATTTATAATAATGTAGGACGCGTTACAACTTCTAAGAACACCTTACATCACCGTTCGAAAGATTAAAACTCCATAATAAACCTAATGACTTTTTCCAAGTCATTTAAACATTGTACGACAGCTTAGAATATCTTACGAGTCTGTATGCCACATTAGCACCTTGAAAAGCATGTTACTATAATGTACGACACCTCACAACTCGTAACAACACCTTACAATACCGTAAGCAAACATAAAATCCATAATAAACCTAATGAATTGGTCCGAGTCCTTTGAACATCGTATTACAGGTTAGGTCATCTTAAGAATCTGTATGACATATTAGCACGTTTAAAAGCACGTAAGTATGACGTAGGACACCTTAAAGCTGCAAACAACACCTTACAACACCGTACGAAACCATGAAACTCTATAATAAACCAAATGAATTTGTCCAAGTCCCTTGAAAATCGTAAGATAACTCAGAACTTGTTACGACTCTGTATGCGAAATTAGCAATATGAAAAACAATTTATAATAGTGTAGGATGCGTTACAAATTTTAAGAACACCTTACATCACCGTTCGAAACATTAAAACTCCATAATAAACCTAATGAATTTTTCCGAGTCATTTAAACATCGTCCGACAACTTAGAATATCTTACGACTCTATATGCCACATTAGTACCTTGAAAAGCATGTTACTATAATGTACGACACCTCACAACTCGTAACAACACCTTACAATACCGTAAGTAAACATAAAATCCATAATAAACCTAATGAATTCGTCCGAGTCTTTTGAACAATGTATTACAAGTTAGGACATCTTAAGACTCTATATGACATATTAGCACGTTGAAAAGCACGTAAGTATGTTGTAGGAGGCCTTAAAGCTCGAAACAACACATTACAACACCGTACGAAACCATAAAGCTCCATAATAAACCTAATGAAATTGTCCAAGTATTTTCAAGATCGTACGGTAACATCAGGACTTGTTACGACGCTGAATGCGACATTAGCAACATGAAAAGAAATTTATAATAATGTAGGACGCGTTACAACTTTTAAGAACACCTTACATCACTGTTCGAAACATTAAAACTCCATAAGAAACGTAATGAATTTTTACGAGTCATTTAAACATCGTACGACAACTTAGAATATCTTACGACTCTATATGCCACATTAGCACCTTGAAAAGCATGTTACTATAACGTACGACAGCTCACAACTCGTAACAACACCTTACAATACCGTAAGTAAACATAAAATCCATAATAAACCTAATGAATTCGTCCAAGTCTTTTGAACATCGTATTACAAGTTAGGACATCTTAATACTCTATATGACATATTAGCACGTTGAAAAACACGTAAGTATGACGTAGGAGGCCTTAAAGCTCGAAACAACACATTACAACACCGTACGAAACCATAAAGCTCCATAATAAACCTAATGAAATTGTCCAAGTCCTTTGAAAATCGTAAGTTAACTCAGGACTTGTTACGACGCTGTAAGCGACATTAGCAACATGAAAAGCAATTTAAAATAATGTAGGACGCGTTACAACTTCTAAGAACACCTTACATCACCGTTCGAAAGATTAAAAATCCATAATAAACCTTATGACTTTTTCCGAGTCATTTAAACATTGTACGACAGCTTAGAATATCTTACGAGTCTGTATGCCACATTAGCACCTTGAAAAGCATGTTACTATAATGTACGACACCTCACAACTCGTAACAACACCTTACAATACCGTAAGCAAACATAAAATCCATAATAAACCTAATGAATTGGTCCGAGTCCTTTGAACATCGTATTACAAGTTAGGTCATCTTGAGAATCTGTATGACATATTAGCACGTTTAAAAGCACGTAAGTATGACGTAGGACACCTTAAAGCTGCAAACAACACCTTACAACACCGTACGAAACCATGAAACTCTATAATAAACCAAATGAATTTGTCCAAGTCCCTTGAAAATCGTAAGATAACTCAGAACTTGTTACGACTCTGAATGCGAAATTAGCAATATGAAAAACAATTTATAATAATGTAGGATGCGTTACAAATTTTAAGAACACCTTACATCACCGTTCGAAACATTAAAACTCCATAATAAACCTAATGAATTTTTCCGAGTCATTTAAACATCGTCCGACAACTTAGAATATCTTACGACTCTATATGCCACATTAGCACCTTGAAAAGCATGTTACTATAATGTACGACACCTCACAACTCGTAACAACACCTTACAATACCGTAAGTAAACATAAAATCCATAATAAACCTAATGAATTCATCCGAGTCTTTTGAACAATGTATTACAAGTTAGGACATCTTAATACTCTATATGACATATTAGCACGTTGAAAAGCACGTAAGTATGACGTAGGAGGCCTTAAAGCTCGAAACAACACATTACAACACCGTACGAAACCATAAAGCTCCATAATAAACCTAATGAAATTGTCCAAGTATTTTCAAGATCGTACGGTAACATCAGGACTTGTTACGACGCTGAATGCGACATTAGCAACATGAAAAGAAATTTATAATAATGTAGGACGCGTTACAACTTTTAAGAACACCTTACATCACTGTTCGAAACATTAAAACTCCATAAGAAACGTAATGAATTTTTACGAGTCATTTAAACATCGTACGACAACTTAGAATATCTTACGACTCTATATGCCACATTAGCACCTTGAAAAGCATGTTACTATAACGTACGACAGCTCACAACTCGTAACAACACCTTACAATACCGTAAGTAAACATAAAATCCATAATAAACCTAATGAATTCGTCCAAGTCTTTTGAACATCGTATTACAAGTTAGGACATCTTAATACTCTATATGACATATTAGCACGTTGAAAAACACGTAAGTATGACGTAGGAGGCCTTAAAGCTCGAAACAACACATTACAACACCGTACGAAACCATAAAGCTCCATAATAAACCTAATGAAATTGTCCAAGTCCTTTGAAAATCGTAAGTTAACCCAGGACTTGTTACGACGCTGTAAGCGACATTAGCAACATGAAAAGCAATTTATAATAATGTAGGACGCGTTACAACTTCTAAGAACACCTTACATCACCGTTCGAAAGATTAAAAATCCATAATAAACCTAATGACTTTTTCCGAGTCATTTAAACATTGTACGACAGCTTAGAATATCTTACGAGTCTGTATGCCACATTAGCACCTTGAAAAGCATGTTACTATAATGTACGACACCTCACAACTCGTAACAACACCTTACAATACCGTAAGCAAACATAAAATCCATAATAAACCTAATGAATTGGTCCGAGTCCTTTGAACATCGTATTACAAGTTAGGTCATCTTGAGAATCTGTATGACATATTAGCACGTTTAAAAGCACGTAAGTATGACGTAGGACACCTTAAAGCTGCAAACAACACCTTACAACACCGTACGAAACCATGAAACTCTATAATAAACCAAATGAATTTGTCCAAGTCCCTTGAAAATCGTAAGATAACTCAGAACTTGTTACGACTCTGTATGCGAAATTAGCAATATGAAAAACAATTTATAATAATGTAGGATGCGTTACAAATTTTAAGAACACCTTACATCACCGTTCGAAACATTAAAACTCCATAATAAACCTAATGAATTTTTCCGAGTCATTTAAACATCGTCCGACAACTTAGAATATCTTACGACTCTATATGCCACATTAGCACCTTGAAAAGCATGTTACTATAATGTACGACACCTCACAACTCGTAACAACACCTTACAATACCGTAAGTAACATAAAATCCATAATAAACCTAATGAATTCATCCGAGTCTTTTGAACAATGTATTACAAGTTAGGACATCTTAATACTCTATATGACATATTAGCACGTTGAAAAGCACGTAAGTATGACGTAGGAGGCCTTAAAGCTCGAAACAACACATTACAACACCGTACGAAACCATAAAGCTCCATAATAAACCTAATGAAATTGTCCAAGTATTTTCAAGATCGTACGGTAACATCAGGACTTGTTACGACGCTGAATGCGACATTAGCAACATGAAAAGAAATTTATAATAATGTAGGACGCGTTACAACTTTTAAGAACACCTTACATCACTGTTCGAAACATTAAAACTCCATAAGAAACGTAATGAATTTTTACGAGTCATTTAAACATCGTACGACAACTTAGAATATCTTACGACTCTATATGCCACATTAGCACCTTGAAAAGCATGTTACTATAACGTACGACAGCTCACAACTCGTAACAACACCTTACAATACCGTAAGTAAACATAAAATCCATAATAAACCTAATGAATTCGTCCAAGTCTTTTGAACATCGTATTACAAGTTAGGACATCTTAATACTCTATATGATATATTAGCACGTTGAAAAACACGTAAGTATGACGTAGGAGGCCTTAAAGCTCGAAACAACACATTACAACACCGTACGAAACCATAAAGCTCCATAATAAACCTAATGAAATTGTCCAAGTCCTTTGAAAATCGTAAGTTAACTTAGGACTTGTTACGACGCTGTAAGCGACATTAGCAACATGAAAAGCAATTTATAATAATGTAGGACGCGTTACAACTTCTAAGAACACCTTACATCACCGTTCGAAAGATTAAAAATCCATAATAAACCTAATGACTTTTTCCGAGTCATTTAAACATTGTACGACAGCTTAGAATATCTTACGAGTCTGTATGCCACATTAGCACCTTGAAAAGCATGTTACTATAATGTACGACACCTCACAACTCGTAACAACACCTTACAATACCGTAAGCAAACATAAAATCCATAATAAACCTAATGAATTGGTCCGAGTCCTTTGAACATCGTATTACAAGTTAGGTCATCTTGAGAATCTGTATGACATATTAGCACGTTTAAAAGCACGTAAGTATGACGTAGGACACCTTAAAGCTGCAAACAACACCTTACAACACCGTACGAAACCATGAAACTCTATAATAAACCAAATGAATTTGTCCAAGTCCCTTGAAAATCGTAAGATAACTAAGAACTTGTTATGACTCTGTATGCGAAATTAGCAATATGAAAAACAATTTATAATAATGTAGGATGCGTTACAAATTTTAAGAACACCTTACATCACCGTTCGAAACATTAAAACTCCATAATAAACCTAATGAATTTTTCCGAGTCATTTAAACATCGTCCGACAACTTAGAATATCTTACGACTCTATATGCCACATTAGCACCTTGAAAAGCATGTTACTATAATGTACGACACCTCACAACTCGTAACAACACCTTACAATACCGTAAGTAAACATAAAATCCATAATAAACCTAATGAATTCATCCGAGTCTTTTGAACAATGTATTACAAGTTAGGACATCTTAATACTCTATATGACATATTAGCACGTTGAAAAGCACGTAAGTATGACGTAGGAGGCCTTAAAGCTCGAAACAACACATTACAACACCGTACGAAACCATAAAGCTCCATAATAAACCTAATGAAATTGTCCAAGTATTTTCAAGATCGTACGGTAACATCAGGACTTGTTACGACGCTGAATGCGACATTAGCAACATGAAAAGAAATTTATAATAATGTAGGACGCGTTACAACTTTTAAGAACACCTTACATCACTGTTCGAAACATTAAAACTCCATAAGAAACGTAATGAATTTTTACGAGTCATTTAAACATCGTACGACAACTTAGAATATCTTACGACTCTATATGCCACATTAGCACCTTGAAAAGCATGTTACTATAACGTACGACAGCTCACAACTCGTAACAACACCTTACAATACCGTAAGTAAACATAAAATCCATAATAAACCTAATGAATTCGTCCAAGTCTTTTGAACATCGTATTACAAGTTAGGACATCTTAATACTCTATATGATATATTAGCACGTTGAAAAACACGTAAGTATGACGTAGGAGGCCTTAAAGCTCGAAACAACACATTACAACACCGTACGAAACCATAAAGCTCCATAATAAACCTAATGAAATTGTCCAAGTCCTTTGAAAATCGTAAGTTAACTTAGGACTTGTTACGACGCTGTAAGCGACATTAGCAACATGAAAAGTAATTTATAATAATGTAGGACGCGTTACAACTTCTAAGAACACCTTACATCACCGTTCGAAAGATTAAAAATCCATAATAAACCTAATGACTTTTTCCGAGTCATTTAAACATTGTACGACAGCTTAGAATATCTTACAAGTCTGTATGCCACATTAGCACCTTGAAAAGCATGTTACTATAATGTACGACACCTCACAACTCGTAACAACACCTTACAATACCGTAAGCAAACATAAAATCCATAATAAACCTAATGAATTGGTCCGAGTCCTTTGAACATCGTATTACAAGTTAGGTCATCTTGAGAATCTGTATGACATATTAGCACGTTTAAAAGCACGTAAGTATGACGTAGGACACCTTAAAGCTGCAAACAACACCTTACAACACCGTACGAAACCATGAAACTCTATAATAAACCAAATGAATTTGTCCAAGTCCCTTGAAAATCGTAAGATAACTCAGAACTTGTTACGACTCTGTATGCGAAATTAGCAATATGAAAAACAATTTATAATAATGTAGGATGCGTTACAAATTTTAAGAACACCTTACATCACCGTTCGAAACATTAAAACTCCATAATAAACCTAATGAATTTTTCCGAGTCATTTAAACATCGTCCGACAACTTAGAATATCTTACGACTCTATATGCCACATTAGCACCTTGAAAAGCATGTTACTATAATGTACGACACCTCACAACTCGTAACAACACCTTACAATACCGTAAGTAAACATAAAATCCATAATAAACCTAATGAATTCATCCGAGTCTTTTGAACAATGTATTACAAGTTAGGACATCTTAATACTCTATATGACATATTAGCACGTTGAAAAGCACGTAAGTATGACGTAGGAGGCCTTAAAGCTCGAAACAACACATTACAACACCGTACGAAACCATAAAGCTCCATAATAAACCTAATGAAATTGTCCAAGTATTTTCAAGATCGTACGGTAACATCAGGACTTGTTACGACGCTGAATGCGACATTAGCAACATGAAAAGAAATTTATAATAATGTAGGACGCGTTACAACTTTTAAGAACACCTTACATCACTGTTCGAAACATTAAAACTCCATAAGAAACGTAATGAATTTTTACGAGTCATTTAAACATCGTACGACAACTTAGAATATCTTACGACTCTATATGCCACATTAGCACCTTGAAAAGCATGTTACTATAACGTACGACAGCTCACAACTCGTAACAACACCTTACAATACCGTAAGTAAACATAAAATCCATAATAAACCTAATGAATTCGTCCGAGTCTTTTGAACATCGTATTACAAATTAGGACATCTTAAGACTCTATATGACATATTAGCACGTTGAAAAGCACGTAAGTATGACGTAGGACTCCTTATAGCTCGAAACAACACATTACAACACCGTACGAAACCATAAAACTCCATAATAAACCTAATGAAATTGTCCAAGTCCTTTGAAAATCGTAAGTTAACTCAGGACTTGTTACGACGCTGTAAGCGACATTAGCAACATCAAAAGCAATTTATAATAATGTAGGACGCGTTACAACTTCTAAGAACACCTTACATCACCGTTCGAAAGATTAAAACTCCATAATAAACCTAATGACTTTTTCCGAGTCATTTAAACATTGTACGACAGCTTAGAATATCTTACGAGTCTGTATGCCACATTAGCACCTTGAAAAGCATGTTACTATAATGTACGACACCTCACAACTCGTAACAACACCTTACAATACCGTAAGCAAACATAAAATCCATAATAAACCTAATGAATTGGTCCGAGTCCTTTGAACATCGTATTACAAGTTAGGTCATCTTAAGAATCTGTATGACATATTAGCACGTTTAAAAGCACGTAAGTATGACGTAGGACACCTTAAAGCTGAAAACAACAACTTACAACACCGTACGAAACCATGAAACTCTATAATAAACCAAATGAATTTGTCCAAGTCCCTTGAAAATCGTAAGATAACTCAGAACTTGTTACGACTCTGTATGCGACATTAGCAATATGAAAAACAATTTATAATAATGTAGGGCGCGTTACAACTTTTAAGAACACCTTACATCACCGTTCGAAACATTAAAACTCCATGATAAACCTAATGAATTTTTCCGAGTCATTTAAATATCGTACGACAACTTAGAATATCTTACGACTCTATATGCCACATTAGCACCTTGAAAAGCATGTTACTATAATGTACGACACCTCACAACTTGTAACAACACCTTACAATACCGTAAGTAAACATAAAATCCATAATAAACCTAATGAATTCATCCGAGTCTTTTGAACAATGTATTACAAGTTAGGACATCTTAATACTCTATATGACATATTAGCACGTTGAAAAGCACGTAAGTATGACGTAGGAGGCCTTAAAGCTCGAAACAACACATTACAACACCGTACGAAACCATAAATCTCCATAATAAACCTAATGAAATTGTCCAAGTACTTTCAAGATCGTACGGTAACATCAGGACTTGTTACGACGCTGTATGCGACGTTAGCAACATGAAAAGTAATTTATAATAATGTAGGACGCGTTACAACTTCTAAGAACACCTTACATCACCGTTCGAAAGATTAAAACTCCATAATAAACCTAATGAATTCCTCCGGGTCATTTAATCATCGTACGACAACTTAGAATATCTTACGAGTCTGTATGCCACATTAGCACCTTGAAAAGCATGTTACTATAATGTACGACACCTCACAACTCCTAACAACAACTTACAATACAGTAAGTAAACATGAAATCCATAATAAACCTATTTCATTCGTCCGAGTCATTTGAACATCGTATTACAAGTTAGGTCATCTTAAGAATCTGTATGACATATTAGAACGTTGAAAAGCACGTAAGTATGACGTAGGACGCCTTAAAGCTCCAAACAACACATTACAACACCGTACGAAACCATAAAACTCCATAATAAACCTAATGAATTTGTCCAAGTCCTTTGAAAATCGTAAGTTAACTCAGGACTTGTTACGACTCTGTATGTGACATTAGCAACATGAAAAACAATTTATAATAATGTAGGACGCGTTACAACTTTTAAGAACACCTTACATCACCGTTCGAAACATTAAAACTCCATGATAAACCTAATGAATATTTCCGAGTCATTTAAATATCGTACGACAACTTAGAATATCTTACGACTCTATATGCCACATTAGCACCTTGAAAAGCATGTTACTATAACGTACGACACTTCACAACTCGTAAAAACACCTTACAATATCGTAAGTAAACATAAAATCCATAATAAACCTAATGAATTCGTCCGAGTCTTTTGAACATCGTATTACAAGTTAGGACATCTTAAGACTCTATATGACATATTAGCACGTTGAAAAGCACGTAAGTATGACGTAGGACGTCTTAGAGCTCCAAACAACACATTACAACACCGTACGAAACCATAAAACTCCATAATAAACCTAATGAAATTGTCCAAGTCCTTTCAAGATCATACGATAACATCAGGACTTGTTACGACGCTGTATGCGACATTAGCAACATGAAAAGCAATTTATAATAATGTAGGACGCGTTAAAACTTTTAAGAACACCTTACATCACCGTTCGAAACATTAAAACTCCATAAGAAACGTAATGAATTTTTCCGATTCATTTAAACATCGTACGACAACTTAGAATATCTTACGACTTTATATGCCACATTAGCACCTTGAAAAGCATGTTACTATAATGTACGACACCTCACAACTCGTAACAACACCTTAAAATACCGTAAGCAAACATAAAATCCATAATAAACCTAATGAATTGGTCCGAGTCCTTTGAACATCGTATTACAAGTTAGGTCATCTTAAGAATCTGTATGACATATTAGCGCGTTGAAAAGCACGTAAGTATGACGTAGGACGCCTTAAAGCTGCAAACAACGCATTACAACACCGTACGAAACCATAAAACTCCATAATAAACCTAATGAATTTGTCCAAGTCTCTTGAAAATCGTACGATAACTCAGGACTTGTTACGACTCTGTATGCGACATTAGCAATATGAAAAACAATTTATAATAATGTAGGACGCGTTACAACTTTTAAGAACACCTTACATCACCGTTCGAAACATTAAAAACTCCATAATAAACCTAATGAAATTTTCCGAGTCATTTAAACATCGTACGACAACTTAGAATATCTTACGACTCTATATGCCACATTAGCACCTTGAAAAGCATGTTACTATAACGTACGACACTTCACAACTCGTAAAAACACCTTACAATATCGTAAGTAAACATAAAATCCATAATAAACCTAATGAATTCGTCCGAGTCTTTTGAACATCGTATTACAAGTTAGGACATCTTAAGACTCTATATGACATATTAGCACGTTGAAAAGCACGTAAGTATGACGTAGGACGCCTTAGAGCTCCAAACAACACATTACAACACCGTACGAAACCATAAATCTCCATAATAAACCTAATGAAATTGTCCAAGTCCTTTCAAGATCATACGATAACATTAGGACTTGTTACGACGCTGTATGCGACATTAGCAACATGAAAAGCAATTTATAATAATGTAGGACGCGTTAAAACTTTTAAGAACACCTTACATCACCGTTCGAAACATTAAAACTCCATAAAAAACGTAATGAATTTTTCCGAGTCATTTAAACATCGTACGACAACTTAGAATATCTTACGACTCTATATGCCACATTAGCACCTTGAAAAGCATATTACTATAATGTACGACACCTCACAACCCGTAACAACACCTTACAATACCGTAAGCAAACATAAAATCCATAATAAACCTAATGAATTGGTCCGAGTCCTTTGAACATCGTATTACAAGTTAGGTCATCTTAAGAATCTGTATGACATATTAGCGCGTTGAAAAGCACGTAAGTATGACGTAGGACGCCTTAAAGCTGCAAACAACGCATTACAACACCGTACGAAACCATAAAACTCCATAATAAACCTAATGAATTTGTCCAAGTCTCTTGAAAATCGTACGATAACTCAGGACTTGTTACGACTCTATATGCGACATTAGCAATATGAAAAACAATTTATAGTAATGTAGGACGTGTTACAACTTTTAAGAACACCTTACATCACCGTTCGAAACATTAAAAACTCCATAATAAACCTAATGAATTTTTCCGAGTCATTTAAACATCGTACGACAACTTAGAATATCTTACGACTCTATATGCCACATTAGCACCTTGAAAAACATGTTACTATAATGTACGACACCTCACAACTCGTAACAACACCTTACAATACAGTAAGCAAACAAAAAATCCATAATAAACCTAATGAATTGGTCCGAGTCCTTTGAACATCGTATTACAAGTTAGGTCATCTTAAGAATCTGTATGACATATTAGCGCGTTGAAAAGCACGTAAGTATGACGTAGGACGCCTTAAAGCTGCAAACAACGCATTACAACACTGTACGAAACCATAAAACTCCATAATAAACCTAATGAATTTGTCCAAGTCTCTTGAAAATCGTACAATAACTCAGGACTTGTTACGACTCTGTATGCGACATTAGCAATATGAAAAACAATTTATAGTAATGTAGGACGCGTTACAACTTTTAAGAACACCTTACATCACCGTTCGAAACATTAAAAACTCCATAATAAACCTAATGAATTTTTCCGAGTCATTTAAACATCGTACGACAACTTAGAATATCTTACGACTTTATATGCCACATTAGCACCTTGAAAAACATGTTACTACAATGTACGACACCTCACAACTCGTAACAACACCTTACAATACCGTAAGCAAACATAAAATCCATAATAAACCTAATGAATTGGTCCGAGTCCATTGAACATCGTATTACAAGTTAGGTCATCTTAAGAATCTGTATGACATATTAGCGCGTTGAAAAGCTCGTAAGTATGACGTAGGACGCCTTAAAGCTGCAAACAACACCTTACAACACCGTACGAAACCATAAAACTCTGTAATAAACCTAATGAATTTGTCCAAGTCTCTTGAAAATCGTAAGATAACTCAGGACTTGTTACGACTCTGTATGCGACATTAGCAATATGAAAAGCAATTTATAATAATATAGGACGCGTTACAACTTTTAAGAACACCTTACATCACCGTTCGAAACATTAAAAACTCCATAATAAACCTAATGAATTTTTCCGAGCCATTTAAACATCGTACGACAACTTAGAATATCTTACGACTCTATATGCCACATTAGCACCTTGAAAAGCATGTTACTATAATGTACGACACCTCACAACTCGTAACAACACCTTACAATACCGTAAGTAAACATAAAATCCATAATAAACCTAATGAATTCGTCCGAGTCTTTTGAACATCGTATTACAAGTTAGGATATCTTAAGACTCTATATGACATATTAGCAAGTTGAAAAGCACGTAAGTATGACGTAGGACGCCTTAAAGCTCGAAACAACACATTACAACACCGTACGTGATAGGTTCAATTGGATCGTTAATATCACTCAAATGATCAGAATCACACGCACAAACAAACAGTTCAATCACAAACACAATCCATACTAATAATTCTCTTTGTATATTTGATGATCAAAGCAATTCGTAGTACAAGTGCAGGAGAAACAAAATCACACACAGTTAATTCTCTCTCTAACAGTGTAAAAGTGATCTAGCCTCTCTCCTCACACACACACACTACATGCTTATAACAACAAAATACAAGTTTAAGGAAAATACACAATAAACCCTAAACTATACAAACATATAAACAAAATACAAAGTAAATCTTAACAAGGAAATAACCCTAACAGTACTCCCCCTAAGATTTATCTTTGGATCTTCAGCAAAATCTTCAATCTTTTTCATCTTTTATCAGCATCAATCTTTTTCTACCATTCTTCCGGTTCATCTTTGACATTCAGCAACTCTCGTCCTTTATACTCTTCTTGTTCCTTCAATGCTTCTTCAATACAGGACTTGAACTTTTCAGCGATTTTAGCTTGTCGAGGCTTGGATTCATTCGTCAGAATTGGTAAAGCATTCATTCGTCTAAGTGAATCCAGATTCAAACCTGCAAAGTCAATATTAGCATAAAACTCAAATGGCATCTCCTGGCCTTTGACCTTTACCTCCAAGGTTCCTTTCCTAGATATCCTCATGTACTCTATCTCTGGTAAATCAACCCTCACGAGATTAGAGTTTAGTATTGCTTTTCTGACTCGTATCTTTTCAGTTGCTGCAGCTATAACTTCAATCATCACCACAAATAACTTTCTGTCAGCTTCAGCTAGTTTATCCTTACACTTCTCCATTCTGTAGCTCCTCAAAAAGTCTATATAGGATGGATGTAACAGCTTCAACTCAAAAGTACTGAAAAGAGTAATCATATCCTTGTCCCAATTCTCCAAGTTCCGAACAAGCTTTAACTCAAAGGTTTCTTGATTATAGAAAACTCTAAGTATCGGCTTTGTCATTTGAGTTCCATCAATCACTTTCAGTCCAGGATCTGTCACCTTGTCAAAGTATTCATCCGAGAATTCTTCAAGGTACATATCTTCAGTCACAACCAATCTCTTTTTCTTCCTTTGTTTCTTTGCTTGTACATACGCAGAATCTTCTTGTTGGCCTCTAAAATCCAGAAACTTTGGTGGTCTCGCAATCCCAGCATCAAGAAGCATTACACACTTATCACCACGCTCAGCACGCGTGTGGTTTATCAACCTTAATTTGTGTAACTCCTTTAAGTCCTGAACTTCCAACTTAAAGATACTCGAGAAGTAATGGTATACATCACATAAACCATTCACTCTCTTAATCATGAAAGCGTCAAACACTTCATCATATTTCCAAGCGATTATCTTCACCTTCTTATTTTTCTCAGGCACAATCATTGAATCAAGCAACTCAGCAATAGATTGACCTTTGCTCAGCAGTGACCTCACCACGTCACCTGCTGTTGCTGACTTATGCCAAGACTCTCTAACATTCATTGGTATGTTGTATGCTTTCACTTCGCTAGGGAACATATCAATCAATTCGTGCCTCTTTTTGTGAGCATCTTCAGGTAATGCCATCACTGGAATTTCTTTTGGACCAAGCACCTTGAATCTTTTTGTCAACTCAAAGTATTGCGGATTGTTATAGTCCAAATAAAACATTCTATTGTACATTTTCTCCGTCTTCATGAAACTAACCACAATCTTCCTTAGTGATTCAGACTTCAATCTTTTCAAAGTTTTGTACGGATAGTTTCTCGAACTCAACCAACTACGCATATTTGAAGCAGACATCTCATCTGGGTTTTGATGATAAAGCTCAGTCGGAGGTAAATCTTCTATGTTTAGGCTTTCTTGCATCGGAGTCCATTCTCCCATCTCTATCACAAATTCTTTCTTATCAGCTTCAGCTTTATCTTGATGAATCATGCATTTCTCGTACTCTTCATTTATCTGACTTACCGTCAAACCATTCAAAAACACAGAGTTGTACTTCATTTTCTCAAGGTATGCAAACCTTTGATCCAAATCATCTGGTAACTCTTCAACAACATTCTGTACTGGCTCAGCTTCATCTTCAGACTCAGTCCAATCTATGTCATCTAAATCATCCAACGCTTCAATCATAGGTGCATCGTCAGTTTGAACCGGCTCAAACTGACTAGCAACTTCAGCTTCTGTTTCAGGCACATCCACAGCTTCAGATTGAATCGGCTCAATCTGAACTGTGTCCTCAGAACCAACCTCCTTCTCACTATCTGTCAGCTTAACTACTTCAGTGTCAGCAGCAGATTCAGATTGAATCGGCTCAATCTGAACTGTTTTGGCAGTTTCAGTTTCAGTCACCTCCTCATCAGTTTTCTCAGACTCAACTACAGCTACAGATTGAATCGGCTCAATCTGCACTGTTTCATCAATTTTCGCCCTTTTTGAACTTTCTTCATCACCAAAAATTTCAGGTATTGCATCTATCTTCCTCTTTCCCTCAGCTTTGTCCATATTGACAGTATCAGCAACAGCTTCATCGGGAATGATAATTGGTGATTCTACCAAAATACCAGCATTCGAAGTACCTCTAGCTCTAGTCAAATAAACTTTAGGCACATGCGATTCAGTCACTTCCATTACTTCATCAGAAAAATCTTTGTCTGATGATGAGCCAGCCTTCTTCGGTTTCATTTCCTCCAACTCTTTTTCTAACATTTCTTTCTCTGCCTCCAATGTATTGCACTCAGCCTTCAGATCAGTATAATCATATTTCAGATTTTCATGCTCATCCTTCAGTTTTTCATAATCTCCTTTCAACTTCACATGTTCATCAACAAGTTTAACATGATCTTCATCCAACTTCTTGAAAGTTTTCAGATTCTGATTATGAATGTCCCAATACTCATCAAACCTTTTCTTTTTCCGTTCATTTGAAGCTTTCAACAAATCATTTGCTTCAATCAGTTTTGCAACCATATCCTCTAATTCAGCTATTCGCTTCTCATTTTCTGTTTGATCAATACTTGGCACAACATTTGGTGAAGACTCCAAACCTTGTCCAATGTTTTCAGCAAATGGTGATGATGTGGTGGGAATATCAATAGCAGTAGGAATAGCAACGCCAGCATCAGCTTCCTCAACTATCTGTGCCATAGTCTCAGCTTCGGCCATTGCCTCCTGAGCAATCTGAAGAACATCAATCTCTTCAGGCTCAACACTCACAGATTCTTTTGCTATTTTCGATCTCTTTCTTCTAACATATTGAACACGAACATCTTTTGGAGTTTCAACAGCAACTTCTTCTTCAACCAAAGCAACCTCAACAGGTTCTTCTATCATACTAGGTTCAATAACCTCAACATTCTCAATTTCCTTTGTCTCAGTCTCCATTGGTTCAACCTCCTCTGAATTAGATTCAGATTCAGCATCATCACCACCATCATCATTACTATCATCATCCTCATCATTATCACCGTCACCATTTCCATCATCTTCTTCATCTTCTGGATGACGAGCAAAGTACTCGTCATCATCTAACAGATTGTCAGGCACCTCATCCACAAGGTCCTGTGGATCAACAATCTCACCATTTGATATATGATAATATACTCCTTCAACATCTTCTTCATTGTTGACTATATCTCTCATATAGTCAAACAATTCAACATCAGGCACATTCCCGATGCTCATCTTTCGGTAAGATAGATCGTTCATGTCCTCAGTGTATAAAATGCCTCCAGCATAACCTTCATTTCTGATGATAGGATAGGCAATGTTTATCATCAGTTGTAAGAATCTCGGGTACATGAGAAACTTAAACCTCTTCCCTTTCACCAAGTTAAATACAAAACCATTCATAATCCATCTCGACATGTTGAATGGCTTGTTCTCTGCTATGGCAACAATTGGTGAAGCAATATCCGAAGGGAAATTATCGAATCCTGCACTCCTCCTGGACATGCATTGCTGTACAACATAGCACAATAACTTGTACTTCTTTCCCAACTTAGCCCGATAAAATTGTGATTTTGGAAATACAGGTGGATGTCCCATATTAACAAAACATGATTTACATTCCTCCATGGTCAGTTCATCCATCATACCAACTTCATCCTCATCTATCCTCAGAGCATGTCTAATTGATTCTTCAGAAACTGTCAGTACCCAATCTCCAGTAATATTCCCTCTGACCACAGCAACTTCATTCTCATCTCTGACAGCCTCTGCTGTCCTCCAAAAATTCTTGATCAACCTTGCATATATGACCGGTTTGGCACATATAGCATACACATATTTAGTCCTCTTGATGAACTTGATCATATCCCTATAACCATCTGTTTCAAGAATTGATTCATCTAAACATGCTACCAAATTGTGTTTAGGCTCGAACTTGAGATTCTCCATCTGTTAAAACACAAACAAACACAAAACAAGACAAATGTGTTAGATTCTTCATTAAAACATATCAAAATTTCATAAGTGTTTGAATAACAGTTAGAAAGCAAAAACACTCATATAATCATTTTAACCCTAAATTGATCTAACAAATTGATTTTCATCATTTTGATTAACACAACTTTGAATTTTAATGATTTATACAACATTTTTCAATTTAACAGTTAATCACTTAAGGCAAAATTTTGACATTTTTATGATGAAGTTGTTTAACAATTTTAGTTCATTTTTATAATGCATTTGTTACTTTTAACACATATTTCATCATTTTGAAGTGAAACATTTAAAAACTTTCAAGGTTCATCAATGGCGATTTAACAGTTGTGAGCATTTTGAGTGATTCTGTTGATTTTAAGGTGTTTTGGTGCAAATGAGTGGTTGAATGTTGATGATCGACAGATTTTAACCCTAAAACAACATTCGATTTAAGTTTTAATACACAAAATCAAAGTGTCGATTCAAAGTCCAAAACACTGTTCATCATCGTTTTTCTTTTAAACAGTTGATTTGCAGGTCTATTGAGGTAAAAAACACTTAATCACTACCTTATTCAATCGATCAACCTTGTTACAGAGCAAACGATTGAATATGATAACACGGCGATTTTAAGTTCAGAGGATTTGTGTGAAAGTGAATGTGTGAAATGATAAGTGTTTGTGAAGAGGCGGTATTTTGTATCGTCAAAAATTTTAGGTCAAACTTTAAGTGCCGGGTCAACAAAAGGACGGGCAAGCTTAAAAAGGCCCAATAAGCCTTGCCGGGTCAAGTACTGTAGTGACGGGTCATGTACTGTAGTGACGGGTCATTTACTGTAGTGACGGGTCAAGTACATACAACAAGTCACAAACATGTGAAAATCACTTGACCGGTCAAGCACTGTAGAGACGGGTAAGTCACTGTAGTGACGGGTAAAGGTTAGGAACAACTACACCTGATGGGTTTTTATTCATCACCCGGCAGAATAGTTATCTTCAACATCACCCGGCAATATTTCTTCATCACCCGGCAACACAGTTGCTTTCCTTCTTCATCCGGCTTGCTTTCTTCATTACACGGCAACTTTCTTCTTCACACGGCAACTTTCTTCTTCACACGGCAACCTTCTTCACACGGCAACCTTCTTCATTACCCGGCAACATAGTGTCATACCTTTACACGGCAAGAAGATTTCTCTTTTACCCGGCTGTATAGTAAACACTTGTCACCCGGCAAGATACCCATGACCTTCACCCGGCTGTATTTGACATGATCATTGCCCGGCTGTACAGTGGTCATAATATCTTCACCTTTTTCCTCAATCACCCGGCATGTATCAGACTTACAACATTACCCGGCTGAACAGTTCTTTACCCAACAGAATAGTTGTATCTGATATCTTTGCCCGGCTATAACACTTGAACGATTTCTTCACTTTTTCTTGTCTGTTGACTTTTTCAACGGCATTTATTGCACCTGCAAACATTCTCCGACATATTAGTTAGACCAGATATCCTTAAAAAGAATGTTTGTCATATTAATTATCAAACAACATTAAACATTGCAACAACATTAATTTTCAATTAAAATCCATTTTTCTTTTCTTTTTCCAAAATGTTTTTGCACAACCAATTTTTCTATATCCCGAAGCAATTTCTTAAAAACAAATTACAAGACCTTGGGTTTGTTTTTAACGCATCCAATACTTTTGCTTTTCATACCCCATAATCTTGTTCATTCAAAACACACTTATTCAAAACAAAATATTTTTGGATTTTTTGTAGATATTTTTCTTCAATTTTATTCTCCTCCTAAACTTGAAATTTCTAGAAATTTTTAAGTTTATCAAGGATGTCGATGTGTCAATAATGATTCCAAATGCCTGCACACACAAAGCACACACATTAAAATAAAGACATATGCAATGCAATGAATCAAAATATCGCAGTGAGATCATACCACACATTATCTGAACATGTTTTGCAAGTTTTGAATAGACATTTGACTTATGCTTGATTGAGTGATGATATAAAAACATACCAATTACCTCGAGTTGACACACTTACTTTTTCAGTATCATGATGATATTTAAGGTTCGATTAGAATGACTTATGTGACCCACATGTATACATATGTCAACATATTTCCTTATCAATCACTACCTGAATGCATATTGCACAAAACCTGGTCACTTACAATCATACACAGTGTGGAATCTGGGTTCTATTCGGATTTGGTCCACTTTGGGACTTCTTTTTAATTCCATCTTTGGGAATTTTTATTTCCTATCGTTCCCCTTGGGAATCTTCTGAATTCCTTTTTGGAATTTTTGTTTGGTGTTGGTCCACATTTGGGACTCTTTTTGTTCCATTTTGGAATCTTTTGCTGCATCTTGAAGCTCAAAAGAGACTTCGTGTGAGACTTCAGGTCTGTGGGTACCACAACAAAGAAGCTCACGATGCGGTTCATCACACTGAATAGACTACATCGTTACCCGATCATGCACAACTATCATCACAAGCAATGTATCAAAAGATATATATCTAGACATGTATAGCAATGGAACTTAACACAAATATCATTAAGTTTATGTTTGTCAACAATCAACTTACTTGTTCAGTCTAATTGTCTGAGCTGTCTAGCACATCAATTAACATTCATCAGTCTTTATTAAAAATGATGTAACAAATAATGTCTAGTGTAACTATCATTTCTCACTTTTTGCAATATAGATTCTTATGACATGATATTTTCTTTTCTTTTTGCTTTTATATTTTGTTTTTGCTTTTCTATTTTCTTTTTCACGCAAGCACACACAATGAAAAATATAAAATAAAAGACAAAGGAATCAAAATATAACATCAACTTATTATGTTTTTGGCTTTTATAATTTTCTGATTTTTTTGATTGTTTTTCGAAAAATAGAATCAATCATGATTGATTAATCCTATGGATTGAATTAAGAATTCAAACCGTCCTGACAAAAAGGATTTTGTGAAAAGATCTGCCAGTTGTTTGTCGGTATGAACCTTAATCAAAATTATTAAACCCTTTTCAGAGTTGTCTCTTAAAAAATGAAATCTAATTTCGATGTGTTTGGTTTTAGAATGTTGAACGGGATTAGCAGTAATAAACATAGCAGCAGTATTGTCTATGTAAATAGGAGTTTTTAGAAAGTTAAACCCATAGTCTAGCAACTGATTTTGTAACCATAAAACCTGAGAACATCCTGCAGATGCAGCGATATACTCTGCTTCAGCTGTGGATACAGAAACATTGGTCTGCTTCTTGCATTGCCAAGATACAAGCCTTGGACCCAAAAATTGACAGCCACCAGTTGTCGATTTCCTGTCAAGAGCACAACCACCAAAATCACTGTCAGAATAGCTATATAATTCAAAATTTCCTTCGTAAGGATACCATAACCCAAGATTTGGTTTTCCTTTGAGATATCTGAATATACGCTTCACAGCAACAAGATGCGACTCTTTCGGATCTGACTGATATCTGGCGCACACACAAACAGCGTACATGATGTCTGGTCTTGATGCAGTAAGATACATCAGAGAACCGATCATTGATCTGTATAGTGTTTGATCAACTGCTTTGCCCTTTGGATCTGGTTGAATCTTGCAATTTACATCAGATGGAGTTCGAATTGTTTGACAATCTTGCATCTTGAACTTCTTCAATAACTTCTCAACGAATTTTGATTGATTGATGAAAATTCCGTCAGCTGATTGTTTCACTTGTAATCCAAGAAAGAAATTAATCTCCCCCATTGAACTCATCTGGAATCTAGACTTCATGGTTTCTTCAAATTCTTTGCACATAGACGCACTGGTTGATCCGAAGATAATATCGTCCACATAAACTTGAACACACAATAAGTCGTCATTCTCCCTCTTCATAAACAAAGTTGGATCAATCTGTTCTCTTGTGAATCCATGTTCTAGTAAATGCTTGGATAATGTCTCATACCAGATTCTTGGAGCTTGATGTAGACCATATAGAGCTTTACTCAACTTGTATACACGATGAGGATAGTCAGGATCTTCAAAACCCGGAGGTTGTCTGACATATACGTCATCTGTAATTGGTCCATACAAGAAAGCACCTTTAACGTCCATTTGGAATACTTAAAACTTCATGAAGGAAGCATATGCAAGAAAAACGCATATGGCTTCAAGTCTTGCGACCGGAGCAAACACCTCTTCATAATCAATGCCTTCTTCCTGAGTGTATCCCTGTGCAATGAGTCTTGCTTTGTTCCTCACTACAATGCCACGTTCGTCTGGCTTGTTTTTGTACAACCATCTTGTACCAATTGCGTTTTCTCCTTCAGGTAAGTCCACAAGTTTCCAAACTTCCTGTTTGCGAAACTGAAGTAATTCCTCCTGCATGGCTTCAATCCAACTGTTATCTTGCAGCGCCTCTGAAATATTCTTTGGCACCACTTGAGATAGAAAACACGAATAAAGACAGACATTTGCTTGCTCAGTCTGACTTCTTGTAGTTCTCTGATTCAACGGCCCAATAATCTGAGAGACAGGATGTTTCTTGTGAATTCGATGAATTGGTATGTTACCTCCTTGCACTTGACTCTCCAGATTAGAAGTATTCAGATTTGGTAGATCTTGTAGTATGGTCGAAGTATGCGGTGTGAAATTCGGGACTTGATCCGGTGAATTGATGAAGTAATCAAAAGATTCTGGAATAACTTCAACATTCGGATCTGATGATGGTTGATTCTGAACAGATCCACCATCATTAGGAGAAATCACATCTTCTTCATGATTGTTCGATTCTTGATCTTCATGAGAACCAGAAGGACCCGGATCTTGACTGGATTTGACATGATCAGGATTGTGAAAAGACATGAATGGATATTCTGAGTTGAGATTTCCATCCTCATCATTATCAGAATCGTCACTAAATCAAATAACCATTCGGGACCATGAGCCACTAACGGAAACGAATTTTTTAAGAACTTGACGTTGATAGTTTCAATAACAGTATTTGTTTTGCTATTAAAAACCCGATAAGCTTTAGAAACAGACGAATAACCTAGGAAAAATCCATCGTCAGATTTTGACTCAAACTTCCCGAGATGATCATTCAAATTTAAAATCGATACCGGACAACCAAATGCTTTCAAGTAAGAAATAATTGGTTTCCTTCCAAATAACAACTCATAAGAAGTTTTCTGTTTATCTTGAACTAATAATGTTCTATTTTGTACAAAACACGCAGTAGCAATAGCTTCGTCCCAAAAAGTGATAGGGATTTTGGCATCTGCGAGCATGGATCTTGCAGCTTCAATCAGTGTCCGGTTTTTCCGTTCCGCAACCCCGTTTTGTTGAGGCGTTCTCGGAGCACAAAATTGTCTTGCAATCCCCTTTTCTGCACAAAATAAATCAACATTAGCATTCTTAAATTCAGTTCCATTATCACTTCTTAAAATTTTAACTTTGCATTCCAATTGATTTTCAACTTTGATGATAAATTCTTTTAATAATTCAGCTGTTTCAGATTTAGCATGCAAAAAATAAACCCAAGAAAATCTAGTGAAATCGTCAATAATGACAAAACAGTAAGACTTCTTTCCAATGCTTTTCACATTTGTTGGTCCAAAAAGATCCATATGTAGCATCTGCAAGGGTTTTGAAACGGAGTTTTCTTGCTTGGACTTAAAAGACATCCTATGCTGTTTTCCCTTCAAACATGCTGGACAGAGATCAGTTGTGGAGAATTTCTTCGATGGGATTCCCACAGCGTGATTTCCAGTTACCAAACGGTTCATGTTTCTGAAGTTGGAATGTCCCAGCCGTCTATGCCAAAGCTGACTCTCATCATTTGAAGCATGGGCAATGAGACAGGTTGTTTCGGTTTCAGCATCAATCTGCGACATATCCAATTTGTATACATCACGATCTCTTGGAGCTTTAACCACTACCCACTCATTGTCAACTTGAAACCTGGTTTAAGAATTTAACAGAAAGAATCATCAAAAAGAGTTGAATAAGATTTATCACAGATTTGCGAGACGCTTAGTAAGTTAAAGTTCAACTGTGCACAGTAGTTGACTTTATCAAAACTAATGACTCCATTGGAAACAGTTCCTTCTCCTGTGATTTTACCACCCGCATAACCTCCAAAGGCTACATGAGTACCATTCTTTTGCTTAAAGTCCTGAAGCAAGGCATGGTTGCCTGTCATGTGCCGGCTACACCCACTATCAACGAACCATGAGTTGATAGGTCTTCTTGGGCGTACCTGCAATTCAACAATCACTTAGTTAGTTTGGTCAACCCAGGCCCACACGGTCTTGGGTTTTCCGAATCTATCTACAATAGTAACTTGTTGATATTGAACGTTTTGAAAATTTGTTTCATTCAAAAGATTTTGATGCTGATAACTATTGTCTCGCCCATTGGCGTTCATTGACTGCTTTCTCCTTAAAGCACTAAACCTTTCCTCTAACTTAGGATCAAGGTTATTTTCAAACTTTTGATTTCTAACCATCAAAGCTCTTGGCTTAAAACTGTTAACCTGCACATTTCTTGAAAAGTTAGAAACAGAATTGTTTCGATTGAAATTTCTCAAAACCGGAGAATGACTTTGACTCATATTTTGAAAACCAGCTGAATGATTTCTTTGAAAATTTGAAAACGGAGTCATTTCTCTTGTTGAGTTTGATCGAAAGAAACAATCCTTTGTGTCATGGTTTCTTCTCTCACAAATATCACAAAATTTGTTATAGAAACATTCTTCTGAAGAATGATTTCTTTTATCACAGAAACTGCAGTACCTGTTAAAGAAACATTCAGCAGTTGCATGATTATACCTATCACAAATTTCACAATGTTTCTTGCTAATCCTAAAGAGCCGATTGTTAACTTTTGATGTTGAACCAAAACGTGATTCATTATCTTGGTTATTCGGTTTTAGATTAACATTCTTTTGTGGAGACTTGGTTTGAGATTTTGATTGCATAGGACTTTGGTTCGATTTTAAACTGTTCTGTTTGGTTACCTTTTTGTTTTCAATTCTCTTATCATTGACAGCGGAAGACTTAGGACCTGAACCTGTTTTCAGACCAGAGTTAGATTTGATTGGAGAATTGTTTGGTTTACCATAAGATCCGTTCAAATCAAACGTTCCTGCAGACACAAACTTGATGTTTTTACCTTTTGACACTTTCTTGACAGGTTTAACTTTGTCAGTTTTAACACTTTGAGCTTTGGTGTTATCATTCGATTTTAAGACACTTTTGCCTTTTGACTGTTTCGTTTCAGATTGTTTGTTCATAGCTTTCGATTTCTGCTTCTTTGCAGTTGAAACTTCACCTTTCTTCACTTCTTGCTTCTTGATCAACTGATCAGCAACTTGCGCCTTTTGTTCTTTCTTCCACTTGATGTATTCAGGATCATTATATCCTGAAAACTCACCTTCTTCCTTGATTGTTTCTGGCTTCGGATTCAGTTCTGGATACTCAACAAGTTGAATCAGAACAGGCTCCAATTTGTTTTCGGATTTGTTGCTTGCTTCATCGTCAGCTTCAGTTGACACATCATCTTCTTCATCCAAACTTTCCATCAACACTTCAGTACCTTCAGACTCGGATTTACCTTTTTGAATTTCTTTGAATTTTCTTTCATTTTCAGGAGAATGATCAAATTCATTAAAGTTTTCCGGTAAGGTTTGTGTGATTGAATTTGGCATTGGTTCATGAGTAAAACCCAACCCGTTTTTGGTTTTGTTACCTCTTTCTTTGATCAGTTGTTTGACCATGGTTTTACAACTTTTAACCTTTGTTAGTTCAACTTGAGTGACAGCATGTGCAACTTTTTCTTGTTCAAAGTTCTTTGTCATTTCTTCAAGTTGTTTGGTTACCAATTCCAGTTCGTTTAAAGTTTTGTTCCATGATTCTTTAAGTGACAAAATCTTCTCATCAGAAATTTTATGATCAATTTTAAGTTGTTCATGAAGTTTTTCATGTTTACTTAATTTATCACCAATTTTAAATGAATGAGTTCGATAATGTTCTACCTGTTGAATGCATTGTTCGGAACATAACCTTTCTTTCACATCTAGGGGCAATGGAACATAGTTAGGGGGTAAGTCATTACTAACCTTAGGTTGTTCAGTAGAAGATGAAGACTCATTGGATGTAGCCATTAACGCAACTTCAGATTCAGTTTCTTCAGTAGGATCAGACTTTGCACTCCAGTCATAATCTTCAGAATCTTCACTCACATTATCAACCGTCTTTCCATCCCCTTCTTCAGACCAATCTTCTTCAATTTCACATACCAGTGCCAGATTTGATGTAAGATCAGACGTAAATTGTTCAGCCTATGCGCTCCAATCATAACCATCTTTTACGCTGACTACCAGTGCCTTTGTTTGGTCTTCTGGTTTCTTTCCTTCGTCTTTCAGTTCTGGCATGGGAAGACTTTGATATGGTTTCTGAAAAGCACGTTGATTTCTGCTTTGGTAGCTTGAGAACTGTTGAGAACTTTGACCATGACCTTGATTGCTTGAACTAGCTTGGTCATTGAAATTCTTTGGAGCTTTGCATTCTCTTGAGAAATGACCATACTGGTTACAGTTAAAACATCTGGCCTTTGATTTGTCGAAACCAACCGTCTTGTTTGCATGAGGTTTGTAACTTCGGTTAACATATGCATGCTTTTGTGTTCGATATGCAACCATAACCATTTGCCAATTCAGATCCATTTCTTCAACATCAACTGGATCCATTTCAAATAAGTCTTGAAGGACCACGTCCATTTGACTTAAATGACTTCCTTGGTACGCTTGAAAACTTGCCATAAAAGCAGTGAAGGCAGTTTTTGTCTCGTCATCTTGAAGCAGAATATTCATTACGTCTTTCACCTTAGCTTGAACATTTGAACTTTGATTTTCTGACTGATTCTTCTGATTCTGACTTTGAACTTGAGCTCTTGGTGGAGATTGAGGTTGAGAATAAGTTGGTGAATTTGGAAAGTATGCTGAATCAGTAAAGAAACTTGCACCAACAAATAAGTCACCCTCATCTTCAAACTTCGTTGCATCTTGTGCAAGAAAAGCATTCTCCACAGTATTGGCATGATTTACCACATACTTATACTGAGTTTGTGAGCTTGATCTATCTGTATTTCTTGATCCTTCATCAATCTCAACTTCTTCAATTTTTCCAATAAGCAAATCAAGTTCCATTGGAAATTTCTCAGTATGTTTCAACAAAGTAACAGTTTGCTTCCATGATGATGGTAAAGCACTCAACAATCGATCATTCAAGTCTTGAAGTTCAGTCTTCACTCCGAGGTTTGACATCTCAGTAGTTAAGTGAACAAACCTGTTCATCATCTGGTGTACTGTCTTTCCATTAATGTGTTCAAATAATTCCAATTGCCTTTTCAATTTCGACTTCTTCAGGCTTCTCAATTGTTCTCCTCCTTCACATATCGACTTTAATGCCTTGAAACATGTATAACCAGTCTGATATGCATCCAATCTAGACAGAACTTGAAGTGGCAACCCCTTGCACATCAAAGAATAAGCTTTGCTATCATTCTTTACTTTTCTCAGATCTTCTGCTGATAAATTATCTTCCGGATAAGGTTCAGTAGAGTCTTTGGTGTAGGTACTTGCACTGTCTGGAGCAGTCTGAGTTGGAATGTGAGGACCCTTTTCAATTGACTTCCATAAGTCATTGTCAATAGAACACAAGTGATGTCTCAACCTGATAGTCCAGTTCTTGAAATCTGCACGATTCAAAAGTCTAGGAACACGGTTATCAGAATCATCATTAGGAGCCATTTTTTAACAATTTTTAAAGAAAATATTTTTGGTTTTTGTTAGTTTTTGAAAAGAAATGATCAAAATACTAAAATAAAGACAAGTAATTAAAGACAAGATAAGAAACAAGTGTTAAAAACAACTAAAGTGAGTCACACGGCAAAACAGTGAAATTCCTTCTTCAACCGGCTAAACAGTGTTTTTGTTCTTCACCCGGCAGGAAAAAGTCTTTACACGGCCAAATAGTCACCCGGCTAAATAGTTGTAATTGTTTTTGTTCTTCACCCGGATGAACAGTTACCCGGCAGCACGAAAAACTTTGACACGGCAATAGATCTTGACCTGGCAGAATCTTGACACGGTAAAAAAGCTTCCCCGGCTGAACAGTACTCGATCACACGGCAGATTTGTTTACCCGGCAACACAGTTGATGATTACCCGGCTAACTTTTGTTCTTCACCCTGCGTAACAGTGTTTTACCCGGCACAACAGTGTATCACCCGACTGAACAGTAGCACTTTTTCAAGTCAAATTCTTCACCCGTCTAGAACAAATTCCCTTACACGGCAATACAGGACCTAATTTCTTCTCAAATCTAAGTCCAAGGAAATTGTCTAAGTCAAAATAATCACCCGGCAAGTTAATCTTCAACCAAGTTCTTACTGTTCATCATTTTCTCCATGAGAATTTTCTGGGTTTTGTCTAAAATTTGTCCAAATTGTCCAAAATTCACACACAAGCTGTGAAATAGTCCGATTATCAAACCCTAATCTTAATCAATCCAAAACATGATCAAATCTGATGAAATTGAGCAAAAATTTGATCGAACAGTAACTTCTTCTATTCTTCTTAAATCCTCAGATCTGATGATAATCTGATGGAATCTGCACAATCATTGTGTATAGGAGTGATTACGATGATAAATCACAACTAAAAACACGAACAATTTATTCAGATCATGATATTTTGAGCAATATTGATGTGTTTTGCTTAAGAACAGCGAAGAACACGATACCGAAAGCTCTGATACCAATTGATAGGTTCAATTGGATCGTTAATATCACTCAAATGATCAGAATCACACGCACAAACAAACAGTTCAATCACAAACACAATCCATACTAATAATTCTCTTTGTATATTTGATGATCAAAGCAATTCGTAGTACAAGTGCAGGAGAAACAAAATCACACACAGTTAATTCTCTCTCTAACAGTGTAAAAGTGATCTAGCCTCTCTCCTCACACACACACACTACATGCTTATATCAACAAAATACAAGTTTAAGGAAAATACACAATAAACCCTAAACTATACAAACATATAAACAAAATACAAAGTAAATCTTAATAAGGAAATAACCCTAACAGTACGAAACCATAAAACTTCATAATAAACCTAATGAAATTGTCCAAGTACTTTCAAGATCGTACGGTAACATCAGGACTTGTTACGACACTTTATGCGACATTAGCAACATGAAAAGCAATTTATAATAATGTAGGACGCGTTACAACTTCTAAGAACACCTTACATCACCGTTCGAAAGATTAAAACTCCGTAATAAACCTAATGAATTCCTCCGAGTCATTTAATCATCGTACGACAACTTAGAATATCTTACGACTCTGTATGCGACATTAGCAACTTCAAGAGCATGTTACTATAATGTACGACACCTCACAACTCCTAACAACACCTTACAATACAGTAAGTAAACATAAAATCCATAATAAACCTAATGAATTCGTCCGAGTCCTTTGAACATCGTATTACAAGTTAGGACATCTTAAGAATCTGTATGACATATTAGCACGTTGAAAAGCACGTAAGTATGACGTAGGACGCCTTAAAGCTCCAAACAGCACATTACAGCACCGTACGAAACCTTAAAACTCCATAATAAACCTAATGAATTTGTCCAAGTCATTTGAAAATCGTAAGTTAACTCAGGACTTGTTACGACTCTGTATGTGACATTAGCAACAAGAAAAACAATTTATAATAATGTAGGTCGCGTTACAACTTTTAAGAACACCTTACATCACCGTTCGAAATATTAAAACTCCAAAATAACCCTACACACACACACAATCAAATCATAAAACACATTGATTATTGAAATCAGCAGCTGCTGCTGTTATTTTTATGAATGTAGTACTACTGTTGTTATGATGTGCAGCTGTAAAAAATATGATCATTTCCAACACTATGCGTTGCGGCTGTTATAGTTAAGACAATTTGGTGATGGGTAAACCTGGTTAACACATTTTATGCGCAGCAGCAACAGCTGTTTGTTTCAAGTTACAACCTAAAGCACAGTGATCAATGAGGTAAGGCAGATTTCAGAACACAGAAACATGACCCATTTACACAACACACATTCATGTAGAGTTAAAATAGAAACAACAGCAACATGAATCAAAAACACAGATTTTAACCCCCTTCCCCCCCCCCCCCCCGGCATAAAAAACATATATTCAATTAAAATGACAGATTTCCTATTAAAAGCTCACTTACGGTTGACCTTTTTTGAAAACTTTCTCATTTAAACACTAAACTTATCTTATGAGTATCTGCAACAACACGGAAAAACTCTGCTAACCACCACTACAAAATCATCCGAAAAAACACAACAGAAAAAACTCAAAATTCAGCTACCATACACTACAGAAAATCACATGCAAAACACAACAAAATGGAGCAAAACTCAACTATAATCAACTGAAAAACTCAATAAAACGCGGCAACTGCCGCCCACTTTTGTAACAAGAACTAACCTGAATATCTGCTAATATTGCAGTATCGCGGATCAACAAGAAGCTATATTTCAACTCTAGACAGAATATGCACACGAAACTGCAGCAAACACCTTAGTGGTTTGGCTCAACTTGTTCTACATGAAAACATTCGACCTATAATAACCAATAAAAACAAACCTTTTATTGGTCTTCTATTTTGATTATGTTTCAAATGACGACATTCAACGAACAAGTAAACAGCAGTATAAAATTTGACCAAAAAATTTGTAATTGAGAATACCAAATCATTCTATTTAGCCTTCCAATTGATGTATTATTACCCATATGTCATTGCTTAGATTAATCAAAGAAATATTCTTGTACAACAACGAAAGAAAAGTAGTTATCAAAATTTTCACCACACAATGAACAAATAAGAAACCTTAAAAATATTAGGTGTAGGAAGAGCCAATTTTCCGTGTTTTGATATAAAAATAACAAGATATTAGGTGTAGGAAGAGCCAATTTCAAGGATCAAAACTCTAAATAAGTTACCTGAACATAAAAAAATGGGACGTAAGTAAAATTTCTTGGAACCCAGAATGAGTAACCAAATCATAGGCCACAATCAGTTAGCAACAAGCCAAGTTGCTCTCCAATTCTTTCGGACGTTCATCTGCAATTTATTTAAAGTTTTAAGCCAAAATTTCATTTCAGTTCATAAAAGAATCCTAGAAAACCCTAGCTCAAATCACATGCTGGTTTGAGTGTTGCAGTAACCATTAACGTTAAGTTTATGTATATGTAAACAATAACTCAGTTAAACTAAACAGCAAAAGGTATACAAACACAAAAGAATTAATAACACACATAAAACTTCATCTACATACTTTAAAAACCCTAAATCGGTTGAGTAGAAGGAATATGTAAACTCACAGATTCGTCTTTGGTTCATTTTAGGTCCACTGCAGGGACACCACAACCATCAGCTCCACCTTCTTCATCGCTTCAAACCACCGGTCAGAATCAGTCAAAACCTGCCAAACACAACAACCGCCTTAACCCCTCAAAGCGAACTAAAACCTTAGCTCCTACCTACGTCCTCTTAGGCACCTTGTAAAAGTATTTGAGACCGTTTCAACCCTTACCCGCTGCCGCTGATCAGTATTTGAGACAGCATCAGCCTTCAAAGTGAACTACAACCCTTCGATGCCGTTCGTGAGATAGAGAGAGAGGTGGTCTGATGATGAACTGGTGATGCTTCATGAGAGGCAGCAGAGGTAGTCGAAGATTAGTAAAACTCGATCTAGGATTTGGTCCGGTGGATATGCGATTAGGTTTTGTATTTATAGTGTTGAAAAATTAAGGAAAATGTTAAATTACTTATTTGCCCATCTAATTTGTTTATTAATGTAGTATAGATATACATAAATCATACCTTTTCATGATAACATGTATCACATATACCTTCTTTTGATCCATTTCCTTAATACAAAACATCAAGTAATCATTTCTTTACACATGTGTAAACCTTTTTACATGAAAATACTACATCTTCACATACACATACTCACACATACGGATTTACACACACACACACCATTTTCATTTTCAAAAACCCATTTTCATCTTAAAAATCATTTCCTTTTTGTTTGTTTTAGATTTGGTGAGAAATCAGATTTGTAGAGAGAGAGAGGGAGGTGGGAGGTGGAGTGTGTAGAGAGTGAATAGCTTTAGGGTTTTGTGTGTGGGTTTGGACAAAATATGTTAGAAAGATCCTTGTAGGATCTTATGTGGATCCTTAAGTGACCAAAACCCTAAAGTATTTTTAAACTAAAAAAAAGATATGGGTAAAAGAGGGGGGGACGGCCCATATTAATAAAAATGGGGTTTTTATAAAGAAAATTTTATAAAAACACTACACTACTCAATCCCATGTAGCTTTCAAGTTTTATTTAAATTTGGAACTTTACACCATAATACTTCAAGTTAATTTTTCACACTTAAAATAGCAAAATATATTAATAAATATTTCACTTTAAACCGGGCAGTATACGGGTAGTGAAACCGGGCAAAAACTGAAACACACGCGATAACCGGAAAAACATCGGGTAAAATACATCGCTTTTAGTTTTTATTATGTTTTCACTTATACGCACCCAAAATATATTATTTGATGCTATTTCGAGCATTATATCAATTATTGGACTGTTAAAATTAATCAGGAAGTCACCAACGTTCATTACCGGGTATTTAACCGCTACGCAATTAATCAATTCAAAAATCACGAAATGCAAAACAATGCACAAAAATGGGCTTATCTAACTTTAATAACACATTAATTATCATAATTCAATCAAAGGACGCATCACAAAATAATAAGCACGTTTTAAGCTAGTACGAATATTGACCGAAATTTGCCGGGTGTCACACATTAGCACCTTGAAAAGCATGTTACTATAATGTACGACACCTCACAACTCCTAACAACACCTTACAATACCGTAAGTAAACATAAAATCCATAATAAACATAATGAATTCGTCCGAGTCCTTTGAACATCGTATTATAAGTTAGGTCATCTTAAGAATCTGTATGACATATTAGCACGTTGAAAAGCACGTAAGTATGACGTAGGACGCCTTAAAGCTCCAAAAAACACCGTACAACACCGTGCAAAACCATAAAACTCCATAACAAACCTAATGAAATTGTCCAAGTCCTTTCAAGATCGTACGATAACATCAGGACTTGTTACGACGTTGTATGCGACATTAGCAACGTTAAAAGCAATTTATAATAATGAAGGACGCGTTACAACTTCTAAGAACACCTTACATCACCGTTCGAAACATTAAAACTCCATAATAAACCTAATGAATTCCTCCGAGTCATTTAATCAGCGTACGACAACTTAGAATATCTTACGACTCTGTATGCCACATTAGCAACTTGAAAACCATGTTACTATAATGTACGACACCTCACAACTCCTAACAACACCTTACAATACTGTAAGTAAACATAAAATCCATAATAAACCTAATGAATTCCTCTGAGTCATTTAATCATCGTACGACAACTTAGAATATCTTACGGCTCTGTATCCCATATTAGCAACTTGAAAACCATGTTACTATAATGTACGACACCTCACAACTCGTAACAACACTTTACAATACCGTAAGTAAGCATAAAATCCATAATAAAACTAATGAATTCCTCCTAGTCATTTAATCATCGTACGACAACTTAGAATATCTTACGACTCTGTATGCCACATTAGCACCTTGAAAAGCATGTTACTATAATGTATGACACCTCACAACTCGTAACAACACTTTACAATACCGTAAGTAAACATAAAATCCATAATAAACCTAATGAATTCGTCCGAGTCTTTTGAACATCGTATTACAAGTTAGGACATCTTAAGACACTATATGACATATTAGCACGTTGAAAAGCATGTAAGTATGACGGAGGATGCCTTAAAGCTCCAAACAACACATTACAACACCGTACGAAACCATAAAACTCCATAATAAACCTAATGAAATTGTCCAAGTCCTTTCAAGATCGTACGATAACATCAGGACTTGTTACGACACTGTATGCGACATTAGCAACATGAAAAGCAATTTATAATATTGTAGGACGCGTTACAACTTCTAAGAACACCTTACATCTCCGTTCGAAACATTAAAACTCCATAATAAACCTAATGAATTCCTCCGAGTCATTTAATCAGTGTACGACAACTTAGAATATCTTACGACTCTGTATGCCACATGTTAGGGTTATTTCCAGTTAAGATTTATTTTGTACTTATTTTATACAATTATGTATAGTTTAGGGTTTATTTTGTTATTTCCCTAAAATGTATTTTGTTGCTTAAAGCAGTGAGAGAGTGTGAGGAGGGAGGCTAGATCACTATTCACATTAGAGAGAGAACTTAGTGTGTGTGATTTATTTTCTCCTGCATTTATACTACAAAATCTGCTTTGATCATCAATATACAAAGAGAATTATTAGTAATGAACTTTGTTTATGATTGAACTGTGTTTTGTGTATGAATCATTCTGATCATTGAGCGATATTATCGATCCAATTGAACCTATCAATTGGTATCAGAGCTGTTGGTATTGTGTTCTTCGCTATTCATCAAGCAAAACACTACAATATTGCTCAAAAAATCATGATCTGAATGAATTGTTGCTGTTTTTAGTTGTGATTTATCATCGCAATCACTAATTCACAACAATCGTGCAAATTCCATCAGATTATCATCAGATCTGAGGAATTAAGAAGATTGAAAAAGTTACTGTTCGATCGAATTTTGCTCAAATTCATCAAAATTTGATCATATTTTGGATTGATTGAGTTTAGGGATTGATAATCGGACTATTTCACTGCTTGTGTGTGATTTTTGAACGAATTGGACAAGTTTTTGATAAACCCACAAAAATTCTCATGACGAAGATGATGAACAGTATGAACTTGGTTGAAGATTAACTTGCCTGGTGATAAAATTGACTTAGACAATTTCCTTTGGACTTAGATTTGTGAACAATTAGGTCCTGTGCAGCCGTGTAAAGGAATTTGGTCTAGACGGATAAAGAATTTGACGAGGAAAAGGTGTTACTGTTCAGCCGGATCAAGTACTGTTGTGCCGGGTGATACACTGTTACGCCGGGTGATTAACAAATTCAGCCGGGTGATCAACAACTGTGTAGCCGGGTAAACAACTTTGCTGTCGTGTGATCGTCAACTGTTCAGCCGGGTAAAGCTTTTTGCCGTGTCAAGATTCAAGCCGGGTCAAGTGTTATTGCCGTGTGAAGTTAATACTATTCTGCCGGGTAACTGTTTTGCCAGGTAAAGATTTCAAGACTTACAACTGTTGAGCCGTGTGACTGTTTAGACGGGTGAAGACTTTTCTCTGCCGGGTAAAGAACAAAAGCTACTGTTCAGCCGGGTGAAGAAGGATTTTTCACTGTTCAGCCGTGTGACTCATTTTTAGTTGTTTTAATTCTTGTTTTCTTATCTTGTCTTTAATTACTTGTCTTTAATTTAGTAATTTAACTATTTCTTTTCAAAAATCAACAAAACCAAAAATATTTTCATTAAAAATTGTTAAAATGGCACCTAATGATGATTCTGATAACCGTGTTCCTAGACTTGTCAATCGTGCAGATTTCAAGAATTGGACGATTAGACTGAAGCATCATCTCTGCTCAATAGACAATGATCTTTGGATGTCAATTGATAAGGGTCCTCACATACCTACACAGACTGCTCCGGATAGTGCAAGTACCTACACCAAAGACTCTACTGAACCTTATCCAGAAGATAATTTATCAGCTGAAGATTTAAGGAAGGTGAAGAATGATAGTAAAGCATATTCTTTGATGTGTAAGGGATTGCCACTACAAGTACTGTCAAGGTTGGATACCTATCAAACAGGTTATACAATGTTCAAAGCCTTGAAGTCAATATGTGAAGGAGGTGAACAACTTAGAAGTCTCAAGAAACAAAGACTGAAGAGACAACTGGAGTTATTTGAACATATTGTTGGAGAATCTGTGCACCAGATGATGAATAGGTTTGTTCATCTGACTACAGAAATGACCAATGTTGGTGCAAAAACAGATCTTCAAGATCTGAATGACAGATTATTATGGGCTCTTCCATCATCATGGAAACAAACAGTGACACTGTTGAAGCATACTGAAAAGTTTCCGATGGATTTGGATCTGCTCATTGCAAAGATTGAGGAAGTTGAGATTGATGAAAGTTCTAGAAACACTGATAGAACTGGTTCAAATGCTCAGTACAAGTACATTGTGAATCCTGCTAGTACTGTGGAGAATGCCTTTCTTGCACAAGATGCAACTAAGTTTGAAGATGAGGGTGATTTATTCGTTGGTGCAAGTTTTTACACTGATTCGTCATATATTCCAAGTTCACCAACTTATTCTCAACCACAATCTCCACCAAGAGCTCAAGTTCAAAATCATCAAGCTGAAAATCAAAGTTCGAATATTCAAGCAAAAGTAAAAGATGTGATAAACATCTTGTTACAAGATGATGAAACAAAGAATGCGTTTACTGCATTCATGGCAAGCTTTCAAGCATATCAAGGAAGTCATCTGAATCAAATGGATGTGGTTCTTCAAGATCTTTTTGAAATGGATCCTGATGACGTTGAGGAAATGGATTTGAACAGGCAAATGGTGATGGTTGCATATCGAACACAAAAGCATGCATATGTTAACCTAAGTTTCAAGCCTCATGCAAACAAGATAGTTGATTTTGACAAATCGAAAGCCAGATGTTTCAACTGTAACTGCTATGGTCATTTTTCTAGGGAATGCAAACCTCCTAAGAATCAGAACTACAACGATCAAGCTAGTTCAAGTAATCAAGGTCAAGGTCAAAGCTCACAACAGTCTTCAAGTTATCAACAAAGAAATCAACGTTTCTTTCAGAAACTATATCAAAGTCTTCCCATGCCAGAACTGAAAGATGAATGAAAGAAACCAGAAGATCAGACTAAAGCACTGGTGGTTAGTGTGAAAGACGGATATGATTGGAGTGCTTATGCAGAACAATTCACGTCCGATCTTACATCAAGTTTGGCATTAGTATGTGAAATCGAGGAAGATTGGTCTGAAGAAGGGGATGTTAAAGTATCGGATGATGTGAGTGAAGATTCTGAGGAATATGACTGGAGTGCAAAGTCAGATCCTGTTGAAGAATCTGAGTCAGAAATTGCGCTGATGGCTACATCCAGTGAGTCTTCGTCATCCACTGAACAACCAAAGGTTAGTACTGATTTACCCCCTAATTATGTTCCATTGCCTGCTGATGTGAAAGAAAGGTTATGTTCAGAACAATGCATTCAACAAGTAGAACATTATCGAACTCATTCATTTAAAATTGGTGATAAATTAAGCAAACATGAGAAAATTCATGAACAACTTAAAATTGATCACAAAATTTCTGATGAGAAGATTTTGTCACTTAAAGAATCATGGAACAAAACTTTAAAGGAATTGGAACTGGTAACAAAGCAACTTGAAGAAATGACAAAGAACTTTGAACAAGAAAAAGTTGCTCATGCTGTCACACAAGTTGAATTAACAAAAGTGAAAAGTTGTAAAACAATGGTTAAACAACTTATAAGTGAAAGAGGTAACAAAACCAAAACAGGTTTGGGTTTCAGTCATGAACCAATGCCTAATTCAATCACACAAACTTTACCGGAAAACTTCAATGAATTTGATCATTCACCTGAAAATGAACGAAAATTCAAAGAAATTCAAAGAAGTAAATCTGAATCCGAAGGATCTGAAGTGTTGATTGAAAGTTTGAAAGAAGAAGATGGCGTGACAACTGAAGCTGATGATGAAGCTAGCAACAAATCAGAGCCTGTTCTAATTCAACTCGTTGAATATCCAAAACTTAATCCTGAATCAGCAGAAACGGTGAAGGAAGAAGGTGAATTTTCGGGATACAATGATCCTGAATACATCAAATGGAAGAATGAGCAGAAAGCAAAAGTTGCTGATCAACTGGTCAAGAAGAATGCAGTGAAGAAGGCTGAAAGTTCAACTGCGAAGATGCAGAACTCGAAAGTAACAAACAATCAATCTGAAACTAAACAATCAAAAGGTAAAAGTGTCATAAAATCGAATGACATCACCAAAGCTCAAATTGTTAAAACTGACAAGGTCAAATCTGTCAAAAAGAAAGTCTCAAAAGGAAAAACAATTAAGTTTGTGTCTGTAGGAACTTTTGATTTAAACAGATCTTATGGTAAACCAATCAATTCTCCAATTAAATCTAACTCTGGTCTAAAAACAGGTTCAGGTCCTAAGTCTTCCGCTGTCAATGATAAAAGAATTGAATCAAAAAGGTTAACTAAACAAGGTGTGTTAAAATCGAACCAAGTTTCTACGCAAGGAAATTCACAAACAAAATCTCCACAAAAGAATCAAGTTAATCTAAAACCGAACAAAACTGATAATGAATCACGTGTGGGTTCAACATCAAAAGTTAACAATCGGCTCTTTAGGATTAGCAAGAAACATTGTGAGACTTGTGATCGTTATAATCATGCAACTGCTGAATGTTTCTTTAACAGGTAATGCAGTTTTTGTGACAAAAGAAACCATTCTTCAGAAGAATGTTTTTATAACAAGTTTTGTGATATTTGTGAAAGGCGAAATCATGACACAAAGGATTGTTTCTTTCGAACAAACTCATCAAATGACACCATTTCCAAATTTTCAAAGAAATCAATCATTTGGTTTTCAAAATGTTAATCAAAGTCATTCTCCTGTTTTGAGAAACTTTAATCGAAACAATTCAATTTCTAATAACTTTTCATCAAGAAATGTGCAGGTTAACAGTTTTAAACCGAGAGCTTTGATGGTAAGAAATCAAAAGTTTGAAAATAACCTTGATCCTAAGTTAGAGGAAAGGTTTAGTGCTTTGAGAAGAAAGCAATCGATTCAAGCCAATGGGCGAAACAGTTTTCAGCCAAATCTCTCAAATGAAACAAATTTTCAAAATCTTCATTATCAACAAGTTACTGTTACAGATAGATTCGGAAAACCCAAGACCATGTGGGCCTGGGTTGACCAAACTAACTAACTGATTGTTGAAATGCAGGTACGCCCAAGAAGACATATTAACTCATGGTTCGTTGATAGTGGGTGTAGCCGGCATATGACAGGCAACCATGCCTTGCTTCAAGACTTTAAGCTGAAAAATGGTACACATGTTGCATTTGGAGGAGATGTTGGTGGAAAAATAACTGGAGAAGGAACTGTGTCAAATGGGGTCATTAGCTTTGATAAAGTCAACTACTGTGCACAGTTGAACTTTAATTTGCTAAGTGTATCTCAAATTTGTGACAAATCATATTCAACTTTATTTGATGATTCTTTCTGTTATATACTCAAACCAGGTTTCAAGATTGACAATAAATGGGTAGTGGTTAAAGCTCCAAGAGATCGTGATGTATACAAGCTTGATATGTCGCAGATTGATGCTGAAACCGAAACTACTTGTCTTATTGCGCATGCTTCAAATGATGAGAGTCAGCTTTGGCATAGACGGCTGGGCCATTCAAACTTCAGAAACATGAATCGTTTAGTGACTGGAAATCATGCTATGGGAATACCTTCAAAGAAGTTCTCTACAACTGATCTATGTCCTGCATGTTTGAAAGGAAAACATCACCGAATGTCTTTTAAGTCCAAGCCAGAAAACTCCATTTCAAAACCCTTGCAGATGCTACATATGGATCTTTTCGGACCAACAAATGTTCAAAGCATCGGAAAGAAGTCTTACTGTTTTGTCATTATTGACGATTTCACTAGATTTTCTTGGGTTTATTTTCTGCATGTTAAATCTGAAACTGCTGAGTTGTTAAAAGAATTTATTGTCAAAGTTGAAAATCAGTTGGATTGTAAAGTGAAAACTTTAAGAAGTGATAATGGAACTGAATTTAAGAACGCTAATGTTGATATGTTTTGTGCATAAAAAGGAATTGCTAGACAATTTAGTGCTCCAAGAACGCCTCAACAAAACGGGGTTGCGGAACGGAAAAACCAGACACTGATTGAAGCAGCAAGATCCATGCTTGCAGATGCCAAAATCCCTATCACATTCTGGGATGAAGCTATTGCTACTGCATGTTTTGTACAAAACAAGACATTATTGATTCAGGATAAACAGAAAACATCTTATGAGTTGTTATTTGGAAGAAAACCGAATATTTCATACTTGAAAGCATTTGGTTGTCCTGTATCGATTCTAAATTTAAGTGATCATTTCGGGAAGTTTGAGTCAAAATCTGACGATGGATTTTTTCTTGGTTACTCGTCTGTTTCTAAAGCTTATCGGGTTTTTAATAGCAAGACAAATACTGTTATTGAAACTATTAACGTAAAGTTTTTAGAAAATTCGTTTCCGTCAGTGGCGCATGGTCCCGAATGGTTGTTTGATTTAGATTCGTTATCAAAATCTTTCAATTCTAACTTGTTTGATTTTTCAGGAAAAACGAGAAAAGAATCAGGTGACTTGGGATGCTTTAGTGATGATTCTGATAATGACGACGATAGCAATCTCAATTCTGAGTATCCGTTCATGTCATTTCATAATCCTGATCATGTCAAATCTAGTCAAACACTGGGTCCTTCTGGTTCTCAAGAAGATCAAGAATCGAATATTCTTGGTGATGATGTTAATCCGCTAAATTCTCTTAATGATGGTGGATCTGTTCAAAATCAACCATCATCAGATCCGAATGTTGAAGTTGTTCCAGATTCGTTTGACTACTTCATCAACTCACCGGATCAAGTTCCTAATTTCACTCCGCATACTTCTACAATTCTGCAAGATCTACCAAATCTGAATCAGTCTAATCTGGAGAGTCAAGTGCAAGGAGATGTCATACCAACTCATCGAATTCACAAGAAACATCCTGTCTCTCAGATTATTGGGCCGTTGAATCAGAGAACTACAAGAAGTCAGACTGAGCAAGCAAATGTTTGTCTTTATTCATGTTTTCTTTCTCAAGTGGTGCCAAAGAATATTTCAGAGGCGTTGCAAGATAACAGTTGGATTGAAGCTATGCAAGAGGAGTTACTTCAATTTCGCATGCAGGAAGTTTGGAAATTAGTGGACTTACCTGAAGGAGAAAATGCGATTGGTACAAGATGGTTGTACAAGAACAAGCCAGATGAACGTGGCATTGTTGTGATAAACAAAGCGAGACTTATGAAGCGGGAAAATGAAGATCTTTATCCAAACATTTGCTAGAACATGGGTTTACAAGAGGTCAGATTGATCCAACTTTGTTTATGAAGCGGGAAAATGAAGATCTTTTATGTGTTCAAGTGTATGTGGATGATATCATCTTTGGATCAACCAGTGCGTCCATGTGCAAAGAGTTTGAAGAAATCATGAAGTCAAGATTTCAGATGAGTTCGATGGGGGAGATTAATTTCTTTCTCGGATTGCAAGTAAAACAACCAGCAGACGGAATTTTTATCAACCAATCAAAGTTTGTTGAAAAGTTGCTGAAAAAGTTCAAGATGCAGGATTGTCAGACTTTTCGAACTCCTTCTGATGTGAACTGCAAGATACAGCCGGATCCGAAAGGCAAATCCGTTGATCAAACACTATACAGATCGATGATTGGTTCACTGATGTATCTTACTGCATCAAGGCCAGACATTATGTACGCTGTATGTGTATGCGCAAGATATCAGTCTGATCCAAAAGAGTCGCACCTGGTTGCTGTTAAACGTATTTTCAGATACCTTAAAGGGAAACCGAATCTCGGGTTATGGTATCCTTATGAAGGCAATTTTGAATTATATAGTTATTCTGATAGTGACTTTGGTGGGTGTGCTCTTGACAGGAAATCGACTACTGGTGGATGTCAATTTCTGGGTCCTAGACTTGTTTCTTGGCAATGCAAAAAGCAGACCAACGTTTCTGTATCCACAGCTGAAGCAGAGTATATCGCTGCATCTGCAGGATGTTCTCAAGTTTTGTGGTTACAAAACCAATTGCTTGACTACGGGTTTAACTTTCTCAAAACTCCTATTTACATAGACAATACTGCTGCTATGTTCATTACTGCTAATCCTGTTCAACACTCAAAAACCAAACATATCGAAATTCGATATCACTTTTTAAGAGACAACTCTGAAAAAGGTTTAATAATTTTGATTAAAGTTCATACCGACAAACAACTGGCAGATCTTTTCACAAAATCTTTCCTGTCAGGCCGGTTTGAATTTTTAATTCAATCCATATGGTTAATCAATCATGATTAATTCTAATTTTTTTAAAAAAAACAAACAAAAATCTGAGAATATAAAAGCCAAAAATAGAATAAGTTGATGTCAAATATTGATTCCTTTGTCTTTTATTTTATTGTTTTGCATTGTGTGTGTGCATGAAAAAGAAAAGCAAAAACAAAATATAAAAGCAAAAAGAAAAAGAAAATATCATGTCATAAGAATCTATATTGCAACAAGTGAGAAATGATAGTTACACTAGACATTATTTGTTACATCATTTTTAATAAAGACTGATGAATGTTATTTGGTGTGCTAGAAAGCTCAGGCAATTAGACTGAAAAAGTAAGTTGATTGTTGACAAATATAAACTCAATGATCTTTGTGTTAAGTTCCATTGTTATACATGTCTAGATATATATCTTTTGATATATTGCTTGTGATGATAGTTGTGCATGATCGGGTAACGATGCAGTCTATTCAGTGTGATGAACCGCATCGTGAGCTTCTTTGTTGTGATATCCACAGACCTGAAGTCTCACATGAAGTCTCTTTTGAGCTTCAAGGTGCAGGAAGAGATTCCCAAAGTTGGAACAAAAAGAGTCCCAAATGTGGACCATCACCAAACAAAAATTCCAAAAAGGAATTCAGAAGATTCCCAAGGGGAACGATAGGAAATGAAAAATTCCAAAATGGAATTAAAAAGAAGTCCCAAAGTGGACCAAATCCGAATAGAACCCAGATTCCACACTGTTTATGATTGTAAGTGACCAGGTTTTTATGCAATATGCATTCAAGTGGTGTTTGATAAGGAAATATGTTGACATATGTATACATGTGGGTCACATAAGTCATTTTAATCGAACCTTAATCTCATCATACTGAAAAGTAAGTGTGTCAACTCGAGCTAATTGGTATGTTTTCATATGATCACTCAATCAAACATAAGTCAAATGTCTATTCAAAACTTGCAAAACATGTTCAGATAATGTGTGGTATGATCTCACTGCGATAGTTTGATTCATTGCATTGCATATGTCTTTATGTTAATGTGTGTGCTTTGTGTGTGCAGGCTTTGGAATCATTATTGACACATCGACATCCTTGTTAAACTTAAAAATTTCAAGAAATTTCAAGTTTAGGGGGAGAATAAATTGAAGAAGAAAATGATTTGCAAAAATCCAAAATATGTTGAATAAGTGTGTTTTGAATGAACAAGATTATGTGGTATGAAAAGCAAAGGTATTGGATGTGTTAAAAACAAACCCAAGGTTTTGTAAATTGTTTTTAAGATATTGCTTCGGGATATAGAAAATTTGGTTGTGCAAAAATGTTTTTGAAAAAGAAAAAGAAAAAGGTTTTAATTGGAATTAATTTATTGCCTTGTCTTATGTTGTTGATAATTAATGTGACAAATTCTTTTAAGGATGTCTTGTCTAATTAATATGTCGAGAATATTTGCAGGTGCAATAAATGCAGTTGAAAAAGTCAACAGACGAGAAAATTTGAGAAAAATTGCTCAAGTGTTGTAGCCGCGCAAAGATATCAGAAAAAACTGTTATGCCGGGTAATGAAGACACTGTTAAGCCGGGTAAAGTTGTGAGTCTGATATGAGCTGGGTGATTGAGAAAAAGAAGTGAAGCCGAGTGAAGATATTATGACTACTGTATGGCCGGGCAATGAACATGTCAAATATCTGCCGGGTGATGGAGTCTAATATCTGCCGTGTGACAAAGTGGTATTGCTATACAGCCGGATGAAGAAATGTTATCACTATACAGCCGGGTAAAAGAATGAATTTATCTAGCCGTGTAAGTGTAACACTGTGTCGTCGGGTAATAGTGTAAACACTGTGTTGCCGGGTGATGAAGAAAGCATGCCGGGTGATATAAAAGACAATTGTGTTGCCGGGTGATGAAGAAAGCATGCCGGGTGATATAGAAGACAATTGTGTTGCCGGGTGATGAAGAAAGCAAGCCGGGTGATAAAAGACAACTGTGTTGCCGGGTGATGATTGTGAAGATTACTATGCTGCCGGGTGATGAGTAAAACCAAACAGGTGTAGTTGTTACTAACATTTACCCGTCTCTACAGTGACTTACCCGTCTCTACAGTGATTGACCCGTCAAGTGTTTTTACACATTTTTATGTTGACCTGTCTCATGTTGTGACTTGTCCCAATTACTTGACCCGTCCCAACAGTGACTGACGCGGCTCAACAGTGCTTGACCCGTCAAGGCTTATTGGGCTTTTATGCTTACCCGTCCCAAAGTGTTGACCCGGCACCTCATGTTTGACCTAATTTTTCAACCATATAAAAACCCGCCTCTTCACAAACACTTTCAAGCAAACCCCCTGCACTTAAATCGTTTGATTATCATATTCAATCGTTTGTTCTGTAACAAGTCTGATCGATTGAATAAGGTATTGTTTAAGTGATTTGATCTTGATAAACCTGCAAATCGATCGGTAAAACGAAAAACGATGATGAACAGTGTTTTTGATCACTGAATCGACACTTTGATTTTGGGTGTTAAAACTAAAATCGAATGTTGTTTTAAGTTTAAAAACTGTCGATCATTAACAATCAATCATTAATTTGGATCAAAATTCCTTAAAATCAACAGAATCAACCAAAATTTTCATAACTGTCAAAACCGCCATTGATGACCTGTTAAATGCTCTTAAACGTTAACTTCAAAATGATGAAATATGTGTTAAAAGTGACGAATCCTTGTTAAAACTAAACTAAAACATGTTAAACAACTTCATTTTACAAATGTCAAATTTGTGTTCTTAAGTGTTAAACTGTTAAATTGCAAAATGTTGTATGATCATTAAAAGTCAGAGTTGTTTTGATCAAAATGATGAAAATCAGGTTGTTAGATCAATTTAGGAGTTAAAATGATTATGTGAATGTTTTACTTTTATAACTTTTTGTTCAAACACTTATGAAAACTTGAAATTTATTAATGAAGAATCTAACACATTTGTCTTGTTTGTGTTTTGTTTTTTTTGTTTTAACAGATGGAGAATTTGAAGTTTGAGCCCAAGCACAATTTAGTTGCATGTTTGGATGAGTCTATTCCTTAGACTGAAGGATATAGAGACATGATGAGATTTATCAAGAGGACAAACTATGTCTATGCTATGTGTGCTAAGCCGGTCATATATGCAAGATTGATCAAAAGTTTTTGGTGGACGGCTGAGGTGGTTAGAAATGAAGCTGGAGTGACTGTTGTCAGAGGAAATATCACAAGAGATTTGGAATTGGCTGTATCTGAAGAAGCTATCAGAACAACATTGAGGATTGATGAGGATGAGATAGGTGCAAATGATGAGTTGACAAATGCTGAATGTCAAGTGTGCTTTGTGAATATGGGTCATCCTCTTGTATTTCCAAAGTCACAATTTGTCGGAGCAAGATTGGGGAAGAAGTGGAAGTTACTGTGCTATGTGATTCAGCAGTGCATGTCAAGAAGGAGTGTTGGTTTTGATAACTTTCGTTCTGACATAGCATCCCCAATTGTTGTTATTGCAGAGAACAAGCCATTCAATATGTCGAAATGGATTATGAATGGCTTTGTATTTAATTTGGTGAAGGGCAAAAGATTCAAGTTTCTCATGTATCCGAGATTCTTGCAATTGATGATTAATGTTGCATATCCTGTTATCAGAGATGAAGGATTTGCTGGAGGGATACTATATACTGAAGACATGTACGATCTATCTTATAGGAAGATGAGTATCGGAAATGTGCCAAGTGTTGAGTTATTTGACTATATGAGGGATATAGCAAATAATGAGGAAGATATTGAAGCAGTATATCATCATATTTCACATGGAGAGATAGTTAATCCACAGGACCTTGTTGATGAGGTGCCTGACAATCTGTTGGATGATGATGAGTATGCTGCTCGTCATCCAGAAGATGAAGAAGATGGATCGGAGGACGAAGAAGAAAAAGAAAGTGATGGAAATGACGGTGATGATGATAGTGGAAATGATGGTGATGATGATGCTGAATCTGTTTCAGAGGAGGCAGGGAATATTGAGGTAGCTGAACCAATGGAGTTGGAGATAGAAAATGTTGAAGTTGTTGAACCAGTTGCGAGTAAAGAACCTGTTGAGGTTGTTAGTGTAGCTGAAGAGGTTGATATTGAAACTCCAAGGAATATTACTGTTCAGTATGTTAGATCACGAAGATCGAAACCAGTGATAGAGCCTGTGTTAGTAGAGGAACAGATTGAGATTGAAGATATGAATGTGTTTGAACAAATGATAGATGTTGTTCAAATTGCTCAAGAAGTAATGGCCGAGGTAGAAACTATTGCACAGATAGTTGATGACACTGATGCTGGCATTACTGTTACAGTTGATATACCCACCACATCAACTCCGGTTGCTGAAAACATTGAACAAGTTTTGGAGTCTTCACCAAAAATTGTTTCAAGTGTTGATGTGAATGAAGATAAAAGAAGGATTGCTGAGCTAGAAGAGATGGTAGCAAAACTCGTAGATGCAAATGAACAGTTGAAAGCATCGAATGAACGAAAGAAGAAAAGGTTAGAAGAGTTTTGGGCTACTCACAATCAGAATCTTGAAACTTTCAAAACTTTAGATGCTGATTATCTGAAGATGAAGGTTGATTATGGAAAGTTGAAGTCTGATCATGAAGCTTTGAAGGAGGAACATGAAAATTTGAAGTATGATTATAAAGAGTTGAAGGCAGAATGTAATACTCTTGATGCTGAAAAGGAAATGTTGGAGAAATGGTTAGAAGAAACTAGATCGAAGAAGTCAGGGTCCACATCAGATAAAGATTTCTCAGATGAAGTAATGGAAGTGACTGAACCTTCTCAAGAAGCAAAAGTGTACTATACTAGAGCGCGTGGTACAAAGAATGTGGGCATAAGGGTTGAATCTCCAATTATCATTCCCGATGAAGCTGCTGAAACTGTCAATCTTGACAAGGCTGAGGGAAAAAGGAAGTTAGATGCAGTGCCTGAGATTACTGGTGATGAAAGTAGTACGAAAAAGGCAAGGATTGATGAAAGTCAGATTGAGCCGATTCAATCTGTGACTGTAACTGAAATTGAGGTGGCTGAGAAAGCGAAAGTAGATGAAACTGTGAATGAAACTGAGATGGATAAAACAGTTCAGATTGAGCCGATTCAATCTGAATCTGTATTGGTAGAAGAAGTGCCTGAAGTAGTTGAATTGATTGAGAATGTGCCAGAAAATGTTGCTGAAGAAGCATTTCAGTTTGAGCCGGTTCAAACTGAAACTGCACCAATGATTGAGGCACTAGATTGTGACATCTGCCCCAAACCCGAACCCGAATGCCTGACTCGAACCCGAAGTTGTTATCCTTTTACTTGTAATCATTTCTATTTTCCTTCAAAATGTAGTGCTTATTATTATTATAAATAAACGCACTGAATTTTTCGTTATCTCCGTCTTAATTAAATAACCGTATTATGTTGCAAAATATTCCCGCATAGTAAATAAATATTGTTGGAACACTAAATCTCAAAATATATATATATAAATAAATATATATATATATATATAGCTCGTAAAAGAAAATTATCGAAAACATTAAACAAAAACGATTCAAAGTCTCGAAATAGTCTCCTAATGACGTAAACGAACTAAGAGTATAAAAGCGTCATTTGTATAAACGTTACGTTTCAAGGTAGTTAAGTTAGTTAGTTAAAATATATATATAACTAACTTTGGGTTAAAATTTGCCAAGTTTTAAACTAGAATTAAAACTATTTATATCAAATTAATAAGTAATCTAAACCTAAAGGACCAATATGTAAATTTTAAAAATTAAAACCCAAACAGCCGCCCCCCCCCCCATTCTCCCGTGTTTCCGGTGACAACTATTTCCGGCCAAATGGCCGGAATATCCAGTTTCTCCGGCGAGCGTCTTTTTGGTCGTTCCTAACACCTAAAACCAAATTAAAACTATGGACATGATCGTGGTTACGATTCGAACCCACTACTACCTTCAATTCGTTGTTTAATCGACCCAAACCCGTGTTTATTGCAAATCAAAACTCGGTTTCAAAACCCGAAAACCCAAACCAGTCGAAACGATTATTAGAATCAAAAGCGATGCATCCAATTCGTCCCTACCATCAATTCGAAACCGTCTAAAACGTTTAATTCAAATTAAAACATCAAATTAATCGTCAGATTAATCCGAATTAATTTCTAACCAACACAAGCCTAATTGGCTTCTTCCCTGATAGGTTCAATTGGATCGTTAATATCACTCAAATAATCAGAATAACACGCACAAACAAACAGTTCAATCACAAACTCAATTCATACTAATAATTCTCTTTGTATATTGATGATCAAAGCAATTCGTAGTACAAGTGCAGGAGAAACAAAATCACACACAGTTAATTCTCCCTCTAACAGTGTAAAAGTGATCTAGCCTCACTCCTCACACACACACACTACATGCTTATAGCAACACAATACAAGTTTAAGGAAAATACACAATAAACCCTAAACTATACAAACATATAAACAAAATACAAAGTAAATCTTAACAAGGAAATAACCCTAACAGTACTCCCCCTAAGATTTATCTTTGGATCTTCAGCAAAATCTTCAATCTTTTTCATCTTTGATCAGCATCAATCTTTTTCTACCATTCTTTCGGTTCATCTTTGACATTCAGCAACTCTCGTCCTTTATACTCTTCTTGTTCCTTCAATGCTTCTTCAATACAGGACTTGAACTTTTCAGCGATTTTAGCTTGTCTTGGCTTGGACTCATTTGTCAGAATTGGGCAGGCATTCATACGTCTGAGCGAATCCAGATTCAAACCTGCAAAGTCAATATTAGCATAAAATTCGAATGGCATCTCCTGGCCTTTGACTTTCACCTCCAAGGTTCCTTTTCTAGATATCCTCATATACTCTATCTCTGGTAAATCAACCCTCACGAGATTAGAGTTTAGCAAAGCCTTTCTCACACGTATCTTTTCAGTTGCAGCAGCTATTACTTCAATCATTACCACAAACAACTTTCTGTCAGCTTCAGCTAGTTTATCCTTACACTTCTCCATTCTGTAGCTCCTCAAAAAGTCTATATAGGACGGATGTAACAGCTTCAACTCAAAAGTACTGAAAAGAGTAATCATATCCTTGTCCCAATCCTCCAAATTCCGAACAAGCTTCAACTCAAAGGTTTCTTGATTATAGAAAACTCTAAGTATCGGCTTTGTCATTTGAGTTCCATCAATCACTTTCAGTCCAGGATCCGTCACTTTGTCAAAGTATTCGTCCGAAAACTCTTCTAAATACATATCTTCAGTCACAACCAATCTCTTTTTCTTCCTTTCTTTCTTAGCTTGCACATACGCAGAATCTACTTGTTGTCCTCTAAAATCCAGAAACTTCGGTGATCTACCAATCCCGGCATCTAACAACATAACACATTTATCACCACGCTCAGCATGCGTGTGATTTATCAACCTTAGTTTGTGCAGCTCTTTCAAATCCTGAACCTCCAGTTTAAAAATGCTTGAGTAGTAATGATATACGTCACATAAACCATTTACTCTCTTTATCATAAACGCATCAAAGACTTCATCGTATTTCCATGCTATTATCTTCACCTTCTTATTCTTCTCTGGCACAATCATCGAGTCAAGTAATTCAGCAATCGACTGCCCTTTACTCAGCAGTGACCTAACAACATCACCTGCTGTTGCTGATTTATGCCAAGTCTCACGCACCTCCATTGGTATGTTGTAAGATTTAACTTCGCTTGGAAACATATCAATCAATTCATGTCGTTTCTTGTGAGCATCTTCAGGAAGAGCCATCACCGGAATCTCCTTCGGTCCAAGCACCTTGAATCTTTTTGTCAACTCGAAGTACTGAGGATTGTTATAATCCAAGTAAAACATCCTGTTGTACATTTTCTCCGTTTTCATAAAACTGACCACAATCTTCCTCAGTGACTCAGACTTCAACCTCTACAAAGTCTTGTAAGGATAATTTCTTGAACTCAGCCAACTACGCATATTCGAAGCAGTCATTTCATCTGGATTTTGATGATAAAGCTCAGTCGGAGGTAAGTCTTCGATATTCAAACTCTCTTGCATCGGAGTCCATTCACCCATCTCAATAACAAACTCTTTCTTATCAGCTTCGGCTTTGTCTTGAGCAATCATGCACTTCTCATACTCTTCATTTATCTGACTCACCGTTAAGCCATTCAAAAATACAGCATTATACTTCATTTTCTCAAGGTATGCAAACCTTTGATCCAAATCATCAGGAATCTCCTCAACAACATTCTGTACTGGCTCAGCTTCATCCTCAGATTCAGTAAAATCTATATCATCTAAATCATCCAAAGCTTCAATCATGGGTGCATTGTCAGTTTGAATCGGCTCAAACTGACTTGCAACTTCAGGTACTATTTTAGGCACACTTTCAACTTCAACAGCTTCAGGTTGAATCGGCTCAACCTAAACTGTTTCTTCAGAACCAGCTTCTTTCTCACTCTCTGTGGCCTCAAAAACTTCAGTCTCAGCTACAGAATCAGATTGAATCGGCTCAATCTGACCTGATTTAGCAGTCTCAGCTTCAGTCACATTCTCAGTCTCAATCACAGCTACAGATTGAATCGGCTCAATCTGCACTGTTTCATCTATCTTTGCCTTCTTCGACCTTTCTTCATCACCAAAAATCTCAGGTATCGCATCTATCTTCCTTTTTCCCTCAGCTTTGTCCATATTGACAGTGTCAGCAACAGCTTCATCGGGAATGATGATTGGTGATTCCACCAAAATACCAGCATTCGTAGTGCCTCGAGCTCTGGTCAAATAAACTTTTGGCACATGCGATTCAGTCACTTCCATTACTTCATCAGAAAAATCTTTGTCTGATGATGAGCCAGCCTTCTTCGGTTTCATTTCCTCCAACTCTTTTTCTAACATTTCTTTCTCTGCCTCCAACGTATTGCATTCAGCTTTCAGTTCTTTGTAATCATATTTCAGATTTTCATGCTCATCCTTCAGTTTTTCATAATCTCCTTTCAACTTCACATGTTCATCAACAAGTTTAACATGATCTTCATCCAACTTCTTGAAAGTTTTTAGATTCTGATTATGAATGTCCCAATACTCATCAAATCTTTTCTTTTTGCGTTCATTTGAAGCTTTCAACAAATCATTCGCTTCAATCAGTTTTGCCACCATATCCTCTAATTCTGCAATTCGCTTCTCATTCTCTGTTTGATCAACACTTGGCACAACATTTGGTGAAGACTCCAAACCTTGTCCAATGTTTTCAGCAAATGGGGATGATGTGGTGGGAATATCAACAGTACTAGGATCAGTAGCGCCAGCATCAGCTTCCTCAACTATCTGTGCCATAGTTTCAGCTTCGGCCACTACCTCCTGTGCAATCTGAAGTACATCAATCTCTTCAGTTTCTACCACTGGTTTTGATCTCTTTCGTCTAACATACTGAACATTGATCTCCTTTGGAATATCAGCCACTACTTCTTTTTCAACCAAACCAACCTCAACAGGTTCTTCTACCACACTAGGCTCAATAACCTCAACATTCTCAGTTTCCTCTGTCTCAGTCTCCATTGGTTCAGCCTCCTCTGAATTGGATTCAGATTCAGCATCATCACCACCAACATCATGTTCATCATCACTATTGCTATCCTCATCATTATCACCATCATCATTACCATCATCTTCTTCATCTTCTGGATGACGAGCAAAGTACTCGTCATCATCCAACAGATTGTCAGGCACCTCATCCACTAGGTCCTGTGGATCAACAATCTCACCATGAGATATGTGATAATATACACCTTCTATATCTTCTTCATTGTTGGCTATATCTCTCATATAGTCAAACAATTCTACATCAGGCACATTCCCGATACTCATCTTTCGGTAAGATAGATCGTTCATGTCCTCAGTATATAGCATACCTCCAGCATAACCCTCGGTTCTGATGATAGGATAAGTAATGTTGATCATTAGTTGTAAGAATCTCGGGTACATGAGAAACTTAAACCTCTTGCCTTTCACCAAGTTGAATACAAATCCATTCATAATCCATCTCGACATGTTGAATGGCTTGTTCTCTGCTATGGCAACAATTGTTGAAGCTATATCTGATGGGAAATTATCGAATCCTGCACTCCTCCTGGACATGCATTGCTGTACAACATAACACAGCAACTTATACTTCTTTCCCAACTTAGCCCTATAAAACTGTGACTTTGGAAATACAGGTGGATGACCCATATTAACAAAACACGATTTACATTCATCCATGGTCAACTCATCCATCATACCAACTTCATCTTCATCAATCCTCAGGGCATGTCTAATGGCTTCTTCAGAAACTGTCAGAACCCAATCTCTAGTTATGTTGCCTCGAACAACAGTAACTCCATTCTCATCTCTAACAACCTCTGCTGTCCTCCAAAAGCTCTTAATCAGCCTTGCATATATGACCGGTTTGGCACACATAGCATATACATATTTGGTCCTCTTGATGAACTTGATCATATCTCTGTAACCTTCTGTCTCAGGGATAGATTCATCTAAAACTGCCACCAAATTATGTTTAGGCTCAAACTTGAGAGTTTCCATCTGTTAAAACACAAACAAACACAAAACAAGACAAATGTGTTAGATTCTTCATTAAAACATATCAAAATTTCATAAGTGTTTGAATAACAGTTAGAAAGCAAAAACACTCATATAATCATTTTAACCCTAAATTGATCTAACAAATTGATTTTCATCACTTTGATTAACACAACTTTGAATTTTAATGATTTATATAACATTTTTTATTTTAACAGTTAATCACTTAAGGCAAAATTTTGACATTTGTATGATGAAGTTGTTTAACAATTTTAGTTCATTTTTATCATGCATTTGTTACTTTTAACACACATTTCATCATTTTGAAGTGAAACATTTAAGAACTTTCAAGGTTCATCAATGGCGATTTTAACAGTTGTGAGCATTTTGAGTGATTCTGTTGATTTTAAGGTGTTTTGGTGCAAATGAGTGGTTGAATGTTGATGATCGACAGATTTTAACCCTAAAACAACATTCGATTTAAGTTTTAATGCACAAAATCAAAGTGTCGATTCAAAGTCCAAAACACTGTTCATCATCGTTTTTCTTTTTAACAGTTGATTTGCAGGTCTATCAAGGTCAAAAACACTTAATCACTACCTTATTCAATCGATCAATCTTGTTATAGAGCAAAACGATTGAATATGATAACAGGCGATTTTAGTACAGAGTGTTTGCTTGAAAGTGAATGTGTGAAATGATAAGTGTTTATGAAGAGGCGGTCTTTTGTATTGTAACAAAAACTAGGTCAAATTTTAAGTGCCGGGTCAACAAAAGGACGGGCAAGCTTAAAAGGCCCAATAAGCTTTGACGGGTCAAGTACTGTAGTGACGGGTCATGTACTGTAGTGACGGGTCATGTACTATAGTGACGGGTCAAGTACATACAGCAAGTCACAAAAATGTGAAAAACACTTGACGGGTCAAGCACTGTAGAGACGGGTAAGTCACTGTAGTGACGGGTAAGGTTAGGAACAACTACACCTGATGGGTTTTATCAATCACCCGGCAGAATAGTAGTCTTCAACAATCACCCGGCAACCTTTCTTCATTACCCGGCAACACAATTGCTTTCCTTCTTCATCCGGCTTGCTTTCTTCATCACCCGGCAACATAGTTGCTTTACTTCTTCACACGGCATGCTTTTCTTCATTACACGGCAATACAGTTGTATCACCCGGCATGCTTTTACTTCTTCACACGGCAACATAGTGACTCATTTACACGGCAAGATAAAAAGACTTTTACCCGGCTGTATAGTGAATACTTGTCACCCGGCTTGATATCTATGACCTTCACCCGGCTGTATTTGACATGATCATTGCCCGGCTATACAGTGGTCATAATATCTTCACCTTTTCCTCAATCACCCGGCATGTATCAGACATACAACTTTACCCGGCAGAACAGTTCTTTACCCGGCAGAATAGTTGCATCTGATATCTTTGCCCAGCTATAACACTGATATCTGATATTTTTGCACAACCAATTTTTCTATATCCCGAAGCAATTTCTTAAAAACAAATTACAAGACCTTGGGTTTGTTTTTAACACATCCAATACCTTTGCTTTTCATACCACATAATCTTGTTCATTCAAAACACACTTATTCAAAACAAAATATTTTTACAAAATATTTTTGGATTTTTGTTGTAGATATTTTCTTCAATTTTATTCTCCCCCTAAACTTGAAATTTCTTGAAATTTTTAAGTTTAACAAGGATGTTGATGTGTCAATAATGATTCCATATGCCTGCACACACAAAGCACACACATTAAAATAAAGACATATGCAATGCAATGAATCATAATATTGCAGTGAGATCATACCACACATTATCTGAACATGTTTTGTAAGTTTTGAATAGACATTTGACTTATGCTTGATTGAGTGATGATATGAAAACATACCAATTAGCTCGAATTGACACACTTACTTTTTCAGTATCATGATGATATTTAAGGTTCGATTAGAATGACTTATGTGACCCACATGTATACATATGTCAACATATTTCCTTATCAATCACCACCTGAATGAATATTGCACAAAACCTGGTCACTTACAGTCATACACAGTGTGGAATCTGGGTTCTATTCGGATTTGGTCCACTTTGGGACTTCTTTTTAATTCCATCTTTGGGAATTTTTCTTTCCTATCGTTCCCCTTGGGAATCTTCTGAATTCCATTTTGGAATTTTTGTTTGGTGATGGTCCACATTTGGGACTCTTTTCGTTCCATTTTGGAATCTTTTGCTGCATCTTGAAGCTCAAAAGAGACTTCGTGTGAGACTTCAGGTCTGTGGGTACCACAACAAAGAAGCTCACGATGCGGTTCATCACACTGAATAGACTACATCGTTACCCGATCATGCACAACTATCATCACAAGCAATGTATCAAAAGATATATATCTAGACATGTATAACAATGGAACTTAACACAAAGATCATTAAGTTTATGTTTGTCAACAATCAACTTACTTTTTCAGTCTAATTGCCTGAGCTGTCTAGCACATCAATTAACATTCATCAGTCTTTATTTAAAATGATGTAACAAATAATGTCTAGTGTAACTATTATTTCTCACTTTTTGCAATATAGATTCTTATGACATGATATTTTCTTTTCTTTTTGCTTTTATATTTTGTTTTTGCTTTTCTATTTTCTTTTTCACGCAAGCACACACAATGCAAAACATAAAGTAATAGACAAAGGAATCAAAATATAACATCAACTTATTATATTTTTGGCTTTTATATTTTTCAGATTTTTGTTTGTTTTTACGAAAAATAGAATCAATCATGATTGATTAATCCTATAGATTGAATTAAGAATTCAAACCGGCCTGAAAAAAAGGATTTTGTGAAAAGATCTGCCAGTTGTTTGTCGGTATGAACTTTAATCAAAATTATTAAACCCTTTTCAGAGTTGTCTCTTAAAAAATGATATCTAATTTCGATGTGCTTGGTTTTAGAATGTTGAACAGGATTAGCAGTTATGAACATAGCAGCAGTATTGTCTATGTAAATAGGAGTTTTTAGAAAGTTAAACCCGTAGTCCAGCAACTGATTTTGTAACCACAAAACCTGAGAACATCCTGCAGATGCAGCGATATACTCTGCTTCAGCTGTGGATACAGAAACATTGGTCTGCTTCTTGCATTGCCAAGAGACAAGCCTAGGACCCAGAAATTGACAGCCACCAGTTGTCGATTTCCTGTCAAGAGCACAACCACCAAAATCACTGTCAGAATAGCTATATAATTCAAAATTTCCTTCGTAAGGATACCATAACCCAAGATTTGGTTTCCCTTTAAGATATCTAAATATACGCTTCACAGCAACAAGGTGCGACTCTCTCGGATCAGACTGATATCTGGCGCATACACAAACAGCGTACATGATGTCTGGTCTTGATGCAGTAAGATACATCAGAGAACCGATCATTGATCTGTATAGTGTTTGATCAACTGCTTTGCCCTTTGGATCAGGTTGAATCTTGCAGTTCACATCAGATGGAGTTCGAATTGTTTGACAATCTTGCATCTTGAACTTCTTCAACAATTTCTCAACAAATTTTGATTGATTGATGAAAATTCCGTCAGCTGATTGTTTCACTTGTAATCCAAGAAAGAAATTAATCTCCCCCATTGAACTCATCTGGAATCTAGACTTCATGATTTCTTCAAATTCTTTGCACATAGACGCACTGGTAGAACCGAAGATAATATCGTCCACATATACTTGAACGCACAATAAATCATCATTCTCCCTCTTCATAAACAAAGTTGGATCAATCTGACCTCTTGTAAATCCATGTTCTAGTAAATGCTTGGATAATGTCTCATACCAGATTCTTGGAGCTTGGTGTAAACCATATAGAGCTTTACTCAACTTGTATACACGATGAGGATAGTCAGGATCTTCAAAACCCGGAGGTTGTCTGACATATACGTCATCTGTAATTGGTCCATACAAGAAAGCACCTTTAACGTCCATTTGGAATACTTTAAACTTCATGAAAGAAGCATATGCAAGAAAAACGCGTATGGCTTCAAGTCTTGCGACCGGAGCAAACACCTCTTCATAATCAATGGCTTCTTCCTGAGTGTATCCCTGTGCAATGAGTCTCGCTTTGTTTCTCACAACAATGCCACGTTCGTCTGGCTTGTTTTTGTACAACCATCTTGTACCAATTGCGTTCTCTCCTTCAGGTAAGTCCACAAGTTTCCAAACTTCCTGTTTGCGAAACTGAAGTAATTCCTCTTGCATGGCTTCAATCCAACTGTTATCTTGCAGCGCCTCTGAAATGTTCTTTGGCACCACTTGAGATAGAAAACACGAATAAAGACAGACATTCGCTTGCTCAGTCTGACTTCTTGTAGTTCTCTGATTCAACGGCCCAATAATCTGAGAGACAGGATGTTTCTTGTGAATTCGATGAATTGGTATGTCACCTCCTTGCACTTGACTCTCCAGATTAGAAGTATTCAGATTTGGTAGATCTTGTAGTATGGTCGAAGTATGCGGTGTGAAATTCGGGACTTGATCCGGTGAATTGATGAAGTAATCAAAAGATTCTGGAATAACTTCAGCATTCGGATCTGATGATGGTTGATTCTGAACAGATCCACCATCATTAGGAGAAATCACAACTTCTTCATGATTGTTCGATTCTTGATCTTCATGAGAACCAGAAGGACTCGGATCTTGACTAGATTTGACATGATCAGGATTGTGAAAAGACATGAATGGATATTCTGAGTTGAGATTTCCATCCTCGTCATTATCAGAATCGTCACTAAAGCATCCCAAGTCACCTGATTCTTTGTTTGTTTTTCCTGAAAAATCAAATAGGTTAGAATTGAAAGATTTCGATAATGAATCTAAATCAAATAACCATTCGTGACCATGAGCCACTAACGGAAACGAATTTTCTAAAAACTTGACGTTGATAGTTTCAATAACAGTATTTGTTTTGCTATTAAAAACCCGATAAGCTTTAGAAACAGACGAATAACCTAGGAAAAATCCATCGTCAGACTTTGACTCAAACTTCCCGAGATGATCATTCAAATTTAAAATCGATACCGGACAACCAAATGCTTTCAAGTAAGAAATATTTGGTTTCCTTCCAAATAACAACTCATAAGAAGTTTTCTGTTTATCTTGCACTAATAATGTCCTATTTTGTACAAAACACGCAGTAGCAATAGCTTCGTCCCAAAAAGTGATAGGGATTTTGGCATCTGCGAGCATGGATCTTGCTGCTTCAATCAGTGTCCGGTTTTTCCGTTCCGCAACCCCGTTTTGTTGAGGCGTTCTCGGAGCACTAAATTGTCTGGCAATCCCCTTTTCTGCACAAAATAAATCAACATTAGCATTCTTAAATTCAGTTCCATTATCACTTCTTAAAACTTTAACTTTGCATTCCAATTGATTTTCAACTTTGATGATAAATTCTTTTAATAATTCAGCTGTTTCAGATTTAGCATGCAAAAAATAAACCCAAGAAAATCTAGTGAAATCGTCAATAATGACAAAACAGTAAGACTTCTTTCCAATGCTTTGCACATTTGTTGGTCCAAAAAGATCCATATGTAGCATCTGCAAGGGTTTTGAAATGGAGTTTTCTTGCTTGGACTTAAAAGACATCCTATGCTGTTTTCCCTTCAAACACGCTGGACAGAGATCAGTTGTGGAGAATTTCTTCGATGGGATTCCCACAGCGTGATTTCCAGTTACCAAACGGTTCATGTTTCTGAAGTTGGAATGTCCCAGCCGTCTATGCCAAAGCTGACTCTCATCATTTGAAGCATGGGCAATGAGACAGGTTGTTTCGGTTTCAGCATCAATCTGCGACATATCCAATTTGTATACATCACGATCTCTAGGAGCTTTAACCACTACCCACTCATTGTCAATCTTGAAACCTGGTTTAAGAATATAACAGAAAGAATCATCAAAAAGAGTTGAATAAGATTTATCACAGATTTGAGATACACTAAGTAAGTTAAAGTTCAACTGTGCACAGTAGTTGACTTTATCAAAACTTATGACCCCATTTGAAACAGTTCCTTCTCCTGTGATTTTACCACCCGCATCACCTCCAAATGCAACGTGTGTACCATTTTTCAGTTTGAAATCCTGAAGCAAGGCATGGTTGCCTGTCATGTGCCGGCTACACCCACTATCAACAAACCACGAGTTGATAGGTCTTCTTGGGCGTACCTGCAATTCAAACATTTTCTAGTTAGTTTGGTCAACCCAGGCCCACATGGTCTTGGGTTTACCGAATTTATCTGCAATTGTAACTTGCTTATATTGAATATTTTGAAAATTTGTTTCATTCATGAGATTTTGATGCTGATAACTGTTATTTCGCCCATTGGCGTTCATTGACTGCTTTCTTCTTAAAGCCCTGAACCTTTCCTCCAACTGAGGATCAAGGTTGTTTTCAAAATTTTGGTTTCTTACCAACAAAGCTCTTGGCTTAAAACTGTTAACCTGCACACTTCTTGACAAGTTAGAAACAGAATTGTTTCGATTGAAATTTCTCAAAACCGGAGAATGACTTTGACTCATATTTTGAAAACCAAATGAATGATTTCTGTTAATGTTTGAAAACGGAGTCATTTCTCTAGTTGAGTTTGATCGAAAGAAACAATTCTTTGTGTCATGGTTTCTTCTCTCACAAATATCACAAAATTTGTTATAGTAACATTCTTCTGAAGAATGGTTTCTTTTGTCACAGAAACTGCAGTACCTGTTAAAGAAACATTCAGCAGTTGCATGATTATACCTATCACAAATTTCACAATGTTTCTTGCTAATCCTAAAGAGCCGATTGTTAACTTTTGAAGTTGAACCAAAACGTGATTCATTATCATAGTTGTTCGGTTTTAGATTAACATTCTTTTGTGGAGACTTTGTTTGCGATTTTGATTGCACGGGACTTTGGTTCGATTTTAAACTGTTCTGTTTGGTGACCTTTTTGTTTTCAATTCTCTTATCATTGGCAACGGAAGACTTAGGACCTGAACCTGTTTTCAGACCAGAGTTAGATTTGATTTGAGCATTGATTTGGTTACCATAAGAACCGTTCATGTCGAAAGTACCTGCAGACACAAATTTGATTGTCTTACCTTTTGACATTTTCTTGACAGGTTTAACTTTGTCAGTTTTAACACTTTGAACTTTGGTGTTATCATTTGATTTTAAGACACTTTTGCCTTTTGATTCTTTTGTTTCAGATTGATTTTTCATTACTTTCGATTTCTGCTTCTTTGCAGTTGAAACTTCAGTCTTTTTCACTTCTTGCTTCTTGATCAACTGATCAGCAACTTGCACCTTTTGTTCTTTCTTCCACTTGATGTATTCAGGATCATTGTATCCTGAAAACTCACCTTCTTCCTTCACCGATTCTGGTTCTGGGTTAAGCTTTGGATATTCAACGAGTTGAATAAGAACAGGCTCCAGTTTGTTATCAGATTTGTTGCTAGCTTCATCATCAGCTTCAGTTGTCATTCCATCTTCTTCTTTCAAGCTTTCAATCAACACTTTAGATCCTTCGGACTCGGATTTACTTCTTTGAATTTCTTTGAATTTACGTTCATTTTCAGGTGAATGATCAAATTCATTAAAGTTTTCCGGTAAGGTTTGAGTGATTGAATTTGGCATCGGTTCATGAGTAAAACCCAACCCGGTTTTGTTTTTGTTACCTCTTTCATTAATGAGTTGTTCAACCATTGTTTTACAACTTTTAACTTTCTTTAATTCAACTTGTGTGACAGCATGTTCAACCTTTTCTTGTTCAAAGTTCTTTGTCATTTCTTCAAGTTGTTTGGTAACAAGTTCCAATTCTTTTAAAGTTTTGTTCCATGATTCAGTTAGTGACAAAATCTTCTCATCAGAAATTTTATGATCAATTTTAAGTTGTTCATGAAGTTTTTCATGTTTACTTAATTTGTCACCAATTTTAAATGAATGAGTTCGATAATGTTCTACTTGTTGAATGCATTGTTCAGAACATAACCTTTCTTTTACATCAGCAGGTAATGGAACATAATTAGGGGGTAAGTCATTACTAACCTTTGGTTGTTCAGTAGAAGATGAAGATTCATTTGCAGTAGCCATCAGCGCAACTTCAGATTCAGTTTCTTCAGTAGGATCAGACTTTGCACTCCAGTCATAATCTTCAGAATCTTCACTCACATTATCAACCACCTTTACATCCCCTTCTTCAGACCAATCTTCTTCAATTTCACATACCAGTGCCAGATTTGATGTAAGATCAGACGTAAATTGTTCTGCATATGCGCTCCAATCATAACCATCTTTTACGCTGACTACCAGTGCCTTTGTTTGGTCTTCTGGTTTCTTTCCTTCGTCTTTCAGTTCTGGCATGGGAAGACTTTGATATGGTTTCTGAAAAGTACGTTGATTTCTTCTTTGGTAGCTTGAAAACTGTTGAGAACTTTGACCTTGACCTTGATTGCTTGAACTAGCTTGGTCATTGAAATTCTTTGGAGCTTTGCATTCTCTTGAGAAATGACCATACTGGTTACAATTAAAACATCTGGCCTTTGATTTGTCAAATCCAACTGTCTTGTTAGCATGAGGTTTGTAACTTCGGTTAACATATGCATGCTTTTGTGTTCGATATGCAACCATAACCATTTGCCAATTAAGATCTATTTCTTCAACATCAACTGGATCCATTTCGAATAAGTCTTGAAGGACCACGTCCATTTGACTTAAATGACTTCCTTGATACGCTTGAAAACTTGCCATAAAAGCAGTGAAGGCAGTTTTTGTCTCGTCATCTTGAAGCAGAATATTCATTACGTCTTTCACCTTGGCTTGAACATTTGAACTTTGATTTTCTGACTGATTCTTCTGATTCTGACTTTGAACTTGAGCTCTTGGTGGAGATTGAGGTTGAGAATAAGTTGGTGAATTTGGAAAGTATGCTGAATCAGTAAAGAAACTTGCACCAACAAATAAGTCACCCTCATCTTCAAACTTCATTGCATCTTGTGCAAGAAAAGCATTATCCACAGTATTGGCAGGATTTACCACATACTTATACTGAGTTTGTGAGCTTGATCTATCAGTATTTCTTGATCCTTCATCAATCTCAACTTCTTCAATTTTTCCAATAAGCAAATCAAGTTCCATTGGAAATTTCTCAGTATGTTTCAACAAGGTAACAGTTTGTTTCCAAGATGATGGTAAAGCACATAACAACCGATCGTTCAAGTCTTGAAGTTCAGTCTTCACTCTGAGGTTTGACATCTCAGTAGTTAAGTGAACAAACCTGTTCATCATCTGGTGTACTGTCTCTCCATTAATGTGTTCAAATAATTCCAGTTGTCTTTTCAGCTTTGATTTCTTCAAGCTTCTCAATTGTTCTCCTCCTTCACATATCGACTTTAATGCCTTAAAGCATGTATAACCAGTCTGATATCCATCCAATCTCGACAGAACTTGAAGTGGCAGTCCCTTGCACATTAAAGAATAAGCCTTGCTATCATTCTTTACTTTCCTCAAATCTTCTGCTGACAGATTATCTTCTGGATATGGTTCAGTAGAGTCTTTGGTGTAGGTACTAGCACTGTCTGGAGCAGTCTGAGTTGGAATGTGAGGACCCTTTTCAATTGACTTCCATAAGTCATTGTCAATAGAACACAAGTGATGTCTCAACCTGATGGTCCAGTTCTTGAAATCTGCACGGTTCAAAAGTCTAGGAACACGGTTATCAGAATCATCATTAGGAGCCATTTTTTAACAAATTTTAAAGAAAATATTTTTGGTTTTTGTTAATTTTTGAAAAGAAATGATTAAAATACTAAATTAAAGACAAGAAATTAAAGACAAGATAAGAAACAAGTATTAAAAACAACTAAAGTGAGTCACACGACAAAACAGTGAAAATCCTTCTTCAACCGGCTAAACAATGTCTTTGTTCTTCACCCGGCAGGAAAAAGTCTTTACACGGCCAAATAGTCACCCGGCTAAATAGTTGTAATTGTTTTGTTCTTCACCCGGATGAACAGTTACCCGGCAACAAGAAAAACTTCACACGGCAATAAGTCTTTGACCCGGCAGAATCTTGACACGGTAAAAAGCTTCCCCGGCTGAACAGTACTCGATCACACGGCAGAGTTGTTTACCCGGCAACACAGTTGATGATTACCCGGCTGACTTTTGTTCTTCACCCGGCGTAACAGTGTTTTACCCGGCACAACAGTGTATCACCCGACTGAACAGTACCACTTTTTCAAGTCAAATTCTTCACCCGACAAGCACAAAATCCTTTATACGGCAATACAGGACCTAATTTGTTCTCCAATCTAAGTCCAAGGAAATTGTCTAAGTCAAAATAATCACCCGGCAAGTTAATCTTCAACCAAAATCATACTGTTCATCATCTTCTCCATGAGAATTTTCTGGGTTTTGTCTAAAACTTGTCCAATTAGTCCAAAATTCACACACAAGCTGTGAAATAGTCCGATTATCAATCCCTTATCTCAATCAATCTGAAACATGTCCAATTTTTGATGAATTTGTGAAAAATTCGATCGAACAGTGATTTCACAATTTCTCAGATCTGATGAAATCTGCACAATCGTTGAGTATTAGAGTGATTATGATGATGAATCACACCTAAAAACACCAACAATTCATTCAGATCATTGTATTTGAGCGATTTTTGATGTGTTTTGCTTAAGAACAGCGAAGAACACAGTATCAAGGCTCTGATACCAATTGATAGGTTCAATTGGATCGTTAATATCACTCAAATGATCAGAATAACACGCACAAACAAACAGTTCAATCACAAACTCAATTCATACTAATAATTCTCTTTGTATATTGATGATCAAAGCAATTCGTAGTACAAGTGCAGGAGAAACAAAATCACACACAGTTAATTCTCTCTCTAACAGTGTAAAAGTGATCTAGCCTCACTCCTCACACACACACACTACATGCTTATAGCAACACAATACAAGTTTAAGGAAAATACACAATAAACCCTAAACTATACAAACATATAAACAAAATACAAAGTAAATCTTAACAAGGAAATAACCCTAACATTCCCAAATCAAACGACACAATACAATCAACTCTCTCACTATCCCTTACTCGGTCTCGCTCCTGCTAAGTCAAATTTTAACAAAAATCATCAAGAAATTAGTAGATTGATTTGCAACCGTCGCCTCTGTTCATCGTGTTCATCGGCTCAAATCTTCAACAATCAAGTAAGTATTATATATCAAAATGATCACGATTCAATGGTGATTAAAAGCCCTCTATTGGTTTTGGATTTGATTCACTGGATTAAACGAATTGGAATGATTCGTGTTCTAGGGCTTGTATTGAAAAAGTTGTTCTTGGACTATAAAAGTTAAAACAATTTAAAAACGGGTTTAATCAACAAAAAGCTTTCTGGTCTGGTGGTTAAAGTGTTGGTTCTACGATGGGAGGTCGCGGGTTCGATCCTTCTTGCCTCCTCTTCTTTAAATTTTAATATTTTAGGTATTAAACATATATTTTTCTAAATAACTTAAATACTATGATTAAGTTAAAATATATATACAATTATGTTTCGTATCAAAATTCTCAATTTGTGATTTAAAACCCTAAATCCCCAAATTGTATTTCAAAACCCTAAATCCTTAATTTGTGATTTAAAACCCTAAATCCCCAAATTGTATTTCAAAACCCTAAATCCCTAATTTGTGATTTAAAACCCTAAAATCCCAAATCTGAAACCCTAGATCTCAGACTTTTGATTCTTGTTACTATTGTTTCGTTTCTAAGTTAGGGTTTTTCCCAATAAATTAGGTGGTACTAATGTTTGGGCAACCCTCGGTGCTTTTTAGTTGCGTTTCTAACGGTTCGATTGTAATTACTTTTCAAGGTGAGTAAACTCACTCCCCTTTTTCCATTTTACTATTTTGGGGCTGAAATATGTCTTTTACTATATTGCGTTTTCTATTCGTTTTATAAAAGAGATCATACAAATATGTTAATCTAGTTCGCGGCTTGATGCAATCTTATGTGTTAGTTAAAAGTAGTTTTATTGCTTTGTAATCCCACCGGTACAATGTTAGCGCTAATGGTTTGACAAACCCACCTGCTTGTACAACATCGATAGGTGATTTAAACCCGGCCTTTCTAATTCCATGTTTACTATGTCGAGATGCTATGTTGCTATACTATGTTGCTATGCTATGATGCTATACTATGCCATGTCCCTAAATTGCTAAATGATGACTTATATATCGAGACGGTAAACGACGGTTATTAAAAGTCATCATTATTTATTACATGAGTGGTTCTCATGACAAATGGCTAAACGAGATACTATGGTTTCTATTGTGGTTGGTGTGCTATTCTATTCTAGGGGTCCTGGTAGGGTGATATTACGAAATTACTATACATGTGGGATTGCGCAGCATATCTTGTTGATCTCGGATTTCAATACTATTACTATTCAATTTGGGTTTTACTCACTAGCTTGTGTAGCTAACTTTATTTTTCGCGTATTTCAGGTGACGCGTTATTTTGGCTTGTTACTTTGCTATTCAGGACATAGGGACTTGGACCTAGAAATAATACTAATCATGACTATTTCATTTACTGTTATTTGGATTGTGTTTTGCATTTAAGGCTTATGTTTCCCCAACTTATGATAATAATTATTAGACTTTAATAAAAGTAACACCATGTGCTTTGTTTACTATGGATATCCAATTCTATGACAGCCCGGTGTTTTCCGCCACCGGGCGGGGTGTCACAGCTAGATGATCTTGATGATATAGATTTCACAGAATCTGAACCAGAAGCTGAGCCTGAACCGAATCCTGATCATGAAATTCCAGCTGACTTGCCTGAACGATTTGCGTATCTTGAGAAGATGAAGTACAATCCAGTATATCTGAATGGGCTAACTGTGAGTCAAATCAACGAAGAGTATGAGAAATGTTTGATAGCTCAAGATAAGGCAGCTGCTGATGAGAAAGAGTTTATTGTTGAGATGGGAGAATGGACACCACTTCAAGAAAGTCTTAACATTGATGATTTACCTCCAAAAGAGCTTTATTATCAAAATCTGGAAGAAATGTCCAGCAGACACATGCGAGAATGGTTGAGTTCGAGGAACTATCCATATAGAACTTTGAAGAAGTTGAAGCATGAATCTCTGAAGAAAATTGTTGTAAGCTTTATGAAGACTGAAAAGATGTACAATCGGATGTTCTAACTGGATTACAACAACCCCCAATACTATGACCTGACAAAGAGATACAAAGTTCTCGGACCAAAAGAGATACCGGTAATGGCTTTACCAGAGGATGCGCATAAAAAGAGGAAAGAATTGATTGATATGTTTCCGAGTGAAGTCAAATCATACAATGTGCCTATGGACGTACGGGAATCATGAAATAAATCAGCCACAGCAGGTGATATTGTGAGATTACTGCTGAGTAAGGGTCAGTCTGTCGCTGAACTTCTTGATTCCATGATCGTACCGGAAAAATCCAAAAAGGTAAAAATCATTGCATGGAAGTATGACGAGGTGTTTGATGCTTTCTTGATTAAAAGAGTAAATGGTTTATGCGATGTATACTATTACTACTCTAGCATTTTCAAGTTAGAAGTGCAAGATTTGAAGGAGTTGCACAAGCTAAGATTGATCAATCACACGCATGCTGAGCGTGGTGATAAATGTGTGATGCTGCTTGATGCTGGGATAAGCCGGTTGCCAAAGTATATGGAGTTTAGGGGACAACAGGAGGATAATGCCTATGTCCAATCGAAGAAAACAAGAAAACAAAAGAAGCTGGTGGTGAGTGAGGATATGTACTTAGAAGAGTTTTCAGATGAATACTTTGACAAGGTAACTGATCCGGGGTTGAAAGTGATAGATGGCACTAAGCTACAAAGCCAATTCTTAAGTTTTTCTACAATCAGGAAACTTTTGAGTTGAAACTTGTACGAAACTTGGAGGACTGGGATAAGGATATGATCACCTTATTCAGTACATTCGAGCTGAAATTGCTACATCCTTCATACATTGATCATCTGAGAACTTACAGAATGGAGAAGTGCAAAGACAAAGTTGCTGAAGCCGATCGGAAATTATTTATAGTGATGGTTGAGGTGATTGCTGCTGCATCAGAGAAGATTCGGCTAAGGAAGGTATTACTCAATGCTAACCTTGTGAAGGTCGATATTCTAGAGATAGAGTTCATGAGAGTTACTGCGAAGGGTACACTGGAGGTGCAAGTCAAAGGACGAGAGTTGCCTTATGAATTTTATGCTAATATTGATTTTGCAGGTTTAACTCTTGATTCTCTGAGACGTATGAATGCCTGCTCAATTCTTACAAACGAGTCAAAGCCCAGACAAGCAAAGATAGCAGAAAAGTTCAAGTCATGCATCGAGGAAGCATTGAAAGAACAAGAAGAATATAAAGGAAGAGAGCTGCTGAATGTTAAAGATGAACCTGAAGATTGGTGAGAGAGATTGAAGCTGAACAAGATGAAAACTGTTTGAAGATTTTGCTGAAGTCCAAAGATAAATCTTAGGGGGAGTACTGTTAGGGTTATTTCCAGTTAAGATTTATTTTGTACTTATTTTATACAATTATGTATAGTTTAGGGTTTATTTTGTTATTTTCCCTAAAATGTATTTTGTTGCTTAAAGCATGTAGTGAGAGAGTGTGAGGAGGGAGGCTAGATCACTATTCACGTTAGAGAGAGAACTTAGTGTGTGTGATTTATTTTCTCCTGCATTTGTACTACAAAATCTGCTTTGATAATCAATATACAAAGAGAATTATTAGTAATGAACTGTGTTTATGATTGAATTGTGTTTTGTGTATGAATCATTCTGATCATTGAGCGATATTATCGATCCAATTGAACCTATCACCACATTAGCACCTTGAAAAGCATGTTACTATAATGTACGACACCTCACAACTCCTAACAACACCTTACAATACCATAAGTAAACATAAAAACCATAATAAACCTAATGAATTCGTCCGAGTCTTTTGAACATCGTATTACAAGTTAGGACATCTTAAGACACTATATGACATATTAGCACGTTGAAAAGCACGTAAGTATGACGGAGGATGCCTTAAAGCTCCAAACAACACATTACAACACCGTACGAAACGATAAAACTCCATAATAAACCTAATGAAATTGTCCAAGTCCTTTCAAGATCGTACGATAACATCAGGACTTGTTACGACACTGTATGCGACATTAGCAACATGAAAAGAAATTTATAATAATGTAGGACGCGTTATAACTTCTAAGAACACCTTGCATCACCGTTCGAAACATTAAAACTCCATAATAAACCTAATGAATTCCTCCGTGTCATTTAATCAGCGTACGACAACTTAGAATATCTTACGACTCTATATGCCACATTAGCACCTTGAAAAGCATGTTACTATAATGTACGACACCTCACAACTCCTAACAACACCTTACAGTACCGTAAGTAAACATAAAATCCATAATAAACATAATGAATTCGTCCGAGTCCTTTGAACATCGTATTACAAGTTAGGTCATCTTAAGAATCTGTATGACATATTAGCACGTTGAAAAGCACGTAAATATGACGTAGGACGCCTTAAAGCTCCAAAAAACACCGTACAACACCGTGAGAAACCATAAAACTCCATAATAAACCTAATGAAATTGTCCAAGTCATTTCAAGATCGTACGATAACATCAGGACTTGTTACGACGTTGTATGTGACATTAGCAACTTTAAAAGCAATTTATAATAATGAAGGACGCGTTACAACTTCTAAGAACACCTTACATCACCGTTCGAAACATTAAAACTCTATAATAAACCTAATGAATTCCTCCTAGTCATTTAATCAGCGTACGACAACTTAGAATATCTTACGACTCTGTATGCCAAATTAGCAACTTGAAAACCATGTTACTATATTGTACGACACCTCACAACTCCTAAAAACACCTTACAATACCGTAAGTAAACATAAAATCCATAATAAACCTAATGAATTCGTCCGAGTCTTTTGAACATCGTATTACAAGTTAGGACATCTTAAGACTCTATATGACATATTAGCACGTTGAAAAGCACGTAAGTATGACGTAGGCGCCATAAAGCTACAAACAACACATGACAACACCGTACGAAACCATAAAACTCCATAATAAACCTAATGAAATTGTCCAAGTCCTTTCAAGATCGTACAATAACATTAGGACTTGTTACGACACTATATGCGACATTAGCAACATGAAAAGCAATTTATAATAATGTAGGAAGCGTTACAACTTCTAAGAACACTTTACATCACCGTTCGAAAGATTAAAACTCCATAATAAACCTAATGAATTACTACTAGTCATTTAATCATCGTACGACAACTTAGTATATCTTACGACTCTGTATGCCACATTAGCACCTTGAAAAGCATGTTACTATAATGTACGATACCTCACAACTCGTAACAACACTTTACAATACCGTAAGTAAACATAAAATCCATAATAAACCTAATGAATCCGTCCGAGTCTTTTGAACATCGTATTACAAGTTAGGACATCTTAAGACACTATATGACATATTAGCACGTTGAAAAGCACGTAAGTATGACGGAGGATGCCTTAAAGCTCCAAACAACACATTACAACACCGTACGAAACCATAAAACTCCATAATAAACCTAATGAAATTGTCCAAGTCCTTTCAAGATCGTACGATAACATCAGGACTTGTTACTACACTGTATGCGACATTAGCAACATGAAAAGAAATTTATAATAATGTAGGACGCGTTATAACTTCTAAGAACACCTTGCATCACCGTTCGAAACATTAAAACTCCATAATAAACCTAATGAATTCCTCCGTGTCATTTAATCAGCGTACGACAACTTAGAATATCTTACGACTCTATATGCCACATTAGCACCTTGAAAAGCATGTTACTATAATGTACGACACCTCACAACTCCTAACAACACCTTACAGTACCGTAAGTAAACATAAAATCCATAATAAACATAATGAATTTGTCCGAGTCCTTTGAACATCGTATTACAAGTTAGGTCATCTTAAGAATCTGTATGACATATTAGCACGTTGAAAAGCACGTAAATATGACGTAGGACGCCTTAAAGCTCCAAAAAACACCGTACAACACCGTAAGAAACCATAAAACTCCATAATAAACCTAATGAAATTGTCCAAGTCATTTCAAGATCGTACGATAACATCAGGACTTGTTACGACGTTGTATGTGACATTAGCAACTTTAAAAGCAATTTATAATAATGAAGGACGCGTTACAACTTCTAAGAACACCTTACATCACCGTTCGAAACATTAAAACTCTATAATAAACCTAATGAATTCCTCCTAGTCATTTAATCAGCGTACGACAACTTAGAATATCTTACGACTCTGTATGCCACATTAGCAACTTGAAAACCATGTTACTATATTGTACGACACCTCACAACTCCTAAAAACACCTTACAATACCGTAAGTAAACATAAAATCCATAATAAACCTAATGAATTCGTCCGAGTCTTTTGAACATCGTATTACAAGTTAGGACATCTTAAGACTCTATATGACATATTAGCACGTTGAAAAGCACGTAAGTATGACGTAGGCGCCATAAAGCTACAAACAACACATGACAACACCGTACGAAACCATAAAACTCCATAATAAACCTAATGAAATTGTCCAAGTCCTTTCAAGATCGTACAATAACATTAGGACTTGTTACGACACTATATGCGACATTAGCAACATGAAAAGCAATTTATAATAATGTAGGAAGCGTTACAACTTCTAAGAACACTTTACATCACCGTTCGAAAGATTAAAACTCCATAATAAACCTAATGAATTACTACTAGTCATTTAATCATCGTACGACAACTTAGAATATCTTACGACTCTGTATGCCACATTAGCACCTTGAAAAGCATGTTACTATAATGTACGATACCTCACAACTCGTAACAACACTTTACAATACCGTAAGTAAACATAAAATCCATAATAAACCTAATGAATCCGTCCGAGTCTTTTGAACATCGTATTACAAGTTAGGACATCTTAAGACACTATATGACATATTAGCACGTTGAAAAGCACGTAAGTATGACGGAGGATGCCTTAAAGCTCCAAACAACACATTACAACACCGTACGAAACCATAAAACTCCATAATAAACCTAATGAAATTGTCCAAGTCCTTTCAAGATCGTACGATAACATCAGGACTTGTTACTACACTGTATGCGACATTAGCAACATGAAAAGAAATTTATAATAATGTAGGACGCGTTATAACTTCTAAGAACACCTTGCATCACCGTTCGAAACATTAAAACTCCATAATAAACCTAATGAATTCCTCCGTGTCATTTAATCAGCGTACGACAACTTAGATTATCTTACGACTCTATATGCCACATTAGCACCTTGAAAAGCATGTTACTATAATGTACGACACCTCACAACTCCTAACAACACCTTACAGTACCGTAAGTAAACATAAAATCCATAATAAACATAATGAATTCGTCCGAGTCCTTTGAACATCGTATTACAAGTTAGGTCATCTTAAGAATCTGTATGACATATTAGCACGTTGAAAAGCACGTAAATATGACGTAGGACGCCTTAAAGCTCCAAAAAACACCGTACAACACCGTGAGAAACCATAAAACTCCATAATAAACCTAATGAAATTGTCCAAGTCATTTCAAGATCGTACGATAACATCAGGACTTGTTACGACGTTGTATGTGACATTAGCAACTTTAAAAGCAATTTATAATAATGAAGGACGCGTTACAACTTCTAAGAACACCTTACATCACCGTTCGAAACATTAAAACTCTATAATAAACCTAATGAATTCCTCCTAGTCATTTAATCAGCGTACGACAACTTAGAATATCTTACGACTCTGTATGCCACATTAGCAACTTGAAAACCATGTTACTATATTGTACGACACCTCACAACTCCTAAAAACACCTTACAATACCGTAAGTAAACATAAAATCCATAATAAACCTAATGAATTCGTCCGAGTCTTTTGAACATCGTATTACAAGTTAGGACATCTTAAGACTCTATATGACATATTAGCACGTTGAAAAGCACGTAAGTATGACGTAGGCGCCATAAAGCTACAAACAACACATGACAACACCGTACGAAACCATAAAACTCCATAATAAACCTAATGAAATTGTCCAAGTCCTTTCAAGATCGTACAATAACATTAGGACTTGTTACGACACTATATGCGACATTAGCAACATGAAAAGCAATTTATAATAATGTAGGAAGCGTTACAACTTCTAAGAACACTTTACATCACCGTTCGAAAGATTAAAACTCCATAATAAACCTAATGAATTACTACTAGTCATTTAATCATCGTACGACAACTTAGAATATCTTACGACTCTGTATGCCACATTAGCACCTTGAAAAGCATGTTACTATAATGTACGATACCTCACAACTCGTAACAACACTTTACAATACCGTAAGTAAACATAAAATCCATAATAAACCTAATGAATCCGTCCGAGTCTTTTGAACATCGTATTACAAGTTAGGACATCTTAAGACACTATATGACATATTAGCACGTTGAAAAGCACGTAAGTATGACGGAGGATGCCTTAAAGCTCCAAACAACACATTACAACACCGTACGAAACCATAAAACTCCATAATAAACCTAATGAAATTGTCCAAGTCCTTTCAAGATCGTACGATAACATCAGGACTTGTTACTACACTGTATGCGACATTAGCAACATGAAAAGAAATTTATAATAATGTAGGACGCGTTATAACTTCTAAGAACACCTTGCATCACCGTTCGAAACATTAAAACTCCATAATAAACCTAATGAATTCCTCAGTGTCATTTAATCAGCGTACGACAACTTAGAATATCTTACGACTCTATATGCCACATTAGCACCTTGAAAAGCATGTTACTATAATGTACGACACCTCACAACTCCTAACAACACCTTACAGTACCGTAAGTAAACATAAAATCCATAATAAACATAATGAATTCGTCCGAGTCCTTTGAACATCGTATTACAAGTTAGGTCATCTTAAGAATCTGTATGACATATTAGCACGTTGAAAAGCACGTAAATATGACGTAGGACGCCTTAAAGCTCCAAAAAACACCGTACAACACCGTGAGAAACCATAAAACTCCATAATAAACCTAATGAAATTGTCCAAGTCATTTCAAGATCGTACGATAACATTAGGACTTGTTACGACGTTGTATGTGACATTAGCAACTTTAAAAGCAATTTATAATAATGAAGGACGCGTTACAACTTCTAAGAACACCTTACATCACCGTTCGAAACATTAAAACTCTATAATAAACCTAATGTATTCCTCCTAGTCATTTAATCAGCGTACGACAACTTAGAATATCTTACGACTCTGTATGCCACATTAGCAACTTGAAAACCATGTTACTATATTGTACGACACCTCACAACTCCTAAAAACACCTTACAATACCGTAAGTAAACATAAAATCCATATTAAACCTAATGAATTCGTCCGAGTCTTTTGAACATCGTATTACAAGTTAGGACATCTTAAGACTCTATATGACATATTAGCACGTTGAAAAGCACGTAAGTATGACGTAGGCGCCATAAAGCTACAAACAACACATGACAACACCGTACGAAACCATAAAACTCCATAATAAACCTAATGAAATTGTCCAAGTCCTTTCAAGATCGTACAATAACATTAGGACTTGTTACGACACTATATGCGACATTAGCAACATGAAAAGCATTTTATAATAATGTAGGAAGCGTTACAACTTCTAAGAACACTTTACATCACCGTTCGAAAGATTAAAACTCCATAATAAACCTAATGAATTACTACTAGTCATTTAATCATCGTACGACAACTCAGAATATCTTACGACTCTGTATGGCACATTAGCACCTTGAAAAGCATGTTACTATAATGTACGATACCTCACAACTCGTAACAACACTTTACAATACCGTAAGTAAACATAAAATCCATAATAAACCTAATGAATCCGTCCGAGTGTTTTGAACATCGTATTACAAGTTAGGACATCTTAAGACACTATATGACATATTAGCACGTTGAAAAGCACGTAAGTATGACGGAGGATGCCTTAAAGCTCCAAACAACACATTACAACACCGTACGAAACCATAAAACTCCATAATAAACCTAATGAAATTGTCCAAGTCCTTTCAAGATCGTACGATAACATCAGGACTTGTTACGACACTGTATGCGACATTAGCAACATGAAAAGCAATTTATAATAATGTAGGACGCGTTATAACTTCTAAGAACACCTTGCATCACTGTTCGAAACATTAAAACTCCATAATAAACCTAATGAGTTCCTACGTGTCATTTAATCAGCGTACGACAACTTAGAATATCTTACGACTCTATATGCCACATTAGCACCTTGAAAAGCATGTTACTATAATGTACGACACCTAACAACTCCTAACAACACCTTACAGTACCGTAAGTAAACATAAAATCCATAATAAACATAATGAATTCGTCCGAGTCCTTTGAACATCGTATTACAAGTTAGGTCATCTTAAGAATCTGTATGACATATTAGCACGTTGAAAAGCACGTAAGTATGACGTAGGACGCCTTAAAGCTCCAAAAAACACCGTACTACACCGTGCGAAACCATAAAACTCCATAATAAACCTAATGAAATTGTCCAAGTCCTTTCAAGATCGTACGATAACATTAGGACTTGTTACGACGCTGTATGTGACATTAGCAACTTTAAAAGCAATTTATAATAATGAAGGACGCGTTACAACTTCTAAGAACACCTTACATCACCGTTCGAAACATTAAAACTCTATAATAAACCTAATGAATTCCTCCGAGTCATTTAATCAGCGTACGACAACTTAGAATATCTTACGACTCTGTATGCCGCATTAGCAACTTGAAAACCATGTTTCTATAATGTACGACACCTCACAACACCTAAAAACACCTTACAATACCGTAAGTAAACATAAAATCCATAATAAACCTAATGAATTCGTCCGAGTCTTTTGAACATCCTATTACAAGTTAGGACATCTTAAGACTCTATATGACATATTAGCACGTTGAAAAGCACGTAAGTATGACGTAGGCGCCATAAAGCTACAAACAACCCATGACAACACCGTACGAAACCATAAAACTCCATAATAAACCTAATGAAATTTTCCAAGTCCTTTCAAGATCGTACAATAACAATAGGACTTGTTACGACACTGTATGCGACATTAGCAACATGAAAAGCAATTTATAATAATGTAGGAAGCGTTACAACTTCTAAGAACACTTTACATCTCCGTTCGAAAGATTAAAACTCCATAATAAACCTAATGAATTACTACGAGTCATTTAATCATCGTACGACAACTTAGAATATCTTACGACTCTGTATGCCACATTAGCACCTTGAAAAGCATGTTACTATAATGTACGATACCTCACAACTCGTAACAACACTTTACAATACCGTAAGTAAACATAAAATCCATAATAAACCTAATGAATTCGTCCGAGTCTTTTGAACATCGTATTACAAGTTAGGACATCTTAAGACACTATATGACATATTAGCACGTTGAAAAGCACGTAAGTATGACGGAGGATGCCTTAAAGCTCCAAACAACACATTACTACACCGTACGAAACCATAAAACTCCATAATAAACCTAATGAAATTGTCCAAGCCCTTTCAAGATCGTACGATAACATCAGGACTTGTTACGACGCTGTATGCGACATTAGCAACGTTAAAAGCAATTTATAATAATGAAGGACGCGTTACAACTTCTAAGAACACCTTACATCACCGTTCAAACATTAAAACTCCATAATAAACCTAATGAATTCCTCCGAGTCATTTAATCAACGTACGACAACTTAGAATATCTTACGACTCTGTATGCCACATTAGCAACTTGAAAACCATGTTACTATAATGTACGACACCTCACAACTGCTAACAACACCTTACAATACCGTAAGTAAACATAAAATCCATAATAAAACTAATGAATTCCTCCGAGTCATTTAATCATCGTACGACAACTTAGAATATCTTACGACTCTGTATGCCACATTAGCACCTTGAAAAGCATGTTACTATAATGTACGACACCTCACAACTCGTAACAACACTTTACAATACCGTAAGTAAACACAAAATCCATAATAAACCTAATGAATTCGTCCGAGTCTTTTGAACATCGTATTACAAGTTAGGACATCTTAAGACACTATATGACATATTAGCACGTTGAAAAGCACGTAAGTATTACGGAGGACGCCATAAAGCTACAAACAACACATGACAACACCGTACGAAACCATAAAACTCCATAATAAACCTAATGAAATTGTCCAAGTCCTTTCAAGATCGTACAACAACATTAGGACTTGTTACGACACTGTATGCGACATTAGCAACATGAAAAGCAATTTATAATAATGCAGGAAGCGTTACAACTTCTAAGAACACTTTACATCAGAGTTCGAAAGATTAAAACTCCATAATAAACCTAATGAATTACTACGAGTCTTTTAATCATCGTACGACAACTTAGAATATCTTACGACTCTGTATGCCACATTAGCACCTTGAAAAGCATGTTACTATAATGTACGATACCTCACAACTCGTAACAACACTTTACAATACCGTAAGTAAACATAAAATCCATAATAAACCTAATGAATTCGTCCGAGTCTTTTGAACATCGTATTACAAGTTAGGACATCTTAAGACACTATATGACATATTAGCACGTTGAAAAGCACGTAAGTATGACGGAGGATGCCTTAAAGCTCCAAACAACACATTACAACACCGTACGAAACCATAAAACTCCATAATAAACCTAATGAAATTGTCCAAGTCCTTTCAAGATCGTACGATAACATCAGGACTTGTTACGACACTGTATGCGACATTAGCAACATGAAAATCAATTTATAATAATGTAGGATGCGTTACAATTTCTAAGAACACCGTACATCAGCGTTCGAAACATTAAAACTCCATAATAAACCTAATGAATTCCTCCGAGTCATTTAATCTTTGTATGACAACTTAGAATATCTTACGACTCTGTATGCCACATTAGCAACTTGAAAAGCATGTTACTATAATGTACGACACCTCACAACTCCTAACAACACCTTACAATACCGTAAGTAAACATAAAATCCATAATAAACGTAATGAATTCGTCTGAGTCCTTTGAACATCGTATTACAAGTTAGGTCATCTTAAGAATTTGTATGACATATTAGCACGTTGAAAAGCACGTAAGTATGACGTAGGAAACCTTAAAGCTCCAAACAACACCGTACAACACCGTGCGAAACCATAAAACTCCATAATAAACCTAATGAAATTGTCCAAGTCCTTTCAAGATCGTACGATAACATCAGGACTTGTTACGACGCTGTATGCGACATTAGCAACGTTAAAACCAATTTATAATAATTAAAGACGCGTTACAACTTCTAAGAACACCTTACATCACCGTTCGAAACATTAAAACTCCATAATAAACCTATTGAATTCCTCCGACTCATTAAATCAGCGTACGACAACTTAGAATATCTTACGACTCTGTATGCCACATTAGCAACTTGAAAACCATGTTACTATAATGTACGACACCTCACAACTCATAACAACACCTTACAATACCGTAAGTAAACATAAAATCCATAATAAAACTAATGAATTCCTCCGAGTCATTTAATCATCGTACGACAACTTAGAATATCTTACGACTCTGTATGCCACATTAGCACCTTGAAAAGCATGTTACTATAATGTACGACACCTCACAACTCGTAACAACACTTTACAATACCGTAAGTAAACACAAAATCCATAATAAACCTAATGAATTCGTCCGAGTCTTTTGAACATCGTATTACAAGTTAGGACATCTTAAGACACTATATGACATATTAGCACGTTGAAAAGCACGTAAGTATGACGGAGGACGCCATAAAGCTACAAACAACACATGACAACATCGTACGAAACCATAAAACTCCATAATAAACCTAATGAAATTGTCCAAGTCCTTTCAAGATCGTACAACAACATTAGGACTTGTTACGACACTGTATGCGACATTAGCAACATGAAAAGCAATTTATAATAATGTAGGATGTGTTACAACTTCTAAGAACACTTTACATCAGAGTTCGAAAGATTAAAACTCCATAATAAACCTAATGAATTCCTCCGAGTCATTTAATCTTCGTATGACAACTTAGAATATCTTACGACTCTGTATGCCACATTAGCACCTTCAAAAGCATGTTACTATAATGTACGACACCTCACAACTCGTAACAACACTTTACAATACCGTAAGTAAACATAAAATCCATAATAAACCTAATGAATTCGTCCGAGTCTTTTGAACATCGTATTACAAGTTAGGACATCTTAAGACACTATATGACATATTAGCACGTTGAAAAGCACGTAAGTATGACGGAGGATGCCTTAAAGCTCCAAACAACACATTACAACATCGTACGAAACCATAAAACTCCATAATAAACCTAATGAAATTGTCCAAGTCCTTTCAAGATCGTACGATAACATCAGGACTTGTTACGACACTGTATGCGACATTAGCAACATGAAAATCAATTTATAATAATGTAGGACGCGTTACAATTTCTAAGAACACCGTACATCAGCGTTCGAAACATTAAAACTCCATAATAAACCTAATGAATTCCTCCGAGTCATTTAATCTTCGTATGACAACTTAGAATATCTTACGACTCTGTATGCCACATTAGCAACTTGAAAAGCATGTTACTATAATGTACGACACCTCACAACTCCTAACAACACCTTACAATACGGTAAGTAAACATAAAATCCATAATAAACGTAATGAATTCGTCTGAGTCCTTTGAACATCGTATTACAAGTTAGGTCATCTTAAGAATCTGTATGACATATTAGCACGTTGAAAAGCACGTAAGTATGACGTAGGAAACCTTAAAGCTCCAAACAACACCGTACAACACCGGGTGAAACCATAAAACTCCATAATAAACCTAATGAAATTGTCCAAGTCCTTTCAAGATCGTACGATAACATCAGGACTTGTTACGACGCTGTATGCGACATTAGCAACGTTAAAAGCAATTTATAATAATTAAGGACGCGTTACAACTTCTAAGAACACCTTACATCACCGTTCGAAACATTAAAACTCCATAATAAACCTAATGAATTCCTCCGACTCATTAAATCAGCGTACGACAACTTAGAATATCTTACGACTCTGTATGCCACATTAGCAACTTGAAAACCATGTTACTATAATGTACGACACCTCACAACTCCTAACAACACCTTACAATACCGTAAGTAAACATAAAATCCATAATAAACCTAATGAATTCCTCCGGGTCATTTAATCATCGTACGACAACTTAGAATATCTTACGACTCTGTATGGCATATTAGCAACTTGAAAACCATGTTACTATAATGTACGACACCTCACAACTCGTAACAACACCTTACAATACCGTAAGTAAACATAAAATCCATACTAAAACTAATGAATTCCTCCGAGTCATTTAATCATCGTACGACAACTTAGAATATCTTACGACTCTGTATGCCACATTAGCACCTTGAAAAGCATGTTACTATAATGTACGACACCTCACAACTCGTAACAACACTTTACAATACCGTAAGTAAACATAAAATCCATAATAAACCTAATGAATTCGTCCGAGTCTTTTGAACATCGTATTACAAGTTATGTGACACCCGGCATTTTAATGTTAACACCGTTAGCTCGCCTCTTTTAAATTTTGTTAAGTCCGCTAATTAAATAATATTTGTATACGCACCACACTTGATTAAATTATTAATTATGTAATAATTAACATTCGGGGAATTATTTGAATGATACCGAGTAACGCTAAACGGATAGTAATTCGGGGAAGTATTAGTTTACACGACTCGCAAAAATTACCGAGTGTTAACGTAATGTTTTCCTTAAATTATACTTGTTAGTTAAAGTTTAGTGTTCAAATTATAATTAGTTAAAAGTTAAATTAATTAACTTTAAAAACAAGTTAAACATTTTAATTACTTGAGGGGCCATTGTGTAACATTTAATTAAATCAAATCTTATATAACCCAACCCACCCCCAATACCCGTTTTCTTCAATTTACGCAAAACACACACAACACAACCCTAAATCGCAGAACGTGTCGCCAAGCACCTCACCTGCACCGCCGCTTACCACCACTATCGTCCTCCATCAACACCAGTCATCGCTAGTGTTCGAGTCACCCGCAACCACCATCGCAGTCCCTGTTTCGTCGTTGTTCCAGACTTTCCGGTTCGACGAACTCAGCAATACTTGTAACGTCTCCCAAATCGCTCCGACGAGCGTTTCGGTAGGTTCGTTTATTTGATAACCTTCAGTTTTGATTGATTCGGCTCGTTCCGGTTACGGTTTCAGTTTTGTTACGGGTTACGGATCGGGTTAAGAAAATGCAACTGTGAGCGTGTATATATATGTGCATGAATAGGTTATGTAGGCATATCCATTTATATATGTGTGATTATGTATATATCGATCTATTTGTTCAGGGTTGTATATGTGCATTGTGCAATATATGGTATGTATGTATATTTGTCAATATGTGGAAGTTCATATTTAGTATATATATAGCGATATATGCAAGAAAAATGAATGTGAAATAGTATCAGTATGTGATGTGTGTCGATGTAATATATATATGATGCATATTTGATCTTGCGTATGTATGTAGACTCAAGGCACGTGAACGGGTGTGTGTGCAACTATGTGTTCATGGATAATATTAAACAATAGGTATGTATAAATTGATAGCCATGGTAGGAAATTAATACGTAACATCGAGATGCATGGGAGCGTGTTGGGATTTATATTTAAAATTCCTTATATGGTATTATAAGTATGAAATATATATGATTGAATATTGATATGCTGAGTAAATATGTGTAATTTGGTATACGTCGGACACATGCATAGATTATTGTATGATGAGTAAATGGTAGTAACATAATAATTGTATGGTGGGATCATAATTTATGTATTTGAATAGTCTCATAAGGTGGTTTAGTGTATATATGGGCATCTTAGGTTAATTGTATGTATGAGTGTGGGTTGTATACTTGTATTCGCTAGAGTTTAACGATAATGATGTAAACATTTTTAGAAAAGTATTGTGTCGAAATCACATTCAAAAGATGACATTTTTATATTAGTTTATAATTGGGTTTGGGTACGAGACCGAATCGGAGACAAGAAGCCGTCTATGTATTCTTTTAATTGCTTGTAGCTAATTAGTGATCATAATTAGGTAGTGGGACTACCTAGGCTTTTTACTTGCCAATTTATTTGTAGCTGCGCAAATCTAAGGTGAGTTTCACGGCCCCTTTTACTATTTTCCTGTTGGGGGAGAAAGCACGCACGAAACACTTTTGATTTTGTATTTACTTATATATCATCATGGATACTAAACGTTAAACTTAACATACGAAAGTCCTTTCACTCTCTCGAACCGTTAATATACGGGGTATAGCGAGGAAATTCGGGTAGTACTACTGGGTTTGACAAACCCCACCCTCGGCTGGGAGCCGGGCAGGTGTGAATTGTCCTAATCTCATGGGCCATTGAATGTTAACAATGGTAACAAGGCACAACATAAACAGTCAGCTCGGATTCGAAACGTTTGAGTAACATGAAAACTTGGGTTAGCTACCTACTGATATATTCGTGATTTACATTATCTGGAAAACTTATTTATGAACTGTTATTTGAACCTGTGAACTCACCAACCTAGCGTTGACACTTTTTAGCGTGTTTTTCTCAGGTGGCCAAGGCTAGCTAAACATCACAATAGGACATGCATCATGGGTCTGCTCAGTTTTCAAACATTTTATATATTATTAGCTTGCATTTTAAACCTATACTTTGGGCGCGTGTTTGCGCATATTTTTTTGGTTACTTTACTTTATGTTTCCGCATTTTTAAACGGTTAAACTCTGACGTTTGGTTTTTCTCATTTACTGAGACACGTTATTTTTAAACTCATTTAGAGTCGTTTGTGTAATTAATGACTTGGATCCTGGTTTGTCACGCCTCAAACGGTAGAACTCCGTTAGTGGAATTTGGGGGTGTGACAAGTTAGGACATCTTAAGACACTATATGACATATTAGCACGTTGAAAAGCACGTAAGTATGACGGAGGACGCCATAAAGCAACAAACAACACACGACAACACCGTACGAAACCATAAAACTCCATAATAAACCTAATGAAATTGTCCAAGTCCTTTCAAGATCGTACAATAACATTAGGACTTGTTACGACACTGTATGCGACATTAGCAACATGAAAAGCAATTTATAATAATGTAGGAAGCGTTACAACTTCTAAGAACACTTTACATCACCGTTCGAAAGATTAAAACTCCATAATAAACCTAATGAATTACTACGAGTCATTTAATCATCGTACGACAACTTAGAATATCTTACGACTCTGTATGCCACATTAGCACCTTGAAAAGCATGTTACTATAATGTACGATACCTCACAACTCGTAACAACACTTTACAATACTGTAAGTAAACATAAAATCCATAATAAACCTAATGAATTCGTCCGAGTCTTTTGAACATCGTATTACAAGTTAGGACATCTTAAGACACTATATGACATATTAGCACGTTGAAAAGCACGTAAGTGTGACGGAGGATGCCTTAAAGCTCCAAACAACACATTACAACATCGTACGAAACCATAAAACTCCATAATAAACCTAATGAAATTGTCCAAGTCCTTTCAAGATCGTACGATAACATCAGGACTTGTTACGACACTGTATGCGACATTAGCAACATGAAAATCAATTTATAATAATGTAGGACGCGTTACAATTTCTAAGAACACCTTACATCAGCGTTCGAAACATTAACCTAATGAATTCCTCCGAGTCATTTAATCTTCGTATGACAACTTAGAATATCTTACGACTCTGTATGCCACATTAGCAACTCGAAAAGCATGTTACTATAATGTACGACACCTCACAACTCCTAACAACACCTTACAATACCGTAAGTAAACATAAAATCCATAATAAACCTAATGAATTCCTCCGAGTCATGTTATCATCGTAAGACAACTTAGAATATCTTACGACTCTGCATGCCATATTAGCAACTTGAAAACCATGTTACTATAATGTACGACACCTCACAACTCGTAACAACAACTTACAATACCGTAAGTAAACATAAAATCCATAATAAAACTAATGAATTCCTCCAAGTCATTTAATCATCGTACGACAACTTAGAATATCTTACGACTCCGTATGCCACATTAGCACCTTGAAAAGCATGTTACTATAATGTACGACACCTCACAACTCGTAACAACACTTTACAATACCGTAAGTAAACATAAAATCCATAATAAACCTAATGAATTCGTCCGAGTCTTTTGAACATCGTATTACAAGTTAGGACATCTTAAGACACTATATGACATATTAGCCCGTTGAAAAGCACGTAAGTATGACGGAGGACGCCATAAAGCAACAAACAACACATGACAACACCGTACGAAACCATAAAACTCCATAATAAACCTAATGAAATTGTCCAAGTCCTTTCAAGATCGTACAATAACATTAGGACTTGTTACGACACTGTATGCGACATTAGCAACATGAAAAGCAATTTATAATAATGTAGGAAGCGTTACAACTTCTAAGAACACTTTACATCACCGTTCGAAAGATTAAAACTCCATAATAAACCTAATGAATTACTACGAGTCATTTAATCATCGTACGACAACTTAGAATATCTTACGACTCTGTATGCCACATTAGCACCTTCAAAAGCATGTTACTATAATGTACGACACCTCACAACTCGTAACAACACTTTACAATACCGTAAGTAAACATAAAATCCATAATAAACCTAATGAATTCGTCCGAGTCTTTTGAACATCGTATTACAAGTTAGGACATCTTAAGACACTATATGACATATTAGCACGTTGAAAAGCACGTAAGTATGACGGAGGATGCCTTAAAGCTCCAAACAACACATTACAACATCGTACGAAACCATAAAACTCCATAATAAACCTAATGAAATTGTCCAAGTCCTTTCAAGATCGTACGATAACATCAGGACTTGTTACGACACTGTATGCGACATTAGCAACATGAAAATCAATTTATAATAATGTAGGACGCGTTACAATTTCTAAGAACACCTTACATCAGCGTTCGAAACATTAAAACTCCATAATAAACCTAATGAATTCCTCCGAGTCATTTAATCTTCGTATGACAACTTAGAATATCTTACGACTCTGTATGCCACATTAGCAACTCGAAAAGCATGTTACTATAATGTACGACACCTCACAACTCCTAACAACACCTTACAATACAGTAAGTAAACATAAAATCCATAAAAAACCTAATGAATTCCTCCGAGTCATGTTATCATCGTACGACAACTTAGAATATCTTACGACTCTGCATGCCATATTAGCAACTTGAAAACCATGTTACTATAATGTACGACACCTCACAACTCGTAACAACAACTTACAATACCGTAAGTAAACCTAAAATCCATAATAAAACTAATGAATTCCTCCAAGTCATTTAATCATCGTACGACAACTTAGAATATCTTACGACTCTGTATGCCACATTAGCACCTTGAAAAGCATGTTACTATAATGTACGACACCTCACAACTCGTAACAACACTTTACAATACCGTAAGTAAACATAAAATCCATAATAAACCTAATGAATTCGTCCGAGTCTTTTGAACATCGTATTACAAGTTAGGACATCTTAAGACACTATATGACATATTAGCCCGTTGAAAAGCACGTAAGTATGACGGAGGACGCCATAAAGCAACAAACAACACATGACAACACCGTACGAAACCATAAAACTCCATAATAAACCTAATGAAATTGTCCAAGTCCTTTCAAGATCGTACAATAACATTAGGACTTGTTACGACACTGTATGCGACATTAGCAACATGAAAAGCAATTTATAATAATGTAGGAAGCGTTACAACTTCTAAGAACACTTTACATCACCGTTCGAAAGATTAAAACTCCATAATAAACCTAATGAATTACTACGAGTCATTTAATCATCGTACGACAACTTAGAATATCTTACGACTCTGTATGCCACATTAGCACCTTGAAAAGCATGTTACTATAATGTACGATACCTCACAACTCGTAACAACACTTTACAATACTGTAAGTAAACATAAAATCCATAATAAACCTAATGAATTCGTCCGAGTCTTTTGAACATCGTATTACAAGTTAGGACATCTTAAGACACTATATGACATATTAGCACGTTGAAAAGCACGTAAGTATGACGGAGGATGCCTTAAAGCTCCAAACAACACTATACAACATCGTACGAAACCATAAAACTCCATAATAAACCTAATGAAATTGTCCAAGTCCTTTCAAGATCGTACGATAACATCAGGACTTGTTACGACACTGTATGCGACATTAGCAACATGAAAATCAATTTATAATAATGTAGGACGCGTTACAATTTCTAAGAACACCTTACATCAGCGTTCGAAACATTAAAACTCCATAATAAACCTAATGAATTCCTCCGAGTCATTTAATCTTCGTATGACAACTTAGAATATCTTACGACTCTATATGCCACATTAGCAACTTGAAAAGCATGTTACTATAATGTACGACACCTCACAACTCCTAACAACACCTTACAATACCGTAAGTAAACATAAAATCCATAATAAACCTAATGAATTCCTCCGAGTCATGTTATCATCGTACGACAACTTAGAATATCTTACGACTCTGCATGCCATATTAGCAACTTGAAAACCATGTTACTATAATGTACAACACCTCACAACTCGTAACAACAACTTACAATACCGTAAGTAAACATAAAATCCATAATAAAACTAATGAATTCCTCCGAGTCATTTAATCATCGTACGACAACTTAGAATATCTTACGACTCTGTATGCCACATTAGCACCTTGAAAAGCATGTTACTATAATGTACGACACCTCACAACTCGTAACAACACTTTACAATACCGTAAGTAAACATAAAATCCATAATAAACCTAATGAATTCGTCCGAGTCTTTTGAACATCGTATTACAAGTTAGGACATCTTAAGACACTATATGACATATTAGCCCGTTGAAAAGCATGTAAGTATGACGGAGGACGCCATAAAGCTACGAACAACACATGACAACACCGTACGAAACCATAAAACTCCATAATAAACCTAATGAAATTGTCCAAGTCCTTTCAAGATCGTACAATAACATTAGGACTTGTTACGACACTGTATGCGACATTAGCAACATGAAAAGCAATTTATAATAATGTAGGAAGCGTTACAACTTCTAAGAACACTTTACATCACAGTTCGAAAGATTAAAACTCCATAATAAACCTAATGAATTACTACGAGTCATTTAATCATCGTACGACAACTTAGAATATCTTACGACTCTGTATGCCACATTAGCACCTTGAAAAGCATGTTACTATAATGTACGATACCTCACAACTCGTAACAACACTTTACAATACCGTAAGTAAACATAAAATCCATAATAAACCTAATGAATTCGTCCGAGTCTTTTGAACATCGTATTACAAGTTAGGACATCTTAAGACACTATATGACATATTAGCACGTTGAAAAGCACGTAAGTATGACGGATGATAGGTTCAATTGGATCGTGAATATCGCTCAATGATCAGAACAACATAAACACAAACACAGTTTAATCATTAACACAATTCATACTAATAATTCTCTTTGTATATTGATGATCAAAGCAGTATTGTGATACAAGGTGCAGGAGAAAATAAATCACACACACAAGTTCTCTCTCTTACGTGAAATTGTGATCTAGCCTCTCTCCTCACACTCTCTCACTACATGCTTTAAAGCAAAGAAATACAAGTTTAAGGAATATAACAAAATAGACCCTAAACTATATACAAACATATAAACAAAATACAAAGTAAATCTTAATCTAGGAAATAGCCCTAACAGTACCCCCCCTAAGATTTATCTTTGAATCTTCAGCAAAATCTTCTATCTTTTTCATCTTTGTTCAGCATCAATCTCTTTCTACCAATCTTCTGGCTCGTCTTTGACATTCAGCAGCTCTCTTCCTTTAAACTCTTCTTGTTCTTTCAGCGCTTCTTCTATGCAAGACTTGAACTTCTCTGCAATCTTGGCTTGTCGAGGTTTGGACTCATTTGTCAGAATTGGGCAGGCATTCATGCGTCTTAGTGAATCCATATTTAAACCTGCAAAGTCAATATTAGCATAAAATTCAAACGGCATCTCCTATCCTTTGACTTGCACTTCTAAAGTACCCTTTGCACTGATCCTCATAAATTCTATATCTGGTATATCAACCCTCACGAGATTAGAATTTAGCAATGCCTTCCTCACTCGGATCTTTTCAGTTGCAGCAACAATCACCTCTATCATCACCACGAACAATTTTCTGTCAGCTTCAGCAAGTTTATCTTTACACTTTTCCATTCTGTAACTTCGCAGAAAATCTATGTAGGACGGATGTAGCAACTTCAACTCAAAGGTACTAAAAAGAGTAATCATGTCTTTGTCCCAATCTTCCAAATTTCGAACAAGCTTCAACTCAAAAGTTTCTTGATTGTAGAAAACTTTAAGTATTGGCTTTGTCATTTGAGATCCATCTATCACCTTCAATCCAGGATTGGTTACTTTATCAAAATACTCATCAGAAAATTCTTCTAAGTACATATCTTCACTAACAACCAATCTCTTCTTCTTTCTTTCTTTCTTTGCTTGCACATAAGCAGTATCTTCTTGTTGTCCACGGAAATCAAGATACTTTGGTGGTCTGGCTATTCCGGCATCAAGCAGCATTACACATTTATCACCACGCTCAGCATGCGTGTGATTTATCAGTCTGAGTTTGTGCAGCTCCTTCAAATCCTGAACTTCCAACTTAAAAATGCTCGAGTAGTAATGATATACGTCACATAAACCATTAACTCTCTTTATCATAAAAGCATCAAACACTTCATCGTATTTCCATGCAATAATCTTCACCTTCTTATTCTTTTCCGGCACAATCATTGAATCAAGCAGTTCAGCTATTGACTGACCCTTGCTCAGCAGTGACCTCACAACGTCACCTGCTGTGGCTGATTTATGCCATGATTCACGAACATCCATCGGTATGTTAAAAGATTTGACTTCACTTGGAAACATATCCATCAATTCGTGCCTTTTCTTGTGAGCATTTTCAGGTAAAGCCATCACCGGTATCTCCTTCGGTCCAAGAACCTTGAATCTCTTTGTCAGCTCGAAGTATTGAGGATTGTTGTAGTCCAAATAAAACATACGATTGTACATTTTTTCGGTCTTCATAAAGCTAACAACAATTTTCCTCAATGACTCAGATTTCAATCTCTTCAGAGTCCTATACGGATAGTTTCTTGAGCTCAACCAACTACGCATATCTGTACTTGACATTTCTTCCGGATTTTGATGATAAAGTTCAGTTGGAGGCAAGTCTTCTATATTCAGACTTTCTTGCATTGGAGTCCATTCACCCATCTCAATGATAAATTCCTTTTTATCAGCTTCGGCTTTGTCTTGGGCAATTATACACTTTTCATATTCTTCATTTATCTGGCTCACAGTCAACCCATTCAAAAACACAGCATTATACTTCATCTTTTCAAGATAAGCAAATCTTTGATCTAAATCATCTGGAATCTCTTGATCAACATTTGTTTCTGGCTCAGCTTCATTTTCAGATTCAGTGAAGTCTATATCGTCCAAATCATCTAAAGCTTCAATCATAGGTGCATTGTCAGTTTGAACCGGCTCAAACTGACTTGCAACTTCAGTTACAGTTTCAGGCTCGTTTTCTACAACTTTGGCAGTTTCAGGCAATTCTTCAACAATAACAGCTTCAGATTGAATCGGCTCAATCTGAACTGGTTTAGCAATTTCAGCTTCAGTCACAATCTCATCAACTATCTCAGTTTCAACTACAGCTACAGATTGAATCGGCTCAATCTGCACTGTCTCATCAATCTTTGCCTTTTTCGAACTGTTTTCATCACCCATAATCTCTGGTATAGCATCTAACTTCCTTTTTCCCTCAGCTTTGTCAGTATTGACAGTTTCAGCAACAGCTTCATCGGGAATAATGATTGGAGACTCCACCCTTATACCAACATTTGTAGTACCTCGTGCTCTAGTAAGGTAGACTTTTGGTATTTGAGTTGCTTCAGTCGTTTCAACAACTTCATCTGAAAAATCTTTATCAGATGTTGAACCAGATTTCTTTGGTTTTGATTCTTCCAGCCATTTTTCCAACATCTCTTTCTCATCCTCCAACGTATTACATTCAGCTTTCAGTTCAGTATAATCATACTTCAGATTCTCATGTTCCTCCTTCAAACTTTCATACTCATCTTTCAACTTATCATGTTCAATCTTCAGTTTAAGATGATCTGCATCCAACTCTTTGAAAGTTTTCAAGTTCTGATTATGAATATCCCAAAATTCTTCAAATCTTTTCTTTTTCCTCTCATTAGAAGCTTTCAACAAATCATTTGCCTCTACCAACTTTTGTATCATCTCCTCTAACTCAGCAATCCTTTTCACATTCTCATTTTCTTCAACACTTGACACAAAATTTGGTGAAGACTCCAAACTTTGTTCAATGTTTTGTGCAACGGGGGATGATGTGGTGGGAATATCAACAGGGATAGGATCAGTAATGCCAGCATCAGCTTCCTCAACTATCTGTGCAATAGTTTCAGCTTCGGCCATTACCTCCTGAGCTATCTGAATTACATCTATCTCTTCAGTCTCAATCACATTCGGTTCTTCTACAATCACAGACTCTATTACTGGTTTCGATCTTTTTCTTCTAACATACTGAACAGTAATATCCTTTGGAATTTCAGCAACTACTTCTTCTTCAACAGAAGCAACCTCAACAGGTTCTTCTATCACCACTGTGACACCTGACAATTTTAGGTTAATTCCGTTAACAAAACTATATTAATTTATATGAATCTCAAACATGTATTTCTACTAAATGGGCTTAAAGACCCAATAAGGGCCCAATCTATTAAACAAAGCCCATTAAGATAAACGAAACTCATTATAGGCCCAGTGCATTATAGCAAATGTTCGTTCTACATATTAATATAAAAAATGCATTTTACGTACTTATAAGAAGTTGTATATTTAATCCCAAAACAAACAAACTTATTTTGTTACGAAACACAGATACCGAGCTGTAATGACATTAGCTGACATCCAAAGTAATAACCCGAGTATTAAAATACTAAAGATACTATCTTCAATTATTATATTTACTATAATCTTGATTTCGAGAGTTTAAGCGATAATTCAAATAAAATGATTAGAAACGCTACGGAAACACGTACCCGCTCAAACACGTTCAAATGATTGAAGTACTAATAAATAAAATAACATTTGGTAACGATTTGGGAAATAGATTTAGAAACCTTAGTCTCGATGATAAGTTGGACAGGAAACGATACGACACGCAGTCCCGGATGCAATGTTTAATTAGAAAGAACCCACCTCAAAACCCTACTATATAAACAACTTATTTAACACCCCACATCACTATTACAAACCCTAACTAGCCTCCACCCTCACCATTCCCGTCACTCTCAATTCAGCCCATTTCCCGGCCAATTTCCGGCCACCTCCGGCAACTTTCATGGCACAAATAATATATCAAAATCTTCGTCTCGACGAGACGCTTCTAACGGTGATAATATCATGCTCTGAATCGCAACGGTTTAAAAGATATGGGCTTAGAAAGGTTACAGCAGCAAAAGTTTCATCTTCTTCTTTGTTTTTCCGGCGATCTATCATGTTCCCCGACCTGTTGCAGCGTCAAGGACGAAGATTGCATCTGGTATGGGTTGTTTCAGGTCAGTTACGACAGTGATGATGGGTTGCTATGGGGTGTTAAAAGTGGTTCATGATGGTCGTGATGATGGCTAAGGTTGTTGCGCCATTGGTGGTAGTGAACGATTGTTGACAAAGGGTGAAACGACAGGTAAGGGCTGGTTATGTTGTTGTAATGTGATGGATTGTAGAGGTGGTGGTAGACCCGTTACAGGTTGGCAGAAGTTGTGACTAGTGGTGATAACAATGGTAGGTGATGGTAAGGTTTGATTGTCAATGGTAGCCAATGGTGGTTAGCTTTGGGTTGGTGACTACTAGTAGGGGTTATTGATTGTTCATGGTGATTGGTATTGACTATGAGTTATTATGGTTGTGTAGAGGTAAAACGGGTGTTCGATAGTATTTTATGGTTTATGACCTTGGGAGACGAGAACAAGTCAGTCACAAGGATCGGATGAAAAGGTATAAACAAGATAAATATATATAACTCATGTAATAAAGCGTTGCGGGTTATGGTATGAAATGGTATTTGGTGATGATGATTTGTGGATTGTAGAGGCTTCGGGTGTTGATTGGCCAAACATGGTCAATATTAAGGTATAACCCAAGTTAAGAGATTATTTAATTGAAATATAAAATTTCGTGAGTTGAGCTTGTAATTAAAGTAATATAAAAGTATACAAATTGTAAACCAAACGACAAATAAATATTAGTAACTTGTTTCGTGAACTTGATAAATATGACACGAACATGACGGTTAGTGGAACATTATTTTAAAACACAAGACCAAATGATAACTACTACACTAATAGTTAAACCGTGGTGTGAGTACCTTTTGTATCGTCATATATTATTATACTATGAACAAAACATGTGGACCTATTAATAAAGATTATCTAGCGTGTTGAAATAAAGCAAAACATTGTTATTGGAACAAGATCATGGACCAAACTAGCTACAATAATAAATCACTACACTTTAACTAGTACAACGAGCTCAACCGCGTGTGTATGATAAACATCGTGCTAATATTAGATATTATATAATATGTGTACAATAGGGACCTTATTGATGATTGAATGCTTGTGCATTGGTGCTTATGTGAACATTCCAACACTTATGTGCATACGTGTTCTAGCTGACTATCGAAGGTGAGTTCACTAAACCGCACTTTTACTGTTATACCCTTTTATGGGTTGAACTCGGACTTTTACTATGATACCCTTTCATGGGCTGAACTCGGACGAATACTTTTACGGATTTACAAATTCTGTATGTCGCATGTCTGGATTAGAGCAACTTTTATTTTGTTCATGAAAGTCCTCATGGATACCTAGTTGACCGTTAGTATTTGTGAAATAGCGGGGAAATTTTGAGTAGTACTACTGGGTTTGACAAACCCCACCCGGGCTAGTCGCGCTAGCACGACAGAAGGACCTGTCGAACGGGTGTTGAATGACCTAACATACTTACAGTGCATCCTGCTGGGATGTACGAACAGGCAAACTGCACTTAATGTGTACATACGTCAGCTTCGGTCAGATACATTACGCCTCTAAGGACATGTGCTGTAGATTAGCTACCTACAATGACATACTTAATTTATATTTCTGCTTGCAACTGAACTTACTTGATTTTATACTTACTATGTGAACTCACCAACCGTCGTGTTGACACTTGTTAGACTTTCACTTTTACAGGTCACTGAGGTACCACGCACTTAGGACATGACATGGAGTCACGGCTTTTCATTTGAACATTTTCATGCATTACAAACCATGTTTTGAGTTTAATGACTATTTAGACTTTGTATCTCGTTTTGGGCGTGTGTACTGCGCATTTAGTTTCCATTTAATACTTTGACATTACATTTCGATTACGCTTCCGCAAGCTTTTAAACGGTAACTCTGTATTTAATTTCTCATTTAATGAGACACGTATGTTTTAAATTCATATAGTGTCGTTTGGTGTAACTAATGACTGAGATCCTGGTTTGTCACGCACTTAACGGTAAAATTCCGTTAGTGGATTTTGGGGTGTGACAGATTGGTATCAGAGCCATTGGTTATAGCGAACTAGGTTTGCATTGCATTGCATTCTAGACTATAACTGTACACTACATTAGTTGCACCGAGTGAATTATTTATGAACTTAGTATTGGTTAGTGACTTGTACACGTGTGATTTCAGAAATGACATTAGTTGGACTTGTGAAAATTTATTTATGACCCACATACATGTGATATACACATACACACACCTACACTAGCATTACATGAAGTGACTAGTTTGTATTATGTAACACTTTAGAGCAAAAGTTTTTTTTTAGTGACTTGCTCTGCTAGTGAAGCTTAAACTAGGTATGTATCTGCTAGTTTTGAATTGTTCACTGAAGTCTGCCTGAGAAATATTTGACAATGACCTTGTTCAAAAGTATCCCGCTTTTTAGGCCAATTTTTTTTAGGGGCCTTAGTTGAGAAACGATTACATTTCATTATAACTTGAAACTTACATGACTATGGCAACAAACTGGTTTCGTATGAAGCCTAGACAATTCAGTTTTGAATTACCTACCTCATTATGGCAACCAACCGGCAGAGACCGATGCCTAAGGTATAGAGGTACATGAATAACAGTAATGGATTTTTGTCCAGAAACTCATTCCTAGTGAGGTTATGACTTATTACTTATGTGACCTCCTACGTGCTATTACAAATTACTTATTATACGACACGTTCGTGTGCTACAGCATGTTACTTAATATGAGACATTATTAGTTGTAACATGTCACTTACTGTGTGATCCACTACGTGCTATCTACTTGATTTGATATTACCACTGCTTATGCACATTATACACTCAGATTGTGTTTAGACTAGTAGTCTTACATTTATTATGAACTTACATCATACCTGGTACATGCGACCCATTGATACAGCACACTGATAGTCTATTAGTGTCTTATACATCTAGTATAGTTGTCTTCTACTTATAAGTCTATCATGCACTTATACACCTTCAATACTTGATATGGGATAACAATGCCACACGGATAAATGTAAATCCAAGAACATAACTAAACGTAAGATTAATGTACCCGGTGGGAGACAAACTTGGGTGATTGTGTAAGGTAAATTGACGATTACGGGTGCGCAACGTAATGGTGAATTTACAGGTACATGATGATCCTGGAAAAATCTGCCATGTGGGTGATACCCAAAAAGAACACAAAAAGGATGAACCAACCAGTACAAATTCATTTGAAACAAACATCCATCTCTAAAGACCGCACCGACATCAAGTCTATGCTTGAATGAACCTATAAAATCCATATACGGATGGTATACAATTACAATACAATCTTTGATGGCATATGATAAGTTTATTTTTAAACTACATACCTTTTACCTTATACACCTAAATTAAAGATAAGTGAAATCTCTCCCTGGTGACAGACAAATAAGAACAAAGATCCCTGCTGAAAAATCTGATAATGTTTTGCTACTACTATACTTGTCCCCTAATGATATGACTAATTCCACATATAATCAATCTGAATCCACCAGTTGAAACAATTACCTTACTAAAGTCACAACCTTATGATACATAATGAGATGCATTAATTTATGGCCGGTGCACTATGACATCTTGTCAACGTCGGTAACATCTTAACATCATTGGTTCTGCAAATGAATGTTAAACCGACACTATAATTTTTAGGGCTCCATGGCGAAGTCTAATAAAGGTAACAACTTATTAAAAAATATATATGTATATATATATATATATAATAAAACTCATGTTGATGCGATAAATCAACTGTGTAATATTGCTCATTCAAAATCACTTCTTGTGAAGTAAATCTGTACTGCTCGAACAATCATGTGAATACCTCGTAACATACCAGGCTTGTCCTAAAAGTACTTCACCTAATTGTACTCTATTCTCAATTGTTCAGGATAAACAGAACTTTAAGTTATTTATGATAATAAGTTCCCAAAAAAAAAATAAATCACGATATTTCAAATTATTAGCAATGCACCAACGAACCACATTTGTGGTATGTATATGTTTTGTTCTAGCTGGATGATTTTTCTCGATCCAACACTCTTGTAAAGGTTAACTAATACACCCAATTCGCATATCTATTATTAAAAAAAAACATATTTTGGATCTAAATTTTTTTTTTCATCTCTCAAGAACAGTTAATTTAAAAACATTATCTACATTCTGTACATCTTGATATATATTCTAACTCCCCTACCCGATATAACAGAAACGAGTTATGAATTCTCAAAGTCTTAAGTCAGTGATAATTCACATTCGAATCACATAAAATTATAATACATATTTGATCCTTTTCCCCCAACCCCTTTGAATGACTTAGTAAAGTAGGCAAGAATGTTAGTAGGTGACAGGTCGCCTTCAAGGTGCTGGTGGTGTGGTGGGTTAGCTGCGGTACACCCTGTACATAAACACTAACTGTACGTTGGATGTAGACCTGAAACCAAAGCAGTAATTAACCCGAGAAACTCTAAAATATCAATCTCATACTGTCACGAAACACCTGATCCTTAGGAACTCTAGTTAGCCCAATGTTCAGAAGGTAAACTACTATATGTGTAAACACTTTAAACTTCCTTGTATCCCTTATTCACTGTAATAACAAAAACCAAATGTTTTGTTACTGACTCATGTATATAAAATATGGTTTTGAATATATTTCACAACTCTAAGGAATCACGTGATGAATACCATCGTCAACAATGAACCGCCACTACCAACTAATGTTATGAGGGAGCTTAATCCATTACGGTCCGGGATGACCACTTCTCATCTTGTTTTCATTCCTAATACACCTTTGTATTTTCCAAGAAACACAATATTTGATACTCTCATTATCATGTGACACTATGAACGTCTGACGTCCCTTCTTAGAAGCTTCATTATTCAAGATTTCCATATTAAACTTAATTAGCTTCCTTAATCAAAATTGTTTTAGTTGCCATGTAAAAAAAACTTTAACCTAGCTATTCTAACATGTGAATGCCCTAGTAGAGGAAACCATGTAGGTTATGATGATACTGAAGCCACACGACACATGTAATGATATAACATGGGATCCTTTTCTAACCCGTTAATGAACTTAGAACTCTAGACTTTAACCGGACTGTTATACCTCATTGTCTTTTATTTACTCAAATGGTGAATCTAAACACTACACTATGATGAATCCCGTTATAAAAATCATGGCTCGAGTCTTACTATTTGAACCGGGAACACTATCCTAATATGTTAGGGAACTAAAACCATAAATGTTAAACTAGACTACAACTATCTCTCCATAAAGAATATCAAAAAAGTGAATAAATCCACTTGGTGCCAGCATACAAATCTCTTGGGAACCTTCCTCTATGAGAAAGTGGTTTGCGTATCATATACTCCCCACACACTTGTAAACATTACCCTGGGGTTAAATCTAGAATATGGTGCCCTTGAGAACACATGTTTACAGCTACATTTGTAGGATTATAATTTCCGACGAATTCATAAACACTAGTCTAAAATAACTAGGTACTTAGTACCGTAAAACCTTATGAATTACAAACAACATGCATTATACTCCAAAGGATTAGAAACATCTCATTTAGCACGAACTCTCTTGTTTTAACACCACTTCAATATGTAAACTTTGATAACATATTACTTTATGTCACACAACCACGTGTCCACTCAATTAAAAAAAAATAGAATTATCGAAGATAGAAATACTTATTAAATTTCTGATCATTTTTACTTAAAACATGCACTTCTGAACATATAAGTAGTTTCATTGTTCATCCTTCTTCATCTATTCATAGGGTTTCTATGACATCCCTGATGTTCGTGTTTTGACAACACTCTTTTTAGTAAAGCAAAGCACCTACACACGGTGGATAGTTTATTTCCTCTTTACCTCTTATACAAGTTGTCTCAGTTTAACGATCTGTATCAATATATGAACCCTTTAGTTAGGACTCGGTCATCGGGTAGTCAAATAACAACACGAAACTCATTACTCTAAATCCCCAAAACATACAGCATGGAAATCACTATTTATTAATCCCATCCAAAAAAAAAAAAAAAAACTTTGGAATCCCAACAAACCCATGATACAGTAGACCATTTGAAATCCTGCAGAGGATTGGTCTTATAGCTTATCGACTAAATCAATTCGAAGAGATAAACATGGTACACAACGTTTCTGACATCTTCCAACTAATCGAGCTCTTACATGATGGAACACTCTTCGTCCTACTTAACGAGGTTCAAATCGATTAACAACAACGCTTCATGTAAAGTCGGTTGAAATTGTAGACAAAGAATGCAAAACACTAAAACACAATAAGATCACTATAATCAAAATTGCAAGAACTTAAAACATGGACCAGAGTTTGCGTAGAAGTGTGAAAAATCGAATAAAGTACAAATATCCTGAACTATTTCAAATGGTAATGTCTAACACTAACGCTATTGGTTAAATTTCGGGACGAAATTTCTTTCAACAAGGGGATGATGTCGCAACTTGGAAAAATTATCTTTTCATTTTAGACCCTTGTACTAGCTGTATCTAATTTTCGGGACGAAAATTCTTTCAACAAGGGGATGATGTGACACCTGACAATTTTAGGTTAATTCCGTTAACAAAACTATATTAATTTATATGAATCTCAAACATGTATTTCTACTAAATGGGCTTAAAGACCCAATAAGGGCCCAATCTATTAAACAAAGCCCATTAAGATAAACGAAACTCATTATAGGCCCAGTGCATTATAGCAAATGTTCGTTCTACATATTAATATAAAAAATGCATTTTACGTACTTATAAGAAGTTGTATATTTAATCCCAAAACAAACAAACTTATTTTGTTACGAAACACGGATACCGAGCTGTAATGACATTAGCTGACATCCAAAGTAATAACCCGAGTATTAAAATACTAAAGATACTATCTTCAATTATTATATTTACTATAATCTTGATTTCGAGAGTTTAAGCGATAATTCAAATAAAATGATTAGAAACGCTACGGAAACACGTACCCGCTCAAACACGTTCAAATGATTGAAGTACTAATAAATAAAATAACATTTGGTAACGATTTGGGAAATAGATTTAGAAACCTTAGTCTCGATGATAAGTTGGACAGGAAACGATACGACACGCAGTCCCGGATGCAATGTTTAATTAGAAAGAACCCACCTCAAAACCCTACTATATAAACAACTTATTTAACACCCCACATCACTATTACAAACCCTAACTAGCCTCCACCCTCACCATTCCCGTCACTCTCAATTCAGCCCATTTCCCGGCCAATTTCCGGCCACCTCCGGCAACTTTCATGGCACAAATAATATATCAAAATCTTCGTCTCGACGAGACGCTTCTAACGGTGATAATATCATGCTCTGAATCGCAACGGTTTAAAAGATATGGGCTTAGAAAGGTTACAGCAGCAAAAGTTTCATCTTCTTCTTTGTTTTTCCGGCGATCTATCATGTTCCCCGACCTGTTGCAGCGTCAAGGACGAAGATTGCATCTGGTATGGGTTGTTTCAGGTCAGTTACGACAGTGATGATGGGTTGCTATGGGGTGTTAAAAGTGGTTCATGATGGTCGTGATGATGGCTAAGGTTGTTGCGCCATTGGTGGTAGTGAACGATTGTTGACAAAGGGTGAAACGACAGGTAAGGGCTGGTTATGTTGTTGTAATGTGATGGATTGTAGAGGTGGTGGTAGACCCGTTACAGGTTGGCAGAAGTTGTGACTAGTGGTGATAACAATGGTAGGTGATGGTAAGGTTTGATTGTCAATGGTAGCCAATGGTGGTTAGCTTTGGGTTGGTGACTACTAGTAGGGGTTATTGATTGTTCATGGTGATTGGTATTGACTATGAGTTATTATGGTTGTGTAGAGGTAAAACGGGTGTTCGATAGTATTTTATGGTTTATGACCTTGGGAGACGAGAACAAGTCAGTCACAAGGATCGGATGAAAAGGTATAAACAAGATAAATATATATAACTCATGTAATAAAGCGTTGCGGGTTATGGTATGAAATGGTATTTGGTGATGATGATTTGTGGATTGTAGAGGCTTCGGGTGTTGATTGGCCAAACATGGTCAATATTAAGGTATAACCCAAGTTAAGAGATTATTTAATTGAAATATAAAATTTCGTGAGTTGAGCTTGTAATTAAAGTAATATAAAAGTATACAAATTGTAAACCAAACGACAAATAAATATTAGTAACTTGTTTCGTGAACTTGATAAATATGACACGAACATGACGGTTAGTGGAACATTATTTTAAAACACAAGACCAAATGACAACTACTACACTAATAGTTAAACCGTGGTGTGAGTACCTTTTGTATCGTCATATATTATTATACTATGAACAAAACATGTGGACCTATTAATAAAGATTATCTAGCGTGTTGAAATAAAGCAAAACATTGTTATTGGAACAAGATCATGGACCAAACTAGCTACAATAATAAATCACTACACTTTAACTAGTACAACGAGCTCAACCGCGTGTGTATGATAAACATCGTGCTAATATTAGATATTATATAATATGTGTACAATAGGGACCTTATTGATGATTGAAGGCTTGTGCATTGGTGCTTATGTGAACATTCCAACACTTATGTGCATACGTGTTCTAGCTGACTATCGAAGGTGAGTTCACTAAACCGCACTTTTACTGTTATACCCTTTTATGGGTTGAACTCGGACTTTTACTATGATACCCTTTCATGGGCTGAACTCGGACGAATACTTTTACGGATTTACAAATTCTGTATGTCGCATGTCTGGATTAGAGCAACTTTTATTTTGTTCATGAAAGTCCTCATGGATACCTAGTTGACCGTTAGTATTTGTGAAATAGCGGGGAAATTTTGAGTAGTACTACTGGTTTGACAAACCCCACCCGGGCTAGTCGCGCTAGCACGACAGAAGGACCTGTCGAACGGGTGTTGAATGACCTAACATACTTACAGTGCATCCTGCTGGGATGTACGAACAGGCAAACTGCACTTAATGTGTACATACGTCAGCTTCGGTCAGATACATTACGCCTCTAAGGACATGTGCTGTAGATTAGCTACCTACAATGACATACTTAATTTATATTTCTGCTTGCAACTGAACTTACTTGATTTTATACTTACTATGTGAACTCACCAACCGTCGTGTTGACACTTGTTAGACTTTCACTTTTACAGGTCACTGAGGTACCACGCACTTAGGACATGACATGGAGTCACGGCTTTTCATTTGAACATTTTCATGCATTACAAACCATGTTTTGAGTTTAATGACTATTTAGACTTTGTATCTCGTTTTGGGCGTGTGTACTGCGCATTTAGTTTCCATTTAATACTTTGACATTACATTTCGATTACGCTTCCGCAAGCTTTTAAACGGTAACTCTGTATTTAATTTCTCATTTAATGAGACACGTATGTTTTAAATTCATATAGTGTCGTTTGGTGTAACTAATGACTGAGATCCTGGTTTGTCACGCACTTAACAGTAAAATTCCGTTAGTGGATTTTGGGGTGTGACAACCACAGGCTCAATGACTTCAACATTCTCAGTCTCCAATTCCATTGGTTCAGTTGTTTCAACAATCTCTGCCTCCTCTGAATTAGATTCAGATTCAGCACCATCATTACCACCATCATCATTATCATCTTCTTCTTCATTCTCAGACTCATTTTCATCCTCTGGATGACGAGCAAAGTACTCATCATCATCAAGTAAATTATCAGGCATCTCATCCACCAAATCCTGAGGATTTACAATCTCACCATGAGAAATATGATGATAAACACCTTCAACATCTTCTTCATTATTTGCTATATCTCTCATATAGTCAAATAAATCCACATTAGGCACATTTCCGATACTCATCTTTCTGTAAGATAGATCGTTCATGTCCTCAGTATATAAGATACCTCCAGTATAACCTTCAGTTCTGATGACAGGATAGGCAATATTAATCATCAGTTGTAAGAATCTCGGGTACATGAGAAACTTAAACCTCTTGCCTTTTACCAAAGTAAAAACAAATCCATTCATGATCCATCTTGACATGTTGAATGGTTTATTCTCAGCTATGGCAACAATCGGGGATGCAATGTCAGATGGGAAATTGTCAAAGCCTGCACTCCTCCTTGACATGCATTGTTGGACAACATAACACAGCAACTTAAACTTCTTTCCCAACTTTGCCCTATAAAACTGTGATTTTGGAAATACAGGTGGATGCCCCATATTAACAAAACACGATTGACATTCTACCATGGTCAATTCATCATTCATACCAACTTCATCATCATCTATTCTCAAGGCAGTTCTGGTTGCTTCTTCAGACACTGTCATCACCATATCACTAGCAATATTCCCTCGAACAACAGCAACACCATTATCATCTCTGATCACTTCTGCTGTTCTCCAAAAACTCTTAATTAGCCTTGCATATATGACCGGTTTGGCACACATAGCATACACATACTTTGTCTTCTTAATAAACTTGATCATATCTCTGTAACCATCAGTTTCAGGGATAGATTCATCTAGACATGCCACCAAATTGTGTTTGGGCTCAAACTTTAGATTCTCCATCTGTCAAAACAAACATAAAACATAAACAAGACAAATGTGTTAGATTCTTCATTAAAAACATATCAAAATTTTTATAAGTGTATGAACAAAAATTAAGAAGAAAAACATTCACATAATCATTTTAACCCTAAATTGATCTAACAAACTGATTTTCATCATTTTGATCAAAACAACTTTGAATTTTAATGATTATACAACATTTTTCAATTTAACAGTTTATCACTTAAGCACAAATTTGACATTTGTATGATGAAATTGTTTATCATGTTTTAATTCAGTTTTAACAAGTATTGATCACTTTTAAACAGATATTTCATCATTTTGATGTTTAACATTTAAGAGCTTCAAAGTTCATCGATGGCGGTTTTATCAGTTATGAACTATTTTGACTGATTTAGTTGGTTTTAAGGTGTTTTAGTGCAAATGAGTGATTGATTGTTGATGATCGACAGATTTTATACTTAAAACAACATTCGATTTTGGTTTTAACACACACAATCAAAGTGTCGATTCAATGATCAAAAACACTGTTCATCATCGTTTTTCATTTTATCGGTCGATTTGCAGGTTTATCAAGAACAAATTACAAGGACAATACCTTATTCAATCGATTGTACTTGTTACAGAATCAACAACTGAATATGATAATCAAAGCGATTTAAGTACAGGGGATTTGCTTGAAAGTGAATGTGAAAAATGATAAGTGTTTGTGAAGAGGCGGGTTTTTATATCGTTAACACTTTAGGTCAAACTTGAGGTGCCGGGTCAACAAAATGGATGGGTAAACATAAAAGGCCCAATAAGCCTTGCCGGGTCAAGCACTGTTGATCCGTGTCATGCACTGTTGTGACGGGTCATGTACTGTTGGGACAAGTCACAACATGTGAAACACACTTGACGGGTCAAACACTGTAGGGACGGGTAAGTCACTGTAGTGACGGGTAAAGGTTAGGAACAACTACACCTGATGCGTTTTATTCATCACCCGGCAGTATAGTAGTCTTCAAAACATCACCCGACAACCTTTCTTCATTACCCGGCAACACAGTTGCTTTTCTTTCATCCGGCTTGCTTTATTCATCACCCGGCAACATAGTTGCTTTAACTTTCACCCGGCATGCTTTTCTTCTTCACACGGCAACATAGTTGTCTTCTATATCACCCGGCATGCTTTTCTTCATTACCCGGCAACACAGTGTTATACTTTTACACGGCAAGAAGATTTCTCTTTTACCCGGCTGTATAGTGAACACTTGTCACCCGGTTGATATCTATGACTTCTTCACCCAGCTGTATTTGACATGATCTTTGCCCGGCTATACAGTGGTCATAATATCTTCACCTTTTTCTCAATCACCCGGCTCATCACACTCACAACTTTTACCCGGCTGAACAGTTGTATCTGATATTCTTTGCCCGGCTACAATACTTTGAGAATTTCCTTCACTTTTCCTCGTCTGTTGACTCTTTAAACAGCATTTATTGCACCTGCAAACATTCTCGACACATTAATTAGACAAGATATCCTTAAAAAGAATTTGTCACATGAATTATCAACAACATTAAACAAATTAATAACTTCAATTCTAATTAAAATCATTTTTCTTTTTCTTTTTCAAAAATGTTTTTGCACAACCAATTTTTCTATATCCCGAAGCAATTTCTTAAAAACAATTCACAAGACCTTGGGTTTGTTTTTAACACATCTAATACTTTTGCTTTTCATACCACATAATCTTGTTCATTCAAAAACACACTTATTCAAGATATTTTGGATTTTTGCAAAACATTTTTCTTCTTCAATTTATTCTCCCCCTAAACTTGAAATATCTTGAAATTTTTAAGTTTAACAAGGATGTCGATGTGTCAATAAAGATTCCATATGCCTGCACACACAAAGCACACACATTAAAATAAAGACATATGCAATGCAATGAATCAAAATATCGCAGTGAGATCATACCACACATTATCTGAACATGTTTTGCAAGTTTTGAATAGACATTTGACTTATGCTTGATTGAGTGATGATATGAAAACATACAAATTAGCTCGAGTTGACACACTTACTTTTTCAGTATCATGATGATATTAAGGTTCGATTAGAATGATTTATGTGACCCACATGTATACATATGTCAACATATTTCCTTATCAAACACTTCCTGAATGCATATTGTACAAAATCTGGTCACTTACAGTCATACACAGTGTGGAATCTGGGTTCTATTCGGATTTGGTCCACTTTGGGACTTCTTTTTAATTCCATCTTTGGGAATTTTTCTTTCCTATCGTTCCCCTTGGGAATCTTCTGAATTCCATTTTGGAATTTGTTTGGTGACGGTCCGCATTTGGGACTCTTTTTGTTCCATTTTGGAATCTTTTGCTGCATCTTGAAGCTCAAAAGAGACTTCGTGTGAGACTTCAGGTCTGTGGGTACCACAACAAAGAAGCTCACGATGCGGTTCATCACACTGAATAGACTACATCGTTACCCGATCATGCACAACTATCATTACAAGAAATGTATCAAAAGATATATATCTAGACATGTATAGCAATGGAACTTAACACAAAGATCATTAAGTTTATGTTGGTCAACAATCAACTTACTTGTTCAGTCTAATTGCCTGAGCTGTCTAGCACATCAATTAACATTCATCAGTCTTTATTAAAAATGATGTAACAAATAATGTCTAGTGTAACTATCATTTCTCACTTTGTGCAATATAGATTCTTATGACATGATATTTTCTTTTCTTTTTGCTTTTATATTTTGTTTTTGCTTTTCTATTTTCTTTTTCATGCACACACACAATGCAAGACATAAAATAAAAGACAACGGAATCAATATATGACATCAACTTATTATATTTTTGGCTTTTATATTTTCTGATTTTTGTTTAGTTTTTTGAGAAAAATAGAATCAATCATGATTGATTAATCATATGGATTGAATTAAGAATTCAAACCGGCCTGACAAAAAAGATTTTGTGAAAAGATCTGCCAGTTGTTTGTCGGTATGAACCTTAATCAAAATTATTAAACCCTTTTCAGAGTTGTCTCTTAAAAAGTGATATTGAATTTCGATATGTTTGGTTTTTGAGTGTTGAACAGGATTAGCAGTAATGAACATAGCAGCAGTATTGTCTATGTAAATAGGAGTTTTTAGAAAGTTAAACCCGTAGTCAAGCAATTGGTTTTGTAGCCACAAAACTTGAGAACATCCTGCAGATGCAGCGATATACTCTGCTTCAGCTGTGGATACAGAAACGTTCGTCTGCTTCTTGCATTGCCAAGAAACAAGTCTAGGACCCAGAAATTGACATCCACCAGTAGTCGATTTCCTATCAAGAGCACAACCACCAAAATCACTGTCAGAATAACTATATAATTCAAAATTTCCTTCATAAGGATACCATAACCCAAGATTCGGTTTCCCTTTAAGATATCTGAATATACGCTTCACAGCAACAAGGTGCGACTCTTTCGGATCAGACTGATATCTGGCGCACACACAAACAGCGTACATGATGTCTGGTCTTAATGCAGTAAGATACATCAGAGAACCGATCATTGATCTGTATAGTGTTTGATCAACTGCTTTGCCCTTTGGATCCGGTTGAATCTTGCAGTTCACATCAGATGGAGTTCGAATTGTCTGACAATCTTGCATTTTGAACTTTTTCAACAACTTCTCAACGAACTTTGATTGGTTGATAAATATTCCGTCAGCTGATTGTTTTACCTGTAATCCGAGAAAGAAGTTAATCTCCCCCATAGAACTCATCTGGAATCTGCACTTCATGATTTCCTCAAATTCTTTGCACATTGACGCACTGGTCGATCCGAAGATAATATCGTCCACATAAACTTGAACACATAAGAGTTCTTCATTCTCCCTCTTCATAAACAAAGTTGGATCAATCTGTCCTCTTGTAAATCCATGTTCTAGTAAATGCTTAGATAATGTCTCATACCAGATTCTTGGAGCTTGATGTAGACCATATAGAGCTTTACTCAACTTGTATACACGATGAGGATAGTCAGGATCTTCAAAACCCGGAGGTTGTCTGACATATACGTCATCTGTAATAGGTCCATACAGGAAAGCGCCTTTAACGTCCATTTGGAATACTTTAAACTTCATGAAGGAAGCATATGCAAGAAAAACGCGTATGGATTCAAGTCTTGCGACCGGAGCGAACACTTCTTCATAATCAATGCCTTCTTCTTGAGTGTATCCTTGTGCAATGACTCTTGCTTTGTTTCTCACAACAATACCACGTTCGTCTGGCTTGTTTTTGTACAACCATCTTGTACCTATCGCATTCTCTCCTTCATGTAAGTCCACTAATTTCCAAACTTCCTGTTTGCGAAACTGAAGTAATCCTCTTGCATGGCTTCAATCCAACTGTTATCTTGCAACGCCTCTGAAATGTTCTTTGGCACCACTTGAGATAGAAAACACGACTAAAGACAGACATTTGCTTGCTCAGTCTGACTTCTTGTAGTTCTCTGATTCAACGGCCCAATAATCTGAGAGACAGGATGTTTCTTGTGAATTCGATGAATTGGTATGTCACCCCCTTGCACTTGACTCTCCATATTAGACGTATTCAGATTTGGTAGATCTTGTAGAATGGAAGAAGTATGCGGTGTGAAATTCGGGACTTGATCCGGTGAATTGATGAAGTAATCAAAAGATTCTGGAACAACTTCAACATTCGGATCGGATGATGGTTGATTCTGAACAGATCCACCATCATTAGGAGAACTTTGCGGATTCACATCATCTTCAAGATTGTTTGATTCTTGATCTTCTTGAGAACCAGAAGGACCCGGAGCTTGACTGGATTTGGCATGATCAGGATTATGAAATGACATGAACGGATATTCAGAGTTGAGATTTCCATCCTCGTCATTATCAGAATCGTCACTAAAGCATCCCAAGTCACCTGATTCTTTCCTTGCTTTTCCTGAAAAATCAAATAAGTTGGAATTGAAAGATTTTGATAACGAATCTAAATCAAATAACCATTCGGGACCATGTGCCACTGAAGGAACAAATTTTCTAAAAACTTGACATTAATAGTTTCAATAACAGTATTTGTTTTGCTATTAAAAACCCGATAAGCTTTAGAAACAGACGAATATCCAAGGAAAAATCCATCGTCAGATTTTGACTCAAATTTCCCGAGATGATCATTTAAATTTAGAATCGTTACAAGACAACCAAATGCTTTCAAATAAGAAATATTCGGGTTTCTTCCAAATAACAACTCATAAGACGTTTTATTTTTATCCTGAACCAGTAATGTTCTGTTTTGCACAAAACACGCAGTAGCAATAGCTTCGTCCCAGAATGTGATAGGGATTTTGGCATCTGCGAGCATGGATCTTGCTGCTTCAATTAGTGTCCGGTTTTTCCGTTCCGCAACCCCATTCTGTTGAGGCGTTCTTGGAGCACTAAATTGTCTAGCAATTCCTTTTTCTGCACAAAACACATCAACATTAGCGTTCTTAAATTCTGTTCCATTATCACTTCGTAAAATTTTCACTTTACAATCCAACTGATTTTCAACTTTGAGGATAAATTCTTTTAAGAACTCCGCAGTTTCAGATTTAACATGCAAGAAATAAACCCAAGAAAATCTAGTGAAATCGTCAATGATGACAAAACAGTAAGACTTCTTTCCGATGCTTTGCACATTTGTTGGTCCGAAAAGATCCATATGTAGCATCTGCAAGGGTTTTGAAATGGAGTTTTCTGGCTTGGACTTAAAAGACATGCGATGCTGTTTTCCTTTCAAACATGCAGGACAGAGATCAGTTGTAGAGAAGTTCTTCGATGGGATTCCCACAGCGTGATTTCCAGTCACCAAACGATTCATGTTTCTGAAGTTTGAATGGCCCAGCCGTCTATGCCAAAGCTGACTCTCATCATTTGAAGCATGGGCAATGAGACACGTAGTTTCGGTTTCGGCATCAATCTGCAACATATCCAACTTGAATACATCACGATCTCTTGGAGCTTTCACCACTACCCATTCATTGTCGATCTTGAAACCTGGTTTGAGTATATAACAGAAAGAATCATCAAATAAAGTTGAATACGATTTATCACAAATTTGAGATACACTTAGGAAGTTAAAGTTTAACTGTGCACAGTAGTTGACTTTATCAAAACTAATGACCCCATTCGATACGGTTCCTTCTCCTGTTATCTTACCACCCGCATCACCTCCAAATGCAACGTGTGTACCATTTTTCAGCTTGAAATCCTGAAGCATGGCATGGTTTCCTGTCATATGCCGGCTACACCCACTATCAACAAACCATGAGTTGATAGGTCTTCTTGGGCGTACCTGCAATTCAACAATTACTTAGTTAGTTTGGTCAACCCAGGCCCACACGGTCTTGGGTTTTCCGAATCTATCTGCAATAGTAACTTGTTGATATTGAACGTTTTGAAAATTTGTTTCATTTAAGAGATTTTGATGCTGATAACTGTTGTTTCGCCCATTGGCGTTCATCGATTGCTTTCTTCTCAAAGCACTAAACCTTTCCTCTAGCTTAGGATCAACGTTATTTTCAAACTTTTGGTTTCTTACCATTAAAGCTCTTGGTTTAAAATTATTAACCTGCACATTCAGAATAACTATATAATTACCGATGATGTTTATGTCAGACAACCTCTTGGTTTAAAATTATTAACTGATAGTGACTTTGGTGGGTGTGCTCTTGACAGGAAATTGACTTTATCAAAGCTAATGATCCCATTTGACACAGTTCCTTCTCCAGTTATTTTTCCACCGGCATCTCCTCCAAATGCAACATGTGTACCATTTTTCAGCTTAAAGTCTTGAAGCAAGGCATGGTTGCCTGTCATATGCCGGCTACACCCACTATCAACGAACCATGAGTTAATAGGTCTTCTTGGGCGTACCTGCATTTCAACAATCACTTAGTTAGTTTGGTCAACCCAGGCCCACATGGTCTTGGGTTTTCCGAATCTATCAGTAACAGTAACTTGTTGATAATGAAGATTTTGAAAATTTGTTTCATTTGAGAGATTTTGCTGAAAACTATTTCGCCCATTGGCTTGAATCGATTGCTTTCTTCTCAAAGCACTAAACCTTTCCTCTAACTTAGGATCAAGGTTATTTTCAAATTTCTGATTTCTTACCATCAAAGGTCTCGGTTTAAAACTGTTAACCTGCACATTTCTTGATGAAAAGTTATTAGAACTTGAATTGTTTCGATTGAAGTTTCTCAAAACAGGAGAATGACTTTGACTAACATTTTGAAAACCAAAAGATTGATTTCTTTGAAAATCTGGAAACGGAGTCATTTCTCGTGATGAGTTTGTTCGAAAGAAACAATCCTTTGTGTCATGATTTCGCCTTTCACAAATATCACAAAATTTGTTATAAAAACATTCTTCTAAAGAATGGTTTCGTTTGTCACAGAAACTGCAGTACCTGTTAAAGAAACATTCAGCAGTTGCATGATTATAACGATCACAAATCTCACAATGTTTCTTGCTAATCCTAAAGAGCCGATTGTTAACTTTTGATGTTGAACCCACTCGTGATTCATTATCAGTTTTGTTCGGTTTTAGATTAACTTGATTCTTTTGTGGAGATTTTGATTGTGAATTTGCTTGCTTGGGAACTTGGTTCGATTTTAACACACCTTGTTTGGTTAACCTTTTTGATTCAATTCTTTTATCATTGACCTATTAACTCATGGTTCGTTGATAGTGGGAAGACTTAGGACCTGAACCTGTTTTCAGACCAGAGTTAGATTTGATTGGAGAATTGATTGGTTTACCATAAGATCCGTTTAAATCAAAAGTTCCTGCAGACACAAACTTAATTGTTTTTCCTTTAGACACTTTCTTTTTGACAGGTTTGACATTGTCAGTTTTAACATTTGAAGCTTTGGTATTGTCATTCGATTTTATGACACTTTTACCTTTTGACTGTTTTGTTTCAGATTGATTGACTTTCGATTTTAATTTCTGCATTTCTGCATTCGAAACTTCAGCCTTTTTCACTTCTTGCTTCTTGATTAGTTGATCAGCAACTTTTGCTTTCTGCTCATTCTTCCATTTGATGTATTCAGGATCATTGTATCCCGAAAATTCACCTTCTTCCTTCACTGTTTCTTCTGACTTCGGATTCAGTTCCGGATACTCAACAAGTTGAATCAGAACAGGCTCTGATTTGTTGCTAGCTTCATCATCAGCTTCAGTTGTCACGCCATCTTCTTCTTGCAAACTTTCAATCAACCATTCAGATCCTTCGGATTCGGATTTACTTCTTTGAATTTCTTTAAATTTTCGTTCATTTTCAGGTGAATGATCAAATTCATTGAAATTTTCAGGTAAAGTTTGTGGGATTGAATTAGGCATTGGTTCATGAGTGAAACCCAACCCTGTTTTGGTTTTGTTACCTCTTTCACTCACAAGTTGTTTAACCATTGTTTTACAACTTTTCGCTTTTGTTAATTCAACTTGTGTGACAGCATGAAAAACTTTTTCTTGTTCAAAGTTCTTTGTCATTTGTTCAAGTTGCTTTGTTACCAGTTCCAATTCCTTTAAGGTTTTGTTCCATGATTCTTTAAGTGACAAAATCTTCTCATCAGAAATTTTGTGATCAATTTTAAGTTGTTCATGAATTTTCTCATGTTTGCTTAATTTATCACCAATTTTAAAAGAATGAGTTCGATAATGTTCTATTTGTTGAATGCATTGTTCTGAACATAACCTTTCTTTCACATCAGCAGGCAATGGAACATAATTAGGGGGTAATTCAGTACTAACCTTTGGTTGTTCGGTAGATGATGAAGACTCACTGGATGTAGCCATCAGCGCAATTTCTGACTCAGATTCTTCAACAGGATCTGACTTTGCACTCCAGTCATATTCTTCTGAATCTTCACTAACAGTATCAATCACCTTGATATCTCCTTCTTCAGACCAATCCTCTTCGATTTCACATACCAGTGCCAAACTCGATGTAAGATCAGATGTGAATTGTTCTGCATATGCACTCCAGTCATAACCATCTTTCACACTAACCACCAGTGCTTTAGTTTGATCTTCTAGTTTCTTTCCTTCATCCTTCAATTCTGGCATGGGAAGACTTTGATATGGTTTCTGGAAGAAACATTGATTTCTTTGTTGATAACTTGAAGACTGTTGCGAGTTTTGACCTTGACCTTGATTCTGTCCACTTGAACTCGCTTGATCATTGTAGTTCTGATTCTTAGGAGCTTTGCATTCCCTTGAAAAATGACCATAGCAGTTACAGTTGAAACATCTGGCCTTCGATTTGTCAAAACCAACTGTCTTGTTTGTATGAGGCTTGAAACTTCGGTTAACATATGCATGCTTCTGCGTTCTATATGCAACCATCACCATCTGCCAATTCAAATCCATTTCCTCAACGTCATCAGGATCCATTTCAAAAAGATCTTGAAGAACCACATCCATTTGATTCAGATGACTTCCTTGATATGCTTGAAAGCTTGCCATGAATGCAATAAACACATTCTTTGTTTCATCATCTTGTAACAAGATGTTTATCGCATCTTTTACCTTTGCTTGAACAGTAGAACTTTGATTTTCAGATTGTGTTTGAACTTGAGCTCTTGGTGGAGATTGTGGTTGAGAATAAGTTGGTGAACTTGGAATATATGACGAATCTGTGTAAAAACTTGCACCAACGAATAAATCACCCTCATCTTCAAACTTAGTTGCATCTTGTGCAAGAAAGGCATTCTCCACAGTATTAGCAGGATTCACAATGTACTTGTACTGAGCATTTGACCCAGTTCTATCAGTGTTTCAAGAACTTTCATCAATCTCAACTTCCTCAATCTTTGCAATGAGCAGATCCAAATCCATCGGAAACTTTTCAGTATGCTTCAACAGTGTCACTGTTTGTTTCCACGATGATGGAAGAGCACATAATAATCTGTCATTCAAGTCTTGAAGATCTGTTTTTGCACCAACATTGGTCATTTCAGTAGTCAGATGAACAAACATATTCATCATCTGGTGCACAGATTCTCCAGCAATATGTTCAAATAACTCCAATTGTCTCTTCAACCTTTGTTTCTTGAGACTTCTGAGTTGTTCACCTCCTTCACATATTGACTTCAAGGCTTTGAACATTGTACAACCCGTCTGATAAGTATCTAACCTTGACAGAACTTGTAGTGGTAACCCTTTACACATCAAAGAATAGGCTTTGCTATCATTCTTCACTTTCCTTAAATCTTCAGCTGATAAATTATCTTCTGGATAAGGTTCAGTAGAGTCTTTGGTGTAGGTACTTGCACTATCCGGAGCAGTCTGTGTAGGTATGTCCTCCTTATCAATTGACTTCCAAAGATCATTATCTATTGAGCAGAGATGATGCTTCAGTCTAATCGTCCAATTTTTGAAATCTGCACGATTGACAAGTCTAGGAACACGGTTATCAGAATCATCATTAGGTGCCATTTTAACAAATTTTTTAATGAAAATATTTTTTTGTGTTTTTAAAGATTTTTGAAAAGAAACAGTTAAAATACTAAAATAAAGACAAGTAATTAAAGACAAGATAAGAAAACAAGGATTAAAACAACTAAAAATGAGTCACACGACTGAACAGTGAAAAATCCTTCTTCACCCGGCTGAACAGTAGCTTTTGTTCTTCACCCGACAGAGAGAAAAGTCTTCACACGGCTAAACAGTTGACCCGGCTTAACAGTTGTAACACTTGTATTCTTGACCCGGCAGAACAGTTACCCGGCAGAATAGTATTAACTTCACACGGCAATAACTTGACCAGGCTTGAATCTTGACACGGCAAAAAGCTTTACCCGGCTGAACAGTTGACGATCACACAGCAGCAAAGTTGTTTACCCGGCTACACAGTTTTCGATCACCAGGCTGAAATTGTTAATCACCCGGCGTAAAAGTGTATTACCCGGCACAACAGTACTTGATCCGGCTGAACAGTAACACTTTTTCCTCGTCAAATTCTTTACCCGTCTAGCACAAAATCCTTTACACGGCTGCACAGGACCTAATTGTTCACAAATCTAAGTCCAAAGGAAATTGTCTAAGTCAATTTTATCACCCGGCAAGTTAATCTTCAACCAAGTTCATACTGTTCATCATCTTCATCATGAGAATTTTTCAGGGTTTATCAAAAACTTGTCCAATTCGTTCAAAATTCACACACAAGCAGTGAAATAGTCCGATTATCAATCCCTAATCTCAATCAATCAAAAACATGATCAAATTTTGATGAATTTGAGCAAAATTCGATCGAACAGTAACTTTTTCAATCTTCTTAATTCCTCAGATCTGATGATAATCTGATGGAATTTGCACGATTGTTGTGAATTAGGAGTGATTGCGATGATAAATCACAACTAAAAACAGCAACAATTCATTCAGATCATGATTTTTGAGCAATATTGTAGTGTTTTGCTTGATGAATAGCGAAGAACACAATACCAACAGCTCTGATACCAATTGATAGGTTCAATTGGATCGATATCGCTCACAAGATCAGAATGATTCGTACAAACAAAAACAATTCAATCACAAACACAATTCATTACTAAATAATTCTCTTGTATTTGATGATCAAAGCAAATCTGCAGTACAAATGTAGGAGAAAAATAAATCACACACCCTTAGTTCTCTCTCTAAAGTGAATATGTGAATCAGACTCCCTCCTCACACTCTCTCACTACATGCTTTAAGCAACAAAATACATTTTAGGGAAAATAACAAAATAAACCCTAAACTATACATAAATGTATAAAACAAGTACAAAGTAAATCTTAATTGGAAATAACCCTAACAGAATATCTTACGACTCTGTATGCCACATTAGCACCTTGAAAAGCATGTTACTATAATGTACGACACCTCACAACACCTTACAATACAATAAGTAAACATAAAATCCATAATAAACCTAATAAATTCGTCCGAGTCTTTTGAACATAGTATTAGAAGTTAGGACATCTTAAGACTCTATATGACATATTAGCACGTTGAAAAGCACGTAAGTATGACGTAGGACGCCTTAAAGCTCCAAACAACACATTACAACACCGTACGAAACCATAAAACTCCATAATAAACCTAATGAAATTGTCCAAGTCCTTTCAAGATCGTACGATAACATCAGGACTTGTTACGACACTGTATGCGACATTAGCAACATGAAAAACAATTTATAATAATGTAGGACGCGTTACAACTTCTAAGAACACCTTACATCACCGTTCGAAACATTAAAACTCCATAATAAACATAATGAATTCATCCGAGTCATTTAATCATCGCACGACAACTTAGAATATCTTACGACTCTGTATGCCACAGTAGCAACTTGAAAAGCATGTTACTATAATGTACGACACCTCACAACTCCAAAAAACACCTTACAATACCGTAAGTAAACATAAAATCCATAATAAACCTAATGAATTCGTCCGAGTGTTTTGAACATCGTATTACAAGTTAGGACTTCTTAAGACTCTATATGACATATTAGCACGTTGAAAAGCACGTAAGTATGACGTAGGACGCCTTAAAGATACAAACAACACATGACAACACCGTACGAAACCATAAAACTCCATAATAAACCGAATGAAATTGTCCAAGTCCTTTCAAGAACGTACAATAACATCACGACTTGTTACGACACTGTATGCGATATTAGCAACATGAAAAGCAATTTATAATAATGTAGGACACGTTACAACTTCTAAGAACACCTTACATCACCGTTCGAAAGATTAAAACTCCATAATAAACCAAATGAATTACTCCGAGTCATTTAATCATCGTACGACAACTTAGAATATCTTACGACTCTGTGTGCCTCATTAGCACCTTGAAAAGCATGTTACTATAATGTACGATACCTCACAACTCGTAACAACACTTTACAATACCGTAAGTAAACATAAAATCCATAATAAACCTAATGAATTCGTCCGAGTCTTTTGAACATCGTATTACAAGTTAGGACATCTTAAGACACTATATGACATATTAGCACGTTGGAAAGCACGTAAGTATGACGGAGGATGCCTTAAAGCTCCAAACAACACATTACAACACCGTACGAAACCATAAAACTCCATAATAAACCTAATGAAATTGTCCAATTCCTTTCAAGATCGTACAATAACATCAGGACTTGTTACGACGATGTATGCGACATTAGCAACGTTAAAAGCAATTTATAATAATGAAGGACGCGTTACAACTTCTAAGAATACCTTACATCACCGTTCGAAACATTAAAACTTCTTAATAAACCTAATGAATTCCTCCGAGTCATTTAATCAGCGTACGACAACTTAGAATATGTTACGACTCTGTTTGCCACATTAGCAACTTGAAAACCACGTTACTATAATGTACGACACCTCACAAGTCCTAACAACACCTTACATTACAGTAAGTAAACAGAAAATCCATAATAAACCTAATGAATTCCTCCGAGTCATTTAATCATCGTACGACAACTTAGAATATCTTACGACTCTGTATGCCATATTAGCAACTTGAAAACCATGTTACTACAATGTACGACACCTCACATCTCGTAACAACACCATACAATACCGTAAGTAAACATAAAATCCATAATAAACCTAATGAATTCCTCCGAGTCATTTAATCATCGTACGACAACTTAGAATATCTTACAACTCTGTATGCCACATTAGCAACTTGAAAAGCATGTTACTATAATGTACGACACCTCACAACTCCTAACAACACCTTACAATACCGTAAGTAAACATAAAATCCATAATAAACGTAATGAATTCGTCCGAGTCCTTTGAACATCGTATTACAAGTTAGGTCATCTTAAGAATCTGTATGACATATTAGCACGTTGAAAAGCACGTAAGTATGACGTAGGACGCCTTAAAGCTCCAAACAACACCGTACAACACCGTGCGAAACCATAAAACTCGATAATAAACCTAATGAAATTGTCCAAGTCCTTTCAAGATCGTACAATAACATCAGGACTTGTTACGACGCTGTATGCGACATTAGCAACGTTAAAAGCAATTTATAATAATGAAGGACACGTTACAACTTCTAAGAACACCTTACATCACCGTTCGAAACATTAAAACTCCATAATAAACATAATGAATTCATCCGAGTCATTTAATCATCGCACGACAACTTAGAATATCTTACGACTCTGTATGCCACAGTAGCAACTTGAAAAGCATGTTACTATAATGTACGACACCTCACAACTCCTAAAAACACCTTACAATACCGTAAGTAAACATAAAATCCATAATAAACCTAATGAATTCGTCCGAGTGTTTTGAACATCATATTACAAGTTAGGACTTCTTAAGACTCTATATGACATATTAGCACGTTGAAAAGCACGTAAGTATGACGTAGGACGCCTTAAAGCTCCAAACAACACATTACAACACCGTACGAAACCATAAAACTCCATAATAAACCTAATGAAATTGTCCAAGTCCTTTCAACATCGTACGATAACATCAGGACTTGTTACGACACTGTATGCGACATTAGCAACATGAAAAACAATTTATAATAATGTAGGACGCGTTACAACTTCTAAGAACACCTTACATCACCGTTCGAAAGATTAAAACTCCATAATAAACCAAATGAATTACTCCGAGTCATTTAATCATCCTACGACAACTTAGAATATCTTACGACTCTATGTGCCACATTAGCACCTTGAAAAGCATGTTACTATAATGTACGATACCTCACAACTCGTAACAACACTTTACAATACTGTAAGTAAGCATAAAATCCATAATAAACCTAATGAATTCGTCCGAGTCTTTTGAACTTCGTATTACAAGTTAGGACATCTTAAGACACTATATGACATATTAGCACGTTGGAAAGCACGTAAGTATGACGGAGGATGCCTTAAAGCTCCAAACAACACATTACAACACCGTACGAAACCATAAAACTCCATAATAAACCTAATGAAATTGTCCAAGTCCTTTCAAGATCGTACGATGCCATCAGGACTTGTTACGACACTGTATGCGACATTAGCAACATGAAAAGCAATTTATAATAATGTACGACGCGTTACAACTTCTAAGAACACCTTAAATCACCGTTCGAAACATTAAAACTCCATAATAAACCTAATGAATTCCTCCGAGTCATTTAATCATCGTATGACAACTTAGAATATCTTACAACTCTGTATGCCACATTAGCAACTTGAAAAGCATGTTACTATAATGTACGACACCTCACAACTCCTAACAACATCTTACAATACCGTAAGTAAACATAAAATCCATAATAAACGTAATGAATTCGTCCGAGTCCTTTGAACATCGTATTACAAGTTAGGTCATCTTAAGAATCTGTATGACATATTAGCACGTTGAAAAGCACGTAAGTATGACGTAGGACGCCTTAAAGCTCCAAACAAAACCGTACAACACCGTGCGAAACCATAAAACTCCATAATAAACCTAATGAAATTGTCCAATTCCTTTCAAGATCGTACAATAACATCAGGACTTGTTACGACGATGTATGCGACATTAGCAACGTTAAAAGCAATTTATAATAATGAAGGACGCGTTACAACTTCTAAGAACACCTTACATCACCGTTCGAAACATTAAAACTTCTTAATAAACCTAATGAATTCCTCCGAGTCATTTAATCAGCGTACGACAACTTAGAATATGTTACGACTCTGTTTGCCACATTAGCAACTTGAAAACCACATTACTATAATGTACGACACCTCACAAGTCCTAACAGCACCTTACAATACAGTAAGTAAACAGAAAATTCATAATAAACCTAATGAATTCCTCCGAGTCATTTAATCATTGTACGACAACTTAGAATATCTTACGACTCTGTATGTCATATTAGCAACTTGAAAACCATGTTACTACAATGTACGACACCTCACAACTCGTAACAACACCTTACAATACCGTAAGTAAACATAAAATCCATAATAAACCTAATGAATTCCTCCGAGTCATTTAAACATCGTACGACAACTTAGAATATCTTACAACTCTGTATGCCACATTAGCAACTTGAAAAGCATGTTACTATAATGTACGACACCTCACAACTCCTAACAACACCTTACAATACCGTAAGTAAACATAAAATCCATAATAAACGTAATGAATTCGTCCGAGTCCTTTGAACATCGTATTACAAGTTAGGTCATCTTAAGAATCTGTATGACATATTAGCACGTTGAAAAGCACGTAAGTATGACGTAGGACGCCTTAAAGCTCCAAACAACACCGTACAACACTGTGCGAAACCATAAATCTCCATAATAATCCTAATGAAATTGTCCAAGTCCTTTCAAGATCGTACGATAACATCAGGACTTGTTACGACGCTGTATGCGACATTAGCAACATTAAAAGCAATTTATAATAATGTAGGACGCGTTACAACTTCTAAGAACACCTTACATCACCGTTCGAAACATTAAAACTTCTTAATAAACCTAATGAATTCCTCCGAGTCATTTAATCATCGTACGACAACTTAGAATATCTTACGACTCTGTATGCCACATTAGCAACTTGAAAAGCATGTTACTATAATGTACGACACCTCACAACTCCTAACAACACCTTACAATACCGTAAGTAAACATAAAATCCATAATAAACGTAATGAATTCGTCCGAGTCCTTTGAACATCGTATTACAAGTTAGGTCATCTTAAGAATCTGTATGACATATTAGCACGTTGAAAAGCACGTAAGTATGACGTAGGACGCCTTAAAGCTCCAAACAACACCGTACAACACCGTGCGAAACCTTAAAACTCCATAATAAACCTAATGAAATTGTCCAAGTCCTTTCAAGATCGTACAATAACATCAGGACTTGTAACGACGCTGTATGCGACATTAGCAACGTTAAAAGCAATGTATAATAATGAAGGACGCGTTACAACTTCTAAGAACACCTTACATCACCGTTCGAAACATTAAAACTTCTTAATAAACCTAATGAATTCCTCCGAGTCATTCAATCAGCGTACGACAAGTTAGAATATGTTACGACTCTGTTTGCCACATTAGCAACTTGAAAACCACGGTACTATAATGTACGACACCTCACAAGTCCTAACAACACCTTACAATACAGTAAGTAAACAGAAAATCCATAATAAACCTAATGAATTCCTCCGAGTCATTTAATCATCGTACGACAACTAAGAATATCTTACGACTCTGTATGCCATATTAGCAACTTGAAAACCATGTGACTATAATGTACGACACCTCACAACTCGTAACAACACCTTACAATACCGTAAGTAAACATAAAATCGCTAATAAACCTAATGAATTCCTTCGAGTCATTTAATCATCGTACGACAACTTAGAATATCTTACGACTCTGTATGCCACATTAGCAACTTGAAAAGCATGTTACTATAATGTACGACACCTCACAACTCCTAACAACTCCTTACAATACAGTAAGTAAACATAAAATCCATAATAAACGTAATGAATTTGTCCGAGTCGTTTGAACATCGTACTACAAGTTAGGTCATCTTAAGAATCTGTATGACATATTAGCACGTTGAAAAGCACGTAAGTATGACGTAGGACGCCTTAAAGCTCCAAACAACACCGTACAACACCGTGCGAAACCATAAAACTCCATAATAATCCTAATGAAATTGTCCAAGTCCTTTCAAGATCGTACGATAACATCAGGACATGTTACGACGTTGTATGTGACATTAGCATCATTAAAAGCAATTTATAATAATGTAGGACGCGTTACAACTTCTAAGAACACCTTACATCACTGTTCAAAACATTAAAACTCCATAATAAACCTAATGAATTCCTACGAGTCATTTAATCAGCGTTCGACAACTTAGAATATCTTACGACTCTGTATGCCACATTAGCAACTTGAAAACCATGTTACTATAATGTACGGCACCTCACAACTCCTAACAACACCTTACAATACCGTAAGTAAACATAAAATCCATAATAAACCTAATGAATTCCTCCGAGTCATTTAATCATCGTACGACAACTTAGAATATCTTACGACTCTGTATGCCACATTAGCAACTTGAAAAGCATGTTACTATAATGTACGACACCTCACAACTCCTAACAACATCTTACAATACCGTAAGTAAACATAAAATCCATAATAAACGTAATGAATTCGTCCGAGTCCTTTGAACATCGTATTACAAGTTAGGTCATCTTAAGAATCTGTATGACATATTAGCACGTTGAAAAGCACGTAAGTATGACGTAGGACGCCTTAAAGCTCCAAACAACACCGTACAACACCGTGCGAAACCTTAAAACTCCATAATAAACCTAATGAAATTGTCCAAGTCCTTTCAAGATCGTACAATAACATCAGGACTTGTAACGACGCTGTATGCGACATTAGCAACGTTAAAAGCAATGTATAATAATGAAGGACGCGTTACAACTTCTAAGAACACCTTACATCACCGTTCGAAACATTAAAACTTCTTAATAAACCTAATGAATTCCTCCGAGTCATTCAATCAGCGTACGACAAGTTAGAATATGTTACGACTCTGTTTGCCACATTAGCAACTTGAAAACCACGGTACTATAATGTACGACACCTCACAAGTCCTAACAACACCTTACAATACAGTAAGTAAACAGAAAATCCATAATAAACCTAATGAATTCCTCCGAGTCATTTAATCATCGTACGACAACTAAGAATATCTTACGACTCTGTATGCCATATTAGCAACTTAAAAACCATGTGACTATAATGTACGACACCTCACAACTCGTAACAACACCTTACAATACCGTAAGTAAACATAAAATCGCTAATAAACCTAATGAATTCCTTCGAGTCATTTAATCATCGTACGACAACTTAGAATATCTTACGACTCTGTATGCCACATTAGCAACTTGAAAAGCATGTTACTATAATGTACGACACCTCACAACTCCTAACAACTCCTTACAATACAGTAAGTAAACATAAAATCCATAATAAACGTAATGAATTTGTCCGAGTCGTTTGAACATCGTACTACAAGTTAGGTCATCTTAAGAATCTGTATGACATATTAGCACGTTGAAAAGCATGTAAGTATGACGTAGGACGCCTTAAAGCTCCAAACAACACCGTACAACACCGTGCGAAACCATAAAACTCCATAATAATCCTAATGAAATTGTCCAAGTCCTTTCAAGATCGTACGATAACATCAGGACTTGTTACGACGTTGTATGTGACATTAGCATCATTAAAAGCAATTTATAATAATGTAGGACGCGTTACAACTTCTAAGAACACCTTACATCACTGTTCAAAACATTAAAACTCCATAATAAACCTAATGAATTCCTACGAGTCATTTAATCAGCGTTCGACAACTTAGAATATCTTACGACTCTGTATGCCACATTAGCAACTTGAAAACCATGTTACTATAATGTACGGCACCTCACAACTCCTAACAACACCTTACAATACCGTAAGTAAACATAAAATCCATAATAAACCTAATGAATTCCTCCGAGTCATTTAATCATCGTACGACAACTTAGAATATCTTACGACTCTGTATGCCACATTAGCAACTTGAAAAGCATGTTACTATAATGTACGACACCTCACAACTCCTAACAACATCTTACAATACCGTAAGTAAACATAAAATCCATAATAAACGTAATGAATTCGTCCGAGTCCTTTGAACATCGTATTACAAGTTAGGTCATCTTAAGAATCTGTATGACATATTAGCACGTTGAAAAGCACGTAAGTATGACGTAGGACGCCTTAAAGCTCCAAACAAAACCGTACAACACCGTGCGAAACCATAAAACTCCATAATAAACCTAATGAAATTGTCCAATTCCTTTCAAGATCGTACAATAACATCAGGACTTGTTACGACGATGTATGCGACATTAGCAACGTTAAAAGCAATTTATAATAATGAAGGACGCGTTACAACTTCTAAGAACACCTTACATCACCGTTCGAAACATTAAAACTTCTTAATAAACCTAATGAATTCCTCCGAGTCATTTAATCAGCGTACGACAACTTAGAATATGTTACGACTCTGTTTGCCACATTAGCAACTTGAAAACCACATTACTATAATGTACGACACCTCGCAAGTCCTAACAGCACCTTACAATACAGTAAGTAAACAGAAAATTCATAATAAACCTAATGAATTCCTCCGAGTCATTTAATCATTTTACGACAACTTAGAATATCTTACGACTCTGTATGCCATATTAGCAACTTGAAAACCATGTTACTACAATGTACGACACCTCACAACTCGTAACAACACCTTACAATACCGTAAGTAAACATAAAATCCATAATAAACCTAATGAATTCCTCCGAGTCATTTAAACATCGTACGACAACTTAGAATATCTTACAACTCTGTATGCCACATTAGCAACTTGAAAAGCATGTTACTATAATGTACGACACCTCACAACTCCTAACAACACCTTACAATACCGTAAGTAAACATAAAATCCATAATAAACGTAATGAATTCGTCCGAGTCCTTTGAACATCGTATTACAAGTTAGGTCATCTTAAGAATCTGTATGACATATTAGCACGTTGAAAAGCACGTAAGTATGACGTAGGACGCCTTAAAGCTCCAAACAACACCGTACAACACTGTGCGAAACCATAAATCTCCATAATAATCCTAATGAAATTGTCCAAGTCCTTTCAAGATCGTACGATAACATCAGGACTTGTTACGACGCTGTATGCGACATTAGCAACATTAAAAGCAATTTATAATAATGTAGGACGCGTTACAACTTCTAAGAACACCTTACATCACCGTTCGAAACATTAAAACTTCTTAATAAACCTAATGAATTCCTCCGAGTCATTTAATCATCGTACGACAACTTAGAATATCTTACGACTCTGTATGCCACATTAGCAACTTGAAAAGCATGTTACTATAATGTACGACACCTCACAACTCCTAACAACACCTTACAATACCGTAAGTAAACATAAAATCCATAATAAACGTAATGAATTCGTCCGAGTCCTTTGAACATCGTATTACAAGTTAGGTCATCTTAAGAATCTGTATGACATATTAGCACGTTGAAAAGCACGTAAGTATGACGTAGGACGCCTTAAAGCTCCAAACAACACCGTACAACACCGTGCGAAACCTTAAAACTCCATAATAAACCTAATGAAATTGTCCAAGTCCTTTCAAGATCGTACAATAACATCAGGACTTGTAACGACGCTGTATGCGACATTAGCAACGTTAAAAGCAATGTATAATAATGAAGGACGCGTTACAACTTCTAAGAACACCTTACATCACCGTTCGAAACATTAAAACTTCTTAATAAACCTAATGAATTCCTCCGAGTCATTCAATCAGCGTACGACAAGTTAGAATATGTTACGACTCTGTTTGCCACATTAGCAACTTGAAAACCACGGTACTATAATGTACGACACCTCACAAGTCCTAACAACACCTTACAATACAGTAAGTAAACAGAAAATCCATAATAAACCTAATGAATTCCTCCGAGTCATTTAATCATCGTACGACAACTAAGAATATCTTACGACTCTGTATGCCATATTAGCAACTTGAAAACCATGTGACTATAATGTACGACACCTCACAACTCGTAACAACACCTTACAATACCGTAAGTAAACATAAAATCGCTAATAAACCTAATGAATTCCTTCGAGTCATTTAATCATCGTACGACAACTTAGAATATCTTACGACTCTGTATGCCACATTAGCAACTTGAAAAGCATGTTACTATAATGTACGACACCTCACAACTCCTAACAACTCCTTACAATACAGTAAGTAAACATAAAATCCATAATAAACGTAATGAATTTGTCCGAGTCGTTTGAACATCGTACTACAAGTTAGGTCATCTTAAGAATCTGTATGACATATTAGCACGTTGAAAAGCACGTAAGTATGACGTAGGACGCCTTAAAGCTCCAAACAACACCGTACAACACCGTGCGAAACCATAAAACTCCATAATAATCCTAATGAAATTGTCCAAGTCCTTTCAAGATCGTACGATAACATCAGGACTTGTTACGACGTTGTATGTGACATTAGCATCATTAAAAGCAATTTATAATAATGTAGGACGCGTTACAACTTCTAAGAACACCTTACATCACTGTTCAAAACATTAAAACTCCATAATAAACCTAATGAATTCCTACGAGTCATTTAATCAGCGTTCGACAACTTAGAATATCTTACGACTCTGTATGCCACATTAGCAACTTGAAAACCATGTTACTATAATGTACGGCACCTCACAACTCCTAACAACACCTTACAATACCGTAAGTAAACATAAAATCCATAATAAACCTAATGAATTCCTCCGAGTCATTTAATCATCGTACGACAACTTAGAATATCTTACGACTCTGTATGCCACATTAGCAACTTGAAAACCATGTTACTATAATGTACGGCACCTAACAACTCCTTACAACACCTTACAATACCGTAAGTAAACATAAAATCCATAATAAACCTAATGAATTCCTCCGAGTCATTTAATCATCGTACGACAACTTAGAATATCTTACGACTCTGTATGCCACATTAGCAACTTGAAAACCATGTTACTATAATGTACGACACCTCACAACTCATAACAACACCTTACAATACCGTAAGTAAACATAAAATCCATAATAAACCTAATTAATTCCTCCGAGTCATTTAATCATCGTACGACAACTTAGAATATCTTACGACTCTGTATGCCACATTAGCAATTTGAAAAGCATGTTACTATAATGTACGACACCTCACAACTCTTAACAACACCTTACAATACCGTAAGTAAACATAAAATCCATAATAAACCTAATGAATTCGTCCGAGTCTTTTGAACATCGTATTACAAATTAGGACATCTTAAGACTCTATATTACATATTAGCACGTTGAAAAGCACGTACGTATGACGTAGGACGCCTTAAAGCTACAAACAACACATTACAACACCGTACGAAACAATAAAACTCCATAATAAACCTAATGAAAATGTCCAAGTCCTTTCAAGATCGTACGATAACATCAGGACTTGTTACGACACTGTATGCGACATTAGCAACATGAAAATCAATTTATAATAATGTAGGACGCGTTACAACTTCTAAGAACACCTTACATCACCGTTCGAAAGATTAAAACTCCATAATAAACCTAATGAATTCCTCCGAGTCGTTTAATCATCGTACGACAACTTAGAATATCTTACGATTCTGTATGCCACATTAGCAACTTGAAAAGCATGTTACTATAATGTACGACACCTCACAACTCCTAACAACACCTTACAATACCGTAAGTAAACATAAAATCCATAATGAACCCAATGAATTCATCCGAGTCTTTTGAACATCGTATTACAAGTTAGGACATCTTAAGACTCTATATGACATATTAGCACGTTGAAAAGCACGTAAGTATGACGTAGGACGCCTTAAAGCTACAAACAACACATTACAACACCGTACGAAACCATAAAACTCCATAATAAACCTAATGAAATTGTCCAAGTCCTTTCAAGATCGTACAATAACATCAGGACTTGTTACGACACTGTATGCGACATTAGCAACATTAAAAGCAATTTATAATAATGTAGGACGCGTTACAACTTCTAAGAACACCTTACATCACCGTTCGAAACATTAAAACTTCTTAATAAACCTAATGAATTCCTCCGAGTCATTTAATCATCGTACGACAACTTAGAATATCTTACGACTCTGTATGCCACATTAGCAACTTGAAAAGCATGTTACTATAATGTACGACACCTCACAACTCCTAACAACACCTTACAATACCGTAAGTAAACATAAAATCCATAATAAACGTAATGAATTCGTCCGAGTCCTTTGAACATCGTATTACAAGTTAGGTCATCTTAAGAATCTGTATGACATATTAGCACGTTGAAAAGCACGTAAGTATGACGTAGGACGCCTTAAAGCTCCAAACAACACCGTACAACACCGTGCGAAACCTTAAAACTCCATAATAAACCTAATGAAATTGTCCAAGTCCTTTCAAGATCGTACAATAACATCAGGACTTGTAACGACGCTGTATGCGACATTAGCAACATGAAAAGCAATTTATAACAATGTAGGACGCGTTACAACCTCTAAGAACACCTTACATCACCGTTCGAAAGATTAAAACTCCATAATAAACCTAATGAATTCCTCCGAGTCATTTAATCATCGTACGACAACTTAGAATATCTTACGACTCTGTATGCCACATTAGCACCTTGAAGAGCATGTTACTATAATGTACGATACCTCACAACTCGTAACAACACCTTACAATACCGTAAGTAAACATAAAATCCATAATAAACCTAATGAATTCTTCCGAGTCTTTTGAACATCGTATTACAAGTTAGGACATCTTAAGACACTATATGACATATTAGCACGTTGAAAAGCACGTAAGTATGACGGAGGACGCCTTAAAGCTCCAAACAACACATTACAACACCGTACGAAACCATAAAACTCCATAATAAACCTAATGAAATTGTCCAAGTCCTTTCAAGATCGTAGGATAACATCAGTACTTGTTACGACAATGTATGCGACATTAGCAACATGAAAAGCAATTTATAACAATGTAGGACGCGTTACAACTTCTAAGAACACCTTACATCACCGTTCGAAAGATTAAAACTCCATAATAAACCTAATGAATTCCTCCGAGTCATTTAATCATCGTACGACAACTTAGAATATCTTACGACTTTGTATGCCACATTAGCATCTTGAAAAGCATGTTACTATAATGTACGATACTCACAACTCGTAACAACACCTTACAATACCGTAAGTAAACATTAAAATCCATAATAAACCTAATGAATACTTCCGAGTCTTTTGAACATCGTATTACAAGTTAGGACATCTTTAGACTCTATATGACATATTAGCACGTTGAAAAGCACGTAAGTATGACGTAGGACGCCTTAAAGCTGCAAACAACACCTTACAACACCGTATGAAACCATAAAACTCCATAATAAACCTAATGAAATTGTCCAAGTCCTTTCAAGATCGTACGATAACATCAGGACTTGTTACGTCACTGTATGCGACATTAGTAACATGAAAAGAAATTTATAATAATGTAGGACGCGTTACAACTTCTAAGAACTCCTTACATCACCGTTCGAAAGATTAAAACTCCATAATAAACCTAATGAATTCCTCCGAGTCATTTAATCATAGTACGACAACTTAGAATATCTTACGACTCTATATGCCACATTAGCACCTTGAAGAGCATGTTACTATAATGTACGATACCTCACAACTCGTAACAACACCTTACAATACCGTAAGTAAACATAAAATCAATAATAAACCTAATGAATACTTCCGAGTCTTTTGAACATCGTATTACAAGTTAGGACATCTTAAGACACTATATGACATATTAGCACGTTGAAAAGCACGTAAGTATGACGTAGGACGCCTTAAAGCTCCAAACAACACATTACAACACCGTACGAAACCATAAAACTCCATAATAAACCTAATGAAATTGTCCAAGTCCTTTCAAGATCGTACGATAACATCAGGACTTGTTACGACACTGTATGCGACATTAGCAACATGAAAAGCAATTTATAATAATGTAGGACGCGTTACAACTTCTAAGAACACCTTACATCACCGTTCGAAAGATTAAAACTCCATAATAAACCTAATGAATTCCTCCGAGTCATTTAATCATCGTACGACAACTTAGAATATCTTACGACTCTGTATGCCACATTAGCACCTTGAAGAGCATGTTACTATAATGTACGATACCTCACAACTCGTAACAACACCTTACAATACCGTAAGTAAACATAAAATCCATAATAAACCTAATGAATACTTCCGAGTCTTTTGAACATCGTATTACAAGTTAGGACATCTTAAGACACTATATGACATATTAGCACGTTGAAAAGCACGTAAGTATGACGGAGGACGCCTTAAAGCTCCAAACAACACCTTACAACACCGTTTGAAACCATAAAACTCCATAATAAACCTAATGAAATTATCCATGTCCTTTCAAGATCGTACGATAACATCAGGACTTGTTACGACACTGTATGCGACATTAGCAACATGAAAAGCAATTTATAACAATGTAGGACGCGTTACAACTTCTAAGAACACCTTACATCACCGTTCGAAAGATTAAAACTCCTTTATAAACCTAATGAATTCCTCCGAGTCATTTAATTATCGTACGACAACTTAGAATATCTTACGACTCTGTATGCCACATTAGCACCTTGAAGAGCATGTTACTATAATGTACGATACCTCACAACTCGTAACAACACCTTACAATACCGTAAGTAAACATAAAATCCATAATAAACCTAATGAATACTTTCGAGTCTTTTGAACATCGTATTACAAGTTAGGACATTTTAAGACACTATATGACATATTAGCACGTTGAAAAGCATGTAAGTATGACGGAGGACGCCTTAAAGCTCCAAACAACACCTTACAACACCGTTTGAAACCATAAAACTCCATAATAAACCTAATGAAATTATCCATGTCCTTTCAAGATCGTACGATAACATCAGGACTTGTTACGACACTGTATGCGACATTAGCAACATGAAAAGCAATTTATAACAATGTAGGACGCGTTACAACTTCTAAGAACACCTTACATCACCGTTCGAAAGATTAAAACTCCATAATAAACCTAATGAATTCTTCCGAGTCATTTAATCATCGTACGAAAACTTAGAATATCTTACGACTCTGTATGCCACATTAGCACCTTGAAAAGCATGTTACTATAATGTACGATACTCACAACTCGTAACAACACCTTACAATACCGTAAGTAAACATTAAAATCAATAATAAACCTAATGAATTCGTCCAAGTCTTTTGAACATCGTATTACAAGTTAGGACATCTTTAGACTCTATATGACATATTAGCACGTTGAAAAGCACGTAAGTATGACGTAGGACGCCTTAAAGCTGCAAACAACACCTTACAACACCGTTTGAAACCATAAAACTCCATAATAAACCTAATGAAATTGTCCAAGTCCTTTCAAGATCGTACGATAACATCAGGACTTGTTACGACACTGTATGCGACATTAGCAACATGAAAAGCAATTTATAATAATGTAGGACGCGTTACAACTTCTAAGAACACCTTACATCACCGTTCGAAAGATTAAAACTCCATAATAAACCTAATGAATTCCTCCGAGTCATTTAATCATCGTACGACAACTTAGAATATCTTACGACTCTGTATGCCACATTAGCACCTTGAAGAGCATGTTACTATAATGTACGATACCTCACAACTCGTAACAACACCTTACAATACCGTAAGTAAACATAAAATCCATAATAAACCTAATGAATACTTCCGAGTCTTTTGAACATCGTATTACAAGTTAGGACATCTTAAGACACTATATGACATATTAGCACGTTGAAAAGCACGTAAGTATGACGGAGGACGCCTTAAAGCTCCAAACAACACCTTACAACACCGTTTGAAACCATAAAACTCCATAATAAACCTAATGAAATTGTCCAAGTCCTTTCAAGATCGTACAATAACATCAGGACTTGTTACGACACTGTATGCGACATTAGCAACATGAAATGCAATTTATAACAATGTAGGAAACGTTACAACTTCTAAGAACACCTTACATCACCGTTCGAAAGATTAAAACTCCATAATAAACCTAATGAATTCCTCCGAGTCAATTAATTATCGTACGACAACTTAGAATATCTTACGACTCTGTATGCCACATTAGCACCTTGAAGAGCATGTTACTATAATGTACGATACCTCACAACTCGTAACAACACCTTACAATACCTTAAGTAAACATAAAATCTATAATAAACCTAATTAATTCTTCCGAGTCTTTTGAACATCGTATTACAAGTTAGGACATCTTAAGACACTATATGACATATTAGCACGTTGAAAAGCACGTAAGTATGACGGAGGACGCCTTAAAGCTCCAAACAACACATTACAACACCGTACGAAACCATAAAACTCCATATTAAACCTAATGAAATTGTCCAAGTCCTTTCAAGATCGTACGATAACATCAGGACTTGTTACGACACTGTATGCGACATTAGAAACATGAAAAGCAATTTATAACAATGTAGGACGCGTTACAACTTCTAAGAACACCTTACATCACCGTTCGAAAGATTAAAACTCCATAATAAACCTAATGAATTACTCCGAGTCATTTAATCATCGTACGAAAACTTAGAATATCTTACGACTCTGTATGCCACATTAGCACCTTTAAAAGCATGTTACTATAATATACGATACTCACAACTCGTAACAACACCTTACAATACCGTAAGTAAACATTAAAATCCATAATAAACCTAATGAATTCGTCCAAGTCTTTTGTACATCGTATTACAAGTTAGGACATCTTTAGACTCTAAATGACATATTAGCACGTTGAAAAGCACGTAAGTATGACGTAGGACGCCTTAAAGCTGCAAACAACACCGTATGAAACCATAAAACTCCATAGTAAACCTAATGAAATTGTCCAAGTCCTTTCAAGATCGTACGATAACATACGGACTCGTTACGACACTGTATGCGACATTAGCAACATGAAAAGCAATTTATAATAATGTAGGACGCGTTACAACTTCTAAGAACACCTTACATCACCGTTCGAAAGATTAAAACTCCATAATAAACCTAATGAATTCCTCCGAGTCATTTAATCATCGTACGACAACTTAGAATATCTTACGACTCTGTATGCCACATTAGCACCTTGAAGAGCATGTTACTATAATGTACGATACCTCACAACTCGTAACAACACCTTACAATACCGTAAGTAAACATAAAATCTATAATAAACCTAATGAATTCTTCCGAGTCTTTTGAACATGGTATTACAAGTTAGGACATCTTAAGACACTATATGACATATTAGCACGTTGAAAAGCTCGTAAGTATGACGGAGGACGCCTTAAAGCTCCAAACAACACATTACAACACCGTACGAAACCATAAAACTCCATAATAAACCTAATGAAATTGTCCAAGTCCTTTCAAGATCCTACGATAACATCAGGACTTGTTACGACACTGTATGCGACATTAGCAACATGAAAAGCAATTTATAACAATGTAGGACGCGTTACAACTTCTAAGAACACCTTACATCACCGTTCGAAAGATTAAAACTCCATAATAAACCTAATGAATTCCTCCGAGTCATTTAATTATCGTACGACAACTTAGAATATCTTACGACTCTGTATGCCACATTAGCACCTTGAAGAGCATGTTACTATAATGTACGATACCTCACAACTCGTAACAACACCTTACAATACCTTAAGTAAACATAAAATCTATAATAAACCTAATTAATTCTTCCGAGTCTTTTGAACATCGTATTACAAGTTAGGACATCTTAAGACACTATATGACATATTAGCACGTTGAAAAGCACATAAGTATGACGGAGGACGCCTTAAAGCTCCAAACAACACATTACAACACCGTACGAAACCATAAAACTCCATAATAAACCTAATGAAATAGTCCAAGTCCTTTCAAGATCGTACGATAACATCAGGACTTGTTACGACACTGTATGCGACATTAGCAACATGAAAAGCAATTTAGAACAATGTAGGACGCGTTACAACTTCTAAGAACACCTTACATCACCGTTCGAAAGATTAAAACTCCATAATAAACCTAATGAATTCCTCCGAGTCATTTAATCATCGTACGAGAACTTAGAATATCTTACGACTCTATATGCCACATTAGCATCTTGAAAAGCATGTTACTATAATGTACGATACTCACAACTCGTAACAACACCTTACAATACCGTAAGTAAACATTAAAATCCATAATAAACCTAATGAATACTTCCGAGTCTTTTGAACATCGTATTACAAGTTAGGACATCTTTAGACTCTATATGACATATTAGCACGTTGAAAAGCACGTAAGTATGACGTAGGACGCCTTAAAGCTGCAAACAACACCTTACAACACCGTATGAAACCATAAAACTCGATTCTAAACCTAATGAAATTGTCCAAGTTCTTTCAAGATCGTACGATGACATCAGGACTTGTTACGACACTGTATGCGACATTAGCAACATGAAAAGCAATTTATAATAATGTAGGACGCGTTACAACTTCTAAGAACACCTTACATCACCGTTCGAAAGATTAAAACTCCATAATAAACCTAATGAATTCCTCCGAGTCATTTAATCATCGTACGACAACTTAGAATATCTTACGACTCTGATTGCCACATTAGCACCTTGAAAAGCATGTTACTATAATGTACGATACTCACAACTCGTAACAACACCTTACAATACCGTAAGTAAACATTAAAATCCATAATAAACCTAATGAATACTTCCGAGTCTTTTGAACATCATATTACAAGTTAGGACATCTTAAGACACTATATGACATATTAGGACGTTGAAAAGCACGTAAGTAAGACGGAGGACGCCTTAAAGCTCCAAACAACACATTACAACACCGTACGAAACCATAAAACTCCATAATAAACCTAATGAAATTGTCCAAGTCCTTTCAAGATCGTACGATAACATCAGGACTTGTTACGACACTGTATGTGACATTAGCAACATGAAAAGCAATTTATAATAATGTAGGACGCGTTACAACTTCTAAGAACACCTTACATCACCGTTCGAAAGATTAAAACTCCATAATAAACCTAATGGATTCCTCCGAGTCATTTAATCATCGTACGACAACTTAGAATATCTTACGACTCTGTATGCCACATTAGCACCTTGAAGAGCATGTTACTATAATGTACGATACCTCACAACTCGTAACAACACCTTACAATACCGTAAGTAAACATAAAATCCATAATAAACCTAATGAATACTTCCGAGTCTTTTGAACATCGTATTACAAGTTAGGACATCTTAAGACACTATATGACATATTAGCACGTTGAAAAGCACGTAAGTATGACGGAGGACGCCTTAAAGCTCCAAACAACACCTTACAACACCGTTTGAAACCATAAAACTCCATAATAAACCTAATGAAATTGTCCAAGTCCTTTCAAGATCGTACAATAACATCAGGACTTGTTACGACACTGTATGCGACATTAGCAACATGAAAAGTAATTTATAACAATGTAGGAAACGTTACAACTTCTAAGAACACCTTACATCACCGTTCGAAAGATTAAAACTCCATAATAAACCTAATGAATTACTCCGAGTCATTTAATCATCGTACGAAAACTTAGAATATCTTACGACTCTGTATGCCACATTAGCACCTTTAAAAGCATGTTACTATAATGTACGATACTCACAACTCGTAACAACACCTTACAATACCGTAAGTAAACATTAAAATCCATAATAAACCTAATGAATTCGTCCAAGTCTTTTGAACATCGTATTACAAGTTAGGACATCTTTAGACTCTATATGACATATTAGCACGTTGAAAAGCACGTAAGTATGACGTAGGACGCCTTAAAGCTGCAAACAACACCTTACAACACCGTATGAAACCATAAAACTCGATAATAAACCTAATGAAATTGTCCAAGTCCTTTCAAGATCGTATGATAACATCAGGACTTGTTACGACACTGTATGCGACATTAGCAACATGAAAAGCAATTTATAATAATGTAGGACGCGTTACAACTTCTAAGAACACCTTACATCACCGTTCGAAAGATTAAAACTCCATAATAAACCTAATGAATTCCTCCGAGTCATTTAATCATCGTACGACAACTTAGAATATCTTACGACTCTGTATGCCACATTAGCACCTTGAAAAGCATGTTACTATAATGTACGATACTCACAACTCGTAACAACACCTTACAATACCGTAAGTAAACATTAAAATCCATAATAAACCTAATGAATACTTCCGAGTCTTTTGAACATCATATTACAAGTTAGGACATCTTAAGACACTATATGACATATTAGGACGTTGAAAAGCACGTAAGTAAGACGGAGGACGCCTTAAAGCTCCAAACAACACATTACAACACAGTACGAAACCATAAAACTCCATAATAAACCTAATGAAATTGTCCAAGTCCTTTCAAGATCGTACGATAACATCAGGACTTGTTACGACACTGTATGTGACATTAGCAACATGAAAAGCAATTTATAATAATGTAGGACGCGTTACAACTTCTAAGAACACCTTACATCACCGTTCGAAAGATTAAAACTCCATAATAAACCTAATGAATTCCTCCGAGTCATTTAATCATCGTACGACAACTTAGAATATATTACGACTCTGTATGCCACATTAGCACCTTGAAAAGCATGTTACTATAATGTACGATACTCACAACTCGTAACAACACCTTACAATACCGTAAGTAAACATTAAAATCCATAATAAACCTAATGAATACTTCCGAGTCTTTTGAACATCGTATTACAAGTTAGGACATCTTTAGAATCTATATGACATATTAGCACGTTGAAAAGCACGTAAGTATGACGTAGGACGCCTTAAAGCTGCAAACAACACCTTACAACACCGTATAAAACCATAAAACTCCATAATAAACCTAATGAAATTGTCCAAGTCCTTTCAAGATCGTACGATAACATCAGGACTTGTTACGACACTGTATGCGACATTAGCAACATGAAAAGCAATTTATAATAATGTAGGACGCGTTACAACTTCTAAGAACACCTTACATCACCGTTCGAAAGATTAAAACTCCATAATAAACCTAATGAATTCCTCCGAGTCATTTAATCATCGTACGACAACTTAGAATATATTACGACTCTGTATGCCACATTAGCACCTTGAAAATCATGATACTATAATGTACGATACTCACAACTCGTAACAACACCTTACAATACCGTAAGTAAACATTAAAATCCATAATAAACCTAATGAATACTTCCGAGTCTTTTGAACATCGTATTACAAGTTAGGACATCCTTAGAATCTATATGACATATTAGCACGTTGAAAAGCACGTAAGTATGACGTAGGACGCCTTAAATCTGCAAACAACACCTTACAACACCGTATGAAACCATAAAACTCCATAATAAACCTAATGAAATTGTCCAAATCCTTTCAAGATCGTACGATAACATCAGGACTTGTTACGACACTGTATGCGACATTAGCAACATGAAAAGCAATTTATAATAATGTAGGACGCGTTACAACTTCTAAGAACACCTTACATCAACGTTCGAAAGATTAAAACTCCATAATAAACCTAATGAATTCCTCCGAGTCATTTAATCATCGTACGACAACTTAGAATATCTTACGACTCTATATGCCACATTAGCACCTTGAAAAGCATGTTACTATAATGTACGATACTCACAACTCGTAACAACACCTTACAATACCGTAAGTAAACATTAAAATACATAATAAACCTAATGAATACTTCCGAGTCTTTTGAACATCGTATTACAAGTTAGGACATCTTTAGAATCTATATGACATATTAGCACGTTGAAAAGCACGTAAGTATGACGTAGGACGCCTTAAAGCTGTAAACAACACCTTACAACACCGTATGAAACCATAAAACTCCATAATAAACCTAATGAAATTGTCCAAGTCCTTTCAAGATCGTACGATAACATCAGGACTTGTTACGACACTGTATGCGACATTAGCAACATGAAAAGTAATTTATAATAATGTAGGACGCGTTACAACTTCTAAGAACACCTTACATCACCGTTCGAAAGATTAAAACTCCATAATAAACCTAATGAATTCCTTCGAGTCATTTAATCATCGTACGACAACTTAGAATATCTTACGACTCTGTATGCCACATTAGCACCTTGAAGAGCATGTTACTATAATGTACGATACCTCACAACTCGTAACAACACCTTACAATACCGTAAGTAAACATAAAATCTATAATAAACCTAGTGAATTCTTCCGAGTCTTTTGAACATCGTATTAGAAGTTAGGACATTTTAAGACACTATATGACATATTAGCACGTTGAAAAGCACGTAAGTAAGACGGAGGACGCCTTAAAGCTCCAAACAACACATTACAACACCGTACGAAACCATAAAACTCCATAATAAACCTAATGAAATTGTCCGAGTCCTTTCAAGATCGTACGATAACATCAGGACTTGTTACGACACTGTATGCGACATTAGCAACATGAAAAGCAATTTATAACAATGTAGGACGCGTTACAACTTCTAAGAACACCTTACATCACCGTTCGAAAGATTAAAACTCCATAATAAAGCTAATGAATTCCTCCGAGTCATTTAATTATCGTACGACAACTTAGAATATCTTACGACTCTGTATGCCACATTAGCACCTTGAAGAGCATGTTACTATAATGTACGATACCTCACAACTCGTAACAACACCTTACAATACCTTAAGTAAACATAAAATCTATAATAAACCTAATTAATTCTTCCGAGTCTTTTGAACATCGTATTACAAGTTAGGACATCTTAAGACACTATATGACATATTAGCACGTTGAAAAGCACATAAGTATGACGGAGGACGCCTTAAAGCTCCAAACAACACATTACAACACCGTACGAAACCATAAAACTCCATAATAAACCTAATGAAATAGTCCAAGTCCTTTCAAGATCGTACGATAACATCAGGACTTGTTACGACACTGTATGCGACATTAGCAACATGAAAAGCAATTTAGAACAATGTAGGACGCGTTACAACTTCTAAGAACACCTTACATCACCGTTCGAAAGATTAAAACTCCATAATAAACCTAATGAATTCCTCCGAGTCATTTAATCATCGTACAAGAACTTAGAATATCTTACGACTCTGTATGCCACATTAGAATCTTGAAAAGCATGTTACTATAATGTACGATACTCACAACTCGTAACAACACCTTACAATACCGTAAGTAAACATAAAATCTATAATAAACCTAATGAATACTTCCGAGTCTTTTGAACATCGTATTACAAGTTAGGACATCTTTAGACTCTATATGACATATTAGCACGTTGAAAAGCACGTAAGTATGACGTAGGACGCCTTAAAGCTGCAAACAACACCTTACAACACCGTATGAAACCATAAAACTCGATAATAAACCTAATGAAATTGTCCAAGTCCTTTCAAGATCGTATGATAACATCAGGACTTGTTACGACACTGTATGCGACATTAGCAACATGAAAAGCAATTTATAATAATGTAGGACGCGTTACAACTTCTAAGAACACCTTACATCACCGTTCGAAAGATTAAAACTCCATAATAAACCTAATGAATTCCTCCGAGTCATTTAATCATCGTACGACAACTTAGAATATCTTACGACTCTGTATGCCACATTAGCACCTTGAAAAGCATGTTACTATAATGTACGATACTCACAACTCGTAACAACACCTTACAATACCGTAAGTAAACATTAAAATCCATAATAAACCTAATGAATACTTCCGAGTCTTTTGAACAGCGTATTACAAGTTAGGACATCTTTAGAATCTATATGACATATTAGCACGTTGAAAAGCACGTAAGTATGACGTAGGACGCCTTAAAGCTGCAAACAACACCTTACAACACTGTATGAAACCATAAAACTCCATAATAAACCTAATGAAATTGTCCAAGTCCTTTCAAGATCGTACGATAACATCAGGACTTGTTACGACACTGTATGCGACATTAGCAACATGAAAAGTAATTTATAATAATGTAGGACGCGTTACAACTTCTAAGAACACCTTACATCACCGTTCGAAAGATTAAAACTCCATAATAAACCTAATGAATTCCTTCGAGTCATTTAATCATCGTACGACAACTTAGAATATCTTACGACTCTGTATGCCACATTAGCACCTTGAAGAGCATGTTACTATAATGTACGATACCTCACAACTCGTAACAACACCTTACAATACCGTAAGTAAACATAAAATCTATAATAAACCTAGTGAATTCTTCCGAGTCTTTTGAACATCGTATTACAAGTTAGGACATTTTAAGACACTATATGACATATTAGCACGTTGAAAAGCACGTAAGTAAGACGGAGGACGCCTTAAAGCTCCAAACAACACATTACAACACCGTACGAAACCATAAAACTCCATAATAAACCTAATGAAATTGTCCGAGTCCTTTCAAGATCGTACGATAACATCAGGACTTGTTACGACACTATATGCGACATTAGCAACATGAAAAGCAATTTATAACAATGTAGGACGCGTTACAACTTCTAAGAACACCTTACATCACCGTTCGAAAGATTAAAACTCCATAATAAAGCTAATGAATTCCTCCGAGTCATTTAATTATCGTACGACAACTTAGAATATCTTACGACTCTGTATGCCACATTAGCACCTTGAAGAGCATGTTACTATAATGTACGATACCTCACAACTCGTAACAACACCTTACAATACCTTAAGTAAACATAAAATCTATAATAAACCTAATTAATTCTTCCGAGTCTTTTGAACATCGTATTACAAGTTAGGACATCTTAAGACACTATATGACATATTAGCACGTTGAAAAGCACATAAGTATGACGGAGGACGCCTTAAAGCTCCAAACAACACATTACAACACCGTACGAAACCATAAAACTCCATAATAAACCTAATGAAATAGTCTAAGTCCTTTCAAGATCGTACGATAACATCAGGACTTGTTACGACACTGTATGCGACATTAGCAACATGAAAAGCAATTTAGAACAATGTAGGACGCGTTACAACTTCTAAGAACACCTTACATCACCGTTCGAAAGATTAAAACTCCATAATAAACCTAATGAATTCCTCCGAGTCATTTAATCATCGTACAAGAACTTAGAATATCTTACGACTCTGTATGCCACATTAGCATCTTGAAAAGCATGTTACTATAATGTACGATACTCACAACTCGTAACAACACCTTACAATACCGTAAGTAAACATAAAATCTATAATAAACCTAATGAATACTTCCGAGTCTTTTGAACATCGTATTACAAGTTAGGACATCTTTAGACTCTATATGACATATTAGCACGTTGAAAAGCACGTAAGTATGACGTAGGACGCCTTAAAGCTGCAAACAACACCTTACAACACCGTATGAAACCATAAAACTCCATAATAAACCTAATGAAATTGTCCAAGTCCTTTCAAGATCGTACGATAACATCAGGACTTGTTACGACACTGTATGTGACATTAGCAACATGAAAAGCAATTTATAATAATGTAGGACGCGTTACAACTTCTAAGAACACCTTACATCACCGTTCGAAAGATTAAAACTCCATAATAAACCTAATGAATTCCTCCGAGTCATTTAATCATCGTACGACAACTTAGAATATCTTACGACTCTGTATGCCACATTAGCACCTTGAAGAGCATGTTACTATAATGTACGATACCTCACAACTTGTAACAACACCTTACAATACCTTAAGTAAACATAAAATCTATAATAAACCTAATTAATTCTTCCGAGTCTTTTGAACATCGTATTACAAGTTAGGACATCTTAAGACACTCTATGACATATTAGCACGTTGAAAAGCACATAAGTATGACGGAGGACGCCTTAAAGCTCCAAACAACACATTACAACACCGTACGAAACCATAAAACTCCATAATAAACCTAATGAAATTGTCCTAGTCCTTTGAAGATCGTACGATAACATCAGGACTTGTTACGACACTGTATGCGACATTAGCAACATGAAAAGCAATTTAGAACAATGTAGGACGCGTTACAACTTCTAAGAACACCTTACATCACCGTTCGAAAGATTAAAACTCCATAATAAACCTAATGAATTCCTCCGAGTCATTTAATCATCGTACAAGAACTTAGAATATCTTACGACTCTGTATGCCACATTAGCATCTTGAAAAGCATGTTACTATAATGTACGATACTCACAACTCGTAACAACACCTTACAATACCGTAAGTAAACATAAAATCTATAATAAACCTAATGAATACTTCCGAGTCTTTTGAACATCGTATTACAAGTTAGGACATCTTTAGACTCTATATGACATATTAGCACGTTGAAAAGCACGTAAGTATGACGTAGGACGCCTTAAAACTGCAAACAACACCATACAACACCGTATGAAACCATAAAACTCGATAATAAACCTAATGAAATTGTCCAAGTCCTTTCAAGATCGTATGATAACATCAGGACTTGTTACGACACTGTATGCGACATTAGCAACATGAAAAGCAATTTATAATAATGTAGGACGCGTTACAACTTCTAAGAACACCTTACATCACCGTTCGAAAGATTAAAACTCCATAATAAACCTAATGAATTCCTCCGAGTCATTTAATCATCGTACGACAACTTAGAATATCTTACGACTCTGTATGCCACATTAGCACCTTGAAAAGCATGTTACTATAATGTACGATACTCACAACTCGTAACAACACCTTACAATACCGTAAGTAAACATTAAAATCCATAATAAACCTAATGAATACTTCCGAGTCTTTTGAACATCGTATTACAAGTTAGGACATCTTTAGAATCTATATGACATATTAGCACGTTGAAAAGCACGTAAGTATGACGTAGGACGCCTTAAAGCTGCAAACAACACCTTACAACACCGTATGAAACCATAAAACTCCATAATAAACCTAATGAAATTGTCCAAGTCCTTTCAAGATCGTACGATAACATCAGGACTTGTTACGACATTGTATGCGACATTAGCAACATGAAAAGCAATTTATAATAATGTAGGACGCGTTACAACTTCTAAGAACACCTTACATCACCGTTCGAAAGATTAAAACTCCATAATAAACCTAATGAATTCCTCCGAGTCATTTAATCGTCGTACGACAACTTAGAATATCTTACGACTCTGTATGCCACATTAGCACCTTGAAGAGCATGTTACTATAATGTACGATACCTCACAACTCGTATCAACACCTTACAATACCGTAAGTAAACATAAAATCTATAATAAACCTAATTAATTCTTCCGAGTCTTTTGAACATCGTATTACAAGTTAGGACATCTTAAGGCACTATATGACATATTAGCACGTTGAAAAGCACATAAGTATGACGGAGGACGCCTTAAAGCTCCAAACAACACATTACAACACCGTACGAAACCATAAAACTCCATAATAAACCTAATGAAATAGTCCAAGTCCTTTCAAGATCGTACGATAACATCAGGACTTGTTACGACACTGTATGCGACATTAGCAACATGAAAAGCAATTTAGAACAATGTAGGACGCGTTACAACTTCTAAGAACACCTTACATCACCGTTCGAAAGATTAAAACTCCATAATAAACCTAATGAATACTCCGAGTCATTTAATCATCGTACGACAACTTAGAATATCTTACGACTTTGTATGCCACATTAGCACCTTGAAGAGCATGTTACTATAATGTACGATACCTCACAACTCGTAACAACACCTTACAATACCATAAGTAAACATAAAATCTATAATAAACCTAATGAATTCTTCCGAGTCTTTTGAACATCGTATTACAAGTTAGGACATCTTAATACACTATATGACATATTAGCACGTTGAAAAGCACGTAAGTATGACGTAGGACGCCTTAAAGCTGCAAACAACACCTTACAACACCGTATGAAACCATAAAACTCGATAATAAACCTAATGAAATTGACCAAGTCCTTTCAAGATCGTACGATAACATCAGGACTTGTTACGACACTGTATGCGACATTAGCAACATGAAAAGCAATTTATAATAATGTAGGACGCGTTACAACTTCTAAGAGCACCTTACATCTCCGTTCGAAAGATTAAAACTCCATAATAAACCTAATGAATTCCTCCGAGTCATTTAATCATCGTACGACAACTTAGAATATCTTACGACTCTGTATGCCACATTAGCACCTTGAAGAGCATGTTACTATAATGTACGATACCTCACAACTCGTAACAACACCTTACAATACCGTAAGTAAACATAAAATCAATAATAAACCTAATGAATTCTTCAGAGTCTTTTGAACATCGTATTACAAGTTAGGACATCTTAAGACACTATATGACATATTACCACGTTGAAAAGCACGTAAGTATGACGGAGGACGCCTTAAAGCTCCTAACAACACATTACAAAACCGTACGAAACCATAAAACTCCATAATAAACCTAATGAAATTGTCCAAGTCCTTTCAAGATCGTACGATAACATCAGGACTTGTTACGACACTGTATGCGACATTAGCAACATGAAAAGCAATTTATAACAATTTAGGACGCGTTACAACTTCTAAGAACACCTTACATCACCGTTCGAAAGATTAAAACTCCATAATAAACCTAATGAATTCCTCCGAGTCATTTAATTATCGTACGACAACTTAGAATATCTTACGACTCTGTATGCCACATTAGCACCTTGAAGAGCATGTTACTATAATGTACGATACCTCACAACTCGTAACAACACCTTACAATACCTTAAGTAAACATAAAATCTATAATAAACCTAATTAATTCTTCCGAGTCTTTTGAACATCGTATTACAAGTTAGGACATTTTAAGACACTATATGACATATTAGCACGTTGAAAAGCACGTAAGTAAGACGGAGGACGCCTTAAAGCTCCAAACAACACATTACAACACCGTACGAAACCATAAAACTCCATAATAAACCTAATGAAATTGTCCAAGTCCTTTCAAGATCGTACGATAACATCAGGACTTGTTACGACACTGTATGCGACATTAGCAACATGAAAAGCAATTTATAACAATGTAGGACGCGTTACAACTTCTAAGAACACCTTACATCACCGTTCGAAAGATTAAAACTCCATAATAAACCTAATGAATTCCTCCGAGTCATTTAATCGTCGTACGACAACTTAGAATATCTTACGACTCTGTATGCCACATTAGCACCTTGAAGAGCATGTTACTATAATGTACGATACCTCACAACTCGTATCAACACCTTACAATACCGTAAGTAAACATAAAATCTATAATAAACCTAATGAATTCTTCCGAGTCTTTTGAACATCGTATTACAAGTTAGGACATTTTAAGACACTATATGACATATTAGCACGTTGAAAAGCACGTAAGTAAGACGGAGGACGCCTTAATGCTCCAAACAACACATTACAACACCGTACGAAACCATAAAACTCCATAATAAACCTAATGAAATTGTCCAAGTCTTTTCAAGATCGTACGATAACATCAGGACTTGTTACGACACTGTATGCGACATTAGCAACATGAAAAGCAATTTATAACAATGTAGGACGCGTTACAACTTCTAAGAACACCTTACATCACCGTTCGAAAGATTAAAACTCCATAATAAACCTAATGAATTCATCCGAGTCATTTAATTATCGTACGACAACTTAGAATATCTTACGACTCTGTATGCCACATTAGCACCTTGAAGAGCATGTTACTATAATGTACGATACCTCACAACTCGTAACAACACCTTACAATACCTTAAGTAAACATAAAATCTATAATAAACCTAATTAATTCTTCCGAGTCTTTTGAACATCGTATTACAAGTTAGGACATCTTAAGGCACTATATGACATATTAGCACGTTGAAAAGCACATAAGTATGACGGAGGACGCCTTAAAGCTCCAAACAACACATTACAACACCGTACGAAACCATAAAACTCCATAATAAACCTAATGAAATAGTCCAAGTCCTTTCAAGATCGTACGATAACATCAGGACTTGTTACGACACTGTATGCGACATTAGCAACATGAAAAGCAATTTAGAACAATGTAGGACGCGTTACAACTTCTAAGAACACCTTACATCACCGTTCGAAAGATTAAAACTCCATAATAAACCTAATGAATTCCTCCGAGTCATTTAATCATCGTACGACAACTTAGAATATCTTACGACTTTGTATGCCACATTAGCACCTTGAAGAGCATGTTACTATAATGTACGATACCTCACAACTCGTAACAACACCTTACAATACCGTAAGTAAACATAAAATCTATAATAAACCTAATGAATTCTTCCGAGTCTTTTGAACATCGTATTACAAGTTAGGACATCTTAATACACTATATGACATATTAGCACGTTGAAAAGCACGTAAGTATGACGTAGGACGCCTTAAAGCTGCAAACAACACCTTACAACACCGTATGAAACCATAAAACTCGATAATAAACCTAATGAAATTGACCAAGTCCTTTCAAGATCGTACGATAACATCAGGACTTGTTACGACACTGTATGCGACATTAGCAACATGAAAAGCAATTTATAATAATGTAGGACGCGTTACAACTTCTAAGAGCACCTTACATCTCCGTTCGAAAGATTAAAACTCCATAATAAACCTAATGAATTCCTCCGAGTCATTTAATCATCGTACGACAACTTAGAATATCTTACGACTCTGTATGCCACAATAGCACCTTGAAGAGCATGTTACTATAATGTACGATACCTCACAACTCGTAACAACACCTTACAATACCGTAAGTAAACATAAAATCAATAATAAACCTAATGAATTCTTCAGAGTCTTTTGAACATCGTATTACAAGTTAGGACATCTTAAGACACTATATGACATATTAGCACGTTGAAAAGCACGTAAGTATGACGGAGGACGCCTTAAAGCTCCTAACAACACATTACAAAACCGTACGAAACCATAAAACTCCATAATAAACCTAATGAAATTGTCCAAGTCCTTTCAAGATCGTACGATAACATCAGGACTTGTTACGACACTGTATGCGACATTAGCAACATGAAAAGCAATTTATAACAATTTAGGACGCGTTACAACTTCTAAGAACACCTTACATCACCGTTCGAAAGATTAAAACTCCATAATAAACCTAATGAATTCCTCCGAGTCATTTAATTATCGTACGACAACTTAGAATATCTTACGACTCTGTATGCCACATTAGCACCTTGAAGAGCATGTTACTATAATGTACGATACCTCACAACTCGTAACAACACCTTACAATACCTTAAGTAAACATAAAATCTATAATAAACCTAATTAATTCTTCCGAGTCTTTTGAACATCGTATTACAAGTTAGGACATTTTAAGACACTATATGACATATTAGCACGTTGAAAAGCACGTAAGTAAGACGGAGGACGCCTTAAAGCTCCAAACAACACATTACAACACCGTACGAAACCATAAAACTCCATAATAAACCTAATGAAATTGTCCAAGTCCTTTCAAGATCGTACGATAACATCAGGACTTGTTACGACACTGTATGCGACATTAGCAACATGAAAAGCAATTTATAACAATGTAGGACGCGTTACAACTTCTAAGAACACCTTACATCACCGTTCGAAAGATTAAAACTCCATAATAAACCTAATGAATTCCTCCGAGTCATTTAATCGTCGTACGACAACTTAGAATATCTTACGACTCTGTATGCCACATTAGCACCTTGAAGAGCATGTTACTATAATGTACGATACCTCACAACTCGTATCAACACCTTACAATACCGTAAGTAAACATAAAATCTATAATAAACCTAATGAATTCTTCCGAGTCTTTTGAACATCGTATTACAAGTTAGGACATTTTAAGACACTATATGACATATTAGCACGTTGAAAAGCACGTAAGTAAGACGGAGGACGCCTTAATGCTCCAAACAACACATTACAACACCGTACGAAACCATAAAACTCCATAATAAACCTAATGAAATTGTCCAAGTCTTTTCAAGATCGTACGATAACATCAGGACTTGTTACGACACTGTATGCGACATTAGCAACATGAAAAGCAATTTATAACAATGTAGGACGCGTTACAACTTCTAAGAACACCTTACATCACCGTTCGAAAGATTAAAACTCCATAATAAACCTAATGAATTCATCCGAGTCATTTAATTATCGTACGACAACTTAGAATATCTTACGACTCTGTATGCCACATTAGCACCTTGAAGAGCATGTTACTATAATGTACGATACCTCACAACTCGTAACAACACCTTACAATACCTTAAGTAAACATAAAATCTATAATAAACCTAATTAATTCTTCCGAGTCTTTTGAACATCGTATTACAAGTTAGGACATCTTAAGGCACTATATGACATATTAGCACGTTGAAAAGCACATAAGTATGACGGAGGACGCCTTAAAGCTCCAAACAACACATTACAACACCGTACGAAACCATAAAACTCCATAATAAACCTAATGAAATAGTCCAAGTCCTTTCAAGATCGTACGATAACATCAGGACTTGTTACGACACTGTATGCGACATTAGCAACATGAAAAGCAATTTAGAACAATGTAGGACGCGTTACAACTTCTAAGAACACCTTACATCACCGTTCGAAAGATTAAAACTCCATAATAAACCTAATGAATTCCTCCGAGTCATTTAATCATCGTACGACAACTTAGAATATCTTACGACTTTGTATGCCACATTAGCACCTTGAAGAGCATGTTACTATAATGTACGATACCTCACAACTCGTAACAACACCTTACAATACCGTAAGTAAACATAAAATCTATAATAAACCTAATGAATTCTTCCGAGTCTTTTGAACATCGTATTACAAGTTAGGACATCTTAATACACTATATGACATATTAGCACGTTGAAAAGCACGTAAGTATGACGTAGGACGCCTTAAAGCTGCAAACAACACCTTACAACACCGTATGAAACCATAAAACTCGATAATAAACCTAATGAAATTGACCAAGTCCTTTCAAGATCGTACGATAACATCAGGACTTGTTACGACACTGTATGCGACATTAGCAACATGAAAAGCAATTTATAATAATGTAGGACGCGTTACAACTTCTAAGAGCACCTTACATCTCCGTTCGAAAGATTAAAACTCCATAATAAACCTAATGAATTCCTCCGAGTCATTTAATCATCGTACGACAACTTAGAATATCTTACGACTCTGTATGCCACATTAGCACCTTGAAGAGCATGTTACTATAATGTACGATACCTCACAACTCGTAACAACACCTTACAATACCGTAAGTAAACATAAAATCAATAATAAACCTAATGAATTCTTCAGAGTCTTTTGAACATCGTATTACAAGTTAGGACATCTTAAGACACTATATGACATATTAGCACGTTGAAAAGCACGTAAGTATGACGGAGGACGCCTTAAAGCTCCTAACAACACATTACAAAACCGTACGAAACCATAAAACTCCATAATAAACCTAATGAAATTGTCCAAGTCCTTTCAAGATCGTACGATAACATCAGGACTTGTTACGACACTGTATGCGACATTAGCAACATGAAAAGCAATTTATAACAATTTAGGACGCGTTACAACTTCTAAGAACACCTTACATCACCGTTCGAAAGATTAAAACTCCATAATAAACCTAATGAATTCCTCCGAGTCATTTAATTATCGTACGACAACTTAGAATATCTTACGACTCTGTATGCCACATTAGCACCTTGAAGAGCATGTTACTATAATGTACGATACCTCACAACTCGTAACAACACCTTACAATACCTTAAGTAAACATAAAATCTATAATAAACCTAATTAATTCTTCCGAGTCTTTTGAACATCGTATTACAAGTTAGGACATTTTAAGACACTATATGACATATTAGCACGTTGAAAAGCACGTAAGTAAGACGGAGGACGCCTTAAAGCTCCAAACAACACATTACAACACCGTACGAAACCATAAAACTCCATAATAAACCTAATGAAATTGTCCAAGTCCTTTCAAGATCGTACGATAACATCAGGACTTGTTACGACACTGTATGCGACATTAGCAACATGAAAAGCAATTTATAACAATGTAGGACGCGTTACAACTTCTAAGAACACCTTACATCACCGTTCGAAAGATTAAAACTCCATAATAAACCTAATGAATTCATCCGAGTCATTTAATTATCGTACGACAACTTAGAATATCTTACGACTCTGTATGCCACATTAGCACCTTGAAGAGCATGTTACTATAATGTACGATACCTCACAACTCGTAACAACACCTTACAATACCTTAAGTAAACATAAAATCTATAATAAACCTAATTAATTCTTCCGAGTCTTTTGAACATCGTATTACAAGTTAGGACATCTTAAGGCACTATATGACATATTAGCACGTTGAAAAGCACATAAGTATGACGGAGGACGCCTTAAAGCTCCAAACAACACATTACAACACCGTACGAAACCATAAAACTCCATAATAAACCTAATGAAATAGTCCAAGTCCTTTCAAGATCGTACGATAACATCAGGACTTGTTACGACACTGTATGCGACAATAGCAACATGAAAAGCAATTTAGAACAATGTAGGACGCGTTACAACTTCTAAGAACACCTTACATCACCGTTCGAAAGATTAAAACTCCATAATAAACCTAATGAATTCCTCCGAGTCATTTAATCATCGTACGACAACTTAGAATATCTTACGACTTTGTATGCCACATTAGCACCTTGAAGAGCATGTTACTATAATGTACGATACCTCACAACTCGTAACAACACCTTACAATACCGTAAGTAAACATAAAATCTATAATAAACCTAATGAATTCTTCCGAGTCTTTTGAACATCGTATTACAAGTTAGGACATCTTAATACACTATATGACATATTAGCACGTTGAAAAGCACGTAAGTATGACGTAGGACGCCTTAAAGCTGCAAACAACACCTTACAACACCGTATGAAACCATAAAACTCGATAATAAACCTAATGAAATTGACCAAGTCCTTTCAAGATCGTACGATAACATCAGGACTTGTTACGACACTGTATGCGACATTAGCAACATGAAAAGCAATTTATAATAATGTAGGACGCGTTACAACTTCTAAGAGCACCTTACATCTCCGTTCGAAAGATTAAAACTCCATAATAAACCTAATGAATTCCTCCGAGTCATTTAATCATCGTACGACAACTTAGAATATCTTACGACTCTGTATGCCACATTAGCACCTTGAAGAGCATGTTACTATAATGTACGATACCTCACAACTCGTAACAACACCTTACAATACCGTAAGTAAACATAAAATCAATAATAAACCTAATGAATTCTTCAGAGTCTTTTGAACATCGTATTACAAGTTAGGACATCTTAAGACACTATATGACATATTAGCACGTTGAAAAGCACGTAAGTATGACGGAGGACGCCTTAAAGCTCCAAACAACACATTACAAAACCGTACGAAACCATAAAACTCCATAATAAACCTAATGAAATTGTCCAAGTCCTTTCAAGATCGTACGATAACATCAGGACTTGTTACGACACTGTATGCGACATTAGCAACATGAAAAGCAATTTATAACAATTTAGGACGCGTTACAACTTCTAAGAACACCTTACATCACCGTTCGAAAGATTAAAACTCCATAATAAACCTAATGAATTCCTCCGAGTCATTTAATTATCGTACGACAACTTAGAATATCTTACGACTCTGTATGCCACATTAGCACCTTGAAGAGCATGTTACTATAATGTACGATACCTCACAACTCGTAACAACACCTTACAATACCTTAAGTAAACATAAAATCTATAATAAACCTAATTAATTCTTCCGAGTCTTTTGAAAATCGTATTACAAGTTAGGACATCTTAAGACACTATATGACATATTAGCACGTTGAAAAGCACGTAAGTATGACGGAGAACGCCTTAAAGCTCCAAACAACACATTACAACACCATACGAAACCATAAAACTCCATAATAAACCTAATGAAATTGTCCAAGTCCTTTCAAGATCGTACGATAACATCAGGACTTGTTACGACACTGTATGCGACATTAGCAACATGAAAAGCAATTTAGAACAATGTAGGACGCGTTACAACTTCTAAGAACACCTTACATCACCGTTCGAAAGATTAAAACTCCATAATAAACCTAATGAATTCCTCCGAGTCATTTAATCATCGTACGAGAACTTAGAATATCTTGCGACTCTATATGCCACATTAGCATCTTGAAAAGCATGTTACTATAATGTACGATACTCACAACTCATAACAACACCTTACAATTCCGTAAGTAAACATTAAAATCCATAATAAACCTAATGAATACTTCGGAGTCTTTTGAACATCGTATTACAAGTTAGGACATCTTTAGACTCTATATGACATATTAGCACGTTGAAAAGCACGTAAGTATGACGTAGGACGCCTTAAAGCTGCAAACAACACCTTACAACACCGTATGAAACCATAAAACTCCATAATAAACCTAATGAAATTGTCCAAGTTCTTTCAAGATCGTACGATAACATCAGGACTTGTTACGACACTGTATGCGACATTAGCAACATGAAAAGCAATTTATAATAATGTAGGACGCGTTACAACTTCTAAGAACACCTTACATCACCGTTCGAAAGATTAAAGCTCCATAATAAACCTAATGAATTCCTCCGAGTCATTTAATCATCGTACGACAACTTAGAATATCTTACGACTCTGTATGCCACATTAGCACCTTGAAGAGCATGTTACTATAATGTACGATACCTCACAACTCGTAACAACACCTTACAATACCGTAAGTAAACATAAAATCTATAATAAACCTAATGAATTCTTCCGAGTCTTTTGAACATCGTATTACAAGTTAGGACATCTTAAGACACTATATGACATATTAGCACGTTGAAAAGCACGTAAGTATGACGTAGGACGCCTTAAAGCTGCAAACAACACCTTACAAATGAAACCATAAAACTCGATAATAAACCTAATGAAATTGTCCAAGTCCTTTCAAGATCGTACGATAACATCAGGACTTGTTACGACACTGTATGCGACATTAGCAACATGAAAAGCAATTTATAATAATGTAGGACGCGTTACAACTTCTAAGAACACCTTACATCTCCGTTCAAAAGATTAAAACTCCATAATAAACCTAATGAATTCCTCCGAGTCATTTAATCATCGTACGACAACTTAGAATATCTTACGACTCTGTATGCCACATTAGCACCTTGAAGAGCATGTTACTATAATGTACGATACCTCACAACTCGTAACAACACCTTACAATACCGTAAGTAAACATAAAATCTATAATAAACCTAATGAATTCTTCCGAGTCTTTTGAACATCGTATTACAAGTTAGGACATCTTAAGACACTATATGACATATTAGCACGTTGAAAAGCACGTAAGTATGACGGAGGACGCCTTAAAGCTCCAAACAACACATTACAACACCGTACGAAACCATAAAACTCCATAATAAACCTAATGAAATTGTCCAAGTCCTTTCATGATCGTACGATAACATCAGGACTTGTTACGACACTGTATGCGACATTAGCAACATGAAAAGCAATTTATAACAATGTAGGACGCGTTACAACTTCTAAGAACACCTTACATCACCGTTCGAAAGATTAAAACTCCATAATAAACCTAATGAATTCCTCCGAGTCATTTAATTATCGTACGACAACTTAGAATATCTTACGACTCTGTATGCCACATTAGCACCTTGAAGAGCATGTTACTATAATGTACGATACCTCACAACTCGTAACAACACCTTACAATACCTTAAGTAAACATAAAATCTATAATAAACCTAATTAATTCTTCCGAGTCTTTTGAACATCGTATTACAAGTTAGGACATCTTAATACACTATATGACATATTAGCACGTTGAAAAGCACGTAAGTATGACGTAGGACGCCTTAAAGCTGCAAACAACACCTTACAACACCGTATGAAACCATAAAACTCGATAATAAACCTAATGAAATTGACCAAGTCCTTTCAAGATCGTACGATAACATCAGGACTTGTTACGACACTGTATGCGACATTAGCAACATGAAAAGCAATTTATAATAATGTAGGACGCGTTACAACTTCTAAGAGCACCTTACATCTCCGTTCGAAAGATTAAAACTCCATAATAAACCTAATGAATTCCTCCGAGTCATTTAATCATCGTACGACAACTTAGAATATCTTACGACTCTGTATGCCACATTAGCACCTTGAAGAGCATGTTACTATAATGTACGATACCTCACAACTCGTAACAACACCTTACAATACCGTAAGTAAACATAAAATCAATAATAAACCTAATGAATTCTTCAGAGTCTTTTGAACATCGTATTACAAGTTAGGACATCTTAAGACACTATATGACATATTAGCACGTTGAAAAGCACGTAAGTATGACGGAGGACGCCTTAAAGCTCCAAACAACACATTACAAAACCGTACGAAACCATAAAACTCCATAACAAACCTAATGAAATTGTCCAAGTCCTTTCAAGATCGTACGATAACATCAGGACTTGTTACGACACTGTATGCGACATTAGCAACATGAAAAGCAATTTATAACAATTTAGGACGCGTTACAACTTCTAAGAACACCTTACATCACCGTTCGAAAGATTAAAACTCCATAATAAACCTAATGAATTCCTCCGAGTCATTTAATTATCGTACGACAACTTAGAATATCTTACGACTCTGTATGCCACATTAGCACCTTGAAGAGCATGTTACTATAATGTACGATACCTCACAACTCGTAACAACACCTTACAATACCTTAAGTAAACATAAAATCTATAATAAACCTAATTAATTCTTCCGAGTCTTTTGAAAATCGTATTACAAGTTAGGACATCTTAAGACACTATATGACATATTAGCACCTTGAAAAGCACGTAAGTATGACGGAGAACGCCTTAAAGCTCCAAACAACACATTACAACACCATACGAAACCATAAAACTCCATAATAAACCTAATGAAATTGTCCAAGTCCTTTCAAGATCGTACGATAACATCAGGACTTGTTACGACACTGTATGCGACATTAGCAACATGAAAAGCAATTTAGAACAATGTAGGACGCGTTACAACTTCTAAGAACACCTTACATCACCGTTCGAAAGATTAAAACTCCATAATAAACCTAATGAATTCCTCCGAGTCATTTAATCATCGTACGAGAACTTAGAATATCTTGCGACTCTATATGCCACATTAGCATCTTGAAAAGCATGTTACTATAATGTACGATACTCACAACTCATAACAACACCTTACAATTCCGTAAGTAAACATTAAAATCCATAATAAACCTAATGAATACTTCGGAGTCTTTTGAACATCGTATTACAAGTTAGGACATCTTTAGACTCTATATGACATATTAGCACGTTGAAAAGCACGTAAGTATGACGTAGGACGCCTTAAAGCTGCAAACAACACCTTACAACACCGTATGAAACCATAAAACTCCATAATAAACCTAATGAAATTGTCCAAGTTCTTTCAAGATCGTACGATAACATCAGGACTTGTTACGACACTGTATGCGACATTAGCAACATGAAAAGCAATTTATAATAATGTAGGACGCGTTACAACTTCTAAGAACACCTTACATCACCGTTCGAAAGATTAAAGCTCCATAATAAACCTAATGAATTCCTCCGAGTCATTTAATCATCGTACGACAACTTAGAATATCTTACGACTCTGTATGCCACATTAGCACCTTGAAGAGCATGTTACTATAATGTACGATACCTCACAACTCGTAACAACACCTTACAATACCGTAAGTAAACATAAAATCTATAATAAACCTAATGAATTCTTCCGAGTCTTTTGAACATCGTATTACAAGTTAGGACATCTTAAGACACTATATGACATATTAGCACGTTGAAAAGCACGTAAGTATGACGTAGGACGCCTTAAAGCTGCAAACAACACCTTACAAATGAAACCATAAAACTCGATAATAAACCTAATGAAATTGTCCAAGTCCTTTCAAGATCGTACGATAACATCAGGACTTGTTACGACACTGTATGCGACATTAGCAACATGAAAAGCAATTTATAATAATGAAGGACGCGTTACAACTTCTAAGAACACCTTACATCTCCGTTCAAAAGATTAAAACTCCATAATAAACCTAATGAATTCCTCCGAGTCATTTAATCATCGTACGACAACTTAGAATATCTTACGACTCTGTATGCCACATTAGCACCTTGAAGAGCATGTTACTATAATGTACGATACCTCACAACTCGTAACAACACCTTACAATACCGTAAGTAAACATAAAATCTATAATAAACCTAATGAATTCTTCCGAGTCTTTTGAACATCGTATTACAAGTTAGGACATCTTAAGACACTATATGACATATTAGCACGTTGAAAAGCACGTAAGTATGACGGAGGACGCCTTAAAGCTCCAAACAACACATTACAACACCGTACGAAACCATAAAACTCCATAATAAACCTAATGAAATTGTCCAAGTCCTTTCATGATCGTACGATAACATCAGGACTTGTTACGACACTGTATGCGACATTAGCAACATGAAAAGCAATTTATAACAATGTAGGACGCGTTACAACTTCTAAGAACACCTTACATCACCGTTCGAAAGATTAAAACTCCATAATAAACCTAATGAATTCCTCCGAGTCATTTAATTATCGTACGACAACTTAGAATATCTTACGACTCTGTATGCCACATTAGCACCTTGAAGAGCATGTTACTATAATGTACGATACCTCACAACTCGTAACAACACCTTACAATACCTTAAGTAAACATAAAATCTATAATAAACCTAATTAATTCTTCCGAGTCTTTTGAAAATCGTATTACAAGTTAGGACATCTTAAGACACTATATGACATATTAGCACGTTGAAAAGCACGTAAGTATGACGGAGGACGCCTTAAAGCTCCAAACAACACATTACAACACCATACGAAACCATAAAACTCCATAATAAACCTAATGAAATTGTCCAAGTCCTTTCAAGATCGTACGATAACATCAGGACTTGTTACGATACTGTATGCGACATTAGCAACATGAAAAGCAATTTAGAACAATGTAGGACGCGTTACAACTTCTAAGAACACCTTACATCACCGTTCGAAAGATTAAAACTCCATAATAAACCTAATGAATTCCTCCGAGTCATTTAATCATCGTACGAGAACTTAGAATATCTTACGACTCTATATGCCACATTAGCATCTTGAAAAGCATGTTACTATAATGTACGATACTCACAACTCATAACAACACCTTACAATAACGTAAGTAAACATTAAAATCCATAATAAACCTAATGAATACTTCGGAGTCTTTTGAACATCGTATTACAAGTTAGGACATCTTTAGACTCTATATGACATATTAGCACGTTGAAAAGCACGTAAGTATGACGTAGGACGCCTTAAAGCTGCAAACAACACCTTACAACACCGTATGAAACCATAAAACTCCATAATAAACCTAATGAAATTGTCCAAGTCCTTTCAAGATCGTACGATAACATCAGGACTTGTTACGACACTGTATGCGACATTAGCAACATGAAAAGCAATTTATAATAATGTAGGACGCGTTACAACTTCTAAGAACACCTTACATCACCGTTCAAAAGATTAAAACTCCATAATAAACCTAATGAATTCCTCCGAGTCATTTAATCATCGTAATACAACTTAGAATATCTTTCGACTCTGTATGCCACATTAGCACCTTGAAAAGCATGTTACTATAATGTACGATACTCACAACTCGTAACAACACCTTACAATACCGTAAGTAAACATTAAAATCCATAATAAACCTAATGAATACTTCCGAGTCTTTTGAACATCATATTACAAGTTAGGACATCTTAAGACACTATATGTCATATTAGGACGTTGAAAAGCACGTAAGTAAGACGGAGGACGCCTTAAAGCTCCAAACAACACATTACAACACCGTACGAAACCATAAAACTCCATAATAAACCTAATGAAATTGTCCAAGTCCTTTCAAGATCGTACGATAACATCAGGACTTGTTACGACACTGTATGCGACATTAGCAACATGAAAAGCAATTTATAACAATGTAGGACGCGTTACAACTTCTAAGAACACCTTACATCACCGTTCGAAAGATTAAAACTCCATAATAAACCTAATGAATTCCTCCGAGTCATTTAATTATCGTACGACAACTTAGAATATCTTACGACTCTGTATGCCACATTAGCACCTTGAAGAGCATGTTACTATAATGTACGATACCTCACAACTCGTAACAACACCTTACAATACCTTAAGTAAACATAAAATCTATAATAAACCTAATTAATTCTTCCGAGTCTTTTGAACATCGTATTACAAGTTAGGACATCTTAAGACACTATATGACATATTAGCACGTTGAAAAGCACGTAAGTATGACGGAGGACGCCTTAAAGCTCCAAACAACACATTACAACACCGTACGAAACCATAAAACTCCATAATAAACCTAATGAAATAGTCCAAGTCCTTTCAAGATCGTACGATAACATCAGGACTTGTTACGACACTGTATGCGACATTAGCAACATGAAAAGCAATTTAGAACAATGTAGGACGCGTTACAACTTCTAAGAACACCTTACATCACCGTTCGAAAGATTAAAACTCCATAATAAACCTAATGAATTCCTCCGAGTCATTTAATCATCGTACAAGAACTTAGAATATCTTACGACTCTATATGCCACATTAGCATCTTGAAAAGCATGTTACTATAATGTACGATACTCACAACTCGTAACAACACCTTACAATACCGTAAGTAAACATTAAAATCCATAATAAACCTAATGAATACTTCCGAGTCTTTTGAACATCGTATTACAAGTTAGGACATCTTTAGACTCTATATGACATATTAGCACATTGAAAAGCACGTAAGTATGACGTAGGACGCCTTAAAGCTGCAAACAACACCTTACAACACCGTATGAAACCATAAAACTCGATAATAAACCTAAGGAAATTGTCCAAGTCCTTTCATGATCGTATGATAACATCAGGACTTGTTACGACACTGTATGCGACATTAGCAACATGAAAAGCAATTTATAATAATGTAGGACGCGTTACAACTTCTAAGAACACCTTACATCACCGTTCGAAAGATTAAAACTCCATAATAAACCTAATGAATTCCTCCGAGTCATTTAATCATCGTACGACAACTTAGAATATCTTACGACTCTGTATGCCACATTAGCACCTTGAAGAGCATGTTACTATAATATACGATACCTCACAACTCGTAACAACACCTTACAATACCGTAAGTAAACATAAAATCTATAATAAACCTAATGAATTCTTCCGAGTCTTTTGAACATCGTATTACAAGTTAGGACATCTTAAAACACTATATGACATACTAGCGCGTTGAAAAGCACGTAAGTATGACGTAGGACGCCTTAAAGCTGCAAACAACACCTTACAACACCGTATGAAACCATAAAACTCCATAATAAACCTAATGAAATTGTCCAAGTCCTTTCAAGATCGTACGATAACATCAGGACTTGTTACGACACTGTATGCGACATTAGCAACATGAAAAGCAATTTATAATAATGTAGGACGCGTTACAACTTCTAAGAACACCTTACATCACCGTTCGAAAGATTAAAACTCCATAATAAACCTAATGAATTCCTCCGAGTCATTTAATCATCGTACGACAACTTAGAATATCTTACGACTCTGTATGCCACATTAGCACCTTGAAAAGCATGTTACTATAATGTACGATACTCTCAACTCGTAACAACACCTTACAATACCGTAAGTAAACATTAAAATCCATAATAAACCTAATGAATACTTCCGAGTCTTTTGAACATCGTATTACAAGTTAGGACATCTTTAGAATCTATATGACATATTAGCACGTCGAAAAGCACGTAAGTATGACGTAGGACGCCTTAAAGCTGCAAACAACACCTTACAACACCGTATGAAACCATAAAACTCCATAATAAACCTAATGAAATTGTCCAAGTCCTTTCAAGATCGTACGATAACATCAGGACTTGTTACGACACTGTATGCGACATTAGCAACATGAAAAGCAATTTATAACAATGTAGGACGCGTTACAACTTCTAAGAACACCTTACATCACCGTTCGAAAGATTAAAACTTCATAATAAACCTAATGAATTCCTCCGAGTAATTTAATCATCGTACGAAAACTTAGAATATCTTACGACTCTGTATGCCATAATAGCATCTTGAAAAGCATGTTACTATAATGTACGATACTCACAACTCGTAACAACACCTTACAATACCGTAAGTAAACATAAAATCTATTATAAACCTAATTAATTCTTCCGAGTCTTTTGAACATCGTATTACAAGTTAGGACATCTTAAGACACTATATGACATATTAGCACGTTGAAAAGCACGTAAGTATGACGTAGGACCCTTAAAGCTTCAAACAACACCTTACAAAACCGTATGAAACCATAAAACTCCAAAATAAACCTAATGAAATTGTCCAAGTCCTTTCAAGATCGTACGATAACATCAGGACTTGTTACAACACTGTATGCGACATTAGCAACATGAAAAGCAATTTATAATAATGTAGGACGCGTTACAACTTCTAAGAACACCTTACATCACCGTTCGAAAGATTAAAACTCCATAATAAACCTAATGAATTCCTCCGAGTCATTTAATCATCGTACGACAACTTAGAATATCTTACGACTCTGTATGCCACATTAGCACCTTGAAGAGCATGTTACTATAATGTACGATACCTCACAACTCGTAACAACACCTTACAATACCGTAAGTAAACATAAAATCTATAATAAACCTAATGAATTCTTCCGAGTCTTTTGAACATCGTATTACAAGTTAGGACATCTTAAGATACTATATGACATATTAGCACGTTGAAAAGCACGTAACTATGACGGAGGACGCCTTAAAGCTCCAAACAACACATTACAACACCGTACGAAACCATAAAACTCCATAATAAACCTAATGAAATTGTCCAAGTCCTTTCAAGATCGTACGATAACGTCAGGACTTGTTACGACACTGTATGCGACATTAGCAACATGAAAAGCAATTTATAACAATGTAGGACGCGTTAAAACTTCTAAGAACACCTTACATCACCGTTCGAAAGATTAAAACTCCATAATAAACCTAATGAATTCCTCCGAGTCATTTAATTATCGTACGACAACTTAGAATATCTTACGACTCTGTATGCCACATTAGCACCTTGAAGAGCATGTTACTATAATGTACGATACCTCACAACTCGTAACAACACCTTACAATACCGTAAGTAAACATAAAATCTATAATAAACCTAATTAATTCGTCCAAGTCTTTTGAACATCGTATTACAAGTTAGGACATCTTTAGACTCTATATGACATATTAGCACGTTGAAAAGCACGTAAGTATGACGTAGGACGCCTTAAAGCTGCAAACAACACCTTACAACACCGTATGAAACCATAAAACTCCATAATAAACCTAATGAAATTGTCCAAGTCCTTTCAAGATCGTACGATAACATCAGGACTTGTTACGACACTGTATGCGACATTAGCAACATGAAAAGCAATTTATAATAATGTAGGACGCGTTACAACTTCTAAGAACACCTTACATCACCGTTCGAAAGATTAAAACTCCATAATAAACCTAATGAATTCCTCCGAGTCATTTAATCATCGTACGACAACTTAGAATATCTTACGACTCTGTATGCCACATTAGCACCTTGAAGAGCATGTTACTATAATGTACGATACCTCAAAACTCGTAACAACACCTTACAATACCGTAAGTAAACATAAAATCTATAATAAACCTAATGAATTCTTCCGAGTCTTTTGAACATCATATTACAAGTTAGGACATCTTAAGACACTATATGACATATTAGCACGTTGAAAAGCACGTAAGTATGACGGAGGACGCCTTAAAGCTCCAAACAACACATTACAACACCGTACGAAACCATAAAACTCCATAATAAACCTAATGAAATTGTCCAAGTCCTTTCAAGATCGTACGATAACGTCAGGACTTGTTACGACACTGTATGCGACATTAGCAACATGAAAAGCAATTTATAACAATGTAGGACGCGTTAAAACTTCTAAGAACACCTTACATCACCGTTCGAAAGATTAAAACTCCATAATAAACCTAATGAATTCCTCCGAGTCATTTAATTATCGTACGACAACTTAGAATATCTTACGACTCTGTATGCCACATTAGCACCTTGAAGAGCATGTTACTATAATATACGATACCTCACAACTCGTAACAACACCTTACAATACCGTAAGTAAACATAAAATCTATAATAAACCTAATGAATTCTTCCGAGTCTTTTGAACATCGTATTACAAGTTAGGACATCTTAAAACACTATATGACATACTAGCGCGTTGAAAAGCACGTAAGTATGACGTAGGACGCCTTAAAGCTGCAAACAACACCTTACAACACCGTATGAAACCATAAAACTCCATAATAAACCTAATGAAATTGTCCAAGTCCTTACAAGATCGTACGATAACATCAGGACTTGTTACGACACTGTATGCGACATTAGCAACATGAAAAGCAATTTATAATAATGTAGGACGCGTTACAACTTCTAAGAACACCTTACATCACCGTTCGAAAGATTAAAACTCCATAATAAACCTAATGAATTCCTCCGAGTCATTTAATCATCGTACGACAACTTAGAATATCTTACGACTCTGTATGCCACATTAGCACCTTGAAAAGCATGTTACTATAATGTACGATACTCTCAACTCGTAACAACACCTTACAATACCGTAAGTAAACATTAAAATCCATAATAAACCTAATGAATACTTCCGAGTCTTTTGAACATCGTATTACAAGTTAGGACATCTTTAGAATCTATATGACATATTAGCACGTCGAAAAGCACGTAAGTATGACGTAGGACGCCTTAAAGCTGCAAACAACACCTTACAACACCGTATGAAACCATAAAACTCCATAATAAACCTAATGAAATTGTCCAAGTCCTTTCAAGATCGTACGATAACATCAGGACTTGTTACGACACTGTATGCGACATTAGCAACATGAAAAGCAATTTATAACAATGTAGGACGCGTTACAACTTCTAAGAACACCTTACATCACCGTTCGAAAGATTAAAACTCCATAATAAACCTAATGAATTCCTCCGAGTAATTTAATCATCGTACGAAAACTTAGAATATCTTACGACTCTGTATGCCATAATAGCATCTTGAAAAGCATGTTACTATAATGTACGATACTCACAACTCGTAACAACACCTTACAATACCGTAAGTAAACATAAAATCTATAATAAACCTAATTAATTCTTCCGAGTCTTTTGAACATCGTATTACAAGTTAGGACATCTTAAGACACTATATGACATATTAGCACGTTGAAAAGCACGTAAGTATGACGTAGGACCCTTAAAGCTTCAAACAACACCTTACAAAACCGTATGAAACCATAAAACTCCAAAATAAACCTAATGAAATTGTCCAAGTCCTTTCAAGATCGTACGATAACATCAGGACTTGTTACGACACTGTATGCGACATTAGCAACATGAAAAGCAATTTATAATAATGTAGGACGCGTTACAACTTCTAAGAACACCTTACATCACCGTTCGAAAGATTAAAACTACATAATAAACCTAATGAATTCCTCCGAGTCATTTAATCATCGTACGACAACTTAGAATATCTTACGACTCTGTATGCCACATTAGCACCTTGAAGAGCATGTTACTATAATGTACGATACCTCACAACTCGTAACGACACCTTACAATACCGTAAGTAAACATAAAATCTATAATAAACCTAATAAATTCTTCCGAGTCTTTTGAACATCGTATTACAAGTTAGGACATCTTAAGACACTATATGACATATTAGCACGTTGAAAAGCACGTAAGTATGACGGAGGACGCCTTAAAGCTCCAAACAACACATTACAACACCGTACGAAACCATAAAACTCCATAATAAACCTAATGAAATTGTCCAAGTCCTTTCAAGATCGTACGATAACGTCAGGACTTGTTACGACACTGTATGCGACATTAGCAACATGAAAAGCAATTTATAACAATGTAGGACGCGTTAAAACTTCTAAGAACACCTTACATCACCGTTCGAAAGATTAAAACTCCATAATAAACCTAATGAATTCCTCCGAGTCATTTAATTATCGTACGACAACTTAGAATATCTTACGACTCTGTATGCCACATTAGCACCTTGAAGAGCATGTTACTATAATGTACGATACCTCACAACTCGTAACAACACCTTACAATACCGTAAGTAAACATAAAATCTATAATAAACCTAATTAATTCTTCCGAGTCTTTTGAACATCGTATTACAAGTTAGGACATCTTAAGACACTATATGACATATTAGCACGTTGAAAAGCACGTAAGTATGACGGAGGACGCCTTAAAGCTCCAAACAACACATTACAACACCGTACGAAACCATAAAACTCCATAATAAAGCTAATGAAATTGTCCAAGTCCTTTCAAGATCGTACGATAACATCAGGACTTGTTACGACACTTTATGCGACATTAGCAACATGAAAAGCAATTTATAACAATGTAGGACGCGTTACAACTTCTAAGAACACCTTACATCACCGTTTGGAAAGATTAAAACTCCATAATAAACCCAATGAATTCCTCCGAGTCATTTAATCATCGTACGAAAACTAAGAATATCTTACGACTCTGTATGCCACATTAGCACCTTGAAAAGCATGTTACTATAATGTACGATACTCACAACTCGTAACAACACCTTACAATACCGTAAGTAAACATTAAAATCCATAATAAACCTAATGAATTCGTCCAAGTCTTTTGAACATCGTATTACAAGTTAGGACATCTTTAGACTCTATATGACATATTAGCACGTTGAAAAGCACGTAAGTATGACGTAGGACGCCTTAAAGCTGCAAACAACACCTTACAACACCGTATGAAACCATAAAACTCCATAATAAACCTAATGAAATTGTCCAAGTCCTTTCAAGATCGTACGATAACATCAGGACTTGTTACGACACTGTATGCGACATTAGCAACATGAAAAGCAATTTATAATAATGTAGGACGCGTTACAACTTCTAAGAACACCTTACATCACCGTTCGAAAGATTAAAACTCCATAATAAACCTAATGAATTCCTCCGAGTCATTTAATCATCGTACGACAACTTAGAATATCTTACGACTCTGTATGCCACATTAGCACCTTGAAGAGCATGCTACTATAATGTACGATACCTCACAACTCGTAACAACACCTTACAATACCGTAAGTAAACATAAAATCTATAATAAACCTAATGAATTCTTCCGAGTCTTTTGAACATCATATTACAAGTTAGGACATCTTAAGACACTATATGACATATTAGCACGTTGAAAAGCACGTAAGTATGACGGAGGACGCCTTAAAGCTCCAAACAACACATTACAACACCGTACGAAACCATAAAACTCCATAATAAACCTAATGAAATTGTCCAAGTCCTTTCAAGATCGTACGATAACGTCAGGACTTGTTACGACACTGTATGCGACATTAGCAACATGAAAAGCAATTTATAACAATGTAGGACACGTTAAAACTTCTAAGAACACCTTACATCACCGTTCGAAAGATTAAAACTCCATAATAAACCTAATGAATTCCTCCGAGTCATTTAATTATCGTACGACAACTTAGAATATCTTACGACTCTGTATGCCACATTAGCACCTTGAAGAGCATGTTACTATAATGTACGATACCTCACAACTCGTAACAACACCTTACAATACCGTAAGTAAACATAAAATCTATAATAAACCTAATTAATTCTTCCGAGTCTTTTGAACATCGTATTACAAGTTAGGACATCTTAAGACAGTATATGACATATTAGCACGTTGAAAAGCACGTAAGTATGACGGAGGACGCCTTAAAGCTCCAAACAACACATTACAACACCGTACGAAACCATAAAACTCCATAATAAACCTAATGAAATTGTCCAAGTCCTTTCAAGATCGTACGATAACGTCAGGACTTGTTACGACACTGTATGCGACATTAGCAACATGAAAAGCAATTTATAACAATGTAGGACGCGTTAAAACTTCTAAGAACACCTTACATCACCGTTCGAAAGATTAAAACTCCATAATAAATCTAATGAATTCCTCCGAGTCATTTAATTATCGTACGACAACTTAGAATATCTTACGACTCTGTATGCCACATTAGCACCTTGAAGAGCATGTTACTATAATGTACGATACCTCACAACTCGTAACAACACCTTACAATACCGTAAGTAAACATAAAATCTATAATAAACCTAATTAATTCTTCCGAGTCTTTTGAACATCGTATTACAAGTTAGGACATCTTAAGACAGTATATGACATATTAGCACGTTGAAAAGCACGTAAGTATGACGGAGGACGCCTTAAAGCTCCAAACAACACATTACAACACCGTACGAAACCATAAAACTCCATAATAAACCTAATGAAATTGTCCAAGTCCTTTCAAGATCGTACGATAACATCAGGACTAGTTACGACACATTATGCGACATTAGCAACATGAAAAGCAATTTATAACAATGTAGGACGCGTTACAACTTCTAAGAACACCTTACATCACCGTTTGGAAAGATTAAAACTCCATAATAAACCTAATGAATTCCTCCGAGTCATTTAATCATCGTACGAAAACTTAGAATATCTTACGACTCTGTATGCCACATTAGCACCTTGAAAAGAATGTTACTATAATGTACGATACCTCACAACTCGTAACAACACCTTACAATACCGTAAGTAAACATAAAATCTATAATAAACCTAATTAATTCTTCCGAGTCTTTTGAACATCGTATTACAAGTTAGGACATCTTAAGACACTATATGACATATTAGCACGTTGAAAAGCACGTAAGTATGACGGAGGACGCCTTAAAGCTCCAAACAACACATTACAACACCGTACGAAACCATAAAACTCCATAATAAACCTAATGAAATTGTCCAAGTCCTTTCAAGATCGTACGATAACGTCAGGACTTGTTACGACACTGTATGCGACATTAGCAACATGAAAAGCAATTTATAACAATGTAGGACGCGTTACAACTTCTAAGAACACCTTACATCACCGTTTGGAAAGATTAAAACTCCATAATAAACCTAATGAATTCCTCCGAGTCATTTAATCATCGTACGAAAACTTAGAATATCTTACGACTCTGTATGCCACATTAGCACCTTGAAAAGCATGTTACTATAATGTACGATACTCACAACTCGTAACAACACCTTACAATACCGTAAGTAAACATTAAAATCCATAATAAACCTAATGAATTCGTCCAAGTCTTTTGAACATCGTATTACAAGTTAGGACATCTTTAGACTCTATATGACATATTAGCACGTTGAAAAGCACGTAAGTATGACGTAGGACGCCTTAAAGTTGCAAACAACACCTTACAACACCGTATGAAACCATAAAACTCCATAATAAACCTAATGAAATTGTCCAAGTCCTTTCAAGATCGTACGATAACATCAGGACTTGTTATGACACTGTATGCGACATTAGCAACATGAAAAGCAATTTATAATAATGTAGGACGCGTTACAACTTCTAAGAACACCTTACATCACCGTTCGAAAGATTAAAACTCCATAATAAACCTAATGAATTCCTCCGAGTCATTTAATCATCGTACGACAACTTAGAATATCTTACGACTCTGTATGCCACATTAGCACCTTGAAGAGCATGTTACTATAATGTACGATACCTCAAAACTCGTAACAACACCTTACAATACCGTAAGTAAACATAAAATCTATAATAAACCTAATGAATTCTTCCGAGTCTTTTGAACATCGTATTACAAGTTAGGACATCTTAAGACACTATATGACATATTAGCACGTTGAAAAGCACGTAAGTATGACGGAGGACGCCTTAAAGCTCCAAACAACACATTACAACACCGTACGAAACCATAAAACTCCATAATAAACCTAATGAAATTGTCCAAGTCCTTTCAAGATCGTACGATAACATCAGGACTTGTTACGACACTGTATGCGACATTAGCAACATGAAAAGCAATTTATAATAATGTAGGACGCGTTACAACTTCTAAGAACACCTTACATCACCGTTCGAAAGATTAAAACTCCATAATAAACCTAATGAATTCCTCCGAGTCATTTAATCATCGTACGACAACTTAGAATATCTTACGACTCTGTATGCCACATTAGCACCTTGAAGAGCATGTTACTATAATGTACGATACCTCAAAACTCGTAACAACACCTTACAATACCGTAAGTAAACATAAAATCTATAATAAACCTAATGAATTCTTCCGAGTCTTTTGAACATCGTATTACAAGTTAGGACATCTTAAGACACTATATGACATATTAGCACGTTGAAAAGCACGTAAGTATGACGGAGGACGCCTTAAAGCTCCAAACAACACATTACAACACCGTACGAAACCATAAAACTCCATAATAAACCTAATGAAATTGTCCAAGTCCTTTCAAGATCGTACGATAACGTCAGGACTTGTTACGACATTGTATGCGACATTAGCAACATGAAAAGCAATTTATAACAATGTAGGACGCGTTAAAACTTCTAAGAACACCTTACATCACCGTTCGAAAGATTAAAACTCCATAATAAACCTAATGAATTCCTCCGAGTCATTTAATTATCGTACGACAACTTAGAATATCTTACGACTCTGTATGCCACATTAGCACCATGAAGAGCATGTTACTATAATGTACGATACCTCACAACTCGTAACAACACCTTACAATACCGTAAGTAAACATAAAATCTATAATAAACCTAATTAATTCTTCCGAGTCTTTTGAACATCGTATTACAAGTTAGGACATCTTAAGACACTATATGACATATTAGCACGTTGAAAAGCACGTAAGTATGACGGAGGACGCCTTAAAGCTCCAAACAACACATTACAACACCGTACGAAACCATAAAACTCCATAATAAACCTAATGAAATTGTCCAAGTCCTTTCAAGATCGTACGATAACATCAGGACTTGTTACGACACTTTATGCGACATTAGAAACATGAAAAGCAATTTATAACAATGTAGGACGCGTTACAACTTCTAAGAACACCTTACATCACCGTTTGGAAAGATTAAAACTCCATAATAAACCTAATGAATTCCTCCGAGTCATTTAATTATCGTACGAAAACTTAGAATATCTTACGACTCTGTATGCCACATTAGCACCTTGAAAAGCATGTTACTATAATGTACGATACTCACAACTCGTAACAATACCTTACAATACCGTAAGTAAACATTAAAATCCATAATAAACCTAATGAATTCGTCCAAGTCTTTTGAACATCGTATTACAAGTTAGAACATCTTTAGACTCTATATGACATATTAGCACGTTGAAAAGCACGTAAGTATGACGTAGGACGCCTTAAAGCTGCAAACAACACCTTACAACACCGTATGAAACCATAAAACTCCATAATAAACCTAATGAAATTGTCCAAGTCCTTTGAAGATCGTACGATAACATCAGGACTTGTTACGACATTGTATGCGACATTAGCAACATGAAAAGCAATTTATAATAATGTAGGACGCGTCACTACTTCTAAGAACACCTTACATCACCGTTCGAAAGATTAAAACTCCATAATAAACCTAATGAATTCCTCCGAGTCATTTAATCATCGTACTACAACTTAGAATATCTTACGACTCTGTATGCCACATTAGCACCTTGAAGAGCATGTTACTATAATGTACGATACCTCACAACTCGTAACAACACCTTACAATGCCGTAAGTAAACATAATATCCATAATAAACCTAATGAATACTTCCGAGTCTTTTGAACATCGTATTACAAGTTAGGACATCTTAAGACACTATATGACATATTAGCACGTTGAAAAGCACGTAAGTATGACGGAGGACGCCTTAAAGCTCCAAACAACACGTTACAACACCTTACGAAACCATAAAACTCCATAATAAACCTAATGAAATTGTCCAAGTCCTTTCAAGATCGTACGATAACATCAGGACTTGTTACGACACTGTATGCGACATTAGCAACATGAAAAGCAATTTATAACAATGTAGGACGCGTTACAACTTCTAAGAACACCTTACATCACCGTTCGAAAGATTAAAACTCCATAATAAACTTAATGAATTTCTACGAGTCATTTAATCATCGTACGAAAACTTAGAATATCTTACGACTCTGTATGTCACATTAGCAACTTGAAAAGCATGTTACTATAATGTACGATACTCACAACTCGTAACAACACCTTACAATACCGTAAGTAAACGTTAAAATCCAAATAAACCTAATGAATTCGTCCAAGTCTTTTGAACATCGTATTACAAGTTAGGACATCTTTAGACTCTATATGACATATTAGCACGTTGAGAAGCACGTAAGTATGACGTCGGACGCCTTAAAGCTGCAAACAACACCTTACAACACCGTATGAAACCATAAAACTCCATAATAAACCTAATGAAATTGTCCAAGTCCTTTGAAGATCGTACGATAACATCAGGACTTGTTACGACACTGTATGCGACATTAGCAACATGAAAAGCAATTTATAATAATGTAGGACGCGTTACAACTTCTAAGAACACCTTACATCACCATTCGAAAGATTCAAACTCCATAATAAACCTAATGAATTCCTCCGAGTCATTTAATCATCGTACGACAACTTAGAATATCTTACGACTCTGTATGCCACATTAGCACCTTGAAGAGCATGTTACTATAATGTACGATACCTCACAACTCGTAACAACACCTTACAATACCGTAAGTAAACATAAAATCCATAATAAACCTAATGAATACTTCCGAGTCTTTTGAACATCGTATTACAAGTTAGGACATCTTAAGACACTATATGACATATTAGCACGTTGAAAAGCACGTAAGTATGACGGAGGACGCCTTAAAGCTCCAAACAACACGTTACAACACCTTACGAAACCATAAAACTCCATAATAAACCTAATGAAATTGTCCAAGTCCTTTCAAGATCGTACGATAACATCAGGACTTGTTACGACACTGTATGCGACATTAGCAACATGAAAAGCAATTTATAACAATGAAGGACGCGTTACAACTTCTAAGAACACCTTACATCACCGTTTGGAAAGATTAAAACTCCATAATAAACCTAATGAATTCCTCCGAGTAATTTAATCATCGTACGAAAACTTAGAATATCTTACGACTATGTATGCCACATTAGCACCTTGAAAAGCATGTTACTATAATGTACGATACTCACAACTCGTAACAACACCTTACAATACCATAAGTAAACATTAAAATCCATAAAAAACCTAATGAATTCGTCCAAGTCTTTTGAACATCGTATTACAAGTTAGGACATCTTTAGACTCTATATGACATATTAGCACGTTGAAAAGCACGTAAGTATGACGTAGGACGCCTTAAAGCTGCAAACAACACCTTACAACACCGTATGAAACCATAAAACTCCATAATAAACCTAATGAAATTGTCCAAGTCCTTTCAAGATCGTACGATAACATCAGGACTTTTTACGACACTGTATGCGACATTAGCAACATGAAAAGCAATTTATAATAATGTAGGACGCGTTACAACTTCTAAGAACACCTTACATCACCGTTCGAAAGATTAAAACTCCATAATAAACCTAATGAATTCCTCCGAGTCATTTAATCATCGTACGACAACTTAGAATATCTTACGACTCTGTATGCCACATTAGCACCTTGAAGAGCATGTTACTATAATGTACGATACCTCACAACTCGTAACAACACCTTACAATACCGTAAGTAAACATAAAATCCATAATAAACCTAATGAATACTTCCGAGTCTTTTGAACATCGTATTACAAGTTAGGACATCTTAAGACACTATATGACATATTAGCACGTTGAAAAGCACGTAAGTATGACGGAGGACGCCTTAAAGCTCCAAACAACACATTACAACACCGTACGAAACCATAAAACTCCATAATAAACCTAATGAAATTGTCCAAGTCCTTTCAAGATCGTACGATAACATCAGGACTTGTTACGACACTGTATGCGACATTAGCAACATGAAAAGCAATTTATAACAATGTAGGACGCGTTACAACTTCTAAGAACACGTTACATCACCGTTCGAAAGATTAAAACTCCATAATAAACCTAATGAATTCCTCCGAGTCATTTAATCATCGTACGAAAACTTAGAATATCTTACGACTCTGTATGTCACATTAGCACCTTGAAGAGCATGTTACTATAATGTACGATACCTCACAACTCGTAACAACACCTTACAATACCGTAAGTAAACATAAAATCCATAATAAACCTAATGAACACTTCCGAGTCTTTTGAACATCGTATTACAAGTTAGGACATCTTAAGACACTATATGACATATTAGCACGTTGAAAAGCACGTAAGTATGACGGAGGACGCCTTAAAGCTCCAAACAACACATTACAACACCGTAAGAAACCATAAAACTTCATAATAAACCTAATGAAATTGTCCAAGTCCTTTCAAGATCGTACGATAACATCAGGACTTGTTACGACACTGTATGCGACATTAGCAACATGAAAAACAATTTATAATAATGTAAGACGCGTTACAACTTCTAAGAACATCTTACATCACCGTTTGAAAGATTAAAACTCCATAATAAACCTAATGAATTCCTCCGAGTCATTTAATCATCGTACGACAACTTAGAATATCTTACGACTCTGTATGCCACATTAGCACCTTGAAGAGCATGTTACTATAATGTACGATACCTCACAACTCGTAACAACAGCTTACAATACCGTAAGTAAACATAAAATCCATAATAAACCTAATGAATACTTCCGAGTCTTTTGAACATCGTATTACAAGTTAGGACATCTTAAGACACTATATGACATATTAGCACGTTGAAAAGCACGTAAGTATGACGGAGGACGCCTTAAAGCTCCAAACAACACGTTACAACACTTTACGAAACCATAAAACTCCATAATAAACCTAATGAAATTGTCCAAGTCCTTTCAAGATCGTACGATAACATCAGGACTTGTTACGACACTGTATGCGACATTAGCAACATGAAAAGCAATTTATAACAATGTAGGACGCGTTACAACTTCTAAGAACACCTTACATCACCGTTTGGAAAGATTAAAACTCCATAATAAACCTAATGAATTCCTCCGAGTAATTTAATCATCGTACGAAAACTTAGAATATCTTACGACTATGTATGCCACATTAGCACCTTGAAAAGCATGTTACTATAATGTACGATACTCACAACTCGTAACAACACCTTACAATACCATAAGTAAACATTAAAATCCATAAAAAACCTAATGAATTCATCCAAGTCTTTTGAACATCGTATTACAAGTTAGGACATCTTTAGACTCTATATGACATATTAGCACGTTGAAAAGCACGTAAGTATGACGTAGGACGCCTTAAAGCTGCAAACAACACCTTACAACACCGTATGAAACCATAAAACTCCATAATAAACCTAATGAAATTGTCCAAGTCCTTTCAAGATCGTACGATAACATCAGGACTTTTTACGACACTGTATGCGACATTAGCAACATAAAAAGCAATTTATAATAATGTAGGACGCGTTACAACTTCTAAGAACACCTTACATCACCGTTCGAAAGATTAAAACTCCATAATAAACCTAATGAATTCCTCCGAGTCATTTAATCATCGTACGACAACTTAGAATATCTTACGACTCTGTATGCCACATTAGCACCTTGAAGAGCATGTTACTATAATGTACGATACCTCACAACTCGTAACAACACCTTACAATACCGTAAGTAAATATAAAATCCATAATAAACCTAATGAATACTTCCGAGTCTTTTGAACATCGTATTACAAGTTAGGACATCTTAAGACACTATATGACATATTAGCACGTTGAAAAGCACGTAAGTATGACGGAGGACGCCTTAAAGCTCCAAACAACACATTACAACACCGTACGAAACCATAAAACTCCATAATAAACCTAATGAAATTGTCCAAGTCCTTTCAAGATCGTACGATAACATCAGGACTTGTTACGACACTGTATGCGACATTAGCAACATGAAAAGCAATTTATAACAATGTAGGACGCGTTACAACTTCTAAGAACATGTTACATCACCGTTCGAAAGATTAAAACTCCATAATAAACCTAATGAATTCCTCCGAGTCATTTAATCATCGTACGAAAACTTAGAATATCTTACGACTCTGTATGTCACATTAGCACCTTGAAGAGCATGTTACTATAATGTACGATACCTCACAACTCGTAACAACACCTTACAATACCGTAAGTAAACATAAAATCCATAATAAACCTAATGAACACTCCCGAGTCTTTTGAACATCGTATTACAAGTTAGGACATCTTAAGACACTATATGACATATTAGCACGTTGAAAAGCACGTAAGTATGACGGAGGACGCCTTAAAGCTCCAAACAACACATTACAACACCGTAAGAAACCATAAAACTTCATAATAAACCTAATGAAATTGTCCAAGTCCTTTCAAGATCGTACGATAACATCAGGACTTGTTACGACACTGTATGCGACATTAGCAACATGAAAAGCAATTTATAATAATGTAAGACGCGTTACAACTTCTAAGAACACGTTACATCACCGTTCGAAAGATTAAAACTCCATAATAAACCTAATGAATTCCTCCGAGTCATTTAATCATCGTACGAAAACTTAGAATATCTTACGACTCTGTATGTCACATTAGCACCTTGAAGAGCATGTTACTATAATGTACGATACCTCACAACTCGTAACAACACCTTACAATACCGTAAGTAAACATAAAATCCATAATAAACCTAATGAACACTTCCGAGTCTTTTGAACATCGTATTACAAGTTAGGACATCTTAAGACACTATATGACATATTAGCACGTTGAAAAGCACGTAAGTATGACGGAGGACGCCTTAAAGCTCCAAACAACACATTACAACACCGTAAGAAACCATAAAACTTCATAATAAACCTAATGAAATTGTCCAAGTCCTTTCAAGATCGTACGATAACATCAGGACTTGTTACGACACTGTATGCGACATTAGCAACATGAAAAACAATTTATAATAATGTAAGACGCGTTACAACTTCTAAGAACATCTTACATCACCGTTTGAAAGATTAAAACTCCATAATAAACCTAATGAATTCCTCCGAGTCATTTAATCATCGTACGACAACTTAGAATATCTTACGACTCTGTATGCCACATTAGCACCTTGAAGAGCATGTTACTATAATGTACGATACCTCACAACTCGTAACAACAGCTTACAATACCGTAAGTAAACATAAAATCCATAATAAACCTAATGAATACTTCCGAGTCTTTTGAACATCGTATTACAAGTTAGGACATCTTAAGACACTATATGACATATTAGCACGTTGAAAAGCACGTAAGTATGACGGAGGACGCCTTAAAGCTCCAAACAACACGTTACAACACCTTACGAAACCATAAAACTCCATAATAAACCTAATGAAATTGTCCAAGTCCTTTCAAGATCGTACGATAACATCAGGACTTGTTACGACACTGTATGCGACATTAGCAACAAGAAAAGCAATTTATAACAATGTAGGACGCGTTACAACTTCTAAGAACACCTTACATCACCGTTTGGAAAGATTAAAACTCCATAATAAACCTAATGAATTCCTCCGAGTAATTTAATCATCGTACGAAAACTTAGAATATCTTACGACTATGTATGCCACATTAGCACCTTGAAAAGCATGTTACTATAATGTACGATACTCACAACTCGTAACAACACCTTACAATACCATAAGTAAACATTAAAATCCATAAAAAACCTAATGAATTCGTCCAAGTCTTTTGAACATCGTATTACAAGTTAGGACATCTTTAGACTCTATATGACATATTAGCACGTTGAAAAGCACGTAAGTATGACGTAGGACGCCTTAAAGCTGCAAACAACACCTTACAACACCGTATGAAACCATAAAACTCCATAATAAACCTAATGAAATTGTCCAAGTCCTTTCAAGATCGTACGATAACATCAGGACTTTTTACGACACTGTATGCGACATTAGCAACATAAAAAGCAATTTATAATAATGTAGGACGCGTTACAACTTCTAAGAACACCTTACATCACCGTTCGAAAGATTAAAACTCCATAATAAACCTAATGAATTCCTCCGAGTCATTTAATCATCGTACGACAACTTAGAATATCTTACGACTCTGTATGCCACATTAGCACCTTGAAGAGCATGTTACTATAATGTACGATACCTCACAACTCGTAACAACACCTTACAATACCGTAAGTAAATATAAAATCCATAATAAACCTAATGAATACTTCCGAGTCTTTTGAACATCGTATTACAAGTTAGGACATCTTAAGACACTATATGACATATTAGCACGTTGAAAAGCACGTAAGTATGACGGAGGACGCCTTAAAGCTCCAAACAACACATTACAACACCGTACGAAACCATAAAACTCCATAATAAACCTAATGAAATTGTCCAAGTCCTTTCAAGATCGTACGATAACATCAGGACTTGTTACGACACTGTATGCGACATTAGCAACATGAAAAGCAATTTATAACAATGTAGGACGCGTTACAACTTCTAAGAACACGTTACATCACCGTTCGAAAGATTAAAACTCCATAATAAACCTAATGAATTCCTCCGAGTCATTTAATCATCGTACGAAAACTTAGAATATCTTACGACTCTGTATGTCACATTAGCACCTTGAAGAGCATGTTACTATAATGTACGATACCTCACAACTCGTAACAACACCTTACAATACCGTAAGTAAACATAAAATCCATAATAAACCTAATGAACACTTCCGAGTCTTTTGAACATCGTATTACAAGTTAGGACATCTTAAGACACTATATGACATATTAGCACGTTGAAAAGCACGTAAGTATGACGGAGGACGCCTTAAAGCTCCAAACAACACATTACAACACCGTAAGAAACCATAAAACTTCATAATAAACCTAATGAAATTGTCCAAGTCCTTTCAAGATCGTACGATAACATCAGGACTTGTTACGACACTGTATGCGACATTAGCAACATGAAAAGCAATTTATAATAATGTAAGACGCGTTACAACTTCTAAGAACATCTTACATCACCGTTCGAAAGATTAAAACTCCATAATAAACCTAATGAATTCCTCCGAGTCATTTAATCATCGTACGACAACTTAGAATATCTTACGACTCTGTATGCCACATTAGCACCTTGAAGAGCATGTTACTATAATGTACGATACCTCACAACTCGTAACAACAGCTTACAATACCGTAAGTAAACATAAAATCCATAATAAACCTAATGAATACTTCCGAGTCTTTTGAACATCGTATTACAAGTTAGGACATCTTAAGACACTATATGACATATTAGCACATTGAAAAGCACGTAAGTATGACGGAGGACGCCTTAAAGCTCCAAACAACACGTTACAACACCTTACGAAACCATAAAACTCCATAATAAACCTAATGAAATTGTCCAAGTCCTTTCAAGATCGTACGATAACATCAGGACTTGTTACGACACTGTATGCGACATTAGCAACATGAAAAGCAATTTATAACAATGTAGGACGCGTTACAACTTCTAAGAACACCTTACATCACCGTTTGGAAAGATTAAAACTCCATAATAAACCTAATGAATTCCTCCGAGTAATTTAATCATCGTACGAAAACTTAGAATATCTTACGACTATGTATGCCACATTAGCACCTTGAAAAGCATGTTACTATAATGTACGATACTCACAACTCGTAACAACACCTTACAATACCATAAGTAAACATTAAAATCCATAAAAAACCTAATGAATTCGTCCAAGTCTTTTGAACATCGTATTACAAGTTAGGACATCTTAAGACACTATATGACATATTAGCACGTTGAAAAGCACGTAAGTATGACGGAGGACGCCTTAAAGCTCCAAACAACACATTACAACACCGTACGAAACCATAAAACTCCATAATAAACCTAATGAAATTGTCCAAGTCCTTTCAAGATCGTACGATAACATCAGGACTTGTTACGACACTGTATGCGACATTAGCAACATGAAAAGCAATTTATAACAATGTAGGACGCGTTACAACTTCTAAGAACACGTTACATCACCGTTCGAAAGATTAAAACTCCATAATAAACCTAATGAATTCCTCCGAGTCATTTAATCATCGTACGACAACTTAGAATATCTTACGACTCTGTATGCCACATTAGCACCTTGAAGAGCATGTTACTATAATGTACGATACCTCACAACTCGTAACAACACCTTACAGTACCGTAAGTAAACATAAAATCCATAATAAACCTAATGAATTCGTCCGAGTCTTTTGAACATCGTATTACAAGTTAGGACATCTTAAGACACTATATGACATATTAGCACGTTGAAAAGCACGTAAGTATTACGGAGGACGCCTTAAACCTCCAAACAACACATTACAACACCGTACGAAACCATAAAACTCCATAATAAACCTAATGAAATTGTCCAAGTCCTTTCAAGATCGTACGATAACATCAGGACTTGTTACGACACTGTATGCGACATTAGCAACATGAAAAGCAATTTATAACAATGTAGGACGCGTTACAACTTCTAAGAACACGTTACATCACCGTTCGAAAGATTAAAACTCCATAATAAACCTAATGAATTCCTCCGAGTCATTTAATTATCGTACGACAACTTAGAATATCTTACGATTCTGTATTCCACATTAGCACCTTGAAGAGCATGTTACTATAATGTACGATACCTCACAACTCGTAACAACACCTTACAATACCGTAAGTAAACATAAAATCCATAATAAACCTAATGAACACTTCCGAGTCTTTTGAACATCGTATTACAAGTTAGGACATCTTAAGACACTATATGACATATTAGCACGTTGAAAAGCACGTAAGTATGACGGAGGACGCCTTAAAGCTCCAAACAACACATTACAACACCGTAAGAAACCATAAAACTTCATAATAAACCTAATGAAATTGTCCAAGTCCTTTCAAGATCGTACGATAACATCAGGACTTGTTACGACACTGTATGCGACATTAGCAACATGAAAAGCAATTTATAATAATGTAGGACGCGTTACAACTTCTAAGAACACCTTACATCATCGTTCGAAAGATTAAAACTCCATAATAAACCTAATGAATTCCTCCGAGTCATTTAATCATCGTACGACAACTTAGAATATCTTACGACTCTGTATGCCACATTAGCACCTTGAAGAGCATGTTACTATAATGTACGATATCTCACAACTCGTAACAACACCTTACAATACCGTAAGTAAACATAAAATCTATAATAAACCTAATTAATTTTTCCGAGTCTTTTGAACATCGTATTACAAGTTAGGACATCTTAAGACACTATATGACATATTAGCACGTTGAAAAGCACGTAAGTATGACGGAGGACGACTTAAAGTTTCAAACAACACATTACAACACCGTACGAAACCATAAAACTCCATAATAAACCTAATGAAATTGTCCAAGTCCTTTCAAGATCGTACGATAACATCAGGACTTGTTACGACACTGTATGCGACATTAGCAACATGAAAAGCAATTTATAACAATGTAGGACGCGTTACAACTTCTAAGAACACGTTACATCACCGTTCGAAAGATTAAAACTCCATAATAAACCTAATGAATTCCTCCGAGTCATTTAATTATCGTACGACAACTTAGAATATCTTACGATTCTGTATTCCACATTAGCACCTTGAAGAGCATGTTACTATAATGTACGATACCTCACAACTCGTAACAACACCTTACAATACCGTAAGTAAACATAAAATCCATAATAAACCTAATGAACACTTCCGAGTCTTTTGAACATCGTATTACAAGTTAGGACATCTTAAGACACTATATGACATATTAGCACGTTGAAAAGCACGTAAGTATGACGGAGGACGCCTTAAAGCTCCAAACAACACATTACAACACCGTAAGAAACCATAAAACTTCATAATAAACCTAATGAAATTGTCCAAGTCCTTTCAAGATCGTACGATAACATCAGGACTTGTTACGACACTGTATGCGACATTAGCAACATGAAAAGCAATTTATAATAATGTAGGACGCGTTACAACTTCTAAGAACACCTTACATCACCGTTCGAAAGATTAAAACTCCATAATAAACCTAATGAATTCCTCCGAGTCATTTAATCATCGTACGACAACTTAGAATATCTTACGACTCTGTATGCCACATTAGCACCTTGAAGAGCATGTTACTATAATGTACGATATCTCACAACTCGTAACAACACCTTACAATACCGTAAGTAAACATAAAATCTATAATAAACCTAATTAATTTTTCCGAGTCTTTTGAACATCGTATTACAAGTTAGGACATCTTAAGACACTATATGACATATTAGCACGTTGAAAAGCACGTAAGTATGACGGAGGACGACTTAAAGTTTCAAACAACACATTACAACACCGTACGAAACCATAAAACTCCATAATAAACCTAATGAAATTGTCCAAGTCCTTTCAAGATCGTACGATAACATCAGGACTTGTTACGACACTGTATGCGACATTAGCAATATGAAAAGCAATTTATAACAATGTAGGACGCGTTACAACTTTTAAGAACACCTTACATCACCGTTCGAAAGATTAAAACTCCATAATAAACCTAATGAATTCCTCCGAGACATTTAATCATCGTACGAAAACTTAGAATATCTTACGACTCTGTATGCCACATTAGCACCTTGAAAAGCATGTTACTATAATGTACGATACTCACAACTCGTAACAACACCTTACAATACAGTAAGTAAACATTAAAATCGATAATAAACCTAATGAATTCGTCCAAGTCTTTTCAACATCGTATTACAAGTTAGGACATCTTTAGACTCTATATGACATATTAGCACGTTGAAAGCACGTAAGTATGACGTAGGACGCCTTAAAGCTGCAAACAACACCTTACAACACCGTATGAAACCATAAAACTCCATAATAAACCTAATGAAATTGTCCAAGTCCTTTCAAGATCGTACGATAACATCAGGACTTGTTACGACACTGTATGCGACATTAGCAATATGAAAAGCAATTTATAACAATGTAGGACGCGTTACAACTTTTAAGAACACCTTACATCACCGTTCGAAAGATTAAAACTCCATAATAAACCTAATGAATTCCTCCGAGACATTTAATCATCGTACGAAAACTTAGAATATCTTACGACTCTGTATGCCACATTAGCACCTTGAAAAGCATGTTACTATAATGTACGATACTCACAACTCGTAACAACACCTTACAATACAGTAAGTAAACATTAAAATCGATAATAAACCTAATGAATTCGTCCAAGTCTTTTCAACATCGTATTACAAGTTAGGACATCTTTAGACTCTATATGACATATTAGCACGTTGAAAGCACGTAAGTATGACGTAGGACGCCTTAAAGCTGCAAACAACACCTTACAACACCGTATGAAACCATAAAACTCCATAATAAACCTAATGAAATTGTCCAAGTCCTTTCAAGATCGTACGATAACATCAGGACTTGTTACGACACTATATGCGACATTAGCAACATGAAAAGCAATTTATAATAATGTAGGACGCGTTACAACTTCTAAGAACACCTTACATCACCGTTCGAAAGATTAAAACTCCATAATAAACCTAATGAATTCCTCCGAGTCATTTAATCATCGTACGACAACTTAGAATATCTTACGAACCTGTATGCCACATTAGCACCTTGAAGAGCATGTTACTATAATGTGCGATACCTCACAACTTGTAACAACACCTTACAGTACCTTAAGTAAACATAAAATCCATAATAAACCTAATGAATTCGTCCGAGTCTTTTGAACATTTTATTACAAGTTAGGACATCTTAAGACACTATATGACATATTAGCACGTTGAAAAGCACGTAAGTATTACGGAGGACGCCTTAAACCTCCAAACAACACATTACAACACCGCACGAAACCATAAAACTCCATAATAAACCTAATGAAATTGTCCAAGTCCTTTCAAGATCGTACGATAACATCAGGACTTGTTATGACACTGTATGCGACATTAGCAACATGAAAAGCAATTTATAACAATGTAGGAGGCGTTACAACTTCTAAGAACACCTTACATCACCGTTCGAAAGATTAAAACTCCATAATAAACCTAATGAATTCCTCCCAGTCATTTAATCATCGTACGACAACTTAGAATATCTTACGATTCTGTCTGCCACATTAGCACCTTGAAGAGCATGTTACTATAATGTACGATACCTCACAACTCGTAACAACACCTTACAGTACCGTAAGTAAACATAAAATCCATAATAAACCTAATGAATACTTCCCAGTCTTTTGAACATCGTATTACAAGTTAGGATATCTTAAGACACTATATGACATATTAGCACGTTGAAAAGCACGTAAGTATGACGGAGGACGCCTTAAAGCTCCAAACAACACATTACAACACCGTACGAAACCATAAAACTCCATAATAAACCTAATGAAATTGTCCAAGTCCTTTCAAGATTGTACGATAACATCAGGACTTGTTACGACACTATATGCGACATTAGCAACATGAAAAGCAATTTATAACAATGTAGGATGCGTTACAACTTCTAAGAACACCTTACATAACCGTTCGAAAGATTAAAACTCCATAATAAACCTAATGAATTCCTCCGAGACATTTAATCATCGTACGAAAACTTAGAATATCTTACGACTCTGTATGCCACATTAGCACCTTGAAAAGCATGTTACTATAATGTACGATACTCACAACTCGTAACAACACCTTACAATACAGTAAGTAAACATTAAAATCGATAATAAACCTAATGAATTCGTCCAAGTCTTTTCAACATCGTATTACAAGTTAGGACATCTTTAGACTCTATATGACATATTAGCACGTTGAAAGCACGTAAGTATGACGTAGGACGCCTTAAAGCTGCAAACAACACCTTACAACACCGTATGAAACCATAAAACTCCATAATAAACCTAATGAAATTGTCCAAGTCCTTTCAAGATCGTACGATAACATCAGGACTTGTTACGACACTGTATGCGACATTAGCAATATGAAAAGCAATTTATAACAATGTAGGACGCGTTACAACTTTTAAGAACACCTTACATCACCGTTCGAAAGATTAAAACTCCATAATAAACCTAATGAATTCCTCCGAGACATTTAATCATCGTACGAAAACTTAGAATATCTTACGACTCTGTATGCCACATTAGCACCTTGAAAAGCATGTTACTATAATGTACGATACTCACAACTCGTAACAACACCTTACAATACAGTAAGTAAACATTAAAATCGATAATAAACCTAATGAATTCGTCCAAGTCTTTTCAACATCGTATTACAAGTTAGGACATCTTTAGACTCTATATGACATATTAGCAGGTTGAAAGCACGTAAGTATGACGTAGGACGCCTTAAAGCTGCAAACAACACCTTACAACACCGTATGAAACCATAAAACTCCATAATAAACCTAATGAAATTGTCCAAGTCCTTTCAAGATCGTACGATAACATCAGGACTTGTTACGACACTATATGCGACATTAGCAACATGAAAAGCAATTTATAATAATGTAGGACGCGTTACAACTTCTAAGAACACCTTACATCACCGTTCGAAAGATTAAAACTCCATAATAAACCTAATGAATTCCTCCGAGTCATTTAATCATCGTACGACAACTTAGAATATCTTACGAACCTGTATGCCACATTAGCACCTTGAAGAGCATGTTACTATAATGTGCGATACCTCACAACTTGTAACAACACCTTACAGTACCGTAAGTAAACATAAAATCCATAATAAACCTAATGAATTCGTCCGAGTCTTTTGAACATTGTATTACAAGTTAGGACATCTTAAGACACTATATGACATATTAGCACGTTGAAAAGCACGTAAGTATTACGGAGGACGCCTTAAACCTCCAAACAACACATTACAACACCGCACGAAACCATAAAACTCCATAATAAACCTAATGAAATTGTCCAAGTCCTTTCAAGATCGTACGATAACATCAGGACTTGTTATGACACTGTATGCGACATTAGCAACATGAAAAGCAATTTATAACAATGTAGGAGGCGTTACAACTTCTAAGAACACCTTACATCACCGTTCGAAAGATTAAAACTCCATAATAAACCTAATGAATTCCTCCCAGTCATTTAATCATCGTACGACAACTTAGAATATCTTACGATTCTGTCTGCCACATTAGCACCTTGAAGAGCATGTTACTATAATGTACGATACCTCACAACTCGTAACAACACCTTACAGTACCGTAAGTAAACATAAAATCCATAATAAACCTAATGAATACTTCCCAGTCTTTTGAACATCGTATTACAAGTTAGGATATCTTAAGACACTATATGACATATTAGCACGTTGAAAAGCACGTAAGTATGACGGAGGACGCCTTAAAGCTCCAAACAACACATTACAACACCGTACGAAACCATAAAACTCCATAATAAACCTAATGAAATTGTCCAAGTCCTTTCAAGATTGTACGATAACATCAGGACTTGTTACGACACTATATGCGACATTAGCAACATGAAAAGCAATTTATAACAATGTAGGATGCGTTACAACTTCTAAGAACACCTTACATAACCGTTCGAAAGATTAAAACTCCATAATAAACCTAATGAATTCCTCCGAGTCATTTAATCATCGTACGACAACTTAGAATATCTTACGACTCTGTATTCCACATTAGTACCTTGAAGAGCATGTTACTATAATGTACGATACCTCACAACTCGTAACAACACCTTACAATACCGTAAGTAAACATTAAAATCCATAATAAACCTAATGAATTCTTCCGAGTCTTTTGAACATCGTATTACAAGTTATGACATCTTAAGACACTATATGACATATTAGCACGTTGAAAAGCACGTAAGTATGACGTAGGACACCTTAAAGCTGCAAACAACACCTTACAACACCGTATGAAACCATAAAACTCCATAATAAACCAAATGAAATTGTCCAAGTCCCTTCAAGATCGTACGATAACATCAGGACTTGTTACGACACTGTATGCGACATTAGCAACATGAAAAGCAATTTATAACAATGTAGGATGCGTTACAACTTCTAAGAACACCTTACATCACCGTTCGAAAGATTAAAACTCCATAATAAACCTAATGAATTCCTCCGAGTCATTTAATCATCGTACGACAACTTAGAATATCTTACGACTCTGTATTCCACATTAGCACCTTGAAGAGCATGTTACTATAATGTACGATACCTCACAACTCGTAACAACACCTTACAGTACCGTAAGTAAACATAAAATCCATAATAAACCTAATGAATACTTCCGAGTCTATTGAACATCGTATTACAAGTTAGGACATCTTAAGACACTATATGACATATTAGCACGTTGAAAAGCACGTAAGTATGACGGAGGACGCCTTAAAGCTCCAAACAACACATTACAACACCGTACGAAACCATAAAACTCCATAATAAACCTAATGAAATTGTCCAAGTCCTTTCAAGATCGTACGATAACATCAGGACTTGTTACGACACTGTATGCGACATTAGCAACATGAAAAGCAATTTATAACAATGTAGGACGCGTTACAACTTCTAAGAACACCTTACATCACCGTTCGAAAGATTAAAACTCCATAATAAACCTAATGAATTCCTCCGAGTCATTTAATCATCGTACGACAACTTAGAATATCTTACGATTCTGTATGCCACATTAGCACCTTGAAAAGCATGTTACTATAATGTACGATACTCACAACTCGTAACAACACCTTACAATACCGTAAGTAAACATTAAAATCCATAATAAACCTAATGAATTCGTCCAAGTCTTTTCAACATCGTATTACAAGTTAGGACATCTTTAGACTCTATATGACATATTAGCACGTTGAAAGCACGTAAGTATGACGGAGGACGCCTTAAACCTCCAAACAACACATTACAACACCGTACGAAACCATAAAACTCCATAATAAACCTAATGAAATTGTCCAAGTCCTTTCAAGATCGTACGATAACATCAGGACTTGTTACGACACTGTATGCGACATTAGCAACATGAAAAGCAATTTATAACAATGTAGGACGCGTTACAACTTCTAAGAACACCTTACATCACCGTTCGAAAGATTAAAACTCCATAATAAACCTAATGAATTCCTCCGAGTCATTTAATCATCGTACGACAACTTAGAATATCTTACGACTCTGTATGCCACATTAGCACCTTGAAAAGCATGTTACTATAATGTACGATACTCACAACTAGTAACAACACCTTACAATACCGTAAGTAAACATTAAAATCCATAATAAACCTAATGAATTCGTCCAAGTCTTTTGAACATCGTATTACAAGTTAGGACATCTTTAGACTCTATATGACATATTAGCACGTTGAAAAGCACATAAGTATGACGTAGGACGCCTTAAAGCTCCAAACAACACCTAACAACACCGTATGAAACCATAAAACTCCATAATAAACCTAATGAAATTGTCCAAGTCCTTTCAAGATCGTACGATAACATCAGGACTTGTTACGACACTGTATGTGACATTAGCAACATGAAAAGCAATTTATAATAATGTAGGACGCGTTACAACTTCTAAGAACACCTTACATCACCGTTCGAAAGATTAAAACTCCATAATAAACCTAATGAATTCCTCCGAGTCATTTAATCATCGTACGACAACTTAGAATATCTTACGACTCTGTATGCCACATTAGCACCTTGAAGAGCATGTTACTATAATGTATGATACCTCACAACTCGTAACAACACCTTACAATACCGTAAGTAAACATAAAATCTATAATAAACCTAATGAATTCTTCCGAGTCTTTTGAACATCGTATTACAAGTTAGGACATCTTAAGACACTATATTACATATTAGCACGTTGAAAAGCACGTAAGTATGACGGAGGACGTCTTAAAGCTCCAAACAACATACTACAACACCGTACGAAACCATAAAACTCCATAATAAACCTAATGAAATTGTCCAAGTCCTTTCAAGATCGTACGATAACATCAGGACTTGTTACGACACTGTATGCGACATTAGCAACATGAAAAGCAATTTATAATAATGTAGGACACGTTACAACTTCTAAGAACACCTTACATCACCGTTCGAAAGATTAAAACTCCATAATAAACCTAATGAATTCCTCCGAGTCATTTAATCATCGTACGACAACTTAGAATATCTTACGACTCTGTATGCCACATTAGCACCTTGAAGAGCATGTTACTATAATGTACGATACCTCACAACTCGTAACAACACCTTACAATACCGTAAGTAAACATAAAATCTATAATAAACCTAATGAATTTTTCCGAGTCTTTTGAACATCGTATTACAAGTTAGGACATCTTAAGACACTATATTACATATTAGCACGTTGAAAAGCACGTAAGTATGACGGAGGACGTCTTAAAGCTCCAAACAACATACTACAACACCGTACGAAACCATAAAACTTCATAATAAACCTAATGAAATTGTCCAAGTCCTTTCAAGATCGTACGATAGCATCAGGACTTGTTACGACACTGTATGCGACATTAGCAACATGAAAAGCAATTTATAATAATGTAGGACGCGTTACAACTTCTAAGAACACCTTACATCACCGTTCGAAAGATTAAAACTCCATAATAAACCTAATGAATTCCTCCGATTCATTTAATCATCGTACGACAACTTAGAATATCTTACGACTCTGTATTCCACATTAGCACCTTGAAGAGCATGTTACTATAATGTACGATACCTCACAACTCGTAACAACACCTTACAGTACCGTAAGTAAACATTAAAATCCATAATAAACCTAATGAATTCGTCCAAGTCTTTTGAACATCGTATTACAAGTTAGGACATCTTTAGACTCTATATGACATATTAGCGCGTTGAAAAGCACGTAAGTATGACGTAGGACGCCTTAAAGCTGCAAACAACACCTTACAACACCGTATGAAACCATAAAACTCCATAATAAACCAAATGAAATTGTCCAAGTCCTTTCAAGATCGTACGATAACATCAGGACTTGTAACGACACTGTATGCGACATTAGCAACATGAAAAGCAATTTATAACAATGTAGGACGCGTTACAACTTCTAAGAACACCTTACATCACTATTCGAAAGATTAAAACTCCATAATAAACCTAATGAATTCCTCCCAGTCATTTAGTCATCATACGACAACTTAGAATATCTTACGACTCTGTATTCCACATTAGCACCTTGAAGAGCATGTTACTATAATGTACGATACCTCACAACTCGTAACAACACCTTACAGTACCGTAAGTAAACATAAAATCCATAATAAAGCTAATGAATTCGTCCGAGTCTTTTGAACATCGTATTACAAGTTAGGACATCTTAAGACACTATATGACATATTAGCACGTTGAAAAGCACGTAAGTATGACGGAGGACGCCTTAAAGCTCCAAACAACACCTTACAACACCGCACGAAACCATAAACTCCATAATAAACCTAATGAAATTGTCCATGTCCTTTCAAGATCGTACGATAACATCAGGACTTGTTACGACACCGTATGCGACATTAGCAACATGAAAAGCAATTTATAACAATGGAGGACGCGTTACAACTTCTAAGAACACCTTACATCACCGTTCGAAAGATTAAAACTCCATAATAAACCTAATGAATTCCTCCCAGTCATTTAATCATCGTACGACAACTTAGAATATCTTACGATTCTGTCTGCCACATTAGCACCTTGAAGAGCATGTTACTATAATGTACGATACCTCACAACTCGTAACAACACCTTACAGTACCGTAAGTAAACATAAAATCCATAATAAACCTAATGAATACTTCCCAGTCTTTTGAACATCGTATTACAAGTTAGGATATCTTAAGACACTATATGACATATTAGCACGTTGAAAAGCACGTAAGTATGACGGAGGACGCCTTAAAGCTCCAAACAACACCTTACAACACCGTACGAAACCATAAAACTCCATAATAAACCTAATGAAATTGTCCAAGTCCTTTCAAGATTGTACGATAACATCAGGACTTGTTACGACACTATATGCGACATTAGCAACATGAAAAGCAATTTATAACAATGTAGGATGCGTTACAACTTCTAAGAACACCTTACATCACCGTTCGAAAGATTAAAACTCCATAATAAACCTAATGAATTCCTCTGAGTCATTTAATCATCGTACGACAACTTAGAATATCTTACGACTCTGTATGCCACATTAGCACCTTGAAGAGCATGTTACTATAATGTACGATACTCACAACTCGTAACAACACCTTACAATACCGTAAGTAAACATTAAAATCCATAATAAACCTAATGAATTCTTCCGAGTCTTTTGAACATCGTATTACAAGTTATGAAATCTTAAGACACTATATGACATATTAGCACGTTGAAAAGCACGTAAGTATGACGTAGGACGCCTTAAAGCTGCAAACAACACCTTACAACACCGTATGAAACCATAAAACTCCATAATAAACCAAATGAAATTGTCCAAGTCCCTTCAAGATCGTACGATAACATCAGGACTTGTTACGACACTGTATGCGACATTAGCAACATGAAAAGCAATTTATAACAATGTAGGATGCGTTACAACTTCTAAGAACACCTTACATCACCGTTCGAAAGATTAAAACTCCATAATAAACCTAATGAATTCCTCCGAGTCATTTAATCATCATACGACAACTTAGAATATCTTACGACTCTGTATTCCACATTAGCACCTTGAAGAGCATGTTACTATAATGTACGATACCTCACAACTCGTAACAACACCTTACAGTACCGTAAGTAAACATAAAATCCATAATAAACCTAATGAATACTTCCGAGTCTTTTGAACATCGTATTACAAGTTAGGATATCTTAAGACACTATATGACATATTAGCACGTTGAAAAGCACGTAAGTATGACGGAGGACGCCTTAAAGCTCCAAACAACACATTACAACACCGTACGAAACCATAAAACTCCATAATAAACCTAATGAAATTGTCCAAGTCCTTTCAAGATCGTACGATAACATCAGGACTTGTTACGACACTGTATGCGACATTAGCAACATGAAAAGCAATTTATAACAATGTAGGACGCGTTACAACTTCTAAGAACACCTTACATCACCGTTCGAAAGATTAAAACTCCATAATAAACTTAATGAATTCCTCCGAGTCATTTAATCATCGTACGACAACTTAGAATGTCTTACGACTCTGTATGCCACATTAGCACCTTGAAAAGCATGTTACTATAATGTACGATACTCACATCTCGTAACAACACCTTACAATACCGTAAGTAAACATTAAAATCCATAATAAACCTAATGATTTCGTCCAAGTCTTTTGAACATCGTATTACAAGTTAGGACATCTTTAGACTCTATATGACATACTAGCGCGTTGAAAAGCACGTAAGTATGACGTAGGACGCCTTAAAGCTCAAACAACACCTTACAACACCGTATGAAACCATAAAACTCCATAATAAACCAAATGAAATTGTCCAAGTCCTTTCAAGATCGTACGATAACATCAGGACTTGTTACGACACTGTATGCGTCATTAGCAACATGAAAAGCACTTTATAACAATGTAGGATGCGTTACAACTTCTAAGAACACCTTACATAACCGTTTAAAAGATTAAAACTCCATAATAAACCTAATGAATTCCTCCGAGTCATTTAATCATCGTACGACAACTTAGAATATCTTACGACTCTGTATTCCACATTAGTACCTTGAAGAGCATGTTACTATAATGTACGATACCTCACAACTCGTAACAACACCTTACAGTACCGTAAGTAAACATAAAATCCCTAATAAAACTAATGAATTCGTCCGAGTCTTTTGAACATCGTATTACAAGTTAGGACATCCTAAGACACTATATGACATATTAGCACGTTGAAAAGCACGTAAGTATGACGGAGGACGCCTTAAAGCTCCAAACAACACATTACAACACCGCACGAAACCATAAAACTCCATAATAAACCTAATGAAATTGTCCAAGTCCTTTCAAGATCGTACGATAACATCAGGACTTGTTATGACACTGTATGCGACATTAGCAACATGAAAAGCAATTTATAACAATGTAGGAGGCGTTACAACTTCTAAGAACACCTTACATCACCGTTCGAAAGATTAAAACTCCATAATAAACCTAATGAATTCCTCCGAGTCATTTAATCATCGTACGACAACTTAGAATATCTTACGACTCTGTATGCCACATTAGCACCTTGAAGAGCATGTTACTATAATGTACGATACCTCACAACTCGTAACAACACCTTACAATATCGTAAGTAAACATTAAATTCATAATAAACCTAATGAATTCGTCCGAGTCTTTTGAACATCGTATTACAAGTTAGGACATCTTAAGACACTATGTGACATATTAGCACGTTGAAAAGCACGTAAGTATGATGGAGGATGTCTTACAGCTCCAAACAACACATTACAACACCGTACAAAACCATAAAACTCCACAATAAACCTAATGAAATTCTCCAAGTCCTTTCAAGATCGTACGATAACATCAGGACTTGTTACGACACTGTATGCGACATTAGCAACATGAAAAGCAATTTATAACAATGTAGGAGGCGTTACAACTTCTAAGAACACCTTACATCACCGTTCGAAAGATTAAAACTCCATAATAAACCTAATGAATTCCTCCGAGTCATTTAATCATCGTACGACAACTTAGAATATCTTACGATTCTGTATGCCACATTAGCACCTTGAAAAGCATGTTACTATAATGTACGATACTCACAACTCGTAACAACACCTTACAATACCGTAAGTAAACATTAAAATCCATAATAAACCTAATGAATTCGTCCAAGTCTTTTCAACATCGTATTACAAGTTAGGACATCTTTAGACTCTATATGACATATTAGCACGTTGAAAGCACGTAAGTATGACGGAGGACGCCTTAAACCTCCAAACAACACATTACAACACCGTACGAAACCATAAAACTCCATAATAAACCTAATGAAATTGTCCAAGTCCTTTCAAGATCGTACGATAACATCAGGACTTGTTACGACACTGTATGCGACATTAGCAACATGAAAAGCAATTTATAACAATGTAGGACGCGTTACAACTCCTAAGAACACCTTACATCACCGTTCGAAAGATTAAAACTCCATAATAAACCTAATGAATTCCTCCGAGTCATTTAATCATCGTACGACAACTTAGAATATCTTACGACTCTGTATGCCACATTAGCACCTTGAAAAGCATGTTACTATAATGTACGATACTCACAACTAGTAACAACACCTTACAATACCGTAAGTAAACATTAAAATCCATAATAAACCTAATGAATTCGTCCAAGTCTTTTGAACATCGTATTACAAGTTAGGACATCTTTAGACTCTATATGACATATTAGCACGTTGAAAAGCACATAAGTATGACGTAGGACGCCTTAAAGCTCCAAACAACACCTAACAACACCGTATGAAACCATAAAACTCCATAATAAACCTAATGAAATTGTCCAAGTCCTTTCAAGATCGTACGATAACATCAGGACTTGTTACGACACTGTATGTGACATTAGCAACATGAAAAGCAATTTATAATAATGTAGGACGCGTTACAACTTCTAAGAACACCTTACATCACCGTTCGAAAGATTAAAACTCCATAATAAACCTAATGAATTCCTCCGAGTCATTTAATCATCGTACGACAACTTAGAATATCTTACGACTCTGTATGCCACATTAGCACCTTGAAGAGCATGTTACTATAATGTATGATACCTCACAACTCGTAACAACACCTTACAATACCGTAAGTAAACATAAAATCTATAATAAACCTAATGAATTCTTCCGAGTCTTTTGAACATCGTATTACAAGTTAGGACATCTTAAGACACTATATTACATATTAGCACGTTGAAAAGCACGTAAGTATGACGGAGGACGTCTTAAAGCTCCAAACAACATACTACAACACCGTACGAAACCATAAAACTCCATAATAAACCTAATGAAATTGTCCAAGTCCTTTCAAGATCGTACGATAACATCAGGACTTGTTACGACACTGTATGCGACATTAGCAACATGAAAAGCAATTTATAATAATGTAGGACACGTTACAACTTCTAAGAACACCTTACATCACCGTTCGAAAGATTAAAACTCCATAATAAACCTAATGAATTCCTCCGAGTCATTTAATCATCGTACGACAACTTAGAATATCTTACGACTCTGTATGCCACATTAGCACCTTGAAGAGCATGTTACTATAATGTACGATACCTCACAACTCGTAACAACACCTTACAATAGCGTAAGTAAACATAAAATCTATAATAAACCTAATGAATTTTTCCGAGTCTTTTGAACATCGTATTACAAGTTAGGACATCTTAAGACACTATATTACATATTAGCACGTTGAAAAGCACGTAAGTATGACGGAGGACGTCTTAAAGCTCCAAACAACATACTACAACACCGTACGAAACCATAAAACTCCATAATAAACCTAATGAAATTGTCCAAGTCCTTTCAAGATCGTACGATAGCATCAGGACTTGTTACGACACTGTATGCGACATTAGCAACATGAAAAGCAATTTATAATAATGTAGGACGCGTTACAACTTCTAAGAACACCTTACATCACCGTTCGAAAGATTAAAACTCCATAATAAACCTAATGAATTCCTCCGATTCATTTAATCATCGTACGACAACTTAGAATATCTTACGACTCTGTATTCCACATTAGCACCTTGAAGAGCATGTTACTATAATGTACGATACCTCACAACTCGTAACAACACCTTACAGTACCGTAAGTAAACATTAAAATCCATAATAAACCTAATGAATTCGTCCAAGTCTTTTGAACATCGTATTACAAGTTAGGACATCTTTAGACTCTATATGACATATTAGCGCGTTGAAAAGCACGTAAGTATGACGTAGGACGCCTTAAAGCTGCAAACAACACCTTACAACACCGTATGAAACCATAAAACTCCATAATAAACCAAATGAAATTGTCCAAGTCCTTTCAAGATCGTACGATAACATCTGGACTTGTAACGACACTGTATGCGACATTAGCAACATGAAAAGCAATTTATAACAATGTAGGACGCGTTACAACTTCTAAGAACACCTTACATCACTGTTCGAAAGATTAAAACTCCATAATAAACCTAATGAATTCCTCCGAGTCATTTAATCATCGTACGACAACTTAGAATATCTTACGACTCTGTATGTCACATTAGCACCTTGAAGAGCATGTTACTATAATGTACGATACCTCACAACTCGTAACAACACCTTACAATACCGTAAGTAAACATAAAATCTATAATAAACCTAATGAATTCTTCCGAGTCTTTTGAACATCGTATTACAAGTTAGGACATCTTAAGACACTATATGACACATTAGCACGTTGAAAAGCACGTAAGTATGACGTAGGACGCCTTAAAGCTGCAAACAACACCTTACAACACCGTATGAAACCATAAAACTCCATAATAAACCAAATGAAATTGTCCAAGTCCCTTCAAGATCGTACGATAACATCAGGACTTGTTACGACACTGTATGCGACATTAGCAACATGAAAAGCAATTTATAACAATGTAGGATGCGTTACAACTTCTAAGAACACCTTACATCACCGTTCGAAAGATTAAAACTCCATAATAAACCTAATGAATTCCTCCGAGTCATTTAATCATCGTACGACAACTTAGAATATCTTACGACTCTGTATTCCACATTAGCACCTTGAAGAGCATGTTACTATAATGTACGATACCTCACAACTCGTAACAACACCTTACAGTACCGTAAGTAAACATAAAATCCATAATAAACCTAATGAATTCGTCCGAGTCTTTTGAACATCGTATTACAAGTTAGGACATCTTAAGACACTATATGACACATTAGCACGTTGAAAAGCACGTAAGTATGACGTAGGACGCCTTAAAGCTGCAAACAACACCTTACAACACCGTATGAAACCATAAAACTCCATAATAAACCAAATGAAATTGTCCAAGTCCCTTCAAGATCGTACGATAACATCAGGACTTGTTACGACACTGTATGCGACATTAGCAACATGAAAAGCAATTTATAACAATGTAGGATGCGTTACAACTTCTAAGAACACCTTACATCACCGTTTGAAAGATTAAAACTCCATAATAAACCTAATGAATTCCTCCGAGTCATTTAATCATCGTACGACAACTTAGAATATCTTACGACTCTGTATTCCACATTAGCACCTTGAAGAGCATGTTACTATAATGTACGATACCTCACAACTCGTAACAACACCTTACAGTACCGTAAGTAAACATAAAATCCATAATAAACCTAATGAATTCGTCCGAGTCTTTTGAACATCGTATTACAAGTTAGGACATCTTAAGACACCATATGACACATTAGCACGTTGAAAAGCACGTAAGTATGACGGAGGACGCCTTAAAGCTCCAAACATCACATTACAACATCGCACGAAACCATAAAACTCCATAATAAACCTAATGAAATTGTCCAAGTCCTTTCAAGATCGTAGGATAACATCAGGACTTGTTACGACACTGTATGCGACATTAGCAACATGAAAAGCAATTTATAACAATGTAGGACGCGTTACAACTTCTAAGAACACCTTACATCACCGTTCGAAAGATTAAAACTCCATAATAAACCTAATGAATTCCTCCCAGTCATTTAATCATCGTACGACAACTTAGAATATCTTACGATTCTGTATGCAACATTAGCACCTTGAAGAGCATGTTACTATAATGTACGATACCTCACAACTCGTAACAACACCTTACAGTACCGTAAGTAAACATAAAATCCATAATAAACCTAATGAATACTTCCGAGTCTTTTGAACATCGTATTACAAGTTAGGACATCTTAAGACACTATATGACATATTAGCACGTTGAAAAGCACGTAAGTATGACGGAGGACGCCTTAAAGCTCCAAACAACACATTACAACACCGTACGAAACCATAAAACTCCATAATAAACCTAATGAAATTGTCCAAGTCCTTTCAAGATCGTACGATAACATCAGGACTTGTTACGACACTGTATGCGACATTAGCAACATGAAAAGCAATTTATAACAATGTAGCACGCGTTACAACTTCTAAGAACACCTTACATCACCGTTCGAAAGATTAAAACTCCATAATAAACTTAATGAATTCTTCCGAGTCATTTAATCATCGTACGACAACTTAGAATATCTTACGACTCTGTATGCCACATTAGCACCTTGAAAAGCATGTTACTATAATGTACGATACTCACATCTCGTAACAACACCTTACAATACCGTAAGTAAACATTAAAATCCATAATAAACCTAATGAATTCGTCCAAGTCTTTTGAACATCGTATTACAAGTTAGGACATCTTTAGACTCTATATGACATATTAGCGCGTTGAAAAGCACGTAAGTATGACGTAGGACGCCTTAAAGCTGCAAACAACACCTTACAACACCGTATGAAACCATAAAACTCCATAATAAACGTAATGAAATTGTCCAAGTCCTTTCAAGATCGTACGATAACATCAGGACTTGTTACGACACTGTATGCGACATTAGCATCATGAAAAGCAATTTATAACAATGTAGGATGCGTTACAACTTCTAAGAACACCTTACATCACCGTTTAAAAGATTAAAACTCCATAATAAACCTAATGAATTCCTCCGAGTCATTTAATCATCGTACGACAACTTAGAATATCTTACGACTCTATATGCCACATTAGCACCTTGAAGAGCATGTTACTATAATGTACGATACCTCACAACTCGTAACAACACCTTACAATATCGTAAGTAAACATAAAATTCATAATAAACCTAATGAATTCGTCCGAGTCTTTTGAACATCGTATTACAAGTTAGGACATCTTAAGACACTATGTGACATATTAGCACGTTGAAAAGCACGTAAGTATGACGGAGGATGCCTTAAAGCTCCAAACAACACATTACAACACCGTACAAAACCATAAAACTCCATAATAAACCTAATGAAATTGTCCAAGTCCTTTCAAGATCGTACGATAACATCAGGACTTGTTACGACACTGTATACGACATTAGCAACATGAAAAGCAATTTACAATAATGTAGGACGCGTTACAACTTCTAAGAACACCTTACATCACCGTTCGAAAGATTAAAAATCCATAATAAACCTAATGAATTCCTCCTAGTCATTTAATCATCGTACGACAACTTAGAATATCTTACGACTCTGTATGCCACATTAGCACCTTGAAAAGCATGTTACTATAATGTACGATACTCACAACTCGTAACAACACCTTACAATACCGTAAGTAAACATTAAAATCCATAATAAACCTAATGAATTCGTCCACGTCTTTTGAACATCGTATTACAAGTTAGGACATCTTTAGACTCTATATGACATATTAGCGCGTTGAAAAGCACGTAAGTATGACGTAGGACGCCTTAAAGCTGCAAACAACACCTTACAACACCGTATGAAACCATAAAACTCCATAATAAACGTAATGAAATTGTCCAAGTCCTTTCAAGATCGTACGATAACATCAGGACTTGTTACGACACTGTATGCGACATTAGCATCATGAAAAGCAATTTATAACAATGTAGGATGCGTTACAACTTCTAAGAACACCTTACATCACCGTTTAAAAGATTAAAACTCCATAATAAACCTAATGAATTCCTCCGAGTCATTTAATCATCGTACGACAACTTAGAATATCTTATGACTCTGTATTCCACATTAGCACCTTGAAGAGCATGTTACTATAATGTACGATACCTCACAACTCGTAACAACACCTTACAGTACCGTAAGTAAACATAAAATCCATAATAAACCTTGATAGGTTCAATTGGATCGTTAATATCGCTCACAATGATCAGAATCACACGCACAAACAAAACAGTTCAATCACAAACACAATTCATACTAATAATTCTCTGTATATTGATGATCAAAGCAATTCGTAGTACAAGGTGCAGGAGAAACAAAATCACACACAGTTAATTCTCTCTCTAACAGTGTAAAAGTGATCTAGCCTCTCTCCTCACACACACACACTACATGCTTATAACAACCAATTACAAGTTTAAGGAATATAACAAAATAGACCCTAAACTATTTACAAACATATAAACAATAAACAAAATACAAAGTAAATCTTAACAAGGAAATAGCCCTAACAGTACTCCCCCTAAGATTTAACTTTGGATCTTCAGCAAAATCTTCAATCTTTTTCTTCTTCTTTGATCAGCATCAATCTTTTTCTACTATTCTTCTGGTTCATCTTTGACGTTCAGCAACTCTCGTCCTTTATACTCTTCTTGTTCCTTCAAAGCTTCTTCAATACAGGACTTGAACTTTTCAGCGATCTTAGCTTGTCTCGGCTTGGACTCATTTGTCAGAATTGGTAAAGCATTCATACGTCTGAGCGAATCCAAATTCAAACCTGCAAAGTCAATATTAGCATAAAACTCGAATGGCATTTCCTGGCCTTTGACTTTCACCTCCAACGTTCCTTTTCTGGATATCCTCATATACTCTATCTCTGGTAAATCCACCCTCACGAGATTAGAGTTTAGTAATGCTTTCCTCACCCGAATCTTTTCAGTTGCCGCTGCTATAACTTCAATCATCACAACAAATAACTTCCGATCAGCTTCAGCAAGTGCATCTTTACACTTCTCCATTCTACAGCTTCTCAAGAAATCTATATATGACGGATGTAGCAACTTCAACTCAAAAGTACTGAAAAGAGTAATCATATCCTTGTCCCAATCCTCCAAATTCCGAACAAGCTTCAATTCAAAAGTTTCTTGATTATAAAACACTCTGAGTATGGGCTTTGTCGTCTGACTTCCATCAATTACCTTCAATCCAGGATCCGTCACTTTGTCAAAGTATTCGTCCGAAAATTCTTCTAAATACATGTCTTCAGTCACAACCAATTTCTTTTTCTTCCTTTCTTTCTTAGCTTGCACATATGCAGTATCTTCCTGTTGGCCTCGAAAATCCAGAAACTTCGGTGATCTACCAATCCCGGCATCTAACAGCATAACACATTTATCACCACGCTCAGCATGCGTGTGATTTATCAACCTTAGTTTGTGCAGCTCTTTCAGATCCTGAACTTCCAACTTAAATATACTCGAGTAGTAATGGTATACGTCACATAAACCATTCACTCTCTTAATCATAAAAGCATCAAATATTTCGTCGTATTTCCATGCTATGATTTTTACTTTCTTGTTCTTCTCAGGCACAATCATCGAATCTAATAACTCAGCAATCGACTGTCCTTTACTTAGCAGTGACCTCACCACGTCACCTGCTGTTGCTGATTTATGCCAAGTTTCACGCACATCCATCGGTATGTTGTACGATTTAACCTCACTTGGAAACATATCCATCAGTTCGTGCCTCTTTTTGTGAGCATCTTCAGGTAATGCCATCACTGGAAGTTCTTTTGGACCAAGAATTTTGTATTTCTTTGTCAGCTCGAAGTATTGCGGATTGTTATAGTCCAAATAAAACATCCGGTTGTACAGTTTCTCTGTCTTCATGAAACTGACTACAATCTTTTTCAGCGATACAGACTTCAATCTCTGCAAAGTGTTGTACGGATAATTCCTTGAACTTAACCAATCTCGCATCTCTCTGCTATTCATTTCCTCAGGATTTGGATGATAAAGTTCAGTCGGTGGCAAATCTTCTATATTTAAACTTTCTTGCATTGGAGTCCATTCGCCCATCTCAGTAACAAACTCCTTCTTATCTGCTTCAGCTTTGTCTTGATGAATCATGCATTTCTCGTACTCTTCATTTATCTGACTCACCGTCAACCCATTCAAAAATACAGTATTATACTTCATCTTCTCGAGATATGCAAACCTTTGATCCAAATCATCAGGTATCTCTTCAGCAACATTCTGTACTGGCTCAGCTTCATCTTCAGACTCAGTCCAATCTATGTCATCTAAATCATCCAACGCTTCAATCATTGGTGCATCGTCAGTTTGAACCGGCTCAAACTGACTTGCCACTTCAGATACAGTTTCAGGCATACTTTCAACTTCAACAGCTTCAGATTGAATCGGCTCAATCTGAACTGTTTCCTCAGAGCCAACTTCTTTCTCACTATCAGTCACTGCAAATACCTCGGTTTCAGCTACAGAATCAGATTGAATCGGCTCAATCTGAACTGTTTTGGCAGTTTCAGTTTCAGTCACCTCCTTATCAGTTTTCTCAGACTCATCTACAGCTACATATTGAATCGGCTCAATCTGCACTGTTTCATCAATTTTCGCCCTTTTTGAACTTTCTTCATCACCAAAAATTTCAGGTATCACATCTATCTTCCTCTTTCCCTCAGCTTTGTCCATATTGACAGTTTCAGCAGCAGCTTTATCGGGAATGATGATTGGTGATTCTACCAAAATACCAGCATTCGAAGTACCTCGAGCTCTAGTCAAATAAACTTTAGGCACATGCGATTCAGTCACTTCTATTACTTCATCAGAAAAATCTTTCTCTGATGATGAGCCAGCCTTCTTCGGTTTCATTTCCTCCAACTCTTTTTCTAACATTTCTTTCTCTGCTTCCAACGTATTGCATTCAGCTTTCAAATCAGTATAATCATACTTTAAATTCTCATATTCCTCCTTCAACTTTTCATAATCATCCTTCAGCTTCACATGTTCATCAACTAACTTCACATGATCCTCATCTAACTTCTTGAAGATTTTCAAATTCTGATTATGAATGTCCCAATACTCATCAAATCTTTTCTTCTTCCTCTCATTCGATGCCTTCAACAATTCATTGGCTTCCATCAACTTTGCAACCATATCTTCTAATTCTGCAATTCGCTTTTCATTCTCTGTTTGATCAACACTTGGCACAACATTTGGTGAAGACTCCAAATCTTGTCCAATGTTTTCAGCAAAAGGGGATGATGTGGTGGGAATATCAACAGTACTAGGAACAGTAGCGCCAGCATCAGCTTCCTCAACTATCTGTGCCATAGTTTCAGCTTCGGCCACTACCTCCTGTGCAATCTGAACTATATCAATCTCTTCAGTTTCTACCACTGGTTTTGATCTCTTTCTTCGAACATACTGAACAGATACATCTTTTGGGACTTCAACAACAAATTCTTCAACCCCAGAAGCAACCTCAGTAGGTTCTTCTATCTCAACATTCTCAGTTTCCTCTATCTCAGTCTCCATTGGTTCAACCTCCTCTGAATTAGATTCAGATTCGGCATCATCACCACCATCATCATGTTCATCATTACCATCACTATCTTCATCATTGTCACCATCATCATTCTCATCATCTTGATCATCATCACTTTCATCAATCTCTCTATCAACAATATCCATTGGATTAACAATCTCTCCATTCGAAATATGATGATAGACAACCTCTACATCTTCTTCATTGTTGACTATATCTCTCATATAGTCAAACAATTCTACATCAGGCACATTCCCGATACTCATCTTTCGGTAAGATAGATCGTTCATGTCCTCAGTATATAAAATACCTCCTGAATAGCCTTCAACTCTGATGACAGGATATGCAATATTGATCATCAGTTGTAAGAACCTCGGGTACATGAGGAACTTAAACCTTTTGCCCTTGACCAAGTTGAATACAAACCCATTCATTATCCATCTCGAAAAGTTGAATGGTTTGTTCTCTGCTATAGCTACAATTGGTGAAGCAATATCTGACGGGAAGTTGTCAAACCCTGCACTCCTCCTGGACATGCATTGTTTCACAACATAACATAGCAGTTTGTACTTCTTTCCCAACTTAGCCCGATAAAACTGTGACTTTGGAAACACAGGTGGATGACCCATGTTAACAAAACACGTTTTACATTCTTCCATGGTCAGCTGATCATTCATTCCAATCTCATCTTCATCAATCCTCAGAGCATTCCTGATAGCTTCTTCAGAAACTGTCAGTACCCAATCTCTAGTAATATTCCCTCTGACCACAGCAACACCATTCTCATTTCTGACAACCTCTGCTGTTCTCCAAAAGCTCTTAATCAGCCTAGCATATATGACCGGTTTGGCACATATAGCATACACATATTTAGTCCTCTTGATGAACTTGATCATATCTCTGTAACCATCTGTTTCAGGAAGTGATTCATCCAAACATGCTACTAAATTGTGTTTAGGCTCAAACTTGAGATTCTCCATCTGTTAAAACACAAACAAACACAAAACAAGACAAATGTGTTAGATTCTTCATTAAAACATATCAAAATTTCATAAGTGTTTGAATAAAAGTTAGAAAGCAAAACATTCATATAATCATTTTAACCCTAAATTGAACTAACAAATTGATTTTCATCACTTTGATTAACACAACTTTGAATTTTAATGATTTATACAACATTTTTCATTTTAACAGTTAATCGCTTAAGGCAAAATTTTGACATTTGTATGATGAAGTTGTTTAACATGTTTTAGTTCAGTTTTATCATGAATTTGTCACTTTAAACAGATATTCCATCGTTTTGATGTTTAACTTTTTTTTTTTTAAAAGATTCAAAGTTCATCAATGGCGATTTTATCAGTTAAGAACATTTGAGTGATTCAGTTGATTTTAAGATGTTTTTGATGCAAATGAGTGATTGAATGATGATAATCGAGTGTTTTTACACCTAAATCAACATTCGATTTTGGTTTTAACACACAAAATCGAAGTGTCGATTCAATGCCCAAAAACACTGTTCATCATCGTTTTTCTTTTTAACAGTTGATTTGCAGGTCTATTTAGGTCAAAAACACTTAATCACTACCTTATTCAATCGATTAACCTTGTTACAGAGCAAACGATTGAATATGATAACACGGCGATTTTACGTTCAGAGGATTTGTGTGAAAGTGAGTGTGTGAAATGATAAGTGTTTGTGAAGAGGCGGTATTTTGTGTCGTCAAAAAATTTTAGGTCAAACTTTAAGTGCCGGGTCAACAAAAGGGACGGGCAAGCTTAAAAAGCCCAATAAGCCTTGCCGGGTCAAGTACTGTAGTGACGGGTCATGTACTGTAGTGACGGGTCAAGTACATACAACAAGTCACAAACATGTGAAAAACACTTGACGGGTCAAGCACTGTAGAGATGGTAAAGGTTAGGAACAACTACACCTGATGGGTTTTTATTCATCACCCGGCATAATAGTTATCTTCAACATCACCCGGCAATATTTCTTCATCACCCGGCAATATTTCTTCATCACCCGGCAACACAGTTGCTTTCCTTCTTCATCCGGCTTGCTTTTCTTCTTCACACGGCAACCTTCTTCACAAGGCAACTTTCTTCACACGGCAACCTTCTTCATTACCCGGCAACACAGTGTCATACCTTTACACGGCAATAAGATTTCTCTTTTACCCGGCTGTATAGTAAACACTTGTCACCCGGCAAGATATCTGACCTTCACCCGGCTGTATTTGACATGATCATTGCCCGGCTGTACAGTGGTCACAATATCTTCACCTTTTTCCTCAATCACCCGGCATGTATCAGACTTACAACATTACCCGGCTAAACAGTTCTTTACCCGGCAGAATAGTTGCATCTGATATCTTTGCCCGGCTATAACACTTGAGCAATTTTCTTCATTTTTCTCGTCTGTTGACTTTTTCAACGTCATTTATTGCACCTGCAAACATTCTCCGACATATTAATTAGACAAGATATCCTTAAAAAGAATGTTTGTCATATTAATTATCAAACAACATTAAACATTGCAACAAATTTAATTTCCAATTAAATTCATTTTTCTTTTCTTTTTTTTTAAAAATGTTTTTGCACAACCAATTTTTCTATGTCCCGAAGCAATTTCTTAAAAACAAATTACAAGACCTTGGGTTTGTTTTTAACACATCCAATACCTTTGCTTTTCATACCACATAACCTTGTTATTCAAAACACACTTATTCAAAACAAAATATTTTTATATTTTTGGATTTTTGTAGATATTTTTCTTCAAATTATTCTCCCCCTAAACTTGAAATTTCTTGAAATTTTTAAGTTTAACAAGGATGTTGATGTGTCAATAATGATTCCATATGCCTGCACACACAAAGCACACACATTAAAATAAAGACATATGCAATGCAATGAATCATACTATCGCAGTGAGATCATACCACACATTATCTGACCATGTTTTGCAAGTTTTGAATAGACATTTGACTTATGCTTGATTGAGTGATGATATGAAAACATACCAATTAGCTCGAGTTGACACACTTACTTTTTCAGTATCATGATGATATTTAATGTTCGATTAGAATGACTTATGTGACCCACATGTATACATATGTCAACATATTTCCTTATCAAACACTACCTGAATGCATATTGCACAAAACCTGGTCACTTACAGTCATACACAGTGTGGAATATGGGTTCTATTCGGATTTGGTCCACTTTTGGACTTCTTTTTAATTCCATCTTTTGGAATTTTTCTTTCCTATCGTTCCCCTTGGGAATCTTCTGAATTCCATTTTGGAATTTTGTTTGGTGTTGGTCCACATTTGGGACTCTTTTTGTTCCATTTTGGAATCTTTTGCTGCATCTTGAAGCTCAAAAGAGACTTCGTGTGAGACTTCAGGTCTGTGGGTACCACAACAAAGAAGCTCACGATGCGGTTCATCACACTGAGAAGACTACATCGTTACCCGATCATGCACAACTATCATCACAAGCAATGTATCAAAAGATATATATCTAGACATGTATAACAATGGAACTTAACACAAAGATCATTAAGTTTATGTTTGTCAACAATCAACTTACTTTTTCAGTCTAATTGCCTGAGCTGTCTAGCACATCAATTAACATTCATCAGTCTTTATTTAAAAAATGATGTAACAAATAATGTCTAGTGTAACTATCATTTCTCACTTTGTGCAATATAGATTCTTATGACATGATATTTTCTTTTCTTTTTGCTTTTATATTTTGTTTTTGCTTTTCTATTTTCTTTTTCACGCAAGCACACACAATGCAAAACATAAAGTAAAAGACAAAGGAATCAAAATATAACATCAACTTATTATATTTTTGGCTTTTATATTTTTCTGATTTTTGTTTGTTTTTCGAAAAATAGAATCAATCATGATTGATTAATCCTATGGATTGAATTAAGAATTCAAACCGTCCTGACAAAAAAGATTTTGTGAAAAGATCTGCCAGTTGTTTGTCGGTATGAACCTTAATCAAAATTATTAAACCCTTTTCAGAGTTGTCTCTTTTTAAAAATGATAACTAATTTCGATGTGTTTGGTTTTAGAATGTTGAACAGGATTAGCAGTTATAAACATAGCAGCAGTATTGTCTATGTAAATAGGAGTTTTTAGAAAGTTAAACCCGTAGTCAAGCAACTGATTTTGTAACCATAAAACCTGAGAACATCCTGCAGATGCAGCGATATACTCTGCTTCAGCTGTGGATACAGAAACATTGGTCTGCTTCTTGCATTGCCAAGAGACAAGCCTAGGACCCAAAAATTGACATCCACCAGTAGTCGATTTCCTGTCAAGAGCACAACCACCAAAATCACTGTCAGAATAGCTATATAATTCAAAATTTCCTTCATAAGGATACCATAACCCAAGATTTGGTTTCCCTTTAAGATATCTGAATATACGCTTCACAGCAACAAGATGTGACTCTTTCGGATCTGACTGGTATCTGGCACATACACACACAGCGTACATGATGTCTGGTCTTGATGCAGTAAGGTACATCAGAGAACCGATCATTGATCTGTATAGTGTTTGATCAACTACTTTGCCCTTTGGATCCGGTTGAATCTTGCAATTTACATCAGATGGAGTTCGAATTGTTTAACAATCTTGCATCTTGAATTTCTTCAACAACTTCTCAACAAATTTTGATTGATTGATGAAAATTCCGTCAGCAGACTGTTTCACTTGTAATCCAAGAAAGAAGTTAATCTCCCCCATAGAACTCATCTGGAATCTAGACTTCATGATTTCTTCAAATTCTTTGCACATTGACGCACTGGTTGATCCAAAGATAATATCGTCCACATAAACTTGAACACACAATAAGTCGTCATTCTCCCTCTTCATAAACAAAGTTGGATCAATCTGTCCTCTTGTGAATCCATGTTCTAGTAAATGCTTGGATAATGTCTCATACCAGATTCTCGGAGCTTGGTGTAGACCGTATAGAGCTTTACTCAACTTGTATACACGATGAGGATAGTCAGGATCTTCGAAACCAGGAGGTTGTCTGACATATACGTCATCTGTAATTGGTCCATACAAGAAAGCACCTTTGACGTCCATTTGGAATACTTTAAACTTCATGAAAGATGCATATGCAAGAAAAACGCGTATGGCTTCAAGTCTTGCGACTGGAGCAAACACCTCTTCGTAATCAATGCCTTCTTCCTAAGTGTATCCCTGTGCAATCAGTCTTGCTTTGTTTCTCACCACAATGCCACGTTCGTCTGGCTTGTTTTTGTACAACCATCTTGTACCAATTGCGTTCTCTCCTTCAGGTAAGTCCACAAGTTTCCAAACTTCCTGTTTGCGAAACTGGAGTAATTCCTCCTGCATAGCCTCAATCCAACTGTTATCTTTCAACACCTCTGAAATGTTCTTTGGCACCACTTGAGATAGAAAACACGAATAAAGACAAACATTCGCTTGCTCAGTCTGACTTCTTGTAGTTCTCTGATTCAACGACCCAATAATCTGAGAGACAGGATGTTTCTTGTGAATTCGATGAATTGGTATGTCACCTCCTTGCACTTGAGTCTCTAGATTAGAAGTATTCAGATTTGGTAGATCTTGTAGTATGGTCGAAGTATGCGGTGTGAAATTTGGGACTTGATCCGGTGAATTGATGAAGTAATCAAAAGATTCTGGAATAACTTCAGCATTCGGATCTGATGATGGTTGATTCTGAACAGATCCACCATCATTAGGAGAAATCACATCTTCTTCATGATTGTTCGATTCTTGATCTTCATTAGAACCAGAAGGACCCGGATCTAGACTGGATTTGACATGATCAGGATTGTGAAAAGACATAAATGGATATTCAGAGTTGAGATTTCCATCTTCGTCATTATCAGAATTGTCACTAAAGCATCCTAAGTCGCCTGATTCCTTCCTTGCGTTTCCTGAAAAATCAAATAAGTTAGAATTGAAGGATTTCGATAATGAATCTAAATCAAATAACCATTCGGGACCATGAGCCACTAACGGAAACGAATTTTCTAAAAACTTGACGTTGATAGTTTCAATAACAGTATTTGTTTTGCTATTAAAAACCCGATAAGCTTTAGAAACAGACGAATAACCTAGGAAAAATCCATCGTCAGATTTTGACTCAAACTTCCCGAGATGATCATTCAAATTTAAAATCGATACCGGACAACCAAATGCTTTCAAGTAAGAAATATTTGGTTTCCTTCCAAACAACAACTCATAAGAAGTTTTCTTTTTATCTTGCACTAATAATGTTCTATTTTGTACAAAACACGCAGTAGCAATAGCTTCGTCCCAAAAAGTGATCGGGATTTTGGCATCTGCGAGCATGGATCTTGCTGCTTCAATTAGTGTCCGGTTTTTCCGTTCCGCAACCCCATTCTGTTGAGGTGTTCTTGGCGCACTGAATTGTCTAGCAATCCCCTTTTCTGCACAAAATAAATCAACATTAGTATTCTTAAATTCAGTTCCATTATCACTTCTTAAAATTTTAACTTTGCATTCCAATTGATTTTCAACTTTAATGATAAATTCTTTTAATAATTCAGCTGTTTCAGATTTTGCATGCAAAAAATAAACCCACGAAAATCTAGTAAAGTCATCTATGATAACTAAACAATATGATTTTCTCCCGATGCTTTGAACGTTGGTCGGTCCAAAAAGATCCATATGTAGCATCTGTAAGGGTTTTGAAATGGAGTTTTCGAGCTTGGACTTAAAAGACATCCGATGCTGTTTTCCCTTCAAACACGCTGGACAAAGATCAGTTGTGGAGAATTTCTTCGATGGGATTCCCACAGCGTGATATCCAGTTACCAAACGGTTCATGTTTCTGAAGTTGGAATGTCCCAGCCGTCTATGCCAAAGCTGACTCTCATCATTTGAAGCATGGGCAATGAGACAGGTTGTTTCGGTTTCGGCATCAATCTGCGACATATCCAATTTGTATACATCACGATCTCTAGGCGCTTTAACCACTACCCACTCATTGTCAATCTTGAAACCTGGTTTAAGAATATAACAGAAAGAATCATCAAAAAGAGTTGAATAAGATTTATCACAAATTTGCGAGACACTTAGTAAGTTAAAGTTCAACTGTGCACAGTAGTTGACTTTATCAAAACTAATAATCCCATTCGAAACAGTTCCTTCTCCTGTGATTTTACCACCCGCATCACCTCCAAAAGCTACATGAGTGCCATTCTTTTGCTTGAAATCCTGAAGCAAGGCATGGTTGCCTGTCATGTGCCGGCTACACCGACTATCAACAAACCACGAGTTGATAGGTCTTCTTGGGCGTACCTGCAATTCAAACATTTTCAGTTAGTTTGGTCAACCCAGGCCCACACGGTCTTGGGTTTTCCGAATTTATCTGCAATTGTAACTTGTTTATATTGAATATTTTGAAAATTTGTTTCATTCATGAGATTTTGATGCTGATAACTGTTGTTTCGCCCATTGGCGTTCATTGACTGCTTTCTTCTTAAAGCCCTGAACCTTTCCTCCAACTGAGGATCAAGGTTGTTTTCAAAATTTTGGTTTCTTACCAACAAAGCTCTCGGCTTAAAATTGTTAACCTGCACACTTCTTGACAAGTTAGAAACATAATTGTTTCGATTGAAATTTCTCAAAACCGGAGAATGACTTTGACTCATATTTTGAAAACCAAATGAATGATTTCTATTAAAGTTTGAAAACGGAGTCATTTCTCTAGTTGAATTTGATCGAAAGAAACAATCCTTTGTGTCATGGTTTCTTCTCTCACAAATATCACAAAATTTGTTATAGTAACATTCTTCTGAAGAATGGTTTCTTTTGTCACAGAAACTGCAGTACCTGTTAAAGAAACATTCAGCAGTTGCATGATTATACCTATTACAAATTTCACAATGTTTCTTGCTAATCCTAAAGAGCCGATTGTTAACTTTTGATGTTGAACCAAAACGTGATTCATTATCTTGATTATTCGGTTTTAGATTAACGATCTTTTGTGGAGACTTGGTTTGAGATTTTGATTGCATGGGACTTTGGTTCGATTTTAAACTGTTCTGTTTGGTTACCTTTTTGTTTTCAATTCTCTTATCATTGACAGCGGAAGACTTAGGACCTGAACCTGTTTTCAGACCAGAGTTAGATTTGATTTGAGCATTGATTTGGTTACCATAAGAACCGTTCATGTCGAAAGTACCTGCAGACACAAATTTGATTGTCTTACCTTTTGACACTTTCTTGACAGGTTTAACTTTGTCAGTTTTAACACTTTGAACTTTTGTGTTGTCATTCGATTTTATGACACTTTTACCTTTTGATTCTTTTGTTTCAGATTGATTTGTCATTGTTTTCGCTTTCTGCTTCTTTGCAGTTGAAACTTCATCCTTCTTCACAGTATTCTTCTTGAGCAACTGAGCAGCAACTTGCGCCTTTTGTTCTTTCTTCCACTTGATATACTCAGGATCATTGAATCCTGAAAATTCACCTTCTTCCTTCATCGATTCTGGTTCTGGGTTAAGCTTTGGATATTCAACAAGTTAAATAAGAACAGGCTCCAGTTTGTTATCAGATTTGTTGCTTGCTTCATCGTCAGCTTCAGTTGTCATTCCTTCTTCTTCTCTCAAACTTTCAATCAACACCTCAGATCCTTCGGACTCGGATTTACTTCTTTGAATTTCTTTGAATTTACGTTCATTTTCAGGTGAATGATCAAATTCATTAAAGTTTTCCGGTAAGGTTTGAGTGATTGAATTTGGCATCGGTTCATGAGTAAAACCCAACCCGGTTTTGTTTTTGTTACCTCTTTCATTAATAAGTTGTTCAACCATTGTTTTACAACTTTTAACTTTCTTTAATTCAACTTGTGTGACAGCATGTTCAACTTTTTCTTGCTCAAAGTTCTTTGTCATTTCTTCAAGTTGTTTGGTAACAAGTTCCAATTCTTTTAAAGTTTTGTTCCATGATTCAGTTAGTGACAAAATCTTCTCATAAGAAATTTTGTGATCAATTTTAAGTTGTTCATGAATCTTTTCATGTTTGCTTAATTTGTCACCTATTTTAAATGAATGAGTTCGATAATGTTCTACTTGTTGAATGCATTGTTCAGAACATAACCTTTCTTTCACATCTAAGGGCAATGGAACATAGTTAGGAGGGAGTTCAGAATTAACCTTTGGTTGCTCAGTGGAAGATGAAGACTCATTGGCGGTAGCCATTAACGCAACTTCGGTTTCAGTCTCTTCAGTAGGATCTGTTTTTGCGCTCCAGTCATACTCTTCAGAATCTTCACTATCATCAACCACCAGTTTATCATCCCCTTCTTCAGTCCAGTCTTCTTCAATTTCACATACCAGTGCCAGATTTGATGTAAGATCAGATGTAAACTGTTCTGCATATGCACTCCAGTCGTATCCGTCTTGTACACTTACAACCAATGCTTTAGTCTGATCTTCTGGCTTCTTTCCTTCATCCTTCAACTCAGGCATAGGAAGACTTTGGTATGGCTTTTGAAAGAAACGCTGATTTCTTTGCTGGTAACTTGAAGACGGTTGAGAACTTTGACCTTGACCTTGATTGCTTGAACTAGCTTGGTCATTGAAATTCTTTGGAGCTTTGCATTCTCTTGAGAAATGACCATACTGGTTACAGTTAAAGCACCTGGCCTTAGATTTGTCAAATCCAACTGTCTTGTTAGCATGAGGTTTGTAATTTCGGTTCACATATGCATGCTTTTGAGTTCGATATGCAACCATAACCATTTGCCAATTAAGATCCATTTCTTCAACATCAACTGGATCCATTTCAAATAAGTCTTGAAGGACCACGTCCATTTGACTTAAATGACTTCCTTGGTACGCTTGAAAACTTGCCATAAAAGCAGTAAAGGCAGTTTTAGTCTCGTCATCTTGAAGCAGAATATTCATTACGTCTTTCACCTTAGCTTGAACATTTGAACTTTGAATTTCTGACTGATTTTCTGATTCTGATTTTGGGCTTGAGCTCTTGGTGAAGATTGAGGTTGAGAATAAGTTGGTGAATTTGGAAAATATGCTGAATCAGTAAAGAAACTTGCACCAACAAATAAGTCACCCTCATCTTCAAACTTTGTTACATCTTGTGCAAGAAAAGCGTTATCCACAGTATTGGCAGGATTTACCACATACTTATACTGAGTTTGTGAGCTTGATCTATCAGAATTTCTTGATCCTTCATCAATCTCAACTTCTTCAATTTTTCCAATAAGCAAATCAAGTTCCATTGGAAATTTCTCAGTATGTTTCAACAAGGTAACAGTTTGTTTCCATGATGATGGTAAGGCACATAATAATCGATCATTCAAATCTTGAAGTTCAGTCTTCACTCCGAGATTTGTCATCTCAGTAGTTAAGTGAACAAATCTGTTCATCATCTGGTGTACTGTCTCTCCATTAATGTGTTCAAACAACTCCAATTGTCTTTTCAGTTTCGACTTCTTCAAACTTCTCAATTGTTCTCCTCCTTCACATATCGACTTCAATGCCTTGAAACATGTATACCCAGTCTGATATGCATCCAATCTAGACAGAACTTGAAGTGGCAGTCCCTTGCACATTAAAGAATAAGCCTTGCTATCATTCTTTACTTTCCTCAGATCTTCTGCTGACAAATTATCTTCTGGATAAGGTTCAGTAGAGTCTTTTGTGTAAGTACTAGCACTGTCTGGAGCAGTCTGAGTTGGAATATGAGGACCCTTCTCAATGGATTTCCATAAGTCATTGTCAATTGAACACAAGTGATGTCTCAACCTGATGGTCCAGTTCGTGAAATCTGCACGATTCAAAAGTCTAGGAACACGGTTATCAGAATCATCAGTAGGAGCCATTTTTAACAATTTTTAAAGAAAATATTTTTGGTTTTTGTTAATTTTTGAAAAGAAATGATTAAAATACTAAAATAAAGACAAGTAATTAAAGACAAGATAAGTAACAAGTATTAAAAACAACTAAAGTGAGTCACACGGCAAAACAGTGAAAATCCTTCTTCACCCGGCTAAACAGTGTCTTTGTTCTTCACCCGGCAGGAAAAAGTCTTTACACGGCTGAACAGTTACCCGGCTCAATAGTTGTAATAATTTTTGTCTTCACCCGGATGAACAGTTACCCGGCAGCAAGAAAAACTTTGACACGGCAATAGATCTTGACCCGGCAGAATCTTGACACGGCAAAAGTCTTTGTCCGGCTGAACAGTACTCGATCACACGGCAAGGTTGTTTACCCGGCAACACAATTGATGCTTACCCGGCTGTATTTTGTTTATCACCCGGCGTAACAGTGTTTTACCCGACTGAACAGTAACACTTTTTCAAGTCAAATTCTTCACCCGTCTAGCACAAATTCCCTACACGGCAATACAGGACCTAATTTCTTCTCAAATCTAAGTCCAAGGAAATTGTCTAAGTCAAATTATTCACCCGGCAAGTTAATCTTCAACCAACATCATACTGTTCATCATTTTCTCCATGAGAATTTTCTGGGTTTTGTCTAAAAACTTGTCCAAATTGTTCAAAATTTACACACAAGCTGTGAAATAGTCCGATTAACAATCCCTTATATCAATCAATCCAAAACATGATCAAATCTGATGAAATTGAGCAAAAATTTGATCGAACAGTAACTTCTTCTATTCTTCTTAATTCTTCAGATCTGATGATGATCTGATAGAATCTGCACAATCGTTGTGTATAGGAGTGATTACGATGATAAATCACAACTAAAAACAGCAACAATTCATTCAGATCATGATTTTTGAGCAATATTGATGTGTTTTGCTTAAGAGCAGCGAAGAACACAATACAGAAAGCTCTGATACCAATTGATAGGTTCAATTGGATCGTTAATATCGCTCACAATGATCAGAATCACACGCACAAACAAAACAGTTCAATCACAAACACAATTCATACTAATAATTCTCTGTATATTGATGATCAAAGCAATTCGTAGTACAAGGTGCAGGAGAAACAAAATCACACACAGTTAATTCTCTCTCTAACAGTGTAAAAGTGATCTAGCCTCTCTCCTCACACACACACACTACATGCTTATAACAACCAATTACAAGTTTAAGGAATATAACAAAATAGACCCTAAACTATTTACAAACATATAAACAATAAACAAAATACAAAGTAAATCTTAACAAGGAAATAGCCCTAACAAACCTAATGAATTCGTCCGAGTCTTTTGAACATCGTATTACAAGTTAGGACATCTTAAGACACTATATGACATATTAGCACGTTGAAAAGCACGTAAGTATGACGGAGGACGCCTTAAAGCTCCAAACAACACATTACAACACCGTACGAAACCATAAAACTCCATAATTAACCTAATTAAATTGTCCAAGTCCTTTCAAGATCGTACGATAACATCAGGACTTGTTACGACACTGTATGCGACATTAGCAACATGAAAAGCAATTTATAATAATGTAGGACGCGTTACAACTTCTAAGAACACCTTACATCACCGTTCGAAAGATTAAAACTCCATAATAAACCTAATGAATTCCTCCGAGTCATTTAATCATCGTACGACAACTTAGAATATCTTACGACTCTGTATGCCACATTAGCACCTTGAAGAGCATGTTACTATAATGTACGATACCTCACAACTCGTAACAACACCTTGCAATACCGTAAGTAAACATAAAATCCATAATAAACCTAATGAATTCGTCTGAGTCTTTTGAACATCGTATTACAATTAGGACATCTTAAGACACTATATGACATATTAGCACGTTGAAAAGCACGTAAGTATGACGGAGAACGCCTTAAAGCTCCAAACAACACATTACAACACCGTACGAAACCATAAAACTCCATAATAAACCTAATGAAATTGTCCAAGTCCTTTCAAGATCGTACGATAACATCAGGACTTGTTACGACACTGTATGCGACATTAGCAACATGAAAAGCAATTTATAATAATGTAGGACGCGTTACAACTTCTAAGAACACCTTACATCACCGTTCGAAAGATTAAAACTCCATAATAAACCTATTGAATTCCTCCGAGTCATTTAATCATCGTACGACAACTTAGAATATCTTACGACTCTGTATGACACATTAGCACCTTGAAGAGCATGTTACTATAATGTACGATACCTCACAACTCGTAACAACACCTTACAACACCGTAAGTAAACATAAAATCCATAATAAACCTAATGAATTCGTCCGAGTCTTTTGAACATTGTATTACAAGTTAGGACATCTTAAGACACTATATGACATATTAGCACGTTGAAAAGCACGTAAGTATGACGGAGGACACCTTAAAGCTCCAAACAACACATTACAACACCGTACGAAACCATAAAACTCCATAATAAACCTAATGAAATTGTCCAAGTCCTTTCAAGATCGTACGATAACATCAGGACTTGTTACGACACTGTATGCGACATTAGCAACATGAAAAGCAATTTATAATAATGTAGGACGTGTTACAACTTCTAAGAACACCTTACATCACCGTTCGAAAGATTAAAAATCCATAATAAACCTAATGAATTCCTCCTAGTCATTTAATCATCGTACGACAACTTAGAATATCTTACGACTCTGTATGCCACATTAGCACCTTTAAAAGCATGTTACTATAATGTACGATACTCACAACTCGTAACAACACCTTACAATACCGTAAGTAAACATTAAAATCCATAATAAACCTAATGAATTCGTCCAAGTCTTTTGAACATCGTATTACAAGTTAGGACATATTTAGACTCTATATGACATATTAGCGCGTTGAAAAGCACGTAAGTATGACGTAGGACGCCTTAAAGCTGCAAACAACACCTTACAACACCGTATGAAACCATAAAACTCCATAATAAACCTAATGAAATTGTCCAAGTCCTTTCAAGATCGTACGATAACATCGGGACTTGTTACGATACTGTATGCGACATTAGCAACATGAAAAGCAATTTATAATAATGTAGGACGCGTTACAACTTCTAAGAACACCTTACATCACCGTTCGAAAGATTACAACTCCATAATAAACCTAATGAATTCCTCCGAGTCATTTAATCATCGTACGACAACTTAGAATATCTTACGACTCTATATGCCACATTAGCACCTTGAAGAGCATGTTACTATAATGTACGATACCTCACAACTCGTAACAACACCTTGCAATACCGTAAGTAAACATAAAATCCATAATAAACCTAATGAATTCGTCCGAGTCTTTTGAACATCGTATTACAAGTTAGGACATCTTAAGACACTATATGACATATTAGCACGTTGAAAAGCACGTAAATATGACGGAGGACGCCTTAAAGCTCCAAACAACACATTACAACACCGTACGAAACCATAAAACTCCATAATAAACCTAATGAAATTGTCACAGGCCTTTCAAGATCGTACGATAACATCAGGACTTGTTACGACCCTGTATGCGACATTAGCAACATGAAAAGCAATTTATAATAATGTAGGACGCGTTACAACTTCTAAGAACACCTTACATCACCGTTCGTAAGATTAAAACTCCATAATAAATCTAATGAATTCCTCCGAGTCATTTAATCATCGTACGACAACTTAGAATATCTTACGACTCTGTATGCCACATTAGCACCTTGAAAAGCATGTTATTACAATGTACGATACTCACAACTCGTAACAACACCTTACAATACCGTAAGTAAACATTAAAATCCATAATAAACCTAATGAATTCGTCCAAGTCTTTTGAACATCGTATTACAAGTTAGGACATCTTTAGACTCTATATGACATATTAGCACGTTGAAAAGCACGTAAGCATGACGTAGGACGCCTTAAAGCTGCAAACAACACCTTACAACACCGTATGAAACCATAAAACTCCATAATAAACCTAATAAAATTGTCCAAGTCCTTTCAAGATCGTACGATAACATCAGTACTTGTTACGACACTGTATGTGACATTAGCAACATGAAAAGCAATTTATAATAATGTAGGACGTGTTACAACTTCTAAGAACACCTTACATCAGCGTTCGAAAGATTAAAACTCCATAATAAACCTAATGAATTCCTCCGAGTCATTTAATCATCGTACGACAACTTAGAATATCTTACGACTCTGTATGCCACATTAGCAACTTGAAAACCATGGTACTATAATGTACGGCACCTCACAACTCCTAACAACACCTTACAATACCGTAAGTAAACATAAAATCCATAATAAACCTAATGAATTCCTTCGAGTCATTTAATCATCGTACGACAACTTAGAATATCTTACGACTCTGTATGCCACATTAGCACCTTGAAAAGCATGTTATTATAATGTACGATACTCACAACTCGTAACAACACCTTACAATACCGTAAGTAAACATTAAAATCCATAATAAACCTAATGAATTCGTCCAAGTCTTTTGAACATCGTATTACAAGTTAGGACATCTTTAGACTCTATATGACATATTAGCACGTTGAAAAGCACGTAAGTATGACGTAGGACGCCTTAAAGCTGCAAACAACACCTTACAACACCGTATGAAACCATAAAACTCCATAATAAACCTAATAAAATTGTCCAAGTCCTTTCAAGATCGTACGATAACATCAGGACTTGTTACGGCACTGTATGCGACATTAGCAACATGAAAAGCAATTTATAATAATGTAGGACGCGTTACAACTTCTAAGAACACCTTACATCACCGTTCGAAACATTAAAACTCCATAATAAACATAATGAATTCATCAGAGTCATTTAATCATCGCACGACAACTTAAATATCTTACGACTCTGTATGCCACATTAGCAACTTGAAAAGCATGTTACTATAATGTACGACACCTCACAACTCCTAAAAACACCTTACAATACCGTAAGTAAACATAAAATCCATAATAAACCTAATGAATTCGTCCGAGTGTTTTGAACATCGTATTACAAGTTAGGACATCTTAAGACACTATATGACATATTAGCACGTTGAAAAGCACGTAAATATGACGGAGGACGCCTTAAAGCTCCAAACAACACATTACAACACCGCACGAAACCATAAAACTCCATAATAAACATAATGAAATTGTCCAAGTCCTTTCAAGATCGTACGATAACATCAGGACTTGTTACGACACTGTATGCGACATTAGCAACATGAAAAGCAATTTATAACAATGTAGGACGCGTTACAACTTCTAAGAACACCTTACATCACCGTTCGTGTTAGGGTTATTTCCTAGTTAAGATTTACTTTGTATTTTGTTTATATGTTTGTAAATAGTTTAGGGTCTATTTTGTTATATTCCTTAAACTTGTATTTGTTTGCTTTAAAGCATGTAGTGAGAGAGTGTGAGGAGAGAGGCTAGATCACAATATTCACGTAAGAGAGAGAACTTGTGTGTGTGATTTATTTTCTCCTGCACCTTGTATCACAATACTGCTTTGATCATCAATATACAAAGAGAATTATTAGTATGAATTGTGTTAATGATTAAAATGTGTTTGTGTTTGTGTTATTCTGATCATTGAGCGATTTTCACGATCCAATTGAACCTATCAATTGGTATCAGAGCCTTGATACCGTGTTATTCGCTGTTCTTAAGCAAAAACACATCAAAAATTGCTCAAATACAATGATCTGAATGAATTGTTGGTGTTTTTAGTTGTGATTCATCATCATAATCACTCCTATACACAACGATTGTGCAGATTTCATCAGATCATCATCAGATCTGAGAAATTAAGAAACTACTGTTCGATCAAATTTTTCATAAATTCATCAAAAATTGGACATGTTTCAGATTGATTGATATAAGGGATTGTTAATCGGATTGATTCACAGCTTGTGTGTGAATTTTGGACAAATTGGACAAGTTTTGACAAAACCCAGAAAAATTCTCTTGAAGAAGATGATGAACAGTAAGAACTTGGTTGAAGATTAACTTGCCGGGTGATTATTTTGACTTAGACAATTTCCTTGGACTTAGATTGAACAACAAATTAGGTCCTGTATTGCCGTATAAAGGATTTTGTGCTTGTCGGGTGAAGAATTTGACTTGAAAAAAGTGTTACTGTTCAGCCGGATCAAACACTGTTGTGCCGGGTAAAACACTGTTACGCCGGGTGATAAACAAAATACAGCTGGGTAATCATCAACTGTGTTGCCGGGTAAACAACCTTGCCGTGTGATCGAGTACTGTTCAGCCGGGAAAGCTTTTTATCGTGTCAAGATTCTGCCGGGTCAAAGACTTATTGCCGTGTGAAGTTTTTCTTGTTGCCGGGTAACTGTTCATCCGGGTGAAGAACAAAAATTATTTCAACTGTTAAGCCGGGTAACTGTTTGGCCGTGTAAAGACTTTTTCCTGCTGGGTGAAGAACAAAGACACTGTTTAGCCGGTTGAAGAAGGATTTTCACTGTTTTGCCGTGTGACTCACTTTAGTTGTTTTTAATTACTTGTCTTTATTTTAGTATTTTAATCATTTCTTTTCAAAAATTAACAAAAACCAAAAATATTTTCCTTAAAAATTGTTAAAAAATGGCTCCTAATGATGATTCTGATAACCGTGTTCCTAGACTTTTGAATCGTGCAGATTTCAAGAACTGGACCATCAGGTTGAGACATCACTTGTGTTCTATTGACAATGACTTATGGAAGTCCAATGAAAAGGGTCCTCATATTCCAACTCAGACTGCTCCAGATAGTGCTAGTACATACACCAAAGACTCTACTGAACCTTATCCAGAAGATAATTTGTCAGCAGAAGATTTGAGAAAAGTAAAGAATGATAGCAAGGCTTATTCTTTAATGTGCAAGGGACTGCCACTTCAAGTTCTGTCGAGATTGGATGGATATCAGACTGGTTATACATGTTTCAAAGCATTAAAGTCGATATGTGAAGGAGGAGAACAATTGAGAAGTTTGAAGAAATCTAAGTTGAAAAGACAATTGGAGTTATTCGAGCATATTAATGGAGAAACAGTGCACCAGATGATGAACAGGTTTGTTCACTTAACTACTGAGATGTCAAACCTCGGAGTTAAGACTGAACTTCAAGACTTGAACGATCGATTGTTATGCGCTTTGCCATCATCTTGGAAGCAAACTGTTACGTTGTTGAAACATACTGAGAAATTTCCAATGGAACTAGATTTGCTTATTGGAAAAATTGAAGAAGTTGAGATTGATGAAGGATCAAGAAATACTGATAGGTTAAGCTCACAAACTCAGTATAAGTATGTGGTAAATCATGCCAATACTGTGGAGAATGCTTTTCTTGCACAAGATGCAACGAAGTTTGAAGATGAGGGTGACTTATTTGTTGGTGCAAGTTTCTTTACTGATTCAACATACTTTCCAAATTCACCAACTTATTCTCAACCTCAATCTCCACCAAGAGCTCAAGTTCAAAATCAGGAAAATCAAAGTTCAAATGTTCAAGCCAAGGTGAAAGACGTTATGAATATTCTGTTGCAAGATGACGAGACCAAAACTGCTTTTACAGCGTTTATGGCAAGTTTCCAGGCATACCAAGGAAGTCATTTAAGTCAAATGGATGTGGTTCTTCAAGACTTATTTGAGATGGATCCAGTAGATGTTGAAGAAATGGATTTAAATTGGCAAATGGTTATGGTTGCATATCGCACACAAAAGCATGCATATGTTAACAGAAGTTACAAACCTCATGCTAACAAGACAGTTGGATTTGACAAATCAAAGGCCAGATGTTTTAATTGTAACCAGTATGGTCATTTCTCAAGAGAATGCAAAGCTCCAAAGAATTTCAATGACCAAGCTAGTTCAAGCAATCAAGGTCAAGGTCAAAATTCTCAACAGTCTTCGAGTTATCAAGGCAGAAATCAACGTTTCTTTCAGAAACCATACCAAAGTCTTCCCATGCCAGAACTGAAAGACGAAGGAAAGAAACCAGAAGACCAAACAAAGGCGCTGGTGGTCAGTGTAAAAGATGGTTATGATTGGAGCGCATATGCAGAACAATTTACGTCTGATCTTACATCAAGTCTGGCTCTGGTATGTGAAATTGAAGAAGACTGGTCTGAAGAAGGGGATGGAAAGATGGTTGATAATGTTAGTGAAGATTCTGAAGATTATGACTGGAGTGCAAAGTCTGATCCTGTTGAAGAATCAGAGTCTGAAGTTGCGCTGATGGCTACTGCTAATGAGTCTTCATCTTCTACTGAACAACCATAGGTTAGTAATGACTTACCCCCTAATTAGGTTCCATTGCCCCTAGATGTGAAAGAAAGGTTATGTTCTGAACAATGCATTCAACAGGTAGAACATTATCGAACTCATTCATTTAAAATTGGTGATAAATTAAGTAAACATGAAAAACTTCATGAACAACTTAAAATTGATCATAAAATTTCTGATGAGAAGATTTTGTCACTTAAAGAATCATGGAACAAAACTTTAAACGAACTGGAATTGGTAACCAAACAACTTGAAGAAATGACAAAGAACTTTGAACAAGAAAAAGTTTCACATGCTGTCACTCAAGTTGAACTAACAAAGGTTAAAAGTTGTAAAACCATGGTGAAACAACTAATCAAAGAAAGAGGTAACAAAACCAAAAACGGGTTGGGTTTTACTCATGAACCAATGCCAAATTCAATCACACAAACCTTACCGGAAAACTTTAATGAATTTGATCATTCACCTGAAAATGAAAGAAAATTCAAAGAAATTCAAAGAAGTAAATCCGAGTCTGAAGGTACTGAAGTGTTGATGGAAAGTTTGGATGAAGAAGATGATGTGTCAACTAAAGCTGACGATGAAGCTAGCAACAAGTCTGATAACAAATTAGAGCCTGTTCTGATTCAACTTGTTGAGTATCCGGAACTGAATCCGAAGCCACAAACGGTTAAGGAAGAAGGAGAGTTTTCAGGATACAATGATCCTGAATACATCAAGTGGAAGAAAGAACAAAAGGCGCAAGTTGCTGATCAGTTGATCAAGAAGCAAGAAGTGAAGAAAGCTGAAGTTTCAACTGCAAAGAAGCAGAAATCGAAAGTTATGAACAATCAATCTGAAACGAAACAGTCAAAAGGCAAAAGTGTCTTAAAATCGAATGATAACACCAAAGCTCAAAGTGTTAAAACGGACAAAGTTAAACCTGTCAAGAAAGTGTCAAAAGGTAAAAACATCAAGTTTGTGTCTGCAGGAACGTTTGATTTGAACGGATCTTATGGTAAACCAAACAATTCTCCAATCAAATCTAACTCTGGTCTGAAAACAGGTTCAGGTCCTAAGTCTTCCGCTGTCAATGAAAAGAGAATTTAAAACAAAAAGGTGACCAAACAGAACAGTTTAAAATCGAACCAAAGTCACATGCAATCAAAATCACAAACAAAGACTCCACAGAAAAACGTTAATCTAAAACCGAACAACCATGATAATGAATCACGTTTTGGTTCAACATCAAAAGTTAACAATCGGCTCTTTAGAATTAGCAAGAAACATTGTGAAATTTGTGATAGATATAATCATGCAACTGCTGAATGTTTCTTTAACAGGTACTGCAGTTTTTGTAACAAAAGAAATCATTCTTCAGAAGAATGTTTCTATAACAAATTTTGTGAAATTTGTGAAAGGAGAAACCATGACACAAAGGATTGTTTCTTTCGATCAAACTCAACAAGAGAAATGACTCCGTTTTCAAATTTTCAAAGAAATCACTCAATTGGTTTTCAAAATATGAATCAAAGTCATTCTCCAGTTTTGAGAAATTTCAATCGAAACAATTCTGTTTCTAACTTTTCACCAAGAAATGTGCAGGTTAACAGTTTTAAGCCAAGAGCTTTGATGGTGAGAAATCAAAAGTTTGAAAATAACCTTGATCCTAAGTTAGAGGAAAGGTTTAGTGCTTTGAGGAGAAAGCAGTCAATGAATGCCAATGGGCGAAACAAAATCTCTTAAATGAAACATATTTTCAAAATGTTCAATATCAACAAGTTACTATTGCAGATAGATTCGGAAAACCTAGGGCTGGCAAATCGTGTATACCTGTACCTGTTAAGACACGAACCTGTTAAGACACGAACCTGTTAAGCTATTACCTGTACACGACACGATAAGCTATCGTGTACCTGTTACCATTACCTGTACCTGTATCTGTTTATAACAGGTATACACGATAAGACACGATTAGACACGATAAGACTTGTTTAAAAACAAGTATTCAAAAACCTATTTAGTGAAATAAAAATTGTCGATAAGTATAAGGGTAAATAAGGTAAATATGTTATATTAAATTATATTTTTTATTTTTAAAAAATCATAACAGGTATTAACAGGTACTAACAGGTAAACAGGTAAATACCTGTTAAATACACGAAAATTAACAGGTAGATTCGTGTCTACCTGTTTAGTACCTGTTACCTGTTAAGGCCTTACCTGTTACCTGTTAAGACCGTGTAGGTTCGTGTCGTGTATTCGTGTCCGTGTACAAAATTGCCAGCCCTAGGAAAACCCAAGACCGTGTGGGCCTGGGTTGACCAAACTAACTAAGTGATTGTTGAATTGCAGGTACGCCCAAGAAGACCTATCAACTCATGGTTTGTTGATAGTGGGTGTAGCCGGCACATGACAGGCAACCATGCCTTGCTTCAGGATTTCAAGCTGAAAAATGGTACTCACGTTGCATTTGGAGGTGATGCGGGTGGTAAAATCACAGGAGAAGGAACTGTTTCGAATGGGGTCATTAGTTTTGATAAAGTCAACTACTGTGCACAGTTGAACTTTAATTTACTAAGTGTATCTCAAATCTGTGATAAATCTTATTCAACTCTTTTTGATGATTCTTTCTGTTATATTCTTAAACCAGGTTTCAAGATTGACAATGAGTGGGTAGTGGTTAAAGCTCCAAGAGATCGTGATGTATACAAATTGGATATGTCGCAGATTGATGCCGAAACCGAAACAACCTGTCTCATTGCCCATGCTTCAAATGATGAGAGTCAGCTTTGGCATAGACGGCTGGGACATTCCAACTTCAGAAACATGAACCGTTTGGTAACTGGAAATCACGCTGTGGGAATCCCATCGAAGAAGTTCTCCACAACTGATCTCTGTCCAGCGTGTTTGAAGGGAAAACAGCATCGCATGTCTTTTAAGTCCAAGCAAGAAAACTCCATTTCAAAACCCTTGCAGATGCTACATATGGATCTTTTCGGACCAACAAATGTGCAAAGCATTGGAAAGAAGTCTTACTGTTTTGTCATTATTGACGATTACACTAGATTTTCTTGGGTTTATTTTTTGCATGCTAAATCTGAAACAGCTGAATTTTTAAAAGAATTTATCATCAAAGTTGAAAATCAATTGGAATGCAAAGTTAAAGTTTTAAGAAGTGATAATGGAACTGAATTTAAGAATGCTAATGTTGATTTATTTTGTGCAGAAAAGGGGATTGCTAGACAATTTAGTGCGCCAAGAACACCTCAACAAAACGGGGTTGCGGAACGGAAAAACCAGACACTAATTGAAGCAGCAAGATCCATGCTCGCAGATGCCAAAATCCCTATCACTTTTTGGGACGAAGCTATTGCTACTGCGTGTTTTGTACAAAATAGAACATTATTAGTTCAAGATAAACAGAAAACTTCTTATGAGTTGTTATTTGAAAGAAAACCAAATATTTCTTACTTGAAAGCATTTGGTTGTCCTGTTTCGATTTTAAATTTGAATGATCATCTCGGGAAGTTTGAATCAAAATCTGACGATGGATTTTTCTTAGGTTATTCGTCTGTTTCTAAAGCTTATCGAGTTTTTAATAGCAAAACAAATACTGTTATTGAAACTATTAACGTCAAGTTTTTAGAAAATTCGTTTCCTTTAGTGGCTCATGGTCCCGAATGGCTATTTGATTTAGATTCGTTATCGAAATCTTTCAATTCTAACTTATTTGATTTTTCAGGAAAAACAAACAAGGAATCAGGCGACTTGGGATGCTTTAGTGACGATTCTGATAATGACGAGGATGGAAATCTCAACTCAGAATATCCATTCATGTCTTTTCACAATCCTGATCATGTCAAATCTAGTCAAGATCCGGGTCCTTCTGGTTCGCAAGAAGATCAAGAATCGAACAATCTTGAAGAAGATGTGATTTCTCCTAATGATGGTGGATCTGTTCAGAATCAACCATCATCAGATCCGAATGCTGAAGTTATTCCAGAATCTTTTGATTACTTCATCAATTCACCGGATCAAGTCCCGAATTTCACACCGCATACTTCGTCCATTCTACAAGATCTACCAAACCTGAATACTTCTAATCTGGAGAGTCAAGTGCAAGGAGGTGACATACCAATTCATCGAATTCACAAGAAACATCCTGTCTCTCAGATTATTGGGCCGTTGAATCAGAGAACTACAAGAAGTCAGACTGAGCAAGCCAATGTCTGTCTTTATTCGTGTTTTCTATCTCAAGTGGTGCCAAAGAACATTTCAGAGGCGTTGCAAGATAACAGTTGGATTGAAGCCATGCAAGAGGAATTGCTCCAGTTTCGCAAACAAGAAGTTTGGAAACTTGTGGACTTACCTGAAGGAGAGAACGCAATTGGTACAAGATGGTTGTACAAAAACAAGCCAAACGAACGTGGCATTGTAGTGAGAAACAAAGCGAGACTCATTGCACAGGGATACACTCAGGAAGAAGGCATTGATTATGAAGAGGTGTTTGCTCCGGTCGCAAGACTTGAAGCCATACGCGTTTTTCTTGCATATGCTTCCTTCATGAAGTTTAAAGTATTCCAAATGGACGTTAAAGGTGCTTTCTTGTATGGACCAATTACAGATGACGTATATGTCAGACAACCTCCGGGTTTTGAAGATCCTGACTATCCTCATCGTGTATACAAGTTGAGTAAAGCTCTATATGGTCTACACCAAGCTCCAAGAATCTGGTATGAGACATTATCCAAGCATTTACTAGAACATGGATTTACAAGAGGTCAGATTGATCCAACTTTGTTTATGAAGAGGGAGAATGATGATTTGTTGTGCGTTCAAGTTTATGTGGACGATATTATCTTCGGTTCGACCAGTGCGTCAATGTGCAAAGAATTTGAAGAAATCATGAAGTCTAGATTCCAGATGAGTTCTATGGGGGAGATTAATTTCTTTCTTGGATTACAAGTGAAACAATCAGCTGACGGAATTTTCATCAATCAATCAAAATTTGTTGAGAAGTTGTTGAAGAAGTTCAAGATGCAAGATTGTCAAACAATTCGAACTCCATCTGATGTGAATTGCAAGATTCAACCGGATCCAAAGGGCAAAGCAGTTGATCAAACACTATACAGATCAATGATCGGTTCTCTGATGTATCTTACTGCATCAAGACCATACATCATGTACGCTATGTGTGTATGCGCCAGATATCAGTCTGATCCGAGAGAGTCGCATCTTGTTGCTGTGAAGCGTATATTCAGATATCTCAAAGGGAAACCAAATCTTGGGTTATGGTATCCTTACGAAGGAAATTTTGAATTATATAGCTATTCTGACAGTGATTTTGGTGGTTGTGCTCTTGACAGGAAATCGACTACTGGTGGCTGTCAATTTCTGGGTCCTAGGCTTGTCTCTTGGCAATGCAAGAAGCAGCCCAATGTTTCTGTATCCACAGCTGAATCAGAGTATATCGCTGCGTCTGCAGGATGTTCTCAGGTTTTGTGGTTACAAAATCAGTTGCTTGACTACAGGTTTAACTTTCTAAAAACTCCTATTTACATAGACAATACTGCTGCTATGTTTATTACTGCTAATCCTGTTCAACACTCAAAAACCAAACATATCGAAATTCGATATCACTTTTTAAGAGACAACTCTGAAAAGGGTTTAATAATTTTGATTAAGGTTCATACTGACAAACAACTGGCAGATCTTTTCACAAAATCTTTTTTGTCAGGGCGGTTTGAATTCTTAATTCAATCCATAGGATTAATCAATCATGATTGATTCTATTTTTCGTAAAATCAAACAAAAATCTGAAAAATATAAAAGCCAAAAATATAATAAGTTGATGTCATATATTGATTCCGTTGTCTTTTATTTTATGTTTTGCATTGTGTGTGTGCATGAAAAAGAAAAGCAAAAACAAAATATAAAAGCAAAAAGAAAAGAAAATATCATGTCATAAGAATCTATATTGCAAAAAGTGAGAAATGATAGTTACACTAGACATTATTTGTTACATCATTTTTAATAAAGACTGATGAATGTTAATTGATGTGCTAGACAGCTCAGGCAATTAGACTGAAAAAGTAAGTTGATTGTTGACAAACATAAACTTAATGATCTTTGTGTTAAGTTCCATTGTTATACATGTTTAGATATATATCTTTTGATACATTGCTTGTGATGATAGTTGTGCATGATTGGGTAACGATGTAGTCTATTCAGTGTGATGAACCGCATCGTGAGCTTCTTTGTTGTGGTACCCACAGACCTGAAGTCTCACACGAAGTCTCTTTTGAGCTTCAAGATGCAGCAAAAGATTCCAAAATGGAACAAAAAGAGTCCCAAATGTGGACCAACACCAAACAAAAATTCCAAAAAGGAATTCAGAAGATTCCCAAGGGGAACAATAGGAAAGAAAAATTCCCAAAGATGGAATTAAAAAGAAGTCCCAAAGTGGACCAAATCCGAATAGAACCCAGATTCCACACTGTTTATGACTGTAAGTGACCAGGTTTTGTATAATATGCATTCAGGTAGTGATTGATAAGGAAATATGTTGACATATGTATACATGTGGGTCACATAAGTCATTCTAACCGAACCTTAAATATCATCATGATACTGAAAAAGTAAGTGTGTCAACTCGAGCTAATTGGTATGTTTTCATATCATCACTCAATCAAACATAAGTCAAATGTCTATTCAAAACTTGCAAAATGTGTTCAGATAATGTGTGGTATGATCTCACTGCGATATTATGATTCATTGCATTGCATATGTCTTTACTTTAATGTGTGTGTTTTGTGTGTGCAGGCATATGGAATCATTATTGACACATCGACATCCTTGTCAAACTTAAAAATTTCTAGAAATTTCATGTTTAGGGGGAGAATAAATGGAAGAAGAAAAATATTACAAAAATCCAAAAATATTGTGAATAAGTGTGTTTTGAATGAACAAGATTATGTGGTAATGAAAAGCAAAGGTATTGGATGTGTTAAAAACAAACCCAAGGTCTTGTAAATTGTTTTTTAAGAAATTGCTTCGGGATATAGAAAAATTGGTTGTGCAAAAACATTTTTGAAAAAGAAAAAGAAAAATGAATTTAATTGTGTTAATTTGTTGCCCTAAAAATGTTGATTGATAATTAATATGACAAATTCTTTTTAAGGATATCTTGTCTAATTAATGTGTCGAGAATGTTTGCAGGTGCAATAAATGACGTTGAAAAAGTCAACAGACGAGAAAAGTGAATAAAAATCGCAAAGTGTTATAGCCGGGCAAAGATATCAGATGCAACTATTCTGCCGGGTTAAGAACTGTTTAGCCGGGTAATGTTGTGAGTTGATACATGCCGGGTGATTGAGGAAAAGGTAAAGATGTTGTGACCACTGTACAGCCGGGCAATGATCATGTTAAATACAGCCGGGTGAAGGTCATAGATATCAAGCCGGGTGACAAGTGTTCACTATACAGCCGGGTAAAAGTCTTTTATCTTGCCGTGTAAATGAGTCACTAATGTTGCCGTGTGAAGAAGAAAAAGCATGCCGGATGATACAACTGTGTTGCCGTGTGAAGAAGGAAATCATGCCGAGTGAAAGGAAAGCAACTATGTTGCCGGGTAATGAAGAAAGCAAGCCGGATGAAGAAGGAAAGTAACTGTGTTGCCGGGTAATGAAGTAAGGTTGCCGGGTGATGTTTGAAGACTACTGTTCTGCCGGGTGATTGATAAAACCCATCAGGTGTAGTTGTTCCTAACCTTTACCCGTCACTACAGTACATGACCCGTCTCTACAGTGTTTGACCCGTCAAGTGTTTTGCACATGTTTGCGACTTGTCTTATGTACTTGACCCGTCACTACAGTACATGACCCGTCACTACAGTACTTGACCCGGCAAAGCTTATTGGGCCTATTTTGTTTACCCGTCCCTTTTGTTGACCCGGCACTTAAAATTTGACCTAAATTTTGACAATACAAAAACCTGTTTCCACACAAACACTTATCATTTCACACATTCACTTTCACACAAATCCTCTGTACTTAAATCGCCATTGTTATCATATTCAATCGTTTTGCTCTGTAACAAGGTTGATAGATTGAATAAGGTAGTGATTAAGTGTTTCTGACCTTGATAGACCTGCAAATCAACTGTTAAAAGGAAAAACGATGATGAACAGTGTTTTGAGCATTGAATCGACACTTTGATTTTGTGTGTTAAAACCTAAATCGAATGTTGTTCTATGTACAAAAACTGTCGATCATCAACATTCAATCACTCATTTGCACCAAAACACCTTAAAATCAACTGAATCACTCAAAATGATCACAACTGATAAAATCGCCATTGATGAACTTTGAAAGTTCTTAAATGTTTCACTTCAAAATGATGAAATATGTGTTAAATATGACAAATGCATGATAAAACTGAACTAAAATATGTTAAACAACTTCATCATAACAAATGTCAAAATTTTGCCTTAAGTGATTAACTGTTAAAATGAAAAATGTTGTATAAATCATTTAAATTCAAAGTTGTGTGAATCAAAGTGATGAAAATCAATTTGTTAGATCAATTTAGGGTTAAAATGATTAAGTGAATGTTTTTCTTTCTAACTTTTGTTCAAACACTTATGAAAATTTTGGTATATGTTTATGAAGAAACTAACACATTTGTCTTGTTTATGTTTTATGTTTGTTTTGACAGATGGAGAATCTCAAGTTTGAGCCTAAACATAATTTGGTGGCAGTTCTAGATGAATCTATCCCTGAAACAGAAGGTTACAGAGATATGATCCAGTTTATCAAGAGGACCAAATATGTATATGCTATGTGTGCCAAACCGGTCATATATGCAAGGCTGATTAAGAGCTTTTGGAGAACAGCAGAGGTTGTTAGAGATGAGAATGGTGTTGCTGTTGTAAGAGGGAATATTTCTACAGATATGGTGTTAACAGTATCTGAAGAAGCTATTAGAAATGCCCTGAGAATAGATGAAGATGAGGTTGGTATGAATGATGAGCTAACCATGGATGAATGTAAATCGTGTTTTGTTAATATGGGTCATCCACCTGTATTTCCAAAGTCACAGTTTTATAGGGCGAAATTAGGAAAGAAGTACAAGCTGTTATGCTATGTGGTGCAACAATGCATGTCCAGGAGGAGTGCAGGGTTTGATAAGCCATTCAACATGTCGAGATGGATTTTGAATGGTTTTGTATTTAACTTGGTGAAAGGCAAGAGGTTTAAGTTTCTCATGTACCCGAGATTCTTACAACTGATGATCAACATTGCCTATCCTATCATCAGATCCGAAGGTTATGCTGGAGGTATGCTATACACTGAGGACATGAACGATCTATCTTACCGAAAGATGAGTATCGGGAATGTGCCTAATATAGAGTTGTTTGACTATATGAGAGATATAGCCAACAATGAAGAAGATGTTGAAGGTGTGTATTACCATATTTCTCATGGTGAGATTGTTGATCCACAGGACCTACTGGATGAGGTGCCTGATAACCTGTTAGATGATGACGAGTACTTTGCTCGTCATCCAGAAGATGAAGAAGAAGGTGAGAATGGTGATGAAGATAATGTTGAAGATAGTGATAGTGATGATGAACATGATGATGGTGGTAATGAAGGTGCTGAATCTGAATCTAATTCAGAGGAGGCAGAGATGGTTGAAACAGCTGAACCCATGGAATTAGAGACTGAGAATGTTGAGATAGAAGAACCTGTTGAGGTTGCTTCGGTTGAAGAAGAAGTTGTTGTTGAAATTCCAAAGGAGATTAATGTTCAGTATGTTAGAAGAAAGAGATCGAAACAAGTGAAAGAGCATGTGATTGTAGAGCCTGAAGAGATTGACGTACTTCAGATTGCTCAGGAGGCAATGGCCGAAGCTGAAACTATGGCACAGATAGTTGAGGAAGCTGATGCTGGCGTTGCTGATCCTTCTGCTGTTGATATTCCCACCACATCATCCCAATTTGCTGAAAATATTGAACAAGGTTTGGAGTCTTCACCAAACGTTGTGTCAAAGATTGATGAAATTGAGAATGAGAAAGAGAAAAGAATTGCTGAGTTAGAAGAAATGGTTGCAAAGTTGATTGAAGCGAATGATTTGTTGAAAGCTTCAAATGAACGTAAAAGGAAAAGATTTGATGAGTATTGGGATATTCATAATCAAAATTTGAAAACCTTCAAGAAGTTGGATGAGGATCATGTTAAGCTTGTTGATGAACATGTGAAGTTGAAGGACGATTATGAAAAACTGAAAGAGGAGCATGAGAATCTGAAATATGATTACAAAGAACTGCAAGCTGAATGCAATACTTTGGACGCCGAGAAAGAAATGCTAGAAAAAGAGTTGGAGGAGACTAAACCAAAGAAAGCTGGCTCATCATCAGATAAAGATTTTTCTGAAGAAATAGTTGAAGAAACTGAAGCTGAAGTTGCAAGTCAGTTTGAGCCGGTTCAAACTGACAATGCACCTATGATTGAAGCATTGGATGATTTAGATGACATAGACTTTACTGAGTCTGATGATGAAGCTGAGCCAGAACCGAATGTTGTTGAAGAGATACCTGATGATTTGGATCAAAGGTTTGCATACCTTGAGAAAATGAAGTATAATGCTGTATTTTTGAATGGGTTGACTGTGAGCCAGATTAATGAAGAATATGAAAAGTGTATGATTCATCAAGACAAAGCTGCAGCCGATGAAAAAGAGTTTGTTACTGAAATGGGTGAATGGACTCCGATGCAAGAAAGTTTGAACATAGAAGATTTGCCTCCGACTGAATTGTATCACCAAAATCCAGAAGAAATGTCAGCTTCAGATATGCGCAGTTGGTTGAGTTCGAGAAACTATCCGTACAAGACTTTGAAGAGGTTGAAGTCTGAGTCACTGAGGAAGATTGTGGTCAGTTTTATGAAGACGGAGAAAATGTACAACAGGATGTTTTATTTGGACTATCAAAATCCTCAGTACTTCGAGCTGACAAAAAGATTTAAAGTCCTTGGACCGAAGGAGATTCCAGTGATGGCCTTACCTGAAAATGCTCACAAGAAACGACATGAATTGATGGATATGTTTCCAAGTGAAGTTAAATCTTACAACATACCAATGGAGGTGCGTGAGTCTTGGCATAAGTCAGCAACAGCAGGTGATGTTGTTAGGTCACTGCTGAGTAAAGGGCAGTCGATTGCTGAATTACTTGACTCGATGATTGTGCCAGAGAAGAATAAAAAGGTGAAGATAATAGCATGGAAATACGATGAAGTATTTGATGCGTTTATGATTAAGAGAGTTAATGGTTTATGTGACGTATACCATTACTACTCGAGCATTTTCAAACTGGAAGTTCAGGACTTGAAAGAATTGCACAAACTAAGGTTGATAAATCACACGCATGCTGAGCGTGGTGATAAATGTGTTATGCTGTTAGATGCTGGGATTGCTAGACCACCAAAGTATCTTGACTTTAGAGGCCAACAGGAAGATACTGCGTATGTGCAAGCAAAGAAAGAAAGAAAGAAGAAGCGTTTGGTCGTTACTGAAGATATGTATTTGGAAGAGTTTTCGGATGAGTACTTTGACAAAGTGACAGATCCTGGATTAAAAGTGATTGATGGAAGTCAGATTACGAAGACTATACTCAGAGTGTTTTATAATCAAGAAACCTTTGAATTAAAGCTTGTTCGAAACTTGGAAGATTGGGACAAAGACATGATTACGCTTTTCAGTACATTTGAGTTGAAGCTGCTACATCCATCATATATCGATTTCTTGAGAAGCTATAGAATGGAGAAGTGTAAAGATGCACTTGCTGAAGCTGATAGGAAGTTGTTTGTTGTGATGATTGAAGTAATAGCTGCAGCAACTGAAAAGATTCGAGTGAGGAAGGCACTGCTAAATTCTAATCTTGTGAGGGTTGACATACCAGAGATAGAATATATGAGGATTAGTAGAAAAGGAACTTTGGAGGTGAAAGTCAAAGGCCAGGAAATGCCATTTGAGTTTTATGCTAATATTGACTTTGCAGGTTTAAATCTGGACTCACTTAGACGTATGAATGCCTGCCCAATTCTGACGAATGAATCCAAGCCAAGACAAGCCAAGATTGCCGAAAAGTTCAAATCATGTATTGAAGAAGCTTTGAAGGAACAAGAAGAGTATAAAGGCAAAGAGCTGCTAAATGTCAAGGATGAACCGGAAGAGTGGTAAAAGAGATTGATGCTGAACAAGAAGAAAAAGATAGAAGATTTTGCTGAAGATTCAAAGATAAATCTTAGGGGAGTACTGTTAGGGTTATTTCCTAGTTAAGATTTACTTTGTATTTTGTTTATATGTTTGTAAATAGTTTAGGGTCTATTTTGTTATATTCCTTAAACTTGTATTTGTTTGCTTTAAAGCATGTAGTGAAAGAGTGTGAGGAGAGAGGCTAGATCACAATATTCACGTAAGAGAGAGAACTTGTGTGTGTGATTTATTTTCTCCTGCACCTTGTATCACAATACTGCTTTGATCATCAATATACAAAGAGAATTATTAGTATGAATTGTGTTAATGATTAAATTGTGTTTGTGTTTGTGTTATTCTGATCATTGAGCGATTTTCACGATCCAATTGAACCTATTAGTTCGAAAGATTAAAACTCCATAATAAACTTAATGAATTCCTCCCAGTCATTTAATCATCGTACGACAACTTAGAATATCTTACGACTCTGTATGCCACATTAGCACCTTGAAAAGCATGTTACTATAATGTACGATACTCACATCTCGTAACAACACCTTACAATACCGTAAGTAAACATTAAAATCCATAATAAACCTAATGAATTCGTCCAAGTCTTTTGAACATCGTATTACAAATTAGGACATCTTTAGACTCTATATGACATATTAGCGCGTTGAAAAGCACCTAAGTATGACGGAGGACGCCTTAAAGCTCCAAACAACACATTACATCACCGTACAAAACCATAAAACTCCATAATAAACCTAATGAAATTGTCCAAGTCCTTTCAAGATCGTATGATAACATCAGGACTTGTTACGACACTGTATGCGACATTAGCAACATGAAAAGCAATTTATAACAATGTAGGATGCGTTACAACTTCTAAGAACACCTTACATCACCGTTCGAAAGATTAAAACTGCATAATAAACCTAATGAATTCCTCCGAGTCATTTAATCACCGTACGACAACTTAGAATATCTTACGACTCTGTATTCCACATTAGCACCTTGAAGAGCATGTTACTATAATGTACGATACCTCACAACTCGTAACAACACTTTACAGTACCGTAAGTAAACATAAAATCCATAATAAACCTAATGAATTCGTCCGAGTCTTTTGAACATCGTATTACAAGTTAGGACATCTTAAGACACTATATGACATATTAGCACGTTGAAAAGCACGTAAGTATGACGGAGGACGCCTTAAAGCTCCAAACAACACATTACAACACCGCACGAAACCATAAAACTCCATAATAAACCTAATGAAATTGTCCAAGTCCTTTCAAGATCGTACGCTAACATCAGGACTTGTTACGACACTGTATGCGACATTAGCAACATGAAAAGCAATTTATAACAATGTAGGACGCGTTACAACTTCTAAGAACACCTTACATCACCGTTCGAAAGATTAAAACTCCATAATAAACCTAATGAATTCCTCCCAGTCATTTAATCACCGTACGACAACTTAGAATATCTTACGATTCTGTATGCCACATTAGCACCTTGAAGAGCATGTTACTATAATGTACGATACCTCACAACTCGTAACAACACCTTACAGTACCGTAAGTAAACATAAAATCCATAATAAACCTAATGAATACTTCCGAGTCTTTTGAACATCGTATTACAAGTTAGGATATCTTAAGACACTATATGACATATTAGCACGTTGGAAAGCACGTAAGTATGACGGAGGACGCCTTAAAGCTCCAAACAACACATTACAACACCGTACGAAACCATAAAACTCCATAATAAACCTAATGAAATTGTTCAAGTCCTTTCAAGATCGTACGATAACATCAGGACTTGTTACGACACTGTATGCGACATTAGCAACATGAAAAGCAATTTATAACAATGTAGGACGCGTTACAACTTCTAAGAACACCTTACATCACCGTTCGAAAGATTAAAACTCCATATTAAACTTAATGAATTCCTCCGATTCATTTAATCATCGTACGACAACTTAGAATATCTTACGACTCTGTATGCCACATTAGCACCTTGAAAAGCATGTTACTATAATGTACGATACTCACATCTCGTAACAACACCTTACAATACCGTAAGTAAACATTAAAATCCATAATAAACCTAATGAATTCGTCCAAGTCTTTTGAACATCGTATTACAAATTAGGACATCTTTAGACTCTATATGACATTTTAGCGTGTTGAAAAGCACGTAAGTATGACGGAGGACGCCTTAAAGCTCCAAACAACACATTACATCACCGTACAAAACCATAAAACTCCATAATAAACCAAATGAAATTGTCCAAGTCCCTTCAAGATCGTACGATAACATCAGGACTTGTTACGACACTGTATGCAACATTAGCAACATGAAAAGCAATTTATAACAATGTAGGATGCGTTACAACTTCTAAGAACACCTTACATCACCGTTCGAAAGATTAAAACTCCATAATAAACCTAATGAATTCCTCCGAGTCATTTAATCATCGTACGACAACTTAGAATATCTTTCGACTCTGTATTCCACATTAGCACCTTGAAGAGCATGTTACTATAATGTACGATACCTCACAACTCGTAACAACACTTTACAGTACCGTAAGTAAACATAAATTCATAATAAACCTAATGAATTCATCCGAGTCTTTTGAACATCGTATTACGAGTTAGGACATCTTAAGACACTATATGACATATTAGCACGTTGAAAAGCACGTAAGTATGACGGAGGATGCCTTAAAGCTCCAAACAACACATTACAACACCGTACAAAACCATAAAACTCCATAATAAACCTAATGAAATTGTCCAAGTCCTTTCAAGATCGTACGATAACATCAGGACTTGTTACGACACTGTATGCGACAATAGCAACATGAAAAGCAATTTATAACAATGTAGGACGCGTTACAACTTCTAAGAACACCTTACATCACCGTTCGAAAGATTAAAACTCCATAATAAACGTAATGAATTCGTCCGAGACCGTTGAACATCGTATTACAAGTTAGGTCATCTTAAGAATCTGTATGACATAATAGCACGTTGAAAAGCACGTAAGTATGACTGAGGACGCCTTAAAGCTCCAGACAACACATTACAACACCGTACGAAACCATAAAACTCCATAATAAACCTAATGAAATTGTCCAAGTCCTTTGAATATCGTACAATAACATCAGGACTTGTTACGGCACTGTATGCGACATTAGCAACATGAAAAGCAATTTATAATAATGTAGGACGCGTTACAACTTCTAAGAACACCTTACATCACCGTTCGAAACATTAAAACTCCATAATAAACATAATGAATTCATCAGAGTCATTTAATCATCGCACGACAACTTAGAATATCTTACGACTCTGTATGCCACATTAGCAACTTGAAAACCATGTTACTATAATGTACGGCACCTCACCACTCCTAACAACACCTTACAATACCGTAAGTAAACATAAAATCCATAATAAACCTAATGAATTCCTCCGAGTCATTTAATCATCGTACGACAACTTAGAATATCTTACGACTCTGTATGCCACATTAGCACCTTGAAAGCATGTTACCATTATGTACGATACCTCACAACTCGTAACAACACTTTACAATACTGTAAGTAAACATAAAATCCATGATAAACCTAATGAATTCGTCCGAGTCTTTTGAACATCGTATTACAAGTTAGGACATCTAAAGACACTATATGACATATTAGCACGTTGAAAAGCACGTAAGTATGACGGAGGATGCCTTAAAGCTCCAAACAACACATTACAACACCGTACAAAACCATAAAACTCCATAATAAACCTAATGAAATTGTCCAAGTCCTTTCAAGATCGTACGATAACATCAGGACTTGTTACGACACTGTATGCGACAATAGCAACATGAAAAGCAATTTATAAAAATGTAGGACGCGTTACAACTTCTAAGAACACCTTACATCACCGTTCGAAAGATTAAAACTCCATAATAAACGTAATGAATTCGTCCGAGACAGTTGAACATCGTATTACAAGTTAGGTCATCTTAAGAATCTGTATGACATATTAGCACGTTGAAAAGCACGTAAGTATGACGGAGGATGCCTTAAAGCTCCAGACAACACATTACAACACCGTACGAAACCATAAAACTCCATAATAAACCTAATGAAATTGTCCAAGTCCTTTCAAGATCGTACGATAACATCAGGACTTGTTACGACACTGTATGCGACAATAGCAACATGAAAAGCAATTTATAACAATGTAGGACGCGTTACAACTTCTAAGAACACCTTACATCACCGTTCGAAAGATTAAAACTCCATAATAAACGTAATGAATTCGTCCGAGACAGTTGAACATCGTATTACAAGTTAGGTCATCTTAAGAATCTGTATGACATATTAGCACGTTGAAAAGCACGTAAGTATGACAGAGGACGCCTTAAAGCTCCAGACAACACATTACAACACCGTACAAAACCATAAAACTCCATAATAAACCTAATGAAATTGTCCAAGTCCTTTCAAGATCGTACGATAACATCAGGACTTGTTACGACACTGTATGCGACAATAGCAACATGAAAAGCAATTTATAACAATGTAGGACGCGTTACAACTTCTAAGAACACCTTACATCACCGTTCGAAAGATTAAAACTCCATAATAAACGTAATGAATTCGTCCGAGACAGTTGAACATCGTATTACAAGTTAGGTCATCTTAAGAATCTGTATGACATATTAGCACGTTGAAAAGCACGTAAGTATGACGGAGGACGCCTTAAAGCTCCAGACAACACATTACAACACCGTACGAAACCATAAAACTCCATAATAAACCTAATGAAATTGTCCAAGTCCTTTCAATATCGTACGATAACATCAGGACTTGTTACGGCACTGTATGCGACATTAGCAACATGAAAAGCAATTTATAATAATGTAGGACGCGTTACAACTTCTAAGAACACCTTACATCACCGTTCGAAACATTAAAACTCCATAATAAACATAATGAATTCATCAGAGTCATTTAATCATCGCACGACAATTTAGAATATCTTACGACTCTGTATGCCACATTAGCAACTTGAAAACCATGTTACTATAATGTACGGCACCTCACAACTCCTAACAACACCTTACAATACCGTAAGTAAACATAAAATCCATAATAAACCTAATGAATTCCTCCGAGTCATTTAATCATCGTACGACAACTTAGAATATCTTACGACTCTGTATGCCACATTAGCACCTTGAAAAGCATGTTACCATTATGTACGATACCTCACAACTCGTAACAACACTTTACAATACTGTAAGTAAACATAAAATCCATGATAAACCTAATGAATTCGTCCGAGTCTTTTGAACATCGTATTACAAGTTAGGACATCTTAAGACACTATATGACATATTAGCACGTTGAAAAACACGTAAGTATGACGGAGGATGCCTTAAAGCTCCAAACAACACATTACAACACCGTACAAAACCATAAAACTCCATAATAAACCTAATGAAATTGTCCAAGTCCTTTCAAGATCGTACGATAACATCAGGACTTGTTACGACACTGTATGCGACAATAGCAACATGAAAAGCAATTTATAACAATGTAGGACGCGTTACAACTTCTAAGAACACCTTACATCACCGTTCGAAAGATTAAAACTCCATAATAAACGTAATGAATTCGTCCGAGACAGTTGAACATCGTATTACAAGTTAGGTCATCTTAAGAATCTGTATGACATATTAGCACGTTGAAAAGCACGTAAGTATGACGGAGGACGCCTTAAAGCTCCAGACAACACATTACAACACCGTACGAAACCATAAAACTCCATAATAAACCTAATGAAATTGTCCAAGTCCTTTCAATATCGTACGATAACATCAGGACTTGTTACGGCACTGTATGCGACATTAGCAACATGAAAAGCAATTTATAATAATGTAGGACGCGTTACAACTTCTAAGAACACCTTACATCACCGTTCGAAACATTAAAACTCCATAATAAACATAATGAATTCATCAGAGTCATTTAATCATCGCACGACAACTTAGAATATCTTACGACTCTGTATGCCACATTAGCAACTTGAAAACCATGTTACTATAATGTACGGCACCTCACAACTCCTAACAACACCTTACAATACCGTAAGTAAACATAAAATCCATAATAAACCTAATGAATTCCTTCGAGTCATTTAATCATCGTACGACAACTTAGAATATCTTACGACTCTGTATGCCACATTAGCACATTGAAAGCATGTTACCATTATGTACGATACCTCACAACTCGTAACAACACTTTACAATACTGTAAGTAAACATAAAATCCATGATAAACCTAATGAATTCGTCCGAGTCTTTTGAACATCGTATTACAAGTTAGGACATCTTAAGACACTATATGACATATTAGCACGTTGAAAAGCACGTAAGTATGACGGAGGATGCCTTAAAGCTCCAAACAACACATTACAACACCGTACAAAACCATAAAACTCCATAATAAACCTAATAAAATTGTCCAAGTCCTTTCAAGATCGTACGATAACATCAGGACTTGTTACGACACTGTATGTGACATTAGCAACATGAAAAGCAATTTATAACAATGTAGGACGCGTTACAACTTCTAAGAACACATTACATCACCGTTCGAAAGATTAAAACTCCATAATAAACCAAATGAATTACTCCGAGTCATTTAATCATCGTACGACAACTTAAAATATCTTACGACTCTGTGTGCCACATTAGCACCTTGAAAAGCATGTTACTATAATGTACGATACCTCACAACTCGTAACAACACTTTACAATACCGTAAGTAAACATAAAATCCATAATAAACCTAATGAATTCCTCCGAGTCATTTAATCATCGTACGACAACTTAGAACAACTTTCGACTCTGTATGCCACATTAGCACCTTGAAAAGCATGTTACCATTATGTACGATACCTCACAACTCGTAACAACTCTTTACAATACTGTAAGTAAACATAAAATCCATAATACACCTAATGAATTCGTCCGAGTCTTTTGAACATCGTATTACAAGTTAGGACATCTAAAGACACTATACGACATATTAGCACGTTGAAAAGCACGTAAGTATGACGGAGGATGCCTTAAAGCTCCAAACAACACATTACAACACCGTACGAAACCATAAAACTCCATAATAAACCTAATGAAATTGTCCAAGTCCTTTCAATATCGTACGATAACATCTGGACTTGTTACGGCACTGTATGCGACATTAGCAACATGAAAAGCAATTTTTAATAATGTAGGACGCGTTACAACTTCTAAGAACACCTTACATCACCGTTCGAAACATTAAAACTCCATAATAAACATAATGAATTCATCGGAGTCATTTAATCATCGCACGACAACTTAGAATATCTTACGACTCTGTATGCCACATTAGCAACTTGAAAAGCATGTTACTATAATGTATGACACCTCACAACTCCTAAAAACACCTTACAATACCGTAAGTAAACATAAAATCCATAATAAACCTAATGAATTCGTCCGAGTGTTTTGAACATCGTATTACAAGTTAGGACATCTTAAGACTCTATATGACATGTTAGCACGTTGAAAAGCACGTAAGTAAGACGTAGGACGCCTTAAAGCTACAAACAGCACATGACAACACCGTACGAAACCATAAAACTCCATAATAAACCTAATGAAATTGTCCAAGTCCTTTCAAGAACGTACAATAACATCAGGACTTGTTACGACACTGTATGAGACATTAGCAACATGAAAAGCAATTTATAATAATGTAGGACGCGTTACAACTTCTAAGAACACCTTACATCACCGTTCGAAAGATTAAAACTCCATAATAAACCAAATGAATTACTCAGAGTCATTTAATCATCGTACGACAACTTAGAATATCTTACGACTCTGTGTGCCACATTAGCACCTTGAAAAGCATGTTACTATAATGTACGATACCTCACAACTCGTAACAACACTTTACAATACCGTAAGTAAACATAAAATCCATAATAAACCTAATGAATTCGTCCGAGTCTTTTGAACATCGTATTACAAGTTAGGACATCTAAAGACACTATACGTCATATTAGCACGTTGAAAAGCACGTAAGTATGACGGAGGATGCCTTAAAGCTCCAAACAACACATTACAACACCGTACGAAACCATAAAACTCCATAATAAACCTAATGAAATTGTCCAAGTCCTTTCAATATCGTACGATAACATCAGGACTTGTTACGGCACTGTATGCGACATTAGCAACATGAAAAGCAATTTTTAATAATGTAGGACGCGTTACAACTTCTAAGAACACCTTACATCACCGTTCGAAACATTAAAACTCCATAATAAACATAATGAATTCATCAGAGTCATTTAATCATCGCACGACAACTTAGAAGATCTTATGACTCTGTATGCCACATTAGCAACTTGAAAAGCATGTTACTATAATGTATGACACCTCACAACTCCTAAAAACACCTTACAATACCGTAAGTAAACATAAAATCCATAATAAACCTAATGAATTCGTCCGAGTGTTTTGAACATCGTATTACAAGTTAGGACATCTTAAGACTCTATATGACATGTTAGCACGTTGAAAAGCACGTAAGTAAGACGTAGGACGCCTTAAAGCTACAAACAGCACATGACAACACCGTACGAAACCATAAAACTCCATAATAAACCTAATGAAATTGTCCGAGTCCTTTCAAGAACGTACAATAACATCAGGACTTGTTACGACACTGTATGAGACATTAGCAACATGAAAAGCAATTTATAATAATGTAGGACGCGTTACAACTTCTAAGAACACCTTACATCACCGTTCGAAAGATTAAAACTCCATAATAAACCAAATGAATTACTCCGAGTCATTTAATCATCGTACGACTACTTAGAATATCTTACGACTCTGTGTGCCACATTAGCACCTTGAAAAGCATGTTACTATAATGTACGATACCTCACAACTCGTAACAACACTTTACAATTCCGTAAGTAAACATAAAATCCATAATAAACCTAATGAATTCGTCCGAGTCTTTTGAACATCGTATTACAAGTTAGGACATCTAAAGACACTATACGACATATTAGCACGTTGAAAAGCACGTAAGTATGACGGAGGATGCCTTAAAGCTCCAAACAACACATTACAACACCGTACGAAACCATAAAACTCCATAATAAACCAAATGAAATTGTCCAAGTCCTTTCAATATCGTACGATAAAATCAGGACTTGTTACGGCACTGTATGCGACATTAGCAACATGAAAAGCAATTTATAATAATGTAGGACGCGTTACAACTTCTAAGAACACCTTACATCACCGTTCGAAACATTAAAACTCCATAATAAACATAATGAATTCATCAGAGTCATTTAATCATCGCACGACAACTTAGAATATCTTACGACTCTGTATGCCACATTAGCAACTTGAAGAGCATGTTAATATAATGTATGACACCTCACAACTCCTAAAAACACCTTACAATACCATGAGTAAACATAAAATCCATAATAAACCTAATGAATTCGTCCGAGTGTTTTGAACATCGTATTACAAGTTAGGACATCTTAAGACTCTATATGACATACTAGCACGTTGAAAAGCACGTAAGTAAGACGTAGGACGCCTTAAAGCTACAAACAGCACATGACAACACCGTACGAAACCATAAAACTCCATAATAAACCTAATGAAATTGTCCAAGTCCTTTCAAGAACGTACAATAACATCAGGACTTGTTACGACACTGTATGAGACATTAGCAACATGAAAAGCAATTTATAATAATGTAGGACACGTTACAACTTCTAAGAACACCTTACATCACCGTTCGAAAGATTAAAACTCCATAATAAACCAAATGAATTACTCCGAGTCATTTAATCATCGTACGACAACTTAGAATATCTTACGACTCTGTGTGCCACATTAGCACCTTGAAAAGCATGTTACTATAATGTACGATACCTCACAACTCGTAACAACACTTTACAATACCGTAAGTAAACATAAAATCCATAATAAACCTAATGAATTCGTCCGAGTCTTTTGAACATCGTATTACAAGTTAGGACATCTAAAGACACTATACGTCATATTAGCACGTTGAAAAGCACGTAAGTATGACGGAGGATGCCTTAAAGCTCCAAACAACACATTACAACACCGTACGAAACCATAAAACTCCATAATAAACCTAATGAAATTGTCCAAGTCCTTTCAATATCGTACGATAACATCAGGACTTGTTACGGCACTGTATGCGACATTAGCAACATGAAAAGCAATTTTTAATAATGTAGGACGCGTTACAACTTCTAAGAACACCTTACATCACCGTTCGAAACATTAAAACTCCATAATAAACATAATGAATTCATCAGAGTCATTTAATCATCGCACGACAACTTAGAAGATCTTATGACTCTGTATGCCACATTAGCAACTTGAAAAGCATGTTACTATAATGTATGACACCTCACAACTCCTAAAAACACCTTACAATACCGTAAGTAAACATAAAATCCATAATAAACCTAATGAATTCGTCCGAGTGTTTTGAACATCGTATTACAAGTTAGGACATCTTAAGACTCTATATGACATGTTAGCACGTTGAAAAGCACGTAAGTAAGACGTAGGACGCCTTAAAGCTACAAACAGCACATGACAACACCGTACGAAACCATAAAACTCCATAATAAACCTAATGAAATTGTCCGAGTCCTTTCAAGAACGTACAATAACATCAGGACTTGTTACGACACTGTATGAGACATTAGCAACATGAAAAGCAATTTATAATAATGTAGGACGCGTTACAACTTCTAAGAACACCTTACATCACCGTTCGAAAGATTAAAACTCCATAATAAACCAAATGAATTACTCCGAGTCATTTAATCATCGTACGACAACTTAGAATATCTTACGACTCTGTGTGCCACATTAGCACCTTGAAAAGCATGTTACTATAATGTACGATACCTCACAACTCGTAACAACACTTTACAATTCCGTAAGTAAACATAAAATCCATAATAAACCTAATGAATTCGTCCGAGTCTTTTGAACATCGTATTACAAGTTAGGACATCTAAAGACACTATACGACATATTAGCACGTTGAAAAGCACGTAAGTATGACGGAGGATGCCTTAAAGCTCCAAACAACACATTACAACACCGTACGAAACCATAAAACTCCATAATAAACCAAATGAAATTGTCCAAGTCCTTTCAATATCGTACGATAAAATCAGGACTTGTTACGGCACTGTATGCGACATTAGCAACATGAAAAGCAATTTATAATAATGTAGGACGCGTTACAACTTCTAAGAACACCTTACATCACCGTTCGAAACATTAAAACTCCATAATAAACATAATGAATTCATCAGAGTCATTTAATCATCGCACGACAACTTAGAATATCTTACGACTCTGTATGCCACATTAGCAACTTGAAGAGCATGTTAATATAATGTATGACACCTCACAACTCCTAAAAACACCTTACAATACCATGAGTAAACATAAAATCCATAATAAACCTAATGAATTCGTCCGAGTGTTTTGAACATCGTATTACAAGTTAGGACATCTTAAGACTCTATATGACATACTAGCACGTTGAAAAGCACGTAAGTAAGACGTAGGACGCCTTAAAGCTACAAACAGCACATGACAACACCGTACGAAACCATAAAACTCCATAATAAACCTAATGAAATTGTCCAAGTCCTTTCAAGAACGTACAATAACATCAGGACTTGTTACGACACTGTATGAGACATTAGCAACATGAAAAGCAATTTATAATAATGTAGGACACGTTACAACTTCTAAGAACACCTTACATCACCGTTCGAAAGATTAAAACTCCATAATAAACCAAATGAATTACTCCGAGTCATTTAATCATCGTACGACAACTTAGAATATCTTACGACTCTGTGTGCCACATTAGCACCTTGAAAAGCATGTTACTATAATGTACGATACCTCACAACTCGTAACAACACTTTACAATACCGTAAGTAAACATAAAATCCATAATAAACCTAATGAATTCGTCCGAGTCTTTTGAACATCGTATTACAAGTTAGGACATCTAAAGACACTATACGACATATTAGCACGTTGAAAAGCACGTAAGTATGACGGAGGATGCCTTAAAGCTCCAAACAACACATTACAACACCGTACGAAACCATAAAACTCCATAATAAACCTAATGAAATTGTCCAAGTCCTTTCAATATCGTACGATAACATCAGGACTTGTTACGGCACTGTATGCGACATTAGCAACATGAAAAGCAATTTTTAATAATGTAGGACGCGTTACAACTTCTAAGAACACCTTACATTACCATTCGAAACATTAAAACTCCATAATAAACATAATCAATTCATCAGAGTCATTTAATCATCGCACGACAACTTAGAAGATCTTACGACTCTGTATGCCACATTAGCAACTTGAAAAGCATGTTACTATAATGTATGACACCTCACAACTCCTAAAAACACCTTACAATACCGTAAGTAAACATAAAATCCATAATAAACCTAATGAATTCGTCCGAGTGTTTTGAACATCGTATTACAAGTTAGGACATCTTAAGACTCTATATGACATGTTAGCACGTTGAAAAGCACGTAAGTAAGACGAAGGACGCCTTAAAGCTACAAACAGCACATGACAACACCGTACGAAACCATAAAACTCCATAATAAACCTAATGAAATTGTCCAAGTCCTTTCAAGAACGTACAATAACATCAGGACTTGTTACGACACTGTATGAGACATTAGCAACATGAAAAGCAATTTATAATAATGTAGGACGCGTTACAACTTCTAAGAACACCTTACATCACCGTTCGAAAGATTAAAACTCCATAATAAACCAAATGAATTACTCCGAGTCATTTAATCATCGTACGACAACTTAGAATATCTTACGACTCTGTGTGCCACATTAGCACCTTGAAAAGCATGTTACTATAATGTACGATACCTCACAACTCGTAACAACACTTTACAATACCGTAAGTAAACATAAAATCCATAATAAACCTAATGAATTCGTCCGAGTCTTTTGAACATCGTATTACAAGTTAGGACATCTAAAGACAATATACGTCATATTAGCACGTTGAAAAGCACGTAAGTATGACGGAGGATGCCTTAAAGCTCCAAACAACACATTACAACACCGTACGAAACCATAAAACTCCATAATAAACCTAATGAAATTGTCCAAGTCCTTTCAATATCGTACGATAACATCAGGACTTGTTACGGCACTGTATGCGACATTAGCAACATGAAAAGCAATTTTTAATAATGTAGGACGTGTTACAACTTCTAAGAACACCTTACATCACCGTTCGAAACATTAAAACTCCATAATAAACATAATGAATTCATCAGAGTCATTTAATCATCGCACGACAACTTAGAAGATCTTATGACTCTGTATGCCACATTAGCAACTTGAAAAGCATGTTACTATAATGTATGACACCTCACAACTCCTAAAAACACCTTACAATACCGTAAGTAAACATAAAATCCATAATAAACCTAATGAATTCGTCCGAGTGTTTTGAACATCGTATTACAAGTTAGGACATCTTAAGACTCTATATGACATGTTAGCACGTTGAAAAGCACGTAAGTAAGACGTAGGACGCCTTAAAGCTACAAACAGCACATGACAACACCGTACGAAACCATAAAACTCCATAATAAACCTAATGAAATTGTCCGAGTCCTTTCAAGAACGTACAATAACATCAGGACTTGTTACGACACTGTATGAGACATTAGCAACATGAAAAGCAATTTATAATAATGTAGGACGCGTTACAACTTCTAAGAACACCTTACATCACCGTTCGAAAGATTAAAACTCCATAATAAACCAAATGAATTACTCCGAGTCATTTAATCATCGTACGACAACTTAGAATATCTTACGACTCTGTGTGCCACATTAGCACCTTGAAAAGCATGTTACTATAATGTACGATACCTCACAACTCGTAACAACACTTTACAATACCGTAAGTAAACATAAAATCCATAATAAACCTAATGAATTCGTCCGAGTCTTTTGAACATCGTATTACAAGTTAGGACATCTAAAGACAATATACGTCATATTAGCACGTTGAAAAGCACGTAAGTATGACGGAGGATGCCTTAAAGCTCCAAACAACACATTACAACACCGTACGAAACCATAAAACTCCATAATAAACCTAATGAAATTGTCCAAGTCCTTTCAATATCGTACGATAACATCAGGACTTGTTACGGCACTGTATGCGACATTAGCAACATGAAAAGCAATTTTTAATAATGTAGGACGTGTTACAACTTCTAAGAACACCTTACATCACCGTTCGAAACATTAAAACTCCATAATAAACATAATGAATTCATCAGAGTCATTTAATCATCGCACGACAACTTAGAAGATCTTATGACTCTGTATGCCACATTAGCAACTTGAAAAGCATGTTACTATAATGTATGACACCTCACAACTCCTAAAAACACCTTACAATACCGTAAGTAAACATAAAATCCATAATAAACCTAATGAATTCGTCCGAGTGTTTTGAACATCGTATTACAAGTTAGGACATCTTAAGACTCTATATGACATGTTAGCACGTTGAAAAGCACGTAAGTAAGACGTAGGACGCCTTAAAGCTACAAACAGCACATGACAACACCGTACGAAACCATAAAACTCCATAATAAACCTAATGAAATTGTCCGAGTCCTTTCAAGAACGTACAATAACATCAGGACTTGTTACGACACTGTATGAGACATTAGCAACATGAAAAGCAATTTATAATAATGTAGGACGCGTTACAACTTCTAAGAACACCTTACATCACCGTTCGAAAGATTAAAACTCCATAATAAACCAAATGAATTACTCCGAGTCATTTAATCATCGTACGACAACTTAGAATATCTTACGACTCTGTGTGCCACATTAGCACCTTGAAAAGCATGTTACTATAATGTACGATACCTCACAACTCGTAACAACACTTTACAATTCCGTAAGTAAACATAAAATCCATAATAAACCTAATGAATTCGTCCGAGTCTTTTGAACATCGTATTACAAGTTAGGACATCTAAAGACACTATACGACATATTAGCACGTTGAAAAGCACGTAAGTATGACGGAGGATGCCTTAAAGCTCCAAACAACACATTACAACACCGTACGAAACCATAAAACTCCATAATAAACCAAATAAAATTGTCCAAGTCCTTTCAATATCGTACGATAAAATCAGGACTTGTTACGGCACTGTATGCGACATTAGCAACATGAAAAGCAATTTATAATAATGTAGGACGCGTTACAACTTCTAAGAACACCTTACATCACCGTTCGAAACATTAAAACTCCATAATAAACATAATGAATTCATCAGAGTCATTTAATCATCGCACGACAACTTAGAATATCTTACGACTCTGTATGCCACATTAGCAACTTGAAGAGCATGTTAATATAATGTATGACACCTCACAACTCCTAAAAACACCTTACAATACCATGAGTAAACATAAAATCCATAATAAACCTAATGAATTCGTTCGAGTGTTTTGAACATCGTATTACAAGTTAGGACATCTTAAGACTCTATATGACATACTAGCACGTTGAAAAGCACGTAAGTAAGACGTAGGACGCCTTAAAGCTACAAACAGCACATGACAACACCGTACGAAACCATAAAACTCCATAATAAACCTAATGAAATTGTCCAAGTCCTTTCAAGAACGTACAATAACATCAGGACTTGTTACGACACTGTATGAGACATTAGCAACATGAAAAGCAATTTATAATAATGTAGGACACGTTACAACTTCTAAGAACACCTTACATCACCGTTCGAAAGATTAAAACTCCATAATAAACCAAATGAATTACTCCGAGTCATTTAATCATCGTACGACAACTTAGAATATCTTACGACTCTGTGTGCCACATTAGCACCTTGAAAAGCATGTTACTATAATGTACGATACCTCACAACTCGTAACAACACTTTACAATACCGTAAGTAAACATAAAATCCATAATAAACCTAATGAATTCGTCCGAGTCTTTTGAACATCGTATTACAAGTTAGGACATCTAAAGACACTATACGACATATTAGCACGTTGAAAAGCACGTAAGTATGACGGAGGATGCCTTAAAGCTCCAAACAACACATTACAACACCGTACGAAACCATAAAACTCCATAATAAACCTAATGAAATTGTCCAAGTCCTTTCAATATCGTACGATAAGATCAGGACTTGTTACGGCACTGTATGCGACATTAGCAACATGAAAAGCAATTTTTAATAATGTAGGACGCGTTACAACTTCTAAGAACACCTTACATTACCATTCGAAACATTAAAACTCCATAATAAACATAATGAATTCATCAGAGTCATTTAATCATCGCACGACAACTTAGAAGATCTTACGACTCTGTATGCCACATTAGCAACTTGAAAAGCATGTTACTATAATGTATGACACCTCACAACTCCTAAAAACACCTTACAATACCGTAAGTAAACATAAAATCCATAATAAACCTAATGAATTCGTCCGAGTGTTTTGAACATCGTATTACAAGTTAGGACATCTTAAGACTCTATATGTCATGTTAGCACGTTGAAAAGCACGTAAGTAAGACGAAGGACGCCTTAAAGCTACAAACAGCACATGACAACACCGTACGAAACCATAAAACTCCATAATAAACCTAATGAAATTGTCCAAGTCCTTTCAAGAACGTACAATAACATCAGGACTTGTTACGACACTGTATGAGACATTAGCAACATGAAAAGCAATTTATAATAATGTAGGACGCGTTACAACTTCTAAGAACACCTTACATCACCGTTCGAAAGATTAAAACTCCATAATAAACCAAATGAATTACTCCGAGTCATTTAATCATCGTACGACAACTTAGAATATCTTACGACTCTGTGTGCCACATTAGCACCTTGAAAAGCATGTTACTATAATGTACGATACCTCACAACTCGTAACAACACTTTACAATACCGTAAGTAAACATAAAATCCATAATAAACCTAATGAATTCGTCCGAGTCTTTTGAACATCGTATTAAAAGTTAGGACATCTAAAGACACTATACGACATATTAGCACGTTGAAAAGCACGTAAGTATGACGGAGGATGCCTTAAAGCTCCAAACAACACATTACAACACCGTACGAAACCATAAAACTCCATAATAAACCTAATGAAATTGTCCAAGTCCTTTCAATATCGTACGATAAAATCAGGACTTGTTACGGCACTGTATGCGACATTAGCAACATGAAGAGCAATTTATAATAATGTAGGACGCGTTACAACTTCTAAGAACACCTTACATCACCGTTCGAAACATTAAAACTCCATAATAAACATAATGAATTCATCAGAATCATTTAATCATCGCACGACAACTTAGAATATCTTACGACTCTGTATGCCACATTAGCAACTTGAAGAGCATGTTAATATAATGTATGACACCTCACAACTCCTAAAAACACCTTACAATACCATGAGTAAACATAAAATCCATAATAAACCTAATGAATTCGTCCGAGTGTTTTGAACATCGTATTACAAGTTAGGACATCTTAAGACTCTATATGACATACTAGCACGTTGAAAAGCACGTAAGTAAGACGTAGGACGCCTTAAAGTTACAAACAGCACATGACAACACCGTACGAAACCATAAAACTCCATAATAAACCTAATGAAATTGTCCAAGTCCTTTCAAGAACGTACAATAACATCAGGACTTGTTACGACACTGTATGAGACATTAGCAACATGAAAAGCAATTTATAATAATGTAGGACGCGTTACAACTTCTAAGAACACCTTACATCACCGTTCGAAAGATTAAAACTCTAAAATAAACCTAATGAATTACTCCGAGTCATTTAATCATCGTACGACAACTTAGAATATCTTACGACTCCGTGTGCCACATTAGCACCTTGAAAAGCATGTTACTATAATGTACGATACCTCACAACTCGTAACAACACTTTACAATACCGTAAGTAAACATAAAATCCATAATAAACCTAATGAATTCGTCCGAGTCTTTTGAACATCGTATTACAAGTTAGGACATCTAAAGACACTATACGACATATTAGCACGTTGAAAAGCACGTAAGTATGACGGAGGATGCCTTAAAGCTCCAAACAACACATTACAACACCGTACGAAACCATAAAACTCCATAATAAACCTAATGAAATTGTCCAAGTCCTTTCAATATCGTACGATAACATCAGGACTTGTTACGGCACTGTATGCGACATTAGCAACATGAAAAGCAATTTTTAATAATGTAGGGAGCGTTACAACTTCTAAGAACACCTTACATCACCGTTCGAAACATTAAAACTCCATAATAAACATAATGAATTCATCAGAGTCATTTAATCATCGCACGACAACTTAGAATATCTTACGACTCTGTATGCCACATTAGCAACTTGAAAAGCATGTTACTATAATGTATGACATCTCACAACTCCTAAAAACACCTTACAATACCGTAAGTAAACATAAAATCCAAAATAAACCTAATGAATTCGTCCGAGTCATTTAATCATCGTACGACAACTTAGAATATCTTACGACTCTGTGTGCCACATTAGCACCTTGAAAAGCATGTTACTATAATGTACGATACCTCACAACTCGTAACAACACTTTACAATTCCGTAAGTAAACATAAAATCCATAATAAATCTAATGAATTCGTCCGAGTCTTTTGAACATCGTATTACAAGTTAGGACATCTAAAGACACTATACGACATATTAGCACGTTGAAAAGCACGTAAGTATGACGGAGGATGCCTTCAAGCTCCAAACAACACATTACAACACCGTACGAAACCATAAAACTCCATAATAAACCTAATGAAATTGTCCAAGTCCTTTCAATATCGTACGATAAAATCAGGACTTGTTACGGCACTGTATGCGACATTAGCAACATGAAAAGCAATTTATAATAATGTAGGACGCGTTACAACTTCTAAGAACACCTTACATCACCGTTCGAAACATTAAAACTCCATAATAAACATAATGAATTCATCAGAGTCATTTAATCATCGCACGACAACTTAGAATATCTTACGACTCTGTATGCCACATTAGCAACTTGAAAAGCATGTTACTATAATGTACGACACCTCACAACTCCTAAAAACACCTTACAATACCGTAAGTAAACATAAAATCCATAATAAACCTAATGAATTCGTCCGAGTGTTTTGAACATCGTATTACAAGTTAGGACATCTTAAGACTCTATATGACTTATTAGCACGTTGAAAAGCACGTAAGTAAGACGTAGGACGCCTTAAAGCTACAAACAGCACATGACAACACCGTACGAAACCATAAAACTCCATAATAAACCTAATGAAATTGTCCAAGTCCTTTCAAGAACGTACAATAACATCAGGACTTGTTACGACACTGTATGAGACATTAGCAACATGAAAAGCAATTTATAATAATGTAGGACACGTTACAACTTCTAAGAACACCTTACATCACCGTTCGAAAGATTAAAACTCCATAATAAACCAAATGAATTACTCCGAGTCATTTAATCATCGTACGACAACTTAGAATATCTTACGACTCTGTGTGCCACATTAGCACCTTGAAAAGCATGTTACTATAATGTACGATACCTCACAACTCGTAACAACACTTTACAATACCGTAAGTAAACATAAAATCCATAATAAACCTAATGAATTCGTCCGAGTGTTTTGAACATCGTATTACAAGTTAGGACATCTAAAGACACTATACGACATATTAGCACGTTGAAAAGCACGTAAGTATGACGGAGGATGCCTTAAAGCTCCAAACAACACATTACAACACCGTACGAAACCATAAAACTCCATAATAAACCTAATGAAATTGTCCAAGTCCTTTCAATATCGTACGATAACATCAGGACTTGTTACTGCACTGTATGCGACATTAGCAACATGAAAAGCAATTTATAATAATGTAGGACGCGTTACAACTTCTAAGAACACCTTACATCACCGTTCGAAACATTAAAACTCCATAATAAACATAATGAATTCATCAGAGTCATTTAATCATCGCACGACAACTTAGAATATCTTACGACTCTGTATGCCACATTAGCAACTTGAAAAGCATGTTACTATAATGTACGACACCTCACAACTCCTAAAAACACCTTACAATACCGTAAGTAAGCATAAAATCCATAATAAACCTAATGAATTCGTCCGATTGCTTTGAACATCGTATTACAAGTTAGGACATCTTAAGACTCTATATGACATATTAGCACGTTGAAAAGCACGTAAGTATGACGGAGGACGCCTTAAAGCTACAAACAACACATTACAACACCGTACGAAACCATAAAACTCCATAATAAACCTAATGAAATTGTCCAAGTCCTTTCAATATCGTACAATAACATCAGGACTTGTTACGGCACTGTATGCGACATTAGCAACATGAAAAGCAATTTATAATAATGTAGGAAGCGTTACAACTTCTAAGAACACCTTACATCACCGTTCGAAAGATTAAAACTCCATAATAAACCAAATGAATTACTCCGAGTCATTTAATCATCGTACGACAACTTAGAATATCTTACGACTCTGTGTGCCACATTAGCACCTTGAAAAGCATGTTACTATAATGTACGATACCTCACAACTCGTAACAACACCTTACAATACCGTAAGTAAACATAAAATCCATAATAAACCTAATGAATACTTCCGTGTCTTTTGAACATCCTATTACAAGTTAGGACATCTTAAGACTCTATATGACATATTAGCACGTTGAAAAGCACGTAAGTATGACGTAGGACGCCTTAAAGCTGCAAACAACACCTTACAACACTTTATGAAACCATAAAACTCCATAATAAACCTAATGAAACTGTCCAAGTCCTTTCAAGATCGTACGATAATATCAGGACTTGTTACGACACTGTATGCGACATTAGCAACAAGAAAAGCAATTTATAATATTGTAGGACGCGTTAAAACTTCTAAGAACACCTTACATCACCGTTCGAAAGATTAAAACTCCATAATAAACCTAATGAATTCCTCTGAGTCATTTAATCATCGTACGACGACTTAGAATATCTTACGATTCTGTATGCCACATTAGCACCTTGAAGAGCATGTTACTATAATGTATGATACCTCACAACTCGTAACAACACCTTACAATACCGTAAGTAAACATAAAATACATAATAAACCTAATGAATACTTCCGAGTCTTTTGAACATCGTATTACAAGTTAGGATATCTTAAGACACTATATGACATATTAGCACGTTGAAAAGCACGTAAGTATGACGTAGAACGCCTTAAAGCTACAAACAACACATTACAACACCGTACGAAACCATAAAACTCCATAATAAACCTCATGAAATTGTCCAAGTCCTTTCAAGATCGTACGATAACATCAGGACTTGTTACGACACTGTATGCGACATTAGCAACATGAAAAGCAATTTATAATAATGTAGGACGCGTTACAACTTCTAAGAACACCTTACATCACCGTTCGAAAGATTAAAACTCCATAATAAACCAAATGAATTCGTCCGATTGCTTTGAACAACGTATTACAAGTTAGGACATCTTAAGACTCTATATGACATATTAGCACGTTGAAAAGCACGTAAGTATGACGGAGGACGCCTTAAAGCTACAAACAACACATTACAACACCGTACGAAACCATAAAACTCCATAATAAACCTAATGAAATTGTCCAAGTCCTTTCAATATCGTACGATAACATCAGGACTTGTTACGGCACTGTATGCGACATTAGCAACATGAAAAGCAATTTATAATAATGTAGGAAGCGTTACAACTTCTAAGAACACCTTACATCACCGTTCGAAAGATTAAAACTCCATAATAAACCTAATGAATTCCTCTGAGTCATTTAATCATCGTACGACGACTTAGAATATCTTACGATTCTGTATGCCACATTAGCACCTTGAAGAGCATGTTACTATAATGTATGATACCTCACAACTCGTAACAACACCTTACAATACCGTAAGTAAACATAAAATACATAATAAACCTAATGAATACTTCCGAGTCTTTTGAACATCGTATTACAAGTTAGGATATCTTAAGACACTATATGACATATTAGCACGTTGAAAAGCACGTAAGTATGACGTAGAACGCCTTAAAGCTACAAACAACACATTACAACACCGTACGAAACCATAAAACTCCATAATAAACCTCATGAAATTGTCCAAGTCCTTTCAAGATCGTACGATAACATCAGGACTTGTTACGATACTGTATGCGACATTAGCAACATGAAAAGCAATTTATAATAATGTAGGACGCGTTACAACTTCTAAGAACACCTTACATCACCGTTCGAAAGATTAAAACTCCATAATAAACCAAATGAATTCGTCCGATTGCTTTGAACAACGTATTACAAGTTAGGACATCTTAAGACTCTATATGACATATTAGCACGTTGAAAAGCACGTAAGTATGACGGAGGACGCCTTAAAGCTACAAACAACACATTACAACACCGTACGAAACCATAAAACTCCATAATAAACCTAATGAAATTGTCCAAGTCCTTTCAATATCGTACGATAACATCAGGACTTGTTACGGCACTGTATGCGACATTAGCAACATGAAAAGCAATTTATAATAATGTAGGAAGCGTTACAACTTCTAAGAACACCTTACATCACCGTTCGAAAGATTAAAACTCCATAATAAACCTAATGAATTCCTCTGAGTCATTTAATCATCGTACGACGACTTAGAATATCTTACGATTCTGTATGCCACATTAGCACCTTGAAGAGCATGTTACTATAATGTATGATACCTCACAACTCGTAACAACACCTTACAATACCGTAAGTAAACATAAAATACATAATAAACCTAATGAATACTTCCGAGTCTTTTGAACATCGTATTACAAGTTAGGATATCTTAAGACACTATATGACATATTAGCACGTTGAAAAGCACGTAAGTATGACGTAGAACGCCTTAAAGCTACAAACAACACATTACAACACCGTACGAAACCATAAAACTCCATAATAAACCTCATGAAATTGTCCAAGTCCTTTCAAGATCGTACGATAACATCAGGACTTGTTACGACACTGTATGCGACATTAGCAACATGAAAAGCAATTTATAATAATGTAGGACGCGTTACAACTTCTAAGAACACCTTACATCACCGTTCGAAAGATTAAAACTCCATAATAAACCAAATGAATTCGTCCGATTGCTTTGAACAACGTATTACAAGTTAGGACATCTTAAGACTCTATATGACATATTAGCACGTTGAAAAGCACGTAAGTATGACGGAGGACGCCTTAAAGCTACAAACAACACATTACAACACCGTACGAAACCATAAAACTCCATAATAAACCTAATGAAATTGTCCAAGTCCTTTCAATATCGTACGATAACATCAGGACTTCTTACGGCACTGTATGCGACATTAGCAACATGAAAAGCAATTTATAATAATGTAGGAAGCGTTACAACTTCTAAGAACACCTTACATCACCGTTCGAAAGATTAAAACTCCATAATAAACCAAATGAATTACTCCGAGTCATTTAATCATCGTACGACAACTTAGAATATCTTACGACTCTGTGTGCCACATTAGCACCTTGAAAAGCATGTTACTATAATGTACGATACCTCACAACTCGTAACAACACCTTACAATACTGTAAGTAAACATAAAATCCATAATAAACCTAATGAATACTTCCGAGTCTTTTGAACATCCTATTACAAGTTAGGACATCTTAAGACTCTATATGACATATTAGCACGTTGAAAAGCACGTAAGTATGACGTAGGACGCCTTAAAGCTGCAAACAACACCTTACAACACTTTATGAAACCATAAAACTCCATAATAAACCTAATGAAACTGTCCAAGTCCTTTCAAGATCGTACGATAATATCAGGACTTGTTACGACACTGTATGCGACATTAGCAACAAGAAAAGCAATTTATAATATTGTAGGACGCGTTACAACTTCTAAGAACACATTACATCACCGTTCGAAAGATTAAAACTCCATAATAAACCTAATGAATTCCTCTGAGTCATTTAATCATCGTACGACGACTTAGAATATCTTACGATTCTGTATGCCACATTAGCACCTTAAAGAGCATGTTACTATAATGTATGATACCTCACAACTCGTAACAACACCTTACAATACCGTAAGTAAACATAAAATACATAATAAACCTAATGAATACTTCCGAGTCTTTTGAACATCGTATTACAAGTTAGGATATCTTAAAACACTATATGACATATTAGCACGTTGAAATGCACGTAAGTATGACGTAGAACGCCTTAAAGCTACAAACAACACATTACAACACCGTACGAAACCATAAAACTCCATAATAAACCTCATGAAATTGTCCAAGTCCTTTCAAGATCGTACGATAACATCAGGACTTGTTACGACACTGTATGCGACATTAGCAACATGAAAAGCAATTTATAATAATGTAGGACGCGTTACAACTTCTAAGAACACCTTACATCACCGTTCGAAAGATTAAAACTCCATAATAAACCAAATGAATTACTCCGAGTCATTTAATCATCGTACGACAACTTAGAATATCTTACGACTCTGTATGCCACATTAGCACCTTGAAAAGCATGTTACCATTATGTACGATACCTCACAACTCGTAACAACACTTTACAATACTGTAAGTAAACATAAAATCCATAATAAACGTAATGAATTCGTCCGAGTCTTTTGAACATCGTATTACAAGTTAAGACATCTTAAGACACTATATGACATATTAGCACGTTGAAAAGCACGTAAGTATGACGGAGGACGCCTTAAAGCTCCAAACAACACATTACAACACCGTACGAAACCATAAAACTCCATAATAAACCTAATGAAATTGTCCAAGTCCTTTCAAGATCGTACGATAACATCAGGACTTGTTACGACACTGTATGCGACATTAGCAACATGAAAAGCAATTTATAATAATGTAGGACGCGTTACAACTTCTAAGAACACCTATACATCACCGTTCGAAACATTAAAACTCCATAATAAACATAATGAATTCATCAGAGTCATTTAATCAACGCACGACAACTTAGAATATCTTACGACTCTGTATGCCACATTAGCAACTTGAAAAGCATGTTACTATAATGTATGACACCTCACAACTCCTAAAAACACCTTACAATACCGTAAGTAAACATAAAATCCATAATAAACCTAATAAATTCGTCCGAGTGTTTTGAACATCGTATTACAAGTTAGGACATCTTAAGACTCTATATGACATATTAGCACGTTGAAAAGCACGTAAGTAAGACGTAGGACGCCTTAAAGCTACAAACAGCACATGACAACACCGTACGAAACCATAAAACTCCATAATAAACCTAATGAAATTGTCCAAGTCCTTTCAAGAACGTACAATAACATCAGGACTTGTTACGACACTGTATGAGACATTAGCAACATGAAAAGCAATTTATAATAATGTAGGACGCGTTACAACTTCTAAGAACACCTTACATCACCGTTCGAAAGATTAAAACTCCATAATAAACCAAATGAATTACTCCGAGTCATTTAATCATCGTACTACAACTTAGAATATCTTACGACTCTGTGTGCCACATTAGCACCTTGAAAAGCATGTTACTATAATGTACGATACCTCACAACTCGTAACAACACCTTACAATACCGTAAGTAAACATAAAATCCATAATAAACCTAATGAATACTTCTGAGTCTTTTGAACATCCTATTACAAGTTAGGACATCTTAAGACTCTATATGACATATTAGCACGTTGAAAAGCACGTAAGTATGACGTAGGACGCCTTAAAGCTGCAAACGACACCTTACAACACCTTATGAAACCATGAAACTCCATAATAAACCTAATGAAACTGTCCAAGTCCTTTCAAGATCGTACGATAATATCAGGACTTGTTACGACACTGTATTCGACATTAGCAACATGAAAAGCAATTTATAATAATGTAGGACGCGTTACAACTTCTAAGAACACCTTACATCACCGTTCGAAAGATTAAAACTCCATAATAAACCTAATGAATTCCTCTGAGTCATTTAATCATCGTACGACAACTTAGAATATCTTACGATTCTGTATGCCACATTAGCACCTTGAAGAGCATGTTACTATAATGTACGATACCTCATAACTCGTAACAACACCTTACAATACCGTAAGTAAACATAAAATACATAATAAACCTAATGAATACTTCCGAGTCTTTTGAACATCGTATTACAAGTTAGGACATCTTAAGACACTATATGACATATTAGCACGTTGAAAAGCACGTAAGTATGACGGAGGACGCCTTAAAGCTCCAAACAACACATTACAACACCGTACAAAACAATAAAACTCCATAATAAACCTAATGAAATTGTCCAAGTCCTTTCAAGATCGTACGATAACATCAGGACTTGTTACGACACTGTATGCGACATTAGCAACATGAAAAGCAATTAATAATAATGTAGGACGCGTTACAACTTCTAAGAACACCTTACATCACCGTTCGAAAGATTAAAACTCCATAATAAACCTAATGAATTCCTCCGAGTCATTTAATCATCGTACGACAACTTAGAATATCTTACGATTCTGTATGCCACATTAGCACCTTGAAGAGCATGTTACTATAATGTATGATACCTCACAACTCGTAACAACACCTTATAATACCGTAAGTAAACATAAAATACATAATAAACCTAATGAACTCGTCCGAGTCTTTTGAACATCGTATTACAAGTTAGGACATCTTAAGACACTATATGACGTATTAGCACGTTGAAAAGCACGTAAGTATGACGGAGGACGCCTTAAAGCTCCAAACAACACAGTACAACACCGTACGAAACCATAAAACTTCATAATAAACCTAATGAAATTGTCCAAGTCCTTTCAAGATCGTATGATAACATCAGGACTTGTTACGACACTGTATGCGACATTAGCAACATGAAAAGCAATTTATAATAATGTAGGACGCGTTACAACTTCTAAGAACACCTTACATCACCGTTCGAAAGATTAAAACTCCAGAATAAACCTAATGAATTCCTCCGAGTCATTTAATCATCGTACGACAACTTAGAATATCTTACGATTCTGTATGCCACATTAGCACCTTGAAGAGCATGTTACTATAATGTATGATACCTCACAACTCGTAACAACACCTTACAATACCGTAAGTAAACATAAAATACATAATAAACCTAATGAATACTTTCGAGTCTTTTGAATATCGTATTACAAGTTAGGATATCTTAAGACACTATATGACATATTAGCACGTTGAAAAGCACGTAAGTATGACGTAGAACGCCTTAAAGCTACAAACAACACATTACGACACCGTACGAAACCATAAAACTCCATAATAAACCTAATGAAATTGTCCAAGTCCTTTCAAGATCGTACGATAACATCAGGACTTGTTACGACACTGTATGCGACATTAGCAACATGAAAAGCAATTTATAATAATGTAGGACGCGTTACAACTTCTAAGAACACCTTACATCACCGTTCGAAAGATTAAAACTCCAGAATAAACCTAATGAATTCCTCCGAGTCATTTAATCATCGTACGACAACTTAGAATATCTTACGATTCTGTATGCCACATTAGCACCTTGAAGAGCATGTTACTATAATGTATGATACCTCACAACTCGTAACAACACCTTACAATACCGTAAGTAAACATAAAATCCATAATAAACCTAATGAACTCGTCCGAGTCTTTTGAACATCGTATTACAAGTTAGGACTTCTTAAGACTCTATATGACATATTAGCACGTTGAAAAGCACGTAAGTATGACGTAGGACGCCTTAAAGCTGCAAGCAACACCTTACAACACCGTATGAAACCATAAAACTCCATAATAAACCTAATGAAACTGTCCAAGTCCTTTCAAGATCGTACGATAATATCAGGACTTGTTACGACACTGTATGCGACATTAGCAACATGAAAAGCAATTTATAATAATGTAGGACGCGTTACAACTTCTAAGAACACCTTACATCACCGTTCGAAAGATTAAAACTCCAGAATAAACCTAATGAATTCCTCCGAGTCATTTAATCATCGTACGACAACTTAGAATATCTTACGATTCTGTATGCCACATTAGCACCTTGAAGAGCATGTTACTATAATGTACGATACCTCACAACTCGTAACAACACCTTACAATACCGTAAGTAAACATAAAATACATAATAAACCTAATGAATACTTCCGAGTCTTTTGAACATCGTATTACAAGTTAGGACATCTTAAGACACTATATGACATATTAGCACGTTGAAAAGCACGTAAGTATGACGGAGGACGCCTTAAAGCTCCAAACAACACATTACAACACCGTACAAAACAATAAAACTCCATAATAAACCTAATGAAATTGTCCAAGTCCTTTCAAGATCGTACGATAACATCAGGACTTGTTACGACACTGTATGCGACATTAGCAACATGAAAAGCAATTAATAATAATGTAGGACGCGTTACAACTTCTAAGAACACCTTACATCACCGTTCGAAAGATTAAAACTCCATAATAAACCTAATGAATTCCTCCGAGTCATTTAATCATCGTACGACAACTTAGAATATCTTACGATTCTGTATGCCACATTAGCACCTTGAAGAGCATGTTACTATAATGTATGATACCTCACAACTCGTAACAACACCTTATAATACCGTAAGTAAACATAAAATACATAATAAACCTAATGAACTCGTCCGAGTCTTTTGAACATCGTATTACAAGTTAGGACATCTTAAGACACTATATGACGTATTAGCACGTTGAAAAGCACGTAAGTATGACGGAGGACGCCTTAAAGCTCCAAACAACACAGTACAACACCGTACGAAACCATAAAACTTCATAATAAACCTAATGAAATTGTCCAAGTCCTTTCAAGATCGTACGATAACATCAGGACTTGTTACGACACTGTATGCGACATTAGCAACATGAAAAGCAATTTATAATAATGTAGGACGCGTTACAACTTCTAAGAACACCTTACATCACCGTTCGAAAGATTAAAACTCCAGAATAAACCTAATGAATTCCTCCGAGTCATTTAATCATCGTACGACAACTTAGAATATCTTACGATTCTGTATGCCACATTAGCACCTTGAAGAGCATGTTACTATAATGTATGATACCTCACAACTCGTAACAACACCTTACAATACCGTAAGTAAACATAAAATACATAATAAACCTAATGAATACTTTCGAGGCTTTTGAATATCGTATTACAAGTTACGATATCTTAAGACACTATATGACATATTAGCACGTTGAAAAGCACGTAAGTATGACGTAGAACGCCTTAAAGCTACAAACAACACATTACGACACCGTACGAAACCATAAAACTCCATAATAAACCTAATGAAATTGTCCAAGTCCTTTCAAGATCGTACGATAACATCAGGACTTGTTACGACACTGTATGCGACATTAGCAACATGAAAAGCAATTTATAATAATGTAGGACGCGTTACAACTTCTAAGAACACCTTACATCACCGTTCGAAAGATTAAAACTCCAGAATAAACCTAATGAATTCCTCCGAGTCATTTAATCATCGTACGACAACTTAGAATATCCTACGATTCTGTATGCCACATTAGCACCTTGAAGAGCATGTTACTATAATGTATGATACCTCACAACTCGTAACAACACCTTACAATACCGTAAGTAAACATAAAATCCATAATAAACCTAATGAACTCGTCCGAGTTTTTTGAACATCGTATTACAAGTTAGGACTTCTTAAGACTCTATATGACATATTAGCACGTTGAAAAGCACGTAAGTATGACGTAGGACGCCTTAAAGCTGCAAGCAACACCTTACAACACCGTATGAAACCATAAAACTCCATAATAAACCTAATGAAACTGTCCAAGTCCTTTCAAGATCGTACGATAATATCAGGACTTGTTACGACACTGTATGCGACATTAGCAACATGAAAAGCAATTTATAATAATGTAGGACGCGTTACAACTTCTAAGAACACCTTACATCACCGTTCGAAAGATTAAAACTCCAGAATAAACCTAATGAATTCCTCCGAGTCATTTAATCATCGTACGACAACTTAGAATATCTTACGATTCTGTATGCCACATTTGCACCTTGAAGAGCATGTTACTATAATGTATGATACCTCACAACTCGTAACAACACCTTATAATACCGTAAGTAAACATAAAATACATAATAAACCTAATGAACTCGTCCGAGTCTTTGAACATCGTATTACAAGTTAGGACATCTTAAGACACTATATGACGTATTAGCACGTTGAAAAGCACGTAAGTATGACGGAGGACGCCTTAAAGCTCCAAACAACACAGTACAACACCGTACGAAACCATAAAACTTCATAATAAACCTAATGAAATTGTCCAAGTCCTTTCAAGATCGTACGATAACATCAGGACTTGTTACGACACTGTATGCGACATTAGCAACATGAAAAGCAATTTATAATAATGTAGGACGCGTTACAACTTCTAAGAACACCTTACATCACCGTTCGAAAGATTAAAACTCCAGAATAAACCTAATGAATTCCTCCGAGTCATTTAATCATCGTACGACAACTTAGAATATCTTACGATTCTGTATGCCACATTAGCACCTTGAAGAGCATGTTACTATAATGTATGATACCTCACAACTCGTAACAACACCTTACAATACCGTAAGTAAACATAAAATACATAATAAACCTAATGAATACTTTCGAGTCTTTTGAATATCGTATTACAAGTTAGGATATCTTAAGACACTATATGACATATTAGCACGTTGAAAAGCACGTAAGTATGACGTAGAACGCCTTAAAGCTACAAACAACACATTACAACACCGTACGAAACCATAAAACTCCATAATAAACCTAATGAAATTGTCCAAGTCCTTTCAAGATCGTACGATAACATCAGGACTTGTTACGACACTGTATGCGACATTAGCAACATGAAAAGCAATTTATAATAATGTAGGACGCGTTACAACTTCTAAGAACACCTTACATCACCGTTCGAAAGATTAAAACTCCAGAATAAACCTAATGAATTCCTCCGAGTCATTTAATCATCGTACGACAACATAGAATATCTTACGATTCTGTATGCCACATTAGCACCTTGAAGAGCATGTTACTATAATGTATGATACCTCACAACTCGTAACAACACCTTACAATACCGTAAGTAAACATAAAATACATAATAAACCTAATGAATACTTTCGAGTCTTTTGAACATCGTATTACAAGTTAGGATATCTTAAGACACTATATGACATATTAGCACGTTGAAAAGCACGTAAGTATGACGTAGAACGCCTTAAAGCTACAAACAACACATTACAACACCGTACGCAACCATAAAACTCCATAATAAACCTAATGAAATTGTCCAAGTCCTTTCAAGATCGTACGATAACATCAGGACTTGTTACGACACTGTATGCGACATTAGCAACATGAAAAGCAATTTATAATAATGTAGGACGCGTTACAACTTCTAAGAACACCTTACATCACCGTTCGAAAGATTAAAACTCCAGAATAAACCTAATGAATTCCTCCGAGTCATTTAATCATCGTACGACAACTTAGAATATCTTACGATTCTGTATGCCACATTAGCACCTTGAAGAGCATGTTACTATAATGTATGATACCTCACAACTCGTAACAACACCTTACAATACCGTAAGTAAACATAAAATCCATAATAAACCTAATGAACTCGTCCGAGTCTTTTGAACATCGTATTACAAGTTAGGACTTCTTAAGACTCTATATGACATATTAGCACGTTGAAAAGCACGTAAGTATGACGGAGGACGCCTTAAAGCTACAAACAACACATTACAACACCGTACGAAACCATAAAACTCCATAATAAACCTAATGAAATTGTCCAAGTTCTTTCAAGATCGTACGATAACATCAGGACTTGTTACGACACTTTATGCGACATTAGCAACATGAAAAGCAATTTATAATAATTTAGGACGCGTTACAACTTCTAAGAACACCTTACATCACCGTTCGAAAGATTAAAACTCCATAATAAACCTAATGAATTCCTCCGAGTCATTTAATCATCGTACGAAAACATAGAATATCTTACAACTCTGTATGCCACATTAGCACCTTGAAAAGCATGTTACTATAATGTACGACACCTCACAACTCGTAACAACACCTTACAATACCGTAAGTAAACATAAAATCCATAATAAACCTAATGAATACTTCCGAGTCTTTTGAACATCCTATTACAAGTTAGGACATCTTAAGACACTATATGACATATTAGCACGTTGAAAAGCACGTAAGTATGACGTAGGACGCCTTAAAGCTGCAAACAACACCTTACAACACCGTATGAAACCATAAAACTCCATAATAAACCTGATGAAACTGTCCAAGTCCTTTCAAGATCGTACGATAATATCAGGACTTGTTACGACACTGTATGCGACATTAGCAACATGAAAAGCAATTTATAATAATGTAGGACGCGTTACAACTTCTAAGAACACCTTACATCACCGTTCGAAAGATTAAAACTCCATAATAAACCTAATGAATTCCTCCGAGTCATTTAATCATCGTACGACAACTTAGAATATCTTACGATTCTGTATGCCACATTAGCACCTTGAAGAGCATGTTACTATAATGTACGATACCTCACAACTCGTAACAACACCTTACAATACCGTAAGTAAACATAAAATCCATAATAAACCTAATGAACTCGTCCGAGTCTTTTGAACATCGTATTACAAGTTAGGACATCTTAAGACACTATATGACGTATTAGCACGTTGAAAAGCACGTAAGTATGACGGAGGACGCCTTAAAGCTCCAAACAACACAGTACAACACCGTACGAAACCATAAAACTTCATAATAAACCTAATGAAATTGTCCAAGTCCTTTCAAGATCGTACGATAACATCAGGACTTGTTACGACACTTTATGCGACATTAGCAACATGAAAAGCAATTTATAATAATTTAGGACGCGTTACAACTTCTAAGAACACCTTACATCACCGTTTGAAAGATTAAAACTCCATAATAATCCTAATGAATTCCTCCGAGTCATTTAATCATCGTACGACAACTTAGAATATCTTACGATTATGTATGCCACATTAGCACCTTGAAGAGCATGTTACTATAATGTATGATACCTCACAACTCGTAACAACACCTTACAATACCGTAAGTAAACTTAAAATCCATAATAAACCTAATGAATACTTCCGAGTCTTTTAAACATCGTATTACAAGTTAGGACATCTTAAGACACTATATGACATATTAGCACGTTGAAAAGCACGTAAGTATGACGGAGGACGCCTTAAAGCTCCAAACAACACATTACAACACCGTACAAAACAATAAAACTCCATAATAAACCTAATGAAATTGTCCAAGTCCTTTCAAGATCGTACGATAACATCAGGACTTGTTACGACACTGTATGCGGCATTAGCAACATGAAAAGCAATTTATAATAATGTAGGACGCGTTACAACTTTTAAGAACACCTTACATCACTGTTCGAAAGATTAAAACTCCATAATAAACCTAATGAATTCCTCCGAGTCATTTAATCATCGTACGACAACTTAGAATATCTTACGATTCTGTATGCCACATTAGCACCTTGAAGAGCATGTTACTATAATGTACGATACCTCACAACTCGTAACAACACCTTACAATACCGTAAGTGAACATTAAAATCCCTAATAAACCTAATGAATTCGTCCAAGTCTTTTGAACATCGTATTACAAGTTAGGACATCTTAAGACTCTATATGACATATTAGCACGTTGAAAAGCACGTAAGTATGACGTAGGACGCCTTAAAGCTGCAAACAACACCTTACAACACCGTATGAAACCATAAAACTCCATAATAAACCTAATGAAACTGTCCAAGTCCTTTCAAGATCGTACGATTATATCAGGACATGTTACGACACTGTATGCGACATTAGCAACATGAAAAGCAATTTATAATAATGTAGGATGCGTTACAACTTCTAAGAACACCTTACATCACCGTTCGAAAGATTAAAACTCCATAATAAACCTAATGAATTCCTCCGAGTCATTTAATCATCGTACGACAACTTAGTATATCTTACGATTCTGTATGCCACATTAGCACCTTGAAGAGCATGTTACTATAATGTACGATACCTCACAACTCGTAACAACACCTTACAATACCGTAAGTAAACATAAAATCCATAATAAACCTAATGAACTCGTCCGAGTCTTTTGAACATCGTATTACAAGTTAGGACATCTTAAGACACTATATGACATATTAGCACGTTGAAAAGCACGTAAGTATGACGGAGGACGCCTTAAAGCTCCAAACAACACATTACAACACCGTACAAAACAATAAAACTCCATAATAAACCTAATGAAATTGTCCAAGTCCTTTCAAGATCGTACGATAACATCAGGACTTGTTACGACACTGTATGCGGCATTAGCAACATGAAAAGCAATTTATAATAATGTAGGACGCGTTACATTTTTAAGAACACCTTACATCACTGTTCGAAAGATTAAAACTCCATAATAAACCTAATGAATTCCTCCGAGTCATTTAATCATCGTACGACAACTTAGAATATCTTACGATTCTGTATGCCACATTAGCACCTTGAAGAGCATGTTACTATAATGTACGATACCTCACAACTCGTAACAACACCTTACAATACCGTAAGTGAACATTAAAATCCCTAATAAACCTAATGAATTCGTCCAAGTCTTTTGAACATCGTATTACAAGTTAGGACATCTTAAGACTCTATATGACATATTAGCACGTTGAAAAGCACGTAAGTATGACGTAGGACTCCTTAAAGCTGCAAACAACACCTTACAACACCGTATGAAACCATAAAACTCCATAATAAACCTAATGAAACTGTCCAAGTCCTTTCAAGATCGTACGATTATATCAGGACATGTTACGACACTGTATGCGACATTAGCAACATGAAAAGCAATTTATAATAATGTAGGATGCGTTACAACTTCTAAGAACACCTTACATCACCGTTCGAAAGATTAAAACTCCATAATAAACCTAATGAATTCCTCCGAGTCATTTAATCATCGTACGACAACTTAGTATATCTTACGATTCTGTATGCCACATTAGCACCTTGAAGAGCATGTTACTATAATGTACGATACCTCACAACTCGTAACAACACCTTACAATACCGTAAGTAAACATAAAATCCATAATAAACCTAATGAACTCGTCCGAGTCTTTTGAACATCGTATTACAAGTTAGGACATCTTAAGACACTATATGACATATTAGCACGTTGAAAAGCACGTAAGTATGACGGAGGACGCCTTAAAGCTACAAACAACACATTACAACACCGTACAAAACAATAAAACTCCATAATAAACCTAATGAAATTGTCCAAGTCCTTTCAAGATCGTACGATAACATCAGGACTTGTTACGACACTGTATGCGGCATTAGCAACATGAAAAGCAATTTATAATAATGTAGGACGCGTTACATTTTTAAGAACACCTTACATCACTGTTCGAAAGATTAAAACTCCATAATAAACCTAATGAATTCCTCCGAGTCATTTAATCATCGTACGACAACTTAGAATATCTTACGATTCTGTATGCCACATTAGCACCTTGATGAGCATGTTACTATAATGTATGATACCTCACAACTCGTAACAACGCCTTACAATACCGTAAGTAAACATAAAATACATAATAAACCTAATGAATACTTCCGAGTCTTTTGAACATCGTATTACAAGTTAGGACATCTTAAGACACTATATGACATATTAGCACGTTGAAAAGCACGTAAGTATGACGTAGGACGCCTTAAAGCTACAAACAACACATTACAACAACGTACGAAACCATAAAACTCCATAATAAACCTAATGAAATTGTCCAAGTCCTTTCAAGATCGTACGATAACATTAGGACTTGTTACGACACTGTATGCGACATTAGCAACATGAAAAACAATTTATAATAATGTAGGACGCGTTACAACTTCTAAGAACACCTTACTTCACCGTTCGAAAGATTAAAACTCCATAATAAACCTAATGAATTCCTCCGAGTCATTTAATCATCGTACGACCACCTAGAATATCTTACGATTCTGTATGCCACATTAGCACCTTGAAGAGCATGTTACTATAATGTATGATACCTCACAACTCGTAACAACACCTTACAATACCGTAAGTAAACATAAAATCCATCATAAACCTAATGAACTCGTCCGAGTGTTTTGAACATCGTATTACAAGTTAGGACATCTTAAGACACTATATGACATATTAGCACATTGAAAAGCATGTAAGTATGACGTAGGACGCCTTAAAGCTCCAAACAACACATTACAACACCGTACGAAACCATAAAACGCCATAATAAACCTAATGAAATTGTCCAAGTCCTTTCAAGATCGTACGATAACATCAGGACTTGTTACGACACTTTATGCGACATTAGCAACATGAAAAGCAATTTATAATAATTTAGGACGCGTTACAACTTCTAAGAACACCTTACATCACCGTTCGAAAGATTAAAACTCCATAATAAACCTATTGAATTCCTCCGAGTCCTTTAATCATCGTACGAAAACATAGAATATCTTACGACTCTGTATGCCACATTAGCACCTTGAAAAGCATGTTACTATAACGTACGATACTCACAACTCGTAACAACACCTTACAATACCGTAAGTAAACATTAAAATCCATAATAAACCTAATGAATTCGTCCAAGTCTTTTGAACATCGTATTACAAGTTAGAACATCTTTAGACTCTATATGACATATTAGCACGTTGAAAAGCACGTAAGTATGACGTAGGACGCCTTAAAGCTACAAACAACACATTACAACATCGTACGAAACCACAAAACTCCATAATAAACCTAATGAAATTGTCCAAGTCCTTTCAAGATCGTACGATAACATCATGACTTGTTACGACACTGTATGCGACATTAGCAACATGAAAAGCAATTTATAACAATGTAGGACGCGTTACAACTTCTAAGAACACCTTACATTACCGTTCAAAAGATTAAAACTCCATAATAAACCTAATGAATTCCTCCGAGTCATTTAATCATCGTACGACAACTTAGAATATCTTACGACTATGTATGCCACATTAGCACCTTGAAGAGCATGTTACTATAATGTACGATACCTCACAACTCGTAACAACACCTTACAAGACCATAAGTAAACATAAAATCCATAATAAACCTAATGAATACTTCCGAGTCTTTTGAACATCGTATTACAAGTTAGGACATCTTAAGACTCTATATGACATATTAGCACGTTGAAAAGCACGTAAGTATGACGTAGGACGCCTTAAAGCTACAAACAACACATTACAACACCGTACGAAACCATAAAACTCCATAATAAACCTAATGAAATTGTCCAAGTCCTTTCAAGATCGTACGATAACATCAGGACTTGTTACGACACTGTATGCGACATTAGCAACATGAAAAGCAATTTAAAACAATGTAGGGCGCGTAACAACTTCTAAGAACACCTTACATCACCGTTCAAAAGATTAAAACTCATAATAAACCTAATGAATTCCTCCGAGTCATTTAATCATCGTACGACAACTTAGAATATCTTACAACTCTGTATGCCACATTAGCACCTTGAAGAGCATGTTACTATAATGTACGATACCTCACAACTCGTAACAACACCTTACAATACCGTAAGTAAACATAAAATCCATAATAAACCTAATGAATTCGTCCGAGTCTTTTGAACATCGTATTACAAGTTAGGACATCTTAAGACACTATATGACATATTAGCACGTTGAAAAGCACGTAAGTATGACGGAGGACGCCTTAAAGCTCCAAACAACACATTAGAACACCGTACGAAACAATAAAACTCCATAATAAACCTAATGAATTTGTCCAAGTCCTTTCAAGATCGTACGATAACATCAGGACTTGTTACGACACTGTATGCGACATTAGCAACATGAAAAGCAATTTATAACAATGTAGGACGCGTTACAACTTCTAAGAACACCTTACATCACCGTTCAAAAGATTAAAACTCATAATAAACCTAATGAATTCCTCCGAGTCATTCAATCATCGTACGAAAACATAGAATATTTTACGACTCTGTATGCAACATTAGCACCTTGAAGAGCATGTTACTATAATGTACGATACCTCACAACTCGTAACAACACCTTACAAGACCGTAAGTAAACATAAAATCCATAATAAACCTAATGAATACTTCTGAGTCTTTTGAACATCGTATTACAAGTTAGGACATCTTAAGACTCTATATGACATATTAGCACGTTGAAAAGCACGTAAGTATGACGTAGGACGCCTTAAAGCTACAAACAACACATTACAACACCGTACGAAACCATAAAACTCCATAATAAACCTAATGAAATTGTCCAAGTCCTTTCAAGATCGTACGATAACATCAGGACTTGTTACGACACTGTATGCGACATTAGCAACATGAAAAGCAATTTAAAACAATGTAGGGCGCGTAACAACTTCTAAGAACACCTTACATCACCGTTCAAAAGATTAAAACTCATAATAAACCTAATGAATTCCTCCGAGTCATTTAATCATCGTACGACAACTTAGAATATCTTACGACTCTGTATGCCACATTAGCACCTTGAAGAGCATGTTACTATAATGTACGATACCTCACAACTCGTAACAACACCTTACAATACCGTAAGTAAACATAAATTCCATAATAAACCTAATGAATTCGTCCGAGTCTTTTGAACATCGTATTACAAGTTAGGACATCTTAAGACACTATATGACATATTAGCACGTTGAAAAGCACGTAAGTATGACGGAGGACGCCTTAAAGCTCCAAACAACACATTAGAACACCGTACGAAACAATAAAACTCCATAATAAACCTAATGAATTTGTCCAAGTCCTTTCAAGATCGTACGATAACATCAGGACTTGTTACGACACTGTATGCGACATTAGCAACATGAAAAGCAATTTATAACAATGTAGGACGCGTTACAACTTCTAAGAACACCTTACATCAACGTTCAAAAGATTAAAACTCATAATAAACCTAATGAATTCCTCCGAGTCATTCAATCATCGTACGAAAACATAGAATATTTTACGACTCTGTATGCAACATTAGCACCTTGAAGAGCATGTTACTATAATGTACGATACCTCACAACTCGTAACAACACCTTACAATACCGTAAGTAAACATAAAATCCATAATAAACCTAATGAATACTTCCGAGTCTTTTGAACATCGTATTACAAGTTAGGACATCTTAAGACTCTATATGACATATTAGCACGTTGAAAAGCACGTAAGTATGACGTAGGACACCTTAAAGCTACAAACAACACATTACAACATCGTACGAAACCATAAAACTCCATAATAAACCTAATGAAATTTTCCAAGTCCTTTCAAGATCGTACGATAACATCATGACTTGTTACGACACTATATGCGACATTAGCAACATGAAAAGCAATTTATAACAATGTAGGACGCGTTACAACTTCTAAGAACACCTTACATCACCGTTCAAAAGATTAAAACTCCATAATAAACCTAATGAATTCCATGGAGTCATTTAATCATCGTACGACAACTTAGAATATCTTACGACTATGTATGCCACATTAGCACCTTGAAGAGCATGTTACTATAATGTACGATACCTCACAACTCGTAACAACACCTTACAAGACCGTAAGTAAACATAAAATCCATAATAAACCTAATGAATACTTCCGAGTCTTTTGAACATCGTATTACAAGTTAGGACATCTTAAGACTCTATATGACATATTAGCACGTTGAAAAGCACGTAAGTATGACGTAGGACGCCTTAAAGCTACAAACAACACATTACAACACCGTACGAAACCATAAAACTCCATAATAAACCTAATGAAATTGTCCAAGTCCTTTCAAGATCGTACGATAACATCAGGACTTGTTACGACACTGTATGCGACATTAGCAACATGAAAAGCAATTTATAACAATGTAGGTCGCGTAACAACTTCTAAGAACACCTTACATCACCGTTCAAAAGATTAAAACTCATAATAAACCTAATGAATTTCTCCGAGTCATTTAATCATCGTACGACAACTTAGAATATCTTACGACTCTGTATGCCACATTAGCACCTTGAAGAGCATGTTACTATAATGTATGATACCTCACAACTCGTAACAACACCTTACAATACCGTAAGTAAACATAAAATCCATAATAAACCTAATGAATTCGTCCGAGTCTTTTGAACATCGTATTACAAGTTAGGACATCTTAAGACACTATATGACATATTAGCACGTTGAAAAGCACGTAAGTATGACGGAGGACGCCTTAAAGCTCCAAACAACACATTAGAACACCGTACGAAACAATAAAACTCCATAATAAACCTAATGAATTTGTCCAAGTCCTTTCAAGATCGTACGATAACATCAGGACTTGTTACGACACTGTATGCGACATTAGCAACATGAAAAGCAATTTATAACAATGTAGGACGCGTTACAACTTCTAAGAACACCTTACATTACCGTTCAAAAGATTAAAACTCCATAATAAACCTAATGAATTCCTCCGAGTCATTTAATCATCGTACGACAACTTAGAATATCTTACGACTATGTATGCCACATTAGCACCTTGAAGAGCATGTTACTATAATGTACGATACCTCACAACTCGTAACAACACCTTACAAGACCGTAAGTAAACATAAAATCCATAATAAACCTAATGAATACTTCCGAGTCTTTTGAACATCGTATTACAAGTTAGGACATCTTAAGACTCTATATGACATATTAGCACGTTGAAAAGCACGTAAGTATGACGTAGGACGCCTTAAAGCTACAAACAACACATTACAACACCGTACGAAACCATAAAACTCCATAATAAACCTAATGAAATTGTCCAAGTCTTTTCAAGATCGTACGATAACATCAGGACTTGTTACGACACTGTATGCGACATTAGCAACATGAAAAGCAATTTAAAACAATGTAGGGCGCGTAACAACTTCTAAGAACACCTTACATCACCGTTCAAAAGATTAAAACTCATAATAAACCTAATGAATTCCTCCGAGTCATTTAATCATCGTACGACAACTTAGAATATCTTACGACTCTGTATGCCACATTAGCACCTTGAAGAGCATGTTACTATAATGTACGATACCTCACAACTCGTAACAACACCTTACAATACCGTAAGTAAACATAAAATCCATAATAAACCTAATGAATTCGTCTGAGTCTTTTGAACATCGTATTACAAGTTAGGACATCTTAAGACACTATATGACATATTAGCACGTTGAAAAGCACGTAAGTATGACGGAGGACGCCTTAAAGCTCCAAACAACACATTAGAACACCGTACGAAACAATAAAACTCCATAATAAACCTAATGAATTTGTCCAAGTCCTTTCAAGATCGTACGATAACATCAGGACTTGTTACGACACTGTATGCGACATTAGCAACATGAAAAGCAATTTATAACAATGTAGGACGCGTTACAACTTCTAAGAACACCTTACATTACCGTTCAAAAGATTAAAACTCCATAATAAACCTAATGAATTCCTCCGAGTCATTTAATCATCGTACGACAACTTAGAATATCTTACGACTATGTATGCCACATTAGCACCTTGAAGAGCATGTTACTATAATGTACGATACCTCACAACTCGTAACAACACCTTACAAGACCGTAAGTAAACATAAAATCCATAATAAACCTAATGAATACTTCCGAGTCTTTTGAACATCGTATTACAAGTTAGGACATCTTAAGACTCTATATGACATATTAGCACGTTGAAAAGCACGTAAGTATGACGTAGGACGCCTTAAAGCTACAAACAACACATTACAACACCGTACGAAACCATAAAACTCCATAATAAACCTAATGAAATTGTCCAAGTCCTTTCAAGATCGTACGATAACATCAGGACTTGTTACGACACTGTATGCGACATTAGCAACATGAAAAGCAATTTAAAACAATGTAGGGCGCGTAACAACTTCTAAGAACACCTTACATCACCGTTCAAAAGATTAAAACTCATAATAAACCTAATGAATTCCTCCGAGTCATTTAATCATCGTACGACAACTTAGAATATCTTACGACTCTGTATGCCACATTAGCACCTTGAAGAGCATGTTACTATAATGTACGATACCTCACAACTCGTAACAACACCTTACAATACCGTAAGTAAACATAAAATCCATAATAAACCTAATGAATTCGTCCGAGTCTTTTGAACATCGTATTACAAGTTAGGACATCTTAAGACACTATATGACATATTAGCACGTTGAAAAGCACGTAAGTATGACGGAGGACGCCTTAAAGCTCCAAACAACACATTAGAACACCATTGGTTTAGTTTTTTGAAAACTAGACTCATTAAACTAATATATAGTCCGAAGAATGGATCACTTTGGTTCTTTTTTCATAACTTTAGAGTCGATGGAAAATCAAGTTGCAAATCTGTCAAAATCATGGCATCACTAGTTTTGTCAAAAACCTAAATAAAAAAATATATTCATGTATGATTAACATTCAAACTTCATCCAATGCATAACCTAGATCATGATAACATTCATAAAAAGCTTCCTATAATGTAAACATAGGTTTTCATACAACCTAGGACCAATAGTAAATATAAACCATCAACTAACGAATTCCATATCATAAAATCATCATCACAGAAAATATAAACCATTCACAGATCATCAATTTCATATAATAGGACCAAAAGTAAAAAAACGTTGATATAGTTAAAGTTCATGTACAAAAGTTATATATTAACCTAACTGTTTTAGTCACCATGATTCAAGTCAACAAACACCATAATCCATCTATTCAAATGTGCTAGAACCATTCTAGATCATCAAAACAATCATTCACCCAATCTTGAACAAGACTATTTCAAAAAAATTTCCACTAAAGCAAAGCTATCCAACACAATTCTATTTTCACCAACTTTTAGAATCTACGTTTTTAAATTCAGATTTTAAGGTGTTTTTATGAATTTTTATAAAATAGTAAATGTCTAAATAAAATTAGGATATTCTTTGGAGCTGATCTTATATGTTACGGCAACCCAAAAGTAGTTTTATTTTACTTCAAAAGTTTATATAAACATTATGAAAAATTTCTGATCATTGAAAGGCAGATTTATGTGACGTATAAGCGACAGTTTACACCAAAATTCATTAAAAATTGTAAATTTACGATATTACTGCAAGACCACTTGGAAAACCTTCAAGAGTCATAGTGCTATGTTTCATAAAAAGTTGAAGTTATCAGGTCGAACAAGGAATGAGTTATGTCTCCTGAAACAGGCCCTTAAATTTCTGTTTTGGAATCAGCTTTGACATCTGATTTTGTAAAATCAAAAAGTCTAACTTAATCTCCTCTAAAAATTCATTGGTTTAGTTTTCTGGAAACTAGACTCATCAAACTACAATCTAGGCTGAAGAATGGATCACTTTGGTTTGTTTTTCATCATTTTAGGGTCGATTGAAATTCAAGTTACGAATCTGTCAAAATAATGACATCATGAATTTTGTCAAAAACATGATTAAAACAATATTTTCATGTATGATTAACATTCAAACTTCATCCAGTGCATAACTAGATCATCATAACATTCATAAAAAGTTTCCTATAATGCAAACATCGGTTTTCATACAACCTAGGGCATTCTAACGAATTCCAATTCTTCAAATCATCATCACACAACAAATAAACCATTCATAGATCATCAATTTCATATAAAAATTATCAATTTACCAAGTTTGGATGAACTAGGGTTTAGACTATCATAAAAACGTGAAATATATAAAGATTTGGATCAATTGCTTACTTGAAACACACTTAGAACTTCAATTAACGCCCAATTGTAGCACAAATCCAAGCCAAAGATCAAGATTGAAGAGATTTTGTGTGTGTGTGATGATGTTCCTGTCGCAAGAGGAAGAACGCAAGAAAATACGTTTTTTTTTGTTTAGGGTTAAGCGAATTTAAATTCTCTTTTATTAAACTTGAAAATGGGTAAAAAGGTGGGTTTTGGATCACCCATTGATCACCTAGATGATCCATGATCTATTTTAATTATAATTTGTAAACAACAAGAAAAGTCCCTGCATATTTTGTTTCATAAAAACCTTTCTTTTTATTGTTTAAGTTTGTAGTTTGGTTTTGAAATTCTTGATGGAATTGGTTGTAAGTTTGTAGCTTGGTAATTGAAAACTTCAAGAATAACTTTTTTTCTCTATTTTGAACATTGCATGGAGTGAATATATATATTAATTGTTGTATCATGATAGTATTATAATATCGCGACGATGAATAAGCGTTCTATAGAGGTTAAAGTTATAAAACCTAAGTGTCAAGTGTCCTGTTAAGCTATGTTATATTAAAACTCTAGTAAATAAGTGTCCAATAAAACTGATATTTTATGATTCAAATATCATGTGTTCTATTACGATGTGTTTATATAAAACCACAATGATTAAGCGTCCTATAAAGGTTAGCGTTATAATACCCAAGTCTTAGTTGTCCTATTAACTCATGTTTTAATATGACTTCAACTAGAAAGGGTCCTATAACACTGAACATTTAAGACTCAACCATAGAGTGTCCTATTAAGTAATATTATAATAGGACCTCATTTGATCCGGTGTCCTATTACATTACCACATGATGGGACACCAACAACTTAATGTCTTATAAATTACTTTATTAGGATCTACATTCTTAGTGTCTTGTTAAGTTATACGATAATAGGACCCTAGTGAATCAGCCATCCTATAAAATAGCTTTTTAGGACACCGGTTTAGTAACGTATATTGTAAAAGGACCCCAAGAATTCATTCGTCCTGTTAAATAGTTTTTTAGGACCATTTTTTATAAGCGTCCCACACAAAAGGTCCTAAAAACCCATTTTTGTTGTAGTGACCGTACGAAACAATAAAACTCCATAATAAACCTAATGAATTTGTCCAAGTCCTTTCAAGATCGTACGATAACATCAGGACTTGTTACGACACTGTATGCGACATTAGCAACATGAAAAGCAATTTATAACAATGTAGGACGCGTTACAACTTCTAAGAACACCTTACATCACCGTTCAAAAGATTAAAACTCATAATAAACCTAATGAATTCCTCCGAGTCATTCAATCATCGTACGAAAACATAGAATATTTTACGACTCTGTATGCAACATTAGCACCTTGAAGAGCATGTTACTATAATGTACGATACCTCACAACTCGTAACAACACCTTACAATACCGTAAGTAAACATAAAATCCATAATAAACCTAATGAATACTTCCGAGTCTTTTGAACATCGTATTACAAGTTAGGACATCTTAAGACTCTATATGACATATTAGCACGTTGAAAAGCACGTAAGTATGACGTAGGACGCCTTAAAGCTACAAACAACACATTACAACATCGTACGAAACCATAAAACTCCATAATAAACCTAATGAAATTGTCCAAGTCCTTTCAAGATCGTACGATAACATCATGACTTGTTACGACACTATATGCGACATTAGCATCATGAAAAGCAATTTATAACAATGTAGGACGCGTTACAACTTCTAAGAACACCTTACATCACCGTTCAAAAGATTAAAACTCCATAATAAACCTAATGAATTCCATGGAGTCATTTAATCATCGTACGACAACTTAGAATATCTTACGACTATGTATGCCACATTAGCACCTTGAAGAGCATGTTACTATAATGTACGATACCTCACAACTCGTAACAACACCTTACAAGACCGTAAGTAAACATAAAATCCATAATAAACCTAATGAATACTTCCGAGTCTTTTGAACATCGTATTACAAGTTAGGACATCTTAAGACTCTATATGACATATTAGCACGTTGAAAAGCACGTAAGTATGACGTAGGACGCCTTAAAGCTACAAACAACACATTACAACACCGTACGAAACCATAAAACTCCATAATAAACCTAATGAAATTGTCCAAGTCCTTTCAAGATCGTACGATAACATCAGGACTTGTTACGACACTGTATGCGACATTAGCAACATGAAAAGCAATTTATAACAATGTAGGACGCGTAACAACTTCTAAGAACACCTTACATCACCGTTCAAAAGATTAAAACTCATAATAAACCTAATGAATTCCTCCGAGTCATTTAATCATCGTACGACAACTTAGAATATCTTACGACTCTGTATGCCACATTAGCACCTTGAAGAGCATGTTACTATAATGTACGATACCTCACAACTCGTAACAACACCTTACAATACCGTAAGTAAACATAAAATCCATAATAAACCTAATGAATTCGTCCGAGTCTTTTGAACATCGTATTACAAGTTAGGACATCTTAAGACACTATATGACATATTAGCACGTTGAAAAGCACGTAAGTATGACGGAGGACGCCTTAAAGCTCCAAACAACACATTAGAACACCGTACGAAACAATAAAACTCCATAATAAACCTAATGAATTTGTCCAAGTCCTTTCAAGATCGTACGATAACATCAGGACTTGTTACGACACTGTATGCGACATTAGCAACATGAAAAGCAATTTATAACAATGTAGGACGCGTTACAACTTCTAAGAACACCTTACATCACCGTTCAAAAGATTAAAACTCATAATAAACCTAATGAATTCCTCCGAGTCATTCAATCATCGTACGAAAACATAGAATATTTTACGACTCTGTATGCAACATTAGCACCTTGAAGAGCATGTTACTATAATGTACGATACCTCACAACTCGTAACAACACCTTACAATACCGTAAGTAAACATAAAATCCATAATAAACCTAATGAATACTTCCGAGTCTTTTGAACATCGTATTACAAGTTAGGACATCTTAAGACTCTATATGACATATTAGCACGTTGAAAAGCACGTAAGTATGACGTAGGACGCCTTAAAGCTACAAACAACACATTACAACATCGTACGAAACCATAAAACTCCATAATAAACCTAATGAAATTGTCCAAGTCCTTTCAAGATCGTACGATAACATCATGACTTGTTACGACACTATATGCGACATTAGCAACATGAAAAGCAATTTATAACAATGTAGGACGCGTTACAACTTCTAAGAACACCTTACATCACCGTTCAAAAGATTAAAACTCCATAATAAACCTAATGAATTCCATGGAGTCATTTAATCATCGTACGACAACTTAGAATATCTTACGACTATGTATGCCACATTAGCACCTTGAAGAGCATGTTACTATAATGTACGATACCTCACAACTCGTAACAACACCTTACAAGACCGTAAGTAAACATAAAATCCATAATAAACCTAATGAATACTTCCGAGTCTTTTGAACATCGTATTACAAGTTAGGACATCTTAAGACTCTATATGACATATTAGCACGTTGAAAAGCACGTAAGTATGACGTAGGACGCCTTAAAGCTACAAACAACACATTACAACACCGTACGAAACCATAAAACTCCATAATAAACCTAATGAAATTGTCCAAGTCCTTTCAAGATCGTACGATAACATCATGACTTGTTACGACACTATATGCGACATTAGCAACATGAAAAGCAATTTATAACAATGTAGGACGCGTTACAACTTCTAAGAACACCTTACATCACCGTTCAAAAGATTAAAACTCCATAATAAACCTAATGAATTCCATGGAGTCATTTAATCATCGTACGACAACTTAGAATATCTTACGACTATGTATGCCACATTAGCACCTTGAAGAGCATGTTACTATAATGTACGATACCTCACAACTCGTAACAACACCTTACAAGACCGTAAGTAAACATAAAATCCATAATAAACCTAATGAATACTTCCGAGTCTTTTGAACATCGTATTACAAGTTAGGACATCTTAAGACTCTATATGACATATTAGCACGTTGAAAAGCACGTAAGTATGACGTAGGACGCCTTAAAGCTACAAACAACACATTACAACACCGTACGAAACCATAAAACTCCATAATAAACCTAATGAAATTGTCCAAGTCCTTTCAAGATCGTACGATAACATCAGGACTTGTTACGACACTGTATGCGACATTAGCAACATGAAAAGCAATTTATAACAATGTAGGACGCGTAACAACTTCTAAGAACACCTTACATCACCGTTCAAAAGATTAAAACTCATAATAAACCTAATGAATTCCTCCGAGTCATTTAATCATCGTACGACAACTTAGAATATCTTACGACTCTGTATGCCACATTAGCACCTTGAAGAGCATGTTACTATAATGTACGATACCTCACAACTCGTAACAACACCTTACAATACCGTAAGTAAACATAAAATCCATAATAAACCTAATGAATTCGTCCGAGTCTTTTGAACATCGTATTACAAGTTAGGACATCTTAAGACACTATATGACATATTAGCACGTTGAAAAGCACGTAAGTATGAAGGAGGACGCCTTAAAGCTCCAAACAACACATTAGAACACCGTACGAAACAATAAAACTCCATAATAAACCTAATGAATTTGTCCAAGTCCTTTCAAGATCGTACGATAACATCAGGACTTGTTACGACACTGTATGCGACATTAGCAACATGAAAAGCAATTTATAACAATGTAGGACGCGTTACAACTACTAAGAACACCTTACATTACCGTTCAAAAGATTAAAACTCCATAATAAACCTAATGAATTCCTCCGAGTCATTTAATCATCGTACGACAACTTAGAATATCTTACGACTATGTATGCCACATTAGCACCTTGAAGAGCATGTTACTATAATGTACGATACCTCACAACTCGTAACAACACCTTACAAGACCGTAAGTAAACATAAAATCCATAATAAACCTAATGAATACTTCCGAGTCTTTTGAACATCGTATTACAAGTTAGGACATCTTAAGACTCTATATGACATATTAGCACGTTGAAAAGCACGTAAGTATGACGTAGGACGCCTTAAAGCTACAAACAACACATTACAACACCGTACGAAACCATAAAACTCCATAATAAACCTAATGAAATTGTCCAAGTCCTTTCAAGATCGTACGATAACATCAGGACTTGTTACGACACTGTATGCGACATTAGCAACAAGAAAAGCAATTTATAACAATGTAGGGCGCGTAACAACTTCTAAGAACACCTTACATCACCGTTCAAAAGATTAAAACTCATAATAAACCTAATGAATTCCTCCGAGTCATTTAATCATCGTACGACAACTTAGAATATCTTACGACTCTGTATGCCACATTAGCACCTTGAAGAGCATGTTACTATAATGTACGATACCTCACAACTCGTAACAACACCTTACAATACCGTAAGTAAACATAAAATCCATAATAAACCTAATGAATTCGTCCGAGTCTTTTGAACATCGTATTACAAGTTAGGACATTTTAAGACACTATATGACATATTAGCACGTTGAAAAGCACGTAAGTATGACGGAGGACGCCTTAAAGCTCCAAACAACACATTAGAACACCGTACGAAACAATAAAACTCCATAATAAACCTAATGAATTTGTCCAAGTCCTTTCAAGATCGTACGATAACATCAGGACTTGTTACGACACTGTATGCGACATTAGCAACATGAAAAGCAATTTATAACAATGTAGGACGCGTTACAACTTCTAAGAACACCTTACATCACCGTTCAAAAGATTAAAACTCATAATAAACCTAATGAATTCCTCCGAGTCATTCAATCATCGTACGAAAACATAGAATATTTTACGACTCTGTATGCAACATTAGCACCTTGAAGAGCATGTTACTATAATGTACGATACCTCACAACTCGTAACAACACCTTACAATACCGTAAGTAACCATAAAATCCATAATAAACCTAATGAATACTTCCGAGTCTTTTGAACATCGTATTACAAGTTAGGACATCTTAAGACTCTATATGACATATTAGCACGTTGAAAAGCACGTAAGTATGACGTAGGACGCCTTAAAGCTACAAACAACACATTACAACATCGTACGAAACCATAAAACTCCATTATAAACCTAATGAAATTGTCCAAGTCCTTTCAAGATCGTACGATAACATCATGACTTGTTACGACACTATATGCGACATTAGCAACATGAAAAGCAATTTATAACAATGTAGGACGCGTTACAACTTCTAAGAACACCTTACATCACCGTTCAAAAGATTAAAACTCCATAATAAACCTAATGAATTCCATGGAGTCATTTAATCATCGTACGACAACTTAGAATATCTTACGACTATGTATGCCACATTAGCACCTTGAAGAGCATGTTACTATAATGTACGATACCTCACAACTCGTAACAACACCTTACAAGACCGTAAGTAAACATAAAATCCATAATAAACCTAATGAATACTTCCGAGTCTTTTGAACATCGTATTACAAGTTAGGACATCTTAAGACTCTATATGACATATTAGCACGTTGAAAAGCACGTAAGTATGACGTAGGACGCCTTAAAGCTACAAACAACACATTACAACACCGTACGAAACCATAAAACTCCATAATAAACCTAATGAAATTGTCCAAGTCCTTTCAAGATCGTACGATAACATCAGGACTTGTTACGACACTGTATGCGACATTAGCAACATGAAAAGCAATTTATAACAATGTAGGACGCGTAACAACTTCTAAGAACACCTTACATCACCGTTCAAAAGATTAAAGCTCATAATAAACCTAATGAATTCCTCCGAGTCATTTAATCATCGTACGACAACTTAGAATATCTTACGACTCTGTATGCCACATTAGCACCTTGAAGAGCATGTTACTATAATGTACGATACCTCACAACTCGTAACAACACCTTACAATACCGTAAGTAAACATAAAATCCATAATAAACCTAATGAATTCGTCCGAGTCTTTTGAACATCGTATTACAAGTTAGGACATCTTAAGACACTATATGACATATTAGCACGTTGAAAAGCACGTAAGTATGACGGAGGACGCCTTAAAGCTCCAAACAACACATTAGAACACCGTACGAAACCATAAAACTCCATAATTAACCTAATGAAATTGTCCAAGTCCTTTCAAGATCGTACGATAACATCAGGACTTGTTACGACACTGTATGCGACATTAGCAACATGAAAAGCAATTTATTACAATGTAGGACGCGTTACAACTTCTAAGAACACCTTACATCACCGTTCGAAAGATTAAAACTCCATAATAAACCTAATGAATTCCTCCGAGTCATTTAATCATCGTACGACAACTTAGAATATCTTACGATTTTGTATGCCACATTAGCACCTTGAAGAGCATGTTACTAAAATGTACGATACCTCACAACTCGTAACAACACCTTACAATACCGTAAGTAAACATAAAATCCATAATAAACCTAATGAATACTTCCGAGTCTTTTGAACATCGTATTACAAGTTAGGACATCTTAAGACACTATATGACATATTAGCACGTTGAAAAGCACGTAAGTATGACGGAGGACGCCTTAAAGCTCCAAACAACACATTACAACACCGTACGAAACAATAAAACTCCATAATAAACCTAACGAAATTGTCCAAGTCCTTTCAAGATCGTACGATAACATCAGGACTTGTTACGACACTATATGCGACATTAGCAACATGAAAAGCAATTTATAACAATGTAGGACGCGTTACAACTTCTAAGAACACCTTACATCACCGTTCAAAAGATTAAAACTCCATAATAAACCTAATGAATTCCTCCGAGTCATTTAATCATCGTACGACAACTTAGAATATCTTACGACTATGTATGCCACATTAGCACCTTGAAGAGCATGTTACTATAATGTACGATACCTCACAACTCGTAACAACACCTTACAAGACCGTAAGTAAACATAAAATCCATAATAAACCTAATGAATACTTCCGAGTCTTTTGAACATCATATTACAAGTTAGGACATCTTAAGACTCTATATGACATATTAGCACGTTGAAAAGCACGTAAGTATGACGTAGGACGCCTTAAAGCTACAAACAACACATTACAACACCGTACGAAACCATAAAACTCCATAATAAACCTAATGAAATTGTCCAAGTCCTTTCAAGATCGTACGATAACATCAGGACTTGTTACGACACTGTATGCGACATTAGCAACATGAAAAGCAATTTATAACAATGTAGGACGCGTAACAACTTCTAAGAACACCTTACATCACCGTTCAAAAGATTAAAGCTCATAATAAACCTAATGAATTCCTCCGAGTCATTTAATCATCGTACGACAACTTAGAATATCTTACGACTCTGTATGCCACATTAGCACCTTGAAGAGCATGTTACTATAATGTACGATACCTCACAACTCGTAACAACACCTTACAATACCGTAAGTAAACATAAAATCCATAATAAACCTAATGAATTCGTCCGAGTCTTTTGAACATCGTATTACAAGTTAGGACATCTTAAGACACTATATGACATATTAGCACGTTGAAAAGCACGTAAGTATGACGGAGGACGCCTTAAAGCTCCAAACAACACATTAGAACACCGTACGAAACCATAAAACTCCATAATTAACCTAATGAAATTGTCCAAGTCCTTTCAAGATCGTACGATAACATCAGGACTTGTTACGACACTGTATGCGACATTAGCAACATGAAAAGCAATTTATTACAATGTAGGACGCGTTACAACTTCTAAGAACACCTTACATCACCGTTCGAAAGATTAAAACTCCATAATAAACCTAATGAATTCCTCCGAGTCATTTAATCATCGTACGACAACTTAGAATATCTTACGATTTTGTATGCCACATTAGCACCTTGAAGAGCATGTTACTAAAATGTACGATACCTCACAACTCGTAACAACACCTTACAATACCGTAAGTAAACATAAAATCCATAATAAACCTAATGAATACTTCCGAGTCTTTTGAACATCGTATTACAAGTTAGGACATCTTAAGACACTATATGACATATTAGCACGTTGAAAAGCACGTAAGTATGACGGAGGACGCCTTAAAGCTCCAAACAACACATTACAACACCGTACGAAACAATAAAACTCCATAATAAACCTAACGAAATTGTCCAAGTCCTTTCAAGATCGTACGATAACATCAGGACTTGTTACGACACTATATGCGACATTAGCAACATGAAAAGCAATTTATAACAATGTAGGACGCGTTACAACTTCTAAGAACACCTTACATCACCGTTCAAAAGATTAAAACTCCATAATAAACCTAATGAATTCCTCCGAGTCATTTAATCATCGTACGACAACTTAGAATATCTTACGACTATGTATGCCACATTAGCACCTTGAAGAGCATGTTACTATAATGTACGATACCTCACAACTCGTAACAACACCTTACAAGACCGTAAGTAAACATAAAATCCATAATAAACCTAATGAATACTTCCGAGTCTTTTGAACATCATATTACAAGTTAGGACATCTTAAGACTCTATATGACATATTAGCACGTTGAAAAGCACGTAAGTATGACGTAGGACGCCTTAAAGCTACAAACAACACATTACAACACCGTACGAAACCATAAAACTCCATAATAAACCTAATGAAATTGTCCAAGTCCTTTCAAGATCGTACGATAACATCAGGACTTGTTACGACACTGTATGCGACATTAGCAACATGAAAAGCAATTTATAACAATGTAGGACGCGTAACAACTTCTAAGAACACCTTACATCACCGTTCAAAAGATTAAAACTCATAATAAACCTAATGAATTCCTCCGAGTCATTTAATCATCGTACGACAACTTAGAATATCTTACGACTCTGTATGCCACATTAGCACCTTGAAGAGCATGTTACTATAATGTACGATACCTCACAACTCGTAACAACACCTTACAATACCGTAAGTAAACATAAAATCCATAATAAACCTAATGAATTCGTCCGAGTCTTTTGAACATCGTATTACAAGTTAGGACATCATAAGACACAATATGACATATTAGCACGTTGAAAAGCACGTAAGTATGACGGCGGACGCCTTAAAGCTCCAAACAACACATTAGAACACCGTACGAAACCATAAAACTCCATAATTAACCTAATGAAATTGTCCAAGTCCTTTCAAGATCGTACGATAACATCAGGACTTGTTACGACAGTGTATGCGACATTAGCAACATGAAAAGCAATTTATTACATTGTAGGATGCGTTACAACTTCTAAGAACACCTTACATCACCGTTCGAAAGATTAAAACTCCATAATAAACCTAATGAATTCCTCCGAGTCATTTAATCATCGTATGACAACTTAGAATATCTTACGATTCTGTATGCCACATTAGCACCTTGAAGAGCATGTTACTATAATGTACGATACCTCACAACTCGTAACAACACCTTACAATACCGTAAGTAAACATAAAGTCCATAATAAACCTAATGAATACTTCCGAGTCTTTTGAACATCGTATTACAAGTTAGGACATCTTAAGACACTATATGACATATTAGCACGTTGAAAAGCACGTAAGTATGACGGAGGACGCCTTAAAGCTCCAAACAACACATTACAAAACCGTACGAAACAATAAAACTCCATAATAAACCTAATGAAATTGTCCAAGTCCTTTCAAGATTGTACGATAACATCAGGACTTGTTACGACACTGTATGCGACATTAGCAACATGAAAAGCAATTTATAACAATGTAGGACGCGTTACAACTTCTAAGAACACCTTACATCACCGTTCGAAAGATTAAAACTCCATAATAAACCTAATGTATTCCTCCGAGTCATTTAATCATCGTACGGCAACTTAGAATATCTTACGACTCTGTATGCCACATTAGCACCTTGAAGAGCATGTTACTATAATGTACGATACCTCACAACTCGTAACAACACCTTACAGTACCGTAAGTAAACATAAAATCCAAAATAAACCTAATGAATTCGTCCGAGTCTTTTGAACATGGTATTACAAGTTAGGACATCTTAAGACACTATATGACATATTAGCACATTGAAAAGCACGTAAGTATGACGGAGGACGCCTTAAAGCTCCAAACAACACATTACAACACCGTACGAAACCATAAAACTCCATAATAAACCTAATGAAATTGTCCAAGTCCTTTCAAGATCGTACGATAACATCAGAACTTGTTACGACACTGTATGCGACATTAGCAACATGAAAAGCAATTTATAACAATGTGTGACGCGTTACAACTTCTAAGAACACCTTACGTCACCTTTCGAAAGATTAAAACTTCATAATAAACCTAATGAATTCCTCCGAGGCATTTAATCATCGTACGACAACTTAGAATATCTTACGACTCTGTATGCCACATTAGCACCTTGAAAAGCAAGTTACTATAATGTACGATACTCACAACTCGTAACAACACCTTACAATACCGTAAGTAAACATTAAAATCCATAATAAACCTAATGAATTCGTCCGAGACTTTTGAACATCGTATTACAAGTTAGGACATCTTAAGACACTATATGACATATTAGCACGTTGAAAAGCACGTAAGTATGACGGAGGACGCCTTAAAGCTCCAAACAACACATTACAACACCGTACGAAACCATAAAACTCCATAATAAACCTAATGAAATTGTCCAAGTCCTTTCAAGATCGTACGATAACATCAGAACTTGTTACGACACTGTATGCGACATTAGCAACATGAAAAGCAATTTATAACAATGTGTGACGCGTTACAACTTCTAAGAACACCTTACGTCACCGTTCGAAAGATTAAAACTCCATAATAAACCTAATGAATTCCTCCGAGGCATTTAATCATTGTACGACAACTTAGAATATCTTACGACTCTGTATGCCACATTAGCACCTTGAAAAGCAAGTTACTATAATGTACGATACTCACAACTCGTAACAACACCTTACAATACCGTAAGTAAACATTAAAATCCATAATAAACCTAATGAATTCGTCCAAGTCTTTTGAACATCGTATTACAAGTAAGGACATCTTTAGACTCTATATGACATATTAGCACGTTGAAAAGCACGTAAGTATGACGTAGGACGCCTTAAAGCTGCAAACAACACCTTACAACACCATATGAAACCATAAAACTCCATAATAAACCTAATGAAATTGTCCAAGTCCTTTCAAGATCGTACGATAACATCAGGACTTGTTACGACACTGTATGCGACATTAGCAACATGAAAAGCAATTTATTACAATGTAGGATGCGTTACAACTTCTAAGAACACCTTACATCACCGTTCGAAAGATTAAAACTCCATAATAAACCTAATGAATTCCTCCGAGTCATTTAATCATCGTACGACAACTTAGAATATCTTACGATTCTGTATGCCACATTAGCACCTTGAAGTGCATGTTACTATAATGTACGATACCTCACAACTCGTAACAACACCTTACAATACCGTAAGTAAACATAAAATCCATAATAAACCTAATGAATACTTCCGAGTCTTTTGAACATCGTATTACAAGTTAGGACATCTTAAGACACTATATGACATATTAGCACGTTGAAAAGCACGTAAGTATGACGGAGGACGCCTTAAAGCTCCAAACAACACATTACAACACCGTACGAAACAATAAAACTCCATAATAAACCTAATGAAATTGTCCAAGTCCTTTCAAGATTGTACGATAACATCAGGACTTGTTACGACACTGTATGCGACATTAGCAACATGAAAAGCAATTTATAACAATGTAGGACGCGTTACAACTTCTAAGAACACCTTACGTCACCGTTCGAAAGATTAAAACTCCATAATAAACCTAATGAATTCCTCCGAGGCATTTAATCATCGTACGACAACTTAGAATATCTTACGACTCTGTATGCCACATTAGCACCTTGAAGAGCAAGTTACTATAATGTACGATACCTCACAACTCGTAACAACACCTTAAAATACCGTAAGTAAACATTAAAATCCATAATAAACCTAATGAATTCGTCCAAGTCTTTTGAACATCGTATTACAAGTTAGGACATCTTTAGACTCTATATGACATATTAGCACGTTGAAAAGCACGTAAGTATGACGTAGGACGCCTTAAAGCTGCAAACAACACCTTACAACACCGTATGAAACCATAAAACTCCATAATAAACCTAATGAAATTGTCCAAGTCCTTTCAAGATCGTACGATAACATCAGGACTTGTTACGACACTGTATGCGACATTAGCAACATGAAAAGCAATTTATTACAATGTAGGACGCGTTACAACTTCTAAGAACACCTTACATCACCGTTCGAAAGATTAAAACTCCATAATAAACCTAATGTATTCCTCCGAGTCATTTAATCATCGTACGACAACTTAGAATATCTTACGACTCTGTATGCCACATTAGCACCTTGAAGAGCATGTTACTATAATGTACGATACCTCACAACTCGTAACAACACCTTACAGTACCGTAAGTAAACATAAAATCCAAAATAAACCTAATGAATTTTTCCGAGTCTTTTGAACATCGTATTACAAGTTAGGACATCTTTAGACTCTATATGACATATTAGCACATTGAAAAGCACGTAAGTATGACGGAGGACGCCTTAAAGCTCCAAACAACACATTACAACACCGTACGAAACCATAAAACTCCATAATAAACCTAATGAAATTGTCCAAGTCCTTTCAAGATCGTACGATAACATCAGGACTTGTTACGACACTGTATGCGACATTAGCAACATGAAAAGCAATTTATTACAATGTAGGACGCGTTACAACTTCTAAGAACACCTTACATCACCGTTCGAAAGATTAAAACTCCATAATAAACCAAATGAATTCCTCCGAGTCATTTAATCATCGTACGACAACTTAGAATATCTTACGACTCTGTATGCCACATTAGCACCTTGAAAAGCAAGTTACTATAATGTACGATACTCACAACTCGTAACAACACCTTACAATACCGTAAGTAAACATTAAAATCCATAATAAACCTAATGAATTCGTCCGAGACTTTTGAACATCGTATTACAAGTTAGGACATCTTAAGACACTATATGACATATTAGCACGTTGAAAAGCACGTAAGTATGACGGAGGACGCCTTAAAGCTCCAAACAACACATTACAAAACCGTACGAAACCATAAAACTCCATAATTAACCTAATGAAATTGTCCAAGTCCTTTCAAGATCGTACGATAACATCAGGACATGTTACGACACTGTATGCGACATTAGCAACATGAAAAGCAATTTATAACAATGTGTGACGCGTTACAACTTCTAAGAACACCTTACATCACCGTTCGAAAGATTAAAACTCCATAATAAACCTAATGAATTCCTCCGAGCCATTTAATCATCGTACGACAACTTAGAATATCTTACGACTCTGTATGCCACATTAGCACCTTGAAAAGCAAGTTACTATAATGTACGATACTCACAACTCGTAACAACACCTTACAATACCGTAAGTAAACATTAAAATCCATAATAAACCTAATGAATTCGTCCGAGTCTTTTGAACATCGTATTACAAGTTAGGACATCTTAAGACACTATATGACATATTAGCACGTTGAAAAGCACGTAAGTATGACGGAGGACGCCTTAAAGCTCCAAACAACACATTACAACACCGTACGAAACCATAAAACTCCATAATTAACCTAATGAAATTGTCCAAGTCCTTTCAAGATCGTACGATAACATCAGGACATGTTACGACACTGTATGCGACATTAGCAACATGAAAAGCAATTTATAACAATGTGTGACGCGTTACAACTTCTAAGAACACCTTACATCACCGTTCGAAAGATTAAAACTCCATAATAAACCTAATGAATTCCTCCGAGCCATTTAATCATCGTACGACAACTTAGAATATCTTACGACTCTGTATGCCACATTAGCACCTTGAAAAGCAAGTTACTATAATGTACGATACTCACAACTCGTAACAACACCTTACAATACCGTAAGTAAACATTAAAATCCATAATAAACCTAATGAATTCGTCCGAGTCTTTTGAACATCGTATTACAAGTTAGGACATCTTAAGACACTATATGACATATTAGCACGTTGAAAAGCACGTAAGTATGACGGAGGACGCCTTAAAGCTCCAAACAACACATTAGAACACCGTACGAAACCATGAAACTCCATAATTAACCTAATGAAATTGTCCAAGTCCTTTCAAGATCGTACGATAACATCAGGACATGTTACGACACTGTATGCGACATTAGCAACATGAAAAGCAATTTATAACAATGTGTGACGCGTTACAACTTCTAAGAACACCTTACATCACCGTTCGAAAGATTAAAACTCCATAATAAACCTAATGAATTCCTCCGAGTCATTTAATCATCTTACGACAACTTAGAATATCTTACGACTCTGTATGCCACATCAACACCTTGAAAAGCATGTTACTATAATGTACGATACTCACAACTCGTAACAACACCTTACAATACCGCAAGTAAACATTAAAATCCATAATAAACCTAATGAATTCGTCCAAGTCTTTTGAACATCGTATTACAAGTAAGGACATCTTTAGACTCTATATGACATATTAGCACGTTGAAAAGCACGTAAGTATGACGTAGGACGCCTTAAAGCTGCAAACAACACCTTACAACACCATATGAAACCATAAAACTCCATAATAAACCTAATGAAATTGTCCAAGTCCTTTCAAGATCGTACGATAACATCAGGACTTGTTACGACACTGTATGCGACATTAGCAACATGAAAAGCAATTTATTACAATGTAGGATGCGTTACAACTTCTAAGAACACCTTACATCACCGTTCGAAAGATTAAAACTCCATAATAAACCTAATGAATTCCTCCGAGTCATTTAATCATCGTACGACAACTTAGAATATCTTACGACTCTGTATGCCACATTAGCACCTTGAAGAGCATATTACTATAATGTACGATACCTCACAACTCGTAACAACACCTTACAGTACCGTAAGTAAACATAAAATCCAAAATAAACCTAATGAATTTGTCCGAGTCTTTTGAACATCGTATTACAAGTTAGGACATCTTTAGACTCTATATGACATATTAGCACATTGAAAAGCACGTAAGTATGACGGAGGACGCCTTAAAGCTCCAAACAACACATTACAACACCGTACGAAACCATAAAACTCCATAATAAACCTAATGAAATTGTCCAAGTCCTTTCAAGATCGTACGATAACATCAGGACTTGTTACGACACTGTATGCGACATTAGCAACATGAAAAGCAATTTATTACAATGTAGGATGCGTTACAACTTCTAAGAACACCTTACATCACCGTTCGAAAGATTAAAACTCCATAATAAACCTAATGAATTCCTCCGAGTCATTTAATCATCGTACGACAACTTAGAATATCTTACGACTCTGTATGCCACATTAGCACCTTGAAGAGCATATTACTATAATGTACGATACCTCACAACTCGTAACAACACCTTACAGTACCGTAAGTAAACATAAAATCCAAAATAAACCTAATGAATTTGTCCGAGTCTTTTGAACATCGTATTACAAGTTAGGACATCTTTAGACTCTATATGACATATTAGCACATTGAAAAGCACGTAAGTATGACGGAGGACGCCTTAAAGCTCCAAACAACACATTACAACACCGTACGAAACCATAAAACTCCATAATAAACCTAATGAAATTGTCCAAGTCCTTTCAAGATCGTACGATAACATCAGGACTTGTTACGACACTGTATGCGACATTAGCAACATGAAAAGCAATTTATTACAATGTAGGACGCGTTACAACTTCTAAGAACACCTTACATCACCGTTCGAAAGATTAAAACTCCATAATAAACCAAATGAATTCCTCCGAGTCATTTAATCATCGTACGACAACTTAGAATATCTTACGACTCTGTATGCCACATTAGCACCTTGAAAAGCAAGTTACTATAATGTACGATACTCACAACTCGTAACAACACCTTACAATACCGTAAGTAAACATTAAAATCCATAATAAACCTAATGAATTCGTCCGAGTCTTTTGAACATCGTATTACAAGTTAGGACATCTTAAGACACTATATGACATATTAGCACGTTGAAAAGCACGTAAGTATGACGGAGGACGCCTTAAAGCTCCAAACAACACATTACAACACTGTACGAAACCATAAAACTCCATAATTAACCTAATGAAATTGTCCAAGTCCTTTCAAGATCGTACGATAACATCAGGACATGTTACGACACTGTATGCGACATTAGCAACATGAAAAGCAATTTATAACAATGTGTGACGCGTTACAACTTCTAAGAACACCTTACATCACCGTTCGAAAGATTAAAACTCCATAATAAACCTAATGAATTCCTCCGAGCCATTTAATCATCGTACGACAACTTAGAATATCTTACGACTCTGTATGCCACATTAGCACCTTGAAAAGCAAGTTACTATAATGTACGATACTCACAACTCGTAACAACACCTTACAATACCGTAAGTAAACATTAAAATCCATAATAAACCTAATGAATTCGTCCGAGTCTTTTGAACATCGTATTACAAGTTAGGACATCTTAAGACACTATATGACATATTAGCACGTTGAAAAGCACGTAAGTATGACGGAGGACGCCTTAAAGCTCCAAACAACACATTAGAACACCGTACGAAACCATAAAACTCCATAATTAACCTAATGAAATTGTCCAAGTCCTTTCAAGATCGTACGATAACATCAGGACATGTTACGACACTGTATGCGACATTAGCAACATGAAAAGCAATTTATAACAATGTGTGACGCGTTACAACTTCTAAGAACACCTTACATCACCGTTCGAAAGATTAAAACTCCATAATAAACCTAATGAATTCCTCCGAGCCATTTAATCATCGTACGACAACTTAGAATATCTTACGACTCTGTATGCCACATTAGCACCTTGAAAAGCAAGTTACTATAATGTACGATACTCACAACTCGTAACAACACCTTACAATACCGTAAGTAAACATTAAAATCCATAATAAACCTAATGAATTCGTCCAAGTCTTTTGAACATCGTATTACAAGTAAGGACATCTTTAGACTCTATATGACATATTAGCACGTTGAAAAGCACGTAAGTATGACGTAGGACGCCTTAAAGCTGCAAACAACACCTTACAACACCATATGAAACCATAAAACTCCATAATAAACCTAATGAAATTGTCCAAGTCCTTTCAAGATCGTACGATAACATCAGGACTTGTTACGACACTGTATGCGACATTAGCAACATGAAAAGCAATTTATTACAATGTAGGATGCGTTACAACTTCTAAGAACACCTTACATCACCGTTCGAAAGATTAAAACTCCATAATAAACCTAATGAATTCCTCCGAGTCATTTAATCATCGTACGACAACTTAGAATATCTTACGACTCTGTATGCCACATTAGCACCTTGAAGAGCATATTACTATAATGTACGATACCTCACAACTCGTAACAACACCTTACAGTACCGTAAGTAAACATAAAATCCAAAATAAACCTAATGAATTTGTCCGAGTCTTTTGAACATCGTATTACAAGTTAGGACATCTTTAGACTCTATATGACATATTAGCACATTGAAAAGCACGTAAGTATGACGGAGGACGCCTTAAAGCTCCAAACAACACATTACAACACCGTACGAAACCATAAAACTCCATAATAAACCTAATGAAATTGTCCAAGTCCTTTCAAGATCGTACGATAACATCAGGACTTGTTACGACACTGTATGCGACATTAGCAACATGAAAAGCAATTTATTACAATGTAGGACGCGTTACAACTTCTAAGAACACCTTACATCACCGTTCGAAAGATTAAAACTCCATAATAAACCAAATGAATTCCTCCGAGTCATTTAATCATCGTACGACAACTTAGAATATCTTACGACTCTGTATGCCACATTAGCACCTTGAAAAGCAAGTTACTATAATGTACGATACTCACAACTCGTAACAACACCTTACAATACCGTAAGTAAACATTAAAATCCATAATAAACCTAATGAATTCGTCCGAGACTTTTGAACATCGTATTACAAGTTAGGACATCTTAAGACACTATATGACATATTAGCACGTTGAAAAGCACGTAAGTATGACGGAGGACGCCTTAAAGCTCCAAACAACACATTACAACACCGTACGAAACCATAAAACTCCATAATTAACCTAATGAAATTGTCCAAGTCCTTTCAAGATCATACGATAACATCAGGACATGTTACGACACTGTATGCGACATTAGCAACATGAAAAGCAATTTATAACAATGTGTGACGCGTTACAACTTCTAAGAACACCTTACATCACCGTTCGAAAGATTAAAACTCCATAAAAAACCTAATGAATTCCTCCGAGCCATTTAATCATCGTACGACAACTTAGAATATCTTACGACTCTGTATGCCACATTAGCACCTTGAAAAGCAAGTTACTATAATGTACGATACTCACAACTCGTAACAACACCTTACAATACCGTAAGTAAACATTAAAATCCATAATAAACCTAATGAATTCGTCCGAGTCTTTTGAACATCGTATTACAAGTTAGGACATCTTAAGACACTATATGACATATTAGCACGTTGAAAAGCACGTAAGTATGACGGAGGACGCCTTAAAGCTCCAAACAACACATTACAACACCGTACGAAACCATAAAACTCCATAATTAACCTAATGAAATTGTCCAAGTCCTTTCAAGATCGTACGATAACATCAGGACATGTTACGACACTGTATGCGACATTAGCAACATGAAAATCAATTTATAACAATGTGTGACGCGTTACAACTTCTAAGAACACCTTACATCACCGTTCGAAAGATTAAAACTCCATAATAAACCTAATGAATTCCTCCGAGCCATTTAATCATCGTACGACAACTTAGAATATCTTACGACTCTGTATGCCACATTAGCACCTTGAAAAGCAAGTTACTATAATGTACGATACTCACAACTCGTAACAACACCTTACAATACCATAAGTAAACATTAAAATCCATAATAAACCTAATGAATTCGTCCAAGTCTTTTGAACATCGTATTACAAGTAAGGACATCTTTAGACTCTATAAGACATATTAGCACGTTGAAAAGCACGTAAGTATGACGTAGGACGCCTTAAAGCTGCAAACAACACCTTACAACACCATATGAAACCATAAAACTCCATAATAAACCTAATGAAATTGTCCAAGTCCTTTCAAGATCGTACGATAACATCAGGATTTGTTACGACACTGTATGCGACATTAGCAACATGAAAAGCAATTTATTACAATGTAGGATGCGTTACAACTTTTAAGAACACCTTACATCACCGTTCGAAAGATTAAAACTCCATAATAAACCTAATGAATTCCTCCGAGTCATTTAATCATCGTACGACAACTTAGAATATCTTACGACTCTGTATGCCACATTAGCACCTTGAAGAGCATGTTACTATAATGTACGATACCTCACAACTCGTAACAACACCTTACAGTAACGTAAGTAAACATAAAATCCAAAATAAACCTAATGAATTTGTCCGAGTCTTTTGAACATCGTATTACAAGTTAGGACATCTTTAGACTCTATATGACATATTAGCACATTGAAAAGCACGTAAGTATGACGGAGGACGCCTTAAAGCTCCAAACAACACATTACAACACCGTACGAAACCATAAAACTCCATAATAAACCTAATGAAATTGTCCAAGTCCTTTCAAGATCGTACGATAACATCAGGACTTGTTACGACACTGTATGCGACATTAGCAACATGAAAAGCAATTTATTACAATGTAGGACGCGTTACAACTTCTAAGAACACCTTACATCACCGTTCGAAAGATTAAAACTCCATAATAAACCAAATGAATTCCTCCGAGTCATTTAATCATCGTACGACAACTTAGAATATCTTACGACTCTGTATGCCACATTAGCACCTTGAAAAGCAAGTTACTATAATGTACGATACTCACAACTCGTAACTACACCTTACAATACCGTAAGTAAACATTAAAATCCATAATAAACCTAATGAATTCGTCCGAGACTTTTGAACATCGTATTACAAGTTAGGACATCTTAAGACACTATATGACATATTAGCACGTTGAAAAGCACGTAAGTATGACGGAGGACGCCTTAAAGCTCCAAACAACACATTACAACACCGTACGAAACCATAAAACTCCATAATTAACCTAATGAAATTGTCCAAGTCCTTTCAAGATCGTACGATAACATCAGGACATGTTACGACACTGTATGCGACATTAGCAACATGAAAAGCAATTTATAACAATGTGTGACGCGTTACAACTTCTAAGAACACCTTACATCACCGTTCGAAAGATTAAAACTCCATAATAAACCTAATGAATTCGTCTGAGCCATTTAATCATCGTACGACAACTTAGAATATCTTACGACTCTGTATGCCACATTAGCACCTTGAAAAGCAAGTTACTATAATGTACGATACTCACAACTCGTAACAACACCTTACAATACCGTAAGTAAACATTAAAATCCATAATAAACCTAATGAATTCGTCCGAGTCTTTTGAACATCGTATTACAAGTTAGGACATCTTAAGACACTATATGACATATTAGCACGTTGAAAAGCACGTAAGTATGACGGAGGACGCCTTAAAGCTCCAAACAACACATTACAACACCGTACGAAACCATAAAACTCCATAATTAACCTAATGAAATTGTCCAAGTCCTTTCAAGATCGTACGATAACATCAGGACATGTTACGACACTGTATGCGACATTAGCAACATGAAAAGCAATTTATAACAATGTGTGACGCGTTACAACTTCTAAGAACACCTTACATCACCGTTCGAAAGATTAAAACTCCATAATAAACCTAATGAATTCCTCTGAGCCATTTAATCATCGTACGACAACTTAGAATATCTTACGACTCTGTATGCCACATTAGCACCTTGAAAAGCAAGTTACTATAATGTACGATACTCACAACTCGTAACAACACCTTACAATACCGTAAGTAAACATTAAAATCCATAATAAACCTAATGAATTCGTCCGAGTCTTTTGAACATCGTATTACAAGTTAGGACATCTTAAGACACTATATGACATATTAGCACGTTGAAAAGCACGTAAGTATGACGGAGGACGCCTTAAAGCTCCAAACAACACATTACAACACCGTACGAAACCATAAAACTCCATAATTAACCTAATGAAATTGTCCAAGTCCTTTCAAGATCGTACGATAACATCAGGACATGTTACGACACTGTATGCGACATTAGCAACATGAAAAGCAATTTATAACAATGTGTGACGCGTTACAACTTCTAAGAACACCTAACATCACCGTTCGAAAGATTAAAACTCCATAATAAACCTAATGAATTCCTCTGAGCCATTTAATCATCGTACGACAACTTAGAATATCTTACGACTCTGTATGCCACATTAGCACCTTGAAAAGCAAGTTACTATAATGTACGATACTCACAACTCGTAACAACACCTTACAATACCGTAAGTAAACATTAAAATCCATAATAAACCTAATGAATTCGTCCGAGTCTTTTGAACATCGTATTACAAGTTAGGACATCTTAAGACACTATATGACATATTAGCACGTTGAAAAGCACGTAAGTATGACGGAGGACGCCTTAAAGCTCCAAACAACACATTACAACACCGTACGAAACCATAAAACTCCATAATTAACCTAATGAAATTGTCCAAGTCCTTTCAAGATCGTACGATAACATCAGGACATGTTACGACACTGTATGCGACATTAGCAACATGAAAAGCAATTTATAACAATGTGTGACGCGTTACAACTTCTAAGAACACCTTACATCACCGTTCGAAAGATTAAAACTCCATAATAAACCTAATGAATTCCTCCGAGCCATTTAATCATCGTACGACAACTTAGAATATCTTACGACTCTGTATGCCACATTAGCACCTTGAAAAGCAAGTTACTATAATGTACGATACTCACAACTCGTAACAACACCTTACAATACCGTAAGTAAACATTAAAATCCATAATAAACCTAATGAATTCGTCCAAGTCTTTTGAACATCGTATTACAAGTAAGGACATCTTTAGACTCTATATGACATATTAGCACGTTGAAAAGCACGTAAGTATGACGTAGGACGCCTTAAAGCTGCAAACAACACCTTACAACACCATATGAAACCATAAAACTCCATAATAAACCTAATGAAATTGTCCAAGTCCTTTCAAGATCGTACGATAACATCAGGACTTGTTACGACACTGTATGCGACATTAGCAACATGAAAAGCAATTTATTACAATGTAGGACGCGTTACAACTTCTAAGAACACCTTACATCACCGTTCGAAAGATTAAAACTCCATAATAAACCAAATGAATTCCTCCGAGTCATTTAATCATCGTACGACAACTTAGAATATCTTACGACTCTGTATGCCACATTAGCACCTTGAAAAGCAAGTTACTATAATGTACGATACTCACAACTCGTAACTACACCTTACAATACCGTAAGTAAACATTAAAATCCATAATAAACCTAATGAATTCGTCCGAGACTTTTGAACATCGTATTACAAGTTAGGACATCTTAAGACACTATATGACATATTAGCACGTTGAAAAGCACGTAAGTATGACGGAGGACGCCTTAAAGCTCCAAACAACACATTACAACACCGTACGAAACAATAAAACTCCATAATAAACCTAATGAAATTGTCCAAGTCCTTTCATGATCGTACGATAACATCAGGACATGTTACGACACTGTATGCGACATTAGCAACATGAAAAGCAATTTATAACAATGTGTGACGCGTTACAACTTCTAAGAACACCTTACGTCACCGTTCGAAAGATTAAAACTCCATAATAAACCTAATGAATTCCTCTGAGCCATTTAATCATCGTACGACAACTTAGAATATCTTACGACTCTGTATGCCACATTAGCACCTTGAAAAGCAAGTTAACCTAATGAAATTGTCCAAGTCCTTTCAAGATCGTATGAAACCATAAAACTCCATAATTAACCTAATGAAATTGTCCAAGTCCTTTCAAGATCGTACGATAACATCAGGACATGTTACGACACTGTATGCGACATTAGCAACATGAAAAGCAATTTATAACAATGTGTGACGCGTTACAACTTCTAAGAACAACTTACATCACCGTTCGAAAGATTAAAACTCCATAATAAACCTAATGAATTCCTCCGAGCCATTTAATCATCGTACGACAACTTAGAATATCTTACGACTCTGTATGCCACATTAGCACCTTGAAGAACATGTTACTATAATGTACGATACCTCACAACTCGTAACAACACCTTACAGTACCGTAAGTAAACATTAAAATCCATAATAAACCTAATGAATTTGTCCGAGTCTTTTGAACATCGTATTACAAGTAAGGACATCTTTAGACTCTATATGACATATTAGCACGTTGAAAAGCACGTAAGTATGACGGAGGACGCCTTAAAGCTCCAAACAACACCTTACAACACCATATGAAACCATAAAACTCCATAATAAACCTAATGAAATTGTCCAAGTCCTTTCAAGATCGTACGATAACATCAGGACTTGTTACGACACTGTATGCGACATTAGCAACATGAAAAGCAATTTATTACAATGTAGGATGCGTTACAACTTCTAAGAACACCTTACATCACCGTTCAAAAGATTAAAACTCCATAATAAACCTAATGAATTCCTCCGAGTCATTTAATCATCGTACGACAACTTAGAATATCTTACGATTCTGTATGCCACATTAGCACCTTGAAGAGCATGTTACTATAATGTACGATACCTCACAACTCGTAACAACACCTTAAAGTACCGTAAGTAAACATAAAATCCATAATAAACCTAATGAATACTTCCGAGTCTTTTGAACATCGTATTACAAGTTAGGACATCTTAAGACACTATATGACATATTAGCACGCTGAAAAGCACGTAAGTATGACGGAGGACGCCTTAAAGCTCCAAACAACACATTACAACACCGTACGAAACAATAAAACTCCATAATAAACCTAATGAAATTGTCCAAGTCCTTTCAAGATTGTACGATAACATCAGGACTTGTTACGACACTGTATGCGACATTAGCAACATGAAAAGCAATTTATAACAATGTAGGACGCGTTACAACTTCTAAGAACACCTTACGTCACCGTTCGAAAGATTAAAACTCCATAATAAACCTAATGAATTCCTCCGAGGCATTTAATCATCGTACGACAACTTAGAATATCTTACGACTCTGTATGCCACATTAGCACCTTGAAGAGCAAGTTACTATAATGTACGATACCTCACAACTCGTAACAACACCTTAAAGTACCGTAAGTAAACATTAAAATCCATAATAAACCTAATGAATTCGTCCAAGTCTTTTGAACATCGTATTACAAGTTAGGACATCTTTAGACTCTATATGACATATTAGCACGTTGAAAAGCACGTAAGTATGACGTAGGACGCCTTAAAGCTGCAAACAACACCTTACAACACCGTATGAAACCATAAAACTCCATAATAAACCTAATGAAATTGTCCAAGTCCTTTCAAGATCGTACGATAACATCAGGACTTGTTACGACACTGTATGCGACATTAGCAACATGAAAAGCAATTTATTACAATGTAGGACGCGTTACAACTTCTAAGAACACCTTACATCACCGTTCGAAAGATTAAAACTCCATAATAAACCAAATGAATTCCTCCGAGTCATTTAATCATCGTACGACAACTTAGAATATCTTACGACTCTGTATGCCACATTAGCACCTTGAAAAGCAAGTTACTATAATGTACGATACTCACAACTCGTAACTACACCTTACAATACCGTAAGTAAACATTAAAATCCATAATAAACCTAATGAATTCGTCCGAGACTTTTGAACATCGTATAACAAGTTAGGACATCTTAAGACACTATATGACATATTAGCACGTTGAAAAGCACGTAAGTATGACGGAGGACGCCTTAAAGCTCCAAACAACACATTACAACACCGTACGAAACCATAAAACTCCATAATTAACCTAATGAAATTGTCCAAGTCCTTTCAAGATCGTACGATAACATCAGGACATGTTACGACACTGTATGCGACATTAGCAACATGAAAAGCAATTTATAACAATGTGTGACGCGTTACAACTTCTAAGAACACCTTACATCACCGTTCGAAAGATTAAAACTCCATAATAAACCTAATGAATTCCTCTGAGCCATTTAATCATCGTACGACAACTTAGAATATCTTACGACTCTGTATGCCACATTAGCACCTTGAAAAGCAAGTTACTATAATGTACGATACTCACAACTCGTAACAACACCTTACAATACCGTAAGTAAACATTAAAATCCATAATAAACCTAATGAATTCGTCCGAGTCTTTTGAACATCGTATTACAAGTTAGGACATCTTAAGACACTATATGACATATTAGCACGTTGAAAAGCACGTAAGTATGACGGAGGACGCCTTAAAGCTCCAAACAACACATTACAACACCGTACGAAACCATAAAACTCCATAATTAACCTAATGAAATTGTCCAAGTCCTTTCAAGATCGTACGATAACATCAGGACATGTTACGACACTGTATGCGACATTAGCAACATGAAAAGCAATTTATAACAATGTGTGACGCGTTACAACTTCTAAGAACACCTAACATCACCGTTCGAAAGATTAAAACTCCATAATAAACCTAATGAATTCCTCTGAGCCATTTAATCATCGTACGACAACTTAGAATATCTTACGACTCTGTATGCCACATTAGCACCTTGAAAAGCAAGTTACTATAATGTACGATACTCACAACTCGTAACAACACCTTACAATACCGTAAGTAAACATTAAAATCCATAATAAACCTAATGAATTCGTCCGAGTCTTTTGAACATCGTATTACAAGTTAGGACATCTTAAGACACTATATGACATATTAGCACGTTGAAAAGCACGTAAGTATGACGGAGGACGCCTTAAAGCTCCAAACAACACATTACAACACCGTACGAAACCATAAAACTCCATAATTAACCTAATGAAATTGTCCAAGTCCTTTCAAGATCGTACGATAACATCAGGACATGTTACGACACTGTATGCGACATTAGCAACATGAAAAGCAATTTATAACAATGTGTGACGCGTTACAACTTCTAAGAACACCTTACATCACCGTTCGAAAGATTAAAACTCCATAATAAACCTAATGAATTCCTCCGAGCCATTTAATCATCGTACGACAACTTAGAATATCTTACGACTCTGTATGCCACATTAGCACCTTGAAAAGCAAGTTACTATAATGTACGATACTCACAACTCGTAACAACACCTTACAATACCGTAAGTAAACATTAAAATCCATAATAAACCTAATGAATTCGTCCAAGTCTTTTGAACATCGTATTACAAGTAAGGACATCTTTAGACTCTATATGACATATTTGCACGTTGAAAAGCACGTAAGTATGACGTAGGACGCCTTAAAGCTGCAAACAACACCTTACAACACCATATGAAACCATAAAACTCCATAATAAACCTAATGAAATTGTCCAAGTCCTTTCAAGATCGTACGATAACATCAGGACTTGTTACGACACTGTATGCGACATTAGCAACATGAAAAGCAATTTAATACAATGTAGGACGCGTTACAACTTCTAAGAACACCTAACATCACCGTTCGAAAGATTAAAACTCCATAATAAACCTAATGAATTCCTCTGAGCCATTTAATCATCGTACGACAACTTAGAATATCTTACGACTCTGTATGCCACATTAGCACCTTGAAAAGCAAGTTACTATAATGTACGATACTCACAACTCGTAACTACACCTTACAATACCGTAAGTAAACATTAAAATCCATAATAAACCTAATGAATTCGTCCGAGACTTTTGAACATCGTATTACAAGTTAGGACATCTTAAGACACTATATGACATATTAGCACGTTGAAAAGCACGTAAGTATGACGGAGGACGCCTTAAAGCTCCAAACAACACATTACAACACCGTACGAAACAATAAAACTCCATAATAAACCTAATGAAATTGTCCAAGTCCTTTCAAGATCGTACGATAACATCAGGACATGTTACGACACTGTATGCGACATTAGCAACATGAAAAGCAATTTATAACAATGTGTGACGCGTTACAACTTCTAAGAACACCTTACGTCACCGTTCGAAAGATTAAAACTCCATAATAAACCTAATGAATTCCTCTGAGCCATTTAATCATCGTACGACAACTTAGAATATCTTACGACTCTGTATGCCACATTAGCACCTTGAAAAGCAAGTTAACCTAATGAAATTGTCCAAGTCCTTTCAAGATCGTATGAAACCATAAAACTCCATAATTAACCTAATGAAATTGTCCAAGTCCTTTCAAGATCGTACGATAACATCAGGACATGTTACGACACTGTATGCGACATTAGCAACATGAAAAGCAATTTATAACAATGTGTGACGCGTTACAACTTCTAAGAACAACTTACATCACCGTTCGAAAGATTAAAACTCCATAATAAACCTAATGAATTCCTCCGAGCCATTTAATCATCGTACGACAACTTAGAATATCTTACGACTCTGTATGCCACATTAGCACCTTGAAGAGCATGTTACTATAATGTACGATACCTCACAACTCGTAACAACACCTTACAGTACCGTAAGTAAACATTAAAATCCATAATAAACCTAATGAATTTGTCCGAGTCTTTTGAACATCGTATTACAAGTAAGGACATCTTTAGACTCTATATGACATATTAGCACGTTGAAAAGCACGTAAGTATGACGGAGGACGCCTTAAAGCTCCAAACAACACCTTACAACACCATATGAAACCATAAAACTCCATAATAAACCTAATGAAATTGTCCAAGTCCTTTCAAGATCGTACGATAACATCAGGACTTGTTACGACACTGTATGCGACATTAGCAACATGAAAAGCAATTTATTACAATGTAGGACGCGTTACAACTTCTAAGAACACCTTACATCACCGTTCGAAAGATTAAAACTCCATAATAAACCTAATGTATTCCTCCGAGTCATTTAATCATCGTACGACAAGTTAGAATATCTTACGACTCTGTATGCCACATTAGCACCTTGAAGAGCATGTTACTATAATGTACGATACCTCACAACTCGTAACAACACCTTAAAGTACCGTAAGTAAACATAAAATCCAAAATTAACCTAATGAATTCGTCCGAGTCTTTTGAACATCGTATTACAAGTTAGGACATCTTAAGACACTATATGACATATTAGCACATTGAAAAGCACGTAAGTATGACGGAGGACGCCTTAAAGCTCCAAACAACACATTACAACACCGTACGAAACCATAAAACTCCATAATAAACCTAATGAAATTGTCCAAGTCCTTTCAAGATCGTACGATAACATCAGAACTTGTTACGACACTGTATGCGACATTAGCAACATGAAAAGCAATTTATAACAATGTGTGACGCGTTACAACTTCTAAGAACACCTTACATCACCGTTCGAAAGATTAAAACTCCATAAAAAACCTAATGAATTCCTCCGAGGCATTTAATCATCGTACGACAACTTAGAATATCTTACGACTCTGTATGCCACATTAGCACCTTGAAAAGCAAGTTACTATAATGTACGATACTCACAACTCGTAACAACACCTTACAATACCGTAAGTAAACATTAAAATCCATAATAAACCTAATGAATTCGTCCAAGTCTTTTGAACATCGTATTACAAGTTAGGACATCTTTAGACTCTATATGACATATTAGCACGTTGAAAAGCACGTAAGTATGACGTCGGACGCCTTAAAGCTGCAAACAACACCTTACAACACCGTATGAAACCATAAAACTCCATAATAAACCTAATGAAATTGTCCAAGTCCTTTCAAGATCGTACGATAACATTAGGACTTGTTACGACACTGTATGCGACATTAGCAACATGAAAAGCAATTTATAACAATGTGTGACGCGTTACAACTTCTAAGAACACCTTACATCACCGTTCGAAAGATTAAAACTCCATAATAAACCTAATGAATTCCTCTGAGGCATTTAATCATCGTATGACAACTTAGAATATCTTACGCCTCTGTATGCCACATTAGCACCTTGAAAAGCAAGTTACTATAATGTACGATACTCACAACTCGTAACAACACCTTACAATACCGTAAGTAAACATTAAAATCCATAATAAACCTAATGAATTCGTCCAAGTCTTTTGAACATCGTATTACAAGTTAGGACATCTTTAGACTCTATATGACATATTAGCACGTTGAAAAGCACGTAAGTATGACGTAGGACGCCTTAAAGCTGCAAACAACACCTTACAACAACGTATGAAACCATAAAACTCCATAATAAACCTAATGAAATTGTCCAAGTCCTTTCAAGATCGTACGATAACATCAGGACTTGTTACGACACCGTATGCGACATTAGCAACATGAAAAGCAATTTATTACAATGTAGGACGCGTTACAACTTCTAAGAACACCTTACATCACCGTTCGAAAGATTAAAACTCCATAATAAACCTAATGTATTCCTCCGAGTCATTTAGTCATCGTACGACAACTTAGAATATCTTACGACTCTGTATGCCACATTAGCACCTTGAAGAGCATGTTACTATAATGTACGATACCTCACAACTCGTAACAACACCTTACAGTACCGTAAGTAAACATAAAATCCATAATAAACCTAATGAATTCGTCTGAGTCTTTTGAACATCGTATTACAAGTTAGGACATCTTAAGACACTATATGACATATTAGCACGTTGAAAAGCACGTAAGTATGACAGAGGACGCCTTAAAGCTCCAAACAACACATTACAACGCCGTACGAAACCATAAAACTCCATAATAAACCTAATGAAATTGTCCAAGTCCTTTCAAGATCGTACGATAACATCAGAACTTGTTACGACACTGTATGCGACATTAGCAACATGAAAAGCAATTTATAACAATGTGTGACGCGTTACAACTTCTAAGAACACCTTACGTCACCGTTCGAAAGATTAAAACTCCATAATAAACCTAATGTATTCCTCCGAGTCATTTAATCATCGTACGACAACTTAGAATATCTTACGACTCTGTATGCCACATTAGCACCTTGAAAAGCAAGTTACTATAATGTACGATACCTCATAACTCGTAACAACACCTTACAATACCGTAAGTAAACATTAAAATCCATAATAAACCTAATGAATTCGTCCAAGTCTTTTGAACATCGTATTACAAGTTAGGACATCTTTAGACTCTATATGACATATTAGCACGTTGAAAAGCACGTAAGTATGACGTAGGACGCCTTAAAGCTGCAAACAACACCTTACAACAACGTATGAAACCATAAAACTCCATAATAAACCTAATGAAATTGTCCAAGTCCTTTCAAGATCGTACGATAACATCAGAACTTGTTACGACACTGTATGCGACATTAGCAACATGAAAAGCAATTTATAACAATGTAGGACGCGTTACAACTTCTAAGAACACCTTACATCATCGTTCGAAAGATTAAAACTCCATAATAAACCTAATGTATTCCTCCGAGTCATTTAATCATCGTACGACAACTTAGAATATCTTACGACTCTGTATGCCACATTAGCACCTTGAAGAGCATGTTACTATAATGTACGATACCTCACAACTCGTAACAACACCTTAAAGTACCGTAAGTAAACATAAAATCCAAAATAAACCTAATGAATTCGTCCGAGTCTTTTGAACATCGTATTACAAGTTAGGACATCTTAAGACACTATATGACATATTAGCACGTTGAAAAGCACGTAAGTATGACGGAGAACGCCTTAAAGCTCCAAACAACACATTACAACACCGTACGAAACCATAAAACTCCATAATAAACCTAATGAAATTGTCCAAGTCCTTTCAAGATCATACGATAACATCAGAACTTGTTACGACACTGTATGCGACATTAGCAACATGAAAAGCAATTTATAACAATGTGTGACGCGTTACAACTTCTAAGAACACCTTACGTCACCGTTCGAAAGATTAAAACTCCATAATAAACCTAATGAATTCCTCCGAGGCATTTAATCATCGTACGACAACTTAGAATATCTTACGACTCTGTATGCCACATTAGCACCTTGAAAAGCAAGTTACTATAATGTACGATACTCACAACTCGTAACAACACCTTACAATACCGTAAGTAAACATTAAAATCCATAATAAACCTAATGAATTCGTCCAAGTCTTTTGAACATCGTATTACAAGTTAGGACATCTTTAGACTCTATATGACATATTAGCACGTTGAAAAGCACGTAAGTATGACGTCGGACGCCTTAAAGCTGCAAACAACACCTTACAACACCGTATGAAACCATAAAACTCCATAATAAACCTAATGAAATTGTCCAAGTCCTTTCAAGATCGTACGATAACATCAGGACTTGTTACGACACTGTATGCGACATTAGCAACATGAAAAGCAATTTATAACAATGTGTGACGCGTTACAACTTCTAAGAACACCTTACATCACCGTTCGAAAGATTAAAACTCCATAATAAACCTAATGAATTCCTCTGAGGCATTTAATCATCGTATGACAACTTAGAATATCTTACGACTCTGTATGCCACATTAGCACCTTGAAAAGCAAGTTACTATAATGTACGATACTCACAACTCGTAACAACACCTTACAATACCGTAAGTAAACATTAAAATCCATAATAAACCTAATGAATTCGTCCAAGTCTTTTGAACATCGTATTACAAGTTAGGACATCTTTAGACTCTATATGACATATTAGCACGTTGAAAAGCACGTAAGTATGACGTAGGACGCCTTAAAGCTGCAAACAACACCTTACAACAACGTATGAAACCATAAAACTCCATAATAAACCTAATGAAATTGTCCAAGTCCTTTCAAGATCGTACGATAACATCAGGACTTGTTACGACACCGTATGCGACATTAGCAACATGAAAAGCAATTTATTACAATGTAGGACGCGTTACAACTTCTAAGAACACCTTACATCACCGTTCGAAAGATTAAAACTCCATAATAAACCTAATGTATTCCTCCGAGTCATTTAGTCATCGTACGACAACTTAGAATATCTTACCACTCTGTATGCCACATTAGCACCTTGAAGAGCATGTTACTATAATGTACGATACCTCACAACTCGTAACAACACCTTACAGTACCGTAAGTAAACATAAAATCCATAATAAACCTAATGAATTCGTCTGAGTCTTTTGAACATCGTATTACAAGTTAGGACATCTTAAGACACTATATGACATATTAGCACGTTGAAAAGCACGTAAGTATGACAGAGGACGCCTTAAAGCTCCAAACAACACATTACAACGCCGTACGAAACCATAAAACTCCATAATAAACCTAATGAAATTGTCCAAGTCCTTTCAAGATCGTACGATAACATCAGAACTTGTTACGACACTGTATGCGACATTAGCAACATGAAAAGCAATTTATAACAATGTGTGACGCGTTACAACTTCTAAGAACACCTTACGTCACCGTTCGAAAGATTAAAACTCCATAATAAACCTAATGAATTCCTTCGAGCCATTTAATCATCGTACGACAACTTAGAATATCTTACGACTCTGTATGCCACATTAGCACCTTGAAGAGCATATTACTATAATGTACGATACCTCATAACTCGTAACAACACCTTACAGTACCGTAAGTAAACATAAAATCAATAATAAACCTAATGAATTCGTCCAATTCTTTTGAACATCGTATTACTAGTTAGGACATCTTAAGACACTATATGACATATTAGCACGTTGAAAAGCACGTAAGTATGACGGAGGATGCCTTAAAGCTCCAAACAACACATTACAACACCGTACGAAACCATAAATCTCCATAATAAACCTAATGAAATTGTCCAAGTCCTTTCAAGATCGTACGATAACATCAGAACTTGTTACGACACTGTATGCGACATTAGCAACATGAAAAGCAATTTATAACAATGTGGGACGCGTTACAACTTCTAATAACACCTTACAACACCGTTCGAAAGATTAAAACTCCATAATAAACCTAATGAATTCCTTCGAGCCATTTAATCATCGTACGACAACTTAGAATATCTTACGACTCTGTATGCCACATTAGCACCTTGAAGAGCATGTTACTATAATGTACGATACCTCACAACTCGTAACAACACCTTACAGTACCGTAAGTAAACATAAAATCCATAATAAACCTAATGAATTCGTCTGAGTCTTTTGAACATCGTATTACAAGTTAGGACATCTTAAGACACTATATGACATATTAGCACGTTGAAAAGCACGTAAGTATGACAGAGGACGCCTTAAAGCTCCAAACAACACATTACAACACCGTACGAAACCATAAAACTCCATAATAAACCTAATGAAATTGTCCAAGTCCTTTCAAGATCGTACGATAACATCAGAACTTGTTACGACACTGTATGCGACATTAGCAACATGAAAAGCAATTTATAACAATGTGTGACGCGTTACAACTTCTAAGAACACCTTACGTCACTGTTCGAAAGATTAAAACTCCATAATAAACCTAATGAATTCCTTCGAGCCATTTAATCATCGTACGACAACTTAGAATATCTTACGACTCTGTATGCCACATTAGCACCTTGAAGAGCATATTACTATAATGTACGATACCTCATAACTCGTAACAACACCTTACAGTACCGTAAGTAAACATAAAATCAATAATAAACCTAATGAATTCGTCCAATTCTTTTGAACATCGTATTACTAGTTAGGACATCTTAAGACACTATATGACATATTAGCACGTTGAAAAGCACGTAAGTATGACGGAGGATGCCTTAAAGCTCCAAACAACACATTACAACACCGTACGAAACCATAAATCTCCATAATAAACCTAATGAAATTGTCCAAGTCCTTTCAAGATCGTACGATAACATCAGAACTTGTTACGACACTGTATGCGACATTAGCAACATGAAAAGCAATTTATAACAATGTGGGACGCGTTACAACTTCTAAGAACACCTTACAACACCGTTCGAAAGATTAAAACTCCATAATAAACCTAATGAATTCCTTCGAGCCATTTAATCATCGTACGACAACTTAGAATATCTTACGACTCTGTATGCCACATTAGCACCTTGAAGAGCATATTACTATAATGTACGATACCTCATAACTCGTAACAACACCTTACAGTACCGTAAGTAAACATAAAATCAATAATAAACCTAATGAATTCGTCCAATTCTTTTGAACATCGAATTACTAGTTAGGACATCTTAAGACACTATATGACATATTAGCACGTTGAAAAGCACGTAAGTATGACGGAGGATGCCTTAAAGCTCCAAACAACACATTACAACACCGTACGAAACCATAAATCTCCATAATAAACCTAATGAAATTGTCCAAGTCCTTTCAAGATCGTACGATAACATCAGAACTTGTTACGACACTGTATGCGACATTAGCAACATGAAAAGCAATTTATAACAATGTGGGACGCGTTACAACTTCTAAGAACACCTTACAACACCGTTCGAAAGATTAAAACTCCATAATAAACCTAATGAATTCCTTCGAGCCATTTAATCATCGTACGACAACTTAGAATATCTTACGACTCTGTATGCCACATTAGCACCTTGAAGAGCATGTTACTATAATGTACGATACCTCACAACTCGTAACAACACCTTACAGTACCGTAAGTAAACATAAAATCCATAATAAACCTAATGAATTCGTCTGAGTCTTTTGAACATCGTATTACAAGTTAGGACATCTTAAGACACTATATGACATATTAGCACGTTGAAAAGCACGTAAGTATGACAGAGGACGCCTTAAAGCTCCAAACAACACATTACAACACCGTACGAAACCATAAAACTCCATAATAAACCTAATGAAATTGTCCAAGTCCTTTCAAGATCGTACGATAACATCAGAACTTGTTACGACACTGTATGCGACATTAGCAACATGAAAAGCAATTTATAACAATGTGTGACGCGTTACAACTTCTAAGAACACCTTACGTCACTGTTCGAAAGATTAAAACTCCATAATAAACCTAATGAATTCCTTCGAGCCATTTAATCATCGTACGACAACTTAGAATATCTTACGACTCTGTATGCCACATTAGCACCTTGAAGAGCATATTACTATAATGTACGATACCTCATAACTCGTAACAACACCTTACAGTACCGTAAGTAAACATAAAATCAATAATAAACCTAATGAATTCGTCCAATTCTTTTGAACATCGTATTACTAGTTAGGACATCTTAAGACACTATATGACATATTAGCACGTTGAAAAGCACGTAAGTATGACGGAGGATGCCTTAAAGCTCCAAACAACACATTACAACACCGTACGAAACCATAAATCTCCATAATAAACCTAATGAAATTGTCCAAGTCCTTTCAAGATCGTACGATAACATCAGAACTTGTTACGACACTGTATGCGACATTAGCAACATGAAAAGCAATTTATAACAATGTGGGACGCGTTACAACTTCTAAGAACACCTTACAACACCGTTCGAAAGATTAAAACTCCATAATAAACCTAATGAATTCCTTCGAGCCATTTAATCATCGTACGACAACTTAGAATATCTTACGACTCTGTATGCCACATTAGCACCTTGAAGAGCATATTACTATAATGTACGATACCTCATAACTCGTAACAACACCTTACAGTACCGTAAGTAAACATAAAATCAATAATAAACCTAATGAATGCGTCCAATTCTTTTGAACATCGAATTACTAGTTAGGACATCTTAAGACACTATATGACATATTAGCACGTTGAAAAGCACGTAAGTATGACGGAGGATGCCTTAAACCTCCAAACAACACATTACAACACCGTACGAAACCATAAAACTCCATAATAAACCTAATGAAATTGTCCAAGTCCTTTCAAGATCGTACGATAACATCAGAACTTGTTACGACACTGTATGCGACATTAGCAACATGAAAAGCAATTTATAACAATGTGGGACGCGTTACAACTTCTAAGAACACCTAACATCACCGTTCGAAAGATTAAAACTCCATAATAAACCTAATGAATTCCTTCGAGCAATTTAATCATCGTACGACAACTTAGAATATCTTACGACTCTGTATGCCACATTAGCACCTTGAAGAGCATATTACTATAATGTACGATACCTCATAACTCGTAACAACACCTTACAGTACCGTAAGTAAACATAAAATCAATAATAAACCTAATGAATTCGTCCAATTCTTTTGAACATCGTATTACTAGTTAGGACATCCTAAGACACTATATGACATATTAGCACGTTGAAAAGCACGTAAGTATGACGGAGGATGCCTTAAAGCTCCAAACAACACATTACAACACCGTACGAAACCATAAAACTCCATAATAAACCTAATGAAATTGTCCAAGTCCTTTCAAGATCGTATGATAACATCAGAACTTGTTACGACACTGTATGCGACATTAGCAACATGAAAAGCAATTTATAACAATGTGGGACGCGTTACAACTTCTAAGAACACCTTACATCACTGTTCGAAAGATTAAAACTCCATAATAAACCTAATGAATTCCTTCGAGCCATTTAATCATCGTACGACAACTTAGAATATCTTACGACTCTGTATGCCACATTAGCACCTTGAAGAGAATATTACTATAATGTACGATACCTCATAACTCGTAACAACACCTTACAGTACCGTAAGTAAACATAAAATCAATAATAAACCTAATGAATTCGTCCAATTCTTTTGAACATCGTATTACTAGTTAGGACATCTTAAGACACTATATGACATATTAGCACGTTGAAAAGCACGTAAGTTTGACGGAGGATGCCTTAAAGCTCCAAACAACACATTACAACACCGTACGAAACCATAAAACTCCATAATAAACCTAATGAAATTGTCCAAGTACTTTCAAGATCGTACGATAACATCAGAACTTGTTACGACACTGTATGCGACATTAGCAACATGAAAAGCAATTTATAACAATGTGGGACGCGTTACAACTTCTAAGAACACCTTACATCACTGTTCGAAAGATTAAAACTCCATAATAAACCTAATGAATTCCTTCGAGCCATTTAATCATCGTACGACAACTTAGAATATCTTACGACTCTGTATGCCACATTAGCACCTTGAAGAGCATATTACTATAATGTACGATACCTCATAACTCGTAACAACACCTTACAGTACCGTAAGTAAACATAAAATCAATAATAAACCTAATGAATTCGTCCAATTCTTTTGAACATCGTATTACTAGTTAGGACATCTTAAGACACTATATGACATATTAGCACGTTGAAAAGCACGTAAGTATGACGGAGGATGCCTTAAAGCTGCAAACAACACCTTACAACACCGTATGAAACCATAAAACTCCATAATAAACCTAATGAAATTGTCCAAGTCCTTTCAAGATCATACGATAACATCAGGACTTGTTACGACACCGTATGCGACATTAGCAACATGAAAAGCAATTTATAATAATGTAGGACGCGTTACAACTTCTAAGAACACCTTACATCACCGTTCGAAAGATTAAAACTCAATAATAAACCTAATGAATTCCTCCGAGTCATTTAATCATCGTACGACAACTTAGAATATCTTACGATTCTGTATGCCACATTAGCACCTTGAAGAGCATATTACTATAATGTACGATACCTCATAACTCGTAACAACACCTTACAGTACCGTAAGTAAACATAAAATCAATAATAAACCTAATGAATTCGTCCAATTCTTTTGAACATCGTATTACAAGTTAGGACATATTAAGACACTATATGACATATTAGCACGTTGAAAAGCACGTAAGTATGACGGAGGATGCCTTAAAGCTCCAAACAACACATTACAACACCGTACGAAACCATAAATCTCCATAATAAACCTAATGAAATTGTCCAAGTCCTTTCAAGATCGTACGATAACATCAGAACTTGTTACGACACTGTATGCGACATTAGCAACATGAAAAGCAATTTATAACAATGTGGGACGCGTTACAACTTCTAAGAACACCTTACATCACCGTTCGAAAGATTAAAACTCCATAATAAACCTAATGAATTCCTCCCTGCCATTTAATCATCGTACGAAAACTTAGAATATCTTACGACTCTGTATGCCACATTAGCACCTTGAAAAGCATGTTACTATAATGTACGATACTCACAACTCGTAACAACACCTTACAATACCGTAAGTAAACATTAAAATCCATAATAAACCTAATGAATTCGTCCAAGTCTTTTGAACATCGTATTACAAGTTAGGACATCTTTAGACTCTATATGACATATTAGCACGTTGAAAAGCACGTAAGTATGACGTAGGACGCCTTAAAGCTGCAAACAACACCTTACAACACCGTATGAAACCATAAAACTCCATAATAAACCTAATGAAATTGTCCAAGTCCTTTCAAGATCGTACGATAACATCAGGACTTGTTACGACACTGTATGCGACATTAGCAACATGAAAAGCAATTTATAATAATGTAGGACGCGTTACAACTTCTAAGAACAACTTACATCACCGTTCGAAAGATTAAAACTCCATAATAAACCTAATGAATTCCTCCGAGTCATTTAATCATCGTATGACAACTTAGAATATCTTACGACTCTGTATGCCACATTAGCACCTTGAAGAGCATGTTACTATAACGTACGATACCTCACAACTCGTAACAACACCTTACAATACCGTAAGTAAACTTAAAATCAATAATAAACCTAATGAATTCTTCGGAGTGTTTTGAACATCGTATTACAAGTTAGGACATCTTAAGACACCATATGACATATTAGCACGTTGAAAAGCACGTAAGTATGACGTAGGACGCCTTAAAGCTGCAAACAACACCTTACAACACCGTATGAAACCATAAAACTCCATAATAAACCTAATGAAATTGTCCAAGTCCTTTCAAGATCGTACGATAACATCAGGACTTGTTACGACACTGTATGCGACATTAGCAACATGAAAATCAATTTATAACAATGTAGGACGCGTTACAACTTCTAAGAACACCTTACATCACCGTTCGAAAGATTAAAACTCCATAATAAAACTAATGAATTCCTCCGAGTCATTTAATCATCGTACGACAACTTAGAATATCTTACGACTCTGTATGCCACATTAGCACCTTGAAGAGCATGTTACTATAATGTACGATACCTTACAACTCGTAACAACACCTTACAATACCGTAAGTAAACTTAAAATCAATAATAAACCTAATGAGTTCTTCGGAGTCTTTTGAACATCGTATTACAAGTTAGGACATCTTAAGACACCATATGACATATTAGCACGTTGAAAAGCACGTAAGTATGACGTAGGACGCCTTAAAGCTCCAAAAACACCTTACAACACCGTACGAAACCAAAAAACTCCATAATAAACCTAATGAAATTGTCCAAGTCCTTTCAAGATCGTACGATAACATCAGGACTTGTTACGACACTATATGCGACATTAGCAACATGAAAAGCAATTTATAACAATGTAGGACGCGTTACAACTTCTAAGAACACCTTACATCACCGTTCGAAAGATTAAAACTCCATAATAAACCTAATGAATTCCTCCGAGTCATTTAATCATCGTACGACAACTTAGAATATCTTACGACTCTGTATGCCACATTAGCACCTTGAAGAGCATGTTACTATAATGTACGATACCTTACAACTCGTAACAACACCTTACAATACCGTAAGTAAACTTAAAATCAATAATAAACCTAATGAATTCTTCGGAGTCTTTTGAACATCGTATTACAAGTTAGGACATCTAAGACACCATACGACATATTAGCACGTTGAAAAGCACGTAAGTATGACGTAGGACGCCTTAAAGCCCCAAATAACACCTTACAACACCGTACGAAACCAAAAAACTCCATAATAAACCTAATGAAATTGTCCAAGTCCTTTCAAGATCGTACGATAACATCAGAACTTGTTACGACAGTGTATGCGACATTAGCAACATGAAAAGCAATTTATAACAATGTGGGACGCATTACAACTTCTAAGAACACCTTACATCACCGTTCGAAAGATTAAAACTCCATAATAAACCTAATGAATTCCTCCGAGTCATTTAATCATCGTACGACAACTTAGAATTTCTTACGACTCTGTATGCCACATTAGCACCTTGAAGAGCATGTTACTATAATGTACGATACCTTACAACTCGTAACAACACCTTACAATAACGTAAGTAAACTTAAAATCAATAATAAACCTAATGAATTCTTCGGAGTCTTTTGAACATCGTATTACAAGTTAGGACATCTTAAGACACCATATGACATATTAGCACGTTGAAAAGCACGTAAGTATGACGTAGGACGCCTTAAAGCTCCAAATAACACCTTACAACACCGTACGAAACCAAAAAACTCCATAATAAACCTAATGAAATTGTCCAAGTCCTTTCAAGATCGTACGATAACATCAGGACTTGTTACGACACTGTATGCGACATTAGCAACATGAAAAGCAATTTATAACAATGTAGGACGCGTTACAACTTCTAAGAACACCTTACATCACCGTTCGAAAGATTAAAACTCCATAATAAACCTAATGAATTCCTCCGAGTCATTTAATCATCGTACGACAACTTAGAATATCTTACGAATCTGTATGCCACATTAGCACCTTGAAGAGCATATTACTATAATGTACGATACCTCATAACTCGTAACAACACATTACAGTACCGTAAGTAAACATAAAATCCATAATAAACCTAATGAATTCGTCCAATTCATTTGAACATCGTATTACAAGTTAGGACATCTTAAGACACTATATGACATATTAGCACGTTGAAAAGCACGTAAGTATGACGGAGGATGCCTTAAAGCTCCAAACAACACATTACAACACCGTACGAAACCATAAAACTCCATAATAAACCTAATGAAATTGTCCAAGTCTTTTCAAGATCGTACGATAACATCAGAACTTGTTATGACACTGTATGCGACATTAGCAACATGAAAAGCAATTTATAACAATGTGGGACGCGTTACAACTTCTAAGAACACCTTACATCACCGTTCGAAAGATTAAAACTCCATAATAAACCTAATGAATTCCTCCGAGCCATTTAATCATCGTACGACAACTTAGAATATCTTACGACTCTGTATGCCACGTTAGCACCTTGAAAAGCGAGTTACTATAATGTACGATACTCACAACTCGTAAAAACACCTTACAATACCGTAAGTAAACATTAAAATCCATAATAAACCTAATGAATTCATCCAAGTCTTTTGAACATCGTATTACAAGTTAGGACATCTTTAGACTCTATATGATATATTAGCACGTTGAAAAGCACGTAAGTATGACGTAGGACGCCTTAAAGCTGCAAACAACACTTTACAACACCGTATGAAACCATAAAACTCCATAATAAACCTAATGAAATTGTCCAAGTCCTTTCAAGATCGTACGATAACATCAGGACTTGTTACGACACTGTATGCGACATTAGCAACATGAAAAGCAATTTATAATAATGTAGGACGCGTTACAACTTCTAAGAACACCTTACATCACCGTTCGAAAGATTAAAACTCCATAAAAAACCTAATGAATTACTCCGAGTCATTTAATCATCGTACGACAACTTAGAATATCTTACGACTCTGTATGCCACATTAGCACCTTGAAGAGCATATTACTATAATGTACGATACCTCATAACTCGTAACAACACCTTACAGTACCGTAAGTAAACATAAAATCAATAATAAACCTAATGAATTCGTCCAATTCTTTTGAACATCGTATTACAAGTTAGGACATCTTAAGACACTATATGACATATTAGCACGTTGAAAAGCACGTAAGTATGACGGAGGATGCCTTAAAGCTCCAAACAACACATTACAACACCGTACGAAACCATAAAACTCCATAATAAAGCTAATGAAATTGTCCAAGTCCTTTCAAGATCGTACGATAACATCAGAACTTGTTACGACAGTGTATGCGACATTAGCAACATGAAAAGCTATTTATAACAATGTGGGACGCATTACAACTTCTAAGAACACCTTACATCAGCGTTCGAAAGATTAAAACTCCATAATAAACCTAATGAATTCCTCCGAGTCATTTAATCATCGTACGACAACTTAGAATATCTTACGACTCTGTATGCCACATTAGCACCTTGAAGAGCATGTTACTATAATGTACGATACCTTACAACTCGTGACAACACCTTACAATAACGTAAGTAAACTTAAAATCAATAATAAACCTAATGAATTCTTCGGAGTCTTTTGAACATCGTATTACAAGTTAGGACATCTTAAGACACCATATGACATATTAGCACGCTGAAAAGCACGTAAGTATGACGTAGGACGCCTTAAAGCTCCAAATAACACCTTACAACACCGTACGAAACCAAAAAACTCCATAATAAACCTAATGAAATTGTCCAAGTCCTTTCAAGATCGTACGATAACATCAGAACTTGTTACGATACTGTATGCGACATTAGCAACATGAAAAGCAATTTATAACAATGTGGGACGCCTTACAACTTCTAAGAACACCTTACATCACCGTTCGAAAGATTAAAACTCCATAATAAACCTAATGAATTCCTCCGAGCCATTTAATCATCGTACGACAACTTAGAATATCTTACGACTCTGTATGCCACATTAGCACCTTGAAAAGCATGTTACTATAATGTACGATACTCACAACTCGTAAAAACACCTTACAATACCGTAAGTAAACATTAAAATCCATAATAAACCTAATGAATTCATCCAAGTCTTTTGAACATCGTATTACAAGTTAGGACATCTTTAGACTCTATATTATATATTAGCACGTTGAAAAGCATGTAAGTATGATGTAGGACGCCTTAAAGCTGCAAACAACACCTTACATCACCGTATGAAACCATAAAACTCCATAATAAACCTAATGAAATTGTCCAAGTCCTTTCAAGATCGTACGATAACATCAGGACTTGTTACGACACTGTATGCGACATTAGCAACGTGAAAAGCAATTTATAATAATGTAGGACGCGTTACAACTTCTGAGAACACCTTACATCACCGTTCGAAAGATTAAAACTCCATAATAAACCTAATGAATTCCTCCGAGTCATTTAATCATCGTACGACAACTTAGAATATCTTACGATTCTGTATGCCACATTAGCACCTTGAAGAGCATATTACTAAAATGTACGATACCTCATAACTCGTAACAACACCTTACAGTACCGTAAGTAAACATAAAATCAATAATAAACCTAATGAATTCGTCCAATTCTTTTGAACATCGTATTACAAGTTAGAACATCTTAAGACACTATATGACATATTAGCACGTTGAAAAGCACGTAAGTATGACGGAGGATGCCTTAAAGCTCCAAACAACACATTACAACACCGTACGAAACCATAAAACTCCATAATAAACCTAATGAAATTGTCCAAGTCTTTTCAAGATCGTACGATAACATCAGAACTTGTTATGACACTGTATGCGACATTAGCAACATGAAAAGCAATTTATAACAATGTGGGACGCGTTACAACTTCTAAGAACACCTTACATCACCGTTCGAAAGATTAAAACTCCATAATAAACCTAATGAATTCCTCCGAGCCATTTAATCATCGTACGACAACTTAGAATATCTTACGACTCGGTATGCCACGTTAGCACCTTGAAAAGCATGTTACTATAATGTACGATACTCACAACTCGTAAAAACACCTTACAATACCGTAAGTAAACATTAAAATCCATAATAAACCTAATGAATTCATCCAAGTCTTTTGAACATCGTATTACAAGTTAGGACATCTTTAGACTCTATATGATATATTAGCACGTTGAAAAGCACGTAAGTATGACGTAGGACGCCTTAAAGCTGCAAACAACACCTTACAACACCGTATGAAACCATAAAACTCCATAATAAACCTAATGAAATTGTCCAAGTCCTTTCAAGATCGTACGATAACATCAGGACTTGTTACGACACTGTATGCGACATTAGCAACATGAAAAGCAATTTATAATAATGTAGGACGCGTTACAACTTCTAAGAACACCTTACATCACCGTTCGAAAGATTAAAACTCCATAAAAAACCTAATGAATTACTCTGAGTCATTTAATCATCGTACGACAACTTAGAATATCTTACGACTCTGTATGCCACATTAGCACCTTGAAGAGCATATTACTATAATGTACGATACCTCATAACTCGTAACAACACCTTACAGTACCGTAAGTAAACATAAAATCAATAATAAACCTAATGAATTCGTCCAATTCTTTTGAACATCGTATTACAAGTTAGGACATCTTAAGACACTATATGACATATTAGCACGTTGAAAAGCACGTAAGTATGACGGAGGATGCCTTAAAGCTCCAAACAACACATTACAACACCGTACGAAACCATAAAACTCCATAATAAAGCTAATGAAATTGTCCAAGTCCTTTCAAGATCGTACGATAACATCAGAACTTGTTACGACAGTGTATGCGACATTAGCAACATGAAAAGCTATTTATAACAATGTGGGACGCATTACAACTTCTAAGAACACCTTACATCACCGTTCGAAAGATTAAAACTCCATAATAAACCTAATGAATTCCTCCGAGTCATTTAATCATCGTACGACAACTTAGAATATCTTACGACCCTGTATGCCACATTAGCACCTTGAAGAGCATGTTACTATAATGTACGATACCTTACAACTCGTGACAACACCTTACAATAACGTAAGTAAACTTAAAATCAATAATAAACCTAATGAATTCTTCGGAGTCTTTTGAACATCGTATTACAAGTTAGGACATCTTAAGACACCATATGACATATTAGCACGTTGAAAAGCACGTAAGTATGACGTAGGACGCCTTAAAGCTCCAAATAACACCTTACAACACCGTACGAAACCAAAAAACTCCATAATAAACCTAATGAAATTGTCCAAGTCCTTTCAAGATCGTACGATAACATCAGAACTTGTTACGATACTGTATGCGACATTAGCAACATGAAAAGCAATTTATAACAATGTGGGACGCCTTACAACTTCTAAGAACACCTTACATCACCGTTCGAAAGATTAAAACTCCATAATAAACCTAATGAATTCCTCCGAGCCATTTAATCATCGTACGACAACTTAGAATATCTTACGACTCTGTATGCCACATTAGCACCTTGAAAAGCATGTTACTATAATGTACGATACTCACAACTCGTAAAAACACCTTACAATACCGTAAGTAAACATTAAAATCCATAATAAACCTAATGAATTCATCCAAGTCTTTTGAACATCGTATTACAAGTTAGGACATCTTTAGACTCTATATTATATATTAGCACGTTGAAAAGCATGTAAGTATGATGTAGGACGCCTTAAAGCTGCAAACAACACCTTACATCACCGTATGAAACCATAAAACTCCATAATAAACCTAATGAAATTGTCCAAGTCCTTTCAAGATCGTACGATAACATCAGGACTTGTTACGACACTGTATGCGACAGTAGCAACATGAAAAGCAATTTATAATAATGTAGGACGCGTTACAACTTCTGAGAACACCTTACATCACCGTTCGAAAGATTAAAACTCCATAATAAACCTAATGAATTCCTCCGAGTCATTTAATCATCGTACGACAACTTAGAATATCTTACGATTCTGTATGCCACATTAGCACCTTGAAGAGCATATTACTAAAATGTACGATACCTCATAACTCGTAACAACACCTTACAGTACCGTAAGTAAACATAAAATCAATAATAAACCTAATGAATTCGTCCAATTCTTTTGAACATCGTATTACAAGTTAGAACATCTTAAGACACTATATGACATATTAGCACGTTGAAAAGCACGTAAGTATGACGGAGGATGCCTTAAAGCTCCAAACAACACATTACAACACCGTACGAAACCATAAAACTCCATAATAAACCTAATGAAATTGTCCAAGTCCTTTCAAGATCGTACGATAACATCAGAACTTGTTACGACACTGTATGCGACATTAGCAACATGAAAAGCAATTTATAATAATGTAGGACGCGTTACAACTTCTGAAAACACCTTACATCACCGTTCGAAAGATTAAAACTCCATAATAAACCTAATGAATTCCTCCGAGTCATTTAATCATCGTACGACAACTTAGAATATCTTACGATTCTGTATGCCACATTAGCACCTTGAAGAGCATATTACTAAAATGTACGATACCTCATAACTCGTAACAACACCTTACAGTACCGTAAGTAAACATAAAATCAATAATAAACCTAATGAATTCGTCCAATTCTTTTGAACATCGTATTACAAGTTAGAACATCTTAAGACACTATATGACATATTAGCACGTTGAAAAGCACGTAAGTATGACGGAGGATGCCTTAAAGCTCCAAACAACACATTACAACACCGTACGAAACCATAAAACTCCATAATAAACCTAATGAAATTGTCCAAGTCCTTTCAAGATCGTACGATAACATCAGAACTTGTTACGACACTGTATGCGACATTATCAACATGAAAAGGAATTTATAACAATGTGGGACGCGTTACAACTTCTAAGAACACCTTACATCACCGTTCGAAAGATGAAAACTCCATAATAAACCTAATGTATTCCTCCGAGTCATTTAATCATCGTACGACAACTTAGATTATCTTACGACTCTGTATGCCACATTAGCACCTTGAAGAGCATATTACTATAATGTACGATACCTCATAACTCGTAACAACACCTTACAGTACCGTAAGTAAACATAAAATCAATAATAAACCTAATGAATTCGTCCAATTCTTTTGAACATCGTATTACAAGTTAGGACATCTTAAGACACTATATGACTTATTAGCACGTTGAAAAGCACGTAAGTATGACGGAGGACGCCTTAAAGCTCCAAACAACACCTTACAACACCGTACGAAACCATAAAACTCCATAATAAACCTAATGAAATTGTCCAAGTCCTTTCAAGATCGTACGATAACATCAGAACTTGTTACGACACTGTATGCGACATTAGCAACATGAAAAGCAATTAATAACAATGTGTGACGCGTTACAACTTCTAAGAACACCTTACGTCACCGTTCGAAAGATTAAAACTCCAAAATAAACCTAATGAATTCCTCCGAGTCATTTAATCATCGTACGACAACTTAGAATATCTTACGATTCTGTATGCCACATTAGCACCTTGAAGAGCATATTACTATAATGTACGATACCTCATAACTCGTAACAACACCTTACAGTACCGTAAGTAAAAATAAAATCAATAATAAACCTAATGAATTCGTCCAATTCTTTTGAACATCGTATTACAAGTTAGGACATCTTAAGACACTATATGACATATTAGCACGTTGAAAAGCACGTAAGTATGACGGAGGATGCCTTAAAGCTCCAAACAACACATTACAACACCGTACGAAACCATAAAACTCCATAATAAAGCTAATGAAATTGTCCAAGTCCTTTCAAGATCGTACGATAACATCAGAACTTGTTACGACAGTGTATGCGACATTAGCAACATGAAAAGCAATTTATAACAATGTGGGACGCATTACAACTTCTAAGAACACCTTACATCACCGTTCGAAAGATTAAAACTCCATAATAAACCTAATGAATTCCTCCGAGTCATTTAATCATCGTACAACAACTTAGAATATCTTACGACTCTGTATGCCACATTAGCACCTTGAAGAGCATGTTACTATAATGTACGATACCTTACAACTCGTGACAACACCTTACAATAACGTAAGTAAACTTAAAATCAATAATAAACCTAATGAATTCTTCGGAGTCTTTTGAACATCGTATTACAAGTTAGGACATCTTAAGACACCATATGACATATTAGCACGTTGAAAAGCACGTAAGTATGACGTAGGACGCCTTAAAGCTCCAAATAACACCTTACAACACCGTACGAAACCAAAAAACTCCATAATAAACCTAATGAAATTGTCCAAGTCCTTTCAAGATCGTACGATAACATCAGGACTTGTTACGACACTTTATGCGACATTAGCAACATGAAAAGCAATTTATAACAATGTAGGACGCGTTACAACTTCTAAGAACACCTTACATCACCGTTCGAAAGATTAAAACTCCATAATAAACCTAATGAATTCCTCCGAGTCATTTAATCATCGTACGACAACTTAGAATATCTTACGAATCTGTATGCCACATTAGCACCTTGAAGAGCATATTACTATAATGTACGATACCTCATAACTCGTAATAACACATTACAGTACCGTAAGTAAACATAAAATCCATAATAAACCTAATGAATTCGTCCAATTCTTTTGAACATCGTATTACAAGTTACGACATCTTAAGACACTATATGACATATTAGCACGTTGAAAAGCACGTAAGTATGACGGAGGATGCCTTAAAGCTCCAAACAACACATTACAACACCGTACGAAACCATAAAACTCCATAATAAACCTAATGAAATTGTCCAAGTCCTTTCAAGATCGTACGATAACATCAGAACTTGTTACGACACTGTATGCGACATTAGCAACATGAAAAGCAATTTAAAACAATGTGGGACGCGTTACAACTTCTAAGAACACCTTACATCACCGTTCGAAAGATTAAAACTCCATAATAAACCTAATGAATTCCTCCGAGTCATTTAATCATCGTACGACAACTTAGAATATCTTACGACTCTGTATGCCACATTAGCACCTTGAAGAGCATATTACTATAATGTACGATACCTCATAACTCGTAACAACACCTTACAGTACCGTAAGTAAACATAAAATCCATAATAAACCTAATGAATTCGTCCAATTCTTTTGAACATCGTATTACAAGTTAGGACATCTTAAGACACTATATGACATATTAGCACGTTGAAAAGCACGTAAGTATGACGGGGGATGCCTTAAAGCTCCAAACAACACATTACAACACCGTACGAAACCATAAAACTCCATAATAAACCTAATGAAATTGTCCAAGTCCTTTCAAGATCGTACGATAACATCAGAACTTGTTACGATACTGTATGCGACATTAGCAACATGAAAAGCAATTTATAACAATGTGGGACGCCTTACAACTTCTAAGAACACCTTACATCACCGTTCGAAAGATTAAAACTCCATAATAAACCTAATGAATTCCTCCGAGCCATTTAATCATCGTACGACAACTTAGAATATCTTACGACTCTGTATGCCACATTAGCACCTTGAAAAGCATGTTACTATAATGTACGATACTCACAACTCGTAAAAACACCTTACAATACCGTAAGTAAACATTAAAATCCATAATAAACCTAATGAATTCATCCAAGTCTTTTGAACATCGTATTACAAGTTAGGACATCTTTAGACTCTATATTATATATTAGCACGTTGAAAAGCATGTAAGTATGACGTAGGACGCCTTAAAGCTGCAAACAACACCTTACATCACCGTATGAAACCATAAAACTCCATAATAAACCTAATGAAATTGTCCAAGTCCTTTCAAGATCGTACGATAACATCAGGACTTGTTACGACACTGTATGCGACATTAGCAACATGAAAAGCAATTTATAATAATGTAGGACGCGTTACAACTTCTGAGAACACCTTACATCACCGTTCGAAAGATTAAAACTCCATAATAAACCTAATGAATTCCTCCGAGTCATTTAATCATCGTACGACAACTTAGAATATCTTACGATTCTGTATGCCACATTAGCACCTTGAAGAGCATATTACTAAAATGTACGATACCCCATAACTCGTAACAACACCTTACAGTACCGTAAGTAAACATAAAATCAATAATAAACCTAATGAATTCGTCCAATTCTTTTGAACATCGTATTACAAGTTAGGACATCTTAAGACACTATATGACATATTAGCACGTTGAAAAGCACGTAAGTATGACGGAGGATGCCTTAAAGCTCCAAACAACACATTACAACACCGTACGAAACCATAAAACTCCATAATAAACCTAATGAAATTGTCCAAGTCCTTTCAAGATCGTACGATAACATCAGAACTTGTTACGACACTGTATGCGACATTATCAACATGAAAAGGAATTTATAACAATGTGGGACGCGTTACAACTTCTAAGAACACCTTACATCACCGTTCGAAAGATGAAAACTCCATAATAAACCTAATGTATTCCTCCGAGTCATTTAATCATCGTACGACAACTTAGAATATCTTACGACTCTGTATGCCACATTAGCACCTTGAAGAGCATATTACTATAATGTACGATACCTCATAACTCGTAACAACACCTTACAGTACCGTAAGTAAACATAAAATCAATAATAAACCTAATGAATTCGTCTAATTCTTTTGAACATTGTATTACAAGTTAGGACATCTTAAGACACTATATGACTTATTAGCACGTTGAAAAGCACGTAAGTATGACGGAGGACGCCTTAAAGCTCCAAACAACACACTACAACACCGTACGAAACCATAAAACTCCACAATAAACCTAATGAAATTGTCCAAGTCCTTTCAAGATCGTACGATAACATCAGAACTTGTTACGACACTGTATGCGACATTAGCAACATGAAAAGCAATTTATAACAATGTGTGACGCGTTACAACTTCTAAGAACACCTTACGTCACCGTTCGAAAGATTAAAACTCCATAATAAACCTAATGAATTCCTCCGAGCCATTTAATCATCGTACGACAACTTAGAATATCTTACGACTTTGTATGCCACATTAGCACCTTGAAGAGCATGTTACTATAATGTACGATACCTCACAACTCGTAACAACACCTTACAATACCGTAAGTAAACATTAAAATCCATAATAAACCTAATGAATTCGTCCAAGTCTTTTGAACATCGTATTACAAGTTAGGACATCTTTAGACTCTATATGACATATTAGCACGTTGAAAAGCACGTAAGTATGACGTAGGACGCCTTAAAGCTGCAAAGAACACCTTACAACACCGTATGAAACCATAAAACTCCATAATAAACCAAATGAAATTGTCCAAGTCCTTTCAAGATCGTACGATAACATCAGGACTTGTTACGACACTGTATGCGACATTAGCAACATGAAAAGAAATTTATAATAATGTAGGACGCGTTACAACTTCTAAGAACACCTTACATCACCGTTTGAAAGATTAAAACTCCATAATAAACCTAATGAATTCCTCCGAGTCATTTAATCATCGTACGGTAACTTAGAATATCTTACGACTCTGTATGCCACATTAGCACCTTGAAGAGCATGTTACTATAATGTACGATACCTCACAACTCGTAACAACACCTTACAATATCGTAAGTAAACTTAAAATCTATAATAAACCTAATGAATTCTTCGGAGTCTTTTGAACATCGTATTACAAGTTAGGACATCTTAAGACACCATATGACATATTAGCACGTTGCAAAACACGTAAGTATGACGGAGGACGCCTTAAAGCACCAAACAACACATTACAACACCGTACGAAACCAAAAAACTCCATAATAAACCTAATGAAATTGTCCAAGTCCTTTCAAGATCGTACGATAACATCAGGACTTGTTACGACACTGTATGCGACATTAGCAACATGAAAATCAATTTATAACAATGTAGGACGCGTTACAACTTCTAAGAACACCTTACATCACCGTTCGAAAGATTAAAACTCCATAATAAACCTAATGAATTCCTCCGAGTCATTTAATCATCGTACGACAACTTAGAATATCTTACGACTCTGTATGCCACATTAGCACCTTGAAGAGAATATTACTATAATGTACGATACCTCATAACTCGTAACAACACCTTACAGTACCGTAAGTAAACATAAAATCAATAATAAACCTAATGAATTCGTCCAATTCTTTTGAACATCGTATTACAAGTTAGGACATCTTAAGACACTATATGACATATTAGCACGTTGAAAAGCACGTAAGTATGACGGGGGATGCCTTAAAGCTCCAAACAACACATTACAACACCGTACGAAACCATAAAACTCCATAATAAACCTAATGAAATTGTCCAAGTCCTTTCAAGATCGTACGATAACATCAGAACTTGTTACGATACTGTATGCGACATTAGCAACATGAAAAGCAATTTATAACAATGTGGGACGCCTTACAACTTCTAAGAACACCTTACATCACCGTTCGAAAGATTAAAACTCCATAATAAACCTAATGAATTCCTCCGACCAATTTAATCATCGTACGACAACTTAGAATATCTTACGACTCTGTATGCCACATTAGCACCTTGAAAAGCATGTTACTATAATGTACGATACTCACAACTCGTAAAAACACCTTACAATACCGTAAGTAAACATTAAAATCCATAATAAACCTAATGAATTCATCCAAGTCTTTTGAACATCGTATTACAAGTTAGGACATCTTTAGACTCTATATTATATATTAGCACGTTGAAAAGCATGTAAGTATGACGTAGGACGCCTTAAAGCTGCAAACAACACCTTACATCACCGTATGAAACCATAAAACTCCATAATAAACCTAATGAAATTGTCCAAGTCCTTTCAAGATCGTACGATAACATCATGACTTGTTACGACACTGTATGCGACATTAGCAACATGAAAAGCAATTTATAATAATGTAGGACGCGTTACAACTTCTGAGAACACCTTACATCACCGTTCGAAAGATTAAAACTCCATAATAAACCTAATGAATTCCTCCGAGTCATTTAATCATCGTACGACAACTTAGAATATCTTACGATTCTGTATGCCACATTAGCACCTTGAAGAGCATATTACTAAAATGTACGATACCCCATAACTCGTAACAACACCTTACAGTACCGTAAGTAAACATAAAATCAATAATAAACCTAATGAATTCGTCCAATTCTTTTGAACATCGTATTACAAGTTAGGACATCTTAAGACACTATATGACATATTAGCACGTTGAAAAGCACGTAAGTATGACGGAGGATGCCTTAAAGCTCCAAACAACACATTACAACACCGTACGAAACCATAAAACTCCATAATAAACCTAATGAAATTGTCCAAGTCCTTTCAAGATCGTACGATAACATCAGAACTTGTTACGACACTGTATGCGACATTATCAACATGAAAAGGAATTTATAACAATGTGGGACGCGTTACAACTTCTAAGAACACCTTACATCACCGTTCGAAAGATGAAAACTCCATAATAAACCTAATGTATTCCTCCGAGTCATTTAATCATCGTACGACAACTTAGAATATCTTACGACTCTGTATGCCACATTAGCACCTTGAAGAGCATATTACTATAATGTACGATACCTCATAACTCGTAACAACACCTTACAGTACCGTAAGTAAACATAAAATCAATAATAAACCTAATGAATTCGTCTAATTCTTTTGAACATTGTATTACAAGTTAGGACATCTTAAGACACTATATGACTTATTAGCACGTTGAAAAGCACGTAAGTATGACGGAGGACGCCTTAAAGCTCCAAACAACACACTACAACACCGTACGAAACCATAAAACTCCACAATAAACCTAATGAAATTGTCCAAGTCCTTTCAAGATCGTACGATAACATCAGAACTTGTTACGACACTGTATGCGACATTAGCAACATGAAAAGCAATTTATAACAATGTGTGACGCGTTACAACTTCTAAGAACACCTTACGTCACCGTTCGAAAGATTAAAACTCCATAATAAACCTAATGAATTCCTCCGAGCCATTTAATCATCGTACGACAACTTAGAATATCTTACGACTCTGTATGCCACATTAGCACCTTGAAGAGCATGTTACTATAATGTACGATACCTCACAACTCGTAACAACACCTTACAATACCGTAAGTAAACATTAAAATCCATAATAAACCTAATGAATTCGTCCAATTCTTTTGAACATCGTATTACAAGTTAGGACATCTTAAGACACTATATGACATATTAGCACGTTGAAAAGCACGTAAGTATGACGGAGGATGCCTTAAAGCTCCAAACAACACATTACAACACCGTACGAAACCATAAAACTCCATAATAAAGCTAATGAAATTGTCCAAGTCCTTTCAAGATCGTACGATAACATCAGAACTTGTTACGACAGTGTATGCGACATTAGCAACATGAAAAGAAATTTATAACAATGTGGGACGCGTTACAACTTCTAAGAACACCTTACATCACCCTTCGAAAGATTAAAAGCCATAATAAACCTAATGAATTCCTCCGAGTCATTTAATCATCGTACGACAACTTAGAATATCTTACGACTCTGTATGCCACATTAGCACCTTGAAGAGCATGTTACTATAATGTACGATACCTTACAACTCGTAACAACACCTTACAATACCGTAAGTAAACTTAAAATCAATAATAAACCTAATGAATTCTTCGGAGTCTTTTGAACATCGTATTACAAGTTAGGACATCTTAAGACACCATATGACATATTAGCACGTTGAAAATCACGTAAGTATGACGTAGGACGCCTTAAAGCTCCAAATAACACCTTACAACACCGTACGAAACCAAAAAACTCCATAATAAACCTAATGAAATTGTCCAAGTCCTTTCAAGATCGTACGATAACATCAGGACTTGTTACGACACTGTATGCGACATTAGCAACATGAAAAGCAATTTATAATAATGTAGGACGCGTTACAACTTCTAAGAACACCTTACATCACCGTTCGAAAGATTAAAACTCCATAATAAACCTAATGAATTCCTCCGAGTCATTTAATCATCGTACGACAACTTAGAATATCTTACGATTCTGTATGCCACATTAGCACCTTGAAGAGCATATTACTATAATGTACGATACCTCATAACTCGTAACAACACCTTACAGTACCGTAAGTAAACATAAAATCAATAATAAACCTAATGAATTCGTCCAATTCTTTTGAACATCGCATTACAAGTTAGGACATCTTAAGACACTATATGACATATTAGCACGTTGAAAAGCACGTAAGTATGACGGAGGATGCCTTAAAGCTCCAAACAACACATTACAACACCGTACGAAACCATAAAACTCCATAATAAACCTAATGAAATTGTCCAAGTCCTTTCAAGATCGTACGATAACATCAGAACTTGTTATGACAGTGTATGCGACATTAGCAACATGAAAAGCAATTTATAACAATGTGGGACGCGTTACAACTTCTAAGAACACCTTACATCACCGTTCGAAAGATTAAAACTCTATAATAAACCTAATGAATTCCTCCGAGCCATTTAATCATCGTACGAAAACTTAGAATATCTTACGACTCTGTATGCCACATTAGCACCTTGAAAAGCATGTTACTATAATGTACGATACTCACAACTCGTAACAACACCTTACAATACCGTAAGTAAACATTAAAATCCATAATAAACCTAATAAATTCGTCCAAGTCTTTTGAATATCGTATTACAAGTTAGGACATCTTTAGACTCTATATGACATATTAGCATGTTGAAAAGCACGTAAGTATGACGTATGACGCCTTAAAGCTGCAAACAACACCTTACAACACCGTATGAAACCATAAAACTCCATAATAAACCTAATGAAATTGTCCAAGTCCTTTCAAGATCGTACGATAACATTAGGACTTGTTACGACACTGTATGCGACATTAGCAACATGAAAAGCAATTTATAATAATGTAGGATGCATTACAACTTCTAGGAACACCTTACATCACCGTTCGAAAGATTAAAACTCCATAATAAACCTAATGAATTCCTCCGAGTGATTTAATCATCGTACGACAACTTAGAATATCTTACGACTCTGTATGCCACATTAGCACCTTGAAGAGCATGTTACTATAATGTAGGATACCTTACAACTCGTAACAACACCTTACAGTACCGTAAGTAAACATAAAATCAATAATAAACCTAATGAATTCGTCCAATTCTTTTGAACATCGCATTACAAGTTAGGACATCTTAAGACACTATATGACATATTAGCACGTTGAAAAGCACGTAAGTATGACGGAGGATGCCTTAAAGATCCAAACAACACATTACAACACCGTACGAAACCATAAAACTCCATAATAAACCTAATGAAATTGTCCAAGTCCTTTCAAGATCGTACGATAACATCAGAACTTGTTACGACAGTGTATGCGACATTAGCAACATGAAAAGCAATTTATAACAATGTGGGACGCGTTACAACTTCTAAGAACACCTTACATCACCGTTCGAAAGATTAAAACTCCATAATCAACCTAATGAATTCCTCCGAGTCATTTAATCATCGTACGACAACTTAGAATATCTTACGATTCTGTATGCCACATTAGCACCTTGAAGAGCATATTACTATAATGTACGATACCTCATAACTCGTAACAACACCTTACAGTACCGTAAGTAAACATAAAATCAATAATAAACCTAATGAATTCGTCCAATTCTTTTGAACATCGCATTACAAGTTAGGACATCTTAAGACACTATATGACATATTAGCACGTTGAAAAGCACGTAAGTATGACGGAGGATGCCTTAAAGCTCCAAACAACACATTACAACACCGTACGAAACCATAAAACTCCATAATAAACCTAATGAAATTGTCCAAGTCCTTTCAAGATCGTACGATAACATCAGAACTTGTTACGACAGTGTATGCGACATTAGCAACATGAAAAGCAATTTATAACAATGTGGGACGCGTTACAACTTCTAAGAACACCTTACATCACCGTTCGAAAGATTAAAACTCCATAATAACCCAAATGAATTCCTCCGAGCCATTTAATCATCGTACGAAAACTTAGAATATCTTACGACTCTGTATGCCACATTAGCACCTTGAAAAGCATGTTACTATAATGTACGATACTCACAACTCGTAACAACACCTTACAATACCATAAGTAAACATTAAAATCCATAATAAACCTAATAAATTCGTCCAAGTCTTTTGAACATCGTATTACAAGTTAGGACATCTTTAGACTCTATATGACATATTAGCATGTTGAAAAGCACGTAAGTATGACGTAGGACGCCTTAAAGCTGCAAACAACACCTTACAACACCGTATGAAACCATAAAACTCCATAATAAACCTAATGAAATTGTCCAAGTCCTTTCAAGATCGTACGATAACATCAGGACTTGTTACGACACTGTATGCGACATTAGCAACATGAAAAGCAATTTATAATAATGTAGGACGCGTTACAACTTCTAAGAACACCTTACATCACCGTTCGAAAGATTAAAACTCCATAATAAACCTAATGAATTCCTCCGAGTCATTTAATCATCGTACGACAACTTAGAATATCTTACGACTCTGTATGCCACATTAGCACCTTGAAGAGCATGTTACTATAATGTAGGATACCTTACAACTTGTAACAACACCTTACAATACCGTAAGTAAACTTAAAATCAATAATAAACCTAATGAATTCTTCGGAGTCTTTTGAACATCGTATTACAAGTTAGGACATCTTAAGACACCATATGACATATTAGCACGTTGAAAAGCACGTAAGTATGACGTAGGACGCCTTAAAGCTCAAAATAACACCTTACAACACCGTACGAAACCAAAAAACTCCATAATAAACCTAATGAAATTGTCCAAGTCCTTTCAAGATCGTACGATAACATCAGGACTTGTTACGACACTGTATGCGACATTAGCAACATGAAAAGCAATTTATAATAATGTAGGACGCATTACAACTTCTAAGAACACCTTACATCACCGTTCGAAAGATTAAAACTCCATAATAAACCTAATGAATTCCTCCGAGTCATTTAATCATCGTACGACAACTTAGAATATCTTACGATTCTGTATGCCACATTAGCACCTTGAAGAGCATATTACTATAATGTACGATACCTCATAACTCGTAACAACACCTTACAGTACCGTAAGTAAACATAAAATCAATAATAAACCTAATGAATTCGTCCAATTCTTTTGAACATCGCATTACAAGTTAGGACATCTTAAGACACTATATGACATATTAGCACGTTGAAAAGCACGTAAGTATGACGGAGGATGCCTTAAAGCTCCAAACAACACATTACAACACCGTACGAAACCATAAAACTCCATAATAAACCTAATGAAATTGTTCAAGTCCTTTCAAGATCGTACGATAACATCAGAACTTGTTACGACAGTGTATGCGACATTAGCAACATGAAAAGCAATTTATAACAATGTGGGACGCGTTACAACTTCTAAGAACACCTTACATCACCGTTCGAAAGATTAAAACTCCCTAATAAACCTAATGAATTCCTCCGAGCCATTTAATCATCGTACGAAAACTTAGAATATCTTACGACTCTGTATGCCACATTAGCACCTTGAAAAGCATGTTACTATAATGTACGATACTCACAACTCGTAACAACACCTTACAATACCGTAAGTAAACATTAAAATCCATAATAAACCTAATAAGTTCGTCCAAGTCTTTTGAACATCGTATTACAAGTTAGGACATGTTTAGACTCTATATGACATATTAGCATGTTGAAAAGCACGTAAGTATGACGTAGGACGCCTTAAAGCTGCAAACAACACCTTACAACACCGTATGAAACCATAAAACTCCATAATAAACCTAATGAAATTGTCCAAGTCCTTTCAAGATCGTACGATAACATCAGGACTTGTTACGACACTGTATGCGACATTAGCAACATGAAAAGCAATTTATAATAATGTAGGACGCGTTACAACTTCTAAGAACACCTTACATCACCGTTCGAAAGATTAAAACTCCATAATAAACCTAATGAATTCCTCCGAGTCATTTAATCATCGTACGACAACTTAGAATATCTTACGACTCTGTATGCCACATTAGCACCTTGAAGAGCATGTTACTATAATGTAGGATACCTTACAACTCGTAACAACACCTTACAATACCGTAAGTAAACTTAAAATCAATAATAAACCTAATGAATTCTTCGGAGTCTTTTGAACATCGTATTACAAGTTAGGACATCTTAAGACACCATATGACATATTAGCACGTTGAAAAGCACGTAAGTATGACGTAGGACGCCTTAAAGCTCCAAATAACACCTTACAACACCGTACGAAACCAAAAAACTCCATAATAAACCTAATGAAATTGTCCAAGTCCTTTCAAGATCGTACGATAACATCAGGACTTGTTACGACACTGTATGCGACATTAGCAACATGAAAAGCAATTTATAACAATGTTGGACGCGTTACAACTTCTAAGAACACCTTACATCACCGTTCGAAAGATTAAAACTCCATAATAAACCTAATGAATTCCTCCGAGTCATTTAATCATCGTACGACAACTTAGAATATCTTACGACTCTGTATGCCACATTAGCACCTTGAAGAGCATATTACTATAATGTACGATACCTCATAACTCGTAACAACACCTTACAGTACCGTAAGTAAACATAAAATCCATAATAAACCTAATGAATTCGTCCAATTCTTTTGAACATCGTATTACAAGTTAGGACATCTTAAGGCAGTATATGACATATTAGCACGTTGAAAAGCACGTAAGTATGACGGAGGATGCCTTAAAACTCCAAACAACACATTACAACACCGTACGAAACCATAAAACTCCATAATAAACCTAATGAAATTGTCCAAGTCCTTTCAAGATCGTACGATAACATCAGGACTTGTTACGACACTGTATGCGACATTAGCAACATGAAAAGCAATTTAAAACAATGTGGGACGCGTTACAACTTCAAAGAACACCTTACATCACCGTTCGAAAGATTAAAACTCCATAATAAACCTAATGAATTCCTCCGAGTCATTTAATCATCGTACGACAAGTTAGAATATCTTACGACTATGTATGGCACATTAGCACCTTGAAGAGCATATTACTATAATGTACGATACCTCATAACTCGTAACAACACCTTACAGTACCGTAAGTAAACATAAAATCAATAATAAACCTAATGAATTCGTCCAATTCTTTTGAACATCGTATTACAAGTTAGGACATCTTAAGACACTATATGACATATTAGCACGTTGAAAAGCACGTAAGTATGACGGAGGATGCCTTAAAGCTCCAAACAACACATTACAACACCGTACGAAACCATAAAACTCCATAATAAAGCTAATGAAATTGTCCAAGTCCTTTCAAGATCGTACGATAACATCAGAACTTGTTACGACAGTGTATGCGACATTAGCAACATGAAAAGCAATTTATAACAATGTGGGACGCGTTACAACTTCTAAGAACACCTTACATCACCGTTCGAAAGATTAAAACTCCATAATAAACCTAATGAATTCCTCCGAGTCATTTAATCATCGTACGACAACTTAGAATATCTTACGACTCTGTATGCCACATTAGCACCTTGAAGAGCATGTTACTATAATGTACGATACCTTACAACTCGTAACAACACCTTACAATAACGTAAGTAAACTTAAAATCAATAATAAACCTAATGAATTCTTCGGAGTCTTTTGAACATCGTATTACAAGTTAGGACATCTTAAGACACCATATGACATATTAGCACGTTGAAAAGCACGTAAGTATGACGTAGGACGCCTTAAAGCTCCAAATAACACCTTACAACACCGTACGAAACCAAAAAACTCCATAATAAACCTAATGAAATTGTCCAAGTCCTTTCAAGATCGTACGATAACATCAGGACTTGTTACGACACTGTATGCGACATTAGCAACATGAAAAGCAATTTATAACAATGTAGGACGCGTTACAACTTCTAAGAACACCTTACATCACCGTTCGAAAGATTAAAACTCCATAATAAACCTAATGAATTCCTCCGAGTCATTTAATCATCGTACGACAACTTAGAATATCTTACGAATCTGTATGCCACATTAGCACCTTGAAGAGCATATTACTATAATGTACGATACCTCATAACTCGTAACAACACCTTACAGTACCGTAAGTAAACATAAAATCCATAATAAACCTAATGAATTCGTCCAATTCTTTTGAACATCGTATTACAAGTTAGGACATCTTAAGACACTATATGGCATATTAGCACGTTGAAAAGCACGTAAGTATGACGGGGGATGCCTTAAAGCTCCAAACAACACATTACAACACCGTACGAAACCATAAAACTCCATAATAAACCTAATGAAATTGTCCAAGTCCTTTCAAGATCGTACGATAACATCAGAACTTGTTACGATACTGTATGCGACATTAGGAACATGAAAAGCAATTTATAACAATGTGGGACGCCTTACAACTTCTAAGAACACCTTACATCACCGTTCGAAAGATTAAAACTCCATAATAAACCTAATGAATTCCTCCGAGCCATTTAATCATCGTACGACAACTTAGAATATCTTACGACTCTGTATGCCACATTAGCACCTTGAAAAGCATGTTACTATAATGTACGATACTCACAACTCGTAAAATCACCTTACAATACCGTAAGTAAACATTAAAATCCATAATAAACCTAATGAATTCATCCAAGTCTTTTGAACATCATATTACAAGTTAGGACATCTTTAGACTCTATATTATATATTAGCACGTTGAAAAGCATGTAAGTATGACGTAGGACGCCTTAAAGCTGCAAAAAACACCTTACAACACCGTATGAAACCATAAAACTCCATAATAAACCTAATGAAAATGTCAAAGTCCTTTCAAGATCGTACGATAACATCAGGACTTGTTACGACACTGTATGCGACATTAGCAACATGAAAAGCAATTTATAATAATGTAGGACGCGTTACAACTTCTGAGAACACCTTACATCGCCGTTCGAAAGATTAAAACTCCATAATAAACCTAATGAATTCCTCCGAGTCATTTAATCATCGTACGACAACTTAGAATATCTTACGATTCTGTATGCCACATTAGCACCTTGAAGAGCATATTACTAAAATGTACGATACCTCATAACTCGTAACAACACCTTACAGTACCGTAAGTAAACAAAAAATCAATAATAAACCTAATGAATTCGTCCAATTCTTTTGAACATCGTATTACAAGTTAGGACATCTTAAGACACTATATGACATATTAGCACGTTGAAAAGCACGTAAGTATGACGGAGGATGCCTTAAAGCTCCAAACAACACATTACAACACCGTACGAAACCATAAAACTCCATAATAAACCTAATGAAATTGTCCAAGTCCTTTCATGATCGTACGATAACATCAGAACTTGTTACGACACTGTATGCGACATTATCAACATGAAAAGCAATTTATAACAATGTGGGACGCGTTACAACTTCTAAGAACACCTTACATCACCGTTCGAAAGATTAAAACTCCATAATAAACCTAATGAATTCCTCCGAGCCATTTAATCATCGTACGAAAACTTAGAATATCTTACGACTCTGTATGCCACATTAGCACCTTGAAGAGCATGTTACTATAATGTACGATACCTCACAACTCGTAACAACACCTTACAATACCGTAAGTAAACTTAAAATCAATAATAAACCTAATGAATTCTTCGGAGTCTTTTGAACATCGTATTACAAGTTAGGACATCTTAAGACACCATATGACATATTAGCACGTTGAAAAGCACGTAAGTATGACGTAGGACGCCTTAAAGCTACAAACAACACCTTACAACACCGTACGAAACCAAAAAACTCCATAATAAACCTAATGAAATTGTCCAAGTCCTTTCAAGATCGTACGATAACATCAGGACTTGTTACGACACTGTATCAGACATTAGCAACATGAAAAGCAATTTATAACAATGTAGGACGCGTTACAACTTCTAAGAACACCTTACATCACCGTTCGAAAGATTAAAACTCCATAATAAACCTAATGAATTCCTCCGAGTCATTTAATCATCGTACGACAACTTAGAATATCTTACGACTCTGTATGCCACATTAGCACCTTGAAGAGCATATTACTATAATGTACGATACCTCATAACTCGTAACAACACCTTACAGTACCGTAAGTAAACATAAAATCAATAATAAACCTAATGAATTCGTCCAATTCTTTTGAACATCGTATTACAAGTTAGGACATCTTAAGACACTATATGACATATTAGCACGTTGAAAAGCACGTAAGTATGACGGAGGATGCCTTAAAGCTCCAAACAACACATTACAACACCGTACGAAACCATAAAACTACATAATAAACCTAATGAAATTGTCCAAGTCCTTTCAAGATCGTACGATAACATCAGAACTTGTTACGACACTGTATGCGACATTATCAACATGAAAAGCAATTTATAACAATGTGGGACGCGTTACAACTTCTAAGAACACCTTACATCACCGTTCGAAAGATTAAAACTCCATAATAAACCTAATGAATTCCTCCGAGCCATTTAATCATCGTACGAAAACTTAGAATATCTTACGACTCTGTATGCCACATTAGCACCTTGAAAAGCATGTTACTATAATGTACGATACTCACAACTCGTAACAACACCTTACAATACCGTAAGTAAACATTAAAATCCATAATAAACCTAATGAATTCGTCCAAGTCTTTTGAACATCGTATTACAAGTTAGGACATCCTTAGACTCTATATGACATATTAGCACGTTGAAAAGCACGTAAGTATGACGTAGGACGCCTTAAAGCTGCAAACAACACCTTACAACACCGTATGAAACCATAAAACTCCCTAATAAACCTAATGAAATTGTCCAAGTCCTTTCAAGATCGTACGATAACATCAGGACTTGTTACGACACTGTATGCGACATTAGCAACATGAAAAGCAATTTATAATAATGTAGGACGCGTTACAACTTCTAAGAACATCTTACATCACCGTTCGAAAGATTAAAACTCCATAATAAACCTAACGAATTCCTCCGAGTCATTTAATCATCGTACGACAACTTAGAATATCTTACGACTCTGTATGCCACATTAGCACCTTGAAGAGCATGTTACTATAATGTACGATACCTCACAACTCGTAACAACACCTTACAATACCGTAAGTAAACTTAAAATCAATAATAAACCTAATGAATTCTTCGGAGTCTTTTGAACATCGTATTACAAGTTAGGACATCTTAAGACACTATATGACATATTAGCACATTGAAAAGCACGTAAGTATGACGGAGGATGCCTTAAAGCTCCAAACAACACATTACAACACCGTACGAAACCATAAAACTCCATAATAAACCTAATGAAATTGTCCAAGTCCTTTCAAGATCGTACGATAACATCAGAACTTGTTACGACACTGTATGCGACATTAGCAACATGAAAAGCAATTTATAACTGTGACATCTGCCCTAAACCCGAACCCGAACTCCCGACTCGAACCCGAAGTTGTTATCCGTTAAATTGTAATCGTATTTATTTTTCTTCAAAATGTAACGTTTATTAGCAACATTATGAATAAATGCAGTGGGTTTTACGTTATTCTCGTCTCAACTAAATAATCGTATTTACATCGCCAAACATTTATGAATATCAAATAAATATTGTTGGAACAATAAAACTTAAAATATATATATAAATATATATATATATATATAGTTCGTAAAAGAAAATTATTGAAAAACGTTGGACAAAAACACTCTTAAGTCTCGAAATAGTCTCGTAAGGGCTTAAACGAGCTAAAACTTTAAAAACGTTACTTATATAATTGTTACGTTTCAACTTAGTTAAGTTAGTTAGTTAATATATATATATATAATTAACTTTGGACTAAAATTGTCAACTTTTAAACTAGTAGTTAAAGTTAAAACTTAACTTGTCAAGAAATGAAACACGAGGGACCAGTTTTGAAACTATGTGTTTGACCCAAACCCCACCCCGTTGCCCCGTGTTTCCGACCTCCAACCTTTCCGGCCACGTTGGCCGGAGTTCATTTTCCGGCGACATCTAATCTCTCGTTTTAACACCTTAAAATCAAATAAAACCTATACAAAACCTTCGTATGCAAGATTCGAAACCCGTAACGCCTTCAATTCGTCGATTAACCAACACAAATCCATGATTTATTCAATTAAATTTCGGTTTCAAAAACCCACACAATCAAAACGGCTCATAACGCATCAAAACAGTAAATTCAATTAACCACAATCTTTATCTCGGCGTTTTGAGTTTGTAGCAACATTCAATTTGGTTTAACATACCGAATTAATCACTCATTTGACCACTCTTGTTCGTAACCTAACTCCAACTCAATCGGTATCTTCCAGACCACCAAAATACAATTAAACTGACCCAATCATTCCGCATCACTTGTACTTGCTCCCTGTTGATCCAATTCCTCTCAAGAACTCGCACGAATCAGTAAGTGATTTTCACTTTATAAGAACTTATTCGTTATCCAACGGCTATCAAATCACTTACATAATTTAAAATTGTGTTAGGGCTTTTGTTATTCGAATCACAAGGATTGTTTCTGCAAGAGTAATTGAATCATATCCACCTCTACGCACTGTTTTGATCTGGACTCGTTTGTGTTCGTGTTCTTCAAGTGAATCTGCTTCCAATCCATAAATCCAAGTAAGACCCTTACGTTAAAATGATCTATTTCATGCCCCGATTCCAAACCCAACATTCGTCTGTACTGGGGTTTTACAAATCATGATCAGTTTGATGGTTTTGTTCTTGGGTGTATGTAGGGGATGGGTTTTGTCATATAACAAAAGATTAAAACAATTAAAAACAGACGTTATAACCAAAGAAAGATGCTGGTTCAGTGGGTAAGTTGTTGGACTGTGGACGTGAAGACCGCGGTTCGAATCCCACTCCCAACACTCTCAGCTTATTTTTATTTAAGACTAAATTGATACGATAATTCCAATATAAAGCTAATGGGTTCGTATAATATGTCTATATTTTAATACAAAAATACAATTACGTTTCGTACCAAATTCCCAATTTACAATCTAAGACTCTAAATCCCAAATCCGAAACTCTAGATCTCGGATTTGTGATTTTGTTACTTTTTGGTTCGATTCTAAGTAGGATTTTTCCCGATTAATTAGGTGGTACCAATATCTGGAAAATCCTCGGTTCTCGTTAGCTACGTTTTTCGGTGATTCGATACTTATTGCAATTTCAAGGTGAGTAATCACGCTCCCCTTTTTACTGTTTTCGTTTTGGGGCTGAAATACGTGTTTCGATATTATTACGGTTTCGTTTCTTTTATTTATTTCAAAATGAGATCATTAGGATGTGTTAGTCTTGTATGGCCACATGATGCAAAATTATGTGTTAGTCAATAGTATTAGTATTATCTCGTAATTTCCACCGGTACGATATTAGCGCTAATGGCTTGACAAGACCACCTACACTTATTGGCCTAGTAGGTGATTTGACCCGGCGATTCGTTTGTGGTTTCGTTGGTTACTAGATTCTTATTGTGATGCTTGATACGATGTTGCTATGACCCTTTAGATGCGTAAACATTTATTGATAACAGATATTTCGGGACGGTTAAATGACGGTTAAACAGAAGTTATCAATATTTGTAACATGAGTGGTTCTCATGACTTGTTGCAAAAGTTACCCTACGGGGCACGAGGTTGCTTGGATTCGTTGTATGTTTCGTTGGTCATGGTTGAGTGATATTATGCAATTGCTATACACATAAGGATGCGAAACATAATCTATGATGATCTCGGGTTTTGTATTATGTACTATTAATTGTGTTTTACTCACTAGCTATTTCTTTAGCTAACTTATTTTACACGTTTTTCAGGTGGCGTTTGATTCAGTTTTGGTTCGAGACACGTAGGATGCTTCGGACCTAGAATAAAAAGAAAATAGACAATATTAAATTATCGGTTTCTGTTACGATTTTTATGACTATTGAATGTTCCTTTATGTCACGACATTATTGCTTAATTAATATTAAAATCTGCATTTAGTGTGCCATGTGCTTTGTACTTTGATATCCGATCCATTTGACGCGCCCGGTGTTTTCCGCCGCCGGGCGGGGTGTCACAGTTTGGTATCAGAGCCATGGTTATAGGGAACTAGGATAGGGTATTAGAAACACACCGACCTAGACTATAACCTAAGAGTCCTTAGTGCAAATAGATGTACTTAGGAATTCTTTTGGACTTATTGATTTCCTTTCTACGAACCTTTTTATGCTTTTCTTAATCTTATTTCTTATCCGATTTCGCGAAGGAGCTACAAGAGACTCGTCTGTGTGATTAGGATCTTTCTCTTTGTGGAATCTCGTCATCGTCTTAAGGGAGTTTGAAACGTAGGGGAACGTGTGCAATCTGGAAGGGGGAACGCCTGTATCACGAACATCCTGTCTAAGGCAAAGCATTTCGTATAAATCTCTTTAAGAGACCTGTATGCTTACCTGGGGATGTTCGAGATGAGTGTGAACCTATAGGCTAAAGCACGCCTTCTCGAATACGTTGAAAAACGAATTTAGCAATTTGATAAGTCTTAAGTGTCAAAACCCAGACACGTTCCTCAGCCTTCAAAATTGTATTTTTCTTGATGACTCTATGGTTTTCTTTACAACAAGTTACGTTATTTCTATGAATTTCTTTAATGTTTCTAAAGTTTCTAAGTGGTTTCTATGACACGTTTTAATGATTCTATGATGCTACAAGTACTAATACTATTTTATTTAATCAAAATTTTGTCACAACTTATGTTATCTCAATTTTGATCTAAGACTCATGAAATTCTTTTATCTTATCTTGTAGAATGACAACGAGACGCGAGCGACTTGCTAACACGATTGCAACTCAAATGGCCAACATTTTGCCTAATCTCGTGAACCAGCTTAACGCTGCCAAAGAACCTAAGACTCCCCATTGCACTCTCAAATACTTCAACTCTTGTGGTCCCACTAAATTTTTCGGTAACGAAGGGGCTACGGGTCTTCTCCAGTGGTACGAAAGTATGGAGAGTACCTTTGTGAATTGTGACTGCCCCGACAATTTCAAAGTCCGTTATGCCACGAGTGTCCTACAAAAGGGCGCTCTGACGTGGTGGAACGACGAGAAGCGTAGACGCGGTGAGAACGAAATCTCTGAGATGACATGGGATGAGTTCAAAACCGCAATGACCGACAAGTATTGCCCACCTTGTGAAATCCGAAAGCTCGAGGGTGAATTCTGGGCCCTCAAACAAGATAGTGGGGATAATGTGGCCTATAACGATCGGTTTTCTCAGCTTAGCACCTTATGTCCTAATATGGTTACTCCCGAATCTCGTGGGGTTGAGCAATACATCGGGGGTTTACCAATGACCATACAGGATGCGGTGTGGGGTAGTAAGCCCGAAACTGTAGGTGAGGCGATGACCATGGCGGGTCGTCTTACTGAAAATCATGTACGGGCAGGTACCTTAACTCGAAAAGGTGACAAAAAGCTTAAAGGTTCCTCTGGTAATGATTCTAAGCCTTCGGAAGGAGGTTCTCGCAAGGGTTCTAAGCCCGAATCGTCTTACAATTCTAAGAAGCGAAAGCTCGGTGCCACCAATTATGCTATTAATGCTCCTAATTCTCCGATGGCACCGCAGGGGGGGTTTTGTGAACCGAAAGCCATATACGGGGAATTTACCCAAATGCAACAAGTGTCCTTTTCATCATGCTCCCGAAATTCCGTGTCGAAAGTGTAGCATCTGTCAAAGTTTGGGGCACCTTGCCAAAGATTGTTACAATAATGCCAACAACAACAACAGGGTTATTCCGGGCCGGGCTTGCTATAATTGCGGTGATCCAACCCATTTCCGCAACAATTGCCCACAGCCCATCAATGTGAATGTGAACACGAATGCTAACGCAAATCAAGCGGGTCGTGCAAGGGCTTTCAATATTAATCCTAATCAAGCCCAAGCAAACAACGATGTGGTGAACGGTATGTTTCTTGTTAATGATCGTTATGCTTCCGTTTTATTTGATTCCGGTGCCGATAAGAGTTTTGTTTCCCTAGAATTTGCTTCTTCCTTAACTGTTAGTCGTATGGGCCTTGATAGACCTTATGTGGTAGAAGTAGCGAACGGGAAGGGTGTTTCTATTAGTTCTTATTATATGGGGTGTGTGCTTAATCTCTTGGGTCACGTCTTTCATGTTGATCTTTTGCCTATGACCCTCGGTAGTTTTGACGTTATTATCGGTATGGACTGGTTATCCGCTAACGGTGCGGAAATCTTGTGTCGGGAAAAGATTGTTCGAGTTCCTCTTCCAACGGGTCAAATTCTGAACATCTCGGGGGAGAAATCTTCTGTCGGTTTGAAACTCATGTCTTGTGTCGATGCTCAAAAATATTTGCGTAAGGGCTATGTTGCGTTCTTGGCTCGTGTTGAAGTTAAGAAATCAGAAGGAAAGAAACTCGAAGATATTCCAGTTGTGCGGGATTTTGCTGAGGTCTTTCCCGAGGACGTAACCGGTCTTCCACCCGCACGACAAGTTGAGTTCCGTATCGATCTGGTACCCGGTGCTACCCCTGTTGCGAAAGCTCCTTATCGTCTCGCACCTTCCGAACTCCAAGAGTTAGCCAGTCAACTCCAGGAGTTATCCGACAAAGGCTTCATTCGTCCGAGTTCCTCTCCATGGGGTGCTCCAATCTTGTTCGTCAAAAAGAAAGATGGTTCGTTCCGCATGTGTATCGATTATCGTGAGCTTAACAAACTCACCGTCAAAAATCGTTATCCTCTGCCGCGTATCGATGATCTCTTCGATCAACTCCAAGGTGCAACTTGCTTTTCTAAGATTGATCTTCGTTCTGGTTATCATCAATTGCGTGTTCACGAAGATGACATACCCAAAACTGCGTTTCGTACGCGGTACGGTCACTTCGAGTTCACAGTCATGCCTTTTGGCTTAACTAATGCACCTGCTGTTTTCATGGACTTGATGAACCGTGTGTGTCGACCGTTTCTGGATAAATTTGTTATCGTGTTTATTGACGATATTTTGATCTATTCCAAATCCAAATCTGACCATGAGCAACATCTTCGTACTATCCTCCAAATGCTTAAGCAAGAGCAACTCTATGCTAAGTTTTCTAAGTGTGAATTCTGGCTCAAGGAGGTTCAATTTCTGGGTCATATTGTTAACGAAAACGGGGTTCAAGTGGATCCCGCAAAAATCGAAACCGTCAAGAATTGGTCAGCACCTTCCACTCCCACCGAAATTCGTTCCTTTCTTGGTCTAGCGGGTTACTATCGTCGTTTCATTGCCAATTTTTCTAAGATTGTTGTTCCTCTCACATCCTTAACTTGTAAGAATGTACCTTTTGTGTGGGGTCCCGAGCAACAAAAAGCGTTCGATATTCTTAAAGACAAATTGTGTAACGCTCCGATTCTTACTCTTCTCGACGGTCATGAAGATCTTGTGGTGTATTGTGATGCTTCGAAACAGGGTCTTGGTTGTGTTCTCATGCAACGGGGTAAACTTATAGCTTATGCCTCGAGGCAACTCAAGGTTCATCAAAAGAACTACGCCACTCACGATCTTGAACTGGGTGCTGTGGTTTTTGCTTTCAAAATCTGGAGACATTATCTTTATGGTACTAAATGTCTCGTCTATACCGATCATAAAAGTCTGCAACATATTCTGAATCAGAAAGAGCTTAACATGAGGCAAAGACGTTGGGTTGAATTGTTGAACGATTATGATTGCGAAATCCGTTATCACCCCGGCAAAGCCAATGTCGTCGCCGATGCTCTTAGTCGTAAGGAGCACGTCATGCTTTCTTGTGTTTCTCTTCGTGTTGATCTTAAGTCTCAAATTCTTGAAGCTCAGCGTACCGTTGTTTCTGAGGGTACCTTTCGTGATGAGATGACCGTTGGTACCGATTTGCAGTTGGAAACTAAAACCGATGGTCTACTCTATTTTATGAATCGTATTTGGGTGCCTTCTCGGGGTAGTGTTCGTACTCTTATTTAGAATGAGGGTCACAAAAGTCGTCATTCCATTCATCCTGGTGCGGACAAAATGTATATGAGTCTTCGTCCTCATTATTGGTGGCCTGGGATGAAGAAGGATATCGCTTTGTACGTTTCTAAATGTTTGACTTGTTCGAGAGTTAAAGCCGAACATCAGCGTCCTTCCGGTCTTCTTGAGCAACCGGAAATTCCTGTTTGGAAATGGGAGAGTATAGCCATGGACTTCATTACAAAACTTCCTCCTTCTAATGGCTGTGACAGTATTTGGGTTATCGTGGATCGGTTAACGAAATCTGCTCATTTTCTTCCTATCAAGGAAACTTACTCGGCTGAAAAGCGTGCTCAACTCTATGTTAAAGAGATTGTTTGTCCTCATGGGGTGCCACTTGATATTATTTCCGACCGTGATGGTCGTTTCATGTCTCGTTTCTGGAAGGGTCTTCAGGATGCTATGGGTACTAAACTTAATCTCAGCACAGCTTATCATCCTCAAACGGATGGTCAAAGCGAGAGAACTATTCAAACTCTCGAAGATTTGCTTCGGTCTTGTGTGATTGACTTCAAGGGTAATTGGGATACTCATCTTGCGTTGATTGAATTTTTGTATAACAACAGTTATCATTCTAGCATTGATATGGCACCGTTCGAAGCTCTTTATGGTCGCAAATGTCGTTCTCCTCTATGTTGGACCGAAGTTGGTGACTCTCAGATTACCGGACCCGAATTGATTCAAGAGACCACCGATAAGATCTGAAAGATCCGTGAAAACCTTCTAGCAGCTCGAAATCGCCAAAAGTACTACGCCGATAAAAAGCGAAAGCCTATGGAATATGAAATTGGTGATATGGTTTTGCTTAAATTGTCTCCATGGAAGGGAGTTTTCCGTTTCGGTAAGAAGGGAAAGCTAGCTCCTCGATATGTGGGACCGTTCAAAGTTCTGAAGAGAGTCGGCAGAGTTTCTTATGAGTTGGAACTACCCGAGGAATTGGGTGGTGTTCATCCCGTGTTTCATGTTTCTAATTTGAAGAAATGTTTATCCAACGAGAATCTCATCGTGCCTATCGACGATATCCAAATAGATGAATCGATGCAATTCATTGAACGGCCATTAGAAATAATGGACCGTGAAGTCAAGCAACTCAAGCGAAGCCGGATACCGATAGTCAAAGTTCGTTGGGAGTCAAAGCGTGGTCCTGAGTTTACTTGGGAACGTGAGGACCAAATGAAAGCCAAGTATCCGCATCTCTTTGCTACATCTTCTTCTACTTCGGTTTGAGCAATTTCGGGACGAAATTTCTATAAGGAGGGGAGACTGTGACATCTGCCCTAAACCCGAACCCGAACTCCCGACTCGAACCCGAAGTTGTTATCCGTTAAATTGTAATCGTATTTATTTTTCTTCAAAATGTAACGTTTATTAGCAACATTATGAATAAATGCAGTGGGTTTTACGTTATTCTCGTCTCAACTAAATAATCGTATTTACATCGCCAAACATTTATGAATATCAAATAAATATTGTTGGAACAATAAAACTTAAAATATATATATAAATAAATATATATATATATAGTTCGTAAAAGAAAATTATTGAAAAACGTTGGACAAAAACACTCTGAAGTCTCGAAATAGTCTCGTAAGGGCTTAAACGAGCTAAAACTTTAAAAACGTTACTTATATAATTGTTACGTTTCAACTTAGTTAAGTTAGTTAGTTAATATATATATATAATTAACTTTGGACTAAAATTGTCAACTTTTAAACTAGTAGTTAAAGTTAAAACTTAACTTGTCAAGAAATGAAACACGAGGGACCAGTTTTGAAACTATGTGTTTGACCCAAACCCCACCCCGTTGCCCCGTGTTTCCGACCTCCAACCTTTCCGGCCACGTTGGCCGGAGTTCATTTTCCGGCGACATCTAATCTCTCGTTTTAACACCTTAAAATCAAATAAAACCTATACAAAACCTTCGTATGCAAGATTCGAAACCCGTAACGCCTTCAATTCGTCGATTAACCAACACAAATCCATGATTTATTCAATTAAATTTCGGTTTCAAAAACCCACACAATCAAAACGGCTCATAACGCATCAAAACAGTAAATTCAATTAACCACAATCTTTATCTCGGCGTTTTGAGTTTGTAGCAACATTCAATTTGGTTTAACATACCGAATTAATCACTCATTTGACCACTCTTGTTCGTAACCTAACTCCAACTCAATCGGTATCTTCCAGACCACCAAAATACAATTAAACTGACCCAATCATTCCGCATCACTTGTACTTGCTCCCTGTTGATCCAATTCCTCTCAAGAACTCGCACGAATCAGTAAGTGATTTTCACTTTATAAGAACTTATTCGTTATCCAACGGCTATCAAATCACTTACATAATCTAAAATTGTGTTAGGGCTTTTGTTATTCGAATCACAAGGATTGTTTCTGCAAGAGTAATTGAATCATATCCACCTCTACGCACTGTTTTGATCTGGACTCGTTTGTGTTCGTGTTCTTCAAGTGAATCTGCTTCCAATCCATAAATCCAAGTAAGACCCTTACGTTAAAATGATCTATTTCACGCCCCGATTCCGAACCCAACATTCGTCTGTACTGGGGTTTTACAAATCATGATCAGTTTGATGGTTTTGTTCTTGGGTGTATGTAGGGGATGGGTTTTGTCATATAACAAAAGATTAAAACAATTAAAAACAGACGTTATAACCAAAGAAAGATGCTGGTTCAGTGGGTAAGTTGTTGGACTGTGGACGTGAAGACCGCGGTTCGAATCCCACTCCCAACACTCTCAGCTTATTTTTATTTAAGACTAAATTGATACGATAATTCCAATATAAAGCTAATGGGTTCGTATAATATGTCTATATTTTAATACAAAAATACAATTACGTTTCGTACCAAATTCCCAATTTACAATCTAAGACTCTAAATCCCAAATCCGAAACTCTAGATCTCGGATTTGTGATTTTGTTACTTTTTGGTTCGATTCTAAGTTAGGATTTTTCCCGATTAATTAGGTGGTACCAATATCTGGAAAATCCTCGGTTCTCGTTAGCTACGTTTTTCGGTGATTCGATACTTATTGCAATTTCAAGGTGAGTAATCACGCTCCCCTTTTTACTGTTTTCGTTTTGGGGCTGAAATACGTGTTTCGATATTATTACGGTTTCGTTTCTTTTATTTATTTCAAAATGAGATCATTAGGATGTGTTAGTCTTGTATGGCCACAGGATGCAAAATTATGTGTTAGTCAATAGTATTAGTATTATCTCGTAATTTCCACCGGTACGATGTTAGCGCTAATGGCTTGACAAGCCCACCTACACTTATTGGCCTAGTAGGTGATTTGACCCGGCGATTCGTTTGTGGTTTCGTTGGTTACTAGATTCTTATTTTGATGCTTGATACGATGTTGCTATGACCCTTTAGATGCGTAAACATTTATTGATAACAGATATTTCGGGACGGTTAAATGACGGTTAAACAGAAGTTATCAATATTTGTAACATGAGTGGTTCTCATGACTTGTTGCAAAAGTTACCCTACGGGGCACGAGGTTGCTTGGATTCGTTGTATGTTTCGTTGGTCATGGTTGAGTGATATTATGCAATTGCTATACACATAAGGATGCGAAACATAATCTATGATGATCTCGGGTTTTGTATTATGTACTATTAATTGTGTTTTACTCACTAGCTATTTCTTTAGCTAACTTATTTTACACGTTTTTTCAGGTGGCGTTTGATTCAGTTTTGGTTCGAGACACGTAGGATGCTTCGGACCTAGAATAAAAAGAAAATAGACAATATTAAATTTTCGGTTTCTGTTACGATTTTTATGACTATTGAATGTTCCTTTATGTCACGACATTATTGCTTAATTAATATTAAAATCTGCATTTAGTGTGCCATGTGCTTTGTACTTTGATATCCGATCCATTAGACGCGCCCGGTGTTTTCCGCCGCCGGGCGGGGTGTCACAATAACAATGTGGGACGCGTTACAACTTCTAAGAACACCTTACATCACCGTTCGAAAGATTAAAACTCCATAATTAACCTAATGAATTCCTCCGAGCCATTTAATCATCGTACGAAAACTTAGAATATCTTACGACTCTGTATGCCACATTAGCACCTTGAAAAGCATGTTACTATAATGTACGATACTCACAACTCGTAACAACACCTTACAATACCGTAAGTAAACATTAAAATCCATAATAAACCTAATAAATTCGTCCAAGTCTTTTGAACATCGTATTACAAGTTAGGACATCTTTAGACTCTATATGACATATTAGCACGTTGAAAAGCACGTAAGTATGAGGTAGGACGCCTTAAAGCTGCAAACAACACCTTACAACACCGTATGAAACCATAAAACTCCATAATAAACCTAATGAAATTGTCCAAGTCCTTTCAAGATCGTACGTTAACATCAGGACTTGTTATGACACTGTATGCGACATTAGCAACATGAAAAGCAATTTATAATAATGTAGGACGCGTTACAACCTCTAAGAACACCTTACATCACCGTTCGAAAGATTAAAACTCCATAATAAACCTAATGAACTCCTCCGAGTCATTTAATCATCGTACGACAACTTAGAATATCTTACGACTCTGTATGCCACATTAGCACCTTGAAGAGCATGTTACTATAATGTACGATACCTCACAACTCGTAACAACACCTTACAATACCGTAAGTAAACTTAAAATCAATAATAAACCTAATGAATTCTTCGGAGTCTTTTGAACATCGTATTACAAGTTAGGACATCTTAAGACACCATATGACATATTAGCACGTTGAAAAGCACGTAAGTATGACGTAGGACGCCTTAAAGCTCCAAACAACACCTTACAACACCGTACGAAACCAAAAAACTCCATAATAAACCTAATGAAATTGTCCAAGTCCTTTCAATATCGTACGATAACATCAGGACTTGGTACAACACTGTATGCGACATTAGCAACATGAAAAGCAATTTATAACAATGTAGGACGCGTTACAACTTCTAAGAACACCTTACATCACCGTTCGAAAGATTAAAACTCCATAATAAACCTAATGAATTCCTCTGAGTCATTTAATCATCGTACGACAACTTAGAATATCTTACGACTCTGTATGCCACATTAGCACCTTGAAGAGCATATTACTATAATGTACGATACCTCATAACTCGAAACAACACCTTACAGTACCGTAAGTAAACATAAAATCCATAATAAACCTAATGAATTCGTCCAATTCTTTTGAACATCGTATTACAAGTTAGGACATCTTAAGACACTATATGACATATTAGCACGTTGAAAAGCACGTAAGTATGACGGAGGATGCCTTAAAGCTCCAAACAACACATTACAACACCGTACGAAACCATAAAACTACATAATAAACCTAATGAAATTGTCCAAGTCCTTTCAAGATCGTACGATAACATCAGAACTTGTTACGACACTATATGCGACATTAGCAACATGAAAAGCAATTTAAAACAATGTGGGATGCGTTACAACTTCTAAGAACACCTTACATCACCGTTCGAAAGATTAAAACTCCATAATAAACCTAATGAATTCCTCCGAGTCATTTAATCATCGTACGACAACTTAGAATATCTTACGACTCTGTATGCCACATTAGCACCTTGAAGAGCATATTACTATAATGTACGATACCTCATAACTCGTAACAACACCTTACAGTACCGTAAGTAAACATAAAATCAATAATAAACCTAATGAATTCGTCCAATTCTTTTGAACATCGTATTACAAGTTAGGACATCTTACGACACTATATGACATATTAGCACGTTGAAAAGCACGTAAGTAAGACGGAGGATGCCTTAAAGCTCCAAACAACACATTACAACACCGTACGAAACCATAAAACTCCATAATAAACCTAATGAAATTGTCCAAGTCCTTTCAAGATCGTACGATAACATCAGAACTTGTTACGACACTGTATGCGACATTAGCAACATGAAAAGCAATTTATAACAATGTGGGACGCGTTACAACTTCTAAGAACACCTTACATCACCGTTCGAAAGATTAAAACTCCATAATAAACCTAATGAATTCCTCCGAGCCATTTAATCATCGTACGAAAACTTAGAATATCTTACGACTCTGTATGCCACATTAGCACCTTGAAAAGCATGTTACTATAATGTACGATACTCACAACTCGTAGCAACACCTTACAATACCGTAAGTAAACATTAAAATCCATAATAAACCTAATGAATTCGTCCAAGTCTTTTGAACATCGTATTACAAGTTAGGACATCTTTAGACTCTATATGACATATTAGCACGTTGAAAAGCACGTAAGTATGACGGAGGACGCCTTAAAGCTCCAAACAACACATTACAATACCGTACGAAACCATAAAACTCCATAATAAACCTAATGAATTTGTCCAAGTCCTTTCAAGATCGTACGTTAACATCTGGACTTGTTACGACACTGTATGCGACATTAGCAACATGAAAAGCAATTTATAATAATGTAGGACGCGTTACAACTTCTAAGAACACCTTACATCACCGTTCGAAAGATTAAAACTCCATAATAAACCTAATGAATTCCTCCGAGTCATTTAATCATCGTACGACAACTTAGAATATCTTACGACTCTATATGCCACATTACCACCATGAAGAGCATGTTACTATAATGTACGATACCTCACAACTCGTAACAACACCTTACAATACCGTAAGTAAACATAAAATCGATAATAAACCTAATGAATTCTTCCGAGTCTTTTGAACATCGTATTACAAGTTAGGACATCTTAAGACACTATATGACATATTAGCACGTTGGAAAGCACGTAAGTATGACGGAGGACGCCTTAATGCTCTAAACAACACATTACAATACCGTACGAAACCATAAAACTCCATAATAAACCTAATGAAATTGTCCAAGTCCTTTCAAGATCGTACGATAACATCAGAACTTGTTACGACACTGTATGCGACATTAGCAACATGAAAAGCAATTTATAACAATGTGGGACGCGTTACAACTTCTAAGAACACCTTACATCACCGTTCGAAAGATTAAAACTCCATAATAAACCTAATGAATTCCTCCGAGCCATTTAATCATCGTACGAAAACTTAGAATATCTTACGACTCTGTATGCCACATTAGCACCTTGAAAAGCATGTTACTATAATGTACGATACTCACAACTCGTAGCAACACCTTACAATACCGTAAGTAAACATTAAAATCCATATTAAACCTAATGAATTCGTCCAAGTCTTTTGAACATCGTATTACAAGTTAGGACATCTTTAGACTCTATATGACATATTAGCACGTTGAAAAGCACGTAAGTATGACGGAGGACGCCTTAAAGCTCCAAACAACACATTACAATACCGTACGAAACCATAAAACTCCATAATAAACCTAATGAATTTGTCCAAGTCCTTTCAAGATCGTACGTTAACATCTGGACTTGTTACGACACTGTATGCGACATTAGCAACATGAAAAGCAATTTATAATAATGTAGGACGCGTTACAACTTCTAAGAACACCTTACATCACCGTTCGAAAGATTAAAACTCCATAATAAACCTAATGAATTCCTCCGAGTCATTTAATCATCGTACGACAACTTAGAATATCTTACGACTCTGTATGCCACATTACCACCATGAAGAGCATGTTACTATAATGTACGGTACCTCACAACTCGTAACAACACCTTACAATACCGTAAGTAAACATAAAATCGATAATAAACCTAATGAATTCTTCCGAGTCTTTTGAACATCGTATTACAAGTTAGGACATCTTAAGACACTATATGACATATTAGCACGTTGGAAAGCACGTAAGTATGATGGAGGACGCCTTAATGCTCCAAACAACACATTACAATACCGTACGAAACCATAAAACTCCATAATAAACCTAATGAAATTGTCCAAGTCCTTTCAAGATCGTACGATAACATCTGGACTTGTTACGACACTGTATGCGACATTAGCAACATGAAAAGCAATTTATAATAATGTAGGACGCGTTACAACTTCTAAGAACACCTTACATCACCGTTCGAAAGATTAAAACTCCATAATAAACCTAATGAATTCCTCCGAGTCATTTAATCATCGTACTACAACTTAGAATATCTTACGACTCTGTATGCCACATTAGCACCTTGAAAAAGCATGTTACTATAATGTACGATACTCACAACTCGTAACAACACCTTACAATACCGTAAGTAAACATTAAAATCCATAATAAACCTAATGAATTCGTCCAAGTCTTGTGAACATCGTATTACAAGTTAGGACATCTTTAGACTCTATATGACATATTAGCACGTTGAAAAGCATGTAAGTATGACGTAGGACGCCTTAAAGCTGCAAACAACACCTTACAACACCGTATGAAACCATAAAACTCCATAATAAACCTAATGAAATTGTCCAAGTCCTTTCAAGATCGTACTATAACATCAGGACTTGTTACGACACTGTATGCGACATTAACAACAAGAAAAGCAATTTATAATAATGTAGGACGCGTTACAACTTCTAAGAACACCTTACATTACCGTTCGAAAGATTAAAACTCCATAATAAACCTAATGAATTCCTCTGAGTCATTTAATCATCGTACGACAACTTAGAATATCTTACGACTCTGTATGCCACATTAGCACCATGAAGAGCATGTTACTATAATGTACGATACCTCACAACTCGTAACAACACCTTACAGTACCGTAAGTAAACATAAAATCTATAATAAACCTAATGAATTCTTCCGAGTCTTTTGAACAACGTATTACAAGTTAGGACATCTTAAGACACTATATGACATATTAGCACGTTGGAAAGCACGTAAGTATGACGGAGGACGCCTTAAAGCTCCAAACAACACATTACAATACCGTACGAAACCATAAAACTCCATAATAAACCTAATGAAATTGTCCAAGTCCTTTCAAGATCGTACGATAACATCTGGACTTGTTACGACACAGTATGCGACATTAGCAACATGAAAAGCAATTTATAATAATGTAGGACGCTTTACAACTTCTAAGAACACCTTACATCACCGTTCGAAAGATTAAAACTCCATAATAAATCTAATGAATTCCTCCGAGTCATTTAATCATCGTACGACAACTTAGAATATCTTACGACTCTGTATGCCACATTAGCACCTTGAAAAGCATGTTACTATAATGTACGATACTCACAACTCGTAACAACACCTTACAATACCGTAAGTAAACATTAAAATCCATAATAAACCTAATGAATTCGTCCAAGTCTTGTGAACATCGTATTACAAGTTAGGACATCTTTAGACTCTATATGACATATTAGCACGTTGAAAAGCACGTAAGTATGACGTAGGACGCCTTAAAGCTGCAAACAACACCTTACAACACCGTATGAAACCATAAAACTCCATAATAAACCTAATGAAATTGTCCAAGTCCTTTCAAGATCGTACTATAACATCAGGACTTGTTACGACACTGTATGCGACATTAACAACATGAAAAGCAATTTATAATAATGTAGGACGCGTTACAACTTCTAAGAACACCTTACATCACCGTTCGAAAGATTAAAACTCCATAATAAACCTAATGAATTCCTCTGAGTCATTTAATCATCGTACGACAACTTAGAATATCTTACGACTCTGTATGCCACATTAGTACCATGAAGAGCATGTTACTATAATGTACGATACCTCACAACTCGTAACAACACCTTACAGTACCGTAAGTAAACATAAAATCTATAATAAACCTAATGAATTCTTCCGAGTCTTTTGAACAACGTATTACAAGTTAGGACATCTTAAGACAGTATATGACATATTAGCACGTTGGAAAGCACGTAAGTATGACGGAGGACGCCTTAAAGCTCCAAACAACACATTACAATACCGTACGAAACCATAAAACTCCATAATAAACCTAATGAAATTGTCCAAGTCCTTTCAAGATCGTACGATAACATCTGGACTTGTTACGACACAGTATGCGACATTAGCAACATGAAAAGCAATTTATAATAATGTAGGACGCGTTACAACTTCTAAGAACACCTTACATCACCGTTCGAAAGATTAAAACTCCATAATAAACCTAATGAATTCCTCCGAGTCATTTAATCATCGTACGACAACTTAGAATATCTTACGACTCTGTATGCCACATTAGCACCTTGAAAAGCATGTTACTATAATGTACGATACTCACAACTCGTAACAACACCTTACAATACCGTAAGTAAACATTAAAATCCATAATAAACCTAATGAATTCGTCGAAGTCTTGTGAACATCGTATTACAAGTTAGGACATCTTTAGACTCTATATGACATATTAGCACGTTGAAAAGCACGTAAGTATGACGTAGGACGCCTTAAAGCTGCAAACAACACCTTACAACACCGTATGAAACCATAAAACTCCATAATAAACCTAATGAAATTGTCCAAGTCCTTTCAAGATCGTACTATAACATCAGGACTTGTTACGACACTGTATGCGACATTAACAACATGAAAAGCAATTTATAATAATGTAGGACGCGTTACAACTTCTAAGACCACCTTACATCACCGTTCGAAAGATTAAAACTCCATAATAAACCTAATGAATTCCTCCGAGTCATTTAATCATCGTACGACAACTTAGAATATCTTACGACTCTGTATGCCACATTAGCACCTTGAAAAGCATGTTACTATAATGTACGATACCTCACAACTCGTAACAACACCTTACAGTACCGTAAGTAAACATAAAATCTATAATAAACCTAATGAATTCTTCCGAGTCTTTTGAACAACGTATTACAAGTTAGGACATCTTAAGACACTATATGACATATTAGCACGTTGGAAAGCACGTAAGTATGACGGAGGACGCCTTAAAGCTCCAAACAACACATTACAATACCGTACGAAACCATAAAACTCCATAATAAACCTAATGAAATTGTCCAAGTCCTTTCAAGATCGTACGATAACATCTGGACTTGTTACGACACAGTATGCGACATTAGCAACATGAAAAGCAATTTATAATAATGTAGGACGCGTTACAACTTCTAAGAACACCTTACATCACCGTTCGAAAGATTAAAACTCCATAATAAACCTAATGAATTCCTCCGAGTCATTTAATCATCGTACGACAACTTAGAATATCTTATGACTCTGTATGCCACATTAGCACCTTGAAAAGCATGTTACTATAATGTACGATACTCACAACTCGTAACAACACCTTACAATACCGTAAGTAAACATTAAAATCCATAATAAACCTAATGAATTCGTCGAAGTCTTGTGAACATCGTATTACAAGTTAGGACATCTTTAGACTCTATATGACATATTAGCACGTTGAAAAGCACGTAAGTATGACGTAGGACGCCTTAAAGCTGCAAACAACACCTTACAACACCGTATGAAACCATAAAACTCCATAATAAACCTAATGAAATTGTCCAAGTCCTTTCAAGATCGTACTATAACATCAGGACTTGTTACGACACTGTATGCGACATTAACAACATGAAAAGCAATTTATAATAATGTAGGACGCGTTACAACTTCTAAGACCACCTTACATCACCGTTCGAAAGATTAAAACTCCATAATAAACCTAATGAATTCCTCCGAGTCATTTAATCATCGTACGACAACTTAGAATATCTTACGACTCTGTATGCCACATTAGCACCTTGAAAAGCATGTTACTATAATGTACGATACCTCACAACTCGTAACAACACCTTACAGTACCGTAAGTAAACATAAAATCTATAATAAACCTAATGAATTCTTCCGAGTCTTTTGAACAACGTATTACAAGTTAGGACATCTTAAGACACTATATGACATATTAGCACGTTGGAAAGCACGTAAGTATGACGGAGGACGCCTTAAAGCTCCAAACAACACATTACAATACCGTACGAAACCATAAAACTCCATAATAAACCTAACGAAATTGTCCAAGTCCTTTCAAGATCGTACGATAACATCTGGACTTGTTACGACACAGTATGCGACATTAGCAACATGAAAAGCAATTTATAATAATGTAGGACGCGTTACAACTTCTAAGAACACCTTACATCACCGTTCGAAAGATTAAAACTCCATAATAAACCTAATGAATTCCTCCGAGTCATTTAATCATCGTACGACAACTTAGAATATCTTACGACTCTGTATGCCACATTAGCACCTTGAAAAGCATGTTACTATAATGTACGATACTCACAACTCGTAACAACACCTTACAATACCGTAAGTAAACATTAAAATCCATAATAAACCTAATGAATTCGTCGAAGTCTTGTGAACATCGTATTACAAGTTAGGACATCTTTAGACTCTATATGACATATTAGCACGTTGAAAAGCACGTAAGTATGACGTAGGACGCCTTAAAGCTGCAAACAACACCTTACAACACCGTATGAAACCATAAAACTCCATAATAAACCTAATGAAATTGTCCAAGTCCTTTCAAGATCGTACTATAACATCAGGACTTGTTACGACACTGTATGCGACATTAACAACATGAAAAGCAATTTATAATAATGTAGGACGCGTTACAACTTCTAAGAACACCTTACATCACCGTTCGAAAGATTAAAACTCCATAATAAACCTAATGAATTCCTCGGAGTCATTTAATCATCGTACGACAACTTAGAATATCTTACGACTTTGTATGCCACATTAGCACCATGAAGAGCATGTTACTATAATGTACGATACTCACAACTCGTAACAACACCTTACAGTACCGTAAGTAAACATAAAATCTATAATAAACCTAATGAATTCTTCCGAGTCTTTTGAACAACGTATTACAAGTTAGGACATCTTAAGACACTATATGACATATTAGCACGTTGGAAAGCACGTAAGTATGACGGAGGACGCCTTAAAGCTCCAAACAACACATTACAATACCGTACGAAACCATAAAACTCCATAATAAACCTAATGAAATTGTCCAAGTCCTTTCAAGATCGTACGATAACATCTGGACTTGTTACGACACAGTATGCGACATTAGCAACATGAAAAGCAATTTATAATAATGTAGGACGCGTTACAACTTCTAAGAACACCTTACATCACCGTTCGAAAGATTAAAACTCCATAATAAACCTAATGAATTCCTCCGAGTCATTTAATCATCGTACGACAACTTAGAATATCTTACGACTCTGTATGCCACATTAGCACCTTGAAAAGCATGTTACTATAATGTACGATACCTCACAACTCGTAACAACACCTTACAGTACCGTAAGTAAACATAAAATCTATAATAAACCTAATGAATTCTTCCGAGTCTTTTGAACATCGTATTACAAGTTAGGACATCTTAAGACACTATATGACATATTAGCACGTTGAAAAGCACGTAAGTCTGACGGAGGACGCCTTAAAGCTCCAAACAACACATTACAATACCGTACGAAACCATAAAACTCCATAATAAACCTAATGAATTTGTCCAAGTCCTTTCAAGATCGTACGATAACATCTGGACTTGTTACGACACTGTATGCGACATTAGCAACATGAAAAGCAATTTATAATAATGTAGGACGCGTTACAACTTCTAAGAACACCTTACATCACCGTTCGAAAGATTAAAACTCCATAATAAACCTAATGAATTCCTCCGAGTCATTTAATCATCGTACGACAACTTAGAATATCTTACGACTCTGTATGCCACATTAGCACCTTGAAAAGCATGTTACTATAATGTACAATACTCACAACTCGTAACAACACCTTACAATACCGTAAGTAAACATTAAAATCCATAATAAACCTAATGAATTCGTCCAAGTCTTGTGAACATCGTATTACAAGTTAGGACATCTTTAGACTCTATATGACATATTAGCACGTTGAAAAGCACGTAAGTATGACGTAGGACGACTTAAAGCTGAAAACAACACCTTACAACACCGTATGAAACCATAAAACTCCATAATAAACCTAATGAAATTGTCCAAGTCCTTTCAAGATCGTACTATAACATCAGGACTTGTTACGACACTGTATGCGACATTAACAACATGAAAAGCAATTTATAATAATGTAGGACGCGTTACAACTTCTAAGAACACCTTACATCACCGTTCGAAAGATTAAAACTCCATAATAAACCTAATGAATTCCTCTGAGTCATTTAATCATCGTACGACAACTTAGAATATCTTACGACTCTGTATGCCACATTAGCACCATGAAGAGCATGTTACTATAATGTACGATACCTCACAACTCGTAACAACACCTTAAAGTACCGTAAGTAAACATAAAATCTATAATAAACCTAATGAATTCTTCCGAGTCTTTTGAACATCGTATTACAAGTTAGGACATCTTAAGACACTATATGACATATTAGCACGTTAAAAAGCACGTAAGTATGACGGAGGACGCCTTAAAGCTCCAGACAACACATTACAATATCGTACGAAACCATAAAACTCCATAATAAACCTAATGAAATTGTCCAAGTCCTTTCAAGATCGTACGATAACATCTGGACTTGTTACGACACTATATGCGACATTAGCAACATGAAAAGCAATTTATAATAATGTAGGACGCGTTACAACTTCTAAGAACACCTTACATCACCGTTCGAAAGATTAAAACTCCATAATAAACCTAATGAATTCCTCCGAGTCATTTAATCATCGTACGACAACTTAGAATATCTTACGATTCTGTATGCCACATTAGCACCTTGAAAAGCATGTTACTATAATGTACGATACTCACAACTCGTAACAACACCTTACAATACCGTAAGTAAACATTAAAATCCATAATAAACCTAATGAATTCGTCCGAGTCTTTTGAACATCTTATTACAAGTTAGGACATTGTTAGACTCTATATGACATATTAGCACGTTGAAAAGCACGTAAGTATGACGTAGGACACCTTAAAGCTCCAAACAACACCTTACAACACCGTATGAAACCATAAAACTCCATAATAAACCTAATGAAATTGTCCAAGTCCTTTCAAGATCGTACGATAACATCAGGACTTGTTACGACACTGTATGCGACATTAGCAACATGAAAAGCAATTTATAATAAGGTAGGACGCGTTACAACTTCTAAGAACACCTTACATCACCGTTCGAAAGATTAAAACTCCATAATAAACCTAATGAATTCCTCCGAGTCATTTAATCATCGTACGACAACTTAGAATATCTTATGACTCTGTATGCCACATTAGCACCTTGAAGAGCATGTTACTATAATGTACGATACCTCACAACTCGTAACAACACCTTACAGTACCGTAAGTAAACATAAAATCCATAATAAACCTAATGAATTCGTCCGAGTCTTTTGAACATCGTACTACAAGTTAGGACATCTTAAGACACTATATGACATATTAGCATGTTGAAAAGCATGTAAGTATCACGGAGGAAGCCTTAAAGCTCCAAACAACACATTACAACACCGTACGAAACCATAAAAATCCATAATAAACCTAATGAAATTGTCCAAGTCCTTTCAAGATCGTACGATAACATGAGGACTTGTTACGACACTGTATGCGACATTAGCAACATGAAAAGCTATTTATAATAATGTAGGACGCGTTACAACTTCTAAGAACACCTTACATCACCGTTCGAAAGATTAAAACTCCATAATAAACCTAATGAATTCCTCCGAGTCATTTAATCATCGTACGACAACTTAGAATATCTTAGGACTCTGTATGCCACATTAGCACCTTGAAAAGCATGTTACTATAATGTACGATACTCACAACTCGTAACAACACCTTACAATACCGTAAGTAAACATTAAAATCCATAATAAACCTAATGAATTCGTCCGAGTCTTTTGAACATCTTATTACAAGTTAGGACATCGTTAGACTCTATATGACATATTAGCACGTTGAAAAGCACGTAAGTATGACGTAGGACGCCTTAAAGCTGCAAACAACACCTTACAACACCGTATGAAACCATAAAACTCCATAATAAACCTAATGAAATTGTCCAAGTCCTTTCAAGATCGTACGATAACATCAGGACCTGTTACGACACTGTATGCGACATTAGCAACACGAAAAGAAATTTATAATAATGTAGGACGCGTTACAACTTCTAAGAACACCTTACATCACCGTTCGAAAGATTAAAACTCCATAATAAACCTAATGAATTCCTCTGAGTCATTTAATCATCGTACGACAACTTAGAATATCTTACGACTCTGTATGCCACATTAGCACCATGAAGAGCATGTTACTATAATGTACGATACCTCACAACTCGTAACAACACCTTACAATACCGTAAGTAAACATAAAATCTATAATAAACCTAATGAATTCTTCCGAGTCTTTTGAACATCGTATTTCAAGTTAGGACATCTTAAGACACTATATGACATATTAGCACGTTGAAAAGCACGTAAGTATGACGGAGGACGCCTTAAAGCTCCAAACAACACATTACAATACCGTACGAAACCATAAAACTCCATAATAAACCTAATGAAATTGTCCAAGTCCTTTCAAGATCGTATGATAACATCTGGACTTGTTACGACACTGTATGCGACATTACCAACATGAAAAGCAATTTATAATAATGTAGGACGCGTTACAACATCTAAGAACACCTTACATCACCGTTCGAAAGATTAAAACTCCATAATAAACCTAATGAATTCCTCCGAGTCATCTAATCATCGTACGACAACTTAGAATATCTTACGACTCTGTATGCCACATTACCACCATGAAGAGCATGTTACTATAATGTACGATACCTCACAACTCGTAACAACACCTTACAATACCGTAAGTAAACATAAAATCTATAATAAACCTAATGAATTCTTCCGAGTCTTTTGAACATCGTATTACAAGTTAGGACATCTTAAGACACTATATGACATATTAGCACGTTGGAAAGCACGTAAGTATGACGGAGGACGCCTTAAAGCTCCAAACAACACATTACAATACCGTACGAAACCATAAAACTCCATAATAAACCTAATGAAATTGTCCAAGTCCTTTCAAGATCGTATGATAACATCTGGACTTGTTACGACACTGTATGCGACATTACCAACATGAAAAGCAATTTATAATAATGTAGGACGCGTTACAACATCTAAGAACACCTTACATCACCGTTCGAAAGATTAAAACTCCATAATAAACCTAATGAATTCCTCCAAGTCATTTAATCATCGTACAACAACTTAGAATATCTTACGACTCTGTATGCCACAATACCACCATGAAGAGCAAGTTACTATAATGTACGATACCTCACAACTCGTAACAACACCTTACAGTACCGTAAGTAAACATAAAATCCATAATAAACCTAATGAATTCGTCCGAGTCTTTTGAACATCGTACTACAAGTTAGGACATCTTAAGACACTATATGACATATTAGCACGTTGAAAAGCATGTAAGTATCACGGAGGACGCCTTAAAGCTCCAAACAACACATTACAACACCGTACGAAACCATAAAAATCCATAATAAACCTAATGAAATTGTCCAAGTCCTTTCAAGATCGTACGATAACATGAGGACTTGTTACGACACTGTATGCGACATTAGCAACATGAAAAGCAATTTATAATAATGTAGGACGCGTTACAACTTCTAAGAACCCCTTACATCACCGTTCGAAAGATTAAAACTCCATAATAAACCTAATGAATTCCTCCGAGTCATTTAATCATCGTACGACAACTTAGAATATCTTAGGACTCTGTATGCCACATTAGCACCTTGAAAAGCATGTTACTATAATGTACGATACTCACAACTCGTAACAACACCTTACAATACCGTAAGTAAACATTAAAATCCATAATAAACCTAATGAATTCGTCCGAGTCTTTTGAACATCTTATTACAAGTTAGGACATCGTTAGACTCTATATGACATATTAGCACGTTGAAAAGCACGTAAGTATGACGTAGGACGCCTTAAAGCTGCAAACAACACCTTACAACACCGTACGAAACCATAAAACTCCATAATAAACCTAATGAAATTGTCCAAGTCCTTTCAAGATCGTACGATAACATCAGGACCTGTTACGACACTGTATGGGACATTAGCAACATGAAAAGCAATTTATAATAATGTAGGACGCGTTACAACTTCTAAGAACACCTTACATCACCGTTTGAAAGATTAAAACTCCATAATAAACCTAATGAATTCCTCTGAGTCATTTAATCATCGTACGAGAACTTAGAATATCTTACGACTCTGTATGCCACATTAGCACCATGAAGAGCATGTTACTATAATGTACGATACCTCACAACTCGTAACAACACCTTACAATACCGTAAGTAAACATAAAATCTATAATAAACCTAATGAATTCTTCCGAGTCTTTTGAACATCGTATTACAAGTTAGGACATCTTAAGACACTATATGACATATTAGCACGTTGAAAAGCACGTAAGTATGACGGAGGACGCCTTAAAGCTCCAAACAACACATTACAATACCGTACGAAACCATAAAACTCCATAATAAACCTAATGAAATTGTCCAAGTCCTTTCAAGATCGTATGATAACATCTGGACTTGTTACGACACTGTATGCGACATTACCAACATGAAAAGCAATTTATAATAATGTAGGACGCGTTACAAAATCTAAGAACACCTTACATCACCGTTCGAAAGATTAAAACTCCATAATAAAACTAATGAATTCCTCCAAGTCATTTAATCATCGTACGACAACTTAGAATATCTTACGACTCTGTATGCCACATTACCACCATGAAGAGCATGTTACTATAATGTACGATACCTCACAACTCGTAACAACACCTTACAGTACCGTAAGTAAACATAAAATCCATAATAAACCTAATGAATTCGTCCGAGTCTTTTGAACATCGTACTACAAGTTAGGACATCTTAAGACACTATATGACATATTAGCACGTTGAAAAGCATGTAAGTATCACGGAGGACGCCTTAAAGCTTCAAACAACACATTACAACACCGTACGAAACCATAAAAATCCATAATAAACCTAATGAAATTGTCCAAGTCCTTTCAAGATCGTACGATAACATGAGGACTTGTTACGACACTGTATGCGACATTAGCAACATGAAAAGCAATTTATAATAATATAGGACGCGTTACAACTTCTAAGAACCCCTTACATCACCGTTCGAAAGATTAAAACTCCATAATAAACCTAATGAATTCCTCCGAGTCATTTAATCATCGTACGACAACTTAGAATATCTTAGGACTCTGTATGCCACATTAGCACCTTGAAAAGCATGTTACTATAATGTACGATACTCACAACTCGTAACAACACCTTACAATACCGTAAGTAAACATTAAAATCCATAATAAACCTAATGAATTCGTCCGAGTCTTTTGAACATCTTATTACAAGTTAGGACATCGTTAGACTCTATATGACATATTAGCACGTTGAAAAGCACGTAAGTATGACGTAGGACGCCTTAAAGCTGCAAACAACACCTTACAACACCGTACGAAACCATAAAACTCCATAATAAACCTAATGAAATTGTCCAAGTCCTTTCAAGATCGTACGATAACATCAGGACTTGTTACGACACTGTATGTGACATTAGCAACATGAAAAGCAATTTATAATAATGTAGGACGCGTTACAACTTCTAAGAACACCTTACATCACCGTTTGAAAGATTAAAACTCCATAATAAACCAAATGAATTCCTAATGAATTCGTCCAAGTCTTGTGAACATCGTATTACAAGTTAGGACATCTTTAGACTCTATATGACATATTAGCACGTTGAAAAGCACGTAAGTATGACGTAGGACGCCTTAAAGCTGCAAACAACACCTTACAACACCGTATGAAACCATAAAACTCCATAATAAACCTAATGAAATTGTCCAAGTCCTTTCAAGATCGTACTATAACATCAGGACTTGTTACGACACTGTATGCGACATTAACAACATGAAAAGCCATTTATAATAATGTAGGACGCGTTACAACTTCTAAGAACACCTTACATCACCGTTCGAAAGATTAAAACTCCATAATAAACCTAATGAATTCCTCTGAGTCATTTAATCATCGTACGAAAACTTAGAATATCTTACGACTCTGTATGCCACATTAGCACCATGAAGAGCATGTTACTATAATGTACGATACCTCACAACTCGTAACAACACCTTACAATACCGTAAGTAAACATAAAATCTATAATAAACCTAATGAATTCTTCCGAGTCTTTTGAACATCGTATTACAAGTTAGGACATCTTAAGACACTATATGACATATTAGCACGTTGGAAAGCACGTAAGTATGACGGAGGACGCCTTAAAGCTCCAAACAACACATTACAATACCGTACGAAACCATAAAACTCCATAATAAACCTAATGAAATTGTCCAAGTCCTTTCAAGATCGTACGATAACATCTGGACTTGTTACGACTCTATATGCGACATTAGCAACATGAAAAGCAATTTATAATAATGTAGGACGCGTTACAACATCTAAGAACACCTTACATCACCGTTCGAAAGATTAAAACTCCATAATAAACCTAATGAATTCCTCCAAGTCATTTAATCATCGTACAACAACTTAGAATATCTTACGACTCTGTATGCCACATTACCACCATGAAGAGCATGTTACTATAATGTACGATACCTCACAACTCGTAACAACACCTTACAGTACCGTAAGTAAACATAAAATCCATAATAAACCTAATGAATTCGTCCGAGTCTTTTGAACATCGTACTACAAGTTAGGACATCTTAAGACACTATATGACATATTAGCACGTTGAAAAGCATGTAAGTATCACGGAGGACGCCTTAAAGCTTCAAACAACACATTACAACACCGTACGAAACCATAAAAATCCATAATAAACCTAATGAAATTGTCCAAGTCCTTTCAAGATCGTACGATAACATGAGGACTTGTTACGACACTGTATGCGACATTAGCAACATGAAAAGCAATTTATAATAATATAGGACGCGTTACAACTTCTAAGAACCCCTTACATCACCGTTCGAAAGATTAAAACTCCATAATAAACCTAATGAATTCCTCCGAGTCATTTAATCATCGTACGACAACTTAGAATATCTTAGGACTCTGTATGCCACATTAGCACCTTGAAAAGCATGTTACTATAATGTACGATACTCACAACTCGTAACAACACCTTACAATACCGTAAGTAAACATTAAAATCCATAATAAACCTAATGAATTCGTCCGAGTCTTTTGAACATCTTATTACAAGTTAGGACATCGTTAGACTCTATATGACATATTAGCACGTTGAAAAGCACGTAAGTATGACGTAGGACGCCTTAAAGCTGCAAACAACACCTTACAACACCGTACGAAACCATAAAACTCCATAATAAACCTAATGAAATTGTCCAAGTCCTTTCAAGATCGTACGATAACATCAGGACTTGTTACGACACTGTATGTGACATTAGCAACATGAAAAGCAATTTATAATAATGTAGGACGCGTTACAACTTCTAAGAACACCTTACATCACCGTTTGAAAGATTAAAACTCCATAATAAACCAAATGAATTCCTAATGAATTCGTCCAAGTCTTGTGAACATCGTATTACAAGTTAGGACATCTTTAGACTCTATATGACATATTAGCACGTTGAAAAGCACGTAAGTATGACGTAGGACGCCTTAAAGCTGCAAACAACACCTTACAACACCGTATGAAACCATAAAACTCCATAATAAACCTAATGAAATTGTCCAAGTCCTTTCAAGATCGTACTATAACATCAGGACTTGTTACGACACTGTATGCGACATTAACAACATGAAAAGCCATTTATAATAATGTAGGACGCGTTACAACTTCTAAGAACACCTTACATCACCGTTCGAAAGATTAAAACTCCATAATAAACCTAATGAATTCCTCTGAGTCATTTAATCATCGTACGAAAACTTAGAATATCTTACGACTCTGTATGCCACATTAGCACCATGAAGAGCATGTTACTATAATGTACGATACCTCACAACTCGAAACAACACCTTACAATACCGTAAGTAAACATAAAATCTATAATAAACCTAATGAATTCTTCCGAGTCTTTTGAACATCGTATTACAAGTTAGGACATCTTAAGACACTATATGACATATTAGCACGTTGGAAAGCACGTAAGTATGACGGAGGACGCCTTAAAGCTCCAAACAACACATTACAATACCGTACGAAACCATAAAACTCCATAATAAACCTAATGAAATTGTCCAAGTCCTTTCAAGATCGTACGATAACATCTGGACTTGTTACGACTCTATATGCGACATTAGCAACATGAAAAGCAATTTATAATAATGTAGGACGCGTTACAACATCTAAGAACACCTTACATCACCGTTCGAAAGATTAAAACTCCATAATAAACCTAATGAATTCCTCCAAGTCATTTAATCATCGTACAACAACTTAGAATATCTTACGACTCTGTATGCCACATTACCACCATGAAGAGCATGTTACTATAATGTACGATACCTCACAACTCGTAACAACACCTTACAGTACCGTAAGTAAACATAAAATCCATAATAAACCTAATGAATTCGTCCGAGTCTTTTGAACATCGTACTACAAGTTAGGACATCTTAAGACACTATATGACATATTAGCACGTTGAAAAGCATGTAAGTATCACGGAGGACGCCTTAAAGCTTCAAACAACACATTACAACACCGTACGAAACCATAAAAATCCATAATAAACCTAATGAAATTGTCCAAGTCCTTTCAAGATCGTACTATAACATGAGGACTTGTTACGACACTGTAAGCGACATTAGCAACATGAAAAGCAATTTATAATAATATAGGACGCGTTAAAACTTCTAAGAACCCCTTACATCACCGTTCGAAAGATTAAAACTCCATAATAAACCTAATGAATTCCTCCGAGTCATTTAATCATCGTACGACAACTTAGAATATCTTAGGACTCTGTATGCCACATTAGCACCTTGAAAAGCATGTTACTATAATGTACAATACTCACAACTCGTAACAACACCTTACAATACCGTAAGTAAACATTAAAATCCATAATAAACCTAATGAATTCGTCCGAGTCTTTTGAACATCTTATTACAAGTTAGGACATCGTTAGACTCTATATGACATATTAGCACGTTGAAAAGCACGTAAGTATGACGTAGGACGCCTTAAAGCTGCAAACAACACCTTACAACACCGTACGAAACCATAAAACTCCATAATAAACCTAATGAAATTGTCCAAGTCCTTTCAAGATCGTACGATAACATCAGGACCTGTTACGACACTGTATGTGACATTAGCAACATGAAAAGCAATTTATAATAATGTAGGACGCGTTACAACTTCTAAGAACACCTTACATCACCGTTTGAAAGATTAAAACTCCATAATAAACCAAATGAATTCCTAATGAATTCGTCCAAGTCTTGTGAACATCGTATTACAAGTTAGGACATCTTTAGACTCTATATGACATATTAGCACGTTGAAAAGCACGTAAGTATGACGTAGGACGCCTTAAAGCTGCAAACAACACCTTACAACACCGTATGAAACCATAAAACTCCATAATAAACCTAATGAAATTGTCCAAGTCCTTTCAAGATCGTACTATAACACCAGGACTTGTTACGACACTGTATGCGACATTAACAACATGAAAAGCAATTTATAATAATGTAGGACGCGTTACAACTTCTAAGAACACCTTACATCACCGTTCGAAAGATTAAAACTCCATAATAAACCTAATGAATTCCTCTGAGTCATTTAATCATCGTACGAGAACTTAGAATATCTTACGACTCTGTATGCCACATTAGCACCATGAAGAGCATGTTACTATAATGTACGATACCTCACAACTCGTAACAACACCTTACAATACCGTAAGTAAACATAAAATCTATAATAAACCTAATGAATTCTTCCGAGTCTTTTGAACATCGTATTACAAGTTAGGACATCTTAAGACACTATATGACATATTAGCACGTTGAAAAGCACGTAAGTATGACGGAGGACGCCTTAAAGCTCCAAACAACACATTACAATACCGTACGAAACCATAAAACTCCATAATAAACCTAATGAAATTGTCCAAGTCCTTTCAAGATCGTATGATAACATCTGGACTTGTTACGACACTGTATGCGACATTACCAACATGAAAAGCAATTTATAATAATGTAGGACGCGTTACAACATCTAAGAACACCTTACATCACCGTTCGAAAGATTAAAACTCCATAATAAACCTAATGAATTCCTCCAAGTCATTTAATCATCGTACGACAACTTAGAATATCTTACGACTCTGTATGCCACATTACCACCATGAAGAGCATGTTACTATAATGTACGATACCTCACAACTCGTAACAACACCTTACAGTACCGTAAGTAAACATAAAATCCATAATAAACCTAATGAATTCGTCCGAGTCTTTTGAACATCGTACTACAAGTTAGGACATCTTAAGACACTATATGACATATTAGCACGTTGAAAAGCATGTAAGTATCACGGAGGACGCCTTAAAGCTTCAAACAACACATTACAACACCGTACGAAACCATAAAAATCCATAATAAACCTAATGAAATTGTCCAAGTCCTTTCAAGATCGTACTATAACATGAGGACTTGTTACGACACTGTATGCGACATTAGCAACATGAAAAGCAATTTATAATAATATAGGACGCGTTACAACTTCTAAGAACCCCTTACATCACCGTTCGAAAGATTAAATCTCCATAATAAACCTAATGAATTCCTCCGAGTCATTTAATCATCGTACGACAACTTAGAATATCTTAGGACTCTGTATGCCACATTAGCACCTTGAAAAGCATGTTACTATAATGTACGATACTCACAACTCGTAACAACACCTTACAATACCGTAAGTAAACATTAAAATCCATAATAAACCTAATGAATTCGTCCGAGTCTTTTGAACATCTTATTACAAGTTAGGACATCGTTAGACTCTATATGACATATTAGCACGTTGAAAAGCACGTAAGTATGACGTAGGACGCCTTAAAGCTGCAAACAACACCTTACAACACCGTACGAAACCATAAAACTCCATAATAAACCTAATGAAATTGTCCAAGTCCTTTCAAGATCGTACGATAACATCAGGACTTGTTACGACACTGTATGTGACATTAGCAACATGAAAAGCAATTTATAATAATGTAGGACGCGTTACAACTTCTAAGAACACCTTACATCACCGTTTGAAAGATTAAAACTCCATAATAAACCAAATGAATTCCTAATGAATTCGTCCAAGTCTTGTGAACATCGTATTACAAGTTAGGACATCTTTAGACTCTATATGACATATTAGCACGTTGAAAAGCACGTAAGTATGACGTAGGACGCCTTAAAGCTGCAAACAACACCTTACAACACCGTATGAAACCATAAAACTCCATAATAAACCTAATGAAATTGTCCAAGTCCTTTCAAGATCGTACTATAACATCAGGACTTGTTACGACACTGTATGCGACATTAACAACATGAAAAGCCATTTATAATAATGTAGGACGCGTTACAACTTCTAAGAACACCTTACATCACCGTTCGAAAGATTAAAACTCCATAATAAACCTAATGAATTCCTCTGAGTCATTTAATCATCGTACGAAAACTTAGAATATCTTACGACTCTGTATGCCACATTAGCACCATGAAGAGCATGTTACTATAATGTACGATACCTCACAACTCGTAACAACACCTTACAATACCGTAAGTAAACATAAAATCTATAATAAACCTAATGAATTCTTCCGAGTCTTTTGAACATCGTATTACAAGTTAGGACATCTTAAGACACTATATGACATATTAGCACGTTGAAAAGCACGTAAGTATGACGGAGGACGCCTTAAAGCTCCAAACAACACATTACAATACCGTACGAAACCATAAAACTCCATAATAAACCTAATGAAATTGTCCAAGTCCTTTCAAGATCGTACGATAACATCTGGACTTGTTACGACTCTATATGCGACATTAGCAACATGAAAAGCAATTTATAATAATGTAGGACGCGTTACAACATCTAAGAACACCTTACATCACCGTTCGAAAGATTAAAACTCCATAATAAACCTAATGAATTCCTCCGAGTCATTTAATCATCGTACGACAACTTAGAATATCTTACGACTCTGTATGCCACATTACCACCATGAAGAGCATGTTACTATAATGTACGATACCTCACAACTCGTAACAACACCTTACAATACCGTAAGTAAACATAAAATCTATAATAAACCTAATGAATTCTTCCGAGTCTTTTGAACATCGTATTACAAGTTAGGACATCTTAAGACACTATATGACATATTAGCACGTTGGAAAGCACGTAAGTATGACGGAGGACGCCTTAAAGCTGCAAACAACACCTTACAACACCGTATGAAACCATAAAACTCCATAATAAACCTAATGAAATTGTCCAAGTCCTTTCAAGATCGTACTATAACATCAGGACTTGTTACGACACTGTATGCGACATTAACAACATGAAAAGCAATTTATAATAATGTAGGACGCGTTACAACTTCTAAGAACACCTTACATCACCGTTCGAAAGATTAAAACTCCATAATAAACCTAAAGAATTCCTCTGAGTCATTTAATCATCGTACGAAAACTTAGAATATCTTACGACTCTGTATGCCACATTAGCACCATGAAGAGCATGTTACTATAATGTACGATACCTCACAACTCGTAACAACACCTTACAATACCGTAAGTAAACATAAAATCTATAATAAACCTAATGAATTCTTCCGAGTCTTTTGAACATCGTATTACAAGTTAGGACATCTTAAGACACTATATGACATATTAGCACGTTGGAAAGCACGTAAGTATGACGGAGGACGCCTTAAAGCTGCAAACAACACCTTACAACACCGTATGAAACCATAAAACTCCATAATAAACCTAATGAAATTGTCCAAGTCCTTTCAAGATCGTACTATAACATCAGGACTTGTTACGACACTGTATGCGACATTAACAACATGAAAAGCAATTTATAATAATGTAGGACGTGTTACAACTTCTAAGAACACCTTACATCACCGTTCGAAAGATTAAAACTCCATAATAAACCTAATGAATTACTCTGAGTCATTTAATCATCGTACGACAACTTAGAATATCTTACGACTCTGTATGCCACATTAGCACCATGAAGAGCATGTTACTATAATGTACGATACCTCACAACTCGTAACAACACCTTACAATACCGTAAGTAAACATAAAATCTATAATAAACCTAATGAATTCTTCCGAGTCTTTTGAACATCGTATTACAAGTTAGGAAATCTTAAGAGACTATATGACATATTAGCACGTTGAAAAGCACGTAAGTATGACGGAGGACGCCTTAAAGCTCCAAACAACACATTACAATACCGTACGAAACCATAAAACTCCATAATAAACCTAATGAAATTGTCCAAGTCCTTTCAAGATCGTATAATAACATATGGACTTGTTACGACACTGTATGCGACATTACCAACATGAAAAGCAATTTATAATAATGTAGGACGCGTTACAACATCTAAGAACACCTTACATCACCGTTCGAAAGATTAAAACTCCATAATAAACCTAATGAATTCCTCCGAGTCATTTAATCATCGTACGACAACTTAGAATATCTTACGACTCTGTATGCCACATTACCACCATGAAGAGCATGTTACTATAATGTACGATACCTCACAACTCGTAACAACACCTTACAATACCGTAAGTAAACATAAAATCTATAATAAACCTAATGAATTCTTCCGAGTCTTTTGAACATCGTATTACAAGTTAGGACATCTTAAGACACTATATGACATATTAGCACGTTGAAAAGCACGTAAGTATGACGGAGGACGCCTTAAAGCTCCAAACAACACATTACAATACCGTACGAAACCATAAAACTCCATAATAAACCTAATGAAATTGTCCAAGTCCTTTCAAGATCGTACGATAACATCTGGACTTGTTACGACTCTATATGCGACATTAGCAACATGAAAAGCAATTTATAATAATGTAGGACGCGTTACAACATCTAAGAACACCTTACATCACCGTTCGAAAGATTAAAACTCCATAATAAACCTAATGAATTCCTCCGAGTCATTTAATCATCGTACGACAACTTAGAATATCTTACGACTCTGTATGCCACATTACCACCATGAAGAGCATGTTACTATAATGTACGATACCTCACAACTCGTAACAACACCTTACAATACCGTAAGTAAACATAAAATCTATAATAAACCTAATGAATTCTTCCGAGTCTTTTGAACATCGTATTACAAGTTAGGACATCTTAAGACACTATATGACATATTAGCACGTTGGAAAGCACGTAAGTATGACGGAGGACGCCTTAAAGCTGCAAACAACACCTTACAACACCGTATGAAACCATAAAACTCCATAATAAACCTAATGAAATTGTCCAAGTCCTTTCAAGATCGTACTATAACATCAGGACTTGTTACGACACTGTATGCGACATTAACAACATGAAAAGCAATTTATAATAATGTAGGACGCGTTACAACTTCTAAGAACACCTTACATCACCGTTCGAAAGATTAAAACTCCATAATAAACCTAATGAATTCCTCTGAGTCATTTAATCATCGTACGACAACTTAGAATATCTTACGACTCTGTATGCCACATTAGCACCATGAAGAGCATGTTACTATAATGTACGATACCTCACAACTCGTAACAACACCTTACAATACCGTAAGTAAACATAAAATCTATAATAAACCTAATGAATTCTTCCGAGTCTTTTGAACATCGTATTACAAGTTAGGAAATCTTAAGAGACTATATGACATATTAGCACGTTGAAAAGCACGTAAGTATGACGGAGGACGCCTTAAAGCTCCAAACAACACATTACAATACCGTACGAAACCATAAAACTCCATAATAAACCTAATGAAATTGTCCAAGTCCTTTCAAGATCGTATAATAACATCTGGACTTGTTACGACACTGTATGCGACATTACCAACATGAAAAGCAATTTATAATAATGTAGGACGCGTTACAACATCTAAGAACACCTTACATCACCGTTCGAAAGATTAAAACTCCATAATAAACCTAATGAATTCCTCCGAGTCATTTAATCATCGTACAACAACTTAGAATATCTTACGACTCTGTATGCCACATTACCACCATGAAGAGCATGTTACTATAATGTACGATACCTCACAACTCGTAACAACACCTTACAATACCGTAAGTAAACATAAAATCTATAATAAACCTAATGAATTCTTCCGAGTCTTTTGAACATCGTATTACAAGTTAGGACATCTTAAGACACTATATGACATATTAGCACGTTGGAAAGCACGTAAGTATGACGGAGGACGCCTTAAAGCTCCAAACAACACATTACAATACCGTACGAAACCATAAAACTCTATAATAAACCTAATGAAATTGTCCAAGTCCTTTCAAGATCGTACGATAACATCTGGACTTGTTACGACACTGTATGCGACATTAGCAACATGAAAAGCAATTTATAATAATGTAGGTCGCGTTACAACTTCTAAGAACACCTTACATCACCGTTCGAAAGATTAAAACTCCATAATAAACCTAATGAATTCCTCCGAGTCATTTAATCATCGTACGACAACTTAGAATATCTTACGACTCTGTATGCCACATTAGCACCTTGAAAAGCATGTTACTATAATGTACGATACTCACAACTCGTAACAACACCTTACAATACCGTAAGTAAACATTAAAATCCATAATAAACCTAATGAATTCGTCCAAGTCTTGTGAAGATCGTATTACAAGTTAGGACATCTTTAGACTCTATATGACATATTAGCACGTTGAAAAGCACGTAAGTATGACGTAGGACGCCTTAAAGCTGCAAACAACACCTTACAACACCGTATGAAACCATAAAACTCCATAATAAACCTAATGAAATTGTCCAATTCCTTTCAAGATCGTACTATAACATCAGGACTTGTTACGACACTGTATGCGACATTAACAACATGAAAAGCAATTTATAATAATGTAGGACGCGTTACAACTTCTAAGAACACCTTACATCACCGTTCGAAAGATTAAAACTCCAAAATAAACCTAATGAATTCCTCTGAGTCATTTAATCATCGTACGACAACTTAGAATATCTTACGACTCTGTATGCCACATTAGCACCATGAAGAGCATGTTACTATAATGTACGATACCTCACAACTCGTAACAACACCTTACAGTACCGTAAGTAAACATAAAATCTATAATAAACCTAATGAATTCTTCCGAGTCTTTTGAACATCGTATTACAAGTTAGGACATCTTAAGACACTATATGACATATTAGCACGTTGAAAAGCACGTAAGTATGACGGAGGACGCCTTAAAGCTCCAAACAACACATTACAATACCGTACGAAACCATAAAACTCCATAATAAACCTAATGAAATTGTCCAAGTCCTTTCAAGATCGTACGATAACATCTGGACTTGTTACGACACTGTATGCGACATTAGCAACATGAAAAGCAATTTATAATAATGTAGGACGCGTTACAACTTCTAAGAACACCTTACATCACCGTTCGAAAGATTAAAACTCCATAATAAACCTAATGAATTCCTCCGAGTCATTTAATCATCGTACGACAACTTAGAATATCTTAAGACTCTGTATGCCACATTAGCACCTTGAAAAGCATGTTACTATAATGTACGATACTCACAACTCGGAACAACACCTTACAATACCGTAAGTAAACATTAAAATCCATAATAAACCTAATGAATTCGTCCGAGTCTTTTGAACATCGTATTACAAGTTAGGACATCTTAAGACACTATATGACATATTAGCACGTTGAAAAGCACGTAAGTATGACGGAGGACGCCTTAAAGCTCCAAACAACACATTACAATACCGTACGAAACCATAAAACTCCATAATAAACCTAATGAAATTGTCCAAGTCCTTTCAAGATCGTACGATAACATCTGGACTTGTTACGACACTGTATGCGACATTAGCAACATGAAAAGCAATTTATAATAATGTAGGACGCGTTACAACTTCTAAGAACACCTTACATCACCGTTCGAAAGATTAAAACTCCATAATAAACCTAATGAATTCCTCCGAGTCATTTAATCATCGTACGACAACTTAGAATATCTTAAGACTCTGTATGCCACATTAGCACCTTGAAAAGCATGTTACTATAATGTACGATACTCACAACTCGTAACAACACCTTACAATACCGTAAGTAAACATTAAAATCCATAATAAACCTAATGAATTCGTCCGAGTCTTTTGAACATCTTATTACAAGTTAGGACATTGTTAGACTCTATATGACATATTAGCACGTTGTAAAGCACGTAAGTATGACGTAGGACGCCTTAAAGCTGCAAACAACACCTTACAACACCGTATCAAAACCATAAAACTCCATAATAAACCTAATGAAATTGTCCAAGTCCTTTCAAGATCGTACGATAACATCAGGACTTGTTACGACACTGTATGCGACATTAGCAACATGAAAAGCAATTTATAATAATGTAGGACGCGTTACAACTTCTAAGAACACCTTACATCACCGTTCGAAAGATTAAAACTCCATAATAAACCTAATGAATTCCTCCGAGTCATTTAATCATCGTACGACAACTTAGAATATCTTACGACTCTGTATGCCACATTAGCACCTTGAAGAGCATGTTACTATAATGTACGATACCTCACAACTCGTAACAACACCTTACAGTACCGCAAGTAAACATAAAATCCATAATAAACCTAATGAATTCGTCCGAGTCTTTTGAACATCGTACTACAAGTTAGGAAATCTTAAGACACTATATGACATATTAGCACGTTGAAAAGCATGTAAGTATCACGGAGGACGCCTTAAAGCTCCAAACAACACATTACAACACCGTACGAAACCATAAAAATCCATAATAAACCTAATGAAATTGTCCAAGTCCTTTCAAGATCGTACGATAACATGAGGACTTGTTACGACACTGTATGCGACATTAGCAACATGAAAAGCAATTTATAATAATGTAGGACGCGTTACAACTTCTAAGAACACCTTACATCACCGTTCGAAAGATGAAAACTCCATAATAAACCTAATGAATTCCTCCGAGTCATTTAATCATCGTACGACAACTTAGAATATCTTACGACTCTGTATGCCACATTAGCACCTTGAAAAGCATGTTACTATAATGTACGATACTCACAACTCGTAACAACACCTTACAATACCGTAAGTAAACATTAAAATCCATAATAAACCTAATGAATTCGTCCGAGTCTTTTGAACATCTTATTACAAGTTAGGACATTGTTAGACTCTATATGACATATTAGCACGTTGAAAAGCACGTAAGTATGACGTAGGACGCCTTAAAGCTGCAAACAACACCTTACAACACCGTATCAAAACCATAAAACTCCATAATAAACCTAATGAAATTGTCCAAGTCCTTTCAAGATCGTACGATAACATCAGGACTTGTTACGACACTGTATGCGACATTAGCAACATGAAAAGCAATTTATAATAATGTAGGACGCGTTACAACTTCTAAGAACACCTTACATCACCGTTCGAAAGATTAAAACTCCATAATAAACCTAATGAATTCCTCCGAGTCATTTAATCATCGTACGACAACTTAGAATATCTTACGACTCTGTATGCCACATTAGCACCTTGAAGAGCATGTTACTATAATGTACGATACCTCACAACTCGTAACAACACCTTACAGTACCGTAAGTAAACATAAAATCCATAATAAACCTAATGAATTCGTCCGAGTCTTTTGAACATCGTACTACAAGTTAGGACATCTTAAGACACTATATGACATATTAGCACGTTGAAAAGCATGTAAGTATCACGGAGGACGCCTTAAAGCTCCAAACAACACATTACAACACCGTACGAAACCATAAAAATCCATAGAAAACCTAATGAAATTGACCAAGTCCTTTCAAGATCGTACGATAACATGAGGACTTGTTACGACACTGTATGCGACATTAGCAACATGAAAAGCAATTTATAATAATGTAGGACGCGTTACAACTTCTAAGAACACCTTACATCACCGTTCGAAAGATGAAAACTCCATAATAAACCTAATGAATTCCTCCGAGTCATTTAATCATCGTACGACAACTTAGAATATCTTACGACTCTGTATGCCACATTCGCACCTTGAAAAGCATGTTACTATAATGTACGATACTCACAACTCGTAACAATACCTTACAATACCGTAAGTAAACATTAAAATCCATAATAAACCTAATGAATTCGTCCGAGTCTTTTGAACATCTTATTACAAGTTAGGACATCGTTAGACTCTATATGACATATTAGCACGTTGAAAAGCTCGTAAGTATGACGTAGGACGCCTTAAAGCTGCAAACAACACCTTACAACACCGTATGAAACCATAAAACTCCATAATAAACCTATTGAAATTGTCCAAGTCCTTTCAAGATCGTACGATAACATCAGGACTTGTTACGACACTGTATGCGACATTAGCAACATGAAAAGCAATTTATAATAATGTAGGACGCTTTACAACTTCTAAGAACACCTTACATCACCGTTCGAAAGATTAAAACTCCATAATAAACCTAATGAATTCCTCCGAGTCATTTAATCATCATACGACAACTTAGAATATATTACGACTCTGTATGCCACATTAGCACCTTGAAGAGCATGTTACTATAATGTACGATACCTCACAACTCGTAACAACACCTTACAGTACCGTAAGTAAACATAAAATCCATAATAAACCTAATGAATTCGTCCGAGTCTTTTGAACATCGTACTACAAGTTAGGACATCTTAAGACACTATATGACATATTAGCACGTTGAAAAGCATGTAAGTATCACGGAGGACGCCTTAAAGCTCCAAATAACACATTACAACACCGTACGAAACCATAAAAATCCATAATAAACCTAATGAAATTGACCAAGTCCTTTCAAGATCGTACGATAACATGAGGACTTGTTACGACACTGTATGCGACATTAGCAACATGAAAAGCAATTTATAATAATGTAGGACGCGTTACAACTTCTAAGAACACCTTACATCACCGTTCGAAAGATGAAAACTCCATAATAAACCTAATGAATTCCTCCGAGTCATTTAATCATCGTACGACAACTTAGAATATCTTACGACTCTGTATGCCACATTCGCACCTTGAAAAGCATGTTACTATAATGTACGATACTCACAACTCGTAACAATACCTTACAATACCGTAAGTAAACATTAAAATCCATAATAAACCTAATGAATTCGTCCGAGTCTTTTGAACATCTTATTACAAGTTAGGACATCGTTAGACTCTATATGACATATTAGCACGTTGAAAAGCTCGTAAGTATGACGTAGGACGCCTTAAAGCTGCAAACAACACCTTACAACACCGTATGAAACCATAAAACTCCATAATAAACCTATTGAAATTGTCCAAGTCCTTTCAAGATCGTACGATAACATCAGGACTTGTTACGACACTGTATGCGACATTAGCAACATGAAAAGCAATTTATAATAATGTAGGACGCTTTACAACTTCTAAGAACACCTTACATCACCGTTCGAAAGATTAAAACTCCATAATAAACCTAATGAATTCCTCCGAGTCATTTAATCATCATACGACAACTTAGAATATATTACGACTCTGTATGCCACATTAGCACCTTGAAGAGCATGTTACTATAATGTACGATACCTCACAACTCGTAACAACACCTTACAGTACCGTAAGTAAACATAAAATCCATAATAAACCTAATGAATTCGTCCGAGTCTTTTGAACATCGTACTACAAGTTAGGACATCTTAAGACACTATATGACATATTAGCACGTTGAAAAGCATGTAAGTATCACGGAGGACGCCTTAAAGCTCCAAACAACACATTACAACACCGTACGAAACCGTAAAAATCCATAATAAACCTAATGAAATTGTCCAAGTCCTTTCAAGATCGTACGATAACATGAGGACTTGTTACGACACTGTATGCGACATTAGCAACATGAAAAGCAATTTATAATAATGTAGGACGCGTTACAACTTCTAAGAACACCTTACATCACCGTTCGAAAGATTAAAACTCCATAATAAACCTAATGAATTCCTCCGAGTCATTTTATCATCGTACGACAACTTAGAATATATTACGACTCTGTATGCCACATTAGCACCTTGAAGAGCATGTTACTATAATGTACGATACCTCACAACTCGTAACAACACCTTACAGTACCGTAAGTAAACATAAAATCCGTAATAAACCTAATGAATTCGTCCGAGTCTTTTGAACATCGTACTACAAGTTAGGACATCTTAAGACACTATATGACATATTAGCACGTTGAAAAGCAGATAAGTATGAAGTAGGACTCCTTATAGCTCGAAACAACACGTTACAACACCGTACGAAACCATAAAACTCCATAATAAACCTAATGAAATTGTCCAAGTCCTTTCAAGATCGTACGATAACATGAGGACTTGTTACGACACTGTATGCGACATTAGCAACATGAAAAGCAATTTATAATAATGTAGGACGCGTTACAACTTCTAAGACCACCTTACATCACCGTTCGAAAGATTAAAACTCCATAACAAACCTAATGAATTCCTCCGAGTCATTTAATCATCGTACGACAACTTAGAATATCTTAGGACTCTGTATGCCACATTAGCACCTTGAAAAGCATGTTACTATAATGTACGATACTCACAACTCGTAACAACACCTTACAATACCGTAAGTAAACATTAAAATCCATAATAAACCTAATGAATTCGTCCGAGTCTTTTGAACATCTTATTACAAGTTAGGACATCGTTAGACTCTATATGACATATTAGCACGTTGAAAAGCTCGTAAGTATGACGTAGGACGCCTTAAAGCTGCAAACAACACCTTACAACACCGTATGAAACCATAAAACTCCATAATAAACCTAATGAAATTGTCCAAGTCCTTTCAAGATCGTACGATAACATGAGGACTTGTTACGACACTGTATGCGACATTAGCAACATGAAAAGCAATTTATAATAATGTAGGACGCGTTACAACTTCTAAGAACACCTTACATCACCGTTCGAAAGATTAAAACTCCATAATAAACCTAATGAATTCCTCCAAGTCATTTAATCATCGTACGACAACTTAGAATATCTTAGGACTCTGTATGCCACATTAGCACCTTGAAAAGCTTGTTACTATAATGTACGATACTCACAACTCGTAACAACACCTTACAATACCGTAAGTAACCATTAAAATCCATAATAAACTTAATGAATTCGTCCGAGTCTTTTGAACATCTTATTACAATTTAGGACATCGTTAGACTCTGTATGACATATTAGCACGTTGAAAAGCACGTAAGTATGACGTAGGACGCCTTAAAGCTGCAAACAACACCTTACAACACCGTATGAAACCATAAAACTCCATAATAAACCTAATGAAATTGTCCAAGTCCTTTCAAGATCGTACAATAACATCAGGACTTGTTACGACACTGTATGCGACATTAGCAACATGAAAAGCAATTTATAATAATGTAGGACGCGTTACAACTTCTAAGAACACCTTACATCACCGTTCGAAAGATTAAAACTCCATAATAAACCTAATGAATTCCTCCGAGTCATTTAATCATCGTACGACAACTTAGAATATCTTACGACTCTGTATGCCACATTAGCACCTTGAAGAGCATGTTACTATAATGTACGATACCTCACAACTCGTAACAACACCTTACAGTACCGTACGTAAACATAAAATCTATAATAAACCTAATGAATTCTTCCGAGTCTTTTGAACATCGTATTACAAGTTAGGACATCTTAAGACACTATTTGACATATTAGCACGTTGAAAAGCACGTAAGTATGACGGAGGACGCCTTAAAGCTCCAAACAACACATTACAACAGCGTACGAAACAGTAAAACTCCATAATAAACCTAATGAAATTGTCCAAGTCCTTTCAAGATCGTACGATAACATCTGGACTTGTTATGACACTGTATGCGACATTAGCAACATGAAAAGCAATTTATAATAATGTAGGACGCGTTACAACTTCTAAGAACACCTTACATCACCGTTCGAAAGATTAAAACTCCATAATAAACCAAATGAATTCCTCCGAGTCATTTAATCATCGTACGACAACTTAGAATATCTTACGACTCTGTATGCCACATTAGCACCTTGAAAAGCATGTTACTATAATGTAAGATACTCACAACTCGTAACAACACCTTACAATACCGTAAGTAAACATTAAAATCCATAATAAACCTAATGAATTCGTCCAAGTCTTTTGAACATCGTATTACAAGTTAGGACATCTTTAGACTCTATATGACATAATAGCACGTTGAAAAGCACGTAAGTATGACGTAGGACGCCTTAAAGCTGCAAACAACACCTTACAACACCGTATGAAACCATAAAACTCCATAATAAACCTAATGAAATTGTCCAAGTCCTTTCAAGATCGTACGATAACATCAGGACTTGTTACGACACTGTATGCGACATTAGCAACATCAAAAGCAATTTATAACAATGTAGGACGCGCTACAACTTCTAAGAACACCTTACATAACCGTTCGAAAGATTAAAACTCCAAAATAAACCTAATGAATTCCTCCGAGTCATTTAATCATCGTACGACAACTTAGAATATATTACGACTCTGTATTCCACATTAGCACCTTGAAGAGCATGTTACTATAATGTACGATACCTCACAACTCGTAACAACACCTTACAGTACCGTAAGTAAACATAAAATCCGTAATAAACCTAATGAATTCGTCCGAGTCTTTTGAACATCGTACTACAAGTTAGGACATCTTAAGACACTATATGACATATTAGCACGTTGAAAAGCACGTAAGTATGAAGTAGGACTACTTATAGCTCGAAACAACACATTACAACACCGTACGAAACCATAAAACTCCATAATAAACCTAATGAAATTGTCCAAGTCTTTTCAAGATCGTACGATAACATGAGGACTTGTTACGACACTGTATGCAACATAAGCATCATGAAAAGCAATTTATAATAATGTAGGACGCGTTACAACTTCTAAGAACACCTTACATCACCGTTCGAAAGATTAAAACTCCATAATAAACCTAATGAATTCCTCCGAGTCATTTAATCATCGTACGACAACTTAGAATATCTTACGACTCTGTATGCCACATTAGCACCTTGAAGAGCATGTTACTATAATGTACGATACCTCACAACTCGTAACAACACCTTACAGTACCGTACGTAAACATAAAATCTATAATAAACCTAATGAATTCTTCCGAGTCTTTTGAACATCGTATTACAAGTTAGGACATCTTTAGACTCTATATGACATATTAGCACGTTGAAAAGCACGTAAGTATGACGTAGGACGCCTTAAAGCTGCAAACAACACCTTACAACACCGTATGAAACCATAAAACTCCATAATAAACCTAATGAAATTGTCCAAGTCCTTTCATGATCGTACGATAACATCAGGACTTGTTACGACACTGTATGCGATATTAGCAACATCAAAAGCAATTTATAACAATGTAGGACGCGCTACAACTTCTAAGAACACCTTACATAACCGTTCGAAAGATTAAAACTCCATAATAAACCTAATGAATTCCTCCGAGTCATTTAATCATCGTACGAAAACTTAGAATATATTACGACTCTGTATGCCACATTAGCACCTTGAAGAGCATGTTACTATAATGTACGATACCTCACAACTCGTAACAACACCTTACAGTATCGTAAGTAAACATAAAATCCGTAATAAACCTAATGAATTCGTCCGAGTCTTTTGAACATCGTACTACAAGTTAGGACATCTTAAGACACTATATGACATATTAGCACGTTGAAAAGCACGTAAGTATGAAGTAGGACTCCTTATAGCTCGAAACAACACATTACAACACCGTACGAAACCATAAAACTCCATAATAAACCTAATGAAATTGTCCAAGTCCTTTCAAGATCGTACGATAACATGAGGACTTGTTACGACACTGTATGCGACATTAGCAACATGAAAAGCAATTTATAATAATGTAGGACGCGTTACAACTTCTAAGAACACCTTACATCACCGTTCGAAAGATTAAAACTCCATAATAAACCTAATGAATTCCTCCGAGTCATTTAATCATCGTACGACAACTTAGAATATCTTACGACTCTGTATGCCACATTAGCACCTTGAAGAGCATGTTACTATAATGTACGATACCTCACAACTCGTAACAACACCTTACAGTACCGTACGTAAACATAAAATCTATAATAAACCTAATGAATTCTTCCGAGTCTTTTGAACATCGTATTACAAGTTAGGACATCTTAAGACACTATTTGACATATTAGCACGTTGAAAAGCACGTAAGTATGACGGAGGACGCCTTAAAGCTCCAAACAACACATTACAACACCGTACGAAACCATAAAACTCCATAATAAACCTAATGAAATAGTCCAAGTCCTTTCAAGATCGTACGATAACATCTGGACTTGTTACGACACTGTATGAGACATTAGAAACATGAAAAGTAATTTATAATAATGTAGGACGCGTTACAACTTCTAAGAACACCTTACATCACCGTTCGAAAGATTAAAACTCCATAATAAACCTAATGAATTCCTGCGAGTCATTTAATCATCGTACGACAACTTAGAATATCTTACGACTCTGTATGCCACATTAGCACCTTGAAAAGCATGTTACTATAATGTACGATACTCACAACTCCTAACAACACCTTACAATACCGTAAGTAAACATTAAAATCCATAATAAACCTAATGAATTCGTCCAAGTCTTTTGAACATCGTATTACAAGTTAGGACATCTTTAGACTCTATATGACATATTAGCACGTTGAAAAGCACGTAAGTATGACGTAGGACGCCTTAAAGCTGCAAACAACACCTTACAACACCGTATGAAACCATAAAACTCCATAATAAACCTAATGAAATTGTCCAAGTCCTTTCAAGATCGTACGATAACATCAGGACTTGTTACGACACTGTATGCGACATTAGCAACATCAAAAGCAATTTATAACAATGTAGGACGCGCTACAACTTCTAAGAACACCTTACATAACCGTTCGAAAGATTAAAACTCCATAATAAACCTAATGAATTCCTCCGAGTCATTTAATCATCGTACGACAACTTAGAATATATTACGACTCTGTATGCCACATTAGCACCTTGAAGAGCATGTTACTATAATGTACGATACCTCACAACTCGTAACAACACCTTACAGTACCGTAAGTAAACATAAAATCCGTAATAAACCTAATGAATTCGTCCGAGTCTTTTGAACATCGTACTACAAGTTAGGACATCTTAACACACTATATGACATATTAGCACGTTGAAAAGCAGATAAGTATGAAGTAGGACTCCTTATAGCTCGAAACAACACATTACAACACCGTACGAAACCATAAAACTCCATAATAAACCTAATGAAATTGTCCAAGTCCTTTCAAGATCGTACGATAACATGAGGACTTGTTACGACACTGTATGCGACATTAGCAACATGTAAAGCAATTTATAATAATGTAGGACGCGTTACAACTTCTAAGAACACCTTACATCACCGTTCGAAAGATTAAAACTCCATAATAAACCTAATGAATTCCTCCGAGTCATTTAATCATCGTACGACAACTTAGAATATCTTACGACTCTGTATGCCACATTAGCACCTTGAAAAACATGTTACTATAATGTACGATACTCACAACTCGTAACAACACCTTACAATACCGTAAGTAAACATTAAAATCCATAACAAAACTAATGAATTCGTCCGAGTCTTTTGAACATCTTATTACAAGTTAAGACATCTTAAGACACTATATGACATATTAGCACGTTGAAAAGCACGTAAGTATGAAGTAGGACTCCTTATAGCTCGAAACAACACATTACAACACCGTACGAAACCATAAAACTCCATAATAAACCTAATGAAATTGTCCAAGTCCTTTCAAGATCGTACGATAACATCTGGACTTGTTACGACACTGTATGAGACATTAGAAACATGAAAAGTAATTTATAATAATGTAGGACGCGTTACAACTTCTAAGAACACCTTACATCACCGTTCGAAAGATTAAAACTCCATAATAAACCTAATGAATTCCTGCGAGTCATTTAATCATCGTACGACAACTTAGAATATCTTACGACTCTGTATGCCACATTAGCACCTTGAAAAGCATGTTACTATAATGTACGATACTCACAACTCCTAACAACACCTTACAATACCGTAAGTAAACATTAAAATCCATAATAAACCTAATGAATTCGTCCAAGTCTTTTGAACATCGTATTACAAGTTAGGACATCTTTAGACTCTATATGACATATTAGCACGTTGAAAAGCACGTAAGTATGACGTAGGACGCCTTAAAGCTGCAAACAACACCTTACAACACCGTATGAAACCATAAAACTCCATAATAAACCTAATGAAATTGTCCAAGTCCTTTCAAGATCGTACGATAACATCAGGACTTGTTACGACACTGTATGCGACATTAGCAACATCAAAAGCAATTTATAACAATGTAGGACGCGCTACAACTTCTAAGAACACCTTACATAACCGTTCGAAAGATTAAAACTCCATAATAAACCTAATGAATTCCTCCGAGTCATTTAATCATCGTACGACAACTTAGAATATATTACGACTCTGTATGCCACATTAGCACCTTGAAGAGCATGTTACTATAATGTACGATACCTCACAACTCGTAACAACACCTTACAGTACCGTAAGTAAACATAAAATCCGTAATAAACCTAATGAATTCGTCCGAGTCTTTTGAACATCGTACTACAAGTTAGGACATCTTAACACACTATATGACATATTAGCACGTTGAAAAGCAGATAAGTATGAAGTAGGACTCCTTATAGCTCGAAACAACACATTACAACACCGTACGAAACCATAAAACTCCATAATAAACCTAATGAAATTGTCCAAGTCCTTTCAAGATCGTACGATAACATGAGGACTTGTTACGACACTGTATGCGACATTAGCAACATGTAAAGCAATTTATAATAATGTAGGACGCGTTACAACTTCTAAGAACACCTTACATCACCGTTCGAAAGATTAAAACTCCATAATAAACCTAATGAATTCCTCCGAGTCATTTAATCATCGTACGACAACTTAGAATATCTTACGACTCTGTATGCCACATTAGCACCTTGAAAAACATGTTACTATAATGTACGATACTCACAACTCGTAACAACACCTTACAATACCGTAAGTAAACATTAAAATCCATAACAAAACTAATGAATTCGTCCGAGTCTTTTGAACATCTTATTACAAGTTAAGACATCTTAAGACACTATATGACATATTAGCACGTTGAAAAGCACGTAAGTATGAAGTAGGACTCCTTATAGCTCGAAACAACACATTACAACACCGTACGAAACCATAAAACTCCATAATAAACCTAATGAAATTGTCCAAGTCCTTTCAAGATCGTACGATAACATCAGGACTTGTTACGACACTGTATGCGACATTAGCAACATGAAAAGCAATTTATAATAATGTAGGACGCGTTACAACTTCTAAGAAAACCTTACATCACCGTTCGAAAGATTAAAACTCCATAATAAACCTAATGAATTCCTCCGAGTCATTTAATCATCGTACGACAACTTAGAATATCTTACGACTCTGTATGCCACATTAGCACCTTGAAGAGCATGTTACTATAATGTACGATACCTCACAACTCGTAACAACACCTTACAGTACCGTACGTAAACATAAAATCTATAATAAACCTAATGAATTCTTCCGAGTCTTTTGAACATCGTATTACAAGTTAGGACATCTTTAGACTCTATATGACATATTAGCACGTTGAAAAGCACGTAAGTATGACGTAGGACGCCTTAAAGCTGCAAACAACACCTTACAACACCGTATGAAACCATAAAACTCCATAATAAACCTAATGAAATTGTCCAAGTCCTTTCAAGATCGTACGATAACATGAGGACTTGTTACGACACTGTATGCGACATTAGCAACATCAAAAGCAATTTATAATAATGTAGGACGCGTTACAACTTCTAAGAAAACCTTACATCACCGTTCGAAAGATTAAAACTCCATAATAAACCTAATGAATTCCTCCGAGTCATTTAATCATCGTACGACAACTTAGAATATCTTACGACTCTGTATGCCACATTAGCACCTTGAAGAGCATGTTACTATAATGTACGATACCTCACAACTCGTAACAACACCTTACAGTACCGTACGTAAACATAAAATCTATAATAAACCTAATGAATTCTTCCGAGTCTTTTGAACATCGTATTACAAGTTAGGACATCTTTAGACTCTATATGACATATTAGCACGTTGAAAAGCACGTAAGTATGACGTAGGACGCCTTAAAGCTGCAAACAACACCTTACAACACCGTATGAAACCATAAAACTCCATAATAAACCTAATGAAATTGTCCAAGTCCTTTCAAGATCGTACGATAACATCAGGACTTGTTACGACACTGTATGCGACATTAGCAACATCAAAAGCAATTTATAACAATGTAGGACGCGCTACAACTTCTAAGAACACCTTACATAACCGTTCGAAAGATTAAAACTCCATAATAAACCTAATGAATTCCTCCGAGTCATTTAATCATCGTACGACAACTTAGAATATATTACGACTCTGTATGCCACATTAGCACCTTGAAGAGCATGTTACTATAATGTACGATACCTCACAATTCGTAACAACACCTTACAATACCGTAAGTAAACATAAAATCCGTAATAAACCTAATGAATTCGTCCGAGTCTTTTGAACATCGTACTACAAGTTAGGACATCTTAAGACACTATATGACATATTAGCACGTTGAAAAGCACGTAAGTATGAAGTAGGACTCCTTATAGCTCGAAACAACACATTACAACACCGTACAAAACCATAAAACTCCATAATAAACCTAATGAAATTGTCCAAGTCCTTTCAAGATCGTACGATAACATGAGGACTTGTTACGACACTGTATGCAACATTAGCAACATGAAAAGCAATTTATAATAATGTAGGACGCGTTACAACTTCTAAGAACACCTTACATCACCGTTCGAAAGATTAAAACTCCATAATAAACCTAATGAATTCCTCCGAGTCAGTTAATCATCGTACGACAACTTAGAATATCTTACGACTCTGTATGCCACATTAGCACCTTGAAGAGCATGTTACTATAATGTACGATACCTCACAACTCGTAACAACACCTTACAGTACCGTACGTAAACATAAAATCTATAATAAACCTAATGAATTCTTCCGAGTCTTTTGAACATCGTATTACAAGTTAGGACATCTTAAGACACTATTTGACATATTAGCACGTTGAAAAGCACGTAAGTATGACGGAGGACGCCTTAAAGCTCCAAACAACACATTACAACACCGTACGAAACCATAAAACTCCATAATAAACCTAATGAAATAGTCCAAGTCCTTTCAAGATCGTACGATAACATCTGGACTTGTTACGACACTGTATGAGACATTAGCAACATGAAAAGCAATTTATAATAATGTAGGACGCGTTACAACTTCTAAGAACACCTTACATCACCGTTCGAAAGATTAAAACTCCATAATAAACCTAATGAATTCCTCCGAGTCATTTAATCATCGTACGACAACTTAGAATATCTTACGACTCTGTATGCCACATTAGCACCTTGAAAAGCATGTTACTATAATGTACGATACTCACAACTCGTAACAACACCTTACAATACCGTAAGTAAACATTAAAATCCATAATAAACCTAATGAATTCGTCCAAGTCTTTTGAACATCATATTACAAGTTAGGACATCTTTAGACTCTATATGACATATTAGCACGTTGAAAAGCACGTAAGTATGACGTAGGACGCCTTAAAGCTGCAAACAACACCTTACAACACCGTATGAAACCATAAAACTCCATAATAAACCTAATGAAATTGTCCAAGTCCTTTCAAGATCGTACGATAACATGAGGACTTGTTACGACACTGTATGCGACATTAGCAACATGAAAAGCAATTTATAATAATGTAGGACGCGTTACAACTTCTAAGAACACCTTACATCACCGTTCGAAAGATTAAAACTCCATAATAAACCTAATGAATTCCTCCGAGTCATTTAATCATCGTACGACAACTTAGAATATCTTACGACTCTGTATGCCACATTAGCACCTTGAAGAGCATGTTACTATAATGTACGATACCTCACAACTCGTAACAACACCTTACAGTACCGTACGTAAACATAAAATCTATAATAAACCTAATGAATTCTTCCGAGTCTTTTGAACATCGTATTACAAGTTAGGACATCTTAAGACACTATTTGACATATTAGCACGTTGAAAAGCACGTAAGTATGACGGAGGACGCCTTAAAGCTCCAAACAACACATTACAACACCGTACGAAACCATAAAACTCCATAATAAACCTAATGAAATAGTCCAAGTCCTTTCAAGATCGTACGATAACATCTGGACTTGTTACGACACTGTATGAGACATTAGAAACATGAAAAGTAATTTATAATAATGTAGGACGCGTTACAACTTCTAAGAACACCTTACATCACCGTTCGAAAGATTAAAACTCCATAATAAACCTAATGAATTCCTGCGAGTCATTTAATCATCGTACGACAACTTAGAATATCTTACGACTCTGTATGCCACATTAGCACCTTGAAAAGCATGTTACTATAATGTACGATACTCACAACTCCTAACAACACCTTACAATACCGTAAGTAAACATTAAAATCCATAATAAACCTAATGAATTCGTCCAAGTCTTTTGAACATCGTATTACAAGTTAGGACATCTTTAGACTCTATATGACATATTAGCACGTTGAAAAGCACGTAAGTATGACGTAGGACGCCTTAAAGCTGCAAACAACACCTTACAACACCGTATGAAACCATAAAACTCCATAATAAACCTAATGAAATTGTCCAAGTCCTTTCAAGATCGTACGATAACATCAGGACTTGTTACGACACTGTATGCGACATTAGCAACATCAAAAGCAATTTATAACAATGTAGGACGCGCTACAACTTCTAAGAACACCTTACATAACCGTTCGAAAGATTAAAACTCCATAATAAACCTAATGAATTCCTCCGAGTCATTTAATCATCGTACGACAACTTAGAATATATTACGACTCTGTATGCCACATTAGCACCTTGAAGAGCATGTTACTATAATGTACGATACCTCACAACTCGTAACAACACCTTACAGTACCGTAAGTAAACATAAAATCCGTAATAAACCAAATGAATTCGTCCGAGTCTTTTGAACATCGTACTACAAGTTAGGACATCTTAACACACTATATGACATATTAGCACGTTGAAAAGCAGATAAGTATGAAGTAGGACTCCTTATAGCTCGAAACAACACATTACAACACCGTACGAAACCATAAAACTCCATAATAAACCTAATGAAATTGTCCAAGTCCTTTCAAGATCGTACGATAACATGAGGACTTGTTACGACACTGTATGCGACATTAGCAACATGTAAAGCAATTTATAATAATGTAGGACGCGTTACAACTTCTAAGAACACCTTACATCACCGTTCGAAAGATTAAAACTCCATAATAAACCTAATGAATTCCTCCGAGTCATTTAATCATCGTACGACAACTTAGAATATCTTACGACTCTGTATGCCACATTAGCACCTTGAAAAACATGTTACTATAATGTACGATACTCACAACTCGTAACAACACCTTACAATACCGTAAGTAAACATTAAAATCCATAACAAAACTAATGAATTCGTCCGAGTCTTTTGAACATCTTATTACAAGTTAAGACATCTTAAGACACTATATGACATATTAGCACGTTGAAAAGCACGTAAGTATGAAGTAGGACTCCTTATAGCTCGAAACAACACATTACAACACCGTACGAAACCATAAAACTCCATAATAAACCTAATGAAATTGTCCAAGTCCTTTCAAGATCGTACGATAACATCAGGACTTGTTACGACACTGTATGCGACATTAGCAACATGAAAAGCAATTTATAATAATGTAGGACGCGTTACAACTTCTAAGAAAACCTTACATCACCGTTCGAAAGATTAAAACTCCATAATAAACCTAATGAATTCCTCCGAGTCATTTAATCATCGTACGACAACTTAGAATATCTTACGACTCTGTATGCCACATTAGCACCTTGAAGAGCATGTTACTATAATGTACGATACCTCACAACTCGTAACAACACCTTACAGTACCGTACGTAAACATAAAATCTATAATAAACCTAATGAATTCTTCCGAGTCTTTTGAACATCGTATTACAAGTTAGGACATCTTTAGACTCTATATGACATATTAGCACGTTGAAAAGCACGTAAGTATGACGTAGGACGCCTTAAAGCTGCAAACAACACCTTACAACACCGTATGAAACCATAAAACTCCATAATAAACCTAATGAAATTGTCCAAGTCCTTTCAAGATCGTACGATAACATGAGGACTTGTTACGACACTGTATGCGACATTAGCAACATCAAAAGCAATTTATAATAATGTAGGACGCGTTACAACTTCTAAGAAAACCTTACATCACCGTTCGAAAGATTAAAACTCCATAATAAACCTAATGAATTCCTCCGAGTCATTTAATCATCGTACGACAACTTAGAATATCTTACGACTCTGTATGCCACATTAGCACCTTGAAGAGCATGTTACTATAATGTACGATACCTCACAACTCGTAACAACACCTTACAGTACCGTACGTAAACATAAAATCTATAATAAACCTAATGAATTCTTCCGAGTCTTTTGAACATCGTATTACAAGTTAGGACATCTTTAGACTCTATATGACATATTAGCACGTTGAAAAGCACGTAAGTATGACGTAGGACGCCTTAAAGCTGCAAACAACACCTTACAACACCGTATGAAACCATAAAACTCCATAATAAACCTAATGAAATTGTCCAAGTCCTTTCAAGATCGTACGATAACATCAGGACTTGTTACGACACTGTATGCGACATTAGCAACATCAAAAGCAATTTATAACAATGTAGGACGCGCTACAACTTCTAAGAACACCTTACATAACCGTTCGAAAGATTAAAACTCCATAATAAACCTAATGAATTCCTCCGAGTCATTTAATCATCGTACGACAACTTAGAATATATTACGACTCTGTATGCCACATTAGCACCTTGAAGAGCATGTTACTATAATGTACGATACCTCACAATTCGTAACAACACCTTACAATACCGTAAGTAAACATAAAATCCGTAATAAACCTAATGAATTCGTCCGAGTCTTTTGAACATCGTACTACAAGTTAGGACATCTTAAGACACTATATGACATATTAGCACGTTGAAAAGCACGTAAGTATGAAGTAGGACTCCTTATAGCTCGAAACAACACATTACAACACCGTACAAAACCATAAAACTCCATAATAAACCTAATGAAATTGTCCAAGTCCTTTCAAGATCGTACGATAACATGAGGACTTGTTACGACACTGTATGCAACATTAGCAACATGAAAAGCAATTTATAATAATGTAGGACGCGTTACAACTTCTAAGAACACCTTACATCACCGTTCGAAAGATTAAAACTTCATAATAAACCTAATGAATTCCTCCGAGTCATTTAATCATCGTACGACAACTTAGAATATCTTACGACTCTGTATGCCACATTAGCACCTTGAAGAGCATGTTACTATAATGTACGATACCTCACAACTCGTAACAACACCTTACAGTACCGTACGTAAACATAAAATCTATAATAAACCTAATGAATTCTTCCGAGTCTTTTGAACATCGTATTACAAGTTAGGACATCTTAAGACACTATTTGACATATTAGCACGTTGAAAAGCACGTAAGTATGACGGAGGACGCCTTAAAGCTCCAAACAACACATTACAACACCGTACGAAACCATAAAACTCCATAATAAACCTAATGAAATAGTCCAAGTCCTTTCAAGATCGTACGATAACATCTGGACTTGTTACGACACTGTATGAGACATTAGCAACATGAAAAGCAATTTATAATAATGTAGGACGCGTTACAACTTCTAAGAACACCTTACATCACCGTTCGAAAGATTAAAACTCCATAATAAACCTAATGAATTCCTCCGAGTCATTTAATCATCGTACGACAACTTAGAATATCTTACGACTCTGTATGCCACATTAGCACCTTGAAAAGCATGTTACTATAATGTACGATACTCACAACTCGTAACAACACCTTACAATACCGTAAGTACACATTAAAATCCATAATAAACCTAATGAATTCGTCCAAGTCTTTTGAACATCATATTACAAGTTAGGACATCTTTAGACTCTATATGACATATTAGCACGTTGAAAAGCACGTAAGTATGACGTAGGACGCCTTAAAGCTGCAAACAACACCTTACAACACCGTATGAAACCATAAAACTCCATAATAAACCTAATGAAATTGTCCAAGTCCTTTCAAGATCGTACGATAACATCAGGACTTGTTACGACACTGTATGCGACATTAGCAACATCAAAAGCAATTTATAACAATGTAGGACGCGCTACAACTTCTAAGAACACCTTACAAAACCGTTCGAAAGATTAAAACTCCATAATAAACCTAATGAATTCCTCCGAGTCATTTAATCATCGTACGACAACTTAGAATATATTATGACTCTGTATGCCACATTAGCACCTTGAAGAGCATGTTACTATAATGTACGATATCTCACAACTCGTAACAACACCTTACAGTACCGTAAGTAAACATAAAATCCGTAATAAACCTAATGAATTCGTCCGAGTCTTTTGAACATCGTACTACAAGTTAGGACATCTTAAGACACTATATGACATATTAGCACGTTGAAAAGCAGATTCGTATGATGTAGGACTCCTTATAGCTCGAAACAACACATTACAACACCGTACGAAACCATAAAACTCCATAATAAACCTAATGAAATTGTCCAAGTCCTTTCAAGATCGTACGATAACATGAGGACTTGTTACGACACTGTATGCGACATTAGCAACATGTAAAGCAATTTATAATAATGTAGGACGCGTTACAACTTCTAAGAACACCTTACATCACCGTTCGAAAGATTAAAACTCCATAATAAACCTAATGAATTCCTCCGAGTCATTTAATCATCGTACGACAACTTAGAATATCTTACGACTCTGTATGCCACATTAGCACCTTGAAAAACATGTTACTATAATGTACGATACTCACAACTCGTAACAACACATTACAATACCGTAAGTAAACATTAAAATCCATAATAAACCTAATGAATTCGTCCGAGTCTTTTGAACATCTTATTACAAGTTAAGACATCTTAAGACACTATATGACATATTAGCACGTTGAAAAGCACGTAAGTATGAAGTAGGACTCCTTATAGCTCGAAACAACACATTACAACACCGTACGAAACCATAAAACTCCATAATAAACCTAATGAAATTGTCCAAGTCCTTTCAAGATCGTACGATAACATGAGGACTTGTTACGACACTGTATGCGACATTAGCAACATGAAAAGCAATTTATAATAATGTAGGACGCGTTACAACTTCTAAGAACACCTTACATCACCGTTCGAAAGATTAAAACTCCATAATAAACCTAATGAATTCCTCCGAGTCATTTAATCATCGTACGACAACTTAGAATATCTTACGACTCTGTATGCCACATTAGCACCTTGAAAAGCATGTTACTATAATGTACGATACTCACAACTCGTAACAACACCTTACAATACCGTAAGTAAACATTAAAATCCATAATAAACCAAATGAATTCGTCCGAGTCTTTTGAACATCTTATTACAAGTTAAGACATCGTTAGACTCTATATGACATATTAGCACGTTGAAAAGCACGTAAGTATGACGTAGGACGCCTTAAAGCTGCAAACAACACCTTACAACACCGTATGAAACCATAAAACTCCATAATAAACCTAATGAAATTGTCCAAGTGCTTTCAAGATCGTACGATAACATCAGGACTTGTTACGACACTGTATGCGACATTAGCAACATGAAAAGCAATTTATAATAATGTAGGACGCGTTACAACTTCTAAGAAAACCTTACATCACCGTTCGAAAGATTAAAACTCCATAATAAACCTAATGAATTCCTCCGAGTCATTTAATCATCGTACGACAACTTAGAATATCTTACGACTCTGTATGCCACATTAGCACCTTGAAGAGCATGTTACTATAATGTACGATACCTCACAACTCGTAACAACACCTTACAGTACCGTACGTAAACATAAAATCTATAATAAACCTAATGAATTCTTCCGAGTCTTTTGAACATCGTATTACAAGTTAGGACATCTTAAGACACTATTTGACATATTAGCACGTTGAAAAGCACGTAAGTATGACGGAGGACGCCTTAAAGCTCCAAACAACACATTACAACACCGTACGAAACCATAAAACTCCATAATAAACCTAATGAAATAGTCCAAGTCCTTTCAAGATCGTACGATAACATCTGGACTTGTTACGACACTGTATGAGACATTAGCAACATGAAAAGCAATTTATAATAATGTAGGACGCGTTACAACTTCTAAGAACACCTTACATCACCGTTCGAAAGATTAAAACTCCATAATAAACCTAATGAATTCCTCCGAGTCATTTAATCATCGTACGACAACTTAGAATATCTTACGACTCTGTATGCCACATTAGCACCTTGAAAAGCATGTTACTATAATGTACGATACTCACAACTCGTAACAACACCTTACAATACCGTAAGTAAACATTAAAATCCATAATAAACCTAATGAATTCGTCCAAGTCTTTTGAACATCATATTACAAGTTAGGACATCTTTAGACTCTATATGACATATTAGCACGTTGAAAAGCACGTAAGTATGACGTAGGACGCCTTAAAGCTGCAAACAACACCTTACAACACCGTATGAAACCATAAAACTCCATAATAAACCTAATGAAATTGTCCAAGTCCTTTCAAGATCGTACGATAACATCTGGACTTGTTACGACACTGTATGAGACATTAGAAACATGAAAAGCAATTTATAATAATGTAGGACGCGTTACAACTTCTAAGAACACCTTACATCACCGTTCGAAAGATTAAAACTCCATAATAAACCTAATGAATTCCTGCGAGTCATTTAATCATCGTACGACAACTTAGAATATCTTACGACTCTGTATGCCACATTAGCACCTTGAAAAGCATGTTACTATAATGTACGATACTCACAACTCGTAACAACACCTTACAATACCGTAAGTAAACATTAAAATCCATAATAAACCTAATGAATTCGTCCAAGTCTTTTGAACATCGTATTACAAGTTAGGACATCTTTAGACTCTATATGACATATTAGCACGTTGAAAAGCACGTAAGTATGACGTAGGACGCCTTAAAGCTGCAAACAACACCTTACAACACCGTATGAAACCATAAAACTTCATAATAAACCTAATGAAATTGTCCAAGTCCTTTCAAGATCGTACGATAACATCAGGACTTGTTACGACACTGTATGCGACATTAGCAACATGAAAAGCAATTTATAATAATGTAGGACGCGTTACAACTTCTAAGAACACCTTACATCACCGTTCGAAAGATTAAAACTCCATAATAAACCTAATGAATTCCTCCGAGTCATTTAATCATCTTACGACAACTTAGAATATCTTACGACTCTGTATGCCACATTAGCACCTTGAAAAGCATGTTACTATAATGTACGATACTCACAACTCGTAACAACACCTTACAATACCGCAAGTAAACATTAAAATCCATAATAAACCTAATGAATTCGTCCAAGTCTTTTGAACATCGTATTACAAGTTAGGACATCTTTAGACTCTATATGACATATTAGCACGTTGAAAAGCACGTAAGTATGACGTAGGACGCCTTAAAGCTGCAAACAACACCTTACAACACCGTATGAAACCATAAAACTCCATAATAAACCTAATGAAATTGTCCAAGTCCTTTCAAGATCGTACGATAACATCTGGACTTGTTACGACACTGTATGAGACATTAGAAACATGAAAAGCAATTTATAATAATGTAGGACGCGTTACAACTTCTAAGAACACCTTACATCACCGTTCGAAAGATTAAAACTCCATAATAAACCTAATGAATTCCTGCGAGTCATTTAATCATCGTACGACAACTTAGAATATCTTACGACTCTGTATGCCACATTAGCACCTTGAAAAGCATGTTACTATAATGTACGATACTCACAACTCGTAACAACACCTTACAATACCGTAAGTAAACATTAAAATCCATAATAAACCTAATGAATTCGTCCAAGTCTTTTGAACATCTTATTACAAGTTAGGACATCTTTAGACTCTATATGACATATTAGCACGTTGAAAAGCACGTAAGTATGACGTAGGACGCCTTAAAGCTGCAAACAACACCTTACAACACCGTATGAAACCATAAAACTTCATAATAAACCTAATGAAAGTGTCCAAGTCCTTTCAAGATCGTACGATAACATCAAGACTTGTTACGACACTGTATGCGACATTAGCAACATGAAAAGCAATTTATAATAATGTAGGACGCGTTACAACTTCTAAGAACACCTTACATCACCGTTCGAAAGATTAATACTCCATAATAAACCTAATGAATTCCTCCGAGTCATTTAATCATCTTACGACAACTTAGAATATCTTACGACTCTGTATGCCACATCAACACCTTGAAAAGCATGTTACTATAATGTACGATACTCACAACTCGTAACAACACCTTACAATACCGCAAGTAAACATTAAAATCCATAATAAACCTAATGAATTCGTCCGAGTCTTTTGAACATCTTATTACAAGTTAAGACATCTTAAGACACTATATGACATATTAGCACGTTGAAAAGCACGTAAGTATGAAGTAGGACTCCTTATAGCTCGAAACAACACATTACAACACCGTACGAAACCATAAAACTCCATAATAAACCTAATGAAATTGTCCAAGTCCTTTCAAGATCGTACGATAACATGAGGACTTGTTACGACACTGTATGCGACATTAGCAACATGAAAAGCAATTTATAATAATGTAGGACGCGTTACAACTTCTAAGAACACCTTACATCACCGTTCGAAAGATTAAAACTCCATAATAAACCTAATGAATTCCTCCGAGTCATTTAATCATCGTACGACAACTTAGAATATCTTACGACTCTGTATGCCACATTAGCACCTTGAAAAGCATGTTACTATAATGTACGATACTCACAACTCGTAACAACACCTTACAATACCGTAAGTAAACATTAAAATCCATAATAAACCTAATGAATTCGTCCAAGTCTTTTGAACATCATATTACAAGTTAGGACATCTTTAGACTCTATATGACATATTAGCACGTTGAAAAGCACGTAAGTATGACGTAGGACGCCTTAAAGCTGCAAACAACACCTTACAACACCGTATGAAACCATAAAACTCCATAATAAACCTAATGAAATTGTCCAAGTCCTTTCAAGATCGTACGATAACATCAGGACTTGTTACGACACTGTATGCGACATTAGCAACATGAAAAGCAATTTATAATAATGTAGGACGCGTTACAACTTCTAAGAAAACCTTACATCACCGTTCGAAAGATTAAAACTCCATAATAAACCTAATGAATTCCTCCGAGTCATTTAATCATCGTACGACAACTTAGAATATCTTACGACTCTGTATGCCACATTAGCACCTTGAAAAGCATGTTACTATAATGTACGATACTCACAACTCGTAACAACACCTTACAATACCGTAAGTAAACATTAAAATCCATAATAAACCTAATGAATTCGTCCAAGTCTTTTGAACATCATATTACAAGTTAGGACATCTTTAGACTCTATATGACATATTAGCACGTTGAAAAGCACGTAAGTATGACGTAGGACGCCTTAAAGCTGCAAACAACACCTTACAACACCGTATGAAACCATAAAACTCCATAATAAACCTAATGAAATTGTCCAAGTCCTTTCAAGATCGTACGATAACATCAGGACTTGTTACGACACTGTATGCGACATTAGCAACATCAAAAGCAATTTATAACAATGTAGGACGCGCTACAACTTCTAAGAACACCTTACATAACCGTTCGAAAGATTAAAACTCCATAATAAACCTAATGAATTCCTCCGAGTCATTTAATCATCGTACGACAACTGAGAATATATTACGACTCTGTATGCCACATTAGCACCTTGAAGAGCATGTTACTATAATGTACGATACCTCACAACTCGTAACAACACCTTACAGTACCGTAAGTAAACATAAAATCCGTAATAAACCTAATGAATTCGTCCGAGTCTTTTGAACATCGTACTACAAGTTAGGACATCTTAAGACACTATATGACATATTAGCACGTTGAAAAGCAGATAAGTATGAAGTAGGACTCCTTATAGCTCGAAACAACACATTACAACACCGTACGAAACCATAAAACTCCATAATAAACCTAATGAAATTGTCCAAGTCCTTTCAAGATCGTACGATAACATGAGGACTTGTTACGACACTGTATGCGACATTAGCAACATGTAAAGCAATTTATAATAATGTAGGACGCGTTACAACTTCTAAGAACACCTTACATCACCGTTCGAAAGATTAAAACTCCATAATAAACCTAATGAATTCCTCCGAGTCATTTAATCATCGTACGACAACTTAGAATATCTTACGACTCTGTATGCCACATTAGCACCTTGAAAAACATGTTACTATAATGTACGATACTCACAACTCGTAACAACACCTTACAATACCGTAAGTAAACATTAAAATCCATAATAAACCTAATGAATTCGTCCGAGTCTTTTGAACATCTTATTACAAGTTAAGACATCTTAAGACACTATATGACATATTAGCACGTTGAAAAGCACGTAAGTATGAAGTAGGACTCCTTATAGCTCGAAACAACACATTACAACACCGTACGAAACCATAAAACTCCATAATAAACCTAATGAAATTGTCCAAGTCCTTTCAAGATCGTACGATAACATGAGGACTTGTTACGACACTGTATGCGACATTAGCAACATGAAAAGCAATTTATAATAATGTAGGACGCGTTACAACTTCTAAGAACACCTTACATCACCGTTCGAAAGATTAAAACTCCATAATAAACCTAATGAATTCCTCCGAGTCATTTAATCATCGTACGACAACTTAGAATATCTTACGACTCTGTATGCCACATTAGCACCTTGAAAAGCATGTTACTATAATGTACGATACTCACAACTCGTAACAACACCTTACAATACCGTAAGTAAACATTAAAATCCATAATAAACCAAATGAATTCGTCCGAGTCTTTTGAACATCTTATTACAAGTTAAGACATCGTTAGACTCTATATGACATATTAGCACGTTGAAAAGCACGTAAGTATGACGTAGGACGCCTTAAAGCTGCAAACAACAACTTACAACACCGTATGAAACCATAAAACTCCATAATAAACCTAATGAAATTGTCCAAGTCCTTTCAAGATCGTACGATAACATCAGGACTTGTTACGACACTGTATGCGACATTAGCAACATGAAAAGCAATTTATAATAATGTAGGACGCGTTACAACTTCTAAGAAAACCTTACATCACCGTTCGAAAGATTAAAACTCCATAATAAACCTAATGAATTCCTCCGAGTCATTTAATCATCGTACGACAACTTAGAATATCTTACGACTCTGTATGCCACATTAGCACCTTGAAGAGCATGTTACTATAATGTACGATACCTCACAACTCGTAACAACACCTTACAGTACCGTACGTAAACATAAAATCTATAATAAACCTAATGAATTCTTCCGAGTCTTTTGAACATCGTATTACAAGTTAGGACATCTTAAGACACTATTTGACATATTAGCACGTTGAAAAGCACGTAAGTATGACGGAGGACGCCTTAAAGCTCCAAACAACACATTACAACACCGTACGAAACCATAAAAATCCATAATAAACCTAATGAAATAGTCCAAGTCCTTTCAAGATCGTACGATAACATCTGGACTTGTTACGACACTGTATGAGACATTAGCAACATGAAAAGCAATTTATAATAATGTAGGACGCGTTACAACTTCTAAGAACACCTTACATCACCGTTCGAAAGATTAAAACTCCATAATAAACCTAATGAATTCCTCCGAGTCATTTAATCATCGTACGACAACTTAGAATATCTTACGACTCTGTATGCCACATTAGCACCTTGAAAAGCATGTTACTATAATGTACGATACTCACAACTCGTAACAACACCTTACAATGCCGTAAGTAAACATTAAAATCCATAATAAACCTAATGAATTCGTCCAAGTCTTTTGAACATCATATTACAAGTTAGGACATCTTTAGACTCTATATGACATATTAGCACGTTGAAAAGCACGTAAGTATGACGTAGGACGCCTTAAAGCTGCAAACAACACCTTACAACACCGTATGAAACCATAAAACTCCATAATAAACCTAATGAAATTGTCCAAGTCCTTTCAAGATCGTACGATAACATCTGGACTTGTTACGACACTGTATGAGACATTAGAAACATGAAAAGCAATTTATAATAATGTAGGACGCGTTACAACTTCTAAGAACACCTTACATCACCGTTCGAAAGATTAAAACTCCATAATAAACCTAATGAATTCCTGCGAGTCATTTAATCATCGTACGACAACTTAGAATATCTTACGACTCTGTATGCCACATTAGCACCTTGAAAAGCATGTTACTATAATGTACGATACTCACAACTCGTAACAACACCTTACAATACCGTAAGTAAACATTAAAATCCATAATAAACCTAATGAATTCGTCCAAGTCTTTTGAACATCGTATTACAAGTTAGGACATCTTTAGACTCTATATGACATATTAGCACGTTGAAAAGCACGTAAGTATGACGTAGGACGCCTTAAAGCTGCAAACAACACCTTACAACACCGTATGAAACCATAAAACTTCATAATAAACCTAATGAAATTGTCCAAGTCCTTTCAAGATCGTACGATAACATCAGGACTTGTTACGACACTGTATGCGACATTAGCAACATGAAAAGCAATTTATAATAATGTAGGACGCGTTACAACTTCTAAGAACACCTTACATCACCGTTCGAAAGATTAAAACTCCATAATAAACCTAATGAATTCCTCCGAGTCATTTAATCATCTTACGACAACTTAGAATATCTTACGACTCTGTATGCCACATTAGCACCTTGAAAAGCATGTTACTATAATGTACGATACTCACAACTCGTAACAACACCTTACAATACCGCAAGTAAACATTAAAATCCATAATAAACCTAATGAATTCGTCCAAGTATTTTGAACATCGTATTACAAGTTAGGACATCTTTAGACTCTATATGACATATTAGCACGTTGAAAAGCACGTAAGTATGACGTAGGACGCCTTAAAGCTGCAAACAACACCTTACAACACCGTATGAAACCATAAAACTCCATAATAAACCTAATGAAATTGTCCAAGTCCTTTCAAGATCGTACGATAACATCTGGACTTGTTACGACACTGTATGAGACATTAGAAACATGAAAAGCAATTTATAATAATGTAGGACGCGTTACAACTTCTAAGAACACCTTACATCACCGTTCGAAAGATTAAAACTCCATAATAAACCTAATGAATTCCTGCGAGTCATTTAATCATCGTACGACAACTTAGAATATCTTACGACTCTGTATGCCACATTAGCACCTTGAAAAGCATGTTACTATAATGTACGATACTCACAACTCGTAACAACACCTTACAATACCGTAAGTAAACATTAAAATCCATAATAAACCTAATGAATTCGTCCAAGTCTTTTGAACATCGTATTACAAGTTAGGACATCTTTAGACTCTATATGACATATTAGCACGTTGAAAAGCACGTAAGTATGACGTAGGACGCCTTAAAGCTGCAAACAACACCTTACAACACCGTATGAAACCATAAAACTTCATAATAAACCTAATGAAATTGTCCAAGTCCTTTCAAGATCGTACGATAACATCAGGACTTGTTACGACACTGTATGCGACATTAGCAACATGAAAAGCAATTTATAATAATGTAGGACGCGTTACAACTTCTAAGAACACCTTACATCACCGTTCGAAAGATTAAAACTCCATAATAAACCTAATGAATTCCTCCGAGTCATTTAATCATCTTACGACAACTTAGAATATCTTACGACTCTGTATGCCACATTAGCACCTTGAAAAGCATGTTACTATAATGTACGATACTCACAACTCGTAACAACACCTTACAATACCGCAAGTAAACATTAAAATCCATAATAAACCTAATGAATTCGTCCAAGTATTTTGAACATCGTATTACAAGTTAGGACATCTTTAGACTCTATATGACATATTAGCACGTTGAAAAGCACGTAAGTATGACGTAGGACGCCTTAAAGCTGCAAACAACACCTTACAACACCGTATGAAACCATAAAACTCCATAATAAACCTAATGAAATTGTCCAAGTCCTTTCAAGATCGTACGATAACATCTGGACTTGTTACGACACTGTATGAGACATTAGAAACATGAAAAGCAATTTATAATAATGTAGGACGCGTTACAACTTCTAAGAACACCTTACATCACCGTTCGAAAGATTAAAACTCCATAATAAACCTAATGAATTCCTGCGAGTCATTTAATCATCGTACGACAACTTAGAATATCTTACGACTCTGTATGCCACATTAGCACCTTGAAAAGCATGTTACTATAATGTACGATACTCACAACTCGTAACAACACCTTACAATACCGTAAGTAAACATTAAAATCCATAATAAACCTAATGAATTCGTCCAAGTCTTTTGAACATCGTATTACAAGTTAGGACATCTTTAGACTCTATATGACATATTAGCACGTTGAAAAGCACGTAAGTATGACGTAGGACGCCTTAAAGCTGCAAACAACACCTTACAACACCGTATGAAACCATAAAACTTCATAATAAACCTAATGAAATTGTCCAAGTCCTTTCAAGATCGTACGATAACATCAGGACTTGTTACGACACTGTATGCGACATTAGCAACATGAAAAGCAATTTATAATAATGTAGGACGCGTTACAACTTCTAAGAACACCTTACATCACCGTTCGAAAGATTAAAACTCCATAATAAACCTAATGAATTCCTCCGAGTCATTTAATCATCTTACGACAACTTAGAATATCTTACGACTCTGTATGCCACATTAGCACCTTGAAAAGCATGTTACTATAATGTACGATACTCACAACTCGTAACAACACCTTACAATACCGCAAGTAAACATTAAAATCCATAATAAACCTAATGAATTCGTCCAAGTATTTTGAACATCGTATTACAAGTTAGGACATCTTTAGACTCTATATGACATATTAGCACGTTGAAAAGCACGTAAGTATGACGTAGGACGCCTTAAAGCTGCAAACAACACCTTACAACACCGTATGAAACCATAAAACTCCATAATAAACCTAATGAAATTGTCCAAGTCCTTTCAAGATCGTACGATAACATCTGGACTTGTTACGACACTGTATGAGACATTAGAAACATGAAAAGCAATTTATAATAATGTAGGACGCGTTACAACTTCTAAGAACACCTTACATCACCGTTCGAAAGATTAAAACTCCATAATAAACCTAATGAATTCCTGCGAGTCATTTAATCATCGTACGACAACTTAGAATATCTTACGACTCTGTATGCCACATTAGCACCTTGAAAAGCATGTTACTATAATGTACGATACTCACAACTCGTAACAACACCTTACAATACCGTAAGTAAACATTAAAATCCATAATAAACCTAATGAATTCGTCCAAGTCTTTTGAACATCGTATTACAAGTTAGGACATCTTTAGACTCTATATGACATATTAGCACGTTGAAAAGCACGTAAGTATGACGTAGGACGCCTTAAAGCTGCAAACAACACCTTACAACACCGTATGAAACCATAAAACTTCATAATAAACCTAATGAAATTGTCCAAGTCCTTTCAAGATCGTACGATAACATCAGGACTTGTTACGACACTGTATGCGACATTAGCAACATGAAAAGCAATTTATAATAATGTAGGACGCGTTACAACTTCTAAGAACACCTTACATCACCGTTCGAAAGATTAAAACTCCATAATAAACCTAATGAATTCCTCCGAGTCATTTAATCATCTTACGACAACTTAGAATATCTTACGACTCTGTATGCCACATTAGCACCTTGAAAAGCATGTTACTATAATGTACGATACTCACAACTCGTAACAACACCTTACAATACCGCAAGTAAACATTAAAATCCATAATAAACCTAATGAATTCGTCCGAGTCTTTTCAACATCTTATTACAAGTTAAGACATCTTAAGACACTATATGACATATTAGCACGTTGAAAAGCACGTAAGTATGAAGTAGGACTCCTTATAGCTCGAAACAACACATTACAACACCGTACGAAACCATAAAACTCCATAATAAACCTAATGAAATTGTCTAAGTCCTTTCAAGATCGTACGATAACATGAGGACTTGTTACGACACTGTATGCGACATTAGCAACATGAAAAGCAATTTATAATAATGTAGGACGCGTTACAACTTCTAAGAACACCTTACATCACCGTTCGAAAGATTAAAACTCCATAATAAACCTAATGAATTCCTCCGAGTCATTTAATCATCGTACGACAACTTAGAATATCTTACGACTCTGTATGCCACATTAGCACCTTGAAAAGCATGTTACTATAATGTACGATACTCACAACTCGTAACAACACCTTACAATACCGTAAGTAAACATTAAAATCCATAATAAACCTAATGAATTCGTCCAAGTCTTTTGAACATCTTATTACAAGTTAAGACATCGTTAGACTCTATATGACATATTAGCACGTTGAAAAGCACGTAAGTATAACGTAGGACGCCTTAAAGCTGCAAACAACACCTTACAACATCGTATGAAACCATAAAACTCCATAATAAACCTAATGAAATTGTCCAAGTCCTTTCAAGATCGTACGATAACATCAGGACTTGTTACGACACTGTATGCGACATTAGCAACATGAAAAGCAATTTATAATAATGTAGGACGCGTTACAACTTCTAAGAAAACCTTACATCACCGTTCGAAAGATTAAAACTCCATAATAAACCTAATGAATTCCTCCGAGTCATTTAATCATCGTACGACAACTTAGAATATCTTACGACTCTGTATGCCACATTAGCACCTTGAAGAGCATGTTACTATAATGTACGATACCTCACAACTCGTAACAACACCTTACAGTACCGTACGTAAACATAAAATCTATAATAAACCTAATGAATTCTTCCGAGTCTTTTGAACATCGTATTACAAGTTAGGACATCTTAAGACACTATTTGACATATTAGCACGTTGAAAAGCACGTAAGTATGACGGAGGACGCCTTAAAGCTCCAAACAACACATTACAACACCGTACGAAACCATAAAACTCCATAATAAACCTAATGAAATTGTCCAAGTCCTTTCAAGATCGTACGATAACATCTGGACTTGTTACGACACTGTATGAGACATTAGCAACATGAAAAGCAATTTATAATAATGTAGGACGCGTTACAACTTCTAAGAACACCTTACATCACCGTTCGAAAGATTAAAACTCCATAATAAACCTAATGAATTCCTCCGAGTCATTTAATCATCGTACGACAACTTAGAATATCTTACGCCTCTGTATGCCACATTAGCACCTTGAAAAGCATGTTACTATAATGTACGATACTCACAACTCGTAACAACACCTTACAATACCGTAAGTAAACATTAAAATCCATAATAAACCTAATGAATTCGTCCAAGTCTTTTGAACATCGTATTACAAGTTAGGACATCTTTAGACTCTATATGACATATTAGCACGTTGAAAAGCACGTAAGTATGACGTAGGACGCCTTAAAGCTGCAAACAACACCTTACAACACCGTATGAAACCATAAAACTCCATAATAAACCTAATGAAATTGTCCAAGTCCTTTCAAGATCGTACGATAACATCAGGACTTGTTACGACACTGTATGCGACATTAGCAACATGAAAAGCAATTTATAATAATGTAGGACGCGTTACAACTTCTAAGAACACCTTACATCATCGTTCGAAAGATTAAAACTCCATAATAAACCTAATGAATTCCTCCGAGTCATTTAATCATCGTACGACAACTTAGAATATCTTACGACTCTGTAGGCCACATTAGCACCTTGAAAAGCATGTTACTATAATGTACGATACTCACAACTCGTAACAACACCTTACAATACCGTAAGTAAACATTAAAATCCATAATAAACCTAATGAATTCGTCCGAGTCTTTTGAACATCTTATTAAAGGTTAAGACATCTTAAGACACTATATGACATATTAGCACGTTGAAAAGCACGTAAGTATGAAGTAGGACTTCTTAGCTCGAAACAACACATTACAACACCGTACGAAACCATAAAACTCCATAATAAACCTAATGACATTGTCCAAGTCCTTTCAAGATCGTACGATAACATGAGGACTTGTTACGACACTGTATGCGACATTAGCAACATGAAAAGCAATTTATAATAATGTAGGACGCGTTTCAACTTCTAAGAACACCTTACATCACCGTTCGAAAGATTAAAACTCTATAATAAACCTAATGAATTCCTCCGAGTCATTTAATCATCGTACGACAACTTAGAATATCTTACGACTCTGTATGCCACATTAGCACCTTGAAAAGCATGTTACTATAATGTACGATACTCACAACTCGTAACAACACCTTACAATACCGTAAGTAAACATTAAAATCCATAATAAACCTAATGAATTCGTCCGAGTCTTTTGAACATCTTATTACAAGTTAAGACATCTTTGGACTCTATATGACATATTAGCACGTTTTAAAGCACGTAAGTATGACGTAGGACGCCTTAAAGCTGCAAACAACACCTTACAACACCGTATGAAACCATAAAACTCCATAATAAACCTAATGAAATTGTCCAACTCCTTTCAAGATCGTACGATAACATCAGGACTTGTTACGACATTGTATGCGACATTAGCAACATGAAAAGCAATTTATAATAATGTAGGACGCGTTACAACTTCTAAGAAAACCTTACATCACCGTTCGAAAGATTACAACTCCATAATAAACCTAATGAATTCCTCCAAGTCATTTAATCATCGTACGACAACTTAGAATATCTTACGACTCTGTATGCCACATTAGCACTTTGAAGAGCATGTTACTATAATGTACGATACCTCACAACTCGTAACAACACCTTACAGTACCGTACGTAAACATAAAATCTATAATAAACCTAATGAATTCTTCCGAGTCTTTTGAACATCGTATTACAAGTTAGGACATCTTAAGACACTATTTGACATATTAGCACGTTGAAAAGCACGTAAGTATGACGGAGGACGCCTTAAAGCTCCAAACAACACATTACAACACCGTACGAAACCATAAAACTCCATAATAAACCTATCGAAATTGTCCAAGTCCTTTCAAGATCGTACGATAACATCTGGACTTGTTACGACACTGTATGAGACATTAGCAACATGAAAAGCAATTTATAATAATGTAGGACGCGTTACAACTTCTAAGAACACCTTACATCACCGTTCGAAAGATTAAAACTCCATAATAAACCTAATGAATTCCTCCGAGTCATTTAATCATCGTACGACAAGTTAGAATATCTTACGACTCTGTATGCCACATTAGCACCTTGAAAAGCATGTTACTATAATGTACGATACTCACAACTCGTAACAACACCTTACAATACCGTAAGTAAACATTAAAATCCATAATATACCTAATGAATTCGTCCAAGTCTTTTGAACATCGTATTACAAGTTAGGACATCTTTAGACTCTATATGACATATTAGCACGTTGAAAAGCACGTAAGTATGACGTAGGACGCCTTAAAGCTGCAAACAACACCTTACAACACCGTATGAAACCATAAAACTCCATAATAAACCTAATGAAATTGTCCAAGTCCTTTCAAGATCGTACGATAACATCAGGACTTGTTACCACACTGTATGCGACATTAGCAACATGAAAAGCAATTTATAATAATGTAGGACGCGTTACAACTTCTAACAACACCTTACATCACCGTTCGAAAGATTAAAACTCCATAATAAACCTAATGAATTCCTCCGAGTCATTTAATCATCGTACGACAACTTAGAATATCTTACGACTCTGTATGCCACATTAGCACCTTGAAAAGCATGTTACTATAATGTACGATACTCACAACTCGTAACAACACCTTACAATACCGTAAGTAAACATTAAAATCCATAATAAACCTAATGAATTCGTCCAAGTCTTTTGAACATCGTACTACAAGTTAGGACATCTTAAGACACTATATGACATATTAGCACGTTGAAAAGCACGTAAGTATGAAGTAGGACTCCTTATAGCTCGAAACAACACATTACAACACCGTACGAAACCATAAAACTCCATAATAAACCTAATGAAATTGTCCAAGTCCTTTCAAGATCGTACGATAACATGAGGACTTGTTACGACACTGTATGCGACATTAGCAACATGAAAAGCAATTTATAATAATGTAGGACGCGTTACAACTTCTAAGAACACCTTACATCACCGTTCGAAAGATTAAAACTCCATAATAAACCTAATGAATTCCTCCGAGTCATTTAATCATCGTACGACAACTTAGAATATCTTACGACTCTGTATGCCACATTAGCACCTTGAAAAGCATGTTACTATAATGTACGATACTCACAACTCGTAACAACACCTTACAATACCGTAAGTAAACATTAAAATCCATAATAAACCTAATGAATTCGTCCGAGTCTTTTGAACATCTTATTACAAGTTAAGACATCGTTAGACTCTATATGACATATTAGCACGTTGAAAAGCACGTAAGTATGACGTAGGACGCCTTAAAGCTGCAAACAACACCTTACAACACCGTATGAAACCATAAAACTCCATAATAAACCTAATGAAATTGTCCAAGTCCTTTCAAGATCGTACGATAACATCAGGACTTGTTACGACACTGTATGCGACATTAGCAACATGAAAAGCAATTTATAATAATGTAGGACGCGTTACAACTTCTAAGAACACCTTACATCACCGTTCGAAAGATTAAAACTCCATAATAAACCTAATGAATTCCTCCGAGTCATTTAATCATCGTACGACAACTTAGAATATCTTAGGACTGTGTATGCCACATTACCTCCTTGAAAAGCATGTTACTATAATGTACGATACTCACAACTCGTAACAACACGTTACAATACCGTAAGTAAACATTAAAATCCATAATAAACCTAATGAATTCGTCTGAGTCTTTTGAACATCTTATTACAAGTTAGGACATCGTTAGACTCTATATGACATATTAGCACGTTGAAAAGCACGTAAGTGTGACGTAGGACGCCTTAAAGCTGCAAACAACACCTTACAACACCGTATGAAACCATAAAACTCCATAATAAACCTAATGAAATTGTCCAAGTCCTTTCAAGATCGTACGATAACATCAGGACTTGTTACGACACTGTATGCGACATTAGCAACATGAAAAGCAATTTATAAAGGGGAAATGTCATAGAAACATAACCAAGTTTCAACTTTGTTCTGATTAGGTCACTTAAGCATATTTTGCTTGAATTGGATGACAAAACCTCTTAATCGAGCAATTGTTAGATTTTATTTGTGTTAAAAAAGGAATTGAGGATACAATGTAAGGGTCGGAATATTTAATATATCTAATTGTATTAAAAAAATTTAAAAATATGTTAATTATAATAAAAAATAAAGAAATAAACATATAATTCACATTGCCGCTTGACATTAGCATCAAAAAATGTAAAAAATTATTCCTAACTGAAACGTAAAGAAAACATGTGAAAACGACATGTTAAAATCTCTAATTTGAATAAAATATGAAGGAGAGTGACCTAATTGGAACAACTTTTAAACTTTAGTGACTTAATTAGAACAACATTGAAACTTGGTTATGTTTTTATTATAATGTAGGACGCGTTACAACTTCTAAGAACACCTTACATCACCGTTCGAAAGATTAAAACTCCATAATAAACCTAATGAATTCCTCCGAGTCATTTAATCATCGTACGACAACTTAGAATATTTTACGACTCTGTATGCCACATTAGCACCTTGAAGAGCATGTTACTATAATGTACGATACCTCACAACTCGTAACAACACCTTACAATACCGTACGTAAACATAAAATTTATAATAAACCTAATGAATTCTTCCGAGTCTTTTGAACACCGTATTACAAGTTAGGACATCTTAAGACACTATATGACATATTAGCACGTTGAAAAGAACGTAAGTATGACGGAGGACGCCTTAAAGCTCCAAACAACACATTACAACACCGTACGAAGCCATAAAACTCCATAATAAACCTAATGAAATTGTCCAAGTCCTTTCAAGATCGTACGATAAGATCAGGACTTGTTACGACACTGCATGCGACATTAGCAACATGAAAAGCAATTTATAACAATGTAGGACGCGTTACAACTTCTAAGAACACCTTACATCACCGTTCGAAAGATTAAAACTCCATAATAAACCTAATGAATTCCTCCGATTCATTTAATCATCGTACGACAACTTAGAATATCTTACGACTCTGTATGCCACATTAGCACCTTGAAGAGCATGTTACTATAATGTACGATACCTCACAACTCGTAACAACACCTTACAGTACCGTAAGTAAACATAAAATCCATAATAAACCTAATGAATTCGTCCGAGTCTTTTGAACATCGTATTACAAGTTAGGACATCTTAAGACACTTTATGACATATTAGCATGTTGAAAAGCACGTAAGTATGACGGAGGACGGCTTCAAGCTCCAAACAACACATTACAACACCGTACGAAACAATAAAAATCCATAATAAACCTAATGAAATTGTCCAAGTCCTTTCAAGATCGTACGATAACATCAGGACTAGTTACGACACTGTATGCGACATTAGCAACATGAAAAGCAATTTATAATAATGTAGGACGCGTTACAACTTCTCAGAACACCTTACATCACCGTTCGAAAGATTAAAACTCCATAATAAACCTAATGAATTCCTCCGAGTCATTTAATCATCGTACGACAACTTAGAATATCTTACGACTCTGTATGCCACATTAGCACCTTGAAAAGCATGTTACTATAATGAACGATACTCACAACTCGTAACAACACCTTACAATACCGTAAGTAAACATTAAAATCCATAATAAACCTAATGAATTCGTCCAAGTCTTTTGAATATCGTATTACAAGTTAGGACATCTTTAGATTCTATATGACATATTAGCACGTTGAAAAGCACGTAAGTATGACGTAGGACGCCTTAAAGCTGCAAACAACACCTTACAACACCGTATGAAACCATAAAACTCCATAATAAACCTAATGAAAGTGTCCAAGTCCTTTCAAGATCGTACGATAACATCAGGACTTGTTACGACACTGCATGCGACATTAGCAACATGAAAAGCAATTTATAACAATGTAGGACGCGTTACAACTTCTAAGAACACCTTACATCACCGTTCGAAAGATTAAAACTCCATAATAAACCTAATGAATTCCTCCGATTCATTTAATCATCGTACGACAACTTAGAATATCTTACGACTCTGTACGCCACATTAGCACCTTGAAGAGCATGTTACTATAATGTACGATACCTCACAACTGGTAACAACACCTTATAGTACCGTAAGTAAACATAAAATCCATAATAAACCTAATGAATTCGTCCGAGTCTTTTGAACATCGTATTACAAGTTAGGACATCTTAAGACACTTTATAACATATTAGCATGTTGAAAAGCACGTAAGTATGACGGAGGACGCCTTCAAGCTCCAAACAACACATTACAACACCGTACGAAACCATAAAAATCCATAAGAAACCTAATGAAATTGTCCAAGTCCTTTCAAGATCGTACGATAACATCAGGACTTGTTACGACACTGTATACGACATTAGCAACATGAAAAGCAATTTATAACAATGTAGGACGCGCTACAACTTCTAAGAACACCTTACATAACCGTTCGAAAGATTAAAACTCCATAATAAACCTAATGAATTCCTCCGAGTCATTTAATCATCGTACGACAACTTAGAATATATTACGACTCTGTATGCCACATTAGCACCTTGAAGAGCATGTTACTATAATGTACGATACCTCACAACTCGTAACAACACCTTACAGTACCGTAAGTAAACATACAATCCGTAATAAACCTAATGAATTCGTCGGAGTCTTTTGAACATCGTACTACAAGTTAGGACATCTTAAGACACTATATGACATATTAGCACGTTGAAAAGCATGTAAGCATGACGGAGGACGCCTTAAAGCTCCAAACAACACATTACAACACCATACGAAACCATAAAAATCCATAATAAACCTAATGAAATTGTCCAAGTCCTTTCAAGATCGTACAATAACATGAGGACTTGTTACGACACTGTATGCGACATTAGCAACATGAAAAGCAATTTATAATAATGTAGGACGCGTTACAACTTCTAAGAACACCTTACATCACCGTTCGAAAGATTAAAACTCCATAATAAACCTAATGAATTTCTCCGAGTCATTTAATCATCGTATGACAACTTAGAATATCTTAGGACTCTGTATGCCACATTAGCACCTTGAAAAGCATGTTACTATAATGTACGATACTCACAACTCGTAACAACACCTTACAATACCGTAAGTAAACATTAAATCCATAATAAACCTAATGAATTCGTCCGAGTCTTTTGAAAATCTTATTACAAGTTAGGACATCGTTAGACTCTATATGACATATTAGCACGTTGAAAAGCACGTAAGTATGACGTAGGACGCCTTAAAGCTGCAAACAACACCTTACAACACCGTATGAAACCATAAAACTCCATAATAAACCTAATGAAAGTGTCCAAGTCCTTTCAAGATCGTACGATAACATCAGGACTTGTTACGACACTGCATGCGGCATTAGCAACATGAAAAGCAATTTATAACAATGTAGGACGCGTTACAACTTCTAAGAACACCTTACATCACCGTTCGAAAGATTAAAACTCCATAATAAACCTAATGAATTCCTCCGATTCATTTAATCATCGTACGACAACTTAGAATATCTTACGACTCTGTATGCCACATTAGCACCTTGAAGAGCATGTTACTATAATGTACGATCCCTCACAACTCGTAACAACACCTTACAATACCGTACTTAAACATAAAATCTATAATAAACCTAATGAATTCTTCCGAGTCTTTTGAACATCGTATTACAAGTTAGGACATCTTAAGACACTATATGACATATTAGCACGTTGAAAAGCACGTAAGTACGACGGAGGACGCCTTAAAGCTCCAAACAACACATTACAACACCGTACGAAACCATAAAACTCCATAATAAACCTAATGAAATTGTCCAAGTCCTTTCAAGATCGTACGATAACATCAGGACTTGTTACGACACTGCATGCGACATTAGCAACATGAAAAGCAATTTATAACAATGTAGGACGCGTTACAACTTCTAAGAACACCTTACATCACCGTTCGAAAGATTAAAACTCCATAATAAACCTAATGAATTCCTCCGATTCATTTAATCATCGTACGACAACTTAGAATATCTTACGACTCTGTACGCCACATTAGCACCTTGAAGAGCATGTTACTATAATGTACGATACCTCACAACTGGTAACAACACCTTACAGTACCGTAAGTAAACATAAAATCCATAATAAACCTAATGAATTCGTCCGAGTCTTTTGAACATCGTATTACAAGTTAGGACATCTTAAGACACTTTATGACATATTAGCATGTTGAAAAGCACGTAAGTATGACGGAGGACGCCTTCAAGCTCCAAACAACACATTACAACACCGTACGAAACCATAAAAATCCATAATAAACCTAATGAAATTGTCCAAGTCCTTTCAAGATCGTACGATAACATCAGGACTTGTTACGACACTGTATACGACATTAGCAACATGAAAAGCAATTTATAACAATGTAGGACGCGCTACAACTTCTAAGAACACCTTACATAACCGTTCGAAAGATTAAAACTCCATAATAAACCTAATGAATTCCTCCGAGTCATTTATTCATCGTACGACAACTTAGAATATATTACGACTCTGTATGCCACATTAGCACCTTGAAGAGCATGTTACTATAATGTACGATACCTCACAACTCGTAACAACACCTTACAGTACCGTAAGTAAATATACAATCCGTAATAAATCTAATGAATTCGTCCGAGTCTTTTGAACATCGTACTACAAGTTAGGACATCTTAAGACACTATATGACATATTAGCACGTTGAAAAGCATGTAAGTATGACGGAGGACGCCTTAAAGCTCCAAACAACACATTACAACACCATACGAAACCATAAAAATCCATAATAAACCTAATGAAATTGTCCAAGTCCTTTCAAGATCGTACGATAACATGAGGACTTGTTACGACACTGTATGCGACATTAGCAACACGAAAAGCAATTTATAATAATGTAGGACGCGTTACAACTTCTAAGAACACCTTACATCACCGTTCGAAAGATTAAAACTCCATAATAAACCTAATGAATTCCTCCGAGTCATTTAATCATCGTACGACAACTTAGAATATCTTAGGACTTTGTATGCCACATTAGCACCTTGAAAAGCATGTTACTATAATGTACGATACTCACAACTCGTAACAACACCTTACAATACCGTAAGTAAACATTAAATCCATAATAAACCTAATGAATTCGTCCGAGTCTTTTGAACATCTTATTACAAGTTAGGACATCGTTAGACTCTATATGACATATTAGCACGTTGAAAAGCACGTAAGTATGACGTAGGACGCCTTAAAGCTGCAAACAACACCTTACAACACCGTATGAAACCATAAAACTCCATGATAAACCTAATGAAATTGTCCAAGTCCTTTCAAGATCGTACGATAACATCAGGACTTGTTACGACACTGTATGCGACATTAGCAACATGAAAAGCAATTTATAATAATGTAGGACGCGTTACAACTTCTAAGAACACCTTACATCACCGTTCGAAAGATTAAAACTCCATAATAAACCTAATGAATTCCTCCGAGTCATTTAATCATCGTACGACATCTTAGAATATCTTAGGACTTTGTATGCCACATTAGCACCTTGAAAAGCATGTTACTATAATGTACGCTACTCACAACTCGTAACAACACCTTACAATACCGTAAGTAAACATTAAATCCATAATAAACCTAATGAATTCGTCCGAGTCTTTTGAACATCTTATTACAAGTTAGGACATCGTTAGACTCTATATGACATATTAGCACGTTGAAAAGCACGTAAGTATGACGTAGGACGCCTTAAAGCTGCAAACAACACCTTACAACACCGTATGAAACCATAAAACTCCATGATAAACCTAATGAAATTGTCCAAGTCCTTTCAAGATCGTACGATAACATCAGGACTTGTTACGACACTGTATGCGACATTAGCAACATGAAAAGCAATTTATAATAATGTAGGACGCGTTACAACTTCTAAGAACACCTTACATCACCGTTCGAAAGATTAAAACTCCATAATAAACCTAATGAATTCCTCCGAGTCATTTAATCATCGTACGACAACTTAGAATATCTTAGGACTTTGTATGCCACATTAGCACCTTGAAAAGCATGTTACTATAATGTACGCTACTCACAACTCGTAACAACACCTTACAATACCGTAAGTAAACATTAAATCCATAATAAACCTAATGAATTCGTCCGAGTCTTTTGAACATCTTATTACAAGTTAGGACATCGTTAGACTCTATATGACATATTAGCACGTTGAAAAGCACGTAAGTATGACGTAGGACGCCTTAAAGCTGCAAACAACACCTTACAACACCGTATGAAACCATAAAACTCCATGATAAACCTAATGAAATTGTCCAAGTCCTTTCAAGATCGTACGATAACATCAGGACTTGTTACGACACTGTATGCGACATTAGCAACATGAAAAGCAATTTATAATAATGTAGGACGCGTTACAACTTCTAAGAACACCTTACATCACCGTTCGATAGATTAAAACTCCATAATAAACCTAATGAATTCCTCCGATTCATTTAATCATCGTACGACAACTTAGAATATCTTACGACTCTGTACGCCACATTAGCACCTTGAAGAGCATGTTACTATAATGTACGATACCTCACAACTGGTAACAACACCTTACAGTACCGTAAGTAAACATAAAATCCATAATAAACTTAATGAATTCGTCCGAGTCTTTTGAACATCGTATTACAAGTTAGGACATCTTAAGACACTTTATGACATATTAGCATGTTGAAAAACACGTAAGTATGACGGAGGACGCCTTCAAGCTCCAAACAACACATTACAACACCGTACGAAACCATAAAAATCCATAATAAACCTAATGAAATTGTCCAAGTCCTTTCAAGATCGTACGATAACATCAGGACTTGTTACGTCACTGTATGCGACATTAGCAACATGAAAAGCAATTTATAATAATGTAGGACGCGTTACAACTTCTAAGAACACCTTTGTGACACCCGACAAATTCAGGTTAACTTCGTTAATTAAACTCTATTAATCACGTTAACGCAATTATACTTTTCATTTAATGTGATGAATTAAATGTGCAAACTGTTATATACATATTCACACGAAACGACCACACGAGTTAATACCCGGGCGTTGGTGATCTTAAATGAATACTAATACAATAATAATACATTTTAACTGTTATGTGTGTTTAATTGTTGAATTTTCGTGTAACCGCGTATTTTACCGGTTTTAATCATTTACGGATTTCGGTAACCATTATGAAACAAAAATGAATATTTGAGAAATATTTTCATTGTGTTTGCAAAACCGAAGCGAAACGGGGCCCGTGAATCACCCATGTGACCCATGGATGGCCCAAGGCCCAACCCAATTTAACTTTAACAAGAATTAACAAAACAACTTAACCTAAACCTAAACCCAACCCTAAAAATCCCTCCTAACAGCCGTCACCTTTCCGGCAAGATTCCGGCCAGCTCCGACGTCGTCACGAGGCCTATTATATATCAAAATCTTCGTCTCGACGAGACGGTTCCAATGATAGTAAATACGTCTTCTAACTCGTAGCGATGAAAAAGTTATGGCCAGTTGAATATTTCGGCTGCTTGTTCGTCAAGTGATGATGTTCGGTTGTGTTGGATCTTTGGTGGTGTTGTTGCTTGCTAATTTAAGTTATAAACACATTACAAGTAAGTTTCATTCCTAAAAACTTCATATATGTTTCGAAAATTATAAGACATGAAACCCTAGTTCATCCAAAATGGCCAATTGATGATTGTGTTGTGGAATTGGGATATTAGTTATGTGTTATTGGTTATTTGGATAGCTAGATGATGAAATTGGTGCAAAAAGTGTGTTTATGGAATTAGGGTTTGATATGGAATCATTGAAACTTGATGTTGCATGATCGATATTGTGAAAATAGGATTGAATATGTATTTAGATGATGAATGGGATGAAGATTGGCTACTTGTTTGTGAAATTTCATGATTGTTATGATAGATTACTAAAAATAGTAACTTTTGTGTTAGAGATCGTGTGAAATCGCATGTTATGGACATATAATGATCATTATGGACTTGCTAGCATGTTTGTAAGATATGTTAGACGAATTTTGGTTATTTGAACATACGAATTCGACTTGGTTTGGAATACTTGCTAAATGTAGAAACTTTTTGACATGAAAATCGACTAGGATGCATGTGTTATGAATTTGGACGCACAAACGTGATTTGGGGTTGCAGGTGAGTGATTGTAGACATGTGATGATTGGTAAACGTGCTTTGATCATGCGTTGACATTTATAGGTACAAGTTGAATTGAAAGTGAGTACTTGAAATTGGTTAATTGAAGTCTAGGTTGTATATGCAAGATTAACTAGAATGTATGACGAAAGGGTTATTATGCTAGTTGTACAAAACATGTGAACATTATGTATTGCTTAGAAATGACCACACATGCTAGTATGCTTCATGTAGGAACCGCAAAGTGTTAGTATGTGTTGTTGACTTGTGTAGTGTGCTATGGTATTTGTGTAATAGTTGACATGCTTAGGATGTTGGAATATGCAAGTATACTTTACAAATCCGACCTTCCTATAAAGGAAACTTTTGTGGAATTTGAAATCCAATTTGTTGGTTGTGCGACGTGTAGTGTGGTATGCGAATGTAATATAGTTAAATACATCATTTGTAGCGTGTTTACACTTAATAAATCACCAACGGGTCGTGGGTCAACTCGGGTCAACTAAAAGTCAAACTTGGACCAAAAGTCAACTAAAAGTCAAACTTGGACAAAAAGTCAAACTTGGTCGAATTTGGACAAAAAGTCAAACTTGGACAAAAAGTCAAACTATTCCAAACTCGCACAATCTGTATAACCATTTGGATGCATAGGGTACTATGACCCTACATGAACACACATTAATAGACCTACTATTATTTAGGTTGCTGTATTACTGTGTGCTTTTAGAAACTGAATTGCTGCGCAACCTAAGGTGAGTTCACTAAACCGCACTTTTACTATTATACCCTTTTATGGGCTGAACACGGACGATTACTTTTACGGATTTACAAATTTTGTATGTCGCATGTCTGGATAGAGCAACTTTTATTTTGTTCATGAAAGACCCCATGGATACCTAGTTGACCGTTAGTATTTGTGAAATAGCGGGGAAATTTTGAGTAGTACTACTGGGTTTGACAAACCCCACCCGGGCTAGTCGCGCTAGCACGACAGAAGGACCTGTCGAACGGGTGTTGAATGACCTAACATACTTACAGTGCATCCTGCTGGGATGTACGAACGGGCAAAATGCACTTAATGTGTACATGCGTCAGCTTCGGTCAGATACATACGCCTCTAGGACATGTGCTGTAGACTAGCTACCTACAATGACATACTTAATTTATATTTCTGCTTGCAACTGAACTTACTGGATTCTATACTTACTATGTGAACTCACCAACCGTCGTGTTGACACTTGTTAGTCTTCCACTTTTACAGGTCATTGAGGTTCAACGCACTTAGGACATGGCATGGAGTCACAACTTTGCATTTAAACACTTTCTTGTATTTAAAAACTATGTTTGGTTTTAACAAATATTTAAACTATGTTTCTTATGTTGGGCGCGTGTTTGCTCATTTAGTTCCATTTAATATTATTGACATTACATTTCGATTACGCTTCCGCAAATTATTAAACGTTAACTCTGTATTAAATTTTCTCATTTAATGAGACATGTATATTTTAAATTCATATAGTGTCGTTTGGTGTAACTAATGACTGAGATCCTGGTTTGTCACACACTTAACGGTAAAACTCCGTTAGTGGATTTTGGGGGTGTGACAGATTGGTATCAGAGCCATTGGTTATAGCGAACTAGGTTTGCATTGCATTGCATTCTAGACTATAACTGTACACTGCATTAGTTGCACCGAGTGAATTATTTATGAACGTAGTATTGGTTAGTGACTTGTACACGTGTGATTTCAGAAATGACATTAGTTGGACTTGTGAAAATTTATTTATGACCCACATACATGTGATATACACATACACACTCCTACACTAGCATTACATGAAGTGACTAGTTTGTATTATGTAACACTTTAGAGCAAAAGTTTTTTTAGTGACTTGCTCTGCTAGTGAAGCTTAAACTAGGTATGTATCTGCTAGTTTTGAATTGTTCACTGAAGTCTGCATGAGAAATATTTGACAATGACCTTGTTCAAAAGTATCCCGCTTTTTAGGCCAAATTTTTTTAGGGGCCTTAGTTGAGAAACAATTACATTTCATTATAACTTGAAACTTACATGACTATGGCAACAAAATGGTTTCGTATGAAGCCTAGACAATTCAGTTTTGAATTACCTACCTCATTATGGCAACCAACCGGCAGAGACCGATGCCTAAGGTATAGAGGTACATGAACAACAGTAATGGATTTTTGTCCAGAAACTCATTCCTAGTGAGGTCATGACTTATTACTTATGTGACCTCCTACGTGCTATTGCAAATTACTTATTATACGACACGTTCGTGTGCTACAACATGTTACTTAATATGAGACATTATTAGTTGTAACATGTCACTTACTGTGTGATCCACTACATGTTATTCACTTGATTTGATATTACTACTGCTTATACACATCGTACACCCAGATTGTGCCTAGACTAGTAGTCTTACACTTAGTATGAACTTACACCATACCTGATACATGCGACCCATTGATACAGCACACTGATAGTCTGTTGGTGTCCTATACATCTAGTGTAGTTATCTCCTACTTATAGGTTTATCATACACTTATACCGCTCAATACTTGTTATGGAACAGCAATGCCACACGGATGAATGTAAATCCAAGAACATAACTAAACGTAAGATTAATGTACCCGGTGGGAGACGAACTTGGGTGATTGTGTAAGGTAAATTGACGATTACGGGTGCGCAACGTAATGGTGAATTTACAGGTACACGATGATCCTGGCAAAGTCTGCCATGTCGGTAGTACCCAAGAAGACACACAACGGTAATGAACCAATCAGTACAAATTCATCTGAAACAAACATCCATCTCTAAATAACGCACTGATACCAAGTTTATGCTTGACTGAACCCATAAAACCCACCTATGGATGGTAGACAGTTACAATACAACCTTTGATGGCATATCACCAGTTATCTTAAAACTACATACACATTACGATTATGCAACTAAATCACCGATAATTAAATTCGTGCCTTGATAACACACAAATAAGAACAAAGATCTATATTGACAAAGCTCATAATGTTTAATTACTACTATATTTGACCCCTAATGATGATGACTCATCCTGCATACAAACAATCTGAATCCTCCAGTTAAAACATTCGCCTTACTTAACTCCCAAAAATTATAAATTCCAGTCTACGGACTATAATCTTTTAGCACACCAGTAATATCTTAACATCATTGTATCTGCAAGTGATTGTTAAACAAACTCTATAATTGTTAAGACTCCATGGAGGAGCTTTATAAAGCCAACAACTTGTTTAAAAATAACCTCCTGTTGATATGACGAACCAATTGCGTAATATTTCTCATTCAAAATCACTTCTTGTGAAGTAAATCTGTATCACATAAACCTTCATGTGAATACCTCGGAACATACCAGGCTCGCTCTAGAAGTATCTCACCTAATCGTACCCTATTCTCAATTCTACAAGTTAAACAGAAGTTAAAGTTATTTCTGATAATAAGTTACCTAGAAATAATTCTGGCTCATGATGTTTCAATCGTTAACGATGCACTGGCGAACCACACATGTGGTAGGTATATGGTTCGATCTAGTTGGATGACTTGTCTCGATCCAGGACTCTTGTAAACGTTAACCAATACACCCAATCTACATCTCCATATCGTAAAACAAGTATTGGATTTAATTTATTTTATTATTATTATTATTATTATTATCATTAATATTATTATTATTATTTTCATCTTTAAAGAACCTATATTTAATTCGAAAACCTTATCTACATTCTGTTCATCTTGATATATATTCAAACTCCGTTACCTGTTTGGTAGAGCAGAATCCAAGATAAGCATTCTTAAAGTCTCAAGTTTGTGATTATTCACATTTGAACCACATAAAATTCTAATACATAACCGATTTTACAGTATATATTATAACGTTACTTTTTCATTTAACATAGGTTCCTTCACCTCAACCCTTTAAATGACTTGGTAAAGTAGGCAATAATGTTAGTAGATGACAGAGACACCTTCAAGGTGCTGGTGGTGTGGTGGGTTAGCTGCGGTACACCCTATATGTAAACATTAACGGTACGTTGGATGTGGACCTGAAGCTAAGCCGATAATTAACCTGGGAAACTCTAATATATAAACACGAAAATTCTTATAAAGCTGTGTGATCTATCACTTATAGGGTAACCTACTAGGTACTCAGATAAATTATAACTCTCATATATCCTTTAGTCACAATAACAATAAAAACCAAACATTTCATAACTGACACACGCATATAAATTCTGATTTGGAATACATTTCACGACTCTAAGAATTCTGGTGATGATTACCACCATAAACAATAAACCAACACTACCAGTTGATGTTCTGAGGGAGATCTACTCATTACGGTCCAGGGTAACCACTTTCTATTTTGTTTCATTCCCGGTACACCTTTGTAATTGTCAACAAACATAATATTGATACTCTGATTACCCGTTGGCACTTTGGACTCCTGACTTCCCTTCGTAGAAGCTCTATTATCCAGCAATTTTCATATTAAACTTAATTAGCTTCCTAAAAAAAGTGTTTAGCCGCCATGTAAGAAACTTCAACCTAGCTATTCTAACTAGTGAAGGTCCTAGTAGAGGAAACCGTATAAGCTATGATGATACTGAAGCCACCCGACACATGTAGTGATATAACATGAGATCCTTTCTAATCCGTTAATGAACTTGGAACCCTAGACTTCAAATCGGACTGTTATACCTCATCGTCTTCTATATCCTCAAATGGTGAATCTAAACTCTACCGTATGATGAATTCCGTTATAAAAATCACAGCTAGAATATTACTATTTGATACTGGAACCCTTACCTAGTATGTTAGGGAGCTAAAACCACAAATAATGAACTGGACTAAAACTATATCTCCATAAAGAATATCCGAATCTAATCCCCATCTAATGTCGGCTTACGAATCTCATGGAACCTGCCTCTATGAGAAAATGGTTTGTTTATCGTATACTCCCTCACACCCTTGTAAACAATACCCTGGAGTTCAATTAAAACATGTGGCCTTTAGAACACTTGTTTTCGGCTAGTGTAGTAGGAATTAAAATCTAAATATACAACGGAAATCACGTAACAACAAGAGCTTGATAATACAGTAACACAACCATAAAACTATCTAGGTTGAAACACTAAACAACAAATTAAGAACTTGGTAATGAGATGACCAGCATGAAACTGTGATCATACGCAGGAAGTGGAACGAGATATTGAGGTATTGTAATTGTAACAACTATGGAAACAAATGTATGGCGAAGTCTAAGATAACATTCTTGAAAACCTTCTCAGTGAGAAAATGTTTGGCATATCATATGCCCCCGGGCACACTTCTAACCGTAACACTCGGATCCCATCAAAGAGAAAATCGATTGTAGTCCAAAGGATTAGGAACACTTCATGTAACATAGACACTTTCATTTTTACACTACTTCAGTAAGCAAACATTAATAACATTTTACCCTACATCATCATCCAACCACTTTTCTATCGACTACAACGAATCATGAATACTAATTAAGTTCCTTGATCGTTCTTGCTTAATTCACGTACGTCCGAACATATAGATAGTATCAAAACTCATTTCTCATCTGTTTTTAGAAGGTCCATGACATCCTTTAGACCGCGTTTTGGCAACGTTCCTTTAATGAAGTCAAGTACCTACAACATGGTGTAACTTGTACACAAGTGTCCTAGTCTAATAATCTATACCAATAAATGAACCCTTCTGTTAGTACTCGGTCCTCGGGTAGCTAATAACAACGTGGAACGCATTAACATAAATCCCCGAAATATACAGTATAGAAATCGCAATTTGTAAATCCCATTAAAAAAAAAAAAAATCTGGAATTCCATCAAAATCATAATACACATTAGACCATTTCAAACCCTAGGGTATTGGCCTTCTAGACCATTGACTGGATCAGTGTTAAAAGATAAACATGGTACACAACGTTTTTGATGTCTGCAACCTAATCAAGCTCTTACGTAATGGAACACTTGTCGTCCCAATCGATGAACAACAACGTTTCACGGAAAATCAATTGAAATAAGAGGCAAAGAATTCAAAATACTCAAACACTGTAAGATCACTATAGTCGAAGTGGCTAGAACTTGGAAGCATAGCCCAGAGTTACGTAGTAGTGTGAAAAATCAAATAATGTACAAGCATCTGTAATTATTTCAAATGACAACAACAAATACTAATACTATTGGTTAAATTTTCGGGACGAAAATTCTTTCGACAAGGGGATGATGTAACACCTGAGAATTTCAGATTAACCCCGTTAACAAAATCTCGTTACTTCAATTAATGAAATTATACTCCACCTTTAATTAGTTGAGTTAAACGTGCTACATATTACACAAACAGTTACATGTAACGACAATCCAAGGAATTACCAGATCACGTGAGTTAATACACGGAGGTTGGCGAGTTAATAAAATAATAATTCCGAAAAATCCGAAAAACTAAACAAATATAAATTTAGTGAACTTATATGTTATGTGACTGAAAGGTTTTTGGGAACATTGTGTGACAACTCGAAACCTATTTTAACGACCGTATCCAATTTTCGGGACGAAAATTCCTTCAACAAGGGGATGATGTGACACCCGACAAATTCAGGTTAACTTCGTTAATTAAACTCTATTAATCACGTTAACGCAATTATACTTTTCATTTAATGTGATGAATTAAATGTGCAAACTGTTATATACATATTCACACGAAACGACCACACGAGTTAATACCCGGGCGTTGGTGATCTTAAATGAATACGAATACAATAATAATACATTTTAACTGTTATGTGTGTTTAATTGTTGAATTTTCGTGTAACCGCGTATTTTACCGGTTTTAATCATTTACGGATTTCGGTAACCATTATGAAACAAAAATGAATATTTGAGAAATATTTTCATTGTGTTTGCAAAACCGAAGCGAAACGGGGCCCGTGAATCACCCATGTGACCCATGGATGGCCCAAGGCCCAACCCAATTTAACTTTAACAAGAATTAACAAAACAACTTAACCTAAACCTAAACCCAACCCTAAAAATCCCTCCTAACAGCCGTCACCTTTCCGGCAAGATTCCGGCCAGCTCCGACGTCGTCACGAGGCCTATTATATATCAAAATCTTCGTCTCGACGAGACGGTTCCAATGATAGTAAATACGTCTTCTAACTCGTAGCGATGAAAAAGTTATGGCCAGTTGAATATTTCGGCTGCTTGTTCGTCAAGTGATGATGTTCGGTTGTGTTGGATCTTTGGTGGTGTTGTTGCTTGCTAATTTAAGTTATAAACACATTACAAGTAAGTTTCATTCCTAAAAACTTCATATATGTTTCGAAAATTATAAGACATGAAACCCTAGTTCATCCAAAATGGCCAATTGATGATTGTGTTGTGGAATTGGGATATTAGTTATGTGTTATTGGTTATTTGGATAGCTAGATGATGAAATTGGTGCAAAAAGTGTGTTTATGGAATTAGGGTTTGATATGGAATCATTGAAACTTGATGTTGCATGATCGATATTGTGAAAATAGGATTGAATATGTATTTAGATGATGAATGGGATGAAGATTGGCTACTTGTTTGTGAAATTTCATGATTGTTATGATAGATTACTAAAAATAGTAACTTTTGTGTTAGAGATCGTGTGAAATCGCATGTTATGGACATATAATGATCATTATGGACTTGCTAGCATGTTTGTAAGATATGTTAGACGAATTTTGGTTATTTGAACATACGAATTCGACTTGGTTTGGAATACTTGCTAAATGTAGAAACTTTTTGACATGAAAATCGACTAGGATGCATGTGTTATGAATTTGGACGCACAAACGTGATTTGGGGTTGCATGTGAGTGATTGTAGACATGTGATGATTGGTAAACGTGCTTTGATCATGCGTTGACATTTATAGGTACAAGTTGAATTGAAAGTGAGTACTTGAAATTGGTTAATTGAAGTCTAGGTTGTATATGCAAGATTAACTAAAATGTATGATGAAAGGGTTATTATGCTAGTTGTACAAAACATGTGAACATTATGTATTGCTTAGAAATGACCACACATGCTAGTATGCTTCATGTAGGAACCGCAAAGTGTTAGTATGTGTTGTTGACTTGTGTAGTGTGCTATGGTATTTGTGTAATAGTTGACATGCTTAGGATGTTGGAATATGCAAGTATACTTTACAAATCCGACCTTCCTATAAAGGAAACTTTTGTGGAATTTGAAATCCAATTTGTTGGTTGTGCGACGTGTAGTGTGGTATGCGAATGTAATATAGTTAAATACATCATTTGTAGCGTGTTTACACTTAATAAATCACCAACGGGTCGTGGGTCAACTCGGGTCAACTAAAAGTCAAACTTGGACCAAAAGTCAACTAAAAGTCAAACTTGGTCAAACTTGGACAAAAAGTCAAACTTGGTCGAATTTGGACAAAAAGTCAAACTTGGACAAAAAGTCAAACTATTCCAAACTCGCACAATCTGTATAACCATTTGGATGCATAGGGTACTATGACCCTACATGAACACACATTAATAGACCTACTATTATTTAGGTTGCTGTATTACTGTGTGCTTTTAGAAACTGAATTGCTGCGCAACCTAAGGTGAGTTCACTAAACCGCACTTTTACTATTATACCCTTTTATGGGCTGAACACGGACGATTACTTTTACGGATTTACAAATTTTGTATGTCGCATGTCTGGATAGAGCAACTTTTATTTTGTTCATGAAAGACCCCATGGATACCTAGTTGACCGTTAGTATTTGTGAAATAGCGGGGAAATTTTGAGTAGTACTACTGGGTTTGACAAACCCCACCCGGGCTAGTCGCGCTAGCACGACAGAAGGACCTGTCGAACGGGTGTTGAATGACCTAACATACTTACAGTGCATCCTGCTGGGATGTACGAACGGGCAAAATGCACTTAATGTGTACATGCGTCAGCTTCGGTCAGATACATACGCCTCTAGGACATGTGCTGTAGACTAGCTACCTACAATGACATACTTAATTTATATTTCTGCTTGCAACTGAACTTACTGGATTCTATACTTACTATGTGAACTCACCAACCGTCGTGTTGACACTTGTTAGTCTTCCACTTTTACAGGTCATTGAGGTTCAACGCACTTAGGGCATGGCATGGAGTCACAACTTTGCATTTAAACACTTTCTTGTATTTAAAAACTATGTTTGGTTTTAACAAATATTTAAACTATGTTTCTTATGTTGGGCGCGTGTTTGCTCATTTAGTTCCATTTAATATTATTGACATTACATTTCGATTACGCTTCCGCAAATTATTAAACGTTAACTCTGTATTAAATTTTCTCATTTAATGAGACATGTATATTTTAAATTCATATAGTGTCGTTTGGTGTAACTAATGACTGAGATCCTGGTTTGTCACACACTTAACGGTAAAACTCCGTTAGTGGATTTTGGGGGTGTGACAACCTTACATCACCGTTCGAAAGATTAAAACTCCATAATAAACCTAATGAATTCCTCCGAGTCATTTAATCATCGTCCGACAACTTAGAATATCTTACGACTCTGTATGCCACATTAGCACCTTGAAAAGCATGTTACTATAATGTACGATACTCACAACTCGTAACAACACCTTACAATACCGTAAGTAAACATAAAATCTATAATAAACCTAATGAATTCTTCCGAGTCTTTTGAACATCGTATTACAAGTTAGGACATGTTAAGACACTATATGACATATTAGCAAGTTGAAAAGCACGTAAGTATGACGGAGGACGCCTTAAAGCTCCAAACAACACATTACAACACCGTACGAAACCATAAAACTCCATAATAAACCTAATGAAATTGTCCAAGTCCTTTCAAGATCGTACGATAACATCAGGACTTGTTACGACACTGTATGCGACATTAGCAACATGAAAAGCAATTTATAATAATGTAGGACGCGTTACAACTTCTAAGAACACCTTACATCACCGTTCGAAAGATTAAAACTCCATAATAAACCAAATGAATTCCTCCGAGTCATTTAATCATCGTACGACAACTTAAAATATCTTACGACTCTGTATGCCACATTAGCACCTTGAAAAGCATGTTACTATAATGTACGATACTCACAACTCGTAACAACACCTTACAATACCGTAAGTAAACATTAAAATCCATAATAAACCTAATGAATTCGTCCGAGTCTTTTGAACATCGTATAACAAGTAAGGACATCTTTGGACTCTATATGACATATTAGCACGTTGAAAAGCACGTAAGTATGACGGAGGACGCCTTAAAGCTCCAAACAACACATTACAACACCGTACAAAACCATAAAACTCCATAATAAACCTAATGAAATTGTCCAAGTCCTTTCAAGATCGTACGATAACATCAGGAGTTGTTACGACACTGTATGCGACATTAGCAACATGAAAAGCAATTTATAATAATGTAGGACGCGTTACAACTTCTAAGAACACCTTACATCACCGTTCGAAAGATTAAAACTCCATAATAAACCAAATGAATTCCTCCGAGTCATTTAATCATCGTACGACAACTTAGAATATCTTACGACTCTGTATGCCACATTAGCACCTTGAAAAGCATGTTACTATAATGTACGATACCTCACAACTCGTAACAACACCTTACAGTACCGTAAGTAAACATTAAAATCCATAATAAACTTAATGAATTCGTCCGAGTCTTTTGAACATCGTATAACAAGTAAGGACATCTTTGGACTCTATATGACATATTAGCACGTTGAAAAACACGTAAGTATGACGTAGGACGCTTTAAAGCTGCAAACAACACCTTACAACACCGTATGAAACCATAAAACTCCATAATAAACCTAATGAAATTGTCCAAGTCCTTTCAAGATCGTACGATAACATCAGGACTTGTTACGACACTGTATGCGACATTAGCAACATGAAAAGCAATTTATAATAATGTAGGACGCGTTACAACTTCTAAGAACACCTTACATCACCGTTCGAAAGATTAAAACTCCATAATAAACCTAATGAATTCCTCCGAGTCATTTAATAATCGTACGACAACTTAGAATATCTTACGACTCTGTATGCCACATTAGCACCTTGAAGAGGATGTTACTAAAATGTACGATACCTCACAACTCGTAACAACACCTTACAATACCGTAAGTAAACATAAAATCTATAATAAACCTAATGAATTCTTCCGAGTCTTTTGAACATCGTATTACAAGTTAGGACATCTTAAGACACTATAAGACATATTAGCACGTTGAAAAGCACGTAAGTATGACGGAGGACGCCTTAAAGCTCCAATCAACACATTACAACACCGTACGAAACCATAAAACTCCATAATAAACCTAATGAATTTGTCCAAGTCCTTTCAAGATCGTACGATAACATCAGGACTTGTTACGACAATGTATGCGACATTAGCAACATGAAAAGAAATTTATAACAATGTAGGACGCACTACAACTTCTAAGAACACCTTACATAACCGTTCGAAAGATTAAAACTCCATAATAAACCTAATGAATTCCTCCGAGTCATTTAATCATCGTACGACAGCTTAGAATATCTTACGAATCTGTATGCCACATTAGCACCTTGAAGAGCATGTTACTGTAATGTACGATACCTCACAACTCGTAACAACACCATACAGTACCGTAAGTAAACATAAAATCCATAATAAACCTAATGAATACGTCCGAGTCTTTTGAACATCGTACTACAAGTTAGGACATCTTAAGACACTATATGACATATTAGCACGTTGAAAAGCACGTAAGTATGACGGAGGACGCCTTAAAGCTCCAAACAACACATTACAACACCGTACGAAACCATAAAACTCCATAATAAACCTAATGAAATTTTCCAAGTCCTTTCAAGATCGTACGATAACATCAGGACTTGTTACGACACTGTATGCGACATTAGCAACATGAAAAGCAATTTATAATATTGTAGGACGCGTTACAACTTCTAAGAACACCTTACATCACCGTTCGAAAGATTAAAACTCCATAATAAACCAAATGAATTCCTCCGAGTCATTTAATTATCGTACGAAAACTTAGAATATCTTACGACTCTGTATGCCACATTAGCACCTTGAAAAGCATGTTACTATAATGTACGATACTCACAACTCGTAACAACACCTTACAATACCGTAAGTAAACATTAAAATCCATAATAAACCTAATGAATTCGTCCGAGTCTTTTGAACATCGTATAACAAGTAAGGACATCTTTGGACTCTATATGACATATTAGCACGTTGAAAAGCACGTAAGTATGACGTAGGACGCCTTAAAGCTGCAAACAACACCTTACAACACCGTATGAAACCATAAAACTCCATAATAAACCTAATGAAATTGTCAAAGTCCTTTCAAGATCGTACGATAACATCAGGACTTGTTACGACACTGTATGCGACATTAGCAACATGAAAAGCAATTTATAATAATGTAGGACGCGTTACAACTTCTAAGAACACCTTACATCACCGTTCAAAAGATTAAAACTCCATAATAAACCTAATGAATTCCTCCGAGTCATTTAATAATCGTACGACAACTTAGAATATCTTACGACTCTGTATGCCACATTAGCACCTTGAAGAGGATGTTACTAAAATGTACGATACCTCACAACTCGTAACAACACCTTACAATACCGTAAGTAAACATAAAATCTATAATAAACCTAATGAATTCTTCCGAGTCTTTTGAACATCGTATTACAAGTTAGGACATCTTAAGACACTATATGACATATTAGCACGTTGAAAAGCACGTAAGTATGACGGAGGACGCCTTAAAGCTCCAATCAACACATTACAACACCGTACGAAACCATAAAACTCCATAATAAACCTAATGAATTTGTCCAAGTCCTTTCAAGATCGTACGATAACATCAGGACTTGTTACGACACTGTATGCGACATTAGCAACATGAAAAGAAATTTATAACAATGTAGGACGCACTACAACTTCTAAGAACACCTTACATAACCGTTCGAAAGATTAATACTCCATAATAAACCTAATGAATTCGTCCGAGTCATTTAATCATCGTACGACAGCTTAGAATATCTTACGAATCTGTATGCCACATTAGCACCTTGAAGAGCATGTTACTGTAATGTACGATACCTCACAACTCGTAACAACACCATACAGTACCGTAAGTAAACATAAAATCCATAATAAACCTAATGAATACGTCCGAGTCTTTTGAACATCGTACTACAAGTTAGGACATCTTAAGACACTATATGACATATTAGCACGTTGAAAAGCACGTAAGTATGACGGAGGACGCCTTAAAGCTCCAAACAACACATTACAACACCGTACAAAACCATAAAACTCCATAATAAACCTAATGAAATTTTCCAAGTCCTTTCAAGATCGTACGATAACATCAGGACTTGTTACGACACTGTATGCGACATTAGCAACATGAAAAGCAATTTATAATAATGTAGGACGCGTTACAACTTCTAAGAACACCTTACATAACCGTTCGAAAGATTAAAACTCCATAATAAACCTAATGAATTCCTCCGAGTCATTTAATCATCGTACGACAGCTTAGAATATCTTACGAATCTGTATGCCACATTAGCACCTTGAAGAGCATGTTACTGTAATGTACGATACCTCACAACTCGTAACAACACCTTACAGTACCGTAAGTAAACATTAAAATCCATAATAAACCTAATGAATTCGTCCGAGTCTTTTGAACATCGTATAACAAGTAAGGACATCTTTGGACTCTATATGACATATTAGCACGTTGAAAAACACGTAAGTATGACGTAGGACGCTTTAAAGCTGCAAACAACACCTTACAACACCGTATGAAACCATAAAACTCCATAATAAACCTAATGAAATTGTCCAAGTCCTTTCAAGATCGTACGATAACATCAGGACTTGTTACGACACTGTATGCGACATTAGCAACATGAAAAGCAATTTATAATAATGTAGGACGCGTTACAACTTCTAAGAACACCTTACATCACCGTTCGAAAGATTAAAACTCCATAATAAACCTAATGAATTCCTCCGAGTCATTTAATAATCGTACGACAACTTAGAATATCTTACGACTCTGTATGCCACATTAGCACCTTGAAGAGGATGTTACTAAAATGTACGATACCTCACAACTCGTAACAACACCTTACAATACCGTAAGTAAACATAAAATCTATAATAAACCTAATGAATTCTTCCGAGTCTTTTGAACATCGTATTACAAGTTAGGACATCTTAAGACACTATAAGACATATTAGCACGTTGAAAAGCACGTAAGTATGACGGAGGACGCCTTAAAGCTCCAATCAACACATTACAACACCGTACGAAACCATAAAACTCCATAATAAACCTAATGAATTTGTCCAAGTCCTTTCAAGATCGTACGATAACATCAGGACTTGTTACGACAATGTATGCGACATTAGCAACATGAAAAGAAATTTATAACAATGTAGGACGCACTACAACTTCTAAGAACACCTTACATAACCGTTCGAAAGATTAAAACTCCATAATAAACCTAATGAATTCCTCCGAGTCATTTAATCATCGTACGACAGCTTAGAATATCTTACGAATCTGTATGCCACATTAGCACCTTGAAGAGCATGTTACTGTAATGTACGATACCTCACAACTCGTAACAACACCATACAGTACCGTAAGTAAACATAAAATCCATTATAAACCTAATGAATACGTCCGAGTCTTTTGAACATCGTACTACAAGTTAGGACATCTTAAGACACTATATGACATATTAGCACGTTGAAAAGCACGTAAGTATGACGGAGGACGCCTTAAAGCTCCAAACAACACATTACAACACCGTACGAAACCATAAAACTCCATAATAAACCTAATGAAATTTTCCAAGTCCTTTCAAGATCGTACGATAACATCAGGACTTGTTACGACACTGTATGCGACATTAGCAACATGAAAAGCAATTTATAATATTGTAGGACGCGTTACAACTTCTAAGAACACCTTACATCACCGTTCGAAAGATTAAAACTCCATAATAAACCAAATGAATTCCTCCGAGTCATTTAATTATCGTACGAAAACTTAGAATATCTTACGACTCTGTATGCCACATTAGCACCTTGAAAAGCATGTTACTATAATGTACGATACTCACAACTCGTAACAACACCTTACAATACCGTAAGTAAACATTAAAATCCATAATAAACCTAATGAATTCGTCCGAGTCTTTTGAACATCGTATAACAAGTAAGGACATCTTTGGACTCTATATGACATATTAGCACGTTGAAAAGCACGTAAGTATGACGTAGGACGCCTTAAAGCTGCAAACAACACCTTACAACACCGTATGAAACCATAAAACTCCATAATAAACCTAATGAAATTGTCAAAGTCCTTTCAAGATCGTACGATAACATCAGGACTTGTTACGACACTGTATGCGACATTAGCAACATGAAAAGCAATTTATAATAATGTAGGACGCGTTACAACTTCTAAGAACACCTTACATCACCGTTCAAAAGATTAAAACTCCATAATAAACCTAATGAATTCCTCCGAGTCATTTAATAATCGTACGACAACTTAGAATATCTTACGACTCTGTATGCCACATTAGCACCTTGAAGAGGATGTTACTAAAATGTACGATACCTCACAACTCGTAACAACACCTTACAATACCGTAAGTAAACATAAAATCTATAATAAACCTAATGAATTCTTCCGAGTCTTTTGAACATCGTATTACAAGTTAGGACATCTTAAGACACTATATGACATATTAGCACGTTGAAAAGCACGTAAGTATGACGGAGGACGCCTTAAAGCTCCAATCAACACATTACAACACCGTACGAAACCATAAAACTCCATAATAAACCTAATGAATTTGTCCAAGTCCTTTCAAGATCGTACGATAACATCAGGACTTGTTACGACACTGTATGCGACATTAGCAACATGAAAAGAAATTTATAACAATGTAGGACGCACTACAACTTCTAAGAACACCTTACATAACCGTTCGAAAGATTAATACTCCATAATAAACCTAATGAATTCGTCCGAGTCATTTAATCATCGTACGACAGCTTAGAATATCTTACGAATCTGTATGCCACATTAGCACCTTGAAGAGCATGTTACTATAATGTACGATACCTCACAACTCGTAACAACACCATACAGTACCGTAAGTAAACATAAAATCCATAATAAACCTAATGAATACGTCCGAGTCTTTTGAACATCGTACTACAAGTTAGGACATCTTAAGACACTATATGACATATTAGCACGTTGAAAAGCACGTAAGTATGACGGAGGACGCCTTAAAGCTCCAAACAACACATTACAACACCGTACAAAACCATAAAACTCCATAATAAACCTAATGAAATTTTCCAAGTCCTTTCAAGATCGTACGATAACATCAGGACTTGTTACGACACTGTATGCGACATTAGCAACATGAAAAGCAATTTATAATAATGTAGGACGCGTTACAACTTCTAAGAACACCTTACATAACCGTTCGAAAGATTAAAACTCCATAATAAACCTAATGAATTCCTCCGAGTCATTTAATCATCGTACGACAGCTTAGAATATCTTACGAATCTGTATGCCACATTAGCACCTTGAAGAGCATGTTACTGTAATGTACGATACCTCACAACTCGTAACAACACCTTACAGTACCGTAAGTAAACATTAAAATCCATAATAAACCTAATGAATTCGTCCGAGTCTTTTGAACATCGTATAACAAGTAAGGACATCTTTGGACTCTATATGACATATTAGCACGTTGAAAAGCACGTAAGTATGACGTAGGACGCCTTAAAGCTGCAAACAACACCTTACAACACCGTATGAAACCATAAAACTCCATAATAAACCTAATGAAATTGTCAAAGTCCTTTCAAGATCGTACGATAACATCAGGACTTGTTACGACACTGTATGCGACATTAGCAACATGAAAAGCAATTTATAATAATGTAGGACGCGTTACAACTTCTAAGAACACCTTACATCACCGTTCAAAATATTAAAACTCCATAATAAACCTAATGAATTCCTCCGAGTCATTTAATAATCGTACGACAACTTAGAATATCTTACGACTCTGTATGCCACATTAGCACCTTGAAGAGGATGTTACTAAAATGTACGATACCTCACAACTCGTAACAACACCTTACAATACCGTAAGTAAACATAAAATCTATAATAAACCTAATGAATTCTTCCGAGTCTTTTGAACATCGTATTACAAGTTAGGACATCTTAAGACACTATATGACATATTAGCACGTTGAAAAGCACGTAAGTATGACGGAGGACGCCTTAAAGCTCCAATCAACACATTACAACACCGTACGAAACCATAAAACTCCATAATAAACCTAATGAATTTGTCCAAGTCCTTTCAAGATCGTACGATAACATCAGGACTTGTTACGACACTGTATGCGACATTAGCAACATGAAAAGAAATTTATAACAATGTAGGACGCACTACAACTTCTAAGAACACCTTACATAACCGTTCGAAAGATTAATACTCCATAATAAACCTAATGAATTCGTCCGAGTCATTTAATCATCGTACGACAGCTTAGAATATCTTACGAATCTGTATGCCACATTAGCACCTTGAAGAGCATGTTACTGTAATGTACGATACCTCACAACTCGTAACAACACCATACAGTACCGTAAGTAAACATAAAATCCATAATAAACCTAATGAATACGTCCGAGTCTTTTGAACATCGTACTACAAGTTAGGACAACTTAAGACACTATATGACATATTAGCACGTTGAAAAGCACGTAAGTATGACGGAGGACGCCTTAAAGCTCCAAACAACACATTACAACACCGTACAAAACCATAAAACTCCATAATAAACCTAATGAAATTTTCCAAGTCCTTTCAAGATCGTACGATAACATCAGGACTTGTTACGACACTGTATGCGACATTAGCAACATGAAAAGCAATTTATAATAATGTAGGACGCGTTACAACTTCTAAGAACACCTTACATAACCGTTCGAAAGATTAAAACTCCATAATAAACCTAATGAATTCCTCCGAGTCATTTAATCATCGTACGACAGCTTAGAATATCTTACGAATCTGTATGCCACATTAGCACCTTGAAGAGCATGTTACTGTAATGTACGATACCTCACAACTCGTAACAACACCTTACAGTACCGTAAGTAAACATAAAATCCATAATAAACCTAATGAATACGTCCGAGTCTTTTGAATATCGTACTACAAGTTAGGACATCTTAAGACACTATATGACATATTAGCACGTTGAAAAGCACGTAAGTATGACGGAGGACGCCTTAAAGCTCCAAACAACACATTACAACACCGTACGAAACCATAAAACTCCATAATAAACCTAATGAAATTTTCCAAGTCCTTTCAAGATCGTACGATAACATCAGGACTTGTTACGACACTGTATGCGACATTAGCAACATGAAAAGCAATTTATAATAATGTAGGACGCGTTACAACTTCTAAGAACACCTTACATCACCGTTCGAAAGATTAAAACTCCATAATAAACCAAATGAATTCCTCCGAGTCATTTAATCATCGTACGACAACTTAGAATATCTTACGACTCTGTATGCCACATTAGCACCTTGAAAAGCATGTTACTATAATGTACGATACTCACAACTCGTAACAACACCTTACAATACCGTAAGTATACATTAAAATCCATAATAAACCTAATGCATTCGTCCGAGTCTTTTGAACATCGTATAACAAGTAAGGACATCTTTGGACTCTATATGACATATTAGCACATTGAAAAGCACGTAAGTATGACGTAGGACGCCTTAAACCTGCAAACAACACCTTACAACACCGTATGAAACCATAAAACTCCATAATAAACCTAATGAAATTGTCCAAGTCCTTTCAAGATCGTACGATAACATCAGGACTTGTTACGACACTGTATGCGACATTAGCAACATGAAAAGCAATTTATAATAATGTAGGACGCGTTACAACTTCTAAGAACACCTTACATCACCGTTCGAAAGATTAAAACTCCATAATAAACCTAATGAATTCCTACGAGTCATTTAATAATCGTACGACAACTTAGAATATTTTACGACTCTGTATGCCACATTAGCACCTTGAAGAGGATGTTACTAAAATGTACGATACCTCACAACTCGTAACAACACCTTACAATACCGTAAGTAAACATAAAATCTATAATAAACCTAATGAATTCTTCCGAGTCTTTTGAACATCGTATTACAAGTTAGGACATCTTAAGACACTATATGACATATTAGCACGTTGAAAAGCACGTAAGTATGACGGAGGACGCCTTAAAGCTCCAATCAACACATTACAACACCGTACGAAACCATAAAAATCCATAATAAACCTAATGAAATTGTCCAAGTCCTTTCAAGATCGTACGATAACATCAGGACTTGTTACGACACTGTATGCGACATTAGCAACATGAAAAGAAATTTATAACAATGTAGGACGCACTACAACTTCTAAGAACACCTTACATAACCGTTCGAAAGATTAATACTCCATAATAAACCTAATGAATTCCTCCGAGTCATTTAATCATCGTACGACAGCTTAGAATATCTTACGAATCTGTATGCCACATTAGCACCTTGAAGAGCATGTTACTGTAATGTACGATACCTCACAACTCGTAACAACACCATACAGTACCGTAAGTAAACATAAAATCCATAATAAACCTAATGAATACGTCCGAGTCTTTTGAACATCGTACTACAAGTTAGGACATCTTAAGACACTATATGACATATTAGCACGTTGAAAAGCACGTAAGTATGACGGAGGACGCCTTAAAGCTCCAAACAACACATTACAACACCGTACAAAACCATAAAACTCCATAATAAACCTAATGAAATTTTCCAAGTCCTTTCAAGATCGTACGATAACATCAGGACTTGTTACGACACTGTATGCGACATTAGCAACATGAAAAGCAATTTATAATAATGTAGGACGCGTTACAACTTCTAAGAACACCTTACATAACCGTTCGAAAGATTAAAACTCCATAATAAACCTAATGAATTCCTCCGAGTCATTTAATCATCGTACGACAGCTTAGAATATCTTACGAATCTGTATGCCACATTAGCACCTTGAAGAGCATGTTACTGTAATGTACGATACCTCACAACTCGTAACAACACCTTACAGTACCGTAAGTAAACATAAAATCCATAATAAACCTAATGAATACGTCCGAGTCTTTTGAATATCGTACTACAAGTTAGGACATCTTAAGACACTATATGACATATTAGCACGTTGAAAAGCACGTAAGTATGACGGAGGACGCCTTAAAGCTCCAAACAACACATTACAACACCGTACGAAACCATAAAACTCCATAATAAACCTAATGAAATTTTCCAAGTCCTTTCAAGATCGTACGATAACATCAGGACTTGTTACGACACTGTATGCGACATTAGCAACATGAAAAGCAATTTATAATAATGTAGGACGCGTTACAACTTCTAAGAACACCTTACATCACCGTTCGAAAGATTAAAACTCCATAATAAACCAAATGAATTCCTCCGAGTCATTTAATCATCGTACGACAACTTAGAATATCTTACGACTCTGTATGCCACATTAGCACCTTGAAAAGCATGTTACTATAATGTACGATACTCACAACTCGTAACAACACCTTACAATACCGTAAGTATACATTAAAATCCATAATAAACCTAATGCATTCGTCCGAGTCTTTTGAACATCGTATAACAAGTAAGGACATCTTTGGACTCTATATGACATATTAGCACATTGAAAAGCACGTAAGTATGACGTAGGACGCCTTAAACCTGCAAACAACACCTTACAACACCGTATGAAACCATAAAACTCCATAATAAACCTAATGAAATTGTCCAAGTCCTTTCAAGATCGTACGATAACATCAGGACTTGTTACGACACTGTATGCGACATTAGCAACATGAAAAGCAATTTATAATAATGTAGGACGCGTTACAACTTCTAAGAACACCTTACATCACCGTTCGAAAGATTAAAACTCCATAATAAACCTAATGAATTCCTACGAGTCATTTAATAATCGTACGACAACTTAGAATATTTTACGACTCTGTATGCCACATTAGCACCTTGAAGAGGATGTTACTAAAATGTACGATACCTCACAACTCGTAACAACACCTTACAATACCGTAAGTAAACATAAAATCTATAATAAACCTAATGAATTCTTCCGAGTCTTTTGAACATCGTATTACAAGTTAGGACATCTTAAGACACTATATGACATATTAGCACGTTGAAAAGCACGTAAGTATGACGGAGGACGCCTTAAAGCTCCAATCAACACATTACAACACCGTACGAAACCATAAAAATCCATAATAAACCTAATGAAATTGTCCAAGTCCTTTCAAGATCGTACGATAACATCAGGACTTGTTACAACACTGTATGCGACATTAGCAACATGAAAAGAAATTTATAACAATGTAGGACGCACTACAACTTCTAAGAACACCTTACATAACCGTTCGAAAGATTAATACTCCATAATAAACCTAATGAATTCCTCCGAGTCATTTAATCATCGTACGACAGCTTAGAATATCTTACGAATCTGTATGCCACATTAGCACCTTGAAGAGCATGTTACTGTAATGTACGATACCTCACAACTCGTAACAACACCATACAGTACCGTAAGTAAACATAAAATCCATAATAAACCTAATGAATACGTCCGAGTCTTTTGAACATCGTACTACAAGTTAGGACATCTTAAGACACTATATGACATATTAGCACGTTGAAAAGCACGTAAGTATGACGGAGGACGCCTTAAAGCTCCAAACAACACATTACAACACCGTACGAAACCATAAAACTCCATAATAAACCTAATGAAATTTTCCAAGTCCTTTCAAGATCGTACGATAACATCAGGACTTGTTACGACACTGTATGCGACATTAGCAACATGAAAAGCAATTTATAATAATGTAGGACGCGTTACAACTTCTAAGAACACCTTACATCACCGTTCGAAAGATTAAAACTCCATAATAAACCAAATGTATTCCTCCGAGTCATTTAATCATCGTACGAAAACTTAGAATATCTTACGACTCTGTATGCCACATTAGCACCTTGAAAAGCATGTTACTATAATGTACGATACTCACAACTCGTAACAACACCTTACAATACCGTAAGTAAACATTAAAATCCATAATAAACCTAATGAATTCGTCCGAGTCTTTTGAACATCGTATAACAAGTAAGGACATCTTTGGACTCTATATGACATATTAACACATTGAAAAGCACGTAAGTATGACGTAGGACGCCTTAAAGCTGCAAACAACACCTTACAACACCGTATGAAACCATAAAACTCCATAATAAACCTAATGAAATTGTCAAAGTCCTTTCAAGATCGTACGATAACATCAGGACTTGTTACGACACTGTATGCGACATTAGCAACATGAAAAGCAATTTATAATAATGTAGGACGCGTTACAACTTCTAAGAACACCTTACATCACCGTTCAAAAGATTAAAACTCCATAATAAACCTAATGAATTCCTCCGAGTCATTTAATAATCGTACGACAACTTAGAATATCTTACGACTCTGTATGCCACATTAGCACCTTGAAGAGGATGTTACTAAAATGTACGATACCTCACAACTCGTAACAACACCTTACAATACCGTAAGTAAACATAAAATCTATAATAAACCTAATGAATTCTTCCGAGTCTTTTGAACATCGTATTACAAGTTAGGACATCTTAAGACACTATATGACATATTAGCATGTTGAAAAGCACGTAAGTATGACAGAGGACGCCTTAAAGCTCAAATCAACACATTACAACACCGTACGAAACCATAAAACTCCATAATAAACCTAATGAATTTGTCCAAGTCCTTTCAAGATCGTACGATAACATCAGGACTTGTTACGACACTGTATGCGACATTAGCAACATGAAAAGCAATTTATAATAATGTAGGACGCGTTACAACTTCTAAGAACACCTTACATCACCGTTCGAAAGATTAAAACTCCATAATAAACCAAATGAAATCCTCCGAGTCATTTAATCATCGTACGACAACTTAGAATATCTTACTACTCTGTATGCCACATTAGCACCTTGAAAAGCATGTTACTATAATGTACGATACTCACAACTCGTAACAACACCTTACAATACCGTAAGTAAACATTAAAATCCATAATAAACCAAATGAATTCGTCCGAGTCTTTTGAACATCGTACTACAAGTTAGGACATCTTAAGACACTATATGACATATTAGCACGTTGAAAAGCACGTAAGTATGACGGAGGACGCCTTAAAGCTCCAAACAACACATTACAACACCGTACGAAACCATAAAACTCCATAATAAACCTAATGAAATTTTCCAAGTCCTTTCAAGATCGTACGATAACATCAGGACTTGTTACGACACTGTATGCGACATTAGCAACATGAAAAGCAATTTATAATAATGTAGGACGCGTTACAACTTATAAGAACACCTTACATCACCGTTCGAAAGATTAAAACTCCATAATAAACCAAATGAATTCCTCCGAGTCATTTAATCATCGAATGACAACTTAGAATATCTTACGACTCTGTATGCCACATTAGCACCTTGAAAAGCATGTTACTATAATGTACGATACTCACAACTCGTAACAACACCTTACAATACCGTAAGTATACATTAAAATCCATAATAAACCTAATGCATTCGTCCGAGTCTTTTGAACATCATATAACAAGTAAGGACATCTTTGGACTCTATATGACATATTAGCACATTGAAAAGCACATAAGTATGACGTAGGACGCCTTAAACCTGCAAACAACACCTTACAACACCGTATGAAACCATAAAACTCCATAATAAACCTAATGAAATTGTCCAAGTCCTTTCAAGATCGTACGATAACATCAGGACTTGTTACGACACTGTATGCGACATTAGCAACATGAAAAGCAATTTATAATAATGTAGGACGCGTTACAACTTCTAAGAACACATTACATCACCGTTCGAAAGATTAAAACTCCATAATAAACCTAATGAATTCCTACGAGTCATTTAATAATCGTACGACAACTTAGAATATCTTACGACTCTGTATGCCACATTAGCACTTTGAAGAGGATGTTACTAAAATGTACGATACCTCACAACTCGTAACAACACCTTACAATACCGTAAGTAAACATAAAATCTATAATAAACCTAATGAATTCTTCCGAGTCTTTTGAACATCGTATTACAAGTTAGGACATCTTAAGACACTATATGACATATTAGCACGTTGAAAAGCACGTAAGTATGACGGAGGACGCCTTAAAGCTCCAATCAACACATTACAACACCGTACGAAACCATAAAACTCCATAATAAACCTAATGAATTTGTCCAAGTCCTTTCAAGATCGTACGATAACATCAGGACTTGTTACGACACTGTATGCGACATTAGCAACATGAAAAGCAATTTATAATAATGTAGAACGCGTTACAACTTCTAAGAACACCTTACATCACCGTTCGAAAGATTAAAACTCCATAATAAACCAAATGAAATCCTCCGAGTCATTTAATCATCGTACGACAACTTAGAATATCTTACGACTCTGTATGCCACATTAGCACCTTGAAAAGCATGTTACTATAATGTACGATACTCACAACTCGTAACAACACCTTACAATACCGTAAGTAAACATTAAAATCCATAATAAACCAAATGAATTCGTCCGAGTCTTTTGAACATCGTACTACAAGTTAGGACATCTTAAGACACTATATGACATATTAGCACGTTGAAAAGCACGTAAGTATGACGGAGGACGCCTTAAAGCTCCAAACAACACATTACAACACCGTACGAAACCATAAAACTCCATAATAAACCTAATGAAATTTTCCAAGTCCTTTCAAGATCGTACGATAACATCAGGACTTGTTACGACACTGCATGCGACATTAGCAACATGAAAAGTAATTTATAATAATGTAGGACGCGTTACAACTTCTAAGAACACCTTACATAACCGTTCGAAAGATTAAAACTCCATAATAAACCTAATGAATTCCTCCGAGTCATTTAATCATCGTACGACAGCTTAGAATATCTTACGAATCTGTATGCCACATTAGCACCTTGAAGAGCATGTTACTGTAATGTACGATACCTCACAACTCGTAACAACACCTTACAATACCGTAAGTAAACATAAAATCTATAATAAACCTAATGAATTCTTCCGAGTCTTTTGAACATCGTATTACAAGTTAGGACATCTTAAGACACTATATGACATATTAGCACGTTGAAAAGCACGTAAGTATGACGGAGGACGCCTTAAAGCTCCAAACAACACATTACAACACCGTACGAAACCATAAAACTCCATAATAAACCTAATGAAATTTTCCAAGTCCTTTCAAGATCGTACGATAACATCAGGACTTGTTACGACACTGTCTGCGACATTAGCAACATGAAAAGCAATTTATAATAATGTAGGACGCGTTACAACTTCTAAGAACACCTTACATCACCGTTCGAAAGATTAAAACCCCATAATAAACCAAATGAATTCCTCCGAGTCATTTAATCATCGTACGACAACTTAGAATATCCTACGACTCTGTATGCCACATTAGCACCTTGAAAAGCATGTTACTATAATGTACGATACTCACAACTCGTAACAACACCTTACAAAACCGTAAGTATACATTAAAATCCATAATAAACCTAATGCATTCGTCCGAGTCTTTTGAACATCGTATAACAAGTAAGGACATCTTTGGACTCTATATGACATATTAGCACATTGAAAAGCACGTAAGTATGACGTAGGACGCCTTAAACCTGCAAACAACACCTTACAACACCGTATGAAACCATAAAACTCCATAATAAACCTAATGAAATTGTCCAAGTCCTTTCAAGATCGTATGATAACATCAGGACTTGTTATGACACTGTATGCGACATTAGCAACATGAAAAGCAATTTATAATAATGTAGGACGCGTTACAACTTCTAAGAACACCTTACATCACCGTTCGAAAGATTAAAACTCCATAATAAACCTAATGAATTCCTACGAGTCATTTAATAATCGTACGACAACTTAGAATATCTTACGACTCTGTATGCCACATTAGCACCTTGAAGAGGATGTTACTATAATGTACGATACTCACAACTCGTAACAACACCTTACAATACCGTAAGTAAACATTAAAATCCATAATAAACCTAATGAATTCGTCCGAGTCTTTTGAACATCGTATAACAAGTAAGGACATCTTTAGATTCTATATGACATATTAGCACGTTGAAAAGCACGTAAGTATGACGTAGGACGCCTTAAAGCTGCAAACAACACCTTACAACACCGTATGAAACCATAAAACTCCATAATAAACCTAATGAAATTGTCCAAGTCCTTTCAAGATCGTACGATAACATCAGGACTTGTTACGACACTGTATGCGACATTAGCAACATGAAAAGCAATTTATAATAATGTAGGACGCGTTACAACTTCTAAGAACACCTTACATCACCGTTCGAAAGATTAAAACTCCATAATTAACCAAATGAAATCCTCCGAGTCATTTAATCATCGTACGACAACTTAGAATATCTTACGACTCTGTATGCCACATTAGCACCTTGAAAAGCATGTTACTATAATGTACGATACTCACAACTCGTAACAACACCATACAATACCGTAAGTAAACATTAAAATCCATAATAAACCAAATGAATTCGTCCGAGTCTTTTGAACATCGTACTACAAGTTAGGACATCTTAAGACACTATATGACATATTAGCACGTTGAAAAGCACGTAAGTATGACGGAGGACGCCTTAAAGCTCCAAACAACACATTACAACAACGTACGAAACCATAAAACTCCATAATAAACCTAATGAAATTTTCCAAGTCCTTTCAAGATCGTACGATAACATCAGGACTTGTTACGACACTGTATGCGACATTAGCAACATGAAAAGTAATTTATAATAATGTAGGACGCGTTACAACTTCTAAGAACACCTTACATAACCGTTCAAAAGATTAAAACTCCATAATAAACCTAATGAATTCCTCCGAGTCATTTAATCATCGTACGACAGCTTAGAATATCTTACGAATCTGTATGCCACATTAGCACCTTGAAGAGCATGTTACTGTAATGTACGATACCTCACAACTCGTAACAACACCTTACAGTACCGTAAGTAAACATAAAATCCATAATAAACCTAATGAATAATTCCGAGTCTTTTGAACATCGTACTACAAGTTAGGACATCTTAAGACACTATATGACATATTAGCACGTTGAAAAGCACGTAAGTATGACGGAGGACGCCTTAAAGCTCCAAACAACACATTACAACACCGTACGAAACCATAAAACTCCTTAATAAACCTAATGAAATTTTCCAAGTCCTTTCAAGATCGTACGATAACATCAGGACTTGTTACGACACTGTATGCGACATTAGCAACATGAAAAGCAATTTATAATAATGTAGGACGCGTTACAACTTCTAAGAACACCTTACATCGCCGTTCGAAAGATTAAAACTCCATAATAAACCAAATGAATTCCTCCGAGTCATTTAATCATCGTACGACAACTTAGAATATCTTACGACTCTGTATGCCACATTAGCACCTTGAAAAGCATGTTACTATAATGTACGATACTCACAACTCGTAACAACACCTTACAATACCGTAAGTAAACATTAAAATCCATAATAAACCTAATGCATTCGTCCGAGTCTTTTGAACATCGTATAACAAGTAAGGACATCTTTGGACTCTATATGACATATTAGCACATTGAAAAGCACGTAAGTATGACGTAGGACGCCTTAAAGCTGCAAACAACACCTTACAACACCGTATGAAACCATAAAACTCCATAATAAACCTAATGAAATTGTCCAAGTCCTTTCAAGATCGTACGATAACATCAGGACTTGTTACGACACTGTATGCGACATTAGCAACATGAAAAGCAATTTATAATAATGTAGGACGCGTTACAACTTCTAAGAACACCTTACATCACCGTTCGAAAGATTAAAACTCCATAATAAACCTAATGAATTCCTACGAGTCATTTAATAATCGTACGACAACTTAGAATATCTTACGACTCTGTATGCCACATTAGCACCTTGAAGAGGATGTTACTAAAATGTACGATACCTCACAACTCGTAACAACACCTTACAATACCGTAAGTAAACATAAAATCTATAATAAACCTAATGAATTCTTCCGAGTCTTTTGAACATCGTATTACAAGTTAGGACATCTTAAGACACTATATGACATATTAGCACGTTGAAAAGCACGTAAGTATGACGGAGGACGCCTTAAAGCTCCAATCAACACATTACAACACCGTACGAAACCATAAAACTCCATAATAAACCTAATGAATTTGTCCAAGTCCTTTCAAGATCGTACGATAACATCAGGACTTGTTACGACACTGTATGCGACAGTAGCAACATGAAAAGAAATTTATAACAATGTAGGACACACTACAACTTCTAAGAACACCTTACATAACCGTTCGAAAGATTAAAACTCCATAATAAACCTAATGAATTCCTCCGAGTCATTTAATCATCGTACGACAACTTAGAATATCTTACGAATCTGTATGCCACATTAGCACCTTGAAGAGCATGTTACTGTAATGTACGATACCTCACAACTCGTAACAACACCTTACAGTACCGTAAGTAAACATAAAATCCATAATAAACCTAATGAATACGTTCGAGTCTTTTGAACATCGTACTACAAGTTAGGACATCTTAAGACACTATATGACATATTAGCACGTTGAAAAGCACGTAAGTATGACGGAGGACGCCTTAAAGCTCCAAACAACACATTACAACACCGTATGAAACCATAAAACTCCATAATAAACCTAATGAAATTGTCCAAGTCCTTTCAAGATCGTACGATAACATCAGGACTTGTTACGACACTGTATGCGACATTAGCAACATGAAAAGCAATTTATAATAATGTAGGACGCGTTACAACTTCTAAGAACACCTTACATCACCGTTCGAAAGATTAAAACTCCATAATAAACCTAATGAATTCCTACGAGTCATTTAATAATCGTACGACAACTTAGAATATCTTACGACTCTGTATGCCACATTAGCACCTTGAAGAGGATGTTACTAAAATGTACGATACCTCATAACTCGTAACAACACCTTACAATACCGTAAGTAAACATAAAATCTATAATAAACCTAATGAATTCTTCCGAGTCTTTTGAACATCGTATTACAAGTTAGGACATCTTAAGACACTATATGACATATTAGCACGTTGAAAAGCACGTAAGTATGACGGAGGACGCCTTAAAGCTCCAATCAACACATTACAACACCGTACGAAACCATAAAACTCCATAATAAACCTAATGAATTTGTCCAAGTCCTTTCAAGATCGTACGATAACATCAGGACTTGTTACGACACTGTATGCGACATTAGCAACATGAAAAGAAATTTATATCAATGTAGACAACTTCTAAGAACACCTTACATAACCGTTCGAAAGATTAAAACTCCATAATAAACCTAATGAATTCCTCCGAGTCATTTAATCATCGTACGACAGCTTAGAATATCTTACGAATCTGTATGCCACATTAGCACCTTGAAGAGCATGTTACTGTAATGTACGATACCTCACAACTCGTAACAACACCTTACAGTACCGTAAGTAAACATAAAATCCATAATAAACCTAATGAATAATTCCGAGTCTTTTGAACATCGTACTACAAGTTAGGACATCTTAAGACACTATATGACATATTAGCACGTTGAAAAGCACGTAAGTATGACGGAGGACGCCTTAAAGCTCCAAACAACACATTACAACACCGTACGAAACCATAAAACTCCATAATAAACCTAATGAAATTGTCCAAGTCCTTTCAAGATCGTACGATAACATCAGGACTTGTTACGACACTGTATGCGACATTAGCAACATGAAAAGCAATTTATAATAATGTAGGACGCGTTACAACTTCTAAGAACACCTTACATCAACGTTCGAAAGATTAAAACTCCATAATTAACCAAATGAAATCCTCCGAGTCATTTAATCATCGTACGAAAACTTAGAATATCTTACGACTCTGTATGCCACATTAGCACCTTGAAAAGCATGTTACTATAATGTACGATACTCACAACTCGTAACAACACCTTACAATACCGTAAGTAAACATTAAAATCCATAATAAACCAAATGAATTCGTCCGAGTCTTTTGAACATCGTACTACAAGTTAGGACATCTTAAGACACTATATGACATATTAGCACGTTGAAAAGCACGTAAGTATGACGGAGGACGCCTTAAAGCACCAAACAACACATTACAACACCGTACGAAACCATAAAACTCCATAATAAACCTAATGAAATTTTCCAAGTCCTTTCAAGATCGTACGATAACATCAGGACTTGTTACGACACTGTATGCGACATTAGCAACATGAAAAGTAATTTAAAATAATGTAGGACGCGTTACAACTTCTAAGAACACCTTACATAACCGTTCGAAAGATTAAAACTCCATAATAAACCTAATGAATTCCTCCGAGTCATTTAATCATCGTACGACAGCTTAGAATATCTTACGAATCTGTATGCCACATTAGCACCTTGAAGAGCATGTTACTGTAATGTACGATACCTCACAACTCGTAACAACACCTTACAGTACCGTAAGTAAACATAAAATCCATAATAAACCTAATGAATAATTCCGAGTCTTTTGAACATCGTACTACAAGTTAGGACATCTTAAGACACTATATGACATATTAGCACGTTGAAAAGCACGTAAGTATGACGGAGGACGCCTTAAAGCTCCAAACAACACATTACAACACCGTACGAAACCATAAAACTCCATAATAAACCTAATGAAATTTTCCAAGTCCTTTCAAGATCGTACGATAACATCAGGACTTGTTACGACACTGTATGCGACATTAGCAACATGAAAAGCAATTTATAATAATGTAGGACGCGTTACAACTTCTAAGAACACCTTACATCGCCGTTCGAAAGATTAAAACTCCATAATAAACCAAATGAATTCCTCCGAGTCATTTAATCATCGTACGACAACTTAGAATATCTTACGACTCTGTATGCCACATTAGCACCTTGAAAAGCATGTTACTATAATGTACGATACTCACAACTCGTAACAACACCTTACAATACCGTAAGTAAACATTAAAATCCATAATAAACCTAATGCATTCGTCCGAGTCTTTTGAACATCGTATAACAAGTAAGGACATCTTTGGACTCTATATGACATATTAGCACATTGAAAAGCACGTAAGTATGACGTAGGACGCCTTAAAGCTGCAAACAACACCTTACAACACCGTATGAAACCATAAAACTCCATAATAAACCTAATGAAATTGTCCAAGTCCTTTCAAGATCGTACGATAACATCAGGACTTGTTACGACACTGTATGCGACATTAGCAACATGAAAAGCAATTTATAATAATGTAGGACGCGTTACAACTTCTAAGAACACCTTACATCACCGTTCGAAAGATTAAAACTCCATAATAAACCTAATGAATTCCTACGAGTCATTTAATAATCGTACGACAACTTAGAATATCTTACGACTCTGTATGCCACATTAGCACCTTGAAGAGGATGTTACTAAAATGTACGATACCTCACAACTCGTAACAACACCTTACAATACCGTAAGTAAACATAAAATCTATAATAAACCTAATGAATTCTTCCGAGTCTTTTGAACATCGTATTACAAGTTAGGACATCTTAAGACACTATATGACATATTAGCACGTTGAAAAGCACGTAAGTATGACGGAGGACGCCTTAAAGCTCCAATCAACACATTACAACACCATACGAAACCATAAAACTCCATAATAAACCTAATGAATTTGTCCAAGTCCTTTCAAGATCGTACGATAACATCAGGACTTGTTACGACACTGTATGCGACATTAGCAACATGAAAAGAAATTTATAACAATGTAGGACACACTACAACTTCTAAGAACACCTTACATAACCGTTCGAAAGATTAAAACTCCATAATAAACCTAATGAAATCCTCCGAGTCATTTAATCATCGTACGACAACTTAGAATATCTTACGAATCTGTATGCCACATTAGCACCTTGAAGAGCATGTTACTGTAATGTACGATACCTCACAACTCGTAACAACACCTTACAGTACCGTAAGTAAACATAAAATCCATAATAAACCTAATGAATACGTTCGAGTCTTTTGAACATCGTACTACAAGTTAGGACATCTTAAGACACTATATGACATATTAGCACGTTGAAAAGCACGTAAGTATGACGGAGGACGCCTTAAAGCTCCAAACAACACATTACAACACCGTATGAAACCATAAAACTCCATAATAAACCTAATGAAATTGTCCAAGTCCTTTCAAGATCGTACGATAACATCAGGACTTGTTACGACACTGTATGCGACATTAGCAACATGAAAAGCAATTTATAATAATGTAGGACGCGTTACAACTTCTAAGAACACCTTACATCACCGTTCGAAAGATTAAAACTCCATAATAAACCTAATGAATTCCTACGAGTCATTTAATAATCGTACGACAACTTAGAATATCTTACGACTCTGTATGCCACATTAGCACCTTGAAGAGGATGTTACTAAAATGTACGATACCTCATAACTCGTAACAACACCTTACAATACCGTAAGTAAACATAAAATCTATAATAAACCTAATGAATTCTTCCGAGTCTTTTGAACATCGTATTACAAGTTAGGACATCTTAAGACACTATATGACATATTAGCACGTTGAAAAGCACGTAAGTATGACGGAGGACGCCTTAAAGCTCCAATCAACACATTACAACACCGTACGAAACCATAAAACTCCATAATAAACCTAATGAATTTGTCCAAGTCCTTTCAAGATCGTACGATAACATCAGGACTTGTTACGACACTGTATGCGACATTAGCAACATGAAAAGAAATTTATAACAATGTAGACAACTTCTAAGAACACCTTACATAACCGTTCGAAAGATTAAAACTCCATAATAAACCTAATGAATTACTCCGAGTCATTTAATCATCGTACGACACCTTAGAATATCTTACGAATCTGTATGCCACATTAGCACCTTGAAGAGCATGTTACTGTAATGTACGATACCTCACAACTCGTAACAACACCTTACAGTACCGTAAGTAAACATAAAATCCATAATAAACCTAATGAATACGTTCGAGTCTTTTGAACATCGTACTACAAGTTAGGACATCTTAAGACACTATATGACATATTAGCACGTTGAAAAGCACGTAAGTATGACGGAGGACGCCTTAAAGCTCCAAACAACACATTACAACACCGTACGAAACCATAAAACTCCATAATAAACCTAATGAAATTGTCCAAGTCCTTTCAAGATCGTACGATAACATCAGGACTTGTTACGACACTGTATGCGACATTAGCAACATGAAAAGCAATTTATAATAATGTAGGACGCGTTACAACTTCTAAGAACACCTTACATCACCGTTCGAAAGATTAAAACTCCATAATTAACCAAATGAAATCCTCCGAGTCATTTAATCATCGTACGACAACTTAGAATATCTTACGACTCTGTATGCCACATTAGCACCTTGAAAAGCATGTTACTATAATGTACGATACTCACAACTCGTAACAACACCTTACAATACCGTAAGTAAACATTAAAATCCATAATAAACCAAATGAATTCGTCCGAGTCTTTTGAACATCGTACTACAAGTTAGGACATCTTAAGACACTATATGACATATTAGCACGTTGAAAAGCACGTAAGTATGACGGAGGACGCCTTAAAGCTCCAATCAACACATTACAACACCGTACGAAACCATAAAACTCCATAATAAACCTAATGAATTTGTCCAAGTCCTTTCAAGATCGTACGATAACATCAGGACTTGTTACGACACTGTATACGACATTAGCAACATGAAAAGAAATTTATAACAATGTAGGACACACTACAACTTCTAAGAACACCTTACATAACCGTTCGAAAGATTAAAACTCCATAATAAACCTAATGAATTCCTCCGAGTCATTTAATCATCGTACGACAGCTTAGAATATCTTACGAATCTGTATGCCACATTAGCACCTTGAAGAGCATGTTACTGTAATGTACGATACCTCACAACTCGTAACAACACCTTACAGTACCGTAAGTAAACATAAAATCCATAATAAACCTAATGAATACGTTCGAGTCTTTTGAACATCGTACTACAAGTTAGGACATCTTAAGACACTATATGACATATTAGCACGTTGAAAAGCACGTAAGTATGACGGAGGACGCCTTAAAGCTCCAAACAACACATTACAACACCGTACGAAACCATAAAACTCCATAATAAACCTAATGAAATTGTCCAAGTCCTTTCAAGATCGTACGATAACATCAGGACTTGTTACGACACTGTATGCGACATTAGCAACATGAAAAGCAATTTATAATAATGTAGGACGCGTTACAACTTCTAAGAACACCTTACATCACCGTTCGAAAGATTAAAACTCCATAATAAACCAAATGAATTCCTCCGAGTCATTTAATCATCGTACGACAACTTAGAATATCTTACGACTCTGTATGCCACATTAGCACCTTGAAAAGCAATTTATAATAATGTAGGACGCGTTACAACTTCTAAGAACACCTTACATCACCGTTCAAAAGATTAAAACTCCATAATAAACCTAATGAATTCCTCCGAGTCATTTAATCATCGTACGACAACTTAGAATATCTTACGACTCTGTATGCCACATTAGCACCTTGAAAAGCAATTTATAATAATGTAGGACGCGTTACAACTTCTAAGAACACCTTACATCACCGTTCAAAAGATTAAAACTCCATAATAAACCTAATGAATTCCTCCGAGTCATTTAATCATCGTACGACAACTTAGAATATCTTACGACTCTGTATGCCACATTAGCACCTTGAAAAGCATGTTACTATAATGTACGATACTCACAACTCGTAACAACACCTTACAATACCGTAAGTAAACATTAAAATCCATAATAAACCTAATGAATTCGTCCGAGTCTTTTGAACATCGTATAACAAGTAAGGACATCTTTAGACTCTATATGACATATTAGCACGTTGAAAAGCACGTAAGTATGACGTAGGACGCCTTAAAGCTGCAAACAACACCTTACAACACCGTATGAAACCATAAAACTCCATAATAAACCTAATGAAATTGTCCAAGTCCATTCAAGATCGTACGATAACATCAGGACTTGTTACGACACTGTATGCGACATTAGCAACATGAAAAGCAATTTATAATAATGTAGGACGCGTTACAACTTCTAACAACACCTTACATCACCGTTCGAAAGATTAAAACTCCATAATAAACCTAATGAATTCCTCCGAGTCATTTAATAATCGTACGACAACTTAGAATATCTTACGACTCTGTATGCCACCTTTGCACCTTGAAGAGGATGTTACTAAAATGTACGATACCTCACAACTCGTAACAACACCTTACAATACCGTAAGTAAACATAAAATCTATAATAAACCTAATGAATTCTTCCGAGTCTTTTGAACATCGTATTACAAGTTAGGACATCTTAAGACACTATATGACATATTAGCACGTTGAAAAGCACGTAAGTATGACGGAGGACGCCTTAAAGCTCCAATCAACACATTACAACACCGTACGAAACCATAAAACTCCATAATAAACCTAATGAATGTTGGGTTTTAACAAGTTATCAAAGTGTATATAAATCATATTTATATAAAAACGCAGCGGATGTATTATTCAAACTTGTTTGTTACCATATTAAAATCTTTTAATATCAAAACCCAAAACCCGGATCCAAAAACAATATGCATACAATCAAAACTAAAACCAACAACATGTAAAGATGTTTATACCTTTCAAGAGGAATATGAAGGAGAATGTGTTGGTTTGAATGACTAATCTCCAAGGTAGAAGATCCTCAAGCTTGTATACCCTCAAGCCTCCAACAAACACCACTTTTGCTAGGATTTTAACACTTGAAAATCTCCCCTTTCTTGCTCCTTTTGTCTTGGCCGAAAATGGAGAAGAAAAAAGAAGAAGAAGATCTTCTTTGCACTTATGTGTATGTTATGTTATATTTAGAGAAAGATTATATGATGTCTTTTAAAGACAAGAAGGATAGAGTGTAAGACACTCATCACATTTGCATGTCCTTGATAGAAACAAAAACCAAAAAGAGGACAAGGTGCACAAGGGGGCGGCCCAAGTGGGTCCCACCTTAAAATATATATATATATATATTTTTTTTGTTAATATCTTTCTCTCTTTACTTATTTACAACAAGGTGTAGCAAAGTATATCTCCTAAATGTTATTTAAACAACTTAAACAACATTGTAGAAGATTCTTTCTCTCATAACATAAATCATCCATATAATTTATTTTAACACAAGTGCAAATATCTAGAAACCCAATTTCTAAATATTCTAAGTGTTGATATTTATTTTAGATCATGTCATAAAATAAATACCCCGGTGTTTGTCTAGCTTGTAATTGGGTATGACCCGACTTGGATCATAACGTACTAGCCACATCAATTATAATATGTGTCTTGGGCAGACTAATTCTAACAATCTCCCACTTGCACAAGATACATAGAACATTGATGCAAGTAGTAAATACCGCCTAACAACGGTTTACTACCCCTAACACGTATGACGAAGTGCCATTCAATAACATAATCCCCTTCAAGTTCCTTACTTGAAATGATTTAGGTGAATTAATCATTTATCCTTTTGTCTCAGATGTCATGTCAAATCCAGAGACACAGAGTGATCATTCTCTGTTGATTTAACTTTGCAGGCCTTAGACATCTTACTCTCAACGAATAAGAGGGACAAATCCCTTTTGATTTCATACGTCTCTCACAATCACCTTGCATTACACTTGAGATTAGCCTTATGTACTGTCATGTTTCAGAGCAGCGAAGAACTAAGTCAAAGTATAATACTTGGTGAATATCAAGACCCAATATGTATCTCAGGTCAGAGGATACTATGATATTCGCCTTTACTCAAATTTACTTATGATCAATCACAAAGATTCCATGTAGTAATATTTGAGGGCGGGTCAGTCCAATATTTATATCCCATAAATATTTATGAACCTTGGTAGCAAACCCTTGCTTTATACATCCATCCCTCATGAATGTTTACCAAACCAAGTTCATAATAGTCTTACTTTCATATTTGTTCCCACAAATATGATCGACTACGGACATTTAGAATAATCAATTTATTCATGGATTTAAACATGCTAAAATGGAACATAACTCAAAATGTCATAATCATAAACCATAATCATATGAATGAGTCATAATAATAATTGTTCCGATATCCAAATACAAAATAGATCAAATCCAGTCACTAGAATATCGAAGTCCTAAGGCACAAGTATGAGTCTCATGTTTTGGCCTTTCAAGGAGCTTCGTGAGTGGATCCGCAATGTTTTGATCAGTGTGAACTTTGCGAATACATATCTTTCCCTTTTCAACTTCATCCCTTATGTAGTTGAATCTCCGCTCAATATGCCTCGTCTTTTGATGTGCACGAGGTTCCTTGATTTGAGCAATCGCACCTTCGTTGTCACAAAAGATCTCTATGGGGTCCTGAATGGTACGGATTACCCCTAGATCAGCAATGAACTTCTTTATCCATGCAGCTTCTTGAGCTGCTATTGAGGCGGCGATGTATTCTGATTCCGTGGTGGATAATGCCACCACATCTTGTTTTGAGCTCTTCCACGAGATGGCTCCACCATTCAAAACGAAAACATATCCCGATTGTGATCGAGAATCATCTCGATCGGTTTGGAAACTCGCATCCGTGTAACCTTTTACAACGAGCTCATCTTCACCAGAACCATATATCAGAAACATATCCTTAGTGCGTCTAAGGTATTTCAATATATTCTTGACAGCCATCCAATGACTATCACCAGGGTTCTGTTGGTATCTGCTTGTCATGCTCAAGGCGCATGACACGTCCGGTCTAGTGCATATCATTGCATACATGATGGATCCTATAGCTGACGCATATGGGACTCCTTTCATTCTATCTTGCTCATCCTTTGAGCTTGGACATTGAGATGTATTCAATATCGTTCCTCTTGGAATAGGTACCAAACCTTTCTTAGAGTTTTCCATCTTGAACCTTTTCAAGATCTTATCAATGTATGCACTTTGATTTAAACCTATCAACCGTCTTGATCTATCTCTATAGATCTTTATTCCCAGAATATAGGCGGCTTCACCAAGATCCTTAATGGAAAAACAACTCCCAAGCCAGGCTTTGACACCTTCCATGGTTGGAATGTCATTTCCAAATAGCAGTATGTCATCGACATACAATACTAAGAAAGTGATGATGCTCCCACTAGCTTTCTTATATACACAAGCTTCATCAGCGTTTTTGATGAATCCAAATTTCTTGACTTCTTCATCAAAACGGCGATTCCAACTTCTAGATGCTTGTTTCAATCCGTAGATTGATTTCTTCAACTTGCATACCTTGTTAGGATGTTGTGGATCGACATAACCTTCAGGCTGAACCATATAGACATCCTCTTCAAGATGTCCATTTAGAAAAGCGGTTTTGACGTCCATTTGCCAAATCTCATAATCATAGTGTGCAGCTATGGCAAACAATATCCTAATCGACTTTAGCATTGCAACAGGCGAGAAGGTCTCATCATAATCAACCCCTTGAGTTTGAGTGAAACCTTTTGCTACAAGCCGAGCCTTATAAGTATCTAAGTTTCCATGCATATCGGTTTTCTTCTTGAAAACCCACTTACTTCCGACTGGTTTGGAGTTAGGTGGTTGTACAACCAAATCCCATACTTGGTTGTCATGCATGGATTGCATCTCTACGTTCATGGCTTCAAGCCATTTGTCACAATCAGATCGTGACATTGCATCATGGTAAGTGATAGGTTCATCGGAATCTACCACATAGCATCCATCCATGAAAAACCCATATCTTTCGGGTGGATGACTAATTCTACCAGATCTGCGAACGTTTTGTGTGTCTTGATCAATCATTTGATCATCTTCAACAACCTCTTGTTGATTGCTAGTGTCAACCAAGCGTGTATCCATTTGTAGTTCTAGATCCTCATCGAGTTCCACGGCTCTTGTAGTTTCTTCCATAAGAAACTTAGTTTCCAAGAACTCGGCCTTCAGAGCAATAAAGACCTTTTGCTCGTCTGGGTTGTAGAAATAATATCCCATAGAATCTTTGGGATATCCTACAAAGATACACTTAGTGGATCGGCTTTCTAATTTGTTTTGGTTGTTGTGCTTAACATAAGCTTCACAACCCCATACCTTTAAATAATTTAATGATGGAACCCTTCCATGCCATATTTCAAAAGGTATCTTATCCACTTTCTTGGTTGGGACCGTATTCAGAATACGGGCTGCGGAAAGCAACGCGAAACCCTAAAATGATAAAGGTAATGTGCTTCTAGCCATCATTGATCGAACCATATCTAGTAGAGTTCGATTCCTCCTTTCAGATACACCGTTATGTTGCAGTGTTCCGGGTGGAGTAAGTTGTGAGATAATCCCACAACTTCTAAGATGATCTAGAAACTTATCATTAAGGTATTCACCTCCTCTATCGGATCGAAGCACTTTGATTGTTTTGTTGAGTTGATTTTGTACTTCATTTTGGAAGACTTTGAACACTTCAAAGGCCTCATCTTTGTGCTTTAAGAGAAACACATACCCATAGCGACTATAATCGTCGGTAAAGGTAATGAAGTATCTTTCACCATTCCTTGTCATTGTCTTAAAAGGACCACATACATCCGTATGTATGATACCTAATAAATCTTTCGCCCTTTCATTAGTTCCACTAAAGGGCTTCTTGGTCATCTTTCCCAATAAACAAGATTCACATTTATCAAATGAATCATCACTTGATTTCAAAAGACCATTCTTTTGAAGTGTATTAATGCGCCCTTTGCTTATGTGACCAAGGCGACAATGCCAAATGAAAGTTTTACTCAAATCTAATTTGAGTTTCTTGGTGTATGATTGGTACAACATATTATCGAAGGATGTGTTATCATGAACCAATTCATAAATGCCATTATAAGGTAAAGCTTTAAAATAAAAGATACCATTCAAAGATACATCAATAGCATTGTCCACAAAATTAAAATCATAACCAAATTGTCTTAACAATGAAACGGAGATAATGTTTCTAGTTAAACTAGGAGCATACAGAATATCATGTAAAATAACTTCCAAACCACTTGGAAGTTTCAAAACAAAATCTCCTTTTGCTTCAACTTGAACTTGAGCTCCATTGCCCATGTAGAGACTAATGTCTCCCTTCTTCAAGTTCTTACTTCTTTTGAACCCCTGCAATAAATTGCAAATATGAGTTCCACATCCGGTATCTAATACCCCATGTGTTATGAGAAGTAATATTAAGATCAATATGGATCATGAAGGTTGTACCTGATGCTTGTCCGGCATCCCTCTTTTCTTTCAACTCCTTGAGATAGGTTGGACAATTTCTTAACCAATGTCCTACCTCACCACAATGAAAACATGGATCACTCTTTTGCTTCTTCTCTTTTGGTTTAAATGGTTCCGCTTTTGCCTTTCCCTTCCATTTGCCTTTCATATTGACGTGCCCTTTGCCCTTAGCAACCTTTGCTTTAGGTTCCGGGTGATGCCTCTTCTTACTTCCGCCTTCATTAATTTGGAGAACCGGTAAAACCTTCTTACCCATTCCCGCTTCGGCCGTTTTGAGCATTCCGTGAAGCTCGGGAATGCTCTTGTCCCATCCATTCATATTATAATTCAAGACGAAAGTCTCAAATTTCTTGGTTAGGCCATTTAGGATCAAATCCGTGGCCAACTCTTTTGAGACGGGTCAATTTAGCCGTTCAAGGCGAGTAATGTGACTTTGCATCTTAAGCACGTAAGATGATACGGATTGGGTTTCTTCCATGTGACATGCATGAAGTGCTCGAACCGTCTCGAAGCGTTCACCCTAGCCTTTTGAAGGAACATTTCCTTAAGTTGGGTAATCATGTCATATGCCCCATGATGCTCAAAGTCCTTTTGAAGTTCGGGAATCATAGTTCCCAACATGAGGCAAGAAACTTGCACCGAATCTTCGGTGTGTTTTATCCAATCCGCATAGGCATCAACATCATCAATGTTGGGTTCATCGGGAATAGGATCATCCAACACATACGATTTCTTTTCTTGCTTGAGAACAATTCTCAAGTTTCGGAACCAATCCATGAAATTGTTGTAGTTGAGACGATCCTTTTCAAGAAGGGTTCTTAGTGATAGGTTATGGACGGGTGGGATAATTGCGTTAGGTGGGTTGTTGATTCCGGCCATCTATTTATATAAAACCAAGTTCAATTTTAGTATTTATGGATATCATTAGTCTATTTTAATCATTAATACCCTTTTGTGTTTTAAAAACAATTAATAATTAAATCTAGAATCCAACGTTTCATTCATATAGTAGTTAGGTGACCTTTATCCTACTATTGAATTAACAAGGTAGTCAATGTTTGACGATTACAACCCTTTGTAACTTCTAGTTTTATGGGATCATTTAAACTTCATAAGTTTAGTTGGCATGTTTAATCCCATCAACACCATTGAACACCATGCTTCGGTGACCCTATTCACATGGTTTCCAATTTCAAGTCGTCCTACTTATACATACATGTGAGTTTTACACATACAAGTGGTTAGGTGACCTTTATCCCACAAATATTGTAAAACCACCTCAAACACACAAGTTTCCTAAATGTGGTTAGGTGACCTTTATCCCACATAGAGTTCCCAAGTGTTTCGAGTGTTGTATAAAAGGATGGTGTTAGACTTGTTCCCAAAAATTCAAAAGGGATTTTTGTTTGTTTTCTAAAATCTAGATGGGAAAACAAAGTATGTACCTTTCATTTGCATGCATTCAAATGTATGGTACTTAGTTGAAAACCAAATTTCAAAATTCCTTTTAATAAACCCATTTTATTATGAAATCATTAACCTTTTTGATAAAATTAATTTTATTACTTAATGATTTCTAAGGAATCAAAATGATGCAAGTTTTGTCGGTTATAGTGTTTAGTTATCAATATCCTAATATCATAACAAACAATATCATAATAACCAAACATGCATAAATCATATATGAGTCCATAACCATAGCCAACTAATTTTAGCTACACTTGCTAACCGAAACAAGTGTGCCAAATAGGTCTTTCTTAAGGGACAACATGACACAAGGCATGAAATGATGAACTCCCACTTGATCCCGCATCCGAATGCTTCAAGTATCCATATTTTGTGTTGTGTTTCTTCATTTATTTGGGCTTCCTTTTGGGCCTTCAAATCAGCCCCTTTTGGGCTTATAAATCTTGGATTTGGGTCATTGGGTTAGAATCCCATATTGGGCTATTAAGCCCTTTAAGGCCCAAAGCCAAAATCAAGTCCATATGCATCTTCCAATTACAAAATATATCCTAATACATTTTCTAGTAATGGAATTACACCTAATCTATTTATTATTACAAATCAATGAAATAAATAAATAAATTACAAACCCAAATAAAATATTAACTAAAACCATATTGAATATTTCAAACCACAACACAAAATCATACATGCACAAGGTCTATGGCTAGGTTATGAACTACTCAAAAGCATATCCAAATATGTAATAACATAAGTTAAAAATGGTTCCCTTTGAACCCTTGAAATTTTCGGCCTAAAATATATAAAACCGAAAATTTCGGGTTTTGTACAAACAAAGCAACTAACCATTTTAATGACTTTAAACTTTCAAGATAATCATATGCATGAGATTATTATCTTGAAAATCCAAGGGAACCCATTGGCCTAAAAGTTTCGGCCTTGAGGTGTAACACACCAAGAAAACGGAAATTTTTAGATTTTATGATGTATGCACTCGTTTAAGCGGCTCTTGATGCCATTGTTGGGTTTTAACAAGTTATCAAAGTGTATATAAATCATATTTATATAAAAACGCAGCGGATGTATTATTCAAACTTGTTTGTTACCATATTAAAATCTTTTAATATCAAAACCCAAAACCCGGATCCAAAAACAATATGCATACAATCAAAACTAAAACCAACAACATGTAAAGATGTTTATACCTTTCAAGAGGAATATGAAGGAGAATGTGTTGGTTTGAATGACTAATCTCCAAGGTAGAAGATCCTCAAGCTTGTATACCCTCAAGCGTCCAACAAACACCACTTTTGCTAGGATTTTAACACTTGAAAATCTCCCCTTTCTTGCTCCTTTTGTCTTGGCCGAAAATGGAGAAGAAAAAAGAAGAAGAAGATCTTCTTTGCACTTATGTGTATGTTATGTTATATTTAGAGAAAGATTATATGATGTCTTTTAAAGACAAGAAGGATAGAGTGTAAGACACTCATCACATTTGCATGTCCTTGATAGAAACAAAAACCAAAAAGAGGACAAGGTGCACAAGGGGGCGGCCCAAGTGGGTCCCACCTTAAAATATATATATATATATTTTTTTTGTTAATATCTTTCTCTCTTTACTTATTTACAACAAGGTGTAGCAAAGTATATCTCCTAAATGTTATTTAAACAACTTAAACAACATTGTAGAAGATTCTTTCTCTCATAACATAAATCATCCATATAATTTATTTTAACACAAGTGCAAATATCTAGAAACCCAATTTCTAAATATTCTAAGTGTTGATATTTATTTTAGATCATGTCATAAAATAAATACCTCGGTGTTTGTCTAGCTTGTCATTGGGTATGACCCGACTTGGATCATAACGTACTAGCCACATCAATTATAATATGTGTCTTGGGCAGACTAATTCTAACAATGAATTTGTCCAAGTCCTATCAAGATCGTACGATAACATCAGGACTTGTTACGACACTGTATGCGACATTAGCAACATGAAAAGCAATTTATAACAATGTAGGATGCACTACAACTTCTAAGAACACCTTACATAACCGTTCGAAAGATTAAAACTCCATAATAAACCTAATGAATTCCTCCGAGTCATTTAATCATCGTACGACAGCTTAGAATATCTTACGACTCTGTATGCCACATTAGCACCTTGAAAAGCATGTTACTATAATGTACGATACTCACAACTCGTAACAACACCTTACAATACCGTAAGTAAACATTAAAATCCATAATAAACCTAATGAATTCGTCCGAGTCTTTTGAACATCGTATAACAAGTAAGGACATCTTTAGACTCTATATGACATATTAGCACGTTGAAAAGCACGTAAGTATAACGTAGGACGCCTTAAAGCTGCAAACAACACCTTACAACACCGTATGAAACCATAAAACTCCATAATAAACCTAATGAAATTGTCCAAGTCCTTTCAAGATCGTACGATAACATCAGGACTTGTTACGACACTGTATGCGACATTAGCAACATGAAAAGCAATTTATAATAATGTAGGACGCGTTACAACTTCTAAGAACACCTTACATCACTGTTTGAAAGATTAAAACTCCATAATAAACCTAATGAATTCCTCCGAGTCATTTAATAATCGTACGACAACTTAGAATATCTTACGACTCTGTATGCCACATTAGCACCTTGAAGAGGATGTTACTAAAATGTACGATACCTCACAACTCGTAACAACACCTTACAATACCGTAAGTAAACATAAAATCTATAATAAACCTAATGAATTCTTCCGAGTCTTTTGAACATCGTATTACAAGTTAGGACATCTTAAGACACTATATGACATATTAGCACGTTGAAAAGCACGTAAGTATGACGGAGGACGCCTTAAAGCTCCAATCAACACATTACAACACCGTACGAAACCATAAAACTCCATAATAAACCTAATGAATTTGTCCAAGTCCTTTCAAAATCGTACGATAACATCAGGACTTGTTACGAGACTGTATGCGACATTAGCAACATGAAAAGAAATTTATAACAATGTAGGACGCACTACAACTTCTAAGAACACCTTACATAACCGTTCGAAAGATTAAAACTCCATAATAAACCTAATGAATTCCTCTGAGTCATTTAATCATCGTACGACAGCTTAGAATATCTTACAAATCTATATGCCACATTAGCACCTTGAAGAGCATGTTACTGTAATGTACGATACCTCACAACTCGTAACAACACCTTACAGTACCGTAAGTAAACATAAAATCCATAATAAACCTAATGAATACGTCCGAGTCTTTTGAACACCGTACTACAAGTTAGGTCATCTTAAGACACTATATGACATATTAGCACGTTGAAAAGCACGTAAGTATGACGGAGGACGCCTTAAAGCTCCAAACAACACATTACAACACCGTACGAAACCATAAAACTCCATAATAAACCTAATGAAATTGTCCAAGTCCTTTCAAGATCGTACGATAACATCAGGACTTGTTACGACACTGTGTGCGACATTAGCAACATGAAAAGCAATTTATAATAATGTAGGACGCGTTATGTGACACCCCGCCCGGTGGCGGAAAACACCGGGTTGTCAAGTGAATTGGATATCATTAGTACAAAGCACATGGTACACTAAAAGCATGTTTTAATATTTAATTAAGCATCAATGTCACGACAAGGAAAAAGTAAATAGTCTTAAATAAGAAAGTAAAAACCAATAATTAAAGCTATTCAAGTAACTTTTAATCTAGGTCCAAAAGCAATCCTACGTGTCTTGTAAAGCATAAACGAACCAAACGCCACCTGAAATATGTGTAAAATAAGTTAGCTAAAAGAATTAGCTAGTGAGTAAAAACACAATTGATAATACGTAATAAATCCGAGATCAATATGAATATGTCACGCAAGTTTATGTGTATAGCAATATAATTATATCATTCAACCATGACCATAGAATCAACATAGAATCAACATAGAATCAAGCGTGTTACATTTATTGATAACATTCATTGAACCGACAAGTAACCGTCATTGAACCATCTCGTTGTATAAGTTATCAATAAATATTTTTAGCATCGTAAGGGACATAGCAACTTAGTAACAAGCATCTCGTTTAGCAACTAGAATCTAACCTATAGAATCAACAAAAGAATCGCCGGGTCTAATCACCTATCAGGCCATAAGTGTAGGTGGGCTTGTGTCACAACCCCAACACGGCGGGCGGTCCCAGGTGCCCGGGGGTTATCGCGTGTGACGGATGGATATCAGGAGCAACGCAGCGGAATCAACAAACATACATACACACAGCTTAAATCTTAAAGTTGTGCATACATTAAATTTCATATATACAATACATTGATTACAAAACGACAATTGTTTGTTTGATACATAACATTAACAAACTAAAGCTAGCAACTATTCTAGGTCCAGAGCGTCTATCTTCTAAGCCCGCAAGCCCTCTACCTGCTCTAGCCTCAACAGTGCTTTCCTGCATCACTTGGCACCTAGGATGTGTGCCAAAAAGTTTAAAAGAAAGGGTCAGCTTACGCTGGTGAGTTCATAATAAAACATTTTACAAAACATTTCAAACATTCAACCAAATACTTGTAAAAACCTTGATCAACGAGTTGCCAAGCTCCATTGATCAAAGAGTTACCACTAACTCCATCATTTACAAGCATTTCATAAACATACTAGCATTATCAGATAAATATACACAAACAATACGATAAACCCCTCAACAACTCCGTCAGGCACGTCTGCGCTGGAGCAGAATATATGCATATACCCTTGACCGAGTTTACCGCGTCACCCTCTAACTGAAGTGGTATTGCCCGATATTTACCGTAGAATGCTAGCCAACCGTTCAAAAACAACAGTTTAAGAACACAACCAATCAAAAAGAGTTTATACAGAAACTCACAATCATTTCCAACCAAAAACAGGTTTAAGCAACACATCCAGTTTTGTAAAACATACAATCATTTCAAAAGAGTTTAAGTGTATGAACTCACCTCAACAAGATCACAACAAGCTCACAACTAGCTTCGGTCCTTGATCTAATCCCGACAATCAATCCAAATGACTATCTTCACAATCAACACAAATAGCTATATCGACAATCAACCTCAATAGCTATAATCCACCTATAACGCGATATCACAACGTTATAAACAACGATTCCTAAGACTATGTAAGTCCTAGGGCATAACTAGCGAAGCATACGACTAGATACGAGTCGTTGCCACCTACACTTACCAAATCCCGAACCTCGGGAATCTAAATGAATCCTACAGAGATATGTTACCCGTTCACAATGGATATCATACCCCTAGGGTACGGATATTCAACCCGCACCTTCCCCGGGTAATCTACCCGTTAGTTGCGGGTGTTTAATCCCGCAACCATTTCCCCTAGCACGTCCCTCGTGCTATCCGGGTATCTCCACCCCGCTTTCCCATCGGGTTCCCAACCCGATTCCCGTCCTAAACTAATCGAGAATGAAAGACCATTACCTCGTCGATCACCGATCTTCAATTGCGCAACACTTTGATGATCACCGTTCTTCACTCGGGCAGAACCTCGACGCGCGCCAAGCGATCTTCACGCGTCCGAGACTCGAAGGAACGTCACGACGCAGGGTACCGCACACGAGGCGCGATTCCGCAACAAAAACTAGGTGTTTCTCTCTCTAAAACGTTCTAGAGAGAGAGAGAAGTTGAGCAAGGAGTGAAGGGGGGTTGCACCCCTTTTTATAGGCTGGTCGGGCTGTTCTAGGCGCTACGCGCAGCACCATGGGCCCTCCTGCGCGTATCGCGTAACAGGCAAGTGCCTGACAGCTGTTTTCCACCCGACTGACACTAGGCAATACGCGCACAGGCCTACCCTCTAATGCGCGGACCGCGTAACCCATGTTTTCAGATTCCTCTCGTCCAAACACGTGGAATTCATATATTATGGGCTCCGTAACTCTTCTTCTAAGTCAAGATATGCTCGAAACAAGTTTTCGGCCATTCCTCGGGTGTTTTCGCATTTCCCGCTTCGTTATAACTCCGATTTGAGTTCCGTTTTCGCTCACGTTCTTCATTTTAAGTCCTCTATCACCCCTAGGGTTTATCTCTATACATTAGGACTTTTTATTCAACGTGCTATTTACATGAACACCCGCCCATTATCGACATATACTTTCTTCTAGATTTAGGGTTTTACATTTCTCCCCTCCTTAAAAGAATTTCGTCCTCGAAATTCGAGTATTACAAAAATAACTGAGGATATTTGGCTTTCATCTCACTAGCCAATTCCCAAGTTTTCTCTGGTCCTCTTTGTCCTTCCCATTGGACCAACACCAACCGGATTCTTTTCTTTCTCAACTTTCTTTCTTGAGTATCAAGAATCTTTACCGGCCTCTCTGTAAAAGATAGCTTCTCGCTTACTTGAACATCCTCAAGAGGTACAGCTTGATTTGGATCCGCCAAACACTTCCTTAAGTTTGACACATGAAAGGTATCGTGCACACCCTTCAAGGTTTCCGGTAACTCAAGCTTATAAGCAACTTTCCCAACTCTCGCAACAATCTTAAATGGACCAATATACCTCGGGGCTAACTTTCCACGTTTGATAAACCTCACCACTCCTTTCCATGGAGATACTTTCAACATCACGTAATCTCCAACTTTGAATTCTAAGGGCCTTCTACGAACATCAGCATAACTTTTCTGCCTATCCTGGGCAGCTTTCAGCCTTTGCCTAATCTGTTGGATTTTATCAGTTGTTTCCAGCATCATCTCTGTACTACACAACTGATCATCCCCAACTTCCGTCCAAGAAACAGGAGTTCTGCACTTTCTTCCATAAAGTGCTTCAAACGGTGCCATCCCTATGCTGGTATGATAACTGTTGTTGTATGAAAACTCAACCAATGGTAAGAATTCATCCCAACTACCACTAAAGTCAATCACACACGCACGCAACATATCCTCAAGGGTTTGGATCGTACGCTCACTCTGCCCATCAGTTTGAGGATGATATGCCGTGCTCAAATTCAATCTAGTTCCTAGATCTTTTTTCAAACTCGACCAAAACCTTGACGTGAATCGACTATCTCTATCAGAGATGATCGAAAGTGGCACGCCATGTCTACTCACAATCTCCTTGATATACAATTTCGCCATCTTCTCTGGTGAGTAGCTCTCGTTATATGGTATGAAATGAGACGACTTGGTCAATCGATCCACAATCACCCATATGGCATTATGCCCTGCACGAGTTCTTGGGAGCTTCGTGACATAATCCATTGTTATTCTTTCCCACTTCCAAACTGGTAATTCTATCTGCTGTAACAGACCTGCTGGTTTCTGATGTTCTATCTTAACCTGTAAACAAGTCAAGCACCTTTGCACATACTGTGCAACTGATCTCTTCATATTGGGCCACCAATAATGTTCTTTCAAGCTCTTGAACATCTTATCCGTTCCAGGATGAATCGAGTACTTAGACTTGTGGGTTTCGTCAAGAATCTTATCCTGAATTCCTCCAAACTTTGGAATCCAAATTCTTGACGCAAACCTTAGAATCTCATCCTTTCCTTTTGTCAACAAACCTTCCTTTCCCACCATTCGCTCCTTCCTGATGTTTTCTTCCTTCAAGGCATTCGTCTGAGCTTCAACGATCTGATCCTTCCAATCAATTGTTACAATGATCTGCAAAGCCCTTACTCTAATGGGTTTAACTCTCTCCTTCCGACTCAGGGCATCCGCTACCACATTGGCCTTGCCAGGGTGGTATTTGATCTCGCAATCATAATCGCTAAGCAATTCCATCCATCTACGCTGCCTCATATTTAGTTCCTTCTGATCAAAAAGGTGTTGGAGGCTTTTGTGATCAGAATATATCACGAATTTAGTACCATAAAGATAGTGTCGCCACGTCTTCAAGGCAAACACTATGGCTCCTAATTCCAAATCATGTGTGGTGTAACGTTTCTCATGAACGCTTAATTGTCGTGATGCATAGGCAATGACCTTCTCTCGTTGCATCAGCACGCAACCAAGACCATTAAGCGAGGCATCACAACATACCACAAAATCCTCATTACCTTCGGGTAATGAAAGAATTGGAGCACTACAAAGCTTCTTCTTCAAGACACTAAAGGGTTCCTCTTGCTCGGGTCCCCATTTGAACTCAGCCTTCTTCCGCGTTAATGCAGTCATCGGTGTAGCAATCTTGGAGAAGTCTTTGATAAATCTTCGGTAGTACCCAGCTAAGCCTAAGAAGCTTCTAATTTCCGTGGGAGTCTTCGGGACTTCCCATTTCATTATAGCCTCTATCTTAGTTGGATCTACCTGAACACCAGCTTCATTTATCACATGCCCGAGAAATTGAACTTCTCTCTTCCAAAAATCACACTTGGAGAACTTAGCGTACAACTTCTCCTGCCTGAGAGTTTCCAAAACCTTCTTCAAGTGTTCAGCATGATCATTTTGATCCCTCGAATAGACCAAAATATCATCGATAAAGACAATGACGAATTTGTCTAAGTACGGCTTGCAGACTCTGTTCATGAGATCCATGAATGCCGCAGGGGCATTGGTTAGTCCAAAGGACATAACCAAAAACTCATAGTGCCCATAACGGGTTCTAAAAGCCGTCTTGGGAATATCTTCTTCCCGCACCTTCAGCTAATGGTATCCAGACCTAAGATCAATCTTGGAAAAATAACTAGCGCCTTGCAGCTGATCAAACAGATCGTCTATCCTCGGCAATGGATACTTGTTCTTGATTGTCAACTTGTTCAGCTCACGGTAGTCGATGCACATCCGCATGGAACCGTCCTTCTTCTTCACAAACAACACTGGTGCACCCCAAGGGGATGAACTCGGTCTAATGAAGCCTAAGTCGAGCAACTCCTGGACTTGCTTCATCAGTTCTTGCAATTCGGAGGGTGCCAAACGATAAGGAGCCTTCGCAATCGGCCTTGCTTCAGGTATTAAATCGATTCGAAATTCGATTTGTCGGTTGGGAGGGAGTCCAGGTAAGTCGTCAGGAAACACATCAGGGTAATCACACACGACTGGAATATCCGATATCTGTTTTTCAGGCTTAGCATATAAAGCATAGGCTATAAAAGCCTCACAACCTCTCATCAAACATTTACTAGCCTTAATTGCAGATATCATCCGGATATTATCTCCGATACTATCTCCCTTAACCACTAATGTTTCACCATCTGACTTACATACCCTAACCAACTTTTTCTCACAATCAACTTGGGCTCGATTATAAGTTAACCAGTCCATTCCTATGACTACATCATAACCACACAAGTTCATAGGCATAACATTAACTGGAAACTCGACACCATTTAAATTAAGCAAGCAATCCTTATACACTACTTTTATCATATCACTTCCTCCATTTGCGGTTTCTACCTTATATGCAAGATCTAGTACTACAGGTTCTTTTCCTAGGTATTTACCAAAGGAAGTTGACACAAAACTCTTATTTGCACCTGTGTCAAATAAAACCTTAGCATAAACGTTGTTTAGAGGGAACATACCTGCCACAACATCCTCATTAACTTCTTTATCACCTCCCTTCTTCATAACAAACACTCGCCCTTTGGCTGGGTTCTTTCCTCCCTTAATTTTAGGGCAATCACTCTTATAATGCCCTGTTTCCTGGCAATTATAACACTTGATCGTCGGACACGATCTTGAGAGATGTCCCGATTGTTGGCATCGGTAACACTTCCTCTCTTGATATTCTTCTCCAACTTTCCCCTTATTCTTGCTACCTCCTTCTCCCTTTTTAAACTTAAATCTACCGCCAGATCCACTCTTCCTATCCTCCGACTTCCTCTTCCTTTCTCCTTCATGTACTTCTTGACTTTGCACCTCATCGTAGATGATTGCGCTCAGTCCTACTGCTTCATCAAAGGTCGTTGGCCCTTTCGCCTTTACATGCGTTCGGACCTTTGGTGGAAGCCCCTGTATATAACATCTCAACCTTCTAGACTCGGGAGTAACTAAGTGGGGAACCAACAAAGCCATCTCATTGAATCTCGAGGTGTACTCACGAGGCGTCATCGATCCAGCCTCAAGCCGAAGAAACTCCATCTCCATCTTGTCCAACTCGTTCTGTGGACAGAACTGTTGGAGCACCAACTCCTTCATGTCACTCCACATCATGCTGTCAATAGCGGCTTTTCCTTTCCTTTGGACTATCGTCTTCCACCAATGCATAGCTTCTTCCTCGAACGAATGAGCAGCATACTTGACCGCTTGATCATCACGGCACTCGCTGATGTTAATCACAGCTTCCATCGCAGAAATCCAATTATACGTTGCTATGGCACCACCTTTTCCACTGAAAGGTTTAGGAGTACAATCCTTAAAACCTTTATACAAACAACCTCGCTTGGGGATTCTTCCACCATCGTTTCCACCAGTATCACCAGCACCTCTGGCATCGCCACCACTTCCCGTACCACCACTGCCTCCGGTGCCACCTCCAGTGCCACCACTGCCTCCACGGTTCTCTTCATTTGATCGCCTTTACAGAGCAGAGTCTATGATCCTAGGCAACGTGGTTTCCAATACCTTGGAGACTTGATCAGCAACCGCCGAATTAAACTGGGTTTCCATCATGATAACTTCCTCTCCGTCATTATCATGATTCTCGATAGTCTCAGTGTTATCAGTTTCTATATCCGTGTTAATCCTAGAACTTCTTCTCGGAGGAGGACGTCTACCACTACCTGTCTTTCTAGCCATAAATGTACCTACAAAAGAGAGCAGGGAGTCAGCATTCACATGATGGACCATGATTAAGAACAATATAGTGCTTGTAAACAAATAATGACAGTGGCCAGTTGCAATTATTTATTTACCGCGCTGATCGTGTTCTTAGCCATTCTCCGTCACATTCATACCAAAACCCATTTCCCTTTCCAGAAAGGAAACTTCTATACACCTATGCGGGCACTTATTCTATCTTATCTTAGTTTAAGTCTAGATACTAAGCTTGTACCTAGTTCGCTTAAACTACGGCTCTGATACCAAGCCTGTCACAACCCCAACACGGCGGGCGGTCCCAGGTGCCCGGGGGTTATCGCGTGTGACGGATGGATATCAGGAGCAACGCAGCGGAATCAACAAACATACATACACACAGCTTAAATCTTAAAGTTGTGCATACATTAAATTTCATATATACAATACATTGATTACAAAACGACAATTGTTTGTTTGATACATAACATTAACAAACTAAAGCTAGCAACTATCTAGGTCCAGAGCGTCTATCTTCTAAGCCCGCAAGCCCTCTACCTGCTCAAGCCTCAACAGTGCTTTCCTGCATCACTCGGCACCTAGGATGTGCGCCAAAAAGTTTAAAAGAAAGGGTCAGCTTACGCTGGTGAGTTCATAATAAAACATTTTACAAAACATTTCAAACATTCAACCAAATACTTGTAAAAACCTTGATCAACGAGTTGCCAAGCTCCATTGATCAAAGAGTTACCACTAACTCCATCATTTACAAGCATTTCATAAACATACTAGCATTATCAGATAAATATACACAAACAATACGATAAACCCCTCAACAACTCCGTCAGGCACGTCTGCGCTGGAGCAGAATATATGCATATACCCTTCACCGAGTTTACCGCGTCACCCTATAACTGAAGTGGTATTGCCCGATATTTACCGTAGAATGCTAGCCAACCGTTCAAAAACAACAGTTTAAGAACACAACCAATCAAAAAGAGTTTATACAGAAACTCACAATCATTTCCAACCAAAAACAGGTTTAAGCAACACATCCAGTTTTGTAAAACATACAATCATTTCAAAACAGTTTAAGTGTATGAACTCACCTCAACAAGATCACAACAAGCTCACAACTAGCTTCGGTCCTTGATCTAATCCCGACAATCAATCCAAATGACTATCTTCACAATCAACACAAATAGCTATATCGACAATCAACCTCAATAGCTATAATCCACCTATAACGCGATATCACAACGTTATAAACAACGATTCCTAAGACTATGTAAGTCCTAGGGCATAACTAGCGAAGCATACGACTAGATACGAGTCGTTGCCACCTACACTTACCAAATCCCGAACCTCGGGAATCTAAATGAATCCTACAGAGATATGTTACCCGTTCACAACGGATATCATACCCCTAGGGTACGGATATTCAACCCGCACCCTCCCCGGGTAATCTACCCGTTAGTTGCGGGTGTTTAATCCCGCAACCATTTCCCCTAGCACGTCCCTCGTGCTATCCGGGTATCTCCACCCCGCTTTCCCATCGGGTTCCCAACCCGATTCCCGTCCTAAACTAATCGAGAATGAAAGACCATTACCTCGTCGATCACCGATCTTCAATTGCGCAACACTTTGATGATCACCGTTCTTCACTCGGGCAGAACCTCGACGCGCGCCAAGCGATCTTCACGCGTCCGAGACTCGAAGGAACGTCACGACGCAGGGTACCGCACACGAGGCGCGATTCCGCAACAAAAACTAGGTGTTTCTCTCTCTAAAACGTTCTAGAGAGAGAGAGAAGTTGAGCAAGGAGTGAAGGGGGGTTGCACCCCTTTTTATAGGATGGTCGGGCTGTTCTAGGCGCTACGCGCAGCACCATGGGCCCTCCTGCGCGTATCGCGTAACAGGCAAGTGCCTGACAGCTGTTTTCCACCCGACTGACACTAGGCGATACGCGCACAGGCCTACCCTCTAATGCGCGGACCGCGTAACCCATGTTTTCAGATTCCTCTCGTCGAAACACGTGGAATTCATATATTATGGGCTCCGTAACTCTTCTTCTAAGTCAAGATATGCTCGAAACAAGTTTTCGGGCATTCCTCGGGTGTTTTCGCATTTCCCGCTTCGTTATAACTCCGATTTGAGTTCCGTTTTCGCTCACGTTCTTCATTTTAAGTCCTCTATCACCCCTAGGGTTTATCTCTATACATTAGGACTTTTTATTCAACGTGCTATTTACATGAACACCCGCCCATTATCGACATATACTTTCTTCTAGATTTAGGGTTTTACAGCTTGTCAAGCCATTAGCGCTAATATCGTACCGGTGGAAATTACAAATAATATAATTTCTATTCCTAACACATAACATTGCATCAAGCGGCCAAACTAGATTAACATATTAAACGATCTCATTTTTGAAAAAGAAACAAGAAACAAAAAGAAACCATAGCATCGTAATAAGCACATGTTTCAGCCCCAAAAAGTAAAACGGAAAAAGGGGAAAGTGAGTTTACTCACCTTAATAAGCAAAGATAACCGGAAAAGAAATGCCTACGACGAACCAAGAATCTCCCAAATATTAGTACCACCTAATTTATTGGGAAAACCCTAACTTAGAAACAAACAAATAGAAACAAGAATCACAAACCCGAGGTCGAGGGTTTCGGATTTGGGATTTGGTATTTAGGGTTTTAGATTAAAATTGGGAATTAGAGTTTTAAATTATAATTTAGGAAATTAGGGTTTTGAATTACGAGTTGTGATTTTTGATACGAAACGTAGTCGTATTTTCGTATTTGGATAAATATTTATATTGTATAAGTATTTTTGTATTTTACTTTAAATATTTGCATAACTCAAATACTCATAAAATAATATATTGTTATTTGAATAAGGAATTTATACGTTTTATAAACATTAAAATGTATTTCATACAATTAATATTATTTATGTGTTTATTATAATTAAAATTTAATGTTAAGTATTATGTAAAGAACTTAAATATAAAAATTAAACAGGTTGGTGGGAAGGGACTCGAACCCGTGACCTATCCATACTTACACGTGCATACAAACCACTTGACCAGAAACGCTTTTGTTAAATCTGTTCGACAATTAATTGTTTTAACATATTATTACCTATAAGACCCATGAACATTACAAGCCCTAGAACAATGATCGAACTAATTCATTCAAATCAGTTAACCCAAGACCAATCGATCATAGGGTTTTTAATCCCCATGATCTCACGAACATTTTGATGTATAAAACATACCTGTTGGTGAACGTTTGATATGGGTTCGGCTAGGAACAAATGTAGACGGTTTTGATGAATTTTAACGAATCTGAAATTGATTTTGGATCAAATTGATGATACGGATAGATGTAGGTGATCAATAGGAGTAAAACAAATATAAATTTTACCTGGTTTAATGACCGGAATGTTGAAAACGACGGTGTCGCCGGAGTTACGGTTTCGGTCGACTGATTGGGCGTTTTTGTAGCAAAATTGAAGTGTTTTGGTGACGGGTTTATGTTAGTCGGCTGTTTTAGGATGTAAGGAAATAGTTTTATCGACCGATATGTATCTATTTACGGGAATGAGATTTTTGGTTTTGATTTGGAAATCAAATCTTGAATATTTAGTTGTCATTACGCGTTATTGTATAACAAGGAAGATTCGAATTTAGTTTAGAAACAATTTGGAACGATTTGGGGTAGATTTGGAAGGTTTAAATGCGATATTTGGGCTCGCCGGAAAAGAACTCCGGTGGCCGGAATGGGCAGCCGCCGGAAAAACGTGAGAGGGGGGGGGGGGAAGATGGTTTGGGTTAATGACAATTTTACATAACAGCCCCTGTGCTTTGTATCTTGTTTAGTTTTGGTTTCATAACTTTAAGTTAAAGTTTTAAAAGTTACATTTTACGCACAAAGTTAGTTTTAAACTCATATTAACTATCAAACTTAACTATTTTGAGATGTAACGTTTAAATGAGTGGCGTTTTTATAGTTTTAGTTCGTTTAATACATTAAGTGTCTATTCGGAGACTTAGGAGCATTTTTATTTGATATTTTTAATAGATTTCTTTTACGGACAATATATATACATATTAATGTATATTTTGAAGATTCGTTATTACAAATAATACTTATTTGTCACACGTGAATATCTGTGACATAAATATAATTATTTAATTGAGACAGAATAACGTAAATTGCGTCATATTTATTCATAACCATAATGAACGTTACAATTGAAGAAATAAAAATGATTACAATTTTTAAAAGAGACAAAACTTCGGGTTCGAGTCGGGCGTCCGGATTCAGGTTCGGGGCAGATGTCACACGTTACAACTTCTAAGAATACCTTACATCACCGTTCGAAAGATTAAAACTCCATAATAAACCTAATGAATTCCTCCGATTCATTTAATCATCGTACGACAACTTAGAATATCTTACGACTCTGTATGCCACATTAGCACCTTGAAAAGCATGTTACTATAATGTACGATACTCACAACTCGTAACAACACCTTACAATACCGTAAGTAAACATAAAATCTATAATAAACCTAATGAATTCTTCCGAGTCTTTTGAACATCGTATTACAAGTTAGGACATATTTAGACTCTATATGACTTATTAGCACGTTGAAAAGCACGTAAGTATGACGTAGGACGCCTTAAAGCTGCAAACAACACCTTACAACACCGTATGAAACCATAAAACTCCATAATAAACCTAATGAAACTGTCCAAGTCCTTTCAAGATCGTACGATAACATCAGGACATGTTACGACACTGTATGCGACATTAGCAACATGAAAATCAATTTATAATAATGTAGGACGCGTTACAACTTCTAAGAACACCTTACATCACCGTTCGAAAGATTAAAACTCCATAATAAACCTAATGAATTCCTCCGAGTCATTTAATCATCGTACGACAACTTAGAATATCTTACGACTCTGTATGCCACATTAGCACCTTGAAAAGCATGTTACTATAATGTACGATACTCACAACTCGTAACAACACCTTACAATACCGTAAGTAAACATTAAAATCCATAATAAACCAAATGAATTCGTCCGAGTCTTTTGAACATCGTACTACAAGTTAGGACATCTTAAGATACTATATGACATATTAGCACGTTGAAAAGCACGTAAGTATGACGGAGGACGCCTTAAAGCTCCAAACAACACATTACAACACCGTACGAAACCATAAAACTCCATAATAAACCTAATGAAATTTTCCAAGTCCTTTCAAGATCGTACGATAACATCAGGACTTGTTACGACACTGTATGCGACATTAGCAACATGAAAAGTAATTTATAATAATGTAGGACGCGTTACAACTTCTAAGAACACCTTACATAACCGTTCGAAAGATTAAAACTCCATAATAAACCTAATGAATTCCTCCGAGTCATTTAATCATCGTACGACAGCTTAGAATATCTTACGAATCTGTATGCCACATTAGCACCTTGAAGAGCATGTTACTGTAATGTACGATACCTCACAACTCGTAACAACACCTTACAGTACCGTAAGTAAACATAAAATCCATAATAAACCTAATGAATACGTCCGAGTCTTTTGAACATCGTACTACAAGTTAGGACATCTTAAGACACTATATGACATATTAGCACGTTGAAAAGCACGTAAGTATGACGGAGGACGCCTTAAAGCTCCAAACAACACATTACAACACCGTACGAAACCATAAAACTCCATAATAAACCTAATGAAATTTTCCAAGTCCTTTCAAGATCGTACGATAACATCAGGACTTGTTACGACACTGTATGCGACATTAGCAACATGAAAAGCAATTTATAATAATGTAGGACGCGTTACAACTTCTAAGAACACCTTACATCACCGTTCGAAAGATTAAAACTCCATAATAAACCAAATGAATTCCTCCGAGTCATTTAATCATCGTACGACAACTTAGAATATCTTACGACTCTGTATGCCACATTAGCACCTTGAAAAGCATGTTACTATAATGTACGATACTCACAACTCGTAACAACACCTTACAATACCGTAAGTATACATTAAAATCCATAATAAACCTAATGCATTCGTCCGAGTCTTTTGAACATCGTATAACAAGTAAGGACATCTTTGGACTCTATATGACATATTAGCACATTGAAAAGCACGTAAGTATGACGTAGGACGCCTTAAACCTGCAAACAACACCTTACAACACCGTATGAAACCATAAAACTCCATAATAAAACTAATGAAACTGTCCAAGTCCTTTCAAGATCGTACGATAACATCAGGACTTGTTACGACACTGTATGCGACATTAGCAACATGAAAATCAATTTATAATAATGTAGGACGCGTTACAACTTCTAAGAACACCTTACATCACCGTTCGAAAGATTAAAACTCCATAATAAACCTAATGAATTCCTCCGAGTCATTTAATAATCGTACGACAACTTAGAATATCTTACGACTCTGTATGCCACATTAGCACCTTGAAGAGGATGTTACTATAATGTACGATACTCACAACTCGTAACAACACCTTACAATACCGTAAGTAAACATAAAATCTATAATAAACCTAATGAATTCTTCCGAGTCTTTTGAACATCGTACTACAAGTTAGGACATCTTAAGATACTATATGACATATTAGCACGTTGAAAAGCACGTAAGTATGACGGAGGACGCCTTAAAGCTCCAAACAACACATTACAACACCGTACGAAACCATAAAACTCCATAATAAACCTAATGAAATTTTCCAAGTCCTTTCAAGATCGTACGATAACATCAGGACTTGTTACGACACTGTATGCGACATTAGCAACATGAAAAGTAATTTATAATAATGTAGGACGCGTTACAACTTCTAAGAACACCTTACATAACCGTTCGAAAGATTAAAACTCCATAATAAACCTAATGAATTCCTCCGAGTCATTTAATCATCGTACGACAGCTTAGAATATCTTACGAATCTGTATGCCACATTAGCACCTTGAAGAGCATGTTACTGTAATGTACGATACCTCACAACTCGTAACAACTCCTTACAGTACCGTAAGTAAACATAAAATCCATAATAAACCTAATGAATACGTCCGAGTCTTTTGAACATCGTACTACAAGTTAGGACATCTTAAGACACTATATGACATATTAGCACGTTGAAAAGCACGTAAGTATGACGTAGGACGCCTTAAAGCTCCAAACAACACATTACAACACCGTACGAAACCATAAAACTCCATAATAAACCTAATGAAATTTTCCAAGTCCTTTCAAGATCGTACGATAACATCAGGACTTGTTACGACACTGTATGCGACATTAGCAACATGAAAAGCAATTTATAATAATGTAGGACGCGTTACAACTTCTAAGAACACCTTACATCACCGTTCGAAAGATTAAAACTCCATAATAAACCAAATGAATTCCTCCGAGTCATTTAATCATCGTACGACAACTTAGAATATCTTACGACTCTGTATGCCACATTAGCACCTTGAAAAGCATGTTACTATAATGTACGATACTCACAACTCGTAACAACACCTTACAATACCGTAAGTATACATTAAAATCCATAATAAACCTAATGCATTCGTCCGAGTCTTTTGAACATCGTATAACAAGTAAGGACATCTTTGGACTCTATATGACATATTAGCACATTGAAAAGCACGTAAGTATGACGTAGGACGCCTTAAACCTGCAAACAACACCTTACAACACCGTATGAAACCATAAAACTCCATAATAAAACTAATGAAACTGTCCAAGTCCTTTCAAGATCGTACGATAACATCAGGACTTGTTACGACACTGTATGCGACATTAGCAACATGAAAATCAATTTATAATAATGTAGGACGCGTTACAACTTCTAAGAACACCTTACATCACCGTTCGAAAGATTAAAACTCCATAATAAACCTAATGAATTCCTCCGAGTCATTTAATAATCGTACGACAACTTAGAATATCTTACGACTCTGTATGCCACATTAGCACCTTGAAGAGGATGTTACTATAATGTACGATACTCACAACTCGTAACAACACCTTACAATACCGTAAGTAAACATAAAATCTATAATAAACCTAATGAATTCTTCCGAGTCTTTTGAACATCGTACTACAAGTTAGGACATCTTAAGATACTATATGACATATTAGCACGTTGAAAAGCACGTAAGTATGACGGAGGACGCCTTAAAGCTCCAAACAACACATTACAACACCGTACGAAACCATAAAACTCCATAATAAACCTAATGAAATTTTCCAAGTCCTTTCAAGATCGTACGATAACATCAGGACTTGTTACGACACTGTATGCGACATTAGCAACATGAAAAGTAATTTATAATAATGTAGGACGCGTTACAACTTCTAAGAACACCTTACATAACCGTTCGAAAGATTAAAACTCCATAATAAACCTAATGAATTCCTCCGAGTCATTTAATCATCGTACGACAGCTTAGAATATCTTACGAATCTGTATGCCACATTAGCACCTTGAAGAGCATGTTACTGTAATGTACGATACCTCACAACTCGTAACAACTCCTTACAGTACCGTAAGTAAACATAAAATCCATAATAAACCTAATGAATACGTCCGAGTCTTTTGAACATCGTACTACAAGTTAGGACATCTTAAGACACTATATGACATATTAGCACGTTGAAAAGCACGTAAGTATGACGGAGGACGCCTTAAAGCTCCAAACAACACATTACAACACCGTACGAAACCATAAAACTCCATAATAAACCTAATGAAATTTTCCAAGTCCTTTCAAGATCGTACGATAACATCAGGACTTGTTACGACACTGTATGCGACATTAGCAACATGAAAAGCAATTTATAATAATGTAGGACGCGTTACAACTTCTAAGAACACCTTACATCACCGTTCGAAAGATTAAAACTCCATAATAAACCAAATGAATTCCTCCGAGTCATTTAATCATCGTACGACAACTTAGAATATCTTACGACTCTGTATGCCACATTAGCACCTTGAAAAGCATGTTACTATAATGTACGATACTCACAACTCGTAACAACACCTTACAATACCGTAAGTATACATTAAAATCCATAATAAACCTAATGCATTCGTCCGAGTCTTTTGAACATCGTATAACAAGTAAGGACATCTTTGGACTCTATATGACATATTAGCACATTGAAAAGCACGTAAGTATGACGTAGGACGCCTTAAACCTGCAAACAACACCTTACAACACCGTATGAAACCATAAAACTCCATAATAAACCTAATGAAATTGTCCAAGTCCTTTCAAGATCGTACGATAACATCAGGACTTGTTACGACACTGTATGCGACATTAGCAACATGAAAAGCAATTTATAATAATGTAGGACGCGTTACAACTTCTAAGAACACCTTACATCACCGTTCGAAAGATTAAAACTCCATAATAAACCTAATGAATTCCTACGAGTCATTTAATAATCGTACGACAACTTAGAATATCTTACGACTCTGTATGCCACATTAGCACCTTGAAGAGGATGTTACTAAAATGTACGATACCTCACAACTCGTAACAACACCTTACAATACCGTAAGTAAACATAAAATCTATAATAAACCTAATGAATTCTTCCGAGTCTTTTGAACATCGTATTACAAGTTAGGACATCTTAAGACACTATATGACATATTAGCACGTTGAAAAGCACGTAAGTATGACGGAGGACGCCTTAAAGCTCCAATCAACACATTACAACACCGTACGAAACCATAAAACTCCATAATAAACCTAATGAATTTGTCCAAGTCCTTTCAAGATCGTACGATAACATCAGGACTTGTTACGACACTGTATGCGACATTAGCAACATGAAAAGCAATTTATAATAATGTAGGACGCGTTACAACTTCTAAGAACACCTTACATCACCGTTCGAAAGATTAAAACTCCATAATAAACCAAATGAAATCCTCCGAGTCATTTAATCATCGTACGACAACTTAGAATATCTTACGACTCTGTATGCCACATTAGCACCTTGAAAAGCATGTTACTATAATGTACGATACTCACAACTCGTAACAACACCTTACAATACCGTAAGTAAACATTAAAATCCATAATAAACCAAATGAATTCGTCCGAGTCTTTTGAACATCGTACTACAAGTTAGGACATCTTAAGACACTATATGACATATTAGCACGTTGAAAAGCACGTAAGTATGACGGAGGACGCCTTAAAGCTCCAAACAACACATTACAACACCGTACGAAACCATAAAACTCCATAATAAACCTAATGAAATTTTCCAAGTCCTTTCAAGATCGTACGATAACATCAGGACTTGTTACGACACTGCATGCGACATTAGCAACATGAAAAGTAATTTATAATAATGTAGGACGCGTTACAACTTCTAAGAACACCTTACATAACCGTTCGAAAGATTAAAACTCCATAATAAACCTAATGAATTCCTCCGAGTCATTTAATCATCGTACGACAGCTTAGAATATCTTACGAATCTGTTTGCCACATTAGCACCTTGAAGAGCATGTTACTGTAATGTACGATACCTCACAACTCGTAACAACACCTTACAGTACCGTAAGTAAACATAAAATCCATAATAAACCTAATGAATACGTCCGAGTCTTTTGAACATCGTACTACAAGTTAGGACATCTTAAGACACTATATGACATATTAGCACGTTGAAAAGCACGTAAGTATGACGGAGGACGCCTTAAAGCTCCAAACAACACATTACAACACCGTACGAAACCATAAAACTCCATAATAAACCTAATGAAATTTTCCAAGTCCTTTCAAGATCGTACGATAACATCAGGACTTGTTACGACACTGTATGCGACATTAGCAACATGAAAAGTAATTTATAATAATGTAGGACGCGTTACAACTTCTAAGAACACCTTACATAACCGTTCGAAAGATTAAAACTCCATAATAAACCTAATGAATTCCTCCGAGTCATTTAATCATCGTACGACAGCTTAGAATATCTTACGAATCTGTATGCCACATTAGCACCTTGAAGAGCATGTTACTGTAATGTACGATACCTCACAACTCGTAACAACACCTTACAGTACCGTAAGTAAACATAAAATCCATAATAAACCTAATGAATACGTCCGAGTCTTTTGAACATCGTACTACAAGTTAGGACATCTTAAGACACTATATGACATATTAGCACGTTGAAAAGCACGTAAGTATGACGGAGGACACCTTAAAGCTCCAAACAACACATTACAACACCGTACGAAACCATAAAACTCTATAATAAACCTAATGAAATTTTCCAAGTCCTTTCAAGATCGTACGATAACATCAGGACTTGTTACGACACTGTATGCGACATTAGCAACATGAAAAGCAATTTATAATAATGTAGGACGCGTTACAACTTCTAAGAACACCTTACATCACCGTTCGAAAGATTAAAACTCCATAATAAACCTAATGAATTCCTACGAGTCATTTAATAATCGTACGACAACTTAGAATATCTTACGACTCTGTATGCCACATTAGCACCTTGAAGAGGATGTTACTAAAATGTACGATACCTCACAACTCGTAACAACACCTTACAATACCGTAAGTAAACATAAAATCGATAATAAACCTAATGAATTCTTCCGAGTCTTTTGAACATCGTATTACAAGTTAGGACATCTTAAGACACTATATGACATATTAGCACGTTGAAAAGCACGTAAGTATGACGGAGGACGCCTTAAAGCTCCAATCAACACATTACAACACCGTACGAAACCATAAAACTCCATAATAAACCTAATGAATTTGTCCAAGTCCTTTCAAGATCGTACGATAACATCAGGACTTGTTACGACACTGTATGCGACATTAGCAACATGAAAAGCAATTTATAATAATATAGGACGCGTTACAACTTCTAAGAACACCTTACATCACCGTTCGAAAGATTAAAACTCCATAATAAACCAAATGAAATCCTCCGAGTCATTTAATCATCGTACGACAACTTAGAATATCTTACGACTCTGTATGCCACATTAGCACCTTGAAAAGCATGTTACTATAATGTACGATACTCACAACTCGTAACAACACCTTACAATACCGTAAGTAAACATTAAAATCCATAATAAACCAAATGAATTCGTCCGAGTCTTTTGAACATCGTACTACAAGTTAGGACATCTTAAGACACTATATGACATATTAGCACGTTGAAAAGCACGTAAGTATGACGGAGGACGCCTTAAAGCTCCAAACAACACATTACAACACCGTACGAAACCATAAAACTCTATAATAAACCTAATGAAATTTTCCAAGTCCTTTCAAGATCGTACGATAACATCAGGACTTGTTACGACACTGTATGCGACATTAGCAACATGAAAAGCAATTTATAATAATGTAGGACGCGTTACAACTTCTAAGAACACCTTACATCACCGTTCGAAAGATTAAAACTCCATAATAAACCTAATGAATTCCTACGAGTCATTTAATAATCGTACGACAACTTAGAATATCTTACGACTCTGTATGCCACATTAGCACCTTGAAGAGGATGTTACTAAAATGTACGATACCTCACAACTCGTAACAACACCTTACAATACCGTAAGTAAACATAAAATCGATAATAAACCTAATGAATTCTTCCGAGTCTTTTGAACATCGTATTACAAGTTAGGACATCTTAAGACACTATATGACATATTAGCACGTTGAAAAGCACGTAAGTATGACGGAGGACGCCTTAAAGCTCCAATCAACACATTACAACACCGTACGAAACCATAAAACTCCATAATAAACCTAATGAATTTGTCCAAGTCCTTTCAAGATCGTACGATAACATCAGGACTTGTTACGACACTGTATGCGACATTAGCAACATGAAAAGCAATTTATAATAATATAGGACGCGTTACAACTTCTAAGAACACCTTACATCACCGTTCGAAAGATTAAAACTCCATAATAAACCAAATGAAATCCTCCGAGTCATTTAATCATCGTACGACAACTTAGAATATCTTACGACTCTGTATGCCACATTAGCACCTTGAAAAGCATGTTACTATAATGTACGATACTCACAACTCGTAACAACACCTTACAATACCGTAAGTAAACATTAAAATCCATAATAAACCAAATGAATTCGTCCGAGTCTTTTGAACATCGTACTACAAGTTAGGACATCTTAAGACACTATATGACATATTAGCACGTTGAAAAGCACGTAAGTATGACGGAGGACGCCTTAAAGCTCCAAACAACACATTACAACACCGTACGAAACCATAAAACTCCATAATAAACCTAATGAAATTTTCCAAGTCCTTTCAAGATCGTACGATAACATCAGGACTTGTTACGACACTGTATGCGACATTAGCAACATGAAAAGTAATTTATAATAATGTAGGACGCGTTACAACTTCTAAGAACACCTTACATAACCGTTCGAAAGATTAAAACTCCATAATAAACCTAATGAATTCCTCCGAGTCATTTAATCATCGTACGACAGCTTAGAATATCTTACGAATCTGTATGCCACATTAGCACCTTGAAGAGCATGTTACTGTAATGTACGATACCTCACAACTCGTAACAACACCTTACAGTACCGTAAGTAAACATAAAATCCATAATAAACCTAATGAATACGTCCGAGTCTTTTGAACATCGTACTACAAGTTAGGACATCTTAAGACACTATATGACATATTAGCACGTTGAAAAGCACGTAAGTATGACGGAGGACACCTTAAAGCGCCAAACAACACATTACAACACCGTACGAAACCATAAAACTCTATAATAAACCTAATGAAATTTTCCAAGTCCTTTCAAGATCGTACGATAACATCAGGACTTGTTACGACACTGTATGCGACATTAGCAACATGAAAAGCAATTTATAATAATGTAGGACGCGTTACAACTTCTAAGAACACCTTACATCACCGTTCGAAAGATTAAAACTCCATAATAAACCTAATGAATTCCTACGAGTCATTTAATAATCGTACGACAACTTAGAATATCTTACGACTCTGTATGCCACATTAGCACCTTGAAGAGGATGTTACTAAAATGTACGATACCTCACAACTCGTAACAACACCTTACAATACCGTAAGTAAACATAAAATCGATAATAAACCTAATGAATTCTTCCGAGTCTTTTGAACATCGTATTACAAGTTAGGACATCTTAAGACACTATATGACATATTAGCACGTTGAAAAGCACGTAAGTATGACGGAGGACGCCTTAAAGCTCCAATCAACACATTACAACACCGTACGAAACCATAAAACTCCATAATAAACCTAATGAATTTGTCCAAGTCCTTTCAAGATCGTACGATAACATCAGGACTTGTTACGACACTGTATGCGACATTAGCAACATGAAAAGCAATTTATAATAATATAGGACGCGTTACAACTTCTAAGAACACCTTACATCACCGTTCGAAAGATTAAAACTCCATAATAAACCAAATGAAATCCTCCGAGTCATTTAATCATCGTACGACAACTTAGAATATCTTACGACTCTGTATGCCACATTAGCACCTTGAAAAGCATGTTACTATAATGTACGATACTCACAACTCGTAACAACACCTTACAATACCGTAAGTAAACATTAAAATCCATAATAAACCAAATGAATTCGTCCGAGTCTTTTGAACATCGTACTACAAGTTAGGACATCTTAAGACACTATATGACATATTAGCACGTTGAAAAGCACGTAAGTATGACGGAGGACGCCTTAAAGCTCCAAACAACACATTACAACACCGTACGAAACCATAAAACTCCATAATAAACCTAATGAAATTTTCCAAGTCCTTTCAAGATCGTACGATAACATCAGGACTTGTTACGACACTGCATGCGACATTAGCAACATGAAAAGTAATTTATAATAATGTAGGACGCGTTACAACTTCTAAGAACACCTTACATAACCGTTCGAAAGATTAAAACTCCATAATAAACCTAATGAATTCCTCCGAGTCATTTAATCATCGTACGACAGCTTAGAATATCTTACGAATCTGTATGCCACATTAGCACCTTGAAGAGCATGTTACTGTAATGTACGATACCTCACAACTCGTAACAACACCTTACAGTACCGTAAGTAAACATAAAATCCATAATAAACCTAATGAATACGTCCGAGTCTTTTGAACATCGTACTACAAGTTAGGACATCTTAAGACACTATATGACATATTAGCACGTTGAAAAGCACGTAAGTATGACGGAGGACGCCTTAAAGCTCCAAACAACACATTACAACACCGTACGAAACCATAAAACTCCATAATAAACCTAATGAAATTTTCCAAGTCCTTTCAAGATCGTACGATAACATCAGGACTTGTTACGACACTGTATGCGACATTAGCAACATGAAAAGTAATTTATAATAATGTAGGACGCGTTACAACTTCTAAGAACACCTTACATAACCGTTCGAAAGATTAAAACTCCATAATAAACCTAATGAATTCCTCCGAGTCATTTAATCATCGTACGACAGCTTAGAATATCTTACGAATCTGTATGCCACATTAGCACCTTGAAGAGCATGTTACTGTAATGTACGATACCTCACAACTCGTAACAACACCTTACAGTACCGTAAGTAAACATAAAATCCATAATAAACCTAATGAATACGTCCGAGTCTTTTGAACATCGTACTACAAGTTAGGACATCTTAAGACACTATATGACATATTAGCACGTTGAAAAGCACGTAAGTATCACGGAGGACGCCTTAAAGCTCCAAACAACACATTAAAACACCGTACGAAACCATAAAACTCCATAATAAACCTAATGAAATTTTCCAAGTCCTTTCAAGATCGTACGATAACATCAGGACTTGTTACGACACTGTATGCGACATTAGCAACATGAAAAGCAATTTATAATAATGTAGGACGCGTTACAACTTCTAAGAACACCTTACATCACCGTTCGAAAGATTAAAACTCCATAATAAACCAAATGAATTCCTCCGAGTCATTTAATCATCGTACGACAACTTAGAATATCTTACGACTCTGTATGCCACATTAGCACCTTGAAAAGCATGTTACTATAATGCACGATACTCACAACTCGTGACAACACCTTACAATACCGTAAATATACATTAAAATCCATAATAAACCTAATGCATTCGTCCGAGTCTTTTGAACATCGTATAACAAGTAAGGACATCTTTGGACTCTATATGACATATTAGCACATTGAAAAGCACGTAAGTATGACGTAGGACGCCTTAAACCTGCAAACAACACCTTACAACACCGTATGAAACCATAAAACTCCATAATAAACCTAATGAAATTGTCCAAGTCCTTTCAAGATCGTACGATAACATCAGGACTTGTTACGACACTGTATGCGACATTAGCAACATGAAAAGCAATTTATAATAATGTAGGACGCGTTACAACTTCTAAGTACACCTTACATCACCGTTCGAAAGATTAAAACTCCATAATAAACCTAATGAATTCCTACGAGTCATTTAATAATCGTACGACAACTTAGAATATCTTACGACTCTGTATGCCACATTAGCACCTTGAAGAGGATGTTACTAAAATGTACGATACCTCACAACTCGTAACAACACCTTACAATACCGTAAGTAAACATAAAATCTATAATAAACCTAATGAATTCTTCCGAGTCTTTTGAACATCGTATTACAAGTTAGGACATCTTAAGACACTATATGACATATTAGCACGTTGAAAAGCACGTAAGTATGACGGAGGACGCCTTAAAGCTCCAATCAACACATTACAACACCGTACGAAACCATAAAACTCCATAATAAACCTAATGAATTTGTCCAAGTCCTTTCAAGATCGTACGATAACATCAGGACTTGTTACGACACTGTATGCGACATTAGCAACATGAAAAGCAATTTATAATAATGTAGGACGCGTTACAACTTCTAAGAACACCTTACATCACCGTTCGAAAGATTAAAACTCCATAATAAACCAAATGAAATCCTCCGAGTCATTTAATCATCGTACGACAACTTAGAATATCTTACGACTCTGTATGCCACATTAGCACCTTGAAAAGCATGTTACTATAATGTACGATACTCACAACTCGTAACAACACCTTACAATACCGTAAGTAAACATTAAAATCCATAATAAACCAAATGAATTCGTCCGAGTCTTTTGAACATCGTACTACAAGTTAGGACATCTTAAGACACTATATGACATATTAGCACGTTGAAAAGCACGTAAGTATGACGGAGGACGCCTTAAAGCTCCAAACAACACATTACAACACCGTACGAAACCATAAAACTCCATAATAAACCTAATGAAATTTTCCAAGTCCTTTCAAGATCGTACGATAACATCAGGACTTGTTACGACACTGTATGCGACATTAGCAACATGAAAAGAAATTTATAACAATGTAGGACGCACTACAACTTCTAAGAACACCTTACATAACCGTTCGAAAGATTAAAACTCCATAATAAACCTAATGAATTCCTCCGAGTCATTTAATCATCGTAAGACAACTTAGAATATCTTACGAATCTGTATGCCACATTAGCACCTTGAAGAGCATGTTACTGTAATGTACGATACCTCACAACTCGTAACAACACCTTACAGTACCGTAAGTAAACATAAAATCCATAATAAACCTAATGAATACGTTCGAGTCTTTTGAACATCGTACTACAAGTTAGGACATCTTAAGACACTATATGACATATTAGCACGTTGAAAAGCACGTAAGTATGACGGAGGACGCCTTAAAGCTCCAAACAACACATTACAACACCGTACAAAACCATAAAACTCCATAATAAACCTAATGAAATTGTCCAAGTCCTTTCAAGATCGTACGATAACATCAGCACTTGTTACGACACTGTATGCGACATTAGCAACATGAAAAGCAATTTATAATAATGTAGGACGCGTTACAACTTCTAAGAACACCTTACATCACCGTTCGAAAGATTAAAACTCCATAATAAACCAAATGAATTCCTCCGAGTCATTTAATCATCGTACGACAACTTAGAATATCTTACGACTCTGTGTGCCACATTAGCACCTTGAAAAGCATGTTACTATAATGTACGATACTCACAACTCGTAACAACACCTTACAATACCGTAAGTAAACATTAAAATCCATAATAAACCTAATGAATTCGTCCGAGTTTTTTTTGAACATCGTATAACAAGTAAGGACATCTTTAGACTCTATATGACATATTAGCACGTTGAAAAGCACGTAAGTATGACGTAGGACGCCTTAAACCTGCAAACAACACCTTACAACACCGTATGAAACCATAAAACTCCATAATAAACCTAATGAAATTGTCCAAGTCCTTTCAAGATCGTACGATAACATCAGGACTTGTTACGACACTGTATGCGACATTAGCAACATGAAAAGCAATTTATAATAATGTAGGACGCGTTACAACTTCTAAGAACACCTTACATCACCGTTCGAAAGATTAAAACTCCATAATAAACCTAATGAATTCCTACGAGTCATTTAATAATCGTACGACAACTTAGAATATCTTACGACTCTGTATGCCACATTAGCACCTTGAAGAGGATGTTACTAAAATGTACGATACCTCACAACTCGTAACAACACCTTACAATACCGTAAGTAAACATAAAATCTATAATAAACCTAATGAATTCTTCCGAGTCTTTTGAACATCGTATTACAAGTTAGGACATCTTAAGACACTATATGACATATTAGCACGTTGAAAAGCACGTAAGTATGACGGAGGACGCCTTAAAGCTCCAATCAACACATTACAACACCGTACGAAACCATAAAAATCCATAATAAACCTAATGAATTTGTCCAAGTCCTTTCAAGATCGTACGATAACATCAGGACTTGTTACGACACTGTATGCGACATTAGCAACATGAAAAGCAATTTATAATAATGTAGGACGCGTTACAACTTCTAAGAACACCTTACATCACCGTTCGAAAGATTAAAACTCCATAATAAACCAAATGAAATCCTCCGAGTCATTTAATCATCGTACGACAACTTAGAATATCTTACGACTCTGTATGCCACATTAGCACCTTGAAAAGCATGTTACTATAATGTACGATACTCACAACTCGTAACAACACCTTACAATACCGTAAGTAAACATTAAAATCCATAATAAACCAAATGAATTCGTCCGAGTCTTTTGAACATCGTACTACAAGTTAGGACATCTTAAGACACTATATGACATATTAGCACGTTGAAAAGCACGTAAGTATGACGGAGGACGCCTTAAAGCTCCAAACAACACATTACAACACCGTACGAAACCATAAAACTCCATAATAAACCTAATGAAATTTTCCAAGTCCTTTCAAGATCGTACGATAACATCAGGACTTGTTACGACACTGTATGCGACATTAGCAACATGAAAAGAAATTTATAACAATGTAGGACGCACTACAACTTCTAAGAACACCTTACATAACCGTTCGAAAGATTAAAACTCCATAATAAACCTAATGAATTCCTCCGAGTCATTTAATCATCGTAAGACAACTTAGAATATCTTACGAATCTGTATGCCACATTAGCACCTTGAAGAGCATGTTACTGTAATGTACGATACCTCACAACTCGTAACAACACCTTACAGTACCGTAAGTAAACATAAAATCCATAATAAACCTAATGAATACGTTCGAGTCTTTTGAACATCGTACAACAAGTTAGGACATCTTAAGACACTATATGACATATTAGCACGTTGAAAAGCACGTAAGTATGACGGAGGACGCCTTAAAGCTCCAAACAACACATTACAACACCGTACAAAACCATAAAACTCCATAATAAACCTAATGAAATTGTCCAAGTCCTTTCAAGATCGTACGATAACATCAGCACTTGTTACGACACTGTATGCGACATTAGCAACATGAAAAGCAATTTATAATAATGTAGGACGCGTTACAACTTCTAAGAACACCTTACATCACCGTTCGAAAGATTAAAACTCCATAATAAACCAAATGAATTCCTCCGAGTCATTTAATCATCGTACGACAACTTAGAATATCTTACGACTCTGTGTGCCACATTAGCACCTTGAAAAGCATGTTACTATAATGTACGATACTCACAACTCGTAACAACACCTTACAATACCGTAAGTAAACATTAAAATCCATAATAAACCTAATGAATTCGTCCGAGTTTTTTTTGAACATCGTATAACAAGTAAGGACATCTTTAGACTCTATATGACATATTAGCACGTTGAAAAGCACGTAAGTATGACGTAGGACGCCTTAAACCTGCAAACAACACCTTACAACACCGTATGAAACCATAAAACTCCATAATAAACCTAATGAAATTGTCCAAGTCCTTTCAAGATCGTACGATAACATCAGGACTTGTTACGACACTGTATGCGACATTAGCAACATGAAAAGCAATTTATAATAATGTAGGACGCGTTACAACTTCTAACAACACCTTACATCACCGTTCGAAAGATTAAAACTCCATAATAAACCTAATGAATTCCTCCGAGTCATTTAATAATCGTACGACAACTTAGAATATCTTACGACTCTGTATGCCACATTTGCACCTTGAAGAGGATGTTACTAAAATGTACGATACCTCACAACTCGTAACAACACCTTACAATACCGTAAGTAAACATAAAATCTATAATAAACCTAATGAATTCTTCAGAGTCTTTTGAACATCGTATTACAAGTTAGGACATCTTAAGACACTATATGACATATTAGCACGTTGAAAAGCACGTAAGTATGACGGAGGACGCCTTAAAGCTCCAATCAACACATTACAACACCGTACGAAACCATAAAACTCCATAATAAACCTAATGAATGTTGGGTTTTAACAAGTTATCAAAGTGTATATAAATCAAATTTATATAAAAACGCAGCGGATGTATTATTCAAACTTGTTTGTTACCATATTAAAATCTTTTAATATCAAAACCCAAAACCCGGATCCAAAAACAATATGCATACAATCAAAACTAAAACCAACAACATGTAAAGATGTTTATACCTTTCAAGAGGAATATGAAGGAGAATGTGTTGGTTTGAATGACTAATCTCCAAGGTAGAAGATCCTCAAGCTTGTATACCCTCAAGCCTCCAACAAACACCACTTTTGCTAGGATTTTAACACTTGAAAATCTCCCCTTTCTTGCTCCTTTTGTCTTGGCCGAAAATGGAGAAGAAAAAAGAAGAAGAAGATCTTCTTTGCACTTATGTGTATGTTATGTTATATTTAGAGAAAGATTATATGATGTCTTTTAAAGACAAGAAGGATAGAGTGTAAGACACTCATCACATTTGCATGTCCTTGATAGAAACAAAAACCTAAAAGAGGACAAGGTGCACAAGGGGGCGGCCCAAGTGGGTCCCACCTTAAAATATATATATATATATATTTTTTTTTTGTTAATATCTTTCTCTCTTTACTTATTTACAACAAGGTGTAGCAAAGTATATCTCCTAAATGTTATTTAAACAACTTAAACAACATTGTAGAAGATTCTTTCTCTCATAACATAAATCATCCATATAATTTATTTTAACACAAGTGCAAATATCTAGAAACCCAATTTCTAAATATTCTAAGTGTTGATATTTATTTTAGATCATGTCATAAAATAAATACCCCGGTGTTTGTCTAGCTTGTCATTGGGTATGACCCGACTTGGATCATAACGTACTAGCCACATCAATTATAATATGTGTCTTGGGCAGACTAATTCTAACAATCTCCCACCTGCAAAAGATACATAGAACATTGATGCAAGTAGTAAATACCGCCTAACAACGGTTTACTACCCCTAACACGTATGACGAAGTGCCATTCAATAACATAATCCCCTTCAAGTTCCTTACTTGAAATGATTTAGGTGAATTAATCATTTATCCTTTTGTCTCAGATGTCATGTCAAATCCAGAGACACAGAGTGATCATTCTCTGTTGATTTAACTTTGCAGGCCTTAGACATCTTACTCTCAACGAATAAGAGGGACAAATCCCTTTTGATTTCATACGTCTCTCACAATCACCTTGCATTACACTTGAGATTAGCCTTATGTACTGTCATGTTTCAGAGCAGCGAAGAACTAAGTCAAAGTATAATACTTGGTGAATATCAAGACCCAATATGTATCTCAGGTCAGAGGATACTATGATATTCGCCTTTACTCAAATTTACTTATGATCAATCACAAAGATTCCATGTAGTAATATTTGAGGGCGGGTCAGTCCAATATTTATATCCCATAAATATTTATGAACCTTGGTAGCAAACCCTTGCTTTATACATCCATCCCTCATGAATGTTTACCAAACCAAGTTCATAATAGTCTTACTTTCATATTTGTTCCCACAAATATGATCGACTACGGACATTTAGAATAATCAATTTATTCATGGATTTAAACATGCTAAAATGGAACATAACTCAAAATGTCATAATCATAAACCATAATCATATGAATGAGTCATAATAATAATTGTTCCGATATCCAAATACAAAATAGATCAAATCCAGTCACTAGAATATCGAAGTCCTAAGGCACAAGTATGAGTCTCATGTTTTGGCCTTTCAAGGAGCTTCGTGAGTGGATCCGCAATGTTTTGATCAGTGTGAACTTTGCGAATACATATCTTTCCCTTTTCAACTTCATCCCTTATGTAGTTGAATCTCCGCTCAATATGCCTCGTCTTTTGATGTGCACGAGGTTCCTTGATTTGAGCAATCGCACCTTCGTTGTCACAAAAGATCTCTATGGGGTCCTGAATGGTACGGATTACCCCTAGATCAGCAATGAACTTCTTTATCCATGCAGCTTCTTGAGCTGCTATTGAGGCGGCGATGTATTCAGATTCCGTGGTGGATAATGCCACCACATCTTGTTTTGAGCTCTTCCACGAGATGGCTCCACCATTCAAAACGAAAACATATCTCGATTGTGATCGAGAATCATCTCGATTGGTTTGGAAACTCGCATCCGTGTAACCTTTTACAACGAGCTCATCTTCACCAGAACCATATATCAGAAACATATCCTTAGTGCGTCTAAGGTATTTCAATATATTCTTGACAGCCATCCAATGACTATCACCAGGGTTCTGTTGGTATCTGCTTGTCATGCTCAAGGCGCATGACACGTCCGGTCTAGTGCATATCATTGCATACATGATGGATCCTATAGCTGACGCATATGGGACTCTTTTCATTCTATCTTGCTCATCCTTTGAGCTTGGACATTGAGATGTATTCAATATCGTTCCTCTTGGAATAGGTACCAAACCTTTCTTAGAGTTTTCCATCTTGAACCTTTTCAAGATCTTATCAATGTATGCACTTTGATTTAAACCTATCAACCGTCTTGATCTATCTCTATAGATCTTTATTCCCAGAATATAGGCGGCTTCACCAAGATCCTTAATGGAAAAACAACTCCCAAGCCAGGCTTTGACACCTTCCATGGTTGGAATGTCATTTCCAAATAGCAGTATGTCATCGACATACAATACTAAGAAAGTGATGATGCTCCCACTAGCTTTCTTATATACACAAGCTTCATCAGCGTTTTTGATGAATCCAAATTTCTTGACTTCTTCATCAAAACGGCGATTCCAACTTCTAGATGCTTGTTTCAATCCGTAGATTGATTTCTTCAACTTGCATACCTTGTTAGGATGTTGTGGATCGACATAACCTTCAGGCTGAACCATATAGACATCCTCTTCAAGATGTCCATTTAGAAAAGCGGTTTTGACGTCCATTTGCCAAATCTCATAATCATAGTGTGCAGCTATGGCAAACAATATCCTAATCGACTTTAGCATTGCAACAGGCGAGAAGGTCTCATCATAATCAACCCCTTGAGTTTGAGTGAAACCTTTTGCTACAAGCCGAGCCTTATAAGTATCTAAGTTTCCATGCATATCGGTTTTCTTCTTGAAAACCCACTTACTTCCGACTGGTTTGGAGTTAGGTGGTTGTACAACCAAATCCCATACTTGGTTGTCATGCATGGATTGCATCTCTACGTTCATGGCTTAAAGCCATTTGTCACAATCAGATCGTGACATTGCATCATGGTAAGTGATAGGTTCATCGGAATCTACAACATAGCATCCATCCATGAAAAACCCATATCTTTCGGGTGGATGACTAATTCTACCAGATCTGCGAACGTTTTGTGTGTCTTGATCAATCATTTGATCATCTTCAACAACCTCTTGTTGATTGCTAGTGTCAACCAAGCGTGTATCCATTTGTAGTTCTAGATCGTCCTCGAGTTCCACGGCTCTTGTAGTTTCTTCCATAAGAAACTTAGTTTCCAAGAACTCGGCCTTCAGAGCAATAAAGACCTTTTGCTCGTCTGGGTTGTAGAAATAATATCCCATAGAATCTTTGGGATATCCTACAAAGATACACTTAGTGGATCGGCTTTCTAATTTGTTTTGGTTGTTGTGCTTAACATAAGCTTCACAACCCCATACCTTTAAATAATTTAATGATGGAACCCTTCCATGCCATATTTCAAAAGGTATCTTATCCACTTTCTTGGTTGGGACCATATTCAGAATACGGGCTGCGGAAAGCAACGCGAAACCCCAAAATGATAAAGGTAATGTGCTTCTAGCCATCATTGATCGAACCATATCTAGTAGAGTTCGATTCCTCCTTTCAGATACACCGTTATGTTGCGGTGTTCCGGGTGGAGTAAGTTGTGAGATAATCCCACAACTTCTAAGATGATCTAGAAACTTATCATTAAGGTATTCACCTCCTCTATCGGATCGAAGCACTTTGATTGTTTTGTTGAGTTGATTTTGTACTTCATTTTGGAAGACTTTGAACACTTCAAAGGCCTCATCTTTGTGCTTTAAGAGAAACACATACTCATAGCGACTATAATCGTCGGTAAAGGTAATGAAGTATCTTTCACCATTCCTTGTCATTGTCTTAAAAGGACCACATACATCCGTATGTATGATACCTAATAAATCTTTCGCCCTTTCATTAGTTCCACTAAAGGGCTTCTTGGTCATCTTTCCCAATAAACAAGATTCACATTTATCAAATGAATCATCACTTGATTTCAAAAGACCATTCTTTTGAAGTGTATTAATGCGCCCTTTGCTTATGTGACCAAGGCGACAATGCCAAATGAAAGTTTTACTCAAATCTAATTTGAGTTTCTTGGTGTATGATTGGTACAACATATTATCGAAGGATGTGTTATCATGAACCAATTCATAAATGCCATTATAAGGTAAAGCTTTAAAATAAAAGATACCATTCAAAGATACATCAATAGCATTGTCCACAAAATTAATATCATAACCAAATTGTCTTAACAATGAAACGGAGATAATGTTTCTAGTTAAACTAGGAGCATACAGAATATCATGTAAAATAACTTCCAAACCACTTGGAAGTTTCAAAACAAAATCTCCTTTTGCTTCAACTTGAACTTGAGCTCCATTGCCCATGTAGAGACTAATGTCTCCCTTCTTCAAGTTCTTACTTCTTTTGAACCCCTGCAATAAATTGCAAATATGAGTTCCACATCCGGTATCTAATACCCATGTGTTATGAGAAGTAATATTAAGATCAATATGGATCATGAAGGTTGTACCTGATGCTTGTCCGGCATCCCTCTTTTCTTTCAACTCCTTGAGATAGGTTGGACAATTTCTTAACCAATGTCCTACCTCACCACAATGAAAACATGGATCACTCTTTTGCTTCTTCTCTTTTGGTTTAAATGGTTCCGCTTTTGCCTTTCCCTTCCATTTGCCTTTCATATTGACGTGCCCTTTGCCCTTAGCAACCTTTGCTTTAGGTTCCGGGTGATGCCTCTTCTTACTTCCGCCTTCATTAATTTGGAGAACCGGTAAAACCTTCTTACCCATTCCCGCTTCGGCCGTTTTGAGCATTCCGTGAAGCTCGGGAATGCTCTTGTCCCATCCATTCATATTATAATTCAAGACGAAAGTCTCAAATTTCTTGGTTAGGCCATTTAGGATCAAATCCGTGGCCAACTCTTTTGAGACGGGTCAATTTAGCCGTTCAAGGCGAGTAATGTGACTTTGCATCTTAAGCACGTAAGATGATACGGATTGGGTTTCTTCCATGTGACATGCATGAAGTGCTCGAACCGTCTCAAAGCGTTCCACCCTAGCCTTTTGAAGGAACATTTCCTTAAGTTGGGTAATCATGTCATATGCCCCATGATGCTCAAAGTCCTTTTGAAGTTCGGGAATCATAGTTCCCAACATGAGGCAAGAAACTTGCACCGAATCTTCGGTGTGTTTTATCCAATCCGCATAGGCATCAACATCATCAATGTTGGGTTCATCGGGAATAGGATCATCCAACACATACGATTTCTTTTCTTGCTTGAGAACAATTCTCAAGTTTCAGAACCAATCCATGAAATTGTTGTAGTTGAGACGATCCTTTTCAAGAAGGGTTCTTAGTGATAGGTTATGGACGGGTGGGATAATTGCGTTAGGTGGGTTGTTGATTCCGGCCATCTATTTATATAAAACCAAGTTCAATTTTAGTATTTATGGATATCATTAGTCTATTTTAATCATTAATACCCTTTTGTGTTTTAAAAACAATTAATAATTAAATCTAGAATCCAACGTTTCATTCATATAGTAGTTAGGTGACCTTTATCCTACTATTGAATTAACAAGGTAGTCAATGTTTGACGATTACAACCCTTTGTAACTTCTAGTTTTATGGGATCATTTAAACTTCATAAGTTTAGTTGGCATGTTTAATCCCATCAACACCATTGAACACCATGCTTCGGTGACCCTATTCACATGGTTTCCAATTTCAAGTCGTCCTACTTATACATACATGTGAGTTTTACACATACAAGTGGTTAGGTGACCTTTATCCCACAAATATTGTAAAACCACCTCAAACACACAAGTTTCCTAAATGTGGTTAGGTGACCTTTATCCCACATAGAGTTCCCAAGTGTTTCGAGTGTTGTATAAAAGGATGGTGTTAGACTTGTTCCCAAAAATTCAAAAGGGATTTTTGTTTGTTTTCTAAAATCTAGATGGGAAAACAAAGTATGTACCTTTCATTTGCATGCATTCAAATGTATGGTACTTAGTTGAAAACCAAATTTCAAAATTCCTTTTAATAAACCCATTTTATTATGAAATCATTAACCTTTTTGATAAAATTAATTTTATTACTTAATGATTTCTAAGGAATCAAAATGATGCAAGTTTTGTCGGTTATAGTGTTTAGTTATCAATATCCTAATATCATAACAAACAATATCATAATAACCAAACATGCATAAATCATATATGAGTCCATAACCATAGCCAACTAATTTTAGCTACACTTGCTAACCGAAACAAGTGTGCCAAATAGGTCTTTCTTAAGGGACAACATGACACAAGGCATGAAATGATGAACTCCCACTTGATCCCGCATCCGAATGCTTCAAGTATCCATATTTTGTGTTGTGTTTCTTCATTTATTTGGGCTTCCTTTTGGGCCTTCAAATCAGCCCCTTTTGGGCTTATAAATCTTGGATTTGGGTCATTGGGTTAGAATCCCATATTGGGCTATTAAGCCCTTTAAGGCCCAAAGCCAAAATCAAGTCCATATGCATCTTCCAATTACAAAATATATCCTAATACATTTTCTAGTAATGGAATTACACCTAATCTATTTATTATTACAAATCAATGAAATAAATAAATAAATTACAAACCCAAATAAAATATTAACTAAAACCATATTGAATATTTCAAACCACAACACAAAATCATACATGCACAAGGTCTATGGCTAGGTTATGAACTACTCAAAAGCATATCCAAATATGTAATAACATAAGTTAAAAATGGTTCCCTTTGAACCCTTGAAATTTTCGGCCTAAAATATATAAAACCGAAAATTTCGGGTTTTGTACAAACAAAGCAACTAACCATTTTAATGACTTTAAACTTTCAAGATAATCATATGCATGAGATTATTATCTTGAAAATCCAAGGGAACCCATTGGCCTAAAAGTTTCGGCCTTGAGGTGTAACACACCAAGAAAACCGAAATTTTTAGATTTTATGATGTATGCACTCGTTTAAGCGGCTCTTGATGCCATTGTTGGGTTTTAACAAGTTATCAAAGTGTATATAAATCATATTTATATAAAAACGCAGCGGATGTATTATTCAAACTTGTTTGTTACCATATTAAAATCTTTTAATATCAAAACCCAAAACCCGGATCCAAAAACAATATGCATACAATCAAAACTAAAACCAACAACATGTAAAGATGTTTATACCTTTCAAGAGGAATATGAAGGAGAATGTGTTGGTTTGAATGACTAATCTCCAAGGTAGAAGATCCTCAAGCTTGTATACCCTCAAGCCTCCAACAAACACCACTTTTGCTAGGATTTTAACACTTGAAAATCTCCCCTTTCTTGCTCCTTTTGTCTTGGCCGAAAATGGAGAAGAAAAAAGAAGAAGAAGATCTTCTTTGCACTTATGTGTATGTTATGTTATATTTAGAGAAAGATTATATGATGTCTTTTAAAGACAAGAAGGATAGAGTGTAAGACACTCATCACATTTGCATGTCCTTGATAGAAACAAAAACCAAAAAGAGGACAAGGTGCACAAGGGGGCGGCCCAAGTGGGTCCCACCTTAAAATATATATATATATATATTTTTTTTGTTAATATCTTTCTCTCTTTACTTATTTACAACAAGGTGTAGCAAAGTATATCTCCTAAATGTTATTTAAACAACTTAAACAACATTGTAGAAGATTCTTTCTCTCATAACATAAATCATCCATATAATTTATTTTAACACAAGTGCAAATATCTAGAAACCCAATTTCTAAATATTCTAAGTGTTGATATTTATTTTAGATCATGTCATAAAATAAATACCCCGGTGTTTGTCTAGCTTGTCATTGGGTATGACCCGACTTGGATCATAACGTACTAGCCACATCAATTATAATATGTGTCTTGGGCAGACTAATTCTAACAATGAATTTGTCCAAGTCCTATCAAGATCGTACGATAACATCAGGACTTGTTACGACACTGTATGCGACATTAGCAACATGAAAAGCAATTTATAACAATGTAGGATGCACTACAACTTCTAAGAACACCTTACATAACCGTTCGAAAGATTAAAACTCCATAATAAACCTAATGAATTCCTCCGAGTCATTTAATCATCGTACGACAGCTTAGAATATCTTACGACTCTGTATGCCACATTAGCACCTTGAAAAGCATGTTACTATAATGTACGATACTCACAACTCGTAACAACACCTTACAATACCGTAAGTAAACATTAAAATCCATAATAAACCTAATGAATTCGTCCGAGTCTTTTGAACATCGTATAACAAGTAAGGACATCTTTAGACTCTATATGACATATTAGCACGTTGAAAAGCACGTAAGTATAACGTAGGACGCCTTAAAGCTGCAAACAACACCTTACAACACCGTATGAAACCATAAAACTCCATAATAAACCTAATGAAATTGTCCAAGTCCTTTCAAGATCGTACGATAACATCAGGACTTGTTACGACACAGTATGCGACATTAGCAACATGAAAAGCAATTTATAATAATGTAGGACGCGTTACAACTTCTAAGAACACCTTACATCACTGTTCGAAAGATTAAAACTCCATAATAAACCTAATGAATTCCTCCGAGTCATTTAATAATCGTACGACAACTTAGAATATCTTACGACTCTGTATGCCACATTAGCACCTTGAAGAGGATGTTACTAAAATGTACGATACCTCACAACTCGTAACAACACCTTACAATACCGTAAGTAAACATAAAATCTATAATAAACCTAATGAATTCTTCCGAGTCTTTTGAACATCGTATTACAAGTTAGGACATCTTAAGACACTATATGACGTGTTAGCACGTTGAAAAGCACGAAAGTACGACGGAGGACGCCTTAAAGCTCCAATCAACACATTACAACACCGTACGAAACCATAAAACTCCATAATAAACCTAATGAATTTGTCCAAGTCCTTTCAAAATCGTACGATAACATCAGGACTTGTTACGACACTGTATGCGACATTAGCAACATGAAAAGAAATTTATAACAATGTAGGACGCACTACAACTTCTAAGAACACCTTACATAACCGTTCGAAAGATTAAAACTCCATAATAAACCTAATGAATTCCTCCGAGTCATTTAATCATCGTACGACAGCTTAGAATATCTTACGAATCTATATGCCACATTAGCACCTTGAAGAGCATGTTACTGTAATGTACGATACCTCACAACTCGTAACAACACCTTACAGTACCGTAAGTAAACATAAAATCCATAATAAACCTAATGAATACGTCCGAGTCTTTTGAACACCGTACTACAAGTTAGGTCATCTTAAGACACTATATGACATATTAGCACGTTGAAAAGCACGTAAGTATGACGGAGGACGCCTTAAAGCTCCAAACAACACATTACAACACCGTACGAAACCATAAAACTCCATAATAAACCTAATGAAATTGTCCAAGTCCTTTCAAGATCGTACGATAACATCAGGACTTGTTACGACACTGTGTACGACATTAGCAACATGAAAAGCAATTTATAATAATGTAGGACGCGTTATGTGACACCCCGCCCGGTGGCGGAAAACACCGGGTTGTCAAGTGAATTGGATATCATTAGTACAAAGCACATGGTACACTAAAAGCATGTTTTAATATTTAATTAAGCATCAATGTCACGACAAGGAAAAAGTAAATAGTCTTAAATAAGAAAGTAAAAACCAATAATTAAAGCTATTCAAGTAACTTTTAATCTAGGTCCAAAAGCAATCCTACGTGTCTTGTAAAGCATAAACGAAACAAACGCCACCTGAAATATGTGTAAAATAAGTTAGCTAAAAGAATTAGCTAGTGAGTAAAAACACAATTGATAATACGTAATAAATCCGAGATCAATATGAATATGTCACGCAAGTTTATGTGTATAGCAATATAATTATATCATTCAACCATGACCATAGAATCAACATAGAATCAACATAGAATCAAGCGTGTTACATTTATTGATAACATTCATTGAACCGACAAGTAACCGTCATTGAACCATCTCGTTGTATAAGTTATCAATAAATATTTTTAGCATCGTAAGGGACATAGCAACTTAGTAACAAGCATCTCGTTTAGCAACTAGAATCTAACCTATAGAATCAACAAAAGAATCGCCGGGTCTAATCACCTATCAGGCCATAAGTGTAGGTGGGCTTGTCAAGCCATTAGTGCTAATATCGTACCGGTGGAAATTACAAATAATATAATTTCTATTCCTAACACATAACATTGCATCAAGCGGCCAAACTAGATTAACATATTAAACGATCTCATTTTTGAAAAAGAAACAAGAAACAAAAAGAAACCATAGCATCGTAATAAGCACATGTTTCAGCCCCAAAAAGTAAAACGGAAAAAGGGGAAAGTGAGTTTACTCACCTTAATAAGCAAAGATAACCGGAAAAGAAATGCCTACGACGAACCAAGAATCTCCCAAATATTAGTACCACCTAATTTATTGGGAAAACTCTAACTTAGAAACAAACAAATAGAAACAAGAATCACAAACCCGAGGTCGAGGGTTTCGGATTTGGGATTTGGTATTTAGGGTTTTAGATTAAAATTGGGAATTAGAGTTTTAAATTATAATTTAGGAAATTAGGGTTTTGAATTACGAGTTGTGATTTTTGATACGAAACGTAGTCGTATTTTCGTATTTGGATAAATATTTATATTGTATAAGTATTTTTGTATTTTACTTTAAATATTTGCATAACTCAAATACTCATAAAATAATATATTGTTATTTGAATAAGGAATTTATACGTTTTATAAACATTAAAATGTATTTCATACAATTAATATTATTTATGTGTTTATTATAATTAAAATTTAATGTTAAGTATTATGTAAAGAACTTAAATATAAAAATTAAACAGGTTGGTGGGAAGGGACTCGAACCCGTGACCTATCCATACTTACACGTGCATACAAACCACTTGACCAGAAACGCTTTTGTTAAATCTGTTCGACAATTAATTGTTTTAACATATTATTACCTATAAGACCCATGAACATTACAAGCCCTAGAACAATGATCGAACTAATTCATTCAAATCAGTTAACCCAAGACCAATCGATCATAGGGTTTTTAATCCCCATGATCTCACGAACATTTTGATGTATAAAACATACCTGTTGGTGAACGTTTGATATGGGTTCGGCTAGGAACAAATGTAGACGGTTTTGATGAATTTTAACGAATCTGAAATTGATTTTGGATCAAATTGATGATACGGATAGATGTAGGTGATCAATAGGAGTAAAACAAATATAAATTTTACCTGGTTTAATGACCGGAATGTTGAAAACGACGGTGTCGCCGGAGTTACGGTTTCGGTCGACTGATTGGGCGTTTTTGGAGCAAAATTGAAGTGTTTTGGTGACGGGTTTATGTTAGTCGGCTGTTTTAGGATGTAAGGAAATAGTTTTATCGACCGATATGTATCTATTTACGGGAATGAGATTTTTGGTTTTGATTTGGAAATCAAATCTTGAATATTTAGTTCTCATTACGCGTTATTGTATAACAAGGAAGATTCGAATTTAGTTTAGAAACAATTTGGAACGATTTGGGGTAGATTTGGAAGGTTTAAATGCGATATTTGGGCTCGCCGGAAAAGAACTCCGGTGGCCGGAATGGGCAGCCGCCAGAAAAACGTGAGAGGGGGGGGAGATGGTTTGGGTTAATGACAATTTTACATAACAGCCCCTATGCTTTGTATCTTGTTTAGTTTTGGTTTCATAACTTTAAGTTAAAGTTTTAAAAGTTACATTTTACGCACAAAGTTAGTTTTAAACTCATATTAACTATCAAACATAACTATTTTGAGATGTAACGTTTAAATGAGTGGCGTTTTTATAGTTTTAGTTCGTTTAATACATTAAGTGTCTCTTCGGAGACTTAGGAGCATTTTTATTTGATATTTTTAATAGATTTCTTTTACGGACAATATATATACATATTAATGTATATTTTGAAGATTCGTTATTACAAATAATACTTATTTGTCACACGTGAATATCTGTGACATAAATATAATTATTTAATTGAGACGGAATAACGTAAATTGCGTCATATTTATTCATAACCATAATGAACGTTACAATTGAAGAAATAAAAATGATTACAATTTTTAAAAGAGACAAAACTTCGGGTTCGAGTCGGGCGTCCGGATTCAGGTTCGGGGCAGATGTCACACATTACAACTTCTAAGAACACCTTACATCACCGTTCGAAAGATTAAAACTCCATAATAAACCTAATGAATTCCTCCGATTCATTTAATCATCGTACGACAACTTAGAATATCTTACGACTCTGTATGTCACATTAGCACCTTGAAAAGCATGTTACTATAATGTACGATACTCACAACTCGTAACAACACCTTACAATACCGTAAGTAAACATAAAATCTATAATAAACCTAATGAATTCTTCCGAGTCTTTTGAACATCGTATTACAAGTTAGGACATATTTAGACTCTATATGACTTATTAGCACGTTGAAAAGCACGTAAGTATGACATAGGACGCCTTAAAGCTGCAAACAACACCTTACAACACCGTATGAAACCATAAAACTCCATAATAAACCTAATGAAACCGTCCAAGTCCTTTCAAGATCGTACGATAACATCAGGACTTGTTACGACACTGTATGCGACATTAGCAACATGAAAATCAATTTATAATAATGTAGGACGCGTTACAACTTCTAAGAACACCTTACATCACCGTTCGAAAGATTAAAACTCCATAATAAACCTAATGAATTCCTCCGAGTCATTTAATCATCGTACGACAACTTAGAATATCTTACGACTCTGTATGCCACATTAGCACCTTGAAAAGCATGTTACTATAATGTACGATACTCACAACTCGTAACAACACCTTACAATACCGTAAGTAAACATTAAAATCCATAATAAACCTAATGAATTCGTCCGAGTCTTTTTGAACATCGTATTACAAGTTAGGATATCTTTAGACTCTATATGACATATTAGCACGTTGAAAAGCACGTAAGTATGACGTAGGACGCCTTAAAGCTGCAAACAACACCTTACAACACCGTATGAAACCATAAAACTCCGTAATAAACCTAATGAAATTGTGCAAGTCCTTTCAAGATCGTACGATAACATCAGGACTTGTTACGACACTTTATGCGACATTAGCAACATGAAAAGCAATTTATAATAATGTAGGACGCGTTACAATTTCTAAGAACACCTTACATCACCGTTTGAAAGATTAAAACTCCATAATAAACCTAATGAATTCCTCCGAGTCATTTAATCATCGTACGACAACTTAGAATATCTTACGACTCTGTATGCCACATTAGCACCTTGAAAAGCATGTTACTATAATGTACGATACTCACAACTCGTAACAACACCTTACAATACCGTAAGTAAACATTAAAATCCATAATAAAGCTAATGAATTCGTCCGAGTCTTTTGAACATCGTATTACTAGTTAGGACATATTTAGACTCTATATGACTTATTAGCACGTTGAAAAGCACGTAAGTATGACGTAGGACGCCTTAAAGCTGCAAACAACACCTTACAACACCGTATGAAACCATAAAACTCCATAATAAACCTAATGAAACTATCCAAGTCCTTTCAAGATCGTACGATAACATCAGGACTTGTTACGACACTGTATGCGACATTAGCAACATGAAAATCAATTTATAATAATGTAGGACGCGTTACAACTTCTAAGAACACCTTACATCACCGTTCGAAAGATTAAAACTCCATAATAAACCTAATGAATTCCTCCGAGTCATTTAATCATCGTACGACAACTTAGAATATCTTACGACTCTGTATGCCATATTAGCACCTTGAAAAGCATGTTACTATAATGTACGATACTCACAACTCGTAACAACACCTTACAATACCGTAAGTAAACATTAAAATCCATAATAAACCTAATGAATTCGTCCGAGTCTTTTTGAACAACGTATTACAAGTTAGGATATCTTTAGACTCTATATGACATATTAGCACGTTGAAAAGCACGTAAGTATGACGTAGGACGCCTTAAAGCTGCAAACAACACCTTACAACACCGTATGAAACCATAAAACTACGTAATAAACCTAATGAAATTGTGCAAGTCCTTTCAAGATCGTACGATAACATCAGGATTTGTTACGACACTTTATGCGACATTAGCAACATGAAAAGCAATTTATAATAATGTAGGACGCGTTACAACTTCTAAGAACACCTTACATCACCGTTCGAAAGATTAAAACTCCATAATAAACCTAATGAATTCCTCCGAGTCATTTAATCATCGTACGACAACTTAGAATATCTTACGACTCTGTATGCCACATTAGCACCTTGAAAAGCATGTTACTATAATGTACGATACTCACAACTCGTAACAACACCTTACAATACCGTAAGTAAACATTAAAATCCATAATAAACCTAATGAATTCGTCCGAGTCTTTTGAACATCGTATTACTAGTTAGGACATCTTTAGACTCTATATGACTTATTAGCACGTTGAAAAGCACGTAAGTATGACGTAGCACGCCTTAAAGCTGCAAACAACACCTTACAACACCGTATGAAACCATAAAACTCCATAATAAACCTAATGAAACTGTCCAAGTCCTTTCAAGATCGTACGATAACATCAGGACTTGTTATGACACTGTATGCGACATTAGCAACATGAAAAGCAATTTATAATAATTTAGGACGCGTTACAACTTCTAAGAACACCTTACATCACCGTTCGAAAGATTAAAACTCCATAATAAACCTAATGAATTCCTCCGAGTCATTTAATCATCGTACGACAACTTAGAATATCTTACGACTCTGTATGCCACATTAGCACCTTGAAAAGCATGTTACTATAATGTACGATACTCACAACTCGTAACAACACCTTACAATACCGTAAGTAAACATTAAAATCCATAATAAACCTAATGAATTCGTCCGAGTCTTTTGAACATCGTATTACTAGTTAGGACATCTTTAGACTCTATATGACTTATTAGCACGTTGAAAAGCACGTAAGTATGACGTAGCACGCCTTAAAGCTGCAAACAACATCTTACAACACCGTATGAAACCATAAAACTCCATAATAAACCTAATGAAACTGTCCAAGTCCTTTCAAGATCGTACGATAACATCAGGACTTGTTATGACACTGTATGCGACATTAGCAACATGAAAAGCAATTTATAATAATTTAGGACGCGTTACAACTTCTAAGAACACCTTACATCACCGTTCGAAAGATTAAAACTCCATAATAAACCTAATGAATTCCTCCGAGTCATTTAATCATCGTACGACAACTTAGAATATCTTACGACTCTGTATGCCACATTAGCACCTTGAAAAGCATGTTACTATAATGTACGATACTCACAACTCGTAACAACACCTTACAATACCGTAAGTAAACATTAAAATCCATAATAAACCTAATGAATTCGTCCGAGTCTTTTTGAACATCGTATTACAAGTTAGGATATCTTTAGACTCTATATGACATATTAGCACGTTGAAAAGCACGTAAGTATGACGTAGGACGCCTTAAAGCTGCAAACAACACCTTACAACACCGTATGAAACCATAAAACTCCGTAATAAACCTAATGAAATTGTGCAAGTCCTTTCAAGATCGTACGATAACATCAGAACTTGTTACGACACTTTATGCGACATTAGCAACATGAAAAGCAATTTATAATAATGTAGGACGCGTTACAATTTCTAAGAACACCTTACATCACCGTTTGAAAGATTAAAACTCCATAATAAACCTAATGAATTCCTCCGAGTCATTTAATCATCGTACGACAACTTAGAATATCTTACGACTCTGTATGCCACATTAGCACCTTGAAAAGCATGTTACTATAATGTACGATACTCACAACTCGTAACAACACCTTACAATACCGTAAGTAAACATTAAAATCCATAATAAAGCTAATGAATTCGTCCGAGTCTTTTGAACATCGTATTACTAGTTAGGACATATTTAGACTCTATATGACTTATTAGCACGTTGAAAAGCACGTAAGTATGACGTAGGACGCCTTAAAGCTGCAAACAACACCTTACAACACCGTATGAAACCATAAAACTCCATAATAAACCTAATGAAACTATCCAAGTCCTTTCAAGATCGTACGATAACATCAGGACTTGTTACGACACTGTATGCGACATTAGCAACATGAAAATCAATTTATAATAATGTAGGACGCGTTACAACTTCTAAGAACACCTTACATCACCGTTCGAAAGATTAAAACTCCATAATAAACCTAATGAATTCCTCCGAGTCATTTAATCATCGTACGACAACTTAGAATATCTTACGACTCTGTATGCCATATTAGCACCTTGAAAAGCATGTTACTATAATGTACGATACTCACAACTCGTAACAACACCTTACAATACCGTAAGTAAACATTAAAATCCATAATAAACCTAATGAATACGTCCGAGTCTTTTTGAACAACGTATTACAAGTTAGGATATCTTTAGACTCTATATGACATATTAGCACGTTGAAAAGCACGTAAGTATGACGTAGGACGCCTTAAAGCTGCAAACAACACCTTACAACACCGTATGAAACCATAAAACTACGTAATAAACCTAATGAAATTGTGCAAGTCCTTTCAAGATCGTACGATAACATCAGGACTTGTTACGACACTTTATGCGACATTAGCAACATGAAAAGCAATTTATAATAATGTAGGACGCGTTACAACTTCTAAGAACACCTTACATCACCGTTCGAAAGATTAAAACTCCATAATAAACCTAATGAATTCCTCCGAGTCATTTAATCATCGTACGACAACTTAGAATATCTTACGACTCTGTATGCCACATTAGCACCTTGAAAAGCATGTTACTATAATGTACGATACTCACAACTCGTAACAACACCTTACAATACCGTAAGTAAACATTAAAATCCATAATAAACCTAATGAATTCGTCCGAGTCTTTTGAACATCGTATTACTAGTTAGGACATCTTTAGACTCTATATGACTTATTAGCACGTTGAAAAGCACGTAAGTATGACGTAGCACGCCTTAAAGCTGCAAACAACACCTTACAACACCGTATGAAACCATAAAACTCCATAATAAACCTAATGAAACTGTCCAAGTCCTTTCAAGATCGTACGATAACATCAGGACTTGTTATGACACTGTATGCGACATTAGCAACATGAAAAGCAATTTATAATAATTTAGGACGCGTTACAACTTCTAAGAACACCTTACATCACCGTTCGAAAGATTAAAACTCCATAATAAACCTAATGAATTCCTCCGAGTCATTTAATCATCGTACGACAACTTAGAATATCTTACGACTCTGTATGCCACATTAGCACCTTGAAAAGCATGTTACTATAATGTACGATACTCACAACTCGTAACAACACCTTACAATACCGTAAGTAAACATTAAAATCCATAATAAACCTAATGAATTCGTCCGAGTCTTTTGAACATCGTATTACTAGTTAGGACATCTTTAGACTCTATATGACTTATTAGCACGTTGAAAAGCACGTAAGTATGACGTAGCACGCCTTAAAGCTGCAAACAACACCTTACAACACCGTATGAAACCATAAAACTCCATAATAAACCTAATGAAACTGTCCAAGTCCTTTCAAGATCGTACGATAACATCAGGACTTGTTATGACACTGTATGCGACATTAGCAACATGAAAAGCAATTTATAATAATTTAGGACGCGTTACAACTTCTAAGAACACCTTACATCACCGTTCGAAAGATTAAAACTCCATAATAAACCTAATGAATTCCTCCGAGTCATTTAATCATCGTACGACAACTTAGAATATCTTACGACTCTGTATGCCACATTAGCACCTTGAAAAGCATGTTACTATAATGTACGATACTCACAACTCGTAACAACACCTTACAATACCGTAAGTAAACATTAAAATCCATAATAAACCTAATGAATTCGTCCGAGTCTTTTTGAACATCGTAATTCAAGTTAGGAAATCTTTAGACTCTATATGACATATTAGCACGTTGAAAAGCACGTAAGTATGACGTAGGACGCCTTAAAGCTGCAAACAACACCTTACAACACCGTATGAAACCATAAAACTCCATAATAAACCTAATGAAACTGTCCAAGTCCTTTCAAGATCGTACGATAACATCAGGACTTGTTACGACACTGTATGCGACATTAGCAACATGAAAATCAATTTATAATAATGTAGGAAGCGTTACAACTTCTAAGAACACCTTACATCACCGTTCGAAAGATTAAAACTCCATAATAAACCTAATGAATTCCTCCGAGTCATTTAATCATCGTACGACAACTTAGAATATCTTACGACTCTGTATGCCACATTAGCACCTTGAAAAGCATGTTACTATAATGTACGATACTCACAACTCGTAACAACACCTTACAATACCGTAAGTAAACATTAAAATCCATAATAAACCTAATGAATTCGTCCGAGTCTTTTGAACATCGTATTACTAGTTAGGACATCTTTAGACTCTATATGACTTATTAGCACGTTGAAAAGCACGTAAGTATGACGTAGGACGCCTTAAAGCTGCAAACAACACCTTACAACACCGTATGAAACCATAAAACTCCATAATAAACCTAATGAAACTGTCCAAGTCCTTTCAAGATCGTACGATAACATCAGGACTTGTTATGACACTGTATGCGACATTAGCAACATGAAAAGCAATTTATAATAATTTAGGACGCGTTACAACTTCTAAGAACACCTTACATCACCGTTCGAAAGATTAAAACTCCATAATAAACCTAATGAATTCCTCCGAGTCATTTAATCATCGTACGACAACTTAGAATATCTTACGACTCTGTATGCCACATTAGCACCTTGAAAAGCATGTTACTATAATGTACGATACTCACAACTCGTAACAACACCTTACAATACCGTAAGTAAACATTAAAATCCATAATAAACCTAATGAATTCGTCCGAGTCTTTTTGAACATCGTAATTCAAGTTAGGAAATCTTTAGACTCTATATGACATATTAGCACGTTGAAAAGCACGTAAGTATGACGTAGGACGCCTTAAAGCTGCAAACAACACCTTACAACACCGTATGAAACCATAAAACTCCATAATAAACCTAATGAAACTACCCAAGTCCTTTCAAGATCGTACGATAACATCAGGACTTGTTACGACACTGTATGCGACATTAGCAACATGAAAATCAATTTATAATAATGTAGGACGCGTTACAACTTCTAAGAACACCTTACATCACCGTTCGAAAGATTAAAACTCCATAATAAACCTAATGAATTCCTCCGAGTCATTTAATCATCGTACGACAACTTAGAATATCTTACGACTCTGTATGCCACATTAGCACCTTGAAAAGCATGTTACTATAATGTACGATACTCACAACTCGTAACAACACCTTACAATACCGTAAGTAAACATTAAAATCCATAATAAACCTAATGAATTCGTCCGAGTCTTTTTGAACATCGTATTACAAGTTAGGATATCTTTAGACTCTATATGACATATTAGCACGTTGAAAAGCACGTAAGTATGACGTAGGACGCCTTAAAGCTGCAAACAACACCTTACAACACCGTATGAAACCATAAAACTCCGTAATAAACCTAATGAAATTGTGCAAGTCCTTTCAAGATCGTACGATAACATCAGGACTTGTTACGACACTTTATGCGACATTAGCAACATGAAAAGCAATTTATAATAATGTAGGACGCGTTACAACTTCTAAGAACACCTTACATCACCGTTCGAAAGATTAAAACTCCATAATAAACCTAATGAATTCCTCCGAGTCATTTAATCATCGTACGACAACTTAGAATATCTTACGACTCTGTATCCCACATTAGCACCTTGAAAAGCATGTTACTATAATGTACGATACTCACAACTCGTAACAACACCTTACAATACCGTAAGTAAACATTAAAATCCATAATAAACCTAATGAATTCGTCCGAGTCTTTTGAACATCGTATTACTAGTTAGGACATCTTTAGACTCTATATGACTTATTAGCACGTTGAAAAGCACGTAAGTATGACGTAGGACGCCTTAAAGCTGCAAACAACACCTTACAACACCGTATGAAACCATAAAACTCCATAATAAACCTAATGAAACTGTCCAAGTCCTTTCAAGATCGTACGATAACATCAGGACTTGTTATGACATTGTATGCGACATTAGCAACATGAAAAGCAATTTATAATAATTTAGGACGCGTTACAACTTCTAAGAACACCTTACATCACCGTTCGAAAGATTAAAACTCCATAATAAACCTAATGAATTCCTCCGAGTCATTTAATCATCGTACGACAACTTAGAATATCTTACGACTCTGTATGCCACATTAGCACCTTGAAAAGCATGTTACTATAATGTACGATACTCACAACTCGTAACAACACCTTACAATACCGTAAGTAAACATTAAAATCCATAATAAACCTAATGAATTCGTCCGAGTCTTTTGAACATCGTATTACTAGTTAGGACATATTTAGACTCTATATGACTTATTAGCACGTTGAAAAGCACGTAAGTATGACGTAGGACGCCTTAAAGCTGCAAACAACACCTTACAACACCGTATGAAACCATAAAACTCCATAATAAACCTAATGAAAATGTCCAAGTCCTTTCAAGATCGTACGATAACATCAGGACTTGTTACGACACTGTATGCGACATTAGCAACATGAAAATCAATTTATAATAATGTAGGACGCGTTACAACTTCTAAGAACACCTTACATCACCGTTCGAAAGATTAAAACTCCATAATAAACCTAATGAATTCCTCCGAGTCATTTAATCATCGTACGACAACTTAGAATATCTTACGACTCTGTATGCCACATTAGCACCTTGAAAAGCATGTTACTATAATGTACGATACTCACAACTCGTAACAACACCTTACAATACCGTAAGTAAACATTAAAATCCATAATAAACCTAATGAATTCGTCCGAGTCTTTTGAACATCGTATTACTAGTTAGGACATATTTAGACTCTATATGACTTATTAGCACGTTGAAAAGCACGTAAGTATGACGTAGGACGCCTTAAAGCTGCAAACAACACCTTACAACACCGTATGAAACCATAAAACTCCATAATAAACCTAATGAAACTGTCCAAGTCCTTTCAAGATCGTACGATAACATCAGGACTTGTTACGACACTGTATGCGACATTAGCAACATGAAAATCAATTTATAATAATGTAGGACGCGTTACAACTTCTAAGAACACCTTACATCACCGTTCGAAAGATTAAAACTCCATAATAAACCTAATGAATTCCTCCGAGTCATTTAATCATCGTACGACAACTTAGAATATCTTACGACTCTGTATGCCACATTAGCACCTTGAAAAGCATGTTACTATAATGTACGATACTCACAACTCGTAACAACACCTTACAATACCGTAAGTAAACATTAAAATCCATAATAAACCTAATGAATTCGTCCGAGTCTTTTTGAACATCGTATTACAAGTTAGGATATCTTTAGACTCTATATGACATATTAGCACGTTGAAAAGCACGTAAGTATGACGTAGGACGCCTTAAAGCTGCAAACAACACCTTACAACACCGTATGAAACCATAAAACTCCATAATAAACCTAATGAAACTGTCCAAGTCCTTTCAAGATCGTACGATAACATCAGGACTTGTTATGACACTGTATGCGACATTAGCAACATGAAAAGCAATTTATAATAATTTAGGACGCGTTACAACTTCTAAGAACACCTTACATCACCGTTCGAAAGATTAAAACTCCATAATAAACCTAATGAATTCCTCCGAGTCATTTAATCATCGTACGACAACTTAGAATATCTTACGACTCTGTATGCCATATTAGCACCTTGAAAAGCATGTTACTATAATGTACGATACTCACAACTCGTAACAACACCTTACAATACCGTAAGTAAACATTAAAATCCATAATAAAGCTAATGAATTCGTCCGAGTCTTTTGAACATCGTATTACTAGTTAGGACATATTTAGACTCTATATGACTTATTAGCACGTTGAAAAGCACGTAAGTATGACGTAGGACGCCTTAAAGCTGCAAACAACACCTTACAACACCGTATGAAACCATAAAACTCCATAATAAACCTAATGAAACTGTCCAAGTCCTTTCAAGATCGTACGATAACATCAGGACTTGTTACGACACTGTATGCGACATTAGCAACATGAAAATCAATTTATAATAATGTAGGACGCGTTACAACTTCTAAGAACACCTTACATCACCGTTCGAAAGATTAAAACTCCATAATAAACCTAATGAATTCCTCCGAGTCATTTAATCATCGTACGACAACTTAGAATATCTTACGACTCTGTATGCCACATTAGCACCTTGAAAAGCATGTTACTATAATGTACGATACTCACAACTCGTAACAACACCTTACAATACCGTAAGTAAACATTAAAATCCATAATAAACCTAATGAATTCGTCCGAGTCTTTTTGAACATCGTATTACAAGTTAGGATATCTTTAGACTCTATATGACATATTAGCACGTTGAAAAGCACGTAAGTATGACGTAGGACGCCTTAAAGCTGCAAACAACACCTTACAACACCGTATGAAACCATAAAACTCCATAATAAACCTAATGAAACTGTCCAAGTCCTTTCAAGATCGTACGGTAACATCAGGACTTGTTACGACACTGTATGCGACATTAGCAACATGAAAATCAATTTATAATAATGTAGGACGCGTTACAACTTCTAAGAACACCTTACATCACCGTTCGAAAGATTAAAACTCCATAATAAACCTAATGAATTCCTCCGAGTCATTTAATCATCGTACGACAACTTAGAATATCTTACGACTCTGTATGCCACATTAGCACCTTGAAAAGCATGTTACTATAATGTACGATACTCACAACTCGTAACAACACCTTACAATACCGTAAGTAAACATTAAAATCCATAATAAACCTAATGAATTCGTCCGAGTCTTTTTGAACATCGTATTACAAGTTAGGATATCTTTAGACTCTATATGACATATTAGCACGTTGAAAAGCACGTAAGTATGACGTAGGACGCCTTAAAGCTGCAAACAACACCTTACAACACCGTATGAAACCATAAAACTCCATAATAAACCTAATGAAACTGTCCAAGTCCTTTCAAGATCGTACGATAACATCAGGACTTGTTATGACACTGTATGCGACATTAGCAACATGAAAAGCAATTTATAATAATTTAGGACGCGTTACAACTTCTAAGAACACCTTACATCACCGTTCGAAAGATTAAAACTCCATAATAAACCTAATGAATTCCTCCGAGTCATTTAATCATCGTACGACAACTTAGAATATCTTACGACTCTGTATGCCAAATTAGCACCTTGAAAAGCATGTTACTATAATGTACGATACTCACAACTCGTAACAACACCTTACAATACCGTAAGTAAACATTAAAATCCATAATAAACCTAATGAATTCGTCCGAGTCTTTTGAACATCGTATTACTAGTTAGGACATCTTTAGACTCTATATGACTTATTAGCACGTTGAAAAGCACGTAAGTATGACGTAGGACGCCTTAAAGCTGCAAACAACACCTTACAACACCGTATGAAACCATAAAACTCCATAATAAACCAAATGAAACTGTCCAAGTCCTTTCAAGATCGTACGATAACATCAGGACTTGTTATGACATTGTATGCGACATTAGCAACATGAAAAGCAATTTATAATAATTTAGGACGCGTTACAACTTCTAAGAACACCTTACATCACCGTTCGAAAGATTAAAACTCCATAATAAACCTAATGAATTCCTCCGAGTCATTTAATCATCGTACGACAACTTAGAATATCTTACGACTCTGTATGCCACATTAGCACCTTGAAAAGCATGTTACTATAATGTACGATACTCACAACTCGTAAAAACACCTTACAATACCGTAAGTAAACATTAAAATCCATAATAAACCTAATGAATTCGTCCGAGTCTTTTGAACATCGTATTACTAGTTAGGACATATTTAGACTCTATATGACTTATTAGCACGTTGAAAAGCACGTAAGTATGACGTAGGACGCCTTAAAGCTGCAAACAACACCTTACAACACCGTATGAAACCATAAAACTCCATAATAAACCTAATGAAACTGTCCAAGTCCTTTCAAGATCGTACGATAACATCAGGACTTGTTACGACACTGTATGCGACATTAGCAACATGAAAATCAATTTATAATAATGTAGGACGCGTTACAACTTCTAAGAACACCTTACATCACCGTTCGAAAGATTAAAACTCCATAATAAACCTAATGAATTCCTCCGAGTCATTTAATCATCGTACGACAACTTAGAATATCTTACGACTCTGTATGCCACATTAGCACCTTGAAAAGCATGTTACTATAATGTACGATACTCACAACTCGTAACAACACCTTACAATACCGTAAGTAAACATTAAAATCCATAATAAACCTAATGAATTCGTCCGAGTCTTTTTGAACATCGTATTACAAGTTAGGATATCTTTAGACTCTATATGACATATTAGCACGTTGAAAAGCACGTAAGTATGACGTAGGACGCCTTAAAGCTGCAAACAACACCTTACAACACCGTATGAAACCATAAAACTCCATAATAAACCTAATGAAACTGTCCAAGTCCTTTCAAGATCGTACGATAACATCAGGACTTGTTATGACACTGTATGCGACATTAGCAACATGAAAAACAATTTATAATAATTTAGGACGCGTTACAACTTCTAAGAACACCTTACATCACCGTTCGAAAGATTAAAACTCCATAATAAACCTAATGAATTCCTCCGAGTCATTTAATCATCGTACGACAACTTAGAATATCTTACGACTCTGTATGCCATATTAGCACCTTGAAAAGCATGTTACTATAATGTACGATACTCACAACTCGTAACAACACCTTACAATACCGTAAGTAAACATTAAAATCCATAATAAAGCTAATGAATTCGTCCGAGTCTTTTGAACATCGTATTACTAGTTAGGACATATTTAGACTCTATATGACTTATTAGCACGTTGAAAAGCACGTAAGTATGACGTAGGACGCCTTAAAGCTGCAAACAACACCTTACAACACCGTATGAAACCATAAAACTCCATAATAAACCTAATGAAACTGTCCAAGTCCTTTCAAGATCGTACGATAACATCAGGACTTGTTACGACACTGTATGCGACATTAGCAACATGAAAATCAATTTATAATAATGTAGGACGCGTTACAACTTCTAAGAACACCTTACATCACCGTTCGAAAGATTAAAACTCCATAATAAACCTAATGAATTCCTCCGAGTCATTTAATCATCGTACGAGAACTTAGAATATCTTACGACTCTGTATGCCATATTAGCACCTTGAAAAGCATGTTACTATAATGTACGATACTCACAACTCGTAACAACACCTTACAATACCGTAAGTAAACATTAAAATCCATAATAAAGCTAATGAATTCGTCCGAGTCTTTTGAACATCGTATTACTAGTTAGGACATATTTAGACTCTATATGACTTATTAGCACGTTGAAAAGCACGTAAGTATGACGTAGGACGCCTTAAAGCTGCAAACAACACCTTACAACACCGTATGAAACCATAAAACTCCATAATAAACCTAATGAAACTGTCCAAGTCCTTTCAAGATCGTACGATAACATCAGGACTTGTTACGACACTGTATGCGACATTAGCAACATGAAAATCAATTTATAATAATGTAGGACGCGTTACAACTTCTAAGAACACCTTACATCACCGTTCGAAAGATTAAAACTCCATAATAAACCTAATGAATTCCTCCGAGTCATTTAATCATCGTACGACAACTTAGAATATCTTACGACTCTGTATGCCACATTAGCACCTTGAAAAGCATGTTACTATAATGTACGATACTCACAACTCGTAACAACACCTTACAATACCGTAAGTAAACATTAAAATCCATAATAAACCTAATGAATTCGTCCGAGTCTTTTTGAACATCGTATTACAAGTTAGGATATCTTTAGATTCTATATGACATATTAGCACGTTGAAAAGCACGTAAGTATGACGTAGGACGCCTTAAAGCTGCAAACAACACCTTACAACACTGTATGAAACCATAAAACTCCATAATAAACCTAATGAAACTGTCCAAGTCCTTTCAAGATCGTACGATAACATCAGGACTTGTTACGACACTGTATGCGACATTAGCAACATGAAAATAAATTTATAATAATGTAGGACGCGTTACAACTTCTAAGAACACCTTACATCACCGTTCGAAAGATTAAAACTCCATAATAAACCTAATGAATTCCTCCGAGTCATTTAATCATCGTACGACAACTTAGAATATCTTACGACTCTGTATGCCACATTAGCACCTTGAAAAGCATGTTACTATAATGTACGATACTCACAACTCGTAACAACACCTTACAATACCGTAAGTAAACATTAAAATCCATAATAAACCTAATGAATTCGTCCGAGTCTTTTTGAACATCGTATTACAAGTTAGGATATCTTTAGACTCTATATGACATATTAGCACGTTGAAAAGCACGTAAGTATGACGTAGGACGCCTTAAAGCTGCAAACAACACCTTACCACACCGTATGAAACCATAAAACTCCATAATAAACCTAATGAAACTGTCCAAGTCCTTTCAAGATCGTACGATAACATCAGGACTTGTTATGACACTGTATGCGACATTAGCAACATGAAAAGCAATTTATAATAATTTAGGACGCGTTACAACTTCTAAGAACACCTTACATCACCGTTCGAAAGATTAAAACTCCATAATAAACCTAATGAATTCCTCCGAGTCATTTAATCATCGTACGACAACTTAGAATATCTTACGACTCTGTATGCCAAATTAGCACCTTGAAAAGCATGTTACTATAATGTACGATACTCACAACTCGTAACAACACCTTACAATACCGTAAGTAAACATTAAAATCCATAATAAAGCTAATGAATTCGTCCGAGTCTTTTGAACATCGTATTACTAGTTAAGACATATTTAGACTCTATATGACTTATTAGCACGTTGAAAAGCACGTAAGTATGACGTAGGACGCCTTAAAGCTGCAAACAACACCTTACAACACCGTATGAAACCATAAAACTCCATAATAAACCTAATGAAACTGTCCAAGTCCTTTCAAGATCGTACGATAACATCAGGACTTGTTACGACACTGTATGCGACATTAGCAACATGAAAATCAATTTATAATAATGTAGGACGCGTTACAACTTCTAAGAACACCTTACATCACCGTTCGAAAGATTAAAACTCCATGATAAACCTAATGAATTCCTCCGAGTCATTTAATCATCGTACGACAACTTAGAATATCTTACGACTCTGTATGCCACATTAGCACCTTGAAAAGCATGTTACTATAATGTACGATACTCACAACTCGTAACAACACCTTACAATACCGTAAGTAAACATTAAAATCCATAATAAACCTAATGAATTCGTCCGAGTCTTTTTGAACATCGTATTACAAGTTAGGATATCTTTAGACTCTATATGACATATTAGCACGTTGAAAAGCACGTAAGTATGACGTAGGACGCCTTAAAGCTGCAAACAACACCTTACAACACCGTATGAAACCATAAAACTCCGTAATAAACCTAATGAAATTGTGCAAGTCCTTTCAAGATCGTACGATAACATCAGGACTTGTTACGACACTTTATGCGACATTAGCAACATGAAAAGCAATTTATAATAATGTAGGACGCGTTACAACTTCTAAGAACACCTTACATCACCGTTCGAAAGATTAAAACTCCATAATAAACCTAATGAATTCCTCCGAGTCATTTAATCATCGTACGACAACTTAGAATATCTTACGACTCTGTATGCCACATTAGCACCTTGAAAAGCATGTTACTATAATGTACGATACTCACAACTCGTAACAACACCTTACAATACCGTAAGTAAACATTAAAATCCATAATAAACCTAATGAATTCGTCCGAGTCTTTTGAACATCGTATTACTAGTTAGGACATCTTTAGACTCTATATGACTTATTAGCACGTTGAAAAGCACGTAAGTATGACGTAGGACGCCTTAAAGCTGCAAACAACACCTTACAACACCGTATGAAACCATAAAACTCCATAATAAACCTAATGAAACTGTCCAAGTCCTTTCAAGATCGTACGATAACATCAGGACTTGTTATGACACTGTATGCGACATTAGCAACATGAAAAGCAATTTATAATAATTTAGGACGCGTTACAACTTCTAAGAACACCTTACATTACCGTTCGGAAGAGTAAAACTCCATAATAAACCTAATGAATTCCTCCGAGTCATTTAATCATCGTACGAAAAGTTAGAATATCTTACGACTCTGTATGCCACATTAGCACCTTGAAAAGCATGTTACTATAATGTACGATACTCACAACTCGTAACAACACCTTACAATACCGTAAGTAAACATTAAAATCCATAATAAACCTAATGAATTCGTCCGAGTCTTTTGAACATCGTATTACTAGTTAGGACATCTTTAGACTCTATATGACTTATTAGCACGTTGAAAAGAACGTAAGTATGACGTAGGACGCCTTAAAGCTGCAAACAACACCTTACAACACCGTATGAAACCATAAAACTCCATAATAAACCTAATGAAACTGTCCAAGTCCTTTCAAGATCTTACGATAACATCAGGACTTGTTATGACACTGTATGCGACATTAGCAACATGAAAAGCAATTTATAATAATTTAGGACGCGTTACAACTTCTAAGAACACCTTACATCACCGTTCGAAAGATTAAAACTCCATAATAAACCTAATGAATTCCTCCGAGTCATTTAATCATCGTACGACAACTTAGAATATCTTACGACTCTGTATGCCACATTAGCACCTTGAAAAGCATGTTACTATAATGTACGATACTCACAACTCGTAACAACACCTTACAATACCGTAAGTAAACATTAAAATCCATAATAAACCTAATGAATTCGTCCGAGTCTTTTGAACATCGTATTACTAGTTAGGACATCTTTAGACTCTATATGACTTATTAGCACGTTGAAAAGAACGTAAGTATGACGTAGGACGCCTTAAAGCTGCAAACAACACCTTACAACACCGTATGAAACCATAAAACTCCATAATAAACCTAATGAAACTGTCCAAGTCCTTTCAAGATCTTACGATAACATCAGGACTTGTTATGACAATGTATGCGACATTAGCAACATGAAAAGCAATTTATAATAATTTAGGACGCGTTACAACTTCTAAGAACACCTTACATCACCGTTCGAAAGATTAAAACTCCATAATAAACCTAATGAATTCCTCCGAGTCATTTAATCATCATACGACAACTTAGAATATCTTACGACTCTGTATGCCACATTAGCACCTTGAAAAGCATGTTACTATAATGTACGATACTCACAACTCGTAACAACACCTTACAATACCGTAAGTAAACATTAAAATCCATAATAAACCTAATGAATTCGTCCGAGTCTTTTGAACATCGTATTACTAGTTAGGACATCTTTAGACTCTATATGACTTATTAGCACGTTGAAAAGCACGTAAGTATGACGTAGGACGCCTTAAAGCTGCAAACAACACCTTACAACACAGTATCAAACCATAAAACTCCATAATAAACCTAATGAAACTGTCCAAGTCCTTTCAAGATCTTACGATAACATCAGGACTTGTTATGACACTGTATGCGACATTAGCAACATGAAAAGCAATTTATAATAATTTAGGACGCGTTACAACTTCTAAGAACACCTTACATCACCGTTCGAAAGACTAAAACTCCATAATAAACCTAATGAATTCCTCCGAGTCATTTAATCATCGTACGGCAACTTAGAATTTCTTACGACTCTGTATGCCACATTAGCACCTTGAAAAGCATGTTACTATAATGTACGATACTCACAACTCGTAACAACACCTTACAATACCGTAAGTAAACATTAAAATCCATAATAAAACTAATGAATTCGTCCGAGTCTTTTGAACATCGTATTACTAGTTAGGACATCTTTAGACTCTATATGACTTATTAGCACGTTGAAAAGCACGTAAGTATGACGTAGGACGCCTTAAAGCTGCAAACAACACCTTACAACACCGTATGAAACCATAAAACTCCATAATAAACCTAATGAAACTGTCCAAGTCCTTTCAAGATCGTACGATAACATCAGGACTTGTTATGACACTGTATGCGACATTAGCAACATGAAAAACAATTTATAATAATTTAGGACGCGTTACAACTTCTAAGAACACCTTACATTACCGTTCGAAAGAGTAAAACTCCATAATAAACCTAATGAATTCCTCCGAGTCATTTAATCATCGTACGACAACTTAGAATATCTTACGACTCTGTATGCCACATTAGCACCTTGAAAAGCATGTTACTATAATGTACGATACTCACAACTCGTAACAACACCTTACAATACCGTAAGTAAACATTAAAATCCATAATAAACCTAATGAATTCGTCCGAGTCTTTTGAACATCGTATTACTAGTTAGGACATCTTTAGACTCTATATGACTTATTAGCACGTTGAAAAGAACGTAAGTATGACGTAGGACGCCTTAAAGCTGCAAACAACACCTTACAACACCGTATGAAACCACAAAACTCCATAATAAACCTAATGAAACTGTCCAAGTCCTTTCAAGATCTTACGATAACATCAGGACTTGTTATGACACTGTATGCGACATTAGCAACATGAAAAGCAATTTATAATAATTTAGGACGCGTTACAACTTCTAAGAACACCTTACATCACCGTTCGAAAGATTAAAACTCCATAATAAACCTAATGAATTCCTCCGAGTCATTTAATCATCGTACGACAACTTAGAATATCTTACGACTCTGTATGCCACATTAGCACCTTGAAAAGCATGTTACTATAATGTACGATACTCACAACTCGTAACAACACCTTACAATACCGTAAGTAAACATTAAAATCCATAATAAACCTAATGAATTCGTCCGAGTCTTTTGAACATCGTATTACTAGTTAGGACATCTTTAGACTCTATATGACTTATTAGCACGTTGAAAAGAACGTAAGTATGACGTAGGACGCCTTAAAGCTGCAAACAACACCTTACAACACCGTATGAAACCATAAAACTCCATAATAAACCTAATGAAACTGTCCAAGTCCTTTCAAGATCTTACGATAACATCAGGACTTGTTATGACAATGTATGCGACATTAGCAACATGAAAAGCAATTTATAATAATTTAGGACGCGTTACAACTTCTAAGAACACCTTACATCACCGTTCGAAAGATTAAAACTCCATAATAAACCTAATGAATTCCTCCGAGTCATTTAATCATCGTACGACAACTTAGAATATCTTACGACTCTGTATGCCACATTAGCACCTTGAAAAGCATGTTACTATAATGTACGATACTCACAACTCGTAACAACACCTTAAAATACCGTAAGTAAACATTAAAATCCATAATAAACCTAATGAATTCGTCCGAGTCTTTTGAACATCGTATTACTAGTTAGGACATCTTTAGACTCTATATGACTTATTAGCACGTTGAAAAGCACGTAAGTATGACGTAGGACGCCTTAAAGCTGCAAACAACACCTTACAACACAGTATCAAACCATAAAACTCCATAATAAACCTAATGAAACTGTCCAAGTCCTTTCAAGATCTTACGATAACATCAGGACTTGTTATGACACTGTATGCGACATTAGCAACATGAAAAGCAATTTATAATAATTTAGGACGCGTTACAACTTCTAAGAACACCTTACATCACCGTTCGAAAGATTAAAACTCCATAATAAACCTAATGAATTCCTCCGAGTCATTTAATCATCGTACGACAACTTAGAATATCTTACGACTCTGTATGCCACATTAGCACCTTGAAAAGCATGTTACTATAATGTACGATACTCACAACTCGTAACAACACCTTACAATACCGTAAGTAAACATTAAAATCCATAATAAACCTAATGAATTCGTCCGAGTCTTTTGAACATCGTATTACTAGTTAGGACATCTTTAGACTCTATATGACTTATTAGCACGTTGAAAAGAACGTAAGTATGACGTAGGACGCCTTAAAGCTGCAAACAACACCTTACAACACCGTATGAAACCATAAAACTCCATAATAAACCTAATGAAACTGTCCAAGTCCTTTCAAGATCTTACGATAACATCAGGACTTGTTATGACAATGTATGCGACATTAGCAACATGAAAAGCAATTTATAATAATTTAGGACGCGTTACAACTTCTAAGAACACCTTACATCACCGTTCGAAAGATTAAAACTCCATAATAAACCTAATGAATTCCTCCGAGTCATTTAATCATCGTACGACAACTTAGAATATCTTACGACTCTGTATGCCACATTAGCACCTTGAAAAGCATGTTACTATAATGTACGATACTCACAACTCGTAACAACACCATACAATACCGTAAGTAAACATTAAAATCCATAATAAACCTAATGAATTCGTCCGAGTCTTTTGAACATCGTATTACTAGTTAGGACATCTTTAGACTCTATATGACTTATTAGCACGTTGAAAAGCACGTAAGTATGACGTAGGACGCCTTAAAGCTGCAAACAACACCTTACAACACAGTATCAAACCATAAAACTCCATAATAAACCTAATGAAACTGTCCAAGTCCTTTCAAGATCTTACGATAACATCAGGACTTGTTATGACACTGTATGCGACATTAGCAACATGAAAAGCAATTTATAATAATTTAGGACGCGTTACAACTTCTAAGAACACCTTACATCACCGTTCGAAAGATTAAAACTCCATAATAAACCTAATGAATTCCTCCGAGTCATTTAATCATCGTACGGCAACTTAGAATTTCTTACGACTCTGTATGCCACATTAGCACCTTGAAAAGCATGTTACTATAATGTACGATACTCACAACTCGTAACAACACCTTACAATACCGTAAATAAACATTAAAATCCATAATAAACCTAATGAATTCGTCCGAGTCTTTTTGAACATCGTAATTCAAGTTAGGAAATCTTTAGACTCTATATGACATATTAGCACGTTGAAAAGCACGTAAGTATGACGTAGGACGCCTTAAAGCTGCAAACAACACCTTACAACACCGTATGAAACCATAAAACTCCATAATAAACCTAATGAAATTGTCCAATTCCTTTCAAGATCGTACGATAACATCAGGACTTGTTACGACACTGTATGCGACATTAGCAACATGAAAAGCAATTTATAATAATGTAGGACGCGTTACAACTTCTAAGAACACCTTACATTACCGTTCGAAAGATTAAAACTCCATAATAAACCTAATGAATTCCTCTGAGTCATTTAATCATCGTACGACAACTTAGAATATCTTACGACTCTGTATGCCACATTAGCACCTTGAAAAGCATGTTACTATAATGTACGATACTCACAACTCGTAACAACACCTTACAATACCGTAAGTAAACATTAAAATCCATAATAAACCTAATGAATTCGTCCGAGTCTTTTGAACATCGTATTACTAGTTAGGACATCTTTAGACTCTATATGACTTATTAGCACGTTGAAAAGAACGTAAGTATGACGTAGGACGCCTTAAAGCTGCAAACAACACCTTACAACACCGTATGAAACCATAAAACTCCATAATAAACCTAATGAAACTGTCCAAGTCCTTTCAAGATCTTACGATAACATCAGGACTTGTTATGACACTGTATGCGACATTAGCAACATGAAAAGCAATTTATAATAATTTAGGACGCGTTACAACTTCTAAGAACACCTTACATCACCGTTCGAAAGATTAAAACTACATAATAAACCTAATGAATTCCTCCGAGTCATTTAATCATCGTACGACAACTTAGAATATCTTACGACTCTGTATGCCACATTAGCACCTTGAAAAGCATGTTACTATAATGTACGATACTCACAACTCGTAACAACACCTTACAATACCGTAAGTAAACATTAAAATCCATTATAAACCTAATGAATTCGTCCGAGTCTTTTGAACATCGTATTACTAGTTAGGACATCTTTAGACTCTATATGACTTATTAGCACGTTGAAAAGCACGTAAGTATGACGTAGGACGCCTTAAAGCTGCAAACAACACCTTACAACACAGTATCAAACCATAAAACTCCATAATAAACCTAATGAAACTGTCCAAGTCCTTTCAAGATCTTACGATAACATCAGGACTTGTTATGACACTGTATGCGACATTAGCAACATGAAAAGCAATTTATAATAATTTAGGACGCGTTACAACTTCTAAGAACACCTTACATCACCGTTCGAAAGATTAAAACTCCATAATAAACCTAATGAATTCCTCCGAGTCATTTAATCATCGTACGGCAACTTAGAATTTCTTACGACTCTGTATGCCACATTAGCACCTTGAAAAGCATGTTACTATAATGTACGATACTCACAACTCGTAACAACACCTTACAATACCGTAAATAAACATTAAAATCCATAATAAACCTAATGAATTCGTCCGAGTCTTTTTGAACATCGTAATTCAAGTTAGGAAATCTTTAGACTCTATATGACATATTAGCACGTTGAAAAGCACGTAAGTATGACGTAGGACGCCTTAAAGCTGCAAACAACACCTTACAACACCGTATGAAACCATAAAACTCCATAATAAACCTAATGAAATTGTCCAATTCCTTTCAAGATCGTACGATAACATCAGGACTTGTTACGACACTGTATGCGACATTAGCAACATGAAAAGCAATTTATAATAATGTAGGACGCGTTACAACTTCTAAGAACACCTTACATTACCGTTCGAAAGATTAAAACTCCATAATAAACCTAATGAATTCCTCTGAGTCATTTAATCATCGTACGACAACTTAGAATATCTTACGACTCTGTATGCCACATTAGCACCTTGAAAAGCATGTTACTATAATGTACGATACTCACAACTCGTAACAACACCTTACAATACCGTAAGTAAACATTAAAATCCATAATAAACCTAATGAATTCTTCCGAGTCTTTTGAACATCGTATTACTAGTTAGGACATCTTTAGACTCTATATGACTTATTAGCACGTTGAAAAGAACGTAAGTATGACGTAGGACGCCTTAAAGCTGCAAACAACACCTTACAACACCGTATGAAACCATAAAACTCCATAATAAACCTAATGAAACTGTCCAAGTCCTTTCAAGATCTTACGATAACATCAGGACTTGTTATGACACTGTATGCGACATTAGCAACATGAAAAGCAATTTATAATAATTTAGGACGCGTTACAACTTCTAAGAACACCTTACATCACCGTTCGAAAGATTAAAACTACATAATAAACCTAATGAATTCCTCCGAGTCATTTAATCATCGTACGACAACTTAGAATATCTTACAACTCTGTATGCCACATTAGCACCTTGAAAAGCATGTTACTATAATGTACGATACTCACAACTCGTAACAACACCTTACAATACCGTAAGTAAACATTAAAATCCATAATAAACCTAATGAATTCGTCCGAGTCTTTTGAACATCGTATTACTAGTTAGGACATCTTTAGACTCTATATGACTTATTAGCACGTTGAAAAGCACGTAAGTATGACGTAGGACGCCTTAAAGCTGCAAACAACACCTTATAACACAGTATGAAACCATAAAACTCCATAATAAACCTAATGAAACTGTCCAAGTCCTTTCAAGATCTTACGATAACATCAGGACTTGTTATGACACTGTATGCGACATTAGCAACATGAAAAGCAATTTATAATAATTTAGGACGCGTTACAACTTCTAAGAACACCTTACATCACTGTTCGAAAGATTAAAACTCCATAATAAACCTAATGAATTCCTCCGAGTCATTTAATCATCGTACGACAACTTAGAATATCTTACGACTCTGTATGCCACATTAGCACCTTGAAAAGCATGTTACTATAATGTACGATACTCACAACTCGTAACAACACCTTACAATACCGTAAGTAAACATTAAAATCCATAATAAACCTAATGAATTCGTCCGAGTCTTTTGAACATCGTATTACTAGTTAGGACATCTTTAGACTCTATATGACTTATTAGCACGTTGAAAAGCACGTAAGTATGACGTAGGACGCCTTAAAGCTGCAAACAACACCTTACAACACAGTATGAAACCATAAAACTCCATAATAAACCTAATGAAACTGTCCAAGTCCTTTCAAGATCTTACGATAACATCAGGACTTGTTATGACACTGTATGCGACATTAGCAACATGAAAAGCAATTTATAATAATTTAGGACGCGTTACAACTTCTAAGAACACCTTACATCACCGTTCGAAAGATTAAAACTCCATAATAAACCTAATGAATTCCTCCGAGTCATTTAATCATCGTACGGCAACTTAGAATATCTTACGACTCTGTATGCCACATTAGCACCTTGAAAAGCATGTTACTATAATGTACGATACTCACAACTCGTAACAACACCTTACAATACCGTAAATAAACATTAAAATCCATAATAAACCTAATGAATTCGTCCGAGTCTTTTTGAACATCGTAATTCAAGTTAGGAAATCTTTAGACTCTATATGACATATTAGCACGTTGAAAAGCACGTAAGTATGACGTAGGACGCCTTAAAGCTGCAAACAACACCTTACAACACCGTATGAAACCATAAAACTCCATAATAAACCTAATGAAATTGTCCAATTCCTTTCAAGATCGTACGATAACATCAGGACTTGTTACGACACTGTATGCGACATTAGCAACATGAAAAGCAATTTATAATAATTTAGGACGCGTTACAACTTCTAAGAACACCTTACATCACCGTTCGAAAGATTAAAACTCCATAATAAACCTAATGAATTCCTCCGAGTCATTTAATCATCGTACGACAACTTAGAATATCTTACGACTCTGTATGCCACATTAGCACCTTGAAAAGCATGTTACTATAATGTACGATACTCACAACTCGTAACAACACCTTACAATACCGTAAGTAAACATTAAAATCCATAATAAACCTAATGAATTCGTCCGAGTCTTTTGAACATCGTATTACTAGTTAGGACATCTTTAGACTCTATATGACTTATTAGCACGTTGAAAAGAACGTAAGTATGACGTAGGACGCCTTAAAGCTGCAAACAACACCTTACAACACCGTATGAAACCATAAAACTCCATAATAAACCTAATGAAACTGTCCAAGTCCTTTCAAGATCTTACGATAACATCAGGACTTGTTATGACAATGTATGCGACATTAGCAACATGAAAAGCAATTTATAATAATTTAGGACGCGTTACAACTTCTAAGAACACCTTACATCACCGTTCGAAAGATTAAAACTCCATAATAAACCTAATGAATTCCTCCGAGTCATTTAATCATCGTACGACAACTTAGAATATCTTACGACTCTGTATGCCACATTAGCACCTTGAAAAGCATGTTACTATAATGTACGATACTCACAACTCGTAACAACACCTTACAATACCGTAAGTAAACATTAAAATCCATAATAAACCTAATGAATTCGTCCGAGTCTTTTGAACATCGTATTACTAGTTAGGACATCTTTAGACTCTATATGACTTATTAGCACGTTGAAAAGCACGTAAGTATGACGTAGGACGCCTTAAAGCTGCAAACAACACCTTACAACACAGTATCAAACCATAAAACTCCATAATAAACCTAATGAAACTGTCCAAGTCCTTTCAAGATCTTACGATAACATCAGGACTTGTTATGACACTGTATGCGACATTAGCAACATGAAAAGCAATTTATAATAATTTAGGACGCGTTACAACTTCTAAGAACACCTTACATCACCGTTCGAAAGATTAAAACTCCATAATAAACCTAATGAATTCCTCCGAGTCATTTAATCATCGTACGGCAACTTAGAATTTCTTACGACTCTGTATGCCACATTAGCACCTTGAAAAGCATGTTACTATAATGTACGATACTCACAACTCGTAACAACACCTTACAATACCGTAAGTAAACATTAAAATCCATAATAAACCTAATGAATTCGTCCGAGTCTTTTGAACATCGTATTACTAGTTAGGACATCTTTAGACTCTATATGACTTATTAGCACGTTGAAAAGCACGTAAGTATGACGTAGGACGCCTTAAAGCTGCAAACAACACCTTACAACACAGTATGAAACCATAAAACTCCATAATAAACCTAATGAAACTGTCCAAGTCCTTTCAAGATCTTACGATAACATCAGGACTTGTTATGACACTGTATGCGACATTAGCAACATGAAAAGCAATTTATAATAATTTAGGACGCGTTACAACTTCTAAGAACACCTTACATCACCGTTCGAAAGATTAAAACTCCATAATAAACCTAATGAATTCCTCCGAGTCATTTAATCATCGTACGGCAACTTAGAATATCTTACGACTCTGTATGCCACATTAGCACCTTGAAAAGCATGTTACTATAATGTACGATACTCACAACTCGTAACAACACCTTACAATACCGTAAATAAACATTAAAATCCATAATAAACCTAATGAATTCGTCCGAGTCTTTTTGAACATCGTAATTCAAGTTAGGAAATCTTTAGACTCTATATGACATATTAGCACGTTGAAAAGCACGTAAGTATGACGTAGGACGCCTTAAAGCTGCAAACAACACCTTACAACACCGTATGAAACCATAAAACTCCATAATAAACCTAATGAAATTGTCCAATTCCTTTCAAGATCGTACGATAACATCAGGACTTGTTACGACACTGTATGCGACATTAGCAACATGAAAAGCAATTTATAATAATGTAGGACGCGTTACAACTTCTAAGAACACCTTACATTACCGTTCGAAAGATTAAAACTCCATAATAAACCTAATGAATTCCTCTGAGTCATTTAATCATCGTACGACAACTTAGAATATCTTACGACTCTGTATGCCACATTAGCACCTTGAAAAGCATGTTACTATAATGTACGATACTCACAACTCGTAACAACACCTTACAATACCGTAAGTAAACATTAAAATCCATAATAAACCTAATGAATTCGTCCGAGTCTTTTGAACATCGTATTACTAGTTAGGACATCTTTAGACTCTATATGACTTATTAGCACGTTGAAAAGAACGTAAGTATGACGTAGGACGCCTTAAAGCTGCAAACAACACCTTACAACACCGTATGAAACCATAAAACTCCATAATAAACCTAATGAAACTGTCCAAGTCCTTTCAAGATCTTACGATAACATCAGGACTTGTTATGACACTGTATGCGACATTAGCAACATGAAAAGCAATTTATAATAATTTAGGACGCGTTACAACTTCTAAGAACACCTTACATCACCGTTCGAAAGATTAAAACTACATAATAAACCTAATGAATTCCTCCGAGTCATTTAATCATCGTACGACAACTTAGAATATCTTACGACTCTGTATGCCACATTAGCACCTTGAAAAGCATGTTACTATAATGTACGATACTCACAACTCGTAACAACACCTTACAATACCGTAAGTAAACATTAAAATCCATAATAAACCTAATGAATTCGTCCGAGTCTTTTGAACATCGTATTACTAGTTAGGACATCTTTAGACTCTATATGACTTATTAGCACGTTGAAAAGCACGTAAGTATGACGTAGGACGCCTTAAAGCTGCAAACAACACCTTATAACACAGTATGAAACCATAAAACTCCATAATAAACCTAATGAAACTGTCCAAGTCCTTTCAAGATCTTACGATAACATCAGGACTTGTTATGACACTGTATGCGACATTAGCAACATGAAAAGCAATTTATAATAATTTAGGACGCGTTACAACTTCTAAGAACACCTTACATCACTGTTCGAAAGATTAAAACTCCATAATAAACCTAATGAATTCCTCCGAGTCATTTAATCATCGTACGACAACTTAGAATATCTTACGACTCTGTATGCCACATTAGCACCTTGAAAAGCATGTTACTATAATGTACGATACTCACAACTCGTAACAACACCTTACAATACCGTAAGTAAACATTAAAATCCATAATAAACCTAATGAATTCGTCCGAGTCTTTTGAACATCGTATTACTAGTTAGGACATCTTTAGACTCTATATGACTTATTAGCACGTTGAAAAGCACGTAAGTATGACGTAGGACGCCTTAAAGCTGCAAACAACACCTTACAACACAGTATGAAACCATAAAACTCCATAATAAACCTAATGAAACTGTCCAAGTCCTTTCAAGATCTTACGATAACATCAGGACTTGTTATGACACTGTATGCGACATTAGCAACATGAAAAGCAATTTATAATAATTTAGGACGCGTTACAACTTCTAAGAACACCTTACATCACCGTTCGAAAGATTAAAACTCCATAATAAACCTAATGAATTCCTCCGAGTCATTTAATCATCGTACGGCAACTTAGAATATCTTACGACTCTGTATGCCACATTAGCACCTTGAAAAGCATGTTACTATAATGTACGATACTCACAACTCGTAACAACACCTTACAATACCGTAAATAAACATTAAAATCCATAATAAACCTAATGAATTCGTCCGAGTCTTTTTGAACATCGTAATTCAAGTTAGGAAATCTTTAGACTCTATATGACATATTAGCACGTTGAAAAGCACGTAAGTATGACGTAGGACGCCTTAAAGCTGCAAACAACACCTTACAACACCGTATGAAACCATAAAACTCCATAATAAACCTAATGAAATTGTCCAATTCCTTTCAAGATCGTACGATAACATCAGGACTTGTTACGACACTGTATGCGACATTAGCAACATGAAAAGCAATTTATAATAATGTAGGACGCGTTACAACTTCTAAGAACACCTTACATTACCGTTCGAAAGATTAAAACTCCATAATAAACCTAATGAATTCCTCTGAGTCATTTAATCATCGTACGACAACTTAGAATATCTTACGACTCTGTATGCCACATTAGCACCTTGAAAAGCATGTTACTATAATGTACGATACTCACAACTCGTAACAACACCTTACAATACCGTAAGTAAACATTAAAATCCATAATAAACCTAATGAATTCGTCCGAGTTTTTTGAACATCGTATTACTAGTTAGGACATCTTTAGACTCTATATGACTTATTAGCACGTTGAAAAGAACGTAAGTATGACGTAGGACGCCTTAAAGCTGCAAACAACACCTTACAACACCGTATGAAACCATAAAACTCCATAATAAACCTAATGAAACTGTCCAAGTCCTTTCAAGATCTTACGATAACATCAGGACTTGTTATGACACTGTATGCGACATTAGCAACATGAAAAGCAATTTATAATAATTTAGGACGCGTTACAACTTCTAAGAACACCTTACATCACCGTTCGAAAGATTAAAACTACATAATAAACCTAATGAATTCCTCCGAGTCATTTAATCATCGTACGACAACTTAGAATATCTTACGACTCTGTATGCCACATTAGCACCTTGAAAAGCATGTTACTATAATGTACGATACTCACAACTCGTAACAACACCTTACAATACCGTAAGTAAACATTAAAATCCATAATAAACCTAATGAATTCGTCCGAGTCTTTTGAACATCGTATTACTAGTTAGGACATCTTTAGACTCTATATGACTTATTAGCACGTTGAAAAGCACGTAAGTATGACGTAGGACGCCTTAAAGCTGCAAACAACACCTTATAACACAGTATGAAACCATAAAACTCCATAATAAACCTAATGAAACTGTCCAAGTCCTTTCAAGATCTTACGATAACATCAGGACTTGTTATGACACTGTATGCGACATTAGCAACATGAAAAGCAATTTATAATAATTTAGGACGCGTTACAACTTCTAAGAACACCTTACATCACTGTTCGAAAGATTAAAACTCCATAATAAACCTAATGAATTCCTCCGAGTCATTTAATCATCGTACGACAACTTAGAATATCTTACTACTCTGTATGCCACATTAGCACCTTGAAAAGCATGTTACTATAATGTACGATACTCACAACTCGTAACAACACCTTACAATACCGTAAGTAAACATTAAAATCCATAATAAACCTAATGAATTCGTCCGAGTCTTTTGAACATCGTATTACTAGTTAGGACATCTTTAGACTCTATATGACTTATTAGCACGTTGAAAAGCACCTAAGTATGACGTAGGACGCCTTAAAGCTGCAAACAACACCTTACAACACAGTATGAAACCATAAAACTCCATAATAAACCTAATGAAACTGTCCAAGTCCTTTCAAGATCTTACGATAACATCAGGACTTGTTATGACACTGTATGCGACATTAGCAACATGAAAAGCAATTTATAATAATTTAGGACGCGTTACAACTTCTAAGAACACCTTACATCACCGTTCGAAAGATTAAAACTCCATAATAAACCTAATGAATTCCTCCGAGTCATTTAATCATCGTACGGCAACTTAGAATATCTTACGACTCTGTATGCCACATTAGCACCTTGAAAAGCATGTTACTATAATGTACGATACTCACAACTCGTAACAACACCTTACAATACCGTAAATAAACATTAAAATCCATAATAAACCTAATGAATTCGTCCGAGTCTTTTTGAACATCGTAATTCAAGTTAGGAAATCTTTAGACTCTATATGACATATTAGCACGTTGAAAAGCACGTAAGTATGACGTAGGACGCCTTAAAGCTGCAAACAACACCTTACAACACAGTATGAAACCATAAAACTCCATAATAAACCTAATGAAATTGTCCAAGTCCTTTCAAGATCGTACGATAACATCAGGACTTGTTACGACACTGTATGCGACATTAGCAACATGAAAAGCAATTTATAATAATGTAGGACGCGTTACAACTTCTAAGAACACCTTACATTACCGTTCGAAAGATTAAAACTCCATAATAAACCTAATGAATTCCTCTGAGTCATTTAATCATCGTACGACAACTTAGAATATCTTACGACTTTGTATGCCACATTAGCACCTTGAAAAGCATGTTACTATAATGTACGATACTCACAACTCGTAACAACACCTTACAATACCGTAAGTAAACATTAAAATCCATAATAAACCTAATGAATTCGTCCGAGTCTTTTGAACATCGTATTACTAGTTAGGACATCTTTAGACTCAATATGACTTATTAGCACGTTGAAAAGAACGTAAGTATGACGTAGGACGCCTTAAAGCTGCAAACAACACCTTACAACACCGTATGAAACCATAAAACTCCATAATAAACCTAATGAAACTGTCCAAGTCCTTTCAAGATCTTACGATAACATCAGGACTTGTTACGACACTGTATGCGACATTAGCAACATGAAAAGCAATTTATAATAATTTAGGACGCGTTACAACTTCTAAGAACACCTTACATCACCGTTCGAAAGATTAAAACTACATAATAAACCTAATGAATTCCTCCGAGTCATTTAATCATCGTACGACAACTTAGAATATCTTACGACTCTGTATGCCACATTAGCACCTTGAAAAGCATGTTACTATAATGTACGATACTCACAACTCGTAACAACACCTTACAATACCGTAAGTAAACATTAAAATCCATAATAAACCTAATGAATTCGTCCGAGTCTTTTGAACATCGTATTACTAGTTAGGACATCTTTAGACTCTATATGACTTATTAGCACGTTGAAAAGAACGTAAGTATGACGTAGGACGCCTTAAAGCTGCAAACAACACCTTACAACACCGTATGAAACCATAAAACTCCATAATAAACCTAATGAAACTGTCCAAGTCCTTTCAAGATCTTACGATAACATCAGGACTTGTTATGACACTGTATGCGACATTAGCAACATGAAAAGCAATTTATAATAATTTAGGACGCGTTACAACTTCTAAGAACACCTTACATCACCGTTCGAAAGATTAAAACTACATAATAAACCTAATGAATTCCTCCGAGTCATTTAATCATCGTACGACAACTTAGAATATCTTACGACTCTGTATGCCACATTAGCACCTTGAAAAGCATGTTACTATAATGTACGATACTCACAACTCGTAACAACACCTTACAATACCGTAAGTAAACATTAAAATCCATAATAAACCTAATGAATTCGTCCGAGTCTTTTGAACATCGTATTACTAGTTAGGACATCTTTAGACTCTATATGACTTATTAGCACGTTGAAAAGCACGTAAGTATGACGTAGGACGCCTTAAAGCTGCAAACAACACCTTATAACACAGTATGAAACCATAAAACTCCATAATAAACCTAATGAAACTGTCCAAGTCCTTTCAAGATCTTACGATAACATCAGGACTTGTTATGACACTGTATGCGACATTAGCAACATGAAAAGCAATTTATAATAATTTAGGACGCGTTACAACTTCTAAGAACACCTTACATCACCGTTCGAAAGATTAAAACTCCATAATAAACCTAATGAATTCCTCCGAGTCATTTAATCATCGTACGACAACTTAGAATATCTTACGACTCTGTATGCCACATTAGCACCTTGAAAAGCATGTTACTATAATGTACGATACTCACAACTCGTAACAACACCTTACAATACCGTAAGTAAACATTAAAATCCATAATAAACCTAATGAATTCGTCCGAGTCTTTTGAACATCGTATTACTAGTTAGGACATCTTTAGACTCTATATGACTTATTAGCACGTTGAAAAGCACGTAAGTATGACGTAGGACGCCTTAAAGCTGCAAACAACACCTTACAACACAGTATGAAACCATAAAACTCCATAATAAACCTAATGAAACTGTCCAAGTCCTTTCAAGATCTTACGATAACATCAGGACTTGTTATGACACTGTATGCGACATTAGCAACATGAAAAGCAATTTATAATAATTTAGGACGCGTTACAACTTCTAAGAACACCTTACATCACCGTTCGAAAGATTAAAACTACATAATAAACCTAATGAATTCCTCCGAGTCATTTAATCATCGTACGACAACTTAGAATATCTTACGACTCTGTATGCCACATTAGCACCTTGAAAAGCATGTTACTATAATGTACGATACTCACAACTCGTAACAACACCTTACAATACCGTAAGTAAACATTAAAATCCATAATAAACCTAATGAATTCGTCCGAGTCTTTTGAACATCGTATTACTAGTTAGGACATCTTTAGACTCTATATGACTTATTAGCACGTTGAAAAGCACGTAAGTATGACGTAGGACGCCTTAAAGCTGCAAACAACACCTTATAACACAGTATGAAACCATAAAACTCCATAATAAACCTAATGAAACTGTCCAAGTCCTTTCAAGATCTTACGATAACATTAGGACTTGTTATGACACTGTATGCGACATTAGCAACATGAAAAGCAATTTATAATAATTTAGGACGCGTTACAACTTCTAAGAACACCTTACATCACCGTTCGAAAGATTAAAACTCCATAATAAACCTAATGAATTCCTCCGAGTCATTTAATCATCGTACGGCAACTTAGAATATCTTACGACTCTGTATGCCACATTAGCACCTTGAAAAGCATGTTACTATAATGTACGATACTCACAACTCGTAACAACACCTTACAATACCGTAAATAAACATTAAAATCCATAATAAACCTAATGAATTCGTCCGAGTCTTTTTGAACATCGTAATTCAAGTTAGGAAATCTTTAGACTCTATATGACATATTAGCACGTTGAATAGCACGTAAGTATGACGTAGGACGCCTTAAAGCTGCAAACAACACCTTACAACACCGTATGAAACCATAAAACTCCATAATAAACCTAATGAAATTGTCCAAGTCCTTTCAAGATCGTACGATAACATCAGGACTTGTTACGACACTGTATGCGACATTAGCAACATGAAAAGCAATTTATAATAATGTAGGACGCGTTACAACTTCTAAGAACACCTTACATTACCGTTCGAAAGATTAAAACTCCATAATAAACCTAATGAATTCCTCTGAGTCATTTAATCATCGTACGACAACTTAGAATATCTTACGACTTTGTATGCCACATTAGCATCTTGAAAAGCATGTTACTATAATGTACGATACTCACAACTCGTAACAACACCTTACAATACCGTAAGTAAACATTAAAATCCATAATAAACCTAATGAATTCGTCCGAGTCTTTTGAACATCGTATTACTAGTTAGGACATCTTTAGACTCAATATGACTTATTAGCACGTTGAAAAGAACGTAAGTATGACGTAGGACGCCTTAAAGCTGCAAACAACACCTTACAACACCGTATGAAACCATAAAACTCCATAATAAACCTAATGAAACTGTCCAAGTCCTTTCAAGATCTTACGATAACATCAGGACTTGTTACGACACTGTATGCGACATTAGCAACATGAAAAGCAATTTATAATAATTTAGGACGCGTTACAACTTCTAAGAACACCTTACATCACCGTTCGAAAGATTAAAACTACATAATAAACCTAATGAATTCCTCCGAGTCATTTAATCATCGTACGACAACTTAGAATATCTTACGACTCTGTATGCCACATTAGCACCTTGAAAAGCATGTTACTATAATGTACGATACTCACAACTCGTAACAACACCTTACAATACCGTAAGTAAACATTAAAATCCATAATAAACCTAATGAATTCATCCGAGTCTTTTGAACATCGTATTACTAGTTAGGACATCTTTAGACTCTATATGACTTATTAGCACGTTGAAAAGAACGTAAGTATGACGTAGGACGCCTTAAAGCTGCAAACAACACCTTACAACACCGTATGAAACCATAAAACTCCATAATAAACCTAATGAAACTGTCCAAGTCCTTTCAAGATCTTACGATAACATCAGGACTTGTTATGACACTGTATGCGACATTAGCAACATGAAAAGCAATTTATAATAATTTAGGACGCGTTACAACTTCTAAGAACACCTTACATCACCGTTCGAAAGATTAAAACTACATAATAAACCTAATGAATTCCTCCGAGTCATTTAATCATCGTACGACAACTTAGAATATCTTAGGACTCTGTATGCCACATTAGCACCTTGAAAAGCATGTTACTATAATGTACGATACTCACAACTCGTAACAACACCTTACAATACCGTAAGTAAACATTAAAATCCATAATAAACCTAATGAATTCGTCCGAGTCTTTTGAACATCGTATTACTAGTTAGGACATCTTTAGACTCTATATGACTTATTAGCACGTTGAAAAGCACGTAAGTATGACGTAGGACGCCTTAAAGCTGCAAACAACACCTTATAACACAGTATGAAACCATAAAACTCCATAATAAACCTAATGAAACTGTCCAAGTCCTTTCAAGATCTTACGATAACATCAGGACTTGTTATGACACTGTATGCGACATTAGCAACATGAAAAGCAATTTATAATAATTTAGGACGCGTTACAACTTCTAAGAACACCTTACATCACCGTTCGAAAGATTAAAACTCCATAATAAACCTAATGAATTCCTCCGAGTCATTTAATCATCGTACGACAACTTAGAATATCTTACGACTCTGTATGCCACATTAGCACCTTGAAAAGCATGTTACTATAATGTACGATACTCACAACTCGTAACAACACCTTACAATACCGTAAGTAAACATTAAAATCCATAATAAACCTAATGAATTCGTCCGAGTCTTTTGAACATCGTATTACTAGTTAGGACATCTTTAGACTCTATATGACTTATTAGCACGTTGAAAAGCACGTAAGTATGACGTAGGACGCCTTAAAGCTGCAAACAACACCTTACAACACAGTATGAAACCATAAAACTCCATAATAAACCTAATGAAACTGTCCAAGTCCTTTCAAGATCTTACGATAACATCAGGACTTGTTATGACACTGTATGCGACATTAGCAACATGAAAAGCAATTTATAATAATTTAGGACGCGTTACAACTTCTAAGAACACCTTACATCACCGTTCGAAAGATTAAAACTACATAATAAACCTAATGAATTCCTCCGAGTCATTTAATCATCGTACGACAACTTAGAATATCTTAGGACTCTGTATGCCACATTAGCACCTTGAAAAGCATGTTACTATAATGTACGATACTCACAACTCGTAACAACACCTTACAATACCGTAAGTAAACATTAAAATCCATAATAAACCTAATGAATTCGTCCGAGTCTTTTGAACATCGTATTACTAGTTAGGACATCTTTAGACTCTATATGACTTATTAGCACGTTGAAAAGCACGTAAGTATGACGTAGGACGCCTTAAAGCTGCAAACAACACCTTATAACACAGTATGAAACCATAAAACTCCATAATAAACCTAATGAAACTGTCCAAGTCCTTTCAAGATCTTACGATAACATCAGGACTTGTTATGACACTGTATGCGACATTAGCAACATGAAAAGCAATTTATAATAATTTAGGACGCGTTACAACTTCTAAGAACACCTTACATCACCGTTCGAAAGATTAAAACTCCATAATAAACCTAATGAATTCCTCCGAGTCATTTAATCATCGTACGACAACTTAGAATATCTTACGACTCTGTATGCCACATTAGCACCTTGAAAAGCATGTTACTATAATGTACGATACTCACAACTCGTAACAACACCTTACAATACCGTAAGTAAACATTAAAATCCATAATAAACCTAATGAATTCGTCCGAGTCTTTTGAACATTGTATTACTAGTTAGGACATCTTTAGACTCTATATGACTTATTAGCACGTTGAAAAGCACGTAAGTATGACGTAGGACGCCTTAAAGTTGCAAACAACACCTTACAACACAGTATGAAACCATAAAACTCCATAATAAACCTAATGAAACTGTCCAAGTCCTTTCAAGATCTTACGATAACATCAGGACTTGTTATGACACTGTATGCGACATTAGCAACATGAAAAGCAATTTATAATAATTTAGGACGCGTTACAACTTCTAAGAACACCTTACATCACCGTTCGAAAGATTAAAACTCCATAATAAACCTAATGAATTCCTCCGAGTCATTTAATCATCGTACGACAACTTAGAATATCTTACGACTCTGTATGCCACATTAGCACCTTGAAAAGCATGTTACTATAATGTACGATACTCACAACTCGTAACAACACCTTACAATACCGTAAATAAACATTAAAATCCATAATAAACCTAATGAATTCGTCCGAGTCTTTTTGAACATCGTAATTCAAGTTAGGAAATTTTTAGACTCTATATGACATATTAGCACGTTGAAAAGCACGTAAGTATGACGTAGGACGCCTTAAAGCTGCAAACAACACCTTACAACACCGTATGAAACCATAAAACTCCATAATAAACCTAATGAAATTGTCCAAGTCCTTTCAAGATCGTACGATAACATCAGGACTTGTTACGACACTGTATGCGACATTAGCAACATGAAAAGCAATTTATAATAATGTAGGACGCGTTACAACTTCTAAGAACACCTTACATTACCGTTCGAAAGATTAAAACTCCATAATAAACCTAATGAATTCCTCCGAGTCATTTAATCATCGTACGACAACTTAGAATATCTTACGACTCTATATGCCACATTAGCACCTTGAAAAGCATGTTACTATAATGTACGATACTCACAACTCGTAACAACACCTTACAATACTGTAAGTAAACATTAAAATCCATAATAAACCTAATGAATTCGTCCGAGTCTTTTGAACATCGTATTACTAGTTAGGACATCTTTAGACTCTATATGACTTATTAGCACGTTGAAAAGCACGTAAGTATGACGTAGGACGCCTTAAAGCTGCAAACAACACCTTACAACACAGTATGAAACCATAAAACTCCATAATAAACCTAATGAAACTGTCCAAGTCCTTTCAAGATCTTACGATAACATCAGGACTTGTTATGACACTGTATGCGACATTAGCAACATGAAAAGCAATTTATAATAATTTAGGACGCGTTACAACTTCTAAGAACACCTTACATCACCGTTCGAAAGATTAAAACTCCATAATAAACCTAATGAATTCCTCCGAGTCATTTAATCATCGTACGACAACTTAGAATATCTTACGACTCTGTATGCCACATTAGCACCTTGAAAAGCATGTTACTATAATGTACGATACTCACAACTCGTAACAACACCTTACAATACCGTAAATAAACATTAAAATCCATAATAAACCTAATGAATTCGTCCGAGTCTTTTTGAACATGGTAATTCAAGTTAGGAAATTTTTAGACTCTATATGACATATTAGCACGTTGAAAAGCACGTAAGTATGACGTAGGACGCCTTAAAGCTGCAAACAACACCTTACAACACCGTATGAAACCATAAAACTCCATAATAAACCTAATGAAATTGTCCAAGTCCTTTCAAGATCGTACGATAACATCAGGACTTGTTACGACACTGTATGCGACATTAGCAACATGAAAAGCAATTTATAATAATGTAGGACGCGTTACAACTTCTAAGAACACCTTACATTACCGTTCGAAAGATTAAAACTCCATAATAAACCTAATGAATTCCTCCGAGTCATTTAATCATCGTACGACAACTTAGAATATCTTACGACTCTGTATGCCACATTAGCACCTTGAAAGCATGTTACTATAATGTACGATACTCACAACTCGTAACAACACCTTACAATACCGTAAGTAAACATTAAAATCCATAATAAACCTAATGAATTCGTCCGAGTCTTTTGAACATCGTATTACTAGTTAGGACATCTTTAGACTCTATATGACTTATTAGCACGTTGAAAAGAACGTAAGTATGACGTAGGACGCCTTAAAGCTGCAAACAACACCTTACAACACCGTATGAAACCATAAAACTCCATAATAAACCTAATGAAACTGTCCAAGTCCTTTCAAGATCTTACGATAACATCAGGGCTTGTTATGACACTGTATGCGACATTAGCAACATGAAAAGCAATTTATAATAATTTAGGACGCGTTACAACTTCTAAGAACACCTTACATCACCGTTCGAAAGATTAAAACTCCATAATAAACCTAATGAATTCCTCCGAGTCATTTAATCATCGTACGACAACTTAGAATATCTTACGACTCTGTATGCCACATTAGCACCTTGAAAAGCATGTTACTATAATGTACGATACTCACAACTCGTAACAACACCTTACAATACCGTAAGTAAACATTAAAATCCATAATAAACCTAATGAATTCGTCCGAGTCTTTTGAACATCGTATTACTAGTTAGGACATCTTTAGACTCTATATGACTTATTAGCACGTTGAAAAGCACGTAAGTATGACGTAGGACGCCTTAAAGCTGCAAACAACACCTTACAACACAGTATGAAACCATAAAACTCCATAATAAACCTAATGAAACTGTCCAAGTCCTTTCAAGATCTTACGATAACATCAGGACTTGTTATGACACTGTATGCGACATTAGCAACATGAAAAGCAATTTATAATAATTTAGGACGCGTTACAACTTCTAAGAACACCTTACATCACCGTTCGAAAGATTAAAACTCCATAATAAACCTAATGAATTCCTCCGAGTCATTTAATCATCGTACGACAACTTAGAATATCTTACGACTCTGTATGCCACATTAGCACCTTGAAAAGCATGTTAATATAATGTACGATACTCACAACTCGTAACAACACCTTACAATACCGTAAATAAACATTAAAATCCATAATAAACCTAATGAATTCGTCCGAGTCTTTTTGAACATCGTAATTCAAGTTAGGAAATTTTTAGACTCTATATGACATATTAGCACGTTGAAAAGCACGTAAGTATGACGTAGGACGCCTTAAAGCTGCAAACAACACCTTACAACACCGTATGAAACCATAAAACTCCATAATAAACCTAATGAAATTGTCCAAGTCCTTTCAAGATCGTACGATAACATCAGGACTTGTTACGACACTGTATGCGACATTAGCAACATGAAAAGCAATTTATAATAATGTAGGACGCGTTACAACTTCTAAGAACACCTTACATTACCGTTCGAAAGATTAAAACTCCATAATAAACCTAATGAATTCCTCCGAGTCATTTAATCATCGTACGACAACTTAGAATATCTTACGACTCTGTATGCCACATTAGCACCTTGAAAAGCATGTTACTATAATGTACGATACTCACAACTCGTAACAAAACCTTACAATACCGTAAGTAAACATTAAAATCCATAATAAACCTAATGAATTCGTCCGAGTCTTTTGAACATCGTATTACTAGTTAGGACATCTTTAGACTCTATATGACTTATTAGCACGTTGAAAAGAACGTAAGTATGACGTAGGACGCCTTAAAGCTGCAAACAACACCTTACAACCCCGTATGAAACCATAAAACTCCATAATAAACCTAATGAAACTGTCCAAGTCCTTTCAAGATCTTACGATAACATCAGGACTTGTTATGACACTGTATGCGACATTAGCAACATGAAAAGCAATTTATAATAATTTAGGACGCGTTACAACTTCTAAGAACACCTTACATCACCGTTCGAAAGATTAAAACTCCATAATAAGCCTAATGAATTCCTCCGAGTCATTTAATCATCGTACGACAACTTAGAATATCTTACGACTCTGTATGCCACATTAGCACCTTGAAAAGCATGTTACTATAATGTACGATACTCACAACTCGTAACAACACCTTACAATACCGTAAGTAAACATTAAAATCCATAATAAACCTAATGAATTCGTCCGAGTCTTTTTGAACATCGTATTTCAAGTTAGGAAATCTTTAGACTCTATATGACATATTAGCACGTTGAAAAGCACGTAAGTATGATGTAGGACGCCTTAAAGCTGCAAACAACACCTTACAACACCGTATGAAACCATAAAACTCCATAATAAACCTAATGAAATTGTCCAAGTCCTTTCAAGATCGTACGATAACATCAGGACTTGTTACGACACTGTATGCGACATTAGCAACATGAAAAGCAATTTATAATAATGTAGGACGCGTTACAACTTCTAAGAACACCTTACATTACCGTTCGAAAGATTAAAACTCCATAATAAACCTAATGAATTCCTCTGAGTCATTTAATCATCGTACGACAACTTAGAATATCTTACGACTCTGTATGCCACATAAGCACCTTGAAAAGCATGTTACTATAATGTACGATACTCACAACTCGTAACAACACCTTACAATACCGTAAGTAAACATTAAAATCCATAATAAACCTAATGAATTCGTCCGAGTCTTTTGAACATCGTATTACTAGTTAGGACATCTTTAGACTCTATATGACTTATTAGCACGTTGAAAAGAACGTAAGTATGACGTAGGACGCCTTAAAGCTGCAAACAACACCTTACAACACCGTATGAAACCATAAAACTCCATAATAAACCTAATGAAACTTTCCAAGTCCTTTCAAGATCTTACGATAACATCAGGACTTGTTATGACACTGTATGCGACATTAGCAACATGAAAAGCAATTTATAATAATTTAGGACGCGTTACAACTTCTAAGAACACCTTACATCACCGTTCGAAAGATTAAAACTCCATAATAAACCTAACGAATTCCTCCGAGTCATTTAATCATCGTACGACAACTTAGAATATCTTACGACTCTGTATGCCACATTAGCACCTTGAAAAGCATGTTACTATAATGTACGATACTCACAACTCGTAACAACACCTTACAATACCGTAAGTAAACATTAAAATCCATAATAAACCTAATGAATTCGTCCGAGTCTTTTGAACATCGTATTACTAGTTAGGACATCTTTAGACTCTATATGACTTATTAGCACGTTGAAAAGCACGTAAGTATGACGTAGGACGCCTTAAAGCTGCAAACAACACCTTACAACACAGTATGAAACCATAAAACTCCATAATAAACCTAATGAAACTGTCCAAGTCCTTTCAAGATCGTACGATAACATCAGGACTTGTTATGACACTGTATGCGACATTAGCAACATGAAAAGCAATTTATAATAATTTAGGACGCGTTACAACTTCTAAGAACACCTTACATCACCGTTCGAAAGATTAAAACTCCATAATAAACCTAATGAATTCCTCCGAGTCATTTAATCATCGTACGACAACTTAGAATATCTTACGACTCTGTATGCCACATTAGCACCTTGAAAAGCATGTTACTATAATGTACGATACTCACAACTCGTAACAACACCTTACAATACCGTAAGTAAACATTAAAATCCATAATAAACCTAATGAATTCGTCCGAGTCTTTTTGAACATCGTATTTCAAGTTAGGAAATCTTTAGACTCTATATGACATATTAGCACGTTGAAAAGCACGTAAGTATGACGTAGGACGCCTTAAAGATGCAAACAACACCTTACAACACCGTATGAAACCATAAAACTCCATAATAAACCTAATGAAATTGTCCAAGTCCTTTCAAGGTCGTACGATAACATCAGGACTTGTTACGACACTGTATGCGACATTAGCAACATGAAAAGCAATTTATAATAATGTAGGACGCGTTACAACTTCTAAGAACACCTTACATCACCGTTCGAAAGATTAAAACTCCATAATAAACCTAATGAATTCCTCCGAGTCATTTAATCATCGTACGACAACTTAGAATATCTTACGACTCTGTATGCCACATTAGCACCTTGAAAAGCATGTTACTATAATGTACGATACTCACAACTCGTAACAACACCTTACAATACCGTAAGTAAACATTAAAATCCATAATAAACCTAATGAATTCGTCCGAGTCTTTTGAACATCGTATTACTAGTTAGGACATCTTTAGACTCTATATGACTTATTAGCACGTTGAAAAGCACGTAAGTATGACGTAGGACGCCTTAAAGCTGCAAACAACACCTTACAACACCGTATGAAACCATAAAACTCCATAATAAACCTAATGAAACTGTCCAAGTCCTTTCAAGATCGTACGATAACATCAGGACTTGTTATGACACTGTATGCGACATTAGCAACATGAAAAGCAATTTATAATAATTTAGGACGCGTTACAACTTCAAAGAACATCTTACATCACCGTTCGAAAGATTAAAACTCCATAATAAACCTAATGAATTCCTCCGAGTCATTTAATCATCGTACGACAACTTAGAATATCTTACGACTCTGTATGCCACATTAGCACCTTGAAAAGCATGTTACTATAATGTACGATACTCACAACTCGTAACAACACCTTACAATACCGTAAGTAAACATTAAAATCCATAATAAACCTAATGAATTCGTCCGAGTCTTTTGAACATCGTATTACTAGTTAGGACATCTTTAGACTCTATATGACTTATTAGCACGTTGAAAAGAACGTAAGTATGACGTAGGAAGCCTTAAAGCTGCAAACAACACCTTACAACACCGTATGAAACCATAAAACTCCATAATAAACCTAATGAAACTGTCCATGTCCTTTCAAGATCTTACGATAACATCAGGACTTGTTATGACACTGTATGCGACATTAGCAACATGAAAAGCAATTTATAATAATTTAGGACGCGTTACAACTTCTAAGAACACCTTACATCACCGTTCGAAAGATTAAAACTCCATAATAAACCTAATGAATTCCTCCGAGTCATTTAATCATCGTACGACAACTTAGAATATCTTACGACTCTGTATGCCACATTAGCACCTTGAAAAGCATGTTACTATAATGTACGATACTCACAACTCGTAACAACACCTTACAATACCGTAAGTAAACATTAAAATCCATAATAAACCTAATGAATTCGTCCGAGTCTTTTGAACATCGTATTACTAGTTAGGACATCTTTAGACTCTATATGACTTATTAGCACGTTGAAAAGCACGTAAGTATGACGTAGGACGCCTTAAAGCTGCAAACAACACCTTACAACACCGTATGAAACCATAAAACTCCATAATAAACCTAATGAAACTGTCCAAGTCCTTTCAAGATCGTACGATAACATCAGGACTTGTTATGACACTGTATGCGACATTAGCAACATGAAAAGCAATTTATAATAATTTAGGACGCGTTACAACTTCTAAGAACACCTTACATCACCGTTCGAAAGATTAAAACTCCATAATAAACCTAATGAATTCCTCCGAGTCATTTAATCATCGTACGACAACTTAGAATATCTTACGACTCTGTATGCCACATTAGCACCTTGAAAAGCATGTTACTATAATGTACGATACTCACAACTCGTAACAACACCTTACAATACCGTAAGTAAACATTAAAATCCATAATAAACCTAATGAATTCGTCCGAGTCTTTTTGAACATCGTATTTCAAGTTAGGAAATCTTTAGACTCTATATGACATATTAGCACGTTGAAAAGCACATAAGTATGACGTAGGACGCCTTAAAGCTGCAAACAACACCTTACAACATCGTATGAAACCATAAAACTCCATAATAAACCTAATGAAATTGTCCAAGTCCTTTCAAGATCGTACGATAACATCAGGACTTGTTACGACACTGTATGCGACATTAGCAACATGAAAAGCAATTTATAATAATGTAGGACGCGTTACAACTTCTAAGAACACCTTACATCACCGTTCGAAAGATTAAAACTCCATAATAAACCTAATGAATTCCTCCGAGTCATTTAATCATCGTACGACAACTTAGAATATCTTACGACTCTGTATGCCACATTAGCACCTTGAAAAGCATGTTACTATAATGTACGATACTCACAACTCGTAACAACACCTTACAATACCGTAAGTAAACATTAAAATCCATAATAAACCTAATGAATTCGTCCGAGTCTTTTGAACATCGTATTACTAGTTAGGACATCTTTAGACTCTATATGACTTATTAGCACGTTGAAAAGCACGTAAGTATGACGTAGGACGCCTTAAAGCTGCAAACAACACCTTACAACACCGTATGAAACCATAAAACTCCATAATAAACCTAATGAAACTGTCCAAGTCCTTTCAAGATCGTACGATAACATCAGGACTTGTTATGACACTGTATGCGACATTAGCAACATGAAAAGCAATTTATAATAATTTAGGACGCGTTACAACTTCTAAGAACACCTTACATCACCGTTCGAAAGATTAAAACTCCATAATAAACCTAATGAATTCCTCCGAGTCATTTAATCATCGTACGACAACTTAGAATATCTTACGACTCTGTATGCCACATTAGCACCTTGAAAAGCATGTTACTATAATGTACGATACTCACAACTCGTAACAACACCTTACAATACCGTAAGTAAACATTAAAATCCATAATAAACCTAATGAATTCGTCCGAGTCTTTTTGAACATCGTATTTCAAGTTAGGAAATCTTTAGACTCTATATGACATATTAGCACGTTGAAAAGCACGTAAGTATGACGTAGGACGCCTTAAAGCTGCAAACAACACCTTACAACACCGTATGAAACCATAAAACTCCATAATAAACCTAATGAAACTGTCCAAGTCCTTTCAAGATCGTACGATAACATCAGGACTTGTTATGACACTGTATGCGACATTAGCAACATGAAAAGCAATTTATAATAATTTAGGACGCGTTACAACTCCTAAGAACACCTTACATCACCGTTCGAAAGATTAAAACTCCATAATAAACCTAATGAATTCCTCCGAGTCATTTAATCATCGTACGACAACTTAGAATATCTTACGACTCTGTATGCCACATTAGCACCTTGAAAAGCATGTTACTATAATGTACGATACTCACAACTCGTAACAACCCCTTACAATACCGTAAGTAAACATTAAAATCCATAATAAACCTAATGAATTCGTCCGAGTCTTTTTGAACATCGTATTACTAGTTAGGACATCTTTAGACTCTATATGACTTATTAGCACGTTGAAAAGCACGTAAGTATGACGTAGGACGCCTTAAAGCTGCAAACAACACCTTACAACACCGTATGAAACCATAAAACTCCATAATAAACCTAATGAAACTGTCCAAGTCCTTTCAAGATCGTACGATAACATCAGGACTTGTTATGACACTGTATGCGACATTAGCAACATGAAAAGCAATTTATAATAATTTAGGACGCGTTACAACTCCTAAGAACACCTTACATCACCGTTCGAAAGATTAAAACTCCATAATAAACCTAATGAATTCCTCCGAGTCATTTAATCATCGTACGACAACTTAGAATATCTTACAACTCTGAATGCCACATTAGCACCTTGAAAAGCATGTTACTATAATGTACGATACTCACAACTCGTAACAACACCTTACAATACCGTAAGTAAACATTAAAATCCATAATAAACCTAATGAATTCGTCCGAGTCTTTTTGAACATCGTATTACAAGTTAGGAAATCTTTAGACTCTATATGACTTATTAGCACGTTGAAAAGCACGTAAGTATGACGTAGGACGCCTTAAAGCTGCAAACAACACCTTACAACACCGTATGAAACCATAAAACTCCATAATAAACCTAATGAAATTGTCCAAGTCATTTCAAGATCGTACGATAACATCAGGACTTGTTACGACACTGTATGCGACATTAGCAACATGAAAAGCAATTTATAATAATGTAGGACGCGTTACAACTTCTAAGAACACCTTACATCACCGTTCGAAAGATTAAAACTCCATAATAAACCTAATGAATTCCTCCGAGTCATTTAATCATCGTACGACAACTTAGAATATCTTACGACTCTGTATGCCACATTAGCACCTTGAAAAACATGTTACTATAATGTACGATACTCACAACTCGTAACAACACCTTACAATACCGTAACTAAACATTAAAATCCATAATAAACCTAATGAATTCGTCCGAGTCTTATGAACATCGTATTACAAGTTAGGAAATCTTTAGACTCTATATGACATATTAGCACGTAAGTATGACGTAGGACGCCTTAAAGCTGCAAACAACACCTTACAACACCGTATGAAACCATAAAACTCCATAATAAACCTAATGAAACTGTCCAAGTCCTTTCAAGATCGTACGATAACATCAGGACTTGTTATGACACTGTATGCGACATTAGCAACATGAAAAGCAATTTATAATAATGTAGGACGCGTTACAACTTCTAAGAACACCTTACATCACCATTCGAAAGATTAAAACTCCATAATAAACCTAACGAATTCCTCCGAGTCATTTAATCATCGTACGACAACTTAGAATATCTTACGACTCTGTATGCCACATTAGCACCTTGAAAAGCATGTTACTATAATGTACGATACTCACAACTCGTAACAACACCTTACAATACCGTAAGTAAACATTAAAATCCATAATAAACCTAATGAATTCGTCCGAGTCTTTTGAACATCGTATTACAATTTAGGAAATCTTTAGACTCTATATGACATATTAGCACGTTGAAAAGCACGTAAGTATGACGTAGGACGCCTTAAAGCTGCAAACAACACCTTACAACACCGTATGAAACCATAAAACTCCATAATAAACCTAATGAAACTGTCCAAGTCCTTTCTAAGATCGTACGATAACATCAGGACTTGTTACGACACTATATGCGACATTAGCAACATAAAAAGCAATTTATAATAATGTAGGACGCGTTACAACTTCTAAGAACACCTTACATCACCGTTCGAAAGATTAAAACTCCATAATAAACCTAATGAATTCCTCCGAGTTATTTAATCATCGTACGACAACTTAGAATATCTTACGACTCTGTATGCCACATTAGCACCTTGAAAAGCATGTTATCATAATGTACGATACTCACAACTCGTAACAACACCTTACAATAACGTAAGTAAACATTAAAATCCATAATAAACCTAATGAATTCGTCCGAGTCTTTTTGAACATCGTATTACAATTTAGGAAATCTTTAGACTCTATATGACATATTAGCACGTTGAAAAGCACGTAAGTATGACGTAGGACGCCTTAAAGCTGCAAACAACACCTTACAACACCGTATGAAACCATAAAACTCCATAATAAACCTAATGAAATTGTCCAAGTCCTTTCAAGATCGTACGATAACATCAGGACTTGTTACGACACTGTATGCGACATTAGCAACATGAAAAGCAATTTATAATAATGTAGGACGCGTTACAACTTCTAAGAACACCTTACATCACCGTTCGAAAGATTAAAACTCCATAATAAACCTAATGAATTCCTCCGAGTCATTTAATCATCGTACGACAACTTAGAATATCTTACGACTCTGTATGCCACATTAGCACCTTGAAAAGCATGTTACTATAATGTACGATACTCACAACTCGTAACAACACCTTACAATACCGTAAGTAAACATTAAAATCCATAATAAACCTAATGAATTCGTCCGAGTCTTTTGAACATCGTATTACAAGTTAGGAAATCTTTAGACTCTATATGACATATTAGCACGTTGAAAAGCACGTAAGTATGACGTAGGACGCCTTAAAGCTGCAAACAACACCTTACAACACCGTATGAAACCATAAAACTCCATAATAAACCTAATGAAATTGTCCAAGTCCTTTCAAGATCGTACGATAACATCAGGACTTGTTGCGACTTTATATGCGACATTAGCAACATGAAAAGCAATTTATAATAATGTAGGACGCGTTACAACTTCTAAGAACACCTTACATCACCGTTCGAAAGATTAAAACTCCATAATAAAACTAATGAATTCCTTCGAGTCATTTAATCATCGTACGACAACTTAGAATATCTTACGACTCTGTATGCCTCATTAGCACCTTGAAAAGCATGTTACTATAATGTACGATACTCACAACTCGTAACAACACCTTACAATAACGTAAATAAACATTAAAATCCATAATAAACCTAATGAATTCGTCCGAGTCTTTTTGAACATCGTATTACAATTTAGGAAATCTTTAGACTCTATATGACATATTAGCACGTTGAAAAGCACGTAAGTATGACGTAGGACGCCTTAAAGCTGCAAACAACACCTTACAACACCGTATGAAACCATAAAACTCCATAATAAACCTAATGAAATTGTCCAAGTCCTTTCAAGATCGTACGATAACATCAGGACTTGTTACGACACTGTATGCGACATTAGCAACATGAAAAGCAATTTATAATAATGTAGGACGCGTTACAACTTCTAAGAACACCTTACATCACCGTTCGAAAGATTAAAACTCCATAATAAACCTAATGAATTCCTCCGAGTCATTTAATCATCGTACGACAACTTAGAATATCTTACGACTCTGTATGCCACATTAGCACCTTGAAAAGCATGTTACTATAATGTACGATACTCACAACTCGTAACAACACCTTATAATACCGTAAGTAAACATTAAAATCCATAATAAACCTAATGAATTCGTCCGAGTCTTTTGAACATCGTATTACAAGTTAGGAAATCTTTAGACTCTATATGACATATTAGCACGTTGAAAAGCACGTAAGTATGACGTAGGACGCCTTAAAGCTTCAAACAACACCTTACAACACCGTATGAAACCATAAAACTCCATAATAAACCTAATGAAATTGTCCAAGTCATTTCAAGATCGTACGATAACATCAGGACTTGTTGCGACATTATATGCGACATTAGCAACATGAAAAGCAATTTATAATAATGTAGGACGCGTTACAACTTCTAAGAACACCTTACATCACCGTTCGAAAGATTAAAACTCCATAATAAACCTAATGAATTCCTTCGAGTCATTTAATCATCGTACGACAACTTAGAATATCTTACGACTCTGTATGCCTCATTAGCACCTTGAAAAGCATGTTACTATAATGTACGATACTCACAACTCGTAACAACACCTTACAATACCGTAAGTAAACATTAAAATCCATAATAAACCTAATGAATTCGTCCGAGTCTTTTGAACATCGTATTACAAGTTAGGAAATCTTTAGACTCTATATGACATATTAGCACGTTGAAAAACACGTAAGTATGACGTAGGACGCCTTAAAGCTGCAAACAACACCTTACAACACCGTATGAAACCATAAAACTCCATAATAAACCTAATGAAATTGTCCAAGTCCTTTCAAGATCGTACGATAACATCAGGACTTGTTGTGACACTATATGCGACATTAGCAACATGAAAAGCAATATATAATAATGTAGGACGCGTTACAACTTCTAAGAACACCTTACATCACCGTTCGAAAGATTAAAACTCCATAATAAACCTAATGAATTACTTCGAATCATTTAATCATCGTACGACAACTTAGAATATCTTACGACTCTGTATGCCACATTAGCACCTTGAAAAGCATGTTACTATAATGTACGATACTCACAACTCGTAACAACACCTTACAATACCGTAAGTAAACATTAATAATGTAGGACGCGTTACATTAGCAACATGAAAAGCAATTTATAATAATGTAGGACGCGTTACAACTTCTAAGAACACGTTACATCACCGTTCGAAAGATTAAAACTCCATAATAAACCTAATGAATTCCTCCGAGTCATTTAATCATCGTACGACAACTTAGAATATCTTACGACTCTGTATGCCACATTAGCACCTTGAAAAGCATGTTACTATAATGTACGATACTCACAACTCGTAACAACACCTTACAATAACGTAAGTAAACATTTAAATCCATAATAAACCTAATGAATTCGTCCGAGTCTTTTTGAACATCGTATTACAATTTAGGAAATCTTTAGACTCAATATGACATATTAGCACGTTGAAAAGCACGTAAGTATGACGTAGGACGCCTTAAAGTTGCAAACAACACCTTACAACACCGTATGAAACCATAAAACTCCATAATAAACCTAATGAAATTGTCCAAGTCCTTTCAAGATCGTACGATAACATCAGGACTTGTTACGACACTGTATGCGACATTAGCAACATGAAAAGCAATTTATAATAATGTAGGACGCGTTACAACTTCTAAGAACACCTTACATCACCGTTCGAAAGATTAAAACTCCATAATAAACCTAATGAATTCCTTCGAGTCATTTAATCATCGTACGACAACTTAGAATATCTTACGACTCTGTATGCCTCATTAGCACCTTGAAAAGCATGTTACTATAATGTACGATACTCACAACTCGTAACAACACCTTACAATACCGTAAGTAAACATTAAAATCCATAATAAACCTAATGAATTCGTCCGAGTCTTTTGAACATCGTATTACAAGTTAGGAAATCTTTAGACTCTATATGACATATTAGCACGTTGAAAAGCACGTAAGTATGACGTAGGACGCCTTAAAGCTGCAAACAACACCTTACAACACCGTATGAAACCATAAAACTCCATAATAAACCTAATGAAATTGTCCAAGTCCTTTCAAGATCGTACGATAACATCAGGACTTGTTGCGACATTATATGCGACATTAGCAACATGAAAAGCAATTTATAATAATGTAGGACGCGTTACAACTTCTAAGAACACCTTACATCACCGTTCGAAAGATTAAAACTCCATAATAAACCTAATGAATTCCTTCGAGTCATTTAATCATCGTACGACAACTTAGAATATCTTACGACTCTGTATGCCTCATTAGCACCTTGAAAAGCATGTTACTATAATGTACGATACTCACAACTCGTAACAACACCTTACAATACCGTAAGTAAACATTAAAATCCATAATAAACCTAATGAATTCGTCCGAGTCTTTTGAACATCGTATTACAAGTTAGGAAATCTTTAGACTCTATATGACATATTAGCACGTTGAAAAACACGTAAGTATGACGTAGGACGCCTTAAAGCTGCAAACAACACCTTACAACACCGTATGAAACCATAAAACTCCATAATAAACCTAACGAAATTGTCCAAGTCCTTTCAAGATCGTACGATAACATCAGGACTTGTTGTGACACTATATGCGACATTAGCAACATGAAAAGCAATATATAATAATGTAGGACGCGTTACAACTTCTAAGAACACCTTACATCACCGTTCGAAAGATTAAAACTCCATAATAAACCTAATGAATTACTTCGAATCATTTAATCATCGTACGACAACTTAGAATATCTTACGACTCTGTATGCCACATAAGCACCTTGAAAAGCATGTTACTATAATGTACGATACTCACAACTCGTAACAACACCTTACAATAACGTAAGTAAACATTAAAATCCATAATAAACCTAATGAATTCGTCCGAGTCTTTTTGAACATCGTATTACAATTTAGGAAATCTTTAGACTCTATATGACATATTAGCACGTTGAAAAGCACGTAAGTATGACGTAGGACGCCTTAAAGTTGCAAACAACACCTTACAACACCGTATGAAACCATAAAACTCCATAATAAACCTAATGAAATTGTCCAAGTCCTTTCAAGATCGTACGATAACATCAGGACTTGTTGCGACATTATATGCGACATTAGCAACATGAAAAGCAATTTATAATAATGTAGGACGCGTTACAACTTCTAAGAACACCTTACATCACCGTTCGAAAGATTAAAACTCCATAATAAACCTAATGAATTCCTTCGAGTCATTTAATCATCGTACGACAACTTAGAATATCTTACGACTCTGTATGCCTCATTAGCACCTTGAAAAGCATGTTACTATAATGTACGATACTCACAACTCGTAACAACACCTTACAATACCGTAAGTAAACATTAAAATCCATAATAAACCTAATGAATTCGTCCGAGTCTTTTGAACATCGTATTACAAGTTAGGAAATCTTTAGACTCTATATGACATATTAGCACGTTGAAAAACACGTAAGTATGACGTAGGACGCCTTAAAGCTGCAAACAACACCTTACAACACCGTATGAAACCATAAAACTCCATAATAAACCTAACGAAATTGTCCAAGTCCTTTCAAGATCGTACGATAACATCAGGACTTGTTGTGACACTATATGCGACATTAGCAACATGAAAAGCAATATATAATAATGTAGGACGCGTTACAACTTCTAAGAACACCTTACATCACCGTTCGAAAGATTAAAACTCCATAATAAACCTAATGAATTACTTCGAATCATTTAATCATCGTACGACAACTTAGAATATCTTACGACTCTGTATGCCACATAAGCACCTTGAAAAGCATGTTACTATAATGTACGATACTCACAACTCGTAACAACACCTTACAATAACGTAAGTAAACATTAAAATCCATAATAAACCTAATGAATTCGTCCGAGTCTTTTTGAACATCGTATTACAATTTAGGAAATCTTTAGACTCTATATGACATATTAGCACGTTGAAAAGCACGTAAGTATGACGTAGGACGCCTTAAAGTTGCAAACAACACCTTACAACACCGTATGAAACCATAAAACTCCATAATAAACCTAATGAAATTGTCCAAGTCCTTTCAAGATCGTACGATAACATCAGGACTTGTTGCGACATTATATGCGACATTAGCAACATGAAAAGCAATTTATAATAATGTAGGACGCGTTACAACTTCTAAGAACACCTTACATCACCGTTCGAAAGATTAAAACTCCATAATAAACCTAATGAATTCCTTCGAGTCATTTAATCATCGTACGACAACTTAGAATATCTAACGACTCTGTATGCCTCATTAGCACCTTGAAAAGCATGTTACTATAATGTACGATACTCACAACTCGTAACAACACCTTACAATACCGTAAGTAAACATTAAAATCCATAATAAACCTAATGAATTCGTCCGAGTCTTTTGAACATCGTATTACAAGTTAGGAAATCTTTAGACTCTATATGACATATTAGCACGTTGAAAAACACGTAAGTATGACGTAGGACGCCTTAAAGCTGCAAACAACACCTTACAACACCGTATGAAACCATAAAACTCCATAATAAACCTAATGAAATTGTCCAAGTCCTTTCAAGATCGTACGATAACATCAGGACTTGTTGTGACACTATATGCGACATTAGCAACATGAAAAGCAATATATAATAATGTAGGACGCGTTACAACTTCTAAGAACACCTTACATCACCGTTCGAAAGATTAAAACTCCATAATAAACCTAATGAATTACTTCGAATCATTTAATCATCGTACGACAACTTAGAATATCTTACGACTCTGTATGCCACATTAGCACCTTGAAAAGCATGTTACTATAATGTACGATACTCACAACTCGTAACAACACCTTACAATACCGTAAGTAAACATTAATAATGTAGGACGCGTTACATTAGCAACATGAAAAGCAATTTATAATAATGTAGGACGCGTTACAACTTCTAAGAACACGTTACATCACCGTTCGAAAGATTAAAACTCCATAATAAACCTAATGAATTCCTCCGAGTCATTTAATCATCGTACGACAACTTAGAATATCTTACGACTCTGTATGCCACATTAGCACCTTGAAAAGCATGTTACTATAATGTACGATACTCACAACTCGTAACAACACCTTACAATACCGTAAGTAAACATTAATAATGTAGGACGCGTTACATTAGCAACATGAAAAGCAATTTATAATAATGTAGGACGCGTTACAACTTCTAAGAACACGTTACATCACCGTTCGAAAGATTAAAACTCCATAATAAACCTAATGAATTCCTCCGAGTCATTTAATCATCGTACGACAACTTAGAATATCTTACGACTCTGTATGCCTCATTAGCACCTTGAAAAGCATGTTACTATAATGTACGATACTCACAACTCGTAACAACACCTTACAATACCGTAAGTAAACATTAAAATCCATAATAAACCTAATGAATTCGTCCGAGTCTTTTGAACATCGTATTACAAGTTAGGAAATCTTTAGACTCTATATGACATATTAGCACGTTGAAAAGCACGTAAGTATGACGTAGGACGCCTTAAAGCTGCAAACAACACCTTACAACACCGTATGAAACCATAAAACTCCATAATAAACCTAATGAAATTGTCCAAGTCCTTTCAAGATCGTACGATAACATCAGGACTTGTTGCGACATTATATGCGACATTAGCAACATGAAAAGCAATTTATAATAATGTAGGACGCGTTACAACTTCTAAGAACACCTTACATCACCGTTCGAAAGATTAAAACTCCATAATAAACCTAATGAATTCCTTCGAGTCATTTAATCATCGTACGACAACTTAGAATATCTTACGACTCTGTATGCCTCATTAGCACCTTGAAAAGCATGTTACTATAATGTACGATACTCACAACTCGTAACAACACCTTACAATACCGTAAGTAAACATTAAAATCCATAATAAACCTAATGAATTCGTCCGAGTCTTTTGAACATCGTATTACAAGTTAGGAAATCTTTAGACTCTATATGACATATTAGCACGTTGAAAAACACGTAAGTATGACGTAGGACGCCTTAAAGCTGCAAACAACACCTTACAACACCGTATGAAACCATAAAACTCCATAATAAACCTAACGAAATTGTCCAAGTCCTTTCAAGATCGTACGATAACATCAGGACTTGTTGTGACACTATATGCGACATTAGCAACATGAAAAGCAATATATAATAATGTAGGACGCGTTACAACTTCTAAGAACACCTTACATCACCGTTCGAAAGATTAAAACTCCATAATAAACCTAATGAATTACTTCGAATCATTTAATCATCGTACGACAACTTAGAATATCTTACGACTCTGTATGCCACATAAGCACCTTGAAAAGCATGTTACTATAATGTACGATACTCACAACTCGTAACAACACCTTACAATAACGTAAGTAAACATTAAAATCCATAATAAACCTAATGAATTCGTCCGAGTCTTTTTGAACATCGTATTACAATTTAGGAAATCTTTAGACTCTATATGACATATTAGCACGTTGAAAAGCACGTAAGTATGACGTAGGACGCCTTAAAGTTGCAAACAACACCTTACAACACCGTATGAAACCATAAAACTCCATAATAAACCTAATGAAATTGTCCAAGTCCTTTCAAGATCGTACGATAACATCAGGACTTGTTGCGACATTATATGCGACATTAGCAACATGAAAAGCAATTTATAATAATGTAGGACGCGTTACAACTTCTAAGAACACCTTACATCACCGTTCGAAAGATTAAAACTCCATAATAAACCTAATGAATTCCTTCGAGTCATTTAATCATCGTACGACAACTTAGAATATCTTACGACTCTGTATGCCTCATTAGCACCTTGAAAAGCATGTTACTATAATGTACGATACTCACAACTCGTAACAACACCTTACAATACCGTAAGTAAACATTAAAATCCATAATAAACCTAATGAATTCGTCCGAGTCTTTTGAACATCGTATTACAAGTTAGGAAATCTTTAGACTCTATATGACATATTAGCACGTTGAAAAACACGTAAGTATGACGTAGGACGCCTTAAAGCTGCAAACAACACCTTACAACACCGTATGAAACCATAAAACTCCATAATAAACCTAATGAAATTGTCCAAGTCCTTTCAAGATCGTACGATAACATCAGGACTTGTTGTGACACTATATGCGACATTAGCAACATGAAAAGCAATATATAATAATGTAGGACGCGTTACAACTTCTAAGAACACCTTACATCACCGTTCGAAAGATTAAAACTCCATAATAAACCTAATGAATTACTTCGAATCATTTAATCATCGTACGACAACTTAGAATATCTTACGACTCTGTATGCCACATTAGCACCTTGAAAAGCATGTTACTATAATGTACGATACTCACAACTCGTAACAACACCTTACAATACCGTAAGTAAACATTAATAATGTAGGACGCGTTACATTAGCAACATGAAAAGCAATTTATAATAATGTAGGACGCGTTACAACTTCTAAGAACACGTTACATCACCGTTCGAAAGATTAAAACTCCATAATAAACCTAATGAATTCCTCCGAGTCATTTAATCATCGTACGACAACTTAGAATATCTTACGACTCTGTATGCCACATTAGCACCTTGAAAAGCATGTTACTATAATGTACGATACTCACAACTCGTAACAACACCTTACAATACCGTAAGTAAACATTAATAATGTAGGACGCGTTACATTAGCAACATGAAAAGCAATTTATAAAAATGTAGGACGCGTTACAACTTCTAAGAACACGTTACATCACCGTTCGAAAGATTAAAACTCCATAATAAACCTAATGAATTCCTCCGAGTCATTTAATCATCGTACGACAACTTAGAATATCTTACGACTCTGTATGCCACATTAGCACCTTGAAAAGCATGTTACTATAATGTACGATACTCACAACTCGTAACAACACCTTACAATAACGTAAGTAAACATTAAAATCCATAATAAACCTAATGAATTCGTCCGAGTCTTTTTGAACATCGTATTACAATTTAGGAAATCTTTAGACTCTATATGACATATTAGCACGTTGAAAAGCACGTAAGTATGACGTAGGACGCCTTAAAGTTGCAAACAACACCTTACAACACCGTATGAAACCATAAAACTCCAGAATAAACCTAATGAAATTGTCCAAGTCCTTTCAAGATCGTACGATAACATCAGGACTTGTTACGACACTGTATGCGACATTAGCAACATGAAAAGCAATTTATAATAATGTAGGACGCGTTACAACTTCTAAGAACACCTTACATCACCGTTCGAAAGATTAAAACTCCATAATAAACCTAATGAATTCCTCCGAGTCATTTAATCATCGTACGACAACTTAGAATATCTTACGACTCTGTATGCCACATTAGCTCCTTGAAAAGCATGTTACTATAATGTACGATACTCACAACTCGTAACAACACCTTACAATACCGTAAGTAAACATTAAAATCCATAATAAACCTAATGAATTCGTCCGAGTCTTTTGAACATCGTATTACAAGTTAGGAAATCTTTAGACTCTATATGACATATTAGCACGTTGAAAAGCACGTAAGTATGACGTAGGACACCTTAAAGCTGCAAACAACACCTTACAACACCGTATGAAACCATAAAACTCCATAATAAACCTAATGAAATTGTCCAAGTCCTTTCAAGATCGTACGATAACATCAGGACTTGTTGCGACATTATATGCGACATTAGCAACATGAAAAGCAATTTATAATAATGTAGGACGCGTTACAACTTCTAAGAACACCTTACATCACCGTTCGAAAGATTAAAACTCCATAATAAACCTAATGAATTCCTTCGAGTCATTTAATCATCGTACGACAACTTAGAATATCTTACGACTCTGTATGCCTCATTAGCACCTTGAAAAGCATGTTACTATAATGTACGATACTCACAACTCGTAACAACACCTTACAATACCGTAAGTAAACATTAAAATCCATAATAAACCTAATGAATTCGTCCGAGTCTTTTGAACATCGTATTACAAGTTAGGAAATCTTTAGACTCTATATGACATATTAGCACGTTGAAAAACACGTAAGTATGACGTAGGACGCCTTAAAGCTGCAAACAACACCTTACAACACCGTATGAAACCATAAAACTCCATAATAAACCTAATGAAATTGTCCAAGTCCTTTCAAGATCGTACGATAACATCAGGACTTGTTGTGACACTATATGCGACATTAGCAACATGAAAAGCAATATATAATAATGTAGGACGCGTTACAACTTCTAAGAACACCTTACATCACCGTTCGAAAGATTAAAACTCCATAATAAACCTAATGAATTACTTCGAATCATTTAATCATCGTACGACAACTTAGAATATCTTACGACTCTGTATGCCACATTAGCACCTTGAAAAGCATGTTACTATAATGTACGATACTCACAACTCGTAACAACACCTTACAATACCGTAAGTAAACATTAATAATGTAGGACGCGTTACATTAGCAACATGAAAAGCAATTTATAATAATGTAGGACGCGTTACAACTTCTAAGAACACGTTACATCACCGTTCGAAAGATTAAAACTCCATAATAAACCTAATGAATTCCTCCGAGTCATTTAATCATCGTACGACAACTTAGAATATCTTACGACTCTGTATGCCACATTAGCACCTTGAAAAGCATGTTACTATAATGTACGATACTCACAACTCGTAACAACACCTTACAATACCGTAAGTAAACATTAATAATGTAGGACGCGTTACATTAGCAACATGAAAAGCAATTTATAATAATGTAGGACGCGTTACAACTTCTAAGAACACGTTACATCACCGTTCGAAAGATTAAAACTCCATAATAAACCTAATGAATTCCTCCGAGTCATTTAATCATCGTACGACAACTTAGAATATCTTACGACTCTGTATGCCACATTAGCACCTTGAAAAGCATGTTACTATAATGTACGATACTCACAACTCGTAACAACACCTTACAATAACGTAAGTAAACATTAAAATCCATAATAAACCTAATGAATTCGTCCGAGTCTTTTTGAACATCGTATTACAATTTAGGAAATCTTTAGACTCTATATGACATATTAGCACGTTGAAAAGCACGTAAGTATGACGTAGGACGCCTTAAAGTTGCAAACAACACCTTACAACACCGTATGAAACCATAAAACTCCATAATAAACCTAATGAAATTGTCCAAGTCCTTTTAAGATCGTACGATAACATCAGGACTTGTTACGACACTGTATGCGACATTAGCAACATGAAAAGCAATTTATAATAATGTAGGACGCGTTACAACTTCTAAGAACACCTTACATCACCGTTCGAAAGATTAAAACTCCATAATAAACCTAATGAATTCCTCCGAGTCATTTAATCATCGTACGACAACTTAGAATATCTTACGACTCTGTATGCCACATTAGCTCCTTGAAAAGCATGTTACTATAATGTACGATACTCACAACTCGTAACAACACCTTACAATACCGTAAGTAAACATTAAAATCCATAATAAACCTAATGAATTCGTCCGAGTCTTTTGAACATCGTATTACAAGTTAGGAAATCTTTAGACTCTATATGACATATTAGCACGTTGAAAAGCACGTAAGTATGACGTAGGACACCTTAAAGCTGCAAACAACACCTTACAACACTGTATGAAACCATAAAACTCCATAATAAACCTAATGAAATTGTCCAAGTCCTTTCAAGATCGTACGATAACATCAGGACTTGTTGCGACATTATATGCGACATTAGCAACATGAAAAGCAATTTATAATAATGTAGGACGCGTTACAACTTCTAAGAACACCTTACATCACCGTTCGAAAGATTAAAACTCCATAATAAACCTAATGAATTCCTTCGAGTCATTTAATCATCGTACGACAACTTAGAATATCTTACGACTCTGTATGCCTCATTAGCACCTTGAAAAGCATGTTACTATAATGTACGATACTCACAACTCGTAACAACACCTTACAATACCGTAAGTAAACATTAAAATCCATAATAAACCTAATGAATTCGTCCGAGTCTTTTGAACATCGTATTACAAGTTAGGAAATCTTTAGACTCTATATGACATATTAGCACGTTGAAAAACACGTAAGTATGACGTAGGACGCCTTAAAGCTGCAAACAACACCTTACAACACCGTATGAAACCATAAAACTCCATAATAAACCTAATGAAATTGTCCAAGTCCTTTCAAGATCGTACGATAACATCAGGACTTGTTGTGACACTATATGCGACATTAGCAACATGAAAAGCAATATATAATAATGTAGGACGCGTTACAACTTCTAAGAACACCTTACATCACCGTTCGAAAGATTAAAACTCCATAATAAACCTAATGAATTACTTCGAATCATTTAATCATCGTGCGACAACTTAGAATATCTTACGACTCTATATGCCACATTAGCACCTTGAAAAGCATGTTACTATAATGTACGATACTCACAACTCGTAACAACACCTTACAATACCGTAAGTAAACATTAATAATGTAGGACGCGTTACATTAGCAACATGAAAAGCAATTTATAATAATGTAGGACGCGTTACAACTTCTAAGAACACCTTACATCACCGTTCGAAAGATTAAAACTCCATAATAAACCTAATGAATTCCTTCGAGTCATTTAATCATCGTACGACAACTTAGAATATCTTACGACTCTGTATGCCTCATTAGCACCTTGAAAAGCATGTTACTATAATGTACGATACTCACAACTCGTAACAACACCTTACAATACCGTAAGTAAACATTAAAATCCATAATAAACCTAATGAATTCGTCCGAGTCTTTTGAACATCGTATTACAAGTTAGGAAATCTTTAGACTCTATATGACATATTAGCACGTTGAAAAACACGTAAGTATGACGTAGGACGCCTTAAAGCTGCAAACAACACCTTACAACACCGTATGAAACCATAAAACTCCATAATAAACCTAATGAAATTGTCCAAGTCCTTTCAAGATCGTACGATAACATCAGGACTTGTTGTGACACTATATGCGACATTAGCAACATGAAAAGCAATATATAATAATGTAGGACGCGTTACAACTTCTAAGAACACCTTACATCACCGTTCGAAAGATTAAAACTCCATAATAAACCTAATGAATTACTTCGAATCATTTAATCATCGTACGACAACTTAGAATATCTTACGACTCTGTATGCCACATTAGCACCTTGAAAAGCATGTTACTATAATGTACGATACTCACAACTCGTAACAACACCTTACAATACCGTAAGTAAACATTAATAATGTAGGACGCGTTACATTAGCAACATGAAAAGCAATTTATAATAATGTAGGACGCGTTACAACTTCTAAGAACACGTTACATCACCGTTCGAAAGATTAAAACTCCATAATAAACCTAATGAATTCCTCCGAGTCATTTAATCATCGTACGACAACTTAGAATATCTTACGACTCTGTATGCCACATTAGCACCTTGAAAAGCATGTTACTATAATGTACGATACTCACAACTCGTAACAACACCTTACAATACCGTAAGTAAACATTAATAATGTAGGACGCGTTACATTAGCAACATGAAAAGCAATTTATAATAATGTAGGACGCGTTACAACTTCTAAGAACACGTTACATCACCGTTCGAAAGATTAAAACTCCATAATAAACCTAATGAATTCCTCCGAGTCATTTAATCATCGTACGACAACTTAGAATATCTTACGACTCTGTATGCCACATTAGCACCTTGAAAAGCATGTTACTATAATGTACGATACTCACAACTCGTAACAACACCTTACAATAACGTAAGTAAACATTAAAATCCATAATAAACCTAATGAATTCGTCCGAGTCTTTTTGAACATCGTATTACAATTTAGGAAATCTTTAGACTCTATATGACATATTAGCACGTTGAAAAGCACGTAAGTATGACGTAGGACGCCTTAAAGTTGCAAACAACACCTTACAACACCGTATGAAACCATAAAACTCCATAATAAACCTAATGAAATTGTCCAAGTCCTTTTAAGATCGTACGATAACATCAGGACTTGTTACGACACTGTATGCGACATTAGCAACATGAAAAGCAATTTATAATAATGTAGGACGCGTTACAACTTCTAAGAACACCTTACATCACCGTTCGAAAGATTAAAACTCCATAATAAACCTAATGAATTCCTCCGAGTCATTTAATCATCGTACGACAACTTAGAATATCTTACGACTCTGTATGCCACATTAGCTCCTTGAAAAGCATGTTACTATAATGTACGATACTCACAACTCGTAACAACACCTTACAATACCGTAAGTAAACATTAAAATCCATAATAAACCTAATGAATTCGTCCGAGTCTTTTGAACATCGTATTACAAGTTAGGAAATCTTTAGACTCTATATGACATATTAGCACGTTGAAAAGCACGTAAGTATGACGTAGGACACCTTAAAGCTGCAAACAACACCTTACAACACTGTATGAAACCATAAAACTCCATAATAAACCTAATGAAATTGTCCAAGTCCTTTCAAGATCGTACGATAACATCAGGACTTGTTGCGACATTATATGCGACATTAGCAACATGAAAAGCAATTTATAATAATGTAGGACGCGTTACAACTTCTAAGAACACCTTACATCACCGTTCGAAAGATTAAAACTCCATAATAAACCTAATGAATTCCTTCGAGTCATTTAATCATCGTACGACAACTTAGAATATCTTACGACTCTGTATGCCTCATTAGCACCTTGAAAAGCATGTTACTATAATGTACGATACTCACAACTCGTAACAACACCTTACAATACCGTAAGTAAACATTAAAATCCATAATAAACCTAATGAATTCGTCCGAGTCTTTTGAACATCGTATTACAAGTTAGGAAATCTTTAGACTCTATATGACATATTAGCACGTTGAAAAACACGTAAGTATGACGTAGGACGCCTTAAAGCTGCAAACAACACCTTACAACACCGTATGAAACCATAAAACTCCATAATAAACCTAATGAAATTGTCCAAGTCCTTTCAAGATCGTACGATAACATCAGGACTTGTTGTGACACTATATGCGACATTAGCAACATGAAAAGCAATATATAATAATGTAGGACGCGTTACAACTTCTAAGAACACCTTACATCACCGTTCGAAAGATTAAAACTCCATAATAAACCTAATGAATTACTTCGAATCATTTAATCATCGTGCGACAACTTAGAATATCTTACGACTCTATATGCCACATTAGCACCTTGAAAAGCATGTTACTATAATGTACGATACTCACAACTCGTAACAACACCTTACAATACCGTAAGTAAACATTAATAATGTAGGACGCGTTACATTAGCAACATGAAAAGCAATTTATAATAATGTAGGACGCGTTACAACTTCTAAGAACACCTTACATCACCGTTCGAAAGATTAAAACTCCATAATAAACCTAATGAATTCCTTCGAGTCATTTAATCATCGTACGACAACTTAGAATATCTTACGACTCTGTATGCCTCATTAGCACCTTGAAAAGCATGTTACTATAATGTACGATACTCACAACTCGTAACAACACCTTACAATACCGTAAGTAAACATTAAAATCCATAATAAACCTAATGAATTCGTCCGAGTCTTTTGAACATCGTATTACAAGTTAGGAAATCTTTAGACTCTATATGACATATTAGCACGTTGAAAAGCACGTAAGTATGACGTAGGACGCCTTAAAGCTGCAAACAACACCTTACAACACCGTATGAAACCATAAAACTCCATAATAAACCTAATGAAATTGTCCAAGTCCTTTCAAGATCGTACGATAACATCAGGACTTGTTGCGACACTATATGCGACATTAGCAACATGAAAAGCAATATATAATAATGTAGGACGCGTTACAACTTCTAAGAACACCTTACATCACCGTTCGAAAGATTAAAACTCCATAATAAACCTAATGAATTACTTCGAATCATTTAATCATCGTACGACAACTTAGAATATCTTACGACTCTGTATGCCACATTAGCACCTTGAAAAGCATGTTACTATAATGTACGATACTCACAATTCGTAACAACACCTTACAATACCGTAAGTAAACATTAATAATGTAGGACGCGTTACATTAGCAACATGAAAAGCAATTTATAATAATGTAGGACGCGTTACAACTTCTAAGAACACCTTACATCACCGTTCGAAAGATTAAAACTCCATAATAAACCTAATGAATTCCTTCGAGTCATTTAATCATCGTATGACAACTTAGAATACCTTACGACTCTGTATGCCTCATTAGCACCTTGAAAAGCATGTTACTATAATGTACGATACTTACAACTCGTAACAACACCTTACAATACCGTAAGTAAACATTAAAATCCATAATAAACCTAATGAATTCGTCCGAGTCTTTTGAACATCGTATTACAAGTTAGGACATCTTTATACTCTATATGACATATTAGCACGTTGAAAAGCACGTAAGTATGACGTAGGACGCCTTAAAGCTGCAAACAACACCTTACAACACCGTGTGAAACCATAAAACTCCATGATAAACCTAATGAAATTGTCCAAGTCCTTTCAAGATCGTACGATAACATCAGGACTTGTTACGACACTGTATGCGACATTAGCAACATGAAAAGCAATTTATAATAATGTAGGACGCGTTACAACTTCTAAGAACACCTTACATCACAATTCGAAAGATTAAAACTCCATAATAAACCTAATGAATTCCTCCGAGTCATTTAATCATCGTACGACAACTTACATTATCTTACGACTCTGTATGTCACATTAGCACCTTGAAAAGCATGTTACTATAATGTACGATACTCACAACTCGTAACAACACCTTACAATACCGTAAATAAACATTAAAATCCATATTAAAGGTAATGAATTCGTCCGAGTCTTTTGATCATCGTATTACAAGTTAGGACATCTTTAGACTCTATATGACATATTAGCACGTTGAAAAGCACGTAAGTATGACGTAGGACGCCTTAAAGCTGCAAATAACACCTTACAACACCGTATGAAACCATAAAACTCCATAATAAACCTAATGAAATTGTCCAAGTCCTTTCAAGATCGTACGATAATATCAGGACTTGTTGCGACACTATATGCGACATTAGCAACATGAAAAGCAATATATAATAATGTAGGACGCGTTACAACTTCTAAGAACACCTTACATCACCGTTTGAAAGATTAAAACTCCATAATAAACCTAATGAATTACTTCAAGTCATTTAATCATTGTACGACAACTTAGAATATCTTACGACTCCGTATGCCACATTAGCACCTTGAAAAGCATGTTATTATAATGTACGATACTCACAACTCGTAACAACACCTTACAATATCGTAAGTAAACATTAAAATCCATAATAAAGCTAATGAATTCGTCCGAGTCTTTTGAACATCGTATTACAAGTTAGGAAATCTTTAGACTCTATATGACATATTAGCACGTTGAAAAGCACGTAAGTATGACGTAGGACGCCTTAAAGCTGCAAACAACACCTTACAACACCGTATGAAACCATAAAACTCCATAATAAACCTAATGAAATTGTCCAAGTCCTTTCAAGATCGTACGATAACATCAGGACTTGTTGCGACACTATATGCGACATTAGCAACATGAAAAGCAATATATAATAATGTAGGACGCGTTACAACTTCTAAGAACACCTTACATCACCGTTCGAAAGATTAAAACTCCATAATAAGCCTAATGAATTACTTCGAGTCATTTAATCATCGTACGACAACTTAGAATATCTTACGACTCTGTATGCCACGTTAGCACCTTGAAAAGCATGTTACTATAATGTACGATACTCACAACTCGTAACAACACCTTACAATACCTTAAGTAAACATTATTAATGTAGGACGCGTTACATTAGCAACATGAAAAGCAATTTATAATAATGTAGGACGCGTTACAACTTCTAAGAACACCTTACATCACAGTTCGAAAGATTAAAACTCCATAATAAACCTAACGAATTCCTCCGAGTCATTTAATCATCGTACGACAACTTATAATATCTTACGACTCTGTATGCCACATTAGCACCTTGAAAAGCATGTTACTACAATGTACGATACTCACAACTCGTAACAACACCTTACAATACCGTAAGTAAACATTAATAATGTAGGACGCGTTACATTAGCAACATGAAAAGCAATTTATAATAATGTAGGACGCGTTACAACTTCTAAGAACACCTTACATCACCGTTCGAAAGATTAAAACTCCATAATAAACCTAATGAATTCCTCCGAGTCATTTAATCATCGTACGACAACTTACATTATCTTACGACTCTGTATGTCACATTAGCACCTTGAAAAGCATGTTACTATAATGTACGATACTCACAACTCGTAACAACACCTTACAATACCGTAAATAAACATTAAAATCCATAATAAAGGTAATGAATTCGTCCGAGTCTTTTGAACATCGTATTACAAGTTAGGACATCTTTAGACTCTATATGACATATTAGCACGTTGAAAAGCACGTAAGTATGACGTAGGACGCCTTAAAGCTGCAAATAACACCTTACAACACCGTATGAAACCATAAAACTCCATAATAAACCTAATGAAATTGTCCAAGTCCTTTCAAGATCGTACGATAATATCAGGACTTGTTGCGACACTATATGCGACATTAGCAACATGAAAAGCAATATATAATAATGTAGGACGCGTTACAACTTCTAAGAACACCTTACATCACCGTTTGAAAGATTAAAACTCCATAATAAACCTAATGAATTACTTCAAGTCATTTAATCATTGTACGACAACTTAGAATATCTTACGACTCCGTATGCCACATTAGCACCTTGAAAAGCATGTTATTATAATGTACGATACTCACAACTCGTAACAACACCTTACAATATCGTAAGTAAACATTAAAATCCATAATAAAGCTAATGAATTCGTCCGAGTCTTTTGAACATCGTATTACAAGTTAGGAAATCTTTAGACTCTATATGACATATTAGCACGTTGAAAAGCACGTAAGTATGACGTAGGACGCCTTAAAGCTGCAAACAACACCTTACAACACCGTATGAAACCATAAAACTCCATAATAAACCTAATGAAATTGTCCAAGTCCTTTCAAGATCGTACGATAACATCAGGACTTGTTGCGACACTATATGCGACATTAGCAACATGAAAAGCAATATATAATAATGTAGGACGCGTTACAACTTCTAAGAACACCTTACATCACCGTTCGAAAGATTAAAACTCCATAATAAGCCTAATGAATTACTTCGAGTCATTTAATCATCGTACGACAACTTAGAATATCTTACGACTCTGTATGCCACGTTAGCACCTTGAAAAGCATGTTACTATAATGTACGATACTCACAACTCGTAACAACACCTTACAATACCTTAAGTAAACATTATTAATGTAGGACGCGTTACATTAGCAACATGAAAAGCAATTTATAATAATGTAGGACGCGTTACAACTTCTAAGAACACCTTACATCACAGTTCGAAAGATTAAAACTCCATAATAAACCTAACGAATTCCTCCGAGTCATTTAATCATCGTACGACAACTTATAATATCTTACGACTCTGTATGCCACATTAGCACCTTGAAAAGCATGTTACTACAATGTACGATACTCACAACTCGTAACAACACCTTACAATACCGTAAGTAAACATTAATAATGTAGGACGCGTTACATTAGCAACATGAAAAGCAATTTATAATAATGTAGGACGCGTTACAACTTCTAAGAACACCTTACATCACCGTTCGAAAGATTAAAACTCCATAATAAACCTAATGAATTCCTTCGAGTCATTTAATCATCGTACGACAACTTAGAATATCTTACGACTCTGTATGCCTCATTAGCACCTTGAAAAGCATGTTACTATAATGTACGATACTCACAACTCGTAACAACACCTTACAATACCGTAAGTAAACATTAAAATCCATAATAAACCTAATGAATTCGTTCGAGTCTTTTGAACATCGTATTACAAGTTAGGAAATCTTTAGACTCTATATGACATATTAGCACGTTGAAAAGCACGTAAGTATGACGTAGGACGCCTTAAAGCTGCAAACAACACCTTACAACACCGTATGAAACCATAAAACTCCATAATAAACCTAATGAAATTGTCCAAGTCCTTTCATGATCGTACGATAACATCAGGACTTGTTGCGACACTATATGCGACATTAGCAACATGAAAAGCAGTATATAATAATGTAGGACGCGTTACAACTTCTAAGAACACCTTACATCACCGTTCGAAAGATTAAAACTCCATAATAAGCCTAATGAATTACTTCGAGTCATTTAATCATCGTACGACAACTTAGAATATCTTACGACTCTATATGCCACATTAGCACCTTGAAAAGCATGTTACTATAATGTACGATACTCACAACTCGTAACAACACCTTACAATACCTTAAGTAAACATTATTAATGTAGGACGCGTTACATTAGCAACATGAAAAGCAATTTATAATAATGTAGGACGCGTTACAACTTCTAAGAACACCTTACATCACAGTTCGAAAGATTAAAACTCCATAATAAACCTAATGAATTCCTCCGAGTCATTTAATCATCGTACGACAACTTATAATATCTTACGACTCTGTATGCCACATTAGCACCTTGAAAAGCATGTTACTACAATGTACGATACTCACAACTCGTAACAACACCTTACAATACCGTAAGTAAACATTAATAATGTAGGACGCGTTACATTAGCAACATGAAAAGCAATTTATAATAATGTAGGACGCGTTACAACTTCTAAGAACACCTTACATCACCGTTCGAAAGATTAAAACTCCATAATAAACCTAATGAATTCCTTCGAGTCATTTAATCATCGTACGACAACTTAGAATATCTTACGACTCTGTATGCCTCATTAGCACCTTGAAAAGCATGTTACTATAATGTACGATACTCACAACTCGTAACAACACCTTACAATACCGTAAGTAAACATTAAAATCCATAATAAACCTAATGAATTCGTTCGAGTCTTTTGAACATCGTATTACAAGTTAGGAAATCTTTAGACTCTATATGACATATTAGCACGTTGAAAAGCACGTAAGTATGACGTAGGACGCCTTAAAGCTGCAAACAACACCTTACAACACCGTATGAAACCATAAAACTCCATAATAAACCTAATGAAATTGTCCAAGTCCTTTCATGATCGTACGATAACATCAGGACTTGTTGCGACACTATATGCGACATTAGCAACATGAAAAGCAGTATATAATAATGTAGGACGCGTTACAACTTCTAAGAACACCTTACATCACCGTTCGAAAGATTAAAACTCCATAATAAGCCTAATGAATTACTTCGAGTCATTTAATCATCGTACGACAACTTAGAATATCTTACGACTCTATATGCCACATTAGCACCTTGAAAAGCATGTTACTATAATGTACGATACTCACAACTCGTAACAACACCTTACAATACCTTAAGTAAACATTATTAATGTAGGACGCGTTACATTAGCAACATGAAAAGCAATTTATAATAATGTAGGACGCGTTACAACTTCTAAGAACACCTTACATCACAGTTCGAAAGATTAAAACTCCATAATAAACCTAATGAATTCCTCCGAGTCATTTAATCATCGTACGACAACTTATAATATCTTACGACTCTGTATGCCACATTAGCACCTTGAAAAGCATGTTACTACAATGTACGATACTCACAACTCGTAACAACACCTTACAATACCGTAAGTAAACATTCAAATCCATAATAAACCTAATGAATTCGTCCGAGTCTTTTGAACATCGTATTACAGGTTAGGACATCTTTAGACTCTATATGACATATTAGCACGTTGAAAAGCACGTAAGTATGACGTAGGACGCCTTAAAGCTGCAAACAACACCTTACAACACCGTATGAAACCATAAAACTCCATAATAAACCTAATGAAATTGTCCAAGTCCTTTCAAGATCGTACGATAACATCAGGACTTGTTGCGACACTATATCCGACATTAGCAACATGAAAAGCAATATATAATAATGTAGGACGCGTTACAACTTCTAAGAACACCTTACATCACAGTTCGAAAGATTAAAACTCCATAATAAACCTAATGAATTCCTCCGAGTCATTTAATCATCGTACGACAACTTAGAATATCTTACGACTCTGTATGCCACATTAGCACCTTGAAAAGCGTGTTACTATAATGTACGATACTCACAACTCGTAACAACACCTTACAATACCGTAAGTAAACATTAAAATCCATAATAAAGCTAATGAATTCGTCCGAGTCTTTTGAACATCGTATTACAAGTTAGGACATCTTTAGACTCTATATGACATATTAGCATGTTGAAAAGCACGTAAGTATGACGTAGGACGCCTTAAAGCTGCAAACAACACCTTACAACACCGTATGAAACCATAAAACTCCATAATAAACCTAATGAAATTGTCCAAGTCCTTTCAAGATCGTACGATAACATCAGGACTTGTTACGACACTGTATGCGACATTAGCAACATGAAAAGCAATTTATAATAATGTAGGACGCGTTACAACTTCTAAGAACACCTTACATCACCGTTCGAAATATTAAAACTCCATAATAAACCTAATGAATTCCTCCGAGTCATTTAATCATCGTACGACAACTTAGAATATCTTACGACTCTGTATGCCACATTAGCACCTTGAAAAGCATGTTACTATAATGTACGAAACTCACAACTCGTAACAACACCTTACAATACCGTAAGTAAAAATTAAAATCCATAATAAAGCTAATGAATTCGTCCGAGTCTTTTGAACATCGTATTACAAGTTAGGACATCTTTAGACTCTATATGACATATTAGCACGTTGAAAAGCACGTAAGTATGACGTAGGACGCCTTAAAGCTGCAAACAACACCTTACAACACCGTATGAAACCATAAAACTCCATAATAAACCTAATGAAATTGTCCAAGTCCTTTCAAGATCGTACGATAACACCAGGACTTCTTACGACACTGTATGCGACATTAGCAACATGAAAAGCAATTTATAATAATGTAGGACGCGTTACAACTTCTAAGAACACCTTACATCACAGTTCGAAAGATTAAAACTCCATAATAAACCTAATGAATTCCTCCGAGTCATTTAATCATCGTACGACAACTTAGAATATCTTAGGACTCTGTATGCCACATTAGCACCTTGAAAAGCATGTTACTATAATGTACGATACTCACAACTCGTAACAACACCTTACAATACCGTAAGTAAACATTAAAATCCATAATAAAGCTAATGAATTCGTCCGAGTCTTTTGAACATCGTATTACAAGTTAGGACATCTTTAGACTCTATATGACATATTAGCACGTTGAAAAGCACGTAAGTATGACGTAGGACGCCTTAAAGCTGCAAACAACACCTTACAACACCGTATGAAACCATAAAACTCCATAATAAACCTAATGAAATTGTCCAAGTCCTTTCAAGATTGTACGATAACATCAGGACTTGTTACGACACTGTATGCGACATTAGCAACATGAAAAGCAATTTATAATAATGTAGGACGCGTTACAACTTCTAAGAACACCTTACATCACCGTTCGAAAGATTAAAACTCCATAATAAACCTAATGAATTCCTCCGAGTCATTTAAACATCGTACGACAACTTAGAATATCTTACGACTCTGTATGCCACATTAGCACCTTGAAAAGCATGTTACTATAATGTACGATACTCACAACTCGTAACAACACCTTACAATACCGTAAGTAAACATTAAAATCCATAATAAACCTAATGAATTCGTCCGAGTCTTTTGAACATCGTATTACAAGTTAGGACATCTTTAGACTCTATATGACATATTAGCACGTTGAAAAGCACGTAAGTATGACGTAGGACGCCTTAAAGCTGCAAACAACACCTTACAACACCGTATGAAACCATAAAACTCCATGATAAACCTAATGAAATTGTCCAAGTCCTTTCAAGATCGTACGATAACATCAGGACTTGTTACGACACTGTATGCGACATTAGCAACATGAAAAGCAATTTATAATAATGTAGGACGCGTTACAACTTCTAAGAACACCTTACATCACAGTTCGAAAGATTAAAACTCCATAATAAACCTAATGAATTCCTCCGAGTCATTTAATCATCGTACGACAACTTACAATATCTTACGACTCTGTATGTCACATTAGCACCTTGAAAAGCATGTTACTATAATGTACGATACTCACAACTCGTAACAACACCTTACAATACCGTAAATAAACATTAAAATCCATAATAAAGGTAATGAATTCGTCCGAGTCTTTTGAACATCGTATTACAAGTTAGGACATCTTTAGACTCTATATGACATATTAGCACGTTGAAAAGCACGTAAGTATGACGTAGGACGCCTTAAAGCTGCAAATAACACCTTACAACACCGTATGAAACCATAAAACTCCATAATAAACCTAATGAAATTGTCCAAGTCCTTTCAAGATCGTACGATAATATCAGGACTTGTTGCGACACTATATGCGACATTAGCAACATGAAAAGCAATTTATAATAATGTAGGACGCGTTACAACTTCTAAGAACACCTTACATCACAGTTCGAAAGATTAAAACTCCATAATAAACCTAATGAATTCCTCCGAGTCATTTAATCATCGTACGACAACTTATAATATCTTACGACTCTGTATGCCACATTAGCACCTTGAAAAGCATGTTACTACAATGTACGATACTCACAACTCGTAACAACACCTTACAATACCGTAAGTAAACATTAATAATGTAGGACGCGTTACATTAGCAACATGAAAAGCAATTTATAATAATGTAGGACGCGTTACAACTTCTAAGAACACCTTACATCACCGTTCGAAAGATTAAAACTCCATAATAAACCTAATGAATTCCTTCGAGTCATTTAATCATCGTACGACAACTTAGAATATCTTACGACTCTGTATGCCTCATTAGCACCTTGAAAAGCATGTTACTATAATGTACGATACTCACAACTCGTAACAACACCTTACAATACCGTAAGTAAACATTAAAATCCATAATAAACCTAATGAATTCGTTCGAGTCTTTTGAACATCGTATTACAAGTTAGGAAATCTTTAGACTCTATATGACATATTAGCACGTTGAAAAGCACGTAAGTATGACGTAGGACGCCTTAAAGCTGCAAACAACACCTTACAACACCGTATGAAACCATAAAACTCCATAATAAACCTAATGAAATTGTCCAAGTCCTTTCAAGATCGTACGATAACATCAGGACTTGTTGCGACACTATATGCGACATTAGCAACATGAAAAGCAATATATAATAATGTAGGACGCGTTACAACTTCTAAGAACACCTTACATCACCGTTCGAAAGATTAAAACTCCATAATAAGCCTAATGAATTACTTCGAGTCATTTAATCATCGTACGACAACTTAGAATATCTTACGACTCTGTATGCCACATTAGCACCTTGAAAAGCATGTTACTATAATGTACGATACTCACAACTCGTAACAACACCTTACAATACCTTAAGTAAACATTATTAATGTAGGACGCGTTACATTAGCAACATGAAAAGCAATTTATAATAATGTAGGACGCGTTACAACTTCTAAGAACACCTTACATCACAGTTCGAAAGATTAAAACTCCATAATAAACCTAATGAATTCCTACGAGTCATTTAATCATCGTACGACAACTTATAATATCTTACGACTCTGTATGCCACATTAGCACCTTGAAAAGCATGTTACTACAATGTACGATACTCACAACTCGTAACAACACCTTACAATACCGTAAGTAAACATTCAAATCCATAATAAACCTAATGAATTCGTCCGAGTCTTTTGAACATCGTATTACAGGTTAGGACATCTTTAGACTCTATATGACATATTAGCACGTTGAAAAGCACGTAAGTATGACGTAGGACGCCTTAAAGCTGCAAACAACACCTTACAACACCGTATGAAACCATTAAACTCCATAATAAACCTAATGAAATTGTCCAAGTCCTTTCAAGATCGTACGATAACATCAGGACTTGTTGCGACACTATATCCGACATTAGCAACATGAAAAGCAATATATAATAATGTAGGACGCGTTACAACTTCTAAGAACACCTTACATCACAGTTCGAAAGATTAAAACTCCATAATAAACCTAATGAATTCCTCCGAGTCATTTAATCATCGTACGACAACTTAGAATATCTTACGACTCTGTATGCCACATTAGCACCTTGAAAAGCGTGTTACTATAATGTACGATACTCACAACTCGTAACAACACCTTACAATACCGTAAGTAAACATTAAAATCCATAATAAAGCTAATGAATTCGTCCGAGTCTTTTGAACATCGTATTACAAGTTAGGACATCTTTAGACTCTATATGACATATTAGCATGTTGAAAAGCACGTAAGTATGACGTAGGACGCCTTAAAGCTGCAAACAACACCTTACAACACCGTATGAAACCATAAAACTCCATAATAAACCTAATGAAATTGTCCAAGTCCTTTCAAGATCGTACGATAACATCAGGACTTGTTACGACACTGTATGCGACATTAGCAACATGAAAAGCAATTTATAATAATGTAGGACGCGTTACAACTTCTAAGAACACCTTACATCACCGTTCGAAATATTAAAACTCCATAATAAACCTAATGAATTCCTCCGAGTCATTTAATCATCGTACGACAACTTAGAATATCTTACGACTCTGTATGCCACATTAGCACCTTGAAAAGCATGTTACTATAATGAACGAAACTCACAACTCGTAACAACACCTTACAATACCGTAAGTAAAAATTAAAATCCATAATAAAGCTAATGAATTCGTCCGAGTCTTTTGAACATCGTATTACAAGTTAGGACATCTTTAGACTCTATATGACATATTAGCACGTTGAAAAGCACGTAAGTATGACGTAGGACGCCTTAAAGCTGCAAACAACACCTTACAACACCGTATGAAACCATAAAACTCCATAATAAACCTAATGAAATTGTCCAAGTCCTTTCAAGATTGTACGATAACACCAGGACTTCTTACGACACTGTATGCGACATTAGCAACATGAAAAGCAATTTATAATAATGTAGGACGCGTTACAACTTCTAAGAACACCTTACATCACAGTTCGAAAGATTAAAACTCCATAATAAACCTAATGAATTCCTCCGAGTCATTTAATCATCGTACGACAACTTAGAATATCTTAGGACTCTGTATGCCTCATTAGCACCTTGAAAAGCATGTTACTATAATGTACGATACTCACAACTCGTAACAACACCTTACAATACCGTAAGTAAACATTAAAATCCATAATAAACCTAATGAATTCGTTCGAGTCTTTTGAACATCGTATTACAAGTTAGGAAATCTTTAGACTCTATATGACATATTAGCACGTTGAAAAGCACGTAAGTATGACGTAGGACGCCTTAAAGCTGCAAACAACACCTTACAACACCGTATGAAACCATAAAACTCCATAATAAACCTAATGAAATTGTCCAAGTCCTTTCAAGATCGTACGATAACATCAGGACTTGTTGCGACACTATATGCGACATTAGCAACATGAAAAGCAATATATAATAATGTAGGACGCGTTACAACTTCTAAGAACACCTTACATCACCGTTCGAAAGATTAAAACTCCATAATAAGCCTAATGAATTACTTCGAGTCATTTAATCATCGTACGACAACTTAGAATATCTTACGACTCTGTATGCCACATTAGAACCTTGAAAAGCATGTTACTATAATGTACGATACTCACAACTCGTAACAACACCTTACAATACCTTAAGTAAACATTATTAATGTAGGACGCGTTACATTAGCAACATGAAAAGCAATTTATAATAATGTAGGACGCGTTACAACTTCTAAGAACACCTTACATCACAGTTCGAAAGATTAAAACTCCATAATAAACCTAATGAATTCCTCCGAGTCATTTAATCATCGTACGACAACTTATAATATCTTACGACTCTGTATGCCACATTAGCACCTTGAAAAGCATGTTACTATAATGTACGATACTCACAACTCGTAACAACACCTTACAATACCGTAAGTAAACATTCAAATCCATAATAAACCTAATGAATTCGTCCGAGTCTTTTGAACATCGTATTACAGGTTAGGACATCTTTAGACTCTATATGACATATTAGCACGTTGAAAAGCACGTAAGTATGACGTAGGACGCCTTAAAGCTGCAAACAACACCTTACAACACCGTATGAAACCATAAAACTCCATAATAAACCTAATGAAATTGTCCAAGTCCTTTCAAGATCGTACGATAACATCAGGACTTGTTGTGACACTATATGCGACATTAGCAACATGAAAAGCAATATATAATAATGTAGGACGCGTTACAACTTCTAAGAACACCTTACATCACCGTTCGAAAGATTAAAACTCCATAATAAGCCTAATGAATTACTTCGAGTCATTTAATCATCGTACGACAACTTAGAATATCTTACGACTCTGTATGCCACATTAGCACCTTGAAAAGCATGTTACTATAATGTACGATACTCACAACTCGTAACAACACCTTACAATACCTTAAGTAAACATTATTAATGTAGGACGCGTTACATTAGCAACATGAAAAGCAATTTATAATAATGTAGGACGCGTTACAACTTCTAAGAACACCTTACATCACAGTTCGAAAGATTAAAACTCCATAATAAACCTAATGAATTCCTCCGAGTCATTTAATCATCGTACGACAACTTATAATATCTTACGACTCTGTATGCCACATTAGCACCTTGAAAAGCATGTTACTACAATGTACGATACTCACAACTCGTAACAACACCTTACAATACCGTAAGTAAACATCCAAATCCATAATAAACCTAATGAATTCGTCCGAGTCTTTTGAACATCGTATTACAGGTTAGGACATCTTTAGACTCTATATGACATATTAGCACGTTGAAAAGCACGTAAGTATGACGTAGGACGCCTTAAAGCTGCAAACAACACCTTACAACACCGTATGAAACCATAAAACTCCATAATAAACCTAATGAAATTGTCCAAGTCCTTTCAAGATCGTACGATAACACCAGGACTTCTTACGACACTGTATGCGACATTAGCAACATGAAAAGCAATTTATAATAATGTAGGACGCGTTACAACTTCTAAGAACACCTTACATCACAGTTCGAAAGATTAAAACTCCATAATAAACCTAATGAATTCCTCCGAGTCATTTAATCATCGTACGACAACTTAGAATATCTTAGGACTCTGTATGCCACATTAGCACCTTGAAAAGCGTGTTACTATAATGTACGATACTCACAACTCGTAACAACACCTTACAATACCGTAAGTAAACATTAAAATCCATAATAAAGCTAATGAATTCGTCCGAGTCTTTTGAACATCGTATTACAAGTTAGGACATCTTTAGACTCTATATGACATATTAGCATGTTGAAAAGCACGTAAGTATGACGTAGGACGCCTTAAAGCTGCAAACAACACCTTACAACACCGTATGAAACCATAAAACTCCATAATAAACCTAATGAAATTGTCCAAGTCCTTTCAAGATCGTACGATAACATCAGGACTTGTTACGACACTGTATGCGACATTAGCAACATGAAAAGCAATTTATAATAATGTAGGACGCGTTACAACTTCTAAGAACACCTTACATCACCGTTCGAAATATTAAAACTCCATAATAAACCTAATGAATTCCTCCGAGTCATTTAAGCATCGTACGACAACTTAGAATATCTTACGACTCTGTATGCCACATTAGCACCTTGAAAAGCATGTTACTATAATGAACGAAACTCACAACTCGTAACAACACCTTACAATACCGTAAGTAAAAATTAAAATCCATAATAAAGCTAATGAATTCGTCCGAGTCTTTTGAACATCGTATTACAAGTTAGGACATCTTTAGACTCTATATGACATATTAGCACGTTGAAAAGCACGTAAGTATGACGTAGGACGCCTTAAAGCTGCAAACAACACCTTACAACACCGTATGAAACCATAAAACTCCATAATAAACCTAATGAAATTGTCCAAGTCCTTTCAAGATCGTACGATAACACCAGGACTTCTTACTACACTGTATGCGACATTAGCAACATGAAAAGCAATTTATAATAATGTAGGACGCGTTACAACTTCTAAGAACACCTTACATCACAGTTCGAAAGATTAAAACTCCATAATAAACCTAATGAATTCCTCCGAGTCATTTAATCATCGTACGACAACTTAGAATATCTTAGGACTCTGTATGCCACATTAGCACCTTGAAAAGCATGTTACTATAATGTACGATACTCACAACTCGTAACAACACCTTACAATACCGTAAGTAAACATTAAAATCCATAATAAAGCTAATGAATTCGTCCGAGTCTTTTGAACATCGTATTACAAGTTAGGACATCTTTAGACTCTATATGACATATTAGCACGTTGAAAAGCACGTAAGTATGACGTAGGACGCCTTAAAGCTGCAAACAACACCTTACAACACCGTATGAAACCATAAAACTCCATAATAAACCTAATGAAATTGTCCAAGTCCTTTCAAGATTGTACGATAACATCAGGACTTGTTACGACACTGTATGCGACATTAGCAACATGAAAAGCAATTTATAATAATGTAGGACGCGTTACAACTTCTAAGAACACCTTACATCACCGTTCGAAAGATTAAAACTCCATAATAAACCTAACGAATTCCTCCGAGTCATTTAATCATCGTACGACAACTTAGAATATCTTACGACTCTGTATGCCACATTAGCACCTTGAAAAGCATGTTACTATAATGTACGATACTCACAACTCGTAACAACACCTTACAATACCGTAAGTAAACATTAAAATCCATAATAAAGCTAATGAATTCGTCCGAGTCTTTTGAACATCGTATTACAAGTTAGGAAATCTTTAGACTCTATATGACATATTAGCACGTTGAAAAGCACGTAAGTATGACGTAGGACGCCTTAAAGCTGCAAACAACACCTTACAACACCGTATGAAACCATAAAACTCCATAATAAACCTAATGAAATTGTCCATGTCCTTTCAAGATCGTACGATAACATCAGGACTTGTTGCGACACTATATGCGACATTAGCAACATGAAAAGCAATATATAATAATGTAGGACGCGTTACAACTTCTAAGAACACCTTACATCACCGTTCGAAAGATTAAAACTCCATAATAAGCCTAATGAATTACTTCGAGTCATTTAATCATCGTACGACAACTTAGAATATCTTACGACTCTGTATGCCACATTAGCACCTTGAAAAGCATGTTACTATAATGTACGATACTCACAACTCGTAACAACACCTTACAATACCTTAAGTAAACATTATTAATGTAGGACGCATTACATTAGCAACATGAAAAGCAATTTATAATAATGTAGGACGCGTTACAACTTCTAAGAACACCTTACATCACAGTTCGAAAGATTAAAACTCCATAATAAACCTAATGAATTCCTCCGAGTCATTTAATCATCGTACGACAACTTAGAATATCTTACGACTCTGTATGCCACATTAGCACCTTGAAAAGCATGTTACTATAATGTACGATACTCACAACTCGTAACAACACCTTACAATACCTTAAGTAAACATTATTAATGTAGGACGCGTTACATTAGCAACATGAAAAGCAATTTATAATAATGTAGGACGCGTTACAACTTCTAAGAACACCTTACATCACAGTTCGAAAGATTAAAACTCCATAATAAACCTAATGAATTCCTCCGAGTCATTTAATCATCGTACGACAACTTATAATATCTTACGACTCTGTATGCCACATTAGCACCTTGAAAAGCATGTTACTACAATGTACGATACTCACAACTCGTAACAACACCTTACAATACCGTAAGTAAACATTCAAATCCATAATAAACCTAATGAATTCGTCCGAGTCTTTTGAACATCGTATTACAGGTTAGGACATCTTTAGACTCTATATGACATATTAGCACGTTGAAAAGCACGTAAGTATGACGTAGGACGCCTTAAAGCTGCAAACAACACCTTACAACACCGTATGAAACCATAAAACTCCATAATAAACCTAATGAAATTGTCCAAGTCCTTTCAAGATCGTACGATAACATCAGGACTTGTTGCGACACTATATCCGACATTAGCAACATGAAAAGCAATATATAATAATGTAGGACGCGTTACAACTTCTAAGAACACCTTACATCACAGTTCGAAAGATTAAAACTCCATAATAAACCTAATGAATTCCTCCGAGTAATTTAATCATCGTACGACAACTTAGAATATCTTAGGACTCTGTATGCCACATTAGCACCTTGAAAAGCATGTTACTATAATGTACGATACTCACAACTCGTAACAACACCTTACAATACCGTAAGTAAACATTAAAATCCATAATAAAGCTAATGAATTCGTCCGAGTCTTTTGAACATCGTATTACAAGTTAGGACATCTTTAGACTCTATATGACATATTAGCACGTTGAAAAGCACGTAAGTATGACGTAGGACGCCTTAAAGCTGCAAACAACACCTTACAACACCGTATGAAACCATAAAACTCCATAATAAACCTAATGAAATTGTCCAAGTCCTTTCAAGATTGTACGATAACATCAGGACTTGTTACGACACTGTATGCGACATTAGCAACATGAAAAGCAATTTATAATAATGTAGGACGCGTTACAACTTCTAAGAACACCTTACATCACCGTTCGAAAGATTAAAACTCCATAATAAACCTAACGAATTCCTCCGAGTCATTTAATCATCGTACGACAACTTAGAATATCTTACGACTCTGTATGCCACATTAGCACCTTGAAAAGCATGTTACTATAATGTACGATACTCACAACTCGTAACAACACCTTACAATACCGTAAGTAAACATTAAAATCCATAATAAACCTAATGAATTCGTCCGAGTCTTTTGAACATCGTATTACAAGTTAGGACATCTTTAGACTCTATATGACATATTAGCACGTTGAAAAGCACGTAAGTATGACGTAGGACGCCTTAAAGCTGCAAACAACACCTTACAACACCGTATGAAACCATAAAACTCCATAATAAACCTAATGAAATTGTCCAAGTCCTTTCAAGATCGTACGATAATATCAGGACTTGTTGCGACACTATATGCGACATTAGCAACATGAAAAGCAATATATAATAATGTAGGACGCGTTACAACTTCTAAGAACACCTTACATCACCGTTCGAAAGATTAAAACTCCATAATAAACCTAATGAATTACTTCAAGTCATTTAATCATTGTACGACAACTTAGAATATCTTACGACTCCGTATGCCACATTAGCACCTTGAAAAGCATGTTACTATAATGTACGATACTCACAACTCGTAACAACACCTTACAATACCGTAAGTAAACATTAAAATCCATAATAAAGCTAATGAATTCGTCCGAGTCTTTTGAACATCGTATTACAAGTTAGGAAATCTTTAGACTCTATATGACATATTAGCACGTTGAAAAGCACGTAAGTATGACGTAGGACGCCTTAAAGCTGCAAACAACACCTTACAACACCGTATGAAACCATAAAACTCCATAATAAACCTAATGAAATTGTCCATGTCCTTTCAAGATCGTACGATAACATCAGGACTTGTTGCGACACTATATGCGACATTAGCAACATGAAAAGCAATATATAATAATGTAGGACGCGTTACAACTTCTAAGAACACCTTACATCACCGTTCGAAAGATTAAAACTCCATAATAAGCCTAATGAATTACTTCGAGTCATTTAATCATCGTACGACAACTTAGAATATCTTACGACTCTGTATGCCACATTAGCACCTTGAAAAGCATGTTACTATAATGTACGATACTCACAACTCGTAACAACACCTTACAATACCTTAAGTAAACATTATTAATGTAGGACGCATTACATTAGCAACATGAAAAGCAATTTATAATAATGTAGGACGCGTTACAACTTCTAAGAACACCTTACATCACAGTTCGAAAGATTAAAACTCCATAATAAACCTAATGAATTCCTCCGAGTCATTTAATCATCGTACGACAACTTAGAATATCTTACGACTCTGTATGCCACATTAGCACCTTGAAAAGCATGTTACTATAATGTACGATACTCACAACTCGTAACAACACCTTACAATACCTTAAGTAAACATTATTAATGTAGGACGCGTTACATTAGCAACATGAAAAGCAATTTATAATAATGTAGGACGCGTTACAACTTCTAAGAACACCTTACATCACAGTTCGAAAGATTAAAACTCCATAATAAACCTAATGAATTCCTCCGAGTCATTTAATCATCGTACGACAACTTATAATATCTTACGACTCTGTATGCCACATTAGCACCTTGAAAAGCATGTTACTACAATGTACGATACTCACAACTCGTAACAACACCTTACAATACCGTAAGTAAACATTCAAATCCATAATAAACCTAATGAATTCGTCCGAGTCTTTTGAACATCGTATTACAGGTTAGGACATCTTTAGACTCTATATGACATATTAGCACGTTGAAAAGCACGTAAGTATGACGTAGGACGCCTTAAAGCTGCAAACAACACCTTACAACACCGTATGAAACCATAAAACTCCATAATAAACCTAATGAAATTGTCCAAGTCCTTTCAAGATCGTACGATAACATCAGGACTTGTTGCGACACTATATCCGACATTAGCAACATGAAAAGCAATATATAATAATGTAGGACGCGTTACAACTTCTAAGAACACCTTACATCACAGTTCGAAAGATTAAAACTCCATAATAAACCTAATGAATTCCTCCGAGTAATTTAATCATCGTACGACAACTTAGAATATCTTAGGACTCTGTATGCCACATTAGCACCTTGAAAAGCATGTTACTATAATGTACGATACTCACAACTCGTAACAACACCTTACAATACCGTAAGTAAACATTAAAATCCATAATAAAGCTAATGAATTCGTCCGAGTCTTTTGAACATCGTATTACAAGTTAGGACATCTTTAGACTCTATATGACATATTAGCACGTTGAAAAGCACGTAAGTATGACGTAGGACGCCTTAAAGCTGCAAACAACACCTTACAACACCGTATGAAACCATAAAACTCCATAATAAACCTAATGAAATTGTCCAAGTCCTTTCAAGATCGTACGATAACATCAGGACTTGTTACGACACTGTATGCGACATTAGCAACATGAAAAGCCATTTATAATAATGTAGGACGCGTTACAACTTCTAAGAACACCTTACATCACCGTTCGAAAGATTAAAACTCCATAATAAACCTAATGAATTCCTCCGAGTCATTTAATCATCGTACGACAACTTAGAATATCTTACGACTCTGTATGCCACATTAGCACCTTGAAAAGCATGTTACTATAATGTACGATACTCACAACTCGTAACAACACCTTACAATACCGTAAGTAAACATTAAAATCCATAATAAACCTAATGAATTCGTCCGAGTCTTTTGAACATCGTATTACAAGTTAGGACATCTTTAGACTCTATATGACATATTAGCACGTTGAAAAGCACGTAAGTATGACGTAGGACGCCTTAAAGCTGCAAACAACACCTTACAACACCGTATGAAACCATAAAACTCCATAATAAACCTAATGAAATTGTCCAAGTCCTTTCAAGATCGTACGATAATATCAGGACTTGTTGCGACACTATATGCGACATTAGCAACATGAAAAGCAATATATAATAATGTAGGACGCGTTACAACTTCTAAGAACACCTTACATCTCCGTTCGAAAGATTAAAACTCCATAATAAACCTAATGAATTACTTCAAGTCATTTAATCATTGTACGACAACTTAGAATATCTTACGACTCCGTATGCCACATTAGCACCTTGAAAAGCATGTTACTATAATGTACGATACTCACAACTCGTAACAACACCTTACAATACCGTAAGTAAACATTCAAATCCATAATAAACCTAATGAATTCGTTCGAGTCTTTTGAACATCGTATTACAGGTTAGGACATCTTTAGACTCTATATGACATATTAGCACGTTGAAAAGCACGTAAGTATGACGTAGGACGCCTTAAAGCTGCAAACAACACCTTACAACACCGTATGAAACCATAAAACTCCATAATAAACCTAATGAAATTGTCCAAGTCCTTTCAAGATAGTACGATAACATCAGGACTTGTTGCGACACTATATCCGACATTAGCAACATGAAAAGCAATATATAATAATGTAGGACGCGTTACAACTTCTAAGAACACCTTACATCACAGTTCGAAAGATTAAAACTCCATAATAAACCTAATGAATTCCTCCGAGTAATTTAATCATCGTACGACAACTTAGAATATCTTAGGACTCTGTATGCCACATTAGCACCTTGAAAAGCATGTTACTATAATGTACGATACTCACAACTCGTAACAACACCTTACAATACCGTAAGTAAACATTAAAATCCATAATAAAGCTAATGAATTCGTCCGAGTCTTTTGAACATCGTATTACAAGTTAGGACATCTTTAGACTCTATATGACATATTAGCACGTTGAAAAGCACGTAAGTATGACGTAGGACGCCTTAAAGCTGCAAACAACACCTTACAACACCGTATGAAACCATAAAACTCCATAATAAACCTAATGAAATTGTCCAAGTCCTTTCAAGATCGTACGATAACATCAGGACTTGTTACGACACTGTATGCGACATTAGCAACATGAAAAGCCATTTATAATAATGTAGGACGCGTTACAACTTCTAAGAACACCTTACATCACCGTTCGAAAGATTAAAACTCCATAATAAACCTAATGAATTCCTCTGAGTCATTTAATCATCGTACGACAACTTAGAATATCTTACGACTCTGTATGCCACATTAGCACCTTGAAAAGCATGTTACTATAATGTACGATACTCACAACTCGTAACAACACCTTACAATACCGTAAGTAAACATTAAAATCCATAATAAAGCTAATGAATTCGTCCGAGTCTTTTGAACATCGTATTACAAGTTAGGAAATCTTTAGACTCTATATGACATATTAGCACGTTGAAAAGCACGTAAGTATGACGTAGGACGCCTTAAAGCTGCAAACAACACCTTACAACACCGTATGAAACCATAAAACTCCATAATAAACCTAATGAAATTGTCCAAGTCCTTTCAAGATCGTACGATAACATCAGGACTTGTTGCGACACTATATGCGACATTAGCAACATGAAAAGCAATATATAATAATGTAGGACGCGTTACAACTTCTAAGAACACCTTACATCACCGTTCGAAAGATTAAAACTCCATAATAAGCCTAATGAATTACTTCGAGTCATTTAATCATCGTACGACAACTTAGAATATCTTACGACTCTGTATGCCACATTAGCACCTTGAAAAGCATGTTACTATAATGTACGATACTCACAACTCGTAACAACACCTTACAATACCTTAAGTAAACATTATTAATGTAGGACGCGTTACATTAGCAACATGAAAAGCAATTTATAATAATGTAGGACGCGTTACAACTTCTAAGAACACCTTACATCACAGTTCGAAAGATTAAAACTCCATAATAAACCTAATGAATTCCTCCGAGTCATTTAATCATCGTACGACAACTTAGAATATCTTACGACTCTGTATGCCACATTAGCACCTTGAAAAGCATGTTACTATAATGTACGATACTCACAACTCGTAACAACACCTTACAATACCTTAAGTAAACATTATTAATGTAGGACGCGTTACATTAGCAACATGAAAAGCAATTTATAATAATGTAGGACGCGTTACAACTTCTAAGAACACCTTACATCACAGTTCGAAAGATTAAAACTCCATAATAAACCTAATGAATTCCTCCGAGTCATTTAATCATCGTACGACAACTTATAATATCTTACGACTCTGTATGCCACATTAGCACCTAGAAAAGCATGTTACTACAATGTACGATACTCACAACTCGTAACAACACCTTACAATACCGTAAGTAAACATTCAAATCCATAATAAACCTAATGAATTCGTCCGAGTCTTTTGAACATCGTATTACAGGTTAGGACAACTTTAGACTCTATATGACATATTAGCACGTTGAAAAGCACGTAAGTATGACGTAGGACGCCTTAAAGCTGCAAACAACACCTTACAACACCGTATGAAACCATAAAACTCCATAATAAACCTAATGAAATTGTCCAAGTCCTTTCAAGATCGTACGATAACATCAGGACTTGTTGCGACACTATATCCGACATTAGCAACATGAAAAGCAATATATAATAATGTAGGACGCGTTACAACTTCTAAGAACACCTTACATCACAGTTCGAAAGATTAAAACTCCATAATAAACCTAATGAATTCCTCCGAGTCATTTAATCATCGTACGACAACTTAGAATATCTTACGACTCTGTATGCCACATTAGCACCTTGAAAAGCGTGTTACTATAATGTACGATACTCACAACTCGTAACAACACCTTACAATACCGTAAGTAAACATTAAAATCCATAATAAAGCTAATGAATTCGTCCGAGTCTTTTGAACATCGTATTACAAGTTAGGACATCTTTAGACTCTATATGACATATTAGCACGTTGAAAAGCACGTAAGTATGACGTAGGACGCCTTAAAGCTGCAAACAACACCTTACAACACCGTATGAAACCATAAAACTCCATAATAAACCTAATGAAATTGTCCAAGTCCTTTCAAGATCGTACGATAACATCAGGACTTGTTACGACACTGTATGCGACATTAGCAACATGAAAAGCAATTTATAATAATGTAGGACGCGTTACAACTTCTAAGAACACCTTACATCACCGTTCGAAATATTAAAACTCCATAATAAACCTAATGAATTCCTCCGAGTCATTTAATCATCGTACGACAACTTAGAATATCTTACGACTCTGTATGCCACATTAGCACCTTGAAAAGCATGTTACTATAATGTACGAAACTCACAACTCGTAACAACACCTTACAATACCGTAAGTAAACATTAAAATCCATAATAAAGCTAATGAATTCGTCCGAGTCTTTTGAACATCGTATTACAAGTTAGGACATCTTTAGACTCTATATGACATATTAGCACGTTGAAAAGCACGTAAGTATGACGTAGGACGCCTTAAAGCTGCATACAACACCTTACAACACCGTATGAAACCATAAAACTCCATAATAAACCTAATGAAATTGTCCAAGTCCTTTCAAGATCGTACGATAACACCAGGACTTCTTACGACACTGTATGCGACATTAGCAACATGAAAAGCAATTTATAATAATGTAGGACGCGTTACAACTTCTAAGAACACCTTACATCACAGTTCGAAAGATTAAAACTCCATAATAAACCTAATGAATTCCTCCGAGTCATTTAATCATCGTACGACAACTTAGAATATCTTAGGACTCTGTATGCCACATTAGCACCTTGAAAAGCATGTTACTATAATGTACGATACTCACAACTCGTAACAACACCTTACAATACCGTAAGTAAACATTAAAATCCATAATAAAGCTAATGAATTCGTCCGAGTCTTTTGAACATCGTATTACAAGTTAGGACATCTTTAGACTCTATATGACATATTAGCACGTTGAAAAGCACGTAAGTATGACGTAGGACGCCTTAAAGCTGCAAACAACACCTTACAACACCGTATGAAACCATAAAACTCCATAATAAACCTAATGAAATTGTCCAAGTCCTTTCAAGATCGTACGATAACATCAGGACTTGTTACGACACTGTATGCGACATTAGCAACATGAAAAGCAATTTATAATAATGTAGGACGCGTTACAACTTCTAAGAACACCTTACATCACCGTTCGAAAGATTAAAACTCCATAATAAACCTAATGAATTCCACCGAGTCATTTAATCATCGTACGACAACTTAGAATATCTTACGACTCTGTATGCCACATTAGCACCTTGAAAAGCATGTTACTATAATGTACGATACTCACAACTCGTAACAACACCTTACAATACCGTAAGTAAACATTAAAATCCATAATAAACCTAATGAATTCGTCCGAGTCTTTTGAACATCGTATTACAAGTTAGGACATCTTTACACTCTATATGACATATTAGCACGTTGAAAAGCACGTAAGTATGACGTAGGACGCCTTAAAGCTGCAAACAACACCTTACAACACCGTATGAAACCATAAAACTCCATAATAAACCTAATGAAATTGTCCAAGTCCTTTCAAGATCGTACGATAACATCAGGACTTGTTGCGACACTATATCCGACATTAGCAACATGAAAAGCAATATATAATAATGTAGGACGCGTTACAACTTCTAAGAACACCTTACATCACAGTTCGAAAGATTAAAACTCCATAATAAACCTAATGAATTCCTCCGAGTCATTTAATCATCGTACGACAACTTAGAATATCTTACGACTCTGTATGCCACATTAGCACCTTGAAAAGCGTGTTACTATAATGTACGATACTCACAACTCGTAACAACACCTTACAATACCGTAAGTAAACATTAAAATCCATAATAAACCTAATGAATTCGTCCGAGTCTTTTGAACATCGTATTACAAGTTAGGACATCTTTAGACTCTATATGACATATTAGCACGTTGAAAAGCACGTAAGTATGACGTAGGACGCCTTAAAGCTGCATACAACACCTTACAACACCGTATGAAACCATAAAACTCCATAATAAACCTAATGAAATTGTCCAAGTCCTTTCAAGATCGTACGATAACACCAGGACTTCTTACGACACTGTATGCGACATTAGCAACATGAAAAGCAATTTATAATAATGTAGGACGCGTTACAACTTCTAAGAACACCTTACATCACAGTTCGAAAGATTAAAACTCCATAATAAACCTAATGAATTCCTCCGAGTCATTTAATCATCGTACGGCAACTTAGAATATCTTAGGACTCTGTATGCCACATTAGCACCTTGAAAAGCATGTTACTATAATGTACGATACTCACAACTCGTAACAACACCTTACAATACCGTAAGTAAACATTAAAATCCATAATAAAGCTAATGAATTCGTCCGAGTCTTTTGAACATCGTATTACAAGTTAGGACATCTTTAGACTCTATATGACATATTAGCACGTTGAAAAGCACGTAAGTATGACGTAGGACGCCTTAAAGCTGCAAACAACACCTTACAACACCGTATGAAACCATAAAACTCCATAATAAACCTAATGAAATTGTCCAAGTCCTTTCAAGATCGTACGATAACATCAGGACTTGTTACGACACTGTATGCGACATTAGCAACATGAAAAGCAATTTATAATAATGTAGGACGCGTTACAACTTCTAAGAACACCTTACATCACCGTTCGAAAGATTAAAACTCCATAATAAACCTAATGAATTCCACCGAGTCATTTAATCATCGTACGACAACTTAGAATATCTTACGACTCTGTATGCCACATTAGCACCTTGAAAAGCATGTTACTATAATGTACGATACTCACAACTCGTAACAACACCTTACAATACCGTAAGTAAACATTAAAATCCATAATAAACCTAATGAATTCGTCCGAGTCTTTTGAACATCGTATTACAAGTTAGGACATCTTTACACTCTATATGACTTACTAGCACGTTGAAAAGCACGTAAGTATGACGTAGGACGCCTTAAAGCTGCAAACAACACCTTACAACACCGTATGAAACCATAAAACTCCATAATAAACCTAATGAAATTGTCCAAGTCCTTTCAAGATCGTACGATAACATCAGGACTTGTTGCGACACTATATCCGACATTAGCAACATGAAAAGCAATATATAATAATGTAGGACGCGTTACAACTTCTAAGAACACCTTACATCACAGTTCGAAAGATTAAAACTCCATAATAAACCTAATGAATTCCTCCGAGTCATTTAATCATCGTACGACAACTTAGAATATCTTACGACTCTGTATGCCACATTAGCACCTTGAAAAGCGTGTTACTATAATGTACGATACTCACAACTCGTAACAACACCTTACAATACCGTAAGTAAACATTAAAATCCATAATAAAGCTAATGAATTCGTCCGAGTCTTTTGAACATCGTATTACAAGTTAGGACATCTTTAGACTCTATATGACATATTAGCACGTTGAAAAGCACGTAAGTATGACGTAGGACGCCTTAAAGCTGCAAACAACACCTTACAACACCGTATGAAACCATAAAACTCCATAATAAACCTAATGAAATTGTCCAAGTCCTTTCAAGATCGTACGATAACATCAGGACTTGTTACGACACTGTATGCGACATTAGCAACATGAAAAGCAATTTATAATAATGTAGGACGCGTTACAACTTCTAAGAACACCTTACATCACCGTTCGAAATATTAAAACTCCATAATAAACCTAATGAATTCCTCCGAGTCATTTAATCATCGTACGACAACTTAGAATATCTTACGACTCTGTATGCCACATTAGCACCTTGAAAAGCATGTTACTATAATGTACGAAACTCACAACTCGTAACAACACCTTACAATACCGTAAGTAAACATTAAAATCCATAATAAAGCTAATGAATTCGTCCGAGTCTTTTGAACATCGTATTACAAGTTAGGACATCTTTAGACTCTATATGACATATTAGCACGTTGAAAAGCACGTAAGTATGACGTAGGACGCCTTAAAGCTGCAAACAACACCTTACAACACCGTATGAAACCATAAAACTCCATAATAAACCTAATGAAATTGTCCAAGTCCTTTCAAGATCGTACGATAACACCAGGACTTCTTACGACACTGTATGCGACATTAGCAACATGAAAAGCAATTTATAATAATGTAGGACGCGTTACAACTTCTAAGAACACCTTACATCACAGTTCGAAAGATTAAAACTCCATAATAAACCTAATGAATTCCTCCGAGTCATTTAATCATCGTACGACAACTTAGAATATCTTAGGACTCTGTATGCCACATTAGCACCTTGAAAAGCATGTTACTATAATGTACGATACTCACAACTCGTAACAACACCTTACAATACCGTAAGTAAACATTAAAATCCATAATAAAGCTAATGAATTCGTCCGAGTCTTTTGAACATCGTATTACAAGTTAGGACATCTTTAGACTCTATATGACATATTAGCACGTTGAAAAGCACGTAAGTATGACGTAGGACGCCTTAAAGCTGCAAACAACACCTTACAACACCGTATGAAACCATAAAACTCCATAATAAACCTAATGAAATTGTCCAAGTCCTTTCAAGATCGTACGATAACATCAGGACTTGTTACGACACTGTATGCGACATTAGCAACATGAAAAGCAATTTATAATAATGTAGGACGCGTTACAACTTCTAAGAACACCTTACATCACCGTTCGAAAGATTAAAACTCCATAATAAACCTAATGAATTCCTCCGAGTCATTTAATCATCGTACGACAACTTAGAATATCTTAGGACTCTGTATGCCACATTAGCACCTTGAAAAGCATGTTACTATAATGTACGATACTCACAACTCGTAACAACACCTTACAATACCGTAAGTAAACATTAAAATCCATAATAAAGCTAATGAATTCGTCCGAGTCTTTTGAACATCGTATTACAAGTTAGGACATCTTTAGACTCTATATGACATATTAGCACGTTGAAAAGCACGTAAGTATGACGTAGGACGCCTTAAAGCTGCAAACAACACCTTACAACACCGTATGAAACCATAAAACTCCATAATAAACCTAATGAAATTGTCCAAGTCCTTTCAAGATCGTACGATAACATCAGGACTTGTTACGACACTGTATGCGACATTAGCAACATGAAAAGCAATTTATAATAATGTAGGACGCGTTACAACTTCTAAGAACACCTTACATCACCGTTCGAAAGATTAAAACTCCATAATAAACCTAATGAATTCCTCTGAGTCATTTAATCATCGTACGACAACTTAGAATATCTTACGACTCTGTATGCCACATTAGCACCTTGAAAAGCATGTTACTATAATGTACGATACTCACAACTCGTAACAACACCTTACAATACCGTAAGTAAACATTAAAATCCATAATAAACCTAATGAATTCGTCCGAGTCTTTTGAACATCGTATTACAAGTTAGGACATCTTTAGACTCTATATGACATATTAGCACGTTGAAAAGCACGTAAGTATGACGTAGGACGCCTTAAAGCTGCAAACAACACCTTACAACACCGTATGAAACCATAAAACTCCATAATAAACCTAATGAAATTGTCCAAGTCCTTTCAATATCGTACGATAACACCAGGACTTCTTACGACACTGTATGCGACATTAGCAACATGAAAAGCAATTTATAATAATGTAGGACGCGTTACAACTTCTAAGAACACCTTACATCACAGTTCGAAAGATTAAAACTCCATAATAAACATAATGAATTCCTCCGAGTCATTTAATCATCGTACGACAACTTAGAATATCTTACGACTCTGTATGCCACATTAGCACCTTGAAAAGCATGTTAGTATAATGTACGATACTCACAACTCGTAACAACACCTTACAATACCGTAAGTAAACATTAAAATCCATAATAAAGCTAATGAATTCGTCCGAGTCTTTTGAACATCGTATTACAAGTTAGGACATCTTTAGACTCTATATGACATATTAGCACGTTGAAAAGCACGTAAGTATGACCCAGGACGCCTTAAAACTGCAAACAACACCTTACAACACCGTATGAAACCATAAAACTCCATAATAAACCTAATGAAATTGTCCAAGTCCTTTCAAGATCGTACGATAACATCAGGACTTATTACGACACTGTATGCGACATTAGCAACATGAAAAGCAATTTATAATAATGTAGGACGCGTTACAACTTCTAAGAACACCTTACATCACCGTTCGAAAGATTAAAACTCCATAATAAACCTAATGAATTCCTCCGAGTCATTTAATCATCGTACGACAACTTAGAATATCTTACGACTCTGTATGCCACATTAGCACCTTGAAAAGCATGTTACTATAATGTACGATACTCACAACTCGTAACAACACCTTACAATACCGTAAGTAAACATTAAAATCCATAATAAACCTAATGAATTCGTCCGAGTCTTTTGAACATCGTATTACAAGTTAGGACATCTTTAGACTCTATATGACATATTAGCACGTTGAAAAGCACGTAAGTATGACGTAGGACGCCTTAAAGCTGCAAACAACACCTTACAACACCGTATGAAACCATAAAACTCCATAATAAACCTAATGAAATTGTCCAAGTCCTTTCAATATCGTACGATAACACCAGGACTTCTTACGACACTGTATGCGACATTAGCAACATGAAAAGCAATTTATAATAATGTAGGACGCGTTACAACTTCTAAGAACACCTTACATCACAGTTCGAAAGATTAAAACTCCATAATAAACATAATGAATTCCTCCGAGTCATTTAATCATCGTACGACAACTTAGAATATCTTACGACTCTGTATGCCACATTAGCACCTTGAAAAGCATGTTAGTATAATGTACGATACTCACAACTCGTAACAACACCTTACAATACCGTAAGTAAACATTAAAATCCATAATAAAGCTAATGAATTCGTCCGAGTCTTTTGAACATCGTATTACAAGTTAGGACATCTTTAGACTCTATATGACATATTAGCACGTTGAAAAGCACGTAAGTATGACCCAGGACGCCTTAAAGCTGCAAACAACACCTTACAACACCGTATGAAACCATAAAACTCCATAATAAACCTAATGAAATTGTCCAAGTCCTTTCAAGATCGTACGATAACATCAGGACTTATTACGACACTGTATGCGACATTAGCAACATGAAAAGCAATTTATAATAATGTAGGACGCGTTACAACTTCTAAGAACACCTTACATCACCGTTCGAAAGATTAAAACTCCATAATAAACCTAATGAATTCCTCCGAGTCATTTAATCATCGTACGACAACTTAGAATATCTTACGACTCTGTATGCCACATTAGCACCTTGAAAAGCATGTTACTATAATGTACGATACTCACAACTCGTAACAACACCTTACAATACCGTAAGTAAACATTAAAATCCATAATAAACCTAATGAATTCGTCCGAGTCTTTTGAACATCGTATTACAAGTTAGGACATCTTTAGACTCTATATGACATATTAGCACGTTGAAAAGCACGTAAGTATGACGTAGGACGCCTTAAAGCTGCAAACAACACCTTACAACACCGTATGAAGCCATAAAACTCCATAATAAACCTAATGAAATTGTCCAAATCCTTTCAAGATCGTACGATAACATCAGGACTTGTTACGACACTGTATGCGACATTAGCAACATGAAAAGCAATTTATAATAATGTAGGACGCGTTACAACTTCTAAGAACACCTTACATCACCGTTCGAAAGATTAAAACTCCATAATAAACCTAATGAATTCCTCCGAGTCATTTAATCATCGTACGACAACTTAGAATATCTTACGACTCTGTATGCCACATTAGCACCTTGAAAAGCATGTTACTATAATGTACGATACTCACAACTCGTAACAACACCTTACAATACCGTAAGTAAACATTAAAATCCATAATAAACCTAATGAATTCGTCCGAGTCTTTTGAACATCGTATTACAAGTTAGGACATCTTTAGACTCTATATGACATATTAGCACGTTGAAAAGCACGTAAGTATGACGTAGGACGCCTTAAAGCTGCAAACAACACCCTACAACACCGTATGAAACCATAAAACTCCATAATAAACCTAATGAAATTGTCCAAGTCCTTTCAAGATCGTACGATAACACCAGGACTTCTTACGACACTGTATGCGACATTAGCAACATGAAAAGCAATTTATAATAATGTAGGACGCGTTACAACTTCTAAGAACACCTTACATCAAAGTTCGAAAGATTAAAACTCCATAATAAACCTAATGAATTCCTCCGAGTCATTTAATCATCGTACGACAACTTAGAATATCTTACGACTCTGTATGCCACATTAGCACCTTGAAAAGCATGTTACTATAATGTACGATACTCACAACTCGTAACAACACCTTACAATACCGTAAGTAAACATTAAAATCCATAATAAACCTAATGAATTCGTCCGAGTCTTTTGAACATCGTATTACAAGTTAGGACATCTTTAGACTCTATATGACATATTAGCACGTTGAAAAGCACGTAAGTATGACGTAGGACGCCTTAAAGCTGCAAACAACACCTTACAACACCGTATGAAACCATAAAACTCCATAATAAACCTAATGAAATTGTCCAAGTCCTTTCAAGATCGTACGATAACATCAGGATTTGTTACGACACTGTATGCGACATTAGCAACATGAAAAGCAATTTATAATAATGTAGGACGCGTTACAACTTCTAAGAACACCTTACATCACCGTTCGAAAGATTAAAACTCCATAATAAACCTAATGAATTCCTCCGAGTCATTTAATCATCGTACGACAACTTAGAATATCTTACGACTCTGTATGCCACATTAGCACCTTGAAAAGCATGTTACTATAATGTACGATACTCACAACTCGTAACAACACCTTACAATACCGTAAGTAAACATTAAAATCCATAATAAACCTAATGAATTCGTCCGAGTCTTTTGAACATCGTATTACAAGTTAGGACATCTTTAGACTCTATATGACATATTAGCACGTTGAAAAGCACGTAAGTATGACGTAGGACGCCTTAAAGCTGCAAACAACACCTTACAACACCGTATGAAACCATAAAACTCCATAATAAACCTAATGAAATTGTCCAAGTCCTTTCAAGATCGTACGATAACACCAGGACTTCTTACGACACTGTATGCGACATTAGCAACATGAAAAGCAATTTATAATAATGTAGGACGCGTTACAACTTCTAAGAACACCTTACATCACCGTTCGAAAGATTAAAACTCCATAATAAACCTAATGAATTCCTCCGAGTCATTTAATCATCGTACGACAACTTAGAATATCTTACGACTCTGTATGCCACATTAGCACCTTGAAAAGCATGTTACTATAATGTACGATACTCACAACTCGTAACAACACCTTACAATACCGTAAGTAAACATTAAAATCCATAATAAACCTAATGAATTCGTCCGAGTCTTTTGAACATCGTATTACAAGTTAGGACATCTTTAGACTCTATATGACATATTAGCACGTTGAAAAGCACGTAAGTATGACGTAGGACGCCTTAAAGCTGCAAACAACACCTTACAACACCGTATGAAGCCATAAAACTCCATAATAAACCTAATGAAATTGTCCAAGTCCTTTCAAGATCGTACGATAACATCAGGACTTGTTACGACACTGTATGCGACATTAGCAACATGAAAAGCAATTTATAATAATGTAGGACGCGTTACAACTTCTAAGAACACCTTACATCACCGTTCGAAAGATTAAAACTCCATAATAAACCTAATGAATTCCTCCGAGTCATTTAATCATCGTACGACAACTTAGAATATCTTACGACTCTGTATGCCACATTAGCACCTTGAAAAGCATGTTACTATAATGTACGATACTCACAACTCGTAACAACACCTTACAATACCGTAAGTAAACATTAAAATCCATAATAAACCTAATGAATTCGTCCGAGTCTTTTGAACATCGTATTACAAGTTAGGACATCTTTAGACTCTATATGACATATTAGCACGTTGAAAAGCACGTAAGTATGACGTAGGACGCCTTAAAGCTGCAAACAACACCCTACAACACCGTATGAAACCATAAAACTCCATAATAAACCTAATGAAATTGTCCAAGTCCTTTCAAGATCGTACGATAACACCAGGACTTCTTACGACACTGTATGCGACATTAGCAACATGAAAAGCAATTTATAATAATGTAGGACGCGTTACAACTTCTAAGAACACCTTACATCAAAGTTCGAAAGATTAAAACTCCATAATAAACCTAATGAATTCCTCCGAGTCATTTAATCATCGTACGACAACTTAGAATATCTTACGACTCTGTATGCCACATTAGCACCTTGAAAAGCATGTTACTATAATGTACGATACTCACAACTCGTAACAACACCTTACAATACCGTAAGTAAACATTAAAATCCATAATAAACCTAATGAATTCGTCCGAGTCTTTTGAACATCGTATTACAAGTTAGGACATCTTTAGACTCTATATGACATATTAGCACGTTGAAAAGCACGTAAGTATGACGTAGGACGCCTTAAAGCTGCAAACAACACCTTACAACACCGTATGAAACCATAAAACTCCATAATAAACCTAATGAAATTGTCCAAGTCCTTTCAAGATCGTACGATAACATCAGGATTTGTTACGACACTGTATGCGACATTAGCAACATGAAAAGCAATTTATAATAATGTAGGACGCGTTACAACTTCTAAGAACAGCTTACATCACCGTTCGAAAGATTAAAACTCCATAATAAACCTAATGAATTCCTCCGAGTCATTTAATCATCGTACGACAACTTAGAATATCTTACGACTCTGTATGCCACATTAGCACCTTGAAAAGCATGTTACTATAATGTACGATACTCACAACTCGTAACAACACCTTACAATACCGTAAGTAAACATTAAAATCCATAATAAACCTAATGAATTCGTCCGAGTCTTTTGAACATCGTATTACAAGTTAGGACATCTTTAGACTCTATATGACATATTAGCACGTTGAAAAGCACGTAAGTATGACGTAGGACGCCTTAAAGCTGCAAACAACACCTTACAACACCGTATGAAACCATAAAACTCCATAATAAACCTAATGAAATTGTCCAAGTCCTTTCAAGATCGTACGATAACACCAGGACTTCTTACGACACTGTATGCGACATTAGCAACATGAAAAGCAATTTATAATAATGTAGGACGCGTTACAACTTCTAAGAACACCTTACATCAAAGTTCGAAAGATTAAAACTCCATAATAAACCTAATGAATTCCTCCGAGTCATTTAATCATCGTACGACAACTTAGAATATCTTACGACTTTGTATGCCACATTAGCACCTTGAAAAGCATGTTACTATAATGTACGATACTCACAACTCGTAACAACACCTTACAATACCGTAAGTAAACATTAAAATCCATAATAAACCTAATGAATTCGTCCGAGTCTTTTGAACATCGTATTACAAGTTAGGACATCTTTAGACTCTATATGACATATTAGCACGTTGAAAAGCACGTAAGTATGACGTAGGACGCCTTAAAGCTGCAAACAACACCTTACAACACCGTATGAAGCCATAAAACTCCATAATAAACCTAATGAAATTGTCCAAGTCCTTTCAAGATCGTACGATAACATCAGGACTTGTTACGACACTGTATGCGACATTAGCAACATGAAAAGCAATTTATAATAATGTAGGACGCGTTACAACTTCTAAGAACACCTTACATCACCGTTCGAAAGATTAAAACTCCATAATAAACCTAATGAATTCCTCCGAGTCATTTAATCATCGTACGACAACTTAGAATATCTTACGACTCTGTATGCCACATTAGCACCTTGAAAAGCATGTTACTATAATGTACGATACTCACAACTCGTAACAACACCTTACAATACCGTAAGTAAACATTAAAATCCATAATAAACCTAATGAATTCGTCCGAGTCTTTTGAACATCGTATTACAAGTTAGGACATCTTTAGACTCTATATGACATATTAGCACGTTGAAAAGCACGTAAGTATGACGTAGGACGCCTTAAAGCTGCAAACAACACCCTACAACACCGTATGAAACCATAAAACTCCATAATAAACCTAATGAAATTGTCCAAGTCCTTTCAAGATCGTACGATAACACCAGGACTTCTTACGACACTGTATGCGACATTAGCAACATGAAAAGCAATTTATAATAATGTAGGACGCGTTACAACTTCTAAGAACACCTTACATCAAAGTTCGAAAGATTAAAACTCCATAATAAACCTAATGAATTCCTCCGAGTCATTTAATCATCGTACGACAACTTAGAATATCTTACGACTCTGTATGCCACATTAGCACCTTGAAAAGCATGTTACTATAATGTACGATACTCACAACTCGTAACAACACCTTACAATACCGTAAGTAAACATTAAAATCCATAATAAACCTAATGAATTCGTCCGAGTCTTTTGAACATCGTATTACAAGTTAGGACATCTTTAGACTCTATATGACATATTAGCACGTTGAAAAGCACGTAAGTATGACGTAGGACGCCTTAAAGCTGCAAACAACACCTTACAACACCGTATGAAACCATAAAACTCCATAATAAACCTAATGAAATTGTCCAAGTCCTTTCAAGATCGTACGATAACATCAGGATTTGTTACGACACTGTATGCGACATTAGCAACATGAAAAGCAATTTATAATAATGTAGGACGCGTTACAACTTCTAAGAACACCTTACATCACCGTTCGAAAGATTAAAACTCCATAATAAACCTAATGAATTCCTCCGAGTCATTTAATCATCGTACGACAACTTAGAATATCTTACGACTCTGTATGCCACATTAGCACCTTGAAAAGCATGTTACTATAATGTACGATACTCACAACTCGTAACAACACCTTACAATACCGTAAGTAAACATTAAAATCCATAATAAACCTAATGAATTCGTCCGAGTCTTTTGAACATCGTATTACAAGTTAGGACATCTTTAGACTCTATATGACATATTAGCACGTTGAAAAGCACGTAAGTATGACGTAGGACGCCTTAAAGCTGCAAACAACACCTTACAACACCGTATGAAACCATAAAACTCCATAATAAACCTAATGAAATTGTCCAAGTCCTTTCAAGATCGTACGATAACACCAGGACTTCTTACGACACTGTATGCGACATTAGCAACATGAAAAGCAATTTATAATAATGTAGGACGCGTTACAACTTCTAAGAACACCTTACATCAAAGTTCGAAAGATTAAAACTCCATAATAAACCTAATGAATTCCTCCGAGTCATTTAATCATCGTACGACAACTTAGAATATCTTACGACTCTGTATGCCACATTAGCACCTTGAAAAGCATGTTACTATAATGTACGATACTCACAACTCGTAACAACACCTTACAATACCGTAAGTAAACATTAAAATCCATAATAAACCTAATGAATTCGTCCGAGTCTTTTGAACATCGTATTACAAGTTAGGACATCTTTAGACTCTATATGACATATTAGCACGTTGAAAAGCACGTAAGTATGACGTAGGACGCCTTAAAGCTGCAAACAACACCCTACAACACCGTATGAAACCATAAAACTCCATAATAAACCTAATGAAATTGTCCAAGTCCTTTCAAGATCGTACGATAACACCAGGATTTCTTACGACACTGTATGCGACATTAGCAACATGAAAAGCAATTTATAATAATGTAGGACGCGTTACAACTTCTAAGAACACCTTACATCAAAGTTCGAAAGATTAAAACTCCATAATAAACCTAATGAATTCCTCCGAGTCATTTAATCATCGTACGACAACTTAGAATATCTTACGACTCTGTATGCCACATTAGCACCTTGAAAAGCATGTTACTATAATGTACGATACTCACAACTCGTAACAACACCTTACAATACCGTAAGTAAACATTAAAATCCATAATAAACCTAATGAATTCGTCCGAGTCTTTTGAACATCGTATTACAAGTTAGGACATCTTTAGACTCTATATGACATATTAGCACGTTGAAAAGCACGTAAGTATGACGTAGGACGCCTTAAAGCTGCAAACAACACCTTACAACACCGTATGAAACCATAAAACTCCATAATAAACCTAATGAAATTGTCCAAGTCCTTTCAAGATCGTACGATAACATCAGGACTTGTTACGACACTGTATGCGACATTAGCAACATGAAAAGCAATTTATAATAATGTAGGACGCGTTACAACTTCTAAGAACACCTTACATCACCGTTCGAAAGATTAAAACTCCATTATAAACCTAATGAATTCCTCCGAGTCATTTAATCATCGTACGACAACTTAGAATATCTTACGACTCTGTATCCCACATTAGCACCTTGAAAAGAATGTTACTATAATGTACGACACCTCACAACTCCTAACAACACCTTACAATACCGTAAGTAAACATAAAATCCATAATAAACCTAATGAATTCGTCCGAGTCTTTTGAACATCGTATTACAAGTTAGGACATCTTAAGACACTATATGACATATTAGCACGTTGAAAAGCACGTAAGTATGACGGAGGACGCCTTAAAGCTCCAAACAACACATTACAACACCGTACGAAACCATAAAACTCCATAATAGATCTAATGAAATTGTCCAAGTCCTTTCAAGATCGTACGATAACATCAGGACTTGTTACGACACTGTATGCGACATTAGCAACATGAAAAGCAATTTATAATAATGTAGGACGCGTTACAACTTCTAAGAACACCTTACATCACCGTTCGAAAAATTAAAACTCCAAAACAAACCTAATGAATTCCTCCGAGTCATTTAATCATCGTGCGACAACTTAGAATATCTTACGACTCTATATGCCACATTAGCAACTTGAAAAGCATGTTACTATAATGTACGACACCTCACAACTCCTAACAACACCTTACAATACCGTAAGTAAACATAAAATCCATAATAAACCTAATGAATTCGTCCGAGTCTTTTGAAGATCGTATTACAAGTTAGGAAATCTTTAGACTCTATTTGACATATTAGCACGTTGAAAAGCACGTAAGTATGACGTAGGACGCCTTAAAGCTGCAAACAGCACCTTACAACACCGTATGAAACCATAAAACTCCTTAATAAACCTAATGAAATTGTCCAAGTCCTTTCAAGATCGTACGATAACATCAGGACTTGTTACGACACTGTATGCGACATTAGCAACATGAAAAGCAATTTATAATAATGTAGGACGCGTTACAACTTCTAAGAACACCTTACATCAAAGTTCGAAAGATTAAAACTCCATAATAAACCTAATGAATTCCTCCGAGTCATTTAATCATCGTACGACAACTTAGAATATCTTACGACTCTGTATGCCACATTAGCACCTTGAAAAGCATGTTACTATAATGTACGATACTCACAACTAGTAACAACACCTTACAATACCGTAAGTAAACATAAAATCCATAACAAACCTAATGAATTCGTCCGAGTCTTTTGAAGATCGTATTACAAGTTAGGAAATCTTTAGACTCTATTTGACGTATTAGCACGTTGAAAAGCACGTAAGTATGACGTAGGACGCCTTAAAGCTGCAAACAACACCTTACAACACCGTATGAAACCATAAAACTCCTTAATAAACCTAATGAAATTGTCCAAGTCCTTTCAAGATCGTACGATAACATCAGGACTTGTTACGACACTGTATGCGACATTAGCAACATGAAAAGCAATTTATAATAATGTAGGACGCGTTACAACTTCTAAGAACACCTTACATCACCGTTCGAAAAATTAAAACTCCAAAACAAACCTAATGAATTCCTCCGAGTCATTTAATCATCGTGCGACAACTTAGAATATCTTACGACTCTATATGCCACATTAGCAACTTGAAAAGCATGTTACTATAATGTACGACACCTCACAACTCCTAACAACACCTTACAATACCGTAAGTAAACATAAAATCCATAATAAACCTAATGAATTCGTCCGAGTCTTTTGAAGATCGTATTACAAGTTAGGACATCTTAAGACACTATATGACATATTAGCACGTTGAAAAGCACGTAAGTATGACGGAGGACGCCTTAAAGCTCCAAACAACACATTACAACACCGTACGAAACCATAAAACTCCATAATAGATCTAATGAAATTGTCCAAGTCCTTTCAAGATCGTACGATAACATCAGGACTTGTTACGACACTGTATGCGACATTAGCAACATGAAAAGCAATTTATAATAATGTAGGACGCGTTACAACTTCTAAGAACACCTTACATCACCGTTCGAAAAATTAAAACTCCAAAACAAACCTAATGAATTCCTCCGAGTCATTTAATCATCGTGCGACAACTTAGAATATCTTACGACTCTATATGCCACATTAGCAACTTGAAAAGCATGTTACTATAATGTACGACACCTCACAACTCCTAACAACACCTTACAATACCGTAAGTAAACATAAAATCCATAATAAACCTAATGAATTCGTCCGAGTCTTTTGAAGATCGTATTACAAGTTAGGAAATCTTTAGACTCTATTTGACATATTAGCACGTTGAAAAGCACGTAAGTATGACGTAGGACGCCTTAAAGCTGCAAACAGCACCTTACAACACCGTATGAAACCATAAAACTCCTTAATAAACCTAATGAAATTGTCCAAGTCCTTTCAAGATCGTACGATAACATCAGGACTTGTTACGACACTGTATGCGACATTAGCAACATGAAAAGCAATTTATAATAATGTAGGACGCGTTACAACTTCTAAGAACACCTTACATCAAAGTTCGAAAGATTAAAACTCCATAATAAACCTAATGAATTCCTCCGAGTCATTTAATCATCGTACGACAACTTAGAATATCTTACGACTCTGTATGCCACATTAGCACCTTGAAAAGCATGTTACTATAATGTACGATACTCACAACTAGTAACAACACCTTACAATACCGTAAGTAAACATAAAATCCATAACAAACCTAATGAATTCGTCCGAGTCTTTTGAAGATCGTATTACAAGTTAGGAAATCTTTAGACTCTATTTGACGTATTAGCACGTTGAAAAGCACGTAAGTATGACGTAGGACGCCTTAAAGCTGCAAACAACACCTTACAACACCGTATGAAACCATAAAACTCCTTAATAAACCTAATGAAATTGTCCAAGTCCTTTCAAGATCGTACGATAACATCAGGACTTGTTACGACACTGTATGCGACATTAGCAACATGAAAAGCAATTTATAATAATGTAGGACGCGTTACAACTTCTAAGAACACCTTACATCACCGTTCGAAAAATTAAAACTCCAAAACAAACCTAATGAATTCCTCCGAGTCATTTAATCATCGTGCGACAACTTAGAATATCTTACGACTCTATATGCCACATTAGCAACTTGAAAAGCATGTTACTATAATGTACGACACCTCACAACTCCTAACAACACCTTACAATACCGTAAGTAAACATAAAATCCATAATAAACCTAATGAATTCGTCCGAGTCTTTTGAAGATCGTATTACAAGTTAGGACATCTTAAGACACTATATGACATATTAGCACGTTGAAAAGCACGTAAGTATGACGGAGGACGCCTTAAAGCTCCAAACAACACATTACAACACCGTACGAAACCATAAAACTCCATAATAGATCTAATGAAATTGTCCAAGTCCTTTCAAGATCGTACGATAACATCAGGACTTGTTACGACACTGTATGCGACATTAGCAACATGAAAAGCAATTTATAAAAATGTAGGACGCGTTACAACTTCTAAGAACACCTTACATCACCGTTCGAAAAATTAAAACTCCAAAACAAACCTAATGAATTCCTCCGAGTCATTTAATCATCGTACGACAACTTAGAATATCTTACGACTCTATATGCCACATTAACAACTTGAAAAGCATGTTACTATAATTTACGACACCTCACAACTCCTAACAACACCTTACAGTACCGTAAGTAAACATAAAATCCATAATAAACCTAACGAATTCGTCCGAGTCCTTTGAACATCGTATTACAAGTTAGGTCATCTTAAGAATCTGTATGACATATTAGCACGTTGAAAGCACGTAAGTATGACGTAGGACGCCTTAAAGCTGCAAACAACACCTTACAACACCGTACGAAACCATAAAACTCCATAATAAACCTAATGAAATTGTCCAAGTCCTTTCAAGATCGTATGATAACATCAGGACTTGTTACGACACTGTATGCGACATTAGCAACATGAAAAGCAATTTATAATAATGTAGGACGCGTTACAACTTCTAAGAACACCTTACATCAAAGTTCGAAAGATTAAAACTCCATAATAAACCTAATGAATTCCTCCGAGTCATTTAATCATCGTACGACAACTTAGAATATCTTACGATTCTGTATGCCACATTAGCACCTTGAAAAGCATGTTACTATAATGTACGATACTCACAACTAGTAACAACACCTTACAATACCGTAAGTAAACATAAAATCCATAACAAACCTAATGAATTCGTCCGAGTCTTTTGAAGATCGTATTACAAGTTAGGAAATCTTTAGACTCTATTTGACGTATTAGCACGTTGAAAAGCACGTAAGTATGACGTAGGACGCCTTAAAGCTGCAAACAACACCTTACAACACCGTATGAAACCATAAAACTCCTTAATAAACCTAATGAAATTGTCCAAGTCCTTTCAAGATCGTACGATAACATCAGGACTTGTTACGACACTGTATGCGACATTAGCAACATGAAAAGCAATTTATAATAATGTAGGACGCGTTACAACTTCTAAGAACACCTTACATCACCGTTCGAAAGATTAAAACTCCATTATAAACCTAATGAATTCCTCCGAGTCATTTAATCATCGTAGGACAACTTAGAATATCTTACGACTCTGTATCCCACATTAGCACCTTGAAAAGCATGTTACTATAATGTACGACACCTCACAACTCCTAACAACACCTTACAATACCGTAAGTAAACATAAAATCCATAATAAACCTAATGAATTCGTCCGAGTCTTTTGAAGATCGTATTACAAGTTAGGACATCTTAAGACACTATATGACATATTAGCACGTTGAAAAGCACGTAAGTATGACGGAGGACGCCTTAAAGCTCCAAACAACACATTACAACACCGTACGAAACCATAAAACTCCATAATAGATCTAATGAAATTGTCCAAGTCCTTTCAGGATCGTACGATAACATCAGGACTTGTTACGACACTGTATGCGACATTAGCAACATGAAAAGCAATTTATAAAAATGTAGGACGCGTTACAACTTCTAAGAACACCTTACATCACCGTTCGAAAAATTAAAACTCCAAAACAAACCTAATGAATTCCTCCGAGTCATTTAATCATCGTACGACAACTTAGAATATCTTACGACTCTATATGCCACATTAACAACTTGAAAAGCATGTTACTATAATTTACGACACCTCACAACTCCTAACAACACCTTACAGTACCGTAAGTAAACATAAAATCCATAATAAACCTAACGAATTCGTCCGAGTCCTTTGAACATCGTATTACAAGTTAGGTCATCTTAAGAATCTGTATGACATATTAGCACGTTGAAAAGCACGTAAGTATGACGTAGGACGCCTTAAAGCTGCAAACAACACCTTACAACACCGTACGAAACCATAAAACTCCATAATAAACCTAATGAAATTGTCCAAGTCCTTTCAAGATCGTACGATAACATCAGGACTTGTTACGACACTGTATGCGACATTAGCAACATGAAAAGCAATTTATAATAATGTAGGACGCGTTACAACTTCTAAGAACACCTTACATCAAAGTTCGAAAGATTAAAACTCCATAATAAACCTAATGAATTCCTCCGAGTCATTTAATCATCGTACGACAACTTAGAATATCTTACGACTCTGTATGCCACATTAGCACCTTGAAAAGCATGTTACTATAATGTACGATACTCACAACTAGTAACAACACCTTACAATACCGTAAGTAAACATCAAAATCCATAACAAACCTAATGAATTCGTCCGAGTCTTTTGAAGATCGTATTACAAGTTAGGAAATCTTTAGACTCTATTTGACGTATTAGCACGTTGAAAAGCACGTAAGTATGACGAAGGACGCCTTAAAGCTGCAAACAACACCTTACAACACCGTATGAAACCATAAAACTCCTTAATAAACCTAATGAAATTGTCCAAGTCCTTTCAAGATCGTACGATAACATCAGGACTTGTTACGACACTGTATGCGACATTAGCAACATGAAAAGCAATTTATAATAATGTAGGACGCGTTACAACTTCTAAGAACACCTTACATCACCGTTCGAAAGATTAAAACTCCATTATAAACCTAATGAATTCCTCCGAGTCATTTAATCATCGTACGACAACTTAGAATATCTTACGACTCTGTATCCCACATTAGCACCTTGAAAAGCATGTTACTATAATGTACGACACCTCACAACTCCTAACAACACCTTACAATACCGTAAGTAAACATAAAATCCATAATAAACCTAATGAATTCGTCCGAGTCTTTTGAAGATCGTATTACAAGTTAGGACATCTTAAGACACTATATGACATATTAGCACGTTGAAAAGCACGTAAGTATGACGGAGGACGCCTTAAAGCTCCAAACAACACATTACAACACCGTACGAAACCATAAAACTCCATAATAGATCTAATGAAATTGTCCAAGTCCTTTCAAGATCGTACGATAACATCAGGACTTGTTACGACACTGTATGCGACATTAGCAACATGAAAAGCAATTTATAAAAATGTAGGACGCGTTACAACTTCTAAGAACACCTTACATCACCGTTCGAAAAATTAAAACTCCAAAACAAACCTAATGAATTCCTCCGAGTCATTTAATCATCGTACGACAACTTAGAATATCTTACGACTCTATATGCCACATTAACAACTTGAAAAGCATGTTACTATAATTTACGACACCTCACAACTCCTAACAACACCTTACAGTACCGTAAGTAAACATAAAATCCATAATAAACCTAACGAATTCGTCCGAGTCCTTTGAACATCGTATTACAAGTTAGGTCATCTTAAGAATCTGTATGACATATTAGCACGTTGAAAAGCACGTAAGTATGACGTAGGACGCCTTAAAGCTGCAAACAACACCTTACAACACCGTACGAAACCATAAAACTCCATAATAAACCTAATGAAATTGTCCAAGTCCTTTCAAGATCGTACGATAACATCAGGACTTGTTACGACACTGTATGCGACATTAGCAACATGAAAAGCAATTTATAATAATGTAGGACGCGTTACAACTTCTAAGAACACCTTACATCAAAGTTCGAAAGATTAAAACTCCATAATAAACCTAATGAATTCCTCCGAGTCATTTAATCATCGTACGACAACTTAGAATATCTTACGACTCTGTATGCCACATTAGCACCTTGAAAAGCATGTTACTATAATGTACGATACTCACAACTAGTAACAACACCTTACAATACCGTAAGTAAACATCAAAATCCATAACAAACCTAATGAATTCGTCCGAGTCTTTTGAAGATCGTATTACAAGTTAGGAAATCTTTAGACTCTATTTGACGTATTAGCACGTTGAAAAGCACGTAAGTATGACGAAGGACGCCTTAAAGCTGCAAACAACACCTTACAACACCGTATGAAACCATAAAACTCCTTAATAAACCTAATGAAATTGTCCAAGTCCTTTCAAGATCGTACGATAACATCAGGACTTGTTACGACACTGTATGCGACATTAGCAACATGAAAAGCAATTTATAATAATGTAGGACGCGTTACAACTTCTAAGAACACCTTACATCACCGTTCGAAAGATTAAAACTCCATTATAAACCTAATGAATTCCTCCGAGTCATTTAATCATCGTACGACAACTTAGAATATCTTACGACTCTGTATCCCACATTAGCACCTTGAAAAGCATGTTACTATAATGTACGACACCTCACAACTCCTAACAACACCTTACAATACAGTAAGTAAACATAAAATCCATAATAAACCTAATGAATTCGTCCGAGTCTTTTGAAGATCGTATTACAAGTTAGGACATCTTAAGACACTATATGACATATTAGCACGTTGAAAAGCACGTAAGTATGACGGAGGACGCCTTAAAGCTCCAAACAACACATTACAACACCGTACGAAACCATAAAACTCCATAATAGATCTAATGAAATTGTCCAAGTCCTTTCAAGATCGTACGATAACATCAGGACTTGTTACGACACTGTATGCGACATTAGCAACATGAAAAGCAATTTATAAAAATGTAGGACGCGTTACAACTTCTAAGAACACCTTACATCACCGTTCGAAAAATTAAAACTCCAAAACAAACCTAATGAATTCCTCCGAGTCATTTAATCATCGTACGACAACTTAGAATATCTTACGACTCTATATGCCACATTAACAACTTGAAAAGCATGTTACTATAATTTACGACACCTCACAACTCCTAACAACACCTTACAGTACCGTAAGTAAACATAAAATCCATAATAAACCTAACGAATTCGTCCGAGTCCTTTGAACATCGTATTACAAGTTAGGTCATCTTAAGAATCTGTATGACATATTAGCACGTTGAAAAGCACGTAAGTATGACGTAGGACGCCTTAAAGCTGCAAACAACACCTTACAACACCGTACGAAACCATAAAACTCCATAATAAACCTAATGAAATTGTCCAAGTCCTTTCAAGATCGTACGATAACATCAGGACTTGTTACGACACTGTATGCGACATTAGCAACATGAAAAGCAATTTATAATAATGTAGGACGCGTTACAACTTCTAAGAACACCTTACATCAAAGTTCGAAAGATTAAAACTCCATAATAAACCTAATGAATTCCTCCGAGTCATTTAATCATCGTACGACAACTTAGAATATCTTACGACTCTGTATGCCACATTAGCACCTTGAAAAGCATGTTACTATAATGTACGATACTCACAACTAGTAACAACACCTTACAATACCGTAAGTAAACATCAAAATCCATAACAAACCTAATGAATTCGTCCGAGTCTTTTGAAGATCGTATTACAAGTTAGGAAATCTTTAGACTCTATTTGACGTATTAGCACGTTGAAAAGCACGTAAGTATGACGAAGGACGCCTTAAAGCTGCAAACAACACCTTACAACACCGTATGAAACCATAAAACTCCTTAATAAACCTAATGAAATTGTCCAAGTCCTTTCAAGATCGTACGATAACATCAGGACTTGTTACGACACTGTATGCGACATTAGCAACATGAAAAGCAATTTATAATAATGTAGGACGCGTTACAACTTCTAAGAACACCTTACATCACCGTTCGAAAGATTAAAACTCCATAATAAACCTAATGAATTCCTCCGAGTCATTTAATCATCGTACGACAACTTAGAATATCTTACGACTCTGTATGCCACATTAGCACCTTGAAAAGCATGTTACTATAATGTACGACACCTCACAACTCCTAACAACACCTTACAATACCGTAAGTAAACATAAAATCCATAATAAACCTAATGAATTCGTCCGAGTCTTTTGAACATCGTATTACAAGTTAGGACATCTTAAGACACTATATGACATATTAGCACGTTGAAAAGCACGTAAGTATGACGGAGGACGCCTTAAAGCTCCAAACAACACATTACAACACCGTACGAAACCATAAAACTCCATAATAGATCTAATGAAATTGTCCAAGTCCTTTCAAGATCGTACGATAACATCAGGACTTGTTACGACACTGTATGCGACATTAGCAACATGAAAAGCAATTTATAAAAATGTAGGACGCGTTACAACTTCTAAGAACACCTTACATCACCGTTCGAAAAATTAAAACTCCAAAACAAACCTAATGAATTCCTCCGAGTCATTTAATCATCGTACGACAACTTAGAATATCTTACGACTCTATATGCCACATTAACAACTTGAAAAGCATGTTACTATAATTTACGACACCTCACAACTCCTAACAACACCTTACAGTACCGTAAGTAAACATAAAATCCATAATAAACCTAACGAATTCGTCCGAGTCCTTTGAACATCGTATTACAAGTTAGGTCATCTTAAGAATCTGTATGACATATTAGCACGTTGAAAAGCACGTAAGTATGACGTAGGACGCCTTAAAGCTGCAAACAACACCTTACAACACCGTACGAAACCATAAAACTCCATAATAAACCTAATGAAATTGTCCAAGTCCTTTCAAGATCGTACGATAACATCAGGACTTGTTACGACACTGTATGCGACATTAGCAACATGAAAAGCAATTTATAATAATGTAGGACGCGTTACAACTTCTAAGAACACCTTACATCAAAGTTCGAAAGATTAAAACTCCATAATAAACCTAATGAATTCCTCCGAGTCATTTAATCATCGTACGACAACTTAGAATATCTTACGACTCTGTATGCCACATTAGCACCTTGAAAAGCATGTTACTATAATGTACGATACTCACAACTAGTAACAACACCTTACAATACCGTAAGTAAACATCAAAATCCATAACAAACCTAATGAATTCGTCCGAGTCTTTTGAAGATCGTATTACAAGTTAGGAAATCTTTAGACTCTATTTGACGTATTAGCACGTTGAAAAGCACGTAAGTATGACGAAGGACGCCTTAAAGCTGCAAACAACACCTTACAACACCGTATGAAACCATAAAACTCCTTAATAAACCTAATGAAATTGTCCAAGTCCTTTCAAGATCGTACGATAACATCAGGACTTGTTACGACACTGTATGCGACATTAGCAACATGAAAAGCAATTTATAATAATGTAGGACGCGTTACAACTTCTAAGAACACCTTACATCACCGTTCGAAAGATTAAAACTCCATAATAAACCTAATGAATTCCTCCGAGTCATTTAATCATCGTACGACAACTTAGAATATCTTACGACTCTGTATGCCACATTAGCACCTTGAAAAGCATGTTACTATAATGTACGACACCTCACAACTCCTAACAACACCTTACAATACCGTAAGTAAACATAAAATCCATAATAAACCTAATGAATTCGTCCGAGTCTTTTGAACATCGTATTACAAGTTAGGACATCTTAAGACACTATATGACATATTAGCACGTTGAAAAGCACGTAAGTATGACGGAGGACGCCTTAAAGCTCCAAACAACACATTACAACACCGTACGAAACCATAAAACTCCATAATAGATCTAATGAAATTGTCCAAGTCCTTTCAAGATCGTACGATAACATCAGGACTTGTTACGACACTGTATGCGACATTAGCAACATGAAAAGCAATTTATAAAAATGTAGGACGCGTTACAACTTCTAAGAACACCTTACATCACCGTTCGAAAAATTAAAACTCCAAAACAAACCTAATGAATTCCTCCGAGTCATTTAATCATCGTACGACAACTTAGAATATCTTACGACTCTATATGCCACATTAACAACTTGAAAAGCATGTTACTATAATTTACGACACCTCACAACTCCTAACAACACCTTACAGTACCGTAAGTAAACATAAAATCCATAATAAACCTAACGAATTCGTCCGAGTCCTTTGAACATCGTATTACAAGTTAGGTCATCTTAAGAATCTGTATGACATATTAGCACGTTGAAAAGCACGTAAGTATGACGTAGGACGCCTTAAAGCTGCAAACAACACCTTACAACACCGTACGAAACCATAAAACTCCATAATAAACCTAATGAAATTGTCCAAGTCCTTTCAAGATCGTACGATAACATCAGGACTTGTTACGACACTGTATGCGACATTAGCAACATGAAAAGCAATTTATAATAATGTAGGACGCGTTACAACTTCTAAGAACACCTTACATCAAAGTTCGAAAGATTAAAACTCCATAATAAACCTAATGAATTCCTCCGAGTCATTTAATCATCGTACGACTACTTAGAATATCTTACGACTCTGTATGCCACATTAGCACCTTGAAAAGCATGTTACTATAATGTACGATACTCACAACTAGTAACAACACCTTACAATACCGTAAGTAAACATCAAAATCCATAACAAACCTAATGAATTCGTCCGAGTCTTTTGAAGATCGTATTACAAGTTAGGAAATCTTTAGACTCTATTTGACGTATTAGCACGTTGAAAAGCACGTAAGTATGACGAAGGACGCCTTAAAGCTGCAAACAACACCTTACAACACCGTATGAAACCATAAAACTCCTTAATAAACCTAATGAAATTGTCCAAGTCCTTTCAAGATCGTACGATAACATCAGGACTTGTTACGACACTGTATGCGACATTAGCAACATGAAAAGCAATTTATAATAATGTAGGACGCGTTACAACTTCTAAGAACACCTTACATCACCGTTCGAAAGATTAAAACTCCATAATAAACCTAATGAATTCCTCCGAGTCATTTAATCATCGTACGACAACTTAGAATATCTTACGACTCTGTATGCCACATTAGCACCTTGAAAAGCATGTTACTATAATGTACGACACCTCACAACTCCTAACAACACCTTACAATACCGTAAGTAAACATAAAATCCATAATAAACCTAATGAATTCGTCCGAGTCTTTTGAACATCGTATTACAAGTTAGGACATCTTAAGACACTATATGACATATTAGCACGTTGAAAAGCACGTAAGTATGACGGAGGACGCCTTAAAGCTCCAAACAACACATTACAACACCGTACGAAACCATAAAACTCCATAATAGATCTAATGAAATTGTCCAAGTCCTTTCAAGATCGTACGATAACATCAGGACTTGTTACGACACTGTATGCGACATTAGCAACATGAAAAGCAATTTATAAAAATGTAGGACGCGTTACAACTTCTAAGAACACCTTACATCACCGTTCGAAAAATTAAAACTCCAAAACAAACCTAATGAATTCCTCCGAGTCATTTAATCATCGTACGGCAACTTAGAATATCTTACGACTCTATATGCCACATTAACAACTTGAAAAGCATGTTACTATAATTTACGACACCTCACAACTCCTAACAACACCTTACAGTACCGTAAGTAAACATAAAATCCATAATAAACCTAACGAATTCGTCCGAGTCCTTTGAACATCGTATTACAAGTTAGGTCATCTTAAGAATCTGTATGACATATTAGCACGTTGAAAAGCACGTAAGTATGACGTAGGACGCCTTAAAGCTGCAAACAACACCTTACAACACCGTACGAAACCATAAAACTCCATAATAAACCTAATGAAATTGTCCAAGTCCTTTCAAGATCGTACGATAACATCAGGACTTGTTACGACACTGTATGCGACATTAGCAACATGAAAAGCAATTTATAATAATGTAGGACGCGTTACAACTTCTAAGAACACCTTACATCAAAGTTCGAAAGATTAAAACTCCATAATAAACCTAATGAATTCCTCCGAGTCATTTAATCATCGTACGACAACTTAGAATATCTTACGACTCTGTATGCCACATTAGCACCTTGAAAAGCATGTTACTATAATGTACAATACTCACAACTAGTAACAACACCTTACAATACCGTAAGTAAACATAAAATCCATAACAAACCTAATGAATTCGTCCGAGTCTTTTGAAGATCGTATTACAAGTTAGGAAATCTTTAGACTCTATTTGACGTATTAGCACGTTGAAAAGCACGTAAGTATGACGTAGGACGCCTTAAAGCTGCAAACAACACCTTACAACACCGTATGAAACCATAAAACTCCTTAATAAACCTAATGAAATTGTCCAAGTCCTTTCAAGATCGTACGATAACATCAGGACTTGTTACGACACTGTATGCGACATTAGCAACATGAAAAGCAATTTATAATAATGTAGGACGTGTTACAACTTCTAAGAACACCTTACATCACCGTTCGAAAGATTAAAACTCCATAATAAACCTAATGAATTCCTCCGAGTCATTTAATCATCGTACGACAACTTAGAATATCTTACGACTCTGTATGCCACATTAGCACCTTGAAAAGCATGTTACTATAATGTACGACACCTCACAACTCCTAACAACACCTTACAATACCGTAAGTAAAAATAAAATCCATAATAAACCTAATGAATTCGTCCGAGTCTTTTGAACATCGTATTACAAGTTAGGACATCTTAAGACACTATATGACATATTAGCACGTTGAAAAGCACGTAAGTATGACGGAGGACGCCTTAAAGCTCCAAACAACACATTACAACACCGTACGAAACCATAAAACTCCATAATAGATCTAATGAAATTGTCCAAGTCCTTTCAAGATCGTACGATAACATCAGGACTTGTTACGACACTGTATGCGACATTAGCAACATGAAAAGCAATTTATAATAATGTAGCACGCGTTACAACTTCTAAGAACACCTTACATCACCGTTCGAAAAATTAAAACTCCAAAACAAACCTAATGAATTCCTCCGAGTCATTTAATCATCGTGCGACAACTTAGAATATCTTACGACTCTATATGCCACATTAGCAACTTGAAAAGCATGTTACTATAATGTACGACACCTCACAACTCCTAACAACACCTTACAATACCGTAAGTAAACATAAAATCCATAATAAACCTAATGAATTCGTCCGAGTCCTTTGAACATCGTATTACAAGTTAGGTCATCTTAAGAATCTGTATGACATATTAGCACGTTGAAAAGCACGTAAGTATGACGTAGGACGCCTTAAAGCTGCAAACAACACCTTACAACACCGTACGAAACCATAAAACTCCATAATAAACCTAATGAAATTGTCCAAGTCCTTTCAAGATCGTACGATAACATCAGGACTTGTTACGACACTGTATGCGACATTAGCAACATGAAAAGCAATTTATAATAATGTAGGACGCGTTACAACTTCTAAGAACACCTTACATCAAAGTTCGAAAGATTAAAACTCCATAACAAACCTAATGAATTCGTCCGAGTCTTTTGAAGATCGTATTACAAGTTAGGAAATCTTTAGACTCTATTTGACGTATTAGCACGTTGAAAAGCACGTAAGTATGACGAAGGACGCCTTAAAGCTGCAAACAACACCTTACAACACCGTATGAAACCATAAAACTCCTTAATAAACCTAATGAAATTGTCCAAGTCCTTTCAAGATCGTACGATAACATCAGGACTTGTTACGACACTGTATGCGACATTAGCAACATGAAAAGCAATTTATAATAATGTAGGACGCGTTACAACTTCTAAGAACACCTTACATCACCGTTCGAAAGATTAAAACTCCATAATAAACCTAATGAATTCCTCCGAGTCATTTAATCATCGTACGACAACTTAGAATATCTTACGACTCTGTATGCCACATTAGCACCTTGAAAAGCATGTTACTATAATGTACGACACCTCACAACTCCTAACAACACCTTACAATACCGTAAGTAAAAATAAAATCCATAATAAACCTAATGAATTCGTCCGAGTCTTTTGAACATCGTATTACAAGTTAGGACATCTTAAGACACTATATGACATATTAGCACGTTGAAAAGCACGTAAGTATTACGGAGGACGCCTTAAAGCTCCAAACAACACATTACAACACCGTACGAAACCATAAAACTCCATAATAGATCTAATGAAATTGTCCAAGTCCTTTCAAGATCGTACGATAACATCAGGACTTGTTACGACACTGTATGCGACATTAGCAACATGAAAAGCAATTTATAATAATGTAGGACGCGTTACAACTTCTAAGAACACCTTACATCACCGTTCGAAAAATTAAAACTCCAAAACAAACCTAATGAATTCCTCCGAGTCATTTAATCATCGTGCGACAACTTAGAATATCTTACGACTCTATATGCCACATTAGCAACTTGAAAAGCATGTTACTATAATGTACGACACCTCACAACTCCTAACAACACCTTACAATACCGTAAGTAAACATAAAATCCATAATAAACCTAATGAATTCGTCCGAGTCTTTTGAAGATCGTATTACAAGTTAGGAAATCTTTAGACTCTATTTGACATATTAGCACGTTGAAAAGCACGTAAGTATGACGTAGGACGCCTTAAAGCTGCAAACAACACCTTACAACACCGTATGAAACCATAAAACTCCTTAATAAACCTAATGAAATTGTCCAAGTCCTTTCAAGATCGTACGATAACATCAGGACTTGTTACGACACTGTATGCGACATTAGCAACATGAAAAGCAATTTTTAATAATGTAGGACGCGTTACAACTTCTAAGAACACCTTACATCACCGTTCGAAAGATTAAAACTCCATAATAAACCTAATGAATTCCTCCGAGTCATTTAATCATCGTACGACAACTTAGAATATCTTACGACTCTGTATGCCACATTAGCACCTTGAAAAGCATGTTACTATAATGTACGACACCTCACAACTCCTAACAACACCTTACAATACTGTAAGTAAACATAAAATCCATAATAAACCTAATGAATTCGTCCGAGTCTTTTGAACATCGTATTACAAGTTAGGACATCTTAAGACACTATATGACATATTAGCACGTTGAAAAGCACGTAAGTATGACGGAGGACGCCTTAAAGCTCCAAACAACACATTACAACACCGTACGAAACCATAAAACTCCATAATAGATCTAATGAAATTGTCCAAGTCCTTTCAAGATCGTACGATAACATCAGGACTTGTTACGACACTGTATGCGACATTAGCAACATGAAAAGCAATTTATAATAATGTAGGACGCGTTACAAATTCTAAGAACACCTTACATCACCGTTCGAAAAATTAAAACTCCAAAACAAACCTAATGAATTCCTCCGAGTCATTTAATCATCGTGCGACAACTTAGAATATCTTACGACTCTATATGCCACATTAGCAACTTGAAAAGCATGTTACTATAATGTACGACACCTCACAACTCCTAACAACACCTTACAATACCGTAAGTAAACATAAAATCCATAATAAACCTAATGAATTCGTCCGAGTCTTTTGAAGATCGTATTACAAGTTAGGACATCTTAAGACACTATATGACATATTAGCACGTTGAAAAGCACGTAAGTATGACGGAGGACGCCTTAAAGCTCCAAACAACACATTACAACACCGTACGAAACCATAAAACTCCAAAATAGATCTAATGAAATTGTCCAAGTCCTTTCAAGATCGTACGATAACATCAGGACTTGTTACGACACTGTATGCGACATTAGCAACATGAAAAGCAATTTATAATAATGTAGGACGCGTTACAACTTCTAAGAACACCTTACATCACCGTTCGAAAAATTAAAACTCCAAAACAAACCTAATGAATTCCTCCGAGTCATTTAATCATCGTGCGACAACTTAGAATATCTTACGACTCTATATGCCACATTAGCAACTTGAAAAGCATGTTACTATAATGTACGACACCTCACAACTCCTAACAACACCTTACAATACCGTAAGTAAACATAAAATCCATAATAAACCTAATGAATTCGTCCGAGTCTTTTGAAGATCGTATTACAAGTTAGGAAATCTTTAGACTCTATTTGACATATTAGCACGTTGAAAAGCACGTAAGTATGACGTAGGACGCCTTAAAGCTGCAAACAACACCTTACAACACCGTATGAAACCATAAAACTCCTTAATAAACCTAATGAAATTGTCCAAGTCCTTTCAAGATCGTACGATAACATCAGGACTTGTTACGACACTGTATGCGACATTAGCAACATGAAAAGCAATTTTTAATAATGTAGGACGCGTTACAACTTCTAAGAACACCTTACATCACCGTTCGAAAGATTAAAACTCCATAATAAACCTAATGAATTCCTCCGAGTCATTTAATCATCGTACGACAACTTAGAATATCTTACGACTCTGTATGCCACATTAGCATCTTGAAAAGCATGTTACTATAATGTACGACACCTCACAACTCCTAACAACACCTTACAATACTGTAAGTAAACATAAAATCCATAATAAACCTAATGAATTCGTCCGAGTCTTTTGAACATCGTATTACAAGTTAGGACATCTTAAGACACTATATGACATATTAGCACGTTGAAAAGCACGTAAGTATGACGGAGGACGCCTTAAAGCTCCAAACAACACATTACAACACCGTACGAAACCATAAAACTCCATAATAGATCTAATGAAATTGTCCAAGTCCTTTCAAGATCGTACGATAACATCAGGACTTGTTACGACACTGTATGCGACATTAGCAACATGAAAAGAAATTTATAATAATGTAGGACGCGTTACAAATTCTAAGAACACCTTACATCACCGTTCGAAAAATTAAAACTCCGAAACAAACCTAATGAATTCCTCCGAGTCATTTAATCATCGTGCGACAACTTAGAATATCTTACGACTCTATATGCCACATTAGCAACTTGAAAAGCATGTTACTATAATGTACGACACCTCACAACTCCTAACAACACCTTACAATACCGTAAGTAAACATAAAATCCATAATAAACCTAATGAATTCGTCCGAGTCTTTTGAAGATCGTATTACAAGTTAGGACATCTTAAGACACTATATGACATATTAGCACGTTGAAAAGCACGTAAGTATGACGGAGGACGCCTTAAAGCTCCAAACAACACATTACAACACCGTACGAAACCATAAAACTCCAAAATAGATCTAATGAAATTGTCCAAGTCCTTTCAAGATCGTACGATAACATCAGGACTTGTTACGACACTGTATGCGACATTAGCAACATGAAAAGCAATTTATAATAATGTAGGACGCGTTACAACTTCTAAGAACACCTTACATCACCGTTCGAAAAATTAAAACTCCAAAACAAACCTAATGAATTCCTCCGAGTCATTTAATCATCGTGCGACAACTTAGAATATCTTACGACTCTATATGCCACATTAGCAACTTGAAAAGCATGTTACTATAATGTACGACACCTCACAACTCCTAACAACACCTTACAATACCGTAAGTAAACATAAAATCCATAATAAACCTAATGAATTCGTCCGAGTCTTTTGAAGATCGTATTACAAGTTAGGAAATCTTTAGACTCTATTTGACATATTAGCACGTTGAAAAGCACGTAAGTATGACGTAGGACGCCTTAAAGCTGCAAACAACACCTTACAACACCGTATGAAACCATAAAACTCCTTAATAAACCTAATGAAATTGTCCAAGTCCTTTCAAGATCGTACGATAACATCAGGACTTGTTACGACACTGTATGCGACATTAGCAACATGAAAAGCAATTTTTAATAATGTAGGACGCGTTACAACTTCTAAGAACACCTTACATCACCGTTCGAAAGATTAAAACTCCATAATAAACCTAATGAATTCCTCCGAGTCATTTAATCATCGTACGACAACTTAGAATATCTTACGACTCTGTATGCCACATTAGCACCTTGAAAAGCATGTTACTATAATGTACGACACCTCACAACTCCTAACAACACCTTACAATACTGTAAGTAAACATAAAATCCATAATAAACCTAATGAATTCGTCCGAGTCTTTTGAACATCGTATTACAAGTTAGGACATCTTAAGACACTATATGACATATTAGCACGTTGAAAAGCACGTAAGTATGACGGAGGACGCCTTAAAGCTCCAAACAACACATTACAACACCGTACGAAACCATAAAACTCCATAATAGATCTAATGAAATTGTCCAAGTCCTTTCAAGATCGTACGATAACATCAGGACTTGTTACGACACTGTATGCGACATTAGCAACATGAAAAGAAATTTATAATAATGTAGGACGCGTTACAAATTCTAAGAACACCTTACATCACCGTTCGAAAAATTAAAACTCCAAAACAAACCTAATGAATTCCTCCGAGTCATTTAATCATCGTGCGACAACTTAGAATATCTTACGACTCTATATGCCACATTAGCAACTTGAAAAGCATGTTACTATAATGTACGACACCTCACAACTCCTAACAACACCTTAAAAAGCGTAAGTAAACATAAAATCCATAATAAACCTAATGAATTCGTCCGAGTCTTTTGAAGATCGTATTACAAGTTAGGACATCTTAAGACACTATATGACATATTAGCACGTTGAAAAGCACGTAAGTATGACGGAGGACGCCTTAAAGCTCCAAACAACACATTACAACACCGTACGAAACCATAAAACTCCATAATAGATCTAATGAAATTGTCCAAGTCCTTTCAAGATCGTACGATAACATCAGGACTTGTTACGACACTGTATGCGACATTAGCAACATGAAAAGCAATTTATAAAAATGTAGGACGCGTTACAACTTCTAAGAACACCTTACATCACCGTTCGAAAAATTAAAACTCCAAAACAAACCTAATGAATTCCTCCGAGTCATTTAATCATCGTACGACAACTTAGAATATCTTACGACTCTATATGCCACATAAACAACTTGAAAAGCATGTTACTATAATTTACGACACCTCACAACTCCTAACAACACCTTACAGTACCGTAAGTAAACATAAAATCCATAATAAACCTAACGAATTCGTCCGAGTCCTTTGAACATCGTATTACAAGTTAGGTCATCTTAAGAATCTGTATGACATATTAGCACGTTGAAAAGCACGTAAGTATGACGTAGGACGCCTTAAAGCTGCAAACAACACCTTACAACACCGTACGAAACCATAAAACTCCATAATAAACCTAATGAAATTGTCCAAGTCCTTTCAAGATCGTACGATAACATCTGGACTTGTTACGACACTGTATGCGACATTAGCAACATGAAAAGCAATTTTTAATAATGTAGGACGCGTTACAACTTCTAAGAACACCTTACATCACCGTTCGAAAGATTAAAACTCCATAATAAACCTAATGAATTCCTCCGAGTCATTTAATCATCGTACGACAACTTAGAATATCTTACGACTCTGTATGCCACATTAGCACCTTGAAAAGCATGTTACTATAATGTACGACACCTCACAACTCCTAACAACACCTTACAATACCGTAAGTAAACATAAAATCCATAATAAACCTAATGAATTCGTCCGAGTCTTTTGAAGATCGTATTACAAGTTAGGAAATCTTTAGACTCTATTTGACATATTAGCACGTTGAAAAGCACGTAAGTATGACGTAGGACGCCTTAAAGCTGCAAACAACACCTTACAACACCGTATGAAACCATAAAACTCCTTAATAAACCTAATGAAATTGTCCAAGTCCTTTCAAGATCGTACGATAACATCAGGACTTGTTACGACACTGTATGCGACATTAGCAACATGAAAAGCAATTTTTAATAATGTAGGACGCGTTACAACTTCTAAGAACACCTTACATCACCGTTCGAAAGATTAAAACTCCATAATAAACCTAATGAATTCCTCCGAGTCATTTAATCATCGTGCGACAACTTAGAATATCTTACGACTCTGTATGCCACATTAGCACCTTGAAAAGCATGTTACTATAATGTACGACACCTCACAACTCCTAACAACACCTTACAATACTGTAAGTAAACATAAAATCCATAATAAACCTAATGAATTCGTCCGAGTCTTTTGAACATCGTATTACAAGTTAGGACATCTTAAGACACTATATGACATATTAGCACGTTGAAAAGCACGTAAGTATGACGGAGGACGCCTTAAAGATCCAAACAACACATTACAACACCGTACGAAACCATAAAACTCCATAATAGATCTAATGAAATTGTCCAAGTCCTTTCAAGATCGTACGATAACATCAGGACTTGTTACGACACTGTATGCGACATTAGCAACATGAAAAGAAATTTATAATAATGTAGGACGCGTTACAAATTCTAAGAACACCTTACATCACCGTTCGAAAAATTAAAACTCCAAAACAAACCTAATGAATTCCTCCGAGTCATTTAATCATCGTGCGACAACTTAGAATATCTTACGACTCTATATGCCACATTAGCAACTTGAAAAGCATGTTACTATAATGTACGACACCTCACAACTCCTAACAACACCTTACAATACCGTAAGTAAACATAAAATCCATAATAAACCTAATGAATTCGTCCGAGTCTTTTGAAGATCGTATTACAAGTTAGGACATCTTAAGACACTATATGACATATTAGCACGTTGAAAAGCACGTAAGTATGACGGAGGACGCCTTAAAGCTCCAAACAACACATTACAACACCGTACGAAACCATAAAACTCCATAATAGATCTAATGAAATTGTCCAAGTCCTTTCAAGATCGTACGATAACATCAGGACTTGTTACGACACTGTATGCGACATTAGCAACATGAAAAGCAATTTATAAAAATGTAGGACGCGTTACAACTTCTAAGAACACCTTACATCACCGTTCGAAAAATTAAAACTCCAAAACAAACCTAATGAATTCCTCCGAGTCATTTAATCATCGTACGACAACTTAGAATATCTTACGACTCTATATGCCACATTAACAACTTGAAAAGCATGTTACTATAATTTACGACACCTCACAACTCCTAACAACACCTTACAGTACCGTAAGTAAACATAAAATCCATAATAAACCTAACGAATTCGTCCGAGTCCTTTGAACATCGTATTACAAGTTAGGTCATCTTAAGAATCTGTATGACATATTAGCACGTTGAAAAGCACGTAAGTATGACGTAGGACGCCTTAAAGCTGCAAACAACACCTTACAACACCGTACGAAACCATAAAACTCCATAATAAACCTAATGAAATTGTCCAAGTCCTTTCAAGATCGTACGATAACATCTGGACTTGTTACGACACTGTATGCGACATTAGCAACATGAAAAGCAATTTTTAATAATGTAGGACGCGTTACAACTTCTAAGAACACCTTACATCACCGTTCGAAAGATTAAAACTCCATAATAAACCTAATGAATTCCTCCGAGTCATTTAATCATCGTACGACAACTTAGAATATCTTACGACTCTGTATGCCACATTAGCACCTTGAAAAGCATGTTACTATAATGTACGACACCTCACAACTCCTAACAACACCTTACAATACCGTAAGTAAACATAAAATCCATAATAAACCTAATGAATTCGTCCGAGTCTTTTGAACATCGTATTACAAGTTAGGACATCTTAAGACACTATATGACATATTAGCACGTTGAAAAGCACGTAAGTATGACGGAGGACGCCTTAAAGCTCCAAACAACACATTACAACACCGTACGAAACCATAAAACTCCATAATAGATCTAATGAAATTGTCCAAGTCCTTTCAAGATCGTACGATAACATCAGGACTTGTTACGACACTGTATGCGACATTAGCAACATGAAAAGCAATTTATAATAATGTAGGACGCGTTACAAATTCTAAGAACACCTTACATCACCGTTCGAAAAATTAAAACTCCAAAACAAACCTAATGAATTCCTCCGAGTCATTTAATCATCGTGCGACAACTTAGAATATCTTACGACTCTATATGCCACATTAGCAACTTGAAAAGCATGTTACTATAATGTACGACACCTCACAACTCCTAACAACACCTTACAATACCGTAAGTAAACATAAAATCCATAATAAACCTAATGAATTCGTCCGAGTCTTTTGAAGATCGTATTACAAGTTAGGACATCTTAAGACACTATATGACATATTAGCACGTTGAAAAGCACGTAAGTATGACGGAGGACGCCTTAAAGCTCCAAACAACACATTACAACACCGTACGAAACCATAAAACTCCATAATAGATCTAATGAAATTGTCCAAGTCCTTTCAAGATCGTACGATAACATCAGGACTTGTTACGACACTGTATGCGACATTAGCAACATGAAAAGCAATTTATAAAAATGTAGGACGCGTTACAACTTCTAAGAACACCTTACATCACCGTTCGAAAAATTAAAACTCCAAAACAAACCTAATGAATTCCTCCGAGTCATTTAATCATCGTACGACAACTTAGAATATCTTACGACTCTATATGCCACATTAACAACTTGAAAAGCATGTTACTATAATTTACGACACCTCACAACTCCTAACAACACCTTACAGTACCGTAAGTAAACATAAAATCCATAATAAACCTAAGAATTCGTCCGAGTCCTTTGAACATCGTATTACAAGTTAGGTCATCTTAAGAATCTGTATGACATATTAGCACGTTGAAAAGCATGTAAGTATGACGTAGGACGCCTTAAAGCTGCAAACAACACCTTACAACACCGTACGAAACCATAAAACTCCATAATAAACCTAATGAAATTGTCCAAGTCCTTTCAAGATCGTACGATAACATCAGGACTTGTTACGACACTGTATGCGACATTAGCAACATGAAAAGCAATTTATAATAATGTAGGACGCGTTACAACTTCTAAGAACACCTTACATCACCGTTCGAAAGATTAAAACTCCATAATAAACCTAATGAATTCCTCCGAGTCATTTAATCATCGTACGACAACTTAGAATATCTTACGACTCTGTATGCCACATTAGCACCTTGAAAAGCATGTTACTATAATGTACGATACTCACAACTCGTAACAACACCTTACAATACCGTAAGTAAACATTAAAATCCATAATAAAGCTAATGAATTCGTCCGAGTCTTTTGAACATCGTATTACAAGTTAGGACATCTTTAGACTCTATATGACATATTAACAAGTTGAAAAGCACGTAAGTATGACGTAGGACGCCTTAAAGCTGCAAACAACACCTTACAACACCGTATGAAACAATAAAACTCCATAATAACCCTAATGAAATTGTCCAAGTCCTTTCAAGATCGTACGATAACACCAGGACTTCTTACGACACTGTATGCGACATTAGCAACATGAAAAGCAATTTATAATAATGTAGGACGCGTTACAACTTCTAGAACACCTTACATCTCAGTTCGAAAGATTAAAACTCCATAATACACCTAATGAATTCCTCCGAGTCATTTAATCATCGTACGACAACTTAGAATATCTTACAACTCTGTATGCCACATTAGCACCTTGAAAAGCATGTTACTATAATGTACGATACTCACAACTCGTAACAACAACTTACAATACCGTAAGTAAACATTAAAATCCATAATAAACCTAATGAATTCGTCCGAGTCTTTTGAACATCGTATTACAAGTTAGGACATCTTTAGACTCTATATGACATATTAGCACGTTGAAAAGCACGTAAGTATGACGTAGGACGCCTTAAAGCTGCAAACAACACCTTACAACACCGTATGAAACCATAAAACTCCATAATAAACCTAATGAAATTGTCCAAGTCCTTTCAAGATCGTACGATAACATCAAGACTTGTTACGACACTGTATGCGACATTAGCAACATGAAAAGCAATTTATAATAATGTAGGACGCGTTACAACTTCTAAGAACACCTTACATCACCGTTCGAAAGATTAAAACTCCATAATAAACCTAATGAATTCCTCCGAGTCATTTAATCATCGTACGACAACTTAGAATATCTTACGACTCTATATGCCACATTAGCACCTTGAAAAGCATGTTACTATAATGTACGATACTCACAACTCGTAACAACACCTTACAATACCGTAAGTAAACATTAAAATCCATAATAAACCTAATGAATTCGTCCGAGTCTTTTGAACATCGTATTACAAGTTAGGACATCTTTAGACTCTATATGACATATTAGCACGTTGAAAAGCACGTAAGTATGACGTAGGACGCCTTAAAGCTGCAAACAACACCTTACAACACCGTATGAAACCATAAAACTCCATAATAAACCTAATGAAATTGTTCAAGTCCTTTCAAGATCGTACGATAACATCAGGACTTGTTACGACACTGTATGCGACATTAGCAACATGAAAAGCAATTTATAATAATGTAGGACGCGTTACAACTTCTAAGAACACCTTACATCACCGTTCGAAAGATTAAAACTCCATAATAAACCTAATGAATTCCTCCGAGTCATTTAATCATCGTACGACAACTTAGAATATCTTACGACTCTGTATGCCACATTAGCACCTTGAAAAGCATGTTACTATAATGTACGATACTCACAACTCGTAACAACACCTTACAATACCGTAAGTAAACATTAAAATCCATAATAAACCTAATGAATTCGTCCGAGTCATTTGAAAATCGTATTACAAGTTAGGACATCTTTAGACTCTATATGACATATTAGCACGTTGAAAAGCACGTAAGTATGACGTAGGACGCCTTAAAGCTGCAAACAACACCTTACAACACCGTATGAAACCATAAAACTCCATAATAAACCTAATGAAATTGTCCAAGTCCTTTCAAGATCGTACGATAACACCAGGACTTCTTACGACACTGTATGCGACATTAGCAACATGAAAAGCAATTTATAATAATGTAGGACGCGTTACAACTTCTAAGAACACCTTACATCACAGTTCGAAAGATTAAAACTCCATAATAAACCTAATGAATTCCTCCGAGTCATTTAATCATCGTACGACAACTTAGAATATCTTACGACTCTGTATGCCACATTAGCACCTTGAAAAGCATGTTACTATAATGTACGATACTCACAACTCGTAATACCACCTTACAATACCCTAAGTAAACATTAAAATCCATAATAAAGCTAATGAATTCGTCCGAGTCTTTTGAACATCGTATTACAAGTTAGGCGTCTTTAGACTCTATATGACATATTAGCACGTTGAAAAGCACGTAAGTATGACGTAGGACGCCTTAAAGCTGCAAACAACACCTTACAACACCGTATGAAACCATAAAACTCCATAATAAACCTAATGAAATTGTTCAAGTCCTTTCAAGATCGTACGATAACATCAGGACTTGTTACGACACTGTATGCGACATTAGCAACATGAAAAGCAATTTATAATAATGTAGGACGCGTTACAACTTCTAAGAACACCTTACATCACAGTTCGAAAGATTAAAACTCCATAATAAACCTAATGAATTCCTCCGAGTCATTTAATCATCGTACGACAACTTAGAATATCTTACGACTCTGTATGCCACATTAGCACCTTGAAAAGCATGTTACTATAATGTACGATACTCACAACTCGTAATACCACCTTACAATACCGTAAGTAAACATTAAAATCCATAATAAAGCTAATGAATTCGTCCGAGTCTTTTGAACATCGTATTACAAGTTAGGCGTCTTTAGACTCTATATGACATATTAGCACGTTGAAAAGCACGTAAGTATGACGTAGGACGCCTTAAAGCTGCAAACAACACCTTACAACACCGTATGAAACCATAAAACTCCATAATAAACCTAATGAAATTGTCCAAGTCCTTTCAAGATCGTACGATAACATCAGGACTTGTTACGACACTGTATGCGACATTAGCAACATGAAAAGCAATTTATAATAATGTAGGACGCGTTACAACTTCTAAGAACACCTTACATCACAGTTCGAAAGATTAAAACTCCATAATAAACCTAATGAATTCATTCGAGTCATTTAATCATCGTACGACAACTTAGAATATCTTGCGACTCTGTATGCCACATTAGCACCTTGAAAAGCATGTTACTATAATGTACGACACCTCACAACTCCTAACAACACCTTACAATACCGTAAGTAAACATAAAATCCATAATAAACCTAATGAATTCGTCCGATTCTTTTGAACATCGTATTACAAGTTAGGACATCTTAAGACACTATATGACATATTAGCACGTTGAAAAGCACGTAAGTATGTCGGAGGACGCCTTAAAGCTCCAAACAACACATTACAACACCGTACGAAACCATAAAACTCCATAATAGATCTAATGAAATTGTCCAAGTCCTTTCAAGATCGTACGATAACATCAGGACTTGTTACGACACTGTATGCGACATTAGCAACATGAAGAGCAATTTATAATAATGTAGGACGCGTTACAACTTCTAAGAACACCTTACATCACCATTCGAAAAATTAAAACTCCAAAACAAACCTAAGGAATTCCTCCGAGTCATTTAATCATCGTACGACAATTTAGAATATCCTACGACTCTATATGCCACATTAGCAACTTGAAAAGCATGTTACTATAATTTACGACACCTCACAACTCCTAACAACACCTTACAGTACCGTAAGTAAACATAAAATCCATAATAAACCTAATGAATTCGTCCGAGTCCTTTGAACATCGTATTACAAGTTAAGTCATCTTAAGAATCTGTATGACATATTAGCACGTTGAAAAGCACGTAAGTATGACGTAGGACGCCTTAAAGCTGCAAACAACACCTTACAACACCGTACGAAACCATAAAACTCCATAATAAACCTAATGAAATTGTCCAAGTCCTTTCAAGATCGTACGATAACATTAGGACTTGTTACGACACTGTATGCGATATTAGCAACATGAAAAGCAATTTATAATAATGTAGGACGCGTTACAACTTCTAAGAACACCTTACATCACCGTTCGAAAGATTAAAACTCCATAATAAACCTAATGAATTCCTCCGAGTCATTTAATCATCGTACGACAACTTAGAATATCTTACGACTCTGTATGCCACATTAGCACCTTGAAAAGCATGTTACTATAATGTACGATACTCACAACTCGTAATACCACCTTACAATACCGTAAGTAAACATTAAAATCCATAATAAAGCTAATGAATTCGTCCGAGTCTTTTGAACATCGTATTACAAGTTAAGCGTCTTTAGACTCTATATGACATATTAGCACGTTGAAAAGCACGTAAGTATGACGTAGGACGCCTTAAAGCTGCAAACAACACCTTACAACACCGTATGAAACCATAAAACTCCATAATAAACCTAATGAAATTGTTCAAGTCCTTTCAAGATCGTACGATAACATCAGGACTTGTTACAACACTGTATGCGACATTAGCAACATGAAAAGCAATTTATAATAATGTAGGACGCGTTACAACTTCTAAGAACACCTTACATCACAGTTCGAAAGATTAAAACTCCATAATAAACCTAATGAATTCCTCCGAGTCATTTAATCATCGTACGACAACTTAGAATATCTTACGACTCTGTATGCCACATTAGCACCTTGAAAAGCATGTTACTATAATGTACGATACTCACAACTCGTAATACCACCTTACAATACCGTAAGTAAACATTAAAATCCATAATAAAGCTAATGAATTCGTCCGAGTCTTTTGAACATCGTATTACAAGTTAGGCGTCTTTAGACTCTATATGACATATTAGCACGTTGAAAAGCACGTAAGTATGACGTAGGACGCCTTAAAGCTGCAAACAACACCTTACAACACCGTATGAAACCATAAAACTCCATAATAAACCTAATGAAATTGTCCAAGTCCTTTCAAGATCGTACGATAACATCAGGACTTGTTACGACACTGTATGCGACATTAGCAACATGAAAAGCAATTTATAATAATGTAGGACGCGTTACAACTTCTAAGAACACCTTACATCACAGTTCGAAAGATTAAAACTCCATAATAAACCTAATGAATTCATTCGAGTCATTTAATCATCGTACGACAACTTAGAATATCTTGCGACTCTGTATGCCACATTAGCACCTTGAAAAGCATGTTACTATAATGTACGACACCTCACAACTCCTAACAACACCTTACAATACCGTAAGTAAACATAAAATCCATAATAAACCTAATGAATTCGTCCGATTCTTTTGAACATCGTATTACAAGTTAGGACATCTTAAGACACTATATGACATATTAGCACGTTGAAAAGCACGTAAGTATGTCGGAGGACGCCTTAAAGCTCCAAACAACACATTACAACACCGTACGAAACCATAAAACTCCATAATAGATCTAATGAAATTGTCCAAGTCCTTTCAAGATCGTACGATAACATCAGGACTTGTTACGACACTGTATGCGACATTAGCAACATGAAGAGCAATTTATAATAATGTAGGACGCGTTACAACTTCTAAGAACACCTTACATCACCATTCGAAATATTAAAACTCCAAAACAAACCTAAGGAATTCCTCCGAGTCATTTAATCATCATACGACAATTTAGAATATCCTACGACTCTATATGCCACATTAGCAACTTGAAAAGCATGTTACTATAATTTACGACACCTCACAACTCCTAACAACACCTTACAGTACCGTAAGTAAACATAAAATCCATAATAAACATAATGAATTCGTCCGAGTCCTTTGAACATCGTATTACAAGTTAAGTCATCTTAAGAATCTGTATGACATATTAGCACGTTGAAAAGCACGTAAGTATGACGTAGGACGCCTTAAAGCTGCAAACAACACCTTACAACACCGTACGAAACCATAAAACTCCATAATAAACCTAATGAAATTGTCCAAGTCCTTTCAAGATCGTACGATAACATTAGGACTTGTTACGACACTGTATGCGATATTAGCAACATGAAAAGCAATTTATAATAATGTAGGACGCGTTACAACTTCTAAGAACACCTTACATCACCGTTCGAAAGATTAAAACTCCATAATAAACCTAATGAATTCCTCCGAGTCATTTAATCATCGTACGACAACTTAGAAAATCTTACGACTCTGTATGCCACATTAGCACCTTGAAAAGCATGTTACTATAATGTACGATACTCACAACTCGTAACAACACCTTACAATACCGTAAGTAAACATTAAAATCCATAATAAACCTAATGAATTCGTCCGAGTCTTTTGAAGATCGTATTACAAGTTAGGAAATCTTTAGACTCTATTTGACATATTAGCACGTTGAAAAGCACGTAAGTATGACGTAGGACGCCTTAAAGCTGCAAACAACACCTTACAACACCGTATGAAACCATAAAACTCCATAATAAACCTAATGAAATTGTCCAAGTCCTTTCAAGATCGTACGATAACATCAGGACTTGTTACGACACTGTATGCGACATTAGCAACATGAAAAGCAATTTATAATAATGTAGGACGCGTTACAACTTCTAAGAACACCTTACATCACCATTCGAAAGATTAAAACTCCATAATAAACCTAATGAATTCCTCCGAGTCATTTAATCATCGTACGACAACTTAGAATATCTTACGACTCTGTATGCCACATTAGCACCTTGAAAAGCATGTTACTAAAATGTACGATACTCACAACTCGTAACAACACCTTATAATACCGTAAGTAAACATTAAAATCCATAATAAACCTAATGAATTTGTCCGAGTCTTTTGAACATCGTATTACAAGTTAGGACATCTTTAGACTCTATATGACATATTAGCACGTTGAAAAGCACGTAAGTATGACGTAGGACGCCTTAAAGTTGCAAACAACACCTTACAACACCGTATGAAACCATAAAACTCCATAATAAACCTAATGAAATTGTCCAAGTCCTTTCAAGATCGTACGATAACATCAGGACTTGTTACGACACTGTATGCGACATTAGCAACATGAAAAGCAATTTATAATAATGTAGGACGCGTTACAACTTCTAAGAACACCTTACATCACCATTCGAAAGATTAAAACTCCATAATAAACCTAACGAATTCCTCCGAGTCATTTAATCATCGTACGACAACTTAGAATATCTTACGACTCTGTATGCCACATTAGCACCTTGAAAAGCATGTTACTATAATGTACGATACTCACAACTCGTAACAACACCTTACAATACCGTAAGTAAACATTAAAATCCATAATAAACCTAATGAATTCGTCCGAGTCTTTTGAACATCGTATTACAAGTTAGGACATCTTTAGACTCTATATGACATATTAGCACGTTGAAAAGCACGTAAGTATGACGTAGGACGCCTTAAAGCTGCAAACAACACCTTACAACACCGTATGAAACCATAAAACTCCATAATAAACCTAATGAAATTGTCCAAGTCCTTTCAAGATCGTACGATAACATCAGGACTTGTTACGACACTGTATGCGACATTAGCAACATGAAAAGCAATTTATAATAATGTAGGACGCGTTACAACTTCTAAGAACACCTTACATCACCGTTCGAAAGATTAAAACTCCATAATAAACCTAATGAATTCCTCCGAGTCATTTAATCATCGTACGACAACTTAGAATATCTTACGACTCTGTATGCCACATTAGCACCTTGAAAAGCATGTTACTATAATGTACGATACTCACAACTCGTAATACCACCTTACAATACCGTAAGTAAACATTAAAATCCATAATAAAGCTAATGAATTCGTCCGAGTCTTTTGAACATCGTATTACAAGTTAAGCGTCTTTAGACTCTATATGACATATTAGCACGTTGAAAAGCACGTAAGTATGACGTAGGACGCCTTAAAGCTGCAAACAACACCTTACAACACCGTATGAAACCATAAAACTCCATAATAAACCTAATGAAATTGTCCAAGTCCTTTCAAGATCGTACGATAACATTAGGACTTGTTACGACACTGTATGCGATATTAGCAACATGAAAACCAATTTATAATAATGTAGGACGCGTTACAACTTCTAAGAACACCTTACATCACCGTTCGAAAGATTAAAACTCCATAATAAACCTAATGAATTCCTCCGAGTCATTTAATCATCGTACGACAACTTAGAATATCTTACGACTCTGTATGCCACATTAGCACCTTGAAAAGCATGTTACTATAATGTACGATACTCACAACTCGTAATACCACCTTACAATACCGTAAGTAAACATTAAAATCCATAATAAAGCTAATGAATTCGTCCGAGTCTTTTGAACATCGTATTACAAGTTAAGCGTCTTTAGACTCTATATGACATATTAGCACGTTGAAAAGCACGTAAGTATGACGTAGGACGCCTTAAAGCTGCAAACAACACCTTACAACACCGTATGAAACCATAAAACTCCATAATAAACCTAATGAAATTGTTCAAGTCCTTTCAAGATCGTACGATAACATCAGGACTTGTTACAACACTGTATGCGACATTAGCAACATGAAAAGCAATTTATAATAATGTAGGACGCGTTACAACTTCTAAGAACACCTTACATCACAGTTCGAAAGATTAAAACTCCATAATAAACCTAATGAATTCCTCCGAGTCATTTAATCATCGTACGACAACTTAGAATATCTTACGACTCTGTATGCCACATTAGCACCTTGAAAAGCATGTTACTATAATGTACGATACTCACAACTCGTAATACCACCTTACAATACCGTAAGTAAACATTAAAATCCATAATAAAGCTAATGAATTCGTCCGAGTCTTTTGAACATCGTATTACAAGTTAGGCGTCTTTAGACTCTATATGACATATTAGCACGTTGAAAAGCACGTAAGTATGACGTAGGACGCCTTAAAGCTGCAAACAACACCTTACAACACCGTATGAAACCATAAAACTCCATAATAAACCTAATGAAATTGTCCAAGTCCTTTCAAGATCGTACGATAACATCAGGACTTGTTACGACACTGTATGCGACATTAGCAACATGAAAAGCAATTTATAATAATGTAGGACGCGTTACAACTTCTAAGAACACCTTACATCACAGTTCGAAAGATTAAAACTCCATAATAAACCTAATGAATTCATTCGAGTCATTTAATCATCGTACGACAACTTAGAATATCTTGCGACTCTGTATGCCACATTAGCACCTTGAAAAGCATGTTACTATAATGTACGACACCTCACAACTCCTAACAACACCTTACAATACCGTAAGTAAACATAAAATCCATAATAAACCTAATGAATTCGTCCGATTCTTTTGAACATCGTATTACAAGTTAGGACATCTTAAGACACTATATGACATATTAGCACGTTGAAAAGCACGTAAGTATGTCGGAGGACGCCTTAAAGCTCCAAACAACACATTACAACACCGTACGAAACCATAAAACTCCATAATAGATCTAATGAAATTGTCCAAGTCCTTTCAAGATCGTACGATAACATCAGGACTTGTTACGACACTGTATGCGACATTAGCAACATGAAGAGCAATTTATAATAATGTAGGACGCGTTACAACTTCTAAGAACACCTTACATCACCATTCGAAATATTAAAACTCCAAAACAAACCTAAGGAATTCCTCCGAGTCATTTAATCATCATACGACAATTTAGAATATCCTACGACTCTATATGCCACATTAGCAACTTGAAAAGCATGTTACTATAATTTACGACACCTCACAACTCCTAACAACACCTTACAGTACTGTAAGTAAACATAAAATCCATAATAAACATAATGAATTCGTCCGAGTCCTTTGAACATCGTATTACAAGTTAAGTCATCTTAAGAATCTGTATGACATATTAGCACGTTGAAAAGCACGTAAGTATGACGTAGGACGCCTTAAAGCTGCAAACAACACCTTACAACACCGTACGAAACCATAAAACTCCATAATAAACCTAATGAAAATGTCCAAGTCCTTTCAAGATCGTACGATAACATTAGGACTTGTTACGACACTGTATGCGATATTAGCAACATGAAAAGCAATTTATAATAATGTAGGACGCGTTACAACTTCTAAGAACACCTTACATCACCGTTCGAAAGATTAAAACTCCATAATAAACCTAATGAATTCCTCCGAGTCATTTAATCATCGTACGACAACTTAGAAAATCTTACGACTCTGTATGCCACATTAGCACCTTGAAAAGCATGTTACTATAATGTACGATACTCACAACTCGTAACAACACCTTACAATACCGTAAGTAAACATTAAAATCCATAATAAACCTAATGAATTCGTCCGAGTCTTTTGAAGATCGTATTACAAGTTAGGAAATCTTTAGACTCTATTTGACATATTAGCACGTTGAAAAGCACGTAAGTATGACGTAGGACGCCTTAAAGCTGCAAACAACACCTTACAACACCGTATGAAACCATAAAACTCCATAATAAACCTAATGAAATTGTCCAAGTCCTTTCAAGATCGTACGATAACATCAGGACTTGTTACGACACTGTATGCGACATTAGCAACATGAAAAGCAATTTATAATAATGTAGGACGCGTTACAACTTCTAAGAACACCTTACATCACCATTCGAAAGATTAAAACTCCATAATAAACCTAATGAATTCCTCCGAGTCATTTAATCATCGTACGACAACTTAGAATATCTTACGACTCTGTATGCCACATTAGCACCTTGAAAAGCATGTTACTAAAATGTACGATACTCACAACTCGTAACAACACCTTATAATACCGTAAGTAAACATTAAAATCCATAATAAACCTAATGAATTTGTCCGAGTCTTTTGAACATCGTATTACAAGTTAGGACATCTTTAGACTCTATATGACATATTAGCACGTTGAAAAGCACGTAAGTATGACGTAGGACGCCTTAAAGTTGCAAACAACACCTTACAACACCGTATGAAACCATAAAACTCCATAATAAACCTAATGAAATTGTCCAAGTCCTTTCAAGATCGTACGATAACATCAGGACTTGTTACGACACTGTATGCGACATTAGCAACATGAAAAGCAATTTATAATAATGTAGGACGCGTTACAACTTCTAAGAACACCTTACATCACCATTCGAAAGATTAAAACTCCATAATAAACCTAACGAATTCCTCCGAGTCATTTAATCATCGTACGACAACTTAGAATATCTTACGACTCTGTATGCCACATTAGCACCTTGAAAAGCATGTTACTATAATGTACGATACTCACAACTCGTAACAACACCTTACAATACCGTAAGTAAACATTAAAATCCATAATAAACCTAATGAATTCGTCCGAGTCTTTTGAACATCGTATTACAAGTTAGGACATCTTTAGACTCTATATGACATATTAGCACGTTGAAAAGCACGTAAGTATGACGTAGGACGCCTTAAAGCTGCAAACAACACCTTACAACACCGTATGAAACCATAAAACTCCATAATAAACCTAATGAAATTGTCCAAGTCCTTTCAAGATCGTACGATAACATCAGGACTTGTTACGACACTGTATGCGACATTAGCAACATGAAAAGCAATTTATAATAATGTAGGACGCGTTACAACTTCTAAGAACACCTTACATCACCGTTCGAAAGATTAAAACTCCATAATAAACCTAATGAATTCCTCCGAGTCATTTAATCATCGTACGACAACTTAGAATATCTTACGACTCTGTATGCCACATTAGCACCTTGAAAAGCATGTTACTATAATGTACGATACTCACAACTCGTAATACCACCTTACAATACCGTAAGTAAACATTAAAATCCATAATAAAGCTAATGAATTCGTCCGAGTCTTTTGAACATCGTATTACAAGTTAAGCGTCTTTAGACTCTATATGACATATTAGCACGTTGAAAAGCACGTAAGTATGACGTAGGACGCCTTAAAGCTGCAAACAACACCTTACAACACCGTATGAAACCATAAAACTCCATAATAAACCTAATGAAATTGTCCAAGTCCTTTCAAGATCGTACGATAACATTAGGACTTGTTACGACACTGTATGCGATATTAGCAACATGAAAACCAATTTATAATAATGTAGGACGCGTTACAACTTCTAAGAACACCTTACATCACCGTTCGAAAGATTAAAACTCCATAATAAACCTAATGAATTCCTCCGAGTCATTTAATCATCGTACGACAACTTAGAATATCTTACGACTCTGTATGCCACATTAGCACCTTGAAAAGCATGTTACTATAATGTACGATACTCACAACTCGTAATACCACCTTACAATACCGTAAGTAAACATTAAAATCCATAATAAAGCTAATGAATTCGTCCGAGTCTTTTGAACATCGTATTACAAGTTAAGCGTCTTTAGACTCTATATGACATATTAGCACGTTGAAAAGCACGTAAGTATGACGTAGGACGCCTTAAAGCTGCAAACAACACCTTACAACACCGTATGAAACCATAAAACTCCATAATAAACCTAATGAAATTGTTCAAGTCCTTTCAAGATCGTACGATAACATCAGGACTTGTTACAACACTGTATGCGACATTAGCAACATGAAAAGCAATTTATAATAATGTAGGACGCGTTACAACTTCTAAGAACACCTTACATCACAGTTCGAAAGATTAAAACTCCATAATAAACCTAATGAATTCCTCCGAGTCATTTAATCATCGTACGACAACTTAGAATATCTTACGACTCTGTATGCCACATTAGCACCTTGAAAAGCATGTTACTATAATGTACGATACTCACAACTCGTAATACCACCTTACAATACCGTAAGTAAACATTAAAATCCATAATAAAGCTAATGAATTCGTCCGAGTCTTTTGAACATCGTATTACAAGTTAGGCGTCTTTAGACTCTATATGACATATTAGCACGTTGAAAAGCACGTAAGTATGACGTAGGACGCCTTAAAGCTGCAAACAACACCTTACAACACCGTATGAAACCATAAAACTCCATAATAAACCTAATGAAATTGTCCAAGTCCTTTCAAGATCGTACGATAACATCAGGACTTGTTACGACACTGTATGCGACATTAGCAACATGAAAAGCAATTTATAATAATGTAGGACGCGTTACAACTTCTAAGAACACCTTACATCACAGTTCGAAAGATTAAAACTCCATAATAAACCTAATGAATTCATTCGAGTCATTTAATCATCGTACGACAACTTAGAATATCTTGCGACTCTGTATGCCACATTAGCACCTTGAAAAGCATGTTACTATAATGTACGACACCTCACAACTCCTAACAACACCTTACAATACCGTAAGTAAACATAAAATCCATAATAAACCTAATGAATTCGTCCGATTCTTTTGAACATCGTATTACAAGTTAGGACATCTTAAGACACTATATGACATATTAGCACGTTGAAAAGCACGTAAGTATGTCGGAGGACGCCTTAAAGCTCCAAACAACACATTACAACACCGTACGAAACCATAAAACTCCATAATAGATCTAATGAAATTGTCCAAGTCCTTTCAAGATCGTACGATAACATCAGGACTTGTTACGACACTGTATGCGACATTAGCAACATGAAGAGCAATTTATAATAATGTAGGACGCGTTACAACTTCTAAGAACACCTTACATCACCATTCGAAATATTAAAACTCCAAAACAAACCTAAGGAATTCCTCCGAGTCATTTAATCATCATACGACAATTTAGAATATCCTACGACTCTATATGCCACATTAGCAACTTGAAAAGCATGTTACTATAATTTACGACACCTCACAACTCCTAACAACACCTTACAGTACTGTAAGTAAACATAAAATCCATAATAAACATAATGAATTCGTCCGAGTCCTTTGAACATCGTATTACAAGTTAAGTCATCTTAAGAATCTGTATGACATATTAGCACGTTGAAAAGCACGTAAGTATGACGTAGGACGCCTTAAAGCTGCAAACAACACCTTACAACACCGTACGAAACCATAAAACTCCATAATAAACCTAATGAAATTGTCCAAGTCCTTTCAAGATCGTACGATAACATTAGGACTTGTTACGACACTGTATGCGATATTAGCAACATGAAAAGCAATTTATAATAATGTAGGACGCGTTACAACTTCTAAGAACACCTTACATCACCGTTCGAAAGATTAAAACTCCATAATAAACCTAATGAATTCCTCCGAGTCATTTAATCATCGTACGACAACTTAGAAAATCTTACGACTCTGTATGCCACATTAGCACCTTGAAAAGCATGTTACTATAATGTACGATACTCACAACTCGTAACAACACCTTACAATACCGTAAGTAAACATTAAAATCCATAATAAACCTAATGAATTCGTCCGAGTCTTTTGAAGATCGTATTACAAGTTAGGAAATCTTTAGACTCTATTTGACATATTAGCACGTTGAAAAGCACGTAAGTATGACGTAGGACGCCTTAAAGCTGCAAACAACACCTTACAACACCGTATGAAACCATAAAACTCCATAATAAACCTAATGAAATTGTCCAAGTCCTTTCAAGATCGTACGATAACATCAGGACTTGTTACGACACTGTATGCGACATTAGCAACATGAAAAGCAATTTATAATAATGTAGGACGCGTTACAACTTCTAAGAACACCTTACATCACCATTCGAAAGATTAAAACTCCATAATAAACCTAATGAATTCCTCCGAGTCATTTAATCATCGTACGACAACTTAGAATATCTTACGACTCTGTATGCCACATTAGCACCTTGAAAAGCATGTTACTAAAATGTACGATACTCACAACTCGTAACAACACCTTATAATACCGTAAGTAAACATTAAAATCCATAATAAACCTAATGAATTTGTCCGAGTCTTTTGAACATCGTATTACAAGTTAGGACATCTTTAGACTCTATATGACATATTAGCACGTTGAAAAGCACGTAAGTATGACGTAGGACGCCTTAAAGTTGCAAACAACACCTTACAACACCGTATGAAACCATAAAACTCCATAATAAACCTAATGAAATTGTCCAAGTCCTTTCAAGATCGTACGATAACATCAGGACTTGTTACGACACTGTATGCGACATTAGCAACATGAAAAGCAATTTATAATAATGTAGGACGCGTTACAACTTCTAAGAACACCTTACATCACCATTCGAAAGATTAAAACTCCATAATAAACCTAACGAATTCCTCCGAGTCATTTAATCATCGTACGACAACTTAGAATATCTTACGACTCTGTATGCCACATTAGCACCTTGAAAAGCATGTTACTATAATGTACGATACTCACAACTCGTAACAACACCTTACAATACCGTAAGTAAACATTTAAATCCATAATAAACCTAATGAATTCGTCCGAGTCTTTTGAACATCGTATTACAAGTTAGGACATCTTTAGACTCTATATGACATATTAGCACGTTGAAAAGCACGTAAGTATGACGTAGGACGCCTTAAAGCTGCAAACAACACCTTACAACACCGTATGAAACCATAAAACTCCATAATAAACCTAATGAAATTGTCCAAGTCCTTTCAAGATCGTACGATAACATCAGGACTTGTTACGACACTGTATGCGACATTAGCAACATGAAAAGCAATTTATAATAATGTAGGACGCGTTACAACTTCTAAGAACACCTTACATCACAGTTCGAAAGATTAAAACTCCATAATAAACCTAATGAATTCCTCCGAGTCATTTAATCATCGTACGACAACTTAGAATATCTTACGACTCTGTATGCCACATTAGCACCTTGAAAAGCATGTTACTATAATGTACGACACCTCACAACTCCTAACAACACCTTACAATACCGTAAGTAAACATAAAATCCATAATAAAACTAATGAATTCGTCCGAGTCTTTTGAACATCGTATTACAAGTTAGGACATCTTAAGACACTATATGACATATTAGCACGTTGAAAAGCACGTAAGTATGACGGAGGACGCCTTAAAGCTCCAAACAACACATTACAACACCGTACGAAACCATAAAACTCCATAATAGATCTAATGAAATTGTCCAAGTCCTTTCAAGATCGTACGATAACATCAGGACTTGTTACGACACTGTATGCGACATTAGCAACATGAAAAGCAATTTATAAAAATGTAGGACGCGTTACAACTTCTAAGAACACCTTACATCACCGTTCGAAAAATTAAAACTCCAAAACAAACCTAATGAATTCCTCCGAGTCATTTAATCATCGTACGACAACTTAGAATATCTTACGACTCTATATGCCACATTAACAACTTGAAAAGCATGTTACTATAATTTACGACACCTCACAACTCCTAACAACACCTTACAGTACCGTAAGTAAACATAAAATCCATAATAAACCTAACGAATTCCTCCGAGTCCTTTGAACATCGTATTACAAGTTAGGTCATCTTAAGAATCTGTATGACATATTAGCACGTTGAAAAGCACGTAAGTATGACGTAGGACGCCTTAAAGCTGCAAACAACACCTTACAACACCGTACGAAACCATAAAACTCCATAATAAACCTAATGAAATTGTCCAAGTCCTTTCAAGATCGTACGATAACATCAGGACTTGTTACGACACTGTATGCGACATTAGCAACATGAAAAGCAATTTATAATAATGTAGGACGCGTTACAACTTCTAAGAACACCTTACATCACCGTTCGAAAGATTAAAACTCCATAATAAACCTAATGAATTCCTCCGAGTCATTTAATCATCGTACGACAACTTAGAATATCTTACGACTCTGTATGCCACATTAGCACCTTGAAAAGCATGTTACTATAATGTACGATACTCACAACTCGTAACAACACCTTACAATACCGTAAGTAAACATTAAAATCCATAATAAAGCTAATGAATTCGTCCGAGTCTTTTGAACATCGTATTACAAGTTAGGACATCTTTAGACTCTATATGACATATTAGCACGTTGAAAAGCACGTAAGTATGACGTAGGACGCCTTAAAGCTGCAAACAACACCTTACAACACCGTATGAAACAATAAAACTCCATAATAACCCTAATGAAATTGTCCAAGTCCTTTCAAGATCGTACGATAACACCAGGACTTCTTACGACACTGTATGCGACATTAGCAACATGAAAAGCAATTTATAATAATGTAGGACGCGTTACAACTTCTAAGAACACCTTACATCACAGTTCGAAAGATTAAAACTCCATAATACACCTAATGAATTCCTCCGAGTCATTTAATCATCGTACGACAACTTAGAATATCTTACAACTCTGTATGCCACATTAGCACCTTGAAAAGCATGTTACTATAATGTACGATACTCACAACTCGTAACAACAACTTACAATACCGTAAGTAAACATTAAAATCCATAATAAACCTAATGAATTCGTCCGAGTCTTTTGAACATCGTATTACAAGTTAGGACATCTTTAGACTCTATATGACATATTAGCACGTTGAAAAGCACGTAAGTATGACGTAGGACGCCTTAAAGCTGCAAACAACACCTTACAACACCGTATGAAACCATAAAACTCCATAATAAACCTAATGAAATTGTCCAAGTCCTTTCAAGATCATACGATAACATCAAGACTTGTTACGACACTGTATGCGACATTAGCAACATGAAAAGCAATTTATAATAATGTAGGACGCGTTACAACTTCTAAGAACACCTTACATCACCGTTCGAAAGATTAAAACTCCATAATAAACCTAATGAATTCCTCCGAGTCATTTAATCATCGTACGACAACTTAGAATATCTTACGACTCTATATGCCACATTAGCACCTTGAAAAGCATGTTACTATAATGTACGATACTCACAACTCGTAACAACACCTTACAATACCGTAAGTAAACATTAAAATCCATAATAAACCTAATGAATTCGTCCGAGTCTTTTGAACATCGTATTACAAGTTAGGACATCTTTAGACTCTATATGACATATTAGCACGTTGAAAAGCACGTAAGTATGACGTATGACGCCTTAAAGCTGCAAACAACACCTTACAACACCGTATGAAACCATAAAACTCCATAATAAACCTAATGAAATTGTTCAAGTCCTTTCAAGATCGTACGATAACATCAGGACTTGTTACGACACTGTATGCGACATTAGCAACATGAAAAGCAATTTATAATAATGTAGGACGCGTTACAACTTCTAAGAACACCTTACATCACCGTTCGAAAGATTAAAACTCCATAATAAACCTAATGAATTCCTCCGAGTCATTTAATCATCGTACGACAACTTAGAATATCTTACGACTCTGTATGCCACATTAGCACCTTGAAAAGCATGTTACTATAATGTACGATACTCACAACTCGTAACAACACCTTACAATACCGTAAGTAAACATTAAAATCCATAATAAACCTAATGAATTCGTCCGAGTCATTTGAAAATCGTATTACAAGTTAGGACATCTTTAGACTCTATATGACATATTAGCACGTTGAAAAGCACGTAAGTATGACGTAGGACGCCTTAAAGCTGCAAACAACACCTTACAACACCGTATGAAACCATAAAACTCCATAATAAACCTAATGAAATTGTCCAAGTCCTTTCAAGATCGTACGATAACACCAGGACTTCTTACGACACTGTATGCGACATTAGCAACATGAAAAGCAATTTATAATAATGTAGGACGCGTTACAACTTCTAAGAACACCTTACATCACAGTTCGAAAGATTAAAACTCCATAATAAACCTAATGAATTCCTCCGAGTCATTTAATCATCGTACGACAACTTAGAATATCTTACGACTCTGTATGCCACATTAGCACCTTGAAAAGCATGTTACTATAATGTACGATACTCACAACTCGTAATACCACCTTACAATACCGTAAGTAAACATTAAAATCCATAATAAAGCTAATGAATTCGTCCGAGTCTTTTGAACATCGTATTACAAGTTAGGCGTCTTTAGACTCTATATGACATATTAGCACGTTGAAAAGCACGTAAGTATGACGTAGGACGCCTTAAAGCTGCAAACAACACCTTACAACACCGTATGAAACCATAAAACTCCATAATAAACCTAATGAAATTGTTCAAGTCCTTTCAAGATCGTACGATAACATCAGGACTTGTTACGACACTGTATGCGACATTAGCAACATGAAAAGCAATTTATAATAATGTAGGACGCGTTACAACTTCTAAGAACACCTTACATCACAGTTCGAAAGATTAAAACTCCATAATAAACCTAATGAATTCCTCCGAGTCATTTAATCATCGTACGACAACTTAGAATATCTTACGACTCTGTATGCCACATTAGCACCTTGAAAAGCATGTTACTATAATGTACGATACTCACAACTCGTAATACCACCTTACAATACCGTAAGTAAACATTAAAATCCATAATAAAGCTAATGAATTCGTCCGAGTCTTTTGAACATCGTATTACAAGTTAGGCGTCTTTAGACTCTATATGACATATTAGCACGTTGAAAAGCACGTAAGTATGACGTAGGACGCCTTAAAGCTGCAAACAACACCTTACAACACCGTATGAAACCATAAAACTCCATAATAAACCTAATGAAATTGTCCAAGTCCTTTCAAGATCGTACGATAACATCAGGACTTGTTACGACACTGTATGCGACATTAGCAACATGAAAAGCAATTTATAATAATGTAGGACGCGTTACAACTTCTAAGAACACCTTACATCACAGTTCGAAAGATTAAAACTCCATAATAAACCTAATGAATTCATTCGAGTCATTTAATCATCGTACGACAACTTAGAATATCTTGCGACTCTGTATGCCACATTAGCACCTTGAAAAGCATGTTACTATAATGTACGACACCTCACAACTCCTAACAACACCTTACAATACCGTAAGTAAACATAAAATCCAAAATAAACCTAATGAATTCGTCCGATTCTTTTGAACATCGTATTACAAGTTAGGACATCTTAAGACACTATATGACATATTAGCACGTTGAAAAGCACGTAAGTATGTCGGAGGACGCCTTAAAGCTCCAAACAACACATTACAACACCGTACGAAACCATAAAACTCCATAATAGATCTAATGAAATTGTCCAAGTCCTTTCAAGATCGTACGATAACATCAGGACTTGTTACGACACTGTATGCGACATTAGCAACATGAAGAGCAATTTATAATAATGTAGGACGCGTTACAACTTCTAAGAACACCTTACATCACCATTCGAAAAATTAAAACTCCAAAACAAACCTAAGGAATTCCTCCGAGTCGTTTAATCATCGTACGACAATTTAGAATATCCTACGACTCTATATGCCACATTAGCAACTTGAAAAGCATGTTACTATAATTTACGACACCTCACAACTCCTAACAACACCTTACAGTACCGTAAGTAAACATAAAATCCATAATAAACCTAATGAATTCGTCCGAGTCCTTTGAACATCGTATTACAAGTTAAGTCATCTTAAGAATCTGTATGACATATTAGCACGTTGAAAAGCACGTAAGTATGACGTAGGACACCTTAAAGCTGCAAACAACACCTTACAACACCGTACGAAACCATAAAACTCCATAATAAACCTAATGAAATTGTCCAAGTCCTTTCAAGATCGTACGATAACATTAGGACTTGTTACGACACTGTATGCGATATTAGCAACATGAAAAGCAATTTAAAATAATGTAGGACGCGTTACAACTTCTAAGAACACCTTACATCACCGTTCGAAAGATTAAAACTCCATAATAAACCTAATGAATTCCTCCGAGTCATTTAATCATCGTACGACAACTTAGAATATCTTACGACTCTGTATGCCACATTAGCACCTTGAAAAGCATGTTACTATAATGTACGATACTCACAACTCGTAATACCACCTTACAATACCGTAAGTAAACATTAAAATCCATAATAAAGCTAATGAATTCGTCCGAGTCTTTTGAACATCGTATTACAAGTTAGGCGTCTTTAGACTCTATATGACATATTAGCACGTTGAAAAGCACGTAAGTATGACGTAGGACGCCTTAAAGCTGCAAACAACACCTTACAACACCGTATGAAACCATAAAACTCCATAATAAACCTAATGAAATTGTTCAAGTCCTTTCAAGATCGTACGATAACATCAGGACTTGTTACGACACTGTATGCGACATTAGCAACATGAAAAGCAATTTATAATAATGTAGGACGCGTTACAACTTCTAAGAACACCTTACATCACAGTTCGAAAGATTAAAACTCCATAATAAACCTAATGAATTCCTCCGAGTCATTTAATCATCGTACGACAACTTAGAATATCTTACGACTCTGTATGCCACATTAGCACCTTGAAAAGCATGTTACTATAATGTACGATACTCACAACTCGTAATACCACCTTACAATACCGTAAGTAAACATTAAAATCCATAATAAAGCTAATGAACTCGTCTGAGTCTTTTGAACATCGTATTACAAGTTAGGCGTCTTTAGACTCTATATGACATATTAGCACGTTGAAAAGCACGTAAGTATGACGTAGGACGCCTTAAAGCTGCAAACAACACCTTACAACACCGTATGAAACCATAAAACTCCATAATAAACCTAATGAAATTGTCCAAGTCCTTTCAAGATCGTACGATAACATTAGGACTTGTTACGACACTGTATGCGATATTAGCAACATGAAAAGCAATTTAAAATAATGTAGGACGCGTTACAACTTCTAAGAACACCTTACATCACCGTTCGAAAGATTAAAACTCCATAATAAACCTAATGAATTCCTCCGAGTCATTTAATCATCGTACGACAACTTAGAATATCTTACGACTCTGTATGCCACATTAGCACCTTGAAAAGCATGTTACTATAATGTACGATACTCACAACTCGTAATACCACCTTACAATACCGTAAGTAAACATTAAAATCCATAATAAAGCTAATGAATTCGTCCGAGTCTTTTGAACATCGTATTACAAGTTAGGCGTCTTTAGACTCTATATGACATATTAGCACGTTGAAAAGCACGTAAGTATGACGTAGGACGCCTTAAAGCTGCAAACAACACCTTACAACACCGTATGAAACCATAAAACTCCATAATAAACCTAATGAAATTGTTCAAGTCCTTTCAAGATCGTACGATAACATCAGGACTTGTTACGACACTGTATGCGACATTAGCAACATGAAAAGCAATTTATAATAATGTAGGACGCGTTACAACTTCTAAGAACACCTTACATCACAGTTCGAAAGATTAAAACTCCATAATAAACCTAATGAATTCCTCCGAGTCATTTAATCATCGTACGACAACTTAGAATATCTTACGACTCTGTATGCCACATTAGCACCTTGAAAAGCATGTTACTATAATGTACGATACTCACAACTCGTAATACCACCTTACAATACCGTAAGTAAACATTAAAATCCATAATAAAGCTAATGAATTCGTCCGAGTCTTTTGAACATCGTATTACAAGTTAGGCGTCTTTAGACTCTATATGACATATTAGCACGTTGAAAAGCACGTAAGTATTACGTAGGACGCCTTAAAGCTGCAAACAACACCTTACAACACCGTATGAAACCATAAAACTCCATAATAAACCTAATGAAATTGTCCAAGTCCTTTCAAGATCGTACGATAACATCAGGACTTGTTACGACACTGTATGCGACATTAGCAACATGAAAAGCAATTTATAATAATGTAGGACGCGTTACAACTTCTAAGAACACCTTACATCACAGTTCGAAAGATTAAAACTCCATAATAAACCTAATGAATTCATTCGAGTCATTTAATCATCGTACGACAACTTAGAATATCTTGCGACTCTGTATGCCACATTAGCACCTTGAAAAGCATGTTACTATAATGTACGACACCTCACAACTCCTAACAACACCTTACAATACCGTAAGTAAACATAAAATCCATAATAAACCTAATGAATTCGTCCGATTCTTTTGAACATCGTATTACAAGTTAGAACATCTTAAGACACTATATGACATATTAGCACGTTGAAAAGCACGTAAGTATGTCGGAGGACGCCTTAAAGCTCCAAACAACACATTACAACACCGTACGAAACCATAAAACTCCATAATAGATCTAATGAAATTGTCCAAGTCCTTTCAAGATCGTACGATAACATCAGGACTTGTTACGACACTGTATGCGACATTAGCAACATGAAGAGCAATTTATAATAATGTAGGACGCGTTACAACTTCTAAGAACACCTTACATCACCATTCGAAATATTAAAACTCCAAAACAAACCTAAGGAATTCCTCCGAGTCATTTAATCATCATACGACAATTTAGAATATCCTACGACTCTATATGCCACATTAGCAACTTGAAAAGCATGTTACTATAATTTACGACACCTCACAACTCCTAACAACACCTTACAGTACCGTAAGTAAACATAAAATCCATAATAAACATAATGAATTCGTCCGAGTCCTTTGAACATCGTATTACAAGTTAAGTCATCTTAAGAATCTGTATGACATATTAGCACGTTGAAAAGCACGTAAGTATGACGTAGGACGCCTTAAAGCTGCAAACAACACCTTACAACACCGTACGAAACCATAAAACTCCATAATAAACCTAATGAAATTGTCCAAGTCCTTTCAAGATCGTACGATAACATTAGGACTTGTTACGACACTGTATGCGATATTAGCAACATGAAAAGCAATTTATAATAATGTAAGACGCGTTACAACTTCTAAGAACACCTTACATCACCGTTCGAAAGATTAAAACTCCATAATAAACCTAATGAATTCCTTCGAGTCATTTAATCATCGTACGACAACTTAGAAAATCTTACGACTCTGTATGCCACATTAGCACCTTGAAAAGCATGTTACTATAATGTACGATACTCACAACTCGTAACAACACCTTACAATACCGTAAGTAAACATTAAAATCCATAATAAACCTAATGAATTCGTCCGAGTCTTTTGAAGATCGTATTACAAGTTAGGAAATCTTTAGACTCTATTTGACATATTAGCACGTTGAAAAGCACGTAAGTATGACGTAGGACGCCTTAAAGCTGCAAACAACACCTTACAACACCGTATGAAACCATAAAACTCCATAATAAACCTAATGAAATTGTCCAAGTCCTTTCAAGATCGTACGATAACATCAGGACTTGTTACGACACTGTATGCGACATTAGCAACATGAAAAGCAATTTATAATAATGTAGGACGCGTTACAACTTCTAAGAACACCTTACATCACCATTCGAAAGATTAAAACTCCATAATAAACCTAATGAATTCCTCCGAGTCATTTAATCATCGTACGACAAAGTAGAATATCTTACGACTCTGTATGCCACATTAGCACCTTGAAAAGCATGTTACTAAAATGTACGATACTCACAACTCGTAACAACACCTTACAATACCGTAAGTAAACATTAAAATCCATAATAAACCTAATGAATTTGTCCGAGTCTTTTGAACATCGTATTACAAGTTAGGACATCTTTAGACTCTATATGACATATTAGCACGTTGAAAAGCACGTAAGTATGACGTAGGACGCCTTAAAGTTGCAAACAACACCTTACAACACCGTATGAAACCATAAAACTCCATAATAAACCTAATGAAATTGTCCAAGTCCTTTCAAGATCGTACGATAACATCAGGACTTGTTACGACACTGTATGCGACATTAGCAACATGAAAAGCAATTTATAATAATGTAGGACGCGTTACAACTTCTAAGAACACCTTACATCACCATTCGAAAGATTAAAACTCCATAATAAACCTAACGAATTCCTCCGAGTCATTTAATCATCGTACGACAACTTAGAATATCTTACGACTCTGTATGCCACATTAGCACCTTGAAAAGCATGTTACTATAATGTACGATACTCACAACTCGTAACAACACCTTACAATACCGTAAGTAAACATTAAAATCCATAATAAACCTAATGAATTCGTCCGAGTCTTTTGAACATCGTATTACAAGTTAGGACATCTTTAGACTCTATATGACATATTAGCACGTTGAAAAGCACGTAAGTATGACGTAGGACGCCTTAAAGCTGCAAACAACACCTTACAACACCGTATGAAACCATAAAACTCCATAATAAACCTAATGAAATTGTCCAAGTCCTTTCAAGATCGTACGATAACATCAGGACTTGTTACGACACTGTATGCGACATTAGCAACATGAAAAGCAATTTATAATAATGTAGGACGCGTTACAACTTCTAAGAACACCTTACATCACAGTTCGAAAGATTAAAACTCCATAATAAACCTAATGAATTCATTCGAGTCATTTAATCATCGTACGACAACTTAGAATATCTTACGACTCTGTATGCCACATTAGCACCTTGAAAAGCATGTTAGTATAATGTACGATACTCACAACTCGTAACAACACCTTACAATACCGTAAGTAAACATTAAAATCCATAATAAACCTAATGAATTTGTCCGAGTCTTTTGAACATCGTATTACAAGTTAGGACATCTTTAGACTCTATATGACATATTAGCACGTTGAAAAGCACGTAAGTATGACGTAGGACGCCTTAAAGTTGCAAACAACACCTTACAACACCGTATGAAACCATAAAACTCCATAATAAACCTAATGAAATTGTCCAAGTCCTTTCAAGATCGTACGATAACATCAGGACTTGTTACGACACTGTATGCGACATTAGCAACATGAAAAGCAATTTATAATAATGTAGGACGCGTTACAACTTCTAAGAACACCTTACATCACCATTCGAAAGATTAAAACTCCATAATAAACCTAATGAATTCCTCCGAGTCATTTAATCATCGTACGACAACTTAGAATATCTTACGACTCTGTATGCCACATTAGCACCTTGAAAAGCATGTTACTAAAATGTACGATACTAACAACTCGTAACAACACCTTACAATACCGTAAGTAAACATTAAAATCCATAATAAACCTAATGAATTTGTCCGAGTCTTTTGAACATCGTATTACAAGTTAGGACATCTTTAGACTCTATATGACATATTAGCACGTTGAAAAGCACGTAAGTATGACGTAGGACGCCTTAAAGTTGCAAACAACACCTTACAACACCGTATGAAACCATAAAACTCCATAATAAACCTAATGAAATTGTCCAAGTCCTTTCAAGATCGTACGATAACATCAGGACTTGTTACGACACTGTATGCGACATTAGCAACATGAAAAGCAATTTATAATAATGTAGGACGCGTTACAACTTCTAAGAACACCTTACATCACCATTCGAAAGATTAAAACTCCATAATAAACCTAACGAATTCCTCCGAGTCATTTAATCATCGTACGACAACTTAGAATATCTTACGACTCTGTATGCCACATTAGCACCTTGAAAAGCATGTTACTATAATGTACGATACTCACAACTCGTAACAACACCTTACAATACCGTAAGTAAACATTAAAATCCATAATAAACCTAATGAATTCGTCCGAGTCTTTTGAACATCGTATTACAAGTTAGGACATCTTTAGACTCTATATGACATATTAGCACGTTGAAAAGCACGTAAGTATGACGTAGGACGCCTTAAAGCTGCAAACAACACCTTACAACACCGTATGAAACCATAAAACTCCATAATAAACCTAATGAAATTGTCCAAGTCCTTTCAAGATCGTACGATAACATCAGGACTTGTTACGACACTGTATGCGACATTAGCAACATGAAAAGCAATTTATAATAATGTAGGACGCGTTACAACTTCTAAGAACACCTTACATCACAGTTCGAAAGATTAAAACTCCATAATAAACCTAATGAATTCATTCGAGTCATTTAATCATCGTACGACAACTTAGAATATCTTACGACTCTGTATGCCACATTAGCACCTTGAAAAGCATGTTAGTATAATGTACGATACTCACAACTCGTAACAACACCTTACAATACCGTAAGTAAACATTAAAATCCATAATAAACCTAATGAATTTGTCCGAGTCTTTTGAACATCGTATTACAAGTTAGGACATCTTTAGACTCTATATGACATATTAGCACGTTGAAAAGCACGTAAGTATGACGTAGGACGCCTTAAAGTTGCAAACAACACCTTACAACACCGTATGAAACCATAAAACTCCATAATAAACCTAATGAAATTGTCCAAGTCCTTTCAAGATCGTACGATAACATCAGGACTTGTTACGACACTGTATGCGACATTAGCAACATGAAAAGCAATTTATAATAATGTAGGACGCGTTACAACTTCTAAGAACACCTTACATCACTATTCGAAAGATTAAAACTCCATAATAAACCTAACGAATTCCTCCGAGTCATTTAATCATCGTACGACAACTTAGAATATCTTACGACTCTGTATGCCACATTAGCACCTTGAAAAGCATGTTACTATAATGTACGATACTCACAACTCGTAACAACACCTTACAATACCGTAAGTAAACATTAAAATCCGTAATAAACCTAATGAATTCGTCCGAGTCTTTTGAACATCGTATTACAAGTTAGGACATCTTTAGACTCTATATGACATATTAGCACGTTGAAAAGCACGTAAGTATGACGTAGGACGCCTTAAAGCTGCAAACAACACCTTACAACACCGTATGAAACCATAAAACTCCATAATAAACCTAATGAAATGGTCCAAGTCCTTTCAAGATCGTACGATAACATCAGGACTTGTTACGACACTGTATGCGACATTAGCAACATGAAAAGCAATTTATAATAATGTAGGACGCGTTACAACTTCTAAGAACACCTTACATCACAGTTCGAATGATTAAAACTCCATAATAAACCTAATGAATTCATTCGAGTCATTTAATCATCGTACGACAACTTAGAATATCTTACGACTCTGTATGCCACTTTAGCACCTTGAAAAGCATGTTACTATAATGTACGACACCTCACAACTCCTAACAACACCTTAAAATACCGTAAGTAAACATAAAATCCATAATAAACCTAATGAATTCGTCCGAGTCTTTTGAACATCGTATTACAAGTTAGGACATCTTAAGACACTATATGACATATTAGCACGTTGAAAAGCACGTAAGTATGACGGAGGACGCCTTAAAGCTCCAAACAACACATTACAACACCGTACGAAACCATAAAACTCCATAATAGATCTAATGAAATTGTCCAAGTCCTTTCAAGATCGTACGATAACATCAGGACTTGTTACGACACTGTATGCGACATTAGCAACATGAAAAGCAATTTATAATAATGTAGGACGCGTTACAACTTCTAAGAACACCTTACATCACAGTTCGAAAGATTAAAACTCCATAATAAACCTAATGAATTCCTCCGAGTCATTAATCATCGTACGACAACTTAGAATATCTTACGACTCTGTATGCCACATTAGCACCTTGAAAAGCATGTTACTATAATGTACGATACTCACAACTCGTAATACCACCTTACAATACCGTAAGTAAACATTAAAATCCATAATAAAGCTAATGAATTCGTCCGAGTCTTTTGAACATCGTATTACAAGTTAGGACATCTTTAGACTCTATATGAGATATTAGCACGTTGAAAAGCACGTAAGTATGACGTAGGACGCCTTAAAGATGCAAACAACACCTTACAACACTGTATGAAACCATAAAACTCCATAATAAACCTAATGAAATTGTCCAAGTCCTTTCAGGATCGTACGATAACATCAGGACTTGTTACGACACTGTATGCGACATTAGCAACATGAAAAGCAATTTATAATAATGTAGGACGCGTTACAACTTCTAAGAACACCTTACATCACCATTCGAAAGATTAAAACTCCATAATAAACCTAATGAATTCCTCCGAGTCATTTAATCATCGTACGACAACATAGAAAATCTTACGACTCTGTATGCCACATTAGCACCTTGAAAAGCATGTTACTATAATGTACGATACTCACAACTCGTAACAACACCTTACAATACCGTAAGTAAACATTAAAATCCATAATAAACCTAATGAATTCGTCCGAGTCTTTTGAACATCGTATTACAAGTTAGGACATCTTTAGACTCTATATGACATATTAGCACGTTGAAAAGCACGTAAGTATGACGTAGGACGCCTTAAAGCTGCAAACAACACCTTACAACACCGTATGAAACCATAAAACTCCATAATAAACCTAATGAAATTGTCCAAGTCCTTTCAAGATCGTACGATAACATCAGGACTTGTTACGACACTGTATGCGACATTAGCAACATGAAAAGCAATTTATAATAATGTAGGACGCGTTACAACTTCTAAGAACACCTTACATCACAGTTCGAAAGATTAAAACTCCATAATAAACCTAATGAATTCATTCGAGTCATTTAATCATCGTACGACAACTTAGAATATCTTACGACTCTGTATGCCACTTTAGCACCTTGAAAAGCATGTTACTATAATGTACGACACCTCACAACTCCTAACAACACCTTACAATACCGTAAGTAAACATAAAATCCATAACAAACCTAATGAATTCGTCTGAGTCTTTTGAACATCGTATTACAAGTTAGGACATCTTAAGACACTATATGACATATTAGCACGTTGAAAAGCACGTAAGTATGACGGAGGACGCCTTAAAGCTCCAAACAACACATTACAACACCGTACGAAACCATAAAACTCCATAATAGATCTAATGAAATTGTCCAAGTCCTTTCAAGATCGTACGATAACATCAGGACTTGTTACGACACTGTATGCGACATTAGCAACATGAAAAGCAATTTATAATAATGTAGGACGCGTTACAACTTCTAAGAACACCTTACATCACCATTCGAAAGATTAAAACTCCATAATAAACCTAATGAATTCCTCCGAGTCATTTAATCATCGTACGACAAAGTAGAATATCTTACGACTCTGTATGCCACATTAGCACCTTGAAAAGCATGTTACTAAAATGTACGATACTCACAACTCGTAACAACACCTTACAATACCGTAAGTAAACATTAAAATCCATAATAAACCTAATGAATTTGTCCGAGTCTTTTGAACATCGTATTACAAGTTAGGACATCTTTAGACTCTATATGACATATTAGCACGTTGAAAAGCACGTAAGTATGACGTAGGACGCCTTAAAGTTGCAAACAACACCTTACAACACCGTATGAAACCATAAAACTCCATAATAAACCTAATGAAATTGTCCAAGTCCTTTCAAGATCGTACGATAACATCAGGACTTGTTACGACACTGTATGCGACATTAGCAACATGAAAAGCAATTTATAATAATGTAGGACGCGTTACAACTTCTAAGAACACCTTACATCACCATTCGAAAGATTAAAACTCCATAATAAACCTAACGAATTCCTCCGAGTCATTTAATCATCGTACGACAACTTAGAATATCTTACGACTCTGTATGCCACATTAGCACCTTGAAAAGCATGTTACTATAATGTACGATACTCACAACTCGTAACAACACCTTACAATACCGTAAGTAAACATTAAAATCCATAATAAACCTAATGAATTCGTCCGAGTCTTTTGAACATCGTATTACAAGTTAGGACATCTTTAGACTCTATATGACATATTAGCACGTTGAAAAGCACGTAAGTATGACGTAGGACGCCTTAAAGCTGCAAACAACACCTTACAACACCGTATGAAACCATAAAACTCCATAATAAACCTAATGAAATTGTCCAAGTCCTTTCAAGATCGTACGATAACATCAGGACTTGTTACGACACTGTATGCGACATTAGCAACATGAAAAGCAATTTATAATAATGTAGGACGCGTTACAACTTCTAAGAACACCTTACATCACAGTTCGAAAGATTAAAACTCCATAATAAACCTAATGAATTCATTCGAGTCATTTAATCATCGTACGACAACTTAGAATATCTTACGACTCTGTATGCCACATTAGCACCTTGAAAAGCATGTTAGTATAATGTACGATACTCACAACTCGTAACAACACCTTACAATACCGTAAGTAAACATTAAAATCCATAATAAACCTAATGAATTTGTCCGAGTCTTTTGAACATCGTATTACAAGTTAGGACATCTTTAGACTCTATATGACATATTAGCACGTTGAAAAGCACGTAAGTATGACGTAGGACGCCTTAAAGTTGCAAACAACACCTTACAACACCGTATGAAACCATAAAACTCCATAATAAACCTAATGAAATTGTCCAAGTCCTTTCAAGATCGTACGATAACATCAGGACTTGTTACGACACTGTATGCGACATTAGCAACATGAAAAGCAATTTATAATAATGTAGGACGCGTTACAACTTCTAAGAACACCTTACATCACCATTCGAAAGATTAAAACTCCATAATAAACCTAATGAATTCCTCCGAGTCATTTAATCATCGTACGACAACTTAGAATATCTTACGACTCTGTATGCCACATTAGCACCTTGAAAAGCATGTTACTAAAATGTACGATACTAACAACTCGTAACAACACCTTACAATACCGTAAGTAAACATTAAAATCCATAATAAACCTAATGAATTTGTCCGAGTCTTTTGAACATCGTATTACAAGTTAGGACATCTTTAGACTCTATATGACATATTAGCACGTTGAAAAGCACGTAAGTATGACGTAGGACGCCTTAAAGTTGCAAACAACACCTTACAACACCGTATGAAACCATAAAACTCCATAATAAACCTAATGAAATTGTCCAAGTCCTTTCAAGATCGTACGATAACATCAGGACTTGTTACGACACTGTATGCGACATTAGCAACATGAAAAGCAATTTATAATAATGTAGGACGCGTTACAACTTCTAAGAACACCTTACATCACAGTTCGAAAGATTAAAACTCCATAATAAACCTAATGAATTCATTCGAGTCATTTAATCATCGTACGACAACTTAGAATATCTTACGACTCTGTATGCCACTTTAGCACCTTGAAAAGCATGTTACTATAATGTACGACACCTCACAACTCCTAACAACACCTTACAATACCGTAAGTAAACATAAAATCCATAACAAACCTAATGAATTCGTCTGAGTCTTTTGAACATCGTATTACAAGTTAGGACATCTTAAGACACTATATGACATATTAGCACGTTGAAAAGCACGTAAGTATGACGGAGGACGCCTTAAAGCTCCAAACAACACATTACAACACCGTACGAAACCATAAAACTCCATAATAGATCTAATGAAATTGTCCAAGTCCTTTCAAGATCGTACGATAACATCAGGACTTGTTACGACACTGTATGCGACATTAGCAACATGAAAAGCAATTTATAATAATGTAGGACGCGTTACAACTTCTAAGAACACCTTACATCACAGTTCGAAAGATTAAAACTCCATAATAAACCTAATGAATTCATTCGAGTCATTTAATCATCGTACGACAACTTAGAATATCTTACGACTCTGTATGCCACATTAGCACCTTGAAAAGCATGTTAGTATAATGTACGATACTCACAACTCGTAACAACACCTTACAATACCGTAAGTAAACATTAAAATCCATAATAAACCTAATGAATTTGTCCGAGTCTTTTGAACATCGTATTACAAGTTAGGACATCTTTAGACTCTATATGACATATTAGCACGTTGAAAAGCACGTAAGTATGACGTAGGACGCCTTAAAGTTGCAAACAACACCTTACAACACCGTATGAAACCATAAAACTCCATAATAAACCTAATGAAATTGTCCAAGTCCTTTCAAGATCGTACGATAACATCAGGACTTGTTACGACACTGTATGCGACATTAGCAACATGAAAAGCAATTTATAATAATGTAGGACGCGTTACAACTTCTAAGAACACCTTATGTCACACCCTCAATTTTCCACAAACGGGGTATCCGTTAGGCGCGTGACATACCAGGATCTCAAGCCATTAGTTACAGTAACACTGACTCAACTGAATTAAATAAAGTTTAGTTTTAGAATAATCCAAAAACCGAAGTGTTAAAATGTAAGTTTTTCAAAGTTTAGCGGAAGCGTTTAAATAACCATAATAAATGAAACCGGTGCTTAAGGTCCAGCACACAACCAATAATTAATTTAAACCAACAAAAACTTCAATAAGTTCAAAACCCATGCATGCTGTGTCCTATGTGCACAAACTCCTAGCCACCTGAGAAAACATACTGAAAACGGTCAACACATGGTTGGTGAGCTCAATGAGATAAGTAACCGAAAAATTAATTAATAAAAGAATTTGAACCGATAAACATCTTTACTATTGCAGGTTAGCTAAACCACCTCGTTTACTACATGAGCACGTCGAGATTAAACTGAACGATACGATAATAAATTGCCTTGTTATCACCACGACGGATGACCAAAAGTTAAAGGACCATTTGCACCACCTGGAAACCAATCCAGCATGGTGGGGTCTGCCGAACCCGTAGTACTACTCAAATTTCCCCGTTATACCCACTGTATATTAATAATCTCGACAAAAAGGAAAGGACTTTGGAGCTGGGTGGAATCATGCTCAGTAAAATAAACAGTTAGACAATAGAAAGCCTGTTTTATCAAAACCGTTGCCCAAAGGCCCTGCCCGAAGGCGTAAAACTCAGCCCAAGGCTGTTTAAAACCGTTGCCCGAAGGCGTACAAATGCGGCCCAAGGCCATTAAAATAGTTTGTATGTTTTCTCCCCAAAAGGATTTAAAAGCGGGCAAAGAGACTCACCTTTGAAGCGCACAGCAAAAAAACACGAGATATGCAACAAAGAAACCCTAGGTCGCCCTACGACCTGCTAAATAATTAAATATTCATTACTGTCTACGAACTTAAACTTATTTATACATATATATAATCACATGTATAACCAAAACATAATGTTCATACATCCGCACTATTGTAACTATACATGTGTTCATACAATTTATACCCGAGTGTACATATAGTCATACAGTACATTCGATACACAAGTTGCATACACCCTACACGTTACATAAAAGAACTTATATACTCAGACATACCACACATACAATACTTAGACTATATATTACACTCATGCATACATACGGAAACACACATACATATCAAGAATCATTGTTGTGCTGCTTTCTTTATTCAATATATATATATATATATTCATCAATTTTAAACCCAACATGATACCTACATACATCAGATTACACACATACACATACCATTTACATGCACATACATATATACATTCTTGCACACCTTTCACACGCATGCATATATATTTATATATAAATGCACATGTAATCTCTGTAACATATATATGTATATATATAAAACGCATGCTGCTCATATACCCACACATATATAACTGATTGTACACACACTTATATATGTATTACGCTTTTCTGCCTAAACTCCTTCATACAAATCGCATACATACACCATAACATGCATACATAAATACCTTGATTCCCACGTATATACAATCGATATATATATATATCTACATATACACCGATACTTACAAGAACACATTCAGCGGGTTGGTTTACGTATCCATTACGGGTGGCGAAAACTCACCGAATCGAAGAAGAAGATGATCGATGCTCGAGATGGAACCGAGGACGGATCGACTGCGGGTTCGAGAGTTGCTGCCGACTGCCAACAAGAGAGGGAAACAAGCTGTAATATATATATATATATACCTTGTATACATGTTTACGGATTGCAGGGCTTACCGGAAAAACAATGAAGGAAATCGAAACGGAACTGGTTTCCGGTTGATGACGGCTGATGCTCGCGTCTGTTCGCGTACATGTATACATACGGATTACTCAACCGGTTCATATATATAATAATAGAGACATACACCGAAGTTCGTTTCGCGAAACTTACCGGTAAAACGATGAAGATAATCTGGAAAGGGGGTTTTGATGCCCGATTTCTTGCGCCTACTGTTGACGGCGAACAGTGAGGAACGATGATCAGAATAAGAATAGCAGCGGCGTAGATTGAATTAGGGTTAGGTATATGTGTGTGTGCGATATGTCGCAGAAGAAGAGACGGAGAATAGGGGGTGACGGGTGGGTTGGGTTTTATAATTGAAATTTACACATTCAGCCCTTTTACATTATTAGGTTATTAAATTTTAGTTTTGAACTTTATAAACTAGTTTCTATTAATTACAGAATAAACCCTAAACCTATATAAAATTAATGGAATAGTTATTAGATAGTTAACAATGTTAACCTGAATTTGCGGGTTGTCACATCATCCCCTTGTTAAATGAATTTTCGTCCCGAAAATTACGCCGCATCACCGATTGTCTGCAACGAAATGGAATGAAAAAAGAAAAAAAAATTTTCAGGTTGTCACATTATGCCCTTGTTAAAAGAATTTTCGTCCCGAAAATTAAATTGTACCTGGGGTTTGGATATAGACTTTTTAAATAGATGTGGATATTTCTTCATCATCTGGTCCTCGCGTTCCCAGGTATACTCTGGTCCACGTTTTGAGTTCCATCTGACTCGAACGATAGGAATTTTGCTATGCTTGAGAGTCTTGACCTCGCGGTCCATAATCTCTACCGGCTCCTCAATAAAACGTAATTTCTTATCAACATGAAGTTCCTCCAAAGGAACGGCCAGAGATTCATCGGCTAAGCATTTCTTTAGATTGGAGACGTGAAATACATTATGTACCCCACTAAGTTCATCGGGAAGATCGAGTTCATAAGCGACAGGGCCAACCCGTTTTGTAATCTTAAACGGCCCAACATAGCGCGGATTCAATTTCCCCCGCTTACCGAAACGAATAACGCCCTTCCAAGGTGACACTTTCAAAAGTACCCGGTCACCCACACTAAACTCCAATGGTTTCCGTCTTTTATCTGCATAACTCTTCTGACGGTCACGAGCGGCCGCCATACGGCTACGAATTTGAACAATTGCCTCAGTAGTTTCATGAACCAGATCCGGACCCGTTATCTCACTATCGCCCACCTCTGCCCAACAAATCGGCGATCTACACTTACGCCCATAAAGAGCTTCGAACGGAGCCATTTGGATGCTGGTGTGATAACTGTTATTATAAGAAAATTCGATCAACGGTAAGTGAGATTCCCAGCGTTTCCCAAAGTCAAGCGCACAGGCTCGAAGCATATCCTCTAAGGTCTGAATAGTACGCTCGGTCTGACCATCGGTCTGAGGATGATAAGCAGTGCTCAAGTTAAGGCGAGTGCCTAAGGATTTTTGTAAAGATCGCCATATGGCAGATGTAAATTTCGGATCACGATCGGATATAATAGATAACGGTACTCCATGCCGAGAGACGACTTCCTTAAGATACACTTTAGCTAGGGCTTCTGTATTATCATTTTCCTTAACAGCTAAGAAACGAGCACTCTTAGTCAAACGATCCACTACTACCCAAATCATGTCACAACCACTCTGAGACCTTGGAAGTTTAGTCACGAAGTCCATGGAAATCTGTTCCCATTTCCACATAGGGATTTCAGGTTGTTGCAATAGACCATTCGGTTTCTGATACTCTGCTTTTACCCTGGAACATGTGAGACACTTAGACACATAAGTAGCAATTCCTGCTTTCATGCCTGGCCACCAATAAAGAACCTTTAGATCATGATACATCTTATCTGACCCCGGATGAATAGAGTAACGAGACTTGTGAACTTCATCCATTACCAACTCTCTGAGATTCCCGAAAAGAGGGACCCATAACCGTTCATTAAAATACCGAATGCCGTCCGACTTGATTTCAAATTGCTGATCCAGCCCACGCAAGGACTCAGCTTTCACATTCTCTTCCTTAATAGCCTCTAATTGAGCATTCCGAATCTGCTCAGGCAGCCCAGTGTGGATCGTAAGCTGCAAGGATTTAACCCGACGAGGTTTGAGGTTTTCCTTTCTACTTAACGCATCGGCTACGACGTTTGCTTTACCCGGATGGTATCTGATAGCACACTCATAATCATTCAACAGTTCTACCCATCGGCGCTGACGCATGTTCAAATCCTTCTGATCAAAAATATGCTGTAAACTCTTGTGATCGGTGTAAATCGTGCACTGCGTACCATAAAGATAATGCCTCCAGATTTTAAGTGCAAAGACCACCGCCCCTAGCTCTAGATCGTGAGTCGTATAATTCTTCTCATGTACCTTTAACTGACGAGATGCATAAGCTATCACCTTTTCTCGCTGCATTAACACGCACCCGAGACCCTGAATTGAAGCGTCACAATAAACCACAAAATCCTCAGTACCCTCAGGAAGGGATAGAATCGGAGCACTACAAAGTTTATCCTTCAATGTCTGAAAAGCTTTTTCCTGATTAACACCCCATCTGAACACAGTGCCCTTATGCGTCAATGCTGTTAGAGGCTGAGCAACCTTCGAAAACCCCTCTATGAACCTACGATAATAACCCGCAAGACCCAAAAACTGACGAATTTCGGAAGGAGTTTTAGGAGTTGGCCAATTCTGAATCGACTCCACTTTAGCGGGATCCACGTGGATTCCCTTCTCATTCACTACGTGCCCTAGAAAATGAACTTCTCGTATCCAAAATTCACACTTAGACAGTTTTGCATACAATTGCTCCCTTTTCAGAAGTTCGAGAGTTAATCGCAGATGCTCGGCATGATCGGTCTCATTCTTAGAATAGATCAGGATATCATCAATGAAAACGATAATGAACTTATCCAGATACGGCTTACACACCCGATTCATCAAATCCATAAACACTGCTGGTGCATTCGATAGCCCAAAAGGCATAACCGCAAACTCGTAATGCCCGTATCTAGTACGGAAAGCCGTCTTGGTGATATCCTCATCACGGACTCGCAACTGATGATAACCCGACCGCAAATCAATTTTGGAATAGACGCCTGACCCCTGAAGCTGGTCGAATAAATCGTCGATGCGAGGTAGAGGGTAACGATTTTTGACTGTAACTTTGTTCAATTCTCGATAGTCAATACACATGCGGAAAGTCCCATCCTTCTTCTTTACGAACAGGATCGGGGCTCCCCAAGGAGACGAGCTAGGTCTGATAAAACCTTTATCCAATAATTCCTGAAGTTGCTTGGATAGTTCTTGTAATTCAGCCGGAGCTAGCCGATAAGGTGCCCGAGCTATAGGGGCTGCGCCCGGCACTAACTCAATTTGGAATTCGACTTGACGATGAGGAGGTAGGCCTGGTAGCTCCTCGGGAAACACCTCAGGATAATCGCGAACAATGGGAATATTTTCGATTCTGACTTCGTCCGAAGACTTCTCAGAGACCATGGCTAAAAACGATATGTGACCCTTCCGTAAGCACTTTTGCGCCTTTATACATGAGATGATACCAACAACCGAACCACTTGTTTCACCCTGAACCGAAAGGATTTCTCCAGAAGGGAGTGGGAGACGAACCAGTTTCTCGTTGCAGATAATTTCAGCGCGATTTAGGGCTAACCAATCCATCCCTATCACTACATCAAAACTCCCTAAAGGCATAGGCATAAGATCTATAGGAAATTTGTGGCCTAAGAGGTCTAGTTCACAACCTCTAACAATTCGATTTGCCTCCAACAACTTACCGTTCGCTATTTCTACTGAGTAAACCTCATCTAAGAATGTGGGAGTCAAGTCTAAAATTTCTACAAACTTGGTAGACACAAAACTCCTATCGGCACCCGAATCAAACAAGACATGTGCATAGCAAAGATTTAATTGAAAAGTACCTGTGACTGTGTTATTGTCATTTCTGGCCTCACCTCTCCCAATAGTGAAAGCCCTACCCCTAGCTGCATTTCCCCCATTGTTTCCACCATTACCGTTATCCTTCTTGTTCTCCGGGCACTCATTCTTCCAGTGGCCCGGCTTCCCGCAACGATGGCAGTTCTTGTTGTGGCCATTGTTCCCCTTGTTGAAGTTATTATTGCCATTCTTTCCCTTGTTGTTGTTGTTATTTTCCCTCTGGTAAGTCCCCTGTTGGTTTCCGTCATCCAACCTCACCTTGCAGTCACGGTAGGTATGCCCAAACTTATCGCAACGTTGACATTGAACCCTGTTACACACACCAGGATGGTGTCGTCCACACTTATCACATTTCGGATACGGGCCCACATAGCCCGAATTCTGGTTGTCCGACTGATTGAAGTTCCTGTTGTTATCATACCTCCTCGTATTCGGCTGCACCTGTTGAGATAAGGATTGCCCCTTGCCATAATTATTCCCATTACCAGTACCTTCCCATTTTCTCTTACCCTCGTTAACCCGTGATGACCCCTTTGCAGGCAATGTCCCTAACTCAACTGCCTGATCAGTGATTCGCTTGGCCATTCTTACTGCCGACTGAATCGTTGTCGGGTTTGCCGACGTCACGTTCATCCTGATTTCCGGTACCAATCCTTTGATGTAGAACTCAATACGTTTTGTTTCAGGTACCACCATTTGCGGACACAAGGCTGCTAATTCATTCGCCCGAGTAGTATAGGTCTCGATGTCTGACCCAATCATCTTATGATTCCATAATTCATCCTCTAATTTACGAACATCATCGCGTGCACAGTACTCTTCGGTGAAGAGGGTCTTAAACTCCGCCCATGGGGTTGCATTTGCCATTTCTATCCCCATCAGTTGCACTTGACGTTTCCAGAACGTCAACGCGGTACCTTCCAAAGTACCCGAAGCAAACTTCACCCGGCTGTCGACCGGGCAATTACACATCTGGAAAACTGACTCCAGCTTGTCAAACCATTGAAGCATCTTGGTCGCCCCATCAATGCCGTTAAATGTATGAGGCTTACAGTCCATAAAGTCGGAAAAGGTGCAAACTGGAATTTAATTTAAATTCGTTATACTTTGTATTAGATGAAATAGGATATGAGGGAAATGTTAATTGTAATTAATTTGCTAATTAGAAATTAATTGTTTTAATTACCAGGAGGAGCTTGGTGTTGCACCCCCATTGCTGCTCCAAGAACTGCAGCTGCATGGTCGTTCATCATCGTCGTTAGTTGCTCAGCAGTCATAGTGATGTTACCACGTCCACGTCCACGTCCACGTCCACGACCCATGCCTCGACCAGCCATTACTCTACATTCACCAATCACACAATGATTTAAATATTTACGTATATAAATCTCATTGATAAGATATAGTAAACATAAACAATACGTGAGAATCCACTTTAAGATAGGAGTTTAAATATTAATTTCTCGGCAAACAATTTGTAACGTGTTTACAAAATATTCAAACCAATTAATTAAAATTCAAATATGAGTTAAAAGAATGGAACAAAATATATTAATGGAGGAAAATCACTACGGATAACTTCAACTCCTTTATCGGCTTTTGCTGCCACCACGCGTTCGCTGAGTGAGGAAAATCAGATTAAAGTTTTGGGTTTCTGAGATTATAAGATTTCTAACGCGTTTAGACCAGATAATGATAAGTTGTTGGTTAACTCGTGTTCCACTTCACGAACTCTAGAAGAGACACCCTCAACCGTTTCAAAACGGTTGCAGTCGCCTGTCGCACCCGTCGCACACCTTGGCCTCCTTGCGCCACAAGAAGAAGACTCGGTCACATCGTGCAAAGAAAAATTAGATTTAGGCGGGAAATTGATATTTATTTATAGGATAAGGACACAATATTTCGTATAAGGATTCTTAATCTATATTGATTCTATGTTAGGTAAGCACACAAAATGTAACATGTATAGGCAAACAAGCACTATTTCTAACTATAGTACTACTGTGCAGTGTGAGTGTAACTAATGCAAATGCTTAAAGTTATAGACTATATGCAATAAAATGCTAGTTCCCTATAACTTATGGCTCTGATACCAATCTGTCACACCCTCAATTTTCCACAAACGGGGTATCCGTTAGGCGCGTGACATACCAGGATCTCAAGCCATTAGTTACAGTAACACTGACTCAACTGAATTAAATAAAGTTTAGTTTTAGAATAATCCAAAAACCGAAGTGTTAAAATGTAAGTTTTTCAAAGTTTAGCGGAAGCGTTTAAATAACCATAATAAATGAAACCGGTGCTTAAGGTCCAGCACACAACCAATAATTAATTTAAACCAACAAAAACTTCAATAAGTTCAAAACCCATGCATGCTGTGTCCTATGTGCACAAACTCCTAGCCACCTGAGAAAACATACTGAAAACGGTCAACACATGGTTGGTGAGCTCAATGAGATAAGTAACCGAAAAATTAATTAATAAAAGAATTTGAACCGATAAACATCTTTACTATTGCAGGTTAGCTAAACCACCTCGTTTACTACATGAGCACGTCGAGATTAAACTGAACGATACGATAATAAATTGCCTTGTTATCACCACGACGGATGACCAAAAGTTAAAGGACCATTTGCACCACCTGGAAACCAATCCAGCATGGTGGGGTCTGCCGAACCCGTAGTACTACTCAAATTTCCCCGTTATACCCACTGTATATTAATAATCTCGACAAAAAGGAAAGGACTTTGGAGCTGGGTGGAATCATGCTCAGTAAAATAAACAGTTAGACAATAGAAAGCCTGTTTTATCAAAACCGTTGCCCAAAGGCCCTGCCCGAAGGCGTAAAACTCAGCCCAAGGCTGTTTAAAACCGTTGCCCGAAGGCGTACAAATGCGGCCCAAGGCCATTAAAATAGTTTGTATGTTTTCTCCCCAAAAGGATTTAAAAGCGGGCAAAGAGACTCACCTTTGAAGCGCACAGCAAAAAAACACGAGATATGCAACAAAGAAACCCTAGGTCGCCCTACGACCTGCTAAATAATTAAATATTCATTACTGTCTACGAACTTAAACTTATTTATACATATATATAATCACATGTATAACCAAAACATAATGTTCATACATCCGCACTATTGTAACTATACATGTGTTCATACAATTTATACCCGAGTGTACATATAGTCATACAGTACATTCGATACACAAGTTGCATACACCCTACACGTTACATAAAAGAACTTATATACTCAGACATACCACACATACAATACTTAGACTATATATTACACTCATGCATACATACGGAAACACACATACATATCAAGAATCATTGTTGTGCTGCTTTCTTTATTCAATATATATATATATATATATTCATCAATTTTAAACCCAACATGATACCTACATACATCAGATTACACACATACACATACCATTTACATGCACATACATATATACATTCTTGCACACCTTTCACACGCATGCATATATATTTATATATAAATGCACATGTAATCTCTGTAACATATATATGTATATATATAAAACGCATGCTGCTCATATACCCACACATATATAACTGATTGTACACACACTTATATATGTATTACGCTTTTCTGCCTAAACTCCTTCATACAAATCGCATACATACACCATAACATGCATACATAAATACCTTGATTCCCACGTATATACAATCGATATATATATATATCTACATATACACCGATACTTACAAGAACACATTCAGCGGGTTGGTTTACGTATCCATTACGGGTGGCGAAAACTCACCGAATCGAAGAAGAAGATGATCGATGCTCGAGATGGAACCGAGGACGGATCGACTGCGGGTTCGAGAGTTGCTGCCGACTGCCAACAAGAGAGGGAAACAAGCTGTAATATATATATATATATACCTTGTATACATGTTTACGGATTGCAGGGCTTACCGGAAAAACAATGAAGGAAATCGAAACGGAACTGGTTTCCGGTTGATGACGGCTGATGCTCGCGTCTGTTCGCGTACATGTATACATACGGATTACTCAACCGGTTCATATATATAATAATAGAGACATACACCGAAGTTCGTTTCGCGAAACTTACCGGTAAAACGATGAAGATAATCTGGAAAGGGGGTTTTGATGCCCGATTTCTTGCGCCTACTGTTGACGGCGAACAGTGAGGAACGATGATCAGAATAAGAATAGCAGCGGCGTAGATTGAATTAGGGTTAGGTATATGTGTGTGTGCGATATGTCGCAGAAGAAGAGACGGAGAATAGGGGGTGACGGGTGGGTTGGGTTTTATAATTGAAATTTACACATTCAGCCCTTTTACATTATTAGGTTATTAAATTTTAGTTTTGAACTTTATAAACTAGTTTCTATTAATTACAGAATAAACCCTAAACTTATATAAAATTAATGGAATAGTTATTAGATAGTTAACAATGTTAACCTGAATTTGCGGGTTGTCACACCTTACATCACTATTCGAAAGATTAAAACTCCATAATAAACCTAACGAATTCCTCCGAGTCATTTAATCATCGTACGACAACTTAGAATATCTTACGACTCTGTATGCCACATTAGCACCTTGAAAAGCATGTTACTATAATGTACGATACTCACAACTCGTAACAACACCTTACAATACCGTAAGTAAACATTAAAATCCGTAATAAACCTAATGAATTCGTCCGAGTCTTTTGAACATCGTATTACAAGTTAGGACATCTTTAGACTCTATATGACATATTAGCACGTTGAAAAGCACGTAAGTATGACGTAGGACGCCTTAAAGCTGCAAACAACACCTTACAACACCGTATGAAACCATAAAACTCCATAATAAACCTAATGAAATGGTCCAAGTCCTTTCAAGATCGTACGATAACATCAGGACTTGTTACGACACTGTATGCGACATTAGCAACATGAAAAGCAATTTATAATAATGTAGGACGCGTTACAACTTCTAAGAACACCTTACATCACAGTTCGAATGATTAAAACTCCATAATAAACCTAATGAATTCATTCGAGTCATTTAATCATCGTACGACAACTTAGAATATCTTACGACTCTGTATGCCACTTTAGCACCTTGAAAAGCATGTTACTATAATGTACGACACCTCACAACTCCTAACAACACCTTACAATACCGTAAGTAAACATAAAATCCATAATAAACCTAATGAATTCGTCCGAGTCTTTTGAACATCGTATTACAAGTTAGGACATCTTAAGACACTATATGACATATTAGCACGTTGAAAAGCACGTAAGTATGACGGAGGACGCCTTAAAGCTCCAAACAACACATTACAACACCGTACGAAACCATAAAACTCCATAATAGATCTAATGAAATTGTCCAAGTCCTTTCAAGATCGTACGATAACATCAGGACTTGTTACGACACTGTATGCGACATTAGCAACATGAAAAGCAATTTATAATAATGTAGGACGCGTTACAACTTCTAAGAACACCTTACATCACAGTTCGAAAGATTAAAACTCCATAATAAACCTAATGAATTCCTCCGAGTCATTAATCATCGTACGACAACTTAGAATATCTTACGACTCTGTATGCCACATTAGCACCTTGAAAAGCATGTTACTATAATGTACGATACTCACAACTCGTAATACCACCTTACAATACCGTAAGTAAACATTAAAATCCATAATAAAGCTAATGAATTCGTCCGAGTCTTTTGAACATCGTATTACAAGTTAGGACATCTTTAGACTCTATATGAGATATTAGCACGTTGAAAAGCACGTAAGTATGACGTAGGACGCCTTAAAGATGCAAACAACACCTTACAACACTGTATGAAACCATAAAACTCCATAATAAACCTAATGAAATTGTCCAAGTCCTTTCAGGATCGTACGATAACATCAGGACTTGTTACGACACTGTATGCGACATTAGCAACATGAAAAGCAATTTATAATAATGTAGGACGCGTTACAACTTCTAAGAACACCTTACATCACCATTCGAAAGATTAAAACTCCATAATAAACCTAATGAATTCCTCCGAGTCATTTAATCATCGTACGACAACATAGAAAATCTTACGACTCTGTATGCCACATTAGCACCTTGAAAAGCATGTTACTATAATGTACGATACTCACAACTCGTAACAACACCTTACAATACCGTAAGTAAACATTAAAATCCATAATAAACCTAATGAATTCGTCCGAGTCTTTTGAACATCGTATTACAAGTTAGGACATCTTTAGACTCTATATGACATATTAGCACGTTGAAAAGCACGTAAGTATGACGTAGGACGCCTTAAAGCTGCAAACAACACCTTACAACACCGTATGAAACCATAAAACTCCATAATAAACCTAATGAAATTGTCCAAGTCCTTTCAAGATCGTACGATAACATCAGGACTTGTTACGACACTGTATGCGACATTAGCAACATGAAAAGCAATTTATAATAATGTAGGACGCGTTACAACTTCTAAGAACACCTTACATCACAGTTCGAAAGATTAAAACTCCATAATAAACCTAATGAATTCATTCGAGTCATTTAATCATCGTACGACAACTTAGAATATCTTACGACTCTGTATGCCACTTTAGCACCTTGAAAAGCATGTTACTATAATGTACGACACCTCACAACTCCTAACAACACCTTACAATACCGTAAGTAAACATAAAATCCATAACAAACCTAATGAATTCGTCTGAGTCTTTTGAACATCGTATTACAAGTTAGGACATCTTAAGACACTATATGACATATTAGCACGTTGAAAAGCACGTAAGTATGACGGAGGACGCCTTAAAGCTCCAAACAACACATTACAACACCGTACGAAACCATAAAACTCCATAATAGATCTAATGAAATTGTCCAAGTCCTTTCAAGATCGTACGATAACATCAGGACTTGTTACGACACTGTATGCGACATTAGCAACATGAAAAGCAATTTATAATAATGTAGGACGCGTTACAACTTCTAAGAACACCTTACATCACCATTCGAAAGATTAAAACTCCATAATAAACCTAATGAATTCCTCCGAGTCATTTAATCATCGTACGACAAAGTAGAATATCTTACGACTCTGTATGCCACATTAGCACCTTGAAAAGCATGTTACTAAAATGTACGATACTCACAACTCGTAACAACACCTTACAATACCGTAAGTAAACATTAAAATCCATAATAAACCTAATGAATTTGTCCGAGTCTTTTGAACATCGTATTACAAGTTAGGACATCTTTAGACTCTATATGACATATTAGCACGTTGAAAAGCACGTAAGTATGACGTAGGACGCCTTAAAGTTGCAAACAACACCTTACAACACCGTATGAAACCATAAAACTCCATAATAAACCTAATGAAATTGTCCAAGTCCTTTCAAGATCGTACGATAACATCAGGACTTGTTACGACACTGTATGCGACATTAGCAACATGAAAAGCAATTTATAATAATGTAGGACGCGTTACAACTTCTAAGAACACCTTACATCACCATTCGAAAGATTAAAACTCCATAATAAACCTAACGAATTCCTCCGAGTCATTTAATCATCGTACGACAACTTAGAATATCTTACGACTCTGTATGCCACATTAGCACCTTGAAAAGCATGTTACTATAATGTACGATACTCACAACTCGTAACAACACCTTACAATACCGTAAGTAAACATTAAAATCCATAATAAACCTAATGAATTCGTCCGAGTCTTTTGAACATCGTATTACAAGTTAGGACATCTTTAGACTCTATATGACATATTAGCACGTTGAAAAGCACGTAAGTATGACGTAGGACGCCTTAAAGCTGCAAACAACACCTTACAACACCGTATGAAACCATAAAACTCCATAATAAACCTAATGAAATTGTCCAAGTCCTTTCAAGATCGTACGATAACATCAGGACTTGTTACGACACTGTATGCGACATTAGCAACATGAAAAGCAATTTATAATAATGTAGGACGCGTTACAACTTCTAAGAACACCTTACATCACAGTTCGAAAGATTAAAACTCCATAATAAACCTAATGAATTCATTCGAGTCATTTAATCATCGTACGACAACTTAGAATATCTTACGACTCTGTATGCCACATTAGCACCTTGAAAAGCATGTTAGTATAATGTACGATACTCACAACTCGTAACAACACCTTACAATACCGTAAGTAAACATTAAAATCCATAATAAACCTAATGAATTTGTCCGAGTCTTTTGAACATCGTATTACAAGTTAGGACATCTTTAGACTCTATATGACATATTAGCACGTTGAAAAGCACGTAAGTATGACGTAGGACGCCTTAAAGTTGCAAACAACACCTTACAACACCGTATGAAACCATAAAACTCCATAATAAACCTAATGAAATTGTCCAAGTCCTTTCAAGATCGTACGATAACATCAGGACTTGTTACGACACTGTATGCGACATTAGCAACATGAAAAGCAATTTATAATAATGTAGGACGCGTTACAACTTCTAAGAACACCTTACATCACCATTCGAAAGATTAAAACTCCATAATAAACCTAATGAATTCCTCCGAGTCATTTAATCATCGTACGACAACTTAGAATATCTTACGACTCTGTATGCCACATTAGCACCTTGAAAAGCATGTTACTAAAATGTACGATACTAACAACTCGTAACAACACCTTACAATACCGTAAGTAAACATTAAAATCCATAATAAACCTAATGAATTTGTCCGAGTCTTTTGAACATCGTATTACAAGTTAGGACATCTTTAGACTCTATATGACATATTAGCACGTTGAAAAGCACGTAAGTATGACGTAGGACGCCTTAAAGTTGCAAACAACACCTTACAACACCGTATGAAACCATAAAACTCCATAATAAACCTAATGAAATTGTCCAAGTCCTTTCAAGATCGTACGATAACATCAGGACTTGTTACGACACTGTATGCGACATTAGCAACATGAAAAGCAATTTATAATAATGTAGGACGCGTTACAACTTCTAAGAACACCTTACATCACCATTCGAAAGATTAAAACTCCATAATAAACCTAACGAATTCCTCCGAGTCATTTAATCATCGTACGACAACTTAGAATATCTTACGACTCTGTATGCCACATTAGCACCTTGAAAAGCATGTTACTATAATGTACGATACTCACAACTCGTAACAACACCTTACAATACCGTAAGTAAACATTAAAATCCATAATAAACCTAATGAATTCGTCCGAGTCTTTTGAACATCGTATTACAAGTTAGGACATCTTTAGACTCTATATGACATATTAGCACGTTGAAAAGCACGTAAGTATGACGTAGGACGCCTTAAAGCTGCAAACAACACCTTACAACACCGTATGAAACCATAAAACTCCATAATAAACCTAATGAAATTGTCCAAGTCCTTTCAAGATCGTACGATAACATCAGGACTTGTTACGACACTGTATGCGACATTAGCAACATGAAAAGCAATTTATAATAATGTAGGACGCGTTACAGCTTCTAAGAACACCTTACATCACAGTTCGAAAGATTAAAACTCCATAATAAACCTAATGAATTCATTCGAGTCATTTAATCATCGTACGACAACTTAGAATATCTTACGACTCTGTATGCCACATTAGCACCTTGAAAAGCATGTTAGTATAATGTACGATACTCACAACTCGTAACAACACCTTACAATACCGTAAGTAAACATTAAAATCCATAATAAACCTAATGAATTTGTCCGAGTCTTTTGAACATCGTATTACAAGTTAGGACATCTTTAGACTCTATATGACATATTAGCACGTTGAAAAGCACGTAAGTATGACGTAGGACGCCTTAAAGTTGCAAACAACACCTTACAACACCGTATGAAACCATAAAACTCCATAATAAACCTAATGAAATTGTCCAAGTCCTTTCAAGATCGTACGATAACATCAGGACTTGTTACGACACTGTATGCGACATTAGCAACATGAAAAGCAATTTATAATAATGTAGGACGCGTTACAACTTCTAAGAACACCTTACATCACAGTTCGAAAGATTAAAACTCCATAATAAACCTAACGAATTCCTCCGAGTCATTTAATCATCGTACGACAACTTAGAATATCTTACGACTCTGTATGCCACATTAGCACCTTGAAAAGCATGTTACTATAATGTACGATACTCACAACTCGTAACAACACCTTACAATACCGTAAGTAAACATTAAAATCCATAATAAACCTAATGAATTCGTCCGAGTCTTTTGAACATCGTATTACAAGTTAGGACATCTTTAGACTCTATATGACATATTAGCACGTTGAAAAGCACGTAAGTATGACGTAGGACGCCTTAAAGCTGCAAACAACACCTTACAACACCGTATGAAACCATAAAACTCCATAATAAACCTAATGAAATTGTCCAAGTCCTTTCAAGATCGTACGATAACATCAGGACTTGTTACGACACTGTATGCGACATTAGCAACATGAAAAGCAATTTATAATAATGTAGGACGCGTTACAACTTCTAAGAACACCTTACATCACAGTTCGAAAGATTAAAACTCCATAATAAACCTAATGAATTCATTCGAGTCATTTAATCATCGTACGACAACTTAGAATATCTTACGACTCTGTATGCCACATTAGCACCTTGAAAAGCATGTTAGTATAATGTACGATACTCACAACTCGTAACAACACCTTACAATACCGTAAGTAAACATTAAAATCCATAATAAACCTAATGAATTTGTCCGAGTCTTTTGAACATCGTATTACAAGTTAGGACATCTTTAGACTCTATATGACATATTAGCACGTTGAAAAGCACGTAAGTATGACGTAGGACGCCTTAAAGTTGCAAACAACACCTTACAACACCGTATGAAACCATAAAACTCCATAATAAACCTAATGAAATTGTCCAAGTCCTTTCAAGATCGTACGATAACATCAGGACTTGTTACGACACTGTATGCGACATTAGCAACATGAAAAGCAATTTATAATAATGTAGGACGCGTTACAACTTCTAAGAACACCTTACATCACCATTCGAAAGATTAAAACTCCATAATAAACCTAATGAATTCCTCCGAGTCATTTAATCATCGTACGACAACTTAGAATATCTTACGACTCTGTATGCCACATTAGCACCTTGAAAAGCATGTTACTAAAATGTACGATACTAACAACTCGTAACAACACCTTACAATACCGTAAGTAAACATTAAAATCCATAATAAACCTAATGAATTTGTCCGAGTCTTTTGAACATCGTATTACAAGTTAGGACATCTTTAGACTCTATATGACATATTAGCACGTTGAAAAGCACGTAAGTATGACGTAGGACGCCTTAAAGTTGCAAACAACACCTTACAACACCGTATGAAACCATAAAACTCCATAATAAACCTAATGAAATTGTCCAAGTCCTTTCAAGATCGTACGATAACATCAGGACTTGTTACGACACTGTATGCGACATTAGCAACATGAAAAGCAATTTATAATAATGTAGGACGCGTTACAACTTCTAAGAACACCTTACATCACCATTCGAAAGATTAAAACTCCATAATAAACCTAACGAATTCCTCCGAGTCATTTAATCATCGTACGACAACTTAGAATATCTTACGACTCTGTATGCCACATTAGCACCTTGAAAAGCATGTTACTATAATGTACGATACTCACAACTCGTAACAACACCTTACAATACCGTAAGTAAACATTAAAATCCATAATAAACCTAATGAATTCGTCCGAGTCTTTTGAACATCGTATTACAAGTTAGGACATCTTTAGACTCTATATGACATATTAGCACGTTGAAAAGCACGTAAGTATGACGTAGGACGCCTTAAAGCTGCAAACAACACCTTACAACACCGTATGAAACCATAAAACTCCATAATAAACCTAATGAAATTGTCCAAGTCCTTTCAAGATCGTACGATAACATCAGGACTTGTTACGACACTGTATGCGACATTAGCAACATGAAAAGCAATTTATAATAATGTAGGACGCGTTACAGCTTCTAAGAACACCTTACATCACAGTTCGAAAGATTAAAACTCCATAATAAACCTAATGAATTCATTCGAGTCATTTAATCATCGTACGACAACTTAGAATATCTTACGACTCTGTATGCCACATTAGCACCTTGAAAAGCATGTTAGTATAATGTACGATACTCACAACTCGTAACAACACCTTACAATACCGTAAGTAAACATTAAAATCCATAATAAACCTAATGAATTTGTCCGAGTCTTTTGAACATCGTATTACAAGTTAGGACATCTTTAGACTCTATATGACATATTAGCACGTTGAAAAGCACGTAAGTATGACGTAGGACGCCTTAAAGTTGCAAACAACACCTTACAACACCGTATGAAACCATAAAACTCCATAATAAACCTAATGAAATTGTCCAAGTCCTTTCAAGATCGTACGATAACATCAGGACTTGTTACGACACTGTATGCGACATTAGCAACATGAAAAGCAATTTATAATAATGTAGGACGCGTTACAACTTCTAAGAACACCTTACATCACTATTCGAAAGATTAAAACTCCATAATAAACCTAACGAATTCCTCCGAGTCATTTAATCATCGTACGACAACTTAGAATATCTTACGACTCTGTATGCCACATTAGCACCTTGAAAAGCATGTTACTATAATGTACGATACTCACAACTCGTAACAACACCTTACAATACCGTAAGTAAACATTAAAATCCGTAATAAACCTAATGAATTCGTCCGAGTCTTTTGAACATCGTATTACAAGTTAGGACATCTTTAGACTCTATATGACATATTAGCACGTTGAAAAGCACGTAAGTATGACGTAGGACGCCTTAAAGCTGCAAACAACACCTTACAACACCGTATGAAACCATAAAACTCCATAATAAACCTAATGAAATGGTCCAAGTCCTTTCAAGATCGTACGATAACATCAGGACTTGTTACGACACTGTATGCGACATTAGCAACATGAAAAGCAATTTATAATAATGTAGGACGCGTTACAACTTCTAAGAACACCTTACATCACAGTTCGAATGATTAAAACTCCATAATAAACCTAATGAATTCATTCGAGTCATTTAATCATCGTACGACAACTTAGAATATCTTACGACTCTGTATGCCACTTTAGCACCTTGAAAAGCATGTTACTATAATGTACGACACCTCACAACTCCTAACAACACCTTACAATACCGTAAGTAAACATAAAATCCATAATAAACCTAATGAATTCGTCCGAGTCTTTTGAACATCGTATTACAAGTTAGGACATCTTAAGACACTATATGACATATTAGCACGTTGAAAAGCACGTAAGTATGACGGAGGACGCCTTAAAGCTCCAAACAACACATTACAACACCGTACGAAACCATAAAACTCCATAATAGATCTAATGAAATTGTCCAAGTCCTTTCAAGATCGTACGATAACATCAGGACTTGTTACGACACTGTATGCGACATTAGCAACATGAAAAGCAATTTATAATAATGTAGGACGCGTTACAACTTCTAAGAACACCTTACATCACAGTTCGAAAGATTAAAACTCCATAATAAACCTAATGAATTCCTCCGAGTCATTAATCATCGTACGACAACTTAGAATATCTTACGACTCTGTATGCCACATTAGCACCTTGAAAAGCATGTTACTATAATGTACGATACTCACAACTCGTAATACCACCTTACAATACCGTAAGTAAACATTAAAATCCATAATAAAGCTAATGAATTCGTCCGAGTCTTTTGAACATCGTATTACAAGTTAGGACATCTTTAGACTCTATATGAGATATTAGCACGTTGAAAAGCACGTAAGTATGACGTAGGACGCCTTAAAGATGCAAACAACACCTTACAACACTGTATGAAACCATAAAACTCCATAATAAACCTAATGAAATTGTCCAAGTCCTTTCAGGATCGTACGATAACATCAGGACTTGTTACGACACTGTATGCGACATTAGCAACATGAAAAGCAATTTATAATAATGTAGGACGCGTTACAACTTCTAAGAACACCTTACATCACCATTCGAAAGATTAAAACTCCATAATAAACCTAATGAATTCCTCCGAGTCATTTAATCATCGTACGACAACATAGAAAATCTTACGACTCTGTATGCCACATTAGCACCTTGAAAAGCATGTTACTATAATGTACGATACTCACAACTCGTAACAACACCTTACAATACCGTAAGTAAACATTAAAATCCATAATAAACCTAATGAATTCGTCCGAGTCTTTTGAACATCGTATTACAAGTTAGGACATCTTTAGACTCTATATGACATATTAGCACGTTGAAAAGCACGTAAGTATGACGTAGGACGCCTTAAAGCTGCAAACAACACCTTACAACACCGTATGAAACCATAAAACTCCATAATAAACCTAATGAAATTGTCCAAGTCCTTTCAAGATCGTACGATAACATCAGGACTTGTTACGACACTGTATGCGACATTAGCAACATGAAAAGCAATTTATAATAATGTAGGACGCGTTACAACTTCTAAGAACACCTTACATCACAGTTCGAAAGATTAAAACTCCATAATAAACCTAATGAATTCATTCGAGTCATTTAATCATCGTACGACAACTTAGAATATCTTACGACTCTGTATGCCACTTTAGCACCTTGAAAAGCATGTTACTATAATGTACGACACCTCACAACTCCTAACAACACCTTACAATACCGTAAGTAAACATAAAATCCATAATAAACCTAATGAATTCGTCTGAGTCTTTTGAACATCGTATTACAAGTTAGGACATCTTAAGACACTATATGACATATTAGCACGTTGAAAAGCACGTAAGTATGACGGAGGACGCCTTAAAGCTCCAAACAACACATTACAACACCGTACGAAACCATAAAACTCCATAATAGATCTAATGAAATTGTCCAAGTCCTTTCAAGATCGTACGATAACATCAGGACTTGTTACGACACTGTATGCGACATTAGCAACATGAAAAGAAATTTATAATAATGTAGGACGCTTTACAACTTCTAAGAACACCTTACATCACAGTTCGAAAGATTAAAACTACATAATAAACCTAATGAATTCCTCCGAGTCATTTAATCATCGAACGACAACTTAGAATATCTTACGACTCTGTATGCCACATTAGCACCTTGAAAAGCATGTTACTATAATGTACGATACTCACAACTCGTAATACCACCTTACAATACCGTAAGTAAACATTAAAATCCATAATAAAGCTAATGAATTCGTCCGAGTCTTTTGAACATCGTATTACAAGTTAGGACATCTTTAGACTCTATATGACATATTAGCACGTTGAAAAGCACGTAAGTATGACGTAGGACGCCTTAAAGCTGCAAACAACACCTTACAACACCGTATGAAACCATAAAACTCCATAATAAACCTAATGAAATTGTCCAAGTCCTTTCAAGATCGTACGATAACATCAGGACGTGTTACGACACTGTATGCGACATTAGCATCATGAAAAGCAATTTATAATAATGTAGGACGCGTTACAACTTCTAAGAACACCTTACATCACAGTTCGAAAGATTAAAACTCCATAATAAACCTAATGAATTCCTCCGAGTCATTTAATCATCGTACGACAACTTAGAATATCTTGCGACTCTGTATGCCACATTAGCACCTTGAAAAGCATGTTACTATAATGTACGACACCTCACAACTCCTAACAACACCTTACAATACCGTAAGTAAACATAAAATCCATAATAAACCTAATGAATTCGTCCGAGTCTTTTGAACATCGTATTACAAGTTAGGACATCTTAAGACACTATATGACATATTAGCACGTTGAAAAGCACGTAAGTATGTCGGAGGACGCCTTAAAGCTCCAAACAACACATTACAACACCGTACGAAACCATAAAACTCCATAATAGATCTAATGAAATTGTCCAAGTCCTTTCAAGATCGTACGATAACATCAGGACTTGTTACGACACTGTATGCGACATTAGCAACATGAAGAGCAATTTATAATAATGTAGGACGCGTTACAACTTCTAAGAACACCTTACATCACCATTCGAAAAATTAAAACTCCAAAACAAACCTAATGAATTCCTCCGAGTCATTTAATCATCGTACGACAATTTAGAATATCTTACGACTCTATATGCCACATTAGCAACTTGAAAAGCATGTTACTATAATTTACGACACCTCACAACTCCTAACAACACCTTACAATACCGTAAGTAAACATTAAAATCCATAATAAACCTAATGAATTCGTCCGAGTCCTTTGAACATCGTATTACAAGTTAGGACATCTTTAGACTCTATATGACATATTAGCACGTTGAAAAGCACGTAAGTATGACGTAGGACGCCTTAAAGCTGCAAACAACACCTTACAACACCGTATGAAACCATAAAACTCCATAATAAACCTAATGAAATTGTCCAAGTCCTTTCAAGATCGTACGATAACATCAGGACTTGTTACGACACTGTATGCGACATTAGCAACATGAAAAGCAATTTATAATAATGTAGGACGCGTTACAACTTCTAAGAACACCTTACATCACAGTTCGAAAGATTAAAACTCCATAATAAACCTAATGAATTCATTCGAGTCATTTAATCATCGTACGACAACTTAGAATATCTTACGACTCTGTATGCCACTTTAGCACCTTGAAAAACATGTTACTATAATGTACGACACCTCACAATTCCTAACAACACCTTACAATACCGTAAGTAAACATAAAATCCATAATAAACCTAATGAATTCGTCCGAGTCTTTTGAACATCGTATTACAAGTTAGGACATCTTTAGACTCTATATGACATATTAGCACGTTGAAAAGCACGTAAGTATGATGTAGGACGCATTAAAGCTGCAAACAACACCTTACAACACCGTATGAAACCATAAAACTCCATAATAAACCTAATGAAATTGTCCAAGTCCTTTCAAGATCGTACGATAACATCAGGACTTGTTACGACACTGTATGCGACATTAGCAACATGAAAAGCAATTTATAATAATGTAGGACGCGTTACAACTTCTAAGAACACCTTACATCACAGTTCGAAAGATTAAAACTCCATAATAAACCTAATGAATTCATTCGAGTCATTTAATCATCGTACGACAACTTAGAATATCTTGCGACTCTGTATGCCACATTAGCACCTTGAAAAGCATGTTACTATAATGTACGACACCTCACAACTCCTAACAACACCTTACAATACCGTAAGTAAACATAAAATCCATAATAAACCTAATGAATTCGTCCGAGTCTTTTGAACATCGTATTACAAGTTAGGACATCTTAAGACACTATATGACATATTAGCACGTTGAAAAGCACGTAAGTATGTCGGAGGACGCCTTAAAGCTCCAAACAACACATTACAACACCGTACGAAACCATAAAACTCCATAATAGATCTAATGAAATTGTCCAAGTCCTTTCAAGATCGTACGATAACATCAGGACTTGTTACGACACTGTATGCGACATTAGCAACATGAAGAGCAATTTATAATAATGTAGGACGCGTTACAACTTCTAAGAACACCTTACATCACCATTCGAAAAATTAAAACTCCAAAACAAACCTAATGAATTCCTCCGAGTCATTTAATCATCGTACGACAATTTAGAATATCTTACGACTCTATATGCCACATTAGCAACTTGAAAAGCATGTTACTATAATTTACGACACCTCACAACTCCTAACAACACCTTACAATACCGTAAGTAAACATTAAAATCCATAATAAACCTAATGAATTCGTCCGAGTCCTTTGAACATCGTATTACAAGTTAGGACATCTTTAGACTCTATATGACATATTAGCACGTTGAAAAGCACGTAAGTATGACGTAGGACGCCTTAAAGCTGCAAACAACACCTTACAACACCGTATGAAACCATAAAACTCCATAATAAACCTAATGAAATTGTCCAAGTCCTTTCAAGATCGTACGATAACATCAGGACTTGTTACGACACTGTATGCGACATTAGCAACATGAAAAGCAATTTATAATAATGTAGGACGCGTTACAACTTCTAAGAACACCTTACATCACAGTTCGAAAGATTAAAACTCCATAATAAACCTAATGAATTCATTCGAGTCATTTAATCATCGTACGACAACTTAGAATATCTTACGACTCTGTATGCCACTTTAGCACCTTGAAAAACATGTTACTATAATGTACGACACCTCACAATTCCTAACAACACCTTACAATACCGTAAGTAAACATAAAATCCATAATAAACCTAATGAATTCGTCCGAGTCTTTTGAACATCGTATTACAAGTTAGGACATCTTTAGACTCTATATGACATATTAGCACGTTGAAAAGCACGTAAGTATGATGTAGGACGCATTAAAGCTGCAAACAACACCTTACAACACCGTATGAAACCATAAAACTCCATAATAAACCTAATGAAATTGTCCAAGTCCTTTCAAGATCGTACGATAACATCAGGACTTGTTACGACACTGTATGCGACATTAGCAACATGAAAAGCAATTTATAATAATGTAGGACGCGTTACAACTTCTAAGAACACCTTACATCACAGTTCGAAAGATTAAAACTCCATAATAAACCTAATGAATTCATTCGAGTCATTTAATCATCGTACGACAACTTAGAATATCTTGCGACTCTGTATGCCACATTAGCACCTTGAAAAGCATGTTACTATAATGTACGACACCTCACAACTCCTAACAACACCTTACAATACCGTAAGTAAACATAAAATCCATAATAAACCTAATGAATTCGTCCGAGTCTTTTGAACATCGTATTACAAGTTAGGACATCTTAAGACACTATATGACATATTAGCACGTTGAAAAGCACGTAAGTATGTCGGAGGACGCCTTAAAGCTCCAAACAACACATTACAACACCGTACGAAACCATAAAACTCCATAATAGATCTAATGAAATTGTCCATGTCCTTTCAAGATCGTACGATAACATCAGGACTTGTTACGACACTGTATGCGACATTAGCAACATGAAGAGCAATTTATAATAATGTAGGACGCGTTACAACTTCTAAGAACACCTTACATCACCATTCGAAAAATTAAAACTCCAAAACAAACCTAATGAATTCCTCCGAGTCATTTAATCATCGTACGACAATTTAGAATATCTTACGACTCTATATGCCACATTAGCAACTTGAAAAGCATGTTACTATAATTTACGACGCCTCACAACTCCTAACAACACCTTACAGTACCGTAAGTAAACATAAAATCCATAATAAACCTAATGAATTCGTCCGAGTCCTTTGAACATCGTATTACAAGTTAGGTCATCTTAAGAATCTGTATGACATATTAGCACGTTGAAAAGCACGTAAGTATGACGTAGGACGCCTTAAAGCTGCAAACAACACCTTACAACACCGTACGAAACCATAAAACTCCATAATAAACCTAATGAAATTGTCCAAGTCCTTTCAAGATCGTACGATAACATCAGGACTTGTTACGACACTGTATGCGACATTAGCAACATGAAAAGCGATTTATAATAATGTAGGACGCGTTACAACTTCTAAGAACACCTTACATCACCATTCGAAAGATTAAAACTCCATAATAAACCTAATGAATTCCTCCGAGTCATTTAATCATCGTACGACAACTTAGAATATCTTACGACTCTATATGCCACATTAGCACCTTGAAAAGCATGTTACTATAATGTACGATACTCACAACTCGTAACAACACCTTACAATACCGTAAGTAAACATTAAAATCCATAATAAACCTAATGAATTTGTCCGAGTCTTTTGAACATCGTATTACAAGTTAGGACATCTTTAGACTCTATATGACATATTAGAACGTTGAAAAGCACGTAAGTATGACGTAGGACGCCTTAAAGCTGCAAACAACACCTTACAAAACCGTATGAAACCATAAAACTCCATAATAAACCTAATGAAATTGTCCAAGTCCTTTCAAGATCGTACGATAACTTCAGGACTTGTTACGACACTGTATGCGACGTTAGCAACATGAAAAGCAATTTATAATAATGTAGGACGCGTTACAACTTCTAAGAACACCTTACATCACCATTCGAAAGATTAAAACTCCATAATAAACCTAACGAATTCCTCCGAGTTATTTAATCATCGTACGACAACTTAGAATATCTTACGACTCTGTATGCCACATTAGCACCTTGAAAAGCATGTTACTATAATGTACGATACTCACAACTCGTAACAACACCTTACAATACCGTAAGTAAAGATTAAAATCCATAATAAACCTAATGAATTCGTCCGAGTCTTTTGAAGATCGTATTACAAGTTAGGAAATCTTTAGACTCTATTTGACATATTAGCACGTTGAAAAGCACGTGAGTATGACGTAGGACGCCTTAAAGCTGCAAACAACACCTTACAACACCGTATGAAACCATAAAACTCCATAATAAACCTAATGAAATTGTCCAAGTCCTTTCAAGATCGTACGATAACATCAGGACTTGTTACGACACTGTATGCGACATTAGCAACATGAAAAGCAATTTATAATAATGTAGGACGCGTTACAACTTCTAAGAACACCTTACATCACAGTTCGAAAGATTAAAACTCCATAATAAACCTAATGAATTCATTCGAGTCATTTAATCATCGTACGACAACTTAGAATATCTTACGACTCTGTATGCCACTTTAGCACCTTGAAAAGCATGTTACTATAATGTACGACACCTCACAACTCCTAACAACACCTTACAATACCGTAAGTAAACATTAAATCCATAATAAACCTAATGAATTCGTCCGAGTCTTTTGAACATCGTATTACAAGTTAGGACATCTTAAGACACTATATGACATATTAGCACGTTGAAAAGCACGTAAGTATGACGGAGGACGACTTAAAGCTCCAAACAACACATTACAACACCGTACGAAACCATAAAACTCCATAATAGATCTAATGAAATTGTCCAAGTCCTTTCAAGATCGTACGATAACATCAGGACTTGTTACGACACTGTATGCGACATTAGCAACATGAAAAGCAATTTATAATAATGTAGGACGCGTTACAACTTCTAAGAACACCTTACATCACAGTTCGAAAGATTAAAACTCCATAATAAACCTAATGAATTCATCCGAGTCATTTAATCATCGTACGACAACTTAGAATATCTTACGACTCTGTATGCCACATTAGCACCTTGAAAAGCATGTTACTATAATTTACGATACTCACAACTCGTAACAACACCTTACAATACCGTAAGTAAACATTAAAATCCATAATAAACCTAATGAATTCGTCCGAGTCTTTTGAAGATCGTATTACAAGTTAGGAAATCTTTAGACTCTATTTGACATATTAGCACGTTGAAAAGCACGTGAGTATGACGTAGAACGCCTTAAAGCTGCAAACAACACCTTACAACACCGTATGAAACCATAAAACTCCATAATAAACCTAATGAAATTGTCCAAGTCCTTTCAAGATCGTACGATAACATCAGGACTTGTTACGACACTGTATGCGACATTAGCAACATGAAAAGCAATTTATAATAATGTAGGACGCGTTACAACTTCTAAGAACACCTTACATCACAGTTCGAAAGATTAAAACTCCATAATAAACCTAATGAATTCATTCGAGTCATTTAATCATCGTACGACAACTTAGAATATCTTACGACTCTGTATGCCACTTTAGCACCTTGAAAAGCATGTTACTATAATGTACGACACCTCACAACTCCTAACAACACCTTACAATACCGTAAGTAAACATTAAATCCATAATAAACCTAATGAATTCGTCCGAGTCTTTTGAACATCGTATTACAAGTTAGGACATCTTAAGACACTATATGACATATTAGCACGTTGAAAAGCACGTAAGTATGACGGAGGACGACTTAAAGCTCCAAACAACACATTACAACACCGTACGAAACCATAAAACTCCATAATAGATCTAATGAAATTGTCCAAGTCCTTTCAAGATCGTACGATAACATCAGGACTTGTTACGACACTGTATGCGACATTAGCAACATGAAAAGCAATTTATAATAATGTAGGACGCGTTACAACTTCTAAGAACACCTTACATCACAGTTCGAAAGATTAAAACTCCATAATAAACCTAATGAATTCATCCGAGTCATTTAATCATCGTACGACAACTTAGAATATCTTACGACTCTGTATGCCACATTAGCACCTTGAAAAGCATGTTACTATAATTTACGATACTCACAACTCGTAACAACACCTTACAATACCGTAAGTAAACATTAAAATCCATAATAAACCTAATGAATTCGTCCGAGTCTTTTGAAGATCGTATTACAAGTTAGGAAATCTTTAGACTCTATTTGACATATTAGCACGTTGAAAAGCACGTGAGTATGACGTAGAACGCCTTAAAGCTGCAAACAACACCTTACAACACCGTATGAAACCATAAAACTCCATAATAAACCTAATGAAATTGTCCAAGTCCTTTCAAGATCGTACGATAACATCAGGACTTGTTACGACACTGTATGCGACATTAGCAACATGAAAAGCAATTTATAATAATGTAGGACGCGTTACAACTTCTAAGAACACCTTACATCACCATCGAAAGATTAAAACTCCATAATAAACCTAATGAATTCCTCCGAGTCATTTAATCATCGTACGACAACTTAGAATATCTTACGACTCTGTATGCCACATTAGCACCTTGAAAAGCATGTTACTATAATGTACGATACTCACAACTCGTAACAACACCTTACAATACCGTAAGTAAACATTAAAATCCATAATAAACCTAATGAATTTGTCCGAGTCTTTTGAACATCGTATTACAAGTTAGGACATCTTTAGACTCTATATGACATATTAGCACGTTGAAAAGCACGTAAGTATGACGTAGGACGCCTTAAAGCTGCAAACAACACCTTACAACACCGTATGAAACCATAAAACTCCATAATAAACCTAATGAAATTGTCCAAGTCCTTTCAAGATCGTACGATAACATCAGGACTTGTTACGACACTGTATGCGACATTAGCAACATGAAAAGCAATTTATAATAATGTAGGACGCGTTACAACTTCTAAGAACACCTTACATCACAGTTCGAAAGATTAAAACTCCATAATAAACCTAATGAATTCCTCCGAGTCATTTAATCATCGTACGACAACTTAGAATATCTTACGACTCTGTATGCCACATTAGCACCTTGAAAAGCATGTTACTATAATGTACGATACTCACAACTCGTAACAACACCTTACAATACCGTAAGTAAACATTAAAATCCATAATAAACCTAATGAATTCGTCCGAGTCTTTTGAAGATCGTATTACAAGTTAGGAAATCTTTAGACTCTATTTGACATATTAGCACGTTGAAAAGCACGTAAGTATGACGTAGGACGCCTTAAAGCTGCAAACAACACCTTACAACACCGTATGAAACCATAAAACTCCATAATAAACCTAATGAAATTGTCCAAGTCCTTTCAAGATCGTACGATAACATCAGGACTTGTTACGACACTGTATGCGACATTAGCAACATGAAAAGCAATTTATAATAATGTAGGACGCGTTACAACTTCTAAGAACACCTTACATCACCATTCGAAAGATTAAAACTCCATAATAAACCTAATGAATTCCTCCGAGTCATTTAATCATCGTACGACAACTTAGAATATCTTAAGACTCTGTATGCCACATTAGCACCTTGAAAAGCATGTTACTATAATGTACGACACCTCACAACTCGTAACAACACCTTACAATACCGTAAGTAAACATTAAAATCCATAATAAACCTAATGAATTTGTCCGAGTCTTTTGAACATCGTATTACAAGTTAGGACATCTTTAGACTCAATATGACATATTAGCACGTTGAAAAGCACGTAAGTATGACGTAGGACGCCTTAAAGCTCCAAACAACACATTACAACACCGTATGAAACCATAAAACTCCATAATAAACCTAATGAAATTGTCCAAGTCCTTTCAAGATCGTACGATAACTTCAGGACTTGTTACGACACTGTATGCGACATTAGCAACATGAAAAGCAATTTATAATAATGTAGGACGCGTTACAACTTCTAAGAACACCTTACATCACAGTTCGAAAGATTAAAACTCCATAATAAACCTAACGAATTCCTCCGAGTCATTTAATCATCGTACGACAACTTAGAATATCTTACGACTCTGTATGCCACATTAGCACCTTGAAAAGCATGTTACTATAATGTACGATACTCACAACTCGTAACAACACCTTACAATACCGTAAGTAAACATTAAAATCCATAATAAACCTAATGAATTCGTCCGAGTCTTTTGAACATCGTATTACAAGTTAGGACATCTTTAGACTCTATATGACATATTAGCACGTTGAAAAGCACGTAAGTATGACGTAGGACGCCTTAAAGCTGCAAACAACACCTTACAACACCGTATGAAACCATAAAACTCCATAATAAACCTAATGAAATTGTCCAAGTCCTTTCAAGATCGTACGATAACATCATGACTTGTTACGACACTGTATGCGACATTAGCAACATGAAAAGCAATTTATAATAATGTAGGACGCGTTACAACTTCTAAGAACACCTTACATCACAGTTCGAAAGATTAAAACTCCATAATAAACCTAATGAATTCATTCGAGTCATTTAATCATCGTACGACAACTTAGAATATCTTACGACTCTGTATGCCACTTTAGCACCTTGAAAAGCATGTTACTATAATGTACGACACCTCACAACTCCTAACAACACCTTACAATATCGTAAGTAAACATTAAAATCCATAATAAACCTAATGAATTTGTCCGAGTCTTTTGAACATCGTATTACAAGTTAGGACATCTTTAGACTCTATATGACATATTAGCACGTTGAAAAGCACGTAAGTATGACGTAGGACGCCTTAAAGCTCCAAACAACACATTACAACACCGTATGAAACCATAAAACTCCATAATAAACCTAATGAAATTGTCCAAGTCCTTTCAAGATCGTACGATAACTTCAGGACTTGTTACGACACTGTATGCGACATTAGCAACATGAAAAGCAATTTATAATAATGTAGGACGCGTTACAACTTCTAAGAACACCTTACATCACAGTTCGAAAGATTAAAACTCCATAATAAACCTAACGAATTCCTCCGAGTCATTTAATCATCGTACGACAACTTAGAATATCTTACGATTCTGTATGCCACATTAGCACCTTGAAAAGCATGTTACTATAATGTACGATACTCACAACTCGTAACAACACCTTACAATACCGTAAGTAAACATTAAAATCCATAATAAACCTAATGAATTCGTCCGAGTCTTTTGAACATCGTATTACAAGTTAGGACATCTTTAGACTCTATATGACATATTAGCACGTTGAAAAGCACGTAAGTATGACGTAGGACGCCTTAAAGCTGCAAACAACACCTTACAACACCGTATGAAACCATAAAACTCCATAATAAACCTAATGAAATTGTCCAAGTCCTTTCAAGATCGTACGATAACATCAGGACTTGTTACGACACTGTATGCGACATTAGCAACATGAAAAGCAATTTATAATAATGTAGGACGCGTTACAACTTCTAAGAACACCTTACATCACAGTTCGAAAGATTAAAACTCCATAATAAACCTAATGAATTCATTCGAGTCATTTAATCATCGTACGACAACTTAGAATATCTTACGACTCTGTATGCCACTTTAGCACCTTGAAAAGCATGTTACTATAATGTACGACACCTCACAACTCCTAACAACACCTTACAATACCGTAAGTAAACATAAAATCCATAATAAACCTAATGAATTCGTCCGAGTCTTTTGAACATCGTATTACAAGTTAGGACATCTTAAGACACTATATGACATATTAGCACGTTGAAAAGCACGTAAGTATGACGGAGGACGACTTAAAGCTCCAAACAACACATTACAACACCGTACGAAACCATAAAACTCCATAATAGATCTAATGAAATTGTCCAAGTCCTTTCAAGATCGTACGATAACATCAGGACTTGTTACGACACTGTATGCGACATTAGCAACATGAAAAGCAATTTATAATAATGTAGGACGCGTTACAACTTCTAAGAACACCTTACATCACAGTTCGAAAGATTAAAACTCCATAATAAACCTAATGAATTCCTCCGAGTCATTTAATCATCGTACGACAACTTAGAATATCTTACGACTCTGTATGCCACATTAGCACCTTGAAAAGCATGTTACTATAATGTACGATACTCACAACTCGTAACAACACCTTACAATACCGTAAGTAAACATTAAAATCCATAATAAACCTAATGAATTCGTCCGAGTCTTTTGAACATCGTATTACAAGTTAGGACATCTTTAGACTCTATATGACATATTAGCACGTTGAAAAGCACGTAAGTATGACGTAGGACGCATTAAAGCTGCAAACAACACCTTACAACACTGTATGAAACCATAAAACTCCATAATAAACCTAATGTAATTGTCCAAGTCCTTTCAAGATCGTACGATAACATAAGGACTTGTTACGACACTGTATGCGACATTAGCAACATGAAAAGCAATTTATAATAATGTAGGACGCGTTACAACTTCTAAGAACACCTTACATCACCGTTCGAAATATTAAAACTCCATAATAAACCTAATGAATTCCTCCGAGTCATTTAATCATCGTACGACAACTTAGAATAACTTACGACTCTGTATGCCACATTAGCACCTTGAAAAGCATGTTACTATAATGTACGATACTCACAACTCATAACAACACCTTACAATACCGTAAGTAAACATTAAAATCCATAATAAACCTAATGAATTCGTCCGAGTCTTTTGAACATCGTATTACAAGTTAGGACATCTTTAGACTCTATATGACATATTAGCACGTTGAAAAGCACGTAAGTATGACGTAGGACGCCTTAAAGCTGCAAACAACACCTTACAACACCGTATGAAACCATAAAACTCCATAATAAACCTAATGAAATTGTCCAAGTCCTTTCAAGATCGTACGATAACATCAGGACTTGTTACGACACTGTATGCGACATTAGCAACATGAAAAGCAATTTATAATAATGTAGGACGCGTTACAACTTCTAAGAACACCTTACATCACAGTTCGAAAGATTAAAACTCCATAATAAACCTAATGAATTCATTCGAGTCATTTAATCATCGTACGACAACTTAGAATATCTTACGACTCTGTATGCCACTTTAGCACCTTGAAAAGCATGTTACTATAATGTACGACACCTCACAACTCCTAACAACACCTTACAATACCGTAAGTAAACATAAAATCCATAATAAACCTAATGAATTCGTCCGAGTCTTTTGAACATCGTATTACAAGTTAGGACATCTTAAGACACTATATGACATATTAGCACGTTGAAAAGCACGTAAGTATGACGGAGGACGCCTTAAAGCTGCAAACAACACATTACAACACCGTACGAAACCATAAAACTCCATAATAGATCTAATGAAATTGTCCAAGTCCTTTCAAGATCGTACGATAACATCAGGACTTGTTACGACACTGTATGCGACATTAGCAACATGAAAAGCAATTTATAATAATGTAGGACGCGTTACAACTTCTAAGAACACCTTACATCACAGTTCGAAAGATTAAAACTCCATAATAAACCTAATGAATTCCTCCGAGTCATTTAATCATCGTACGACAACTTAGAATATCTTACGACTCTGTATGCCACATTAGCACCTTGAAAAGCATGTTACTATAATGTACGATACTCACAACTCGTAACAACACCTTACAATACCGTAAGTAAACATTAAAATCCATAATAAACCTAATGAATTCGTCCGAGTCTTTTGAACATCGTATTACAAGTTAGGACATCTTAAGACACTATATGACATATTAGCACGTTGAAAAGCACGTAAGTATGACGGAGGACGCCTTAAAGCTGCAAACAACACCTTACAACACCGTATGAAACCATAAAACTCCATAATAAACCTAATGAAATTGTCCAAGTCCTTTCAAGATCGTACGATAACATCAGGACTTGTTACGACACTGTATGTGACATTAGCAACATGAAAAGCAATTTATAATAATGTAGGATGCGTTACAACTTCTAAGAACACCTTACATCACAGTTCGAAAGATTAAAACTCCATAATAAACCTAATGAATTCCTCCGAGTCATTTAATCATCGTACGACAACTTAGAATATCTTACGACTCTGTATGCCACATTAGCACCTTGAAAAGCATGTTACTATAATGTACGATACTCACAACTCGTAACAACACCTTACAATACTGTAAGTAAACATTAAAATCCATAATAAACCTAATGAATTCGTCCGAGTCTTTTGAACATCGTATTACAAGTTAGGACATCTTTAGACTCTATATGACATATTAGCACGTTGAAAAGCACGTAAGTATGACGTAGGACGCCTTAAAGCTGCAAACAACACCTTACAACACCGTATGAAACCATAAAACTACATAATAAACCTAATGAAATTGTCCAAGTCCTTTCAAGATCGTACGATAACATCAGGACTTGTTACGACACTGTATGCGACATTAGCAACATGAAAAGCCATTTATAATAATGTAGGACGCGTTACAACTTCTAAGAACACCTTACATCACCGTTCGAAAGATTAAAACTCCATAATAAACCTAATGAATTCCTCCGAGTCATTTAATCATCGTACGACAACTTAGAATATCTTACGACTCTGTATGCCACATTAGCACCTTGAAAAGCATGTTACTATAATGTACGATACTCACAACTCGTAACAACACCTTACAATACCTTAAGTAAACATTAAAATCCATAATAAACCTAATGAATTCGTCCGAGTCTTTTGAACATCGTATTACAAGTTAGGACATCTTTAGACTCTATATGACATATTAGCACATTGAAAAGCACGTAAGTATGACGGAGGACGCCTTAAAGCTGCAAACAACACATTACAACACCGTACGAAACCATAAAACTCCATAATAGATCTAATGAAATTGTCCAAGTCCTTTCAAGATCGTACGATAACATCAGGACTTGTTACGACACTGTATGCGACATTAGCAACATGAAAAGCAATTTATAATAATGTAGGACGCGTTACAACTTTTAAGAACACCTTACATCACCATTCGAAAGATTAAAACCCAATAATAAACCTAACGAATTCCTCCGAGTCATTTAATCATCGTACGACAACTTAGAATATCTTACGACTCTGTTTGCCACATTAGCACCTTGAAAAGCCTGTTACTATAATGTACGATACTCACAACTCGTAACAACACCTTACAATACCGTAAGTAAACATTAAAATCCATAATAAACCTAATGAATTCGCCCGAGTCTTTTGAACATCGTATTACAAGTTAGGACATCTTTAGACTCTATATGACATATTAGCACGTTGAAAAGCACGTAAGTATGACGTAGGACGCCTTAAAGCTGCAAACAACACCTTACAACACCGTATGAAACCATAAAACTCCATAATAAACCTAATGAAATTGTCCAAGTCCTTTCAAGATCGTACGATAACATCAGGACTTGTTACGACACTGTATGCGACATTAGCAACATGAAAAGCAATTTATAATAATGTAGGACGCGTTACAACTTCTAAGAACACCTTACATCACAGTTCGAAAGATTAAAACTCCATAATAAACCTAATGAATTCATTCGAGTCATTTAATCATCGTACGACAACTTAGAATATCTTACGACTCTGTATGCCACTTTAGCACCTTGAAAAGCATGTTACTATAATGTACGACACCTCACAACTCCTAACAACACCTTACAATACCGTAAGTAAACATAAAATCCATAATAAACCTAATGAATTCGTCCGAGTCTTTTGAACATCGTATTACAAGTTAGGACATCTTAAGACACTATATGACATATTAGCACGTTGAAAAGCACGTAAGTATGACGGAGGACGCCTTAAAGCTCCAAACAACACATTACAACACCGTACGAAACCATAAAACTCCATAATAGATCTAATGAAATTGTCCAAGTCCTTTCAAGATCGTACGATAACATCAGGACTTGTTACGACACTGTATGTGACATTAGCAACATGAAAAGCAATTTATAATAATGTAGGACGCGTTACAACTTCTAAGAACACCTTACATCACAGTTCGAAAGATTAAAACTCCATAATAAACCTAATGAATTCCTCCGAGTCATTTAATCATCGTACGACAACTTAGAATATCTTACGACTCTGTATGCCACATTAGCACCTTGAAAAGCATGTTACTATAATGTACGATACTCACAACTCGTAACAACACCTTACAATACCGTAAGTAAACATTAAAATCCATAATAAACCTAATGAATTCGTCCGAGTCTTTTGAACATCGTATTACAAGTTAGGACATCTTAAGACACTATATGACATATTAGCACGTTGAAAAGCACGTAAGTATGACGGAGGACGCCTTAAAGCTCCAAACAACACATTACAACACCGTACGAAACCATAAAACTCCATAATAGATCTAATGAAATTGTCCAAGTCCTTTCAAGATCGTACGATAACATCAGGACTTGTTACGACACTGTATGTGACATTAGCAACATGAAAAGCAATTTATAATAATGTAGGACGCGTTACAACTTCTAAGAACACCTTACATCACAGTTCGAAAGATTAAAACTCCATAATAAACCTAAGGAATTCCTCCGAGTCATTTAATCATCGTACGACAACTTAGAATATCTTACGACTCTGTATGCCACATTAGCACCTTGAAAAGCATGTTACTATAATGTACGATACTCACAACTCGTAACAACACCTTACAATACCGTAAGTAAACATTAAAATCCATAATAAACCTAATGAATTCGTCCGAGTCTTTTGAACATCGTATTACAAGTTAGGACATCTTAAGACACTATATGACATATTAGCACGTTGAAAAGCACGTAAGTATGACGGAGGACGCCTTAAAGCTGCAAACAACACCTTACAACACCGTATGAAACCATAAAACTCCATAATAAACCTAATGAAATTGTCCAAGTCCTTTCAAGATCGTACGATAACATCAGGACTTGTTACGACACTGTATGTGACATTAGCAACATGAAAAGCAATTTATAATAATGTAGGATGCGTTACAACTTCTAAGAACACCTTACATCACAGTTCGAAAGATTAAAACTCCATAATAAACCTAATGAATTCCTCCGAGTCATTTAATCATCGTACGACAACTTAGAATATCTTACGACTCTGTATGCCACATTAGCACCTTGAAAAGCATGTTACTATAATGTACGATACTCACAACTCGTAACAACACCTTACAATACCGTAAGTAAACATTAAAATCCATAATAAACCTAATGAATTCGTCCGAGTCTTTTGAAGATCGTATTACAAGTTAGGAAATCTTTAGACTCTATTTGACATATTAGCACGTTGAAAAGCACGTAAGTATGACGTAGGACGCCTTAAAGCTGCAAACAACACCTTACAACACCGTATGAAACCATAAAACTACATAATAAACCTAATGAAATTGTCCAAGTCCTTTCAAGATCGTACGATAACATCAGGACTTGTTACGACACTGTATGCGACATTAGCAACATGAAAAGCCATTTATAATAATGTAGGACGCGTTACAACTTCTAAGAACACCTTACATCACCGTTCGAAAGATTAAAACTCCATAATAAACCTAATGAATTCCTCCGAGTCATTTAATCATCGTACGACAACTTAGAATATCTTACGACTCTGTATGCCACATTAGCACCTTGAAAAGCATGTTACTATAATGTACGATACTCACAACTCGTAACAACACCTTACAATACCGTAAGTAAACATTAAAATCCATAATAAACCTAATGAATTCGTCCGAGTCTTTTGAACATCGTATTACAAGTTAGGACATCTTTAGACTCTATATGACATATTAGCACGTTGAAAAGCACGTAAGTATGACGTAGGACGCTTAAAGCTCCAAACAACACATTACAACACCGTACGAAACCATAAAACTCCATAATAGACCTAATGAAATTGTCCAAGTCCTTTCAAGATCGTACGATAACATTAGGACTTGTTACGACACTGTATGCGACATTAGCAACATGAAAAGCAATTTATAATAATGTAGGACGCGTTACAACTTCTAAGAACACCTTACATCACCATTCGAAAGATTAAAACTCCATAATAAACCTAACGAATTCCTCCGAGTCATTTAATCATCGTACGACAACTTAGAATATCTTACGACTCTGTATGCCACATTAGCAACTTGAAAAGCATGTTACTATAATGTACGATACTCACAACTCGTAACAACACCTTACAATACCGTAAGTAAACATTAAAATCCATAATAAACCTAATGAATTCGTCCGAGTCTTTTGAACATCGTATTACAAGTTAGGACATCTTAAGACACTATATGACATATTAGCACGTTGAAAAGCACGTAAGTATGACGGAGGACGCCTTAAAGCTGCAAACAACACCTTACAACACGGTATGAAACCATAAAACTCCATAATAAACCTAATGAAATTGTCCAAGTCCTTTCAAGATCGTACGATAACATCAGGACTTGTTACGACACTATATGCGACATTAGCAACATGAAAAGCAATTTATAATAATGTAGGACGCGTTACAACTTCTAAGAACACCTTACATCACAGTTCGAAAGATTAAAACTCCATAATAAACCTAACGAATTCCTCCGAGTCATTTAATCATCGTACGACAACTTAGAATATCTTACGACTCTGTATGCCACATTAGCACCTTGAAAAGCATGTTACTATAATGTACGATACTCACAACTCGTAACAACACCTTACAATACCGTAAGTAAACATTAAAATCCATAATAAACCTAATGAATTCGTCCGAGTCTTTTGAACATCGTATTACAAGTTAGGACATCTTAAGACACTATATGACATATTAGCACGTTGAAAAGCACGTAAGTATGACGGAGGACGCCTTAAAGCTGCAAACAACACCTTACAACACCGTATGAAACCATAAAACTCCATAATAAACCTAATGAAATTGTCCAAGTCCTTTCAAGATCGTACGATAACATCAGGACTTGTTACGACACTGTATGCGACATTAGCAACATGAAAAGCAATTTATAATAATGTAGGACGCGTTACAACTTCTAAGAACACCTTACATCACAGTTCGAAAGATTAAAACTCCATAATAAACCTAATGAATTCATTCGAGTCATTTAATCATCGTACGACAACTTAGAATATCTTACGACTCTGTATGCCACTTTAGCACCTTGAAAAGCATGTTACTATAATGTACGACACCTCACAACTCCTAACAACACCTTACAATACCGAAAGTAAACATAAAATCCATAATAAACCTAATGAATTCGTCCGAGTCTTTTGAACATCGTATTACAAGTTAGGACATCTTAAGACACTATATGACATATTAGCACGTTGAAAAGCACGTAAGTATGACGGAGGACGCCTTAAAGCTCCAAACAACACATTACAACACCGTACGAAACCATAAAACTCCATAATAGATCTAATGAAATTGTCCAAGTCCTTTCAAGATCGTACGATAACATCAGGACTTGTTACGACACTGTATGTGACATTAGCAACATGAAAAGCAATTTATAATAATGTAGGACGCGTTACAACTTCTAAGAACACCTTACATCACAGTTCGAAAGATTAAAACTCCATAATAAACCTAATGAATTCCTCCGAGTCATTTAATCATCGTACGACAACTTAGAATATCTTACGACTCTGTATGCCACATTAGCACCTTGAAAAGCATGTTACTATAATGTACGATACTCACAACTCGTAACAACACCTTACAATACCGTAAGTAAACATTAAAATACATAATAAACCTAATGAATTCGTCCGAGTCTTTTGAAGATCGTATTACAAGTTAGGAAATCTTTAGACTCTATTTGACATATTAGCACGTTGAAAAGCACGTAAGTATGACGTAGGACGCCTTAAAGCTGCAAACAACACCTTACAACACCGTATGAAACCATAAAACTCCATAATAAACCTAATGAAATTGTCCAAGTCCTTTCAAGATCGTACGATAACATAAGGACTTGTTACGACACTGTATGCGACATTAGCAACATGAAAAGCAATTTATAATAATGTAGGACGCGTTACAACTTCTAAGAACACCTTATATCACCGTTCGAAAGATTAAAACTCCATAATAAACCTAATGAATTCCTCCGAGTCATTTAATCATCGTACGACAACTTAGAATATCTTACGACTCTGTATGCCACATTAGCACCTTGAAAAGCATGTTACTATAATGTACGATACTCACAACTCGTAACAACACCTTACAATACCGTAAGTAAACATTAAAATCCATAATAAACCTAATGAATTCGTCCGAGTCTTTTGAACATCGTATTACAAGTTAGGACATCTTTAGACTCTATATGACATATTAGCACGTTGAAAAGCACGTAAGTATGACGTAGGACGCATTAAAGCTGCAAACAACACCTTACAACACCGTATGAAACCATAAAACTCCATAATAAACCTAATGAAATTGTCCAAGTCCTTTCAAGATCGTACGATAACATCAGGACTTGTTACGACACTGTATGCGACATTAGCAACATGAAAAGCAATTTATAATAATGTAGGACGCGTTACAACTTCTAAGAACACCTTACATCACCATTCGAAAGATTAAAACTCCATAATAAACCTAACGAATTCCTCCGAGTCATTTAATCATCGTACGACAACTTAGAATATCTTACGACTCTGTATGCCACATTAGCACCTTGAAAAGCATGTTACTATAATGTACGATACTCACAACTCGTAACAACACCTTACAATACCGTAAGTAAACATTAAAATACATAATAAACCTAATGAATTCGTCCGAGTCTTTTGAAGATCGTATTACAAGTTAGGAAATCTTTAGACTCTATTTGACATATTAGCACGTTGAAAAGCACGTAAGTATGACGTAGGACGCCTTAAAGCTGCAAACAACACCTTACAACACCGTATGAAACCATAAAACTCCATAATAAACCTAATGAAATTGTCCAAGTCCTTTCAAGATCGTACGATAACATAAGGACTTGTTACGACACTGTATGCGACATTAGCAACATGAAAAGCAATTTATAGTAATGTAGGACGCGTTACAACTTCTAAGAACACCTTATATCACCGTTCGAAAGATTAAAACTCCATAATAAACCTAATGAATTCCTCCGAGTCATTTAATCATCGTACGACAACTTAGAATATCTTACGACTCTGTATGCCACATTAGCAACTTGAAAAGCATGTTACTATAATGTACGATACTCACAACTCGTAACAACACCTTACAATACCGTAAGTAAACATTAAAATCCATAATAAACCTAATGAATTCGTCCGAGTCTTTTGAACATCGTATTACAAGTTAGGACATCTTTAGACTCTATATGACATATTAGCACGTTGAAAAGCACGTAAGTATGACGTAGGACGCATTAAAGCTGCAAACAACACCTTACAACACCGTATGAAACCATAAAACTCCATAATAAACCTAATGAAATTGTCCAAGTCCTTTCAAGATCGTACGATAACATCAGGACTTGTTACGACACTGTATGCGACATTAGCAACATGAAAAGCAATTTATAATAATGTAGGACGCGTTACAACTTCTAAGAACACCTTACATCACAGTTCGAAAGATTAAAACTCCATAATAAACCTAATGAATTCATTCGAGTCATTTAATCATCGTACGACAACTTAGAATATCTTAGAACTCTGTATGCCACTTTAGCACCTTGAAAAGCATGTTACTATAATGTACGACACCTCACAACTCCTAACAACACCTTACAATACCGTAAGTAAACATAAAATCCATAATAAACCTAATGAATCCGTCCGAGTCTTTTGAACATCGTATTACAAGTTAGGACATCTTAAGACACTATATGACATATTAGCACGTTGAAAAGCACGTAAGTATGACGGAGGACGCCTTAAAGCTCCAAACAACACCTTACAACAGCGTATGAAACCATAAAACTCCATAATAAACCTAATGAAATTGTCCAAGTCCTTTCAAGATCGTACGATAACATCAGGACTTGTTACGACACTGTATGCGACATTAGCAACATGAAAAGCAATTTATAATAATGTAGGACGCGTTACAACTTCTAAGAACACCTTACATCACCATTCGAAAGATTAAAACTCCATAATAAACCTAACGAATTCCTCCGAGTCATTTAATCATCGTACGACAACTTAGAATATCTTACGACTCTGTATACCACATTAGCACCTTGAAAAGCATGTTACTATAATGTACGATACTCACAACTCGTAACAACACCTTACAATACCGTAAGTAAACATTAAAATCCATAATAAACCTAATGAATTCGTCCGAGTCTTTTGAACATCGTATTACAAGTTAGGACATCTTTAGACTCTATTTGACATATTAGCACGTTGAAAAGCACGTAAGTATGACGTAGGACGCCTTAAAGCTGCAAACAACACCTTACAACACCGTATGAAACCATAAAACTCCATAATAAACCTAATGAAATTGTCCAAGTCCTTTCAAGATCGTACGATAACATCAGGACTTGTTACGACACTGTATGCGACATTAGCAACATGAAAAGCAATTTATAATAATGTAGGACGCGTTACAACTTCTAAGAACACCTTACATCACCGTTCGAAAGATTAAAACTCCATAATAAACCTAATGAATTCCTCCGAGTCATTTAATCATCGTACGACAACTTAGAATATCTTACGACTCTGTATGCCACATTAGCACCTTGAAAAGCATGTTACTATAATGTACGATACTCACAACTCGTAACAACACCTTACAATACCGTAAGTAAACATTAAAATCCATAATAAACCTAACGAATTCGTCCGAGTCTTTTGAACATCGTATTACAAGTTAGGACATCTTTAGACTCTATATGACATATTAGCACGTTGAAAAGCACGTAGGTATGACGTAGGACGCCTTAAAGCTGCAAACAACACCTTACAACACCGTATGAAACCATAAAACTCCATAATAGATCTAATGAAATTGTCCAAGTCCTTTCAAGATCGTACGATAACATCAGGACTTGTTACGACACTGTATGCGACATTAGCAACATGAAAAGCAATTTATAATAATGTAGGACGCGTTACAACTTCTAAGAACACCTTACATCACCGTTCGAAAGATTAAAACTCCATAATAAACCTAATGAATTCCTCCGAGTCATTTAATCATCGTACGACAACTTAGAATATCTTACGACTCTGTATGCCACATTAGCACCTTGAAAAGCATGTTACTATAATGTACGATACTCACAACTCGTAACAACACCTTACAATACCGTAAGTAAACATTAAAATCCATAATAAACCTAATGAATTCGTCCGAGTCTTTTGAACATCGTATTACAAGTTAGGACATCTTTAGACTCTATATGACATATTAGCACGTTGAAAAGCACGTAAGTATGACGTAGGACGCCTTAAAGCTGCAAACAACACCTTACAACACCGTATGAAACCATAAAACTCCATAATAGATCTAATGAAATTGTCCAAGTCCTTTCAAGATCGTACGATAACATCAGGACTTGTTACGACACTGTATGCGACATTAGCAACATGAAAAGCAATTTATAATAATGTAGGACGCGTTACAACTTCTAAGAACACCTTACATCACCGTTCGAAAGATTAAAACTCCATAATAAACCTAATGAATTCCTCCGAGTCATTTAATCATCGTACGACAACTTAGAATATCTTACGACTCTGTATGCCACATTAGCACCTTGAAAAGCATGTTACTATAATGTACGATACTCACAACTCGTAACAACACCTTACAATACCGTAAGTAAACATTAAAATCCATAATAAACCTAATGAATTCGTCCGAGTCTTTTGAACATCGTATTACAAGTTAGGACATCTTTAGACTCTATATGACATATTAGCACGTTGAAAAGCACGTAAGTATGACGTAGGAAGCCTTAAAGCTGCAAACAACACCTTACAACACCGTATGAAACCATAAAACTCCATAATAGATCTAATGAAATTGTCCAAGTCCTTTCAAGATCGTACGATAACATCAGGACTTGTTACGACACTGTATGCGACATTAGCAACATGAAAAGCAATTTATAATAATGTAGGACGCGTTACAACTTCTAAGAACACCTTACATCACAGTTCGAAAGATTAAAACTCCATAATAAACCTAACGAATTCCTCCGAGTCATTTAATCATCGTACGACAACTTAGAATATCTTACGACTCTGTATGCCACATTAGCACCTTGAAAAGCATGTTACTATAATGTACGATACTCACAACTCGTAACAACACCTTACAATACCGTAAGTAAACATTAAAATCCATAATAAACCTAATGAATTCGTCCGAGTCTTTTGAAGATCGTATTACAAGTTAGGAAATCTTTAGACTCTATTTGACATATTAGCACGTTGAAAAGCACGTAAGTATGACGTAGGACGCCTTAAAGCTGCAAACAACACCTTACAACACCGTATGAAACCATAAAACTCCATAATAAACCTAATGAAATTGTCCAAGTCCTTTCAAGATCGTACGATAACATCAGGACTTGTTACGACACTGTATGCGACATTAGCAACATGAAAAGCAATTTATAATAATGTAGGACGCGTTACAACTTCTAAGAACACCTTACACCACCGTTCGAAAGATTAAAACTCCATAATAAACCTTATGAATTCCTCCGAGTCATTTAATCATCGTACGACAACTTAGAATATCTTACGACTCTGTATGCCACATTAGCACCTTGAAAAGCATGTTACTATAATGTACGATACTCACAACTCGTAACAACACCTTACAATACCGTAAGTAAACATTAAAATCCATAATAAACCTAATGAATTCGTCCGAGTCTTTTGAACATCGTATTACAAGTTAGGACATCTTTAGACTCTATATGACATATTAGCACGTTGAAAAGCACGTAAGTATGACGTAGGACGCCTTAAAGCTGCAAACAACACCTTACAACACCGTATGAAACCATAAAACTCCATAATAAACCTAATGAAATTGTCCAAGTCCTTTCAAGATCGTACGATAACATCAGGACTTGTTACGACACTGTATGCGACATTAGCAACATGAAAAGCAATTTATAATAATGTAGGACGCGTTACAACTTCTAAGAACACCTTACATCACCATTCGAAAGATTAAAATTCCATAATAAACCTAACGAATTTCTCCGAGTCATTTAATCATCGTACGACAACTTAGAATATCTTACGACTCTGTATGCCACATTAGCACCTTGAAAAGCATGTTACTATAATGTACGATACTCACAACTCGTAACAACACCTTACAATACCGTAAGTAAACATTAAAATCCATAATAAACCTAATGAATTCGTCCGAGTCTTTTGAAGATCGTATTACAAGTTAGGAAATCTTTAGACTCTATTTGACATATTAGCACGTTGAAAAGCACGTAAGTATGACGTAGGACGCCTTAAAGCTGCAAACAACACCTTACAACACCGTATGAAACCATAAAACTCCATAATAAACCTAATGAAATTGTCCAAGTCCTTTCAAGATCGTACGATAACATCAGGACTTGTTACGACACTGTATGCGACATTAGCAACATGAAAAGCAATTTATAATAATGTAGGACGCGTTACAACTTCTAAGAACACCTTACATCACCGTTCGAAAGATTAAAACTCCATAATAAACCTAATGATTTCCTCCGAGTCATTTAATCATCGTACGACAACTTAGAATATCTTACGACTCTGTATGCCACATTAGCACCTTGAAAAGCATGTTACTATAATGTACGATACTCACAACTCGTAACAACACCTTACAATACCGTAAGTAAACATTAAAATCCATAATAAACCTAATGAATTCGTCCGAGTCTTTTGAAGATCGTATTACAAGTTAGGAAATCTTTAGACTCTATTTGACATATTAGCACGTTGAAAAGCACGTAAGTATGACGTAGGACGCCTTAAAGCTGCAAACAACACCTTACAACACCGTATGAAACCATAAAACTCCATAATAAACCTAATGAAATTGTCCAAGTCCTTTCAAGATCGTACGATAACATCAGGACTTGTTACGACACTGTATGCGACATTAGCAACATGAAAAGCAATTTATAATAATGTAGGACGCGTTACAACTTCTAAGAACACCTTACATCACCGTTCGAAAGATTAAAACTCCATAATAAACCTAATGATTTCCTCCGAGTCATTTAATCATCGTACGACAACTTAGAATATCTTACGACTCTGTATGCCACATTAGCACCTTGAAAAGCATGTTACTATAATGTACGATACTCACAACTCGTAACAACACCTTACAATACCGTAAGTAAACATTAAAATCCATAATAAACCTAATGAATTCGTCCGAGTCTTTTGAACATCGTATTACAAGTTAGGACATCTTTAGACTCTATATGACATATTAGCACGTTGAAAAGCACGTAAGTATGACGTAGGACGCCTTAAAGCTGCAAACAACACCTTACAACACCGTATGAAACCATAAAACTCCATAATAAACCTAATGAAATTGTCCAAGTCCTTTCAAGATCATACGATAACATCAGGACTTGTTACGACACTGTATGCGACATTAGCAACATGAAAAGCAATTTATAATAATGTAGGACGCGTTACAACTTCTAAGAACACCTTACATCACCATTCGAAAGATTAAAACTCCATAATAAACCTAACGAATTCCTCCGAGTCATTTAATCATCGTACGACAACTTAGAATATCTTACGACTCTGTATGCCACATTAGCTCCTTGAAAAGCATGTTACTATAATGTACGATACTCACAACTCGTAACAACACCTTACAATACCGTAAGTAAACATTAAAATCCATAATAAACCTAATGAATTCGTCCGAGTCTTTTGAAGATCGTATTACAAGTTAGGAAATCTTTAGACTCTATTTGACATATTAGCACGTTGAAAAGCACGTGAGTATGACGTAGGACGCCTTAAAGCTGCAAACAACACCTTACAACACCGTATGAAACCATAAAACTCCATAATAAACCTAATGAAATTGTCCAAGTCCTTTCAAGATCGTACGATAACATCAGGACTTGTTACGACACTGTATGCGACATTAGCAACATGAAAAGCAATTTATAATAATGTAGGACGCGTTACAACTTCTAAGAACACCTTACATCACCATTCGAAAGATTAAAACTCCATAATAAACCTAACGAATTCCTCCGAGTCATTTAATCATCGTACGACAACTTAGAATATCTTACGACTCTGTATGCCACATTAGCACCTTGAAAAGCATGTTACTATAATGTACGATACTCACAACTCGTAACAACACCTTACAATACCGTAAGTAAACATTAAAATCCATAATAAACCTAATGAATTCGTTCGAGTCTTTTGAAGATCGTATTACAAGTTAGGAAATCTTTAGACTCTATTTGACATATTAGCACGTTGAAAAGCACGTAAGTATGACGTAGGACGCCTTATAGCTGCAAACAACACCTTACAACACCGTATGAAACCATAAAACTCCATAATAAACCTAATGAAATTGTCCAAGTCCTTTCAAGATCGTACGATAACATCAGGACTTGTTACGACACTGTATGCGACATTAGCAACATGAAAAGCAATTTATAATAATGTAGGACGCGTTACAACTTCTAAGAACACCTTACATCACCGTTCGAAAGATTAAAACTCCATAATAAACCTAATGAATTCCTCCGAGTCATTTAATCATCGTACGACAACTTAGAATATCTTACGACTCTGTATGCCACATTAGCACCTTGAAAAGCATATTACTATAATGTACGATACTCACAACTCGTAACAACACCTTACAATACCGTAAGTAAACATTAAAATCCATAATAAACCTAATGAATTCGTCCGAGTCTTTTGATCATCGTATTACAAGTTAGGACATCTTTAGACTCTATATGACATATTAGCACGTTGAAAAGCACGTAAGTATGACGTAGGACGCCTTAAAGCTGCAAACAACACCTTACAACACCGTATGAAACCATAAAACTCCATAATAAACCTAATGAAATTGTCCAAGTCCTTTCAAGATCGTACGATAACATCAGGACTTGTTACGACACTGTATGCGACATTAGCAACATGAAAAGCAATTTATAATAATGTAGGACGCGTTACAACTTCTAAGAACACCTTACATCACCATTCGAAAGATTAAAACTCCATAATAAACCTAACGAATTCCTCCGAGTCATTTAATCATCGTACGACAACTTAGAATATCTTACGACTCTATATGCCACATTAGCACCTTGAAAAGCATGTTACTATAATGTACGATACTCACAACTCGTAACAACACCTTACAATACCGTAAGTAAACATTAAAATCCATAATAAACCTAATGAATTCGTCCGAGTCTTTTGAACATCGTATTACAAGTTAGGACATCTTTAGACTCTATATGACATATTAGCACGTTGAAAAGCACGTAAGTATGACGTAGGACGCCTTAAAGCTGCAAACAACACCTTACAACACCGTATGAAACCATAAAACTCCATAATAAACCTAATGAAATTGCCCAAGTCCTTTCAAGATCGTACGATAACATCAGGACTTGTTACGACACTGTATGCGACATTAGCAACATGAAAAGCAATTTATAATAATGTAGGACGCGTTACAACTTCTAAGAACACCTTACATCACAGTTCGAAAGATTAAAACTCCATAATAAACCTAATGAATTCATTCGAGTCATTTAATCATCGTACGACAACTTAGAATATCTTACGACTCTGTATGCCACTTTAGCACCTTGAAAAGCATGTTACTATAATGTACGACACCTCACAACTCCTAACAACACCTTACAATACCGTAAGTAAACATAAAATCCATAATAAACCTAATGAATTCGTCCGAGTCTTTTGAACATCGTATTACAAGTTAGGACATCTTTAGACTCTATATGACATATTAGCACGTTGAAAAACACGTAAGTATGACGAAGGACGCCTTAAAGCTCCAAACAACACATTACAACACTGTACGAAACCATAAAACTCCATAATAGATCTAATGAAATTGTCCAAGTCCTTTCAAGATCGTACGATAACATCAGGACTTGTTACGACACTGTATGCGACATTAGCAACATGAAAAGCAATTTATAATAATGTAGGACGCGTTACAACTTCTAAGAACACCTTACATCACAGTTCGAAAGATTAAAACTCCATAATAAACCTAATGAATTCCTCCGAGTCATTTAATCATCGTACGACAACTTAGAATATCTTACGACTCTGTATGCCACATTAGCACCTTGAAAAGCATGTTACTATAATGTACGATACTCACAACTCGTAACAACACCTTACAATACCGTAAGTAAACATTAAAATCCATAATAAACCTGCTAATGAATTCGTCCGAGTCTTTTGAAGATCGTATTACAAGTTAGGAAATCTTTAGACTCTATATGACATATTAGGACGTTGAAAAGCACGTAAGTATGACGTAGGACGCCTTAAAGCTGCAAACAACACCTTACAACACCGTATGAAACCATAACACTCCATAATTAACCTAATGAAATTGTCCAAGTCCTTTCAAGATCGTACGATAACATTAGGACTTGTTACGACACTGTATGCGACATTAGCAACATGAAAAGCAATTTATAATAATGTAGGACGCGTTACAACTTCTAAGAACACCTTACATCACCGTTCGAAAGATTAAAACTCCATAATAAACCTAATGAATTCCTCCGAGTCATTTAATCATCGTACGACAACTTAGAATATCTTACGACTCTGTATGCCACATTAGCACCTTGAAAAGCATGTTACTATAATGTACGATACTCACAACTCGTAACAACACCTTACAATACCGTAAGTAAACATTAAAATCCATAATAAACCTAATGAATTCGTCCGAGTCTTTTGAACATCGTATTACAAGTTAGGACATCTTTAGACTCTATATGACATATTAGCACGTTGAAAAGCACGTAAGTATGACGTAGGACGTCTTAAAGCTGCAAACAACACCTTACAACACCGTATGAAACCATAAAACTCCATAATAAACCTAATGAAATTGTCCAAGTCCTTTCAAGATCGTACGATAACATCAGGACTTGTTACGACATTGTATGCGACATTAGCAACATGAAAAGCAATTTATAATAATGTAGGACGCGTTACAACTTCTAAGAACACCTTACATCACAGTTCGAAAGATTAAAACTCCATAATAAACCTAATGAATTCATTCGAGTCATTTAATCATCGTACGACAACTTAGAATATCTTACGACTCTGTATGCCACTTTAGCACCTTGAAAAGCATGTTACTATAATGACGACACCTCACCACTCCTAACAACACCTTACAATACCGTAAGTAAACATAAAATCCATAATAAACCTAATGAATTCGTCCGAGTCTTTTGAACATCGTATTACAAGTTAGGTCATCTTAAGAATCTGTATGACATATTAGCACGTTGAAAAGCACGTAAGTATGACGTAGGACGCCTTAAAGCTGCAAACAACACCTTACAACACCGTACGAAACCATAAAACTCCATAATAAACCTAATGAAATTGTCCAAGTCCTTTCAAGATCGTACGATAACATCAGGACTTGTTACGACACTGTATGCGATATTAGCAACATGAAAAGCAATTTATAATAATGTAGGACGCGTTACAACTTCTAAGAACACCTTACATCATAGTTCGAAAGATTAAAACTCCATAATAAACCTGATGAATTCCTCCGAGTCATTTAATCATCGTACGACAACTTAGAATATCTTACGACTCTGTATGCCACATTAGCACCTTGAAAAGCATGTTACTATAATGTACGATACTCACAACTCGTAACAACACCTTACAATACCGTAAGTAAACATTAAAATCCATAATAAACCTAATGAATTCGTCCGAGTCTTTTGAACATCGTATTACAAGTTAGGACATCTTTAGACTCTATATGACATATTAGCACGTTGAAAAGCACGTAAGTATGACGGAGGACGCCTTAAAGCTCCAAACAACACATTACAACACCGTACGAAACCATAAAACTCCATAATAGATCTAATGAAATTGTCCAAGTCCTTTCAAGATCGTACGATAACATCAGGACTTGTTACGACACTGTATGCGATATTAGCAACATGATAAGCAATTTATAATAATGTAGGACGCGTTACAACTTCTAAGAACACCTTACATCACAGTTCCAAAGATTAAAACTCCATAATAAACCTAATGAATTCCTCCGAGTCATTTAATCATCGTACGACAACTTAGAATATCTTACGACTCTGTATGCCACATTAGCACCTTGAAAAGCATGTTACTATAATGTACGATACTCACAACACGTAACAACACCTTACAATACCGTAAGTAAACATTAAAATCCATAATAAACCTAATGAATTCGTCCGAGTCTTTTGAAGATCGTATTACAAGTTAGGAAATCTTTAGACTCTATATGACATATTAGCACGTTGAAAAGCACGTAAGTATGACGAAGGACGCCTTAAAGCTGCAAACAACACCTTACAACATCGTATGAAACCATAACACTCCATAATAAACCTAATGAAATTGTCCAAGTCCTTTCATGATCGTACGATAACATCAGGACTTGTTACGACACTGTATGCGACATTAGCAACATGAAAAGCAATTTATAATAATGTAGGACGCGTTACAACTTCTAAGAACACCTTACATCACCGTTCGAAAGATTAAAACTCCATAATAAACCTAATGAATTCCTCCGAGTCATTTAATCATCGTACGACAACTTAGAATATCTTACGACTCTGTATGCCACATTAGCACCTTGAAAAGCATGTTACTATAATGTACGATACTCACAACTCGTAACAACACCTTACAATACCGTAAGTAAACATTAAAATCCATAATAAACCTAATGAATTCGTCCGAGTCTTTTGAACATCGTATTACAAGTTAGGACATCTTTAGACTCTATATGACATATTAGCACGTTGAAAAGCACGTAAGTATGACGTAGGACGTCTTAAAGCTGCAAACAACACCTTACAACACCGTATGAAACCATAAAACTCCATAATAAACCTAATGAAATTGTCCAAGTCCTTTCAAGATCGTACGATAACATCAGGACTTGTTACGACACTGTATGCGACATTAGCAACATGAAAAGCAATTTATAATAATGTAGGACGCGTTACAACTTCTAAGAACACCTTACATCACAGTTCGAAAGATTAAAACTCCATAATAAACCTAATGAATTCTTTCGAGTCATTTAATCATCGTACGACAACTTAGAATATCTTACGACTCTGTATGCCACTTTAGCACCTTGAAAAGCATGTTACTATAATGACGACACCTCACAACTCCTAACAACACCTTACAATACCGTAAGTAAACATAAAATCCATAATAAACCTAATGAATTCGTCCGAGTCTTTTGAACATCGTATTACAAGTTAGGTCATCTTAAGAATCTGTATGACATATTAGCACGTTGAAAAGCACGTAAGTATGACGTAGGACGCCTTAAAGCTGCAAACAACACCTTACAACACCGTACGAAACCATAAAACTCCATAATAAACCTAATGAAATTGTCCAAGTCCTTTCAAGATCGTACGATAACATCAGGACTTGTTACGACACTGTATGCGATATTAGCAACATGAAAAGCAATTTATAATAATGTAGGACGCGTTACAACTTCTAAGAACACCTTACATCATAGTTCGAAAGATTAAAACTCCATAATAAACCTAATGAATTCCTCCGAGTCATTTAATCATCGTACGACAACTTAGAATATCTTACGACTCTGTATGCCACATTAGCACCTTGAAAAGCATGTTACTATAATGTACGATACTCACAACTCGTAACAACACCTTACAATACCGTAAGTAAACATTAAAATCCATAATAAACCTAATGAATTCGTCCGAGTCTTTTGAACATCGTATTACAAGTTAGGACATCTTTAGACTCTATATGACATATTAGCACGTTGAAAAGCACGTAAGTATGACGGAGGACGCCTTAAAGCTCCAAACAACACATTACAACACCGTACGAAACCATAAAACTCCATAATAGATCTAATGAAATTGTCCAAGTCCTTTCAAGATCGTACGATAACATCAGGACTTGTTACGACACTGTATGCGACATTTGCAACATGATAAGCAATTTATAATAATGTAGGACGCGTTACAACTTCTAAGAACACCTTACATCACAGTTCCAAAGATTAAAACTCCATAATAAACCTAATGAATTCCTCCGAGTCATTTAATCATCGTACGACAACTTAGAATATCTTACGACTCTGTATGCCACATTAGCACCTTGAAAAGCATGTTACTATAATGTACGATACTCACAACACGTAACAACACCTTACAATACCGTAAGTAAACATTAAAATCCATAATAAACCTAATGAATTCGTCCGAGTCTTTTGAAGATCGTATTACAAGTTAGGAAATCTTTAGACTCTATATGACATATTAGCACGTTGAAAAGCACGTAAGTATGACGAAGGACGCCTTAAAGCTGCAAACAACACCTTACAACATCGTATGAAACCATAACACTCCATAATAAACCTAATGAAATTGTCCAAGTCCTTTCATGATCGTACGATAACATCAGGACTTGTTACGACACTGTATGCGACATTAGCAACATGAAAAGCAATTTATAATAATGTAGGACGCGTTACAACTTCTAAGAACACCTTACATCACCGTTCGAAAGATTAAAACTCCATAATAAACCTAATGAATTCCTCCGAGTCATTTAATCATCGTACGACAACTTAGAATATCTTACGACTCTGTATGCCACATTAGCACCTTGAAAAGCATGTTACTATAATGTACGATACTCACAACTCGTAACAACACCTTACAATACCGTAAGTAAACATTAAAATCCATAATAAACCTAATGAATTCGTCCGAGTCTTTTGAACATCGTATTATAAGTTAGGACATCTTTAGACTCTATATGACATATTAGCACGTTGAAAAGCACGTAAGTATGACGTAGGACGCCTTAAAGCTGCAAACAACACCTTACAACACCGTATGAAACCATAAAACTCCATAATAAACCTAATGAAATTGTCCAAGTCCTTTCAAGATCGTACGATAACATCAGGACTTGTTACGACACTGTATGCGACATTAGCAACATGAAAAGCAATTTATAATAATGTAGGACACGTTACAACTTCTAAGAACACCTTACATCACCATTCGAAAGATTAAAACTCCATAATAAACCTAACGAATTCCTCCGAGTCATTTAATCACCGTACGACAACTTAGAATATCTTACGACTCTGTATGCCACATTAGCACCTTGAAAAGCATGTTACTATAATGTACGATACTCACAACTCGTAACAACACCTTACAATACCGTAAGTAAACATTAAAATCCATAATAAACCTAATGAATTCGTCCGAGTCTTTTGAAGATCGTATTACAAGTTAGGAAATCTTTAGACTCTATATGACATATTAGCACGTTGAAAAGCACGTAAGTATGACGTAGGACGCCTTAAAGCTGCAAACAACACCTTACAACATCGTATGAAACCATAACACTCCATAATAAACCTAATGAAATTGTCCAAGTCCTTTCAAGATCGTACGATAACATCAGGACTTGTTACGACACTGTATGCGACATTAGCAACATGATAAGCAATTTATAATAATGTAGGACGCGTTACAACTTCTAAGAACACCTTACATCACAGTTCGAAAGATTAAAACTCCCTAATAAACCTAATGAATTCCTCCGAGTCATTTAATCATCGTACGACAACTTAGAATATCTTACGACTCTGTATGCCACATTAGCACCTTGAAAAGCATGTTACTATAATGTACGATACTCACAACACGTAACAACACTTTACAATACCGTAAGTAAACATTAAAATCCATAATAAACCTAATGAATTCGTCCGAGTCTTTTGAAGATCGTATTACAAGTTAGGAAATCTTTAGACTCTATATGACATATTAGCACGTTGAAAAGCACGTAAGTATGACGTAGGACGCCTTAAAGCTGCAAACAACACCTTACAACATCGTATGAAACCATAACACTCCATAATAAACCTAATGAAATTGTCCAAGTCCTTTCAAGATCGTACGATAACATCAGGACTTGTTACGACACTGTATGCGACATTAGCAACATGAAAAGCAATTTATAATAATGTAGGACGCGTTACAACTTCTAAGAACACCTTACATCACCGTTCGAAAGATTAAAACTCCATAATAAACCTAATGAATTCCTCCGAGTCATTTAATCATCGTACGACAACTTAGAATATCTTACGACTCTGTATGCCACATTAGCACCTTGAAAAGCATGTTACTATAATGTACGATACTCACAACTCGTAACAACACCTTACAATACCGTAAGTAAACATTAAAATCCATAATAAACCTAATGAATTCGTCCGAGTCTTTTGAACATCGTATTACAAGTTAGGACATCTTTAGACTCTATATGACATATTAGCACGTTGAAAAGCACGTAAGTATGACGTAGGACGCCTTAAAGCTGCAAACAACACCTTACAACACCGTATGAAACCATAAAACTCCATAATAAACCTAATGAAATTGTCCAAGTCCTTTCAAGATCGTACGATAACATCAGGACTTGTTACGACACTGTATGCGACATTAGCAACATGAAAAGCAATTTATAATAATGTAGGACACGTTACAACTTCTAAGAACACCTTACATCACCATTCGAAAGATTAAAACTCCATAATAAACCTAACGAATTCCTCCGAGTCATTTAATCACTGTACGACAACTTAGAATATCTTACGACTCTGTATGCCACATTAGCACCTTGAAAAGCATGTTACTATAATGTACGATACTCACAACTCGTAACAACACCTTACAATACCGTAAGTAAACATTAAAATCCAAAATAAACCTAATGAATTCGTCCGAGTCTTTTGAAGATCGTATTACAAGTTAGGAAATCTTTAGACTCTATTTGACATATTAGCACGTTGAAAAGCACGTAAGTATGACGTAGGACGCCTTAAAGCTGCAAACAACACCTTACAACACCGTATGAAACCATAAAACTCCATAATAAACCTAATGAAATTGTCCAAGTCCTTTCAAGATCGTACGATAACATCAGGACTTGTTACGACACTGTATGCGACATTAGCAACATGAAAAGCAATTTATAATAATGTAGGACGCGTTACAACTTCTAAGAACACCTTACATCACAGTTCGAAAGATTAAAACTCCATAATAAACCTAATGAATTCATTCGAGTCATTTAATCATCGTACGACAACTTAGAATATCTTACGACTCTGTATGCCACTTTAGCACCTTGAAAAGCATGTTACTATAATGTACGACACCTCACAACTCCTAACAACACCTTACAATACCGTAAGTAAACATAAAATCCATAATAAACCTAATGAATTCGTCCGAGTCTTTTCAACATCGTATTACAAGTTAGGACATCTTTAGACTCTATATGACATATTAGCACGTTGAAAAGCACGTAAGTATGACGGAGGACGCCTTAAAGCTCCAAACAACACATTACAACACTGTACGAAACCATAAAACTCCATAATAGATCTGATGAAATTGTCCAAGTCCTTTCAAGATCGTACGATAACATCAGGACTTGTTACGACACTGTATGCGACATTAGCAACATGAAAAGCAATTTATAATAATGTAGGACGCGTTACAACTTCTAAGAACACCTTACATCACAGTTCGAAAGATTAAAACTCCATAATAAACCTAACGAATTCCTCCGAGTCATTTAATCATCGTACGACAACTTAGAATATCTTACGACTCTGTATGCCACATTAGCACCTTGAAAAGCATGTTACTATAATGTACGATACTCACAACTTGTAACAACACCTTACAATACCGTAAGTAAACATTAAAATCCATAATAAACCTAATGAATTCGTCCGAGTCTTTTGAAGATCGTATTACAAGTTAGGAAATCTTTAGACTCTATATGACATATTAGCACGTTGAAAAGCACGTAAGTATGACGTAGGACGCCTTAAAGCTGCAAACAACACCTTACAACATCGTATGAAACCATAACACTCCATAATAAACCTAATGAAATTGTCCAAGTCCTTTCAAGATCGTACGATAACATCAGGACTTGTTACGACACTGTATGCGACATTAGCAACATGAAAAGCAATTTATAATAATGTAGGACGCGTTACAACTTCTAAGAACACCTTACATCACCGTTCGAAAGATTAAAACTCCATAATAAACCTAATGAATTCCTCCGAGTCATTTAATCATCGTACGACAACTTAGAATATCTTACGACTCTGTATGCCACATTAGCACCTTGAAAAGCATGTTACTATAATGTACGATACTCACAACTCGTAACAACACCTTACAATACCGTAAGTAAACATTAAAATCCATAATAAACCTAATGAATTCGTCCTAGTCTTTTGAACATCGTATTACAAGTTAGGACATCTTTAGACTCTATATGACATATTAGCACGTTGAAAAGCACGTAAGTATGACGTAGGACGCCTTAAAGCTGCAAACAACACCTTACAACACCGTATGAAACCATAAAACTCCATAATAGACCTAATGAAATTGTCCAAGTCCTTTCAAGATCGTACGATAACATCAGGACTTGTTACGACACTGTATGCGACATTAGCAACATGAAAAGCAATTTATAATAATGTAGGACGCGTTACAACTTCTAAGAACACCTTACATCACCGTTCGAAAGATTAAAACTCCATAATAAACCTAATGAATTCCTCCGAGTCATTTAATCATCGTACGACAACTTAGAATATCTTACGACTCTGTATGCCACATTAGCACCTTGAAAAGCATGTTACTATAATGTACGATACTCACAACTCGTAACAACACCTTACAATACCGTAAGTAAACATTAAAATCCATAATAAACCTAATGAATTCGTCCGAGTCTTTTGAACATCGTATTACAAGTTAGGACATCTTTAGACTCTATATGACATATTAGCACGTTGAAAAGCACGTAAGTATGACGTAGGACGCCTTAAAGCTACAAACAACACCTTACAACACCGTATGAAACCATAAAACTCCATAATAAACCTAATGAAATTGTCCAAATCCTTTCAAGATCGTACGATAACATTAGGACTTGTTACGACACTGTATGCGACATTAGCAACATGAAAAGCAATTTATAATAATGTAGGACGCGTTACAACTTCTAAGAACACCTTACATCACAGTTCGAAAGATTAAAACTCCATAATAAACCTAATGAATTCATTCGAGTCATTTAATCATCGTACGACAACTTAGAATATCTTACGACTCTGTATGCCACTTTAGCACCTTGAAAAGCATGTTACTATAATGACGACACCTCACAACTCCTAACAACACCTTACAATACCGTAAGTAAACATAAAATCCATAATAAACCTAATGAATTCGTCCGAGTCTTTTGAACATCGTATTACAAGTTAGGTCATCTTAAGAATCTGTATGACATATTAGCACGTTGAAAAGCACGTAAGTATGACGTAGGACGCCTTAAAGCTGCAAACAACACCTTACAACACCGTACGAAACCATAAAACTCCATAATAAACCTAATGAAATTGTCCAAGTCCTTTCAAGATCGTACGATAACATCAGGACTTGTTACGACACTGTATGCGATATTAGCAACATGAAAAGCAATTTATAATAATGTAGGACGCGTTACAACTTCTAAGAACACCTTACATCATAGTTCGAAAGATTAAAACTCCATAATAAACCTAATGAATTCCTCCGAGTCATTTAATCATCGTACGACAACTTAGAATATCTTACGACTCTGTATGCCACATTAGCACCTTGAAAAGCATGTTACTATAATGTACGATACTCACAACTCGTAACAACACCTTACAATACCGTAAGTAAACATTAAAATCCATAATAAACCTAATGAATTCGTCCGAGTCTTTTGAACATCGTATTACAAGTTAGGACATCTTTAGACTCTATATGACATATTAGCACGTTGAAAAGCACGTAAGTATGACGGAGGACGCCTTAAAGCTCCAAACAACACATTACAACACCGTACGAAACCATAAAACTCCATAATAGATCTAATGAAATTGTCCAAGTCCTTTCAAGATCGTACGATAACATCAGGACTTGTTACGACACTGTATGCGACATTAGCAACATGATAAGCAATTTATAATAATGTAGGACGCGTTACAACTTCTAAGAACACCTTACATCACAGTTCCAAAGATTAAAACTCCATAAAAAACCTAATGAATTCCTCCGAGTCATTTAATCATCGTACGACAACTTAGAATATCTTACGACTCTGTATGCCACATTAGCACCTTGAAAAGCATGTTACTATAATGTACGATACTCACAACACTTAACAACACCTTACAATACCGTAAGTAAACATTAAAATCCATAATAAACCTAATGAATTCGTCCGAGTCTTTTGAAGATCGTATTACAAGTTAGGAAATCTTTAGACTCTATATGACATATTAGCACGTTGAAAAGCACGTAAGTATGACGAAGGACGCCTTAAAGCTGCAAACAACACCTTACAACATCGTATGAAACCATAACACTCCATAATAAACCTAATGAAATTGTCCAAGTCCTTTCATGATCGTACGATAACATCAGGACTTGTTACGACACTGTATGCGACATTAGCAACATGAAAAGCAATTTATAATAATGTAGGACGCGTTACAACTTCTAAGAACACCTTACATCACCGTTCGAAAGATTAAAACTCCATAATAAACCTAATGAATTCCTCCGAGTCATTTAATCATCGTACGACAACTTAGAATATCTTACGACTCTGTATGCCACATTAGCACCTTGAAAAGCATGTTACTATAATGTACGATACTCACAACTCGTAACAACACCTTACAATACCGTAAGTAAACATTAAAATCCATAATAAACCTAATGAATTCGTCCGAGTCTTTTGAACATCGTATTATAAGTTAGGACATCTTTAGACTCTATATGACATATTAGCACGTTGAAAAGCACGTAAGTATGACGTAGGACGCCTTAAAGCTGCAAACAACACCTTACAACACCGTATGAAACCATAAAACTCCATAATAAACCTAATGAAATTGTCCAAGTCCTTTCAAGATCGTACGATAACATCATGACTTGTTACGACACTGTATGCGACATTAGCAACATGAAAAGCAATTTATAATAATGTAGGACACGTTACAACTTCTAAGAACACCTTACATCACCATTCGAAAGATTAAAACTCCATAATAAACCTAACGAATTCCTCCGAGTCATTTAATCACCGTACGACAACTTAGAATATCTTACGACTCTGTATGCCACATTAGCACCTTGAAAAGCATGTTACTATAATGTACGATACTCACAACTCGTAACAACACCTTACAATACCGTAAGTAAACATTAAAATCCATAATAAACCTAATGAATTCGTCCGAGTCTTTTGAAGATCGTATTACAAGTTAGGAAATCTTTAGACTCTATATGACATATTAGCACGTTGAAAAGCACGTAAGTATGACGTAGGACGCCTTAAAGCTGCAAACAACACCTTACAACATCGTATGAAACCATAACACTCCATAATAAACCTAATGAAATTGTCCAAGTCCTTTCAAGATCGTACGATAACATCAGGACTTGTTACGACACTGTATGCGACATTAGCAACATGATAAGCAATTTATAATAATGTAGGACGCGTTACAACTTCTAAGAACACCTTACATCACAGTTCGAAAGATTAAAACTCCCTAATAAACCTAATGAATTCCTCCGAGTCATTTAATCATCGTACGACAACTTAGAATATCTTACGACTCTGTATGCCACATTAGCACCTTGAAAAGCATGTTACTATAATGTACGATACTCACAACACGTAACAACACTTTACAATACCGTAAGTAAACATTAAAATCCATAATAAACCTAATGAATTCGTCCGAGTCTTTTGAAGATCGTATTACAAGTTAGGAAATCTTTAGACTCTATATGACATATTAGCACGTTGAAAAGCACGTAAGTATGACGTAGGACGCCTTAAAGCTGCAAACAACACCTTACAACATCGTATGAAACCATAACACTCCATAATAAACCTAATGAAATTGTCCAAGTCCTTTCAAGATCGTACGATAACATCAGGACTTGTTACGACACTGTATGCGACATTAGCAACATGAAAAGCAATTTATAATAATGTAGGACGCGTTACAACTTCTAAGAACACCTTACATCACCGTTCGAAAGATTAAAACTCCATAATAAACCTAATGAATTCCTCCGAGTCATTTAATCATCGTACGACAACTTAGAATATCTTACGACTCTGTATGCCACATTAGCACCTTGAAAAGCATGTTACTATAATGTACGATACTCACAACTCGTAACAACACCTTACAATACCGTAAGTAAACATTAAAATCCATAATAAACCTAATGAATTCGTCCGAGTCTTTTGAACATCGTATTACAAGTTAGGACATCTTTAGACTCTATATGACATATTACACTACAACAAAATTGGGTTTTTAGTACGCCCAAAAGTGTCTTATAATGATACTTTATAGGACCTTTCATTTAATAGGACCAATAGTAAAAGCGTTTCATGTAAAGGGGTTGTAATAAGTCCCGGAACTTAAAAAGCGTCCTAATATCGCAAATAAGATTATGAAACCAATTTTATGGTCGCATAATATGTCAATGAACAACTTAAAAAGCGTCCTAATAAAAACATATAAGGACACTTTTACAATGTTACAATATGTGACTACTTACTTTTAATCTTATGATACACGTATAAGCGTCCTTAAAAATTAATTTATAGGACCCTTATAATGTAACAGTATATGTAGTTTAGTACTAAGAAAAGGGTCCTAATATCCCAAATAAGATTATGAAACCAATTTTATGGTCGCATAATATGTCTATGAATAACTCAAAAAGCGTCCTAATAAAAATATATAAGGACATTTTTACAATGTTACAATATATGACTACTTACTTTTAATCTTATGATACACGTACGTCCTTAAAAATTAATTTATAGGACCCTTATAATGTAACAATATAGGTACTTTAGTACTAAAAAAAGGGTCCAAACAAGTCATATGTTACAACACTTTCTTAAACATACACACACACAATTTTACGATATGGTTATGGACATCAAATTAAACAATAAAATGACCATCAATATATAAAACCCCAATAGTTATTGTGTATATAAAAAAAATAAAACCTTATTATATTTCAAATACATTAAACATATATGATAATGTACTATTTACATGAATCATCTCATAACAACTATTAACTCGTATCCTAAGAATCACCACTACAAAGTAAGTCACAACAATCACCAAGACCCGCCATCATTGCTATGTACATCAACCATGAAGAACCACTAGCAACCACCAGAACATCACAGCAGCACCACACCATAACACCATCAACATTGACACCTAGTGCAGCAACTAAAAATCCAAAAACAACATTCATGCCTAAAGAAACTCACTAGAGAAACACGAAAATAGATTATGGAGCATGTTTCCCTCGCCCTTAGTGCTGCTGCCTTCGATCCCGTCACAGCCACCACCAACCACAACCTTTAAGTCATCATCCACCTCACACCATAGCGGCTAATCGATGTTGCCTCACTACACAACAACCTTCTACCACTCGAAACCACAACCTCAGCCTCACTACACCACCGAACCTAACAGCCCCTCGTGAATGCAAAGCCTGCACTTAAAAAACCTTATGAGACACGCCGGAAAACGAATAAGAAGAAGAAGAACCATAGCTGCCGCAACCTTTCAAAGCATATATCTTTTTACCTGACGCGATTCATAGGGAACAGACACCACCGTTGGATTCCTCTCGTCGAGACGAAGATTTTGACATATAATACGCCTCGTGAGGACGCCGGAGTTGGCCGGAAATTGGCCGGAAAGAAGTTGGGGGAGGAGGGTGGCGGCTAGAGGGTTTTTTTTTTGTTTTTAGGGTTTTAAATTGATTAAATGAAGATAAGAGGGGTTTATATAGTTAGGGTTTAGAAGAGGGGTGTTTTGCCAGTATTATACTGTTGTTTCCGTCAAGTCCCCAAACTCTTTTGTCATAAAATGTTGAACGCTTAGTGTCATATTATTTCAACATTTATATATCATATGAACGATCATTATGGTGTATTAGGTCTTTAATGGGTCTTGTTTATGATGATGTGCTTGTATTTTTTAATATATTGGGCCAGCATTGGGCCTTTAAGCCTATTAAAGAAAAATACATTGTTGAGATAATGTAATTTAACAGAGTTGTGTTTACGGATTTATCTTTAAAATGTCGGGTGTCACAAATTTCATAATTTACATAATGGCCCTTATAGTTATTAGCTTGTTTATTTCTTGTATAAAGTTTAATGAAATAAAATTATCCTTAATAACAAAACTAACCCCGAACTTTATTAGCTTGTTTATTTCTTTTTTTTATCATGGTGTATTATAATAACGCGACAATGAATAAGTGTTTTACAAAGGTTTAAGTTATAAAACCCAAGTGTCAAGTGTCCTATTAAGCTATGTTATATTAAAACTCTAGCAAATAAGCGTCCGATAAAACTGATGTTTTATGACTCAAATATCGAGTGTCATATTACGATGTGTTATTATAAAACCACAACGATTAAGCGTCCTATAAAGGTTAAAGTTATAATACTCAAATGTCAAGTGTCCTATTAACTCGTGTTCTAATATGACTTCAACTAGAAAGGGTCCTATAACACTGAACACTTAAGACTTAACTACAAAGTGTCCTATTAAGTAATGTTATAATAGGACCTCCTTTCATCCGGTGTCCTATTACATTACCACATAATGGGACACCAACAACTTAATGTCTTATAAATTATATTATTAGGATCAACATTCTAAGTGTCTTATTAATTTATATGATAATAGGACCCCAAAAAGTCATCCATCCTATTAAATAACTTTTTAGGACACATATTTAGTATAGTATATTATAAAAGGACCCTAAGATTTCATTCGTCCTATTAAATAGTTTTTTAGGACCACCTTTTACAAGCGTCTCACACAAAAGGTCCTAAAAAGCCATTTTTGTTGTAGTGTTAGCACGTTGAAAAGCACGTAAGTATGACGTAGGACGCCTTAAAGCTGCAAACAACACCTTACAACACCGTATGAAACCATAAAACTCCATAATAAACCTAATGAAATTGTCCAAGTCCTTTCAAGATCGTACGATAACATCAGGACTTGTTACGACACTGTATGCGACATTAGCAACATGAAAAGCAATTTATAATAATGTAGGACACGTTACAACTTCTAAGAACACCTTACATCACCATTCGAAAGATTAAAACTCCATAATAAACCTAACGAATTCCTCCGAGTCATTTAATCACCGTACGACAACTTAGAATATCTTACGACTCTGTATGCCACATTAGCACCTTGAAAAGCATGTTACTATAATGTACGATACTCACAACTCGTAACAACACCTTACAATACCGTAAGTAAACATTAAAATCCAAAATAAACCTAATGAATTCGTCCGAGTCTTTTGAAGATCGTATTACAAGTTAGGAAATCTTTAGACTCTATTTGACATATTAGCACGTTGAAAAGCACGTAAGTATGACGTAGGACGCCTTAAAGCTGCAAACAACACCTTACAACACCGTATGAAACCATAAAACTCCATAATAAACCTAATGAAATTGTCCAAGTCCTTTCAAGATCGTACGATAACATCAGGACTTGTTACGACACTGTATGCGACATTAGCAACATGAAAAGCAATTTATAATAATGTAGGACGCGTTACAACTTCTAAGAACACCTTACATCACCGTTCGAAAGATTAAAACTCCATAATAAACCTAATGAATTCCTCCGAGTCATTTAATCATCGTACGACAACTTAGAATATCTTACGACTCTGTATGCCACATTAGCACCTTGAAAAGCATATTACTATAATGTACGATACTCACAACTCGTAACAACACCTTACAATACCGTAAGTAAACATTAAAATCCATAATAAACCTAATGAATTCGTCCCAGTCTTTTGAACATCGTATTACAAGTTAGGACATCTTTAGACTCTATATGACATATTAGCACGTTGAAAAGCACGTAAGTATGACGTAGGACGCCTTAAAGCTGCAAACAACACCTTACAACACCGTATGAAACCATAAAACTCCATAATAAACCTAATGAAATTGTCCAAGTCCTTTCAAGATCGTACGATAACATCAGGACTTGTTACGACACTGTATGCGACATTAGCAACATGAAAAGCAATTTATAATAATGTAGGACGCGTTACAACTTCTAAGAACACCTTACATCACCATTCGAAAGATTAAAACTCCATAATAAACCTAACGAATTCCTCCGAGTCATTTAATCATCGTACGACAACTTAGAATATCTTACGACTCTATATGCCACATTAGCACCTTGAAAAGCATGTTACTATAATGTACGATACTCACAACTCGTAACAACACCTTACAATACCGTAAGTAAACATTAAAATCCATAATAAACCTAATGAATTCGTCCGAGTCTTTTGAACATCGTATTACAAGTTAGGACATCTTTAGACTCTATATGACATATTAGCACGTTGAAAAGCACGTAAGTATGACGTAGGACGCCTTAAAGCTGCAAACAACACCTTACAACACCGTATGAAACCATAAAACTCCATAATAAACCTAATGAAATTGTCCAAGTCCTTTCAAGATCGTACGATAACATCAGGACTTGTTACGACACTGTATGCGACATTAGCAACATGAAAAGCAATTTATAATAATGTAGGACGCGTTACAACTTCTAAGAACACCTTACATCACCGTTCGAAAGATTAAAACTCCATAATAAACCTAATGAATTCCTCCGAGTCATTTAATCATCGTACGACAACTTAGAATATCTTACGACTCTGTATGCCACTTTAGCACCTTGAAAAGCATGTTACTATAATGTACGACACCTCACAACTCCTAACAACACCTTACAATACCGTAAGTAAACATAAAATCCATAATAAACCTAATGAATTCGTCCGAGTCTTTTCAACATCGTATTACAAGTTAGGACATCTTTAGACTCTATATGACATATTAGCACGTTGAAAAGCACGTAAGTATGACGGAGGACGCCTTAAAGCTCCAAACAACACATTACAACACTGTACGAAACCATAAAACTCCATAATAGATCTGATGAAATTGTCCAAGTCCTTTCAAGATCGTACGATAACATCAGGACTTGTTACGACACTGTATGCGACATTAGCAACATGAAAAGCAATTTATAATAATGTAGGACGCGTTACAACTTCTAAGAACACCTTACATCACAGTTCGAAAGATTAAAACTCCATAATAAACCTAACGAATTCCTCCGAGTCATTTAATCATCGTACGACAACTTAGAATATCTTACGACTCTGTATGCCACATTAGCACCTTGAAAAGCATGTTACTATAATGTACGATACTCACAACTTGTAACAACACCTTACAATACCGTAAGTAAACATTAAAATCCATAATAAACCTAATGAATTCGTCCGAGTCTTTTGAACATCGTATTACAAGTTAGGACATCTTTAGACTCTATATGACATATTAGCACGTTGAAAAGCACGTAAGTATGACGTAGGACGCCTTAAAGCTGCAAACAACACCTTACAACACCGTATGAAACCATAAAACTCCATAATAAACCTAATGAAATTGTCCAAGTCCTTTCAAGATCGTACGATAACATCAGGACTTGTTACGACACTGTATGCGACATTAGCAACATGAAAAGCAATTTATAATAATGTAGGACGCGTTACAACTTCTAAGAACACCTTACATCACCGTTCGAAAGATTAAAACTCCATAATAAACCTAATGAATTCCTCCGAGTCATTTAATCATCGTACGACAACTTAGAATATCTTACGACTCTGTATGCCACTTTAGCACCTTGAAAAGCATGTTACTATAATGTACGACACCTCACAACTCCTAACAACACCTTACAATACCGTAAGTAAACATAAAATCCATAATAAACCTAATGAATTCGTCCGAGTCTTTTCAACATCGTATTACAAGTTAGGACATCTTTAGACTCTATATGACATATTAGCACGTTGAAAAGCACGTAAGTATGACGGAGGACGCCTTAAAGCTCCAAACAACACATTACAACACTGTACGAAACCATAAAACTCCATAATAGATCTGATGAAATTGTCCAAGTCCTTTCAAGATCGTACGATAACATCAGGACTTGTTACGACACTGTATGCGACATTAGCAACATGAAAAGCAATTTATAATAATGTAGGACGCGTTACAACTTCTAAGAACACCTTACATCACAGTTCGAAAGATTAAAACTCCATAATAAACCTAACGAATTCCTCCGAGTCATTTAATCATCGTACGACAACTTAGAATATCTTACGACTCTGTATGCCACATTAGCACCTTGAAAAGCATGTTACTATAATGTACGATACTCACAACTTGTAACAACACCTTACAATACCGTAAGTAAACATTAAAATCCATAATAAACCTAATGAATTCGTCCGAGTCTTTTGAAGATCGTATTACAAGTTAGGAAATCTTTAGACTCGATCTATATGACATATTAGCACGTTGAAAAGCACGTAAGTATGACGTAGGACGCCTTAAAGCTGCAAACAACACCTTACAACATCGTATGAAACCATAACACTCCATAATAAACCTAATGAAATTGTCCAAGTCCTTTCAAGATCGTACGATAACATCAGGACTTGTTACGACACTGTATGCGACATTAGCAACATGAAAAGCAATTTATAATAATGTAGGACGCGTTACAACTTCTAAGAACACCTTACATCACCGTTCGAAAGATTAAAACTCCATAATAAACCTAATGAATTCCTCCGAGTCATTTAATCATCGTACGACAACTTAGAATATCTTACGACTCTGTATGCCACATTAGCACCTTGAAAAGCATGTTACTATAATGTACGATACTCACAACTCTTAACAACACCTTACAATACCGTAAGTAAACATTAAAATCCATAATAAACCTAATGAATTCGTCCGAGTCTTTTGAACATCGTATTACAAGTTAGGACATCTTTAGACTCTATATGACATATTAGCACGTTGAAAAGCACGTAAGTATGACGTAGGACGCCTTAAAGCTGCAAACAACACCTTACAACACCGTATGAAACCATAAAACTCCATAATAGACCTAATGAAATTGTCCAAGTCCTTTCAAGATCGTACGATAACATCAGGACTTGTTACGACACTGTATGCGACATTAGCAACATGAAAAGCAATTTATAATAATGTAGGACGCGTTACAACTTTTAAGAACACCTTACATCACCGTTCGAAAGATTAAAACTCCATAATAAACCTAATGAATTCCTCCGAGTCATTTAATCATCGTACGATAACTTAGAATATCTTACGACTCTGTATGCCACATTAGCACCTTGAAAAGCATGTTACTATAATGTACGATACTCACAACTCGTAACAACACCTTACAATACCGTAAGTAAACATTAAAATCCATAATAAACCTAATGAATTCGTCCGAGTCTTTTGAACATCGTATTACAAGTTAGGACATCTTTAGACTCTATATGACATATTAGCACGTTGAAAAGCACGTAAGTATGACGTAGGACGCCTTAAAGCTACAAACAACACCTTACAACACCGTATGAAACCATAAAACTCCATAATAAACCTAATGAAATTGTCCAAATCCTTTCAAGATCGTACGATAACATTAGGACTTGTTACGACACTGTATGCGACATTAGCAACATGAAAAGCAATTTATAATAATGTAGGACGCGTTACAACTTCTAAGAACACCTTACATCACAGTTCGAAAGATTAAAACTCCATAATAAACCTAATGAATTCATTAGAGTCATTTAATCATCGTACGACAACTTAGAATATCTTACAACTCTGTATGCCACTTTAGCACCTTGAAAAGCATGTTACTATAATGTACGACACCGCACAACTCCTAACAACACCTTACAATACCGTAAGTAAACATAAAATCCATAATAAACCTAATGAATTCGTCCGAGTCTTTTGAACATCGTATTACAAGTTAGGTCATCTTAAGAATCTGTATGACATATTAGCACGTTGAAAAGCACGTAAGTATGACGTAGGACGCCTTAAAGCTGCAAACAACACCTTACAACACCGTACGAAACCATAAAACTCCATAATAAACCTAATGAAATTGTCCAAGTCCTTTCAAGATCGTACGATAACATCAGGACTTGTTACGACACTGTATGCGACATTAGCAACATGAAAAGCAATTTATAATAATGTAGGACGCGTTACAACTTCTAAGAACACCTTACATCACAGTTCGAAAGATTAAAATTCCATAATAAACCTAATGAATTCATTCGAGTCATTTAATCATCGTACGACAACTTAGAATATCTTACAACTCTGTATGCCACTTTAGCACCTTGAAAAGCATGTTACTATAATGTACGACACCGCACAACTCCTAACAACACCTTACAATACCGTAAGTAAACATAAAATCCATAATAAACCTAATGAATTCGTCCGAGTCTTTTGAACATCGTATTACAAGTTAGGTCATCTTAAGAATCTGTATGACATATTAGCACGTTGAAAAGCACGTAAGTATGACGTAGGACGCCTTAAAGCTGCAAACAACACCTTACAACACCGTACGAAACCATAAAACTCCATAATAAACCTAATGAAATTGTCCAAGTCCTTTCAAGATCGTACGATAACATCAGGACTTGTTACGACACTGTATGCGATATTAGCAACATGAAAAGCAATTTATAATAATGTAGGACGCGTTACAACTTCTAAGAACACCTTACATCACTGTTCGAAAGATTAAAACTCCATAATAAACCTAATGAATTCCTCCGAGTCATTTAATCATCGTACGACAACTTAGAATATCTTACGACTCTGTATGCCACATTAGCACCTTGAAAAGCATGTTACTATAATGTACGATACTCACAACTCGTAACAACACCTTACAATACCGTAAGTAAACATTAAAATCCATAATAAACCTAATGAATTCGTCCGAGTCTTTTGAACATCGTATTACAAGTTAGGACATCTTTAGACTCTATATGACATATTAGCACGTTGAAAAGCACGTAAGTATGACGTAGGACGCCTTAAAGCTGCAAACAACACCTTACAACACCGTATGAAACCATAAAACTCCATATTAAACCTAATGAAATTGTCCAAGTCCTTTCAAGATCGTACGATAACATCAGGACTTGTTACGACACTGTATGCGACATTAGCAACATGAAAAGCAATTTATAATAATGTAGGACGCGTTACAACTTCTAAGAACACCTTACATCACCGTTCGAAAGATTAAAACTCCATAATAAACCTAATGAATTCCTCCGAGTCATTTAATCATCGTACGACAACTTAGAATATCTTACGACTCTGTATGCCACATTAGCACCTTGAAAAGCATGTTACTATAATGTACGATACTCACAACTCGTAACAACACCTTACAATACCGTAAGTAAACATTAAAATCCATAATAAACCTAATGAATTCGTCCGAGTCTTTTGAAGATCGTATTACAAGTTAGGAAATCTTTAGACTCTATTTGACATATTAGCACGTTGAAAAGCACGTAAGTATGACGTAGGACGCCTTAAAGCTGCAAACAACACCTTACAACACTGTATGAAACCATAAAACTCCATAATAAACCTAATGAAATTGTCCAAGTCCTTTCAAGATCGTACGATAACATCAGGACTTGTTACGACACTGTATGCGACATTAGCAACATGAAAAGCAATTTATAATAATGTAGGACGCGTTACAACTTCTAAGAACACCTTACATCACCGTTCGAAAGATTAAAACTCCATAATAAACCTAATGAATTCCTCCGAGTCATTTAATCATCGTACGATAACTTAGAATATCTTACGACTCTGTATGCCACATTAGCACCTTGAAAAGCATGTTACTATAATGTACGATACTCACAACTCGTAACAACACCTTACAATACCGTAAGTAAACATTAAAATCCATAATAAACCTAATGAATTCGTCCGAGTCTTTTGAACATCGTATTACAAGTTAGGACATCTTTAGACTCTATATGACATATTAGCACGTTGAAAAGCACGTAAGTATGACGTAGGACGCCTTAAAGCTACAAACAACACCTTACAACACCGTATGAAACCATAAAACTCCATAATAAACCTAATGAAATTGTCCAAATCCTTTCAAGATCGTACGATAACATTAGGACTTGTTACGACACTGTATGCGACATTAGCAACATGAAAAGCAATTTATAATAATGTAGGACGCGTTACAACTTCTAAGAACACCTTACATCACAGTTCGAAAGATTAAAACTCCATAATAAACCTAATGAATTCATTAGAGTCATTTAATCATCGTACGACAACTTAGAATATCTTACAACTCTGTATGCCACTTTAGCACCTTGAAAAGCATGTTACTATAATGTACGACACCGCACAACTCCTAACAACACCTTACAATACCGTAAGTAAACATAAAATCCATAATAAACCTAATGAATTCGTCCGAGTCTTTTGAACATCGTATTACAAGTTAGGTCATCTTAAGAATCTGTATGACATATTAGCACGTTGAAAAGCACGTAAGTATGACGTAGGACGCCTTAAAGCTGCAAACAACACCTTACAACACCGTACGAAACCATAAAACTCCATAATAAACCTAATGAAATTGTCCAAGTCCTTTCAAGATCGTACGATAACATCAGGACTTGTTACGACACTGTATGCGACATTAGCAACATGAAAAGCAATTTATAATAATGTAGGACGCGTTACAACTTCTAAGAACACCTTACATCACAGTTCGAAAGATTAAAATTCCATAATAAACCTAATGAATTCATTCGAGTCATTTAATCATCGTACGACAACTTAGAATATCTTACAACTCTGTATGCCACTTTAGCACCTTGAAAAGCATGTTACTATAATGTACGACACCGCACAACTCCTAACAACACCTTACAATACCGTAAGTAAACATAAAATCCATAATAAACCTAATGAATTCGTCCGAGTCTTTTGAACATCGTATTACAAGTTAGGTCATCTTAAGAATCTGTATGACATATTAGCACGTTGAAAAGCACGTAAGTATGACGTAGGACGCCTTAAAGCTGCAAACAACACCTTACAACACCGTACGAAACCATAAAACTCCATAATAAACCTAATGAAATTGTCCAAGTCCTTTCAAGATCGTACGATAACATCAGGACTTGTTACGACACTGTATGCGATATTAGCAACATGAAAAGCAATTTATAATAATGTAGGACGCGTTACAACTTCTAAGAACACCTTACATCACTGTTCGAAAGATTAAAACTCCATAATAAACCTAATGAATTCCTCCGAGTCATTTAATCATCGTACGACAACTTAGAATATCTTACGACTCTGTATGCCACATTAGCACCTTGAAAAGCATGTTACTATAATGTACGATACTCACAACTCGTAACAACACCTTACAATACCGTAAGTAAACATTAAAATCCATAATAAACCTAATGAATTCGTCCGAGTCTTTTGAACATCGTATTACAAGTTAGGACATCTTTAGACTCTATATGACATATTAGCACGTTGAAAAGCACGTAAGTATGACGTAGGACGCCTTAAAGCTGCAAACAACACCTTACAACACCGTATGAAACCATAAAACTCCATATTAAACCTAATGAAATTGTCCAAGTCCTTTCAAGATCGTACGATAACATCAGGACTTGTTACGACACTGTATGCGACATTAGCAACATGAAAAGCAATTTATAATAATGTAGGACGCGTTACAACTTCTAAGAACACCTTACATCACCGTTCGAAAGATTAAAACTCCATAATAAACCTAATGAATTCCTCCGAGTCATTTAATCATCGTACGACAACTTAGAATATCTTACGACTCTGTATGCCACATTAGCACCTTGAAAAGCATGTTACTATAATGTACGATACTCACAACTCGTAACAACACCTTACAATACCGTAAGTAAACATTAAAATCCATAATAAACCTAATGAATTCGTCCGAGTCTTTTGAAGATCGTATTACAAGTTAGGAAATCTTTAGACTCTATTTGACATATTAGCACGTTGAAAAGCACGTAAGTATGACGTAGGACGCCTTAAAGCTGCAAACAACACCTTACAACACTGTATGAAACCATAAAACTCCATAATAAACCTAATGAAATTGTCCAAGTCCTTTCAAGATCGTACGATAACATCAGGACTTGTTACGACACTGTATGCGACATTAGCAACATGAAAAGCAATTTATAATAATGTAGGACGCGTTACAACTTCTAAGAACACCTTACATCACCGTTCGAAAGATTAAAACTCCATAATAAACCTAATGAATTCCTCCGAGTCATTTAATCATCGTACGACAACTTAGAATATCTTACGACTCTGTATGCCACATTAGCACCTTGAAAAGCATGTTACTATAATGTACGATACTCACAACTCGTAACAACACCTTACAATACCGTAAGTAAACATTAAAATCCATAATAAACCTAATGAATTCGTCCGAGTCTTTTGAACATCGTATTACAAGTGAGGACATCTTTAGACTCTATATGACATATTAGCACGTTGAAAAGCACGTAAGTATGACGTAGGACGCCTTAAAGCTACAAACAACACCTTACAACACCGTATGAAACCATAAAACTCCATAATAAACCTAATGAAATTGTCCAAATCCTTTCAAGATCGTACGATAACATCAGGACTTGTTACGACACTGTATGCGACATTAGCAACATGAAAAGCAATTTATAATAATGTAGGACGCGTTACAACTTCTAAGAACACCTTACATCACAGTTCGAAAGATTAAAACTCCATAATAAACCTAATGAATTCATTCGAGTCATTTAATCATCGTACGACAACTTAGAATATCTTACAACTCTGTATGCCACTTTAGCACCTTGAAAAGCATGTTACTATAATGTACGACACCGCACAACTCCTAACAACACCTTACAATACCGTAAGTAAACATAAAATCCATAATAAATCTAATGAATTCGTCCGAGTCTTTTGAACATCGTATTACAAGTTAGGTCATCTTAAGAATCTGTATGACATATTAGCACGTTGAAAAGCACGTAAGTATGACGTAGGACGCCTTAAAGCTGCAAACAACACCTTACAACACCGTACGAAACCGTAAAACTCCATAATAAACCTAATGAAATTGTCCAAGTCCTTTCAAGATCGTACGATAACATCAGGACTTGTTACAACACTGTATGCGACATTAGCAACATGAAAAGCAATTTATAATAATGTAGGACGCGTTACAACTTCTAAGAACACCTTACATCACAGTTCGAAAGATTAAAACTCCATAATAAACCTAATGAATTCATTCGAGTCATTTAATCATCGTACGACAACTTAGAATATCTTACAACTCTGTATGCCACTTTAGCACCTTGAAAAGCATGTTACTATAATGTACGACACCGCACAACTCCTAACAACACCTTACAATACCGTAAGTAAACATTAAATCCATAATAAACCTAATGAATTCGTTCGAGTCTTTTGAACATCGTATTACAAGTTAGGTCATCTTAAGAATCTGTATGACATATTAGCACGTTGAAAAGCACGTAAGTATGACGTAGGACGCCTTAAAGCTGCAAACAACACCTTACAACACCGTACGAAACCATAAAACTCCATAATAAACCTAATGAAATTGTCCAAGTCCTTTCAAGATCGTACGATAACATCAGGACTTGTTACGACACTGTATGCGATATTAGCAACATGAAAAGCAATTTATAATAATGTAGGACGCGTTACAACTTCTAAGAACACCTTACATCACTGTTCGAAAGATTAAAACTCCATAATAAACCTAATGAATTCCTCCGAGTCATTTAATCATCGTACGACAACTTAGAATATCTTACAACTCTGTATGCCACATTAGCACCTTGAAAAGCATGTTACTATAATGTACGATACTCACAACTCGTAACAACACCTTACAATACCGTAAGTAAACATTAAAATCCATAATAAACCTAATGAATTCGTCCGAGTCTTTTGAACATCGTATTACAAGTTAGGACATCTTTAGACTCTATATGACATATTAGCACGTTGAAAAGCACGTAAGTATGACGTAGGACGCCTTAAAGCTGCAAACAACACCTTACAACACCGTATGAAACCATAAAACTCCATAATAAACCTAATGAAATTGTCCAAGTCCTTTCAAGATCGTACGATAACATCAGGACTTGTTACGACACTGTATGCGACATTAGCAACATGAAAAGCAATTTATAATAATGTAGGACGCGTTACAACTTCTAAGAACACCTTACATCACCGTTCGAAAGATTAAAACTCCATAATAAACCTAATGAATTCCTCCGAGTCATTTAATCATCGTACGACAACTTAGAATATCTTACGACTCTGTATGCCACATTAGCACCTTGAAAAGCATGTTACTATAATGTACGATACTCACAACTCGTAACAACACCTTACAATACCGTAAGTAAACATTAAAATCCATAATAAACCTAATGAATTCGTCCGAGTCTTTTGAAGATCGTATTACAAGTTAGGAAATCTTTAGACTCTATTTGACATATTAGCACGTTGAAAAGCACGTAAGTATGACGTAGGACGCCTTAAAGCTGCAAACAACACCTTACAACACTGTATGAAACCATAAAACTCAATAATAAACCTAATGAAATTGTCCAAGTCCTTTCAAGATCGTACGATAACATCAGGACTTGTTACGACACTGTATGCGACATTAGCAACATGAAAAGCAATTTATAATAATGTAGGACGCGTTATAACTTCTAAGAACACCTTACATCACCGTTCGAAAGATTAAAACTCCATAATAAACCTAATGAATTCCTCCGAGTCATTTAATCATCGTACGACAACTTAGAATATCTTACGACTCTGTATGCCACATTAGCACCTTGAAAAGCATGTTACTATAATGTACGATACTCACAACTCGTAACAACACCTTACAATACCGTAAGTAAACATTAAAATCCATAATAAACCTAATGAATTCGTCCGAGTCTTTTGAACATCGTATTACAAGTTAGGACATCTTTAGACTCTATATGACATATTAGCACGTTGAAAAGCACGTAAGTATGACGTAGGACGCCTTAAAGCTGCAAACAACACCTTACAACACCGTATGAAACCATAAAACTCCATAATAAACCTAATGAAATTGTCCAAGTCCTTTCAAGACCGTACGATAACATCAGGACTTGTTACGACACTGTATGCGACATTAGCAACATGAAAAGCAATTTATAATAATGTAGGACGCGTTACAACTTCTAAGAACACCTTACATCACCGTTCGAAAGATTAAAACTCCATAATAAACCTAATGAATTCCTCCGAGTCATTTAATCATCGTACGACAACTTAGAATATCTTACGACTCTGTATGCCACATTAGCACCTTGAAAAGCATGTTACTATAATGTACGATACTCACAACTCGTAACAACACCTTACAATACCGTAAGTAAACATTAAAATCCATAATAAACCTAATGAATTCGTCCGAGTCTTTTGAACATCGTATTACAAGTTAGGACATCTTTAGACTCTATATGACATATTAGCACGTTGAAAAGCACGTAAGTATGACATAGGACGCCTTAAAGCTGCAAACAACACCTTACAACACCGTATGAAACCATAAAACTCCATAATAGACCTAATGAAATTGTCCAAGTCCTTTCAAGATCGTACGATAACATCAGGACTTCTTACGACACTGTATGCGACATTAGCAACATGAAAAGCAATTTATAATAATGTAGGACGCGTTACAACTTCTAAGAACACCTTACATCACCGTTCGAAAGATTAAAACTCCATAATAAACCTAATGAATTCCTCCGAGTCATTTAATCATCGTACGACAACTTAGAATATCTTACGACTCTGTATGCCACATTAGCACCTTGAAAAGCATGTTACTATAATGTACGATACTCACAACTCGTAACAACACCTTACAATACCGTAAGTAAACATTAAAATCCATAATAAACCTAATGAATTCGTCCGAGTCTTTTGAACATCGTATTACAAGTTAGGACATCTTTAGACTCTATATGACATATTAGCACGTTGAAAAGCACGTAAGTATGACGTAGGACGCCTTAAAGCTGCAAACAACACCTTACAACACCGTATGAAACCATAAAACTCCATAATAGACATAATGAAATTGTCCAAGTCCTTTCAAGATCGTACGATAACATCAGGACTTCTTACGAAACTGTATGCGACATTAGCAACATGAAAAGCAATTTATAATAATGTAGGACGCGTTACAACTTCTAAGAACACCTTACATCACCGTTCGAAAGATTAAAACTCCATAATAAACCTAATGAATTCCTCCGAGTCATTTAATCATCGTACGACAACTTAGAATATCTTACCACTCTGTATGCCACATTAGCACCTTGAAAAGCATGTTACTATAATGTACGATACTCACAACTCGTAACAACACCTTACAATACCGTAAGTAAACATTAAAATCCATAATAAACCTAATGAATTCGTCCGAGTCTTTTGAACATCGTATTACAAGTTAGGACATCTTTAGACTCTATATGACATATTAGCACGTTGAAAAGCACGTAAGTATGACGGAGGACGCCTTAAAGCTCCAAACAACACATTACAACACCGTACGAAACCATAAAACTCCATAATAGATCTAATGAAATTGTCCAAGTCCTTTCAAGATCGTACGATAACATCAGGACTTGTTACGACACTGTATGCGACATTAGCAACATGAAAAGCAATTTATAATAATGTAGGAAGCGTTACAACTTCTAAGAACACCTTACATCACAGTTCGAAAGATTAAAACTCCATAATAAACCTAATGAATTCCTCCGAGTCATTTAATCATCGTACGACAACTTAGAATATCTTACGACTCTGTATGCCACATTAGCACCTTGAAAAGCATGTTACTATAATGTACGATACTCGCAACTCGTAACAACACCTTACAATACCGTAAGTAAACATTAAAATCCATAATAAACCTAATGAATTCGTCCAAGTCTTTTGAACATCGTATTACAAGTTAGGACATCTTTAGACTCTATATGACATATTTGCACGTTGAAAAGCACGTAAGTATGACGTAGGACGCCTTAAAGCTGCAAACAACACCTTACAACACCGTATGAAACCATAAAACTCCATAATAAACCTAATGAAATTGTCCAAGTCCTTTCAAGATCGTACGATAACATCAGGACTTGTTACGACATTGTATGCGACATTAGCAACATGAAAAGCAATTTATAATAATGTAGGACGCGTTACAACTTCTAAGAACACCTTACATCACCGTTCGAAAGATTAAAACTCCATAATAAACCTAATGAATTCCTCCGAGTCATTTAATCATCGTACGACAACTTAGAATATCTTACGACTCTGTATGCCACATTAGCACCTTGAAAAGCATGTTACTATAATGTACGATACTCACAACTCGTAACAACACCTTACAATACCGTAAGTAAACATTAAAATCCATAATAAACCTAATGAATTCGTCCGAGTCTTTTGAAGATCGTATTACAAGTTAGGAAATCTTTAGACTCTATTTGACATATTAGCACGTTGAAAAGCACGTAAGTATGACGTAGGACGCCTTAAAGCTGCAAACAACACCTTACAACACTGTATGAAACCATAAAACTCAATAATAAACCTAATGAAATTGTCCAAGTCCTTTCAAGATCGTACGATAACATCAGGACTTGTTACGACACTGTATGCGACATTAGCAACATGAAAAGCAATTTATAATAATGTAGGACGCGTTATAACTTCTAAGAACACCTTACATCACCGTTCGAAAGATTAAAACTCCATAATAAACCTAATGAATTCCTCCGAGTCATTTAATCATCGTACGACAACTTAGAATATCTTACGACTCTGTATGCCACATTAGCACCTTGAAAAGCATGTTACTATAATGTACGATACTCACAACTCGTAACAACACCTTACAATACCGTAAGTAAACATTAAAATCCATAATAAACCTAATGAATTCGTCCGAGTCTTTTGAACATCGTATTACAAGTTAGGACATCTTTAGACTCTATATGACATATTAGCACGTTGAAAAGCACGTAAGTATGACATAGGACGCCTTAAAGCTGCAAACAACACCTTACAACACCGTATGAAACCATAAAACTCCATAATAGACCTAATGAAATTGTCCAAGTCCTTTCAAGATCGTACGATAACATCAGGACTTCTTACGACACTGTATGCGACATTAGCAACATGAAAAGCAATTTATAATAATGTAGGACGCGTTACAACTTCTAAGAACACCTTACATCACCGTTCGAAAGATTAAAACTCCATAATAAACCTAATGAATTCCTCCGAGTCATTTAATCATCGTACGACAACTTAGAATATCTTACGACTCTGTATGCCACATTAGCACCTTGAAAAGCATGTTACTATAATGTACGATACTCACAACTCGTAACAACACCTTACAATACCGTAAGTAAACATTAAAATCCATAATAAACATAATGAATTCGTCCGAGTCTTTTGAACATCGTATTACAAGTTAGGACATCTTTAGACTCTATATGACATATTAGCACGTTGAAAAGCACGTAAGTATGACGTAGGACGCCTTAAAGCTGCAAACAACACCTTACAACACCGTATGAAACCATAAAACTCCATAATAGACATAATGAAATTGTCCAAGTCCTTTCAAGATCGTACGATAACATCAGGACTTCTTACGAAACTGTATGCGACATTAGCAACATGAAAAGCAATTTATAATAATGTAGGACGCGTTACAACTTCTAAGAACACCTTACATCACCGTTCGAAAGATTAAAACTCCATAATAAACCTAATGAATTCCTCCGAGTCATTTAATCATCGTACGACAACTTAGAATATCTTACCACTCTGTATGCCACATTAGCACCTTGAAAAGCATGTTACAATAATGTACGATACTCACAACTCGTAACAACACCTTACAATACCGTAAGTAAACATTAAAATCCATAATAAAGCTAATGAATTCGTCCGAGTCTTTTGAACATCGTATTACAAGTTAGGACATCTTTAGACTCTATATGACATATTAGCACGTTGAAAAGCACGTAAGTATGACGGAGGACGCCTTAAAGCTCCAAACAACACATTACAACACCGTACGAAACCATAAAACTCCATAATAGATCTAATGAAATTGTCCAAGTCCTTTCAAGATCGTACGATAACATCAGGACTTGTTACGACACTGTATGCGACATTAGCAACATGAAAAGCAATTTATAATAATGTAGGAAGCGTTACAACTTCTAAGAACACCTTACATCACAGTTCGAAAGATTAAAACTCCATAATAAACCTAATGAATTCCTCCGAGTCATTTAATCATCGTACGACAACTTAGAATATCTTACGACTCTGTATGCCACATTAGCACCTTGAAAAGCATGTTACTATAATGTACGATACTCACAACTCGTAACAACACCTTACAATACCGTAAGTAAACATTAAAATCCATAATAAACCTAATGAATTCGTCCGAGTCTTTTGAACATCGTATTACAAGTTAGGACATCTTTAGACTCTATATGACATATTAGCACGTTGAAAAGCACGTAAGTATGACGTAGGACGCCTTAAAGCTGCAAACAACACCTTACAACACCGTATGAAACCATAAAACTCCATAATAAACCTAATGAAATTGTCCAAGTCCTTTCAAGATCGTACGATAACATCAGGACTTGTTACGACACTGTATGCGACATTAGCAACATGAAAAGCAATTTATAATAATGTAGGACGCGTTACAACTTCTAAGAACACCTTACATCACCGTTCGAAAGATTAAAACTCCATAATAAACCTAATGAATTCCTCCGAGTCATTTAATCATCGTACGACAACTTAGAATATCTTACGACTCTGTATGCCACATTAGCACCTTGAAAAGCATGTTACTATAATGTACGATACTCACAACTCGTAACAACACCTTACAATACCGTAAGTAAACATTAAAATCCATAATAAACCTAATGAATTCGTCCGAGTCTTTTGAAGATCGTATTACAAGTTAGGAAATCTTTAGACTCTATTTGACATATTAGCACGTTGAAAAGCACGTAAGTATGACGTAGGACGCCTTAAAGCTGCAAACAACACCTTACAACACTGTATGAAACCATAAAACTCAATAATAAACCTAATGAAATTGTCCAAGTCCTTTCAAGATCGTACGATAACATCAGGACTTGTTACGACACTGTATGCGACATTAGCAACATGAAAAGCAATTTATAATAATGTAGGACGCGTTATAACTTCTAAGAACACCTTACATCACCGTTCGAAAGATTAAAACTCCATAATAAACCTAATGAATTCCTCCGAGTCATTTAATCATCGTACGACAACTTAGAATATCTTACGACTCTGTATGCCACATTAGCACCTTGAAAAGCATGTTACTATAATGTACGATACTCACAACTCGTAACAACACCTTACAATACCGTAAGTAAACATTAAAATCCATAATAAACCTAATGAATTCGTCCGAGTCTTTTGAACATCGTATTACAAGTTAGGACATCTTTAGACTCTATATGACATATTAGCACGTTGAAAAGCACGTAAGTATGACGTAGGACGCCTTAAAGCTGCAAACAACACCTTACAACACCGTATGAAACCATAAAACTCCATAATAAACCTAATGAAATTGTCCAAGTCCTTTCAAGATCGTACGATAACATCAGGACTTGTTACGACACTGTATGCGACATTAGCAACATGAAAAGCAATTTATAATAATGTAGGACGCGTTACAACTTCTAAGAACACCTTACATCACAGTTCGAAAGATTAAAACTCCATAATAAACCTAATGAATTCCTCCGAGTCATTTAATCATCGTACGACAACTTAGAATATCTTACGACTCTGTATGCCACATTAGCACCTTGAAAAGCATGTTACTATAATGTACGATACTCACAACTCGTAACAACACCTTACAATACCGTAAGTAAACATTAAAATCCATAATAAACCTAATGAATTCGTCCGAGTCTTTTGAACATCGTATTACAAGTTTGGACATCTTTAGACTCTATATGACATATTAGCACGTTGAAAAGCACGTAAGTATGACGTAGGACGCCTTAAAGCTGCAAACAACACCTTACAACACCGTATGAAACCATAAAACTCCATAATAAACCTAATGAAATTGTCCAAGTCCTTTCAAGATCGTACGATAACATCAGGACTTGTTACGACACTGTATGCGACATTAGCAACATGAAAAGCAATTTATAATAATGTAGGACGCGTTACAACTTCTAAGAACACCTTACATCACCGTTCGAAAGATTAAAACTCCATAATAAACCTAATGAATTCCTCCGAGTCATTTAATCATCGTACGACAACTTAGAATATCTTACGACTCTGTATGCCACATTAGCACCTTGAAAAGCATGTTACTATAATGTACGATACTCACAACTCGTAACAACACCTTACAATACCGTAAGTAAACATTAAAATCCATAATAAACCTAATGAATTCGTCCGAGTCTTTTGAAGATCGTATTACAAGTTAGGAAATCTTTAGACTCTATTTGACATATTAGCACGTTGAAAAGCACGTAAGTATGACGTAGGACGCCTTAAAGCTGCAAACAACACCTTACAACACTGTATGAAACCATAAAACTCAATAATAAACCTAATGAAATTGTCCAAGTCCTTTCAAGATCGTACGATAACATCAGGACTTGTTACGACACTGTATGCGACATTAGCAACATGAAAAGCAATTTATAATAATGTAGGACGCGTTATAACTTCTAAGAACACCTTACATCACCGTTCGAAAGATTAAAACTCCATAATAAACCTAATGAATTCCTCCGAGTCATTTAATCATCGTACGACAACTTAGAATATCTTACGACTCTGTATGCCACATTAGCACCTTGAAAAGCATGTTACTATAACGTACGATACTCACAACTCGTAACAACACCTTACAATACCGTAAGTAAACATTAAAATCCATAATAAACCTAATGAATTCGTCCGAGTCTTTTGAACATCGTATTACAAGTTAGGACATCTTTAGACTCTATATGACATATTAGCACGTTGAAAAGCACGTAAGTATGACGTAGGACGCCTTAAAGCTGCAAACAACACCTTACAACACCGTATGAAACCATAAAACTCCATAATAAACCTAATGAAATTGTCCAAGTCCTTTCAAGATCGTACGATAACATCAGGACTTGTTACGACACTGTATGCGACATTAGCAACATGAAAAGCAATTTATAATAATGTAGGACGCGTTACAACTTCTAAGAACACCTTACATCACCGTTCGAAAGATTAAAACTCCATAATAAACCTAATGAATTCCTCCGAGTCATTTAATCATCGTACGACAACTTAGAATATCTTACGACTCTGTATGCCACATTAGCACCTTGAAAAGCATGTTACTATAATGTACGATACTCACAACTCGTAACAACACCTTACAATACCGTAAGTAAACATTAAAATCCATAATAAACCTAATGAATTCGTCCGAGTCTTTTGAACATCGTATTACAAGTTAGGACATCTTTAGACTCTATATGACATATTAGCACGTTGAAAAGCACGTAAGTATGACATAGGACGCCTTAAAGCTGCAAACAACACCTTACAACACCGTATGAAACCATAAAACTCCATAATAGACCTAATGAAATTGTCCAAGTCCTTTCAAGATCGTACGATAACATCAGGACTTCTTACGACACTGTATGCGACATTAGCAACATGAAAAGCAATTTATAATAATGTAGGACGCGTTACAACTTCTAAGAACACCTTACATCACCGTTCGAAAGATTAAAACTCCATAATAAACCTAATGAATTCCTCCGAGTCATTTAATCATCGTACGACAACTTAGAATATCTTACCACTCTGTATGCCACATTAGCACCTTGAAAAGCATGTTACTATAATGTACGATACTCACAACTCGTAACAACACCTTACAATACCGTAAGTAAACATTAAAATCCATAATAAACCTAATGAATTCGTCCGAGTCTTTTGAACATCGTATTACAAGTTAGGACATCTTTAGACTCTATATGACATATTAGCACGTTGAAAAGCACGTAAGTATGACATAGGACGCCTTAAAGCTGCAAACAACACCTTACAACACCGTATGAAACCATAAAACTCCATAATAGACCTAATGAAATTGTCCAAGTCCTTTCAAGATCGTACGATAACATCAGGACTTCTTACGACACTGTATGCGACATTAGCAACATGAAAAGCAATTTATAATAATGTAGGACGCGTTACAACTTCTAAGAACACCTTACATCACCGTTCGAAAGATTAAAACTCCATAATAAACCTAATGAATTCCTCCGAGTCATTTAATCATCGTACGACAACTTAGAATATCTTACCACTCTGTATGCCACATTAGCACCTTGAAAAGCATGTTACTATAATGTACGATACTCACAACTCGTAACAACACCTTACAATACCGTAAGTAAACATTAAAATCCATAATAAACCTAATGAATTCGTCCGAGTCTTTTGAACATCGTATTACAAGTTAGGACATCTTTAGACTCTATATGACATATTAGCACGTTGAAAAGCACGTAAGTATGACGGAGGACGCCTTAAAGCTCCAAACAACACATTACAACACCGTACGAAACCATAAAACTCCATAATAGATCTAATGAAATTGTCCAAGTCCTTTCAAGATCGTACGATAACATCAGGACTTGTTACGACACTGTATGCGACATTAGCAACATGAAAAGCAATTTATAATAATGTAGGAAGCGTTACAACTTCTAAGAACACCTTACATCACAGTTCGAAAGATTAAAACTCCATAATAAACCTAATGAATTCCTCCGAGTCATTTAATCATCGTACGACAACTTAGAATATCTTACGACTCTGTATGCCACATTAGCACCTTGAAAAGCATGTTACTATAATGTACGATACTAACAACTCGTAACAACACCTTACAATACCGTAAGTAAACATTAAAATCCATAATAAACCTAATGAATTCGTCCGAGTATTTTGAACATCGTATTACAAGTTAGGACATCTTTAGACTCTATATGACATATTAGCACGTTGAAAAGCACGTAAGTATGACGGAGGACGCCTTAAAGCTCCAAACAACACATTACAACACCGTACGAAACCATAAAACTCCATAATAGATCTAATGAAATTGTCCAAGTCCTTTCAAGATCGTACGATAACATCAGGACTTGTTACGACACTGTATGCGACATTAGCAACATGAAAAGCAATTTATAATAATGTAGGAAGCGTTACAACTTCTAAGAACACCTTACATCACAGTTCGAAAGATTAAAACTCCATAATAAACCTAATGAATTCCTCCGAGTCATTTAATCATCGTACGACAACTTAGAATATCTTACGACTCTGTATGCCACATTAGCACCTTGAAAAGCATGTTACTATAATGTACGATACTCACAACTCGTAACAACACCTTACAATACCGTAAGTAAACATTAAAATCCATAATAAACCTAATGAATTCGTCCGAGTCTTTTGAAGATCGTATTACAAGTTAGGAAATCTTTAGACTCTATTTGACATATTAGCACGTTGAAAAGCACGTAAGTATGACGTAGGACGCCTTAAAGCTGCAAACAACACCTTACAACACCGTATGAAACCATAAAACTCCATAATAAACCTAATGAAATTGTCCAAGTCCTTTCAAGATCGTACGATAACATCAGGACTTGTTACGACACTGTATGCGACATTAGCAACATGAAAAGCAATTTATAATAATGTAGGACGCGTTACAACTTCTAAGAACACCTTACATCACCGTTCGAAAGATTAAAACTCCATAATAAACCTAATGAATTCCTCCGAGTCATTTAATCATCGTACGACAACTTAGAATATCTTACGACTCTGTATGCCACATTAGCACCTTGAAAAGCATGTTACTATAATGTACGATACTCACAACTCGTAACAACACCTTACAATACCGTAAGTAAACATTAAAATCCATAATAAACCTAATGAATTCGTCCGAGTCTTTTGAACATCGTATTACAAGTTAGGACATCTTTAGACTCTATATGACATATTAGCACGTTGAAAAGCACGTAAGTATGATGGAGGACGCCTTAAAGCTCCAAACAACACATTACAACACCGTACGAAACCATAAAACTCCATAATAGATCTAATGAAATTGTCCAAGTCCTTTCAAGATCGTACGATAACATCAGGACTTGTTACGACACTGTATGCGACATTAGCAACATGAAAAGCAATTTATAATAATGTAGGACGCGTTACAACTTCTAAGAACACCTTACATCACAGTTCGAAAGATTAAAACTCCATAATAAACCTAATGAATTCCTCCGAGTCATTTAATCATCGTACGACAACTTAGAATATCTTACGACTCTGTATGCCACATTAGCACCTTGAAAAGCATGTTACTATAATGTACGATACTCACAACTCGTAACAACACCTTACAATACCGTAAGTAAACATTAAAATCCATAATAAACCTAATGAATTCGTCCGAGTCTTTTGAAGATCGTATTACAAGTTAGGAAATCTTTAGACTCTAATTGACATATTAGCACGTTGAAAAGCACGTAAGTATGACGTAGGACGCCTTAAAGCTGCAAACAACACCTTTCAACACCGTATGAAAACATAAAACTCCATAATAAACCTAATGAAATTGTCCAAGTCCTTTCAAGATCGTACGATAACATCAGGACTTGTTACGACACTGTATGTGACATTAGCAACATGAAAAGCAATTTATAATAATGTAGGACGCGTTACAACTTCTAAGAACACCTTACATCACCGTTCGAAAGATTAAAACCCCATAATAAACCTAATGAATTCCTCCGAGCCATTTAATCATCGTACGACGACTTAGAATATCTTACGACTCTGTATGCCACATTAGCACCTTGAAAAGCATGTTACTATAATGTACGATACTCACAACTCGTAACAACACCTTACAATACCGTAAGTAAACATTAAAATCCATAATAAACCTAATGAATTCGTCCGAGTCTTTTGAAGATCGTATTACAAGTTAGGAAATCTTTAGACTCTATTTGACATATTAGCACGTTGAAAAGCACGTAAGTATGACGTAGGACGCCTTAAAGCTGCAAACAACACCTTACAACACCGTATGAAACCATAAAACTCCATAATAAACCTAATGAAATTGTCCAAGTCCTTTCAAGATCGTACGATAACATCAGGACTTGTTACGACACTGTATGCGACATTAGCAACATGAAAAGCAATTTATAATAATGTAGGACGCGTTACAACTTCTAAGAACACCTTACATCACCGTTCGAAAGATTAAAACTCCATAATAAACCTAATGAATTCCTCCGAGTCATTTAATCATCGTACGACAACTTAGAATATCTTACGACTCTGTATGCCACATTAGCACCTTGAAAAGCATGTTACTATAATGTACGATACTCACAACTCGTAACAACACCTTACAATACCGTAAGTAAACATTAAAATCCATAATAAACCTAATGAATTCGTCCGAGTCTTTTGAACATCGTATTACAAGTTAGGACATCTTTAGACTCTATATGACATATTAGCACGTTGAAAAGCACGTAAGTATGATGGAGGACGCCTTAAAGCTCCAAACAACACATTACAACACCGTACGAAACCATAAAACTCCATAATAGATCTAATGAAATTGTCCAAGTCCTTTCAAGATCGTACGATAACATCAGGACTTGTTACGACACTGTATGCGACATTAGCAACATGAAAAGCAATTTATAATAATGTAGGACGCGTTACAACTTCTAAGAACACCTTACATCACAGTTCGAAAGATTAAAACTCCATAATAAACCTAATGAATTCCTCCGAGTCATTTAATCATCGTACGACAACTTAGAATATCTTACGACTCTGTATGCCACATTAGCACCTTGAAAAGCATGTTACTATAATGTACGATACTCACAACTCGTAACAACACCTTACAATACCGTAAGTAAACATTAAAATCCATAATAAACCTAATGAATTCGTCCGAGTCTTTTGAAGATCGTATTACAAGTTAGGAAATCTTTAGACTCTAATTGACATATTAGCACGTTGAAAAGCACGTAAGTATGACGTAGGACGCCTTAAAGCTGCAAACAACACCTTTCAACACCGTATGAAAACATAAAACTCCATAATAAACCTAATGAAATTGTCCAAGTCCTTTCAAGATCGTACGATAACATCAGGACTTGTTACGACACTGTATGTGACATTAGCAACATGAAAAGCAATTTATAATAATGTAGGACGCGTTACAACTTCTAAGAACACCTTACATCACCGTTCGAAAGATTAAAACCCCATAATAAACCTAATGAATTCCTCCGAGCCATTTAATCATCGTACGACGACTTAGAATATCTTACGACTCTGTATGCCACATTAGCACCTTGAAAAGCATGTTACTATAATGTACGATACTCACAACTCGTAACAACACCTTACAATACCGTAAGTAAACATTAAAATCCATAATAAACCTAATGAATTCGTCCGAGTCTTTTGAAGATCGTATTACAAGTTAGGAAATCTTTAGACTCTATTTGACATATTAGCACGTTGAAAAGCACGTAAGTATGACGTAGGACGCCTTAAAGCTGCAAACAACACCTTACAACACCGTATGAAACCATAAAACTCCATAATAAACCTAATGAAATTGTCCAAGTCCTTTCAAGATCGTACGATAACATCAGGACTTGTTACGACACTGTATGCGACATTAGCAACATGAAAAGCAATTTATAATAATGTAGGACGCGTTACAACTTCTAAGAACACCTTACATCACCGTTCGAAAGATTAAAACTCCATAATAAACCTAATGAATTCCTCCGAGTCATTTAATCATCGTACGACAACTTAGAATATCTTACGACTCTGTATGCCACATTAGCACCTTGAAAAGCATGTTACTATAATGTACGATACTCACAACTCATAACAACACCTTACAATACCGTAAGTAAACATTAAAATCCATAATAAACCTAATGAATTCGTCTGAGTCTTTTGAACATCGTATTACAAGTTAGGACATCTTTAGACTCTATATGACATATTAGCACGTTGAAAAGCACGTAAGTATGACGGAGGACGCCTTAAAGCTCCAAACAACACATTACAACACCGTACGAAACCATAAAACTCCATAATAGATCTAATGAAATTGTCCAAGTCCTTTCAAGATCGTACGATAACATCAGGACTTGTTACGACACTGTATGCGACATTAGCAACATGAAAAGCAATTTAAAATAATGTAGGACGCGTTACAACTTCTAAGAACACCTTACATCACAGTTCGAAAGATTAAAACTCCATAATAAACCTAATGAATTCCTCCGAGTCATTTAATCATCGTACGACAACTTAGAATATCTTACGACTCTGTATGCCACATTAGCACCTTGAAAAGCATGTTACTATAATGTACGATACTCACAACTCGTAACAACACCTTACAATACCGTAAGTAAACATTAAAATCCATAATAAACCTAATGAATTCGTCCGAGTGTTTTGAAGATCGTATTACAAGTTAGGAAATCTTTAGACTCTAATTGACATATTAGCACGTTGAAAAGCACGTAAGTATGACGTAGGACGCCTTAAAGCTGCAAACAACACCTTTCAACACCGTATGAAAACATAAAACTCCATAATAAACCTAATGAAATTGTCCAAGTCCTTTCAAGATCGTACGATAACATCAGGACTTGTTACGACACTGTATGTGACATTAGCAACATGAAAAGCAATTTATAATAATGTAGGACGCGTTACAACTTCTAAGAACACCTTACATCACCGTTCGAAAGATTAAAACTCCATAATAAACCTAATGAATTCCTCCGAGTCATTTAATCATCGTACGACAACTTAGAATATCTTACGACTCTGTATGCCACATTAGCACCTTGAAAAGCATGTTACTATAATGTACGATACTCACAACTCGTAACAACACCTTACAATACCGTAAGTAAACATTAAAATCCATAATAAACCTAATGAATTCGTCCGAGTCTTTTGAAGATCGTATTACAAGTTAGGAAATCTTTAGACTCTATTTGACATATTAGCACGTTGAAAAGCACGTAAGTATGACGTAGGACGCCTTAAAGCTGCAAACAACACCTTACAACACCGTATGAAACCATAAAACTCCGTAATAAACCTAATGAAATTGTCCAAGTCCTTTCAAGATCGTACGATAACATCAGGACTTATTACGACACTGTATGCGACATTAGCAACATGAAAAGCAATTTATAATAATGTAGGACGCATTACAACTTCTAAGAACACCTTACATCACAGTTCGAAAGATTAAAACTCCATAATAAACCTAATGAATTCATTCGAGTCATTTAATCATCGTACGACAACTTAGAATATCTTACGACTCTGTATGCCACTTTAGCACCTTGAAAAGCATGTTACTATAATGTACGATACTCACAACTCGTAACAACACCTTACAATACCGTAAGTAAACATTAAAATCCATAATAAACCTAATGAATTCGTCCGAGTCTTTTGAAGATCGTATTACAAGTTAGGAAATCTTTAGACTCTAATTGACATATTAGCACGTTGAAAAGCATGTAAGTATGACGTAGGACGCCTTAAAGCTGCAAACAACACCTTTCAACACCGTATGAAAACATAAAACTCCATAATAAACCTAATGAAATTGTCCAAGTCCTTTCAAGATCGTACGATAACATCAGGACTTGTTACGACACTGTATGTGACATTAGCAACATGAAAAGCAATTTATAATAATGTAGGACGCGTTACAACTTCTAAGAACACCTTACATCACCGTTCGAAAGATTAAAACTCCATAATAAACCTAATGAATTCCTCCGAGTCATTTAATCATCGTACGACAACTTAGAATATCTTACGACTCTGTATGCCACATTAGCACCTTGAAAAGCATGTTACTATAATGTACGATACTCACAACTCGTAACAACACCTTACAATACCGTAAGTAAACATTAAAATCCATAATAAACCTAATGAATTCGTCCGAGTCTTTTGAAGATCGTATTACAAGTTAGGAAATCTTTAGACTCTATTTGACATATTAGCACGTTGAAAAGCACGTAAGTATGACGTAGGACGCCTTAAAGCTGCAAACAACACCTTACAACACCGTATGAAACCATAAAACTCCATAATAAACCTAATGAAATTGTCCAAGTCCTTTCAAGATCGTACGATAACATCAGGACTTATTACGACACTGTATGCGACATTAGCAACATGAAAAGCAATTTATAATAATGTAGGACGCATTACAACTTCTAAGAACACCTTACATCACAGTTCGAAAGATTAAAACTCCATAATAAACCTAATGAATTCATTCGAGTCATTTAATCATCGTACGACAACTTAGAATATCTTACGACTCTGTATGCCACTTTAGCACCTTGAAAAGCATGTTACTATAATGTACGATACTCACAACTCGTAACAACACCTTACAATACCGTAAGTAAACATTAAAATCCATAATAAACCTAATGAATTCGTTCGAGTCTTTTGAAGATCGTATTACAAGTTAGGAAATCTTTAGACTCTAATTGACATATTAGCACGTTGAAAAGCATGTAAGTATGACGTAGGACGCCTTAAAGCTGCAAACAACACCTTACAACACCGTATGAAACCATAAAACTCCATAATAAACCTAATGAAATTGTCCAAGTCCTTTCAAGATCGTACGATAACATCAGGACTTGTTACGACACTGTATACGACATTAGCAACATGAAAAGCAATTTATAATAATGTAGGACGCGTTACAACTTCTAAGAACACCTTACATCACCGTTCGAAAGATTAAAACTCCATAATAAACCTAATGAATTCCTCCGAGTCATTTAATCATCGTACGACAACTTAGAATATCTTACGACTCTGTATGCCACATTAGCACCTTGAAAAGCATGTTACTATAATGTACGATACTCACAACTCTTAACAACACCTTACAATACCGTAAGTAAATATTAAAATCCATAATAAACCTAATGAATTCGTCCGAGTCTTTTGAACATCGTATTACAAGTTAGGACATCTTTAGACTCTATATGACATATTAGCACGTTGAAAAGCACGTAAGTATGACGTAGGACGCCTTACAGCTGCAAACAACACCTTACAACACCGTATGAAACCATAAAACTCCATAATAAACCTAATGAAATTGTCCAAGTCCTTTCAAGATCGTACGATAACATCAGGACTTGTTACGACACTGTATGCGACATTAGCAACATGAAAAGCAATTTATAATAATGTAGGACGCGTTACAACTTCTAAGAACACCTTACATCACCATTCGAAAGATTAAAACTCCATAATAAACCTAACGAATTCCTCCGAGTCATTTAATCATCGTACGACAACTTAGAATATCTTACGACTCTGTATGCCACATTAGCACCTTGAAAAGCATGTTACTATAATGTAAGATACTCACAACTCGTAACAACACCTTACAATACCGTAAGTAAACATTAAAATCCATAATAAACCTAATGAATTCGTCCGAGTCTTTTGAACATCGTATTACAAGTTAGGACATCTTTAGACTCTATATGACATATTAGCACGTTGAAAAGCACGTAAGTATGACGTAGGACGCCTTAAAGCTACAAACAACACCTTACAACACCGTATGAAACCATAAAACTTCATAATAAACCTAATGAAATTGTCCAAGTCCTTTCAAGATCGTACGATAACATCAGGACTTGTTACGACACTGTATGCGACATTAGCAACATGAAAAGCAATTTATAATAATGTACGACGCGTTACAACTTCTAAGAACACCTTACATCACAGTTCGAAAGATTAAAACTCCATAATAAACCTAATGAACTCATTCGAGTCATTTAATCATCGTACGACAACTTAGAATATCTTACGACTCTATATGCCACTTTAGCACCTTGAAAAGCATGTTACTATAATGTACGACACCTCACAACTCCTAACAACACCTTACAATACCGTAAGTAAACATAAAATCCATAATAAACCTAATGAATTCGTCCGAGTCCTTTGAACATCGTATTACAAGTTAGGTCATCTTAAGAATCTGTATGACATATTAGCACGTTGAAAAGCACGTAAGTATGACGTAGGACGCCTTAAAGCTGCAAACAACACCTTACAACACCGTACGAAACCATAAAACTCCATAATAAACCTAATGAAATTGTCCAAGTCCTTTCAAGATCGTACGATAACATCAGGACTTGTTACGACATTGTATGCGATATTAGCAACATGAAAAGCAATTTATAATAATGTAGGACGCGTTACAACTTCTAAGAACACCTTACATCACCGTTCGAAAGATTAAAATTCCATAATAAACCTAATGAATTCCTCCGAGTCATTTAATCATCGTACGACAACTTAGAAAATCTTACGACTCTGTATGCCACTTTAGCACCTTGAAAAGCATGTTACTATAATGTACGACACCTCACAACTCCTAACAACACCTTACAATACCGTAAGTAAACATAAAATCCATAATAAACCTAATGAATTCGTCCGAGTCCTTTGAACATCGTATTACAAGTTAGGTCATCTTAAGAATCTGTATGACATATTAGCACGTTGAAAAGCACGTAAGTATGACGTAGGACGCCTTAAAGCTGCAAACAACACCTTACATCACTGTACGAAACCATAAAACTCCATAATAAACCTAATGAAATTGTCCAAGTCCTTTCAAGATCGTACGATAACATCAGGACTTGTTACGACACTGTATGCGATATTAGCAACATGAAAAGCAATTTATAATAATGTAGGACGCGTTACAACTTCTAAGAACACCTTACATCACCGTTCGAAAGATTAAAACTCCATAATAAACCTAATGAATTCCTCCGAGTCATTTAATCATCGTACGACAACTTAGAAAATCTTACGACTCTGTATGTGTCACACCCCCAACTTGGCGGAAACTCGAGGGCGTGACGTCATGGGATGTTATGAACACATGGTGTAACAAAAGATCTTACTACATTCCATTTAAGCGTACATGACATCCAAAATGGCTACAATGTATTAGGGTACATATTTAAAAGATTATAACGCATTTGCTTAGATAATCCTACGCCTATGCTTCAAAATCTTTCTATGTGCCCTAGTATGCCATTTCCAAAAGTTCCACACCTACTTGATTTAATTTCCTGAAAAACATGTCAGAAAATGGGTCAACATAAAGTTGGTGAGCTCGTAGAGTTTAGAGACTCGATAAACAAAAGTAATCAAAGTTTGGATAATGATCATAATCAGTTCATAATATAATTTATGTAATAGTAACACATAGTCGGCTGATAATTATTACCATGAGCCCACAATCCTCAACCAAATGACAAGTGTAATAAGTATAAGATCTTGAGCAAATATCTATCACGAATATTTGCAAGCAAATAAGGATGGAAATAATCATTCAACATTTGTTGACCGTGGATTTACGCGTTCCAATCAGTCGGGTGAATGGGGATTGTCAATCCCGATAGTACTATCAATATTAATCCATAGGCTACATCCAGTAGCTAAGAGGTTGTGTTCGAGTAGAACAAGATCTTAAAGAGTGTGATATTCAGTTAGCTCATGAAATACATTATCTGGTTTACTAGTGCACATACATAAAGTAATAAGATTCAGAAGAAGAAAAGTAAGTTTGAGTAACATGTTTTTCCCCCAAAAGAGTAAAAATAGTAAAAAGGGGCTACGAGAACTCACTGTCGATTAGCAGAGAACGATTTGAGCAAATGATTAAGTGGGTGGTAACGAACACGACCTACAGTACACAAGAGTTTGGCACATGGTTATTGCCCATGATTATAAGTTTGACCAAGTCTCAAGTTCCAAGTTGGTAGTCTCTTTTAGTTGTATCTTTGAATTGTGTTGACGTTTAGGGATCTTATAATTTGTTCATAAAATGTTAGTGATTTTAAGTGGAGGGTGAGAGTAGTAATATGTTCATTTATTTAAAGTTTATATTTGTAATATGTCGTTTCATGTGTTATATCTGGCATCGTTTTAGTTGACTAATTGCGCTAAGTAAAACTTGAGATTTTTACCATACCTTTATATGTATTTTAACATATTAGAAACTTGACGGTTCTTATTTAATAGTTTAGTCGAGGACCTCAAATTTATTTATTTGTTGACAAAGGTTCGTCACATTTTGCTGTTGGACTTATTAAAGTATTCAGGTTGGTTGAGTGTCCAAATCTTACCCTTGTGAGGACAAGTTACATGGGTTTTAAAGTTAACACATAAAGCTAACTTTTAAAAGAAGAATCAAGTCATTTGAGTAAAAATTGAGAGAGTAGTGTCACTTTAAAGTTGACTTAAACATGCTGCCAAAATCGACAGTTCTGACCTTCTGTTTTGTAACTATCTTTTCGGGTATCAAATCACCTCTAAAAATTATGAGACCACTTGGGTTGGAAAGATAAAAGTCTGAACTATATTTTAGACTCCAGAAACGTGTAGTTTCATCAAGTTTTGGCCGAGATAAGACCTCCTAAAGTTGACCTATATATTCTGTCAGCTTTTATATTTTTTTTAATAAGGTACAACTTTTAGATCTTAATGTTTAGTGTGTATTAGCAATGTCTTTGGGGTTAAGCCAATGTGTTATGAGGATGTGTTTGTTATCATTATTATGCTCATCTTTACAAGTCTCACACAAATATAAACATGACCTCAAGTTACTTATAGAAAATGTTTTTGAACATTACACTTTGTTAGTGTGTCTAAATTTTGGTTTGATTGTTTGCCTTGTCAACCATGGCTTTTATGTCATCAAACCAACCTTTAGACGTATCTAGTCGTGAGATCTCGGTTATAAGTAGACCATGTCTACCAATGGCCATTTTGCACCCGAGCTTGGCGACGTTGATACGATTTGAGTGAAGATATGTCTTGTTTTCCAAGACCTTTGTGTTATCACTTCAAATCTTGCCATTTTTCTTGTGTTGGAGGTTTGTCTTGTCTTTTCCAAGACCCATTTAGAACCAACATCATGATCTAGAGGGGAAGAAGAAGAATTTTTTTTTTATGAAAACTTATATATTTTCTTTTTGTGCGTTTGTGGTTGCTAACCATAGTTCATCACGTTTGTTTGTATCCTTCGAGTTACCATTTCTTTGAGCATAGTTTTGGTGTCAGTTTTGTTGTGGACTTTTATTATACCAACTTAGTGTCTTGAGGGTTAGTGAAAACATAGGATTTAGTTAAGAAAATGAAGTTAGTGTTTTACCGAACGTTGGGGCTAGAACGAAGGATGATGGAGGGTGTTGTGCTTGACTTCGTGGCTTCGTCTTGGTTCCTTTTTCCTCGTCCGATCAGCAGCACACAAGGGGGGGGACGGTTTGGGTGTGTGTGTGTGTTTGAGAGAGTGTTAGCAATCTTGTGGGAAAATAAGCAACCAAGCCCCTCCTTATATAGTGTTTAGAAAAGTTGTTGTCCATTGGTTTCAAGTGTTATGTTAATCCCTTGTGTATTAGCCATAAGTTAATGAAATCTTGGAGACAACTAGTGACATGAAGTTGATGGGTTGGTGGTGATGGTGATGGGCGACGGCTATGGGGGTAGGGAAGGAGGTGAAGAAGCAAAGTGGTACAAGGTCATGATGGTTGGTGGTGGTGTTAGTGGTTTAAGGTTTCGGTTGGTTTAGTTGATAAGTAAACGTGGAGTTTTTGTTAGTCTTTACTTGTGGTAGTTCGGTTTTTATTTTGGGTGATTGATTATATGTAGTTTTTATGTTTTGCTTGCATGGGTGTTTCATACGTGTATATATATATATATATATATATATATATATATATATATATATATATATATATATATATATATATATATATATATATATATATATATATATATATATACCCCCACACATGCATATTTGCATGTGTATATGTTTTGCATGGTTACTTCCACAATTTATTTTGAGGAAGACTTTAAGTCGGATTTTGTAGAGTAATAATTCATATTACTCTATTACGTTTAGTGTGGTCGAGTCGTGGTTCCCAAAGTTTTGTTTACAAATCGACAGGGTTCGTTACGTGTGACGAAATAAATATTTCTCACATAAAAGAAATAAAAAGTTAAATTAGTACCTAAAATACGGGATGTTACAGTCTCCCCTGGTTAAGAGGATTTCGTCCCGAAATTAGTTAGTGGATGTGGTCGCAGTTTTAGTCGTGAAGAGTTGTGGGTACTTTCGTTTCATGTGATCTTCACGTTCCCATGTGAATTCCGGGCCACGCCTGGAATTCCACCGAACTTTTACGAATGGTATGCGACTTCGCTTTAGTTTCTTAACTTCGCGATCTAAGATTTCGACAGGCTCTTCAATGAAGTGAAGTTTATCGTCGATACGAACTTCATCGAGCGGTATTATCACCGGATCATCGGTGAGACACTTTTTCAAATTTGATACGTGGAATACATCGTGTACACCATTGAGTTCCTGTGGAAGTCTTAACCGGTAGGCGACCGGTCCGATTCTTTCCACTACTTCGAATGGTCCAACGTATCGAGGAGCGAGTTTTCCTTTCTTAACAAATCTGACAACGCCCTTCCAAGGAGAAACCTTGAGTAGGACCATGTCACCGATCTGGAATTCTAGTGGCTTTCGTCTCCGGTTTGCGTAACTCTCTTGGCGATCTCGGGAGGCACGCATTTTCTCCTTGATCTGAGCTATTTTGTCGGTGGTCTCTTGTATAATTTCAGGGCCTGTTATTTGGCTGTCGCCAACCTCCGTCCAACAGATAGAGGACCGACATTTCCTACCATAGAGTGCCTCAAAAGGCGCGCACTTGATACTGGTGTGGTAACTATTGTTGTAAGAAAATTCAATTAGTGGGAGGTGAGTGTCCCAACTTCCTCCGAAGTCGATGATGCAGGTTCGAAGCATATCTTCTAACGTTTGGATCGTCCTTTCACTCTGTCCGTCAGTCTGAGGGTGATATGCGGTACTTAAGTTTAGTTGGGTTCCGAGCGACTTCTGTAGGGATCGCCAGAACCTGGAGGTGAACCGGCTATCTCGATCCGAGATGATAGAGATCGGCACTCCATGTTTGGACACAATCTCGCTTACGTATATCTTGGCTAGTTTATCCATCTTGAAGTCTTCTCGGATGGGAAGGAAATGGGCGGATTTGGTCAATCGGTCTACGATTACCCAAATGGAATCATGGCCATGCGAAGTTCTTGGTAACTTCGTAATGAAATCCATAGTGATTTGTTCCCATTTCCATTGAGGTATTTCTGGTTGTTGTAACAATCCAGAAGGTCGTTGGTGCTCAGCTTTTACCCTTGAGCATGTAAGACATTTTCGGTCATAGGTGGCAGTATCTTTCTTCATGCCAGGCCACCAGTAACATTGTCTTAGGTCATGGTACATTTTGTCAGCTCCTGGGTGGACCGAGTACCTTGATTTGTGTGCCTCGTGCATGATGAGCTCCCTTAACTCATCGGAATTGGGTATCCATATCTTCCCTTGGAAGTATAGTACTTCGTCGGGTTTGGTTTCGAATTCTCTTTCGGCTCCGCACTGTAGTTCTTCCTTAAGGGTATTCCTCTCCACTGCTTCTCGTTGTGCTTGAAGTATTCGATGTTTCATGGCAGTTTGTACCGTCATTCCCAAGGCTCGGACTCGCAATGGTTTTACTCTTTCCTTACCACTAAGAGCGTCAGCTACAACGTTGGCTTTCCCTGGATGATATTTGATTTCGCAATCATAATCATTCAGCAGTTCTATCCATCTCCTTTGTCTCATATTCAACTCCTTTTGGTCGAAAATATGTTGAAGACTTTTATGATCGGTAAAAATGGTGCATTTTGTACTGTACAAATAATGTCTCCATATTTTGAGTGCAAATACTACGGCTCCTAATTCGAGATCATGAGTGGTGTGACCTTTTTCGTTCTCCTTGAGTTGTCGGGATGCGTATGCTATGACTTTCTCATTTTGCATTAGCACACACCCAAGGCCTTGGTGTGACGCATCACAGTACACCATAAAGTTTTCGGTGCCGTTGGGTAAGGACAAGATGGGTGCATTGCAAAGCATGCGCTTTAGTGTTTGGAAGGCTTCTTCTTGTTCGGGCCCCCAAATATACTTGATGTCTTTTTGGGTTAGGTTGGTCAATGGTTTCGCAATTTTTGAGAAGTTCTTTATGAATCGTCTGTAATAGCCGGCTAATCCCAAAAATTGCCTGATCTCTGTTGGTGTCTCCGGCGCCTTCCACTGTTTTACTGCCTCAATTTTACTTGGGTCCACTTGGATTCCTTGTTCATTTATCACATGACCCAGGAAGTGAACTTCCCTTAACCAAAATTCACACTTTGAGAATTTGGCGTACAACTTTTCCTTGGCAAGGAGCTCCAATATCAGCTTTAAGTGGCCCTTGTGCTGTTCTTCAGATTGAGAATAGATGAGGATGTCGTCAATGAACACAATGACGAATTTGTCGAGGTAAGGTTTACAGACACGGTTCATTATATCCATGAACACGGCCGGGGCATTGGTTAGGCCGAAGGGCATTACTAGGAATTCGTAGTGTCCATATCGAGTTCTAAAAGCCGTCTTTGGAATGTCTTCATCTTGGATTCTGAGTTGGTGATACCCAGATCGAAGGTCGATTTTGGAAAAGTACGTTGCTCCTTGGAGTTGATCGAAGAGGTCGTCGATCCTGGGCAAAGGGTATCTATTTTTGATCGTCAACTTGTTTAATTCTCGATAGTCGATGCATAACCTAAAGGATCCATCCTTCTTTTTGACAAAAAGGACCGGGGCTCCCCAGGGTGAGAAGCTTGGTCGGATAAATCCCTTGTCGAGGAGTTCTTGAAGTTGCTTAGAGAGCTCTTGCATTTCTGGAGGTGCTAAGCGGTACGGGGACTTTGCTACGGGTGCAGCTCCAGGCATGAGGTCAATGCGGAATTCTACTTGTCGTGCGGGTGGAAGTCCGGGTAAGTCTTCAGGGAAGACTTCTACGTGATCACGGACTATCGGAATGTCCTTGATGTTCTTCTCCTTTGGTTCCCTAATCAGGACGCGAGCGAGGAAAGCTTGACATTTCTTTCGCAAGGATTTGCGGGCTTTTAGGCACGAGATGATTTTTAGGTTACTCTTACCATGGATGATGAGGGTTTCGCTATTTGGGAGGGGAATTCGAATGATCTTCCGATGACAAACCATTTCGGCTTGATTTGCGGATAACCAATCCATTCCTACAACCACATCAAAACTCCCGAGTTTGATAGGTATTAGGTTGATTTTAAATAGATGGTTATTCAGGTGTAAGGTACAATCCCTTATTATCCTACTGGCTGTCAGTAACTTACCATTAGCTAGTTCTACTATGTAGGGGTCGGGTAAACAAGTAGATGCTACTCCTAGAATGGATTCGAATTTAGGTGAGATGAAGCATTTATCAGCACCAGTGTCAAAGAGTACTGATGCATAAAGGTTATTTAGGAGAAACGTACCAGTTACTACGTTCGGATCCTGACGAGCTTCATTGTTGTTCAGGACAAAGGCTCTTCCTTGAGCCGGATTTCCCTGATTTCCTTGGTTTCCTCGGTTTCCTTGATTGTTTCCAGCTCGGTTGAGTTTAGGACAGGCATTGCGGAAGTGATCGAGACTTCCACACTCATAACACGCTCGTGGGGCGTTGTTATTACCTGGGGCTCGACCCTTGTGGTCGTTGTTGTTGGTCTTGCAGAATCTGGTAAGGTGTCCCTTTTGCTTACAGGTTTGGCAAATAGGACACTGACCAGTGTGATGCAGGGAGCAGGTGTTGCATTTTGGCTGACTCCCTCCATAACCCTTAGGAGGAGTGATGAGTGCCAATTGCTGGTTGGTTGTTTGGGTAGTGGTTGCCGCAAACTTCTTCGCGTGGTACGATTTCTTGTTGGAGTTATTGTTGTACTTCTTCTCAGGGTTCTTATCGGAATTCTCAGGTGCTTTTCTCTTCTCGCTAGAGTTTCCCTTTGTGAGAGTTCTAGCTCTAACCATTTCATCAGTCATTGTGCCTGCTAGCAGAATTGCATCTTCGAGAGTAGTTGGGTCTTTGGCGCGTACATGGCTGCGAACTTGAGATGATAACCCCCAGATGTAGCGATCGACTTTCTTGGATTCAGGGGTCACCAGATGAGGAACAAGGCAGGATAACTCATGGAACTTATTAGTGTAAGTAGCATGTTCGGCTACATTCATTGATAAGTTCCAGAGTTCGGACTCCACTTTCTGCATCTCATTCTTAGGACAATACTCCTTGGTAAGCATTTCCTTGAGTTGCTCCCAGGTGAGCTTGTTTGCATTATCCCGACCTCGCGCTTGGACTTGGGTGTTCCACCAGGTCAAGGCCTTTCCTTGGAAAGAGCAAACGGCATATCTTACTTTGCAATCGTCCTTACAATCACTGATATCGAGGACAGATTCCATCTTCTCCATCCATCGTAGTACGCCGATGGCTCCTTCGTTTCCATGGAAGTCTTTTGGTTTGCAAGACATGAAAGTCTTGTAGGAGCATCCTTTCCTTCCTGCCTCTCCATTTGGGGCTCCACCGTCGTTACTTTCACCTTCTCCATTTCTCCCATTTCTGATACTGTCATTCATTTGGGATATGATTGATGGCATAGCGGCTGCCAACTGTTGGGCGATTAATTCAGACATCGTGGGTTCGTTCCTTCTTGGCGCCATTTTCTATATATTACGATAGGGCTCTTACTGTTAGTAAGGAGTACGTGATTTGTTATAACTGACACGATGTTAGTTAGTTAATTTGCTGGTACTGGAACTTTTTCAACTTTCGAGTCATACGAGTTTAGTTGTTATAAATAGAGCACAACGATTCTGGTCATGTCTACTTCGATCATTGCACAATAGGAGCGTAATGTAATAGTTCATGTCAGAATATGTTGTCATTCCATGCATACTTTAAGTTACAAAATTTGAACATGGGGCTACTTAGACAGCAGTGTAATCACTTGAAGTCTAGTAACTAATAGTACTAACTACTAGGATCTAGAGTGCTTAACACTCGACCTTAAACGTACATACCCTTTATGGTACCTAACTAGGCAAGAGTGTAATCACTTTTTGCCTAGTGTCTAAGCTACACTAGGTGGCCGGGCTATTGGGTTTATCAATCCCAAAGTCCGTAATACAAGCAAGGGTTGCGATACATGTAGCGATAAACGTTGTGAAGTAGTACTTCAAGTTGTGGATCTCCCGGTGCAGCTCGTCCATCTTTCCTGTGAGATCATCTTCTTTCATCTGTTGTTCTTCTTGGAGATTCTCCATCATAACGTCTAAGTACTTTACGTGATCTCCCATCTCATTTGCGTTCCACGTGAGGGCGTCTAACTCGTTTTCGATTAAGTCTATCCTAGAGGGTCCAACGAAGCCGATAGGCACTCCTACTATCGGGGTAGGCAACTCGTGGGGCAGTGGGATGAAGCGGGCTTGTATGCGAGGAGGGGGTTCGTTGAATGGGTCGTGGTTCAAGGCAAAAGTGGGTGAGAGAAGTGAGGATGTGTCGGAAGCTTCATCGTCGGGCATGTGTCCTGAGTTTACATCCTCGTGGGTTGACTGTGTGTCGCTTACGCTTTCGTTATTGTTAATGTGGGATTGATATGTTTCCATGTTGTATATATATATATAACAAATGTTATAAATGCTAGGAATAAATATAAATCGTTTCATTAGTAAGTTTGAAAATTTGAACGATTCGTACATAGTGGGGAAATATGGGGAAAGGGGTTTTAGTCCTACAAGCACGGGTTATCTACCCCATGCCATTACATTCTACTTAAAGCAAAAGAAATATATCTATATTACTACTAGATCATTAATAGAAAAGCTTGTACACCAATGCTGCTGCAATCACTAAGAAGATTACTACTATTATCATCACAACAATCCTCCAAATAGTGCGCACATCGGCCCGAGTGTCCCATAGGTCATCAGCTAGCATGATCGCATGGTCTTCCGCTCCGCCAGTATACTCCTTCAAGTCGAGGAATTCATCCCTGCAATCCCCCACTGTTTCGGCTAGGCGGTTTAGCTCTATGCGCGTACGGCCGGCATAGTCAGCAACTGCAGCCAACCTGTGGCGTAGTCGAGCGTGCTCATGATAGGGCACATGAGGGAGATATGGGTCGGTAGCGTCTTCAACTGGTTGCGGCTGAGCGGGTGTGGCTAGTGGAGCTGGGGTAGGGTGAACCGTTGGCGCGCCGAGGTGAATTCGCTGAGGAGGTCTAACACGCTTGCTAGGGGTCGTGATAGTCCTAGCTCTCCTACGGAGTGGGGCTGGGGGAGGTGGTGTTGGTTCACGGATTGGAGGACTAACGACGTCATCGTCGGCTTCTAGGGGTGAGGCAGACCTGGCGTTGGCAGACTGACTATCCTGCTGTTGGTCGTCTTCATCTTCGGTGGGTTCCGATTCTGTGTAGGATGGTGGTGCAGGTACCGTCTCCTCTTCCTCGTCGATCCATCCATAACATGGTCCAGAATGAGTGCATTGTGCAGACATGACTGAAATAAGGATGATAATACAAGTTGCAGTTACTAAGTAGTGTGTTTTGTCTAGGTGTGTGTATTCTAAGTGTTTGAGCTTATAGTTATAGTCTAGGGGGTCTATCTAAGGCCTCCTAATTCTCTACAACCATGGCTCTGATACCAATCTGTCACACCCCCAACTTGGCGGAAACTTGAGGGCGTGATGTCATGGGATGTTATGAACACATGGTGTAACAAAAGATCTTACTACAGTCCATTTAAGCGTACATGACATCCAAAATGGCTACAATGTATTAGGGTACATATTTAAAAGATTATAACGCATTTGCTTAGATAATCCTACGCCTATGCTTCAAAATCTTTCTATGTGCCCTAGTATGCCATTTCCAAAAGTTCCACACCTACTTGATTTAATTTCCTGAAAAACATGTCAGAAAATGGGTCAACATAAAGTTGGTGAGCTCATAGAGTTTAGAGACTCGATAAACAAAAGTAATCAAAGTTTGGATAATGATCATAATCAGTTCATAATATAATTTATGTAATAGTAACACATAGTCGGCTGATAATTATTACCATGAGCCCACAATCCTCAACCAAATGACAAGTGTAATAAGTATAAGATCTTGAGCAAATATCTATCACGAATATTTGCAAGTAAATAAGGATGGAAATAATCATTCAACATTTGTTGACAGTGGATTTACGCGTTCTAATCAGTCGGGAGAATGGGGATTGTCAATCCCGATAGTACTATCAATATTAATCCATAGGCTACATCCAGTAGCTAAGAGGTTGTGTTCGAGTAGAACAAGATCTTAAAGAGTGTGATATTCAGTTAGCTCATGAAATACATTATCTGGTTTACTAGTGCACATACATAAAGTAATAAGATTCAGAAGAAGAAAAGTAAGTTTGAGTAACATGTTTTTCCCCCAAAAGAGAGAACTCACTGTCGATTAGCAGAGAACGATTTGAGCAAATGATTAAGTGGGTGGTAACGAACACGACCTACAGTACACAAGAGTTTGGCACATGGTTATTGCCCATGATTATAAGTTTGACCAAGTCTCAAGTTTTCTTCCAAGTTGGTAGTCTCTTTTAGTTGTATCTTTGAATTGTGTTGACGTTTAGGGATCTTATAATTTGTTCTTAAAATGTTAGTGATTTTAAGTGGAGGGTGAGAGTAGTAATATGTTCATTTATTTAAAGTTTATATTTGTAATATGTCGTTTCATGTGTTATATCTGGCATCGTTTTAGTTGACTAATTGCGCTAATTAAAACTTGAGATTTTTACCATACCTTTATATGTATTTTAACATATTAGAAACTTGACGGTTCTTATTTAATAGTTTAGTCGAGGACCTCAAATTTATTTATTTGTTGACAAAGGTTCGTCACATTTTGCTGTTGGACTTATTAAAGTATTCAGGTTGGTTGAGTGTCCAAATCTTACCCTTGTGAGGACAAGTTACATGGGCTAACTTTTAAAAGAAGAATCAAGTCATTTGAGTAAAAATTGAGAGAGTAGTGTCACTTTAAAGTTGACTTAAACATGCTGCCAAAATCGACAGTTCTGACCTTCTGTTTTGTAAGTATCTTTTCGGGTATCAAATCACCTCTAAAAATTATGAGACCACTTGGGTTGGAAAGATAAAAGTCTGAACTATATTTTAGACTCCAGAAACGTGTAGTTTCATCAAGTTTTTTCCGAGATAAGACCTCCTAAAGTTGACCTATATATTCTGTCAGCTTTTATATTTTTTTTAATAAGGTACAACTTTTAGATATTAATGTTTAGTGTGTATTAGCAATGTCTTTGGGGTTAAGCCAATGTGTTATGAGGATGTGTTTGTTATCATTATTATGCTCATCTTTACAAGTCTCACACAAATATAAACATGACCTCAAGTTACTTATAGAAAATGTTTTTGAACATTACACTTTGTTAGTGTGTCTAAATTTTGGTTTGATTGTTTGCCTTGTCAACCATGGCTTTTATGTCATCAAACCAACCTTTAGACGTATCTAGTCGTGAGATCTCGGTTATAAGTAGACCATGTCTACCAATGGCCATTTTGCACCCGAGCTTGGCGACGTTGATACGATTTGAGTGAAGATATGTCTTGTTTTCCAAGACCTTTGTGTTATCACTTCAAATCTTGCCATTTTTCTTGTGTTGGAGGTTTGTCTTGTCTTTTCCAAGACCCATTTAGAACCAACATCAAGATCTAGAGGGGAAGAAGAAGAATTTTTTTTTATGAAAACTTATATATTTTCTTTTTGTGCGTTTGTGGTTGCTAACCATAGTTCATCACGTTTGTTTGTATCCTTCGAGTTACCATTTCTTTGAGCATAGTTTTGGTGTCATTTTTGTTGTGGACTTTTATTATACCAACTTAGTGTCTTGAGGGTTAGTGAAAACATAGGATTTAGTTAAGAAAATGAAGTTAGTGTTTTACCGAACGTTGGGGCTAGAACGAAGGATGATGGAGGGTGTTGTGCTTGACTTCGTGGCTTCGTCTTGGTTCCTTTTTCCTCGTCCGATCAGCAGCACACAAGGGGGGGGGGACGGTTTGGGTGTGTGTGTGTGTTTGAGAGAGTGTTAGCAATCTTGTGGGAAAATAAGCAACCAAGCCCCTCCTTATATAGTGTTTAGAAAAGTTGTTGTCCATTGGTTTCAAGTGTTATGTTAATCCCTTGTGTATTAGCCATAAGTTAATGAAATCTTGGAGACAACTAGTGACATGAAGTTGATGGGTTGGTGGTGATGGTGATGGGCGACGGCTATGGGGGTAGGGAAGGAGGTGAAGAAGCAAAGTGGTACAAGGTCATGATGGTTGGTGGTGGTGTTAGTGGTTTAAGGTTTCGGTTGGTTTAGTTGATAAGTAAACGTGGAGTTTTTGTTAGTCTTTACTTGTGGTAGTTCGGTTTTATTTTGGGTGATTGATTATATGTAGTTTTTATGTTTTGCTTGCATGTGTGTTTCATACGTGTATATATATATATATATACCCCCACGCATGCATATTTGCATGTGTATATGTTTTGCATGGTTACCTCCACAATTTATTTTGAGGAAGACTTTAAGTCGGATTTTGTAGAGTAATAATTCATATTACTCTATTACGTTTAGTGTGGTCGAGTCGTGGTTCCCAAAGTTTTGTTTACAAATCGACAGGGTTCGTTTCGTGTGACGAAATAAATATTTCTCACATAAAAGAAATAAAAAGTTAAATTAGTACCTAAAATACGGGATGTTACAGTATGCCACATTAGCACCTTGAAAAGCATGTTACTATAATATACGATACTCACAACTCGTAACAACACCTTACAATACCGTAAGTAAACATAAAATCCATAATAAACCTAATGAATTCGTCCGAGTCTTTTGAAGATCGTATTACAAGTTAGGACATCTTTAGACTCTATATGACATATTTAGCACGTTGAAAAGCACGTAAGTATGACGCCTTAAAGCTGCAAACAACACCTTACTACACCGTACGAAACCATAAAACTCCATAATAAAGCTAATGAAATTGTCCAAGTCCTTTCAAGATCGTACGATAACATAAGGACTTGTTACGACACTGTATGCGACATTAGCAACATGAAAAGCAATTTATAATAATGTAGGACGCGTTACAACTTCTAAGAACACCTTACATCACCGTTCGAAAGATTAAAACTCCATAATAAACCTAATGAATTCCTCCGAGTCATTTAATCATCGTACGACAACTTAGAATATCTTACGACTCTGTATGCCACATTAGCACCTTGAAAAGCATGTTACTATAATGTACGATACTCACAACTCGTAACAACACCTTACAATACCGTAAGTAAACATTAAAATCCATAATAAACCTAATGAATTCGTCCGAGTCTTTTGAACATCGTATTACAAGTTAGGACATCTTTAGACTCTATATGACATATTAGCACGTTGAAAAGCACGTAAGTATGACGTAGGACGTCTTAAAGCTGCAAACAACACCTTACAACACTGTATGAAACCATAAAACTCCATAATAAACCTAATGAAATTGTCCAAGTCCTTTCAAGATCGTACGATAACATCAGGACTTGTTACGACACTGTATGCGACATTAGCAACATGAAAAGCAATTTATAATAATCTAGGACGCGTTTCAACTTCTAAGAACACCTTACATCACCGTTCGAAAAATTAAAACTCCAAAACCAACCTAATGAATTCCTCCGAGTCATTTAATCATGGTACGACAACTTAGAATATCTTACGACTCTATATGCCACATTAGCAACTTGAAAAGCATGTTACTATAATTTACAACACCTCACAACTCCTAACAACACCTTACAGTAGCGTAAGTAAACATAAAATCCATAATAAACCTAATGAATTCGTCCGAGACCTTTGAACATCGTATTACAAGTTAGGTCATCTTAAGAATCTGTATGACATATTAGCACGTTGAAAAGCACGTAAGTATGACGCCTTAAAGCTGCAAACAACACCTTACAACACCATACGAAACCATAAAACTCCATAATAAACCTAATGAAATTGTCCAAGTCCTTTCAAGATCGTACGATAACATCAGGACTTGTTACGACACTGTATGCGACATTAGAAACATGAAAAGCAATTTATAATAATGTAGGACGCGTTACAACTTCTAAGAACACCTTAGATCACCGTTCGAAAGATTAAAACTCCATAATAAACCTAATGAATTCCTCCAAGTCATTTAATCATCGTACGACAACTTAGAATATCTTACAACTCTGTATGCCACATTAGCACCTTGAAAAGCATGTTACTATAATGTACGATACTCACAACTCGTAACAACACCTTACAATACCGTAAGTAAACATTAAAATCCATAATAAACCTAATGAATTCGTCCGAGTCTTTTGAAGATCGTATTACAAGTTAGGAAATCTTTAGACTCTATTTGACATATTAGCACGTTGAAAAGCACGTAAGTATGACGTAGGACTTCTTAAAGCTGCAAACAACACCTTACAACACTGTATGAAACCATAAAACTCCATAATAAACCTAATGAAATTGTCCAAGTCCTTTCAAGATCGTACGATAACATCAGGACTTGTTACGACACTGTATGCGACATTAGCAACATGAAAAGCAATTTATAATAATCTAGGACGCGTTTCAACTTCTAAGAACACCTTACATCACCGTTCGAAAAATTAAAACTCCAAAACCAACCTAATGAATTCCTCCGAGTCATTTAATCATGGTACGACAACTTAGAATATCTTACGACTCTATATGCCACATTAGCAACTTGAAAAGCATGTTACTATAATTTACAACACCTCACAACTCCTAACAACACCTTACAGTAGCATAAGTAAACATAAAATCCATAATAAACCTAATGAATTCGTCCGAGACCTTTGAACATCGTATTACAAGTTAGGTCATCTTAAGAATCTGTATGACATATTAGCACGTTGAAAAGCACGTAAGTATGACGCCTTAAAGCTGCAAACAACACCTTACAACACCGTACGAAACCATAAAACTCCATAATAAACCTAATGAAATTGTCCAAGTCCTTTCAAGATCGTACGATAACATCAGGACTTGTTACGACACTGTATGCGACATTAGAAACATGAAAAGCAATTTATAATAATGTAGGACGCGTTACAACTTCTAAGAACACCTTAGATCACCGTTCGAAAGATTAAAACTCCATAATAAACCTAATGAATTCCTCCAAGTCATTTAATCATCGTACGACAACTTAGAATATCTTACAACTCTGTATGCCACATTAGCACCTTGAAAAGCATGTTACTATAATGTACGATACTCACAACTCGTAACAACACCTTACAATACCGTAAGTAAACATTAAAATCCATAATAAACCTAATGAATTCGTCCGAGTCTTTTGAAGATCGTATTACAAGTTAGGAAATCTTTAGACTCTATTTGACATATTAGCACGTTGAAAAGCACGTAAGTATGACGTAGGACACCTTAAAGCTGCAAACAACACCTTACAACACCGTATGAAACCATAAAACTCCATAATAAACCTAATGAAATTGTCCAAGTCCTTTCAAGATCGTACGATAACATCAGGACTTGTTACGACACTGTATGCGACATTAGCAACATGAAAAGCAATTTATAATAATGTAGGACGCGTTACAACTTCTAAGAACACCTTACATCACCGTTCGAAAGATTAAAACTCCATAATAAACCTAATGAATTCCTCCGAGTCATTTAATCATCGTACGACAACTTAGAATATCTTACGACTCTGTATGCCACATTAGCTCCTTGAAAAGCATGTTACTATAATGTACGATACTCACAACTCGTAACAACACCTTACAATACCGTAAGTAAAAATTAAAATCCATAATAAACCTAATGAATTCGTCCGAGTCTTTTGAACATCGTATTACAAGTTAGGACATCTTTAGACTCTATATGACATATTAGCACGTTGAAGTATGCGACATTAGCAACATGAAAAGCAATTTATAATAATGTAGGACGCGTTACAACTTCTAAGAACACCTTACATCACCGTTCGAAAGATTAAAACTCCATAATAAACCTAATGAATTCCTCCGAGTCATTTAATCATCCTACGACAACTTAGAATATCTTACGACTCTGTATGCCACATTAGCACCTTGAAAAGCATGTTACTATAATGTACAATACTCACAACTCGTAACAACACCTTACAATACCGTAAGTAAAAATTAAAATCCATAATAAACCTAATGAATTCGTCCGAGTCTTTTGAACATCGTATTACAAGTTAGGATATCTTTAGACTCTATATGACATATTAGCACGTTGAAAAGCACGTAAGTATGACGTAGGACGCCTTAAAGCTGCAAACAACACCTTACAACACCGTATGAAACCATAAAACTCCATAATAAACCTAATGAAATTGTCCAAGTCCTTTCAAGATCGTACGATAACATCAGGACTTGTTACGACACTTTATGCGACATTAGCAACATCAAAAGCAATTTATAATAATGTAGGACGCGTTACAACTTCTAAGAACACCTTACATCACCGTTGATAAAGCATAAATTATACATAAATCCCTAGTTGTGTTTGATTCATTTTGTGTCATTTCGGTTACGTTTTATATCATTTTTGGCACAACTAATGTTTTTGTGTTTTGTAGGTCCCATGTTGATAAAGAAATGGATAGATCGTGAAAAATCGAATCCGTAGGAAAAAAACGGGGAGCGAAACGGAGTTACGAGCGAACCGGAGCGCGAAAACGAAAATCTCGATCAGAAAAAGGGGTCAAGATGCTACGCGGCCAGCCCCCCCTTTTCTCACCGCGTGGCGTGGCGTGGAAGGGTTATTTTGACGCGTTTTTGGCCCGTTTCACTATATAAACTCCTCTAACTTAAACCCTAGCCTCCTAGACACTTTTGGGGACGAAAAATAGGCGATTTACAGCAATTTGGAGGCGGTTTTGAGTGCAAGAAGGCGAAACCAAGGCACCGGATGCTCGTGGGATCAAGGATTACTTCCTAGATTGCTCGGGTTCTATTGTTCTTTCGTTTTTCTTTCCTTTTATCATGTTCAACAGTTTAAAACTTGTTTTTATTGCTTTGATTATGGTAGGTTAATCGTTTAGAACTACCTAGGCGTTATGATGAATTATTGACGATATTTTGATTTCGTGTTTGGATACTTTTGTTTATGGTTTATTATGCTTGATTAAAGTTTCAACCTTTATGGCTAATTGATGTGTTTTTGCATGTTGATGTTGGTTTAAATTAATATTATTAGTCCACGTGTTCTTGGTGATTGTCTATGTCACAGAATAGGGTACGTTATAGCCATTGACTTGCGTTGTGGTTGTTTATGGTTAACCTGCAGTAAAACCATAGGATTAATACTATTAGTTAAATTAATAAAAACGTGTAACCAACTTAGAAATCCGTGAGGTGATAGGTTGTTAACTAGTAAAGTTAGTTAATTTGCTAGGTTTATGTCTTTGTGAGAAGTCCGGCTTAGTTTATATTAACACACTTGCCTGTTAAATCAATTAGTTAGGTTGAAATGGCTTTAGAGTCCGTATCGTGAGATAGGTCTTTAATTTAAGTCAATTAAGCGTAATTCGATTAGGTAACTATGAGGAAGCTTAATCTCGTAACCGGTGTGGTAATAACTTGATAGTGATACTTTAGGTTTCTTCTCGAGAAGGGTCGAGGGTCCTAGTTAGTGTTGCCTTTAAGTGACTAGTTTTAGATCCCGGTTCCATAAACATTAGTCCAAACATGATTGATAGTCAACGTTAACAATGACTCTAGCCCAGGTGGTTTGTTTTCTCTCATCTGTTTTAAACCCGTCTTTAAATCGTCAGTTTCCATTTTTAGTAAGTTTCCTAATTTAGAAAGTTTCTATTTTTAGTAAGTTTCTATTTTTTAGCAAAAACCCCCCTTCTTAAATAATCTTTTAATTAAAGTACGTGTCTAGTTTAGTTGAGTCTTGTCTAGTTAATTAAACGTAGTATATAGAGTCTGTGGGTCGACACCCGGACTTACTTTAGCTATATTACATTCGATCGGTCCACTGCCGGTTGTGTGTAAGTTAGTTAGTTTGTCTAGGTTTTATAAATTTAAAGCTTAGGTGTTTTTAGTGTTTATTTTTATATATAGTATTGCACGCATCAAGTTTTTGGCGCCGTTGCCGGGGACTCTTGGTAATTGCGTTATTTAACTTTGTTGAGTCTTAACTGTTATTCACGTGCTTTTTGTTAGTTGTTTGAGTCGTAGGAGTCTAAAATTTTTTTTTCTTTTTTTTCTTTATTTTTTTTTTATTTTGTGTCGTTTTTGTTTATTTCATTTTGTTATTTCTATATCTACCCTAGTTAGAGAGATGACGTACATTCAAGTTGTTGAACAATATGTAGAAACTCTAACTAGGATACCCATTGGACCTAATCGACCACGGTATGGGAAAAATTATATGTTGCTTCCCGAACCTCCTGTTAGGGATGCGGTGTTGATGTTTGACCATACGGGGTATTTAACAGGTTATCAAAGCTCCACTGGAGTTTTGATAGAACATAAGGATTCTAACCGCCTAGTTTTTGATTTAGAAGGGATATTCATAGGATATGAGAATGAACGAGGTGAGTTTTTAAATCTAACTTCAGAGCCGGAGACACCAGAGGCAACTAAAGAGCCAGAAATCATGGAGAAGTATGTGGTCAAAGGTAATGAGGATTTACCACCTGCCGGAATCTATGATTTTTCCGTCCAAGATGATTCTTCTAGCGATGATGAAGACGAATGGGACTTTAGTTGTGAAGATTTGCATCACGATCCTGAACCAGGTAAGTGTTCTGAACTTCTATCTGATCATTCTGATTTTGATATTCCTGAATCATTTGACTTAATTGAGGATGAACACGAGTCATCGGGTTCATTAAATTTTTCATGTTTGCATGTTGAGGATGATGGTGTGCAGGTATTAAATGTTGAATCTGAGCAGGAGGGAGATATGAAGGAGGTACCAGTTCCATCATGGGAGGATGAGTTTGCTGATGAACTGGTGGACCTGCCTATTTGTGAAGAAGTGGAATTCGACCCAATTGGCGATTTGAAGATTCTCGAAGACTTAGTATACAATCAAACGCCAAGTGTGGGGATGAGTCAAGAACCGAGTGAGCATGAGGAAGAGGTACATAATGAAGATCCCTCAACACCTTGGTTTAAAGCAAGGAAAGAACTGAGGGAGCGCACGCTGTTGCAAATCGGAAGATGGTCTACGTGGAAGAAGAAACCCCTGAAGTGCAAGAACGACCAGTCTTCACGATACATGCATCGCATTCGGTTCATGTCAGGTAGGTATAAATTCTGGTGTTCTGACCCATTTAGAGCTTATAAATTTATTTTCAAAATTGTTTTCAATTCTACTCCTATACTTTCAAATGTTTTTATGGACCGAGTGGAATTGAACGGGTTAGATAGGGTCCAGATCAAAGAGAAACCTCCTGATTAAGTTCAAGTGTGGGGAGGTTTCTCATTGGTTTATAGAGTTTGTATATTGAGTCGAAATTTTTTATTTTTTTTATTTTTTATTTTTTAAAAATTATTTTTGTCGAGTCAGTTTTACGCTCGGGTATTCTTGTTTTTGTTTTTGCAGGTTTAAATCATTCTCACCCGTACTCAATCTCCATTCGGGTGAGTTTGTATTTGTGAAGACGAAGATGGAGCTCGAGAGTGTCGATGAAGCTCGATCGCGACCGAAATGCTATACGATCGAAGCTGCAGTTGGAATGAAGACTTGGAGCTTACGCGTTTCACAAAACCAGCTAAGTCTTTTCCAATTCACCCTTCTATCTTTTATTTTGCAATTTAATTTTTATTTTTAGCTTTTTTCCATTTCTACATTAGGGACAATGTAGAACTTAAGTGTGGGGATGGGAAATAGTCATTTCTAGTTTGTTTAGTTGTTTGTTTCTGAGTCTTAGGTTTGTTTAGTTGTTTGTTTTGAGTCTTATAGAGTCATAAAAAAAATTCAAAAAAATTCAAAAATGTCTTTGTTTAAGTTGTGCACGTTAATAGAAAATGATAGTAAACTGATTGTGGTTTTCAACTGAGTTGTGGTTTTTAAAACAAGAATGAATTTGGATAAACATTTGGTAACCCAATTAGCTGAAATAGTTTCCCTAAGTGTCGTAATTGAAAAGTAATTATCGTGAATCTCATGGGTCATCATCTTAGGAGAATTAGGAAGGCCTTAACTAAATTAAATTAGGCACCATTATAGGATTTAGAACTTAAATAGGTTAAGGGGTAGTGCCATTTTAGGATTTATAACACACTTCTTGTGAAAAAAGTGGCGCATCCGCAAATCAAATGTCCACCGGGTATAGTACTGAAAAGCGCTCAAAGTAGCTGCTAAATAAAAGAGCTCAAAGAAGCCAATTCAAATGAAAAAAAAAGAAAAAAAAATTAAAAATATAAGGCAAGTGATCCAAGACCTCATGTGCTTTACCTCCAGGATAGCGACTTGGATATGACACCCCTAGGTGAGGTGATCTTGTTTTATGAAAAAAAAAAGAATAAACAGTCTATACCCACAAAATTCATCCATCAAAATCCACCCTAATATGGCACTAGTCTTTAGCTTAGTTAAGTTCTTTAGATTATTTTGGTAGGAAAACCTTTGTGGTTTATCCGGTGCCTCGTCAAGCAACAATTAATAGGGCTGACATATTCTTCCTATGTGTGAGACCTTGTAGATAAATGATCTAATTAAATTTAAATTAAAAATAAAAGGAAACTTAAATAGCTAGTGTTAGGGTGTTTAAATAAAACGCACCGATGTTTATCTGATTTTGTTTCTTGTTTGAAAACTGTAACGAAATGTTGAATGCTTTAATTAGTTATGATTCTATGTGCATGCTTTTTCAGGGACGAAAAAGGTTAAGTGTGGGGAAGTTTGATAAAGGATAAATTATACATAAATCCCTAGTTGTGTTTGATTGCATTTTGTGTCATTTCGGTTACGTTTTATATCATTTTTGGCACAACTAATGTTTTTGTGTTTTGTAGGTCCCATGTTGATAAAAAACGGATAGATCGTGAAAAATCGAATCCGTAGGAAAAAACGGGGAGCGAAACGGAGTTACGAGCGAACCGGAGCGCGAAAACGAAAATCTGGATCAGAAAAAGGGGGTCAAGACGCTACGCGGCCAGCCCCCTTTTCTCACCGCGTGGCGTGGCGTAGAAGGGTTATTTTGACGCGTTTTTGGCCCGTTTCACTATATAAACTCCTCTAACTTAAACCCTAGCCTCCTAGACACTTTTGGGGACGAAAAATAGGCGATTTACAGCAATTTGGAGGCGGTTTTGAGTGCAAGAAGGCGAAACCAAGGCACCGGATGCTCGTGGGATCAAGGATTACTTCCTAGATTGCTCGGGTTCTATTGTTCTTTCGTTTTTCTTTCCTTTTATCATGTTCAACAGTTTAAAACTTGTTTTTATTGCTTTGATTATGGTAGGTTAATCGTTTAGAACTACCTAGGCGTTATGATGAATTATTGACGATATTTTGATTTCGTGTTTGGATACTTTTGTTTATGGTTTATTATGCTTGATTAAAGTTTCAACCTTTATGGCTAATTGATGTGTTTTTGCATGTTGATGTTGGTTTAAATTAATATTATTAGTCCACGTGTTCTTGGTGATTGTCTATGTCACAGAATAGGGTACGTTATAGCCATTGACTTGCGTTGTGGTTGTTTATGGTTAACCTGCAGTAAAACCAAAGGATTAATACTATTAGTTAAATTAATAAAAACGTGTAACCAACTTAGAAATCCGTGAGGTGATAGGTTGTTAACTAGTAAAGTTAGTTAATTTGCTAGGTTTATGTCTTTGTGAGAAGTCCGGCTTAGTTTATATTAACACACTTGCCTGTTAAATCAATTAGTTAGGTTGAAATGGCTTTAGAGTCCGTATCGTGAGATAGGTCTTTAATTTAAGTCAATTAAGCGTAATTCGATTAGGTAACTATGAGGAAGCTTAATCTCGTAACCGGTGTGGTAATAACTTGATAGTGATACTTTAGGTTTCTTCTCGAGAAGGGTCGAGGGTCCTAGTTAGTGTTGCCTTTAAGTGACTAGTTTTAGATCCCGGTTCCATAAACATTAGTCCAAACATGATTGATAGTCAACGTTAACAATGATTCTAGCCTAGGTGGTTTGTTTTCTCTCATCTGTTTTAAACCCGTCTTTAAATCGTCAGTTTCCATTTTTAGTAAGTTTCCTAATTTAGAAAGTTTCTATTTTTAGTAAGTTTCTATTTTTTAGCAAAAACCCCCCCTTCTTAAATAATCTTTTAATTAAAGTTCGTGTCTAGTTTAGTTGAGTCTTGTCTAGTTAATTAAACGTAGTATATAGAGTCTGTGGGTCGACACCCGGACTTACTTTAGCTATATTACATTCGACCGGTCCACTGCCGGTTGTGTGTAAGTTAGTTAGTTTGTCTAGTTTTATAAATTTAAAGCTTAGGTGTTTTTAGTGTTTATTTTTATATATAGTATTGCACGCATCAACCGTTCGAAAGATTAAAACTCCTGTTAGGGCTATTTCCTAGTTAAGATTTACTTTGTATTTGTTTATACATTTATGTATAGTTTAGGGTCTATTTTGTTATTTTCCCTAAAGTTGTAATTGTTGCTTAAAAGCATGTAGTGAGAGAGTGTGAGGAGAGAGGCTAGATCACTATTCACGTTAGAGAGAGAACTAAGTGTGTGTGATTTATTTTCTCCTGCATTTGTACTACAAATCTGCTTTGATCATCAATATACAAAAGTGAATTATTAGTATGAATTGTTTTTATGATTGAACTGTGTTTGTGTATGAATTATTCTGATCATTGAGCGATATTATCGATCCAACTGAACCTATCAATTGGTATCAGAGCTGTTGGTATTGTGTTTTTCGCTATTCATCAAGCAAAACACTACAATATTGCTCAAAAATCATGATCTGAATGAATTGTTGCTGTTTTTAGTTGTGATTTATCATCGCAATCACTCCTAATTCACAACGATTGTGCAAATTCCATCAGATTATCATCAGATCTGAGGAATTAAGAAGATTGAAAAAGTTACTGTTCGATCGAATTTTGCTCAAATTCATCAAAATTTGATCATGTTTTGAATTGATTGAGATTAGGGATTGATAATCGGACTATTTCACTGCTTGTGTGTGAATTTTGAACGAATTGGACAAGTTTTTGATAAACCCAGAAAAATTCTCATGATGAAGATGATGAACAGTATGAACTTGGTTGAAGATTAACTTGCCGGGTGATAAAATTTGACTTAGACAATTTCCTTTGGACTTAGATTGAAGAACAATTAGGTCCTGTGCAGCCGTGTAAAGGAATTTGTGCTAGACGAGTAAAGAATTTGACGAGGAAAAAGTGTTACTGTTCAGCCGGATCAAGTACTGTTGTGCCGGGTAATACACTGTTACGCCGAGTGATTAACAATTTCAGCCGGGTGATCAACAACTGTGTAGCCGGGTAAACAACTTTGCCGTGTGATCGACAACTGTTCAGCCGGGTAAAGCCTTTTGCCGTGTCAATATTCAAGCCGGGTCAAGTGTTATTGCCGTGTGAAGTTGATACTATTCTGCCGGGTAACTGTTCTGCCGGGTAAAGAATCCAAGACTTACAACTGTTGAGCCGTGTGACTGTTTAGACGGGTGAAGACTCTCTTTGCCGGGTGAAGAACAAGAGCTACTGTTTAGCCGGGTGAAGAAGGATTTTTCACTGTTCAGCCGTGTGACTTATTTTTAGTTGTTTTAATCCTTGTTTTCTTATCTTGTCTTTAATTACTTGTCTTTATTTTAGTATTTTAACTATTTCTTTGCAAAAATCAACAAAAACCACAAGTATTTTCTTTAAAAATTGTTAAAATGGCACCTAATAAACCTTATCCAGAGGATAACTTGTCAGCAGAAGATTTAAGGAAAGTGAAGAATGATAGCAAAGCATACTCTTTGATGTGTAAGGGATTGCCACTACAAGTACTGTCAAGGTTGGATGCCTATCAAACAGGTTATACAATGTTCAAAGCCTTGAAGTCAATATGTGAAGGAGGTGAACAACTTAGAAGTCTCAAGAAACAAAGACTGAAGAGACAATTGGAATTATTTGAACATATTGCTGGAGAATCTGTGCACCAGATGATGAATAGGTTTGTTCATCTGACTACTGAAATGACTAATGTTGGTGCAAAAACAGATCTTCAAGATCTGAATGACAGATTGTTATGTGCACTTCCATCATCATGGAAACAAACTGTGACACTGTTGAAGCATACTGATAAGTTTCCAATGGACCTAGATTTGCTCATTGCAAAGATAGAGGAAGTAGAGATTGATGAAGGTTCTAGAAACACTGATAGAACTGGTTCACAAGCACAATACAAATATATTGTGAATCCTGCTAACACTGTGGAGAATGCCTTTCTTGCACAAGATGCAACGAAGTTTGAAGATGAGGGTGATTTATTTGTGGGCGCAAGTTTTTATACTGATTCATCATATTTTCCAAGTTCGCCAACTTATTCTCAACCTCAATCTCCACCAAGAGCTCAAGTTCAAAGTCAGAATGTGAAGAATCAAGCAGAAAATCAAAGTTCGAATGTTCAAACCAAAGTGAAAGATGTAATGAACATCTTGTTACAAGATGACGAGACCAAAACTGCTTTTACAGCTTTTATGGCAAGTTTTCAAGCATACCAAGGAAGTCACTTGAGTCAAATGGACGTTGTCCTTCAAGATTTATTTGAGATGGATCCTGATGACTTTGAGGAAATGGACTTAAACTGGCAGATGGTGATGGTTGCATATCGAACTCAAAAGCATGCATATGTTAACCGAAGTTTCAAGCCACATGCAAACAAGACGGTTGGATTTGACAAATCAAAGGCCAGATGTTTCAATTGTAACTGCTATGGTCATTTTTCAAGGGAATGCAAAGCTCCTAAGAATCAGAACTACAATGATCAAGAGATTTCAAGTGGACAGAATCAAGGTCAAGGTCAAAGCTCGCAACAGTCTTCAAGTTATCAACAAAGAAATCAACGTTTCTTTCAGAAACCATATCAAAGTCTTCCCATGCCGGAACTGAAGGATGAAGGAAAGAAACCAGAAGATCAAACTAAGGCACTGGTAGTTAGTGTGAAAGACGGATATGATTGGAGTGCGTATGCAGAACAATTCACATCTGATCTTACATCAAGTTTGGCACTGGTATGTGAAATCGAAGAGGATTGGTCAGAAGAAGGAGATATCAAGGTAATTGATACTGTTAGTGAAGATTCATAGGAATATGACTGGAGTGCAAAGTCTGATCCTGTTGAAGAATCTGAGTCTGAAATTGCGCTGATGGCTACATCTAGTGAGTCTTCGTCATCCACTGAACAACCAAAGGTTAGTACTGATTTACCCCCTAATTATGTTCCATTGCCTGCTGATGTGAAAGAAAGGTTATGTTCAGAACAATGCATTCAACAAGTAGAACATTATCGAACTCATTCATTTAAAATTGGTGATAAATTAAGCAAACATGAGAAAATTCATGAACAACTTAAAATTGATCACAAAATTTCTGATGAGAAGATTTTGTCACTTAAAGAATCATGGAACAAGACCTTAAAGGAACTGGAACTGGTAACAAAACAACTTGAAGAAATGACAAAGAACTTTGAACAAGAACAAGTTGCTCATGCTGTCACATAGGTTGAATTAACAAAAGTGAAAAGTTGTAAAACAATGGTTAAACAACTTATAAGTGAAAGAGGTAACAAAACCAAAACAGGGTTGGGTTTCACTCATGAACCAATGCCTAATTCAATCACACAAACTTTACCAGAAAACTTTAATGAATTTGATCATTCACCTGAAAATGAACGAAAATTCAAAGAAATTCAAAGAAGTAAATCCGAATCTAAAGGATCTGAAGTGTTGATGGAAAGTTTGAAAGAAGAAGATGGTGTGACAACTGAAGCTGATGATGAAGCTAGCAACAAATCAGAGCCTGTTCTGATTCAACTTGTTGAGTATCCGGAACTGAATCCGAAGTCAGAAACAGTGAAGGAAGAAGGTGAATTCTCGGGATACAATGATCCTGAGTATATCAAGTGGAAGAATGAGCAGAAAGCAAAAGTTGCTGATCAACTAGTCAAGAAAAATGTGGTGAAGAAAGCTGAAAGTTCAACTGCGAAGATGCAGAACTCGAAAGTAACAAACAATCAATCTGAAACCAAACAATCAAAAGGTAAAAGTGTCATAAAATCGAATGACAACACCAAAGCTCAAACTGTTAAAACTGACAAGGTCAAACCTGTCAAAAAGAAAGTGTCAAAAGGAAAAACAATTAAGTTTGTGTCTGCAGGAACGTTTGATTTAAACGGATCTTATGGTAAACCAATCAATTCTCCAATCAAATCTAACTCTGGTCTAAAAACAGGTTCAGGTCCTAAGTCTTCCGCTGTCAATGATAAAAGAATTGAATCAAAAAGGTTAACCAAACAAGGTGTGTTAAAATCGAACCAAGTTTCTACGCAAGGAAATTCACAAACAAAATCTCCACAAAAGAATCAAGTTAATCTAAAACCGAACAAAACTGATAATGAATCACGTGTGAGTTCAACATCAAAAGTTAACAATCGGCTCTTTAGGATTAGCAAGAAACACTGTGAGATTTGTGATCGTTATAATCATGCAACTGCTGAATGTTTCTTTAACAGGTACTGCAGTTTCTTTGACAAAAGAAACCATTCTTCAGAAGAATGCTTTTATAACAAATTTTGTGATATTTGTGAAAGGAGAAATCATGACACAAAGGATTGTTTCTTTCGAACAAAGTCATCAAGAGAAATGACATCATTTCCAAACTTTCAAAGAAATCAATCATTTGGTTTTCAAAATCTAAATCAAAGTCATTCTCCTGTTTATAGAAATTTCAATCGAATCAATTCAGTTTCTAATAATTTTTCATCAAGAAATTTGCAGGTTAACAGTTTTAAACCAAGAGATTTGATGGTAAGAAATCAAAAGTTTGAAAATAACCTTGATCCTAAGTTAGAGGAAATGTTTAGTGCTTTGAGAAGAAAGCAATCAATTCACGCCAATGGGCGAAACAGTTTTCAAAATCTCTCAAACGAAACAAGTTTTCAAAATCTTCATTATCAACAAGTTACTGTTACAGATAGATTCGGAAAACCCAAGACCATGTGGGCCTGGGTTGACCAAACTAACTAAGTGATTGTTGAAATGCAGGTACGCCCAAGAAGACCTATCAACTCATGGTTCGTTGATAGTGGGTGTAGCCGGCATATGACAGGCAACCATGCCTTGCTTCAAGACTTTAAGCTGAAGAATGGTACACATGTTGCGTTTGGAGGTGATGCCGGTGGTAAAATAACAGGAGAGGGAACTGTATCAAATGGGGTCATTAGTTTTGATAAAGTCAACTACTGTGCACAGTTGAACTTTAATTTACTAAGTGTATCTCAAATTTGTGATAAATCTTATTCAACTTTATTGGATGATTCTTTCTGTTATATACTCAAACCAGGTTTCAAGATTGACAATGAGTGGGTAGTGGTGAAAGCTCCAAGAGATCGTGATGTATACAAGCTTGATATGTCGCAGATTGATGCTGAAACCGAAACTACTTGTCTCATTGCACATGCTTCAAATGATGAGAGTCAGCTTTGGCATAGACGGCTGGGCCATTCAAACTTCAGAAACATGAATCGTCTAGTGACTGGAAATCACGCTGTAGGAATACCATCAAAGAAGTTCTCTACAACTGATCTATGTCCAGCATGTTTGAAAGGAAAACAGCATCGCATGTCTTTTAAGTCCAAGCAAGAAAACTCCATTTCAAAACCCTTGCAGATGCTACATATGGATCTTTTCGGACCAACAAATGTTCAAAGCATCGGAAAGAAGTCTTATTGTTTTGTCATTATTGACGATTTCACTAGATTTTCTTGGGTTTATTTTCTGCATGTTAAATCTGAAACTGCTGAGTTGTTAAAAGAATTTATTGTCAAAGTTGAAAATCAGTTGGATTGTAAAGTGAAAACTTTAAGAAGTGATAATGGAACAGAATTTAAGAACGCTAATGTTGATATGTTTTGTGCAGAAAAAAGAATTGCTAGACAATTTAGTGCTCCAAGAACGCCTCAACAAAATGGGGTTGCGGAACGGAAAAATCGGACACTGATTGAAGCAGCAAGATCCATGCTTGCAGATGCCAAAATCCCTATCACATTCTGGGATGAAGCTATTGCTACTGCATGTTTTGTACAAAACAGGACATTATTGGTTCAGGATAAACAGAAAACATCTTATGAGTTGCTATTTGGAAGAAAGCCGAATATTTCATACTTGAAAGCATTTGGTTGTCCTGTAACGATTCTAAATTTAAGTGATCATCTCGGGAAATTTGAGTCAAAATCTGACGATGGATTTTTCCTTGGTTATTCGTCTGTTTCTAAAGCTTATCGAGTTTTTAATAGCAAAACAAACACTGTTATTGAAACTATTAATGTAAAGTTTTTAGAAAATTCGTTCCCGTCGGTGGCGCATGGTCCCGAATGGTTGTTTGATTTAGATTCGTTATCAAAATCTTTCAATTCTAACTTGTTTGATTTTTCAGGAAAAGCGAAAAAGGAATCAGGTGACTTGGGATTGCTTTAGTGACGATTCTGATAATGACGATGATGGCAACCTTAATTCTGAGTATCCATTCATGTCATTTCATAATCCTGATCATGTCAAATCCAGTCAAGCTCCGGGTCCTTCTGGTTCTCAAGAAGATCAAGAATCAAATATTCTTGGTGATGATGTTAATCCGCAAAGTTCTCCTAATGATGGTGGATCTGTTCAAAATCAACCATCATCAGATTCGAATGTTGAAGTTGTTCCAGAATCATTTGATTACTTCATCAATTCACCGGATCAAGTTCCTAATTTCACTCCGCATACTTCTACCATACTACAAGATCTACCGAATCTGAATCAGTCAAATCTGGAGAGTCAAGTGCAAGGAGATGTCATACCAACTCATCGAATTCACAAGAAACATCCTGTCTCTCAGATGATTGGGCCGTTGAATCAGAGAACTACAAGAAGTCAGACTGAGCAAGCAAATGTTTGTCTTTATTCATGTTTTCTTTCTCAAGTGGTGCCAAAGAACATTTCAGAAGCGTTGCAAGATAATAGTTGGATTGAAGCCATGCAAGAGGAGTTACTTCAATTTCGCAAACAGGAAGTTTGGAAATTAGTGGACTTACCTGAAGGAGAAAATGCGATCGGTACAAGATGGTTGTACAAGAACAAACCAGATGAACGTGGTATTGTTGTGAGAAACAAAGCGAGACTCATTGCACAGGGATATACTCAGGAAGAAGACATTGATTATGAAGAGGTGTTTGCTCCGGTCGCACGACTTGAAGCTATGCGCGTCTTTCTTGCATATGCTTCCTTCATGAAGTTTAAAGTATTCCAAATGGACGTTAAAGGTGCTTTTCTGTATGGACCAATTACAGATGATGTATATGTCAGACAACCTCCCGGTTTTGAAGATCCTGACTATCCTCACCGTGTATACAAGTTGAGTAAAGCTCTATATGGTCTACATCAAGCTCCAAGGATCTGGTACGAGACGCTATCTAAGCATTTATTAGAACATGGATTTATAAGAGGACAGATTGATCCAACTTTGTTTATGAAGAGGGAGAATGAAGAACTCTTATGTGTTCAAGTATATGTGGACGATATTATCTTCGGATCGACCAGTGCGTCAATGTGCAAAGAATTTGAAGAAATCATGAAGTCAAGATTTCAGATGAGTTCAATGGGGGAGATTAATTTCTTTCTAGGATTGCAAGTAAAACAATCAGCTGACGGAATTTTCATCAACCAATCGAAATTTGTTGAGAAGTTGCTGAAAAAGTTCAAGATGCAGGATTATCAGACTATACGAACTCCATCTGATGTGAACTGCAAGATACAGCCAGATCCGAAAGGCAAATCCGTGGATCAAACACTATACAGATCGATGATTGGTTCACTGATGTACCTTACTGCATCAAGGCCAGACATTATGTATGCTGTATGTGTGTGCGCAAGATATCAGTCTGATCCGAAAGAGTCGCACCTGGTTGCTGTTAAACGTATTTACAGATACCTTAAAGGGAAACCGAATCTTGGGTTATGGTATCCTTATGAAGGGAATTTTGAATTATATAGTTATTCTGATAGTGACTTTGGTGGGTGTGCTCTTGACAGGAAATCGACTACTTGTGGATGTCAATTTCTGGGTCCTAGACTTGTTTCTTGGCAATGCAAGAAGCAGACCAACGTTTCTGTATCCACAGCTGAAGCAGAGTATATCGCTGCATCTGCAGGATGTTCTCAAGTTTTGTGGTTACAAAACCAATTGCTTGACTACGGGTTTAACTTTCTCAAAACTCCTATTTACATAGACAATACTGCTGCTATGTTCATTACTGCTAATCCTGTTCAACACTCAAAAACCAAACATATCGAAATTCGATATCACTTTTTAAGAGACAACTCTGAAAAAGGTTTAATAATTTTGATTAAAGTTCATACCGACAAACAACTGGCAGATCTTTTCACAAAATCCTTTTTGTCAGGCCGGTTTGAATTCTTAATTCAATCCATAGGATTAATCAATCATGATTGATTCTATTTTTCAAAACCAAACAAAAATCAGAAAAATATAAAAGTCAAAAATATAATAAGTTGATGTCAAGTATTGATTCCTTTGTCTTTTATTTTAATGTTTTGCATTGTGTGTGTGCATGAAAAAGAAAAAGCAAAAAGAAAATATAAATGCAAAAAGAAAAGAAAATATCATGTCATAAGAATCTATATTGCAAAAAGTGAGAAATGATAGTTACACTAGACATTATTTGTTACATCATTTTTAATAAAGACTGATGAATGTTAATTGATGTGCTAGACAGCTCAGGCAATTAGACTGAAAAAGTAAGTTGATTGTTGACAAATGTAAACTCAATGATCTTTGTGTTAAGTTCCATTGCTATACATGTCTGGATATATATCTTTTGATGCATTGCTTGTGATGATAGTTGTACATGATCGGGTAACGATGCAGTCTATTCAGTGTGATGAACCGCATCGTGAGCTTCTTTGTTGTGGTATCCACAGACCTGAAGTCTCACACGAAGTCTCTTTTGAGCTTCAAGGTGCAGCAAAAGATTCCCAAAGTTGGAACAAAAAGAGTCCCAAATGTGGACCATCACCAAACAAAAATTCCAAAAAGGAATTCAGAAGATTCCCAAGGGGAACGATAGGAAATGAAAAATTCCAAAATGGAATTAAAAAGAAGTCCAAAAGTGGACCAAATCCGAATAGAACCCAGATTCCACACTGTTTATGATTGTAAGTGATCAGGTTTTGTGCAAAATGCATTCAGGTAGTTGCTGATAAGGAATATGTTGACATATGTATACATGTGGGTCACATAAGTCATTTTAATCGAACCTTAATCTCATCAAGATACTGAAAAAGTAAGTGTGTCAACTCGAGCTAATTGGTTTGTTTTCATATCATCACTCAATCAAACATAAGTCAAATGTCTATTCAAAACTTGCAAAACATGTTCAGATAATGTGTGGTATGATCTCACTGCGATATTTTGATTCATTGCATTGCATATGTCTTTATTTTAATGTGTGTGCTTTGTGTGTGCAGGCATTTGGAATCATTATTGACACATCGACATCCTTGTTAAACTTAAAAATTTCATGAAATTTCAAGTTTAGGGGGAGAATAAATTGAAGAAGAAAAATATTTGCAAAAATCCAAAAATATTTTGAATAAGTGTGTTTTGAATGAACAAGACTATGTGGTATGAAAAGCAAAGGTATTGGATGTGTTAAAAACAAACCCAAGGTCTTGTGATGTGTTTTTCAGAAATTGCTTCGCGATATAAAAATGTTGGTTGTGCAAAAACAAAAACATTGTTGAAAAAGAAAAAGAAAAAGGAATGAATTAGAATTAATTTTATTGACTTGTCTTATGTTGTTGATAATTAATTTGACAAATTCTTTTAAGGATGTCTTGTCTAATTAATATGTCGAGAATGTTTGCAGGTGCAATAAATGCAGTTGAAAAAGTCAACAGACGAGAAAAAGTGAAGAAAATTGCTCAAGTGTTGTAGCCGGGCAAAGATATCAGAACACTGTTTTGCCGGGTAATGAAGACACTGTTCAGCCGGGTAAAGTTGTGTGTCTGATATGAGCCGGGTGATTAAGAAAAAGAAGTGAAGCCGGGTGAAGATATTATGACTACTGTTTGGCCGGGCAATGAACATGTCAAATTTATGCCGGGTGAAGGTCATAGATATCTGCCGGGTGACAAGTTGTGTCACTATACAGCCGGGTGAAGAGATGTTATCACTATACAGCCGGGTAAAAGAAAGAAGTCTTATCTTGCCGTGTAAGTGTATAACACTGTGTTGTCGGGTAATAGTGGAAGCAACTATGTTGCCGGGTAATGAAGAAAACATGCCGGGTGATGATTGAAGACAACTGTGTTGCCGGGTGATGAAGAAAACATGCCGGGTGATGTTTTGAAGGTTACTATACTGCCGGGTGATGAGTAAAATCAACAACAGGTGTAGTTGTTCCTATTCTTTACCCGTCTCTACAGTGACTTACCCGTCTCTACAGTGATTGACCCGTCAAGTGTTTTTACAAGTTTTATGTTGATCCGTCTCATGTTGTGACCCGTCCCTAGTACTTGACCCGTCCCAACAGTGCATGACACGGCTCAACAGTGCTTGACCCGTCAAGGCTTATTGGGCTTTTATGCTTATCCGTCCCAAAGTGTTGACCCGGCACCTCATGTTTGACCTAATTTTTAACCATATAAAAACCCGCCTCTTCACAAACACTTATCATTTTTCACTCACAATCTCAAGCAAATACTCTGCACTTAACTCGTTTGATTATCATATTCAATCGTTTGTTCTGTAACAAGTCTGATCGATTGAATAAGGTATTGTTTAAGTGATTTGTTCTTGATAAACCTGCAAATCGATCGATAAAACGAAAACGATGATGAACAGTGTTTTTAATCATTGAATCGACACTTTGATTTTAAGTGTTAAAACTGAAATCGAATGTTTGTTCAGGTGTAAAAACTGTCAATCATTAACAATCAATCACTCATTTGCACCAAAATTCATTAAAATCAACTGAATCAATCAAATTACCTCATAACTGTCAACCGCCATTGATGACCTGTTTAAAGCTCATAAATGTTGAACTTCAAATGATGAAATATGTGTTAAAAGTGACAAATCCTTGTTAAAACTGAACTAAAACATGATAAACAACTTCATCATACAAATGTCAAATTTGTGTTCTTAAGTGTTAAACTGTTAAAATGCAAAATGTTTCATAATCGATTAAATTCAACGTTGTTTTGATCAAAATGATGAAAATCAGTTTGTTAAATCAATTTAGGAGTTAAAATGATTATGTGAATGTTTTACCTTTATAACTTTTAGTTCAAACACTTATGAAAATTTGAAATTTATTAATGAAGAATCTAATACATTTGTCTTGTTTGTGGTTTGTTTTTGTTTTAACAGATGGAGAATTTGAAGTTTGAGCCCAAGCACAATTTAGTTGCTTGTTTGGATGAATCTATTCCTGAGACTGAAGGATATAGAGACATGATGAGATTCATTAAGAGAACAAAGTATGTGTATGCTATGTGTGCCAAGCCGGTCATATATGCAAAATTAATAAAAAGTTTCTGGAGGACAGCAGAGGTGATTAGAAATGATGATGGAATGACTGTGGTTAGAGGAAACATTACAAGAGAGTTAGTGTTGACTGTCTCTGAAGATGCTATCAGAACAGCTTTGAGGATAGATGATGATGAAGTAGGGGCAAATGATGAGTTGACCAATGCTGAATGTCAAGCATGCTTTGTGAATATGGGACATCCTCCTGCATTTCCAAAGTCACAATTTTATCGAGCAAGGTTGGGGAAGAAATGGAAGTTACTGTGTTATGTTGTTCAACAATGCATGTCAAGGAGGAGTGCAGGTTTTGACAACTTCCCATCTGATATAGCATCCCCTATTGTAGCAATTGCTGAAAATAAACCGTTCAATATGTCGAAGTGGATTATGAATGGGTTTATATTTAATCTGGTGAAGGGAAAAAGATTCAAGTTTCTCATGTACCCGAGATTCTTGTAGTTGATGATCAATGTTGCCTATCCCATTATCAGAAATGAAAGAGTTGTTGGAGGGATATTGTATACTGAGGACATGAACGATCTATCTTATAGGAAGATGAGTATCGGGAATGTGCCAAGTGTAGATTTATTTGACTATATGAGAGATATAGCAAATAATGAGGAAGATGTTGAGATAGTTTATCATCATATTTCACATGGAGAGATAGTGAATCCACAGGACCTTGTTGATGAGGTGCCTGACAATTTGTTGGATGATGATGAGTATGCTGCTCGTCATGCAGAAGATGAAGAGAATGAATCTGAGGACGAAGAAGAAGAAGAAGAAAGTGATGATAGTGAAAATGATAGAGATGATGATAATGGAAATGATGGTGGTGATGATAGTGGAAATGATGGTAATGATGATGCTGAATCTGTGTTAGAGGAGGAAGAAAATGTTGAAGTCATTGAACCTGATTTGATTGAAGAACCTGTTGAGGTTACTTGTGTTGAAAAAGAAGTGGCAGTTGAAGTTGCTAAGCCCATCACAAAACAGTATGTTAGATCTCGAAGATCTAAATCTGTTGTTGAGAAAGTGTTGATTGAACCTGAACAGATAGATATTGTTCAGATAGCTCAGGAAGTAATGGCCGATGTTGAGTCTATTGCACAGATAGTCGATGAAGCTGATGCTGGCATTACTGATCCTATTCCTGTTGATATACCCACCACATCATCTCTGGTTGCTGAAAACATTGAACAAGTTTTGGAGTCTTCGCCAAAAATTGTTTCAAGTGTTGATGAGAATGAGGATAAGAAGAAGATTGTTGAATTAGAAGAGATGGTGGCAAAGCTATTAGATGCGAATGAACAGTTGAAAGCTTCAAATGATAGAAAGAAGAAAAGACTTGAAGAGTTTTGGACTATTCATAATCAGAATTTGGAAACTTTCAAAGCTTTGGATGCTGATCATGTTAAGTTGAAGGCTGAACATGAAGAGTTGAAGGCCGAGTATGATAAGTTGAAGGAGGAACATGAAAATTTGAAGTATGATCATAAAGAGTTGAAGGCTGAATGTAATACGCTTGAAGCTGAGAAAGAAATGTTGGAGAAATGGTTGGAAGAAACTCGATCAAAGAAGTCAGGGTCCACATCAGACAAAGATTTTTCAGATGAGGTGATGGAAGTGACTGAACTTTCTCAAGAAGCAAAAGTCTATTATACTCGAGCACGTGGCACGACAAATGTGGGTATTAGGGTTGAATCTCCAATTATTATTCCCGATGAAGCTGCTGCTGATTCTGTCATTTCTGACAAGGCTGAGGGAAAAAGGAAGTTAGATGCAGTACCGGCGATTACTGGTGATGAAAGTAGTTCGAAAAAGGCAAGGATTGAAGAAAGTCAGATTGAGCCGATTTAATCTGTGACTGAAACTGAAGTGGCTGAGATAGCTAAGGTAGATGAGACTGTGATAGAAGTTGAAGTTGATAAAACAGTTCAGATTGAGCCGATTCAATCTGAATCTGTATTGGTTGAAGAAGTGCCAGATGTTGTTGAAGTGGTAGAGAATGTGCCTGAAACTATAATAGAAGAAGTAAGTCAGTTTGAGCCGGTTCAAACTGATAATGCACCAATGATTGAGGCATTAGATGATCTTGATGACATAGATTTCACAGAATCTGAACCAGAAGCTGAGCCTGAAGCCAATCCTGATCATGAGATTCCAAATGACTTACCTGAACGATTTGCTTATCTTGAGAAGATGAAGTACAATCCAGTTTTTCTGAATGGGCTGACTGTGACTCAAATCAACGAAGAGTATGAAAAATGTTTGATAGCTCAAGATAAAGTTGCTGCTGATGAGAAAGAGTTTGTAGTGGAGATGGGAGAATGGACACCACTTCAAGAGAGTTTGAACATTGAAGATTTACCTCCAACTGAGCTTTATCACCAAAATCCTGAAGAGATGCCAAGCAGAAATATGCGAGACTGGCTGAGTTCAAGGAATTATCCCTATAGGACGTTGAAAAGGTTGAAACAAGAGTCACTGAGAAAAATTGTTGTTAGTTTCATGAAGACGGAGAAAATGTACAATCGTATGTTTTATCTGGACTACAACAACCCTCAATACTACGAGCTGACCAAAAGATACAAAGTTCTCGGACCAAAAGAGATACCGGTGATGGCTTTACCAGAGAATGCGCACAAGAAAAGACATGAGTTGATGGATATGTTTCTTAGTGAGGTCAAGTCATATAATATACCTATGGATGTACGTGAATCATGGCACAAATCAGCCACAGCAGGTGATGTTGTGAGATCACTGCTGAGCAAGGGTCAGTCGGTTGCTGAACTTCTTGATTCAATGATCGTACCGGAAAAATCCAAAAAGGTAAGGATTATTGCATGGAAATATGATGAGGTGTTTGATGCTTTTCTGATCAAAAGAGTAAATGGTTTATGCGATGTATACCATTACTACTCTAGCATTTTCAAGTTAGAAGTTCAAGATTTGAAAGAGTTGAACAAGCTGAGACTGATAAATCACACGCATGCTGAGCATGGTGATAAATGTGCGATATTGCTTGATGCTGGGATTAGCCGAATGCTGAAATATTTAGAGTTCAGAGGTCAACAGGAGGACAGTGCATATGTTCAATCGAAGAAACAGAGAAAGAAAAAGAAGTTGGTGGTAAGTGAAGACATGTACTTAGAGGAATTTTCTGATGAATATTTTGATAAGGTGACTGATCCGGGATTGAAAGTGTTTGATGGGTCTCAAGCGACTAAGCCAATTCTTAAGTTTTTCTATAATCAGGAAACTTTTGAATTAAAATTGGTGCGTAATCTGGAGGACTGGGATAAGGATATGATCACCTTATTCAGTACATTTGAACTGAAGTTATTGCATCCATCATACATTGAACATCTGAGAACTTACAAAATGGAGAAATGTAAGGATAAAATTGCAGGAGCTGATCGAAAATTATTTATGGTTATGGTTGAGGTGATTGCAGCTGCATCAGAGAAGATACGAGTAAGGAAGGCATTACTCAACTCTAATCTTGTGAAAGTTGATATTCCGGAGATAGAGTTTATGAGAGTAACTGCAAAGGGAACATTGGAGGTGCAAGTCAAAGGGAGAGAGCTGCCTTATGAATTTTATGCTAATATTGATTTTGCAGGTTTAACTCTTGATTCTCTGAGACGTATGAATGCCTGCCCAATCCTTACAAACGAGTCCAAACCAAGACAAGCAAAGATAGCAGAAAAGTTCAAGTCGTGCATAGAAGAAGCATTGAAAGAACAAGAAGAATACAAAGGGAAAGAGTTGCTGGACGTCAAAGAAGAACCAGAAGATTGGTGAGAGAGATTGAAGCTAAAAAGGATGAAAACTGTTTGAAGATTTTGCTGAAATCCAAAGATAAATCTTAGGGGGAGTACTGTTAGGGCTATTTCCTAGTTAAGATTTACTTTGTATTTGTTTATACATTTATGTATAGTTTAGGGTCTATTTTGTTATTTTCCCTAAAGTTGTAATTGTTGCTTAAAAGCATGTAGTGAGAGAGTGTGAGGAGAGAGGCTAGATCACTATTCACGTTAGAGAGAGAACTAAGTGTGTGTGTGATTTATTTTCTCCTGCATTTGTACTACAAATCTGCTTTGATCATCAATATACAAAAGAGAATTATTAGTATGAATTGTGTTTATGATTGAACTGTGTTTGTGTATGAATTATTCTGATCATTGAGCGATATTATCGATCCAATTGAACCTATCAACTCCATAATAAACCTAATGAATTCCTTCGAGTCATTTAATCATCGTACGGCAACTTAGAATATCTTACGACTCTGTATGCCACATTAGCACCATGAAAAGCATGTTACTATAATTTACGACACCTCACAACTCCTAACAACACCTTAAAGTACCGTAAGTAAACATAAAATCCATAATAAACCTAATGAATTCGTCCGAGTCCTTGGAACATCGTATTACAAGTTAGGTCATCTTAAGAATCTGTATGACATATTAGCACGTTGAAAAGCACGTAAGTATGACGTAGGACGCCTTAAAGCTGCAAACAACACCTTACAACACCGTACGAAACCATAAAACTCCATAATAAACCTAATGAAATTGTCCAAGTCCTTTCAAGATCGTACGATAACATCAGGACTTGTTACGACACTATATGCGATATTAGCAACATGAAAAGCAATTTATAATAATGTAGGACGCGTTACAACTTCTAAGAACACCTTACATCACCGTTCGAAAGATTAAAACTCCATAATAAATCTAATGAATTCCTCCGAGTCATTTTATCATCGTACGACAACTTAGAAAATCTTACGACTCTGTATGCCACATTAGCACCTTGAAAAGCATGTTACTATAATGTACGATACTCACAACTCGTAACAACACCTTACAATACCGTAAGTAAACATAAAATCCATAATAAACCTAATGAATTCGTCCGAGTCTTTTAAACATAGTATTACAAGTTAGGACATCTTTAGACTCTATATGACATATTAGCACGTTGAAAAGCACGTAAGTATGACGCCTTAAAGCTGCAAACAACACCTTACTACACCGTACGAAACCATAAAACTCCATAATAAACCTAATGAAATTGTCCAAGTCCTTTCAAGATCGTACGATAACATCAGGACTTGTTACGACACTGTATGCGACATTAGCAACATGAAAAGCAATTTATAATAATGTAGGACGCGTTACAACTTCTAAGAACACCTTACATCACCGTTCGAAAGATTAAAACTCCATAATAAACCTAATGAATTCCTCCGAGTCATTTAATCATCGTACGACAACTTAGAAAATCATACGACTCTGTATGCCACATTAGCACCTTCAAAAGCATGTTACTATAATGTACGATACTCACAACTCGTAACAACACCTTACAATACCGTAAGTAAACATAAAATCCATAATAAACCTAATGAATTCGTCCGAGTCTTTTGAACATCGTATTACAAGTTAGGACATCTTTAGACTCTATATGACATGTAAGCACGTTGAAAAGCACGTAAGTATGACGCCTTAAAGCTGCAAACAACACCTTACTACACCGTACGAAACCATAAAACTCCATAATAAACCTAATGAAATTGTCCAAGTCCTTTCAAGATCGTACGATAACATCAGGACTTGTTACGACACTGTATGCGACATTAGCAACATGAAAAGCAATTTATAATAATGTAGGATGCGTTACAACTTCTAAGAACACCTTACATCACCGTTCGAAAGATTAAAACTCCATAATAAACCTAATGAATTCCTCCGAGTCATTTAATCATTGTACGACAACTTAGAATATCTTACGACTCTGTATGCCACATTAGCACCTTGAAAAGCATGTTACTATAATGTAGGATACCTCACAACTCGTAACAACACCTTACAATACCGTAAGTAAACATAAAATCCATAATAAACCTAATGAATTCGTCCGAGTCTTTTGAACACCGTATTACAAGTTAGGACATCTTAAGACACTATATGACATATTAGCACGTTGAAAAACACGTAAGTATGACGGAGGACGCCTTAAAGCTGCAAACAACACCTTACAACACCGTACGAAACCATAAAACTCCATAATAAACCTAATGAAATTGTCCAGGTCCTTTCAAGATCGTACGATAACATCAGGACTTGTTACGACACTGTATGCGACATTAGAATCATGAAAAGCAATTTATAATAATGTAGGACGCGTTACAACTTCTAAGAACACCTTACATCACCGTTCGAAAGATTAAAACTCCATAATAAACCTAATGAATTCCTCCGAGTCATTTAATCATCGTACAACAACTTAGAATATCTTACGACTCTGTATGCCACATTAGCACCTTGAAAAGCATGTTACTATAATGTAGGATACCTCACAACTCGTAACAACACCTTACAATACCGTAAGTAAACATAAAATCCATAATAAACCTAATGAATTCGTCCGAGTCTTTTGAACACCGTATTACAAGTTAGGACATCTTAAGACACTATATGACATATTAGCACGTTGAAAAGCACGTAAGTATGACGGAGGACGCCTTAAAGCTCCAAACAACACCTTACAACACCGTACGAAACCATAAAACTCCATAATAAACCTAATGAAATTGTCCAGGTCCTTTCAAGATCGTACGATAACATCAGGACTTGTTACGACACTGTATGCGACATTAGAATCATGAAAAGCAATTTATAATAATGTAGGACGCGTTACAACTTCTAAGAACACCTTACATCACCGTTCGAAAGATTAAAACTTCATAATAAACCTAATGAATTCCTCCGAGTCATTTAATCATCGTACGACAACTTAGAATATCTTACGACTCTGTATGCCACATTAGCACCTTGAAAAGCATGTTACTATAATGTACGATACTCACAACTCGTAACAACACCTTACAATACCGTAAGTAAACATAAAATCCATAATAAACCTAATGAATTCGTCCGAGTCTTTTACACATCGTATTACAAGTTAGGACATCTTAAGACACTATATGACATATTAGCACGTTGAAAAGCACGTAAGTATGACGGAGGACGCCTTAAAGCTGCAAACAACACCTTACTACACCGTACGAAACCATAAAACTCCATAATAAACCTAATGAAATTGTCCAAGTCCTTTCAAGATCGTACGATAACATCAGGACTTGTTACGACACTGTATGCGACATTAGCAACATGAAAAGCAATTTATAATAATGTAGGACGCGTTACAACTTCTAAGAACACCTTACATCACCGTTCGAAAAATTAAAACTCCAAAACAAACCTAATGAATTCCTCCGAGTCATTTAATCATCGTACGGCAACTTAGAATATCTTACGACTCTATATGCCACGTTAGCAACTTGAAAAGCATGTTACTATAATTTACGACACCTCACAACTCCTAACAACACCTTACAGTACCGTAAGTAAACATAAAATCCATAATAAACCTAATGAATTCGTCCGAGTCCTTGGAAAATCGTATTACAAGTTAGGTCATCTTAAGAATCTGTATGACATATTAGCACGTTGAAAAGCACGTAAGTATGACGTAGGACGCCTTAAAGCTGCAAACAACACCTTACAACACCGTACGAAACCATAAAACTCCATAATAAACCTAATGAAATTGTCCAAGTCCTTTCAAGATCGTACGATAACATCAGGACTTGTTACGACACTGTATGCGATATTAGCAACATGAAAAGCAATTTATAATAATGTAGGACGCGTTACAACTTCTAAGAACACCTTACATCACCGTTCGAAAGATTAAAACTCCATAATAAATCTAATGAATTCCTCCGAGTCATTTTATCATCGTACGACAACTTAGAAAATCTTACGACTCTGTATGCCACATTAGCACCTTGAAAAGCATGTTACTATAATGTACGATACTCACAACTCGTAACAACACCTTACAATACCGTAAGTAAACATAAAATCCATAATAAACCTAATGAATTCGTCCGAGTCTTTTAAACATAGTATTACAAGTTAGGACATCTTTAGACTCTATATGACATATTAGCACGTTGAAAAGCACGTAAGTATGACGCCTTAAAGCTGCAAACAACACCTTACTACACCGTACGAAACCATAAAACTCCATAATAAACCTAATGAAATTGTCCAAGTCCTTTCAAGATCGTACGATAACATCAGGACTTGTTACGACACTGTATGCGACATTAGCAACATGAAAAGCAATTTATAATAATGTAGGACGCGTTACAACTTCTAAGAACACCTTACATCACCGTTCGAAAGATTAAAACTCCATAATAAACCTAATGAATTCCTCCGAGTCATTTAATCATCGTACGACAACTTAGAAAATCATACGACTCTGTATGCCACATTAGCAACTTCAAAAGCATGTTACTATAATGTACGATACTCACAACTCGTAACAACACCTTACAATACCGTAAGTAAACATAAAATCCATAATAAACCTAATGAATTCGTCCGAGTCTTTTGAACATCGTATTACAAGTTAGGACATCTTTAGACTCTATATGACATGTAAGCACGTTGAAAAGCACGTAAGTATGACGCCTTAAAGCTGCAAACAACACCTTACTACACCGTACGAAACCATAAAACTCCATAATAAACCTAATGAAATTGTCCAAGTCCTTTCAAGATCGTACGATAACATCAGGACTTGTTACGACACTGTATGCGACATTAGCAACATGAAAAGCAATTTATAATAATGTAGGACGCGTTACAACTTCTAAGAACACCTTAGATCACCGTTCGAAAGAGTAAAACTCCATAATAAACCTAATGAATTCCTCCGAGTCATTTAATCATCGTACGACAACTTAGAATATCTTATGACTCTGTATGCCACATTAGCACCTTGAAAAGCATGTTACTATAATGTAGGATACCTCACAACTCGTAACAACACCTTACAATACCGTAAGTAAACATAAAATCCATAATAAACCTAATGAATTCGTCCGAGTCTTTTGAACACCGTATTACAAGTTAGGACATCTTAAGACACTATATGACATATTAGCACGTTGAAAAGCACGTAAGTATGACGGAGGACGCCTTAAAGCTCCAAACAACACCTTACAACACCGTACGAAACCATAAAACTCCATAATAAACCTAATGAAATTGTCCAGGTCCTTTCAAGATCGTACGATAACATCAGGACTTGTTACGACACTGTATGCGACATTAGAATCATGAAAAGCAATTTATAATAATGTAGGACGCGTTACAACTTCTAAGAACACCTTACATCACCGTTCGAAAGATTAAAACTCCATAATAAACCTAATGAATTCCTCCGAGTCATTTAATCATCGTACGACAACTTAGAATATCTTACGACTCTGTATGCCACATTAGCACCTTGAAAAGCATGTTACTATAATGTAGGATACCTCACAACTCGTAACAACACCTTACAATACCGTAAGTAAACATAAAATCCATAATAAACCTAATGAATTCGTCCGAGTCTTTTGAACACCGTATTACAAGTTAGGACATCTTAAGACACTATATGACATATTAGCACGTTGAAAAGCACGTAAGTATGACGGAGGACGCCTTAAAGCTCCAAACAACACCTTACAACACCGTACGAAACCATAAAACTCCATAATAAACCTAATGAAATTGTCCAGGTCCTTTCAAGATCGTACGATAACATCAGGACTTGTTACGACACTGTATGCGACATTAGAATCATGAAAAGCAATTTATAATAATGTAGGACGCGTTACAACTTCTAAGAACACCTTACATCACCGTTCGAAAGATTAAAACTCCATAATAAACCTAATGAATTCCTCCGAGTCATTTAATCATCGTACGACAACTTAGAAAATCATACGACTCTGTATGCCACATTAGCAACTTCAAAAGCATGTTACTATAATGTACAATACTCACAACTCGTAACAACACCTTACAATACCGTAAGTAAACATAAAATCCATAATAAACCTAATGAATTCGTCCAAGTCTTTTGAACATCGTATTACAAGTCAGGACATCTTTAGACTCTATATGACATGTAAGCACGTTGAAAAGCACGTAAGTATGACGCCTTAAAGCTGCAAACAACACCTTACTACACCGTACGAAACCATAAAACTCCATAATAAACCTAATGAAATTGTCCAAGTCCTTTCAAGATCGTACGATAACATCAGGACTTGTTACGACACTGTATGCGACATTAGCAACATGAAAAGCAATTTATAATAATGTAGGACGCGTTACAACTTCTAAGAACACCTTACATCACCGTTCGAAAGATTAAAACTCCATAATAAACCTAATGAATTCCTCCGAGTCATTTAATCATCGTACGACAACTTAGAAAATCATACGACTATGTATGCCACATTAGCAACTTCAAAAGCATGTTACTATAATGTACGATACTCACAACTCGTAACAACACCTTACAATACCGTAAGTAAACATAAAATCCATAATAAACCTAATGAATTCGTCCGAGTCTTTTGAACATCGTATTACAAGTTAGGACATCTTTAGACTCTATATGACATGTAAGCACGTTGAAAAGCACGTAAGTATGACGCCTTAAAGCTGCAAACAACACCTTACTACACCGTACGAAACCATAAAACTCCATAATAAACCTAATGAAATTGTCCAAGTCCTTTCAAGATCGTACGATAACATCAGGACTTGTTACGACACTGTATGCGACATTAGCAACATGAAAAGCAATTTATAATAATGTAGGACGCGTTACAACTTCTAAGAACACCTTACATCACCGTTCGAAAGAGTAAAACTCCATAATAAACCTAATGAATTCCTCCGAGTCATTTAATCATCGTACGACAACTTAGAATATCTTACGACTCTGTATGCCACATTAGCACCTTGAAAAGCATGTTACTATAATGTAGGATACCTCACAACTCGTAACAACACCTTACAATACCGTAAGTAAACATAAAATCCATAATAAACCTAATGAATTCGTCCGAGTCTTTTGAACACCGTATTACAAGTTAGGACATCTTAAGACACTATATGACATATTAGCACGTTGAAAAGCACGTAAGTATGACGGAGGACGCCTTAAAGCTCCAAACAACACCTTACAACACCGTACGAAACCATAAAACTCCATAATAAACCTAATGAAATTGTCCAGGTCCTTTCAAGATCGTACGATAACATCAGGACTTGTTACGACACTGTATGCGACATTAGAATCATGAAAAGCAATTTATAATAATGTAGGACGCGTTACAACTTCTAAGAACACCTTACATCACCGTTCGAAAGATTAAAACTCCATAATAAACCTAATGAATTCCTCCGAGTCATTTAATCATCGTACGACAACTTAGAATATCTTACGACTCTGTATGCCACATTAGCACCTTGAAAAGCATGTTACTATAATGTAGGATACCTCACAACTCGTAACAACACCTTACAATACCGTAAGTAAACATAAAATCCATAATAAACCTAATGAATTCGTCCGAGTCTTTTGAACACCGTATTACAAGTTAGGACATCTTAAGACACTATATGACATATTAGCACGTTGAAAAGCACGTAAGTATGACGGAGGACGCCTTAAAGCTCCAAACAACACCTTACAACACCGTACGAAACCATAAAACTCCATAATAAACCTAATGAAAATGTCCAGGTCCTTTCAAGATCGTACGATAACATCAGGACTTGTTACGACACTATATGCGACATTAGAATCATGAAAAGCAATTTATAATAATGTAGGACGCGTTAGAACTTCTAAGAACACCTTACATCACCGTTCGAAAGATTAAAACTCCATAATAAACCTAATGAATTCCTCCGAGTCATTTAATCATCGTACGACAACTTAGAATATCTTACGACTCTGTATGCCACATTAGCACCTTGAAAAGCATGTTACTATAATGTAGGATACCTCACAACTCGTAACAACACCTTACAATACCGTAAGTAAACATAAAATCCATAATAAACCTAATGAATTCGTCCGAGTCTTTTGAACACCGTATTACAAGTTAGGACATCTTAAGACACTATATGACATATTAGCACGTTGAAAAGCACGTAAGTATGACGGAGGACGCCTTAAAGCTCCAAACAACACCTTACAACACCGTACGAAACCATAAAACTCCATAATAAACCTAATGAAATTGTCCAGGTCCTTTCAAGATCGTACGATAACATCAGGACTTGTTACGACACTGTATGCGACATTAGAATCATGAAAAGCAATTTATAATAATGTAGGACGCGTTACAACTTCTAAGAACACCTTACATCACCGTTCGAAAGATTAAAACTCCATAATAAACCTAATGAATTCCTCCGAGTCATTTAATCATTGTACGACAACTTAGAATATCTTACGACTCTGTATGCCACATTAGCACCTTGAAAAGCGTGTTACTATAATGCAGGATACCTCACAACTCGTAACAACACCTTACAATACCGTAAGTAAACATAAAATCCATAATAAACCTAATGAATTCGTCCGAGTCTTTTGAACACCGTATTACAAGTTAGGACATCTTAAGACACTATATGACATATTAGCACGTTGAAAAGCACGTAAGTATGACGGAGGACGCCTTAAAGCTCCAAACAACACCTTACAACACCGTACGAAACCATAAAACACCATAATAAACCTAATGAAATTGTCCAGGTCCTTTCAAGATCGTACGATAACATCAGGACTTGTTACGACACTGTATGCGACATTAGAATCATGAAAAGCAATTTATAATAAAGTAGGACGCGTTACAACTTCTAAGAACACCTTACATCACAGTTCGAAAGATTAAAACTCCATAATAAACCTAATGAATTCCTCCGAGTCATTTAATCATCGTACGACAACTTAGAATATCTTACGACTCTGTATGCCACATTAGCACCTTGAAAAGCATGTTACTATAATGGAGGATACCTCACAACTCGTAACAACACTTTACAATACCGTAAGTAAACATAAAATCCATAATAAACCTAATGAATTCGTCCGAGTCTTTTAAACATCGTATTACAAGTTAGGACATCTTAAGACACTATATGACATATTAGCACGTTGAAAAGCACGTAAGTATGACGGAGGACGCCTTAAAGCTGCAAACAACACCTTACTACACCGTACGAAACCATAAAACTCCATAATAAACCTAATGAAATTGTCCAAGTCCTTTCAAGATCGTACGATAACATCAGGACTTGTTACGACACTGTATGCGACATTAGCAACATGAAAAGCAACTTATAATAATGTAGGACGCGTTACAACTTCTAAGAACACCTTACATCACCGTTCGAAAGATTAAAACTCCATAATAAACCTAATGAATTCCTCCAAGTCATTTAATCATCGTACGACAACTTAGAATATCTTACGACTCTGTATGCCACATTAGCACCTTGAAAAGCATGTTACTATAATGTACGATACTCACAACTCGTAACAACACCTTACAATACCGTAAGTAAACATAAAATCCATAATAAACCTAATGAATTCGTCCGAGTCTTTTGAACATCGTATTACAAGTTAGGAAATCTTTAGACTCTATATGACATGTAAGCACGTTGAAAAGCACGTAAGTATGACGCCTTAAAGCTGCAAACAACACCTTACTACACCGTACGAAACCATAAAACTCCATAATAAACCTAATGAAATTGTCCAAGTCCTTTCAAGATCGTACGATAACATCAGGACGTGTTACGACACTGTATGCGACATTAGCAACATGAAAAGCAATTTATAATAATGTAGGACGCGTTACAACTTCTAAGAACACCTTACATCACCGTTCGGAAGATTAAAACTCCATAATAAACCTAATGAATTCCTCCGAGTCATTTAATCATTGTACGACAACTTAGAATATCTTACGACTCTGTATGCCACATTAGCACCTTGAAAAGCATGTTACTATAATGTAGGATACCTCACAACTCGTAACAACACCTTACAATACCGTAAGTAAACATAAAATCCATAATAAACCTAATGAATTCGTCCGAGTCTTTTGAACACCGTATTACAAGTTAGGACATCTTAAGACACTATATGACATATTAGCACGTTGAAAAGCACGTAACTATGACGGAGGACGCCTTAAAGCTCCAAACAACACATTACAACACCGTACGAAACCATAAAACTCCATAATAGATCTAATGAAATTGTCCAAGTCCTTTCAAGATCGTACGATAACATCAGGACTTGTTACGACACTGTATGCGACATTAGCAACATGAAAAGCAATTTATAATAATGTAGGACGCGTTACAACTTCTAAGAACACCTTACATCACCGTTCGAAAAATTAAAACTCCAAAACAAACCTAATGAATTCCTCCGAGTCATTTAATCATCGTACGACAACTTAGAATATCTTACGACTCTGTATGCCACATTAGCACCTTGAAAAGCATGTTACTATAATGTAGGATACCTCACAACTCGTAACAACACCTTACAATACCGTAAGTAAACATAAAATCCATAATAAACCTAATGAATTCGTCCGAGTCTTTTGAACACCGTATTACAAGTTAGGACATCTTAAGACACTATATGACATATTAGCACGTTGAAAAGCACGTAAGTATGACGGAGGACGCCTTAAAGCTGCAAACAACACCTTACTACACCGTACGAAACCATAAAACTCCATAATAAACCTAATGAAATTGTCCAAGTCCTTTCAAGATCGTACGATAACATCAGGACTTGTTACGACACTGTATGCGGCATTAGCAACATGAAAAGCAATTTATAATAATGTAGGACGCGTTACAACTTCTAAGAACACCTTACATCACCGTTCGAAAGATTAAAACTCCATAATAAACCTAATGAATTACTCCGAGTCATTTAATCATCGTACGACAACTTAGAATATCTTACGACTCTGTATGCCACATTAGCACCTTGAAAAGCATGTTACTATAATGTACGATACTCACAACTCGTAACAACACCTTACAATACCGTAAGTAAACATAAAATCCATAATAAACCTAATGAATTCGTCCGAGTCTTTTAAACATCGTATTACAAGTTAGGACATCTTAAGACACTATATGACATATTAGCACGTTGAAAAGCACGTAAGTATGACGTAGGAAAGCCTTAAAGCTACAAACAACACATTACTACACCGTACGAAACCATAAAACTCCATAATAAACCTAATGAAATTGTCCAAGTCCTTTCAAGATCGTACGATAACATCAGGACTTGTTACGACACTGTATGCGACATTAGCAACATGAAAAGAATTTATAATAACGTAGAACGCGTTACAACTTCTAAGAACACCTTACATCACAGTTCGAAAGATTAAAACTCCATAATAAACCTAATGAATTCCTCCGAGTCATTTAATCATCGTACGACAACCTAGAATATCTTACGACTCTGTATGCCACATTAGCACCTTGAAAAGCATGTTACTATAATGGAGGATACCTCACAACTCGTAACAACACCTTACAATACCGTAAGTAAACATAAAATCCATAATAAACCTAATGAATTCGTCCGAGTCTTTTAAACATCGTATTACAAGTTAGGACATCTTAAGACACTATATGACATATTAGCACGTTGAAAAGCACGTAAGTATGACGGAGGACGCCTTAAAGCTGCAAACAACACCTTACTACACCGTACGAAACCATAAAACTCCATAATAAACCTAATGAAATTGTCCAAGTCCTTTCAAGATCGTACGATAACATCAGGACTTGTTACGACACTGTATGCGACATTAGCAACATGAAAAGCAATTTATAATAATGTAGGACGCGTTACAACTTCTAAGAACACCTTACATCACCGTTCGAAAGATTAAAACTCCATAATAAACCTAATGAATTACTCCGAGTCATTTAATCATCGTACGACAACTTAGAATATCTTACGACTCTGTATGCCACATTAGCACCTTGAAAAGCATGTTACTATAATGTACGATACTCACAACTCGTAACAACACCTTACAATACCGTAAGTAAACATAAAATCCATAATAAACCTAATGAATTCGTCCGAGTCTTTTAAACATCGTATTACAAGTTAGGACATCTTAAGACACTATATGACATATTAGCACGTTGAAAAGCACGTAAGTATGACGTAGGAAAGCCTTAAAGCTACAAACAACACATTACTACACCGTACGAAACCATAAAACTCCATAATAAACCTAATGAAATTGTCCAAGTCCTTTCAAGATCGTACGATAACATCAGGACTTGTTACGACACTGTATGCGACATTAGCAACATGAAAAGAATTTATAATAACGTAGAACGCGTTACAACTTCTAAGAACACCTTACATCACAGTTCGAAAGATTAAAACTCCATAATAAACCTAATGAATTCCTCCGAGTCATTTAATCATTGTACGACAACTTAGAATATCTTACGACTCTGTATGCCACATTAGCACCTTGAAAAGCATGTTACTATAATGTAGGATACCTCACAACTCGTAACAACACCTTACAATACCGTAAGTAAACATAAAATCCATAATAAACCTAATGAATTCGTCGGAGTCTTTTGAACACCGTATTACAAGTTAGGACATCTTAAGACACTATATGACATATTAGCACGTTGAAAAGCACGTAACTATGACGGAGGACGCCTTAAAGCTCCAAACAACACATTACAACACCGTACGAAACCATAAAACTCCATAATAGATCTAATGAAATTGTCCAAGTCCTTTCAAGATCGTACGATAACATCAGGACTTGTTACGACACTGTATGCGACATTAGCAACATGAAAAGCAATTTATAATAATGTAGGACGCGTTACAACTTCTAAGAACACCTTACATCACCGTTCGAAAAATTAAAACTCCAAAACAAACCTAATGAATTCCTCCGAGTCATTTAATCATCGTACGACAACTTAGAATATCTTACGACTCTGTATGCCACATTAGCACCTTGAAAAGCATGTTACTATAATGTAGGATACCTCACAACTCGTAACAACACCTTACAATACCGTAAGTAAACATAAAATCCATAATAAACCTAATGAATTCGTCCGAGTCTTTTGAACACCGTATTACAAGTTAGGACATCTTAAGACACTATATGACATATTAGCACGTTGAAAAGCACGTAAGTATGACGGAGGACGCCTTAAAGCTGCAAACAACACCTTACTACACCGTACGAAACCATAAAACTCCATAATAAACCTAATGAAATTGTCCAAGTCCTTTCAAGATCGTACGATAACATCAGGACTTGTTACGACACTGTATGCGGCATTAGCAACATGAAAAGCAATTTATAATAATGTAGGACGCGTTACAACTTCTAAGAACACCTTACATCACCGTTCGAAAGATTAAAACTCCATAATAAACCTAATGAATTACTCCGAGTCATTTAATCATCGTACGACAACTTAGAATATCTTACGACTCTGTATGCCACATTAGCACCTTGAAAAGCATGTTACTATAATGTACGATACTCACAACTCGTAACAACACCTTACAATACCGTAAGTAAACATAAAATCCATAATAAACCTAATGAATTCGTCCGAGTCTTTTAAACATCGTATTACAAGTTAGGACATCTTAAGACACTATATGACATATTAGCACGTTGAAAAGCACGTAAGTATGACGTAGGAAAGCCTTAAAGCTACAAACAACACATTACTACACCGTACGAAACCATAAAACTCCATAATAAACCTAATGAAATTGTCCAAGTCCTTTCAAGATCGTACGATAACATCAGGACTTGTTACGACACTGTATGCGACATTAGCAACATGAAAAGAATTTATAATAACGTAGAACGCGTTACAACTTCTAAGAACACCTTACATCACAGTTCGAAAGATTAAAACTCCATAATAAACCTAATGAATTCCTCCGAGTCATTTAATCATCGTACGACAACCTAGAATATCTTACGACTCTGTATGCCACATTAGCACCTTGAAAAGCATGTTACTATAATGGAGGATACCTCACAACTCGTAACAACACCTTACAATACCGTAAGTAAACATAAAATCCATAATAAACCTAATGAATTCGTCCGAGTCTTTTAAACATCGTATTACAAGTTAGGACATCTTAAGACACTATATGACATATTAGCACGTTGAAAAGCACGTAAGTATGACGGAGGACGCCTTAAAGCTGCAAACAACACCTTACTACACCGTACGAAACCATAAAACTCCATAATAAACCTAATGAAATTGTCCAAGTCCTTTCAAGATCGTACGATAACATCAGGACTTGTTACGACACTGTATGCGACATTAGCAACATGAAAAGCAATTTATAATAATGTAGGACGCGTTACAACTTCTAAGAACACCTTACATCACCGTTCGAAAGATTAAAACTCCATAATAAACCTAATGAATTACTCCGAGTCATTTAATCATCGTACGACAACTTAGAATATCTTACGACTCTGTATGCCACATTAGCACCTTGAAAAGCATGTTACTATAATGTACGATACTCACAACTCGTAACAACACCTTACAATACCGTAAGTAAACATAAAATCCATAATAAACCTAATGAATTCGTCCGAGTCTTTTAAACATCGTATTACAAGTTAGGACATCTTAAGACACTATATGACATATTAGCACGTTGAAAAGCACGTAAGTATGACGTAGGAAAGCCTTAAAGCTACAAACAACACATTACTACACCGTACGAAACCATAAAACTCCATAATAAACCTAATGAAATTGTCCAAGTCCTTTCAAGATCGTACGATAACATCAGGACTTGTTACGACACTGTATGCGACATTAGCAACATGAAAAGAATTTATAATAACGTAGGACGCGTTACAACTTCTAAGAACACATTACATCACAGTTCGAAAGATTAAAACTCCATAATAAACCTAATGAATTCCTCCGAGTCATTTAATCATCGTACGACAACCTAGAATATCTTACGACTCTGTATGCCACATTAGCACCTTGAAAAGCATGTTACTATAATGGAGGATACCTCACAACTCGTAACAACACCTTACAATACCGTAAGTAAACATAAAATCCATAATAAACCTAATGAATTCGTCCGAGTCTTTTAAACATCGTATTACAAGTTAGGACATCTTAAGACACTATATGACATATTAGCACGTTGAAAAGCACGTAAGTATGACGGAGGACGCCTTAAAGCTGCAAACAACACCTTACTACACCGTACGAAACCATAAAACTCCATAATAAACCTAATGAAATTGTCCAAGTCCTTTCAAGATCGTACGATAACATCAGGACTTGTTACGACACTGTATGCGACATTAGCAACATGAAAAGCAATTTATAATAATGTAGGACGCGTTACAACTTCTAAGAACACCTTACATCACCGTTCGAAAGATTAAAACTCCATAATAAACCTAATGAATTTCTCCGAGTCATTTAATCATCGTACGACAACTTAGAATATCTTACGACTCTGTATGCCACATTAGCACCTTGAAAAGCATGTTACTATAATGTACGATACTCACAACTCGTAACAACACCTTACAATACCGTAAGTAAACATAAAATCCATAATAAACCTAATGAATTCGTCCGAGTATTTTGAATATCGTATTACAAGTTAGGACATCTTAAGACACTATATGACATATTAGCACGTTGAAAAGCACGTAACTATGACGGAGGACGCCTTAAAGCTCCAAACAACACATTACAACACCGTACGAAACCATAAAACTCCATAATAGATCTAATGAAATTGTCCAAGTCCTTTCAAGATCGTACGATAACATCAGGACTTGTTACGACACTGTATGCGACATTAGCAACATGAAAAGCAATTTATAATAATGTAGGACGCGTTACAACTTCTAAGAACACCTTACATCACCGTTCGAAAAATTAAAACTCCAAAACAAACCTAATGAATTCCTCCGAGTCATTTAATCATCGTACGACAACTTAGAATATCTTACGACTCTATATGCCACATTAGCAACTTGAAATGCATGTTACTATAATTTACGACACCTCACAACTCCTAACAACACCTTACAGTACCGTAAGTAAACATAAAATCCATAATAAACCTAATGAATTCGTCCGAGTCCTTTGAACATCGTATTACAAGTTAGGTCATCTTAGGAATCTGTATGACATATTAGCACGTTGAAAAGCACGTAAGTATGACGTAGGACGCCTTAAAGCTGCTAACAACACCTTACAACACCGTACGAAACCATAAAACTCCATAATAAACCTAATGAAATTTTCCAAGTCCATTCAAGATCGTACGATAACATCAGGACTTGTTACGACACTGTATGCGACATTAGCAACATGAAAAGCAATTTATAATAATGTAGGACGCGTTACAACTTCTAAGAACACCTTACATCACCGTTCGAAAGATTAAAACTCCATAATAAACCTAATGAATTCCTCCGAGTCATTTAATCATCGTACGACAACTTAGAAAATCATACGACTCTGTATGCCACATTAGCACCTTCAAAAGCATGTTACTATAATGTACGATACTCACAACTCGTAACAACACCTTACAATACCGTAAGTAAACATAAAATCCATAATAAACCTAATGAATTCGTCCGAGTCTTTTGAACATCGTATTACAAGTTAGGACATCTTTAGACTCTATATGACATGTAAGCACGTTGAAAAGCACGTAAGTATGACGCCTTAAAGCTGCAAACAACACCTTACTACACCGTACGAAACCATAAAACTCCATAATAAACCTAATGAAATTGTCCAAGTCCTTTCAAGATCGTACGATAACATCAGGACTTGTTACGACACTGTATGCGACATTAGCAACATGAAAAGCAATTTATAATAATGTAGGACGCGTTACAACTTCTAAGAACACCTTACATCACCGTTCGAAAGATTAAAACTCCATAATAAACCTAATGAATTACTCCGAGTCATTTAATCATCGTACGACAACTTAGAATATCTTACGACTCTGTATGCCACATTAGCACCTTGAAAAGCATGTTACTATAATGTACGATACTCACAACTCGTAACAACACCTTACAATACCGTAAGTAAACATAAAATCCATAATAAACCTAATGAATTCGTCTGAGTCTTTTAAACATCGTATTACAAGTTAGGACATCTTAAGACACTATATGACATATTAGCACGTTGAAAAGCACGTAAGTATGACGTAGGAAAGCCTTAAAGCTACAAACAACACATTACTACACCGTACGAAACCATAAAACTCCATAATAAACCAAATGAAATTGTCCAAGTCCTTTCAAGATCGTACGATAACATCAGGACTTGTTACGACACTGTATGCGACATTAGCAACATGAAAAGAATTTATAATAAAGTAGGACGCGTTACAACTTCTAAGAACACCTTACATCACAGTTCGAAAGATTAAAACTCCATAATAAACCTAATGAATTCCTCCGAGTCATTTAATCATCGTACGACAACCTAGAATATCTTACGACTCTGTATGCCACATTAGCACCTTGAAAAGCATGTTACTATAATGGAGGATACCTCACAACTCGTAACAACACCTTACAATACCGTAAGTAAACATAAAATCCATAATAAACCTAATGAATTCGTCCGAGTCTTTTGAACACCGTATTACAAGTTAGGACATCTTAAGACACTATATGACATATTAGCACGTTGAAAAGCACGTAAGTATGACGGAGGACGCCTTAAAGCTCCAAACAACACCTTACAACACCGTACGAAACCATAAAACACCATAATAAACCTAATGAAATTGTCCAGGTCCTTTCAAGATCGTACGATAACATCAGGACTTGTTACGACACTGTACGCGACATTAGAATCATGAAAAGCAATTTATAATAATGTAGGACGCGTTACAACTTCTAAGAACACCTTACATCACCGTTCGAAAGATTAAAACTCCATAATAAACCTAATAAATTACTCCGAGTCATTTAATCATCGTACGACAACTTAGAATATCTTACGACTCTGTATGCCACATTAGCACCTTGAAAAGCATGTTACTATAATGTACGATACTCACAACTCGTAACAACACCTTACAATACCGTAAGTAAACATAAAATCCATAATAAACCTAATGAATTCGTCCGAGTCTTTTAAACATCGTATTACAAGTTAGGACATCTTAAGACACTATATGACATATTAGCACGTTGAAAAGCACGTAAGTATGACGTAGGAAAGCCTTAAAGCTACAAACAACACATTACTACACCGTACGAAACCATAAAACTCCATAATAAACCTAATGAAATTGTCCAAGTCCTTTCAAGATCGTACGATAACATCAGGACTTGTTACGACACTGTATGCGACATTAGCAACATGAAAAGAATTTATAATAAAGTAGGACGCGTTACAACTTCTAAGAACACCTTACATCACAGTTCGAAAGATTAAAACTCCATAATAAACCTAATGAATTCCTCCGAGTCATTTAATCATCGTACGACAACCTAGAATATCTTACGACTATGTATGCCACATTAGCACCTTGAAAAGCATGTTACTATAATGGAGGATACCTCACAACTCGTAACAACACCTTACAATACCGTAAGTAAACATAAAATCCATAATAAACCTAATGAATTCTTCCGAGTCTTTTAAACATCGTATTACAAGTTAGGACATCTTAAGACACTATATGACATATTAGCACGTTGAAAAGCACGTAAGTATGACGGAGGACGCCTTAAAGCTGCAAACAACACCTTACTACACCGTACGAAACCATAAAACTCCATAATAAACCTAATGAAATTGTCCAAGTCCTTTCAAGATCGTACGATAACATCAGGACTTGTTACGACACTGTATGCGACATTAGCAACATGAAAAGCAATTTATAATAATGTAGGACGCGTTACAACTTCTAAGAACACCTTACATCACCGTTCGAAAGATTAAAACTCCATAATAAACCTAATGAATTCCTCCGAGTCATTTAATCATCGTACGACAACTTAGAATATCTTACGACTCTGTATGCCACATTAGCACCTTGAAAAGCATGTTACTATAATGTACGATACTCACAACTCGTAACAACACCTTACAATACCGTAAGTAAACATAAAATCCATAATAAACCTAATGAATTCGTCCGAGTCTTTTGAATATCGTATTACAAGTTAGGACATCTTAAGACACTATATGACATATTAGCACGTTGAAAAGCACGTAACTATGACGGAGGACGCCTTAAAGCTCCAAACAACACATTACAACACCGTACGAAACCATAAAACTCCATAATAGATCTAATGAAATTGTCCAAGTCCTTTCAAGATCGTACGATAACATCAGGACTTGTTACGACACTGTATGCGACATTAGCAACATGAAAAGCAATTTATAATAATGTAGGACGCGTTACAACTTCTAAGAACACCTTACATCACCGTTCGAAAAATTAAAACTCCAAAACAAACCTAATGAATTCCTCCGAGTCATTTAATCATCGTACGACAACTTAGAATATCTTACGACTCTATATGCCACATTAGCAACTTGAAATGCATGTTACTATAATTTACGACACCTCACAACTCCTAACAACACCTTACAGTACCGTAAGTAAACATAAAATCCATAATAAACCTAATGAATTCGTCCGAGTCCTTTGAACATCGTATTACAAGTTAGGTCATCTTAGGAATCTGTATGACATATTAGCACGTTGAAAAGCACGTAAGTATGACGTAGGACGCCTTAAAGCTGCTAACAACACCTTACAACACCGTACGAAACCATAAAACTCCATAATAAACCTAATGAAATTTTCCAAGTCCATTCAAGATCGTACGATAACATCAGGACTTGTTACGACACTGTATGCGACATTAGCAACATGAAAAGCAATTTATAATAATGTAGGACGCGTTACAACTTCTAAGAACACCTTACATCACCGTTCGAAAGATTAAAACTCCATAATAAACCTAATGAATTCCTCCGAGTCATTTAATCATCGTACGACAACTTAGAAAATCATACGACTCTGTATGCCACATTAGCACCTTCAAAAGCATGTTACTATAATGTACGATACTCACAACTCGTAACAACACCTTACAATACCGTAAGTAAACATAAAATCCATAATAAACCTAATGAATTCGTCCGAGTCTTTTGAACATCGTATTACAAGTTAGGACATCTTTAGACTCTATATGACATGTAAGCACGTTGAAAAGCACGTAAGTATGACGCCTTAAAGCTGCAAACAACACCTTACTACACCGTACGAAACCATAAAACTCCATAATAAACCTAATGAAATTGTCCAAGTCCTTTCAAGATCGTACGATAACATCAGGACTTGTTACGACACTGTATGCGACATTAGCAACATGAAAAGCAATTTATAATAATGTAGGACGCGTTACAACTTCTAAGAACACCTTACATCACCGTTCGAAAGATTAAAACTCCATAATAAACCTAATGAATTACTCCGAGTCATTTAATCATCGTACGACAACTTAGAATATCTTACGACTCTGTATGCCACATTAGCACCTTGAAAAGCATGTTACTATAATGTACGATACTCACAACTCGTAACAACACCTTACAATACCGTAAGTAAACATAAAATCCATAATAAACCTAAAGAATTCGTCCGAGTCTTTTAAACATCGTATTACAAGTTAGGACATCTTAAGACACTATATGACATATTAGCACGTTGAAAAGCACGTAAGTATGACGTAGGAAAGCCTTAAAGCTACAAACAACACATTACTACACCGTACGAAACCATAAAACTCCATAATAAACCAAATGAAATTGTCCAAGTCCTTTCAAGATCGTACGATAACATCAGGACTTGTTACGACACTGTATGCGACATTAGCAACATGAAAAGAATTTATAATAAAGTAGGACGCGTTACAACTTCTAAGAACACCTTACATCACAGTTCGAAAGATTAAAACTCCATAATAAACCTAATGAATTCCTCCGAGTCATTTAATCATCGTACGACAACCTAGAATATCTTACGACTCTGTATGCCACATTAGCACCTTGAAAAGCATGTTACTATAATGGAGGATACCTCACAACTCGTAACAACACCTTACAATACCGTAAGTAAACATAAAATCCATAATAAACCTAATGAATTCGTCCGAGTCTTTTGAACACCGTATTACAAGTTAGGACATCTTAAGACACTATATGACATATTAGCACGTTGAAAAGCACGTAAGTATGACGGAGGACGCCTTAAAGCTCCAAACAACACCTTACAACACCGTACGAAACCATAAAACACCATAATAAACCTAATGAAATTGTCCAGGTCCTTTCAAGATCGTACGATAACATCAGGACTTGTTACGACACTGTATGCGACATTAGAATCATGAAAAGCAATTTATAATAATGTAGGACGCGTTACAACTTCTAAGAACACCTTACATCACCGTTCGAAAGATTAAAACTCCATAATAAACCTAATGAATTACTCCGAGTCATTTAATCATCGTACGACAACTTAGAATATCTTACGACTCTGTATGCCACATTAGCACCTTGAAAAGCATGTTACTATAATGTACGATACTCACAACTCGTAACAACACCTTACAATACCGTAAGTAAACATAAAATCCATAATAAACCTAATGAATTCGTCCGAGTCTTTTAAACATCGTATTACAAGTTAGGACATCTTAAGACACTATATGACATATTAGCACGTTGAAAAGCACGTAAGTATGACGTAGGAAAGCCTTAAAGCTACAAACAACACATTACTACACCGTACGAAACCATAAAACTCCATAATAAACCTAATGAAATTGTCCAAGTCCTTTCAAGATCGTACGATAACATCAGGACTTGTTACGACACTGTATGCGACATTAGCAACATGAAAAGAATTTATAATAAAGTAGGACGCGTTACAACTTCTAAGAACACCTTACATCACAGTTCGAAAGATTAAAACTCCATAATAAACCTAATGAATTCCTCCGAGTCATTTAATCATCGTACGACAACCTAGAATATCTTACGACTATGTATGCCACATTAGCACCTTGAAAAGCATGTTACTATAATGGAGGATACCTCACAACTCGTAACAACACCTTACAATACCGTAAGTAAACATAAAATCCATAATAAACCTAATGAATTCTTCCGAGTCTTTTAAACATCGTATTACAAGTTAGGACATCTTAAGACACTATATGACATATTAGCACGTTGAAAAGCACGTAAGTATGACGGAGGACGCCTTAAAGCTGCAAACAACACCTTACTACACCGTACGAAACCATAAAACTCCATAATAAACCTAATGAAATTGTCCAAGTCCTTTCAAGATCGTACGATAACATCAGGACTTGTTACGACACTGTATGCGACATTAGCAACATGAAAAGCAATTTATAATAATGTAGGACGCGTTACAACTTCTAAGAACACCTTACATCACCGTTCGAAAGATTAAAACTCCATAATAAACCTAATGAATTCCTCCGAGTCATTTAATCATCGTACGACAACTTAGAATATCTTACGACTCTGTATGCCACATTAGCACCTTGAAAAGCATGTTACTATAATGTACGATACTCACAACTCGTAACAACACCTTACAATACCGTAAGTAAACATAAAATCCATAATAAACCTAATGAATTCGTCCGAGTCTTTTGAATATCGTATTACAAGTTAGGACATCTTAAGACACTATATGACATATTAGCACGTTGAAAAGCACGTAACTATGACGGAGGACGCCTTAAAGCTCCAAACAACACATTACAACACCGTACGAAACCATAAAACTCCATAATAGATCTAATGAAATTGTCCAAGTCCTTTCAAGATCGTACGATAACATCAGGACTTGTTACGACACTGTATGCGACATTAGCAACATGAAAAGAATTTATAATAAAGTAGGACGCGTTACAACTTCTAAGAACACCTTACATCACAGTTCGAAAGATTAAAACTCCATAATAAACCTAATGAATTCCTCCGAGTCATTTAATCATCGTACGACAACCTAGAATATCTTACGACTCTGTATGCCACATTAGCACCTTGAAAAGCATGTTACTATAATGGAGGATACCTCACAACTCGTAACAACACCTTACAATACCGTAAGTAAACATAAAATCCATAATAAACCTAATGAATTCGTCCGAGTCTTTTGAACACCGTATTACAAGTTAGGACATCTTAAGACACTATATGACATATTAGCACGTTGAAAAGCACGTAAGTATGACGGAGGACGCCTTAAAGCTCCAAACAACACCTTACAACACCGTACGAAACCATAAAACACCATAATAAACCTAATGAAATTGTCCAGGTCCTTTCAAGATCGTACGATAACATCAGGACTTGTTACGACACTGTATGCGACATTAGAATCATGAAAAGCAATTTATAATAATGTAGGACGCGTTACAACTTCTAAGAACACCTTACATCACCGTTCGAAAGATTAAAACTCCATAATAAACCTAATGAATTACTCCGAGTCATTTAATCATCGTACGACAACTTAGAATATCTTACGACTCTGTATGCCACATTAGCATCTTGAAAAGCATGTTACTATAATGTACGATACTCACAACTCGTAACAACACCTTACAATACCGTAAGTAAACATAAAATCCATAATAAACCTAATGAATTCGTCCGAGTCTTTTAAACATCGTATTACAAGTTAGGACATCTTAAGACACTATATGACATATTAGCACGTTGAAAAGCACGTAAGTATGACGTAGGAAAGCCTTAAAGCTACAAACAACACATTACTACACCGTACGAAACCATAAAACTCCATAATAAACCTAATGAAATTGTTCAAGTCCTTTCAAGATCGTACGATAACATCAGGACTTGTTACGACACTGTATGCGACATTAGCAACATGAAAAGAATTTATAATAAAGTAGGACGCGTTACAACTTCTAAGAACACCTTACATCACAGTTCGAAAGATTAAAACTCCATAATAAACCTAATGAATTCCTCCGAGTCATTTAATCATCGTACGACAACCTAGAATATCTTACGACTATGTATGCCACATTAGCACCTTGAAAAGCATGTTACTATAATGGAGGATACCTCACAACTCGTAACAACACCTTACAATACCGTAAGTAAACATAAAATCAATATTAAACCTAATGAATTCGTCCGAGTCTTTTGAACACCGTATTACAAGTTAGGACATCTTAAGACACTATATGACATATTAGCACGTTGAAAAGCACGTAAGTATGACGGAGGACGCCTTAAAGCTCCAAACAACACCTTACAACACCGTACGAAACCATAAAACACCATAATAAACCTAATGAAATTGTCCAGGTCCTTTCAAGATCGTACGATAACATCAGGACTTGTTACGACACTGTATGCGACATTAGAATCATGAAAAGCAATTTATAATAATGTAGGACGCGTTACAACTTCTAAGAACACCTTACATCACCGTTCGAAAGATTAAAACTCCATAATAAACCTAATGAATTCCTCCGAGTCATTTAATCATCGTACGACAACTTAGAATATCTTACGACTCTGTATGCCACATTAGCACCTTGAAAAGCATGTTACTATAATGTAGGATACCTCACAACTCGTAACAACACCTTACAATACCGTAAGTAAACATAAAATCCATAATAAACCTAATGAATTCGTCCGAGTCTTTTGAACACCGTATTACAAGTTAGGACATCTTAAGACACTATATGACATATTAGCACGTTGAAAAGCACGTAAGTATGACGGAGGACGCCTTAAAGCTCCAAACAACACCTTACAACACCGTACGAAACCATAAAACTCCATAATAAACCTAATGAAAATGTCCAGGTCCTTTCAAGATCGTACGATAACATCAGGACTTGTTACGACACTATATGCGACATTAGAATCATGAAAAGCAATTTATAATAATGTAGGACGCGTTAGAACTTCTAAGAACACCTTACATCACCGTTCGAAAGATTAAAACTCCATAATAAACCTAATGAATTCCTCCGAGTCATTTAATCATCGTACGACAACTTAGAATATCTTACGACTCTGTATGCCACATTAGCACCTTGAAAAGCATGTTACTATAATGTAGGATACCTCACAACTCGTAACAACACCTTACAATACCGTAAGTAAACATAAAATCCATAATAAACCTAATGAATTCGTCCGAGTCTTTTGAACACCGTATTACAAGTTAGGACATCTTAAGACACTATATGACATATTAGCACGTTGAAAAGCACGTAAGTATGACGGAGGACGCCTTAAAGCTCCAAACAACACCTTACAACACCTTACAACACCGTACGAAACCATAAAACACCATAATAAACCTAATGAAATTGTCCAGGTCCTTTCAAGATCGTACGATAACATCAGGACTTGTTACGACACTGTATGCGACATTAGAATCATGAAAAGCAATTTATAATAATGTAGGACGCGTTACAACTTCTAAGAACACCTTACATCACCGTTCGAAAGATTAAAACTCCATAATAAACCTAATGAATTACTCCGAGTCATTTAATCATCGTACGACAACTTAGAATATCTTACGACTCTGTATGCCACATTAGCACCTTGAAAAGCATGTTACTATAATGTACGATACTCACAACTCGTAACAACACCTTACAATACCGTAAGTAAACATAAAATCCATAATAAACCTAATGAATTCGTCCGAGTCTTTTAAACATCGTATTACAAGTTAGGACATCTTAAGACACTATATGACATATTAGCACGTTGAAAAGCACGTAAGTATGACGTAGGAAAGCCTTAAAGCTACAAACAACACATTACTACACCGTACGAAACCATAAAACTCCATAATAAACCTAATGAAATTGTCCAAGTCCTTTCAAGATCGTACGATAACATCAGGACTTGTTACGACACTGTATGCGACATTAGCAACATGAAAAGAATTTATAATAAAGTAGGACGCGTTACAACTTCTAAGAACACCTTACATCACAGTTCGAAAGATTAAAACTCCATAATAAACCTAATGAATTCCTCCGAGTCATTTAATCATCGTACGACAACCTAGAATATCTTACGACTATGTATGCCACATTAGCACCTTCAAAAGCATGTTACTATAATGTACGATACTCACAACTCGTAACAACACCTTACAATACCGTAAGTAAACATAAAATCCATAATAAACCAAATGAATTCGTCCGAGTCTTTTGAACATCGTATTACAAGTTAGGACATCTTTAGACTCTATATGACATGTAAGCACGTTGAAAAGCACGTAAGTATGACGCCTTAAAGCTGCAAACAACACCTTACTACACCGTACGAAACCATAAAACTCCATAATAAACCTAATGAAATTGTCCAAGTCCTTTCAAGATCGTACGATAACATCAGGACTTGTTACGACACTGTATGCGACATTAGCAACATGAAAAGCAATTTATAATAATGTAGGACGCGTTACAACTTCTAAGAACACTATACATCACCGTTCGAAAGATTAAAACTCCATACTAAACCTAATGAATTCCTCCGAGTCATTTAATCATTGTACGACAACTTAGAATATCTTACGACTCTGTATGCCACATTAGCACCTTGAAAAGAGTGTTACTATAATGTAGGATACCTCACAACTCGTAACAACACCTTACAATACCGTAAGTAAACATAAAATCCATAATAAACCTAATGAATTCGTCCGAGTCTTTTGAACACCGTATTACAAGTTAGGACATCTTAAGACACTATATGACATATTAGCACGTTGAAAAGCACGTAAGTATGACGGAGGACGCCTTAAAGCTCCAAACAACACCTTACAACACCGTACGAAACCATAAAACTCCATAATAAACCTAATGAAATTGTCCAGGTCCTTTCAAGATCGTACGATAACATCAGGACTTGTTACGACACTGTATGCGACATTAGAATCATGAAAAGCAATTTATAATAATGTAGGACGCGTTACAACTTCTAAGAACACCTTACATCACCGTTCGAAAGATTAAAACTCCATAATAAACCTAATGAATTACTCCGAGTCATTTAATCATCGTACGACAACTTAGAATATCTTACGACTCTGTATGCCACATTAGCACCTTGAAAAGCATGTTACTATAATGTACGATACTCACAACTCGTAACAACACCTTACAATACCGTAAGTAAACATAAAATCCATAATAAACCTAATGAATTCGTCCGAGTCTTTTAAACATCGTATTACAAGTTAGGACATCTTAAGACACTATATGACATATTAGCACGTTGAAAAGCACGTAAGTATGACGTAGGAAAGCCTTAAAGCTACAAACAACACATTACTACACCGTACGAAACCATAAAACTCCATAATAAACCTAATGAAATTGTCCAAGTCCTTTCAAGATCGTACGATAACATCAGGACTTGTTACGACACTGTATGCGACATTAGCAACATGAAAAGAATTTATAATAAAGTAGGACGCGTTACAACTTCTAAGAACACCTTACATCACAGTTCGAAAGATTAAAACTCCATAATAAACCTAATGAATTCCTCCGAGTCATTTAATCATCGTACGACAACCTACAATATCTTACGACTCTGTATGCCACATTAGCACCTTGAAAAGCATGTTACTATAATGGAGGATACCTCACAACTCGTAACAACACCTTACAATACCGTAAGTAAACATAAAATCCATAATAAACCTAATGAATTCGTCCGAGTCTTTTAAACATCGTATTACAAGTTAGGACATCTTAAGACACTATATGACATATTAGCACGTTGAAAAGCACGTAAGTATGACGGAGGACGCCTTAAAGCTGCAAACAACACCTTACTACACCGTACGAAACCATAAAACTCCATAATAAACCTAATAAAATTGTCCAAGTCCTTTCAAGATCGTACGATAACATCAGGACTTGTTACGACACTGTATGCGACATTAGCAACATGAAAAGCAATTTATAATAATGTAGGACGCGTTACAACTTCTAAGAACACCTTACATCACCGTTCGAAAGATTAAAACTCCAAAATAAACCTAATGAATTCCTCCGAGTCATTTAATCATCGTACGACAACTTAGAATATCTTACGACTCTGTATGCCACATTAGCACCTTGAAAAGCATGTTACTATAATGTACGATACTCACAACTCGTAACAACACCTTACAATACCGTAAGTAAACATAAAATCCATAATAAACCTAATGAATTCGTCCGAGTCTTTTGAATATCGTATTACAAGTTAGGACATCTTAAGACACTATATGACATATTAGCACGTTGAAAAGCACGTAACTATGACGGAGGACGCCTTAAAGCTCCAAACAACACATTACAACACCATACGAAACCATAAAACTCCATAATAGATCTAATGAAATTGTCCAAGTCCTTTCAAGATCGTACGATAACATCAGGACTTGTTACGACACAGTATGCGACATTAGCAACATGAAAAGCAATTTATAATAATGTAGGACGCGTTACAACTTCTAAGAACACCTTACATCACCGTTTGAAAAATTAAAACTCCAAAACAAACCTAATGAATTCCTCCGAGTCATTTAATCATCGTACGACAACTTAGAATATCTTACGACTCTATATGCCACATTAGCAACTTGAAATGCATGTTACTATAATTTACGACACCTCACAACTCCTAACAACACCTTACAGTACCGTAAGTAAACATAAAATCCATAATAAACCTAATGAATTCGTCCGAGTCCTTTGAACATCGTATTACAAGTTAGGTCATCTTAGGAATCTGTATGACATATTAGCACGTTGAAAAGCACGTAAGTATGACGTAGGACGCCTTAAAGCTGCTAACAACACCTTACAACACCGTACGAAACCATAAAACTCCATAATAAACCTAATGAAATTGTCCAAGTCCATTCAAGATCGTACGATAACATCAGGACTTGTTACGACACTGTATGCGACATTAGCAACATGAAAAGCAATTTATAATAATGTAGGACGCGTTACAACTTCTAAGAACACCTTACATCACCGTTCGAAAGATTAAAACTCCATAATAAACCTAATGAATTCCTCCGAGTCATTTAATCATCGTACGACAACTTAGAAAATCATACGACTCTGTATGCCACATTAGCACCTTCAAAAGCATGTTACTATAATGTACGATACTCACAACTCGTAACAACACCTTACAATACCGTAAGTAAACATAAAATCCATAATAAACCAAATGAATTCGTCCGAGTCTTTTGAACATCGTATTACAAGTTAGGACATCTTTAGACTCTATATGACATGTAAGCACGTTGAAAAGCACGTAAGTATGACGCCTTAAAGCTGCAAACAACACCTTACTACACCGTACGAAACCATAAAACTCCATAATAAACCTAATGAAATTGTCCAAGTCCTTTCAAGATCGTACGATAACATCAGGACTTGTTACGACACTGTATGCGACATTAGCAACATGAAAAGCAATTTATAATAATGTAGGACGCGTTACAACTTCTAAGAACACTATACATCACCGTTCGAAAGATTAAAACTCCATAATAAACCTAATGAATTCCTCCGAGTCATTTAATCATTGTACGACAACTTAGAATATCTTACGACTCTGTATGCCACATTAGCACCTTGAAAAGAGTGTTACTATAATGTAGGATACCTCACAACTCGTAACAACACCTTACAATACCGTAAGTAAACATAAAATCCATAATAAACCTAATGAATTCGTCCGAGTCTTTTGAACACCGTATTACAAGTTAGGACATCTTAAGACACTATATGACATATTAGCACGTTGAAAAGCACGTAAGTATGACGGAGGACGCCTTAAAGCTCCAAACAACACCTTACAACACCGTACGAAACCATAAAACTCCATAATAAACCTAATGAAATTGTCCAGGTCCTTTCAAGATCGTACGATAACATCAGGACTTGTTACGACACTGTATGCGACATTAGAATCATGAAAAGCAATTTATAATAATGTAGGACGCGTTACAACTTCTAAGAACACCTTACATCACCGTTCGAAAGATTAAAACTCCATAATAAACCTAATGAATTACTCCGAGTCATTTAATCATCGTACGACTACTTAGAATATCTTACGACTCTGTATGCCACATTAGCACCTTGAAAAGCATGTTACTATAATGTACGATACTCACAACTTGTAACAACACCTTACAATACCGTAAGTAAACATAAAATCCATAATAAACCTAATGAATTCGTCCGAGTCTTTTAAACATCGTATTACAAGTTAGGACATCTTAAGACACTATATGACATATTAGCACGTTGAAAAGCACGTAAGTATGACGTAGGAAAGCCTTAAAGCTACAAACAACACATTACTACACCGTACGAAACCATAAAACTCCATAATAAACCTAATGAAATTGTCCAAGTCCTTTCAAGATCGTACCATAACATCAGGACTTGTTACGACACTGTATGCGACATTAGCAACATGAAAAGAATTTATAATAAAGTAGGACGCGTTACAACTTCTAAGAACACCTTACATCACAGTTCGAAAGATTAAAACTCCATAATAAACCTAATGAATTCCTCCGAGTCATTTAATCATCGTACGACAACCTAGAATATCTTACGACTCTGTATGCCACATTAGCACCTTGAAAAGCATGTTACTATAATGTAGGATACCTCACAACTCGTAACATCACCTTACAATACCGTAAGTAAACATAAAATCCATAATAAACCTAATGAATTCGTCCGAGTCTTTTAAACATCGTATTACAAGTTAAGACATCTTAAGACACTATATGACATATTAGCACGTTGAAAAGCACGTAAGTATGACGGAGGACGCCTTAAAGCTCCAAACAACACCTTACAACACCGTACGAAACCATAAAACTCCATAATAAACCTAATGAAATTGTCCAGGTCCTTTCAAGATCGTACGATAACATCAGGACTTGTTACGACACTGTATGCGACATTAGCAACATGAAAAGCAATTTATAATAATGTAGGACGCGTTACAACTTCTAAGAACACCTTACATCACCGTTCGAAAGATTAAAACTCCATAATAAACCTAATGAATTCCTCCGAGTCATTTAATCATCGTACGACAACTTAGAAAATCATACGACTCTGTATGCCACATTAGCACCTTCAAAAGCATGTTACTATAATGTACGATACTCACAACTCGTAACAACACCTTACAATACCGTAAGTAAACATAAAATCCATAATAAACCAAATGAATTCGTCCGAGTCTTTTGAACATCGTATTACAAGTTAGGACATCTTTAGACTCTATATGACATGTAAGCACGTTGAAAAGCACGTAAGTATGACGCCTTAAAGCTGCAAACAACACCTTACTACACCGTACGAAACCATAAAACTCCATAATAAACCTAATGAAATTGTCCAAGTCCTTTCAAGATCGTACGATAACATCAGGACTTGTTACGACACTGTATGCGACATTAGCAACATGAAAAGCAATTTATAATAATGTAGGACGCGTTACAACTTCTAAGAACACTATACATCACCGTTCGAAAGATTAAAACTCCATAATAAACCTAATGAATTCCTCCGAGTCATTTAATCATTGTACGACAACTTAGAATATCTTACGACTCTGTATGCCACATTAGCACCTTGAAAAGAGTGTTACTATAATGTAGGATACCTCACAACTCGTAACAACACCTTACAATACCGTAAGTAAACATAAAATCCATAATAAACCTAATGAATTCGTCCGAGTCTTTTGAACACCGTATTACAAGTTAGGACATCTTAAGACACTATATGACATATTAGCACGTTGAAAAGCACGTAAGTATGACGGAGGACGCCTTAAAGCTCCAAACAACACCTTACAACACCGTACGAAACCATAAAACTCCATAATAAACCTAATGAAATTGTCCAGGTCCTTTCAAGATCGTACGATAACATCAGGACTTGTTACGACACTGTATGCGACATTAGAATCATGAAAAGCAATTTATAATAATGTAGGACGCGTTACAACTTCTAAGAACACCTTACATCACCGTTCGAAAGATTAAAACTCCATAATAAACCTAATGAATTACTCCGAGTCATTTAATCATCGTACGACTACTTAGAATATCTTACGACTCTGTATGCCACATTAGCACCTTGAAAAGCATGTTACTATAATGTACGATACTCACAACTTGTAACAACACCTTACAATACCGTAAGTAAACATAAAATCCATAATAAACCTAATGAATTCGTCCGAGTCTTTTAAACATCGTATTACAAGTTAGGACATCTTAAGACACTATATGACATATTAGCACGTTGAAAAGCACGTAAGTATGACGTAGGAAAGCCTTAAAGCTACAAACAACACATTACTACACCGTACGAAACCATAAAACTCCATAATAAACCTAATGAAATTGTCCAAGTCCTTTCAAGATCGTACCATAACATCAGGACTTGTTACGACACTGTATGCGACATTAGCAACATGAAAAGAATTTATAATAAAGTAGGACGCGTTACAACTTCTAAGAACACCTTACATCACAGTTCGAAAGATTAAAACTCCATAATAAACCTAATGAATTCCTCCGAGTCATTTAATCATCGTACGACAACCTAGAATATCTTACGACTCTGTATGCCACATTAGCACCTTGAAAAGCATGTTACTATAATGTAGGATACCTCACAACTCGTAACATCACCTTACAATACCGTAAGTAAACATAAAATCCATAATAAACCTAATGAATTCGTCCGAGTCTTTTAAACATCGTATTACAAGTTAAGACATCTTAAGACACTATATGACATATTAGCACGTTGAAAAGCACGTAAGTATGACGGAGGACGCCTTAAAGCTCCAAACAACACCTTACAACACCGTACGAAACCATAAAACTCCATAATAAACCTAATGAAATTGTCCAGGTCCTTTCAAGATCGTACGATAACATCAGGACTTGTTACGACACTGTATGCGACATTAGCAACATGAAAAGCAATTTATAATAATGTAGGACGCGTTACAACTTCTAAGAACACCTTACATCACCGTTCGAAAGATTAAAACTCCATAATAAACCTAATGAATTCCTCCGAGTCATTTAATCATCGTACGACAACTTAGAAAATCATACGACTCTGTATGCCACATTAGCACCTTCAAAAGCATGTTACTATAATGTACGATACTCACAACTCGTAACAACACCTTACAATACCGTAAGTAAACATAAAATCCATAATAAACCTAATGAATTCGTCCGAGTCTTTTGAACATCGTATTACAAGTTAGGACATCTTTAGACTCTATATGACATGTAAGCACGTTGAAAAGCACGTAAGTATGACGCCTTAAAGCTGCAAACAACACCTTACTACACCGTACGAAACCATAAAACTCCATAATAAACCTAATGAAATTGTCCAAGTCCTTTCAAGATCGTACGATAACATCAGGACTTGTTACGACACTGTATGCGACATTAGCAACATGAAAAGCAATTTATAATAATGTAGGACGCGTTACAACTTCTAAGAACACCTTACATCACGGTTCGAAAGATTAAAACTCCATAATAAACCTAATGAATTCCTCCGAGTCATTTATTCATTGTACGACAACTTAGAATATCTTACGACTCTGTATGCCACATTAGCACCTTGAAAAGCGTGTTACTATAATGTAGGATACCTCACAACTCGTAACAACACCTTACAATACCGTAAGTAAACATAAAATCCATAATAAACCTAATGAATTCGTCCGAGTCTTTTGAACACCGTATTACAAGTTAGGACATCTTAAGACACTATATGACATATTAGCACGTTGAAAAGCACGTAAGTATGACGGAGGACGCCTTAAAGCTCCAAACAACACCTTACAACACCGTACGAAACCATAAAACTCCATAATAAACCTAATGAAATTGTCCAGGTCCTTTCAAGATCGTACGATAACATCAGGACTTGTTACGACACTGTATGCGACATTAGAATCATGAAAAGCAATTTATAATAATGTAGGACGCGTTACAACTTCTAAGAACACCTTACATCACCGTTCGAAAGATTAAAACTCCATAATAAACCTAATGAATTACTCCGAGTCATTTAATCATCATACGACTACTTAGAATATCTTACGACTCTGTATGCCACATTAGCACCTTGAAACGCATGTTACTATAATGTACGATACTCAGAACTTGTAACAACACCTTACAATACCGTAAGTAAACATAAAATCCATAATAAACCTAATGAATTCGTCCGAGTCTTTTAAACATCGTATTACAAGTTAGGACATCTTAAGACACTATATGACATATTAGCACGTTGAAAAGCACGTAAGTAGGACGTAGGAAAGCCTTAAAGCTACAAACAACACATTACTACACCGTACGAAACCATAAAACTCCATAATAAACCTAATGAAATTGTCCAAGTCCTTTCAAGATCGTACGATAACATCAGGACTTGTTACGACACTGTATGCGACATTAGCAACATGAAAAGAATTTATAATAAAGTAGGACGCGTTACAACTTCTAAGAACACCTTACATCACAGTTCGAAAGATTAAAACTCCATAATAAACCTAATGAATTCCTCCGAGTCATTTAATCATCGTACGACAACCTAGAATATCTTACGACTCTGTATGCCACATTAGCACCTTGAAAAGCATGTTACTATAATGTAGGATACCTCACAACTCGTAATATCACCTTACAATACCGTAAGTAAACATAAAATCCATAATAAACCTAATGAATTCGTCCGAGTCTTTTGAACATCGTATTACAAGTTAGGACATCTTTAGACTCTATATGACATGTAAGCACGTTGAAAAGCACGTAAGTATGACGCCTTAAAGCTGCAAACAACACCTTACTACACCGTACGAAACCATAAAACTCCATAATAAACCTAATGAAATTGTCCAAGTCCTTTCAAGATCGTACGATAACATCAGGACTTGTTACGACACTGTATGCGACATTAGCAACATGAAAAGCAATTTATAATAATGTAGGACGCGTTACAACTTCTAAGAACACCTTACATCACGGTTCGAAAGATTAAAACTCCATAATAAACCTAATGAATTCCTCCGAGTCATTTATTCATTGTACGACAACTTAGAATATCTTACGACTCTGTATGCCACATTAGCACCTTGAAAAGCGTGTTACTATAATGTAGGATACCTCACAACTCGTAACAACACCTTACAATACCGTAAGTAAACATAAAATCCATAATAAACCTAATGAATTCGTCCGAGTCTTTTGAACACCGTATTACAAGTTAGGACATCTTAAGACACTATATGACATATTAGCACGTTGAAAAGCACGTAAGTATGACGGAGGACGCCTTAAAGCTCCAAACAACACCTTACAACACCGTACGAAACCATAAAACTCCATAATAAACCTAATGAAATTGTCCAGGTCCTTTCAAGATCGTACGATAACATCAGGACTTGTTACGACACTGTATGCGACATTAGAATCATGAAAAGCAATTTATAATAATGTAGGACGCGTTACAACTTCTAAGAACACCTTACATCACCGTTCGAAAGATTAAAACTCCATAATAAACCTAATGAATTACTCCGAGTCATTTAATCATCGTACGACTACTTAGAATATCTTACGACTCTGTATGCCACATTAGCACCTTGAAACGCATGTTACTATAATGTACGATACTCACAACTTGTAACAACACCTTACAATACCGTAAGTAAACATAAAATCCATAATAAACCTAATGAATTCGTCCGAGTCTTTTAAACATCGTATTACAAGTTAGGACATCTTAAGACACTATATGACATATTAGCACGTTGAAAAGCACGTAAGTAGGACGTAGGAAAGCCTTAAAGCTACAAACAACACATTACTACACCGTACGAAACCATAAAAATCCATAATAAACCTAATGAAATTGTCCAAGTCCTTTCAAGATCGTACGATAACATCAGGACTTGTTACGACACTGTATGCGACATTAGCAACATGAAAAGAATTTATAATAAAGTAGGACGCGTTACAACTTCTAAGAACACCTTACATCACAGTTCGAAAGATTAAAACTCCATAATAAACCTAATGAATTCCTCCGAGTCATTTAATCATCGTACGACAACCTAGAATATCTTACGACTCTGTATGCCACATTAGCACCTTGAAAAGCATGTTACTATAATGTAGGATACCTCACAACTCGTAACATCACCTTACAATACCGTAAGTAAACATAAAATCCATAATAAACCTAATGAATTCGTCCGAGTCTTTTAAACATCGTATTACAAGTTAAGACATCTTAAGACATCTTAAGACACTATATGACATATTAGCACGTTGAAAAGCACGTAAGTATGACGGAGGACGCCTTAAAGCTCCAAACAACACCTTACAACACCGTACGAAACCATAAAACTCCATAATAAACCTAATGAAATTGTCCAGGTCCTTTCAAGATCGTACGATAACATCAGGACTTGTTACGACACTGTATGCGACATTAGAATCATGAAAAGCAATTTATAATAATGTAGGACGCGTTACAACTTCTAAGAACACCTTACATCACCGTTCGAAAGATTTAAACTCCATAATAAACCTAATGAATTCCTCCGAGTCATTTAATCATCGTACGACAACTTAGAATATCTTACGACTCGGTATGCCACATTAGCACCTTGAAAAGCATGTTACTATAATGTACGATACTCACAACTCGTAACAACACCTTACAATACCGTAAGTAAACATAAAATCCATAATAAACCTAATGAATTCGTCCGAGTCTTTTAAACATCGTATTACAAGTTAGGACATCTTAAGACACTATATGACATATTAGCACGTTGAAAAGCACGTAAGTATGACGTAGGACGCCTTAAAGCTACAAACAACACATTACTACACTGTACGAAACCATAAAACTCCATAATAAACCTAATGAAATTGTCCAAGTCCTTTCAAGATCGTACGATAACATCAGGACTTGTTACGACACTGTATGCGACATTAGCAACATGAAAAGCAATTTATAATAATGTTGGACGCGTTACAACTTCTAAGAACACCTTACATCACCGTTCGAAAGATTAAAACTCCATAATAAACCTAATGAATTCCTCCGAGTCATTTAATCATCGTACGACAACTTAGAATATCTTACGACTCGGCATGCCACATTAGCACCTTGAAAAGCATGTTACTATAATGTACGATACTCACAACTCGTAACAACACCTTACAATACCGTAAGTAAACATAAAATCCATAATAAACCTAATGATTTCGTCCGAGTCTTTTAAACATCGTATTACAAGTTAGGACATCTTAAGACACTATATGACATATTAGCACGTTGAAAAGCACGTAAGTATGACGTAGGACGCCTTAAAGCTACAAACAACACATTACTACACCGTACGAAACCATAAAACTCCATAATAAACCTAATGAAATTGTCCAAGTCCTTTCAAGATCGTACGATAACATCAGGACTTGTTACGACACTGTATGCGACATTAGCAACATGAAAAGCAATTTATAATAATGTTGGACACGTTACAACTTCTAAGAACACCTTACATCACCGTTCGAAAGATTAAACTCCATAATAAACCTATTGAATTCCTCTGAGTCATTTAATCATCGTATGACAACTTAGAATATCTTACGACTCTGTATGCCACATTAGCACCTTGAAAAGCATGTTACTTTAATGTAGGATACCTCACAACTCGTAACAACACCTTACAATACCGTAAGTAAACATAAAATCCATAATAAACCTAATGAATTCGTCCGAGTCTTTTGAACATCGTATTACAAGTTAGGACATCTTTAGACTCTATATGACATGTAAGCACGTTGAAAAGCACGTAAGTATGACGCCTTAAAGCTACAAACAACACATTACTACACCGTACGAAACCATAAAACTCCATAATAAACCTAATGAAATTGTCCAAGTCCTTTCAAGATCGTACGATAACATCAGGACTTGTTACGACACTGTATGCGACATTAGCAACATGAAAAGAATTTATAATAAAGTAGGACGCGTTACAACTTCTAAGAACACCTTACATCACAGTTCGAAAGATTAAAACTCCATAATAAACCTAATGAATTCCTCCGAGTCATTTAATCATCGTACGACAACCTAGAATATCTTACGACTCTGTATGCCACATTAGCACCTTGAAAAGCATGTTACTATAATGTAGGATACCTCACAACTCGTAACATCACCTTACAATACCGTAAGTAAACATAAAATCCATAATAAACCTAATGAATTCGTCCGAGTCTTTTAAACATCGTATTACAAGTTAAGACATCTTAAGACATCTTAAGACACTATATGACATATTAGCACGTTGAAAAGCACGTAAGTATGACGGAGGACGCCTTAAAGCTCCAAACAACACCTTACAACACCGTACGAAACCATAAAACTCCATAATAAACCTAATGAAATTGTCCAGGTCCTTTCAAGATCGTACGATAACATCAGGACTTGTTACGACACTGTATGCGACATTAGAATCATGAAAAGCAATTTATAATAATGTAGGACGCGTTACAACTTCTAAGAACACCTTACATCACCGTTCGAAAGATTTAAACTCCATAATAAACCTAATGAATTCCTCCGAGTCATTTAATCATCGTACGACAACTTAGAATATCTTACGACTCGGTATGCCACATTAGCACCTTGAAAAGCATGTTACTATAATGTACGATACTCACAACTCGTAACAACACCTTACAATACCGTAAGTAAACATAAAATCCATAATAAACCTAATGAATTCGTCCGAGTCTTTTAAACATCGTATTACAAGTTAGGACATCTTAAGACACTATATGACATATTAGCACGTTGAAAAGCACGTAAGTATGACGTCGGACGCCTTAAAGCTACAAACAACACATTACTACACCGTACGAAACCATAAAACTCCATAATAAACCTAATGAAATTGTCCAAGTCCTTTCAAGATCGTACGATAACATCAGGACTTGTTACGACACTGTATGCGACATTAGCAACATGAAAAGCAATTTATAATAATGTAGGACGCGTTACAACTTCTAAGAACACCTTACATCACGGTTCGAAAGATTAAAACTCCATAATAAACCTAATGAATTCCTCCGAGTCATTTAATCATCGTACGACTACTTAGAATATCTTACGACTCTGTATGCCACATTAGCACCTTGAAAAGCATGTTACTATAATGTACGATACTCACAACTTGTAACAACACCTTACAATACCGTAAGTAAACATAAAATCCATAATAAACCTAATGAATTCGTCCGAGTCTTTTAAACATCGTATTACAAGTTAGGACATCTTAAGACACTATATGACATATTAGCACGTTGAAAAGCACGTAAGTATGACGTAGGAAAGCCTTAAAGCTACAAACAACACATTACTACACCGTACGAAACCATAAAACTCCATAATAAACCTAATGAAATTGTCCAAGTCCTTTCAAGATCGTACGATAACATCAGGACTTGTTACGACACTGTATGCGACATTAGCAACATGAAAAGAATTTATAATAAAGTAGGACGCGTTACAACTTCTAAGAACACCTTACATCACAGTTCGAAAGATTAAAACTCCATAATAAACCTAATGAATTCCTCCGAGTCATTTAATCATCGTACGACAACCTAGAATATCTTACGACTCTTTATGCCACATTAGCACCTTGAAAAGCATGTTACTATAATGTAGGATACCTCACAACTCGTAACATCACCTTACAATACCGTAAGTAAACATAAAATCCATAATAAACCTAATGAATTCGTCCGAGTCTTTTAAACATCGTATTACAAGTTAAGACATCTTAAGACATCTTAAGACACTATATGACATATTAGCACGTTGAAAAGCACGTAAGTATGACGGAGGACGCCTTAAAGCTCCAAACAACACCTTACAACACCGTACGAAACCATAAAACTCCATAATAAACCTAATGAAATTGTCCAGGTCCTTTCAAGATCGTACGATAACATCAGGACTTGTTACGACACTGTATGCGACATTAGAATCATGAAAAGCAATTTATAATAATGTAGGACGCGTTACAACTTCTAAGAACACCTTACATCACCGTTCGAAAGATTTAAACTCCATAATAAACCTAATGAATTCCTCCGAGTCATTTAATCATCGTACGACAACTTAGAATATCTTACGACTCGGTATGCCACATTAGCACCTTGAAAAGCATGTTACTATAATGTACGATACTCACAACTCGTAACAACACCTTACAATACCGTAAGTAAACATAAAATCCATAATAAACCTAATGAATTCGTCCGAGTCTTTTAAACATCGTATTACAAGTTAGGACATCTTAAGACACTATATGACATATTAGCACGTTGAAAAGCACGTAAGTATGACGTAGGACGCCTTAAAGCTACAAACAACACATTACTACACTGTACGAAACCATAAAACTCCATAATAAACCTAATGAAATTGTCCAAGTCCTTTCAAGATCGTACGATAACATCAGGACTTGTTACGACACTGTATGCGACATTAGCAACATGAAAAGCAATTTATAATAATGTTGGACGCGTTACAACTTCTAAGAACACCTTACATCACCGTTCGAAAGATTAAAACTCCATAATAAACCTAATGAATTCCTCCGAGTCATTTAATCATCGTACGACAACTTAGAATATCTTACGACTCGGCATGCCACATTAGCACCTTGAAAAGCATGTTACTATAATGTACGATACTCACAACTCGTAACAACACCTTACAATACCGTAAGTAAACATAAAATCCATAATAAACCTAATGAATTCGTCCGAGTCTTTTAAACATCTTATTACAAGTTAGGACATCTTAAGACACTATATGACATATTAGCACGTTGAAAAGCACGTAAGTATGACGTAGGACGCCTTAAAGCTACAAACAACACATTACTACACCGTACGAAACCATAAAACTCCATAATAAACCTAATGAAATTGTCCAAGTCCTTTCAAGATCGTACGATAACATCAGGACTTGTTACGACACTGTATGCGACATTAGCAACATGAAAAGCAATTTATAATAATGTTGGACACGTTACAACTTCTAAGAACACCTTACATCACCGTTCGAAAGATTAAAACTCCATAATAAACCTATTGAATTCCTCTGAGTCATTTAATCATCGTATGACAACTTAGAATATCTTACGACTCTGTATGCCACATTAGCACCTTGAAAAGCATGTTACTTTAATGTAGGATACCTCACAACTCGTAACAACACCTTACAATACCGTAAGTAAACATAAAATCCATAATAAACCTAATGAATTCGTCCGAGTCTTTTGAACATCGTATTACAAGTTAGGACATCTTTAGACTCTATATGACATGTAAGCACGTTGAAAAGCACATAAGTATGACGCCTTAAAGCTGCAAACAACACCTTACTACACCGTACGAAACCATAAAACTCCATAATAAACCTAATGAAATTGTCCAAGTCCTTTCAAGATCGTACGATAACATCAGGACTTGTTACGACACTGTATGCGACATTAGCAACATGAAAAGCAATTTATAATAATGTAGGACGCGTTACAACTTCTAAGAACACCTTACATCACGGTTCGAAAGATTAAAACTCCATAATAAACCTAATGAATTCCTCAGAGTCATTTAATCATTGTACGACAATTTAGAATATCTTACGACTCTGTATGCCACATTAGCACCTTGAAAAGCGTGTTACTATAATGTAGGATACCTCACAACTCGTAACAACACCTTACAATACCGTAAGTAAACATAAAATCCATAATAAACCTAATGAATTCGTCCGAGTCTTTTGAACACAGTATTACAAGTTAGGACATGTTAAGACACTATATGACATATTAGCACGTTGAAAAGCACGTAAGTATGACGGAGGACGCCTTAAAGCTCCAAACAACACCTTACAACACCGTACGAAACCATAAAACTCCATAATAAACCTAATGAAATTGTCCAGGTCCTTTCAAGATCGTACGATAACATCAGGACTTGTTACGACACTGTATGCGACATTAGAATCATGAAAAGCAATTTATAATAATGTAGGACGCGTTACAACTTCTAAGAACACCTTACATCACCGTTCGAAAGATTTAAACTCCATAATAAACCTAATGAATTCCTCCGAGTCATTTAATCATCGTACGACAACTTAGAATATCTTACGACTCGGTATGCCACATTAGCACCTTGAAAAGCATGTTACTATAATGTACGATACTCACAACTCGTAACAACACCTTACAATACCGTAAGTAAACATAAAATCCATAATAAACCTAATGAATTCGTCCGAGTCTTTTAAACATCGTATTACAAGTTAGGACATCTTAAGACACTATATGACATATTAGCACGTTGAAAAGCACGTAAGTATGACGTCGGACGCCTTAAAGCTACAAACAACACATTACTACACCGTACGAAACCATAAAACTCCATAATAAACCTAATGAAATTGTCCAAGTCCTTTCAAGATCGTACGATAACATCAGGACTTGTTACGACACTGTATGCGACATTAGCAACATGAAAAGCAATTTATAATAATGTAGGACGCGTTACAACTTCTAAGAACACCTTACATCACGGTTCGAAAGATTAAAACTCCATAATAAACCTAATGAATTCCTCCGAGTCATTTAATCATCGTACGACTACTTAGAATATCTTACGACTCTGTATGCCACATTAGCACCTTGAAAAGCATGTTACTATAATGTACGATACTCACAACTTGTAACAACACCTTACAATACCGTAAGTAAACATAAAATCCATAATAAACCTAATGAATTCGTCCGAGTCTTTTAAACATCGTATTACAAGTTAGGACATCTTAAGACACTATATGACATATTAGCACGTTGAAAAGCACGTAAGTATGACGTAGGAAAGCCTTAAAGCTACAAACAACACATTACTACACCGTACGAAACCATAAAACTCCATAATAAACCTAATGAAATTGTCCAAGTCCTTTCAAGATCGTACGATAACATCAGGACTTGTTACGACACTGTATGCGACATTAGCAACATGAAAAGAATTTATAATAAAGTAGGACGCGTTACAACTTCTAAGAACACCTTACATCACAGTTCGAAAGATTAAAACTCCATAATAAACCTAATGAATTCCTCCGAGTCATTTAATCATCGTACGACAACCTAGAATATCTTACGACTCTTTATGCCACATTAGCACCTTGAAAAGCATGTTACTATAATGTAGGATACCTCACAACTCGTAACATCACCTTACAATACCGTAAGTAAACATAAAATCCATAATAAACCTAATGAATTCGTCCGAGTCTTTTAAACATCGTATTACAAGTTAAGACATCTTAAGACATCTTAAGACACTATATGACATATTAGCACGTTGAAAAGCACGTAAGTATGACGGAGGACGCCTTAAAGCTCCAAACAACACCTTACAACACCGTACGAAACCATAAAACTCCATAATAAACCTAATGAAATTGTCCAGGTCCTTTCAAGATCGTACGATAACATCAGGACTTGTTACGACACTGTATGCGACATTAGAATCATGAAAAGCAATTTATAATAATGTAGGACGCGTTACAACTTCTAAGAACACCTTACATCACCGTTCGAAAGATTTAAACTCCATAATAAACCTAATGAATTCCTCCGAGTCATTTAATCATCGTACGACAACTTAGAATATCTTACGACTCGGTATGCCACATTAGCACCTTGAAAAGCATGTTACTATAATGTACGATACTCACAACTCGTAACAACACCTTACAATACCGTAAGTAAACATAAAATCCATAATAAACCTAATGAATTCGTCCGAGTCTTTTAAACATCGTATTACAAGTTAGGACATCTTAAGACACTATATGACATATTAGCACGTTGAAAAGCACGTAAGTATGACGTAGGACGCCTTAAAGCTACAAACAACACATTACTACACTGTACGAAACCATAAAACTCCATAATAAACCTAATGAAATTGTCCAAGTCCTTTCAAGATCGTACGATAACATCAGGACTTGTTACGACACTGTATGCGACATTAGCAACATGAAAAGCAATTTATAATAATGTTGGACGCGTTACAACTTCTAAGAACACCTTACATCACCGTTCGAAAGATTAAAACTCCATAATAAACCTAATGAATTCCTCCGAGTCATTTAATCATCGTACGACAACTTAGAATATCTTACGACTCGGCATGCCACATTAGCACCTTGAAAAGCATGTTACTATAATGTACGATACTCACAACTCGTAACAACACCTTACAATACCGTAAGTAAACATAAAATCCATAATAAACCTAATGAATTCGTCCGAGTCTTTTAAACATCGTATTACAAGTTAGGACATCTTAAGACACTATATGACATATTAGCACGTTGAAAAGCACGTAAGTATGACGTAGGACGCCTTAAAGCTACAAACAACACATTACTACACCGTACGAAACCATAAAACTCCATAATAAACCTAATGAAATTGTCCAAGTCCTTTCAAGATCGTACGATAACATCAGGACTTGTTACGACACTGTATGCGACATTAGCAACATGAAAAGCAATTTATAATAATGTTGGACACGTTACAACTTCTAAGAACACCTTACATCACCGTTCGAAAGATTAAAACTCCATAATAAACCTATTGAATTCCTCTGAGTCATTTAATCATCGTATGACAACTTAGAATATCTTACGACTCTGTATGCCACATTAGCACCTTGAAAAGCATGTTACTTTAATGTAGGATACCTCACAACTCGTAACAACACCTTACAATACCGTAAGTAAACATAAAATCCATAATAAACCTAATGAATTCGTCCGAGTCTTTTGAACATCGTATTACAAGTTAGGACATCTTTAGACTCTATATGACATGTAAGCACGTTGAAAAGCACATAAGTATGACGCCTTAAAGCTGCAAACAACACCTTACTACACCGTACGAAACCATAAAACTCCATAATAAACCTAATGAAATTGTCCAAGTCCTTTCAAGATCGTACGATAACATCAGGACTTGTTACGACACTGTATGCGACATTAGCAACATGAAAAGCAATTTATAATAATGTAGGACGCGTTACAACTTCTAAGAACACCTTACATCACGGTTCGAAAGATTAAAACTCCATAATAAACCTAATGAATTCCTCAGAGTCATTTAATCATTGTACGACAATTTAGAATATCTTACGACTCTGTATGCCACATTAGCACCTTGAAAAGCGTGTTACTATAATGTAGGATACCTCACAACTCGTAACAACACCTTACAATACCGTAAGTAAACATAAAATCCATAATAAACCTAATGAATTCGTCCGAGTCTTTTGAACACAGTATTACAAGTTAGGACATGTTAAGACACTATATGACATATTAGCACGTTGAAAAGCACGTAAGTATGACGGAGGACGCCTTAAAGCTCCAAACAACACCTTACAACACCGTACGAAACCATAAAACTCCATAATAAACCTAATGAAATTGTCCAGGTCCTTTCAAGATCGTACGATAACATCAGGACTTGTTACGACACTGTATGCGACATTAGAATCATGAAAAGCAATTTATAATAATGTAGGACGCGTTACAACTTCTAAGAACACCTTACATCACCATTCGAAAGATTAAAACTCCATAATAAACCTAATGAATTACTCCGAGTCATTTAATCATCGTACGACTACTTAGAATATCTTACGACTCTGTATGCCACATTAGCACCTTGAAAAGCATGTTACTATAATGTACGATACTCACAACTTGTAACAACACCTTACAATACCGTAAGTAAACATAAAATCCATAATAAACCTAATGAATTCGTCCGAGTCTTTTAAACATCGTATTACAAGTTAGGACATCTTAAGACACTATATGACATATTAGCACGTTGAAAAGCACGTAAGTATGACGTAGGAAAGCCTTAAAGCTACAAACAACACATTACTACACCGTACGAAACCATAAAACTCCATAATAAACCTAATGAAATTGTCCAAGTCCTTTCAAGATCGTACGATAACATCAGGACTTGTTACGACACTGTATGCGACATTAGCAACATGAAAAGAATTTATAATAAAGTAGGACGCGTTACAACTTCTAAGAACACCTTACATCACAGTTCGAAAGATTAAAACTCCATAATAAACCTAATGAATTCCTCCGAGTCATTTAATCATCGTACGACAACCTAGAATATCTTACGACTCTGTATGCCACATTAGCACCTTGAAAAGCATGTTACTATAATGTAGGATACCTCACAACTCGTAACATCACCTTACAATACCGTAAGTAAACATAAAATCCATAATAAACCTAATGAATTCGTCCGAGTCTTTTAAACATCGTATTACAAGTTAAGACATCTTAAGACATCTTAAGACACTATATGACATATTAGCACGTTGAAAAGCACGTAAGTATGACGGAGGACGCCTTAAAGCTCCAAACAACACCTTACAACACCGTACGAAACCATAAAACTCCATAATAAACCTAATGAAATTGTCCAGGTCCTTTCAAGATCGTACGATAACATCAGGACTTGTTACGACACTGTATGCGACATTAGAATCATGAAAAGCAATTTATAATAATGTAGGACGCGTTACAACTTCTAAGAACACCTTACATCACCATTCGAAAGATTAAAACTCCATAATAAACCTAATGAATTACTCCGAGTCATTTAATCATCGTACGACTACTTAGAATATCTTACGACTCTGTATGCCACATTAGCACCTTGAAAAGCATGTTACTATAATGTACGATACTCACAACTTGTAACAACACCTTACAATACCGTAAGTAAACATAAAATCCATAATAAACCTAATGAATTCGTCCGAGTCTTTTAAACATCGTATTACAAGTTAGGACATCTTAAGACACTATATGACATATTAGCACGTTGAAAAGCACGTAAGTATGACGTAGGAAAGCCTTAAAGCTACAAACAACACATTACTACACCGTACGAAACCATAAAACTCCATAATAAACCTAATGAAATTGTCCAAGTCCTTTCAAGATCGTACGATAACATCAGGACTTGTTACGACACTGTATGCGACATTAGCAACATGAAAAGAATTTATAATAAAGTAGGACGCGTTACAACTTCTAAGAACACCTTACATCACAGTTCGAAAGATTAAAACTCCATAATAAACCTAATGAATTCCTCCGAGTCATTTAATCATCGTACGACAACCTAGAATATCTTACGACTCTGTATGCCACATTAGCACCTTGAAAAGCATGTTACTATAATGTAGGATACCTCACAACTCGTAACATCACCTTACAATACCGTAAGTAAACATAAAATCCATAATAAACCTAATGAATTCGTCCGAGTCTTTTAAACATCGTATTACAAGTTAAGACATCTTAAGACATCTTAAGACACTATATGACATATTAGCACGTTGAAAAGCACGTAAGTATGACGGAGGACGCCTTAAAGCTCCAAACAACACCTTACAACACCGTACGAAACCATAAAACTCCATAATAAACCTAATGAAATTGTCCAGGTCCTTTCAAGATCGTACGATAACATCAGGACTTGTTACGACACTGTATGCGACATTAGAATCATGAAAAGCAATTTATAATAATGTAGGACGCGTTACAACTTCTAAGAACACCTTACATCACGGTTCGAAAGATTAAAACTCCATAATAAACCTAATGAATTCCTCAGAGTCATTTAATCATTGTACGACAATTTAGAATATCTTACGACTCTGTATGCCACATTAGCACCTTGAAAAGCGTGTTACTATAATGTAGGATACCTCACAACTCGTAACAACACCTTACAATACCGTAAGTAAACATAAAATCCATAATAAACCTAATGAATTCGTCCGAGTCTTTTGAACACAGTATTACAAGTTAGGACATGTTAAGACACTATATGACATATTAGCACGTTGAAAAGCACGTAAGTATGACGGAGGACGCCTTAAAGCTCCAAACAACACCTTACAACACCGTACGAAACCATAAAACTCCATAATAAACCTAATGAAATTGTCCAGGTCCTTTCAAGATCGTACGATAACATCAGGACTTGTTACGACACTGTATGCGACATTAGAATCATGAAAAGCAATTTATAATAATGTAGGACGCGTTACAACTTCTAAGAACACCTTACATCACCATTCGAAAGATTAAAACTCCATAATAAACCTAATGAATTACTCCGAGTCATTTAATCATCGTACGACTACTTAGAATATCTTACGACTCTGTATGCCACATTAGCACCTTGAAAAGCATGTTACTATAATGTACGATACTCACAACTTGTAACAACACCTTACAATACCGTAAGTAAACATAAAATCCATAATAAACCTAATGAATTCGTCCGAGTCTTTTAAACATCGTATTACAAGTTAGGACATCTTAAGACACTATATGACATATTAGCACGTTGAAAAGCACGTAAGTATGACGTAGGAAAGCCTTAAAGCTACAAACAACACATTACTACACCGTACGAAACCATAAAACTCCATAATAAACCTAATGAAATTGTCCAAGTCCTTTCAAGATCGTACGATAACATCAGGACTTGTTACGACACTGTATGCGACATTAGCAACATGAAAAGAATTTATAATAAAGTAGGACGCGTTACAACTTCTAAGAACACCTTACATCACAGTTCGAAAGATTAAAACTCCATAATAAACCTAATGAATTCCTCCGAGTCATTTAATCATCGTACGACAACCTAGAATATCTTACGACTCTGTATGCCACATTAGCACCTTGAAAAGCATGTTACTATAATGTAGGATACCTCACAACTCGTAACATCACCTTACAATACCGTAAGTAAACATAAAATCCATAATAAACCTAATGAATTCGTCCGAGTCTTTTAAACATCGTATTACAAGTTAAGACATCTTAAGACATCTTAAGACACTATATGACATATTAGCACGTTGAAAAGCACGTAAGTATGACGGAGGACGCCTTAAAGCTCCAAACAACACCTTACAACACCGTACGAAACCATAAAACTCCATAATAAACCTAATGAAATTGTCCAGGTCCTTTCAAGATCGTACGATAACATCAGGACTTGTTACGACACTGTATGCGACATTAGAATCATGAAAAGCAATTTATAATAATGTAGGACGCGTTACAACTTCTAAGAACACCTTACATCACCGTTCGAAAGATTTAAACTCCATAATAAACCTAATGAATTCCTCCGAGTCATTTAATCATCGTACGACAACTTAGAATATCTTACGACTCGGTATGCCACATTAGCACCTTGAAAAGCATGTTACTATAATGTACGATACTCACAACTCGTAACAACACCTTACAATACCGTAAGTAAACATAAAATCCATAATAAACCTAATGAATTCGTCCGAGTCTTTTAAACATCGTATTACAAGTTAGGACATCTTAAGACACTATATGACATATTAGCACGTTGAAAAGCACGTAAGTATGACGTAGGACGCCTTAAAGCTACAAACAACACATTACTACACTGTACGAAACCATAAAACTCCATAATAAACCTAATGAAATTGTCCAAGTCCTTTCAAGATCGTACGATAACATCAGGACTTGTTACGACACTGTATGCGACATTAGCAACATGAAAAGCAATTTATAATAATGTTGGACGCGTTACAACTTCTAAGAACACCTTACATCACCGTTCGAAAGATTAAAACTCCATAATAAACCTAATGAATTCCTCCGAGTCATTTAATCATCGTACGACAACTTAGAATATCTTACGACTCGGCATGCCACATTAGCACCTTGAAAAGCATGTTACTATAATGTACGATACTCACAACTCGTAACAACACCTTACAATACCGTAAGTAAACATAAAATCCATAATAAACCTAATGAATTCGTCCGAGTCTTTTAAACATCGTATTACAAGTTAGGACATCTTAAGACACTATATGACATATTAGCACGTTGAAAAGCACGTAAGTATGACGTAGGACGCCTTAAAGCTACAAACAACACATTACTACACCGTACGAAACCATAAAACTCCATAATAAACCTAATGAAATTGTCCAAGTCCTTTCAAGATCGTACGATAACATCAGGACTTGTTACGACACTGTATGCGACATTAGCAACATGAAAAGCAATTTATAATAATGTTGGACACGTTACAACTTCTAAGAACACCTTACATCACCGTTCGAAAGATTAAAACTCCATAATAAACCTATTGAATTCCTCTGAGTCATTTAATCATTGTATGACAACTTAGAATATCTTACGACTCTGTATGCCACATTAGCACTTTGAAAAGCATGTTACTATAATGTAGGATACCTCACAACTCGTAACAACACCTTACAATACCGTAAGTAAACATAAAATCCATAATAAACCTAATGAATTCGTCCGAGTCTTTTGAACATCATATTACAAGTTAGGACATTGATAAAGTATAAATTATACATAAATCCCTAGTAGTGTTTGTTTACGTTTTGTGTCGTTTCAGTTACGTTTTTATACCATTTTAGACACAACTGACGTTTTTATGTTTCGTAGGTCCCATGTTGATAAAGAAACGGAAAGATCGTGAAAAATCGAATCCGTAGGCGAAAACGGGGCGCGAAACGGAGTTACGAGCGAGCCGGTACGCGAAAACGAAGTAAGTTTGGGCTTTTATAGGCCCGGTTCGCTATATAAACACTCCTTATGAAACCCTAGCCTCCTAGAAACCCTAGGGGACGAACGGGAGACGAAAAATAGTAGCTCGGAGGCGTTTTTGGAGGTTACGAAGGCGAAACAACGTGTCGGAAGCTCGTGGGATTGAAGATTGCATCTTGGATCACTCGGGTTACTTCGTTCTTTCGTTTTCATTTATTTTAATCATGTTCATTACTTTTGAATTTGCGTTTGTTGGTATGATTGTGATTGGCTAAACTCGTAGAACCATCTAGGCTTTAGGTTGATTCGTTGACGTTATTTTGAACTTGTGTTGGATTAACTTTTGGTTTATGGTTTACGTTTAATTAAAGTTTGAATCTTTATAACTGTTTGATGCATTATATATGTTTGAATTGATAGAATTGGTATTTTTAATCCACGTGTTCTTGGTGATTGTCTATGTCACGTAATAGGATTCGTTTTAGTCATTAACTTGCGTTGTGATTAATTATGGTTGATTTGCAATAAAACCATAGGATTAAATATATTAGTGAAATCGATAATAATGTGTAGCTAACCTAGATATCCGTGAGGTGATAGGTTATTAATAAGTCTTGGTTGCTTGATTTGCTAGGTTTAGGTTTTTGTGAAAATTCCGGCTTAGTGTCAATTACCAACCTTGCTTGTTAAATCGAATGATTGGGTTCAAATGGATTTAAGGATTATATCGTGAGATAGGTCTTTAGTGTGGGTCAATTAAGCGTAACATGATTAGGTAACTGTGAGGAAACTTAATCCCGTAACCGGTGTGCTAATAACTTAATAGTTATCCTTTAGGTTTCTTCTCGAAAAGGGTCGAGGGTCTTAATTAGGGAAGCTTTTAAGTGAATAGGTTTAGATCCCGGTTCCATAACCATTAGTCCAACGTGAGCGATAATTGAGGTTAATGATGATTCTAGCCTAGGTGGTTCATCTTCATTTCTCTGTTTTAAATCCGTCTTTTAATTCGTCAGTTTCTTTTTTAGCAAGTTACTATTTTTAGAAAGTTTCTATTTTTTGTAAGTTTCTATTTTTAGCAGTAAACCCCCCTTCCAAATAATCTTTCTAATTAAAGTTCGTGTCATGTCAGTTGAGTCTTAGTTAGTTAATTTAGCGTAGTATATAGAGTCTGTTGGTCGACACCCGGACTTACGTTTCACTATATTACATTCGACCGGTCCACTGCCGGTTGTGTGTGATTTAGTAGTTCGTCTAGGTTTTATAAATTTTAGAACTAGGTGTTTTTAGGTATTTATTTTATATATATATTACACGCATCATGTTTTTGGCGCCGTTGCCGGGGACTCTTGGTAATTGCGTTAATTAACTTTTTGAGAACCTAATTGCTATACACGTGCTATTTTGTTTTGTTTTATTTGAGTCGTAGAGGTCTAGTTTTTATTGTCCTTTGATTTTAAATCTAGTTAGTCTTTGGATTTTGTTTTGTTTTTGTATTTGTGTTGTGCAAGTCCAATTTATCATTTTAATTTATTTGTTTCTTTTCTTTTGAGATGGATGTGATACAGGGGCCAATGTCTGAAGAAACCCTTACAAGAGAGATAGAGTTTATCAATCGTTTATTTGCTACTCGTTGGGATGATATGACTAATGAGGAGAAGATGACATGCAGATTAGATCAAATAAGGTATTCAGAGGAGCTAGAAAGGATTCGGAAGAGAAGAAAGGAGGAAGAAAAACTCAGGGATAAATTTGCGATGGTGCAGGACATGATTTTGAATCGCTGGAATGAGTGTACTCCAGAGGATAAATCAAATCTCCTAGAGCTTTATGGATTCCTTACGGAGGAGATTTTGAAATATAAGGTAGTTCAACCAGTGGTGCCTAAACAGCCAGAGATCATGGAGAGATATGTAGTCAAAGATGATGAGGATTTACCACCTGCCGGAATCTATGACTTTTCCGTCCGATATGATTCGTCTAGTGATGATGAAGATGAGTGGGAATTGAATTGTGAAGATATGCATCATGATCCTGAGTCAGGTAAGTTTTCTGAACTCCAATCTGAGTCTTTTGATTTTAATATTCCTGTATCAGTTGACTTAATTGAGGATGAACTCGAGTCATCGGGTTCATTAAATTTTTCATGTTTGTCTGTTGAGGATGAGATGTTGCAGGAATTCCAAGTACAACCGGAGACGAAAATGGACGTTTCAGTCCCACCTCTAGTTTGTCAGTTAGAGAAAGTAGAAATGAACAAGTGCTCAAGTGTGAAAGCAGAACTAATGAAGGTGCAGGAGGTCATGAACACTCGATGGCACTCACTAAGTTCGGCGGAGAAACTACATTATCTATCAGAGAATGGGAGGCTTACGGATGAACTGGCTAATCATAGGATGGCAGCATGCGAAGCCACTCAAGAACCGGATATCTCCACTGATGACGAGAAACATAAAGTGGAATATGCCGATGCAAAATTGGATAATGAAGATGATCTTTCCGAAACAGGTAAGTGTTCTAACCAAATTTCAATTTGTTCTGATATTCTTGAACTATTTGACTCTTCATGTGATACATTCGAATCTTCAGATTCTTTTGATATTTTGCAATTGTTTTGTGAGTTAGATGAGGATGAGTTAGATGTTTGTTTGTCTGAGGAGGATGAGTTCTTAAATCTAGCGTTAGATAGTTTACCCGATTATAGTGATTTAGGTATGATTGATACCGAGGGTGACTTAGCTTACTTAGATAGCCTCCTAGAAGATGAACCAGTAGAGATGATCGACCCTACAACCTATGAAAGCACTAAGTGTGGGGATCATCAACTAAGTGTGGTGATAGAAGAGGAACACCACAGCTGGCCCGTGAAACATTTAGAGGATGAAACGTTACCTAGTATACCTAAATCACGGGAGAAGGCAAGTAAGAGAAAGAAGAAGAGTTGGGTTCAGGCTAGGATAAAGATTAAAAAATTAGAAGTTAAGCATGATCGGTCTTCTAGTTACATGACCCAAATCCGATTCTTTCCAGGTAAGTTTAAATGTTGGTGGTCCGACTCGTTTAGAGTTTTACAATCAATTGTCCAAATTGTTCTCAATTTCACTTGCAAGTTTTTAAGTGTTTATCTGGATCGAGTGGAATTGAATGGGTTGGATAGAGTTCAGATTAAGGAGAAACCTCCTGATTAAGTTCAAGTGTGGGGAGGTTTCTTACTGGTTTGTAGAGTTTGTATAAGTTCAGTTTATCGAGTCAGTTTTTTTGTTTATTTCATTTCATTTTATTTATTTTATTTTTATCAAGTCAGTGTTATGCTCGGGTATTCTTTTGTTTGTTTTTGCAGGTTTAAATCATTCTCACCCGTACTCAATCTCCATTCGGGTGAGTTTGTATTTGTGAAGACGAAGGAAGATCTCGAGAGTGTCGGTGAAGCTCGATCGCGACCGAAATGCTATACGATCGAAGCTGAAGATTGGAATGAAGACTTGGAGCATACGCGTTCTGCAAATAACCAGCTAAGTCTTTTCCAATTCACCTTTCTATCTTTTATTTTTGCATTTTTAATTTTTATTGTTTTTAACTGTTTTCTATCTCTACATTGAGGACAATGTAGAACTTAAGTGTGGGGATGGAAAATAGTCATTTCTAGTTTGTTTAATTGTTTGTTTTAAGTCATATAGAGTCTTAAAAATCCAAAAAAATTTTAAAAAAATTGAAAAATGTCTTTGCTAAAGTTGTGCACTTTTAAATAGAAAATGATAGAAACTGATTTTGGCTTTCAAATGAGTTGTGGTTTTTGAAACAAAGATGAATTTGGATAAACTTTTGGTAACCCAATTAGCTGAGATGGTTTCCCTAAATGTAATAATAGAAAGTTAATTTGTCGTGAATCTTGTGGGTTGTCATCTTAGGAAGAATAGGAAGGCCTTAACTAAATTAAATTAGACACCATTATAGGCTTTTGAACTTAAATAGGTTAAGGGGTAGTGCCATTTTGGGATTTATAACACACTTCTTGTGAAAGAAGTGGCGCATCCGCAAATAAAATGTCCACCGGGTATAGTACTGAAAAGCGCTCAAAGTAGCTGCTAAATAAAAGAGCTCAAAGTAGCCAAATCAAAAAAAAAATTGAAAAATATAAGGCAAGTGATCCAAGACCTCATGTGCTCTACCTCCCGGATAGCGACTTGGATACGACACCCCTGGGTGAGGTGATCTTGTTTTATGGAAAAAAAAGAATAAACAGTCTATACCCACAAAATTCATCCATCAAAATCCACCCTAATATGCCACTAGTTCTTAGCTTAGTTAAGTTCTTTAGGTTATTTTGGTAGGAAAACCTCTTTGGTTTATCCGGTGCCTCGTCAAGCAACAATAATCGGGCGGACTTATTTTTCCTCTGTGTGAGACCTTGTAGACAAATGATCTAATTAAATTTAAATTAAACATAAAGGGAAACTTAATTAGCTAGTGTTAGGGTGTTTATGTAAACGCACCACTGTTTATCGGAATTCGGTTCTTGTTTGAAAACTGTGATGAAGTTGAAGCCTTGATTAGTTGTGATTCTATGTGCATGCTTTTTCAGGGACGAAAATGGTTAAGTGTGGGGATGTTTGATAAAGTATAAATTATACATAAATCCCTAGTAGTGTTTGTTTACGTTTTGTGTCGTTTCAGTTACGTTTTTATACCATTTTAGACACAACTGACGTTTTTATGTTTCGTAGGTCCCATGTTGATAAACAAACGGAAAGATCGTGAAAAATCGAATCCGTAGGCGAAAACGGGGCGCGAAACAGAGTTACGAGCGAGCCGGTACGCGAAAACGAAGAAAGTTTGGGCTTTTATAGGCCCGGTTCGCTATATAAACACTCCTTATGAAACCCTAGCCTCCTAGAAACCCTAGGGGACGAATGGGAGACGAAAAATAGTAGCTCGGAGGCGTTTTTGGAGGTTACGAAGGCGAAACAACGTGTCGGAAGCTCGTGGGATTGAAGATTGCATCTTGGATCACTCGGGTTACTTCGTTCTTTCGTTTTCATTTATTTTAATCATGTTCATTACTTTTGAATTTGCGTTTGTTGGTATGATTGTGATTGGCTAAACTCGTAGAACCATCTAGGCTTTAGGTTGATTCGTTGACGTTATTTTGAACTTGTGTTGGATTAACTTTTGGTTTATGGTTTACGTTTAATTAAAGTTTGAATCTTTATAACTGTTTGATGCATTATATATGTTTGAATTGATAGAATTGGTATTTTTAATCCACGTGTTCTTGGTGATTGTCTATGTCACGTAATAGGATTCGTTTTAGTCATTAACTTACGTTGTGATTAATTATGGTTGATTTGCAATAAAACCATAGGATTAAATATATTAGTGAAATCGATAATAATGTGTAGCTAATCTAGATATCCGTGAGGTGATAGGTTATTAATAAGTCTTGGTTGCTTGATTTGCTAGGTTTAGGTTTTTGTGAAAATTCCGGCTTAGTGTCAATTACCAACCTTGCTTGTTAAATCGAATGATTGGGTTCAAATGGATTTAAGGATTATATCATGAGATAGGTCTTTAGTGTGGGTCAATTAAGCGTAACATGATTAGGTAACTGTGAGGAAACTTAATCCCGTAACCGGTGTGCTAATAACTTAATAGTTATCCTTTAGGTTTCTTCTCGAAAAGGGTCGAGGGTCTTAATTAGGGAAGCTTTTAAGTGAATAGGTTTAGATCCCGGTTCCATAACCATTAGTCCAACGTGAGCGATAATTGAGGTTAATGATGATTCTAGCCTAGGTGGTTCATCTTCATTTCTCTGTTTTAAATCCGTCTTTTAATTCGTCAGTTTCTTTTTTAGCAAGTTACTATTTTTAGAAAGTTTCTATTTTTTGTAAGTTTCTATTTTTAGCAGTAAACCCCCCTTCCAAATAATCTTTCTAATTAAAGTTCGTGTCATGTCAGTTGAGTCTTAGTTAGTTAATTTAGCGTAGTATATAGAGTCTGTGGGTCGACACCCGGACTTACGTTTCACTATATTACATTCGACCGGTCCACTGCCGGTTGTGTGTGATTTAGTAGTTCGTCTAGGTTTTATAAATTTTAGAACTAGGTGTTTTTAGGTATTTATTTTATATATATATTACACGCATCAGACATCTTAAGACACTATATGACATATTAGCACGTTGAAAAGCACGTAAGTATGACGGAGGACGCCTTAAAGCTCCAAACAACACATTACAACACCGTACGAAATCATAAAACTCCATAATAAACCTAATGAAATTGTCCAGGTCCTTTCAAGATCGTACGATAACATCAGGACTTGTTACGGCACTGTATGCGACATTAGCAACATGAAAAGCAATTTATAATAATGTAGGACGCGTTACAACTTTTAAGAACACCTTACATCACCATTCGAAAGATTAAAACTCCATAATAAACCTAATGAATTCCTCCGAGACATTTAATCATCATACGACAACTTAGAATATCTTACGACTCTATATGCCACATTAGCACCTTTAAAAGCATGTTACTATAATGTACGATACTCACAACTCGTAACAACACCTTACAATACCGTAAGTAAACATAAAATCCATAATAAACCTAATGAATTCGTCCGAATCTTTTGAACATCGTATTACAAGTTAGGACATCTTTAGACTCTATATGACATATTAGCACGTATAAAAGCACGTAAGTATGACGCCTTAAAGCTGCAAACAACACCTTACTACACCGTACGAAACTATAAAACTCCATAATAAACCTGATGAAATTGTCCAAGTCCTTTCAAGATCGTACGATAACATCAGGACTTGTTACGAAACTGTATGCGACATTAGCAACATGAAAAGCAATTTATAATAATGTAGGACACGTTACAACTTCTAAGAACACCTTACATCACCTTTCGAAAGATTAAAACTCCATAATAAACCTAATGAATTCCTCCGAGTCATTTAATCATTGTACGACAACTTAGAATATCTTACGACTCTGTATGCCACATTAGCACCTTGAAAAGCATGTTACTATAATGTAGGATACCTCACAACTCGTAAAAACACCTTACAATACCGTAAGTAAACATAAAATCCATAATAAACCTAATGAATTCGTCCGAGTTTTTTAAACATCGTATTACAAGTTAGGACATCTTAAGACACTATATGACATATTAGCACGTTGAAAAGCACGTAAGTATGACGTAGGACGCTTTAAAGCTACAAACAACACATTACTACACCGTACGAAACCATAAAACTCAATAATAAACCTAATGAAATTGTCCAAGTCCTTTCAAGATCGTACGATAACATCAGGACTTGTTACGACACTGTATGCGACATTAGCAACATGAAAAGAATCTATAAAATATAATAAAGCAAACTCATTTCTTGCCATGTGTTGATATTTTAGCATTGCTACCCCATAATTGTACACTTGTCATTATATCATTCTTCTAAAGCTTAGTTGTCTTGCTCTCCTTAAATTTCTCATTTATTTGTTTTTTTTGGAAACAAGGTTTTGTTGAAAGATATTTAAACTTCTAAAAATCCTTTGAGGGACCCTAATCCAACTTGACACTCAACTTTATCTAGATACAATCGTTTCCGTCTCTTAGTCGGGTCGCCTTTCTATTGGAATCAAAGGTCCTCTTTTTGTTTCAGCTAAGGTTTCTATTTGTTCATCATGTTCTTTGTTTGAACTTGATTTGAAACTTGCGTTTGATTTCAAAACTAATATTGGTTTTAAATTGAAAACTTCGAATTCTAAAGTTTAATGGAAAACCGTTGTTTGATCTAATTATACCCAAACCTGGACTATGATTCCGGTCAAGGTTATATGCGGGGATTATAATTTTACCCAAACCTGGATTATATTCGATTTAATTTTATTTTTGTAATGGTTATGTTAAAAACTTGATTTTGTGGTTACTATCAGGGCGTAGATTTGCTATCATTTGCAATTCGCGTGACCGTAATGCTGTTTTGGATCGATTTGGTTATAAGTATCGTGATTTTCTTCATTTTTGAAGTTTAATTAAATTGGTGACACGTGATCAACAATGTATGTTAATCAACCAGTCTTTAAGACTTCAACAAAGATGAAACTCCTGCTGTTTTGGATACATGCGTGTTTATATACTTTTTGAACTTTAAAACTAAATGTTTCATTATCTACATCATAGTACTCCTATTTACTTTTATAAATTCATCGTTAATGTAGTGATTATATTTAAGTTGAATAATGTTTCTCACATTATTGAGTATTTGTAATGCCATGTGTTTCCGGGAACTAGACATGCTTTTATTTAGAGTGCTACAAGCCTACAATATCAAAATATTCAAATAATAGTTTTGTATGTTCTGCAGATATACTAAAAAATTCAAATAATACTAACTTAACCTTGAAGAGTATTGTTGCCACTTAGAAAGGCCTAAAGAAAAGTGGTGTTTAGATGTTTTTGGTATTCAAGGACATTGGTTAATTTTCATAGACTATGCCTAAAGAGAAGTTTTTTTTAGTTTAACTATTTAAACATTATTCTAATTCAATCCCGTGTTAAACACGGGTCTCTAACCTAGTTTATAATAAAGTAGGACGCGTTACAACTTCTAAGAACACCTTACATCACCGTTCGAAAGATTAAAACTCCATAATAAACCTAATGAATTCCTCCGAGTCATTTAATCATCGTACGACAACCTAGAATATCTTACAACTCTGTATGCCACATTAGCACCTTGAAAAGCATGTTACTATAATGTAGGATACCTCACAACTCGTAACAACACCTTACAATACCGTAAGTAAACATAAAATCCATAATAAACCTAATGAATTCGTCCGAGTCTTTTGAACATCGTATTAGAAGTTAGGACATCTTAAGACACTATATGACATATTAGCACGTTGAAAAGCACGTAAGTATGACGTAGGACGCCTTAAAGCTACAAACAACACATTACTACACCATACGAAACCATAAAACTCCATAATAAACCTAATGAAATTGTCCAAGTCCTTTCAAGATCGTACGATAACATCAGGACTTGTTACGACACTGTATGCGACATTAGCAACATGAAAAACAATTTATAACAATGTTGGACACGTTACAACTTCTAAGAACACCTTACATCACCGTTCGAAAGATTAAAACTCCATAATAAACCTATTGAATTCCTCTGAGTCATTTAATCATTGTATGACAACTTAGAATATCTTACGACTCTGTATGCCACATTAGCACCTTGAAAATCATGTTACTATAATGTAGGATACCTCACAACTCGTAACAACACCTTACAATACCGTAAGTAAACATAAAATCCATAATAAACCTAATGAATTCGTCCGATTCTTTTGAACATCGTATTACAAGTTAGGACATCTTAAGACACTATATGACATATTAGCACGTTGAAAAGCACGTAAGTATGACGGAGGACGCCTTAAAGCTCCAAACAACACATTACAGCACCGTACGAAACCATAAAACTCCATAATAAACCTAATGAAATTGTCCAGGTCCTTTCAAGATCGTACGATAACATCAGGACTTGTTACGACACTGTATGCGACTTTAGCAACATGAAAAGCAATTTATAATAATGTAGGACGCGTTACAACTATTAAGAACACCTTACATCACCATTCGAAAGATTAAAACTCCATAATAAACTTAATGAATTCCTCCGAGTCATTTAATCATCATACGACAACTTAGAATATCTTACGACTCTATATGCCACATTAGCACCTTTAAAAGCATGTTACTATAATGTACGATACTCACAACTCGTAACAACACCTTACAATACCGTAAGTAAACATAAAATCCATAATAAACCTAATGAATTCATCCGAATCTTTTGAACATCGTATTACAAGTTAAGACATCTTTAGACTCTATATGACATACTAGCACGTATAAAAGCACGTAAGTATGACGCCTTAAAGCTGCAAACAACACCTTACTACACCGTACGAAACCATAAAACTCCATAATAAACCTAATGAAATTGTCCAAGTCCTTTCAAGATCGTACGATAACAGCAGGACTTGTTACGACACTGTATGCGACATTAGCAACATGAAAAGCAATTTATAATAATGTAGGACGCGTTACAACTTCTAAGAACACCTTACATCACCGTTCGAAAGATTAAAACTCCATAATAAACCTAATGAATTCCTCCGAGTCATTTAATCATTGTACGACAACTTAGAATTTCTTACGACTCTGTATGCCACATTAGCACCTTGAAAAGCATGTTACTATAATGTAGGATAACTCACAACTCGTAACAACACCTTACAATACCGTAAGTAAACATAAAATCCATAATAAACCTAATGAATTCGTCCGAGTTTTTTAAACATCGTATTACAAGTTAGGACATCTTAAGACACTATATGACATATTAGCACGTTGAAAAGCACGTAAGTATGACGTAGGACGCCTTAAAGCTACAAACAACACATTACTACACCGTACGAAACCATAAAACTCCATAATAAACCTAATGAAATTGTCCAAGTCCTTTCAAGATCGTACGATAACAACAGGACTTGTTACGACACTGTATGCGACATTAGCAACATGAAAAGAATTTATAATAAAGTAGGACGCGTTACAACTTCTAAGAACACCTTACATCACCGTTCGAAAGATTAAAACTCCATAATAAACCTAATGAATTCCTCAGAGTCATTTAATCATCGTACGACAACCTAGAATATCTTACAACTCTGTATGCCACATTAGCACCTTGAAAAGCATGTTACTATAATGTAGGATACCTCACAACTCGTAACAACACCTTACAATACCGTAAGTAAACATAAAATCCATAATAAACCTAATGAATTCGTCCGAGTTTTTTAAACATCGTATTACAAGTTAGGACATCTTAAGACACTATATGACATATTAGCACGTTGAAAAGCACGTAAGTATGACGGAGGACCCCTTAAAGCTCCAAACAACACATTACAACACCGTACGAAACCATAAAACTCCATAATAAACCTAATGAAATTGTCCAGGTTCTTTCAAGATCATACGATAACATCAGGACTTGTTACGTCACTGTATGCGACATTAGCAACATGAAAAGCAGTTTATAATAATGTAGGACGCGTTACAACTTCTAAGAACACCTTACATCACCATTCGAAAGATTAAAACTCCATAATAAACCTATTGAATTCCTCCGTGTCATTTAATCATCGTACGACAACTTAGAATATTTTACGAATCTGTATGCCACATTAGCACCTTGAAAAGCATGTTACTATAATGTAGGATACCTCACAACTCGTAACAACACCTTACAATACCGTAAGTAAACATAAAATCCATAATAAACCTAATGAATTCGTCCGAGTCTTTTGAACATCGTATTACAAGTTAGGACATCTTAAGACACTATATGACATATTAGCACGTTGAAAAGCACGTAAGTATGACGTAGGACGCCTTAAAGCTACAAAAAACACATTACAACGCCGTACGAAACCATAAAACTCCATAATATACCTAATGAAATTGTCCAGGTCCTTTCAAGATCGTACGATAACATCAGGACTTGTTACGACACTGTATGCGACATTAGCAACATGAAAAGCAATTTATAACATTGTTGGACACGTTACAACTTCTAAGAACACCTTACATCACCGTTCGAAAGATTAAAACTCCATAATAAACGTATTGAATTCCTCTGAGTCATTTAATCATCGTACGACAACTTAGAATATCTTAAGACTCTGTATGCCACATTAGCACCTTGAAAAGCATGTTACTATAATGTAGGATACCTCACAACTCGTAACAACACCTTACAATACCGTAAGTAAACATAAAATCCATAATAAACCTAATGAATTCGTCCGAGTCTTTTGAACATCGTATTACAAGTTAGGACATCTTAAGACACTATATGACATATTAGCACGTTGAAAAGCACGTAAGTATGACGGAGGACGCCTTAAAGCTCCAAACAACACATTACAACACCGTACGAAACCATAAAACTCCATAATAAACCTAATGAAATTGTCCAGGTCCTTTCAAGATCGTACGATAACATCAGGACTTGTTACGACACTGTATGCGACATTAGCAACATGAAAAGCAATTTATAACAATGTTGGACACGTTACAACTTCTAAGAACACCTTACATCACCGTTCGAAAGATTAAAACTCCATAATAAACCTATTGAATTCCTCTGAGTCATTTAATCATCGTACGGCAACTTAGAATATCTTAAGACTCTGTATGCCACATTAGCACCTTGAAAAGCATGTTACTATAATGTAGGATACCTCACAACTCGTAACAACACCTTACAATACCGTAAGTAAACATAAAATCCGTAATAAACCTAATGAATTCGTCCGAGTCTTTTGAACATCGTATTACAAGTTAGGACATCTTAAGACACTATATGACATATTAGCACGTTGAAAAGCACGTAAGTATGACGGAGGACGCCTTAAAGCTCCAAACAACACATTACAACACCGTACGAAACCATAAAACTCCATAATAAACCTAATGAAATTGTCCAGGTCCTTTCAAGATCGTACGATAACATCAGGACTTGTTACGACACTGTATGCGACATTAGCAACATGAAAAGCAATTTATAACAATGTTGGACACGTTACAACTTCTAAGAACACCTTACATCACCGTTCGAAAGATTAAAACTCCATAATAAACCTATTGAATTCCTCTGAGTCATTTAATCATCGTACGGCAACTTAGAATATCTTAAGACTCTGTATGCCACATTAGCACCTTGAAAAGCATGTTACTATAATGTAGGATACCTCACAACTCGTAACAACACCTTACAATACCGTAAGTAAACATAAAATCCATAATAAACGTAATGAATTCGTCCGAGTCTTTTGAACATCGTATTACAAGTTAGGACATCTTAAGACACTATATGACATATTAGCACGTTGAAAAGGACGTAAGTATGACGGAGGACGCCTTAAAGCTCCAAACAACACATTACAACACCGTACGAAACCATAAAACTCCATAATAAACCTAATGAAATTGTCCAGGTCCTTTCAAGATCATACGATAACATCAGGACTTGTTACGTCACTGTATGCGACATTAGCAACATGAAAAGCAGTTTATAATAATGTAGGACGCGTTACAACTTCTAAGAACACCTTACATCACCATTCGAAAGATTAAAACTCCATAATAAACCTATTGAATTCCTCCGTGTCATTTAATCATCGTACGACAACTTAGAATATCTTACGAATCTGTATGCCACATTAGCACCTTGAAAAGCATGTTACTATAATGTAGGATACCTCACAACTCGTAACAACACCTTACAATACCGTAAGTAAACATAAAATCCATAATAAACCTAATGAATTCGTCCGAGTCTTTTGAACATCGTATTACAAGTTAGGACATCTTAAGACACTATATGACATATTAGCACGTTGAAAAGCACGTAAGTATGACGTAGGACGCCTTAAAGCTACAAAAAACACATTACAACGCCGTACGAAACCATAAAACTCCATAATAAACCTAATGAAATTGTCCAGGTCCTTTCAAGATCGTACGATAACATCAGGACTTGTTACGACACTGTATGCGACATTAGCAACATGAAAAGCAATTTATAACATTGTTGGACACGTTACAACTTCTAAGAACACCTTACATCACCGTTCGAAAGATTAAAACTCCATAATAAACGTATTGAATTCCTCTGAGTCATTTAATCATCGTACGACAACTTAGAATATCTTAAGACTCTGTATGCCACATTAGCACCTTGAAAAGCATGTTACTATAATGTAGGATACCTCACAACTCGTAACAACACCTTACAATACCGTAAGTAAACATAAAATCCATAATAAACCTAATGAATTCGTCCGAGTCTTTTGAACATCGTATTACAAGTTTGGACATCTTAAGACCCTATATGACATATTAGCACGTTGAAAAGCACGTAAGTATGACGGAGGACGCCTTAAAGCTCCAAACAACACATTACAACACCGTACGAAACCATAAAACTCCATAATAAACCTAATGAAATTGTCCAGGTCCTTTCAAGATCGTACGATAACATCAGGACTTGTTATGACACTGTATGCGACATTAGCAACATGAAAAGCAATTTATAACAATGTTGGACACGTTACAACTTCTAAGAACACCTTACATCACCGTTCGAAAGATTAAAACTCCATAATAAACCTATTGAATTCCTCTGAGTCATTTAATCATCGTACGGCAACTTAGAATATCTTAAGACTCTGTATGCCACATTAGCACCTTGAAAAGCATGTTACTATAATGTAGGATACCTCACAACTCGTAACAACACCTTACAATACCGTAAGTAAACATAAAATCCATAATAAACCTAATGAATTCGTCCGAGTCTTTTGAACAGCGTATTACAAGTTAGGACATCTTAAGACACTATATGACATATTAGCACGTTGAAAAGCACGTAAGTATGACGGAGGACGCCTTAAAGCTCCAAACAACACATTACAACACCGTACGAAACCATAAAACTCCATAATAAACCTAATGAAATTGTCCAGGTCCTTTCAAGATCATACGATAACATCAGGACTTGTTACGTCACTGTATGCGACATTAGCAACATGAAAAGTAGTTTATAATAATGTAGGACGCGTTACAACTGCTAAGAACACCTTACATCACCATTCGAAAGATTAAAACTCCATAATAAACCTAATGAATTCCTCCGTGTCATTTAATCATCGTACGATAACTTAGAATATCTTACGACTCTGTATGCCACATTAGCACCTTGAAAAGCATGTTACTATAATGTAGGATACCTCACAACTCGTAACAACACCTTACAATACCGTAAGTAAACATAAATTCCATAATAAACCTAATGAATTCGTCCGAGTCTTTTGAACATCGTATTACAAGTTAGGACATCTTAAGACACTATATGACATATTAGCACGTTGAAAAGCACGTAAGTATGACGGAGGACGCCTTAAAGCTCCAAACAACACCTTACAACACCGTACGAAACCATAAAACTCCATAATAAACCTAATGAAATTGTCCAGGTCCTTTCAAGATCGTACGATAACATCAGGACTTGTTACGACACTGTATGCGACATTAGCAACATCAAAAGCAATTTATAATAATGTAGCACGCGTTACAACTTCTAAGAACACCTTACATCACCGTTCGAAAGATTAAAACTCCATAATAAACCTAATGAATTCCTCCGAGTCGTTTAATCATTGTACGACAACTTAGAATATCTTAAGACTCTGTATGCCACATTAGCACCTTGAAAAGCATGTTACTATAATGTAGGATACCTCACAACTCGTAACAACACCTTACAATACCGTAAGTAAACATAAAATCCATAATAAACCTAATGAATTCGTCCGAGTCTTTTGAACATCGTATTACAAGTTAGGACATCTTAAGACACTATATGACATATTAGCACGTTGAAAAGCACGTAAGTATGACGGAGGACGCCTTAAAGCTCCAAACAACACATTACAACACCGTACGAAACCATAAAACTCCATAATAAACCTAATGAAATTGTCCAGGTCCTTTCAAGATCGTACGATAACATCAGGACTTGTTACGACACTGTATGCGACATTAGCAACATGAAAAGCCATTTATAATAATGTAGGACGCGTTACAACTTCTAAGAACACCTACATCACCGTTCGAAAGATTAAAACTCCATAATAAACCTAATGAATTCCTCCGAGTCATTTAATCATCGTACGACAACCTAGAATATCTTACGACTGTGTATGCCACATTAGCACCTTGAAAAGCATGTTACTATAATGTAGGATACCTCACAACTCGTAACAACACCTTACAATACCGTAAGTAAACATAAAATCCATAATAAACCTAATGAATTCGTCCGAGTCTTTTGAACATCGTATTACAAGTTAGGACATCTTAAGACACTATATGACATATTAGCACGTTGAAAAGCACGTAAGTATGACGGAGGACGCCTTAAAGCTCCAAACAACACATTACAACACCGTACGAAACCATAAAACTCCATAATAAACCTAATGAAATTGTCCAGGTCCTTTCAAGATCGTACGATAACATCAGGACTTGTTACGACAATGTATGCGACATTAGCAACATGAAAAGCAATTTATAATAATGTAGGACGCGTTACAACTTCTAAGAACACCTTATATCACCATTCGAAAGATTAAAACTCCATAATAAACCTAATGAATTCCTCCATGTCATTTAATCATCGTACGACAACTTAGAATATCTTACGACTTTGTATGCCACATTAGCACCTTGAAAAGCATGTTACTATAATGTACGATACGCACAACTCGTAACAACACCTTACAATACCGTAAGTAAACATTAAAATCCATAATAAACCTAATGAATTCGTCCGAGTCTTTTGAACATCGTATTACAAGTTAGGACATCTTTAGATTCTATATGACATATTAGCTCGTTGAAAAGCACGTAAGTATGATGCCTTAAAGCTGCAAACAACACCTTACAACACCGTACGAAACCATAAAACTCCATAATAAACCTAATGAAATTGTCCAGGTCCTTTCAAGATCGTACGATAACATCAGGACTTGTTACGACACTGTATGCGACATTAGCAACATGAATAGCAATTTATAATAATGTAGGACGCGTTACAACTTCTAAGAACACCTTACATCACCGTTCGAAAGATTAAAACTCCATAATAAACCTAATGAATTCCTCCGAGTCATTTAATCATCGTACGACAACTTAGAATATCTTACGACTTTGTATGCCACATTAGCACCTTGAAAAGCATGTTACTATAATGTACGATACTCACAACTCGTAACAACACCTTACAATACCGTAAGTAAACATTAAAATCCATAATAAACCTAATGAATTCGTCCGAGTCTTTTGAACATCGTATTACAAGTTAGGACATCTTTAGATTCTATATGACATATTAGCTCGTTGAAAAGCACGTAAGTATGATGCCTTAAAGCTGCAAACAACACCTTACAACACCGTACGAAACCATAAACTCCATAATAAACCTAATGAAATTGTCCAGGTCCTTTCAAGATCGTACGATAACATCAGGACTTGTTACGACACTGTATGCGACATTAGCAACATGAAAAGCCATTTATAATAATGTAGGACGCGTTACAACTTCTAAGAACACCTACATCACCGTTCGAAAGATTAAAACTCCATAATAAACCTAATGAATTCCTCCGAGTCATTTAATCATCGTACGACAACCTAGAATATCTTACGACTGTGTATGCCACATTAGCACCTTGAAAAGCATGTTACTATAATGTAGGATACCTCACAACTCGTAACAACACCTTACAATACCGTAAGTAAACATTAAAATCCATAATAAACCTAATGAATTCGTCCGAGTCTTTTGAACATCGTATTACAAGTTAGGACATCTTTAGATTCTATATGACATATTAGCTCGTTGAAAAGCACGTAAGTATGATGCCTTAAAGCTCCAAACAACACATTACAACACCGTACGAAACCATAAAACTCCATAATAAACCTAATGAAATTGTCCAGGTCCTTTCAAGATCGTACGATAACATCAGGACTTGTTACGACAATGTATGCGACATTAGCAACATGAAAAGCAATTTATAATAATGTAGGACGCGTTACAACTTCTAAGAACACCTTATATCACCATTCGAAAGATTAAAACTCCATAATAAACCTAATGAATTCCTCCATGTCATTTAATCATCGTACGACAACTTAGAATATCTTACGACTTTGTATGCCACATTAGCACCTTGAAAAGCATGTTACTATAATGTACGATACGCACAACTCGTAACAACACCTTACAATACCGTAAGTAAACATTAAAATCCATAATAAACCTAATGAATTCGTCCGAGTCTTTTGAACATCGTATTACAAGTTAGGACATCTTTAGATTCTATATGACATATTAGCTCGTTGAAAAGCACGTAAGTATGATGCCTTAAAGCTGCAAACAACACCTTACAACACCGTACGAAACCATAAAACTCCATAATAAACCTAATGAAATTGTCCAGGTCCTTTCAAGATCGTACGATAACATCAGGACTTGTTACGACACTGTATGCGACATTAGCAACATGAATAGCAATTTATAATAATGTAGGACGCGTTACAACTTCTAAGAACACCTTACATCACCGTTCGAAAGATTAAAACTCCATAATAAACCTAATGAATTCCTCCGAGTCATTTAATCATCGTACGACAACTTAGAATATCTTACGACTTTGTATGCCACATTAGCACCTTGAAAAGCATGTTACTATAATGTACGATACTCACAACTCGTAACAACACCTTACAATACCGTAAGTAAACATTAAAATCCATAATAAACCTAATGAATTCGTCCGAGTCTTTTGAACATCGTATTACAAGTTAGGACATCTTTAGATTCTATATGACATATTAGCTCGTTGAAAAGCACGTAAGTATGATGCCTTAAAGCTGCAAACAACACCTTACAACACCGTACGAAACCATAAAACTCCATAATAAACCTAATGAAATTGTCCAGGTCCTTTCAAGATCGTACGATAACATCAGGACTTGTTACGACACTGTATGCGACATTAGCAACATGAAAAGCCATTTATAATAATGTAGGACGCGTTACAACTTCTAAGAACACCTACATCACCGTTCGAAAGATTAAAACTCCATAATAAACCTAATGAATTCCTCCGAGTCATTTAATCATCGTACGACAACCTAGAATATCTTACGACTGTGTATGCCACATTAGCACCTTGAAAAGCATGTTACTATAATGTAGGATACCTCACAACTCGTAACAACACCTTACAATACCGTAAGTAAACATTAAAATCCATAATAAACCTAATGAATTCGTCCGAGTCTTTTGAACATCGTATTACAAGTTAGGACATCTTTAGATTCTATATGACATATTAGCTCGTTGAAAAGCACGTAAGTATGATGCCTTAAAGCTTCAAACAACACCTTACAACACCGTACGAAACCATAAAACTCCATAATAAACCTAATGAAATTGTCCAGGTCCTTTCAAGATCGTACGATAACATCAGGACTTGTTACGACACTGTATGCGACATTAGCAACATGAATAGCAATTTATAATAATGTAGGACGCGTTACAACTTCTAAGAACACCTTATATCACCATTCGAAAGATTAAAACTCCATAATAAACCTAATGAATTCCTCCATGTCATTTAATCATCGTACGACAACTTAGAATATCTTACGACTTTGTATGCCACATTAGCACCTTGAAAAGCATGTTACTATAATGTACGATACGCACAACTCGTAACAACACCTTACAATACCGTAAGTAAACATTAAAATCCATAATAAACCTAATGAATTCGTCCGAGTCTTTTGAACATCGTATTACAAGTTAGGACATCTTTAGATTCTATATGACATATTAGCTCGTTGAAAAGCACGTAAGTATGATGCCTTAAAGCTGCAAACAACACCTTACAACACCGTACGAAACCATAAAACTCCATAATAAACCTAATGAAATTGTCCAGGTCCTTTCAAGATCGTACGATAACATCAGGACTTGTTACGACACTGTATGCGACATTAGCAACATGAATAGCAATTTATAATAATGTAGGACGCGTTACAACTTCTAAGAACACCTTACATCACCGTTCGAAAGATTAAAACTCCATAATAAACCTAATGAATTCCTCCGAGTCATTTAATCATCGTACGACAACTTAGAATATCTTACGACTTTGTATGCCACATTAGCACCTTGAAAAGCATGTTACTATAATGTACGATACTCACAACTCGTAACAACACCTTACAATACCGTAAGTAAACATTAAAATCCATAATAAACCTAATGAATTTGTCCGAGTCTTTTGAACATCGTATTACAAGTTAGGACATCTTTAGATTCTATATGACATATTAGCTCGTTGAAAAGCACGTAAGTATGATGCCTTAAAGCTGCAAACAACACCTTACAACACCGTACGAAACCATAAAACTCCATAATAAACCTAATGAAATTGTCCAGGTCCTTTCAAGATCGTACGATAACATCAGGACTTGTTACGACACTGTATGCGACATTAGCAACATGAATAGCAATTTATAATAATGTAGGACGCGTTACAACTTCTAAGAACACCTTACATCACCGTTCGAAAGATTAAAACTCCATAATAAACCTAATGAATTCCTCCATGTCATTTAATCATCGTACGACAACTTAGAATATCTTACGACTTTGTATGCCACATTAGCACCTTGAAAAGCATGTTACTATAATGTAGGATACCTCACAACTCGTAACAACACCTTACAATACCGTAAGTAAACATAAAATCCATAATAAACCTAATGAATTTGTCCGAGTCTTTTGAACATCGTATTACAAGTTAGGACATCTTAAGACACTATATGACACATTAGCACGTTGAAAAGCACGTAAGTATGATGCCTTAAAGCTGCAAACAACACATTACAACACCGTACGAAACCATAAAACTCTATAATAAACCTAATGAAATTGTCCAGGTCCTTTCAAGATCGTACGATAACATCAGGACTTGTTACGACACTGTATGCGACATTAGCAACATGAAAAGCAATTTATAATAATGTAGGACGCGTTACAACTTCTAAGAACACCTTACATCACCGTTCGAAAGATTAAAACTCCATAATAAACCTAATGAATTCCTCCGAGTCATTTAATCATCGTACGACAACCTAGAATATCATACGACTCTGTATGCCACATTAGCACCTTGAAAAGCATGTTACTATAATGTAGGATACCTCACAACTCGTAACAACACCTTACAATACCGTAAGTAAACATAAAATCTATAATAAACCTAATGAATTCGTCTGAATCTTTTAAACATCGTATTACAAGTTAGGACATCTTAAGACACTATATGACATATTAGCACGTTGAAAAGCACGTAAGTATGACGCTTTAAAGCTGCAAACAACACCTTACTACACAGTACAAAACCATAAAACTCCATAATAAACCTAATGAAATTGTCCAAGTCCTTTCAAGATCGTACGATAACATCAGGACTTGTTACGACACTGTATGCGACATTAGCAACATGAAAAGCCATTTATAATAATGTAGGACGCGTTACAACTTCTAAGAACACCTACATCACCGTTCGAAAGATTAAAACTCCATAATAAACCTAATGAATTCCTCCGAGTCATTTAATCATCGTACGACAACCTAGAATATCTTACGACTCTGTATGCCACATTAGCACCTTGAAAAGCATGTTACTATAATGTAGGATACCTCACAACTCGTAACAACACCTTACAATACCGTAAGTAAACATAAAATCCATAATAAACCTAATGAATTCGTCCGAGTCTTTTGAACATCGTATTACAAGTTAGGACATCTTAAGACACTATATGACATATTAGCACGTTGAAAAGCACGTAAGTATGACGGAGGACGCCTTAAAGCTCCAAACAACACATTACAACACCGTACGAAACCATAAAACTCCATAATAAACCTAATGAAATTGTCCAGGTCCTTTCAAGATCGTACGATAACATCAGGACTTGTTACGACAATGTATGCGACATTAGCAACATGAAAAGCAATTTATAATAATGTAGGACGCGTTACAACTTCTAAGAACACCTTATATCGCCATTCGAAAGATTAAAACTCCATAATAAACCTAATGAATTCCTCCATGTCATTTAATCATCGTACGACAACTTAGAATATCTTACGACTTTGTATGCCACATTAGCACCTTGAAAAGCATGTTACTATAATGTAGGATACCTCACAACTCGTAACAACACCTTACAATACCGTAAGTAAACATAAAATCCATAATAAACCTAATGAATTCGTCCGAGTCTTTTGAACATCGTATTACAAGTTAGGACATCTTAAGACACTATATGACACATTAGCACGTTGAAAAGCACGTAAGTATGATGCCTTAAAGCTGCAAACAACACATTACAACACCGTACGAAACCATAAAACTCTATAATAAACCTAATGAAATTGTCCAGGTCCTTTCAAGATCGTACGATAACATCAGGACTTGTTACGACACTGTATGCGACATTAGCAACATGAAAAGCAATTTATAATAATGTAGGACGCGTTACAACTTCTAAGAACACCTTACATCACCATTCGAAAGATTAAAACTCCATAATAAACCTAATGAATTCCTCCGTGTCATTTAATCATCGTACGACAACTTAGAATATCTTACGAATCTGTATGCCACATTAGCACCTTGTAAAGCATGTTACTATAATGTAGGATACCTCACAAATCGTAACAACACCTTACAATACCGTAAGTAAACATAAATTCCATAATAAACCTAATGAATTCGTCCGAGTCTTTTGAACATCGTATTACAAGTTAGGACATCTTAAGACACTATATGACATATTAGCACGTTGAAAAGCACGTAAGTATGACGCCGTAAAGCTGCTAACAACACCTTACTACACAGTACAAAACCATAAAACTCCATAATAAACCTAATGAAATTGTCCAAGTCCTTTCAAGATCGTACGATAACATCAGGACTTGTTACGACACTGTATGCGACATTAGCAACATGAAAAGCCATTTATAATAATGTAGGACGCGTTACAACTTCTAAGAACACCTACATCACCGTTCGAAAGATTAAAACTCCATAATAAACCTAATGAATTCCTCCGAGTCATTTAATCATCGTACGACAACCTAGAATATCTTACGACTCTATATGCCACATTAGCACCTTGAAAAGCATGTTACTATAATGTAGGATACCTCACAACTCGTAACAACACCTTACAATACCGTAAGTAAACATAAAATCCATAATAAACCTAATGAATTCGTCTGAATCTTTTAAACATCTTATTACAAGTTAGGACATCTTAAGACACTGTATGACATATTAGCACGTTGAAAAGCACGTAAGTATGATGCCTTAAAGCTGCAAACAACACATTACAACACCGTACGAAACCATAAAACTCTATAATAAACCTAATGAAATTGTCCAGGTCCTTTCAAGATCGTACGATAACATCAGGACTTGTTACGACACTTTATGCGACATTAGCAACATGAAAAGCAATTTATAATAATGTAGGACGCGTTACAACTTCTAAGAACACCTTACATCACCATTCGAAAGATTAAAACTCCATAATAAACCTAATGAATTCCTCCGTGTCATTTAATCATCGTACGACAACTTAGAATATCTTACGAATCTGTATGCCACATTAGCACCTTGTAAAGCATGTTACTATAATGTAGGATACCTCACAAATCGTAACAACACCTTACAATACCGTAAGTAAACATAAATTCCATAATAAACCTAATGAATTCGTCCGAGTCTTTTGAACATCGTATTACAAGTTAGGACATCTTAAGACACTATATGACATATTAGCACGTTGAAAAGCACGTAAGTATGACGCCTTAAAGCTGCTAACAACACCTTACTACACAGTACAAAACCATAAAACTCCATAATAAACCTAATGAAATTGTCCAAGTCCTTTCAAGATCGTACGATAACATCAGGACTTGTTACGACACTGTATGCGACATTAGCAACATGAAAAGCCATTTATAATAATGTAGGACGCGTTACAACTTCTAAGAACACCTACATCACCGTTCGAAAGATTAAAACTCCATAATAAACCTAATGAATTCCTCCGAGTCGTTTAATCATTGTACGACAACTTAGAATATCTTAAGACTCTGTATGCCACATTAGCACCTTGAAAAGCATGTTACTATAATGTAGGATACCTCACAACTCGTAACAACACCTTACAATACCGTAAGTAAACATAAAATCCATAATAAACCTAATGAATTCGTCCGAGTCTTTTGAACATCGTATTACAAGTTAGGACATCTTAAGACACTATATGACATATTAGCACGTTGAAAAGCACGTAAGTATGACGGAGGACGCCTTAAAGCTCCAAACAACACATTACAACACCGTACGAAACCATAAAACTCCATAATAAACCTAATGAAATTGTCCAGGTCCTTTCAAGATCGTACGATAACATCAGGACTTGTTACGACAATGTATGCGACATTAGCAACATGAAAAGCAATTTATAATAATGTAGGACGCGTTACAACTTCTAAGAACACCTTACATCACCATTCGAAAGATTAAAACTCCATAATAAACCTAATGAATTCCTCCGTGTCATTTAATCATCGTACGACAACTTAGAATATCTTACGAATCTGTATGCCACATTAGCCCCTTGAAAAGCATGTTACTATAATGTAGGATACCTCACAAATCGTAACAACACCTTACAATACCGTAAGTAAACATAAATTCCATAATAAACCTAATGAATTCGTCCGAGTCTTTTGAACATCGTATTACAAGTTAGGACATCTTAAGACACTATATGACATATTAGCACGTTGAAAAGCACGTAAGTATGACGGAGGACGCCTTAAAGCTCCAAACAACACCTTACAACACCGTATGAAACCATAAAACTCCATAATAAACCTAATGAAATTGTCTAGGTCCTTTCAAGATCGTACGATAACATCAGGACTTGTTACGACACTGTATGCGACATTAGCAACATGAAAAGCAATTTATAATAATGTAGGACGCGTTACAACTTCTAAGAACACCTTACATCACCGTTCGAAAGATTAAAACTCCATAATAAACCTAATGAATTCCTCCGAGTCATTTAATCATCGTACGACAACTTAGAATATCTTACGACTTTGTATGCCACATTAGCACCTTGAAAAGCATGTTACTATAATGTACGATACTCACAACTCGTAACAACACCTTACAATCCCGTAAGTAAACATAAAATCCATAATAAACCTAATGAATTCGTCCGAGTCTTTTGAACATCGTATTACAAGTTAAGACATCTTTAGACTCTATATGACATATTAGCACGTTGAAAAGCACGTAAGTATGACGGAGGACGCCTTAAAGCTCCAAACAACACCTTACAACACCGTACGAAACCATAAAACTCCATAATAAACCTAATGAAATTGTCCAAGTCCTTTCAAGATCGTACGATAACATCAGGACTTGTTACGACACTGTATGCGACATTAGCAACATGAAAAGCAATTTATAATAATGTAGGACGCGTTACAACTTCTAAGAACACCTTACATCACCGTTCGAAAGATTAAAACTCCATAATAAACCTAATGAATTCCTCCGAGTCATTTAATCATCGTACGACAACTTAGAATATCTTACGACTCTGTATGCCACATTAGCACCTTGAAAAGCATGTTACTATAATGTACGATACTCACAACTCGTAACAACACCTTACAATCCCGTAAGTAAACATAAAATCCATAATAAACCTAATGAATTCGTCCGAGTCTTTTGAACATCGTATTACAAGTTAAGACATCTTTAGACTCTATATGACATATTAGCACGTTGAAAAGCACGTAAGTATGATGGAGGACGCCTTAAAGCTCCAAACAACACATTACAACACCGTACGAAACCATAAAACTCCATAATAGATCTAATGAAATTGTCCAAGTCCTTTCAAGATCGTACGATAACATCAGGACTTGTTACGACACTGTATGCGACATTAGCAACATGAAAAGCAATTTATAATAATGTAGGACGCGTTACAACTTCTAAGAACACCTTACATCACAGTTCGAAAGATTAAAACTCCATAATAAACCTAATGAATTCCTCCGAGTCATTTAATCATCGTACGACAACTTAGAATATCTTACGACTCTGTATGCCACATTAGCACCTTGAAAAGCATGTTACTATAATGTACGATACTCACAACTCGTAACAACACCTTACAATACCGTAAGTAAACATTAAAATCCATAATAAACCTAATGAATTCGTCCGAGTCTTTTGAAGATCGTATTACAAGTTAGGAAATCTTTAGACTCTAATTGACATATTAGCACGTTGAAAAGCACGTAAGTATGACGTAGGACGCCTTAAAGCTGCAAACAACACCTTTCAACACCGTATGAAAACATAAAACTCCATAATAAACCTAATGAAATTGTCCAAGTCCTTTCAAGATCGTACGATAACATCAGGACTTGTTACGACACTGTATGTGACATTAGCAACATGAAAAGCAATTTATAATAATGTAGGACGCGTTACAACTTCTAAGAACACCTTACATCACCATTCGAAAGATTAAAACTCCATAATAAACCTAATGAATTCCTCCGAGTCATTTAATCATCGTACGACAACTTAGAATATCTTACGACTCTGTATGCCACATTAGCACCTTGAAAAGCATGTTACTATAATGTACGATACTCACAACTCGTAACAACACCTTACAATCCCGTAAGTAAACATAAAATCCATAATAAACCTAATGAATTCGTCCGAGTCTTTTGAACATCGTATTACAAGTTAAGACATCTTTAGACTCTATATGACATATTAGCACGTTGAAAAGCACGTAAGTATGACGGAGGACGCCTTAAAGCTCCAAACAACACCTTACAACACCGTACGAAACCATAAAACTCCATAATAAACCTAATGAAATTGTCCAAGTCCTTTCAAGATCGTACGATAACATCAGGACTTGTTACGACACTGTATGCGACATTAGCAACATGAAAAGCAATTTATAATAATGTAGGACGCGTTACAACTTCTAAGAACACCTTACATCACCGTTCGAAAGATTAAAACTCCATAATAAACCTAATGAATTCCTCCGAGTCATTTAATCATCGTACGACAACTTAGAATATCTTACGACTCTGTATGCCACATTAGCACCTTGAAAAGCATGTTACTATAATGTACGATACTCACAACTCGTAACAACACCTTACAATCCCGTAAGTAAACATAAAATCCATAATAAACCTAATGAATTCGTCCGAGTCTTTTGAACATCGTATTACAAGTTAAGACATCTTTAGACTCTATATGACATATTAGCACGTTGAAAAGCACGTAAGTATGATGGAGGACGCCTTAAAGCTCCAAACAACACATTACAACACCGTACGAAACCATAAAACTCCATAATAGATCTAATGAAATTGTCCAAGTCCTTTCAAGATCGTACGATAACATCAGGACTTGTTACGACACTGTATGCGACATTAGCAACATGAAAAGCAATTTATAATAATGTAGGAAGCGTTACAACTTCTAAGAACACCTTACATCACAGTTCGAAAGATTAAAACTCCATAATAAACCTAATGAATTCCTCCGAGTCATTTAATCATCGTACGACAACTTAGAATATCTTACGACTCTGTATGCCACATTAGCACCTTGAAAAGCATGTTACTATAATGTACGATACTCACAACTCGTAACAACACCTTACAATACCGTAAGTAAACATTAAAATCCATAATAAACCTAATGAATTCGTCCGAGTCTTTTGAAGATCGTATTACAAGTTAGGAAATCTTTAGACTCTAATTGACATATTAGCACGTTGAAAAGCACGTAAGTATGACGTAGGACGCCTTAAAGCTGCAAACAACACCTTTCAACACCGTATGAAAACATAAAACTCCATAATAAACCTAATGAAATTGTCCAAGTCCTTTCAAGATCGTACGATAACATCAGGACTTGTTACGACACTGTATGCGACATTAGCAACATGAAAAGCAATTTATAATAATGTAGGACGCGTTACAACTTCTAAGAACACCTTACATCACAGTTCGAAAGATTAAAACTCCATAATAAACCTAATGAATTCCTCCGAGTCATTTAATCATCGTACGACAACTTAGAATATCTTACGACTCTGTATGCCACATTAGCACCTTGAAAAGCATGTTACTATAATGTACGATACTCACAACTCGTAACAACACCTTACAATACCGTAAGTAAACATAAAATCCATAATAAACCTAATGAATTCGTCCGAGTCTTTTGAACATCGTATTACAAGTTAAGACATCTTTAGACTCTATATGACATATTAGCACGTTGAAAAGCACGTAAGTATGACGGAGGACGCCTTAAAGCTCCAAACAACACATTACAACACCGTACGAAACCATAAAACTCCATAATAAACCTAATGAAATTGTCCAGGTCCTTTCAAGATCGTACGATAACATCAGGACTTGTTACGACAATGTATGCGACATTAGCAACATGAAAAGCAATTTATAATAATGTAGGACGCGTTACAACTTCTAAGAACACCTTACATCACCATTCGAAAGATTAAAACTCCATAATAAACCTAATGAATTCCTCCGTGTCATTTAATCATCGTACGACAACTTAGAATATCTTACGAATCTGTATGCCACATTAGCCCCTTGAAAAGCATGTTACTATAATGTAGGATACCTCACAAATCGTAACAACACCTTACAATACCGTAAGTAAACATAAATTCCATAATAAACCTAATGAATTCGTCCGAGTCTTTTGAACATCGTATTACAAGTTAGGACATCTTAAGACACTATATGACATATTAGCACGTTGAAAAGCACGTAAGTATGACGGAGGACGCCTTAAAGCTCCAAACAACACCTTACAACACCGTACGAAACCATAAAACTCCATAATAAACCTAATGAAATTGTCTAGGTCCTTTCAAGATCGTACGATAACATCAGGACTTGTTACGACACTGTATGCGACATTAGCAACATGAAAAGCAATTTATAATAATGTAGGACGCGTTACAACTTCTAAGAACACCTTACATCACCGTTCGAAAGATTAAAACTCCATAATAAACCTAATGAATTCCTCCGAGTCATTTAATCATCGTACGACAACTTAGAATATCTTACGACTCTGTATGCCACATTAGCACCTTGAAAAGCATGTTACTATAATGTACGATACTCACAACTCGTAACAACACCTTACAATCCCGTAAGTAAACATAAAATCCATAATAAACCTAATGAATTCGTCCGAGTCTTTTGAACATCGTATTACAAGTTAAGACATCTTTAGACTCTATATGACATATTAGCACGTTGAAAAGCACGTAAGTATGACGGAGGACGCCTTAAAGCTCCAAACAACACCTTACAACACCGTACGAAACCATAAAACTCCATAATAAACCTAATGAAATTGTCCAAGTCCTTTCAAGATCGTACGATAACATCAGGACTTGTTACGACACTGTATGCGACATTAGCAACATGAAAAGCAATTTATAATAATGTAGGACGCGTTACAACTTCTAAGAACACCTTACATCACCGTTCGAAAGATTAAAACTCCATAATAAACCTAATGAATTCCTCCGAGTCATTTAATCATCGTACGACAACTTAGAATATCTTACGACTCTGTATGCCACATTAGCACCTTGAAAAGCATGTTACTATAATGTACGATACTCACAACTCGTAACAACACCTTACAATCCCGTAAGTAAACATAAAATCCATAATAAACCTAATGAATTCGTCCGAGTCTTTTGAACATCGTATTACAAGTTAAGACATCTTTAGACTCTATATGACATATTAGCACGTTGAAAAGCACGTAAGTATGATGCCTTAAAGCTGCAAACAACACCTTACAACACCGTACGAAACCATAAAACTCCATAATAAACCTAATGAAATTGTCCAAGTCCTTTCAAGATCGTACGATAACATCAGGACTTGTTACGACACTGTATGCGACATTAGCAACATGAAAAGCCATTTATAATAATGTAGGACGCGTTACAACTTCTAAGAACACCTACATCACCGTTCGAAAGATTAAAACTCCATAATAAACCTAATGAATTCCTCCGTGTCATTTAATCATCGTACGACAACTTAGAATATCTTACGAATCTGTATGCCACATTAGCACCTTGAAAAGCATGTTACTATAATGTAGGATACCTCACAAATCGTAACAACACCTTACAATACCGTAAGTAAACATAAATTCCATAATAAACCTAATGAATTCGTCCGAGTCTTTTGAACATCGTATTACAAGTTAGGACATCTTAAGACACTATATGACATATTAGCACGTTGAAAAGCACGTAAGTATGACGGAGGACGCCTTAAAGCTCCAAACAACACCTTACAACACCGTACGAAACCATAAAACTCCATAATAAACCTAATGAAATTGTCTAGGTCCTTTCAAGATCGTACGATAACATCAGGACTTGTTACGACACTGTATGCGACATTAGCAACATGAAAAGCAATTTATAATAATGTAGGACGCGTTACAACTTCTAAGAACACCTTACATCACCGTTCGAAAGATTAAAACTCCATAATAAACCTAATGAATTCCTCCGAGTCATTTAATCATCGTACGACAACTTAGAATATCTTACGACTCTGTATGCCACATTAGCACCTTGAAAAGCATGTTACTATAATGTACGATACTCACAACTCGTAACAACACCTTACAATCCCGTAAGTAAACATAAAATCCATAATAAACCTAATGAATTCGTCCGAGTCTTTTGAACATCGTATTACAAGTTAAGACATCTTTAGACTCTATATGACATATTAGCACGTTGAAAAGCACGTAAGTATGACGGAGGACGCCTTAAAGCTCCAAACAACACCTTACAACACCGTACGAAACCATAAAACTCCATAATAAACCTAATGAAATTGTCCAAGTCCTTTCAAGATCGTACGATAACATCAGGACTTGTTACGACACTGTATGCGACATTAGCAACATGAAAAGCAATTTATAATAATGTAGGACGCGTTACAACTTCTAAGAACACCTTACATCACCGTTCGAAAGATTAAAACTCCATAATAAACCTAATGAATTCCTCCGAGTCATTTAATCATCGTACGACAACTTAGAATATCTTACGACTCTGTATGCCACATTAGCACCTTGAAAAGCATGTTACTATAATGTACGATACTCACAACTCGTAACAACACCTTACAATCCCGTAAGTAAACATAAAATCCATAATAAACCTAATGAATTCGTCCGAGTCTTTTGAACATCGTATTACAAGTTAAGACATCTTTAGACTCTATATGACATATTAGCACGTTGAAAAGCACGTAAGTATGATGCCTTAAAGCTGCAAACAACACCTTACAACACCGTACGAAACCATAAAACTCCATAATAAACCTAATGAAATTGTCCAAGTCCTTTCAAGATCGTACGATAACATCAGGACTTGTTACGACACTGTATGCGACATTAGCAACATGAAAAGCCATTTATAATAATGTAGGACGCGTTACAACTTCTAAGAACACCTACATCACCGTTCGAAAGATTAAAACTCCATAATAAACCTAATGAATTCCTCCGAGTCGTTTAATCATTGTACGACAACTTAGAATATCTTAAGACTCTGTATGCCACATTAGCACCTTGAAAAGCATGTTACTATAATGTAGGATACCTCACAACTCGTAACAACACCTTACAATACCGTAAGTAAACATAAAATCCATAATAAACCTAATGAATTCGTCCGAGTCTTTTGAACATCGTATTACAAGTTAGGACATCTTAAGACACTATATGACATATTAGCACGTTGAAAAGCACGTAAGTATGACGGAGGACGCCTTAAAGCTCCAAACAACACATTACAACACCGTACGAAACCATAAAACTCCATAATAAACCTAATGAAATTGTCCAGGTCCTTTCAAGATCGTACGATAACATCAGGACTTGTTACGACAATGTATGCGACATTAGCAACATGAAAAGCAATTTATAATAATGTAGGACGCGTTACAACTTCTAAGAACACCTTACATCACCATTCGAAAGATTAAAACTCCATAATAAACCTAATGAATTCCTCCGTGTCATTTAATCATCGTACGACAACTTAGAATATCTTACGAATCTGTATGCCACATTAGCACCTTGAAAAGCATGTTACTATAATGTAGGATACCTCACAAATCGTAACAACACCTTACAATACCGTAAGTAAACATAAATTCCATAATAAACCTAATGAATTCGTCCGAGTCTTTTGAACATCGTATTACAAGTTAGGACATCTTAAGACACTATATGACATATTAGCACGTTGAAAAGCACGTAAGTATGACGGAGGACGCCTTAAAGCTCCAAACAACACCTTACAACACCGTACGAAACCATAAAACTCCATAATAAACCTAATGAAATTGTCTAGGTCCTTTCAAGATCGTACGATAACATCAGGACTTGTTACGACACTGTATGCGACATTAGCAACATGAAAAGCAATTTATAATAATGTAGGACGCGTTACAACTTCTAAGAACACCTTACATCACCGTTCGAAAGATTAAAACTCCATAATAAACCTAATGAATTCCTCCGAGTCATTTAATCATCGTACGACAACTTAGAATATCTTACGACTCTGTATGCCACATTAGCACCTTGAAAAGCATGTTACTATAATGTACGATACTCACAACTCGTAACAACACCTTACAATCCCGTAAGTAAACATAAAATCCATAATAAACCTAATGAATTCGTCCGAGTCTTTTGAACATCGTATTACAAGTTAAGACATCTTTAGACTCTATATGACATATTAGCACGTTGAAAAGCACGTAAGTATGACGGAGGACGCCTTAAAGCTCCAAACAACACCTTACAACACCGTACGAAACCATAAAACTCCATAATAAACCTAATGAAATTGTCCAAGTCCTTTCAAGATCGTACGATAACATCAGGACTTGTTACGACACTGTATGCGACATTAGCAACATGAAAAGCAATTTATAATAATGTAGGACGCGTTACAACTTCTAAGAACACCTTACATCACCGTTCGAAAGATTAAAACTCCATAATAAACCTAATGAATTCCTCCGAGTCATTTAATCATCGTACGACAACTTAGAATATCTTACGACTCTGTATGCCACATTAGCACCTTGAAAAGCATGTTACTATAATGTACGATACTCACAACTCGTAACAACACCTTACAATCCCGTAAGTAAACATAAAATCCATAATAAACCTAATGAATTCGTCCGAGTCTTTTGAACATCGTATTACAAGTTAAGACATCTTTAGACTCTATATGACATATTAGCACGTTGAAAAGCACGTAAGTATGATGCCTTAAAGCTGCAAACAACACCTTACAACACCGTACGAAACCATAAAACTCCATAATAAACCTAATGAAATTGTCCAGGTCCTTTCAAGATCGTACGATAACATCAGGACTTGTTACGACACTGTATGCGACATTAGCAACATGAAAAGCAATTTATAGTAATGTAGGACGCGTTACAACTTCTAAGAACACCTTACATCACCGTTCGAAAGATTAAAACTCCATAATAAACCTAATGAATTCCTCCGAGTCATTTAATCATCGTACGACAACCTAGAATATCTTACGACTCTATATGCCACATTAGCACCTTGAAAAGCATGTTACTATAATGTAGGATACCTCACAACTCGTAACAACACCTTACAATACCGTAAGTAAACATAAAATCCATAATAAACCTAATGAATTCGTCCGAGTCTTTTGAACATCGTATTACAAGTTAAGACATCTTTAGACTCTATATGACATATTAGCACGTTGAAAAGCACGTAAGTATGATGCCTTAAAGCTGCAAACAACACCTTACAACACCGTACGAAACCATAAAACTCCATAATAAACCTAATGAAATTGTCCAGGTCCTTTCAAGATCGTACGATAACATCAGGACTTGTTACGACACTGTATGCGACATTAGCAACATGAAAAGCAATTTATAATAATGTAGGACGCGTTACAACTTCTAAGAACACCTTACATCACCGTTCGAAAGATTAAAACTCCATAATAAACCTAATGAATTCCTCTGAGTCATTTAATCATTGTACGACAACTTAGAATATCTTACGACTCTGTATGCCACATTAGCACCTTGAAAAGCATGTTACTATAATGTACGATACTCACAACTCGTAACAACACCTTACAATCCCGTAAGTAAACATAAAATACATAATAAACCTAATGAATTCGTCCGAGTCTTTTGAACATCGTATTACAAGTTAAGACATCTTTAGACTCTATATGACATATTAGCACGTTGAAAAGCACGTAAGTATGATGCCTTAAAGCTGCAAACAACACCTTACAACACCGTACGAAACCATAAACTCCATAATAAACCTAATGAAATTGTCCAGGTCCTTTCAAGATCGTACGATAACATCAGGACTTGTTACGACACTGTATGCGACATTAGCAACATGAAAAGCAATTTATAATAATGTAGGACGCGTTACAACTTCTAAGAACACCTTACATCACCGTTCGAAAGATTAAAACTCCATAATAAACCTAATGAATTCCTCCGAGTCATTTAATCATCGTACGACAACCTAGAATATCTTACGACTCTATATGCCACATTAGCACCTTGAAAAGCATGTTACTATCATGTAGGATACCTCACAACTCGTAACAACACCTTACAATACCGTAAGTAAACATAAAATCCATAATAAACCTAATGAATTCGTCTGAATCTTTTAAACATCTTATTACAAGTTAGGACATCTTAAGACACTGTATGACATATTAGCACGTTGAAAAGCACGTAAGTATGACGCCTTAAAGCTGCAAACAACACATTACTACACAGTACAAAACCATAAAACTCCATAATAAACCTAATGAAATTGTCCAAGTCCTTTCAAGATCGTACGATAACATCAGGACTTGTTACGACACTGTATGCGACATTAGCAACATCAAAAGCAATTTATAATAATGTAGGACGCGTTACAACTTCTAAGAACACCTTACATCACCGTTCGAAAGATTAAAACTCCATAATAAACCTAATGAATTCCTCTGAGTCATTTAATCATTGTACGACAACTTAGAATATCTTACGACTCTGTATGCCACATTAGCACCTTGAAAAGCATGTTACTATAATGTACGATACTCACAACTCGTAAAAACACCTTACAATCCCGTAAGTAAACATAAAATCCATAATAAACCTAATGAATTCGTCCGAGTCTTTTGAACATCGTATTACAAGTTAAGACATCTTTAGACTCTATATGACATATTAGCACGTTGAAAAGCACGTAAGTATGATGCCTTAAAGCTGCAAACAACACCTTACAACACCGTACGAAACCATAAAACTCCATAATAAACCTAATGAAATTGTCCAGGTCCTTTCAAGATCGTACGATAACATCAGGACTTGTTACGACACTGTATGCGACATTAGCAACATGAAAAGCAATTTATAATAATGTAGGACGCGTTACAACTTCTAAGAACACCTTACATCACCGTTCGAAAGATTAAAACTCCATAATAAACCTAATGAATTCCTCCGAGTCATTTAATCATCGTACGACAACCTAGAATATCTTACGACTCTATATGCCACATTAGCACCTTGAAAAGCATGTTACTATAATGTAGGATACCTCACAACTCGTAACAACACCTTACAATACCGTAAGTAAACATAAAATCCATAATAAACCTAATGAATTCGTCTGAATCTTTTAAACATCTTATTACAAGTTAGGACATCTTAAGACACTGTATGACATATTAGCACGTTGAAAAGCACGTAAGTATGACGCCTTAAAGCTGCAAACAACACATTACTACACAGTACAAAACCATAAAACTCCATAATAAACCTAATGAAATTGTCCAAGTCCTTTCAAGATCGTACGATAACATCAGGACTTGTTACGACACTGTATGCGACATTAGCAACATGAAAAGCCATTTATAATAATGTAGGACGCGTTACAACTTCTAAGAACACCTACATCACCGTTCGAAAGATTAAAACTCCATAATAAACCTAATGAATTCCTCCGAGTCATTTAATCATCGTACGACAACCTAGAATATCTTACAACTCTGTATGCCACATTAGCACCTTGAAAAGCATGTTACTATAATGTAGGATACCTCACAACTCGTAACAACACCTTACAATACCGTAAGTAAACATAAAATCCATAATAAACCTAATGAATTCGTCCGAGTCTTTTGAACATCGTATTACAAGTTAGGACATCTTAAGACACTATATGACATATTAGCACGTTGAAAAGCACGTAAGTATGACGGAGGACGCCTTAAAGCTCCAAACAACACATTACAACACCGTACGAAACCATAAAACTCCATAATAAACCTAATGAAATTGTCCAGGTCCTTTCAAGATCGTACGATAACATCAGGACTTGTTACGACAATGTATGCGACATTAGCAACATGAAAAGCAATTTATAATAATGTAGGACGCGTTACAACTTCTAAGAACACCTTACATCACCATTCGAAAGATTAAAACTCCATAATAAACCTAATGAATTCCTCCGTGTCATTTAATCATCGTACGACAACTTAGAATATCTTACGAATCTGTATGCCACATTAGCACCTTGAAAAGCATGTTACTATAATGTAGGATACCTCACAAATCGTAACAACACCTTACAATACCGTAAGTAAACATAAATTCCATAATAAACCTAATGAATTCGTCCGAGTCTTTTGAACATCGTATTACAAGTTAGGACATCTTAAGACACTATATGACATATTAGCACGTTGAAAAGCACGTAAGTATGACGGAGGACGCCTTAAAGCTCCAAACAACACCTTACAACACCGTACGAAACCATAAAACTCCATAATAAACCTAATGAAATTGTCTAGGTCCTTTCAAGATCGTACGATAACATCAGGACTTGTTACGACACTGTATGCGACATTAGCAACATGAAAAGCAATTTATAATAATGTAGGACGCGTTACAACTTCTAAGAACACCTTACATCACCGTTCGAAAGATTAAAACTCCATAATAAACCTAATGAATTCCTCCGAGTCATTTAATCATCGTACGACAACTTAGAATATCTTACGACTCTGTATGCCACATTAGCACCTTGAAAAGCATGTTACTATAATGTACGATACTCACAACTCGTAACAACACCTTACAATCCCGTAAGTAAACATAAAATCCATAATAAACCTAATGAATTCGTCCGAGTCTTTTGAACATCGTATTACAAGTTAAGACATCTTTAGACTCTATATGACATATTAGCACGTTGAAAAGCACGTAAGTATGACGGAGGACGCCTTAAAGCTCCAAACAACACCTTACAACACCGTACGAAACCATAAAACTCCATAATAAACCTAATGAAATTGTCCAAGTCCTTTCAAGATCGTACGATAACATCAGGACTTGTTACGACACTGTATGCGACATTAGCAACATGAAAAGCAATTTATAATAATGTAGGACGCGTTACAACTTCTAAGAACACCTTACATCACCGTTCGAAAGATTAAAACTCCATAATAAACCTAATGAATTCCTCCGAGTCATTTAATCATCGTACGACAACTTAGAATATCTTACGACTCTGTATGCCACATTAGCACCTTGAAAAGCATGTTACTATAATGTACGATACTCACAACTCGTAACAACACCTTACAATCCCGTAAGTAAACATAAAATCCATAATAAACCTAATGAATTCGTCCGAGTCTTTTGAACATCGTATTACAAGTTAAGACATCTTTAGACTCTATATGACATATTAGCACGTTGAAAAGCACGTAAGTATGATGCCTTAAAGCTGCAAACAACACCTTACAACACCGTACGAAACCATAAAACTCCATAATAAACCTAATGAAATTGTCCAGGTCCTTTCAAGATCGTACGATAACATCAGGACTTGTTACGACACTGTATGCGACATTAGCAACATGAAAAGCAATTTATAATAATGTAGGACGCGTTACAACTTCTAAGAACACCTTACATCACCGTTCGAAAGATTAAAACTCCATAATAAACCTAATGAATTCCTCCGAGTCATTTAATCATCGTACGACAACCTAGAATATCTTACGACTCTATATGCCACATTAGCACCTTGAAAAGCATGTTACTATAATGTAGGATACCTCACAACTCGTAACAACACCTTACAATACCGTAAGTAAACATAAAATCCATAATAAACCTAATGAATTCGTCTGAATCTTTTAAACATCTTATTACAAATTAGGACATCTTAAGACACTGTATGACATATTAGCACGTTGAAAAGCACGTAAGTATGACGCCTTAAAGCTGCAAACAACACATTACTACACAGTACAAAACCATAAAACTCCATAATAAACCTAATGAAATTGTCCAAGTCCTTTCAAGATCGTACGATAACATCAGGACTTGTTACGACACTGTATGCGACATTAGCAACATGAAAAGCCATTTATAATAATGTAGGACGCGTTACAACTTCTAAGAACACCTACATCACCGTTCGAAAGATTAAAACTCCATAATAAACCTAATGAATTCCTCCGAGTCATTTAATCGTCGTACGACAACCTAGAATATCTTACGACTCTGTATGCCACATTAGCACCTTGAAAAGCATGTTACTATAATGTAGGATACCTCACAACTCGTAACAACACCTTACAATACCGTAAGTAAACATAAAATCCATAATAAACCTAATGAATTCGTCCGAGTCTTTTAAACATCGTATTACAAGTTAGGACATCTTAAGACACTATATGACATATTAGCACGTTGAAAAGCACGTAAGTATGACGGAGGACGCCTTAAAGCTCCAAACAACACCTTACAACACCGTACGAAACCATAAAACTCCATAATAAACCTAATGAAATTGTCCAAGTCCTTTCAAGATCGTACGATAACATCAGGACTTGTTACGACACTGTATGCGACATTAGCAACATGAAAAGCAATTTATAATAATGTAGGACGCGTTACAACTTCTAAGAACACCTTACATCACCGTTCGAAAGATTAAAACTCCATAATAAACCTAATGAATTCCTCCGAGTCATTTAATTATCGTACGACAACTTAGAATATCTTACGACTCTGTATGCCACATTAGCACCTTGAAAAGCATGTTACTATAATGTACGATACTCACAACTCGTAACAACACCTTACAATCCCGTAAGTAAACATAAAATCCATAATAAACCTAATGAATTCGTCCGAGTCTTTTGAACATCGTATTACAAGTTAAGACATCTTTAGACTCTATATGACATATTAGCACGTTGAAAAGCACGTAAGTATGATGCCTTAAAGCTGCAAACAACACCTTACAACACCGTACGAAACCATAAAACTCCATAATAAACCTAATGAAATTGTCCAGGTCCTTTCAAGATCGTACGATAACATCAGGACTTGTTACGACACTGTATGCGACATTAGCAACATGAAAAGCAATTTATAATAATGTAGGACGCGTTACAACTTCTAAGAACACCTTACATCACCGTTCGAAAGATTAAAACTCCATAATAAACCTAATGAATTCCTCCGAGTCATTTAATCATCGTACGACAACCTAGAATATCTTACGACTCTATATGCCACATTAGCACCTTGAAAAGCATGTTACTATAATGTAGGATACCTCACAACTCGTAACAACACCTTACAATACCGTAAGTAAACATAAAATCCATAATAAACCTAATGAATTCGTCTGAATCTTTTAAACATCTTATTACAAGTTAGGACATCTTAAGACACTGTATGACATATTAGCACGTTGAAAAGCACGTAAGTATGACGCCTTAAAGCTGCAAACAACACATTACTACACAGTACAAAACCATAAAACTCCATAATAAACCTAATGAAATTGTCCAAGTCCTTTCAAGATCGTACGATAACATCAGGACTTATTACGACACTGTATGCGACATTAGCAACATGAAAAGCCATTTATAATAATGTAGGACGCGTTACAACTTCTAAGAACACCTACATCACCGTTCGAAAGATTAAAACTCCATAATAAACCTAATGAATTCCTCCGAGTCATTTAATCATCGTACGACAACCTAGAATATCTTACGACTCTGTATGCCACATTAGCACCTTGAAAAGCATGTTACTATAATGTAGGATACCTCACAACTCGTAACAACACCTTACAATACCGTAAGTAAACATAAAATCCATAATAAACCTAATGAATTCGTCCGAGTCTTTTAAACATCGTATTACAAGTTAGGACATCTTAAGACACTATATGACATATTAGCACGTTGAAAAGCACGTAAGTATGACGGAGGACGCCTTAAAGCTCCAAACAACACCTTACAACACCGTACGAAACCATAAAACTCCATAATAAACCTAATGAAATTGTCCAAGTCCTTTCAAGATCGTACGATAACATCAGGACTTGTTACGACACTGTATGCGACATTAGCAACATGAAAAGCAATTTATAATAATGTAGGACGCGTTACAACTTCTAAGAACACCTTACATCACCGTTCGAAAGATTAAAACTCCATAATAAACCTAATGAATTCCTCCGAGTCATTTAATTATCGTACGACAACTTAGAATATCTTACGACTCTGTATGCCACATTAGCACCTTGAAAAGCATGTTACTATAATGTACGATACTCACAACTCGTAACAACACCTTACAATCCCGTAAGTAAACATAAAATCCATAATAAACCTAATGAATTCGTCCGAGTCTTTTGAACATCGTATTACAAGTTAAGACATCTTTAGACTCTATATGACATATTAGCACGTTGAAAAGCACGTAAGTATGATGCCTTAAAGCTGCAAACAACACCTTACAACACCGTACGAAACCATAAAACTCCATAATAAACCTAATGAAATTGTCCAGGTCCTTTCAAGATCGTACGATAACATCAGGACTTGTTACGACACTGTATGCGACATTAGCAACATGAAAAGCAATTTATAATAATGTAGGACGCGTTACAACTTCTAAGAACACCTTACATCACCGTTCGAAAGATTAAAACTCCATAATAAACCTAATGAATTCCTCCGAGTCATTTAATCATCGTACGACAACCTAGAATATCTTACGACTCTATATGCCACATTAGCACCTTGAAAAGCATGTTACTATAATGTAGGATACCTCACAACTCGTAACAACACCTTACAATACCGTAAGTAAACATAAAATCCATAATAAACCTAATGAATTCGTCTGAATCTTTTAAACATCTTATTACAAGTTAGGACATCTTAAGACACTGTATGACATATTAGCACGTTGAAAAGCACGTAAGTATGACGCCTTAAAGCTGCAAACAACACATTACTACACAGTACAAAACCATAAAACTCCATAATAAACCTAATGAAATTGTCCAAGTCCTTTCAAGATCGTACGATAACATCAGGACTTGTTACGACACTGTATGCGACATTAGTAACATGAAAAGCCATTTATAATAATGTAGGACGCGTTACAACTTCTAAGAACACCTACATCACCGTTCGAAAGATTAAAACTCCATAATAAACCTAATGAATTCCTCCGAGTCATTTAATCATCGTACGACAACCTAGAATATCTTACGACTCTGTATGCCACATTAGCACCTTGAAAAGCATGTTACTACTAGCAGAGTACCCGCGCGATGCAGCGGTGACGCTAATGCAACATCAGTGACAATTTATAGCTTGATACTTGTTTTTGATAGCTTATTCGTATATATTAGTGAAATATGTCTACGTTATGAGACTCACATGTAACTAAGTTAATAATAACAATCCTACGAATATGAAAACATGAGTCATAAACATAGCAATTTAAAAATAGATATTCGAACACACAAATAAAAAAACTTAAGTCAATGACTTGAGCTCCATGTTTCAACCGCCATTTCTCATAAAAATCAAAGATTTTGACTTAATAGAGCTCAACTCGATCTATCAAACATATACGATGAATGTATGGCCTCCTTCACAAAAACAATTATAGGGTATTTTTTGTTTGTGTTGATGAATTACATAAGAAGAAAAAGGATAGGTCATAATAAAACAAAATAAAAAGGCAAGCAATGAACACTAACTATGTTACATTTATACATGTATTCTAGAAACATTGAAAAAAGCTAAACTGGGTATATATGGTTTAAGTGATATGTATGGCCATTGTTCCATCATCATCAACAAAACCTCACATTCTCTTCCAAGTTATCCTAAAATACAATACAAAAGTAAACCCAACGAATGATGATGGTGCCTTCAATTACATCATTATATCACACCTACACTTGCATATTATTGAAAGATTAAAAAAATCACACTCAAATTCATAATCTACCAGTTTCAAAATGATAGCAAAACGGCTTGATAAACATACATGTAAAACAAACAAAGGTACACACATATCCATGTCCAGAAGACATAATGCAAAAGGGTAACCAAGATTTATAAGCTACTAATTTGTTACCTATAGTAAAACCATCAGGAATTGAGTCACACAATAGCACACAACCAAGATTTGGCATCAAAATTTTATAAATCTTCCCACACAATCTACATGGATGGTACCATCAACTCATGGTGAGAGCCCAATTCAAAATCACACATCCTCATTTAATGCAGTTTGTATCTCTAATGTGCAAGATTCTATGAAAATGAGTGTTGGTTTAGTGTAATAGAGTAACAACATGGCAACACAAAAAGAAGTAGAAATATCACTTACCATAAAAACACAAACATCAATACAAATTAATTGCCCGAATCATGACAAAATCTGCTGAGCTTCAACCAACAAAAAGATTATAGCAGCAATGGACCATAACTTGCAATGAGAGAAAGAGTAACCGAAACAAAGATGCAGACACACCTGCAACAAACATATAACAACCACAACTTCAGCATTTGATACCCATCAGCCGTTTCTTACAACAACTAAAACACAGTTGCATAAGTATTTTATAAAGTCATGCATAAGTATTTGAAAGTTAATTAGTGAACAAAGTAAAAGAAACCAAAAAACTAATTTAGGTTTAAAAAACTTAATTTTAAGTAGTCAACAACAGGAAAAAAACACTTGAAGCAAGTTTTATTCATAATACATTTCCTAGTCATGTTTTGTCCATAATAGCAAAATACTTAAAAACATAGCATATTGCCTTGGAAATATAGTCAAAAACAACAAAAGGTTGCAACATTTGTAGGGTCGAAACAGGTTAAAACAAAGTCAAAATGATTAGCTGGTCTTGACTTTTGTTACAATACCCAAATTAGCTAAAACTGAAATTTGATTTGTGCACATTAAATTGGAACAAAGGTTTTGATATTTTTCCTTCTATAATCAATAATAAAAAGAGAACCAAAAACAAATCTGAGCTAAAAGTGTTAGTAAAAGTTTAGTGTTATCTGCAATTCTAGTTAGGAAGTCTAATTACCTCCAAAAATCTGTTTCAAATCATTGCTAATGTTTAGTGTTATCTGTAATCAAATTTGTTAGAAAAAGTTACATCATTTGTCTAAAAGAGATAAAGAGTGGGACATTAACCATAAATGTGCACTATTGAAGATAGTAGGATATAGTGGAGTATGGGAAAACCAGAGATGGTGATACATCATGATGCAATGGAACTTATAGAAAGTAGTATGGACAGGGAAATAAAAGGTGCGGACGTGAAGAACGTCAACGATACAACATTACATCTTATCAGCTTCAGCAACAATCAATTATAATGGCATCAGGTCAAGTGGTCATCAACTAATTTAAGAAAAAAATATTCCTAACAATCAAACCCAACTAACCATGCTATATATGCAAAATCTGATGGTCTTCTTCACAGTGAAAGAAGGCCGCCTTCAGCGAGAGGATGGTCTTCTTCATTTCCATCCACCTATACAAAATAAACAATTGATGAACAAAGAGACGATTACTCGAAAATAGATAAACAATGCGTATAATAAATTCATGGCTTTACCGGTATAACAAATCACGCTGCCGAGCTTGAACAGCGTGGATAAAATTCAAAGAACAATGAACCAGTACTTTTAAACATCAAAGTCCCAGCATTAATCACCAAATTTGAGGTTTCAAGAAGTTAACAAAATATGATGAAAAATTGAGTTCCATAAGAATATATAAGGCATCACAGCAGAAGAAAACCAAATTTGGATACGAAAGTCAACCACAACCAATCAACAACTAAGCCACATAACAATTATACAACAAACCGGTATCATGTCCTTTTAGACAAGACTTCTTTCGGTTTCAATAAATTTATTTATGTCTTGTTCTTAGATGCCACCTAAAATACATAACCAGTGCATGTAGGGAAGGATTATTACCTAACAATAACAATTTACTATTTTATTTATTTATTATGAAACATACTGCATGTAATTTATTGAACCCAAAATTACATGCTCCGTGGCAAATTATAGAATATCACCTTATTTTACTCAAAGGTACCTTAAAACTACATGCCATTTAGAAGTCAAGTAAAAAAGTAGAAAACATTCAATGATTACAAATACCCAAAATTGAATACAGCAACCGAAAATTGAAGTTTGTAGATGTCACTCAATCATTTTCTCTAACTTTAGTTAAAGCTAACACAACAAGTTTAGATTCATCAATGATAGTAAAACATGCAATACTAAAACAACTAAAGTGGCAATAGTAGTCTTACAACAACAGACTTAAGCATAATGACAATCAATAATCAATCAAAGAGAAAGATTATCAACCTTAAACGAAGAAATCGCCAACTTGAAAAGGAAACCTAATCGCAACAATCAACAACACCTACAATAGCAAACGAGCATCAAACTTGACACCAACAACACGATCAAAACTCCTGTAGAAAATAACAATCAGTATACAGCAATTGTTTGTAGAAAATAACAAAAACCAAAATCACAAAAACTCAAACAATTGACGAAAACAAAACCAAAAACAAACTGATGATAAAGATTAGAAACAGAAATTGGTAAACAAAAAATAGCATAAACACAACAAATATCAGCTACAAAACACTACATAAATCACCTGCAAAACGCAGCAAAATTGCGGTAAAACTCAGCAATGCAACAATTTGGAGATGGGTCAACCTGGTTAACAGCATGTCATGTGTAGCAGCAACAACTGTTTGTTTCAAGTTACAACCTAAAACACATTGATCAATGAGGTAAGGCAGATTTCAGAACACACAAACATGACCCATTTACACAAGACACATTCATGTATAGTTAGAATAGAAACAGCAGCAACATTGAATCAAAAACACAGATTTTAACACCCGCCCCCGGGCACAAAAAAACACATATTCAATTAAAATGACAGACTTCCTATTAAAAGCTCACTTAAGCTTGACCTTTTTTGAAAAGACACATTATATTATGCCGAATTAGAAGAACTTTAAATCGCACAAAAATGACCTAAAATTGCACCCATTATATTATAATGAATAGTTGAGAATGTGTTGCTTTGAAACATATGATCACTCCAATTTCATATGATCTAACCATACCTAAAAATGATGGATATTCATTGAGAATAGATGCCTACATGTATATATTGATTAGGTAACTTGTTGTTGCTAATAATCATACATGATGTTGGCTGCTACATACATATAAGCAGCAGCCAACATAAGGTATGATTAATAGCAATAGATAACTTCAAATTGAACCTTTTACAGTCACAACGACACCAAACAGCAACGTATAGCTTCTGTCATGGGGCTGTGAAAACAAATTTCACCACCAACACATTACAAAATTAGCTACAAAATGTTGCATAGATAGCTACAACAATGCAACAAATACAAGCTACAAAACACAACATAAATCACCTACAAAACACAGCAAATATTAACCCCCCCCCCCCCGAGTCGATAAGCACAAAATGATCATGTTACTAAAAGTTTACTCTAAATAAATGTTTCTAGCAGCAAATGATTTATAAACAATGATGAACTATAACTCTCGTCATTCATCCCTTTGTTTTTTCATGATTCAAAAAATTGGTGTCATAGTGATAAAGCATGTTTAACCACCCCTATCCATATCTTTCCTGTGAGGATCTTTGCGATCGCATTTATAAATGCAATTTTTCTAATCTTTTTATATGGTGATACAGCAAACATTAATCCATTGACCATACACGCTTAAAAACTTTGCTAGATGAACAAATGTAAATAACTGATACCTTAATTGTGGAATAAAAGCAGTTTTTTTTTCATAAGTTATTAAATTTATATAAAGAAATTAAAGAAGATTAGGTGTAGATGCAAGTATATGTGCCTGTTGTGCAATTATTTCCATGATTTGGCCCTCATTTATTTTGCTTCCAGGCTTTCACACCACATACGCCATGGGAATTGCCCAGCTTCTTCATCTGGATATCTGATTTAAGAGTTGAATATGACATATAAATGTTGGATACAATTATATAGATGTGGTAAATTCAATATATTTACTTATGGAATCACAGCCTGACCAGACCAGGACCAGACCAGGACCAGACCAGGACCAGACACGACCTGTACTAACTTACGGAATCACAACCATTGATTGAAGGTAGCGCTCTAATTCAGCTGGTGGGACATGTAATCATCAGATAGAAAAAGCCACATATGGAAATGAAAATTGTAACCTCATAGATGCTTTGGAAAAATAAGTATGAATGAGTTTGAACTTTGAAGCAAGATCTTTATACCTGAAAAGCAAGATCATAACCTATTTTATGTAAGCGGATTGAAGTTGCCATTTGAAACTTCTCAATTCAAACAACAACAGATAGATAAACAGGCTAACAAGATGAGATGAGGAAGCGATGAGATGAGCAGCCATGTTGATATGAGTTTTGAATAGGGAGGCGGCAGATGCGTGTAAACCCTAGAACAAGGAAGAGAGATTTTATAGTGTTGAAAATTTAAGGAAATTGTTAAATGACTATATTGCCCATCTAATCTGCTTATTAATGTAGTATAGATAATGTAGGATACCTCACAACTCGTAACAACACCTTACAATACCGTAAGTAAACATAAAATCCATAATAAACCTAATGAATTCGTCTGAATCTTTTAAACATCTTATTACAAGTTAGGACATCTTAAGACACTGTATGACATATTAGCACGTTGAAAAGCACGTAAGTATGACGCCTTAAAGCTGCAAACAACACATTACTACACAGTACAAAACCATAAAACTCCATAATAAACCTAATGAAATTGTCCAAGTCCTTTCAAGATCGTACGATAACATCAGGACTTGTTACGACACTGTATGCGACATTAGCAACATGAAAAGCCATTTATAATAATGTAGGACGCGTTACAACTTCTAAGAACACCTACATCACCGTTCGAAAGATTAAAACTCCATAATAAACCTAATGAATTCCTCCGAGTCATTTAATCATCGTACGACAACCTAGAATATCTTACGACTCTGTATGCCACATTAGCACCTTGAAAAGCATGTTACTATAATGTAGGATACCTCACAACTCGTAACAACACCTTACAATACCGTAAGTAAACATAAAATCCATAATAAACCTAATGAATTCGTCCGAGTCTTTTAAACATCGTATTACAAGTTAGGACATCTTAAGACACTATATGACATATTAGCACGTTGAAAAGCACATAAGTATGACGTAGGACGCCTTAAAGCTACAAACAACACATTACTACACCGTATGAAACCATAAAACTCCATAATAAACCTAATGAAATTGTCCAAGTCCTTTCAAGATCGTACGATAACATCAGGACTTGTTACGACACTGTATGCGACATTAGCAACATGAAAAGCAATTTATAATAATGTAGGACGCGTTACAACTTCTAAGAACACCTTACATCACCGTTCGAAAGATTAAAACTCCATAATAAACCTTATGAATTCCTCTGAGTCATTTAATCATTGTACGACAACTTAGAATATCTTACGACTCTGTATGCCACATTAGCACCTTGAAAAGCATGTTACTATAATGTACGATACTCACAACTCGTAACAACACCTTACAATCCCGTAAGTAAACATAAAATCCATAATAAACCTAATGAATTCGTCCGAGTCTTTTGAACATCGTATTACAAGTTAAGACATCTTTAGACTCTATATGACATATTAGCACGTTGAAAAGCACGTAAGTATGATGCCTTAAAGCTGCAAACAACACCTTACAACACCGTACGAAACCATAAAACTCCATAATAAACCTAATGAAATTGTCCAGGTCCTTTCAAGATCGTACGATAACATCAGGACTTGTTACGACACTATATGCGACATTAGCAACATGAAAAGCAATTTATAATAATGTAGGACGCGTTACAACTTCTAAGAACACCTTACATCACCGTTCGAAAGATTAAAACTCCATAATAAACCTAATGAATTCCTCCGAGTCATTTAATCATCGTACGACATCCTAGAATATCTTACGACTCTATATGCCACATTAGCACCTTGAAAAGCATGTTACTATAATGTAGGATACCTCACAACTCGTAACAACACCTTACAATACCGTAAGTAAACATAAAATCCATAATAAACCTATTGAATTCGTCTGAATCTTTTAAACATCTTATTACAAGTTAGGACATCTTAAGACACTGTATGACATATTAGCACGTTGAAAAGCACGTAAGTATGACGCCTTAAAGCTGCAAACAACACATTACTACACAGTACAAAACCATAAAACTCCATAATAAACCTAATGAAATTGTCCAAGTCCTTTCAAGATCGTACGATAACATCAGGACTTGTTACGACACTGTATGCGACATTAGCAACATGAAAAGCCATTTATAATAATGTAGGACGCGTTACAACTTCTAAGAACACCTACATCACCGTTCGAAAGATTAAAACTCCATAATAAACCTAATGAATTCCTCCGAGTCATTTAATCATCGTACGACAACCTAGAATATCTTACGACTCTGTATGCCACATTAGCACCTTGAAAAGCATGTTACTATAATGTAGGATACCTCACAACTCGTAACAACACCTTACAATACCGTAAGTAAACATAAAATCCATAATAAACCTAATGAATTCGTCCGAGTCTTTTAAACATCGTATTACAAGTTAGGACATCTTAAGACACTATATGACATATTAGCACGTTGAAAAGCACATAAGTATGACGTAGGACGCCTTAAAGCTACAAACAACACATTACTACACCGTATGAAACCATAAAACTTCATAATAAACCTAATGAAATTGTCCAAGTGCTTTCAAGATCGTACGATAACATCAGGACTTGTTACGACACTGTATGCGACATTAGCAACATGAAAAGCAATTTATAATAATGTAGGACGCGTTACAACTTCTAAGAACACCTTACATCACCGTTCGAAAGATTAAAACTCCATAATAAACCTAATGAATTCCTCTGAGTCATTTAATCATTGTACGACAACTTAGAATATCTTACGACTCTGTATGCCACATTAGCACCTTGAAAAGCATGTTACTATAATGTAGGATACCTCACAACTCGTAACACCTTACATTACCGTAAGTAAACATAAAATCCATAATAAACCTAATGAATTCGTCCGAGTCTTTTGAACATCGTATTACAAGTTAGGACATCTTAAGACACTATATGACATATTAGCACGTTGAAAAGCACGTAAGTATGACGGAGGACGCCTTAAAGCTCCAAACAACACATTACAACACCGTACGAAACCATAAAACTCCATAATAAACCTAATGAAATTGTCCAGGTCCTTTCAAGATCGTACGATAACATCAGGACTTGTTACGACAATGTATGCGACATTAGCAACATGAAAAGCAATTTATAATAATGTAGGACGCGTTACAACTTCTAAGAACACCTTACATCACCATTCGAAAGATTAAAACTCCATAATAAACATAATGAATTCCTCCATGTCATTTAATCATCGTACGACAACTAAGAATATCTTACGACTATGTATGCCACATTAGCACCTTGAAAAGCATGTTACTATAATGTACGATACTCACAACTCGTAACAACACCTTACAATACCGTAAGTAAACATAAAATCCATAATAAACCTAATGAATTCGTCCGAGTCTTTTGAACATCGTATTACAAGTTAGGACATCTTTAGACTCTATATGACATATTAGCACGTTGAAAAGCACGTAAGTATGACGCCTTAAAGCTGCAAACAACACCTTACTACACAGTACAAAACCATAAAACTCCATAATAAACCTAATGAAATTGTCCAAGTCGTTTCAAGATCGTACGATAACATCATGACTTGTTACGACACTGTATGCGACATTAGCAACATGAAAAGCAATTTATAATAATGTAGGACGCGTTACAACTTCTAAGAACACCTTACATCACCGTTCGAAAGATTAAAACTCCATAATAAACCTAATGAATTCCTCCGAGTCATTTAATCATCGTACGACAACTTAGAATATCTTACGACTCTGTATGCCACATTAGCGTCTTGAAAAGCATGTTACTATAATGTACGATACTCACAACTCGTAACAACACCTTACAATCCCGTAAGTAAACATAAAATCCATAATAAACCTAATGAATTCGTCCGAGTCTTTTGAACATCGTATTACAAGTTAAGACATCTTTAGACTCTATATGACATATTAGCACGTTGAAAAGCACGTAAGTATGATGCCTTAAAGCTGCAAACAACACCTTACAACACCGTACGAAACCATAAAACTCCATAATAAACCTAATGAAATTGTCCAGGTCCTTTCAAGATCGTACGATAACATCAGGACTTGTTACGACACTATATGCGACATTAGCAACATGAAAAGCAATTTATAATAATGTAGGACGCGTTACAACTTCTAAGAACACCTTACATCACCGTTCGAAAGATTAAAACTCCATAATAAACCTAATGAATTCCTCCGAGTCATTTAATCATCGTACGACATCCTAGAATATCTTACGACTCTATATGCCACATTAGCACCTTGAAAAGCATGTTACTATAATGTAGGATACCTCACAACTCGTAACAACACCTTACAATACCGTAAGTAAACATAAAATCCATAATAAACCTAATGAATTCGTCTGAATCTTTTAAACATCTTATTACAAGTTAGGACATCTTAAGACACTGTATGACATATTAGCACGTTGAAAAGCACGTAAGTATGACGCCTTAAAGCTGCAAACAACACATTACTACACAGTACAAAACCATAAAACTCCATAATAAACCTAATGAAATTGTCCAAGTCCTTTCAAGATCGTACGATAACATCAGGACTTGTTACGACACTGTATGCGACATTAGCAACATGAAAAGCCATTTATAATAATGTAGGACGCGTTACAACTTCTAAGAACACCTACATCACCGTTCGAAAGATTAAAACTCCATAATAAACCTAATGAATTCCTCCGAGTCATTTAATCATCGTACGACAACCTAGAATATCTTACGACTCTGTATGCCACATTAGCACCTTGAAAAGCATGTTACTATAATGTAGGATACCTCACAACTCGTAACAACACCTTACAATACCGTAAGTAAACATAAAATCCATAATAAACCTAATGAATTCGTCTGAATCTTTTAAACATCTTATTACAAGTTAGGACATCTTAAGACACTGTATGACATATTAGCACGTTGAAAAGCACGTAAGTATGACGCCTTAAAGCTGCAAACAACACATTACTACACAGTACAAAACCATAAAACTCCATAATAAACCTAATGAAATTGTCCAAGTCCTTTCAAGATCGTACGATAACATCAGGACTTGTTACGACACTGTATGCGACATTAGCAACATGAAAAGCCATTTATAATAATGTAGGACGCGTTACAACTTCTAAGAACACCTACATCACCGTTCGAAAGATTAAAACTCCATAATAAACCTAATGAATTCCTCCGAGTCATTTAATCATCGTACGACAACTTAGAATATCTTACGACTCTGTATGCCACATTAGCACCTTGAAAAGCATGTTACTATAATGTAGGATACCTCACAACTCGTAACACCTTACATTACCGTAAGTAAACATAAAATCCATAATAAACCTAATGAATTCGTCCGAGTCTTTTGAACATCGTATTACAAGTTAGGACATCTTAAGACACTATATGACATATTAGCACGTTGAAAAGCACGTAAGTATGACGGAGGACGCCTTAAAGCTCCAAACAACACATTACAACACCGTACGAAACCATAAAACTCCATAATAAACCTAATGAAATTGTCCAGGTCCTTTCAAGATCGTACGATAACATCAGGACTTGTTACGACAATGTATGCGACATTAGCAACATGAAAAGCAATTTATAATAATGTAGGACGCGTTACAACTTCTAAGAACACCTTACATCACCATTCGAAAGATTAAAACTCCATAATAAACATAATGAATTCCTCCATGTCATTTAATCATCGTACGACAACTAAGAATATCTTACGACTATGTATGCCACATTAGCCCCTTGAAAAGCATGTTACTATAATGTACGATACTCACAACTCGTAACAACACCTTACAATACCGTAAGTAAACATAAAATCCATAATAAACCTAATGAATTCGTCCGAGTCTTTTGAACATCGTATTACAAGTTAGGACATCTTTAGACTCTATATGACATATTAGCACGTTGAAAAGCACGTAAGTATGATGCCTTAAAGCTGCAAACAACACCTTACTACACAGTACAAAACCATAAAACTCCATAATAAACCTAATGAAATTGTCCAAGTCGTTTCAAGATCGTACGATAACATCATGACTTGTTACGACACTGTATGCGACATTAGCAACATGAAAAGCAATTTATAATAATGTAGGACGCGTTACAACTTCTAAGAACACCTTACATCACCGTTCGAAAGATTAAAACTCCATAATAAACCTAATGAATTCCTCCGAGTCATTTAATCATCGTACGACAACTTAGAATATCTTACGACTCTATATGCCACATTAGCACATTGAAAAGCATGTTACTATAATGTACGATACCTCACAACTCGTAACAACACCTTACAAAACAGTAAGTAAACGTAATATCCATAATAAACCTAATGAATTCTTCCGAGTCTTTTGAACATCGTATTACAAGTTAGGACATCTTAAGACACTATATGACATATTAGCACGTTGAAAAGCACGTAAGTATGACGGAGGACGCCTTAAAGCTCCAAACAACACATTACAACACCGTACGAAACCATAAAACTCCATAATAAACCTAATGAAATTGTCCAGGTCCTTTCAAGATCGTACGATAACATCAGGACTTGTTACGACAATGTATGCGACATTAGCAACATGAAAAGCAATTTATAATAATGTAGGACGCGTTACAACTTCTAAGAACACCTTACATCACCATTCGAAAGATTAAAACTCCATAATAAACATAATGAATTCCTCCATGTCATTTAATCATCGTACGACAACTAAGAATATCTTACGACTCTGTATGCCACATTAGCACCTTGAAAAGCATGTTACTATAATGTACGATACTCACAACTCGTAACAACACCTTACAATACCGTAAGTAAACATAAAATCCATAATAAACCTAATGAATTCGTCCGAGTCTTTTGAACATCGTATTACAAGTTAGGACATCTTTAGACTCTATATGACATATTAGCACGTTGAAAAGCACGTAAGTATGACGCCTTAAAGCTGCAAACAACACCTTACTACATAGTACAAAACCATAAAACTCCATAATAAACCTAATGAAATTGTCCAAGTCGTTTCAAGATCGTACGATAACATCATGACTTGTTACGACACTGTATGCGACATTAGCAACATGAAAAGCAATTTATAATAATGTAGGACGCGTTACAACTTCTAAGAACACCTTACATCACCGTTAGAAAGATTAAAACTCCATAATAAACCTAATGAATTCCTCCGAGTCATTTAATCATCGTACGACAACTTAGAATATCTTACGACTCTGTATGCCACATTAGCACCTTGAAAAGCATGTTACTATAATGTACGATACTCACAACTCGTAACAACACCTTACAATACCGTAAGTAAACATAAAATCCATAATAAACCTAATGAATTCGTCCGAGTCTTTTGAACATCGTATTACAAGTTAGGACATCTTTAGACTCTATATGACATATTAGCACGTTGAAAAGCACGTAAGTATGACGCCTTAAAGCTGCAAACAACACCTTACTACACAGTACAAAACCATAAAACTCCATAATAAACCTAATGAAATTGTCCAAGTCGTTTCAAGATCGTACGATAACATCATGACTTGTTACGACACTGTATGCGACATTAGCAACATGAAAAGCAATTTATAATAATGTAGGACGCGTTACAACTTCTAAGAACACCTTACATCACCGTTCGAAAGATTAAAACTCCATAATAAACCTAATGAATTCCTCTGAGTCATTTAATCATTGTACGACAACTTAGAATATCTTACGACTCTGTATGCCACATTAGCACCTTGAAAAGCATGTTACTATAATGTAGGATACCTCACAACTCGTAACACCTTACATTACCGTAAGTAAACATAAAATCCATAATAAACCTAATGAATTCGTCCGAGTCTTTTGAACATCGTATTACAAGTTAGGACATCTTAAGACATTATATGACATATTAGCACGTTGAAAAGCGCGTAAGTATGACGGAGGACGCCTTAAAGCTCCAAACAACACATTACAACACCGTACGAAACCATAAAACTCCATAATAAACCTAATGAAATTGTCCAGGTCCTTTCAAGATCGTACGATAACATCAGGACTTGTTACGACAATGTATGCGACATTAGCAACATGAAAAGCAATTTATAATAATGTAGGACGCGTTACAACTTCTAAGAACACCTTACATCACCATTCGAAAGATTAAAACTCCATAATAAACATAATGAATTCCTCCATGTCATTTAATCATCGTACGACAACTAAGAATATCTTACGACTATGTATGCCACATTAGCACCTTGAAAAGCATGTTACTATAATGTACGATACTCACAACTCGTAACAACACCTTACAATACCGTAAGTAAACATAAAATCCATAATAAACCTAATGAATTCGTCCGAGTCTTTTGAACATCGTATTACAAGTTAGGACATCTTTAGACTCTATATGACATATTAGCACGTTGAAAAGCACGTAAGTATGACGCCTTAAAGCTGCAAACAACACCTTACTACACAGTACAAAACCATAAAACTCCATAATAAACCTAATGAAATTGTCCAAGTCGTTTCAAGATCGTACGATAACATCATGACTTGTTACGACACTGTATGCGACATTAGCAACATGAAAAGCAATTTATAATAATGTAGGACGCGTTACAACTTCTAAGAACACCTTACATCACCGTTAGAAAGATTAAAACTCCATAATAAACCTAATGAATTCCTCCGAGTCATTTAATCATCGTACGACAACTTAGAATATCTTACGACTCTGTATGCCACATTAGCACCTTGAAAAGCATGTTACTATAATGTACGATACTCACAACTCGTAACACCTTACATTACCGTAAGTAAACATAAAATCCATAATAAACCTAATGAATTCGTCCGAGTCTTTTGAACATCGTATTACAAGTTAGGACATCTTAAGACATTATATGACATATTAGCACGTTGAAAAGCGCGTAAGTATGACGGAGGACGCCTTAAAGCTCCAAACAACACATTACAACACCGTACGAAACCATAAAACTCCATAATAAACCTAATGAAATTGTCCAGGTCCTTTCAAGATCGTACGATAACATCAGGACTTGTTACGACAATGTATGCGACATTAGCAACATGAAAAGCAATTTATAATAATGTAGGACGCGTTACAACTTCTAAGAACACCTTACATCACCATTCGAAAGATTAAAACTCCATAATAAACATAATGAATTCCTCCATGTCATTTAATCATCGTACGACAACTAAGAATATCTTACGACTATGTATGCCACATTAGCACCTTGAAAAGCATGTTACTATAATGTACGATACTCACAACTCGTAACAACACCTTACAATACCGTAAGTAAACATAAAATCCATAATAAACCTAATGAATTCGTCCGAGTCTTTTGAACATCGTATTACAAGTTAGGACATCTTTAGACTCTATATGACATATTAGCACGTTGAAAAGCACGTAAGTATGACGCCTTAAAGCTGCAAACAACACCTTACTACACAGTACAAAACCATAAAACTCCATAATAAACCTAATGAAATTGTCCAAGTCGTTTCAAGATCGTACGATAACATCATGACTTGTTACGACACTGTATGCGACATTAGCAACATGAAAAGCAATTTATAATAATGTAGGACGCGTTACAACTTCTAAGAACACCTTACATCACCGTTAGAAAGATTAAAACTCCATAATAAACCTAATGAATTCCTCCGAGTCATTTAATCATCGTACGACAACTTAGAATATCTTACGACTCTGTATGCCACATTAGCACCTTGAAAAGCATGTTACTATAATGTACGATACTCACAACTCGTAACAACACCTTACAATACCGTAAGTAAACATAAAATCCATAATAAACCTAATGAATTCGTCCGAGTCTTTTGAACATCGTATTACAAGTTAGGACATCTTAAGACATTATATGACATATTAGCACGTTGAAAAGCGCGTAAGTATGACGGAGGACGCCTTAAAGCTCCAAACAACACATTACAACACCGTACGAAACCATAAAACTCCATAATAAACCTAATGAAATTGTCCAGGTCCTTTCAAGATCGTACGATAACATCAGGACTTGCTACGACAATGTATGCGACATTAGCAACATGAAAAGCAATTTATAATAATGTAGGACGCGTTACAACTTCTAAGAACACCTTACATCACCATTCGAAAGATTAAAACTCCATAATAAACATAATGAATTCCTCCATGTCATTTAATCATCGTACGACAACTAAGAATATCTTACGACTATGTATGCCACATTAGCACCTTGAAAAGCATGTTACTATAATGTACGATACTCACAACTCGTAACAACACCTTACAATACCGTAAGTAAACATAAAATCCATAATAAACCTAATGAATTCGTCCGAGTCTTTTGAACATCGTATTACAAGTTAGGACATCTTTAGACTCTATATGACATATTAGCACGTTGAAAAGCACGTAAGTAAGACGCCTTAAAGCTGCAAACAACACCTTACTACACAGTACAAAACCATAAAACTCCATAATAAACCTAATGAAATTGTCCAAGTCGTTTCAAGATCGTACGATAACATCATGACTTGTTACGACACTGTATGCGACATTAGCAACATGAAAAGCAATTTATAATAATGTAGGACGCGTTACAACTTCTAAGAACACCTTACATCACCATTCGAAAGATTAAAACTCCATAATAAACATAATGAATTCCTCCATGTCATTTAATCATCGTACGACAACTAAGAATATCTTACGACTATGTATGCCACATTAGCACCTTGAAAAGCATGTTACTATAATGTACGATACTCACAACTCGTAACAACACCTTACAATACCGTAAGTAAACATAAAATCCATAATAAACCTAATGAATTCGTCCGAGTCTTTTGAACATCGTATTACAAGTTAGGACATCTTTAGACTCTATATGACATATTAGCACGTTGAAAAGCACGTAAGTATGACGCCTTAAAGCTGCAAACAACACCTTACTACACAGTACAAAACCATAAAAATCCATAATAAACCTAATGAAATTGTCCAAGTCGTTTCAAGATCGTACGATAACATCATGACTTGTTACGACACTGTATGCGACATTAGCAACATGAAAAGCAATTTATAATAATGTAGGACGCGTTACAACTTCTAAGAACACCTTACATCACCGTTAGAAAGATTAAAACTCCATAATAAACCTAATGAATTCCTCCGAGTCATTTAATCATCGTACGACAACTTAGAATATCTTACGACTCTGTATGCCACATTAGCACCTTGAAAAGCATGTTACTATAATGTACGATACTCACAACTCGTAACAACACCTTACAATACCGTAAGTAAACATAAAATCCATAATAAACCTAATGAATTCGTCCGAGTCTTTTGAACATCGTATTACAAGTTAGGACATCTTTAGACTCTATATGACATATTAGCACGTTGAAAAGCACGTAAGTATGACGCCTTAAAGCTGCAAACAACACCTTACTACACAGTACAAAACCATAAAACTCCATAATAAACCTAATGAAATTGTCCAAGTCGTTTCAAGATCGTACGATAACATCATGACTTGTTACGACACTGTATGCGACATTAGCAACATGAAAAGCAATTTATAATAATGTAGGACGCGTTACAACTTCTAAGAACACCTTACATCACCGTTCGAAAGATTAAAACTCCATAATAAACCTAATGAATTCCTCCGAGTCATTTAATCATCGTACGACAACTTAGAATATCTTACGACTCTATATGCCACATTAGCACATTGAAAAGCATGTTACTATAATGTACGATACCTCACAACTCGTAACAACACCTTACAATACCGTAAGTAAACATAAAATCCATAATAAACCTAATGAATTCGTCCGAGTCTTTTGAACATCGTATTACAAGTTAGGACATCTTTAGACTCTATATGACATATTAGCACGTTGAAAAGCACGTAAGTATGACGCCTTAAAGCTGCAAACAACACCTTACTACACAGTACAAAACCATAAAACTCCATAATAAACCTAATGAAATTGTCCAAGTCGTTTCAAGATCGTACGATAACATCATGACTTGTTACGACACTGTATGCGACATTAGCAACATGAAAAGCAATTTATAATAATGTAGGACGCGTTACAACTTCTAAGAACACCTTACATCCCCGTTAGAAAGATTAAAACTCCATAATAAACCTAATGAATTCCTCCGAGTAATTTAATCATCGTACGACAACTTAGAATATCTTACGACTCTGTATGCCACATTAGCACCTTGAAAAGCATGTTACTATAATGTACGATACTCACAACTCGTAACAACACCTTACAATACCGTAAGTAAACATAAAATCCATAATAAACCTAATGAATTCGTCCGAGTCTTTTGAACATCGTATTACAAGTTAGGACATCTTTAGACTCTATATGACATATTAGCACGTTGAAAAGCACGTAAGTATGACGCCTTAAAGCTGCAAACAACACCTTACTACACAGTACAAAACCATAAAACTCCATAATAAACCTAATGAAATTGTCCAAGTCGTTTCAAGATCGTACGATAACATCATGACTTGTTACGACACTGTATGCGACATTAGCAACATGAAAAGCAATTTATAATAATGTAGGACGCGTTACAAGTTCTAAGAACACCTTACATCACCGTTCGAAAGATTAAAACTCCATAATAAACCTAATGAATTCCTCCGAGTCATTTAATCATCGTACGACAACTTAGAATATCTTACGACTCTATATGCCACATTAGCACATTGAAAAGCATGTTACTATAATGTACGATACCTCACAACTCGTAACAACACCTTACAAAACAGTAAGTAAACATAATATCCATAATAAACCTAATGAATTCTTCCGAGTCTTTTGAACATCGTATTACAAGTTAGTACATCTTAAGACTCTATATGACATATTAGCATGTTGAAAAGCACGTAAGTATGACGTAGGACGCCTTAAAGCTATAAACAACACATTACAACACCGTACGAAACCATAAAACTCCATAATAAACCTAATGAAATTGTCCAAGTCCTTTCAAGATCGTACGATAACATCAGGACTTGTTACGACACTGTATGCGACATTAGCAACATGAAAAGCCTTTTACAATAATGTAGGACGCGTTACAACTTCTAAGAACACCTACATCACCGTTCGAAAGATTAAAACTCCATAATAAACCTAATGAATTCCTCCGAGTCATTTAATCATCGTACGACAACCTAGAATATCTTACGACTCTGTATGCCACATTAGCACCTTGAAAAGCATGTTACTATAATGTAGGATACCTCACAACTCGTAACAACACCTTACAATACTGTAAGTAAACATAAAATCCATAATAAACCTAATGAATTCGTCCGAGTCTTTTAAACATCGTATTACAAGTTAGGACATCTTAAGACACTATATGACATATTAGCACGTTGAAAAGCACATAAGTATGACGTAGGACGCCTTAAAGCTACAAACAACACATTACTACACCGTATGAAACCATAAAACTCCATAATAAACCTAATGAAATTGTCCAAGTCCTTTCAAGATCGTACGATAACATCAGGACTTGTTACGACACTGTATGCGACATTAGCAACATGAAAAGCAATTTATAATAATGTAGGACGCGTTACAACTTCTAAGAACACCTTACATCACCGTTCGAAAGATTAAAACTCCATAATAAACCTAATGAATTCCTCTGAGTCATTTAATCATTGTACGACAACTTAGAATATCTTACGACTCTGTATGCCACATTAGCACCTTGAAAAGCATGTTACTATAATGTACGATACTCACAACTCGTAACAACACCTTACAATACCGTAAGTAAACATAAAATCCATAATAAACCTAATGAATTCGTCCGAGTCTTTTGAACATCGTATTACAAGTTAGGACATCTTTAGACTCTATATGACATATTAGCACGTTGAAAAGCACGTAAGTATGACGCCTTAAAGCTGCAAACAACACCTTACTACACAGTACAAAACCATAAAACTCCATAATAAACCTAATGAAATTGTCCAAGTCGTTTCAAGATCGTACGATAACATCATGACTTGTTACGACACTGTATGCGACATTAGCAACATGAAAAGCAATTTATAATAATGTAGGACGCGTTACAACTTCTAAGAACACCTTACATCCCCGTTAGAAAGATTAAAACTCCATAATAAACCTAATGAATTCCTCCGAGTCATTTAATCATCGTACGACAACTTAGAATATCTTACGACTCTGTATGCCACATTAGCACCTTGAAAAGCATGTTACTATAATGTACGATACTCACAACTCGTAACAACACCTTACAATACCGTAAGTAAACATAAAATCCATAATAAACCTAATGAATTCGTCCGAGTCTTTTGAACATCGTATTACAAGTTAGGACATCTTTAGACTCTATATGACATATTAGCACGTTGAAAAGCACGTAAGTATGACGCCTTAAAGCTGCAAACAACACCTTACTACACAGTACAAAACCATAAAACTCCATAATAAACCTAATGAAATTGTCCAAGTCGTTTCAAGATCGTACGATAACATCATGACTTGTTACGACACTGTATGCGACATTAGCAACATGAAAAGCAATTTATAATAATGTAGGACGCGTTACAAGTTCTAAGAACACCTTACATCACCGTTCGAAAGATTAAAACTCCATAATAAACCTAATGAATTCCTCCGAGTCATTTAATCATCGTACGACAACTTAGAATATCTTACGACTCTATATGCCACATTAGCACATTGAAAAGCATGTTACTATAATGTACGATACCTCACAACTCGTAACAACACCTTACAAAACAGTAAGTAAACATAATATCCATAATAAACCTAATGAATTCTTCCGAGTCTTTTGAACATCGTATTACAAGTTAGTACATCTTAAGACTCTATATGACATATTAGCATGTTGAAAAGCACGTAAGTATGACGTAGGACGCCTTAAAGCTATAAACAACACATTACAACACCGTACGAAACCATAAAACTCCATAATAAACCTAATGAAATTGTCCAAGTCCTTTCAAGATCGTACGATAACATCAGGACTTGTTACGACACTGTATGCGACATTAGCAACATGAAAAGCCATTTACAATAATGTAGGACGCGTTACAATTTCTAAGAACACCTACATCACCGTTCGAAAGATTAAAACTTCATAATAAACCTAATGAATTCCTCCGAGTCATTTAATCATCGTACGACAACCTAGAATATCTTACGACTCTGTATGCCACATTAGCACCTTGAAAAGCATGTTACTATAATGTAGGATACCTCACAACTCGTAACAACACCTTACAATACTGTAAGTAAACATAAAATCCATAATAAACCTAATGAATTCGTCCGAGTCTTTTAAACATCGTATTACAAGTTAGGACATCTTAAGACACTATATGACATATTAGCACGTTGAAAAGCACATAAGTATGACGTAGGACGCCTTAAAGCTACAAACAACACATTACTACACCGTATGAAACCATAAAACTCCATAATAAACCTAATGAAATTGTCCAAGTCCTTTCAAGATCGTACGATAACATCAGGACTTGTTACGACACTGTATGCGACATTAGCAACATGAAAAGCAATTTATAATAATGTAGGACGCGTTACAACTTCTAAGAACACCTTACATCACCGTTCGAAAGATTAAAACTCCATAATAAACCTAATGAATTCCTCTGAGTCATTTAATCATTGTACGACAACTTAGAATATCTTACGACTCTGTATGCCACATTAGCACCTTGAAAAGCATGTTACTATAATGTAGGATACCTCACAACTCGTAACAACACCTTACATTACCGTAAGTAAACATAAAATCCATAATAAACCTAATGAATTCGTCCGAGTCTTTTGAACATCGTATTACAAGTTAGGACATCTTAAGACACTATATGACATATTAGCACGTTGAAAAGCACGTAAGTATGACGGAGGACGCCTTAAAGCTCCAAACAACACATTACAACACCGTACGAAACCATAAAACTCCATAATAAACCTAATGAAATTGTCCAGGTCCTTTCAAGATCGTACGATAACATCAGGACTTGTTACGACAATGTATGCGACATTAGCAACATGAAAAGCAATTTATAATAATGTAGGACGCGTTACAACTTCTAAGAACACCTTACATCACCATTCGAAAGATTAAAACTCCATAATAAACCTAATGACTTCCTCCATGTCATTTAATCATCGTACGACAACTAAGAATATCTTACGACTCTGTATGCCACATTAGCACCTTGAAAAGCATGTTACTATAATGTACGATACTCACAACTCGTAACAACACCTTACAATACCGTAAGTAAACATAAAATCCATAATAAACCTAATGAATTTGTCCGAGTCTTTTGAACATCGTATTACAAGTTTGGACAGATTTAGAATCTATATGACATATTAGCACGTAAGAATGACGCCTTAAAGTTGCAAACAACACCTTACTACACCGTACGAAACCATAAAACTCCATAATAAACCTAATGAAATTGTCCAAGTCCTTTCAAGATCGTACGATAACATCAGGACTTGTTAAGACACTGTATGCGACATTAGCAACATGAAAAGCAATTTATAATAATGTAGGACGCGTTACAACTTCTAAGAACACCTTACATCACCGTTCGAAAGATTAAAACTCCATAATAAACCTAATGAATTCCTCCGATTCATTTAATCATCGTACGACAACTTAGAATATCTTACGACTCTGTATGCCACATTAGCACCTTGAAAAGCATGTTACTATAATGTACGATACTCACAACTCGTAACAACACCTTACAATACCGTAAGTAAACATAAAATCCATAATAAACCTAATGAATTCGTCCGAGTCTTTTGAACATCGTATTACAAGTTAGGACATCTTTAGACTCTATATGACATATTAGCACGTTGAAAAGCACGTAAGTATGACGCCTTAAAGCTGCAAACAACACCTTACTACACAGTACAAAACCATAAAACTCCATAATAAACCTAATGAAATTGTCCAAGTCGTTTCAAGATCGTACGATAACATCATGACTTGTTACGACACTGTATGCGACATTAGCAACATGAAAAGCAATTTATAATAATGTAGGACGCGTTACAACTTCTAAGAACACCTTACATCACCGTTCGAAAGATTAAAACTCCATAATAAACCTAATGAATTCCTCCGAGTCATTTAATCATCGTACCAGAACTTAGAATATGTTACGACTCTATATGCCACATTAGCACCTTGAAAAGCATGTTACTATAATGTACGATACTCACAACTCGTAACAACACCTTACAATACCGTAAGTAAACATAAAATCCATAATAAACCTAATGAATTCGTCCGAGTCTTTTGAACATCGTATTACAAGTTAGAACATCTTTAGACTCTATATGACATATTAGCACGTTGAAAAGCATGTAAGTATGACGTAGGATGCCTTAAAGCTGCAAACAACACCGTACGAAACCATAAAACTCCATAATAAACCTAATGAAATTGTCCAAGTCGTTTCAAGATCGTACGATAACATCATGACTTGTTACGACACTGTATGCGACATTAGCAACATGAAAAGCAATTTATAATAATGTAGGACGCGTTACAACTTCTAAGAACACCTTACATCACCGTTCGAAAGATTAAAACTCCATAATAAACCTAATGAATTCCTCCGAGTCATTTAATCATCGTACGACAACTTAGAATATCTTACGACTCTATATGCCACATTAGCACATTGAAAAGCATGTTACTATAATGTACGATACCTCACAACTCGTAACAACACCTTACAAAACAGTAAGTAAACATAAAATCCATAATAAACCTAATGAATTCTTCCGAGTCTTTTGAACATCGTATTACAAGTTAGTACATCTTAAGACTCTATATGACATATTAGCACGTTGAAAAGCACGTAAGTATGACGTAGGACGCCTTAAAGCTATAAACAAAACATTACAACACCGTACGAAACCATAAAACTCCATAATAAACCTAATGAAATTGTCCAAGTCCTTTCAAGATTGTACGATAACATCAGGACTTGTTACGACACTGTATGCGACATTAGCAACATGAAAAGCAATTTAGAATAATGTAGGACGCGTTACAAATTCTAAGAACACCTTACATCACCGTTTGAAAGATTAAAACTCCATAATAAACCTAATGAATTCCTCCGAGTCATTTAATCATCGTAAGACAACTTAGAATATCTTACGACTCTATATGCCACATTAGCACCTTGAAAAGCATGTTACTATAATGTACGATACCTCACAACTCGTAACAACACCTTACAATACCGTAAGTAAACATAAAATCCATAATAAACCTAATGAATTCGTCCGAGTCTTTTGAACATCGTATTACAAGTTAGGACATCTTTAGACTCTATATGACATATTAGCACGTTGAAAAGCACGTAAGTATGACGCCTTAAAGCTGCAAACAACACCTTACTACACAGTACAAAACCATAAAACTCCATAATAAACCTAATGAAATTGTCCAAGTCGTTTCAAGATCGTACGATAACATCATGACTTGTTACGACACTGTATGCGACATTAGCAACATGAAAAGCAATTTATAATAATGTAGGACGCGTTACAACTTCTAAGAACACCTTACATCACCGTTCGAAAGATTAAAACTCCATAATAAACCTAATGAATTCCTCCGAGTCATTTAATCATCGTACCAGAACTTAGAATATCTTACGACTCTATATGCCACATTAGCACCTTGAAAAGCATGTTACTATAATGTACGATACTCACAACTCGTAACAACACCTTACAATACCGTAAGTAAACATAAAATCCATAATAAACCTAATGAATTCGTCCGAGTCTTTTGAACATCGTATTACAAGTTAGAACATCTTTAGACTCTATATGACATATTAGCACGTTGAAAAGCACGTAAGTATGACGTAGGACGCCTTAAAGCTGCAAACAACACCGTACGAAACCATAAAACTCCATAATAAACCTAATGAAATTGTCCAAGTCGTTTCAAGATCGTACGATAACATCATGACTTGTTACGACACTGTATGCGACATTAGCAACATGAAAAGCAATTTATAATAATGTAGGACGCGTTACAACTTCTAAGATCACCTTACATCACCGTTCGAAATATTAAAACTCCATAATAAACCTAATGAATTCCTCCGAGTCATTTAATCATCGTACGACAACTTAGAATATCTTACGACTCTATATGCCACATTAGCACATTGAAAAGCATGTTACTATAATGTACGATACCTCACAACTCGTAACAACACCTAACAAAACAGTAAGTAAACATAAAATCCATAATAAACCTAATGAATTCTTCCGAGTCTTTTGAACATCGTATTACAAGTTAGTACATCTTAAGACTCTATATGACATATTAGCACGTTGAAAAGCACATAAGTATGACGTAGGACGCCTTAAAGCTATAAACAACACATTACAACACCGTACGAAACCATAAAACTCCATAATAAACCTAATGAAATTGTCCAAGTCCTTTCAAGATCGTACGATAACATCAGGACTTGTTACGACACTGTATGCGACATTAGCAACATGAAAAGCAATTTAGAATAATGTAGGACGCGTTACAAATTCTAAGAACACCTTACATCACCGTTCGAAAGATTAAAACTCCATAATAAACCTAATGAATTCCTCCGAGTCATTTAATCATCGTAAGACAACTTAGAATATCTTACGACTCTATATGCCACATTAGCACCTTGAAAAGCATGTTACTATAATGTACGATACTCACAACTCGTAACAACACCTTACAATACCGTAAGTAAACATAAAATCCATAATAAACCTAATGAATTCGTCCGAGTCTTTTGAACATCGTATTACAAGTTAGGACATCTTTAGACTCTATATGACATATTAGCACGTTGAAAAGCACGTAAGTATGACGTAGGACGCCTTAAAGCTGCAAACAACACCGTACGAAACCATAAAACTCCATAATAAACCTAATGAAATTGTCCAAGTCGTTTCAAGATCGTACGATAACATCATGACTTGTTAAGACACTGTATGCGACATTAGCAACATGAAAAGCAATTTATAATAATGTAGGACGCGTTACAACTTCTAAGAACACCTTACATCACTGTTCGAAAGATTAAAACTCCATAATAAACCTAATGAATTCCTACGAGTCATTTAATCATCGTACTACAACTTAGAATATCTTACGACTCTATATGCCACATTAGCACATTGAAAAGCATGTTACTATAATGTACGATACCTCACAACTCGTAACAACACCTAACAAAACAGTAAGTAAACATAAAATCCATAATAAACCTAATGAATTCTTCCGAGTCTTTTGAACATCGTATTACAAGTTAGTACATCTTAAGACTCTATATGACATATTAGCACGTTGAAAAGCACGTAAGTATGACGTAGGACGCCTTAAAGCTATAAACAACACATTACAACACCGTACGAAACCATAAAACTCCATAATAAACCTAATGAAATTGTCCAAGTCCTTTCAAGATCGTACGATAACATCAGGACTTGTTACGACACTGTATGCGACATTAGCAACATGAAAAGCAATTTAGAATAATGTAGGACGCGTTACAAATTCTAAGAACACCTTACATCACCGTTCGAAAGATTAAAACTCCATAATAAACCTAATGAATTCCTCCGAGTCATTTAATCATCGTAAGACAACTTAGAATATCTTACGACTCTGTATGCCACATTAGCACCTTGAAAAGCATGTTACTATAATGTACGATACCTCACAACTCGTAACAACACATTACAATACCGTAAGTAAACATAAAATCCATAATAAACCTAATGAATTCTTCCGAGTCTTTTGAACATCGTATTACAAGTTAGGACATCTTAAGACACTATATGACATATTAGCACGTTGAAAAGCACGTAAGTATGACGGAGGACGCCTTAAAGCTCCAAACAACACATTACAACACCGTACGAAACCATAAAACTCCATAATAAACCTAATGAAATTGTCCAGGTCCTTTCAAGATCGTACGATAACATCAGGACTTGTTACGACAATGTATGCGACATTAGCAACATGAAAAGCAATTTATAATAATGTAGGACGCGTTACAACTTCTAAGAACACCTTACATCACCATTCGAAAGATTAAAACTCCATAATAAACCTAATGAATTCCTCCATGTCATTTAATCATCGTACGACAACTAAGAATATCTTACGACTCTGTATGCCACATTAGCACCTTGAAAAGCATGTTACTATAATGTACGATACTCACAACTCGTAACAACACCTTACAATACCGTAAGTAAACATAAAATCCATAATAAACGTAATGAATTTGTCCGAGTCTTTTGAACATCGTATTACAAGTTTGGACAGATTTAGAATCTATATGACATATTAGCACGTAAGAATGACGCCTTAAAGTTGCAAACAACACCTTACTACACCGTACGAAACCATAAAACTCCATAATAAACCTAATGAAATTGTCCAAGTCCTTTCAAGATCGTACGATAACATCAGGACTTGTTAAGACACTGTATGCGACATTAGCAACATGAAAAGCAATTTATAATAATGTAGGACGCGTTACAACTTCTAAGAACACCTTACATCACCGTTCGAAAGATTAAAACTCCATAATAAACCTAATGAATTCCTCCGATTCATTTAATCATCGTACGACAACTTAGAATATCTTACGACTCTGTATGCCACATTAGCACCTTGAAAAGCATGTTACTATAATGTACGATACTCACAACTCGTAACAACACCTTACAATACCGTAAGTAAACATAAAATCCATAATAAACCTAATGAATTCGTCCGAGTCTTTTGAACATCGTATTACAAGTTAGGACATCTTTAGACTCTATATGACATATTAGCACGTTGAAAAGCACGTAAGTATGACGCCTTAAAGCTGCAAACAACACCTTACTACACAGTACAAAACCATAAAACTCCATAATAAACCTAATGAAATTGTCCAAGTCGTTTCAAGATCGTACGATAACATCATGACTTGTTACGACACTGTATGCGACATTAGCAACATGAAAAGCAATTTATAATAATGTAGGACGCGTTACAACTTCTAAGAACACCTTACATCACCGTTCGAAAGATTAAAACTCCATAATAAACCTAATGAATTCCTCCGAGTCATTTAATCATCGTACCAGAACTTAGAATATGTTACGACTCTATATGCCACATTAGCACCTTGAAAAGCATGTTACTATAATGTACGATACTCAGAACTCGTAACAACACCTTACAATACCGTAAGTAAACATAAAATCCATAATAAACCTAATGAATTCGTCCGAGTCTTTTGAACATCGTATTACAAGTTAGAACATCTTTAGACTCTATATGACATATTAGCACGTTGAAAAGCATGTAAGTATGACGTAGGATGCCTTAAAGCTGCAAACAACACCGTACGAAACCATAAAACTCCATAATAAACCTAATGAAATTGTCCAAGTCGTTTCAAGATCGTACGATAACATCATGACTTGTTACGACACTGTATGCGACATTAGCAACATGAAAAGCAATTTATAATAATGTAGGACGCGTTACAACTTCTAAGAACACCTTACATCACCGTTCGAAAGATTAAAACTCCATAATAAACCTAATGAATTCCTCCGAGTCATTTAATCATCGTACGACAACTTAGAATATCTTACGACTCTATATGCCACATTAGCACATTGAAAAGCATGTTACTATAATGTACGATACCTCACAACTCGTAACAACACCTTACAAAACAGTAAGTAAACATAAAATCCATAATAAACCTAATGAATTCTTCCGAGTCTTTTGAACATCGTATTACAAGTTAGTACATCTTAAGACTCTATATGACATATTAGCACGTTGAAAAGCACGTAAGTATGACGTAGGACGCCTTAAAGCTATAAACAAAACATTACAACACCGTACGAAACCATAAAACTCCATAATAAACCTAATGAAATTGTCCAAGTCCTTTCAAGATTGTACGATAACATCAGGACTTGTTACGACACTGTATGCGACATTAGCAACATGAAAAGCAATTTAGAATAATGTAGGACGCGTTACAAATTCTAAGAACACCTTACATCACCGTTTGAAAGATTAAAACTCCATAATAAACCTAATGAATTCCTCCGAGTCATTTAATCATCGTAAGACAACTTAGAATATCTTACGACTCTATATGCCACATTAGCACCTTGAAAAGCATGTTACTATAATGTACGATACCTCACAACTCGTAACAACACCTTACAATACCGTAAGTAAACATAAAATCCATAATAAACCTAATGAATTCGTCCGAGTCTTTTGAACATCGTATTACAAGTTAGGACATCTTTAGACTCTATATGACATATTAGCACGTTGAAAAGCACGTAAGTATGACGCCTTAAAGCTGCAAACAACACCTTACTACACAGTACAAAACCATAAAACTCCATAATAAACCTAATGAAATTGTCCAAGTCGTTTCAAGATCGTACGATAACATCATGACTTGTTACGACACTGTATGCGACATTAGCAACATGAAAAGCAATTTATAATAATGTAGGACGCGTTACAACTTCTAAGAACACCTTACATCACCGTTCGAAAGATTAAAACTCCATAATAAACCTAATGAATTCCTCCGAGTCATTTAATCATCGTACCAGAACTTAGAATATCTTACGACTCTATATGCCACATTAGCACCTTGAAAAGCATGTTACTATAATGTACGATACTCACAACTCGTAACAACACCTTACAATACCGTAAGTAAACATAAAATCCATAATAAACCTAATGAATTCGTCCGAGTCTTTTGAACATCGTATTACAAGTTAGAACATCTTTAGACTCTATATGACATATTAGCACGTTGAAAAGCACGTAAGTATGACGTAGGACGCCTTAAAGCTGCAAACAACACCGTACGAAACCATAAAACTCCATAATAAACCTAATGAAATTGTCCAAGTCGTTTCAAGATCGTACGATAACATCATGACTTGTTACGACACTGTATGCGACATTAGCAACATGAAAAGCAATTTATAATAATGTAGGACGCGTTACAACTTCTAAGATCACCTTACATCACCGTTCGAAATATTAAAACTCCATAATAAACCTAATGAATTCCTCCGAGTCATTTAATCATCGTACGACAACTTAGAATATCTTACGACTCTATATGCCACATTAGCACATTGAAAAGCATGTTACTATAATGTACGATACCTCACAACTCGTAACAACACCTAACAAAACAGTAAGTAAACATAAAATCCATAATAAACCTAATGAATTCTTCCGAGTCTTTTGAACATCGTATTACAAGTTAGTACATCTTAAGACTCTATATGACATATTAGCACGTTGAAAAGCACATAAGTATGACGTAGGACGCCTTAAAGCTATAAACAACACATTACAACACCGTACGAAACCATAAAACTCCATAATAAACCTAATGAAATTGTCCAAGTCCTTTCAAGATCGTACGATAACATCAGGACTTGTTACGACACTGTATGCGACATTAGCAACATGAAAAGCAATTTAGAATAATGTAGGACGCGTTACAAATTCTAAGAACACCTTACATCACCGTTCGAAAGATTAAAACTCCATAATAAACCTAATGAATTCCTCCGAGTCATTTAATCATCGTAAGACAACTTAGAATATCTTACGACTCTATATGCCACATTAGCACCTTGAAAAGCATGTTACTATAATGTACGATACTCACAACTCGTAACAACACCTTACAATACCGTAAGTAAACATAAAATCCATAATAAACCTAATGAATTCGTCCGAGTCTTTTGAACATCGTATTACAAGTTAGGACATCTTTAGACTCTATATGACATATTAGCACGTTGAAAAGCACGTAAGTATGACGTAGGACGCCTTAAAGCTGCAAACAACACCGTACGAAACCATAAAACTCCATAATAAACCTAATGAAATTGTCCAAGTCGTTTCAAGATCGTACGATAACATCATGACTTGTTACGACACTGTATGCGACATTAGCAACATGAAAAGCAATTTATAATAATGTAGGACGCGTTACAACTTCTAAGAACACCTTACATCACTGTTCGAAAGATTAAAACTCCATAATAAACCTAATGAATTCCTACGAGTCATTTAATCATCGTACTACAACTTAGAATATCTTACGACTCTATATGCCACATTAGCACATTGAAAAGCATGTTACTATAATGTACGATACCTCACAACTCGTAACAACACCTAACAAAACAGTAAGTAAACATAAAATCCATAATAAACCTAATGAATTCTTCCGAGTCTTTTGAACATCGTATTACAAGTTAGTACATCTTAAGACTCTATATGACATATTAGCACGTTGAAAAGCACGTAAGTATGACGTAGGACGCCTTAAAGCTATAAACAACACATTACAACACCGTACGAAACCATAAAACTCCATAATAAACCTAATGAAATTGTCCAAGTCCTTTCAAGATCGTACGATAACATCAGGACTTGTTACGACACTGTATGCGACATTAGCAACATGAAAAGCAATTTAGAATAATGTAGGACGCGTTACAAATTCTAAGAACACCTTACATCACCGTTCGAAAGATTAAAACTCCATAATAAACCTAATGAATTCCTCCGAGTCATTTAATCATCGTAAGACAACTTAGAATATCTTACGACTCTGTATGCCACATTAGCACCTTGAAAAGCATGTTACTATAATGTACGATACCTCACAACTCGTAACAACACATTACAATACCGTAAGTAAACATAAAATCCATAATAAACCTAATGAATTCTTCCGAGTCTTTTGAACATCGTATTACAAGTTAGGACATCTTAAGACACTATATGACATATTAGCACGTTAAAAAGCACGTAAGTATGACGTAGGACGCCTTAAAGCTACAAACAACACATTACTACACCGTACGAAAGCATAAAACTCCATAATAAATCTAATGAAATTGTCCAAGTCCTTTCAAGATCGTACGATAACATCAGGACTTGTTACGACACTGTATGCGACATTAGCAACATGAAAAGCAATTTATAATAATGTAGGACGCGTTACAACTTCTAAGAACACCTTACATCACCGTTCGAAAGATTAAAACTCCATAATAAACCTATTGAATTCCTCCGAATCATTTAATCATCGTACCAGAACTTAGAATATCTTACGACTCTGTATGCCACATTTGCACGTTGAAAAGCATGTTACTATAAAGTACGATACCTCACAACTCGTAACAACACCTTACAAAACCGAAAGTAAACATAAAATCCATAATAAACCTAATGAATTCTTCCGAGTCTTTTGAACATCGTATTACAAGTTAGGACATCTTAAGACACTATATGACATATTAGCACATTGAAAAGCACGTAAGTATGACGGAGGACGCCTTAAAGCTCCAAACAACACATTACAACACCGTACGAAACCATAAAACTCCATAATAAACCTAATGAAATTGTCCAGGTCCTTTCAAGATCGTACGATAACATCAGGACTTGTTACGACAATGTATGCGACATTAGCAATATGAAAAGCAATTTATAATAATGTAGGACGCGTTACAACTTCTAAGAACACCTTACATCACCATTCGAAAGATTAAAACTCCATAATAAACCTAATGAATTCCTCCATGTCATTTAATCATCGTACGACAACTTAGAATATCTTACGACTCTGTATGCCACATTAGCACCTTGAAAAGCATGTTACTATAATGTACGATACTCACAACTCGTAACAACACCTTACAATACCGTAAGTGAACATAAAATCCATAATAAACCTAATGAATTCGTCCGAGTCTTTTGAACATCGTATTACAAGTTAGGACAGATTTAGACTCTATATGACATATTAGCACGTAAGTATGACGCCTTAAAGCTGCAAACAACACCTTACTACACCGTACGAAACCATAAAACTCCATAATAAACCTAATGAAATTGTCCAAGTCCTTTCAAGATCGTACGATAACATCAGGACTTGTTACGACACTGTATGCGACATTAGCAACATGAAAAGCAATTTATAATAATGTAGGACGCGTTACAACTTCTAAGAACACCTTACATCACCGTTCGAAAGATTAAAACTCCATAATAAACCTAATGAATTCCTCCGAGTCATTTAATCATCGTACCAGAACTTAGAATATCTTACGACTCTATATGCCACATTAGCACCTTGAAAAGCATGTTACTATAATGTACGATACTCACAACTCGTAACAACACCTTACAATACCGTAAGTAAACATAAAATCCATAATAAACCTAATGAATTCTTCCGAGTCTTTTGAACATCGTATTACAAGTTAGGACATCTTAAGACACTATATGACATATTAGCACGTTAAAAAGCACGTAAGTATGACGTAGGACGCCTTAAAGCTACAAACAACACATTACTACACCGTACGAAAGCATAAAACTCCATAATAAATCTAATGAAATTGTCCAAGTCCTTTCAAGATCGTACGATAACATCAGGACTTGTTACGACACTGTATGCGACATTAGCAACATGAAAAGCAATTTATAATAATGTAGGACGCGTTACAACTTCTAAGAACACCTTACATCACCGTTCGAAAGATTAAAACTCCATAATAAACCTATTGAATTCCTCCGAATCATTTAATCATCGTACCAGAACTTAGAATATCTTACGACTCTGTATGCCACATTTGCACGTTGAAAAGCATGTTACTATAAAGTACGATACCTCACAACTCGTAACAACACCTTACAAAACCGAAAGTAAACATAAAATCCATAATAAACCTAATGAATTCTTCCGAGTCTTTTGAACATCGTATTACAAGTTAGGACATCTTAAGACACTATATGACATATTAGCACATTGAAAAGCACGTAAGTATGACGGAGGACGCCTTAAAGCTCCAAACAACACATTACAACACCGTACGAAACCATAAAACTCCATAATAAACCTAATGAAATTGTCCAGGTCCTTTCAAGATCGTACGATAACATCAGGACTTGTTACGACAATGTATGCGACATTAGCAATATGAAAAGCAATTTATAATAATGTAGGACGCGTTACAACTTCTAAGAACACCTTACATCACCATTCGAAAGATTAAAACTCCATAATAAACCTAATGAATTCCTCCATGTCATTTAATCATCGTACGACAACTTAGAATATCTTACGACTCTGTATGCCACATTAGCACCTTGAAAAGCATGTTACTATAATGTACGATACTCACAACTCGTAACAACACCTTACAATACCGTAAGTAAACATAAAATCCATAATAAACCTAATGAATTCGTCCGAGTCTTTTGAACATCGTATTACAAGTTAGGACAGATTTAGACTCTATATGACATATTAGCACGTAAGTATGACGCCTTAAAGCTGCAAACAACACCTTACTACACCGTACGAAACCATAAAACTCCATAATAAACCTAATGAAATTGTCCAAGTCCTTTCAAGATCGTACGATAACATCAGGACTTGTTACGACACTGTATGCGACATTAGCAACATGAAAAGCAATTTATAATAATGTAGGACGCGTTACAACTTCTAAGAACACCTTACATCACCGTTCGAAAGATTAAAACTCCATAATAAACCTAATGAATTCCTCCGAGTCATTTAATCATCGTACCAGAACTTAGAATATCTTACGACTCTATATGCCACATTAGCACCTTGAAAAGCATGTTACTATAATGTACGATACTCACAACTCGTAACAACACCTTACAATACCGTAAGTAAACATAAAATCCATAATAAACCTAATGAATTCTTCCGAGTCTTTTGAACATCGTATTACAAGTTAGTACATCTTAAGACTCTATATGACATATTAGCACGTTGAAAAGCACGTAAGTATGACGTAGGACGCCTTAAAGCTATAAACAACACATTACAACACCGTACGAAACCATAAAACTCCATAATAAACCTAATGAAATTGTCCAAGTCCTTTCAAGATCGTACGATAACATCAGGACTTGTTACGACACTGTATGCGACATTAGCAACATGAAAAGCAATTTAGAATAATGTAGGACGCGTTACAAATTCTAAGAACACCTTACATCACCGTTCGAAATATTAAAACTCCATAATAAACCTAATGAATTCCTCCGAGTCATTTAATCATCGTAAGACAACTTAGAATATCTTACGACTCTGTATGCCACATTAGCACCTTGAAAAGCATGTTACTATAATGTACGATACCTCACAACTCGTAACAACACATTACAATACCGTAAGTAAACATAAAATCCATAATAAACCTAATGAATTCTTCCGAGTCTTTTGAACATCGTATTACAAGTTAGGACATCTTAAGACACTATATGACATATTAGCACGTTAAAAAGCACGTAAGTATGACGTAGGACGCCTTAAAGCTACAAACAACACATTACTACACCGTACGAAAGCATAAAACTCCATAATAAATCTAATGAAATTGTCCAAGTCCTTTCAAGATCGTACGATAACATCAGGACTTGTTACGACACTGTATGCGACATTAGCAACATGAAAAGCAATTTATAATAATGTAGGACGCGTTACAACTTCTAAGAACACCTTACATCACCGTTCGAAAGATTAAAACTCCATAATAAACCTATTGAATTCCTCCGAATCATTTAATCATCGTACCAGAACTTAGAATATCTTACGACTCTGTATGCCACATTTGCACGTTGAAAAGCATGTTACTATAAAGTACGATACCTCACAACTCGTAACAACACCTTACAAAACCGAAAGTAAACATAAAATCCATAATAAACCTAATGAATTCTTCCGAGTCTTTTGAACATCGTATTACAAGTTAGGACATCTTAAGACACTATATGACATATTAGCACATTGAAAAGCACGTAAGTATGACGGAGGACGCCTTAAAGCTCCAAACAACACATTACAACACCGTACGAAACCATAAAACTCCATAATAAACCTAATGAAATTGTCCAGGTCCTTTCAAGATCGTACGATAACATCAGGACTTGTTACGACAATGTATGCGACATTAGCAATATGAAAAGCAATTTATAATAATGTAGGACGCGTTACAACTTCTAAGAACACCTTACATCACCATTCGAAAGATTAAAACTCCATAATAAACCTAATGAATTCCTCCATGTCATTTAATCATCGTACGACAACTTAGAATATCTTACGACTCTGTATGCCACATTAGCACCTTGAAAAGCATGTTACTATAATGTACGATACTCACAACTCGTAACAACACCTTACAATACCGTAAGTAAACATAAAATCCATAATAAACCTAATGAATTCGTCCGAGTCTTTTGAACATCGTATTACAAGTTAGGACAGATTTAGACTCTATATGACATATTAGCACATAAGTATGACGCCTTAAAGCTGCAAACAACACCTTACTACACCGTACGAAACCATAAAACTCCATAATAAACCTAATGAAATTGTCCAAGTCCTTTCAAGATCGTACGATAACATCAGGACTTGTTACGACACTGTATGCCACATTAGCAACATGAAAAGCAATTTATAATAATGTAGGACGCGTTACAACTTCTAAGAACACCTTACATCACCGTTCGAAAGATTAAAACTCCATAATAAACCTAATGAATTCCTCCGAGTCATTTAATCATCGTACCAGAACTTAGAATATCTTACGACTCTATATGCCACATTAGCACCTTGAAAAGCATGTTACTATAATGTACGATACTCACAACTCGTAACAACACCTTACAATACCGTAAGTAAACATAAAATCCATAATAAACCTAATGAATTCGTCCGAGTCTTTTGAACATCGTATTACAAGTTAGGACATCTTAAGACACTATATGACATATTAGCACGTTAAAAAGCACGTAAGTATGACGTAGGACGCCTTAAAGCTACAAACAACACATTACTACACCGTACGAAAGCATAAAACTCCATAATAAACCTAATGAAATTGTCCAAGTCCTTTCAAGATCGTACGATAACATCAGGACTTGTTATGACACTGTATGCGACATTAGCAACATAAAAAGCAATTTATAATAATGTAGGACGCGTTACAACTTCTAAGAACACCTTACATCACCGTTCGAAAGATTAAAACTCCATAATAAACCTAATGAATTCCTCCGAGTCATTTAATCATCGTACCAGAACTTAGAATATCTTACGACTCTATATGCCACATTAGCACCTTGAAAAGCATGTTACTATAATGTACGATACTCACAACTCGTAACAACACCTTACAATACCGTAAGTAAACATAAAATCCATAATAAACCTAATGAATTCGTCCGAGTCTTTTGAACATCGTATTACAAGTTAGGACATCTTTAGACTCTATATGACATATTAGCACGTTGAAAAGCACGTAAGTATGACGTAGGACGCCTTAAAGCTGCAAACAACACCGTACGAAACCATAAAACTCCATAATAAACCTAATGAAATTGTCCAAGTCCTTTCAAGATCGTACGATAACATCAGAACTTGTTACGACACTGTATGCGACATTAGCAACATGAAAAGCAATTTATAATAATGTAGGACGCGTTACAACTTCTAAGAACACCTTACATCACCGTTCGAAAGATTAAAACTCCATAATAAACCTAATGAATTCCTCCGAATCGTTTAATCATCGTACGAGAACTTAGAATATCTTACGACTCTGTATGCCACATTTGCACCTTGAAAAGCATGTTACTATAAAGTACGATACCTCACAACTTGTAACAACACCTTACAAAACCGAAAGTAAACATAAAATCCATAATAAACCTAATGAATTCTTCCGAGTCTTTTGAACATCGTATTACAAGTTAGTACATCTTAAGACTCTATATGACATATTAGCACGTTGAAAAGCACGTAAGTATGACGTAGGACGCCTTAAAGCTATAAACAACACATTACAACACCGTACGAAACCATAAAACTCCATAATAAACCTAATGAAATTGTCCAAGTCCTTTCAAGATCGTACGATAACATCAGGACTTGTTATGACACTGTATGCGACATTAGCAACATAAAAAGCAATTTAGAATAATGTAGGACGCGTTACAACTTCTAAGAACACCTTACATCACCGTTCGAAAGATTAAAACTCCATAATAAACCTAATGAATTCCTCCGAATCGTTTAATCATCGTACGAGAACTTAGAATATCTTACGACTCTGTATGCCACATTTGCACCTTGAAAAGCATGTTACTATAAAGTACGATACCTCACAACTTGTAACAACACCTTACAAAACCGAAAGTAAACATAAAATCCATAATAAACCTAATGATTTCTTCCGAGTCTTTTGAACATCGTATTACAAGTTAGTACATCTTAAGACTCTATATGACATATTAGCACGTTGAAAAGCACGTAAGTATGACGTAGGACGCCTTAAAGCTATAAACAACACATTACAACACCGTACGAAACCATAAAACTCCATAATAAACCTAATGAAATTGTCCAAGTCCTTTCAAGATCGTACGATAACATCAGGACTTGTTATGACACTGTATGCGACATTAGCAACATAAAAAGCAATTTAGAATAATGTAGGACGCGTTACAACTTCTAAGAACACCTTACATCACCGTTCGAAAGATTAAAACTCCATAATAAACCTAATGAATTCCTCCGAGTCATTTAATCATCGTAAGACAACTTAGAATATCTTACGACTCTGTATGCCACATTAGCACCTTGAAAAGCATGTTACTATAATGTACGATACCTCACAACTCGTAACAACACCTTACAATACCGTAAGTAAACATAAAATCCATAATAAACCTAATGAATTCGTCCGAGTCTTTTGAACCTCCTATAATATCCTGCCAATCCAAGAAATTATCGCACTTCAGTCGGAGACTTAGGTGCTTCCCAATTCTTGATTGCGTCTATCTTTGCAGGATCGACATGTATACCATTCTTGTTGATAACATGTCCTAGGAAATGAACTTTTCTAATCCAGAATTCACATTTGAAAATTTTGCATATAAATTTTCCTTCTTTAATACCTCCAAAATTTGTTTTAGATGTTGTTCATGATCTTCTTTAGTTCGCGAATAAATAAGTATGTCGTCGATGAATACAAGCACGAATTTGTCTAAGTATGGTTTACATACTCTATTCATTAGATCCATGAACACAGCAGGATCATTTGTTAGTCCAAACGGCATAACCAAAAACTCATAATGACCATAGCGAGTCCTAAATGTAGTTTTTTGGAATGTCTTTTTCAGCGACTAACAATTGATGATAATCGGAACGCAAATCAATCTTGGAATAATAACTAGAACCTTGTAATTGATCAAACAAATAATCTATTCTGGGTAATGGGTATCGGTTCTTAATAGTTAGCTTGTTTAGCTCTCTATAATCGACACACATTCTGAATGACCCATCTTTCTTTTTAACGAACAAGACCGGCACTCCCTAAGGCGAGAAGCTTGGTCTTATAAACCCGTTGTCTAACAATTCTTGCAATTGTTTCGACATTTCTTGCATTTCAGATGGTGCTATTCGATATGGTGAACTTTCGGATACTCTCGGACTATAGGAATGTCCTCAAGTTTTCGTTCCGCCTCTTTGGTAGTCACAACTTTAACTAGAAATGCTGGATACCCTTTTTGTACATAATTGCAAGCTTTATAACAATGACAACTTTAAGAGTGGGTTTTTCTTTTTGTCCTTGAATTGTTATGATTTCACCATTTAAATCAGGAATACGAACCATTCTTTCGTAACACACAACTTCTGCATGATTCTTTGATAACCAATCCATACCAATCACGACATCGAAACTACCGATTGTGACAGGCAAAAGATCGATAGAAAAAGGACGATTTTCTATTTGTATTGTACACCCTTTTAATATTTCGCCAGTTTCTATTTTCTTTCCATTTTCTAGTTCTATAACGTACTTTTTATCTAACTTTTTAGATTTAAGACCCATCAAGGTTCAAAATTCTTAGAAACAAAGCTCAAATCAGCACCGGTGTCAAATAATGTGCTTGCATAATAATGGTTAATAAGAAACATACCAGTAACAACAGTTAGTTCCTAGCGTGCCTCTCTAGCATTCATCTCGAATGCTCTACCCTTGGCATTCGTCTTTTTCAATTTTGGACACTCCTTTTTGAAGTGACCCACTACCCCACATTCATAACATTTCCGACCCGCACCTTCAGTATTTTCCGTCATATTTGTCCGACAGTTTTCAGTTTGGCGCCCAAACGATTGCACATTTTGCAAGCTCTACAAACACCACTGTGTAATCAGTGACATTGTTTGCTTCGGTAGGTGGTTTATCGTTATTGTCAGATGTGTTGGCAGTGTAAAATTTTTATTTTTTTTTTGTTTTTGCTTCCCGACCATTTTTTCTTTGGTTTCCAAATCGACCTTTGGAATTTGCACCCCACTTTCTTTTGTTATCATATGATTTCTTATTGGTTTCACCTAATTTATTTTCAGACTCTACTGCTTTCTTTCCATAATCCTATTTCTTGGTCAGTACACCCCTTCTTATAGCATCATCTGTCAAAGTATGTGCTATTCTTGGTCAGTACACCCCTTCTTTGACGTATTCAGGGGTTACCATTCGAGGTATCAATCTGGCCAAGTCATTGAATCTGGAAGTGATAGGTTCAATTGGATCGTGAAAATCGCTCAATGATCAGAATAATATAAACACAAAACACAGTTTAATCATTAACACAATTCATACTAATAATTCTCTTTGTATATTGATGATCAAAGCAGTATTGTGATACAAGGTGCAGGAGAAAATAAATCACACACACAAGTTCTCTCTCTTACGTGAATATTGTGATCTAGCCTCTCTCCTCACACTCTCTCACTACATGCTTTAAAGCAAACAAATACAAGTTTAAGGAATATAACAAAATAGACCCTAAACTATATACAAACATATAAACAAAATACAAAGTAAATCTTAACAAAGGAAATAACCCTAACAGTACTCCCCCTAAGATTTATCTTTGAATCTTCAGCAAAATCTTCAATCTTTTTCTTCTTTGTTCAGCATCAATCTCTTTCTACCAATCTTCCGGTTCATCTTTGACATTCAGCAGCTCTCTTCCCTTGTACTCTTCTTGTTCCTTCAGAGCTTCTTCAATACAGGACTTGAACTTTTCAGCAATTTTGGCTTGTCTCGGCTTGGACTCATTTGTCAGAATTGGGCAGGCATTCATGCGTCTAAGTGAATCCAGATTTAAACCTGCAAAGTCAATATTAGCATAAAATTCGAATGGCATCTCCTGTCCTTTGACTTGCACCTCCAAAGTACCCTTCCTACTAATCCTCATATATTCTATCTCTGGTATATCAACCCTCACGAGATTAGAATTGAGCAATGCTTTTCTCACACGTATCTTTTCTGAAGCAGCAGCAATCACTTCTATCATCACAACGAACAACTTTCTATCAGCTTCAGCAAGTTTATCCTTACATTTTTCCATCTTGTAACTTCGCAAAAACTCGATATATGAAGGATGTAGCAGTTTCAACTCAAAGGTACTAAACAGAGTAATCATGTCTTTGTCCCAATCTTCCAAATTTCTAACCAGCTTCAACTCAAATGTTTCTTGATTGTAAAACACTCTAAGTATTGGCTTCGTCATTTGACTTCCATCAATCACTTTCAGTCCAGGATCTGTCACCTTGTCAAAGTATTCATCCGAAAATTCCTCTAAATACATATCTTCACTAACAACAAGTCTCTTTTTCTTCCTTTCTTTCTTTGCTTGCACATATGCTGAATCTTCTTGTTGGCCTCTAAAATCAAGATACTTCGGTGGTCTAGCAATCCCGGCATCAAGAAGCATTACACATTTATCACCACGCTCAGCATGCGTGTGATTTATCAACCTTAGTTTGTGCAGCTCCTTCAAATCTTGAACTTCCAACTTAAATATGCTCGAGAAGTAATGGTATACGTCACATAAACCATTCACTCTCTTAATCATGAAAGCATCAAACACTTCATCGTATTTCCATGCTATGATCTTCACTTTCTTGTTCTTCTCTGGCACAATCATCGAATCAAGCAACTCAGCAATGGACTGACCTTTGCTCAGCAGTGACCTCACCACGCCACCTGCTGTGGCTGACTTATGCCATGATTCCCGAACATCCATCGGTATGTTGTATGATTTAACTTCGCTGGGAAACATATCAATCAACTCGTGCCTTTTCTTATGAGCATTTTCAGGTAAAGCCATCACCGGAATCTCCTTCGGTCCAAGAACTTTGAATCTTTTCGTCAACTCGAAGTACTGAGGATTGTTGTAGTCCAAGTAAAACATACGATTGTACAATTTTTCAGTCTTCATAAAGCTAACAACAATTTTCCTCAAAGACTCAGATTTCAACCTCTTCAAAGTCTTATATGGATAATTTCTCGAACTCAGCCAACTGCGCATATCTGAAGCTGACATTTCTTCTGGATTTTGGTGATACAGTTCACTCGGAGGCAAATCTTCTATATTCAAACTCTCTTGCATTGGAGTCCATTCACCCATCTCAATGACAAACTCTTTCTTATCAGCAGCAGCTTTGTCTTGGGCAATCAAGCACTTTTCATATTCTTCATTAATCTGGCTCACAGTCAATCCATTCAGAAACACAGGATTATACTTCATCCTTTCAAGATAAGCGAATCTTTGATCCAAATCATCCGGTATCTCTTCAACAACATTGGTTTCCGGCCCAGCTTCATCTTCAGATTCAGTGAAGTCTATGTCATCTAGATCATCCAATGCTTCAATCATAGGTGCATTGTCAGTTTGAACCGGCTCAAACTGACTTGCAACTTCAGCTACAGTTTCAGGCATATCAACAGCTTCAGATTGAATCGGCTCAACCTGAACTGTTTCTTCAGAACCAACTTCTTTCTCACTATCTGTGACAGTAAATACTTCAGTTTCAGCTACAGATTCAGTTTTCTCAGTCTCAACTACAGCTACAGATTGAATCGGCTCAATCTGCACTGTCTCATCTGTCTTTGCCTTTTTCGAACTGTTTTCATCTCCAAAAATCTCAGGTATAGCATCTATCTTCCTTTTTCCCTCAGCTTTGTCCATATTGACAGTTCCAGCAACAGCTTCATCGGGAATATTGATTGGTGATTCCACCCTTATGCCAATATTCGTAGTACCTCGTGCTCTAGTCAAATAAACTTTCGGTACTTGAGATTCAGTCACTTCAACTACTTCTTCTGAAAAATCTTTATCTGATGATGAGCCAGCTTTCTTCGGTTTCGTTTCCTCCAACCATTTTTCTAACATTTCTTTCTCAGCCTCCAATGTATTGCATTCAGCTTTCAGTTCCTTGTAATCATATTTCAGATTCTCATGCTCCTCCTTCAGTTTTTCATAATCATCCTTCAATTTCACATGTTCCTCAACAAGCTTGACATGATCCTCATCCAACTTTTTGAAGGTTTTCAAATTCTGATTATGAATATCCCAGTACTCATCAAATCTTTTCTTTTTCCTTTCATTAGAAGCTTTCAACAAATCATTCGCTTCTATCAACTTTGCAACCATCTCCTCTAACTCTGCAATTCTTTTCTCCTTCTCATTCTCATTTTCATCAATCTTTGACACAAAGTTTGGTAAAGACTCCAAACCTTGTTCAATATTTTCAGCAATTTGGGATGATGTGGTGGGTAAATCAACAAGTGTAGGATCAGTAACGCCAGCATCAGCCTCAACTATCTGTGCAATAGTTTCAGCTTCGGCCATTACCTCCTGAGCAATCTGAAGTACATCTATCTCTTCAGGCTCTACAATCACAGGCTCTTTAACTGGTTTCGACCTCTTTCTTCTAACATACTGAATAGATGTATCCTTTGAAATTTCAGCAACTTCTTCTTCTTCAACAAAAGCAACCTCAACAGGTTCTTCTATAACCATAGGCTCAATAACTTCAACATTCTCTACATCCAAATTCATTGATTCGGCCTTTTCAACTATCTCTGCCTCCTCTGAACTAGGTTCAGATTCAGCATCATCATTACCACCATCATCATGTTCATCATCACTATCACTATCTTCATCATTATCACCATCATCATTAACATCATCACTTTCATCAATTTCTCTATCAACAAGATCCATTGGATTTACAATCTCTCCATTCGAAATATGATGATAGACTACATCAACTTCCTCTTCATTATTTGCTATATCTCTCATATAAGCAAATAAATCCACATTAGGCACATTCCCGATACTCATCTTTCTGTAAGATATATCGTTCATGTCCTCAGTGTATAAAATACCTCCAGAATAACCCTCAGATCTGATGATAGGATAGGCAATGTTGATCATCAGTTGTAAGAATCTTGGATACAAAAGAAACTTAAACCTCTTGCCTTTCACCAAGTTAAATACAAAACCATTCATAATCCATCTCGACATGTTGAATGGCTTATTCTCTGCTATGGCAACAATCGGTGATGCAATGTCTGATGGGAAATTATCAAAGCCTGCACTCCTCCTGGACATGCACTGTTGCACAACATAGCATAACAGTTTATACTTCTTTCCCAATTTTGCCCTATAAAACTGTGATTTTGGAAATATAGGTGGATGCCCCATATTAACAAAACACGATTTGCACTCGTCCATTGTCAACTCATCATTCATGCCAACCTCATCTTCATCTATTCTCAGGGCATTTCTGATAGCTTCTTCAGAAACTATCAGTACCATATCTCTAGTTATGTTGCCTCGAACAACAGTAACACCATTCTCTTCTCTACTGACTTCTGCTGTCCTCCAAAAACTTTTAATCAACCTTGCATATATGACCGGTTTGGCACACATAGCATACACATATTTGGTCCTTTTGATAAACTTGATCATATCTCTGTAACCTTCTGTTTCAGGGATAGATTCATCTAGAACTGCCACCAAATTGTGTTTAGGCTCAAACTTGAGATTCTCCATCTGTTAAAACACAAACAAACACAAAACAAGACAAATGTGTTAGATTCTTCATTAAAGCATATCAAAATCTTCATAAGTGTTTGAATAAAAGTTAGAAAGCAAAACATTCACATAATCATTTTAAATTCTAAATTGTTCTAATGACCTGATTTCCATCATTTTAATCAAACAACTTTGAATCTTAAAGATTATACTTCATGTTTCAATTTTAACAGTTAATCACTTAAGGCATAATTTTGACATTTTTATGATGAACTTGTTTATCATGTTTTGGTTCAGTTTTAACAAGTATTGATCACTTTTAAACAGATGTTTCATCATTTTGATGATTAATTTTTAAGAGCTTCAAAGTTCATCAATGGCGATTTTATCAGTTGTCACAATTTTAATTGATTCAGTTGATTTTAAGGTGTTTTGGTGCAAATGAGTGATTGATTGTTGATGATCGACAGATTTTAACCTTAAAACAACATTCGATTTTGGTTTTAACACACAAAATCAAAGTGTCGATTCAATGCACAAAACACTGTTCATCATCGTTTTTCTTTTTAACAGTTGATTTGCAGGTCTATCAAGGTCAAAAACACATAATCACTACCTTATCCAATCGATCAACCTTGTTACAGAGCAAAACGATTGAATATGATAACAGACGATTTAAGTACAAAGTGTTTGCTTGAAAGTGAATGTGTGAAATGATAAGTGTTTGTGAAGAGGCGGGTTTTTGTATCGTCAAAAATTTAGGTCAAACCTAAGGTGCCGGGTCAACAAAATGGACGGGTAAACCTAAAAAGGCCCAATAAGCTTTGCCGGGTCAAGTACTGTAGTGACGGGTCATGTACTGTAGTGACGGGTCAAGTACATAAGGCAAGTCACAAACATATGAACAACACTTGACGGGTCAAACACTGTAGAGACGGGTAAGTCACTGTAGTGACGGGTAAAGGTTAGGAACAACTACACCTGATGGGTTTTATCAATCACCCGGCAGAATAGTAGTCTTCAAACATCACCCGGCAACCTTTCTTCATTACCCGGCAACACAGTTGCTTTCCTTCTTCATCCGGCTTGCTTTCTTCATCACCCGGCAACATAGTTGCTTTTCTTCTTCACACGGCATGCTTTTTCTTCTTCTTCACACAGCAACATAGTGACTCATTTACACGGCAAGATAAAAGACTTTTACCCGGCTGTATAGTGAACACTTGTCACCGGCAGATATCTATGACCTTCACCCGGCTGTATTTGACATGATCATTGCCCGGCTGTACAGTAGTCATAATATCTTCACCTTTTTCTCAATCACCCGGCTTGTATCACACACAACATTACCCGGCTGAACAGTTCTTTACCCGGCAGAATAGTTGCATCTGATATCTTTGCCCGGCTACAACCCTTGAACGATTTTCTTTACTTTTTCTCGTCTGTTGACTTTTTCAACAGCATTTATTGCACCTGCAAACATTCTCCGACATATTAATTAGACAAGATATCCTTAAAAAGAATGTTTGTCATATTAATTATCAAACAACATTAAACAAGACAATAACCTTAATTCCAATTAAATTTATTTTTCTTTTTCTTTTTCAAAAATGTTTTTGCACAACCAATTCTTCTATATCCCGAAGCAATTTCATAAAAACAATTTACAAGACCTTGGGTTTGTTTTTAACACATCCAATACCTTTGCTTTTCATACCACATAATCTTGTTCATTCAAAACACACTTATTCTCAAAAATATTTTTTTTTGGGATTTTGTAGGTATTTTTCTTCAATTTATTCTCCCCCTAAACTTGAAATTTCTTGAAATTTTTAAGTTTAACAAGGATGTCGATGTGTCAATAAAGATTCCATATGCCTGCACACACAAATCACACACATTAAAATAAAGACATATGCAATGCAAATGAATCAAAATATCGCAGTGAGATCATACCACACATTATCTGAACATGTTTTGCAAGTTTTGAATAGACATTTGACTTATGCTTGATTGAGTGATGATATGAAAACATACCAATTAGCTCGAGTTGACACACTTACTTTTTCAGTATCATGATGAGATTAAGGTTCGATTAGAATGACTTATGTGACCCACATGTATACATATGTCAACATATTTCCTTATCAAACACTACATGAATGCATATTGCACAAAACCTGGTCACTTACAGTCATACACAGTGTGGAATCTGGGTTCTATTCGGATTTGGTCCACTTTGGGACTTCTTTTTAATTCCATCTTTGGGAATTTTTCTTTCCTATTGTTCCCCTTGGGAATCTTCTGAATTCCTTTTTGGAAATTTTGTTTGGTGTTGGTCCACATTTGGGACTCTTTTTGTTCCATTTTGGAATCTTTTGCTGCATCTTGAAGCTCAAAAGAGACTTCGTGTGAGACTTCAGGTCTGTGGATACCACAACAAAGAAGCTCACGATGCGGTTCATCATACTGAATAGACTACATCGTTACCCGATCATGCACAACTATCATCACAAGCAATGTGTCAAAAGATATATATCTAGACATGTATAACAATGGAACTTAACACAAAGATCATTAAGTTTATGTTTGTCAACAATCAACTTACTTTTTCAGTCTAATTGCCTGAGCTGTCTAGCACATCAATTAACATTCATCAGTCTTTATTAAAAATGATGTAACAAATAATGTCTAGTGTAACTATCATTTCTCACTTTGTGCAACATAGATTCTTATGACATGATATTTTCTTTTCTTTTTGCTTTTATATTTTGTTTTTGCTTTTCTATTTTCTTTTTCATGCACACACACAATGTAAAACATAAAATAAAAGACAACGGAATCAATACTTAACATCAACTTATTATATTTTTGGCTTTTATATTTTCTGATTTTTCTTTTTGTTTTTGAAAAATAGAATCAATCATGATTGATTAATCCTATGGATTGAATTAAAAATTCAAACCGGCCTGACAAAAATGATTTTGTGAAAGATCTGCCAGTTGTTTGTCGGTATGAACTTTAATCAAAATTATTAAACCTTTTTCAGAGTTGTCTCTTAAAAAGTGATATCGAATTTCGATATGTTTGGTTTTTGAGTGTTGAACAGGATTAGCAGTAATGAACATAGCAGCGGTATTGTCTATGTAAATAGGAGTTTTGAGAAAGTTAAACCCGTAGTCCAGCAATTGGTTTTGTAACCACAAAACTTGAGAACATCCTGCAGATGCAGCGATATACTCTGCTTCAGCTGTGGATACAGAAACATTGGTTTGCTTCTTGCATTGCCAAGAGACAAGCCTAGGACCCAGAAATTGACAGCCACCAGTAGTCGATTTCCTGTCAAGAGCACAACCACCAAAATCACTGTCAGAATAGCTATATAATTCAAAATTTCCTTCGTAAGGATACCATAACCCAAGATTTGGTTTTCCTTTAAGATATCTGAATATACGCTTCACAGCAACAAGATGCGACTCTCTCGGATCAGACTGATATCTGGCGCACACACAAACAGCGTACATGATGTCTGGTCTTGATGCAGTAAGATACATCAGAGAACCGATCATTGATCTGTATAGTGTTTGATCAACTGCTTTGCCCTTTGGATCCGGTTGAATCTTGCAATTCACATCAGATGGAGTTCGAATTGTTTGACAATCTTGCATCTTGAACTTCTTCAACAATTTCTCAACAAATTTTGATTGATTGATGAAGATTCCGTCAGCTGATTGTTTCACTTGTAAACCAAGAAAGAAGTTAATCTCCCCCATAGAACTCATCTGGAATCTAGACTTCATGATTTCCTCAAATTCTTTGCACATTGACTCACTGGTTGATCCGAAGATAATATCATCCACATAAACTTGAACGCACAATAAATCATCATTCTCCCTCTTCATAAACAAAGTTGGATCAATCTGACCTCTTGTAAATCCATGTTCTAGTAAATGCTTGGATAATGTCTCATACCAGATTCTTGGAGCTTGATGTAGACCGTAAAGTGCTTTACTCAACTTGTATACCCGATGAGGATAGTCAGGATCTTCAAAACCCGGAGGTTGTCTGACATATACGTCATCTGTAATCGGTCCATACAGAAAAGCGCCTTTAACGTCCATTTGGAATACTTTAAACTTCATGAAGGAAGCATATGCAAGAAAGACGCGTATGGCTTCAAGTCTTGCGACCGGAGCGAACACCTCTTCGTAATCTATGCCTTCTTCCTGAGTGTATCCCTGTGCAATGAGTCTCGCTTTGTTTCTCACAACAATGCCACGTTCGTCTGGCTTGTTTTTGTACAACCATCTTGTACCAATCGCATTCTCTCCTTCAGGTAAGTCCACTAATTTCCAAACTTCTTGTTTGCGAAACTGAAGTAATTCCTCTTGCATGGCTTCAATCCAACTGTTATCTTGCAACGCCTCTGAAATGTTCTTTGGCACCACTTGTGATAGAAAACATGAATAAAGATAGACATTTGCTTGCTCAGTCTGACTTCTTGTAGTTCTCTGATTCAATGGCCCAATAATCTGAGAGACAGGATGTTTCTTGTGAATTCGATGAATTGGTATGTCACCTCCTTGCACTTGACTCTCCAGATTAGAAGTATTCAGATTTGGTAGATCTTGTAGTATGGAAGAAGTATGCGGTGTGAAATTCGGGACCTGATCCGGTGAATTGATGAAGTAATCAAAAGATTCTGGAATAACTTCAGCATTCGGATCTGATGTTGGTTGATTTTGAACAGATCCACCATCATTAGGAGAAACTTGCGGATTCACATCTTCTTCAAGATTGTTCGATTCTTGATCTTCTTGCGAACCAGAAGGACCCGGATCTTGACTGGATTTGACATGATCAGGATTGTGAAAACACATGAATGGATATTCTGAGTTGAGATTTCCATCCTCGTCATTATCAGAATCGTCACTAAAGCATCCTAAGTCGCCTGATTCCTTGTTTGTTTTTCCTGAAAAATCAAATAGGTTAGAATTGAAAGATTTCGATAACGAATCTAAATCAAATAACCATTCGAGACCATGCGCCACTGACGGAAACGAATTTTCTAAAAACTTGACGTTAATAGTTTCAATAACAGTATTTGTTTTGCTATTAAAAACCCGATAAGCTTTAGAAACAGACGAATAACCTAGGAAAAATCCATCGTCAGATTTTGACTCAAATTTCCCGAGATGATCATTTAAATTTAGAATCGTTACAGGACAACCAAATGCTTTCAAATAAGAAATATTTGGTTTTCTTCCAAATAACAACTCATAAGAAGTTTTCTGTTTATCTTGAACCAATAATGTTTTATTTTGTACAAAACACGCAGTAGCAATAGCTTCGTCCCAAAAAGTGATAGGGATTTTGGCATCTGCGAGCATGGATCTTGCTGCTTCAATTAGTGTCCGGTTTTTCCGTTCCACAACCCCATTCTGTTGAGGTGTTCTTGGCGCACTAAATTGTCTAGCAATTCCTTTTTCTGCACAAAATACATCAACATTAGTATTCTTAAATTCAGTTCCATTATCACTTCTTAAAATTTTATCTTTGCATTCCAATTGATTTTCAACTTTGATGATAAATTCTTTTAATAATTCAGCTGTTTCAGATTTAGCATGCAAAAAATAAACCCAAGAAAATCTAGTGAAATCGTCAATAATGACAAAACAGTAAGACTTCTTTCTGATGCTTTGCACATTTGTTGGTCCAAAAAGATCCATATGTAGCATCTGCAAGGGTTTTGAAATGGAGTTTTCTTGCTTGGACTTAAAAGACATGCGATGCTGTTTTCCCTTCAAACACGCAGGACAGAGATCAGTTGTAGAGAATTTCTTCGATGGGATTCCCACAGCGTGATTTCCGGTAACCAGACGGTTCATGTTTCTGAAGTTTGAATGGCCCAGCCGTCTATGCCAAAGCTGACTCTCATCATTTGAAGCATGAGCAATGAGACAGGTTGTTTCGGTTTCAGCGTCAATCTGCGACATATCCAACTTGTATACATCACGATCTCTTGGAGCTTTCACCACTACCCATTCATTGTCAATCTTGAAACCTGGTTTAAGAATATAACAGAAAGAATCATCAAAAAGAGTTGAATAAGATTTATCAAAAATTTGAGATACACTTAGTAAGTTAAAGTTCAACTGTGCATAGTAGTTGACTTTATCAAAACTAATGACCCCATTCGAAACAGTTCCTTCTCCTGTGATTTTACCACCCGCATCACCTCCAAATGCAACGTGTGTACCATTTTTCAACTTAAAGTCTTGAAGTAAGGCATGGTTGCCTGTCATGTGCCGGCTACACCCACTATCAACGAACCATGAGTTGATAGGTCTTCTAGGGCGTACCTGCATTTCAACAATTACTTAGTTAGTTTGGTCAACCCAGGCCCACACGGTCTTGGGTTTTCCGAATCTATCTGCAATAGTAACTTGTTGATATTGAACGTTTTGAAAATTTGTTTCATTTAAGAGATTTTGATGCTGATAACTATTGTTTCGCCCATTGGCATTCATGGACTGCTTTCTCCTCAAAGCACTAAACCTTTCCTCTAGCTTAGGATCAAGGTTATTTTCAAACTTTTGATTTCTAATCATCAAAGCTCTTGGCTTAAAATTATTAACCTGCACATTTCTTAAAAAGTTAGAAACAGAATTGTTTCGATTGAAATTTCTCAAAACAGGAGAATGACTTTGATTCATATTTTGAAGACCAAATGATTGATTTCTTTGAAAATTTGAAAACGGAGTCATTTCCCTTGTTGAGTTTGATCGAAAGAAACAATCCTTTGTGTCATGGTTTCTTCTCTCACAAATATCACAAAATTTGTTATAAAAACATTCTTCTGAAGAATGATTTCTTTTGTCACAGAAACTGCAGTACCTGTTAAAGAAACATTCAGCAGTTGTATGATTATAACGATCACATATCTCACAGTGTCTCTTGCTAATCCTAAAGAGCCGATTGTTAACTTTTGATGTTGAACCAAATCGTGATTCATTATCATGGTTGTTCGGTTTTAGATTAACGCTTTTCTGTGGAGTCTTTGTTTGTGATTTTGATTGCATGGGACTTTGGTTCGATTTTAAATTGTTCTGTTTGGTCACCTTTTTGGATTCAATTCTCTTATCATTGACAGCGGAAGACTTAGGACCTGAACCTGTTTTCAGACCAGAGTTAGATTTGATTGGAGAATTGATTGGTTTACCATAAGATCCATTTAAATCAAACGTTCCTGCAAACACAAACTTGATGTTTTTACCTTTTGACACTTTCTTGGCAGGTTTAACTTTGTCAGTTTTAACACTTTGAACTTTGGTGTTATCATTCGATTTTAAGACACTTTTGCCTTTTGATTCTTTTGTTTCAGATTGATTGTTCATTACTTTCGATTTCTGCTTCTTTGCAGTTAAAACTTCAGCCTTCTTCACTTCTTGCTTCTTGATCAACTGATCAGCAACTTGCGCCTTTTGTTCTTTCTTCCACCTGATGTATTCAGGATCATTATATCCTGAAAATTCACCTTCTTCCTTCACCGTTTCTGGCTTCGGATTCAGCTCCGGATACTCAACAAGTTGAATCAGAACAGGCTCTAATTTGTTATCAGACTTGTTGCTTGCTTCATCATCAGCTTCAGTTGTCATTCCATCTTCTTCTTTCAAACTTTCAATCAGCACCTCAGATCCTTCGGACTCGGATTTACTTCTTTGAATTTCTTTGAATTTACGTTCATTTTCAGGTGAATGATCAAATTCATTAAAGTTTTCCGGTAAGGTTTGAGTGATTGAATTTGGCATTGGTTCATGAGTAAAACCCAACCCGATTTTGGTTTTGTTACCTCTTTCTTTGATTAGTTGTTTGAACATGGTTTTACAGCTTTTAACCTTTGTTAATTCAACTTGAGTGACAGCATGTGCGACTTCTTCTTGTTCAAAGTTCTTTGTCATTTCTTCAAGTTGTTTGGTTACCAATTCCAGTTCTTTTAAAGTTTTGTTCCATGATTCTTTAAGTGACAAAATCTTCTCATCAGAAATTTTATGATCAATTTTAAGTTGTTCATGAAGTTTTTCATGTTTACTTAATTTGTCACCAATTTTAAATGAATGAGTTCGATAATGTTCTACTTGTTGAATGCACTGTTCAGAACACAACCTTTCTTTCACATCAGCAGGTAATGGAACATAGTTAGGGGGTAAGTCATTACTAACCTTTGGTTGTTTAGTAGAAGATGAAGATTCATTTGCAGTAGCCATCAGCGCAACTTCAGATTCAGTTTCTTCAGTAGGATCAGACTTTGCACTCCAGTCATAATCTTCAGAATCTTCACTCACATCTTCAACCATTTTTCCATCCCCTTCTTCAGACCAGTCTTCTTCAATTTCACATACCAGCGCCAAACTTGACGTAAGATCAGAAGTGAATTGTTCTGCATATGCACTCCAATCATAACCGTCTTTTACACTCACTACCAGTGCCTTTGTTTGGTCTTCTGGTTTCTTTCCTTCATCCTTAAGTTCCGGCATGGGAAGACTTTGGTATGGTTTCTGAAAGTAACGTTGATTTCTACTTTGGTAACTTGAAGACTGTTGTGAGCTTTGACCTTGACCTTGATTGCTTGAACTAGCTTGGTCATTGAAATTTTGATTCTTGGGAGCTTTGCATTCTCTTGAGAAATGACCATACTGGTTACAATTAAAACATCTGGCTTTTGATTTGTCAAATCCAACTGTCTTGTTTGCATGAGGTTTATAACTTCGGTTAACATATGCATGCTTTTGTGTTCGATATGCAACCATAACCATTTGCCAATTAAGATCCATTTCCTCAACATCAACTGGATCCATCTCAAATAAGTCTTGAAGGACCACGTCCATTTGACTTAAATGACTTCCTTGGTATGCTTGAAAACTTGCCATAAACGCTGTAAAAGCAGTTTTGGTCTCGTCATCTTGCAACAGAATATTCATTACATCTTTCACCTTAGCTTGAACATTTGAATTTTGACAGTCTACTTGATTCTTCAGATTCTGATTTTGAACTTGCACCAACAAATAAATCACCATCTTCTTCAAACTTCATTGCATCTTGTGCAAGAAAAGCATTCTCCACAGTATTGGCAGGATTTACCACATACTTATACTGAGTTTGTGAGCTTGATCTATCAGTATTTCTTGATCCTTCATCAATCTCAACTTCTTCTATTTTTCCAATAAGCAAATCTAATTCCATTGGAAATTTCTCAGTATGTTTCAACAAAGTAACAGTCTGCTTCCATGATGATGGCAAAGCACATAACAATCGATCATTCAAGTCTTGAAGTTCAGTCTTAACTCCGAGGTTTGACATCTCAGTAGTTAAGTGAACAAATCTGTTCATCATCTGGTGCACTGTTTCTCCATTAATATGCTCAAACAATTCCAGTTGTCTTTTCAGCTTTGATTTCTTCAAACTTCTCAATTGTTCTCCTCCTTCACATATCGACTTTAATGCCTTGAAGCATGTATAACCAGTCTGATATGCATCCAATCTAGACAGAACTTGAAGTGGCAGTCCCTTGCACATTAAAGAATAAGCTTTGCTATCATTCTTTACTTTCCTCAAATCTTCTGCTGACAGATTATCTTCTGGATAAGGTTCAGTAGAGTCTTTGGTGTAGGTACTTGCACTGTCTGGAGCAGTATGAGTTGGAATATGAGGACCCTTTTCAATTGACTTCCATAGGTCATTGTCAATGGAGCATAAGTGATGTCTCAGTCTGATTGTCCAATTCTTGAAATCTGCACGATTAACAAGTCTAGGAACACGGTTATCAGAATCATCATTAGGAGCCATTTTAACAAATTTTAAAGAAAATATTTTTTTTTTTTTTTTTGGTTTTTGTTAATTTTTGAAAAGAAATGATTAAAATACTAAAATAAAGACAAGTAATTAAAGACAAGATAAGAAACAAGTATTAAAAACAACTAAAGTGAGTCACACGGCAAAACAGTGAAAATCCTTCTTCAACCGGCTAAACAGTGTCTTTGTTCTTCACCCGGCAGGAAAAAGTCTTTACACGGCCAAACAGTTACACTGCTCAACAGTTGAAATACTTTTGTTCTTCACCCGGATGAACAGTTACCCGGCAACAAGAAAAACTTCACACGACAATAAATCTTGACCCGGCAGAATCTTGACACGGCAAAAGCTTTGTCCGGCTGAACAGTACTCGATCACACGGCAGTTGTTAATCACCCGGCTACACAGTTGATGATTACCCGGTTGAATTTTCTTAATCACCCGGCGTAACAGTGTATTACCCGGCACCACAGTGTTTGATCCGGCTGAACAGTAACACCTTTTCAAGTCAAATTCTTCACCCGACAAGCACAAAATCCTTTATACGGCAAAACAGGACCTAATTTGTTCTCCAATCTAAGTCCAAGGAAATTGTCTAAGTCAAAATAATCACCCGGCAAGTTAATCTTCAACCAAGTTCTTACTGTTCATCATCTTCTTCATGAGAATTTTCTGGGTTTTGTCTAAAACTTGTCCAATTTGTCCAAAATTCACACACAAGCTGTGAAACACTCCGATTAACAATCCCTTATATCAATCAATCTGAAACATGTCCAATTTTTGATGAATTTATGAAAAATTCGATCGAACAGTAGTTTCTTAATTTCTCAGATCTGATGATGATCTGATGAAATCTGCACAATCGTTGTGTATTGAAGTGATTATGATGCTGAATCACAACTAAAAACACTAACAATTCATTCAGATCATTGTATTTGAGCAATTTTGATGTGTTTTTGCTTAAGAACAGCGAAGAACACAGTACCAACAGCTCTGATACCAATTGATAGGTTCAATTGGATCGTGAAAATCGCTCAATGATCAGAATAACATAAACACAAAACACAGTTTAATCATTAACACAATTCATACTAATAATTCTCTTTGTATATTGATGATCAAAGCAGTATTGTGATACAAGGTGCAGGAGAAAATAAATCACACACACAAGTTCTCTCTCTTACGTGAATATTGTGATCTAGCCTCTCTCCTCACACTCTCTCACAACATGCTTTAAAGCAAACAAATACAAGTTTAAGGAATATAACAAAATAGACGCTAAACTATATACAAACATATAAACAAAATACAAAGTAAATCTTAACAAAGGAAATAACCCTAACAGGAAGTATAAGCACGAACCTTAGCCCCTTCCATGACAAGGTTCCAAAAATCTGTTTCAATTTTCTGCAATTCACTTCGCGGGCAGTATTCCTGAAGTAATCTATCCTTCAGTTGATTTCAGGTAAGACCATACGCTGCGTCTTCCCCTAGATTCTGCCTTTGAGTGATCCAACTTAACGCTTCATCTTGGAAAGTACAAGTAGCGTATTTAATCCTTTGACTAACTGAACAATTACTTATTGCATATACCGACTACATCTTTTCGATCCATCTTATAATTTTTAATGGACCCTCAGCACCGGTAAATGCCTTTGCTTGGTAGACTTGGAAATTTTTATAAGTACAGCCTTGCATTGGTTCTCTTGTAGGATTACCGATAGTTGTTTCACTAGAGCCTATCCTAGCTCCATCTCCTCCTCTACTTCTTCCACGTCCTATTGCAGCGTTAACGTGCTGCGAGATTAATTATGCTAGTTCTTTAGCAGTAGCAGGTAATGCGGTACCTTCACTTCCGCCTCTACCACCTTCGCGTCCACCACCCCATCCTATGGTGGTTTCCGCTCATCTTGGTGGCATTTTTTAGCATTAAGATAAAATGACGTGATGAGATAATATTAGATAAGTAAACATACTACGAAAATGTTTACTTTGAAATAACAATTATATTTATTTTGAACATTCGCTGATATGTCATCGTATTTGAATAATATATATTGAAACAATATATATTAAGGATGATGGATATGTATATATATTTGAGATAATATATAGGAGTAGCGTTCTTTTCTTTTTAGCCGTTTTACATATATATTGAGATTATAGATAATTGAGTTAGTTTTTCTTCTTTTTTTTTTAAACATTTTCGGACATATATATATATATCGAAGATATATATACATATCGAAGATATATATACATGTATCAAGATCAAACGCATAATTTTTGTAGTGTGACGTCACATATATATATTGTTTAGAAAGCGTTTCGTCTCATTTAACTATTATATATATAGAAATATCGAGTCGTCATGTCGTCAAGATGATAAATAACAAGAAGAGAATCCATAGTTTTTGAAGCAAATGCTTCAACCAAAAGATACGATAAGAGTTATATCAAAGAAACGCCCACAATGCGTCAAAACATAATTGTTTTACGTCATCATTATAGAGAATAAAACAAAATGAAGATTGTTTTCGAGTTTTCCGATAATAATAAAGTCTAACGAGAGAATCGTGACATGGTATCCGTACGAATGACAAAGATGCGAACATCAAACCGAATGTGGCGAGAGTGAGAGCGATTTGGTTTTTCTCTTCAACGTTCATCGCCATTTGCTGTGCCATTACCACCTCGACTTACCTATTTTCACTCTTTGCTCCTCCAGTCAGAGCCTTTTCTTTTTCTTTCTTTTTTTATTTATTATTTATTTATTTATTTTTCTTATCTCTTTCTCCATCCAAAATACTAGGCATCACTCGTCTTTTACTACATTTATTCTATTTCGAGGCCAAACCGCTTATGGCACCCGTAAGTTATGAATCATTGCGAGCAATTTAACCAAAACGTCGATAAAGTGAGAATTTGCGAATTAGAGTAGTCTCCCAACTACTTTCTATTTCAAGAGTGAGAATGCCGCTACACGTCGTTACTTGAACAACCTATTGTTTTACTAACTAGTATAGGTAGCGGTTGCAAGAGTGAGAACTCGGATAAAATGGTCAATGGAGTAATTTTTGTGTAAAGATAATTACGAGAACGTCATTCCTGTGACATCCAATATCCGTACTTATTTAACTAATTATAGGCATTACTCTTCACTTGTAGCAAATAATCATGCAAGGCATACTTAGATATATTTATATATCTAGTCCACGCAATGCAACTAATAATATTTTTGGAATGAAATGTTTTTGGGACTTTTTTTTTTAAAGGTTATAGATTAGATTTTTCGAAATCTTTTTCTAATTCACTATAACCGTTGGCTCTGATACCAACTTCTATCACACCCCTTTTTACGCAGCGGATTAGTATAACTAATGGGGTCGGTGGTAACGGAAGTTGGTTACCATCGGATTATAGTCAAACAACCATTTCAAAAGTTACGGAAAGTTAAAACGTCATAATATTATTACAAAGATTGTTGTAAAGGTCCTTTTTATGACATAGTTTTCCACTTTATAAAAGTGATTATTTAAAAGTCGGTCCCAAAACAACATTTCTGTAGCATGGCGTTTGACACAACAAGTGCTTTAATCACCTGAAAAACAAGTTAAAAACCTTTATCAGTACAAGACTGGTGAGTTCACAGGTTTAGGATACGTAGTCCATAACAAAACCAATTATGATTGTACTAATAAGAGACAATATTTATCCAATCTTGTTGACTTAAAGTTGCAAAGTTTAAGTCATATGAAACAACCATAAACCCGTAATCAATCCATGACATTTACCCTCTGACATTGCAATTATATAATCTCCCGTCATCATTGACCGGAGCTACCGGTACGGGAGTGGGCTGTCAGTACACCCGATAGATCTACCAATATAATCCAAGGACCCTTGTCACCGAGGCTAATGATTACGTTATTTTTGAGGGTTTTTCCCGCGAGAACATCTTGTAAACTTATGGTTTTTCATATAAATCCAAATATTTTCCATCTCTTACTTTAAATCATAATCATTTATATTTCACATGTTTTTCCCCCAAGTTTGAAATCAAAACGTATTGAAAATGGGGCCGTGAAACTCACCTTTGCTTTCTGTCAAGTTTTTGCTAGCACTTACGAGCCCAAAGTTTATACTTTCCCGATCTACTAACACCGTATATATCCAAGGGTTTCCCGTTAATAGTCGTACAACGGTCATCCAAGTTGTTCATCAACTCTAGACACTTTTATGAAATGATTTATCATTTCGATTTAATGACACGTTGGTGATTCCGTTTATGATCCGTTTCCAAATAATATTTATATAAGTAATCTCCTTATATAAATATATTTTAAACAATACTTATATGAGTAATCTCTTCATATAATTATATCTTAAAGACAATCATTGGCCTTTAAACATTTGTAAAACTTTACATATATGATTTATCATATATAACTTTTGGTTTCGTTTTTATAAAATCCACACTTTTAATATCTATACAAAATAAATATTATCATTTTCAAAGTGTTAAGTTTTCTTAAAACCAATATCTTGAATGAAAACTCATAATATTAACACTTTATCCATTTCACTTCGAGACCGAGTGAAAACGCGAATTTTTAAGCAACCGACTAACTTTATTTTTAGTCGTTCTTGGTGTTTTGATTTTATAACTTTAAGTATCTCTTTTCATACTTATTTTAAGTTCAAAACACTGATTCAAGTTCACTTTTTAACTCTTGCAACTTGACTAAAAACCGTTCACATAAAACACGTAATTTCAGTCATAACCGAAGCATTTTTCGTAACTAGTTATTCATATAACTACCCTTTTCATTCATGCCACTTTAGACCTAAATAATCATGCTCATACACACTGATTATACATCAAAAGTTGCTGGTCTAAAAACTATTTTACACATGCTTACGGTTTAAGCCGAAATATTCGGTTTTACCGTTATTTCATACATAGTTTGTTACTAAACAATGCTTAAACCACCAAATTTCATCATGTAATGATTACACATATATTTTCACATAAATAAGCATGTAAAATCCGTGAAAATCTTATTCTCAAGTTTAAACCCATTTTCGAGTCAAAAACGACGTATTTTTTACAAATAAAACGCCTAGTTTTATTATATCATTCTTCCACTATCTATTTCCATTTTCCACATACATAATACACATTATATCATTCTCGTAACATGACTAATATCATCAAATGTCCAGAATTTAATTCAACCGATTGTATTAATTTTCTACAATTGATCACATTTGACAATTTCATGGTTCATGCTCACATGACAATTGATGCTAGCATTTTTAATACTTTCTCCACTCATATTCATACATGTACACGTATACATACATACATATAAATATGTTGACTTTTTAAAGTCAATATTACCATTTTTCATACAACCATCATTTTAACTAAATCAAAGATTTATCCAACACTAATAACACTTATTTTTGACATTATCAATTTCATTTTTATCTATATACATTTCATCACATTAGTCAACTAGCACTTATACTAATAACTCGTTTCCTCACAAAATCATCATCTTCCTACACTAATATTATCATCATCAAGTATCATATTATTAAAAATACCACATTTATCATCACACTAGTCAAATTTACCAAAACTTTTATAACACATAACCCACATTTTGACATTATCATACTCACTAACATACACTCATCATCATCATACGTACATAGATATTATCATTCATTTGTACAACACACACTCATTTGATCATGAAATAACATCTTGAATGTATGATTAAATTACAAATTTCATGTTTTCACATCATCTTAACATCAAACCCATAACTTTTATTTATCAAAAATACATTTTAACACACCCACATACACATATATACGTTCGTATATATGTATACATACACAAAGTTCCATTTTGATTCTTTTCATTTTTAAAAGTGTTTGATTTGATGAACAACTTTATGATTCAAGGATGAATCATTCTTTTAAAACAAGAAATCAATATTTAAGTTTATACCTTGATGAACTCTAGCTTGCAAGTATATAATTCTTTGATTTCTTTACTTGTTCATGTCCAAATCATCTTCAATTTCACTTCTTTATCATCAATTTTGCTTGAATCATCTTGTGTGTTCTTGATTTTTGGGTGTTATTGGTATTAAATGGGTAAATAAATTTTGAGAAAGATGATGTTGTTTAGTGTTGTTATTGCCGTGAGAAATAAGAGAGAGAGGGTGAGTGAGTTAAGTGAGTTATGATTGAGTAATTGTGAGTTAATGTGACAATGGTTACTTGTATAGAGTTCACATGATGACAAGGCTTAAATGCTTGTCAAATTCTCGTTGATTGTAAGGAAAATAGGTGATGACTCATGTTCATTTATATTTTATTTGTGGTATTGGGTAGTAATTTGAGTGTAAGGTGGTATAATACTAATGTGTCGTGTTACTTGGTTTGTGTTAAAAATCTTTATAAGTATTAATGGTTAGTATCACAAATAATATTTGTAACCATGATGATGATGTTAGTCGTGATCTTGGTTAAAAAGAGTGTTAGGATTGTAGGGTGGTATTTATTTGGTTGAGTGGTATTGAATTTGGAGTGTAATTTTGTTATTTGTAGGCATTAATCATTTAGATGATTAATGGGTAAGTTTTCTAATGGAAGTAATATTTATTGAGTTTTAACTAGTAGGATACCAAGTATCCATTTTTATAAAAACTCTTTGTACAAATCCCATGGATTTAAAAGTTGTACTCCTTAGTATTAATTATAATACTTACAACTTATTTTTATGAGTTTCTTATGTTCATATTATAATTATGAACTACTCAAAATTATATTTTTCTGAAAATAGGCAAAAATCTGAAATGTACGTGCTTATCAACAGTACAAATCGTAAACTAATATTTTTAGATTTTTACCTTTGTTTTCCTTTTTAACGCTTTTATACATGCTAATATAGCATAAAATCCATTATAGGATTTTTAAAGTTTCCCGGGTCATTACCAATGTTCGTCTCAGTACTACACTGTGACTCCACACAGTATTTTCTTGATATTTTTAAATGCAATAGCATTTATTACTTGGGCTTGGCTAGACTCAAATGACATATTTTAAATTTACTACTAGTAATGTTATAGTATATAATTTAGTTTTTGTCCTAGTACGGATATTAAGTTGGAATTTTGCCGGGTGTCACATGTAACACCTATAAAAATTTCGTATCCGAATTATTAGTTAGGATACTCAACCTTGTGGTCGTAGTTAAGTAGTTGGTATATATACGACAATCGTATTTCAAATATTGCCAAACGATTAAGAAACGAATTAGCACATGAGATGTTTAGGCAAGCAATTATTATTATATGAGACCGTCGTATAATAATATTGTATTATATTTGAACTTTCTCCGTTTCTAATGAAACTTAGGTCGATGCGTAGAGAATGATGAGCTCGTCCTAACGGTATTTTTATAATTTTATAGAAGGATATATTTTAAAAGTTATACGAGAAAAATGAATAAAGCAGCTGAATTAATTAATAATAATAATATATTTAAGCCAGCAAGCTAGCATGTCAATTTAAATTGAATCCCACATCGATGTAAATATAATTTGAGCTGCTTGCTTGTTTTCTATATATAGAAGCTTAGGTTTAGAGAATCCCGAGTATACAGTACCCTGATGAGTGTTGTTAGTAGTCGTTTTGGAGCATGAGTAGGGAGACTCTACATCAAATTGCCGTAGATAGTTTAAGAGGTATATTCTTGTTTAAGTTTATATCTAGTTAATAATTATATTTATTAGTATATATTTTGTGGGGCTTAGGGTTAGGGTCGGGGTACTCATTGGGTAACTAGACCCTGGTCTAGACATGGACTGATCAACAATGTCTAAACTAGATAGAGTTATCCATAGTTGACCACGACGATGACAAGCCAGTATTCACTCCTTACGTAATTAATAGCTGAGATTTTCCTTAATTATAAATAGGAACCAAACTTCATAACTGTTATAGTGCACAAGGATATTGCTCAGAAATCTCAAAGGGTTAGAGAGTTAGAAGACGTGTTGTCCAATGACAGTTATTCTGATTAAGGTGAATACATTTGTATTTTAAATGGTTTTACGAAATCTTTATTATTTCGAAACCAGCATGAAAAGTAGTTAATTTATTAATGCATGCTGGTAAAATACGAGACGGACACTTGGCACGTACGGTCTGATCAGAAATGGTATACACGTGTTTAGGCAGAACTCATACGGTGAGTTCTGTAACTAAGCGTGGCTGGTACAGTTTGTGTGCCCAAAGGAGTGAGATTCCCTAGGCACCAGAGTTATAATGAAATAACTCACAGCCAACAAACTATTATCAGTGTGCAAGATGGTGTGTATTTTATCCATGTTCCTAGTATGGTTAATCTAAATTAATGCTTTCATGCTTATAAATGATTTGGGTCTACAAATGATATTCACCAGCATTATCGCTGATGTTTTATTTTTAAAACCTTTTACAGGTAATGAACAAAAGAATGGAAATGCTAAGTGCCATGTTGTACATATGATGTTTTACATGTGCATGTTAGCTAATTAAGCACAAGATACATCAAGGAAGAATGGACGCATTCGATGAAGAAATCTTGTGGCTTTAAATATTATAGTAATATGAAATTACTATGTTTTGTAAAATAACGGGTAGTTAAGCCCAGTTATATGAAAATAATGTAAAATAACGGGTAGTTAAGCCCAGTTATATGAAAACAGTGTTTGCAAACATTGTGAAATATTATAAAATGGGACCAAGTTTTGAGAAAAATATTCCGCTGCATTTGAACTCTTTGTTTTAAGAATAAAATAATCAAAGCAGGTACCAATCGGGTCACACGTCCGGGCATGCCAAACCCGGGGTGTGACATGTTAAAACTGACAAGGTCAAACCTATGACAAAGAAAGTGTCTAAAATTAAAACAATCAAGTTTGTGTCTGCAGGAACGTTTGATATGAACTCATCTCATGGTAACCAATTAAATTCTAAGATCAAATCTAACTCTGGTCTAAAAACAGGTTCAGGTCCTAAGACTTCCGCTGTCAATGATAAAAGATTTGAATCAAAGAAGGTCACTAAGCAAGATGTTTCAAAATCGAACCAAGTTTCCAAACAATCAAAACTTGATAACAAGCAATCAAACAAGCAATCAAAGTCACAACCAAAATCTCCACAAAAGAACCAAGTGAACTTAAAACCGAACAATTCTGTTACTAAATCACTAGTGGGTTCGACATCTAGAGTTAATAATCGGCTCTTTAAGATTAGCAAGAAACATTGTGAGATTTGTGATCGTTATAATCATGTTACTGCTGAATGTTTCTTTAACATGTACTGCGATTACTGTGACAAAAGAAATCATTCTTCAGATGAATGTTTTTATAACAAGTTTTGTGACATTTGTGAAAGGAGAAATCATGACACTGCAGATTGTTTCTTTCGGAAAAACTCATCAAGAGAAATGACTCATTTTCCGAATTTTCAAAGAAATCAATTTTTGGTTTTCAAAAATTTAACCAAAGTCATTCTCCTGATTGAGAACTTTCAAACGAAACAATTCTGGTCGTAATGAACATTCATCCAGAAATGTGCAGGTTAACAGTTTTAAGCCGAGAGCTTTGATGGTGAGAAATCAGAAATTTGAAAATAACCTTGATCCTAAGTTAGAGGAAAGGTTTACTACTTTAAGAAGAAAGCAAACAAATCAAGCCGTTGGGCGAAACAGTTTTCAACCAAATCTCTCAAATGAATCAAATTTTCAAAATCTACATTATCAACAAGTTACTGTTACAGATAGATTCGGAAAACCCAAGACCATGTGGGCCTGGGTTGACCAAACTAACTATGTAAATGTTGAATTACAGGTACGCCCTCGAAGACCTATCAACTCATGGTTTGTTGATAGTGGGTGTAGCCGGCATATGACAGGCAACCATGCCTTGCTTCAAAATTTTAAGCTAAAGAATGGTACACATGTTGCATTTGGAGGAGATGCTGGTGGAAAAATAATTGGTGAAGGAACCGTATCAAATGGGGTTATTAGCTTTGATAAAGTCAACTACTGTGCCCAGTTGAACTTTAATTTGCTAAGTGTATCTCAAATTTGTGTCAAATCGTATTCAACATTGTTTGATGATTCTTTTTGTTACATACTCAAACCAGGTTTCAAGATTGACAATGAATGGGTGGTGGTTAAAGCTCCAAGAGATCGAGATGTGTACAAGCTAGATATGTCTCAGATTGATGGTGAAACCGAAACTACATGTCTCATTGCGCATGCATCGAATGATGAGAGTCAGCTTTGGCATAGACGGCTGGGCCATTCAAACTTCAGAAACATGAACCGACTGGTGACTGGAAATCATGCTGTGGGAATACCGTCAAAGAAATTCTCAACAACTGATCTCTGTCCAGCATGTTTGAAAGGAAAACAACACCGAATGTCTTTTAAGTCCAAGCCAGAAAACTCCATCTCAAAGCCCTTACAGATGTTACACATGGATCTATTCGGACCAACAAATGTTCAAAGCATCGGAAAGAAGTCTTATTGTTTTGTCATCATTGATGATTTTACTAGATTTTCTTGGGTTTATTTCTTGCATGTTAAATTTGAAACTGCTGAGTTGTTAAAAGAATTCATTATCAAAGTTGAAAATCAGTTGGATTGTAGAGTAAAAATCTTGAGAAGTGATAATGGAACCGAGTTTAAAAACTCTAATGTCGAATTGTTTTGTGCAGAAAAAGGAATTGCGCGTCAATTTAGTGCTCCAAGAACGCCTCAACAAAACGGTGTGGCAGAACGGAAAAATCGAACGCTAATTGAAGCAGCAAGATCCATGCTCGCAGATGCCAAAATCCCTATCACATTCTGGGACGAAGCTATTGCTACTGCTTGCTTTGTTCAAAACAGGACATTATTGGTTCAGGATAAACATAAAGCATCATATGAGTTATTGTTTGGAAGAAAACTGAATATTTCATACTTGAAAGCATTTGGTTGTCCTGTATCGATTCTAAATTTAAGTGATCATCTCGGTAAATTTGAGTCAAAATCTGACGATGGATTTTTTCTTGGTTACTCTTCGGTTTCAAAAGCTTATCGTGTTTTTAATAGCAAAACAAACGTTGTTATTGAAACTATTAATGTAAAGTTTTTAGAAAATTCGTTTCCGTAAGTGGCTCATGCTCCCGAATGGTTGTTTGATTTAGATTCGTTATCAAAATCTTTCAATTCTAACTTGTTTGACTTTTCAGGAAAAACGAGTAAAGAATCAGGAGACTTGGGATGTTTCAGTGATGATTCAGATGATGACGAGGACAGTAATCTCAATTCTGAGTATCCGTTCATGTCATTTCATAATCCTGATCATGTGGTATCCAATCAAGCTCCGGGTCCATCTGGTTCTCAAGAAGATCAAGAATCAAACAATTTAGATGATGATGTGAATCCGCAAGTTTCTCCTAATGATGGTGGATCTGTTCAAAATCAACCCTCATCAGATCCGAATGTTGAAGTTGTTCCAGAAACATTTGACTACTTCATCAATTCACCAGAACAAGTTCCTAATTTCACTCCGCATGCTTCTACAATTTTACAAGATCTACCGAATCTGAATCAGTCTAATATGGAGACGCAAGTACAAGGTGATTCAATTCCAACTCACCGAGTTCACAGGAATCATCCTCTTTCTCAGATTATAGGACCTTTGAATCAGCGAACTATGAGAAGTCAGACTGAACATGCAAACGTTTGTCTTTACTCATGTTTTCTTTCTCAAGTGGTTCCAAAGAACATTTCAGAAGCGTTACAAGATAATAGTTGGATTGAAGCCATGCAAGAGAAGTTACTTCAATTTCGCAAACAAGAAGTGTGGAAATTGGTGGACTTACCTGAAGAAGAAAATGCGATTGGTACAAGATGGTTGTACAAAAACAAGCCGGATGAATGTGGCATTGTTGTACGGAATAAAGCCAGACTTATTGCACAAGGTTACACTCAAGAAGAAGGTATCGACTATGAAGAAGTGTTTGCTCCGGTCGCTCGACTTGAAGCTATTCGCGTTTTTCTAGCATATGCCTCTTTCATGAAGTTCAAAGTGTTTCAAATGGATGTAAAAGGCGCATTTTTGTATGGACCAATTACCGATGATGTATATGTCAGACAACCTCCAGGTTTTGAGGATCCTGAGTATCCACATCGTGTATACAAATTGAGCAAAGCTTTGTATGGTCTACATCAAGCTCCAAGGATTTGGTACGAGACGTTATCTAAACATCTGCTGGAACATGGTTTTACAAGAGGTCAGATTGATCCTACTTTATTCATGAAGCGGGAAAATGAGGATCTTCTATGTGTTCAAGTGTATGTGGATGATATCATCTTTGGATCAACAAGTCCATCCATGTGCAAAGAGTTGGAAGAGATTATGAAATCTAGATTTCAGATGAGTTCGATGGGGGAGATTAATTTCTTTCTTGGATTGCAAGTCAAACAGTCAGCTGAAGGAATTTTTATCAACCAATCAAAGTTTGTTGAAAAGTTGCTGAAAAAGTTCAAGATGTAGGATTGCAAGAATATTCGAACGCCATCTGATGTGAATTGCAAGATACAGCCGGATCCAAAAGGCAAATCAGTTGATCAAACACTGTACAGATCAATGATTGGTTCATTGATGTATCTTACTGCATCAAGACCAGACATCATGTATGTTGTATGTGTGTGTGCCAGATACCTTAAAGGGAAGCCGAATCTCGGGTTATGGTATCCTTATGAAGGCAATTTTGAATTATATAGTTATTCTGATAGTGACTTTGGTGGGTGTGCTCTTGACAGGAAATCGACTACGGGTGGATGTCAATTTCTGGGTCTTAGACTTGTTTCTTGGCAATGCAAAAAGCAGATCAACGTTTCTGTATCCACAGCTGAAGCAGAGTATATCGCTGCATCTGTAGGATGTTCTCAAGTTTTGTGGCTACAAAACCAATTGCTTGACTACGGGTTTAACTTTCTCAAAATTCCTATTTACATAGACAATACTGCTGCTATGTTCATTACTGCTAATCCTTTTCAACACTCAAAAACCAAACATATCGAAATTCGATATCACTTTCTCAGAGACAACTCTGAAAAAGGTTTAATAATTTTGATTAAGGTTCATACCGACAAACAACTGGCAGATCTTTTCACAAAACCTTTCTTGTCAGGACGGTTTGAATTCTTAATTCAATCCATAGGGTTAATCAACCATGATTAATTCGATTTTTACAAAAATCAATACAAAATCAGAAAATATAAAAGCCAAAAATATAATAAGTTGATGTCATGTATTGATTCCTTTGTCTTTTTATTTTATTGCATTGTGAATGTGCATAAAAAAGAAAAAGAACACAAAAAGAAAGAAAAAGAAAAGCAAAAGAAAAAGAAATTAATGTCATAAGAATCTATATTGCAAAAAGTGAGAAATGATAGTTACACTAGACATTATTTGTTTCATCATTTTTATAATAAAGACTGATGAATGTTAATTGATGTGCGAGACAGCTCAGGCATTTAGACTGAAAAAGTAAGTTCATTGTTGACAAATCTAAACTTAATGATCTTTGTGTTAAGTTCCTTTGCTATACATGTCTAAATATTTATCTTTGGATGCATTGCTTGTGATGATAGTTGTTCATAATCGGGTAACGATGCAATCTATTCAGTGTGATGAACCGCATCGTGAGCTTCTTTGTTGTGGTATCCACAGACCTGAAGTCTCACACGAAGTCTCTTTTGAGCTTCAAGGTGCAGCAAAAGATTCCCAAAGATGGAACAAAAAGAGTCCCAAATGTGGGCCATTACCAAACCAAAATTCCAAAAAGGAATTCAGAAGATTCCCAAGGGGAACGTTAGGAAATGAAAAATTCCAAAAAGGAATTCAAAAGAAGTCCCAAAGTGGACCAAATCCAGATAGAACCCGATTCCACACTGTTTATGATAGTAAGTGACCAGGTTTTTGTGCAATATGCATTCAAGTGGTGGTTGATGAGGAAATATGTTGACATATGTATTCATCAGGGTCACATTAGTCATTTTAATCGAACCTTAATTTCATCATGATACTGAATAAGTAAGTTTGTCAATTCGAGCTAATTGGTATGTTATCATATCTTCACTCAATCTAACATAAGTCAAATGTCTATTCAAAACTTGCAAAACATGTTCAGATAATGTGTGGAATGATCTCACTGCGATATATTTATTCATTGCATTGCATATGTATTAACTTAAAAATTTCAAGAAATTTCAAGTGACACATCGACATCCTTTTTAAACTTAAAAATTTCAAGAAATTTCAAGTTTAGGGGAAGAATAATTGAAGAAGAAAAATATTTTAAAAAAGTCAAAAATTGTTGAAATAAGTGTGTTGAATGTAAGGATCATGTGGTTAATGAAAGCAAATGTATTGGATGTGTTAAAAACAAACCTAAGGTCTTGTGATTTGTTTTTTTAGAAAATTGCTTCGGGATATAGAAATATTGGTTGTGCAAAAACATTTTTGTGAGAAAAATCAAAGAAAATGAAAAAGGGATTTTATGTGAATTAATTTGTTGCTCTAAATTCTATTTTTGATTATTTAATTTGACAAACCCTAATAAGGATGTCTTGTCTAATTAATATGTCGAGAATGTTTGCAGGTGCAATAAATGCAGTTGAAAAGTCAACAGACAAAGAAAAAGTGGAAAAATCTGTTAAGTGTTGCAGCCGGGTGAAGGCATCACTGTTCAGCCGGGTGACTGAATGATAGGTAGCCGGGTGAAAGAAGGAATTGATGCCAGGTGACAAAAGTTGTAAGTTACTATACGGCCGGGTGATGAAGTTTTTGACACCGTGCAGCCGGGTAATAGAAAGAAGATTCTATACTACCGTGTAAGTGAAAACACTGTGTTGCCAGGTAAGTATGGCAACTGTACAGCCGGGTGATGAAAGAAGCTGTCACTGTGCAGCCGGGTAACGAACATGAAGTCATTGTGTTGCCGGGTGGATTATAAGGAGTCTAATGTTCAGCCGGGTGATGGTAAAACCAAAACAAAGGTGTAGTTGTTCCTTACTTGAACCGTCTCTACAGTACTTGACCCGTCTAATAGATTTACATGTAAATGTTGACCCGTCCCAAGGTTGTGACACGTCCCAAAGTTGTGACCCGTCCCAACAGTACTTGACGCGTCCCAACAGTACATGACCCGTCCAATATATTGACCCGTCTCTTTAATTTTGACCTAATTCTTAAGCCGGCTGAACAACATATATATACCCGCCTTTTCTCAAACATTATCACTTTTCACAAACACTTTCAAGCAAATCCCCTGTACTTCAAATCGTCCATATCATATTCAATCGTTGATTCTATAACAAGTTTTAGTGATTGAATAAGGTATATTCTATGTGTTTCGACAATGTTAAACCTACTGATTGATCGTAAAAACAAAATGTTGATGATGAACAGTAATTGGACTTTGAATCGACACTTTGATTGTGTGTGTTAAAACTTAAATCGAGTGTTGTAATAGGTGTAATAACTGTAAATCACCAAGTTTCATCTATTAATTTACATCAAATCACCTGAAATCGACTGTATCAAATGGAAATTTTAAACTCTGTCGAACCGCCATTGATGAACCATTGAGAAGTTCATGTCTTTGATGTTACATGATGAATCATTTGAAATTGATTGATTAACTGATGTTAAAATGAACTGAAACATGTCACATAACTTCATTGTGCAAATTACAAATTTGTACTCAAGGTTTTAAGCTGTTAAGTGTTGTTGAACAAAATGATAATTATCAGTTTGTTGAATTAACTTGGGTGATAAATATCTGTGTGATTTGTTACATTGTCTCTTTATGTTTAAATTCTTATGCAAATTTGTTATTTGTGAATGAAAAAGTCTAACACATGTGTCTTGTTTTTGTCAAAACAGATGAATGATCTTAAGTTTGAGCCCAACACAATCTTGTTGCTATATTGGATGAATCTATACCAGAAGCTGAAGGGTATAGAGATATGATCAGATTCTTGAGAAGAACAAAATATGTGTATGCATTGTGTGCCAAACCCATTGTGTATGCAAGACTCATTAAGAGTTTCTGGAGGACTGCTGAAGTGATCACTGATGAAGCTGGTGTATCCGTGGTTAGAGGAGACATTACCAGACAGTTACAGTTAACTGTGTCTGAAGAGTCCATCCAGACTGCATTGAGGATTGATGAAGAAGAAGTTGGTGCTCCAGATGAACTGACAACTGCTGAATGTCAGACATGTTTTATCAATATGGGACATCCTCCCATATTCCCAAACAACAGTTTGTTAGAGCTAGACTAGGAAAGCAATGGAAGCTACTATGCTATGTCATCCAGCAATGTATGTCGAGGAGGAGTGCTGGTTTTGACAATTTTCCATCAGATATTGCATCCCCAATAGCTGCAATAGCGATGAATAGACCATTTAACATGTCAAAGTGGATTATGAAGGGATTCATATTCAATTTGGTGAAGGGCAAAAGATTCAAGTTTCTGATGTATCCAAGATTTCTGCAATTTTTGATCAACATTGCACATCCTGGGATAAGAGAAGAAGGTTTTGAAGGAGGGATACTATATACTGAAGACATGAATGCTCTATCTTACCGAAAGATGAGTATTGGGAATGTAGAGAATGTTCAAATGTTTGACTATATGCGAGATATAGCAAACAATGAAGAAAATATTGAAGAAGTTTATCATCATATATCGCAAGGAGAAGTTGGGAACCCATCAGATCTTGTAGATGAGATTCCAAAAAATCTACTTGATGATGATGAGTACAATGCTCGTCATCCAGAAGAAGAAGATAGTAGTTCTGAATCAGAAGAAGAAGAAGTATCTGGTGATGATGATGATAGTGAGGGAGATGATGGAAATGATGATTCTTCTGCTGATAATAGTGCTGAATCAGTTTGTGAGGAGGCAGAACATGAAGAAGAAGAGATGAATGTTGAGGGTTTTGAATCTGTTGATGTAGAAAAAGAAGAAGAAGTAGTTATGATTGAAGTTCCTAGGGATATCACAGTCCACTATTCTAGATCACGACGATCTAAGACTGTGGTTGAGCCTACATTGGTGGAGGAACCGAATGTTGTTGAAGAAGCGAGTGTGCCTGAACAGATTGATATTGTTCAGATTGCACAAGAACTGATGGCTGAGGTGGAGACTATGGCACAGGCAGTTGATGATGCTGATGCTGGTTTCACTCATTCTGAACCAGTAGATGTTCCCACAACATCATCTCCTGCAACTACACAAATTGAACAACCTATGGAGTCTTCACCAAAATTTGTTTCAATTGATGTGCTAGTAGAAAAAGATAAAGAGATTGAAAGGTTAAAGAAGTTGGTAGAGGATCTGAAGAGTGAAAATGAGTTATTAAAGGCTTCAAATGAACGTAAGAAGGTGAGACTGACAGAGTTTAGAGAAAGAAATCTGAAGAATATGAAGGTTTTCCAAGAACTTGATGATGAATATAAGAAACTCAAAGATGATTACAAAGAGCTTTATGCTGAATGTAATACTTTGAATGCTGAGAAAGAGATGTTGGAGAAATGGTTAGAAGAAGCTGAACCAAAAAGGTGAGGGCCTCCATCCGACAAAGACTTTTCTGACGAAGTTGTAGAAGTGACCGAGCCTTCAAAGAAGATAAAAGTTTATTATACTAGATCACGAGGATCTAAGGCTTTGGGTGAAAAGATTGAAGCACCAATTCCTTTTCCCGATGATGCTGCTGATGTTGATGTTCATGACAAAGCGGTGGGAAAACGCAAACTGGATGAAGTACCGGAGATTGTAAAAGAAGATGAGCGTTTAAAGAAAGCTAGAATTGAAGAACAGTTCAAGTTGAGCCGGTTCAAGCTGAAACTGTACAAGAAACTGAAGTGCCTGAGATTGTTAAAGATGATGTGGTTGTAAAGAAAGCAAGAATAGAAGAAGCAGTTCAGTCTAAGCCGATTCAAACTGAGACTGCACCTACAATCGAAGCATTGGAGGACTTGGATGAAGTTGATTTCACAGAATCTGAACTAGAAACAAATGTTGGTGAAGATATACCATATGATCTGGATGAAAGGTTTGCATACTTGGAGAAGATGAAATATAATCCTGTTTATTTGAATGGACTTACAGTCAGTCAAATAAACGAGGAATATGAAAAGTGTGTGAATGCTCAGGATCGGGTGGAAAGTGATACGAAAGAATTTGTTGTAGAGCCTGGTGAGTGGACACCTCTTCAGGAAAGTCTGAACATTGATGATCTTCCTCCAGAAGAATTATATCATCAAAATCCTGAAGAGATGACATCCATAGACATGCGCCAGTGGCTACAGTCAAGGAATTATCCTTACAAGACGTTGAAGAGATTAAAGAAAGAATCCTTGAAGAAAGTTGTGGTGAGCTTTCAGAAATCAGAAAATATGCATAATCGTATGCTCTTTTTGGATTACAACAATCCACAATACTTTGAACTAACCAAACGGTTCAAAGTACTTGAGCCTAAAGAGATACCACTAATGGCGTTGCCAGAAGATGCACATAAGAAGAGGAAATAGCTGATAGACATGTTTCCTAGCGAGATGAAATCATACCACATTCCTATGGACGTACGCGAGTCATGGCACAAATCTGCCACAGCAGGTGATATCGTCAGATCACTGCTTAGCAAAGGTCAGTCCGTTGCTGACTTATTGGACTCGATGATCGTACCGGAAAAAATCCAAGGATGTGAAGATTATTGCATGGAAGTATGATGAGATCTTTGATGCATTTTTGATTAAGAGAGTGAACGGTTTATGCGATGCTTATCATTACTATTCAAGTATTTTCAAGTTTCCGGTTCAAGACTTGAAAGAACTGCACAAGCTAAGGTTGATCAATCACACACGAGTAGAACGTGGTGATAAGTGTGCAATGTTATTGGATGCTGGGATTAGCCACATGCCAAAGTTCTTGGAGTTTCGGGGACAACAAGAAGATACTGCATACTTGAAGAATAAGAAAAGGAAGCAGAAGAAGTTGATTTTGGATGATATGTACTTGGATGAGTTTTCTGATGAATATTTTGACAAGGTGACAAATCCTGGCTTGAAGGTATTTGATGGTTCGCAAACGACTAAGCCTATTCTGAAGTTCTTTTATCATGAAGAAACTTATGAGTTGAAGTTGGTACGAAACTTGGATGATTGGGCTCAAGACATGATCACTTTGTTTAGTACGTTTGAGCTCAAACTGCTGCATCCATCTTACATTGATCATTTGCGCAACCACAATATGGAAAAGATAAGATCCAGTTGCTGAAGCTGACAGACGATTGTTCGAGATAATGATTGAAGTGATCGGTGCTGCAACTGAGAAAATCCGATTAAGGAAAGCATTACTTAATGCTGACCTTGTGAAGATTGACATACCAGAGATTGAGTATATGAGAGTTACGTCTAAGGGTACTTTGGAAGTACGGGCCAAAGGAAAGAAAAGGCCGTACGAATTTTATGCTAATATTGATTTTGCAGGTATTACCTTGGACACTCTGAAAAGAATGGCGACTAGTGACATCATCACAAACGAGTCTAAACCGAGACAAGCTGTGATCACTGAGAAGTTCAAGTTGTGCATTGAAGAATCTTTGAAAGAACAAGAAGAACATAAAGGAAAGCCGTTGCTGAAGCTCAAAGAAGAACCTGAAGACTTTTGAGAGATTGAAGCCGAAAAGCTAAAGTGTTGAAAGCTGAAGAATTTTTTATTAAAGTCCAAAGTTAAATCTTAGGGGGGTGTACTGTTAGGGCTCGTTTCTGTTAGAAGATTTACTTTGTACTTTGTTTATACAAGTTTGTATAGTTTAGGGTTAATTTTGTATTTTCCCTAAAGTGTTGATGGATAAAGCATGTTGCTAGAGAATGTTAGAGAGGGAGTCTAGATCACAACTTACACACTAGAGAGAGAATTGTGTGTGTGATTGTATTCTCCTGCACATTGTACTACAACGAATTTGCTTTGATCATCAATACAAGAGAATTATTTAGTAATGGATTGTGTTGTTGATTGAATTGTGTGTTTGTACTTAGATCATTCTGATTTGCAGCAATATCGATCCAATTGAACCTATCAATTACTTAGCAAAAGTAGTTAGTTTATTTATGTATTTCCTTTCTTGTATTCATGACCATTCAAATCATCAACTATATTGATGGTTTTGTGCAATGGTGAAAAAAACTTGAGGTTATAATACCTTAATGCTTGACTATACATGACAATATAAATAAATATATATATATATATATATTACTCTCTTCTAACCATTATTTAACCTAATCCATGGTTAAATATTATGTGTCTCATATAGGCCATTAACTGGGCATTAAACTGAGTTTTCAAGACTGGATGGGGGTCGAGGGCTAAATTTTACAGGGGTCGATCGAGAATTTAACATATAAAAACCAAAAAAAAAATCGCAGGGGGAGCGGGCGCCACCCACCCTCTAAGGGTGGGTACGCCCCTGACAAGAACTCGATCTCGTTGTTATTTCTCTTGTTTCAACACAGTCGCTCAACAACGAAATCCCGCACACACACAATAATGGCAGTTTTTTTTGTTTCACGTCCAAGAATCTGGTATGGTGGGAAGGGGGTTTGAAAATCAGATCTGTGGTATGATGATGTTGAAACTGACACGATTGTGTAGGGTGGTTATGTTAGATGGTTATAGTGAATGGGTTATTTTTGGTTCGAGGTTTTGGTTTCAGTTTGTTGTTCTTTGGAAGTGTAGGTAAAACAGATCTGAGTTTTATTGGTTTGTGAAGTGTTTTTGGTTTTGAATGAGTTCAGGTTAAAGAAACTTTGAAATTATTTCGGAATCGTTTTGATTTAACAGATCTGAACTCAAATTTGATATTTTTTTTATCGGCAGATCTGGTAAATGGGTGAGGTTGTGGCTGTGTTTGGTTTGGTTGGTTTTGGTTGTAGAACTGGGTAGAGTTTTATATATATATATATATATATATATATATATATATATATATATATATATATATAGGGGAGGGTTCTTTTAAGAAGACTAATTATTGCAAGAAGATTAAGAAGTAATCTAGACCATTCATTTGTTTTTGAATCTTAAGCATATAAAATAAATAAAAGGGGTATGATGGTAACATTAAAATTTTATCTCTCTAATTAATTACTTCTCTTTCCAATTTAAAAATTAGTTAGTTCATCTTCTATTTTCAATAATTAAATATTATCTAATAAGATAATTAAAATAATTATTATACTTCACCTGTAAGAAATTACATCTCATTCATTCTCGATTAAATAGTTGAAACTATTATCCTTCACATGTAATTAGTTTTATTCAACATGAAATGAAATTTATCTTACACATAAAGTAATTTATGCTACACACATTAAAAAGTATGGTTTGACATTTATCTTACACATAAAGTTATTTATCCTACGCACATTAAAAAACTGTGATTGTCAGTTCTAGACCATTTTCAGCCTACACATATGTGGGTACCTCCGTATATACATACATAAAACTATCATAACTACACATACACATATGTAGTGTACGTAAACATCTTTACCTACCATATGTAGGTATCAAATTTGGTTTTTATTTGACGTAAAACAAAAATTACCTATATCTTTTATCACAATTTAAATGACGAGAATGTTCAAATTAAACATTAAGGTGCATGCATAATTACATCATAACTATCCTACATTCCTACACATACCAAAACTTAAACTTACACATGATAAAATACATCTTTACCTACCATATGTATGTATCAAATTTGGTTTTTATTTGACATAAAACAAAAATTACATGTATTCTTTATCACAATTTAAATGACGAGAATGTTCAAATTAAACATTAAGGTGCATGCATAATATTACATCATAGCTATCCTACATTCCTACACATACCAAAACTTAAACTTACACATGTTAAAATAAATCTTCATTAACTAAAACAAACATTTAACTCCTCTCATTTCTTTAATTAATTACGTTAAACTCAACTTATCGTGCACATAACCTACCCGGCTTATGAAACAATCCTACACATGAACTTCATTTGTCGAAGCATATCCTATTTATTTCCTTTACCTCTATAGTCAATAAAACGGATAACAATATAAGATTATACATAAAAAAAACATCCTCCAAATTTATATACACTTGTGCACAATCATAGAAAATATTAAACATGAATAATATCTAAATAACTTACGGTGTGTAGGAAATTCCCATGCGCTCAGTTTTTAAAACACTCCAATACACTAACAAAAATTTAAAAAAAAATATGAGATAAGGCTAATGCTAGTAATATGGAGGATGCATATTACGATGTCTCCTTTATTATTAGAGGATGCATGAATCAGTTGTTGATCTTAATTATGAGATAAGGCTCATGCCAATAATATGAATATGAATGCTTAAGTCTTCCTAATTAAGGAATGTTATTTTGGAATAATGAGTAACAAAAGATAATGATCGTGATTTAATTATGGGAATGAGAGAGTCAAAGAATTGTTTGGTAAATTACCTAAACTACCCATATCCATACAAACCATATTCTCAATAGTTTATATAATTACCAGATTACCACTATTAATTTGAGACATTGATCAATTATATAAATGGTCTAGATCTCTTCTTTATCTTCTCGCATTTATTTAGTCTTCTCATTTGAACCTCCCTCTATATATATATATATATATATATATATATATATATATATATATATATATATATATATATATATATATATATTGCGTTTTGGTTATGGGTAGGGGTTGTGTTAAATGATTTTAGGGTAAGGTTGATGGAATGGGTTTTGTTTTCAGGTAACAAGAGGTAGATTCGCAAAGATTTGGGTGATTTCGCAAGGTAGTATCTCAAAAGCTAAATCTAGTTTCACAAGTTTTCGAAACGGTACTTTCGTAATATTTCCGAAACAGTACTTTCGCAATGGTTTTGAACTTTCGTTCAGGTAGTTTGCGAAACTAGTTTGCGAATGGTTTTCAACTTTCGCAATGGTTTTGAACTAGTTCAAATCTGCAGATTGGCAAACTAGTTTCGCAAATCTGCAGATTTGAAGATCTGAAGAACACCGAGAACACACACAACTATGTGTGAGAGAAAACACTTCAGATCTGAGATTTTCTTAGATTTTCATGTGTGAATCAGCTTGTAGATCACAAATATGTTGTTGAAATCAAACAGATCTGATGATTGTTGATGTATATCTGATGAGTTTGAACTCAGATCTGGTTTCTCTCTCTAAAACCCATCAAATCTACTTTCTCTCTCTCTACAGTTTCTTCTTAAATCTCTAATAATCAGCTTCAATCTTCAACAAAATGATTCAATTGGATCTCTATTAGGCTCTTATACCATATTGTTAGTCCCAATCACCTTTGAATCAGTGTTTTGGTGAAGATTTGTGGATCAAATGACAAAATATGATGATTAATATTGAAGAACACTCAAGAACACTTAATAAAATCTTCAATTTGATCTATAAAAGGAATTGCATCAGATATTACAAAAGTGGAAACCCCAATTCTTTGCTCATTCAAGCTCTCTTTTTTTAACCCTAATTGCCATTTACTATTTATAGCCTAATGACACTTTGGACTAATGACAATTAGGACCCTAGACTTAGACTAAAACATGACAAATAATAAATAATACAAATAAACCCTAATGTTTAGTCTAATATATATTTTATCATTAAGACAAAATATATATATATATATTACATAAAATACTAAAAAGACGAAAACGATTATATATATTTTGTTGACACAAAATATATTTATTAACTTTAAACTTCGTCGCCTTCAACGTCTTGTCTCTAATCATCATCCCGAACGCTTCGTGTTGACTTTTGTGTTGACTTTGACCGTTGATGTTGATTTTTGTTGACTTTGACTGTGTTGATAATATTAGACTAAACTTCAGGTCCAACAAAAGCCCAATCAGGTATACTTGGATGGACTGATAGTTACACAAATTTCTGAAGAATATGATAATTGTGTGGCAGCAAAAATCTCAATGCCTATGGATCCTGGTGAGATTATAGTTGAGCATGGCAAGTGGCATCCGATACAAGAAAGCCTAAATATCGTTGACTTACCTCCTGAGGAATTACACCATCCAAATCCCTATGATATGGGAGCTTCACAAATGAGCTCATGGTTACAATCAAGGAACTATCCATATAGAAGCTTAAAAAGATTGAAGTCCGATTCGCTAAGGAAACTGGGGAAAAGCTTCAAAGGCCCAAAGAAGATGCATAACAGAATGTTCATACTTGATTTCCACAACCCTCAATATCTTGAGATCTCAAAGAAGTTTAGAGTGTTGGATCCAAAAGAGATTTCGTCAATGGCTAGATGAGATGTTCTCATATAGAGGAAAGACCTAATAAAGATGTTTCCAAGTGACACATGTGCGTATGACGTGTCAATTGGCACAAGTCAATTATGGAACAAATCTAGGAGTATGGGAGATTTGGTCAGGTCCTTATTACAAAAAGGACAATCAGTTGCTGAAATGTTGGATGCAATGATTGTTCCTGATATATCTAAGGAGGTGATGATGATTTCTTGGAAATATGACGAAGTTTTTGTTGCATTCCTGATAAAGACAGTGAATGGAATTTATGATGTGTATCACTACTTCACAAGCATAATCAGACTACATGTTCAAGATTTAAAGGAGCTTCGCAACTTGCCTCTGATCAATCACACAAGAGCTGAATGAGGACAACAATTCTTGACATTATTAGATGCTGGAATGTCAAGGATGCCATAATTCTTGAGTACGATATGTGATCAAGAAGGAAAGGCATACTTTTATGAAAAAAGAAAGAAAAAGAAGTCAATCATCTCTGATGAGAAATACTTGTTAGATTTTTTAGACGAACACTTTGAAAAAGTTACAAGTCCTGGTATTAAAGTTATTTATAGCTCTCAAATATCTAAGCTGATTCTGGAGTGTTTCTATCACTAAAACACATTTAATTTGAAGCTGGTGAGGAACCTAGATGACTGGGATGAGGATATGATTACACTATTCAGAGTGTTTGAGCCTGTTGACTATTTGTTTCGTGACAACATCTTGTAATAGTTTAGTTTTTTTGTTTGATTATCATTGTAAACATTTTTAGTATGTCATTTGAGGTTGTGACACGCCTAGGTCTCGCGTACAAGGTGTCGCATGACACCTAGGGGCGAAACCTAGGTGTCACACGAAACCTATGTGCGAAACCTAGGTGTCGCATGTGTAACATCTGCCCAAAACCCGAACTCGGATCCATTGTTCTGTTTCTATTTATTGTATTTAAATCATTGTGATGAAACATTCGTTATTAATACAAATATATGTGTCGGAATTTTATTTTATATAATCTTTAATAACAACCGAATTACTAATTAATTACTAAATTCAAAAACTTAATCTTAAAGTATATAAATTGTATTTTACAAAAGAGATTTTATAAATATTAATCAACATAAGTACTATTAAGTCTTAAAATAGCTTTTCAACGTCAAAAATAACGTAATGATATAAAAATGTCATTTATTTAAACGTTACGAGTTAATGGGGTTAAGTCGGTTAGTTAAAATAAATACTTAATTAACTTTGTGCCAAAATTGTCATTTCTCAAACTTATAACAAAACTTATATTAGCTAATTAATGCCTTTTGAAACTCAAGGGAGCTAAACTCTAAATTTTTATTAAATCCAACCCCCTACCCCATGCGACCCGTTCTTCCGACAGTTTTAAAAACCCAGCCATTTGGCCGGAATGTCCAACTCTGGCGAGTTCGAAAACGTGAGTTTTGGTGAGTTTTAACCAAAAAACTGGTAAAGTCATCCTTACCCAATACTCGAACGCATGGTCTATGTTATTCGCACTATCATGCTCAAATCACCATGTTTAATTCAATTTTCCGAATGCTCGGTTTCAATCAAAACCCATTAATCCCAATCAACTCTAAACGCTCGAAATCAATGAATGAAGTTAACTAAAATGGTCATTTTAATGTTTAGAATCTGTTTGCAACAATTAATCGAGCTTTAAACACCGAATTAAAACCCAATTAATCCTAATTATCTCGCAAACTATCTCGAACCCATTCAACAGTTTTTAGCCAAAACCAATCCAATTCAACCGACCCACACACTCTCCTAATTCAGCAGGAATCATCAAGAACTCGATATGTAATTCAGCAGGAATCATCAGGAGTGATTCTACAAGTGCATTTGCATTTTAACGGCCTCTAGATGCCATTTCAATTCTCTAGTAGCGCATTTTTTTCTTCACTTCAATTGATCTTATTTGTCCGAAATCAACTAAGTTATTTATGTTAAAATAATCCTTATCATCTATTGATCAAAAGCCCTAAGATTACTTGTTCTATTGTTATCAAATTTGTGATCAATTAGTTGATTTTAGTTTCTAGGTTTTATACAAATTTAGGGGATTTCTTACTTAAAATGTTAAAGACCATTAAAAAACCATTTCAAATAACAAAAACAGATTTGGTCTGATGGTTAGTGCAGGTTGTTAGTCTTTGTTTCACTAATTACCATAACATAAGCACTTGTCTTTCTAATATATGATATGTAATATGTTAAATTTTATAAGTTATAGTAAAACATGATTTTATATAACTTCATTTTATAAATCTTATGTTTACAAATACTTTAAGAATGCATTTTAATACTTATGAAACATATACAAACTATTATAAAATAATAGGTTGTAAAAATAAGACTTTTATATGGATTTTGTATGCTTTAAAGTGGTGGTTAATGTTTTAAAGCGTTTCTAATAAATTTAACATATTTTTGACATTATATAAATTGTTGTTAAAAATATGTTATTAAAATTTCTATTGTTTGACAAAATAAGTATTATTACTAATTCTATCGGTTCTAATAAAGGATATTATATATTATAATCGAATAAAGAGAAATCCCGAAATCCCAACTCTAAACCTAGAATTTCAATTTCCTTAGAATCCTATTGTTCCTATTCTAGTTTTCTTTACTATATGTTTACTAAGCTAGGATTCTCATTTACTTAGGTGATTATAGTATTTTGGGAAATCCTCAGTTATATTTAGACTATTTGCTATTTATTTCGAGCTTTTTACTTTTACGTTTTGGGTCCGAAATATGTGTTCTATTACAATGCAACGCTTTCTAATTTTCTTTCAATTTTCAAAAGAGATCATACAAATGTGTTAGTCTTGTTGTAGCATGATGCAGTCTTATGTGATAGTTTAAAGTAGTATCATTACTTGGTAATCCCACCGGTACAATGTTAGCGCCAATGGTTTGACAAACCCACCTACTTTTACAACAACGATAGGCGATTTAAACCCGGCCATTCAATTACAAATACAATTACAATGTTACAAGTTGCTACCCAATGTTACAAGTTGCTATACTGTGTTTCTATGCCATCTCCTAAGTTGCAAAATAATTATTGATAACTAATATATCGAGACGGTTAGGTGACGGTTCCTTGAAAAGTTATCTTTAATTAATACATGAGTTGGTTCCTCATGATAAATGGCTACAAGTTATATTACAATGATGGTTTTCAATGTGTGTTAAAGGGGTCATGAATGAGAATAATATGAAATTGCTATACATGTAAGGTTGCGCAACATATTTATAATGATCTCAGATTTCTATACTACTATTTATCAATAGTGGTTTACTCACTAGCTTTTATAACTAACTATATTTTTCACATATTTCAAGTGTTGCATGAGATTGACTATTTATTCAAGACATATTTCAAGTGTTGCATGAGATTGATTTTATGACTATTTATTCAAGATATAGCCAACTTTATTTTTAAAATATTTTTTTTTCATTTGGTGTCATAACTTCTGTCACACCCCAAAAATCGTCGCAACGGAAAGTCACGATATCGTGGTGTAAGGAGCGAAGTTGGCACCCATTAATTATAAATCAAACATCCACATTAATTTAAAAGGTAATTAAAAGTGTTAATGTTGATACGTCAACATCCCACAATTTTTCATTAAGAAAATAAACTACGATATTGTCTTAATAAAGCGTAGATTGTTTGAAGTAAAGACAAACAAATTTTTAAACAAAGCGGTCCCAAAACATATAAACCAAATGTGGAGTTTGTAGTTCAAAAACTATCATTCCAAAAATTCCCATGCCCATCAATTTGTACCTGAAAAACATGTAAAAACTGAGTCAACATAAAGTTGGTGAATTTTCGGGTTTTAATCAAAGTAAAGTCATTTTTCATTTACAATAGATATGCTTGGCTTTGAGACATCAACATGACCGTCAAGGGTTTGCAAGGCCCAAAGACAAATGAATCATCAAGTCATGAGTTCATAATCAAACCAAGAAATGAGGTTCCCTCACAACATGTCAATAACTTCTGTTTTTCACAAGACGGTTAACACTTAATGGGATATTAACCATGTTTTTCACAAGTAACTTATTAATCATGTGTAATTATATATCTAACATATTGTCACATAAAAAAAATCATATTTCATATATTTTTCATACAAATCACAATATTAGTTAAACATGTCAATTTCAAACATTTTCGGGAAAGTTTTTGGGTCACGGAAAGCAACTCAAAACTCGTATTTTCGTCATTATTCTTATAAATATTTTTATATCAGTAGGTTAACTTAAAAATAAGTCCAAAGTTTTTGATCCAAATCAGTTTACAAAAATATTACGTTTTTGAGTCGAAAATCATCGTTTTCGGCTTTTCCGGGTACATAGTTTGCTCGTTTTTGGGTTTTAACTTTAAGTTTTTGTACCAAACTTTAAATCTCATATTTTTACATAAAAATACACTTAAGAATCTGTGAAAATGATATTTTGACATATTTTACATTTTTAAGCAAGAATTGGTGCGTTTTACGCGTATTTTTGTACTAAAACCGTTATTTATAAGGTTTAAATCATTTCTTTCTTATAAGACATTTAAAATACTTATTTTATAAAGTTTATAAATCTTTAAAAATATGTTTTAACTCAGAATATAAATATTTTTTAAATCCTTTGCAAAATGTATAAAAGTTACATTTAAGTTGTTTTAAACTTCAAGTATCATATATCATTACTTGCATCAATATTTTATACATCTAAAAACAATTTTTCACTTTAAGAAATCATGTATTTTATCATATCATAATCATCATAACAAAATACTTATTATAATTACATCTAGCAATTTCTTAACAAATATGTAGCAAGTTTTTCACAAAAATAACATCTTCCAATTTCATGTCATATGACTACATTTTTGTAAGTATTTTCCCAACACTTTTTTATGGTATACATAATCATCTAGTGACAATATTATCTTAACTTCATTAAAACACCTTTGCATGTCAAGATCTAACCTTTTTAAGTGCTGATAGGTTCAATTGGATCGATATTGCATCAAATCAGAATGATCAAGGTACAAACACAACAGTTCAATCAACAACACAATCCATTACTAAATAATTTTCTTGTATTGATGATCAAAGCAAATAGTTGCAGTACAATGGTGCAGGAGAATACAATCACACACAATTCTCTCTCTAATGTGTAAGCTGTGATCTAGACTCTCTCTCTCTCTCTAACATTCACTAGCAACATGCTTTATGCATCAACACTTTAGGGAAAATACAAATATAATCCTGAACTATACAAACTTGTATAAACAAAGTACAACGTAAATCTTCTAAGATTTAACTTTGGACTTTAATAAAAAATTCTTCAGCTTTCAACTCTTTTGCTTTTGGCTTCAATCTCTCAAAAATCTTCAGGTTCATCTTTGACCTTCAGCAACGGTTTTCCTGCATGTTTTTCTTGTTCTTTCATAGCTTCTTCAATACATGACTTGAACTTTGCAGCAATTATAGCTTGTCTCGGTTTGGACTCATTTGTTATGATGTCACAAGCTGCCATTTGTTTCAAAGTTTCCAACGTGATACCTACAATATTAATGCTAGCATAAAATTTGTACATCCTTTTCTTTCCTTTGGCTCGTACTTCTAAGGTACCCTTTGAAGTAATTCTCATGAAATCTTTCTCCGGTATTTTGATCTTCACAAGGTCAGCATTGAGTAATGCTTTCCTTAATCAGATCTTCTCAATTGCAGCACCGATCACTTCAACCATTATCTCAAATAATCTTCTGTCAGCTTCAGCAACTGGATCCTTCATCTTCTCCATTTTGTGATTGCGCAAATGATCAATGTAAGATGGATGTAGCAGTTTGAGCTCAAATGTACTAAAAAGAGTGATCATGTCTTGATCCCAATCATCCAAGTTTCGTACCAACTTCAGCTCATACGTCTCTTCATGATAAAAGAACTTCAGAATAGGCTTCGTCTTTTGTGAACCATCAAATACCTTCAAACCAGGATTTGTTACTTTGTCGAAGTACTCGTCTGAAAATTCTTCTAAATACATATCACGAAGTATTAACTTCTTCCGCTTCTTCTTCTTGGAATCCAAATATGCTTTGTCTTCTTGCTGACCATGAAACTCCAAAAACTTGGGCATGCGGCTGATCCCAGCATCCAATAACATTGCACACTTATCACCACGTTCAGCTCATGTATGATTTATCAACCTCAGCTTGTGCAGTTCTGTTAGGGTTATTTCCTTGTTAAGATTTACTTTGTATTTTGTTTATATGTTTGTATAGTTTAGGGTTTATTGTGTATTTTCCTTAAACTTGTATTTTGTTGCTATAAGCATGTAGTGTGTGTGTGTGAGGAGGGAGGCTAGATCACTTTTACACTGTTAGAGAGAGAATTAACTGTGTGTGATTTTGTTTCTCCTGCACTTGTACTACGAATTGCTTTGATCATCAAATATACAAAGAGAATTATTAGTATGAATTGTGTTTGTGATTGAACTGTTTGTTTGTGCGTGTTATTCTGATCATTTGAGTGATATTAACGATCCAATTGAACCTATCAATTGGTATCAGAGCTTTCGGTATCGTGTTCTTCGCTGTTCTTAAGCAAAACACATCAATATTGCTCAAAATATCATGATCTGAATGAATTGTTCGTGTTTTTAGTTGTGATTTATCATCGCAATCACTCCTATACACAACGATTGTGCAGATTCCTTCAGATTATCATCAGATCTGAGGAATTTTGAAGAAAGAAAAATTTACTGTTCAATCGAATTTTGCTCAAATTTGATCATGTTTTGGATTGATTGATATAAGGGATTGATAATCGGACTATTTCACAGCTTGTGTGTGAATTTTGGACAAATTGGACAAGTTTTAGACAAAACCCAGAAAATTCTCATGGAGAAAATGATGAACAGTAAGAACTTGGTTGAAGATTAACTTGCCGGGTGATTATTTTGACTTAGACAATTTCCTTGGACTTAGATTTGAGAAGAAATTAGATCCTGTACTGCCGTGTAAGGGAATTTGTTCTAGACGGGTGAAGAATTTGACTTGAAAAAGTGCTACTGTTCAGTCGGGTGATACACTGTTGTGCCGGGTTAAAACACTGTTACGCCGGGTGAAGAACAAAAGTCAGCCGGGTAATCATCAACTGTGTTGCCGGGTAAACAACTCTGCCGTGTGATCGAGTACTGTTCAGCCGGGGAAGCTTTTTACCGTGTCAAGATTCTGCCGGGTCAAAGACTTATTGCCGTGTGAAGTTTTTCTTGTTGCCGGGTAACTGTTCATCCGGGTGAAGAACAAAATTATTACAACTGTTGAGCCGGGTAACTGTTCTGCCGTGTAAAGACTTTTTCCTGCCGGGTGAAGAACAAAGACACTGTTTAGCCTGTTGAAGAAGGATTTTCACTGTTTTGCCGTGTGACTCATTTTAGTTGTTTTTTAATACTTGTTTCTTATCTTGTCTTTAATTACTTGTCTTTATTTTAGTATTTTAATCATTTCTTTTCAAAAATTTACAAAAAACCAAAAATATTTTCTTTAAAAAATTGTTTAAAATGGCTCCTACTGATGATTCTGATAACCGTGTTCCTAGACTTTTGAATCGTGCAGATTTCAAGAACTGGACTATCAGGTTGAGACATCATTTGTGTTCTATTGACAATGACTTATGGAAATCCATTGAGAAGGGTCCTCATATTCCAACTCAGACTGCTCCAGACAGTGCAAGTACCTACACCAAAGATTCTACTGAACCTTATCCAGAAGATAATTTATCAGCAGAAGATCTGAGAAAAGTAAAGAATGATAGCAAGGCTTATTCTTTGATGTGCAAGGGATTGCCACTTCAAGTTCTGTCGAGATTGGATGCATATCAGACTGGTTATACATGCTTCAAAGCATTGAAGTCTATATGTGAAGGAGGAGAACAATTGAGAAGTTTGAAGAAATCTAAGTTGAAGAGACAATTGGAATTATTTGAACACATTAATGGAGAGACAGTACACCAGATGATGAACAGGTTTGTTCACTTAACTACTGAAATGTCAAACCTCGGAGTTAAGACTGAACTTCAAGACTTGAATGATCGATTGTTGAGTGCCTTACCATCATCATGGAAACAAACTGTTACTTTGTTGAAACATACTGAGAAATTTCCAATAGAACTTGATCTGCTTATTGGAAAAATCGAAGAAGTTGAGATTGATGAAGGATCAAGAAATACTGATAGATCAAGCTCACAAACTCAGTATAAGTATGTGGTAAATCATGCCAATACTGTGGAGAATGCTTTTCTGGCACAAGATGCAACAAAGTTTGAAGATGAGGGTGACTTATTTGTTGGTGCAAGTTTCTTTACTGATTCAGCATACTTTCCAAATTCACCAACTTATTCTCAACCTCAATCTCCACCAAGAGCCCAAGTTCAAAGTCAATCAGAAAATCGGAGTTCAAATGTTCAAGCTAAGGTGAAAGACGTAATGAATATTCTGTTGCAAGATGATGAAACCAAAACTGCCTTCACTGCTTTTATGGCAAGTTTTCAAGCGTACCAAGGAAGTCATTTAAGTCAAATGGACGTGGTCCTTCAAGACTTATTTGAAATGGATCCAGTAGATGTTGAGGAAATGGATCTTAATTGGCAAATGGTTATGGTTGCATATAGGACTCAAAAGCATGCATATGTTAACCGAAGTTACAAACCTCATGCTAACAAGACGGTTGGTTTCGACAAATCAAAGGCCAGATGCTTTAACTGTAATCAGTATGGTCATTTCTCAAGAGAATGCAAAGCTCCAAAGAATTTCAATGACCAAGCTAGTTCAAGCAATCAAGGTCAAGGTCAAAGTTCCCAACAGTTTTCAAGCTACCAAAGCAGAAATCAACGTACTTTTCAGAAACCATATCAAAGTCTTTTCATGCCAGAACTGAAAGACGAAGGAAAGAAACCAGAAGACCAAACAAAGGCACTGGTAGTCAGCGTAAAAGATGGGTATGATTGGAGCGCATATGCAGAACAATTTACGTCTGATCTTACATCAAATCTGGCACTGGTATGTGAAATTGAAGAAGACTGGTCTGAAGAAGGGGATGGAAAAATGGTTGATGATGTTAGTGAAGATTCTGAAGATTATGACTGGAGTGCAAAGTCTGATCCTGTTGAAGAATCAGAATCTGAAGTTGCGCTGATGGCTACTGCAAATGAATCTTCATCTTCTACTAAACAACCAAAGGTTAGTAATGACTTACCCCCTAACTATGTTCCACTGCCCTTAGATGTGAAAGAAAGGTTGTGTTCTGAGCAGTGCATTCAACAAGTAGAACATTATCGAACTCATTCATTTAAAATTGGTGACAAATTAAGTAAACATGAAAAGATTCATGAACAACTTAAAATTGATCATAAAATTTCTGATGAGAAGATTTTGTCACTAACTGAATCATGGAACAAAACTTTAAAAGAATTGGAACTTGTTACCAAACAACTTGAAGAAATGACAAAGAACTTTGAACAAGAAAAAGTTGAACATGCTGTCACACAAGTTGAATTAAAGAAAGTTAAAAGTTGTAAAACAATGGTTGAACAACTCATTAATGAAAGAGGTAACAAAAACAAAACCGGGTTGGGTTTTACTCATGAACCGATGCCAAATTCAATCACTCAAACCTTACCGGAAAACTTTAATGAATTTGATCATTCACCTGAAAATGAACGTAAATTCAAAGAAATTCAAAGAAGTAAATCCGAGTCCGAAGGATCTGAGGTGTTGATTGAAAGCTTGAGAGAAGAAGATGGAATGACAACTGAAGCTGACGATGAAGCAAGCAACAAATCTGACAACAAATTAGAGCCTGTTCTTATTCAACTCGTTGAATATCCAAAGCTTAACCCCGAACCAGAACAAACGGTGACGGAAGAAGGTGAGTTTTCAGGATACAATGATCCTGAATACATCAAGTGGAAGAAAGAACAAAAGGCGCAAATTGCTGCTCAGTTGATCAAGAAGCAAGAAGTGAAAAAGACTGAAGTTTCAACTGCAAAGAAGCAGAAATCGAAAGTAATGAACAATCAATCTGAAACGAAAGAATTGAAAGGCAAAAGTGTCTTAAAATCAAATGAAAACATCAAAGTTCAAAGTGTTAAAACTGACAAAGTTAAACCTGTCAAGAAAGTGTCAAAAGGTAAGACAATCAAGTTTGTGTCTGCAGGTACTTTCGACATGAACGGTTCTTATGGTAACCAAATCAATGCTCAAATCAAATCTAACTCTGGTCTGAAAACAGGTTCAGGTCCTAAGTCTTCCGCTGTCAATGATAAGAGAATTGAAAACAAAAAGGTAACCAAACAGAACAGTTTAAAATCGAACCAAAGTCCCATGCAATCAAAATCGCAAACAAAGACTCCACAAAAGATCGTTGATCTAAAACCGAATAACCAAGATAATGAATCACGTTTTGGTTCAACATCAAAAGTTAACAATCGGCTCTTTAGGATTAGCAAGAAACATTGTGAAATTTGTGATAGGTATAATCATGCAACTGCTGAATGTTTCTTTAACAGGTACTGCAGTTTCTGTGACAAACGAAACCATTCTTCAGAAGAATGTTACTATAACAAATTTTGTGATATTTGTGAGAGAAGAAATCATGACACAAAGGATTGTTTCTTTCGATCAACCTCAACTAGAGAAATGACTCCGTTTTCAAACTTTAACAGAAATCATTCATTTGGTTTTCAAAATATGAGTCAAAATCATTCTCCGGTTTTGAGAAATTTCAATCGAAACAATTCTGTTTCTAACTTGTCAAGAAGTGTGCAGGTTAACAGTTTTAAGCCAAGAGCTTTGTTGGTAAGAAACCAAAATTTTGAAAACAACCTTGATCCTCAGTTGGAGGAAAGGTTCAGGGCTTTAAGAAGAAAGCAGTCAATGAACGCCAATGGGCGAAATAACAGTTATCAGCATCAAAATCTCATGAATGAAACAAATTTTCAAAATATTCAATATAAGCAAGTTACAATTGCAGATAAATTCGGTAAACCCAAGACCGTGTGGGCCTGGGTTGACCAAACTAACTAGAATATGTTTGAATTGCAGGTACGCCCAAGAAGACCTATCAACTCGTGGTTTGTTGATAGTGGGTGTAGCCGGCACATGATAGGCAACCATGCCTTGCTTCAAGATTTCAAGCTGAAAAATGGTACTCACGTTGCATTTGGAGGTGATGCGGGTGGTAAAATCACAGGAGAAGGAACTGTTTCGAATGGGGTCATAAGTTTTGATAAAGTCAACTACTGTGCACAGTTGAACTTTAACTTACTTAGTGTATCTCAAATCTGTGATAAATCTTATTCAACTCTTTTTGATGACTCTTTCTGTTATATTCTTAAACCAGGTTTCAAGATTGGCAATGAGTGGGTAGTGGTGAAAGCTCCAAGAGATCGTGATGTATACAAATTGGATTTGTCGCAGATTGATGCTGAAACCGAAACAACCTGTCTCATTGCCCATGCTTCAAATGATGAGAGTCAGCTTTGGCATAGACGGCTGGGACATTCCAACTTCAGAAACATGAACCGTTTGGTAACTGGAAATCACGCTGTGGGAATCCCATCGAAGAAATTCTCCACAACTGATCTTTGTCCAGCGTGTTTAAAGGGAAAACAGCATAGGATGTCTTTTAAGTCCAAGCAAGAAAACTCCATTTCAAAACCCTTGCAGATGCTACATATGGATCTTTTTGGACCAACAAATGTGCAAAGCATTGGAAAGAAGTCTTACTGTTTTGTCATTATTGAAGATTTCACTAGATTTTCTTGGGTTTATTTTTTGCATGCAAAATCTGAAACAGCTGAATTATTAAAAGAATTTATCATCAAAGTTGAAAATCAATTGGAATGCAAAGTTAAAGTTTTAAGAAGTGATAATGGAACTGAATTTAAGAATGCTAATGTTGATTTATTTTGTGCAGAAAAGGGGATTGCTAGACAATTTAGTGCGCCGAGAACGCCTCAACAAAACGGGGTTGCGGAACGGAAAAATCGGACACTGATTGAAGCAGCAAGATCCATGCTCGCAGATGCCAAAATCCCTATCACTTTTTGGGACGAAGCTATTGCTACTGCGTGTTTTGTACAAAATAGGACATTATTAGTGCAAGATAAACAGAAAACTTCTTATGAGTTGTTATTTGGAAGGAAACCAAATATTTCTTACTTGAAAGCATTTGGTTGTCCGGTATCAATTCTAAATTTGAATGATCATCTCGGGAAGTTTGAGTCAAAATCTGACGATGGATTTTTCCTAGGTTATTCGTCTGTTTCTAAAGCTTATCGGGTTTTTAATAGCAAAACAAATACTGTTATTGAAACTATTAACGTCAAGTTTTTAGAAAATTCGTTTCCGTTAGTGGCTCATGGTCCCGAATGGTTATTTGATTTAGATTCATTATCGAAATCCTTCAATTCTAACTTATTTGATTTTTCAGGAAAAACAAACAAAGAATCAGGTGACTTGGGATGCTTTAGTGACGATTCTGATAATGACGAGGATGGAAATCTCAACTCAGAATATCCATTCATGTCTTTTCACAATCCTGATCATGTCAAATCCAGTCAAGATCCGGGTCCTTCTGGTTCTCATGAAGATCAAGAATCGAACAATCTTGAAGAAGATGTGATTTCTCCTAATGATGGTGGATCTGTTCAGAATCAACCATCATCAGATCCGAATGCTGAAGTTATTCCAGAATCTTTTGATTACTTCATCAATTCACCGGATCAAGTCCCGAATTTCACACCGCATACTTCGACCATACTACAAGATCTACCAAATCTGAATACTTCTAATCTGGAGAGTCAAGTGCAAGGAGGTGACATACCAATTCATCGAATTCACAAGAAACATCCTGTCTCTCAGATTATTGGGCCGTTGAATCAGAGAACTACAAGAAGTCAGACTGAGCAAGCGAATGTCTGTCTTTATTCGTGTTTTCTATCTCAAGTGGTGCCAAAGAACATTTCAGAGGCGCTGCAAGATAACAGTTGGATTGAAGCCATGCAAGAGGAATTACTCCAGTTTCGCAAACAGGAAGTTTGGAAACTTGTGGACTTACCTGAAGGAGAGAACGCAATTGGTACAAGATGGTTGTACAAAAACAAGCCAGACGAACGTGGCATTGTAGTGAGAAACAAAGCAAGACTCATTGCACAGGGATACACTCAGGAAGAAGGCATTGATTATGAAGAGGTGTTCGCTCCAGTCGCAAGACTTGAAGCCATACGCGTTTTTCTTGCATATGCTTCCTTCATGAAGTTTAAAGTATTCCAAATGGACGTTAAAGGTGCTTTCTTGTATGGACCAATTACAGATGACGTATATGTCAGACAACCTCCGGGTTTTGAAGATCCTGACTATCCTCATCATGTATACAAGTTGAGTAAAGCTCTATATGGTCTACACCAAGCTCCGAGAATCTGGTATGAGACATTATCCAAGCATTTACTAGAACATGGATTCACAAGAGGACAGATTGATCCAACTTTGTTTATGAAGAGGGAGAATGACGACTTATTGTGTGTTCAAGTTTATGTGGACGATATTATCTTCGGATCAACCAGTGCGTCAATGTGCAAAGAATTTGAAGAAATCATGAAGTCTAGATTCCAGATGAGTTCTATGGGGGAGATTAATTTCTTTCTTGGATTACAAGTAAAACAATCAGCTGACGGAATTTTCATCAATCAATCAAAATTTGTTGAGAAGTTGTTGAAGAAGTTCAAGATGCAAGATTGTCAGACAATTCGAACTCCATCTGATGTGAACTGCAAGATTCAACCTGATCCAAAGGGCAAAGCAGTTGATCAAACACTATACAGATCAATGATCGGTTCTCTGATGTATCTTACTGCATCAAGACCAGACATCATGTACGCTGTGTGTGTATGCGCCAGATACCAGTCTGATCCAAAAGAGTCACATCTTGTTGCTGTGAAGCGTATATTCAGATATCTCAAAGGGAAACCAAATCTTGGGTTATGGTATCCTTACGAAGGAAATTTTGAATTATATAGCTATTCTGACAGTGATTTTGGTGGTTGTGCTCTTGACAGGAAATCGACAACTGGTGGATGTCAATTTTTGGGTCCAAGGCTCGTCTCTTGGCAATGCAAGAAGCAGACCAATGTTTCTGTATCCACAGCTGAAGCAGAGTATATCGCTGCATCTGCAGGATGTTCTCAGGTTTTGTGGTTACAAAATCAGTTGCTTGACTACGGGTTTAACTTTCTAAAAACTCCTATTTACATAGACAATACTGCTGCTATGTTTATCACTGTTAATCCTGTTCAACATTCTAAAACCAAACACATCGAAATTAGATATCATTTTTTAAGAGACAACTCAGAAAAGGGTTTAATAATTTTGATTAAGGTTCATACCGACAAACAACTGGCAGATCTTTTCACAAAATCCTTTTTGTCAGGCCGGTTTGAATTCTTAATTCAATCCATAGGATTAATCAATCATGATTGATTCTATTTTTCGAAAACAAAGCAAAAATCGGAAAAATATAAAAGCCAAAAATATAATAAGTTGATGTTATATTTTGATTCCTTTGTCTTTTACTTTATGTTTTGCATTGTGTGTGCTTGCGTGAAAAAGATAATAGAAAAGCAAAAACAAAATATAAAATCAAAAAGAAAAGAAAATATCATGTCATAAGAATCTATATTGCAAAAAGTGAGAAATGATAGTTACACTAGACATTATTTGTTACATCATTTTTAAATAAAGACTGATGAATGTTAGTTGATGTGCTAGACAGCTCAGACAATTAGACTGAACAAGTAAGTTGATTGTTGACAAACATAAACTTAATGATCTTTGTGTTAAGTTCCATTGTTATACATGTCTAGGTATATATCTTTTGATACATTGCTTGTGATGATAGTTGTGCATGATCGGGTAACGATGTAGTCTATTCAGTGTGATGAACCGCATCGTGAGCTTCTTTGTTGTGGTACCCACAGACCTGAAGTCTCACACGAAGTCTCTTTTGAGCTTCAAGGTGCAGCAAAAGATTCCAAAATGGAACAAAAAGAGTCCCAAATGTGGACCGACACCAAACAAAAAAAATTCCAAAAAGGAATTCAGAAGATTCCCAAGGGGAACGATAGGAAAGAAAAATTCCCAAAGATGCAATTAAAAAGAAGTCCCAAAGTGGACCAAATCCGAATAGAACCCAGATTCCACACTGTGTATGACTGTAAGTGACCAGGTTGTGTGCAATATGCATTCAGGTAGTGATTGATAAGGAAATATGTTGACATATGTATACATATGGGTCACATGAGTCATTATAATCGAACCTTAAATATCATCATGATACTGAAAAAGTAAGTGTGTCAACTCGAGCTAATTGGTATGTTTTCATATCATCACTCAATCAAGCATAAGTCAAATGTCTATTCAAAACTTACAAAACATGTTCAGATAATGTGTGGTATGATCTCACTGCGATAATTTGATTCATTGCATTGCATATGTCTTTATTTTAATGTGTGTGCTTTGTGTGTGCAGGCATATGGAATCATTATTGACACATCAACATCCTTGATAAACTTAAAAATTTCTAGAAATTTCAAGTTTAGGGGGGAATAAAATTGAAGAAAAATATCTACAAAAATCCAAAAATATTTTGTTTTGAATAAGTGTGTTTTGAATGAACAAGATTATGTGGTATGAAAAGCAAAGGTATTGGATGTGTTAAAAACAAACCCAAGGTCTTGTAATTTGTTTTTAAGAAATTGCTTCGGGATATAGAAAAATTGGTTGTGCAAAAACAATTTTGAAAAAGAAAAAGAAAAATGAATTTAATTGGAGATAAATGTTATTGTCTTGTTTAATGTTGTTTGATAATTAATATGACAAACATTCTTTTTAAGGATATCATGTCTAATTAATATGTCGGAGAATGTTTGCAGGTGCAATAAATGACGTTGAAAAAGTCAACAGACAAGAAAAAGTGAAGAAATCGTTCAAGAGTTATAGCCGGGCAAAGATATTAGATGCAACTATTCTGCCGGGTAAAGAACTGTTCTGCCGGGTAAAGTTGTATGTCTGATACATGCCGGGTGATTGAGGAAAAGGTGAAGATATTATGACCACTGTACAGCCGGGCAATGATCATGTCAAATACAGCCGGGTGAAGGTCATAGATATCTTGCCGGGTGACAAGTGTTTACTATACAGCCGGGTAAAAGAGAAATCTTATTGCCGTGTAAAGGTATGACACTGTGTTGCCGGGTAATGAAGAAGGTTGCCGTGTGAAGAAGGTTGCCGTGTGAAGAAGGTTGCCGTGTAATGAAGAAAGCAAGCCGGATGAAGAAGGAAAGCAACTGTGTTGCCGGGTGATGAAGAAATATTGCCGGGTGATGTTTTGAAGATAACTATTCTGCCGGGTGATGAATAAAACCCATCAGGTGTAGTTGTTCCTAACCTTTACCCGTCACTACAGTGACTTACCCGTCTCTACAGTGCTTGACCCGTCAAGTGTTTTTCACATGTTTGTGACTTGTTGTATGTACTTGACCCGTCACTACAGTAAATGACCCGTCACTACAGTACTTGACCCGTCACTACAGTTCTTGACCCGGCAAGGCTTATTGGGCTTTTTAAGCTTGCCCGTCCTTTTGTTGACCCGGCACTTAAAGTTTGACCTAAAATTTTTGACGATACAAAATACCGCCTCTTCACAAACACTTATCATTTCACACACTCACTTTCACACAAATCCTCTAAACTTAAAATCGCCGTGTTATCATATTCAATCGTTTGCTCTGTAACAAGGTTGATCGATTGAATAAGGTAGTGATTAAGTGTTTTTGACCTAAATAGACCTGCAAATCAACTGTTAAAAGGAAAAATGATGATGAACAGTGTTTTGTGCATTGAATCGACACTTTGATTCTGTGTGTTAAAACCTAAATCGAATGTTGGTTTATGTACAAAATCTGTCGATCATCAACATTCAATCACTCATTTGCACCAAAACACCTTAAAATCAACTGAATCAAGTGAAATGGTCATAACTGTTAAAATCGCCATTGATGAACCTTGAATGTTCTTAAATGTTTCACTTCAAAATGATGAAATGTGTGTTAAAAGTAACAAATGCATGATAAAAATGAACTAAAATTGTTAAACAACTTCATCATACAAATGTCAAAATTTTGCCTTAAGTGATTAACTGTTAAACTGAAAAATGTTGTATAAATCATTAAAATTCAAAGTTGTGTTAATCAAAGTGATGAAAATCAATTTGTTAGATCAATTTAGGGTTAAAATGATTATATGAATGTTTTGCTTTCTAACTATTATTCAAATACTTATGAAATTTTGATATGTTTTAATGAAGAATCTAACACATTTGTCTTGTTTTGTGTTTGTTTGTGTTTTAACAGATGGAGAATCTCAAGTTCGAGCCTAAACACAATTTGGTAGCATGTTTGGATGAATCACTTCCTGAGACAGATGGTTATAGGGATATGATCAAGTTTCTCAAGAGAACCAAATATGTGTATGCTATATGTGCCAAACCGGTCATATATGCAAGGCTGATTAAGAGCATTTGGAGAACAGCAGAGGTTGTTAGAGATGAGAATGGAGTTACTGTTGTTCGAGGCAACATAACTGGAGAAAGGGTGTTGACTGTTTCAGAAGAGGTTATTAGACAGGCCCTCAGGATTGATGAAGATGAAGTTGGTATGATGGATGAGTTGACCATGGAGGAATGTAAATCGTGTTTTGTTAAAATGGGACATCCACCTATATTTCCAAAATCACAGTTTTATAGGGCTATGTTGGGAAAGAAGTATAAGTTGCTGTGTTATGTTGTACAGCAATGCATCCCCGATAGTTGCTATTGCAGAAAACAAACCATTCAACATGTCAAGATGGATAATGAATGGGTTTGTGTTCAATTTGGTGAAGGGCAAAAGATTTAAGTTTCTCATGTACCCGAGATTCTTACAACTGATGATAAACATTGCCTATCCTATCATCAGAAATGAAGGTTATTCTGGAGGTATTTTATACACTGAGGACATGAACGATCTATCTTACCGAAAGATGAGTCTCGGGAATGTGCCTGATGTGGAGTTGTTTGACTATATGAGAGATATAGCCAATAATGAAGAAGAAGTTGGAGTAGTCTATCATAATATTTCGAATGGAGAGATTGTAAATCCAATGGATCTTGTTGATAGAGAAATTGATGAAGATAATGATGATGGTGACAATGATGAAGATAGTGATGGTAATGATGAACATGATGATGGTGGTGATGATGCTGAATCTGAATCTAATTCAGAGGAGGCTGAACCAATGGAGACTGAGATAGAGGAAACTGAGACTGTTGAGATAGAAGAACCTACTGAGGTTGCTTCTGTGGTTGAAGAAGTTGTTACTGAGATTCCAAAGGAGATTAATGTTAAGTATGTTCGAAGAAAGCGGTCAAAACCTGTTAATGAGACTGTGAGTGTTGAGCCTGAAGAGATTGATGTACTTCAGATTGCTCAGGAGGCAATGGCCGAAGCTGAGACTATGGCACAGATAGTTGAGGAAGCTGATGCTGGCGTTGCTGATCCTACTATTGTTGATATTCCCACCTCATCACCACAAATTGCTGAAAATGTTGAACAAGGTTTGGAGTCTTCACCAAACTTTGTGTCAAAAGTAGATGAAAATGAGAAGGAGAAAAGAATAGCTGAATTAGAGGATATGGTGGCAAAACTGATTGAAGCGAATGATTTGTTGAAAGCTTCAAATGAACGGAAAAAGAAAAGGTTTGATGAGTATTGGGACATTCATAATCAGAATCTGAAAACTTTCAAGAAGTTGGATGAAGATCATGTTAAATTAGTTGATGAACATGTGAAGTTGAAAGGAGATTATGAAAAGCTGAACGATGAGCATGAAAATCTGAAATATGATTACAAAGAACTGAAAGCTGAATGCAATACGTTGGAGGCAGAGAAAGAAATGTTAGAAAAAGAGTTGGAGGAAATGAAACCGAAGAAGGCTGGCTCATCATCAGACAAAGATTTTTCTGATGAAGTAATGGAAGTGACTGAATCGCATGTGCCAAAAGTTTATTTGACTAGAGCTCGAGGTACTTCGAATGCTGGTATTTTGGTGGAATCACCAATCATCATTCCCGATGAAGCTGCTGCTGAAACTGTCAATATGGACAAAGCTGAGGGAAAAAGGAAGATAGATGCAATACCTGAGATATTTGGTGATGAAGGAAGTTCAAAAAGGGCAAAGATAGATGAAGCAGTGCAGATTGAGCCGATTCAATCTGTAGCTGTAATTGAGACTGAGAATGTGAATGAAGCTGAGATTGCTAAATCAGGTCAGATTGAGCCGATTCAATCTGATTCTGTAGCTGAAACTGAGGTATTTGCAGTGACTGATAGTGAGAAAGAAGTTGGCTCTGAGGAAACAGTTCAGATTGAGCCGATTCAATCTGAAGCTGTTGAAGTTGAAAGTATGCCTGAAACTGTATCTGAAGTGGCAAGTCAGTTTGAGCCGGTTCAAACTGACAATGCACCTATGATAGAAGCGTTGGATGACTTAGATGAGTTAGACTTTACTGAATCTGAGGATGAAGCTGAGCCAGTACAGAATGTTGTTGAAGAGATTCCTGATGATTTGGATCAAAGGTTTGCATACCTTGAGAAAATGAAGTATAATGATGTATTTTTGAATGGGTTGACGGTGAGTCAGATAAATGAAGAGTACGAGAAATGCATGATTCATCAAGATAAAGCTGAAGCTGATAAGAAAGAGTTTGTTATTGAGATGGGTGAATGGACTCCGATGCAAGAGAGTTTGAATATCGAAGACTTACCTCCGACTGAGCTTTATCATCAAAACCCAGATGAGATGACTGCTTCAAATATGCGTAGTTGGTTGAGTTCGAGAAACTACCCTTACAAGACTTTGCAGAGGTTGAATTCTGAGTCACTAAGGAAGATTGTGGTGAGTTTTATGAAAACGGAGAAAATGTACAACAGGATGTTTTACTTGGACTATAACAATCCTCAGTACTTTGAGTTGACAAAAAGATTCAAGGTACTTGGACCGAAGGAGATTCCGGTGATGGCTCTTCCTGAAGATGCTCACAAGAAACGACATGAATTGATTGATATGTTTCCAAGCGAAGTTAAATCTTACAACATACCAATGGAGGTGCGTGAGACTTGGCATAAATCAGCAACAGCAGGTGATGTTGTTAGGTCACTGCTGAGTAAAGGGCAGTCGATTGCTGAATTACTTGACTCGATGATTGTGCCTGAGAAAAATAAGAAAGTAAAGATAATTGCTTGGAAATACGATGAAGTTTTTGACGCGTTTATGATAAAGAGAGTAAATGGTTTATGTGACGTATATCATTACTACTCAAGCATTTTTAAACTAGAGGTTCAGGATTTGAAAGAGCTGCACAAACTAAGGTTGATAAATCACACGCATGCTGAGCGTGGTGATAAATGTGTTATTTTGTTGGATGCCGGGATTGGTAGATCACCGAAGTTTCTGGATTTTAGAGGACAACAAGAAGACTCAGCATATGTGCAAGCGAAGAAAGAAAGGAAGAAGAAAAGATTGGTTGTGACTGAAGACATGTATTTAGAAGAGTTTTCGGACGAATACTTTGACAAAGTGACGGATCCTGGACTGAAAGTGATTGATGGAACTCAAATGACAAAGCCGATACTTAGAGTTTTCTATAATCAAGAAACCTTTGAGTTGAAGCTTGTTCGGAATTTGGAGGATTGGGACAAGGATATGATTACTCTTTTCAGTACTTTTGAGTTGAAGCTGTTACATCCATCCTATATAGACTTTTTGAGGAGCTACAGAATGGAGAAGTGTAAGGATAAACTAGCTGAAGCTGACAGAAAGTTGTTTGTGGTAATGATTGAAGTAATAGCTGCTGCAACTGAAAAGATACGTGTGAGAAAGGCTTTGCTAAACTCTAATCTCGTGAGGGTTGATTTACCAGAGATAGAGTATATGAGGATATCTAGGAAAGGAACCTTGGAGGTGAAAGTCAAAGGCCAGGAAATGCCATTCGAATTTTATGCTAATATTGACTTTGCAGGTTTGAATCTGGATTCGCTCAGACGTATGAATGCCTGCCCAATTCTGACAAATGAGTCCAAGCCGAGACAAGCTAAAATCGCTGAAAAGTTCAAGTCTTGTATTGAAGAAGCATTGAAGGAACAAGAAGAGTATAAAGGACGAGAGTTGCTGAATGTCAAAGATGAACCGGAAGAATGGTAGAAAAAGATTGATGCTGATCAAAGATGAAAAAGATTGAAGATTTTGCTGAAGATCCAAAGTTAAATCTTAGGGGGAGTACTGTTAGGGTTATTTCCTTGTTAAGATTTACTTTGTATTTTGTTTATATGTTTGTATAGTTTAGGGTTTATTGTGTATTTTCCTTAAACTTGTATTTTGTTGCTATAAGCATGTAGTGTGTGTGAGTGAGGAGGGAGGCTAGATCACTTTTACACTGTTAGAGAGAGAATTAACTGTGTGTGATTTTGTTTCTCCTGCACTTGTACTACGAATTGCTTTGATCATCAAATATACAAAGAGAATTATTAGTATGAATTGTGTTTGTGATTGAACTGTTTGTTTGTGCGTGTTATTCTGATCATTTGAGTGATATTAACGATCCAATTGAACCTATCAAGTTCTTTCAAGTCTTGAACCGGCAACTTGAAAATACTTGAATAATAGTGATAAACATCACATAATCCATTCACCCTTTTGATCAAAAACGCATCGAAGACCTCATCATACTTCCATGCAATGATTTTCACATCCTTGGATTTTTACGGTACGATCATCGAATCTAATAGGTCAGCAACGGATTGACCTTTACTCAGCAATGATCTGACTATATCACCTGTTGTGGCAGATCTGTGCCATGACTCGCGTACGTCCAAAGGAATGTGATATGCTTTCATTTCGCTTGGAAACATATCAATCAGTTCTTTCCTTTTCTTGTGAGCATCTTCGGGCAACGCCATCCGTGGTATCTCTTTGGGTTAGAGTACTTTAAACCGTTTGGTTAGTTCAAAGTATTGAGGATTGTTATAATCCAAAAAGAGCATATGGTTATGAATCTTTTCTGACTTTTGAAAGCTCACGACAATCTTCTTCAATGATTCTTTCTTCAATCTCTTCAACGTCTTATACGGATAATTCCTTGACCTTAACAACTGGCGCATATCTGTGGAAGTCATCTCTTCAGGATTTTGATGATATAATTCTTCCGGAGGAAGATCATCAATGTTCAGACTTTCCTGTAGAGGTGTCCACTCACCAGGCTCAACAACAAACTCTTTTGTATCACCTTCAACCCGATCCTGAGCATTTACACACTTCTCATATTCCTCGTTTATTTGACTGACAGTGAGTCCATTCATCTTTTCCAAAAAAGCAAACCTTTCATCCAAATCATAAGGTATGTCTTCACCAATATTTGCTTCTGGCTCAGAGTCTGTGAAATCAACCTCATCCGATATGTTCATCACTTCGGTTGTAGGATCAGTTTCAGTTTGAACCGGCTCAGACTAAACTGTTTCCTCTATTCTAGCTTTCTTCACAGGCTCATCTTCTTTCACAATCTTAGGTATTTCATCCAGTTTACGTTTTCCATCCGCTTTGTCATGAATAACAACATCAACAGCATCATCGGGAATAGGGACTGATTCAACAATTGGTTCTGTCACAGTTTTAGATTCTCGTGATCTGGTGTAATACACTGTGACGTCCCTAGGAGTTTCAGATACTCCAACGTCTTCATCCGCAACAAACACTTTATCAGATTTAGAATTCTCAGTCTCCTTCTCTTTTAACCACTTTTCAAGAACCTTTTTTTCTACCCGCAATGTATTGCATTCAGCATATAATTCTTCATAATCCATCTTCAATTTTTCATGCTCGGCATCCAATTCCTTAAAAGTTTCAAGATTCTTTTGATGCGTAACCCAAAATTATGCTAATCTTTTCTTCTTCCTTTCATTTGATGCTTTCAACAGAACATTAGCATCAAGCAGTTTGGCTACCATCCTCTTTAAATGAAAGACCTCACCTTCTTCTTCATTCAAATCAACATCTAAACCAACCTTAGGTGAAGACTCCTTCGGTTGTTCAGCTTGTGGAGTTGCAGGAGATGATGTTGTGGCAATATCTGCTGGTTCAGAATGAGTGAAACCAGCATCAGTATCATCAACTGCCTGTGCTACAGTCTCCACCTCAGCCATCACTTCTAGTGCAATCTGAACAACATCGATCTGTTCAGGCACACTGACTTCTTCAAACACAACCGGATCTTCTACAATCATAGGTTCAGCAACAGTCTTAGATCGTCGTGATCTAGAATAATGGACTGTGATGTCCCTAGGAGCTTCAAGTATAACAGCCTCTGGTTCTTTTTCAGCTTCAACAGATTCTGTCACAGTTTCAGATTCTCTTTCAGCCTCTGGTTCTCATCATCATTATCATCATCAGACACTTCTTCTTCTTCTGTTTCAGAACTACTAACATCTTCACTTTCAGATTCAGACTTGAGTGCATCAGGTAAATCATCTATGAGATCTTCAGGATTCACAACTTCTCCTTGAGAAATGTGATGATATACTTCTCCAATATCTTCTTCATTGTTTGCTATATCTCGCATATAGTCAAACATTTGTACATAAGCAACATTTCCAATGCTCATCTTACGATAAGATAAAGCATTCATATCTTCAGTCATCAGTAAGTCACCATTCACACCTTCTTCACGAATAACAGGATGTGTAATGTTGATCAACAGTTGCAAAAATCTTGGATGCATCAGAAATTTGAATCTCTTTCCTTTCACCAAATTGAATATAAACCCTTTCATGATCCATCTAGACATGTTGAAAGGCTTGTTCATCGCTATTGCAACTATTGGGGATGCAATATCTGATGGAAAGTTGTCAGAACCAGCACTTCTTCTTAACATGCATTGCTGAATGACATAACATAGCAATTTCCATTTCTTTCCCAATCTGGCTCTCACAAACTGCTGCTTGGGAAATACAGGAGGATGTCCCATATTGATAAAGCATGCCTGGCATTCAGCAGTTGTGTATTCCTGGCATTCAGCAGTTGTGTATTCATCCGGAGCACCAACTTCTTCTTCATCTAACATCAATGCAGTCTGGATGGACTCTTCAGACACAGTTATCTGTAACTGTCTGGTAACATTTCCTCTAACAACTGATACACCAGCCTCATTAGTAATCACCTCTGTTGTCCTCCAAAAACACTTAATCAGTCTAGCGTACAATGGGTTTGGCACACATTGCATACACATACTTTGTCCTTCTTAGAAATCTGATCATATCTCTATACCCTTCAGCTTCTGGTATAGATTCATCCAAAATAGCAACAAGATTATGCTTGGGCTCAAACTTTAGATCATTCATCTATTTAACAAAAACCAAGGCACATGTGTTAGACATTTTCATTCAACTAAAACAACAAAATTTGCACAAGAAATAAGCACAAGAGACAATGTAACATATCACATAGGCATTAAACAACTAAGTTAATCAACAATTTGTTAAATTCATCTTGTTTAGCAAAAACTTTTGTGTACCAATGATCATGTAATTGTTCATACTTAACTGCTTAAATTCTTAAGCACAACTTCGCTATTTTGCAAAATGAAGTTTTCTAACATGTATCAGTTCATATTTAACATCAGTTAGTCACTCAATAGCAGATGATTCATCATTTGACATGATAACATGAACAGTTCATTAGTTCATCAATGGCGGTTCGACAGAATTTGAACTTTTTCATTTGATTCAGTCGATTACAGATGATTTGTTGTAAATTAATGAATGAAAATTGGTGATTAACAGTTATTACACCTATTACAACACTCGATTTCAGTTTTAACACACACAATCAAAGTGTCGATTCAAAGTTCAATTACTGTTCATCATCAACATTTCATTTTTAAGAGCAACAGTGAGTTTAACGATGTCGAATCATTAAGATTATACCTTATTCAATCACTAAAACTTGTTACATAATCAAAGACTGAATATGATATGGTTCGATTGTAGTACAGGGGATTTGCTTGAGAGTGATTGTGAAAAATGATAAGTGTTTGAGAAAAGGCGGGTATTTATATGTTGATGAGCCGGCTCAAGAATTAGGTCAAACACAATGAGAAGGGTCAACATATTGGACGGGTAAACAATCAGGCCCATAAAAATTGGACGGGTCAAGTGACTGTTGGGACGGGTCAAGTCCTGTTGGGACGGGTCACATCTTTGGGACGGGTCAACCTTTAACATGTAAAAACACTTAGACGGGTCACACACTGTTGAGACGGGTCAAGTACTGTTGGGACGGGTCATGATATAGTCGTGTCATAGAGTTAGAAACGACTACACCTTTGTTTTGGTTTTACCCATCACCCGGCTGAACAATAGCCTTCTTTTTATTACCCAGCTGCACGGTGTTGATGTTCATTACCCGGCTGAAAGGTGAGTTTCTTTCATCACCCGGCTGTACAGTTGCCACACTTACCCGGCTTGTACAGTTGCCATACTTACCCGGCTGTACAGTGTCTCCACTTACACGGCTGTATAGAAACATCATTCTATTACCCGGCTGCATAGTGTCAAACACTTCATTACCCGGCTGCATAGTAACTTTACAAATTTGTCACCCGGCATCATTTCCTTCCTTCACCCAGCTACTTTTCATTCAGTCACCCGGCTGAACAGTAATTGATGCCTTCACCCGGCTTCAACACTTAACGAGTTTTTCTCATTTTCTTTGTCTGTTGACTTTTCAACTGCATTTATTGCACCTGCAGTCATTCTCGACATATTAATTAGACAAGACATCCTTATTAGGATTTGTCGAATTAAATAATCAAAAAACAGAATTTAGGGCAACAAATCAACAATTTAATACACATTAATTTCTCCTTTTTAATTTTTCTCAAAAATATTTTTGCACAACCAATATTTCTATATCCCGAAGCAATTTTTTTTAATCAAAAACAGATCACAAGACCTCAGGTTTGTTTTTAACACATCCAAAACATTTGCTTTCATTGACCACATGATCCTTACATTCAACACACTTATTTCAAATATTTTTGGCTTTTTGTAAATATTTTTCTTCTTCAATTATTCTCCCCCTAAACTTGAAATTTCTTGAAATTTTTAAGTTTAACAAGGATGTCGATGTGTCACTAAAGACTCCATATGCCTGCACACACAAGTACACACATTAAAGTAAAAAACATATGCAATGCAATGAATCAAAATATCGTAGTGAGATCATACTACACATTATATGAACATGTTTTGCAAGTTTTGAATAGACATTTGACTTATGTTTGATTGAGTGATGATATGATAACATACCAATTAGCTCGAATTGACACACTTACTTTTTCAGTATCATGATGAGATTAAGGTTCGATTAAAATGACTTATGTGACCCACATGTATACATATGTCAACATATTTCCTCATCAACCACAACTTGAATGCATATTGCACAAAAACCTGGTCACTTACAATCATAAACAGTGTGGAATTTGGGTTCTATTTGAATTTGGTCCACTTTGGGTCTTCTTTTGGATTCCATTTTGGAATTTTTCATTTCCTATCGTTCCCCTTGGGAATCTTCAGAATTCCTTTTTGGAATTTGTTTGGTGATGGTCCACATTTGGAACTCTTTTTGTTCCATCTTTGGGAATCTTTTGCTGCACCTTGAAGCTCAAAAGAGACTTCATGTGAAACTTTAGGTCTGTGGATACCACAAAATAGAAGCTCACGATGCGGTTCATCACACTGAATAGATTGCATCGTTACCCGATTATGTACAACTATCATCACAAGCAGAGCATCAAAAGATATATATTTAAACATGTATAACAAAGGAACTTAACACAAAGATCATTAAGTTTAGATTTGTCAACAATGAACTTACTTTTTCAGTCTAATTGCCTGAGCTGTCTCGCACATCAATTAACATTCATCAGTCTTTATTATTAAAAATGATGAAACAGATAATATCTAGTGTAACTATCATCTCGCACTTATGCAATATAGATTCTTATGACATGAATTTTCTTTTTCTTTAGTTTTTCTTTTTCTTTTTTCTTTTGGTTTTTGCTTTTCTTTTTCATTCACACTCACAATGCAAAAATAAAAAGACACAGGAATCAATACTTGACATCGACTTATTATATTTTTTTGGCTTTTATCTTTTCTGATTTTGTATTGGTTCTTGTAAAAATAGAATTAATCATGGTTGATTAACCCTATGGATTGAATTAACAATTCAAACCGTCCTGACAAGAATGGTTTTGTGAAAAGATCTGCCAGTTGTTTGTCGGTATGAACCTTAATCAAAATTATTAAACCTTTTTCAGAGTTGTCTCTGAGAAAATGATATCGAATTTGATATGTTTGGTTTTTGAGTGTTGAACAGGATTAGCAGTAATAAACATAGCAGCAATATTGTCTATGTAAATAGGAGTTTTGAGAAAGTTAAGCAATTGGTTTTGTAACCACAAAACTTGAGAACATCCTGCAGATGTAGCGATATACTCTGCTTCAGCTGTGGATACAGAAACATTGGTCTACTTTTTGCATTGCCAAGAAACAAGTCGAGGACCCAGAAATTGACATCCACCCGTAGTCGATTTCCTGTCAAGAACACACCCACCAAAGTCACTATCAGAATAACTATATAATTCAAAATTCCCTTCATAAGGATACCATAACCCGATATTCGGCTTCCCTTTAAGGTATCTGAAAATACGTTTGACAGCAACCAGATGCGACTCTTTTGGATCAGACTGATATCTGGCACACACACATACAGCATACATGATGTCTGGTCTTGATGAAGTAAGATACATCAATGATCCAATCATTGATCTGTAAAATGTTTGATCAACGGATTTGCCTTTTGGATCCGGCTGTATCTTGCAGTTCACATCAGATGGAGATCGAATATTCTGACAATCTTGTATCTTGAACTTTTTCAGCAACTTTTCAACGAACTTTGATTGGTTGATAAAAATTCCTTCAGCTACTGTTTAACTTGCAATCCGAGAAAAAAATTGATCTCTCCCATCGAACTCATCTGAAATCTGGATTTCATAATCTCTTCAAACTCTTTGCACATGGATGGACTTGTTGATCCAAAGATGATATCATCCACATACACTTAAACACATAGAAGATCTTCATTTTCTCGTGATGCGTGCAATACTATACATAAAATAATAACTAAAAACACCTAATTTTTAATATTTATAAACTAGGACTCTCTAAACTAACCTAAACACACAACCGGCAGTGTACCGATCGAGTGTATAATAGCCTAAGTAAGTCCGAGATCGAACCCACAGTCTCTGTATAACTACGTTTAACCGACTCGATCTAACTTAATTAATTACTCTAGTTGTTTATTGTTTGAGGGGGGGTTTTGTCTAATTAACCTAACTGTCACTATAGATTAACTAAAAACAATGACACGACTTAGATTGAAATGAGAAACTAGAATAAATGAAGATTTACTACATCAATTGGACTTGCGGTTTACTCCTTTGGCTTCCGGGATTTAAATTGTTAACTAAATAACTACCTAAAGGACCCTCGACCCTTCTCGAGAAGAAACCTATTGGCCATTTAATAGTTAAGTTAATCCACCGGTAAATCAGATAACCTCACGGTTCACCTAATATTGCTTAAACTCTCTCCTTAAAGACTATCTACCTTACAGCACAATAATCCAACACCCTAAAGTGATAAGGAGGAACTCTCAATTGAATACCAGACTTAGGAATGCTCAAAAACACCTAAAAGAACTAAGTTGACTAGCTAGACCCTACTCCTGCAATAGACAACTCAAATCCTAGAAAGGGCTTAGACACAACTACTAACCCGCACTTCACAGGTATTAGGTTAAACATACAAATTATACCTAAATTAACCCAAACCAATGCTCCTACGGTTGTTCTGGCCAAATTAACTGTAAAGGTTTAAATCCGCAAAGTTTATGACCTAATTAATATTCATACATGACATAGACCATCACAAGAACATCAATGAAGCAATAATTTAGTTTAATAAAGCTATAATTAGTCATACGCAATCTGACATTCACATAAGATATAAGTTCAAAACAATTCCAAAATCCTTGAAAAACACAACTATGTCTAACATCAACCAATCAATCAATAAACGTTCATCTAATCCTAGATAGTAAATAAAGTTTAGTCAACCAACATAATAACAAAACCAAAACCAAAGTAAAAGTTGTGAAACATGGTGGAAAGAACAAAAGACATAAAGGAATCGAAGAACCCGAGATTGCAAACCGACGAGCCTTGATCCTTAGCTTTTCTTCTAGTCTCTTGACATCAACTCCGCTCCAAAATACCCTTTTTCAGCCTCTAATTCGTCCCCAATTCGTGCATGGAGGCTAGGGTTAAGTTATGATGAGTTTATATAGCGAACCGGGCCAAAAATTGTCAAAACTTTCTGCCGAAACGGGCTCACCGCGTCACGCGGTGAGCAAACCAAGTCATGGCCGCGTAGCAGCCTTCACCACGCCACCACACCAAGGTCCACGCCGCGTCATGCGGCCAGGGGGTGCCCCTGTGGTCACGTGGCGTGGCCACACCCCCCGTGTGCTCTGTTTCGTTCGTTTCTTCGTTTTCGCGTACCGGCTCGCTCGTAACTCCGTTTCGCGCCCCGTTTTCGCCTACAGATTCGATTTTTCACGATCTATCCGTTTCTTTATCAACATGGGACCTACGAAATACAAAAACATTAGTTGTATCAAAATTGCTATAAAAATCGTACCAAAACAACTAAAAACATAAAGAAATACAACTAGGGATATATGTATAATTTGTACTCTATCAAACATCCAACTGCAAACTTACCCGAATGGAGATTGAGTACGGGTGAGAATGATTTAAACCTGCAAAAACAAAAACAAGAATACCCGAGCATAACACTGACTCGACAAAAATAAAATAAAATAAAAATAGAAATAAAAATTTCGACTCAATATACAAACTCTATAAACCAATGAGAAACCTCCCCACACTTGAACTTAATCAGGAGGTTTCTCCTTGATCTGAACCCTGTCCAATCCGTTCAATTCCACCTGAATCACATAAATACATACAAATTTGAAAGTGGAATTGAAAACGATATTGAAAAAAAAATTAAAAACTCGGAACGGGTCAGACCACCAATATTTAAACTTACCTGGAAAGAACCGAATGCACTGCATGTATCGTGAAGACTGGTCGTTCTTGCACTTCAAAGGTTTCTTCTTCCACATAGACCATCTTCCGATCTGCAAAAGTGTGCGCTCCTTCGTTTCTTTCCTTTCTTGAAACCGAGGTTTTGAGGAATCTTCATCATGTACCTCTTCCTCATGCTCACTCGGTTCTTGAATCATCCCCACACTTGGCGTTTGATTGTATACTAAGTCTTCGAGAATCTTCAAATCGCCAAGTGGGTCAAACTCTCTATCTTCATAAAAAGGCAGGACCACCAGTTCGTCAGCAAATTCATCCTCCCAAGATGGAACTGGTACCTCCTTCACATCTCCCTCCTTCTCAGATTCAACATTTAATACCTGCACACCATCATCCTCAACAGGCAAACATGAAAAATTTAATGAACCCGACGACTAGAGTTCATCTCAATTAAGTCAAATGATTCAGGAATATCAAAATAAGAATGATCAGATTGAAGTTCAGAACACTTACCTGGTTCAGGATCGTGATGCAAATCTTCACAACTAAAGTCCCATTCGTCTTCATCATCGCTAGAAGAATCATTTTGGACGGAAAAATCATAGATGCCGGCAGGTGGTAAATCCTCATTACCTTTGACCACATACCTCTCCATGATTTCTGGCTCTTTAGTTGCTTCTGGTTGGGTTCTCTTATATTTCTCAAGTTGCTCCGAAATTAATCCGTGAACCTCCAGAAGCTTTCGCTTATCATCATTAGTAAACTCATCCCAACGATACATCATCATATCCTGCACTACCTTCAACTGATCCTTTAATTTCTCTTCATCCTCCCTTCTCCTTACTTCTATGTACTCTGCAACATCTTGGGATGTTTTACATTCCTGTGAATAATATGGCTGCGCATGCATAGAGGGGTTAGTATCACAAGGTGATGCAGAGGACCCCGTATAATCTGGACATAAACAGGTAAAATGAGGTCCTCCACAAATTTCACACATAATTAATATTACAGAAAGACTCAATGGGGAGAAAAACAGAGAAAATAATAACTAATCCTACGACTCAAACAAAACTAAAACAAATATCACAAATATAATCAATTAAGTAAAATCAAAGTAGTTATCGCAATCGCCAAGAGTCTCCGGCAACGGCGCCAAAAACTTGATGCGTGCAATACTATATATAAAATAATAACTAAAAAACACCTAAGTTTTAATATTTATAAACTAGGACTCTCTAAACTAACCTAAACACACAACCGGCAGTGTACCGATCGAGTGTAGAATAGCCTAAGTAAGTCCGAGATCGAACCCACAGGCTCTGTATAACTGACTCGATCTAACTTAATTAATTACACTAATTGTTTATTGTTTGAGGGGGGGGGGTTGTCTAATTAACCTAACTGTCACTATAGATTAATTAAAAACAATGACACGACTTAGATTGAAATGAGAAACTAGAATAAATGAAGATTTACTACATAGGCTAGAATCCTGCTTATGACTTCATGACATCAATTGGACTTGCGGTTTACTCCTTTGGCTTCCGGGATTTAAAATTGTTAACTAAAGAACTACCTAAAGGACCCTCAACCCTTCTCGAGAAGAAACCTATTGGCCATTTAATAGTTAAGTTAACCCACCGGTAAATCAGATAACCTCACGGTTCACCTAATATTTCTTAAACTCTCTCCTTAAAGACTATCTACCTTACAGCACAATAATCCAACACCCTAAAGTGATAAGGAGGAACTCTCAATTGAATACCAGACTTAGGAATGCTCAAAAACACCTAAAAGAACTAAGTTGACTAGCTAGACCCTTCTCCTGCAATAGACAACCTAGAAAGGGCTGAGACACAACTACTAACCCGCACTTCACAGATATTAGGTTAAACAGACCAATTATACCTAAATTAACCCAAACCAATGCTCCTACAGTTGTTTTGGCCAAATTAACTGTAAAGGTTTAAAACCGCAAAGTTTATGACCTAATTAATATTCATACATGACATAGACCATCACAAGAACATCAATGAAGCAATAATTTAGTTTAATAAAGCTATAATTAGTCATACGCAATCTGACATTCAAATAAGATATAAGTTCAAAACAATTCCAAAATCATTGAAAACCACAACTATGTCCAACATCAACCAATCAATCAATAAACTTTCATCTAATCCTAGATAGTAAATAAAGTTTAGTCAACCAACATAATAACAAAACCAAAACCAAAGTAAAAGTTGTGAAACATGATGGAAAGAACAAAAGAAATAAAGGAATCGAAGAACCCGAGATTGCAAACCGACGAGCCTTGATCCTTAGCTTTTCTTCTAGTCTCTTGACGTCAACTCCGCTCCAAAATACCCTTTTCAGCCTCTAATTCGTCCCCAATTCGTGCTTGGAGGGTAGGGTTAAGTTATGATGAGTTTATATAGCGAACCTGGCCAAAAATCGTCAAAACTTTCTGCCGAAACAGGCTCACCGCGTCACGCGGTGAGCAAACCAAGTCATGGCCGCGTAGCAGCCTTCACCACGCCACCACACCAAGGTCCACGCCGTGTCACGCAGCCAGGGGGGCCTCTGTGGTCGTGTGGCGTGGCCACACCCCCCGTGTGCTCTTTTTCGTTCGTTTCTTCGTTTTCGCGTACCGGCTCGCTCGTAACTACGTTTCGCGCCCCGTTTTCGCCTACGGATTCGATTTTTCACGATCTATCCGTTTCTTTATCAAATGGGACCTACGAAACACAAAAACATTAGTTGTATCAAAATTGCTATAAAAATCATACTGAAACAACTAAAAACGTAAACAAATACAACTAGGGATATATGTATAACTAGGTAAACACCCGTGTGTTTACACGGGGTTGAACGATAAAAAAATATATATATAATCATATGTCAATATACTTGGTTAACACCCATTTGCATGCATGAAAATAATGTTTGCCATTGTTTAGTAATTTTGGATGGATATCAAATCTTTAGCCATTGAAATGAGGATGAATATGGTGGTGACACGTGGCGCAATATGGTGAGATGGGTTAGCGATTTATTAGAAGAGGAGATTTGTACTACTCTATCATCCCGCTTCATAAATAAAGTAGGATCAATCTGACCCTCTTGTAAAACCATGTTCCAGCAGATGTTTAGATAACGTCTCGTACCAAATCCTTGGGGCTTGATGTAGACCATACAAAGCTTTGCTCAATTTGTATACACGATGTGGATACTCAGGATCCTCAAAACCTGGAGGTTCTCTGACGTATACATCATTGGTAATTGGTCCATACAAAAATGCGCCTTTTACATCCATTTGAAACCCTTTGAACTTCATAAAAGAGGCATATGCTAGAAAAACGCGAATAGCTTCAAGTTGAGCGACCGGAGCAAACACTTCTTCATAGTCGATACCTTCTTCTTGAGTGTAACCTTGTGCAATAAGTCTTGCTTTATTTCTTACAACAATGTCACGTTCATCCGGCTTGTTTTTGTACAACCATCTTGTACCAATCGCATTTTCTCCTTCAGGTAAGTCCACTAATTTCCACACTTCTTGTTTTCTGAATTGAAGTAACTCCTCTTGCATAGCTTCAATCCAACTGTTATCTTGTAGCGCTTCTGAAATGTTCTTCGGAACCACTTGAGAAAGAAAACATAAATAAAGACAAACGTTTGCATGTTCTGTCTGACTTCTCATAGTTCTCTGATTCAAAGGTCCTATAATCTGAGAGATAGGATGATTCCTATGAACTCGGTGAGTTGGAATGGCGTCACCTTGCACTTGAGTCTCCAGATTAGACTGATTCTGATTCGGTAGATCTTCTAGAATTGTAGAAGTATGCGGAGTGAAATTACGAACTTGTTCTGGTGAATTGATGAAATAGTCGAATGTTTCTGGAACAACTTCAACATTCGGATCTGATGTTGGTTGATTTTGAATAGATCCACCATCATTAGGAGAGTTTTGCGGATTCACAGCATCACCAAAATTGTTTGATTCTTGATCATCTTGAGAACCAGATGGACCTGGAGATTGGTTGGATACCACATTATCAGGATTATGGAATGACATGAACGGATACTCAGAATTGAGATTACTATCCTCGTCATTATCTAAATCATCACTGAAACATCCCAAGTCTCCTGATTCTTTACTCGTTTTTCCTGAAAAATCAAATAAGTTAGAATTGAAAGATTTTGATAACGAATCTAAATCAAATAACCATTTAGGACCATGAGCCACTGACGGAAACGAATTTTCTAAAAACTTTACGTTAATAGTTTCAATAACAACATTCATTTTGCTATTAAAAACCCGATAAGCTTTTGAAATCGAAGAGTAACCAAGAAAAAATCCATCGTCAGATTTGGACTCAAATTTACCGAGATGATCACTTAAATTTAGAATCGACACAGGACAACCAAATGCTTTCAAATATGAAATATTCGGTTTTCTTCCAAACAATAACTCATATGATGTTTTATGTTTATCCTGAACCAATAACGTCCTGTTTTGAACAAAGCAGGCAGTAGCAATAGCTTCGTCCAAGAAAGTGATAGGGATTTTGGCATCTGTGAGCATGGATCTTGCAGCTTCAATTAGTGTTCGATTTTTCCGTTATGCGACTCCGTTTTGTTGTGGAGTTCTTGGAGCACTAAATTGACGCGCAATTCCTTTTTCTGCACAAAACAAATCGACATTAGAGTTTTTAAACTCGGTTCCATTGTCACTTCTCAAGATTTTTACTTTACAATCTAACTGATTTTCAACTTTGATGATGAATTCTTTTAACAACTCAGCAGTTTCAGATTTAACATGCAAGAAATAAACCCAAGAAAATCTAGTAAAATCATCAATGATGACAGAACAATAAGACTTCTTTCCGATGCTTTGAACATTTGTTGGTCCGAATAGATCCATGTGTAGCATCTATAGGGGTTTTGAAATGGAGTTTTCTGGCTTGGACTTAAAAGACATTCGGTGCTGTTTTCCTTTCAAACATGCTGGACAGAGATCAGTTGTCGAGAATTTCTTTGACGGTATTCGCACAACATGATTTCCAGTCACCAGTCGGTTCATATTTCTGAAGTTTGAATGGCCCAGCCGTCTATGCCAAAGCTGACTCTCATCATTCGATGCATGCGCAATGAGACATGTGGTTTCGGTTTCAGCATCAATCTGGGACATATCAAGCTTGTATACGTCTCGATCTCTTGGAGCTTTAACCACCACCCATTCATTGTCAATCTTGAAACCTGGCTTAAGTATGTAACAAAAAGAATCATCAAACAATGTTGAATATGATTTGTCACAAATTTGAGTTACACTTAGCAAATTAAAATTCAACTGTGCACAGTAGTTGACTTTATCAAAGCTAATAATCTCATTTGACACAGTTCCTTCTCCAGTGATTTTTCCACAAGCATCTGCTCCAAATGCAACATGTGTAGCATTCTTTAGCTTAAAATCTTGAAGCAAGGCATGGTTTCCTGTCATATGCCGGCTACACCCACTATCAACAAACCATGAGTTGATAGGTCTTCGAGGGCGTACCTGCATTTCAACATTTACTTAGTTAGTTTGGTCAACCCAGGCCCACATGGTCTTGGGTTTTCCGAATCTATCTGTAACAGTTGCTTGTTGATAATGTAGATTTTGAAAATTTGATTCATTTGAGAAATTTGGTTGAAAACTGTTTCTGCCACTGACTTGATTTGTTTGCTTTCTTCTTAAAGCTGAAAACCTTTCCTCTAACTTAGGATCAAGATTATTTTCAAATTTTTGATTTCTTACCATCAAAGCTCTTGGCTTAAAACTGTTAACCTGCGGATTTCTGGATGAATTTTCCTTAAAAACAGAATTGATTCTTTTGAAAGATCTCGAATCAGGAGAATGACTTTGATTAAATTTTTGAAAACCAAAAGATTGATTTATTTGAAAATTCGGAAAAGGAGTCATTTCTCTTGATGAGGTTTTTTCGAAAGAAACAATCTGCAGTGTCATGATTTCTCCATTCACATATCTCACAAAACTTGTTATAAAAACATTCATTTGAAGAAGGATTTCTTTTGTCACAGTAATCGCAGTACCTGTTAAAGAAACACACAGCAGTAACATGATTATAACGATCACAAATCTCACAATGTTTCTTGCTAATCTTAAAGAGCCGATTGTTAACTCTAGATGTTGAGCCCACTCGTGATTCATTATCAGTTTTGTTCGGTTTTAAGTCAACTTGATTCTTTTGTGGAGATTTTGGTTGTGACTTTGATTGCTTGTTATCAAGTTTTGATTGTTTGGGAACTTGGTTCGATTTTGAAACATCTTGCTTAGTGACCTTCTTTGATTCAAATCTTTTATCATTGACAGCGGAAGTCTTAGGACCTGAACCTGTTTTCAGACCAGAGTTAGATTTGATCTTAGAATTTAATTGGTTACCATGAGATGAGTTCATATCAAACGTTCCTGCAGACACAAACTTGATGGTTTTAACTTTAGACACTTTCTTTGTCACAGGTTTGACATTTTCAGTTTTAACAACTTGAGCTTTGGTGTTGTCATTTGATGTTATGACATTTTTATCTTTTGACTGTTTTGTTTCAGATTGATTGTTTGGCAATTTTGATTTTTGCATCTTTCCATCCGAAACTTTAGTCTTCTTCACTGTTTTCTTCTTGATCAGTTGATCAGCAACAATTGCTTTTTGTTCATTTTTCCACTTGATGTATTCTGGATCATTGTATCCCGAAAATTCTGCTTCATCCTTCACTGTTTCTGCTGGTTTCGGATTCAGTTCTGGATATTCAACAAGTTGCACCAGAATAGGATCAGATTTGTTGCTTGCTTCATCATCAGCTTCAACAGTCACACTGTCATCATCTTCTTTCAAGCTTTCGAGTAAAACTTCAGATCCTTCGGATTCAGACTTACTTCTTTGAATTTCTTTGAATCTTTGTTCATTTAAAGGTGAATGATCAAATTCATTGAAGTTTTCAGGTAAAGTGTTCCTGATTGATTTAGGCATTGGTTCATGTGTGAAACCCAATCCTAATTTGTTTTTGTTTCCTCTTTCACTCATATTTTGTTTAACCATTGTTTTACAACTTTTTACTTTTGTTAGTTCAACTTGTGTGACAGCATGAGCAACCTTTTCTTGTTCAAAATTCTTTGTCATTTCTTCAAGTTGTTTGGTAACAAGTTCCAGTTCTTTCAAGGTTTTGTTCCATGATTCTTTAAGTGACAATATCTTCTCATCAGAAATTTTGTGATCAATTTTAAGTTGTTCATGAATTCGTTCATGTTTGCTTAATTTGTCACCAATTTTAAAAGAATGAGTTCGATAATGTTCCACTTGTTTAATGCATTGGTCAGAACACAACCTACCTTTCACATCATCAGGTAAAGGAACATAGTTAGGGGGTAGTTCGATACTAACCTTTGGTTGTTCAGCAGATGAGAAAGACTCTTCAGATGTAGCCATAAAAGCAATCTCTGATTCAGATTCTTCAACAGGATCTGACTTTGCACTCAAGTCATAATATTCAGAATCTTCACTGACAGCTTTCATCACTTGATCATCCCCTTCTTCAGACCAATCTTCTTCTTCAATTTCACAAACCAGTGCCAAACTAGAAGTAAGATCAGATGTAAACTGTTCCGCATACGCACTCCAGTCATATCCATCTTTCACACTAACCACCAGTACTTTGTTATGATCTTCTGGCTTTTTACCTTCATCTTTCAGTTCTGGCATGGGAAGACTTTGATATGGCTTTTGCGTGAAACGTTGATTCCTGTACTGATAACTTGAAGACTGTTGCGAAGTCTGACTTTGACCTTGATTTTGTCCACTTGAACTAGCTTGATCATTATAGTTCTGATTCTTAGGAGCTTTGCATTCCCTGGAAAAATGACCATAGCAGTTGTTGTTGAAACATCTGGCTTTTGACTTGTCAAAACCAACTGTCTTGTTTGCGTTTGGCTTGTAGCTTCAGTTCACATATGCATGTTTCTGAGTTCGATATGCAACCATAACCATTTGCCAATTTAAGTCCATCTCTTCGACGTCATCAGGATCCATTTCAAACAGATCTTGAAGCACAACATCCAGCTGAGTCAAATAACTTCCTTGATAAGCTTGGAAGCTTGCCATGAATGCAGTAAACGCATTCTTAGTCTCATCATCTTGTAACAAGATGTACATCACATCTTTTACTTTAGCTTGAACTGTGGAATGTGAACTTTGGTTTTCTGCTTGAGATTTCACAGAATGACTTTGAACTTGAGCTCTTGGTGGAGATTGAGATTGAGAGTAAATTGGTGAGCTTGGTAGATATGATGAATCAGTGTAAAAACTAGCACCAACAAACAAATCACCCTCATCATCAGGCTTAGCAGCATCTTGAGCAAGAAATGCATTCTCCACTGTGTTAGAAGGATTCACTACAAACTTATACTGAGCATGTGAACCTGATCTGTCAGAGTTTCTTGAACTTTCATCAATTTCCACTTCTTCAATCTTTGCAATAAGAAGATCTAAGTCCATAGGAAACTTTTCTGTATGCTTCAGTAGAGTCACTATTTGTTTCCATGAGGATGGAAGAGCACACAATAATCTGTCATTCAGGTCTTAAAGTTCTGTTTTTGCACCAACGTTTGTCATCTCAGTAGTTAGATGCACAAATCTGTTCATCATCTGGTGCACAGATTCTCCAGCAATATGCTCAAACAGTTCTAGTTGTCTCTTCAATTTCTGCTTCTTAAGACTTCTCAACTGTTCTCCTCCTTCACAAATTGATTTTAATGCCTTGAACAATGTGTAGCCAGTTTAATAAGCATCCAATCTTGACAACACTTGAAGTGGCAGCCCTTTACACATCAAAGTATAAGCCTTACTGTCATTCTTGACCTTTCGTAAGTCTTCTGGTGATAGATTATCTTCAGGATAAGGTTCAGTTGAATCTTTGGTGTAAGTGCTTGCACAATCAGGAGTAGTCTGAGTAGGAATGTGAGGACCTTTATCAATAGACTTCCACAAATCATTGTCAATAGAGCATAGATGGTGTTTCAATCTGATTGTCCAGTTCATGAAATCTGCACGATTAACCAATCTAGGAACACGGTTATCAGAATCATCATTAGGCGCCGTTTTAAATATTTTAAAGAAAATATTTTTGTGTTTTGTTGATTTTTGAAAAGAAACCGTTAAAAATGTTAAACTAAATGCAACTAAACAGTAACAAATTAAGATAACAAGTTTAAAACAACTAAAAATACGTCACACGGCTGAACAGTGAAATTTTGTTCTTCACCAGGCTTAACAGTGCAATTTCTTCTTCACCCGGCTGACAAATTTCTTCACCCGTCTGAACAGTCACACGACAAAAAAGATATAACTTGACACGGCAAAAACTTGACACGGCTGAAATGATCTATCACCCGGCTCAATAGTTATCAAATACTTTCACCCGGTTGTACTTGACACGGCTGAAAATAGATAATGACCCGGCTGAACAGTAACAAGTTGATCCGGCTGTAATGTTGATCACCCGGCTGAACAGTTGCTTCACCCATCTGAATAGTAACTTCACACGGCCGCACAGTAGCTTCACCCGGCACAACAGTACACAACTTTTACTTGCAAAACTTCACCCGTCTAGACAAATTTCCTTTACACGGCTGAACAGGACCTATTTGTTCACAAAACTAAGTCCAAAAATATTGTCTAAGTCAAATTTTATCACCCGGCTAGTTAATCTTCAACCAGTTCATCATATTCATCATCTTCTTCAAACGAATTTTTCTGAATTTTAACAAAACTTGTCCAATTTCTCCAAAAATCACACACAAGTAGTGTTTGACACCGATTATCAATCTCCTATATCAATCAATCCAAAACATGATCAATTTTTGATGATTTTGAGCAAAAATTTGATCGAACAGTAACTTTCAATTCCTTCTTAATTCCTCAGATCTGATGATAATCTGATGGAATTTTCACAAATGTTGTGAATTAGAAATGATTCCGATGATGAATCAAATCAAAAAACAGCAACAGATCATTCAGATCATGATTTGAGAAATATTGATGTGTTTTTGCTTGATGAATAGCGAAGAACACACACAATACCAAATGCTCTGATACCAATTGATAGGTTCAATTGGATCGATATTGCATCAAATCAGAATGATCAAGGTACAAACACAAAAGTTCAATCAACAACACAATCCATTACTAAATAATTCTATTGTATTGATGATCAAAGCAAATAGTTGCAGTACAATGGTGCAGGAGAATACAATCACATACACAATTCTCTCTCTAATGTGTAAGCTGTGATCTAGACTCTCTCTCTAACATTCACTAGCAACATGCTTTATGCATCAACACTTTAGGGAAAATACAAAATTAACCCTAAACTATACAAACTTGTATAAATAAAGTACAAAGTAAATCTTCTATCAGAAACGAGCCCTAACAAGTGCAAATACACAACAAGCTTTAGAAGATTTTAACCAATATATATTTATACACACATACATACATACGGTTTTACATACATACATATATAAAAATCATATTTTCATATCATACTTAACATATACTTATTCATATCATCTCATTTCTTTATCAATCTTTTAAAACCATCCATTTAACACATATGTAATTTTGTTTATAAAAATATAAAACACACACACATATATATACATACATACTTACGGACATACACACATGCACACACTTGATGAACACTAGAATAAGATGAAAATAATGGATTTGGCCTTGGAACACTCCTTGGTTGCACCTACTTGCTTCAAGAACCTCCAAAAACACAAGGTTTTGCAAGGAAGTGAAAGAGATGATTATGGAGAGTGTTGTGGGAGTTGTGGCCAAAAATTATGAGTAGGGTGGTGTGGTGGTTCGGTTTTTGGAGAGAGAGGAGGAGGGAAGAAGAGTGTTGTGTTGGTTAAAGTTAGATTGTGGTGTTGAAAAAGGTTTGGCAAGACCAAGAAAAATCTTTCCCACTCTTCCAAGTTACACAAGGATCAAGACTAGTCTATAGACCTAAGGGGGAGGGGGTGGCCGGATTTTTAAATAAAAAAAAAGAAATTATATTTTTTTTTATAAAAACCATTTACATAAACATTACACACTTAAATCCCAAGTAGATTTCAACTCTTGTTAAACTTTAACCCCATATATGCCATAATACTTCAAATATTTATTTTTCACACTTAAAATAGTAAAAATATATTAATAAATATTTTACTGTGCTTCGGGTAGTGTACTGGTAGTGAAACCGAGCAAAAACTGAAACACACGCGATAACCGGAAAAACATCGTATAAAATCAAACGCTTTTATTTTTAATTACTTTTTCACTTATACACACCCAAAATATATTATTTGATGCTATCTTGAGCATTATATCAATCATTGGACATTTAAAATTTATCAGGCAATCACCAACGTTCATTACCGGGTATTTAACCGCTACGCGATTAAGCAATTTCAAAAGTCACGAAATGCAAAATAATGCACAAAGATGGGCTTATCTAACTTTAATAACACCTTAATTATTATAATTAAGTCAAATGACGCATTTAAAAAATTATGCACGTTTTAAGCTAGTACGAATATTGACCCGAAATTTGCCGGGTGTCACATTTGGCTACGACGAGCTCTTTTATTCAAGTTGCTACTTTGAGCACTTTCAGTCTATAACCTGTGGACATTGTATGCAGAGCGCCATGATCGAGGTCGTTTGATTGATAAAAAATAAAGTAAATAGAGTTCATATTCACCCTTAATAGTAAGGATAAGTAGGGTGTCGAATCCACGAGGAATTTTTGGTCAATGTTTAACTTACATATATTGATAATTGAATTTAAAGAAAACAGATAGACAATTGCATTAATGAACTTTGGCTTGATATGATTATGAAAGAAATAACTTGTAAAGATGAGTTAACTATTAATTAAAAAGGTAAAGACAATGTTAAGTTCAATTGTTTAAGTTTTGATCATGAAAATACGACTTCTATGTAATGATAAATCAATTGCCAAACAATTACCAATTACTAATCTTTATGAGTAGACAATGAAAATGTTGAAAACCAAAAACCAATCAATTAGTTTATTAACAATCCAACAATATCTAAATCACAGAGTTCAACTTAGAACATCAAATAGAAAACAACCCTAACAAAAGAACCAAACATGTATCTTATAAGAATTCCTCACCCGGAAACAACTACAGAGGAAGTAGTCACTCATGGTTGCAAGAAGATCTTCAGATTTGATGTAGGATTGCATGATTGATGATGGAATGATGATTGAAAGGCTTGGAATGGTGAAAAGATGATCCAAATTCGTCCTTGGTGGCTAGGTATGAATTTAGGGTTTGAAAATAAACTTAAAAGCTTTAAATACCCTTCAAAAATCCAAAACAAAAATAGAACACGACAATAGGACGTAACCTACATCCAAAAGGACGTAAGCTTATGACCTCCTGGTGACAAACGATCTATCCTTCTGCCTTACGTCCTCTAAACGTGCCAAAAATTCAAAAACTCCAAAACGACGTAACTTACGTCCTTCTTGACGTAAGCTTAAGACCCCCTTTAACTTAAAAATTCTTTTTCTTCTTGTGTAGCTTCTCAAGAGCTTTCCGTTGACAAGTAATAGGTCCCGTAACTCCATTCCTATCTCAAGTTATGATCACTTTACGAGCACACTGCCGCGTAACATCTTCACAGTCTTCTAAGCTTCCGAATAACATAGTTTAATGTCATAGACTTATCTTCTCCATGTCGCGTGCGGCACTTAGATCCGTTCTAAGTCAGCCTTTTACTCTCGATGAGATGTTTTACACAGCGGAAGTCTTGTAAAGGGAACGTTGGATTTGTCGGACACAAGTAGAGTGCTTGTATTGTTTTTTTACAATACAAGAAAGATGCTTGTATTACACAAGTGTAAAGCTTACAAGTATGTAAATAATGTGAAATATGCAAGGTGATCTACAAATGAACCATGATCACATATTTATACTACTTGCTACTTGATCTAGAATGTCCTAAATCTAGATACATCTATACAAATATCTAAACATAATAATCCATAGAAATCTAGATATTTCTATGTAAGATATCCAAGATATTTATAAGGAAATATCTAGGTGTTCAGGAGTCCTTCAAGGCAAATTTTAAGGTACATTTCCGGCCCCTTCTAGAGCCTTCTAAGACCTCTCAAGGCTGGTCTAGATGACCTTTTGTGGCAGCCACAAGGCTGGACGTTTTTGGACATGTTCCGGGTCGTTTTTGAGTGTTCCGGGGCTGCACAAAGTATGCAGAATGGTGCAGCGTTTTCCGGAGTCTTCCAGCAACTTCTACGCCTTTTGTAGGCTGATTTGAGGTCCCTCCAATGTGTCGGGTTGGTCCGGTAAGTTATAGGCTGATCTGGGTACTTTTGGGTAGCCCTTGATGCTTCCAAATGTTGTCGGAACCTTCCGGATTGCAAGAACTTTGATTTGAAATTAGGCGGGTCGTGACATTCTCCCCCAACTAATGCCACGACGTCCTCATCGTGTTTGCATAATGCCCCACGAGAACCCCTCATGAGTTTGATTATAGAGACAGACTTGCCTCGTCGCCTTGTGTCTGGCTCCAAGGTAGCTGTGTGCACTTGGTCACCTTTGATGATGTACATTGTATTATGAAATGTTACTGGGCAGGCTTTGGCTTTTCGAAAGAAGTTCATACCTAGTATTATATTGTAGTCTTCTAGAGGAACGACTGAGAAATGTAACTTGCAAGTCCAAGTGCCAATCTTGACTTTGACACCCCATGTAGCCTCTTCAATTGGTTCTGGTTTCCATGCAGTAGCCTTGATTGACCCTTCTTGCGTGGTGATCCGTAAGCCAAGCCTCCTTGCTTCATCTAGTGTGATGAATTTGTGAGTTGCACCTGTATCGACCAGCGCTTTGACAGTTTGTCCCTTGATCTCCAAGTTCACAAGTCGTAGTCCTTGTGAGCCGGTCTTTGAGTTGCTAGTGACCGAACCTGGGTTTTGTTGTTTTGCCATCACCAATGGTTTGCCTTCAACTGCGGTTAATGTGTTTAACTGTGGAAGTTGCATTGCACCTAAGCGAGCCTTCTCCTAGTCGCTAGGTTCATCTTCAGCTTGAATCAAGGCCGTTAACCTGGCCTTCTTAGGGCAATCACGAGTGTTGTGTGGCCCATCGTAGGGGAAACATCCTCTGTTGTTGTAGTTATTACCTTCTCTTGTCGGTTTCCGGGTATTGTCCTTCCTGAATTGATTTTGATTTTGGTTATTGTTGATGGTCTCGCTCCCCCACCTTTTTCGTCATTAGCCTCCAGGATAGCAGATTTTTGTGATCGCCTTTCACTATGGTCGATCAACCCTTCTGCAACAGCGATGGCGGTCGACTAATCTTGGACACTCCGACGTTCCAATTCGGTCTTGGCCCAAGTTTGCAAGCCATCGATGAAGTCGAGAGAGAGTCCTTGAGCGATAGATCCGGAATTTCGAGCACAAGGGTAGTAAAATCTTTGATGATGCCCTTATGTTTTAGATTACGAAGCCTAATCTTTGCTTCGTGTTCAGCATTTTCCGGATAAAACTGTTTCTTGATTTCCTTTATGAAATCAATCCAAGTCTTTATAGTGCACGTACCTTGGTCTATTTCCTTGTGTTTGCGTCGCCACCATAAAGCTGCGGTGTCTTTTAGATATAAGTCACCGTTTTGATCTTCTTGGCGTTGTCAACTATGTCAACCGCCTCGAAGTATTGTTCCATCTCCCAAAGAAAGTCATCTACAGCCCTCGCCTCTCGCTTGCCCATAAACGAAGATGGCTTGGGAATGTCGACCTTCGAACGGGTATGGATGATGTTGTCGCCCCCGGATGCCAAGGCACGCTTGCAAATGTTTATCTCAGTTTTCAAGTCCTTGATCTCTCTCTCGTATTTGTCTTTCATGTGACCTAGCTCTTTCATGAAAGCCTCTTCAACCTCCATCTTCATGACAGAGAGAGCGAGTTTAAAGTCTTTCCTCATGTCGAGGAAGTCATTGCCTAACGCATCCACTTGTTGTAGTGAACCGTAGGTGTGAGTTTTGAAGATGTCGAACTCAGCCCTGAATTCTTCCATACCGTTGTTGAATTCAGCCATCGACGTTTCAATATCTTCAATTCGTTTGTCCAAGCTAGACATCAGGTCTTTGGACATACCTCATGTCTTCTTGTCGACTTTGCTAGTGTCATCCCGACCATGGTTCCCGTTGCCACTGACGCTGGTGCCCCCAAGTTTCCCTGTCTCTGATGCCATCCCAATGAATCGTTGCTCTGATACCACTTGTCACAAACTTATCTTCTCCAAGTCGTGTGCGGCACTTAGATCCGTTCTAAGTCAGCCTTTTACTCTCGATGAGATGTTTTACACAGCGGAAGTCTTGTAAAGGGAACATTGTATTTGTAGGACACAAGTAGAGTGCTTGTATTGCTTGTTTACAACACAAGAAAGATGCTTGTATTACACAAGTGTAAAGCTTAAAAGTATGTAAGTAATGTGAAGTATGCTAGGTGATCTACAAGTGAACTATGATCACCTATTTATACTACTTGCTACTTGATCTAGAATGTCCTAAACCTAGATACATCTATACAAATATCTAAACATAATAATCCATAAAAATCTAGAGATTTTTATGTAAGATATCCAAGATATTTCTAAGGAAATTTCTAGTTGTTCAAGAGTCCTCCAAGGCAGATTTTATGGTGCATTTCCGGCCCCTTCTAGAGCCTTCTAATACCTCTCAAGGCTGGTCTAGATGACCTTTTGTGGCAGCGACAAGGCTGGACGTTTTTGAACATGTTCCGGGTCGTTCTAGAGTGTTCCGGGGCTACACAAAGTATGCAGAAAGGTGCGGCATTTTCTGGAGTCTTCCAGCAGCTTCTACGCCTTTTGTAGGCTGATTTGAGGTCCCTCCAATGTGCCGGGTTGGTCCGGTAAGTTATAGGCTGATCCGGGTACTTCCGGGTAGCCCTTGATGCTTCCAAATGTTGCCGGAACCTTCTGGATTGCGAGAACTTTGATTTGAAATTAGGCGGGTCGTGACATTGCGCTCCAATGACCTACTAACCAAATATAGATACAAAGTAATCATGTTCGATATGATAGTTAAGCTAAAACCATGTGTTTGGATACTTAAACGTGTAGAAAATACGAACACATAACACCCCACACTAGTCATTTGCTTGTCCCCAAGCAAACCCGCTCGTAACACTATGACTTTCGTTAACAAAAACGATCATGCTTCATCTTTACTAATATTAGCCAAGGTCCAAAATCATACCTAACTTAATCAAACCATTAAACACATTATACTTTGCAAGCAAAGTTAAAATGTTTGAATTAAAGTGTATTTACTCGGGCCTAATACGCTTTCAAGTATTCCCAATGCATGCATATAAACCTCTCACAAATGACACTCATCTCGGTTTAATTTCTGGACTAGTGAAACATGCACTAGTATATTTCTGTAATACTCTCAAACCAAGAAAAGAAACAAAATTACCATAAGCTTGCCTAACAATCATACCTCCACCACTTAACATAAATCATGCGCAAATCATAAGGACTTTTTAGGGTTGTAGCATTAGATTAGGGTTAGGGTGCGGATATGGAATTTGAAAGTGACTAAAGGGTAGTGAAATCCAATTAAATATGCTAACTACTGAAATGCAAATAAGTAGACTTCTTACAAATTCGGGTAAAAGTGACCCATAATTACGTAATTATTCTGCTCAAACAAAACATAACTATTCACACAAATGGGCAATTCTCGACCCAATAGTAACATTTTTTTTCTTTCTTTTTCTTTTTTCTTTTTTTTTCTTGTTTTTTTTTTACTTTTTTTTAAACGGAAATAATTCAACCATACTTAGCAATATCTAACGGATCTCACTACACGGGTAAACACGAGACTGGTTTTAAAACGGCTAACAGGTTTTAACATATGTGGGTTAACAAACGAAAGGCTGGGGTTCTGTAGGGCTACTAAAGAAAAATGTAAAGGTAGGGAACAAAAATAGAAAACAACTAAACAAAAAAAAGGGAGAATCCTTGATAGTCATGTATAGGTTGGACTCACCGGCATGTCGGTGTTACATTGTTATGTTATGTATTTTGTTGTTTTTGTTCTAGCGAACCTACGGGCGAATCTATAGATTCGTCCGGAAGTCTAGATTAGTTTAGTCACATAGATTAGTTTTGTCGTCGGGCGAATCTGTATGCCCGGCGAAGCTAATAGTTTTGCTTGATAGATTCGCTGTCAGCGAATCTATCAGCGAATCTAAAGCTACACTATATATTGTAATGTTTTCTCATTGCAATAAAAATTTTGCATAATTCTATCAAACCCTAAATTGTGTGTGTGACGGCTGGAGGTGCTAGGAGCATATTTTCACTATCATTGTAGCTTGATTACCTCTGATTATCTTGTTTTGATCTTGTTACTGTTATTGGGTTATTTTGGACTATTCAATTGGTTGAATCTAAGTGTGTTTGTTGTCTTACTAATCATTATAGCACTGAAATCTCGATCAAGATGGACCAACAATATGGTATCAGAGCCTTAGTGCTCTTGATTGTTTGATCTTTGAGATTTTTGTGAAGTTTTGGGGTTTTTGTGTCAAAACACTGTTTGATTAATTTCGGGAATGATTATTGTGTATCTGTGTTGGATTTTGCTTGGGGTTTGTCATACTTGGTAATAGGAAGCTATAGAAACAAACGGATCTTAAATTGGTTGTGTTTTGAGGCTGTTCTGGTTGATTTTGGACTGAAACTGTTTTCCCCGTAAGTCAGCGAATCTATATGTTCATCCAGCGAAACTAGATGTTCATCTAGCGAATCTATTCAATATTTGTGATTTGGAAATATCAATATTTTTGATAAGTGAACTTATTATTTTTGAACGAAAGTTCACCTGTTTGGTTCTGTGAACAAGAGAACATGCGAGCGAACCTACGAGCGAACCTACGAGTGAACCTGCGAGAGAACCTGCGAGAGAATCTACCAGCGAACCTGCGAGAGAATGTACCAGAGAACCTATCAGCGAATCTAATTTCCAAAAAAAATAAATAAAATAAAATAAAAATCTGGAGAATCATCAAGTAATGGATGTAAAGAGAAGAGAATACAATCAATCCATGATGCTTTCTAATGTCTCTCCTCAGAATGCTGCACTGATTACATCCGCTGCAAACTCACCTGGTGCGCAGTCTCTGAAGGATCATCAAGTTATGGGTCTGTCAAATCTGGTGGTGGTTCCACAAGTGTAGGTGCTGGCTCAAATGCATTTGTCACCACTCAGATTCCATCTGACACTACGGCCTTATCTAGGATGCTTGTTCATAATCATGAAACTTTAGATGTTGAGGTTGTTGAAGAATCTGTTCTCAATGACAATTACATTGATTGTTTTGATCCTTTTAAAGAGTTTTATGGTGAAGAGGTTGAGAATGTTAAAGTGATTGATGAGGTTGAAGAGCGAATGAATACTGGAAAGGTTGCTGAGGTTAGTTTGATTGAAGTGGTTGCTGAGGATGGTTTGATGGAAGAGAGAAAGGATACTGGTAAAGTTGCTGAGATGGTGATTGATATCGGAAAGGATCAGGAAGAAGCTGTTCATTTTGGATTTGTATGTGAAGCTGTTGTTGGAAAGGAAGAGAAGGTCACCGTCAACGTTGGTAATAGGGCAGAAAATACTGGTATCGATGCTGAAAATGTTACGGAATCAAAGCTTGACATAGAAGCCATGATTGAACAGGCCAGGCATGAAGCTGTGGATGAAGACAAGAGGAAACCTCCTTACTGCCAGTGTGATCGTGCTCTCGCAGCTGAAAAACTGGTAGTGGGTCTTCTTTATGAAGTTATTGAAGATATGTGTTCATCTGTATGCAAAATTCGTTTGATTGGCATATATAAAGCTAATAAATTATTAATGTCAAATGAAAACGAATTGAAGAAAATTAACAAAGAGCTAAAAGAGAACGAATCAAAATTTTTTGTTAAATTGAGAGAGGCTTTAAAAGAAAACGAACATTTGAAAAGATCTCTTTTGGAAAAGAATTGTGAGATAAACTATTTAACTGAGCAAGTCACTCTTGCTGAATTTGAGACCAGAAAAGTTAAAAACAAACTGGAACAATGGACAATTTTCGGTATGAAAAGGGAGGAACTCTGTAAGAAACAACGGGGGGCCAGAGTTAAGACAGGTTTGGGTTATAACAATGATGCATATGCGTATCCCCCACCTAGTACCTTCTGTTATTCTCCAACACCAATTCCTCATCCTTCGAATGAGCTGATACAAGATATTATACAGAATGATACTAACGCTCTATTGCAGGTTTAAGTGGAGTAAATCTTAAAGAGGTTAGAGAGGATTATGCTTATGGTGGAAGTACTGGCCTTGGTTGTTCTAGCAGTTATGGTTGTTCTAGTTCTGATTCAAAGAAGTCTGTTGAAGACATTAGATTAATTAATTTTATTCCTAGTAATGTGTTACATACAGACAATTTTATTTGTAATGGTAATTTAGGATGCTCTACTTCAAACTCTAATAACTTGAACGATGATCTCATTGGAAATATTTGTGGAAATGCCAAAACAGAACTTTCAGGTCATGTCTCTGAAAGTCAAACCAAAACAAATTGTATTCAAAAATTCTTTCCTCAACAAATTCCATATTTCACACCTGTGAGGATTTCAAAACCTAAAGACAAAGAATCATCTTTTTCATCCATGAATCTTAAATCAAAATCTGATAAGGTAAAAGTCATAACAGGTAAGTCAAAAGAGCCTTATGACTCTTACAGTGATTGTAAATCTCAATTATCTGATTGTGATGAAGAGATAGAAATAGATAACATTCCTGTTTCTAAATTTTCCAAAGTTGGTTTAAAATCTCATTGCTTTAAATGTGGAAATCATGATCATACGGTCAAGCAATGCCCTGAGCAAGTTGAAAACAGTTCAAAGCATAGATCTTTAGGAAGGAGATTGAATACTTTTGTAAATAATTTTTTCAGTAAATCTTCTACAGTTCAAAGACCTAAGTACACTAAGGCTTGGGTCCCAATTTCAAAAGTCTAACTTGTCTAACTTTGTAAATATGTAAATAACTTTTTCATTTTCTTCCTTGAGAATCCGTGTGTCACATATTTTCTTCGCTCCTTCTTTTATTCCTTTTATTTTATTTTATTTTATTTTATTTCATTTCTTTTCTTTATTCTGTATATATATATTAAGAAAATCTATAAACAAAAATTTCTTATTAGATAGCTATAATATAAAAATTTTTGAGGAGATAATAAAGATTAACTACTTATAGTTTTTCAAATTTTGCTATTTCAGGATCCCCGTTTTGTTTGATGTTGTAGAGATGTTGAAGGAGGTCAGAAGTATTGTGTTTGGGATATGTTAGATAGGCTCAGCCCGAAAAACAAAGTAAACAGTGATTGTGCAGCCAAACATAACGTTCAAGAACTCCGAAATAAGGATTATCCCCTTGACATGATTAGATTGCACAAAGATACGGGTTCTGTAAAAAATGGGTTGAGAGCGTCAAATCTTTGCATTGATTTCCCTAAAAATCCCAAATCACCCTCACCCTAGCCCTGAATCGAGTGTCTAGTTAGCAAAAGCAAAATAAAAAGCTGCTAGTGTTACTCTTCAAAAAAACCTCTGAGTGAGTTACTTGTTAACTGCTCAGAATGTATTGAGTCAAAGTGCTTAACTCCTCTGCTATACGGAAGTATTGACCTGGAGTTGGTGGATCTTCTCTGCTATACGGAAGTATTGACTTGAAGATTCGCCGAGCATGCTCAAATGATTATCTCCTCTGTTATACGTCGGTATAGACCAGGAGCTCTAATCAGTTGAGTTTCCCAAATAATAAGTCGAAATGTGTTCAAAAGAATCATTGTTGACAAGCTCCACTCCCTAAAATGCAAAATGCAGAATTTCAAAGTGTCTCATGAATTGATCAATATTCAAGATTTGATCCAAGAAACTCAAGCAAAGTCAATCATATTACTCAAATAAATCCTGATGATAGAACTTGTTCTTTTTACCTGGATATCTGTGGGGACCGAGTTGCCTGAGCTTCTTCAATCAAACCAAAACATGATAAATGAAGCTGCTGATCTCTTGTTGAAAGGTCTAAGGCATGGGTTTAAATGGACAAACATATCTGCAATCCCGACAATCTATGATTCTCCTGATTCTGCTCGAAAAAAAACATCAAGAAAATTATATATATATCCTTCTTTTGTTTAATTTGTAGCCTTCTTTCTTTTTATTTTCTATGTTCTTTTTTAATTTAAATCTTTATTTTTTGGAGCGCTGAATTCGTGGGGCGTTTTCATGGATTCGTAAAGGAAATCAAAATTACCAAAAACAAAAAATATTTTAATTTTTCTTTAATTTCTTCAATCTAGTGAACCAACAGCGAATCTACAGGTTCGCCCGGACCTGGTTTAAGTCTTTTAGGCTTTCTTCCGACCTAATCTTCCGAGCAACCCTGAGATTTGCCTCGTTGTCTATCAGCGAACCATGGGCTTTATATATATGTTTTCTGTGAATCCATTTAACACATTCGCTTGCACTGTAACCGGTTTGTTTCAAACTGTTCAAGTTCGAATCTCGCTTAAGGCTTTTCATTACAAATTGAATCGTTTTAATTTCTCCAGGTATGTAAACGCAAGTGCATTTGAGGTTGCGATTAGAAGGGTTGTAGAAGATAAATTCACGGAATTTGGGTACCAAAAGCCGATAAGGAAGAGCTCAAAGAAAGATAAGCACTGGGTGTCTTGGAAGGGAAAGGTAGTGCTGGAGTTGGCTGCTCTAAAGATTATGAATAGAGTGAGAGTTCTAGATACTCAGCCACAAAGATTGCAAGAGTTTGTGAAAGGGGTTTTACGATAACAACACTGGTGAAGCGATAATCAGGTTAAAGGGTGAAGATCGTCCAGAAATCAGATTGTTTGACCCAATGGAGATCTTCTCCTTTTGTGACGAGGATTTGAAGATTTTATGTGAGAATGATATAAAGCACGGGGCAGGAGATGATACGAGGATTGAAGCAAACTTATTTGTGAAAGTTGCAAACAAAGCCCGAGGTGTACGTACTGAATTAAAGAAGGTGAATGAAAGGTTGAGGATGACGGATGAACAGAGAATAAATCGATTGAGAAAAGGTTTGAGAAACCGACTGTGGTTGAATTGGATGTGATCGGTGAGGAACTGACTGAAGAAGTACAAGCGGCGACTACTGTTGTTGATGTGCCTGATACTCATGTCGCCGTATCAGAATTTGTTGAGTCATTTTTGGTGTTTAGTGAAGATGACGAGGCAGGATCAGAAGACGTGACTAATCCTTTGGCCGGTATCAAATCAAGGGCAGGAGCTTTCATTGAACATTTCTGAAGCCGAAAAAGACGGAGCTGAATCAGAAGACTTCCCCAGGTGAAGTCCAACCTAGGGGGAGTATTGATAGTCATGTATAGGTTGGACTCACCGGCATGTCGGTGTTACTTTTTTATGTTATGTATTTTGTTGTTTTTGTTCTAGCGAACCTACGGGCGAATCTATAGATTCGCCCGGAAGTCTAGATTAGTGTAGTCACATAGATTAGTTTTGTCGTCGGGCGAATCTGTTTATGCCCGGCGAAGCTAATAGTTTTGCTTGATAGATTCGCTGTCAGCGAATCTATCAGCGAATCTAAAGCTACACTATATATTGTAATGTTTTCTCATTGCAATACAACTTTTGCATAATTCTATCAAACCCTAAATTGTGTGTGTGACGGCTGGAGGTGCTAGGAGCATATTTTCACTATCATTGTAGCTTGATTACCTCTGATTATCTTGTTTTGATCTTGTTATTGTTATTGGGTTATTTTGGACTATTCAATTGGTTAAATCTAAATGTGTTTGTTGTCTTACTAATCATTATAGCACTGACATCTCGATCAAGATGGACCAACAATATGGGAGATATTAAAGATTAACTACTTATAGTTTTTCAAATTTTGCTATTTCAGGATCCCCGTTTTGTTTGATGTTGAAGAGACGTTGAAGGAGGTCAGAAGTATTGTGTTTGGGATATGTTAGATAAGCTCAGCCCGAAAAACAAAGTAAACAGTGATTGTGCAGCCAAACATAACGTTCAAGAACTCGGCAATAAGGATTATCCCCTTGACATGATTGGATTGCACAAAGATACGGGTTCTGTCAAAAATGGGTTGAGAGCGTCAAATCTTTGCATTGATTTCCCTAAAAATCCCAAATCACCCTCACCCTAGCCCTGAATCGAGTTTCTAGTTAGCAAAAACAAAATAAAAAGCTGCTAGTGTTACTCTTCAGAAAAACCTCCGAGTGAGTTACTTGTTAACTCCTCAGAATGTATTGAGTCAAAGTGCTTAACTCCTCTGCTATACGGAAGTATTGACCTGGAGTTGGTGGATCTTCTCTACTATACGGAAGTATTGACCTGAAGATTCGCCGAGCATGCTCAAATGATTATCTCCTCTGTTATACGTCGGTATAGACCTGGAGCTCTAATCAGTTGAGTTTCCCAAATAATAAGTCGCAATGTGTTCAAAAGAATCATTGTTGACAAGCTCTACTCCCTAAAATGCAAAATGCAGAATGTCAAAGTGGCTCATGAATTGATCAATATTCAAGATTTGATCCAAGAAACTCAAGCAAAGTCAATCATATTACTCAAATAAACCCTGATGATAGAGTTGCTTGTGGGGACCGAGTTGCCTGAGCTTCTTCAATCAAACCAAAACATGATAAATGAAGCTATTGATCTCTTGTTGAAAGGTCTAAGGCATGGGTTTAAATGGACAAACATATCTGCAATCCCGACAATCTATGATTCTCCTAATTCTGCTCGAAAAAAAAATCAAGAAAATTATATAAATATCCTTCTTTTGTTTAATTTTTAGCCTTCTTTCTTTTTATTTTCTATGTTCTTTTTTAATTTAAATCTTTATTTTTTGGAGCGTTGAATTCGTGGGGCGTTTTCATGGATTCGTAAAGGAAATCAAAATTACCAAAAACCAAAAATATTTTAATATTTCTTTAATTTCTTCAATCCAGTGAACCAACAGCGAATCTACAGGTTCGCCCGGACCTGGTTTAAGTCTTTTAGACTTTCTTCTGACCTAATCTTCCGAGCGACCCTGAAATTTGCCTCGTTGTCTATCAACAAACCATGGGCTTTATATATATGTTTTCTGTGAATCCATTTAACACATTCGCTTGCACTGTAACCGGATTGTTTCAAAATGTTCAAGTTCGAATCTCGCTTAAGGCTTTTCATTACAAATTGGATCGTTTTACTTTCTCCAGGTATGTAAACGCAAGTGCATTTGAGGTTGTGTAACACCTCGATTTTTATGGTAGGACTTATTTACATGTCTATGATTATATGAATGTGCATTTAAATGATTATGATTAAAATGATGCGTGACGTGTACGAAATACGATATGCTAATGATGTAATTATGAGCCGTTAAGGGTGAAAGAATGAATTAGGCCCAAAATGGTAAGTGGATTAGTTAAGCAATTTACCAAAAATAGCCTAAACACCTAATTAAAGCCCAAGCCCACCTAAAAACCCTACCCAATATGGAAAACCCTACTATTTAAACCACCATCTTCCAGCCACCATAACACTTCACCATCTTCACCGCACACACTCAAAACCCTAATCTCCATTTTTGAAAGAAAAGGCAAGAAAGAAGAAAAATCTAGATTTTTGGTAAATCCAAGTGTTAATCTGAAGAAAAAGGTGTTAAACCACTGGTAATCAAGGTAATAATCATCCCCTAAAACATGTTTTCATAACACAAAACGAATCTGGCCATTAATGGAGTTTTTAAGTTTTCAAAAAATGTTAGGGCTATTTCCTAGATTAAGATTTACTTTGTATTTTGTTTATATGTTTGTATATAGTTTAGGGTCTAGTTTGTTATATTCCTTAAACTTGTATTTTCTTGCTTTAAAGCATGTAGTGAGAGAGTGTGAGGAGAGAGGCTAGATCACAATTTCACGTAAGAGAGAGAACTTGTGTGTGTGATTTATTTTCTCCTGCACCTTGTATCACAATACTGCTTTGATCATCAATATACAAAGAGAATTATTAGTATGAATTGTGTTAATGATTAAACTGTGTTTGTGTTTATGTTATTCTGATCATTGAGCGATATTCACGATCCAATTGAACCTATCAATTGGTATCAGAGCTGTTGGTACTGTGTTCTTCGCTATTCATCAAGCAAAACACATCAATATTGCTCAAATATCATGATCTGAATGAATTGTTGCTGTTTTTAGTTGTGATTTATCATCGCAATCACTTCTAATTCTCAACGATTGTGCAGATTCCATCAGATTATCATCAGATCTGAGGAATTAAGAAGAAAGAAAAATTTACTGTTCGATTGAATTTTGCTCAAATTTGATCATGTTTTGGATTGATTGAGATTAGGGATTGATAATCGGACGATTTCACAGCTTGTGTGTGAATTTTGAACGAATTGGACAAGTTTTTGACAAAACCCAGAAAATTCTCATGGAGAAGATGATGAACAGTATGAACTTGGTTGAAGATTAACTTGCCGGGTGATAAATTTGACTTAGACAATTTCCTTTGGACTTAGATTGAAGAACAATTAGGTCCTGTGCAGCCGTGTAAAGGAATTTGCGCTAGACGGGTAAAGAATTTGACGAGAAAAAGTGTTACTGTTCAGCCGGATCAACAACTGTTGTGCCGGGTAATACACTGTTATGCCGGGTGATTAAGAAAGTTCAGCCGGGTAATTAACAACTGTGTAGCCGGGTAAACAACCTTGCCGTGTGATCAACAACTGTGCAGCCGGGTAAAGCTTTTTGCCGTGTCAAGATTCAAGCCGGGTCAAGTTTCATTGCCGTGTGAAGTTATTTCTTGTTGTCGTGCAACTGTTCAGCCGGGTAACTGTTCTGCCGGGTAAAGAAGTCATGTTCTACAACTGTTGAGCCGTGTAACTGTTTTGCCGTGTAAAGACTTTTTCTCTGCCGGGTGAAGAACAAAGCTACTGTTTAGCCGGGTGAAGAAGGATTTTCACTGTTCAGCCGTGTGACTCATTTTAGTTGTTTTAATTCTTGTTTTTCTTATCTTGTCTTTAATTACTTGTCTTTATTTTAGTATTTTAATCATTTCTTTTCAAAAATTAACAAAAACCAAAAATATTTTCTTTAAAAATTGTTAAAAATGGCACCTAATGATGATTCTGATAACCGTGTTCCTAGACTTGTTAATCGTGCAGATTTCAAGAATTGGACAATCAGACTGAGACATCACTTATGCTCCGTTGACAATGATTTATGGAAGTCAATTGAAAAGGGTCCTCATATTCCAACTCAGACTGCTCCAGACAGTGCAAGTACCTACACCAAAGACTCTACTGAACCTTATCCAGAAGATAATTTGTCAGCAGAAGATTTGAGGAAAGTAAAGAATGATAGCAAGGCTTATTCTTTAATGTGCAAGGGACTGCCACTTCAAGTTCTGTCGAGATTGGATGCATATCAGACTGGTTATACATGTTTCAAGGCATTAAAGTCGATATGTGAAGGAGGAGAACAATTGAGAAGTTTGAAGAAATCAAAGTTAAAAAGGCAATTGGAGTTGTTCGAGCATATTAATGGAGAAACAGTGCATCAAATGATGAACATTGGAGTTAAGACTGACCTTCAAGACTTGAATGAGCGTTTATTATGTGCTTTGCCATCATCATGGAAGCAGACTGTTACTTTGTTGAAACATACTGAGAAATTTCCAATGGATTTAGATCTACTTATTGGAAAGATTGAAGAAGTTGAGATTGATGAAGGATCAAGAAATACTGATAGATCAAGCTCACAAACTCAGTATAAGTATGTGGTAAATCCTGCCAATACTGTGGAGAATGCATTTCTTGCACAAGATGCAATGAAGTTTGAAGAAGAGGGTGACTTATTTGTTGGTGCAAGTTTCTATACTGATTCATCATACTTTCCAAGTTCACCAACTTATTCTCAACCTCAATCTCCACCAAGAGCTCAAGTTCAAAGTCAAAATATGAAACCACAATCAGAAAATCAAAGTTCAAATGTTCAAGCCAAGGTGAAAGATGTAATGAACATTCTGTTGCAAGATGACGAGACCAAAACTGCTTTCACAGCGTTTATGGCAAGTTTTCAAGCATACCAAGGAAGTCACTTGAGTCAAATGGACGTGGTCCTTCAAGATTTATTTGAGATGGATCCAGTTGATGTTGAGGAGATGGATTTAAACTGGCAAATGGTAATGGTTGCATATAGAACGCAGAAGCATGCATATGTTAACCGAAGTTACAAGCCTAATGCAAACAAAACTGTTGGTTTTGACAAATCAAAGGCCAGATGTTTCAATTGTAACCAGTATGGTCATTTCTCAAGAGAATGCAAAGCTCCCAAAAATCAAAATTTCAATGACCAAGCTAGTTCAAGTAATCAAGGTCAAGGTCAAAGCTCACAACAGTCTTCAAGCTATCAACAAAGAAATCAACGTTACTTTCAGAAACCATACCAAAGTCTTCCCATGCCTGAACTTAAAGACGAAGGAAAGAAACCAGAAGACCAAACAAAGGCACTGGTAGTAAGTGTAAAAGATGGTTATTATTGGAGTGCGTATGTAGAACAATTCACTTCTGATCTTACATCAAGTTTGGCACTGGTGTGTGAAATTGAAGAAGACTGGTCTGAAGAAGGGGATGGAAGAATGATTGAAGATGTGAGTGAAGATTCTGAAGATTATGACTAGAGTGCAAAGTCTGATCCTGTTGAAGAATCTGAGTCTGAAGTTGCGTTGATGGCTACTGCCAATGAGTCTTCATCTTCTACTGAACAACCAAAGGTTAGTAATGACTTACCCCCTAACTATGTTCCATTACCTGCTGATGTGAAAGAAAGGTTGTGTTCTGAACAATGCATTCAACAAGTGGAACATTATCGAACTCATTCATTTAAAATTGGTGATAAATTAAGTAAACATGAAAAACTTCATGAACAACTTAAAATTGATCATAAAATTTCTGATGAGAAGATTTTGTCACTTAAAGAATCATGGAACAAGACCTTAAAGGAACTGGAATTGGTAACAAAACAACTTGAAGAAATGACAAAGAACTTTGAACAAGAAAAAGTTGCTCATGCTGTCACACAAGTTGAATTAACAAAGGTTAAAAGTTGTAAAACCATGGTCAAACAACTCATTAATGAAAGAGGTAACAAAACCAAAACCGGGTTGGGTTTTACTCATGAACCAATGCCAAATTCAATCACTCAAACCTTACCGGAAAACTTTAATGAATTTGATCATTCACCTGAAAATGAACGTAAATTCAAAGAAATTCAAAGAAGTAAATCCGAGTCCGAAGGATCTGAGGTGTTGATTGAAAGCTTGAAAGAAGAAGATGATGTGACAACTGAAGCTGATGATGAAGCAAGCAACAAGTCTGATAATAAATCAGAGCCTGTTCTGATTCAACTCGTTGAATATCCGGAACTGAATCCGAAGCTAGAAACGGTGAAGGAAGAAGGTGAGTTTTCAGGATACAATGATCCTGAATACATCAGGTGGAAGAAAGAACAAAAGGCGCAAGTTGCTGATCAGTTGATCAAGAAGCAAGAAGTGAAGAAGGCCGAAGTTTCAACTGCAAAGAAGCAGAAAACGAAAGTACTGAACAATCAATCTGAAACAAAAGAATCGAAAGGCAAAAGTGTCTTAAAATCGAATGATAACACCAAAGTTCAAAGTGTTAAAACTGACAAAGTTAAACCTGTCAAGAAAGTGTCAAAAGGTAAGAAAATCAAGTTTGTGTCTGCAGGAACGTTTGATTTGAACGGATCTTATGGTAAACCAATCAATTCTCCAATCAAATCTAACTCTGGTCTGAAAACAGGTTCAGGTCCTAAGTCTTCCGCTGTCAATGATAAGAGAATTGAATCTAAAAAGTTAACCAAACAGAATAGTTTAAAATCGAAACAAAGTCCCATGCAATCAAGATCACAAAACAAGTCTCCACAAAAGAATCAAGTTAATCTAAAACCGAACAAAACTGATAATGAATCACGAGTTGGTTCTTCATCAAAGGTTAACAATCGGCTCTTTAGGATTAGCAAGAAACATTGTGAAATTTGTGATAGATATAATCATGCAACTGCTGAATGTTTCTTTAACAGGTACTGCAGTTTCTGTGACAAAAGAAATCATTCTTCAGAAGAATGTTATTATAACAAATTTTGTGACATTTGTGAGAGAAGGAATCATGACACAAAGGATTGTTTCTTTCGATCAAACTCAACAAGAGAAATGACACCATTTTCAAATTTTCAAAGAAATAAATCAATTGGTTTTCAAAATATGAATCAAAGTCATTCTCCGGTTTTGAGAAATTTCAATCGAAACAATTCTGTTTCTAACTTTTCAAGAAATGTGCAGGTTAATAATTTTAAACCAAGAGCTTTAATGGTAAGAAACCAAAAGTTTGAAAATAACCTTGATCCTAAGCTAGAGGAAAGGTTTAGTGCTTTGAGGAGAAAGCAATCAATGAACGCCAATAGGCGAAACAACAGTTATCAGCATCAAAATCTCTTAAATGAAACAAATTTTCAAAATGTCCAATATCAACAAGTTACTATTGCAGATAGATTCGGAAAACCCAAGACCGTGTGGGCCTGGGTTGACCAAACTAACTAAGTAATTGTTGAATTGCAGGTACGCCCAAGATGGGTTGACCAAACTAACTCGTGGTTTGTTGATAGTGGGTGTAGCCGGCATATGACAGGAAACCATGCCTTGCTTCAGGATTTCAAGCTGAAAAATGGTACACACGTTGCATTTGGAGGTGATGCGGGTGGTAAAATCACAGGAGAAGGAACTGTTTCAAATGGGGTCATTAGTTTTGATAAAGTCAACTACTGTGCACAGTTGAACTTTAATTTACTAAGTGTATCTCAAATCTGTGATAAATCTTATTCAACTCCTTTTGATGATTCTTTCTGTTATATTATTAAACCAGGTTTCAAGATTGACAATGAGTGGGTAGTGGTTAAAGCTCCAAGAGATCGTGATGTATACAAGCTGGATATGTCGCAGATTGATGCCGAAACCGAAACTACTTGTCTTATTGCACATGCTTCAAATGATGAGAGTCAGCTTTGGCATAGACGGCTGGGCCAATCAAACTTCAGAAACATGAATCGTTTGGTGACTGGAAATCATGCTGTGGGAATCCCATCAAAGAAATTCTCTACAACTGATCTCTGTCCAGCATGTTTGAAAGGAAAACAGCATCGCATGTCTTTTAAGTCCAAGCCAGAAAACTCCATTTCAAAACCCTTACAGATGCTACATATGGATCTTTTCGGACCAACAAATGTGCAAAGCATCGGAAAGAAGTCTTATTGTTTTGTCATCATTGACGATTTCACTAGATTTTCTTGGGTTTATTTTTTGCATGCTAAATCTGAAACTGCGGAGTTATTAAAAGAATTTATCATCAAAGTTGAAAATCAGTTGGATTGTAAAGTGAAAATTTTACGCAGTGATAATGGTACAGAATTTAAGAATGCTAATGTTGATTTATTTTGTGCAGAAAAAGGAATTGCTAGACAATTTAGTGCTCCAAGAACGCCTCAACAGAATGGGGTTGCGGAACGGAAAAACCGGACACTAATTGAAGCAGCAAGATCCATGCTCGCAGATGCCAAAATCCCTATCACATTCTGGGACGAAGCTATTGCTACTGCGTGTTTTGTGCAAAACAGAACATTACTGGTTCAGGATAAACAGAAAACATCTTATGAATTGTTATTTGGAAGAAAACCGAATATTTCTTATTTGAAAGCATTTGGTTGTCCTGTAACGATTCTAAATTTAAATGATCATCTCGGGAAATTTGAGTCAAAATCTGACGATGGATTTTTCCTTGGATATTCGTCTGTTTCTAAAGCTTATCGGGTTTTTAATAGCAAAACAAATACTGTTATTGAAACTATTAACGTCAAGTTTTTAGAAAATTCGTTTCCGTCAGTGGCACATGGTCCCGAATGGTTATTTGATTTAGATTCGTTATCAAAATCTTTCAATTCTAATTTATTTGATTTTTCAGGAAAAGCAAGGAAAGAATCAGGTGACTTGGGATGCTTTAGTGACGATTCTGATAATGACGAGGATGGAAATCTTAATTCTGAATATCCGTTCATGTCATTTCATAATCCTGATCATGTCAAATCCAGTCAAGCTCCGGGTCCTTCTGGTTCTCAAGAAGATCAAGAATCAAACAATCTTGAAGATGATGTGAATCCGCAAAGTTCTCCTAATGATGGTGGATCTGTTCAGAATCAACCATCATCCGATCCGAATGTTGAAGTTGTTCCAGAATCCTTTGATTACTTCATCAATTCACCGGATCAAGTCCCGAATTACACACCGCATACTTCTTCCATTCTACAAGATCTACCAAATCTGAATACGTCTAATCTGGAGAGTCAAGTGCAAGGAGGTGACATACCAATTCATCGAATTCACAAGAAACATCCTGTCTCTCAGATTATTGGGCCGTTGAATCAGAGAACTACAAGAAGTCAGACTGAGCAAGCAAATGTCTGTCTTTATTCGTGTTTTCTATATCAAGTGGTGCCAAAGAACATTTCAGAGGCGTTGCAAGATAACAGTTGGATTGAAGCCATGCAAGAGGAATTACTTCAGTTTCGCAAACAGGAAGTTTGGAAATTAGTGGACTTACCTGAAGGAGAGAATGCTATTGGTACAAGATGGTTGTACAAAAACAAGCCAGACGAACGTGGTATTGTAGTGAGAAACAAAGCGAGACTCATTGCACAGGGATACACTCAGGAAGAAGGCATTGATTATGAAGAGGTGTTTGCTCCGGTCGCAAGACTTGAAGCCATATGCGTTTTTCTTGCATATGCTTCCTTCATGAAGTTTAAAGTATTCCAAATGGACGTTAAAGGCGCTTTTCTGTATGGACCGATTACAGATGATGTTTATGTCAGACAACCTCCGGGTTTTGAAGATCCTGACTATCCTCATCGTGTATACAAGTTGAGTAAAGCTCTATACGGTCTACATCAAGCTCCGAGAATCTGGTATGAGACATTATCCAAACATTTACTAGAACATGGATTCACAAGAGGGCAGATTGATCCAACTTTGTTTATGAAGAGGGAGAATGAAGAACTCTTATGTGTTCAAGTTTATGTGGATGATATTATCTTCGGATCGACCAGTGCGTCAATGTGCAAAGAATTTGAGGAAATCATGAAGTGCAGATTCCAGATGAGTTCTATGGGGGAGATTAACTTCTTTCTCGGATTACAGGTAAAACAATCAACTGACGGAATTTTTATCAACCAATCAAAGTTCGTTGAGAAGTTGTTGAAGAAGTTCAAGATGCAAGATTGTCAGACAATTCGAACTCCATCTGACGTGAACTGCAAAATACAGCCGGATTCGAAAGGCAAATCCGTGGATCAAACACTATACAGATCAATGATCGGTTCACTGATGTATCTTACTGCATCAAGGCCAGACATCATGTATGCTGTATGTGTGTGCGCAAGATATCAGTCTGATCCAAAAGAGTTGCATCTTGTTGTTGTGAAGCGTATATTCAGATATCTTAAAGGGAAACCGAATCTTGGGTTATGGTATCCTTATGAAGGAAATTTTGAATTATATAGCTATTCTGACAGTGATTTTGGTGGTTGTGCTCTTGACAGGAAATCGACAACTGGTGGATGTCAATTTCTGGGTCCTAGACTAGTTTCTTGGCAATGCAAGAAGCAGACCAACGTTTCTGTATCCACAGCTGAAGCAGAGTATATCGCTGCATCTGCAGGATGTTCTCAAGTTTTGTGGTTACAAAACCAATTGCTTGGCTACGGGTTTAACTTTCTCAAAACTCCTATATACATAGATAATACTGCTGCTATGTTCATTACTGCTAACCCTGTTCAACACTCAAAAACCAAACATATCGAAATTCGATATCACTTTTTAAGAGACAACTCTGAAAAAGGTTTAATAATTTTAATTAAAGTTCACACCGACAAACAACTGGCAGATCTTTTCACAAAATCTTTTTTGTCAGGCCGGTTTGAATTCTTGATTCAATCCATAGAAAAAAAAAAAAAAAAAATCATGATTGATTCTATTTTTCAAAAAACAAAACAAAAATCAGAAAAATATAAAAGTCAAAAATATAATAAGTTGATGTCAAGTATTGATTCCTTTGTCTTTTATTTTATGTTTTGCATTGTGTGCTTGCATGAAAAAGAAAATAGAAAAGCAAAAACAAAATATAAAAGCAAAAAGAAAAGAAAATATCATGTCATAAGAATCTATATTGCAAAAAGTGAGAAATGATAGTTACACTAGACATTATTTGTTACATCATTTTTAATAAAGACTGATGAATGTTAATTGATGTGCTAGACAGCTCAGGCAATTAGACTGAAAAAGTAAGTTGATTGTTGACAAACATAAACTTAATGATCTTTGTGTTAAGTTTCATTGTTATACATGTCTAGATATATATCTTTTGATACATTGCTTGTGATGATAGTTGTGCATGATCAGGTAACGATGTAGTCTATTCAGTGTGATGAACCGCATCGTGAGCTTCTTTGTTGTGGTACCCACAGACCTGAAGTCTCACACGAAGTCTCTTTTGAGCTTCAAGATGCAGCAAAAGATTCCAAAATGGAACAAAAAGAGTCCCAAATGTGGACCATCACCAAACAAAAATTCCAAAATGGAATTCAGAAGATTCCCAAGGGGAACGATAGGAAAGAAAAATTCCCAAAGATGGAATTAAAAAGAAGTCCCAAAGTGGACCAAATCCGAATAGAACCCAGATTCCACACTGTGTATGACTATAAGTGACCAGGTTTTATACAATATGCATTCAGGTAGTGATTAATAAGGAAATATGTTGACATATGTATACATGTGGGTCACATAAGTCATTCTAATCGAACCTTAAACATCATCATGATACTGAAAAAGTAAGTGTGTCAACTCGAGCTAATTGGTATGTTTTCATATCATCACTCAATCAAGCATAAGTCAAATGTCTATTCAAAACTTGCAAAACATGTTCAGATAATGTGTGGTATGATCTCACTGCGATATTTTGATTCATTGCATTGCATATGTCTTTATTTTAATGTGTGTGTTTTGTGTGTGCAGGCATATGGAATCTTTATTGACACATCGACATCCTTGTTAAACTTAAAAATTTCAAGAAATTTCAAGAAATTTCAAGTTTAGGGGGAGAATAAAATTGAAGAAAATATCTACAAAAATCCAAAAATATTTTTTTTAATAAGTGTGTTTTGAATGAACAAGATTATGTGGTATGAAAAGCAAAAGTGTTGGATGTGTTAAAAACAAACCCAAGGTCTTGTAAATTGTTTTTATGAAATTGCTTCGGGATATAGAAATATTGGTTGTGCAAAAACATTTTTTTTGAAAAAGAAAAAGAAAAATGATTTTAATTAGAATTGAAGTTATTGACTTGTTTAATGTTATTGATAATTAATGTGACAAATTCTTTTTAAGGATATCTTGTCTAATTAATGTGTCGAGAATGTTTGCAGGTGCAATAAATGCTGTTGAAAAAGTCAACAGACGAGAAAAAGTGAAGAAAATCGTTCAAGGGTTGTTGCCGGGCAAAGAATATCAGATACAACTGTTCTGCCGGGTAATGAACACACTGTTCAGCCGGGTAAAGTTGTGAGTTTGATGAGCCGGGTGATTGAGAAAAAGAAGTGAAGTCGGGTGAAGATATTATGACCACTGTACAGCCGGGCAAAGATCATGTCAAATACAGCCGGGTGAAGAGGTCATAGATATCTGCCGGGTGACAAGTGTTCACTATACAGCCGGGTAAAAGAGAAATCTTCTTGCCGTGTAAGAGTATAACACTGTGTTGCCGGGTAATGAAGAAAAGCATGTCGGGTGATATAGAAGACAACTATGTTGCCGTGTGAAGAAGGAAGCATGACGGGTGAAAGTTAAAGCAACTATGTTGCCGGGTGATGAATAAAGCAAGCCGAATGAAAGAAAAGAAACTGTGTTGCCGGGTAATGAAGAAAGGTTGCCGGTTGATGTTTTGAAGACTACTATACTGCCGGGTGATGAATAAAACGCATCAGGTGTAGTTGTTCCTAACCTTTACCCGTCACTATAGTGACTTACCCGTCTCTACAGTGTTTGACCCGTCAAGTGTGTTTCACATGTTGTGACTTATCCCAACAGTACATGACCCGTCACAACAGTGCATGACACAGATCAACAGTGCTTGACCCGGCAAGGCTTATTGGGTTTTTTAAGCTTGCCCGTCCCATTTTGTTGACCCGGCACCTCATGTTTGACCTAATTTTTAACGATATAAAAACCCGTCTCTTCACAAACACTTATCATTTTTCACATTCACTTTCAAGCAAATCCCCCGTACCTAAATCTTTTTGATTATCATATTCAGTCATTGTTCTGTAACAAGTGTAATCGACTGAATAAGGTATTGTCCTTGTGATTTGTTCTTGATAAACCTCCAAATCGACCGATAAAATGAAAAACGATGATGAACAGTGTTTTTGATCATTGAATCGACACTTTGATTGTGTGTGTTAAAACCAAAATCGAATGTTGTTTTAAGTATAAAATCTGTCGATCATCAACAATCAATCACTCATTTGCACTAAAACACCTTAAAACCAACTGAACCAATCAAAATTGTCATAACTGCTAAAATCGCCATTGATGAACTTTGAAGCTCTTAAATGATAAACATCAAAATGATGAAATATCTGTTTAAAAGTGATTAATACTTGTTAAAACTGAACTAAAACATGATAAACAATTTCATCATACAAATGTCAAATTTGTGCTTAAGTGTTAAACTGTTAAATTGAAAATTGTTGTATAATCATTAAAATTCAAAGTTGTTTTGATCAAAATGATGAAAATCAGTTTGTTAGATCAATTTAGGGTTAAAATGATTATGTGAATGTTTTTCTTCTTAATTTTTGTTCATACACTTATGAAAAATTTGATATGTTTTAATGAAGAATCTGACACATTTGTCTTGTTTATGTTTTGTGTTTGTTTTGACAGATGGAGAATCTAAAGTTTGAGCCCAAACACAATTTGGTAGCATGTATAGATGAATCTATCCCTGAAACTGATGGTTACAGAGATATGATCAAGTTTATTAAGAGGACAAAATATGTGTATGCTATGTGTGCCAAACCGGTCATATATGCAAGGCTGATTAAGAGTTTTTGGAGAACAGCAGAAGTGATCAGAGATGATAATGGTGTTGTTGTTGTTCGAGGAAATATTGCCAGTGATATGGTGTTGACAGTGTCTGAAGAAGCAATCAGAACTGCCTTGAGAATTGATGAAGATGAAGTGGGAATGAATGATGAATTGACCATGGCTGAGTGTCAATCGTGTTTTGTTAATATGGGTCATCCACCTGTATTTCCAAAGTCACAGTTTTATAGAGCAAAGTTGGGAAAGAAGTTTAAGCTGTTATGCTGTGTTGTTCAACAATGCATGTCCAGGAGGAGTGCAGGCTTTGACAACTTTCCATCAGATATAGCATCACCAATTGTTGCTATAGCTGAGAACAAACCATTCAATATGTCAAGGTGGATCATGAATGGGTTTGTATTTAATTTGGTGAAGGGCAAGAGGTTTAAGTTTCTCATGTACCCGAGATTCTTACAACTGATGATCAATGTTGCATATCCTATCATCAGAGCCGAAGGTTATTCTGGAGGTATATTATATATTGAGGACATGAACGATCTATCTTACAGAAAGATGAGTATCGGGAATGTACCTAATGTGGATCTATTTGCCTATATGAGAGATATAGCAAATAATGAAGAAGAGGTTGATGTAGTCTATCATCACATTTCTCATGGTGAGATTGTGAATCCACAGGACCTTATTGATGAGGTGCCTGATAATCTACTTGATGATGATGAGTATGATGCTCGTCATGCAAGAGATGAAGAGAATGAACCTGAGGATGATGATAATGATGATGGTGGAGATAATGATGGAAATGATGATGGTGATGATGCTGAATCTGATTCAGAGGAGGCAGAACGTGTTGAAACAGCTGAACCAATGAACTTAGAGTCTGAAAATGTAGAAGTCATTGAGCCTGTTGTGATAGAAGAACCTGTTGAGGTTGCTTCTGTTGAAGAAGAAGTAGTCTCTGAAGCTCCAAAGGATATTACTGTTCAGTATGTTAGAAGAAAAAGATCGAAACCAATAATAGAATCTGTGATTGTAGAGGAACCGAATGTAATTGAGACTGAAGAGATAGATGTAATTCAGATTGCTCAGGAGGTAATGGCCGAAGCTGAAACTATTGCACAGATAGTTGAAGAAGCTGATGCTGGCGTTGCTGATCCTATTTCTGTTGATATACCCACCACATCATCACCTATTGCACAAAACATTGAACAAAGTTTGGAGTCTTCACCAAATTTTGTGTCAAGTGTTGAAGAAAATGAGAATGAGAAAAGGATTGCTGAGTTAGAGGAGACGGTACAAAAACTGTTAGAGGCAAATGAAATGTTGAAGTCTTCGAATGAAAGGAAAAAGAAAAGGTTTGAAGAATTTTGCAATATTCATAATCAGAACTTGAAAACATTCAAAGAGTTGGATGCAGATCATCTCAAATTGAAGATTGAGCATGATGAATTGAAAGATAAATATGATAGATTGAAAGAGGAGCATGATAATCTGAAGTATGATTACAAGGAGCTGAAAGCTGAATGCAATACTTTGGAGGATGAGAAAGAGATGTTGGAGAAATGGCTGGAGGAAACGAAACCGAAGAAAGCTGGTTCATCATCTGATACAGATTTTTCAGATGAAGTGGTTGAAATAGCTGAAGCGGCTCAAGTACCAAAAGTTTATCTGACCAGAGCACGAGGTACTACAAATGTTGGCATAAGGGTGGAATCTCCAATCATCGTTCACGATGAAGCTGTTGCTGAAACTGTCACTCATGACAAAGCTGAGGGAAAAAGGAAGCTAGATGCAGTTCCAGAAATAATGGGTGATGAAGGTAGTTCGAAAAAGGCAAGGATTGATGAGTCAGTGCAGATTGAGCCGATTCAATCTGTAGCTGTAGTTGAAATGGCTGAGATAGCTAAGGATGTTGATGTGAATGTGACTGAAGCTGAAATTGCTAAATCAGTTCAGGTTGAGCTGATTCAATCTGAATCTGTAGCTGAAACTGAAGTATTTGAAGTCACAGATAGTGAGAAGGAAGTTGGTTCTGAAGAAACAGTTCAGATTGAGCCGATTCAATCTGAAGCTGTTGATATGTCTGAAAATGTAGTTGAAGAAGCAAGTCAGTTTGAGCCGGTTCAAACTGACAATGCATCTATGATTGAAGCTTTAGATGATTTGGATGACATAGACTTTACTGAATCTGAAAATGAAGCTGAGCCAGAAACCAATGTTGATCACGAGATACCAGATGATTTAGATCAAAGATTTGCTTATCTCGAAAAGATGAAGTATAATTCTGTTTTTCTGAATGGGTTGACTGTGAGCCAGATAAATGAAGAGTATGAAAAATGTATGATTGCTCAAGACAAAGCCGAAGCTGATAAAAAAGAGTTTGTTATTGAAATGGGTGAGTGGACTCCATTGCAAGAAAGTTTGAATATAGAAGACTTGCCTCCAACTGAACTGTATCATCAGAATCCAGAAGAGATGTCCAGCACAAATATGCGAGATTGGTTGAGCTCGAGAAATTATCCGTACAAGACTCTGAAGAGATTGAAATCCGAGTCACTGAGGAAGATTGTTGTTAGTTTCATGAAGACTGAAAAAATGTACAATCGTATGTTTTATTTGGACTACAACAACCCTCAATACTATGAGCTGACAAAAAGATACAAAATTCTTGGATCGAAGGAGATACCGGTGATGGCTTTACCTGAAAATGCACACAAGAAAAGGCACGAGTTAATTGACATGTTCCCTAGTGAAGTCAAGTCTTATAACATACCGATGGATGTGCGCGAGTCATGGCATAAATCAGCCACAGCAGGTGACGTGGTGAGGTCACTGCTGAGCAAGGGTCAGTCAATTGCTGAACTGCTTGATTCGATGATTGTGCCAGAAAAGAACAAGAAAGTAAAGATTATTGCATGGAATTACGATGAGGTATTTGATGCATTCATGATAAAGAGAGTTAATGGTTTATGTGACGTATACCATTACTACTCTAGCATTTTCAAGTTGGAAGTTCAGGATCTGAAAGAGTTGCACAAACTTAGATTGATAAATCACACGCATGCTGAGCGTGGTGATAAATGTGCAATGTTGTTAGATGCCGGGATTGCCAGACCACCGAAGTATCTTGATTTCAGAGGACAACAAGAAGATACTTGTGACACCCCGCCCGGTGGCGGAAAACACCGGGTTGTCAAGTGGATTGGATATCAATAGTACAAAGCACATGGCACACTAAAAGCATATTTTAATATTTAATTAAGCATCAATGTCATGACAAAGAAAAAGTAAATAGTCTTAAATACTGAAGCAAAAACCCATAATTAAAGCTATTTAATTAACTTTTAATCTAGGTCCAAAAGCAATCCTACGTGTCTTGTAAAGCATAAACGAAACAAACGTCACCTGAAACATGTGTAAAATAAGTTAGCTAAAGAATTAGCTAGTGAGTAAAAACACAATTGATAGTACATAATATAAAATCCGAGATCAATATTAATATGTCACGCAAGTTTATGTGTATAGCAATATCATTATATCATTCAACCATGACCATAGAATCAACATAGAATCAACATAGAATCAACCGTGTTACATTTATTGATAACATTTATTGAACCGACAAGTAACCGTCATTGAACCTTCTCGTTGTATAAGTTATCAAGCAACTCAGTAACAAGCATCTCGTTTAGCAACTAGAATCTAACCTATAGAATCAACAAAAGAATCGCCGGGTCTAATCACCTATCAGGCCATTAGTGTAGGTGGGCTTGTCAGGCCATTAGCGCTAATATCGTACCGGTGGAAATTACAAATAATATAATTTCTATTCCTAACACATAAGATTGCATCAAGCGCCCAAACTAGATTGACATATTAAATGATCTCATTTTTGAAAAAGAAACAAGAAACAAAAAGAAACCATAGCATCGTAATAAGCACATGTTTCAGCCCCAAAAAGTAAAACGGAAAAAGGGGAAGTGAGTTTACTCACCTTAATAAGCAAAGATAACCGGAAAAGAAACGTCTACGACGAACCGAGAATCTCCCAAATATTAGTACCACCTAGTTAATTGGGAAAAACCCTAACTTAGAAACGAACAGAAAGAAACAAAATCACAAATCCGAGATCTAGGGTTTCGGATTTGGGATTTGGAATTTAGGGTTTTGAATTAAATTTAGGAAATTAGGGTTTTGAATTACGAATTGTGATTTTTGATACGAAACGTAGTCGTATTTTCGTATTTGGATAAATATATATATTTCATAAGCATTTTTGTATTTAACTTCAAATATTTGTATAAATCAAATACTTATAAAAATATATTGTTATTTGAATATAGAATTTATAAGTTTTATAAACATTAAAATGTATTTATTATAAAAGATATTATTTGTTAGTTTGTTTGTAATTAAAATTTAATGTTAACTAATATACAAAACAACTTAAAAATTAAAATTAAACAGTTTGAAGGCAAGGGGTTTCGAACCCGAGTCCTCACGCGCCCAAACAAGCAACTCAACCACTGCACCAGATTTACTTTTGTTAAACTATTCTGCTTTTAATTTACTTTATCGTGTATTTGCCAAGAACACTCTTTTTGATACAAGCCCTAGAAACGTAATCCGTTCAATTCGTTTGAATTAGTTAACCAAATCCAAATCAGTTATAGGGCTTTTAATCCCTGTCATCACATGATCATTTTGATATAAAGAACATACCAGTTGGTGAACGTTTGATATGGATTCGATTAGGAACTAAAGTCGACGGTTCTTGAGGATTTTGATGGATCTGGAACTGATATAAGATTAAATTGATGATTTAGTTAGATGTAGATGATTATTAGGAGAAAAAGAAACCAAAAAATACCTGGTACGATGCCCGGAAGTTAGAAATTGATAGAGTCGCCGGAAAGTGAGTTTTTGGCCGATCGTTTTGGTTAATGCAGAGAGAAATAAGTGTGTTTGGTGCTTTAGAATTGGTATTCGAGCGATTACAAGTATAATGGTAAGGTGTATCTCGTTGATCTCGGGTTATTAAAGGAAATGGTGATTTTGGGTTTTGATTTGGAAATCGAATCGCGAATATTGAGTTGTGATTAAGCGTTTTTGTATAATAAGAAAGTATCGAAACATGTTAGGAGGAGATTTGCGAATTTTTGGTGATTTGAAAGTGTTAAAAACGCGTCAATAAGCCTCGCCGGAAAACGGTCTGCGCTGGCCGGAAACAGCGCCGGCAGCCTTGCCGGAAACGCGTGAAAAAGAAAAGCGCAGAGGGGGGGATTGGTAAATATAAATGTTACAGCTTTAGTCCCTGTTGTTTTGTGTTTGTTTATTTTGGGTTTAATATCTTTAATTTAAGTTTCAGAATATACACTTTTGGCCCAAAGTTAGTTTTTAACTTATATTAACTATCCAACTTAACTAAATTGAAACGTAATAATTATATAAGTGACGTTTTTATAGTTTTAGCTCGTTTACGATATTAAGTGAATATTCCGAGATTTAGAGGTGATTTCTTTTAACTTTTTCAATAGTTTTCTTTTACGAACTATATACATATATATATTAATATATATTTTGAGATTCGTTATTACAAATAATAATTATTTGACACACGTGAATATTTTGCGACATAAATATAATTATTTAATTGAGATGAGAATAACGTAAAATTCGTCATATTTATTCATAATAATAATGAAGGTTACATGTTAAATAAATAAATACGATTACATATAAAAGAATATTAACTTCGGGTTCGAGACGGGCGTCCGGATTCGTGTTCGGGGCAGATGTCACAGTCTCCCCTTCTTATAGAAATTTCGTCCCGAAATTTGCTCAAACCGAAGTAGAAAAGATGAAGCAAAATGATTCGGATACTTGACTTTCGTTTTGTCTTAACTTCATGTTCATGTTTTGAGTTCCAACGAACATTAACGATTGGTATTCGATTACGCTTAAGTTGTTTGACTTCACGGTCCATCATTTTCAATGGCCGTTCAGGAAAATTGCATAGACTCATAAATTTAGATATCACCGAGAGGCACAGTGCGATTTTCATCGGATAAAACACTTCTTTAAATTAGAAACAAGAAACACAGGATGAATACTACCCAATTTCGTGGGGAGTTTCATCTCGCAAGAAACTTTGTTATATGAGAATTCGATCAACGGAAAGATGAGCATTTTGATTGAGACGAGATTAAGAAGTTATTTATTCTTAATTTGTTTTGACTCATTGAGGGTTGTTTACTTAACTCTTTTCACCTATAAGGGTTAGGGTGAACTAATTGTATGAAGATTCGAATGAGTATTAACTGTTATTAAGTATTGCAATAGAATAGGATGCCAACTTGTGAATTAAATGTTTTAAGTATATGGATTTAGATTTATTTAAATGATCATCGAGATTAATCATGATTAATAGAACGGATGAAACGGATAAAGTAACTTTATACATGGTTAAGTAAAAGTAAAATGATTAAATGTGGCTCATCTATGCAAGTTGCCCATAGTATTGTACCTTTCCATCGTAACTGTACTTGCGTTATTTAGCAACTATGGTTTGAACAAGAATATGTTAGTCTCGATGAGTTGAATTAGAATATGCCAACTTAAGAATTTGGACGATGATGATGACAAGTGGTAATTGCGAAATCAATTGTCAGATTTTGATTTCTATAAGATAAGAATTAGTTTCTGTTTTCTGCATCGGTTCAAAAGGTAATTGTTTATTATTTTAGGTCAACGTAGACCATAGCTTATCTTACTTGACGAGATACGATAGGTATTGTTATATGAATATAATACTTAGGACAATACAAAAATTCACGGATCGAAACAACGCTTCAATTGACAATATGACAGAAACATTTATATATAGGATGTACCAGCGGCGTATCCACCATGCTCTCGTCACACCACATTTGTCGCATTGCCCTGAAACACAAGACAAAACTTACTATGGTTTCCATGCACCAACTTTCATAATTCCGTGTGCACCCGTAATTATTTTAGTTTTTGCATGGACCCCAGAGTTTATTTGATCATGTGCGAGTCAAAAGTACACAAAAATTTTAGGTTAAAGTGACGATACGCTTAGGTTCCGATATCATACTCGATAGAAATATTACTAGGGCGAATCAGTTTAAGATGATAAGTAAGTTGATGATTCAGAAAAACTAAAGTTCATTAGGTAGACATTGCTCATATAAATAGTTTTGTTCATCGATATAGATAGTCAAGTTACTAGAATAACGACACTTAAGTTTATGAAAATCGACTCTATGTGTTTAAGATGTAATTATCTAAGTTTTCTGATATTGATCAGTTCATAAGCATTAGTTGATGGTGTACATGTAATAATGTAGTTTATTAGGATCTTTAGAAAAATTAGTTTTCATGAAAATTTGATAGTGTGGATAATCTAATTTATAGTTCGAATGAATAGATCACGTAATTTCTATTGGATTAGATTTTTTGATGTTTGAATTTATATGTCCAACAGCTTTAGGTAGACCAAATGTATTAACTACGCAGGTAAATAAGTTTATAAGAGATGATGTCGTTTTTCTATAATGTAGTTTTAAAAGCTAACTAAGAAGTTGAAAGTTTTAATCTTTACCACAACTAATAGGTTTGATTTGAAAATAAACGACATAATTTAAGTTGTAAGTATTGGAAAACAAAATACATAGTGTTCGTTACAAGTCTTTGTGTCATTTTTGAGAAAACGGAGAAATCTTGTGTAAATATTGGCCAACGTTAGAATAACTAATCCATTTTGAAAGAAAATCATTTATCATGAAATGCATATATGTATATATATATATATATATATATATTTATCTTACAAAATACTAAAACCAAAAGGTTATTTTAGTTAAAATATATATACTAATAATTTTTTTTTTAATTTTAAATTTTTTTTTGTATATATATATTTCTATTCGAGAAAAATAAGGAAATTATTTTAATAGAATCAAATACCGATAGTTTTATAAAGTCTATTGACTATACATGGGGTTAGAGTAACAAGTCTATAAATGAAATACATTAGGTTTAGATTAGTTCATGAAAACTAGCGGCGTAGAATTTCATTAATGGTCATATGTATAGATGAGACATTTAGTTCAATGAGTTCAAGAATAGTTGTGTAATGAGTTCTCGTTAGTTTTTTGGATAACGAATTTATGGGTAGCATCGCGTAGTTGATTAACGAGTACATGTTTTGATGGTTAGTTCAAAAGTTGATAGTAGATTTATAGTTTTAATAATGGATTAGAAATTGGATTAGAATCATATAGTTATATGAGTAGTTTTGAAACTATTTGAGTATAGAAGTCAAGTTGAAATATTTTGAGGGTAAACGTTCGATTCAAATACGTTAGCTTATAAGAATAACAAAATCCGTTAACTTTTATTTAGTTATGGAATTTAGCCTTGACCAGAATTTATAATCATGACAAACCTTTGGATTGGAGAGTCGATAATCGATTTGGGTTTAGTAGTATGCCTTAGATTTTGGTAATTGATACATGATTTGAAGTTTTGGATAATTCGATTGAGATATATCTTAGTTTGATTTGAAATGTTTAGTTTACAACGGTGTATTTGTGTTATATGGATAAGCTAGCGAGTATATCGCATAAGTATTATTGTAGATTAGAAACAAATGGAATGATGAAACGTAGAATAACACGGTTTTGTAGCAAAATCTTTGACCGATAGAAACATCTGATGTAATAACAGCACCTCCTTCCATTTAGAAGATCATAGAATCTTTTGAAACATACCATAGAAAATCACTTAGAAGCTTTAGAAACTTTAGAAATTTTGATTAAATGAAATAGTAGTAGTACTTAGAATATCATAGAATCCTTTGAAACATAACATAGGAAATAACTTAGAAACTTTAGAAATATTGGTAAATGAATTTGGAATATTATTTGAATCACTATAGAAATTCATAGAAATAATTATAAATCGTAGGAAAGAAAAATCATAGAATCATAAAAAAATAATGAAATTTTGAAAACTTAGGAATGTGTCTTAGTTTTGAACACTAATGACTTATCAAAGTGTTAAGTTCGTTTTCAACGTATTCGAGAAAGCGTGCTTTATCCTATAGGTTCACACTCATCTCGAACATCCCCAGGTAAGCATACAGGTCTCTTAAAGAGATTTATACGAAATGCTTTGCCTTAGACAGGATGTCCGTGATACAGGCGTTCCCCCTTCCAGATTGCACGCGTTCTCACGTTTCAAACTCACTTAAGACGATGACGAGATTCCACAAAGAGAAGATCCTAATCACCCAGAAGAGTCTCTCGTAGCTCCTTCGCGAAATCGGATAAGAAATGAGGTAAAGAAAAGCATAGAAAAGTTCGTAGAAAGAAAATAAATAAGTTCAAAAGAATTCCTAAGTACATCTATTTGCACTAAGGACTCTTAGGTTATAGTCTAGGTCGGTGTGTTTCTAATACCCTATCCTAGTTCCCTATAACCATGGCTCTGATACCAAACTGTGACACCCCGCCCGGTGGCGGAAAACACCGGGTTGTCAAGTGGATTGGATATCAATAGTACAAAGCACATGGCACACTAAAAGCATATTTTAATATTTAATTAAGCATCAATGTCAATACAAAGAAAAAGTAAATAGTCTTAAATACTGAAGCAAAAACCCATAATTAAAGCTATTTAATTAACTTTTAATCTAGGTCCAAAAGCAATCCTACGTGTCTTGTAAAGCATAAACGAAACAAACGTCACCTGAAACATGTGTAAAATAAGTTAGCTAAAGAATTAGCTAGTGAGTAAAAACACAATTGATAATACATAATATAAAATCCGAGATCAATATTAATATGTCACACAAGTTTATGTGTATAGCAATATCATTATATCATTCAACCATGACCATAGAATCAACATAGAATCAACATAGAATCAACCGTGTTACATTTATTGATAACATTTATTGAACCGACAAGTAACCGTCATTGAACCATCTCGTTGTATAAGTTATCAATAAATATTTTTAGCATCTCAAGGGACATAGCAACTTAGTAACAAGCATCTCGTTTAGCAACTAGAATCTAACCTATAGAATCAACAAAAGAATCGCCGGGTCTAATCACCTATCAGGCCATTAGTGTAGGTGGGCTTGTCAGGCCATTAGCGCTAATATCGTACCGGTGGAAATTACAAATAATATAATTTCTATTCCTAACACATAAGATTGCATCAAGCGGCCAAACTAGATTGACATATTAAATGATCTCATTTTTGAAAAAGAAACAAGAAACAAAAAGAAACCATAGCATCGTAATAAGCACATGTTTCAGCCCCAAAAAGTAAAACGGAAAAAGGGGAAGTGAGTTTACTCACCTTAATAAGCAAAGATAACCGGAAAAGAAACGTCTACGACGAACCGAGAATCTCCCAAATATTAGTACCACCTAATTAATTGGGAAAAACCCTAACTTAGAAACGAACAGAAAGAAACAAAATCACAAATCCGAGATCTAGGGTTTCGGATTTGGGATTTGGAATTTAGGGTTTTGAATTAAATTTAGGAAATTAGGGTTTTGAATTACGAATTGTGATTTTTGATACGAAACGTAGTCGTATTTTCGTATTTGGATAAATATATATATTTCATAAGCATTTTTGTATTTAACTTCAAATATTTGTATAAATCAAATACTTATAAAAATATATTGTTATTTGAATATAGAATTTATAAGTTTTATAAACATTAAAATGTATTTATTATAAAAGATATTATTTGTTAGTTTGTTTGTAATTAAAATTTAATGTTAACTAATATACAAAACAACTTAAAAATTAAAATTAAACAGTTTGAAGGCAAGGGGTTTCGAACCCGAGTCCTCACGCGCCCAAACAAGCAACTCAACCACTGCACCAGATTTACTTTTGTTAAATTATTCTGCTTTTAATTTACTTTATCATGTATTTGCCAAGAACACTCTTTTTGATACAAGCCCTAGAAACGTAATCCGTTCAATTCGTTTGAATTAGTTAACCAAATCCAAATCAGTTATAGGGCTTGTAATCCCTGTCATCACATGATCATTTTGATATAAAGAACATACCAGTTGGTGAACGTTTGATATGGATTCGATTAGGAACTAAAGTCGACGGTTCTTGAGGATTTTGATGGATCTGGAACTGATATAAGATTAAATTGATGATTTAGTTAGATGTAGATGATTATTAGGAGAAAAAGAAACCAAAAAATACCTGGTACGATGCCCGGAAGTTAGAAATTGATAGAGTCGCCGGAAAGTGAGTTTTTGGCCGATGGTTTTGGTTAATGCAGAGAGAAATAAGTGTGTTTGGTGCTTTAGAATTGGTATTCGAGCGATTACAAGTATAATGGTAAGGTGTATCTCGTTGATCTCGGGTTATTAAAGGAAATGGTGATTTTGGGTTTTGATTTGGAAATCGAATCGCGAATATTGAGTTGTGATTAAGCGTTTTTGTATAATAAGAAAGAATCGAAACATGTTAGGAGGAGATTTGCGAATTTTTGGTGATTTGAAAGTGTTAAAAACGCGTCAATAAGCCTCGCCGGAAAACGGTCTGCGCTGGCCGGAAACAGCGCCGGCAGCCTTGCCGGAAACGCGTGAAAAAGAAAAGCGCAGAGGGGGGGATTGGTAAATATAAATGTTACAGCTTTAGTCCCTGTTGTTTTGTGTTTGTTTATTTTGGGTTTAATATCTTTAATTTAAGTTTCAGAATATACACTTTTGGCCCAAAGTTAGTTTTTAACTTATATTAACTATCCAACTTAACTAAATTGAAACGTAATAATTATATAAGTGACGTTTTTATAGTTTTAGCTCGTTTACGATATTAAGTGAATATTCCGAGATTTAGAGGTGATTTCTTTTAACTTTTTCAATAGTTTTCTTTTACGAACTATATACATATATATATATTAATATATATTTTGAGATTCGTTATTACAAATAATAATTATTTGACACACGTGAATATTTTGCGACATAAATATAATTATTTAATTGAGATGAGAATAACGTAAAATTCGTCATATTTATTCATAATAATAATGAAGGTTACATGTTAAATAAATAAATACGATTACATATAAAAGAATATTAACTTCGGGTTCGAGACGGGCGTCCGGATTCGTGTTCGGGGCAGATGTCACAGTCTCCCCTTCTTATAGAAATTTCGTCCCGAAATTTGCTCAAACCGAAGTAGAAAAGATGAAGCAAAATGATTCGGATACTTGACTTTCGTTTTGTCTTAACTTCATGTTCATGTTTTGAGTTCCAACGAACATTAACGATTGGTATTCGATTACGCTTAAGTTGTTTGACTTCACGGTCCATCATTTTCAATGGCCGTTCAGGAAAATTGCATAGACTCATAAATTTAGATATCACCGAGAGGCACAGTGCGATTTTCATCGGATAAAACACTTCTTTAAATTAGAAACAAGAAACACAGGATGAATACTACCCAATTTCGTGGGGAGTTTCATCTCGCAAGAAACTTTGTTATATGAGAATTCGATCAACGGAAAGATGAGCATTTTGATTGAGACGAGATTAAGAAGTTATTTATTCTTAATTTGTTTTGACTCATTGAGGGTTGTTTACTTAACTCTTTTCACCTATAAGGGTTAGGGTGAACTAATTGTATGAAGATTCGAATGAGTATTAACTGTTATTAAGTATTGCAATAGAATAGGATGCCAACTTGTGAATTAAATGTTTTAAGTATATGGATTTAGATTTATTTAAATGATCATCGAGATTAATCATGATTAATAGAACGGATGAAACGGATAAAGTAACTTTATACATGGTTAAGTAAAAGTAAAATGATTAAATGTGGCTCATCTATGCAAGTTGCCCATAGTATTGTACCTTTCCATCGTAACTGTACTTGCGTTATTTAGCAACTATGGTTTGAACAAGAATATGTTAGTCTCGATGAGTTGAATTAGAATATGCCAACTTAAGAATTTGGACGATGATGATGACAAGTGGTAATTGCGAAATCAATTGTCAGATTTTGATTTCTATAAGATAAGAATTAGTTTCTGTTTTCTGCATCGGTTCAAAAGGTAATTGTTTATTATTTTAGGTCAACGTAGACCATAGCTTATCTTACTTGACGAGATACGATAGGTATTGTTATATGAATATAATACTTAGGACAATACAAAAATTCACGGATCGAAACAACGCTTCAATTGACAATATGACAGAAACATTTATATATAGGATGTACCAGCGGCGTATCCACCATGCTCTCGTCACACCACATTTGTCGCATTGCCCTGAAACACAAGACAAAACTTACTATGGTTTCCATGCACCAACTTTCATAATTCCGTGTGCACCCGTAATTATTTTAGTTTTTGCATGGACCCCAGAGTTTATTTGATCATGTGCGAGTCAAAAGTACACAAAAATTTTAGGTTAAAGTGACGATACGCTTAGGTTCCGATATCATACTCGATAGAAATATTACTAGGGCGAATCAGTTTAAGATGATAAGTAAGTTGATGATTCAGAAAAACTAAAGTTCATTAGGTAGACATTGCTCATATAAATAGTTTTGTTCATCGATATAGATAGTCAAGTTACTAGAATAACGACACTTAAGTTTATGAAAATCGACTCTATGTGTTTAAGATGTAATTATCTAAGTTTTCTGATATTGATCAGTTCATAAGCATTAGTTGATGGTGTACATGTAATAATGTAGTTTATTAGGATCTTTAGAAAAATTAGTTTTCATGAAAATTTGATAGTGTGGATAATCTAATTTATAGTTCGAATGAATAGATCACGTAATTTCTATTGGATTAGATTTTTTGATGTTTGAATTTATATGTCCAACAGCTTTAGGTAGACCAAATGTATTAACTACGCAGGTAAATAAGTTTATAAGAGATGATGTCGTTTTTCTATAATGTAGTTTTAAAAGCTAACTAAGAAGTTGAAAGTTTTAATCTTTACCACAACTAATAGGTTTGATTTGAAAATAAACGACATAATTTAAGTTGTAAGTATTGGAAAACAAAATACATAGTGTTCGTTACAAGTCTTTGTGTCATTTTTGAGAAAACGGAGAAATCTTGTGTAAATATTGGCCAACGTTAGAATAACTAATCCATTTTGAAAGAAAATCATTTATCATGAAATGCATATATGTATATATATATATATATATATATATATATATTTATCTTACAAAATACTAAAACCAAAAGGTTATTTTAGTTAAAATATATATACTAATAATTTTTTTTTTAATTTTAAATTTTTTTTTGTATATATATATTTCTATTCGAGAAAAATAAGGAAATTATTTTAATAGAATCAAATACCGATAGTTTTATAAAGTCTATTGACTATACATGGGGTTAGAGTAACAAGTCTATAAATGAAATACATTAGGTTTAGATTAGTTCATGAAAACTAGCGGCGTAGAATTTCATTAATGGTCATATGTATAGATGAGACATTTAGTTCAATGAGTTCAAGAATAGTTGTGTAATGAGTTCTCGTTAGTTTTTTGGATAACGAATTTATGGGTAGCATCGCGTAGTTGATTAACGAGTACATGTTTTGATGGTTAGTTCAAAAGTTGATAGTAGATTTATAGTTTTAATAATGGATTAGAAATTGGATTAGAATCATATAGTTATATGAGTAGTTTTGAAACTATTTGAGTATAGAAGTCAAGTTGAAATATTTTGAGGGTAAACGTTCGATTCAAATACGTTAGCTTATAAGAATAACAAAATCCGTTAACTTTTATTTAGTTATGGAATTTAGCCTTGACCAGAATTTATAATCATGACAAACCTTTGGATTGGAGAGTCGATAATCGATTTGGGTTTAGTAGTATGCCTTAGATTTTGGTAATTGATACATGATTTGAAGTTTTGGATAATTCGATTGAGATATATCTTAGTTTGATTTGAAATGTTTAGTTTACAACGGTGTATTTGTGTTATATGGATAAGCTAGCGAGTATATCGCATAAGTATTATTGTAGATTAGAAACAAATGGAATGATGAAACGTAGAATAACACGGTTTTGTAGCAAAATCTTTGACCGATAGAAACATCTGATGTAATAACAGCACCTCCTTCCATTTAGAAGATCATAGAATCTTTTGAAACATACCATAGAAAATCACTTAGAAGCTTTAGAAACTTTAGAAATTTTGATTAAATGAAATAGTAGTAGTACTTAGAATATCATAGAATCCTTTGAAACATAACATAGGAAATAACTTAGAAACTTTAGAAATATTGGTAAATGAATTTGGAATATTATTTGAATCACTATAGAAATTCATAGAAATAATTATAAATCGTAGGAAAGAAAAATCATAGAATCATAAAAAAATAATGAAATTTTGAAAACTTAGGAATGTGTCTTAGTTTTGAACACTAATGACTTATCAAAGTGTTAAGTTCGTTTTCAACGTATTCGAGAAAGCGTGCTTTATCCTATAGGTTCACACTCATCTCGAACATCCCCAGGTAAGCATACAGGTCTCTTAAAGAGATTTATACGAAATGCTTTGCCTTAGACAGGATGTCCGTGATACAGGCGTTCCCCCTTCCAGATTGCACGCGTTCTCACGTTTCAAACTCACTTAAGACGATGACGAGATTCCACAAAGAGAAGATCCTAATCACCCAGAAGAGTCTCTCGTAGCTCCTTCGCGAAATCGGATAAGAAATGAGGTAAAGAAAAGCATAGAAAAGTTCGTAGAAAGAAAATAAATAAGTTCAAAAGAATTCCTAAGTACATCTATTTGCACTAAGGACTCTTAGGTTATAGTCTAGGTCGGTGTGTTTCTAATACCCTATCCTAGTTCCCTATAACCATGGCTCTGATACCAAACTGTGACACCCCGCCCGGTGGCGGAAAACACCGGGTTGTCAAGTGGATTGGATATCAATAGTACAAAGCACATGGCACACTAAAAGCATATTTTAATATTTAATTAAGCATCAATGTCAATACAAAGAAAAAGTAAATAGTCTTAAATACTGAAGCAAAAACCCATAATTAAAGCTATTTAATTAACTTTTAATCTAGGTCCAAAAGCAATCCTACGTGTCTTGTAAAGCATAAACGAAACAAACGTCACCTGAAACATGTGTAAAATAAGTTAGCTAAAGAATTAGCTAGTGAGTAAAAACACAATTGATAATACATAATATAAAATCCGAGATCAATATTAATATGTCACACAAGTTTATGTGTATAGCAATATCATTATATCATTCAACCATGACCATAGAATCAACATAGAATCAACATAGAATCAACCGTGTTACATTTATTGATAACATTTATTGAACCGACAAGTAACCGTCATTGAACCATCTCGTTGTATAAGTTATCAATAAATATTTTTAGCATCTCAAGGGACATAGCAACTTAGTAACAAGCATCTCGTTTAGCAACTAGAATCTAACCTATAGAATCAACAAAAGAATCGCCGGGTCTAATCACCTATCAGGCCATTAGTGTAGGTGGGCTTGTCAGGCCATTAGCGCTAATATCGTACCGGTGGAAATTACAAATAATATAATTTCTATTCCTAACACATAAGATTGCATCAAGCGGCCAAACTAGATTGACATATTAAATGATCTCATTTTTGAAAAAGAAACAAGAAACAAAAAGAAACCATAGCATCGTAATAAGCACATGTTTCAGCCCCAAAAAGTAAAACGGAAAAAGGGGAAGTGAGTTTACTCACCTTAATAAGCAAAGATAACCGGAAAAGAAACGTCTACGACGAACCGAGAATCTCCCAAATATTAGTACCACCTAATTAATTGGGAAAAACCCTAACTTAGAAACGAACAGAAAGAAACAAAATCACAAATCCGAGATCTAGGGTTTCGGATTTGGGATTTGGAATTTAGGGTTTTGAATTAAATTTAGGAAATTAGGGTTTTGAATTACGAATTGTGATTTTTGATACGAAACGTAGTCGTATTTTCGTATTTGGATAAATATATATATTTCATAAGCATTTTTGTATTTAACTTCAAATATTTGTATAAATCAAATACTTATAAAAATATATTGTTATTTGAATATAGAATTTATAAGTTTTATAAACATTAAAATGTATTTATTATAAAAGATATTATTTGTTAGTTTGTTTGTAATTAAAATTTAATGTTAACTAATATACAAAACAACTTAAAAATTAAAATTAAACAGTTTGAAGGCAAGGGGTTTCGAACCCGAGTCCTCACGCGCCCAAACAAGCAACTCAACCACTGCACCAGATTTACTTTTGTTAAATTATTCTGCTTTTAATTTACTTTATCATGTATTTGCCAAGAACACTCTTTTTGATACAAGCCCTAGAAACGTAATCCGTTCAATTCGTTTGAATTAGTTAACCAAATCCAAATCAGTTATAGGGCTTGTAATCCCTGTCATCACATGATCATTTTGATATAAAGAACATACCAGTTGGTGAACGTTTGATATGGATTCGATTAGGAACTAAAGTCGACGGTTCTTGAGGATTTTGATGGATCTGGAACTGATATAAGATTAAATTGATGATTTAGTTAGATGTAGATGATTATTAGGAGAAAAAGAAACCAAAAAATACCTGGTACGATGCCCGGAAGTTAGAAATTGATAGAGTCGCCGGAAAGTGAGTTTTTGGCCGATCGTTTTGGTTAATGCAGAGAGAAATAAGTGTGTTTGGTGCTTTAGAATTGGTATTCGAGCGATTACAAGTATAATGGTAAGGTGTATCTCGTTGATCTCGGGTTATTAAAGGAAATGGTGATTTTGGGTTTTGATTTGGAAATCGAATCGCGAATATTGAGTTGTGATTAAGCGTTTTTGTATAATAAGAAAGAATCGAAACATGTTAGGAGGAGATTTGCGAATTTTTGGTGATTTGAAAGTGTTAAAAACGCGTCAATAAGCCTCGCCGGAAAACGGTCTGCGCTGGCCGGAAACAGCGCCGGCAGCCTTGCCGGAAACGCGTGAAAAAGAAAAGCGCAGAGGGGGGGATTGGTAAATATAAATGTTACAGCTTTAGTCCCTGTTGTTTTGTGTTTGTTTATTTTGGGTTTAATATCTTTAATTTAAGTTTCAGAATATACACTTTTGGCCCAAAGTTAGTTTTTAACTTATATTAACTATCCAACTTAACTAAATTGAAACGTAATAATTATATAAGTGACGTTTTTATAGTTTTAGCTCGTTTACGATATTAAGTGAATATTCCGAGATTTAGAAGTGATTTCTTTTAATTTTTTCAATAGTTTTCTTTTACGAACTATATACATATATATATTAATGTATATTTTGAGATTCGTTATTACAAATAATAATTATTTGACACACGTGAATATTTTGCGACATAAATATAATTATTTAATTGAGATGAGAATAACGTAAAATTCGTCATATTTATTCATAATAATAATGAAGGTTACATGTTAAATAAATAAATACGATTACATATAAAAGAATATTAACTTCGGGTTCGAGACGGGCGTCCGGATTCGTGTTCGGGGCAGATGTCACAATACTGCCTATGTACAAGCGAAGAAAGAAAGAAAGAAAAAGAGGTTGGTGGTTAGTGAAGATATGTATTTGGAAGAATTTTCTGATGAGTACTTTGATAAAGTGACCAATCCAGGACTGAAAGTGATTGATGGATCTCAAATGACGAAGCCAATACTTAGAGTTTTCTACAATCAAGAAACTTTTGAGTTGAAGCTTGTTCGAAACTTGGAAGATTGGTATAAAGATATGATCACTCTGTTCAGTACCTTTGAGCTAAAACTGCTGCATCCATCATATATCGATTTCCTGAGAAGTTATAGAATGGAGAAATGTAAAGATAAATTGGCTGAAGCAGACAGAAAATTGTTTGTGGTAATGATAGAAGTGATAGCTGCTGCATCTGTGAAAATTCGAGTAACAAAGGCACTGCTTAATTCTAATCTCGTGAGGGTTGACATACCAGAGATAGAATTTATGAGGATCAGTGCAAAGGGTACTTTAGAAGTGCAAGTCAAAGGACAGGAGATGCCGTTTGAATTTTATGCTAACATTGACTTTGCAGGTTTGAATCTGGATTCATTGAGACGCATGAATGCCTGCCCAATTCTTACCAACGAGTCAAAGCCAAGACAAGCTAAGATTACAGAGAAATTCAAGTCTTGTATTGAAGAAGCATTAAAGGAACAAGAAGAGTTTAAAGGTAAAGAGATGCTGGATATCAAAGAAGAACCAGAAGATTGGTGAAAGAGATTGATGCTGAACAAAAAAAAAAAAAAAGGATCTGAAGATTTTGCTGAAGATTCAAAGATAAATCTTAGGGGGAGTACTGTTAGGGCTATTTCCTAGATTAAGATTTACTTTGTATTTTGTTTATATGTTTGTATATAGTTTAGGGTCTATTTTGTTATATTCCTTAAACTTGTATTTGTTTGCTTTAAAGCATGTAGTGAGAGAGTGTGAGGAGAGAGGCTAGATCACAATTTCACGTAAGAGAGAGAACTTGTGTGTGTTATTTATTTTCTCCTGCACCTTGTATCACAATACTGCTTTGATCATCAATATACAAAGAGAAATATTAGTATGAATTGTGTTAATGATTAAACTGTGTTTGTGTTTATGTTATTCTGATCATTGAGCGATATTCACGATCCAATTGAACCTATCAAAAAAGTTTCAAGAAAAATCAATAAAGGTTGCATTTTTATGTTTAAAATCATGGAAAAAGCTTAGATTTGGTCATATAAATGATAAAACAAGGTTTTGGATGTAAAAGGTTTGAGATTTGGGCGAAAAATGAAGATTTTGGGCAAAAACCGAGCTGAAACCCCGTTTTGCGAAACTGCTGTTCATCTTGCGACACTGTAGTGTCACCTGGGTGACACTATAGTGTCACCTATGCGACACTATAGTGTCTCATGTGTCTGAAATCTGAAGTGGTGTGTCTGAGTGTGCATAAGTCCCAACGAAAGTTGGGCATGAGCCATGCGAGACTGCATGAGACACTAGCTGCGACACTAGCTGCGACACTAGCTGTGACACTAGAGAAAAATAACGATTTTCCATAATAACTTAAATGCAGATCGTGCACAATTACCACTACCATAACCTTGTCCAAACAAGCAAGATCAGCTAAGAATCAGGTCACTTCCGTTTCAAACACATTTTTGAGGCTAACATGCATACCGAGATGTTTCCTTGACTGTTGGACTTTATTATGTGATGTATGATGATAATGTAAGAACAAGTAATTAAGTACTTGTATGTATGTATATATATATATATATATAAATATATAATTATATAAACGAATGTATGCCTTAACAGAAGTCAAGCATCCTACTGGGGATCATATAAAACCAGTCAAGCATCCTACTGGGATCATATAAAACCAGTCAAGCATCCTACTGGGGATCATATAAAACCAGTCAAGCATCCTACTGGGGATCATATAAAACCAGTCAAGCATCCTACTAGGGATCATAAAAAACCAGTCAAGAATCCTACTGGGGATCATATAAAACCAGTTAAGACTGCAGAATGGGTCTCTTATGACCAAAGAGGATACGATGATGACTTACTAACAAATAAAGATATTATGATTGTGTGTCATACGAATGTGACGTACGGTATGATGATGCAATTTACGTGTATTACATGAATGATAATGGAATGTTTCTAATGATGTTATAAAACTAGAACTCACTCAGCGTAGCTGAATTTTGTATGCATGTTAGATTGATGTGCAGGTTTGATGATTAAAGGAGCTGCTTGGCGAGAGCTAGGGGTTTACTGAAGACTGGCATTGAAGAAAATTCATTTAAGATTACTTATGTTTTGTAATGTTTGAATGATGCATTAAGACAATTATGACGATGTAATGATATTTTTAAACAAGTATTCCGCTGCATTTATGATTTTATTTAAACTATGGTTGTTTTATGCTTATGAATGCCAACTGTGGTGCTTGTCGAAAGGCGGGCGTTACAAGTTGGTATTAGAGCCAAAGTTTAAGAGAAAATGGGTAAAATGTTTTCAAAAGAAAAACCTAATACTTAAACTGAAAATGGGACCGAAGTAGGAATGCCAGTCTGCTAGCTCCATGCCAAGAGGTAAAGAATAAACAGCAACGACCTGTATATGACATGTTTATACAACTGAAAATGAAAGAAGTCATTTATCTTATATTGATGTAAATAGTAATGATGATGTAACGTGACGATGAACTATGCTTGTAGGCAATAGGACAGTAATTGAGATGCCTGTAGAAATTTAGTGTGTTACGAATAGGTATTTGGAATGTAGAGGAATAGGTCTAGTGCCTATACATGTGACGTGCTCTATACGTGCTCTTGTATGCTTTATGTGAACTAGACTAGGTTCGAATACTGACGAGACTCAGGAGGGGTATGTTTAGAACGTGAGCAGTAAAGTATGTAGTTAATTACAGCTGGCCACTGTTATTAGAAACTTACAGTACTTATCACGTCCTGAATTGCTCTGACTGACGAACGTGAGTGTTTGAATCTTATAGGAAGTAAGAAATGGCACCCAAGAGAGTAACTAGAAGCTCTGCCAAGGCTGCTAATGCTAGGCAACCAATGCCCCTAAAGGGAAGCGTGGAAGAAAGCCCACAAGGAAGAATGTTGAGATCGATCCCAAAATCGAAGCGGAAGTTACACCGGCCTCCGAGCTTGGACAGAATTTGAAGGACGCCATTGCACACGAAGTGCACCAGGTCCTGACTAACGTTATGCCTACATATCTGAAGGAAATGATGAAAGAAATGAAGAAAAGAATAAACCCGCTAAGAAAGTTGTTGAGGGCGATGAAGGTAGGAAGTATGATAATAAACGGGTCAAGGTTGAAGCAAAGCAGGCAATGGTGCGTAATCAGAATGCGAGCGACAACTGTTCGAAGTGTGGCAAACCCCACTCCGGGGAATGCAAATGGGGGACATGGGTTTGTTATAAGTCTGGAAAGCTGGGCCATCGTGCCTTAGAATGTAGAGGGATCGTAAAATGTGATAAGTGTGGGAAGTCGAGTCATGTGGCCAAGGATTGCTGGGCAGGAAAGGGAGGTGACAGGCCGAAGACTACTGCTAGGGCTTTCACCATGATAAGGAAGGAGGCAAGGAAAGAACCGGAAGTCGTTCCAGGTATGTTTTTCGTCAATAACATATGTGCATCTGTGTTATTTGATTCTGGTGCTAGTAAGAGTTTTGTATCTGCATTGTTTTATACGGCCTTAAAAGTTCACTCTAGAAAAGTAGAACGGTCTTTTGAGGTAGAAACAGCCGTGGGTAAATTCATTAGAGTCTATCAAATGATAGAAGGTTGCACCATTACTCTTCTAGGGTGTAGTTTCCCTACAGATTTATGCATTATGACCTTGGGTAGTTTCGACGTGATATTGGGGATGGATTGGTTGTCCAAGTTTGATGCCAACATAGGTTGCCGTGAGAGAGTGGTTCGTTTGAAAGCTCCCGATGGAAGTCCCGTAACTGTATATGGTGACCAAGAAAGTAAGATTCCACGAGTGATCTCAATGATGAAAGCAAGCCGGCTAATTCAACAAGGCTGCAACTCGTTTCTAGCATATGTTAAAGATGTAGATGAAGGACTGAGGCAGTTGTCAGATGTACCGATAGTTTGCAATTTCCCTGATGTATTTCCCGAGGATTTGCCAGGAACACCGCCTGACAGAGAGATTGAATTCCAAATTGACCTAGTGCCGGGAGCACAGCCGGTGGAGAAAGCACCGTATCGTTTAGCCCCAAGTGAAATGAAGGAATTGATGAAGCAACTAAAGGAGTTGCTAGATAAGGGTTTCATCCGACCAAGCACTTCTCCCTGGGGAGCACCAATGTTGTTTGTTAAAAAGAAAGATGGAAGTATGAGAATGTGTATTGACTATAGGGAATTGAACAAGTTGACCGTGAAGAATCGTTACCCTTTGCCAAGAATAGATGACTTATTTGACTAATTACAGGGTGCGAGCTGGTTTTCAAAGTTAGATCTTCGTTCCGGTTATCATCAACTCAAGATTAGGGAGCAAGACATCCCAAGGACAGCGTTCCGCACGAGATATGGGCATTATGAGTTCTTGGTCATGTCCTTCGGACTGACTAACGCGCTAGCCGCGTTTATGGATTTGATGAATCGCGTGTGTAGACCAATGTTGGATAGGTCTGTGATCGTATTTATCGACGACATCTTAATTTACTCTAAGAACGAAGGCGATCATGCGTGCCACTTGAAAGAAGTATTGGAGATGCTACAGAAGGATAAATTGTATGCCAAATTCTCAAAATGTGCCTTTTGGTTACGAGAAGTTCAGTTTTTGGGTCATGTCATAAACAGCGAGGGAATCATGGTTGACCCATCAAAGATCGAGGCAGTTATGAAGTGGGAAATTCCTAGGACGCCATCCGAAATCCGTAGTTTCTTGGGATTGGCGGGTTACTATAGAAGATTCATCCAAGATTTCTCAAGGATAGCATCCCCGCTAACGAAGTTGACAAGAAAGAAGGTAGTATTTGATTTGGGAAAAGATCAACAAGAAGCGTTTAATAAGTTGAGAAAGAGGTTAACCGAAGCCCCTGTACTAACATTACCCGAAGGGAATGATGATCTTGTGGTTTATTCCGATGCATCACGATAAGGTTTAGGATGCGTGCTTATGCAGCGAGGAAAAGTAATTGTAACATCCCAGCCCGTCGCACCATGATATTGTCCGCTTTGGCAGCCGGAACGCCCTCAGGCGCCGCCCTTCACGGTTTTGAAACGCGTCATGGTAGGGGAGGTTACCACACTCTTATAAAGCAGTGCTTAGTTCTCCTCCCCACCGATGTAGGATCTTACAATCCACCCCCCTTAGAGGACCAGCGTCCTCGCTGGCACATCGGCCGACGACTGGCTCTGATACCATCTGTAACATCCCAGCCCGTCGCACCATGATATTGTCCGCTTTGGCAGCCGGAACGCCCTCAGGCGCCGCCCCTCACGGTTTTAAAACGCGTCATGGTAGGGGAGGTTACCACACTCTTATAAAGCAGTGCTTAGTTCCCCTCCCCACCGATGTGGGATCTTATAGTAATTGCCTACGCATCGAGGCAGTTGAAAGAGAATGAGGTGAACTACCCGACTCATGATCTTGAACTCGCGGCAGTTGTTTTCGCTTTAAAAATATGGAGACATTACTTGTATGGGAAGAAATGTACAATGTACACCGATCATAAGAGTCTAAAGTATTTCTTTGAACAGAAGGATTTAAATATGAGGCAGAGAAGGTGGTTGGAGTTGATCAAGGATTACGATTGTGAAATCCATTACCATCCAGGAAAGGCTAACGTGGAGGCCGATGCTTTGAGTAGGAAGGAGAAACATGAACCGATTCGGGTTAAAGCTTGCCAGTTGATTATTACACCCGGGGTTATGGAAGAGATTAGAAGGGCTCAAGTAGAGGCCCTAAAAGGAGATTAGATTAAGGCAGAAAGAATGGTTGGGAAAGAGATAGAATTGACCGAAAACACTTATGGTGTGAAGACGATATACGGTAAATTATGGGTACCCCGATTCGGGGAGTTACGGAAAGGTATACTTGATGAAGCGCATAAGTCCCGATACTCGATCCATCCAGGAGGAACAAAGATGTCCCAAGATTTGAAGAGGGATTACTAGTGGCCTGGTATGAAGAGGGAGGTTGAAGCGTATGTGAGTAAGTGCCTGACTTGCCTTCAAGTCAAGGCAGAACATCAAAAACCATATGGTAAGATTCAGCCACTGGAGATACCAGAGTGGAAGTGGGAGCACATCACCATGGATTTTATTACAAGTTACCACGAACTCCTAAGGGGTATGATGCTATATGGGTGGTCGTAGACAGATTGACGAAAAGTGCTCACTTCCTACCAATCAAGGAAGCGATAAGTTCAGAAAAATTAGCTAAGATATTTATCAAGGAGGTTGTGACAAGGCATGGAATGCTGGTATCCATTGTGTCTAACAGGGACACCCGGTTTACATCAAGGTTCTGGAAGAAATTTCATGAGGAGATGGGAACAAGGCTCCATATCAGTTCAGCTTACCACCCACAGTCTGACGGACAGTCTGAAAGAACGATCCAGACCCTGGAAGACATGCTTAGAGCCTGCGTGCTCGAATTTGGTGGTAGTTGGGACAGTCATCTGCATTTGGCGGAATTCTCCTACAATAACAGTTATCACGCTAGTATAAAAATGTCGCCATATGAAATGTTATATGGGAGGAGGTGTAGGACCCCCATCTGTTGGGGCGAGATTGGCCAGAGAGAACTCGGAAGCTTGGAAATAGTCGAGGCCACAACTGAGAAGTTGGAAAGGATTAAAGAGTGTATGAAAGCGACTAAAGACAGGCAAAAGTCTTATGCTGACAAAAGAAGGAAGGACATTGTGTTCCAAGTGGGGGATAAGGTCATGCTGAAAGTGTCACCCTGGAAGGGGATAATACGATTCAGGAAAAGAGGAAAGTTAAGCCCTAGGTATATCGGGCCATTTAGAATTTTTGCTTGCGTGGGAGATGTTGCTTATCGGTTAGATCTTCCTGAAGAGTTGAGTTGGATTCACCCCACCTTTCATGTGTCGCATTTGCGTAAATGTTTAGTTGATGAAAGTATGACAGTGCCGTATGACGATCTGGAAATTGATGGACGGCTGAACTATGTAGAACAGCCCATAGCCATATTAGATGAAAAAGAAAAACGATTACGAAATAAGACTGTGAAGCAGGTGAAAGTTCAATGGAGACATAGGAAAGGTTCTGATGTTACGTGGGAGTTAGAGAGCGAAATGAGAAAGAATTACCCCGCGTTGTTTTCATGATTAGAAGGTTTCGGGGACGAAACCTATATAAGGAGGGGAGACTTGTAACACCCCGATTTTTATGGTAGGACTTATTTACATGTCTATGCTTATATGAATGTGCATTTAAATGATTATGATTAAAATGATGCGTGACGTTTACGAAATAAGATATGCTAATGATGTAATTATGAGCCGTTAAGGGTGAAAGAATGAATTAGGCCCAAAATGGTAAGTGGATTAGTTAAGCAATTTACCAAAAATAGCCTAAACACCTAATTAAAGCCCAAGCCCACCTAAAAACCCTACCCAAGATGGAAAACCCTACTATTTAAACCACCATCTTCCAGCCACCATCACACTTCACCATCTTCACCACACACACTCAAAACCCTAATCTCCATTTTTCAAAGAAAAGGCAAGAAAGAAGAAAAATCTAGATTTTTGGTAAATCCAAGTGTTAATCTGAAGAAAAAGGTGTTAACCCACTGGTAATCAAGGTAAGAATCATCCCCTAAAACATGTTTTCATAACACAAAACGAATCTGGCCATTAATGGAGTTTTTAAGTTTTTAAAAAAGTTTCAAGAAAAATCAATAAAGGTTGCATTTTTATGTTTAAAATCATGGAAAAAGCTTAGATTTGGTCATATAAATGATAAAACAAGGGTTTGGATGTAAAAGGTTTGAGATTTGGGCGAAAAATGAAGATTTTTGGCAAAAACCGAGCTGAAACCCCGTTTTGTGAAACTGTTGTTCATCTTGCGACACTGTAGTGTCACCTGGGTGACACTGTAGTGTCACCTATGCGACACTATAGTGTCTCATGTGTCTGAAATCTGAAGTGGTGTGTCTGAGTGTGCATAAGTCCCAACGAAAGTTGGGCATGAGCCATGCGAGACTGCATGAGACACTAGCTGCGACACTAGCTTCGACACTAGCTGTGACACTAGAGAAAAATAACGATTTTCCGTAATAACTTAAATGCAGATCGTGCACAATTACCACTACCATAACCTTTTCCAAACAAGCAAGATCACCTAAGAATCAGGTGAGTTCTAGACCTCACTTCCGTTTCAAACACATTTTTGAGGCTAACATGCATACCGAGATGTTTCCTGGACTGTTGGACTTTATTATGTGATGTATGATGATAATGTAAGAACAAGTAATTAAATACTTGTATGTATATATATATATAAATATATAATTATATAAACGAATGTATGCCTTAACAGAAGTCAAGCATCCTACTGGGGATCATATAAAACCAGTCAAGCATCCTACTGGGGATCATATAAAACCAATCAACCATCCTACTGGGGATCATATAAAACCAGTCAACCATCCTACTGGGGATCATATAAAACCAGTCAAGCATCCTACTGGGGATCATATAAAACCAGTCAAGAATCCTACTTGGGATCATATAAAACCAGTTAAGACTGCAGAATGGGTCTCTTATGACCAAAGAGGATACGATGATGATTTACTAACAAATAAAGATATTATGATTGTGTGTCATACGAATGTGACGTATGGTATGATGATGCAATTTACGTGTATTACATGAATGATAATGGAATGTTTCTAATGATGTTATAAAACTAGAACTCACTCAGCGTAGCTGACTTTTGTATGCATGTTAGATTGATGTGCAGGTTTGATGATTAAAGGAGCTGCTTGGCGAGAGCTAGGGGTTTACTGAAGACTTGCATTGAAGAAAATTCATTTAAGATTACTTATGTTTTGTAATGTTTGAATGATGCATTAAGACAATTATGACGATGTAATGATATTTTTAAACAAGTATTCAGCAACATTTATGATTTTATTTAAACTATGGTTGTTTTATGCTTATAAATGCCAACTGTGGTGCTTGCCGAAAGTCGGGCGTTACAGGTTGCGATTAGAAGGGCTGTCGAAGATAAGTTCACGGAATTTGGGTACCAAAAGCCGATAAGGAAGAGCTCAAAGAAAGATAAGCACTGGGTGTCGTGGAAGGGAAAGGTAGTGCTGAAGTTGGCTGCTCCAAAGATTATGAATAGAGTGAGAGTTCCAGATACTCAGCCTCAAAGATTGGAAGAGTTTGTGAAGTGGTTTTACGATAACAACACTGGTGAAGCGATAATCAGGTTAAAGGGTGAAGATCGTCCAAAATCAGATTGTTTGACCCAATGGAGATCTTCTCCTTTTGTGACGAGGATTTGAAGATTTTATGTGAGAATGATATAAAGCACGGGGCAGGAGATGATACGAGGATTGAAGCAAACTTATTTGTGAAAGTTGCAAACAAAGCCCGAGGTGTACGTACTGAATTAAAGAAGGTGAATGAAAGGTTGAGGATGACGGATGAACAGAGAATAAATCTATTGAGAAAAGGTTTGAGAAACCGACTGTGGTTGAATTGGATGTGATCGGTGAGGAACTGACTGAAGAAGTACAGGCGGCGACTACTGTTGTTGATGTGCCTGATACTGATGTCGCCGTATCAGAATTTGTTGAGTCATTTTTGGTGTTTAGTGAAGATGACGAGGCAGGATCAGAAGACGCGACTAATCCTTTGGCCGGTATCAAATCAAGGGCAGGAGCTTTCATTGAACATTTCTGAAGCCGAAAAAGACGGAGCTGAAATAGAAGACTTCCCCAGGTGAGGTCCAACCTAGGGGGAGTATTGATAGCCATGTATAGGTTGGACTCACCGGCATGTCGGTGTTACTTTGTTATGTTATGTATTTTGTTGTTTTTGTTCTAGCGAACCTGTTTATGCGTAGTCACATAGATTAGTTTTGTCATCGGGCAAATCTGTTTATGCCCGGCGAAGCTAATAGTTTTGCTTGATAGATTCGATGTCAGCGAATCTATCAGCGAATCTAAAGCTACACTATATATTGTAATGTTTTCTCATTGCAATACAACTTTTGCATAATTCTATCAAACCCTAAATTGTGTGTGTGACGGCTGGAGGTGCTAGGAGCAAATTTTCACTATCATTGTAGCTTGATTACCTCTGATTATCTTGTTTTGATCTTGTTATTGTTATTGGGTTGTTTTGGACTATTCAATTGGTTGAATCTAAGTGTGTTTGTTGTCTTACTAATCATTATAGCACTGAAATTTCGATCAAGATGGACCAACAATCCTAATGCCTTAATCATAAGGATGAGGTTCACAACCCATTTCAACCATCAAACCAAGATTACAACCAACCCAGGTTACAAAAGTAGCAAGAAATACTAAGCACGAATAAACCAACACACAATTAAACAACCAATAAGATAAGGAGAGAATACATGGACCTGATCATAAAAGCTCAAAAAGTGCATCAACAATTTTATGTGTCGGATGTGGGTAAGGTTACCCCATCACATCTTCATATATGCTTTAGTCATCCATGTGCTTCCCCACACTTAGGTGTTTGCATCTAATGATTGAAGCTGAAAAGAAAAACTAACAAAACGAAAAAAAATAATAATAATAAAAATTAAAAATTAAAAAAATCCTAAAACTCATTTTCGTATGAATCACCGTTACATTTAGCATATGCAACAAGCCTTTTAAACCCCTCGGTAGACCCGAGTGGACGAGTGAAGTCTCGTGAGGGTTTACAGGGAACATTCCCACAAAGTTCTTAAAATTAGAATAAAAAAAATAAATAAATAAAAATATGAAACTAAAAGTAAAACCACAAAACACCTTGGGTTGCCTCCCAAGTAGTGCTAAGATTAAAGTCCTCAGCCAGACTTGATACCTGGACTTCATTCATGGTGGTCGAGTAGGACGCTTGCCCCCTAATTTGTTTGAATATACTTGATTCCAACGATCATCTTCTAGGTCTTTAACGTTTTTCCAGCTTGGGACAAACTTGTCTTCCTTGATCCATGAATTTACACCATCAGGTGGATCGATCACTTTGAACTCCCTTCTCACCTTCTCCTTCCTTATTGTATCCCCTTTCTCTACCTCATCTTCTTGCATATTCTCAAGATTAGACCTGCAAGACTCAAAACCATTCTAATTGGTGATGTCCATGTATACACGTGGCGTGTATTGAGGAGCACACCGGTTAGTAGCCATTGTTGCATGAAAATCATTAAGAATATCATAAGTTATGGATTTTGAAAATACATTAAAAGATAACTTACTATTTTCATAGGCCATGTCGATTATTCCATTCTGACAGTTGAATTGAGCTTGTGCTATTGCCAAAATGGTCGACCCAAAATTACCTTTTGTTGCTTGTTTATCCTTACCTATGCATAATCTAGCACCAAAAAATCCACCGGGTAGTCGAACTCTCCCAACTTAATAATCACATCTTTTACCATCCAACGAGGATGTTTTAGGGTTAAGTCAGCTAACATCACGGTGGTGTCAACTTCGTGTAAAGGGCCAAACTCATATTGATCATATAGCATGCCTGGCAAGATCCTCACACCCGCTCACTACAACAAAATTGGGTTTTTAGTACGCCCAAAAGTGTCCTATAATGGTACTTTGTAGGACCTTTCATTTAATAGGACCAATAGTAAAAGCGTTTCATGTAAAGGGGTTGTAATAAGTTCAGGAACTTTAAAAGCGTCCTAATATCACCAATAAGATTATGAAACCAATTTTATGGTCGCATAATATGTCTATGAACAACTTAAAAAGCGTCCTAATAAAAACATATAAGGACACTTTTACAATGTTACAATATGTGGCTACTTACTTTTAATCTTATGATACATGTACAAGTGTCCTTAAAAATTAATTTATAGGACCTTTATAATGTAACAGTATAGGTACTTTAGTACTAAGAAAAGGGTCCTAATATCCCGAATACGATTATGAAACCAATTTTATGGTCGCATAATATGTTTATGAACAACTCAAAAAGCGTCCTAATAAAAACATATAAGGACACTTTTACAATGTTACAATATATGACTACTTACTTTTAATCTTATGATACACGTACAAGCGTCCTTAAAAATTAATTTATAGGACCCTTATATAATGTAACAGTATAGATACTTTAGTACTAAGAAAATGGTCCTAACAAGTCATATGTTACAATGCTTTCTTAAACATCCACACACACAATTTTACGATATGGTTATGGATATCAAATTAAACAATAAAATGACCATCAATAAATAAAACCCCGATAGTTATTGTGTATATAAAATCAACTAACGAAAGAAATAAAACCTTACTATATTTCAATTATGCTTGTTCATAACAAAACCACTAAACATATATAAATAAGTTAAAACATTATCCAACATAAAGTCTTGTAACATTTAACAAAAAAATTAAAAGCAATGAAAGAAAGAAACGACCAACATAAAATTCAAGTCATCAATGCGTCCTCAATCTTCACGGACTACCTACAAATAAACCACCCATGTATAAGAATTAAGTTTCATGTTATTAGAATTATTTGTATCTCATATTTTACAAATACATACCGAGATGAAAGGACAAGGCCATGCGACGGATGCACGAACACAATCTTGAATTGTGGAAAATAACCCATATGATCTCACCAAATTTTCATTTTTTTATTGGTACTTGAACGTTTACCTCACACAATTCTTGTCCAAGCTCTGTACTACCAACAAGCTTATTTGGGTCCAAGCTATTCACCCATCCTCTTGCTACAAAACAAATAAAAATATTATTAGATTTACCAAAGCATGATTACATAAGAAAATTTTAAATAACTAACGGAGTGTTCACATGAAACGAACTAAAAAAGCACGTCAAGCCAATGGTTAAATGAGATTGCAAATTTGACCCATTATAATATAAATAAGACCTTAAAAGTAGCATGGTGATTAGTTTTTTTAGTCACTGAGAATAACCATCATCGCAAGTTAGCCACCCGAAAGACATCTAGTTATTATGCCATAGTGGTTTGTAGTTTGCATGTTCTTGATTTACATGTTATTCTTTGACACTATCAACAAAGTTGTGCTTAAAAATCAATAATCCACTATTCAATATCAGAAAAAGAACTATATATGTTGGCCAATTCAATGACTTCCAATTCATATAAAATCAAAGACTGGTTACTTGGGTTAGTTCTGCATATCTTCAAGATAATTTCAAGGACTAAATTTTTACACACATCCTTATGACCCGTTAGACCCATTTTGTACGAATCATTCACAAAGATGAAACTCCTAGTCTTTCTTTAACCTCACAAATATTTAACAATTCTCATAAAAATCAGTAACCAAAACATAGTACTATAAACTGAATGGTCCAAACTATTCTATAATATTATTAAAGAACAATTAAAATATCAGCACTCTAATGACGATGCCATTTTTGCAGGCATTCCCAGGCCATAAAGAGCCTGTTTTGGGCTTGAATTTCAGGAAGGGGACTTTAGAGTTATTATCTGGTTCCTATGATCGAACAATTAAAATATGGAACGCAGAAGACTAGTCTTATACTCTTATATAACCACATTATTTGGTCATCAAAGTGATGTTTTAACTCTCGATTGTTTAAACTCTCGATTCCATGAGTTAAACTCTTTATTTGGTAATATTCTAACTTTGCTGTATGTAATCCACCACTTCAAACATCAAACCCACCACTACAAACTCAAGAATTTGACCCCATGAATACTCAACTAAAATCTAAAACCCTAGTCCAAACAACTGCCACAACAACAATTGGATGAAGAACATGTTAAACATTTGCTAACATGAACTTTCAACAGCAAAACAAATTAACTGTGGATAAACTGAAGCAATCATTACGTGTATAAACAGTCCACAGTTAATATCTACTGTGATGATATTAACAGTAAATATATCAAAACAGTCCACAGTTCATGAAGTTTTCATTTGTTGATGCTTCTAAACTTGGATAAACAGAAATATGTAATCAAAGTTAATATCTACTGTGATGGATGCAAGCTAAAGCTTAAAAAAATAATAATTAAAGGTAATCAACACTTACATGTATACTATAAGAATCAATTGCCGAGTAACTGTTGATGGTTATCGATATACAATTCATTAAAAATATGATTTTTGGCTTACCTGAATTAGAGATTATAGAGGTAATCGGTTATCGGTGACGAATGCAAACGAAATAAACGAGTAACTGTTGATGGTTATCATATTTTGCAATTACCTGTGAATCGGAGATTGCCGAAACTGGAAAAGGAGACGATTTTGGCTACCTGAATGAGAGATCATATAGGTAATCGATTATTGATGAAGGATGCAAACAAAATAATCGAGTAACAGTTGATGGTTATCGAATCATATTTTGCGATTACCTGTGAATCGGAGATGGCTGAAACTGGAAAAAGAGGCGCGCGAATAAGAGTTTGATTACTAATTCCTTGAATCATAGATGTTAATATGAATACGTATGTGGAGCTCGATTTGTGAAGGGAAACAGTCAAATTAGGAACAAGTAATTAGGGAAAAAAATAGATATCTTAAGATAATATTTTAGTATAATGTATTGTATCAATTATGTTTAATACTTGTGTATTACACACGGGTTAAATAAAAATATATTAAAAAATTATAATTATTATATCAAAAAATTTATAAATAATTTTCTAAATTATTATTAATCATAAAGTTTTGTCTTTATTAACTCTTCTACTCAATTTTCCCTCTCAACCTTTCTTTTATAAAAAAATTATATTTTCCCCCCCAAAAAATTGCCCCCTAAAAACTCTAATTTATTAGATAGATGTTTTCTTATTCCATTTCACGGTATTTAAAATATAAAGTTTTATACTTTAGTTACTTGTTAGACATAAGCTTAAGTTTTAATTAAATTTTCTAATAAATTAGTAGTCAATAATAAACCCGGTGAAAGAGTTTTTGCTACTTAAGTTTTAGTTAAATTTTCTTAATAAATTAGTAGTCAATAATACGTTTAACAAACCATAATAGACCTGACGCTGCGCAACACATCTGGTAAACTACTAATTTTATCATATATTAAAAGCTTCAAGAATAACTTTTTATTCTTCTTTTTGAACATCTCATAGAGTGAATGTAAATTAAGTTTTTTTTATCATGATGTATTATAATAACGCGACAATGAATAAGTGTTTTATAAGGTTTATGTTGGTCCATAATGATCGTGATTTCAGTGCTTTGTTGACTTGTTTAACCAAAATATGTCAAATACTTGAAGAACAAAGTGTAAAAAGTCCAAACAACCCAATAACAAGATCCAACACACAATCGAGGTATATAAGCTACAAAGATGAAAGATATATGCTCCTAGCACCTCAATAGAACGATTACACAACACAAATCAGTGAGAAATAGCTTGAGTAAAAGATGTGCAAAAGTTGTATAAAAGTGAAGATAAGGTTACAATATATAGGTGTTAGGTTCGCTGATAGATTCGCTCTAGCGAATCTATCTAGCGAACCAACACAGGTTCGCTGGGCACATAAGTTCGCCCAGTCGACACCTAAATACAAAAGACATGATGACCTGCGGGCGAATCTATAGATTCGCCCGTAGGTTCGCTAGCACTAATACAAATACAAGTTAAACAATTACAAACAAAAGTAACACCGACAAGCCGGTGGGTCCAACCTATACATAGTGACTATCAATACTCCCCCTAGGTTGGACCTCACCTGGGGAAGTCTTCTGATTAGCTCCGTCTTGTTGGCTTCAAAGGTGTTCGATAAAAGCTCCTGCCCTTTCTTTGATCCCGGCCATTGGATTTGTAAAGTCTTCAGTTCCGGCCTCATCTTCACTCAAATTCAGCATTGAGTCCACAAACTCAGTATCAGCGACTTCAGTATCAGGCTCAAGTTGAACTGTCGTCTCCGCCTGTATCTCTGCAGTTGGCTCCTCGCTTATTACCTCCAAATCAATCACTTCTACAGGTTTCTCAAACCTCTGTTCAATTGAACGATCCAGCTGTCGAGTTAGGTCGTCCATTTCCATTCGCTGGTCATCTGTCCTCCTCAATCTCTCATCAACAGCCTTAAGTTCAGCACGAATCCCCCGGGCTTTGTTTGCGACCTTCACAAACAGGTTCGCTTCAGTAGCAGTGTCAACTCCAGCCCCGTGCTTTATCCTATTCTCACACAAAACCTTCAAATCTTCGTCACAGAAGGAGAAGACCTCCATAGGATCAAACAAACGTATTTCAGGACGGTCTTCCCCCTGAAGTCTGATGACGGCCTCCCCAGTGCTGTTGTCATAAAACCATTTGTTGAAATCCTGCAATCTGGGCGGCTGAGTGTCTGGGACCCTGACCCTTGTCATCACCTTTGGTGCAGCTATCTTCAACACTATCTTCCCCTTCCACGACACCCAATGTTTGTCCTTTTTCTGCCTCATCCTCTTCGGCTTCTGATATCCAAATTCAACGAAATTAGTCTTTGCGGCCTCCTGAATCGTAGCTTCGAACGCACAAGCCCTCCCGCTTTCTTCCTTCCCCAACAGTGGTAGCTCAGCCAACCTCCTCAAATCCCATCGAGGCAAGGTTGCGAAGTGCTTTCGGTTCTTGATGTACGTGATGTCCCCACCCCTTCGTTTAATCATGTAAGCATCCACCAAACAGTTATATTTCCACGCTATGATATGCCTATGAAGCTGTTTGGTGTTGGGTTCATCTAAGTGCTGGAATATTGGTACCTCAGGAATCTCTTCTTCTTCCTTTTTGAACCACTCAGACTTGTCCAAATCAGCATGCTCGAACTGATAGCTCATTCCCTTTTCCTCAACTTTATACATTTCAGGCTCGTCATCTAAATCTTCTTCACTGTCAGCATCGACATCAGTCTCAGGTTCATCTACCAAAGTATAATCCACACCAGATCCACCGACCACTTCCTCTCCCTCAAACACGTCTAAATCAATCCCCATTTCTTCATCAAACTCTTCCTCAACGGCCTTTCCCTTTCCTTTATCACCAAAGTCAACGTCCATTAACGGATAATTTGCAATATCCGTTAAGGAGTTCAGTTCCGCCTCTGTCATTGCTGGTTCAGTTCCATCATTCTCCTTCAAACTATTCAACTCTTTGAAGATTCTAACCAACAGACATTGCTGGTCCTTCATCATCCGACCCATCTCATATATCACCGTCGATTTCTCTGCATCCTGCTTTTCAAGTTCTTCATGTTTACCTTTTAGCTCAACCAATTCTGCTTCCAGTCTCTCAACAACACCCTTTAATTCATCAGTTGATCCACCCGATGTACCCCCGGTATCATGCCTAGCTTTCTTTGATGCTTCCGCGTGTGTATCAGCCTTTCTTTTCGTCCTCAGTTCCCTTCCAGCATCAATCTCGGCTTGGATCTCATCAACCTCCCTATCAAATGAATAATCTTTCTCTTTGGCATAGGCTTTCCTCTTCTTTATCTTTTTCTCAATCACCTCTATATTCTCTCCGCCTCTTTTCCTCTCCGACTCAATCAACCTCTGAATATAGACCCATCTTTCAGCCGTATACATGTTCTCCCACAAATACGTAGTCCTTCCCACACAATCCGGCCTCACTGATTTACAATCTTTGAAGATTCTTGAATGCATATCCCAGATTTTTAATTCTGCACCCTCCACCGGCAGATTTGGTAGTTTATCATTCAGTACCATCTGAATGAATCTGGGATACATTAACCATTTGGCCCCTTTGCTGGCATGGATGTTCTCGAGCATGTAGTTGAAAATCAACTTAGCAAGATTTGCTTTTTGCCCTCGGCAAAACAGCATCATGGCTCGAGCCCAGTCCAAGTTCAGCCCGTCCGTACCCCCTTTCCTGTGATCCAGGCACATAATAAACACATGTGCTATATACCTCCACTCCTGGATCAGGTACGACTTTACGAACTCCATTTTCTTTTCTCCGGGCATTGGACCCTCATACCCAGCGTTCCGGAATGCCCCATACACTTCTTCCGCTGTCATACACACCTCTTCACCCACATCCTCTTCTAATCTCAAGATTCTAGCCAGATCGGCTTCAGTAAACGCCAAGTCGTGGCCACAGACCTTAGCACAGATGCGTGACGGCTGCACCGACACGTTCATGACAGCAGTTCGCCAAAAATCACGAACATGCGACTCATATATAGTAGGAGAGTGAGAGATGGCATAGTGTATATGTGACGACTTCAGCCACTTGATTGAATCTCTATAGCTGCTGGCCTTTTCGAAGTTTTCGTCAAGTAAAGCACACATGTTGTGCTTTTTCTCGAAGAATAATGTCGACATAGTGCCTGAAAAATAAACGGAGATTGATCAGAAATGAAGATTTGAAAAACAGAAAATAGATTCGCTGGATAATAGGTTCGCTGGTATAGCGAACCTTAGAATTTGGCACTAGAACCTATAGATTCGCTGACATGAAAAATCAGTCATTGTGGTCGAGCGAATGTATAGGTTCACTAGAAACAGTCGAGCGAATCTATGTGGTTGCGCGGGCAGCATAACGACATAGGTTCGCTCGAGGTCTTGAACTTTCGTTCAGATTCGCCAGACGAACACTTAGGTTCGCTGGAAACCCTAGTTTTTCAAAAACGGCCAGAATCTCAGTCAATCAACCATTATCAAGCAAATAAGACTTTTTAGCAATAGACTTGACACTTATTGGACCAAATAAATCAGTATGTAACAATTCGAGTGGTTCTGAGATGGTATTTGTAATTTTAAGTTTATGTGGCTTTTTGTGCTGTTTTCCTTTGGCACAAGCCATGCATTTCTCAACCACTGAAAAGTCTTTGAGTGGTAAACCCCTAACCAAATTGTTCTTAACCAATTTATTCAGAATTTTAAAATTGATGTGTCCTAAACGTTTATGCCACAAAAATGATTCAAAGGATGATGCTTTAGACAGAAGACATGTCACGGAGGAGTTTGATTCTGTTGATCCCATATTCAGCATATAGGTATCATTTCGTCTCGGAGCTCGCATGATCACCATATCTTCAGGAATGGTAAACTCTGGCTTCAAGAACAGGCATTCATTTGGAAGAAACATTACAGGGATATTTTTATCACAGATTTGTGATACACTCAGAAGATTGAATGCCAGTTCAGGAACATAGTTAACGTCTTCCAAAGTAAGTGAGCCATTTGAGACTTCTCCTTGACCAATCATCTTCCCACCTTTCTTATCTCCCGCAAAAGCAACATAACCTCCATTTATGATCCTATAGTTAGTCAGAAGATCCTTCAATCCTGTCATATGTCTGGAACATCCGCTGTCAATATGCCAATGACTATTTACAACGGCATTTGAATGTTCCTGACATTTATTAAAAAAAATGAAAAGTTAGACCTTTGAAATTGGCACCCAAGTCTTTGTGTACTTGGGTGGTGAAGCAGATGAAGTATTACAAAAGAAATTATTTACAAAACTGTTTAATCTTTTTCCGAAAGATTTTTGCTTTGAGCTATTTTGGATTATCTTAGGGCATTGCTTGACAGTGTGACCAGTATTTCCACATTTAAAACAGTGAGACTTCAAACCAGTTTTGGGAATTCTGTTGACAGGAATTTTATCCATTACAATTTCCTCATCACATTCAGACAGTTGTGAGTCACAGTCACTGTAAGTGTCATAGAGTTCTTTTAACTTACTTGTTGTGACTTTAACTGTATCAGATTCAGGTTTTGGTTTAAGAATGTATGAAAAAGATGATTCCTTCTCTTTTGGTTTTGAAATTCTCACTGGTGTGAAAGATGGAATTTGGTGAGTGAAGAACTTTTGAAAACAGTTTGTTTTGGTTTGACTTTCAGAGACGTGACCTGAAAGTTTGTCTTTGTCATTCACACACACATTTTCAGTCAAATCAACATCATTAAACACATTAGGGCTTGAAGTAGAACACCCTAAATTACTATTAAACATGGAATTGTCTGAATATGACACGTTGCTACAAACATAATTAATTAAACTAGTGTCTTCAAAAGACTTCTTGGAATCAGAACTACTGCCATCACTACTGCTAGAACACCCGAGCCCAACATTCCCACCATATGCGTACTCCTCTCTAACTTCCTTAAGATTTACTTCACTTAAACCTGCAATGGAATTGTCAGTATCGTTCTGCATAATCTCTTGAATTAACTCATTTGAGGGATGAGGAATAGGTGTAGGAGAATAACAGAAAGTACTCGGTGGAGGATAGGCATATGTTTCATTGCTACTAAGACCCAACCCTGTCTTAACTCTGGCCCCCCTTTGTTTCTTGCACAGTTCTTCCCTTTTCATACCAGATATGGTCCACTGCTGCAATTTGTTTTTAAGCTTTCTTGCTTCAAACTCAGCAAGTGTAACTTGCTCAGTCAAGTAGTTAATCTCACAGTTCTTTTCTAAAAGAGTTCTTTTTAAGTGTTCATTTTCCTTTAAAGCTTCTCTTAACTTAACAAAATATTTTGATTCACTTAATTTAAGCTCTTTGATGGTTCTTTTTAATTCGTTTTCGTTTGACATTAACAATTTATTTGCTTTGTATATGCCAATTAAACGAATTTTGCAAGCAGATGAACACATATCTTCAATAACATCGTAAGGAAGACCAATTACCAGTTTTTCGGCGGCCAGTGCACGATCACATTGACAGTAGGGAGTGCTTCTTTTGAATTCATCAACTGCATCTAGCCTTGCCTTCTCAATCACTTCTTCCAGGCTAACCTTTGACTCTTCCTCATGCTTAACCTCATTAACAGCTGCTTCACAAACTAACCCAGAATGATTCAGATGCCCTTGAGCAATAACATCTGATTGAACTTTGTCAACATTTTCCACCTTCTCTTCCTCTTCCTTTCCATAAAATTCTTTGAACGGATCAAAGAGATTTATGTCATTGTCATCAAACTCAGCAATTTCAGCAACAAGGGCATGGTTAATCTCCTCCTTGGTTTCTTCGATTTCTGCACTCCAGTCAAAGTTGGTTAGCAGAGCAGTTTCATTCTTTGACTTTGCTTCCTCAACCTTTTCTTGAATTGGAGCAGATCTTGGATTTGCAGAGTTAACTGGCTCAGTGACGATTGGTAATGGACATTCTCTCTTGAAGTGGCCCAGTTGTTTGCAGTTATAACATCGTAACTTTCCCTTGTCATATCCCAGCTTAGCATTCTGTCCTTGATTTCCAAAGTTTCTTCTGCCAGTTCTTTCCATGAATCGTCTGGCACGAAGAGTGAGCATAGCCATCTGCCATTGAATATCTGGTTCCTCCAAATCATCAGGGTCCACCTGATACATATCTTCTACAGTCATACCCTTCCCTTTTAACTCACCTGCAACAAGAGCTTCATAACTGTGAACAAACATCCCAAATAAAGCCATAGTATCTGACGGAATCTGAGTGGTGACAGACGCATTCGAGCTTGAACCAACATTTGAAGGTACACCAGCAGATTTAGCAGATACATGACTTGATGGTCCTCTAGATGCAGCACTATAGGCATAAGAGTTTGCAGCGGATGAGATAAGTGCAGCATTTTGAGACGGAATGTTTGGAACCATCATTGACTGATTATATTCTCTTCTTTTCACGTCAAGGTCAAAAGACTTCAGCTTGTTGATGACGTCCATCAATTTGTAGTCAGGAAAGTTTCTCTCTTGTTTCAACAACTTGATTTGAAGGCTCCATTGAGGAGGAAGAGAATCTAACAATTTTGCAACTTGTTCGTGATTGCCCAGCTTTTCATCATATTTCTTCAGATTACTTGACACAGATAGGAATCGATTTGTGATATCAGTCAAGTTCTCTTGTGAATACCCCACGAAAGAGTTGAATTCCTTTTCAGCCTGAGCTTTTCTATCCAGTTTCAGATCCTCATTGCCATCATAAAATTCACTCAATGCATCATACAGGCTTTTTGCAGTTGTGTGTTCTGCAAACCGGTTGAAGATGTCCTGATGCAAACAAAGTATTAAAGCCCCTAGTGCCTTCTTGTCACGATCAAGTAGCTTGATGTCAGTTTCAGTAAAAGTAGTTGGATCTGTGTTTACTGAAGTGACGGTTCCTTCAACTGTTGTGGGCACATGCGGACCATTTACTATAGATTCCCATTGATTGTAATCTGTGTAATAGAAGAAAGCTTTCAAACATCTTTTCCAGTCTTCAAAGTTTTCACCACTAACAAGCCTCGGTGGCCTATTAGGTTGAACGCTATCCAGATCATTCATATTCAATGTTGGTGAAGTCATAACTTTGAACAGATAATAGATTCGCTGAAAACAAACAGTTTCGCTGGCAGATTCGCCCGAAGAACAAAGCAGATTCGCTGGTGACAGATTCGCTGATGACAGATTCGCTGGCAAGCAAACAGTTTCGCTGACAAGCAAGCACAGATTCGCTCGCCTGATTTTGGCAGCAGTTTCGCTTGCACAGTCAGCCAAACAAGTGAACTTTCGTTCGATGATATGTCAGATTCGCTGGTCACAACACAAACCAATACAGGACAAAGATTTGTAATAGGTTCGCTGGTAGAACAGACAGTTTCGCTGGTTGAACAGATAGTTTCGCTGGTAGCTCAACCACCCTGAAACAGTACGGAAACAGTTCGAAAACCCTCAAAACTTGACCATTTGCACACAGGTTTGTTTTAAAAGCTTCCTATGACCAAATACTACAAACTTTGAGCAAAATGCAACTCCAAAACACAAGAAACAAGCTGAGAACAGAATCAAAAGTGTTTTGACCCAAAACTTCAAAAAATCAACACAAAAATCACTTGAATCAAACAATCAAGAGCACTAAGGCTCTGATACCATATTGTTGGTCCATAATGATCGTGATTTCAGTGCTTTGTTGACTTGTTTAACCCAAATATGTCAAATACTTGAAGAACAAAGTGTAAAAAGTCCAAACAACCCAATAACAAGATCCAACACACAATCGAGGTATATAAGCTACAAAGATGAAAGATATATGCTCCTAGCACCTCAATAGAACGATTACACAACACAAATCAGTGAGAAATAGCTTGAGTAAAAGATGTGCAAAAGTTGTATAAAAGTGAAGATAAGGTTACAATATATAGGTGTTAGGTTCGCTGATAGATTCGCTCTAGCGAATCTATCTAGCGAACCAACACAGGTTCGCTGGGCACATAAGTTCGCCCAGTCGACACCTAAATACAAAAGACATGATGACCTGCGGGCGAATCTATAGATTCGCCCGTAGGTTCGCTAGCACTAATACAAATACAAGTTAAACAATTACAAACAAAAGTAACACCGACAAGCCGGTGGGTCCAACCTATACATAGTGACTATCAGTTTAAGTTATAAAACTCAAATGTCAAGTGTCCTATTAAGCTATGTTATATTAAAACTCTAGCAAATAAGTGTCTTTAAAACTGATGTTTTATGACTCAAATATCGAGTGTCCTATTACGACGTGTTATTATAAAACCACAATGATTAAGCGTCCTATAAAGGTTAAAGTTATAATACTCAAGTGTCCTATTAACTCGTGTTTTAATATGACTTTAATTAGAAAGGGTCCTATAACATTGAACAGTTAAGACTCAACTACAAAGTGTCATATTAAGTAATGTTATAATAGGATCTCCTTTCATCAGGTGTCCTATTACATTACCACATAATGGGACACCAACAACTTAATGTCTTATAAATTATATTATTATGATCTATATTCTAAGTGTCTTATTAAGTTATATGATAATAGGACCCCAAAAAGTCATCCACCCTATTAAATAACTTTTTAGGACACCGATTTAGTAGAGTATATTATAAAAGGACCTCAAGATTTCATTCGTCCTATTAAATAGTTTTTTAGGACCATCTTTTACAAGCGTCCCCCACAAAAGGTCCTAAAAAGCCATTTTTGTTGTAGTGGCTCCATAATCAAAGAGCACCCTTTTTATCTTGAGTTTTCCAACTTTGATTTGAATGATAGGTGTTTCTGGGTCACTCTCTTCAGCTTCATCAACTCTCTCTGTTGTACATGCAACTACTTGTGCATGAGGGGTTAAACAAAGAGTCAGGAAGGATACTAACCTAATTTATGGTCACATTCCTCGTGTTCTTTGGATTTGAACTCTGATGTGATGGGCTGACTTGTGTATCACTAGGAAGTCTACTATTATTCTTCTTCATATCATTCATCTCTATTGCTAGTTAAGCAACTTGTGTTGTCAAATATTGAATTGTCTTGTCTCTTATTTCATCCTTTTGATTTCTTTGTTGTAGATCTTGTTTCATGGCTTTCTGATCTGCTTGTATAGCCTTCAGAATCTCCAATATTTCATTCCCACTAGTGGAGCTAGAGAATCCAGATGACCCCCCTTGATAGTTGTTCTGATGATAATTCTGAGAACGAGGTTGGTATTGTACGTTGTCCACTACTTTCGATGCTTCCCTGAAAATTAGGATTAGCTTGATTATTAGGATTACCATACCTGAAGTTCGGGTGGTTTCTAAGGCCCGGGTGGTAGATGTTGGAATTCATATCAAAGTTCCTAGCACTTCCTTGCAAATGGTTCACCTCTTCAAAGTTCTCATCATGAATCGAACATTGTTCAGCTGAATGTCCTATTTCGTTGCAATTAGCACACAAGTTATATATTTGATTACTCTTTTGTGTCCAAGAACCCATTTGTGCCATTTGTTGCTCCAACTTGGTCAACCTCTCATTTTCAACCATGGTACTAGCAATGGACTTCACAACCGGATGCATTGCCTGTCACACCCTCAAATTCCACTAACGAAGTTTTATAGTTAGGAGTGTGACACACCAGGATCCGATCATTAGTTACACCAAACGACGTATATGATTTTGAAAAGTAACATATTGTATTAAGTAATAAAAACTAAAATAAAAGTTTACATTAAATGCGGAATCGTAAAGAGTAAATGAGAATCTTTTTGATAAAAGTGATTTATAATATTTGAATTAACAAATGAAATATAATAAATAATGTTGAGTTCTCTAATCAATGCGACCAATGAATGAATGCCCTATCCGTGAGTGTGATCTTGATAACCTGAGATAAACATGCTAAAGTGTGTCAACATAAAGTTGGTGAGTTCACAGGTTTATGAAACTAGAAAATAAGTTCAAAAAGCAATTCAGTAATTCCCTTAGTATATCAAGTAGTTAGCTAGGCTACTATGCATGCTAAACTAGTGTACGGAAGTGTTTACCACCGAAGCTGACATCAATGTAATGAAAATGAACGCCTCAAGCCAATGTCTCCCATAGACGGTAAATGATAGGACAATTAAACACCCGTTCGACCTCCAGTCGTGCTGGCGCGACCAGCCCGGATGGGGTTTGTCAGACCCAGTAGTACTACTCAAAATTTCCTCGCTTTGCAAAATAATTAACAGTCCAAACGTAAGGCAAAAGTACTGACACTAGGTACGCATGTGATCATACTAAGAAGCAAGAATGTAAAAGAAGTAATTTACAGCATGTTACCTCCCCCAAAAAGAGTATGTAAAAGTAAAGTAAAAGGGGCCGTGAAACTCACCTTAAATTGCGCAGCTACTACCAACAACAAAAGTAGAAAATCCTAAGTCGACGAACGACCCGGTTAACTTCCAATTAGTTATATATAAATTACTCTAATAGAGTTCACTTCGGTTTCATGTTTCCGGTTCGGTTTCATAACAATGCCTTAATATAATTAAGTTGTGAAATAAAATGAGTTTTGACGTGAAAATACAACAAGTTTGGATTACTTGTTTCATAAAAAAAAATCCATTTATAACAAAACCCACATATAATACACTATCTATATAAGTCATTATGCACATCATTCAACTAGTACTCCGTAATTCAATTTAACCATATGCATGCTCTACTATCACCTGCATCAACTTTATATTATTACCTACCCACCTTAGACACATATACACACACAACATATCTCACATCTACTTATATCCTTACCATCATATCCACACATTACTATTAATGATATATATCTTCATAATTCCTTGCATTATATAATGACTTTACCCACTGTCACACACAGCCTCATGCACACAAACGCATTATAAACATATACATACATTATATCATGCAATCTAGCTCTTTCACACTTATAATGCATAAATTTATATACCCATAGTTATAGATCTATACAATCACATACAACCTATCCTTTCATATATAAATGTTTAAATTCCAAATTCATACTCCCAACCGTAATACATCACACACATGACTATATGTATTACCTGCAACTACGCACACATTTGAAATAATCCTATATGCATGCATGTATATATGTTTCCACACACATAACCATATCATATCAACTTGTAAATGGTTCTTGTATATGTAGAACTCCATACGAACACACATATATATATATTCAGTGTTACACACATACAATTCAGACATATATATATACACATTCATAGTAGCCGTTGTTTACCAAATTCGTACCAGTAACAAAACCAAAACCAAACTACAAGTTTTCGAGATATATTTAAACATTATCTGATTTTTGAACCCAAACCGGAACCGGAACTAACCAAAACTATAACGCGAGTTATCGAAACTTACCAGAAAGCTTACGCGAGCCTTCATTGGGGTTGATGGGGTTCGCCGGAGGTCTTCTGTGGTGGTAACAGTGTCCGATGGTTGTTTCGGTTGCTGTGACGGTGGCGCTAGACGGCGACAGTGAGTAGCAACAGAACGAAAGGCTTCGACGGTGCTTGCGGTTGTGGAGGCGCTGGAACAGAGGTTGTGAGAGGTGAAGGTGGTGATCGGAGTTTGATTAGTGTTGGCGGAAGTTGTGAACGGTGGGAGAGATGTTTAGGGTTATGGATGTAGGTGACGGGTTAGGGGTTGGGTAATATATATAAAACTTAATTTTTACAATTTGGTCCCTTGAGTTTGGGTTTTGTTTAACTTGCTTCCAAAGTTAAATAAATTAACTTTTAACTAGTTACAATTCAAGCCATGTACTATTAAGACGTATATATATTTTATGAAATTATCCCGTCTATTCTTCGATACGTATTCAAGTCATGTGTATTAGTTATTCCCAAATTACTAATGTTTAAACGTCACTCGTTGTGATCCGAAAATTGATCAAGTTACTATTTTTGTAATAATTATTTATTTCTTTGTTTGTTTAAATTAATATTTTTAATTAATTATAGTGGTAATGTACTAGATAAGATTTCAAGTTGTAAGAAACTAACGGAATTTGGTAAAGTTTGATTAACAACGTTAACCTGAAATTGCCAGGTGTCACATTGCCCTTCTACCAACTTGAGCTTGTCTTTTCGAATTCGTTGCCATCCTTTCCAAATACTCCCAGTCCATATCTTCATCATTAGTACCAAATGTGCCATTTGAGATGGAATTGAGGTCACGAATATCCTCTGGTGCTAATCCTTCAAGGACTACGTTGAGTAACTCCCACATCTCTAACCCATGACGAGGAGAATTCTTTATCATCATTTTGAAGCATTGTAAAACTTCATGAAACATCTCACCCGGTGCTTGTGTAGAACCTCACAGGTTTTTCCTTGCATCACTAGTTCTTTTATTAGTGTAGAACACATTTAGGAAGTGTTATTGCATGTCTTCCCATGTGGCAATTGAGGCAAATGGTAGAGATTGAAACCATTGTTGTGCCTTGTCCTCTAATGTGAACTAAAATAAAACCAATTTAACTTCATCTGGAGTAAACCCCTGGACCCCAATAGTGTTGCATCTTGCATCATATGCTCCAATATGTTTCTTCAGTTACTAATCCATGGTACTTTGGCAAATTCTGAATGGAGTGAGATCGAACCTCAAATGATCTCCCTTTATAAATTGGTAAAAAAATTTGTGAAGGATTTATTGCATAGGCTAGTTTGAAATGACGTTCAATCCCCCGTACTGGACCCTGATCATGTCTTCTCGGTATTCCTTGTCGAATGTTCACTTGTGGACCCATATTCAAAGGAGGTCCTCTTATTCTAGCCTCAATTGGTTGTTGTTGTTGTTGTTGTTGTTGTGGAATTGGATCATTGTACCTCTGAGTTACTGGTTCAGGCTGTTGTTTTGTGTAGCTTACCCCTTCAGGTTCTCTTCTATAGCCACCATACCCCAAATCTGCATCATAACCTTCTTTATATGTCCCTCTTCCACCTTGATACTCAAACCTATTTCCCTTTAGTTCATCATACCTCTCATAGTAATCTTCATTATCTCTTGTATTTGTCTCATAATGAACAACTAAAGAATGAATTTGGGATTTTGATGGTAATTGTAATGATGGGTTCCAATTTGATGGTGATTGTTGGTGGTGTGTGTTATTGGATTGTGGTTGTTGTTGAGGTGGAAGGTCATTATCCAAAACCTTCACATAAGGTGATGAATGTGTGAAGATTGGGGTTGGTGGTGCTTAGCTGAATGTTTGAGCTGCAATGAAACTTGAGAATAACCCTAGGTTGGTTGACTGTGTACCTTGTTCTGATTTCCCTGATAATGGTTGCACAGATGATGATGGATCAACGAGTTTCTTTTCTATATTGAGATCTTCCTCCATTTTTATGTTCTGAGGACTACTAGGAATGCATGTTCGGTGTATGACTCTGTTGTGGCGAGCAATCTTCTCAATTTCAGGATCAAAAACCAATGGGGAAGTCTTTCCTGATCGTGTTTATGATGCATGCAATTTGAAGTTTCCTACACAACACAAACCAAGAAAACCACGCGTAATACCGAAATTAACAAACAAAAGAACAAAAAGAAAAAATTAAATAAAAATTTTTTTGGTTTTTTTATTTTATTAAAACTATCATCTATATTAAACTAAACACTAAGCGCACAAATTCTCCGGCAACGGCGCCATTTTGATTGAGGTCGTTTGATCGGTCAAAAATAAAGTAAATAGAGTTCAAATTCACCCTTAATAGTAAGGATAAGTAGGGTGTGAAATCCACGAGGAACTTGTGGTCAATGTTCAACTTAACTATATTGATAATTGAATTTAAAGAAAACATATATACAATTGCATTAATGTAAACTTGAACTTTGGCTTGATATGATTATGAAAGAAATAACTTGTAAAAATGAATTAACTATTAATTAAAAAGGTAGTCATTCCTAGGATTCGGATTCAAAGACAATGTTAAGTTCTATTGTTTAAGTTTTGATCATGAAAATATGACTTCTATGTAATGATAAATCAATTGCCTAACAACTACCAATTACTAATCTTTATGATTATACAACGAAAATGTTGAAAACCAAAAACCAATCAATTAGTTTAGTAATAATCCAACAATATCTAAATCACAAAGTTCAACTTAGAACATCAAATAGAAAACAAACCTAACAAAAGAACCAAACATGTATCTTATAAGAATCCTTCACCCAGAAACAACTACAAGGGAATTAGCCACTCATGGTTGCAAGAATATCTTTTGATTTGATGTAGGATTGCATGATTGATAATAGAATGATGGTAGAAAGGCATGGAATGGTAAAAGATGATCCCAACTCGTCCTTGGTGGCTAGGTATGAAGTTAGGGTTTGCAAATAAACTTAAAACCTTTAATAACCTTTAAAAATCCAAAACAAAAATATAACTCGACAAAAGTATGTAACTTACGTCCAAAAATACTAAAGCTTATGACCTCCTGGTGAAAAACGATCTAACCTTCTGCCTTACGTCCTTTAAACGTGCCAAAAATTCCAACACTCTAAAACGACGTAACTTACGTCATTATAGACGTAAGCTTATGGACCCCTTTAACTTAGATATTAGTTTTCTTATTATGTAGCTTCTCAAGAGCTTTCTGTTGACTGGTAATAGGTCCCGTAACTCCATTCCTAGCTCAAGGTATGATCACTTTACGAACACACTGCCGCGTAACATCTTCACAGTCTTCTTAGCTTCCGAATAACATAGTTTAAGCTCCAATGACCTACAAACCAAATATAGAACAAAGTAATCGTGTTCCATATGATAGTTAAGCTAAAACCATGAGTTTAGATACTTAAACGTGTAGAAAATACGAACACATCACGCCATTTCTTTCATAAGAAGTGTGCTATAAATCCTACTATGACACTCACCCTTTACTAATTTAGGTTCTAAAGCCTAAACTGTTGCCTTATGTTATTTATTGTAAGACCTTTCTATTTCTCCTAAGATGATGACTCACGAGATTCATGACAGCAAAAGTATTGCAAAAAAATCCGTAAAATTGATTATTGCTCACACCTAGTTCACCACCACCGTCGGCCAACATCACCGCTTATCCACCACCACCATCGTTCACCAGTCACCACTGCTGGCCACCACCACTCACCGGCCACCAGTTGACAGTTATATATTTTCAGTTTATGCAGACGATATCTGTCACAACCCCAACACGGCGGGCGGTCCCAGGTGCCCGGGGGTTATCGCGTGTGACGGATGGATATCAGGAGCAACGCAGCGGAATCAACAAACATACATACACACAGCTTAAATCTTAAAGTTGTGCATACATTAAATTTCATATATACAATACATTGATTACAAAACGACAATTGTTTGTTTGATACATAACATTAACAAACTAAAGCTAGCAACTATTCTAGGTCCAGAGCGTCTATCTTCTAAGCCCGCAAGCTCTCTACCTGCTCTAGCCTCAACAGTGCTTTCCTGCATCACTCGGCACCTAGGATGTGTGCCAAAAAGTTTAAAAGAAAGGGTCAGCTTACGCTGGTGAGTTCATAATAAAACATTTTACAAAACATTTCAAACATTCAACCAAATACTTGTAAAAACCTTGATCAACGAGTTGCCAAGCTCCATTGATCAAAGAGTTACCACTAACTCCATCATTTACAAGCATTTCATAAACATACTAGCATTATCAGATAAATATACACAAACAATACGATAAACCCCTCAACAACTCCGTCAGGCACGTCTGCGCTGGAGCAGAATATATGCATATACCCTTCACCGAGTTTACCGCGTCACCCTATAACTGAAGTGGTATTGCCCGATATTTACCGTAGAATGCTAGCCAACCGTTCAAAAACAACAGTTTAAGAACACAACCAATCAAAAAGAGTTTATACAGAAACTCACAATCATTTCCAACCAAAAACAGGTTTAAGCAACACATCCAGTTTTGTAAAACATACAATCATTTCAAAAGAGTTTAAGTGTATGAACTCACCTCAACAAGATCACAACAAGCTCACAACTAGCTTCGGTCCTTGATCTAATCCCGACAATCAATCCAAATGACTATCTTCACAATCAACACAAATAGCTATATCGACAATCAACCTCAATAGCTATAATCCACCTATAACGCGATATCACAACGTTATAAACAACGATTCCTAAGACTATGTAAGTCCTAGGGCATAACTAGCGAAGCATACGACTAGATACGAGTCGTTGCCACCTACACTTACCAAATCCCGAACCTCGGGAATCTAAATGAATCCTACAGAGATATGTTACCCGTTCACAACGGATATCATACCCCTAGGGTACGGATATTCAACCCGCACCCTCCCCGGGTAATCTACCCGTTAGTTGCGGGTGTTTAATCCCGCAACCATTTCCCCTAGCACGTCCCTCGTGCTATCCGGGTATCTCCACCCCGCTTTCCCATCGGGTTCCCAACCCGATTCCCGTCCTAAACTAATCGAGAATGAAAGACCATTACCTCGTCGATCACCGATCTTCAATTGCGCAACACTTTGATGATCACCGTTCTTCACTCGGGCAAAACCTCGACGCGCGCCAAGCGATCTTCACGCGTCCGAGACTCGAAGGAACGTCACGACGCAGGGTACCGCACACGAGGCGCGATTCCGCAACAAAAACTAGGTGTTTCTCTCTCTAAAACGTTCTAGAGAGAGAGAGAAGTTGAGCAAGGAGTGAAGGGGGGTTGCACCCCTTTTTATAGGCTGGTCGGGCTGTTCTAGGCGCTACGCGCAGCACCATGGGCCCTCCTGCGCGTATCGCGTAACAGGCAAGTGCCTGACAGCTGTTTTCCACCCGACTGACACTAGGCGATACGCGCACAGGCCTACCCTCTAATGCGCGGACCGCGTAACCCATGTTTTCAGATTCCTCTCGTCGAAACATGTGGAATTCATATATTATGGGCTCCGTAACTCTTCTTCTAAGTCAAGATATGCTCGAAACAAGTTTTCGGGCATTCCTCGGGTGTTTTCGCATTTCCCGCTTCGTTATAACTCCGATTTGAGTTCCGTTTTCGCTCACGTTCTTCATTTTAAGTCCTCTATCACCCCTAGGGTTTATCTCTATACATTAGGACTTTTTATTCAACGTGCTATTTACATGAACACCCGCCCATTATCGACATATACTTTCTTCTAGATTTAGGGTTTTACATTTCTCCCCTCCTTAAAAGAATTTCGTCCTCGAAATTCGAGTATTACAAAAATAACTGAGGATATTTGGCTTTCATCTCACTAGCCAATTCCCAAGTTTTCTCCGGTCCTCTTTGTCCTTCCCATTGGACCAACACCAACCGGATTCTTTTCTTTCTCAACTTTCTTTCTTGAGTATCAAGAATCTTTACCGGCCTCTCTGTAAAAGATAGCTTCTCGCGTACTTGAACATCCTCAAGAGGTACAGCTTGATTTGGATCCGCCAAACACTTCCTTAAGTTTGACACATGAAAGGTATCGTGCACACCCTTCAAGGTTTCCGGTAACTCAAGCTTATAAGCAACTTTCCCAACTCTCGCAACAATCTTAAATGGACCAATATACCTCGGGGCTAACTTTCCACGTTTGATAAACCTCACCACTCCTTTCCATGGAGATACTTTCAACATCACGTAATCTCCAACTTTGAATTCTAAGGGCCTTCTACGAACATCAGCATAACTTTTCTGCCTATCCTGGGCAGCTTTCAGCCTTTGCCTAATCTGTTGGATTTTATCAGTTGTTTCCAGCATCATCTCTGTACTACACAACTGATCATCCCCAACTTCCGTCCAAGAAACAGGAGTTCTGCACTTTCTTCCATAAAGTGCTTCAAACGGTGCCATCCCTATGCTGGTATGATAACTGTTGTTGTATGAAAACTCAACCAATGGTAAGAATTCATCCCAACTACCACTAAAGTCAATCACACACGCACGCAACATATCCTCAAGGGTTTGGATCGTACGCTCACTCTGCCCATCAGTTTGAGGATGATATGCCGTGCTCAAATTCAATCTAGTTCCTAGATCTTTTTGCAAACTCGACCAAAACCTTGACGTGAATCGACTATCTCTATCAGAGATGATCGAAAGTGGCACGCCATGTCTACTCACAATCTCCTTGATATACAATTTCGCCATCTTCTCTGGTGAGTAGCTCTCGTTATATGGTATGAAATGAGACGACTTGGTCAATCGATCCACAATCACCCATATGGCATTATGCCCTGCACGAGTTCTTGGGAGCTTCGTGACATAATCCATTGTTATTCTTTCCCACTTCCAAACTGGTAATTCTATCTGCTGTAACAGACCTGCTGGTTTCTGATGTTCTATCTTAACCTGTAAACAAGTCAAGCACCTTTGCACATACTGTGCAACTGATCTCTTCATATTGCGCCACCAATAATGTTCTTTCAAGCTCTTGAACATCTTATCCGTTCCAGGATGAATCGAGTACTTAGACTTGTGGGTTTCGTCAAGAATCTTATCCTGAATTCCTCCAAACTTTGGAATCCAAATTCTTGACGCAAACCTTAGAATCTCATCCTTTCCTTTTGTCAACAAACCTTCCTTTCCCACCATTCGCTCCTTCCTGATGTTTTCTTCCTTCAAGGCATTCGTCTGAGCTTCAACGATCTGATCCTTCCAATCAATTGTTACAATGATCTGCAAAGCCCTTACTCTAATGGGTTTAACTCTCTCCTTCCGACTCAGGGCATCTGCTACCACATTGGCCTTGCCAGGGTGGTATTTGATCTCGCAATCATAATCGCTAAGCAATTCCATCCATCTACGCTGCCTCATATTTAGTTCCTTCTGATCAAAAAAGGTGTTGGAGGCTTTTGTGATCAGAATATATCACGAATTTAGTACCATAAAGATAGTGTCGCCACGTCTTCAAGGCAAACACTATGGCTCCTAATTCCAAATCATGTGTGGTGTAACGTTTCTCATGAACGCTTAATTGTCGTGATGCATAGGCAATGACCTTCTCTCGTTGCATCAGCACGCAACCAAGACCATTAAGCGAGGCATCACAACATACCACAAAATCCTCATTACCTTCGGGTAATGAAAGAATTGGAGCACTACAAAGCTTCTTCTTCAAGACACTAAAGGCTTCCTCTTGCTCGGGTCCCCATTTGAACTCAGCCTTCTTCCGCGTTAATGCAGTCATCGGTGTAGCAATCTTGGAGAAGTCTTTGATAAATCTTCGGTAGTACCCAGCTAAGCCTAAGAAGCTTCTAATTTCCGTGGGAGTCTTCGGGACTTCCCATTTCATTATAGCCTCTATCTTAGTTGGATCTACCTGAACACCAGCTTCATTTATCACATGCCCGAGAAATTGAACTTCTCTCTTCCAAAAATCACACTTGGAGAACTTAGCGTACAACTTCTCCTGCCTGAGAGTTTCCAAAACCTTCTTCAAGTGTTCAGCATGATCATTTTGATCCCTCGAATAGACCAAAATATCATCGATAAAGACAATGACGAATTTGTCTAAGTACGGCTTGCAGACTCTGTTCATGAGATCCATGAATGCCGCAGGGGCATTGGTTAGTCCAAAGGACATAACCAAAAACTCATACTTCCCATAACGGGTTCTAAAAGCCGTCTTGGGAATATCTTCTTCCCGCACCTTCAGCTGATGGTATCCAGACCTAAGATCAATCTTGGAAAAATAACTAGCGCCTTGCAGCTGATCAAACAGATCGTCTATCCTCGGCAATGGATACTTGTTCTTGATTGTCAACTTGTTCAGCTCACGGTAGTCGATGCACATCCGCATGGAACCGTCCTTCTTCTTCACAAACAACACTGGTGCACCCCAAGGGGATGAACTCGGTCTAATGACGCCTAAGTCGAGCAACTCCTGGACTTGCTTCATCAGTTCTTGCAATTCGGAGGGCGCCAAACGATAAGGAGCCTTCGCAATCGGCCTTGCTTCAGGTATTAAATCGATTCGAAATTCGATTTGTCGGTTGGGAGGGAGTCCAGGTAAGTCGTCAGGAAACACATCAGGGTAATCACACACGACTGGAATATCCGATATCTGTTTTTCAGGCTTAGCATCTAAAGCATAGGCTATAAAAGCCTCACAACCTCTCATCAAACATTTACTAGCCTTAATTGCAGATATCATCCGGATATTATCTCCGATACTATCTCCCTTAACCACTAATGTTTCACCATCTGACTTACATACCCTAACCAACTTTTTCTCACAATCAACTTGGGCTCGATTATAAGTTAACCAGTCCATTCCTATGACTACATCATAACCACACAAGTTCATAGGCATAACATTAACTGGAAACTCGACACCATTTAAATTAAGCAAGCAATCCTTATACACTACTTTTATCATATCACTTCCTCCATTTGCGGTTTCTACCTCATATGCAAGATCTAGTACTACAGGTTCTTTTCCTAGGTATTTACCAAAGGAAGTTGACACAAAACTCTTATTTGCACCTGTGTCAAATAAAACCTTAGCATAAACGTTGTTTAGAGGGAACATACCTGCCACAACATCCTCATTAACTTCTTTATCACCTCCCTTCTTCATAACAAACACTCGCCCTTTGGCTGGGTTCTTTCCTCCCTTAATTTTAGGGCAATCACTCTTATAATGCCCTGTTTCCTGGCAATTATAACACTTGATCGTCGGACACGATCTTGAGAGATGTCCCGATTGTTGGCATCGGTAACACTTCCTCTCTTGATATTCTTCTCCAACTTTCCCCTTATTCTTGCTACCTCCTTCTCCCTTTTTAAACTTAAATCTACCGCCAGATCCACTCTTCCTATCCTCCGACTTCCTCTTCCTTTCTCCTTCATGTACTTCTTGACTTTGCACCTCATCGTAGATGATTGCGCTCAGTCCTACTGCTTCATCAAAGGTCGTTGGCCCTTTCGCCTTTACATGCGTTCGGACCTTTGGTGGAAGCCCCTGTATATAACATCTCAACCTTCTAGACTCGGGAGTAACTTAGTGGGGAACCAACAAAGCCATCTCATTGAATCTCGAGGTGTACTCACGAGGCGTCATCGATCCAGCCTCAAGCCGAAGAAACTCCATCTCCATCTTGTCCAACTCGTTCTGTGGACAGAACTGTTGGAGCACCAACTCCTTCATGTCACTCCACATCATGCTGTCAATAGCGGCTTTTCCTTTCCTTTGGACTATCGTCTTCCACCAATGCATAGCTTCTTCCTCGAACGAATGAGCAGCATACTTGACCGCTTGATCATCACGGCACTCGCTGATGTTAATCACAGCTTCCATCGCAGAAATCCAATTATACGTTGCTATGGCACCACCTTTTCCACTGAAAGGTTTAGGAGTACAATCCTTAAAACCTTTATACAAACAACCTCGCTTGGGGATTCTTCCACCATCGTTTCCACCAGTATCACCAGCACCTCTGGCATCGCCACCACTTCCCGTACCACCACTGCCTCCGGTGCCACCTCCAGTGCCACCACTGCCTCCACGGTTCTCTTCATTTGATCGCCTTTGCAGAGCAGAGTCTATGATCCTAGGCAACGTGGTTTCCAATACCTTGGAGACTTGATCAGCAACCGCCGAATTAAACTGGGTTTCCGTCATGATAACTTCCACTACCTGTCTTTCTAGCCATAAATGTACCTACAAAAGAGAGCAGGGAGTCAGCATTCACATGATGGACCATGATTAAGAACAATATAGTGCTTGTAAACAAATAATGACAGTGGCCAGTTGCAATTATTTATTTACCGCGCTGATCGTGTTCTTAGCCATTCTCCGTCACATTCATACCAAAACCCATTTCCCTTTCCAGAAAGGAAACTTCTATACACCTATGCGGGCACTTATTCTATCTTATCTTAGTTTAAGTCTAGATACTAAGCTTGTACCTAGTTCGCTTAAACTACGGCTCTGATACCAAGCCTGTCACAACCCCAACACGGCGGGCGGTCCCAGGTGCCCGGGGGTTATCGCGTGTGACGGATGGATATCAGGAGCAACGCAGCGGAATCAACAAACATACATACACACAGCTTAAATCTTAAAGTTGTGCATACATTAAATTTCATATATACAATACATTGATTACAAAACGACAATTGTTTGTTTGATACATAACATTAACAAACTAAAGCTAGCAACTATTCTAGGTCCAGAGCGTCTATCTTCTAAGCCCGCAAGCCCTCTACCTGCTCTAGCCTCAACAGTGCTTTCCTGCATCACTCGGCACCTAGGATGTGTGCCAAAAAGTTTAAAAGAAAGGGTCAGCTTACGCTGGTGAGTTCATAATAAAACATTTTACAAAACATTTCAAACATTCAACCAAATACTTGTAAAAACCTTGATCAACGAGTTGCCAAGCTCCATTGATCAAAGAGTTACCACTAACTCCATCATTTACAAGCATTTCATAAACATACTAGCATTATCAGATAAATATACACAAACAATACGATAAACCCCTCAACAACTCCGTCAGGCACGTCTGCGCTGGAGCAGAATATATGCATATACCCTTCACCGAGTTTACCGCGTCACCCTATAACTGAAGTGGTATTGCCCGATATTTACCGTAGAATGCTAGCCAACCGTTCAAAAACAACAGTTTAAGAACACAACCAATCAAAAAGAGTTTATACAGAAACTCACAATCATTTCCAACCAAAAACAGGTTTAAGCAACACATCCAGTTTTGTAAAACATACAATCATTTCAAAAGAGTTTAAGTGTATGAACTCACCTCAACAAGATCACAACAAGCTCACAACTAGCTTCGGTCCTTGATCTAATCCCGACAATCAATCCAAATGAATATCTTCACAATCAACACAAATAGCTATATCGACAATCAACCTCAATAGCTATAATCCACCTATAACGCGATATCACAACGTTATAAACAACGATTCCTAAGACTATGTAAGTCCTAGGGCATAACTAGCGAAGTATACGACTAGATACGAGTCGTTGCCACCTACACTTACCAAATCCCGAACCTCGGGAATCTAAATGAATCCTACAGAGATATGTTACCCGTTCACAACGGATATCATACCCCTAGGGTACGGATATTCAACCCGCACCCTCCCCGGGTAATCTACCCGTTAGTTGCGGGTGTTTAATCCCGCAACCATTTCCCCTAGCACGTCCCTCGTGCTATCCGGGTATCTCCACCCCGCTTTCCCATCGGGTTCCCAACCCGATTCCCGTCCTAAACTAATCGAGAATGAAAGACCATTACCTCGTCGATCACCGATCTTCAATTGCGCAACACTTTGATGATCACCGTTCTTCACTCGGGCAGAACCTCGACGCGCGCCAAGCGATCTTCACGCGTCCGAGACTCGAAGGAACGTCACGACGCAGGGTACCGCACACGAGGCGCGATTCCGCAACAAAAACTAGGTGTTTCTCTCTCTAAAACGTTCTAGAGAGAGAGAGAAGTTGAGCAAGGAGTGAAGGGGGGTTGCACCCCTTTTTATAGGCTGGTCGGGCTGTTCTAGGCGCTACGCGCAGCACCATGGGCCCTCCTGCGCGTATCGCGTAACAGGCAAGTGCCTGACAGCTGTTTTCCACCCGACTGACACTAGGCGATACGCGCACAGGCCTACCCTCTAATGCGCGTACCGCGTAACCCATGTTTTCAGATTCCTCTCGTCGAAACACGTGGAATTCATATATTATGGGCTCCGTAACTCTTCTTCTAAGTCAAGATATGCTCGAAACAAGTTTTCGGGCATTCCTCGGGTGTTTTCGCATTTCCCGCTTCGTTATAACTCCGATTTGAGTTCCGTTTTCGCTCACGTTCTTCATTTTAAGTCCTCTATCACCCCTAGGGTTTATCTCTATACATTAGGACTTTTTATTCAACGTGCTATTTACATGAACACCCGCCCATTATCGACATATACTTTCTTCTAGATTTAGGGTTTTACAATATCTAGTTTATAAAACAAGCAGGATTATATTTCAGCTTGCAGATCTTCAACCACATCTTCAGTTGGAGACATAAGATCAGATGAAATCAGACTGCAGACATTTTTTGTCTGCAAAAACAAACAGCACCTTAGAGAAACCATCTTAGCCAATTGGGTTACCAAACATTTAGCATTTGACTCATCCTTGTTAAAAAAACCACAACTAATTTTTCTTATTGAAAAGCCAAAGTTAATTCCTATCATTTTCCATTTAAAGTGCACAACTTAAACAAAGACATTTTTTTTAAGTTTTCAATTTTATTGGATTTTTAAGACTCTATATGGACTTAAATTAAAACTAAAAACAAACAAAAGACTTAAACGACTATTTCCCATCCCCACACTTAAATTTTACATTGCCCAAAATGTAGAAATGGACAAACACTCTAAATAAAACAAAGCAGAAATAAAAGACTAAAAGGGCAAATTGGAAATGACTTAGCTGGTATTGTGAAATGCGTAAGCTCTATTATCTTCAGTCCATTCCATAGCTTCGATCGTATAGCATTTTGGTCGCGATCGAGCTTGACACCGACAATCTCGAGTTGCATCATCAACTTTATAAATCAAAACTCACCCGAATGGAGATTGAATACGGGTGGTGATCATCCAAATCTGCAAAAACAAAAACACAAATACCCGAGCATAAAATTGACTCCACACAAAAATAAAAACTCTCAAATAAATATAAAATACAACAATAGATAAAAATGAAAAACATGCAAATAAGTATACAAACTCATATCTAATGTGAGGATTCTCTTCTGCTGTTTCTCGATCGCTTGAAATGCTTTCACCAACTTGATGAGTGACTCGGATTTCTGCACTTTTAACTTCTTTCTTGAATAATTTCTTCACAGACCAGTTTTTTAATTCAGAGAAACCCATTCGTTCAGGATCCTTGTGCCTTAGATCAGTTTTTTGGACTTCATCCACTACTATACTTTCATGAGCCGGTTCCCATTCTCCATGCTCGATCACAATCTCATTTGGATCAGTGGGAATAGCAGACTCAGCAACTATACATTTCTCATATCTTCTATAACCTGCGGTATAGTTAGTCCATCCAGAAACACTCTGTTATATTTCGTCTTTGTCATGTACTCAAATTTTTCTTATATATCCACCAAGATTTTAACCACAGACTTTGAAGGTTCTGCTTGCACAGAAGTACATGCTTCTTCTTCATAGTCCACTACATCATCATACCAGTCATCATCATGCTCTAAAGCTCCTATTTGAACTGGTTTCTCCTTAATGTCCTTAGTTCGAGCTTTCTTTGCAGGTATGGATGATTTGGTAATCTCCGGGATAGCATCAAACTTATGTTTTCCCTCGGCTATACCAGATGCATGAGCAGATTCAACTTCATCGGGAACAGGGATAGAGGACGGACCACTTTCAATAACATCAATAGTTGGCTGTACAAAGGTTTTCCTAGATCTAGTATATCTGATATTGATCCCCTGTGAGTTTTAGACACTCCAATGTCACTTTCTTTCTCTTTCTCAGGCACAAACTCCTTATCAGACGAAGATGTACTAGACTTGTCATCTTCTATTTCCTTCTTGAAAATTTCATACTCCGCTTTCAAGTTATTATGCTCAGCTTCTAACTCATCATATTTTGCACTTAGAGTAACGTATTGAGTCACCAACATATCAAAATTTACTTTATTCCTTTTCTGAGATTCACGATACTAGATCAAGCCTTTGTACTTCTCCTTTTGTGCTTTGATTCTATCCTTGTCATCTGATAACTTTGCAACCATCCTTCACAAATGATTGATGTGTGCTAATATATATTATTTAACTACTTATTAAACACCCTAAGTTATAATATTTATAAACTAGGACTCTTTAAACTAAACTAAACACATAACCAGCAGTGTACCGATCGAGTGTAGGATAGCCTAAGTAAATCCGAGATCGAACCCACAGACTCTATATAACTACGTTTAACTAACTGGATATAACTTAATTAATTACACTATTTATTTTATTTTCTTGAAGGGGGGTTTACTAATAAACTAATTAAAATAAATATAACTAAATAAAAGACTGTGACACCCGTCAATTTTGGGTTAATGTCGTTAAGGGTGATTCGATGAATTATTAGAACACAATAAGTGATGTGTAATTGTTAGTGATTGGGAAATTAATAGTACACGTGACTTGAAAACGTTGTTGAAAAATAAACAGAGTGATATCGTAATTTATATACGTCGTAATAGTATGAGGTGCAAATTGTAATTAAATAAAAATTGTTTTAAATAAACTTTGGATACAAGAAATCAGAGTTCATAGTTGAAGGACCAATTTGTAAAGATTAAAAACTATAAAGCCAACCTACCCTTGCAAACCGTCACAACCCTCGTTAGCGTATTCTGCCGCTGCACCATCTCACCAGTCATCTTCTACGACGCTGCAGTCACCTTCGGCAACCGCCGAGCACCTCCGCAACCTTCGACGAACACCCCCACACTCCCTTGGTTATCCTTGGTAAGTTTCGTTATCTCGTCTCATAGTTTCGTTTTCCTTATGATTTCGGTTTCGATTTCGCGGGTACGGGTCGGGTTAAGGATTACAACTGTGAACTGGAATTTATATGTGTGATCTAGTGTGAGTGTGAATATATGTATAAGCAGCAACAATGAGTGTATGTATATGTGTATAAACAGAGCGCGACAAACAATTGTATGATCATGGCATTTATATATGCGTCTAACATATTTCAGCATGTATGATTAATATATATTATGTGTGTGTATATGTTATAATATGAATGTTAATGGTATGCAATGGATTTATTAAAATAATAATAATAATAATAATAATAATAATAATAAACAACAGTATATAGATTATCTTTATATATGTTTACAGCATGTATGCATGGAGTTGGTTGTATGTACACGTATAGCAGGGTTGTAGAAAGTAGGTATGCATAGAAGTACTTGTGCTTGCGTGTGTATGTATTGACTGTGTATACACATGTGTAAACTGTATATGTGTTTTATATTACATCATGCATAGAGAAATATGTATACAAAGAACAATAAGACATGTATGCATATGATAGCAACAACATTGGCATTAGAACTGTATGCATGTATATAAAACTCAAGTTGCTTATGTAGTGTATGCATGTAGGATTTCATGAAGATTACAATTTAAGAATGTTAGATGTGTATATATATAATCATGGCATACTTAATACGTGCAAATTTATGCGGTGTACTATATGGAAAACCGAACCGGGAATGCGAAACCGAACGTGAACTCTGTTAAGAGTGACTTGTATCTAATTAGTAGAACTCTGTTAAGAGTGACTTGTATCTAATTAGTGTGACAAACAACTGGGTTTGACAAACCCCACCCTCGGCTAGGAGCCGGGAAGGTTTACATTGTCCTATGTTGTTGTCCATTGTTGTTGTTAGCAATGGTGTCGAGGAGCAAATAAATCTCAGTCAGCTCGGTATCGAAACGCTTAAATAATAAGAAACTGGGTTCGCTACCCAACGATATAATTGTATTTTACATTATCGGCTGTTGTTGTAATTTTTACTTATCTAAACCTGTGAACTCACCAACCTAGTGTTGACATGTGAACTCATCAACGGATTAGGAGCATGCTTTGGTTGAGTCGTAGTTGCATCTAAACTCTTTTCATTTTTATTAACTTTAGTTTTTGGACGCGTGGTTTACGCATTGGATGTTTGGATTTTATTTATGCTTCCGCACTGAAACTTATTTTAAACTTGGATTTTTATAAATGTTGGTTTTTAAGTTCATATAGAGGTCGTTCAATGTAACTAATGGCACTGAGATCCTGGCATGTCACGCCCTAAACGGTAGAACTCCGTTAGTGGAAATTGAGGGTGTGACAAAGACAGATTGAGAATTCAAATGACGAAATGTAAACTACCTAGACAAGAATCCTTGTTGACTAAATTATCACTCGATTGGTAATGCTAGTTATGGAACTGAGATATTAGTTTGTTCGCCTAAAAGAACCCTAAAATAGGACCCTCGACCCATTTCGAGAAGACACCTACGGGTTGCTAATAAGTTAATATAAAAACCAGTTTAACGATTAAGACTTTCTCACAATTGTCTAACCTGATTATGACCAAGTATCTTTAAACGAATTCCTACCTCACAGCACAGAAATCAAAGAAAGTTCAAAACAATCATTTGACTCGATAAACAAGTTTAATAGATAACACTTAGACGGACTTCTCACGAAGAACTAAATCTAGCAAACCAACCAAACAAGACTTATCAATAGCCTATCACCTCACGGATATCTAGATTAGCTGCACATTTTCAGTTATTTAACTAATATTAATGTTCCTATGGTTTTAAGCATGCATTTACCATAACACTTATCATAACACACAGTCAATGATGTGAATTGAACCCTATTCTACGACATAGACAACACCAAAAACTTAATTGAAATAAATCCATAATAAAAAACTATCAGTCAACCTAAATCCAATATACATATAAGCATCAATTTAGTAAAGCATTAAACTTTTACTTAAACATAAAATAAATCCATAATAAAAAACATCACCAATTCAAGTTCAAACATTAACAAAGATTCATCATAAGTCTAGGCGGCTTTAAAAGCTTAGCCCAGCATGTTTAGAACAAGAACAAATACAAAGACAAAATTAAAGTTGCAAAACATGGTAAAAAGAATCGAACACAAAGGATTACAGAAACCCGGAAGATGCAAGAAGCAATCCTTGAACCCACGTGCTTCCGACGCTTCGATTTCTTGTTCCTAGCCTCAAAAACACCCCAAACATGCTATTTTTCATCTCCCATTCGTAAGTGGAGGCTAGGGTTGAAGCTAGAGGAGTTTATATAATGAAACGGTCCCAAAACGCGTTAAAAATCCACTTCCACGCCACACGGTGAGAAAAGGGGGTTGGCCTTTTAGCTTCTTGACCCACTTTTTCTGATCTAGTTTTTCGTTTTCGCGCTCCGGTTTGCTTGTAACTCCGTTTCGCTCCCCGTGTATTCCTAAGTTCTTATTTTTTCGCGATCTTTTCAACCATTCACAAACATGGGGCCTACAAAACAATAAAATATCAGTAGTAAATAGAACTTAATGAAAACTGACATAAACGACTCAAAAACGTATATAAACTATACGCGGGATTATGTATAATTTACATTATATCAATGATAGAGCTCATCTTCATTCTTTTCTAGATCTATTATCTCATCCTTTTCAGATAATTTTTCAACGTTTCTCGAACATTCTCCTCCATCCATAGACTTTGGAGTTTAAATAACAGCCGCATCCATAAGGGAATATTCCTTGGGCTATTCAGTTTCAAGAGCTATCAGTTATGAGCATCAGCTTCATCATCCGACTGTGCCTCGGATTCTGCTTCAGTTATAACAACTTCTTGTGCGATGCCTACAACATCCACTTTTTCAATAATCACATCCTCATTATCAGCTGATACATGCTCTTCTATTTCTTCATCATTTCCATCATCATCATCATCATCATCATCACTATCATCACCATCTTCATTAACTAAGGCTTTGAATATTTTATTAAGATAAACAGTTAAAGTACAAATCCACAAACAAGAAATGAATCAGACAAACAATTGTGCGTTTAATTAAACACCCTAACACTAGCTAATCAAGTCTCCCCTCGTGTTCAATTTAGTTTAATGAAATCAATCATCTACAGGATCTCACACATAGAAATAATAAGTTAGCCCAATTAAATTATTGCCTGACAAGGCACAAACTAAACCATAAAGATTTTCCTACCAGAATAACCAAAAGAACTTGATTAAGTAAAGAGCTAGTGTCATATTAGGGTGAACACTGGATGGAGGATACTTACAGGTATAGACTATTTTTATTATTTTTTTTTAAACCAAGATCAACTCACCCACAGGGGTCTGCTCCTTCGTTAAACTCTGTAAATTCTGGTTAACACTGTTAACTCTTCTTCGTTAAACTTTGTAAATTCTCGTCATGAATGACTCGCTCGCTCCGTTAGGGTTGGTTTTGTAATTAACTAAACAAATTAATGAACTTTAAAATCACACTTAAATAGCCTACCAATGTCTAAGGGCCAAAGGTGTATTTTAATCTATTATCCCTAAAGCCCTAGTCGCCCCCCTCCTGTATATCATCATCTTGGTCACATTACATTCGGCTGATTCGGGAAAAAAAACGCACATTAACAACCAATTATCCCCCCCAACTCGTCGCTGTTGTTGTCGGCGACCAAAACATGAAACAATAAGTGTTGCGCTATCATCCTCAACCTCCGCCTTCGATCGTCTCCTATTTCTGTCCCCTGTCAAGAATGTGCGCTTAGTAGCAGCAACGACATCTCTCTCGGTCTCTCTTTCGGCAGCTCCGATCACCACCTTTGATCTCCCTCCGTGCCCCTCGTCCAGTTGCAGTCACCGGAAGATCGGAAACACCAGTCGCAGTTACGTGCCATTATTTCTTTCTACCTCCAGTCATCTTGTTCGTCGTTGTTCGGTGAGTCGTTATGTCCCACATCGATCTTAAGATTCTGAATGAAATGTTATGTGTGAATGTATGTGTACGTACGTAACTGGATAAATAGTGTTACAATGTAGATATATATATAGTATAACTATTGCGAGTGTATGTTCAGACATCTGTTGCGTGTATGGTGTTTTTATGTGGAGATCATAATATATATGCATACATGTTTATTAGTTGACATATGTGTGTGCAATCATGTGGTAGGTGTGGTATGTATGTTTTATGTATGAATGAATGTGCATGAGCAGCAATTCAGAAAACTAATGGGTCTTACATATGCATGGTAATAACAACTGCAATATGTGTATATAAAACAAAAAAAACAAGTAGCCAAGTGCGATATGTGTGTATGTTGTATTTGATTGTATCTGTTGTATGTATTTATAATTGCATGTATCTACAAGTGAGAATGATTTAATATGTGTATGGGATTAAAAACAGTATGCGTTAAACATAGGCATAATATGAGTTCGATTGAGCAAATCAGTTTGTATGTTAGTAAGGCATTAAATTATTATGTATGTGATGTTATGCAATAAACGACCTGTATATGTGTTGTGTAGGAATGTATTTGTTTGTATTAGTATAAATGGATATATATGTACAACGGGCTGGTGTATAAGGTATGTATGTTTATGTGTGTGATCATGTATCATGTATGTATATGGTTATTAGTATGTATATGTACAGCAAACTGCATGTATGTATAGAAAAGTAAGCGTAAGTATAAAATATAAAAGGAATACATGCAAGCTAACCAGGTCAATTTGTATAGAATTATGATCCTAGGAAATGGATGATGTTATGGATTAATGTACTAATAATATGGGTCGGTTTGAAATAATAGTAAAAGGATTTTTGTTGCATGAGAAATTGTGATGTGTATCGTATGTGTAATCTTGCGTGTTGTGTTACTATTGTATGAAACCCAAATGAGTATTTGATATATATTACACTTATGCATATACATATATCTATAATACATTAATAAGGAGATTAGATGGACAATATGGTCATTTAACAATTTTCTTAATGTTGAAAAACGTACAACCCTTTAAAGCACTATGTACAGATTTTAAAGCATCAACATCTTGCAAACCCTAATTGCCTCTCATAATATATGTCCGCTTCTTCTTCCGCCTCTCAAAAGCATTACCAGACTTAAAAGTTCAAAATCACTTCACTTGTTCTCACTTTGTTTTCTTCATATGCTAACAATAGCGATTTTGATGATGCTAGTTTTGCGAAGTCACCACCAGAGATGTAGCGTTGCCTCCCAAAGTGAGAAGAAATCGTTCAAAAGTGATATGTTACCGGAAGATCGGAAACACCAGTCGCAGTTACGTGCCATTATTTCTTTCTACCTCCAGTCATCTTGTTCGTCGTTGTTCGGTGAGTCGTTATGTCCCACATCGATCTTAAGATTCTGAATGAAATGTTATGTGTGAATGTATGTGTACGTACGTAACTGGATAAATTGTGTTACAATGTAGATATATATATAGTATAACTATTGCGAGTGTATGTTCAGACATCTGTTGTGTGTATGGTGTTTTTATGTGGAGATCATAATATATATGCATACATGTTTATTAGTTGACATATGTGTGTGCAATCATGTGGTAGGTGTGGTATGTATGTTTTATGTATGAATGAATGTGCATGAGCAGCAATTCAGAAAAGTAATGGGTCTTACATATGCATGGTAATAACAACTGCAATATGTGTATATAAAACAAAAAAAACAAGTAGCCAAGTGCGATATGTGTGTATGTTGTATTTGATTGTATCTGTTGTATGTATTTATAATTGCATGTATCTACAAGTGAGAATGATTTAATATGTGTATGGGATTAAAAACAGTATGCGTTAAACATAGGCATAATATGAGTTCGATTGAGCAAATCAGTTTGTATGTTAGTAAGGCATTAAATTATTATGTATGTGATGTTATGCAATAAACGACCTGTATATGTGTTGTGTAGGAATGTTTGATTCAAGTGATTTTTGTGCTGATTTTGAAGTTTTTGGGTCGAAATACCTTTTGATTCTGCTCTCAGCTTGTTTTTGTGTTTTTGGAGTTGTATTTTGCTCCAAGATTGTGGTATTTGGTCATAGGAAGCTTTTAAAACAAACGTGTGTGCAAATGGTCAAGTTTTGAGGGTTTTCGAACTGGTTCCGTACTGTTTCAGGGTGGTTGAGCTACCAGCGAATCTATCTGTTCAACCAGCGAAACTGACTGTTCTACCAGCGAACCTAATTCAAATTTTTGTCCTGATTGGTTTGTGTTGTGGCCAGCGAATCTGACATATCACCGAACGAAAGTTCACTTGTTTGGCTGACTGTGCAAGCGAAACTGCTGCCAAAATTAGGCCAGCAAATCTGTGCTTGTCTGTCAGCGAAACTGTTTGCTCGTCGAGCGAATCTGTCAAGCGAATCTGTCACCAGCGAATTTACCAGCGAATCTGCTGTGTTCTTTGAGCGAATCTTGTCAGCGAAACTGTTTGTTTTCAGCGAATCTATAATCTGTTCAAAGTTATGACTTCATCAACATTGAATATGAATGATCTGGATAGCGTTCAACCTAATAGGCCACCGAGGCTTGTTAGTGGTGAAAACTTTGAAGACTGGAAAAGATGTTTGAAAGCTTTCTTCTATTACACAGATTACAATCAATGGGAATCTATAGTAAATGGTCCGCATGTGCCCACAACAGTTGAAGGAACCGTCACTTCAGTAAACACAGATCCAACTACTTTTACTGAAACTGACATCAAGCTACTTGATCGTGACAAGAAGGCACTAGGGGCTTTAATACTTTGCTTGCATCAGGACATCTTCAACCGGTTTGCAGAACACACAACTGCAAAAAGCCTGTATGATGCATTGTGTGAATTTTATGATGGCAATGAGGATCTGAAACTGGATAGAAAAGCTCAGGCTGAAAAGGAATTCAACTCTTTCGTGGGGTATTCACAAGAGAACTTGACTGATATTACAAATCGATTCCTATCTGTGTCAAGTAATCTGAAGAAATATGATGAAAAGCTGGGCAATCACGAACAAGTAGCAAAATTGTTAGATTCTCTTCCTCCTCAATGGAGCCTTCAAATCAAGCTGTTGAAACAAGAAAGAAACTTTCCTGACTACAAATTGATGGACGTCATCAACAAGCTGAAGTCTTTCGACCTTGACGTGAAAAGAAGAGAATATAATCAGTCAATGATGGTTCCAAACATTCCTTCTCAAAATGCTGCACTTATCTCATCCGCTGCAAACTCTTATGCCTATAGTGCTGCATCTAGAGGACCTTCAAGTCATGTGTCTGCTAAATCTGCTGGTGTACCTTCAAATGTTGGTTCAAGCTCGAATGCGTCTGTCACCACTCAGATTCCGTCAGATACTATGGCTTTGTTCGGAATGTTTGTCCACAGTTATGAAGCTCTTGTTGCTGGTGAGTTAAAAGGGAAGGGTATGACTGTAGAAGACATGTATCAGGTGGATCCTGATGATCTGGAGGAAACAGATATCCAATGGCAGATGGCTATGCTCACTCTTCGTGCCAGACGATTCATGGAAAGAACTGGCAGAAGAAACTTCGGAAATCAGGGACAGAATAGTAAGCTGGGGTATGATAAGGGAAAGTTAAGATGCTATAACTGCAAACAACTGGGCCACTTCAAGAGAGAATGCCCATTACCAATTGTTACTGAGCCAGTTAACTCTGCAAATCCAAAATCTGCTCCAAATCAAGAAAGGGTTGAGGAAGCAAAATCAAAGAATGAAACTGCACTGCTCACCAACTTTGACTGGAGTGCAGAAATTGAAGAAACCAAGGAGGAGATTAACCATGCACTTGTTGCTGAGATCGCTGAGTTTGATGATAACGATGTAAATCTCTTTGATCCGTTCAAAGAATCTTATGGAAAAGATGAGGAAGAGAAGGTGGAGAATGTTGATAAAGTTCAATCAGATGTTATTGCTCAAGGACATCTGAATCATTCAGGGTTGGTTTGTGAAGCAGCTGTTAATGAAGTGAAGCATGAGGAAGAGTCAAAGGTTAGCCTGGAAGAAATGATTGAGAAAGCGAGGCTAGATGCAGTTGATGAATTCAAAAGAAGCACTCCCTACTGTCAATGTGATCGTGCTCTGGCCGCCGAAAAACTGGTAATTGGTCTTCCTTACGATGTTATTGAAGATATGTGTTCATCTGCTTGCAAAATTCGTTTAATTGGCATATACAAAGCAAATAAATTGTTAATGTCAAACGAAAACGAATTAAAAAGAACCATCAAAGAGCTTAAATTAAGTGAATCAAAATATTTTGTTAAGTTAAGAGAAGCTTTAAAGGAAAATGAACACTTAAAAAGAACTCTTTTAGAAAAGAACTGTGAAATTAACTACTTGACTGAGCAAGTTACACTTGCTGAGTTTGAAGCAAGAAAGCTTAAAAACAAATTGCAGCAGTGGACCATATCTGGTATGAAAAGGGAAGACCTGTGCAAGAAACAAAGAGGGGCCAGAGTTAAGACAGGGTTGGGTCTTAGTAACAATGAAACATATGCCTATCCTCCACCGAGTACTTTCTGTTATTCTCCTACACCTATTCCTCATCCCTCAAATGAGTTAATTCAAGAGATTATGCAGAACGATACTGACAGTTCCATTGCAGGTTTAAGTGAAGTAACTCTTAAGGAAGTTAGAGAGGAGTACGCATATGGTGGGAGTGTTGGGCTCGGTTGTTCTAGCAGTAGTGATTGCAGTAGTTCTGATTCCAAGAAGTCTTTTGAAGACACTAGTTTAATTAATTCTGTTTGTAGTAACGTGTCATATTCAGACAATTCCATGTTTAATAGTAATCTAGGGTGCTCTACTTCAAACCCTAATGTGTTGAATGATGTTAATTTGATTGAAAATGCGTGTGTGAATGACAAAGACAAACTTTCAGGTCATGTCTCTGAAAGTCAAACCAAAACAAACTGTTTTAAAAAATTCTTCACTCACCAAATTCCATCTTTCACACCCGTGAGAATTTCAAAACCAAAAGAGAAGGAATCATCTTTTTCATACATTCTTAAACCAAAACCTGAATCTGATACAGTTAAAGTCACAACAGGTAAATTAAAAGAACTCTATGAAACTTACAGTGACTGCAACTCACAACTGTCTGAATGTGATGAGGAAATTGAAATGGATAAGATTCCTGTTAACAGAGTTCCCAGAACTGGATTGAAGTCTCACTGTTTTAAATGTGGAAATACTGGTCACACTGTCAAGCAATGCCCTAAGATAATCCAAAATAGCTCAAAGCAAAAATCTTTCGGAAAAAGATTAAACACTTTTGTAAATAATTTCTTTTGTAATACTTCATCTGCTTCACCACCCAAGTTCACAAAGACTTGGGTGCCAATTTCAAAGGTCTAATTTTTCATTTGTTTTAATAAATGTCAGGAACATTCAAATGCCGTTGTAAATAGTCATTGGCATATTGACAGCGGATGTTCCAGACATATGACAGGATTGAAGGATCTTCTGACTAACTATAGGATCATAAATGGAGGTTATGTGGCTTTTGCGGGAGACAAGAAAGGTGGAAAGATGATTGGTCAAGGAGAAGTCTCAAATGGCTCACTTACTTTGGAAGACGTCAACTATGTTCCTGAACTGGCATTCAACCTTCTGAGTGTATCACAAATCTGTGATAAGAATATTCCTGTGATGTTTCTTCCAAATGAATGCCTGTTCTTGAAGCCAGAGTTTACTATTCCCGAAGATATGGTGATCATGCGAGCTCCGAGACGAAATGACACCTATATGTTGAATATGGGATCACAAGAATCAACTTCCACCGTGACCTGTCTCCTGTCTAAAGCTTCATCTTTCGAATCATTTTTGTGGCATAAACGCTTAGGACACATCAATTTTAAAATTCTGAATAAATTGGTTAAAAACAATTTGGTTAGGGGTTTACCACTCAAAGACTTTTCAGTGGTTGAGAAATGTATGGCTTGTGCTAAAGGAAAACAGCACAAAAAGCCTCACAAACTTAAAATTACAAATTCCATCTCAGAACCCCTCGAATTGTTACATACTGATTTATTTGGTCCAATAAGTGTCAAATCTATTGCTAAAAAGTCTTATTGCTTGGTTGTCACAGATGATTACTCTAGGTACATCTGGGTGAGATTCATGGCAAACAAAAGTGAGACTGCAGAAGAATTGATGAAGCTGATTCCTCTAATAGAAGTTCTTGGAAAGAAGAAGGTTCAAGCCATCAGAAGCGATAACGGAACTGAATTCAGAAACCACATCTTCAACTCCTTCTGTGAACAACGGGGTATTCTCAGACAGTTTAGCGCTGCCCGAACACCACAACAAAATGGTGTTGCTGAAAGGAAGAATCGAACCCTTGTGGAGGCCGCTAGAACTATGCTGATTGAGTCAAAACTTCCAATTATTTTCTGGGCTGAAGCAGTTAATTGTGCAGCTTATGTTCTTAACAGGGTACTGATTGTCAAGGAAAAGATGAAGACTTCATATCAACTGTTTCGAGGAATTAAGCCGCTGATTGATTTTCTGCGCCCCTTTGGATGTTCTTGCACTCTTTTGAATACTCAAGATCAGAAGACGAAGTTTGGTGCTGTCTCTGATGAATGCTTCTTTGTGGGATACTCGAACACACAAAAGGCGTATCGCGTTTACAACAAGCGTACGCGGATTGTGCAAGAGTCCTACTATGTTGACTGGCAAGAATCAAACACTACCAGCATTGGTAGTGAACCGGCATGGTTTTATGATTCCACCACCATTTTCAAATCATTTAATCTTCCTGACTCTAACGATGACGACATCATTCCACACACATCTGTTTCTATTTTCAATCATTCTCCTACACCATCACAACCACAACCTTCCACATCTGCTACACAACTACCTCCCACTTCATTTGACATTCCATCACCTCCACCACCTCAAACTGTTCAAACTTCTCCATCAGACATTCCATCCACATCCACTACCATCCCATCACCTACACCTCCACAACCATCTAATCAACCACCCTCAACCGAACCAAATCCTCTATTCCTCAACACTGACTTCAAAACCCTGAAAAACCATCCTCACGATTATATCATTGGATCTATTACTGATGGTGTGCGAACTCGGAGTCAGAGCGGTTTGATTAATGAATGTCTTTATGCTGCCTTTCTGTCTCAAGTTGTTCCAAAGAATTATAAACAGGCACTTGAAGATCCGAGTTGGGTGGATGCCATGCAAATGGAACTGCAGCAATTCAGGAAGCTCAAAGTTTGGGAACTGGTTGATCTTCCTCCTAACAAGTGTCCAATCGGCACTAAATGGGTTTTCCGTAACAAGCCAGATGATCGTGGGGTTGTAATCAGAAACAAAGCGAGACTGGTTGTTCAAGGATTTGCTCAAGAGGAGGGAATTGACTATACCGAAGTTTTTGCTCCAGTCGCTCGCCTGGAAGCCATCAGAATCTTTCTTGCTCACGCCGCGAACAAAAACTTCAAAGTCTATCAGATGGATGTGAAATGTGCATTTCTATATGGAGACATCGATGAGGAGATCTACGTATGTCAACCACCGGGTTTCGAGGATCCAGATTTCCCGTCAAAGGTTTACAAGCTTGATAAATCCTTGTATGGGTTGCATCAAGCTCCAAGGATCTGGTATGAAACTCTGACACAGTATCTCCTCAGTAAAGGTTTCTCACGTGGGGCTATAGATATGACATTATTCAAGAAGGAGGTGAATGGCGAGCTGCTGATCGTTCAAGTGTATGTTGATGATATCATTTTTGGTTCAACTAATGAAGGGCTGTGTAGAGAATTTGAGAAGGTGATGATGGATCGTTTTGAGATGACAATAATGGGGGAGATGTGTTTCTTCTTGGGGCTGCAAGTGGAGCAAAAGCCTGATGGAATTCTAATCCACCAAGAGAAATATATCAAAGAAATCCTCACAAAGTTTGGCATGGATGACTCTTCTCCTGAATTGATTCCTTTTACAGCTCAAACATGCCTTACTTCCGATGATTATGGGAATCCCGTGGATGCTCATCGGTATCGCTCGATGATCGGATCTCTCATGTATCTGACAGCAAGCCGTCCAGATATTACATTTGCCGTGTGTTACTGTGCTCGTTTCCAAGCCAATCCAAAAGAATCACACGAGAAAGCCGTTAAACGCATTTTTCGCTACCTTAAGGGTTCCTCTCGTTTGGGACTTTGGTACCCAAAAGGTGGGAACTTTGATTTACATGCTTTTTCTGATAGTGATCATGCTGGTTGCAGGATTAACAGGAAATCAGTCACTGGTGGATGTCAATACATTGGAGAATGTCTTGTTTCATGGCAAAGCAAGAAACAAACAACTGTCTCTCTGTCCACAGGAGAAGCAGAATACATTGCTGCCTCAAGTTGCTGCTGCCAAGTGCTGTGGATTCAACATCAGATGATGGATTATGGCATCAACTTTCTTCATACGCCACTCTTTTGTGATAATGAAGCTGCTGTTGGAATTGCCAAGAATCCTATTCATCACACTCGAACCAAGCACATTGAAACAAGAATTCATGCAATCAGGGATGCACAGGAAAAGGGGTTTATTGATATTATTCCTATTGAAACTAGAAAACAAAAAGCTGATCTTTTCACAAAAACTTTTGACAAACCACGTTTTTATGAGCTGATCTCCATGCTGGGACTTATATCTTTTTGAAAACCTTTTTCTGTGAGAATCCTTTTGTAAATACGTAAATAACTTTTCTTTTTCTTCTTTGAAATATCCGTGGGTCACTCGCTTCATCGCTCCGTCATTTTATTTTATTTCATCTTATTTTCCTTATATTTTTTTAAAAAATTATGTATATATATTTTAAGGAAAATCTGAAAAACAAAAATTTCTTATTAGATAGCTATAATGTAGAAATTTTGGGGGAGATATAAAAGATTAACTATTTATAGTTTTTCAAATTTTGCTATTTCAGGATCTCCGTTTCGATTGATGTTGAAGAGTCGTTGAAGGAGGTCAGAAGCATTGCGTTTGGGATATGTCAGATAGGCTCAGCCCGAAAACGAAGTAAACAGTGATTGTGCAGCCAAACATAATGCTCAAGATCTCGACAACAAGGATTATCTCCTTGACATGATTGGATTGCACAAAGATAATGGTTCTGTCAAAAATGGGTTGAGAGCGTCAAATCTTTGTCTTGATTTCCCTAAAAAATCCCAAATCACCCTCGCCCTATCCCCGAATCGAGTTTCTAGTATGCAAAACAAAAAAAATATAAAGCTGCTAGTGATGCTCTTCGGAAAAGCCTCTGAGTGAGTTACTCGTTAACTCCTCAGAACGTCTTGAGTCAAGTGCTTAACTCCTCTGCTATACGGAAGTATTGACCTGGAGTTGGTGGATCTTCTCTGCTATACGAAAGTATTGACCTGAAGATTCACCGAGCATGCTCAAATGTTTATCTCCTCTGTTATACGTAAGTATAGACCTGGAGCTCTAGACTATTTGAGTTATCCAAATAATAAGTCGCATTGTATTCAAAAGAATCAATTGCTGACAAGCTCCACTCACAAAGAAAAGATGCAAAAATTGCACAAGTGTCAAAAGAAGCTAATGCATCGGTCAACATTCAAAAGTTGATCATTGAAATTCAAACAAAGTCAATCGTATTGCTCAGATATACCCTGATGACAGAACTTGTTCTTTTTACCTAGATGTCTGTGGGGACCGAGTTGTCTGAGTTTCTTCAATCAAACCGAAAACATGATAAAAGAAGCTGCTGATCTCTTGTTGAAAGGACTAAGGCATGGGTTTAAATGGACAAACATATCTGCAATCCCGCCAATCGATGATTCTCCGGATTCTACTCAAAACATCATGAAGAATATATATCCTTATTAGCATTTAAAACTTTTTCTTTATTTTATTTTATTTTTATTTTAACTTCTATCTTGTTATTACTAGTATTTTTAGGATTATATGTGTATATGTTTATTTTTGGTGCGTTGATATCGTGGGACGTTTTCACGGATTTACAAAGATTTTAAAATCTAAGAAAAACCAAAATATTTTTGTGTGTGTGCTAGCGAACCTAAGGTGAACCTACTGGTTCGCCAGCACCCCTATGTTCGCCCGGAATCTCTTTGATTCGCTGACATGAAACATCTTTGTTTATGTGCCAGCGAACCTGCTAGCGAACCAGTTGGCGGCCTTGACTTTTGGTCTTCCGGCGAACCTAAGGTTCGCTGGTCTGTCTTCCAGCGAACCTGTGTTAGTATATATATACAGTGACAGCGAAATATCTCATTTTCGCTGTCATCTGCACTGTAGCACGCTTTTCAAAAATACAACCGTTCGCACGTTCGATTCTCACTTATTCACCGGTTTTTCACACTTAAACTTCACAAATATTGTCCGGTATGTAATCGTTTTCATCTTAATCAGTGTTTTAAACTCTTAATCGTTCATTAAACCTGTTAAATCTGTCGATCTTTGATTATGTGGTGTTTAAATGGCTGATTTTGTGTTAATTGTTAGGGTTTTACTTCATAATAGCCTCGTTTAGTGATTATACTACTTGTTTGTCGGTTTAAATGCTTGATAATGATGGACTGTACTTGATTTTAGCCGTTTTTCAAAAACTAGGGTTTCCAGCGAACCTATGTGTTCGTCTGGCGAATCTGAACGAAAGTTCAAAACTTCGAGCGAATCTATGTCGTTATGCTGCCCGCGCAACAACATAGATTCGCCCGACTGTCTCTAGCGAACCTATACATTCGCTCGACCACAATGACTGATTTTTCATGTCAGCGAATCTATAGGTTCTGATGCCAAAGTCTCAGGTTCGCTATACCAGCGAACCTAATATCCAGCGAATCTACTTACTGTTTTTCAAATTTTCATTTCTGATCAATCTCCGTTTATTTTTCAGGCAAAATGTCGACTTTATTCTTTGAGAAAAAGCACAACATGTGTGCTTTGCTTGATGAAAACCATGAAAAGGCCAGCAGCTATAGAGACTCCATCAAATGTCTGAAGTCGTCACATATACATTATGCCATCTCTCACTCACCTATTATATATGAGACGCACGTTCGGGATTTCTGGCGAACTGCTGTCATGAACGTGTCGGTGCAGCCGTCACGCATTTGTGCTAAGGTCGGTGGACACAATCTGGAGTTTACTGAAGCCGATCTGGCTAGAATCTTGAGACTAGAAGAGGATGTGGGTGAAGAGGTTAGTATGACGGCGGAAGAGGTGTATGGGGCATTCCGGAATGCTGGGTATGAGGGTCCGATGCCCGGAGAGAAGAAAATGGAGTTTGTAAAGTCGTACTTGATCCAGGAGTGGAGGTACATAGCACATGTGTTCATTATGTGCCTGGATCACAAGAAAGGGGGTACGGACGGGCTGAACTTGGACTGGGCTCGAGCTATGATGCTGTTTTGCCGGGGGCAAAAAGCAAATCTCGCGAAGCTGATTTTCAATTACATGCTCGAGAACATCCATGCCAGTAAAGGGGCCAAATGGTTAATGTATCCCAGATTCATTCAGATGATTCTGAATGATAAATTGCCAAATCTGCCGGTGGAGGGTGCAGAACTGAAAATCTGGGATATGCATTCCAGGATATTCAAGGATTGTAAATCGGTGCGACCGGATTGTGTGGGAAGGACTACATATCTCTGGGAAAATATGTATCCGGCTGAGAGATGGGTGTATATACAGAGGTTGATTGAGACTGAAAGAAAACGGGGCGGAGAAAATATAGAGGAGGTTGAGAAGAAGATAAAGAAGAGGAAGGCGTATGCCAAAGAGAAAGATTATTCGTTTGACCGAGAGGTGGATGAGATAGAAGCAGAAATAGATGCTGGAAGGGAACAGAGGACGAAGAGAAAGTCTGATACTCAATTTGAAACATCAAAGAAAGCTAGGCATGACACCGGGGGTACTTCGGGTGAATCAACTGGTGAATTAAAGGGTGAGGTAGAAAGATTGAAGGCTGAATTAGTTGAGTTGAAAGGGAAATATGATCAGTTGGAGACACAAGATGCTGAGAAGTCAACTGTTATATACGAGATGGGACGTATGATGAAGGACCAGCAGTGTCTGATCGTGAGGATCTTCAAAGAGTTAAACGGTTTGAAGGAAAATGTTGGAACTGAACCGGCAATGACTGAGGCGGAACTGAACTCCTTAACGGATATTGCAAAGTATCCGTTAATGGATGTTGATTTTGGTGACAAGGGTAAAGGAAAGGCTGCCGAGGAAACATTTGATGAAGAGATGGGGATTAATTTGGATATTTTTGAAGGAGATGAAGTGGTTGGTGGATCTAGTGTGGACTATACTCTGATAGATGAACCTGAAACTGATGTCGACGCTGACAGTGAAGAAGGTTTAGATGATGAGCCGGAGAATTATAAGGTTGAAGAAAAGGGGGTTAGCTACCAGTTCGAGCACGTAGATTTAGACAAATCAGAATGGTTCAGGAAGGAAGAAGCTGTGGTTCAGGAAGTGCCGATATTTCAACATTTGGATGAACCCAACACCAAGCAGCTAGATAGGCAGATCATTGCGTGGAAGTACAATTGTTTAGTGGATGCTTACATGATCAAAAGAAGGGGCGGTGACATCACGTACGTCAAGAACAGAAAGCACTTCGCCACCTTTCCTCGTTGGGACTTGCGTAGGCTGGCAGAGCTACCACTGTTGGGAAAAGAGGAAAGCGGAAGGGCTTGTGCGTTTGAAGCTACAATTCAGGAGGCTGCAAAGTCTGATTTTGTTGAATTTGGGTACCAAAAGCCTAGGAGGATGAGGCAAAGGAAAGATAGACATTGGGTGTCGTGGAAGGGCAAGATTGTGTTGAAGATTGCTGCACCGAAGGTAATGACAAGAGTTAGAGTTCCTGACACTCAGCCACCCCGACTGCAGGAGTTTCTTAAATGGTTTTACGATAACAGTACGAGTGAAGCTGTTATCAGACTACAAGGAGAAGATCGTCCTGAAATCAGATTATTTGACCCAATGGAGATCTTTTCCTTCAGTGACGAGGATCTGAAGGTTTTGTGCGAGAACAGAATAAAGCACGGGGCTGGAGATGATACTGCTGCTGAAGCGAACCTGTTTGTGAAGGTCGCAAACAAAGCCCGGGGGATTCGTGCTGAGCTAAAGGCTGTGAATGAGAGATTGAGGAGGACGGATGATCAGCGAATGGACATGGACGACCTAACTCGAAAGCTGGATCGATCAATAGAGCAGAGGTTTGAGAAACCAGTGGAGGTGATTGATTTGGAGGTGATTAGCGAGGAGCAAACTGCAGAAAAACAGGCGGAGACGACAGTTCAACTTGAGCCTGATACTGAGGTCGCAGATACAGAGTTCGTAGACTCAATGCTGAATTTGAGTGAAGATGAGGCCGGATCTGAAGACATTACAAACCCAATGGCCGGAATTAAAGAAAGGGCAGGAACGTTTATCGAACATCTCTGAAGCCATCAAGACGGAGCTAAACCAGAAGACTTCCCCAGGTGAGGTCCAACCTAGGGGGAGTATTGATAGTCACTATGTATAGGTTGGACTCACCGGCTTGTCGGTGTTACTTTTGTTTGTATTTGTTTAACTTGTAATTGTAATTGTACTAGCGAACCTACGGGCGAATCTATAGATTCGCCCGCAGTTCAAGTTGTCTTTTGTTTAAGGTGTCGACTGGGCGAACCTATGTGCCCAGCGAACCTGTGTTGGTTCGCTAGATAGATTCGCTAGAGCGAATCTATCAGCGAACCTAACACTGCTATATATTGTAACCTTATCTTCACTTTATACAACTTTTGCACATCTTTTATCCAAGCCATTTTCTCACTGATTGTGTTGTGTAATCGTTCTATTTGAGGTGCTAGGAGCTTATTCTACTTATCATTGTAGCTTATTTACCTCATTTGTGTGTTAGATCTTGTTATTGGGTTGTTTGGACCATATACACTTTATTCTTCAAGTCTTGGTTATTTCTGTGTTAAACAAGTCAACATAGCACTGAAATCACGATCATCATGGACCAACATATTTGTTTGTATTAGTATAAATGGATATATATGTACAACGGGCTGGTGTATAAGGTATGTATGTTTATGTGTGTGATCATGTATCATGTATGTATATGGTTATTAGTATGTATATGTACAGCAAACTGCATGTATGTATAGAAAAGTAAGCGTAAGTATAAAATATAAAAGGAATACATGCAAGCTAACCAGGTCAATTTGTATAGAATTATGATCCTAGGAAATGGATGATGTTATGGATTAAGGTACTAATAATATGGGTCGGTTTGAAATAATAGTAAAAGGATTTTTGTTGCATGAGAAATTGTGATGTGTATCGTACGTGTAATCTTGCGTGTTGTATTACTATTGTATGAAACCCAAATGAGTATTTGATATATATTACACTTATGCATATACATATATCTATAATACATTAATAAGGAGATTAGATGGACAATATGGTCATTTAACAATTTTCTTAATGTTGAAAAACGTACAACCCTTTAAAGCACTATGTACAGATTTTAAAGCATCAACATCTTGCAAACCCTAATTGCCTCTCATAATATATGTCCGCTTCTTCTTCCGCCTCTCAAAAGCATTACCAGACTTAAAAGTTCAAAATCACTTCACTTGTTCTCACTTTGTTTTCTTCATATGCTAACAATAGCGATTTTGATGATGCTAGTTTTGCGAAGTCACCACCAGAGATGTAGCGTTGCCTCCCAAAGTGAGAAGAAATCGTTCAAAAGTGATATGTTACCGGAAGATCGGAAACACCAGTCGCAGTTACGTGCCATTATTTCTTTCTACCTCCAGTCATCTTGTTCGTCTTTGTTCGGTGAGTCGTTATGTCCCACATCGATCTTAAGATTCTGAATGAAATGTTATGTGTGAATGTATGTGTACGTACGTAACTGGATAAATAGTGTTACAATGTAGATATATATATAGTATAACTATTGCGAGTGTATGTTCAGACATCTGTTGCGTGTATGGTGTTTTTATGTGGAGATCGTAATATATATGCATACATGTTTATTAGTTGACATATGTGTGTGCAATCATGTGGTAGGTGTGGTATGTATGTTTTATGTATGAATGAATGTGCATGAGCAGCAATTCAGAAAACTAATGGGTCTTACATATGCATGGTAATAACAACTGCAATATGTGTATATAAAACAAAAAAAACAAGTAGCCGTAAGGATTGGGCTGAGAAACTAGTGGGCAGGTAGAGGTGTCGAATAGAGGGATTAAGAGGATTCTTGAGAGGGCAGTTGGACACAACCGTAAGGATTGGGCTGAGAAACTAGATGATGCATTGTGGGCCTTTCGTACGGCTTATAAGACTCCTATCGGGTCCACACCATTTAGGTTGATATACGGGAAGGCGTGTCATTTGCCGGTAGAGATGGAGCATAAGGCATATTGGGCATTAAGAGCAGTTAATTTAGATTTAGCACGTGCAGGTGAGCATAGGTTTCTGCAGTTACATGAGTTGGAGGAATTGCGTGATGAGGCTTATGGGAGTTCTATTAAGTATAAAGAGAAAACCAAGCGCTTACATGATAAGCATCTAAGAGGGGTTAAGGAATTTCATGTAGGTGATCGAGTTTTGCTTTATAAATCTAGGTTGAAGTTGTTTCCCAGGAAATTAAAGTCCCGATGGTCGGGACCGCACATAGTTAAGGAGGTATTTCCGTATGGGTCAGTTGAGGTTGAGCATGACGATGGGCGCCGTTTTAAGGAAAATGGGCATAGGCTTAAGCATTACATTGAGGGTCTAGTTGATAAGCATGATGAGGAGGTGATCGACCTCAAAGCCCCACACACGTGAGATATGGAGGTCGAGTCTGGCTGAGGACTCGTTAATAAATCAAGCGCTTCCAGGAGGCAACCCGATGGTGTTTTTCTTTTGTTTATTTTTATGTTTATTTTTATTTATTCATTGCTATTTTTATTTTATCTTTCTTTTTCCTTTTTATGCCGGGTATGTTTGTTTGTTCTATGCTTACAGGTTATTGCTTCGAGCTCGAGAGTTTAGCTACTTATGGTTGGTGGGCAGTTGCAGTGCGAGGATGGTGTGCATCGTGGAAGTGGATTTACTGATTATTCTTGGTCAATGCGCGCTATATTAGTCAGGGGAGTTTCAGTTTCCCATTCTCTCACTTAATGTTGATTTTCTTACTTGTTTCTGTTTGTTTAATTAGTTTTGAACATTAGGGGCAATGTTCAGTTTAAGTGTGGGGATGGGGGTTAATTGCTATATTAGAGAAAACTGAAACATGTTCTAAGTTAAGTTTGTTAAAAATCCCCACTGAAACATGTGCTAAGTTAAGTTTGTTAAAAATCCCCGAAAATTTGAAAATTTTTGACTCCTTGAAAAAGTTGTGCATTTAATGGAAAATGATAGAAAAATTTGGGCTTTGGTTTTTAAATGGAAAAAAAAAATTGGTTTAAAAAGCAAGAATGCGTCAAATGGTAATAAATTGGTGACTCAATTAGCTTTTAGGTTTTCTTTAAATGTAATAATCGAACCTAATTAAATCAAAATATCTCGTGGGTTATCATCTTAAGAGAAACAGAAAGGCCTTAACTAAATAATAATTAGGCATCATTTTAGGCTTTAGAACTTACATAGGTTAAGGATTAGTGCCATTTTGGGATTTATAGCACGCTTCTTGTGAAAAGAAGTGGCGCATCCGCAAAACAAATGTCCACAGGGTGTAGACTGAAAGCGCTCAAAGTAGCTGCTAAATAAAAGAGTTCAAAGTAGCCAAATTAAAAAAAAATGAAAAAAAAATAAGGCAAGTGATCCAAGACCTCATGTGCTCTACCTCCGGGATAGCGACTTGGATACGACACCCCTAGGTGAGGTGATCTTGTTTTATGAAGAAAAAAAAAAAACAGTCTACGCCCATAAATTTCATCCATCCAATGTTCACCCTAATATGGCACTAGTCTTTAATTTAGTTAAGTTCTTTAGGTTATTTTGGTAGGTAAAATCTATATGATTTAGCCTATGCCTTGTCAAGTAACAAATTAATCAGGCTGAACTGTGGCTTTCTAAGTGTGAGACCCTATAGATAGATTGATATCACTTGAACTAAAGCAACACTAAAGTAAAACCGATTGGCTAGTGTTAGAGTTATACTGATTTTTACCTTGACTTGTTGCTTGTTTGAAAACTAGTGTTATCTTTAAATGTTTGTTGGAAGATATTGTCTCGATTATGATTCCATTGCATAATTTTTCAGGGACGAAAAATGTTTAAGTGTGGGGATATTTGATGTGGTCTAAATTATACTTATTTTATACAAATATTTCTTACACTTTTGGGTTGTTATTGGTTGAATTTTACTCATAGTAGGTTCATCATTATACATACATTATTTTTTTAACCAAACATGTAATTGATTAGTGAATGTGTAAACGAATTTTGTTGCTATGATTTGTTATGTAATAATTGAAAGTTTAGATAAGAATTAAATAATTGGTAGGAGCTTCATATGTTATTGAATTCAAAGTTAATAAACCACTCCTCTTTACAATATTATATGCCAATTTCTTATTCTCTGACTAGTCTTTTGGTTTGTGAACTTATAACTTAAGCCCAGGAAATAGAAGGAAGTCCATATTATCATATTATCAAGAATTCAAATGGGCCCACAAAATAACAAGTTCCATGCAATTGTCTTTCACAAATAATGGGTCATGTGGGTTTACAATGAAATAAAAAAGAGAAGTAACCAACTCAAGTAAGGGACCATTATTTAAGAAAAAGAAAAGGGTTTTAGGAGGTGGACGGCAATTTTAAGAGACAAAAAAAAGAGTCGAACGAAACAAAGAGGGTGGTTCTTTTGGTACTTGGACGGCAGTGGGACGAAAAAGAAAAAGACGAACGAGAACGTTGAACACTTTTGGAGCAAGAGCATAATTGAGTTTACAAGAATTGCAAGTGGTTCGTTGATCAAAGTTTGAATATCTCGTTCGGTTGGTTTATCTACTCGTTAATATTTTGTTTTTTGACATTCGTATTCGTTTTAGTTGCAACCATGAACAAGATTATTTATGACTTTGTTTCCTTTATGAACATGATTGGCTAATTTTCTAGTTCACTTAGGTTGAGATGAATTTTAACAAGTATTGATTTTATTGGTTTGACTATCGTATGAACTTGTGTTGATTTAATTAATTTGAATTTATTTGGCTTTTGATGAATGTGTGTACTTGATATATATTAATTATTGCTTTTGATTGTGTGAATTGATCATCCATGGCATGTAGACCTACCCCCGTGTTTTGATCTATTTATTGTTAGGTTGCTAGATTTCGGTTTGTCAAATTAATGCAATATACTAGAACTAGTAATTGACGATTTGAAAGTTAATAATTGGTTAGTTAGGTGCACACCCATAGGTGATAGGTTTGATCGAATCGTTGCCTTTGCTATTAATTGTCTTGTCATTGTTGGTTAATTGTATGCTTATGATCGTAAGGTATAATTTACTTATTCGTGATTAGAGATTTTTAGATCTTAAGTTGAATAAATCCTTGTTTGCTTCACACTTTTAGGGTTGTTAGAACTAACTCCCGAGGATTGTGGGTTTAGATTTCATTGACCGAGGGTTTTAACCATTTAGCACTTCAACATAAGCTTAATCGTCTATTTTTCACTTTATGATTACTAGGATATTTGGGATGTGTCTATAGTTCCGGGCCTTCTAGTTTATCTACCTTAGAGACGGTTTCATATGTTTAGCCATTCCGATTAGTCTTTACATCGTTAGGAGGATTCGATATCTAAGTGACAATTCTCTCCCATTGTTATTCTTTTTAGTTCGCTTCTTATTTTGTTTATAATTTCTGTCAAGTTATTTCTTTTGTTTTATTTCGTTTCTTAATTTTAGTTATTTATTTTAGTTAATTAAAAAAGTCAACTTTTAAACCGGCTAGAACTCGATAAAAGTTTATTACCAAGAGCCGTCTAACGTGTCCTTAGGTTCGATACTCGGATTTACCTAGCTATACTACGCACGACCAGTACACTTGCTGTTTGTGTGAAGTGAAGTTAATTAGATATTTCTATTTTTAAAACCGAATTGTGAAATAGCATTTTTATAATTAAAATAATATATACGTTTTCACACATCAATAATGAACTTAAACTTAATGAGTCAAAATATTTTGTCAAATTAAAAGAGGCTATGCAAGAAATTGATCATTTGAAAACGAGTCTTTTGGAAAGAAATGTATAAGTCAATATGTTGACTGAAAGTGTCGCCCTGGCTGAGTTTGAGACCAGTAAGTTGCAAACGAAACTCGAAAAATGGACAATTTCGGGGATGAAACTTGAGGATATATCAAAAGCCAACGGGGGGCTCGTATTAAGACTAGTTTGTGTCATGAAGATAAGGCTTTTGTATATCCTCCTCCCAGCACAAACTGTTACTCTCCTACACCAAATCCACATCCGACCAATGAGTTGGTCCATGAGAATTTAGAAAGATACTGATAGTTTGCATGCAGGATTGGAGAATGTGTATCTTAAAGAGGTGCGAGATGATTATGAGTCCCCGACTGGTATTGGATACAGCAAACCAGATGATGTTAGTCAATCCAATGATTGTTCAATTTTCGGTGTTAGTAAATTTGTACCTTCTGTTTCTTCTAACTTCTTTGACAAGTTTAAAGAAGGTGAAATTCCTACTTTTGAGCTTATCCTAATTGCGAAGGAAGAGATAAAGCCAAAGGAAAGTGTCAGATACTCAAACATCAATACATCCCTAAGATCATCCAGTCTCAAAAGCTTGGAAAACCTGAATCAAGATCGATACGGATCTCAGCACCAGCTCAGCAAAAGCATTCACCAGCTGTCCATCACAATCATCAAAAATCTTCTTTTATATCTGCAAAGCTACCAGTCTCTCAAAAGACTGATAGAATGAAGAAACATCCTCCATCTCCCTCAGTTGCTGCAAAAGATGTTCCAAAGAAGAAGCAACAAGGTGGTCAACTAGTTTCAACTATCTCAAAGTAGGCTTCAACCCTAGCTGCTTTCCACGGGACTAAAAAATGAAAAGCCTTTCAAAGCTTGCTTTAGATGTGGAAAAGGAGGTCATGTGCTAAAGCAATGTCCTCAAGTTCAAACACAAAATTCAGATGGTAAAGGCAAAACAAAATGCTTCTCCGGATGTCAGTCTACAAAGAGTGTTCCAGATGGTAAAGGCATCACGGGTTGCTTTTCTGGGATAAGAGGTAAAAAGCACACATCTTTGAATGGTTGGAAGACGAACAATCTCTCCAAACCTTCTCCTGTGAAGCCGATTTAAGATGATTCAAAGATGAAAATGACCAAAGTTTCAAAAGCAAAATCTTTTCCTTCGGGTCTTAAACAGAAATTGATTTCCAAATTTAAGTCGTTCAAATCAAAATTAATTGAACTGAAACAAATTTGTCAAATTAAAATGAAGGATAAAGAAAACCATAATTTTTCTAAGGGTTATGTGCTTAAATAGGTTACTTATGTTGATAAAACAGGAACTCCCATGACTACGATGGCCTGGGTCCCCCTCTCTAATTAATCTGTTAGTGAGTGCAGGAACAATTTTGGAGGTCTGTTAAGTAATCCGGTTACTGACAGAGAATGTTCCTTATTCAAATTTTGAGGCGAAACAAATAGGTCATGGTTTTGGTATCTTATCCATATTCTGGATCTTGCTTTGATTTTCACAGCCACATCATTTTTTCATGATAACTCATTTATAATCTTTTGATAGGGTAATATGGAAGACGTTACTTTGGTAATTTCTATTTTATATATAGTAGATGGTAAAAAAATTTATAAAAAAGAAATTAAAAACAAAAAAATGGTGAGGGAGCCTAACATTTTTACTTGTAGTTTTTTATCAAGTTTTCACATCTCTTTGAGGTCGTTCTTGTGTCTTTTGAAGATTTCAATTTTGTGCTGAAGTAGAAATTATGCGGGAGTAATATCTCAAACGAAAATGTATTGAATATCATTAGTCCAAAATTCTTTTTTGCTTTTTGTAAATATTTTGTGTCTTTTGAAGGTTTCAGGTTTGTATGGAAAGCATCTGAAGGAGGATATTGAATTGTGTGACGATATGTCAATAGACTCAGCTGGAATACAAGTAAACAACAACTCTGTTCAAAAGAGCTTCGTGATAAGGATCATTTTCATAGACATTTGGCATGCACAAAGTAATAAGTTTTGACAAAAATGGGCTGAGAGTATTTGATTGTTGCTTGATTTTTCCCAAATCCAAATCCCCTTAGCCGTAGCCCTGAATGACGCTTCTAGTTAGCTCTTCAGAATCTTATTTCCTGTTTATCTCCTCTGCTATGCAGAACCATTGACATGAAGTTATGATCTTCTCTGTTATATGTAAATATAGACCTGAAGCTCTCATCCTCACGCTCAGATGATCATCTCCTCTATTATATGTAAATATAGACCTGGAGCGCTCATCATCTGCAACCCACATGTAAAGCTAAGCTCACAATGTTTCTACATCAAGATCGTTGTTTGACGCTTCATACAAAAGAATATGCTCACAATGTTTCTACATCAAGATCGTTGTTGACGCTCAAAACCCAACTCTAGTTCACTCCCAAATACATTCACCTTGATCATTAATTGAGCTTGATCTATGCCCACCCAAATTACAAAATCTCGCTGAATCATCTAAACTCAATAAGCCATGAGTTTGCTGAATGTTTGTGGAAACCAAATCGCCCGAGTTTTTTCAATCGAACCTAAAACATAATAATATAATCACAGGTTGTTTGTTGAAAGGAACAAGGCATGGGTTTAAATGGACAAACATATTGACAATCTCGCCAAGTCTATGTTTCTCTGGATGGTCGCTCGAAACGCATTATCTGATTTCCTTCATGAAAATTTCATTTATTATCTTTATTTTATGTTTGGGTTCTTGAGTCTTGTTGGTCGTGTGTACCTTATGGAATGTGTTCTCTTTGTCTAAAATATTTGTGATCTTGTCGGACTCTTCCTCTTATTTTCGAATTTTTAATTTTTCAAAAAAAAGTGTGTTCGTTAGATTTTATTAGTTTATTACAAAAAGATTTTTATTTCAAATTATTTTCAAGTCTTCCATCTTATGCTATTAAAATGTTATCATTTTCACATGCATTTCACGGGAAATAGCACATACAAACGGCACGGGTTCGTTTGTTTTCATACACAAATAAACACGGGTTTATTTTGATTAATGATATGATCTAATGAGAAATCTCGAGATATTGTTTGTGATTGTGTTATAGATATTTGCTGCAAGTGATGGTTGATCATTAGTTGAGCAAAGCACCTTACTAGAGAACCTGTTCCTCAAAGTTTGCAGAAGATACCGAGCTAGGAATCCTCCTCCTACATCTTCTGAAGCACTCAAGAAAAAATAGTTCAAAACCGTTCCAGATTTTACGAAAGGATGGACAGAAAATGGGGGAGCCCGCAAAATGGGGGAGCACGCAAAATGGGGGTGCACACAAAATGGGGGAGCTTATGAGATAATAGATCTTTGGCAACATAATTTGGCAAGCATCAGTCTTGGGGAAGTTTTGTTGGAGCTGAAATTAAGACTGAAGCTTACCAAATTAAGGATCCAATAGTATTGAAAAATCGGTGCTGAACGCGATGCAAGACGTTGATTATAATAGACTATGGGGGAGTATTGTTGGACCTGAAGTTTAGTCTATTATTATCAACACCGTCAAAGTCAATAAAAGTCAACGTCAATGGTCAAAGTCAACGCAAAAGTCAACACGACGCGTTCGGGATGAAGATTAGAGACAAGACGTTGAAGGCGACATAGTTTTATTGTTAACAAATATATTTTGTGCCAACAAAATATATTTAATCATTGTCGTCATTTTAGTATTTTATGTAATATATATATTTTGTCTTAATGACAAAATATATATTAGACTTAAACATTAGGTGTTTATTTGTATTATTTCTTATTTGTCATGTTTTTGTCGAAGTCTAGGGTCCTAATTGTCATTAGTCCAAAGTGTCATTAGGCTATAAATAGTAAATGGCAATTAGGGTTAGACAAGCTTGAATGAGCTAGATTTGGGGTCTTATCACTTATTGTAAATCTGATACAAATCAAATAGATCAAATTGAAGGTTTTCATTGTGTTCTTCATTGTTCATCAATATTGTTCATATTTTATGTCTTTTGATCCAAATCTTCATCAAAAACACTGATTCAAGGCTGATTGGGACCAACATGTTTGGAAGAAGTTCAACGTCGGAGGCTGCAACACGAATCAGGTCACGATATGTACTCTTATCCTAAGTTTAATACTTTTTACGATGATTCGGATGAGATCGTGCACACACCTCACAGTTGGATAGCAAGTCATAGCATGGAAATACAATTCTCTTGTGGGTGCGTATATGATTAAACGAAGGGGTGGAGATATTTGTTATATCTAGAATAGGAAGCACTTCGCCACTTTACCAAGGTGGGATTTGCGAAGGTTGGCTGATCTACCTCTGTTAGGAAAGGAAGATAGTGGGAGAGCCTGTGCTTTTGAAGTATCAATCAGAAGGGCTGCTGAGAATAACTTCGCTGATTTCGGGTACCAGAAACCGAAGAGAATGAGGCAGAAAAAGGATAAACACTGGGTTTCATGGAAGGGGAAGATTGTGCTAAAGCTGAGTGCTCCAAAGATTATGACTCGGGTTAGGGTTCCTGATACTCAGCCTCCACGTCTACAGGAATTCTTGAAGTGGTTCTATGACAATAGTACGGGTGAAGCAGTGATCAGACAGGAAGATCGTCCGGAGATTCGTCTGTTTGACCATATGGAGATCTTTTCTTTTTGTGACGATGATTTGAAGATATTGTGTGAAAACAGTATAAAGCATGGGGCAGGAGACGACACAAGAACTGAAGCAAACTTATTTGTGAAAGTTGCAAATAAGGCCCGGGGTGTACGTGCTGAGTTGAAAAGGGTAAATGAAAGGTTGAGGATGACGGATGAGCAGCGAATGGATATGGATGATCTATCCAAACAGCTTGATGAATCTATTGAGAAGAGGTTTGAGAAACCTGTTGAGGTTGTTGAATTGGATGTGTTTGGTGAGGAGCATACAGAAAATATTCAGGCGGAAACTATTGTTCTTGATGTGCCTGATACAAATGTCACCGAAGCTGAGTTCGTAGAGTCAATTTTGGTATTCAGTGAAGATGAAGAGGTCGGATCTGAAGATGTGACAAATCCGTTGGCCGGGATTAAATCAAGGGCAGGAGCGTTTATCGAGCAAATCTGAAGCCGAAAAAGATGGAGCTAAAACAGAAGACTTCCCCGGGTGAGGTCAAACCTAGGGGGAGTATTGATAGTCATGTATAGGTCGGACTCACCGGCATGTCGGTGTTATATCTTTTGTTTTATACTTATAGATTTTGTCTAGCGAACCTACGAACATAGTATAGTTTGTTTTGTTATTCTGTTTTGGCGACCGGGCGAACTTGTTTGTGCCCCGCGAAGCTATAGTTCGCTTGATAGATTCGCTGACAACGAATCTATCAGCGAATCTATAGCTGAACTATATATTGTAATGTTTTCTCATTGCAATACAACTTTTGCATATTTTACCAAACCCTAAATTGTGTGTGTGACGGCTGGAGGTGCTAGGAGAATATTTTCCAATTCACATCTCTATATTGAACTGTGTTTGTGTGTGTGAAAATGAGGATGAAACTCGAGAGTGTCGGAGGCAAGTTTGACGGTGACCGAAATGCTATACGGTCAACACTTGAAGATTGGAATGAAGACTTGGAGCATACGCGTTCTGCAACTTACCAGTTAAGTCTTTTCGAATTCACATCTCTATCTTTTTATTTTTGCATTTTTGTTTTTATTTTTAACTATTTTCTATTTCTACATTAGGGACAATGTAGAACTTAAGTGTGAGATGAGAAATGGCTTTTGAGTCTTAGTGTGTCTTTAGTTGTTTAGTTTGAGTCTATATAGAGTATAAAAAATCAAAAAAATTACAAAATTTCAAAAAATTTAAAAAATAGTTTCATTTGTTTTGTGCCTTCTCAACCTTTATGAATGAAAGTCGGTAACATTGTGACCTTATAAACCTAATTTGAGTGATTTTTAGTGGGTAACATGTTATTTTTGTAGTGGAATAAAAAGTTGAGTCATACTCAAGCCTTAGAATCTAATTTGAGAAAAAATGAAGTTGCTTTTGTCAATTATGTGGCTTTTGGTGAACTTTAATTTTCATACTTTGATAGGTTCAATTGGATCGTTAATATCGCTCAATGATCAGAATAAATCATACACAAACACAGTTCAATCATAAACACAATTCATACTAATAATTCTCTTTTGTATATTGATGATCAAAGCAGATTTGTAGTACAAGTGCAGGAGAAAATAAATCACACACACTTAGTTCTCTCTCTAACGTGAATAGTGATCTAGCCTCTCTCCTCACACTCTCTCACTACATGCTTTTAAGCAACAATTACAAGTTTAAGGAATATAACAAAATAGACCCTAAACTATACATAAAATGTACAAACAAATACAAAGTAAATCTTAACTAGGAAATAGCCCTAACAGTACTCCCCCTAAGATTTATCTTTGAATCTTCAGCAAAATCTTCAACAGTTTTCATCTTTTTCAGCTTCAATCTCTCTCACCAATCTTCTGGTTCTTCTTTGATATCCAGCAACTCTTTTCCTTTGAACTCTTCTTGTTCTTTCAATGCTTCTTCTATGCACGACTTGAATTTTTCTGCTATCTTTGCTTGTCGTGGTTTGGACTCGTTTGTAAGGATTGGGCAGGCATTCATACGTCTCAGAGAATCAAGGTTTAAACCTGCAAAATCAATGTTAGCGTAAAATTCATAGGGCATTTCCTTCCCTTTGACTTGCACTTCCAACGTTCCTTTCGCAGTCACTCTCATAAACTCTATCTCTGGAATGTCAACCCTCACAAGATTAGGGTTGAGTAATGCCTTCCTTACTCGAATCTTTTCTGATGCAGCGGCTATCACCTCGATCATCACCACAAACAGTTTTCGATCAGCTTCAGCCAGTTTATCTTTGCATTTTTCCATTCGGTAACTTCTCAGAAAATCAATGTAGGATGGATGCAGCAGTTTCAGCTCAAAGGTACTGAATAAAGTAATCATATCTTTATCCCAATCATCCATATTTCGAACAAGCTTCAACTCAAAAGTTTCTTGATTGTAGAAAACTCTAAGTATTGGCTTAGTCGCCTAAGAACCATCAATCACTTTCAACCCCGGATTGGTTACCTTGTCAAAATACTCATCAGAAAATTCCTCTAAGTACATGTCCTCACTAACCACCAACTTCTTATTCTTCCTTTGTTTCTTCTCTTGAACATATGCACTGTCCTCCTGTTGACCTCTGAAGTCTAAATATTTCGGTGATCGGCTTATCCCGGCATCAAGCAGCATTGCACACTTATCACCACGCTCAGCATGCGTGTGATTTATCAGTCTAAGCTTGTGCAATTCTTTCAAGTCTTGAACTTCTAACTTAAAGATGCTAGAGTAGTAATGGTATACATCACATAAACCATTAACTCTTTTAATCATGAAAGCATCAAATACTTCGTCATATTTCCACGCAATAATTTTTACCTTCTTGGACTTTTCCGGTACGATCATTGAATCAAGAAGTTCAGCAATCGACTGACCCTTGCTCAGCAGTGACCTCACAACGTCACCTGCTGTGGCTGATTTGTGCCATGCTTCACGTACATCCATAGGTATGTTGTATGACTTAACTTCACTGGGAAACATGTCTATCAACTCCTTCCTCTTCTTGTGAGCATCTTCTGGTAAAGCCATCACCGGTATCTCCTTCGGTCCGAGAACTTTGAATCTTTTGGTAGCTCGTAGTATTGAGGGTTGTTGTAGTCCAAATAAAACATACGATTGTATATTTTCTCCGTCTTCATGAAACTAACAACAATTTTCCTCAGCGACTCTTGTTTCAACCTCTTCAAAGTCTTATAAGGATAATTCCTTGAGCTCAACCAGTCACGCATATTCCTGCTTGACATCTCTTCAGGATTTTGGTGATAAAGTTCAGTTGGAGGTAAGTCTTCAATGTTCAAACTCTCTTGAAGCGGTGTCCATTCTCCCATCTCAACGATAAACTCTTTCTCATCAGCAGCAGCTTTATCTTGAGCTATCAGACACTTTTCATATTCTTCGTTTATTTGACTCACAGTCAGCCCATTCAGAAACACAGGATTGTACTTCATCTTCTCAAGATAAGCAAATCTTTCATCTAGATCGTCTGGAATCTCTTGATCAGGATTGACTTCAGGCTCAACTTCAGGTTCAGATTCAGTAAAATCAATATCATCCAAATCATCTAAGGCTTCAATCATTGGTGCATTGTTAGTTTGAACCGGCTCAAACTGACTTACATCTTCAGTTACAATTTCTGGCACATCTTCAACTACAACAGCTTCAGATTGAATCGGCTCAATCTGAACTGATTTATCAATTCCAGCATCAGTCACAGTCTCATCAACAGCCTTAGCCAACTCTACTACCTCAGTTTCAACTACAGCTACAGATTGAATCGGCTCAATCTGTACTGTCTCATCCAGTTTTTCCTTCTTTGAAACAGATGTGTCTTCAGTAATTTCCGGTACAGCATCTAACTTCCTTTTTCCCTCAGCTTTGTCAGAAATGACAGAATCAGCAACAGCTTCATCAGGAATAACAATTGGAGATTCCACCCTTATACCCACATTTGTTGTACCACGTGCTCGAGTATAATAGACTTTTGCTGCTTGAGAAGGTTCAGACACTTCCATAACTTCGTCTGAAAAATCTTTATCAGATGTGGATCCGGATTTCTTTGATCGAGTTTCTTCTAGCCATTTCTCCAACATTTCTTTTTCAGCCTCAAGAGTATTGCATTCAGCCTTCAACTCTTTGTGATCATACTTCAAATTTTCATGTTCCTCCTTCAACTTATCATATTTAGCTTTCAACTCGTCATGTTCAAGCTTCAACTTAACATGATCACTATCCAAGGCTTTGAAAGTTTCCAGATTCTGATTGTGAGTAGCCCAAAACTCTTCAAGTCTTTTCTTCTTTCTATCATTTGAAGCTTTAACTGTTCATTTGCATCTAACAACTTTGCCACCATCTCTTCTAGTTCCACAATCTTCTTCTTATCCTCATTCTCATCAACACTTGACACAACTTTTGGCGAAGACTCCAAAACTTGTTCAATGTTCTTAGCAACAGGGGATGATGTGGTGGGTATATCAACAGGAATAGGATCAGTAATGCCAGCATCAGCTTCATCAAATATCTGTGCAATAGTCTCAACCTCGGCCATTACTTCCTGAGCTATCTGAACAACATCTATTTGTTCAGGGTCACTTAACACTTTCTCAACAACAGATTTAGATCTTCGAGATCTAACATACTGTTTTGTGATTGGCTTTGCAACTTCAACTGCCACCTCCTTTTCAACACAAGTAACCTCAACAGGGTCTTCTATCACAGCTTGTTCAATGACTTCAACATTTTCTGTCTCCAATTCCATTGGTTCAGCTACTTCAATAATCTCTGCCTCCTCTGAAACAGATTCAGCATTATCACCACCATCATTTTCACTTTCACTATCACTATCTTCATCATCTCCATTATCATCATCATTATCTTCATCTTGACCATCATCACTATCATCATCACCATTGTCATCATTTTCAGATTCATCTTCATCTTCTGCATGACGAGCAGCATACTCATCATCATCTAGTAGATTATCAGGCACCTCATCAACCAGGTCCTGAGGATTTACAATCTCTCCGTGTGAAATATGATGATAAACTCCTTCAACATCTTCTTCATTATTTGCTATATCTCTCATATAGTCAAATAAATCAACACTAGGCACATTCCCGATACTCATCTTTCTATAAGATAGATCGTTCATGTCCTCAGTATACAAAATTCCTCCAACCACTCCTTCTTCTCTGATAATGGGATAGGCAACATTTATCATCATCTGCAAGAATCTCGGGTACATGAGAAACTTGAATCTTTTGCCCTTTACCAGATTAAACACAAACCCATTCATGATCCACCTTGACATGTTAAATGGTTTGTTTTCTGCTATGGCAACTATTGGAGATGCTATATCTGATGGGAAGTTGTCAAAACCTGCACTCCTCCTTGACATGCACTGTTGAATGACATAGCACAACAGCTTCCATTTCTTTCCCAACCTTGCTCTATAGAATTGTGACTTTGGAAATGCAGGAGGGTGTCCCATATTTACAAAGCACTCTTGACATTCAGCCATAGTCAACTCATCATTCGCCCCTACTTCATCCTCATCTATTCTCAAGGCTGTTCTGATTGTTTCTTCAGAGATAGTCAGCACTAACTCTCTAGTAATGTTTCCTCGAACAACAGCTACTCCTTCATCATTTCTGATCACCTCAGTTGTTCTCCAAAAACTCTTTATCAACCTTGCATATATGACCGGCTTGGCACACATAGCATATACATACTTTGTCCTCTTGATGAATTTGATCATATCTCTGTAACCTTCAATTTCAGGAATAGACTCATCTAAACATGCCACCAGATTGTGCTTAGGTTCAAACTTTAGATTCTCCATCTGTTAAAACAAAAACAAACACAAACAAGACAAATGTATTAGATTCTTCATTAATAAATTTCAAATTTTCATAAGTGTTTGAACAACAGTTATAAAAGTAAAACATTCACATAATCATTTTAACCCTAAATTGATCTAACAAACTGATTTTCATCATTTTGATCAAAACAACTTTGAATTTTAATGATTATATAACATTTTTCAATTTAACAGTGTAACACTTAAGAACATACATTTGACATTTATAAGATGAAGTTGTTTATCATGCTTTGGTTCAGTTTTAACAAGGACTTGTTAATGTTCAACACATATTTTGTCAGTTTGAAGTTAACACTTAAGAATTTTTCAAAGTTCATCAATGGCGGTTGACAGTTATGAATGATTTTCATTGGTTCTGTTGATTTTAAGGATTTTTGGTGCAAATGGGTGTTTGATTGTTAATGATCGACAGATTTTACACTTAAAACAACATTCGATTTTGGTTTTAACACACACAATCAAAGTGTCGATTCAGTGATCAAAAACATTGTTCATCATCGTTTTTCATTTTATCGGTCGATTTGCAAGTTTATCAGGTTCAAATCACTTAAGCAATACCTTATTCAATCGATCAGACTTGTTACAGAGCAAACGATTGAATATGATAATCAAACGATTTAAGTATAGAGGATTTGCTTGAATTTGTGAGTGAAAAATGATAAGTGTTTGTGAAGAGGCGGGTTTTTATATGGTTAAAAATTAGGTCAAACTTTGAGGTGCCGGGTCAACACTTTGGGACGGGCAAGCATAAAAGCCCAATAAGCCTTGACAGGTCATGTACTGTTGGGACGGGTCATGTACTTTTGGGACTGGTCAAGTACTTGAAACGAGTCACAACATATGACGGGTCAACATATAACATGTGAAAAACACTTGACGGGTCAAACACTGTAGAGACGGGTAAGTCACTGTAGTGACGGGTAAAGGTTAGGAACAACTACACCTGATTGGTTTTATTCATCACCCGGCATTATAGTAGTCTTCAAAACATCACCCGGCTTGCACAATAACTTGTTTGTTCATTACCCGGCAACACAGTTGTATTTATCACCCGGCATGCTTTCTTCATCACCCGGCAACACAGTTGTCTTCTTTTTCACCCGGCATGCTTTCTTCTTCACACGGCATGCTTTCTTCTTCACACGGCAACATAGTTGCTTTCACTATTACCCGGCAACATAGTGTTATACACTTACACGGCAAGATAAGACTTCCTTCTTTTACCCGGCTGTATAGTGTTAACATTTCTTCACCCGGCTGTATAGTGACACAACTTGTCACCCGGCAGATATCTATGACCTTCACCCGGCTATATTTGACATGATCATTGCCCGGCTGTACAGTAGTCATAATATCTTCACCCGGCTTCACTTCTTTTTCTCAATCACCCGGCTCATATCAGACTCACAACTTTACCCGGCTGAACAGTGTGTTCATTACCCGGCAAAATAGTGTTATGATATTCATTGCCCGGCTATAACCCTTGAGCGATTTTCTTCACTTTTCTCGTCTGTTGACTTTTTCAACTGCATTTATTGCACCTGCAAACATTCTCGACATATTAATTAGACAAGATATCCTTAACAGAATTTGTCACATTAATTATCAATAACATAAGACAAGTCAATAAACATTAGTTCCAATTAAATTCATTTTTCTTTTTCTTTGATTTTCAAAAACAATTGTTTTTGCACAACCAAATTTTCTATATCCCGAAGCAATTTCTTAAAAACAATTCACAAGACCTTGGGTTTGTTTTTAACACATCCAAAACCTTTGCTTTTCATACAACATAATCTTGTTCATTCAAAACACACTTATTCAAAAAATATTTTTGGATTTTTGTAGATATTTTTCTTCAATTATTCTCCCCCTAAACTTGAAATTTCTTGAAATTTTTAAGTTTAACAAGGATGTCGATGTGTCAATAAAGATTCCATATGCCTGCACACACAAAGCACACACATTAAAATAAAGACATATGCAATGCAATGAATCAAAATATCGCAGTGAGATCATACCACACATTATCTGAACATGTTTTGCAAGTTTTGAATAGACATTTGACTTATGTTTGATTGAGTGATGATATGAAAACATACCAATTAGCTCGAGTTGGCACACTTACTTTTTCAGTATCATGATGATATTTAAGGTTCGATTAAAATGACTTATGTGACCCACATGTATACATATGTCAACATATTTCTCTATCAATCACTACCTGAATGCATATTGCACAAAACCTGGTCACTTACAGTCATACACAGTGTGGAATCTGGGTTCTATTCGGATTTGGTCCACTTTGGGACTTCTTTTTAATTCCATTTTGGAATTTTTCTTTCCTATCGTTCCCCTTGGGAATCTTCTGAATTCCTTTTTGGAATTTTTGTTTGGTGATGGTCCACATTTGGGACTCTTTTTGTTCCATGTTTGGAAATCTTTTGCTGCACCTTGAAGCTCAAAAGAGACTTCGTGTGAGACTTCAGGTCTGTGGGTACCACAACAAAGAAGCTCACGATGCGGTTCATCACACTGAATAGACTACATCGTTACCCGATTATGTACAACTATCATCACAAGCAATGTATCAAAAGATATATATCTAGACATGTATAACAATGGAACTTAATACAAAGATCATTAAGTTTATGTTTGTCAACAATCAACTTACTTTTTCAGTCTAATTGCCTGAGCTGTCTAGCACATCAATTAACATTCATCAGTCTTTATTAAAAATGATGTAACAAATAATGTCTAGTGTAACTATCATTTCTCACTTTTTGCAATATAGATTCTTATGACATGATATTTTCTTTTCTTTTTGCTTTTATATTTTGTTTTTGCTTTTCTTTTTCTTTTTCATGCACACACACAATGCAAAACATAAAATAAAAGACAAAGGAATCAATACTTGACATCAACTTATTATATTTTTGGCTTTTATATTTTCTGATTTTTGTTTGTTTTTATGAAAAATAGAATCAATCATGATTGATTAATCCTATGGATTGAATTAAGAATTCAAACCGGCCTGACAAAAAATATTTTGTGAAAAGATCTGCCAGTTGTTTGTCGGTATGAACTTTAATCAAAATTATTAAACCTTTTTCAGAGTTGTCTCTTAAAAAGTGATATCGAATTTCGATATGTTTGGTTTTTGAGTGTTGAACAGGATTAGCAGTAATGAACATAGCAGCAGTATTGTCTATGTAAATAGGAGTTTTGAGAAAGTTAAACCCGTAGTCAAGCAATTGGTTTTGTAACCACAAAACTTGAGAACATCCTGCAGATGCAGCGATATACTCTGCTTCAGCTGTGGATACAGAAACGTTGGTCTGCTTCTTGCATTGCCAAGAAACAAGTCTAGGACCCAGAAATTGACATCCACCAGTAGTCGATTTCCTGTCAAGAGCACAACCACCAAAGTCACTATCAGTAGCGTTTGATCCACGGATTTGCCTTTTGGATCCGGCTGTATCTTGCAGTTTACATCAGATGGAGTTCGAATTGTCTGACAATCTTGCATCTTGAACTTCTTCAACAACTTCTCAACAAATTTTGATTGATTGATGAAAATTCCGTCAGCTGATTGTTTCACTTGTAATCCAAGAAAGAAGTTAATCTCCCCCATTGAACTCATCTGGAATCTACACATCATGATTTCCTCAAATTCTTTGCACATTGACGCACTGGTCGATCCGAAGATAATATCGTCCACATAAACTTGAACACATAAGAGTTCTTCATTCTTCCTCTTCATAAACAAAGTTGGATCAATCTGTCCTCTTGTGAATCCATGTTCTAGTAAATGCTTAGATAATGTCTCATACCAGATTCTCGGAGCTTGGTGTAGACCATATAGAGCTTTACTCAACTTGTATACACGATGAGGATAGTCAGGATCTTCAAAACCCGGAGGTTGTCTGACATATACGTCATCTGTAATCGGTCCATACAGAAAAGCGCCTTTAACGTCCATTTGGAATACTTTAAACTTCATAAAGGAAGCATATGCAAGAAAAACGTGTATAGCTTCAAGTCTTGCGACCGGAGCGAACACCTCTTCATAATCAATGCCTTCTTCCTGAGTATATCCCTGTGCAATGAGTCTCGCTTTGTTTCTCACAACAATACCACGTTCGTCTGGCTTGTTTTTGAACAACCATCTTGTACCAATCGCATTCTCTCCTTCAGGTAAGTCCACTAATTTCCAAACCTCTTGTTTGCGAAATTGAAGTAACTCCTCTTGCATGGCTTCAATCCAACTATTATCTTGTAACGCTTCTGAAATATTCTTCGGCACCACTTGAGAAAGAAAACATGAATAAAGACAAACGTTTGCTTGCTCAGTTTGACTTCTTGTAGTTCTCTGATTCAACGGCCCGATAATCTGAGAGACAGGATGTTTCTTGTGAATTCGATGAGTTGGTATGACATCTCCTTGCACTTGACTCTCCAGATTAGATTGATTCAGATTCGGTAGATCTTGTAGAATGGTCGAAGTATGCGGAGTGAAATTAGGAACTTGATCCGGTGAATTGATGAAGTAATCAAATGATTCTGGTACAACTTCAACATTCGGATTTGATGATGGTTGATTCTGAACAGATCCACCATCATTAGGAGAAACTTGCGGATTCACATCATCTTCAAGATTGTTTGATTCTTGATCGTCTTGAGAACCAGAAGGACCCGGAGCATGACTAGATTTGACATGATCAGGATTATGAAATGACATAAACGGATACTCAGAGTTGAGATTTCCATCATCGTCATTAACAGAATCGTCACTAAAGCATCCCAAGTCGCCTGATTCTTTCCTTGCTTTTCCTGAAAAATCAAACAATTTAGAATTGAAAGATTTTGATAACAAATCTAAATCAAACAACCATTCGGGACCATGCGCCACTGACGGAAACGAATTTTCTAAAAACTTTACGTTAATAGTTTCAATAACAGTATTTGTTTTGCTATTAAAAACCCGATAAGCTTTAGAAACAGACGAATATCCAAGGAAAAATCCATCGTCAGATTTTGACACAAATTTCCCGAGATGATCATTTAAATTTAGAATCGATACAGGACAACCAAATGCTTTCAAGTATGAAATATTTGGTTTTCTTCCAAATAACAACTCATAAGATGTTTTCTGTTTATCCTGAACCAGTAATGTTCTGTTTTGTACAAAACATGCAGTAGCAATAGCTTCATCCCAGAATGTGATAGGGATTTTGGCATCTGCAAGCATGGATCTTGCTGCTTCAATCAGTGTCCGGTTTTTCCGTTCCGCAACCCCATTTTGTTGAGGCGTTCTTGGAGCACTAAATTATCTAGCAATTCCTTTTTCTACACAAAACATATCAACATTAGCGTTCTTAAATTCAGTTCCATTATCACTTCTTATAGTTTTCACTTTACAATCCAACTGATTTTCAACTTCGATAATAAATTCTTTTAACATCAGCAGTTTCAGATTTAACATGCAAAAAATAAACCCAAGAAAATCTAGTGAAATCGTCAATAATGACAAAACAATAAGACTTCTGTCCGATGCTTTGCACATTTGTTGGTGCGAAAAGATCCATATGTAGCATCTGCAAGGGTTTTGAAATGGAGTTTTCTGGCTTGGACTTAAAAGACATTCGGTGCTGTTTTCCTTTCAAACATGCTGGACAGAGATCAGTTGTAGAGAACTTCTTTGAAGGTATTCCCACAGCATGATTTCCAGTCACTAAACAATTCATGTTTCTGAAGTTTGAATGGCCCAGCCGTCTATGCCAAAGCTGACTCTCATCATTCGAAGCATGCGCAATGAGACAAGTAGTTTCGGTTTCAGCATCAATCTGTGACATATCGAGCTTGTATACGTCACGATCTCTTGGAGCTTTCACCACCACCCACTAATTGTCAATCTTGAAACCTGGCTTGAGAATATAACAGAAAGAATCATCAAATAAAGTTGAATAAGATTTATCACAGATTTGAGATACACTTAGTAAATTAAAGTTCAACTGTGCACAGTAGTTGACTTTATCAAAACTAATGACCCCATTCGATATGGTTCCTTCTCCTGTTATTTTACCACCGGCATCACCTCCAAATGCAACGTGTGTACCATTTTTCAGCTTGAAATCCTGAAGCAAGGCATGGTTGCCTGTCATATGCCTGCTACACCCACTATCAACCCAGGCCCACACGGTCTTGGGTTTTCCGAATCTATCTGCAATAGTAACTTGTTGATATTGAACATTTTGAAAATTTGTTTCATTTAAGAGATTTTGATGCTGAAAACTGTTTCGCCCATTGGCGTGAATTGATTGCTTTCTTCTCAAAGCAAGGTTATTTTCAAACTTTTGATTTCTTACCATCAAAGCTCTGGGTTTAAAACTGTTAACCTGCACATTTGAAACAGAATTGTTTCGATTGAAATTTCTCAAAACCGGAGAATGACTTTGATTAGCATTTTGAAAACCAAATGATTTATTTCTTTGAAAATTTGGATACGAAGTCATTTCTCTTGTTGAGTTTGATCGAAAGAAACAATCTTTTGTGTCATGATTTCTTCTTTCACAAATATCACAAAATTTGTTATAATAACATTCTTCTGAAGAATGATTTCTTTTGTCACAGAAACTGCAATACCTGTTAAAGAAACATTCAGCAGTTGCATGGTTATAACGATCACAAATCTCACAGTGTTTCTTGCTAATCCTAAAGAGCCGATTGTTAACTTTTGATGTTGAACCCATTCGAGATTCATTATCAGTGTTGTTCGGTTTTAGATTAACTTGATTCTTTTGTGGAGACTTTGTTTGTGATTTTGCTTGCATGGGCCTTTGGTTCGATTTTAAACTGTTCTGTTTGGTTACCTTTTTAGATTCAATTCTCTTATCATTGACAGCGGAAGACTTAGGACCTGAACCTGTTTTCAGACCAGAGTTAGATTTGATTGGAGAATTGATTGGTTTACCATAAGATCCGTTTAAATCAAACGTTCCTGCAGACACAAACTTAATTGTTTTTCCTTTTGACACTTTCTTGACAGGTTTAACATTTTGAGCTTTGGTATTGTCATTTGATTTTATGACACTTTTACCTTTCGATTCTTTTGTTTCAGATTGATTGGTCATTACTTTCGATTTCTGCTTCTTCGCAGTTGAAACTTCAGCCTTCTTCACTACATTCTTCTTGATCAACTGATCAGCAACTTGCGCCTTTTGTTCTTTCTTCCACCTGATGTATTCAGGATCATTGTATCCTGAAAATTCACCTTCTTCCTTCACTGTTTCTGACTTCAGATTCAGTTCCGTATACTCAACAAGTTGAATCAGAACAGGCTCTGATTTGTTGCTAGCTTCATCGTCAGCTTCAGTTGTCACACCATCTTCTTCTTTCAAACTTTCGATCAGCACTTCAAATCCTTCAGACTCGGGTTTACTTCTTTGAATTTTTTTGAATTTTCGTTCATTTTCAGCTGGATGATCAAATTCATTAAAGTTTTCCGGTATGGTTTGTGTGATTGAATTTGGCATTGGTTCATGAGTGAAACCCAACCCGGTTTTGGTTTTGTTACCTCTTTCACTTACAAGTTGTTTCACCATGTTCTTACAACTTTTAACTTTTGTTAGTTCAACTTGCGTGACAGCATGAGCAACGTTTTCTTGTTCATAGTTCTTTGTCATTCTTCAAGTTGTTTTGTTACCAGTTCCAGTTCCTTTAAGGTTTTGTTCCATGATTCTTTAAGAGACAAAATCTTCTCATCAGAAATTTTGTGATCAATTTTAAGTTGTTCATGAATTTTCTCATGTTTGCTTAATTTATCACCAATTTTAAATGAATGAGTTCGATAATGTTCTACTTGTTGAATGCATTGTTCTGAACATAACCTTTCTTTCACATCAATAGGCAAAGGAACATAATTAGGGGGTAAATCAGCACTAACCTTTGGTTGTTCGGTAGATGATGAAGACTCACTGGCTGTAGCCATCAGCGCAATTTCAGACGCAGATTCTTCAACAGGATCAGACTTTGCACTCCAGTCATATTCCTCTGAATCTTCAGTAACAGTATCAATCACATTGATATCTCCTTCTTCTGACCAGTCTTCTTCTATTTCACACACCAGTGCCAAACTTGATGTAAGATCAGATGTGAATTGTTCTGCATACGCACTCCAATCATATCCGTCTTTTACACTAACTACCAGTGCCTTTGTTTGATCTTCTGGTTTCTTTCCTTCATCCTTCAATTCCGGCATGGGAAGACTTTGGTATGGTTTCTGAAAGAAACGTTGATTTCTTTGTTGATGACTTGAAAACTGTTGCGAACTTTGACCTTGACCTTGATTACTTGAACTAGCTTGGTCGTTGAAATTCTGATTCTTAGGAGCATTACATTCCCTTGAAAAATGACCATAACAGTTACAGTTAAAACATCTGGCCTTTGATTTGTCAAATCCAACCGTTCTATATGCAACCATTACCATCTGCCAGTTTAAGTCCATCTCCTCAACGTCATCAGGATCCATCTCAAATAAATCTTGAAGGACAACGTCCATTTGACTCATGTGACTTCCTTGGTATGCTTGAAAACTTGCCATAAAAGCTGTGAAGGCAGTTTTGGTCTCCTCATCTTGTAACAAGATGTTCATCACATCTTTTACCTTTGGTTGAACATTCGAACTTTGACTTTCTGCTTGATTCTTCAGATTCTGACTTTGAACTTGAGCTCTTGGTGGAGATTGAGGTTGAGAATAAGTTGGTGAACTTGGAAAGTATGATGAATCAGTATAAAAACTTGCGCCAACAAATAAATCGCCCTCTTCTTCAAACTTCGTTGTATCTTGTGCAAGAAAAGCATTATCCACTGTATTAGCAGGATTCACAATATATTTGTATTGTGCATGTGAACCAATTCTATCAGTGTTTCTAGAACCCTCATCAATCTCTACTTCCTCTATCTTTGCAATGAGCAAATCTAGATCCATCGGAAACTTCTCAGTATGTTTCAGTAAGGTCACAGTCTGTTTCCATGATGATGGAAGTGCACATAACAATCTGTCATTCAAATCTTGGAGATCTGTCTTTGCACTGGCATTTGACATTTCAGTAGTCAGATGAACAAACCTATTCATCATTTGGTGCACTGATTCTCCAGCAATGTGTTCAAATAACTCCAACTGTCTCTTCAACTTTTGTTTCTTGAGACTTCTGAGTTGTTCACCTCCTTCACAAATAGACTTCAAAGCCTTAAACAATGTGTAACCTGTTTGATAGGTGTCCAACCTTGACAGTACTTGTAGTGGCAATCCCTTGCACATCAAAGAATATGCTTTGCTATCATTCTTCACTTTCCTCAAATCTTCTGCTGACAAATTATCCTCTGGATAAGGTTCAGTAGAGTCTTTGGAGTAGGTACTTGCACTATCTGGAGCAGTCTGTGTAGGTATGTGAGGACCCTTGTCAATTGACTTCCAAAGATCATTGTCTATTGAACAGAGATGATGCTTTAGTCTAATCGTCCAATTCTTGAAATTTGCATGATTCACAAGTCTAGGAACACGGTTATCAGAATCATCATTAGGTGCCATTTTAACAATTATTAATTTTTTTTTTTAAATTTTAAAGAAAATATTTTTGGTTTTTTTTGTTAATTTTTGAAAAGAAACAATTAAAATACTAAAATAAAGACAAGTAATTAAAGACAAGATAAGAAAACAAGGATTAAAACAACTAAAATGAGTCACACGGCTGAACAGTGAAAGTCCTTCTTCACCCGGCTAAACAGTAGCTTTGTTCTTCACCCGGCAGAGAATAAGTCTTCACCCGTCTGAACAGTCTCACGGCTCAACAGTTGTAAGTCTTGGATTCTTTACCCGGCAGAACAGTTACCCGGCAACAAGAAATAACTTCACACGGCAGATAACTTGACCCGGCTTGAATCTTGACACGGCAAAAAGCTATACCCGGCTGAACAGTTGTCGATTACACGGCAGAGTTGTTTACCCAGCTACACAGTTGTTGATCACCCGGCTGAAAATGTTAATCACCCGGCGTAACAGTGTATCACCCGGCACAACAGTTGTTGATCCGGCTGAACAGTAACACTTTTTCCTCGTCAAATTCTTTACCCGTCTAGCACAAAATCCTTTACACGGCTGCACAGGACCTAATTGTTCTTCAATCTAAGTCCAAAGGAAATTGTCTAAGTCAAATATATCACCCGGCAAGTTAATCTTCAACCAAGTTCATACTGTTCATCATCTTCATCATGAGAATTTTTCTGGGTTTATCTATAACTTGTCCAATTCGTTCAAAATTCACACACAAGCTGTGAAATGGTCTGATTATCAATCCCTAATCTCAATCAATCCAAAACATGATCAAATTTTGATGAATTTGAGCAAAATTCGATCGAACAGTAACTTTTTCAATCTTCTTAATTCCTCAGATCTGATGATAATCTGATGGAATTTGCACAATCGTTGTGAATTAGGAGTGATTGCAATGATAAATCACAACTAAAAACAGCAACAATTCATTCAGATCATGATATTTGAGCAATATTGATGTGTTTGCTTGATGAATAGCGAAGAACACAATACCAACGGCTCTGATACCAATTGATAGGTTCAATTGGATTGTTAATATCGCTCAATGATCATAATAAATCATACACAAACACAGTTCAATCATAAACACAATTCATACTAATAATTCTCTTTTGTATATTGATGATCAAAGCAGATTTGTAGTACAAGTGCAGGAGAAAATAAATCACACACACTTAGTTCTCTCTCTAACGTGAATAGTGATCTAGCCTCTCTCCTCACACTCTCTCACTACATGCTTTTAAGCAACAATTACAAGTTTAAGGAATATAACAAAATAGACCCTAAACTATACATAAAATGTACAAACAAATACAAAGTAAATCTTAACTAGGAAATAGCCCTAACATACTTTTAGTGTTAGTGGTTAACATTTCTTGGCGTATGACTTTATAGTCTTAAATTTTGTATTGATGGGATGTTTCAGGGTTCGGAGACCATGGGTCTTTATGCGGTCTATCATCTGGTATTCATACATCTCAAAAGGGGGTATAAATATTCAATTAAAAGCTCAAAGAGCAAACCCTGCAATTAAGTTGCAAATCTAAGTCAATAAATTTGATCACAATGTGCTAAAAAGTACAAATTCACATTTGACATGATCAAACAACCCATTAGTCATATGGGGTCCCCTTGCTCGCATCCTAATAGCAATAAGAAACGGACCACAATGGACCGTTATAATTAAGCACACATATGAAGTCGTGCATAATCACGTATGGTGATGGATTTTGGGATATTGCTTAATAACGGGGGTATGCCATGTAATGGAGAACATTAGTTAGGAGTAAATTGAAAATTGAATTTATTTGATGTCACTTGTGAAATGAATAATAAGCAATGTTTTCAAAATTGCTTGAGTGTTGAATGTGCTTTAAAATGTTTTTAATCATTTAGTTATGAGGTTAAAGACAAGTTGGGGTGACTCGACCCAATAAAACCATGGAAATATTATTTATAAACTGTGGTCCACTCTAATTGAAAATCACTAAAGTTTTAGTCATTGTTACTAGTTTGAGTAAAGATTGGGGTATGAGTTGTAATTGTATAATTTTTAGTTTTTTGTTTTGATGTTTTTTGAGTCTTGAATCCCTGAGATATATATTTTATATAAATATTCCTCTTACTTTTTGGTTACTTTTGATTGAGTTTTACTCCTAATTAGTTCATGTTATTATTTTATATATTATAGGAGTCCATGAACGAAAATGGTGTATTTTATTTAAATTTGAGACCAACTAGCACTTAACGTTATATTGCTAAAGTAACTAAATGATTTACATGTTTAATCCGCTTGCATCATGTAATGGATGATTGAAGAAATACATGTTCAAAGTTAAACGCCATATGCCTTGAAAGTATAATTTAAAAGGGCCCGATACACTTGTGTAGAAGTCCACATGAGAAATAAATGTAATTACAAATTAAAAAAAAAAGACCTAGAACAAAGAAAGAAAAAAAAACTAAGTCGGCCATAAAAGAAAAGGGGGGAATAGTTTGTTTGAAACGGAAGAAGAAAAAAAATGAGCTAGCTAGCACCTTAAAAAGTCAACTATATCGATCGATTTGAATTAATTTATCAAGCTATCAGGCTGCTGAATTAATTTAAGTTAGCAAGCAGGCTGCTGAATTATAATTATTCTCTTTCGATGAACGGTAACTCTATTTATGTTTCGGTATTGGTTTGCTTTTCGAACATGTCTATAGGCTAAAGTTATGATAGGTTCAATTGGATCGTGAAAATCGCTCAATGATCAGAATAACATAAACACAAAACACAGTTTAATCATTAACACAATTCATACTAATAATTCTCTTTGTATATTGATGATCAAAGCAGTATTGTGATACAAGGTGCAGGAGAAAATAAATCACACACACAAGTTCTCTCTCTTACGTGAATATTGTGATCTAGCCTCCCTCCTCACACTCTCTCACTACATGCTTTAAAGCAAACAAATACAAGTTTAAGGAATATAACAAAATAGACCCTAAACTATATACAAACATATAAACAAAATACAAAGTAAATCTTAACAAGGAAATAGCCCTAACAGTACTCCCCCTAAGATTTATCTTTGAATCTTCAACAAAATCTTCAATCTTTTTCTTCTTTGTTCAGCATCAATCTCTTTCTACCAATCTTCCGGTTCATCTTTGACATTCAGCAGCTCTTTTCCTTTGTACTCTTCTTGTTCCTTCAGAGCTTCTTCTATACAGGACTTGAACTTTTCAGCAATTTTGGCTTGTCTCGGCATGGACTCATTTGTCAAAATTGGGCAGGCATTCATGCGTCTAAGTGAATCCAGATTTAAACCTGCAAAGTCAATATTAGCATAAAATTCAAACGGCATCTCTTTTCCTTTGACTTGCACCTCCAAAGTTCCTCTTCTAGATATCCTCATATACTCTATCTCTGGTAAATCAACCCTCACGAGATTAGAGTTCAGCAATGCCTTTCTCACTCGTATCTTTTCAGTTGCCGCAGCTATTACTTCAATCATCACAACAAACAACTTCCTATCAGCTTCAGCAAGTGCATCTTTACACTTCTCCATTCTGTAGCTTCTCAAAAAGTCTATGTACGAAGGATGTAGCAGCTTCAACTCAAAAGTACTAAACAATGTAATCATGTCTTTGTCCCAATCATCCAAATTCCGAACAAGCTTTAACTCGAAGGTTTCTTGATTATAGAAAACTCTAAGTATAGGCTTTGTCATTTGCGAACCATCTATCACCTTCAATCCAGGATTTGTCACCTTGTCAAAATATTCATCCGAAAATTCTTCAAGATACATATCTTCAGTCACAACCAATCTTTTCTTCTTTCTTTCTTTCTTTGCTTGCACATAAGCAGTATCTTCTTGTTGGCCTCGGAAATCAAGATACTTTGGTGGTCTAGCAATCCCGGCATCAAGAAGCATTGCACATTTATCACCACGCTCAGCATGCGTGTGATTTATCAACCTGAGTTTGTGCAGCTCCTTCAAATCCTGAACTTCCAACTTAAAAATGCTCGAGTAGTAATGGTATACGTCACATAAACCATTAACTCTCTTAATCATGAAAGCATCAAATACTTCATCGTATTTCCATGCGATTATCTTCACCTTCTTATTCTTCTCTGGCACAATCATAGAATCAAGCAACTCCGCAATCGACTGCCCCTTGCTCAGCAGTGACCTCACCACGTCACCTGCTGTGGCTGATTTATGCCATGACTCCCGAACATCCATCGGTATGTTGTAAGATTTAACTTCGCTTGGAAACATATCCATCAATTCGTGCCGTTTCTTGTGAGCATCTTCAGGTAAAGCCATCACCGGAAGTTCTTTTGGTCCAAGAACTTTATATCTCTTTGTTAGCTCGAAGTACTGGGGATTGTTGTAGTCCAAATAAAACATTCGGTTGTACATTTTCTCCGTTTTCATAAAACTAGTAACAATCTTCCTCAGTGATTCAGACTTCAACCTCTTCAAAGTTCTATATGGATAATTTCTCGAGCTCAGCCAACTACGCATATCAGTACTTGACATTTCTTCCGGATTTTGGTGATAAAGTTCAGTTGGAGGCAAGTCTTCTATGTTCAGACTTTCTTGCATTGGAGTCCATTCACCCATCTCAATGACAAACTCTTTCTTATCAGCAGCAGCTTTGTCTTGGGCAATCATGCATTTTTCATATTCTTCATTAATCTGGCTCACAGTCAACCCATTCAAAAACACAGCATTATACTTCATGTTTTCAAGGTAAGCAAATCTTTGATCCAAATCATCTGGAATCTCTTCAACAACATTCGCTTCTGGCTCAGCTTCATCTTCAGATTCAGTGAAATCAATATCGTCCAAATCATCCAACGCTTCAATCATAGGTGCATTGTCAGTTTGAACCGGCTCAAACTGACTTGCAACTTCAGGTATAGTTTCAGGCTTATCAACAGCTTCAGATTGAATCGGCTCAATCTGAACTGTTTCCTCAGACCCAACTTCCTTCTCACTATCTGAGACCTCAACTACTTCAGTGTCAGCTACAGATTCAGATTGAATCGGCTCAATCTGAACTGTTTTGGCAATTTCAGCTTCAGTCATAGTCTCATCGATTTTCTCAGACTCAACTACAGCTACAGATTGAATCGGCTCAATCTGCACTGTTTCATCCAGTTTTGCCTTTTTCGAACTACCTTCATCACCCATAATCTCTGGAACTGCATCTAGCTTCCTCTTTCCCTCAGCTTTGTCAGAGATGACAATTTCAGCAACAGCTTCATCGGGAATAATGATTGGTGATTCCACTCTTATGCCAATATTTGTAGTACCTCGTGCTCTAGTCAAATAAACTTTCGGTACTTGAGATTCATTCACTTCCACTACTTCATCTGAAAAATCTTTATCAGATGATGAGCCAGCTTTCTTCGGTTTTGTTTCCTCCAACCATTTTTCTAACATTTCTTTCTCAGCCTCCAACGTATTGCATTCAGCTTTCAGTTCAGTATAATCATACTTTAGATTCTCATGCTCCTCCTTCAGTTTTTCATAATCGTCCTTCAATTTCACATGTTCATCAACAAGCTTGACATGATCCTCATCCAACTTTTTGAAGATTTTCAAATTCTTATTATGAATATCCCAGTACTCATCAAATCTTTTCTTTTTCCTTTCATTAGAAGCTTTCAATAAGTCATTTGCTTCTATCAACTTTGCAACCATCTTCTCTAACTCGGCAATTCTTTTCTCCTTCTCATTTTCATCAATTTTTGACACAAAATTTGGTGAAGACTCCAAACTTTGTTCAATATTTTCTGCAATTTGGGATGATGTGGTGGGAATATCAACAATAGTAGGATCAGCAATGCCAGCATCAGCTTCTTCAACTATCTGTGCCATAGTTTCAGCTTCGGCCATTGCCTCCTGAGCAATCTGAAGTACATCTATCTCTTCAGGCTCTACAATCACATGCTCTTCAACTGGTTTCGACCTCTTTCTTCTAACATACTGAATGGAGATATCCTTTGAAATTTCAGCAACATCTTCTTCTTCAACAAAAGCAACCTCAACAGGTTCTTCTATTACCATAGGCTCAAAAACTTCAACATTCTCTACATCCAAATTCATTGGTTCGGCCTTTTCAACAATCTCTGCCTCCTCTGAATTAGATTCAGATTCAGCACCATCATTACCACCATCATCATGTTCATCATTACCATCACTATCTTCATCATTATCACCATCATCATTATCATCTCCTTCTTCATCTTCTGGATGACGAGCAAAGTACTCGTCATCATCTAACAGGTTATCAGGCACCTCATCCACTAGGTCCTGTGGATTAACTATCTCACCATTAGAAATATGATAATACACTCCTCCAACATCTTCTTCATTGTTGGCTATATCTCTCATATAGTCAAACAACTCTACATTAGGCACATTCCCGATACTCATCTTTCTGTAAGATAGATCGTTCATGTCCTCAGTGTATAACATACCTCCAGCATAACCTTCAGTTCTGATGATAGGATAGGCAATGTTGATCATCAGTTGTAAGAATCTTGGATACATAAGAAACTTAAACCTCTTGCCCTTCACCAAGTTAAAAACAAAGCCATTCATGATCCATCTCGACATATTAAATGGCTTATTCTCTGCTATGGCAACAATCGGTGATGCAATGTCTGATGGGAAATTATCAAAGCCTGCACTTCTCCTGGACATGCACTGTTGCACAACATAGCATAACAGCTTATACTTCTTTCCCAATTTTGCCCTATAAAACTGTGATTTTGGAAATATAGGTGGATGCCCCATATTAACAAAACACGATTTGCACTCGTCCATTGTCAACTCATCATTCATGCCAACCTCATCTTCATCTATTCTCAGGGCATTTCTGATAGCTTCTTCAGAAACTGTCAATACCATATCTCTAGTTATGTTGCCTCGAACAACAGTAACACCATTCTCTTCTCTAATGACTTCTGCTGTCCTCCAAAAACTTTTAATCAACCTTGCATATATGACCGGTTTGGCACACATAGCATACACATATTTGGTCCTTTTGATAAACTTGATCATATCTCTGTAACCTTCTGTTTCAGGGATAGATTCATCTAGAATTGCCACCAAATTGTGTTTAGGCTCAAACTTGAGATTCTCCATCTGGTAAAACACAAACAAACACAAAACAAGACAAATGTGTTAGATTCTTCATTAAAGCATATCAAAATCTTCATAAGTGTTTGAATAAAAGTTAGAAAGCAAAACATTCACATAATCATTTTAAATTCTAAATTGTTCTAATAACCTGATTTTCATCATTTTAATCAAACAACTTTGAATCTTAAAGATTATACTTCATGTTTCAATTTTAACAGTTAATCACTTAAGACATAATTTTTACAATTTTATGATGAAATTGTTTATCATGTTTTGGTTCAGTTTTAACAAGTATTGATCACTTTTAAACAGACATTTCATCATTTTGATGTTTAACTTTTAAGAGCTTCAAAGTTCATCAATGGCGATTTTAACAGTTGTCGCAATTTTAATTGATTCAGTTGATTTTAAGGTGTTTTGGTGCAAATGAGTGATTGATTGTTGATGATCGACAGATTTTAACCGTAAAACAACATTCGATTTTGGTTTTAACACACAGAATCAAAGTGTCGATTCAATGCTCAAAACACTGTTCATCATCTTTTTTTCTTTTTAACGGTTGATTTGCAGGTCTATCAAGGTCAAAAACACTAAATCACTACCTTATCCAATCGATCAACCTTGTCACAGAGCAAAACGATTGAATATGATAACAGACGATTTAAGTACAGAGTGTTTGCTTGAAAGTGAATGTGTGAAATGATAAGTGTTTGTGAAGAGGCGGGTTTTTGTATCGTCAAAAATTTCGGTCAAACCTAAGGTGCCGGGTCAACAAAATGGACGGGTAAACCTAAAAGGCCCAATAAGCTTTGCCGGGTCAAGTACTGTAGTGACGGGTCATGTACTGTAGTGACGGGTCAAGTACATAATGCAAGTCACAAACATATGAACAACACTTGACGGGTCAAACACTGTAGAGACGGGTAAGTCACTGTAGTGACGGGTAAAGGTTAGGAACAACTACACCTGATGGGTTTTATCAATCACCCGGCAGAATAGTAGTCTTTAAACATCACTCGGCAACCTTTCTTCATTACCCGGCAACACGGTTGCTTTCCTTCTTCATCCGGCTTGCTTTCTTCATCACCCGGCAACATAGTTGCTTTCTCTTTCACACACGGCATGCTTTTCTTCATTACACGGCAACACAGTTGTATCACCCGGCATGCTTTTTCTTCTTCACACGGCAACATAGTGACTCATTTACACGGCAAGATAAAAGACTTTTACCCGGCAGTATAGTGAACACTTATCACCCGGCAGATATTTATGACCTTCACCCGGCTGTATTTGACATGATCATTGCCCGGCTACACAGTAGTCATAATATCTTCACCTTTTTCTCAATCACCCGGCTTGTATCAAAATCACAACATTACCCGGCTGAACAGTATGTTCATTACCCGGCAGAACAGTTGTGTCTGATATCTTTGCCCGGCAATAACACTTTGCGATTTTTCTTCAGTTTTCTCGTCTGTTGACTTTTTCAACGTCATTTATTGCACCTGCAAACATTCTCCGACATATTAATTAGACAAGATATCCTTAAAAAGAATTTTGTCACATTAATTATCAAACAACATTAAACAAGACAATAACCTTAATTCCAATTAAATTCATTTTTCTTTTTCTTTTTCAAAAATGTTTTTGCATAACCAATTTTTCTATATCCCGAAGCAATTTCATAAAAACAATTTACAAGACCTTGGGTTTGTTTTTAACACTTCCAATACCTTTGCTTTTCATACCACATAATCTTGTTCATTCAAAACACACTTATTCAAAAGTATTGATTTTTGGATTTTTGTAGATATTTTTCTTCTTCAATTTATTCTCCCCCTAAACTTGAAATTTCTTGAAATTTTAAGTTTACAAGGATGTCGATGTGTCAATAAAGATTCCATATGCCTGCACACACAAAGCACACACATTAAAGTAAAGACATATGCAATGCAATGAATCATAATATCGCAGTGAGATCATACCACACATTATCTGAACATGTTTTGCAAGTTTTGAATAGACATTTGACTTATGCTTGATTGAGTGATGATATGAAAACATACCAATTAGCTCGAGTTGACACACTTACTTTTTCAGTATCATGATGATATTTAAGGTTCGATTAGTATGACTTATGTGACCCACATGTATACATATGTCAACATATTTCCTCATCAATCACTACATGAATGCATATTGCACAAACCCTGGTCACTTACAGTCATATACAGTGTGGAATCTGGGTTCTATTCGGATTTGGTCCACTTTGGGACTTCTTTTTAATTCCATCTTTGGGAATTTTTCTTTCCTATTGTTCCCCTTGGGAATCTTCTGAATTCCTTTTTGGAATTTTTGTTTGGTGTTGGTCCACATTTGGGACTCTTTTTGTTCCATTTTGGAATCTTTTGCTGCATCTTGAAGCTCAAAATAGACTTCGTGTGAGACTTCAGGTCTGTGGATACCACAACAAAGAAGCTCACGATGCGGTTCATCACACTGAATAGACTACATCGTTACCCGATCATGCACAACTATCATCACAGGCAATGTATCAAAAGATATATATCTAGACATGTATAACAATGGAACTTAACACAAAGATCATTAAGTTTATGTTTGTCAACAATCAACTTACTTTTTCAGTCTAATTGCCTGAGCTGTCTAGCACATCAATTAACATTCATCAGTCTTTATTAAAAATGATGTAACAAATAATGTCTAGTGTAACTATCATTTCTCACTTTGTGCAACATAGATTCTTATGACATGATATTTTCTTTTCTTTTTGCTTTTATATTTTGTTTTTGCTTTTCTATTTTCTTTTTCATGCACACACACAATGCAAAACATAAAATAAAAGACAACGGAATCACTACTTAACATCAACTTATAATATTTTTGGCTTTTATATTTTCTGATTTTTCTTTTTGTTTTTGAAAAATAGAATCAATCATGATTGATTAATCCTATGGATTGAATTAAAAATTCAAACCGGCCTGACAAAAATGATTTTGTGAAAAGATCTGCCAGTTGTTTGTCGGTATGAACTTTAATCAAAATTATTAAACCTTTTTCAGAGTTGTCTCTTAAAAAGTGATATCGAATTTCGATATGTTTGGTTTTTGAGTGTTGAACAGGATTAGCAGTAATAAACATAGCAGCAGTATTGTCTATGTAAATAGGAGTTTTTAGAAAGTTAAACCCGTAGTCCAGCAATTGGTTTTGTAACCACAAAACTTGAGAACATCCTGCAGATGCAGCGATATACTCTGCTTCAGCTGTGGATACAGAAACGTTGGTCTGCTTCTTGCATTGCCAAGAGACAAGCCTAGGACCCAGAAATTGACAGCCACCAGAAGTCGATTTCCTGTCAAGAGCACAACCACCAAAATCACTGTCAGAATAGCTATATAATTCAAAATTTCCTTCGTAAGGATACCATAACCCAAGATTCGGTTTCCCTTTAAGATATCTGAATATACGCTTCACAGCAACAAGATGCGACTCTCTCGGATCAGACTGATATCTGGCGCACACACAAACAGCGTACATGATGTCTGGTCTTGATGCAGTAAGATACATCAGAGAACCGATCATTGATCTGTATAGTGTTTGATCAACTGCTTTGCCCTTTGGATCCGGTTGAATCTTGCAGTTAACATCAGATGGAGTTCGAATAGACTGACAATCTTGCATCTTTAATTTCTTCAACAACTTCTCAACAAATTTTGATTGATTGATGAAAATTCCGTCAGCTGATTGTTTCACTTGTAATCCAAGAAAGAAGTTAATCTCCCCCATAGAACTCATCTGGAATCTAGACTTCATGATTTCTTCAAATTCTTTGCACATTGACTCACTGGTTGATCCGAAGATAATATCGTCCACATAAACTTGAACACACAACAAATCATCATTTTCCTTCTTCATAAACAAAGATGGATCAATCTGACCTCTTGTAAATCCATGTTCTAGTAAATGCTTGGATAATGTCTCATACCAGATTCTTGGAGCTTGATGTAGCCCGTAAAGTGCTTTACTCAACTTGTATACCCGATGAGGATAGTCAGGATCTTCAAAACCCGGAGGTTGTCTGACATATACGTCATCTGTAATCGGCCCATACAGAAAAGCGCCTTTAACGTCCATTTGGAATACTTTAAACTTCATGAAGGAAGCATATGCAAGAAAGACGCGTATGGCTTCAAGTCTTGCGACCGGAGCGAACACCTCTTCGTAATCTATGCCTTCTTCCTGAGTGTATCCCTGTGCAATGAGTCTCGCTTTGTTTCTCACAACAATGCCACGTTCGTCTGGCTTGTTTTTGTACAACCATCTTGTACCAATCGCATTCTCTCCTTCAGGTAAGTCCACTAACTTCCAAACTTCCTGTTTGCGAAACTGAAGTAATTCCTCTTGCATGGCTTCAATCTAACTGTTATCTTGCAACGCCTCTGAAATGTTCTTTGGCACCACTTGTGATAGAAAACATGAATAAAGACAGACATTTGCTTGCTCAGTCTGACTTCTTGTAGTTCTCTGATTCAATGGCCCAATAATCTGAGAGACAGGATGTTTCTTGTGAATTCGATGAATTGGTATGTCACCTCCTTGCACTTGACTCTCCAGATTAGAAGTATTCAGATTTGGTAGATCTTGTAGAATGGAAGAAGTATGCGGTGTGAAATTCGGGACTTGATCCGGTGAATTGATGAAGTAATCAAATGATTCTGGAACAACTTCAACATTCGGATCTGATGATGGTTGATTCTGAACAGATCCACCATCATTAGGAGACACTTGCGGATTCATATCTTCTTCAAGATTATTTGATTCTTGATCTTCTTGCGAACCAGAAGGACCCGGATCTTGACTGGATTTGACATGATCAGGATTGTGAAAAGACATGAATGGATATTCTGAGTTGAGATTTCCATCCTCGTCATTATCAGAATCGTCACTAAAGCATCCTAAGTCGCCTGATTCCTTGTTTGTTTTTCCTGAAAAATCAAATAAGTTAGAATTGAAAGATTTCGATAACGAATCTAAATCAAATAACCATTCGGGACCATGAGCCACTAACGGAAACGAATTTTCTAAAAACTTGACGTTAATAGTTTCAATAACAGTATTTGTTTTGCTATTAAAAACCCGATAAGCTTTAGAAACAGACGAATAACCTAGGAAAAATCCATCGTCAGATTTTGACTCAAATTTCCCGAGATGATCATTTAAATTTAGAATCGATACAGGACAACCAAATGCTTTCAAGTAAGAAATATTTGGTTTTCTTCCAAATAACAACTCATAAGAAGTTTTCTGTTTATCTTGAACCAATAATGTTTTATTTTGTACAAAACACGCAGTAGCAATAGCTTCGTCCCAAAAAGTGATAGGGATTTTGGCATCTGCGAGCATGGATCTTGCTGCTTCAATTAGTGTCCGGTTTTTCCGTTCCGCAACCCCATTCTGTTGAGGTGTTCTTGGCGCACTAAATTGTCTAGCAATTCCTTTTTCTGCTCAAAATACATCAACATTAGTATTTTTAAATTCAGTTCCATTATCACTTCTTAAAATTTTAACTTTGCATTCCAATTGATTTTCAACTTTGATGATAAATTCTTTTAATAATTCAGCTGTTTCAGATTTAGCATGCAAAAATAAACCCAAGAAAATCTAGTGAAATCGTCAATAATGACAAAACAGTAAGACTTCTTTCCGATGCTTTGCACATTTGTTGGTCCAAAAAGATCCATATGTAGCATCTGCAAGGGTTTTGAAATGGAGTTTTCTTGCTTGGACTTAAAAGACATGCGATGCTGTTTTCCCTTCAAACATGCTGGACAGAGATCAGTTGTGGAGAATTTCTTCGATGGGATTCCCACAGCGTGATTTCCGGTAACCAGACGGTTCATGTTTCTGAAGTTTGAATGGCCCAGCCGTCTATGCCAAAGCTGACTCTCATCATTTGAAGCATGAGCAATGAGACAGGTTGTTTCGGTTTCAGCGTCAATCTGCGACATATCTAACTTGTATACATCACGATCTCTTGGAGCTTTCACCACTACCCATTCATTGTCAATCTTGAAACCTGGTTTAAGAATATAACAGAAAGAATCATCAAAAAGAGTTGAATAAGATTTATCACAGATTTGAGATACACTTAGTAAATTAAAGTTCAACTGTGCACAGTAGTTGACTTTATCAAAACTAATGACCCCATTCGAAACAGTTCCTTCTCCTGTGATTTTACCACCCGCATCACCTCCAAATGCAACGTGTGTACCATTTTTCAGCTTGAAATCCTGAAGCAAGGCATGGTTGCCTGTCATATGCCGGCTACACCCACTATCAACGAACCATGAGTTGATAGGTCTTCTTGGGCGCACCTGCATTTCAACAATTACTTAGTTAGTTTGGTCAACCCAGGCCCACACGGTCTTGGGTTTTCCGAATCTATCTGCAATAGTAACTTGTTGATATTGAACGTTTTGAAAATTTGTTTCATTTAAGAGATTTTGATGCTGATAACTATTGTTTCGCCCATTGGCGTTTATTGATTGCTTTCTCCTCAAAGCACTAAACCTTTCCTCTAGCTTAGGATCAAGGTTATTTTCAAACTTTTGATTTCTAACCATCAAAGCTCTTGGCTTAAAATTATTAACCTGCACATTTCTTGAAAAGTTAGAAACAGAATTGTTTCGATTGAAATTTCTCAAAACAGGAGAATGACTTTGATTCATATTTTGAAGACCAAATGATTGATTTCTTTGAAATTTTGAAAACGGAGTCATTTCTCTTGTTGAGTTTGATCGAAAGAAACAATCCTTTGTGTCATGGTTTCTTCTCTCACAAATATCACAAAATTTGTTAAAATAACATTCTTCTGAAGAATGATTTCTTTTGTCACAGAAACTGCAGTACCTGTTAAAGAAAACATTCAGCAGTTGCATGATTATATCTATCACAAATTTCACAATGTTTCTTGCTAATCCTAAAGAGCCGATTGTTAACTCTTGATGTTGAACCAAAACGTGATTCATTATCATGGTTGTTCGGTTTTAGATTAACGCTTTTCTGTGGAGTCTTTGTTTGTGATTTTGATTGCATGGGACTTTGGTTCGATTTTAAATTGTTCTGTTTGGTCACCTTTTTGGATTCAATTCTCTTATCATTAACAGCGGAAGACTTAGGACCTGAACCTGTTTTCAGACCAGAGTTAGATTTGATTGGAGAATTGATTGGTTTACCATAAGATCCATTTAAATCAAACGTTCCTGCAGACACAAACTTGATGTTTTTACCTTTTGACACTTTCTTGGCAGGTTTAACTTTGTCAGTTTTAACACTTTGAACTTTGGTGTTATCATTCGATTTTAAGACACTTTTGCCTTTTGATTCTTTTGTTTCAAATTGATTGTTCATTACTTTCGATTTCTGCTTCTTTGCAGTTGAAACTTCAGCCTTCTTCACTTCTTGCTTCTTGATCAACTAATCAGCAACTTGCGCCTTTTGTTCCTTCTTCCACCTGATGTATTCAGGATCATTGTATCCTGAAAATTCACCTTCTTCCTTCACCGTTTCTGGCTTCGGATTCAGTTCCGGATACTCAACAAGTTGAATCAGAACAGGCTCTAATTTGTTATCAGACTTGTTGCTTGCTTCATCATCAGCTTCAGTTGTCATTCCATCTTCTTCTTTCAAACTTTCAATCAGCACCTCAGATCCTTCGGACTCGTATTTACTTCTTTGAATTTCTTTGAATTTACGTTCATTTTCAGGTAATGATCAAATTCATTAAAGTTTTCCGGTAAGGTTTGAGTGATTGAATTTGGCATTGGTTCATGAGTAAAACCCAACCCGATTTTGGTTTTGTTACCTCTTTCTTTGATGAGTTGTTTGACCATGGTTTTACAACTTTTAACCTTTGTTAATTCAACTTGAGTGACAGCATGTGCGACTTTTTCTTGTTCAAAGTTCTTTGTCATTTCTTCAAGTTGTTTGGTTACCAATTCTAGTTCTTTTAAAGTTTTGTTCCATGATTCTTTAAGTGACAAAATCTTCTCATCAGAAATTTTATGATCAATTTTAAGTTGTTCATGAAGTTTTTCATGTTTACTTAATTTGTCACCAATTTTAAATGAATGAGTTCGATAATGTTCTACTTGTAGAATGCACTGTTCAGAACACAACCTTTCTTTCACATCAGCAGGTAATGGAACATAGTTAGGGGGTAAGTCATTACTAACCTTTGGTTGTTCAGTAGAAGATGAAGATTCATTTGCAGTAGCCATCAGCGCAACTTCAGATTCAGTTTCTTCAGTAGGATCAGACTTTGCACTCCAGTCATAATCTTTAGAATCTTCACTCACATCTTCAACCATTTTTCCATCCCCTTCTTCAGACCAGTCTTCTTCGATTTCACATACCAGCGCCAAACTTGACGTAAGATCAGACGTGAATTGTTCTGCATATGCACTCAATTCATAACCATCTTTTACACTCACTACCAGTGCCTTTGTTTGGTCTTCTGGTTTCTTTCCTTCATCTTTCAATTCCGGCATGGGAAGACTTTGGTATGGTTTCTGAAAGTAACGTTGATTTCTGCTTTGGTAGCTTGAAGACTGTTGTGAGCTTTGACCTTGACCTTGATTGCTTGAACTAGCTTGGTCATTGAAATTTTGATTCTTGGGAGCTTTGCATTCTCTTGAGAAATGACCATACTGGTTACAGTTAAAACATCTGGCCTTTGATTTGTCAAATCCAACTGTCTTGTTTGCATGAGGTTTATAACTTCGGTTAACATATGCATGCTTTTGTGTTCGATATGCAACCATAACCATTTGCCAATTAAGATCCATTTCCTCAACATCAACTGGATCCATCTCAAATAAGTCTTGAAGAACCACGTCCATTTGACTTAAGTGACTTCCTTGATATGCCTGGAAACTTGCCATAAATGCTGTGAAGGCAGTTTTTGTTTCGTCATCTTGCAACAGAATGTTCATTACATCTTTCACCTTAGCTTGAACATTTGAATTTTGACAGTCTACTTGATTCTTCAGATTCTGATTTTGAACTTGGGCTCTTGGTGGAGATTGAGGTTGAGAATAAGTTGGTGAACTTGGAAAATATGCTGAATCAGTATAGGAACTTGCACCAACAAATAAATCACCATCTTCTTCAAACTTCATTGCATCTTGTGCAAGAAAAGCATTCTCCACAGTATTGGCAGGATTTACCACATACTTATACTGAGTTTGTGAGCTTGATCTATCAGTATTTCTTGATCCTTCATCAATCTCAACTTCTTCAATCTTTCCAATAAGCAGATCTAATTCCATTGGAAATTTCTCAGTATGTTTCAACAAAGTAACAGTTTGCTTCCATGATGATGGTAAAGCACATAACAAACGATCATTCAAGTCTTGAAGTTCAGTCTTCACTCCGAGGTTTGACATCTCAGTAGTTAAGTGAACAAACCTGTTCATCATCTGGTGCACTGTTTCTCCATTAATATGCTCGAACAACTCCAATTGCCTTTTCAACTTTGATTTCTTCAAACTTCTCAATTGTTCTCCTCCATCACATATCGACTTTAAAGCTTTGAAACATGTATAACCAGTCTGATATGCATCCAATCTAGACAGAACTTGAAGTGGTAGTCCCTTGCACATTAAAGAATAAGCCTTGCTATCATTCTTTACTTTCCTCAAATCTTCTGCTGACAGATTATCTTCTAGATAAGGTTCAGTAGAGTCTTTGGTGTAGGTACTTGCACTGTCTGGAGCAGTCTGAGTTGGAATATGAGGACCCTTTTCAATTGACTTCCATAGATCATTGTCAATGGAGCATAAGTGATGTCTCAGTCTGATTGTCCAATTCTTGAAATCTGCACGATTCAAAAGTCTAGGCACACGGTTATCAGAATCATCATTAGGAGCCATTTTTAACAATTTTTGAAGAAAATATTTTTGGTTTTTGTTAGTTTTTGAAAAAGAATGATTAAAATACTAAAATAAAGACAAGAAATTAAAGGCAAGATAAGAAACAAGTATTAAAAACAACTAAAGTGAGTCACACGGCAAAACAGTGAAAAATCCTTCTTCAACCGGCTAAACAGTGTCTTTGTTCTTCACCCTGCAGGAAAAAGTCTTTACACGGCCAAACAGTTACCCGGCTCAACAGTTGTAATAGTTTTGTTCTTCACCCGGATGAACAGTTACCCGGCAATAAGAATAAACTTTGACACGGCAATAATCTTTGACCCGGCAGAATCTTGAAACGGTAAAAGCTTTGTCCGGCTGAACAGTACTCGATCACACGGCAGTTGTTGATCACCCGGCTACACAGTTGATGATTACCCGGCTGAATTTTTCTTAATCACCCGGCGTAACAGTGTATTACCCGGCACAACAGTGTTTGATCCGGCTGAACAGTAACACTTTTTCAATTCAAATTCTTCACCCGACAAGCACAAAATCCTTTATACGGCAAAACAGGACCTAATTTGTTCTCCAATCTAAGTCCAAGGAAATTGTCTAAGTCAAATTAATCACCCGGCAAGTTAATCTTCAACCAAGTTCTTACTGTTCATCATCTTCTTCATGAGAATTTTCTGGGTTTTGTCTAAAACTTGTCCAATTTGTCCAAAATTCACACACAAGCTGTGAAACACTCCGATTAACAATCCCTTATATCAATCAATCTGAAACATGTCCAATTTTTGATGAATTTATGAAAAATTCGATCGAACAGTAGTTTCTTAATTTCTCAGATCTGATGATGATCTGATGAAATCTGCACAATCGTTGTGTATTGAAGTGATTATGATGATGAATCACAACTAAAAACACTAACAATTCATTCAGATCATTGTATTTGAGCAATTTTGATGTGTTTTTGCTTAAGAACAGCGAAGAACACAGTACCAACAGCTCTGATACCAATTGATAGGTTCAATTGGATCGTGAAAATCGCTCAATGATCAGAATAACATAAACACAAAACACAGTTTAATCATTAACACAATTCATACTAATAATTCTCTTTGTATATTGATGATCAAAGCAGTATTGTGATACAAGGTGCAGGAGAAAATAAATCACACACACAAGTTCTCTCTCTTACGTGAATATTGTGATCTAGCCTCCCTCCTCACACTCTCTCACTACATGCTTTAAAGCAAACAAATACAAGTTTAAGGAATATAACAAAATAGACCCTAAACTATATACAAACATATAAACAAAATACAAAGTAAATCTTAACAAGGAAATAGCCCTAACAAGTTATTAAGCCGCTTAGGTTATTGATGAACCGAATGTTTTATGTTTGATCTTTTGTGGTTATATTTTTTATTATGGATTATATGCTTTAAGTAAAGGTTTAGTTTTAATTTTTGATGCATATTGTATATTGGAATTGGGTTAATTAGTCTTATTGTTTCACATGATTCTAGTTGAACGTCTTTCATATAATAGAATTGTGTTTAGGTCATTTACTTTGAGTTCTTGATTATTTGTGGTTAATTTGCAATAAAACTATAGGAACGATATTGCTAGTTAATTTAATGAAAACGCGAAGCTAAGCTAAATATGCGTGAAGTGATGGGTTATTGACAAGTCTTTTTTGGTTAAATTACTAGATTTAGATTTTCATGAGAAGTCCATATAGGTTTCATTTGTCAAACTTGGTTATCGAGTCAAACAAGTAAATTAAACTGTCTTTGATTTCCAATGTTGTGAGGTAGGATGTCACTCTAATGACACTTAGTCATAATTTGATTAGACAACTGTGAAGAAGTTTAGTCTACAAAACTGGCAATTGTAGTAACTTATTAGAAACCTGTAGGTGTCTTCTCTAAAAGGGTCGAGGGTCCTATTAGTGGTTCCTTTATGAATACATTAAGATCCCAGCTCCATAACTATAAATTCCATTTGAGTGATAAGTAAAATGACGGGGATTCTAGCCTAGGTGGTTTAGCTCTTTTATCTTATTTCTGGTCGTCTTATGTTTCACTTTCGTCATTCTTGTTAATTTAAAGTGACAATTAGGTTAATTAGACAAAACCCCTTCAAGCAAATAAAATAAATACTGTAATTAATTAAGTTAGATTGAGTTAGTTAAACGTAGTTATATAGAGTCTTTGGGATCGATCTCGGACTTACTTAGGCTATTCTACACTCGATCGTTACACTACCGGTTGTGTGTTTAGGTTAGTTTAGAGAGTCCTAGTTTATAAATATTAAAACTGAGGGTGTCTAAATTGTAGTTAAATAATATATATATATTAGCACGCATCACTGACTTTTAAAAAAAATAGGTTTACGGTTTGTATGGGCTATGATATGGGCAGAGACTTGGATAGCTGGTGGGCTGAGATGTGACACCCGGCAAATTTCCAGGTCAATATTCGTACTAGCTTAAACGTGCATAATTTTTTAAATGCGTCATTTAACTTAATTATAAAAATTAAGGTGTTATTAAAGTTAGATAAGCCCATTTTGTGCATTGTTTTGCAGTTTGTGATTTTTGAAATTTCTTAACCGCGCAGCGGATAAATACCCGGTAATGAACGTTGGTGATTGCCTTATAAATGTTAACAGTTTAATAACTGATATAATGCTCAAAATAGCATCAAATAATATATTTTGGGTGTGTCTAAGTGAAAATATAATAAAAACTAAAAGCGATGTATTTTATCCGATGTTTTTCCGGTTATCGCGTGTGTTTCAGTTTTTGCCCGGTTTCACCACCAGTAAAATACTTATTAATATATTTTTACTATTTTAAGTGTGAAAAATTAATATTTGAAATGTTATGGTATAAAAGTATTAAAATTTGACAAGACTTGAAAAATTATTAGTGATATAAGTGTGTAATGTTCATAAATAAAAATTTTATAAAAATCCTTTTTTTTATGACCGCCCCCTCCCCCTAGGCCCTAGCATAAACCTTGGTTCATGTGATGCTTAGTGAAGTGGAGAAAATATATCTAGGTCTTGACAAAATCTTTTCCCAACACCACACTCCAACTATCACCACTTCAACACTCCACTCTTTCTTTCTTCCTCTTTCAAAACCAACCCAACACCCCCACACCCTCAAAAATCTCAGCCATAACACTTTCAACACTCTCCACAATCATTTCTTGCACCTTGTTGCAAAATTTTGTGTTTTTGGTGGTCTTGGAAGCAAGTAGGTGTATCCAAGAGGTGTTTAAAGATCAAAATCCTTCTTCTTCATCTTTTTCTAGTGTTCATCATCAAGGGTATGAACACTTTTCATTTTGATTTTTATGGTTTGAATGTATTCAAGATTGTGTTCTTGAAGTGTTGTTCACCAAACCTAAAACCAAAAGATGAATGTTTTTTAAATGGAAATGGGTTTTCAAAATGGATGTGTGTGTGTATTGTGTCCGTATGTATTGTGACACCCCGCCCGGCGGCGGAAACACCGGGCTGTCATTGGAATTGGATATCAATAGTACAAAGCACATGGCACACTAAAATCATATTTTAATAACATTAATGTAGTAACTGTTGTGACATAAATAAGGAATAAATAGTCATAAATTCAGAAATAAGACCGACAATCAAAGTAATTTATTGTTCAATTATTCTAAGTCCGATAGGCATCCTATGTCTTGAAGGTATAAAACGCTCAAACACCACCTGAAATATGTAAAAATAATGTTAGCTAATCAAAGCTAGTGAGTAAACCACAATTGATATATAGTAATTAAGAAATCCGAGATCATCATAATATGCTGCGCAATCTTACATGCATAGCTATTTCATCATATTACTCAACCTTTGACCATAGAACACATGAACACATTGAACACCATCATTGTATAGCAACTTGTAATCATTTGTCATGAGGAACCAACTCATGGTGCAATTAGTGATAACTGTCATTTAACCGTCATTTAACCGTCTCGAATGTAAGTTATCAAAAATTGTTTTAGCATCGAAGGGACATAGTAACATAGCAACAAGTATCACAGTATAGTAACTAGTAACCATTGAATAGAATCGCCGGGTTTAAATCACCTATCGATGTTTTAAAGTGTAGGTGGGTTTGTCAGACCATTAGCGCTAACATTGTACCGGTGGAAATTACAAGTAATATACTACTTTAAACTACCACATAAGATTGCATCAAGCCGCGAACTAGATTAACATATTTAATGATCTCATTTGAAAATAGAAACAAAGAAACGAAAATCGAAAGCATTGTATAGTAATGAACATATTTCAGCCCCAAAATGTAATAGTAAAAAGGGGAGTGAATTTACTCACCTTGAAATGTGAAAGTAACCGAAACAATAGAAACGCAACAATAACGAACCGAGGGTTGCCCAAATATTAGTATCACCTAATTAATTGGGAAAAACCCTAACTTAGAAACGAAACAATAATATAGCAACAAGAATCAAAATCTGAAATCTAGGGTTTCGGATTTGGGATTTAGGCTTTTAAATTTACAAATTGAGAATTAGGGTTTCCAAGTACAATTTGAGCATAAGGGTTTTAAAGTACGAATTTGAGAATTTATACGAAACGTCAGTGTATTTTTGTATTAAATATATTTTACAATAATCAATTTTAGTATTTTTCTTTAAATACTATTTGTAATAAACACTTATAAATATGTAACATTTATTTGTATATATGTATTAAAATTTATATGTTTTTAAGCTTTAAAATATATATTTAACTTAAAATAAGTTATTTAGGTTATTTAGAAAATATGATTAAGTGTTTAAAGTGTGTAAAAAAGAGTTTTAATGAAAATATGGGCAGGGGGACTCGAACCTGTGACCTCTGCGTAAAGAACAACCAGCCATAACCACTAGACCAGATGCGTTTTTTGTTAACTAATCTGTTTTTAAATTCTTTTAATCTTTAATATCTGACCAAAACCCAATTGTAAACACAAGCCCTAGAAATAAGAATCCACCAATTCATTCAATCCTGTTAATCAAATCCAAATTGATCATAGGGCTTTAAATCCCCATGATCTCAGGATCATTTTGATATATAGAACATACTTGTTAGTGAAGGTTTGATACGGGTTCGAATGGGATGAACAAGTCGACTGATCTTGATTGATTTCGCACAAATCTGGAATAGATAACATGAAATTGATTGATTAGGGAGTTGTAGATCATCAAGAGGATTCAAACGGGTATAGATATTACGTGTAATGGTGCTTGGAAGGTGGATATCACTTAAGTCGCCGGAAACAGGGTTCGGTCGACCAATTTGTTAATTGCAGCAAACAAATGAAGGTTTTTGGAGATTTAGGAGTGTTAGTCGGTCGATAATGAGTGGTTTGGGAATGTTTAATTGTTGATTACGGTGGCAAATATGGAAATGTGGTTTTCGAATTGAATCATAATCAATCCGAGCGTGAAACAAGCTATACACGCGGCTTTTAGGTGATTAAAAGTTTTCCAAACATGCTAGGAGATGATTTTGGAAGGTTTTTGGTTGATTGGAATTGTCAAAACGCGTAAAGTTGGCTTCGCCGGAGGTTGCCGCAGCTCGGCCGGAGTCGGTCGCCGGAAATGCGGGTTAAACAGGGGCTGGGTTGGGTGAGTATAATAAGTTATATAAACAGTCCCTGGCGTTTGTGTTGTGTTTATTTTTTTGTTTAATAACTCTAGTTTAAGTTTTAAAAGTGACAATTTTGACCCAAAGTTAATTTATAAGTTATACTAAGTAACAAGTTTAACTATATTAACTTGTAATGTTTATATACGTGACGTTTCATTATTATTAACTCGTTTTTTTTACGTTAAAAGGTTATTTGAGACCATAATAGTTTTAATCTTTACAAAAATCTATTTTAACACATAATATATACTTATCTATATATTGTGGCGGTATAGATTTTATAATTAGTAACTAGATTGAACTCGTTGATTAAAAGTTTATTAGATAGATATTATAGATGGAAAATAACGTAACGTTCAATCAGATTTATATATTTATATATTTAATATCAAAGCGTTACATTAAAAGTAAAATAAATACAAATACATTAAAATAGATAACTTCGGATTCGATTCGGGTATTCGGGTCCGAGTTTTGGGGCAGATGTCACAGTCTCCCCTTCTTATAGAAATTTCGTCCCGAAATTTTCTCAAACCGAAGAAGAAGATGAAACAAAAAGATGCGGAGATTAAGCTTTCATTTGGATCCTCACGTTTACAATCTTTTGATAAACTTTGAACGTGACACATAAATACTAGCTTTGTAGTTATTATTATGAGAGAATTTGATCCATAGGAGATTAATATTTCGATTGAAACATGATTTTAAATAATCGAGATTAAGAGGTTATTTATTTTTAATTTACAATTGAATAGAGTTCGGTTGAATTTATTGTATGGAGATTCGAATAAGAGTTAACTGCTATTCATAAAGGAATGAAATTTCAACTTGTGAATAAAATATTTTAAGGAAATAGATTTAGAATGGTTTAAATAAAGGTCGGAAATAATCATGATTAATAGAACGGATGAAACGGATAAAATAACTTTATGTATAGTTAAACGAATTAGACGTTGTTAGTAAAGTGTGTAAATGAGTCAAGTGAAAAAAAGATGATTAAATATGACACAACTACACAAGACAAAACTTACTATGGTTCCATGCACCAACTTTCATAATTCCGTGTGCACCCGTAATTACTTCAGATTTTGCATGGGCTCCACAGTTCATTTGACCACGTGCGAGTGAGAAGTACACAAAAAAAATGTTTTTTTTTTACTTAAAGGATAAAAATGATACACATAGGTTCCAAATCATAATTAATAGCATTTAGTTCATGTGAAGTATAGCTTAAGAAAATTGATGATTCGAGAGAGTTGAGTTTATTAGGTGGTCACTGGCTCACTGCTCTTGTAAATAGTTTTGTTGACCCACACAACTAATTAAATTCGAGTACCGAAATTGTAACAACTTAAGTTTTTTTTTTTTTTTTGAAAACCCACTTTTCGGTGAGATTGTAGAGGTCATTTGATATTAAGTTCATAAGTATTCATTTATAGTTCGGATGCATAGATTACCCGATTCATATTGGATTCGATTTTTAAAACGTTTAAGTTCATATAACAAAAGCTCTTAGGTAAATATTGGTTATGGAAGTAAACGTTATTATAAGAGATGTCATTGTTTCTTTATAATGTGGTTTTAAAAGAAAATTACATAGTTAATAAATGTATAAAAAGCTGAAGGTTTTAAATCTTTATCATAGATAAGGGGATTGATTTGAAAATACATAAATGACACAGTCTAAGTTTTAAGTACCCGATATTAGAAAACATATAACATGGTGCTTGTGGCAAGTCTTTGTATCATAATTGAGAAGATGTGATAATGTTGTGTAATCATTAAAATAACCAATCCCTTTTAAAGAAATCAATTTTTTTTATTTCTTTTAGAAGATAAGGAAATCATTCATTTTTTATTCTTAATACAATTAACTATCGGTTGGTAGTTTTAAAAAAAACCGTTGATAAAACATAGTATACAAAGTTTACACTTAAAACACGTTGGGTTTGAATGAGATTATAGAAACGAGATGTATAGAATTTTATTAGTGATCATATATACAATTGAAATGTTTTAGTTCATTGAGTTTAGGAATAGATGTGTAGTGAGTTCACGTTAAGTTTTGGAAGACGAATTAAATGGCGGATTAGAGATTGGATTAGAATCTTATAATTAGATGAGTAGTTTAGACAACATTTGAGATCAAGTTGAGGTGCTTTGGTGGTAAACGTTCGATTTGTAAATCAAACGAATGCTTTGACATAATTAAGTAGTAAATTCGTTACGGGATTTCAGGATTCAAGAATAAGGTCTTTAATATGAGATTCGATAATTAAATTGAGATTAGAAGTATACCATAGATTTGATATTTGGTATTTGTTTTGAAGTTTTGATATTTGGATTGAGGTGAGTCAATATATCTTAGTTTTGATTTAAAATATTTGGGTTACGATGGTATTAGCGAGTCGTTCACGTCTTGTCGTCATTCTATAAGATAAGGTAGAAAAAGAATTTCATAAGACATAAGAAATTTTTTTTTGGATAACATAATTTGTAATAGAATTTTGGATTGGATAGAAATGATAGTTGTACTTTGAATTTCATAGAATTTTTAGAATACATAACATAGTAATCACTTTGAAATAATTGAAATGTAAATAAGCAAACTTAGAATAACATTTGAAATAGTATAGAAACCCATTGAAATAATTTGAAATCATAGAAAATGAAAATCATAGAATCCATAAATAAATAGAATTTGAAGGCTTAGGAATGTGTCTGGGTTTTGGACACTTAAGACTTATCAAAGTGTTAAGTTTGTTTTCAACGTATTCAAGAAGGCGTGCTTTAGCCTATAGGGTCACACTCATCTCGTCCATCCCCAGGTAAGCATACAGATCTCTTAAAGAGGTTTATACGAAATGCTTTGCCTTAGACAGGATGTCCGTGATACAGGTATTCCCCCTTCCGGATTGCACACGTTCTCACGTTTCAAACTTACTTAAGACGATGACGAGATTCCACAAAGAGAAGATCCAAATCATACAGACGAGTCTCTTGTAGCTCCTTCGCGAAATCGGATAAGAAATGAGATTAAGAAAGACATAGAAAGGTTCGTAGAAAGAAAAATAAATAAGTTCAAAAGATTTCCTAATTACATCTATTTGCACTAAGGACTCTTAGGTTATAGTCTAGGTCGGTGTGTTTCTAATACCCTATCCTAGTTCCCTATAACCATGGCTCTGATACCAAACTGTGACACCCCGCCCGGCGGCGAAAACACCGGGTTGTCATTGGAATTGGATATCAATAGTACAAAGCACATGGCACACTAAAATCATATTTTAATATCATTAATGTAATAACTGTTGTGACATAAATAAGGAATAAATAGTCATAAATTCAGAAATAAAGACCGACAATCAAAGTAATTTATTGTTCAATTATTCTAAGTCCGATAGGCATCCTATGTCTTGAAGGTATAAAACGCTCAAATACCACCTGAAATATGTAAAAATAATGTTAGCTAATCAAAGCTAGTGAGTAAACCACAATTGATATATAGTAATTAAGAAATCCGAGATCATCATAATATGCTGCGCAATCTTACATGCATAGCTATTTCATCATATTACTCAACCTTTGACCATAGAACACATGAACACATTGAACACACATTGAACACCATCATTGTATAGCAACTTGTAATCATTTGTCATGAGGAACCAACTCATGGTGCAATTAGTGATAACTGTCATTTAACCGTCATTTAACCGTCTCGAATGTAAGTTATCAAAAATTGTTTTAGCATCGAAGGGACATAGTAACATAGCAACAAGTATCACAGTATAGTAACTAGTAACCATTGAATAGAATCGCCGGGTTTAAATCACCTATCGATGTTTTAAAGTGTAGGTGGGTTTGTCAGACCATTAGCGCTAACATTGTACCGGTGGAAATTACAAGTAATATACTACTTTAAACTACCACATAAGATTGCATCAAGCCGCGAACTAGATTAACATATTTAATGATCTCATTTGAAAATAGAAACAAAGAAATGAAAATCGAAAGCATTGTATAGTAATGAACATATTTCAGCCCCAAAATGTAATAGTAAAAAGGGGAGTGAATTTACTCACCTTGAAATGTGAAAGTAGCCGAAACAATAGAAACGCAACAATAACGAACCGAGGGTTGCCAAAATATTAGTATCACCTAATTAATTGGGAAAAACCCTAACTTAGAAACGAAACAATAATATAGCAACAAGAATCAAAATCTGAAATCTAGGGTTTCGGATTTGGGATTTAGGGTTTTAAATTTACAAATTGAGAATTAGGGTTTCAAAGTACAATTTGAGCATAAGGGTTTTAAAGTACGAATTTGAGAATTTATACGAAACGTCAGTGTATTTTTGTATTAAATATATTTTACAATAATCAATTTTAGTATTTTTCTTTAAATACTATTTGTAATAAACACTTATAAATATGTAACATTTATTTGTATATATGTATTAAAATTTATATGTTTTTAAGCTTTAAAATATATATTTAACTTAAAATAAGTTATTTAGGTTATTTAGAAAATATGATTAAGTGTTTAAAGTGTGTAAAAAAGAGTTTTAATGAAAATATGGGCAGGGGGACTCAAACCTGTGACCTCTGCATAAAGAACAACCAGCCATAACCACTAGACCAGATGCGTTTTTTGTTAACTAATATGTTTTTAAATTCTTTTAATCTTTAATATCTTACCAAAACCCAATTGTATACACAAGCCCTAGAAATCAGAATCCACCAATTCATTCAATCCTGTTAATCAAATCCAAATTGATCATAGGGCTTTAAATCCCCATGATCTCAGGATCATTTTGATATATAGAACATACTTGTTAGTGAAGGTTTGATACGGGTTCGAATGGGATGAACAAGTCGATTGATCTTGATTGATTTCGCACAAATCTGGAATAGATAACATGAAATTGATTGATTAGGGAGTTGTAGATCATCAAGAGGATTCAAACGGGTATAGATATTACGTGTAATGGTGCTTGGAAGGTGGATATCACTTAAGTCGCCGGAAACAGGGTTCGGTCGACCAATTTGTTAATTGCAGCAAACAAATGAAGGTTTTTGGAGATTTAGGAGTGTTAGTCGGTCGATAATGAGTGGTTTGGGAATGTTTAATTGTTGATTACGGTGGCAAATATGGAAATGTGGTTTTCGGATTGAATCATAATCAATCCGAGCGTGAAACAAGCTATACACGCGGCTTTTAGGTGATTAAAAGTTTTCCAAACATGCTAGGAGATGATTTTGGAAGGTTTTTGGTTGATTGGAATGGTCAAAACGCGTAAAGTTGGCTTCGCCGAAGGTTGTCGCAGCTCGGCCGGAGTCGGTCGCCGGAAATGCGGGTTAAACAGGGGCTGGGTTGGGTGAGTATAATAAGTTACATAAACAGTCCCTGGTGTTTGTGTTGTGTTTATTTTTTTGTTTAATAACTCTAATTTAAGTTTTAAAAGTGACAATTTTGACCCAAAGTTAATTTATAAGTTATACTAAGTAACAAGTTTAACTATATTAACTTGTAATGTTTATATACGTGACGTTTCATTATTATTAACTCGTTTTTTTTACGTTAAAAGGTTATTTGAGACCATAATAGTTTTAATCTTTACAAAAATCTATTTTAACACATAATATATACTTATCTATATATTGTGGCGGTATAGATTTTATAATTAGTAACTAGATTGAACTCGTTGATTAAAAGTAACGTTCAATCAGATTTATATATTTATATATTTAATATCAAAGCGTTACATTAAAAGTAAAATAAATACAAATACATTAAAATAGATAACTTCGGATTCGATTCGGGTATTCGGGTCCGAGTTTTGGGGCAGATGTCACATGTATGTATGTATAAGTATGTGTGTGTGTTTTTTATTTTTGAAAACAAGATTACATAAGGTTAAATGAATGGTTTTGAAAGTTTGATAAAGAAAATGGGAAGAAATGAACAAGTATATGTTATGTATGGTCATTAAAACATGATTTTTGGGTATGTATGTATGTAATCCGTATGTATATATGTGTGTGTATGTATTTCCATGCTAGTAATACCATATTAAAAGTTGTGTTCTTGCATTGAAAATGTTTAGGTCAAAGTGTTAGAAAGTTGTTTTGTTGGAAATGAGATAATATGAATAAGTGTATGTTAGTTGAGATATTAAAACATGAATCTGTATAAGTGTGTGTATAAAACCGTGTATATGTATGTATATGTGTAGGTATGCATGTTAGATACAAATGATGATAACATGTGGTATGTTGCACATAAAAGGTTAGATCTTAACATGCAAATATGTTTAATAAAGTTAAGTTAACATTGTCACTAAATGATTTTTGTGTAACATGAAAAGTGTTAGGAAAATACTTGCAAAAATATGGTCATATGGTATAAAGTTGAAAAATGTTATTTTTGTGCAAACTTACTACATGTTTGTTTATGAAAATTGCTAGATGAAAGTATGATAAGTGTTTTGCTATGATAAGTAAGACATGACAAAATATTTGATTTCATTAAGTGTAAAAGTGTTTATACATATAAGAAATTATATGGCATGTGATGATATATGATACTTGATGATTAAAAAGATTAAAATGTAACTTTTATACATTTTTATAAAGGTATAAAAACTAATTTATATTATGAGTTAAATCATATTTTTAAATTTTTATAAACCTTATAAAATAAGTATTTTAAATGTATTATAACAAAGAAATAATTTAAACTTTATAAATAATGGCTTTTAGTACAAAATACGCGTAAAACGTACCATTTTTGCTTAAAAATGTAAAATATGTTAAAATATTATTTCCACAGATTCTTAAGTGTATTTTTATGTAAAAATACATGCAAACTATGTGCCAGGAAATGACGAAAATGATGATTTTCGACTCTAAAACATAATATTTTTGTAAACTGTTTTGGATTAGAAACTTTGGAATTATTTTTAAGAAAACATACTGATTTAAAAGTTCTTATAAAGTAATGACGAAAATACGGGTATTGGGTATCCGTTAGGCATGTGACAAACCAGGATCTCAATTTTCCATAATATTATGCTTTGTTGTAGATTTATATATGATTAAGTAAGTTGCTTGTGAAAACGTGGTTAAATATGTCACACCCTCAATTTTCCACAAACGGGGTATCCGTTAGGCATGTGACAAACCAGGATCTCAAGCCATTAGTTACAGTTAACACTGACTAAACGTTTAACGAAATGTTTAATATTATAAATAAACCAAAACTCAGAGTTTAAATGTTAAAACCAACTTTTAGCGGAAGCATAAATAAATCCGGCACGCAAATTCCCGCGCACAGAATTATAAACCAAGTTAATTAAATAAAGTAGTAATATATAGTTTTTGAAACACTCCAAAAGACGACCCAATGCATACATGTCCTACTCGTGCTCGTGCTCCTTAATTACATGAGAAAACATACTAAAACGGTCAACACATGGTTGGTGAGTTCAATGAGATTTGTATATAAATAAGGGGCATTTACATATATCCCCTTCATAAGATCATTTATTACATATTTACCCACTCCTTAAATTCAATTACATATTTCTACTTCCTAAACCACATATATAACATATTTACCCATTTTCTTTAAAATAAGTTTTCGAATTACTATTTTACCCTGATTGATCTGGATAAATTTATTTGTAGAGTTACAAATTTTTTGTGTATCGACTTTTATTATTTTCGTTGACTATTTTGTATGCGTACGTTTTGAAGAAATTCATTATCGAACAACAAAAAGAAAGTGACTTTTGATTCTCAATGTGGGTTTGTTCTTATGATTTGTGTAAAAGAAAGGGTAATGGTAATTTAATATGCCAAAAGGAATGTGTAATTACACTTTAAGCTTTGGTAAATATGTAATTGATAGATTTAGGAGGGGAAATATGTAAACATATCTAAAGAAAATGGGTAAATATGTAATATATGTGGCTTAGGAAGGGGGAATATGTAATTGAATTTAAGGAGTGGGTAAATATGTAATAAATGATCTTATGAAGGGGATATATGTAAATGTCTCTATAAATAAAAGGTACCGTTTATCACACAGATAACCCAAAAATAAAAATCCCTTTTATTAGGCGGTTTGCAAGACCGTATGCTTATTACTTGTCAACACGTCGAGATGAAAGCTTAACGTTACTTTTACATTGTCGCCATCTAACCAGGATGACCCATAACCATTTAAGGACAATCTGCACCACATGACGCCTAGTCAAGGGTGGGGTGCCATCGCAACCCGGTAGTACTACTCAAATTTCCCCGCTATCATATATTAATCAACCTCGAACTTTTATAAGGAATTGAATGTGGTTCCAATTCGTGTAAAGCACTCTAAGCCCTAATAACATCCTACCTGTAGGCATTTTTACTTTTACCAAACCTGCCCGTAGGCATTTGTACTTTTACCGAAACCTGCCCTTAAGCATTTATACTTTTACCAAAACCTGCCCGTAGGCATCTATACTTTTACCGAAACCTGCCCGTAGGCCATACCCGAAGGTATAAAATGCAGCCTTAGTTCGCTCCGCCCGAAGGCATAAAGTTTTGCCCGAAGGCCCTGCCTGAAGGCATAAAAGAAGCAGTCCGCCCGAAGGCACTGTAAAATAGTTGCCCGAAGACGCATTAAAAACATTTGTATGTTTTCTCCCCCAAAAAGATTTTAAAGCGGGCAAAGAACTCACCTTAGAATGCGCCGCAACAAATACATAATGAAAACACAAGGACCCTAGCTAGATCGTGTCACGACCTGCTTAATAAATAGTCACTAATTATTAACTAAGAACGTTAATAAATTTAGTATTCACTAGGGTTTCACATATTCGGTAGACTTTGTATAATGATAACCTAAATCACATATTTACGCATATCTTATGCCAACTATTTACACACATACACATATAAGTTTATCTGCCAATATACACCATACTTTGTTTTCATACCAGATAATACATCCTATACCCATACGTATATCCACACACCATGTATACAATTACACACGTAATACCTATATATGACCACATACTCATACGTACATGTATACATTTAACTTGCTGCAATTTATCAATATGTATCCGAAATCATCATAAACAACACATAAAAACAATATACACTATTTGCTGCTGTTGTTTCTAGATTTAATACACACATACATGATCTTTTATGCTACTGTTTCATGCTATATACATACATATACAATATATTTGTTGTTGCTAATTACATGCTATCGAACACACTGCATTTTTTTTTATACACATACATATTCATATAACCTCACATACATATAGAACTTGTGCATGCTGTTGTCATGTTATCGTGTGAATATTTATCGGCATACAATACCGTAATACATCTTTCATATACATACACATGTACTGATTACCTACTCACGATACTGTTAATCATATACATCCAGCACATTCTCATACATTAATTAACATTTTAATGGTTTCTAATTGCTTCTCTTTAAACATACCGATACATACATACTCTTTTACATACATATATTGATACGAGCCAGGAGGATTCGCTAACTAACATCAACATTGACGATCCAACGATTAAGACCAGGCCCATACGAGCAACCAAGAAGCCCAGTAGACTGTTGGACGAAAAGTCAACAGTGAGATCCAGCAGCTTTTTTATATTTCTGCACTTTACAAATTTAGCATTGCATTTTGTTAGTTGAAATTGTCAAACCATGAATTCTTGGTTGATAAGTTTGGTAGTTTTTGCATGACTAGGGTAGTGGCATGAAATAAGGGAGGTGGGATTTAAGTGCCCAAATCTCATGCATATTTATATTCTTGTTTTTGGATTAAGATGATATGAAGAAAATTGCTCCAAAACTCTATCTCTTCACTTAAATCTTCCTACTTACTCTTCTCTCTTATATCTTGCTTCCATCATTTGGTGCTTTCATTCACTTACTCATCCACCCACCATTACAATGCACCACGACGGGAACCATCTTCCGACGACCAACCACCACCACCGCCCTTAACGATCTCATTCTACAGCTTATCAATGTGACCAATAATGCTGCCAATAACACTGCATCTCAATTGGCATCACTTGTTGAAGCAACAAAATCGTTAACGACCAAAATTGATTCACAAACCGCTACCACCGCCAACCTTGTTACACACATCACCACCTTATCTGATCAAATTCACAACGACCCAGAGAAGTCACCTCAAATCCATATTCCAAAACCCAAAGACCCACAATCTTCAAATACTAACAACAATCACCCGAAACCTCCAAAAATCACACTACCATTGTTCGATGGAACCAATCCATTGGGCTGGATTTTCCAAGCTGAAAGTTATTACTCGTATTACCAAATACCACCCGGAGAAAGGGTTAGCCTCACTGCGTTCTATTTCATCAATGACGCCTTATCATGGTATCAACACCTCGCTAACAACGATCTATTGGGATCTTGGACCGCACTCAAAAGAGAAGTTGAACTACGATTCGGGCCATCGACGTTTGAAAACCCGGAAGCCACACTACTAAAATTACGGCAGACAACCACCGTTACGGCTTACATGACTGAGTTTGAACGATTGAGCAACCGGGTAACTGGGCTTTCACAGCAAACCCTAAGAAACTGTTTCATATCGGGCCTCACACCAGAAATCCAGGCTTAACTATCCATCCTTAAACCCACAACACTATACCAGGCCGGGGCACTTGCAAAACTAGTTGAAGAAAAATTGTGCCAACCAGTAAGATCCCGTTTCACTTATAACCACAAACAATCTGCCATTTCTTCTACCCACACTGCCGCTATAACCTACCCAAACTCCACAACATCTCCCCAACAACCTTCTTCATCGCATCACCCCAGTTCCTCCACCATGAACCCACAACCCAAACCATTACCATTCACCAAGCATTCCCCAGAAGCAATACAACAGCGTAAATGTGACAACCTTTGTTTCCGTTGCCCGGAAAAGTTTTTTCCAGGTCACAAATGTTCACCACCACAGTTCTTGTTGATCGTTGACAACGATGAGCCCATCGACTTGCAAGATGAGTTATCGCAAACCTATAATGAACAAAAAGATGCACAATTTTTAGCACTATCGGAGGCTGCTTATTTTGGGTTATCCTCACCCAAAACGTTGAGAATCACGGGTTTTATCAATGGAAGTCCTGTCACTGTCCTAATTGATTGCGGAAGTACTCATAACATTGTACAACCACGAATCGTGCAACAACTTAACATTCATACAGATCCGGTTAATCCTTTCGTGGTCATGGTCGGGAACGGTCAGTTCATCCAATGCCTTAATCAATGTCCCAATGTGATCCTACAATTACAAAAACATCAGTTCAACATTCCATTTTTTGTGCTACCAGTGGAAGGAGCAGATGTGGTACTCGGAGTGGCATGGTTGAGTTCCCTAGGATCAATCACAGCCGATTTTTCAATCCCTCAAATCGAGTTTTCAAAAGACGGCTCCCCATGCATTCTTAAAGGTACTCAAATGTCTCAACAAGTATCTCCTAGTTCACTTTCATGTTTAATACGTCATGACTCCATAGCCTCACTCCATACATTAACCATTCAACCCACATCATCATCCACCACCACACCAGCCACACAACTATCCACTGACCCATATATCACTACACTACTAGAGCTATTCCAAGCTGTTTTTTCTGAACCAAAACAACTATCCCCTAACCGCCCGCATGACCACAACATTCCCATCATTGACCCAAACCAAACCATCAATGTCAAACCATACCGTTACCCCAATTTTCAAAAGGAGATCATGACCCAATTAATCAAGGAAATGCTTCAAAATGGAATAATTCGTCCAAGCCAAAGCCCGTTCTCTTCACCGGTTTTACTCGTAAAAAAAAAGACGGTTCATGGAGGTTTTGTGTGGATTATAGGGCTTTAAACGCCGTAACAATTCGTGATCGGTTTCCAATACCAACAATTGATGAACTATTGGACGAATTGCATGGTGCAACTATCTTTTCGAAGATTGACTTGCGGTCCGGTTATCACCAAATACGAGTAGCCCCAGCCGACATACAGAAAACTGCATTTCGCACGGTCGATGGTCATTATGAGTTTCTTGTCATGCCCTTTGGTCTCTCCAATGCTCCATCCACATTTCAATCAGCAATGAATGATATATTTCGGAATGTTTTACGGCATTTTGTGTTGGTTTTCTTTGATGACATTCTCATCTACAGTGTTAACAAAGATGACCACTATACACACCTTCAATATGTGTTTCACAAACTGCAACAAAACAAATTCTATGCAAAAGCTTCAAAATGTGTTTTTGGGGTCACAGAAGTTTCTTTTTTGGGACATCGTATCTCGGGTTTGGGAGTTGCTCCGGAAGAAGATAAAATTCGAGCAATCCAACAATGGCCTTCTCCACACTCGTTCACAACTCTTCGAGCATTTTTAGGCCTAACCGGGTACTACCGAAGATTCGTCTCTCAATATGCACATATAGCCTCTCCACTTACCGATATATTAAAACAAAAAGACTTTTCTTGGAGTACTAGTGCAGAAACTTCCTTTTCAACACTCAAGTTGAAGATGCAACAATTGGTAACACTTGCCCTTCCTAATTTTAATAAACCATTTGATGTTACCACCGATGCATTCGATATAGCAATAGGTGCGGTTCTCTCTCAAGATAACAAACCCATTGCTTTCTTTAGCAAGAAATTGTGTACAACTATGCAACATCAATCCACTTATACAAAGGAGTTGTACGCAATCACCGAGTCCGTAAAGAAATGGAGACAATACCTTTTGGGGAGACGTTTTCGAATCTACACCGACCATAATAGCTTGAAGCACATCATCACTCAAAAAATACAAACACCAGAACAACAAAAATGGCTCACCAAGCTTATCGGGTACGATTTTGAAATCCATTTCAAACCAGGCAGTGAAAATAAAGTGGCGGATGCACTGAGCCGAGTTGACATTCCGGTTATGTTAGCAATCTCATACCCCACAGCCACATGGCTCGAGGAGCTTCGCGATTTTTTCAAGACAGATCCAGTGGGTATTGAGCTAATAACAAAGATCCAAAATGACCCACAAGCATTCCCTTATCACTGCTACAGAGACGGCCTGTTATACCTACATGGTAAACTTTTTATCCCAAAAATCCAAGCTTTAAGATCCAAATTATTGCATGAATTTCACTCATCGTTTGTTGGGGGTCATTCCGGTATAAATGGAACAATGAAACGCATCTCGGCTGTTTTTACTTGGTGGGGTTTACGTAAGGATGTCACAGAATTTGTCAAATGTTGTGGGGTTTGTCAATCAATCAAGCACCCAACTCACAGACCCTATGGGTTACTCGAACCCTTGCAGACACCGGAACAGCCATGGGTTGACATCTCAATGGATTTTGTCACCAACTTACCTGTTTCAAAGGGAAAAACAGCTATCTGGGTCATCGTGGACAGGTTATCAAAGTTCGCACATTTCATATCGTTACCCAAAACCTACACGGCTATTTCACTCGCATCAATTTTCATGCGAGAAATATATCGTTTGCATGGGTTACCAAATTCGATAGTATCTGATCGTGACCCGATCTTTGTTAGTGCTTTCTGGAAAGAACTATTCAAACAGATGGGGACAAAACTGCTGCACTCAAGTGCATACCACCCGCAAACGGATGGTCAAACAGAGGTGGTTAATCGTTGCATGGAGATGTACTTACGGGCTTTCACATATGCTGAACCCAAACAGTGGGAAAGGTATTTATACTTGGCTGAATTTTCATATAATACACACTTCCACTCTGCCATAAATATGTCTCCTTTTCGTGCGTTATATGGACGAGATGTCACTGCAATTCACAACTACAGTCCAGGGTCCACAAATACGGAATCAATTGATTCCTCCTTGATCGAACATCAACGTATCTTAGACACATTGAAAGCTTCAATCAAACTAGCTAAGAGACGGATGACAAAACAAGCAAACAAGCATCGTATAGACAAGGAGTTCACTGTTGGTGACTTTGTGTACTTGAAGCTTCAAAAATACCGACAACTCTCGATTTCAAAGGCTAAAGATCACAAGTTATCTCGTCGTTACTACGGACCTTACAGAGTTGTAAAACGCATTGGAAAAGTTTCCTACAAGCTAGATTTACTAAACAACTCTAATTCATCCTGTATTCCATGTGTCACTACTCAAACCATGTTATGGTAGTCACGCATCAGATTCGGGCACCTATGGACGCGTTTGGAGCTGAAGTGGAATTGGCCTACCTACCTGAAGACATTCTGAACACTAGACCGGATGATCAAGGTAATGTACAAGTGTTAGTCCGATGGGAAGATCACACAATTGCGGAAGAAACTTGGGAGGATTTGCAAACTTTAAATGAACAATTCCCAGGATTTGCTGACATTGAGGGCAATGTCAAATTTCGAGGGAAAGGAAATGATACGAGCCAGGAGGATTCGCCAACTAACATCAACATTGACGATCCAACGATTAAGACCAGGCCCATACGAGCAACCAAGAAGCCCAGTAGACTGTTGGACTAAAAGTCAACAGTGAGATCCAGCAGCTTTTTTTTATTTCTGCACTTTACAAATTTAGCATTGCATTTTGTTAGTTGAAATTGTCAAACCATGATCTTATTCTTGGTTGATAAGTTTGGTAGTTTTTGCATGACTAGGGTAGTGGCATGAAATAAGGGAGGTGGGATTTAAGTGCCCAAATCTCATGCATATTTATATTCTTGTTTTTGGATTAAGATGATATGAAGAAAATTGCTCCAAAACTCTATCTCTTCACTTAAATCTTCCTACTTACTCTTCTCTCTTATATCTTGCTTCCATCATATATACATATAAACACATGCACCTATTTCAAGCCATACACACACATATACAAGATTAACCACTGCTATTTCTATGTGTTAATATGCATACTTAGAATTATAAACGTACATATATATATATATATATATATATTGCATTCGTTCTAATCTAGTGCCCCCATGCGAACCATTACATACCAATTTATATCTCATATATTCTTGTTGCTTCCCTAATCACAAACACATGCGAATCATTCGCATTGTATAGGCAGATATTTCCTTACATGTCAGTGCATACGTACATATTTAAATAGTTATTTACAGTCACAAACCCGTACAACTACACGAACACACATACGTATATATACATATATCGGTTTAACCGAAACAGCTACATATCTACATGTCGACTACATATATCAATCGCATAGATTCCTACTACTTCACCTGCTCATGTATACGTGTTTACGGGTCATGTGAACTCACCAGAACAGATGAAGAAGATGATCGGAAATGCGGTTCGCGGCTGCTGCTCCGGGACTGCTTATAACAGCTGATCGGAAAAAGAGACGACGAGGGTGCGGCTGCTGGTTTTTATCCGTCGTCCGATGATCAGAGAAGTGCAGGGGTTTTCGTGCGGCGATTAGGGTTTTTTTAGTGTGTGTCGAGTGTGTGATCGAGAGAGAAGACGAGTATGCAGGGGGCTTTGGGTTTTATTTATTAATTTCGTATTTACACTTTCCCCCCCTTGTAGTTTACTAGAGTGCTCAAGTTAGTTTCTAACATTTATAACTAACTTCTGTTTATTGCAATTTGGCCCTTAGACTTATATAGTTTGACTAACGAACGCAGTAGTAATTAAAATTAAGAAGGATTAGCTAGAGTTAACGAGATCAGATTAACGACGTAAACCTGAATTTGCGGGTTGTCACAAAATATCTCCTTACGTGTTAACCGTTATGTTGAAAAATGCTTGCTAGTTGAACTAGGAAAAGTGTATATATTTTTTTTCTAAGTATTATGAGTATTAAATGTTGAAATATAGTTTCCTAAGTATTGTATAATATTGTATAAGTGTATATTTACTTAGGTAAATTGTATGACAAAATGTGACTTTTACATGTGATAGTGCCAGACGAACCGAGCTAGGATCTAGATCTGAGATTGTTTGGGGATGTTGTTTGCAATCAGTGATGCGGAAACTCACTGATGAAGATGATGATAATATGAATAGGTGAATTGTATTAGATCAATGGAGAGGTTACAAATGATATGGAATGAAAATGTAGGCAACTCCCTAAACAAATGACCTAGGTGACGGTATTTATAGTCCATACCATTCACTTTACAATGTAACCTAACCACGTGCAGTTAAGCACAAACGTGCATTTAAGCACGAAACGATTACACAAATATTCTAAGACAAATACAAATTATGTACGTCTTCACCCGTGCTTGCTCGTGATGATGCTCGATATCTTCACTCGCTTATATTTGGAAAGTGACATCTTCAAATAACCCCAACAGTTAGTGTGAAAGACGGATACGATTGGAGTGCATATGCAGAACAATTCACATCTGATCTCACATCCAGTCTGGCATTAGTTTGTGAAATTGAGGAAGATTGGTCTGAAGAAGGGGATGGTAAACTGATTGATATTGTGAGTGAAGATTCTGAGGAATAAGACTGGAGTGCAAAGTCAGATCCTGTTGAAGAATCTGAATCAGAAATTGCGCTGATGGCTACATCCAGTGAGTCTTCATCATCTACCGAACAACCAAAGGTTAGTAATGATTTACCCCCTAACTATGTTCCTTTGCTTGATGATGTTAGAGGTAGGTTGTGTTCTGAACAATGCATTCAACAAGTAGAACATTATCGAACTCATACATTTAAAATTGGTGATAAATTAAGCAAACATGAGAAAATTCATGAACAACTTAAAATTGATCACAAAATTGCTGATGAGAAGATATTGTCACTTAAAGAATCATGGAACAAAACCTTAAAAGATTTGGAACTGGTAACAAAACAACTTGAAGAAATGACAAAGAACTTTGAACAAGAAAAAGTTGCTCATGCTGTCACGCAAGTGGAATTAACAAAGGTGAAAAGTTGTAAAACTATGGTTAAACAACTCATAAGTGAAAGAGGTAACAAAACCAAACTAGGATTGGGTTCACTCATGAACCAATGCCTAATTCAATCACACAAACTTTACCCGAAAACTTCAATGAATTTGATCATTAACCTGAAAATGAACGAAAATTCAAAGAAAGTCAAAGATGTAAATCCGAATCCGAAGGATCTGAAGTGTTGATTGAAAGTTTGAAAGAAGAAGATGGCGTGACGACTGAAGCTGATGATGAAGCTAGCAACAAATCAGAACCTGTTCTGATTCAACTTGTTGAATACCCTGAACTGAATCCGAAGTCAGAAGAAACGGTGAAGGAAGAAGCTGAATTTTCGGGATACAATGATCCTGAATACATCAAGTGGAAGAATGAACAGAAAGCAAAATTTGCTGATCAACTAATCAAGAAGAAAGAAGCGAAACAGGCTGAAGTTTCAAAAGGAAAGGTGCAGAAATCGAATTTAACAGTCAATCAATCTGAAACAAAACCTTCAAAAGGTAAAAGTGTCATAAAATCGAATGACAACACCAAAGCTCAAAATGTTAAAACTGACAAGGTCAAACCTGTCAAAAGGAAAAACAATTAAGTTTGTGTCTGTAGGAACTTTTGATTTGAACGGATCTTATGGTAAACCAATCAATTCTTCAATCAAATCTAACTCTGGTCTGAAAACAGGTTCAGGTCCTAAGTCTTCCGCTGTCAATGATAAAAGAATTGAATCAAAGAAGGTAACCAAACAAGACAGTTTAAAATCGAACCAAGTTCCCAAGCAAGCAAAATCACAATCAAAATCTCCACAAAAGAATCACGTTAATCTAAAACCGAACAAAACTGATAATGAATCACGAGTGGGTTCAACATCAAAAGTTAACAATCGGCTCTTTAGGATTAGCAAGAAACATTGTGAGATTTGTGATCGTTATAATCATGTTACTGCTGAATGTTTCTTTAACAGGTACTGCAGTTACTGTGACAAAAGAAATCATTCTTCAGAGGAATGTTTTTATAACAAATTTTGTGATATCTGTGAAAGAAGAAACCATGACACAAAGGATTGTTTCTTTCGGAAAAACTCATCAAGAGAAATGACTCCGTTTCCAAACTTTCAAAGAAATCAATCATTTGGTTTTCAAAATGTTAATCAAAGTCATTCTCCTGTTTTGAGAAATTTCAATCGAAACAATTCTGGTTCTAATAACTTTTCATCAAGAAATGTGCAGGTTAACAGTTTTAAACCGAGAGCTTTGATGGTAAGAAACCAGAAATTTGAAAATAACCTTGATCCTAAGTTAGAGGAAAGGTTCATTGCTTTGAGAAGAAAGCAATCAAATCAAGCTGTTGGGCTAAACAGTTTTCAACCAAATCTCTCGAATGAAACAAATTTTCAAAATCTTCATTATCAACAAGTTACTGTTATAGATAGATTCGGAAAACCCAAGACCATGTGGGCCTGGGTTGACCAAACTAACTAAGTGATTGTTGAAATGCAGGTACGCCCTCGAAGACCTATCAACTCATGGTTTGTTGATAGTGGGTGTAGCCGGGATATGACAGGCAACCATGCCTTGCTTCAAGACTTTAAGCTGAAGAATGGTACACATGTTGCATTTGGAGGAGATGCTGGTGGTAAAATAACTGGAGAAGGAACTGTGTCAAATGGAGTCATTAGCTTTGATAAAGTCAACTACTGTGCATAGTTGAACTTTAATTTGCTAAGTGTATCTCAAATTTGTGATAAATCTTATTCAACTTTATTTGATGATTCTTTCTGTTATATACTCAAACCAGGTTTCAAGATTGACAATGAATGGGTGGTGGTTAAAGCTCCAAGAGATCGTGATGTATACAAGCTTGATATGTCGCAGATTGATGCTGAAACCGAAACCACTTGTCTTAGTGCACATGCTTCAAATGATGAGAGTCAGCATTGGCATAGACGGCTGGGCCATTCAAACTTCAGAAACATGAACCGACTGGTGACTGGAAATCATGCTGTGGGAATACCATCAAAGAAATTCTCTACAACTGATCTCTGTCCAGCATGTTTGAAAGGAAAACAGCACAGAATGTCTTTTAAGTCCAAGCCAGAAAACTCCATTTCAAAACCCTTGCAGATGCTACATATGGATCTTTTCGGACCAACAAATGTTCAAAGCATCGGAAATAAGTCTTATTGTTTTGTTATCATTGACGATTTCACTAGATTTTCTTGGGTTTATTTCTTGCATGTTAAATCTGAAACTGCTGAGTTGTTAAAAGAATTTATTGTCAAAGTTGAAAATCAATTGGATTGCAAAGTGAAAATCTTGAGAAGTGATAATGGAACAGAGTTTAAGAACGCTAATGTTGATTTGTTTTGTGCAGAAAAAGGAATTGCTAGACAATTTAGTGCTCCAAGAACGCCTCAACAAAATGGGGTTGCGGAACGGAAAAATCGGACACTGATTGAAGCAGCAAGATCCATGCTCGCAGATGCCAAAATCCCTATCGCATTCTGGGATGAAGCTATTGCTACTGCGTGTTTTGTACAAAACAGAACATTATTGGTTCAGGATAAAAATAAAATATCTTATGAGTTATTGTTTGGAAGAAAACCAAATATTTCTTACTTGAAAGCATTTGGTTGTCCTGTATCGATTCTAAATTTAAGTGATCATCTCGAGAAATTTGAGTCAAAATCTGACGATGGATTTTTCCATGGTTACTCGTCTGTTTCTAAAGCTTATCGGGTTTTTAATAGCAAAACAAATACTGTTATTGAAACTATTAACGTAAAGTTTTTAGAAAATTCGTTTCCGTCAGTGGTGCATGGTCCCGAATGGTTGTTTGATTTAGATTCGTTATCAAAATCTTTCAATTCTAACTTGTTTGATTTTTCAGGAAACTCGAGAAAGGAATCAGGAGACTTGGGATGTTTCAGTGATGATTCTGACAATGACGACGATAGCAATCTCAATTCTGAGTATCCGTTCATGTCATTTCATAATCCTGATCAAGGAGTATCCAGTCAAGCTCCTGGTCCTTCTGGTTCTCAAGAAGATCAAGAATCAAATATTCTTGGTGATGATGTTAATCCGCAAAGTTCTCCTAATGATGGTGGATCTGTTCAAAATCAACCATCATCAGATCCGAATGTTGAAGTTATTCCAGAATCATTTGACTACTTCATCAATTCACCGGAACAAGTTCCTAATTTCACTCCGCATGAATCTACAATTCTGCAAGATCTACCGAATCTGAATCAGTCTAATCTGGAGACTCAAGTGCAAGGTGATGTTATCCCAACTCATCGAATTCATAAAAAACATCTTGTCTCTCAGATTATTGGACCGTTGAATCAGAGAACTACGAGAAGTCAAACTGAGCAAGCAAACGTTTGTCTTTATTCATGTTTACTTTCTCAAGTGGTACCAAAGAACATTTCAGAGGCGTTATAAGATAATAGTTGGATTGAAGCCATGAAAGAGGAGTTACTTCAATTTCGCAAACAAGAGGTTTGGAAATTAGTGGACTTACCTGAAGGAGAAAATGCGATTGGTACAAGATGGTTGTACAAGAACAAGCCAAATGAACGTGGCATTGTTGTGAGAAACAAAGCGAGACTTATTGCACAAGGTTATACTTAAGAAAAAGGTATTGACTATGAAGAAGTGTTTGCTCCAGTCGCTCGACTTGAAGCTATTCGCGTTTTTCTAGCTTATGCCTCTTTCATGAAGTTTAAAGTGTTTCAAATAGACGTTAAAGGCGCTTTTCTGTATGGACCGATTACCGATGATGTATATGTCAGACAATCTTCGGGTTTTGAAGATCCTGATTATCCACATCGTGTATACAAATTGAGCAAAGCTTTATATGGTCTACATCAAGCTCCAAGGATTTGGTACGAGACGTTATCTAAACATTTGCTAGAACATGGTTTTACAAGAGGTCAGATTGATCCAACTTTGTTTATGAAGCGGGAAAATGAAGATCTTTTATGTGTTCAAGTGTATGTGGATGATATCATTTTTGGATCAACCAGTGCGTCCATGTGCAAAGAGTTTGAGGAAATTATGAAGTCAAGATTTCAGATGAGTTCGATGGGGGAGATTAATTTCTTTCTCGGATTGCAAGTAAAACAGTCAGCAGACGGAATTTTTATCAACCAATCAAAGTTTGTTGAGAAGTTGCTGAAAAAGTTCAAGATGCAGGATTGTCAGACTATTCGAACTCCATCTGATGTGAATTGCAAGATACAGCCGGATCCGAAAGGAAAATCTGTTGATCAAACACTGTACAGATCAATGATTGGTTCATTGATGTTTCTTACTGCATCAAGGCCAGACATTATGTATGCTGTATGTGTGCGCGCAAGATATTAGTCAGATCCAAAAGAGTCGCACCTAGTTGTCGTTAAACGCATTTTCAGATACCTTAAAGGGAAACCGAATCTCGGATTATGGTATCCTTATGAAGGCAATTTTGAATTATATAGTTATTCTGATAGTGACTTTGGTGGGTGTGCTCTTGACAGGAAATCGACTACGGGTGGATGTCAATTTCTGGGTCCTAGACTTGTTTCTTGGCAATGCAAAAAGCAGACCAACGTTTCTGTATCCACAGCTGAAGCAGAGTATATCGCTGCATCTGCAGGATGTTCTCCAGTTTTGTGGTTACAAAACCAATTGCTTGACTACAGGTTTAACTTTCTCAAAACTCCTATTTACATAGACAATACTGCTGCTATGTTCATTACTGCTAATCCTGTTCAACACTCAAAAACCAAACATATCGAAATTCGATATATATCTCTTTCTCAGAGACAACTCTGAAAAATGTTTAATAATTTTGATTAAAGTTCATATCGATAAACAACTGGCAGATCTTTTCACAAAATCCTTTTTGTCAGGCCGGTTTGAATTCTTAATTCAATCCATAGGATTAATCAATCATGATTGATTCTAATTTTTGAAAAATCACAAAAAATGGAAAAATATAAAAGCGAAAAATATAATAAGTCGATGTCAAGTATTGATTCCTTTGTCTTTTATTTTATTGTTTTGCATTGTGTGTGTGCATGAAAAAGAAAAGCAAAAACAAAATATAAAAGCAAAAAAGAAAAGAAAATATCATGTCATAAGAATCTATATTGCAAAAAGTGAGAAATGATAGTTACACTAGACATTATTTGTTACATCATTTTTAAATAAAGACTGATGAATGTTAATTGATGTGCGAGACAGCTCAGGCAATTAGACTGAAAAAGTAAGTTCAATGTTGACAAATCTAAACTTAATGATCTTTGTGTTAAGTTCCATTGCTATACATGTCTAGATATATATCTTTTGATGTATTGTTTGTGATGATAGTTGTGCATGATCGGGTAACGATGCAGTCTATTCAGTGTGATGAACCGCATCGTGAGCTTCTTTGTTGTGGTACCCACAGACCTGAAGTCTCACACGAAGTCTCTTTTGAGCTTCAAGGTGCAGCAAAAGATTCCCAAAGTTGGAACAAAAAGAGTCCCAAATGTGGACCATCACCAAACAAAAATTCCAAAAAGGAATTCAGAAGATTCCCAAGGGGAACGATAGGAAATTAAAATTCCAAAATGGAATCAAAAGAAGTCCCAAAGTGGACCAAATCCAAATAGAACCCATATTCCACACTGTTTATGATTGTAAGTGACCAGGTTTTTGTGCAATATGCATTCAGGTAGTGGTTGATAAGGAAATATGTTGACATATGTATACATGTGGGTCACATAAGTCATTTTAATCGAACCTTAATCTCATCATGATACTGAAAAAGTAAGTGTGTCAACTCGAGCTAATTGGTATGTTTTCATATCATCACTCAATCAAACATAAGTCAAATGTCTATTCAAAACTTGCAAAACATGTTCAGATAATGTGTGGAATGATCTCACTGCGATATTTTGATTCATTGCATTACATATGTCTTTATTTTTAATGTGTGTGCTTTGTGTGTGCAGGCATATGGAATCTTTATTGACACATCGACATCCTTGTTAAACTTAAAAATTTCAAGAAATTTCAAGTTTTGGGGAAGAATAAATTGAAGAAGAAAAATATTTGCAAAAATCCAAAAATATTTTGAATAAGTGTGTTTTTGAATGAACAAGATTATGTGGTATGAAAAGCAAAGGTATTGGATGTGTTAAAAACAAACCCAAGGTCTTGTGATATGTTTTTAAGAAATTGCTTCGGGATATAGAAATTTTGGTTGTGCAAAAACATTTTTGTGAGAAAATTAAAGAAAAAGAAAAAGGGATTTATGAGAATTAAATTTGTTGCATGTTTAATGTTGTTGATTATTAATGTGACAAACCCTAATAAGGATGTCTTGTCTAATTAATATGTCGAGAATGTTTGCAGGTGCAATAAATGCAGTTGAAAAGTCAACAGACGAGAAAATTGAAAAATTGTCAAAGTTTTCTTTCGCCGGGTGAAGATATCAGAAACAACTGTTTAGCCGGGTAATGAAGACACTATTCAGCCGGGTAAAGTTGTTGTGTCTGATATAAGCCGGGTGATTGTGTGAAAGAAGACAGCCGGGCAAAGATATTATGGCTATTGTGCTGCCGGGTAATGAACAAGTCATTATACAGCCGGGTGAAGAAGTCATTGATATCTGCCGTGTGACAAGTTGTGTTACTATACAGCCGGGTAATGAAGTGTTGACACTATACAGTCGGGTAAGAGAAAGAAGTCTTTATCTTGCCGTGTAAGTGAAGAACACTGTGTAGCCGGGTAAAAGTATAACAACTGTGTTGCCGGGTGATAAAGAAAAGCAAGCCGGGTGATGAAGAAGATCACTATGCAGCCGGGTAATGAACAAAGGTCATTGTGCAAGCCGGGTGATAAAGAAGATTACTATGCAGCCGGGTGACGGGTAAAACCAAAACAGGTGTAGTTGTTCCTAACCTTTACCCGTCTCTACAGTGCTTTACCCGTCTCTACAGTGAATGACCCGTCCAAGTGTTTTTACATGTTTTTATGTTGACCCGTTCATGTTGTGACCTGTCCCAAGTACATGACCCGTCTCAACAGTGCATGACGCGGCTCAACAGTGCATGACCCGTCAAGGCTTATTGGGCTCTTAATGTTTACCCGTCCCAAATTGTTTACCCGTCCCATAAGTTTGACCTAACTTTATCAATCATATAAAAACCCGCCTCTTCTCAAACACTTATCATTTTTCACTCACACTTTCAAGCAAATCCCCTGCACATAAATCGTTGATTATCATATTCAATCGTTTGATCTGTAACAAGTTTGATTGATTGAATAAGGTACTTTTTAAGTGATTCGACCTTGATAAACCTACAAATCGATCGTTAAAACGAAAAATGATGATGAACAGTACATTGATCACTGAATCGACACTTTGATTTTGCGTGTTAAAACTGAAATTTAATGTTGTTTTGTTAGGGTTATTTCCAGTTAAGATTTACTTTGTACTTATTTTATACTTTGTGTATAGTTTAGGGTCTATTTTGTATTTTCCATAAAAATGTATTTTGTTGCTTAAAAGCATGTAGTGAGAGAGTGTGAGGAGAGAGGCTAGATCACTATTCACGTTAGAGAGAGAACTAAGTGTGTGTGATTTATTTTCTCCTGCATTTGTACTACAAAATCTGCTTTGATCATCAATATACAAAGAGAATTATTAGTAATGAACTGTGTTTATGATTGAACTGTTTTTGTGTATGAATCATTCTGATCATTGAGCGATATCATCGATCCAATTGAACCTATCAATTGGTATCAGAGCTGTTGGTATTGTGTTCTTCGCTATTCATCAAGCAAAACACTACAATATTGCTCAAAAATCATGATCTGAATGAATTGTTGCTGTTTTTAGTTGTGATTTATCATCGCAATCACTCCTAATTCACAACAATCGTACAAATTCCATCAGATTATCATCAGATCTGAGGAATTAAGAAGATAGAAAAAGTTACTGTTTGATCGAATTTTGCTCAAATTCTTCAAAATTTGATCATGTTTTGGATTGATTGAGATTAGGGAATGATAATCGGACCATTTCACTGATTGTGTGTGATTTTTGAAGAAATTGGACAAGTTTTTGATAAACCCAGAAAAATTCTCATGATGAAGATGATGAACAGTATGAACTGGTTGAAGATTAACTAGCCGGGTGATAATATTGACTTAGACAATTTCCTTTGGACTTAGATTTGTGAACAATTAGGTCCTGTGCAGCCGTGTAAAGGATTTTGTGCTAGACGGGTAAAGAATTTGACGAGGAAAAGGTGTACTATTCAGCCGAATCAAGTACTGTTGTGCCGGGTAATACACTGTTATGCCGGGTGATTAACAATTTAGCCGGGTGATCGAAAACTGTGTAGCCGGGTAAACAACTTTGCTGCCGTGTGATCGTCAACTGTTCAGCCGGGTAAAGCTTTTTGCCGTGTCAAGATTCAAGCCGGGTCAAGTTATTGTCGTGTGAAGTTAATACTATTCTGCCAAGTAACTGTTCTGCCGGGTCAAGAAGTCAAGTGTTACAACTATTCAGCCGGGTCAACTGTTTTGCCGTGTGAAGACTTTTCTCTGCCGGGTGAAGAACAAAAGCTACTGTTCAGCCGGGTGAAGAAGGATTTTTCACTGTTCAGCCGTGTGACTCATTTTTAGTTGTTTTAATCCTTGTTTTCTTATCTTGTTTTTAATTACTTGTCTTTATTTTGGTAATTTAACTGTTTCTTTTCAAAAAAAAATTTAAAAAAAAAACACCAAAATATTTTCATTAAAAATTGTTAAAATGGCACCTAATGATGATTCTGATAACCGTGTTCGTAGACTTGTCAATCGTGCAGATTTTAAGAATTGGACTTTTAGACTGAAGCATCATCTCTGCTCAATAGACAATGATCTTTGGAAGTCAATTGATAAGGGTCCTCACATACCTACACAGACTGCTCCGGATAGTGCAAGAACCTACACCAAAGACTCTACTGAACCTTATCCAGAAGATAATTTATCAGCTGAAGATTTAAGGAAAGTGAAGAATGATAGCAAAGCCTATTCTTTGATGTGTAAAGGGTTGCCACTACAAGTTCTGTCAAGGTTGGATACTTATCAGACGGGTTATACAATGTTCAAAGCCTTGAAGTCAATATGTGAAGGAGGTGAACAACTCAGAAGTCTCAAGAAACAAAGACTGAAGAGACAATTGGAGTTATTTGAACATATTGCTAGAGAATCTGTGCACCAGATGATGAATAGATTTGTTCATCTGACTACTGAAATGACCAATGTTGGTGCAAAAACAGATCTTCAAGATCTGAATGACAGATTATTATGTGCTCTTCCATCATCATGGAAACAAACAGTGACACTGTTGAAGCATACTGAAAAGTTTCCGATGGATTTGGATCTGCTCATTGCAAAGATTGAGGAAGTTGAGATTGATGAAAGTTCTAGAAACACTGATAGAACTGGTTCAAATGCTCAGTACAAGTACATTGTGAATCCTGCTAGTACTGTGGAGAATGCCTTTCATGCACAGGATGCAACTAAGTTTGAAGATGAGGGTGATTTATTTGTTGGAGCAAGTTTTTATACTGATTCGTCATATATTCCAAATTCACCAACTTATTCTCAACCTCAATCTCCACCAAGAGCTCAAGTTCAAAATCATCAAGCAGAAAATCAAAGTTCAAATATTCAAGCAAAAGTAAAAGATGTGATGAACATCTTGTTACAAGATGACGAGACAAAAACTGCCTTTACTGCTTTCATGGCAAGCTTTCAAGCTTATCAAGAAAGTCATTTGTCTCAGATGGATGTTGTTCTTCATGATCTTTTTGAAATGGATCCTGATGACGTTGAGGAAATGGATCTGAATTGGCAAATGGTGATGGTTGCATACCGAACACAAAAGCATGCATATGTTAACCGAAGTTTCAAGCCACATGCAAACAAGACGGTTGGATTTGACAAATCAAAGGCCAGATGTTTCAACTGTAACTGCTATGGTCATTTTTCAAGGGAATGCAAAGCTCCTAAGAATCAGAACTACAATGATCAAGCGAGTTCAAGTGGACAGAATCAAGGTCAAGGTCAAAGCTCGCAACAGTCTTCAAGTTATCAACAAAGAAATCAACGTTTCTTTCAGAAACCATATCAAAGTCTTCCCATGCCAGAACTGAAGGATGAAGGAAAGAAACCAGAAGATCAAACCAAAGCACTGGTAGTTAGTGTGAAAGATGGTTATGACTGGAGTGCATATGCAGAACAATTCACATCTGATCTTACATCAAGTTTGGCATTGGTATGTGAAATCGAAGAGGATTGGTCTGAAGAAGGAGATATCAAGGTGATTGATAATGTTAGTGAAGATTCAAAAGAATATGACTGGAGTGCAAAGTCAGATCCTGTTGAAGAATCTGAGTCAGAAATTGCACTGATGGCTACATCCAGTGAGTCTTCATCATCTACCGAACAACCAAAGGTTAGTACTAATTTACCCCCTAATTATGTTCCATTGCCTGCTGATGTGAAAGAAAGGTTAGGTTCTGAACAATGCATTCAACAAGTAGAACATTATCGAACTCATTCATTTAAAATTGGTGATAAATTAAGCAAACATGAGAAAATTCATGAACAACTTAAAATTGATCACAAAATTTCTGATGAGAAGATTTTGTCACTTAAAGAATCATGGAACAAAACCTTAAAAGATTTGGAACTGGTAACAAAACAACTTGAAGAAATGACAAAGAACTTTGAACAAGAAAAAGTTGCTCATGCTGTCACACAAGTTGAATTAACAAAGGTGAAAAGTTGTAAAACTATGGTTAAACAACTTATAAAAGAAAGAGGTAACAAAACCAAATTAGGATTGGGTTTCACTCATGAACCAATTCCTGAATCAATCACACAAACTTTACCTGAAAACTTCAATGAACTTGATCATGCACCTGAAAATGAACGAAAATTCAAAGAAATTCAAAGAAGTAAATCTGAATCCGAAGGATCTGAAGTGTTGATTGAAAGTTTGAAAGAAGAAGATGGTGTGACCACTGAAGCTGATGATGAAGCTAGCAACAAATCAGAACCTGTTCTGATTCAACTTGTTGAGTATCCGGAACCGAATCCGAAGTCAGAAGAAACAGTGAAGGAAGAAGGTGAATTTTCGGGATACAATGATCCTAAATACATCAAATGGAAGAATGAGCAGAAAGCAAAAGTTGCTGATCAACTGATCAAGAAGCAATAGGTGAAGCAGACTGAAGTTTCAAAAGGAAAGATGCAGAAATCAAAATTAACAGTCAATCAATCTGAAACGAAACAGTCAAAAGGTAAAAGTGTCATAAAATCGAATGACAACACCAAAGCTCAAATTGTTAAAACTGACAAGGTCAAACCTGTCAAAAAGAAAGTGTCAAAAGGAAAAACAATTAAGTTTGTGTCTGCATGAACTTTTGATTTAAACGGATCTTATGGTAAACCAATCAATTCTCCAATCAAATCTAACTCTGGTCTGAAAACAGGTTCAGGTCCTAAGTCTTCCGCTGTCAATGATAAAAGAATTGAATCAAAAAGGTTAACCAAACAAGGTGTGTCAAAATCGAACCAAGTTTCTAAGCAAGGAAATTCACAAATAAAATCTCCACAAAAGAATCAAGTTAATCTAAAACCGAACAAAACTGATAATGAATCACGAGTGGGTTCAACATCAAAAGTTAACAATCGGCTCTTTAGGATTAGCAAGAAACATTGTGAGATTTGTGATCGTTATAATCATGCAACTGCTGAATGTTTCTTTAACAGGTACTGCAGTTTCTGTGACAAAAGAAACCATTCTTCAGAAGAATGTTTTTATAACAAATTTTGTGATATTTGTGAAAGCAGAAATCATGACACAAAGGATTGTTTCTTTCGAAAAAACTCATCACGAGAATTGACTCCCTTTCCAAATTTTCAAAGAAAACAGTCATTTGGTTTTCAAAATGTTAATCAAAGTCATTCTCCTGTCTTGAGAAACATTAATCGAAACAATTCAATTTCTAATAACTTTTCATCAAGAAATGTGCAGGTTAACAGTTTTAAACCGAGAGCTTTGATGGTAAGAAATCAAAAGTTTGAAAATAACCTTGATCCTAAGTTAGAGGAAAGGTTTATTGCTTTGAGAAGAAAGCAATCGATTCAAGCCAATGGGCGAAACAGTTTTCAGCAAAATCTCTCAAATGAAACAAATTTTAAAAATCTTCATTATCAACAAGTTACTGTTACTGATAGATTCGGAAAACCCAAGACCATGTGGGCCTGGGTTGACCAAACTAACTAAGTGATTGTTGAAATGCAGGTACGCCCAAGAAGACCTATTAACTCATGGTTCGTTGATAGTGGGTGTAGCCGGCATATGACAGGAAACCATGCCTTGCTTCAAGACTTTAAGCTGAAGAATGGTACACATGTTGCATTTGGAAGAGATGCTGGTGGTAAAATAACTGGAGAAGGAACTGTGTCAAATGGGGTCATTAGCTTTGATAAAGTCAACTACTGTGCACAGTTGAACTTTAATTTGCTAAGTGTATCTCAAATTTGTGACAAATCATATTCAACTTTATTTGATGATTCTTTTTGTTATATACTCAAACCAGGTTTCAAGATTGACAATGAATGGGTAGTGGTTAAAGCTCCAAGAGATCGTGATGTATACAAGCTTGATATGTCGCAGATTGATGCTGAAACCAAAACTACTTGTCTCATTGCGCATGCTTCAAATGATGAGAGTCAGCTTTGGCATAGATGGCTGGGCCATTCAAACTTCAGAAACATGAATCGACTGGTGACTGGAAATCACGCTGTAGGAATACCATCAAAGAAGTTCTCTACAACTGATCTCTGTCCAGCTTGTTTGAAAGGAAAACAGCACCGAATGTCTTTTAAGTCCAAGCCAGAAAACTCCATTTCAAAACCTTTGTAGATGCTACATATGGATCTTTTCGGACCAACAAATGTTCAAAGCATCGGAAAGAAGTCTTATTGTTTTGTCATCATTGATGATTTTACTAGATTTTCTTGGGTTTATTTTCTGCATGTTAAATCTGAAACTGCTGAGTTGTTAAAAGAATTTATTGTCAAAGTTGAAATTCAGTTGGATTGTAAAGTAAAAATCTTAAGAAGTGATAATGGAACAGAATTTAAGAATGCTAATGTTGATTTGTTTTGTGCAGAAAAAGTAATTGCTAGACAATTTAGTGCTCCAAGAACGCCTCAACAAAACGAGGTTGCGGAACGGAAAAACCGGACACTGATTGAAGCAGCAAGATCTATGCTCGCAGATGCCAAAATCCCTATCACATTCTGGGACGAAGCTATTGCTACTGCGTGTTTTGTACAAAACAGAACATTATTGGTTCAGGATAAAAATTGTCACACCCCCAAATCCACTAACGGAGTTTTACCGTTAGAGGCGTGACAAACCAGGATCTAGTCATTAATTACACCGAACGACTCTATATGAGTTTTTTTAAAAAACCAAACGTTAAACCATGAAATGTGGTAGTTGAAGCGACAATCAGAGTATTTAGTTTTTCAGTTATGCGGAAGCGTAATAAATAAGTAAGTTTAAGTGAACCCAAACCATGCAGAAAGTAAATGCGCAAAAACACGCGCCCGACACAAACCACGCAGTTTAAATAGTTTACAAATCCCAAAAAGAAGTTTTAATGCAAGCAAGGTTTTAAATGTTTGCGAGGACGCCATGCCATGTCCTACGTGCAATGTACCTCAGTGACCTGAAACAGTGAAAGACTAGCAAGTGTCAACACGACGGTTGGTGAGTTCACATAGTAGTATAAAACAAACAGTTCAGTTGTACGCAGATTATTAAATTAAGTATGTCATTGTAGGTAGCTAATCTACAGCACATGTCCTTAGAGGCGTAATGTATCTGACCGAAGCTGACGTATGTACACATTAAGTGCAGTTTGCCTGTTCGTACATCCCAGCAGGATGCACTGTAAGTATGTTAGGTCATTCAACACCCGTTCGACAGGTCCTTCTGTCGTGCTAGCGCGACTAGCCCGGGTGGGGTTTGTCAAACCCAGTAGTACTACTCAAAACTTCCCCGCTATTTCACAAATACTAACGGTCAACTAGGTATCCATGAGGTCTTTCATGAACAAAATAAAAGTGCTCTAATCCAGACATGCGACATACAGAATTCGTAAATCCGTAAAAGTATTTGTCCGAGTTCAGCCCATGAAAGGGTATCATAGTAAAAGTCCGAGTTCAACCCATAAAAGGGTATAACAGTAAAAGTGCGGTTTAGTGAACTCACCTTAAGTAGCACAGCAAACACAGTATATAATACGGCAACCTAAATAATAATAGGTCGATTAATGTGCGTTCATGTAGGGTCATAGTACCCTATGCATCCAAATGGTCAACAGTTCATGCGAGTGTGGTTTAGTTTCACTTTTGACCACGTTTGACTTTTTGTCCAAGTTTGACCAAGTTTGACTTTCAGTTGACTTTTGGTCCAAGTTTGACTTTTAGGTCCAAGTTTGACTTTCAGTTGACTTTTGGTCCAAGTTTGACTTTTAGGTCCAAGTTTGACTTTTAGGTCCAAGTTTGACTTTTAGGTCCAAGTTTGACTTTCAGTTGACCCGAGTTGACCCACGACCCGTTGGTGATTTGTTAAGTGTAAACACATTACATTTGGTGTATTTGACTAAATCATATTTGCACACCACATCATATTTCGCGTATTCAACAAATAGCAGTTTTAATTCCACAAAAGTTTCCATTATAGGAAAGTCGAACCTTTAGAGCATACATGAACAATTCGACATCCTAAGCATGTCAACTATCATACGAATACCATGGCACGTTATACAAGTCCTCAACACATATCATTACTTTGTAGTCGTTAATATACAACACATTAGTAAGCATGGTCACTTCTAAGCATAATGTAGTATTTACATGTTTTGTGCAACTAGTAAAATAGCAATCTTCACCATGGCATCTTAACTAATAGCACACACCATTTAGACTTCAACAAACATACTTTTAAGCAATTGTTCTACTAACCAACTAGCATTCACCAAAATCCTCTCATGATCAAGGCATGTTTTCCAAGTACCACATGCTTACAAACATTCATATGCAAGGTCCAAATCATGTATATATACGAAATTGCTAAACATGCTTCCTAGCCAATTTTTATGTCAAAAAGTTTCTACATTTAGTAAGTGTTCCAAACCAAGTTGGATTCACATGTCCAATTGCTCAAAATTCATCTAACATATCTTCTAAACATGCTAACAAGTCCATAATGATCATTACGTGTTCGCAACATGCGGTTTCACACAATCCTCTAACACAAAAGTTACTATTTATAGTAAACTAACGAAACGTTCACAAAATTTCAAAACTAAATAAACAATCTTCATCCAATTCACCATTTAACACTATAATCAATCACATTTCACACAAATCATGCATAATCATCAAGTTTCAATGGTTCCATACTAAACCCTAGTTCATGAACACACTTTTTGCACCAATCTCAACATCTACTCATCAAAATAACCATTAACACCCAAACAACAATTCATTTTCGCAACCTAACATCAATTTGGCCATTATGGATGACTAGGGTTTCCAATATATACATAATTTCGCAACATATGTCAAAAATTTAGATAAACACTTACTAGTATTGCTTCTAACACTTCAATCAACAACCAAAATCACCAAGTATTGAACCAAGCTAGCCAAAATCAATGTGTTTGTGTGTGTAAAAGTTGCGGCAGCAGCAAGAGGCAGAAACAAGCCAAAAAAAACGTTTTTTCTTTATAATTAGGTTTAGGGTTTTGTTAACTTTTGTTAACTATTGTTAAGTGTTGAGTTGGGTTGGGCCTTGGGCCATCCATGGGTCACATGGATGATCCACGGGCCCCGTTTTGTTTCGGTTTTGCAAACACAATGAAACTCTTTCACAAATATTTATTTTTTTGTTTCATGACGGTTACCGAAATCCGTAAATGATTAAAACCGGTAAAATACGCGGTTACACGAAAATTCAATAATTAGACACACATAATAGTTAAAATGTCTTATTATTGTATTTGTATTCAATTAAGATCACCAACGCCCGGGTATTAACTCGTGTGGTCGTTTCGTATATATTTTTGCGTAACAGTTGGTACATTTAATTCGTCAGATTAAATGAAGAATATAATTGCATTAACGTGATTAACAGAGTTTAACTAACGGAGTTAACCTGAATTTGTCGGGTGTCACATCATCCCCTTGTTGAAGGAATTTTCGTCCCGAAAATTGGATACGGTCACTAAAATAGGTCTGAAACTGAAAGAATTCAGAGGTTAGAATTTCGAGTTGTTACATCATCCCCTTGTTGAAGGAAATTTCGTCCCGAAATTTTAAATAATACCTCGAGTGATACGAAGGTTTATTCGAATAGATGCGGATACTTTTGTTTCATTTGATCTTCTCGTTCCCAAGTGAAATCGGGTCCTCGCTTGGAATTCCATTTTACTTTGACGATAGGAATTTTACTGTGTTTTAAAGTTTTGACCTCTCTATCCATGATTTCGATCGGTTCCTCGATAAATTGTAATTTGTCATCGATTTCAAGTTCGTCCAAGGGTACAATGAGTGTTTCATCGGATAGACACTTTTTGAGATTTGAAACATGGAAGACGTTATGCACACTTTTGAGTGAGTCAGGTAAGTTTAACTCGTAGGCCACTGGCCCGATTCGCTTTGTAATTTCAAATGGCCCGACATAACGAGGATTTAATTTCCCCCGCTTTCCAAAGCGGACCACACCCTTCCAGGGCGAGACTTTAAGTAACACCTTATCTCCAACATTAAATTCTACCGCTTGTCTGTGTAAATCTGCATAACTTTTCTGCCTATCACGGGCAGCTGCCATACGGTTACGGATCTGTACAATTTTCTCAGTGGTTTCGCGTACGAGATCAGGCCCGAATAATTGGCTATCACCAACTTCGGTCCAACAGATTGGAGATCGACATTTTCGCCCATACAAGGCTTCGAATGGTGCTGCCTTGATGCTAGTGTGATAACTGTTATTATACGAGAATTCTACCAACGGTAAGTGATTTTCCCAACTGCCACCAAAATCTATCACACAAGCCCTTAGCATATCTTCGAGTGTTTGGATTGTACGTTCGCTTTGACCGTCGGTTTGAGGATGGTAAGCCGTACTCAGATCGAGACGCGTACCGAATGCTTTTTGTAAAGACCCCCAGAATTTGGATGTGAATTGGGCCCCACGGTCAGAAATAATAGACACCGGCACCCCGTGCCTAGAAACAATTTCTTTGATATAAATTCGAGCAAGTTTTTCCATCTTATCAGTTTCTTTGTAAGGAATGAAATGAGCAGACTTCGTCAAGCGGTCCACGATTACCCAAATGGCATCGCAACCGGAAGGTGTTCGAGGCAACTTGGTTACAAAGTCCATGGCGATTTGTTCCCATTTCCAAACAGGGATTTCGGGTTGTTGGAGCATACCCTTCGGTTTCTGGTATTCCACCTTAACCTTAGAGCATGTAAGGCACTTGCTCACGTACGTGGCAATGTCGGCCTTCATGTTCGGCCACCAGTACAGTTGTTTCAGATCATGGTACATCTTGTCAGAACCAGGATGCACAGAATAACGGGATTTATGGGCTTCATCCATGACGAGTACCCTTAAGTCGCCAAAAACAGGAATCCACATTCGATTTTCCACACACCGAATGCCATCCGGCTTTGTTTCTAATCGTTTTTCCATCCCCCGAAGAGACTCAGATTTTAGATGCTCCTCCTTGAGCGCCTCAAATTGGGCATCACGGATTTGATCGGGTAAGCTGGTATGAATAGTGAGCTGAATAGCCCGGACCCGTCGAGGTTTCAAGGTTTCTTTACGACTGAGAGCGTCGGCCACCACATTAGCCTTGCCCGGATGGTACTTTATGGCACAGTCGTAATCATTCAGTAGTTCGACCCACCGGCGTTGACGCATATTCAACTCCTTCTGGTCAAAGATATGTTGTAGACTTTTATGGTCGGTGAATATGGTACACTTGGTGCCATACAGATAGTGCCTCCAAATTTTTAGAGCAAAGATCACAGCTCCTAACTCGAGATCGTGAGTTGAGTAGTTTTTCTCATGGATTTTCAATTGGCGCGAGGCATACGCGATGACCCTTCCACGTTGCATTAAAACACAACCAAGGCCTTGAACTGAGGCATCACAGTACACCACAAAGTCTTCTGTCCCCTCAGGTAGAGACAAGATGGGCGCACTGCAGAGTTTCTGTTTAAGTAATTGGAACGCAGCTTCTTGCCGATCACCCCATTGATACGCCGTACCCTTATGGGTTAATGCAGTCAGTGGCTGTGCGATTTTTGAGAACCCTTCGATGAAACGACGATAATAACCCGCGAGACCAAGAAATTGACGAATTTCCGTCGGAGTTTTTGGAGGTGCCCAATTTTTAATAGACTCGATTTTTGAAGGATCGACGTGAATACCACTTTCTTTAACTACGTGACCAAGGAATTGGACTTCTCGAATCCAGAAATCACATTTAGAGAATTTTGCATAAAGTTGTTCCTTTTTCAAGAGTTCAAGAATCAATCGCAAGTGTTCCGCGTGGTCCTCCTTGCTTTTAGAGTATATTAAGATATCGTCAATAAAAACGATTACAAACAGATCAAGGTAAGGTTTACAGACACGATTCATCAGATCCATAAAGACCGCTGGTGCATTGGTTAAGCCAAAAGGCATGACGGCGAATTCGTAGTGGCCATAGCGAGTTCGGAAGGCTGTTTTTGTAATGTCCTCCTCGCGGACTCTCAACTGGTGATAGCCCGATCGGAGATCAATTTTGGAGTAGAAACTAGACCCTTGCAACTGGTCAAACAGGTCATCGATTCGAGGTAACGGATATCGATTCTTGACGGTTACTTTATTCAGTTCCCGATAATCGATGCACATGCGGAAAGTCCCGTCTTTCTTTTTGACAAAAAGTACAGGAGCTCCCCACGGAGATGAACTGGGTCTAATGAAACCCTTCTCAAGAAGCTCTTGGAGCTGCTTAGATAATTCTTGCAACTCGGCCGGAGCGAGACGGTACGGAGCTCTGGCTATCGGTGCCGCTCCCGGAGTTAACTCAATTTGGAACTCAACCTGACGTTGAGGGGGTAAACCGGGTAAATCTTCAGGAAAAACGTCCGGAAAATCACGGACGACAGGAATTTCGTCCAACCTTTTCGGTTCAGATGGGGTTTCGGTGACATGGGCCAGGAATGCAAAATGACCCTTACGTAGACACTTTTGAGCTTTCATGAGAGAAATGATACCAACCACAGCACCACTCTTCTCACCTTGAACGGACAGGGTCTCTCCACTGGGAAGAGGGATTCGAACGATTTTCTCGCTACATATGATCTCTGCTTGGTTTTTGGATAACCAATCCATGCCGATGACGGCATCGAAACTACCAAGTGAAATTGGCATAAGATCAATATCCAGCAAGTGACCAGACAGTCCTAGTTTACAACGTTGCAAAACATGAGTGACATCGATTTTCTTGCCATTAGCAATTTCAACAGTATAATTTTTATCAAGTATGGACGGTTCGACCCCTAAGAGTTTACTAAAGTCAAGAGAAACGAAGCTTTTATCAGCCCCCGAGTCAAAAAGAATATTAGCAAAACAGTTATTGATAGGAAATTTGCCAGAAACAACGTTAGAGTCATTGATAGCCTGACCTTTTCCGAGTGTGAAAGCACGACCCTTAGCACCAGCACCACTACCCTCAGCCTTGTCCTTGCCCTTGTCCCCACCGTTACCACCATTTTTCAGCTTCGGACACTCAGTCCGGTAGTGTCCCTTTTGCCCGCATTCGAAACATGTAACCCCATCGTTATTAATTCCCCGGGCTCCCCGAGCCACTAATTCCCCTCTACAATCTCTAGCCTCATGACCTGTTTTCCCACAACGCTGACACACAATCCTGTTACAAACCCCATTATGGTGCCTATAACACTTGTTACATTTCGGTAGCTCCCCTTGGTATCCACCCTTGTTCGGACTGGCATTTGACGAAGAGGGTTGATAATTCTTTGCCTTGTCAAATTTCTTATTCTGTTGGTACGGTGTGTAATGGGAGCTGGTTCCCGACTTGTTGTTGTTATTGTCATTCCACTTTCTCTTCCCATCCGACCCCGACGACGTAGCCCCTTTCTTTTTGGGTAACGTCCCCTGTTCTATAGCTTGTTCTACCAACCGATGTGTGAGTCGGATCGCATCCTGAATGGTTTCAGGTCTTGATGAAGTAACCAATCCCTGAATCTGTGATGGCAAACCCGAGATGTAGAGTTCGATCCTCTTATAATCCTCGTCCACCATATTTGGACACAACGTAGCAAGTTCGTGGGACCTAGTAGTGTAGGCCTCCACTTCGGACCCTTCCATCTTCAGGTGGTAAAATTCGGTCTCCAATTTCTGTATCTCATCTCGGGGACAATAGTCCCGCTTAATCAGTTCCTTGAATTGATCCCAAGTTAAGGCATTAGCTGCCTCCAACCCGATATGTTGAGTTTCTCGATTCCACCATGTTAACGCCGGCCCACTAAGGGTCCCGGTAGCAAAGTTCACCTTGTTTTCGAGAGCACAACCACTCCTAGCAAAAACCGCCTCCACTTTTTCAATCCACCTGATCAAACCTACCGCCCCTTCAGTCCCATTGAAGTGGTGCGGTTTACAGTCCAAGAATGTCTTAAAGGTGCAAACTGGTGGTGCTGGTACAAAAGAGTTTTGGATCCCAAATATTAATTATTGGTTAGAATGGTTACAATGATGTAAAAGAATAAAAAGGAAATTTTTCACAGTTTCCGGATTTACCAGGTGCTGGTTGGGCCTGGGCCTGAGCTTGGGCCTGGGCTTGAGCCTGAGCCTGGTTGGCCATTGCCGCAGCCACATGTTGTTGGATCAATTCGGCCAGTTCGGCAGGTGTCATGTTAACGTTCCCAGCCATCTTCAAATTCACAACATACAACAATGAATAAGTACCCAACAAGTTACTATCATCCATGTATAAAGTAAACAAGAAAATCAACACAACTAAACATCCAAATTCAAATAATAACACTTGATAAATAAATTGCAATTTCTCACAAAGTACTATTCAAACATCATATTCCAAAATTTTTCAGTTTTTTTGTGGGAAACAACCCTTCCCACTAAGTCATGAGATAAAGAAGATAAACAAGACAAAAGAAGATAGATAGATATAAAAATCTAGGACGAGATCACGGAGCCTGCATCATCATCACTGTCGGTACCGGGGTCCTCCACTGGTTCCTCCTCCGGGTCCTCCTCTGGTACCGCCGCCGCCGCCTGCGCCTGCTGTGCTTCCATATGTGCTATGAGGTTCAGCAGAGCTTGCCGATCCTCAGCACCCCTTGCCTCCAGCGTCGCAACTCTCTCGGTTACCAGCTGCTGAGCCTGCCGCGATTGCTGCAGCTCCTCCCCCTGCGCCTCCTGCACCCGACGTGAGGTACACTGGGTTGCCGCTAGAGTGGCTATTGCTCTTTCATTAGAACAATCAAGAGTGGGTAAAACAGATGAAGGATCAGAGTTAGGATGCGGGACACGAGGGGGCGTTTGAGGAACGCTCTCCTCCTGCCTAAGGCTAGCCATATAAGCCGGGTAGTAATCCCAGTCATAGGAGGTAGGGAGGATGGCGAATGGTTGATCCCAGTTGGTCTCCTCGGTCTCGATGCGGGGCCATTCGCGACCAGGGTAAGGAAGAGAATCAGGTAAAGGGCGCTTACGCGAGGAACTAGCAGGTGCTTTAGATGACGATGCCATTCCTGAAATTAAGTATATGTGTTCATGTAACTACCAGGTAAAACAGTCATAAGTAATGTACTCGGTGCAACTAATGTAGTGTACAGTTATAGTCTAGAATGCAATGCTATGCAAACCTAGTTCGCTATAACCAATGGCTCTGATACCAATCTGTCACACCCCCAAATCCACTAACGGAGTTTTACCGTTAGAGGCGTGACAAACCAGGATCTAGTCATTAATTACACCGAACGACTCTATATGAGTTTTTTTAAAAAACCAAACGTTAAACCATGAAATGTGGTAGTTGAAGCGACAATCAGAGTATTTAGTTTTTCAGTTATGCGGAAGCGTAATAAATAAGTAAGTTTAAGTGAACCCAAACCATGCAGAAAGTAAATGCGCAAAAACACGCGCCCGACACAAACCACGCAGTTTAAATAGTTTACAAATCCCAAAAAGAAGTTTTAATGCAAGCAAGGTTTTAAATGTTTGCGAGGACGCCATGCCATGTCCTACGTGCAATGTACCTCAGTGACCTGAAACAGTGAAAGACTAGCAAGTGTCAACACGACGGTTGGTGAGTTCACATAGTAGTATAAAACAAACAGTTCAGTTGTACGCAGATTATTAAATTAAGTATGTCATTGTAGGTAGCTAATCTACAGCACATGTCCTTAGAGGCGTAATGTATCTGACCGAAGCTGACGTATGTACACATTAAGTGCAGTTTGCCTGTTCGTACATCCCAGCAGGATGCACTGTAAGTATGTTAGGTCATTCAACACCCGTTCGACAGGTCCTTCTGTCGTGCTAGCGCGACTAGCCCGGGTGGGGTTTGTCAAACCCAGTAGTACTACTCAAAACTTCCCCGCTATTTCACAAATACTAACGGTCAACTAGGTATCCATGAGGTCTTTCATGAACAAAATAAAAGTGCTCTAATCCAGACATGCGACATACAGAATTCGTAAATCCGTAAAAGTATTTGTCCGAGTTCAGCCCATGAAAGGGTATCATAGTAAAAGTCCGAGTTCAACCCATAAAAGGGTATAACAGTAAAAGTGCGGTTTAGTGAACTCACCTTAAGTAGCACAGCAAACACAGTATATAATACGGCAACCTAAATAATAATAGGTCGATTAATGTGCGTTCATGTAGGGTCATAGTACCCTATGCATCCAAATGGTCAACAGTTCATGCGAGTGTGGTTTAGTTTCACTTTTGACCACGTTTGACTTTTTGTCCAAGTTTGACCAAGTTTGACTTTCAGTTGACTTTTGGTCCAAGTTTGACTTTTAGGTCCAAGTTTGACTTTCAGTTGACTTTTGGTCCAAGTTTGACTTTTAGGTCCAAGTTTGACTTTTAGGTCCAAGTTTGACTTTTAGGTCCAAGTTTGACTTTCAGTTGACCCGAGTTGACCCACGACCCGTTGGTGATTTGTTAAGTGTAAACACATTACATTTGGTGTATTTGACTAAATCATATTTGCACACCACATCATATTTCGCGTATTCAACAAATAGCAGTTTTAATTCCACAAAAGTTTCCATTATAGGAAAGTCGAACCTTTAGAGCATACATGAACAATTCGACATCCTAAGCATGTCAACTATCATACGAATACCATGGCACGTTATACAAGTCCTCAACACATATCATTACTTTGTAGTCGTTAATATACAACACATTAGTAAGCATGGTCACTTCTAAGCATAATGTAGTATTTACATGTTTTGTGCAACTAGTAAAATAGCAATCTTCACCATGGCATCTTAACTAATAGCACACACCATTTAGACTTCAACAAACATACTTTTAAGCAATTGTTCTACTAACCAACTAGCATTCACCAAAATCCTCTCATGATCAAGGCATGTTTTCCAAGTACCACATGCTTACAAACATTCATATGCAAGGTCCAAATCATGTATATATACGAAATTGCTAAACATGCTTCCTAGCCAATTTTTATGTCAAAAAGTTTCTACATTTAGTAAGTGTTCCAAACCAAGTTGGATTCACATGTCCAATTGCTCAAAATTCATCTAACATATCTTCTAAACATGCTAACAAGTCCATAATGATCATTACGTGTTCGCAACATGCGGTTTCACACAATCCTCTAACACAAAAGTTACTATTTATAGTAAACTAACGAAACGTTCACAAAATTTCAAAACTAAATAAACAATCTTCATCCAATTCACCATTTAACACTATAATCAATCACATTTCACACAAATCATGCATAATCATCAAGTTTCAATGGTTCCATACTAAACCCTAGTTCATGAACACACTTTTTGCACCAATCTCAACATCTACTCATCAAAATAACCATTAACACCCAAACAACAATTCATTTTCGCAACCTAACATCAATTTGGCCATTATGGATGACTAGGGTTTCCAATATATACATAATTTCGCAACATATGTCAAAAATTTAGATAAACACTTACTAGTATTGCTTCTAACACTTCAATCAACAACCAAAATCACCAAGTATTGAACCAAGCTAGCCAAAATCAATGTGTTTGTGTGTGTAAAAGTTGCGGCAGCAGCAAGAGGCAGAAACAAGCCAAAAAAAACGTTTTTTCTTTATAATTAGGTTTAGGGTTTTGTTAACTTTTGTTAACTATTGTTAAGTGTTGAGTTGGGTTGGGCCTTGGGCCATCCATGGGTCACATGGATGATCCACGGGCCCCGTTTTGTTTCGGTTTTGCAAACACAATGAAACTCTTTCACAAATATTTATTTTTTTGTTTCATGACGGTTACCGAAATCCGTAAATGATTAAAACCGGTAAAATACGCGGTTACACGAAAATTCAATAATTAGACACACATAATAGTTAAAATGTCTTATTATTGTATTTGTATTCAATTAAGATCACCAACGCCCGGGTATTAACTCGTGTGGTCGTTTCGTATATATTTTTGCGTAACAGTTGGTACATTTAATTCGTCAGATTAAATGAAGAATATAATTGCATTAACGTGATTAACAGAGTTTAACTAACGGAGTTAACCTGAATTTGTCGGGTGTCACAAAAATAAAACTTCTTATGAGTTGTTATTTGGAAGAAAACCGAATATTTCATACTTGAAAGCATTTGGTTGTCCTGTATCGATTCTAAATTTAAGTGATCATCTCGGGAAATTTGAGTCAAAATCTGACAATGGATTTTTCCTTGGTTATTCGTCTGTTTCTAAAGCTTATCGGGTTTTTAATAGCAAAACAAATACTGTTATTGAAACTATTAACGTAAAGTTTTTAGAAAATTCGTTTCCGTCAGTGGCGCATGGTCCCGAATGGTTGTTTGATTTAGATTCGTTATCAAAATCTTTCAATTCTAACTTGTTTGATTTTTCAGGAAAAGCAAGAAAAGAATCAGGCGACTTGGGATGTTTTAGTGACGATTCTGATAATGACGATGATAGTAATCTCAACACTGAGTATCCATTCATGTCATTTCATAATCCTGATCATGTCAAGAGGATCAAGAATCGAATATTCTTGATGATGATGTTAATCCGCAAAGTTCTCCTAATGATGGTGGATCTGTTCAAAATCAACCATCATCAGATCCGAATGTTGAAGTTGTTCCAGATTCGTTTGACTACTTCATCACTTCACCATAACAAGTTCCGAATTTCACTCCGCATTCTTCTACCATTCTGCAAGATCTACCGAATCTGAATCAGTCTAATCTGGAGAGTTAAGTGCAAGGTGATGACATACCAATTCATCGAATTCACAAGAAACATCCTCTCTCTCAGATTATTGGGCCGTTGAATCAGAGAACTACAAGAAGTCAAACTGAGCAAGCCAATGTTTGTCTTTATTCATGTTTTCTTTCTCAAGTGGTACCGAAGAACATTTCAGAAGCGTTGCAAGATAACAGTTGGATTGAAGCCATGCAAGAAGAGTTACTTCAATTTCGCAAACAGGAAGTTTGGAAATTAGTGGACTTACCTGAAGGAGAAAATGCGATTGGTACAAGATGGTTGTACAAGAACAAGCCAGATGAACGTGGCATTGTTGTGAGAAACAAAGCGAGACTTATTGCACAAGGTTACACTCAAGAAGAAGGTATTGACTATGAAGAAGTGTTTGCTCCGGTCGCTCGACTTGAAGCTATTCGTGTTTTTCTAGCGTATGCCTCTTTCATGAAGTTCAAAGTGTTCCAAATGGACGTCAAAGGCGCTTTTCTGTATGGACCAATTACCGATGATGTATATGTCAGACAACCTCCTGGTTTTGAAAATCCTGATTATCCACATCGTGTATACAAATTGAGCAAAGCTTTGTATGGTCTACATCAAGCTCCAAGGATTTGGTACGAGACGTTATCTAAACATTTGCTAGAACATGGGTTTACAAGAGGTCAGATTGATCCAACTTTGTTTATGAAGCGGGAAAATGAAGATCTTTTATGTGTTCAAGTGTATGTGGATGATATCATCTTTGGATCAACTAGTGCGTCCATGTGCAAAGAGTTTGAAGAAATCATGAAGTCAAGATTTCAGATGAGTTCGATGGGGGAGATTAATTTCTTTCTCGGATTGCAAGTAAAACAATCAGTAGACGGAATTTTTATCAACCAATCAAAGTTTGTTGAAAAGTTGCTGAAAAAGTTCAAGATGCAGGATTGTCAGACTATTCGAACTCCATATGATGTGAAGTGCAAGATACAACTGGATCCGAAAGGCAAATTCGTTGATCAAACACTATACAGATCGATGATTGGTTCACTGATGTATCTTACTGCATCAAGGCCAGACATTATGTATGTTGTATGTGTGTGTGCAAGATATCAGTCTGATCCGAAAGAGTCGCACCTGGTTGCTGTTAAACGTATTTTCAGATACCTTAAAGGAAAACCGAATCTCGGGTTATGGTATCCTTATGAAGGCAATTTTGAATTATATAGTTATTATGATAGTGACTTTGGTGGGTGTGCTCTTGACAGGAAATCGACTACTAGTGGATGTCAATTTCTGGGTCCTAGACTTGTTTCTTGGCAATGCAAAAAGCAGACCAACGTTTCTGTATCCACAGCTGAAGCAGAGTATATCGCTGCATCTGCAGGATGTTCTCAAGTTTTGTGGTTACAAAACCAATTGCTTGACTACGGGTTTAACTTTCTCAAAACTCCTATTTACATAGACAATACTGCTGCTATGTTCATTACTGCTAATCCTGTTCAACACTCAAAAACCAAACATATCGAAATTCGATATCACTTTTTAAGAGACAACTCTGAAAAAGGTTTAATAATTTTGATTAAAGTTCATACCGACAAACAACTGGCAGATCTTTTCACAAAATCTTTTTTGTCAGGGCGGTTTGAATTCTTAATTCAATCCATAGGATTAATCAACCATGATTAATTCAAATTTTTAAAAACAAACAAAAATCAGAAAATATAAAAGCCAAAAATAGAATAAGTTGATGTCAAATATTGATTCCTTTGTCTTTCATTTTATTGTTTTGCATTGTGTGTGTGCATGAAAAAGAGAAAAGTAAAAACAAAATATAAAAGCAAAAGAAAAAGAAAATATCATGTCATAAGAATCTATATTGCAACAAGTGAGAAATGATAGTTACACTAGACATTATTTGTTACATCATTTTTAATAAAGACTGATGAATGTTAATTGGTGTGCTAGACAGCTCAGGCAATTAGACTGAAAAAGTAAGTTGATTGTTGACAAATATAAACTCAATGATCTTTGTGTTAAGTTCCATTGCTATACATGTCTAGATATATATCTTTTGATAGATTGCTTGAGATGATAGTTGTGCATGATCGGGTAACGATGCAGTCTATTCAGTGTGATGAACCGCATCGTGAGCTTCTTTGTTGTGGTATCCACAGACCTGAAGTCTCACACGAAGTCTCTTTTGAGCTTCAAGGTGCAGCAAAAGATTCCCAAAGTTGGAACAAAAAGAGTCCCAAATGTGGACCAACACCAAACAAAAATTCCAAAAGGAATTAAGAAGATTCCCAAGGGGAACGATAGGAAATGGAAAATTCCAAAAGGGAATTAAAAAAAAATCCCAAAGTGGACCAAATCCGAATAGAACCAGATTCCACACTGTTTATGATTGTAAGTGACCAGGTTTTTGTGCAAAATGCATTCAACTAGTAGTTGATAAGGAAATATGTTGACATATGTATACATGTGGGTCACATAAGTCATTTTAATCGAACCTTAATCTCATCATGATACTGAAAAAGTAAGTGTGTCAACTCGAGCTAATTGGTATGTTTTCATATCATCACTCAATCAAACATAAGTCAAATGTCTATTCAAAACTTGCAAAACATGTTCAAATATGTGTGGTATGATCTCACTGCGATATTTTGATTCATTGCATTGCATATGTCTTTATTTTAATGTGTGTGCTTTGCGTGTGCAGGCTTTTGGAATCATTATTGACACATCGACATCCTTGTTAAACTTAAAAATTTAAAGAAATTTCAAGTTTAGGGGGAGAATAAATTGAAGAAGAAAAATATTTGCAAAAAATCCAAAAATATTTTAAATAAGTGTGTTTTGAATGAACAAGATTATGTGGTATGAAAAGCAAAGGTATTGGATGTGTTAAAAACCAACCCAAGGTCTTGTGATGTGTTTTTTTAAGAAATTGCTTCGGGATATAGAAAATTTGGTTGTGCAAAACCTTTTGTACAAGAAAAATGATAAAAGGGAATTTAATTGAATTAATTTTGTTGCCCTAAAAAGTTGTTGATTAATTAATGTGACAAACCCTAATAAGGATGTCTTGTCTAATTAATATGTCGAGAATGTTTGCAGGTGCAATAAATGCAGTTGAAAAAGTCAACAGACGAGAAAATTTGAGAAAAATTGCTCAAGTGTTGTAGCCGGGCAAAGATATCAGAAACAACTGTTCTGCCGGGTAATGAAGACACTGTTCAGCCGGGTAAAGTTGTGAGTCTGATATGAGCCGGGTGATTGAGAAAAAGAAGTGAAGCCGGGTGAAGATATTATGACTACTATGTGGCCGAGCAATGAACATGTCAAATATCTGCCGGGTGAAGGAGTATAATATCTGCCGGGTGACAAGTTGTGTTGCTATAACAGCCGGGTGAAGAAATATTCACTGCACAGCCGGGTAAAAGAGAAGTTATCTTGCCGTGCAAGTGTAACACTGTGTCGTCGGGTAATAGTGTAAACACTGTGTTGTCGGGTGATGAAGAAAAGCATGCCGGGTGATAAAGAAGACAACTGTGTTGCCGGGTGATGAAGAAATGCATGCCGGGTGATGAAGGTATCACTATGCAGCCGGGTAATGAACAAACATGAGATTGTGCAAGCCGGGTGATGTTGTGAAGACTACTATACTGCCGGGTGATGAGTAAAACCAAACAGGTGTAGTTGTTCCTAACCTTTACCCGTCTCTACAGTGGTTTACCCGTCTCTACAGTGATTGACTCGTCAAGTGTTTTACACATTTTTATGTTGACCCGTCTCATGTTGTGACTTGTCTTAAGAGATTGACCCGTCCCAACAGTGCATGACACGGCTCAACAGTGCATGACCCGTCAAGGCTTATTGGGCTTTTAATGTTTACCCGTCCCAATTTTTGACCCGTCCCAATTGTTGACCCGTCACTTAAGTTTGACCTAAATTTTTTCAAGCATATAAAACCCGCCTCTTCACAAACACTTATCATTTTTTCACATTCACTTTCAAGCACAAATCCTCTGCACAAAATCGTTGATTATCATATTCAATCAATCGTTCTGTAACAAGTTATATTGATTGAATAAGGTATAATTTACATGTTTCGAGCTTGATAAACCTGCAAATCGATTGTTAAAATGAAAACGATGATGAACAGTACTTGATCAACTGAATCGACATTTTGATTTTGCTTGTTAAAACTGAAATCGAATGTTGTTTTAGATGTATTTACTGTCGATTATCAACAATCAATCATTAATTTGCATCAAAATCCCTTAAAAATCAACAGAATCAATCAAATTGTCCATAATTGTTAAACCGCCATTGATGAACTGTTGAATGTTCTTAAGTGTTAACTTCAAAAGGATAAAATGTGTGTTAAACATTGACAAATCATTGTTAAAACTGAACTTAACATGTTAAACAACTTCATCATACAAATGTCAATTTTGTGTTCGTAAGTGTTAAACTGTTAAAAAAATGTGAAATGTTATATGATCATTAAAATTCAAGGTTGGTTTAATTAAAATGATGAAAATCAGTTTGTTAGATCAATTTAGGGTTAAAATGATTATGTGAATGTTTTACTTTTATAACTTTTTGATTAAACACTTATGTAAACTTTGAAATTTATGAAGAATCTAACACATTTGTCTTGTTTTTTGTCTTAAAACAGATGGAAAATCTCAAGTTTGAGCCAAAGCACAATTTAGTTTCTTGTTTAGATGAGTCTATTCCAGAGACTGAGGGCTATAGAGATATGATGAGATTTATAAAGAGAACCAAGTATGTTTATGCCATGTGTGCAAAGCCAGTCATATATGCCAGATTGATCAAGAGTTTCTGGAGAACAGTTGAGGTTGTGACTAATGAGGCTGGGGTGATTGCTGTTAGAGGAAACATTACAAGAGAGTTACAGTTGACTGTTTCTGAAGAAGCTATCAGAACAGCTTTGAGAATTGATGATGATGAAGTAGGAGCTAATGATGAGTTGACTGTTGCCGAATGTCAAACGTGTTTTGTTAATATGGGTCATCCTCACGTATTTCCAAAGTCACAATTTGTTAGAGCAAGGTTGGGGAAGAAATTGAAGTTATTATGCTATGTTATTCAACAGTGCATGTCAAGAAGGAGTGCCGGTTTTGAAAACTTCCCATCTGACATAGCATCTCCTATTGTAGCAATTGCTGAAAACAAACCATTCAATATGTCAAAGTGGATTATGAATGGGTTTGTATTCAATCTGGTGAAGGGAAAGAGGTTCAAGTTTCTCATGTATCCGAGATTCTTGCAACTAATGATCAATGTGGCTTATCCTATCATCAGAACAGAAGGTTATCCTGGAGGAATTTTATATACAGAAGATATGAATGACTTATCCTACAGAAAGATGAGTATAGGGAATGTACCAAGTGTTGATTTGTTTGACTATATGAGGAATATTGCAAATAATGAGGAGGAGATAGGAGTAGTATATTATCACATATCTAATGGAGAGATTGTGAATCCATTAGATCTTGTTGATAAAGAGATTGATGAAGATGAGAGTGAAAGTGGCAATGATGATGAAAGTGATAATAATAACAATGAAAGTAGTGATGATGGTGATGATGATAGTGGAAATGATGGTAATGATAGTGCTGAATCAGTTCATGAGGAGGCATAGAATGTTGAGATTGCTGAACCAATGGAGGTTGAGATAGAAAATGTGGAAGTTGATGAAACTGTGGGATTAGAAACAGAAAATGTCAAAGTTATGGAACCAGCTGTGATTGAAGAACCTGTAAAGGTTACTAGTGTTGCAGAAGAAATGGTAATTGAAGTTCCTAAGCCCATCACAATGCAGTATGTTAGATCTCGAAGATCTAAGGCAGTGGTTGTGTCTATGAGGGTGGAAGAACTAAGTGTGATGGAATGTGTTGATGAGCCTGAACAGATAGATGTTGTTCAGATTGCTCAGGAAGTAATGGCCGATGTAGAGACTATTGCACAGATAGTTGATGACACTGATGCTGGCATTACTGTTTCTGTTCCAGTTGATATACCCACAACATCATCTCCAGCAGCTGAAACATTGAACAATCTTTGGAGTCTTCACCAAAAATTGTGTCAAGTGTTGATGTTAATGATGATAAAAAGAAAACTGCTGAGTTAGAAGAGATGGTAGCAAAACTCTTGGATGCGAATGCACAGTTGAAGGCATCAAATGATCGAAAGAAGAAAAGGTTAGAAGAGTTTTGGGCCACTCATAATCAGAATCTTGAAACATTCAAAGCATTGGATGCTGATCATTTGAAGATGAATGAGGATTATGGAATGTTAAAGTCTGATTATGAAACCTTGAAGGAGGAACATGAAAATTTGAAGTATGATTACAAAGAGTTGAAGGCAGAATGTAATACTCTTGATGCTGAAAAGGAAATGTTGGAAAAATGGTTAGAAGAAACCAAATCGAAGAAGTCAGGGTCCACATCAGATAAAGATTTTTCGGATGAAGTGATGGAAGTGACTGAACCTACTCAAGAAGCAAAAGTGTATTATACTAGAGCGCGTGGTACAAAGAATGTGGGCATAAGGGTTGAATCTCCAATTATTATTCCCGATGAAGCTGCTGAAACTGTCAATCCTGACAAGGCTGAGGGAAAAAGGAAGTTAGATGCAGTGCCGGAGATTACTGGTGAAGAAAGTTGTATTAAAAAGGCGAGAATAGAAGAAGTTCAGATTGAGCCGATTCAATCTGGAACTGAGACTGAAATGGCTGAGAAAGCGAAAGAAGATGAGACTGTGAATGAAACTGAGATGGATAAAACAGTTCAGAATCAGCAGCTTCATCGGGAATAGTAATTGGTGACTCAATCCTTATGCCCACAATCTTCGTACCACGTGCTCTAGTATAATAAACTTTGACTTCTTGAGTAGGCTCAGCCACTTCCATTACATCATCCGAGAAATCTTTATCTGATGTAGAACCAGACTTCTTTGATCTGGTTTCTTCTAACCATTTTCCAACATCTCCTTCTCAGCATTAAGAGTAATGCATTCTGCATTTAACTCTTTAAAGTCATTGTTGGGGTTATTTGAAGATGTCACTTTCCAAATATAAGCGAGTGAAGATATCGAGCATCATCACGAGCAAACACGGGTGAAGACGTTCATTAATTGTATTTGTCTTAGAATATTTGTGTAATCGTTTTGTGCTTAATTGCACGTTTTTAGGTTACATTGTAAGGTGAATGGTATAGACTATAAATACCATCACCTAGGTCATTTGTTAGGAGTGTTGCATACATTTCATTGAATATCACTTGTAACCTCTCTATTGATCTAATACAATTCTCCTATTCATATTATCATGATCTTCTTCATACTTTGCATTGATCTTCATGAACATTCAAGCATCAATACGTGATTAGTGAGATTCCGCATCACTGATTACAAACAACATCCCCAAACAATCTCAGATCTAGATCCAAGCTCGGTGCATCTAGAACTATCAATTGGTATCAGAGCTGTTGGGTGATCTTTGATTGTTGTTGTTATTGATGGAATTTTAGCTACCATTAGCTTTGATTCATGTTTGTGTAAAGAACTGCAAAGTTTGAGATCAATTGTTGAAGATTTGATTGTGTTTTTGAAGAAAAAGTTCATGTTCGTCATATTCACTGCTCAATTTTGAAATCTGGAATTTGTTGATGTTATTGATGATAGTCACATGTATAGGTTGGACTCACCGGTGTGTCGTTGTTACTTTTGTATGTATTTTGTATGTTATTTATAAGCTTTTGTACTAGCGAAACTACGGGCGAATCTATAGATTCGCCCGTAGCTCAGTTTAGTGTCTATAAGGTTTTGACTGGGCGAACCTAATTGTGCCCAGCGAACCTGTGTTGGTTCGCTAGATAGATTCGCTATAGCGAATCTATCAGCGAACCTAACACTGATATATATTGTAACCTTATCCTCATTTGAATACAACTTTTGCACATCTTTAAACAAAACTCTTATCCACTGATTGTGTTGTGTAATCGTTCATCCGAGGTGCTAGGAGCATATTCTACTTATCTTTGTAGCTTATATACCTCGGTTTTGTGTTGTAATCTTGTTATTGGGTTTGTTTGGTTATTATACACTTTGTTGTTCAAGTCTTGGGTATATTGTTGTTAAACAAGTCAATATAGCACTGAAATCACGATCTTTATGGACCAACAATATGGTATCAGAGCCTTAGTACTCTTGATTGTTTGATTCAAGTGATTTTTGTGTTGATTTTGGAGTTTTTGGGTCGAAACACTATTTGATTCTGTTCTAAGCTTGTTTTGGTGTTTTGGAGTTGTATTTTGCTCAAGTATTGTGTTATTTGGTCATAGGAAGCTTTTAAAACAAACGTGTATGCAAATGGTCAAGTTTTGAAGCTTTTCGGGTTGCTTTCGTACTGTTACAGGCTGGTTCGTTATCCAGCGAATCTATCTGCTCATCCAGCGAAACTAGCTGTTCATCCAGCGAATCTAATTCAAATTTTTGTTCTGTTGGTTTGTGTTGTGGCCAGCGAATCTGACATATCATTGAACGAAAGTTCACTTGTTTGGCTGACTGTGCAAGTGAAACTGCTGCCAAAATCAGGCGAGGGAAACTGTGCTTGCTTGTCAGCGAATCTGTTTGCTTGTCTAGCGAATCTATCAGCGAATCTGCTGTGTTCTTTGAGCGAATCTAGCCAGCGAATCTGTTTGTCTTCAGCGAATCTATAATCTGTTCAAAGTTATGACTTCATCAACACTGAATATGAATGATCTGGATAGCGTTCAACCTAACAGGCCACCGAGGCTTGTTAGTGGTGAAAACTTTGAAGATTGGAAAAGATGTTTGAAAGCATTTTTCTACTACACGGACTACAACCAATTGGAATCTATAGTAAATGGTCCGCACGTGCCAACAACAGTTGAAGGAACCGTCACTTCAATAAACACAGATTCAAGTACTTTTACTGAAACAGATATCAAGTTACTTGATCGTGACAAGAAGGCACTAGGTGCATTGATACTTTGCTTGCATCAGGACATCTTCAACAGGTTTGCTGAACACACAACTGCAAAAAGCTTGTATGATGCATTGTGTGAGTTTTATGATGGCAATGAGGATCTGAAACTGGATAGAAAAGCTCAAGCTGAAAAAGAATTCAACTCTTTCGTGGGGTACTCACAAGAGAACTTGACTGATATTACAAATCGATTCCTATCTGTGTCAAGTAATCTGAAGAAGTATGATGATAAGCTGGGCAATCATGAAGAAGTTGCAAAACTGTTAGATTCTCTTCCTCCTCAGTGGAGTCTTCAAATCAAGCTGTTGAAACAAGAAAGAAACTTTCCTGACTACAAACTGATGGACGTTATAAACAAGCTGAAGTCTTTCGACCTTGATGTGAAGAGAAGAGAATATAATCAGTCAATGATGGTTCCAAACATTCCTTCTCAAAATGCTGCACTTATTTCATCCGCTGCAAACTCATATATATACAGTGCTGCATCTAGAGGATCATCAAGTCATGTGTCTACTAAATCTGCTGGTGCACCTTCAAATGTTGGTTCAAGCTCAAATGCATCTGTCACCACTCAGATTCCATCTGACACTATGGCTTTATTTGGAATATTTGTGCACAGTTATGAAGCTCTTGTTGCAGGTGAGTTAAAAGGGAAGGGTATGACTGTAGAAGATATGTATCAGGTGGATCCTGATGATCTGGAGGAAACAGACATCCAATGGCAGATGGCTATGCTTACTCTTCGTGCCAGACGATTCATGGAAAGAACCGGTAGAAGAAACTTTGGAAATCAGGGACAGAATAGCAAGCTGGGGTATGACAAGGGAAAGTTGAGATGCTTTAACTGCAAACAATTGGGCCACTTCAAAAGGGAATGCCCTTTACCAATTGTTACTGAGCCAGTAAACTCTGCAAATCCAAGATCTGCTCCAAATCAAGAAAGGGTTGAGGAAGCAAAGTCAAAGAATGAAACTGCACTACTCACCAACTTTGATTGGAGTGCAGAAATTAAAGAAACCAAGGAGGAGATTAATCATGCCCTTGTTGCTGAGATTGCTGAGATTGATGACAACGATATAAATTGCTTTGATCCATTCAAAGAATTTTATGGAAAAGATGAGGAAGAGAAAGTGGAGAATGCTGATAAAGATCAATCAGATGTTATTGTTCAAGGACATCTGAATCATTCAGGGTTGGTTTGTGAAGCTGCTGTTAATGAAGTGAAGCATGAGGAGGAGATAAAGCTTAGCTTGGAAGAAATGATTGAGAAGGCAAGGCTAGATGCAGTTGATGAATTCAAAAGAAGCACTCCCTACTGCCAGTGTGATCGTGCTCTTGCCGCCGAAAAACTGGTAATTGGTCTTCCTTACGATGTTATTGAAGATATGTGTTCATCTGCTTGCAAAATTCGTTTAATTGGCATATACAAAGCTAATAAATTGTTAATGTCAAACGAAAACGAATTAAAAAGGACTATCAAAGAGCTTAAATTAAGTGAATCAAAATATTTTGTCAAATTAAGAGAAGCCTTAAAGGAAAATGAACACTTAAAAAGAACTCTTTTGGAAAAGAACTGTGAAATAAACTACTTGACTGAGCAAGTTACACTTGCTGAATTTGAAGCAAGAAAACTTAAAAACAAATTGCAGTAGTGGACGATATCTGGTATGAAAAGGGAGGAACTATGCAAGAAACAAAGGGGAGCCAGAGTTAAGACGGGTTTGGGTCTTAGTAACAATGAAACATATGCATATCCTCCACCTAGTACTTTCTGTTACTCTCCTACACCTATTCCTCATCCCTCAAATGAGTTAATTCAAGAGATTATGCAGAATGATACTGACAGTTCCATTGCAGGTTTAAGTGAAGTAAATCTTAAGGAAGTTAGAGAGGATTACGCATATGGTGGGAGTGTTGGGCTCGGTTGTTCTAGCAGTAGTGATTGCAGTAGTTCTGATTCCAAGAAGTCTTTTGAAGACATTAGTTTAATTAATTCTGTTTGTAGTAATGTGTCATATTCGAACAATTTCTTGTCTAATAGTAATTTAGGGTGCTCTACTTCATACCCTAATGTGTTGAATGATGATTTGATTAAAAATGTGTGTGTGAATGACAAAGACAAACTTTCAGGTCATGTCTCTGAAAGTCAAACCAAAACAAATTGTTTTCAAAAGTTCTTCACTCATCAAATTCCATCTTTCACACCAGTGAGAATTTCAAAACCAAAAGACAAGGAATCATCTTTTTCATACATTCTTAAACCAAAACCTGAATCTGATAAAGTTAAAGTCACAACAGTTAAGTCAAAAGAACTCTATGACTCTTACAGTGACTGCAACTCTCAACTGTCTGAATGTGATGAGGAAATTGAAGTAGATAAAATTCCTGTTAACAAAATTTCAAAATCTGGTTTGAAGTCTCATTGTTTTAAATGTGGGAATACTGGTCATACTGTTAAGCAATGCCCTAAGCTAATCCAAAACAGCTCAAGGCAAAAATCTTTCGGAAAAAGATTAAACACATTTGTAAATAATTTCTTTTGTAATTCTTCATCTGCTCCACCACCCAAGTACACCAAGGCTTGGGTGCCAATTTCAAAGGTCTAACTTTTCATTTCTTTTAATAAATGTCAGGAACATTCAAATGCCGTTGTAAATAGTCATTGGCATATTGACAGCGGATGTTCCAGACATATGACAGGGTTGAAGGACCTTCTGACTAACTATAGGATCATAAATGGCGGTTATGTTGCTTTTGCAGGAGACAAGAAAGGTGGCAAGATGATTGGTCAAGGAGAAGTCTCAAATGGCTCACTTACTTTGGAAGACGTCAACTATGTTCCTGAACTGGCATTCAACCTTCTCAGTGTATCACAAATTTGTGATAAGTATATTCCAGTGATGTTTCTCCCAAATGAATGCTTATTCTTGAAGCCAGAGTTTTCTATTCCTGAAGATATGGTGATCATGCGAGCTCCGAGACGAAATGATACCTATATGCTGAATATGGGATCAAAGGAATCAATTTCCACCGTGACCTGTCTCCTGTCTAAAGCTTCATCTTTTGAATCGTTTCTGTGGCATAAACGTTTAGGGCACATTAATTTTAAAATTCTGAATAAATTGGTTAAAAACAATTTGGTTAGGGGTTTACCACTCAAAGACTTTTCAGTGGTTGAGAAATGCAAGGCTTGTGCTAAAGGAAAACAGCACAAAAAGCCACACAAACGTAAAATTACAAATACCATCTCAGAACCCCTCGAATTGTTACATACTGATTTATTTGGTCCAATAAGTGTCAAATCTATTGCTAAAAAGTCTTATTGCTTGGTTGTCACAGATGATTACTCTAGGTACACCTGGGTGAGATTCATGGCAAACAAGAGTGAGACTGCCGAAGAGTTGATGAAGCTGATTCCTCTAATCGAGGTTCTTGGAAAGAAGAAGGTTCAAGCCATCAGAAGCGATAACGGAACTGAATTCAGAAACCACATCTTCAACTCCTTCTGTGAACAACAGGGTATTCTCAGACAGTTTAGCGCCGCCCGAACACCACAACAAAATGGTGTTGCTGAAAGGAAGAATCGAACCCTTGTGGAGGCTGCTAGAACTATGCTGATTGAGTCAAAGCTTCCAATTATTTTCTGGGCTGAGGCAGTTAATTGTGCAGCTTATGTTCTTAACAGGGTACTGATTGTCAAGGAAAAGATGAAGACTTCATACCAACTGTTTCGAGGGATTAAGCCGCTGATTGATTTTCTACGCCCCTTTGGATGTTCTTGCACTCTTTTGAATACCCAAGATCAGAAGACGAAGTTTGGTGCTGTCTCTGATGAATGCTTCTTTGTGGGATACTCGAACACACAAAAGGCGTATCGTGTTTACAACAACCGAACGCGGATTGTGCAAGAGTCCTACTATGTTGACTGGCAAGAGTCAAACACTACCAGTATTGGCAGTGAACCGGCTTGGTTTTATGATTCCACCACTATTTTCAAATCATTTAATCTTCCTGACTCTGACGATGACGACATCATTCCACACACATCAGTTTCTATTTTCAATCATCCACCTACACCGTCACAATCACAACCTTCAACTTCAACTACACAACTACCTCCCACTTCATTTGACATTCCACCACCTCCACCACCTCAAACTGTTTCAACTCCTCCATCAGATATTCCATCCTCATCCACTACCATTCAATCTACCACTAATACAATTCCTTCAGCTTCACATACTACACCTTCACAACCACCTAATCCATCAACCCCAACCGAAACCAATCCTTTACTCCTCAACACTGACCTCAAAACTCTGAAAAACCACCCTCATGATTATATCATCGGATCAATTACTGATGGTGTGCGAACTCGGAGTCAGAGTGGTTTGATAAATGAATGTCTCTATGCTGCCTTTCTGTCTCAAGTTGTTCCAAAGAATTATAAACAAGCACTTGAAGATCCTAGTTGGGTGGACGCCATGCAAATGGAACTGCAGCAATTCAGGAAGCTTAAAGTTTGGGAATTGGTTGATCTTCCCCCTAACAAGTGTCCAATCGGCACTAAATGGGTTTTCCGAAACAAGCCAGATGATCGCGGTGTTGTAATTAGAAACAAGGCGAGACTGGTTGTTCAAGGATTTGCTCAAGAGGAGGGGATTGACTACACCGAAGTTTTTGCTCCAGTCGCTCGCCTGGAAGCCATCAGAATCTTTCTTGCTCATGCTGCGAACAAAAACTTTAAAGTTTATCAGATGGATGTGAAATGTGCATTTCTATATGGAGATATCGATGAGGAGATCTATGTATGTCAACCACCAGGTTTCGAGGATCCAGATTTCCCGTCAAAGGTTTACAAGCTTGATAAATCCTTGTATGGGTTGCATCAAGCTCCACGGATCTGGTATGAAACTCTGACACAGTATCTTCTCAGCAAAGGTTTCTCTCGTGGGACTATAGATATGACATTGTTCAAGAAGGAGGTGAATGGCGAGCTGCTGATCGTTCAAGTGTATGTTGATAATATCATTTTTGGTTCGACTAATGAAGGGTTGTGTAGAGAATTTGAGAAGGTGATGATGGATCGTTTTGAGATGACCATAATGGGGGAGATGTGTTTCTTCTTGGGGCTGCAAGTGGAACAAAAGCCTGATGGAATTCTGATCCACCAAGAGAAATATATCAAAGAAATCCTCAAGAAGTTTGGCATGGATGATTCTTCTCCTGAATTGATTCCTTTTACAGCTCAAACATGCCTTACTTCCGATGATAATGGGAATCCTGTAGATGCTCATCGGTACCGCTCGATGATCGGATCTCTCATGTATCTGACTGCAAGCCGTCCAGATATAACATTTGCCGTGTGTTACTGTGCTCGTTTCCAAGCCAATCCAAAAGAATCACATGAAAAGCTGTTAAACTAATTTTTCGTTACCTTAAGGGTTCCTCTCGTTTGGGACTTTGGTACCCAAAAGGTGGGAACTTTGATTTACATGCCTTTTCTGATAGTGATCATGCTGGCTGCAGGATTAACAGGAAATCAGTCACTGGCGGATGTCAATACCTTGGAGAATGTCTTGTTTCCTGGCAAAGCAAGAAGCAAACAACTGTCTCTCTGTCCACAGGAGAAGCAGAATACATTGCTGCGTCAAGTTGCTGTTGCCAAGTGCTCTGGATTCAACATCAGATGATGGATTATGGCATCAACTTTCTTCATACGCCACTCTTTTGTGATAATGAAGCAGCTGTTGGAATTGCCAAGAATCCTATTCATCACACTCGCACCAAGCACATTGAAACAAGAATTCATGCAATCCGGGATGCACAGGAAAAGGGGTTTATTGATATTATTCCTATTGAAACTCGAAAGCAAAAAGCTGATCTTTTCACAAAAACTTTTGACAAACCACGTTTTTATGAACTGATCTCCATGCTGGGACTTATATCTTTTTGAAAACCTTTTTCTGTGAGAATCCATTTGTAGATATGTAAATAATCTTTTCTTTTTCTTCTTTGAAAATTCCGTGGGTCACTCTAATTCTTCGCTCCTTTATTTTATCTCATTTTATTTTCTCTTATTTTTCTTTCACTTCTGTATATATATATTAAGAAAATCTGAAAAACAAAAATTTCTTGTTAGACGGCTATTATATAGAAATTTTGGGGGAGATATAAAAGATTAACTATTTATAGTTTTTCAAATTTTGCTATTTCAGGATCTCCGTTTTGATTGATGTTGAAGAGTAGTTGAAGGAGGTCAGAAGCATTGCGTTTGGGATATGTCAGATAGGCTCAGCCCGAAAACAAAGTAAACAGTGATTGTGTAGCCAAACATAATGTTCAAGATCTCGACAACAAGGATTATCTCCTTGACATGATTGGATTGCACAAAGATAAAGGTTTTGTCAAAAATGGGTTGTGTTAGGGCTATTTCCTTGTTAAGATTTACTTTGTATTTTGTTTATTGTTTACATGTTTGTAAATAGTTTAGGGTCTATTTTGTTATATTCCTTAAACATGTTATTGGTTGATATAGGCATGTAGTTTGTGTGTGTGAGGAGAGAGGCTAGATCACTTTTACACTGTTAGAGAGAGAATTAACTGTGTGTGATTTATTTTCTCCTGCACATTGTACAACGAATTGCTTTGATCATCAATATATACAGAGAATTATTTAGTATGGATTGTGTCTGTGATTGAATCGTTTGTGTTGTACTTGTTATTCTGATCATTGTGAGCGATTGAACGATCCAATTGAACCTATCAATTGGTATCAGAGCTTTCGGTATTGTGTTCTTCGCTGTTCTTAAGCAAAACACATCAAAATTGCTCAAAAAAACAATGATCTGAAGGATTTGATCGTGTTTTTGGTTGTGATTTATCATCGTAATCACTCCTATACACATCGATTGTGCAGATTCTATCAGATTATCATCAGATCTGAAGAATTAAGAAGAATAGAAAAAGTTACTGTTCGATCAATTTTTGCTCAAATTCATCGAAAAATGATGATGTTTTGGATTGATTGATATAAGGGTTTGTTAATCGGACCTTTTCACAGCTTGTGTGTGAATTTTGGACAATTTGGACAAGTTTTAGACAAAACCCAGAAAATTCGTTTGACGAAGATGATGAACAGTTGAGTTTTGGTTGAAGATTAACTTGACGGGTGATATATTTGACTTAGACATTTTCCTTGGACTTAGATTTTGTGAAGAAATTAGGTCCTGTGCAGCCGTGTAAGAAAATTTGTTCTAGACGGGTGAAGAATTTGACTTAAAAAAGTGCTACTGTTCAGCCGGATCAGACACTGTTGTGCCGGGTAATACACTGTTACGCCGGGTGATAGAGAAAATACAGCCGGGTAAACTTCAACTGTGTAGCCGGGTAATTAACAACTCTGTCGTGTGACCAAGTACTGTTCAGCCGGGGAAGCTCTTTGCCGTGTCAAGATTCTGCCGGGTCAAGACTATTGCCGTGTCAAGTGTAATTCTTCTTGCCGGGTAACTGTTCATCCGGGTGAAGAACAAAAGTATTTTCAACTGTTGAGCCGTCTAACTGTTTAGCCGTGTAAAGACTTATTTCTGCCGGGTGAAGAACAAATACACTGTTTAGCCGGTTGAAGAAGGATTTTCACTGTTTTGCCGTGTGACTTTATTTAGTTGTTTTTAATACTTGTTTCTTATCTTGTCTTTAATTACTTGTCTTTATTTTAGTATTTTAATCATTTCTTTTCAAAAAATTTACAAAAACCAAAAATATTTTCTTTAAAAATTTGTTAAAAAATGGCTCCTAATGATGATTCTGATAACCGTGTTCCTAGACTTTTGAATCGTGCAGATTTCAAGAACTGGACCATCAGATTGAGACATCACTTGTGTTCTATTGACAATGACTTATGGAAATCAATTGAGAAGGGTCCTCACATTCCAACTCAGACACAACCAGATAGTGCTAGTACCTACACCAAAGACTCTACTGAACCTTATCCAGAAGATAATTTGTCAGCAGAAGATCTGAGGAAAGTAAAGAATGATAGCAAAGCATATTCTTTAATGTGCAAGGGGTTGCCACTTCAGGTTTTGTCAAGATTGGATGGATATCAGACTGGTTATACATGCTTCAAAGCATTGAAGTCGATATGTGAAGGAGGAGAACAATTGAGAAGTTTGAAGAAGTCGAAACTGAAAAGACAATTGGAGTTGTTTGAACACATTAATGGAGAGACAGTACACCAGATGATGAACAGGTTTGTTCACTTAACTACTGAGATGACAAATCTCGGAGTGAAGACTGAACTTCAAGATTTGAATGATCGATTATTATGTGCCTTACCATCATCATGGAAACAAACTGTTACCTTGTTGAAACATACTGAGAAATTTCCAATGGAACTTGATTTGCTTATTGGAAAAATTGAAGAAGTTGAGATTGATGAAGGATCAAGAAATACTGATAGATCAAGCTCACAAACTCAGTATAAGTATGTGGTAAATCCTGCCAATACTGTGGATAACGCTTTTCTTGCACAAGATGTAACAAAGTTTGAAGATGAGGGTGACTTATTTGTTGGTGCAAGTTTCTTTACTGATTCAGCATACTTTCCAAATTCACCAACTTATTCTCAACCTCAATCTCCACCAAAAGCGCAAGTTCAAAGTCAATCAGAAAATCAGAGTTCAACTGTTCAAGCCAAGGTGAAAGACGTCATGAATATTTTGCTTCAAGATGACGAGACAAAAACTGCCTTTACTGCTTTTATGGCGAGTTTTCAAGCGTACCAAGGTAGTCATTTAAGTCAAATGGACGTTGTTCTTCAAGACTTATTTGAAATGGATCCAGTTGATGTTGAGGAAATGGATCTTAACTGGCAAATGGTTATGGTAGCATATCGTACACAAAAGCATGCATATGTTAACCGAAGCTACAAACCTCATGCAAACAAAACCGTTGGTTTTGACAAATCTAAGGCCAGATGCTTTAACTGTAATCAGTATGGTCATTTCTCAAGAGAATGCAAAGCTCCAAAGAATTTTAATGATCAAGCTAGTTCAAGCAATCAAGGTCAAGGTCAAAGTTCTCAACAGTCTACGAATTATCAAGGCAGAAATCAGCGTTTCTTTCAGAAACCGTACCAAAGTCTTCCTATGCCTGAATTGAAGGAAAATGAAAAGAAGCCAGAAGACCAGACTAAAGCGTTAGTTGTAAGTGTACAAGACGGATACGACTGGAGCGCTTATGCAGAACAGTTTACATCTGATCTTACATCAAATCTGGCTCTGGTGTGTGAAATAGAAGAAGAAGACTGGTCTGAAGAAGGGGATGGAAAAATGGTTGAAGATGTTAGTGAAGATTCTGAAGATTATGACTGGAGCGCAAAAGCAGATCCTACTGAAGAGACTGAAACCGAAGTTGCGTTAATGGCAACATCTAATGAGTCTTCATCTTCCACTGAGCAACCAAAGGTTAATCCTGAACTCCCACCTAACTATGTTCCATTGCCCTTGGATGTGAAAGAAAGGTTATGTTCTGAACAGTGCATTCAGCAAGTAGAACATTATCGAACTCATTCATTCAAAATAGGTGACAAATTAAGTAAACATGAAAAACTTCATGAACAACTTAAAATTGATCATAAAATTGCTGATGAGAAGATTTTGTCACTTAAAGAATCATGGAACAAAACTTTGAACGAACTGGAATTGGTAACAAAACAACTTGAAGAAATGACAAAGAACTTTGAACAAGAAAAAGTCGCACATGCTGTCACTCAAGTTGAACTAACAAAGGTTAAAAGTTGTAAAACCATGGTTAAACAACTAATCAAAGAAAGAGGTAACAAAACCAAAAACGGTATGAATGCTCTGCAAATTCTGACAAATGAATCCAAGCCTCGACAAGCTAAGATCGCTGAAAAGTTCAAATCCTGCATTGAAGAAGCTTTAAAGGAACAAGAGGAGTATAAAGGTCGAGAGTTGCTGAACGTGAAAGAAGAACCAGAAGATTGGTAGAAAAAGATTGAAGTTTGATGCTGATAAACGAAGAAAAAGATTGAAGTTTTTGAAGATCCAAAGATAAATCTTAGGGGGAGTACTGTTAGGGCTATTTCCTTGTTAAGATTTACTTTGTATTTTGTTTATTGTTTACATGTTTGTAAATAGTTTAGGGTCTATTTTGTTATATTCCTTAAACATGTTATTGGTTGATATAGGCATGTAGTTTGTGTGTGTGAGGAGAGAGGCTAGATCACTTTTACACTGTTAGAGAGAGAATTAACTGTGTGTGATTTATTTTCTCCTGCACATTGTACAACGAATTGCTTTGATCATCAATATACAGAGAATTATTTAGTATGGATTGTGTCTGTGATTGAATCGTTTGTGTTGTACTTGTTATTCTGATCATTGTGAGCGATTGAACGATCCAATTGAACCTATCAGGTTGAGAGCGTCAAATCTTTGCATTGATTTCCCTAAACATCCCAAATCACCCTCGCCCTATCCCCGAATCGAGTTTCTAGTATGCAAAACAAATAAAATAAAAAGCTGCTAGTGATGCTCTTCGGAAAAACCTCTGAGTGAGTTACTTGTTAACTCCTCAGAACGTATTGAGTCAAAGTGCTTAACTCCTCTGCTATACGAAAGTATTGACCTGGAGTTGGTGGATCTTCTCTGCTATACGGAAGTATTGACCTGAAGATTCACCGAGCATGCTCAAATGTTTATCTCCTCTGTTATACGTCGGTATAGACCTGGAGCTCTGAACTATTTGAGTTTCCCAAATAATAAGTCGCATTGTGTTCAAAAGAATCAATTGCTGACAAGCTCCACTCACAAAGAAAAGATGCAAAAATTGCACATGTGTCAAAAGAAGCAAATGCATCGATCAAAATTCAAAAGTTGATCATTGAAATTCAAGCAAAGTCAATCGTATTGCTCAGATATACCCTGATGAAAGAACTTGTTCTTTTTACCTAGATGTCTGTGGGGACCAAGTTGTCTGAGCATTCTTCAATCAAACCAAAAACATGATAAAAGAAGCTGCTGATCTCTTGTTGAAAGGACTAAGGCATGGGTTTAAATGGACAAACATATCTGCAATCCCGCCAATCGATGATTCTCCGGATTCTGCTCAAAACATCATGAAAGATATATATCCTTATTAGCGTATAAAATTCCTTTTTTTTATCATTTTATTTTTAACTCCTATCTTGTTATTATTAGTATTTTTAGGATTATATTTGTTTATGTTTATTTTTGGAGCGTTGAAATCGTGGGACGTTTTCACGAATTTACAAAGAACTTAAAATTTGAGAAAAACCAAAAATATTTTAATTTGTGTGCGAGCGAACCTGCTAGCGAACCTACAGGTTCGCCCGAATCTCAGGTTCGCCCGCAACCTTTTTGCACCGCGCCAAAGGCCGTTTTGACTCTTGGTCTTCTGGCGAATCTAAAGTTCGCTGGTCTGTCTGCCAGCGAACCTGTGCCTGTATATATATACAGTGACAGCGAAATATCTCACACATTCGCTGTCAACTGTACTGTAGCAGACTTTCAAAATCCAAACGCCAAACGTTCGATTCTCACTATTTCACCGGTTTTTCACACTTAAAACATCACAAATATTGTCCGGTATGTAATCGCTTTCATCTTAATCAGTGTGTTAAACCCTTAATCGCGCTGTTAAAACCCTAAAATTGTCGATCTGTGATTGTGTGTAAATAAATGTCTGTTTTGGTGTGTTTTGTTAGACTTTTACTTCATATTTGTCCCCTTTGATGATTATACTACTTGTTTGTTACTTTGTATGCTTGATAATGGTGTATTGATTATGATTCTGGCCGTTTTTCAAAATCTAGGGTTTCCAGCGAACCTATGTGTTCGTCTGGCGAATCTGAACGAAAGTTCAAAACTTCGAGCGAACCTATGTCGTTATGCTGCCCGCGCAACAACATAGATTCGCCCGACTGTTAATAGCGAACCTATACATTCGCTCGACCAAGATGACTGATTTTTCATGTCAGCGAATCTATAGGTTCTGGTGCCAAAATCTAAGGTTCGCTCTTTCAGCGAACCTATTTTCCAGCGAACCTATTAACTTTTTTTTAAATCTTCATTTCTGATCAATCATCTTTTATTTTTCAGGCACAATGTCGACATTATTCTTCGAAAGAAAGCACAACATGTGTGCTTTGCTTGACGAGAATTTCGAAAAGGCCGGCGGATATAGAGACTGTATCAAATGGCTGAAGTCCTCTCACATATATCATGCCATTTCTCACTCACCTACTATATATGAACTGCATGTTCGGGATTTCTGGCGAACTGCGGTAATGAACGTGTCGGTACAGCCATCACGCATATGTGCCAAAGTCGGTGGCTATGATCTAGAGTTTACTGAAGCCGATTTGGCTAGAATCCTGGGGTTAGAAGAGGATGTTGGAGAGGAGGTGGGTATGACTGCTGAGGAAGTGTATGGAGCATTCCGGACTGCTGGGTATGAGGGTCCGATGCCCGGTGAGAAGAAAATGGAGTTTGTAAAGTCCTATTTGATCCAGGAATGGAGGTACATCGCACACGTGTTTATTATGTGCCTGGATCATAGGAAAGGGGGTACGGACGGGCTGAACTTAGACTGGGCACGCGCTATGATGCTGTTTTGCCGAGGGCAAAAAGCCAATCTTACGAAGCTGATCTTCAACTATCTACTCGAGAACATCCATGCCACCAAAGGGGCTAAGTGGTTGATGTACCCCATATTCATTCAGATGATTCTGAATGACAAACTGCCAAATCTGCCGGTGGTGGGTGCAGAACTAAAGATCTGGGAGATGCACCCGAGGATCTTCAAAGATTGCAATTCTGTGAGATCGGACTGTGTGGGTAGGACTTCATATCTATGGGAGAACATGTACTCTGCAGAAAGATGGGTTTATATACAGAGGTTGATGGAGACGGAAAGGAAAAGGGGTGGAGAGAACATAGAGATTGTAGAGAAGAAGATGAAGAAACGGAAAGCATATGCCAAAGAAAGGATTACTCATTCGATCGAGAGGTTGATGAAATTCAGGCTGAAATTGATGCTGGTAGGGAACAGCGAACGAAGAAAAAGTCTGATGCACATGCTGAAGGGTCAAAGAAAGCAAGACACGATACCGGGGGTACATCTGCTGAGTCTGGAAATGAGTTGAAAGGTGAGATTGAAAGGTTGAAGGCAGAATTGGTTGAGTTGAAAGGTAAGTATGAAGAGTTGGAGACACAGGATGCTGAGAAGTCAACAGTTATATATGAGATGGGAAGGATGATGAAGGATCAGCAGTGTCTGATGGTCAGGATCTTCAAGGAACTAAACAGTTTGAAAGAGAAGGAGGGGACTGAACCTGCTATGACTGAAGCCGAACTGAACTCCTTAACGGATGCTGCAAAGTATCGGTTAATGGATGTTGTATTTGGGGATTCTGACAAAGGAAAGGGAAAGGCAGTTGAGGAGGAGTTTCACGAGGATATGTGTATTGATTTAGATGTATTTGAAGGAGAAGAAGTGGTCGGAGGATCGGGTATGGATTACACTTTGATAGACGAACCGAGGTTGATATAGATGTAGATAGTGAGGAAGATCTGGATGATGAGCCCGAATTATATAAGGTGGAAGAAAAGGGGGTCAGCTATCAGTTTGAACATGTTGAGCTAGACAAATCTGAGTGGTTCCGAATAGAAGGACAAGCTGTCCCTGAGGTGCCGATATTTCAACACCTAGATGAACCCAACACCAAACAGCTAGATAGGCAGGTGATAGCGTGGAAGTATAATAGTTTGGTGGATGCCTATATGGTTAAAAGAAGGGGCGGTGACATTACGTATATCAAGAACAGGAAGCACTTCGCCACCTTACCAAGATGGGACTTGCGTAGGCTGGCAGAGCTACCATTGTTGGGTAAAGAAGAAAGTGGAAGGGCTTGTGCGTTCGAAGTTACAATCAGGGAGGCCGCAAAGACCAATTTTATTGATTTTGGATATCAGAAGCCGAGGAGAATGAGGCAGAAGAATGATAGGCATTGGATCTCGTGGAAGGGAAAGATCGTGTTGAAGATTGATGCGCCGAAGGCAATGACCAGGGTTAGGGTTCCTGACACTCAGCCACCCAGGCTGCAGGATTTCTTTAAATGGTTTTACGATAACAGCACGGGTGAAGCTGTTATCAGATTAAAAGGGGAAGATCGTCCTGAAATCAGATTGTTTGACCCAATGGAGATCTTTTCTTTCTGTGATGAGGATCTGAGAGTGTTGTGCGAGAACAGGATAAAGCACGGGGCTGGAGATGATACGAAGACCGAAGCGAACCTGTTTGTGAAGGTCGCAAACAAAGCCCGGGGGATTCGTGCTGAACTCAGAAGTGTGAATGAAAGGCTAAGAAGAACTGATGATCAGCGTATGGACATGGATGATCTATCTAGACAGCTGGATCAATCGATTGAGAGGAGGTTCGAGAAACCGATGCAGGTTATAGATTTGGAGGTTACGGGCGAGGAGCAAACTGTAGAAATTCAGGCGGAAACGACAGTTCAACAAATGCCTGATACTGAGGTCACAGATGCAGAGTTTGTGGAATCTATGTTAGTGTCTAGTGAAGATGAGGCCGGATCAGAAGACGTTACCAATCCTTTGGCCGGTATCGAAGACAGGGCAGGAGCGTACGTTGAATATCTTTGAAGCCAAGACAAAGACGGAGCTGAATCAGAAGACTTCCCCAGGTGAGGTCCAACCTAGGGGGAGTATTGATAGTCACATGTATAGGTTGGACTCACCGGTGTGTCGGTGTTACTTTTGTATGTATTTTGTATGTTATTTATAAGCTTTTGTACTAGCGAAACTACGGGCGAATCTATAGATTCGCCCGTAGCTCAGTTTAGTGTCTATAAGGTTTTGACTGGGCGAACCTAATTGTGCCCAGCGAACCTGTGTTGGTTCGCTAGATAGATTCGCTATAGCGAATCTATCAGCGAACCTAACACTGATATATATTGTAACCTTATCCTCATTTGAATACAACTTTTGCACATCTTTAAACAAAACTCTTATCCACTGATTGTCTTGTGTAATCGTTCATCCGAGGGGCTAGGAGCATATTCTACTTATCTTTGTAGCTTATATACCTCGGTTTTGTGTTGTAATCTTGTTATTGGGTTTGTTTGGTTATTATACACTTTGTTGTTCAAGTCTTGGGTATTTTGTTGTTAAACAAGTCAATATAGCACTGAAATCACGATCTTTATGGACCAACAATTGAGAAATTGATGATTGAGGTATGTTAGAAATCACTATCCTAAGCTTCGTTCATGATCAAACATCACTGATTTGTTGATTTCGATCCATATTTTGTCAAAATGTCTCAAAACCCACTTGTTGTGTTCTTCATCAAAAATCCGGATCTGAATGAGATTTAGCTTATTTCAAGGTGTAATACTTTGAAGGATTGTTAGAAACATCATTCCTTTGCTAATACAAGTGTTGAATTGAACAGAAACAACGAAAACCAAAGTTTTAATTTTGTGTTCATCACAATTTTGACTTTTCAAAAGTCAAACTGTTTTGAAGAATTGAAGAATAACAGCAGATATGATCAGAATTTCATCATGAAATGATTCATAAAAAAAATTAAAAAAATCTGATTGTGATTCAGTTGAAGTGAAAGTTGGTGAGTTTTTGAAGCATTGAAAAAGCTTCATACGTCTACTATTGTAAACAATCTCTTCATGCGGCTGAAATATCTTCAAAGTAATGAAGTGGTGTGAAGAGATATCGATCAAACAGCTGAGTTTATTCTAGCCGTGTCACAACCAAAAGTCAGCCAAGTACTTCATGCGGCTAGTTTCTAAAGGCTGTTGCATGTAATATGGCTTCATACGGCTGATTCTGTGAAGAAAGAAACATCATACGGCTGCTTATTTCCAGCTGTGTCATCAGCTAAAATCAGCAAAGAGTTCATTTCTTCAATCCATACAACTGCAACTTGACCATCAAAGTGTTTGCTGCTCTAAATCTGATCTCACACGGCTGTAGTGTGAACAAACAAAACTCATACTGCCATACGTCTACAGTGAAGCATTGATCAAGAACAATTCATGCAGCTAAGTGTTATAAAGAAAATCTCATATGGCTGAAGTTTACTCTAGCCGTTTCAACAACAAAAGTGATCAAAGTGGTTCATACGGCTGAGTTATTTCTTCATTTTGTAGCCGTTTCAGCAAATCATCTTCATACGGCTGCTACTTTTGCAAAAACTTCACACGACTAAGTGTTGTGAAAGAAAAACTCATGCGGCTGAGTTTGTTCTAGCCGTGTCAACAACAAAAGTTATCAAGAACACCTCATGCGACTAAGTGATCAATTAGGTTGATTAAGAATAAGTTTTGAGTGACCCATACTTTGCACATTAGAAAGTTATACACTTCATCTAAATATCCTGAGAACAACTCAACACGTCAGGTCACTTACAGTCATAAACAGTGTGGAATTTGGGTTCTATTTGGATTTGGTCCACTTTGGGACTTCTATTGAATTCCTTTTTGGAATTTTTCTTTTTCCTATTGTTCCCCTTGGGAATCTTCTGAATTCCATTTTGGAATTTTTGTTTGGTGATGGTCCACATTTGGGACTCTTTTTGTTCCATCTTTGGGAATCTTTTGCTGCACCTTGAAGCTCAAAAGAGACTTCATGTGAGACTTCAGGTCTGTGGATACCATAACAAAGAAGCTCACGATGCGGTTCATCACACTGAATACACTGCATCGTTACCCGATCATGCACAACTATCATCACAAGCAATGTATCAAAAGATATATATCTAGACATGTATAACAATGCAACTTAACACAAAGATCATTAAGTTTATGTTTGTCAACAATCAACTTACTTTTTCAGTCTAATTGCCTGAGCTGTCTAGCACATCAATTAACATTCATCAGTCTTTATTAAAAATGATGTAACAAATAATGTCTAGTGTAACTATCATCTCTCACTTTGTGCAATATAGATTCTTATGACATGATATTTTCTTTTCTTTTTGCTTTTATATTTTGTTGTTGCTTTTCTTTTTCATGCACACACACAATGCAAAACATAAAATAAAGGACAACGGAATCAATACTTGACAACAACTTATTATATTTTTGGCTTTTATATTTTCTGATTTTTGTTTTGTTTTTGAAAAATAGAATCAATCATGATTGATTAATCCTATGGATTGAATTAAGAATTCAAACCGGCCTGACAAAAATGATTTTGTGAAAAGATCTGCCAGTTGTTTGTCGGTATGAACTTTAATCAAAATTATTAAACCTTTTTCAGAGTTGTCTCTTAAAAAGTGATATCGAATTTCGATATGTTTGGTTTTTGAGTGTTGAACAGGATTAGCAGTAATGAACATAGCAGCAGTATTGTCTATGTAAATAGGAGTTTTGAGAAAGTTAAACCCGTAGTCAAGCAGTTGGTTTTGTAACCATAAAACTTGAGAACATCCTGCAGATGCAGCGATATACTCTGCTTCAGCTGTGGATACAGAAACGTTGGTCTGCTTCTTGCATTGCCAAGAGACAAGTCTAGGACCCAGAAATTGACATCCACCAGTAGTCGATTTCCTGTCAAGAGCACACCCACCAAAATCACTGTCAGAATAACTATATAATTCAAGATTGCCTTCATAAGGATACCATAACCCAAGATTCGGTTTCCCTTTAAGGTATCTAAAAATACGTTTCACAGCAACCAGGTGCGACTCTTTTGGATCAGACTGATATCTTGCGCACACACATTCAGCATACATGATGTCTGGCGTTGATGCAGTAAGATACATCAGTGAACCGATCATTGATCTGTATAGTGTTTGATCCACGGATTTGCCTTTCGAATCCGGATGTATCTTGCAATTCACATCAGATGGAGTTCGAATAGTCTGACAATCATGCAACTGCTGAATGTTTCTTTAACAGGTATTGCAATTACTGTGACAAAAGAAATCATTCTTCAGAAGAATGTTTTTATAACAAATTTTGTGAAATTTGTGAGAGTTGAAACCATGACACAAAGGATTGTTTCTTTCGATCAAACTCAACAAGAGAAATGACTCCGTTTTCAAACTTTCAAAGAAATCAATCATTTGGTTTTCAAAATATGAATCAAATTCATTCTCCGGTTTTAAGAAATTTCAATCGAAACAATTCTGTTTCTAACTTTTCACCAAGAAATGTGCAGGTGAACAGTTTTAAACCAAGAGCCTTGATGGTAAGAAACCAAAAGTTTGATAATAACCTTGATCCTAAGTTAGAGGAAAGGTTTAGTGCTTTGAGAAGAAAGCAATCAATGCACGCCAATGGGCGAAACAACCGTTATCAGCATCAAAATCTCTTAAATGAAACAAATTTTGAAAATGTTCAATATCAACAAGTTACTATTGCAGATAGATTCGGAAAACCCAAGACCGTGTGGGCCTGGGTTGACCAAACTAACTAATTGATTATTGAAATGCAGGTACGCCCAAGAAGACCTATCAACTCATGGTTCGTTGATAGTGGGTGTAGCCGGCACATGACAGGAAACCATGCCTTGCTTCAGGATTTCAAGCTGAAAACTGGTACACATGTTGCATTTGGAGGTGATGCGGGTGGTAAAATAACAGGAGAAGGAACCGTATCGAATGGGGTCATTAGTTTTGATAAAGTCAACTACTGTGCACAGTTGAACTTTAACTTACTAAGTGTATCTCAAATTTGTGATAAATCTTATTCAACTTTATTTGATGATTCTTTCTGTTATATACTCAAACCAGGATTCAAGATTGACAATGAGTGGGTGGTGGTTAAAGCTCCAAGAGATCGTGATGTATATAAGTTGGATGTGTCGCAGATTGACGCTGAAACCGAAACTACTTGTCTCATTGCACATGCTTAATGATTTTATGTGAATTGAGCTGCTGATTATATAGATTGCTGCTGCTGATCGATCTTTCAATCTGCTGTTGTTCGTAATTTTAAAATTGTTGCTGAATTAGAAGCCTACTGCTGTTGTTCGTAATTTATCAAGCATGCTACTATTCGGTTTCTTGCTATAAAACACTGCTGTGAATTATTGCTGAAGTCGTGAACTTTAAGTTGATGATGATGATGTTTGAATATACAAAAAGCTGATCGATCATTTATATTGCTGCTGCTACTGTTTTGGCATTGAAACAAAGTTATCCAGCTCTTTTTAACAGTCGCAAACTATTCATTCAGCTGTCCATATTGAAGTTACAGCAACAAATAGTACACTACAGTTTAAATGATGACTTAGACTGATTTATCAAGTACCAAGACCATACTGCTCCTGTTACTATTGACTCAGTCGGTCCTTTTCACTGTTGCAATCACTGTTGATGTTACACAATTGAATTGAGGCTGAAAGTTATAATAATTCGCTGCTGATCGGTTCTTGTTGTGTAGCTGAATTTGTTGCAGAAACTTGATTATTTTTACATTGATCATTAGTGTTTTAGTTACATTAACGTCTTTGCATATTTTTCAGCCTACTTTACATACTTTTTGTGTTAAATGACGTGTTTGTTTATTTGATACAGGTGTTGTTGCTGATACACAAAGACATATGCCATTGATTTTAATCAAAGAGAATTGATAAGTGTTGAAGTTCAAAATTGTTCCAAAATTGTTAATCTACAAGCAACTTGTTTGTTGATTGATCAAGAAAATAAAATCAAAACAATCAAGACAAAGTGTTTAAATTTGATGATTGGTTGAAAGGTTAACAAATTTGTTTGAAATTCTTTGAAACGTCAAGAAATCAATTTCAAATACATTACACAAATCGTGTTTTGAAAAATTAAATTTTTGGGCCGATCCAAAATTTAACAAAGGTTATTAAAAATTAGTATTGGGCCGATCCAATCTAATTTTCATTCAAAGAAATAATCGAAGCAAGAAAATTTCATCAAAAATGAAATCAATGAGGCAAGAAGTAAATCAAAGAGAAAACATCACTGAATTCATCGCAGAATTTAATCACACGTTTGAAACGTTTTTTCAAACTGCCAAAGCTTGTGATGAAAAGAGAAGAGATGTTCATGAACATGCTCTCGTAACTCAATCAAAATCTGATGATAATGAAGATGAAGAAGAGTATGATTGGAGTGAGGAGAATGATTTTGTTTCCAAAAAGGAGCTTAAAAAGAAAGACATCGAAATTAGCAACTTGTCAGAAACCATTGCAAAGCAAGATGAGACAATTGCTCAACTTAATTCAGAAATAAAGAGATTGATGTCTGAAAAGGAATCCGAGAAAGATGTTCAGAGTTCATTTGTTGAAATGCCAATCGATGTAAGAGAAAAGATGTGCACCAAAGAATGCTTTCAACAATGTGAACACTACAGAACATATTCTTTTAGGATTTGGGATAAATTCCAGGATGAAGAGAAAAGGCACAAGAATCTGCAAGAACAACACAAATCATCTGATCAAAGAATCACATCTCTCCAAGAGTCACTTAAGAAAAGTGAAAGAGAAGCAATGAATATCAAGAATGAAGCTGCAAAATCAAATGCACACTCATCCAGTGTGATCAAAGATTTGCAAAAAGAGATTACAAAGTTGAAGAAGTTGTCTGAGATGTTCAATTCAGAGAACAACACTCTGAAAAACAAACTGCAAGAAGAACAAGAGAAGCATGCAAGTCTACAAAAAGATCACCAACTGTGTGAAGATAGACTCAAATCTCTTACACAGAATGTTGATTCAATGCTTACCGAAAAGCATAATCTGAATGTTCAACTCATGGAGCTCACTGATAAACTCAACAGATCACAATCTGATCTTGTGCTTATCAAAGAAGAAGTCGAAAAAGAAAAGTCTGTTGAAAAGAAAGATGAGAGATTAGTGCCAACCGGAATTGTTGGATCACTATCTTCTCAAGAAGAAGAAGAAAAGACACAAGAGTTTCAGTCGAAGAAGAAGAAGAAGGTTAGAAGAAAGAATAGCAAAGCCAAGAAGAACAAGACAAAGGGCGCTTCATCTGATTCTACACCACAGACTCCTTCTATTTCAAAGTCTCAAGATTCCGAATCCCCGAGTGATTCAAACAGTGACGTATACTGTTTAATCTGTGACTCTGAAACTCATCATATCTCAGATTGTATTTACAGTCAAGGTGTCTTTCCTTTTGGGTCAAAAGGTGACAAGTTCAAGACTCCAGCTCCTTCAAGAAAGATTCAACAAGATTCAGAGGTCAAAGCTTCTCAGAAACAACAATCTTCAACAGCAAAGACTTCTCAGAAGAAAGGAAAGAAGTCTCCCTTCAAGGCTCATCAGAAGTACTGCGAGATATGTGAAATGTACAATCACACGACAACGGAATGCTACTACAGCAAGTACTGCACCAACTGTCAGATGTACAACCACGACACAATGGAATGCTACTACAACAAGTATTGCTCTATTTGTGACATGGTCAATCACAACACATCCGAGTGCTACTACAAGCCGAGAAGGTCAGTCCAAAGAAGATCATCATGTGCATACCCTTCCAGGTATTTTTCTAACTTTAACAGATCTAATCATAGACATTCGTTTGATGAAAATCAACATGTCAATGATTCATGGAAACCAAAGTTTGTCAAAAACAAAAAGATAAATCATGATTTAAATGATAAAATGATTCCAATAGTGAATCAATCTTTGAATAAGAAATATAGTCAACAAAACCTGTTTTTAAATGAAATTCACAATTTGTTTGAAAATGACTATAATTACTCGTTTGACAAACAATCCATGAAAGAAGATGAAGGTACAAATTACATTGTATCATCAGAACCACCACCTGAAGGTATTCCTTGCACTTATGAGAATATCTCTTATGTTGATGAATTTGGACGACCCAAAACCGAAATGGTTTGGGTCATTACCTCTAACTGATTTGTTAGTGTGTTAGGGACAGTTATGGATGCCGGTCAACCAAAGAAAAGAAGACCGTGGCTGATCCCTTATCATGACAAGATACCGAATCTTGTTCATGATGTCTTCGATGCAACTGACGCCAAATGGAGTTGGAAACAAAAAGGAATCATTGCAGGATTTTTTAAAAACATTTTCAAAAAACAAACAATGATGGCAGTGCAAGAAACAACCGATGTTTCATTTCGTCTGTTTAGATTAAGTATATTGCATGCACACTTCATACGTTGATAACATATCTGCCATTTTCTTTTCATTAAACTTTCAATTTTCCTAGAAATTTAAAAGTTTAGGGGGAGAAATCATTATTAAAAAAAAATGATAAAATCAGAAAAATTCAAAAATATGTTGAATCTACTTGCACGTACATGAGAAATGATAGTACACTAGAGTTATTCAATATGTTGAATCTACTTGCACGTACATGAGAAATGATAGTACACTAGAGTTATTCAACGCATCATTTTAAACAATAAAGACTGAAGCGTGAAAATTGATGTGCGAGACAGCTCAGACAAGTATACTGAACAAGTACATTCTATGATGATTTAACTAAATTCCAATGAGTTTTTGTGGTTGAAACGTCTTAGTGCATGTGAAACGTTTATACAAATCAAATAGATATCTTGTGACGCAACGATATACATCGGGTAATGATGCAATCTATTCAGTGTGATGAACCGCATCGTGAGCTTCTTTGTTGTGGTACCCACAGACCTGAAGTCTCACACGAAGTCTCTTTTGAGCTTCAAGATGCAGCAAAAGATTCCAAAATGGAACAAAAAGAGTCCCAAATGTGGTCCGTCACCAAACAAATTCCAAAATGGAATTCAGAAGATTCCCAAGGGGAACAATAGGAAAAAGAAAAATTCCAAAAAGGAATTCAAAAGAAGTCCCAAAGTGGACCAAATCCAAATAGAACCCAAATTCCACACTGTTTATGACTGTAAGTGACTTGACGTGTTGAGTTGTTCTCAGGATATTTAGATGAAGTGTATAACTTTCTAATGTGCAAACTATGGGTCACTCAAAACTTATTCTTAATCAACCTAATTGATCATCAAGAATAGAAAAAGTAAGTGTGTCACTTCGAGCTAATTGATTTGTTCAACAATTCATCACTCAATTACTTCACAATTCAAATGTCTATTCTCAAAAACTGCAAAACATGTGTTGGATTAATTACTGGTATGATCTCATTGCAGGTTAAAGATTCAGAATGTAAAGAGAAAATTCCAAAAATATCAAAAACATTAAAAAAATTCAAAAGGAACAAAAAGATTGTCATTTTAATATTTTTCTTTTGTGTTGGCAGTTTAACATGTGTTATTGATGTAGGAGTTGTTCATTAAGCAATATCTCATCCGATTGAGAACTTAATCTTTACATTGATGATAAATGCACATTATTGCCTGAGTTTTAATGTTTTTCTTTGAGTTGCAGGAACAGTTTCCATTGCAGAAAAAGCTTCCACGCGACTTGAAGATGTTCCTGTTCAAGCCCGATTCCAGTCCAAAGATCTCCAAGTCAGATTGTTGAGTGTTAAGAATCCTCCTCTTAATATCTCATACACAGATCCCGTTAACCTCTAAAGAAAAAGTTGAGGGGGAGTATTCTAAGTCAAAGAAGTCTTCTCATTCTACTTCAACCGTTGAAGAAGATCCCGTTGCTGATATATAGATTCACCGGAATCTACTCTCTGCTTAGTTCTTTCCATAACCTCTGATGCTACTCAAAAAGGAGAGAAGGATGCAGATTGCTTGTTGAAAGACAGAGTTTTGATAGCATCATCTTAGGGGGAGTACTGTTGGGTCCTCTTGAAGATAATGCATACCAAAACTTTAAGTTGCTCTCTATACTCGTCACATGAAGATTTAAGCTGATATGTCAGATTTGTAAAGTGTCATCTTAGGGGGAGTACTGATTGGGGTTATTTGAAGATGTCACTTTCCAAATATAAGCGAGTGAAGATATCGAGCATCATCACGAGCAAACACGGGTGAAGACGTTCATTAATTGTATTTGTCTTAGAATATTTGTGTAATCGTTTTGTGCTTAATTGCACGTTTTTAGGTTACATTGTAAGGTGAATGGTATAGACTATAAATACCATCACCTAGGTCATTTGTTAGGAGTGTTGCATACATTTCATTGAATATCACTTGTAACCTCTCTATTGATCTAATACAATTCTCCTATTCATATTATCATGATCTTCATCATACTTTGCATTGATCTTCATGAACATTCAAGCATCAATACGTGATTAGTGAGATTCCGCATCACTGATTACAAACAACATCCCCAAACAATCTCAGATCTAGATCCAAGCTCGGTGCATCTAGAACTATCAGTCATCTTTCAACTTTTCATGCTCATCCTTCAACTTTTCATAATCAGCCTTCAACTTCACATGATCAGCATCTAATGCTTTGAATGTTTCAAGATTCTGATTATGAGTGGCTCAAAACTCTTCTAATCTCTTCTTCTTTCTTTCATTAGATGCTTTCAACTGTTCATTAGCATCCAAGAGTTTTGCTACCATCTCTTCTAACTCAGCAATTTTCTCTTTATCTTCATTCACATTAACACTTGAATCAACTTTTGGTGAAGACTCCAAAGGTTGTTCAATGTTTTCAGCAACTTTGAGGGATGTGGCAATATCAGTAGTAACAGGAACACTTACACCAGCATTAGTTTCATCGTCTGTCTGTGCCACAAACTCTACTTCTGCTTCAACTTCTTTAGCAATCTGTACAATGTCTACCATCTGTTCAGGCACATCTACACATTCTAACACACTTGGCTCCTCGATTAACATAGGCTCAATTACAGTTTTAGATCTTCGAGATCTAGTATATAGAACTGTAATATTCCCAGGAGCATCAATAACAACTTCTTCAGCCACACTAACAACCTCAACAGGTTCTTCAATCACCAATGGTTCTGTTTCAACAGGTTCGACCTCCTCAGGAACTGATTCAGCACTTTCTTCATCCATACTATCCTCATTTTCACCATTACCATCATCACCATTATCATCATTACTATCATCATCATTACCATCATCACTATCATCTTCTTCTTCATTCTCATTCCCATCTTCTTCTTCTGGATGTCGAGCAAAATACTCATCATCATCCAATAAGTTATCAGACACCTCATCAACTAGGTCCTGTGGATTCACTATCTCTCCATGTGATATGTGATGGTATACTATCTCAATATCCTCCACATTATTTTCTATATCCCGCATATAGTCAAATAACTCAACACTTGCAACATTCCCTATACTCATCTTCCGATATGATAGATCATTCATATCCTCAGTATATAATATCCCTCCAGCAACACCTTCTTCTCTGATGATTGGATATGCAACATTGATCATCATTTGCAAGAATCTCGGATACATGAGAAACTTGAATCTTTTGCCTTTCACCAAATTGAATACAAATCCATTCATTATCCATTTCGACATATTGAATGGCTTGTTCTCAGCAATAGCAACAATGGGGGATGCTATGTCAGAAGGAAAATTGTCAAAACCAGCACTCCTTCTTGACATGCATTGTTGTATTACATAACACAATAACTTCCACTTCTTTCCCAACCGAGCTCTAACAAACTGCGACTTTGGAAATATGGGAGGATGACCCATATTCACAAAACATGCCTGACACTCGACAGTTGTCAGCTCATCATTTGCACCAGCTTCATCCTCATCAATCCTTAAGGCTGTTCTGATAGCTTCTTCAGACACAGTTAATTCCAATTCTCTGGTAATATTCCCTCTAACAACTATCAAACCATCTTCGTTTGTAACCACCTCAGCCGTTCTCCAAAAACTCTTGATAAGTCTAGCATAGATCACTGGCTTCGCACACATAGCATACACATACTTTGTTCTCTTGATAAATCTCATCATGTCTCTATAACCCTCAGTTTCTAGTATAGATTCATCCAGACAAGCAACTAGATTGTGCTTAGGCTCAAACTTCAAATTCTCCATCTGTTTAGAACAACAACAAGACATATGAGTTAGATTCATCATTGATAAATTTCAAATTTACATAAGTGTTTGAATCAAGAAGTTATAAAAGTAAAACATTCACATAATCATTTTAACATCTAATTGATCTAACAATCTGATTTTCATCATTTTGATCAAAACAACTTTGGATTTTAATGATCATACAACATTTCACAATTAAACAGTTTACACACTTAAGAACATGAATCTGAAATTTATATAATGAAGTTGTTTAACATGTTAAGCTCAGTTTTAACAATGGTTTGTCGATGTTTAACACACATTTTATCATTGTAAAGTTAACACTTAAGAACTTTCAACAGGTCATTAATGGCGGTTCGACAGTTGTGAACAAATTTGAGTCGATTCTGTTGATTTTAAGCAATTTGATGCAAATTAATGATTGATTGTTGATAATCGTCAGTTTTTACACATAAAACAACATTCGATTTCAGTTTTAACACGCAAAATCAAAGTGCCGATTCAGTGATCAAAGTACTGTTCATCATCATTTTTCGTTTTAACGATCGATTTGCAGGTTTATCAAGGTCGAATCACATAAAATTTACCTTATTCAATCAATCAAACTTGCTACAGATCAAACAATTGAATATGATAATCAACGATTTATGTGCAGGGGATTTGCTTGAAAGTGTGAGTGAAAAATGATAAGTGTTTGTGAAGAGGCGGGTTTTATATGATTGAAAAAGTTAGGTCAAACTTATGGGACGGGTAAACAACTTAGACGGGTAAACATTAAAAGCTCAATAAGCCTTGACGGGTCATGCACTGTTGAGCCGTGTCATGTACTGTTGGGACGGGTCAAGTACTTGAGAAAGGTCACAACATGGGACGGGTCAACATACTAACATGTAAAACACTTGACGGGTCATTCACTGTAGAGACGGGTAAGGCACGGTAGAGACGGGTAAAGGTTAGGAACAACTACACATGTTTTGGTTTTACCCATCACCCGGCTGCATAGTAGTCTTCTTTATCACCCGGCTTGCACAATGACCTTTGTTAATTACCCGGCTGCATAGTGATCTTCTTCATCACCCGGCTTGCTTTCCTTCATCACCCGGCAACACATTTGTTATACTTTTACCCGGCTACACAGTGTTCTTCTTTCTCTTACCCGGCTGTATAGTGTCACCCGGCTATGTAGTAACACAACTTGTCACACGGCAGATATCAATGACTTCTTCACCCGGCTGTATAATGACTTGTTCATTACCCGGCAGCACAGTAGCCATAATATCTTTGCCCGGCTTCACTTCTTCTCACCCAATCACCCGGCACATATCAGACATCACAACTTTACCCGGCTAAATAGTATCTTCATTACCCGGCTGAACAGTTGTCTCTGATATCTTCACCCGGCGATAATCACTTTGACAATTTTTCAATTTTCTCGTCTGTTGACTTTTCAACTGCATTTATTGCACCTGCAAACATTCTCGACATATTAATTAGACAAGACAACCTTATTAGAGTTTATCACATTAAATATCAAAAATCTAATACAAGTCAACACATATTAATTCTAATTAAATCCCTTTTTCTTTTTCTTTGATTTTTCTTGTAATAATGTTTTTGCACAACCAAAATTTTTATATCCCGAAGCAATTTCTTAAAAACACATCACAAGACCTCGGGTTTGTTTTTAACACATCCAATACATTTGCTTTTCATACCACATAATCTTGTTCATTCAAAACACACTTATTCAAAAATATTTTTGGATTTTTGTAAATAATTTTATTCTTCACTTTATTCTCCCCCTAAACTTGAAATTTCTTGAAATTTTTAAGTTTAACAAGGATGTCGATGTGTCAATAAAGATTCCATATGCCTGCACACACAAAGCACACACATTAAAATAAAGACATATGCAATACAATGAATCAAAATATCGCAGTGAGATCATACCACACATTATCTGAACATGTTTTGCAAGTTTTGAATAGACATTTGACTTATGTTTGATTGAGTGATGATATGAAAACATACCAATTAGCTCGAGTTGACACACTTACTTTTTCAGTATCATGATGAGATTAAGGTTCGATTAAAATGACTTATGTGACCCACATGTATACATATGTCAACATTTTTCCTTATCAATCACTACCTGAATACATATTGCACAAAAACTGGTCACTTACAATCATAAACAGTGTGGAATCTGGGTTCTATTCGGATTTGGTCCACTTTGGGACTTCTTTTGATTCCATTTTGGAATTTTAATTTCCTATCGTTCCCCTTGGGAATCTTCTGAATTCCTTTTTGGAATTTTTTTGTTTGGTGATGGTCCACATTTGGGACTCTTTTTGTTCCAAATTTGGGAATCTTTTGCAGCACCTTGAAGCTCAAAAGAGACTTCGTGTGAAACTTCAGGTCTGTGGGTACCACAACAAAGAAGCTCACGTTGCGGTTCATCACATTGAATAGATTGCATCATTACCCGATCATGCACAACTATCATCACAAGCAATGCATCAAAAGATATTTATCTAGACATGTATAGCAATGGAACTTAACACAAAGATCATTAAGTTTAGATTTGTCAACAATGAACTTACTTTTTCAGTCTAATTGCCTGAGCTGTCTCGCACATCAATTAACATTCATCAGTCTTTATTAAAAATGATGTATCAAATAATGTCTAGTGTACTATCATTTATCACTTTTTGCAATATAGATTCTTATGACATGATATTTTATTTTCTTTTTGCTTTTATATTTTGTTTTTGCTTTTCTTTGTCATGCACACACACAATGCAAAACAAATAAATAAAAGACAAAGGAATCAATACTTGACATGGAGTTATTATATTTTTGGCTTTTATATTTTCCGAGTTTTTTTTTGTGATTTTTCAAAAATTAGAATCAATCATGATTGATTAATCCTATGGATTGAATTAAGAATTCAAACCGGCCTGACAAGAAGGATTTTGTGAAAAGATCTGCCAGTTGTTTGTCGGTATGAACTTTAATCAAAATTATTAAACCTTTTTCAGAGTTGTCTCTGAGAAAGTGATATCGAATTTCGATATGTTTGGTTTTTGAGTGTTGAAAAGGATTAGCAGTAATGAACATAGCAGCAGTATTGTCTATTTAAATAGGAGTTTTGAGAAAGTTAAACCCGTAGTCAAGCAATTGGTTTTGTAACCACAAAACTTGAGAACATCCTGCAGATGCAGCGATATACTCTGCTTCAGCTGTGGATACAGAAACGTTGGTCTGCTTTTTGCATTGCCAAGAAACAAGTCTAGGACCCAGAAATTGACATCCACTAGTAGTCGATTTCCTGTCAAGAGCACACCCACCAAAGTCACTATCAGAATAACTATATAATTCAAAATTGCCTTCATAAGGATACCATAACCCGAGATTCGGTTTTCCTTTAAGGTATCTGAAAATACGTTTAACAGCAACCAGGTGCGACTCTTTCGGATCAGACTGATATCTTGCACACACACATACAGCATACATAATGTCTGGCCTTGATGCAGTAAGATACATCAGTGAACCAATCATCGATCTTTATAGTGTTTGATCAACGGATTTGCCTTTCGGATCCAGTTGTATCTTGCACTTCACATCAGATGGAGTTCGAATAGTCTGACAATCCTGCATCTTGAACTTTTTCAGCAACTTTTCAACAAACTTTGATTGGTTGATAAAAATTCCGTCTGCTGATTGTTTTACTTGCAATCCGAGAAAGAAATTAATCTCCCCCATCGAACTCAACCGAAATCTTGACTTCATGATTTCTTCAAACTCTTTGCACATGGACACATTGGTTGATCCAAAGATGATATCATCCACATACACTTGAACACATAAAAGATCTTCATTTTCCCGCTTCATAAACAAAGTTGGATCAATCTGACCTCTTGTAAACCCATGTTCTAGCAAATGTTTAGATAACGTCTCGTACCAAATCCTTGGAGCTTGAGGTAGACCATATAAAGCTTTGGTCAATTTGTATATACGATGTGGATAATCAGGATCTTCAAAACCAGGAGGTTGTCTGACATATACATCATCGGTAATTGGTCCATACAGAAAAGCGCCTTTAACGTCCATTTGGAACACTTTAAACTTCATGAATGAGGCATAAGCTAGAAAAACGCGAATAACTTCAAGTCGAGCGACCGGAGCAAACACTTCTTCATAGTCAATACCTTCTTCTTGAGTGTAACCTTGTGCAATAAGTCTCGCTTTGTTTCTCACAACAATACCATGTTCATCTGGCTTGTTCTTGTACAACCATCTTGTACCAATCGCATTTTCTCCTTCAGGTAAGTCCACTAATTTCCAAACCTCTTGTTTGCGAAATTGAAGTAACTCCTCTTGCATGTCTTCAATCCAACTATTATCTTGTAGCGCCTCTGAAATATTCTTTGGTACCACTTGAGAAAGAAAACATGAATAAAGACAAACGTTTGCTTGCTCAGTCTGACTTCTCGTAGTTCTCTGATTCAAAGGACCAATAATCTGAGAGACAAGATGTTTCTTATGAATGCGATGAGTTGGTATAACATCACCTTGCACTTGACTCTCCAGATTAGACTGATTCAGATTCTGTAGATCTTGTAGAATGGTAGATTCATGCGGCGTGAAATTAGGAACTTGTTCCGGTGAATTGATGAAGTAGGCAAACGATTCTGGAATAACTTCAACATTCGGATCTGATGATGGTTGATTTTGAACAGATCCACCATCATTAGGAGAATTTTGCGGATTAACATCATCACCAAGAATATTTGATTCTTGATCTTCTTGAGAACCAGAAGGACCCGGAGATTGACTGGATACACCATGATCAGGATTATGAAAAGACATGAACGGATACTCAGAATTGAGATTGCCATCATCGTCATTGTCAGAATCATCACTGAAACATCCCAAGTCTCCTGATTCCTTTCTCGAGTTTCCTGAAAAATCAAACAAGTTAGAATTGAAAAATTTTGATAACGAATCTAAATCAAACAACCATTCGGGACCATGAGCCACTGACGGAAACGAATTTTCTAAAAACTTTACGTTAATAGTTTCAATAACAGTATTTGTTTTGCTATTAAAAACCCGATAAGCTTTCGAAACAGACGAATAACCAAGGAAAAATCCATCGTCAGATTTTGACTCAAATTTCCCGAGATGATCACTTAAATTTAGAATCGATACAGAACAACCAAATGCTTTCAAGTAAGAAATATTTGGTTTTCTTCCAAAGAATAACTCATAAGATGTTTTATTTTTATCCTTAACCAATAATGTCCTGTTTTGTATAAAACACGCAGTAGCAATAGCTTCATCCCAGAATGTGATAGGGATTTTGGCATCTGCGAGCATGGATCTTGCTGCTTCAATCAGTGTTCGATTTTTCCGTTCCGCAACCCCGTTTTGTTGAGGCGTTCTTGGAGCACTAAATTGTCTAGCAATTCCTTTTTCTGCATAAAACAAATCAACATTAGCGTTCTTAAACTCTGTTCCATTATCACTTCTCAAGATTTTTACTTTGCAATCCAACTGATTTCCAACTTTGACAATAAATTCTTTTAATAACTCAGCAGTTTCAGATTTAACATGCAGAAAATAAACCTAAGAAAATCTAGTAAAATCATTAATGATGACAAAACAATAAGACTTCTTTCCGATGCTTTGAACATTTGTTGGTCCGAAAAGATCCATATGTAGCATCTGCAAGGGTTTTGAAATGGAGTTTTCTGGCTTGGAATTAAAAGACATTCTGTGCTGTTTTCCTTTCAAACATGCTGGACAGAGATCAGTTGTAGGGAACTTCTTTGACGGTATTCCCACAGCATGATTTCCAGTCACCAAACGATTCATGTTTCTGAAGTTTGAATGGCCCAGCCGTATATGCCAAAGCTGACTCTCATCATTTGAAGCATGCACAATGAGACAAGTAGTTTCGGTTTCAGCATCAATCTGCGACATATCAAGCTTGTATACATCACGATCTCTTGGAGCTTTAACCACTACCCATTCATTGTCAATCTTGAAACCTGGTTTGAGTATATAACAGAAAGAATCATCAAATAAAGTTGAATAGGATTTATCACAAATTTGAGATACACTTAGCAGATTAAAGTTCAACTGTGCATAGTAGTTGACTTTATCAAAGCTAATGACCCCATTTGAAACAGTTCCTTCTCCAGTTATTTTACCACCAGCATCTCCTCCAAATGCAACATGTGTACCATTCTTCAGCTTAAAGTCTTGAAGCAAGGCATGGTTGCCTGTCATATGCCGGCTACACCCACTATCAACAAACCACGAGTTAATAGGTCTTCGAGGGCGTACCTGCATTTCAACAATCACTTAGTTAGTTTGGTCAACCCAGGCCCACATGGTCTTGGGTTTTCCGAATCTATCTGTAACAGTAACTTGTTGATAATGAAGATTTTGAAAATTTGTTTCATTTCAGAGATTTGGTTAGAAACTGTTTCGCCCAACGACTTGATTTGATTGCTTTCTTCTCAAAGCAATGAACCTTTTCTCTAACTTAGGATCAAGGTTGTTTTCAAATTTTTGGTTTCTTACCATCAAAGCTCTTGGTTTAAAACTGTTAACCTGCACATTTCTTGATGAAAAGTTATTAAAACCAGAATTGTTTCGATTGAAATTTCTAAAAACAGGAGAATGACTTTGATTAACATTTTGAAAACCAAATGATTGATTTCTTTGAAAATTTGGAAACAGAGTCATTTCTCTTGTTGAGTTTTTCCGAAAGAAACAATCCTTTGTGTCATGGTTTCTTCTTTCACAGATATCACAAAATTTGTTATAAAAACATTCCTCTGAAGAATGATTACTTTTGTCACAGTAACTGCAGTACCTGTTAAAGAAACATTCAGCAGTAACATGATTATAACGATCACAAATCTCACAATGTTTCTTGCTAATCCTAAAGAGCCGATTGTTAACTTTTGATGTTGAACCTACTCGTGATTCATTATCAGTTTTGTTTGGTTTTAGATTAACTTGATTCTTTTGTGGAGATTTTGATGGTGATTTTACTTGCTTGGGAACTTGGTTCAATTTTAAACCATCTTGTTTGGTTACCTTCTTTGGTTCAATTCTTTTATCATTGACAGCGGAAGACTTAGGACCTGAACCTGTTTTCAGACCAGAGTTAGATTTGATTGAAGAATTGATTGGTTTACCATAAGATCCGTTCAAATCAAAAGTTCCTACATATACAAACTTAATTGTTTTTCCTTTTGACACTTTCTTTTTGACAGGTTTGACTTTGTCAGTTTTAACATTTTGACCTTTGGTGTTGTCATTCGATTTTATGACACTTTTACCTGTTGAAGGTTTTGTTTCAGATTGATTGACTTTCAATTTTAATTTCTGCATTTTTGCATTTGAAACTTCAGTCTTTTTCACTTCTTGCTTCTTGATCAGTTGATCAGCAACTTTTGCTTTCTGTTCATTCTTCCACTTGATGTATTCAGGATCATTGTATCCCGAAAATTCAGCTTCTTCCTTCATCGTTTCTTCTGGCTTAGGATTCAGTTCTGGATATTCAACAAGTTGAATCAGAACAGGTTCTGATTTGTTGCTAGCTTCATCATCAGCTTCAGTCGTCACGGCATCATCATCTTTCAAACTTTCAATCAACACTTCAGATCCTTCGGATTCGGATTTACTTCTTTGAATTTCTTTGAATTTTCGTTCATTTTCAGGTGAATGATCAAATTCCTTGAAGTTTTCAGGTAAAGTTTGTGTGATTGAATTAGGCATTGGTTCATGAGTGAAACCCAATCCTAGTTTGGTTTTGTTACCTCTTTCACTTATAAGTTGTTTAACCATAGTTTTACAACTTTTCACCTTTGTTAATTCCACTTGCGTGACAGCATGAGCAACTTTTTCTTGTTCAAAGTTCTTTGTCATTTCTTCAAGTTGTTTGGTTACAAGTTCCAATTCCATTAAGGTTTTGTTCCATGATTCTTTAAGTGACAAAATCTTCTCATCAGCAATTTTGTGATCAATTTTAAGTTGTTCATGAATTTTCTCATGTTTGCTTAATTTATCACCAATTTTAAATGAATGAGTTCGATAATGTTCTACTTGTTGAATGCAATGTTCAGAACACAACCTACCTCTAACATCATCAGGCAAAGGAACATAGTTAGGGGGTAAAACAGTACTAACCTTTGGTTGTTCGGTAGATGATGAAGACTCACTGGATGTAGCCATCAGCGCAATTTCTGATTCAGATTCTTCAACAGGATCTGACTTTGCACTCCAATCGTATTCCTCAGAATCTTCACTCACAGTATCAATCAGTTTACCATCCCCTTCTTCAGACCAATTTTCCTCAATTTCACAAACTAATGCCAGACTGGATGTAAGATCAGATGTAAACTGTTCCGCATAAGCACTCCAATCATATCCATCTTTTACATTCACTACCAGTGCTTTAGTCTGATCTTCTGGCTTCTTGCCTTCATCCTTCAGTTCCGGCATGGGAAGACTTTGATATGGTTTCTGCATGAAGCGTTGATTTCTGCTTTGATAGCTTGAAGACTGTTGCGAGCTTTGACCTTGACCTAGATTCTGTCCACTTGAACTCGCTTGATCATTGTAGTTCTGATTCTTAGGAGCTTTGCATTCCCGAGAAAAATGACCATAGCAGTTACAGTTGAAACATCTGGCCTTCGATTTGTCAAAACCAACCGTCTTGTTTGCATGTGGCTTGAAGCTTCGATTAACATATGCATGTTTCTGTGTTCGATATGCAACCATTACCATTTGCCAATTCAAATCCATTTCCTCAACGTCATCAGGATCCATTTCAAAAAGATCTTGAAGAACGACATCCATTTGATTCAGATGACTTCCTTGATAAGCTTGAAAGCTTGCCATGAATGCAGTAAAAGCATTCTTAGTTTCATCATCTTGTAACAAGATGTTTATCACATCTTTTACTTTGGCTTGAACAGTAGAACTTTGACTTTCAGATTGTGTTTGAACTTGAGCTCTTGGTGGAGATTGAGGTTGAGAATAAGTTGGAGAATTTGGAATGTATGACGAATCAGTATAAAAACTTGCACCAACAAATAAATCAACCTCATCATCAAACTTAGCAGAATCTTGAGCCAGAAAGGCATTCTCCACAGTATTAGCAGGATTCACAATATATTTGTATTGTGCATGTGAACCAGTTCTATCAGTGTTTCTAGAACTTTCATCAATTTCTACTTCTTCAATCTTTGCAATGAGCAGATCCAAATCCATCGAAAACTTTTCAGTATGTTTCAGTAGTGTCACAGTCTGTTTCCATGATGATGGAAGAGCACATAATAATCTGTCATTCAGGTCTTGAAGATCTGTCTTCGCACCAACATTGGTCATTTCAGTAGTCAGATAAACAAACCTATTCATCATTTGGTGCACAGATTCTCCAGCAATGTGTTCAAATAACTCCAATTGTCTCTTCAGCTTTTGTTTCTTGAGACTTCTGAGTTGTTCACCTCCTTCACATATTGACTTCAAGGCTTTGAACAATGTATAACCCGTCTGATAAGTATCCAACCTTGACAGTACTTGTAGTGGCAATCCTTTACACATCAAAGAATACGCTTTGCTATCATTCTTCACTTTCCTTAAATCTTCAGCTGATAGATTATCTTCTGGATAAGGTTCAGTAGAGTGTTTGGTGTAGGTACTTGCACTATCTGGAGCTGTCTGTGTAGGTATGTGAGGACCCTTATCAATTGACTTCCAAAGATCATTGTCTATTGAGCAAAGATGATGCTTCAATCTAATCGTCCAATTCTTGAAATCTGCACGATTAACAAGTCTAGGAACACGGTTATTAGAATCATCATTAGGTGCCATTTTTAACAAATTTTAAAGAAAATATTTTTTGTGTTTTTAATGATTTTGAAAATAAGTAATTAAAATACTAAAATGAAGACAAGTAATTAATGACAAGATAAGAAAACAAGGATTTAAACAACTAAAAATGAGTCACACGGCTGAACAGTGAAAATTCTTCTTCACCCGGCTGAACAATAGCTTTTGTTCTTTACCCAGCTGAGAAAAGTCTTCACCCGTCTAAACAGTCACACGGCTCAACAGTTGTAACCTTGATAATCTTCACCCGGCAGAACAGTTAACCGGCTGAACAGTTACACGGCAAACAGAAATAACTTGATGACGGGTAGTCCTTTGGACGACCCTTAAATGCTTTAAATATATACTTAATTCTGCATTTTAATCGCGTAATTGTCTTGAATTAGATAACTACGGTTGCTTTTATCTCAGGTACGCTCAGATCTAAAATGGAGCATGACTGTGACACTGAGCGGATGTGAACGGGAGAAAGTGAAGGAAGAGGATGTTGTACAGATACCACAGTAGCCTACGGCGCCACCGTAAGCTACGGTGGGGCTGATTCTTAAAAACCATCACCGTATTGCAGAACATCATGGCCGTAGGAAAATGTTACCCACCGTAGCCTACGGTGGCACCGTAGGCTACGGTGAACCCAGACTTGAAACTCGTAACTGCTGTTACAAAACGGGATTTTTGGGGTCTTTTGAGTATCTAATCATTAGAAAACGACTTGAGGGCGATTTTGGGCGATTGTGATAAGCTTTTGAGGTGGAAACAACAACATTTGGCTACTTGGATCTATTGTAATTCCTTCTTGATTCTCATGGATTTCATATTTATTTGCTATTTGGTTTGTGAAACAATGTGTGGCTAGTTTATTTATGTTTTCCCTTGGTTGTATGGATTATCAACTGCGATATTGTTAATGTTTATGTATTTGTGGGATAATGATTTGATCTTTTGATTAATTGTTATGGTGATTATGTGTTATGTGTAACGGGTCGTTTTGTTTATCTTTGTAATTTCAATCATATGTTCTTGGTGCCATAGGCAATCTTGATCTAGTGGTTGGGATTGGGGTGGATAATTTAGTCGATACTGATCATCGGGTTATAACCTTGCATTGTTTTAATTCAAGTACTTAGTCCCCTTTTATCACACATTAACACACACTCACGAATTATGTCTATGTAGTTCTTCCCAATTGAACATTGACATCATCACTTGTTGAAATCCAGAGACCAAGGGGGAACATTCTTCTCATTACTGAATACTTAGTTTTTAAATTAATCTGTTACTTTCCGTTAATTTCCTAGTTCAATCAATCATTCCAAAAATCTCTGAATTTACTTTTGTTTTATTTTAGCTCATATTAGTTACTTGCAACTACCTGATATACACATTTTCCACCAACTCCCTGTGTTCGATACCCACTTACCGCTAACTATTTAGTAGTATTTGGTTTGTATTTGAGTGAGACTACGACCTCACGTCAAATTGGCGTCGTTGCCGAGGAGTAGTGCGCAACGTGTGTTATCTTAATTGTTATTCGTTATTTTTCGGGATTTACGTTGGGTGTGTTAGTGTGCAGGTGCAGGTTGATACAGGTGCATGCGTACTAGAAACTCTCAATCGTCATCACCATTAGCTTTCGATCCAGAAATTGAAAGAGCTGCAAGAAGGAACAGAATTTTACATCGAGAAAATAAAGTTATCAGTTCACCAGTCAGCACATTGAATCCTAGTATGCCACCACCACCACCCACCCTTGGCCAAACAACACCATCCACACCTCCATCATCTACACCTCAACCAAACAACACCACCTTACCCCCCGGTACTCAACCCAACCCCGTATTTAGCTATACTTCATCAGATACTATCCCACCATTTTCAGCTTTCTATCCATCATCAGGACAATCATCTTCAACACAACAACCGAACCCCCAATCATCATATATAGTCCATACCACTCCTTCTTTCCAACAACCCGGACAGCCCGAGGTACAATCTTCACCTTATTCAGCCTGGCAAGATCCAGGAGCAGGAGGAGATGTGCACAATGATGGGTTCACTGAGGAGTATGCGAGGTATGATGATGATGGTTATGCGTATATGGGTGAAGGAAATGCGGGTGAGTACAATTATGGGCAAGGGCAAGAATTCGTTAGACCTCAGTTACAAGTGGTACCACATCAGTTACCACCACAAGGGCCACCAAGACCGCAATTTCAAAGACCAATTCTTCAGCAACAAGCGGGGTTCGGGTTCCAACAGCAACCTCCACAATTTGTGCCTCACCAACCAGTTCAAAGACCAATGGGTCCTCCGCGACCAAGAGTTCGGTTAGGGGTTCCAAGAAGACATAATTGGGAAGCTGCTCGGGGCATTGAAGCACATTTTCGTCTAGTTATCACAAACAACCCCTCACCGGTGGTGATTCCTCAAAATCATCAAGGAAGAACTTTTGAAGTTAGAACGAATTCTCTTCAAAGTTTGCCAAAGTACAAAGGGTTAGCAACGGAAGAACCTTACTTTCACTTGGAGGCATATGATTCAATTTGTAATACTATCGGTGGTCAAGGGTTCTCTTCAGATGATGTTAAATTGGTGTTATTTCAGTTTTCATTGGAGGATAGAGCAAAGAGGTGGTTTTATACTTTGCCATCTACTTCGATTTACACATGGGCTGAAATGCAACAAAGGTTTTTGGAAGAATTTTTCACTGCTCAAAAGACTAATGAGGCACGACGTAGTTTAATAAGCTTCCAACAACAAACTGGTGAGATGTTTCATGAAGCATTTGAACGCTTCAATTTGATGATTAAGAATTTCCCACATCATGGAATTGACTTGTGGGAATTGTTGAATGCATTTCATTAGGGGCTTCATTCTGAGGATGCTCGTGATTTGATGTCTATCACGAATGGTACATTTGGTGCTAATTATGAGCAAGATGATTGGGCATTTTTGGAACAAATGGCGGTCACATCAAAGAGGAAGGCTCAATCTTCAAGGAGAGCACGACCGGTTATTACACGAGCTCCAGTTCATGCAGTGGATGATGGTAATGTACAAACCACAAATCAGGTTTATAATGTTTGTACCAATTGCAATGAGTTGGGACACACCGTGGATGATTGCACAATGACGCTTGAACAAATGGAGGAAGGGAATGCTATTCAAGGGCAAGGGGCGGTGGTAGAAATTACAACATGAATTCAAACACATATCATCCGGGTTTGAGGAACCATCCAAACTTTAGTTACGGGAACCCGGCAAATCAATCTAACCCGAACTTTCAAGGAAAGTCCCAAGGTAACTATGTTTCTCGCCAACAATATCAAAGTCCGCAAGGAAATTATAGAGGAGGGAACAACCAAGGGTGGCAAAGGCCATTTCAAGCAACAGGCAATGATCAAGGGAATGCTTCGGGTCAAGCTTCATCAAGTGGTAATGAAGTAATGGATATGCTCAAGTCAATGCAACAAGAAATGCAAAGAAGGAATCAATTTGATGAAGCCCGAGCCCAAAAGGATGACATTCGAGACAAGGCCATACAATCCTTAACCAATCAAATGGGTCAACTTGCAACGGATGTGGCAAATCTCAAGAAGAACAAAGGTCAACTTCCAAGTGACACTAAGGTAAATCCCTCCCACTCTACTACTCGTAATGTTTCTATTAATCATGTGAATGTTTTGAGAAGTGGTAAAGAATATAAAAAACCAGTTTCATCGGATTTAATTGAAGGGGTGGTTGAGGATATTACTGGGATGGAAAGTGATGAGGAGCAACCAATGTTCCAAAACAATGTTTTGAAAGAAAACACTAATGAAAAACCTTTTGCAAAACCAGTTTCCAAGGAAAATGTGAATCAGAAAGACAAAGAGGTGGACCAAAGCCAAGTACCATTTCCTTCGGCTTTGGTTGACCCGGGCAAAAAGAATGTGATTTCCCACACATCTTTGGAAAAAGATGAGTTGTTGGATGTTTTTAAACAAGTCAAGGTTAACATTCCGTTACTTGAGACAATTAAGAAAATTCCCGCGTATGCAAAATTTTTAAAGGAATTGTGTACCTTAAAACGAAAAGGAAAGGTGCCTACGCGGGTGAATTTAATTGAAAGAGTAAGTGCTGTGTTAATGGGAGACCTCCCACCCAAGCTCCAAGATCCGGGAACACCATTGATAGACATACAAGTTGGTCATTTTAAAATGTCTAAAGCATTATTAGATCTTGGAGCTGGGGTGAGTATTCTACCGGGAAGTTTATATGACCAATACGATTTTGGTCCATTGAAGCGGGTTGACACAACGGTTGTGTTAGCCGATTCGTCTCATAAAGTTCCGCGAGGAATTGTGCGGGACGTGATTGTGCAGGTAAAGGAGTTTTATTATCCCGTTGACTTCTTGGTGTTGGATTATGCTTCGGTTGATCCGAACCAAAGCCCAACTGTTATTTTAGGTAGGCCATTCTTGAGTACAGCTCATGCCCGAATTGATTGCAGGTTTGGTACGGTAAAAACGGCATTTGGAAATCGCCAAATGGTTTTAAATGTGTTTACTAAGAATTCTCACTTTAATGAAAGTGATGAGTGTTATATGGTAGACTTGATTGACAGGTGTGACCCTCATGCATATGAGGAAGATTCGGTGGAAGCTTGTGTGTGTGATTTTTCTGAACAGGTACAGGTGTGTGCATTGCGGATGGAGGAACAAAAGCAAGAAGTATTGGCCACACAAGAAGGGAGACCACCTTGGTCTCATCAATTTGAGAACTTACCAGCAGAGATTAATTCTGACACAAGACCGTCTTTGGAATGCCCACCCAAGGTGGATTTGAAGCTTTTACCGGATCATTTGAAGTATGTATTTTTGGGAGAAGATGAAACCTTGCCGGTAATTATAGCATCTAATCTGGAGGAAGAACAAGAGCATAAGCTCATGCAAGTGTTGGAAGCTAACAAAGCAGCAATTGGGTGGACAATAGCAGATTTGAAAGGTATTAGTCCTTCCATAGTGATGCACAAGATCATTACCAATGAAGATGCAAAGCCGACACGTGAAGCTCAAAGGAGGTTAAATCCTAACTTGAAGGAAGTGGTGAAGAAGGAAGTTATCAAATGGTTGGATGCGGGGATCATCTATCCTATTTCGGATAGCGCATGGGTAAGTCCTACACAGGTAGTACCTAAGAAAGCCGGCATCCGGGTAATCAACGATGAGAATGGTGAACAAATCGCCACCCGACCGGTAACCGGGTGGCGGGTGTGTATTGATTATCGGAAATTGAATTCGGCCACTTCAAAAGACCATTTCCCGCTACCCTTTATTGACCAAATAATTGAGAAACTTTCGGGTCAAAAATTTTATTGTTTTTTGGATGGGTATTCGGGATACAATCAAGTGGCCATTCATCCGGAGGACCAACACAAGACCACTTTTACATGTCCATACGGTACTTTTGCTTTTCGAAGGATGCCGTTTGGGTTATGTAATGCCCCAGCCACGTTCCAACGTTGTATGATGAGCATTTTTTCGGATATGGTTGGGGACACACTTGAGGTATTCATGGATGACTTTTCAGTTTTTGGTCAAACGTTTGAAACATGTCTTAATGAGTTAGAAAAAGTGTTAAAAAGATGTGTTGAAACAAATTTGGTTTTAAGCTGGGAGAAAAGTCATTTTATGGTGCAAGAGGGTATTGTGTTGGGCCATGTTGTGTCCAAACGGGGAATGGAGGTGGACAGGGCAAAAATACAAGTTATTTCGTCTTTACCACCTCCTACAAATATCAAAGGGGTGAGATCATTTTTGGGACATGCGGGGTTTTATAGGAGATTCATTAAAGGCTTTAGTGTTATAACGAAACCTTTGTGTAATCTCTTATTGAAAGATGTTCCGTTTGAATTTACTAATGAATGTTTGCAAGCTTTTTGTGTTTTGAAGGAACAGTTAGTACAGGCTCCCATTTTACAACCTCCGGATTGGACAAAACCATTTGAGATAATGTGTGATGCAAGTGACAACACAATTGGAGCTGTGTTGGGGCAAAGGATTGACAAGAAGCCTGTTGTGATCTATTATGCAAGCAAGACATTATCTGAAACACAGCTAAATTACACCACAACCGAAAAGGAATTACTTGCGGTGGTGTATGCTTTAGAGAAATTTCGGTCATACATTTGGGGAAGCAAGGTAGTGGTCTATTCTGATCACAGTGCAGTTCGACATTTGATGGCAAAGAAGGATGCAAAACCGAGATTAATCAGATGGGTCTTACTGTTGCAAGAATTCGATTTAGAAATTCGGGACAAGAAGGGTTGTGAGAATGTGGTTGCGGATCATTTGTCCCGGATTCCTTTAGAAGGAGTGGACGATATGAATGAGATTAATGAACAATTCCCGGATGAACACTTATTGACTGTCTCCATTGCACGTTGGTATGCTCATTTTGTAAACTACTTGGCAAATGGTGTGATGCCACAACATTGGGTGAAGAAAAGAAGACAACAGTTTCTAGCACAAGTGAAACAATACATTTGGGATGAACCCGATTTGTTCAAGATCGGTGCGGATCAAATTTTAAGGAGATGTGTTCCCGAAGATGAGGTTAAGGAGATTTTAACTCATGCTCATTCGTCCGCGTGTGGAGGCCACTTTAGTGGGCAGAAAACGGGGTATAAGGTACTCACTTGTGGTTTTTATTGGCCCACAATTTTCAAAGATGCAAGTGAGTACGCGAAAAATTGCGTGAATTGTCAAAAGATGGGGAGTATATCAAAACGAGATGAAATGCCACTACAACCAATTTTGGTGGTTGATATTTTTGATGTATGGGGCATTGACTTTATGGGCCCTTTTCCAAATTCATGTGATTATTTATATATCCTTGTGGCGGTAGATTATGTGTCAAAGTGGGTTGAAGCAATTGCAACAAGGACAAACGATCACGCTGTGGTATGTAAGTTTGTTCAATCTAACATCTTTGCACGTTTTGGGATACCGCGGGTGATCATTAGTGATGGTGGGTCACACTTCAAGAATTTCAATCTTGGCAAGTTGTTGAAGCGGTACAATGTAAATCATAGAATTGCAACCCCATATCACCCGCAAACAAGTGGTCAAGTTGAGGTCTCAAATCGACAAATCAAAGAGATTTTAATGAAAACTGTTCGGGTCGATAGGAAGGATTGGTCGGTGAAGTTGGATGATGCATTATGGGCTTATCGGACAGCATACAAGACCCCAATTGGCACCACCCCTTATCGGTTAGTTTATGGAAAAGGTTGTCACTTACCAATGGAGTTAGCACATCGAGCTTTGTGGGCGATCAAAAGTGTTAACATGGAGTACAATGAAGCCGGTGGGTTAAGGAAGTTGAAGTTATGTGAGTTGGAAGAGATTCGGGATGAAGCGTATGAGTGTGCATCTGCTTACAAAGACAAGTTAAAACGAGATCATGATGCGAAATTGCGGAAAAGAGTCTTTGAGGAAGGCCAAAAAGTGTGGTTGTATAATTCAAGACTTATGTTCTTTCCCGGAAAGTTAAAGAACAAATGGATGGGACCATATGTGATTGTTCGAGTGGGTCAATTTGGTGAAGTGGAAATCGAAGATACAAAAGACCAAGTTAGGCAAGTGGTGAATGGACATCGGCTCAAACCATACTTGGAGGGAAATGATATCAACATGCTTGAAGTTGATACGATGAGCTACCTTCTTCACCCGCTTGAGGACGGTAATGATTGAAAGGGACAGGTTTGCGGATTGTAAGTATGTTTGTATATTTGTTTTTGTTATTTCGTAATTTTGTTTTAGGATAATGTTGGGGACACCATTCCTTTCAATGGGGGGTAGGAAAAATCATTAGTTAGTTTAGTGTTATTTTCTTATCTATTTATTTAAAAAAAAATAAAAAAAAATAAAAAAAATTGAAAAATGAAAAATGCCATTTTCAACGTAGCCTACGGCGCAGCCGTAGCTTACGGCGGTAGTACCTATCACTAAGGTGAATCAACTCTGTGATACGGTGAGTGTTTTTGTTTTCATACCCACCGTAGCTTACGGTACCACCGTAGCTTACGGCGGCGTCAGATAAAAAAAAAAATTTATTAAAAAAATCGGAGAATTATTCACTACTTTCTTCCCCAAAACAAAAACCCTAACTTCTATTACTCCCAACCTTCAAAATCTTTCAATTCTTCACCATATCTCATGAATTTTGGGTCAATCTTGATCAAAATTGCATAAGGATTAAGGATTTGTGCTCGGTTTTGGAAGGCTTAGTTGCTAGGGTTGAGTTTTATTGGTGTAGTGTTCCGAAAATTTGTGGTGTTAAGTGGGTTTTGGGTTGTCTTCACATTGTTGGTGTACTCTTATTCTACAAAGCAAAGGTATGTGATGATTTTTGGTTAATTATGGTACAATGTGGGATGGTTGTAAGTTCATGTTCCTACTTTTACACACTTGCTTGTAGTATGTTAGTTGGTATGAGTATAGTGAACTTTGTAATGGTTATGGTTGTGGATGTTTAGTGTGAAAGTAAATCTTATGCAATGTGGGGTTAAATCTTAAAAATTTAGTTATCATGTTCGTTTTATCTTATTTGGCTTATATCCACAACCATAGTAACAAGCAAGTGTGGGGATAGGAGTAATGAATGGAAGCTAATTTGATGAATGGTGTTTGTTTTTTTTTGCAGATGCCTCGAGGAAAAAAAGGTAAGGAAGTTGCGGAATCGTCAAGACAAGCAACGGCTCACCAAAATAAAAGAAGGGCGGTTGATCAAGACCCAGAGGAGGAAGCACTAGAAAGAGGTCCGAAGCCGGAATGGACATCTGGGTTATTGACAAGTCAACATGAAGGGTGGCAAGCTGAACTGTTTCATGATCAAATGAATGCGTTGACCCAACGCAAGGAAGCATTTATTTGTGAGAAGGAAGTAAAAGGTGAGTTATTTGAATTGTTTGGGGTCATTGAAAAATTTGAAGCGTTAGGTTGGGAAGCTGCTCTAAGATGTTATGATGGGGAAGTCAAGACTCTATTCGACACTGAAATACAAGAGTGGGTTGCCACTTTGAAATGTCCCCCATTTAAGCACCCGTCAAAGATGAGGCTGATTGGTACTATTAATGGAATTGAAGTGGAAATGTCTTTTGATACATTGCGAAGGGTCGTGAAATTTGACAGTAAGCCTGCAAACCATTACATGTACCCAAATTTAGATGATTTGTACTACCATCCCGACAAGCATCCAAGATGGAATGCCATGCTAGACGCCTTGTTTTTGCCCGGCACCACTCATGGGAAACTTTATAGAAAGAATTTGCAAATTGAAGCAAAGTTGTTGTTAATCATATGTCAGCTGAATGTCATACCGAGACGAGGCGACAAGGTTGAGGTTAGGTATCCTGAGGTGCCAATACTCTATATGTTGATGAAAGGCACACCACTTGTGCCTTTTCGTTTTTTGGCAATGAATAACATTTGGATCAGCAGAAACAGTTCAGAAAGGAAAATAATTCCCCATTGTCGGTTAATAACAGCATTGTTGAAGAAGTATGGGGCAATTGAAGCTGAGGACAAAGGGTCCTACAAGAAATCTAAACCTCTGGATTTGAGGAACTTGGGGCCTGGTTGGGAGTATAAAGAGACTGAGAGGGACCATAGATTAAAGAGTGAGGGTCAGAGATGGAGGGAACTGAAAGATGATGCCCCACCACTAGGGCCGGGTGAGGAAGAAAATGTAGATAGTGAGGAAGCTCCAAGTGGAGATGATGATTATCAGGATGATGCAAACATAACTGCAGGAGGATCTGGACCTAGGAGTGGAGAATTCGGGTTTGGGGCACAGTCGGGTTACATAGGGAGTGCATTCGATTATGCACAACAACCCTATGATCAGAACTGGGCACATTTTGGAACCATGGAGCAAGTGGTAGAACGCCGAAGGCCTCCGGCATTCTCTGAGTGGTCTGATTGTAACCAAATGCTATTTGATCATCAAACGTTCATGGGGGCGAGTGTGGAGAGGGCACTAAAGCGAAACAACGACAGTCAGTTGGATCGTGATAGGGCTCAAGTTTATGCTCATGAGATGGAAATGAACAATTGTTATAATGATGATAGAAATAGACGGATGCGTGACGACTATCTTGGAGGTCGCCCAATCACACCTGACCCACCGATTGTGGATTACACCACATTATCTCCGTATGATGGTAGTGGATATTACCCTGTTCCACCACTACATCATTCTCAATGGGTAGACCCACGTACGGGCCAATGGATTAATTATCAGACCGGTGGTGAGGGGAGCTCTACACAGAGTCAACAAGCTGAAGGAGCAGGTGGTGAAGACGAGGATAGCGGAGCATTTGGAATGGGAGCATTAGGATCGGTCGTGCGATCCCTCTTTGGATTGTGATTCAGATCAGGTGTGCCCGGTTTTAGTTTGTACATTTTGTATCAATATTTGTTTTTCGGTTTTTGTCTGGGTGGATGGTTGGGTTGTGTTTTTAGATTCATATGCTAGTATTTTGGGTTGGTGTTTGTGGCGGTGTTAATGTTTTTAGTCCTTGGTCGTTTTTGTTCTTTTCAAAACCATACATTGGGGGCAATGTATCCCAAGTGTGGGGATGAGGGAATATTAAATTTTTTATATATAAAAAAAAATTTGTTGCTTTTATGGAGAAATCATGTTGATAAGCACGGGGTTGGAGGAAGCTGTTTACCCAAGGGCATTTTAGGGTTGACTCACACGATTCATCGGCAACCCATATACCCCTACACGGTGAGTGATTGAGCCACACACATTTCAGTTTATAAATTGTTCTTTGAATGAGAGTGGCAATGTGTGGTGAAGCACTAGAACTCGCATAAAACATGCGTTCCAAGACCATAATGAGCATGTATATGGGGACGACAGAGGTAATTAGGACAGCCTCGTCTGGATGTGTGCGAGTGTGGGATATGGAGGGTTGGGGCCTCATACATTACAAATATGAGTCTGGGCATGAGAGGGGCGGGGGTTTGGTCCGTAGTAGCCATTTTGAGCCTATTGCCTATTAATTGAAACCCTTAGCCTACGTTCCCAAAAATATTAACCCTTGTGATTCAACCCGGTCTAACAAGAAGAAGGAAAGTTTGTGAAGTGTTGAAGATTGGAATGGTTGTTTATTAAAAAAAAAAGAAAAAAAAGAAAGAAAAAAAAAGAGAGAGAGAAGCATACAAAAGGAAAAAAAAAAAGAAAGGGGTGAATATAAGTAATAAGTGAAAGGGTTGAAGACGTCTCTGCTTGAAAGAAAAGAACTATTCGAGAGAATGGAAAGGAATAAAATGAAAAGTGGTAATGGATGTAGGAAAGAGATCGGGTTGAATCATTTCGTCACTACAAATATTTCCCATTCCGCACCATAAGCCTAACCCCATTATAACCGTAAATCCTCTTGATTGTCTCTATGTTCATGTGATTAATTGGTGGAGGTTCGATGATTGTTCGAGCTTATGGTTGCTTGATCACACATATGCTTTGAGTGCTATTGGTGCATTTTTCACCAATCCAGAAATGAGCTGAGAAGAGTGATTCTTGTGAGGGGTGATAGTGTGAGTCATGGTGGATATGACTTGGGTAAACGAAAGATGGTTGAACGTGCTGACTATTAACATAAAATTTTCAGTGAATTGCAAATGCAAATGGGTGAGTTGCTTGAGGGCAAGCAACGGTTAAGTGTGGGGATGTGACGGGTAGTCCTTTGGACGACCCTTAAATGCTTTAAATATATACTTAATTCCGCATTTTAATCGCGTAATTGTCTTGAATTAGATAACTACGGTTGCTTTTATCTCAGGTACGCTCAGATCTAAAATGGAGCATGACTGTGACACTGAGCGGATGTGAACGGGAGAAAGTGAAGGAAGAGGATGTTGTACAGATACCACCGTAGCCTACGGCGCCACCGTAAGCTACGGTGGGGCTGATTCTTAAAAACCATCACCGTAGCCTACGGTGGCACCGTAGGCTACGGTGAACCCAGACTTGAAACTCGTAACTGCTGTTACAAAACGGGATTTTTGGGGTCTTTTGAGTATCTAATCATTAGAAAACGACTTGAGGGCGATTTTGGGCGATTGTGATAAGCTTTTGAGGTGGAAACAACAACATTTGGCTACTTGGATCTATTGTAATTCCTTCTTGATTCTCATGGATTTTATATTTATTTGCTATTTGGTTTGTGAAACAATGTGTGGCTAGTTTATTTATGTTTTCCCTTGGTTGTATGGATTATCAACTGCGATATTGTTAATGTTTATGTATTTGTGGGATAATGATTTGATCTTTTGATTAATTGTTATGGTGATTATGTGTTATGTGTAACGGGTCGTTTTGTTTATCTTTGTAATTTCAATCATATGTTCTTGGTGCCATAGGCAATCTTGATCTAGTGGTTGGGATTGGGGTGGATAATTTAGTCGATACTGATCATCGGGTGATAACCTTGCATTGTTTTAATTCAAGTACTTAGTCCCCTTTTATCACACATTAACACACACTCACGAATTATGTCTATGTAGTTCTTCCCAATTGAACATTGACATCATCACTTGTTGAAATCCAGAGACCAAGGGGGAACATTCTTCTCATTACTGAATACTTAGTTTTTAAATTAATCTGTTACTTTCCGTTAATTTCCTAGTTCAATCAATCAATCCAAAAATCTCTGAATTTACTTTTGTTTTATTTTAGCTCATGATAGTTACTTGCAACTACCTGATATACACATTTTCCACCAACTCCCTGTGTTCGATACCCACTTACCGCTAACTATTTAGTAGTATTTGGTTTGTATTTGAGTGAGACTACGACCTCACGTCACTTGACACGGCAAACAATCTTGACCTGGCAATAAGAAAATATTCACCCGGCTGAACAGTTATCAACACTTCACCCGGCAGACCTTGAGACGGCTTGAAAGTGTTAATCACCCGGCTAAATAGTAACAAGTTGATCCGGCTGTTATGTTGATCACCCGGCTGAACAGTACTTTACCCGTCTGAACAGTTCTTCACACGGCTAAACAGTATATCACCAGGCACAACAGTACACAGAATTTTACTTGCAATTCTTCACCCGTCTAAACAAAAATCCTTTACACGGCTGCACAGGACCTAATTTGTTCACAAATCTAAATTCAAACGATTTTGTCTAAGTCAATTTGTTACCAGACTAGTTAATCTTCAACCTGTTCATCCTGTTTATCATCTTCATCATGAGAAATTTTCTGGGTTTATCAAAAACTTGTCCAATTCCTTCAAAATTCAAACACAAGCAGCGAAATACACCGATTATCAATCCCTAATCTCAATCAATCCAAAACATGTTAGGGTTATTTCCTAGATTAAGATTTACTTTGTATTTTGTTTATATGTTTATGTATAGTTTAGGGTCTATTTTGTTATATTCCTTAAACTTGTAATTGTTGCTTTAAAGCATGAAGTGAGAGAGTGTAATGAGAGAGGCGAGATCACAATTTCACGTAAGAGAGAGAACGGTGTGTGTGTGATTTATTTTCTCCTGCACCTTGTATTACAAAACTGCTTTGATCATCAATATACAAAGAGAATTATTAGTATTAATTGTGTTAATGATTAAACTGTGTTTGTGTATGTGTTATTCTGATCATTGAGCGATATTAACGATCCAATTGAACCTATCAATTGGTATCAGAGCTGTTGGTACTGTGTTCTTTGCTATTCATCAAGCAAAACACATCAATATTGCTCAAATATCATGATCTGAATGAATTGTTGCTGTTTTTAGTTGTGATTTATCATCGCAATCACTTCTAATTCTCAACGATTGTGCAAATTCCATCAGATTATCATCAGATCTGAGGAATTAAGAAGATTGAAAAAGTTACTGTTTGATCGAATTTTGCTCAAATTCATCAAAATTTGATCATGTTTTGGATTGATTGAGATTAGGGATTGATAATCGGACTATTTCACAGCTTGTGTGTGAATTTTGAACGAATTGGACAAGTTTTTGACAAAACCCAGAAAATTCTCATGGAGAAGATGATGAACAGTATGAACTTGGTTGAAGATTAACTTGCCGGGTGATAAATTTGACTTAGACAATTTCCTTTGGACTTAGATTGAAGAACAATTAGGTCCTGTGCAGCCGTGTAAAGGAATTTGTGCTTGTCGGGTGAAGAATTTGACGAAGAAAAGGTGTTACTGTTCAGCCGGATCAAACACTGTTGTGCCGGGTGATACACTGTTACGCCGGGCGATTAACAATTTCAGCCGGGTGATCAATCAACTGTGTAGCCGGGTAAACAACATTGTCGTGTGATCGACAACTGTTCAGCCGGGTAAAGCCTTTCTGCCGTGTCAAGATTCAAGCCGGGTCAAAGAGTATTGCCGTGTCAAGGTTAACTATTCTGCCGGGTAACTGTTCTGCCGGGTAAAGAAGTCAAGATTTACAACTGTTGAGCCGTGTAACTGTTTAGCCGTGTAAAGACTTTTTCTCTGCCGGGTGAAGAACAAAGCTACTGTTTAGCCGGGTGAAGAAGGATTTTCACTGTTCAGCCGTGTGACTCATTTTAGTTTTTTTTTTTTTTAATACTTGTTTCTTATCTTGTCTTTAATTACTTGTCTTTATTTTAGTATTTTAATCATTTCTTTTCAAAAATTAACAAAAACCAAAAATATTTTATTTAAAAATTGTTAAAATGGCTCCTAATGATGATTCTGATAACCGTGTTCCTAGACTTGTTAATCGTGCAGATTTCAAAAACTGGACAATCAGGTTAAGACATCATTTGTGTTCTATTGACAATGATCTATGGAAGTCCATTGAAAAAGGTCCTCACATTCCTACTCAGACAGCTCCAGATAGTGCAAGTACCTACACCAAAGACTCTACTGAACCTTATCCAGAGGATAATTTGTCAGCAGAAGATTTGAGGAAAGTGAAGAATGATAGCAAGGCTTATTCTTTAATGTGCAAGGGACTGCCACTTCAAGTTTTGTCGAGATTGGATGCATATCAAACTGGTTATACATGTTTCAAGGCATTAAAGTCGATATGTGAAGGAGGAGAACAATTGAGAAGTTTGAAGAAATCAAAGTTGAAAAGGCAATTGGAATTGTTTGAGCATATTAATGGAGAAACAGTGCATCAGATGATGAACAGGTTTGTTCACTTAACTACTGAGATGTCAAACCTTGGAGTTAAGACTGACCTTCAAGACTTGAATGATCGATTGTTATGTGCTTTGCCATCATCATGGAAGCAGACTGTTACTCTGTTAAAGCATACTGAGAAATTCCCAATGGATTTAGATCTGCTTATTGGAAAGATTGAAGAAGTTGAGATTGATGAAGGATCGAGAAATACTGATAGATCAAGCTCACAAGCTCAATATAAGTATGTGGTAAATCCTGCCAATACTGTGGAGAATGCATTTCTTGCACAAGATGCAATCAAATTTGAAGAAGAAGGTGATTTATTTGTTGGTGCAAGTTTCTATACTGATTCATCCTATTTTCCAAGTTCACTAACTTATTCTCAACCTCAATCTCCACCAAGAGCTCAAGTTCAAAGTCAGAATCTGAAGAATCAAGCAGAAAGTCAAAGTTCGAATGTTCAAGCCAAAGTAAAAGATGTGATGAACATCTTGTTACAAGATGACGAGACAAAAACTACCTTTACTGCTTTTATGGCAAGTTTTCAAGCATACCAAGGAAGTCATTTAAGTCAAATGGATGTTGTACTTCAAGACTTATTTGAGATGGATCCTGTTGACGTTGAGGAGATGGATTTAAACTGGCAAATGGTAATGGTTGCATATAGAACGTAGAAACATGCATATGTTAACCGAAGCTACAAGCCTCATGCAAACAAACTGTTGGTTTTGACAAATCAAAGGCCAGATGTTTCAATTGTAACCAGTATGGTCATTTTTCAAAGGAATGCAAAGCTCCTAAGAATCAGAATTTCAACGACCAAGCTAGTTCAAGTAATCAAGGTCAAGGTCAAAGCTCACAACAGTCTTCGAGCTACCAAAGCAGAAATCAACGTTTCTTTTAGAAACCATACCAAAGTCTTCCCATGCCTGAATTGAAGGATGAAGGAAAGAAGCCAGAAGACCAAACAAAGGCACTGGTAGTAAGTGTAAAAGACGGATATGATTGGAGTGCGTATGCAGAACAATTCACTTATGATCTTACGTCAAGTTTGGCACTGGTCTGTGAAATCGAAGAAGACTGGTCAGAAGAAGTGGATGATAAAATGATTGAGGATGTGAGTGAAGATTCAGAAGATTATGACTGGAGTGCCAAGTCTGATCCTGTTGAAGAATCAGAGTCTGAAATTGCGCTGATGGCTACTGCCAGTGAGTCTTCATCTTCTACCGAACAACCAAAGGTTAGTAATGACTTACCCCCTAACTATGTTCCTTTACCTGCTGATGTGAAAGAAAGATTATGTTCTGAACAATGCATTCAACAAGTAGAACATTATCGAACTCATTCATTTAAAATTGGTGATAAATTAAGTAAACATGAAAAACTTCATGAACAACTTAAAATTGATCATAAAATTTCTGATGAGAAGATTTTGTCACTTAAAGAATCATGGAACAAAACTTTAAAGGAATTGGAACTGGTAACAAAACAACTTGAAGAAATGACAAAGAACTTTGAACAAGAAAAAGTTGCTCATGCTGTCACACAGGTTGAATTGACAAAAGTGAAAAGTTGTAAGAACATGGTGAAACAACTTATAAGTGAAAGAGATAACAAAACCAAAACCGGGTTGGGTTTTACTCATGAACCAATGCCAAATTCTATCACTCAAACCTTACCGGAAAACTTTAATGAATTTGATCATTCACCTGAAAATGACCGAAAATTCAAAGAAATTCAAAGAAGTAAATCCGAGTCTGAAGGTTCTGAAGTGCTGATGGAAAGTTTGAAAGAAGAAGATGGTGTGACAACTGAAGCTGATGATGAAGCTAGCAACAAATCAGAGCCTGTTCTGATTCAACTTGTTGAGTATCCGGAACTGAATCCGAAGTCAGAAACAGTGAAGAATGAAGGTGAGTTTTCAGGATACAATGATCCTGAATATATCAAGTGGAAGAAGGAACAAAAGGCGCAAGTTGCTGATAAGTTGATCAAGAAGCAAGAAGTGAAAAAGGCTAAAGTTTCAACTGCGAAGAAGCAGAAATCGAAAGTAATGATCAATCAATCTGAAACAAAAGAATCGAAAGGTAAAAGTGTCATAAAATCAAATGACAACACTAAAGTTCAAAGTGTTAAAACTGACAAAGTTAAACCTGTCAAGAAAGTGTCAAAAGGTAAGAAAATCAAGTTTGTGTCTGCAGGAACGTTTGATTTGAAAGGATCTTATGGTAAACCAATCAATTCTCCAATCAAATCTAACTCTGGTCTGAAAACAGGTTCAGGTCCTAAGTCTTCCGCTGTCAATGATAAGAGAATTGAATCTAAAAAGGTAACCAAACAGAACAGTTTAAAATCGAACCAAAGTCCCATGCAAACAAAATCACAAACAAAGTCTCCACAAAAGAATGTTAATCTAAAACCGAACAAAACTGATAATGAATCTCGAATGAGTTCAACATCAAAAGTTAACAATCGGCTCTTTAGGATTAGCAAGAAACATTGTGAAATTTGTGATAGATATAATCATGCAACTGCTGAATGTTTCTTTAACAGGTACTGCAATTTCTGTGACAAAAGAAACCATTCTTCAGAAGAATGTTTTTATAACAAATTCTGTGAAATTTGTGAGAGGAGAAACCATGACACAAAGGATTGTTTCTTTCGATCAAACTCAACAAGAGAAATGACTCCGTTTTCAAACTTTCAAAGAAATCAATCAATTGGTTTTCAAAATATGAATCAAAGTCATTCTCCGGTTTTGAGAAATTTCAATCGAAACAATTCTATTTCTAACTTTTCAACAAGAAATGTGCAGGTTAACAGTTTTAAACCAAGAGCCTTGATGGTAAGAAATCAAAAGTTTGAAAATAACCTTGATCCTAAGTTAGAGGAAAGGTTTAGTGCTTTGCGAAGAAAGCAATCAATGCACGCCAATGGGCGAAACAACAGTTTTCAGCATCAAAATCTCTTAAATGAAACAAATTTTCAAAATGTTCAATGTCAACAAGTTACTATTGCAGATAGATTCGGAAAACCCAAGACCGTGTGGGCCTGGGTTGACAAAACTAACTAAGTGATTGTTGAAATGCAGGTACGCCCAAGAAGACCTATCAACTCATGGTTCGTTGATAGTGGGTGTAGCCGGCATATGACAGGCAACCATGCCTTGCTTCAGGATTTCAAGCTGAAAAATGGTACACACGTTGCATTTGGAGGTGATGCGGGTGGTAAAATAACAGGAGAAGGAACCGTATCCAATGGGATCATTAGTTTTGATAAAGTCAACTACTGTGCACAGTTGAACTTTAACTTACTAAGTGTATCTCAAATCTGTGATAAATCTTATTCAACTTTATTTGATGATTCTTTCTGTTATATACTCAAACCAGGTTTCAAGATTGACAATGAGTGGGTGGTGGTTAAAGCTCCAAGAGATCGTGATGTATACAAGCTGGATATGTCGCAGATTGATGCTGAAACCGAAACTACTTGTCTCATTGCACATGCTTCAAATGATGAGAGTCAGCTTTGGCATAGATGGCTGGGCCATTCAAACTTCAGAAACATGAATCGTTTGGTGACTGGAAATCACGCTGTAGGAATACCATCGAAGAAGTTCTCTACAACTGATCTCTGTCCAGCATGTTTGAAAGGAAAACATCACCAAATGTCTTTTAAGTCCAAGCAAGAAAACTCCATTTCAAAACCCTTGCAGATGCTACATATGGACCTTTTCGGACCAACAAATGTTCAAAGCATCGGAAAGAAGTCTTATTGTTTTGTCATTATTGACGATTTCACTAGATTTTCTTGGGTTTATTTTTTGCATGTTAAATCTGAAACTGCTGAGTTATTAAAAGAATTTATTATCAAAGTTGAAAATCAGTTGGATTGTAAAGTGAAAACTTTAAGAAGTGATAATGGAACAGAATTTAAGAACACTAATGTTGATGTGTTTTGTGCAGAAAAAGGAATTGCTAGACAATTTAGTGATCCAAGAACGCCTCAACAAAATGGGGTTGCGGAACGGAAAAAACCGGACACTAATTGAAGCAGCAAGATCCATGCTTGCAGATGCTAAAATCCCTATCACATTCTGGGATGAAGCTATTGCTACTGCATGTTTTGTACAAAACAGAACATTACTGGTTCAGGATAAACAGAAAACATCATATGAGTTGTTATTTGGAAGAAAACCGAATATTTCTTATTTGAAAGCATTTGGTTGTCCTGTATCGATTCTAAATTTAAATGATCATCTCGGGAAATCTGAGTCAAAATCTGACGATGGATTTTTCCTAGGTTATTCGTCTGTTTCTAAAGCTTATCGAGTTTTTAATAGCAAAACAAATATTGTTATTGAAACTATTAACGTAAAGTTTTTAGAAAATTCGTTTCCGTCAGTGGCGCATGGTCCCGAATGGTTATTTGATTTAGATTCGTTATCAAAATCTTTCAATTCTAACTTGTTTGATTTTTCAGGAAAAGAAAGGAAAGAATCAGGTGACTTGGGAAGTTTTAGTGACGATTCTGATAATGACGAGGATGGCAATCTCAACTCTGAGTATCCGTTCATGTCATTTCATAATCCTGATCATGTCAAATCCAGTCAAGCTCCGGGTCCTTCTGGTTCTCAAGAAGATCAAGAATCAAACAATCTTGAAGATGATGTGAATCCGCAAAGTTCTCCTAATGATGGTGGATCCGTTCAAAATCAACCATCATCAGATGCGAATGCTGAAGTTATTCCAGAATCATTTGATTACTTCATCAATTCACCGGATCAAGTCCCGAATTTCACTCCGCATGTGTCTACTATTCTACAAGATCTACCAAATCTGAATCAATCCAATCTGGAGAGTCAAGTGCAAGGAGATGACATACCAATTCATCGAATTCACAAGAAACATCCTGTCTCTCAGATTATCGGGCCGTTTAATCAGAGAACTACAAGAAGTCAAACTGAGCAAGCAAATGTTTATCTTTATTCATGTTTTCTTTCTCAAGTGGTGCCGAAGAACATTTCAGAAGCATTGCAAGATAATAGTTGGATTGAAGCCATGCAAGAGGAGTTACTTCAATTTCGCAAACAAGAAGTTTGGAAATTAGTGGACTTACCTGAAGGAGAAAATGCGATTGGTACAAGATGGTTGTACAAAAACAAGCCAGATGAACGTGGCATTGTAGTGAGAAACAAAGCAAGACTCATTGCACAGGGATATACTCAGGAAGAAGGCATTGATTATGAAGAGGTGTTTGCTCCGGTCGCAAGACTTGAAGCCATACGCGTCTTTCTTGCATATGCTTCCTTCATGAAGTTTAAAGCATTTCAAATGGACGTTAAAGGCGCTTTTCTGTATGGACCAATTACAGATGACGTATATGTCAGACAACCTCCGGGTTTTGAAGATCCTGACTATCCTCATCGTGTATACAAGCTGAGTAAAGCTCTATATGGTCTACATCAAGCTCTAAGAATCTGGTATGAGACATTATCCAAGCATTTACTAGAACATGGATTCACAAGAGGACAGATTGATCCAACTTTGTTTATGAAGAGGGAGAATGAAGAACTCTTATGTGTTCAAGTTTATGTAGACGATATTATCACACTCAAAAACCAAACATATCGAAATTCGATATCACTTTTTAAGAGACAACTCTGAAAAAGGTTTAATAATTTTGATTAAAGTTCATACCGACAAACAACTGGCAGATCTTTTCACAAAATCATTTTTGTCAGGCCGGTTTGAATTCTTAATTCAATCCATAGAATTAATCAATCATGATTGATTCTATTTTTTGTAAAAACAAACAAAAATCGAAAAAAATATAAAAGCCAAAAATATAATAAGTTGATGTCAAGTATTGATTCCTTTGTCTTTTATTTCATGTTTTGCATTGTGTGTGTGCATGAAAAAGAAAAAGAAAAGCAAAAACAAAATATAAAAGCAAAAAGAAAAGAAAATATCATGTCATAAGAATCTATATTGCACAAAGTGAGAAATGATAGTTACACTAGACATTATTTGTTACATCATTTTTAATAAAGACTGATGAATGTTAATTGATGTGCTAGACAGCTCAGGCAATTAGACTGAAAAAGTAAGTTGATTGTTGACAAACATAAACTTAATGATATTTGTGTTAAGTTCCATTGTCATACATGTCTAGATATATATATTTTGATACATTTCTTGTGATGATAGTTGTGCATGATCGGGTAACGATGCAGTGTATTCAGTGTGATGAACCGCATCGTGAGCTTCTTTGTTGTGGTACCCACAGACCTGAAGTCTCACACGAAGTCTCTTTTGAGCTTCAAGGTGCAGCAAAAGATTCCAAAATGGAACAAAAAGAGTCCCACATGTGGACCATCACCAAACAAAAATTCCAAAAAGGAATGCAGAAGATTCCCAAGGGGAACTATAGGAAAGAAAAATTCCCAAAGATGGAATTAAAAAGAAGTCCCAAAGTGGACCAAATACGAATAGAACCCAAATTTCACACTGTTTATGACTGTAAGTGACCAGGTTTTGTGCAATATGCATTCAGGTAGTGATTGATAAGGAAATATGTTGACATATGTATACATGTGGGTCACATAAGTCATTCTAATCGAACCTTAAAAATCATCATGATACTGAAAAAGTAAGTGTGTCAACTCGAGCTAATTGATATGTTCTCATATCATCACTCAATCAAAACTTGCAAAACATGTTCAGATAATGTGTGGTATGATCTCACTGCGATATTTTGATTCATTGCATTGCATATGTCTTTATTTTAATGTGTGTGCAGGCATATGGAATCTTTATTGACACATCGACATCCTTGTTAAACTTAAAAATTTCAAGAAATTTCAAGTTTAGGGGGAGAATTAATTGAAGAAGAAAAATGTTTGCAAAAATCCAAAAATATTTAGAATAAGTGTGTTTTGAATGAACAAGATTATGTGGTATGAAAAGCAAAAGTATTGGATGTGTTAAAAACAAACCCAAGGTTTTGCAATGTGATTTTAAGAAATTGCTTCGGGATATAGAAAATGTTGGTTGTGCAAAAACATTTTTGAAAAAGAAAAAGAAAAATGAATTTAATTGAAATTAAATTGACTTGTTTAAATGTTGTTGATAATTAATATGACAAATTCTTTTTAAGGATATTTTGTCTAATTAATGTGTCGAGAATGTTTGCAGGTGAAATAAATGCAGTTGAAAAAGTCAACAGACGAGAAAAATGAAGAAAATTGCTCAAAGTGTTATAGCCGGGCAAAGATATCAGACACAACTGTTCTGCCGGGTAATGAACACACTGTTCAGCCGGGTAAATGTTGTGAGTTTGATACAAACCGGGTGATTGAGAAAAAGGTGAAGATATTATGACCACTGTACAGCCGGGCAATGATCATGTCAAATACAGCCGGGTGAAGGTCATAGATATATGCCGGGTGACAAGTGTTCACTATACAGCCGGGTAAAAGAGTTTTTATCTTGCCGTGTAAATGAATAACTGTGTTGCCGTGTAATGAAGAAAAGCATGCCGGGTGATATAGAAAACAACTATGTTGCCGGGTGATGAAGAAAGCAAGCCGGATGAAAGAAAAGCAACTGTGTTGCCGGGTGATGAAGAAAGGTTGCCGGGTGATGAAGAAAGGTTGCCGGGTGATGTTTTGAAGACTACTATACTGCCGGGTGATGAATAAAAACCATCAGGTGTAGTTGTTCCTAACCTTTACCCGTCACTACAGTGACTTACCCGTCTCTACAGTGTTTGACCCGTCAAGTGTGTTTCACATGTTGTGACTTGTCCCAACAGTACATGACCCGTCACAACAGTGCATGACACGGATCAACAGTGCTTGACCCGGCAAGGCTTATTGGGCCTTTTAAGCTTGCCCGTCCCAATTGTTGACCCGACACTTCAAGTTTGACCTAAATTTTTAACGATATAAAAACCCGCCTCTTCACAAACACTTATCATTTTTCACTCACACATTCAAGCAAACACTCTGTACTCAAATCCTTCGATTATCATATTCAATCGTTTGTTCTATAACAAGTCTGATCGATTGAGTAAGGTATTGATTATGTGTTTTGTTCTTGATAAACCTGCAAATCGACCGATAAAGTGAAAAACGATGATGAGCAGTGTTTTTGATCATTGAATCGACACTTTGATTGTGGGTGTTAAAACCTAAATCGAATGTTGTTTTAAGTGTAAAATCTGTCGATCATTATCAATCAATCACTCATTTGCACTAATACACCTTAAAAACAACTGAATCAATCAAAATTTTCATAACTGTTAAAATCGCCATTGATGACATGTTTGATGTTCTTAAAGTTAACTTCAAAATAATGAAAGATGTGTTAATCATGACAAATCTCTGTTAAAACTGAACTAAATCATGTGAAACAACTTCATCTTATAAATATCAAATTTATGTGTTAAGTGATTAACTGTTAAATTGAAAAATGTTGTACAATCATTAAAATTCAAAGTTGTTTTGATCAAAATGATGAAAATCAGTTTGTTAGAATCAATTTAGGGTTAAAATGTTTATGTGAATGTTTTTCTACTTAACTTTTGTTCAAACACTTATGAAAATTTGATGTGTATTAATGAAGAATCTAACACATTTGTCTTGTTTGTGTGTGTTTTTTGTTTTAACAGATGGAGAATCTCAAGTTTGAACCTAAGCACAATCTTGTGGCATGTCTAGATGAGTCTATTCCTGAAACTGAAGGGTACAGAGACATGATGAGATTCATTAAGAGGACCAAGTATGTGTATGCTATGTGTGCCAAACCGGTCATATATGCAAGGTTGATTAAGAGTTTTTGGAGAACAGCTGAAGTTATTAGAGATGATAATGGTGTTGCTGTTGTTAGAGTAATATTACAAGAGAATTGGCGTTGACTGTGTCTGAAGAAGCCATCAGAACAGCCTTGAGAATAGATGATGATGAAGTTGGAGCTAATGATGAATTGACCATGGCTGAGTGTCAATCGTGCTTTGTTAATATGGGACATCCTCCTGCATTTCCAAAGTCACAATTCTATAGAGCCAGATTGGGAAACAAATGGAAGCTGTTATGCTCTGTTGTCCAACAGTGCATGTCCAGAAGAAGTGCAGGTTTTGACAACTTCCCATCTGATATAGCATCTCCAATTGTTGCTATAGCTGAGAACAAACCATTCAATATGTCAAGGTGGATCATGAATGGGTTTGTATTTAATTTGGTAAAGGGCAAGAGGTTTAAGTTTCTCATGTACCCGAGATTCTTACAACTGATGATCAATATTGCCTATCCCAGGATTAGAGAAGAAGGAGTGGTTGGAGGTATACTTTATACCGAGGACATGAACGATGATCTTACAGAAAGATGAGTATCGGGAATGTGCCTAGTGTGGACTTATTTGACTATATGAGAGATATAGCAAATAACGAAGAAGATGTTGAAGGTGTCTATCATCATATTTCTCACGGGGAGATTGTAAACCCACAGGACCTGATTGATGAGGTGCCTGATAATCTTTTAGATGATGATGAGTATGATGCTCGTCATGCAGGAGATGAAGATGATGAACCTGAGAATGGTGAAAATGATGATAGTGATAGTGAAAATGAAGATAATGACGATGATAGTGATAGTGATGATGAAGAAGATGATGATAATGAAGATGACAGTGGTAATGATGATGGTGGTGATAATGCTGAATCTGATTCAGAGGAGGCAGAAAACATTGAGACAGCTGAACCAATGAACTTGGAGACAGAAAATGTAGAAGTGATTGAACCAATTGTGAATGAAGAACCTGTTGAGGTTGCTGATATTGATGAAAGTGTTGTTGAAATTCCTAAGGCTATTACTGTTCAGTATGTTAGATCACGAAGATCGAAACCAGTAATAGAGCCTGTGATTGTAGAGGAACCGAATGTGATAGAGCCTGAACAGATAGATGTAGTTCAGATTGCTCAGGAAGTAATGGCCGAGGCTGAGACTATTGCACAGATAGTTGATGAAGCTGATGCTGGCGTTACTGATCCTATTCTTGTTGATATACCCACCACATCATCCCAAGTTGCAGAAAAGATTGAACAAGTTTTGGAGTCTTCACCAAAAGTTGTGTCAAATGTTGTTGAGAATGAAGATAAAAGGAAGATTGTCGAATTAGAGGAAATGGTGACAAAGTTGTTAGAGGCAAATGAACTGTTGAAAGCTTCGAATGAGAGGAAAAAGAAAAGATTTGAAGAGTTTTGGGATATTCATAATCAGAATTTGAAAACTTTCAAAGAGTTGGATGCAGATCATCTTAAATTGAAGATTGAACATGATAAGTTGAAAGATGAGTATGAAAAATTGAAGGAGGAACATGAGAATCTAAAGTATGATTACAAAGAATTGAAGGCTGAATGTAATACATTGGAGGATGAAAAAGAGATGTTGGAGAAATGGCTGAAGAAACCAAACCGAAGAAATCTGGATCAACATCTGATAAAGATTTTTCAGATGAAGTGGTTGAAATGACTGAAGCGACTCAAGTACCAAAAGTTTATCTAACAAGAGCAAGAGGCACAACAAATGTTGGTATAAGGGTGGAATCTCCAATCATCATTCCCGATGAAGCTGTTGCTGAAACTGTCAATACTGACAAGGCTGAGGGAAAACGGAACTTAGATGCAGTTCCAGAAATCACTGGTGATGAAGGTTGCAGTAAGAAGGCAAAACTGGATGAAACAGTGCAGATTGAGCCGATTCAATCTGTAGCTGTAGTTGAAACTAAGATAGTTGATGAGACTGTGACAGAAGTTGAAAGTGCTAAACCAGTTCAGATTGAGCCGATTCAATCTGAAGCTGTTGTTGTTGAAAAAGTGCCTGAAACTGCTGAAATTGTTGAGAATGTGCCTGAAGCTGTTCCAGAAGATATAAGTCAGTTTGAGCCGGTTCAAACTGACAATGCACCGATGATTGAGGCATTAGATGATTTGGACGATATAGATTTTACTGAGTCTGAGCCAGAAGCTGAACCAGAAACTAATGTTGATCAAGAGATTCCAGATGACTTAGATCAAAGATTTGCTTACCTTGAGAAGATGAAGTATAATGCTGTGTTTTTGAATGGGCTGACTGTGAGCCAAATCAATGAAGAGTATGAAAAGTGTATGATTGCCCAAGACAAAGCTGCTGCTGATGAAAAAGAGTTTGTCATTGAAATGGGTGAGTGGACTCCATTGAAAGAAAGTCTGAATATAGAAGATTTGCCTCCAACTGAACTGTATCATCAAAATCCGGAAGAGATGTCCAGCAGGAACATGAGAGATTGGTTGAGCTCAAGGAATTATCCGTACAAGACTCTGAAGAGATTGAAATCTGAGTCTTTGAGGAAAATTGTTGTTAGTTTCATGAAGACGGAGAAAATGTACAATCGCATGTTTTATTTGGACTACAACAATCCTCAATACTATGAGCTGACAAAGAGATACAAAATTCTTGGACCAAAATAATTACCGGTGATGGCTTTACCCGAAAATGCTCACAAGAAAAGGCACGAGTTAATTGACATGTTTCCTAGTGAAGTCAAGTCATATAATATACCGATGGACGTACGTGAATCATGGCATAAATCAGCCACAGCAGGTGACGTTGTGAGGTCACTGCTGAGTAAGGGTCAGTCGATTGCTGAACTTCTTGATTCAATGATTGTACCAGAAAAGAACAAGAAGGTAAAGATTATTGCATGGAAATACGATGAGGTGTTTGATGCATTCATGATAAAGAGAGTTAATGGTTTATGTGATGTATACCATTATTACTCCAGCATTTTGAAATTGGAAGTTCAAGATTTGAAAGAGTTGTACAAACTTAGACTGATAAATCACACGCATGCTGAGCGTGGTGATAAATGTGCAATGCTACTTGATGTCGGGATTGCCAGATCACCAAAATATCTTGATTTCAGGGGTCAACAAGAAGATAGTGCGTATGTGCAAGCAAAGAAAGAAAGAAAGAAAAAGAGGTTGGTTGTTAGTGAAGATATGTACTTGGAAGAATTTTCGGATGAGTATTTTGATAAGGTAACCAATCCAGGACTGAAAGTGATTGACGGTTCTCAAATGACGAAGCCAATACTTAGAGTTTTCTATAACCAAGAAACTTTTGAGTTGAAGCTTGTTCGAAATTTGGAAGATTGGGATAAAGATATGATTACTTTATTTAGTACCTTTGAGCTGAAACTGCTGCATCCATCCTATATCGATTTTCTGAGAAGTTGCAGAATGGAGAAATGTAAAGATAAACTCGCTGAAGCTGATAGAAAATTGTTTGTGGTGATGATAGAAGTGATAGCTGCTGCGTCTAAAAAGATTCGAGTACGGAAGGCATTGCTCAATTCTAATCTCGTGAGGGTTGACATACCAGAGATAGAATTTATGAGGATTAGTGCGAAGGGTACTTTAGAAGTGCAAGTAAAGGGGAAGGAGATGCCTTATGAGTTTTATGCTAACATTGACTTTGCAGGTTTAAATCTGGATTCTCTGAGACGCATGAATGCCTGCCCAATCCTTACCAACGAGTCAAAGCCGAGACAAGCAAAGATAGCTGAAAAGTTTAAATCTTGCATTGAAGAAGCTCTGAAGGAACAAGAAGAGTTTAAAGGAAAAGAGTTGCTGGATATCAAAGACGAACCAGAAGATTGGTGAAAGAGATTGATGCTGAACAGAATGAAAAAGATTTGAAGACTTTGCTGAAGATTCAAAGATAAATCTTAGGGGGAGTACAGTTAGGGTTATTTCCTAGATTAAGATTTACTTTGTATTTTGTTTATATGTTTATGTATAGTTTAGGGTCTATTTTGTTATATTCCTTAAACTTGTAATTGTTGCTTTAAAGCATGAAGTGAGAGAGTGTAAGGAGAGAGGCGAGATCACAATTTCACGTAAGAGAGAGAACGGTGTGTGTGTGATTTATTTTCTCCTGCACCTTGTATTACAAAACTGCTTTGATCATCAATATACAAAGAGAATTATTAGTATGAATTGTGTTAATGATTAAACTGTGTTTGTGTATGTGTTATTCTGATCATTGAGCGATATTAACGATCCAATTGAACCTATCAAAACATGATCATATTTAGGTGAAATTTGAGCAAAATTCGATCGAATAGTAACTTTTTCTATCTTCTTAATTCCTCAGATCTGATGATAATCTGATGGAATTTGCACAATCGTTGTGAATTAGGAGTGATTGCGATGATAAATCACAACTAAAAACAGCAACAATTCATTCAGATCATGATTTTTGAGCAATATTGTAGTGTTTTGCTTGATGAATAGCGAAGAACACAATACCAACAGCTCTGATACCAATTGATAGGTTCAATAGGATCGATATCGCTCAAATGGTCAGAATGATAAGTACAAACAAACAGTTCAATCAGCAACACAATTCATTACTTAATAATTCTCTTTGTATTGATGATCAAAGCAAATATTGTAGTACAAAATGCAGGAGAATGTAATCACACACACTTAGTTCTCTCTCTAACGTGAATATGTGATCTAGACTCTCTCTCACATTCTCTTACTACATGCTTTATGCAACAATACATTTAGGGAAAATAACAAAATAAACCCTAAACTATACAAAATATATAAAATAAAGTACAAAGTAAATCTTAAACTGGAAATAGCCCTAACATGTTTTGGAACTGGCTAAGAAACATCTTCCATTGGATTACAAATTATAGCTCATATCATGATGACAATAAGCCAGTGTAGAACAGAGCCTAAGGAACACACTTTTATAGTTATCCACCCCATATGGCAACCAATCGACAGGGACCGATACTTAATAAATAGTGGTATAAGAAAAACTGAACTAGATTATTGGCTAAAACATATTGCTCTAAGGTCATGACTTGACTATTGTGTGACCTACTACACTTTATCACATATCACATATTGCATGACTCATTATGTGCTATAACATATTATGCTTCTGTGAAACTATTATGTGTGATGAATATGTTACCCACTTGCTTACTGAAAACCCACATTGTGTTTATACCATTTTTTTTCCTTATACTTATCAATAACTCATAGTATGTTTGACATATGTTTTCCTTATAAGATCATCAAACTAGGCATCTATTTGTATCTTTCACATGTAGTGTACTTTACTTATTAATTTAAGTATACCCTTCTTTCCTTAGACATTTTATATACTTAAAATGGAATAAAATAACATGTAGATAAGTACGAAACAATAAGAAAAAAACAAGACATACTAGTAAAACATGCGATGGAAGCAAATTAGGATGGTCGTGTGATGTAAATTGACGATTACGGGTGCGCAACGTAATGGTGAATTTATAAGTACGCGGGAATCCTGGCAAGAATCCGTCATGTGGGTAATATCCAAAACACACGGAATAAATCAAACAGTCCACTTAGATTTATCCAGTGCAAAAGTCCATATTTAAATAACAATGGTATATAAAAAAAATATCCATCCTAAATTATAGTTGTACGAACTATTTTAGTTACGCATACACACACAATGACTTGTAATAGTCATATATTTTATAAGATATGTCGTTGAAGTCAACTTCCTCACACACTCCTGGTAAGAAACTTATAGCTTCTAATACTCCATCATCCTCACCCACTCACTCTACTTTTTGATCACCTAAACTAATAGAAAATTAATGTCCTATAAACCTTACAAATTACCAAATGCAATCTGAACCCTATTAGAGACTACGTATTCCGATTAGTCAACTCGTGATAACCAAATTAAAACAACTAACATCAAGTATTAGTTTCTTTGAACGAAACCGAAGTGATCCGCCGTTAATAAAATTTCTGGACGAAATTTCTTTCAACAAGGGGATGATGTGACAACCCAAAGTTTTCTTTTCTATTCTTCATTGTAACCCCAAATGGTTACAAATCTTACCCAATTTTCGGGAAGAAATTTCTTTCAACAAGGGGATGATGTGACAACCCAAAGTTTTCTTTTCTATTCTTCATTGTAACCCCAAATGGTTACAAATCTTACCCAATTTTCAGGACGAAAATTCTTTCAACAAGGGGATGATGTGACACCCGACAATTTCAAGTTAACGTCTTTAACCCAACTTAACCAAGTTTCATTAGTCTTTTTCAACTTGAAATCCTATCTATTACATTTCCATAGTAATTAATTAAAAGTATTAATTAAACAAAATAACTAAATGAATATGTATTATAAAAATGGTAATTCGAACAATTATTGGATCACACAACGAGCAGCGTTTAAACATTGATAATTTGGGAAATTACTAATCCGCATGACTCGAAAACATGGGGATGATGTGACACCCGACAATTTCAAGTTAACGTCTTTAACCCAACTTAACCAAGTTTCATTAGTCTTTTTCAACTTGGAATCCTATCTATTACATTTCCATAGTAATTAATTAAAAGTATTAATTAAACAAAATAACTAAATGAATATGTATTATAAAAATGGTAACTCGAACAATTATTGGATCACACAACGAGCAGCGTTTAAACATTGATAATTTGGGAAATTACTAATCCGCATGACTCGAAAACATACCGAAGAATAAACATGATAATTTCATAAAATAAATACATCGTAAAAAGTATGAGGTTCGAATTGTAATTAGTTAAAAGTTGTTTTATAATTACTTTGAAAACAAGATTTAAGTTTTAATTAGTGTAGGGACTAGAATGCAAATTTGGAAACTATTTAATAAAACCAACCCCCAAACCCGTAAACCCTATGCCGTCACCCTTCCCCCCTTTGAATCCGATCACCACTATTTCCGGCAACCACCTCCGCCACTTCCGTCAACCATTGTCGATCGCCACCTCAGTCATCAACCACCACCGCCAAAAACCATCGCAATCAACTTTTCAGTCACCGGAAACCACCCGCACCGCTTTCGGCAGCAACCTTTGTCTCATACCGTAGTCGCCACCACCGTGTCTGGATGTAGTTCGTACGCCAGCAAAGCATTCTCCCTCACCTCTCGTAATCATTTGGTACGTATTCATTATTTATCGACTCATGTTATGATACGTTATGATGCGGTTTCGGTTTCGTTCGGTTTGTGGTTTGACGTCAATTGAATTCAGTTTATATGTATATGTGTATATATAACAGGGACTTAGTGTTCGATGTGTATGTGTGTATATATATACATATATAGAAATAGCTAGATAGGTTGAAGATGATTATGATGATTTGTTGTACATGTCTGCGTATGTAGGTGTTTATATACAATAATGTAGTATGGTTGGGTATGCATGCTTTTAGTATAATATATAGTTATATATTTGATGTGCATAAGTTAAGATATAGAGGATGATATAGTAATAATGCGGTGATATATGGTAATGATAGGTTTGATCATATAATGCATGAGTGATATACATAGGTGTATGTATGTGACGATATGTGGGTGTGTATTATATAGGTTCAATATCTAAGTCAATGGAAAAAATAAATAAATATTTATGAACTAAATATACATATGCAATCGATGGTATAGGTAAGCATGAGAATTAAAATTTTATATGTACATGACAATAATGTAGCTTGATATACATGTTAGGTTAAAAGAAACAAGAGACAAAATGCATGCATGTCAAATAGAATTAGTGAATGTATGTCCGTGGTGTAGTTATAGTAGTTGCGTGATGTATATGTGTATACATGAAACAAATTAATTGTGTGATACATCAACCGTAATTAATATGTTCCATACAGACATATTAGTGATATTATATGAATGTAGTTTATTACAATAAATCAATACCTGCAAACAAATTATTTTATACATGTTGTTTATACTAAATTATTAAGTTTTGAGTGGAGCAAGAACATAACTGAGATGGCATATTATTAAATCCATGTATTATTTTCAAAAACTATCTTAACATACTTGTTATGATTCTTAAATTCCAAAACTTAATTATATCATATTTTTATAATTATAGAATCATAAGTACATGATGTGTGAAAGTATGTATATGGTTGTGTGGTTAGCTAGTTGAGTAAAAGTGTGGTGTTTGACAAAATGGATTATCATAATAATAGTCTAAACCTTTTAGTCGGAGTCATGTGTCAAAACGTCTTTCACGACATGATATGTTATATTCAGGCAATTGAATATGAAAGCGAAATTTAAAACGCGAAACCGAACGTGAACTCTATTAGAGTGATTTATCTAATTAGAAGAACTCATACAGGTCGATGGTTGGATTTGGAAATTATAGTTTTTGCAAATTATATTGTAGCTGCGCAAATCTAAGGTGAGTTTCACGGCCCCTTTTACTATTTTTCTGTTGGGGGAGAAAGCATGCACTGAACTAAATTTGATAACTGTGTTTACTTTATATCTCTCTTGATTATTAAGCGTAAATCATAACAAGTTGTTAAAGTCCTCACTAAATCTTCGAGCCATTAATATACGGGGTATAGCGAGGAAGTTCGGGTAGTACTACTGGGTTTGACAAACCCCACCCTCGGTTGGGAGCCGGGCAGGTGTGAATTGTCCTATGTTGTTGGTCCATTGTTGTTGTTAGCAATGGTGTCGAGGCGCAAATAAATCTCAGTCAGCTCGGTATCGAAACGCTTAAATAATAAGAAACTGGGTTAGCTACCCAAAGATATAATTGTAATTTGCATTATCGGCTGTTGTTGATTTTTATGATTATCTAAACCTGTGAACTCACCAACCTAGTGTTGACACGATTTAGCATGTCTTTCTCAGGTACAGTGCACGGATTAGGAGCATGCTTTGGTTGAGTCGTAGTTGCATTTAAAACTATTTTTATATCTTATTTAATTATGGTTTTGGACGCGTGGTTTACGCATTGAATGTTCGATTTTTATTTATGCTTCCGCATTGAAACATATTTTAAACTTAGTATTATAAATGTTGGTTTTTAAATTCATATAGAGGTAGTTCAATGTAACTAATGGCAATGAGATCCTGACATGTCACGCCTCGAACGGTAGAACTCCGTTAGTGGAAATTAGGGGTGTGACAGTTGGAATCTTTAAAACTCCTAACAACATCGTACGAAATTATAGAACTCATTTAAACATCGTACGAAAACATAGAATATCTTACGACTTTGTATGTCACATTAGTACCTTGAAAAGCATGTTGGTAAAAAGTACGAAACCTCACAAATCCTGACAACACATTATAATACCATACGTAAAATAAAAATACTCCATAATAAACCTAATGAATTCATCCGAGTCCTTTGAACATCGTACGAAAACTTAGGACATCTTACGGCTCTGTATGCACATTAGCACCTTGTTAGGGCTCGTTTCTAGTTAAAGATTTACTCTGTACTTTGTTTATACATTTTGTATAGTTTAGGGTTAATTTTGTATTTTCCCTAAATGTGTTGATGCATAAAGCATGTTGTGAGAGAATGTTAGAGAGAGAGTCTAGATCACAATTACACGCTAGAGAGAGAATTAGTGTGTGTGTTCTTACATTCTCCTGCACATTTGTACTACAACTTTTATGCTTTGATCATCAATACAAAGAGAATTATTAGTTATGAATTGTGTTGCTGATTGAATTGTGTTTGTGTAGTTAGATTGTTCTGATTTGCAGCAATATCGATCCAATTGAACCTATCATTTGGTATCAGAGCTGTTGGTATTGTGTGTGTTTTTCGCTATTCATCAAGCAAAAACACATCAATATTGCTCAAATCATGATCTGAATGATCTGTTGCGGTTTTTAGTTGTGATTCATCATCGTAATCACTTCTAATTCACAACAATTGTGCAAATTCAATCAGATTATCATCAGATCTGAGGAATTAGGAAGGAAGAGAAGTTTACTGTTCGATAAAAATTTTGCTCAATTTCATCAAAATTTGATCATGTTTTGGATTGATTGAGATTGAAGATTGATAATCGGTATATTTCACTGATTGGGTGTGATTTTTGAAGTAATTGGACAAGTTTTTTGTTAAACCCAGAAAAATTCTTTTGACGAAGATGATGAACAGGATGAACAGGTTGAAGATTAACTAGCCGGGTGATAAAATTTTTGGACTTAGATTTGTGAACAATTAGGTCCTGTGCAGCCGTGTGAAGGCAATTTTGTCTAGACGGGTAAAGAATTTGCAAGAAAAAGGTTGTACTGTTTAGCCGGATCAAGAACTGTTGTGCCTGATGATAAACTGTTCAGCCGGGTGATTCATTTACTGTTTAGCCGGGTAACAGCTATTCTGCCGTGTGATCAACTATTGTTCAGCCGGGTAACTATATTTCAGCCGTGTCAACTCAGCCGGGTGATATATTTGACAATTGTTCAGCCGGGTAAACCTTTTTGCCGTGTCAAGTTCCAAGTCGGGTCAAGTTGTCTGCCATGTCAAGTGTTACTATTCAGCCGTGTAACTGTTCAATCTACTTGCCGGGTGAAGATTGCAAGTGTTGAATATTGACAACTGTTGAGCCGTGTCACGTGTGAAGAACATTCTCAGCCGGGTGAAGAAGAAAAGTCACTGTTCAGCCGGATGAAGAAGAAATTTTCACTGTTCAGCCGTGTGACTCATTTTTAGTTGTTTCAAACCTTGTTATCTTATCTTGTTTTTCTTTTCAAAAATCATCAAAAACACAAAAATATTTTCTTTAAAAAAATTGTTAAAATGGCACCTAACGATGATTCTGATAACCGTGTTCCTAGATTGGTTAATCGTGCAGATTTCAAGAACTGAACAATCAGATTGAAGCATCATCTATGCTCTATTGACAATGATCTTTGGAAGTCAATTGATAAAGGTCCTCACATTCCTACTCAGACTGCTCCTGATAGTGCAAGCACCTACACCAAATACTGTACTGAACCCTATCCAGAAGATAATCTATCAGCTGAAGACTTACGAAAGGTCAAGAATGATAGTAAGGCTTATTCTTTGATGTGCAAAGGTCTGCCACTTCAAGTGTTGTCGAGATTGGATGCTTATCAAACTGGCTACACATTGTTAAAAGCATTGAAATCAATCTGTGAAGGAGGAGAACAGTTGAGAAGTCTCAAGAAGCAGAAATTAAAGAGACAATTGGAGTTATTTGAACATATTGCTGGAGAATCTGTGCACCAGATGATGAATAGATTTGTTCATCTGACTACTGAAATGACAAATGTTGGTGCAAAGACAGATCTTCAAGATTTGAATGACAGATTGTTGTGTGCTCTTCCATCTTCATGGAAACAGACTGTGACTTTACTGAAGTATACTGAAAAGTTTCCAATGGACTTAGATCTGCTCATTGCAAAGATAGAAGAAGTTGAGATTGATGAAAGTTCGAGAAATACTGACAGATCTGGATCACATGCTCAGTACAAGTTTGTTGTGAATCCTGCTAACACAGTGGAGAATGCCTTTCTTGCACAAGATAATGCTAAAATTGATGATGAGGGTGATTTATTTGTTGGTGCAAGCTTTTATACTGATTCATCATACATTCCAAACTCACCAACTTATTCTCAACCTCAATCTCCACCAAGAGCTCAAGTTCAAATTCAGAATGTGAAAAATCAATCAGAAAATCAAAGTTCTACTGTTCAAGCAAAAGTAAAAGATGTGATGAACATCTTGTTAGAAGATGATAAACAAAGAATGCGTTTACTGCTTTCATGGCAAGCTTTCAAGCATATCAAGGAAGTCATCGGACTCAAATGGACGTTGTACTTCAAGATTTATTTGAAATGGATCCTGATGACGTTGAGGAAATGGATCTAAATTGGCAAATGGTGATGGTTGCATATCGAACTAAGAAACATGCATATGTGAATCGAAGCTACAAGCCACATGCAAACAAGACAGTTGGTTTTGACAAATCAAAGGCCAGATGTTTCAATTGTAACTGCTATAGTCATTTTTCTAGGGAATGCAAGGCTCCTAAGAATCAGAACTACAATGATCAAGCTGGTTCAAGTGGACAGAATCAAGGTCAAGGTCAAAGCTCGCAACAGTCTTCAAGCTATCAAAACAGGAATCAACGTTTCATGCAGAAACCATATCAAAGTCTTCCAATGCCAGAACTGAAAGATGAAGGCAAGAAGCTAGAAGATCAGAACAAAGCACTGGTGGTTAGTGTAAAGGATGGATATGACTGGAGTGCTTATGCGGAACTGTTTACATCTGATCTCACTTCAAGTTTGGCATTAGTATGTGAAATTGAGGAAGATTGGTCTGAAGAAGGGGATGGTAAAGTGACTGATACTGTTAGTGAAGATTCTTAGGAATATGACTAGAGTGCAAACGCAGATCCTGTTGAACAATCTGAACCAGAAGTTGCGCTTATGGCTACATCCAATGAGTCTTCATCATCTGCTGAACAACCTAAGGTTAGTACTGAATTACCCCCTAATTATGTTCCTTTGCCTGATGATGTTAAAGGTAGGTTATGTTCTGAACAATGCATTAAACAAGTGGAACATTATCGAACTCATTCTTTTAAAATTGGTGACAAATTAAGCAAACATGAAAAAATTCATGAACAACTTAAAATTGATCACAAAATTGCTGATGAGAAGATATTGTCACTTAAAGAATCATGGAACAAACCCTTGAAAGAATTGGAACTTGTGACCAAACAACTTGAAGAAATAACAAAGAATTTCGAACTAGAAAAGGTTGCTCATGCAGTCACACAAGTTGAATTAACAAAGGTAAAAAGTTGTAAAACAATGGTGAAACAACTTGTGAGTGAAAGAGGTAACAAAAACAAAACAGGGTTGGGTTTTACTCATGAATCAATGCCTAAATCAATCACACAAACTTTACCTGAAAACTTCAATGAATTTGATCATTCACCTGAAAATGAACGAAAATTCAAAGAAATTCAAAGATGACGCTATGACAGTTGAAGCTGATGATGAAGCTAGCAACAAATCTGATACTATTCTGATTCAACTTGTTGAATATCCGGAACTGAATCCCAAACCAGCAGAAAAGTTGAAGGATGAAGCTGAATTTTCAGGATACAATGATCCTGAATACATCAAGTGGAAGAATGAACAGAAGGCGAAAGTTGCTGATCAACTGATCAAGAAGAAAGAAGTGAAACAGGCTGAAGTTTCAAATGGAAAGGTGCAGAAATCGAAATTAACAGTCAATCCATCTGAAACAAAACAGTCAAAAGGTAAAAGTGTCATAACAGCAAATGACAACACCAAAGCTCGAACTGTTAAAACTGACAATGTCAAACCTGTCAAGAAGAAAGTGTCAAAAGTCAAAACAATCAAGTTTGTATCTGCAGGAACGTTTGATATGAACTCATCTCATGGTAACCAACTAAATTCTAAGATCAAATCTAACTCTGGTCTGAAAACAGGTTCAGGTCCTAAGACTTCTGCTGTCAATGATAAAAGATTTGAATCAAAGAAGGTCACTAAGCAAGATGTTTCAAAATCGAACCAAGTTTCCAATCAATCAAAACTTGATAACAGGCAATCAAAATCACAAACAAAATCTCCACAAAAGAATCAAGTTAATCTAAAACCGAACAAAACTGATAATGAATCACGAGTGGGTTCAACATCAAAAGTTAACAATCGGCTCTTTAGGATTAGCAAGAAACATTGTGAGATTTATGATCGTTATAATCATGTCACTGTTAATGTTTCTTTAACAGGTACTGCAGTTACTGTGACAAAAGAAATCATTCTTCAGAGGAATGTTTTTATAAATAATTTTGTGATATTTGTGAAAGGAGAAATCATGACACAAAAGATTGTTTCTTTCGGAAAAACTCATCAAGGGAAATGACTCCGTTTTCAAATTTTCAAAGAAATCAATCTTTTGGTTTTCAAAAATTTAACCAAAGTCATTCTCCTGATGTGAGAACATTCAAACGAAACAGTTCTGGTTTTAATGAATTTTCATCAAGAAATGTGCAGGTTAATAGTTTTAAGCCAAGAGCTTTGATGGTGAGAAATCAGAAATTTGAAAATAACCTTGATCCTAAGTTAGAGGAAAGGTTCATTGCTTTAAGAAGAAAGCAAGCAAATCAAGCCATTGGGCGAAACAGTTTTCAACCAAATCTCTCGAATGAAACAAATTTTCAAAATCTTCATTATCAATAAGTTACTGTTACAGATAGATTCGGAAAACCCAAGACCATGTGGGCCTGGGTTGACCAAACTAACTAGGTAATTGTTGAAATGCAGGTACGCCCTCGAAGACCTATCAACTCATGGTTTGTTGATAGTGGGTGTAGCCGGCATATGACAGGCAACCATGCCTTGCTTCAAGATTTTAAGCTAAAGAATGGTACACATGTTGCATTTGGAGGAGATGCTGGTGGTAAAATTACTGGAGAAGGAACCGTGTCAAATGGAGTCATTAGCTTAGATAAAGTCAACTACTGTGCACAGTTGAACTTTAATTTGCTAAGTGTATCTCAAATTTGTGACAAATCCTATTCAACATTGTTTGATGATACTTTTTGTTACATTCTCAAACCAGGTTTCAAGATTGACAATGAGTGGGTGGTGGTTAAAGCTCCAAGAGATCGTGATGTATACAAGCTTGATACGTCACAGATTGATGCTGAAACCGAAACCACATGTCTCATTGCGCATGCTTCAAATGATGAGAGTCAGCTTTGGCATAGACGGCTGGGCCATTCAAACTTCAGAAACATGAACCGACTGGTGACTGGAAATCACGCTGTGGGAATTCCGTCAAAGAAATTCTCAACAACTGATCTCTGTCGTGCATGTTTGAAAGGAAAACATCACAGAATGTCTTTTACGTCCAAGCCAGAAAATTCTATTTCAAAACCCTTACAAATGCTACACATGGATCTATTCGGACCAACAAATGTTCAAAGCATCGGAAAGAAGTCTTATTGTTTTGTCATCATTGATGATTTTACTAGATTTTCTTGGGTTTATTTCTTGCATGTTAAATCTGAAACTGCTGAGTTGTTAAAAGAATTTATTATCAAAGTTGAAAATCAGTTGGATTGTAAAGTAAAAATCTTGAGAAGTGATAATGGAACCGAGTTTAAAAACTCTAATGTTGATTTGTTTTGTGCAGAAAAAGGAATTGCGCGACAATTTAGTACTCTAAGAACTCCACAACAGAATGGATTTGCAGAACGGAAAAATCGGACACTGATTGAAGCAGCAAGATCCATGCTCGCAGATGCCAAAATCCCTACCACATTCTGGGTTGAAGCTATTGCTACTGCTTGCTTTGTACAAAACAGGACATTATTGGTTTAGGATAAACATAAAACGTCTTATGAGTTACTTTTTGGAAGAAAACCAAATATTTCATACTTGAAAGCATTTGGTTGTCCTGTATCGATTCTATATTTGAATTATCATCTCGGAAAATTTGAGTCAAAATCTGACGATGGATTTTTTCTTGGTTACTCTTCTGTTTCAAAAGCTTATCGGGTTTTTAATAGCAAAACAAACACTGTTATTGAAACTATTAATGTAAAGTTTTTAGAAAACTCATTTCCGTCAGTGGCTCATGGTCTCGAATGGTTGTTTGATTTACATTCGTTATCAAAATCTTTCAATTCTAACTTATTTGATTTTTCAGGAAAATCGAGAAAAGAATCAGGAGACTCGGGATGTTTCAGTGATGATTCGGATAATGACGATGATGGCAATCTCAATTCTGAGTATCCGTTCATGTCATTTCATAATCCTGATAATGGCGTATCCAATCAAGCTCCGGGTCCATCTGGTTCTCAAGAAGATTAAGAATCAAATATTCTTGGTGATGATGTGAATCCGCAAAGTTCTCCTAATGATGGTGGATCCGTTCAAAATCAACCATCATCAGATCCGAATGTTGAAGTTATTCCAGAATCATTTGACTACTTCATCAATTCACCAGAACAAGTTCCTAATTTCACTCCGCATGTGTCTACAATTCTGCAAGATTTACCGAATCTGAATCAGTCTAATTTGGAGACGCAAGTTCAAGGAGATTCAATTCCAACTCATCGAGTTCACAGGAATCATCCTCTCTCTCAGATTATTGGGCCTTTGAATCAGAGAACTATGAGAAGTCAGACTGAACATGCAAACGTTTGTCTTTATTCATGTTTTCTTTCTTAAGTGGTACCGAAGAACATTTCAGAAGAGTTACAAGATAACAGTTGGATTGAAGCCATGCAAGAGGAGTTACTTCAATTTCGCAAACAAGAGGTTTGGAAATTAGTGGACTTACCTGAAGGAGAAAATGCGATTGGTACAAGATGGTTGTACAAGAACAAGCCAGATGAACGTGGCATTGTGGTCAGAAATAAAGCCAGACATATTGCACAAGGTTACACTCAAGCCAGACATATTGAAGAAGGTATTGACTATGAAGAAGTGTTTGCTCCGGTCGCTCGACTTGAAGCTATTCGCGTTTTTCTAGCGTATGCCCCTTTCATGAAGTTCAAAGTGTTTCAAATGGACGTTATAGGCGCTTTTCTGTATGGACCAATTACCGATGATGTGTACGTCAGGCAACCTCCAGGTTTTGAAGATCCTGAGTATCCACATCGTGTATACAAATTGAGCAAAGCGTTGTATGGTCTACATCAAGCTCTAAGGATTTGGTACGAGACGTTATCTAAACATTTACTGGAACATGGTTTTACAAGAGGTCAGATTGATCCAACTTTATTTATGAAGCGGGAAAATGAAGATCTTTTATGTGTTAAAGTGTATGTGGAAGATATCATCTTTGGATCAACAAGTCCGTCCATGTGCAAAGAGTTTGAAGAAATTATGAGATCAAGATTTCAGATGAGTTCGATGGGGGAGATTAATTTCTTTCTCGGATCGCAAGTAAAACAGTCAGCAGACGGAATTTTTATCAACCAATCAAAGTTTGTTGAAAAGTTGCTGAAAAAGTTCAAGATGCAAGATTGTCAGACTATTCGAACGCCATCTTGTGTGAATTGCAAGATACAGCCGGATCCAAAAGGCAAATCCGTTGATCAAACACTGTACAGATCGATGATTGGTTCACTGATGTATCTTACTGCATCAAGGCCAGACATTATGTTTGCTGTATGTGTGTGTGCAAGATATCAGTCTGATCCAAAAGAGTCGCACCTGGTTGCTGTTAAACGTATTTTCAGATACCTTAAAGGAAAACCGAATCTCAGGTTATGGTATCCTTATGAAGGCAATTTTGAATTATATAGTTATTCTGATAGTGACTTTGGTGGGTGTGCTCTTGACAGGAAATCGACTACGGGTGGATGTCAATTTCTGGGTTCTAGACTTGTTTCTTGGCAATGCAAAAAGCAGACCAACGTTTCTGTATCCACATCTGAAGCAGAGTATATCGCTGCATCTGCAGGATGTTCTAAAGTTTTGTGGCTACAAAACCAATTGCTTGACTACGGGTTTAACTTTCTCAAAACTCCTATTTACATAGACAATACTGCTGCTATGTTCATTATTGCTAATCCTGTTCAACACTCAAAAACCAAACATATCGAAATTCGATATCACTTTCTCAGAGACAACTCTGAAAAAGGTTTAATAATTTTGATTAAAGTTCATACCGACAAACAACTGGCAGATCTTTTCACAAAATCTTTCTTGTTAGGGCGGTTTGAATTCTTATTTCAATCCATAGGGTTAATCAACCATGATTAATTCTAATTTTTGAAAAAAGCAAACAAAAATCAGAAAATATAAAAGTCAAAAATATAATAAGTCTATGTCAAATATTGATTCCTTTGTCTTTTATTTTACTGTTTTGCATTGTGTGTGTGTGCATGAAAAAGAAAAGCAAACAAAAAGAATATAAAAGCAAAAAGAAAAGAAAATATCATGTCATAAGAATCTATATTGCAAAAAGTGAGAAATGATAGTTACACTAGACATTATTTGTTTCATCATTTTATATAATAAAGACTGATGAATGTTAATTGATGTGCGAGACAGCTTAGGCAATTAGACTGAAAAAGTAAGTTCATTGTTGACAAATCTAAAACTCAATGATCTTTGTGTTAAGTTCCTTTGTTATACATGTCTAGATATATATCTTTTGATGCATTGCTTGTGATGATAATTGTTCATGATCGGGTAACCATGCAGTCTATTCAGTGTGATGAACCGCATCGTGAGCTTCTTTGTTGTGGTACCCACAGACCTGAAGTCTCACACGAAGTCTCTTTTGAGCTTCAAGGTGCAGCAAAAGATTCCCAAAGTTGGAACAAAAAGAGTCCCAAATGTGGACCATCACCAAACAAAAATTCCAAAAAGGAATTCAGAAGATTCCCAAGGGGAACGATAGGAAATTAAAATTCCAAAATGGAATTCAAAAGAAGTCCCAAAGTGGACCAAATCCGAATAGAACCCAGATTCCACACTGTTTATGATTGTAAGTGACCAGGTTTTTGTGCAATATGCATTCAGGTAGTGGTTGATAAGGAAATATGTTGACATATGTATACATGTGGGTAACATAAGTCATTTTAATCGAACCTTAATCTCATCATGATACTGAAAAAGTAAGTGTGTCAACTCGAGCTAATTGGTATGTTTTCATATCATCACTCAATCAAACATAAGTCAAATGTCTATTCAAAACTTGCAAAACATGTTCAGATAATGTGTGGTATGATCTCACTGCGATATTTTGATTCATTGCATTGCATATGTCTTTATTTTAATGTGTATGCTTTGTGTGTGCAGGCATATGGACTCTTTATTGACACATCGACATCCTTTTTAAACTTAAAAATTTCAAGAAATTTCAAGTTTAGGGGGAGAAGAAAAATATTTACAAAAATTCAAAAAAATATTTTTGAATAAGTGTGTTTTGAATGAACAAGATTATGTGGTATGAAAAGCAAATGTATTGGATGTGTTAAATGTGTTAAAAACAAACCCAAGGTCTTGTAATGTGTTTTTAAGAAATTGCTTCGGGATATAGAAATATTGGTTGTGCAAAAACATTTTTGTGAGAAAAATCAAAGAAAAAACAAAAAGAAGAGGATTTTATGAGAATTAAATTTGTTGTCCAGTTAATATTTTTGATTATATTAATGTGACAAACGCTAATAAGGATGTCATGTCTAATTAATATGTCGAGAATGTTTGCAGGTGCAATAAATGCAGTTGAAAAAGTCAACATAGAAAAGTGAAAAATTGTTCAGGTGTTTCAGCCGGATGAAGGCATCAGCCGGGTGAAGATATCAGAAGTTACTGTCTAGCCGGGTGATGAAGTTGCTATTCAGCCGGGTAAGAGTTTTGATTGATATCAGCCGGGTGATTGGAAGAGAAGATAGCCGGGTGAAGATATTATGACTACTATGTTGCCGGGTAATGAAGTGATAAGTTACCAGTCGGGTAATGAACAAGTCACTATTTTTCCGGGTAAAGAAGTCATGTTGATATCTGCCGGGTGAAGAAGTGTTGACACTGTACAGCCGGGTAATAGAATGAAGATTCTATATAGCCGTGTAAGTGAAGAACACTGTGCAGCCGGGTATGTATGTCAACTGTGTAGCCGGGTTATGAAGAAAAATTGTCATTACACAGCCGGGTAAGGAAGAGTATCACTATACAGCCGGGTAATGAACAAGAGTTATTGTGCAAGCTGGGTGATGTTTAGAAGACTACTATGCAGCCGGGTGATGGGTAAAACCAAAACAGGTGTAGTTGTTCCTAACTCTGACCCGTCTCTACAGTGCTTTACCCGTCTCTACCGTGATTGACCCGTCCCAATGTTGTGACCCGTCCCATGATTGTGACCTGTCCCAACAGTACCTGATGCGGCTCAACAGTACATGACCCGTCCAGGCTTTTTGGGCCAAATTGTTTACCCGTCCTAAATTGTTGACCCGTCTCAATAAGTTTGACCTAATTTTACAAGCATATAAATACCCGCCTTTTCACCAACACTTATCATTTGTCACAATCGTTTTTCAAGCAAATTCCCTGTACTTAACTCATACATATCATATTCAATCGATCGTTCTGTAACAAGTTGTATTGATTGAATAAGGTAGATTTTACATGATTCGTCTTGATTAAACATACTGATTGACTGTAAAAACGAAATGTGAGATGAACAGTAATTGGACCATTGAATCGACACTTTTGATTTTGTGTGTTAAAACTTAAATCGAGTGTTGTGATAGGTGTAATAACTGTCGATCATCTTTTTTTCTGTCAATAACTTGCATCAAATCGGTTAAAAACAACTGAATCAAAAGAAAATTTTCAAAACTCTGTCAAACCGCCATTGATGAACATTCGAAATGTTAATGTGCTTGATAATGAATGACGAATCAACTGTTTTATGTGACAAATTGATGCTAAAACTGAACTAAACATGTTATTCAACTCTAGTGCAAATGTCAGATTTGTGTTTAAGTGTTTAAACTGTTAAGTGTATAATTTACATGATTAATGTTACACAAAAGTTTTTGTTAAGCAAAATGATGATTATCAGTTTGTTAGATTAACTTAGGTGTTAACTTGTTGTGTGATTTTCTACATTGTGACATTATGTTTAAATTTCTTATACAAATTTCTGTTATATGTGAATGAAAAGTCTAACACATGTGTCTTGTTTTTGTCAAAACAGATGGAGTATCTTAAATTCGAGCCTAATCACAATCTTGTTGCATGTTTGGATGAATCTTTACCAGAAACAGAGGGGTATAGAGATATGATAAGGTTTCTCAGAAGAATGAAGTATGTTTATGCAATGTGTGCTAAGCCAGTTGTATATGCAAGGCTTATCAAAAGCTTCTGGAGGACTGCTGAGGTTGTGACTGATGAAGCTGGAGTTTCTGTTGTCAGAGGAAACATTACCAGACAGTTACAGCTAACTGTGTCTGAAGAGTCCATCCGGACTGCTTTGAGGATTGATGATGAAGAGATTGGTACTTTAGATGAGCTAACTACTGTTGAATGCCAGGCTTGTTTCATTAATATGGGTCATCCTCCCATATTTCCCAAGCAGCAGTTTGTTAGAGCTCGATTGGGGAAGAAATGGAAGTTGCTATGTTATGTGATACAACAATGCATGTCCAGAAGAAGTGCTGGGTTTGATAACTTTCCTTCTGACATCGCATCCCCTATCGTTGCTATTGCTGAGAACAAACCTTTCAACATGTCGAAGTGGATAATGAAGGGCTTTGTGTTCAATCTTGTGAAAGGGAAGAGGTTCAAGTTTCTTATGTATCCGAGATTCTTGCAACTTATGATCAATATAGCTTATCCTATCATTCGAGAAGAAGGGTTTGAAGGAGGGATTTTATATACTGAGGACATGAATGCTCTATCTTATCGGAAGATGAGTATTGGGAATGTTGTAGATGTTGAGATGTTTGCTTATATGAGAGACATAGCGAACAATGATGAAGATATCGAAGTGGTATATCATCATATATCACATGGTGAGATTGTAGATCTGTTGGATCTAGTTGATGAGGTGCCTGATAATTTATTGGATGATGATGAGTTTCGTGCTCGTTATCCTGAAGATGATGATGAGAATGAATCTGATAATGGTGATGATGATAGTAGCAATGATGGTGATGATGAAAATGATGGTAGTGTTGAAGAAGAAAGTGCTGAATCAGTTCCTGAGGAGGCAGAGATTGTTGGAGTTGATAAACCGTTGTGATTGAAAATATTGAAGTTGAGACTGAAAATGTTGAAGTAAATGAACCTGTTGAGGTTGAAAAACCAGTAGAAGAGGTTAGTGTTGATGCTGGTAGGGATATTACAGTATAGTATGTCAGATCACGAAGATCCAAAACTGTGGTTGATCCTATTGTTGTGGAGGAACCAAGTGTATGTGAAGATGTTAGTGTACCTGAAATGATAGATATAGTTCAAATCGCTCAAGAAGTTGTAGCTGAAGTGGAGATTGTGGCACAGACAGTCGATGATACTGATACTGGAGATTGTGTTCCTGAACCAGTTGATACTGCACATCTTCCAAAGCAGCTGAAAACATTGATCAACCTAAGGAGTCTTCACCTAAAGTTGATTCAAGTGTTAATCTGAATGAAGAAGAAGATAAAGTTTTTCACTTGGAAAGGATGGTAGCCAAACTCTTAGATGCTAATGAGTTATTAAAAGCATCTAATGAAAGGAAGAAAAAAGAGATTGGAGGAGTTTTGGGCTATTCATCAAAAGAATCTGGAAACTTTCAAAGAACTAGATGCTGATCATGAAAAGTTGAAGGCTGATTATGAAGAGTTGCAAGCAGAGTGCAACACTTTACGTGCTGAGAATGAAGTGTTAGAAAAATGGATGAAAGAAGAGGAGCCAGCCAGATCAGAATCAGACAAAGATTTTATTGTTGATGAGGACGTTGGAGTGTCTGAGACTCCTAGGGACGCCACAGTCTATCAAACTAGATCACAACGATCTAAGACTGTGACAGAACCAATTTTAGAATATGTCCCTATTCCCGATGAAGCTGCTGATCCTGTCAATCTAGACAAAGCTGAGGGAAAACGTAAATTGAATGTTGTGCCTGAGATTATTGGAGAAGAGGTAAGTACGAAGAAAGCTAGAACTGAAGAAACAGTTCAGATTGAGCCGATTCAATCTGAGTCTGTATTGGCAGCTGAAGTGCCTAAGATGGTTAAAGTAGTTGAGAGTGTGAAGGACAGTTCTATAGTTGAAACAGTTCAGTTTGAGCCGATTCAAACTGATACTGCACATACAATTGAGGCACTTGATGATTTAGATGATATTGATTTTACTGATTCTGAACTAGAGGCTAATCCTGACAATGAGAAACCTGTTGATCTTGATGAGCGATTTGCATATTTGGAGAAGTTGAAGTATAATCCTGTCTATTTGAATGGAGTAACTCTCAGTCAAATAAACGAGGAATATGAGAAGTGTATGAATGCTCAAGACAAGGTGACGGCTGATGAAAAAGAGTTCGTGGTAGAAATGGGTGAGTGGACGCCTCTACAAGAAAGCTTAAATATTGATGATCTTCCTCCTGAAGAACTGTATCATCAAGATCCAGAGAAGATGTCAACCAGAAGTATGCGTGAATGGCTTAGTTTGAGGAACTATCCATACAAAACGTTGAAGAGGCTGAAACGGGAATCTCTGAAAAAGATTGTGGTGAGCTTTATGAAGACTGAGAAAATGCATAATCGCATGTTTTTCTTGGATTACAATAATCCACAGTACTATGAGCTGACCAAATGATATATAGTGCTGGAACCTAAGGAGATACCTGTGATGGCATTGCCAGTGGATGCACATAAGAAAAGAAAGGAGCTTATAGACATGTTTCCTAGCGAGATGAAAGCTTATAACATTCCAATGGACGTACGAGAATCTTGGCACAAGTCTGCCACAGCAGGTGATATTGTCAGATCACTGCTGAGTAAGGGTCAGTCAATTGCTGAATTACTGGATTCAATGATCGTGCCGGAAAAGTCCAAAAAGGTGAAGATTATCGCTTGGAAATACGATGAGGTTTTTGATGCATTTCTGATTAAGAGGGTAAATGGGCTGTGCGATGTATATCATTATTTTTCAAGAATTTTCAAGCTGGAAGTTCAAGATTTGAAAGAACTGCACAAATTGAGATTGATTAATCACACGCATGCTGAGCGTGGTGATAAATGTGCGATGTTGCTGGATGCCGGGATGAGCCGTTTACCAAAGTTTCTAGAATTTAGAGGACAACAAGAAGATAGTGAATATCTGAAGACGAAGAAGAGAAAAGAAAAAAAGCTGATATTGCGAGACATGTACTTGGAAGAATTTTCGGACGAATATTTTGACAAAGTCACAGATCCGGGGTTGAAGGTGATTGATGGTTCTCAAGCTACAAAGCCCATACTGAAGTGTTTTTACAATCAGGAGACCTATGAGTTGAAACTTGTACGTAATTTGGATGATTGGGATCAAGACATGATCACACTGTTTAGTACGTTTGAGCTCAAACTACTACATCCATCTTACATTGATTATCTTCGAAACTACAAGATGGAAAAGTTGAAAGATCCTGTAGCTGAAGAAGATAGAAGATTATTTGTTATTATGATTGAGGTGATTGGGGCTGCTACTAAGAAAATCCGATTAAGGAAGGCATTGCTTAATGCTAACCTTGTGAAGATTGATATGCCTGAGATCGACTACATGAGAGTGACGTCAAAGGGTACCTTAGAAGTTAAAGTCAAAGGACGGAAGAAACCGTACGAGTTTTATGCTAACATTGATTTTGCAGGTATTTCTTTAGACACTCTCAGACGTATGAAGGACTGTGATATTGTGACAAATGAATCAAAGCCGAGACAAGCCAAAGTTGGTGAGAGATTGATGCTAAAAAGCCAAAGTTGAAAACTAAAGATTTTTGAAGTCCAAAGATAAATCTTAGGGGGAGTACTGTTAGGGCTCGTTTCTAGTTGAAGATTTACTTTGTACTTTGTTTATACTTTTTGTATAGTTTAGGGTTAATTTTTTATTTTCCTTAAATGTGTTAATGCATAAAGCATGTTGTGAGAGAATGTTAGTGAGAGAGTCTAGATCACAATTACACGCTAGAGAGAGAATTAGTGTGTGTGTTCTTAAATTCGCCTGCACATTTGTACTACAACTTTTATGCTTTGATCATCAATACAAAAAGAATTATTAGTAATGAATTGTGTTGCTGATTGAAATGTTTTTGTGTACTTAGATTGTTCTGATTTGCAGCAATATCGATCCAATTGAACCTATCACACCTTGAAAAACACGTTAGTATAATATAGGACACCTTACAACTCCTAACAACACCGAACAAAACCTTAAAACTCCATAATAAACCTAATGAATTTGTCAAAGTCCTTTTGACCATCGTACGACAACTCAGGACATGTTACGACTCAGTATGCGACATTAGCAACATGAAAAGCACGTTAGAATAATTAAGGACGCATTACAACTCCTAAGAACACCTTACATCACCGTACGAAAATTTAAAACTTCATAATACACCTAATTAATTGGTCCGAGTCCTTTGAACGTCCTACGCCAACTTAAGACATCTTACGACTTTTTATGCCATATTAGCACTTTGAAAAGCACGTTAGTATAATGTTGGACTCTTGACAACTCCTAACAACACGTTACAACACCGTACGAAATTATAAAACTCTAAAAAAACTTAATGAATTCCTCCGAGTCATTTAAACATCGTACGAAAACTTAGAATATCTTATGACTCTGTATGTCACATTAGCACCTTGAAAAGCATGTTGGTAAAAAGTACGAAACCTCACAAATCCTAAAAACACATTATAATACCGTACGTAAAATAAAAATACTCCATAATGAACCTAATGAATTCATCCGAGTCCTTTGAACATCGTACGACAACTTAGGACATCTTACGGCTCCGTATGCACATTAGCACCTTGAAAAGCACGTTTGTATAAAATAGGACACCTTACAACTCCTAACAACATCGAACAAAACCTTAAAACTCCATAATAAACCTAATGAATTTGTCAAAGTCCTTTGAACATCGTACGACAACTCAGGACATGTTACGACCAGTATGCGACATTAGCAACATGAAAAGCACATTAGAATAATTAAGGACGCATTACAACTCCTAAGAAAGTCTTACATCACCGTACGAAACTTTAAAACTCCATAATACACCTAATGAATTCGTCCGAGTCCTTTGAACGTCATACGCCAACTTAAGACATCTTACGACTCTTTATGCCATATTAGCACTTTGAAAAGCATGTTAGTATAATGTTTGAATCTTTAAAACTCCTAACAACACCATACGAAATTATAAAACTCCAAAAAAAACCTAATTAATTCCTCTGAGTCATTTAAACATCGTACGAAAACTTAGAATATCTTACGACTCTGTATGTCACATTAGCACCTTGAAAAGCATGTTGGTAAAAAGTACGAAACCTCACAAATCCTAACAACACATTATAATACCGTACGTAAAATAAAAATACTCCATAATAAACTTAATGAATTCATCCGAGTCCTTTGAACATCGTACGAAAACTTAGGACATCTTACGGCTCTGTATGCACATTAGCACCTTGAAAAGCACGTTAGTATAATATAGGACACCTTACAACTCCTAACAACACCGAACAAAACCTTAAAACTCCATAATAAACCTAATGAATTTGTCAAAGTCCTTTGAACATCGTACGACAACTCAGGACATGTTACGACTCAGTATGCGACATTAGCAACATGAAAAGCACGTTAGAATAATTAAGGACGCATTACAACTCCTAAGAACATCTTACATCACCGTACGAAACTTTAAAACTCCATAATACACCTAATTAATTCGTCCGAGTCCTTTGAACGTCCTACGCCAACTTAAGACATCTTACGACTCTTTATGCCATATTAGCACTTTGAAAAGCACGTTAGTATAATGTTGGACTCTTGACAACTCCTAACAACACGTTACAACACCGTACGAAATTATAAAACTCTAAAAAAAACTTAATGAATTCCTCCGAGTCATTTAAACATCCTACGAAAACTTAGAATATCTTACGACTCTGTATGTCACATTAGCACCTTGAAAAGCATGTTGGTAAAAAGTACGAAACCTCACAAATCCTAACAACACATTATAAGACCGTACGTAAAATAAAAATACTCCATAATAAACCTAATGAATTCATCCGAGTCCTTTGAACATCGTACGACAACTTAGGACATCTTACGGCTCTGTATGCACATTAGCACCTTGAAAAGCACGTTTGTATAATATAGGACACCTTACAACTACTAACAACATCGAACAAAACCTTAAAACTCCATAATAAACCTAATGAATTTGTCAAAGTCCTTTGAACATCGTACGACAACTCAGGACATGTTACGACTCAGTATGCGACATTAGCAACATGAAAAGCACGTTAGAATAATTAAGGACGCATTACAACTCCTAAGAACATCTTACATCACCGTACGAAACTTTAAAACTCCATAATACACCTAATTAATTCGTCCGAGTCCTTTGAACGTCCTACGCCAACTTAAGACATCTTACGACTCTTTATGCCATATTAGCACTTTGAAAAGCACGTTAGTATAATGTTGGACTCTTGACAACTCCTAACAACACGTTACAACACCGTACGAAATTATAAAACTCTAAAAAAAACTTAATGAATTCCTCCGAGTCATTTAAACATCGTACGAAAACTTAGAATATCTTACGACTCTGTATGTCACATTAGCACCTTGAAAAGCATGTTGGTAAAAAGTACGAAACCTCACAAATCCTAACAACACATTATAAGACCGTACGTAAAATAAAAATACTCCATAATAAACCTAATGAATTCATCCGAGTCCTTTGAACATCGTACGACAACTTAGGACATCTTACGGCTCTGTATGCACATTAGCACCTTGAAAAGCACGTTTGTATAATATAGGACACCTTACAACTACTAACAACATCGAACAAAACCTTAAAACTCCATAATAAACCTAATGAATTTGTCAAAGTCCTTTGAACATCGTACGACAACTCAGGACATGTTACGACTCAGTATGCGACATTAGCAACATGAAAAGCACGTTAGAATAATTAAGGACGCATTACAACTCCTAAGAACATCTTACATCACCGTACGAAACTTTAAAAGTCCATAATACACCTAATTAATTCGTCCGAGTCCTTTGAACGTCCTACGCCAACTTAAGACATCTTACGACTCTTTATGCCATATTAGCACTTTGAAAAGCACGTTAGTATAATGTTGGACTCTTGACAACTCCTAACAACACGTTACAACACCGTACGAAATTATAAAACTCTAAAAAAAACTTAATGAATTCCTCCGAGTCATTTAAACATCGTACGAAAACTTAGAATATCTTACGACTCTGTATGTCACATTAGCACCTTGAAAAACATGTTGGTAAAAAGTACGAAACCTCACAAATCCTAACAACACATTATAAGACCGTACGTAAAATAAAAATACTCCATAATAAACCTAATGAATTCATCCGAGTCCTTTGAACATCATACGACAACTTAGGACATCTTACGGCTCTGTATGCACATTAGCACCTTGAAAAGCACGTTTGTATAATATAGGACACCTTACAACTCCTAACAACATCGAACAAAACCTTAAAACTCCATAATAAACCTAATGAATTTGTCAAAGTCCTTTGAACATCGTACGACAACTCAGGACATGTTACGACTCAGTATGCGACATTAGCAACATGAAAAGCACGTTAGAATAATTAAGGGCGCATTACAACTCCTAAGAACATCTTACATCACCGTACGAAACTTTAAAACTCCATAATACACCTAATTAATTCGTCCGAGTCCTTTGAACGTCCTACGCCAACTTAAGACATCTTACGACTCTTTATGCCATATTAGCACTTTGAAAAGCACGTTAGTATAATGTTGGACTCTTGACAACTCCTAACAACACGTTACAACACCGTACGAAATTATAAAACTCTAAAAAAAACTTAATGAATTCCTCCGAGTCATTTAAACATCGTACGAAAACTTAGAATATCTTACGACTCTGTATGTCACATTAGCACCTTGAAAAGCATGTTGGTAAAAAGTACGAAACCTCACAAATCCTAACAACACATTATAAGACCGTACGTAAAATAAAAATACTCCATAATAAACCTAACGAATTCATCCGAGTCCTTTGAACATCGTACGACAACTTAGGACATCTTACGGCTCTGTATGCACATTAGCACCTTGAAAAGCACGTTTGTATAATATAGGACACCTTACAACTCCTAACAACATCGAACAAAACCTTAAAACTCCATAATAAACCTAATGAATTTGTCAAAGTCCTTTGAACATCGTACGACAACTCAGGACATGTTACGACTCATTATGCGACATTAGCAACATGAAAAGCACGTTAGAATAATTAAGGACGCATTACAACTCCTAAGAACATCTTACATCACCGTACGAAACTTTAAAACTCCATAATACACCTAATTAATTCGTCCGAGTCCTTTGAACGTCCTACGCCAACTTAAGACATCTTACGACTCTTTATGCCATATTAGCACTTTGAAAAGCACGTTAGTATAATGTTGGTTTCTTGACAACTCCTAACAACACGTTACAACACCGTACGAAATTATAAAACTCTAAAAAAAACTTAATGAATTCCTCCGAGTCATTTAAACATCGTACGAAAACTTAGAATATCTTACGACTCTGTATGTCACATTAGCACCATGAAAAGCACGTTAGTATAATACTAGCAGGATACCCGCGCGATGCGGCGTAGACGACAATTTAGTGCACGGTATTTGTTGGTCGAACCAAATAAGAAGAGTGTTAGTTTGGAGGGATCAGGTTGCAATTTAGTTTAATCCAAGAAATAATGCCTTTAGACTTTTGATTCAAGATTTAGTATTTGCCATATTGCACATTGTTGCGGATTTTTAAGATGTTTTGCTTAAAAAAGTATTTGGCAAACATCTTTACTTTCAAGTCCAAGTTGCATCGCACATTGTTGCGGCTTTTTAAGACGTTTTGCTTAAAAAAGTAGTTGGCAACCACATGTAGTTCCAAGTCCAAGTGATAACTTGCAACAATTTTTATCTTTCCCATTGGTGTTGTGCAACTCGCAACTCAATTTGATAACAACTTAGTCAAAGAGAGTTGGCCATACAACTTCTTGGATGCAACGCATGCAGCTACTTTACTAAACTTAATTTAAAACATTCTATTAATACATATTCCATTACTTTCCTAGACATCACGACACCTACAATATGATAGACAAATAACCAATAGTCATTTTGAAACCTATAGTCACCTTGAAAAGGGTATAACCAAATTAAAATGAGTTAATAGACAATGAATCAAAGAGCATGTAGTAACATCAATATAAATATCAATCAAATACTAATATCATATAGTATTATCATGCTAAAACAGTATTAACCTACAATAATTTAAATACAAGAAAGCTAAGCACGAAAAACAATTCTTTGTGCCTTAGGTCAGAATTCTCTATACGAAATTCTTGATTTTTCGCCTCATATGCATCCACCTAATATAGCATGTCGACATATGAGCTATACAAAAAGTGAAGCAAGAAAAAAGTAGATTTGGAACAATCTTTTTATAGAATTCGTTGCCAGCCTTCATTTGTTTCTTGCTGCAACTTCTCAATCTAGGCCTTAAGACCAGCTTTTGCTTTTGCTTCCTGATCATAAGAAATGTAAGCAAAGACAAATGGATATGTCTGATGAAAGACTAAAAGAAAACCTAAATATCATCGCCATGGACTAAAAGTTTTGAACCATCAACATCAATGAACATAGTTTTTCAAGAGGAGATAAACCTAATTTTATGACATGGTTAGTTTCACTAATTTTATGACATTGTTACGTTTGTGACATTGTTACGTTTCCGCATTATGTTTCCAAATTACTACCAATGTATATAGCAAAATAATCATATTTCTATGTTGAAAAGTAACTCTCAATGCTACCTTATTATTAGTAGATTCTCAAAATTCAATATCACGTTGCCTCTGCTGTAACAGTGAGTATCTACAATTGCAAGTCCGTGTAATTGAAACCTAAACAAAAGAGAAGAATAAATAGAGACAAAAACAAATAGTAGAGTATCACCTAATACAAAGAATATGTAAGAAGTAAGCATTGCTAGAAAGAAAAAATTAAATCATGATTTTTAATATAACCATAACAACCAAAATTGAAATTAGAATCACAATACCATCCATACTAAGTTCAATAAAGTCATCTGAAGAAACATAACTGGCATCAAGAGAAGCCGGCTAACTCCATAATCTGTCAAGGAAGTCGCTTTTGCTAATATAAACAGTAGTAGATAATTTAAACCATAGCACAAAACCAAAATAAGTAGAAATCAAAGAAGATACATACTAGTAAAGCAATCATAGGCAGGGAGAATACTGCAGAAGTTTAAAACAAACAGAAAATTAACATTCAATCATGTAGCAAATATCACATTGAAGCCCAAACATGAAACATCACATTAGAAGTGGACGGAATTAACATGAAACGCAAATATACATCAATTCATTGACTTGAATAACACTTGATCAGTTATTCACACCTTAGTTGTTGGCCCATCCGGATCATCATTGACTTGAATATGACATTTCGTGTATGAACAAATTCACACAGCACAAATATGCTATTGAATTATATGGATATGTTTTCAATTACAACTACAGACACTTGTTTATATAGAATATCAATCTAACCATCACGACTCTTCCCAACATGCATAACTAACATTTACTATCATAAGCACTATTAACTACCATAACATACATAACTATAAAACTGGTTGTCAACTTTATTCTTGACCCACTAAACCCTTAGACTATACATAACTTGACCTGAATCACATGAATATAAGAAACTAATAATCAACATTAGCCACCTGAATCACATGAATCACATAACTTGACCTAATAATTTGAATTTTTCTGCAATCTTTGTATAACAATTGATCCTTCCGTTATCCAACAATACGTCGCGATTATAAAAATTGGAAAAATCATGATGCGACAACCTTTGTTAACAAAATAGCTCACAAGTAAAATGCCGACTTCCATTACATTAGCCGAGACCAGAGAGCCTGAAAAAAATGCAAATTCAATTAAAACAACTTATTTACATGGCAAGTAACTATAAATAACAGATTAACAGGAAGTCATGAACTTTAAATATCTAATAGATTTCAGCAACTATCTAAAACTCTAAGTATGATTTATGAAGTATCTAACAATATTCAATCTAATACAATATTGTCAACCACAGATTCATAGGTGTGTGTAGAACAGCCCAACAGATAAACCATTTTTAAAAACAGAACCTGGCTCACAAAAACAAAGAGTGCAAGCTGCTAAATTTCAAATAGGTGGTGTCATATATTGGACAAAACATGATCAAAGGAATATAGTAAAACGAAAACCTTATAAACATAACTAAATTTCTATTGAAAATATAGCATAAGTTAATGAATCATTGTATTTTTAACAGCCTACAAACATCATAAATAGCAAGAGAGTAGCATCAAATGAACAAATACTATTTTCCACATAGTTTATCTTGATAGTAATAAGGTAGAGTATTTACCTTGTTAACCCATTAAAACGATATAACAATATTCCAACAACAAAATTTATAAAACTACATACCTGATGAAGGTTATTAAACAAAATCATATGAGGGCCCCTTGAACATGCCTCAAAAACAACAAGTGATGCAATACTCTTTTATATGAAAATTTTTTCAGGCCAGTTATCAAGATCAGGCAGCAATTTGCTACTGCTCGACTGAGCCACCCAGCCGTCGCTGATGGTACCGAGCTTTTCGGCCAAAACAGTTATCGAGATCATGCCAACTAATAGACCATTCCATTTGGAAGTCATTATATACAACTGTCATTTGAATTCTCGGTTGATGATTTACTTAATTTACAATGTTTGTAGAAAACTGAGAACAAATGGTCTATTGAGAACTACGATTCTCAAACTTGCATTCCCTCGCACGCTGCTGCTGCTTTTTTTTTTTCAAAAACCACAACACACACAACTGCATGAATCATCAATCAATACATAAAACATCATAAGGTGTATGTTATAGACTGTTTTTAAAAAAAGGAAACTGATAACAACAAATTCACACTTTCATACAACCCACACATACACTCAATAAAAGCAATTGCACAACACATCAAAACAGCAACAACATTCTCAACACATAACAACAACAGTTGTTTTAAACATCATATTTCGTTAGTCAAAAATTCATTCAAAATGTCTACACCATGTAGTCAAACGATACCTTAACACGAATCAAAATATACCAAAATATGCAGTCAAAATGTAGTTAAAATATGCAATCAAAATGCCATTTGAGTTTACGACCATACCAATTTATGAGCAGTTGATCTTAAGACCAGATAAGTTTATTCGCAAATGAGCAAAGTTTTTCATTGATAAAATGTCCGAATATAATCATTATTGTAAATCAATTTTAAACCCAAACAAACACCAAAAATCATTTCTATGTAGTTCCTACTTACTTGACCTACTTTGATAGTTCGAGAGGGAGCGAGCTTGGATCTAGATCTGAGATTGTTTGGTGATGTTGTTTGCGATCAGTGATGCGGAATCTCACTGATCACGTATTGATGCTTGAATGTTCATGAAGATCAATGCAAAGTATGATGAAGATTATGATAATATGAATAGGTGAATTGTATTAGATCAATGGAGAGGTTACAATGGATATTCAATGAAATGTAGGCAACTCTCCTAACAAATGACCTAGGTGATGGTATTTATAGTCTATACCATTCACCTTACAATGTAACCTAAAAACGTGCAATTAAGCACAAAACGATTACACAAATATTCTAAGACAAATACAAATTATGAACGTCTTCACCCGTGCTTGCTCGTGATGATGCTCGATATCTTCACTCGCTTATATTTGGAAAGTGACATCTTCAAATAACCCCAACAGTACTCCCCCTAAGATGACACTTTACAAATCAGACATATCAGCTTAAATTTTCATGTGACGAGTATAGAGAGCAACTTAAAGTTTTGGTATGCATTATCTTCAAGAGGACGCAACAGTACTCCCCCTAAGATGATGCTGTCAAAACTTTGTCTTTCAACAAGCAATCTGCATCCTTCTCTCCCTTTTGAGTAACATCAGAGGCTATGGAAAGAAATAAGCAGAGAGTAGATTCCGGTGAATCTATATATCAGCAACGGGATCTTCTTCAACGATTGAAGTAGAATGCGAAGACTTCTTTGACTTAGAATACTCCCCCTCAACTTTTGCTTTAGAGGTTAATGGGATCTGTGTATGAGATATTAAGAGGAGGATTCTTAACACTCAGCAATCTGACTTGGAGATCTTTGGACTGGAATCAGGCTTGAACAGGAACATCTTCAAGTCGCGTGGAAGCTTGTTCTGCAATGGAAACTGTTCCTGCAACTCAAAGAAAACATTAGAACTCAGGCAATAATGTGCATTTATCATCAATGTAAAGATTAAGTTCTCAACTGGATGAGATATTGCTTGATGAACAACTCCAACATCAATAACATATGTTTAACTGCCAACATAAAAGAAAAATATTAAAATGACAATCTTTTTGGTGTTTTTGAATTTTTTTAATGTTTTTGATATTTTTGGAATTTTCTCTTTACATTCTGAATCTTTAACCTGCAATGAGATCATACCAGCAATTAATCCAACACATGTTTTGCAGTTTTTGAGAATAAACATTTGAATTGTGAAGTAATTGAGTGATGAATTGTTGAACAAATCAATTAGCTCGAAGTGACACACTTACTTTTTCTATTCTTGATGATCAATTAGGTTGATTAGGAATAAGTTTTGAGTGACCCATACTTTGCACATTAGAAAGTTATACACCTCATCTAAATATCCTGAGAACAACTCAACACGTCAGGTCACTTACAATCATACACAGTGTGGAATTTGGGTTCTATTTGGATTTTGTCCACTTTGGGACTTCTTTTGAATTCCTTTTTGGAATTTTTCTTTTTCCTATTGTTCCCTTTGGGAATCTTCTGAATTCCATTTTGGAATTTGATTGGTGACGGTCCACATTTGGGACTCTTTTTGTTCCATTTTGGAATCTTTTGCTGCATCTTGAAGCTCAAAAGAGACTTCGTGTGAGACTTCAGGTCTGTGGGTACCACAACAAAGAAGCTCACGATGCGGTTCATCACACTGAATAGACTGCATCGTTACCCGATCATGCACAACTATCATCACAGGCAATGTATCAAAAGATATATATCTAGACATGTATAACAATGGAACTTAACACAAAGATCATTAAGTTTATGTTTGTCAACAATCAACTTACTTTTTCAGTCTAATTGCCTGAGCTGTCTAGCACATCAATTAACATTCATCAGTCTTTATTAAAAATGATGTAACAAATAATGTCTAGTGTAACTATCATTTCTCACTTTGTGCAACATAGATTCTTATGACATGATATTTTCTCTTCTTTTTGCTTTTATATTTTGTTTTTGCTTTTCTATTTTCTTTTTCATGCACACACACAATGCAAAACATAAAATAAAAGACAAAGGAATCAATACTTGACATCAACTTATTATATTTTTGGCTTTTATATTTTCTGATTTTTCTTTTTGTTTTTGAAAAATAGAATCAATCATGATTGATTAATCCTATGGATTGAATTAAAAATTCAAACCGGCCTGACAAAAAAGATTTTGTGAAAAGATCTGCCAGTTGTTTGTCGGTATGAACTTTAATCAAAATTATTAAACCTTTTTCAGAGTTGTCTCTTAAAAAGTGATATTGAATTTCGATATGTTTGGTTTTTGAGTGTTGAACAGGATTAGCAGTAATGAACATAGCAGCAGTATTGTCTATGTAAATAGGAGTTTTTAGAAAGTTAAACCCGTAGTCCAGCAATTGGTTTTGTAACCACAAAACTTGAGAACATCCTGCAGATGCAGCGATATACTCTGCTTCAGCTGTGGATACAGAAACATTGGTCTGCTTCTTGCATTGCCAAGAGACAAGCCTAGGACCCAGAAATTGACATCCACCAGTAGTCGATTTCCTGTCAAGAGCACAACCACCAAAATCACTGTCAGAATAGCTATATAATTCAAAATTTCCTTCGTAAGGATACCATAACCCAAGATTTGGTTTTCCTTTAAGATATCTGAATATACGCTTCACAGCAACAAGATGCGACTCTCTCGGATCAGACTGATATCTGGCGCACACACAAACAGCGTACATGATGTCTGGTCTTGATGCAGTAAGATACATCAGGAACCGATCATTGATCTGTATAGTGTTTGATCAACTGCTTTGCCCTTTGGATCCGGTTGAATCTTGCAATTCACATCAGATGGAGTTCGAATTGTTTGACAATCTTGCATCTTGAACTTCTTCAACAATTTCTCAACAAATTTTGATTGATTGATGAAGATTCCGTCAGCTGATTATTTCACTTGTAATCCAAGAAAGAAGTTAATCTCCCCCATAGAACTCATCTGGAATCTGCACTTCATGATTTCCTCAAATTCTTTGCACATTGACTCACTGGTTGATCCGAAGATAATATCGTCCACATAAACTTGAACACATAAGAGATCGTCATTTTCCCTCTTCATAAACAAAGTTGGATCAATCTGTCCTCTTGTAAATCCATGTTCTAGTAAATGCTTAGATAATGTCTCATACTAGATTCTTGGAGCTTGATGTAGACCGTAGAGTGCTTTACTCAACTTGTATACCCGATGAGGATAGTCAGGATCTTCAAAACCCGAAGGTTGTCTGACATATACGTCATCTGTAATCGGTCCATACAGAAAAGCGCCTTTAACGTCTATTTGGAATACTTTAAACTTCATGAAGGAAGCATATGCAAGAAAGACGCGTATGGCTTCAAGTCTTGCGACCGGAGCGAACACCTCTTCGTAATCTATGCCTTCTTCCTGAGTGTATCCCTGTGCAATGAGTCTCGCTTTGTTTCTCACAACAATGCCACGTTCGTCTGGCTTGTTTTTGTACAACCATCTTGTACCTATTGCATTCTCTCCTTCAGGTAAGTCCACTAATTTCCAAACTTCTTGTTTGCGAAACTGAAGTAATTCCTCTTGCATGGCTTCAATCCAACTGTTATCTTGCAATGCCTCTGAAATGTTCTTCGGCACCACTTGTGATAGAAAACATGAATAAAGACAGACATTTGCCTGCTCAGTCTGACTTCTTGTAGTTCTCTGATTCAATGGCCCAATAATCTGAGAGACAGGATGTTTCTTGTGAATTCGATGAATTGGTATGTCACCGCCTTGCACTTGACTCTCCAGATTAGAAGTATTCAGATTTGGTAGATCTTGTAGTATGGAAGAAGTATGCGGTGTGAAATTCGGGACCTGATCCGGTGAATTGATGAAGTAATCAAAAGATTCTGGAATAACTTCAGCATTCGGATCTGATGATGGTTGATTTTGAACAGATCCACCATCATTAGGAGAAACTTGCGGATTCACATCTTCTTCAAGATTGTTCGATTCTTGATCTTCTTGCGAACCAGAAGGACCCGGATCTTGACTGGATTTGACATGATCAGGATTGTGAAAAGACATGAATGGATATTCTGAGTTGAGATTTCCATCCTCGTCATTATCAGAATCGTCACTAAAGCATCCTAAGTCGCCTGATTCCTTGTTTGTTTTTCCTGAAAAATCAAATAGGTTAGAATTGAAAGATTTCGATAACGAATCTAAATCAAATAACCATTCAGGACCATGCGCCACTGACGGAAACAAATTTTCTAAAAACTTGACGTTAATAGTTTCAATAACAGTATTTGTTTTGCTATTAAAAACCCGATAAGCTTTAGAAACAGACGAATAACCTAGGAAAAATCCATCGTCAGATTTTGACTCAAATTTCCCGAGATGATCATTTAAATTTAGAATCGTTACAGGACAACCAAATGCTTTCAAATAAGAAATATTTGGTTTTCTTCCAAATAACAACTCATAAGAAGTTTTCTGTTTATCTTGAACCAATAATGTTCTATTTTGTACAAAACACGCAGTAGCAATAGCTTCGTCCCAAAAAGTGATAGGGATTTTGGCATCTGCGAGCATGGATCTTGCTGCTTCAATTAGTGTCCGGTTTTTCCGTTCCGCAACCCCATTCTGTTGAGGTGTTCTTGGCGCACTAAATTGTCTAGCAATTCCTTTTTCTGCACAAAATACATCAACATTAGTATTCTTAAATTCAGTTCCATTATCACTTCTTAAAATTTTAACTTTGCATTCCAATTGATTTTCAACTTTGATGATAAATTCTTTTAATAATTCAGCTGTTTCAGATTTAGCATGCAAAAAATAAACCCAAGAAAATCTAGTGAAATCGTCAATAATGACAAAACAGTAAGACTTCTTTCCGATGCTTTGCACATTTGTTGGTCCAAAAAGATCCATATGTAGCATCTGCAAGGGTTTTGAAATGGAGTTTTCTTGCTTGGACTTAAAAGACATGCGATGCTGTTTTCCCTTCAAACACGCAGGACAGAGATCAGTTGTAGAGAATTTCTTCGATGGGATTCCCACAGCGTGATTTCCGGTAACCAGACGGTTCATGTTTCTGAAGTTTGAATGGCCCAGCCGTCTATGCCAAAGCTGACTCTCATCATTTGAAGCATGAGCAATGAGACAGGTTGTTTCGGTTTCAGCGTCAATCTGCGACATATCCAACTTGTATACATCACGATCTCTTGGAGCTTTCACCACTACCCATTCATTGTCAATCTTGAAACCTGGTTTAAGAATATAACAGAAAGAATCATCAAAAAGAGTTGAATAAGATTTATCACAAATTTGAGATACACTTAGTAAGTTAAAGTTCAACTGTGCACAGTAGTTGACTTTATCAAAACTAATGACCCCATTCGAAACAGTTCCTTCTCCTGTGATTTTACCACCCGCATCACCTCCAAATGCAACGTGTGTACCATTTTTCAACTTAAAGTCTTGAAGTAAGGCATGGTTGCCTGTCATGTGCCGGCTACACCCACTATCAACGAACCATGAGTTGATAGGTCTTCTAGGGCGTACCTGCATTTCAACAATTACTTAGTTAGTTTGGTTAACCCAGGCCCACACGGTCTTGGGTTTTCCGAATCTATCTGCAATAGTAACTTGTTGATATTGAACGTTTTGAAAATTTGTTTCATTTAAGAGATTTTGATGCTGATAACTATTGTTTCGCCCATTGGCATTCATGGACTGCTTTCTCCTCAAAGCACTAAACCTTTCCTCTAGCTTAGGATCAAGGTTATTTTCAAACTTATGATTTCTAATCATCAAAGCTCTTGGCTTAAAATTATTAACCTGCACATTTCTTGAAAAGTTAGAAACAGAATTGTTTCGATTGAAATTTCTCAAAACATGAGAATGACTTTGATTCATATTTTGAAGACCAAATGATTGATTTCTTTGAAAATTTGAAAACGGAGTCATTTCCCTTGTTGAGTTTGATCGAAAGAAACAATCCTTTGTGTCATGGTTTCTTCTCTCACAAATATCACAAAATTTGTTATAAAAACATTCTTCTGAAGAATGATTTCTTTTGTCACAGAAAATGCAGTACCTGTTAAACAAACATTCAGCAGTTGTATGATTATAACGATCACATATCTCACAGTGTCTCTTGCTAATCCTAAAGAGCCGATTGTTAACTTTTGATGTTGAACCAAATCGTGATTCATTATCATGGTTGTTCGGTTTTAGATTAACGCTTTTCTGTGGAGTCTTTGTTTGTGATTTTGATTGCATGGGACTTTGGTTCGATTTTAAATTGTTCTGTTTGGTCACCTTTTTGGATTCAATTCTCTTATCATTGACAGCGGAAGACTTAGGACCTGAACCTGTTTTCAGACCAGAGTTAGATTTGATTGGAGAATTGATTGGTTTACCATAAGATCCATTTAAATCAAACGTTCCTGCAGACACAAACTTGATGTTTTTACCTTTTGACACTTTCTTGGCAGGTTTAACTTTGTCAGTTTTAACACTTTGAACTTTGGTGTTATCATTCGATTTTAAGACACTTTGGTTGTTCAGTAGAAGATGAAGATTCATTTGCAGTAGCCATCAGCGCAACTTCAGATTCAGTTTCTTCAGTAGGATCAGACTTTGCACTCCAGTCATAATCTTCAGAATCTTCACTCACATCTTCAACCATTTGTCCATCCCCTTCTTCAGACCAGTCTTCTTAAATTTCAGATACCAGCGCCAAACTTGACGTAAGATCAGAAGTGAATTGTTCTGCATATGCACTCCAATCATAACCGTCTTTTACACTCACTACCAGTGCCTTTGTTTGGTCTTCTGGTTTCTTTCCTTCATCCTTAAGTTCCGGCATGGGAAGACTTTGGTATGGTTTCTGAAAGTAACGTTGATTTCTACTTTGGTAACTTGAAGACTGTTGTGAGCTTTGACCTTGACCTTGATTGCTTGAACTAGCTTGGTCATTGAAATTTTGATTCTTGGGAGCTTTGCATTCTCTTGAGAAATGACCATACTGGTTACAATTAAAACATCTGGCTTTTGATTTGTCAAATCCAACTGGCTTGTTTGCATGAGGTTTATAACTTCGGTTAACATATGCATGCTTTTGTGTTCGATATGCAACCATAACCATTTGCCAATTAAGATCCATTTCCTCAACATCAACTGGATCCATCTCAAAGAAGTCTTGAAGGACCACGTCCATTTGACTAAAATGACTTCCTTGGTATGCTTGAAAACTTGCCATAAACGCTGTAAAAGCAGTTTTGGTCTCGTCATCTTGCAACAGAATATTCATTACATCTTTCACCTTAGCTTGAACATTTGAATTTTGACAGTCTACTTGATTCTTCAGATTCTGATTTTGAACTTGAGCTCTTGGTGGAGATTGAGGTTGAGAATAAGTTGGTGAACTTGGAAAATATGCTGAATCAGTATAGAAACTTGCACCAACAAATAAATCACATCTTCTTCAAACTTCATTGCATCTTGTGCAAGAAAAGCATTCTCCACAGTATTGGCATGATTTACCACATACTTATACTGAGTTTGTGAGCTTGATCTATCAGTATTTCTTGATCCTTCATCGATCTCAACTTCTTCTATTTTTCCAATAAGCAAATCTAATTCCATTGGAAATTTCTCAGTATGTTTCAACAAAGTAACAGTCTGCTTCCATGATGATGGCAAAGCACATAACAATCGATCATTCAAGTCTTGAAGTTCAGTCTTAACTCCGAGGTTTGACATCTCAGTAGTTAAGTGAACAAATCTGTTCATCATCTGGTGCACTGTTTCTCCATTAATATGCTCAAACAATTCCAGTTGTCTTTTCAGCTTTGATTTCTTCAAACTTCTCAATTGCTCTCCTCCTTCACATATCGACTTTAATGCCTTGAAGCATGTATAACCAGTCTGATATGCATCCAATCTAGACAGAACTTGAAGTGGCAGTCCCTTGCACATTAAAGAATAAGCTTTGCTATCATTCTTTACTTTCCTCAAATCTTCTGCTGACAGATTATCTTCTGGATAAGGTTCAGTAGAGTCTTTGGTGTAGGTACTTGCACTGTCTGGAGCAGTCTGAGTTGGAATATGAGGACCCTTTTCAGTTGACTTCCATAGGTCATTGTCAATGGAGCATAAGTGATGTCTCAGTCTGATTGTCCAATTCTTGAAATCTGCACGATTAACAAGTCTAGGAACACGGTTATCAGAATCATCATTAGGAGCCATTTTAACAAATTTTAAAGAAAATATATATTTTTTTTTTGGTTTTTGTTAATTTTTGAAAAGAAATGATTAAAATACTGAAATAAAGACAAGTAATTAAAGACAAGATAAGAAACAAGTATTAAAAACAACTAAAGTGAGTCACACGGCAAAACAGTGAAAATCCTTCTTCAACCGGCTAAACAGTGTCTTTGTTCTTCACCCGGCAGGAAAAAGTCTTTACACGGCTAAACAGTTACACGGCTCAACAGTTGAAATACTTTTGTTCTTCACCCGGATGAACAGTTACCCGGCAACAAGAAAAACTTCACACGGCAATAAATCTTGACCCGGCAGAATCTTGACACGGCAAAAGCTTTGTCCGGCTGAACAGTACTCGATCACACGGCAGTTGTTAATCACCCGGCTACACAGTTGATGATTACCCGGTTGAATTTTCTTAATCACCCGGCGTAACAGTATATTACCCGGCACCACAGTGTTTGATCCGGCTGAACAGTAACACCTTTTAAAGTCAAATTCTTCACCCGACAAGCACAAAATCCTTTATACGGCAAAACAGGACCTAATTTGTTCTCCAATCTAAGTCCAAGGAAATTGTCTAAGTCAAAATAATCACCCGGCAAGTTAATCTTCAACCAAGTTCTTACTGTTCATCATCTTCTTCATGAGAATTTTCTGGGTTTTGTCTAAAACTTGTCCAATTTGTCCAAAATTCACACACAAGCTGTGAAACACTCCGATTAACAATCCCTTATATCAATCAATCTGAAACATGTCCAATTTTTGATGAATTTATGAAAAATTCGATCGAACAGCAGTTTCTTAATTTCTCAGATCTGATGAAATCTGCACAATCGTTGTGTATTGAAGTGATTATGATGCTGAATCACAACTAAAAACACTAACAATTCATTCAGATCATTGTATTTGAGCAATTTTGATATGTTTTTGCTTAAGAACAGCGAAGAACACAGTACCAACAGCTCTGATACCAATTGATAGTTCGAGAGGGAGCGAGCTTGGATCTAGATCTGAGATTGTTTGGTGATGTTGTTTGCGATCAGTGATGCGGAATCTCACTGATCACGTATTGATGCTTGAATTAGCTTAGGAATGATGTTTCTAACACTCCTTCAAGGTTTTCCTACCTTGAATCAAGCTAAATCTCACTCAGATCCGGATTTTTGATGAAGAACACAATAAGTGGGTTTTGAGACAAATTGACAAAATATGGATCGAAATCAACAAATCAGTGATGTTTGATCATGAACGAAGCTTAGGATAGTGATTTCTAACACATCTCAATCATCAATTTCTCAATATCATCAACAATTTCCAGATTTCAATTTTGAGCAGTGAATATGACGAATATGAACAATTTCTTCAAAAACTCAATCAAATCTTCACCAATTGATCTCAAACTTTGCAGTTCTTAACACAAACATGAATCAAAGCTAATGGTAGCTAAAATTCCATCAATAACAACAACAATCAAAGATCACCCAACAGCTCTGATACCAATTGATAGTTCGAGAGGGAGCGAGCTTGGATCTAGATCTGAGATTGTTTGGTGATGTTGTTTGCGATCAGTGATGCGGAATCTCACTGATCACGTATTGATGCTTGAATGTTCATGAAGATCAATGCAAAGTATGATGAAGATTATGATAATATGAATAGGTGAATTGTATTAGATCAATGGAGAGGTTACAATGGATATTCAATGAAATGTAGGCAACTCTCCTAACAAATGACCTAGGTGATGGTATTTATAGTCTATACCATTCACCTTACAATGTAACCTAAAAACGTGCAATTAAGCACAAAACGATTACACAAATATTCTAAGACAAATACAAATTATGAACGTCTTCACCCGTGCTTGCTCGTGATGATGCTCGATATCTTCACTCGCTTATATTTGGAAAGTGACATCTTCAAATAACCCCAACATACTTCTTTACCTAATTAAAAAAACGGGAAATAGAATCTGAATAGCTCCTAAACTTTCATTAACTAACGCTTAACAGATGGAAGCAACTAAAACCCGTAAACATTTTTGTTAGGGCTATTTCCTAGATTAAGATTTACTTTGTATTTTGTTTATAAGTTTGTGTATAGTTTAGGGTCTATTTTGTTATATTCCTTAAACTTGTAATTGTTGCTAAAAGCATGTAGTGAGAGAGTGTGAGGAGAGAGGCTATATCACAATTTCACGTAAGAGAGAGAACTTGTGTGTGTGATTTATTTTCTCCTGCACCTTGTATCACAATACTGCTTTGATCATCAATATACAAAGAGAATTATTAGTATGAATTGTGTTAATGATTAAACTGTGTTTGTGTTTATGTTATTCTGATCATTGAGCGATATTCACGATCCAATTGAACCTATCAATTGGTATCAGAGCTTTTGGTATTGTGTTCTTCGTTGTTCTTAAGCAAAACACTACAATATTGCTCAAATATCATGATCTGAATGAATTGTTGCTGTTTTTTAGTTGTGATTTATCATCGCAATCACTTCTAATTCACAACGATTGTGCAGATTCCATCAGATTATCATCAGATCTGAGGAATTAAGAAGATTGAAAAAGTTACTGTTCGATCGAATTTTGCTCAAATTCATCAAAATTTGATCATGTTTTGGATTGATTGAGATTAGGGATTGATAATCGGACCATTACACAGCTTGTGTGTGAATTTTGAACGAATTGGACAAGTTTTTGACAAAACCCAGAAAATTCTCATGGAGAAGATGATGAACAGTATGAACTTGGTTGAAGATTAACTTGCCGGGTGATAAATTTGACTTAGACAAATTCCTTTGGACTTAGATTTGTGAACAATTAGGTCCTGTGCAGCCGTGTAAAGGATTTTGTGCTAGACGGGTAAAGAATTTGACGAAGAAAAAGTGTTACTGTTCAGCCGGATCAAACACTGTTGTGCCGGGTGATACACTGTTACGCCGGGTGATAAAGAAAATTTCAGCCGGGTGATCAAAGACTGTGTAGCCGGGTAAACAACCTTGCCGTGTGATCGAGAACTGTTCAGCCGGGTAAAGCTTTTTGCCGTGTCAAGATTCAAGCCGGGTCAAGTTTCATTGTCGTGTGAAGTTATTTCTTGTTGCCGTGCAACTGTTCAGCCGGTTAACTGTTCTGCCGGGTCAAGAAGACAAGTTTTACAACTGTTGAGCAGTGTAACTGTTTAGCCGTGTAAAGACTTTTTCTCTGCCGGGTGAAGAACAAAGCCACTGTTTAGCCGGGTGAAGAAGGATTTTCACTGTTCAGCCGTGTGACTCAATTTTAGTTGTTTTTAATACTTGTTTCTTATCTTGTCTTTAATTACTTGTCTTTATTTTAGTATTTTAATCTTTTCTTTTCAAAATTAACAAAAACCAAAAATATGTTCTTTAAAAATCTTAAAAAATTTAAAATGGCTCCTAATGATGATTCTGATAACCGTGTTCCTAGACTTGTTAATCGTGCAGATTTCAAGAATTGGACAATCAGACTGAGACATCACTTATGCTCCATTGACAATGATTTATGGAAGTCAATTGAAAAGGGTCCTCATATTCCAACTCAGACTGCTCCAGACAGTGCAAGTACCTACACCAAAGACTCTACTGAACCTTATCCAGAAGATAATTTGTCAGCAGAAGATTTGAGGAAAGTAAAGAATGATAGCAAGGCTTATTCTTTAATATGCAAAGGACTGCCACTTCAAGTTCTGTCGAGATTGGATGCATATCAGACTGGTTATACATGTTTCAAGGCGCTTAAGTCGATATGTGAAGGAGGAGAACAATTGAGAAGTTTGAAGAAATCAAAGTTAAAAAGGCAATTGGAGTTGTTCGAGCATATTAATGGAGAAACAGTGCATCAGATGATGAACAGGTTTGTTCACTTAACTACTGAGATGTCAAACCTCGGAGTTAAGACTGACCTTCAAGACTTGAATGATCGTTTGTTATGTGCTTTGCCATCATCATGGAAGCAGACTGTTACTTTGTTGAAACATACTGAGAAATTTCCAATGGATTTAGATCTGCTTATTGGAAAGATTGAAGAAGTTGAGATTGATGAAGGATCAAGAAATACTGATAGATCAAGCTCACAAACTCAGTATAAGTATGTGGTAAATCCTGCCAATACTGTGGAGAATGCATTTCTTGCACAAGATGCAATGAAGTTTGAAGAAGAGGGTGATTTATTTGTTGGTGCAAGTTCCTATACTGATTCATCATACTTTCCAAGTTCACCAACTTATTCTCAACCTCAATCTCCACCAAGAGCTCAAGTTCAAAGTCAAAATATGAAATCACAATCACAAAATCAAAGGTCAAATGTTCAAGCCAAGGTGAAAGATGTAATGAACATTCTGTTGCAAGATGACGAGACCAAAACTGCTTTCACAGCATTTATGGCAAGTTTTCAAGCATACCAAGGAAGTCACTTGAGTCAAATGGATGTTGTTCTTCAAGATTTATTTGAGATGGATCCAGTTGACGTTGAGGAGATGGATTTAAACTGGCAGATGGTAATGGTTGCATATAGAACGCAGAAGCATGCATATGTTAACCGAAGTTACAAGCCTCATGCAAACAAAACTGTTGGTTTTGACAAATCAAAGGCCAGATGTTTCAATTGTAACCAGTATGGTCATTTCTCAAGAGAATGCAAAGCTCCCAAGAATCAAAATTTCAATGACCAAGCTAGTTCAAGTAATCAAGGTCAAGGTCAAAGCTCACAACAGTCTTCAAGCTACCAAAGCAGAAATCAACGTTACTTTCAGAAACCATACCAAAGTCTTCCCATGCCTGGGCTAAAAGACGAAGGAAAGAAACCAGAAGATCAAACAAAGGCACTGGTAGTAAGTGTAAAAGATGGTTATGATTGGAGTGCTTATGCAGAACAATTCATATCTGATCTTACATCAAGTTTGGCACTGGTATGTGAAATAGAAGAAGACTGGTCTGAAGAAGGGGATGGAAAAATGATTGAGGATGTAAGTGAAGATTCTGAAGATTATGACTGGAGTGCAAAGTCTGATCCTATTGAAGAATCTGAGTCTGAAGTTGCGCTGATGGCTACTGCCAATGAGTCTTCATCTTCTACTGAACAACCAAAGGTTAGTAATGACTTACCCTCTAACTATGTTCCATTGCCCATAGATGTGAAAGAAAGGTTATGTTCTGAACAATGCATTCAACAAGTAGAACATTATCGAACTCATTCATTTAAAATTGGTGATAAATTAAGCAAACATGAGAAAATTCATGAACAACTTAAAATTGATCACAAAATTGCTGATGAGAAGATTTTGTCACTTAAAGAATCATGGAACAAAACTTTAAAGGAATTGGAACTAGTAACAAAACAACTTGAAGAAATGACAAAGAACTTTGAACAAGAAAAAGTTGCACATGCTGTCACTCAAGTTGAATTAACAAAGGTTAAAAGTTGTAAAACCATGGTCAAACAACTCATTAATGAAAGAGGTAACAAAACCAAAACCGGGTTGGGTTTTACTCATGAACCAATGCCAAATTCAATCACTCAAACCTTACCGGAAAACTTTAATGAATTTGATCATTCACCTGAAAATGAACGTAAATTCAAAGAAATTCAAAGAAGTAAATCCGAGTCCGAAGGATCTGAGGTGTTGATTGAAAGCTTGAAAGAAGAAGATGATGTGACAACTGAAGCTGATGATGAAGCAAGCAACAAGTCTGATAACAAATCAGAGCCTGTTCTGATTCAACTTGTTGAGTATCCGGAACTGAATCCGAAGTCAGAGACAGTGAAGGAAGAAGGTGAGTTTTCAGGATACAATGATCCTGAATATATCAAGTGGAAGAAAGAACAAAAGGCGCAAGTTGCTGATCAGTTGATCAAGAAGCAAGAAGTGAAGAAGGCTGAAGTTTCAACTGCAAAGAAGCAGAAATCGAAAGTAATAACCAATCAATCTGAAACGAAACAGTCAAAAGGCAAAAGTGTCTTAAAATCGAATGATAACACCAAAGTTCAAAGTGTTAAAACTGACAAAGTTAAACCTGTCAAGAAAGTGTCAAAAGGAAAGAACATCAAGTTTGTGTCTGCAGGAACGTTTGATTTGAACGGATCTTATGGTAAACCAATCAATTCTCCAATCAAATCTAACTCTGGTCTGAAAACAGGTTCAGGTCCTAAGTCTTCCGCTGTCAATGATAAGAGAATTGAATCCAAAAAGGTGACCAAACAGAACAATTTAAAATCGAACCAAAGTCCCATGCAATCAAAATCACAAACAAAGTCTCCATAGAAAAGCGTTAATCTAAAACCGAACAACCATGATAATGAATCACGATTTGGTTCAACATCAAGAGTTAACAATCGGCTCTTTAGGATTAGCAAGAAATATTGTGAGATTTGTGATAGATATAATCATGCAACTGCTGAATGTTTCTTTAACAGGTACTGCAGTTTCTGTGACAAAAGAAACCATTCTTCAGAAGAATGTTTTTATAACAAATTTTGTGAAATTTGTGAGAGGAGAAACCATGACACAAAGGATTGTTTCTTTCGATCAAACTCAACAAGAGAAATGACTCCGTTTTCAGATTTTAAAAGAAATAAATCATTTGGTTTTCAAAATATGAATCAAAGTCATTCTCCGGTTTTGAGAAATTTCAATCGAAACAATTCTGTTTCTAACTTTTCATCAAGAAATGTGCAGGTTAACAGTTTTAAGCCAAGAGCTTTGATGGTTAGAAATCAAAAGTTTGAAAATAACCTTGATCCTAAGTTAGAGGAAAGGTTTAGTGCTTTGAGAAGAAAGCAATCAATGCACGCCAATGGGCGAAATAACAGTTTTCAGCATCAAAATCTCTTAAATGAAACAAATTTTCAAAAAGTTCAATATCAACAAGTTACTATTGCAGATAGATTCGGAAAACCCAAGACCGTGTGGGCCTGGGTTGACCAAACTAACTAAGTGATTGTTGAATTGCAGGTACGCCCAAGAAGACCTATCAACTCGTGGTTTGTTGATAGTGGGTGTAGCCGGCATATGACAGGCAACCATGCCTTGCTTCAGGATTTCAAGCTGAAAAATGGTACACACGTTGCATTTGGAGGTGATGCGGGTGGTAAAATCACAGGAGAAGGAACTGTTTCAAATGGGGTCATTAGTTTTGATAAAGTCAACTACTGTGCACAGTTGAACTTTAATTTACTAAGTGTATCTCAAATCTGTGATAAATCTTATTCAACTCTTTTTGATGATTCTTTCTGTTATATTCTTAAACCAGGTTTCAAGATTGACAATGAGTGGGTAGTGGTTAAAGCTCCAAGAGATCGTGATGTATACAAATTGGATATGTCGCAGATTGATGCTGAAACCGAAACAACCTGTCTCATTGCACATGCTTCAAATGATGAGAGTCAGCTTTGGCATAGACGGCTGGGCCATTCAAACTTCAGAAACATGAATCGTTTGGTGACTGGAAATCACGCTGTGGGAATCCCATCGAAGAAATTCTCTACAACTGATCTCTGTCCAGCATGTTTGAAAGGAAAACAGCATCGGATGTCTTTTAAGTCCAAGCAAGAAAACTCCATTTCAAAACCCTTGCAGATGCTACATATGGATCTTTTTGGACCAACAAATGTGCAAAGCATCGGAAAGAAGTCTTACTGTTTTGTCATTATTGACGATTTCACTAGATTTTCTTGGGTTTATTTTTTGCATGCTAAATCTGAAACAGCTGAATTATTAAAAGAATTTATCATCAAAGTTGAAAATCAATTGGAATGCAAAGTTAAAATCTTAAGAAGTGATAATGGAACTGAATTTAAGAACACTAATGTTGATGTATTTTGTGCAGAAAAAGGAATTGCTAGACAATTCAGTGCTCCAAGAACGCCTCAACAAAACGGGGTTGCGGAACGGAAAAACCGGACACTGATTGAAGCAGCAAGATCCATGCTCGCAGATGCCAAAATCCCTATCACTTTTTGGGACGAAGCTATTGCTACTGCGTGTTTTGTACAAAATAGAACATTATTGGTTCAAGATAAACAGAAAACTTCTTATGAGTTGCTATTTGGAAGAAAACCAAATATTTCTTACTTGAAGGCATTTGGTTGTCCTGTATCGATTTTAAATTTGAGTGATCATCTCGGGAAGTTTGAGTCAAAATCTAACGATGGATTTTTCCTTGGTTATTCGTCTGTTTCTAAAGCTTATCGGGTTTTTAATAGCAAAACAAATACTGTTATTGAAACTATTAACGTCAAGTTTTTAGAAAATTCGTTTCCGTTAGTGGCTCATGGTCCCGAATGGTTATTTGATTTAGATTCGTTATCGAAATCTTTCAATTCTAACTTATTTGATTTTTCAGGAAAAACAAACAAAGAATCAGGCGACTTGGGATGCTTTAGTGACGATTCTGATAATGACGATGATGGAAATCTCAGTTCTGAATATCCATTCATGTCTTTTCACAATCCTGATCATGTCAAATCCAGTCAAGCTCCGGGTCCTTCTGGTTCTCATGAAGATCAAGAATCATACAATCTTGAAGAAGATGTGAATCCGCAAGTTTCTTCTAATGATGGTGGATCCGTTCAACATCAACCATCATCCGATCCGAATGTTGAAGTTGTTCCAGAATCATTTGATTACTTCATCAATTCACCGGATCAAGTCCTGAATTTCACACCGCATACTTCTTCCATTCTACAAGATCTACCAAATCTGAATACGTCTAATCTGGAGAGTCAAGTGCAAGGAGGTGACATACCAATTCATCGAATTCACAAGAAACATCCTGTCTCTCAGATTATTGGGCCGTTGAATCAAAGAACTACAAGGAGTCAGACTGAGCAAGCAAATGTCTGTCTTTATTCGTGTTTTCTATCTCAAGTGGTGCCAAAGAACATTTCAGAGGCGTTGCAAGATAACAGTTGGATTGAAGCCATGCAAGAGGAATTACTTCAGTTTCGCAAACAGGAAGTTTGGAAATTAGTGGACTTACCTGAAGGAGAGAATGCTATTGGTACAAGATGGTTGTACAAAAACAAGCCAGACGAACGTGGTATTGTAGTGAGAAACAAAACGAGACTCATTGCACAGGGATACACTCAGGAAGAAGGAATTGATTATGAAGAGGTGTTTGCTCCGGTCGCAAGACTTGAAGCCATACGCGTTTTCCTTGCATATGCTTCCTTCATGAAGTTTAAAGTATTCCAAATGGACGTTAAAGGCGCTTTTCTGTATGGACCGATTACAGATGATGTTTATGTCAGACAACCTCCGGGTTTTGAAGATCCTGACTACCCTCATCGTGTATACAAGTTGAGTAAAGCTCTATACGGTCTACATCAAGCTCCAAGAATCTGGTATGAGACATTATCCAAACATTTACTAGAACATGGATTCACAAGAGGGCAGATTGATCCAACTTTGTTTATGAAGAGGGAGAATGAAGAACTCTTATGTGTTCAAGTTTATGTGGACGATATTATCTTCGGATCGACCAGTGCGTCAATGTGCAAAGAATTTGAGGAAATCATGAAGTGCAGATTCCAGATGAGTTCTATGGGGGAGATTAACTTCTTTCTCGGATTACAGGTGAAACAATCAGCTGACGGAATGTTCATCAATCAATCAAAATTTGTTTAGAAGTTGTTGAAGAAGTTCAAGATGCAAGATTGTCAGACAATTCGAACTCCATCTGATGTGAACTGCAAGATACAGCCGGATTCGAAAGGCAAATCCGTGGATCAAACACTATACAGATCAATGATCGGTTCACTGATGTATCTTACTGCATCAAGGCCAGACATCATGTATGCTGTATGTGTGTGCGCAAGATATCAGTCTGATCCAAAAGAGTCGCACCTTGTTGCTGTGATTTTGGTGGGTGTGCTCTTGACAGGAAATCGACAACTGGTGGATGTCAATTTCTGGGTCCTAGACTAGTTTCTTGGCAATGCATGAAGCAGACCAACGTTTCTGTATCCACAGCTAAAGCAGAGTATATCGCTGCATCTGCAGGATGTTCTCAAGTTTTGTGGCTACAAAACCAATTGCTTGACTACGGGTTTAACTTTCTCAAAACTCCTATATACATAGATAATACTGCTGCTATGTTCATTACCGCTAATCCTGTTCATCACTCAAAAACCAAACATATCGAAATTCGATATCACTTTTTAAGAGACAACTCTGAAAAAGGTTTAATAATTTTGATTAAAGTTCATACCGACAAACAACTGGCAGATCTTTTCACAAAATCATTTTTGTCAAGCCGGTTTGAATTCTTAATTTAATCCATAGGATTAATCAATCATGATTGATTCTATTTTTCGAAAACAAAACAAAAAATCAGAAAAATATAAAAGCCAAAAATATAATAAATTGATGTCAAGTATTGATTCCGTTGTCTCTTAGTTTATGTTTTGCATTGTGTGTGTGCATGAAAAAGAAAAGTAAAAACAAAATATAAAAGCAAAAAGAAAAGAAAATATCATGTCATAAGAATCTATATTGCAAAAGTGAGAAATGATAGTTACACTAGACATTATTTGTTACATCATTTTTAATAAAGACTGATGAATGTTAATTGATGTGCTAGACAGCTCAGGCAATTAGACTGAAAAAGTAAGTTGATTGTTGACAAACATAAACTTAATGATCTCTGTGTTAAGTTCCATCGTTATACATGTCTAGATATATATCTTTTGATACATTGCTTGTGATGATAGTTGTGCATGATCGGGTAACGATGTAGTCTATTCAGTGTGATGAACCGCATCGTGAGCTTCTTTGTTGTGGTACCCACAGACCTGAAGTCTCACACGAAGTCTCTTTTGAGCTTCAAGGTGCAGCAAAAGATTCCCAAAGATGGAACAAAAAGAGTCCCAAATGTGGACCATCACCAAACAAAAATTCCAAAAAGGAATTCAGAAGATTCCCAAGGGGAACGATAGAAAAAAAAAATTCCCAAAGTTGGAATTAAAAAGAAGTCCCAAAGTGGACCAAATCCGAATAGAACCCAGATTCCACACTGTGTATGATTATAAGTGACCAGGTTGTTGTGCAATACGCATTCAGGTAGTGATTAATAAGGAAATATGTTGACATATGTATACATGTGGGTCACATAAGTCATTTTAATCGAACCTTAATTATCATCATGATACTGAAAAAGTAAGTGTGTCAACTCGAGCTTATTGGTATGTTTTCATATCATCACTCAATCAAACATAAGTCAAATGTCTATTCAAAACTTGCAAAACATGTTCAGATAATGTGTGGTATGATCTCACTGCGATATTTTGATTCATTGCATTGCGTATGTTTTTATTTTAATGTGTGTGCTTTGTGTGTGCAGGCATATGGAATCTTTATTGACACATCGACATCCTTGTTAAACTTAAAAATTTCAAGAAATTTCAAGTTTAGGGGGAGAATAATTGGAGAAGAAAAATATTTACAAAAAAATCCAAAAATATTTTTGAATAAGTGTGTTTTGATTGAACAAGACTATGTGGTATGAAAAGCAAAAGTATTGGATGTTTTAAAAACAAACCCAAGGTCTTGTGATGTTTTTTTAAGAAATTGCTTCGGGATATAGAAATATTGGTTGTGCAAAAACATTTTTTTTAAAAAAAAAAAAAAAAAGAAAAATGAATTTAATTGAAGATTTAATGTTATTGACTTGTTTAATGTTGTTGATAATTAATGAGACAAATTCCTTTTAAGGATATCTTGTCTAATTAATGTGTCGAGAATGTTTGCAGGTGCAATAAATGCTGTTGAAAAAGTCAACAGACGAAGAAAATGAAGAAAATTGCTTAAAGTGATATAGCCGGGCAAAGATATCAGACACAACTGTTCTGCCGGGTAATGAACATACTGTTCAGCCGGGTAATGTTGTGATGTTGATACAAGCCGGGTGATTGTGAAAAAAGGTGAAGATATTATGACCACTGTACAGCCGGGCAAAGATCATGTCAAATACAGCCGGGTGAAGGTCATAGATATCAACCGGGTGACAAGTTGTGTTACTATATAGCCGGGTGAAGATATGTTGTCATTATACAGCCGGGTAAAAGAAATCTTATCTTGCCGTGTGAATGTATAACACTGTGTTGCCGGGTAATAGTAAAAGCAACTGTGTTGCCGGGTAATGAAGAAAAGCATGCCGGGTGATATAGAAGACAACTATGTTGCCGTGTGAAGAAGAAAGCATGCCGGGTGAAAGTGAAAGCAACTATGTTGCCGGGTGATGAAGAAAGCAAGCCGGATGAAAGAAAAGCAACTGTGTTGCCGGGTGATGAAGAAAGGTTGCCGGGTGATGTTTTGAAGACTACTATTCTGCCGGGTGATGAATAAAACCCATCAGGTGTAGTTGTTCCTAACCTTTACCCGTCACTACAGTGACTTACCCGTCTCTACAGTGTTTGACCCGTCAAGTGTGTTTCACATGTTGTGACTTGTCCCAACAGTACATGACCCGTCACAACAGTGCATGACACGGATCAACAGTGCTTGACCCGGCAAGGCTTATTGGGCCTCTTATGTTTACCCGTCCCTTTTGTTGACCCGGCACCTCAAGTTTGACCTAAATTTTAACGATATAAAAACCCGCCTCTTCACAAACACTTATCATTTTTCACATTTACTTTCAAGCAAATCCCCTGTACTTAAATCGCTTTGATTATCATATTCAGTCATTGTTTCTGTAACAAGTACAATCGATTGAATAAGGTATTGTCCTTGTGTTTTGTTCTTGATAAACCTGCAAATCGACCGATAAAATGAAAAACGATGATGAACAGTGTTTTTGATCATTGAATCGACACTTTGATTGTGTGTGTTAAAACCAAAATCGAATGTTGTTTTAAGTATTAAATCTGTCGATCATCAACAATCAATCACTCATTTGCACTAAAACACCTTAAAACCAACTGAATCAGTCAAAATTGTTCATAACTGATAAAACCGCCATTGATGAACTTTGAAGCTCTTAAATGTTAAACATCAAAATGATGAAATGTCTGTTTAAAAGTGATTAATACTTGTTAAAACTGAACTAAAACATGATAAACAATTTCATCATACAAATGTCAAATTTGTGCTTAAGTGTTAAACTGTTAAATTGAAAAATGTTGTATAATCATTAAAATTCAAAGTTGTTTTGATCAAAATGATGAAAATCAGTTTGTTAGATCAATTTAGGGTTAAAATGATTATGTGAATGTTTTTCTTCTTAACTTTTGTTCATACACTTATGAAAAATTTGATATGCTTTTAATGAAGAATCTAACACATTTGTCTTGTTATGTTTTGTGTTTGTTTTGACAGATGGAGAATCTAAAGTTTGAGCCCAAACACAATTTGGTGGCATGTCTAGATGAATCTATCCCTGAAACTGATGGTTACAGAGATATGATCAAGTTTATTAAGAGGACAAAGTATGTGTATGCTATGTGTGCCAAACCGGTCATATATGCAAGGCTGATTAAGAGTTTTTGCAGAACATCAGAAGTGATCAGAGATGATAATGGTGTTGCTGTTGTTCGAGGAAATATTGCTAGTGATATGGTGTTGACAGTGTCTGAAGAAGCAATCAGAACTGCCTTGAGAATAGATGATGATGAAGTGGGAATGAATGATGAGTTGACCATGGCTGAGTGTCAATCGTGTTTTGTTAATATGGGTCATCCACCTGTATTTCCAAAGTCACAGTTTTATAGAGCAAAGTTGGGAAAGAAGTTTAAATTGTTGTGTTATGTTGTCCAACAATGCATGTCAAGGAGGAGTGCAGGCTTTGACAATTTCCCATCTGACATAGCATCCCCGATTGTTGCCATAGCTGAGAATAAACCATTCAACATGTCAAGATGGATTATGAATGGATTTGTGTTTAATTTGGTAAAGGGCAAGAGGTTTAAGTATCTCATGTACCCGAGATTCTTACAACTGATGATCAATATTGCCTATCCTATCATCAGAACTGAAGGTTACACTGGAGGTATCTTATACACTGAGGACATGAACGATCTATCTTACAGAAAGATGAGTATCGGAAATATGCCTAGTGTGGAGTTATTTGACTATATGAGAGATATTGTCAATAATGAAGAAGATGTTGAAGGAGTTTACCATCACATATCACATGGTGAGATAGTGAATCCACAGGACCTAGTGGATGAGGTGCCTGATAACTTGTTAGATGATGATGAGTACTTTGCTCGTCATCCAGAGGATGAAAATGAGTCTGAAAATGAAGAAGAAGATGATAGTGATGATGGTGAAAATGGTGACAGTGATAGTAATGATGGTGATGATGATGCGGAATCTGATTCAGAGGAGGCAGAACGTGTTGAAACAGCTGAACCAATGAACTTAGAGTCTGAAAATGTAGAAGTCATTGAGCCTATTGTGATAGAAGAACCTGTTGAGGTTGCTTCTGTTGAAGAAGAAGTAGTCTCTGAAGCTCCAAAGGATATTACTGTTCAGTATGTTAGAAGAAAAAGATCGAAACCAGTAATAGAGTCTGTGATTGTAGAGGAACCGAATGTAATTGAGACTGAAGAGATAGATGTAATTCAGATTGCTCAGGAGGTAATGGCCGAAGCTGAAACTATTACACAGATAGTTGAAGAAGCTGATGCTGGCGTTACTGATCCTATTTCTGCTGATATACCCACCACATCATCACCTATTGCACAAAACATTGAACAAAGTTTGGAGTCTTCACCAAATTTTGTTTTAAGTGTTGAAGAAAATGAGAATGAGAAAAGGATTGCTGAGTTAGAGGAGATGGTACAAAAATTGTTAGAGGCAAATGAAGTGTTGAAGTCTTCGAATGAAAGGAAAAAGAAAAGGTTTGAAGAATTTTGGAATATTGATAATCAGAACTTGAAAACTTTCAAAGAGTTGGATGCAGATCATCTCAAATTGAAGATTGAGCATGATGAATTGAAAGATAAATATGATAGATTGAAAGAGGAGCATGATAATCTGAAGTATGATTATACTGAGTTGAAAGCTGAATGTAATACGTTGGAGGATGAAAAAGAAATGTTGGAAAAATGGTTGGAAGAATCCAAACCGAAGAAATCTGGTTCAACATCTGATAAAGATTTTTCAGATGAAGTTGTTGAAACGACTGAAGCAACTCAAATACCAAAAGTTTATCTGACTAGAGCACGAGGTACTACAAATGTTGGTATAAGGGTGGAATCTCCAATCATCATTCCCGATGAAGCTGTTGCTGAAACTGTCAATACTGACAAAGCTGAGGGAAAAAGGAAGTTAGATGCTATACCAGAGATTATGGGTGATGAAAGCAGTTCGAAAAAGGCAAGGATTGATGAGACAGTGCAGATTGAGCCGATTCAATCTGTAGCTGTAGTTGAAACTAAGATAATTGATGTGATTGTGACAGAAGCTGAAATTGCTGAACCAGTTCAGATTGAGCCGATTCAATCTGAAGCTGCTATTGTTGAAGAAGTGTCTGAAACTGCTGGAATTGTTGAAAAAGTGCCTGAAGTTGATGAAGTAATGGAGAATGTGCCTGAAATTGCACCTGAAGTTGCAAGTCAGTTTGAGCCAGTTCAAACTGACAATGCACCTATGATTGAAGCTTTAGATGATTTGGACGATATAGACTTCACTGAATCTGAAAATGAAGCTGAGCCAGAAACAAATGTTGATCAAGATATTCCAGATGATTTGGATCAAAGATTTGCTTACCTTGAAAACATGAAGTACAATGCTGTGTTTTTGAATGGGCTGACAGTAAGTCAAATCAATGAAGAATATGAAAAGTGTATAATAGCTCAAGACAAAGCTGCTGCTGATAAGAAAGAGTTTGTCGTTGAGATGGGTGAATGGACTCCACTGCAAGAAAGTTTGAATATCGAAGATTTGCCTCCAACTGAATTGTATCACCAAAATCCGGAAGAAATGTCAAGTACAGATATGCGTAGTTGGCTGAGCTCAAGGAATTATCCATATAGGACTCTGAAGAGATTGAAATCTGAGTCACTGAGGAAAATTGTTGTTAGTTTTATGAAGACGGAGAAAATGTACAACCGTATGTTTTATTTAGACTACAACAACCCTCAATACTTCGAGCTGACAAAGAGATACAAAATTCTTGGACCAAAAGAATTACCGGTGATGGCTTTACCTGAAAATGCTCACAAGAAACGACATGAATTGATGGATATGTTTCCAAGTGAAGTCAAATCTTATAACATACCGATGGATGTTCGTGAATCATGGCATAAATCAGCCACAGCAGGTGACGTTGTGAGGTCACTGCTGAGCAAGGGTCAGTCAATAGCTGAACTGCTTGATTCAATGATTGTGCCGGAAAAGAACAAGAAGGTGAAGATTATTGCATGGAAATACGATGAAGTGTTTGATGCTTTTATGATAAAGAGAGTTAATGGTTTATGTGACGTATTTCATTACTACTCTAGCATTTTCAAATTGGAAGTTCAGGATTTGAAAGAGTTGCACAAACTCAGGTTGATAAATCACACGCATGCTGAGCGTGGTGATAAGTGCGCAATGCTGTTAGGTGTCGGGATAGCCAGACCACCGAAGTATCTTGATTTCCGAGGACAACAAGAAGATACTGCTTATGTGCAAGCGAAGAAAGAAAGAAAGAAGAAGAGATTGGTTGTCAGTGAAGATATGTATTTGGAAGAATTTTCGGATGAGTATTTTGATAAGGTGACCAATCCAGGACTGAAAGTGATAGATGGTTCGCAAATGACGAAGCCTATACTTAGAGTTTTCTATAATCAAGAAATGTTTGAATTGAAGCTTGTTAGAAACTTGGAAGATTGGGACAAAGATATGATTACCTTGTTCAGTACCTTTGAGTTGAAGCTGCTACATCCATCCTACATAGATTTTTTGAGAAGTTACAGAATGGAAAAATGTAAAGATAAACTTGCTGAAGCTGATAGAAAATTGTTTGTGGTGATGATAGAAGTCATAGCTGCTGCAACTGAAAAGATTCGAGTGAGGAAGGCACTGCTTAATTCTAATCTCGTGAGGGTTGACATACCAGAGATAGAATTTATGAGAGTATCTGGAAGAGGAATGGAAGTGCAAGTCAAAGGACAGGAGATGCCATTTGAATTTTATGCTAACATTGACTTTGCAGGTTTAAATCTGGATTCTCTAAGACGCATGAATGCCTGCCCAATTCTGACTAACGAGTCCAAGCCGAGACAAGCAAAGATTGCCGAAAAGTTCAAGTCTTGTATAGAAGAAGCATTGAAGGAACAAGAAGAATTTAAAGGAAAAGAGCTGCTGAATGTCAAAGACGAACCAGAAGATTGGTAGAAAGAGATTGATGCTGAACAAGATGAAAAAGATATGAAGATTTTGCTGAAGATTCAAAGATAAATCTTAGGGGGAGTACTGTTAGGGCTATTTCCTAGATTAAGATTTACTTTGTATTTTGTTTATATGTTTGTGTATAGTTTAGGGTCGATTTTGTTATATTCCTTAAACTTGTAAATGTTGCTAAAAGCATGTAGTGAGAGAGTGTGAGGAGAGAGGCTAGATCACAATTTCACGTAAGAGAGAGAACTTGTGTGTGTGATTTATTTTCTCCTGCACCTTGTATCACAATACTGCTTTGATCATCAATATACAAAGAGAATTATTAGTATGAATTGTGTTAATGATTAAACTGTGTTTGTGTTTATGTTATTATGATCATTGAGCGATATTCACGATCCAATTGAACCTATCAATTTTTTCAAAAGCAATTTGATCTGATCAGTATATAATAATCTAAGACATGAGCTTGCAAAACTGGGTAAGATGCCCATATTTATTACATTAGGCAAGTAGCTTACAGTTCAAAGATATGAGCTTGCAAAACTGGGTAAGATGCCTTTTCATATTGAAAACGCATGATCATGAACCTGCAAACAAATAAAACCCCCAATCAAACTAAAGCATTGACAGTGACATGAACACTAAAAATGAATTTGCATCAAAAAGCTTCATCTAGTATCATCATCACAAGTCCTCCACTATGAATTTGCATAATTTATGCTAGTTATCACCAATCCCTTCAAAATTTCCTAGATCCTTGCTTTAAAAAAATTAATCAAAAACTTAAATACTAAAAACAAAAATTAGCAGGTCAGAATTTTTAATCTTGTAACCTAAATGATGAAATTTTTTTTACATTAGTTTTGGCTTGTTAAACAATGGCTCGAAAACACACTGTCAGGTCATTTGGCTCACACAACTCTCATGAGAATGTGAAAAAATATTCAGTAACATTTTGGAAACCCATTTATAAAACAAAATAGATGATATAAATTGATAGACAATTGTTTGTTTAGAATTTGCTTTTGTTTTAAAAGTAACCAAACCCTTGTTGGATTACCATCTCACTGCATAATGTTTACAAAGGGGCGACAACTGATTTATCAAATAAGATTACTGAATACCTAGAGCTGAAAGTCCCAAAAGTATATTAAAATCTACACAATACCAAACCTTTTATGTAAACAAACCAAAGATAAACACAAAACAGCAAATACTCATAAAACCGTAAGCTGGAACCTAAAAAGCAGTAAACAAATAATCATATACATACCTTATGCCACACACCTCTAACCTCTTTTTAGCATCCTACGATGTGAGCCATTCTTTAGAACATCTCGGTTACCAAAGACGTCCTCAATTAGACTCGTTTCCTTGAATTCATAATAAATTTGTTTCCAAGATAAACTTACTAACAACTAATCAACTAACTGAAAAAATTAACCACAAACAACAAGCTCAAAATCAATACATGAACCTGTAGAGAGGTCCTAGTCAACTGTAGCATCCCTGCAAAACAAAAAATGTTAGGGCTTATTTCTGTTAAGATTTACTTTGTACTTTGTTTATACATTTTTTATAGTTTAGGGTTTATTCTGTATTTTCCCTAAATGTATTGTTGCATAAAGCATGTAGTAAGAGAATGTTAGAAAGGGAGTCTAGATCAGATTTACACGTTAGAGAGAGAGTTAACTATGTGTGATTACATTCTTCTTCATTTTGTACTACAACTTTGCTTTGATCATCAATACAAAGAGAATTATTAGTAATGAATTGTGTTGCTGATTGAACTGTTTGTTTGTGTACTTGTTTCTGATCATTGAGCGATATCGATCCAATTGAACCTATCAATTGGTATCAGAGCTGTTGGTATTGTGTTCTTCGCTATTCATCAAGCAAAACACATCAATATTGCTCAAAAATCATGATCTGAATGAATTGTTGCTGTTTTTAGCTGTGATTTATCATCGCAATCACTTCGTTTGACGAAGATGATGAACAGGTTGAAGATTAACTAGCCGGGTGAACAAATTAGGTCCTGTGCAGCCGTGTAAAGGATATTAGACTAGATGGGTAAAGGATTTTCCATGAAAAAGGTTGTACTGTTCAGCCGGATCAAGAACTATTGTGCCGGGTGATAAACTGTTCAGCCGGGTGATTAACATTTTCAGCCGGGTGATTGATAACTGTTTAGCCGGGTAAACAATTTCTCTGACCGGGTGATCAACTGTTTAGCCGGGTAAATCTTATTGCCGTGTCAATTTCTAGCCGGGTCAAGATTGTCTGCCGTGTGAAGTGAAACTGTTCAGCCGGGTAACTGTTCTGCCGGGTAAAGATTACAAGTATTGAAGACTTACAACTGTTAAGCCGGGTCACTATTTAGACGGGTGAAGAATATTCTCAGCCGGGTGAAGAACTGTTCAGCCGGGTGAAGAAGACATTTTCACTGTTCAGCCGTGTGATCCTTTTTCAGCTGTTACAAACCTTGTTATCTTATCTTGTTATTATTTACTTGTCTTTATTTTAGCATTTTAACTATTTCTTTCAAAAATCATTAAAAATACAAAAATATTTTCTTTAAAACTTTTAAAATGGCACCTAATGATGACTCTGACAACCGTGTTCCTAAACTTGTTAACCGTGCAGATTTCAAGAATTGGACGATTAGACTGAAGCATCATCTTTGCTCAATAGACAATGCTCTTTGGAAGTCAATTGATAAGGGTCCTCACATACCTACACAGACAGCTCCGAATAGTGTAAGTACCTACACCAAAGACTCTACTGAACCTTATCCAGAAGATAATCTATCAGCAGAAGACTTAAGAAAAGTGAAGAATGATAGCAAAGCCTACTCTTTGATGTGTAAAGGATTGCCACTACAAGTACTGTCAAGGTTAGATACTTATCAAACGGGCTATACATTGTTCAAAGCCTTGAAGTCAATCTGTGAAGGAGGTGAACAACTTAGAAGTCTCAAGAAACAAAAGCTGAAGAGACAATTGGAGTTATTTGAACACATTGCTGGAGAGTCTGTGCACCAGATGATGAATAGGTTTGTTCATCTGACTACTGAAATGACCAATGTGGGTGCGAAGACAGATCTCCAAGACCTGAATGACAGATTATTATGTGCTCTTCCATCATCATGGAAACAGACTGTGACACTACTGAAGCATACTGAAAAGTTTCCGATGGATTTGGATCTGCTCATTGCAAAGATAGAGGAAGTAGAGATTGATGAAAGTTCTAGAAATACTGATAGAACTGGGTCACATGCACAGTACAAGTTTATTGTGAATCCTGCTAACACTGTGGAGAATGCCTTTCTGGCTCAAGAATCTGCAAAGATTGATGATGAGGGTGATCTATTTTTCGGTGCAAGTTTTTATACTGATTCTTCATACATCCCAAACTCACCAACTTATTCTCAACCTCAATCTCCACCAAGATCTCAAAGTCAAAGTCAGAATCACTCAGAAAAACAGAGTAATATCGTGCAAGCCAATGTAAAAGATGTGATGAACATCTTGTTACAAGATGATGAGACAAAAGGTGCAGTTACAGCTTTTATGGCAAGCTTTCAAGCATATCAAGGAAGTCACTTGAGTCAAATGGACGTTGTACTTCAAGATTTATTTGAAATGGATCCTGACGATGTTGAGGAAATGGATTTGAATTGGCAAATGGTGATGGTTGCATATCGAACGCAGAAACATGCATATGTTAACCGAAGCTACAAGCCTCATGCAAACAAGACCGTTGGTTTTGATAAGTCGAAGGCCAGATGTTTCAACTGTAACTGCTATGGTCATTTTTCGAGGGAATGCAAGGCTCCTAAGAATCAGAACTACAATGATCAAGCCAGTTCAAGTGGATAGAATCAAGGTCAAAATCAAAGCTCACAACAGTCTTCAAGCTATCAAAACAGGAATCAACGCTTCATGCAAAAACCATATCAAAGCCTGCCCATGCCGGAATTGAAGGATGAAGGCAAGAAACCAGAAGATCAAACTAAAGCACTGGTGGTTAGTGTGAAAGACGGATACGATTGGAGTGCGTATGCAGAACAATTCACATCTGATCTTACTTCCAGTTTGGCGTTAGTTTGTGAAATCGAGGAAGATTGGTCTAAAGAAGGAGATGGTAAAGTGACTGATGATGTGAGTGAAGATTCTGAGGATTACGATTGGAGTGCAAAAGCAGATCCTATTGAAGAAGCTGAACCAGGAGTTGCACTGATGGCTACATCCAATGAGTCTTCATCATCTACTGAACAACCAAAGGTTAGTACTGAATTACCCCCTAATTATGTACCTTTGCCTGATGATGTTAGAGGTAGGTTATGTTCTGAACAATGCATTCAACAAGTAGAACATTATCGTACTCATTCTTTTAAAATTGTTGATAAATTAAGCAAACATGAAAAAATTCATGAACAACTTAAAATTGATCACAAAATTTCTGATGAGAAGATATTGTCACTTAAAGAATCTTGGAACAAAACCTTGAAAGAATTGGAACTTGTGACCAAACAACTTGAAGAAATGACAAAGAATTTCGAACAAGAAAAGGTTGCTCATGCTGTTACTCAAGTTGAATTAACAAAGGTAAAAAGTTGTAAAACAATGGTAAAACAACTTGTGAGTGAAAGAGGTAACAAAAGCAAACTAGGATTAGGTTTCACTCATGAACCAATGCCTAAATCAATCACACAAACTTTACCTGAAAACTTCAATGAATTTGATCATTCACCTGAAAATGAACGAAAATTCAAAGAAATTCAAAGAAGTAAATCCGAATCCGAAGTATCTGAAGTGTTGATTGAATGCTTAAAAGAAGATGACGCTGTATCAGTTGAAGCTGATGATAAAGCTAGCAACAAATCTGATCTCATTCTGATTCAACTTGTTGAATATCCGGAACTGAATCCAAAGCCAGAAGAAACGGTGAAGGATGAAGCTGAATTTTCAGGATACAATGATCCAGAATACATCAGATGGAAGAATGAACAGAAGGCGAAAGTTGCTGATCAACTGATCAAGAAGAAAGAAGTGAAACAGGCTGAAGTTTCTAAAGGAAAGGCGCAGAAATCGAAATTAACAGTCAATCAATCTGAAACAAAACAGTCAAAAGGTAAAAGTGTCATAAAATCGAATGACAACACCAAAGCTCAAACTGTTAAAACTGACAATGTCAAACCTGTCAAGAAGAAAGTGTCAAAAGGTAAAACAATCAAGTTTGTATCTGCAGGAACTTTCGATATGAACGGATCTTATGGTAACCAAATCAATTCTTCAATCAAATCTAACTCTGGTCTGAAAACAGGTTCAGGTCCTAAGTCTTCCGCTGTCAATGATAAAAGAATTGAACCAAAGAAGGTAACCAAACAAGATGGTTTAAAATCGAACCAAGTTCCCAAGAAATCGAAACTTGATCTCAAACAATCACAGTCACAATCAAAATCTCCACAAAAGAATCAAGTTAACTTAAAACCGAACAAAATTGATAATGAATCACGAGTGGGTTCAACATCAAAAGTTAACAATCGGCTCTTTAGGCTTAGCAAGAAACATTGTGAGATTTGTGATCATTATAATCATGCTATTGCTGAATGTTTCTTTAACAGGTACTGCAGTTACCGTGACAAAAGAAATCATTCTTTAGAGGAATGTTTTTATAACAAATTTTGTGATATCTGTGAAAGAAGAAACCATGACACAAAAGATTGTTTCTTTCGGAAAAACTCATCAAGAGAAATGACTCTGTTTCCAAATTTTCAAAGTAATCAATCATTTGGTTTTCAAAATGTTAACCAAAGTCATTCTCCTGTTTTGAGAAATTTCAATCGAAACAATTCTGGTTTTAATAACTTTTCTTCAAGAAATGTGCAGGTTAACAGTTTTAAGCCGAGAGCTTTGATGGTAAGAAATCAGAAATTTGAAAATAACCTTGATCCTAAGTTAGGGGAAAGGTTTAATGCTTTAAGAAGAAAGCAAGCAAATCAAGCCATTGGGAGAAACAGTTTTCAACCAAATCTCTCAAATGAAACAAATTTTCAAAATCTTCATTATCAACAAGTTACTGTTGCAGATAGATTCGGAAAACCCAAGACCATGTGGGCCTGGGTTGACCAAACTAACTAAGTGATTGTTGAAATGCAGGTACGCCCTCGAAGACCTATCAACTCATGGTTTGTTGATAGTGGGTGTAGCCGGCATATGACAGGCAACCATGCCTTGCTTCAAGATTTTAAGCTAAAGAATGGTACACATGTTGCATTTGGAGGAGATGTTGGTGGTAAAATAACTGGAGAAAGAACCGTGTCAAATGGGGTCATTAGCTTTGATAAAGTCAACTACTGTGCACAGTTGAACTTTAATTTGCTAAGTGTATCTCAAATTTGTGACAAATCTTATTCAACATTATTTGATGATTCTTTTTGTTACATACTCAAACCAGGTTTCAAGATTGACAATGAGTGGGTGGTAGTTAAAGCTCCAAGAGATCGTGATGTATACAAGCTTGATATGTCGCAGATTGATGCTGAAACCGAAACTACTTGTCTCATTGCACATGCTTCAAATGATGAGAGTCAGCTATGGCATAGACGGCTGGGCCATTCAAACTTCAGAAACATGAATTGACTGGTGACTGGAAATCATGCTGTGGGAATACCGTCAAAGAAGTTCTCTACAACTGATCTCTGTCCAGCATGTTTGAAAGGAAAACAGCACAGAATGTCTTTTAAGTCCAAGCCAGAAAACTCCATTTCAAAACCCTTGCAGATGCTACATATGGATCTTTTCGGACTAACAAATGTTCAAAGCATCGGAAAGAAGTCTTATTGTTTTGTCATCATTGATGATTTTACTAGATTTTCTTGGGTTTATTTCTTGCATGTTAAATCTGAAACTGCTGAGCTGTTAAAAGAATTCATTATCAAAGTTGAAAATCAGTTGGATTGTAAAGTAAAAATCTTGAGAAGTGATAATGGAACCGAGTTTAAGAACGCTAATGTTGATTTGTTTTGTGCAGGAAAAGGAATTGCGCGACAATTTAGTGCTCCAAGAACGCCTCAACAAAACGGGGTTGCAGAACGGAAAAATCGAACACTGATTGAAGCAGCAAGATCCATGCTCGCAGATGCCAAAATCCCTATCACATTCTGGGACGAAGCTATTGCTACTGTGTTTTGTACAAAACAGGATATTATTGGTTCAGGATAAAAATAAAACATCTTATGAGTTATTGTTTGGAAGAAAACCGAATATTTCTTACTTGAAAGCATTTGGTTGTCCTGTATCGATTCTAAATTTAAGTGATCATCTCGGAAAATTTGAGTCAAAATCTGACGATGGATTTTTCCTTGGTTATTCGTCTGTTTCTAAAGCTTATCGGGTTTTTAATAGCAAAACTAACACTGTTATTGAAACTATTAACGTAAAGTTTATAGAAAATTCGTTTCCGTTAGTGGCTCATGGTCCCGAATGGTTATTTGATTTAGATTCGTTATCAAAATCTTTCAATTCTAACTTGTTTGATTTTTCAGGAAAATCAAGAAAAGAATCAGGAGACTTGGGATGTTTCAGTGATGATTCGGATAATGACGATGATAGCAATCTCAATTCTGAGTATCCGTTCATGTCATTTCATAATCCTGATCATGAAGTATCCAGTCAAGCTCAGGGTCCTTCTGGTTCTCAAGAAGATCAAGAATCAAACATTCTTGGTGATGATGTGAATCCACAAAATTCTCCTAATGATGGTGGATCTGTTCAAAATCAACCATCATCAGATCCGAATGTTGAAGTTATTCCAGAATCTTTTGACTACTTCATCAATTCAGCAGAACAAGTTCCTAATTTCACTCCGCATGTGTCTACAATTCTGCAAGATTTACCGAATCTGAATCAGTCTAATCTGGAGACGCAAGTTCAAGGAGATTCAATTCTGACTCATCGAGTACACAGGAATCATCCTTTATCTCAGATTATAGGGCCTTTGAATCAGAGAACTATGAGAAATCAAACAGAACATGCAAACGTTTGTCTTTATTCATGTTTTCTATCTCAAGTGGTGCCGAAGAACATTTCAGAAGCATTACAAGATAACAGTTGGATTGAAGCCATGCAAGATGAGTTACTTCAATTTCGCAAACAAGAGGTTTGGAAATTAGTGGACTTACCTGAAGGAGAAAATGCGATTGGCACAAGATGGTTGTATAAGAACAAGCCAGATGAACGTGGCATTGTTGTGAGAAATAAAGCCAGACTTATTGCACAAGGTTACACTCAAGAAGAAGGTATTGACTATGAAGAAGTGTTTGCTCGGGTCGCTCGACTTGAAGCTATTCGCGTTTTTCTAGCGTATGCCTCTTTCATGAAGTTCAAAGTGTTTCAAATGGACGTTAAAGGCGCTTTTCAGTATGGACCAATTACCGATGATGTATATGTCAGACAACCTCCGGGTTTTGAAGATCCTGAGTATCCACATCGTGTATACAAATTAAGCAAAGCCTTATATGGTCTAAATCAAGCTCCAAGGATTTGTTAAGAGACGTTATCTAAACATTTCCTGGAACATGGATTCATAAGAGGTCAGATTGATACAACTTTATTTATGAAGCGGGAAAATGAAGATCTTTTATGTGTTCAAGTGTATGTGGATGATATCATCTTTGGATTTGTAAAGAATTTGAAGAAATCATGAAGTCAAGATTTCAGATGAGTTCGGTGGGGGAGATTAATTTCTTTCTCGGATTGCAAGTAAAACAGTCAGCAGACGGAATTTTTATCAACCAATCAAAGTTTGTTGAGAAGTTGCTGAAAAAGTTCAAGATGCAAGATTTTCAGACTATTCGAACGCCATCTGATGTGAATTGCAAGATACAGCCGAATCCGAAAGTCAAATCCGTTGATCAAACACTGTACAGATCAATGATTGGTTCACTGATGTATCTTACTGCATCAAGGCCAGACATTATGTATGTTGTATGTGTGTGTGCAAGATATCAGTCTGATCCGAAAGAGTCGCACCTGGTTGCTGTTAAACGTATTTTCAGATACCTTAAAGGGAAACCGAATCTCGGGTTATGGTATCCTTATGAAGGCAATTTTGAATTATATAGTTATTCTAATAGTGACTTTGGTGGATCTGCTCTTGACAGGAAATCGACTACGGGTGGATGTCAATTTCTGGGTCCTAGACTTGTTTCTTGGCAATGCAAAAAGCAGACCAAGGTTTCTGTATCCACTGCTGAAGCAGAGTATATCGCTGCATCTGCAGGATGTTCTCAAGTTTTGTGGTTACAAAACCAATTGCTTGACTACGGGTTTAACTTTCTCAAAACACCTATTTACATAGACAATACTGCTGCTATGTTCATTACTGCTAATCCTGTTCAACACTCAAAAACCAAACATATCGAAATTCGATATCACTTTCTCAGAGACAACTCTGAAAAAGGTTTAATAATTTTGATTAAAGTTCATACCGACAAACAACTGGCAGATCTTTTCACAAAATCTTTTTGTCAGGGCGCTTTGAATTCTTAATTCAATCCATAGGGTTAATCAACCATGATTAATTCTAATTTTTGAGAAATCAAACAAAAATCAGAAAATCTGAAAGTCAAAAATATAATAAGTCGATGTCAAGTATTGATTCCTTTGTCTTTTATTTTATTGTTTTGCATTGTGAGTGTGCATGAAAAAGAAAAAGCAAACACAAAGAATATAAAAGCAAAAAGAAAAAGAAAATATCATGTCATAAGAATCTATATTGCAAAAAGTGAGAAATGATAGTACACTAGACATTATTTGTTTCATCATTTTTTTTTAATAAAGACTGATGAATGTTAATTGATGTGCGAGACAGCTCAGGCAATTAGACTGAAAAACTAAGTTCATTGTTGACAAATCTAAATTCAATGGTCTTTGTGTTAAGTTCCTTTGCTATACATGTCTAGATATATATCTTTTGATGCATTGCTTGTGATGATAGTTGTACATGATCGGGTAACGATGCAGTCTATTTAGTGTGATGAACCGCATCGTGAGCTTCTTTGTTGTGGTACCCACAGACCTGAAGTCTCATACGAAGTCTCTTTTGAGCTTCAAGGTGCAGCAAAAGATTCCCAAAGATGGAACAAAAAGAGTCCCAAATGTTGACCATCACCAAACAAAAATTCCAAAAAGGAATTCAGAAGATTCCCAAGGGGAATGATAGGAAATTAAAATTCCAAAATGGAATCAAAAGAAGTCCCAAAGTGGTCCAAATCCGAATAGAACCCAGATTCCACACTGTTTATGATTGTAAGTGACCAGGTTTTTGTGCAATATGCATTCAGGTAGTGGTTGATAAGAAAATATGTTGACATATGTATACATGTGGGTCATATAAGTCATTTTAATCGAACCTTAATCTGATCATGATACTGAAAAAGTAAGTGTGTCAACTAGAGCTAATTGGTATGTTTTCATATCATCACTCAATCACCCATAAGTCAAATGTCTATTCAAAACTTGCAAAACATGTTCAGATAATGTGTGGTATGATCTCACTGCGATATTTTGATTCATTGCATTGCATATGTCTTTATTTTAATGTGTGTGCTTTGTGTGTGCAGGCATATGGAATCTTTATTGACACATCGACATCCTTGTTAAACTTAAAAATTTCAAGAAATTTCAAGTTTAGGGGGAGAATAATTGGAGAAGAAAAATATTTACAAAAAAATCCAAAAATATTTTTGAATAAGTGTGTTTTGATTGAACAAGACTATGTGGTATGAAAAGCAAAAGTATTGGATGTTTTAAAAACAAACCCAAGGTCTTGTGATGTTTTTTTAAGAAATTGCTTCGGGATATAGAAATATTGGTTGTGCAAAAACATTTTTGTGAGAAAATTCAAAGAAAAAGAAAAAGGGATTTATTTGAATTAATTTGTTGCTCTAAATAATATTTTTTGATAATTAATGTGACAAACCCTAATTAGGATGTCTTGTCTAACTAATATGTCGAGAATGTTTGCAGGTGCAATAAATGCAGTTGAAAAGTCAACAGACGGAGAAAAATGAAAAATTGTCAAAGTGTTGTTGCCGGGTGAAGATATCATAAACAACTATTTAGCCGGGTAATGAAGACACTATTCAGCCGGGTAAAGTAGTGATGTCTGATATGAGCCGGGTGATTGTGTGGAAGAAGGCAGCCGAGTGAAAGAACAAATGAAGCCGGGTGACAAGTTGTGTGTTACTATACAGCCGGGTGATGAAGTGTTGATACTGTACAGCCGGGTAAAAGAATGAAGTCTTTATCTAGCCGTGTAAGTGAAGAACACTGTGCAGCAGGGTAAGTATGACAACTGTGTTGCCGGGTGATGAAGAGAAGCTGTTTCTTTACAGCCGGGTGATGAAGAATATCACTATGCAGCCGGGTAATGAACAAAAAGTCATTGTGCAAGCCAGGTGATACTATGCAGCCGGGTGATGAGTAAAATCAAAACAGGTGTAGTTGTTCCTAACTCTGACCCGTCTCTACAGTGCTTTACCCGTCTCTACAGTGACTGACCCGTCCAAGTATTTTTGCATGTTTTATGTTGACCCGTCCCATGTTGTGACTCGTCCCAAGTACTTGACCCGTCTCAATAGTGTTTGACGCGGCTCAACAGTGCAGGACCCGTCCAGGCTTATTGGGCCAGAATTGTTTACCCGTCCCAATTGTTTACCCGTCCCATTAAGTTTGACCTAATTTTTCAATCATATAAATACCCGCTTTTTCACAACACTTATCATTTTTCACCAAGTTTTTCAAGCAAAATCCTCTGTACCTTCAATCTTTGATTATCATATTCAATCGATTGTTCTATAACAAGTTATATTCATTGAATAAGGTATATTGAACATGATTCGACCTTGATAAACCTGCTAAATGATCGTTAAAACGAAAAATGATGATGAACAGTGTTTAGACTAATGAATCGACACTTTGATTTTGTGTGTTAAAACTGAAATCGAATGTTGTTCTAGGTGTAAAAACTGCCGATCATCAACAATCAATCATTAATTTGCATCAAATTATTTAAAATCAACTGAATCAACTAAAATTTCTTCATAACTGCCGATCATTAACAACTGCTGAATGTCAAGCTTGTTTCATTAATATGGGTCATCCTCCCATATTTCCTAAGCAACAGTTTGTTAGAGCCAGACTTGGGAAGAAGTGGAAATTGCTCTGTTATGTGATACAACAATGCATGTCCAGAAGGATTGCTGGGCTTGATAACTTCCCTTCTGACATTGCATCCCCAATTGTTGCTATTGCTGAAAACAAGCCTTTTAACATGTCGAAGTGGATTATGAAAGGGTTTGTATTCAATCTTGTGAAAGGCAAAAGGTTCAAGTTTCTCATGTATCCGAGATTCTTGCAACTCATGATCAATGTTGCTTATCCTATCATCAGAGAAGAAGGTTTTGCTGGAGGAATTTTATACACTGAGGACATGAACGATCTATCATATAGGAAGATGAGTATAGGCAGTGTAGAAAATGTTGAAATGTTTGAGTATATGAGAGATATATCAAACAATGATGAAGATATTGAAGTGGTATATCATCATATATCACATGGAGAGATTGCTAATCCATCAGATTTAGTTGATGAGGTGCCTGACAATTTATTGGATGATGATGAGTACTTTGCTCGACATCCAGAAGAGGAAGATGATAATGAGAACGAAGAAGAAGAGGATGATGAATCTGATGAGGATGATAGTGAAAGTGATGATAGTAGTGATAATGATAGTGGGAATGATGGAAATGATGATGATGCTGAATCAGATACTGAGGAGACAGAAAATGTTGAGGTTGATGAACCAACTGAGATGGAGACAGAGAATGTTGAGGTTATAGAACCGATGGTGACTGATGAACCTGTTGAGGTTGAGAAAGTAGTAGAAGAGATTGTTGTTGAAGTTTCTAAGGAGATCACAGTGCAGTATGTTAGATCACGAAGATCAAAACCTGTGGTTGATCCTATTGTTGTGGAGGAACCGAGTATAATTGAAGAGGTAAATGTGCCTGAGTTAGTGGACATTGTTAAAATTGCTCAAGAAGTTGCAGCTGAAGTGGAGACTATGGCACAGACAGTCGATGATACTGAGGACTGTATGATAGTTACTGCACCAGTTGATATTGCCACATCCTCCAAAGCAGCTGAAAATATTGATGAACCAAAGGAGTCTTCACCTAAGGTTGCATCTGATGTTGATTTGAATGAAGAAGAAGACAAAGTTTTTCATTTAGAAAGGATGGTAGCCAAACTCTTAGATGCTAATGCACAATTGAAAGCATCTAATGAAAAAAGAAGAAGAGATTAGAAGAGTTTTGGGCTACTCATCAGAAGAACTTAGAAACTATTAAGTCATTAGATGTGGATCATGAAAAGTTGAAAGATGAGCATGAAAAATTGAAGGCTGATTATGAAGAGTTGCAGGCAGAGTGCAACACTTTACGTGCAGCAAAGGAAGTGTTGGAAAAGTGGATAAAAGAAGGGGAGGCTGTGAGTTCAGAATCAGACAAAGATTTTACTGTTGATGAAGATGTTGGAGTGTCTGATACTCCTAGGGACGTCGCAGTCTATCAAACAAGATCACAACGATCTAAGACTGTGACAGAACCAACTATAGAATCTGTCCCTATTCCCGATGAAGCTGTTGCTACTGTCAATCTTGACAAAGCTGAGGGAAAACGTAAATTGGATGTTGTGCCTGAAATAGTCAAAGAAGATGAAGTTACTAAGAAAGCTAGAATGAAAGAAACAGTTCAGATTGGGCCGATTCAATCTGAATCTGTAATTGAAACTGAAGTATCTAAGGTAGCAAAGGTAGATGAGACTGTGAAGGATATTGAAACTGATAAAACAGTTCAGATTGAGCCGATTCAATCTGAGTCTGTAGTGGCAAGTGAAGTGCCAGAGGTGGTTGGAGTAACTGAGAATGTGCAAGTTGCTACTGAAGAAGCATTTCAGTTTGAGCCGGTTCAAACTGAAACTGCACCGATGATAGAGGCACTGGATGATTTGGATGACATAGATTTTACTGATTCTGAGCCTGAAGCTAATCCTGACGATGAAATTCCTGTTGATCTTCCAGAACGATTTGCCTATTTAGATAAGATGAAATATAATCCAGTGTATTTGAATGGACTTACTGTCAGTCAAATCAATGAAGAGTATGAGAAGTGTCTGAATGCTCAAGACAAGGTAACGGTTGATGATAAAGAATTTGTAGTAGAAATGGGTGAATGGACCCCTCTACAAGAGAGCCTGAATATTGATGATCTTCCTCCGGAAGAACTATATCATCAAGATCCAGAGGAGATGTCAGTCAGAAACATGCGTGAATGGCTTAGTTCGAGGAACTATCCATACAAGACTCTGAAGAGATTGAAACGAGAATCATTAAAGAAGATAGTGGTGAGCTTTATGAAGACTGAGAAAATGCATAACCGTATGTTTTTCTTGGATTATCACAATCTGCAGTATTATGAGTTGACCAAGAGATTCAGAGTGCTTGAACCCAAAGAGATACCTTTGATGGCTTTACCAGTTGATGCACATAAGAATAGGAAGGAGCTGATAGACATGTTTCCGAGCGAAATGAAATCTTACAACATTCCGATGGATGTACGAGAATCATGGCATAAGTCTGCCACAGCAGGTGATGTCGTCAGATCACTGCTGAGTAAGGGCCAATCTGTTGCTGAATTATTAGATTAGATGATCGTGCCGGAAAAATCCAAGAATGTTAAAATTATTGCTTGGAAATATGATGAAGTGTATGATGCGTTTTTGATAAAGAGAGTTAATGGTCTGTGCGATGTTTACCATTACTACTCAAGTATATTCAAGCTGCAAGTGCAAGATTTGAAGGAACTGCACAAACTGAGATTGATTAATCACACGCATGGTGAGCGTGGTGATAAATGTGCGATGTTACTAGATGCTGGGATGAGCCGTTTGCCGAAGTTTTTGGAGTTTAGAGGACAACAAGAAGACAGTGAGTATGTACAGATGAAGAAGAAGAGAAAAGTGAAGAAGTTGGTTGTGCGAGATATGTATTTGGAAGAGTTCTCAGATAAATACTTTGATAAAATCACAGATCCGGGATTGAAAGCGATCGATGGTTCTCAAGCAACAAAGCCCATTTTGAAGGTATTTTACAATCAAGAGACTTTTGAGCTGAAATTGGTTCGTAATTTGGATGACTGGGATCAGGACATGATTACCTTGTTTAGTACGTTTGAGCTTAAACTACTACATCCATCTTACATTGACTTTCTCCGAAACTACAAGATGGAAAAGTTGAAAGATCCGGTTGCAGAAGAAGATCGAAGATTGTTTGTTATTATGATTGAGGTGATTGGGGCTGCCACTGAGAAAATCCGATTAAGGAAGGCATTACTTAATGCTAACCTTGTGAAGATTGATATACCGGAGATCGAGTACATGAGGGTGACGTCCAAGGGTACATTGGAAGTGAAAGTCATAGGAAGGAAGAAACCGCACGTGTTTTATGCTAACTTTGACTTTGCAGGTATTAACTTGGACTCGCTGAAAAGAATGAAGGATTATGATATTTTGACGAATGAATCAAAGCCGAGACAAGCCAAGATTGCTGAGAAGTTCAAGTCTTGTATTGAGGAGGCTTTAAAAGAACAAGAAGAATACAAAGGAAAGCAGTTGCTGGATGTTAAAGACGAACCTGAAGATTGGTGAGAGATTGAAGCTGAAAGAGCAAATCTTGAAAACTAAAGATTTTTGAAGTTCAAAGATAAATCTTAGGGGGAGTACTGTTAGGGCTTATTTCTGTTAAGATTTACTTTGTACTTTGTTTATACATTTTGTATAGTTTAGGGTTTATTCTGTGTTTTCCCTAAATGTATTGTTGCATAAAGCATGTAGTAAGAGAATGTTAGAAAGGGAGTCTAGATCACAATTACACGTTAGAGAGAGAGTTAACTGTGTGTGATTACATTCTCCTGCATTTTGTACTACAACTTTGCTTTGATCATCAATATAAAGAGAATTATTAGTAATGAATTGTGTTGCTGATTGAACTGTTTGTTTGTGTACTTATTTCATTCTGATCATTGAGCGATATCGATCCAATTGAACCTATCAATAAAATATTCTCAAATCGAGCAAACCTTTAACCTAGATTGTATCACTGGTAAATTAGAGTTGAAGTAAACTACAGCACATACGCGAACCTGAATAAAACCCTAAATTAGCTCCTGGGTTTAGAGTTAAGAACGAAACCGCCTGGGTTTGGAGTGTCGCATTAAGAAAGAAACAGAATAAAACCCTAAATTAGCTCCATCTCGTGCCATTAGATTTGGAGTTAGCTTCAAACGATGCAATTTTAGAATCACAAAGATGCGATAGGCAGGAGAAAGAAACCGCCTGGGTTTGGAGTGTCACCATCTCTAAGCCTTAAATCTATGTCGTGAAGAGAAGCACAAAGATGCGGTGAGTAGGAGGTTCACTGCGTCAGAACCCTATAACAACCATTAAATATGACACCACCTGAACCCTAACCAACCACATTCATAAGAACTAATCGGATCTCAGACCTCTCTAGTTAGGGTTGTGACCGATGAAGTTTAAAATAGTGTTGTGACATGTTGAGGTGTAGAAGAAGCAGAGAAGAACAAAGCCACAAACCGATCAGAGAAGATTTTGAGTCGATTTAGTGATGACTGTGTTAATGGTTGCGTCGGAGGTGAGGAAGTGATGAAGATCGAAACATGGTAAACAGATTGAGATGAGTGATTGAAGGTGAAGATGGATGAACAGCAGATGAAGATTTGGGAGGCGGGTTGAATGGATACAACCCTAGAACATACAATAGGTCATGCTTTTATAGTGTTGAATTTTATGGAAAATGTTCAATTACCATTTTGCCCATGTAATTCTCTTATTAAGGTAGTATAGAGAGGACACCTTACAACTCCTAACAACACCGAACAAAACCTTAAAACTCCATAATAAACCTAATGAATTTGTCAAAGTCCTTTGAACATCGTACGACAACTCAGGACATGTTACGACTCAGTGTGCGACATTAGCAACATGAAAAGCACGTTAGAATAATTAAGGACGCTTTACAACTCCTATGAACATCCTACATCACCGTACGAAACTTTAAAACTCCATAATACACCTAATAAATTTGTCCGAGTCCTTTGAACGTCCTACGCCAACTTAAGACATCTTAAGACTCTTTATGCCATATTAGCACTTTGAAAAGCACGTTAGTATAATGTTGGACTCTTGACAACTCCTAACAACACGTTACAACACCGTACGAAATTATAAAACTCCAAAAAAAACCTAATGAATTCCTCCGAGTCATTTAAACATCGTACGAAAACTTAGAATATCATACGACTATGTATGTCACATTAGCACCTTGAAAAGCATGTTGGTAAAAAGTACGAAACCTCACAAATCCTAACAACACATTATAATACCGTACGTAAAATAAAAATACTCCATAATAAACCTAATGAATTCATCCGAGTCCTTTGAACATCGTACGACAACTTAGGACATCTTACGGCTCTGTATGCACATTAGCACCTTGAAAAGAACGTTAGTATAATATAGGACACCTTACAACTCCTAACAACACCGAACAAAACCTTAAAACTCCATAATAAACCTAATGAATTTGTTAAAGTTCTTTGAACATCGTACGACAACTCAGGACATGTTACGACTCAGTATGCGACATTAGCAACATGAAAAGCACGTTAGAATAACTAAGGAAGCATTACAACTCCTAAGAACATCTTACATCACCATACGAAACTTTAAAACTCAATAATACACCTAATGAATTCGTCCGAGTCCTTTGAATGTCATACGCCAACTTAAGACATCTTACGACTCTTTATGCCATATTAGCACTTTTAAAAGCATGTTAGTATAATGTTGGAATCTTTAAATCTCCTAACAACACCGTACGAAATTATAAAACTCCAAAAAAAACCTAATGAATTCCTCCGAGTCATTTAAACATCGTACGAACACTTAGAAAATCTTACGACTCTGTATGTCACATTAGCACCTTGAAAAGCATGTTGGTAAAAAGTACGAAACCTCACAAATCCTAACAACACATTATAATACCGTATGTAAAATAAAAATACTCCATAATAAACCTAATGAATTCATTCGAGTCCTTTGAACATCGTACGACAACTTAAGACATCTTACGGCTCTGTATGCACATTAGCACCTTGAAAATAACGTTAGTATAATATAGGACACCTTACAACTCCTAACAACACCGAACAAAACCTTAAAACTCCATAATAAACCTAATGAATTTGTCAAAGTTCTTTGAACATCGTACGACAACTCAGGACATGTTACGACTCAGTATGCGACATTAGCAACATGAAAAGCACGTTAGAATAACTAAGGAAGCATTACAACTCCTAAGAACATCTTACATCACCATACGAAACTTTAAAACTCAATAATACACCTAATGAATTCGTCCGAGTCCTTTGAATGTTATACGCCAACTTAAGACATCTTACGACTCTTTATGCCATATTAGCACTTTGAAAAGCATGTTAGTATAATGTTGGAATCTTTAAAACTCCTAACAACACCGTACGAAATTATAAAACTCCAAAAAAAACCTAATGAATTCCTCCGAGTCATTTAAACATCGTACGAACACTTAGAAAATCTTACGACTCTGTATGTCACATTAGCACCTTGAAAAGCATGTTGGTAAAAAGTACGAAACCTCACAAATCCTAACAACACATTATAATACCGTATGTAAAATAAAAATACTCCATAATAAACCTAATGAATTCATTCGAGTCCTTTGAACATCGTACGACAACTTAAGACATCTTACGGCTCTGTATGCACATTAGCACCTTGAAAATAACGTTAGTATAATATAGGACACCTTACAACTCCTAACAACACCGAACAAAACCTTAAAACTCCATAATAAACCTAATGAATTTGTCAAAGTTCTTTGAACATCGTACGACAACTCAGGACATGTTACGACTCAGTATGCGACATTAGCAACATGAAAAGCACGTTAGAATAACTAAGGAAGCATTACAACTCCTAAGAACATCTTACATCACCATACGAAACTTTAAAACTCAATAATACACCTAATGAATTCGTCCGAGTCCTTTGAATGTTATACGCCAACTTAAGACATCTTACGACTCTTTATGCCATATTAGCACTTTGAAAAGCATGTTAGTATAATGTTGGAATCTTTAAAACTCCTAACAACACCGTACGAAATTATAAAACTCCAAAAAAAACCTAATGAATTCCTCCGAGTCATTTAAACATCGTACGAAAACTTAGAATATCTTACGACTATGTATGTCACATTAGCACCTTGAAAAGCATGTTGGTAAAAAGTACGAAACCTCACAAATCCTAACAACACATTATAATACCGTACGTAAAATAAAAATACTCCATAATAAACCTAATGAATTCATCCGAGTCCTTTGAACATCGTACGACAACTTAGGACATCTTACGGCTCTGTATGCACATTAGCACCTTGAAAAGCACGTTTGTATAATATATGACACCTTACAACTCCTAACAACACCGAACAAAACCTTAAAACTCCATAATAAACCTAATGAATTTGTCCAAGTCCTTTGAACATCGTACGACAACTCAGGACATGTTACTACTCAGTATGCGACATTAGCAACATGAAAAGCACGTTAGAATAACTAATGAATCATTACAACTCCTAAGAACATCTTACATCACCGTATAAAACTTTGAAACACCATAATACACCTAATTAATTCGTCCGAGTCCTTTGAACGTCATACGCCAACTTAAGACATCTTACGACTCTTTATGCCATATTAGCACTTTGAAAAGCATGTTAGTATAATGTTGGAATCTTTAAAACTCCTAACAACACCGTACGAAATTATAAAACTCCAAAAAAAACCTAATGAATTCCTCCGAGTCATTTAAACATCGTACGAACACTTAGAAAATCTTACGACTCTGTATGTCACATTAGCACCTTGAAAAGCATGTTGGTAAAAAGTACGAAACCTCACAAATCCTAACAACACATTATAATACCGTACGTAAAATAAAAATACTCCATAATAAACCTAATGAATTCATCCGAGTCCTTTGAACATCGTACGACAACTTAGAACATCTTACGGCTCTGTAAGCACATTAGCACCTTGAAAAGCACGTTAGTATAATATAGGACACCTTACAACTCCTAACAACACCGAACAAAACCTTAAAACTCCATAATAAACCTAATGAATTTGTCAAAGTCCTTTGAACAACGTACGACAACTCAGGACATGTTACGACTCAGTATGCGACATTAGCAACATGAAATGCAGGTTAGAATAATTAAGGAAGCATTACAACTCCTAAGAACATCTTACATCACCGTACGAAACTTTAAAACTCCATAATACACCTAACGAATTCTTCCGAGTCATTTGAACGTCATACGCCAACTTAAGACATCTTACGACTCTTTATGCCATATTAACACCTTGAAAAGGATGTTAGTATAATGTTGGAATCATTAAAACTCCTAACAACACCGTACGAAATTATAAAACTCCAAAAAAAACCTAATGAATTCCTCCGAGTCATTTAAACATCGTACGAAAACTTAGAATATCTTACGACTATGTATGTCACATTAGCACCTTGAAAAACATGTTGGTAAAAAGTACGAAACCTCACAAATCCTAACAACACATTATAATACCGTACGTAAAATAAAAATACTCCATAATAAACCTAATGAATTCATCCGAGTCCTTTGAACATCGTACGACAACTTAGAACATCTTACGGCTCTGTAAGCACATTAGCACCTTGAAAAGCACGTTAGTATAATATAGGACACCTTACAACTCCTAACAACACCGAACAAAACCTTAAAACTCCATAATAAACCTAATGAATTTGTCAAAGTCCTTTGAACAACGTACGACAACTCAGGACATGTTACGACTCAGTATGCGACATTAGCAACATGAAAAGCAGGTTAGAATAATTAAGGAAGCATTACAACTCCTAAGAACATCTTACATCACCGTACGAAACTTTAAAACTCCATAATACACCTAACGAATTCTTCCGAGTCATTTGAACGTCATACGCCAACTTAAGACATCTTACGACTCTTTATGCCATATTAACACCTTGAAAAGGATGTTAGTATAATGTTGGAATCATTAAAACTCCTAACAACACCGTACGAAATTATAAAACTCCAAAAAAAACCTAATGAATTCCTCCGAGTCATTTAAACATCGTACGAAAACTTAGAATATCTTACGACTATGTATGTCACATTAGCACCTTGAAAAACATGTTGGTAAAAAGTACGAAACCTCACAAATCCTAACAACACATTATAATACCGTACGTAAAATAAAAATACTCCATAATAAACCTAATGAATTCATCCGAGTCCTTTGAACATCGTACGACAACTTAGAACATCTTACGGCTCTGTAAGCACATTAGCACCTTGAAAAGCACGTTAGTATAATATAGGACACCTTACAACTCCTAACAACACCGAACAAAACCTTAAAACTCCATAATAAACCTAATGAATTTGTCAAAGTCCTTTGAACAACGTACGACAACTCAGGACATGTTACGACTCAGTATGCGACATTAGCAACATGAAAAGCAGGTTAGAATAATTAAGGAAGCATTACAACTCCTAAGAACATCTTACATCACCGTACGAAACTTTAAAACTCCATAATACACCTAATGAATTCTTCCGAGTCCTTTGAACGTCATACGCCAACTTAAGACATCTTACGACTCTTTATGCCATATTAACACTTTGAAAAGGATGTTAGTATAATGTTGGAATCTTTAAAACTCCTAACAACACCGTACGAAATTATAAAACTCCAAAAAAAACCTAATGAATTCCTCCGAGTCATTTAAACATCGTACGAAAACTTAGAATATCTTACGACTATGTATGTCACATTAGCACCTTGAAAAGCATGTTGGTAAAAAGTACGAAACCTCACAAATCCTAACAACACATTATAATACCGTACGTAAAATAAAAATACTCCATAATAAACCTAATGAATTCATCCGAGTCCTTTGAACATCGTACGACAACTTAGAACATCTTACGGCTCTGTAAGCACATTAGCACCTTGAAAAGCACGTTAGTATAATATAGGACACCTTACAACTCCTAACAACACCGAACAAAACCTTAAAACTCCATAATAAACCTAATGAATTTGTCAAAGTCCTTTGAACAACGTACGACAACTCAGGACATGTTACGACTCAGTATGCGACATTAGCAACATGAAAAGCAGGTTAGAATAATTAAGGAAGCATTACAACTCCTAAGAACATCTTACATCACCGTACGAAACTTTAAAACTCCATAATACACCTAACGAATTCTTCCGAGTCCTTTGAACGTCATACGCCAACTTAAGACATCTTACGACTCTTTATGCCATATTAACACTTTGAAAAGGATGTTAGTATAATGTTGGAATCATTAAAACTCCTAACAACACTGTACGAAATTATAAAACTCCAAAAAAAACCTAATGAATTCCTCCGAGTCATTTAAACATCGTACGAAAACTTAGAATATCTTACGACTATGTATGTCACATTAGCACCTTGAAAAGCATGTTGGTAAAAAGTACGAAACCTCACAAATCCTAACAACACATTATAATACCGTACGTAAAATAAAAATACTCCATAATAAACCTAATGAATTCATCCGAGTCCTTTGAACATCGTACGACAACTTAGAACATCTTACGGCTCTGTAAGCACATTAGCACCTTGAAAAGCACGTTAGTATAATATAGGACACCTTACAACTCCTAACAACACCGAACAAAACCTTAAAACTCCATAATAAACCTAATGAATTTGTCAAAGTCCTTTGAACAACGTACGACAACTCAGGACATGTTACGACTCAGTATGCGACATTAGCAACATGAAAAGCAGGTTAGAATAATTAAGGAAGCATTACAACTCCTAAGAACATCTTACATCACCGTACGAAACTTTAAAACTCCATAATACACCTAATGAATTCTTCCGAGTCCTTTGAACGTCATACGCCAACTTAAGACATCTTACGACTCTTTATGCCATATTAACACTTTGAAAAGGATGTTAGTATAATGTTGGAATCTTTAAAACTCCTAACAGCACCGTACGAAATTATAAAACTCCAAAAAAAACCTAATGAATTCCTCCGAGTCATTTAAACATCGTACGAAAACTTAGAATATCTTACGACTATGTATGTCACATTAGCACCTTGAAAAGCATGTTGGTAAAAAGTACGAAACCTCACAAATCCTAACAACACATTATAATACCGTACGTAAAATAAAAATACTCCATAATAAACCTAATGAATTCATCCGAGTCCTTTGAACATCGTACGACAACTTAGAACATCTTACGGCTCTGTAAGCACATTAGCACCTTGAAAAGCACGTTAGTATAATATAGGACACCTTACAACTCCTAACAACACCGAACAAAACCTTAAAACTCCATAATAAACCTAATGAATTTGTCAAAGTCCTTTGAACAACGTACGACAACTCAGGACATGTTACGACTCAGTATGCGACATTAGCAACATGAAAAGCAGGTTAGAATAATTAAGGAAGCATTACAACTCCTAAGAACATCTTACATCACCGTACGAAACTTTAAAACTCCATAATACACCTAACGAATTCTTCCGAGTCCTTTGAACGTCATACGCCAACTTAAGACATCTTACGACTCTTTATGCCATATTAACACTTTGAAAAGGATGTTAGTATAATGTTGGAATCATTAAAACTCCTAACAACACTGTACGAAATTATAAAACTCCAAAAAAAACCTAATGAATTCCTCCGAGTCATTTAAACATCGTACGAAAACTTAGAATATCTTACGACTATGTATGTCACATTAGCACCTTGAAAAGCATGTTGGTAAAAAGTACGAAACCTCACAAATCCTAACAACACATTATAATACCGTACGTAAAATAAAAATACTCCATAATAAACCTAATGAATTCATCCGAGTCCTTTGAACATCGTACGACAACTTAGAACATCTTACGGCTCTGTAAGCACATTAGCACCTTGAAAAGCACGTTAGTATAATATAGGACACCTTACAACTCCTAACAACACCGAACAAAACCTTAAAACTCCATAATAAACCTAATGAATTTGTCAAAGTCCTTTGAACAACGTACGACAACTCAGGACATGTTACGACTCAGTATGCGACATTAGCAACATGAAAAGCAGGTTAGAATAATTAAGGAAGCATTACAACTCCTAAGAACATCTTACATCACCGTACGAAACTTTAAAACTCCATAATACACCTAATGAATTCTTCCGAGTCCTTTGAACGTCATACGCCAACTTAAGACATCTTACGACTCTTTATGCCATATTAACACTTTGAAAAGGATGTTAGTATAATGTTGGAATCTTTAAAACTCCTAACAACACCGTACGAAATTATAAAACTCCAAAAAAAACCTAATGAATTCCTCCGAGTCATTTAAACATCGTACGAAAACTTAGAATATCTTACGACTATGTATGTCACATTAGCACCTTGAAAAGCATGTTGGTAAAAAGTACGAAACCTCACAAATCCTAACAACACATTATAATACCGTACGTAAAATAAAAATACTCCATAATAAACCTAATGAATTCATCCGAGTCCTTTGAACATCGTACGACAACTTAGGACATCTTACGGCTCTGTATGCACATTAGCACCTTGAAAACCACGTTTGTATAATATAGGACACCTTACAACTCCTAACAACACCGAACAAAACCTTAAAACTCCATAATAAACCTAATGAATATGTCCAAGTCCTTTGAACATCGTACGACAACTTAGGACATGTTACTACTCAGTATGCGACATTAGCAACATGAAAAGCACGTTAGAATAATTAAGGAAGCATTACAACTCCTAAGAACATCTTACATCACCGTATAAAACATTAAAACACCATAATACACCTAATTAATTCGTCCGAGTCCTTTGAACGTCATACGCCAACTTAAGACATCTTACGACTCTTTATGCCATATTAGCACTTTGAAAAGCATGTTAGTATAATGTTGGAATCTTTAAAACTCCTAACAACACCATACGAAATTATAAAACTCCAAAAAAAACCTAATGAATTCCTCCGAGTCATTTAAGCATCGTACGAAAACTTATAATATCTTACGACTCTGAATGTCACATTAGCACCTTGAAAAGCATGTTGGTAAAAAGTACGAAACCTCCCAAATCCTAACAACACATTATAATACCGTACGTAAAATAAAAATACCCCATAATAAACCTAATGAATTCATCCGATTCCTTTGAACATCGTACGACAACTTAGAAAATCTTACGGCTCTATATGCACATTAGCACTTTGAAAAGCACGTTAGTATAACACATGACACCTTACAACTCCTAACAACACCGAACAAAACCTTAAAACTCCATAATAAACCTAATGAATTTGTCCAAATCCTTTGAACATCGTACGACAAGTCAGGACATGTTATGACTCACTATGCGACATTAGCAACATGAAAAGCACGTTAGAATAATTAAGGAAGCATTACAACTCCTAAGAACATCTTACATCACCGTATGAAACTTTAAAACTCCATAATACACCAAATTAATTCGTCCGAGTCCTTTGAACGTCATACGCCAACTTAAGACATCTTACGACTCTTTATGCCATATTAGCACTTTGAAAAGCATGTTAGTATAATGTTGGAATCTTTAAAACTCCTAACAACACCGTACGAAATTATAAAACTCCAAAAAAAACCTAATGAATTCCTCCGAGTCATTTAAACATCGTACGAAAACTTAGAATATCTTACGACTATGTATGTCACATTAGCACCTTGAAAAGCATGTTGGTAAAAAGTACGAAACCTCACAAATCCTAACAACACATTATAATACCGTACGTAAAATAAAAATACTCCATAATAAACCTAATGAATTCATCCGAGTCCTTTGAACATCGTACGACAACTTAGAACATCTTACGGCTCTGTAAGCACATTAGCACCTTGAAAAGCACGTTAGTATAATATAGGACACCTTACAACTCCTAACAACACCGAACAAAACCTTAAAACTCCATAATAAACCTAATGAATTTGTCAAAGTCCTTTGAACAACGTACGACAACTCAGGACATGTTACGACTCAGTATGCGACATTAGCAACATGAAAAGCAGGTTAGAATAATTAAGGAAGCATTACAACTCCTAAGAACATCTTACATCACCGTACGAAACTTTAAAACTCCATAATACACCTAACGAATTCTTCCGAGTCCTTTGAACGTCATACGCCAACTTAAGACATCTTACGACTCTTTATGCCATATTAACACTTTGAAAAGGATGTTAGTATAATGTTGGAATCATTAAAACTCCTAACAACACTGTACGAAATTATAAAACTCCAAAAAAAACCTAATGAATTCCTCCGAGTCATTTAAACATCGTACGAAAACTTAGAATATCTTACGACTATGTATGTCACATTAGCACCTTGAAAAGCATGTTGGTAAAAAGTACGAAACCTCACAAATCCTAACAACACATTATAATACCGTACGTAAAATAAAAATACTCCATAATAAACCTAATGAATTCATCCGAGTCCTTTGAACATCGTACGACAACTTAGAACATCTTACGGCTCTGTAAGCACATTAGCACCTTGAAAAGCACGTTAGTATAATATAGGACACCTTACAACTCCTAACAACACCGAACAAAACCTTAAAACTCCATAATAAACCTAATGAATTTGTCAAAGTCCTTTGAACAACGTACGACAACTCAGGACATGTTACGACTCAGTATGCGACATTAGCAACATGAAAAGCAGGTTAGAATAATTAAGGAAGCATTACAACTCCTAAGAACATCTTACATCACCGTACGAAACTTTAAAACTCCATAATACACCTAATGAATTCTTCCGAGTCCTTTGAACGTCATACGCCAACTTAAGACATCTTACGACTCTTTATGCCATATTAACACTTTGAAAAGGATGTTAGTATAATGTTGGAATCTTTAAAACTCCTAACAACACCGTACGAAATTATAAAACTCCAAAAAAAACCTAATGAATTCCTCCGAGTCATTTAAACATCGTACGAAAACTTAGAATATCTTACGACTATGTATGTCACATTAGCACCTTGAAAAGCATGTTGGTAAAAAGTACGAAACCTCACAAATCCTAACAACACATTATAATACCGTACGTAAAATAAAAATACTCCATAATAAACCTAATGAATTCATCCGAGTCCTTTGAACATCGTACGACAACTTAGGACATCTTACGGCTCTGTATGCACATTAGCACCTTGAAAACCACGTTTGTATAATATAGGACACCTTACAACTCCTAACAACACCGAACAAAACCTTAAAACTCCATAATAAACCTAATGAATATGTCCAAGTCCTTTGAACATCGTACGACAACTTAGGACATGTTACTACTCAGTATGCGACATTAGCAACATGAAAAGCACGTTAGAATAATTAAGGAAGCATTACAACTCCTAAGAACATCTTACATCACCGTATAAAACATTAAAACACCATAATACACCTAATTAATTCGTCCGAGTCCTTTGAACGTCATACGCCAACTTAAGACATCTTACGACTCTTTATGCCATATTAGCACTTTGAAAAGCATGTTAGTATAATGTTGGAATCTTTAAAACTCCTAACAACACCATACGAAATTATAAAACTCCAAAAAAAACCTAATGAATTCCTCCGAGTCATTTAAGCATCGTACGAAAACTTATAATATCTTACGACTCTGAATGTCACATTAGCACCTTGAAAAGCATGTTGGTAAAAAGTACGAAACCTCCCAAATCCTAACAACACATTATAATACCGTACGTAAAATAAAAATACCCCATAATAAACCTAATGAATTCATCCGATTCCTTTGAACATCGTACGACAACTTAGAAAATCTTACGGCTCTATATGCACATTAGCACTTTGAAAAGCACGTTAGTATAACACATGACACCTTACAACTCCTAACAACACCGAACAAAACCTTAAAACTCCATAATAAACCTAATGAATTTGTCCAAATCCTTTGAACATCGTACGACAAGTCAGGACATGTTACGACTCACTATGCGACATTAGCAACATGAAAAGCACGTTAGAATAATTAAGGAAGCATTACAACTCCTAAGAACATCTTACATCACCGTATGAAACTTTAAAACTCCATAATACACCAAATTAATTCGTCCGAGTCCTTTGAACGTCATACGCCAACTTAAGACATCTTACGACTCTTTATGCCATATTAGCACTTTGAAAAGCATGTTAGTATAATGTTGGAATCTTTAAAACTCCTAACAACACCATACGAAATTATAAAACTCCAAAAAAACCTAATGAATTCCTCCGAGTCATTTAAACATCGTACGAAAACTTATAATATCTTACGACTCTGAATGTCACATTAGCACCTTGAAAAGCATGTTGGTAAAAAGTACGAAACCTCCCAAATCCTAACAACACATTATAATACCGTACGTAAAATAAAAATACTCCATAGTAAACCTAATGAATTCATCCGAGTCCTTTGAACATCGTACGACAACTTAGAACATCTTACGGCTCTATATACACATTAGCACCTTGAAAAGCACGTTAGTATAACACAGGACACCTTACAACTCCTAACAACACTGAACAAAACCTTAAAACTCCATAATAAACCTAATGAATTTGTCCAAATCCTTTGAACATCGTACGACAACTCAGGACATGTTACGACTCACTATGCGACATTAGCAACATGAAAAGCACGTTAGAATAATTAAGGAAGCATTACAACTCCTAAGAACATCTTACATCACCGTACGAAACTTTAAAACTCCATAATACACCAAATTAATTCGTCCGAGTCCTTTGAACGTCATACGCCAACTTAAGACATCTTACGACTCTTTATGCCATATTAGCACTTTGAAAAGCATGTTAGTATAATGTTGGAATCTTTAAAACTCCTAACAACACCGTACGAAATTATAAAACTCCAAAAAAAACCTAATGAATTCCTCCGAGTCATTTAAACATCGTACGAACACTTAGAAAATCTTACGACTCTTTATGTCACATTAGCACCTTGAAAAGCATGTTGGTAAAAAGTACGAAACCTCCCAAATCCTAACAACACATTATAATACCGTACGTAAAATAAAAATACTCCATAATAAACCTAATGAATTCATCCGATTCCTTTGAACATCGTACGACAACTTAGAACATCTTACGGCTCTATATGCACATTAGCACCTTGTAAAGCACGTTAGTATAACACAGGACACCTTACAACTCCTAACAACACCGAACAAAACCTTAAAACTCCATAATAAACCTAATGAATTTGTCCAAAGTTCTTTGAACATCGTACGACAACTCAGGACATGTTACGACTCAGTATGCGACATTAGCAACATGAAAAGCACGTTAGAATAACTAAGGAAGCATTACAACTCCTAAGAACATCTTACATCACCATACGAAACTTTAAAACTCCATAATACACCTAATGAATTCGTCCGAGCCCTTTGAATGTCATACGCCAACTTAAGACATCTTACGACTCTTTATGCCATATTAGCACTTTGAAAAGCATGTTAGTATAATGTTGGAATCTTTAAAACTCCTAACAACACCATACGAAATTATAAAACTCCAAAAAAACCTAATGAATTCCTCCGAGTCATTTAAACATCGTACGAAAACTTATAATATCTTACGACTCTGAATGTCACATTAGCACCTTGAAAAGCATGTTGGTAAAAAGTACGAAACCTCCCAAATCCTAACAACACATTATAATACCGTACGTAAAATAAAAATACTCCATAGTAAACCTAATGAATTCATCCGAGTCCTTTGAACATCGTACGACAACTTAGAACATCTTACGGCTCTATATGCACATTAGCACCTTGAAAAGCACGTTAGTATAACACAGGACACCTTACAACTCCTAACAACACTGAACAAAACCTTAAAACTCCATAATAAACCTAATGAATTTGTCCAAATCCTTTGAACATCGTACGACAACTCAGGACATGTTACGACTCACTATGCGACATTAGCAACATGAAAAGCACGTTAGAATAATTAAGGAAGCATTACAACTCCTAAGAACATCTTACATCACCGTACGAAACTTTAAAACTCCATAATACACCAAATTAATTCGTCCGAGTCCTTTGAACGTCATACGCCAACTTAAGACATCTTACGACTCTTTATGCCATATTAGAACTTTGAAAAGCATGTTAGTATAATGTTGGAATCTTTAAAACTCCTAACAACACCGTACGAAATTATAAAACTCCAAAAAAAACCTAATGAATTCCTCCGAGTCATTTAAACATCGTACGAACACTTAGAAAATCTTACGACTCTGTATGTCACATTAGCACCTTGAAAAGCATGTTGGTAAAAAGTACGAAACCTCCCAAATCCTAACAATACATTATAATACCGTACGTAAAATAAAAATACTCCATAATAAACCTAATGAATTCATCCGATTCCTTTGAACATCGTACGACAACTTAGAACATCTTACGGCTCTATATGCACATTAGCACCTTGTAAAGCACGTTAGTATAACACAGGACACCTTACAACTCCTAACAACACCGAACAAAACCTTAAAACTCCATAATAAACCTAATGAATTTGTCCAAAGTTCTTTGAACATCGTACGACAACTCAGGACATGTTACGACTCAGTATGCGACATTAGCAACATGAAAAGCACGTTAGAATAACTAAGGAAGCATTACAACTCCTAAGAACATCTTACATCACCATACGAAACTTTAAAACTCCATAATACACCTAATGAATTCGTCCGAGCCCTTTGAATGTCATACGCCAACTTAAGACATCTTACGACTCTTTATGCCATATTAGCACTTTGCAAAGCAAGTTAGTATAATGTTGGAATCTTTAAAACTCCTAACAACACCGTACGAAATTATAAAACTCCAAAAAAACCTAATGAATTCCTCCGAGTCATTTAAACATCGTACGAAAACTTATAATATCTTACGACTCTGAATGTCACATTAGCACCTTGAAAAGCATGTTGGTAAAAAGTACGAAACCTCCCAAATCCTAACAACACATTATAATACCGTACGTAAAATAAAAATACTCCATAGTAAACCTAATGAATTCATCCGAGTCCTTTGAACATCGTACGACAACTTAGAACATCTTACGGCTCTATATGCACATTAGCACCTTGAAAAGCACGTTAGTATAACACAGGACACCTTACAACTCCTAACAACACTGAACAAAACCTTAAAACTCCATAATAAACCTAATGAATTTGTCCAAATCCTTTGAACATCGTACGACAACTCAGGACATGTTACGACTCACTATGCGACATTAGCAACATGAAAAGCACGTTAGAATAATTAAGGAAGCATTACAACTCCTAAGAACATCTTACATCACCGTACGAAACTTTAAAACTCCATAATACACCAAATTAATTCGTCCGAGTCCTTTGAACGTCATACGCCAACTTAAGACATCTTACGACTCTTTATGCCATATTAGCACTTTGAAAAGCATGTTAGTATAATGTTGGAATCTTTGAAACTCCTAACAACACCGTACGAAATTCTAAAACTTCAAAAAAAACCTAATGAATTCCTCCGAGTCATTTAAACATCGTACGAACACTTAGAAAATCTTACGACTCTGTTTGTCACATTAGCACCTTGAAAAGCATGTTGGTAAAAAGTACGAAACCTCCCAAATCCTAACAACACATTATAATACCGTACGTAAAATAAAAATACTCCATAATAAACCTAATGAATTCATCCGATTCCTTTGAACATCGTACGACAACTTAGAACATCTTACGGCTCTATATGCACATTAGCACCTTGTAAAGCACGTTAGTATAACACAGGACACCTTACAACTCCTAACAACACCGAACAAAACCTTAAAACTCCATAATAAACCTAATGAATTTGTCCAAAGTTCTTTGAACATCGTACGACAACTCAGGACATGTTACGACTCAGTATGCGACATTAGCAACATGAAAAGCACGTTAGAATAACTAAGGAAGCATTACAACTCCTAAGAACATCTTACATCACCATACGAAACTTTAAAACTCCATAATACACCTAATGAATTCGTCCGAGCCCATTGAATGTCATACGCCAACTTAAGACATCTTACGACTCTTTATGCCATATTAGCACTTTGCAAAAGCATGTTAGTATAATGTTGGAATCTTTAAAACTCCTAACAACACCGTACGAAATTATAAAACTCCAAAAAAAACCTAATGAATTCCTCCGAGTCATTTAAACATCGTACGAACACTTAGAAAATCTTACGACTCTGTATGTCACATTAGCACCTTGAAAAGCATGTTGGTAAAAAGTACGAAACCTCCCAAATCCTAACAACACATTATAATACCCGTACGACAACTTAGAACATCTTACGGCTCTATATGCACATTAGCACCTTGTAAAGCACGTTAGTATAACACAGGACACCTTACAACTCCTAACAACACCGAACAAAACCTTAAAACTCCATAATAAACCTAATGAATTTGTCCAAAGTTCTTTGAACATCGTACGAAAACTTAGGACATGTTACGACTCAATATGCGACATTAGCAACATGAAAAGCACGTTAGAATAACTAAGGAAGCATTACAACTCCTAAGAACATCTTACATCACCATACGAAACTTTAAAACTCCATAATACACCTAATGAATTCGTCCGAGCCCTTTGAATGTCATACGCCAACTTAAGACATCTTACGACTCTTTTTGCCATATTAGCACTTTGAAAAGCATGTTAGTATAATGTTGGAATCTTTAAAACTCCTAACAACACCGTACGAAATTATAAAACTCCAAAAAAAACCTAATGAATTCCTCCGAGTCATTTAAACATCGTACGAACACTTAGAAAATCTTACGACTCTGTATGTCACATTAGCACCTTGAAAAGCATGTTGGTAAAAAGTACGAAACCTCCAAAATCCTAACAACACATTATAATACCGTACGTAAAATAAAATTACTCCATAATAAACCTAATGAATTCATCCGATTCCTTTGAACATCGTACGACAACTTAGAACATCTTATGGCTCTATATGCACATTAGCACTTTGTAAAGCACGTTAGTATAACATAGGACACCTTACAACTCCTAACAACACCGAACAAAACCTTAAAACTCCATAATAAACCTAATGAATTTGTCCAAATCCTTTGAACATCGTACGACAACTCAGGACATGTTACGACTCACTATGCGACATTAGCAACATGAAAAGCACGTTAGAATAATTAAGGAAGCATTACAACTCCTAAGAACATCTTACATCACCGTACGAAACTTTAAAACTCCATAATACACCAAATTAATTCGTCTGAGTCCTTTGAACGTCATACGCCAACTTAAGACATCTTACGACTCTTTATGCCATATTAGCACTTTGAAAAGCATGTTAGTATAATGTTGGAATCTTTAAAACTCCTAACAACACCATACGAAATTATAAAACTCCAAAAAAAACCTAATGAATTCCTCCGAGTCATTTAAACATCGTACGAAAACTTATAATATCTTACGACTCTGAATGTCACATTAGCACCTTGAAAAGCATGTTGGTAAAAAGTACGAAACCTCCCAAATCCTAACAACACATTATAATACCGTACGTAAAATAAAAATACTCCATAATAAACCTAATGAATTCATCCGATTCCTTTGAACATCGTACGACAACTTAGAACATCTTACGACTCTATATGCACATTAGCACCTTGAAAAGCATGTTAGTATAACACAGGACACCTTACAACTCCTAACAACACCGAACAAAACCTTAAAACTCCATAATAAACCTAATGAATTTGTCCAAATCCTTTAAACATCGTACGACAACTCAGGACATGTTATGACTCACTATGCAACATTAGCAACATGAAAAGCACGTTAGAATAATTAAGGAAGCATTACAACTCCTAAGAACATCTTACATCACCGTACGAAACTTTAAAACTCAATAATACACCAAATTAATTCGTCCGAGTCCTTTGAACGTCAAACGCCAACTTAAGACATCTTACGACTCTTTATGCCATATTAGCACTTTGAAAAGCATGTTAGTATAATGTTGGAATCTTTAAAACTCCTAACAACACCGTACGAAATTATAAAACTCCAAAAAAAAACCTAATGAATTCCTCCGAGTCATTTAAACATCGTACGACAACTTAGAATATCTTACGACTCTGTATGTCACATTAGCACCTTGAAAAGCATGTTGGTAAAAAGTACGAAACCTCACAAATCCTAACAACACATTATAATACCGTACGTAAAATAAAAGTACTCCATAGTAAACCTAATGAATTCTTCAGAGTCCTTTGAACATCGAAGGACAACTTAGGACATCTTACGACTCTGTATGCACATTAGCACCTTGAAAAGCACGTTAGTATAATATAGGACACCTTACAACCCCTAACAACACCGAACAAAACCTTAAAACTCCATAATAAACCTAATGAATTTGTCAAAGTTCTTTGAACATCGTACGACAACTCAGGACATGTTACGACTTAGTATGCGACATTAGCAACATGAAAAGCACGTTAGAATAACTAAGGAAGCATTACAACTCCTAAGAACATCTTACATCACCATACGAAACTTTAAAACTCCATAATACACCTAATGAATTTGTCCGAGTCCTTTGAATGTCATACGCCAACTTAAGACATCTTACGACTCTTTATGCCATATTAGCACTTTGAAAAGCATGTTAGTATAATGTTGGAATCTTTAAAACTCCTAAAAACACCGTACGAAATTATATAACTCCAAAAAAAACCTAATGAATTCCTCCGAGTCATTTAAACATCGTACGAAAACTTAGAATATCTTACGACTCTGTATGTCACATTTGCACCTTGAAAAGCATGTTGGTAAAAAGTACGAAACCTCACAAATCCTAACAACACATTATAATACCGTACGTAAAATAAAAATGCTCCATAATAAACCTAATGAATTCATCCGAGTCCATTGAACATCGTACGACAACTTAAAACATATTACGGCTCTATATGCACATTAGCACCTTGAAAAGCACGTTAGTATAATATAGGACACCTTACAACTCCTAACAACATCGAACAAAACCTTAAAACTCCATAATAAACCTAATGAATTTGTCCAAATCCTTTGAACATCGTACGACAACTCAGGACATGTTACGACTCAGTATGCGACATTAGCAACATGAAAAGCACGTTAGAATAATTAAGGAAGCATTACAACTCCTAAGAACATCTTACATCACCGTACGAAAATTTAAAACTCCATAATACACCTAATGAATTCGTCCGAGCCCTTTGAATGTCATACGCCAACTTAAGACATCTTACGACTCTTTATGCCATATTAGCACTTTGAAAAGCATGTTAGTATAATGTTGGAATCTTTAAAACTCCTAACAACACCGTACGAAATTATAAAACTCCTAAAAAAACCTAAAGAATTCCTCCGAGTCATTTAAACATCGTACGAACACTTAGAAAATCTTACGACTCTGTATGTCACATTAGCACCTTGAAAAGCATGTTGGTAAAAAGTACGAAACCTCCCAAATCCTAACAACACATTATAATACCGTACGTAAAATAAAAATACTCCATAATAAACCTAATGAATTCATCCGATTCCTTTGAACATCGTACGACAACTTAGAACATCTTACGGCTCTATATGCACATTAGCACCTAGTAAAGCACGTTAGTATAACACAGGACACCTTACTACTCCTAACAACACCGAACAAAACCTTAAAACTCCATAATAAACCTAATGAATTTGTCCAAATCCTTTGAACATCGTACGACAACTCAGGACATGTTACGACTCACTATGCGACATTAGCAACATGAAAAGCACGTTAGAGTAATTAAGGAAGCATTACAACTCCTAAGAACATCTTACATCACCGTACGAAACTTTAAAACTCCATAATACACCAAATTAATTCGTCTGAGTCCTTTGAACGTCATACGCCAACTTAAGACATCTTACGACTCTTTATGCCATATTAGCACTTTGAAAAGCATGTTAGTATAATGTTGGAATCTTTAAAACTCCTAACAACACCATACGAAATTATAAAACTCCAAAAAAAACCTAATGAATTCCTCCGAGTCATTTAAACATCGTACGAAAACTTATAATATCTTACGACTCTGAATGTCACATTAGCACCTTGAAAAGCATGTTGGTAAAAAGTACGAAACCTCCCAAATCCTAACAACACATTATAATACCGTACGTAAAATAAAAATACTCCATAATAAACCTAATGAATTCATCCGATTCCTTTGAACATCGTACGACAACTTAGAACATCTTACGACTCTATATGCACATTAGCACCTTGAAAAGCATGTTAGTATAACACAGGACACCTTACAACTCCTAACAACACCGAACAAAACCTTAAAACTCCATAATAAACCTAATGAATTTGTCCAAATCCTTTGAACATCGTACGACAACTTAGGACATGTTATGACTCACTATGCGATATTAGCAACATGAAAAGCACGTTAGAATAATTAAGGAAGCATTACAACTCCTAAGAACATCTTACATCACCGTACGAAACTTTAAAACTCCATAATACACCAAATTAATTCGTCCGAGTCCTTTGAACGTCAAACGCCAACTTAAGACATCTTACGACTCTTTATGCCATATTAGCACTTTGAAAAGCATGTTAGTATAATGTTGGAATCTTTAAAACTCCTAACAACACCGTACGAAATTATAAAACTCCAAAAAAAAACCTAATGAATTCCTCCGAGTCATTTAAACATCGTACGACAACTTAGAATATCTTACGACTCTGTATGTCACATTAGCACCTTGAAAAGCATGTTGGTAAAAAGTACGAAACCTCAAAAATCCTAACAACACATTATAATACCGTATGTAAAATAAAAATACTCCATAGTAAACCTAATGAATTCGTCAGAGTCCTTTGAACATCGTAGGACAACTTAGGACATCTTACGACTCTGTATGCACATTAGCACCTTGAAAAGCACGTTAGTATAATATAGGACACCTTACAACCCCTAACAACACCGAACAAAACCTTAAAACTCCATAATAAACCTAATGAATTTGTCAAAGTTCTTTGAACATCGTACGACAACTCAGGACATGTTACGACTTAGTATGCGACATTAGCAACATGAAAAGCACGTTAGAATAACTAAGGAAGCATTACAACTCCTAAGAACATCTTACATCACCATACGAAACTTTAAAACTCCATAATACACCTAATATATTCGTCCGAGTCCTTTGAATGTCATACGCCAACTTAAGACATCTTACGACTCTTTATGCCATATTAGCACTTTGAAAAGCATGTTAGTATAATATTGGAATCTTTAAAACTCCTAAAAACACCGTACGAAATTATATAACTCCAAAAAAAACCTAATGAATTCCTCCGAGTCATTTAAACATCGTACGAAAACTTAGAATATCTTACGACTCTGTATGTCACATTTGCACCTTGAAAAGCATGTTGGTAAAAAGTACGAAACCTCACAAATCCTAACAACACATTATAATACCGTACGTAAAATAAAAATGCTCCATAATAAACCTAATGAATTCATCCGATTCCTTTGAACATCGTACGACAACTTAGAACATCTTACGGCTCTATGTGCACATTAGCACCTTGTAAAGCACGTTAGTATAACACAGGACACCTTACAACTCCTAACAACACCGAACAAAACCTTAAAACTCCATAATAAACCTAATGAATTTGTCCAAATCCTTTGAACATCGTACGACAACTCAGGACATGTTACGACTCACTATGCGACATTAGCAACATGAAAAGCACGTTAGAATAATTAAGGAAGCATTACAACTCCTAAGAACATCTTACATCACCGTATGAAACTTTAAAACTCCATAATACACCAAATTAATTCGTCTGAGTCCTTTGAACGTCATACGCCAACTTAAGACATCTTACGACTCTTTATGCCATATTAGCACTTTGAAAAGCATGTTAGTATAATGTTGGAATCTTTAAAACTCCTAACAACACCATACGAAATTATAAAACTCCAAAAAAAAACCTAATGAATTCCTCCGAGTCATTTAAACATCGTACGAAAACTTATAATATCTTACGACTCTGAATGTCACATTAGCACCTTGAAAAGCATGTTGGTAAAAAGTACGAAACCTCCCAAATCCTAACAACACATTATAATACCGTACGTAAAATAAAAATACTCCATAATAAACCTAATGAATTCATCCGATTCCTTTGAACATCGTACGACAACTTAGAACATTTTACGACTCTATATGCACATTAGCACCTTGAAAAGCATGTTAGTATAACACAGGACACCTTACAACTCCTAACAACACCGAACAAAACCTTAAAACTCCATAATAAACCTAATGAATTTGTCCAAATCCTTTGAACATCGTACGACAACTCAGGACATGTTATGACTCACTATGCGACATTAGCAACATGAAAAGCACGTTAGAATAATTAAGGAAGCATTACAACTCCTAAGAACATCTTACATCACCGTACGAAACTTTAAAACTCCATAATACACCAAATTAATTCGTCCGAGTCCTTTGAACGTCAAACGCCAACTTAAGACATCTTACGACTCTTTATGCCATATTAGCACTTTGAAAAGCATGTTAGTATAATGTTGGAATCTTTAAAACTCCTAACAACACCGTACGAAATTATAAAACTCCAAAAAAAACCTAATGAATTCCTCCGAGTCATTTAAACATCGTACGACAACTTAGAATATCTTACGACTCTGTATGTCACATTAGCACCTTGAAAAGCATGTTGGTAAAAAGTACGAAACCTCACAAATCCTAACAACACATTATAATACCGTACGTAAAATAAAAATACTCCATAGTAAACCTAATGAATTCGTCAGAGTCCTTTGAACATCGTAGGACAACTTAGGACATCTTACGACTCTGTATGCACATTAGCACCTTGAAAAGCACGTTAGTATAAAATAGGACACCTTACAACCCCTAACAACACCGAACAAAACCTTAAAACTCCATAATAAACCTAATGAATTTGTCAAAGTTCTTTGAACATCGTACGACAACTCAGGACATGTTACGACTTAGTATGCGACATTAGCAACATGAAAAGCACGTTAGAATAACTAAGGAAGCATTACAACTCCTAAGAACATCTTACATCACCATACGAAACTTTAAAACTCCATAATACACCTAATGAATTCGTTCGAGTCCTTTGAATGTCATACGCCAACTTAAGACATCTTACGACTCTTTATGCCATATTAGCACTTTGAAAAGCATGTTAGTATAATGTTGGAATCTTTAAAACTCCTAAAAACACCGTACGAAATTATATAACTCCAAAAAAAACCTAATGAATTCCTCCGAGTCATTTAAACATCGTACGAAAACTTAGAATATCTTACGACTCTGTATGTCACATTTGCACCTTGAAAAGCATGTTGGTAAAAAGTACGAAACCTCACAAATCCTAACAACACATTATAATACCGTACGTAAAATAAAAATGCTCCATAATAAACCTAATGAATTCATCCGAGTCCATTGAACATCGTACGACAACTTAAAACATATTACGGCACTGTATGCACATTAGCACCTTGAAAAGCACGTTAGTATAATATAGGACACCTTACAACTCCTAACAACATCGAACAAAACCTTAAAACTCCATAATAAACCTAATGAATTTGTCAAAGTCCTTTGAACATCGTACGATAACTCAGGACATGTTACGACTCAGTATGCGACATTAGCAACATGAAAAGCACGTTAGAATAATTAAGGAAGAATTACAACTCCTAAGAACATCTTACATCACCGTACGAAAATTTAAAACTCCATAATACACCTAATGAATTCGTCCGAGTCCTTTGAACGTCATACGCCAACTTAAGACATCTTACGACTCTTTATGCCATATTAGCACTTTGAAAAGCATGTTAGTATAATGTTGGAATCTTTAAAACTCCTAACAACACCATACGAAATTATAAAACTCCAAAAAAAACCTAATGAATTCCTCCGACTAATTTAAACATCGTACGAAAACTTAGAATATCTTACGAATCTGTATGTCACATTAGCACCTTGAAAAGCATGTTGGTAAAAAGTACGAAACCTCACAAACCCTAACAACACATTATAATACCGTACGTAAAATAAAAATACTCCATAATAAACCTAATTAATTCATCCGAGTCCATTGAACATCGTACGACAACTTAAAACATCTTACGGCTCTGTATGCACTTTAGCACCTTGAAAAGCACGTTAGTATAATATAGGACACCTTACAACTCCTAACAACACCGAACAAAACCTTAAAACTCCATAATAAACCTAATGAATTTGTCAAAGTCCTTTGAACATCGTACGACAACTCAGGACATGTTACGACTCAGTATGCGACATTAGCAACATGAAAAGCACGTTAGAATAATTAAGGAAGCATTACAACTCCTAAGAACATCTTACATCACCGTACGAAACTTTAAAACTCCATAATACACCTAATGAATTCGTCCGAGTCCTTTGAATGTCATACGCCAATTTAAGACATCTTACGACTCTTTATGCCATATTAGCACTTTGAAAAACATGTTAGTATAATGTTGGAATCTTTAAAAATCCTAACAACACCGTACGAAATTATAAAACTCCCAAAAAAACCTAATGAATTCCTCCGAGTCATTTAAACATCGTACGAAAACTTAGAATATCTTACGACTCTGTATGTCACATTAGCACCTTGAAAAGCATGTTGGTAAAAAGTACGAAACCTCACAAATCCTAACAACACATTATACCGTACGTAAAATAAAAATATTCCATAATAAACCTAATGAATTCATCCGTGTCCATTGAACATCGTACGACAACTTAGAACATCTTACGGCTCTGTATGCACATTAGCACCTTGAAAAGCACGTTAGTATAATATAGGACACCTTACAACTCCTAACAACACCGAACAAAACCTTAAAACTCCATAATAAACCTAATGAATTTGTCCAAATCCTTTGAACATCGTACGACAACTCAGGACATGTTATGACTCACTATGCAACATTAGCAACATGAAAAGCACGTTAGAATAATTAAGGAAGCATTACAACTCCTAAGAACATCTTACATCACCGTACGAAACTTTAAAACTCCATAATACACCAAATTAATTCGTCCGAGTCCTTTGAACGTCAAACGCCAACTTAAGACATCTTACCACTCTTTATGCCATATTAGCACTTTGAAAAGCATGTTAGTATAATGTTGGAATCTTTAAAACTCCTAACAACACCGTACGAAATTATAAAACTCCAAAAAAAAACCTAATGAATTCCTCCGAGTCATTTAAACATCGTACGACAACTTAGAATATCTTACGACTCTGTATGTCACATTAGCACCTTGAAAAGCATGTTGGTAAAAAGTACGAAACCTCACAAATCCTAACAACACATTATAATACCGTACGTAAAATAAAAATACTCCATAGTAAACCTAATGAATTCGTCAGAGTCCTTTGAACATCGTAGGACAACTTAGGACATCTTACGACTCTGTATGCACATTAGCACCTTGAAAAGCACGTTAGTATAATATAGGACACCTTACAACCCCTAACAACACCGAACAAAACCTTAAAACTCCATAATAAACCTAATGAATTTTTCAAAGTTCTTTGAACATCGTACGACAACTCAGGACATGTTACGACTTAGTATGCGACATTAGCAACATGAAAAGCACGTTAGAATAACTAAGGAAGCATTACAACTCCTAAGAACATCTTACATCACCATACGAAACTTTAAAACTCCATAATACACCTAATGAATTCGTCCGAGTCCTTTGAATGTCATACGCCAACTTAAGACATCTTACGACTCTTTATGCCATATTAGCACTTTGAAAAGCATGTTAGTATAATGTTGGAATCTTTAAAACTCCTAAAAACACCGTACGAAATTATATAACTCCAAAAAAAAACCTAATGAATTCCTCCGAGTCATTTAAACATCGTACGAAAACTTAGAATATCTTACGACTCTGTATGTCACATTTGCACCTTGAAAAGCATGTTGGTAAAAAGTACGAAACCTCACAAATCCTAACAACACATTATAATACCGTACGTAAAATAAAAATGCTCCATAATAAACCTAATGAATTCATCCGAGTCCATTGAACATCGTACGACAACTTAAAACATCTTACGGCTCTGTATGCACATTAGCACCTTGAAAAGCACGTTAGTATAAAATAGGACACCTTACAACTCCTAACAACATCGAACAAAACCTTAAAACTCCATAATAAACTTAATGAATTTGTCAAAGTCCTTTGAACATCGTACGACAACTCAGGACATGTTACGACTCAGTATGCGAGATTAGCAACATGAAAAGCACGTTAGAATAATTAAGGAAGCATTACAACTCCTAAGAACATCTTACATCACCGTACGAAAATTTAAAACTCCATAATACACCTAATGAATTCGTCCGAGTCCTTTGAACGTCATACGCCAACTTAAGACATCTTACGACTCTTTATGCCATATTAGCACTTTGAAAAGCATGTTAGTATAATGTTGGAATCTTTAAAACTCCTAACAACACCATACGAAATTATAAAACTCCAAAAAAAACCTAATGAATTCCTCCGACTAATTTAAACATCGTACGAAAACTTAGAATATCTTACGAATCTGTATGTCACATTAGCACCTTGAAAAGCATGTTGGTAAAAAGTACGAAACCTCACAAACCCTAACAACACATTATAATACCGTACGTAAAATAAAAATACTCCATAATAAACCTAATTAATTCATCCGAGTCCGTTGAACATCGTACGACAACTTAAAACATCTTACGGCTCTGTATGCACATTAGCACCTGGAAAAGCACGTTAGTATAATATAGGACACCTTACAACTCCTAACAACACCGAACAAAACCTTAAAACTCCATAATAAACCTAATGAATTTGTCCAAGTCCTCTGAACATCGTACGACAACTCAGGACATGTTACGACTCAGTATGCGACATTAGCAACATGAAAAGCATGTTAGAATAATTAAGGAAGCATTACAACTCCTAAGAACATCTTACATCACCGTACGAAACTTTAAAACTTTATAATACACCTAATTAATTCGTCCGAGTCCTTTGAACGTCATACGCCAACTTAAGACATCTTACGACTCTTTATGCCATATTAGCACTTTGGAAAGCATGTTAGTATAATGTTGGAATCTTTAATACTCCTAAAAACACCGTACGAAATTATAAAACTCCAAAAAAAACCTAATGAATTCCTCCGAGTCATTTAAACATCGTACGAAAACTTAGAATATCTTACGAATCTGTATGTCACATTAGCACCTTGAAAAGCATGTTGGTAAAAAGTACGAAACCTCACAAATCCTAACAACACATTATAATACCGTACGTAAATTAAAAATACTCCATAATAAACCTAATGAATTCATCCGAGTCCATTGAACATCGTACGACAACTTAAAACATCTTACGGCTCTGTATGCACATTAGCACCTTGAAAAGCACGTTAGTATAATATAGAACACCTTACAACTCCTAACAACACCGAACAAAACCTTAAAACTCCATAATAAACCTAATGAATTTGTCAAAGTCCTTTGAACATCGTACGACAACTCAGGACATGTTACGACTCAGTATGCGACATTAGCAACATGAAAAGCACGTTAGAATAATTAAGGAAGCATTACAACTCCTAAGAACATCTTACATCACCGTACGAAACGTTAAAACTCCATAATACACCTAATGAATTCGTCCGAGTCCTTTGAACGTCATACGCCAACTTAAGACATCTTACGACTCTTTATGCCATATTAGCACTTTGAAAAGCATGTTAGTATAATGTTGGAATCTTTAAAACTCCTAACAACACCGTACGAAATTATAAAACTCCAAAAAAAACCTAATGAATTTCTCCGAGTCATTTAAACATCGTACGAAAACTTAGAATATCTTCCGACTCTGTATGTCACATTAGCACCTTGAAAAGCATGTTGGTAAAAAGTACGAAACCTCACAAATCCTAACAACACATTATAATACCGTACGTAAAATAAAAATACTCCATAATAAACCTAATGAATTCATCCGTGTCCATTGAACATCGTACGACAACTAAAAACATATTACGGCTCTGTATGCACATTAGCACCTTGAAAAGCACGTTAGTATAATATAGGACACCTTACAACTCCTAACAACACCGAACAAAACCTTAAAACTCCATAATAAACCTAATGAATTTGTCCAAGTCCTCTGAACATCGTACGACAACTCAGGACATGTTACGATTCAGTATGCGACATTAGCAACATGAAAAGCATGTTAGAATAATTAAGGAAGCATTACAACTCCTAAGAACATCTTACATCACCGTACGAAACTTTAAAACTTCATAATACACCTTATTAATTCGTCCGAGTCCTTTGAACGTCATACGCCAACTTAAGACATCTTACGACTCTTTATGCCATATTAGCACTTTGAAAAGCATGTTAGTATAATGTTGGAATCTTTAAAACACCTAAAAACACCGTACGAAATTATAAAACTCAAAAAAAAAACCTAATGAATTCCTCCGAGTCATTTAAACATCGTACGAAAACTTAGAATTTCTTACGACTCTGTATGTCACATTAGCACCTTGAAAAGCATGTTGGTAAAAAGTACGAAACCTCACAAATCCTAACAACACATTATAATACCGTACGTAAAATAAAAATACTCCATAATAAACCTAATGAATTCATCCGAGTCCATTGAACATCGTACGACAACTTAAAACATCTTACGGCTCTGTATGCACATTAGCACCTTGAAAAGCACGTTAGTATAATATAGGACACCTTACAACTCCTAACAACACAGAACAAAACCTTAAAACTCCATAATAAACCTAATAAATTTGTCCAAGTCCTCTGAACATCGTACGACAACTCAGGACATGTTACGACTCAGTATGCGAGATTAGCAACATGAAAAGCACGTTTGAATAATTAAGGAAGCATTACAACTCCTAAGAACATCTTACATCACCGTACGAAACTTTAAAACTTCATAATACACCTTATTAATTCGTCCGAGTCCTTTGAACGTCATACGCCAACTTAAGACATCTTACGACTCTTTATGCCATATTAGCACTTTGAAAAGCATGTTAGTATAATGTTGGAATCTTTAAAACACCTAAAAACACCGTACGAAATTATAAAACTCAAAAAAAAAACCTAATGAATTCCTCCGAGTCATTTAAACATCGTACGAAAACTTAGAATTTCTTACGACTCTGTATGTCACATTAGCACCTTGAAAAGCATGTTGGTAAAAAGTACGAAACCTCACAAATCCTAACAACACATTATAATACCGTACGTAAAATAAAAATACTCCATAATAAACCTAATGAATTCATCCGAGTCCATTGAACATCGTACGACAACTTAAAACATCTTACGGCTCTGTATGCACATTAGCACCTTGAAAAGCACGTTAGTATAATATAGGACACCTTACAACTCCTAACAACACAGAACAAAACCTTAAAACTCCATAATAAACCTAATAAATTTGTCCAAGTCCTCTGAACATCGTACGACAACTCAGGACATGTTACGACTCAGTATGCGAGATTAGCAACATGAAAAGCACGTTTGAATAATTAAGGAAGCATTACAACTCCTAAGAACATCTTACATCACCGTACGAAACTTTAAAACTCCATAATACACCTAATGAATTCGTCCGAGTCCTTTGAACGTCATACGCCAACTTAAGACATCTTACGACTCTTTATGCCATATTAGCACTTTGAAAAGGATGTTAGTATAATGTTGGAATCTTTAATACTCCTAAAAACACCGTACGAAATTATAAAACTCCAAAAAAAACCTAATGAATTCCTCCGAGTCATTTAAACCTCTTACGAAAACTTAGAATATCTTACGAATCTGTATGTCACATTAGCACCTTGAAAAGCATGTTGGTAAAAAGTACGAAACCTCACAAATCCTAACAGCACATTATAATACCGTACGTAAAATAAAAATACTCCATAATAAACCTAATGAATTCATCCGAGTCCATTGAACATCGTACGACAACTTAAAACTTCTTACGGCTCTGTATGCACATTAGCACCTTGAAAAGCACGTTAGTATAATATAGGACACCTTACAACTCCTAACAACACCGAACAAAACCTTAAAACTCCATAATAAACCTAATAAATTTGTCCAAGTCCTCTGAACATCGTACGACAACTCAGGACATGTTACGACTCAGTATGCGAGATTAGCAACATGAAAAGCACGTTTGAATAATTAAGGAAGCATTACAACTCCTAAGAACATCTTACATCACCGTACGAAACTTTAAAACTCCATAATACACCTAATGAATTCGTCCGAGTCCTTTGAACGTCATACGCCAACTTAAGACATCTTACGACTCTTTATGCCATATTAGCACTTTGAAAAGCATGTTAGTATAATGTTGGAATCTTTAAAACTCCTAACAACACCGTACGAAATTATAAAACTCCAAAAAAACCTAATAAATTCCTCCGAGTCATTTAAAAATCGTACGAAAACTTAGAATATCTTACGACTCTGTATGTCACATTAGCACCTTGAAAAGCATGTTGGTAAAAAGTACGAAACCTCACAAATCCTAACAACACATTATAATACCGTACGTAAAATAAAAATACTCCATAATAAACCTAATGAATTCATCGGAGTCCATTGAACATCGTACGACAACTTAAAACATCTTACGGCTCTGTATGCACATTAGCACCTTGAAAAGCACGTTAGTATAATATAGGACACCTTACAACTCCTAACAACACCGAACAAAACCTTAAAACTCCATAATAAACCTAATGAATTTGTCAAAGTCCTTTGAACATCGTACGATAACTCAGGACATGTTACGACTCAGTATGCGACATTAGCAACATGAAAAGCACGTTAGAATAATTAAGGAAGCATTACAACTCCTAAGAACATCTTACATCACCGTACGAAACTTTAAAACTCCATAATACACCTAATGAATTCGTCCGAGTCCTTTGAACGTCATACGCCAACTTAAGACATCTTACGACTCTTTATGCCATATTAGCACCTTGAAAAGCATGTTAGTATAATGTTGGAATCTTTAAAACTCCTAACAACACCGTACGAAATTATAAAACTCCAAAAAATATAATAAATTCCTCCGAGTCATTTAAACCTCTTACGAAAACTTAGAATATCTTACGAATCTGTATGTCACATTAGCACCTTGAAAAGCATGTTGGTAAAAAGTACGAAACCTCACAAATCCTAACAGCACATTATAATACCGTACGTAAAATAAAAATACTCCATAATAAACCTAATGAATTCATCCGAGTCCATTGAACATCGTACGACAACTTAAAACTTCTTACGGCTCTGTATGCACATTAGCACCTTGAAAAGCACGTTAGTATAATATAGGACACCTTACAACTCCTAACAACACCGAACAAAACCTTAAAACTCCATAATAAACCTAATAAATTTGTCCAAGTCCTCTGAACATCGTACGACAACTCAGGACATGTTACGACTCAGTATGCGAGATTAGCAACATGAAAAGCACGTTTGAATAATTAAGGAAGCATTACAACTCCTAAGAACATCTTACATCACCGTACGAAACTTTAAAACTCCATAATACACCTAATGAATTCGTCCGAGTCCTTTGAACGTCATACGCCAACTTAAGACATCTTACGACTCTTTATGCCATATTAGCACTTTGAAAAGCATGTTAGTATAATGTTGGAATCTTTAAAACTCCTAACAACACCGTACGAAATTATAAAACTCCAAAAAAACCTAATAAATTCCTCCGAGTCATTTAAAAATCGTACGAAAACTTAGAATATCTTACGACTCTGTATGTCACATTAGCACCTTGAAAAGCATGTTGGTAAAAAGTACGAAACCTCACAAATCCTAACAACACATTATAATACCGTACGTAAAATAAAAATACTCCATAATAAACCTAATGAATTCATCGGAGTCCATTGAACATCGTACGACAACTTAAAACATCTTACGGCTCTGTATGCACATTAGCACCTTGAAAAGCACGTTAGTATAATATAGGACACCTTACAACTCCTAACAACACCGAACAAAACCTTAAAACTCCATAATAAACCTAATGAATTTGTCAAAGTCCTTTGAACATCGTACGATAACTCAGGACATGTTACGACTCAGTATGCGACATTAGCAACATGAAAAGCACGTTAGAATAATTAAGGAAGCATTACAACTCCTAAGAACATCTTACATCACCGTACGAAACTTTAAAACTCCATAATACACCTAATGAATTCGTCCGAGTCCTTTGAACGTCATACGCCAACTTAAGACATCTTACGACTCTTTATGCCATATTAGCACCTTGAAAAGCATGTTAGTATAATGTTGGAATCTTTAAAACTCCTAACAACACCGTACGAAATTATAAAACTCCAAAAAATATAATAAATTCCTCCGAGTCATTTAAACATCGTACGAAAACTTAGAATATCTTACGACTCTGTATGTCACATTAGCACCTTGAAAAGCATGTTGGTAAAAAGTACGAAACCTCACAAATCCTAACAACACATTATAATACCGTACGTAAAATAAAAATACTCCATAATAAACCTAATGAATTCATCGGAGTCCATTGAACATCGTACGACAACTTAAAACATCTTACGGCTCTGTATGCACATTAGCACCTTGAAAAGCACGTTAGTATAATATAGAACACCTTACAACTCCTAACAACACCGAACAAAACCTTAAAACTCCATAATAAACCTAATGAATTTGTCAAAGTCCTTTGAACATCGTACGACAACTCAGGACATGTTACGACTCAGTATGCGACATTAGCAACATGAAAAGCACGTTAGAATAATTAAGGAAGCATTACAACTCCTAAGAACATCTTACATCACCGTACGAAACGTTAAAACTCCATAATACACCTAATGAATTCGTCCGAGTCCTTTGAACGTCATACGCCAACTTAAGACATCTTACGACTCTTTATACCATATTAGCACTTTGAAAAGCATGTTAGTATAATGTTGGAATCTTTAAAACTCCTAACAACACCGTACGAAATTATAAAACTCCAAAAAAACCTAATGAATTCCTCCGAATCATTTAAACATCGTACGAAAACTTAGAATATCTTACGACTCTGTATGTCACATTAGCACCTTGAAAAGCATGTTGGTAAAAAGTACGAAACCTCACAAATCCTAACAACACATTATAATACCGTACGTAAAATAAAAATACTCCATAATAAACCAAATAAATTCATCCGAGTTCATTGAACATCGTACGACAACTTAAAACATCTTACGGCTCTGTATGCACATTAGCACCTTGAAAAGCACGTTAGTATAATATAGGACACCTTACAACTCCTAACAACACCGAACAAAACCTTAAAACTCCATAATAAACCTAATGAATTTGTCAAAGTCCTTTGAACATCGTACGACAACTCAGGACATGTTACGACTTTGTATGCGACATTAGTAACATGAAAAGCACGTTAGAGTAATTAAGGAAGCATTACAACTCCTAAGAACATCTTACATCACCGTACGAAACTTTAAAACTCCATAATACACCTAATGAATTCGTCCGAGTCCTTTGAACGTCATACGCCAACTTAAGACAACTTACGACTCTTTATGCCATATTAGCACTTTGAAAAGCATGTTAGTATAATGTTGGAATCTTTAAAACTCCTAACAACACCGTACGAAATTATAAAACTCCAAAAAAACCTAATGAATTTCTCCGAGTCATTTAAACATCGTACGAAAACTTAGAATATCTTACGACTCTGTATGTCACATTAGCACCTTGAAAAGCATGTTGGTAAAAAGTACGAAACCTCACAAATCCTAACAACACATTATAATACCGTACGTAAAATAAAAATACACCATAATAAACCTAATGAATTCATCCGAGTCCATTGAACATCGTACGACAACTTAAAACATCTTACGGGTCTATATGCACATTAGCACCTTGAAAAGCACGTTAGTATAATATAGGACACCTTACAACTCCTAACAACACCGAACAAAACCTTAAAACTCCATAATAAACCTAATGAATTTGTCAAAGTCCTTTGAACATCGTACGACAACTCAGGACATGTTACGACTCAGTATGCGACATTAGCAACATGAAAAGCACGTTAGAATAATTAAGGAAGCATTACAACTCCTAAGAACAGCTTACATCACCGTACGAAACTTTAAAACTCCATAATACACCTAATGAATTCGTCCGAGTCCTTTGAACGTCATACGCCAACTTAAGACATCTTAAGACTCTTTATGCCATATTAGCACTTTGAAAAGCATGTTAGTATAATGTTGGAATCTTTAAAACTCCTAACAACACCGTACGAAATTATAAAACTCCAAAAAAAACCTAATGATTTCCTCCGAATCATTTAAACATCGTACGAAAACTTAGAATATCTTACCACTCTGTATGTCACATTTGCACCTTGAAAAGCATGTTGGTAAAAAGTACGAAACCTCACAAATCCTAACAACACATTATAATACCGTACGTAAAATAAAAATACTCCATAATAAACCTAATGAATTCATCCGAGTCCATTGAACATCGTACGACAACTTAAAAACATCTTACGGCTCTGTATGCACATTAGCACCTTGAAAAGCACGTTAGTATAATATAGGACACCTTACAACTCCTAACAACACCGAACAAAACCTTAAAAGTCCATAATAAACCTAATAAATTTATCAAAGTCCTTTGAACATCGTACGACAACTCAGGACATGTTACGACTTAGTATGCGACATTAGTAACATGAAAAGCACGTTAGAGTAATTAAGGAAGCATTACAACTCCTAAGAACATCTTACATCATCGTACGAAACTTTAAAACTCCATAATACACCTAATGAATTCGTCCGAGTCCTTTGAACGTCATACGCCAACTTAAGACATCTTACGACTCTTTATGCCATATTAGCACTTTGAAAAGCATGTTAGTATAATGTTGGAATCTTTAAAACTCCTAACAACACCTTACGAAATTATAAAACTCCAAAAAAACCTAATGAATTTCTCCGAGTCATTTAAACATCGTACGAAAACTTAGAATATCTTACGACTCTGTATGTCACATTACACCTTGAAAAGCATGTTGGTAAAAAGTACGAAACCTCACAAATCCTAACAACACATTATAATACTGTACGTAAAATAAAAATACACCATAATAAACCTAATGAATTCATCCGAGTCCATTGAACATCGTACGACAACTTAAAACATCTTACGGCTCTGTATGCACATTAGCACCTTGAAAAGCACATTAGTATAATATAGGACACCTTACAACTCCTAACAACACCGAACAAAACCTTAAAACTCCATAATAAACCTAATGAATTTGTCAAAGTCCTTTGAACATCGTACGACAACTCAGGACATGTTACGACTCAGTATGCGACATTAGCAACATGAAAAGCACGTTAGAATAATTAAGGAAGCATTACAACTCCTAAGAACAGCTTACATCACGGTACGAAACTTTAAAACTCCATAATACACCTAATGAATTCGTCCGAGTCCTTTGAACGTCATACGCCAACTTAAGACATCTTAAGACTCTTTATGCCATATTAGCACTTTGAAAAGCATGTTAGTATAATGTTGGAATCTTTAAAACTCCTAACAACACCGTACGAAATTATAAAACTCCAAAAAAAACCTAATGATTTCCTCCGAATCATTTAAACATCGTACGAAAACTTAGAATATCTTACCACTCTGTATGTCACATTTGCACCTTGAAAAGCATGTTGGTAAAAAGTACGAAACCTCACAAATCCTAACAACACATTATAATACCGTACGTAAAATAAAAATACTCCATAATAAACCTAATGAATTCATCCGAGTCCATTGAACATCGTACGACAACTTAAAAACATCTTACGGCTCTGTATGCACATTAGCACCTTGAAAAGCACGTTAGTATAATATAGGACACCTTACAACTCCTAACAACACCGAAAAAAACCTTAAAAGTCTATAAACCTAATAAATTTATCAAAGTCCTTTGAACATCGTACAACAACTCAGGACATGTTACGACTCAGTATGCGACATTTGCAACATGAAAAGCACGTTAGAATAATTAAGGAAGCATTACAACTCCTAAGAACATCTTACATCACCGTACGAAACTTTAAAACTCCATAATACACCTAATGAATTCGTCCGAGTCCTTTGAACGTCATACGCCAACTTAGGACATCTTAAGACTCTTTATGCCATATTAGCACTTTGAAAAGCATGTTAGTATAATGTTGGAATCTTTAAAACTCCTAACAACACCGTACGAAATTATAAAACTCCAAAAAAACCTAATGAATTTCTCCGAATCATTTAAACATCGTACGAAAACTTAGAATATCTTACGACTCTGTATGTCACATTAGCACCTTGAAAAGCATGTTGGTAAAAAGTACGAAACCTCACAAATCCTAACAACACATTATAATACCGTACGTAAAATAAAAATACACCATAATAAACCTAATGAATTCATCCGAGTCCATTGAACATCGTACGACAACTTAAAACATCTTACGGGTCTATATGCACATTAGCACCTTGAAAAGCACGTTAGTATAATATAGGACACCTTACAACTCCTAACAACACCGAACAAAACCTTAAAACTCCATAATAAACCTAATGAATTTGTCAAAGTCCTTTGAACATCGTACGACAACTCAGGACATGTTACGACTCAGTATGCGACATTAGCAACATGAAAAGCACGTTAGAATAATTAAGGAAGCATTACAACTCCTAAGAACAGCTTACATCACCGTACGAAACTTTAAAACTCCATAATACACCTAATGAATTCGTCCGAGTCCTTTGAACGTCATACGCCAACTTAAGACATCTTAAGACTCTTTATGCCATATTAGCACTTTGAAAAGCATGTTAGTATAATGTTGGAATCTTTAAAACTCCTAACAACACCGTACGAAATTATAAAACTCCAAAAAAAACCTAATGATTTCCTCCGAATCATTTAAACATCGTACGAAAACTTAGAATATCTTACCACTCTGTATGTCACATTTGCACCTTGAAAAGCATGTTGGTAAAAAGTACGAAACCTCACAAATCCTAACAACACATTATAATACCGTACGTAAAATAAAAATACTCCATAATAAACCTAATGAATTCATCCGAGTCCATTGAACATCGTACGACAACTTAAAAACATCTTACGGCTCTGTATGCACATTAGCACCTTGAAAAGCACGTTAGTATAATATAGGACACCTTACAACTCCTAACAACACCGAACAAAACCTTAAAAGTCCATAATAAACCTAATAAATTTATCAAAGTCCTTTGAACATCGTACGACAACTCAGGACATGTTACGACTTAGTATGCGACATTAGTAACATGAAAAGCACGTTAGAGTAATTAAGGAAGCATTACAACTCCTAAGAACATCTTACATCATCGTACGAAACTTTAAAACTCCATAATACACCTAATGAATTCGTCCGAGTCCTTTGAACGTCATACGCCAACTTAAGACATCTTACGACTCTTTATGCCATATTAGCACTTTGAAAAGCATGTTAGTATAATGTTGGAATCTTTAAAACTCCTAACAACACCTTACGAAATTATAAAACTCCAAAAAAACCTAATGAATTTCTCCGAGTCATTTAAACATCGTACGAAAACTTAGAATATCTTACGACTCTGTATGTCACATTACACCTTGAAAAGCATGTTGGTAAAAAGTACGAAACCTCACAAATCCTAACAACACATTATAATACTGTACGTAAAATAAAAATACACCATAATAAACCTAATGAATTCATCCGAGTCCATTGAACATCGTACGACAACTTAAAACATCTTACGGCTCTGTATGCACATTAGCACCTTGAAAAGCACATTAGTATAATATAGGACACCTTACAACTCCTAACAACACCGAACAAAACCTTAAAACTCCATAATAAACCTAATGAATTTGTCAAAGTCCTTTGAACATCGTACGACAACTCAGGACATGTTACGACTCAGTATGCGACATTAGCAACATGAAAAGCACGTTAGAATAATTAAGGAAGCATTACAACTCCTAAGAACAGCTTACATCACGGTACGAAACTTTAAAACTCCATAATACACCTAATGAATTCGTCCGAGTCCTTTGAACGTCATACGCCAACTTAAGACATCTTAAGACTCTTTATGCCATATTAGCACTTTGAAAAGCATGTTAGTATAATGTTGGAATCTTTAAAACTCCTAACAACACCGTACGAAATTATAAAACTCCAAAAAAAACCTAATGATTTCCTCCGAATCATTTAAACATCGTACGAAAACTTAGAATATTTTACCACTCTGTATGTCACATTTGCACCTTGAAAAGCATGTTGGTAAAAAGTACGAAACCTCACAAATCCTAACAACACATTATAATACCGTACGTAAAATAAAAATACTCCATAATAAACCTAATGAATTCATCCGAGTCCATTGAACATCGTACGACAACTTAAAAACATCTTACGGCTCTGTATGCACATTAGCACCTTGAAAAGCACGTTAGTATAATATAGGACACCTTACAACTCCTAACAACACCGAAAAAAACCTTAAAAGTCTATAAACCTAATAAATTTATCAAAGTCCTTTGAACATCGTACAACAACTCAGGACATGTTACGACTCAGTATGCGACATTTGCAACATGAAAAGCACGTTAGAATAATTAAGGAAGCATTACAACTCCTAAGAACATCTTACATCACCGTACGGAACTTTAAAACTCCATAATACACCTAATGAATTCGTCCGAGTCCTTTGAACGTCATACGCCAACTTAGGACATCTTAAGACTCTTTATGCCATATTAGCACTTTGAAAAGCATGTTAGTATAATGTTGGAATCTTTAAAACTCCTAACAACACCGTACGAAATTATAAAACTCCAAAAAAACCTAATGAATTTCTCCGAATCATTTAAACATCGTACGAAAACTTAGAATATCTTACGACTCTGTATGTCACATTAGCACCTTGAAAAGCATGTTGGTAAAAAGTACGAAACCTCACAAATCCTAACAACACATTATAATACCGTACGTAAAATAAAAATACACCATAATAAACCTAATGAATTCATCCGAGTCCATTGAACATCGTACGACAACTTAAAACATCTTACGGGTCTATATGCACATTAGCACCTTGAAAAGCACGTTAGTATAATATAGGACACCTTACAACTCCTAACAACACCGAACAAAACCTTAAAACTCCATAATAAACCTAATGAATTTGTCAAAGTCCTTTGAACATCGTACGACAACTCAGGACATGTTACGACTCAGTATGCGACATTAGCAACATGAAAAGCACGTTAGAATAATTAAGGAAGCATTACAACTCCTAAGAACAGCTTACATCACCGTACGAAACTTTAAAACTCCATAATACACCTAATGAATTCGTCCGAGTCCTTTGAACGTCATACGCCAACTTAAGACATCTTAAGACTCTTTATGCCATATTAGCACTTTGAAAAGCATGTTAGTATAATGTTGGAATCTTTAAAACTCCTAACAACACCGTACGAAATTATAAAACTCCAAAAAAAACCTAATGATTTCCTCCGAATCATTTAAACATCGTACGAAAACTTAGAATATCTTACCACTCTGTATGTCACATTTGCACCTTGAAAAGCATGTTGGTAAAAAGTACGAAACCTCACAAATCCTAACAACACATTATAATACCGTACGTAAAATAAAAATACTCCATAATAAACCTAATGAATTCATCCGAGTCCATTGAACATCGTACGACAACTTAAAAACATCTTACGGCTCTGTATGCACATTAGCACCTTGAAAAGCACGTTAGTATAATATAGGACACCTTACAACTCCTAACAACACCGAACAAAACCTTAAAAGTCCATAATAAACCTAATAAATTTATCAAAGTCCTTTGAACATCGTACGACAACTCAGGACATGTTACGACTTAGTATGCGACATTAGTAACATGAAAAGCACGTTAGAGTAATTAAGGAAGCATTACAACTCCTAAGAACATCTTACATCATCGTACGAAACTTTAAAACTCCATAATACACCTAATGAATTCGTCCGAGTCCTTTGAACGTCATACGCCAACTTAAGACATCTTACGACTCTTTATGCCATATTAGCACTTTGAAAAGCATGTTAGTATAATGTTGGAATCTTTAAAACTCCTAACAACACCTTACGAAATTATAAAACTCCAAAAAAACCTAATGAATTTCTCCGAGTCATTTAAACATCGTACGAAAACTTAGAATATCTTACGACTCTGTATGTCACATTACACCTTGAAAAGCATGTTGGTAAAAAGTACGAAACCTCACAAATCCTAACAACACATTATAATACTGTACGTAAAATAAAAATACACCATAATAAACCTAATGAATTCATCCGAGTCCATTGAACATCGTACGACAACTTAAAACATCTTACGGCTCTGTATGCACATTAGCACCTTGAAAAGCACATTAGTATAATATAGGACACCTTACAACTCCTAACAACACCGAACAAAACCTTAAAACTCCATAATAAACCTAATGAATTTGTCAAAGTCCTTTGAACATCGTACGACAACTCAGGACATGTTACGACTCAGTATGCGACATTAGCAACATGAAAAGCACGTTAGAATAATTAAGGAAGCATTACAACTCCTAAGAACAGCTTACATCACGGTACGAAACTTTAAAACTCCATAATACACCTAATGAATTCGTCCGAGTCCTTTGAACGTCATACGCCAACTTAAGACATCTTAAGACTCTTTATGTCATATTAGCACTTTGAAAAGCATGTTAGTATAATGTTGGAATCTTTAAAACTCCTAACAACACCGTACGAAATTATAAAACTCCAAAAAAAACCTAATGATTTCCTCCGAATCATTTAAACATCGTACGAAAACTTAGAATATCTTACCACTCTGTATGTCACATTTGCACCTTGAAAAGCATGTTGGTAAAAAGTACGAAACCTCACAAATCCTAACAACACATTATAATACCGTACGTAAAATAAAAATACTCCATAATAAACCTAATGAATTCATCCGAGTCCATTGAACATCGTACGACAACTTAAAAACATCTTACGGCTCTGTATGCACATTAGCACCTTGAAAAGCACGTTAGTATAATATAGGACACCTTACAACTCCTAACAACACCGAAAAAAACCTTAAAAGTCTATAAACCTAATAAATTTATCAAAGTCCTTTGAACATCGTACAACAACTCAGGACATGTTACGACTCAGTATGCGACATTTGCAACATGAAAAGCACGTTAGAATAATTAAGGAAGCATTACAACTCCTAAGAACATCTTACATCACCGTACGAAACTTTAAAACTCCATAATACACCTAATGAATTCGTCCGAGTCCTTTGAACGTCATACGCCAACTTAGGACATCTTAAGACTCTTTATGCCATATTAGCACTTTGAAAAGCATGTTAGTATAATGTTGGAATCTTTAAAACTCCTAACAACACCGTACGAAATTATAAAACTCCAAAAAAACCTAATGAATTCCTCCGAATCATTTAAACATCGTACGAAAACTTAGAATATCTTACGACTCTGTATGTCACATTAGCACCTTGAAAAGCATGTTGGTAAAAAGTACGAAACCTCACAAATCCTAACAACACATTATAATACCGTACGTAAAATAAAAATACTCCATAATAAACCTAATAAATTCATCCGAGTCCATTGAACATCGTACGACAACTTAAAACATCTTACGGCTCTGTATGCACATTAGCACCTTGAAAAGCACGTTAGTATAATATAGGACACCTTACAACTCCTAACAACACCGAACAAAACCTTAAAACTCCATAATAAACCTAATGAATTTGTCAAAGTCCTTTGAACATCGTACGACAACTCAGGACATGTTACGACTCAGTATGCGACATTAGCAACATGAAAAGCACGTTAGAATAATTAAGGAAGCATTACAACTCCTAAGAACATCTTACATCACCGTACGAAACTTTAAAACTCCATAATACACCTAATGAATTCGTCCGAGTCCTTTGAACGTCATACGCCAACTTAAGACATCTTAAGACTCTTTATGCCATATTAGCACTTTGAAAAGCATGTTAGTATAATGTTGGAATCTTTAAAACTCCTAACAACACCGTACGAAATTATAAAACTCCAAAAAAAACCTAATGATTTCCTCCGAATCATTTAAACATCGTACGAAAACTTAGAATATCTTACCACTCTGTATGTCACATTTGCACCTTGAAAAGCATGTTGGTAAAAAGTACGAAACCTCACAAATCCTAACAACACATTATAATACCGTACGTAAAATAAAAATACTCCATAATAAACCTAATGAATTCATCCGAGTCCATTGAACATCGTACGACAACTTAAAAACATCTTACGGCTCTGTATGCACATTAGCACCTTGAAAAGCACGTTAGTATAATATAGGACACCTTACAACTCCTAACAACCCCGAACAAAATCTTAAAACTCCATAATAAACCTAATGAATTTGTCAAAGTCCTTTGAACATCGTACGACAACTCAGGACATGTTACGACTCAGTATGCGACATTAGCAACATGAAAAGCACGTTAGAATAATTAAGGAAGCATTACAACTCCTAAGAACATCTTACATCACCGTACGAAACTTTAAAACTCCATAATACACCTAATGAATTCGTCCGAGTCCTTTGAACGTCATACGCCAACTTAAGACATCTTACGACTCTTTATGCCATATTAGCACTTTGAAAAGCATGTTAGTATAATGTTGGAATCTTTAAAACTCCTAACAACACCGTACGAAATTATAAAATTCCAAAAAAAACCTAATGAATTCCTCCGAATCATTTAAACATCGTACGAAAACTTAGAATATCTTACCACTCTGTATGTCACATTTGCACCTTGAAAAGCATGTTGGTAAAAAGTACGAAACCTCACAAATCCTAACAACACATTATAATACCGTACGTAAAATAAAAATACTCCATAATAAACCTAATGAATTCATCCGAGTCCATTGAACATCGTACGACAACTTAAAAACATCTTACGGCTCTGTATGCACATTAGCACCTTGAAAAGCACGTTAGTATAATATAGGACACCTTACAACTCCTAACAACCCCGAACAAAACCTTAAAACTCCATAATAAACCTAATGAATTTGTCAAAGTCCTTTGAACATCGTACGACAACTCAGGACATGTTACGACTCAGTATGCGACATTAGCAACATGAAAAGCACGTTAGAATAATTAAGGAAGCATTACAACTCCTAAGAACATCTTACATCACCGTACGAAACTTTAAAACTCCATAATACACCTAATGAATTCGTCCGAGTCCTTTGAACGTCATACGCCAACTTAAGACATCTTACGACTCTTTATGCCATATTAGCACTTTGAAAAGCATGTTAGTATAATGTTGGAATCTTTAAAACTCCTAACAACACCGTACGAAATTATAAAACTCCAAAAAAAACCTAATGAATTCCTCCGACTAATTTAAACATCGTACGAAAACTTAGAATATCTTACGAATCTTTATGTCACATTAGCACCTTGAAATGCATGTTGGTAAAAAGTACGAAACCTCACAAATCCTAACAACACATTATAATACCGTACGTAAAATAAAAATACTCCATAATAAACCTAATGAATTCATCCGAGTCCATTGAACATCGTACGACAACTTAAAACATCTTACGGCTCTGTATGCACATTAGCACCTTGAAAAGCATGTTAGTATAATATAGGACACCTTACAACTCCTAACAACACCGAACAAAACCTTAAAACTCCATAATAAACCTAATGAATTTGTCAAAGTCCTTTGAACATCGTACGACAACTCAGGACATGTTACGACTCAGTATGCGACATTAGCAACATGAAAAGCACGTTAGAGTAATTAAGGAAGCATTATAACTCCTAAAAACATCTTACATCACCGCACGAAACTTTAAAACTCCATAATACACCTAATGAAATCGTCCGAGTCCTTTGAACGTCATACGCCAATTTAAGACATCTTACGACTCTTTATGCCATATTAGCACTTTGAAAAACATGTTAGTATAACGTTGGAATCAATAAAACTCCTAACAACACCGTACGAAATTATAAAACTCCAAAAAAACCTAATGAATTCCTCCGACTAATTTAAACATCGTACGAAAACTTAGAATATCTTACGAATCTTTATGTCACATTAGCACCTTGAAAAGCATGTTGGTAAAAAGTACGAAACCTCACAAATCCTAACAACACATTATAATACCGTACGTAAAATAAAAATACTCCATAATAAACCAAATAAATTCATCTGAGTTCATTGAACATCGTACGACAACTTAAAACATCTTACGGCTCTGTATGCACATTAGCACCTTGAAAAGCACGTTAGTATAATATAGGACACCTTACAACTCCTAACAACACCGAACAAAACCTTAAAACTCCATAATAAACCTAATGAATTTGTCAAAGTCCTTTGAACATCGTACGACAACTCAGGACATGTTACGACTCAGTATGCGACATTAGCAACATGAAAAGCACGTTAGAATAATTAAGGAAGCATTACAACTCCTAAGAACATCTTACATCACCGTACGAAACTTTAAAACTCCATAATACACCTAATGAATTCGTCCGAGTCCTTTGAACGTCATACGCCAACTTAAGACATCTTAAGACTCTTTATGCCATATTAGCACTTTGAAAAGCATGTTAGTATAATGTTGGAATCTTTAAAACTCCTAACAACACCGTACGAAATTATAAAATTCCAAAAAAAACCTAATGAATTCCTCCGAATCATTTAAACATCGTACGAAAACTTAGAATATCTTACCACTCTGTATGTCACATTTGCACCTTGAAAAGCATGTTGGTAAAAAGTACGAAACCTCACAAATCCTAACAACACATTATAATACCGTACGTAAAATAAAAATACTCCATAATAAACCTAATGAATTCATCCGAGTCCATTGAACATCGTACGACAACTTAAAAACATCTTACGGCTCTGTATGCACATTAGCACCTTGAAAAGCACGTTAGTATAATATAGGACACCTTACAACTCCTAACAACCCCGAACAAAACCTTAAAACTCCATAATAAACCTAATGAATTTGTCAAAGTCCTTTGAACATCGTACGACAACTCAGGACATGTTACGACTCAGTATGCGACATTAACAACATGAAAAGCACGTTAGAATAATTAAGGAAGCATTACAACTCCTAAGAACATCTTACATCACCGTACGAAACTTTAAAACTCCATAATACACCTAATGAATTCGTCCGAGTCCTTTGAACGTCATACGCCAACTTAAGACATCTTACGACTCTTTATGCCATATTAGCACTTTGAAAAGCATGTTAGTATAATGTTGGAATCTTTAAAACTCCTAACAACACCGTACGAAATTATAAAATTCCAAAAAAAACCTAATGAATTCCTCCGAATCATTTAAACATCGTACGAAAACTTAGAATATCTTACCACTCTGTATGTCACATTTGCACCTTGAAAAGCATGTTGGTAAAAAGTACGAAACCTCACAAATCCTAACAACACATTATAATACCGTACGTAAAATAAAAATACTCCATAATAAACCTAATGAATTCATCCGAGTCCATTGAACATCGTACGACAACTTAAAAACATCTTACGGCTCTGTATGCACATTAGCACCTTGAAAAGCACGTTAGTATAATATAGGACACCTTACAACTCCTAACAACCCCGAACAAAACCTTAAAACTCCATAATAAACCTAATGAATTTGTCAAAGTCCTTTGAACATCGTACGACAACTCAGGACATGTTACGACTCAGTATGCGACATTAGCAACATGAAAAGCACGTTAGAATAATTAAGGAAGCATTACAACTCCTAAGAACATCTTACATCACCGTACGAAACTTTAAAACTCCATAATACACCTAATGAATTCGTCCGAGTCCTTTGAACGTCATACGCCAACTTAAGACATCTTACGACTCTTTATGCCATATTAGCACTTTGAAAAGCATGTTAGTATAATGTTGGAATCTTTAAAACTCCTAACAACACCGTACGGAATTATAAAACTCCAAAAAAAACCTAATGAATTCCTCCGACTAATTTAAACATCGTACGAAAACTTAGAATATCTTACGAATCTTTATGTCACATTAGCACCTTGAAAAGCATGTTGGTAAAAAGTACGAAACCTCACAAATCCTAACAACACATTATAATACCGTACGTAAAATAAAAATACTCCATAATAAACCTAATGAATTCATCCGAGTCCATTGAACATCGTACGACAACTTAAAACATCTTACGGCTCTGTATGCACATTAGCACCTTGAAAAGCATGTTAGTATAATATAGGACACCTTACAACTCCTAACAACACCGAACAAAACCTTAAAACTCCATAATAAACCTAATGAATTTGTCAAAGTCCTTTGAACATCGTACGACAACTCAGGACATGTTACGACTCAGTATGCGACATTAGCAACATGAAAAGCACGTTAGAGTAATTAAGGAAGCATTATAACTCCTAAAAACATCTTACATCACCGCACGAAACTTTAAAACTCCATAATACACCTAATGAAATCGTCCGAGTCCTTTGAACGTCATACGCCAATTTAAGACATCTTACGACTCTTTATGCCATATTAGCACTTTGAAAAACATGTTAGTATAACGTTGGAATCAATAAAACTCCTAACAACACCGTACGAAATTATAAAACTCCAAAAAAACCTAATGAATTCCTCCGACTAATTTAAACATCGTACGAAAACTTAGAATATCTTACGAATCTTTATGTCACATTAGCACCTTGAAAAGCATGTTGGTAAAAAGTACGAAACCTCACAAATCCTAACAACACATTATAATACCGTACGTAAAATAAAAATACTCCATAATAAACCAAATAAATTCATCTGAGTTCATTGAACATCGTACGACAACTTAAAACATCTTACGGCTCTGTATGCACATTAGCACCTTGAAAAGCACGTTAGTATAATATAGGACACCTTACAACTCCTAACAACACCGAACAAAACCTTAAAACTCCATAATAAACCTAATGAATTTGTCAAAGTCCTTTGAACATCGTACGACAACTCAGGACATGTTACGACTCAGTATGCGACATTAGCAACATGAAAAGCACGTTAGAATAATTAAGGAAGCATTACAACTCCTAAGAACAGCTTACATCACCGTATGAAACTTTAAAACTCCATAATACACCTAATGAATTCGTCCGAGTCCTTTGAACGTCATACGCCAACTTAAGACATCTTAAGACTCTTTATGCCATATTAGCACTTTGAAAAGCATGTTAGTATAATGTTGGAATCTTTAAAACTCCTAACAACACCGTACGAAATTATAAAACTCCAAAAAAAACCTAATGATTTCCTCCGAATCATTTAAACATCGTACGAAAACTTAGAATATCTTACCACTCTGTATGTCACATTTGCACCTTGAAAAGCATGTTGGTAAAAAGTACGAAACCTCACAAATCCTAACAACACATTATAATACCGTACGTAAAATAAAAATACTCCATAATAAACCTAATGAATTCATCCGAGTCCATTGAACATCGTACGACAACTTAAAAACATCTTACGGCTCTGTATGCACATTAGCACCTTGAAAAGCACGTTAGTATAATATAGGACACCTTACAACTCCTAACAACACCGAACAAAACCTTAAAAGTCTATAAACCTAATAAATTTATCAAAGTCCTTTGAACATCGTACGACAACTCAGGACATGTTACGACTCAGTATGCGACATTTGCAACATGAAAAGCACGTTAGAATAATTAAGGAAGCATTACAACTCCTAAGAACATCTTACATCACCGTACGAAACTTTAAAACTCCATAATACACCTAATGAATTCGTCCGAGTCCTTTGAACGTCATACGCCAACTTAGGACATCTTAAGACTCTTTATGCCATATTAGCACTTTGAAAAGCATGTTAGTATAATGTTGGAATCTTTAAAACTCCTAACAACACCGTACGAAATTATAAAACTCCAAAAAAACCTAATGAATTCCTCCGAATCATTTAAACATCGTACAAAAACTTAGAATATCTTAAGACTCTGTATGTCACATTAGCACCTTGAAAAGCATGTTGGTAAAAAGTACGAAACCTCACAAATCCTAACAACACATTATAATACCATACGTAAAATAAAAATACTCCATAATAAACCTAATAAATTCATCCGAGTCCATTGAACATCGTACGACAACTTAAAACATCTTACGGCTCTGTATGCACATTAGCACCTTGAAAAGCACGTTAGTATAATATAGGACACCTTACAACTCCTAACAACACCGAACAAAACCTTAAAACTCCATAATAAACCTAATGAATTTGTCAAAGTCCTTTGAACATCGTACGACAACTCAGGACATGTTACGACTCAGTATGCGACATTAGCAACATGAAAAGCACGTTAGAATAAGTAAGGAAGCATTACAACTCCTAAGAACATCTTACATCACCGTATGAAACTTTAAAACTCCATAATACACCTAATGAATTCGTCCGAGTCCTTTGAACGTCATACGCCAACTTAAGACATCTTAAGACTCTTTATGCCATATTAGCACTTTGAAAAGCATGTTAGTATAATGTTGGAATCTTTAAAACTCCTAACAACACCGTACGAAATTATAAAATTCCAAAAAAAACCTAATGAATTCCTCCGAATCATTTAAACATCGTACGAAAACTTAGAATATCTTACCACTCTGTATGTCACATTTGCACCTTGAAAAGCATGTTGGTAAAAAGTACGAAACCTCACAAATCCTAACAACACATTATAATACCGTACGTAAAATAAAAATACTCCATAATAAACCTAATGAATTCATCCGAGTCCATTGAACATCGTACGACAACTTAAAAACATCTTACGGCTCTGTATGCACATTAGCACCTTGAAAAGCACGTTAGTATAATATAGGACACCTTACAACTCCTAACAACCCCGAACAAAACCTTAAAACTCCATAATAAACCTAATGAATTTGTCAAAGTCCTTTGAACATTGTACGACAACTCAGGACATGTTACGACTCAGTATGCGACATTAGCAACATGAAAAGCACGTTAGAATAATTAAGGAAGCATTACAACTCCTAAGAACATCTTACATCACCGTACGAAACTTTAAAACTCCATAATACACCTAATGAATTCGTCCGAGTCCTTTGAACGTCATACGCCAACTTAAGACATCTTACGACTCTTTATGCCATATTAGCACTTTGAAAAGCATGTTAGTATAATGTTGGAATCTTTAAAACTCCTAACAACACCGTACGAAATTATAAAACTCCAAAAAAAACCTAATGAATTCCTCCGACTAATTTAAACATCGTACGAAAACTTAGAATATCTAACGAATCTTTATGTCACATTAGCACCTTGAAAAGCATGTTGGTAAAAAGTACGAAACCTCACAAATCCTAACAACACATTATAATACCGTACGTAAAATAAAAATACTCCATAATAAACCTAATGAATTCATCCGAGTCCATTGAACATCGTACGACAACTTAAAACATCTTACGGCTCTGTATGCACATTAGCACCTTGAAAAGCATGTTAGTATAATATAGGACACCTTACAACTCCTAACAACACCGAACAAAACCTTAAAACTCCATAATAAACCTAATGAATTTGTCAAAGTCCTTTGAACATCGTACGACAACTCAGGACATGTTACGACTCAGTATGCGACATTAGCAACATGAAAAGCACGTTAGAGTAATTAAGGAAGCATTATAACTCCTAAAAACATCTTACATCACCGCACGAAACTTTAAAACTCCATAATACACCTAATGAAATCGTCCGAGTCCTTTGAACGTCATACGCCAATTTAAGACATCTTACGATTCTTTATGCCATATTAGCACTTTGAAAAACATGTTAGTATAACGTTGGAATCAATAAAACTCCTAACAACACCGTACGAAATTATAAAACTCCAAAAAAACCTAATGAATTCCTCCGACTAATTTAAATATCGTACGAAAACTTAGAATATCTTACGAATCTTTATGTCACATTAGCACCTTGAAAAGCATGTTGGTAAAAAGTACGAAACCTCACAAATCCTAACAACACATTATAATACCGTACGTAAAATAAAAATACTCCATAATAAACCAAATAAATTCATCCGAGTTCATTGAACATCGTACGACAACTTAAAACATCTTACGGCTCTGTATGCACATTAGCACCTTGAAAAGCACGTTAGTATAATATAGGACACCTTACAACTTCTAACAACACCGAACAAAACCTTAAAACTCCATAATAAACCTAATGAATTTGTCAAAGTCCTTTGAACATCGTACGACAACTCAGGACATGTTACGACTTAGTATGCGACATTAGTAACATGAAAAGCACGTTAGAGTAATTAAGGAAGCATTACAACTCCTAAGAACATCTTACATCACCGTACGAAACTTTAAAACTCCATAATACACCTAATGAATTCGTCCGAGTCCTTTGAACGTCATACGCCAACTTAAGACATCTTACGACTCTTTATGCCATATTAGCACTTTGAAAAGCATGTTAGTATAATGTTGGAATCTTTAAAACTCCTAACAACACCGTACGAAATTATAAAACTCCAAAAAAACCTAATGAATTTCTCCGAGTCATTTAAACATCGTACGAAAACTTAGAATATCTTACGACTCTGTATGTCACATTAGCACCTTGAAAAGCATGTTGGTAAAAAGTACGAAACCTCACAAATCCTAACAACACATTATAATACCGTACGTAAAATAAAAATACTCCATAATAAACCAAATAAATTCATCCGAGTTCATTGAACATCGTACGACAACTTAAAACATCTTACGGCTCTGTATGCACATTAGCACCTTGAAAAGCACGTTAGTATAATATAGGACACCTTACAACTCCTAACAACACCGAACAAAACCTTAAAACTCCATAATAAACCTAATGAATTTGTCAAAGTCCTTTGAACATCGTACGACAACTCAGGACATGTTACGACTTAGTATGCGACATTAGTAACATGAAAAGCACGTTAGAGTAATTAAGGAAGCATTATAACTCCTAAAAACATCTTACATCACCGCACGAAACTTTAAAACTCCATAATACACCTAATGAAATCGTCCGAGTCCTTTGAACGTCATACGCCAATTTAAGACATCTTACGACTCTTTATGCCATATTAGCACTTTGAAAAGCATGTTAGTATAATGTTGGAATCTTTAAAACTCCTAACAACACCGTACGAAATTATAAAACTCCAAAAAAACCTAATGAATTTCTCCGAGTCATTTAAACATCGTACGAAAACTTAGAATATCTTACGACTCTGTATGTCACATTAGCACCTTGAAAAGCATGTTGGTAAAAAGTACGAAACCTCACAAATCCTAACAACACATTATAATACCGTACGTAAAATAAAAATACACCATAATAAACCTAATGAATTCATCCGAGTCCATTGAACATCGTACGACAACTTAAAACATCTTACGGCTCTATATGCACATTAGCACCTTGAAAAGCACATTAGTATAATATAGGACACCTTACAACTCCTAACAACACCGAACAAAACCTTAAAACTCCATAATAAACCTAATGAATTTGTCAAAGTCCTTTGAACATCGTACGACAACTCAGGACATGTTACGACTCAGTATGCGACATTAGCAACATGAAAAGCACGTTAGAATAATTAAGGAAGCATTACAACTCCTAAGAACAACTTACATCACCGTACGAAACTTTAAAACTCCATAATACACCTAATGAATTCCTCCGAGTCCTTTGAACGTCATACGCCAACTTAAGACATCTTAAGACTCTTTATGCCATATTAGCACTTTGAAAAGCATGTTAGTGTAATGTTGGAATCTTTAAAACACCTAACAACACCGTACGAAATTATAAAACTCCAAAAAAACCTAATGAATTTCTCCGAGTCATTTAAACATCGTACGAAAACTTAGAATATCTTACGACGCTGTATGTCACATTAGCACCTTGAAAAGCATGTTGGTAAAAAGTACGAAACCTCACAAATCCTAACAACACATTATAATACCGTACGTAAAATAAAAATACACCATAATAAACCTAATGAATTCATCCGAGTCCATTGAACATCGTACGACAACTTAAAACATCTTACGGCTCTATATGCACATTAGCACCTTGAAAAGCACATTAGTATAATATAGGACACCTTACAACTCCTAACAACACCGAACAAAACCTTAAAACTCCATAATAAACCTAATGAATTTGTCAAAGTCCTTTGAACATCGTACGACAACTCAGGACATGTTACGACTCAGTATGCGACATTAGCAACATGAAAAGCACGTTAGAATAATTAAGGAAGCATTACAACTCCTAAGAACAGCTTACATCACCGTACGAAACTTTAAAACTCCATAATACACCTAATGAATTCCTCCGAGTCCTTTGAACGTCATACGCCAACTTAAGACATCTTAAGACTCTTTATGCCATATTAGCACTTTGAAAAGCATGTTAGTGTAATGTTGGAATCTTTAAAACTCCTAACAACACCGTACGAAATTATAAAACTCCAAAAAAAACCTAATGATTTCCTCCGAATCATTTAAACATCGTACGAAAACTTAGAATATCTTACCACTCTGTATGTCACATTTGCACCTTGAAAAGCATGTTGGTAAAAAGTACGAAACCTCACAAATCCTAACAACACATTATAATACCGTACGTAAAATAAAAATACTCCATAATAAACCTAATGAATTCATCCGAGTCCATTGAACATCGTACGACAACTTAAAAACATCTTACGGCTCTGTATGCACATTAGCACCTTGAAAAGCACGTTAGTATAATATAGGACACATACAACTCCTAACAACACCGAACAAAACCTTAAAACTCCATAATAAACCTAATGAATTTGTCAAAGTCCTTTGAACATCGTACGACAACTCAGGACATGTTACGACTCAGTATGCGACATTAGCAACATGAAAAGCACGTTAGAATAATTAAGGAAGCATTACAACTCCTAAGAACATCTTACATCACCGTACGAAACTTTAAAACTCCATAATACACCTAATGAAATCGTCCTAGTCCTTTGAACGTCATACGCCAATTTAAGACATCTTACGACTCTTTATGCCATATTAGCACTTTGAAAAGCATGTTAGTATAATGTTGGAATCTTTAAAACTCCTAACAACACCGTACGAAATTATAAAACTCCAAAAAAACCTAATGAATTTCTCCGAGTCATTTAAACATCGTACGAAAACTTAGAATATCTTACGACTCTGTATGTCACATTAGCACCTTGAAAAGCATGTTGGTAAAAAGTACGAAACCTCACAAATCCTAATAACACATTATAATACCGTACGTAAAATAAAAATACACCATAATAAACCTAATGAATTCATCCGAGTCCATTGAACATCGTACGACAACTTAAAAACATCTTACGGCTCTGTATGCACATTAGCACCTTGAAAAGCACGTTAGTATAATATAGGACACATACAACTCCTAACAACACCGAACAAAACCTTAAAACTCCATAATAAACCTAATGAATTTGTCAAAGTCCTTTGAACATCGTACGACAACTCAGGACATGTTACGACTCAGTATGCGACATTAGCAACATGAAAAGCACGTTAGAATAATTAAGGAAGCATTACAACTCCTAAGAACATCTTACATCACCGTACGAAACTTTAAAACTCCATAATACACCTAATGAATTCGTCCGAGTCCTTTGAACGTCATACGCCAACTTAAGACATCTTACGACTCTTTATGCCATATTAGCACTTTGAAAAGCATGTTAGTATAATGTTGGAATCTTTAAAACTCCTAACAACACCGTACGAAATTATAAAACTCCAAAAAAAACCTAATGAATTCCTCCGACTAATTTAAACATCGTACGAAAACTTAGAATATCTTACGAATCTTTATGTCACATTAGCACCTTGAAAAGCATGTTGGTAAAAAGTACGAAACCTCACAAATCCTAACAACACATTATAATACCGTACGTAAAATAAAAATACTCCATAATAAACCTAATGAATTCATCCGAGTCCATTGAACATCGTACGACAACTTAAAACATCTTACGGCTCTGTATGCACATTAGCACCTTGAAAAGCATGTTAGTATAATATAGGACACCTTACAACTCCTAACAACACCGAACAAAACCTTAAAACTCCATAATAAACCTAATGAATTTGTCAAAGTCCTTTGAACATCGTACGACAACTCAGGACATGTTACGACTCAGTATGCGACATTAGCAACATGAAAAGCACGTTAGAGTAATTAAGGAAGCATTATAACTCCTAAAAACATCTTACATCACTGCACGAAACTTTAAAACTCCATAATACACCTAATGAAATCGTCCGAGTCCTTTGAACGTCATACGCCAATTTAAGACATCTTACGACTCTTTATGCCATATTAGCACTTTGAAAAACATGTTAGTATAACGTTGGAATCAATAAAACTCCTAACAACACCGTACGAAATTATAAAACTCCAAAAAAACCTAATGAATTCCTCCGACTAATTTAAACATCGTACGAAAACTTAGAATATCTTACGAATCTTTATGTCACATTAGCACCTTGAAAAGCATGTTGGTAAAAAGTACGAAACCTCACAAATCCTAACAACACATTATAATACCGTACGTAAAATAAAAATACTCCATAATAAACCAAATAAATTCATCCGAGTTCATTGAACATCGTACGACAACTTAAAACATCTTACGGCTCTATAAGCACATTAGCACCTTGAAAAGCACGTTAGTATAATATAGGACACCTTACAACTCCTAACAACACCGAACAAAACCTTAAAACTCCATAATAAACCTAATGAATTTGTCAAAGTCCTTTGAACATCGTACGACAACTCAGGACATGTTACGACTCAGTATGCGACATTAGCAACATGAAAAGCATGTTAGAATAATTAAGGAAGCATTACAACTCCTAAGAACAGCTTACATCACCGTACGAAACTTTAAAACTCCATAATACACCTAATGAATTCCTCCGAGTCCTTTGAACGTCATACGCCAACTTAAGACATCTTAAGACTCTTTATGCCATATTAGCACTTTGAAAAGCATGTTAGTATAATGTTGGAATCTTTAAAACTCCTAACAACACCGTACGAAATTATAAAACTCCAAAAAAAACCTAATGATTTCCTCCGAATCATTTAAACATCGTACGAAAACTTAGAATATCTTACCACTCTGTATGTCACATTTGCACCTTGAAAAGCATGTTGGTAAAAAGTACGAAACCTCACAAATCCTAACAACACATTATAATACCGTACGTAAAATAAAAATACTCCATAATAAACCTAATGAATTCATCCGAGTCCATTGAACATCGTACGACAACTTAAAAACATCTTACGGCTCTGTATGCACATTAGCACCTTGAAAAGCATGTTAGTATAATATAGGACACCTTACAACTCCTAACAACACCGAACAAAACCTTAAAACTCCATAATAAACCTAATGAATTTGTCAAAGTCCTTTGAACATCGTACGACAACTCAGGACATGTTACGACTCAGTATGCGACATTAGCAACATGAAAAGCACGTTAGAATAATTAAGGAAGCATTACAACTCCTAAGAACATCTTACATCACCGTACGAAACTTTAAAACTCCATAATACACCTAATGAAATCGTCCGAGTCCTTTGAACGTCATACGCCAATTTAAGACATCTTACGACTCTTTATGCCATATTAGCACTTTGAAAAGCATGTTAGTATAATGTTGGAATCTTTAAAACTCCTAACAACACCGTACGAAATTATAAAACTCCAAAAAAACCTAATGAATTTCTCCGAGTCATTTAAACATCGTACGAAAACTTAGAATATCTTACGACTCTGTATGTCACATTAGCACCTTGAAAAGCATGTTGGTAAAAAGTACGAAACCTCACAAATCCTAATAACACATTATAATACCGTACGTAAAATAAAAATACACCATAATAAACCTAATGAATTCATCCGAGTCCATTGAACATCGTACGACAACTTAAAAACATCTTACGGCTCTGTATGCACATTAGCACCTTGAAAAGCACGTTAGTATAATATAGGACACATACAACTCCTAACAACACCGAACAAAACCTTAAAACTCCATAATAAACCTAATGAATTTGTCAAAGTCCTTTGAACATCGTACGACAACTCAGGACATGTTACGACTCAGTATGCGACATTAGCAACATGAAAAGCACGTTAGAATAATTAAGGAAGCATTACAACTCCTAAGAACATCTTACATCACCGTACGAAACTTTAAAACTCCATAATACACCTAATGAATTCGTCCGAGTCCTTTGAACGTCATACGCCAACTTAAGACATCTTACGACTCTTTATGCCATATTAGCACTTTGAAAAGCATGTTAGTATAATGTTGGAATCTTTAAAACTCCTAACAACACCGTACGAAATTATAAAACTCCAAAAAAAACCTAATGAATTCCTCCGACTAATTTAAACATCGTACGAAAACTTAGAATATCTTACGAATCTTTATGTCACATTAGCACCTTGAAAAGCATGTTGGTAAAAAGTACGAAACCTCACAAATCCTAACAACACATTATAATACCGTACGTAAAATAAAAATACTCCATAATAAACCTAATGAATTCATCCGAGTCCATTGAACATCGTACGACAACTTAAAACATCTTACGGCTCTGTATGCACATTAGCACCTTGAAAAGCATGTTAGTATAATATAGGACACCTTACAACTCCTAACAACACCGAACAAAACCTTAAAACTCCATAATAAACCTAATGAATTTGTCAAAGTCCTTTGAACATCGTACGACAACTCAGGACATGTTACGACTCAGTATGCGACATTAGCAACATGAAAAGCACGTTAGAGTAATTAAGGAAGCATTATAACTCCTAAAAACATCTTACATCACCGCACGAAACTTTAAAACTCCATAATACACCTAATGAAATCGTCCGAGTCCTTTGAACGTCATACGCCAATTTAAGACATCTTACGACTCTTTATGCCATATTAGCACTTTGAAAAACATGTTAGTATAACGTTGGAATCAATAAAACTCCTAACAACACCGTACGAAATTATAAAACTCCAAAAAAACCTAATGAATTCCTCCGACTAATTTAAACATCGTACGAAAACTTAGAATATCTTACGAATCTTTATGTCACATTAGCACCTTGAAAAGCATGTTGGTAAAAAGTACGAAACCTCACAAATCCTAACAACACATTATAATACCGTACGTAAAATAAAAATACTCCATAATAAACCTAATGAATTCATCCGAGTCCATTGAACATCGTACGACAACTTAAAAACATCTTACGGCTCTGTATGCACATTAGCACCTTGAAAAGCATGTTAGTATAATATAGGACACCTTACAACTCCTAACAACACCGAACAAAACCTTAAAACTCCATAATAAACCTAATGAATTTGTCAAAGTCCTTTGAACATCGTACGACAACTCAGGACATGTTACGACTCAGTATGCGACATTAGCAACATGAAAAGCACGTTAGAATAATTAAGGAAGCATTACAACTCCTAAGAACATCTTACATCACCGTACGAAACTTTAAAACTCCATAATACACCTAATGAAATCGTCCGAGTCCTTTGAACGTCATACGCCAATTTAAGACATCTTACGACTCTTTATGCCATATTAGCACTTTGAAAAGCATGTTAGTATAATGTTGGAATCTTTAAAACTCCTAACAACACCGTACGAAATTATAAAACTCCAAAAAAACCTAATGAATTTCTCCGAGTCATTTAAACATCGTACGAAAACTTAGAATATCTTACGACTCTGTATGTCACATTAGCACCTTGAAAAGCATGTTGGTAAAAAGTACGAAACCTCACAAATCCTAATAACACATTATAATACCGTACGTAAAATAAAAATACACCATAATAAACCTAATGAATTCATCCGAGTCCATTGAACATCGTACGACAACTTAAAAACATCTTACGGCTCTGTATGCACATTAGCACCTTGAAAAGCACGTTAGTATAATATAGGACACATACAACTCCTAACAACACCGAACAAAACCTTAAAACTCCATAATAAACCTAATGAATTTGTCAAAGTCCTTTGAACATCGTACGACAACTCAGGACATGTTACGACTCAGTATGCGACATTAGCAACATGAAAAGCACGTTAGAATAATTAAGGAAGCATTACAACTCCTAAGAACATCTTACATCACCGTACGAAACTTTAAAACTCCATAATACACCTAATGAATTCGTCCGAGTCCTTTGAACGTCATACGCCAACTTAAGACATCTTACGACTCTTTATGCCATATTAGCACTTTGAAAAGCATGTTAGTATAATGTTGGAATCTTTAAAACTCCTAACAACACCGTACGAAATTATAAAACTCCAAAAAAAACCTAATGAATTCCTCCGACTAATTTAAACATCGTACGAAAACTTAGAATATCTTACGAATCTTTATGTCACATTAGCACCTTGAAAAGCATGTTGGTAAAAAGTACGAAACCTCACAAATCCTAACAACACATTATAATACCGTACGTAAAATAAAAATACTCCATAATAAACCTAATGAATTCATCCGAGTCCATTGAACATCGTACGACAACTTAAAACATCTTACGGCTCTGTATGCACATTAGCACCTTGAAAAGCATGTTAGTATAATATAGGACACCTTACAACTCCTAACAACACCGAACAAAACCTTAAAACTCCATAATAAACCTAATGAATTTGTCAAAGTCCTTTGAACATCGTACGACAACTCAGGACATGTTACGACTCAGTATGCGACATTAGCAACATGAAAAGCACGTTAGAGTAATTAAGGAAGCATTATAACTCCTAAAAACATCTTACATCACCGCACGAAACTTTAAAACTCCATAATACACCTAATGAAATCGTCCGAGTCCTTTGAACGTCATACGCCAATTTAAGACATCTTACGACTCTTTATGCCATATTAGCACTTTGAAAAACATGTTAGTATAACGTTGGAATCAATAAAACTCCTAACAACACCGTACGAAATTATAAAACTCCAAAAAAACCTAATGAATTCCTCCGACTAATTTAAACATCGTACGGAAACTTAGAATATCTTACGAATCTTTATGTCACATTAGCACCTTGAAAAGCATGTTGGTAAAAAGTACGAAACCTCACAAATCCTAACAACACATTATAATACCGTACGTAAAATAAAAATACTCCATAATAAACCTAATGAATTCATCCGAGTCCATTGAACATCGTACGACAACTTAAAAACATCTTACGGCTCTGTATGCACATTAGCACCTTGAAAAGCATGTTAGTATAATATAGGACACCTTACAACTCCTAACAACACCGAACAAAACCTTAAAACTCCATAATAAACCGAATGAATTTGTCAAAGTCCTTTGAACATCGTACGACAACTCAGGACATGTTACGACTCAGTATGCGACATTAGCAACATGAAAAGCACGTTAGAATAATTAAGGAAGCATTACAACTCCTAAGAACATCTTACATCACCGTACGAAACTTTAAAACTCCATAATACACCTAATGAAATCGTCCGAGTCCTTTGAACGTCATACGCCAATTTAAGACATCTTACGACTCTTTATGCCATATTAGCACTTTGAAAAGCATGTTAGTATAATGTTGGAATCTTTAAAACTCCTAACAACACCGTACGAAATTATAAAACTCCAAAAAAACCTAATGAATTTCTCCGAGTCATTTAAACATCGTACGAAAACTTAGAATATCTTACGACTCTGTATGTCACATTAGCACCTTGAAAAGCATGTTGGTAAAAAGTACGAAACCTCACAAATCCTAATAACACATTATAATACCGTACGTAAAATAAAAATACACCATAATAAACCTAATGAATTCATCCGAGTCCATTGAACATCGTACGACAACTTAAAAACATCTTACGGCTCTGTATGCACATTAGCACCTTGAAAAGCACGTTAGTATAATATAGGACACATACAACTCCTAACAACACCGAACAAAACCTTAAAACTCCATAATAAACCTAATGAATTTGTCAAAGTCCTTTGAACATCGTACGACAACTCAGGACATGTTACGACTCAGTATGCGACATTAGCAACATGAAAAGCACGTTAGAATAATTAAGGAAGCATTACAACTCCTAAGAACATCTTACATCACCGTACGAAACTTTAAAACTCCATAATACACCTAATGAATTCGTCCGAGTCCTTTGAACGTCATACGCCAACTTAAGACATCTTACGACTCTTTATGCCATATTAGCACTTTGAAAAGCATGTTAGTATAATGTTGGAATCTTTAAAACTCCTAACAACACCGTACGAAATTATAAAACTCCAAAAAAAACCTAATGAATTCCTCCGAATAATTTAAACATCGTACGAAAACTTAGAATATCTTACGAATCTTTATGTCACATTAGCACCTTGAAAAGCATGTTGGTAAAAAGTACGAAACCTCACAAATCCTAACAACACATTATAATACCGTACGTAAAATAAAAATACTCCATAATAAACCAAATAAATTCATCCGAGTTCATTGAACATCGTACGACAACTTAAAACATCTTACGGCTCTATAAGCACATTAGCACCTTGAAAAGCACGTTAGTATAATATAGGACACCTTACAACTCCTAACAACACCGAACAAAACCTTAAAACTCCATAATAAACCTAATGAATTTGTCAAAGTCCTTTGAACATCGTACGACAACTCAGGACATGTTACGACTCAGTATGCGACATTAGCAACATGAAAAGCACGTTAGAATAATTAAGGAAGCATTACAACTCCTAAGAACAGCTTACATCACCGTACGAAACTTTAAAACTCCATAATACACCTAATGAATTCCTCCGAGTCCTTTGAACGTCATACGCCAACTTAAGACATCTTAAGACTCTTTATGCCATATTAGCACTTTGAAAAGCATGTTAGTATAATGTTGGAATCTTTAAAACTCCTAACAACACCGTACGAAATTATAAAACTCCAAAAAAAACCTAATGATTTCCTCCGAATCATTTAAACATCGTACGAAAACTTAGAATATCTTACCACTCTGTATGTCACATTTGCACCTTGAAAAGCATGTTGGTAAAAAGTACGAAACCTCACAAATCCTAACAACACATTATAATACCGTACGTAAAATAAAAATACTCCATAATAAACCTAATGAATTCATCCGAGTCCATTGAACATCGTACGACAACTTAAAAACATCTTACGGCTCTGTATGCACATTAGCACCTTGAAAAGCATGTTAGTATAATATAGGACACCTTACAACTCCTAACAACACCGAACAAAACCTTAAAACTCCATAATAAACCTAATGAATTTGTCAAAGTCCTTTGAACATCGTACGACAACTCAGGACATGTTACGACTCAGTATGCGACATTAGCAACATGAAAAGCACGTTAGAATAATTAAGGAAGCATTACAACTCCTAAGAACATCTTACATCACCGTACGAAACTTTAAAACTCCATAATACACCTAATGAATTCGTCCGAGTCCTTTGAACGTCATACGCCAACTTAAGACATCTTACGACTCTTTATGCCATATTAGCACTTTGAAAAGCATGTTAGTATAATGTTGGAATCTTTAAAACTCCTAACAACACCGTACGAAATTATAAAACTCCAAAAAAAACCTAATGAATTCCTCCGACTAATTTAAACATCGTACGAAAACTTAGAATATCTTACGAATCTTTATGTCACATTAGCACCTTGAAAAGCATGTTGGTAAAAAGTACGAAACCTCACAAATCCTAACAACACATTATAATACCGTACGTAAAATAAAAATACTCCATAATAAACCTAATGAATTCATCCGAGTCCATTGAACATCGTACGACAACTTAAAACATCTTACGGCTCTGTATGCACATTAGCACCTTGAAAAGCATGTTAGTATAATATAGGACACCTTACAACTCCTAACAACACCGAACAAAACCTTAAAACTCCATAATAAACCTAATGAATTTGTCAAAGTCCTTTGAACATCGTACGACAACTCAGGACATGTTACGACTCAGTATGCGACATTAGCAACATGAAAAGCACGTTAGAGTAATTAAGGAAGCATTATAACTCCTAAAAACATCTTACATCACCGCACGAAACTTTAAAACTCCATAATACACCTAATGAAATCGTCCGAGTCCTTTGAACGTCATACGCCAATTTAAGACATCTTACGACTTTTTATGCCATATTAGCACTTTGAAAAACATGTTAGTATAACGTTGGAATCAATAAAACTCCTAACAACACCGTACGAAATTATAAAACTCCAAAAAAACCTAATGAATTCCTCCGACTAATTTAAACATCGTACGAAAACTTAGAATATCTTACGAATCTTTATGTCACATTAGCACCTTGAAAAGCATGTTGGTAAAAAGTACGAAACCTCACAAATCCTAACAACACATTATAATACCGTACGTAAAATAAAAATACTCCATAATAAACCAAATAAATTCATCCGAGTTCATTGAACATCGTACGACAACTTAAAACATCTTACGGCTCTATAAGCACATTAGCACCTTGAAAAGCACGTTAGTATAATATAGGACACCTTACAACTCCTAACAACACCGAACAAAACCTTAAAACTCCATAATAAACCTAATGAATTTGTCAAAGTCCTTTGAACATCGTACGACAACTCAGGACATGTTACGACTCAGTATGCGACATTAGCAACATGAAAAGCACGTTAGAATAATTAAGGAAGCATTACAACTCCTAAGAACAGCTTACATCACCGTACGAAACTTTAAAACTCCATAATACACCTAATGAATTCCTCCGAGTCCTTTGAACGTCATACGCCAACTTAAGACATCTTAAGACTCTTTATGCCATATTAGCACTTTGAAAAGCATGTTAGTATAATGTTGGAATCTTTAAAACTCCTAACAACACCGTACGAAATTATAAAACTCCAAAAAAAACCTAATGATTTCCTCCGAATCATTTAAACATCGTACGAAAACTTAGAATATCTTACCACTCTGTATGTCACATTTGCACCTTGAAAAGCATGTTGGTAAAAAGTACGAAACCTCACAAATCCTAACAACACATTATAATACCGTACGTAAAATAAAAATACTCCATAATAAACCTAATGAATTCATCCGAGTCCATTGAACATCGTACGACAACTTAAAACATCTTACGGCTCTGTATGCACATTAGCACCTTGAAAAGCATGTTAGTATAATATAGGACACCTTACAACTCCTAACAACACCGAACAAAACCTTAAAACTCCATAATAAACCTAATGAATTTGTCAAAGTCCTTTGAACATCGTACGACAACTCAGGACATGTTACGACTCAGTATGCGACATTAGCAACATGAAAAGCACGTTAGAGTAATTAAGGAAGCATTATAACTCCTAAAAACATCTTACATCACCGCACGAAACTTTAAAACTCCATAATACACCTAATGAAATCGTCCGAGTCCTTTGAACGTCATACGCCAATTTAAGACATCTTACGACTTTTTATGCCATATTAGCACTTTGAAAAACATGTTAGTATAACGTTGGAATCAATAAAACTCCTAACAACACCGTACGAAATTATAAAACTCCAAAAAAACCTAATGAATTCCTCCGACTAATTTAAACATCGTACGAAAACTTAGAATATCTTACGAATCTTTATGTCACATTAGCACCTTGAAAAGCATGTTGGTAAAAAGTACGAAACCTCACAAATCCTAACAACACATTATAATACCGTACGTAAAATAAAAATACTCCATAATAAACCAAATAAATTCATCCGAGTTCATTGAACATCGTACGACAACTTAAAACATCTTACGGCTCTATAAGCACATTAGCACCTTGAAAAGCACGTTAGTATAATATAGGACACCTTACAACTCCTAACAACACCGAACAAAACCTTAAAACTCCATAATAAACCTAATGAATTTGTCAAAGTCCTTTGAACATCGTACGACAACTCAGGACATGTTACGACTCAGTATGCGACATTAGCAACATGAAAAGCACGTTAGAATAATTAAGGAAGCATTACAACTCCTAAGAACAGCTTACATCACCGTACGAAACTTTAAAACTCCATAATACACCTAATGAATTCCTCCGAGTCCTTTGAACGTCATACGCCAACTTAAGACATCTTAAGACTCTTTATGCCATATTAGCACTTTGAAAAGCATGTTAGTATAATGTTGGAATCTTTAAAACTCCTAACAACACCGTACGAAATTATAAAACTCCAAAAAAAACCTAATGATTTCCTCCGAATCATTTAAACATCGTACGAAAACTTAGAATATCTTACCACTCTGTATGTCACATTTGCACCTTGAAAAGCATGTTGGTAAAAAGTACGAAACCTCACAAATCCTAACAACACATTATAATACCGTACGTAAAATAAAAATACTCCATAATAAACCTAATGAATTCATCCGAGTCCATTGAACATCGTACGACAACTTAAAAACATCTTACGGCTCTGTATGCACATTAGCACCTTGAAAAGCATGTTAGTATAATATAGGACACCTTACAACTCCTAACAACACCGAACAAAACCTTAAAACTCCATAATAAACCTAATGAATTTGTCAAAGTCCTTTGAACATCGTACGACAACTCAGGACATGTTACGACTCAGTATGCGACATTAGCAACATGAAAAGCACGTTAGAATAATTAAGGAAGCATTACAACTCCTAAGAACATCTTACATCACCGTACGAAACTTTAAAACTCCATAATACACCTAATGAATTCGTCCGAGTCCTTTGAACGTCATACGCCAACTTAAGACATCTTACGACTCTTTATGCCATATTAGCACTTTGAAAAGCATGTTAGTATAATGTTGGAATCTTTAAAACTCCTAACAACACCGTACGAAATTATAAAACTCCAAAAAAAACCTAATGAATTCCTCCGACTAATTTAAACATCGTACGAAAACTTAGAATATCTTACGAATCTTTATGTCACATTAGCACCTTGAAAAGCATGTTGGTAAAAAGTACGAAACCTCACAAATCCTAACAACACATTATAATACCGTACGTAAAATAAAAATACTCCATAATAAACCTAATGAATTCATCCGAGTCCATTGAACATCGTACGACAACTTAAAACATCTTACGGCTCTGTATGCACATTAGCACCTTGAAAAGCATGTTAGTATAATATAGGACACCTTACAACTCCTAACAACACCGAACAAAACCTTAAAACTCCATAATAAACCTAATGAATTTGTCAAAGTCCTTTGAACATCGTACGACAACTCAGGACATGTTACGACTCAGTATGCGACATTAGCAACATGAAAAGCACGTTAGAGTAATTAAGGAAGCATTATAACTCCTAAAAACATCTTACATCACCGCACGAAACTTTAAAACTCCATAATACACCTAATGAAATCGTCCGAGTCCTTTGAACGTCATACGCCAATTTAAGACATCTTACGACTCTTTATGCCATATTAGCACTTTGAAAAACATGTTAGTATAACGTTGGAATCAATAAAACTCCTAACAACACCGTACGAAATTATAAAACTCCAAAAAAACCTAATGAATTCCTCCGACTAATTTAAACATCGTACGAAAACTTAGAATATCTTACGAATCTTTATGTCACATTAGCACCTTGAAAAGCATGTTGGTAAAAAGTACGAAACCTCACAAATCCTAACAACACATTATAATACCGTACGTAAAATAAAAATACTCCATAATAAACCAAATAAATTCATCCGAGTTCATTGAACATCGTACGACAACTTAAAACATTTTACGGCTCTATAAGCACATTAGCACCTTGAAAAGCACGTTAGTATAATATAGGACACCTTACAACTCCTAACAACACCGAACAAAACCTTAAAACTCCATAATAAACCTAATGAATTTGTCAAAGTCCTTTGAACATCGTACGACAACTCAGGACATGTTACGACTCAGTATGCGACATTAGCAACATGAAAAGCACGTTAGAATAATTAAGGAAGCATTACAACTCCTAAGAACAGCTTACATCACCGTACGAAACTTTAAAACTCCATAATACACCTAATGAATTCCTCCGAGTCCTTTGAACGTCATACGCCAACTTAAGACATCTTAAGACTCTTTATGCCATATTAGCACTTTGAAAAGCATGTTAGTATAATGTTGGAATCTTTAAAACTCCTAACAACACCGTACGAAATTATAAAACTCCAAAAAAAACCTAATGATTTCCTCCGAATCATTTAAACATCGTACGAAAACTTAGAATATCTTACCACTTTGTATGTCACATTTGCACCTTGAAAAGCATGTTGGTAAAAAGTACGAAACCTCACAAATCCTAACAACACATTATAATACCGTACGTAAAATAAAAATACTCCATAATAAACCTAATGAATTCATCCGAGTCCATTGAACATCGTACGACAACTTAAAAACATCTTACGGCTCTGTATGCACATTAGCACCTTGAAAAGCATGTTAGTATAATATAGGACACCTTACAACTCCTAACAACACCGAACAAAACCTTAAAACTCCATAATAAACCTAATGAATTTGTCAAAGTCCTTTGAACATCGTACGACAACTCAGGACATGTTACGACTCAGTATGCGACATTAGCAACATGAAAAGCACGTTAGAATAATTAAGGAAGCATTACAACTCCTAAGAACATCTTACATCACCGTACGAAACTTTAAAACTCCATAATACACCTAATGAATTCGTCCGAGTCCTTTGAACGTCATACGCCAACTTAAGACATCTTACGACTCTTTATGCCATATTAGCACTTTGAAAAGCATGTTAGTATAATGTTGGAATCTTTAAAACTCCTAACAACACCGTACGAAATTATAAAACTCAAAAAAAAACCTAATGAATTCCTCCGACTAATTTAAACATCGTACGAAAACTTAGAATATCTTACGAATCTTTATGTCACATTAGCACCTTCAAAAGCATGTTGGTAAAAAGTACGAAACCTCACAAATCCTAACAACACATTATAATACCGTACGTAAAATAAAAATACTCCATAATAAACCAAATAAATTCATCCGAGTTCATTGAACATCGTACGATAACTTAAAACATCTTACGGCTCTGTATGCACATTAGCACCTTGAAAAGCACGTTAGTATAATATAGGACACCTTACAACTCCTAACAACACCGAACAAAACCTTAAAACTCCATAATAAACCTAATGAATTTGTCAAAGTCCTTTGAACATCGTACGACAACTCAGGACATGTTACGACTTAGTATGCGACATTAGTAACATGAAAAGCACGTTAGAGTAATTAAGGAAGCATTACAACTCCTAAGAACATCTTACATCACTGTACGAAACTTTAAAACTCCATAATACACCTAATGAATTCGTCCGAGTCCTTTGAACGTCATACGCCAACTTAAGACATCTTACGACTCTTTATGCCATATTAGCACTTTGAAAAGCATGTTAGTATAATGTTGGAATCTTTAAAACTCCTAACAACACCGTACGAAATTATAAAACTCCAAAAAAACCTAATGAATTTCTCCGAGTCATTTAAACATCGTACGAAAACTTAGAATATCTTACGACTCTGTATGTCACATTAGCACCTTGAAAAGCATGTTGGTAAAAAGTACGAAACCTCACAAATCCTAACAACACATTATAATACGGTACGTAAAATAAAAATACACCATAATAAACCTAATGAATTCATCTGAGTCCATTGAACATCGTACGACAACTTAAAACATCTTACGGCTCTGTATGCACATTAGCACCTTGAAAAGCACGTTAGTATAATATAGGACACCTTACAACTCCTAACAACACCGAACAAAACCTTAAAACTCCATAATAAACCTAATGAATTTGTCAAAGTCCTTTGAACATCGTACGACAACTCAGGACATGTTACGACTTAGTATGCGACATTAGTAACATGAAAAGCACGTTAGAGTAATTAAGGAAGCATTACAACTCCTAAGAACATCTTACATCACCGTACGAAACTTTAAAACTCCATAATACACCTAATGAATTCGTCCGAGTCCTTTGAACGTCATACGCCAACTTAAGACATCTTACGACTCTTTATGCCATATTAGCACTTTGAAAAGCATGTTAGTATAATGTTGGAATCTTCAAAACTCCTAACAACACCGTACGAAATTATAAAACTCCAAAAAAACCTAATGAATTTCTCCGAGTCATTTAAACATCGTACGAAAACTTAGAATATCTTACGACTCTGTATGTCACATTAGCACCTTGAAAAGCATGTTGGTAAAAAGTACGAAACCTCACAAATCCTAACAACACATTATAATACTGTACGTAAAATAAAAATACACCATAATAAACCTAATGAATTCATCTGAGTCCATTGAACATCGTACGACAACTTAAAAACATCTTACGGCTCTGTATGCACATTAGCACCTTGAAAAGCACGTTAGTATAATATAGGACACCTTACAACTCCTAACAACACCGAACAAAACCTTAAAACTCCATAATAAACCTAATGAATTTGTCAAAGTCCTTTGAACATCGTACGACAACTCAGGACATGTTACGACTCAGTATGCGACATTAGCAACATGAAAAGCACGTTAGAGTAATTAAGGAAGCATTACAACTCCTAAGAACATCTTACATCACCGTACGAAACTTTAAAACTCCATAATACACCTAATGAATTCGTCCGAGTCCTTTGAACGTCATACGCCAACTTAAGACATCTTACGACTCTTTATGCCATATTAGCACTTTGAAAAGCATGTTAGTATAATGTTGGAATCTTTAAAACTCCTAACAACACCGTACGAAATTATAAAACTCAAAAAAAACCTAATGAATTCCTCCGACTAATTTAAACATCGTACGAAAACTTAGAATATCTTACGAATCTTTATGTCACATTAGCACCTTGAAAAGCATGTTGGTAAAAAGTACGAAACCTCACAAATCCTAACAACACATTATAATACCGTACGTAAAATAAAAATACTCCATAATAAACCTAATGAATTCATCCGAGTCCATTGAACATCGTACGACAACTTAAAACATCTTACGGCTCTGTATGCACATTAGCACCTTGAAAAGCATGTTAGTATAATATAGGACACCTTACAACTCCTAACAACACCGAACAAAACCTTAAAACTCCATAATAAACCTAATGAATTTGTCAAAGTCCTTTGAACATCGTACGACAACTCAGGACATGTTACGACTCAGTATGCGACATTAGCAACATGAAAAGCACGTTAGAGTAATTAAGGAAGCATTATAACTCCTAAAAACATCTTACATCACCGCACGAAACTTTAAAACTCCATAATACACCTAATGAAATCGTCCGAGTCCTTTGAACGTCATACGCCAATTTAAGACATCTTACGACTCTTTATGCCATATTAGCACTTTGAAAAACATGTTAGTATAACGTTGGAATCAATAAAACTCCTAACAACACCGTACGAAATTATAAAACTCCAAAAAAACCTAATGAATTCCTCCGAGTCATTTAAACATCGTACGGAAACATAGAATATCTTACGACTCTGTATGTCACATTAGCACCTTGAAAAGCATGTTGGTAAAAAGTACGAAACCTCACAAATCCTAACAACACATTATAATACCGTACGTAAAATAAAAATACTCCATAATAAACCTAATGAATTCATCCGTGTCCATTGAACATCCTACGACAACTTAAAACATCTTACGGCTCTGTATGCACATTAGCACCTTGAAAAGCACGTTAGTATAATATAGGACACCTTACAACTCCTAACAACACCGAACAAAACCTTAAAACTCCATAATAAACCTAATGAATTTGTCAAAGTCCTCTGAACATCGTACGACAACTCAGGACATGTTACGACTCAGTATGCGACATTAGCAACATGAAAAGCACGTTAGAATAATTAAGGAAGCATTACAACTCCTAAGAACATCTTACATCACCGTAAGAAACTTTAAGACTCCATAATACACCTAATGAATTCGTCCGAATCCTTTGAACGTCATACGCCAGTTTAAGACATCTTACGACCCTTTATGCCATATTAGCACTTTGAAAAACATGTTAGTATAATGTTGGAATCAATAAAACTCCTAACAACACCGTACGAAATTATAAAACTCCAAAAAAACCTAATGAATTTCTCCGGGTCATTTAAACATCGTACGAAAACTTAGAATATCTTACGACTCTGTATGTCACATTAGCACCTTGAAAAGCATGTTGGTAAAAAGTACGAAACCTCACAAATCCTAACAACACATTATAATACCGTACGTAAAATAAAAATACTCCATAATAAACCTAATGAATTCATCCATGTCCATTGAACATCCTACGACAACTTAAAACATCTTACGGCTCTGTATGCACATTAGCACCTTGAAAAGCACGTTACTATAATATAGGACACCTTACAACTCCTAACAACACCGAACAAAACCTTAAAACTCCATAATAAACCTAATGAATTTGTCAAAGTCCTCTGAACATCGTACGACAACTCAGGACATGTTACGACTCAGTATGCGACATTAGCAACATGAAAAGCACGTTAGAATAATTAAGGAAGCATTACAACTCCTAAGAACATCTTACATCACCGTAAGAAACTTTAAAACTCCATAATACACCTAATGAATTCGTCCGAGTCCTTTGAACGTCATACGCCAGTTTAAGACATCTTACGACTCTTTATGCCATATTAGCACTTTGAAAAACATGTTAGTATAACGTTGGAATCAATAAAACTCCTAACAACACCGTACGAAATTATAAAACTCCAAAAAAACCTAATGAATTCCTCCGAGTCATTTAAACATCGTACGAAAACTTAGAATATCTTACGACTCTGTATGTCACATTAGCATCTTGAAAAGCATGTTGGTAAAAAGTACGAAACCTCACAAATCCTAACAACACATTATAATACCGTACGTAAAATAAAAATACTCCATAATAAACCTAATGAATTCATCCGTGTCCATTGAACATCCTACGACAACTTAAAACATCTTACGGCTCTGTATGCACATTAGCACCTTGAAAAGCACGTTACTATAATATAGGACACCTTACAACTCCTAACAACACCGAACAAAACCTTAAAACTCCATAATAAACCTAATGAATTTGTCAAAGTCCTCTGAACATCGTACGACAACTCAGGACATGTTACGACTCAGTATGCGACATTAGCAACATGAAAAGCACGTTAGAATAATTAAGGAAGCATTACAACTCCTAAGAACATCTTACATCACCGTAAGAAACTTTAAGACTCCATAATACACCTAATGAATTCGTCCGAGTCCTTTGAACGTCATACGCCAACTTAAGACATCTTACGACCCTTTATGCCATATTAGAACTTTGAAAAGCATGTTAGTATAATGTTGGAATCTTTAAAACTCCTAACAACACCGTACGAAATTATAAAACTCCAAAAAAAACGTAATGAATTCCTCCGACTAATTTAAACATCGTACGAAAACTTAGAATATCTTACGAATCTGTATGTCACATTAGCACCTTGAAAAGCATGTTGGTAAAAAGTACGAAACCTCACAAATCCTAACAACACATTATAATACCGTACGTAAAATAAAAATACTCCATAATAAACCTAATGAATTCATCCATGTCCATTGAACATCCTACGACAACTTAAAACATCTTACGGCTCTGTATGCACATTAGCACCTTGAAAAGCACGTTACTATAATATAGGACACCTTACAACTCCTAACAACACCGAACAAAACCTTAAAACTCCATAATAAACCTAATGAATTTGTCAAAGTCCTCTGAACATCGTACGACAACTCAGGACATGTTACGACTCAGTATGCGACATTAGCAACATGAAAAGCACGTTAGAATAATTAAGGAAGCATTACAACTCCTAAGAACATCTTACATCACCGTAAGAAACTTTAAAACTCCATAATACACCTAATGAATTCGTCCGAGTCCTTTGAACGTCATACGCCAGTTTAAGACATCTTACGACTCTTTATGCCATATTAGCACTTTGAAAAACATGTTAGTATAATGTTGGAATCAATAAAACTCCTAACAACACCGTACGAAATTATAAAACTCCAAAAAAACCTAATGAATTCCTCCGAGTCATTTAAACATCGTACGAAAACTTAGAATATCTTACGACTCTGTATGTCACATTAGCACCTTGAAAAGCATGTTGGTAAAAAGTACGAAACCTCACAAATCGTAACAACACATTATAATACCGTACGTAAAATAAAAATACTCCATAATAAACCTAATGAATTCATCCGTGTCCATTGAACATCCTACGACAACTTAAAACATCTTACGGCTCTGTATGCACATTAGCACCTTGAAAAGCACGTTAGTATAATATAGGACACCTTAAAACTCCTAACAACACCGAACAAAACCTGAAAACTCCATATAAAACCTAATGAATTTGTCAAAGTCCTCTGAACATCGTACGACAACTCAGGACATGTTACGACTCAGTATGCGACATTAGCAACATGAAAAGCACGTTAGAATAATTAAGGAAGCATTACAACTCCTAAGAACATCTTACATCACCGTAAGAAACTTTAAAACTCCATAATACACCTAATGAATTCGTCCGAGTCCTTTGAACGTCATACGCCAACTTAAGACATCTTACGACTCTTTATGCCATATTTGCACTTTGAAAAGCATGTTAGTATAATGTTGGAATCTTTAAAACTCCTAACAACACCGTACGAAATTATAAAACTCCAAAAAAAACCTAATGAATTCCTCCGAGTCATTTAAACATCGTACGAAAACTTAGAATATCTTACGAATCTGTATGTCACATTAGCACCTTGAAAAGCATGTTGGTAAAAATTACGAAACCTCACAAATCCTAACAACACATTATAATACCGTACATAAAATAAAAATACTCCATAATAAACCTAATGAATTCATCCGAGTCCATTAAACATCGTACGACAACTTAAAACATCTTACGGCTCTGTATGCACATTAGCACCTTGAAAAGCACGTTAGTATAATATAGGACACCTTAAAACTCCTAACAACACCGAACAAAACCTGAAAACTCCATATAAAACCTAATGAATTTGTCAAAGTCCTCTGAACATCGTACGACAACTCAGGACATGTTACGACTCAGTATGCGACATTAGCAACATGAAAAGCACGTTAGAATAATTAAGGAAGCATTACAACTCCTAAGAACATCTTACATCACCGTAAGAAACTTTAAAACTCCATAATACACCTATTGAATTCGTCCGAGTCCTTTGAACGTCATACGCCAACTTAAGACATCTTACGACTCTTTATGCCATATTTGCACTTTGAAAAGCATGTTAGTATAATGTTGGAATCTTTAAAACTCCTAACAACACCGTACGAAATTATAAAACTCCAAAAAAAACCTAATGAATTCCTCCGAGTCATTTAAACATCGTACGAAAACTTAGAATATCTTACGAATCTGTATGTCACATTAGCACCTTGAAAAGCATGTTGGTAAAAATTACGAAACCTCACAAATCCTAACAACACATTATAATACCGTACATAAAATAAAAATACTCCATAATAAACCTAATGAATTCATCCGAGTCCATTAAACATCGTACGACAACTTAAAACATCTTACGGCTATGTATGCACATTAGCACCTTGAAAAGCACGTTAGTATAATATAGGACACCTTAAAACTCCTAACAACACCGAACAAAACCTGAAAACTCCATATAAAACCTAATGAATTTGTCAAAGTCCTCTGAACATCGTACGACAACTCAGGACATGTTACGACTCAGTATGCGACATTAGCAACATGAAAAGCACGTTAGAATAATTAAGGAAGCATTACAACTCCTAAGAACATCTTACATCACCGTAAGAAACTTTAAAACTCCATAATACACCTAATGAATTCGTCCGAGTCCTTTGAACGTCATACGCCAACTTAAGACATCTTACGACTCTTTATGCCATATTAGCACTTTGAAAAGCATGTTAGTATAATGTTGGAATCTTTAAAACTCCTAACAACACCGTACGAAATTATAAAACTCCAAAAAAAACCTAATGAATTCCTCTGAGTCATTTAAACATCGTACGAAAACTTAGAATATCTTACGAATCTGTATGTCACATTAGCACCTTGAAAAGCATGTTGGTAAAAATTACGAAACCTCACAAATCCTAACAACACATTATAATACCGTACATAAAATAAAAATACTCCATAATAAACCTAATGAATTCATCCGAGTCCATTAAACATCGTACGACAACTTAAAACATCTTACGGCTCTGTATGCACATTAGCACCTTGAAAAGCACGTTAGTATAATATAGGACACCTTAAAACTCCTAACAACACCGAACAAAACCTGAAAACTCCATATAAAACCTAATGAATTTGTCAAAGTCCTCTGAACATCGTACGACAACTCAGGACATGTTACGACTCAGTATGCGACATTAGCAACATGAAAAGCACGTTAGAATAATTAAGGAAGCATTACAACTCCTAAGAACATCTTACATCACCGTAAGAAACTTTAAAACTCCATAATACACCTAATGAATTCGTCCGAGTCCTTTGAACGTCATACGCCAACTTAAGACATCTTACGACTCTTTATGCCATATTAGCACTTTGAAAAGCATGTTAGTATAATGTTGGAATCTTTAAAACTCCTAACAACACCGTACGAAATTATAAAACTCCAAAAAAAAACCTAATGAATTCCTCCGAGTCATTTAAACGTCGTACGAAAACTTAGAATAGCTTACGACTCTGTATGTCACATTAGCACCTTGAAAAGCATGTTGGTAAAAAGTACGAAACCTCACAAATCCTAACAACACATTATAATACCGTACGTAAAATAAAAATACTCCATAATAAACCTAATGAATTCATCCGAGTCCATTGAACATCGTACGACAACTTAAAACATCTTACGGCTCTGTATGCACATTAGCACCTTGAAAAGCACGTTAGTATAATATAGGACACCTTACAACTCCTAACAACACCGAACAAAACCTTAAAACTCCATAATAAACCTAATGAATTTGTCAAAGTCCTTTGAACATCGTACGGCAACTCAGGACATGTTACGACTTAGTATGCGACATTAGTAACATGAAAAGCACGTTAGAGTAATTAAGGAAGCATTATAACTCCTAAAAACATCTTACATCACCGCACGAAACTTTAAAACTCCATAATACACCTAATGAAATCGTCCGAGTCCTTTGAACGTCATACGCCAATTTAAGACATCTTACGACTCTTTATGCCATATTAGCACTTTGAAAAGCATGTTAGTATAATGTTGGAATCTTTAAAACTCCTAACAACACCGTACGAAATTATAAAACTCCAAAAAAACCTAATGAATTTCTCCGAGTCATTTAAACATCGTACGAAAACTTAGAATATCTTACGACTCTGTATGTCACATTAGCACCTTGAAAAGCATGTTGGTAAAAAGTACGAAACCTCACAAATCCTAACAACACATTATAATACCGTACGTAAAATAAATATACACCATAATAAACCTAATGAATTCATCCGAGTCCATTGAACATCGTACGACAACTTAAAACATCTTACGGCTCTATATGCACATTAGCACCTTGAAAAGCACATTAGTATAATATAGGACACCTTACAACTCCTAACAACACCGAACAAAACCTTAAAACTCCATAATAAACCTAATGAATTTGTCAAAGTCCTTTGAACATCGTACGATAACTCAGGACATCTTACGACTTAGTATGCGACATTAGCAACATGAAAAGCACGTTAGAATAATTAAGGAAGCATTACAACTCCTAAGAACATCTTACATCACCGTACGAAACTTCAAAACTCGATAATACACCTAATGAATTCGTCCGAGTCCTTTGAACGTCATACGCCAACTTAAGACATCTTACGACTCTTTATGCCATATTAGCACTTTGAAAAGCATGTTAGTATAATGTTGGAATCTATAAAACTCCTAACAACACCGTACGAAATTATAAAACTCCAAAAAAAACCTAATGAATTCCTCCGAGTCATTTAAACATCGTATGAAAACTTAGAATATCTTACGAATCTGTATGTCACATTAGCACCTTGAAAAGCATGTTGGTAAAAAGTACGAAACCTCACAAATCCTAACAACACATTATAATTCCGTACATAAAATAAAAATACTCCATAATAAACCTAATGAATTCATCCGAGTCCATTAAACATCGTATGACAACTTAAAACATCTTACGGCTCTGTATGCACATTAGCACCTTGAAAAGCACGTTAGTATAATATAGGACACCTTACAACTCCTAACAACACCGAACAAAACCTTAAAACTCCATAATAAACCTAATGAATTTCTCAAAGTCCTTTGAACATCGTACGATAACTCAGGACATCTTACAACTTAGTATGCGACATTAGCAACATGAAAAGCACGTTAGAATAATTAAGGAAGCATTACAACTCCTAAGAACATCTTACATCACCGTACGAAACTTCAAAACTCGATAATACACCTAATGAATTCGTCCGAGTCCTTTGAACGTCATACGCCAACTTAAGACATCTTACGACTCTTTATGCCATATTAGCACTTTGAAAAGCATGTTAGTATAATGTTGGAATCTTTAAAACTCCTAACAACACCGTATGAAATTATAAAACTCCAAAAAAAAACCTAATGAATTCCTCCGAGTCATTTAAACATCGTACGAAAACTTAGAATAGCTTACGACTCTGTATGTCACATTAGCACCTTGAAAAGCATGTTGGTAAAAAGTACGAAACCTCACAAATCCTAACAACACATTATAATACCGTACGTAAAATAAAAATACTCCATAATAAACCTAATGAATTCATCCGAGTCCATTGAACATCGTACGACAACTTAAAACATCTTACGGCTCTGTATGCACATTAGCACCTTGAAAAGCACGTTAGTATAATATAGGACACCTTACAACTCCTAACAACATCGAACAAAACCTTGAAACTCCATAATAAACCTAATGAATTTGTTAAAGTCCTTTGAACATCGTACGACAACTCAGGACATGTTATGACTCAGTATGCGACATTAGCAACATGAAAACCACGTTAGAATAGCATTACAACTCCTAAGAACATCTTACATCACCGTACGAAACTTTAAAACTCCATAATACACCTAATGAATTCGTCCGAGTCCTTTGAACGTCATACGCCAGTTTAAGACATCTTACGACCCTTTATGCCATATTAGCACTTTGAAAAACATGTTAGTATAATGTTGGAATCAATAAAACTCCTAACAACACCGTACGAAATTATAAAACTCCAAAAAAACCTAATGAATTTCTCCGGGTCATTTAAACATCGTACGAAAACTTAGAATATCTTACGACTCTGTATGTCACATTAGCACCTTGAAAAGCATGTTGGTAAAAAGTACGAAACCTCACAAATCCTAACAACACATTAGAATACCGTACGTAAAATAAAAATACTCCATAATAAACCTAATGAATTCATCCGAGTCCATTGAACATCGTACGACAACTTAAAACATCTTACGGCTCTGTATGCACATTAGCACCTTGAAAAGCACGTTAGTATAATATAGGACACCTTACAACTCCTAACAACATCGAACAAAACCTTGAAACTCCATAATAAACCTAATGAATTTGTTAAAGTCCTTTGAACATCGTACGACAACTCAGGACATGTTATGACTCAGTATGCGACATTAGCAACATGAAAACCACGTTAGAATAGTATTACAACTCCTAAGAACATCTTACATCACCGTACGAAACTTTAAAACTCCATAATACACCTAATGAATTCGTCCGAGTCCTTTGAACGTCATACGCCAACTTAAGACATCTTACGACTCTTTATGCCATATTAGCACTTTGAAAAGCATGTTAGTATAATGTTGGAATCTTTAAAACTCCTAACAACACCGTACGAAATTATAAAACTCCAAAAAAAACCTAATGAATTCCTCCGAGTCATTTAAACATCGTACGAAAACTTAGAATATCTTACGAATCTGTATGTCACATTAGCACCTTGAAAAGCATGTTGGTAAAAAGTACGAAACCTCACAAATCCTAACAACACATTATAATACCGTACGTAAAATAAAAATACTCCATAATAAACCTAATGAATTCATCCGAGTCCATTGAACATCGTACGACAACTTAAAACATCTTACGGCTCTGTATGCACATTAGCACCTTGAAAAGCACGTTAGTATAATATAGGACACCTTACAACTCCTAACAACACCGAACAAAACCTTAAAACTCCATAATAAACCTAATGAATTTGTCAAAGTCCTTTGAACATCGTACGATAACTCAGGACATCTTACGACTTAGTATGCGACATTAGCAACATGAAAAGCACGTTAGAATAATTAAGGAAGCATTACAACTCCTAAGAACATCTTACATCACCGTACGAAACTTTAAAACTCCATAATACACCTAATGAATTCGTCCGAGTCCTTTGAACGTCATACGCCAACTTAAGACATCTTACGACTCTTTATGCCATATTAGCACTTTGAAAAGCATGTTAGTATAATGTTGGAATCTTTAAAACTCCTAACAACACCGTACGAAATTATAAAACTCCAAAAAAAACCTAATGAATTCCTCCGAGTCATTTAAACATCGTACGAAAACTTAGAATATCTTACGAATCTGTATGTCACATTAGCACCTTGAAAAGCATGTTGGTAAAAAGTACGAAACCTCACAAATCCTAACAACACATTATAATACCGTACGTAAAATAAAAATACTCCATAATAAACCTAATGAATTCATCCGAGTCCATTGAACATCGTACGACAACTTAAAACATCTTACGGCTCTGTATGCACATTAGCACCTTGAAAAGCACGTTAGTATAATATAGGACACCTTACAACTCCTAACAACACCGAACAAAACCTTAAAACTCCATAATAAACCTAATGAATTTGTCAAAGTCCTTTGAACATCGTACGATAACTCAGGACATCTTACGACTTAGTATGCGACATTAGCAACATGAAAAGCACGTTAGAATAATTAAGGAAGCATTACAACTCCTAAGAACATCTTACATCACCGTACGAAACTTCAAAACTCGATAATACACCTAATGAATTCGTCCGAGTCCTTTGAACGTCATACGCCAACTTAAGACATCTTACGACTCTTTATGCCATATTAGCACTTTGAAAAGCATGTTAGTATAATGTTGGAATCTTTAAAACTCCTAACAACACCGTACGAAATTATAAAACTCCAAAAAAAAACCTAATGAATTCCTCCGAGTCATTTAAACATCGTACGAAAACTTAGAATACCTTACGACTCTGTATGTCACATTAGCACCTTGAAAAGCATGTTGGTAAAAAGTACGAAACCTCACAAATCCTAACAACACATTATAATACCGTACGTAAAATAAAAATACTCCATAATAAACCTAATGAATTCATCCGAGTCCATTGAACATCGTACGACAACTTAAAACATCTTACGGCTCTGTATGCACATTAGCACCTTGAAAAGCACGTTAGTATAATATAGGACACCTTACAACTCCTAACAACACCGAACAAAACCTTAAAACCCCATAATAAACCTAATGAATTTGTCAAAGTCCTTTGAACATCGTACAACAACTCAGGACATGTTACGACTCAGTATGCGACATTAGCAACATGAAAAGCACGTTAGAGTAATTAAGGAAGCATTATAACTCCTAAGAACATCTTACATCACCGCATGAAACTTTAAAACTCCATAATACACCTAATGAATTCTTCCGAGTCCTTTGAACGTCATAAGCCAAGTTAAGACATCTTACGACTCTTTATACCATATTAGCACTTTGAAAAAGGATGTTAGTATAATGTTGGAATCTTTAAAACTCCTAACAACACCGTACGGAATAAAACTCCAAAAAAACCTAATGAATTCCTCCGAGTCATTTAAACATCGTACGAAAACTTAGAATATCTTACGACTCTGTATGTCACATTAGCACCTTGAAAAACATGTTGGTAAAAAGTACGAAACCTCACAAATCCTAACAAAACATTATAATACCGTACATAAAATAAAAATACTCCATAATAAACCTAATGAATTCATCCGAGTCCATTGAACATCGTACGACAACTTAAAACATCTTACGGCTCTGTATGCACATTAGCACCTTGAAAAGCACGTTAGTATAATATAGGACACCTTACAACTCCTAACAACACCGAACAAAACCTTAAAACCCCATAATAAACCTAATGAATTTGTCAAAGTCCTTTGAACATCGTACGACAACTCAGGACATGTTACGACTCAGTATGCGACATTAGCAACATGAAAAGCACGTTGGAATAATCAAGGAAGCATTACAACTCCTAAGAACATCTTACATCACCGTACGAAACTTTAAAACTCCATAATACACCTAATGAATTCGTCCGAGTCCTTTGAACGTCATACGCCAACTTAAGACATCTTTCGACTCTTTATGCCATATTAGCACTTTGAAAAGCATGTTAGTATAATGTTGGAATCTTTAAAACTCCTAACAACACCGTACGAAATTATAAAAATCCAAAAAAAACCTAATGAATTCCTCCGAGTCATTTAAACATCGTACGAAAACTTAGAATATCTTACGACTCTGTATGTCACATTAGCACCTTGAAAAGCATGTTGGTAAAAAGTACGAAACCTCACAAATCCTAACAACACATTATAATACCGTACGTAAAATAAAAATACTCCATAATAAACCTAATGAATTCATCCGAGTCCAATGAACATCGTACGACAACTTAAAACATCTTACGGCTCTGTATGCACATTAGCACCTTGAAAAGCACGTTAGTATAATATAGGACACCTTACAACTCCTAACAACACCGAACAAAACCTTAAAACCCCATAATAAACCTAATGAATTTGTCAAAGTCCTTTGAACATCGTACGACAACTCAGGACATGTTACGACTCAGTATGCGACATTAGCAACATGAAAAGCACGTTGGAATAATCAAGGAAGCATTACAACTCCTAAGAACATCTTACATCACCGTACGAAACTTTAAAACTCCATAATACACCTAATGAATTCGTCCGAGTCCTTTGAACGTCATACGCCAACTTAAGACATCTTACGACTCTTTATGCCATATTAGCACTTTGAAAAGCATGTTAGTATAATGTTGGAATCTTTAAAACTCCTAACAACACCGTACGAAATTATAAAACTCCAAAAAAAACCTAATGAATTCCTCCGAGTCATTTAAACATCGTACGAAAACTTAGAATATCTTACGAATCTGTATGTCACATTAGCACCTTGAAAAGCATGTTGGTAAAAAGTACGAAACCTCACAAATCCTAACAACACATTATAATACCGTACGTAAAATAAAAATACTCCATAATAAACCTAATGAATTCATCCGAGTCCATTGAACATCGTACGACAACTTAAAACATCTTACGGCTCTGTATGCACATTAGCACCTTGAAAAGCACGTTAGTATAATATAGGACACCTTACAACTCCTAACAACACCGAACAAAACCTTAAAACTCCATAATAAACCTAATGAATTTGTCAAAGTCCTTTGAACATCGTACGATAACTCAGGACATCTTACGACTTAGTATGCGACATTAGCAACATGAAAAGCACGTTAGAATAATTAAGGAAGCATTACAACTCCTAAGAACATCTTACATCACCGTACGAAACTTCAAAACTCGATAATACACCTAATGAATTCGTCCGAGTCCTTTGAACGTCATACGCCAACTTAAGACATCTTACGACTCTTTATGCCATATTAGCACTTTGAAAAGCATGTTAGTATAATGTTGGAATCTTTAAAACTCCTAACAACACCGTACGAAATTATAAAACTCCAAAAAAAAACCTAATGAATTCCTCCGAGTCATTTAAACATCGTACGAAAACTTAGAATACCTTACGACTCTGTATGTCACATTAGCACCTTGAAAAGCATGTTGGTAAAAAGTACGAAACCTCACAAATCCTAACAACACATTATAATACCGTACGTAAAATAAAAATACTCCATAATAAACCTAATGAATTCATCCGAGTCCATTGAACATCGTACGACAACTTAAAACATCTTACGGCTCTGTATGCACATTAGCACCTTGAAAAGCACGTTAGTATAATATAGGACACCTTACAACTCCTAACAACACCGAACAAAACCTTAAAACTCCATAATAAACCTAATGAATTTGTCAAAGTCCTTTGAACATCGTACGACAACTCAGGACATGTTACGACTCAGTATGCGACATTAGCAACATGAAAAGCACGTTAGAATAATTAAGGAAGCATTACAACTCCTAAGAACATCTTACATCACCGTACGAAACTTTAAAACTCCATAATACACCTAATGAATTCGTCCGAGTCCTTTGAACGTCATACGCCAACTTAAGATATCTTACGACTCTTTATGCCATATTAGCACTTTGAAAAGCATGTTAGTATAATTTTGGAATCTTTAAAACTCCTAACAACACCGTACGAAATTATAAAAATCCAAAAAAAAGCTAATGAATTCCTCCGAGTCATTTAAACATCGTACGAAAACTTAGAATATCTTACGACTCTGTATGTCACATTAGCACCTTGAAAAGCATGTTGGTAAAAAGTACGAAACCTCACAAATCCTAACAACACATTATAATACCGTACGTAAAATAAAAATACTCCATAATAAACCTAATGAATTCATCCGAGTCCATTGAACATCGTACGACAACTTAAAACATCTTACGGCTCTGTATGCACATTAGCACCTTGAAAAGCACGTTAGTATAATATAGGACACCTTACAACTCCTAACAACACCGAACAAAACCTTAAAACCCCATAATAAACCTAATGAATTTGTCAAAGTCCTTTGAACATCGTACGACAACTCAGGACATGTTACGACTCAGTATGCGACATTAGCAACATGAAAAGCACGTTAGAATAATTAAGGAAGCATTACAACTCCTAAGAACATCTTACATCACCGTACGAAACTTTAAAACTCCATAATACACCTAATGAATTCGTCCGAGTCCTTTGAACGTCATACGCCAACTTAAGACATCTTACGACTCTTTATGCCATATTAGCACTTTGAAAAGCATGTTAGTATAATGTTGGAATCTTTAAAACTCCTAACAACACCGTACGAAATTATAAAAATCCAAAAAAAACCTAATGAATTCCTCCGAGTCATTTAAACATCGTACGAAAACTTAGAATATCTTACGACTCTGTATGTCACATTAGCACCTTGAAAAGCATGTTGGTAAAAAGTACGAAACCTCACAAATCCTAACAACACATTATAATACCGTACGTAAAATAAAAATACTCCATAATAAACCTAATGAATTCATCCGAGTCCAATGAACATCGTACGACAACTTAAAACATCTTACGGCTCTGTATGCACATTAGCACCTTGAAAAGCACGTTAGTATAATATAGGACACCTTACAACTCCTAACAACACCGAACAAAACCTTAAAACCCCATAATAAACCTAATGAATTTGTCAAAGTCCTTTGAACATCGTACGACAACTCAGGACATGTTACGACTCAGTATGCGACATTAGCAACATGAAAAGCACGTTGGAATAATCAAGGAAGCATTACAACTCCTAAGAACATCTTACATCACCGTACGAAACTTTAAAACTCCATAATACACCTAATGAATTCGTCCGAGTCCTTTGAACGTCATACGCCAACTTAAGACATCTTACGACTCTTTATGCCATATTAGCACTTTGAAAAGCATGTTAGTATAATGTTGGAATCTTTAAAACTCCTAACAACACCGTACGAAATTATAAAACTCCAAAAAAAACCTAATGAATTCCTCCGAGTCATTTAAACATCGTACGAAAACTTAGAATATCTTACGAATCTGTATGTCACATTAGCACCTTGAAAAGCATGTTGGTAAAAAGTACGAAACCTCACAAATCCTAACAACACATTATAATACCGTACGTAAAATAAAAATACTCCATAATAAACCTAATGAATTCATCCGAGTCCATTGAACATCGTACGACAACTTAAAACATCTTACGGCTCTGTATGCACATTAGCACCTTGAAAAGCACGTTAGTATAATATAGGACACCTTACAACTCCTAACAACACCGAACAAAACCTTAAAACTCCATAATAAACCTAATGAATTTGTCAAAGTCCTTTGAACATCGTACGATAACTCAGGACATCTTACGACTTAGTATGCGACATTAGCAACATGAAAAGCACGTTAGAATAATTAAGGAAGCATTACAACTCCTAAGAACATCTTACATCACCGTACGAAACTTCAAAACTCGATAATACACCTAATGAATTCGTCCGAGTCCTTTGAACGTCATACGCCAACTTAAGACATCTTACGACTCTTTATGCCATATTAGCACTTTGAAAAGCATGTTAGTATAATGTTGGAATCTTTAAAACTCCTAACAACACCGTACGAAATTATAAAACTCCAAAAAAAAACCTAATGAATTCCTCCGAGTCATTTAAACATCGTACGAAAACTTAGAATACCTTACGACTCTGTATGTCACATTAGCACCTTGAAAAGCATGTTGGTAAAAAGTACGAAACCTCACAAATCATAACAACACATTATAATACCGTACGTAAAATAAAAATACTCCATAATAAACCTAATGAATTCATCCGAGTCCATTGAACATCGTACGACAACTTAAAACATCTTACGGCTCTGTATGCACATTAGCACCTTGAAAAGCACGTTAGTATAATATAGGACACCTTACAACTCCTAACAACACCGAACAAAACCTTAAAACTCCATAATAAACCTAATGAATTTGTCAAAGTCCTTTGAACATCGTACGACAACTCAGGACATGTTACGACTCAGTATGCGACATTAGCAACATGAAAAGCACGTTAGAATAATTAAGGAAGCATTACAACTCCTAAGAACATCTTACATCACCGTACGAAACTTTAAAACTCCATAATACACCTAATGAATTCGTCCGAGTCCTTTGAACGTCATACGCCAACTTAAGATATCTTACGACTCTTTATGCCATATTAGCACTTTGAAAAGCATGTTAGTATAATTTTGGAATCTTTAAAACTCCTAACAACACCGTACGAAATTATAAAAATCCAAAAAAAAGCTAATGAATTCCTCCGAGTCATTTAAACATCGTACGAAAACTTAGAATATCTTACGACTCTGTATGTCACATTAGCACCTTGAAAAGCATGTTGGTAAAAAGTACGAAACCTCACAAATCCTAACAACACATTATAATACCGTACGTAAAATAAAAATACTCCATAATAAACCTAATGAATTCATCCGAGTCCATTGAACATCGTACGACAACTTAAAACATCTTACGGCTCTGTATGCACATTAGCACCTTGAAAAGCACGTTAGTATAATATAGGACACCTTACAACTCCTAACAACACCGAACAAAACCTTAAAACCCCATAATAAACCTAATGAATTTGTCAAAGTCCTTTGAACATCGTACAACAACTCAGGACATGTTACGACTCAGTATGCGACATTAGCAACATGAAAAGCACGTTAGAATAATTAAGGAAGCATTACAACTCCTAAGAACATCTTACATCACCGTACGAAACTTTAAAACTCCATAATACACCTAATGAATTCGTCCGAGTCCTTTGAACGTCATACGCCAACTTAAGACATCTTACGACTCTTTATGCCATATTAGCACTTTGAAAAGCATGTTAGTATAATTTTGGAATCTTTAAAACTCCTAACAACACCGTACGAAATTATAAAAATCCAAAAAAAATCTAATGAATTCCTCCGAGTCATTTAAACATCGTACGAAAACTTAGAATATCTTACGACTCTGTATGTCACATTTGCACCTTGAAAAGCATGTTGGTAAAAAGTACGAAACCTCACAAATCCTAACAACACATTATAATACCGTACGTAAAATAAAATACTCCATAATAAACCTAATGAATTCATCCGAGTCCATTGAACATCGTACGACAACTTAAAACATCTTACGGCTCTGTATGCACATTAGCACCTTGAAAAGCACGTTAGTATAATATAGGACACCTTACAACTCCTAACAACACCGAACAAAACCTTAAAACCCCATAATAAACCTAATGAATTTGTCAAAGTCCTTTGAACATCGTACAACAACTCAGGACATGTTACGACTCAGTATGCGACATTAGCAACATGAAAAGCACGTTAGAATAATTAAGGAAGCATTACAACTCCTAAGAACATCTTACATCACCGTACGAAACTTTAAAACTCCATAATACACCTAATGAATTCGTCCGAGTCCTTTGAACGTCATACGCCAACTTAAGACATCTTACGACTCTTTATGCCAAATTATCACTTTGAAAAGCATGTTAGTATAATTTTGGAATCTTTAAAACTCCTAACAACACCGTACGAAATTCTAAAAATCCAAAAAAAGCTAATGAATTCCTCCGAGTCATTTAAACATCGTACGAAAAATTAGAATATCTTACGACTCTGTATGTCACATTTGCACCTTGAAAAGCATGTTGGTAAAAAGTACGAAACCTCACAAATCCTAACAACACATTATAATACCGTACGTAAAATAAAAATACTCCATAATAAACCTAATGAATTCATCCGAGTCCATTGAACATCGTACGACAACTTAAAACATCTTACGGCTCTGTATGCACATTAGCAACTTGAAAAGCAAGTTAGTATAATATAAGACACCTTACAACTCCTACCAACACCGAACAAAACCTTAAAACTCCATAATAAACCTAATGAATTTGTCAAAGTCCTTTGAACATCGTACGACAACTCATGACATGTTACGACTCAGTATGCGACATTAGCAACATGAAAAGCACGTTAGAATAATTAAGGAAGCATTACAACTCATAAGAACATCTTACATCACCGTACGAAACTTTAAAACTCCATAATACACCTAATGAATTCGTCCGAGTCCTTTGAACGTCATACGCCAACTTAAGACATCTTACGACTCTTTATGCCATATTAGCACTTTGAAAAGCATGTTAGTATAATTTTGGAATCTTTAAAACTCCTAACAACACCGTACGAAATTATAAAAATCCAAAAAAAAGCTAATGAATTCCTCCGAGTCATTTAAACATCGTACGAAAACTTAGAATATCTTACGACTCTGTATGTCACATTAGCACCTTGAAAAGCATGTTGGTAAAAAGTACGAAACCTCACAAATCCTAACAACACATTATAATACCGTACGTAAAATAAAAATACTCCATAATAAACCTAATGAATTCATCCGAGTCCATTGAACATCGTACGACAACTTAAAACATCTTACGGCTCTGTATGCACATTAGCACCTTGAAAAGCACGTTAGTATAATATAGGACACCTTACAACTCCTAACAACACCGAACAAAACCTTAAAACCCCATAATAAACCTAATGAATTTGTCAAAGTCCTTTGAACATCGTACAACAACTCAGGACATGTTACGACTCAGTATGCGACATTAGCAACATGAAAAGCACGTTAGAATAATTAAGGAAGCATTACAACTCCTAAGAACATCTTACATCACCGTACGAAACTTTAAAACTCCATAATACACCTAATGAATTCGTCCGAGTCCTTTGAACGTCATACGCCAACTTAAGACATCTTACGACTCTTTATGCCATATTAGCACTTTGAAAAGCATGTTAGTATAATTTTGGAATCTTTAAAACTCCTAACAACACCGTACGAAATTATAAAAATCCAAAAAAAAGCTAATGAATTCCTCCGAGTCATTTAAACATCGTACGAAAACTTAGAATATCTTACGACTCTGTATGTCACATTTGCACCTTGAAAAGCATGTTGGTAAAAAGTACGAAACCTCACAAATCCTAACAACACATTATAATACCGTACGTAAAATAAAAATACTCCATAATAAACCTAATGAATTCATCCGAGTCCATTGAACATCGTACGACAACTTAAAACATCTTACGGCTCTGTATGCACATTAGCACCTTGAAAAGCACGTTAGTATAATATAGGACACCTTACAACTCCTAACAACACCGAACAAAACCTTAAAACCCCATAATAAACCTAATGAATTTGTCAAAGTCCTTTGAACATCGTACAACAACTCAGGACATGTTACGACTCAGTATGCGACATTAGCAACATGAAAAGCACGTTAGAATAATTAAGGAAGCATTACAACTCCTAAGAACATCTTACATCACCGTACGAAACTTTAAAACTCCATAATACACCTAATGAATTCGTCCGAGTCCTTTGAACGTCATACGCCAACTTAAGACATCTTACGACTCTTTATGCCAAATTATCACTTTGAAAAGCATGTTAGTATAATTTTGGAATCTTTAAAACTCCTAACAACACCGTACGAAATTCTAAAAATCCAAAAAAAGCTAATGAATTCCTCCGAGTCATTTAAACATCGTACGAAAAATTAGAATATCTTACGACTCTGTATGTCACATTTGCACCTTGAAAAGCATGTTGGTAAAAAGTACGAAACCTCACAAATCCTAACAACACATTATAATACCGTACGTAAAATAAAAATACTCCATAATAAACCTAATGAATTCATCCGAGTCCATTGAACATCGTACGACAACTTAAAACATCTTACGGCTCTGTATGCACATTAGCACCTTGAAAAGCAAGTTAGTATAATATAAGACACCTGACAACTCCTACCAACACCGAACAAAACCTTAAAACTCCATAATAAACCTAATGAATTTGTCAAAGTCCTTTGAACATCGTACGACAACTCATGACATGTTACGACTCAGTATGCGACATTAGCAACATGAAAAGCACGTTAGAATAATTAAGGAAGCATTACAACTCATAAGAACATCTTACATCACCGTACGAAACTTTAAAACTCCATAATACACCTAATGAATTCGTCCGAGTCCTTTGAACGTCATACGCCAACTTAAGACATCTTACGACTCTTTATGCCATATTAGCACTTTGAAAAGCATGTTAGTATAATTTTGGAATCTTTAAAACTCCTAACAACACCGTACGAAATTATAAAAATCCAAAAAAAGCTAATGAATTCCTCCGAGTCATTTAAACATCGTACGAAAAATTAGAATATCTTACGACTCTGTATGTCACATTAGCACCTTGAAAAGCATGTTGGTAAAAAGTACGAAACCTCACAAATCCTAACAACACATTATAATACCGTACGTAAAATAAAAATACTCCATAATAAACCTAATGAATTCATCCGAGTCCATTGAACATCGTACGACAACTTAAAACATCTTACGGCTCTGTATGCACATTAGCACCTTGAAAAGCACGTTGGTATAATATAGGACACCTTACAACTCCTAACAACACCGAACAAAACCTTAAAACCCCATAATAAGCCTAATGAATTTGTCAAAGTCCTTTGAACATCGTACGACAACTCAGGACATGTTACGACTCAGTATGCGACATGAGCAACATGAAAAACACGTTAGAATAATTAAGGAAGCATTACAACTCCTAAGAACATCTTACATCACCGTACGAAACTTTAAAACTCCATAATACACCTAATGAATTCGTCCGAGTCCTTTGAACGTCATACGCCAACTTAAGACATCTTACGACTCTTTATGCCATATTAGCACTTTGAAAAGCATGTTAGTATAATTTTGGAATCTTTAAAACTCCTAACAACACCGTACGAAATTATAAAAATCCAAAAAAAAGCTAATGAATTCCTCCGAGTCATTTAAACATCGTACGAAAACTTAGAATATCTTACGACTCTGTATGTCACATTAGCACCTTGAAAAGCATGTTGGTAAAATGTACGAAACCTCACAAATCCTAACAACACATTATAATACCGTACGTAAAATAAAAATACTCCATAATAAACCTAATGAATTCATCTGAGTCCATTGAACATCGTACGACAACTTAAAACATCTTACGGCTCTGTATGCACATTAGCACCTTGAAAAGCACGTTAGTATAATATAGGACACCTTACAACTCCTAACAACACCGAACAAAACCTTAAAACCCCATAATAAACCTAATGAATTTGTCAAAGTCCTTTGAACATCGTACAACAACTCAGGACATGTTACGACTCAGTATGCGACATTAGCAACATGAAAAGCACGTTAGAATAATTAAGGAAGCATTACAACTCCTAAGAACATCTTACATCACCGTACGAAACTTTAAAACTCCATAATACACCTAATGAATTCGTCCGAGTCCTTTGAACGTCATACGCCAACTTAAGACATCTTACGACTCTTTATGCCAAATTATCACTTTGAAAAGCATGTTAGTATAATTTTGGAATCTTTAAAACTCCTAACAACACCGTACGAAATTCTAAAAATCCAAAAAAAGCTAATGAATTCCTCTGAGTCATTTAAACATCGTACGAAAAATTAGAATATCTTACGACTCTGTATGTCACATTAGCACCTTGAAAAGCATGTTGGTAAAAAGTACGAAACCTCACAAATCCTAACAACACATTATAATACCGTACGTAAAATAAAAATACTCCATAATAAACCTAATGAATTCATCCGAGTCCATTGAACATCGTACGACAACTTAAAACATCTTACGGCTCTGTATGCACATTAGCACCTTGAAAAGCACGTTGGTATAATATAGGACACCTTACAACTCCTAACAACACCGAACAAAACCTTAAAACCCCATAATAAGCCTAATGAATTTGTCAAAGTCCTTTGAACATCGTACGACAACTCAGGACATGTTACGACTCAGTATGCGACATGAGCAACATGAAAAACACGTTAGAATAATTAAGGAAGCATTACAACTCCTAAGAACATCTTACATCACCGTACGAAACTTTAAAACTCCATAATACACCTAATGAATTCGTCCGAGTCCTTTGAACGTCATACGCCAACTTAAGACATCTTACGACTCTTTATGCCATATTAGCACTTTGAAAAGCATGTTAGTATAATTTTGGAATCTTTAAAACTCCTAACAACACCGTACGAAATTATAAAAATCCAAAAAAAAGCTAATGAATTCCTCCGAGTCATTTAAACATCGTACGAAAACTTAGAATATCTTACGACTCTGTATGTCACATTAGCACCTTGAAAAGCATGTTGGTAAAATGTACGAAACCTCACAAATCCTAACAACACATTATAATACCGTACGTAAAATAAAAATACTCCATAATAAACCTAATGAATTCATCTGAGTCCATTGAACATCGTACGACAACTTAAAACATCTTACGGCTCTGTATGCACATTAGCACCTTGAAAAGCACGTTAGTATAATATAGGACACCTTACAACTCCTAACAACACCGAACAAAACCTTAAAACTCCATAATAAACCTAATGAATTTGTCAAAGTCCTTTGAACATCGTACGACAACTCAGGACATGTTACGACTCAGTATGCGACATTAGCAACATGAAAAGCACGTTAGAATAATTAAGGAAGCATTACAACTCCTAAGAACATCTTACATCACCGTACGAAACTTTAAAACTCCATAATACACCTAATGAATTCGTCCGAGTCCTTTGAACGTCATACGCCAACTTAAGACATCTTACGACTCTTTATGCCATATTAGCACTTTGAAAAGCATGTTAGTATAATTTTGGAATCTTTAAAACTCCTAACAACACCGTACGAAATTATAAAAATCCAAAAAAAAGCTAATGAATTCCTCCGAGTCATTTAAACATCGTACGAAAACTTAGAATATCTTACGACTCTGTATGTCACATTAGCACCTTGAAAAGCATGTTGGTAAAAAGTACGAAACCTCACAAATCCTAACAACACATTATAATACCGTACGTAAAATAAAAATACTCCATAATAAACCTAATGAATTCATCCGAGTCCATTGAACATCGTACGACAACTTAAAACATCTTACGGCTCTGTATGCACATTAGCACCTTGAAAAGCACGTTAGTATAATATAGGACACCTTACAACTCCTAACAACACCGAACAAAACCTTAAAACCCCATAATAAACCTAATGAATTTGTCAAAGTCCTTTGAACATCGTACAACAACTCAGGACATGTTACGACTCAGTATGCGACATTAGCAACATGAAAAGCACGTTAGAATAATTAAGGAAGCATTACAACTCCTAAGAACATCTTACATCACCGTACGAAACTTTAAAACTCCATAATACACCTAATGAATTCGTCCGAGTCCTTTGAACGTCATACGCCAACTTAAGACATCTTACGACTCTTTATGCCATATTAGCACTTTGAAAAGCATGTTAGTATAATTTTGGAATCTTTAAAACTCCTAACAACACCGTACGAAATTATAAAAATCCAAAAAAAAGCTAATGAATTCCTCCGAGTCATTTAAACATCGTACGAAAACTTAGAATATCTTACGACTCTGTATGTCACATTAGCACCTTGAAAAGCATGTTGGTAAAAAGTACGAAACCTCACAAATCCTAACAACACATTATAATACCGTACGTAAAATAAAAATACTCCATAATAAACCTAATGAATTCATCCGAGTCCATTGAACATCGTACGACAACTTAAAACATCTTACGGCTCTGTATGCACATTAGCACCTTGAAAAGCACGTTAGTATAATATAGGACACCTTACAACTCCTAACAACACCGAACAAAACCTTAAAACCCCATAATAAACCTAATGAATTTGTCAAAGTCCTTTGAACATCGTACAACAACTCAGGACATGTTACGACTCAGTATGCGACATTAGCAACATGAAAAGCACGTTAGAATAATTAAGGAAGCATTACAACTCCTAAGAACATCTTACATCACCGTACGAAACTTTAAAACTCCATAATACACCTAATGAATTCGTCCGAGTCCTTTGAACGTCATACGCCAACTTAAGACATCTTACGACTCTTTATGCCATATTAGCACTTTGAAAAGCATGTTAGTATAATTTTGGAATCTTTAAAACTCCTAACAACACCGTACGAAATTCTAAAAATCCAAAAAAAGCTAATGAATTCCTCCGAGTCATTTAAACATCGTACGAAAAATTAGAATATCTTACGACTCTGTATGTCACATTTGCACCTTGAAAAGCATGTTGGTAAAAAGTACGAAACCTCACAAATCCTAACAACACATTATAATACCGTACGTAAAATAAAAATACTCCATAATAAACCTAATGAATTCATCCGAGTCCATTGAACATCGTACGACAACTTAAAACATCTTACGGCTCTGTATGCACATTAGCACCTTGACAAGCAAGTTAGTATAATATAAGACACCTTACAACTCCTACCAACACCGAACAAAACCTTAAAACTCCATAATAAACCTAATGAATTTGTCAAAGTCCTTTGAACATCGTACGACAACTCATGACATGTTACGACTCAGTATGCGACATTAGCAACATGAAAAGCACGTTAGAATAATTAAGGAAGCATTACAACTCATAAGAACATCTTACATCACCGTACGAAACTTTAAAACTCCATAATACACCTAATGAATTCGTCCGAGTCCTTTGAACGTCATACGCCAACTTAAGACATCTTATGACTCTTTATGCCATATTAGCACTTTGAAAAGCATGTTAGTATAATTTTGGAATCTTTAAAACTCCTAACAACACCGTACGAAATTATAAAAATCCAAAAAAAGCTAATGAATTCCTCCGAGTCATTTAAACATCGTACGAAAAATTAGAATATCTTACGACTCTGTATGTCACATTAGCACCTTGAAAAGCATGTTGGTAAAAAGTACGAAACCTCACAAATCCTAACAACACATTATAATACCGTACGTAAAATAAAAATACTCCATAATAAACCTAATGAATTCATCCGAGTCCATTGAACATCGTACGACAACTTAAAACATCTTACGGCTCTGTATGCACATTAGCACCTTAAAAAGCACGTTAGTATAATATAGGACACCTTACAACTCCTAACAAAACCGAACAAAACCTTAAAACTCCATAATAAACCTAATGAATTTGTCAAAGTCCTTTGAACATCGTACGACAACTCAGGACATGTTACGACTCAGTATGCGACATTAGCAACATGAAAAGCACGTTAGAGTAATTAAGGAAGCATTACAACTCATAAGAACATCTTACATCACCGTACGAAACTTTAAAACTCCATAATACACCTAATGAATTCGTCCGAGTCCTTTGAACGTCATACGCCAACTTAAGACAACTTACGACTCTTTATGCCATATTAGCACTTTGAAAAGCATGTTAGTTTAATGTTGGAATCTTTAAAACTCTTAACAACACCGTACGAAATTATAAAAATCCAAAAAAAACCTAATGAATTCCTCCGAGTCATTTAAACATCGTACGAAAACTTAGAATATCTTACGATTCTGTATGTCACATTTGCACCTTGAAATGCATGTTGGTAAAAAGTACGAAACCTCACAAATCCTAACAACACATTATAATACCGTACGTAAAATAAAAATACTCCATAATAAACCTAATGAATTCATCCGAGTCCATTGAACATCGTACGACAACTTAAAACATCTTACGGCTCTGTATGCACATTAGCACCTTGAAAAGCAAGTTAGTATAATATAAGACACCTTACAACTCCTACCAACACCGAACAAAACCTTAAAACTCCATAATAAACCTAATGAATTTGTCAAAGTCCTTTGAACATCGTACGACAACTCAGGACATGTTACGACTCAGTATGCGACATTAGCAACATGAAAAGCACGTTAGAATAATTAAGGAAGCATTACAACTCATAAGAACATCTTACATCACCGTACGAAACTTTAAAACTCCATAATACACCTAATGAATCCGTCCGAGTCCTTTGAACGTCATACGCCAACTTAAGACATCTTACGACTCTTTATGCCATATTAGCACTTTGAAAAGCATGTTAGTATAATGTTGGAATCTTTAAAACTCTTAACAACACCGTACGAAATTATAAAAATCCAAAAAAAACCTAATGAATTCCTCCGAGTCATTTAAACATCGTATGAAAACTTAAAATATCTTACGACTTTGTATGTCACATTAGCACCTTGAAAAGCATGTTGGTAAAAAGTACGAAACCTCACAAATCCTAACAACACATTATAATACCGTACGTAAAATAAAAATACTCCATAATAAACCTAATGAATTCATCCGAGTCCATTGAACATCGTACGACAACTTAAAACATCTTACGGCTCTGTATGCACATTAACACCTTAAAAAGCACGTTAGTATAATATAGGACACCTTACAACTCCTAACAACACCGAACAAAACCTTAAAACTCCATAATAAACCTAATGAATTTGTCAAAGTCGTTTGAACATCGTACGACAACTCAGGACATGTTACGACTCAGTATGCGACATTAGCAACATGAAAAGCACGTTAGAGTAATTAAGGAAGCATTACAACTCCTAAGAACATCTTACATCACCGTACGAAACTTTAAAACTCCATAATACACCTAATGAATTCGTCCGAGTCCTTTGAACGTCATACGCCAACTTAAGACATCTTACGACTCTTTATGCCATATTAGCACTTTGAAAAGCATGTTAGTATAATGTTGGAATCTTTAAAACTCTTAACAACACCGTACGAAATTATAAAAATCCAAAAAAAACCTAATGAATTCCTCCGAGTCATTTAAACATCGTATGAAAACTTAAAATATCTTACGACTTTGTATGTCACATTAGCACCTTGAAAAGCATGTTGGTAAAAAGTACGAAACCTCACAAATCCTAACAACACATTATAATACCGTACGTAAAATAAAAATACTCCATAATAAACCTAATGAATTCATCCGAGTCCATTGAACATCGTACGACAACTTAAAACATCTTACGGCTCTGTATGCACATTAGCACCTTAAAAAGCACGTTAGTATAATATAGGACACCTTACAACTCCTAACAACACCGAACAAAACCTTAAAACTCCATAATAAACCTAATGAATTTGTCAAAGTCCTTTGAACATCGTACGACAACTCAGGACATGTTACGACTCAGTATGCGACATTAGCAACATGAAAAGCACGTTAGAGTAATTAAGGAAGCATTACAACTCCTAAGAACATCTTACATCACCGTACGAAACTTTAAAACTCCATAATACACCTAATGAATTCGTCCGAGTCCTTTGAACGTCATACGCCAACTTAAGACATCTTACGACTCTTTATGCCATATTAGCACTTTGAAAAGCATGTTAGTATAATGTTGGAATCTTTAAAACTCCTAACAACACCGTACGAAATTATAAAACACCGAAAAAACCTAATTAATTCCTCCGAGTCATTTAAACATCGTACGAAAACTTAGAATATCTTACGACTCTGTATGTCACATTAGCACCTTGAAAAGCATGTTGGTAAAAAGTACGAAACCTCACAAATCCTAACAACACATTATAATACCGTACGTAAAATAAAAATACTCCATAATAAACCTAATGAATTCATCCGAGTCCATTGAACATCGTACGACAACTTAAAACATCTTACGGCTCTGTATGCACATTAGCACCTTGAAAAGCAAGTTAGTATAATATAAGACACCTTACAACTCCTACCAACACCGAACAAAACCTTAAAACTCCATAATAAACCTAATGAATTTGTCAAAGTCCTTTGAACATCGTACGACAACTCAGGACATGTTACGACTCAGTATGCGACATTAGCAACATGAAAAGCACGTTAGAGTAATTAAGGAAGCATTACAACTCCTAAGAACATCTTACATCACCGTACGAAACTTTAAAACTCCATAATACACCTAATGAATTCGTCCGAGTCCTTTGAACGTCATACGCCAACTTAAGACATCTTACGACTCTTTATGCCATATTAGCACTTTGAAAAGCATGTTAGTATAATGTTGGAATCTTTAAAACTCCTAACAACACCGTACGAAATTATAAAACTCCGAAAAAACCTAATTAATTCCTCCGAGTCATTTAAACATCGTACGAAAACTTAGAATATCTTACGACTCAATATGTCACATTAGCACCTTGAAAAGCATGTTGGTAAAAAGTACGAAACCTCACAAATCCTAACAACACATTATAATACCGTACGTAAAATAAAAATACACCATAATAAACCTAATGAATTCATCCGAGTCCATTGAACATCGTACGACAACTTAAAACATCTTACGGCTCTGTATGCACATTAGCACCTTCAAAAGCAAGTTAGTATAATATAAGACACCTTACAACTCCTACCAACACCGAACAAAACCTTAAAACTCCATAATAAACCTAATGAATTTGTCAAAGTCCTTTGAACATCGTACGACAACTCAGGACATGTTACGACTCAGTATGCGACATTAGCAACATGAAAAGCACGTTAGAATAATTAAGGAAGCATTACAACTCATAAGAACATCTTACATCACCGTACGAAACTTTAAAACTCCATAATACACCTAATGAATTCGTCCGAGTCCTTTGAACGTCATACGCCAACTTAAGACATCTTACGACTCTTTATGCCATATTAGCACTTTGAAAAGCATGTTAGTATAATGTTGGAATCTTTAAAACTCTTAACAACACCGTACGAAATTATAAAAATCCAAAAAAAACCTAATGATCTCCTCCGAGTCATTTAAACATCGTATGAAAACTTAAAATATCTTACGACTTTGTATGTCACATTAGCACCTTGAAAAGCATGTTGGTAAAAAGTACGAAACCTCACAAATCCTAACAACACATTATAATACCGTACGTAAAATAAAAATACTCCATAATAAACCTAATGAATTCATCCGAGTCCATTGAACATCGTACGACAACTTAAAACATCTTACGGCTCTGTATGCACATTAGCACCTTAAAAAGCAAGTTAGTATAATATAGGACACCATACAACTTCTAACAACACCGAACAAAACCTTAAAACTCCATAATAAACCTAATGAATTTGTCAAAGTCCTTTGAACATCGTACGACAACTCAGGACATGTTACGACTCAGTATGCGACATTAGCAACATGAAAAGCACGTTAGAGTAATTAAGGAAGCATTACAACTCCTAAGAAAATCATACATCACCGTACGAAACTTTAAAACTCCATAATACACCTAATGAATTCGTCCGAGTCCTTTGAACGTCATACGCCAACTTAAGACATCTTACGACTCTTTATGCCATATTAGCACTTTGAAAAGCATGTTAGTATAATGTTGGAATCTTTAAAACTCCTAACAACACCGTACGAAATTATAAATCTCCGAAAAAACCTAATTAATTCTTTCGAGTCATTTAAACATCGTACGAAAACTTAGAATATCTTACGACTTTGTATGTCACATTAGCACCTTGAAAAGCATGTTGGTAAAAAGTACGAAACCTCACAAATCCTAACAACACATTATAATACCGTACGTAAAATAAAAATACTCCATAATAAACCTAATGAATTCATCCGAGTCCATTGAACATCGTACGACAACTTAAAACATCTTACGGCTCTGTATGCACATTAGCACCTTAAAAAGCACGTTAGTATAATATAGGACACCTTACAACTCCTAACAACACCGAACAAAACCTTAAAACTCCATAATAAACCTAATGAATTTGTCAAAGTCCTTTGAACATCGTACGACAACTCAGGACATGTTACGACTCAGTATGCGACATTAGCAACATGAAAAGCACGTTAGAGTAATTAAGGAAGCATTACAACTCCTAAGAAAATCATACATCACCGTACGAAACTTTAAAACTCCATAATACACCTAATGAATTCGTCCGAGTCCTTTGAACGTCATACGCCAACTTAAGACATCTTACGACTCTTTATGCCATATTAGCACTTTGAAAAGCATGTTAGTATAATGTTGGAATCTTTAAAACTCCTAACAACACCGTACGAAATTATAAATCTCCGAAAAAACCTAATTAATTCTTTCGAGTCATTTAAACATCGTACGAAAACTTAGAATATCTTACGACTTTGTATGTCACATTAGCACCTTGAAAAGCATGTTGGTAAAAAGTACGAAACCTCACAAATCCTAACAACACATTATAATACCGTACGTAAAATAAAAATACTCCATAATAAACCTAATGAATTCATCCGAGTCCATTGAACATCGTACGACAACTTAAAACATCTTACGGCTCTGTATGCACATTAGCACCTTAAAAAGCACGTTAGTATAATATAGGACACCTTACAACTCCTAACAACACCGAACAAAACCTTAAAACTCCATAATAAACCTAATGAATTTGTCAAAGTCCTTTGAACATCGTACGACAACTCAGGACATGTTACGACTCAGTATGCGACATTAGCAACATGAAAAGCACGTTAGAGTAATTAAGGAAGCATTACAACTCCTAAGAACATCTTACATCACCGTACGAAACTTTAAAACTCCATAATACACCTAATAAATTCGTCCGAGTCCTTTGAACGTCATACGCCAACTTAAGACATCTTACGACTCTTTATGCCATATTAGCACTTTGAAAAGCATGTTAGTATAATGTAGGAATCTTTAAAACTCTTAACAACACCGTACGAAATTATAAAAATCCAAAAAAAACCTAATGAATTCCTCCGAGTCATTTAAACATCGTATGAAAACTTAAAATATCTTACGACTTTGTATGTCACATTAGCACCTTGAAAAGCATGTTGGTAAAAAGTACGAAACCTCACAAATCCTAACAACACATTATAATACCGTACGTAAAATAAAAATACTCCATAATAAACCTAATGAATTCATCCGAGTCCATTGAACATCGTACGACAACTTAAAACATCTTACGGCTCTGTATGCACATTAGCACCTTGAAAAGCAAGTTAGTATAATATAAGACACCTTACAACTCCTACCAACACCGAACAAAACCTTAAAACTCCATAATAAACCTAATGAATTTGTCAAAGTCCTTTGAACATCGTACGACAACTCAGGACATGTTACGACTCAGTATGCGACATTAGCAACATGAATAGCACGTTAGAGTAATTAAGGAAGCATTACAACTCCTAAGAACATCTTACATCACCGTACGAAACTTTAAAACTCCATAATACACCTAATGAATTCGTCCGAGTCCTTTGAACGTCATACGCCAACTTAAGACATCTTACGACTCTTTATGCCATATTAGCACTTTGAAAAGCATGTTAGTATAATGTTGGAATCTTTAAAACTCTTAACAACACCGTACGAAATTATAAAAATCCAAAAAAAACCTAATGAATTCCTCCGAGTCATTTAAACATCGTATGAAAACTTAAAATATCTTACGACTTTGTATGTCACATTAGCACCTTGAAAAGCATGTTGGTAAAAAGTACGAAACCTCACAAATCCTAACAACACATTATAATACCGTACGTAAAATAAAAATACTCCATAATAAACCTAATGAATTCATCCGAGTCCATTGAACATCGTACGACAACTTAAAACATCTTACGGCTCTGTATGCACATTAGCACCTTAGAAAGCAAGTTAGTATAATATAGGACACCATACAACTCCTAACAACACCGAACAAAACCTTAAAACTCCATAATAAACCTAATGAATTTGTCAAAGTCCTTTGAACATCGTACGACAACTCAGGACATGTTACGACTCAGTATGCGACATTAGCAACATGAAAAGCACGTTAGAGTAATTAAGGAAGCATTACAACTCCTAAGAAAATCATACATCACCGTACGAAACTTTAAAACTCCATAATACACCTAATGAATTCGTCCGAGTCCTTTGAACGTCATACGCCAACTTAAGACATCTTACGACTCTTTATGCCATATTAGCACTTTGAAAAGCATGTTAGTATAATGTTGGAATCTTTAAAACTCCTAACAACACCGTACGAAATTATAAATCTCCGAAAAAACCTAATTAATTCTTTCGAGTCATTTAAACATCGTACGAAAACTTAGAATATCTTACGACTTTGTATGTCACATTAGCACCTTGAAAAGCATGTTGGTAAAAAGTACGAAACCTCACAAATCCTAACAACACATTATAATACCGTACGTAAAATAAAAATACTCCATAATAAACCTAATGAATTCATCCGTGTCCATTGAACATCGTACGACAACTTAAAACATCTTACGGCTCTGTATGCACATTAGCACCTTAAAAAGCAAGTTAGTATAATATAGGACACCATACAACTCCTAACAACACCGAACAAAACCTTAAAACTCCATAATAAACCTAATGAATTTGTCAAAGTCCTTTGAACATCGTACGACAACTCAGGACATGTTACGACTCAGTATGCGACATTAGCAACATGAAAAGCACGTTAGAGTAATTAAGGAAGCATTACAACTCCTAAGTAAATCATACATCACCGTACGAAACTTTAAAACTCCATAATACACCTAATGAATTCGTCCGAGTCCTTTGAACGTCATACGCCAACTTAAGACATCTTACGACTCTTTATGCCATATTAGCACTTTGAAAAGCATGTTAGTATAATGTTGGAATCTTTAAAACTCCTAACAACACCGTACGAAATTATAAATCTCCGAAAAAACCTAATTAATTCTTTCGAGTCATTTAAACATCGTACGAAAACTTAGAATATCTTACGACTTTGTATGTCACATTAGCACCTTGAAAAGCATGTTGGTAAAAAGTACGAAACCTCACAAATCCTAACAACACATTATAATACCGTACGTAAAATAAAAATACTCCATAATAAACCTAATGAATTCATCCGTGTCCATTGAACATCGTACGACAACTTAAAACATCTTACGGCTCTGTATGCACATTAGCACCTTAAAAAGCAAGTTAGTATAATATAGGACACCATACAACTCCTAACAACACCGAACAAAACCTTAAAACTCCATAATAAACCTAATGAATTTGTCAAAGTCCTTTGAACATCGTACGACAACTCAGGACATGTTACGACTCAGTATGCGACATTAGCAACATGAAAAGCACGTTAGAGTAATTAAGGAAGCATTACAACTCCTAAGTAAATCATACATCACCGTACGAAACTTTAAAACTCCATAATACACCTAATGAATTCGTCCGAGTCCTTTGAACGTCATACGCCAACTTAAGACATCTTACGACTCTTTATGCCATATTAGCACTTTGAAAAGCATGTTAGTATAATGTTGGAATCTTTAAAACTCCTAACAACACCGTACGAAATTATAAATCTCCGAAAAAACCTAATTAATTCTTTCGAGTCATTTAAACATCGTACGAAAACTTAGAATATCTTACGACTTTGTATGTCACATTAGCACCTTGAAAAGCATGTTGGTAAAAAGTACGAAACCTCACAAATCCTAACAACACATTATAATACCGTACGTAAAATAAAAATACTCCATAATAAACCTAATGAATTCATCCGTGTCCATTGAACATCGTACGACAACTTAAAACATCTTACGGCTCTGTATGCACATTAGCACCTTAAAAAGCAAGTTAGTATAATATAGGACACCATACAACTCCTAACAACACCGAACAAAACCTTAAAACTCCATAATAAACCTAATGAATTTGTCAAAGTCCTTTGAACATCGTACGACAACTCAGGACATGTTACGACTCAGTATGCGACATTAGCAACATGAAAAGCACGTTAGAGTAATTAAGGAAGCATTACAACTCCTAAGTAAATCATACATCACCGTACGAAACTTTAAAACTCCATGATACACCTAATGAATTCGTCCGAGTCCTTTGAACGTCATACGCCAACTTAAGACATCTTACGACTCTTTATGCCATATTAGCACTTTGAAAAGCATGTTAGTATAATGTTGGAATCTTTAAAACTCCTAACAACACCGTACGAAATTATAAAACTCCAAAAAAACCTAATTAATTCCTCCGAGTCATTTAAACATCGTACGAAAACTTAGAATATCTTACGACTCTGTATGTCACATTAGCACCTTGAAAAGCATGTTGGTAAAAAGTACGAAACCTCACAAATCCTAACAACACATTATAATACCGTACGTAAAATAAAAATACTCCATAATAAACCTAATGAATTCATCCGAGTCCATTGAACATCGTACGACAACTTAAAACATCTTACGGCTCTGTATGCACATTAGCACCTTAAAAAGCACGTTAGTATAATATAGGACACCTTACAACTCCTAACAACACCGAACAAAACCTTAAAACTCCATAATAAACCTAATGAATTTGTCAAAGTCCTTTGAACATCGTACGACAACTCAGGACATGTTACGACTCAGTATGCGACATTAGCAACATGAAAAGCACGTTAGAGTAATTAAGGAAGCATTACAACTCCTAAGAACATCTTACATCACCGTACGAAACTTTAAAACTCCATAATACACCTAATGAATTCGTCCGAGTCCTTTGAACGTCATACTCCAACTTAAGACATCTTACGACTCTTTATGCCATATTAGCACTTTGAAAAGCATGTTAGTATAATGCTGGAATCTTTAAAACTCTTAACAACACCGTACGAAATTATAAAAATCCAAAAAAAACCTAATGAATTCCTCCGAGTCATTTAAACATCGTATGAAAACTTAGAATATCTTACGACTTTGTATGTCACATTAGCACCTTGAAAAGCATGTTGGTAAAAAGTACGAAACCTCACAAATCCTAACAACACATTATAATACTGTACGTAAAATAAAAATACTCCATAAGAAACCTAATGAATTCATCCGAGTCCATTGAACATCGTACGACAACTTAAAACATCTTACGGCTCTGTATGCACATTAGCACCTTAAAAAGCACGTTAGTATAATATAGGACACCTTACAACTCCTAACAACACCGAACAAAACCTTAAAACTCCATAATAAACCTAATGAATTTGTCAAAGTCCTTTGAACATCGTACGACAACTCAGGACATGTTACGACTCAGTATGCGACATTAGCAACATGAAAAGCACGTTAGAGTAATTAAGGAAGCATTACAACTCCTAAGAACATCTTACATCACCGTACGAAACTTTAAAACTCCATAATACACCTAATGAATTCGTCCGAGTCCTTTGAACGTCATACTCCAACTTAAGACATCTTACGACTCTTTATGCCATATTAGCACTTTGAAAAGCATGTTAGTATAATGTTGGAATCTTTAAAACTCCTAACAACACCGTACGAAATTATAAAACTCCAAAAAAACCTAATTAATTCCTCCGAGTCATTTAAACATCGTACGAAAACTTAGAATATCTTACGACTCTGTATGTCACATTAGCACCTTGAAAAGCATGTTGGTAAAAAGTACGAAACCTCACAAATCCTAACAACACATTATAATACCGTACGTAAAATAAAAATACTCCATAATAAACATAATGAATTCATCCGAGTCCATTGAACATCGTACGACAACTTAAAACATCTTACGGCTCTGTATGCACATTAGCACCTTGAAAAGCCCGTTAGTATAATATAGGACACCTTACAACTCCTAACAACACCGAACAAAACCTTAAAACTCCATAATAAACCTAATGAATTTGTCAAAGTCCTTTGAACATCGTACGACAACTCAGGACATGTTACGACTCAGTATGCGACATTAGCAACATGAAAAGCACGTTAGAATAATTAAGGAAGCATTACAACTCCTAAGAACATCTTACATCACCGTACGAAACTTTAAAACTCCATAATACACCTAATGAATTCGTCCGAGTCCTTTGAACGTCATACGCCAACTTAAGACATCTTACGACTCTTTATGCCATATTAGCACTTTGAAAAGCATGTTAGTATAATGTTGGAATCTTTAAAACTCCTAACAACACCGTACGAAATTATAAAACTCCAAAAAAAACCTAATGAATTTCTCCGAGTCATTTAAACATCGTACGAAAACTTAGAATTTCTTACGACTCTGTATGTCACATTAGCACCTTGAAAAGCATGTTGGTAAAAAGTACGAAACCTCACAAATCCTAACAACACATTATAATACCGTACGTAAATAAAAATACTCCATAATAAACCTAATGAATTCATCCGAGTCCATTGAACATCGTACGACAACTTAAAACATCTTACGGCTCTGTATGCACATTAGCACCTTGAAAAGCACGTTAGTATAATATAGGACACCTTACAACTCCTAACAACACCGAACAAAACCTTAAAACTCCATAATAAACCTAATGAATTTGTCAAATTCCTTTGAACATCGTACGACAACTCAGGACATGTTACGACTCAGTATGCGACATTAGCAACATGAAAAGCACGTTAGAGTAATTAAGGAAGCATTACAACTCCTAAGAACATCTTACATCACCGTACGAAACTTTAAAACTCCATAATACACCTAATGAATTCGTCCGAGTCCTTTGAACGTCATACGCCAACTTAAGACATCTTACGACTCTTTATGCCATATTAGCACTTTGAAAAGCATGTTAGTATAATGTTGGAATCTTTAAAACTCCTAACAACACCGTACGAAATTATAAAACTCCAAAAAAAACCTAATTAATTTCTCCGAGTCATTTAAACATCGTACGAAAACTTAGAATATCTTACGACTCTGTATGTCACATTAGCACCTTGAAAAGCATGTTGGTAAAAAGTACGAAACCTCACAAATCCTAACAACACATTATAATACCGTACGTAAATAAAAATACTCCATAATAAACCTAATGAATTCATCCGAGTCCATTGAACATCGTACGACAACTTAAAACATCTTACGGCTCTGTATGCACATTAGCACCTTGAAAAGCACGTTAGTATAATATAGGACACCTTACAACTCCTAACAGCATCGAACAAAACCTTAAAACTCCATAATAAACCTAATGAATTTGTCAAAGTCCTTTGAACATCGTACGACAACTCAGGACATGTTACGACTCATTATGCGACATTAGCAACATGAAAAGCACGTTAGAATAATTAAGGAAGCATTACAACTCCTAAGAACATCTTACATCACCGTACGAAACTTTAAAACTCCATAATACACCTAATGAATTCGTCCGAGTCCTTTGAACGTCATACGCCAACTTAAGACATCTTACGACTTTTTATGCCATATTAGCACTTTGAAAAGCATGTTAGTATAATGTTGGAATCTTTAAAACTCCTAACAACACCGTACGAAATTATAAAACACCGAAAAAACCTAATGAATTCCTCCGAGTCATTTAAACATCGTACGAAAACTTAGAATGTCTTACGACTCTGTATGTCACATTAGCACCTTGAAAAGCATGTTGGTAAAAAGTACGAAACCTCACAAATCCTAACAACACATTATAATATCGTACGTAAAATAAAAATACTCCATAATAAACCTAATGAATTCATCCGAGTCCATTGAACATCGTACGACAACTTAAAACATCTTACGGCTCTGTATGCACATTAGCACCTTAAAAAGCACGTTAGTATAATATAGGACACCTTACAACTCCTAACAGCACCGAACAAAACCTTAAAACTCCATAATAAACCTAATGAATTTGTCAAAGTCCTTTGAACATCGTACGACAACTCAGGACATGTTACGACTCAGTATGCGACATTAGCAACATGAAAAGCACGTTAGAGTAATTAAGGAAGCAATACAACTCCTAAGAACATCTTACATCACCGTACGAAACTTTAAAACTCCATAATACACCTAATGAATTCGTCCGAGTCCTTTGAACGTCATACTCCAACTTAAGACATCTTACGACTCTTTATGCCATATTAGCACTTTGAAAAGCATGTTAGTATAATGTTGGAATCTTTAAAACTCCTAACAACACCGTACGAAATTATAAAACTCCAAAAAAACCTAATTAATTCCTCCGAGTCATTTAAACATCGTACGAAAACTTAGAATATCTTACGACTCTGTATGTCACATTAGCACCTTGAAAAGCATGTTGGTAAAAAGTACGAAACCTCACAAATCCTAACAACACATTATAATACCGTACGTAAAATAAAAATACTCCATAATAAACCTAATGAATTCATCCGAGTCCATTGAACATCGTACGACAACTTAAAACATCTGACGGCTCTGTATACACATTAGCACCTTAAAAAGCACGTTAGTATAATATAGGACACCTTACAACTTCTAACAGCACCGAACAAAACCTTAAAACTCCATAATAAACCTAATGAATTTGTCAAAGTCCTTTGAACATCGTACGACAACTCAGGACATGTTACGACTCAGTATGCGACATTAGCAACATGAAAAGCACGTTAGAGTAATTAAGGAAGCATTACAACTCCTAAGAACATCTTACATCACCGTACGAAACTTTAAAACTCCATAATACACCTAATGAATTCGTCCGAGTCCTTTGAACGTCATACTCCAACTTAAGACATCTTACGACTCTTTATGCCATATTAGCACTTTGAAAAGCATGTTAGTATAATGTTGGAATCTTTAAAACTCCTAACAACACCGTACGAAATTATAAAACTCCAAAAAAACCTAATTAATTCCTCCGAGTCATTTAAACATCGTACGAAAACTTAGAATATCTTACGACTCTGTATGTCACATTAGCACCTTGAAAAGCATGTTGGTAAAAAGTACGAAACCTCACAAATCCTAACAACACATTATAATACTGTACGTAAAATAAAAATACTCCATAATAAACATAATGAATTCATCCGAGTCCATTGAACATCGTACGACAACTTAAAACATCTTACGGCTCTGTATGCAAATTAGCACCTTGAAAAGCCCGTTAGTATAATATAGGACACCTTACAACTCCTAACAACACCGAACAAAACCTTAAAACTCCATAATAATCCTAATGAATTTGTCAAAGTCCTTTGAACATCGTACGACAACTCAGGACATGTTACGACTCAGTATGCGACGTTAGCAACATGAAAAGCACGTTAGAGTAATTAAGGAAGCATTACAACTCCTAAGAACATCTTACATCACCGTACGAAACTTTAAAACTCCATAATACACCTAATGAATTCGTCCGAGTCCTTTGAACGTCATACTCCAACTTAAGACATCTTACGACTCTTTAGGCCATATTAGCATTTTCAAAAGCATGTTAGTATAATGTTGGAATCTTTAAAACTCCTAACAACACCGTACGAAATTATAAAACTCCAAAAAAACCTAATTAATTCCTCCGAGTCATTTAAACATCGTACGAAAACTTAGAATATCTTACGACTCTGTATGTCACATTAGCACCTTGAAAAGCATGTTGGTAAAAAGTACGAAACCTCACAAATCCTAACAACACATTATAATACTGTACGTAAAATAAAAATACTCCATAATAAACATAATGAATTCATCCGAGTCCATTGAACATCGTACGACAACTTAAAACATCTTACGGCTCTGTATGCAAATTAGCACCTTGAAAAGCCCGTTAGTATAATATAGGACACCTTACAACTCCTAACAACACCGAACAAAACCTTAAAACTCCATAATAAACCTAATGAATTTGTCAAAGTCCTTTGAACATCGTACGACAACTCAGGACATGTTACGACTCAGTATGCGACATTAGCAACATGAAAAGCACGTTAGAGTAATTAAGGAAGCATTACAACTCCTAAGAACATCTTACATCACCGTACGAAACTTTAAAACTCCATAATACACCTAATGAATTCGTCCGATTCCTTTGAACGTCATACTCCAACTTAAGACATCTTACGACTCTTTATGCCATATTAGCATTTTCAAAAGCATGTTAGTATAATGTTGGAATCTTTAAAACTCCTAACAACACCGTACGAAATTATAAAACTCCAAAAAAACCTAATTAATTCCTCCGAGTCATTTAAACATCGTACGAAAACTTAGAATATCTTACGACTCTGTATGTCACATTAGCACCTTGAAAAGCATGTTGGTAAAAAGTACGAAACCTCACAAATCCTAACAACACATTATAATACCGTACGTAAAATAAAAATACTCCATAATAAACATAATGAATTCATCCGAGTCCATTGAACATCGTACGACAACTTAAAACATCTTACGGCTCTGTATGCACATTAGCACCTTGAAAAGCCCGTTAGTATAATATAGGACACCTTACAACTCCTAACAACACCGAACAAAACCTTAAAACTCCATAATAAACCTAATGAATTTGTCAAAGTCCTTTGAACATCGTACGACAACTCAGGACATGTTACGACTCAGTATGCGACATTAGCAACATGAAAAGCACGTTAGAATAATTAAGGAAGCATTACAACTCCTAAGAACATCTTGCATCACCGTACGAAACTTTAAAACTCCATAATACACCTAATGAATTCGTCCGAGTCCTTTGAACGTCATACGCCAACTTAAGACATCTTACGACTCTTTATGCCATATTAGCACTTTGAAAAGCATGTTAGTATAATGTTGGAATCTTTAAAACTCCTAACAACACCGTACGAAATTATAAAACTCCAAAAAAAACCTAATGAATTTCTCCGAGTCATTTAAACATCGTACGAAAACTTAGAATATCTTACGACTCTGTATGTCACATTAGCACCTTGAAAAGCATGTTGGTAAAAAGTACGAAACCTCACAAATCCTAACAACACATTATAATACCGTACGTAAATAAAAATACTCCATAATAAACCTAATGAATTCATCCGAGTCCATTGAACATCGTACGACAACTTAAAACATCTTACGGCTCTGTATGCACATTAGCACCTTGAAAAGCACGTTAGTATAATATAGGACACCTTACAACTCCTAACAACACCGAACAAAACCTTAAAACTCCATAATAAACCTAATGAATTTGTCAAAGTCCTTTGAACATCGTACGACAACTCAGGACATGTTACGACTCATTATGCGACATTAGTAACATGAAAAGCACGTTAGAATAATTAAGGAAGCATTACAACTCCTAAGAACATCTTACATCACCGTACGAAACTTTAAAACTCCATAATACACCTAATGAATTCGTCCGAGTCCTTTGAACGTCATACGCCAACTTAAGACATCTTACGACTTTTTATGCCATATTAGCACTTTGAAAAGCATGTTAGTATAATGTTGGAATCTTTAAAACTCCTAACAACACCGTACGAAATTATAAAACACCGAAAAAACCTAATGAATTCCTCCGAGTCATTTAAACATCGTACGAAAACTTAGAATGTCTTACGACTCTGTATGTCACATTAGCACCTTGAAAAGCATGTTGGTAAAAAGTACGAAACCTCACAAATCCTAACAACACATTATAATACCGTACGTAAAATAAAAATACTCCATAATAAACCTAATGAATTCATCCGAGTCCATTGAACATCGTACGACAACTTAAAACATCTTACGGCTCTGTATGCACATTAGCACCTTAAAAAGCACGTTAGTATAATATAGGACACCTTACAACTCCTAACAGCACCGAACAAAACCTTAAAACTCCATAATAAACCTAATGAATTTGTCAAAGTCCTTTAAACATCGTACGACAACTCAGGACATGTTACGACTCAGTATGCGACATTAGCAACAAGAAAAGCACGTTAGAGTAATTAAGGAAGCATTACAACTCCTAAGAACATCTCACATCACCGTACGAAACTTTAAAACTCCATAATACACCTAATGAATTCGTCCGAGTCCTTTGAACGTCATACTCCAACTTAAGAGATCTTACGACTCTTTATGCCATATTAGCACTTTAAAAAGCATGTTAGTATAATGTTGGAATCTTTAAAACTCCTAACAACACTGTACGAAATTATAAAACTCCAAAAAAACCTAATTAATTCCTCCGAGTCATTTAAACATCGTACGAAAACTTAGAATATCTTACGACTCTGTATTTCACATTAGCACCTTGAAAAGCATGTTGGTAAAAAGTACGAAACCTCACAAATTCTAACAACACATTATAATACCGTACGTAAAATAAAAATACTCCATAATAAACCTAATGAATTCATCCGAGTCCATTGAACATCGTACGACAACTTAAAACATCTTACGGCTCTGTATGCACATTAGCACCTTGAAAAGCACGTTAGTATAATATAGGACACCTTACAACTCCTAACAACACCGAACAAAACCTTAAAACTCCATAATAAACCTAATGAATTTGTCAAAGTCCTTTGAACATCGTACGACAACTCAGGACATGTTACGACTCAGTATGCGACATTAGCAACATGAAAAGCACGTTAGAGTAATTAAGGAAGCATTACAACTCCTAAGAACATCTTACATCACCGTACAAAACTTTAAAACTCCATAATACACCTAATGAATTCGGCCGAGTCCTTTGAACGTCATACTCCAACTTAAGACATCTTACGACTCTTTATGCCATATTAGCACTTTGAAAAGCATGTTAGTATAATGTTGGAATCTTTAAAACTCCTAACAACACCGTACGAAATTATAAAACTCCAAAAAAACCTAATGAATTTCTCCGAGTCATCTAAACATCGTACGAAAACTTAGAATATCTTACGACTCTGTATGTCACATTAGCACCTTGAAAAGCATGTTGGTAAAAAGTACGAAACCTCACAAATTCTAACAACACATTATAATACCGTACGTAAAATAAAAATACTCCATAATAAACCTAATGAATTCATCCGAGTCCATTGAACATCGTACGACAACTTAAAACATCTTACGGCTCTGTATGCACATTAGCACCTTGAAAAGCACGTTAGTATAATATAGGACACCTTACAACTCCTAACAACACCGAACAAAACCTTAAAACTCCATAATAAACCTAATGAATTTGTCAAAGTCCTTTGAACATCGTACGACAACTCAGGACATGTTACGACTCAGTATGCGACATTAGCAACATGAAAAGCACGTTAGAATAATTAAGGAAGCATTACAACTCCTAAGAACATCTTACATCACCGTACGAAACTTTAAAACTCCATAATACACCTAATGAATTCGTCCGAGTCCTTTGAACGTCATACGCCAACTTAAGACATCTTACGACTCTTTATGCCATATTAGCACTTTGAAAAGCATGTTAGTATAATGTTGGAATCTTTAAAACTCCTAACAACACCGTACGAAATTATAAAACTCCAAAAAAAACCTAATGAATTTCTCCGAGTCATTTAAACATCGTACGAAAATTTAGAATATCTTACGACTCTGTATGTCACATTAGCACCTTGAAAAGCATGTTGGTAAAAAGTACGAAACCTCACAAATTCTAACAACACATTATAATACCGTACGTAAAATAAAAATACTCCATAATAAACCTAATGAATTCATCCGAGTCCATTGAACATCGTACGACAACTTAAAACATCTTACGGCTCTGTATGCACATTAGCACCTTGAAAAGCACGTTAGTATAATATAGGACACCTTACAACTCCTAACAACACCGAACAAAACCTTAAAACTCCATAATAAACCTAATGAATTTGTCAAAGTCCTTTGAACATCGTACGACAACTCAGGACATGTTACGACTCAGTATGCGACATTAGCAACATGAAAAGCACGTTAGAGTAATTAAGGAAACATTACAACTCCTAAGAACATCTTACATCACCGTACAAAACTTTAAAACTCCATAATACACCTAATGAATTCGTCCGAGTCCTTTGAACGTCATACTCCAACTTAAGACATCTTACGACTCTTTATGCCATATTAGCACTTTAAAAAGCATGTTAGTATAATGTTGGAATCTTTAAAACTCCTAACAACACTGTACGAAATTATAAAACTCCAAAAAAACCTAATTAATTCCTCCGAGTCATTTAAACATCGTACGAAAACTTAGAATATCTTACGACTCTGTATTTCACATTAGCACCTTGAAAAGCATGTTGGTAAAAAGTACGAAACCTCACAAATTCTAACAACACATTATAATACCGTACGTAAAATAAAAATACTCCATAATAAACCTAATGAATTCATCCGAGTCCATTGAACATCGTACGACAACTTAAAACATCTTACGGCTCTGTATGCACATTAGCACCTTGAAAAGCACGTTAGTATAATATAGGACACCTTACAACTCCTAACAACACCGAACAAAACCTTAAAACTCCATAATAAACCTAATGAATTTGTCAAAGTCCTTTGAACATCGTACGACAACTCAGGACATGTTACGACTCAGTATGCGACATTAGCAACATGAAAAGCACGTTAGAGTAATTAAGGAAGCATTACAACTCCTAAGAACATCTTACATCACCGTACAAAACTTTAAAACTCCATAATACACCTAATGAATTCGTCCGAGTCCTTTGAACGTCATACTCCAACTTAAGACATCTTACGACTCTTTATGCCATATTAGCACTTTGAAAAGCATGTTAGTATAATGTTGGAATCTTTAAAACTCCTAACAACACCGTACGAAATTATAAAACTCCAAAAAAACCTAATGAATTTCTCCGAGTCATCTAAACATCGTACGAAAACTTAGAATATCTTACGACTCTGTATGTCACATTAGCACCTTGAAAAGCATGTTGGTAAAAAGTACGAAACCTCACAAATTCTAACAACACATTATAATACCGTACGTAAAATAAAAATACTCCATAATAAACCTAATGAATTCATCCGAGTCCATTGAACATCGTACGACAACTTAAAACATCTTACGGCTCTGTATGCACATTAGCACCTTGAAAAGCACGTTAGTATAATATAGGACACCTTACAACTCCTAACAACACCGAACAAAACCTTAAAACTCCATAATAAACCTAATGAATTTGTCAAAGTCCTTTGAACATCGTACGATAACTCAGGACATGTTACGACTCAGTATGCGACATTAGCAACATGAAAAGCACGTTAGAATAATTAAGGAAGCATTACAACTCCTAAGAACATCTTACATCACCGTACGAAACTTTAAAACTCCATAATACACCTAATGAATTCGTCCGAGTCCTTTGAACGTCATACGCCAACTTAAGACATCTTACGACTCTTTATGCCATATTAGCACTTTGAAAAGCATGTTAGTATAATGTTGGAATCTTTAAAACTCCTAACAACACCGTACGAAATTATAAAACTCCAAAAAAAACCTAATGAATTTCTCCGAGTCATTTAAACATCGTACGAAAACTTAGAATATCTTACGACTCTGTATGTCACATTAGCACCTTGAAAAGCATGTTGGTAAAAAGTACGAAAACTCTCAAATTCTAACAACACATTATAATACCGTACGTAAAATAAAAATACTCCATAATAAACCTAATGAATTCATCCGAGTCCATTGAACATCGTACGACAACTTAAAACATCTTACGGCTCTGTATGCACATTAGCACCTTGAAAAGCACGTTAGTATAATATAGGACACCTTACAACTCCTAACAACACCGAACAAAACCTTAAAACTCCATAATAAACCTAATGAATTTGTCAAAGTCCTTTGAACATCGTACGACAACTCAGGACATGTTACGACTCAGTATGCGACATTAGCAACATGAAAAGCACGTTAGAGTAATTAAGGAAGCATTACAACTCCTAAGAACATCTTACATCACCGTACAAAACTTTAAAACTCCATAATACACCTAATGAATTCGTCCGAGTCCTTTGAACGTCATACTCCAACTTAAGACATCTTACGACTCTTTATGCCATATTAGCACTTTAAAAAGCTTGTTAGTATAATGTTGGAATCTTTAAAACTCCTAACAACACTGTACGAAATTATAAAACTCCAAAAAAACCTAATTAATTCCTCCGAGTCATTTAAACATCGTACGAAAACTTAGAATATCTTACGACTCTGTATTTCACATTAGCACCTTGAAAAGCATGTTGGTAAAAAGTACGAAACCTCACAAATTCTAACAACACATTATAATACCGTACGTAAAATAAAAATACTCCATAATAAACCTAATGAATTCATCCGAGTCCATTGAACATCGTACGACAACTTAAAACATCTTACGGCTCTGTATGCACATTAGCACCTTGAAAAGCACGTTAGTATAATATAGGACACCTTACAACTCCTAACAACACCGAACAAAACCTTAAAACTCCATAATAAACCTAATGAATTTGTCAAAGTCCTTTGAACATCGTACGACAACTCAGGACATGTTACGACTCAGTATGCGACATTAGCAACATGAAAAGCACGTTAGAGTAATTAAGGAAGCATTACAACTCCTAAGAACATCTTACATCACCGTACAAAACTTTAAAACTCCATAATACACCTAATGAATTCGTCCGAGTCCTTTGAACGTCATACTCCAACTTAAGACATCTTACGACTCTTTATGCCATATTAGCACTTTGAAAAGCATGTTAGTATAATGTTGGAATCTTTAAAACTCCTAACAACACCGTACGAAATTATAAAACTCCAAAAAAACCTAATGAATTTCTTCGAGTCATCTAAACATCGTACGAAAACTTAGAATATCTTACGACTCTGTATGTCACATTAGCACCTTGAAAAGCATGTTGGTAAAAAGTACGAAACCTCACAAATCCTAACAACACATTATAATACCGTACGTAAAATAAAAATACTCCATAATAAACCTAATGAATTCATCCGAGTCCATTGAACATCGTACGACAACTTAAAACATCTTACGGCTCTGTATGCGCATTAGCACCTTGAAAAGCACGTTAGTATAATATAGGACACCTTACAACTCCTAACAACACCGAACAAAACCTTAAAACTCCATAAAAACCTAATGAATTTGTCAAAGTCCTTTGAACATCGTACGACAACTCAGGACATGTTACGACTCAGTATGCGACATTAGCAACATGAAAAGCACGTTAGAATAATTAAGGAAGCATTACAACTCCTAAGAACATCTTACATCACCGTACGAAACTTTAAAACTCCATAATACACCTAATGAATTCGTCCGAGTCCTTTGAACGTCATACGCCAACTTAAGACATCTTACGACTCTTTATGCCATATTAGCACTTTGAAAAGCATGTTAGTATAATATTGGAATCTTTAAAACTCCTAACAACACCGTACGAAATTATAAAACTCCAAAAAAACCTAATGAATTCCTCCAAGTCATTTAAACATCGTACGAAAACTTAGAATATCTTACGACTCTGTATGTCACATTAGCACCTTGAAAAGCATGTTGGTAAAAATTACGAAACCTCACAAATCCTAACAACACATTATAATACCGTACGTAAAATAAAAATACTCCATAATAAACCTAATGAATTCATCCGAGTCCATTGAACATCGTACGACAACTTAAAACATCTTACGGCTCTGTATGCACATTAGCACCTTGAAAAGCACGTTAGTATAATATAGGACACCTTACAACTCCTAACAACACCGAACAAAACCTTAAAACTCCATAATAAACCTAATGAATTTGTCAAAGTCCTTTGAACATCGTACGACAACTTAAAACATCTTACGGCTCTGTATGCACATTAGCACCTTGAAAAGCACGTTAGTATAATATAGGACACCTTACAACTCCTAACAACACCGAACAAAACCTTAAAACTCCATAATAAACCTAATGAATTTGTCAAAGTCCTTTGAACATCATACGACAACTCAGGACATGTTACGACTCAGTATGCGACATTAGCAACATGAAAAGCACGTTAGAGTAATTAAGGAAGCATTACAACTCCTAAGAACATCTTACATCACCGTACAAAACTTTAAAACTCCATAATACACCTAATGAATTCGTCCGAGTCCTTTGAACGTCATACTCCAACTTAAGACATCTTACGACTCTTTATGCCATATTAGCACTTTGAAAAGCATGTTAGTATAATGTTGGAATCTTTAAAACTCCTAACAACACCGTACGAAATTATAAAACTCCAAAAAAACCTAATGAATTTCTCCGAGTCATTTAAACATCGTACGAAAACTTAGAATATCTTACGACTCTGTATGTCACATTAGCACCTTGAAAAGCATGTTGATAAAAAGTACGAAACCTCACAAATCCTAACAACACATTATAATACCGTACGTAAAATAAAAATACTCCATAATAAACCTAATGAATTCATCCGAGTCCATTGAACATCGTACGACAACTTAAAACATCTTACGGCTCTGTATGCGCATTAGCACCTTGAAAAGCACGTTAGTATAATATAGGACACCTTACAACTCCTAACAACACCGAACAAAACCTTAAAACTCCATAAAAACCTAATGAATTTGTCAAAGTCCTTTGAACATCGTACGACAACTCAGGACATGTTACGACTCAGTATGCGACATTAGCAAAATGAAAAGCACGTTAGAGTAATTAAGGAAGCATTACAACTCCTAAGAACATCTTACATCACCGTACAAAACTTTAAAACTCCCTAATACACCTAATGAATTCGTCCGAGTCCTTTGAAAGTCATACTCCAACTTAAGACATCTTACGACTCTTTATGCCATATTAGCACTTTGAAAAGCATGTTAGTATAATGTTGGAATCTTTAAAACTCCTAACAACACCGTACGAAATTATAAAACTCCAAAAAAACCTAATGAATTTCTCCGAGTCATCTAAACATCGTACGAAAACTTAGAATATCTTACGACTCTGTATGTCACATTAGCACCTTGAAAAGCATGTTGGTAAAAAGTACGAAACCTCACAAATCCTAACAACACATTATAATACCGTACGTAAAATAAAAATACTCCATAATAAACCTAATGAATTCATCCGAGTCCATTGAACATCGTACGACAACTTAAAACATCTTACGGCTCTGTATGCGCATTAGCACCTTGAAAAGCACGTTAGTATAATATAGGACACCTTACAACTCCTAACAACACCGAACAAAACCTTAAAACTCCATAAAAACCTAATGAATTTGTCAAAGTCCTTTGAACATCGTACGACAACTCAGGACATGTTACGACTCAGTATGCGACATTAGCAACATGAAAAGCACGTTAGAATAATTAAGGAAGCATTACAACTCCTAAGAACATCTTACATCACCGTACGAAACTTTAAAACTCCATAATACACCTAATGAATTCGTCCGAGTCCTTTGAACGTCATACGCCAACTTAAGACATCTTACGACTCTTTATGCCATATTAGCACTTTGAAAAGCATGTTAGTATAATATTGGAATCTTTAAAACTCCTAACAACACCGTACGAAATTATAAAACTCCAAAAAAACCTAATGAATTCCTCCGAGTCATTTAAACATCGTACGAAAACTTAGAATATCTTACGACTCTGTATGTCACATTAGCACCTTGAAAAGCATGTTGGTAAAAATTACGAAACCTCACAAATCCTAACAACACATTATAATACCGTACGTAAAATAAAAATACTCCATAATAAACCTAATGAATTCATCCGAGTCCATTGAACATCGTACGACAACTTAAAACATCTTACGGCTCTGTATGCACATTAGCACCTTGAAAAGCACGTTAGTATAATATAGGACACCTTACAACTCCTAACAACACCGAACAAAACCTTAAAACTCCATAATAAACCTAATGAATTTGTCAAAGTCCTTTGAACATCGTACGACAACTTAAAACATCTTACGGCTCTGTATGCACATTAGCACCTTGAAAAGCACGTTAGTATAATATAGGACACCTTACAACTCCTAACAACACCGAACAAAACCTTAAAACTCCATAATAAACCTAATGAATTTGTCAAAGTCCTTTGAACATCATACGACAACTCAGGACATGTTACGACTCAGTATGCGACATTAGCAACATGAAAAGCACGTTAGAGTAATTAAGGAAGCATTACAACTCCTAAGAACATCTTACATCACCGTACAAAACTTTAAAACTCCATAATACACCTAATGAATTCGTCCGAGTCCTTTGAACGTCATACTCCAACTTAAGACATCTTACGACTCTTTATGCCATATTAGCACTTTGAAAAGCATGTTAGTATAATGTTGGAATCTTTAAAACTCCTAACAACACCGTACGAAATTATAAAACTCCAAAAAAACCTAATGAATTTCTCCGAGTCATTTAAACATCGTACGAAAACTTAGAATATCTTACGACTCTGTATGTCACATTAGCACCTTGAAAAGCATGTTGTAAAAAGTACGAAACCTCACAAATCCTAACAACACATTATAATACCGTACGTAAAATAAAAATACTCCATAATAAACCTAATGAATTCATCCGAGTCCATTGAACATCGTACGACAACTTAAAACATCTTACGTCTCTGTATGCGCATTAGCACCTTGAAAAGCACGTTAGTATAATTTAGGACACCTTACAACTCCTAACAACACCGAACAAAACCTTAAAACTCCATAAAAACCTAATGAATTTGTCAAAGTCCATTGAACATCGTACGACAACTCAGGACATGTTACGACTCAGTATGCGACATTAGCAACATGAAAAGCACGTTAGAATAATTAAGGAAGCATTACAACTCCTAAGAACATCTTACATCACCGTACGAAACTTTAAAACTCCATAATACACCTAATGAATTCGTCCGAGTCCTTTGAACGTCATACGCCAACTTAAGACATCTTACGACTCTTTATGCCATATTAGCACTTTGAAAAGCATGTTAGTATAATATTGGAATCTTTAAAACTCCTAACAACACCGTACGAAATTATAAAACTCCAAAAAAACCTAATGAATTCCTCTGAGTCATTTAAACATCGTACGAAAACTTAGAATATCTTACGACTCTGTATGTCACATTAGCACCTTGAAAAGCATGTTGGTAAAAATTACGAAACCTCACAAATCCTAACAACACATTATAATACCGTACGTAAAATAAAAATACTCCATAATAAACCTAATGAATTCATCCGAGTCCATTGAACATCGTACGACAACTTAAAACATCTTACGGCTCTGTATGCACATTAGCACCTTGAAAAGCACGTTAGTATAATAAAGGACACCTTACAACTCCTAACAACACCGAACAAAACCTTAAAACTCCATAATAAACCTAATGAATTTGTCAAAGTCCTTTAAACATCGTACGACAACTTAAAACATCTTACGGCTCTGTATGCACATTAGCACCTTGAAAAGCACGTTAGTATAATATAGGACACCTTACAACTCCTAACAACACCGAACAAAACCTTAAAACTCCATAATAAACCTAATGAATTTGTCAAAGTCCTTTGAACATCATACGACAACTCAGGACATGTTACGACTCAGTATGCGACATTAGCAACATGAAAAGCACGTTAGAGTAATTAAGGAAGCATTACAACTCCTAAGAACATCTTACATCACCGTACAAAACTTTAAAACTCCATAATACACCTAATGAATTCGTCCGAGTCCTTTGAACGTCATACTCCAACTTAAGACATCTTACGACTCTTTATGCCATATTAGCACTTTGAAAAACATGTTAGTATAATGTTGGAATCTTTAAAACTCCTAACAACACCGTACGAAATTATAAAACTCCAAAAAAACCTAATGAATTTCTCCGAGTCATTTAAACATCGTACGAAAACTTAGAATATCTTACGACTCTGTATGTCACATTAGCACCTTGAAAAGCATGTTGTAAAAAGTACGAAACCTCACAAATCCTAACAACACATTATAATACCGTACGTAAAATAAAAATACTCCATAATAAACCTAATGAATTCATCCGAGTCCATTGAACATCGTACGACAACTTAAAACATCTTACGTCTCTGTATGCGCATTAGCACCTTGAAAAGCACGTTAGTATAATATAGGACACCTTACAACTCCTAACAACACCGAACAAAACCTTAAAACTCCATAAAAACCTAATGAATTTGTCAAAGTCCATTGAACATCGTACGACAACTCAGGACATGTTACGACTCAGTATGCGACATTAGCAACATGAAAAGCACGTTAGAATAATTAAGGAAGCATTACAACTCCTAAGAACATCTTACATCACCGTACGAAACTTTAAAACTCCATAATACACCTAATGAATTCGTCCGAGTCCTTTGAACGTCATACGCCAACTTAAGACATCTTACGACTCTTTATGCCATATTAGCACTTTGAAAAGCATGTTAGTATAATATTGGAATCTTTAAAACTCCTAACAACACCGTACGAAATTATAAAACTCCAAAAAAACCTAATGAATTCCTCCGAGTCATTTAAACATCGTACGAAAACTTAGAATATCTTACGACTCTGTATGTCACATTAGCACCTTGAAAAGCATGTTGGTAAAAATTACGAAACCTCACAAATCCTAACAACAAATTATAATACCGTACGTAAAATAAAAATACTCCATAATAAACCTAATGAATTCATCCGAGTCCATTGAACATCGTACGACAACTTAAAACATCTTACGGCTCTGTATGCACATTAGCACCTTGAAAAGCACGTTAGTATAATATAGGACACCTTACAACTCCTAACAACACCGAACAAAACCTTAAAACTCCATAATAAACCTAATGAATTTGTCAAAGTCCTTTGAACATCGTACGACAACTTAAAACATCTTACGGCTCTGTATGCACATTAGCACCTTGAAAAGCACGTTAGTATAATATAGGACACCTTACAACTCCTAACAACACCGAACAAAACCTTAAAACTCCATAATAAACCTAATGAATTTGTCAAAGTCCTTTGAACATCGTACGACAACTCAGGACATGTTACGACTCAGTATGCGACATTAGCAACATGAAAAGCACGTTAGAGTAATTAAAGAAGCATTACAACTCCTAAGAACATCTTACATCACCGTACAAAACTTTAAAACTCCATAATACACCTAATGAATTCGTCCGAGTCCTTTGAACGTCATACTCCAACTTAAGACATCTTACGACTCTTTATGCCATATTAGCACTTTGAAAAGCATGTTAGTATAATGTTGGAATCTTTAAAACTCCTAAAAACACCGTACGAAATTATAAAACTCCAAAAAAACCTAATGAATTTCTCCGAGTCATTTAAACATCGTACGAAAACTTAGAATATCTTACGACTCTGTATGTCACATTAGCACCTTGAAAAGCATGTTGGTAAAAAGTACGAAACCTCACAAATCCTAACAACACATTATAATACCGTACGTAAAATAAAAATACTCCATAATAAACCTAATGAATTCATCCGAGTCCATTGAACATCGTACGACAACTTAAAACATCTTACGGCTCTGTATGCGCATTAGCACCTTGAAAAGCACGTTAGTATAATATAGGACACCTTACAACTCCTAACAACACCGAACAAAACCTTAAAACTTCATAATAAACGTAATGAATTTGTCAAAGTCCTTTGAACATCGTACGACAACTCAGGACATGTTACGACTCAGTATGCGACATTAGCAACAAGAAAAGCACGTTAGAGTAATTAAGGAAGCATTACAACTAACATCTTACATCACCGCACGAAACTTTAAAACTCCATAATACACCTAATGAATTCGTCCGAGTCCTTTGAACGTCATACGCCAACTTAAGACATCTTACGACTCTTTATGCCATATTAGCACTTTGAAAAGCACGTTAGTATAATATTGGAATCTTTAAAACTCCTAACAACACCGTACGAAATTATAAAACTCCAAAAAAACCTAATGAATTCCTCCGAGTCATTTAAACATTGTACGAAAACTTAGAATATCTTACGACTCTGTATGTCACATTAGCACCTTGAAAAGCATGTTGGTAAAAATTACGAAACCTCACAAATCCTAACAACACATTATAATAACGTACGTAAAATAAAAATACTCCATAATAAACCTAATGAATTCATCCGAGTCCATTGAACATCGTACGACAACTTAAAACATCTTACGGCTCTGTATGCGCATTAGCACCTTGAAAAGCACGTTAGTATAATATAGGACACCTTACAACTCCTAACAACACCGAACAAAACCTTAAAACTCCATAAAAACCTAATGAATTTGTCAAAGTCCATTGAACATCGTACGACAACTCAGGACATGTTACGACTCAGTATGCGACATTAGCAACATGAAAAGCACGTTAGAATAATTAAGGAAGCATTACAACTCCTAAGAACATCTTACATCACCGTACGAAACTTTAAAACTCCATAATACACCTAATGAATTCGTCCGAGTCCTTTGAACGTCATACGCCAACTTAAGACATCTTACGACTCTTTATGCCATATTAGCACTTTGAAAAGCATGTTAGTATAATATTGGAATCTTTAAAACTCCTAACAACACCGTACGAAATTATAAAACTCCAAAAAAACCTAATGAATTCCTCCGAGTCATTTAAACATCGTACGAAAACTTAGAATATCTTACGACTCTGTATGTCACATTAGCACCTTGAAAAGCATGTTGGTAAAAATTACGAAACCTCACAAATCCTAACAACAAATTATAATACCGTACGTAAAATAAAAATACTCCATAATAAACCTAATGAATTCATCCGAGTCCATTGAACATCGTACGACAACTTAAAACATCTTACGGCTCTGTACGCACATTAGCACCTTGAAAAGCACGTTAGTATAATATAGGACACCTTACAACTCCTAACAACACCGAACAAAACCTTAAAACTCCATAATAAACCTAATGAATTTGTCAAAGTCCTTTGAACATCGTACGACAACTTAAAACATCTTACGGCTCTGTATGCACATTAGCACCTTGAAAAGCACGTTAGTATAATATAGGACACCTTACAACTCCTAACAACACCGAACAAAACCTTAAAACTCCATAATAAACCTAATGAATTTGTCAAAGTCCTTTGAACATCGTACGACAACTCAGGACATGTTACGACTCAGTATGCGACATTAGCAACATGAAAAGCACGTTAGAGTAATTAAAGAAGCATTACAACTCCTAAGAACATCTTACATCACCGTACAAAACTTTAAAACTCCATAATACACCTAATGAATTCGTCCGAGTCCTTTGAACGTCATACTCCAACTTAAGACATCTTACGACTCTTTATGCCATATTAGCACTTTGAAAAGCATGTTAGTATAATGTTGGAATCTTTAAAACTCCTAAAAACACCGTACGAAATTATAAAACTCCAAAAAAACCTAATGAATTTCTCCGAGTCATTTAAACATCGTACGAAAACTTAGAATATCTTACGACTCTGTATGTCACATTAGCACCTTGAAAAGCATGTTGGTAAAAAGTACGAAACCTCACAAATCCTAACAACACATTATAATACCGTACGTAAAATAAAAATACTCCATAACAAACCTAATGAATTCATCTGAGTCCATTGAACATCGTACGACAACTTAAAACATCTTACGGCTCTGTATGCGCATTAGCACCTTGAAAAGCACGTTAGTATAATATAGGACACCTTACAACTCCTAACAACACCGAACAAAACCTTAAAACTTCATAATAAACGTAATGAATTTGTCAAAGTCCTTTGAACATCGTACGACAACTCAGGACATGTTACGACTCAGTATGCGACATTAGCAACAAGAAAAGCACGTTAGAGTAATTAAGGAAGCATTACAACTAACATCTTACATCACCGCACGAAACTTTAAAACTCCATAATACACCTAATGAATTCGTCCGAGTCCTTTGAACGTCATACGCCAACTTAAGACATCTTACGACTCTTTATGCCATATTAGCACTTTGAAAAGCACGTTAGTATAATATTAGAATCTTTAAAACTCCTAACAACACCGTACGAAATTATAAAGCTCCAAAAAAACCTAATGAATTCCTCCGAGTCATTTAAACATCGTACGAAAACTTAGAATATCTTACGACTCTGTATGTCACATTAGCACCTTGAAAAGCATGTTGGTAAATATTACGAAACCTCACAAATCCTAACAACACATTATAATACCGTACGTAAAATAAAAATACTCCATAATAAACCTAATAAATTCATCCGAGTCCATTGAACATCGTACGACAACTTAAAACATCTTACGGCTCTGTATGCACATTAGCACCTTGAAAAGCACGTTAGTATAATATAGGACACCTTACAACTCCTAACAACACCGAACAAAACCTTAAAACTCCATAATAAACCTAATGAATTTGTCAAAGTCCTTTGAACATCGTACGACAACTCAGGACATGTTACGACTTAGTATGCGACATTAGCAACATGAAAAACATGTTAAAGTAATTAAGGAAGCATTACAACTAACATCTTACATCACCGTACAAAACTTTAAAACTCCATAATACACCTAATGAATTCGTCCGAGTCCTTTGAACGTCATACTCCAACTTAAGACATCTTACGACTCTTTATGCCATATTAGCACTTTGAAAAGCATGTTAGTATAATGTTGGAATCTTTAAAACTCCTAACAACACCGTACGAAATTATAAAACTCCAAAAAAACCTAATTAATTCCTCCGAGTCATTTAAACATCGTACGAAAACTTAGTATATCTTACGACTCTGTATGTCACATTAGCACCTTGAAAAGCATGTTGGTAAAAAGTACAAAACCTCACAAATCCTAACAACACATTATAATACCGTACGTAAAATAAAAATACTCCATAACAAACCTAATGAATTCATCCGAGTCCATTGAACATCGTACGACAACTTAAAACATCTTACGGCTCTGTATGCGCATTAGCACCTTGAAAAGCACGTTAGTATAATATAGGACACCTTACAACTCCTAACAACACCGAACAAAACCTTAAAACTTCATAATAAACGTAATGAATTTGTCAAAGTCCTTTGAACATCGTACGACAACTCAGGACATGTTACGACTCAGTATGCGACATTAGCAACAAGAAAAGCACGTTAGAGTAATTAAGGAAGCATTACAACTAACATCTTACATCACCGCACGAAACTTTAAAACTCCATAATACACCTAATGAATTCGTCCGAGTCCTTTGAACGTCATACGCCAACTTAAGACATCTTACGACTCTTTATGCCATATTAGCACTTTGAAAAGCACGTTAGTATAATATTGGAATCTTTAAAACTCCTAACAACACCGTACGAAATTATAAAACTCCAAAAAAACCTAATGAATTCCTCCGAGTCATTTAAACATCGTACGAAAACTTAGAATATCTTACGACTCTGTATGTCACATTAGCACCTTGAAAAGCATGTTGGTAAAAATTACGAAACCTCACAAATCCTAACAACACATTATAATACCGTACGTAAAATAAAAATACTCCATAATAAACCTAATGAATTCATCCGAGTCCATTGAACATCGTACGACAACTTAAAACATCTTACGGCTCTGTATGCACATTAGCACCTTGAAAAGCACGTTAGTATAATATAGGACACCTTACAACTCCTAACAACACCGAACAAAACCTTAAAACTCCATAATAAACCTAATGAATTTGTCAAAGTCCTTTGAACATCGTACGACAACTCAGGACATGTTACGACTTAGTATGCGACATTAGCAACATGAAAAACATGTTAGAGTAATTAAGGAAGCATTACAACTAACATCTTACATCACCGTACAAAACTTTAAAACTCCATAATACACCTAATGAATTTGTCCGAGTCCTTTGAACGTCATACTCCAACTTAAGACATCTTACGACTCTTTATGCCATATTAGCACTTTGAAAAGCATGTTAGTATAATGTTGGAATCTTTAAAACTCCTAACAACACCGTACGAAATTATAAAACTCCAAAAAAACCTAATTAATTCCTCCGAGTCATTTAAACATCGTACGAAAACTTAGAATATCTTACGACTCTGTATGTCACATTAGCACCTTGAAAAGCATGTTGGTAAAAAGTACGAAACCTCACAAATTCTAACAACACATTATAATACCGTACGTAAAATAAAAATACTCCATAATAAACCTAATGAATTCATCCGAGTCCATTGAACATCGTACGACAACTTAAAACATCTTACGGCTCTGTATGCACATTAGCACCTTGAAAAGCACGTTAGTATAATATAGGACACCTTACAACTCCTAACAACACCGAACAAAACCTTAAAACTCCATAATAAACCTAATGAATTTGTCAAAGTCCTTTGAACATCGTACGACAACTCAGGACATGTTACGACTCAGTATGCGACATTAGCAACATGAAAAGCACGTTAGAGTAATTAAGGAAGCATTACAACTCCTAAGAACATCTTACATCACCGTACAAAACTTTAAAACTCCATAATACACCTAATGAATTCGTCCGAGTCCTTTGAACATCATACTCCAACTTAAGACATCTTACGACTCTTTATGCCATATTAGCACTTTGAAAAGCACGATAGTATAATGTTGGAATCTTTAAAACTCCTAACAACACCGTACGAAATTATAAAACTCCAAAAAAACCTAATGAATTCCTCCGAGTCATTTAAACATCGTACGAAAACTTAGAATATCTTACGACTCTGTATGTCACATTAGCACCTTGAAAAGCATGTTGGTAAAAAGTACGAAACCTCACAAATCCTAACAACACATTATAATACCGTACGTAAAATAAAAATACTCCATAATAAACCTAATGAATTCATCCGAGTCCATTGAACATCGTACGAGAACTTAAAACATCTTACGGCTCTGTATGCACATTAGCACCTTGAAAAGCACGTTAGTATAATATAGGACACCTTACAACTCCTAACAACACCGAACAAAACCTTAAAACTCCATAATAAACCTAATGAATTTGTCAAAGTCCTTTGAACATCGTACGACAACTCAGGACATGTTACGACTCAGTATGCGACATTAGCAACATGAAAAGCACGTTAGAATAATTAAGGAAGCATTACAACTCCTAAGAACATCTTACATCACCGTACGAAACTTTAAAACTCCATAATACACCTAATGAAATCGTTCGAGTCCTTTGAACGTCATACGCCAACTTAAGACATCTTAAGACTCTTTATGCCATATTAGCACTTTGAAAAGCATGTTAGTATAATGTTGGAATTTTTAAAACTCCTAACAACACCGTAGGAAATTAAAAAACTCCAAAAAAAACCTAATGAATTCCTCCGAATCATTTAAACATCGTACGAAAACTTAGAATATCTTACGACTCTGTATGTCACATTTGCACCTTGAAAAGCATGTTGGTAAAAAGTACGAAACCTCACAAATCCTAACAACACATTATAATACCGTACGTAAAGTAAAAATACTCCATAATAAACCTAATGAATTCATCCGAGTCCATTGAACATCGTACGAAAACTTAAATCATCTTACGGCTCTGTATGCACATTAGCACCTTGAAAAGCACGTTAGTATAATATAGGACACCTTACAACTCCTAACAACACCGAACAAAACCTTAAAACTCCATAATAAACCTAATGAATTTGTCAAAGTCCTTTGAACATCGTACGACAACTCAGGACATGTTACGACTCAGTATGCGACATTAGCAACATGAAAAGCACGTTAGAATAATTAAGGAAGCATTACAACTCCTAAGAACATCTTACATCACCGTACGAAACTTTAAAACTCCATAATACACCTAATGAATTCGTCCGAGTCCTTTGAACGTCATACGCCAACTTAAGACATCTTACGACTCTTTATGCCATATTAGCACTTTGAAAAGCATGTTAGTATAATGTTGGAATCTTTAAAACTCCTAACAACACCGTACGAAATTATAAAACTCCAAAAAAAACCTAATGAATTTCTCCGAGTCATTTAAACATCGTACGAAAACTTAGAATATCTTACGACTCTGTATGTCACATAAGCACCTTGAAAAACATGTTGGTAAAAAGTACGAAACCTCACAAATCCTAACAACACATTATAATACCGTACGTAAAATAAAAATACTCCATAATAAACCTAATGAATTCATCCGAGTCCATTGAACATCGTACGAAAACTTAAAACATCTTACGGCTCTGTATGCACATTAGCACCTTGAAAAGCACGTTAGTATAATATAGGACACCTTACAACTCCTAACAACACCGAACAAAACCTTAAAACTCCATAATAAACCTAATGAATTTGTCAAAGTCCTTTGAACATCGTACGACAACTCAGGACATGTTACGACTCAATATGCGACATTAGCAACATGAAAAGCACGTTAGAATAATTAAGGAAGCATTACAACTCCTAAGAACATCTTACATCACCGTACGAAACTTTAAAACTCCATAGTACACCTAATGAATTCGTCCGAGTCCTTTGAACGTCATACGCCAACTTAAGACATCTTAAGACTCTTTATGCCATATTAGCACTTAGAAAAGCATGTTAGCATAATGTTGGAATTTTTAAAACTCCTAACAACACCGTACGAAATTATAAAACTCCAAAAAAAACCTAATGAATTCCTCCGAATCATTTAAACATCGTACGAAAACTTAGAATATCTTACGACTCTGTATGTCACATTAGCACCTTGAAAAGTGTTAGGGCTATTTCCTAGTTAAGATTTACTTTGTATTTGTTTATATGTTTATGTATAATTTAGGGTGTATTTTGTTATATTCCTTAAACTTGTAATTGTTGCTTTAAAGCATGTAGTGAGAGAGTGTGAGGAGGGAGGCTAGATCACTATTCACGTAAGAGAGAGAACTTAGTGTGTGTGATTTATTTTCTCCTGCACTTGTATTACAAATCTGCTTTGATCATCAATATACAAAGAGAATTATTAGTATGAATTGTGTTAATGATTAAACTGTGTTTGTGTATATGTTATTCTAATCATTGAGCGATATTAACGATCCAATTGAACCTATCAATTTGTATCAGAGCTGTTGGTACTGTGTTTCTTCGCTATTCATCAAGCAAAACACATCAATATTGCTCAAATATCATGATCTGAATGAATTGTTGCTGTTTTTAGTTGTGATTATCATCAGATCTGAGGAATTAAGAAGATTGAAAAAGTTACTGTTCGATCGAATTTTGCTCAAATTCATCAAAATTTGATCATGTTTTGGATTGATTGAGATTAGGGATTGATAATCGGACCATTTCTCTGCTTGTGTGCGAATTTTGAACGAATTGGACAAGTTTTTGACAAAACCCAGAAAATTCTCATGATGAAGATGATGAACAGTATGAACTTAGTTGAAGATTAACTTGCCGGGTGATAAAATTTGACTTAGACATTTTCCTTTGGACTTAGATTGAAGAACAATTAGGTCCTGTGCAGGCGTGTAAAGGATTTTGTGCTAGACGGGTAAAGAATTTGACGAGAAAAAGTGTTACTGTTCAGCCGGATCAACTACTATTGTGCCGGGTAAAACACTGTTACGCCGGGTGATTAACATTTTCAGCCGGGTGATCAACAACTGTGTAGCCGGGTAAACAACTGTGTCGTGTGATCGACAACTGTTCAGCCGGGTATAGCTTTTTGCCGTGTCAAGATTCAAGCCGGGTCAAGTTATTTGCCGTGTGAAGTTATTTCTTGTTGCCGGGTAACTGTTCTGCCGGGTCAAGAATCCAAGTCTTACAACTGTTGAGTCGTGTAACTGTTCAGACGGGTGAAGAATTTTTCTCTTTGCCGGGTGAAGAACAAACCTACTGTTCAGCCGTGTGAAGAAGGAATTTTTCACTGTTCTGCAGTGTGACTCATTTTAGTTGATTTAATACTTGTTTTCTTATCTTGTCATTAACTACTTGTCTTTATTTTAATAGTTTAACAATTTCTTTTCAAAATTAACAAAAACCAAAAAAAAATTTCTTTAAAAAAAAAAACTTTTAAAATGGCACCTAATGATGATTCTGATAACCGTGTTCCTAGACTTGTGAATCGTGCAGATTTCAAAAATTGGACAATTAGACTGAAGCATCATCTCTGCTCAATAGACAATGATCTCTGGAAATCAATTGACAAGGGTCCTCACATACCTACACAAACTGCTCCGAATAGTGCAAGTACCTACACCAAAGACTCTACTGAACCTTATCCAGAAGATAATCTATCTGCTGAAGACTTAAGGAAAGTAAAGAATGATAGTAAAGCCTATTCTTTGATGTGTAAAGGACTGCCACTACAAGTATTGTCAAGGTTGGATGCTTACCAGACGAGTTATACAATGTTCAAAGCTTTAAAGTCTATTTGTGAAGGAGGTGAACAACTCAGAAGTCTTAAGAAACAAAAGCTGAAGAGACAACTGGAGTTATTTGAACACATTGCTGGAGAATCTGTGCACCAAATGATGAATAGGTTTGTGCATCTAACTACTGAGATGACGAATGTGGGTGCAAAGACAGATCTTCAAGATTTGAATGACAGATTGTTATGTGCTCTTCCATCTTCTTGGAAACAAACTGTGACACTCTTGAAACATACTGAGAAGTTTCCAGTGGATCTAGATTTGCTCATTGCAAAGATAGAAGAAGTTGAGATAGATGAAAGTTCGAGAAACACTGATAGAACTGGTTCAAATGCTCAGTACAAGTACATTGTGAATCCTGCCAACTTAGTGGAGAATGCTTTTCTTGCACAAGATGCAACTAAATTTGAAGATGAGGGTGATTTATTTGTGGGCGCAAGTTTCTATACTGATTCATCATATTTTCCAAGTTCGCCAACTTATTCTCAACCTCAATCTCCACCAAGAGCTCAAGTTCAAAGTCAGAATCTGAAGAATCAAGTAGAAAATCAAAGTTCGAATGTTCAAGCCAAGGTGAAAGATGTGATGAACATCTTACTACAAGATGACGAGACCAAAACTGCCTTCACAGCTTTTATGGCAAGTTTTCAAGCATATCAAGGAAGTCATTTGAGTCAAATGGACGTTGTACTTCAAGATTTATTTGAAATGGATCCTGATGACGTTGAGGAGATGGACTTAAACTGGCAGATGGTTATGGTTGCATATAGAACGCAGAAGCATGCATATGTTAACCGAAGCTACAAGCCTAATGCAAACAAGACGGTTGGTTTTGACAAATCGAAGGCCAGATGTTTTAACTGTAACTGTTATGGTCATTTTTCAAGAGAATGCAAAGCTCCTAAGAATCAGAATTTCAATGACCAAGCTAGTTCAAGTAATCAAGGTCAAGGTCAAAGCTCACAACAGTCTTCAAGCTACCAAAGCAGAAATCAACGTTACTTTCAGAAACCATACCAAAGTCTTCCCATGCCGGAACTGAAGGATGAAGGAAAGAAACCAGAAGATCAATCAAAGGCACTGGTAGTTAGTGTAAAAGATGGTTATGATTGGAGCGCATATGCAGAACAATTCACATCTGATCTTACATCAAGTTTGGCACTGGTATGTGAAATCGAAGAGGATTGGTCAGAAGAAGGAGATATCAAGGTAGTTGATACTAAGAGTGAAGATTCAGAGGAGTATGACTAGAGTGCAAAGTCTGATCCTGTTGAAGAATCAGAGTCTGAAATTGCGCTGATGGCTACATCCAGTGAGTCTTCATCATCCATCGAACAACCAAAGGTTAGTATTGATTTACCCCCTAACTATGTTCCTTTACCTGCTGATGTGAAAGAAAGGTTATGTTCTGAACAATGCATTCAACAAGTAGAACATTATCGAACTCATTCATTTAAAATTGGTGATAAATTAAGCAAACATGAGAAAATTCATGAACAACTTAAAATTGATCACAAAATTTCTGATGAGAAGATTTTGTCACTTAAAGAATCATGGAACAAAACTTTAAAGGAATTGGAACTAGTAACAAAACAACTGGAAGAAATGACAAAGAACTTTTGTCACACCCCAAAAATCGTTGCAGCGGAAGTCACGAATATTTGGTGCTTAGAGCGAAGTTGGCACCCATTAATTATAAAGCAAACATCCACATTAATTTAAAAGATAATTAAATGTGTTAATGTTGATACGTCAACATCCCACAATTTTTCATTAAGAAAATAAAATACGATATTGTCTTAATAAAGCGTAGATTGTTTGAAGTAATACCAAACAAAATTTTAAACAAAGCGGTCCCAAAACACATAAACCAAATGTGGAGTTTGTAGTCCAAAAACTATCCTTCCACAAATTCCCATGCCCAACACTTTGTACCTGAAAAACATGTAAAAACTAAGTCAACATAAAGTTGGTGAGTTTTCGGGTTTTAATCAAGTAAAGTCATTTTTCATTCACAATAGATATGCTTGGCTTTGAGACATCAACGCGACCATACGTCAAAGGGTTTGCAAGGCCCAAAGACAAATGAATCATCAAAGTCATGAGTCCATAATCAAACCAAGAAACGAAGTTCCCTCACAACAATCAACTTATATTCCCCCGCATGTCAACACGATCAGAGCGACTGATCACGAGGGGCGGAATTCCAATCCCGATAGATCTACCAATATAACCTGTGGTTTCTCACTCCAAGAGAAATTAATGATTATGAGAGGGCATTACGCGTAAAATCATCAAACACTCATGCCATCATTTTGGTCAACAACAATACCCGTCTCCCAATTCATATCAAACAAGTTAAACAAATACATGTTTTTCCCCCAAAACAGTTAAATAAAATGTTATTTAAAAAGGGGCCGAAGAACTCACATGTCTCACAATTCATATCAAAACAAGTTAAACAAATACATGTTTTTCCCCCAAAACAGTTAAATAAAACATTAATTAAAAAGGGGCCGAGAACTCACAGTGGATACGCCAAAAGCTAGAACATATAAGCCCAACAATAACACCACCTAAGAACATCCTATACACAAAGGACCCGTTCAAAAGATGCACATATATATCAAGTCTAAAACCGTGTAGGTTGTTCACCAAAACCTAACTAGACTTACGTGAAAACGTTTCATTTACAAAAACAACCCTTAATTTTAATGACCCGTTGGTGATCTTTGCCTTGATTAATTTTATGTATAATAACACACACTTTGTTATTTTGTTATAACTTTGATTAGTTTTCATACTACTAATCACATAAACACACATAACACACATGTAATCACACATAAAGTCATATTTAGTACTTTAACTTTTCTAAGTAAAACAAACACTTTTACTTATCCATTATTATTCATATACTTAGGAAAATATAATTTAATATTCTCATGTCATAAATAAAGTTCATAACACTTAGAAAAATATACATTTTTTTCTCTAGTTAACTAGTATGCAATTTTCAACATGACGGTTAACACTTAACGGGACATTTAACCACGTTTTCATAAGTAACTTATTAATCATATGAAATTATATATATCTAAACATATTTTCACATAACAAAAATCATATTTCATATATTTTCCATACAAATCACAATATTAGCTAAACATGTCAATTTCAACATTTTCGGGAACGTTTTCGGGTCACGGAAAGCAACCCAATACCCGTATTTTTGTCATTACTTTATAAATACTTTTAGACCAGTAGGTTAACTTAAAAATAAGCTCAAAGTTTCTGATCCAAAACAGTTCACAAAAATATTACGTTTTAGAGTCGAAAATCGTCGTTTTCGGCTTTTCCGGGTACATAGTTTGCACGTTTTTGAGTTTCAAACTCTAAGTTTTTATACCAAACTTTAAATATCATATTTTTACATAAAAATACACTTAAGAATCTGTTAAAATATCATTTTGTCATATTTTACATTTTTAAGCAAAAATCGGTGCGTTTTACGCGTGTTTTTGTACCAAAAACCATTATTTATAAGGTTTAAATCATTTCTTTGTTACAATACATTTAAAATACTTATTTTATAAAGTTTATAAATATTTAAAAATATGTTTTTACTCAGAATATATTTTAGTTTTTATATTTGTACCAAAAATACATAAAAGTTACATTTAAACATTTTTAATCATCAAGTATCATACATCACTACTTACATTAATATTTCATACATCTAAAAACAATTTTACACTTTAAGAAATCATGTATTTTATCATATCATAATCATCATAACAAAATACTTATAATACTTTCATCTAGCAATTTCTTAAATAAACATGTAGCAAGTTTTTCACAAAAATAACATCTTCTAATTTCATGTCATATGACCACATTTTTGCAAGTATTTTCCTAACACTTTTTCATGGTAAAAATAATCATCTAGTGAAAATATTAACTTACTTTCATTAAAACACCTTTGCATGTCAAGATCTAACCATTTTAAATGCAACATACAACAAGTTATCATCATTTTTAACTAACAAACATACCTACACATATACATACATACATACGGTTTCATACACACACATATATATTTATGTTTTAATATCCCAACTAACATACACTTATTCATATTATCTCATTTCCAACAAAACAACCTTTATATTCTTTGACCTAAACATTTTCAATGCAAGAACACAACTTTTAACAAAATATCACTAGTATGTAAATACACACATACACATATATACATACGGGTTTACATACATACATACCCAAAAATCATGTTTTGATGACCATACATAAGATATACTTGTTCATTTCTTCTCATTTCCTTTATCAAACTTTTAAAACCATCCATTTAACACAAATGTAACTTTGTTTATAAAAATCAAAAACACACACACATATATATACATACATACTTACGGACACACACATGCACACACACACACACACCCATTTTGAAAACCCATTTCCATTTTAAAAACCTTCATCTTTTGGTTTAAGGTTTGGTGAACAACACTTCAAGAACACAATCTTGAACACATTCAAATCATAAAAACAAAATGGAAAATGTTCACACCCTTTATGAACACTAGAAAAAGATGAAGAAGATGGATTTGGCCTTTAAACACCTCTTGGATGCTCCTACTTGCATCAAACACCTTCAAGAACACTAGAACATGCAAGATAGTGGAAGAGGTGAATGTGGAGAGTGGTGGAGAGTTGGTGGCCGAATTTTGAAGGGTGGTAGTGTATGGATACGGTTTTAGAGAAGAGAAAAGAAGGAAGAAAGAGTGTGATGTTGGTAAAAGGCATTGAGTGTGGACTTGGTAATGTCTTTTGGTAATATCTAGGAATATCTCTCTCACCTTTCTAAGCAACACAAGAATCCAAGGTGGCTAGAGGCCTAGGGAAAGGGGTGGGGGCTGGATTTTATAAAAAAAAAATAAAGATTTATATAAAATCTTTGTATAAAAACACTACACATTCATATTACTAATAATTTTTCAAGCCTTATCAAATTTTCATAATTTTATACAATAATGCTTCATATATTAATTTTTCACACTCAAAATAGTAAAAATATATTAATAAATATTTTACTTTACCCCGGGTAGTGTACTGGTAGTGAAACCGGGCAAAAACTGAAACACACGCGATAACCGGAAAGACATCGGATAAAATACATCGTTTTTAGTTTTTATTATATTTTCACTTATACACACCCAAAATATATTATTTGATGCTATTTCGAGCATTATATCAGTTATTGGACTGTTAAAATTTATCAGGCAGTCACCAACGTTCATTACCGGGTATTTAACCGCTACGCGATTAAGCAATTTCAAAAATAACAAATTGCAAAACAATGCACAAAAATGGGCTTGTCTAACTTTAATAACACATTAATTATCATAATTAAATCAAATGACGCATCACAAAATAATAAGCACGTTTTAAGCTAGTACGAATATTGACCGAAATTTGCCGGGTGTCACAGTCTTCCCCCGTTTAGGAAATTTCGTCCCGAAATTTTACCTCGATAAGTCCTATTTCGATTTAGATAGAAATAAATGAGGGTATTATTACTTATTTCGGTCTCGACGTTCCTACGAATAATATGGTCCTCATTTAGAATTACATCTAACTTGACCAAATCGGTACAACTTCGCCTGAGTTTTTTGAACTTTCGAGTCCAACCCTCTACTAGTTCCTCAACGAAATGGAGTTTATCATCAATACGAACTCCCTCAGACGGTATCAACGATGTCTTAACAGACAAACACTTTTTCAAATTCAAGACACGGAACACGTCACGCACACCACTAAGCTCACTAGGTAACTTAAGTCGATAAGCAACTAGGCCAATTCTTTTCAAAATCTCGAATGGTCCTATATACCGGGGATTAAGCTTCCCTTGGTTGCCAAATCTAACTACACCTTTCCAAGGTGACACTTTCAAAAATACACGATTTCCTACTCGGAATTCTAATGGTCTTATCCGATTATCCGTATAACTCTTCTGCCGATAAACAACGGCTTCAAATCTTTTCATAACTTGGAAAACTTTATCTGCAGTTTCCTGGATAATCTCGGGTACACATAATTTCTTTTCACCCATTTTAGCACAACAAAGTCGTGAACGACATTTTCTTTCATACAGAGCCTCAACACGGAGTGGCCCTGATACTAGCGCGATAACTATAGTTATAAGAAAACTAAGCTATAGGTAGGAGGCTATCCTAATTCCTACCAAAATCAATCACACATGCTCGCAACAAGTCTTTCATAGTTTGAATCGTCCGTTCACTCTGACAATCTTTGTGGTGATACGCCATACTCATATCCAAACGAGTACCCATAGTTTTATACAAAACTCTCTAACGCCTCGAAGTAAAACGACTATCATTATCTAAGATGATTGAGACAGACACATTATGAGAAGATACTAACTCCTCAAGGTAGATCCTTTACAACTACCCTACTAGTAAGATTTCTTAATGGGCAAAAAGTGAGCAGATCTCGTCAAACGATCAACAATTACCCAAATAGCGTTATTACCGCTAGATTTGCGGGGTAACATCGTTATGAAATCCATCGTGATTCGCTCCCATTTCCATTGTGGAATTTCAGGTTACTGCAAAAGTCCTAAAGGCTTTTGATATTCAGCTTTAACCCTAGAACATGTTATACATTTACTAACAAATTGTACATTTACTCACGTAGGATGCTATCTCCCTTTTCGTATTGGGTCACCAATAAAGTTCCTTCACGTACTTATATTTCCCAAATTTTCTACCTTTAGAGCTTCACTCTAAGCATCATGTATTTGGGAAGTGAGATACGACTAAAGAGCTAATTCTAACGCGCACATACGTAAAGGTTTCTCTCTTTACTTACTACTTAGTGCATCATCAACAACCTTGGTTTTTTCCTAGGAGATAACGAATATCACAGTCGTAGTCATTCCATAACTCGACCCAACGTCGTCGTCTCGTATTGAGCTCCTTCTCATCAAAGACATGCTAAATCCAAGCCATGCGTAGTGTAATTCTTTTCATGCACTTTGAGTTTCTTAGACGTTTAAGATACAACATCTTCTCTCTGAATCGAGACACACATAAGACCTAAACGAGACGTATCCCAATATACTACGAAATCATCTATTCCTTCAGGAAGTGACCATATAGGCGCACAACATAGCTTGTGCTTCATTGCCTAAAATACTAACTCTTGATCATATAACCGATCGGATTTCCTATCCTTACGGTTTAATAACTTCAATGACTACATCATTTTAGAGATGTTTTCAATAAACCTTTGGTAGTAACCAGCGAGTCCTAAGAATTAACGCACCTCCGTAGGAGTTTTTTGGTGCTTCCAAATTCTTAATGGCCTCAATCCTTGCCGGATCTACATGAATACCTTTTTCATTGATCATGTGACCAAGACAATAAACTTCCCTAAGCCAGGACTCACATTTTGAAAACATAGGATAACATTTCTTATTTCTTAACATTTCTAGAATTAACTTTAAAAGATGCTCATGATCTCTATTGGTTTGTGAATGAATAAGTATACCGTCAGTGAATACTATTCTAAACTTATCCAAATAAGGTCTACACATCCTATTCATAAGATTCATGAATACTACACACCCTATACATTTGTCTAACCAAACGGCATAACCGAAAACTCATAAGGTCCATAACGCATCATAAAAGAAGTTTTCGGGACATCATCTTCGGCTATTAACAACTAATAGTAGCCGGATCGAAGATCAATCTTAGAATAATAACTAGAACTTTGAAGTTGATCGAACAAATCATCAATCCTAGGCAACATATATCTATTTTTAATTATAAGTTTATTCAACTCTCTATAATCATTACACATCCTAAATGATCCATCCTTTTTCATAACGAACAACACAGGTGATCCCTAAACTTTTGTTCAACGTCCTTGGCATTGATAAATTTAACTAAGTAAAAACATCGGACATCCTTTGCTCCAATACTCATAAGCTTTCATGATATTTCGATTTTTAAAGAAGACTTTCATTTCTCTCCTAAAACAGTTAAAACTTCACTGTTTTCGAACGGAAGCCGAACAATCTTTTCAAAACAAACTTCCTCGGCACAATGTCCAATCAATCAATCCACACCGATAACTACATCGGAACTACCAAGTTTACGGGTAAAGATCTATACTAAAGGAATGACTTTCTAATTTCTAGGAAAAAATTCCTAAATAATTCACAAGTTCCCATTTTATTTCCATTAGCTAATTCAGTAATATATATCTTACTTAACTTACTAGAGTTTAGACCAATTAATACTTAAAATTCTTTTGACACAAGGCTCGTTTCAGGGAAAATACTCCCGTAACAATCTTTCCTTCAGATCGTTGCATGAAAGACCATAAACAGTAACTTCATCCGAATTCCGGATTAACGTATTTCATCACGTCAACGTTTCATCCTGAAACGTACATGTGGCATTCTTAATTCTTTGGCCGTCTTGGGCAATTGCCTATTGCCATATCCGACTCATTTTCGCAATACATCTCACCATGTTAAGTGGACTTTCAGAACCAGTAAAAATTCGTGGGTGACAAACTTGAAAAGTCTCATAAGTACACCATCACTATAGATTCCTTTTTCCATAGTTCAATAAAATCAGTGATTACCACTTGATTTAACTATTTCGAGAAGCTCCTAAAATCATCCATACATGCTTAGATGATCTAATACCTAAAGAACTACTAATACTAAGATGTCACTAAGGTTACCATCTGAAACGTCACGTCCTCTACCACGCACTATTGTTAAACTAGCGTCACACTATTCCAGAGCAGCATTGCCATGTGGAGCTATTAACTAGGCTAAATCCTATACCTCCACCAGAAGGTGTCATTCGAATTACCGGGGGCGTATTTTATTTCTAACAAACAAAATATTAATAACTATGATAAGGTATAGTTCACGTCATGGTGTTAAATATTTGAGTATCATACGTAATACCATATAACATAATCAACCAATCAATAACAAAATCGTGAATTATCGTCAATCCTCACCGCCAAATCGGGTACTAAAGTTACCGATCTAATGATCATAGAAAGAAAAGGAAGGGCTTACTTCGGAATAACAGAATTTAGTGAGATCGTAGAATTCTTTACTGATATAAAATATTATTTATTTATTTATTTATTTATTTTATTCTATCGATTTAACCAATCATCTACGAGCGCCTTTAACGTAGTTCTCTCCTCGAGAGAAGTCAACCGGGTACGCATCATCTGGCACGCGTCAAACACGATCTGCATCCCTATCTTGTAATTCATCGATCTACCGTTCGTACTAAGCACACCTTGCGGTAAGAGTAAGAAGAAAAGGTACGATAGATTTCTCTAACATGGAATCTAATCGTGGAGTACTAGACGAGTCGTCGATCTTGAATATAGACGGAAAACCGCGCTCTACACCTGGGGAATCAACAGCGACTCCCTTACCCTGTTGGGTTCGGGTACAACCTCATCATCAACGACCATATGGACGATCTTCCTATGCCTCTAGGAATATACTATGCAGTGCTCGGGGGTTCGCTTCAATTCATTCGAAGATATGATGTCTTGAACATCATCACTCTGAGCCTCCATTGTCGGCTCTACATCAATCACGGACTCAACAACTGGCCCTAAAGTGGTGCTAAGTGAGACTCGTGTCTCGGGGACTCAGTCAGACATTTGTGACAACAAAAGGCATATTCGTACTAAACACTAGCTTAAAGGCACTTAAAATATACTTATATCAAATAAGCACACAAGGTACACTTAGATATCCAATCTAATAATTGTAAACCACACAAGGTATATATAGATACGCAATCAATTTAAACCACACAAGGTATTCTTTGATATAAAATCCAAAAATCAAAACGCACACAAAAATGCTTGGGAATTTTGGAAGTGTTTTTGGGAATTTAAGATTTTTCAAAAACTTTCAAGTTATAGTCTAGAATTTTTCAAAAACTTTTCTAGTTCGCTATAACCATTGGCTCTGATACCAACTTCTGTCACACCCCAAAAATCGTTGCAGCGGAAGTCACGAATATTTGGTGCTTAGAGCGAAGTTGGCACCCATTAATTATAAAGCAAACATCCACATTAATTTAAAAGATAATTAAATGTGTTAATGTTGATACGTCAACATCCCACAATTTTTCATTAAGAAAATAAAATACGATATTGTCTTAATAAAGCGTAGATTGTTTGAAGTAAAACCAAACAAAATTTTAAACAAAGCGGTCCCAAAACACATAAACCAAATGTGGAGTTTGTAGTCCAAAAACTATCCTTCCACAAATTCCCATGGCCAACACTTTGTACCTGAAAAACATGTAAAAACTAAGTCAACATAAAGTTGGTGAGTTTTCGGGTTTTAATCAAGTAAAGTCATTTTTCATTCACAATAGATATGCTTGGCTTTGAGACATCAACGCGACCATACGTCAAAGGGTTTGCAAGGCCCAAAGACAAATGAATCATCAAAGTCATGAGTCCATAATCAAACCAAGAAACGAAGTTCCCTTACAACAATCAACTTATATTCCCCCGCATGTCAACACGATCAGAGCGACTGATCACGAGGGGCGGAATTCCAATCCCGATAGATCTACCAATATAACCTGTGGTTTCTCACTCCAAGAGAAATTAATGATTATGAGAGGGCATTACGCGTAAAATCATCAAACACTCATGCCATCATTTTGGTCAACAACAATACCCGTCTCCCAATTCATATCAAACAAGTTAAACAAATACATGTTTTCCCCCAAAACAGTTAAATAAAATGTTATTTAAAAAGGGGCCGAAGAACTCACATGTCTCACAATTCATATCAAAACAAGTTAAACAAATACATGTTTTTCCCCCAAAACAGTTAAATAAAACATTAATTAAAAAGGGGCCGAGAACTCACAGTGGATACGCCAAAAGCTAGAACATATAAGCCATTATTATTCATATACTTAGGAAAATATAATTTAATATTCTCATGTCATAAATAAAGTTCATAACACTTAGAAAAATATACATTTTTTTCTCTAGTTAACTAGTATGCAATTTTCAACATGACGGTTAACACTTAACGGGACATTTAACCACGTTTTCATAAGTAACTTATTAATCATATGAAATTATATATATCTAAACATATTTTCACATAACAAAAATCATATTTCATATATTTTCCATACAAATCACAATATTAGCTAAACATGTCAATTTCAACATTTTCGGGAACGTTTTCGGGTCACGGAAAGCAACCCAATACCCGTATTTTTGTCATTACTTTATAAATACTTTTAGACCAGTAGGTTAACTTAAAAATAAGCTCAAAGTTTCTGATCCAAAACAGTTCACAAAAATATTACGTTTTAGAGTCGAAAATCGTCGTTTTCGGCTTTTCCGGGTACATAGTTTGCACGTTTTTGAGTTTCAAACTCTAAGTTTTTATACCAAACTTTAAATATCATATTTTTACATAAAAATACACTTAAGAATCTGTTAAAATATCATTTTGTCATATTTTACATTTTTAAGCAAAAATCGGTGCGTTTTACGCGTGTTTTTGTACCAAAAACCATTATTTATAAGGTTTAAATCATTTCTTTGTTACAATACATTTAAAATACTTATTTTATAAAGTTTATAAATATTTAAAAATATGTTTTTACTCAGAATATATTTTAGTTTTTATATTTGTACCAAAAATACATAAAAGTTACATTTAAACATTTTTAATCATCAAGTATCATACATCACTACTTACATTAATATTTCATACATCTAAAAACAATTTTACACTTTAAGAAATCATGTATTTTATCATATCATAATCATCATAACAAAATACTTATAATACTTTCATCTAGCAATTTCTTAAATAAACATGTAGCAAGTTTTTCACAAAAATAACATCTTCTAATTTCATGTCATATGACCACATTTTTGCAAGTATTTTCCTAACACTTTTTCATGGTAAAAATAATCATCTAGTGAAAATATTAACTTACTTTCATTAAAACACCTTTGCATGTCAAGATCTAACCATTTTAAATGCAACATACAACAAGTTATCATCATTTTTAACTAACAAACATACCTACACATATACATACATACATACGGTTTCATACACACACATATATATTTATGTTTTAATATCCCAACTAACATACACTTATTCATATTATCTCATTTCCAACAAAACAACCTTTATATTCTTTGACCTAAACATTTTCAATGCAAGAACACAACTTTTAACAAAATATCACTAGTATGTAAATACACACATACACATATATACATACGGGTTTACATACATACATACCCAAAAATCATGTTTTGATGACCATACATAAGATATACTTGTTCATTTCTTCTCATTTCCTTTATCAAACTTTTAAAACCATCCATTTAACACAAATGTAACTTTGTTTATAAAAATCAAAAACACACACACATATATATACATACATACTTACGGACACACACATGCACACACACACACACACCCATTTTGAAAACCCATTTCCATTTTAAAAACCTTCATCTTTTGGTTTAAGGTTTGGTGAACAACACTTCAAGAACACAATCTTGAACACATTCAAATCATAAAAACAAAATGGAAAATGTTCACACCCTTTATGAACACTAGAAAAAGATGAAGAAGATGGATTTGGCCTTTAAACACCTCTTGGATGCTCCTACTTGCATCAAACACCTTCAAGAACACTAGAACATGCAAGATAGTGGAAGAGGTGAATGTGGAGAGTGGTGGAGAGTTGGTGGCCGAATTTTGAAGGGTGGTAGTGTATGGATACGGTTTTAGAGAAGAGAAAAGAAGGAAGAAAGAGTGTGATGTTGGTAAAAGGCATTGAGTGTGGACTTGGTAATGTCTTTTGGTAATATCTAGGAATATCTCTCTCACCTTTCTAAGCAACACAAGAATCCAAGGTGGCTAGAGGCCTAGGGAAAGGGGTGAGGGCTGGATTTTATAAAAAAAAAAATAAAGATTTATATAAAATCTTTGTATAAAAACACTACACATTCATATTACTAATAATTTTTCAAGCCTTATCAAATTTTCATAATTTTATACAATAATGCTTCATATATTAATTTTTCACACTCAAAATAGTAAAAATATATTAATAAATATTTTACTTTACCCCGGGTAGTGTACTGGTAGTGAAACCGGGCAAAAACTGAAACACACGCGATAACCGGAAAGACATCGGATAAAATACATCGTTTTTAGTTTTTATTATATTTTCACTTATACACACCCAAAATATATTATTTGATGCTATTTCGAGCATTATATCAGTTATTGGACTGTTAAAATTTATCAGGCAGTCACCAACGTTCATTACCGGGTATTTAACCGCTACGCGATTAAGCAATTTCAAAAATAACAAATTGCAAAACAATGCACAAAAATGGGCTTGTCTAACTTTAATAACACATTAATTATCATAATTAAATCAAATGACGCATCACAAAATAATAAGCACGTTTTAAGCTAGTACGAATATTGACCGAAATTTGCCGGGTGTCACAACTTTGAACAAGAAAAAGTTGCTCATGCTGTCACACAAGTTGAATTAAAAAGGTTAAAAGTTGTAAAACAATGGTGAGACAACTTGTGAGTGAAAGTGGTAACAAAACCAAAACAGGGTTGGGTTTTACTCATGAACCAATGCCAAACTCAATCACACAAACCTTACCGGAAAACTTTAATGAATTTGATCATTCACCTGAAAATGAACGAAAATTCAAAGAAATTCAAAGAAGTAAATCCGAGTCTGAAGGTTCTGAAGTGCTGATGGAAAGTTTGAAAGAAGAAGATGGTGTGACAACTGAAGCTGATGATGAAGCTAGCAACAAATCAGAGCCTGTTCTGATTCAACTTGTTGAGTATCCGGAACTGAATCCGAAGTCAGAGTCAGTGAAGGAAGAAGGTTAATTTTCAGGATATAATGATCCTGAATACATCAGGTGGAAGAAAGAACAAAAGGCGCAAGTTGCTGATCAGGTGATCAAGAAGCAAGAAGTGAAGAAGGCTGAAGTTTCAACTGCAAAGAAGCAGAAATCGAAAGTAATGACCAATCAATCTGAAACAAAAGAATCGAAAGGTAAAAGTGTCATAAAATCAAATGACAATACCAAAGCTCAAAATGTTAAAACTGTTAAGAAGAAAGTGTCAAAAGGTAAGACAATAAAATTTGTGTCTGCAGGAACGTTTGATTTGAACGGATCTTATGGTAAACCAATCAATTCTTTAATCAAATCTAACTCTGGTCTGAAAACAGGTTCAGGTCCTAAGTCTTCCGCTGTCAATGATAAGAGAATTGAATCTAAAAAGGTAACCAAACAGAACAGTTTAAAATCGAACCAAAGTTCCATGCAATCTAAATCACAAACAAAGTCTCCACAAAAGAATCAAGTTAATCTAAAACCGAACAAAACTAATAATGAATCACGAATTGGTTCAACATCAAAAGTTAACAATCGGCTCTTTAGGATTAGCAAGAAACACTGTGAGATTTGTGATCGTTATAATCATGCAACTGCTGAATGTTTCTTTAACAGGTACTGCAGTTTCTGTGACAAAAGAAACAATTCTTCAGAAGAATGTTTTTATAACAAATTCTGTGAAATTTGTGAAAGGAGAAACCATGACACAAAGGATTGTTTCTTTCGATCAAACTCAACAAGAGAAATGACTCCGCTTTCAAATTTTCAAAGAAATCAATCATTTGGTTTTCAAAATATGAACCAAAGTCATTCTCCGGTTTTGAGAAATTTCAATTGAAACAATTCTGTTTCTAACTTTTCATCAAGAAATGTGCAGGTTAACAGTTTTAAACCAAGAGCTTTGATGGTAAGAAACCAAAAGTTTGAAAATAACCTTGATCCTAAGTTAGAGGAAAGGTTTAGTGCTTTGAGAAGAAAGCAATCAATTCACGCCAATGGGCGAAACAGTTATCAGCATCAAAATCTCTTAAATGAAACAAATTTTCAAAATATTCAATATCAACAAGTTACTATTGTAGATAGATTCGGAAAACCCAAGACCGTGTGGGCCTGGGTTGACCAAACTAACTAAGTGATTGTTGAAATGCAGGTACGCCCAAGAAGACCTATCAACTCATGGTTCGTTGATAGTGGGTGTAGCCGGCATATGACAGGCAACCATGCCTTGCTTCAAGATTTCAAGCTGAAAAATGGTACACACGTTGCATTTGGAGGTGATGCCGGTGGTAAAATAACAGGAGAAGGAACCGTATCTGATAGTCACATGTATAGGTTGGACTCACCGGCTTGTCGGTGTTACTTTTGTATTATTAAATATAGGTTGTTGTTATGTTTTTGTATCTAGCGAACCTACGGGCGAATCTATAGATTCGCCCGAAGGTCTAGACTAGTCGTAGTCTATAGATCAGTTTTGTCGTCGGGCGAACCTGTTTGTGCCCGGCGAAGCTATAGTTCGCTCGATAGATTCGCGGATAAGCCCAACGAATCTATCAGCGAATCTGTAGCTGATCTATATATAGATTAGTTTGATTAGGGTTGAACTCGCTTGAAAAATAGCCTAGAATTGGGAGGTTACACATGTAAACAAAATCACTGCAATTCTATTGTGTTTGTATGAGTGTCGGAGGTGCTAGGAGCGTATATCATTCATCAATGTAGCGTGTTTACCTCTTTTGAGTTGTTTTGTTTGTGTCCCCTTTGAATCAAGTGTGTTTTGTTATCTCTTAATCATAATAGCACTGAAATCACGATCCGTCGCCCGGGTGTCTAGATTAGTGTGGTCAAAGAGATAAGTTTTGTCGCCGGGCGAACCTAATTGTGCCCAGCGAAGCTATTTGGTTCGCTAGATAGATTCGCTGCAGCGAATCTATCAGCGAACCTATAGCTGATATATATTCTAACCTTATCTCTTTGGTAAAGGGACTTTTGGCAAAATCTCAGCCAAAGTCCGTGTATCGTGTGTGTGTTTACCGGAGGTGCTAGGAGCATATGTTATCTATCTTTGTAGCTTATATACCTCCGGTTTGTTGTTTAATCTATTTATTGGGTTTGTTTGGGTTTCACAGACTTAATTGTTCAATTCAAGAGCGTTTTGTCCTTAAACAGTCATTATAGCACTGAAATTTCGATCAAGATGGACCAACAATATGGTATCAGAGCCTTAGTGCTCTTGATTGTTTCATCCTAGAGATTTTTGTGTTGATTTTGGGGTTTTTGGGTCAAAACACTACTTGGTTCATTTCGGGACTGTTTGTTGTGTTTTTGAGTTGGAATATGCTTGGGGTTTGTCGCTTTTGGTTATAGGAAGCTATTGAAACAAACGGATCTTAATTTGGTTGAGTTTTGAGGGTTTTCGAACTGTTTCCGTACTGTTTCAGGGTGGTTGAGCTACCAGCGAATCTATCTGTTCAACCAGCGAAACTGTCTGTTCTACCAGCGAACCTAATTCAAATTTTGTCCTGATTGGTTTGTGTTGTGGCCAGCGAATCTACAAAGATTTTGAACGAAAGTTCACCTGTTTGGTTCTGTGAGCGAGAGAACCTACGAGAGAATCTGCGAGAGAACCTACCAGAGAATCTGCCAGAGAACCTGCGAGAGAACCTACGAGCGAACCTACGGCGAGCGAGAGAACCTACGAGCGAGCGAGCGAATCTACGAGCGAATCTGTGAGCGAATCTACGAGCGAATCTGTGAGCGAATCTGCGAGAGAACCTACCAGAGAACCTAATTTTCCAAAAAAAAAAAAAAAAAAAAAAAAAAAAAAAAAAAAAAAAAAAAAAAGGGCCGGATCTTTATAAGTTTTATTTTTGGGCCAAAATTGATTGGAATGTGGGAGGCGAGGAGCATACAGAAAATATTCAGGAGGAAATGAATGTTATTGATATGCCTGATACTGATGTCGCTGATGTTGAGTCAAGTGAAGATGATGAAGCCGGATCTGAAGACGTGACAATTTCGTTGGCCGAGACTGAATCGAGGGCAGGAGCTTTCATTGAACATTTTAAAGCCTAAAGAAGACGGAGCTTAAACAGAAGACTTCCCCAGGTGAGGTCCAACCTAGGGGGAGTATTGATAGTCACATGTATAGGTTGGACTCACCGGCTTGTCGGTGTTACTTTTGTATTATTAAATATAGGTTGTTGTTATGTTTTTGTATCTAGCGAACCTACGGGCGAATCTATAGATTCGCCCGGAGGTCTAGACTAGTCGTAGTCTATAGATCAGTTTTGTCGTCGGGCGAACCTGTTTGTGCCCGGCGAAGCTATAGTTCGCTCGATAGATTCGCGGATAAGCCCAACGAATCTATCAGCGAATCTGTAGCTGATCTATATATAGATTAGTTTGATTAGGGTTGAACTCGCTTGAAAAATAGCCTAGAATTGGGAGGTTACACATGTAAACAAAATCACTGCAATTCTATTGTGTTTGTATGAGTGTCGGAGGTGCTAGGAGCGTATATCATTCATCAATGTAGCGTGTTTACCTCTTTTGAGTTGTTTTGTTTGTGTCCCCTTTGAATCAAGTGTGTTTTGTTATCTCTTAATCATAATAGCACTGAAATCACGATCCGGATGGACCAACAGTATCGAATGGGGTCATTAGTTTTGATAAAGTCAACTACTGTGCACAGTTGAACTTTAATTTACTAAGTGTATCTCAAATTTGTGATAAATCTTATTCAACTTTATTTGATGATTCTTTCTGTTATATAATCAAACCAGGTTTCAAGATTGACAATGAGTGGGTGGTGGTTAAAGCTCCAAGAGATCGTGATGTATACAAGCTTGATATGTCGCAGATTGATGCTGAAACCGAAACTACTTGTCTCATTGCACATGCTTCAAATGATGAGAGTCAGCTTTGGCATAGACGGCTGGGTCATTCAAACTTCAGAAACATGAATCGATTGGTGACTGGAAATCACGCTGTAGGAATACCATCGAAGAAGTTCTCTACAACTGATCTCTGTCCAGCATGTTTGAAAGGAAAACAGCACCGAATGTCTTTTAAGTCCAAGCCAGAAAACTCCATTTCAAAACCCTTGCAGATGCTACATATGGATCTTTTCGGACCAACAAATGTGCAAAGCATTGGAAACAAGTCTTACTGTTTTGTCATTATTGACGATTTCACTAGATTTTCTTGGGTTTATTTTTTGCATGTTAAATCTGAAACTGCTGAGTTGTTAAAAGAATTTATTATCAAAGTTGAAAATCAGGGTAATTGTAAAGTGAAAACTTTAAGAAGTGATAATGGAACAGAATTTAAGAACGCTAATGTTGATTTGTTTTGTGCAGAAAAAGGAATTGCTAGACAATTTAGTGCTCCAAGAACGCCTCAACAAAATGGGGTTGCGGAACGGAAAAACCGGACACTGATTGAAGCAGCAAGATCCATGCTTGCAGATGCCAAAATTCTTATCACATTCTGGGATGAAGCTATTGCTACTGCATGTTTTGTACAAAACAGAACATTACTGGTTCAGGATAAACAGAAAACATCTTATGAGTTGTTATTTGGAAGAAAACCGAATATTTCTTATTTGAAAGCATTTGGTTGTCCTGTATCGATTCTAAATTTAAATGATCATCTCGGGAAATTTGAGTCAAAATCTGACGATGGATTTTTCCTTGGTTATTCGTCTGTTTCTAAAGCTTATCGAGTTTTTAATAGCAAAACAAATACTGTTATTGAAACTATTAACGTAAAGTTTTTAGAAAATTCGTTTCCGTCAGTGGCGCATGGTCCCGAATGGTTATCTGATTTAGATTCGTTATCAAAATCTTTCAATTCTAACTTGTTTGATTTTTCCTGAAAAGCAAGGAAAGAATCAGGCGACTTGGGAAGCTTTAGTGACGATTCTGATAATGATGATGATGGCCATCTCAACTCTGAGTATCCGTTCATGTCATTTCATAATCCTGATCATGTCAAATCTAGTCAAGCTCCGGGTCCTTCTGGTTCTCAAGACGATCAAGAATCAAACAATGTTGAAGATGATGTGAATCCGCAAAGTTCTCCTAATGATGGTGGATCTGTTCAGAATCAACCATCATCAGATCCGAATGTTGAAGTTATTCCAGAATCATTTAATTACTTCATCAATTCACCGGATCAAGTCCCGAATTTCACTCCGCATACTTCTACCATACTACAAGATCTACCGAATCTGAATCAATCTAATCTAGAGAGTCAAGTGCAAGGTGATGATATTCCAACTCATCGAATTCACAAGAAACATCCTGTCTCTCAGATTATCGGGCCGTTGAACCAGAGAACTACAAGAAGGCAAACTGAGCAAGCAAACGTTTGTCTTTATTCATGTTTTCTTTCTTAAGTGGTGCCGAAGAACATTTCAGAAGCGTTACAAGATAATAGTTGGATTGAAGCCATGCAAGAGGAGTTACTTCAATTTCGCAAACAAGAAGTTTGGAAATTAGTGGACTTACCTGAAGGAGAGAATGCGATTGGTACAAGATGGTTGTACAAAAACAAGCCAGACGAACGTGGTATTGTTGTGAGAAACAAAGCGAGACTCATTGCACAGGGATATACTCAAGAAGAAGGCATTGATTATGAAGAGGTGTTCGCTCCGGTCGCAAGACTTGAAGCCATACACGTTTTTCTTGCATATGCTTCCTTCATGAAGTTTAAAGTATTCCAAATGGACGTTAAAGGCGCTTTTCTGTATGGACCGATTACAGATGACGTATATGTCAGAAAACCTCCGGATTTTGAAGATCCTGACTATCCTCATCGCGTATACAAGTTGAGTAAAGCTCTATATGGTCTACACCAAGCTCCGAGAATCTGGTATGAGACATTATCCAAGCATTTACTAGAACATGGATTCACAAGAGGACAGATTGATCCAACTTTGTTTATGAAGAGGGAGAATGAAGAACTCTTATGTGTTCAAGTTTATGTGGACGATATTATCTTCGGATCAACCAGTGCGTCAATGTGCAAAGAATTTGAGGAAATCATGAAGTGTAGATTCCAGATGAGTTCAATGGGGGAGATTAACTTCTTTCTTGGATTACAAGTGAAACAATCAGCTGACGGAATTTTCATCAATCAATCAAAATTTGTTGAGAAGTTGTTGAAGAAGTTCAAGATGCAAGATTGTCAGACAATTCGAACTCCATCTGATGTGAACTCCAAGATACAGCCGGATCCAAAAGGCAAATCCATGGATCAAACACTATACAGATCGATGATTGGTTCACTGATGTATCTTACTGCATCAAGGCCAGACATTATGGATGATGTATGTGTGTGCGCAAGATATCAGTCTGATCCGAAAGAGTCGCACCTGGTTGCTGTTAAACGTATTTTCAGATACCTTAAAGGGAAACCGAATCTTGGGTTATGGTATCCTTATGAAGGCAATTTTGAATTATATAGTTATTCTGATAGTGACTTTGGTGGTTGTGCTCTTGACAGGAAATCGACTACTGGTGGATGTCAATTTCTGGGTCCTAGACTTGTCTCTTGGCAATGCAAGAAGCAGACCAACGTTTCTGTATCCACAGCTGAAGCAGAGTATATCGCTGCATCTGCAGGATGTTCTCAAGTTTTGTGGTTAGAAAACCAATTGCTTGACTACGGGTTTAACTTTCTAAAAACTCCTATTTACATAGACAATACTGCTGCTATGTTCATTACTGCTAATCCTGTTCAACACTCAAAAACCAAACATATCGAAATTCGATATCACTTTTTAAGAGACAACTCTGAAAAAGGTTTAATAATTTTGATTAAAGTTCATACCGACAAACAACTGGCAGATCTTTTCACAAAATCCTTTTTCTCAGGACGGTTTGAATTCTTAATTCAATCCATAGGATTAATCAATCATGATTGATTCTATTTTTCGTAAAAACAAACAAAAATCAGAAAATATAAAAGCCAAAAATATAATAAGTTGATGTCAAGTATTGATTCCTTTGTCTTTTATTTTATGTTTTGCATTGTGTGTGTGCATGAAAAAGAAAAGCAAAAACAAAATATAAAAGCAAAAAGAAAAGAAAATATCATGTCATAAGAATCTATATTGCAAAAAGTGAGAAATGATAGTTACACTAGACATTATTTGTTACATCATTTTTAATTGATGTGCTAGACAGCTCAGGCAATTAGACTGAAAGAGTAAGTTGATTGTTGACAAACAGAAATTTAATCATCTTTGTGTTAAGTTCCATTGTTATACATGTCTAGATATATATCTTTTGATACATTGCGTGTGATGATAGTTGTGCATGATCGGGTAACGATGTAGTCTATTCAGTGTGATGAACCGCATCGTGAGCTTCTTTGTTGTGGTACCCACAGACCTGAAGTCTCACACGAAGTCTCTTTTGAGCTTCAAGGTGCAGCAAAAGATTCCCAAAGATGGAACGAAAAGAGTCCCAAATGTGGACCGTCACCAAACAAATTCCAAAAAGGAATTCAGAAGATTCCCAAGGGGAACGATAGGAAAGAAAAATTCCCAAAGATGGAATTAAAAAGAAGTCCAAAGTGGACCAAATCCAAATACAACCCAGATTCCACACTGTGTATGACTGTAAGTGACCGGGTTTTGTGCAATATGCATTCAGGTAGTGATTGATAAGGAAATATGTTTACATATGTATACATGTGGGTCACGTAAGTCATTCTAATCGAACCTTAAATATCATCATGATACTGAAAAAGTAAGTGTGTCAACTCGAGCTAATTGGTATGTTTTCATATCATCACTCAATCAAGCATAAGTCAAATGTCTATTCAAAACTTGCAAAACATGTTCAGATAATGTGTGGTATGATCTCACTGTGATATTTTGATTCATTGCATTGCATATGTCTTTATCTTAATGTGTGTGCTTTGTGTGTGCAGGCGTATGGAATCTTTATTGACACATCGACATCCTTGTTAAACTTAAAAATTTCAAGAAATTTCAAGTTTAGGGGGAGAATAAATTGAAGAAAAATATCTACAAAATTCCAAAAATATTTTTAAATAAGGTTTTTGAATGAACAAGATTATGTGGTGTGAAAAGCAATGGTATTGGATATGTTAAAAACAAACCCAAGGTCTTGTAATGTGTTTTTAGAAATTGCTTCGGGATATAAAAATGTTGGTTGTGCAAAAACAAAATCATTTTTGAAAAAGAAAAAGGATTTTAATGAATTAAATTTGTTGCCCTAAAATGTTGTTGATAATTAATATGACAATTTCTTTTTAAGGATATCTTGTCTAATTAATGTGTCGAGAATGTTTGCAGGTGCAATAAATGCAGTTGAATAAGTCAACAGACGAGAAAAATTGAAGAAAATTGATCAAGTGTTGCCGGGTAATGAACACACTGTTCAGCCGGGCAAGAATATCATAACACTATTTTGCCGGGTAATGAACACACTGTTCAGCCGGGTAAAAGTTGTGAGTCTGATATGAGTCGGGTGATTGAGAAAAAGAAGTGAAGCCGGGTGAAGATATTATGACTACTGTACAGCCGGGCAATGAACATGTCAAATATAGCCGGGTGAAGGTCATAGATATCAACCGGGTGACAAGTTGTGTTACTATACAGCCGGGTGAAGATATGTTGTCATTATACAGCCGGGTAAAAGAAATCTTTTCTTGCCGTGTAAGTGTATAACACTGTGTTGCCGGGTAATAGTGGAAGCAACTGTGTTGCCGGGTAATGAAGAAAGCATGCCGTGTGAAGAAGAAAGCATGCCGGGTAATGGTGAAAGCAACTGTGTTGCCGGGTGATGAAGAAAGAATGTCGGGTGATGTTTTGAAGACTACTATACTGCCGGGTGATAAATAAAACCCATCAGGTGTAGTTGTTCCTAACCTTTACCCGTCACTACAGTGACTTACCCGTCACTACAGTGACTTACCCGTCACTACAGTGTTTGACCGGTCAAGTGTTTTTCACATGTTTGAGACTTGCCTCATGTACTTGACCCGTCACAACAGTACATGACACGGATCTACAGTGCATGACCCGTCAAGGCTTATTGGGCTTTTGTGCTTGCCCGTCCCAAGTTGTTGACCCGGCACCTCAAAGTTTGACCTAATTTTTAATCACATAAAAACCCGCCTCTTCACAAACACTTATCATTTTTCACTCACACATTCAAGCAAACACTCTGTACCTAAATCCTTTGATTATCATATTCAATAGTTTGTTCTATAACAAGTCTGATCGATTGAATAAGGTATTGTTTATGTGTTTTGATCTTGATAAACCTGCAAATCGACCGATAAAATGAAAAACGATGATGAACAGTGTTTTTGATCATTGAATCGACACTTTGATTGTGTGTGTTAAAACCAAAATCGAATGTTGTTTTAAGTGTAAAATCTGTCGATTATCAACAATCAATCACTCATTTGCACCAAACTACCTTAAAACCAACTGAATCAATCAAAATTGTTCATAACTGTCAAAACCGCCATTGATGAACCTTGAAAGTTCTTAAGTGTTAACTTCAAACTGACAAAATATGTGTTAAAAGTAACAAATCCTTGTTAAAACTGAACTAAAACATGTTAAACAACTTCATCATATAAATTTCAAATTTATGCTCTTAAGTGATAAACTGTTGTATTGAAAAATGTTGTATAATCATTAAATTTCAAAGTTGTTTTGATCAAAATGATGAAAATCAGTTTGTTAGATCAATTTAGGATTAAAATGTTTATGTGAATGTTTTACTTTGTAACTTTTGTTCAAACACTTATGAAAATTTGAATTTATCAATGAAGGATCTAACACATTTGTCTTGTTTGTGTGTTTGTTTTGTTTTTAACAGATGGAGAATGTAAAGTTTGAACCTAAGCACAATCTAGTGGCATGTTTGGATGAATCTATCCCTGAAACTGAAGGTTACAGAGATATGATCAGATTCATAAAGAGGACAAAATATGTGTATGCTATGTGTGCCAAACCGGTCATATATGCAAGATTGATAAAGAGTTTTTGGAGAACAGCTGAGGTGATCAGAAATGAGGATGGAGTAGCTGTTGTTCGAGGAAATATCACTAGAGAATTAGTGTTGACAGTTTCTGAAGAAGCAATCAGAACTGCATTGAGGATTGATGAGGATGAAGTAGGAATGAATGATGAATTGACCATGGCTGAGTGTCAATCGTGCTTTGTTAATATGGGACATCCTCCTGCATTTCCAAAGTCACAATTTTATAGAGCAAGATTGGGGAAGAAGTGGAAGTTACTATGTTATGTTGTTCAACAATGCATGTCAAGGAGGAGTGCAGGCTTTGACAACTTCCCATCTGATATAGCATCTCCAATTGTTGCTATAGCTGAAAACAAACCATTTAACATGTCAAGATGGATCATGAATGGGTTTGTGTTTAATCTAGTTAAGGGGAAAAGATTCAAGTTTCTCATGTACCCGAGATTCTTGCAGCTGATGTTAAATGTTGCTTATCCAATCATCAGAGAAGAAGGTGTGGTTGGAGGAATATTATATACTGAGGACATGAACGATTTATCTTACAGGAAGATGAGCATCGGGAATGTGCCTAGTGTTGAGCTATTTGACTATATAAGAGATATAGCAAATAATGAAGAAGATGTTGACGGAGTTTATCATCATATTTCACAAGGGGAGATTGTAAATCCGCACGACCTTGTTGATGAGGTGCCTGACAATTTATTGGATGATGATGAGTATGATGCTCGTCATGCAGAAAATGAAGAGGATGAATCTGAGGATGATGGAAATGATGATAGTGATAGTGATGGTGAAGAAGATGATGATAATGAAGATGACGGTGGTAATGATGATGGTAATGATGGTGCTGAATCTGTTTCAGAGGAGGCCGAAAATATTGAGATTACTGAACCATTAGAATTGGAGACAGAAAATGTTGAAGTTATTGAACCTGTCTTGATTGAAGAACCTGTTGAGGTTGGTTGTGTTGAAAGAGATGTGGTTGTTGAAGTTGCAAAGCCAATCACAAAACAGTATGTTAGATCTCGAAGATCTAAATCTGTTGTGGAGAAAGTGTTAAGTGAGCCTGAACAGATAGATGTAGTTCAGATTGCTCAGGAAGTAATTGACGAGGTTGAAACTATTGCACAGATAGTTGATGAAGCTGATGCTGGCATTACTAATCCTATCTCTGTTGATATACCCACCACATCATCCCCTCCTGCTGAAAATATTGAACAAGTTTTGGAGTCTTCGCCAAAAGTTGTGTCAAGTGTTGATGAAAATGAGGATAAGAAAAAGATTGTTGAGTTAGAAGAGATGGTGGAAAAACTTGTAGCTGCGAATGAACTGTTGAAAGCTTCAAATGATAGGAAAAAGAAAAGACTTAAAGAGTTTTGGGCTACTCACAATCAAAATCTGGAAACTTTCAAAGCTTTGGATACTGATCATCTTAAATTGAAGATTGAACATGATGAGTTGAAGGTTGAGTATGCAAAGTTGAAGGAGGAACATGAGAATTTGAAATATGATCACAAAGAGTTGAAGGCTGAATGCAATACTCTTGAGGCTGAAAAAGAGATGTTGGAGAAATGGTTGGAAGAAACTCGACCGAAGAAATCTGGATCTTCATCTGATAAAGATTTTTCAGACGAAGTTATGGAAATAACTGAACCTTCTCAAGAAGCAAAGGTATACTATACTCGAGCACGTGGTACAACCAATGTGGGTATAAGGGTGGAATCTCCAATAGTTATTCCCGATGAAGCTGTTTCTGAAACTGTCATTTATGACAAGGCTGAGGGAAAAAGGAAGTTAGATGCTGTGCCAGAAATCACTGAAGACACATATGTTTCAAAGAAGGCAAAACTGGATGAAACAGTGCAGATTGAGCCGATTCAATCTGTAGCTGTAGTTGAAAGGGCTGAGATAGTTAAGGTTGTTGAGGAGACTGTGACTAATGCTGAAGTTGATAAATCAGTTCAGATTGAGCCGATTCAATCTGAAACTGTTGAAGTTGAAGAAGTGCCTGAAACTGTCACAGTAGAAACAAGTCAGTTTGAGCCGGTTCAAACTGACAATGCACCAATGATTGAGGCATTAGATGATTTGGATGATATAGATTTTACAGAGTCTGAACCAGAAGCTGAACCAGAAAATAATCCAGATCATGAGATTCCAGAGGACTTAGCTGAAAGATTTGCTTATCTTGAGAAGATGAAGTATAATCCAGTGTTTTTGAATGGGCTGACAGTAAGTCAAATCAATGAAGAATATGAAAAGTGTTTGATAGCTCAAGACAAAGTTGTTGCTGATGAAAAAGATTTTATTATTGAAATGGGTGAGTGGACTCCATTGCAAGAAAGTTTGAACATTGAAGACTTACCTCCGACTGAACTGTATCATCAAAATCCTGAAGAGATGTCTAGCAGGAACATGCGAGATTGGTTGAGCTCAAGGAATTATCCATATAAGACTTTGAAGAGATTGAAATCTGAGTCGCTGAGGAAAATTGTTGTTAGTTTCATGAAGACGGAGAAAATGTACAATCGTATGTTTTATTTGGACTACAACAACCCTCAATACTACGAGCTGACCAAAAGATATAAAGTTCTCGGACCTGAAGAAATACCGGTGATTACATTACCAGAGAATGCGCACAAGAAAAGGCATGAATTGATAGACATGTTTCCAAGTGAAGTTAAGTCATACAACATACCTATGGATGTACGTGAATCATGGCATAAATCAGCCACAGCAGGTGACGTTGTGAGGTCACTGCTGAGCAAGGGTCAGTCGATTGCTGAACTTCTTGATTCAATGATCGTACCGGAAAAATCCAAGAAGGTGAAGATTATTGCGTGGAAATATGACGAGGTGTTCGATGCATTTATGATTAAAAGAGTTAAAGGTTTATGTGACGTATACCATTATTACTCTAGCATTTTTAAGTTGGAAGTTCAAGATCTAAAAGAATTGCACAAACTTAGAGTGATAAATCACACGCATGCTGAGCGTGGTGATAAATGTGCAATGCTGCTGGATGCCGGGATAGCCAGATCACCAAAATATTTAGACTTCAGAGGTCAACAAGAAGATAGTGCTTATGTGCAAGCGAAGAAAGAAAGAAAGAAAAAGAAGTTGGTTGTTAGTGAGGATATGTACTTGGAGGAATTTTCTGATGAGTATTTTGATAAGGTAACCAATCTGGGACTGAAAGTGATTGATGGTTCTCAAATGACAAAGCCAATACTTAGAGTTTTCTACAATCAAGAAACATTTGAGTTGAAGCTTGTTCGAAATTTGGACGATTGGGATAAAGATATGATTACTTTATTCAGTACCTTTGAGCTGAAACTGCTACATCCATCCTATATCGATTTTCTGAGAAGTTGCAGAATGGAGAAATGCAAAGATAAACTGGCTGAAGCTGATCGAAAACTGTTTGTGGTGATGATAGAAGTGATAGCAGCTGCATCAGAAAAGATTCGAGTACGGATGGCATTGCTCAATTCTAATCTTGTGAGGGTTGACATTCCGGAGATAGAATTTATGAGGATTACTGCGAAGGGTACTTTGGAGGTCCAAGTCAAAGGGAAGGAGATGCCTTATGAATTTTATGCTAATATTGATTTTGCAGGTTTAAATCTTGATTCTCTAAGACGCATGAATGCCTGCCCAATCCTTACTAACGAGTCAAAGCCGAGACAAGCAAAGATAGCAGAAAAGTTCAAATCTTGTATAGAAGAAGCACTGAAGGAACAAGAAGAGTTTAAAGGAAAAGAGTTGCTGGATATCAAAGAAGAACCAGAAGATTGGTGAAAGAGATTGAAGCTGAAAAAGACGAAAGCTGTTGAAGTTTTTGCTGAAGATTCAAAGATAAATCTTAGGGGGAGTACTGTTAGGGCTATTTCCTAGTTAAGATTTACTTTGTATTTGTTTATATGTTTATGTATAGTTTAGGGTGTATTTTGTTATATTCCTTAAACTTGTAATTGTTGCTTTAAAGCATGTAGTGAGAGAGTGTGAGGAGGGAGGCTAGATCACTATTCACGTAAGAGAGAGAACTTAGTGTGTGTGATTTATTTTCTCCTGCACTTGTATTACAAATCTGCTTTGATCATCAATATACAAAGAGAATTATTAGTATGAATTGTGTTAATGATTAAACTGTGTTTGTGTATATGTTATTCTGATCATTGAGCGATATTAACGATCCAATTGAACCTATCAAAAAGCATGTTGGTAAAAAGTACGAAACCTCACAAATCCTAACAACACATTATAATACCGTACGTAAAATAAAAATACTCCATAATAAACCTAATGAATTCATCCGAGTCCTTTGAACATCGTACGACAACTTAGGACATCATACGGCTCTGTATGCACATTAGCACCTTGAAAAGCACGTTAGTATAATATTGGACACCTTACAACTCCTAACAAAACTGAACAAAACCTTAAAACTCCATAATAAACCTAATGAATTTGTCCAAGTCCTTTGAACATCGTAGGACAACTCAGGACATGTTACGACTCACTATGCGACATTAGCAACATGAAAAGCACGTTAGAATAATTAAGGACGCATTAGAACTCCTAAGAACATCTTACATCACCGTACGAAACTTTAAAACTCCATAATACACCTAATGAATTCGTCCAAGTCCTTTGAACGTCATACGTCAACTTAAGACATCTTACGACTCTTTATGCCATATTAACACTTTGAAAAGCATGTTAGCATAATGTTTGAATCTTTGAAACTCCTAACAACACTGTACGAAATTATAAAACTCCAAAAAAAACCTAATGAATTCCTCCGAGTGATTTAAAGATCGTACGAAAACTTAGAATATCTTACGACTCTGTATGTCACATTAGCAACTTGAAAAGCATGTGGGTAAAAAGTACGAAACCTCATAAATCCTAACAACACATTTGTTAGGGCTCGTTTCTATTTAAAGATTTACTTTGTACTTTGTTTATTCATATTTGTATAGTTTAGGGTTAATTTTGTATTTTCCCTAAAGTGTTGATGCATAAAGCATGTTATGAGAGAATGTTAGAGAGAGAGTCTAGATCACAATTACAAGCTAGAGAGAGAATTGTGTGTGTGTGATTTGTATTCTCCTGCACATTTGTACTACAACTTTTATGCTTTGATCATCAATACAAGAGAATTATTAGTAATGGACTGTGTTGCTGATTGAATTGTGTTTGTGTACTTAGATTGTTCTGATTTGCATCAATATCGATCCAATTGAACCTATCAATTGGTATCAGAGCTGTTGGTACTGTGTGTGTTCTTCGCTATTCATCAAGCAAAAACACATCAATATTGCTCAAATCATGATCTAAATGATCTGTTGCTGTTTTTTAGTTGTGATTCATCATCGCAATCACTTCTAATTCACAACAATTGTGCCAATTGTGATAAATTTGACTTAGACAAAATTTTTGGACTTAGATTTGTTAACAAATAGGTCCTGTGCAGCCGTGTGAAGGCGATTTTGTCTAGACGGGTGAAGAATTTGCAAGAAAAAGGTTGTACTGTTCAACCGGATCAAAGAACTGTTGTGCCGGGTGATGAACTGTTCAGCCGGGTGATTAACATTTCAGCCGGGTGATTGACAACTTTTTAGCCGGGTAAACTATATTTCTGCCGTGTGATCAACTGTTCAGCCGGGTAAACCTTTCTGCCGTATCAAGTTCTAGCCGGGTCAAGTTTCAGCCGTGTGAAGTTTTTACTGTTCAGCCGTGTAACTGTTCTGCCGGGTAACTCTATCTGCCGGGTGAAGATTGCAAGTGTTGAATATTGACAACTGTTGAGCCGTGTCACTGTTTAGACGGGTGAAGAAAATTCTCAGCCGGGTGAAGAAGAAAAGTCACTGTTCAGCCGGGTGAAGAAGAAATTTTCACTGTTCAGCCGTGTGACTCATTTTCAGTTGTTTCAAACCTTGTTATCTTATCTTGTCATTATTTACTTGCTTTTAGTTTAACTCTAAATTGTTTTCTTCTCAAAAAATCATCAAAAACACAAAAATATTTTCTTTAAATTGTTAAAAATGGCACCTAATGATGATTCTGATAATCGTGTTCCTAGATTGGTTAATCGTGCAGATTTCAAGAACTGGACAATCAGATTGAAGCATCATCTATGCTCCATTGACAATGATCTATGGAAGTCAATTGATAAAGGTCCTCACATTCCTACTCAGACTGCTCCTGATAGTGCAAGCACCTACACCAAAGACTACACTAAACCTTATCCTGAAGATAATCTATCAGCAAAACACTTACGAAAGGTCAAGAATGATAGTAAGGCTTATTCTTTGATGTGCAAAGGTCTGCCACTTCAAGTGTTGTTGAGATTGGATGCTTATCAAACTGGCTACACATTGTTCAAAGCATTGAAATCAGTCTGTGAAGGAGGAGAACAGTTGAGAAGTCTCAAGAAGCAGAAATTAAAGAGACAATTGGAATTGTTTGAACATATTGTTGGAGAATCTGTGCACCAGATGATGAATAGATTTGTTCATCTGACTACTGAAATGACAAATGTTGGTGCAAAGACAGATCTTCAAGATTTGAATGACAGATTGTTGTGTGCTCTTCCATCTTCATGGAAACAGACTGTGACTCTACTGAAGCATATAGAAAATTTTCCAATGGACTTAGATCTGCTCATTGCAAAGATAGAAGAAGTTGAGATTGATGAAAGTTCGAGAAATACTGACAGATCAGGTTCCTATGCTCAGTATAAGTTCGTTGTGAATCCTTCAAACACAGTGGAGAATGCTTTTCTTGCACAATATACTGCAAAAACTGATGATGAGGGTGATTTATTTGTTGGTGCAAGCTTTTATACTGATTCGTCATACATTTCAAACTCACCAACATATTCTCAACCTCAATCTCCGCCAAGAGCTCAAGTTCAAAGTCAGAATGCGAAAAATCAATCTGAAAATCAAAGTTCTACAGTTCAAGCCAAAGTAAAAGATGTGATGAACATCTTGTTACAAGATGATGAGACTAAGAATGCATTTACTGCTTTCATGGCAAGTTTTCAAGCATATCAAGGAAGTCATCTGTCTCAGATGGATGTTTTGCTTCAAGATCTATTTGAAATGGATCCTGATGATGTTGAGGAAATGGATTTAAATTGGCAAATGGTGATGGTTGCATATCGAACTCAGAAACATGCATATGTAAACCGAAGCTACAAGCCACATGCAAACAAGACAGTTGGTTTTGACAAGTCAAAGGCCAGATGTTTCAACTGTAACTGTTATGGTCATTTTTCTAGGGAATGCAAGCCTCCTAAGAATCAGAACTACAATGATCAAGCTGGTTCAAGTGGACAGAATCAATGTCAAAGTCAGAACTCGCAACAGTCTTCAAGCTACCAAAGCAGAAATCAATGTTTCATGCAAAAGCCATATCAAAGTCTTCCAATGCCAGAACTGAAAGATGAAGGCAAGAAGCCAGAAGATCAGAACAAAGCACTGGTGGTTAGTGTGAAAGATGGATATGATTGGAGTGCTTATGCGGAATAGTTTACATCTGATCTTACATCAAGTTTGGCATTGGTATGTGAAATTGAAGAAGATTGGTCTGAAGAAGGGGATGATCAACTGATTAAAGCTGTGAGTGAAGATTCTGAAGAGTATGATTGGAGTGCAAAGGCAGCTCCTGTTGAAGAATCTGAACCAGAAGTTGCGCTTATGGCTACATCTAACGAGTCTTCATCATCTGTTGAACAACCAAAGGTTAGTACCGAACTACCCCCTAACTATGTTCCTTTGCCTGATGATGTTAAATGTAGGTTATGTTCTGAACAATGCATTAAACAAGTGGAACATTATCGAACTCATTCTTTTAAAATTGGTGACAAATTAAGCAAACATGAAAAAATTTATGAACAACTTAAAATTGATCACAAAATTGCTGATGAGAAGATATTGTCACTTAAAGAATCATGGAACAAAACCTTAAAGGAATTGGAACTGGTAACCAAACAACTTGAAGAAATGACAAAGAATTTTGAACAAGAAAAGGTTGCTCATGCAGTCACACAAGTTGAATTAACAAAGGTAAAAAGTTGTAAAACAATGGTGAGACAACTTGTAAGTGAAAGAGGTAACAAAAGCAAACTAGGATTGGGTTTCACTCATGAACCAGTGCCTAAATGAATCACAAATACTTTACCTGAAAACTTCAATGAATTTGATCATTCACCTGAAAATGAACAAAGATTCAAAGAAATTCAAAGAAGTAAATCTGAATCCGAAGGATCTGAAGTGTTGATTGAAAGCTTGAAAGAAGAGGATGTTGTGACAGTTGAGGCTGATGATGAAGCTAGCAACAAATCTGATCCTATTTTGATTCAACTTGTTGAATATCCTGAACTGAATCCCAAGCCAGAAGAAAAGGTGAAGGATGAAGCTGAATTTTCAGGATACAATGATCCAGAATACATCAAGTGGAAGAATGAGCAAAAGGCGATTGTTGCTGATCAACTGATCAAGAAGAAACTAGTGAAGAAGACTGAAGTTTCAAATGCAAAGGTGCAGAAATCGAAATTAACAAACAATCAATCTGAAACAAAACAGTCAAAAGGTAAAAGTGTCATAACATCAAATGACAAATCCAAAGCTCAAACTGTTAAAATTAACAATGTCAAACCTGTGAAAAAGAAAGTGTCAAAAGGTAAAACAATCAAGTTTGTGTCTGCAGGAACATTCGATATGAACGGGTCTTATGGTAACCAAATCAATTCTTCAATCAAATCTAACTCTGGTCTGAAAACAGGTTCAGGTCCTAAGACTTCAGCTGTCAATGATAAAAGATTTGAATCAAAGAAGGTAACCAAACAAGATGGTTTAAAATCAAACCAAGTTCCCAAGCAAGCAAAATCACAAACAAAATCGTCACAAAAGATTGTTGTTAACTTAAAACCGAACAAAATTGATAATGAATCACGAGTGGGTTAAACATCATAAGTTAACAATCGGCTCTTTAGGATTAGCAAGAAACATTGTGAGATTTGTGATCGTTATAATCATGTTACTGCTGAATGTTTCTTTAACAGGTACTGCAATTACTGTGGCAAAAGAAATCATTCTTCAGAAGAATGTTTTTATAACAAATTCTGTGATATCTGTGAACGGAGAAATCATGACACCGCAGATTGTTTCTTTCGGAAAAACTCATCAAGAGAAATGACTCCTTTTTCGAATTTGCAAAGAAATCAATCTTTTGGTTTTCAAAAATTTAACCAAAGTCATTCTCTTGATTTGAGAACTTTCAAACGAAACAATTCTGGTTTTAATGACTTTTCATCAAGAAATGTGCAGGTTAACAGCTTTAAGCCGAGAGCTTTGATGGTGAGAAATCAGAAATTTGAAAATAACCTTTATCCTAAGTTAGAGGAAAGGTTCATTGCTTTAGGAAGAAAGCAAACAAATCAAGCCGTTGGGCGAAACAGTTTTCAACCAAATCTCTCAAATGAAACAAATTTTCAAAATCTACATTATCAACAAGTTACTGTTACAGATAGATTCGGAAAACCCAAGACCATGTGGGCCTGGGTTGACCAAACTAACTAGATAAATGTTGAAATGCAGGTACGCCCTCGAAGACCTATCAACTCTTGGTTTGTTGATAGTGGGTGTAGCCGGCATATGTCAGGCAATCATGCCTTGCTTCAAGATTTTAAGCTAAAGAATGGTACACATGTTGCATTTGGAGGAGATGTTGGTGGAAAGATTACTAGAGAAGGAACCGTGTCAAATGGGGTTATTAGCTTTGATAAAGTCAACTACTATGCACAGTTGAACTTTAATTTGCTAAGTGTATCTCAAATTTGTGACAAATCATATTCAACATTATTTGATGATTCTTTCTGTTACATATTAAACCAGATTTCAAGATAGACAATGAATGGGTGGTGGTTAAAGCTCCAAGAGATCGTGATGTATACAAGCTTGATATGTCGCAGATTGATGCTGAAACCGAAACCACATGTCTCATTGCGCATGCATCAAATGATGAGAGTCAGCTTTGGCATAGACGGCTGGGCCATTCAAACTTCAGAAACATGAACCGACTGGTGACTGGAAATCACGCTGTGGGAATACCTTCAAAGAAATTCTCAACAACTGATCTCTGCCCAACATGTTTGAAAGGAAAACAGCACAGAATGTCTTTTAAGTCCAAGCAAGAACACTCTATTTCAAAACCCTTACAGATGTTACACATGGATCTTTTAGGACCAACAAATTTTCAAAGCATCGGAAAGAAGTCTTATTGTTTTGTCATCATTGATGATTTCACTAGATTTTCTTGGGTTTATTTCTTGCATGTTAAATCTGAAACTGCTGAGGTGTTAAAAGAATTTATTATCAAAGTTGAAAATCAATTGGATTGTAAAGTAAAAATCTTGAGAAGTGATAATGGAACCGAGTTTAAAAACTCTAATGTTGATTTGTTTTGTGCAGAAAAAGGAATTTCGCGCCAATTTAGTGCTCCAAGAACTCCACAACAGAACGGAGTTGCAGAACGGAAAAATCGGACACTGATTGAAGCAGCAAGATCCATGCTCGAAGATGCCAAAATCCCTATCACATTCTGGGACGAAGCTATTGCTACTGCCTGCTTTGTACAAAACAGGACATTATTGGTTCAGGATAAAAATAAAACGTCTTATGAGTTACTTTTTGGAAGAAAACCGAATATTTCTTACTTGAAAGCATTTGGTTGTCCTGTATCGATTCTAAATTTGAGTGATCATCTCGGTAAAGTTGAGTCAAAATCTGACGATGGATTTTTTCTTGGTTACTCTTCGGTTTCAAAAGCTTATCGAGTTTTTAATAGCAAAACAAACACTGTTATTGAAACTATTAACGTAAAGTTTTTAGAAAATTTGTTTCCGTCAGTGGCTCATGGTCCCGAATGGTTATTTGATTTAGATTCGTTATCAAAATCTTTCAATTCTAACTTATTTGATTTTTCAGGAAAATCAAGAAAAGAATCAGGAGACTTGGGATGTTTCAGTGATGATTCTGATAATGACGATGATGACAATCTCAATTCTGAGTATCCGTTTGTGTCATTTCATAATCTTGATAATGGTGTATCCAATCAAGCTCCGAGTCCATCTGGTTCTCAAGAAGATCAAGAATTAAACATTCTTGTTGATGATGTGAATCCGCAAAATTCTCCTAATGATGGTGGATCTGTTCAAAATCAACCATCTTCAGATCCGAATGTTGAAGTCGTTCCAGAATCATTTGACTACTTCATCAATTCACCAGAACAAGTTCCTAATTTCACTCCGCATGCTTCTACAATTCTACAAGATCTACCGAATCTGAATCAGTCTAATCTGGAGACGCAAGTACAAGGTGATCATATTCCAACTCATCGAGTTCATAGGAATCATCCTCTTTCTCAGATTATAGGGCCTTTGAATCAGAGAACTATGAGAAGTCAGACCGAACATGCAAACATTTGTCTTTATTCATGTTTTCTTTCTCAAGTGGTGCCAAAGAACATTTCAGAAGCGTTACAAGATAACAGTTGGATTGAAGCCATGCAAGAGGAATTACTTCAATTTCGCAAACAAGAGGTTTGGAAATTAGTGGACTTACCTGAAGGAGAAAATGCGATTGGTACAAGATGGTTGTACAAGAACAAGCTCCAAGAATTTGGTCCAAGAATTTGGTACGAGACGTTATCTAAACATCTGCTGGAACATGGTTTTACAAGAGGTCAGATTGATCCAACTTTATCTATGAAGCGGGAAAATGAAGATCTTTTATGTGTTCAAGTGTATGTGGATGATATCATCTTTGGATCAACAAGTCCGTACATGTGCAAAGAGTTTGAAGAGATTATGAAATCAAGATTTCACATGAGTTCGATGGGGGAGATTAATTTCTTTCTCGGATTGCAAGTAAAACAGTCCGCTGAAGGAATTTTTATCAACAAATCAAAGTTTGTTGAAAAGTTGCTGAAAAAGTTCAAGATGCAGGATTGTCAGACTATTCGAACTCCATCTGATGTGAATTGCAAGATACAGCCGGATCCAAAAGGCAAATCCGTTGATCAAATACTGTACAGATCAATGATTGGTTCACTGATGTACCTTACTGCATCAAGACCAGACATTATGTATGCTGTATGTGTGTGTGCCAGATATCAGTCTGATCCAAAAGAGTCGCACCTTGTTGTTGTTAAACGTATTTTCAGATACCTTAAAGGGAAACCGAATCTCGGGTTATGGTATCTTTATGAAGGCAATTTTGAATTATATAGTTATTCTGATAGTGACTTTGGTGGGTGTGCTCTTGACAGGAAATCGACTACGGGTGGATGTCAATTTCTGGGTCCTAGACTTGTTTCTTGGCAATGCAAAAAGCAGACCAACGTTTCTGTATCCACAGCTGAAGTAGAGTATATCGCTGCATCTGCAGGATGTTCTCAAGTTTTGTGGTTACAAAACCAATTGCTTGACTACGGGTTTAACTTTCTCAAAACTCCTATTTACATAGACAATACTGCTGCTATGTTCATTACTGCTAATCCTGTTCAACACTCAAAAACCAAACATATCGAAATTCGATATCACTTTCTCAGAGACGACTCTGAAAAAGGTTTAATAATTTTGATTAAAGTTCATACCGACAAAAAACTGGCAGATCTTTTCACAAAATCTTTTTTGTCAGGACGGTTTGAATTCTTAATTCAATCCATAGGGTAAATCAACCATGATTAATTCAAATTTTTGAAAAATCAAACAAAAATCAGAATATATAAAATCCAAAAATAGAATAAGTCGATGTCATATATTGATTCCTTTGCCTTTTATTTTCTTGTTTTTGCATTGTGAGTGTGCATGAAAAAGAAAACAAATAAAAAGAATATAAAAAGAAAAAAGAAAAGAAATTATCATGTCATAAGAATCTATATTGCAAAAAGTGAGAAATGAGAGTTACACTAGACATTATTTGTTTCATCATTTTATATAATAAAGACTGATGAATGTTAGTTGATGTGCGAGACAGCTCAGGCAATTAGACTGAAAAAGTAAGTTCATTGTTGACAAATCTAAACTTAACGATCTTTGTTTTAAGTTCCTTTGCTATATATGTCGAAATATATATCTTTGGATGCATTGCTTGTGATGATAGTTGTTCATAATCGGGTAACGATGCAGTCTATTCAGTGTGATGAACTGCATCGTGAGCTTCTTTGTTGTGGTATCCACAGACTTGAAGTCTCACATGAAGACTCTTTTGAGCTTGTGCAGCAAAAGATTCCCAAAGTTGGAACAAAAAGAGTCCCAAATGTGGACCATCACCAAACAAAAATTTCAAAAAGGAATTCAGAAGATTCCCAAGGGGAACGATAGGAAATTAAAATTACAAAATGGAATTCAAAAGAAGTCCCAAAGTGGACCAAATTCGAATAGAACCCATATTCCACACTGTTTATGATTGTAAGTGACCAGGTTTTTGTTCAATATGCATTCAGGTAGTGGTTAATGAGGAAATATGTTGACATATGTATGCATGAGGGTCACATAAGTCATTTTAATCGAACCTTAATCTCATCATGATACTGAAAAAGTAAGTGTGTCAATTCGAGCTAATTGGTACGTTTTCATATCATCACTCAATCAAACATAAGTCAAATATCTATTCAAAACTTGCAAAACATGTTCAGATAATGTGTAGTATGATCTCACTGCGATATTTTGATTCATTGCATTGCATATGTCTTTATATTAATGTGTGTGCTTTGTGTGTGCAGGCATATGGAGTCTTTATTGACACATCGACATCCTTGTTAAACTTAAAAAATTCAAGAAATTTCAAGTTTAGGGGGAGAATAAGTGAAGAAGAAAAATATTTACAAAAAGTCAAAAATATTTTGAAATAAGTGTGTTGAATGAACAAGATTATGTGGCATTGAAAGCAAATGCATTGGATGTGTTAAAAACAACCCTAAGGTCTTGTGATTTGTTTTTAGAAAATTGCTTTGGGATATAGAAATATTGGTTGTGCAAAAACATTTTTGTGAGAAAAATCGAAGAAAATGAAAAAGGATTTTATGTGAATTAAATTTGTTGTCCTAGTTAATATTTTTGATTATTAATGTGACAAACCCTAATAAGGATGTCTTGTCTAATTAATATGTCGAGAATGTTTGCAGGTGCAATAAATGCAGTTGAAAAGTCAACAGACAGAGAAAAGTGAAAAATCGTCTAAGTGTTGTTGCCGGGTAAAGACATCAGAAGCAACTATTTAGCCGGGTAATGAAGTCACTATTTAGCCGGGTAAAGTAGTGATTGTTTTATATCAGCCTGGTGATCGAATGAGAAGGTAGCCGGGTGAAAGAAGAATTGATGCCGGGTGACAAGTTGTAAGTTACTATACAGCCGGGTGATGAAGTGTTGACACTGTACAGCCGGGTAATAGAATGAAGATTCTATGTAGCCGTGTAAGTGAAGAACACTATGCAGCCGGGTAAGTATGATAACTGTACAGCCAGATGATGAAGAGAATCTGTCACTATATAGCCGGGTGATGAAGAAAAGCTGTCACTATACAGCCGGGTGATGAAAGAGTATCACTATGCAGCCGGGTAATGAACATGAAGTTATTGTGCAAGCCGGATGATGTTTAGAAGACTACTATGCAGCCGGGTGATGGGTAAAACCAAAACAGGTGTAGTTGTTCCTAACTCTGACCCGTCCCAACAGTACTTGACCCGTCTCTACAGTGATTGACTCGTCCAAGTGTTTTACATGTTAAATGTTGTCCCGTCCAAGGTTGTGACCCGTCCCAACAGTGCTTGACGCGGCTCAATAGTACATGACCCGTCCAGGCTTATTGGGCTCAAATGTTTACTCGTCCAAAATGTTGACCCGTCTCATTTTGTTTGACCTAATTTTTCAATCATATAAATACCCGCCTCTTCATAAACACTTATCAGTTTTCACCAACATTATCAAGCAAATCCTCTGTACTTCAAATCGTTCTTACCATATTCAATCGATTGTTTTGTAACAAGTTGTATTGATTGAATAAGGTATACTTTACATGATTCGACCTGATAAACCTGCTGATTGATCGTAAAAACGAAAAATGATGATGAACAGTAATTGGATCATTGAATCGACACTTTGATTTTGAGTGTTAAAACTTAAATCGAATGTTGCATTTGATGTAATAACTGTCGATCATCAATAATCATTCATTAATTTGCATCAAATCGTCTAAAATCAACTTAATCAACTGAAAATTTCATGTCACTGTCGAACCGCCATTGATGAACTTTTGAATGATCAGATTTTTAAGATTAAACTGATGAATCATTTGTTATTGTGTGACAAGTCGATGCTAAAACTGAACAAAAACATGTTAAACAAACTCATCATACAAAATTTCAGATTTGTGTTCTTAAGTCCTTAAACTGTTAAGTGTAAAATGTTGCATGATCATTGATTCACAAAGTCTTGTTGAACAAAATGATGAAAATCAGATTGTTAGATTAACTTAGGTGATAAAATGATTATGTGATTATTTTATATTATAACTTTATGTTTAAATACTTATGCAAATGTTGTTATTTATAAATGAAAAGTCTAACACATATGTCTTGTTGTGTCAAAACAGATAAATGATCTCAAGTTTGAGCCCAAGCACAATCTCGTTGCTTGTTTGGATGAATCTATACCAGAAGCTGAAGGATATAGAGATATGATCGGATTTATTAGAAGAACAAAGTATGTCTATGCAATGTGTGCCAAACCCATTGTATATGCAAGACTTATAAAGAGTTTTTGGAGGATTGCTGAGGTTTTGACTGATGAAGCAGGAGTTACAGTGGTCAGAGGAAACATTTCCACACAGTTACAATTGACTGTGTCTGAAGAGTCTATTCGAACTGCTCTGAGAATAGATGATGATGAGATTGGTGCTACAGATGAGCTAACAACTGCTGAGTGTCAGGCGTGTTTTATCAATATGGGTCATCCTCCCATATTTCCAAAGCAGCAGTTTGTTCGAGCTAGACTGGGAAAGAAATGGAAACTATTGTGCTATGTTACACAGCAGTGCATGTCAAGGAGAAGTGCTGGTTTTGACAACTTTCCTTCTGACATTGCATCCCCGATTGTAGCAATTGCTGAGAACAGGCCTTTCAACATGTCGAAGTGGATCATGAAGGGGTTTGTTTTCAATCTTGTCAAAGGGAAGAGGTTCAAGTTTCTTATGAATCCAAGATTCTTGCAACTAATGATCAACATTGCTCATCCAATCATTCGTGAAGAAGGATTTGAAGGAGGGATTCTATATATTGAAGATATGGATGCTCTATCTTACCGAAAGATGAGTATTGGGAATGTTGAAGATGTTGAGATGTTTGACTATATGCGAGATATAGCAAACAATGATGAGGACATTGAATTAGTGTATCATCATATATCACAACGTGAGATTGTGAATCCATTGGACCTTGTTGATGAGATTCCGGATAATCTGTTAGATGATGATGAGTACTTGGCTCGTTATCCAGAAGATGAAGAACATGATGAGGATGAGAATGAGTCTGGTAGTGGTGAGTCAGATAGTGAAGATGATGTTAGTGATGATGGAAATGATGGTGTTGTTCAAGAAGATAGTGATGAATCAGTGACTGAGGAAACAGAAAAAGAAGATGTAGAAATGGATGTTGAGGTAGTTGAACCAGTAGTGACTGAAAATGTTGAGGTTAATGAACCTGTTGAGGTTATAAAAGCAGTAGAAGATGTTGTTATGGAAGCTCCTAGGGATATCACAGTTCATTATTCCAGATCTCGAAGATCCACAACTGTGATTGAGCCTATAATTGTTGAGGAGCCGCAAGTTTTTGAAGATGTGTATGTGCCTGAACAGATTGATATAGTTTAGACTGCACAGGAAGTAGCTGCTGAAGTGGAGATTGTGGCACAGACGGTTGATGATACTGATGCTGGTTTTATTGCTCCTGAACCAGCTGATATTGCCACATCCTCCAAAGCAACTGAACACGTTGATCAACCAAAGGAGTCTTCACCTAAAGTTGGTTAAAGTGTTAATTTGAATGAAGAAGAAGATAAAGCTTTTCATTTGGAAAGGATGGTAGCCAAACTCTTAGATGCGAATGCATTATTGAAAGCATCTAATGAAAGGAAGAAAAAGAGGCTGGAAGAGTTTTGGGCTATTCATCAGAAGAATTTGGAAACATTTAAAGAATTAGATGCTGATCATGGAAAGCTGAAAGCTGATTATGAAGAGTTGCATGCAGAGTGTAACACTTTACGTGCGAAAAAGGAGGTATTGGAAAGTTGGATGAAAGAAAAGGAGCCAGTCAGTTCTGAATCAGACAAAGATTTTGTTGTTGAAGAGGAAGTTGGAGTGTCTGAGACTCCTAGGGACGTCACAGTTTATCAAACTAGATCACAACGATCTAAGACTGTGACAAAACCAATTGTAGAATCTGTCCCTATTCCCGATGAAGCTGCTGATCTTGTCAATCTTGACAAAGATGAGGGAAAACGCAAACTGGATGTTGTACCAGAGATTGTGGAAGAAGAGGTGAGTACAAAGAGAGCTAGAACTGAAGAAACAGTTCATATTGAGCCGATTCAATCTGAGTCTGTAATGGCAACTGAAGTGCCCGAAGTGGTTAAAGTGGCTAAGATTGTGAAGGAAAGTTCTATAATTGAAACAGTTCAGTTTCAGCCGATTCAAACTGATATTGCGCATACAATTGAGGCACTTGATGATTTAGATGATATTGACTTTACAGATTCTGAACCAGAAGCCAATCCTGTTGACGATATACCCACTGATCTTGATGAACGATTTGCGTATTTGGAGAAGATGAAATACAATCCTGTTTATTTGAATGGACTAACTGTCAGTCAAATAAACGAGGAATATGAGAAATGTATGAATGCGCAAGACAAGGTGGTAGCTGATGAAAAAGAGTTTGTAGTTGAAATGGGTGAATGGACGCCGCTCCAAGAAAGTCTAAACATTGATGATCTTCCTCCTGAAGAACTTTATCATCAAAATCCGGAAGAGATGTCAACTACAAGCATGCGTCAATGGCTAAGTTCGAGGAATTACCCATACAAGACTCTGAAAAGAAGATTGAAACAAGAATCATTGAAAAAGATTGTGGTGAGCTTTATGAAGACTGAGAAGATGCATAACCGGATATTTTTCTTGGATTACAATAATCCACAGTATTATGAGTTGACCAAAAGATACAGAGTGCTTGAACCTAAAGAGATACCTGTGATGGCATTGACAATTGATGCGCACAAGAAAAGAAAGGAGCTTATTGACATGTTTCCAAGTGAAATGAAGTCTTACAACATTCCGATGGAAGTACGAGAATCATGGCACAAGTCTGCCACAGCAGGTGATATTGTGAGATCACTGCTGAGTAAGGGTCAGTCTGTTGCTGAATTGCTTGACTCAATGATCGAGCCGGAAAAATCCAAACAAGTGAAGATTATCGCTTGGAAATATGATGAGATTTTTGATGCATTTTTTATTAAGAGAGTGAATGGGCTATGTGATGTTTATCACTATTATTCGAGTATTTTCAAGCTGCCTGTACAAGATTTGAAAGAACTGCACAAATTGAGATTGATTAATCACACGCATGCAGAGCGTGGTGATAAATGTGCTATGCTTTTGGATGCTGGAATCAGTCGCATGCCTAAGTTCTTAGAGTTTCGGGGTCAACAGGAAGATAGTGAATATCTGAAGAAAAAGTAGAGAAAAGAGAAGAAGTTGATATTGCGAGATATGTACTTAGAAGAGTTTTCGGATGAATACTTTGATAAGGTGACAGATCCGGGTTTAAAAGTGATAGATGGTTCTCAGGCAACAAAGCCCATACTGAAGTGTTTTTACAATCAAGAGACTTATGAGCTGAAGTTAGTTCGAAATCTGGATGATTGGGATCAAGACATGATCACATTGTTTAGTACTTTTGAGCTGAAACTGTTGCATCCATCTTACATTGACTATCTTAGAAGCCACAAGATGGAGAAACTGAAGGATCCTATTGCTGAAGAAGATAGAAGATTATTTGTGATTATGATAAAGGTGATTGGGGCTACTACTGAGAAAAACCGATTAAGGAAGGCATTGCTTAATGCTAACCTTGTGAAGATTGATATGCCTGAGATCGAATACATGAGAGTGACGTCTAAGGGTACATTAGAAGTGAAGGTCAAAGGAAGGAAGAAACCGTACGAGTTTTATGCTAACATTGACTTTGCAGGTATTTCCTTGGACACGCTGAAAAGAATGAATGATTGTGATATTATTAAAAATGAATCAAAGCCAAGACAAGCAAAGATTGCTGAGAAGTTCAAATCGTGCATTGAGGAGGCTTTGAAAGAACAAGAAGAATACAAAGGAAAGCCGATGCTAGATGTTAAAGACGAACCTGAAGATTGGTGAGAGATTGAAGCTGAACAGCAAGTGTTGAAAACTGAAGATTTTTGAAGTCCAAAGTTAAATCTTAGGGGGAGTAAGGTTAGGGCTCGTTTCTAGTTAAAGATTTACTTTGTACTTTGTTTATACATATTTGTATAGTTTAGGGTTAATTTTGTATTTTTCCTAAAGTGTTGACGCATAAAGCATGTTGTGAGAAAATGTTAGAGAGAGAGTCTAGATCACAATTACACGCTAGAGAGAGAATTGTGTGTGTGTGATTTGTATTCTCCTTCACATTTGTACTACAACTTTTATGCTTTGATCATCAATACAAGAGAATTATTAGTAATGGACTGTGTTGCTGATTGAATTGTGTTTGTGTACTTAGATTGTTCTGATTTGCAGCAATATCGATCCAATTGAACCTATTAAACATTATAATACCGTACGTAAAATAAAAATACTCCATAATAAACCTAATGAATTCATCCGAGTCCTTTGAACATCGTACGACAACTTAGGACATCTTATGGCTCGGTATGCACATTAGCTCCTTGAAAAGCACGTTAGTATAATATAGGACACCTTACAACTCCTAACAACACCGAACAAAACCTTAAAACTCCATAATAAACCTAATGAATATGTCCAAGTCCTTTGAACAACGTATGACAACTCAGGACATGTTACTACTCACTATGCGACATTAGCAACATGAAAAGCATGTTAGAATAATTAAGGAAGCATTACAACTCCTAAGAACATCTTACATCACCGTACGAAACTTTAAAACTCCATAATACACCTAATTAATTCGTCCGAGTCCTTTGAACGTCATACGCCAACTTAAGACATCATACGACACTTTATGCCATATTAGCACTTTGAAAAGCATGTTAGTATAATGTTGGAATCTTTAAAACTCCTAACAACACCGTACGAAATTTTAAAACTCTAAAAAAAACCTAACGAATTCCTCCGAGTCATTTAAACATCGTGCGACAACTTAGAATATCTTACGACTCTGTATGTCTCATTAGCACCTTGAAAAGCATGTTGGTAAAAAGTACGAAACCTCACAAATCCTAACAACACATTATAATACCGTACGTAAAATAAAAATAAACCTAATGAATTCATCTGAGTCCTTTGAACATCGTACGACAACTTAGGACATCTTACGGCTCGGTATGCACATTAGAACCTTGAAAAGCACGTTAGTATAATATAGGACACCTTACAACTCATAACAACACCGAACAAAACCTTAAAACTCCATAATAAACCTAATGAATATGTCCAAGTCCTTTGAACAACGTACGACAACTCAGGACATGTTACGAATCACTATGCGACATTAGCAACATGAAAAGCATGTTAGAATAATTAAGGAAGCATTACAACTCCTAAGAACATCTTACATCACCGTACGAAACTTTAAAACTCCATAATACACCTAATTAATTCGTCCGAGTCCTTTGAACGTCATACGCCAACTTAAGACATCATACGACTCTTTATGCCATATTAGCACTTTGAAAAGCATGTTAGTATAATGTTGGAATCTTTAAAACTCCTAACAACACCGTACGAAATTTTAAAACTCTAAAAAAAACCTAATGAATTTCTCCGAGTCATTTAAACATCGTCCGACAACTTAGAATATCTTACGACTCTGTATGTCTCATTAGCACCTTGAAAAGCATGTTGGTAAAAAGTACGAAACCTCACAAATCCTAACAACACATTATATTACCGTACGTAAAATAAAAATACTCCATAATAAACCTAATGAATTCATCCGAGTCCTTTGAACATCGTACGACAACTTAGGACATCGTACGGCTCGGTATGCACATTAGCACCTTGAAAAGCACGTTAGTATAATATAGGACACCTTACAACTCCTAACAACACCGAACAAAACCTTAAAACTCCATAATAAACCTAATGAATATGTCCAAGTCCTTTGAACAACGTACGACAACTCAGGACATGTTACGACTCACTATGTGACATTAGCAACATGAAAAGCATGTTAGAATAATTAAGGAAGCATTACAACTCCTAAGAACATCTTACATCACCGTACAAAACTTTAAAACTACATAATACACCTAATTAAGTCGTCCGAGTCCTTTGAACGTCATACGCCAACTTAAGACATCATACGACTCTTTATGCCATATTAGCACTTTGAAAAGCATGTTAGTATAATGTTGGAATCTTTAAAACTCCTAACAACACCGTACGAAATTTTAAAAGTCCAAAAAAAACCTAATGAATTCCTCCGAGTCATTTAAACATCGTGCGACAACTTAGAATATCTTACGACTCTGTATGTCACATTAGCACCTTGAAAAGCATGTTGGTAAAAAGTACGAAACCTCACAAATCCTAACAACACATTATAATACCGTACGTAAAATAAAAATACTCCATAATAAACCTAATGAATTCATCCGAGTCCTTTGAACATCGTACGACAACTTAGAACATCTTACGGCTCGGTATGAACATTAGCACCTTGAAAAGCACATTAGTATAATATAGGACACCTTACAACTCCTAACAACACCGAACAAAACCTTAAAACTCCATAATAAACCTAATGAATTTGTCAAAGTCCTTTGAACAACGTACGACAACTCAGGACATGTTACGACTCAGTATGCGACATTAGCAACATGAAAAGCACGTTTGAATAATTAAGGAAGCATTACAACTCCTAAGAACATCTTACATCACCGTACGAAACTTTAAAACTCCATAATACACCTAATTAATTCGTCGAGTCCTTTGAACGTCATACGCCAACTTAAGTCATCTTACGAATCTTTATGCCATATTAGCACTTTGAAAAGCATGTTAATATAATGTTGGAATCTTTAAAACTCCTAACAACACCGTACGAAATTTTAAAAGTCCAAAAAAAACCTAATGAATTCCTCCGAGTCATTTAAACATCGTGCGACAACTTAGAATATATTACGACTCTGTATGTCACATTAGCACCTTGAAAAGCATGTTGGTAAAAAGTACGAAACCTCACAAATCCTAACAACACATTATATTACCGTACGTAAAATAAAAATACTCCATAATAAACCTAATGAATTCATCCAAGTCCTTTGAACATCGTACGACAACTTAGAACATCTTACGGCTCGGTATGAACATTTGCACCTTGAAAAGCACGTTAGTATAATATAGGACACCTTACAACTCCTAACAACACCGAACAAAACCTTAAAACTCCATAATAAACCTAATGAATATGTCCAAGTCCTTTGAACAACGTACGACAACTCAGGACATGTTACGACTCACTATGCGACATTAGCAACATGAAAAACATGTTAGAATAATTAAGGAAGCATTACAATTCCTAAGAACATCTTACATCACCGTACGAAACTTTAAAACTCCATAATACACCTAATTAATTCGTCCGAGTCCTTTGAACGTCATACGCCAACTTAAGACATCATACGACTCTTTATGCCATATTAGCACTTTGAAAAGCATGTTAGTATAATGTTGGAATCTTTAAAACTCCTAACAACACCGTACGAAATTTTAAAACTCTAAAAAAAACCTAATGAATTCCTCCGAGTCATTTAAACATCGTGCGACAACTTAGAATATCTTACGACTCTGTATGTCTCATTAGCAACTTGAAAAGCATGTTGGTAAAAAGTACGAAACCTCACAAATCCTAACAACACATTATAATACCGTACGTAAAATAAAAATACTCCATAATAAACCTAATGAATTCATCTGAGTCCTTTGAACATCGTACGACAACTTAGGACATCTTACGGCTCGGTATGCACATTAGAACCTTGAAAAGCACGTTAGTATAATATAGGACACCTTACAACTCATAACAACACCGAACAAAACCTTAAAACTCCATAATAAACCTAATGAATATGTCCAAGTCCTTTGAACAACGTACGACAACTCAGGACATGTTACGAATCACTATGCGACATTAGGAACATGAAAAGCATGTTAGAATAATTAAGGAAGCATTACAACTCCTAAGAACATCTTACATCACCGTACGAAACTTTAAAACTCCATAATACACCTAATTAATTCGTCCGAGTCCTTTGAACGTCATACGCCAACTTAAGACATCATACGACTCTTTATGCCATATTAGCACTTTGAAAAGCATGTTAGTATAATGTTGGAATCTTTAAAACTCCTAACAACACCGTACGAAATTTTAAAACTCTAAAAAAAACCTAATGAATTTCTCCGAGTCATTTAAACATCGTCCGACAACTTAGAATATCTTACGACTCTGTATGTCTCATTAGCACCTTGAAAAGCATGTTGGTAAAAAGTACGAAACCTCACAAATCCTAACAACACATTATATTACCGTACGTAAAATAAAAATACTCCATAATAAACCTAATGAATTCATCCGAGTCCTTTGAACATCGTACGACAACTTAGGACATCTTACGGCTCGGTATGCACATTAGCACCTTGAAAAGCACGTTAGTATAATATAGGACACCTTACAACTCCTAACAACACCGAACAAAACCTTAAAACTCCATAATAAACCTAATGAATATGTCCAAGTCCTTTGAACAACGTACGACAACTCAGGACATGTTACGACTCACTATGTGACATTAGCAACATGAAAAGCATGTTAGAATAATTAAGGAAGCATTACAACTCCTAAGAACATCTTACATCACCGTACAAAACTTTAAAACTACATAATACACCTAATTAAGTCGTCCGAGTCCTTTGAACGTCATACGCCAACTTAAGACATCATACGACTCTTTATGCCATATTAGCACTTTGAAAAGCATGTTAGTATAATGTTGGAATCTTTAAAACTCCTAACAACACCGTACGAAATTTTAAAAGTCCAAAAAAAACCTAATGAATTCCTCCGAGTCATTTAAACATCGTGCGACAACTTAGAATATCTTACGACTCTGTATGTCACATTAGCACCTTGAAAAGCATGTTGGTAAAAAGTACGAAACCTCACAAATCCTAACAACACATTATAATACCGTACGTAAAATAAAAATACTCCATAATAAACCTAATGAATTCATCCGAGTCCTTTGAACATCGTACGACAACTTAGAACATCTTACGGCTCGGTATGAACATTAGCACCTTGAAAAGCACATTAGTATAATATAGGACACCTTACAACTCCTAACAACACCGAACAAAACCTTAAAACTCCATAATAAACCTAATGAATTTGTCAAAGTCCTTTGAACAACGTACGACAACTCAGGACATGTTACGACTCAGTATGCGACATTAGCAACATGAAAAGCACGTTTGAATAATTAAGGAAGCATTACAACTCCTAAGAACATCTTACATCACCGTACGAAACTTTAAAACTCCATAATACACCTAATTAATTCGTCGAGTCCTTTGAACGTCATACGCCAACTTAAGTCATCTTACGAATCTTTATGCCATATTAGCACTTTGAAAAGCATGTTAATATAATGTTGGAATCTTTAAAACTCCTAACAACACCGTACGAAATTTTAAAAGTCCAAAAAAAACCTAATGAATTCCTCCGAGTCATTTAAACATCGTGCGACAACTTAGAATATATTACGACTCTGTATGTCACATTAGCACCTTGAAAAGCATGTTGGTAAAAAGTACGAAACCTCACAAATCCTAACAACACATTATATTACCGTACGTAAAATAAAAATACTCCATAATAAACCTAATGAATTCATCCAAGTCCTTTGAACATCGTACGACAACTTAGAACATCTTACGGCTCGGTATGAACATTTGCACCTTGAAAAGCACGTTAGTATAATATAGGACACCTTACAACTCCTAACAACACCGAACAAAACCTTAAAACTCCATAATAAACCTAATGAATATGTCCAAGTCCTTTGAACAACGTACGACAACTCAGGACATGTTACGACTCACTATGCGACATTAGCAACATGAAAAACATGTTAGAATAATTAAGGAAGCATTACAATTCCTAAGAACATCTTACATCACCGTACGAAACTTTAAAACTCCATAATACACCTAATTAATTCGTCCGAGTCCTTTGAACGTCATACGCCAACTTAAGACATCATACGACTCTTTATGCCATATTAGCACTTTGAAAAGCATGTTAGTATAATGTTGGAATCTTTAAAACTCCTAACAACACCGTACGAAATTTTAAAAGTCCAAAAAAAACCTAATGAATTCCTCCGAGTCATTTAAACATCGTGCGACAACTTAGAATATCTTACGACTCTGTATGTCACATTAGCACCTTGAAAAGCATGTTGGTAAAAAGTACGAAACCTCACAAATCCTAACAACACATTATAATACCGTACGTAAAATAAAAATACTCCATAATAAACCTAATGAATTCATCCGAGTCATTTAAACATCGTCCGACAACTTAGAATATCTTACAACTCTGTATGTCTCATTAGCACCTTGAAAAGCATGTTGGTAAAAAGTACGAAACCTCACAAATCCTAACAACACATTATATTACCGTACGTAAAATAAAAATACTCCATAATAAACCTAATGAATTCATCCGAGTCCTTTGAACATCGTACGACAACTTAGGACATCTTACGGCTCGGTATGCACATTAGCACCTTGAAAAGCACGTTAGTATAATATAGGACACCTTACAACTCCTAACAACACCGAACAAAACCTTAAAACTCCATAATAAACCTAATGAATATGTCCAAGTCCTTTGAACAACGTACGACAACTCAGGACATGTTACGACTCACTATGTGACATTAGCAACATGAAAAGCATGTTAGAATAATTAAGGAAGCATTACAACTCCTAAGAACATCTTACATCACCGTACAAAACTTTAAAACTACATAATACACCTAATTAAGTCGTCCGAGTCCTTTGAACGTCATACGCCAACTTAAGACATCATACGACTCTTTATGCCATATTAGCACTTTGAAAAGCATGTTAGTATAATGTTGGAATCTTTAAAACTCCTAACAACACCGTACGAAATTTTAAAAGTCCAAAAAAAACCTAATGAATTCCTCCGAGTCATTTAAACATCGTGCGACAACTTAGAATATCTTACGACTCTGTATGTCACATTAGCACCTTGAAAAGCATGTTGGTAAAAAGTACGAAACCTCACAAATCCTAACAACACATTATAATACCGTACGTAAAATAAAAATACTCCATAATAAACCTAATGAATTCATCCGAGTCCTTTGAACATCGTACGACAACTTAGAACATCTTACGGCTCGGTATGAACATTAGCACCTTGAAAAGCACATTAGTATAATATAGGACACCTTACAACTCCTAACAACACCGAACAAAACCTTAAAACTCCATAATAAACCTAATGAATTTGTCAAAGTCCTTTGAACAACGTACGACAACTCAGGACATGTTACGACTCAGTATGCGACATTAGCAACATGAAAAGCACGTTTGAATAATTAAGGAAGCATTACAACTCCTAAGAACATCTTACATCACCGTACGAAACTTTAAAACTCCATAATACACCTAATTAATTCGTCGAGTCCTTTGAACGTCATACGCCAACTTAAGTCATCTTACGAATCTTTATGCCATATTAGCACTTTGAAAAGCATGTTAATATAATGTTGGAATCTTTAAAACTCCTAACAACACCGTACGAAATTTTAAAAGTCCAAAAAAAACCTAATGAATTCCTCCGAGTCATTTAAACATCGTGCGACAACTTAGAATATATTACGACTCTGTATGTCACATTAGCACCTTGAAAAGCATGTTGGTAAAAAGTACGAAACCTCACAAATCCTAACAACACATTATATTACCGTACGTAAAATAAAAATACTCCATAATAAACCTAATGAATTCATCCAAGTCCTTTGAACATCGTACGACAACTTAGAACATCTTACGGCTCGGTATGAACATTTGCACCTTGAAAAGCACGTTAGTATAATATAGGACACCTTACAACTCCTAACAACACCGAACAAAACCTTAAAACTCCATAATAAACCTAATGAATTTGTCAAAGTCCTTTGAACAACGTACGACAACTCAGGACATGTTACGACTCAGTATGCGACATTAGCAACATGAAAAGCACGTTTGAATAATTAAGGAAGCATTACAACTCCTGAGAACATCTTACATCACCGTACGAAACTTTAAAACTCCATAATACACCTAATGAATTCGTCCGAGTCCTTTGAACGTCATACGCCAACTTAAGACATCTTACAACTCTTTATGCCATATTAGCACTTTGAAAAGCATGTTAGCATAGTGTTCGAATCTTTAAAACTCCTAACAACACCGTACGAAATTATAAAACTCCAAAAAACCTAATGAATTCCTCCGAGTAATTTAAACATCGTACGAAAACTTAGAATATCTTACGACTCTGTATGTCACATTAGCACCTTGAAAAGCATGTTGGTAAAAAGTACGAAACCTCACAAATCCTAACAACAAATTATAATACCGTACGTAAAATAAAAATACTCCATAATAAACCTAATGAATTCATCCGAGTCCTTTGAACATCGTACGACAACTTAGGACATCTTACGGCTCGGTATGCACATTAGCACCTTGAAAAGCACGTTAGTATAATATAGGACACCTTACAACTCCTAACAACACCGAACAAAACCTTAAAACTCCATAATAAACCTAATGAATATGTCCAAGTCCTTTGAACAACGTACGACAACTCAGGACATGTTACGACTCACTATGCGACATTAGCAACATGAAAAGCATGTTAGAATAACTAAGGAAGCATTACAATTCCTAAGAACATCTTACATCACCGTACGAAACTTTAAAACTCCATAATACACCTAATTAATTCGTCCGAGTCCTTTGAACGTCATACGCCAACTTAAGACATCATACGACTCTTTATGCCATATTAGCACTTTGAAAAGCATGTTAGTATAATGTTGGAATCTTTAAAACTCCTAACAACACCGTACGAAATTTTAAAACTCTAAAAAAAAACCTAATGAATTCCTCCGAGTCATTTAAACATCGTGCGACAACTTAGAATATTTTACGACTCTGTATGTCTCATTAGCACCTTGAAAAGCATGTTGGTAAAAAGTACGAAACCTCACAAATCCTAACAACACATTATAATACCGTACGTAAAATAAAAATACTCCATAATAAACCTAATGAATTCATCCGAGTCCTTTGAACATCGTACGAAAACTTAGGACATCTTACGGCTCTGTATGCACATTAGCACCTTGAAAAGCACGTTAGTATAATATAGGACACCTTACAACTCCTAACAACACCGAACAAAACCTTAAAACTCAATAATAGACCTAATGAATTTGTCCAAGTCCTTTGAACATCGTACGACAACTCAGGACATGTTACGACTCACTATGCGACATTAGCAACATGTAAAGCACGTTAGAATAATTAAGGACGCATTACAACTCCTAAGAACATCTTACATCACCGTACGAAACTTTAAAACTCCATAATACACCTAATTAATTCGTCCGAGTCCTTTGAACGTCATACGCCAACTTAAGACATCTTACGAATCTTTATGTCATATTAGCACTTTGAAAAGCATGTTAGTATAATGTTGGAATCTTTAAAACTCCTAACAACACCGTACGAAATTTTAAAAGTCCAAAAAAAACCTAATGAATTCCTCCGAGTCATTTAAACATCGTGCGGCAACTTAGAATATCTTACGACTCTGTATGTCACATTAGCACCTTGAAAAACATGTTGGTAAAAAGTACGAAACCTCACAAATCCTAACAACACATTATATTACCGTACGTAAAATAAAAATACTCCATAATAAACCTAATGAATTCATCTGAGTCCTTTGAACATCGTACGACAACTTAGAACATCTTACGGCTCGGTATGAACATTAGCACCTTGAAAAAGCACGTTAGTATAATATAGGACACCTTACAACTCCTAACAACACCGAACAAAACCTTAAAACTCCATAATAAACCTAGTGAATTTGTCAAAGTCCTTTGAACATCGTACGACAACTCAGGACATGTTACGACTCAGTATGCGACATTAGCAACATGAAAAGCACGTTTGAATAATTAAGGAAGCATTACAACTCCTAAGAACATCTTACATCACCGTACGAAACTTTAAAACTCCATAATACACCTAATGAATTCGTCCGAGTCCTTTGAACGTCATACGCCAACTTAAGACATCTTACGACTCTCTATGCCATATTAGCACTTTGAAAAGCATGTTAGCATAATGTTCGAATCTTTAAAACTCCTAACAACACCGTACGAAATTATAAAACTCCAAAAAACCTAATGAATTCCTCCGAGTCATTTAAACATCGTACGAAAACTTAGAATATCTTACGACTCTGTATGTCACATTAGCACCTTGAAAAGCATGTTGGTAAAAAGTACGAAACCTCACAAATCCTAACAACACATTATAATACCGTACGTAAAATAAAAATACTCCATAATAAACCTAATGAATTCATCTGAGTCCTTTGAACATCGTACGACAACTTAGAACATCTTACGGCTCGGTATGAACATTAGCACCTTGAAAAAGCACGTTAGTATAATACAGGACACCTTACAACTCCTAACAACACCGAACAAAACCTTAAAACTCCATAATAAACCTAGTGAATTTGTCAAAGTCCTTTCAACATCGTACGACAACTCAGGACATGTTACGACTCAGTATGCGACATTAGCAACATGAAAAGCACGTTTGAATAATTAAGGAAGCATTACAACTCCTAAGAACATCTTACATCACCGTACGAAACTTTAAAACTCCATAATACACCTAATTAATTCGTCGAGTCCTTTGAACGTCATACGCCAACTTAAGTCATCTTACGAATCTTTATGCCATATTAGCACTTTGAAAAGCATGTTAATATAATGTTGGAATCTTTAAAACTCCTAACAACACCGTACGAAATTTTAAAAGTCCAAAAAAAACCTAATGAATTCCTCCGAGTCATTTAAACATCGTGCGACAACTTAGAATATATTACGACTCTGTATGTCACATTAGCACCTTGAAAAGCATGTTGGTAAAAAGTACGAAACCTCACAAATCCTAACAACACATTATATTACCGTACGTAAAATAAAAATACTCCATAATAAACCTAATGAATTCATCCAAGTCCTTTGAACATCGTACGACAACTTAGAACATCTTACGGCTCGGTATGAACATTTGCACCTTGAAAAGCACGTTAGTATAATATAGGACACCTTACAACTCCTAACAACACCGATCAAAACCTTAAAACTCCATAATAAACCTAATGAATTTGTCAAAGTCCTTTGAACAACGTACGACAACTCAGGACATGTTACGACTCAGTATGCGACATTAGCAACATGAAAAGCACGTTTGAATAATTAAGGAAGCATTACAACTCCTGAGAACATCTTACATCACCGTACGAAACTTTAAAACTCCATAATACACCTAATGAATTCGTCCGAGTCCTTTGAACGTCATACGCCAACTTAAGACATCTTACAACTCTTTATGCCATATTAGCACTTTGAAAAGCATGTTAGCATAGTGTTCGAATCTTTAAAACTCCTAACAACACCGTACGAAATTATAAAACTCCAAAAAACCTAATGAATTCCTCCGAGTAATTTAAACATCGTACGAAAACTTAGAATATCTTACGACTCTGTATGTCACATTAGCACCTTGAAAAGCATGTTGGTAAAAAGTACGAAACCTCACAAATCCTAACAATAAATTATAATACCGTACGTAAAATAAAAATACTCCATAATAAACCTAATGAATTCATCCGAGTCCTTTGAACATCGTACGACAACTTAGGACATCTTACGGCTCGGTATGCACATTAGCACCTTGAAAAGCACGTTAGTATAATATAGGACACCTTACAACTCCTAACAACACCGAACAAAACCTTAAAACTCCATAATAAACCTAATGAATATGTCCAAGTCCTTTGAACAACGTACGACAACTCAGGACATGTTACGACTCACTATGCGACATTAGCAACATGAAAAGCATGTTAGAATAACTAAGGAAGCATTACAATTCCTAAGAACATCTTACATCACCGTACGAAACTTTAAAACTCCATAATACACCTAATTAATTCGTCCGAGTCCTTTGAACGTCATACGCCAACTTAAGACATCATACGACTCTTTATGCCATATTAGCACTTTGAAAAGCATGTTAGTATAATGTTGGAATCTTTAAAACTCCTAACAACACCGTACGAAATTTTAAAACTCTAAAAAAAACCTAATGAATTCCTCCGAGTCATTTAAACATCGTGCGACAACTTAGAATATTTTACGACTCTGTATGTCTCATTAGCACCTTGAAAAGCATGTTGGTAAAAAGTACGAAACCTCACAAATCCTAACAACACATTATAATACCGTACGTAAAATAAAAATACTCCATAATAAACCTAATGAATTCATCCGAGTCCTTTGAACATCGTACGAAAACTTAGGACATCTTACGGCTCTGTATGCACATTAGCACCTTGAAAAGCACGTTAGTATAATATAGGACACCTTACAACTCCTAACAACACCGAACAAAACCTTAAAACTCCATAATAGACCTAATGAATTTGTCCAAGTCCTTTGAACATCGTACGACAACTCAGGACATGTTACGACTCACTATGCGACATTAGCAACATGTAAAGCACGTTAGAATAATTAAGGACGCATTACAACTCCTAAGAACATCTTACATCACCGTACGAAACTTTAAAACTCCATAATACACCTAATTAATTCGTCCGAGTCCTTTGAACGTCATACGCCAACTTAAGACATCTTACGAATCTTTATGTCATATTAGCACTTTGAAAAGCATGTTAGTATAATGTTGGAATCTTTAAAACTCCTAACAACACCGTACGAAATTTTAAAAGTCCAAAAAAAACCTAATGAATTCCTCCGAGTCATTTAAACATCGTGCGGCAACTTAGAATATCTTACGACTCTGTATGTCACATTAGCACCTTGAAAAACATGTTGGTAAAAAGTACGAAACCTCACAAATCCTAACAACACATTATATTACCGTACGTAAAATAAAAATACTCCATAATAAACCTAATGAATTCATCTGAGTCCTTTGAACATCGTACGACAACTTAAAACATCTTACGGCTCGGTATGAACATTAGCACCTTGAAAAAGCACGTTAGTATAATATAGGACACCTTACAACTCCTAACAACACCGAACAAAACCTTAAAACTCCATAATAAACCTAGTGAATTTGTCAAAGTCCTTTGAACATCGTACGACAACTCAGGACATGTTACGACTCAGTATGCGACATTAGCAACATGAAAAGCACGTTTGAATAATTAAGGAAGCATTACAACTCCTAAGAACATCTTACATCACCGTACGAAACTTTAAAACTCCATAATACACCTAATGAATTCGTCCGAGTCCTTTGAACGTCATACGCCAACTTAAGACATCTTACGACTCTCTATGCCATATTAGCACTTTGAAAAGCATGTTAGCATAATGTTCGAATCTTTAAAACTCCTAACAACACCGTACGAAATTATAAAACTCCAAAAAACCTAATGAATTCCTCCGAGTCATTTAAACATCGTACGAAAACATAGAATATCTTACGACTCTGTATGTCACATTAGCACCTTGAAAAGCATGTTGGTAAAAAGTACGAAACCTCACAAATCCTAACAACACATTATAATACCGTACGTAAAATAAAAATACTCCATAATAAACCTAATGAATTCATCTGAGTCCTTTGAACATCGTACGACAACTTAGAACATCTTACGGCTCGGTATGAACATTAGCACCTTGAAAAAGCACGTTAGTATAATACAGGACACCTTACAACTCCTAACAACACCGAACAAAACCTTAAAACTCCATAATAAACCTAGTGAATTTGTCAAAGTCCTTTCAACATCGTACGACAACTCAGGACATGTTACGACTCAGTATGCGAGATTAGCAACATGAAAAGCACGTTCGAATAATTAAGGAAGCATTACAACTCCTAAGAACATCTTACATCACCGTACGAAACTTTAAAACTCCATAATACACCTAATGAATTCGTCCGAGTCCTTTGAACGTCATACGCCAACTTAAGACATCTTACAACTCTTTATGCCATATTAGCACTTTGAAAAGCATGTTAGCATAGTGTTCGAATCTTTAAAACTCCTAACAACACCGTACGAAATTATAAAACTCCAAAAAACCTAATGAATTCCTCCGAGTAATTTAAACATCGTACGAAAACTTAGAATATCTTACGACTCTGTATGTCACATTAGCACCTTGAAAAGCATGTTGGTAAAAAGTACGAAACCTCACAAATCCTAACAATAAATTATAATACCGTACGTAAAATAAAAATACTCCATAATAAACCTAATGAATTCATCCGAGTCCTTTGAACATCGTACGACAACTTAGGACATCTTACGGCTCGGTATGCACATTAGCACCTTGAAAAGCACGTTAGTATAATATAGGACACCTTACAACTCCTAACAACACCGAACAAAACCTTAAAACTCCATAATAAACCTAATGAATATGTCCAAGTCCTTTGAACAACGTACGACAACTCAGGACATGTTACGACTCACTATGCGACATTAGCAACATGAAAAGCATGTTAGAATAACTAAGGAAGCATTACAATTCCTAAGAACATCTTACATCACCGTACGAAACTTTAAAACTCCATAATACACCTAATTAATTCGTCCGAGTCCTTTGAACGTCATACGCCAACTTAAGACATCATACGACTCTTTATGCCATATTAGCACTTTGAAAAGCATGTTAGTATAATGTTGGAATCTTTAAAACTCCTAACAACACCGTACGAAATTTTAAAACTCTAAAAAAAACCTAATGAATTCCTCCGAGTCATTTAAACATCGTGCGACAACTTAGAATATTTTACGACTCTGTATGTCTCATTAGCACCTTGAAAAGCATGTTGGTAAAAAGTACGAAACCTCACAAATCCTAACAACACATTATAATACCGTACGTAAAATAAAAATACTCCATAATAAACCTAATGAATTCATCCGAGTCCTTTGAACATCGTACGAAAACTTAGGACATCTTACGGCTCTGTATGCACATTAGCACCTTGAAAAGCACGTTAGTATAATATAGGACACCTTACAACTCCTAACAACACCGAACAAAACCTTAAAACTCCATAATAGACCTAATGAATTTGTCCAAGTCCTTTGAACATCGTACGACAACTCAGGACATGTTACGACTCACTATGCGACATTAGCAACATGTAAAGCACGTTAGAATAATTAAGGACGCATTACAACTCCTAAGAACATCTTACATCACCGTACGAAACTTTAAAACTCCATAATACACCTAATTAATTCGTCCGAGTCCTTTGAACGTCATACGCCAACTTAAGACATCTTACGAATCTTTATGTCATATTAGCACTTTGAAAAGCATGTTAGTATAATGTTGGAATCTTTAAAACTCCTAACAACACCGTACGAAATTTTAAAAGTCCAAAAAAAACCTAATGAATTCCTCCGAGTCATTTAAACATCGTGCGGCAACTTAGAATATCTTACGACTCTGTATGTCACATTAGCACCTTGAAAAACATGTTGGTAAAAAGTACGAAACCTCACAAATCCTAACAACACATTATATTACCGTACGTAAAATAAAAATACTCCATAATAAACCTAATGAATTCATCTGAGTCCTTTGAACATCGTACGACAACTTAAAACATCTTACGGCTCGGTATGAACATTAGCACCTTGAAAAAGCACGTTAGTATAATATAGGACACCTTACAACTCCTAACAACACCGAACAAAACCTTAAAACTCCATAATAAACCTAGTGAATTTGTCAAAGTCCTTTGAACATCGTACGACAACTCAGGACATGTTACGACTCAGTATGCGACATTAGCAACATGAAAAGCACGTTTGAATAATTAAGGAAGCATTACAACTCCTAAGAACATCTTACATCACCGTACGAAACTTTAAAACTCCATAATACACCTAATGAATTCGTCCGAGTCCTTTGAACGTCATACGCCAACTTAAGACATCTTACGACTCTCTATGCCATATTAGCACTTTGAAAAGCATGTTAGCATAATGTTCGAATCTTTAAAACTCCTAACAACACCGTACGAAATTATAAAACTCCAAAAAACCTAATGAATTCCTCCGAGTCATTTAAACATCGTACGAAAACATAGAATATCTTACGACTCTGTATGTCACATTAGCACCTTGAAAAGCATGTTGGTAAAAAGTACGAAACCTCACAAATCCTAACAACACATTATAATACCGTACGTAAAATAAAAATACTCCATAATAAACCTAATGAATTCATCTGAGTCCTTTGAACATCGTACGACAACTTAGAACATCTTACGGCTCGGTATGAACATTAGCACCTTGAAAAAGCACGTTAGTATAATACAGGACACCTTACAACTCCTAACAACACCGAACAAAACCTTAAAACTCCATAATAAACCTAGTGAATTTGTCAAAGTCCTTTCAACATCGTACGACAACTCAGGACATGTTACGACTCAGTATGCGAGATTAGCAACATGAAAAGCACGTTCGAATAATTAAGGAAGCATTACAACTCCTAAGAACATCTTACATCACCGTACGAAACTTTAAAACTCCATAATACACCTAATGAATTCGTCCGAGTCCTTTGAACGTCATACGCCAACTTAAGACATCTTACGACTCTTTATGCCATATTAGCACTTTGAAACGCATGTTAGCATAATGTTCGAATCTTTAAAACTCCTAACAACACCGTACGAAATTATAAAACTCCAAAAAAACCTAATGAATTCCTCCGAGTCATTTAAACATCGTACGAAAAGTTAGAATATCTTACGACTCTGTATGTCACATTAGCACCTTGAAAAGCATGTTGGTAAAAAGTACGAAAACTCACAAATCCTAACAACACATTATAATACCGTACGTAAAATAAAAATACTCCATAATAAACCTACTGAATTCATCCGAGTCCTTTGAACATCGTACGATAACTTAGAACATCTTACGGCTCTGTATGCACATTAGCACCTTGAAAAGCACGTTAGTATGATATAGGACACCTTACAACTCCTAACAATACCGAACAAAACCTTAAAACTCCATAATAAACCTAATGAATTTGTCAAAGTCCTAAGAACATCTTACATCACCGTACGAAACTTTAAAACTCCATAATACACCTAATGAATTCATCCGAGTCCTTTGAACATCGTACTCCAACTTAGGACATCTTACGGCTCGGTATGCACATTAGCACCTTGAAAAGCACGTTAGTATAATATAGGACACCTTATAACTCCTAACAACACCGAACAAAACCTTAAAACTCCATAATAAACCTAATGAATATGTCCAAGTCCTTTGAACATCGTACGACAACTCAGGACATGTTACGACTCACTATGCGACATTAGCAACATGAAAAGCACGTTAGAATAATTAAGGACGCATTACAAGTCCTAAGAACATCTTACATCACCGTACGAAACTTTAAAACTCCATAATACACCTAATTAATTCGTCGAGTCCTTTGAACGTCATACGCCAACTTAAGTCATCTTACGAATCTTTATGCCATATTAGCACTTTGAAAAGCATGTTAATATAATGTTGGAATCTTTAAAACTCCTAACAACACCGTACGAAATTTTAAAAGTCCAAAAAAAACCTAATGAATTCCTCGGAGTCATTTAAACATCGTGCGACAACTTAGAATATATTACGACTCTGTATGTCACATTAGCACCTTGAAAAGCATGTTGGTAAAAAGTACGAAACCTCACAAATCCTAACAACACATTATAATACCGTACGTAAAATAAAAATACTCCATAATAAACCTAATGAATTCATCCGAGTCCTTTGAACATCGTACGACAACTTAGAACATCTTACGGCTCTGTATGCACATTAGCACCTTGAAAAGCACGTTAGTATAATATAGGACACCTTACAACTCCTAACAACACCGAACAAAACCTTAAAACTCCATAATAAACCTAATGAATTTGTCAACGTCCTTTGAACATCGTACGACAACTCAGGACATGTTACGACTCAGTATGCGAGATTAGCAACATGAAAAGCACGTTCGAATAATTAAGGAAGCATTACAACTCCTAAGAACATCTTACATCACCGTACGAAACTTTAAAACTCCATAATACACCTAATGAATTCGTCCGAGTCCTTTGAACGTCATACGCCAACTTAAGACATCTTACGACTCTTTATGCCATATTAGCACTTTGAAAAGCATGTTAGCATAATGTTCGAATCTTTAAAACTCCTAACAACACCGTACGAAATTATAAAACTCCAAAAAAACCTAATGAATTCCTCCGAGTCATTTAAACATCGTACGAAAACTTAGAATATCTTACGACTCTGTATGTCACATTAGCACCTTGAAAAGCATGTTGGTAAAAAGTACGAAACCTCACAAATCCTAACAACACATTATAATACCGTACGTAAAATAAAAATACTCCATAATAAACCTACTGAATTCATCCGAGTCCTTTGAACATCGTACGACAACTTAGAACATCTTACGGCTCTGTATGCACATTAGCACCTTGAAAAGCACGTTAGTATGATATAGGACACCTTACAACTCCTAACAATACCGAACAAAACCTTAAAACTCCATAATAAACCTAATGAATTTGTCAAAGTCCTAAGAACATCTTACATCACCATACGAAACTTTAAAACTCCATAATACACCTAATGAATTCATCCGAGTCCTTTGAACATCGTACTCCAACTTAGGACATCTTACGGCTCGGTATGCACATTAGCACCTTGAAAAGCACGTTAGTATAATATAGGACACCTTACAACTCCTAACAACACCGAACAAAACCTTAAAACTCCATAATAAACCTAATGAATATGTCCAAGTCCTTTGAACATCGTACGACAACTCAGGACATGTTACGACTCACTATGCGACATTAGCAACATGAAAAGCACGTTAGAATAATTAAGGACGCATTACAAGTCCTAAGAACATCTTACATCACCGTACGAAACTTTAAAACTCCATAATACACCTAATTAATTCATCGAGTCCTTTGAACGTCATACGCCAACTTAAGTCATCTTACGAATCTTTATGCCATATTAGCACTTTGAAAAGCATGTTAATATAATGTTGGAATCTTTAAAACTCCTAACAACACCGTACGAAATTTTAAAAGTCCAAAAAAAACCTAATGAATTCCTCCGAGTCATTTAAACATCGTGCGACAACTTAGAATATATTACGACTCTGTATGTCACATTAGCACCTTGAAAAGCATGTTGGTAAAAAGTACGAAACCTCACAAATCCTAACAACACATTATAATACCGTACGTAAAATAAAAATACTCCATAATAAACCTAATGAATTCATCCGAGTCCTTTGAACATCGTACGACAACTTAGAACATCTTACGGCTCTGTATGCACATTAGCACCTTGAAAAGCACGTTAGTATAATATAGGACACCTTACAACTCCTAACAACACCGAACAAAACCTTAAAACTCCATAGTAAACCTAATGAATTTGTCAACGTCCTTTGAACATCGTACGACAACTCAGGACATGTTACGACTCAGTATGCGAGATTAGCAACATGAAAAGCACGTTTGAATAATTAAGGAAGCATTACAACTCCTAAGAACATCTTACATCACCGTACGAAACTTTAAAACTCCATAATACACCTAATGAATTCGTCCGAGTCCTTTGAACGTCATACGCCAACTTAAGACATCTTACGACTCTTTATGCCATATTAGCACTTTGAAAAGCATGTTAGCATAATGTTCGAATCTTTAAAACTCCTAACAACACCGTACGAAATTATAAAACTCCAAAAAAACCTAATGAATTCCTCCGAGTCATTTAAACATCGTACGAAAACTTAGAATATCTTACGACTCTGTATGTCACATTAGCACCTTGAAAAGCATGTTGGTAAAAAGTACGAAACCTCACAATTCCTAACAACACATTATAATACCGTACGTAAAATAAAAATACTCCATAATAAACCTAATGAATTCATCCGAGTCCTTTGAACATCGTACGACAACTTAGAACATCTTACGCCTCTGTATGCACATTAGCACCTTGAAAAGCACGTTAGTATGATATAGGACACCTTACAACTCCTAACAACACCGAACAAAACCTTAAAGCTCCTTAATAAACCTAATGAATTTGTCAAAGTCCTAAGAACATCTTACATCACCATACGAAACTTTAAAACTCCATAATACACCTAATGAATTCATCCGAGTCCTTTGAACGTCATACGCCAACTTAAGACATCTTACGACTCTTTATGCCATATTAGCACTTTGAAAAAAAAAGTTAGTATAATGTTGGAAACTTTAAAACTCCTAACAACACCGTACGAAATTATAAAACTCCAAAAAAAACCTAATGAATTCCTCCGAGTCATTTAAACATCGTACGAAAACTTAGAATATCTTACGACTCTGTATGTCACATTAGCACCTTGAAAAGCATGTTGGTAAAAAGTACGAAACCTCACAAATCCTAACAAGACATTATAATACCGTACGTAAAATAAAAATACTCCATAATAAACCTAATGAATTCATCTGAGTCCTTTGAACATCGTACGACTACTTAGGACATCTTACGGCTCGGTATGCACATTAGCACCTTGAAAAGCACGTTAGTATAATATAGGACACCTTACAACTCCTAACAACACCGAACAAAACCTTAAAACTCCATAATAAACCTAATGAATATGTCCAAGTCCTTTGAACAACGTACGACAACTCAGGACATGTTACGACTCACTATGCGACATTAGCAACATGAAAAGCATGTTAGAATAATTAAGGAAGCATTACAACTCTTAAGAACATCTTACATCACCGTACAAAACTTTAAAAACTCCATAATACACCTAATTAATTCGTCCGAGTCCTTTGAACGTCATACGCCAACTTAAGACATCATACGACTCTTTATGCCATATTAGCACTTTGAAAAGCATGTTAGTATAATGTTGGAATCTTTAAAACTCCTAAGAACACCGTACGAAATTAAAAAACTCCAAAAAAACCTAATGAATTCCTCCGAGTCATTTAAACATCGTACGAAAACTTAGAATATCTTACGACTCTGTATGTCACATTAGCACCTTGAAAAGCATGTTGGTAAAAAGTACGAAACCTCACAATTCCTAACAACACATTATAATACCGTACGTAAAATAAAAATACTCCATAATAAACCTAATGAATTCATCCGAGTCCTTTGAACATCGTACGACAACTTAGAACATCTTACGCCTCTGTATGCACATTAGCACCTTGAAAAGCACGTTAGTATGATATAGGACACCTTACAACTCCTAACAACACCGAACAAAACCTTAAAGCTCCTTAATAAACCTAATGAATTTGTCAAAGTCCTAAGAACATCTTACATCACCATACGAAACTTTAAAACTCCATAATACACCTAATGAATTCATCCGAGTCCTTTGAACGTCATACGCCAACTTAAGACATCTTACGACTCTTTATGCCATATTAGCACTTTGAAAAAAAAAGTTAGTATAATGTTGGAAACTTTAAAACTCCTAACAACACCGTACGAAATTATAAAACTCCAAAAAAAACCTAATGAATTCCTCCGAGTCATTTAAACATCGTACGAAAACTTAGAATATCTTACGACTCTGTATGTCACATTAGCACCTTGAAAAGCATGTTGGTAAAAAGTACGAAACCTCACAAATCCTAACAAGACATTATAATACCGTACGTAAAATAAAAATACTCCATAATAAACCTAATGAATTCATCTGAGTCCTTTGAACATCGTACGACTACTTAGGACATCTTACGGCTCGGTATGCACATTAGCACCTTGAAAAGCACGTTAGTATAATATAGGACACCTTACAACTCCTAACAACACCGAACAAAACCTTAAAACTCCATAATAAACCTAATGAATATGTCCAAGTCCTTTGAACAACGTACGACAACTCAGGACATGTTACGACTCACTATGCGACATTAGCAACATGAAAAGCATGTTAGAATAATTAAGGAAGCATTACAACTCTTAAGAACATCTTACATCACCGTACAAAACTTTAAAAACTCCATAATACACCTAATTAATTCGTCCGAGTCCTTTGAACGTCATACGCCAACTTAAGACATCATACGACTCTTTATGCCATATTAGCACTTTGAAAAGCATGTTAGTATAATGTTGGAATCTTTAAAACTCCTAAGAACACCGTACGAAATTATAAAACTCCAAAAAAACCTAATGAATTCCTCCGAGTCATTTAAACATCGTACGAAAACTTAGAATATCTTACGACTCTGTATGTCACATTAGCACCTTGAAAAGCATGTTGGTAAAAAGTACGAAACCTAACAAATCCTAACAACACATTATAATACCGTACGTAAAATAAAAATACTCCATAATAAACCTAATGAATTCATCCAAGTCCTTTGAACATCGTACGACAACTTAGAACATCTTACGGCTCTGTGTGCACATTAGCACCTTGAAAAGCACGTTAGTATAATACAGGACACCTTACAACTCCTAACAACACCGAACAAAACCTTAAAACTCCATAATAAACCTAATGAATTTGTCAACGTCCTTTGAACATCGTACCACAACTCAGGACATGTTACGACTCAGTATGCGAGATTAGCAACATGAAAAGCACGTTTGAATAATTAAGGAAGCATTAAAACTCCTAAGAACATCTTACATCATCGTACGAAACTTTAAAACTCCATAATACACCTAATGAATTCGTCCGAGTCCTTTGAACGTCATACGCCAACTTAAGACATCTTACGACTCTTTATGCCATATTAGCACTTTGAAAAGCATGTTAGTATAATGTTGGAATCTTTAAAACTCCTAAGAACACCGTACGAAATTATAAAACTCCAAAAAAACCTAATGAATTCCTCCGAGTCATTTAAACATCGTACGAAAACTTAGAATATCTTACGACTCTGTATGTCACATTAGCACCTTGAAAAGCATGTTGGTAAAAAGTACGAAACCTCACAAATCCTAACAACACATTATAATACCGTACGTAAAATAAAAATACTCCATAATAAACCTAATGAATTCATCCGAGTCCTTTGAACATCGTACGACAACTTAGAACATCTTACGCCTCTGTATGCACATTAGCACCTTGAAAAGCACGTTAGTATGATATAGGACACCTTACAACTCCTAACAACACCGAACAAAACCTTAAAGCTCCTTAATAAACCTAATGAATTTGTCAAAGTCCTAAGAACATCTTACATCACCATACGAAACTTTAAAACTCCATAATACACCTAATGAATTCATCCGAGTCCTTTGAACGTCATACGCCAACTTAAGACATCTTACGACTCTTTATGCCATATTAGCACTTTGAAAAAAAAAGTTAGTATAATGTTGGAATCTTTAAAACTCCTAACAACACCGTACGAAATTATAAAACTCCAAAAAAAACCTAATGAATTCCTCCGAGTCATTTAAACATCGTACGAACACTTAGAATATCTTACGACTCTGTATGTCACATTAGCACCTTGAAAAGCATGTTGGTAAAAAGTACGAAACCTCACAAATCCTAACAAGACATTATAATACCGTACGTAAAATAAAAATACTCCATAATAAACCTAATGAATTCATCTGAGTCCTTTGAACATCGTACGACTACTTAGGACATCTTACAGCTCGGTATGCACATTAGCACCTTGAAAAGCACGTTAGTATAATATAGGACACCTTACAACTCCTAACAACACCGAACAAAACCTTAAAACTCCATAATAAACCTAATGAATATGTCCAAGTCCTTTGAACAACGTACGACAACTCAGGACATGTTACGACTCACTATGCGACATTAGCAACATGAAAAGCATGTTAGAATAATTAAGGAAGCATTACAACTCTTAAGAACATCTTACATCACCGTACAAAACTTTAAAACTCCATAATACACCTAATTAATTCGTCCGAGTCCTTTGAACGTCATACGCCAACTTAAGACATCTTACGACTCTTTATGCCATATTAGCACTTTGAAAAGCATGTTAGTATAATGTTGGAATCTTTAAAACTCCTAAGAACACCGTACGAAATTATAAAACTCCAAAAAAACCTAATGAATTCCTCCGAGTCATTTAAACATCGTACGAAAACTTAGAATATCTTACGACTCTGTATGTCACATTAGCACCTTGAAAAGCATGTTGGTAAAAAGTACGAAACCTCACAAATCCTAACAACACATTATAATACCGTACGTAAAATAAAAATACTCCATAATAAACCTAATGAATTCATCCGAGTCCTTTGAACATCGTACGACAACTTAGAACATCTTACGCCTCTGTATGCACATTAGCACCTTGAAAAGCACGTTAGTATGATATAGGACACCTTACAACTCCTAACAACACCGAACAAAACCTTAAAGCTCCTTAATAAACCTAATGAATTTGTCAAAGTCCTAAGAACATCTTACATCACCATACGAAACTTTAAAACTCCATAATACACCTAATGAATTCATCCGAGTCCTTTGAACGTCATACGCCAACTTAAGACATCTTACGACTCTTTATGCCATATTAGCACTTTGAAAAAAAAAGTTAGTATAATGTTGGAATCTTTAAAACTCCTAACAACACCGTACGAAATTATAAAACTCCAAAAAAAACCTAATGAATTCCTCCGAGTCATTTAAACATCGTACGAACACTTAGAATATCTTACGACTCTGTATGTCACATTAGCACCTTGAAAAGCATGTTGGTAAAAAGTACGAAACCTCACAAATCCTAACAAGACATTATAATACCGTACGTAAAATAAAAATACTCCATAATAAACCTAATGAATTCATCTGAGTCCTTTGAACATCGTACGACTACTTAGGACATCTTACAGCTCGGTATGCACATTAGCACCTTGAAAAGCACGTTAGTATAATATAGGACACCTTACAACTCCTAACAACACCGAACAAAACCTTAAAACTCCATAATAAACCTAATGAATATGTCCAAGTCCTTTGAACAACGTACGACAACTCAGGACATGTTACGACTCACTATGCGACATTAGCAACATGAAAAGCATGTTAGAATAATTAAGGAAGCATTACAACTCTTAAGAACATCTTACATCACCGTACAAAACTTTAAAACTCCATAATACACCTAATTAATTCGTCCGAGTCCTTTGAACGTCATACGCCAACTTAAGACATCATACGACTCTTTATGCCATATTAGCACTTTGAAAAGCATGTTAGTATAATGTTGGAATCTTTAAAACTCCTAAGAACACCGTACGAAATTATAAAACTCCAAAAAAACCTATTGAATTCCTCCGAGTCATTTAAACATCGTACGAAAACTTAGAATATCTTACGACTCTGTATGTCACATTAGCACCTTGAAAAGCATGTTGGTAAAAAGTACGAAACCTCACAAATCCTAACAACACATTATAATACCGTACGTAAAATAAAAATACTCTTTGAACATCGTACGACAACTTAGAACATCTTACGGCTCTGTATGCACATTAGCACAATGAAAAGCACGTTAGTATAATATAGGACACCTTACAACTCCTAACAACACCGAACAAAACCTTAAAACTCCATAATAAACCTAATGAGTTTGTCAACGTCCTTTGAACATCGTACGACAACTCAGGACATGTTACGACTCAGTATGCGAGATTAGCAACATGAAAAGCACGTTTAATAATTAAGGAAGCATTACAACTCCTAAGAACATCTTACATCACCGTACGACACTTTAAAACTCCATAATACACCTAATGAATTCGTCCGAGTCCTTTGAACGTCATACGCCAACTTAAGACATCATACGACTCTTTATGCCATATTAGCACTTTGAAAAGCATGTTAGTATAATGTTGGAATCTTTAAAACTCCTAAGAACACCGTACGAAATTATAAAACTCCAAAAAAACCTATTGAATTCCTCCGAGTCATTTAAACATCGTACGAAAACTTAGAATATCTTACGACTCTGTATGTCACATTAGCACCTTGAAAAGCATGTTGGTAAAAAGTACGAAACCTCACAAATCCTAACAACACATTATAATACCGTACGTAAAATAAAAATACTCCATAATAAACCTAATGAATTCATCCGAGTCCTTTGAACATCGTACGACAACTTAGAACATCTTACGGCTCTGTATGCACATTAGCACAATGAAAAGCACGTTAGTATAATATAGGACACCTTTCAACTCCTAACAACACCGAACAAAACCTTAAAACTCCATAATAAACCTAATGAATTTGTCAACGTCCTTTGAACATCGTACGACAACTCAGGACATGTTACGACTCAGTATGCGAGATTAGCAACATGAAAAGCACGTTTGAATAATTAAGGAAGCATTACAACTCCTAAGAACATCTTACATCACCGTACGAAACTTTAAAACTCCATAATACACCTAATGAATTCGTCCGAGTCCTTTGAACGTCATACGCCAACTTAAGACATCTTACGACTCTTTATGCCATATTAGCACTTTGAAAAGCATGTTAGCATAATGTTCGAATCTTTAAAACTCCTAACAACACCGTACGAAATTATAAAACTCCAAAAAAACCTAATGAATTCCTCCGAGTCATTTAAACATCGTACGAAAACTTAGAATATCTTACGACTCTGTATGTCACATTAGCACCTTGAATAGCATGTTGGTAAAAAGTACGAAACCTCACAAATCCTAACAACACATTATAATACCGTACGTAAAATAAAAATACTCCATAATAAACTAATGACTTCAGCCGAGTCCTTTGAACATCGTACGACAACTTAGAACATCTTATGGCTCTGTATGCACATTAGTACCTTGAAAAGCACGTTAGTATGATATAGGACACCTTACAACTCCTAACAACACCGAACAAAACCTTAAAACTCCTTAATAAACCTAATGAATTTGTCAAAGTCCTAAGAAGATCTTACATCACCGTACGAAACTTTAAAACTCCATAATACACCTAATGAATTCATCCGAGTCCTTTGAACGTCATACGCCAACTTAAGACATCTTACGACTCTTTATGCCATATTAGCACTTTGAAAAGCATGTTAGTATAATGTTGGAATCTTTAAAACTCCTAACAACACCGTACGAAATTATAAAACTCCAAAAAAAACCTAATGAATTCCTCCGAGTCATTTAAACATCATGCGACAACTTAGAAAATCTTATGACTCTTTATGTCACATTAGCACCTTTAAAAGCATGTCGGAAAAATTACGAAACCTCACAAATCCTAACAACACATTATAATACCGTACGTAAAATAAAAATACTCCATAATAAACCTAATGAATTCGTCTGAGTCCTATGAACATCGTAGGACAACTTAGGACATCTTACGACTCTGTATGCACATTAGCACCTTGAAAAGCACGTTAGTATAATATAGGACAACTTACAACTCCTAACAACACCGAACAAAACCTTAAAACTCCATAGTAAACCTAATGAATAAGTCCAAGTCCTTTGAACAACGTACGACAACTCAGGACATGTTACGACTCACTATGCGACATTAGCAACATGAAAAGCATGTTAGAATAAATAAGGAAGCATTACAACTCCTAAGAACATCTTACATTACCGCACGTAACTTTAAAACTCCGTAATAAACCTAATGAATTCGTATGCACATTAGCACCTTGAAAAGCACATTAGTATAATATAGGACACCTTAAAACTCCTAAGAACATCTTACATCACCGTACGAAACTTTAAAACTCCATAATACACCTAATTAATTCGTCCGAGTCCTTTGAACGTCATACGCCAACTTAAGACATCTTACGACTCTTTATGCCATATTAGCACTTTGAAAAGCATGTTAGTATAGTGTTGGAATCTTTAAAACTCCTAACAACACCGTCTGAAATTTTAAAACTCCAAAAAAAACCTAATGAATTCCTCCGAGTCATTTAAACATCATGCGACAACTTAGAAAATCTTATGACTCTTTATGTCACATTAGCACCTTTAAAAGCATGTCGGAAAAATTACGAAACCTCACAAATCCTAACAACACATTATAATACCGTACGTAAAATAAAAATACTCCATAATAAACCAAATGAATTCGTCTGAGTCCTATGAACATCGTAGGACAACTTAGGACATCTTACGACTCTGTATGCACATTAGCACCTTGAAAAGCACGTTAGTATAATATAGGACACCTTACAACTCCTAACAACACCGAACAAAACCTTAAAACTCCATAATAAACCTAATGAATTTGTCAACGTCCTTTGAACATCGTACGACAACTCAGGACATGTTACGACTCACTATGCGACATTAGCAACATGAAAAGCACGTTTGAATAATTAAGGAAGCATTACAACTCCTAAGAACATCTTACATCACCGTACGAAACTTTAAAACTCCATAATACACCTAATGAATTCGTCCGAGTCCTTTGAACGTCATACGCCAACTTAAGACATCTTACGACTCTTTATGCCATATTAGCACTTTGAAAAGCATGTTAGCATAATGTTCGAATCTTTAAAACTCCTAACAACACCGTACGAAATTATAAAACTCCAAAAAAACCTAATGAATTCCTCCGAGTCATTTAAACATCGTGCGACAACTTAGAATATATTACGACTCTGTATGTCACATTAGCACCTTGAAAAGTATATTGGTAAAAAGTACGAAACCTCACAAATCCTAACAACACATTATAATATTGTATGTAAAATAAAAATACTCCATAATAAACCTAATGAATTCATCCGAGTCCTTTGAACATCGTACGACAACTTAGAACATCTTACGGCTCTGTATGCACATTAGCACCTTGAAAAGCACGTTAGTATGATATAGGACACCTTACAACTCCTAACAACACCGAACAAAACCTTAAAACTCCATAATAAACCTAATGAATTTGTCAACGTCCTTTGAACATCGTACGACAACTCAGGACATGTTACGACTCAGTATGCGAGATTAGCAACATGAAAAGCACGTTTGAATAATTAAGGAAGCATTACAACTCCTAAGAACATCTTACATCACCGTACGAAACTTTAAAACTCCATAATACACCTAATGAATTCGTCCGAGTCCTTTGAACGTCATACGCCAACTTAAGACAACTTACGGCTCTTTATGCCATATTAGAACTTTGAAAAGCATGTTAGAATAATGTTGGAATCTTTAAAACTCCTAACAACACCGTACGAAATTATAAAACTCCAAAAAAAATCTAATGAATTCCTCCGAGTCATTTAAACATCGTACGAAAACTTAGAATATCTTACGACTCTGTATGTCACATTAGCACCTTGAAAAGCATGTTGGTAAAAAGTATGAAACCTCACAAATCCTAACAACACATTATAATATCGTACGTAAAATAAAAATACTCCATAATAAACCTAATGAATTCATCCGAGTCCTTTGAACATCGTACGACAACTTAGGGCATCTTACGACTCTGTATGCACATTAGCACCTTGAAAAGCACGTTAGTATAATATAGGACAACTTACAACTCCTAACAACACCGAACAAAACCTTAAAACTCCATAGTAAACCTAATGAATAAGTCCAAGTCCTTTGAACAACGTACGACAACTCAGGACATGTTACGACTCACTATGCGACATTAGCAACATGAAAAGCATGTTAGAATAATTAAGGAAGCATTACAACTCCTAAGAACATCTTACATTACCGTACGTAACTTTAAAACTCCGTAATAAACCTAATGAATTCGTATGCACATTAGCACCTTGAAAAGCACATTAGTATAATATAGGACACCTTAAAACTCCTAAGGACATCTTACATCACCGTACGAAACTTTAAAACTCCATAATACACCTAATGAATTCGTCCGAGTCCTTTGAACGTCATACGCCAACTTAAGACAACTTACGGCTCTTTATGCCATATTAGAACTTTGAAAAGCATGTTAGCATAATGTTGGAATCTTTAAAACTCCTAACAACACCGTACGAAATTATAAAACTCCAAAAAAAATCTAATGAATTCCTCCGAGTCATTTAAACATCGTACAAAAACTTAGAATATCTTACGACTCTGTATGTCACATTAGCACCTTGAAAAGCATGTTGGTAAAAAGTATGAAACCTCACAAATCCTAACAACACATTATAATATCGTACGTAAAATAAAAATACTCCATAATAAACCTAATGAATTCATCCGAGTCCTTTGAACATCGTACGACAACTTAGGGCATCTTACGACTCTGTATGCACATTAGCACCTTGAAAAGCACGTTAGTATAATATAGGACGACTTACAACTCCTAACAACACCGAACAAAACCTTAAAACTCCATAGTAAACCTAATGAATAAGTCCAAGTCCTTTGAACAACGTACGACAACTCAGGACATGTTTCGACTCACTATGCGACATTAGCAACATGAAAAGCATGTTAGAATAATTAAGGAAGCATTACAACTCCTAAGAACATCTTACATTACCGTACGTAACTTTAAAACTCCGTAATAAACCTAATGAATTCGTATGCACATTAGCACCTTGAAAAGCACATTAGTATAATATAGGACACCTTAAAACTCCTAAGAACATCTTACATCACCGTACGAAACTTTAAAACTCCATAATACACCTAATGAATTCGTCCGAGTCCTTTGAACGTCATACGCCAACTTAAGATAACTTACGGCTCTTTATGCCATATTAGAACTTTGAAAAGCATGTTAGCATAATGTTGGAATCTTTAAAACTCCTAACAACACCGTACGAAATTATAAAACTCCAAAAAAAATCTAATGAATTCCTCCGAGTCATTTAAACATCGTACAAAAACTTAGAATATCTTACGACTCTGTATGTCACATTAGCACCTTGAAAAGCATGTTGGTAAAAAGTATGAAACCTCACAAATCCTAACAACACATTATAATATCGTACGTAAAATAAAAATACTCCATAATAAACCTAATGAATTCATCCGAGTCCTTTGAACATCGTACGACAACTTAGGGCATCTTACGACTCTGTATGCACATTAGCACCTTGAAAAGCACGTTAGTATAATATAGGACAACTTACAACTCCTAACAACACCGAACAAAACCTTAAAACTCCATAGTAAACCTAATGAATAAGTCCAAGTCCTTTGAACAACGTACGACAACTCAGGACATGTTTCGACTCACTATGCGACATTAGCAACATGAAAAGCATGTTAGAATAATTAAGGAAGCATTACAACTCCTAAGAACATCTTACATTACCGTACGTAACTTTAAAACTCCGTAATAAACCTAATGAATTCGTATGCACATTAGCACCTTGAAAAGCACATTAGTATAATATAGGACACCTTAAAACTCCTAAGAACATCTTACATCACCGTACGAAACTTTAAAACTCCATAATACACCTAATGAATTCGTCCGAGTCCTTTGAACGTCATACGCCAACTTAAGACAACTTACGGCTCTTTATGCCATATTAGAACTTTGAAAAGCATGTTAGCATAATGTTGGAATCTTTAAAACTCCTAACAACACCGTACGAAATTATAAAACTCCAAAAAAAATCTAATGAATTCCTCCGAGTCATTTAAACATCGTACAAAAACTTAGAATATCTTACGACTCTGTATGTCACATTAGCACCTTGAAAAGCATGTTGGTAAAAAGTATGAAACCTCACAAATCCTAACAACACATTATAATATCGTACGTAAAATAAAAATACTCCATAATAAACCTAATGAATTCATCCGAGTCCTTTGAACATCGTACGACAACTTAGGGCATCTTACGACTCTGTATGCACATTAGCACCTTGAAAAGCACGTTAGTATAATATAGGACAACTTACAACTCCTAACAACACCGAACAAAACCTTAAAACTCCATAGTAAACCTAATGAATAAGTCCAAGTCCTTTGAACAACGTACGACAACTCAGGACATGTTTCGACTCACTATGCGACATTAGCAACATGAAAAGCATGTTAGAATAATTAAGGAAGCATTACAACTCCTAAGAACATCTTACATTACCGTACGTAACTTTAAAACTCCGTAATAAACCTAATGAATTCGTATGCACATTAGCACCTTGAAAAGCACATTAGTATAATATAGGACACCTTAAAACTCCTAAGAACATCTTACATCACCGTACGAAACTTTAAAACTCCATAATACACCTAATGAATTCGTCCGAGTCCTTTGAACGTCATACGCCAACTTAAGACAACTTACGGCTCTTTATGCCATATTAGAACTTTGAAAAGCATGTTAGCATAATGTTGGAATCTTTAAAACTCCTAACAACACCGTACGAAATTATAAAACCCCAAAAAAAACCTAATGAATTCCTCCGAGTCATTTAAACATCATACGACAACTTAGAAAATCTTATGACTCTTTATGTCACATTAGCACCTTTAAAAGCATGTCGGAAAAATTACGAAACCTCACAAATCCTAACAACACATTATAATACCGTACGTAAAATAAAAATACTCCATAATAAACCTAATGAATTCGTCTGAGTCCTATGAACATCGTAGGACAACTTAGGACATCTTACGACTCTGTATGCACATTAGCACCTTGAAAAGCACGTTAGTATAATATAGGACACCTTACAACTCCTAACAACACCGAACAAAACCTTAAAACTCCATAATAAACCTAATGAATTTGTCAACGTCCTTTGAACATCGTACGACAACTCAGGACATGTTACGACGCAGTATGCGAGATTAGCAACATGAAAAGCACGTTTGAATAATTAAGGAAGCATTACAACTCCTAAGAACATCTTACATCACCGTACGAAACTTTAAAACTCCATAATACACCTAATGAATTCGTCCGAGTCCTTTGAACGTCATACGCCAACTTAAGACAACTTACGGTTCTTTATGCCATATTAGAACTTTGAAAAGCATGTTAGCATAATGTTGGAATCTTTAAAACTCCTAACAACACCGTACGAAATTATAAAACTCCAAAAAAAATCTAATGAATTCCTCCGAGTCATTTAAACATCGTACGAAAACTTAGAATATCTTACGACTCTGTATGTCACATTAGCACCTTGAAATGCATGTTGGTAAAAAGTACGAAACCTCACAAATCCTAACAACACATTATAATATCGTACGTAAAATAAAAATACTCCATAATAAACCTAATGAATTCATCCGAGTCCTTTGAACATCGTACGACAACTTAGGACATCTTACGGCTTTGTATGCACATTAGCACCTTGAAAAGCACGTTAGTATAATATAGGACAACTTACAACTCCTAACAACACCGAACAAAACCTTAAAACTCCATAGTAAACCTAATGAATAAGTCCAAGTCCTTTGAACAACGTACGACAACTCAGGACATGTTACGACTCAGTATACGACATTAGCAACATGAAAAGCACGTTAGAATAATTAAGGACGCATTACAACTCCTAAGAACATCTTACATCACCGTACGAAACTTTAAAACTCCATAATACACCTAATTAATTCATATGCACATTAGCACCTTGAAAAGCACGTTAGTATAATATAGGACACCTTAAAACTCCTAAGAACATCTTACATCACCGTACGAAACTTTAAAACTCCATAATACACTTAATTAATTCGTCCGAGTCCTTTGAACGTCATAAGCCAACTTAAGACATCTTACGACTCTTTATGCCATATTAGCACTTTGAAAAGCATGTTAGTATAATGTTGGAATCTTTAAAACTCCTAACAACACCGTCTGAAATTTTAAAACTACAAAAAAAACCTAATGAATTCCTCCGAGTCATTTTAACATCGTGCGACAACTTAGAAAATCTTATGACTCTTTATGTCACATTAGCACCTTTAATAGCATGTCGGTAAAAATTACGAAACGTCACAAATCCTAACAACACATTATAATACCGTACGTAAAATAAAAATACTCCATAATAAACCTAATGAATTCGTCTGAGTCCTATGAACATCGTAGGACAACTTAGGACATCTTACGACTCTGTATGCACATTAGCACCTTGAAAAGGACGTTAGTATAATATAGGACACCTTACAACTCCTAACAACACCGAACAAAACCTTAAAACTCCATAATAAACCTAATGAATTTGTCCAAGTCCTTTGAACATCGTACGACAACTCAGGACATGTTACGACTCAGTATGCGACATTAGCAACATGAAAAGCACGTTAGAATAATTAAGGACGCATTACAACTCCTAAGAACATCTTACATCACCGTACGAAACTTTAAAACTCCATAATACACCTAATTAATTCGTCCGAGTCCTTTGAACGTCATACGCCAACTTAAGACATCTTAAGACTCTTTATGCCATATTAGCACTTTGAAAAGCATGTTAGTATAATGTTGGTATCTTTAAAACTCCTAACAACACCGTCTGAAATTTTAAAACTCCAAAAAAAAACCTAATGAATTCCTCCGAGTCATTTAAACATCGTGCGACAACTTAGAATATCTTACGACTCTTTATGTCACATTAGCACCTTGAAAAGCATGTCGGTAAAAATCACGAAACCTCACAAATCCTAACAACTGTTAGGGTTATTTCCTAGTTAAGATTTACTTTGTATTTTGTTTATATGTTTGTATATAGTTTAGGGTCTATTTTGTTATATTCCTTAAACTTGTATTTGTTTGCTTTAAAGCATGTAGTGAGAGAGTGTGAGGGCAGAGGCTAGATCACAATATTCACGTAAGAGAGAGAACTTGTGTGTGTGATTTATTTTCTCCTGCACCTTGTATCACAATACTGCTTTGATCATCAATATACAAAGAGAATTATTAGTATGAATTGTGTTAATGATTAAACTGTGTTTGTGTTTATGTTATTCTGATCATTGAGCGATTTTTACGATCCAATTGAACCTATCAATTGGTATCAGAGCTGTTGGTACTGTGTTCTTCGCTGTTCTTAAGCAAAAACACATCGAAATTGCTCAAATACAATGATCTGAATGAATTGTTCGTGTTTTTAGTTGTGATTCATCATCATAATCACTCCTATACACAACGATTGTGCAGATTTCATCAGATCATCATCAGATCTGAGAAATTAAGAAACTTCTGTTCGATAGAATTTTTCATAAATTCATCAAAAATTGGACATGTTTCAGATTGATTGATATAAGGGATTGTTAATCGGAGTGTTTCACAGCTTGTGTGTGAATTTTGGACAAATTGGACAAGTTTTAGACAAAACCCAGAAAATTCTCATGAAGAAGATGATGAACAGTAAGAACTTGGTTGAAGATTAACTTGCCGGGTGATTATTTTGACTTAGACAATTTCCTTGGACTTAGATTGGAGAACAAATTAGGTCCTGTATTGCCGTATAAAGGATTTTGCGCTTGTCGGGTGAAGAATTTGACTTGAAAAAGTGTTACTGTTCAGCCGGATCAAACACTGTTGTGCCGGGTAATACACTATTACGCCGGGTGATTAAGAAAAATTCAGCCGGGTAATCATCAACTGTGTAGTCGGGTGATCAACAACTGCCGTGTGATCGAGTATTGTTCAGCCGGACAAAGCTTTTGCCGTGTCAAGATTCTGCCGGGTCAAGATTTATTGTCGTGTGAAGTTTTTCTTGTTGCCGGGTAACTGTTCATCCGGGTGAAGAACAAAACTATTACAACTGTTGAGCCGTATAACTGTTTGGCGGTGTAAAGACTTTTTCCTGCCGGGTGAAGAACAAAGACACTGTTTAGCCGGTTGAAGAAGGATTTTTCACTGTTTTGCCGTGTGACTCACTTTAGTTGTTTTTAATACTTGTTTCTTATCTTGTCTTTAATTACTTGCCTTTATTTTAGTATTTTAATCATTTCTTTTCAAAAATTAACAAAAACCAAAAATATTTTCTTTAAAAATTGTTAAAATGGCTCCTAATGATGATTCTGATAACCGTGTTCCTAGACTTGTTAATCGTGCAGATTTCAAGAATTGGACAATCAGACTGGGACATCACTTATGCTCCATTGACAATGACCTATGGAAGTCAATTGAAAAGGGTCCTCATATTCCAACTCAGACTGCTCCAGACAGTGCAAGTACCTACACCAAAGACTCTACTGAACCTTATCCAGAAGATAATCTGTCAGCAGAAGATTTGAGGAAAGTAAAGAATGATAGCAAAGCTTATTCTTTAATGTGCAAGGGGTTGCCACTTCAAGTTTTGTCTAGATTGGATGCATATCAGACTGGTTATACATGTTTCAAAGCTTTAAAGTCGATATGTGAAGGAGGAGAACAATTGAGAAGTTTGAAGAAATCAAAGTTGAAGAGACAATTGGAACTGTTTGAACATATTAATGGAGAAACAGTGCACCAGATGATGAACAGGTTTGTTCACTTAACTACTGAAATGTCAAACCTCGAAGTGAAGACTGAACTTCAAGACTTGAATGATCGTTTGTTATGTGCTTTACCATCATCATGGAAGCAGACTGTTACTTTGTTGAAACATACTGAGAAATTTCCAATGGGAATTAGATTTGCTTATTGGAAAGATTGAAGAAGTTGAGATTGATGAAGGATCAAGAAATACTGATAGATCAAGCTCACAAACTCAGTATAAGTATGTGGTAAATCCTGCCAATACTGTGGAGAATGCTTTTCTTGCACAAGATACAATGAAGTTTGAAGAAGATGGTGATTTATTTGTTGGTGCGAGTTTTTATACTGATTCAGCATACTTTCCAAATTCACCAACTTATTCTCAACCTCAATCTCCACCAACAAATCAAGTTCAAAGTCAGAATTTGAAGAATCAATCAGAAAATCAAAGTTCAAATGTTCAAGCTAAGGTGAAAGACGTTATGAATATTCTGTTGCAAGATGACGAGACAAAAACTGCCTTTACTGCTTTTATGGCAAGTTTTCAAGCATATCAAGGAAGTCACTTAAGTCAAATGGACGTGGTCCTTCAAGACTTATTTGAGATGGATCCAGTTGATGTTGAGGAAATGGATCTTAATTGGCAAATGGTTATGGTTGCATATAGGACGCAAAAGCATGCATATGTTAACCGAAGTTATAAACCTCATGCAAACAAGACAGTTGGATTTGACAAATCAAAGGCCAGATGTTTTAACTGTAACCAGTATGGTCATTTCTCAAGAGAATGCAAAGCTCCCAAGAATCAAAATTTCAATGACCAAGCTAGTTCAAGTAATCAAGGCCAAGGTCAAAGCTCACAACAGTCTTCGAGTTATCAAGGCAGAAATCAACGTTTCTTTCAGAAACCATATCAAAGTCTTCCCATGCCGGAATTGAAAGATGAAGGAAAGAAACCAGAAGACCAAACAAAGGCACTGGTAGTAAGTGTAAAAGATGGTTATGATTGGAGTGCGTATGCTGAACAATTTACATCTGATCTTACATCAAGTCTGGCACTGGTATGTGAAATTGAAGAAGACTGTTCTGAAGAAGGGGATGGAAAAGCAATTGAAAATGTCAGTGAAGATTCTGAAGATTATGACTGGAGTGCAAAATCTGATCCTACTGAAGAAACTGAATCTGAAGTTGCGCTGATGGCTACTGCAAATGAATCTTCATCTTCTACTGAACAACCAAAGGTTAGTAATGACTTACCCCCTAACTATGTTCCATTACCTGCTGATGTGAAAGAAAGGTTGTGTTCTGAACAGTGCATTCAACAAGTAGAACATTATCGAACTCATTCATTTAAAATCGGTGACAAATTAAGTAAACATGAAAAACTTCATGAACAACTTAAAATTGATCATAAAATTTCTGATGAGAAGATTTTGTCACTTAAAGAATCATGGAACAAAACTTTAAAAAACTGGAACTGGTAACCAAACAACTTGAAGAAATGACAAAGAACTTTGAACAAGAAAAAGTCGCACATGCTGTCACTCAAGTTGAATTAACAAAGGTTAAAAGTTGTAAAACCATGGTCAAACAACTCATCAAAGAAAGAGGTAACAAAACCAAAACCGGGTTGGGTTTTACTCATGAACCAATGCCAAATTCAATCACTCAAACCTTACCGGAAAACTTTAATGAATTTGATCATTCACCTGAAAATGAACAAAAATTCAAAGAAATTCAAAGAAGTAAATCCGAGTCCGAAGGATCTGAGGTGCTGATTGAAAGTCTGAAAGAAGAAGATGGTGTGACAACTGAAGCTGACGATGAAGCAAGCAACAAGTCTGATAACAAATTAGAGCCTGTTCTGATTCAACTTGTTGAGTATCCGGAACTGAATCCGAAGCCAGAAACGGTTAAGGATGAAGGTGAATTTTCAGGATACAATGATCCTGAATATATCAAGTGGAAGAAAGAACAAAAGGCGCAAGTTGCTGATCAGTTGATCAAGAAGCAAGAATTGAAGAAGGCTGAAGTTTTAACTGCAAAGAAGCAGAAATCGAAAGTAATGAACACTCAATCTGAAACAAAAGAATCAAAAGGCAAAAGTGTCTTAAAATCAAATGAAAACACCAAAGTTCAAAGTGTTAAAACTGACAAAGTTAAACCTGCCAAGAAAGTGTCAAAAGGTAAAAACATTAAGTTTGTGTCTGCAGGAACGTTTGATTTAAATGGATCTTATGGTAAACCAATCAATTCTCCAATCAAATCTAACTCTGGTCTGAAAACAGGTTCAGGTCCTAAGTCTTCCGCTGTCAATGAAAAGAGAATTGAATCCAAAAAGGTGACCAAACAGAACAGTTTAAAATCGAACCAAAGTCCCATGCAAACAAAGTCACAAACAAAGTCTCCACAAAAGAGTGTTAATCTAAAACCGAACAACCATGATAATGAATCACGTTTTGGTTCAACATCAAAAGTTAACAATCGGCTCTTTAGGATTAGCAAGAAACATTGTGAAATTTGTAATAGATATAATCATGCTACTGCTGAATGTTTCTTTAACAGATACTGCAGTTTCTGTGACAAAAGAAATCATTCTTCAGAAGAATGTTTTTATAACAAATTTTGTGATATTTGTGAAAGAAGAAACCATGACACAAAGGATTGTTTCTTTCGATCAAACTCAACAAGGGAAATGACTCCGTTTACAAATTTTCAAAGAAATCATTCACTTGGTTTTCAAAATATGAGTCAAAGTCATTCTCCGGTTTTGAGAAATTTCAATCGAAACAATTCTGTTTCTAACTTTTCAAGAAATGTGCAGGTTAACAGTTTTAAACCAAGAGCTTTAATGGTAAGAAATCAAAAGTTTGAAAATAACCTTGATCCTAAACTAGAGGAAAGGTTTAGTGCTTTGAGGAGAAAGCAATCAATGAACGCCAATGGGCGAAACAATAGTTATCAGCATCAAAATCTCTTAAATGAAACAAATTTTCAAAATGTTCAATATCAACAAGTTACTGTTGCAGATAGATTCGGAAAACCCAAGACCGTGTGGGCCTGGGTTGACCAAACTAAGTGATTGTTGAAATGCAGGTACGCCCAAGAAGACCTATCAACTCATGGTTTGTTGATAGTGGGTGTAGCCGGCACATGACAGGCAACCATGCCTTGCTTCAGGATTTCAAGCTGAAAAATGGTACACACGTTGCATTTGGAGGTGATGCGGTTGGTAAAATCACAGGAGAAGGAATTGTCTCGAATGGGGAAAAAGGTGAAGATATTATGACTACTGTGTAGCCGGGCAATGATCATGTCAAATACAGCCGGGTGAAGGTCATAAGTATCTGCCGGGTGACAAGTGTTCACTATACAGCCGGGTAAAAGTCTTTTATCTTGCCGTGTAAATGAGTCACTATGTTGCCGTGTGAAGAAGAAAAAGCATGCCGGGTGATACAACTGTGTTGCCGTGTAATGAAGTAAAGCATGCCGTGTGAAAGAGAAAGCAACTATGTTGCCGGGTGATGAAGAAAAGCAAGCCAGATGAAGAAGGAAAGCAACTGTGTTGCCGGGTAATAAAGAAAGGTTGCCGGATGATGTTTGAAGACTACTATTCTGCCGGGTGATTGATAAAACCCATCAGGTGTAGTTGTTCCTAACCTTTACCCGTCACTACAGTGACTTACCCGTCTCTACAGTGTTTGACCCGTCAAGTGTTGTTCATATGTTTGTGACTTGCCTTATGTACTTGACCCGTCACTACAGTACTTGACCCGGCAAAGCTTATTGGGCCTTTTTAGGTTTACCCGTCCATTTTGTTGACCCGGCACCTTTGTTTTGACCTAAATTTTTGACGATACAAAAACCCGCCTCTTCACAAACACTTATCATTTCACACATTCACTTTCAAGCAAACACTCTGTACTTAAATCGTCTGTTATCATATTCAATCGTTTTGCTCTGTAACAAGGTTGATCGATTGGATAAGGTAGTGATTTAGTGTTTTTGACTTTGATAGACCTGCAAATCAACCGTTAAAAAGAAAAACGATGATGAACAATGTTTTGTGCATTGAATCGACACTTTGATTTTGTGTGTTAAAACCGAAATCGAATGTTGTTTTAAGGTTAAAAACTGTCGATCTTCAACAATCAATCACTCATTTGCACCAAAACACCTTAAAATCAACTGAATCAATTGAAATTGTCATAACTGTTAAAATCGCCATTGATGAACTTTGAAGCTGTTAAAAGTTAAACATCAAAATGATGAAATATCTGTTTAAAAGTGATCAATACTTGTTAAAACTGAACCTAAACATGATAAACAATTTCATCATAAAATTGTCAAAATTATGTCTTAAGTGATTAATTGTTAAACTTGAAACATAAAGTATAATCTTTAAGATTCAATGTTGTTTGATTAAAATGATGAAAATCAGGTTATTAGAACAATTTAGAATTTAAAATGATTATGTGAATGTTTTGCTTTCTAACTTTTATTCAAACACTTATGAAAATTTTGATATGTTTTAATGAAGAATCTAACACATTTGTCTTATTTTGTGTTTATTTGTGTTTTAACAGATGGAGAATCTCAAGTTTGAGCCTAAACACAATTTGGTGGCAGTTCTAGATGAATCTATCCCTGAAACAGAAGGTTACAGAGATATGATCAAGTTTATCAAAAGGACCAAATATGTGTATGCTATGTGTGCCAAACCGGTCATATATGCAAGGTTGATTAAAAGTTTTTGGAGGACAGCAGAGGTGATTAGAGAAGAGAATGGAGTTACTGTTGTTCGAGGCAACATAACTAGAGATATGGTTCTGACAGTTTCTGAAGAAGCCATTAGACATGCCCTGAGAATAGATGAAGATGAGATTGGGATGAATGATGAGTTGACAATGGACGAGTGCAAATCGTGTTTTGTTAATATGGGTCATCCACCTGTGTTTCCAAAGTCACAGTTCTATCGGGCGAAGTTGGGAAAGAAGTATAAACTGTTGTGCTATGTTGTGCAACAATGCATGTCAAGAAGAAGTGCAGGCTTTGATAATTTCCCATCAGACATTGCATCACCGATTGTTGCCATAGCAGAGAATAAACCATTCAACATGTCGAGATGGATCATGAATGGTTTTGTATTTAACTTGGTGAAAGGCAAGAGGTTTAAGTTTCTTATGTACCCAAGATTCTTACAACTGATGATCAACATTGCCTATCCTATCATCAGAAATGAAGGATATTCTGGAGGTATTTTATACACTGAGGACATGAACGATCTATATCTTACAGAAAGATGAGTATCGGGAATGTGCCTAATGTGGAGTTGTTTGACTATATGAGAGATATAGCCAACAATGAAGAAGATGTTGAAGGTGTGTATCATCATATTTCGAATGGAGAGATTGTAAACCCAGTAGATCTTGTTGATAGAGAGGTTGATGAAGATAATGATGGTAATGATGATGATGAAAGTGATGATGATCAAAATGATGATGACAGTGATGATAGTGGAGATAATGGTGGAAATGATGATGAAGATGCTGAATCTGAATCCATTTCAGAGGAGGCAGAGATTGTTGAAACAGCTGAACCCATGGAATTAGAGACTGAGAATGTTGTGATAGAAGAACCTGTTGAGGTTGCTTCGGTTGAAGAAGAAGTTGTTGTTGAAATTCCAAAGGAGATTAATGTTCAGTATGTGAGAAGGAAAAGATCAAAACCAGTGGTAGAGTGTGTGACTGTAGAGAAGCAGAATGTGATTAATACTGAAGAGATAGATGTTATTCAGATTGCACAGGAGGTAATGGCCGAAGCTGAAACTATTGCACAGATAGTTGAGGAAGCTGATGTTGGCGTTACTGATCCTTCTACTGTTGAAATACCTATCACATCATCACCAATTGCAGAAAACATTGAACAAGGTTTGGAGTCTTCACCAAACTTTGTGTCAAAAGTTGATGAAAATGAGAAGGAGAAAAGAATTGCAGAGTTAGAGGAGATGGTTGCAAAGTTGATAGAAGCGAATGATTTGTTGAAAGCTTCTAATGAAAGGAAAAAGAAAAGATTTGATGAGTACTGGGATATTCATAATCAGAATTTGAAAACCTTCAAAAAGTTGGATGAGGATCATGTCAAGCTTGTTGATGAACATGTGAAATTGAAGGATGATTATGATAAATTGAAGGAGGAGCATGAAAATCTGAAATATGATTATACTGAACTGAAAGCTTAATGCAATACGTTGGAGGCTGAGAAAGAAATGCTAGAAAAATGGTTGGAGGAAACGAAACCGAAGAAAGCTGGCTCATCATCAGATAAAGATTTTTCAGAAGAAGTAGTCGAAGTGACTGAATCTCAAGTACCTAAAGTTTATTTGACTAGAGCACGAGGTACTACGAATGTTGGTATAATGGTAGAATCACCAATCAATATTCCCGATGAAGATGTTGCTGAAACTGTCAATATGGACAAAGCTGAGGGAAAAAGGAAGATAGATGCTATACCTGAGATTTTTGGAGATGAAAACAGTTCGAAAAAGGCAAAGATAGATGAGACAGTGCAGATTGAGCCGATTCAATCTGTAGCTGAAGTTGAGACTGAGAAAACTGAATCTATAGCTGAAACTGAAGTATTTGCTGCCACAGATAGTGAGAAAGAAGTTGGTTCTGAAGAAATAGTTCAGGTTGAGCCTATTCAATCTTAAGCTGTGGATATGCCTGAAACTGTAGCTGAAGTTGCAAGTCAGTTTGAGCCGGTTCAAACTGACAATGCACCTATGATTGAAGCTTTGGATGACTTAGATGATATAGACTTTACTGAATCTGATGATGAAGCTGAACCAGAACCGAATGTTGTTGAAGAGATTCCAGATGATTTGGATCAAAGATTCGCATATCTTGAAAGGATGAAATACAATTCTGTGTTTTTTAATGGATTGACTGTGAGCCAGATAAATGAAGAGTACGAGAAATGCATGATTGCTCAAGATAAAGCTGATGCAGATAAGAAAGAGTTTGTTATTGAGATGGGTGAATGGACTCCAATGCAAGAGAGTTTGAATATAGAAGATTTACCTCCGACTGAACTGTATCATCAAAATCCAGATGAAATGACAGCTTCAGATATGCGTAGTTGGTTGAGTTCGAGAAATTATCCATATAAGACTTTGAAAAGGTTGAAATCTGAATCTTTGAGGAAAATTGTTGTTAGCTTTATGAAGACTGAAAAAATGTACAATCGTATGTTTTACTTGGACTACAACAATCCTCAGTATTTCGAGCTGACAAAAAGATTCAAAGTTCTTGGACCAAAGGAGATTTCGGTGATGGCTCTACCAGAAAATGCTCATAAGAAAAGGCACGAGTTGATTGATATGTTTCCCAGCGAAGTTAAATCATACAACATACCGATGGATGTTCGGGAATCATGGCATAAGTCAGCCACAGCAGGTGACGTGGTGAGGTCACTGCTGAGCAAAGGTCAGTCCATTGCTGAGTTGCTTGATTCTATGATAGTGCCAGAGAAGAATAAGAAGGTCAAGATAATTGCTTGGAAATACGATGAAGTGTTTGATGCGTTTATGATTAAGAGAGTGAATGGTTTATGTGATGTATACCATTACTTCTCGAGCATTTTTAAGTTGGAAGTTCAAGATTTGAAGGAGCTGCACAAACTTAGGTTGATAAATCACACGCATGCTGAGCGTGGTGATAAATGTGTGATGCTGCTTGATGCCGGAATAGCCAGACCACCGAAGTATCTTGACTTTAGAGGCCAACAAGAAGATACAGCATATGTGCAAGCGAAGAAAGAAAGGAAGAAAAAGAGACTTGTTGTTACTGAAGATATGTATTTAGAGGAATTTTCGGATGAATACTTTGACAAGGTGACAGACCCTGGACTGAAGGTGATTGATGGAACTCAGATGACGAAGCCAATACTTAGAGTGTTTTACAATCAAGAAACATTTGAGTTGAAGCTGGTTAGGAATTTGGATGATTGGGACAAAGATATGATTACACTGTTTAGTACTTTTGAGTTGAAGCTTTTACATCCGTCATACATAGACTTTTTGAGAAGCTATAGAATGGAGAAGTTGAAAGATGCACTTGCTGAAGCTGATAGGAAGTTGTTTGTTGTGATGATTGAAGTAATAGCTGCGGCAACTGAAAAGATACGAGTAAGAAAGGCATTGCTGAACTCTAATCTCGTGAGGGTTGATTTACCAGAGATAGAGTATATGAGGATATCTAGAAAAGGAACTTTGGAGGTGCAAGTCAAAGGCCAGGAGATGCAAGTCAAAGGCCAGGAGATGCCATTCGAATTTTATGCTAATATTGACTTTGCAGGTTTAAATCTGGATTCACTCAGACGCATGAATGTCTGCCCAATTCTGACAAATGAGTCCAAGCCAAGACAAGCCAAACTTGCTGAAAAGTTCAAGTCCTGTATAGAAGAAGCTCTGAAGGAACAAGAAGAGTACAAAGGTAGAGAGTTGCTGAATGTCAAAGATGAACCGGAAGATTGGTAGAAAGAGATTGATGCTGAACAAAGAAGAAAAAGATTGAAGATTTTGCTGAAGATTCAAAGATAAATCTTAGGGGGAGTACTGTTAGGGTTATTTCCTAGTTAAGATTTACTTTGTATTTTGTTTATATGTTTGTATATAGTTTAGGGTCTATTTTGTTATATTCCTTAAACTTGTATTTGTTTGCTTTAAAGCATGTAGTGAGAGAGTGTGAGGGCAGAGGCTAGATCACAATATTCACGTAAGAGAGAGAACTTGTGTGTGTGATTTATTTTCTCCTGCACCTTGTATCAGCTTTGATCATCAATATACAAAGAGAACTAGCAGGGTACCCGCGCGATGCGGCGGCGGCGGTGATGCACCGACGACAATAGTTTATAACAAGATACTCAATCGTTTTCTATTAATGATGTGAATACCTCTTGGCTTTAATCTATGTCATGAATAATAAACACAAGAATATAAACCTATCAATTATAAACATATTACTTTAAAAAGCAAGGCTTACATAGTACTTACTATTTCACGCATAACATGAGGTTGTCTACCTCACTTGCATTTGAACTGGAATGTTAGGCGGAGGTATATAAAAAACAGGTCCTGGACATCAATTCTAATTTCTTTTTGCCCTTCCTAACCTTGCTCGATCCAATATAAAAATAAATATCTATGTGTCAACTAATTGTAATGTGATTAGATCATTTTTTTACATAAGCCTTACACGTCATTGACATCATCACCATGCTCATTCACAATCAAAATCACATCCAAAAGTTTCTTGAACCATATCATTTTCAAGTAGAATATGTAGTCAAAACTGCTACAAACATTAGTGCAGCCAAATTGCATTAAAAAGTGCAGCCAAAACGCAGCAATAAAAATCAAAAGGCAGCTAAAAAAGCAAAAAAAAAACAGCAAAAAAGGTCAAAACTACAATAGAAATGGAGTCAAAAAATTACAACAAATATGTAGTCAAAACAGATGCAAACATTAGTCAAAATGCAGGCATTATGCACTAAATAAAACTGATTTTTACAGCAAACTGAAGCAAAAATGCAGACAATACTGCAGCGGAATTACAGAAAAAACGCAGCCATATTGCAGCCAAAATTGCTGCCAAAATCCAGTCAAAATCGCATTAAGTATGCAGTCAAAACGGCTGCAAAAATAATCAAAATGCAGCCATTGTGCAGTAAAAAACCTGGTCTCTATAGCAAAAATGCAGTTAAAACTGTAGCCAAATTGCATAAAAAAGCGCAGCCAAAACGCAGCAATAAAAAATCAAAATGCAGCCAAAAAAGTAAAAAATGCAGCAAAAAAGGTCAAAACTGCAGTCAAACTACAGCAAGAAAATGTCAAAACTACACCCAAATAATAGCCATTCAGCAGCTAAATTACATTCAACCATACATGGATTCAACCAAATACATATTTTAGCCAAATATATCCATTCAACATTTCAACCATTGCACTAAATAGATGGATAATTCCATTCCACCAAAAAGATAGATAGTTCCATTCCAAAAAAAATATTGCACAAAGTTTAATACGATTACATATAAGTTAACGAACATACACATTCAAAATTTTCTCATAACTATATTAAGCATGTTTGGGTTGTTTTGACCCGTTCAGAATTAGAAATCAACTTAAATAACTTCAATAGGCATGCTTGACACACATTAGCAAAACATGCTCAGTTTGGTTGAATCTTACCTTGGATGTCACTAATCTGGCGGAGATGAAGACTTGCAAACTTGGTCTCCATCTTCTTTGACCTTGTCAAGACTTTTGCAGCCACTATCACTCTGAATATGCTTTGACCACCCCCAATCCTTGCATACAACATAGATAAATGGGTAAAAATAGTAATAAAATGGTTTAAACGGGCCAAAATGGTTAAAAAATACATATTTTCATCAGATTTTACCATAATACATAACACACACAAGCATATTTATCAGATTTTACCACCACCACCCATGACACACAGTCATCTAAATATTTTTATAATTTGTTCGGATTTTTAAAGGACATAAGCAAAACTGCATACAAAAAAACTGCATAAATTTGGTTACCCATTGCTTGTATATTGTTAACCATTTGACCCAATTAAAACCGCACAACACACACTACACCCTTCAGAAGCACAACACACATATTTTTTTAAGTTCCATTCAACACACAACACATATTTTAACAACATTAATGGAAATAACAACATTAGCTTTGGACACATTTTATTTTATTTAGATCGATACTAAGATACAAAAATCATGCATATGTGTAAGAAATGCAATTTAATATGTAAGTTTATCACATTACTGATGTTTCATACTTGAGCAAAAAGGAAGACAGTCCAGGTAAGAACAAAAGATGTTTCAAGGCTAGCAATAAACATCATCATCAAGTCAACTCTTAGTTATTACATGAATCATGTGGCATAAAATTATTCTTAAAAAAAAGATAAAGCAAGCAATTTTCAATTATCAAATACTCATGAGACAGTCACTTTCGAGTTTGTAATACCTTAGATGCAAGTTCAAGAATGTTTGATATTGGTAAGTAGACTAAATAGACATATCTGGCCTCAAGGCAAGGCATAATAGTCATCAAGACATACATAATTATTCATCTGCATGTTGTTGTTACCATTCTGCAACATACATAATTATTCGATTAGTACTATTCAAAATACTATAGCAGTATAAAAATACTTTAATTTTGCTACAAAAAAATGCAGTTATATTGTAGCGAAACAACCTAAAAAATGCGGTTTTGCTGCAACTAAAAACTTCAAAAAGTGCAGTTTTGTAGCAGCATGCTTGCCTCAAAAAGTGTGTTTACCATGCAGCGAAATAGACTAAAAAGGCGCAGTTTTATCATAGCATAAAATCTGTTTGAAGCGTGACCTGAATCCACATCAACATTGGAATTTTTGTAAAGCTAATTTGACCCATTTGTGAACAAAAGCAGCTGGAAATGTTTGTATGTTTAACTAAAGATGATTTGAGGGTTACCATCATTTGTTGCCATTTTAACATTAATAATAATGTTATAATCGTAAAAAAAATTGAATTGAGAGTGGATGGCGATCAAGATTGCCGTACACCAACGATGATGAATCTAAAATCCGCAGCCCTCAAAAACCATTGTTTCAATAAACAAAACTATGATCACTGTTACTGAAAGAAACTAATATACCCATACAAAATTTGAAGTGTAAGAAGCTAGTGACATACCAATAAAAAAATTGAGAGATTTTATATACAAAAATTATTTTCCTAATTGAAGAAGATGAACACATAATTAAGCCTAAAAATACAAATTAATAAAATATGCAAGAAAACTAACATGGTCAAAGAAGGCCAAAAAATGTCCTAATTCATAAACTTTACCTAAAATCTTATGTGTGCATGAATAAAATCACCAACAGCTATAAATAATAAAAATCATAAGCAATAAAATCATGATGCATAAATGAAAATAGCAAAAATTTAGATTGTTATTGTATGTTCAAAAATGGGTTTGGATTGCTATAGTAGCATATCATCGGAAGTGAATGATCATATCGACATGTTGGTGAATCATGTGTAAGATCAACAACTGCATAACAGGTTGTATGCAAATAGAAATGATATGATAATTACAAGCAACTGCATAACAACAAAGATCATAAAAGAAGCACGTGTGAAAGATAAAACATGCGCACATCTATATACATGTATATAGCAGCAGATTATATATTAGATTACATGGACAGTAGCAACTACTTGACAACTAAATGCAGATCAAATTATCAAGATACAACAGCAGAGTGCAGAATCATTAAATTAGATGTTGATGTGCACATAAACACTACACAAACTGCACATAAACACACTGCACAAAAACACAGTGCATTAAAAAAACACTACACACACTCCACATAAACAAACTACACACACTGCATTTTATTTCAACACACCCGCACTTAAAAACACAATGCATAAATACTGGTTTTAGATGGAGTTTGTAAAAGAAACAAAAACTACACATAAACATACAGGTATAATGAGATTTAAGAGCTTTATAAAAACCTATTATTAGAAAACATGTTGAAAGGATGAATGGTAATGTTTTTCTTATAGAAGCCTAATAGTAGCCATCATATGGGTTGAAAGGGGCTATAATTTTTTTTTCTTAAAACACACTTTTTAAAACCTTTTTTTTTCAACTGCACAAAACATGACACACAATATCCCCCCTTGAACATTCAGTGCACACCAACACACACACACACCCAACTGCACCTTCTAATTAGATTGTTTTTAACAAAAGGAAAGTTATAGACCATTTTTAAGAAAATGAAACTTATAGAATGTTTTCATAGAAATTGAAGAGACACATACAACTGCGCAAATCAGTTACATGTTTAGCTGATATAGCTGAATATAGAAAAAAAAACAATAACCTGTTTAGCTTAGTATAAAACAGTTACATGTTCCAACTTTAAACCTGTTTAAATCCAAAATCTAAACCCATTAAATTCATAATTTCTTACATTTGACACTACTAAATTTCACAAATCAAAACTCACACAAAGAACACTCATAGGATCAATTATGAAATGCTTTTATAACTCACACAACAGATAATAGAAAATATTTTAAAACGGTTTACCTAGCATAATAGCATTGTGCTAACCACTTAACTCGTTTCCTTCTTGGAAACAAACTGCATCATCAATACATCACACACAGTAAGAAACAGAAAACAAAAGTCACATATTTCAAAAACGAAAATGCAAATACCTGAGGATCTCATATTCAAAACTCTAAACAGTGATTCAAACTCGGTCCTTCTCCTTATTTTGCTTTTGGAAACTTGAAAATAAACCTAAATCAGTAAACAAAACATCAAAATGGAAGTAGAAACGCATGAATCACCAGAGCTTAAACAGATTCAGGCCAATCTTCATCGCATCTTGTATTGTCATACATGTTCCTTTTGAAAGCAATCGATCATGTAAGAATGCAACAAACCAAAAACACCTGATGGGTCAATCTGGTTAACAGCAGCTTAACCCCACCCCAATCTTCATCGCATCTTGTATTGTCATACATGTTCCTTTTGAAAGCAATCGATCATGTAAGAATGCAACAAACCAAAAACACCTGATGGGTCAATCTGGTTAACAGCAGCTTAACCCCACCCCACCCCACCCCACATTCAGGACATTTCGGTGATGGGTTTAACAGCAGGTGATGTGCAACAACAGCTATTCTAAGCAATCACTATAGAATGACAAAACATATGATTGATGAAATCACACAACACAAAACATCAAATTAAACCCCCTACAGAACACACGCGACAACAGGTGAAAAAAAAAACCCTACTTCACCTTGTAACAGCAGGTGATATTTCAGCAGCAGCTGTTTTGTTCATGGCCGTTCTTTGTGCTTGCCCGTAAAATTACTCCTGAAACAAAGAATAAAGATGCGACAACCAAAAACGAACTCTAGGAAGAAGGTGAAAAAACCTGGAGATCTGGTGAAACAGATGAGATGGTTGCGTCGATTTAGTGATGACTGCGTTAATGGTTGCGTCGGAGGTGAGGAAACGATGAGTGATCGAAGTATGGTAAACAGATGAGATGAGTTTATTGAAGGTGAAGAAGCGATGGATGAGCAGATGTTAGAACACAGATGAACATTTGAACGTTGCTGATGGATGAGCAGATAGATGAGCAGATGGAGGCGGATTGAAAGGACAAAAACCCTAGAACATGTCATCGGTTAAGCTTATATAGTGTTGAAATGTTTAAGGAAAATGTACAATTACTATTTTGCCCATTCAATCCTTATATTAAGGTAGTATAGATTATTAGTATGAATTGTGTTAATGATTAAACTGTGTTTGTGTTTATGTTATTCTGATCATTGAGCGATTTTCACGATCCAATTGAACCTATCAACAACACATTATAATACCGTACGTAAACTAAAAATACTCCATAATAAACCTAATGAATTCGTCCGAGTCCTATGAACATTGTAGGACAACTTAGGACATCTTACGACTCTGTATGCACATTAGCACCTTGAAAAGCACGTTAGTAAAATATAGGACACCTTACAACTCCTAACAACACTGAACAAAACCTTAAAACTCCATAATAAACCTAATGAATTTGTCCAAGTCCTTTGAACAACGTACGACAACTCAGGACATCTTACAACTCAGTATGCGACATTAGCAACATGAAAAGCACGTTAATATAATGTTGGACTCTTTACAACTCCTAACAACACCTTACAACACCGTCTAAAATATTAAAACTCCAAAAAAAAACCTAATGAATTCCTCCGAGTCATTTAAACATCGTGCGACAACTTAGAAAATCTTATGACTCTTTATGTCACATTAGCACCTTTAAAAGCATGTCGGTAAAAATTATGAAACCTCACAAATCCTAACAACACATTATAATACTGTACTTAAAATAAAAATACTCCATAATAAACCTAATGAATTCATCTGAGTCCTATTAACATCCTAGGACAACTTAGGACATCTTACGACTCTGTATGCACATTAGCACCTTGAAAAGCACGTTAGTAAAATATAGGACACCTTACAACTCCTAACAACACTGAACAAAACCTTAAAACTCCATAATAAACCTAATGAATTTGTCCAAGCCCTTTGAACATCGTACGACAACTCAGGACATGTTACGACTCAGTATGCGACATTAGCAACATGAAAAGCACTTTAGTCTAATGTTGGACTCTTTACAACTCCTAACAACACTGTCTGAAATATTAAAACTCCAAAAAAAAAACCTAATGAATTCCTCCGAGTCATTTATTAGAAAATCTTATGACTCTTTATGTCACATTAGCACCTTTAAAAGCATGTCGGTAAAAATTACGAAACCTCACAAATCCTAACAACACATTATAATACCGTACGTAAAATAAAAATACTCCATAATAAACCTAATGAATTCGTCTGAGTCCTATGAACATCGTAGGACAACTTAGGACATCTTACGACTCTGTATGCACATTAGCACCTTGAAAAGCACGTTAGTAAAATATAGGACACCTTACAACTCCTAACAACACGGAACAAAACCTTAAATCTCCATAATAAACCTAATGAATTTGTCCAAGTCCTTTGAACATCGTACGACAACTCAGGACATGTTACGACTCAGTATGCGACATTAGCAACATGAAAAGCACGTTAGTATAATGTTGGACTCTTTACAACTCCTAACAACACCGTCTGAAATATTAAAACTCCAAAAAAAAACCTAATAAATTCCTCCGAGTCATTTATTAGAAAATCTTATGACTCTTTATGTCACATTAGCACCTTTAAAAGCATGTCGGTAAAAATTACGAAACCTCACAAATCCTAACAACACATTATAATACCGTACGTAAAATAAAAATACTCCATAATAAACCTAATGAATTCGTCTGAGTCCTATGAACATCGTAGGACAACTTAGGACATCTTACGACTCTGTATGCACATTAGCACCTTGAAAAGCACGTTAGTAAAATATAGGACACCTTACAACTCCTAACAACACGGAACAAAACCTTAAAACTCCATAATAAACCTAATGAATTTGTCCAAGTCCTTCGAACATCGTACGACAACTCAGGACATGTTACGACTCAGTATGCGACATTAGCAACATGAAAAGCACGTTAGTATAATGTTGGACTCTTTACAACTCCTAATAACACCTTACAACACCGTCTGAAATATTAAAACTCCAAAAAAAACCTAATGAATTCCTCCGAGTCATTTAAACATCGTGCGACAACTTAGAAAATCTTATGACTCTTTATGTCACATTAGCACCTTTAAAAGCATGTCGGTAAAAATTACGAAACCTCACAAATCCTAACAACATATTATAATACTGTACTTAAAATAAAAATACTCCATAATAAACCTAATGAATTCGTCTGAGTCCTATGAACATCGTAGGACAACTTAAGACATCTTACGACTCTGTATGCACATTAGCACCTTGAAAAGCACGTTAGTATAATATAGAACACCTTACAACTCCTAACAACACCGAACAAAACCTTAAAACTCCATAATAAATCTAATGAATTTGTCCAAGTCCTTTGAACATCGTACGACAACTAAGGACATGTTACGACTCAGTATGCGACATTAGCAACATGAAAAGCACGTTAGAATAATTTAGGACGCATTACAACTCCTAAGAACATCTTACATCACCGTACGAAACTTTAAAACTCCATAATACACCTAATTAATTCGTCCGAGTCCTTTGAACGTCATACGCCAACTTAAGACATCTTAAGACTCTTTATGCCATATTAGCACTTTGAAAAGCATGTTAGTATAATGTTGGAATCTTTAAAACTCCTAACAACACCGTCTGAAATTTTAAAACTCCAAAAAAAAACCTAATGAATTCCTCCGAGTCATTTAAACATCGTGCGACAACTTAGAATATCTTACGACTCTTTATGTCACATTAGCACCTTGAAAAGCATGTCGGTAAAAATTACGAAACCTCACAAATGCTAACAACACATTATTATACCGTACGTAAAATAAAAATACTCCATAACTAATCTAATGAATTCGTCCGAGTCCTATGAACATCGTAGGACAACTTAGGACATCTTACGACTCTGTATGCACATTAGCACCTTGAAAAGCACGTTAGTAAAATATAGGACACCTTACAACTCCTAACAACACGGAACAAAACCTTAAATCTCCATAATAAACCTAATGAATTTGTCCAAGTCCTTTGAACATCGTACGACAACTCAGGACATGTTACGACTCAGTATGCGACATTAGCAACATGAAAAGCACGTTAGTATAATGTTGGACTCTTTACAACTCCTAACAACACCTTACAACACCGTCTGAAATATTAAAACTCCAAAAAAAAACCTAATGAATTCCTCCGAGTCATTTAAACATCGTGCGACAACTTAGAAAATCTTATGACTCTTTATGTCACATTAGCACCTTTAAAAGCATGTCGGTAAAAATTACGAAACCTCACAAATCCTAACAACACATTATAATACTGTACTTAAAATAAAAATACTACATAATAAACCTAATGAATTCGTCTGAGTCCTATGAACATCGTAGGACAACTTAGGTCATCTTACGACTCTGTATGCACATTAGCACCTTGAAAAGCACGTTAGTAAAATATAGGACACCTTACAACTCCTAACAACACTGAACAAAACCTTAAAACTCCATAATAAACCTAATTAATTTGTCCAAGTCCTTTGAACATCGTACGACAACTCAGGACATGTTACGACTCAGTATGCGACATTAGCAACATGAAAAGCACGTTAGTATAATGTTGGACTCTTTACAACTCCTAACAACACCGTCTGAAATATTAAAACTCCAAAAAAAAACCTAATGAATTCCTCCGAGTCATTTAAACATCGTGCGACAACTTAGAAAATCTTATGACTCTTTATGTCACATTAGCACCTTTAAAAGCATGTTGGTAAAAAGTACGAAACCTCACAAATCCTAACAACACATTATAATACCGTACGTAAAATAAAAATACTCCATAATAAACCTAATTAATTCGTCTGAGTCCTATGAACATCGTAGGACAACTTAGGACATCTTACGACTCTGTATGCACATTAGCACCTTGAAAAGCACGTTAGTATAATATAGGACACCTTACAACTCCTAACAACACCGAACAAAACCTTAAAACTCCATAATAAACCTAATGAATTTGTCCAAGTCCTTTGAACATCGTACGACAACTCAGGACATGTTACGACTCAGTATGCGACATTAGCAACATGAAAAGCACGTTAGAATAACTAAGGACGCATTACAATTCCTAAGAACATCTTACATCACCGTACGAAACTTTAAAACTCCATAATACACCTAATTAATTCGTCCGACTCCTTTGAACGTCATACGCCAACTTAAGGCATCTTAAGACTCTTTATGCCATATTAGCACTTTGAAAAGCATGTTACTATAATGTTGGAATCTTTAAAACTCCTAACAACACCGTCTGAAATTTTAAAACTCCAAAAAAAAACCTAATGAATTCCTCCGAGTCATTTAAACATCGTGCGACAACTTAGAATATCTTACGACTCTTTATGTCACATTAGCACCTTGAAAAGCATATCGGTAAAAATTACGAAACCTCACAAATCCTAACAACACATTATAATACCGTACGTAAAATAAAAATACTCCATAATAAACCTAATGAATTCGTCCGAGTCCTATGAACATCGTAGGACAACTTAGGACATCTTACGACTCTGTATGCACATTAGCACCTTGAATAGCACGTTAGTAAAATATAGGACACCTTACAACTCCTAACAACACTTAACAAAACCTTAAAACTCCATAATAAACCTAATGAATTTGTCCAAGTCCTTTGAACATCGTACGACAACTCAGGACATGTTACGACTCAGTATGCGACATTAGCAACATGAAAAGCACGTTAGTATAACGTTGGACTCTTTACAACTCCTAACAACACCTTACAACACCGTCTGAAATATTAAAACTCCAAAAAAAAACCTAATGAATTCCTCCGAGTCATTTAAACATCGTGCGACAACTTAGAAAATCTTATGACTCTTTATGTCACATTAGCATCTTTAAAAGCATGTCGGTAAAAATTACGAAACCTCACAAATCCTAACAACACATTATAATACCGTACGTAAAATAAAAATACTCCATAATAAACCTAATGAATTCGTCCGAGTCCTATGAACATCGTAGGACAACCTAGGACATCTTACGACTCTGTATGCACATTAGCACCTTGAAAAGCACGTTAGTATAATATAGGACACCTTACAACTCCTAACAACACCGAACAAAACCTTAAAACTCCATAATAAACCTAATGAATTTGTCCAAGTCCTTTGAACATCGTACGACAACTCAGGACATGTTACGACTCAGTATGCGACATTAGCAACATGAAAAGCACGTTAGAATAATTAAGGACGCATTACAACTCCTAAGAACATTTTACATCACCGTACGAAACTTTAAAACTCCATAATACACCTAATTAATTCGTCCGAGTCCTTTGAACGTCATACGCCAACTTAAGACATCTTACGACTCTTTATGCCATATTAGCACTTTGAAAAGCATGTTAGTATAATGTTGGAATCTTTAAAACTCCTAACAACACCGTCTGAAATTTTAAAACTCCAAAAAAAAACCTAATGAATTCCTCCGAGTCATTTAAACATCGTGCGACAACTTAGAATATCTTACGACTCTTTATGTCACATTAGCACCTTGAAAAGCATGTCGCTAAAAATTACGAAACCTCACAAATTCTAACAACACATTAATACGGTACGTAAAATAAAAATACTCCAGAATAAACCTAATGAATTTGTCCGAGTCCTATAAACATCGTAGGACAACTTAGGACATCTTACGACTCTGTATGCACATTAGCACCTTGAAAAGCACGTTAGTATAATATAGGACACCTTACAACTTCTAACAACACTGAACAAAACCTTAAAACTCCATAATAAACCTAATGAATTTGTCCAAGTCCTTTGAACATCGTACTACAACTCAGGACATGTTACGACTCAATATGCGTCATTAGCAACATGAAAAGTACGTTAGAATAATTAAGGACGCATTGCAACTCCTAAGAACATCTTACATCAGCGTACGAAACTTTAAAACTCCATAATACACCTAATTAATTCGTCCGAGGCCTTTGAACGTCATACGCTAACTTAAGACATCTTACGACTCTTTATGCCATATTAGCACTTTGAAAAGCTTGTTAGTATAATGTTTGAATCTTTAAAACTCCTTACAACACCGTCTGAAATTTTAAAACTCCAAAAAAAAACCTAATGAATTCCTCCGAGTCATTTAAACATCGTGCGACAACTTAGAATATCTTACGACTCTTAATGTCACATTAGCACCTTGAAAAGCATGTTTGTAAAAAGTACGAAACCTCACAAATCCTAACAACACATTATAATACAATACGTAAAATAAAAATACTCCATAATAAACCTAATTAATTCATCCGAGTCCTTTGAACATCGTACGACAAATTAGGACATCTTACGACTCTGTATAGGCATTAGCACCTTGAAAAGTACGTTAGTATAATATAGGACACCTTACAACTCTTAACAACACAGTACAAAACCTTAATACTCCATAATAAACCTAATAAATTTGTCCAAGTCCTTTGAACATCGTACGACAACTCAGCTAATGTTACGACTCAGTATGCGACATTAGGAACATGAAAAGCACGTTAGAATAATTAAGGACGCATTATAACTGCTAAGAACATCTTAAATCACCGTACGAAACTTTAAAACTCCATAATAAACCTAATGAATTCGTCCGAGTCCTTTGAACGTCATACGCTAACTTAAGACATCTTACGACTCTTTATGCCATATTAGCACTTTGAAAAGCACGTTAGTATAATGTTGGACTCTTTACAACTTGTAACAACACCTTACAACACCGTACGAAATTTTAAAACTCCAAAAAAAACCTAATGAATTCCTCCGAGTCATTTAAACATCGTGCGATAACTTAGAATATCTTAAGACTCTTTATGTCACATTAGCACCTTGAAAATCATGTTCGTAAAAAGTACGAAACCTCACAAATCCTAACAACACATTTTAATACCGTACGTAAAATAAAAATACTCCATAATAAACCTAATGAATTCATCCGAGTCCTTTGAGCATCTTACGACAACTTAGGACATCTTACGACTGTGTATGCACATTCGCACCTTGAAAAGCACGTTAGTATAATATAGGACACCTTACAACTCGTAACAACACTGAACAAAACCTTAAAACTCCATAATAAACCTAATGAATTTGTCCAAGTCCTTTGAACATCATACGACAACTCAGGACATGTTACGACTTAGTATGCGACATTAGCAACATGAAAAGCACGTTAGAATAATTAAGGACGCATTACAACTCCTAAAAACATCTTACATCACCGTACGAAACTTTAAAACTTCATAATAAACCTAATGAATTCGTCCGAGTCCTTTGAACGTCGTACGCCAACTTAAGACATCTTACGACTATTTATGCCATAGTAGCACTTTGAAAAGCACGTTAGTATAATGTTGGACTCTTTACAACTTGTAACAACACCTTACAACACCGTACGAAATTTTAAAACTAAAAAAAAAACCTAATGAATTCCTCCGAGTTATTTAAACATCGTGCGACAACTTAGAATATCTTACGACTCTTTATGTCACATTAGCACCTTGAAAAGCATGTCGGTAAAAAGTACGAAACCTCACAAATCCTAACAACACATTATAATACCATACGTAAAATAAAAATACTCCATAATAAACCTAATGAATTCGTCCGAGTCCTTTGAACATCGTAGGACAACTTAGGACATCTTACGACTCTGTATGCACATTAGCACCTTGAAAAGCACGTTAGTATAATATAGGACACCTTACAACTCCTAACAACACCGAACAAAACCTTAAAACTCCATAATAAACCTAATGAATTTGTCCAAGTCCTTTGAACATCGTACGACAACTCAGGACATGTTACGACTCAGTATGCGACATTAGCAACATGAAAAGCACGTTAGAATAATTAAGGACGCATTACAACTCCTAAGAACATCTTACATCACCGTACGAAACTTTAAAACTTCATAATAAACCTAATGAATTCGTCCGAGTCCTTTGAACGTCGTACGCCAACTTAAGACATCTTACGACTATTTATGCCATATTAGCACTTTGAAAAGCACGTTAGTATAATGTTGGACTCTTTACAACTTGTAACAACACCTTACAACACCGTACGAAATTTTAAAACTAAAAAAAAAACCTAATGAATTCCTCCGAGTCATTTAAACATCGTGCGACAACTTAGAATATCTTACGACTCTTTATGTCACATTAGCACCTTGAAAAGCATGTCGGTAAAAAGTACGAAACCTCACAAATCCTAACAACACATTATAATACCATACGTAAAATAAAAATACTCCATAATAAACCTAATGAATTCGTCCGAGTCCTTTGAACATCGTAGGACAACTTAGGACATCTTACGACTCTGTATGCACATTAGCACCTTGAAAAGCACGTTAGTATAATATAGGACACCTTACAACTCCTAACAACACCGAACAAAACCTTAAAACTCCATAATAAACCTAATGAATTTGTCCAAGTCCTTTGAACATCGTACGACAACTCAGGACATGTTACGACTCAGTATGCGACATTAGCAACATGAAAAGCACGTTAGAATAATTAAGGACGCATTACAACTCCTAAGAACATCTTACATCATCGTACTAAACTTTAAAACTCCATAATAAACCTAATGAATTCGTCCGAGTCCTTTGAACGTCATACGCGAACTTAAGACATCTTACGACTCTTTATGCCATATTAGCACTTTGAAAAGCACGTTAGTATAATGTTGGACTCTTTACAACTTGTAACAACACCTTACAACACCGTACGAAATTTTAAAACTCCAAAAAAAACCTAATGAATTCCTCCGAGTCATTTAAACATCGTGCGATAACTTAGAATATCTTAAGACTCTTTATGTCACATTAGTACCTTGAAAATCATGTTTGTAAACAATAAGAAACCTCACAAATCCTAACAACACATTATAATACCGTACGTAAAATAAAAGTACTCCATAATAAACCTAATGAATTCGTCCGAGTCCTTTGAACATCGTAGGACAACTTAGGACATCTTACGACTCTGTATGCCCATTAGAACCTTGAAAAGCACATTAGTATAATATAGGACACCTTACAACTCCTAACAACACAGAACAAAACCTTAAAACTCCATAATAAACCTAATGAATTTGTCCAAGTCCTTTGAACATCGTACGACAACTCAGGACATGTTACGACCTAGTATGCGACATTAGCAACATGAAAAGCACGTTAGAATAATTAAGGACGCATTACAACTCCTAAGAACATCTTACATCACCGTATGAAACTTTAAAACTCAATAATACACCTAATGAATTCGTCCGAGTCTTTTGAACGTCGTACGCCAACTTATGACATCTTACGACTCTTTATGCCATATTAGGATCTTGAAAAGCACGTTAGTATAATGTTGGACTCTTTATGTTGGACCTGAATTGTAGTCTAATATTATCAACACAGTCAAAGTCAACAAAAGTCAACGTCCGGTCAAAGTCCACGTAAAAAGTCAAATGGCGCGTTAGAGACGAAGAACCGAGTCAAGACGTTGAAGTTGTTTTATGTCTAGGATCGTTAATGTAATAAATATATTTTGTGTCAACAAAATATATTTAATCTAGCTTTAGACATGTTTTAGCCTTTTAACTTGTTATTTTCTAATTAAACTAAGTCTAGGGGGTTAATATGTAATTAAGTGGATTGAACATTCACTATATATAGATTAGTTTGATTAGGGTTTTGAAAGGGGGCTTGAATGAGCATGATTTGGGGTCTTTCATATAAACAACATTTTATGCAAATCAAATGAATCAAATCTTAGTTTTTATTGTGTTCTTCATCTAGTTCATCATTATTTTACCATTTTGATCCAAAATCTTCACAAGTTACTGATTCAATAGCGTTTTGGGACCAACAATTGGTATCAGAGCCAAACAAAGATCCAATTGAATCATGTTTATGAAGATTAGTTACTGATTTTGAAGATTTGTGAAGAATATTGTAGAGAGAGAAAGTAGATCTGGTGGTTTCTAGAGAGAGAAACTAGATCTGAAATTTAAATCTTCATCTAAATCTTCAGATCTACAACAATCTGTTGTAGATCTACTCTTGTAACCATCAAAAACGTTATCTCCACATCAAATTTTACAAGAAATCAGAAGAAAAAGGCAGATCTGAGATTTTCTCTCACACACAGTGTGTGTGTTCTTGGTGTTCTTCAAATCTTCAAATCTGCAAAAACCAGCGAATCTAGTTAAAATCTGAACGAAAGTTCAAAATTTTGAGCGAATCTATACAAAGCATTTGCATAGATTCGCCCGTTGTTCTTAGCGAACCTATAAGTTCGCTCGACACTTTGTAGGCCAGCGAACCTAAAGTTTCTTGACACCTTTTCTGCACCAACAATCACACAAACATCAAACCAAGCCAGCGAACCTATAGCTTCGCCCGGATTTTTCCTTGACATTATTCCTGCATCAACAAGCAAAACCCAACACTTAAACAACCGAACATCAAACCATTTTTGTTCTATATCTTAACCATACCCACAAAACCAAACCAACAACCATAACCAAATCTTTACTAGATCTGTGATTTAATTTAAAAAAAAAAAAAAAAAAAACTCAAAACTCAAAACCAGATCTCAAAAACCCTACACGAATTTTCAACCTTAAACCATTTCCCACCAATCATCACTAAACCATAACCACATCTGACATCTCCATATCCTTTTCACTTTAACCATTACCACATCACATAAATAGATCTACAACCATTTTTTTTAACCCAAACCCATTATCACAACCATACCACCGTGTCCATCCACCACCATAACAGATCCGTCAACCACCACCATAAAACTCGAATCACAACAGATCTAGAGTTAAAAAAAAAAAAAAAGAAATAGAAGAAAAAGAGAGCAAGAAGCAGCAGATCTTGAAGTTCGTTGATGTGTTAGTGTGTATGTCGTGATTTTGTTGTTGTGTTGCGGCTGTTTTTAGCAGAAAAGAAGAAGAAGTGTGTTTGTGTGTTCTTAACAGAAAGATAAAGAATAACTAAGAACAAGTAGCAAAGCCGTTCGATTGTTGTGTTCGTAATGTTTTGTTTTGTTTCTGTTGAACGTGAAACAAGATAGAGCAGCAGTTCTATGATGTGTCTGTGTGTGTGTTGATGATGTGCTGTTGTTGTTGTCGTTTGTTGTTCAAAGAGAAACGAACAAGAAGTAACAGATGAAAGAAGGAGAAGAAGAGAACGTGTTCATGTGTGTGAGCAGCAACAGCAGATCGAGTTCTTGATGATTGGTTGTGTGTGTTGTGCAGATTAAAAGGAAGAAGAAGGAGCTGATGTTGATTGTGTGCTAGTTGTTCGAACAAGAGAGATTGAGAGGTTGTGATTGTATGTTTGGGTGTATGTATGTTATAGAGGGAAGAAGAGATAGGGAGAGAGAGAGCAGCAGCAGCTAAGAGATTTGTGTTTGTGTTGTGTTGATGTTGAAGTGTGTTATTGAATTGTGATACTCTAGTTTCATTTTTAACGGCAGCAATTTAAAAAAAAAAAAATAAAAAAAAAATTAGGGTTTGATTAGGTTTAGTGTTGGGCTTTATATTAAAAAAAAAACGGGCTGGCCCATTTACATATTGTTTAGTTGGACTGTCTATTGCAATTTGGGATGCGTTTTTAGGTTAAGAAATTAGGCTCGGGTTTGGGGCTTTGAGCCGAGCGTTTTGACAAGACGGGATGAAATTTCGTGATGAATTTTAAAATTTTGGCCCGTGTTGTAGTTGGTTTATTATTATTGGCCGGGTATTAATATTGTTATTCTATGGGCCAAAAATTTTGTTAAGTTGAGTAGAAAATATTTTGTCAGTGGCCGGGTGTTAACTTTTTTTTTATATTTTGGGCCATATTTGTTCGTGTGGACGTCAAACCTTTCAAAAGAAACATCAATTGGCCGGGTATTTTTGTTGTTATTCTTTGGGTCAAAATTTTGTTGATTGTGTAGAAAATATTTTGTCAGTGGCCGGGTCTTTCTAAAATTTATTTTTAGGCCAAATTTTAAACAGGTTATCGATTTAAAAAAAATGGCTTATGCAGAACTTTTTAAATCCTTCGAATCTGATGATCTCACAACGGCACAAAGCCGGTTTGATAATTTTGCAGTTTTACAGAATGAAAGGATGCCTGAGTTTCTCGATCGATTTGTGATGGTGGCAAATAACCTGAAGAAGCATGATCCAGAACTCGGAAATCATGAACGAGTTAAGAGATTGCTTGATTCTCTCCCACCAAAGTGGAGTTCACATGGAAAATCGATTAGAAGAGAAAGAGGATTTACTGATTACAAACTGGCGGAGGTGATGGACATATTAAAATCTTTTGAGTTGGATATTAAAAGAAATGAGTTTTACAAAGCTGTTCTTCATCCTCAAACCAACACGATAAATACTGACCTCATCTCATCGGTCACAAGCATACTTGATTACAAAACCGAATTGACCGAAAGGCTGGAATCAATGAGATCTGATTCGAAATCGACTGCAGAGATAAGTGAGAATGTCTTAGAAAGTGGTGTTGCTTCGATAGCTGATAGTGAGAGTAAATCTGATTGTGAGTCAACTGTTGATGATAAAGATGAGAAAAATGATGATGGAAAGAAGGAAGCTGAGAATGAAGAGATGCTGAAGGCAAAGGAAGAGGAACTGAAAAGAAATACAAGGGTCTGCAACTGTGACAAGGCACTGGCTGCTGAAAAAGTCATTATGGGACTTCCTTATGAGACAGTTCAAGACATGTGTTCATCTGCATGCAGAGTTCGTCTTTTTGGTATTTATGAAGCTAATAGACTTTTGTTAACAAAGCAAGCTGAATTAACCACCATAAATACTGAACTTAAGAAAAATGAAGTTTCTTATTCGATTAAACTCAAAGAAGCGTTGGCTGAAATTGAACTTTTGAAAAGAAATCTTTATGAACGAAATGTTGAAATAAATCTTTTAAGTGAAAGACTCATATTTGCACAGTATGAATCCACAAAACTTCAAACAAAACTTGATAAGTGGAATGTCGCTAGTATGAAAATGAATGAGCTTGCTTCAAAACAAAGGGGGGCTAGGTTAAAAGATGGGGTTGGATATGACACAGATTTTCAGACGGTTTTTCCGCCTCCATTCACTGTGTGTTATTCACCAACACCTAAACCTCATCCTAAAAATGATTTGTTTGAACAAGAATCTAACAGTTTGCATGTAGGTCTAAAGGGAGTTAATTTGAAGGAGGTGCGAGATGATTATGATTCTTCGACTGGTATGGGATATAGTAAAACGGGTACTGACAGTCAAGCTAATGATTGCTCAGTTCCTGTTGTTTCTAATCCTGTAACGGTTGTTACTTCTAATTTCTTTGATAAGTTTAAAGCAGGTGAAATTCCTACGTTTGAGCCTGTCAGGAATGAGAAGGAAGAGTTAATCCAGGAATCACCTAATCATCAAGCTCCGATCAAATCAACACACTCAATTCCCATCAATCAAGATCTGTTGGAAGCGGAGGTACTCATTGAAGACTGGACAAGTTCTGATGATGAATCAAAGACAAAGGAGAGTCTTGGAGTTTCAAAGATCAAGATGTCATCTGCAACTGTCAAATCTGAAATGCTTCCAAAACCTGAATCAAGACAAATCCGGATCTCAGTCCCAGCTGCAAAACAAGCAAGCCATCCATCAAAAGCTCAAAAGAAGAAGCATTCACCTATGTCCATCATATCTCAAGTTTGTAAAAGACTTGAGAACAAGCAAGTGAAGATCTCATCTCCCATCCAACAAAGCAAAACAAAAATCAGGCAACCGCCCACAACTCAACATAAGAAGTCACAACCCTCTCAAGAAGTTGCATCAAGCTCGAAGAAAGCCCCACCCCCAGCTGCTCCACACGGGCCAGTCAAGCATCAAAAGCCATTCAAGGCTTGCTTCAAGTGTGGAAAGGATGATCATGTGCTCAAGAAATGCCCCAAAGGACATGCTTCGGACGGTAAAGGCAAACAGGTTTGCTTCTCCGGATCAGAGTCTAGAAAGAATCATCCACTTGGTAAAGGTAAAAAAGCTTGTTTATTTGAATTTCAAGGTAAGAATCATACATCTTTGAATGGTCGGATGACGAACATTCCATCCCTACCGTCTCATGTGAAGCCGGTTTCCCATGATTCAAAGATGAATGTAACAACATCACCAAAACAAAATTCTTTCTCCTCGGGACTTAAACAGAAAATGATTTCCAAATTTAACTTTTTCAAATCGAAAATGTTTGAACCTAAACAAATTTGGCAAATTAAAAAGAAAGAGGAAAAGATAAGTGATACAAGAACAGGTTGTGTGCATAGACAGGTGTCTTACACTGATGAAAAAGGAACGCCCAGGACTACGATGGCCTGGGTTCCCCTTTCTAACTAATCTGTTGATGAGTGCAGGAACATTTCAGGAGGACTGTTAGTAATCCGGTTTACTGACAGAAAATGTTCCTTATCTAAATTTGAGGCGGAACAAACAGGTTTTGGTTCTGGTATCTTATCCACAGTCTGGATCCTTCTTTGTTTTTCACATATCTAATTTCACAGTCACTGCATTTTTCTTGATATCTCATTTATAATCTTTTGATAGAGTAATATGGAAGGCGTTTCTTTCGTAATTTCTATTTTACATATTGTAAATAGTTAAAAAAAAAAAGGGAGTCTAACATTTTTACTTGTATTTTTTATCAAGTTTTCTCATCTCTTTGAGGTCGCTCATGAGTCCTTTGAAAATTTCAATTTTGTGCTGAAATAGAAATTTTGGGGGAGTAAAAATCTCAAATGAAAATGAATTGAATATCATTAGTGCAAAGTCCTTTCTGTGTAATATCATTAGTGCAAAGTCCTTTCTGTGTAAATATTTTGTGTCTTTTGAAGGTTTCTGGTTTGTGTGGAAAACACCTAAAGGAGGATATTGATTTGTGCAATGATGTGTCAATAGGCTCAGCCCGAATACTATTAGACAGCAATTCTGTGATCAAACTAAATTCAATAAGAGCTCGGTGATGAGGAGTACCTTCACAGACATTTGGCCTGCACAAAGATACGGGTTCTGTCAAAAATGGGTTGAGAGCGTCAAATCTTTGCTTTGATTTCCCTAAAAAATCCCAAATCACCCTCACCCTACCCCTGAATCGAGTTTCTAGTTAGCAAAACAAATAAAAAGCTGCTAGTGTTGCTCTTCAGAAAAACCTCTGAGTGAGTTACTTGTTAACTCCTCAGAATGTATTGAGTCAAAGTGCTTAACTCCTCTGCTATACGGAAGTATTGACCTGGAGTTGGTGGATCTTCTCTGCTATACGGAAGTATTGACCTGAAGATTCACAGAGCATGCTCAAATGTTTATCTCCTCTGTTATACGTCAGTATAGACCTGGAGCTCTAACCATTTGAGTTTCCCAAATAATAAGTCGCAATGTGTTCAAAAGAATCATTGTTGACAAGCTCCACTCCCAAACATGCAAAAATGCAGAATGTCGAAAGAGGCTCATAAATTGATCAATATTCAAAATTTGATTCATGAAATTCAAGCAAAGTCAATCATATTGCTCAATAAACCTTGATGATAGGACAAGTTACTTTGCTGAATGTCTGTGAAAACCATGTCGCTCAAGTTTCTTCAAATCGAACCAAAACATGATAAGATCGTCACAGGTTGTTTGTTGAAAGGAACAAGGCATGGGTTTAAATGGACAAACATATTGACAATCTCGCCAAGTCTATGTTTCTCCGGATGGTTGCTCGAAACGCATTATCTGATATCCTTCATGTAAATTTCTTTTATTATCCTTATTTTATGTTTGGGTTCTTGAGTCTTGTTAGTCTTGTGTGTCTCATGGGATGTGTTCTCTTTGTCTAAAATATTTGTGATCTTGTCGGACTCGTCCTCTCATTTCCGAATTTTTAATTTTTAATTAAAAAAAAAAAAAGATTTTCATTTCAATTTATTTTCAAGTCTTCCATATTATGCTATTAATATGCTATCATTTTCACAGGCATTTCACGGGAAATTGCACACACAAACGAACACGGGTTCGCTTGTCTTCATACACAAATAAACACGGGTTTATTTTGTTTAATGAAATGATCTAATGAGAAATCTCGAGATTTTGTTTGTGACTGTGTTACAGATATTTGCTGCAAGTGATGGCCGATCATCAGTTGAGCAAAGCAAGCTACTAGAGAACCTGTTCCTCAAAGTTTGTAGAAGATACCGAGCTAGGAAGCCTCCTCCTACATCTTCTAAAGCACTCAAGAAAAGATAGTTGAAAAGCCGTTCCAGATTTTACGAAAGGAAGCACAAAAAAATGGGGGAGCATACAAAATGGGGGAGATTGTGAGATAAAGATCTTCAGCAACATAATTTGGCAAGCATAAGTCTTGGGGGAGTTTTGTTGGATCAAAAATTAAGACTGAAGCTTACCAAATTGAAGATCCAACGGTATTAACTTATCGGTGCTGAACACGATGCAAGACGTTGATAATAATAGACTATGGGGGAGTATTGTTGGACCTGAATTGTAGTCTAATATTATCAACACAGTCAAAGTCAACAAAAGTCAACGTCCGGTCAAAGTCCACGTAAAAAGTCAAATGGCGCGTTAGAGACGAAGAACCGAGTCAAGACGTTGAAGTTGTTTTATGTCTAGGATCGTTAATGTAATAAATATATTTTGTGTCAACAAAATATATTTAATCTAGCTTTAGACATGTTTTAGCCTTTTAACTTGTTATTTTCTAATTAAACTAAGTCTAGGGGGTTAATATGTAATTAAGTGGATTGAACATTCACTATATATAGATTAGTTTGATTAGGGTTTTGAAAGGGGGCTTGAATGAGCATGATTTGGGGTCTTTCATATAAACAACATTTTATGCAAATCAAATGAATCAAATCTGAGTTTTTATTGTGTTCTTCATCTAGTTCATCATTATTTTACCATTTTGATCCAAAATCTTCACAAGTTACTGATTCAATAGCGTTTTGGGACCAACACTTTACAACTCCTAACAACACCTTACAACACCGTATGAAATATTAAAACTCCAAAAAAAACCTAATGAATTCCTCCGAGTAATTCAAACATCGTACGACAACTTAAAATATCTTACGACTCTCTATGTCACATTAGCACCTTGAAAAGCATGTTGGTAAAATGTATGAAACCTCACAAATCCTACAACACATTATAATACCGTACATAAAATAAAAATACCCCATAATAAACCTAATGAATTCGTCTGAGTCCTTTGAACATCGTACGACAACTTAGGACATCTTACGACTCTGTATGCGCATTAGCACCTTGAAAAGCACGTTAGTATAATATGGGACACCTTACAAATCCTAACAACACAGAACAAAACCTTAAAACTCCATAATAAACCTAATGAATTTGTCCAAGTACTTTGAACATCGTACGACAACTCAGGACATCTTACGACTCAGTATGCGACATTAGCAACATGAAAAGCACGTTAGAATAATTAAGGACGCATTACAACTCCTAAGAACATCTTACATCACCGTACGAAACTTTAAAACTCCATAATACACCTAATGAATTCGTCCGAGTCCTTTGAACGTCCTACGCCAACTTAAGACATCTTACGACTCTTTATGCCATATTAGCACCTTGAAAAGCACGTTAGTATAATGTTGGACTCTTTACAACTCCTAACAACACCTTACAACAACGTACGAAATATTAAAACTCCAAAAAAAACCTAATGAATTCCTACGAGTAATTTAAACATCGTACGACAACTTAAAATATCTTACGACTCTCTATGTCACATTAGCACCTTGAAAAGCATGTTGGTAAAATGTACGAAACCTCACAAATCCTAACAACACATTAAAATACCATACGTAAAATAAAAATACTCCATAATAAACCAAATGAATTCGTCCGAGTCCTTTGAACATCGTACGACAACTTAGGACATCTTCCGACTCTGTATGCACATTAGCACCCTGAAAAGCACGTTAGTATAATATAGGACACCTTACAACTCATATCAACATCGAACAAAACCTTAAAACTCCATAGTAAACCTAATGAATTTGTCCAAGTCCTTTGAACATCGTACGACAACTCAGGACATGTTACGACTTAGTATGCGACATTAGCAACATGAAAAGCACGTTAGAATAATTAAGGACGCATTACAACTCCTAAGAACATCTTACATCACCGTACGAAACTTTAAAACTCCATAATACACCTTATGAATTCGTCCGAGTCCTTTGAACGTCCTACGCCAACTAAAGACATCTTACGACTCTTTATGCCATATTAGCACCGTGAAAAGCACGTTAGTATAATGTAGGACTCTTTGCAACTCCTAACAACACCTTACAACACCATACGAAATATTAAAACTCCAAAAAAAACCTAATGAATTCCTCCGAGTCATTTAAACATCGTACGACAAATTAAAATATCTTACGACTCTGTATGTCACATTAGCACCTTGAAAAGCATGTTGGTAAAATGTACGAAACCTCACAAATCCTAACAACACATTAAAATACCATACGTAAAATAAAAATACTCCATAATAAACCAAATGAATTCGTCCGAGTCCTTTGAACATCGTACGAAAACTTAGGACATCTTCCGACTATGTATGCACATTAGCACCCTGAAAAGCACGTTAGTATAATATAGGACACCTTACAACTCCTATCAACATCGAACAAAACCTTAAAACTCCATAGTAAACCTAATGAATTTGTCCAAGTCCTTTGAACATCGTACGACAACTCAGGACATGTTACGACTTAGTATGCGACATTAGCAACATGAAAAGCACGTTAGAATAATTAAGGACGCATTACAACTCCTAAGAACATCTTACATCATCGTACGAAACTTTAAAACTCCATAATACACCTAATGAATTCGTCCGAGTCCTTTGAACGTCCTACGCCAACTTAAGACATTTTACGACTCTTTCTGCCATATTAGCACTTTGAAAAGCACGTTAGTATAATGTTGGACTCTTTACAACTCCTAACAACACCGTACAACACCGTACGAAATTTTAAAACTCCAAAAAAAACCTAAAAAATTCCTCCGAGTCATTTAATCATCTTACGACAACTTAAAATATCTTACGACTCTGTATGTCACAGTAGCACCTTGAAAAGCATGTTGGTAAAATGTACGAAACCTCACAAATCCTAACAACACATTATAATACCGTACATAAATAAAAAATACTCCATAATAAACCTAATGAATTCGTCCGAGTCCTTTGAACATCGTACGACAACTTAGGACACCTTCCGACTCTGTATGCACATTAGCACCCTAAAAAGCACGTTAGTATAATATAGGACACCTTACAACAACTATCAACACCGAACAAAACCTTAAAACTCCATAATAAACCTAATGAATTTGTCCAAGTCCTTTGAACATCGTATGTCACACCCCGACCGATGGCGGAATCATCGAGGCGGACATAAGTGAATAGATTGCTCGTAGCTCATGGCACTAAAATGATTAAATAATATTAAGGATCAAAATTTCATTATTGAAATAAATGGTACAATGATCCAAATAAGCAAACTAATAAAAATATTCACTTGATCGTTATTAATCTAGGTCCAAGCATGCCCTAAATTGTGAAGCATTTTGAATAACAACTAAGCTGCATTTCCTGAAATCATGTGAAAAATAGTATTTGTCAGCTAACGAATTAGCTGGTGAGTAATCATAGGTTTACACACACACACACACACACACACACACACACATATATATATATATATATATATATATATATATATATATATATATATATATATAATACTTAAAATGATTGAAATGATAAAAATGAGTAAAATGATTCAATTCCATGTTATGTAGTACTATAAATTGCAAAGTGTTTCAAATAAGATAACATTGTATAATCAAACACTAAATGACTGAATAGGCTTAAAATCACACAGATCAGGCCATTAATGAATATATAACCGGTCCTCAATCACCCACTGAGCAAAAGCATGAATATATATGGGGTGGGTTTGTCAAGCCAATAGATCTATCATTGATTAACGGCGGTTTGATTAATGATTATCATATAATGAAAACATAATGCAAGTAAACACATAACATGAATTGAAATGAATTGAATATAAATGAATAAAATGATTATAATAATTATAATGAGTAAAACTGAATAAAATAAGTAAAAACTGATTTAATAATGTCACATGAGATCACCCCAAAGCAATAAATACGAAAAAGGGGCTATGAAATACTCACATGGTAACTGAATGATGTACTATATAACTAAGAACTGAATAATGCACCGAGACCCTCCTTAGCGATAACCTAAGGAAGGAAGTCCTAAGTTAGAATGAATGGACTATAGGTGATTCGAGAATCTAGGGTTCGATTAGGAATTGAGGTTTATAACAATGATTAATTAAGTATATGATAATAATAATATAGTTAAAAATGTATAAAGAATAATTCTTTATTTTATATAAAGTTGTCAGACTAAATAAAAGGTTTAACTAGTAAATGAAATATAATAAACAAATTTATTAACTATCGTAATTATTGAAATAATACTATTGAAATAATCATTGATAACTAGTAACTAAAACATCAGTTACATAATATATAGATTTTATAATCTCTAAAACTTTAAAATATATAAGGCTCGTAAGTAAACGAATACTAGCTTTTTATAACTTATAAAATAATTAAAAGTATTAAATGTCTAACTTTTATAAATTTACTTTAATACATTTTAATGGAAAATTTGCGACTTTTTAAAACTTAATGTACTTATGTTTAGTTTTATATTTATGTATAAATCTTAAATAAAATGATCTTACATCATTATATAAACAAGTAATAGATGTTTAATAACCCAAGAACTAGAAAATAATAAAAGAAAACAAAAAGGTACACGAGTGGTTCGAACCCGTGATCAAAGAGTTCAATAACACCACCAAAACCACTAGACCAGTGTAACTTGATTAAATTAAAAGTTAAATTAAAATAATTAATACAATACTTCAGTAAACCCCTTTCTTAATATATAAATCCTAGAAATCAAGATCACAAAAATAGGACATCAATCTCAATCTGAAATCGAAATTAAACATAATTATGATAATAAGGATACGAACATGAGTATAAAGATGCATTTAATTACCCGAATTGGTGATCGATTGACGAAGAATGGAAATAAAAAGAGTAGAGCAGTCGTGAATTAACTTGATGATGAAGACGATGATGATAAAGAAATTAAAGATGCAGAATCACTCAACGATGTATTCTGAGCAAAAGCCCCAACAATCTGCAGATTGAATTAACCCAAACGTTGACGTTCGACTAACTAGCAGAGGACGATGAATACATTATTAACAGCCGATTATTCGCGTATTGGAATTGAATTTACTACCGCAGATAGATGGAGTGTAGTCGTGCGACTGTGTTGGGTATATATAATTGTTTGAAAAATGAAGATAATCGTCGATCGAACTCGAGTTAGTTGCGGTTTAAGTTCGAGATAAATTTACTGATTTCGCGTTGTTTTTGTTAATTAAACGTAATGATCAAGTCATAAAGGATTAGAGGAAGGTTCTGGATAGGTTTAATCGAAGATTCATGTTCGATTGAGTTGAATTAGTTTTTGGATAATGCAGAGAATGTTGGGTTTTGATTGGGTTTATGATAAGAACGCAGGAACAAGGTTTAAATGCAACCTATGGTTCGAATCGTACGCATAGATCTATGGGAGCAGTTTAATTGTGACAACCCATATATCCGGGTTAATATCGTTAAATAATTTCGTTTATTTTTGTGGAACTCCCGTGGGTATTTGTGCGCATGTCTTTGTAAACTTAAATTTTATAAATTTCAAGGTTCGTCTCGTTATCATTGAAAGTTAATTTTAATAAATTGATTAACTAATTTAATAGAATGTGAAAATATAGGGATCATTATGCAAATAACCAAAATTAAATTTATTAAAACCAACCCCCGTCCTTACCCGTCTTCAACCTCGACACACACACACAGCAAACCCTAATTGCCGCTCGAACCCCATGCACCTCTCTGGTCAGCGGACGACGAAATTATCATCATCGCATCGCAGCAGATCAGCCCCCGGTCGCGTAGTAGCTCCGGAGCAACAGCAGCCGCAAGCTTTGTTTTCCGATCATCTTGTTCGTTTTCCGGCGACAGAAACAATCGAACTCGTCTCCCTGCTTCTCATCTCCTGTATTTGTTTCTGTTAGAGTGTACGCAGCAGCAGCCCCACCGTCGCCGCAGCGTTTTCGGTTTCATCTCCGGTACCGATCACTTTCTTCGTCGTTTACCGTCGTAGGGCGATCTAAGATTTTGTTGCATATTTTGCTGTTATTATTGCTGTGCACTTCAAGGTGAGTTCTTTGCCCGCTTTTAAATCTTTTTTGGGGAAAAAACATACAAATGATTTTAACGCGCCTTCGGACAAACTATTTTACAGCGCCTTCGGGCGGACTGCATTTTTATGCCTTCGGGCAGGGCCTTCGGCCAAAACTTTATGCCTTCGGGCGGGGCCAACTAAGGCTGCATTGTATACCTTCCGGAGGGCCTACGGGCAGGTTTCAGGAAAAGTATAAATGCCTACGGGCAGGTTTTGGTAAAAGTATAAATGCCTACGGGCAGGATTTTATTTGGGCTTATAGTGCTTTACACGAATTGGAACCACATTCAAGTCCTTATAAAAGTTCGAGGTTGATTAATATATGATAGCGGGGAAATATGAGTAGTACTACCGGGTTGCGACGACACCTCACCCTTGACTGGGCGTCATGTGGTGAAAATTGTCCTTAAAGGTTATGGGTCATCCTGGTTAGATGGCGACAAGGCAAAAGTAACACTTAGCTTTCATCTCGACGTGTTGACAAGCAACAAGCATACGGTCTTGCAAACCACCTAATAAAATGGATTTTTGTTTATCTGTGTTATAAACGGTACCTTTTATATATATACCAATCTCATTGAACTCACCAACCATGTGTTGACTGTTTTAGTATGTTTTCTCAGGTAATTAAAGGGCACGAGCACGAGTAGGACATGCATGCATTGGGTCGTCCTTTGGACTGTTTCAAAACTACATTTAATACGTATTTTATTTACTTGACTTGGTTTATTATTTTGTGCGCGGGATTTTGCGTACTGGATTTATTTATGCTTCCGTTAAAAGTTGGTTTTAACATATAAACTCTGAATTTTGTTTTATTTACAAAAATAAACATTTCGTTAAGCGATTGAGTCAATGTTAACTGTAACTAATGGCTTGAGATCCTAGTATGTCACACGCCTAACGGATACCCCGTTTGTGGAAAATTGAGGGTGTGACATTAATCGAGATAAATACGCGTTATCCGGGTGTTTTGGGCCTCGCCGGAGCGTCGCCGGACAATGCCGGAAAATGAACGGGGATGAAGGGGTCATTGGGTTTTAAAAATGTAATTTACAGTTTTGGTCCTTAGAGATTTAGGTGTTTGATAGTATTAAATGATTAATTATAAGTTTCAAAAATTACAAAACTTCTCCCTCTAAGTTTGTTTTTGTTATATGATTACTAACTAAATCAACTAGCTAGATAAATTTTATAAATCTTGTTAATTATATAAAATATTCTTTTATATAATTATTTTGATTTCCTATATAACTTTACCAATTAAGCAAAGAAACTTTATAATCTAATTTATAAATTATAAATTTCATAATTTATGTATAAAATATGATTTGAAAAACAAATAAATGCTTTAATTAAACAAATACATTTAATGAATATAGAAAGCGGTCGGGCTAGGATTTGGATCGGATTTTGATTCGGGGCAAATGTTACATCGTACGACAACTCAAGACATGTTACGACTCAGTATGCGACATTAGCAACATGAAAAGCACGTTAGAATAATTAAGGATGCATTACAACTCCTAAGAACATCTTACATCACCCTACGAAACTTTAAAACTCCATAATACACCTAATGAATTCGTCCGAGTCCTTTGAACGTCCTACGCCAACTTAAGACATCCTACGACTCTTTATGCCATATTAGCACTTTGAAAAGCACGTTAGTATAATGTTGGACTCTTTACAACTCCTATCAACACCTTACAACACCGTATGAAATAATAAAACTCCAAAAAATACCTAATGAATTCCTTCAAGCCATTTAAACATCGTACGACAACTTAGAATATCTTACGACTCTGTAAGGCACATTAGCACCTTAAAAAGCATGTTGGTAAAATATAAGAAACCTCACAAATTCTAACAACACATTATAATACCGTACGTAAAATAAAAATACTCCATAATAAACCTAATGAATTCGTCCGAGTCCTTTGAACATCGTACGACAACTTAGTACATCTTCTGACTCTGTATGCACATTAGCACCCTGAAAAGCACGTTAGTATAATATAAGACACCTTACAACTCCTATCAACACCGAACAAAACCTTAAAACTCCATAATAAACCTAATGAATTTGTCCAAGTCCTTTGAATATCGTACGACAACTCAGGACATGTTACGAATTAGTATGCGACATTAGCAACATGAAAAGCACGTTAGAATAATTAAGGACGCATTACAACTCCTAAGAACATCTTACATCACCGTACGAAACTTTAAAACTCCATGATACACCTAATGAATTCGTGCGAGTCCTTTGAACGTCCTACGCCAACTTAAGACATCCTACGACTCTTTATGCCATATTAGCACTTTGAAAAGCACGTTAGTTTAATGTTGGACTCTTTACAACTCCTATCAACACCTTACAACACCGTACGAAATAATAAAACTCCAAAAACTACCTAATGAATTCCTTCAAGTCATTTAAACATCGTACGACAACTTAGAATATCTTACGACTCTGAAAAGGCACATTAGCACCTTCAAAAGCATGTTGGTAAAATGTACGAAACCTCACAAATCCTAACAACACATTATAATACCGTACGTAAAATAAAAATACTCCATAACAAACCTAATGAATTCGTCCGAGTCCTTTGAACATCGTACGATAACTTAGGACATCTTCCGACTCTGTATGCACATTAGCACCCTGAAAAGCACGTTAGTATAATATAGGACACCTTACAACTCCTATCAACAACGAACAAAACCTTAAAACTCCATAATAAACCTAATGAATTTGTCCAAGTCCTTTGAATATCGTACGACAACTCAGGACATGTTACGAATTAGTATGCGACGTTAGCAACATGAAAAGCACGTTAGAATAATTAAGGACGCATTACAACTCCTAAGAACATCTTACATCACCGTACAAAACTTTAAAACTCCATAATAGACCTAATGAATTAGTCCGAGTCCTTTGAACGTCCTACGCCAACTTAAGACATCCTACGACTCTTTATGCCATATTAGCACTTTGAAAAGCACGTTAGTATAATGTTGGACGCTTTACAACTACTATCAACACCTTACAACACAACGTACGAAATAATAAAACTCCAAAAAATACCTAATGAATTCCTTCAAGTCATTTAAACATCGTACTACAACTTAGAATATCTTATGACTCTATAAGGCACATTAGCACCTTGAAAAGCATGTTGGTAAAATGTAAGAAACCTCACAAGTCCTAACAACACATTATAATACAGTACGTAAAATAAAAATACTCCATAATAAACCTAATGAATTCGTCCGAGTACTTTGAACATCGTACGACAACTTAGGACATCTTCCGACTATGTATGCACATTAGCACCCTGAAAAGCACGTTAGTATAATATAGGACACCTTAGAACTCCTATCAACACCGAACAAAACCTTAAAACTCCATAATAAACCTAATGAATTTGTCCTAGTCCTTTGAACATCGTACGACAACTCAGGATATGTTACGACTCAGTATGCGACATTAGCAACATGAAAAGCACGTTAGAATAATTAAGGACGCATTACAACTCCTAAGAACATCTTACATCACCGTACGAAACTTTAAAACTCCATAATAGACCTAATGATTTCGTCCGAGTCCTTTGAACGTCCTACGCCAACTTAAGACATCCTACGACTCTTTATGCCATATTAGCACTTTGAAAAGCACGTTAGTATAATGTTGGACTCTTTACAACTCGTATCAATACCTTACAACACCGTACGAAATAATAAAACTCCAAAAAATACCAAATGAATTCCTTCAAGTCATTTAAACATCGTACGACAACTTAGAATATCTTACGACACTATAAGGCACATTAGCACCTTGAAAAGCATGTTGGTAAAATGTACGAAACCTCACAAATCCTAACAACACATTATAATACAGTACGTAAAATAAAAATACTCCATAATAAACCTAGTGAATTCGTCCGAGTCCTTTGAACATCGTACGACAACTTAGGACATCTTCCGACTCTGTATGCACATTAGCACCCTGAAAAGCACGTTAGTATAATATAGGACACCTTACAACAACTATCAACAACGAACAAAACCTTAAAACTCCATAATAAACCTAATGAATTTGTCCAAGTCCTTTGAACATCGTACGACAACTCAGGACATGTTACGACTCAGTATGCGACATTAGCAACATGAAAAGCACGTTAGAATAATTAAGGAGGCATTACAACTCCTAAGAACATCTTACATCACCCTACGAAACTTTAAAACTCCATAATACACCTAATGAATTCGTCCGAGTCCTTTGAACGTCCTACGCCAACTTAAGACATCCTACGACTCTTTATGCCATATTAGCACTTTGAAAAGCACGTTAGTATAATGTTGGACTCTTTACAACTCCTATCAACACCTTACAACACCGTATGAAATAATAAAACTCCAAAAAATACCTAATGAATTCCTTCAAGCCATTTAAACATCGTACGACAACTTAGAATATCTTACGACTCTGTAAGGCACATTAGCACCTTGAAAAGCATGTTGGTAAAATATAAGAAACCTCACAAATTCTAACAACACATTATAATACCTTACGTAAAATAAAAATACTCCATAATAAACCTAATGAATTCGTCCGAGTCCTTTGAACATCGTACGACAACTTAGTACATCTTCTGACTCTGTATGCACATTAGCACCCTGAAAAGCACGTTAGTATAATATAGGACACCTTACAACTCCTATCAACACCGAACAAAACCTTAAAACTCCATAATAAACCTAATGAATTTGTCCAAGTCCTTTGAATATCGTACGACAACTCAGGACATGTTACGAATTAGTATGCGACATTAGCAACATGAAAAGCACGTTAGAATATTTAAGGACGCATTACAACTCCTAAGAACATCTTACATCACCGTACGAAACTTTAAAACTCCATGATACACCTAATGAATTCGTGCGAGTCCTTTGAACGTCCTACGCCAACTTGAGACATCCTACGACTCTTTATGCCATATTAGCACTTTGAAAAGCACGTTAGTTTAATGTTGGACTCTTTACAACTCCTATCAACACCTTACAACACCGTACGAAATAATAAAACTCCAAAAACTACCTAATGAATTCCTTCAAGTCATTTAAACATCGTACGACAACTTAGAATATCTTACGACTCTGAAAAGGCACATTAGCACCTTCAAAAGCATGTTGGTAAAATGTACGAAACCTCACAAATCCTAACAACACATTATAATACCGTACGTAAAATAAAAATACTCCATAACAAACCTAATGAATTCGTCCGAGTCCTTTGAACATCGTACGATAACTTAGGACATCTTCCGACTCTGTATGCACATTAGCACCCTGAAAAGCACGTTAGTATAATATAGGACACCTTACAACTCCTATCAACAACGAACAAAACCTTAAAACTCCATAATAAACCTAATGAATTTGTCCAAGTCCTTTGAACATCGTACGACAACTCAGGACATGTTACGAATTAGTATGCGACGTTAGCAACATGAAAAGCACGTTAGAATAATTAAGGACGAATTACAACTCCTAAGAACATCTTACATCACCGTACAAAACTTTAAACTCCATAATAGACCTAATGAATTAGTCTGAGTCCTTTGAACGTCCTACGCCAACTTAAGACATCCTACGACTCTTTATGCCATATTAGCACTTTGAAAAGCACGTTAGTATAATGTTGGACGCTTTACAACTACTATCAACACCTTACAACACAACGTACGAAATAATAAAACTCCAAAAAATACCTAATGAATTCCTTCAAGTCATTTAAACATCGTACTACAACTTAGAATATCTTATGACTCTATAAGGCACATTAGCACCTTGAAAAGCATGTTGGTAAAATGTAAGAAACCTCACAAGTCCTAACAACACATTATAATACAGTACGTAAAATAAAAATACTCCATAATAAACCTAATGAATTCGTCCGAGTCCTTTGAACATCATACGACAACTTAGGACATCTTCCGACTATGTATGCACATTAGCACCCTGAAAAGCACGTTAGTATAATATAGGACACCTTAGAACTCCTATCAACACCGAACAAAACCTTAAAACTCCATAATAAACCTAATGAATTTGTCCATGTCCTTTGAACATTGTACGACAACTCAGGATATGTTACGACTCAGTATGCGACATTAGCAACATGAAAAGCACGTTAGAATAATTAAGGACGCATTACAACTCCTAAGAACATCTTACATCACCGTACGAAACTTTAAAACTCCATAATAGACCTAATGATTTCGTCCGAGTCCTTCGAACGTCCTACGCCAACTTAAGACATCCTGCGACTCTTTATGCCATATTAGAACTTTGAAAAGCACGTTAGTATAATGTTGGACTCTTTACAACTCCTATCAACACCTTACAACACCGTACGAAATAATAAAACTCCAAAAAATACCTAATGAATTCCTTCAAGTCATTTAAACATCGTACTACAACTTAGAATATCTTATGACTCTATAAGGCACATTAGCACCTTGAAAAGCATGTTGGTAAAATGTAAGAAACCTCACAAGTCCTAACAACACATTATAATACAGTACGTAAAATAAAAATACTCCATAATAAACCTAATGAATTCGTCCGAGTACTTTGAACATCGTACGACAACTTAGGACATCTTCGACTATGTATGCACATTAGCACCCTGAAAAGCACGTTAGTATAATATAGGACACCTTAGAACTCCTATCAACACCGAACAAAACCTTAAAACTCCATAATAAACCTAATGAATTTGTCCTAGTCCTTTGAACATCGTACGACAACTCAGGATATGTTACGACTCAGTATGCGACATTAGCAACATGAAAAGCACGTTAGAATAATTAAGGACGCATTACAACTCCTAAGAACATCTTATATCACCGTACGAAACTTTAAAACTCCATAATAGACCTAATGATTTCGTCCGAGTCCTTTGAACGTCCTACGCCAACTTAAGACATCCTACGACTCTTTATGCCATATTAGCACTTTGAAAAGCACGTTAGTATAATGTTGGACTCTTTACAACTCGTATCAATACCTTACAACACCGTACGAAATAATAAAACTCCAAAAAATACCAAATGAATTCCTTCAAGTCATTTAAACATCGTACGACAACTTAGAATATCTTACGACACTATAAGGCACATTAGCACCTTGAAAAGCATGTTGGTAAAATGTACGAAACCTCACAAATCCTAACAACACATTATAATACAGTACGTAAAATAAAAATACTCCATAATAAACCTAGTGAATTCGTCCGAGTCCTTTGAACATCGTACGACAACTTAGGACATCTTCCGACTCTGTATGCACATTAGCACCCTGAAAAGCACGTTAGTATAATATAGGACACCTTACAACAACTATCAACAACGAACAAAACCTTAAAACTCCATAATAAACCTAATGAATTTGTCCAAGTCCTTTGAACATCGTACGACAACTCAGGACATGTTACGACTCAGTATGCGACATTAGCAACATGAAAAGCACGTTAGAATAATTAAGGACGCATTACAACTCCTAAGAACATCTTACATCACCGTACGAAACTTTAAAACACGATAATACCTAATGAATTCGTCCGAGTCCTTTGAACATCGTACGACAACTTAGGACATCTTCCGACTATGTATGCCCATTAGTACCCTGAAAAGCACGTTAGTATAATATAGGACACCTTACAACTCCTATCAACACCGAACAAAACCTTAAAACTCCATAAAAAACCTAATGAATTTGTCCAAGACCTTTGAACATCGTACGACAACTCAGGACATGTTACGAATCAGTATGTGACGTTAGCAACATGAAAAGCACGTTAGAATAATTAAGGACGCATTACAACTCCTAAGAACATCTTCAATCACCGTACGAAACTTTAAAACTCCTTAATAGACCTAATGAATTCGTATGAGTCCTTTGAACGTCCTACGCCAACTTAAGACATCCTACGACTCTTTATGCCATATTAGCACTTTGAAAAGCACGTTAGTATAATGTTGGACGCTTTACAACTCCTATCAAACCTTACAACACCGTACGAAATAATAAAACTCGAAAAAATACCTAATGAATTCCTTCAAGTCATTTAAACATCGTACGACAACTTAGAATATCTTACGACTCTGTATGTCACATTAGCACCTTGAAAAGCATGTTGGTAGAATGTAAGAAACCTCACAAATCTTAACAACACATTATAATACCGTACGTAAAATAAAAATACTCCGTAATAAACCTAATGAATTCGTCCGAGTCCTTTGAACATCGTAGGACAACTTAGGACATCTTCCGACTCTGTATGCACATTAGCACCCTGAAAAGCACGTTAGTATAATATAGGACACCTTTCAACTCCTATCAACACCATACAAAACCTTAAAACTCCATAATAAACCTAATGAATTTGTCCAAGTCCTTTGAACATCGTACGACAACTCAGGACATGTTACGACTCAGTATGCGACATTAGCAACATGAAAAGCACGTTAGAATAATTAAGGACGCATTACAACTCCTAAGAACATCTTACATCACCGTACGAAACTTTAAAACTCCATAATAGACCTAATGATTTCGTCCGAGTCCTTTGAACGTCCTACGCCAACTTAAGACATCCTACGACTCTTTATGCCATATTAGCACTTTGAAAAGCACGTTAGTATAATTTTGGACGCTTTACATCTCCTATCAACACCTTACAACACCGTACGAAATACTAAAACTCGAAAAAATACCTAATGAATTCCTTCAAGTCATTTAAACATCGTACGACAACTTAGAATATCTTACGACCCTGTATGTCATATTAGCACCTTGAAAAGCATGTTGGTAAAATGTAAGAAACCTCACAAATCTTAACAACACATTATAATACCGTACATAAAATAAAAATACCCCGTAATAAATCTAATGAATTCGTCCGAGTCCTTTGAACATCGTACGACAACTTAGGACATCTTCCGACTTTGTATGCACATTAGCACCCTGAAAAGCACGTTAGTATAATATAGGACACCTTACAACTCCTATCAACACCATACAAAACCTTAAATCTCCATAATAAACCTAATGAATTTGTCCAAGTCTTTTGAACATCGTACGACAACTCAGGACATGTTACGACTCAGTATGCGACATTAGCAACATGAAAAGCACGTTAGAATAATTAAGGACGCATTACAACTCCTAAGAACATCTTACATCACCGTACGAAACTTTAAAACACCATGTTCTGAGTTGTCGTACGACAACTTAGCACATCTTCAGACTCTGTATGCACATTAGCACCCTGAAAAGCACGTTAGTATAATATAGGACACCTTACAACTCCTATCAACAACGAACAAAACCTTAAAACTCCATAATAAACCTAATGAATTTGTCCAAGTCCTTTGAACATCGTACGACAACTCAGGACATGTTACGAATTAGTATTCGACATTAGCAACATGAAAAGCACGTTAGAATAATTAAGGCCGCATTACAACTCCTAAGAACATCTTACATCACCGTACAAAACTTTAAAACTCCATAATAGACATAATGAATTAGTCCGAGTCCTTTGAACGTCCTACGCCAACTTAAGACATCCTACGACTCTTTATGCCATATTAGCACTTTGCAAAGCACGTTAGTATAATGTTGGACGCTTTACAACTACTATCAACACCTTACAACACAACGTACGAAATAATAAAACTCCAAAAAATACCTAATGAATTCCTTCAAGTCATTTAAACATCGTACTACAACTTAGAATATCTTATGACTCTATAAGGCACATTAGCACCTTGAAAAGCATGTTGGTAAAATGTAAGAAACCTCACAAGTCCTAACAACACATTATAATACAGTACGTAAAATAAAAATACTCCATAATAAACCTAATGAATTCGTCCGAGTACTTTGAACATCGTACGACAACTTAGGACATCTTCCGACTATGTATGCACATTAGCACCCTGAAAAGCACGTTAGTATAATATAGGACACCTTAGAACTCCTATCAACACCGAACAAAACCTTAAAACTCCATAATAAACCTAATGAATTTGTCCAAGTCCTTTGAACATCGTACGACAACTCAGGACATGTTACGACTCAGTATGCGACATTAGCAACATGAAAAGCACGTTAGAATAATTAAGGACGCATTACAACTCCTAAGAACATCTTCAATCACCGTACGAAACTTTAAAACTCCTTAATAGACCTAATGAATTCGTATGAGTCCTTTGAACGTCCTACGCCAACTTAAGACATCCTACGACTCTTTATGCCATATTAGCACTTTGAAAAACACGTTAGTATAATGTTGGACGCTTTACAACTCCTATCAACACCTTACAACACCGTACGAAATAATAAAACTAGAAAAAATACCTAATGAATTCCTTCAAGTCATTTAAACATCGTACGACAACTTACAATATCTTACGACTCTGAAAAGGCACATTAGCACCTTCAAAAGCATGTTGGTAAAATGTAGGAAACCTCACAAATCCTAACAACACATTATAATACCGTACGTGAAATAAAAATACTCCATAATAAACCTAATGAATTCGTCCGAGTCCTTTGAACATCGTACGACAACTTAGGACATCTTCAGACTCTGTATGCACATTAGCACCCTGAAAAGCACGTTACTATAATATAGGACACCTTACAACTCCTATCAACAACGAACAAAACCTTAAAACTCCATAATAAACCTAATGAATTTGTCCAAGTCCTTTGAACATCGTACGACAACTCAGGACATGTTACGAATTAGTATTCGTCATTAGCAACATGAAAAGCACGTTAGAATAATTAAGGCCGCATTACAACTCCTAAGAACATCTTACATCACCGTACAAAACTTTAAAACTCCATAATAGACATAATGAATTAGTCCGAGTCCTTTGAACGTCCTACGCCAACTTAAGACATCCTACGACTCTTTATGCCATATTAGCACTTTGCAAAGCACGTTAGTATAATGTTGGACGCTTTACAACTACTATCAACACCTTACAACACAACGTACGAAATAATAAAACTCCAAAAAATACCTAATGAATTCCTTCAAGTCATTTAAACATCGTACTACAACTTAGAATATCTTATGACTCTATAAGGCACATTAGCACCTTGAAAAGCATGTTGGTAAAATGTAAGAAACCTCACAAGTCCTAACAACACATTATAATACAGTACGTAAAATAAAAATACTCCATAATAAACCTAATGAATTCGTCCGAGTACTTTGAACATCGTACGACAACTTAGGACATCTTCCGACTATGTATGCACATTAGCACCCTGAAAAGCACGTTAGTATAATATAGGACACCTTAGAACTCCTATCAACACCGAACAAAACCTTAAAACTCCATAATAAACCTAATGAATTTGTCCAAGTCCTTTGAACATCGTACGACAACTCAGGACATGTTACGACTCAGTATGCGACATTAGCACTTTGAAAAGCACGTTAGTATAATGTTGGACTCTTTACAACTCCTATCAACACCTTACAACACCGTACGAAATAATAAAACTCCAAAAAATACCTAATGAATTTCTTCAAGTCATTTAAACATCGTACGACAACTTAGAATATCTTACGTCTCTGTAAAGGCACATTAGCACCTTGAAAAGCATGTTGGTAAAATGTACGAAACCTTACAAATCCTAACAACACATTATAATACCGTACGTAAAATAAAAATACTTCATAATAAACCTAATGAATTCGTCCGAGTCCTTTGAACATCGTACGACAACTTAGGACATCTTCCGACTCTGTATGCACATTAGCACTTTGAGAAGAACGTTAGTATAATATAGGACACCTTACAAATCCTAACAACACCGAACAAAACCTTAAAACTCCATAATAAACCTAATGAATTTGTCCAAGTACTTTGAACATCGTACGATAACTCAGGACATGTTACGACTCAGTATGCGACATTAGCAACATGAAAAGCACGTTAGAATAATTAAGGACGCATTACAACTCCTAAGAACATCTAACATCACCGTACGAAACTTTAAAACTCCATAATACACCTAATGAATTCGTCCGAGTCCTTTGAACGTCCTACGCCAACTTAAGACATCCTATGACTCTTTATGCCATATTAGCACTTTGAAAAACACGTTAGTATAATGTTGGACGCTTTACAATTCCTATCAACACCTTACAACACCGTACGAAATAATAAAACTAGAAAAAATACCTAATGAATTCCTTCAAGTCATTTAAACATCGTACGACAACTTAGAATATCTTACGACCCTGTATGTCACATTAGCACCTTGAAAAGCATGTTGGTAAAACTTAAGAAACCTCACAAATCTTTACAACACATTATAATACCGTACGTAAAATAAAAATACTCCGTAATAAACCTAATGAATTCGTCCGAGTCCTTTGAACATCGTACGACAACTTAGGACATCTTCCGACTCTGTATGCACATTAGCACCCTGAAAAGCACGTTAGTATAATATAGGACACCTTACAACTCCTATCAACACCGAACAAAACCTTAAAACTCCATAATAAACCTAATGAATTTGTCCAAGTTCTTTGAACATCGTACGACAACTCAGGACATGTTACGACTCAGTATGCGACATTAGCAACATGAAAAGCACGTTAGAATAATTAAGGACGCATTACAACTCCTAAGAACATCTTACATCACCGTACGAAACTTTAAAACACCATATTACACCTAATGAATTCGTCCGAGTCCTTTGAACATCGTACGACAACTTAGGACATCTTCCGACTATGTATGCCCATTAGCACCCTGAAAAGCACGTTGGTATAATATAGGACACCTTACAACTCCTATCAACACCGAACAAAACCTTAAAACTCCATAATAAACCTAATGAATTTGTCCAAGTCATTTGAACATCGTACGACAACTCAGGACATGTTACGAATCAGTATGTGACGTTAGCAACATGAAAAGCACGTTAGCATAATTAAGGACGCATTACAACTCCTAAGAACATCTTACATCACCGTACGAAACTTTAAAACACCATAATACACCTAATAAATTCGTCCGAGTCCTTTGAACATCGTACGACAACTTAGGACATCTTCCGACTATGTATGCCCATTAGCACCCTGAAAAGCACGTTGGTATAATATAGGACACCTTACAACTCCTATCAACACCGAACAAAACCTTAAAACTCCATAATAAACCTAATGAATTTGTCCAAGTCATTTGAACATCGTACGACAACTCAGGACATGTTACGAATCAGTATGTGACGTTAGCAACATGAAAAGCACGTTAGAATAAATAAGGACGCATTACAACTCCTAAGAACATCTTCAATCACCGTACGAAACTTTAAAACTCCATAATAGACCTAATGAGTTCGTCTGAGTCCTTTGAACGTCCTACGCCAACTTAAGACATCCTACGACTCTTTATGCCATATTAGCACTTTGAAAAGCACGTTAGTATAATGTTGGACGCTTTACAACTCCTATCAAACCTTACAACACCGTACGAAATAATAAAACTCGAAAAAATAACTAATGAATTCCTTCAAGTCATTTAAACATCGTACGACAACTTAGAATATCTTACGACTCTATATGTCACATTAGCACCTTGAAAAGCATGTTGATAAAATGTAAGAAACCTCACAAATCTTAACAACGCATTATAATATCGTATGTAAAATAAAAATACTTCGTAATAAACCTAATGAATTCGTCCGAGTCCTTTGAACATCATGGAGGTTGATATCTCCCAGCCTCTTCCGTCGAAGGTTTGGATTGGCATTCAATCACTCGGCTCGGCTTCTGTAGCTGACACTGTGCCGGGTATCTTTGTAGCCTATGGGCCTTTTCTTTGGAGGTTTGGCTTAGGACAACTTAGGACATCTTCCGACTCTGTATGCACATTAGCACCTGAAAAGCACGTTAGTATAATATAGGACACCTTACAACTCCTATCAACACCGAACAAAACCTTAAAACTCCATAATAAACCTAATGAATTTGTCCAAGTCCTGTGAACATCGTACGACAACTCAGGACATGTTACGACTCAGTATGCGACATTAGCAACATGAAAAGCACGTTAGAATAATTAAGGACGCATTACAACTCCTAAGAACATCTAACATCACCGTACGAAACATTAAAACTCCATAATAGACCTAATGAATTCGTCTGAGTCCTTTGAACGTCCTACGCCAACTTAAGACATCCTACGACTCTTTATGCCATATTAGCACTTTGAAAAGCACGTTAGTATAATATTGGACGCTTTACAACTCCTATCAAACCTTACAACACCGTACGAAATAATAAAACTCGAAATAATACCTAATGAATTCCTTCAAGTCATTTAAACATCGTACGACAACTTAGAATATCTTACGACTCTGTATGTCACATTAGCACCTTGAAAAGCATGTTGGTAAAATGTAAGAAACCTCACAAATCTTAACAACACATTATAATACCGTACGTAAAATAAAAATACTGCGTAATAAACCTAATGAATTCGTCCGAGTCCATTGAACATCGTAGGACAACTTAGGACATCTTCAGACTCTGTATGCACATTAGCACCCTGAAAAGCACGTTAGTATAATATAGGACACCTTACAACTCCTATCAACACCGAACAAAACCTTAAAACTCCATAATAAACCTAATGAATTTGTCCAAGTCCTTTGAACATCGTACGACAACTCAGGACATGTTACGACTCAGTATGCGACATTAGCAACATGAAAAGCACGTTAGAATAATTAAGGACGCATTACAACTCCTAAGAACATCTAACATCACCGTACGAAACTTTAAAACTCCATAATAGACCTAATGAATTCTTCTGAGTCCTTTGAACGTCCTACGCCAACTTAAGACATCCTACGACTCTTTATGCCATATTAGCACTTTGAAAAGCACGTTAGTATAATGTTGGACGCTTTACAACTCCTATCAAACCTTACAACACCGTACGAAATAATAAAACTCGAAAAAATAACTAATGAATTCCTTCAAGTCATTTAAACATCGTACGACAACTTAGAATATCTTACGACTCTATATGTCACATTAGCACCTTGAAAAGCATGTTGATAAAATGTAAGAAACCTCACAAATCTTAACAACACATTATAATATCGTACGTAAAATAAAAATACTTCGTAATAAACCTAATGAATTCGCCCGAGTCCTTTGAACATCATGGAGGTTGATATCTCCCAGCCTCTTCCTTCGAAGGTTTGGATTGGCATTCAATCACTCGGCTCGGCTTCTGTAGCTGACACTGTGCCGGGTATCTTTGTAGCCTATGGGCCTTTTCTTTGGAGGTTTGGCTTAGGACAACTTAGGACATCTTCCGACTCTGTATGCACATTAGCACCCTGAAAAGCACGTTAGTATAATATAGGACACCTTACAACTCCTATCAACACCGAACAAAACCTTAAAACTCCATAATAAACCTAATGAATTTGTCCAAGTCCTTTGAACATCGTACGACAACTCAGGACATGTTACGACTCAGTATGCGACATTAGCAACTTGAAAAGCACGTTACAATATGTTGGGGTTATTTGAAGATGTCACTTTCCAAATATAAGCGAGTGAAGATATCGAGCATCTTCACGAGCAAGCACGGGTGAAGACGTTAATAATTTGTATTTGTCTTAGAATATTTGTGTAATCATTTTGTGCTTAATTGCACGTCTTTTAGGTTACTTTGTAAGGCGAATGGTATGGACTATAAATACCATCACCTAGGTCATTTGTTAGAGAGTTGCCTATTCTTGTTAGTCATATTCTCTTGTAACATCCTTTGATCTAAAACAATTCACCTATTCATATTATCAGAATCTTGATCATACTTTGCATTGATCTTCATGAACATTCAAGCATCAATACGTGATCAGTGAGTTTCCGCATCACTGATTACAAACAACATCCCCAAACAATCTCAGATCTAGATCCAAGCTCGGTTCCTCTAGAACTATCAATTGTGGGGAGTACTGTTAGGGTTATTTCCTTGTTAAGATTTACTTTGTATTTTGTTTATTGTTTATATGTTTGTAAATAGTTTAGGGTCTATTTTGTTATATTCCTTAAACTTGTATTTTGTTGCTATAAGCATGTAGTGTGTGTGTGTGTGAGGAGAGAGGCTAGATCACTTTTACACTGTTAGAGAGAGAATTAACTGTGTGTGATTTTGTTTCTCCTGCACTTGTACTACGAATTGCTTTGATCATCAAATATACAAAGAGAATTATTAGTATGGATTGTGTTTGTGATTGAACTGTTTGTTTGTGCGTGTTATTCTGATCATTTGAGTGATATTAACGATCCAATTGAACCTATCAATTGGTATCAGAGCTTTCGGTATCGTGTTCTTCGCTGTTCTTAAGCAAAATACATCAAAAATCGCTCAAATACAATGATTTGAATGAATTGTTGGTGTTTTTAGTTGTGATTCATCATGATAATCACTCTAATACTCAACGATTGTGCAGATTTCATCAGATCAACAAAATACAAGTGACCTGACGTGTTGAGTTGTTCTCAGGATATTTAGATGAGGTGTATAACCTTCTAATGTGCAAAGTATGGGTCACTCAAAACTTATTTTTAATCAACCTAATTGATCATCAAGAATAGAAAAAGTAAGTGTGTCACTTCGAGCTAATTGATTTGTTCAACAATTCATCACTCAATTACTTCACAATTCAAATGTCTATTCTCAAAACTGCAAAACATGTGTTGGATAAATTGCTGGTATGATCTCATTGCAGGTTAAAGATTCAGAATGTAAAGAGAAAATTCCAAAAATATCAAAAACATTGAAAAATTCAAAAACACCAAAAAGATTGTCATTTTAATCTTTTTCTTTTGTGTTGGCAGTCTAACATGTGTTATTGATGTAGGAGTTGTTCATCAAGCAATATCTCATCCGATTGAGAACTTAATCTTTACATTGATGATAATTGCACATTATTGCCTGAGTTTTAATGTTTTTCTTTGAGTTGCAGGAACAGTTTCCAATGCAGAAAAAGCTTCCACGCGACTTGAAGATGTTCATGTTCAAGCCTGATTCCAGTCCAAAGATCTCCAAGTCAGATTGCTGAGTGTTAAGAATCCTCCTCTTAATATCTCATACACAGATCCCATTAACCTCTAAAGCAAAAGTTGAGGGGGAGTATTCTAGGTCAAAGAAGTCTTCGCATTCTACTTCAACCGTTGAAGAAGATCCCGTTGCTGATATATAGATTCACCGGAATCTACTCTCTGCTTATTTCTTTCCATAGCCTCTGATGCTACTCAAAAGGGAGAGAAGGATGCAGATTGCTTGTTGAAAGATAGAGTTTTGACAGCATCATCTTAGGGGGAGTACTGTTGGGTCCTCTTGAAGATAATGCATACCAAAACATTAAGTTGCTCTCTATACTCGCCACATGAAGATTTAAGCTAATATGTCAGATTTGTAAAGTGTCATCTTAGGGGGAGTACTGTTAGGGTTATTTCCTTGTTAAGATTTACTTTGTATTTTGTTTATTGTTTATATGTTTGTAAATAGTTTAGGGTCTATTTTGTTATATTCCTTAAACTTGTATTTTGTTGCTATAAGCATGTAGTGTGTGTGTGAGGAGAGAGGCTAGATCACTTTTACACTGTTAGAGAGAGAATTAACTGTGTGTGATTTTGTTTCTCCTGCACTTGTACTACGAATTGCTTTGATCATCAAATATACAAAGAGAATTATTAGTATGGATTGTGTTTGTGATTGAACTGTTTGTTTGTGCGTGTTATTCTGATCATTTGAGTGATATTAACGATCCAATTGAACCTATCAATTGGTATCAGAGCTTTCGGTATCGTGTTCTTCGCTGTTCTTAAGCAAAACACATCAAAAATCGCTCAAATACAATGATCTGAATGAATTGTTGGTGTTTTTAGTTGTGATTCATCATCATAATCACTCTAATACTCAACGATTGTGCAGATTTCATCAGATCATCATCAGATCTGAGAAATTGTGAAATCACTGTTCGATCGAATTTTTCACAAATTCATCAAAAATTGGACATGTTTCAGATTGATTGATATAAGGGATTGATAATCGGACTATTTCACAGCTTGTGTGTGAATTTTGGACTAATTGGACAAGTTTTAGACAAAACCCAGAAAATTCTCATGGAGAAGATGATGAACAGTATGATTTTGGTTGAAGATTAACTTGCCGGGTGATTATTTTGACTTAGACAATTTCCTTGGACTTAGATTGGAGAACAAATTAGGTCCTGTATTGCCGTATAAAGGATTTTGTGCTTGTCGGGTGAAGAATTTGACTTGAAAAAGTGGTACTGTTCACTCGGGTGATACACTGTTGTGCCGGGTTAAACACTGTTACGCCGGGTGAAGAACAAAGTGTCAGCCGGGTAATCATCAATTGTGTTGCCGGGTAAACAACCTTGCCGTGTGATCGAGTACTGTTCAGCCGGGGAAGCTTTTTAACGTGTCAAGATTCTGCCGGGTCAAAGACTTATTGCCGTGTGAAGTTTTTCTTGTTGCCGGGTAACTGTTCATCCGGGTGAAGAACAAAACAATTACAACTATTTAGCCGGGTGACTATTTGGCCGTGTAAAGACTTTTTCCTGCCGGGTGAAGAACAAAGACACTGTTTAGCCGGTTGAAGAAGAATTTTCACTGTTTTGCCGTGTGACTCACTTTAGTTGTTTTTAATACTTGTTACTTGTCTTGTCTTTAATTACTTGTCTTTATTTTAGCATTTTGATCATTTCTTTTTCAAAAATTAACAAAAACCAAAATTATTTTTCTTAAAAAATTGTTAAAATGGCTCCTAATGATGATTCTGATAACCGTGTTCCTAGACTTTTGAATCGTGCAGATTTCAAGAACTGGACTATCAGGTTGAGACATCACTTGTGTTCTATTGACAATGACTTATGGAAGTCCATTGAAAAAGGTCCTCACATTCCAACTCAGACTGCTCCAGATAGTGCAAGTACCTACACCAAAGACTCTACTGAACCTTATCCAGAAGATAATTTATCAGCAGAAGATCTGAGAAAAGTAAAGAATGATAGCAAGGCTTATTCTTTGATGTGCAAGGGATTGCCACTTCAAGTTTTGTCTAGATTGGATGCATATCAGACTGGTTATACATGTTTCAAAGCATTGAAGTCGATATGTGAAGGAGGAGAACAATTGAGAAGCCTGAAGAAATCGAAATTGAAAAGGCAATTGGAATTATTTGAACACATTAATGGAGAGACAGTACACCAGATGATGAACAGGTTTGTTCACTTAACTACTGAGATGTCAAACCTCGGAGTTAAGACTGAACTTCAAGACTTGAATGATCGATTGTTGAGTGCTTTACCATCATCATGGAAGCAAACTGTTACTTTGTTGAAACATACTGGGAAATTTCCAATGGAACTTGATTTGCTTATTGGAAAAATTGAAGAAGTTGAGATTGATGAAAGATCAAGAAATACTGATAGATCAAGCTCACAAACTCAGTATAAGTATGTGGTAAATCATGCCAATACTGTGGAGAATGCTTTTCTTGCACAAGATGCAACGAAGTTTGAAGATGAGGGTGACTTATTTGTTGGTGCAAGTTTCTTTACTGATTCAGCATACTTTCCTAATTCACCAACTTATTCTCAACCTCAATCTCCACCAAGAGCTCAAGTTCAAAGTCAGAATCAGAAGAATCAGTCTGAAAATCAAAGTTCAAATGTTCAAGCCAAGGTGAAAGACGTAATGAATATTCTGCTTCAAGATGACGAGACAAAAACTGCCTTCACTGCTTTTATGGCAAGTTTTCAAGCGTATCAAGGAAGTCATTTAAGTCAAATGGACGTGGTCCTTCAAGACTTATTTGAAATGGATCCAGTAGATGTTGAGGAAATGGATCTTAATTGGCAAATGGTTATGGTTGCATATCGAACACAAAAGCATGCATATGTTAACCGAAGTTACAAACCTCATGCAAACAAGACGGTTGGTTTCGACAAATCAAAGGCCAGATGCTTTAACTGTAATCAGTATGGTCATTTCTCAAGAGAATGCAAAGCTCCAAAGAATTTCAATGACCAAGCTAGTTCAAGCAATCAAGGTCAAGGTCAAAGTTCCCAACAGTTCTCAAGCTACCAAAGCAGAAATCAACGTACTTTTCAGAAACCATATCAAAGTCTTCCCATGCCAGAACTGAAAGACGAAGGAAAGAAACCAGAAGACCAAACAAAGGCACTGGTAGTCAGCGTAAAAGATGGTTATGATTGGAGCGCATATGCAGAACAATTTACGTCGATCTTACATCAAATCTGGCACTGGTATGTGAAATAGAAGAAGATTGGTCAGAAGAAGGGGATGGAAAAATGGTTGAAGATGTCAGTGAAGATTCTGAAGACTATGACTGGAGTGCAAAGTCTGATCCTACTGAAGAATCTGAATCTGAAGTTGCGCTAATGGCTACATCCAATGAGTCTTCATCATCTACTGAACAACCAAAGGTTAGTAATGACTTACCCCCTAACTATGTTCCATTGCCCTTAGATGTGAAAGAAAGGTTATGTTCTGAACAATGCATTCAACAGGTAGAACATTATCGAACTCATTCATTTAAAATTGGTGATAAATTAAGTAAACATGAAAAACTTCATGAACAACTTAAAATTGATCATAAAATTTCTGATGAGAAGATTTTGTCACTAACTGAATCATGGAACAAAACTTTGAAAGAATTGGAACTTGTTACCAAACAACTTGAAGAAATGACAAAGAACTTTGGACAAGAAAAAGTTGAACATGCTGTCACACAAGTTGAATTAAAGAAAGTTAAAAGTTGTAAAACAATGGTTGAACAACTCATTAATGAAAGAGGTAACAAAAACAAAACCGGGTTGGGTTTTACTCATGAACCGATGCCAAATTCAATCACTCAAACCTTACCGGAAAACTTTAATGAATTTGATCATTCACCTGAAAATGAACTTAAATTCAAAGAAATTCAAAGAAGTAAATCCGAGTCCGAAGGATCTGAGGTGTTGATTGAAAGCTTGAAAGAAGAAGATGGAATGACAACTGAAGCAGATGATGAAGCAAGCAACAAATCCGAGAACAAACCGGAGCCTGTTCTAATTCAACTCGTTGAATATCCAAAGCTTAACCCAGAACCAGAATCGGTGAAGGAAGAAGGCGAGTTTTCAGGATTTAATGATCCTAATTACATCAAATGGAAGAAGAAAGAAGAAAAGGCGAAAGTTGCTGCTCAACTGTTCAAGAAGAATGAAGTGAAGAAGGATGAAGTTTCAAGTGCAAAGAAGCAGAAATCGAAATTAATGTCAAATCAATCTGAAACGAAAGAATTGAAAGGCAAAAGTGTCTTAAAATCGAATGAAAACACCAAAGTTCAAAGTGTTAAAACTGACAAAGTTAAACCTGTAAAGAAAGTGTCCAAAGGTAAGACAATCAAATTTGTGTCTGCAGGTACTTTCGACATGAACGGTTCTTATGGTAACCAAATCAATGCTCAAATCAAATCTAACTCTGGTCTGAAAACAGGTTCAGGTCCTAAGTCTTCCGCTGTCAATGATAAGAGAATTGAAAACAAAAAGGTAACCAAACAGAACAGTTTAAAATCGAACCAAAGTCCCGTGCAATCAAAATCGCAAACAAAGACTCCACAAAAGAATGTTAATCTAAAACCGAACAACTATGATAATGAATCACGTTTTGGTTCAACTTCAAAAGTTAACAATCGGCTCTTTAGAATTAGCAAGAAACATTGTGAAATTTGTGATAGGTATAATCATGCAACTGCTGAATGTTTCTTTAACAGGTACTGCAGTTTCTGTGACAAAAGAAACCATTCTTCAGAAGAATGTTACTATAACAAATTTTGTGATATTTGTGAGAGACGAAACCATGACACAAAGGATTGTTTCTTTCGATCAAACTCAACTAGAGAAATGACTCCGTTTTCAAACATTAACAGAAATCATTCATTTGGTTTTCAAAATATGAGTCAAAGTCATTCTCCGGTTTTGAGAAATTTCAATCGAAACAATTCTGTTTCTAACTTGTCAAGAAGTGTGCAGGTTAACAGTTTTAAGCCAAGAGCTTTGTTGGTAAGAAACCAAAATTTTGAAAACAACCTTGATCCTCAGTTGGAGGAAAGGTTCAGGGCTTTAAGAAGAAAGCAGTCAATGAACGCCAATGGGCGAAATAACAGTTATCAGCATCAAAATCTCATGAATGAAACAAATTTTCAAAATATTCAATATAAGCAAGTTACAATTGCAGATAAATTCGGTAAACCCAAGACCGTGTGGGCCTGGGTTGACCAAACTAACTAGAATATGTTTGAATTGCAGGTACGCCCAAGAAGACCTATCAACTCGTGGTTTGTTGATAGTGGGTGTAGCCGGCACATGACAGGCAACCATGCCTTGCTTCAGGATTTCAAGCTGAAAAATGGTACTCACGTCGCATTTGGAGGTGATGCGGGTGGTAAAATCACAGGAGAAGGAACTGTTTCGAATGGGGTCATAAGTTTTGATAAAGTCAACTACTGTGCACAGTTGAACTTTAACTTACTTAGTGTATCTCAAATCTGTGATAAATCTTATTCAACGCTTTTTGATGATTCTTTCTGTTATATTCTTAAACCAGGTTTCAAGATTGACAATGAGTGGGTCGTGGTTAAAGCTCCAAGAGATGGTGATGTATACAAATTGGATATGTCACAGATTGATGCTGAAACCGAAACAACCTGTCTCATTGCCCATGCTTCAAATGATGAGAGTCAGCTTTGGCATAGACGGCTGGGACATTCCAACTTCAGAAACATGAACCGTTTGGTAACTGGAAATCACGCTGTGGGAATCCCATCGAAGAAATTCTCCACAACTGATCTCTGTCCAGCGTGTTTGAAGGGAAAACAGCATAGGATGTCTTTTAAGTCCAAGCAAGAAAACTCCATTTCAAAACCCTTGCAGATGCTACATATGGATCTTTTTGGACCAACAAATGTGCAAAGCATTGGAAAGAAGTCTTACTGTTTTGTCATTATTGACGATTACACTAGATTTTCTTGGGTTTATTTTTTGCATGCTAAATCTGAAACAGCTGAATTATTAAAAGAATTTATCATCAAAGTTGAAAATCAATTGGAATGCAAAGTTAAAGTTTTAAGAAGTGATAATGGAACTGAATTTAAGAATGCTAATGTTGATTTATTTTGTGCAGAAAAGGGGATTGCCAGACAATTTAGTGCGCCGAGAACGCCTCAACAGAATGGGGTTGCGGAACGGAAAAATCGGACACTAATTGAAGCAGCAAGATCCATGCTCGCAGATGCCAAAATCCCTATCACTTTTTGGGACGAAGCTATTGCTACTGCGTGTTTTGTACAAAATAGAACATTATTAGTGCAAGATAAACAAAAAACTTCTTATGAGTTGTTATTTGGAAGGAAACCAAATATTTCTTACTTGAAAGCATTTGGTTGTCCGGTATCGATTTTAAATTTGAATGATCATCTCGGGAAGTTTGAGTCAAAATCTGACGATGGATTTTTCCTAGGTTATTCGTCTGTTTCTAAAGCTTATCGGGTTTTTAATAGCAAAACAAATACTGTTATTGAAACTATTAACGTCAAGTTTTTAGAAAATTCGTTTCCGTTAGTGGCTCATGGTCCCGAATGGTTATTTGATTTAGATTCATTATCGAAATCCTTCAATTCTAACTTATTTGATTTTTCAGGAAAAACAAACAAGGAATCAGGCGACTTGGGATGCTTTAGTGACGATTCTGATAATGACGAGGATGGAAATCTCAACTCAGAATATCCATTCATGTCTTTTCACAATCCTGATCATGTCAAATCCAGTCAAGATCCGGGTCCTTCTGATTCACATGAAGATCAAGAATCGAACAATCATGTAGAAGATGTGATTTCTCCTAATGATGGTGGATCTGTTCAGAATCAACCATCATCAGATCCGAATGCTGAAGTTATTCCAGAATCTTTTGATTACTTCATCAATTCACCGGATCAAGTCCCGAATTTCACACCGCATACTTCGACCATACTACAAGATCTACCAAATCTGAATACTTCTAATCTGGAGAGTCAAGTGCAAGGAGGTGACATACCAATTCATCGAATTCACAAGAAACATCCTGTCTCTCAGATTATTGGGCCGTTGAATCAGAGAACTACAAGAAGTCAGACTGAGTAAGCGAATGTCTGTCTTTATTCGTGTTTTCTATCTCAAGTGGTGCCAAAGAACATTTCAGAGGCGCTGCAAGATAACAGTTGGATTGAAGCCATGCAAGAGGAATTACTTCAGTTTCGCAAACAGGAAGTTTGGAAACTTGTGGACTTACCTGAAGGAGAGAACGCAATTGGTACAAGATGGTTGTACAAAAACAAGCCAGACGAACGTGGCATTGTAGTGAGAAACAAAGCGAGACTCATTGCACAGGGATACACTCAGGAAGAAGGCATTGATTATGAAGAGGTGTTTGCTCCGGTCGCAAGACTTGAAGCCATACGCGTTTTTCTTGCATATGCTTCCTTCATGAAGTTTAAAGTATTCCAAATGGACGTTAAAGGTGCTTTCTTGTATGGACCAATTACAGATGACGTATATGTCAGACAACCTCCGGGTTTCGAAGATCCTGACTATCCTCATCGTGTATACAAGTTGACTAAAGCTCTATATGGTCTACACCAAGCTCCAAGAATCTGGTATGAGACATTATCCAAGCATTTACTAGAACATGGATTTACAAGAGGTCAGATTGATCCAACTTTGTTTATGAAGAGGGAGAATGATGATTTATTGTGCGTTCAAGTATATGTGGACGATATTATGTTCGGTTCGACCAGTGCGTCAATGTGCAAAGAATTTGAAGAAATCATGAAGTCTAGATTCCAGATGAGTTCTATGGGGGAGATTGATTTCTTTCTTGGATTACAAGTGAAACAGTCTGCTGACGGAATTTTCATCAATCAATCAAAATTTGTTGAGAAGTTGTTGAAGAAGTTCAAGATGCAAGATTGTCAAATAATTCGAACTCCATCTGATGTAAATTGCAAGATTCAACCGGATCCAAAGGGCAAAGCAGTTGATCAAACACTATACAGATCAATGATCGGTTCTCTGATGTATCTTACTGCATCAAGACCAGACATCATGTACGCTGTTTGTGTATGCGCCAGATACCAGTCAGATCCGAAAGAGTCGCATCTTGTTGCTGTGAAGCGTATATTCAGATATCTCAAAGGGAAACCAAATCTTGGGTTATGGTATCCTTACGAAGGAAATTTTGAATTATATAGCTATTCTGACAGTGATTTTGGTGGTTGTGCTCTTGACAGGAAATCGACTACTGGTGGCTGTCAATTTCTGGGTCCTAGGCTTGTCTCTTGGCAATGCAAGAAGCAGACCAATGTTTCTGTATCCACAGCTGAAGCAGAGTATATCGCTGCATCTGCAGGATGTTCTCAGGTTTTATGGTTACAAAATCAGTTGCTGGACTACGGGTTTAACTTTCTAAAAACTCCTATTTACATAGACAATACTGCTGCTATGTTCATAACTGCTAATCCTGTTCAACATTCTAAAACCAAACACATCGAAATTAGATATCATTTTTTAAGAGATAACTCTGAAAAGGGTTTAATAATTTTGATTAAGGTTCATACCGACAAACAGCTGGCAGATCTTTTCACAAAATCCTTTTTGTCAGGACGGTTTGAATTCTTAATTCAATCTATAGGATTAATCAATCATGATTGATTCTATTTTTCGAAAAACAAACAAAAACCAAAAAAATATATATATATATATAAAAGCCAAAAATATAATAAGTTGATGTCATATTTTGATTCCTTTGTCTTTTACTTAATATTTTGCATTGTGTGTGCTTGCGTGAAAAAGAAAATAGAAAAGCTAAAACAAAATATAAAAGCAAAAAGAAAAGAAAATATCATGTCATAAGAATCTATATTGCAAAAAGTGAGAAATGATAGTTACACTAGACATTATTTGTTACATCATTTTAAATAAAGACTGATGAATGTTAATTGATGTGCTAGACAGCTCAGGCAATTAGACTGAAAAAGTAAGTTGATTGTTGACAAACATAAACTTAATGATCTTTGTGTTAAGTTCCATTGTTATACATGTCTAGATATATATCTTTTGATACATTGCTTGTGATGATAGTTGTGCATGATCGGGTAACGATGTAGTCTATTCAGTGTGATGAACCGCATCGTGAGCTTCTTTGTTGTGGTATCCACAGACCTGAAGTCTCACACGAAGTCTCTTTTGAGCTTCAAGATGCAGCAAAAGATTCCAAAATGGAACAAAAAGAGTCCCAAATGTGGACCAACACCAAACAAAAATTCCAAAAAGGAATTCAGAAGATTCCCAAGGGGAACGATAGGAAAGAAAAAAAAAATTCCCAAAGATGGAATTAAAAAGAAGTCCCAAAGTGGACCAAATCCGAATAGAACCCAGATTCCACACTGTCTATGACTGTAAGTGACCAGGTTTTGTGCAATATGCATTCAGGTAGTGATTGATAAGGAAATATGTTGACATATGTATACATGTGGGTCACATAAGTCATTCTAATCGAATCTTAAATATCATCATGATACTGAAAAAGTAAGTGTGCCAACTCGAGCTAATTGGTATGTTTTCATATCATCACTCAATCAAGCATAAGTCAAATGTCTATTCAAAACTTGCAAAACATGTTCAGATAATGTGTGGTATGATCTCACTGCGATAATTTGATTCATTGCATTGCATATGTCTTTATTTTAATGTGTGTGCTTTGTGTGTGCAGGCATTTGGAATCATTATTGACACATCGACATCCTTGATAAACTTAAAAATTTCTAGAAATTTCAAGTTTAGGGGGAGAATAAATTGAAGAAAAATATCTACAAAAATCCAAAAATATTTTGTTTTGAATAAGTGTGTTTTGAATGAACAAGATTATGTGGTATGAAAAGCAAAGGTATTGGATGTGTTAAAAACAAACCCAAGGTCTTGTAATTTGTTTTTAAGAAATTGCTTCGGGATATAGAAAAATTGGTTGTGCAAAAACATTTTGGAAAAAGAAAAGAAAAATGAATTTTAATTGAAAATTAATGTTGTTGCAATGTTTAATGTTGTTTGATAATTAATATGACAAACATTCTTTTTAAGGATAACTTGTCTAATTAATCTGTCGGAGAATGTTTGCAGGTGCAATAAATGCCGTTGAAAAAGTCAACAGACGAGAAAAATGAAGAAAATTGCTCAAGTGTTATAGCCGGGCAAAGATATCAGATGCAACTATTGTGCCGGGTTAAGAACTATTCTGCCGTGTAAAGAACTGTTCAGCCGGGTAACGTTGTTAAGTCTGATACATGCCGGGTGATTGAAAAAAAGGTGAAGATGTTGTGACCACTGTACAGCCGGGCAATGATCATGTCAAATACAGCCGGGTGAAGGTCATAGATATCTTGCCGGGTGACAAGTGTTTACTATACAGCCGGGTAAAAGAGAAATCTTCTTGCCGTGTAAAGGTATGACACTGTGTTGCCGGGTAATGAAGAAGGTTGCCGTGCGAAGAAGAAAGTTGCCGTGTGATGAAGAAAGCAAGCCGGATGAAGAAGGAAAGCAACTGTGTTGCCGGGTGATGAAGAAATATTGCCGGGTGATGTTTTGAAGATAACTATGCTGCCGGGTGATGAATAAAAACCCATCAGGTGTAGTTGTTCCTAACCTTTACCCGTCACTACAGTGACTTACCCGTCTCTACAGTGCTTGACCCGTCAAGTGTTTTTCACATGTTTGTGACTTGTTGTATGTACTTGACCCGTCACTACAGTACATGACCCGTCACTACAGTACTTGACCCGGCAAGGCTTATTGGGCTTTTTAAGCTTGCCCATCATTTTGTTGACCCGGCACTTAAAATTTTGACCTAAATTTTTGACGATACAAAAACCCGCTTCTTCACAAACACTTATCATTTCACACATTCACTTTCACACAAACCCTCTGTACTTAAATCGTCATTGTTATCATATTCAATCGTTTGCTCTGTAACAAGGTTGATCGATTGAATAAGGTAGTGATTAAGTGTTTTTGACCTAAATAGACCTGCAAATCAACTGTTCAAAGGAAAAACGATGATGAACAGTGTTTTGGACTTTGAATCGACACTTTGATTTTGTGTATTAAAACTTAAATCGAATGTTGTTTTAGGGTTAAAATCTGTCGATCATCAACATTCAACCACTCATTTGCACCAAAACACCTCAAAATAAACTGAATCACTCAAAATGTTCTTAACTGATAAAATCGCCATTGATGAACTTTGAAGCTTTTAAAAGTTAAACATCAAAACGATGGTATATCTGTTTAAAAGTGTTTAAACTTGTTAAAACTGAACCAAAACATGATAAATATTTTCATCATAACATTGTCAAAATTTTGCCTAAGTGATTAACAGTTAAAATTGAAACATGATGTATAATCTTTAAGATTCAAAGTTGTTTGATTAAAAATGATGAAAATCAGGTTATTAGAACAATTTAGGATTTAAAATGATTATGTGAATGTTTTGCTTTCTAACTTTTATTTAAACACTTATGAAAATTTTGATATGTTTAATGAAGAATCTAACACATGTGTCTTGTTTTGTGTTTGTTTATGTTTTTAACAGATGGAGAATCTCAAGTTTGAGCCTAAACATAATCTAGTGGCATGTTTAGATGAATCAATTCCTGAAACAGATGGTTACATGGATATGATTAAGTTCATCAAGAGGACTAAATATGTGTATGCTATATGTGCCAAACCGGTCATATATGCTAGGCTGATTAAGAGTTTTTGGAGGACAGCAGAGGTTGTCAGAGATGAGAATGGTGTTGCTGTGGTCAGAGGGAATATTACTAGAGATTGGTTACTGACAGTTTCTGAAGAATCAATTAGACATGCCCTGAGGATTGATGAAGATGAGATTGGTATGATGGATGAGTTGACTATGGATGAGTGCAAAGCGTGTTTTGTTAATATGGGTCATCCACCTGTATTTCCAAAATCACAGTTTTATAGGGCTAAGTTGGGAAGGAAGTATAAGTTGCTGTGTTATGTTGTGCAACAATGCATGTCCAGGAGGAGTGCAGGCTTTGATAACTTTCCTTCAGATATTGCTTCACCAATTGTTGCCATAGCAGAGAACAAGCCATTTAACATGTCGAGATGGATTATGAATGGCTTTGTTTTTAACTTGGTGAAAGGCAAAAGATTTAAGTTTCTCATGTACCCGAGATTCTTACAACTGATGATAAACATTGCCTATCCTATCATCAGAAATGAATGTTTTTCTGGAGGTATTTTATACACTGAGGACATGAACGATCTATCTTACCGAAAGATGAGTATCGGGAATGTGCCTGATGTGGAGTTATTTGACTATATGAGAGATATAGCCAATAATGAAGAAGAAGTTGGAGTAGTCTATCATCACATTTCGAATGGAGAGATTGTAAATCCAATGGATATTGTTGATAGAGAGATTGATGAAAGTGATGATGATCAAGATGATGAGAATGATGATGGTGACATTGATGAAGATAGTGATGGTAATGATGAACATGATGATGGTGGTGATGATGCTGAATCTGAATCTAATTCAGAGGAGGCTGAACCAATGAAGATTGAGATAGAAGAACCTGCTGAGGTTGCTTCTGGGGTTGAAGAAGTTGTTGTTGAAGTTCCAAAAGACATCAATGTTAAGTATGTTCGAAGAAAGAGGTCAAAACCTGTTGATGAGACTGTGATTGTTGAGCCTGAAGATATTGATGTACTTCAGATTGCTCAGGAGGCAATGGCCGAAGCTGAGACTATGGCACAGATAGTTGAGGAAGCTGATGCTGGCGTTGCTGATCCTACTATTGTTGATATTCCCACCACATCACCACAAGTTGCTGAAAATGTTGAACAAGGTTTGGAGTCTTCACCAACGTTGTGTCAAAGACTGATGAAACTGAGAATGAGAAAGAGAAGCGAATTGCAGAATTAGAGGATATGGTGGCAAAACTGATTGAAGCGAATGATTTGTTGAAAGCTTCAAATGAACGCAAAAAGAAAAGATTTGATGAGTATTGGGACATTCATAATCAGAATCTGAAAACTTTCAAGAAGTTGGATGAAGATCATGTTAAACTTGTTGATGAACATGTGAAGTTGAAAGGAGATTATGAAAAACTGAAGGATGAGCATGAGAATCTGAAATTTGATTACAAAGAATTGCAAGCTGAATGTAATACTTTGAATGCCGAGAAAGAAATGCTAGAAAAGGAGTTGGAGGAGACTAAACGGAAGAAGGCTGGCTCATCATCAGACAAAGATTTTTCTGATGAAGTAATGGAAGTGACTGAATCGCATGTGCCAAAAGTTTATTTGACTAGAGCTCGAGGCACTACAAACGTTGGCATTAGAGTTGAATCACCAATCATCATTCCCGATGAAGCTGCTGCTGAAACTGTCAATATGGACAAAGCTGAGAGAAAGAGGAAGATAGATGCGATACCTGAGATCTTTGGTGATGAAGAAAGTTCAAAAAGGGCGAAAATTGATGAAACAGTGCAGATTGAGCCGATTCAATCTGTAGCTGTGGTTGAGTCTGAGAAAACTGATGAGGAGGTAACTGAAGCTGAAACTGCCAAAACAGTTCAGATTAAGCCGATTCAATCTGAATCTGCTGCTGACACTGAAGTAGTTGAGTTGACAGATAGTGAGAAGGAGGTTGGTTCTGAGGACACAGTTCAGATTGAGCCGATTCAATCTGAAGCTGTGGATGTGCCTGAAACAGAAGCTGAAGTTGCTAGTCAGTTTGAGCCGGTTCAAACTGACGATGCACCTATGATTGAAGCGTTGGATGATTTAGATGACATAGATTGGACTGAGTCTGAAGATGAAGCTGAGCCAGTACAGAATGTTGTTGAAGAGTTACCAGATGATTTGGATCAAAGGTTTGCATACCTTGAGAAAATGAAGTACAACTCTTTGTTTTTGAATGGTTTGACGGTGAGTAAGATAAATGAAGAGTATGAGAAGTGCATGATTCATCAAGATAAAGCCGAAGCTGATAAGAAAGAGTTTGTTATTGAGATGGGTGAATGGACTCCGATGCAAGAGAGTTTGAATATCGAAGACTTACCTCCGACTGAGCTTTATCATCAAAACCCAGATGAGATGACTGCTTCAAACATGCGTAGTTGGCTGAGTTCGAGAAACTATCCTTACAAGACTTTGCAGAGGTTGAAGTCTGAGTCACTAAGGAAGATTGTGGTGAGTTTTATGAAGACAGAGAAAATGTACAACAGAATGTTCTATTTGGACTATAACAATCCACAATACTTCGAGTTGACAAAAAGATTCAAGGTGCTTGGACCGAAAGAGATTCCTGTGATGGCATTACCTGAAGATGCTCACAAAAAGAGGCACGAATTGATGGACATGTTTCCAAGCGAAGCTAAATCTTACAACATACCAATGGAGGTGCGTGAGACTTGGCATAAATCAGCAACAGCAGGTGATGTTGTTAGGTCACTGCTGAGTAAAGGGCAATCGATTGCTGAATTACTTGACTCTATGATTGTACCAGGAAAGAATAAGAAGGTGAAGATAATAGCTTGGAAATACGATGAAGTCTTTGATGCGTTTATGATAAAGAGAGTAAATGGTTTATGTGATGTATACCATTACTTCTCGAGCATCTTTAAGTTGGAAGTTCAGGACTTAAAGGAGTTACACAAATTAAGGTTGATAAATCACACGCGTGCTGAGCGTGGTGATAAGTGTGTAATGCTTCTTGATGCTGGGATTGCGAGACCACCAAAGTTTCTGGATTTTAGAGGCCAACAAGAAGATTCTGCATATGTGCAAGCAAAGAAACAAAGGAAGAAAAAGAGATTGGTTGTGACTGAAGATATGTACCTTGAAGAATTCTCGGATGAATACTTTGACAAGGTGACAGATCCTGGACTGAAAGTGATTGATGGAACTCAAATGACAAAGCCGATACTTAGAGTTTTCTATAATCAAGAAACCTTTGAGTTGAAGCTTGTTCGAAATTTGGAGAATTGGGACAAGGATATGATTACTCTTTTCAGTACTTTTGAGTTGAAGCTGTTACATCCGTCCTATATAGACTTTTTGAGGAGCTACAGAATGGAGAAGTGTAAGGATAAACTAGCTGAAGCTGACAGAAAGTTGTTTGTGGTAATGATTGAAGTGATAGCAGCAGCAACTGAAAAGATTCGAGTGAGGAAAGCATTGCTGAACTCTAATCTCGTGAGGGTTGATTTACCAGAGATAGAGTATATGAGGATATCTAGGAAAGGAACCTTGGAGGTGAAAGTCAAAGGCCAGGAAATGCCATTTGAATTTTATGCTAATATTGACTTTGCAGGTTTGAATCTGGATTCGCTCAGACGTATGAATGCCTGCCCAATTCTGACAAATGAGTCCAAGCCGAGACAAGCTAAAATCGCTGAAAAGTTCAAGTCCTGTATTGAAGAAGCATTGAACGAACAAGAAGAGTATAAAGGACGAGAGTTGTTGAATGTCAAAGATGAACCGGAAGAATGGTAGAAAAAGATTGATGCTGATCAAAGATGAAAAAGATTGAAGATTTTGCTGAAGATCCAAAGATAAATCTTAGGGGGAGTACTGTTAGGGTTATTTCTTTGTTAAGATTTACTTTGTATTTTGTTTATTGTTTATATGTTTGTAAATAGTTTAGGGTCTATTTTGTTATATTCCTTAAACTTGTATTTTGTTGCTATAAGCATGTAGTGTGTGTGTGTGAGGAGAGAGGCTAGATCACTTTTACACTGTTAGAGAGAGAATTAACTGTGTGTGATTTTGTTTCTCCTGCACTTGTACTACGAATTGCTTTGATCATCAAATATACAAAGAGAATTATTAGTATGGATTGTGTTTGTGATTGAACTGTTTGTTTGTGCGTGTTATTCTGATCATTTGAGTGATATTAACGATCCAATTGAACCTATCACAATAATTAAGGACGCATTACAAATCCTAAGAACATCTTACATCAACGTACGAAAATTTAAAACTCCATAATACACCTAATGAATTCGTCCGAGTCCATTGAACGTCCTACGCCAACTTAAGACATCTTATGACTCTTTATGCCATATTAGCACTTTGAAAAGCACGTTAGTATAATGTTGGACTCTTTACAACTCCCATCAACACCTTACAACACCGTACGAAATAATAAAACTCCAAAAAATACCTAATGAATTTCTTCAAGTCATTTAAACATCGTACGACAACTTAGAATATCTTACGTCTCTGTAAAGGCACATTAGCACCTTGAAAAGCATGTTGGTAAAATGTACGAAACCTTACAACTCCTAACAACACATTATAATACCGTACGTAAAATAAAAATACTCGATAATAAACCTAATGAATTCGTCCGAGTCCTTTGAACATCGTACGACAACTTAGGACATCTTCCGACTCTGTATGCACATTAGCACCTTGAAAAGCACGTTAGTATAATATAGGACACCTTACAAATCCTATCAACACCGAACAAAACCTTAAAACTCCATAATAAACCTAATGAATTTGTCCAAGTCCTTTGAACATCGTACGACAACTCAGGACATGTTACGACTCAGTATGCGACATTAGCAACATGAAAAGCACGTTAGAATAATTAAGGACGCATTACAACTCCTAAGAACATCTAACATCACCGTACGAAACTTTAAAACTCCATAATAGACCTAATGAATTCGTCTGAGTCCTTTGAACGTCCTACGCCAACTTAAGACATCCTACGACTCTTTATGCCATATTAGCACTTTGAAAAGCACGTTAGTATAATGTTGGACGCTTTACAACTCCTATCAAACCTTACAACACCGTACGAAATAATAAAACTCGAAAAAATACCTAATGAATTCCTTCAAGTCATTTAAACATCGTACGACAACTTAGAATATCTTACGACTCTGTATGTCACATTAGCACCTTGAAAAGCATGTTGGTAAAATGTAAGAAACCTCACAAATCTTAACAACACATTATAATACCGTACGTAAAATAAAAATACTCCGTAATAAACCTAATGAATTCGTCCGAGTCCTTTGAACATCGTAGGACAACTTAGGACATCTTCCGACTCTGTATGCACATTAGCACCCTGAAAAGCACGTTAGTATAATATAGGACACCTTACAACTCCTATCAACACCGAACAAAACCTTAAAACTCCATAATAAACCTAATGAATTTGTCCAAGTCCTTTGAACATCGTACGACAACGCAGGACATGTTACGACTCAGTATGCGACATTAGCAACATGAAAAGCACGTTACAATAATTAAGGACGCATTACAACTCCTAAGAACATCTTACATCACCGTACGAAAATTTAAAACTCCATAATACACCTAATGAATTCGTCCGAGTCCATTGGACGTCCTACGCCAACTTAAGACATCTTATGACTCTTTATGCCATATTAGCACTTTGAAAAGCACGTTAGTATAATGTTGGACTCTTTACAACTCCTATCAACACCGTACGAAATAATAAAACTCCAAAAAATACCTAATGAATTTCTTCAAGTCATTTAAACATCGTACGACAACTTAGAATATCTTACGTCTCTGTAAAGGCACATTAGCACCTTGAAAAGCATGTTGGTAAAATGTACGAAACCTTACAAATCCTAACAACACATTATAATACCGTACGTAAAATAAAAATACTCCATAATAAACCTAATGAATTCGTCCGAGTCCTTTGAACATCGTACGACAACTTAGGACATCTTCCGACTCTGTATGCACATTAGCACCTTGAAAAGCACGTTAGTATAATATAGGACACCTTACAAATCCTATCAACACCGAACAAAACCTTAAAACTCCATAATAAACCTAATGAATTTGTCCAAGTCCTTTGAACATCGTACGATAACTCAGGACATGTTACGACTCAGTATGCGACATTAGCAACATGAAAAGCACGTTAGAATAATTAAGGACGCATTACAACTCCAAAGAACATCTAACATCACCGTACGAAGCTTTAAAACTCCATAATACACCTAATGAATTCGTTCGAGTCCTTTGAACGTCCTACGCCAACTTAAGACATCCTACGACTCTTTAAGCCATATTAGCACTTTGAAAAGCACGTTAGTATAATGTTGGACTCTTTACAACTCCTATCAACACCTTACAACACCGTACGAAATAATAAAACTCCAAAAAATACCTAATGAATTTCTTCAAGTCATTTAAACATCGTACGACAACTAAGAATATCTTACGTCTTTGTAAAGGCACATTAGCACCTTGAAAAGCATGTTGGTAAAATGTACGAAACCATACAAATCGTAACAACACATTATAATACCGTACGTAAAATAAAAATACTCCATAATAAACCTAATGAATTCGTCCGAGTCCTTTGAACATCGTACGACAACTTAGGACATCTTCCGACTCTGTATGCACATTAGCACCTTGAAAAGCACATTAGTATAATATAGGACACCTTAAAAATCCTATCAACACCGAACAAAACCTTAAAACTCCATAATAAACCTAATGAATTTGTCCAAGTCCTTTGAACATCGTACGACAACTCAGGACATGTTACGACTCAGTATGCGACATTAGCAACATGAAAAGCACGTTAGAATAATTAAGGACGCATTACAACTCCTAAGAACATCTTACATCACCGTACGAAACTTTAAAACTCCATAATACACCTAATGAATTCGTCCGAGTCCTTTGAACGTCCTACGCCAACTTAAGACATCCTACGACTCTTTAAGCCATATTAGCACTTTGAAAAGCACGTTAGTATAATGTTGGACTCTTTACAACTCCTATCGACACCTTAAAACACCGTACGACATAATAAAACTCCAAAAAATACCTAATGAATTCCTTCATGTCATTTAAACATCGTACGACAACTTTGAATATCTTACGACTCTGTAAGGCACATTAGCACCTTGAAAAGCATATTGGTAAAATGTACGAAACCTTACAAATCCTAACAACACATTATAATACCGTACGTAAAATAAAAATACTCCATAGTAAACCTAATGAATTCGTCCGAGTCCTTTGAACATCGTACGACAACTTAGGACATCTTCCGACTCTGTATGCACATTAGCACCTTGAAAAGCACGTTAGTATAATATAGGACACCTTACAAATCCTATCAACACCGAACAAAACCTTAAAACTCCATAATAAACCTAATGAATTTGTCCAAGTCCTTTGAACATCGTACGATAACTCAGGACATGTTACGACTCAGTATGCGACATTAGCAACATGAAAAGCACGTTAGAATAATTAAGGACGCATTACAACTCCAAAGAACATCTAACATCACCGTACGAAGCTTTAAAACTCCATAATACACCTAATGAATTCGTCCGAGTCCTTTGAACGTCCTACGCCAACTTAAGACATCCTACGACTCTTTAAGCCATATTAGCACTTTGAAAAGCACGTTAGTATAATGTTGGACTCTTTACAACTCCTATCAACACCTTACAACACCGTACGAAATAATAAAACTCCAAAAAATACCTAATGAATTTCTTCAAGTCATTTAAACATCGTACGACAACTTAGAATATCTTACGTCTCTGTAAAGGCACATTAGCACCTTGAAAATCATGTTGGTTAAATGTACGAAACCATACAAATCGTAACAACACATTATAATACCGTACGTAAAATAAAAATACTCCATAATAAACCTAATGAATTCGTCCGAGTCCTTTGAACATCGTACGACAACTTTGGACATCTTCCGACTCTGTATGCACATTAGCACCTTGAAAAGCACGTTAGTATAATATAGGACACCTTACAAATCCTATCAACACCGAACAAAACCTTAAAACTCCATAATAAACCTAATGAATTTATCCAAGTCCTTTGAACATCGTACGACAACTCAGGACATGTTACGACTCAGTATGCGACATTAGCAACATGAAAAGCACGTTAGAATAATTAAGGACGCATTACAACTCCTAAGAACATCTTACATCACCGTACGAAACTTTAAAACTCCATAATACACCTAATGAATTCGTCCGAGTCCTTTGAACGTCCTACGCCAACTTAAGACATCCTACGACTCTTTAAGCCATATTAGCACTTTGAAAAGCACGTTAGTATAATGTTGGACTCTTTACAACTCCTATCGACACCTTAAAACACCGTACGACATAATAAAACTCCAAAAAATACCTAATGAATTCCTTCATGTCATTTAAACATCGTACGACAACTTTGAATATCTTACGACTCTGTAAGGCACATTAGCACCTTGAAAAGCATATTGGTAAAATGTACGAAACCTCACAAATCCTAACAACACATTATAATACCGTACGTAAAATAAAAATACTCCATAGTAAACCTAATGAATTCGTCCGAGTCCTTTGAACATCGTACGACAACTTAGGACATCTTCCGACTCTGTATGCACATTAGCACCTTGAAAAGCACGTTAGTATAATATAGGACACCTTACAACTCCTATCAACACCGAACAAAACCTTAAAACTCCATAATAAACCTAATGAATTTGTCCAAGTCCTTTGAACATCGTACGATAACTCAGGACATGTTACGACTCAGTATGCGACATTAGCAACATGAAAAGCACGTTAGAATAATTAAGGACGCATTACAACTCCTAAGAACATCTAACTTCACCGTACGAAGCTTTAAAACTCCATAATACACCTAATGAATTCGTCCGAGTCCTTTGAACGTCCTACGCCAACTTAAAACATCCTACGACTCTTTAAGCCATATTAGCACTTTGAAAAGCACGTTAGTATAATGTTGGACTCTTTACAACTCCTATCAACACCTTACAACACCGTACGAAATAATAAAACTCCAAAAAATACCTAATGAATTTCTTCAAGTCATTTAAACATCGTACGACAACTTAGAATATCTTACGTCTCTGTAAAGGCACATTAGCACCTTGAAAATCATGTTGGTAAAATGTACGAAACCATACAAATCCTAACAACACATTATAATACCGTACGTAAAATAAAAATACTCCATAATAAACCTAATGAATTCGTCCGAGTCCTTTGAACTTCGTACGACAACTTTGGACATCTTCCGACTCTGTATGCACATTAGCACCTTGAAAAGCACGTTAGTATAATATAGGACACCTTACAAATCCTATCAACACCGAACAAAACCTTAAAACTCCATAATAAACCTAATGAATTTGTCCAAGTCCTTTGAACATCGTACGACAACTCAGGACATGTTACGACTCAGTATGCGACATTAGCAACATGAAAAGCACGTTAGAATAATTAAGGACGCATTACAACTCCTAAGAACATCTTACATCACCGTACGAAACTTTAAAACTCCATAATACACCTAATGAATTCGTCCGAGTCCTTTGAACGTCCTACGCCAACTTAAGACATCCTACGACTCTTTAAGCCATATTAGCACTTTGAAAAGCACGTTAGTATAATGTTGGACTCTTTACAACTCCTATCGCACCTTAAAACACCGTACGACATAATAAAACTCCAAAAAATACCTAATGAATTCCTTCATGTCATTTAAACATCGTACGACAACTTTGAATATCTTACGACTCTGTAAGGCACATTAGCACCTTGAAAAGCATATTGGTAAAATGTACGAAACCTCACAAATCCTAACAACACATTATAATACCGTACGTAAAATAAAAATACTCCATAGTAAACCTAATGAATTCGTCCGAGTCCTTTGAACATCGTACGACAACTTAGGACATCTTCCGACTCTGTATGCACATTAGCACCTTGAAAAGCACGTTAGTATAATATAGGACACCTTACAACTCCTATCAACACCGAACAAAACCTTAAAACTCCATAATAAACCTAATGAATTTGTCCAGGTCCTTTGAACATCGTACGACAACTCAGGACATGTTACGACTCAGTATGCGACATTAGCAACATGAAAAGCACGTTAGAATAATTAAGGACGCATTACAACTCCTAAGAACATCTGACATCACCGTACGAAAATTTAAAACTCCATAATAGACCTAATGAATTCGTCTGAGTCCTTTGATCGTCCTACGCCAACTTAAGACATCCTACGACTCTTTATGCCATATTAGCACTTTGAAAAGCACGTTAGTATAATGTTGGACGCTTTACAACTCCTATCAAACCTTACAACACCGTACGAAATAATAAAACTCGAAAAAATAACTAATGAATTCCTTCAAGTCATTTAAACATCGTACGACAACTTAGAATATCTTACGACTCTACATGTCACATTAGCACCTTGAAAAGCATGTTGATAAAATGTAAGAAACCTCACAAATCTTAACAACACATTATAATATCGTACGTAAAATAAAAATACTTCGTAATAAACCTAATGAATTCGTCCGAGTCCTTTGATCATCATGGAGGTTGATATCTCCCAGCCTCTTCCTTCGAAGGTTTGGATTGGCATTCAATCACTCGGCTCGGCTTCTGTAGCTGACACTGTGCCGGGTATCTTTGTAGCCTATGGGCCTTTTCTTTGGAGGTTTGGCTTAGGACAACTTAGGACATCTTCCGACTCTGTATGCACATTAGCACCCTGAAAAGCACGTTAGTATAATATAGGACACCTTACAACTCCTATCAACACCGAACAAAACCTTAAAACTCCATAATAAACCTAATGAATTTGTCCAAGTCCTTTGAACATCGTACGACAACTCAGGACATGTTACGACTCAGTATGCGACATTAGCAACATGAAAAGCACGTTACAATAATTAAGGACGCATTACAACTCCTAAGAACATCTTACATCACCGTACGAAAATTTAAAACTCCATAATACACCTAATGAATTCGTCCGAGTCCATTGAACGTCCTACGCCAACTTAAGACATCTTATGACTCTTTATGCCATATTAGCACTTTGAAAAGCACGTTAGTATAATGTTGGACTCTTTACAACTCCTATCAACACCTTACAACACCGTACGAAATAATAAAACTCCAAAAAATACCTAATGAATTTCTTCAAGTCATTTAAACATCGTACGACAACTTAGAATATCTTACGTCTCTGTAAAGGCACATTAGCACCTTGAAAAGCATGTTGGTAAAATGTACGAAACCTTACAAATCCTAACAACACATTATAATACCGTACATAAAATAAAAATACTCGATAATAAACCTAATGAATTCGTCCGAGTCCTTTGAACATCGTACGACAACTTAGGACATCTTCCGACTCTGTAAGCACATTAGCACCTTGAAAAGCACGTTAGTATAATATAGGAGACCTTACAAATCCTATCAACACCGAACAAAACCTTAAAACTCCATAATAAACCTAATGAATTTGTCCAAGTCCTTTGAACATCGTACGATAACTCAGGACATGTTACGACTCAGTATGCGACATTAGCAACATGAAAAGCACGTTAGAATAATTAAGGACGCATTACAACTCCTAAGAACATCTAACATCACCGTACGAAACTTTAAAACTCCATAATAGACCTAATGAATTCGTCTGAGTCCTTTGAACGTCCTACGCCAACTTAAGACATCCTACGACTCTTTATGCCATATTAGCACTTTGAAAAGCACGTTAGTATAATGTTGGACGGTTTACAACTCCTATCAAACCTTACAACACCGTACGAAAAAATAAAACTCGAAAAAATACCTAATGAATTCCTTCAAGTCATTTAAACATCGTACGACAACTTAGAATATCTTACGACTCTGTATGTCACATTAGCACCTTGAAAAGCATGTTGGTAAAATGTAAGAAACCTCACAAATCTTAACAACACATTATAATACCGTACGTAAAATAAAAATACTCCGTAATAAACCTAATGAATTCGTCCGAGTCCTTTGAACATCGTAGGACAACTTAGGACATCTTCCGACTCTGTATGCACATTAGCACCCTGAAAAGCACGTTAGTATAATATAGGACACCTTACAACTCCTATCAACACCGAACAAAACCTTAAAACTCCATAATAAACCTAATGTATTTGTCCAAGTCCTTTGAACATCGTACGACAACTCAGGACATGTTACGACTCAGTATGCGACATTAGCAACATGAAAAGCACGTTACAATAATTAAGGACGCATTACAACTCCTAAGAACATCTTACATCACCGTACGAAAATTTAAAACTCCATAATACACCTAATGAATTCGTCCGAGTCCATTGGACGTCCTACGCCAACTTAAGACATCTTATGACTCTTTATGCCATATTAGCACTTTGAAAAGCACGTTAGTATAATGTTGGACTCTTTACAACTCCTATCAACACCGTACGAAATAATAAAACTCCAAAAAATACCTAATGAATTTCTTCAAGTCATTTAAACATCGTATGACAACTTAGAATATCTTACGTCTCTGTAAAGGCACATTAGCACCTTGAAAAGCATGTTGGTAAAATGTACGAAACCTTACAAATCCTAACAACACATTATAATACCGTACGTAAAATAAAAATACTCCATAATAAACCTAATGAATTCGTCCGAGTCCTTTGAACATCGTACGACAACTTAGGACATCATCCGACTCTGTATGCACATTAGCACCTTGAAAACACGTTAGTATAATATAGGACACCTTACAAATCCTATCAACACCGAACAAAACCTTAAAACTCCATAATAAACCTAATGAATTCGTCCGAGTCCTTTGAACATCGTAGGACAACTTAGGACATCTTCCGACTCTGTATGCACATTAGCACCCTGAAAAGCACGTTAGAATAATTAAGGACGCATTACAACTCCTAAGAACATCTAACATCACTGTACGAAGCATTAAAACTCCATAATACACCTAATGAATTCTTCCGAGTCCTTTGAACGTCCTACGCCAACTTAAGACATCCTACGACTCTTTAAGCCATATTAGCACTTTGAAAAGCACGTTAGTATAATGTTGGACTCTTTACAACTCCTATCAACACCTTACAACACCGTACGAAATAATAAAACTCCAAAAAATACCTAATGAATTTCTTCAAGTCATTTAAACATCGTACGACAACTTAGAATATCTTACGTCTCTGTAAAGGCACATTAGCACCTTGAAAAGCATGTTGGTAAAATGTACGAAACCTTACAAATCCTAACAACACATTATAATACCGTACGTAAAATAATAATACTCGATAATAAACCTAATGAATTCGTCCGAGTCCTTTGAACATCGTACGACAACTTAGGACATCTTCCGACTCTGTATGCACATTAGCACCTTGAAAAGCACGTTAGTATAATATAGGACACCTTACAAATCCTATCAACACCGAACAAAACCTTAAAACTCCGTAATAAACCTAATGAATTTGTCCAAGTCCTATGAACATCGTACGACAACTCAGGACATGTTACGACTCAGTATGCGACATTAGCAACATGAAAAGCACGTTAGAATAATTAAGGACGCATTACAACTCCTAAGAACATCTAACATCACCGTACGAAACTTTAAAACTCCATAATAGACCTAATGAATTCGTCTGAGTCCATTGGACGTCCTACGCCAACTTAAGACATCTTATGACTCTTTATGCCATATTAGCACTTTGAAAAGCACGTTAGTATAATGTTGGACGCTTTACAACTCCTATCAAGCCTTACAACACCGTACGAAATAATAAAACTCGAAAAAATACCTAATGAATTCCTTCAAGTCATTTAAACATCGTACGACAACTTAGAATATCTTACGACTCTGTATGTCACATTAGCACCTTGAAAAGCATGTTGGTAAAATGTAAGAAACCTCACAAATCTTAACAACACATTATAATACCGTACGTAAAATAAAAATACTCCGTAATAAACCTAATGAATTCGTCCGAGTCCTTTGAACATCGTAGGACAACTTAGGACATCTTCCGACTCTGTATGCACATTAGCACCCTGAAAAGCACGTTAGTATAATATAGGACACCTTACAACTCCTATCAACACCGAACAAAACCTTAAAACTCCATAATAAACCTAATGAATTCGTCCAAGTCCTTTGAACATCGTACGACAACTCAGGACATGTTACGACTCAGTATGCGACATTAGCAACATGAAAAGCACGTTACAATAATTAAGGACGCATTACAACTCCTAAGAACATCCTACATCACCGTACGAAAATTTAAAACTCCATAATACACCTAATGAATTCGTCCGAGTCCATTGGACGTCCTACGCCAACTTAAGACATCTTATGACTCTTTATGCCATATTAGCACTTTGAAAAGCACGTTAGTATAATGTTGGACTCTTTACAACTCCTATAAACACCGTACGAAATAATAAAACTCCAAATAATACCTAATGAATTTCTTCAAGTCATTTAAACATCGTACGACAACTTAGAATATCTTACGTCTCTGTAAAGGCACATTAGCACCTTGAAAAGCATGTTGGTAAAATGTACGAAACCTTACAAATCCTAACAACACATTATAATACCGTACGTAAAATAAAAATACTCGATAATAAACCTAATGAATTCGTCCGAGTCCTTTGAACATCGTACGACAACTTAGGAAATCTTCCGACTCTGTATGCACATTAGCACCTTGAAAAGCACGTTAGTATAATATAGGACACCTTACAAATCCTATCAACACCGAACAAAACCTTAAAACTCCATAATAAACCTAATGAATTTGTCCAAGTCCTATGAACATCGTACGACAACTCAGGACATGTTACGACTCAGTATGCGACATTAGCAACATGAAAAGCACGTTAGAATAATTAAGGACGCATTACAACTCCTAAGAACATCTAACATCACCGTACGAAACTTTAAAACTCCATAATAGACCTAATGAATTCGTCTGAGTCCTTTGAACGTCCTACGCCAACTTAAGACATCCTACGACTCTTTATGCCATATTAGCACTTTGAAAAGCACGTTAGTATAATGTTGGACGCTTTACAACTCCTATCAAGCCTTACAACACCGTACGAAATAATAAAACTCGAAAAAATACCTAATGAATTCCTTCAAGTCATTTAAACATCGTACGACAACTTAGAATATCTTACGACTCTGTATGTCACATTAGCACCTTGAAAAGCATGTTGGTAAAATGTAAGAAACCTCACAAATCTTAACAACACATTATAATACCGTACGTAAAATAAAAATACTCCGTAATAAACCTAATGAATTCGTCCGAGTCCTTTGAACATCGTAGGACAACTTAGGACATCTTCCGACTCTGTATGCACATTAGCACCCTGAAAAGCACGTTAGTATAATATAGGACACCTTACAACTCCTATCAACACCGAACAAAACCTTAAAACTCCATAATAAACCTAATGTATTTGTCCAAGTCCTTTGAACATCGTACGACAACTCAGGACATGTTACGACTCAGTATGCGACATTAGCAACATGAAAAGCACGTTACAATAATTAAGGACGCATTACAACTCCTAAGAACATCCTACATCACCGTACGAAAATTTAAAACTCCATAATACACCTAATGAATTCGTCCGAGTCCATTGGACGTCCTACGCCAACTTAAGACATCTTATGACTCTTTATGTCATATTAGCACTTTGAAAAGCACGTTAGTATAATGTTGGACTCTTTACAACTCCTATCAACACCGTACGAAATAATAAAACTCCAAATAATACCTAATGAATTTCTTCAAGTCATTTAAACATCGTACGACAACTTAGAATATCTTACGTCTCTGTAAAGGCACATTAGCACCTTGAAAAGCATGTTGGTAAAATGTACGAAACCTTACAAATCCTAACAACACATTATAATACCGTACGTAAAATAAAAATACTCGATAATAAACCTAATGAATTCGTCCGAGTCCTTTGAACATCGTACGACAACTTAGGAAATCTTCCGACTCTGTATGCACATTAGCACCTTGAAAAGCACGTTAGTATAATATAGGACACCTTACAAATCCTATCAACACCGAACAAAACCTTAAAACTCCATAATAAACCTAATGAATTTGTCCAAGTCCTATGAACATCGTACGACAACTCAGGACATGTTACGACTCAGTATGCGACATTAGCAACATGAAAAGCACGTTAGAATAATTAAGGACGCATTACAACTCCTAAGAACATCTAACATCACCGTACGAAACTTTAAAACTCCATAATAGACCTAATGAATTCGTCTGAGTCCTTTGAACGTCCTACGCCAACTTAAGACATCCTACGACTCTTTATGCCATATTAGCACTTTGAAAAGCACGTTAGTATAATGTTGGACGCTTTACAACTCCTATCAAACCTTACAACACCGTACGAAATAATAAAACTCGAAAAAATACCTAATGAATTCCTTCAAGTCATTTAAACATCGTACGACAACTTAGAATATCTTACGACTCTGTATGTCACATTAGCACCTTGAAAAGCATGTTGGTAAAATGTAAGAAACCTCACAAATCTTAACAACACATTATAATACCGTACGTAAAATAAAAATACTCCGTAATAAACCTAATGAATTCGTCCGAGTCCTTTGAACATCGTAGGACAACTTAGGACATCTTCCGACTCTGTATGCACATTAGCACCCTGAAAAGCACGTTAGTATAATATAGGACACCTTACAACTCCTATCAACACCGAACAAAACCTTAAAACTCCATAATAAACCTAATGTATTTGTCCAAGTCCTTTGAACATCGTACGACAACTCAGGACATGTTACGACTCAGTATGCGACATTAGCAACATGAAAAGCACGTTACAATAATTAAGGACGCATTAGAACTCCTAAGAACATCTTACATCACCGTACGAAAATTTAAAACTCCATAATACACCTAATGAATTCGTCCGAGTCCATTGGACGTCCTACGCCAACTTAAGACATCTTATGACTCTTTATGCCATATTAGCACTTTGAAAAGCACGTTAGTATAATGTTGGACTCTTTACAACTCCTATCAACACCGTACGAAATAATAAAACTCCAAAAAATACCTAATGAATTTCTTCAAGTCATTTAAACATCGTACGACAACTTAGAATATCTTACGTCTCTGTAAAGGCACATTAGCACCTTGAAAAGCATGTTGGTAAAATGTACGAAACCTTACAAATCCTAACAACACATTATAATACCGTACGTAAAATAAAAATACTCCATAATAAACCTAATGAATTCGTCCGAGTCCTTTGAACATCGTAGGACAACTTAGGACATCTTCCGACTCTGTATGCACATTAGCACCCTGAAAAGCACGTTAGTATAATATAGGACACCTTACAAATCCTATCAACACCGAACAAAACCTTAAAACTCCATAATAAACCTAATGAATTTGTCCAAGTCCTTTGAACATCGTACGATAACTCAGGACATGTTACGACTCAGTATGCGACATTAGCAACATGAAAAGCACGTTAGAATAATTAAGGACGCATTACAACTCCTAAGAACATCTAACATCACCGTACGAAGCTTTAAAACTCCATAATACACCTAATGAATTCGTCCGAGTCCTTTGAACGTCCTACGCCAACTTAAGACATCCTACGACTCTTTAAGCCATATTAGCACTTTGAAAAGCACGTTAGTATAATGTTGGACTCTTTACAACTCCTATCAACACCTTACAACACCGTACGAAATAATAAAACTCCCAAAAATACCTAATGAATTTCTTCAAGTCATTTAAACATCGTACGACAACTTAGAATATCTTACGTCTCTGTAAAGGCACATTAGCACCTTCAAAAGCATGTTGGTAAAATGTACGAAACCATACAAATCGTAACAACACATTATAATACCGTACGTAAAATAAAAATACTCCATAATAAACCTAATGAATTCGTCCGAGTCCTTTGAACATCGTTCGACAACTTAGGACATCTTCCGACTCTGTATGCACATTAGGACCTTGAAAAGCACGTTAGTATAATATAGGACACCTTACAAATCCTATCAACACCGAACAAAACCTTAAAACTCCATAATAAACCTAATGAATTTGTCCAAGTCCTTTGAACATCGTACGACAACTCAAGACATGTTACGACTCAGTATGCGACATTAGCAACATGAAAAGCACGTTAGAATAATTAAGGACGCATTACAACTCCTAAGAACATCTTACATCACCGTACGAAACTTTAAAACTCCATAATACACCTAATGAATTCGTCCGAGTCCTTTGAATGTCCTACGCCAACTTAAGACATCCTACGAGTCTTTAAGCCATATTAGCACTTTGAAAAGCACGTTAGTATAATGTTGGACTCTTTACAACTCCTATCGACACCTTAAAACACCGTACGACATAATAACACTCCAAAAAATACCTAATGAATTCCTTCATGTCATTTAAACATCGTACGACAACTTTGAATATCTTACGACTCTGTAAGGCACATTAGCACCTTGAAAAGCATATTGGTAAAATGTACGAAACCTCACAAATCCTAACAACACATTATAATACCGTACGTAAAATAAAAATACTCCATAGTAAACCTAATGAATTCGTCCGAGTCCTTTGAACATCGTACGACAACTTAGGACATCTTCCGACTCTGTATGCACATTAGCACCTTGAAAAGCACGTTAGTATAATATAGGACACCTTACAACTCCTATCAACACCGAACAAAACCTTAAAACTACATAATAAACCTAATGAATTTGTCCAGGTCCTTTGAACATCGTACGACAACTCAAGACATGTTACGACTCAATATGCGACATTAGCAACATGAAAAGCACGTTAGAATAATTAAGGACGCATTACAACTCCTAAGAACATCTTACATCACCGTACGAAAATTTAAAAGTCCATAATACACCTAATGAATTCGTCCGAGTCCATTGAACGTCCTACGCCAACTTAAGACATCTTATGACACTTTATGCCATATTAGCACTTTGAAAAGCACGTTAGTATAATGTTGGACTCTTTACAACTCTTATCAACACCTTACAACACCGTACGAAATAATAAAACTCCAAAAAATACCTAATGAATTTCTTCAAGTCATTTAAACATCGTACGACAACTTAGAATATCTTACGTCTCTGTAAAGGCACATTAGCACCTTGAAAAGCATGTTGGTAAAATGTACGAAACCTTACAAAACCTAACAACACATTATAATACCGTACGTAAAATAAAAATACTCGATAATAAACCTAATGAATTCGTCCGAGTCCTTTGAACATCGTACGACAACTTAGGACATCTTCCGACTCTGTATGCACATTAGCACCTTGAAAAGCACGTTAGTATAATATAGGACACCTTACAAATCCTATCAACACCGAACAAAACCTTAAAACTCCATAATAAACCTAATGAATTTGTCCAAGTCCTTTGAACATCGTACGACAACTCAGGACATGTTACGACTCAGTATGCGACATTAGCAACATGAAAAGCACGTTAGAATAATTAAGGACGCATTACAACTCCTAAGAACATCTAACATCACCGTACGAAACTTTAAAACTCCATAATAGACCTAATGAATTCTTCTGAGTCCTTTGAACGACCTACGCCAACTTAAGACATCCTACGACTCTTTATGCCATATTAGCACTTTGAAAAGCACGTTGGTATAATGTTGGACGCTTTACAACTCCTATCAAACCTTACAACACCGTACGAAATAATAAAACTCGAAAAAATACCTAATGAATTCCTTCAAGTCATTTAAACATCGTACGACAACTTAGAATATCTTACGACTCTGTATGTCACATTAGCACCTTGAAAAGCATGTTGGTAAAATGTCAGAAACCTCACAAATCTTAACAACACATTATAATACCGTACGTAAAATAAAAATACTCCCTAATAAACCTAATGAATTCGTCTGAGTCCTTTGAACATCGTAGGACAACTTAGGACATCTTCCGACTCTGTATGCACATTAGCACCCTGAAAAGCACGTTAGTATAATATAGGACACCTTACAACTCCTATCAACACCGAACAAAACCTTAAAACTCCATAATAAACCTAATGAATTTGTCCAAGTCCTTTGAACATCGTACGACAACTCATGACATGTTACTACTCAGTATGCGACATTAGCAACATGAAAAGCACGTTAGAATAATTAAGGACGCATTACAACTCCTAAGAACATCTAACATCACCGTACGAAACTTTAAAACTCCATAATAGACCTAATGAAGTCGTCTGAGTCCTTTGAACGTCCTACGCCAACTTAAGACATCCTACGACTCTTTATGCCATATTAGCACTTTGAAAAGCACGTTAGTATAATGTTGGACGCTTTACAACTCCTATCAAACCTTACAACACCGTACGAAATAATAAAACTCGAAAAAATACCTAATGAATTCCTTCAAGTCATTTAAACATCGTAAGACAACTTAGAATATCTTACGACTCTGTATGTCACATTAGCACCTTGAAAAGCATGTTGGTAAAATGTAAGAAACCTCACAAATCTTAACAACACATTATAATACCGTACGTAAAATAAAAATACTCCGTAATAAACCTAATGAATTCGTCCGAGTCCTTTGAACATCGTAGGACAACTTAGGACATCTTCCGACTCTGTATGCACATTAGCACCCTGAAAAGCACGTTAGTATAATATAGGACACCTTACAACTCCTATCAACACCGAACAAAACATTAAAACTCCATAATAAACCTAATGAATTTGTCCAAGTCCTTTGAACATCGTACGACAACTCAGGACATGTTACGACTCAGTATGCGACATTAGCAACATGAAAAGCACGTTAGAATAATTAAGGACGCATTACAACTCCTAAGAACATCTAACATCACCGTACGAAACTTTAAAACTCCATAATAGACCTAATGAATTCGTCTGAGTCCTTTGAACGACCTACGCCAACTTAAGACATCCTACGATTCTTTATGCCATATTAGCACTTTGAAAAGCACGTTAGTATAATGTTGGACGCTTTACAACTCCTATCAAACCTTACAACACCGTACGAAATAATAAAACTCGAAAAAATACCTAATGAATTCCTTCAAGTCATTTAAAAATCGTACGACAACTTAGAATATCTTACGACTCTGTATGTCACATTAGCACCTTGAAAAGCATGTTGGTAAAATGTAAGAAACCTCACAAATCTTAACAACACATTATAATACCGTACGTAAAATAAAAATACTCCGTAATAAACCTAATGAATTCGTCCGAGTCCTTTGAACATCGTAGGACAACTTAGGACATCTTCCGACTCTGTATGCACATTAGCACCTTGAAAAGCACGTTAGTATAATATAGGACACCTTACAACTCCTATCAACACCGAACAAAACCTTAAAACTCCATAATAAACCTAATGAATTTGTCCAGGTCCTTTGAACATCGTACGACAACTCAAGACATGTTACGACTCATTATGCGACATTAGCAACATGAAAAGCACGTTAGAATAATTAAGGACGCATTACAACTCCTAAGAACATCTTACATCACCGTACGAAAATTTAAAACTCCATAATACACCTAATGAATTCGTCCGAGTCCATTGAACGTCCTACGCCAACTTAAGACATCTTATGACATTTTATGCCATATTAGCACTTTGAAAAGCACGTTAGTATAATGTTGGACTCTTTACAACTCTTATCAACACCTTAAAACACCGTACGAAATAATAAAACTCCAAAAAATACCTAATGAATTTCTTCAAGTCATTTAAACATCGTACGACAACTTAGAATATCTTACGTCTCTGTAAAGCCACATTAGCACCTTGAAAAGCACGTTAGTATAATATAGGACACCTTACAACTCCTATCAACACCGAACAAAACCTTAAAACTCCATAATAAACCTAATGAATTTGTCCAAGTCCTTTGAACATCGTACGACAACTCAGGACATGTTACGACTCAGTATGCGACATTAGCAACATGAAAAGCACGTTAGAATAATTAAGGACGCATTACAACTCCTAAGAACATCTAACATCACCGTACGAAACTTTAAAACTCCATAATAGACCTAATGAATTCGTCTGAGTCCTTTGAACGACCTACGCCAACTTAAGACATCCTACGACTCTTTATGCCATATTAGCACTTTGAAAAGCACGTTAGTATAATGTTGGACGCTTTACAACTCCTATCAAACCTTACAACACCGTACGAAATAATAAAACTCGAAAAAATACCTAATGAATTCCTTCAAGTCATTTAAACATCGTACGACAACTTAGAATATCTTACGACTCTGTATGTCACATTAGCACCTTGAAAAGCATGTTGGTAAAATGTAAGAAACCTCACAAATCTTAACAACACATTATAATACCGTACGTAAAATAAAAATACTCCGTAATAAACCTAATGAATTCGTCCGAGTCCTTTGAACATCGTAGGACAACTTAGGACATCTTCCGACTTTGTATGCACATTAGCACCCTGAAAAGCACGTTAGTATAATATAGGACACCTTACAACTCCTATCAACACCGAACAAAACCTTAAAACTCCATAATAAACCTAATGAATTTGTCCAAGTCCTTTGAACATCGTACGACAACTCAGGACATGTTACGACTCAGTATGCGACATTAGCAACATGAAAAGCACGTTAGAATAATTAAGGACGCATTACAACTCCTAAGAACATCTAACATCACCGTACGAAACTTTAAAACTCCATAATAGACCTAATGAATTCGTCTGAGTCCTTTGAACGACCTACGCCAACTTAAGACATCCTACGACTCTTTATGCCATATTAGCACTTTGAAAAGCACGTTAGTATAATGTTGGACGCTTTACAACTCCTATCAAACCTTACAACACCGTACGAAATAATAAAACTCGAAAAAATACCTAATGAATTCCTTCAAGTCATTTAAACATCGTAAGACAACTTAGAATATCTTACGACTCTGTATGTCACATTAGCACCTTGAAAAGCATGTTGGTAAAATGTAAGAAACCTCACAAATCTTAACAACACATTATAATACCGTACGTAAAATAAAAATACTCCGTAATAAACCTAATGAATTCGTCCGAGTCCTTTGAACATCGTAGGACAACTTAGGACATCTTCCGACTCTGTATGCACATTAGCACCCTGAAAAGCACGTTAGTATAATATAGGACACCTTACAACTCCTATCAACACCGAACAAAACATTAAAACTCCATAATAAACCTAATGAATTTGTCCAAGTCCTTTGAACATCGTACGACAACTCAGGACATGTTACGACTCAGTATGCGACATTAGCAACATGAAAAGCACGTTAGAATAATTAAGGACGCATTACAACTCCTAAGAACATCTAACATCACCGTACGAAACTTTAAAACTCCATAATAGACCTAATGAATTCGTCTGAGTCCTTTGAACGACCTACGCCAACTTAAGACATCCTACGATTCTTTATGCCATATTAGCACTTTGAAAAGCACGTTAGTATAATGTTGGACGCTTTACAACTCCTATCAAACCTTACAACACCGTACGAAATAATAAAACTCGAAAAAATACCTAATGAATTCCTTCAAGTCATTTAAACATCGTACGACAACTTAGAATATCTTACGACTCTGTATGTCACATTAGCACCTTGAAAAGCATGTTGGTAAAATGTAAGAAACCTCACAAATCTTAACAACACATTATAATACCGTACGTAAAATAAAAATACTCCGTAATAAACCTAATGAATTCGTCCGAGTCCTTTGAACATCGTAGGACAACTTAGGACATCTTCCGACTTTGTATGCACATTAGCACCCTGAAAAGCACGTTAGTATAATATAGGACACCTTACAACTCCTATCAACACCGAACAAAACCTTAAAACTCCATAATAAACCTAATGAATGTGTCCAAGTCCTTTGAACATCGTACGACAACTCAGGACATGTTACTACTCAGTATGCGACATTAGCAACATGAAAAGCACGTTAGAATAATTAAGGACGCATTACAACTCCTAAGAACATCTAACATCACCGTACGAAACTTTAAAACTCCATAATAGACCTAATGAATTCGTCTGAGTCCTTTGAACGTCCTACGCCAACTTAAGACATCCTACGACTCTTTATGCCATATTAGCACTTTGAAAAGCACGTTAGTATAATGTTGGACGCTTTACAACTCCTATCAAACCTTACAACACCATACGAAATAATAAAACTCGAAAAAATACCTAATGAATTCCTTTAAGTCATTTAAACATCGTACGACAACTTAGAATATCTTACGACTCTGTATGTCACATTAGCACCTTGAAAAGCATGTTGGTAAAATGTAAGAAACCTCACAAATCTTAACAACACATTATAATACCGTACGTAAAATAAAAATACTCCGTAATAAACCTAATGAATTCGTCCGAGTCCTTTGAACATCGTAAGACAACTTAGGACATCTTCCGACTCTGTATGCACATTAGCACCTTGAAAAGCACGTTAGTATAATATAGGACACCTTACAACTCCTATCAACACCGAACAAAACCTTAAAACTCCATAATAAACCTAATGAATTTGTCCAAGTCCTTTGAACGTCGTACGACAACTCAGGACATGTTACGACTCAGTATGCGACATTAGCAACATGAAAAGCACGTTACAATAATTAAGGACGCATTACAATTCCTAAGAACATCTTACATCACCGTACGAAAATTTAAAACTCCATAATACACCTAATGAATTCGTCCGAGTCCATTGAACGTCCTACGCCAACTTAAGACATCTTATGACTCTTTATGCCATATTAGCACTTTGAAAAGCACGTTAGTATAATGTTGGACTCTTTACAACTCCTATCAACACCGTACGAAATAATAAAACTCCAAAAAATACCTAATGAATTTCTTCAAGTCATTTAAACATCGTACGACAACTAGAATATCTTACGTCTCTGTAAAGGCACATTAGCACCTTGAAAAGCATGTTGGTAAAATGTACGAAACCTTACACATCCTAACAACACATTATAATACCGACGTAAAATAAAAATACTCCATAATAAACCTAATGAATTCGTCCGAGTCCTTTGAACATCGTACGACAACTTAGGACATCTTCCGACTCTGTATGCACATTAGCACCTTGAAAAGCACGTTAGTATAATATAGGACACCTTACAAATCCTATCAACACCGAACAAAACCTTAAAACTCCATAATAAACCTAATGAATTTGTCCAAGTCCTTTGAACATCGTACGATAACTCAGGATATGTTACGACTTAGTATGCGACATTAGCAACATGAAAAGCACGTTAGAATAATTAAGGACGCATTACAACTCCTAAGAACATCTAACATCACCGTACGAAATTTTAAAACTCCATAATACACCTAATGAATTCGTCCGAGTCCTTTGAACGTCCTACGCCAACTTAAGACATCCTACGACTCTTTAAGCCATATTAGCACTTTGAAAAGCACGTTAGTATAATGTTGGACTCTTTACAACTCCTATCAACACCTTACAACACCGTACGAAATAATAAAACTCCAAAAAATACCTAATGAATTTCTTCAAGTCATTTAAACATCGTACGACAACTTAGAATATCTTACGTCTCTGTAAAGGCACATTAGCACCTTGAAAAGCATGTTGGTAAAATGTACGAAACCATACAAATCCTAACAACACATTATAATACCGTACGTAAAATAAAAATACTCCATAATAAACCTAATGAATTCGTCCGAGTCCTTTGAACATCGTACGACAACTTAGGACATCTTCCGACTCTGTATGCACATTAGCACCTTGAAAAGCACGTTAGTATAATATACGACACCTTACAAATCCTATCAACACCGAACAAAACCTTAAAACTCCATAATAAACCTAATGAATTTGTCCAAGTCCTTTGAACATCGTACGACAACTCAGGACATGTTACGACTCAGTATGCGACATTAGCAACATGAAAAGCACGTTAGAATAATTAAGGACGCATTACAACTCCTAAGAACATCTTACATCACCGTACAAAATTTTAAAACTCCATAATACACCTAATGAATTCGTCTGAGTCCATTGAACGTCCTACGCCAACTTAAGACATCCTACGACTCTTTATGCCATATTAGCACTCTGAAAAGCACGTTAGTATAATGTTGGACTCTTTACAACTCCTATCAACACCTTAAAACACCGTACGACATAATAAAACTCCAAAAAATACCTAATGAATTCCTTCATGTCATTTAAACATCGTACGACAACTTTGAATATCTTACGACTCTGTAAGGCACATTAGCACCTTGAAAAGCATATTTGTAAAATGTACGAAACCTCACAAATCCTAACAACACATTATAATACCGTACGTAAAATAAAAATACTCCATAGTAAACCTAATGAATTCGTCCTAGTCCTTTGAATATCGTACGACAACTTAGGACATCTTCCGACTCTGTATGCACATTAGCACCTTGAAAAGCACGTTAGTATAATATAGGACACCTTACAACTCCTATCAACACCGAACAAAACCTTAAAACTCCATAATAAACCTAATGAATTTGTCCAGGTCCTTTGAACATCGTACGACAACTCAAGACATGTTACGACTTAGTATGCGACATTAGCAACATGAATAGCACGTTAGAGTAATTAAGGACGCATTACAACTCCTAAGAACATCTTACATCACGGTACGAAACTTTAAAACTCCATGATACACCTAATGAATTCGTCCGAGTCCTTTGAACGTCCTACGCCAACTTAAGACATTTTACGACTCTTTATGCCATATTAGCACTTTGAAAAGCACGTTAGTATAATGTTGGACTCTTTACAACTCCTAACAACACCTTACAACACCGTACGAAATTTATAACTCCAAAAAAAACCTAATGAATTCCTCCGAGTCATTTAAACATCTTACGACAACTTAAAATATCTTACGACTCTGTATGTCACATTAGCACCTTGAAAAGCATTTTGGTAAAATGTAAGAAACCCACAAATCCTAACAACACATTATAATACCATACGTAAAATAAAAATACTCCACAATATACCTAATGAATTCGTCCGAGTCCCATGAACATCGTACGACAACTTAGGACATCTTCCGACTATGTATGCACATTAGCACCTTGAAAAGCACGTTAGTATAATATAGAACACCTTACAAATCCTATCAACACCGAACAAAACCTTAAAACTCCATAATAAACCTAATGAATTTGTCCAAGTCCTTTGAACATCGTACGACAACCCAGGACATGTAACGACTTAGTATGCGACATTAGCAACATGAATAGCACGTTAGAGTAATTAAGGACGCATTACAACTCCTAAGAACATCTTACATCACGGTACGAAACTTTAAAACTCCATGATACACCTAATGAATTCGTCCGAGTCCTTTGAACGTCCTATGCCAACTTAAGACATTTTACGACTCTTTATGCCATATTAGCACTTTGAAAAGCACGTTAGTATAATGTTGGACTCTTTACAACTCCTAACAACACCTTACAACACCGTACGAAATTTATAACTCCAAAAAAAACCTAATGAATTCCTCCGAGTCATTTAAACATCTTACGACAACTTAAAATATCTTACGACTCTGTATGTCACATTAGCACCTTGAAAAGCATTTTGGTAAAATGTAAGAAACCCACAAATCCTAACAACACATTATAATACCATACGTAAAATAAAAATACTCCACAATATACCTAATGAATTCGTCCGAGTCCCATGAACATCGTACGACAACTTAGGACATCTTCCGACTATGTATGCACATTAGCACCTTGAAAAGCACGTTAGTATAATATAGAACACCTTACAAATCCTATCAACACCGAACAAAACCTTAAAACTCCATAATAAACCTAATGAATTTGTCCAAGTCCTTTGAACATCGTACGACAACCCAGGACATGTAACGACTTAGTATGCGACATTAGCAACATGAATAGCACGTTAGAGTAATTAAGGACGCATTACAACTCCTAAGAACATCTTACATCACCGTACGAAACTTTAAAACTCCATGATACACCTAATGAATTCGTCCGAGTCCTTTGAACGTCCTACGCCAACTTAAGACATTTTACGACGCTTTATGCCATATTAGCACTTTGAAAAGCACGTTAGTATAATGTTGGACTCTTTACAACTCCTAACAACACCTTACAACACCGTACGAAATTTTAAAACTCCAAAAAAAACCTAATGAATTCCTCCGAGTCATTTAAACATCTTACGACAACTTAAAATATCTTACGACTCTGTATGTCACATTAGCACCTTGAAAAGCATTTTGGTAAAATGTACGAAACCTCACAAATCCTAACAACAAATTATAATACCGTAAGTAAAATAAAAATACTCCATTGTAAACCTAATGAATTCGTCCGAGTCCTTGGAACATCGTACGACAACTTAGGACATCTTCCGACTCTGTATGCACATTAGCACCTTGAAAAGCACGTTAGTATAATATAGGACACCTTACAACTCCTATCAACACCGAACAAAACCTTAAAACTCCATAATAAACCTAATGAATTTGTCCAGGTCCTTTGAACATCGTACGACAACTCAAGACATGTTACGACTCAATATGCGACATTAGCAACATGAAAAGCACGTTAGAATAATTAAGGACGCATTACAACTCCTAAGAACATCTTACATCACCGTACGAAACTTTAAAATTCCATAATACACCTAATGAATTCGTCCGAGTCCTTTGAACGTCCTACGCCAACATAAGACATCCTACGACTCTTTATGCCATATTAGCACTTTGAAAAGCACGTTAGTATAATGTTGGACTCTTTACAACTCCTATCAACACCTTACAACACCATACGGAATAATAAAACTCCAAAAAATACCTAATGAATTCCTTCATGTCATTTAAACATCGTACGACAACTTAGAATATCTTACGACTCTGTAAGACACATTAGCACCTTGAAAAGCATGTTGGTAAAATGTACGAAACCTCACAAAGCCTAACAACACATTATAATACCGTACGTAAAATAATAATACTCCATAATAAACCTAATGAATTCGTCCGAGTCCTTTGAACATCGTACGACACCTTAGGACATCTTCCGACTCTGTATGCGCATTAGCACCTTGAAAAGCACGTTAGTATAATATAGGACACCTTACAAATCCTATCAACACCGAACAAAACCTTAAAACTCCATAATAAACCTAATGAATTTGTCCAAGTCCTTTGAACATCGTACGACAACTCAGGACATGTTACGACTCAGTATGCGACATTAGCAACATGAAAAGCACGTTAGAATAATTAAGGACGCATTACAACTCCTAAGAACATCTTACATCACCGTACAAAATTTTAAAACTCCATAATACACCTAATGAATTCGTCTGAGTCCTTTGAACGTCCTACGCCAACTTAAGACATCCTACGACTCTTTATGCCATATTAGCACTTTGAAAAGCACGTTAGTATAATGTTGGACTCTTTACAACTCCTATCAACACCATAAAACACCGTACGACATAATAAAACTCCAAAAAATACCTAATGAATTCCTTCATGTCATTTAAACATCGTACGACAACTTTGAATATCTTACGACTCTGTAAGGCACATTAGCACCTTGAAAAGCATATTTGTAAAATGTACGAAACCTCACAAATCCTAACAACACATTATAATACCGTACGTAAAATAAAAATACTCCATAGTAAACCTAATGAATTCGTCCGAGTCCTTTGAACATCGTACGACAACTTAGGACATCTTCCGACTCTGTATGCACATTAGCACCTTGAAAAGCACGTTAGTATAATATAGGACACCTTACAACTCCTATCAACACCGAAAAAAACCTTAAAACTCCATAATAAACCTAATGAATTTGTCCAGGTCCTTTGAACATCGTACGACAACTCAAGACATGTTACGACTCAATATGCGACATTAGCAACATGAAAAGCACGTTTGAATAATTAAGGACGCATTACAACTCCTAAGAACATCTTACATCACCGTACGAAACTTTAAAACTCCATAATACACCTAATGAATTCGTCCGAGTCCTTTGAACGTCCTACGCCAACTTAAGACATCCTACGACTCTTTATGCCATATTAGCACTTTGAAAAGCACGTTAGTATAATGTTGGACTCTTTACAACTCCTATCAACACCTTACAACACCGTACGGAATAATAAAACTCCAAAAAATACCTAATGAATTCCTTCATGTCATTTAAACATCGTACGACAACTTAGAATATCTTACGACTCTGTAAGGCACATTAGCACCTTGAAAAGCATGTTGGTAAAATGTACGAAACCTCACAAATCCTAACAACACATTATAATACCGTACGTAAAATAATAATTGTCCATAATAAACCTAATGAATTCGTCCGAGTCCTTTGAACATCGTACGACACCTTAGGACATCTTCCGACTCTGTATGCACATTAGCACCTTGAAAAGCACGTTAGTATAATATAGGACACCTTACAACTCCTATCAACACCGAACAAAACTTTAAAACTCCATAATAAACCTTATGAATTTGTCCAAGTCCTTTGAACATCGTACGACAACCCAGGACATGTAACGACTTAGTATGCGACATTAGCAACATGAATAGCACGTTAGAGTAATTAAGGACGCATTACAACTCCTAAGAACATCTTACATCACCGTACGAAACTTTAAAACTCCATGATACACCTAATGAATTCGTCCGAGTCCTTTGAACGTCCTACGCCAACTTAAGACATTTTACGACTCTTTATGCCATATTAGCACTTTGAAAAGCACGTTAGTATAATGTTGGACTCTTTACAACTCCTAACAACACCTTACAACACCGTACGAAATTTATAACTCCAAAAAAAACCTAATGAATTCCTCCGAGTCATTTAAACATCTTACGACAACTTAATATATCTTACGACTCTGTATGTCACATTAGCACCTTGAAAAGCATTTTGGTAAAATGTAAGAAACCCACAAATCCTAACAACACATTATAATACCATACGTAAAATAAAAATACTCCACAATATACCTAATGAATTCGTCCGAGTCCCATGAACATCGTACGACAACTTAGGACATCTTCCGACTATGTATGCACATTAGCACCTTGAAAAGCACGTTAGTATAATATAGAACACCTTACAAATCCTATCAACACCGAACAAAACCTTAAAACTCCATAATAAACCTAATGAATTTGTCCAAGTCCTTTGAACATCGTACGACAACCCAGGACATGTAACGACTTAGTATGCGACATTAGCAACATGAATAGCACGTTAGAGTAATTAAGGACGCATTACAACTCCTAAGAACATCTTACATCACCGTACGAAACTTTAAAACTCCATGATACACCTAATGAATTCGTCCGAGTCCTTTGAACGTCCTACGCCAACTTAAGACATTTTACGACGCTTTATGCCATATTAGCGCTTTGAAAAGCACGTTAGTATAATGTTGGACTCTTTACAACTCCTAACAACACCTTACAACACCGTACGAAATTTTAAAACTCCAAAAAAAACCTAATGAATTCCTCCGAGTCATTTAAACATCTTACGACAACTTAAAATATCTTACGACTCTGTATGTCACATTAGCACCTTGAAAAGCATTTTGGTAAAATGTACGAAACCTCACAAATCCTAACAACACATTATAATACCGTAAGTAAAATAAAAATACTCCATTGTAAACCTAATGAATTCGTCCGAGTCCTTTGAACATCGTACGACAACTTAGGACATCTTCCGACTCTGTATGCACATTAGCACCTTGAAAAGCACGTTAGTATAATATAGGACACCTTACAACTCCTATCAACACCGAACAAAACCTTAAAACTCCATAATAAACCTAATGAATTTGTCCAGGTCCTTTGAACATCGTACGACAACTCAAGACATGTTACGACTCAATATGCGACATTAGCAACATGAAAAGCACGTTAGAATAATTAAGGACGCATTACAACTCCTAAGAACATCTTACATCACCGTACGAAACTTTAAAACTCCATAATACACCTAATGAATTCGTCCGAGTCCTTTGAACGTCCTACGCCAACATAAGACATCCTACGACTCTTTATGCCATATTAGCACTTTGAAAAGCACGTTAGTATAATGTTGGACTCTTTACAACTCCTATCAACACCTTACAACACCGTACGGAATAATAAAACTCCAAAAAATACCTAATGAATTCCTTCATGTCATTTAAACATCGTACGACAACTTAGAATATCTTACGACTCTGTAAGACACATTAGCACCTTGAAAAGCATGTTGGTAAAATGTACGAAACCTCACAAATCCTAACAACACATTATAATACCGTACGTAAAATAATAATACTCCATAATAAACCTAATGAATTCGTCCGAGTCCTTTGAACATCGTACGACACCTTAGGACATCTTCCGACTCTGTATGCACATTAGCACCTTGAAAAGCACGTTAGTATAATATAGGACACCTTACAACTCCTATCAACACCGAACAAAACTTTAAAACTCCATAATAAACCTAATGAATTTGTCCAAGTCCTTTGAACATCGTACGACAACCCAGGACATGTAACGACTTAGTATGCGACATTAGCAACATGAATAGCACGTTAGAGTAATTAAGGACGCATTACAACTCCTAAGAACATCTTACATCACCGTACGAAACTTTAAAACTCCATGATACACCTAATGAATTCGTCCGAGTCCTTTGAACGTCCTACGCCAACTTAAGACATTTTACGACTCTTTATGCCATATTAGCACTTTGAAAAGCACGTTAGTATAATGTTGGACTCTTTACAACTCCTAACAACACCTTACAACACAGTACGAAATTTTAAAACTCCAAAAAAACCTAATGAATTCCTCCGAGTCATTTAAACATCTTACGACAACTTAAAATATCTTACGACTCTGTATGTCACATTAGCACCTTGAAAAGCATTTTGGTAAAATGTACGAAACCTCACAAATCCTAACAACACATTATAATACCGTACGTAAAATAAAAATACTCCATTGTAAACCTAATGAATTCGTCCGAGTCCTTTGAACATCGTACGACAACTTAGGACATCTTCCGACTCTGTATGCACATTAGCACCTTGAAAAGCACGTTAGTATAATATAGGACACCTTACAACTCCTATCAACACCGAACAAAACCTTAAAACTCCATAATAAACCTAATGAATTTGTCCAGGTCCTTTGAACATCGTACGACAACTCAAGACATGTTACGACTCAATATGCGACATTAGCAACATGAAAAGCACGTTAGAATAATTAAGGACGCATTACAACTCCTAAGAACATCTTACATCACCGTACGAAACTTTAAAACTCTATAATACACCTAATGAATTCGTCTGAGTCCTTTGAACGTCCTACGCCAACTTAAGACATCCTACGACTCTTTATGCCATATTAGCACTTTGAAAAGCACGTTAGTATAATGTTGGACTCTTTACAACTCCTATCAACACCTTACAACACCGTACGGAATAATAAAACTCCAAAAAATACCTAATGAATTCCTTCATGTCATTTAAACATCGTACGACAACTTAGAATATCTTACGACTCTGTAAGGCACATTAGCACCTTGAAAAGCATGTTGGTAAAATGTACGAAACCTCACAAATCCTAACAACACATTATAATACCGTACGTAAAATAATAATACTCCATAATAAACCGAATGAATTCGTCCGAGTCCTTTGAACATCGTACGACACCTTAGGACATCTTCCGACTCTGTATGCACATTAGCACCTTGAAAAGCACGTTAGTATAATATAGGACACCTTACAAATCCTATCAACACCGAACAAAACCTTAGAACTCCATAATAAACCTAATGAATTTGTCCAAGTCCTTTGAACATCGTACGACAACTCAGGACATGTTACGACTCAGTATGCGACATTAGCAACTTGAATAGCACGTTAGAGTAATTAAGGACGCATTACAACTCCTAAGAACATCTTACATCACCGTAAGAAACTTTAAAACTCCATAATACACCTAATGAATTCGTCCGAATCCTTTGAACGTCCTACGCCAACTTAAGACATCCTACGACTCTTTAAGCCATATTAGCACTTTGAAAAGCACGTTAGTATAATGTTGGACTCTTTACAACTCCTATCAACATCTTAAAACACCGTACGACATAATAAAACTCCAAAAAATACCTAATGAATTCCTTCATGTCATTTAAACATCGTACGACAACTTTGAATATCTTACGACTCTGTAAGGCACATTAGCACCTTGAAAAGCATATTGGTAAAATGTACGAAACCTCACAAATCCTAACAACACATTATAATACCGTACGTAAAATAAAAATACTCCATAGTAAACCTAATGAATTCGTCCGAGTCCTTTGAACATCGTACGACAACTTAGGACATCTTCCGACTCTGTATGCACATTAGCACCTTGAAAAGCACGTTAGTATAATATAGGACACCTTACAACTCCTATCAACACCGAACAAAACCTTAAAACTCCATAATAAACCTAATGAATTTGTCCAGGTCCTTTGAACATCGTACGACAACTCAAGACATGTTACGACTCAATATGCGACATTAGCAACATGAAAAGCACGTTAGAATAATTAAGGACGCATTACAACTCCTAAGAACATCTTACATCACCGTACGAAACTTTAAAACTCCATAATACACCTAATGAATTCGTCCGAGTCCTTTGAATGTCCTACGCCAACTTAAGACATCCTACGACTTTTTATGCCATATTAGCACTTTGAAAAGCACGTTAGTATAATGTTGGACTCTTTAGAACTCCTATCAACACCTTACAACACCGTACAGAATAATAAGACTCCAAAAAATACCTAATGAATTCCTTCATGTCATTTAAATATCGTACGACAACTTAGAATATCTTACGACTCTGTAAGGCACATTAGCACCTTGAAAAGCATGTTGGTAAAATGTACGAAACCTCACAAATCCTCACAACACATTAAAATACCGTACGTAAAATAAAAATACTACATAATAAACCTAATGAATTCGTCCGAGTCCTTTGAACATTGTACGACAACTTAGGACATCTTCCGACTCTGTATGCACATTAGCACCTTGAAAAGCACGTTAATATAATATAGGACACCTTAGAACTCCTATCAACACCGAACAAAACCTTAAAACTCCATAATAACCCTAATGAATTTGTCCAAGTCCTTTGAACATCGTACGACAACTCAGGACATGTTACGACTCAGTATGCGACATTAGCAACATGAAAAGCATGTTAGTTAATTAAGGACGCATTACAACTCCTAAGAACATCTTATATCACCATACGAAACTTTAAAACTCCATAATACACCTGATGAATTCGTCCGAGTCCTTTGAACGTCCTACGCCAACTTAAGACATCCTACGACTCTTTATGCCATATTAGCACTTTGAAAAGCACGTTAGTATAATGTTGAACTCTTTACAACTCTTATCAACACCTTACAACACCGTACGGAATAATAAAACTCCAAAAAATACCTAATGAATTCCTTCATGTCATTTAAACATCGTACGACAACTTAGAATATCTTACGACTCTGTAAGGCACATTAGCACCTTGTAAAGCATGTTGGTAAAATGTACCAAACCTCATAAATCCTAACAACACATTATAATACCGTAGGTAAAATAAAAATACTCCATAATAAACCTAATGAATTCGTCCGAGTCCTTTGAACATCGTACGACAACTTAGGACATCTTACGACTCTGTATGCACATTAGCACCTTGAAAAGCACGTTAATATAATATAGGACACCTTAGAACTCCTATCAACACCGAACAAAACCTTAAAACTCCATAATAACCCTAATGAATTTGTCCAAGTCCTTTGAACTTCGTACGACAACTCAGGACATGTTACGACTCAGTATGCGACATTAGCAACATGAAAAGCACGTTAGTTAATTAAGGACGCATTACAACTCCTAAGAACATCTTATATCACCATACGAAACTTTAAAACTCCATAATACACCTAATGAATTCGTCCAAGTCCTTTGAACGTCCTACGCCAACTTAAGACATCCTACGACTCTTTATGCCATATTAGCACTTTGAAAAGCACGTTAGTATAATGTTGAACTCTTTACAACTCTTATCAAAACCTTACAACACCGTACGGAATAATAAAACTCCAAAAAATACCTAATGAATTCCTTCATGTCATTTAAACATCGTACGACAACTTAGAATATCTTACGACTCTGTAAGGCACATTAGCACCTTGTAAAGCATGTTGGTAAAATGTACCAAACCTCATAAATCCTAACAACACATTATAATACCGTAGGTAAAATAAAAATACTCCATAATAAACCTAATGAATTCGTCCGAGTCCTTTGAACATCGTACGACAACTTAGGACATCTTCCGACTCTGTATGCACATTAGCACCTTGAAAAGCACGTTAGTATAATATAGGACACCTTACAACTCCTATCAACATCGAACAAAACCTTAAAACTCCATAATAAACCTAATGAATTTGTCCAAGTCCTTTGAACATCGTACGACAACTCAGGACATGTTACGAATCAGTATGCGACATTAGCAACATGAAAAGCACGTTAGAATAATTAAGGACGCATTACAACTACTAAGAACATCTTACATCACCGTACGAAACTTTAAAACTCCATAATACACCTAATGAATTCGTCCGAGTCCTTTGAACGTCCTACGCCAACTTAAGACATCCTACGACTCTTTATGCCATATTAGCACTTTGAAAAGCACGTTAGTATAATGCTGGACTCTTTACAACTCCTATCAACACCTTACAACACCGTACGGAATAATAAAACTCCCAAAAATACCTAATGAATTCCTTCATGTCATTTAAACATCGTACGACAACTTTGAATATCTTACGACTATGTAAGGCACATTAGCACCTTGAAAAGCATGTTGGTAAAATGTAAGAAACTTCACAAATCCTAACAACACATTATAATACCGTACGTAAAATAAAAATACTCCATAATATACCTAATGAATTCATCCGAGTCCTTTGAACATCGTACGACAACTTAGGACATCTTACGACTCTGTATGCACATTAGCACCTTGAAAAGCACGTTAGTATAATATATGACACCTTACAACTCCTAACAACACCGAACAAAACCTTAAAACTCCATAATAAACCTAATGAATTTGTCCAAGTCCTTTGAACATCGTAAGACAACTCAGGACATGTTACGACTTAGTATGCGTCATTAGCAACATGAAAAGCACGTTAGAGTAATTAAGGACGCATTACAACTCCTAAGAACATCTTACATCACCGCACGAAACTTTAAAACTCCATGATACACCTAATGAATTCGTCCGAGTCCTTTGAACGTCCTACGCCAACTTAAGACATCTTACGACTTTTTATGTCATATTAGCACTTTGAAAAGCACGTTAGTATAATGTTGGACTCTTTACAACTCCTAACAACACCTTACAACACCGTACGAAATTTTAAAACTCCAAAAAAAACCTAATGAATTCCTCCGAGTCATTTAAACATCTTACGACCACTTAAAATATCTTACGACTCTATATGTCACATTAGCACCTTGAAAATCATTTTGGTAAAATGTACGAAACCTCACAAATACTAAAAACAGATTATAATACGGTACGTCAAATAAAAATACTCCATAATATACCTAATGAATTCGTTCGAGTCCTTTGAACATCGTACGACAACTTAGGACATCTTCCGACTCTGTATGCACATTAGCACCTTGAAAAGCACGTTAATATAATATAGGACACCTTAGAACTCCTATCAACACCGAACAAAACCTTAAAACTCCATAATAACCCTAATGAATTTGTCCAAGTCCTTTGAACATCGTACGACAACTCAGGACATGTTACGACTCAGTATGCGACATTAGCAACATGAAAAGCACGTTAGTTAATTAAGGACGCATTACAACTCCTAAGAACATCTTATATCACCATACGAAACTTTAAAACTCCATAATACACCTAATGAATTCGTCCGAGTCCTTTGAACGTCCTACGCCAACTTAAGACATCCTACGACTCTTTATGCCATATTAGCACTTTGAAAAGCACGTTAGTATAATGTTGAACTCTTTACAACTCTTATCAACACCTTACAACACCGTACGGAATAATAAAACTCCAAAAAATACCTAATGAATTCCTTCATGTCATTTAAACATCGTACGACAACTTAGAATATCTTACGACTCTGTAAGGCACATTAGCACCTTGTAAAGCATGTTGGTAAAATGTACCAAACCTCATAAATCCTAACAACACATTATAATACCGTAGGTAAAATAAAAATACTCCATAATAAACCTAATGAATTCGTCCGAGTCCTTTGAACATCGTACGACAACTTAGGACATCTTCTGACTCTGTATGCACATTAGCACCTTGAAAAGCACGTTAGTATAATATAGGACACCTTACAACTCCTATCAACATCGAACAAAACCTTAAAACTCCATAATAAACCTAATGAATTTGTCCAAGTCCTTTGAACATCGTACGACAACTCAGGACATGTTACGAATCAGTATGCGACATTAGCAACATGAAAAGCACGTTAGAATAATTAAGGACGCATTACAACTCCTAAGAACATCTTACATCACCGTACGAAACTTTAAAACTCCATAATACACCTAATGAATTCGTCCGAGTCCTTTGAACGTCCTACGCCAACTTAAGACATCCTACGACTCTTTATGCCATATTAGCACTTTGAAAAGCACGTTAGTATAATGCTGGACTCTTTACAACTCCTATCAACACCTTACAACACCGTACGGAATAATAAAACTCCAAAAAATACCTAATGAATTCCTTCATGTCATTTAAACATCGTACGACAACTTAGAATATCTTACGACTATGTAAGGCACATTAGCACCTTGAAAAGCATGTTGGTAAAATGTAAGAAACTTCACAAATCCTAACAACACATTATAATACCGTACGTAAAATAAAAATACTCCATAATATACCTAATGAATTCGTCCGAGTCCTTTGAACATCGTACGACAACTTAGGACATCTTACGACTCTGTATGCACATTAGCACCTTGAAAAGCACGTTAGTATAATATAGGACACCTTACAACTCCTAACAACACCGAACAAAACCTTAAAACTCCATAATAAACCTAATGAATTTGTCCAAGTCCTTTGAACATCGTAAGACAACTCAGGACATGTTACGACTTAGTATGCGTCATTAGCAACATGAAAAGCACGTTAGAGTAATTAAGGACGCATTACAACTCCTAAGAACATCTTACATCACCGCACGAAACTTTAAAACTCCATGATACACCTAATGAATTCGTCCGAGTCCTTTGAACGTCCTACGCCAACTTAAGACATCTTACGACTGTTTATGTCATATTAGCACTTTGAAAAGCACGTTAGTATAATGTTGGACTCTTTACAACTCCTAACAACACCTTACAACACCGTACGAAATTTTAAAACTCCAAAAAAAACCTAATGAATTCCTCCGAGTCATTTAAACATCTTACGACCACTTAAAATATCTTACGACTCTATATGTCTGTTGGTCCATAAAGATCGTGATTTCAGTGCTATGTTGACTTGTTTAACACAAAAATGTCCAAGACTTGAAGAACAAAGTGTATATTATCCAAACAACCCAATAACAGGATCAAACACACAAATGAGGTAAATAAGCTATAAAGATGAGTAGAATATGCTCCTAGCACCTCAAATAGAACGATTACACAACACAATCAGTGAATAATGGCTTGAGTAGAAGATGTGCAAAAGTTGTATAAATTGAAGATAAGGTTACAATATATAGTAGTGTTAGGTTCGCTGATAGATTCGCTCTAGCGAATCTATCTAGCGAACCAACACAGGTTCGCTGGGCACATAGGTTCGCCCAGTCGACACCTTAATACAAAAGACAACCTGAACTGCGGGCGAATCTATAGATTCGCCCGTAGGTTCGCTAGTACAAATACAAATACAAGTTGAACGAATACAAACAAAAGTAACACCGACAAGCCGGTGAGTCCAACCTATACATAGTGACTATCAATACTCCCCCTAGGTTGGACCTCACCTGGGGAAGTCTTCTAAATTAGCTCCGTCTTGATGGCTTCAAAGATGTTCGATAAACGTTCCTGCCCTTTCTTTAATTCCGGCCATTGGGTTTGTAATGTCTTCAGAACCGGCCTCATCTTCACTCAAATTCAGCATTGAGTCTACGAACTCAGTATCAGCAGTATCAGCATCAGGCATTTGTTGAACAGTAGTTTCCGCCTGAATCTCTGCAGTAAGCTCCTCGCCAATTTCATCCAAATCAATAACCTGCACCGGTTTCTCAAATCTCTGCTCAATTGATCGATCCAGCTGTCTAGTTAGATCGTCCATGTCCATGCGCTGATCATCCGACCTTCTCAACCTTTCATTCACAGCCTTAAGTTCTGCACGAATCCCCCGGGCTTTGTTTGCGACCTTCACAAACAGGTTCGCTTCAGCGGCAGTGTCATCTCCAGCCCCGTGCTTTATCCTATTCTCGCACAACACTTTCAGATCCTCATCACTGAAGGAAAAGATCTCCATTGGGTCAAATAGTCTGATTTCAGGACGATCTTCTCCACTCAGTCTGATAACTGCCTCACCCGAGCTATTGTCATAGAACCATTTCAGAAAATCCTGCAGTCTCGGTGGCTGAGTGTCGGGAACCCTAACCCTGGTCATAACCTTCGGTGCAGCAATCTTCAACACAATCTTGCCCTTCCACGACACCCAGTGTCTTTCTTTCCTTTGCCTCATCCTCCTCGGCTTCTGGTACCCAAAGTCAACAAAATTTGACTTTGCAGCCTCCTGAATTGTAGCCTCGAACGCACACGCTCTTCCGCTTTCCTCTTTCCCCAACAGAGGTAGCTCTGCCAGCCTACGCAAGTCCCAACGAGGAAAGGTAGCAAAGTGCTTCCTGTTCTTGATGTAACTGATGTCACCGCCCCTTCTTTTGATCATGTAAGCATCCACCAAACAGTTATACTTCCACGCTATGATTTGCCTATCAAGCTGTTTGGTGTTGGGTTCATCCAGGTGTTGGAATATCGGCACTTCGGGAACCACAGCTTCTTCCTTCCTGAACCATTCTGATTTGTCTAAATCTACGTGCTCGAACTGGTAGCTAACCCCCTTTTCTTCAACCTTATAATTTTCCGGCTCATCATCTAAATCTTCTTCACTATCAGCATCGACATCAGTCTCTGGTTCATCTATCAATGTAAAATCCTTACTCGATTCTCCGACCACTTCTTCTCCTTCAAAAATATCTAAATCAATCCCCATCTCTTCATCGAATGTTTCCTCGGCAGCTTTTCCTTTACCTTTGTCACCAAAATCAACGTCCATTAACGGATACCTTGCAATATCCGTTAAGGAGTTCAGCTCTGCTTCAGTCATTGCCGGTTCAGTTCCAACATTTTCCTTCAAACTGTTTAATTCTTTGAAGATCCTCACAATCAAACATTGCTGGTCCTTCATCATTCTACCCATCTCGTATATGACTGTTGATTTTTCAGCATCCTGCTTTTCCAACTCTTCATACTTCACTTTCAAATCAACCAGTTCAGCCTTCAAACTTTCAACCTCAACCTTCAATTCATTTCCTGACCCAGCAGATGTACCCCCGGTATCATGCCTAGCTTTCTTTAACCCTTCAGCGTGTGTATCAGACCTTTTCTTTGTTCGCTGTTCCCTACCAGCATCAATCTCAGCTTCGATCTCATCCACTTCCCTATCAAACGAATAGTCTTTCTCCTTTGCATATGCCTTCCTCTTCTTTAACCTTTTCTCAACCACCTCTATATGCTCTCCGCCCCTTTTTCTTTCCGTCTCCATCAACCTCTGTATATAGACCCATCTGTCAGCAGTATACATGTTCTCCCACAAATAAGCAGTCCTTCCCACACAATCCGATCGCACCGATTTACAATCCTTGAATATCCTGGAATGCATATCCCAGATTTTCAGTTCTGCACCCTCCACCGGCAGATCTGGCAATTTATCATTCAGAATCATCTGAATGAATCTGGGATACATTAACCATTTGGCCCCTTTGCTGGCATGGATGTTCTCGAGCATGTAATTGAAGATCAGCTTCGCCAGATTTGCCTTCTGCCCTCGGCAGAACAGCACCATAGCTCGAGCCCAGTCCAAGTTTAGCCCGTCCGTACCTCCTTTCCTATGATCCAGGCACATGATGAACACGTGAGCGATGTACCTCCAGTCCTGGATCAAGTAGGACTTCACAAACTCCATTTTCTTCTCGCCGAGCATCGGACCCTCATACCCAGCAGTCCGCAATGCCCCGTACACTTCCTCAGCAGTCATACTTACTTCCTCTCCTACATCCTCTTCCAACTTCAGGACTCTAGCCAGATCGGCTTCAGTAAACTCCAAGTCATGGCCACAGACTTTGGCACAGATACGTGACGGCTGTACCGACACGTTCATGACCGCAGTTCGCCAAAAATCCCGAACATGCGTCTCATATATAGTAGGGGAGTGAGAAATGGCATAATGTATATGAGACGATTTCAGCCATTTGATTGAATCTCTATAGCTGCCAGCCTTTTCATGGTTTTCGTCGAGTAAAGCACACATGTTGTGCTTCTTTTCAAAAAATAATGTCGACATTGTGCCTGAAAAATAAACGAAGATTGATCAGAAATGAAAATTTGAAAAACAGTTAATAGATTCGCTGGAAATTAGGTTCGCTGGTATAGCGAACCTGAGATTTCGGCACCAGAACCTATAGATTCGCTGACATAAAAATCAGTCATCATGGTCGAGCGAATGTATAGGTTCGCTAGAAACCGTCGGGCGAATCTATGTTGTTGCGCGGGCAGCATAACGACATAGGTTCGCTCGAAGTTTTGAACTTTCGTTCAGATTCGCCAGACGAACATATAGGTTCGCTGGAAACCCTAGTTTTTGAAAAACGGCTAAAATCAAGTACAGTCCATCATTATCAACCATTATCAAGCATTTAAAGCAACAAACAGGTAGTATGATCATTAAACGAGGCTATTATGATGTAAAACCCTAATAACTAACACCAAATCAGTCATTCAATCAACACATAATCCAAGATCGACAGTTAAAAACATGGTAATGGTGCGATTAAGGGTTTAGACAGAGATTAGAATGTAGTCGATCACATACCAGACAATAAGATGATGTTTAATGTATGAAAAAGCCGTGAAATAGTGAGAATCGAACGTTCGGTGTGGAGTTTTTTTTTTTTGAAAATCGTGCTACAGTACAGATGACAGCGAAAATGAGATATTTCGCTGTCACTGTATATATATACTTACACAGGTTCGCTGGTAGACAGACCAGCGAACCTTAGGTTCGCCGGAAGACCAAAAGTCAAAGCAGCCGACTGGTTCGCTAGCAGGTTCGCTGGCACATAAACAAAGATGTTTCATGTCAGCGAATCAAAGAGATTCCGCGCGAACAAAGGGGTGCTGGCGAACCTGTAGGTTCGCCTTAGGTTCGCTAGCACACACACAAAAATATTTTTGGTTTTTCTAAGATTTTAAAAACTTTGTGAATCCGTGAAAACGTCCAACGATTATCAACGCTCCAAAAATAAACATATACACATATAATCCTAAAAATACTAGTAATAACAAGATAGAAGTTAAAATTAAAAAAAATAAAATAAAATAAAATAAAGAAAAAGTTTTAAACGCTAATAAGGATATATATTCTTCATGATGTTTTGAGCGGAATCCGGAGAATCATCGATTGGCGGGATTGCAGATATGTTTGTCCATTTAAACCCATGCCTTAGTCCTTTCAACAAGAGATCAGCAGCTTCTTTTATCATGTTTTTGGTTTGATTGAAGAAACTCAGACAACTCGGTCCCCACAGACATCTAGGTAAAAAGAACAAGTTCTGTCATCAGGGTATATCTGAGCAATACGATTGACTTTGCTTGAATTTCAATGATCAACTTTTGAATGTTGACCGATGCATTAGCTTCTTTTGACACTTGTGCAATTTTTGCATCTTTTCTTAGTGAGTGGAGCTTGTCAGCAATTGATTCTTTTGAATACAATGCGACTTATTATTTGGGAAACTCAAATAGTCTAGAGCTCCAGGTCTATACTGACGTATAACAGAGGAGATAAACATTTGAGCATGCTCGGTGAATCTTCAGGTCAATACTTTCGTATAGCAGAGAAGATCCACCAACTCCAGGTCAATACTTCCGTATAGCAGAGGAGTTAAGCACTTGACTCAATACGATCTGAGGAGTTAACGAGTAACTCACTCAGAGGCTTTTCCGAAGAGCATCACTAGCAGCTTTTTATTTTATTTGTTTTGCATACTAGAAACTCGATTCGGGGATAGGGCGAGGGTGATTTGGGATTTTTTTAGGGAAATCAAGACAAAGATTTGACGCTCTCAACCCATTTTTGACAGAACCATTATCTTTGTGCAATCCAATCATGTCAAGGAGATAATCCTTGTTGTCGAGATCTTGAGCGTTATGTTTGGCTGCACAATCACTGTTTACTTCGTTTTCGAGCTGAGCCTATCTGACATATCCCAAACGCAATGCTTCTAACCTCCTTCAACGACTCTTCAACATCAATCAAAACGGAGATCCTGAAATAGCAAAATTTGAAAAACTATAAATAGTTAATCTTTTATATCTCCCCTAAAATTTCTATATAATAGCTATCTAATAAGAAATTTTTTTTTTTTTTTTTTTTTGGATTTTCCTTAATATATATATACAGAATTAAAAGAAAGATAAAAGAAAATAAAAGGAAATGAAATAAAATAACTGAGCGATGAGTTGAGTGACCCACGGATTTTTCAAAGAAGAAAAAGAAGATTATTTACATATTTACAAATGGATTCTCACAGAAAAAGGTTTTCAAAAAGATATAAGACCCAGCATGGAGATCAGTTCATAAAAACGTGGTTTGTCAAAAGTTTTTGTGAAAAGATCAGCTTTTTGCTTTCTAGTTTCGATAGGAATAATATCAATAAACCCCTTTTCCTGTGCATCCCGAATTGCATGAATTCTCGTTTCAATGTGCTTGGTTCGAGTGTGATGAATAGGATTCTTGGCAATTCCAACAGCAGCTTCATTATCACAAAAGAGTGGCGTATGAAGAAAGTTGATGCCATAATCCATCATCTGATGTTGAATCCACAGCACTTGGCAACAGCAACTTGAAGCAGCAATGTATTCTGCTTCTCCTGTGGACAGAGAGACAGTTGTTTGTTTCTTGCTTTGCCATGAAACAAGACATTCTCCAAGGTATTGACATCCACCAGTGACTGATTTCCTGTTAATCCTGCAACCAGCATGATCACTATCAGAAAAAGCATGTAAATCAAAGTTCCCACCTTTTGGGTACCAAAGTCCCAATCGAGAGGAACCCTTAAGGTAGCGAAAAATGCGTTTAACAGCTTTCTCATGTGATTCTTTTGGATTGGCTTGGAAACGAGCACAGTAACACACGGCAAATGTAATATCTGGACGGCTTGCAGTCAGATACATGAGAGATCCGATCATCGAGCGGTACCGATGAGCATCCACAGGATTCCCATTATCATCGGAAGTAAGGCATGTTTGAGCTGTAAAAGGAATCAATTCAGGAGAAGAATCATCCATGCCAAACTTCGTGAGGATTTCTTTGATATATTTCTCTTGGTGGATTAGAATTCCATCAGGCTTTTTCTCCACTTGCAGCCCCAAGAAGAAACACATCTCCCCCATTATGGTCATCTCAAAGCGTTCCATCATCACTTTCTCAAATTCTCTACACAACCCTTCATTAGTCGAACCAAAAATGATATCATCAACATACACTTGAACGATCAGCAGCTCGCCATCCACCTCTTTCTTGAACAATGTCATATCTATACTCCCACGAGAGAAACCTTTACTGAGAAGATACTGTGTCAGAGTTTCATACCAGATCCGTGGAGCTTGATGCAACCCATACAAGGATTTATCAAGCTTGTAAATCTTTGACGGGAAATCGGGATCCTCGAAACCTGGTGGTTGACAGACATAGATCTCCTCATCGATGTCTCCATATAGAAATGCACACTTCACATCCATCTGATAAACTTTAAAGTTTTTGTTTGCGGCATGAGCAAGAAAGATTCTGATGGCTTCCAGGTGAGCGACTGGAGCAAAAACTTCGGTGTAGTCGATCCCCTCCTCTTGAGCAAATCCTTGAACAACCAGTCTCGCTTTGTTTCTGATTACCACACCACGATCATCTGGCTTGTTTCGGAAAACCCATTTAGTGCCGATTGGACACTTGTTAGGAGGAAGATCAACCAATTCCCAAACTTTAAGCTTCCGAAATTGTTGCAGCTCCATTTGCATGGCATCCACCCAACTTGGATCTTCAAGTGCCTGTTTATAATTTTTTGGAACAACTTGAGACAGAAAGGCAGCATAAAGACATTCATTAATCAAACCACTCTGACTCCGAGTTCGCACACCATCAGTAATAGATCCAATGATATAATCGTGAGGATGGTTTTTCAGGGTTTTGAAGTCAGTGTTGAGTAGTAAAGGATTTGGATCGGTTGAAGGTGTTTGATTAGATGGTTGTGGAGGTGTAGGTGATGGGATGGTGTTGGATGTGGATGGAATGTCTGGTGGAGAAGTTTGAACAGTTTGAGGTGGTGGAGGTGATGGAATGTCAAATGAAGTGGGAGGTAGTTGTGTGGCGGATGTTGAAGGTTGTGGTTGTGATGGTGTAGATGGATGATTGAAAATAGAAACTGATGTGTGTGGAATGATATCATCATCGTCAGAGTCAGGAAGATTAAATGATTTGAAAATGGTGGTGGAATCATAAAACCATGCCGGTTCGCTACCAATACTGGTAGTGTTTGATTCTTGCCAATCAACATAGTAGGACTCTTGTACAATCCGCGTTCGCTTGTTGTAAACGCGATACGCCTTTTGCGTGTTAGAGTATCCCACAAAGAAGCATTCATCAGAGACAGCACCAAACTTCGTCTTCTGATCTTGAGTATTCAAAAGAGTGCAAGAACATCCAAAGGGGCGTAGAAAATCAATCAGCGGCTTAATCCCTCGAAACAGTTGGTATGAAGTCTTCATCTTTTCCTTGACAATCAGTACCCTGTTAAGAACATAAGCTGCACAATTAACTGCTTCAGCCCAGAAAATAATTGGAAGTTTTGACTCGATCAGCATAGTTCTAGCGGCCTCCACAAGGGTTCGATTCTTTCTTTCAGCAACACCATTTTGTTGTGGTGTTCGGGCGGCGCTAAACTGTCTGAGAATACCCCGTTGTTCACAGAAGGAGTTGAAGATGTGGTTTCTAAATTCAGTTCCGTTATCGCTTCTGACGGCTTGAACCTTCTTCTTTCCCAGAACCTCGATTAGAGGTATCAGCTTCATCAATTCTTCGGCAGTCTCACTCTTGTTTGCCATGAATCTCACCCAGGTGTACCTAGAGTAATCATCTGTGACAACCAAGCAATAAGACTTTTTAGTAATAGATTTGACACTTATTGGACCAAATAAATCAGTATGTAACAATTCGAGGGGTTCTGAGATGGTATTTGTAATTTTAAGTTTATGTGGCTTTTTGTGTTGTTTTCCTTTAGCACAAGCCATGCATTTCTCAACCACAGAAAAGTCTTTTAGTGGTAAACCCCTAACCAAATTGTTCTTAACCAATTTATTCAGAATTTTAAAATTGATGTGTCCTAAACGTTTATGCCATAAAAATGATTCAAAAGATGATGCTTTAGACAGAAGACATGTCACGGTGGAATTTGATTCCTGTGATCCCATATTCAGCATATAGGTATCATTTTGTCTCGGAGCTCGCATGATCACCATATCTTCAGGAATAGTAAACTCTGGCTTCAAGAACAGGCATTCATTTGGAAGAAACATCACAGGAATATTTTTATCACAGATTTGTGATACACTCAGAAGATTGAATGCTAGTTCAGGGACATAATTGACGTCTTCCAAAGTAAGTGAGCCATTTGAGACTTCTCCTTGACCAATCATCTTCCCACCTTTCTTATCTCCCGCAAAAGCAACATAACCTCCATTTATGATCCTATAGTTAGTCAGAAGATCCTTCAATCCTGTCATATGTCTGGAACATCCGCTGTCAATATGCCAATGACTATTTACAACAACATTTGAATGTTCCTGACATTTATTAAAAGAAAATAAAAAGTTAGACCTTTGCAATAGGCACCCAAGTCTTTGTGTACTTGGGTGGTGGAGCAGATGAAGAATTACAAAAGAAATTATTTACAAAAGTGTTTAATCTTTTCTTGAAAGATTTTTGCTTTGAGCTATTTTGGATTAACTTAGGACATTGCTTGATAGTGTGACCAGTATTTCCACATTTAAAACAGTGAGACTTAAAACCAGTTTTGGGAACTCTGTTAACAGGAATTTTATCCATTTCAATTTCCTCATCACATTCAGACAGCTGTGAGTTGCAGTCACTGTAAGTGTCATAGAGTTCTTTTAACTTACCTGTTGTGACTTTAACTGTATCAGATTCAGGTTTTGGTTTAAGAATGTATGAAAAAGATGATTCCTTGTCTTTTGGTTTTGAAATTCTCACTGGTGTGAAAGATGGAATTTGCTGAGTGAAGAACTTTTGAAAACAGTTTGTTTTGGTTTGACTTTCAGAGACATGACCTGAAAGCTTGTCTTTGTCATTCACACACATATTTTCAACCGAATCATCATTCAACACATTAGGGTTTGAAGTGGAGCACCCTAGATTACTATTAAACATGGAATTGTCTGAATATGACACATTACTACAAACAGAATTAATTAAACTAGTGTCTTCAAAAGACTTCTTGGAATCAGAACTACTGCCATCACTACTGCTAGAACACCCGAGCCCAACACTCCCACCATATGCGTACTCCTCTCTAACTTCCTTAAGATTTACTTCACTTAAACCTGCAATGGAACTGTCAGTATCGTTCTGCATAATCTCTTGAATTAACTCATTTGAGGGATGAGGAATAGGTGTAGGAGAATAACAGAAAGTACTAGGTGGAGGATAGGCATATGTTTCATTGTTACTAAGACCCAACCCTGTCTTAACTCTGGCCCCCCTTTGTTTCTTGCACAGTTCCTCCCTTTTCATACCAGATATAGTCCACTGCTGCAATTTGTTTTTATGCTTTCTTGCTTCAAACTCAGCAAGTGTAACTTGCTCAGTCAAGTAGTTAATTTCACAGTTCTTTTCCAAAAGAGTTCTTTTTAAGTGTTCATTCTCTTTTAAAGCTTCTCTTAACTTGACAAAGTATTTTGATTCACTTAATTTAAGCTCTTTGATGGTTCTTTTTAATTCGTTTTCATTTGACATTAACAATTTATTAGCTTTGTATATGCCAATTAAACGAATTTTGCAAGCAGATGAACACATATCTTCAATAACATCGTAAGGAAGACCAATTACCAGTTTTTCGGCGGCTAGAGCACGATCACATTGGCAGTAGGGAGTGCTTCTTTTGAATTCATCAACTGCATCTAGCCTTGCCTTCTCAATCATTTCTTCCAAAGTAAGCTTCGACTCCTCCTCCTGCTTCACTTCATTAACAGCAGCTTCACAAACCAGCCCTGAATGATTCAGATGCCCTTGAGCAATAACATCTGATTGAACTTTAACAACATTCTCCACTTCCTCTTCCTCTTCCTTTCCATAAAATTCTTTGAACGGATCAAAGAGATTTATATCATTGTCATCAAATTCAGTAATTTCAGCAACAAGGGCATGGTTAATCTCCTCCTTGGTTTCTTCAATTTCTGCACTCCAATCAAAGTTGGTGAGCAGTGCAGTTTCATTCTTTGACTTTGCTTCCTCAACCTTTTCTTGAATTGGAGCAGATCTTGGATTTGCAGAGTTAACTGGCTCAGTAACGATTGGTAATGGGCATTCTCTCTTGAAGTGGCCCAGTTGTTTGCAGTTATAGCATCTTAACTTTCCCTTGTCATACCCCAGCTTACTATTCTGTCCCTGATTTCCAAAGTTTCTTCTGCCAGTTCTTTCCATGAATCGTCTGGCACGAAGAGTGAGCATAGCCATCTGCCATTGGATATCTGTTTCCTCCAGATCATCAGGATCCACCTGATACATATCTTCTACAGTCATACCCTTCCCTTTCAACTCACCTGCAACAAGAGCTTCATAACTGTGAACAAACATTCCAAATAAAGCCATAGTATCTTACGGAATCTGAGTGGTGACAGATGCATTTGAGCTTGAACCAGCGTTTGTAGATGCACCAGCAGATTTAGCAGACACATGACCAGATGATCCTCTAGATGCAGCACTGTACATATATGAGTTTGTAGCGGATGAGATAAGTGCAGCATTTTGAGAGGGAATGTTTGGAACCATCATTGACTGATTATATTCTCTTCTCTTCACATCAAGGTCGAAAGACTTCAGCTTGTTGATGACGTCCATCAGTTTGTAGTCAGGAAAGTTTCTCTCTTGTTTCAACAGCTTGATTTGAAGACTCCATTGAGGAGGAAGAGAGTCTAATAGTTTTGCAACTTGTTCATGATTGCCCAGCTTATCATCATATTTCTTCAGATTACTTGACACAGATAGGAATCGGTTTGTAATGTCAGTCAAGTTTTCTTGTGAGTATCCCACGAAAGAGTTGAATTCCTTTTCAGCTTGTGCTTTTCTATCCAGTTTCAGATCCTCATTCCCATCATAAAATTCACACAATGCATCATACAGGCTCTTTGCAGTTGTGTGTTCAGCAAACCTGTTGAAGATGTCCTGATGCAAGCAAAGTATCAATGCCCCCAGTGCCTTCTTGTCACGATCAAGTAACTTGATATCTGTTTCAGTAAAAGTAGTTGGATCTGTGTTTACTGAGGTGACGGTTCCTTCAACAGTTGTTGGCACGTGCGGGCCATTTACTATAGATTCCCATTGGTTGTAGTCCGTGTAATAGAAGAAAGCTTTCAAACATCTTTTCCAGTCTTCAAAGTTTTCACCACTAACAAGCCTTGGTAGCCTGTTAGGTTGAACGCTGTCCAGATCATTCATATTCAGTGTTGATGAAGTCATAACTTTGAACAGAATATAGATTCGCTGAAAATAAACAGTTTCGCTGGATAGATTCGCTCAAAGAACACAGCAGATTCGCTGGTAGATTCGCTGGTGACAGATTCGCTAGACAAGCAAACAGTTTCGCTGACAAGCAAGCACAGATTCGCTCGCCTGATTTTGGCAGCAGTTTCGCTTGCACAGTCAGCCAAACAAGTGAACTTTCGTTCGATGGTATGTCAGATTCGCTGGCCACAACTCAAACCAATACAGGACAAAGATTTGAATTAGGTTCGCTGGATGAACAGACAGTTTCGCTGGTTGAACAGATAGATTCGCTGGTAGCTCAACCACCCTGCAACAGTACGGAAACAGCTCGAAAACCTTCAAAACTTCACCATTTGCATACACGTTTGTTTTAAAAGCTTCCTATGACCAAATACCACAATCTTTGAGCAAAATACAACACCAAAACACTAACACAAGCTTGGAACAGAATCAGAAAGTATTTTCGACCCAAAAACTCCAAAAACAACATAAAAATCACTAGAATCAAACAATCAAGAGCACTAATGCTCTGATACCATATTGTTGGTCCATAAAGATCGTGATTTCAGTGCTATGTTGACTTGTTTAACACAAAAATGTCCAAGACTTGAAGAACAAAGTGTATATTATCCAAACAACCCAATAACAAGATCAAACACACAAATAAGGTAAATAAGCTACAAAGATGAGTAGAATATGCTCCTAGCACCTCAAATAGAACGATTACACAACACAATCAGTGAATAATGGCTTGAGTAGAAGATGTGCAAAAGTTGTATAAATTGAAGATAAGGTTACAATATATAGTAGTGTTAGGTTCGCTGATAGATTCGCTCTAGCGAATCTATCTAGCGAACCAACACAGGTTCGCTGGGCACATAGGTTCGCCCAGTCGACACCTTAATACAAAAGACAACCTGAACTGCGGGCGAATCTATAGATTCGCCCGTAGGTTCGCTAGTACAAATACAAATACAAGTTGAACGAATACAAACAAAAGTAACACCGACAAGCCGGTGAGTCCAACCTATACATAGTGACTATCAATGTCACATTAGCACCTTGAAAATCATTTTGGTAAAATGTACGAAACCTCACAAATACTAAAAACAGATTATAATACGGTACGTAAAATAAAAATACTCCATAATATACCTAATGAATTCGTTCGAGTCCTTTGAACATCGTACGACAACTTAGGACATCTTACAACTCTGTATGCACATTAGCACCTTGAAAAGCACGTTAGTATAATATAGGACACCTTACAACTCCTAATGATAGGTTCAATTGGATCGATATCGCTCAATGATCAGAATGAAATAAGTACACAAACAAACAGTTCAATCAGCAACACAATTCATTACTAATAATTCTCTTTGTATTGATGATCAAAGCAAAGTTGTAGTACAAGATGCAGGAGAATGTAAATCACACGCAGTTAACTCTCTCTCTAACGTTCTCTTACTACATGCTTTATGCAACAATACATTTAGGGAAAATACAGAATAAACCCTAAACTATACAAAATGTATAAACAAAGTACAAAGTAAATCTTAACAGAAATAAGCCCTAACAGTACTCCCCTAAGATTTATCTTTGAACTTCAAAAATCTTCAGTTTTCAACATTTGTCCTTCAGCAACTACTTTCCTTTGTATTCTTCTTGTTCTTTTAAAGCCTCCTCAATACAAGACTTGAACTTCTCAGCAATCTTGGCTTGTCTCGGCTTTGATTCATTATTCAAAATATCACAATCCTTCATTCTTTTCTGTTGGTCCATAATGATCGTGATTTCAGTGCTTTGTTGACTTGTTTAACACAAATATAACCAATACTTGAAGAACAAAGTGAAGAAAGTCCAAACAACCCAATGTCAAGATCTAACACACAATCGAGGTTAATAAGCTACAATGATAAGTAGAATAAGCTCCTAGCACCTCAATGGAACGATTACACAACACAAATCAGTAAGAATCAGTCTTGGTAAAAGATGTGCAAAAGTTGTATAAATGTGAAGATAAGGTTACAATATATAGTGGTGTTAGGTTCGCTGATAGATTCGCTCTAGCGAATCTATCCAGCGAACCAACACAGGTTCGCTGGGCACATAGGTTCGCCCAGTCGATACCTAAACCAAAAGACATGATGGCCTGCGGGCGAATCTATAGATTCGCCCGTAGGTTCGCTAGCACTAATTACATATACAAGTCAAACAATTACATACAAAAGTAGCACCGACAAGCCGGTGGGTCCAACCTATACATAGTGACTATCAATACTCCCCCTAGGTTGGACCTCACCTGGGGAAGTCTTCTGATTAGCTCCGTCTTTATCTTGGCTTCAAAGTTGTTCGATGAACGCTCCTGCCCTTTCTTTGATCCCGGCCATTGGGTTTGTATAATCTTCAGTTCCGGCCTCATCTTCACTCAGATTTAGCATTGAGTCCACAAACTCAGCTTCTGCGACCTCTGTATCAGGCTCAAGTTGAACAGTTGTTTCCGCCTGAATGTTTGCAGTTGGCTCCTCGCTTTCCACTTCCAAGTCTATCACTTCAGCTGGTTTTTCAAACCTCTGCTCAATTGAACGATCAAGTTGTCTTGTCAAGTCATCCATTTCCAGCTTCAGATCATCAGTCCTCCTCAACCTCTCATTTACCTCCTTCAGCTCAGCACGAATTCCCCGGGCTTTATTAGCAACCTTCACAAACAAGTTTGCTTTGGCAGCAGTGTCATCTCCAGCCCCGTGCTTGATTCTATTCTCGCATAACACCTTCAGATCCTCATCACTAAAGGAGAAGACCTCCATCGGATCAAATAATCGAATTTCTGGACGGTCATCTCCACTCAGTCTAATAATGGCCTCCCCAGTGCTATTATCATAGAACCATTTGACAAAATCCTTCAGTCTCGGCGGCTGAGTGTCTGGGACCCTGACCCTCGTCATCACCTTAGGAGCAGCAATCTTCAAAACGATTTTCCCTTTCCATGACACCCAGTGTTTGTCCTTCTTCTGTCTCATCCTCTTTGGTTTTTGATAACCAAACTCAACGAAATCTGACTTGGCAGCCTCTCTGATTGCAGCCTCAAACGCACAAGCCCTGCCACTGTCTTCCTTTCCCAGTAGCGGCAGCTCTGCCAGTCTCCTCAAGTCCCATCGAGGAAAGGTGGCGAAGTGCTTTCGGTTCTTCACATATGTAATGTCACCACCCCTCCTTTTGATCATATAAGCTTCCACCAAACAGTTGTATTTCCATGCAATGATCTGTCTGTCTTGCTGTTTGGTGGTGGGTTCGTCAAGATGTTGGAATATTGGCACCTCAGGCACTGCAGCTTCTTCCTTTCTAAACCATTCAGATTTGTCTAGCTCAGCGTGTTCAAACTGGTAGCTCATTCCCTTTTCCTCCACTTTATATATTTCCGGTTCGTCATCCAAATCTTCCTCACTGTCTTCATCAATATCAGTATCAGGTTCATCAACCAATGTATAATCCACCCCAGATCCACCTACTACTTCCTCTCCCTCAAACACATCCAAATTTATCCCCATTTCTTCATCAAATACCTCCTCAGCAGCTTTACCTTTATCTCCAAAGTCAACATCCATTAACGGATATTTTGAAATATCCGTCAAGGAGTTCAGTTCCGCCTCAGTCATAGCTGGTTCAGTTCCAGCATTTTCTTTCAAATCATTCAGCTCTTTGAAGATCCTTACTAACAAACATTGCTGATCTTTCATCATCCGACCCATCTCATATATCACTGTTGATTTTTCGGCATCCTGTTTCTCCAGTTCTTCATGCCTACCTTTTAGTTCAACCAATTCTGCTTGCAGCCTCTCAACCTCATCCTTCAACCCAATCCCAGGCCCAGTAGATGTACCCCCCACATCATGCTTCGCCTTCTTTGACCCCTCAGCATGTGTATCAGCCCTTTTCTTTGTCCTCAGTTCTCTGCCCGCATCGATTTCAGCTTGTATCTCATCCACCTCCCTATCAAATGAATAATCCTTATCCTTTGCATAGGCTTTCCTCTTCCGAATCTTCTTCTCAACCTCCTCAATGTTTTCACCGCCCCGTTTCCTTTCAGTCTCAATTAACCTCTGAATATACACCCACCTATCAGCCGGATACATATTCTCCCACAAATATGTAGTCCTGCCCACGCACTCCGGCCTTACTGATTTACAATCTTTGAAGATCCTGGAATGCATATCCCATACCTTCAGCTCAGCACCAACAACCGGTAGACCCGGCAGTTTGTCATTCAATACCATTTGAATGAATCTTGGATACATTAACCACTTGGTGCCTTTGGTAGCGTGAATGTTCTCGAGAAGATAATTGAATATTAACTTCGCGAGATTGGCCTTTTGCCCCCGGCAAAATAGCACCATAGCCCTTGCCTAGTCAAGGTTCAGCCCGTCCGTGCCTCCCTTCCTATGATCCAGGCACATGATAAACACATGAGCGATGTACCTCCATTCCTGGATCAGGTAGGACTTGACAAACTCCATCTTCTTTTCGCCGGGCATCGGCCCCTCATACCCGGCAGTCCGAAGTGCCCCGTACACTTCCTCTGCGGTCATACTAACCTCATCACCAACATCCTCTTCCAGTCTAAGGATCCTGGCTAGGTCAGCCTCTGTGAACTCCAGATTATACCCACCGACTTTGGCACAAATGCGTGACGGTTGTACCGACACGTTCATAACAGCAGTTCCCCAAAAATCCCGAACGTACGTCTCATATATAGTTGGTGAGTGAGAGATGGCATAATGTATATGAGACGACTTCAGCCATTTGATTGCGTCTCTATAGCTCACGGCTTTCTCATTGTTTTCATCAAGTAAAGCACACATGTTATGCTTTTTCTCGAAGAATAACGTCGACATTGTGCCTGAAAAATAAACGGAGATTGATCAGAAATGAAGATTTGAAGAACAGAAAATAGATTCGCTGGATATTAGGTTCGCTGGTATAGCGAACCTGAGATTTTGGCACAAGAACCTATAGATTCGCTGACATGAAAAATCAGTCATTGTTGTCGAGCGAATGTATAGGTTCGCTAGGAACAGTCGGGCGAATCTATGTTGTTGCGCGGGCAGCATAACGACATAGGTTCGCTCGATGTCTTGAACTTTCGTTCAGGTTCGCCAGATGAACACTTAGATTCGCTGGAAACCCTAGTTTTTCAAAAACGGCCGAAATCACATACAGTCAACAATTTTTAGGCATTAAAAGCAACAAACAGGTAGTATAATCACAAGACGAGGCTATAATGAAGAAAAACCCTAACATCTAACACACAAACAGTCTCTTAAACACAGTATAATCAAGAGTCGGCAGATTTAACACACTTAAGATGCGATTAAGGGTCTAAAACTTTGATTAAAGTGAAATCGAACACATACCGAGCGATAAGATGAAGTTTAATGTATGAAAAAGCCGTAAAACGGTGAGAATCGAACGTTTGGTGTTTTGAAATTGAAAAGCGTTGCTACAGTACAGGTGGACAGTGAAAAAGTGAGAAAAATTCGCTGCCACTGTGTATAAATACAGCCATAGGTTCGCTGGCAGTCAGTCCAGCGAACTTTAGGTTCGCTGGAAGACCAACAGACACAGCCTACGACAGGTTCGCTAGCAGGTTCGCTGACACAAAAACAAGACTGTATCATGTCAGCGAAACAAAGACATTACGGGCGAACCTTAGAGACCGAGCGAATCTGTTGGTTCGCCATAGATTCGCTCGACAGGAAAAATATTTTTGAATTTTCTTAAATTTTAAAGTCTTTGTAAATTCGTGAAAACGTCCCACGACATCAACGCTCCAAAAATAAACATAAACACACATACACATATATAATCCTAAAATTTAAAGAAGTAAAAAAAAGAAATAAAATAAAATAAAATAAAAATAAAAATAAAATAAAATTAAAAATTAGAATAACAGTAGACGGTTTTAAACGCTAGAAAGGATATATATTCTTCATGATGTTTTGAGTAGAATCCGGAGAATCATCGATTGGCGGGATTGCAGATATGTTTGTCCATTTAAACCCATGCCGTAGTCCTTTCAACAAGAGATCAGCAGCTTCTTTTATCATGTTTTTGGTTTGATTGAAGAAATTCAGACAACTCGGTCCCCACAGACATCTAGGTAAAAAGAACAAGTTCTGTCATCAGGGTATATCTGAGCAATACTATTGACTTTGCTTGAATTTCAACGATCAACTTTTGAATGTTGACCGATGCATATGTTTCTTTTGACACTTGTGCAATTTTTTGCATCTTTTCTTTGTTAGTGGAGCTTGTCAGCAATGATTCATTTTGAATACAGTGCGACTTATTATTTGGGAAACTCAAATAGTTTAGAGCTCCAGGTCTATACCGACGTATAACAGAGGAGATAAACATTTGAGCATGCTCGGTGAATCTTCAGGTCAATACTTCCGTATAGCAGAGAAGATCCACCAACTCCAGGTCAATACTTCCGTATAGCAGAGGAGTTAAGCACTTTTGACTCAATACATTCTGAGGAGTTAACAAGTAACTCACTCAGAGGATTTTCTGAAGAGCAACACTAGCAGCTTTTTATTTTGTTTTGCTAACTAGAAACTCAATTCAGGGCTAGGGTGAGGGTGATTTGGGATATTTGGGGAAATCAAGGCAAAGATTTGACGCTCTCAACCCATTTTTGTCAAAACTTATTACTTTGTGCAGGCCAAATGTCTGTGAAAGTACTCCTCATCACCGAGCTCTTTTTGAATTTAGTTTGATCACAGAATTGCTGTCTAATTGTATTCGGGCTGAGCCTATTGACACATCATTACACAAATCATTATCCTCCTTCAGATGCTATCCATACAAACCTGAAACCTTCAAAAGACACAAAATATTTACACAGAAAGGACTTTGCACTAATGATATTTAATTCATTTTCATTTGAGATTTTACTCCCCCAAAATTTCTATTTCAGCACAAAATTGGAATTTTCAAAAGACACAAGAGCGACCTCAAAGAGATGTGAAAACTTGATCAAAAATACAAGTAAATATGTTAGACTCCCCCTTTTTTTTTTAATAATTTTTTTTTAATCTTTTTTTTAACTATTTACAATATATAAAATAGAAATAACCAAAGAAACGCCTTCCATATTACCCTATCAAAAGATTATAAATGAGATATCAAGAAAAATGCAGTGACTGTGAAATTAGATATGTGAAAATCAAAGAAGGATCCAGACTGTGGATAAGATACCAAAACCATGACCTGTTTGTTCCGCCTTAAATTTAAATAAGGAACATTTTCTGTCAGTAAACCGGATTACTAACAGTCCTCCTGAAATGTTCCTGCACTCATCAACAGATTAGTTAGAAAGGGGAACCCAGGCCATCGTAGTCCTGGGCGTTCCGTTTTCATCAGTGTAAGACACCTGTCTATGCACACAACCTGTTCTCGTATCTATTCCCATTTCCTCTTTTCTTTTAATTTGCCAAATTTGTTTTGGTTCAAACATTTTCGATTTGAAAGAGTTAAATTTGGAAATCATTTTCTGTTTAAGCCCCGAGGAATAGGAATTTGGTTTTGATGATTTTGTCATATTCATCTTTGAATCATGTGAAACCGGCTTCACATGAGAAGGTGGGGATGGAATGTTCGTCATCCGACCATTCAAAGATGTATGATTATTAACTTGAAAATCAAATAAACAAACCTGTTTACCTTTACCAAGTGGAGGATTCTTTCTAGACACTGATCCGGAGAAGCAAACTTGTTTGCCTTTACCGTCCGAAGCATGTCCTTTGGGGCATTTCTTGAGCACATGATCATCCTTTCCACACAGTGTTGTTCCTTGGTGACATTACATATGGTATCAGAGCATAAGAAGGATCCATTTTGAATCAAATTTCATCAGATTTTCACCAGAGATCTGCATCATCTATTGTCTCTACAACTCAGATCTGGGTTTTTAAACTCGATTCCAACATATACCCAAACCAGATCTGATCATCTACTCATCTAGTTCATCTCAAATTCATACCAAAACATACATCAAAACCCTTAACCCTAAACCAAACCCATACCCAACCACATCTACCCTAAACCACCCATAACCATAACCATACCATTCACACAAAACAAAAAAAAAAGGGGGACACACACACACATACATTACGGATCAAACACAACCCAAACCCATCATTTAACCCTTCAACCATAGCCACATCCACATCAAACATCCTTACACCATAACAGATCCACCATAACCATAACACAAACCCGACACAACACATAATCATCACCATAACACGTAGATCTGCTCATATAAGAATAGATCTTTGTTTTGTTTACACAACACAACCGAAAAAGAAAATCAAAAAGAAGAAAGAAGCAGCTGCAGCTTGAGCTTGACTGTGTATGTGTGTGTTTGTTCAAGAAGTTGAAGCACGTGGTGTTGTAGAACAAGATACCGTTCGTTCGTTTGTGTATGAAAAACAAGAGCAGCAGCTTGTTTCGAACCAGGAAAAGAAACGGAGCAGATCTGGTACGTGTGTATGTTTGTTGCTGTGTTGATGCCGAGTTTCGAACAAAAACAAGACAAGTAGCTGCAGCAGATCGACTTGTTTGTTTGTGCTTATGGGTCAAATTCATGGCAAGAAGAAGAAGCTGCTGCCTTTGTGGTTTTTTATTGATAAAGAAGCAGCAATCTATGTTTGTGTTTGTGTTGTTTGCAAGGAAGAAGAAGAAGCAGCAGGTTGAACATGAGAGAGAGATCGATGATGTTGTGGTTGTGTTGTTGAGTTACTGTTAAATGAAACAAAAAAAAACGGCTGAAATTTTTTAAAAAAATAATTAGGGTTAGGGTTAGGGATGGGGTTATTTACTTGTAATGGGCTTAGGTTTTGTTGGGCCGAAATTTGTGTCTTGTTAGGTCGAAATTTGGGCTGAAATTTGGTTGAAAGAGTGGGTTAAGTGTGTATTAATATTTGTTGGGCTTTAGTTGGATTTGGTTCGTTTTATATTGGCCGGGGCTAATTGTTTTTCTTATGGGCCGAGACAAGTGTGATTTGGGCCGGAAGCTAATGTTTAATCAGTGGGGCAAGATCATTATAAGGAAAATTGTGTTCAAGTGGCCGGGAGTTAGTGTTCTAAATTTTGGGCCGTGTTGGAGTTGGTTTGTTTAATGTTTGGCCGGGTGTTTATTTTGTCAATCTTTGGGCCAAAATTAAAAGATGGAGAAGTTTACAAGTAGGGGGAGTTAATGGATCAATCTTTGCCTACAATGTCGAAAAGCTCCAATAAAGGGGGAGATATAGAAGAACACTCATTTGTTGACTTTGACCGGAGCTGAAATCAATTGAGGATTTTGATAATGATAGACTAAGGGGGAGTATTGTTGGGTCTGAAAATGATAGTCTATATTATCAATGTACTCAAAGTCACCAAAGTCAATGTCATGATTAAAGTCAAATGAAGAGTTCAAGACGAAGAAGACGTTAAAGATAGATCGTGACTAGGAGCATTGTTGTAAAGAATATATTTTGTGTCAACAAAATATATTTAATCAAGTTGTAGTCACATTTTAGGTTTATTTGTATTTTTCCTAATTAAACTAAGTCTAGGGGTTAATATGTAATTAAGTGGATTGAACATTCACTATATATAGATTAGTTTAATTTGGGTTTAGGTGCTTGAAACATAGCCTAGAATTGGGAGGTTACACATGTAAACAAAATCAAAGCAATTCTATGGAAGCATATGAAGATTTGAGTAAAAAAAAAAAAATAAAAAAAAAATAAAAATAAAAATAAAAAAAAAAATAAAAGGCTGCTAGTGTTGCTCTTCAGAAAAACCTCTGAGTGAGTTACTTGTTAACTCCTCAGAATGTATTGAGTCAAAGTGCTTAACTCCTCTGCTATACGGAAGTATTGACCTGGAGTTGGTGGATCTTCTCTGCTATACGGAAGTATTGACCTGAAGATTCACCGAGCATGCTCAAATGTTTATCTCCTCTGTTATACGTCGGTATAGACCTGGAGCTCTGAACTATTTGAGTTTCCCAAATAATAAGTCGCATTGTGTTCAAAAGAATCAATTGCTGACAAGCTCCACTCACAAAGAAAAGATGCAAAAATTGCACAAGTGTCAAAAGAAGCTAATGCATCGATCAATATTCAAAATTTGATCCTCGAAATTCAGGCAAAGTCAATCATATTGCTCTATAAACCTTGATGAACAGACAAGTTACTTTGCTGAATGTCTGTGAAACCAAGTCGCTTGAGTTTCTTCAAATCGAACCAAAACATGATAAGATCGTCACAGGTTGCTTGTTGAAAGGAACAAGGCATGGGTTTAAATGGACAAACATATTGACAATCTAGCGAAGTCTTTGTTTCTCCGGATGGTTGCTCGAAATGCATTATCTGATATCCTTCATGAAAATTTCTTTTATTATCCTTATTTTATGTTTGGGTTCTTGAGTCTTGTTGGTCGTGTGTACCTTATGGGATGTGTTCTCTTTGTCTAAAATATTTGTGATCTTGTCGGACTCGTCCTCTCATTTCCGAATCTTTAATTTTTAATTAAAAAAAAATCCAAAAAGATTTTATTTTCAAGTCTTCCATATTACGCTATTAAAATGTTATCATTTTCACATGCATTTCACGGGAAATGGCACACACAAACAAACACGGGTTCGTTTGTTTTCATACACAGATAAACACGGGTTTATTTTGTTTGATGAAATGATCTAATGAGAAATCTCGAGATTTTGTTTGTGACTGTGTTACAGATATTTGCTGCAAGTGATGGCCGATCATCAGTTGAGCAAAACATCCTACCAGAGAACCTGTTCCTCAAAGTTTGTAGAAGATACCGAGCTAGGAATCCTCCTCCTACATCTTCTGAAGCACTCAAGAAAAGATTGTTGGAAAGCCGTTCCAGATTTTACGAAAGGATTAAAAAAAGGGGGGGGAGTCTAACATTTTTACTTGTATTTTTGATCAAGTTTTCTCATCCCTTTGAGGTCGCTCTTGTGTCTTTTGAAAATTTCAATTTTGCACTACAATAGAAATTTTGGGGGAGTAAAATCTCAAATGAAGATGAACTGAAAATCATTAGTCCAAAATTATTCTCCTGTGTAAATATTTTGTCTTTTACAGGTTTTAGATATGTGTGGAAAGCACCTAAAGGAGGATATTGATTTTTGTTATGATGTGTCAATAGGCTCAGCCCGAATACAATTAGACAGCAATTCTGTGATCAAACTAAATTCAAAAAGAGCTCGGTGATGAGGAGTACTTTCACAGACATTTGGCCTGCACAAAGTAATAAGTTTTGACAAAAATAGGTTGAGAGCGTCAAATCTTTGCCTTGATTTCTCCAAATATCCCAAATCACCCTCACCCTAGCCCTGAATTGAGTTACTAGTATGCAAAACAAAACATTTTCAGCGAGTCCAAGTTAATACCTGCAAAGTCAATGTTAGCATAAAACACGTGCGGTTTCTTCCTTCCTATGACTTTCACTTCCAATGTACCCTTGGACGTCACCCTCATGTACTCGATCTCCGGTATATCAATCTTCACAAGGTTAGCATTATTAGCCTTCCTTAATAGGATTTTCTCAGTGGCAGCCCCAGTTACCTCGATCACAATCACAAACAATCTTCGATCTTCTTCTGCAACAGGATCTTTCAACTTTTCCATCTTGTAATTTCGGAGAAAGTCAATGTAAGATGGATGTATTAGTTTAAGCTCAAACGTAGTAAACAAGGTAATCATGTCCTGATCCCAATCATCCAAATTACGCACCAATTTCAGCTCATAAGTCTCCTGATTGTAAAACACTTTCAGAATGGGCTTTGTGGCTTGAGAACCTTCAATCGCCTTCAATCCTGGATCTGTGACTTTGTCAAAATATTCATCTGAAAATTCCTCCAAGTACATATCTCGCACAACCAACTTCTTCACTTTTCTCTTCTTCTTCATCTGTACATACTCACTGTCTTCTTGTTGTCCTCTAAACTCCAAAAATTTCGGCAAACGACGCATCCCAGCATCTAGTAACATCGCACATTTATCACCACGCTCAGCATGCGTGTGATTAATCAATCTCAGTTTGTGCAGTTCCTTCAAATCTTGCACATGCAGCTTGAATATACTTGAGTAGTAATGATAAACATCGCACAGACCATTAACTCTCTTTATAAAAAACGCATCAAACACTTCACATATTTCCAAGCAATAATTTTAACATTCTTGGATTTTTCCGGCACGATCATCGAATCTAATAATTCAGCAACAGATTGGCCCTTACTCAGCAGTGATCTGACGACATCACCTGCTGTGGCAGACTTATGCCATGATTCTCGTACATCCATCGGAATGTTATAAGATTTCATTTCGCTCGGAAACATGTCTATCAGCTCCTTCCTCTTCTTATGTGCATCAACTGGTAAAGCCATCAAAGGTATCTCTTTGGGTTCAAGCACTCTGAATCTCTTGGTCAACTCATAATACTGCGGATTGTGATAATCCAAGAAAAACATACGGTTATGCATTTTCTCAGTCTTCATAAAGCTCACCACTTGTCACAACCCCAACACGGCGGGCGGTCCCAGGTGCCCGGGGGTTTACACGCGTGTGACGAATGGATATCAAGAGCAACGCAGCGGCATCAACAACATACATACACACAGCTTAAAACATAAAGTTGTTCATACATTAAACTTCAAACTACAATTACATAGTTCTCAAAGTGACAAATGATTGTTTGATACATACCATCAACAACTAAAGCTAGTAACTACTCTAGGTCCAGAGCGTCTATCTTCTAAGCCCGCAAGCCCTCTACCTGCTCTAGCCTCAACAGTGCTTTCCTGCATCACACGACACCTAAGATGTGTACCAAAAAGTTTTAAAAGAAAGGGTCAGCTTACGCTGGTGAGTTCATAATAAAACATTTTACAAAACATTTCAAACATTCAACCAAATACTTGTAAAAAACCTTGATCAACGAGTTGCCAAGCTTCATTGATCAAAGAGTTACCACTAACTCCATCACTTACAAGCATTTCATAAACATACTAGCATCATCAGATAAATATACAAAGACAATACGATAAACCCCTCAACAACTCCGTCAGGCACGTCTGCGCTGGAGCAGAATATATGCATATACCCTTCACTGAATTTACCGCCCGTCACCCAATAACAGAAGTGGTAATGCCCGATATTTACCGTAGAATGCTAGCCAACCGTTCATAAACAACAGTTTAAGAACACAACCAATCCAAAAGAGTTTATACAAAAACTCACAATCATTTCCAACCAAAACAGGTTTAAGCATCACATCCAGTTTTGTAAAACATACGATCATTTCAAAACCAAAACAGTAACACAAGAGTTTGGATGTATGAACTCACCTCAACAAGATCACAACAAGCTCACAACAAGCTTCGTTCCTTGATCTAATCCCGATAATCAATCCAAATGACTATCTCCACAATCAACACAAATAGCTATACTGACAATCAACTTCAATAGCTATAATCCACCTATAACGCGATATCCCAACGTTATAAATAACGATTCCTAAGACTATGTAAGTCCTAGGGCATTACTAGCGAAGCATACGACTAGATACGAGTCGTTGCCACCTACACTTACCAAATCCCGAACCTCGGGAATCTAAACGAATCCTACAGAGATACGTTACCCTTTCACAACGGATATCATACCCCTAGGGTACGGATATTCAACCGCACCCTCCCCGGGTAATCTACCCGTTAGTTGCGGGTGTTTAATCCCGCAACTATTTCCCCTAGCGCGTCCCTTGTGCTATGCGGGTATCTTCACCCCGCATTCCCATCGGGTTCCCAACCCGATTCCCGTCCTAAACTAATCGAGAATGAAAGACCATTTACCTCGTCGATCACCGATCTTCAATCGCGCAACACCTTGATGATCACCGTTCTTCACTCGGACAGAACCTCGACGCACGCCAAGCGATCTACACGTGCCCGAAACTCGAAGCAGCGTTCCGACGCAGGGTACCGCACTCGAGGCGCGGTTTCGCAAGATAACTAGTGGTCTCTCTCTCTAAAACGTTCTAGAGAGAGAAAGGGAAGTGAGCAAGTGTGAAGGGGGGTTGCACCCCTTTAAATAGGCTGTTTTGGCTGTTCCAGGCGATACGCGCAGCCCACATGCACCATCTGCGCGTATAGCGTAAATGGTGAGTGGTTGCCTGCTATTTTCCACCCGACAGGTCCTACGCGATACGCGCAAGGGACTACCCTTTGATGCGTGGGGCGCCTAACCCCCAAAATCAGATTCCTCTCGTCGAAACACGTGGAATTCATATATTATGGGCTCCGTAACTCTTCTTCTAAGTCAAGATATGCTCGAAAGAAGTTTTCGGGCATTCCTCGGGTGTTTTCGCATTTCCCGCTTCGTTATAACTCCGATTTGAGTTCCGTTTTCGCCCACGTTCTTCATTTTAAGTCCTCTATCACCCCTAGGGTTTATCTCTATACATTAGGACTCTTTATTCAACGTTCTATTTACATGAACACCCGCCCATTATCGACATATACTTACGTCAAAATTTAGGGTTTTACACCACTATCTTCTTTAATGATTCTCGTTTCAATCTCTTCAGGGTCTTGTATGGATAGTTCCTCGAACTAAGCCATTCACGCATGTTTCTGACTGACATCTCCTCTGGATCTTGATGATACAGTTCTTCCCGAGGAAGATCATCAATATTCAGGCTCTCTTGCAGAGGCGTCCATTCACCCATTTCTACAACAAATTCTTTATCATCAGCCGTTACCTTGTCTTGAGCATTAAGACACTTCTCATACTCTTCATTGATTTGACTGACAGTAAGTCCATTCAAATACACTGGATTATATTTCATCTTCTCTAAATAGGCAAATCGTTCTGGAAGATCAGCAGGAATTTCATCGTCAGGATTAGCTTCAGGCTCAGAATCAGTAAAATCTATGTCATCCAAATCATCCAGTGCCTCTATCATCGGTGCAGTTTTAGTTTGAACCGGCTCAAACTGAAATGCTTCTTCAGTAACAACTTGCACATTCTCAGTTACTCCAACCACCTCTGGCACTTCACTCGCCACTACAGACTCAGATTGAATCGGCTCAATCTGAACTGTTTTATCAGTTTCAATATCCTTCATAGTCTCATCTACCTTTGCTACCTTAGATACTTCAGTTTCAATTACAGATTCAGATTGAATCGGCTCAATCTGAACTGTTTCTTCCATTCTAGCTTTCTTAGTAACTTCATCTTCTTTTACTATTTCAGGCACAGCATCCAATTTACGTTTTCCCTCAGCTTTGTCAAGATTGACAGTAGCAACAGCTTCATCGGGAATAGGACAGATTCTACAGTTGGTTCTATCACAGTCTTAGATCGTTGTGATCTAGTTTGATAGACTGCGACGTCCCTAGGAGTATCAGACACTCCAACTTCTTCATCAACAGTAAAATCTTTGTCTGATTCTGAACTCACAGCCTCCTCTTCTTTTATCCACTTTTCCAACACTTTCTTTTCTGCACGTAAAGTGTTGCACTCTGCCTGCAACTCTTCATAATCAGCCTTCAATTTTTCATGCTCATCTTTCAACTTTTCATGATCCTCATCTAATGACTTAAAAGTTTCTAAGTTCTTCTGATGAGTAGCCCAAAACTCTTCTAATCTCTTCTTCTTTCTTTCATTAGATGCTTTCAACTGTGCATTAGCATCTAAGAGTTTGGCTACCATCCTTTCTAAATGAAAAACTTTGTCTTCTTCTTCATTCAAATCAACATCAGATGCAACCTTAGGTGAAGACTCCTTTGGTTCATCTGTTGACCACAGGTAGGGTGGTACTTCACCTTGTTGTTACTAATATTTACGTTTATCTTGTAATAGTTTAGTCGTAATTCGTTTCCGCTGTAATAGTTAGTTTTAGCCTTATTTTGTATGTTTTGTGCAGGTCTTTGCGACACTGCATGCGACACTATAATGTCGCATGCAGCTTTTCTCTGCTTAGCGATCAGGCAGTGTCGCGTTTGCGACACTGCCTGCGACACCATGACCTGTATATATAGATATTTTAGGGCTTTTTGTACATAACTCATGGAACTTTATTGAATACATTCTCTCTTTGATACTGAGTTCGAACCTTATTGTGTGTTTGCAAGGAATTGGATCTATTATATCTTTGTTGCAATTGCTTAATTCATCTTCTTCTACTAATATTCTTAATTAATCATTTGTTAATGGGTCATAATGGTTTGTGTGAGTTTTGGTCACAAATCTCAACCAATTGATGCTAGATCTAGTGGTATCAACTGATTGTGATTAGATCTAAATCATATATAGCACGATTTACTGTTTTCATGGACCAACAATATGGTATCAGAGCCATTGTGCTCATGATTTGTGGTTTTTGAGGGTTTTTGAAAATATTCATATTTCATCAATTCTGGATCTGATCTTGTGTGAATTGATATGAAAATGGATTGAGATTTGCTTTCCTTTAGTGTTTGAATCAATCGAAATCAATAGATCTGTCATCATCATACAGATCTGTGATCTAGGTGTGATTTAGAGATATTTTTTTAGGGTTTTTGGACAAAAGATTTAATCAATCAAATTGGATCTTATTTGCTGTTATTATGGACTGAATTTGATTGGGGATTAGTTTATTTCGTATTGTTTTTCAATCGAAATCATCAGATTATCATTTGGATCTGATTGGTGTTTTCTGTGGAATTGGTTTTTTTTTTGTTTGCTTGGAGAAGAAGGAGTTCCTGTTCATCTTGCGACACTAGTGTTCATACTGCGACACTAGTGGAGTTTGCGACACTACCATTTTTTGTGTTGTTGATCGTTGTTTGGCTGACTTGTATACTTTGTGAACAAAAGTTCACGACATTGTCCACGAGATTGTGCTTGACACTGTGTACGACATTGTTCACGTCACTTTGCTCCACATTGTAGACGGTATTGCTCCGACATTGTGCCTATTGTACACCCGACATTAGCCTGAACGAAAGTTCAAACTGTGCGCTCACTTGCGACACTGACTTGTCTGCGACACTACTGTGTTTGCGACATTACTCTTCTGCGACACTGTAGTTCTTGCGACACTATTGTCTGATCAAAATGTCAATGTCTTTTACCCTAGCTGATCTGGAAAGTGGATCACCAAATAGACCACCGAAACTGATTAATGGAGATAACTTTGAAGATTGGAAGAGGAGGTTAAAAGCTTTTTATTTGTACACAGATCATACTCAATGGGATTCAATCGTAAAAGGTCCCCATGTTCCGGTAACAACTGTAGGAGAAGCAACTGTCATGAACACAAACCCTGAAACATTTAATGAACGTGACAAAAAACTTGTTGATCGTGATAACAAGGCTTTTGGGGCATTAACACTGTGTTTAAGCTCAGAAATATATAATCGTTTTGGAGATCAGAAAAATGCAAAGGATTTGTACGATGCTCTCTGTGAGTTCTATGATGGAAACATCGATCTACAAAAAGATAAGGGAGTTCAAGCACAAAAGGAGTTCAATTCTTTCATGGGACTGAGAAATGAGAAGATCACCGATCTCACAAATCGTTTTCTAACTGTCACAAGCAACTTGAAGAAATACGAGCAACTGACTACAGTAGAACAGATGACAAAATTGTTGGATTCACTTCCTCCGGAATGGAGTTTACAGGTCAGATTGCTGAAACAAGAGAAGATGTTTACCGAGTATAAGCTCATGGATGTTATTAACAAACTGAAATCTTTTGAGCTCGATATCATGAGAAGAGAATACAATCAGACTGTTTATCCACCAATACAGACTCAGAACGCTGCTTTACTCTCTTCTACATTTGATCATTCAACAAACAACTCTGGGACTCTCTCATACATCTCAGAAAGTGGTCCATCGGAACAAAAGAATGCTGGAAAGGAACCTGTCACATCTCAAGTTCCTAATGATATGATGGCCTTGTTTGGAATGTTTGTAAACAGTTATTAAGCTTTAATCGCAGGAGATGTCAAGGGAAAAGGGATTACAATGGAGGATATGTTGCAAGTTGACCCAGATGATCTTGAAGAAGCAGATATACAGTGGCAAATGGCTATGTTGACTGTGAGAGCAGGACGTTTCATGGAGAGAACTGGAAAAAGAAACTTTGGTAATCAAAATGCAAAGGTTGGGTTCGACAAATCTAAACTCTGATGCTTCAATTGCAAACAACTCGGACATTTCAAGAGAGATTGCCCATCACCAGTTGTGTTTGAACCACCATCCCCTACCACAAGAAATGTTGTTACTATGGAAAGAGGAAATACCAGTAACACAAGAGAAACTGCTTTACTGACAAACTTTGATTGGAGTGCTGAGATTGCAGAAGTTCAGGAAGAAATTAACCATGCTCTTGTTGTTGAGACCATTCCGAATGATGAAAGGAAATCTAAATCAACTATCAATCAGACAACTGAAGAAGACAAAAGTGAGAAAAGTGTGAAATTTGAGAAAGTTGGAAAGGAGACTGAAGACGAAAAGGAGGAAGAAAGGAAGAAAAATACACCTGTCTGCAACTGTGACAAAGCCCTAGCAACTGAAAAGGTCATCATGGGCCTTCCTTATGAGGTAATTCAGGACATGTGCTCATCAGCATGTCGCGTTCGTCTCTTTGCTGTATATAAAGCTAATCGTTTATTGTTAACAAACCAAGCCGAATTAACCACCATCAACTCTGATCTTAAAAAGAATGAAGCAAATTATTATGTAAAATTAAATGAGTCTTTGCAAGAAATAGATCATTTAAATAGAAAACTTCTTGAAAGGAATGTTGAGGTTAATCTGTTAGAGGAACGTGTCAAACTGGCTGAATTTGAAAGTAGTAAACTCCAATCTAAACTCGATAGATGGACCATTGCCGGAATGAAAAGAGAGGAGTTAAATCGTAGACAAAGAGGAGCCAGAATCAAAACTGGTATAGGATATGATGAGTCTTCTCATGTTTATCCTCCTCCGAGTACCTTTTGTTACTCTCCTATACCCAAACCCCATCCCACTAATGATTTAATTCCAGAAATACTAATAGTTTATTTGCAGGTTTAGAAGGGATAAATCATCAGGAGGTTCGAGAGGAGTACGGATATGGTGCAACCATTGGTCTGGGATGTTCTAGTTCAAGCAGTAGTTTTAATTCCAAGAAGTCTAGTTTAGACATGAGTGTTAATTCAGATGTTTTGTTGAAGGATTCTAGTATTTCAAACATTAAACCGTCTGTATTAAACACTAATTCTGTTATGTCTGTTTCTATTGAGTGTAATGATGAACATGTTTCTGATATTAAACCTATTGATGCATTGCATGAAAAGAATTGTTTTGTAAAGTTTGTCTCAACACCTATACCGACATTTGTACCTATTCGTATATCTAAACCCGTTGAGACAAACAATCCTATGATTGATACAGGTGACAAAGCTAGCACTTCAAAGGGTAAGACTAAAGAAATGTATGTTTCCTTTAGTGATTCAGACAATAACACGTCTGATTGTGATGAGGAAATTGTATGTGATCCCATTCCTGCAGTTAAGACCGAAAGGAAATGTTTGAAATCACATTGCTTTCGCTGTGGAAAAGATACTCATGTTGTCAAAAATTGTCCGGAACTGGGTCGAAAGGGTGTAACTAAGTCTAGCTTTTCAAATAGATTAAATAACTTTGTACATAATCATTTTTCTGTTTCTTTTTCTTTGTTTAAACCCACGTCTAACAAGGCATGGGTTCCTGTTTCTAATTAATTCTATTTTGTGTTTTTGTCAGGAACGTCCGAGGAGACCAAACAGTCTATGGCATGTAGATAGTGGATGTTCGCGACACATGACGGGTCTGAAAGATCTTCTTACTAGTTTTCGCATAATAAATGGTGGGTATGTGGCATTCGCTGGTGACAAGAAAGGTGGTAAAATGGTTGGACAAGGAGAAGTATCAAACGGTTCACTGACTCTGGAGAAAGTCAACTATGTTCCAGAATTACATTTCAATTTGCTGAGCGTCTCTCAAATTTGTGACAAGAATATTCCGGTCCTATTCAAAGCTGATGAATGTATATTTCTGAAACCGGATTTCTCTGTTCCAGAAGATTTGATCATGATGCGTGCCCCTCGAAAGAACGACACCTATCTACTCGACATGAATTCAAGGGAGTCTTCTTCAACTGTCACATGTTTACTATCTAAGGCTTCATCCTCCGAAGCATTCTTATGGCATAGAAAACTGGGTCATGTTAATTTTACCAATATTAACAAATTGGTGAAACATAATCTTGTTCGTGGCTTACCTATCAAAGATTTTTCTGTGATCGAAAAGTGTATGGCTTGTGCCAAAGGCAAACAACATAAAAAGTCACATAAGTCTAAATTGATAAATTCTATTTCTAACCCACTTGAATTGCTTCATGCAGATTTGTTTGGACCAATTAGTGTTAAAAGCATTGCTAAAAAATCCTATTGTTTGGTTGTGACTGACGATTTTTCCAGGTACTCATGGGTGAGCTTTCTAACAAACAAAGGAGAAACCGCAGGAGCTTTCAAGAGTTTGATACTGAAGATTGAAACCATCAGCGGAAAGAAAGTGAAGACGATCAGGAGCGATAATGGAACAGAATTCAGAAATCACATTTTTGACTCATTCTGTGAAGAGAAAGGGATTTTGAGGCAATACAGTGCTGCTCGAACACCTCAGCAAAATGGTGTGGCAGAACGAAAGAACCGAACTTTGATTGAAGCGGCAAGGACTATGTTGATTGAATCGAAACTTCCAATAATCTTCTGGGCTGAAGCTGTTAACTGTGCATCCTATGTGTTGAATAGGGTGTTAATCGTTAAAGACAAAATGAAAACATCATATGAACTGTTTCACAAAAGGAAACCTTTGATAGATTTCTTTAGACCATTTGGATGCTCTTGTACTTTGCTGAATACACAAGCTCAAACATCAAAATTTGGTGCTGTCTCTGATGAGTGCTTCTTCGTTGGATACTCTTCCTCTCAGAAAGCTTATCGGGTTTACAATAGGAGAACCAAGATCGTTCAAGAGTCATTTTATGTTGACTGGCAGGAATCTAATACGTGCGATACTGGTTCTGAACCCACCTGGTTTTATGATGCCACAACTGTGTTTAACTCATTTAATTTACCAGTGTTCCTTGAAGAAGATGAGATCATTCCCATTCACCTTGACCCTACACCAGATTCCATCATCCTCCCATCGTCCTCTACCTTCCCGCAACAACCATCATCTTTACCTGATATTGTTGTTCCTGCCGACTCTTTGCCATCATCCTCAACACCATCATCACCTGCTATTCATCCTCCAAGTTCTTCTGTCATCAATTCGATAAATGATTCCACTTCATCACCATCAAATGTCGTTACCACAAACTCTCTTTATAAGGAACTAAAGGATCATCCACATGACTTAGTCATTGGATCTATTTCAGATGGAGTTCGCACGCGTCACCAATCAGGTTTAATCAATGAGTGCTTGTTTTCATGCTTTTTGTCTCAGACGGTTCCAAAGAATATTAATATGGCATTGCAAGATCAAAGCTGGGTAGAATCAATGCAGCTTGAACTTCAACAGTTCAGAAAGCTCAAAGTTTGGGAGCTGGTGGATCTTCCACCAAACAAATATCCAATCGGGACGAGGTGGGTGTATAAAAACAAACCTGATGACAGAGGAGTTGTGGTTCGTAATAAATCTCGATTAGTTGTTCAGGGCTTCGCACAAGAAGAAGGCATCGATTATACTGACGTTTTTGCTCCTGTTGCTCGCATAGAAGCCATACGAATCTTTCTTTCACATGCTGCACACAAAAATTTCAAAGTTTATCAAATGGATGTAAAGTGCGCATTCTTGTATGGTGATATCGATGAAGAAATATATGTTTGCCAACCTCCTGGTTTTGAGGATCCGGATTTTCCTGACAAAGTTTACAAGTTGGACAAATCACTGTATGGTTTACACCAAGCTCCACGAATCTGGTATGAGACGTTGACACAATACTTGTTGAGCAAAGGATTTACTAGAGGAACGATTGATATGACACTGTTCAAGAAAGTGATCGATGATGATATTCTTCTAGTTCAAGTGTATGTAGATGATATCATTTTCGGTTCGTCAAATGACGACTTGTGCAGAGAATTTGAGGAGGTTATGAAGGAAAGATTTGAGATGAGCATGATGGGGGAGATGTGCTTCTTTCTCGGTTTACAGGTTGTACAAAAACCCGATGGAATTCTTATTCACCAGGAGAAATATATTCAGGAGATTATGGTCAAATTCAAGATGGACGATAGCTCTGCTGAACTATCTCCAAACACTGCACAGACATGTCTCACTCCTGACGAATCCGGGAAGTCCGTTGATGCACATCGTTATAGGTCAATGATTGGATCGTTAATGTACTTAACTGCAAGTCGTCCTGACATCGCTTTCGCTGTTGGATATTGTTCGAGGTATCAATCCAATCCAAAAGAGTCACATGAAAAAGCTGTGAAGCGTATATTTCGTTATCTAAAAGGAACTCCACGTCTCGGATTGTGGTATCCAAAAGGGGGAAGTTTTGATCTTCATGCTTTTACTGATAGTGACTATGGGGGATGCAAACTTGATCGAAAATCGGTTTCTGGTGGATGTCAGTATCTAGGGGAGTGTCTTGTTTCGTGGCAGAGCAAAAAACAGACCACCGTTTCTCTATCCACAGGCGAGGCTGAATACACGGCTGCATCCAGTTGCTGTTGTCAAGTCCTATGGATACAACATCAAATGATGGATTATGGCTTCAATTTCTTACATACCCCGATCTTCTGCGATAATGAGGCAGCCATTGGCATTACCAAGAATCCGGTTCATCATACCCGAACAAAGCACATTGAAACACGCATTCATGCCATCCGTGACGCACAGGAAAAAGGGTTTATCAATATCATATCAATCGATACCAAAAATCAAAAGGCTGATTTATTCACTAAAACGTTTGATAAACCTCGCTTTTATGAATTAATCAACATGCTTGGCCTGCTTTCTTTCTAATTTTCTTTGTTAAAAAAAAATAATAATAAAAAAAAAAAAAAATTTTTTGGGGGAAATATGAAAGAAAAATCCTTTTATTTTACTTTTATTTTCTAAATATTGTCGGCCTTTCTTTTGTGCTTGATCTCGCATGTTCTAATGTTAAAAATTTTCTGTTTTTTTTTTTTTAAAAACTGAAAGTTTTGGGGGAGAAATAAAATAAATTTAATGACAATGCCTCATTTCATGTAATATTGTTTGTTTCTTGCAGGATTCAGATATGGATATCAACGTCAGAAGGAGAAAGGAGATTTGTACTGATATGTCAGTAGGCTCAGCTTGAATACTATTAGACAGCAATTCTGTGATCCAACTAAATTCAATAAGAGCTCGGCTATAAGGATTATCTCCTTGACATGTTTGGCCTGCACAAAGTTACTAGTCCTTGTCAGAAATGGGTTGAGAGTGTCAAATCTTTACTTTGATTTTCCCTAAACATCCCAAATCACCCACACCCTAGCCCTGAATTGAGTTTCTAGTTAGCAAAACAAAATAAAAAGCTGCTAGTGTTGCTCTTCAGAAAAGCCTCTGAGTGAGTTACTCGCTAATTCCTCAGAACGTATTGAGTCAAAGTGCTTAACTCCTCTGCTATACGGAAGTATTGACCTGGAGTTGGTGGATCTTCTCTGCTATACGGAAGTATTGACCTGAAGATTCGCCGAGCATGCTCAAATGATTATCTCCTCTGTTATACGTCGGTATAGACCTGGAGCTCTAATCAGTTGAGTTTCCCAAATAATAAGTCGCAATGTGTTCAAATGAATCATTGTTGACACGCTCCACTCCCAAAAAAAAAATGCAAAAATGCAGAATGTCAAAAGTGGCTTATAAATTGATCAATATTCAATTTTTTGATTTATGAAATTCAAGCAAAGTCAATCATATTGCTCGATATACCCTGATGATAGGACAAGTTTCTTTACCAAGATGTCTGTGGGGACTGAGTTGCCTGTGTTTCTTCAAATCAAACCTAAAACATGATAAGACCATCACAGGTTGTTCGTCGAAAGGAATAAGGCATGGGTTTAAATGGACAAACATACTGTCAATCTTATGAAATCTCTGTATCTCCAGATGATTGCTTGATATCCATTTTTCTGTTTTCCTCGTGATTCATTCGGTGTTTCTGATTTGATTCATCTTTACGGACTCGTGTTTCGAAAGAATGTTCGTTTTATATCTATTTCATTTGTTTGGCCTGACACTATTTTTAAAGTATTTGTAAAATAAATGGTTTTGATTTCATTTTTTTTGAAAATTTATTTTAAATTTTATTGTTATTTTTGCTTGCGACACTATAGTGTCGGGTATGCGACACTATGATACATACGACACTATAGTGTCGATCATGCGACACTACGTCGTGTTTCATATTAACTGACTTGGATCAAACGGTCATATTTTCAAAATCTCTTTAACACGACTTTAACTAAGACCTGAAACCCTAATACACACATTCACTTCAAAATCCTTCATTTTTGGGCGTTTTTGTCGATTTTAAACGGTAAGTATTACTCTCCTTAATGTTTCAAACCTTCGTCTGTCTTGTATTGGCTTTTGGTTTTGATCTGATATGATTTTGGTGATTGTGACTGTTGGGTGTCCACTGTTCTTCTTGCGACACTAAATGTTCTTATTGCGACATTGAACGAAAGTTCAAACACTAGTCTGCGACACTACCAAGGTTATGCTGGCCGTGTTTTGTGGTAGTGTCGGAGGCTTGTTGGGCGGCGACATTGCAGTGTCGTTGTTAATGACCTGCGGCTGCGACACTACACTGTCGCTGCTTCTGCGACACTGGTAGGACACTACTGTGTCGCACATCTGCGACACTATTTTTATTTATTTTTTTTATTATTATCATTCTCCTTATTAATTTTCATTTGGTCACTTATCAATTTCCGTCTTATGTTTCAGGTATAGAAATGGATCCCGAGCCTCCGCAGCCAATGAAGTTTGACAAACGGTCAAATGTGGTCGCCTACCTCAACGATAGGGACCCGAAGTCAGTTGGTTTTCGCGATGCTATTTCCTGGTTAAAGGCGTCCCCTATTGCATATGCTGTGTCGAAGGAGGTAATCATTGATCAACAGCACATCCGAGATTTCTGGGAATCTGCCACATACAACCTCAACGCCAAACCTGCGGAGATTAGAGCAAGGGTTTCGGGGGAGGACATTATGCTCACTGTAAATTCCATTGCTCGAATGTTGAGAATGGAACGTGACGTTGGTTCACCAATGCTACTAAGTCTGGAAGACGTACACGAAGGTTTCCTGGAAATGGGGTATGAAGGTACTGAGTATTTAGAACGGAGGGAAATCAAGAAGACGTTTTTATCAAGGGAATGGAGATTTATTGCACATGTGATTATTGTATGCTTAGACCATCGGAAGGGTGGAACTGATGGTTTAAACTTCGAATGGGCTCGTGCAATGCTGAATCTTTGCAGGGGGGACAAAGCAAATATTCCTCAGATGATTTTTGAGTATATGATTGAAAATATCTCCGCTGAAAGGAAGGATAGATGGTTGCTTTATCCAAGATTTATTCAAATCTTTATCGATGAGCTGAAACCGGGTCTAAAGAAGTTAGGTGATCCTCTGATATTGACAAAGATGAATGTTAGAATCTTTGCTGACTGCTCCACTCCACGACATGATGTTTCGGGAAAGATAACTTATCTTTTCCGAAACATGTATACAGACGAAAGGTGGGACTATATAGAGAAGTTAAAAGTTTCAGAAGAAAAGCGTTTCGGTGAGCTGAGGGAGAAAATTAAGGAGGACATAAAGAAGAGGAAGAAGTTCGTTGGTAAAAGGACGGTTCCATTTGAAGAACAGATCGACGAGATTGAAGCAGAAATTGCTAAATCAAAAGGTAAGAAAAAGAGAAAGGTTGTTGATACTGCTGATACTGATGTCAGTATGAGAAAAGGAAAGGAACCAGAGGTGTCGGAGACGGTACCAAAAACATTCAAGACGGAGAAGAAAGGTTCTGCTGGGATTGACGAGGACGTGATTCGAGGAGTAAATACGTCGCTCGCAAATGAGCTAAGCATGATAAAAACAAAGTTGATGAATGCTGAAGAGAGGGAGAGGCATAGGGAGTCAGAAATGGATGATTTGAGAAGGATTGTTTTGGATCAACAAGTTCTTATCAAGAAGCTGTTAACAGAACTGAATGAGGTAAAGAAGGAGGTAAAAATTGGGAACGTAGAGACGGAGGATGAGATTAAGGAGATGGTAAACGTTGGAAAATACTCAACATTAAAGGAGATGGTACAAGTTGCTAAGAGCCGAAAGGAGTTTGCTGGTTTCAGCGGTGCTGGTGCAAGCTATATTGCCAAAGAAGCAGAAATTACTGATGATTTCTGTTTCGATGTTGACGCTGACTTAGCAGGAGATGAGGTTGTGGCTGAAGCAGGAAAGAAGACTGATATGAAGATTGTTGATGAAGAGGAGGAGGTGCAACTGGTGGATTACGACTCAGAACCAGAATATTATGAAACAGATGAGAAGGAGATGATATATGTGGCTCAGAGGAGTGGAGCCGAGGGTGACGTATTCGAATTAGACAAATCAGATTGGTTCAAGAAGGTTGATGAACCTGAATACGTCACTCCTCTATTTCAAAACATGGATGCCCCTGCCCCCAAAGACACAGACAACAAGATTTTTAGCTGGAAATACAATATGGAGCTACACAAATTCATGATTAAAAGAAGGGGAGGAGGGATCAGTTATATCAGTAACCGCAAACACTTCAAAACCCTTCCAAAATGGGATTTGAGGCGTTTGGCGGTTTTACCATTAATTAATGCAGATCAAAATGATCGTGCAAAGCTTTTGGAAGAAGAAATCCAGGCGGGATTGAAAGATAATTTTGTGAGTTTCGGGTATAACAAATTGGAGCGCAAACGTTCAAAGAAGGATTTGGATTGGGCTACTGGAAAAGGAAAGATTGTGTTGAAAATGAAGCCGATTAAGACTATGTTGAGGGTGAGAGTTCCAGATCCAAGCCCGTCAAGACTTATGGAGTTTGAAAAATGGTTTTACGACAATCAAACAGGGGAGGCGGTGATTAGAGTAAAAGATGGATCTGAATGGAGAATATTTGATCCGATGGAGGTGTTCGGTTTCTCAGACGACGATTTGAAGATTTTATGCGAAAATTCGATTAGAGCTGGAGCCGGAGCTGATACCAGAAAGGAAGCGGCACTGTTCGAGAGAGTCGCAAATAGAGCTCGGGGAATCAGAGCAGAAGTAAAGGAGCTTACAGAAAGGATTCAAAAACAAGCAGCGCTTAATGAAGATGTTCGTGAGTTGACACAAATGTTTGGAGCAGCAAAAGCTGGAGCTGAAGAAGGAGACCCAACAGGTGAAGTACCTCCCTAGGGGGAGTATTGTTGACCACAGGTAGGGTGGTACTTCACCTTGTTGTTACTAGTATTTACGTTTATCTTGTAATAGTTTAGTCGTAATTCGTTTCCGCTGTAATAGTTAGTTTTAGCCTTATTTTGTATGTTTTGTGCAGGTCTTTGCGACACTGCATGCGACACTATAATGTCGCATGCAGCTTGTCTCTGCTTAGCGATCAGGCAGTGTCGCGTTTGCGACACTGCCTGCGACACTATGACCTGTATATATAGATATTTTAGGGCTTTTTGTACATAACTCATGGAACTTTATTGAATACATTCTCTCTTTGATACTGAGTTCGAACCTTATTGTGTGTTTGCAAGGAATTGGATCTATTATATCTTTGTTGCAATTGCATAATTCATCTTCTTCTACTAATATTCTTAATTAATCATTTGTTAATGGGTCATAATGGTTTGTGTGAGTTTTGGTCACAAATCTCAACCAATTGATGCTAGATCTAGTGGTATCAACTGATTGTGATTAGATCTAAATCATATATAGCACGATTTACTGTTTTCATGGACCAACATCATCAATATTTTCAGCTGCTTTGGAGGATGTGGCAATATCAACTGGTGCAGTAACTATCATACAGTCCTCAGTATCATCGACTGTCTGTGCCACAGTTTCCACTTCAGCTGCAACTTCTTGAGCAATTTGAACAATGTCCACTAACTCAGGCACATTTACATCTTCAATTATACTCGGTTCCTCCACAACAATAGGATTCAACCACAGGTTTTGATCTTCGTGATCTAACATACTGCACTGTGATCTCCTTAGGAACTTCAACAACAATCTCTTCTACTACTTTCTCAACCTCAACAGGTTCATCAGTCACCATCGGTTCTATAACCTCAACATTCTCTGTCTCCATCTCAGTTGGTTCATCAGCCTCAACATTTTCTGTCTCCTTAGTATCTGATTCAGCATCATCATCATTTCCATCATTCCCACTATCATTATCACTACTATCATCACTTTCACTATCATCCTCCTCAGATTCATCATCCTCTTCTTCTTCTTCGTTCTCATTATCATCTTCCTCTTCTGGATGTCGAGCAAAGTACTCATCATCATCCAATAAATTGTCAGGCACCTCATCAACTAAATTTGATGGATTAGCAATCTCTCCATGTGATATATGATGATATACCACTTCAATATCTTCATCATTGTTTGATATATCTCTCATATACTCAAACATTTCAACATTTTCTACACTGCCTATACTCTTCTTCCTATATGATAGATTGTTCATGTCCTCAGTGTATAAAATTCCTCCAGCAAAACCTTCTTCTCTGATGATAGGATAAGCAACATTGATCATGAGTTGCAAGAATCTCGGATACATGAGAAAATTGAACCTTTTGCCTTTCACAAGATTGAATACAAACCCTTTCATAATCCACTTCGACATGTTAAAAGGCTTGTTTTCAGCAATAGCAACAATTGGGGATGCAATGTCAGAAGGGAAGTTATCAAACCCAGCACTCCTTCTGGACATTCATTGTTGTATCACATAACAGAGCAATTTCCACTTCTTCCCAAGTCTGGCTCTAACAAACTGTTGCTTAGGAAATATGGGAGGATGACCCATATTAATGAAACAAGCTTGACATTCAGCAGTTGTTAACTCATCATTTGCACCAACCTCATCATCATCTATCCTCAAGGCTGTTCTGATAGCTTCTTCAGATACAGCCAATTGTAACTCTCTGGTGATATTTCCTCTAACCACTATCATACCATCTTCCATAGTTACAACCTCAGCTGTTCTCCAAAAACTCTTGATGAGTCTAGCATATATCACAGGCTTTGCACACATAGCATACATATACTTGGTTCTTCTGATAAATCTGATCATATCTCTATACCCCTCTGTTTCTGGTATAGATTCATCCAGACATGCAACCAGATTGTGCTTAGGCTCAAACTTAAGATTCTCCATCTGTTTGACAAAGACAAGACACATGAGTTAGATTTTTCTCTTCATAAATAACAAATTTGCATAAGTATTTAAACAAAAAGTTACAATGTAAAACAATCACATAATCATTTTAACACCTAAGTTGATCTAACAATCTGATTTTCATCATTTTGTTTAATAAAAAAAAACTTAGTGAATCAATGAACACACAATGTTTAACACTTAACAGTTTAATCACTTAATAACACAAATCTGAAATTTGTATGATGAAGTTTGTTTAACATGTTTTAGCTCAGTTTTAACTTTGATTTGTCACTTAACAACACACATTTCATCAATTTGGTGTTAAACCTTAAGATCATTCAAACTGTCATCAATGGCGGTTCGACAGTTATGAAGAAATTTTAGTTGATTCAGTTGATTTTAAACAATTTGATGCAAATTAATGATTCATTGTTGATGATCGGCAGTTTTTACACCTAGAACAACATTCGATTTTAGTTTTAACACACAAAATCAAAGTGTCGATTCATTAGTCTAAACACTGTTCATCATCATTTTTCGTTTTAACGATCATTTAGCAGGTTTATCATGATCGAATCATGTTCAATATACCTTATTCAATCAATATAACTTGTTATAGAACAATCGATTGAATATGATAATCAACGGTTGAAGGTACATGGGATTTTGCTTGAAAGTGTGAGTGAAAAATGATAAGTGTTGTGAAAAAGCGGGTATTTATATGGTTGAAAAATTAGGTCAAACTTAATGGGACGGGTAAACAATTGGGACGGGTAAACAATTCTGGCCCAATAAGCCTGGACGGGTCATGCACTGTTGTTAGGGCTATTTCCAGTTTAAGATTTACTTTGTACTTGTTTTATATACTTTTTTATAGCTTAGGGTTTATTTTGTTGTTTTCCCTAAAATGTATTTGTTGCATAAAGCATGTAGTGAGAGAATGTTTAGGAGAGAGTCTGATTCACATATTCACGTTAGAGAGAGAACTAAGTGTGTGTGATTATTTTCTCCTACATTTGTACTGCAGATTTGCTTTGATCATCAATACAAGAGAATTATTTAGTAATGAATTGTGTTGCTGATTGAACTATTTTGTTTGTACGAATCATTCTGATCATTTTGTGCAATATCGATCCAATTGAACCTATCAATTGGTATCAGAGCTATTGGTATTGTGTTCTTCGCTATTCATCAAGCAAAACACTACAATATTGCTCAAAAATCATGATCTGAATGAATTGTTGCTGTTTTTAGTTGTGATTTATCATCGCAATCACTCCTAATTCACAACGATTGTGCAAATTTCATCAGATTATCATCAGATCTGAGGAATTAAGAAGATTGAAAAAGTTACTGTTCGATCGAATTTTGCTCAAATTCATCAAAATTTTATCATGTTTTGGATTGATTGAGATTAGGGATTGATTATCGGACTATTTCACTGATTGTGTGTGATTTTTGAAGAAATTGGACAAGTGTTTGATAAACTCAGAAAAATTCTCATGATGAAGATGATGAACAGTATGAACATGGTTGAAGATTAACTTGCCGAGTGATAAAATTGACTTAGACAAATTCCTTTGGACTTAGATTTGTGAACAAATATGCCCTGTAAAGGATTTTGTGCTAGACGGGTAAAGAATTTGACGAGAAAAAGGTGTACTGTTCAGCCGGATCAAGTACTGTTGTGCCGGGTGATACACTGTTACGCCGGGTGATTAACAAATTCAGCTGGGTGATCAACAACTGTGTAGCCGGGTAAACATTTACTTTGTCAAGTGATCAACTGTTCAGCCGGGTAAAGCCTTTCTGCCGTGTCAAGATTCCAAGCCGGGTCAAGGTTTATTGCCGTGTGAAGTTAACTGTGCAGCCGGGTAACTGTTCTGCCGGGTAAAGAATCCAAGACTTACAACTGTTGAGCCGTGTGACTGTTTAGACGGGTGAAGACTTTTCTCTGCCGGGTAAAGAACGAAAGCTACTGTTCAGCCGGGTGAAGAAGAATTTTTCACTGTTCAGCCGTGTGACTCATTTTAATTGTTTTAATCTTTGTTTTCTTATTTCATCATTAATTACTTGTCTTTATTTTAGTAGTTTAACTATTTCTCTTCAAAAACCAACAAAAAACCAAAAATATTTTCTTTAAAATCATTTAAAATGGCACCTAATGATGATTCTGATAACCGTGTTCCTAGACTTGTTAACCGTGCAGATTTCAAGAATTGGACTTTTAGACTGAAGCATCATCTTTGCTCAATAGACAATGATCTTTGGAAGTCAATTGATAAGGGTCCTCACATACCTACACAGACTGCTCCGGATAGTGCAAGTACCTACACCAAAGACTCTTCTGAACCTTATCCAGAAGATAATTTATCAGCTGAAGATTTAAGGAAAGTGAAGAATGATAGCAAAGCCTATTCTTTGATGTGTTAAGGGTTGCCACTACAAGTTCTGTCGAGGTTGGATACTTATCAGACGGGTTATACAATGTTCAAAGCCTTGAAGTCAATATGTGAAGGAGGTGAAAAACTCAGAAGTCTCAAGAAACAAAGGCTGAAGAGACAATTGGAGTTATTTGAACATATTGCTGGAGAATCTGTGCACCAGATGATGAATAGGTTTGTTCATCTGACTACTGAAATGACCAATGTTGGTGCAAAAACAGATCTTCAAGATCTGAATGACAGATTATTATGTGCTCTTCCATCATCGTGGAAACAAACAGTGACACTGTTGAAGCATACTGAAAAGTTTCCAATGGATTTGGATCTGCTCATTTCAAAAATTGAGGAAGTTGAGATTGATGAAAGTTCTAGAAACACTGATAAAACTGGTTCAAATGCTCAGTACAAGTACATTGTGAATCCTGCTAATACTGTGGAAAATGCCTTTCTTGCACAAGATGCAACTAAGTTTGAAGATGAGGGTGATTTATTTGTTGGAGCAAGTTTTTATACTGATTCGTCGTATATTCCAAATTCACCAACTTATTCTCAACCTCAATCTCCACCAAGAGCTCAAGTTCAAAATCATCAAGCAGAAAATCAAAGTTCAAATGTTCAAGCAAAAGTAAAAGATGTGATGAACATCTTGTTCCAAGATGACGAGACAAAAACTGCCTTTACTGCTTTCATGGCAAGTTTTCAAGCTTATCAAGGAAGTCATTTGTCTCAGATGGATGTTGTTCTTCAAGATCTTTTTGAAATGGATCCTGATGACGTTGAGGAAATGGATTTGAATTGGCAAATGGTAATGGTTGCATATCGAACACAGAAACATGCATATGTTAACCGAAGTTTCAAGCCACATGCAAACAAGACAGTTGGTTTTGACAAATCGAAGGCCAGATGTTTTAACTGTAACTGTTATGGTCATTTTTCAAGGGAATGCAAAGCTCCTAAGAATCAGAATTACAATGATCAAGCGAGTTCCAGTGGACAGAATCAAGGTCAAGGTCAAAGCTCGCAACAGTCTTCAAGCTATCAACATAGAAATCAACGTTTCATGCAGAAACCATATCAAAGTCTTCCCATGCCAAAACTGGAAGATGAAGGAAAGAAGCCAGAAGATCAGAGCAAAGCACTGGTAGTAAGTGTGAAAGATGGATATGATTGGAGTGCTTATGCAGAACAGTTTACATCTGATCTTACATCCAGTCTGGCATTAGTTTGTGAAATTGAGGAAGATTGGTCTGAAGAAGGGGATGGTAAAGTGTCGGATGCTGTGAGTGAAGATTCTAAAGAATATGACTGGAGTGCAAAATCAAACCCGGTTGAAGGATCTAAAACTGAATTTGCGTTGATGGCTACATCCAGTGAGTTCTCATCATCCACCGAACAACCAAAGGTTAGTACTGATTTACCCCCTAACTATGTTCCTTTGCCTATTGATGTGAAAGGAAGGTTATGTTCTGAACAATGCATTCAACAAGTAGAACATTATCGAACTCATTCATTTAAAATTGGTGATAACTTAAGCAAACATGAGAAAATTCATGAAAAACTTAAAATTGATCACAAAATTGCTGATGAGAAGATTTTGTCACTTAAAGAATCATGGAACAAAACCTTAAAGGAATTGGAACTGGTAACAAAACAACTTGAAGAAATGACAAAGAACTTTGAACAAGAAAAAGTTGCTCATGCTGTCATACAAGTTGAATTAACAAAAGTTAAAAGTTGTAAGAACATGGTAAAACAACTTGTAAGTGAAAGAGGTAACAAAACCAAACTAGGATTAGGTTTCACTCATGAACCAATGCCTAATTCAATCACACAAACGTTACCTGAAAACTTCAATGAATTTGATCATTCACCTGAAAATGAACGAAAATTTAAAGAATTTCAAAGAAGAAAATCCGAATCCGAAGGATCTGAGGTGTTGATTGAAAGTTTGAAAGAAGAAGATGGCGTGACAACTGAAGCTGATGATGAAGCTAGCAACAAATCAGAACCTGTTCTGATTCAACTTGTTGAATATCCTGAACTGAATCCGAAGCAGGAAGTGAAGGAAGAAGCTGAATTTTCAGGATACAATGATCCTGAATACATCAAGTGGAAGAATGAACAGAAAGCGAAAGTTGCTGATCAACTGATCAAGAAGCAAGAGGTGAAGCAGACTGAAGGTTCAAAAGGAAAGGTGCAGAAATTGAAATTATCAATCAATCAATCTGAAATGAAACAGTCAAAAGGTAAAATTGTCATAAAATCGAATGACAACACCAAAGCTCAAACTGTTAAAACTGAAAATGTTAAACCTGTCAAGAAGAAAGTGACAAAAGGTAAAACAATTAAGTTTGTGTCTGCAGGAATGTTTGATTTAAACGGATCTTATGGTAAACCAATCAATTCTCCAATCAAATCTAACTCTGGTCTGAAAACAGGTTCAGGTCCTAAGTCTTCCGCTGTCAATGATAAAAGAATTGAATCAAAGAAGGTAACCAAACAAGATGTGTTAAAATCGAACCAAGTTCCCAAGCAAGCAAAATCACAATCAAAATCTCCACAAAAGAACGTTAATCTAAAACCGAACAAAATTGATAATGAATCACGAGTTGGTTCAACATCAAAAGTTAACAATCGGCTCTTTAGGATTAGCAAGAAACACTGTGAGATTTGTGATCATTATAATCATGTTACTGCTGAATGTTTCTTTAATAGGTACTGCAGTTACTGTGACAAAAGAAATCATTCTTCAGAGGAATGTTTTTATAACAAACTTTGTGATATTTGTGAAAGAAGAAACCATGACACAAAGGATTGTTTCTTTCGAAAGACCTCAACAAGAGAAATGACACCATTTCCAAATTTTCAAAGAAATCAATCATTTGGTTTTCAAAATGTGAATCAAAATCATTCTCCTGTTTTGAGAAATTTCAATCGAAACAATTCTGTTTCTAATAACTTTTCATCAAGAAATGTGCAGGTTAACAGTTTTAAACCGAGAGCTTTGATGGTAAGAAACCAGAAATTTGAAAATAACCTTGATCCTAAGTTAGAGGAAAGGTTTATTGCTTTGAGAAGAAAGCAATCGATTCAAGCCAATGGGCGAAACAGTTTTCAAAATCTCTCAAATGAAACAAGTTTTCAAAATCTACATTATCAACAAGTTACTGTTACAGATAGATTCGGAAAACCCAAGACCATGTGGGCCTGGGTTGACCAAACTAACTAAGTAATAGTTGAAATGCAGGTACGCCCTAGAAGACCTATCAACTCATGGTTTGTTGACAGTGGTTATAGCCGGCATATGACAGGCAACCATGCCTTGCTTCAAGACTTTAAGCTGAAGAATGGTACACATGTTGCATTTGGAGGAGATGCTGGTGGTAAAATAACTGGAGAAGGAACTGTGTCAAATGGGGTCATTAGTTTTGATAAAGTCAACTATTGTGCACAGTTGAACTTTAATTCGCTAAGTGTATCTCAAATTTGTGACAAATCCTATTCAACTTTATTTGATGATTCTTTCTGTTATATACTCAAACCAGGTTTTTAAGATTGACAATGAATGGGTGGTGGTTAAAGCTCCAAGAGATCGTGATGTATACAAGCTTGATATGTCACAGATTGATGCTGAAACCAAAACTACTTGTCTCATTACACATGCTTCAAATGATGAGAGTCAACTTTGGCATAGACGGCTGGGCCATTCAAACTTCAGAAACATGAATCGACTGGTAACAGGAAATCACGCTGTAGGAATACCATCGAAGAAGTTCTCTACAACTGATCTCTGTCCAGCATGTTTGAAAGGAAAACAGCACCGAATGTCTTTTAAGTCCAAGCCAAAAAACTCCATTTCAAAACCCTTGCAGATGCTACATATGGATCTTTTCGGACCAACAAATGTTCAAAGCATCGGAAAGAAGTCTTATTGTTTTGTCATTATTGACGATTTCACTAGATTTTCTTGGGTTTATTTCTTGCATGTTAAATCTGAAACTGCTGAGTTGTTAAAAGAATTTATTGTCAAAGTTGAAAATCAGTTGGATTGTAAAGTAAAAATATTGAGAAGTGATAATGGAACAGAGTTTAAGAACACTAATGTTGATGTGTTTTTTGCAGAAAAAGGAATTGCTAGACAATTTAGTGCTCCAAGAACGCCTCAACAAAACGGGGTTGCGGAACGGAAAAATCGGACACTAATTGAAGCAGCAAGATCCATGCTCGCAGATGCCAAAATCCCTATCACGTTCTGGGACGAAGCTATTGCTACTGCATGTTTTGTACAAAACAGAACATTACTGGTTCAGGATAAACAGAAAACATCTTATGAGTTGTTATTTGGAAGAAAAACGAATATTTCTTACTTGAAAGCATTTGGTTGTCCTGTATCGATTCTAAATTTAAGTGATCATCTCGGGAAATTTGAGTCAAAATCTGACGATGGATTTTTTCTTGGTTATTCGTCTGTTTCTAAAGCTTATCGGGTTTTTAATAGCAAAACAAATACTGTTATTGAAACTATTAACGTAAAGTTTTTAGAAAATTCGTTTCCGTTAGTAGCTCATGGTCCCGAATGGTTATTTGATTTAGATTCGTTATCAAAATCTTTCAATTCTAACTTATTTGATTTTTCAGGAAAAACGAGTAAAGAATCAAGCGACTTGGGATGTTTTAGTGACGATTCTGATAATGACGATGATAGCAATCTCAACTCTGAGTATCCATTCATGTCATTTCATAATCCTGATCATGTCAAATCCAGTCAAGCTGCGGGTCCTTCTGGTTCTCAAGAAGATCAAGAATCAAATATTCTTGGTGATGGTGTTAATACGCAAAGTTCTCCTAATGATGGTGGATCTGTTCAGAATCAACTATCATCAGATCCGAATGTTGAAGTTGTTCCAGATTCATTTGACTACTTCATCAATTCACCGGATCAAGTTCCTAATTTCACTCCGCATACTTCTACCATTTTACAAGATCTACCGAATCTGAATCAGTCTAATCTGGAGACGCAAGTTCAAGGTGAAGTCATACCAACTCATCGAATACACAAGAAACATCCTGTCTCTCAGATTATTGGGCCGTTGAATCAGAGAACTACAAGAAGTCAGACTGAGCAAGCAAATGTTTGTCTTTATTCATGTTTTCTTTCTCAAGTGGTGCCAAAGAACATTTCAGAAGCGTTGCAAGATAATAGTTGGATTGAAGCCATGCAAGAGGAGTTACTTCAATTTCGCAAACAAGAAGTTTGGAAATTAGTGGACTTACCTGAAGGAGAAAATGCGATTGGTACAAGATGGTTATACAAGAACGAGCCAGATGAACGTGGCATTGTTGTGAGAAATAAGGCGAGACTTATTGCACAAGGTTACACTCAAGAAGAAGGTATTGACTATGAAGAAGTGTTTGCTCCGGTCGCTCGACTTGAAGCTATTCGCGTTTTTCTAGCTTATGCCTCTTTCATGAAGTTTAAAGTGTTTCAAATGGATGTTAAAGGCGCTTTTCTGTACGGACCAATTACCGATGATGTTTATGTCAGACAACCTCCGGGTTTTGAAGATCCTGATTATCCACATCGTGTATACATATTGAGTAAAGCTTTGTATGGTCTACATCAAGCTCCAAGGATTTGGTACGAGAAGTTATCTAAACATTTGCTAGAACATGGGTTTACAAGAGGTCAGATTGATCCAACTTTATTTATGAAGCGGGAAAATGAAGATCTTTTATGTGTTCAAGTGTATGTGGATGATATCATCTTTGGATCAACCAGTGCGTCCATGTGCAAAGAGTTTGAAGAAATCATGAAGTCAAGATTTCAGATGAGTTCGATGGGGGAGATTAATTTCTGATGTGTGGCTAACACATCATGGTTTTGTAAATCGTTTTCGTCTAAATTTCTAGTTTAATGCTTGTGTTTCGCTTAATTTTTATATGTTTATTGAATGACACATGAATCTAAATTATATGTGTGTTATGTAGGTGTTTTGGTGCTTAAAAATGTGCAAATGATCTAAAGGATTGAAGTGAAGCACAAGAGAAGACTTGGAGTTAGAAGGCAAGAAAGAAAAAAAAAAGTTTCTGGTTGGAGGCCTTCTAGGCGATACGCGCAGGACAGGGGTCTATGATGCGCGTATCTCCTAGCACAGTATTACGGGATTTTTTTAGGGTTTTGCTATTTAAACACATTATAAACCCTAGTCGTGGGGAGTTCTTTCTAGCCGTTTTAGAGCATAAAGAAAGGAGATTTTTGGTGATTCAAGGAGGTTGGAAGCAAGAGGTTGAAGCTTGGATCATCGAGACGCTAAACGATCGTTGTTTCGGGTTTTAATCCTCTTGAACTCTTGTTTTAATTAACTTTTGATCATGTTTGCTTTAAACTCAGAATGTTTTGATGTTTTTGATATGATCATGAGTAGCTAAACTAGTATTACTACCTAGATGATGAACGGTTATTGATTGTGGAATTGGTTTCGGTTGTTTTTATGTGATGTTTTGAATTCTAGCATAAATTGCATGTTCTTGGTATGTTGAATGTGTATGGTTGTTAAAGTATTGATTTTTATTGTTTTACTAGTTCTTACTTGAATTGAGTGGTTGATGTGATCATATTGATTCTCGTAGCTAAGTCATTGACCTTGTGTTATTGATTTGTGTAATGAATTGCTAGACGTAGTGATCATTAGGATTGGTAAAACTTGAATTGAAACTTTAATGACCTACTTAACTTAGCTTGAAAAAGTAAGTTAGACAATTAATCTTGATAGTTAAACAATTAGGGTTTGAACGGTCCGAGAGGAGGTGTCACACCCCGACCGATGGCGGAATCATCGAGACGGACGTAAGTGAATAGATTGCTCGTAGCTCATGGTACTAAAATGATTAAATAATATTAAATCCAATATTCAGTTAACAAGTACATTAATCACAGAGACAATTAATCAAAACATAATAGATAACTTTTTATTAAACTAGGTCCATGGATCCTATGTGAGAAGCATCTTGAGATATTCGACTACGCTGTAACACCTGAAATCATGTGAAAATAGTATTTGTCAGCTAACGAATTAGCTGGTGAGTAAACACAGGTTTGCATACATACGTATATATATATATATATATATATATATATATATATATATATATATATATATATATATATATATATATATATAATGATTTAAAATGATTGAAATGATTAAAATGAATAAAATGATTCAATTCCATGTCATGCTAATACCTATCATGCAAAAAGTGTATCACATCCGATAAATCGAGTGCACAATCAAACCTAGATGACTGCAGCCACTTAATCACACAGATTAAGCCGTAATGAGCAAAAGCATATGTGGGTTACAATCACCACTCGAATGCCATATGGGGTGGGCTTGTCAGGCCAAATAGTACTATTATTGATAACCGTTGGTTTGAATAAATTAATGATTGTGCTAGAATAAATGTTTATCAACCTATGAAACACGTATTTGCAAGTAATAACACACATGAATTGAATTGAATATAATGAATCATATGAATAAAATAATGAATAAAATGATAAAAACATGATTTATAGGTAACATGATTTCACCCCAAAACATAAAATAGAAGAAAGGGGCTATGAATACTCACATGGTAATTAACTGATGAATTAATATATAACGACTTGAGATAAGGCACCAAGAACCTCCTTAATGATGACCTAAGGAATGGTGACTTACGTAAGGATAATAATCCAAAGATGATTTGAGAAACTAGGGTTCTATTAGGAATTTGGGTTTTAAATTTAAAATGGATTTATGTAAATGTATTCCATAGTTTGTTTAAATAAGTATTACTTTAACAATGACCGAAGGTATAATAGTAATTTAAATAAATAATCATAAGTGATAAATACTAATTAATTACATAGGATGTATAATGACTAGTTTATTAAATGAATACTTAACGATAATTAGATTAATAAGAATTCAAGTAAGGGAAATAAATGACAATACTAAACTAGTATAGTTATATAAGATAGTTAATTTAAAGATAAATTAATTAATAATATTAGTGTAGTTATAGATAATTACCATTAAGAAATATCAACCTACAATATTTATGGATTCAAAATATATAAAATTCATAAATTAGTTAAACGTTTTGACTCTTATAATCTTTAAACGTATCACATATTTATTATTTATAAAATAATGTCCTTAAACTTTTATTATAAAAATAATAACTTTGTAAGTGCATATATATTTTGGTCTATATAGTCCTTGTTTGGAAAAACATTTAATGAAACCAACTTTGCAATAATATACGTAAGTTGATAAATAATTAAACGAATTTAAGGTTATATTAATGAATAATATCAATAATTAAAAAGAATAGTGATAAATTGTGTAAAAATCTACTTATGCATCCAAGGGTATCAAACACAAACTCGTAAATAAACCATTAGAGCAGGAAAATATTTACTGGTTTTATACCAAAACAAAAAGAATGAATTTAATACTTCTCAAAACCCAAATTCCATTACAAACCCTAGAATCTAATTCCCTAAGTTGATCAAGATAACGCATCTCTAATTGAAATTGAGTAGAGGGGTAATGATTTGCGGGCTATAACGAGTTCAAGGACGTATTTAATTACCTCAATGGAAGTCGAATTGACGTCGACCGAGTTATAAGCCAAGGCGAAGAACACCGAGATCAATGAATGCGTCTGTGTGTGTTGAAAGTGAAATTGAAGGTTCTGAGAGTTCAACAGAATGTAGGCGAGTGTTTTGAATGATAAATATAGGATTGAATCGAGTTTAAAGGATCGAAACGAGTTCGAGATACGTTCGGGTTATAGATGAGCATAATACAACTGAAATCTCGTGATTGACATTAATCTAACTTGATATTCTAGTTTTAACAGATTATAAGATCACTTAGATAAAGTTAATTTGAATTTAGTTCATGAACATGCAGGATTGATTTTTCAAATCGCCGAGAATGGCGGGTTTGGATTGAAATTGATATTAGGTTGAGAAAACTCAATCTTTTTAACGTTTTGAGTTCGAATGTTGTTCGTAAGTGATAAAAACGGTTCACACGGCTTAAAATAACTCGGTTCGTTGTGTTTTGACCCTCGCTGGAGTTGCCGGAGTCTCGCCGGAACTGGTGACCGGAAACACGGGAGTGGGGGAGGGGTCATGGGTTGGTTTTTAAAGTAATTTACACTTTTAGTCCTTCCAGTTTGAGTTGTATGCTAAGTATGGTTAAAAGGTTTTAATATAAGTTTCATGATTTACATATTAACCCCTTATAGTTAGTTTGTTAATTAAAACACTAACTTAACTAACCAAGTTAACCGTTGAACTTTATATTTTATAAAATCAACTTATATGTTATAAATTTAATTTAACGAGAAAAAAAAATGAATAATATATATATATATTTCATTATAACTTACGAAATATAAATTTGATACCGAAACGGGTCGGGTTTAGATTTGAATCGGGTTCGGTTCGAGGCAAATGTTACAGTCACCCCTCCTTTAGGAAATTTCGTCCCGAAATTTGATTAACATTAGTTTTGATAAGGGTTGTAATTGATCGTATAGATATTTGGTATACAAGGATAAATGTATTGTAACTTATGTCCAAAGACATACGCATGTCCCATATGTTGTTTTAGGACTTAGTGAGGTAATTTGTTAGGGATTAAGTTCTTCGATTCATTTAAATCTTGGATTGTCTAGTATTTAATATAGTTCGAGTTATATGGAGTTCGGATGAGCTTAGTTGAATAAAAGCTCGAATAATGATTGATTGATACTCAAGATTGTAATGGAATAGGATTTAACATAGTTAATAGTTAACGTTAGAGTTTAACTCGTGTGACCAACGATAAATGGATAAAGTGACTAAGAATAAAAGGGATAAGTAATTTAAGGGACTAGATGCGGTTATAAAATGAGTAAATAAATGCGGTTAATAAAACCAGTAAAGTGAATAGTCACGGTTAATGAAACGAATAAATGATGTAAGTGAACAAATATTGGTAATAAAATGAATAAATGATCAAAATGAATATATCTGGCACAACTCCTAAGGTTGTCCATGATGATGCATTTTCCATCAGAGATGTACTAATGTTATCTAGCTCCCTCGAGTTGATCAAGAATACGTCAACCCCGAGAAGTTGAATCACCAACGTGAGCACTAGATGTTGATAATGAATAATGAAAGATGCAAAAGAAAACTTTGTTAAGATTAAATAGCAATGGGTCAAGATCCAGAAGCTACACAAACTTCACTGGACATAGGCAACATTTCATTTGATAATGTGACAAGTACACTTATATATAGGATGTACCAGCGGCGTATCCACCATGTCCTTATCATACCTCATTTGTCACGTTGCCCAAAAGCACAAGACAAAACTTATTATGACTCTCATGCACCGGCTTTTGTAATTTCGTGTGCACCCGTAACTACACTAGCCTTTGCATGGTCCACATAATTCATTTTGTCACACGCAGGTCTAAGGGACACAACCTTCCAAATCCACATATAACAAGTAATGCACATAGATTCCGATTTCATGGTTGAGAATTAAGTTCAGTAACATTTAAGTTCACGAGACGTTATATACATGATCATGTTTATCGAAGACTGAGTTTGTTGATAAGGTGAGAGATAATTGATAGTTTTATTATGAGTCACTTTCATATGTGAATTTGATGATGAGTTTATGATTAAATTGGTTATGTGGGAATTTGATGGATTTTCAACGAATTATAAGAAGATTAGATGATTAAATTAATTAAATGTGGATTAGATATTAAGTTTAAAATATATTAAATGAGATTCTGATTATTAGTTCAGGTATAATTGATAACTAGTAAAATTTTATAGTGAGTTTATAAAAAAAACAATTAAAATGTTTATAATTGAAAAGTGAGTTTGTGACTAATTGAAAAATTGAGATGTTGAAATCATGTTGCGATATTCCGAGTGTAAACGTTTAGTTCGCAAACCGCACGAATACATTGACTTATCAAAGTAGTAAGTTCTGTAACCTTAATGAAGACGTGACTACCTATAAGTGGACACTCATCCCGAGGGTTCCCAGGTAAGGTAACAGATCCATCGGATGATTTGGATTTATACGAATACCTTTTCCTAGACAGAACACCAGAGATACAGGCACCCACCCTTCCAGTATTGCACGTGTTCAGTTACATAACCCAGACTTTGACGAGATTTGAAAACCATGAGTGAGATACAAATTTTTGAAATTTACAAGATAAATTTGAAAATCATGAATAAATTATTAAGTTGATATTGACTATCGATTAGGAAATCGATTTGAATTAGGTATAAGCCATAGAGTTTTATAGTTAATATGATTGATAATGAGAGTTGAATTAGTGTAATAAGAGATATACAATAGGCACATACAAAGCATAACATGTATGTAAACAAGTAAGCACGTAATAAAATAGCATGAATTAACACCTAATAACATGAGATGACTCATGTTTTGGGTCCTTAGTTATAGACTAGGTCATTCCATTTCTAATAACCTAATTCCCTATAACCATGGCTCTGATACCAATCTGTCACACCCCGACCGATGGCGGAATCATCGAGGCGGACGTAATTGAATAGATTGCTCGTAGCTCATGGTACTAAAATGATTAAATAATATTAAATCCAATATTCAGTTAACAAGTACATTAATCACAGAGACAATTAATCAAAACATAATAGATAACTTTTTATTAAACTAGGTCCATGGATCCTATGTGAGAAGCATCTTGAGATATTCGACTACGCTGTAACACCTGAAATCATGTGAAAATAGTATTTGTCAGCTAACGAATTAGCTGGTGAGTAAACACAGGTTTGCATACATACGTATATATATATATATATATAATGATTTAAAATGATTGAAATGATTAAAATGAATAAAATGATTCAATTCCATGTCATGCTAATACCTATCATGCAAAAAGTGTATCACATCCGATAAATCGAGTGCACAATCAAACCTAGATGACTGCAGCCACTTAATCACACAGATTAAGCCGTAATGAGCAAAAGCATATGTCGGTTACAATCACCACTCGAATGCCATATGGGGTGGGCTTGTCAGGCCAAATAGTACTATTATTGATAACCGTTGGTTTGAATAAATTAATGATTGTGCTAGAATAAATGTTTATCAACCTATGAAACACGTATTTGCAAGTAATAACACACATGAATTGAATTGAATATAATGAATCATATGAATAAAATAATGAATAAAATGAATAAAAATGATAAAAACATGATTTATAGGTAACATGATTTCACCCCAAAACATAAAATAGAAGAAAGGGGCTATGAATACTCACATGGTAATTAACTGATGAATTAATATATAACGACTTGAGATAAGGCACCAAGAACCTCCTTAATGATGACCTAAGGAATGGTGACTTACGTAAGGATAATAATCCAAAGATGATTTGAGAAACTAGGGTTCTATTAGGAATTTGGGTTTTAAATTTAAAATGGATTTATGTAAATGTATTCCATAGTTTGTTTAAATAAGTATTACTTTAACAATGACCGAAGGTATAATAGTAATTTAAATAAATAATCATAAGTGATAAATACTAATTAATTACATAGGATGTATAATGACTAGTTTATTAAATGAATACTTAACGATAATTAGATTAATAAGAATTCAAGTAAGGGAAATAAATGACAATACTAAACTAGTATAGTTATATAAGATAGTTAATTTAAAGATAAATTAATTAATAATATTAGTGTAGTTATAGATAATTACCATTAAGAAATATCAACCTACAATATTTATGGATTCAAAATATATAAAATTCATAAATTAGTTAAACGTTTTGACTCTTATAATCTTTAAACGTATCACATATTTATTATTTATAAAATAATGTCCTTAAACTTATATTATAAAAATAATAACTTTGTAAGTGCATATATATTTTGGTCTATATAGTCCTTGTTTGGAAAAACATTTAATGAAACCAACTTTGCAATAATATACGTAAGTTGATAAATAATTAAACGAATTTAAGGTTATATTAATGAATAATATCAATAATTAAAAAGAATAGTGATAAATTGTGTAAAAATCTACTTATGCATCCAAGGGTATCAAACACAAACTCGTAAATAAACCATTAGAGCAGGAAAATATTTACTGGTTTTATACCAAAACAAAAAGAATGAATTTAATACTTCTCAAAACCCAAATTCCATTACAAACCCTAGAATCTAATTCCCTAAGTTGATCAAGATAACGCATCTCTAATTGAAATTGAGTAGAGGGGTAATGATTTGCGGGCTATAACGAGTTCAAGGACGTATTTAATTACCTCAATGGAAGTCGAATTGACGTCGACCGAGTTATAAGCCAAGGCGAAGAACACCGAGATCAATGAATGCGTCTGTGTGTGTTGAAAGTGAAATTGAAGGTTCTGAGAGTTCAACAGAATGTAGGCGAGTGTTTTGAATGATAAATATAGGATTGAATCGAGTTTAAAGGATCGAAACGAGTTCGAGATACGTTCGGGTTATAGATGAGCATAATACAACTGAAATCTCGTGATTGACATTAATCTAACTTGATATTCTAGTTTTAACAGATTATAAGATCACTTAGATAAAGTTAATTTGAATTTAGTTCATGAACATGCAGGATTGATTTTTCAAATCGCCGAGAATGGCGGGTTTGGATTGAAATTGATATTAGGTTGAGAAAACTCAATCTTTTTAACGTTTTGAGTTCGAATGTTGTTCGTAAGTGATAAAAACGGTTCACACGGCTTAAAATAACTCGGTTCGTTGTGTTTTGACCCTCGCCGGAGTTGCCGGAGTCTCGCCGGAACTGGTGACCGGAAACACGGGAGTGGGGGAGGGGTCATGGGTTGGTTTTTAAAGTAATTTACACTTTTAGTCCTTCCAGTTTGAGTTGTATGCTAAGTATGGTTAAAAGGTTTTAATATAAGTTTCATGATTTACATATTAACCCCTTATAGTTAGTTTCTTAATTAAAACACTAACTTAACTAACCAAGTTAACCGTTGAACTTTATATTTTATAAAATCAACTTATATGTTATAAATTTAATTTAACAAGAAAAAAAAATGAATAATATATATATATATATTTCATTATAACTTACGAAATATAAATTTGATACCGAAACGGGTCGGGTTTAGATTTGAATCGGGTTCGGTTCGAGGCAAATGTTACAGGAGGTTTGCCTAATACGTGATTATCTTGTTAATTGTGTTCAATATATCCTTTGCATGTTACCCCTTGCATGATAATGTATTGTGTCAACTAGATCGAGAGGTTAGTTGTCATTTGGGTATGTTAGAATTGTTGAAAAGACCGAAAGGTGATTCAACCCAACCGATAATTTAATTCGTTCCTTAAGTATTCTTATCTGTCACACCCGAAGAATGATCTGGGATCCTTTAGGTCTATTAAGGTTCGCATCTTTAGAAATTCGGTTTCATCACATTTGAATTAACCAAACCAAAGCCATAAGTCATAACCGGAATTCATCTAGGTGGTATTCTTTCCAATCTTGCAAGTTAATCAAGGTCTTCGTTCGTTGTGTTCATCATTAATTAATTCAATAGTTAAAATTTAATTTCTTGTCCTTAGGTTATTAGAAAACCCCCCCAATCAATCAATATTCCTTTTCAATTTAGTTTACGTTATTCGTAGTGTCTTTGGGTTCGATATCCGGTCTTCCGTAGACTATACTCCAGTCGATAGGTACACTTGCCTGTCTGCTAGGTCTAGTTTAGGGTTAATTGGTTTTTAACTCGAGTGTCTAGATAGAGTCTTAGGTTAGTTATTTTTATAGACCGTTTTTAGCACATCAATTTCTTTCTTGGATTGCAAGTTAAACAATCAGCAGACGGAATTTTTATCAACCAATCAAAGTTTGTTGAGAAGTTGCTGAAGAAGTTCAAGATGCAGGATTGTCAGACTATTCGAACTCCATCTGATGTTAATTGCAAGATACAGCCGGATTCGAAAGGCAAATCCGTTGATCAAACACTGTACAGATCAATGATTGGTTCACTGATGTATCTTACTGCATCAAGGCCAGACATTATGTATGCTGTATGTGTGTGCGCAAGATACCAGTCTGATCCAAAAGAGTCGCACCTGGTTGCTGTTAAACGTATATTCAGATACCTTAAACGGAAACCGAATCTCGGGTTATGGTATCCTTATGAAGGCAATTTTGAATTATATAGTTATTCTGAAAGTGACTTTGGTGGGTGTGCTCTTGACAGGAAATCGACTACGGGTGGATGTCAATTTCTGGGTCCTAGACTTGTTTCTTGGCAATGCAAAAAGCAGACCAACGTTTCTGTATCCACGGCTGAAGTAGAGTATATTGCTGCATCTGCAGGATTTTCTCAAGTTTTGTGGTTACAAAACCAATTGCTTGACTACGGGTTTAACTTTCCCAAAACTCCTATTTACATAGAAAATACTGCTGCCATGTTCATTACTGCTAATCCTGTTCAACACTCAAAAACCAAACATATCGAAATTCGATATCACTTTTTAAGAGACAATTCTGAAAAAGGTTTAATAATTTTGATTAAAGTTCATATCGACAAACAACTGGCAGATCTTTTCACAAAATCTTTTTTGTCAGGCCGGTTTGAATTCTTAATTCAATCCATAGGATTAATCAATCATGATTGATTCTAATTTTTAAAAAATCAAACAAAAATCAGAAAATATAAAAGTCAAAAATATAATAAGTCGATGTCAAGTTTTGATTCTTTTGTCTTTTATTTTATTGTTTTGCATTGTGTGTGTGCATGAAAAAGAAAAGCAAAAACAAAATATAAAAGCAAAAAGAAAAAGAAAATATCATGTCATAAGGATCTATATTGCAAAAAGTGAGAAATGATAGTTACACTATACATTATTTGTTACATCATTTTTAATAAAAACTGATGAATGTTAATTGATGTGCTAGACAGCTCAGGCAATTAGACTGAAAAAGTAAGTTTCATTGTTGACAAATCTAAACTCAATGATCTTAGTGTTAAGTTCCATTGATATACATGTCTAGATATATATTTTGATGCATTGCTTGTGATGTTAGTTGTGCATGATCGGGTAACGATGCAGTCTTTTCAGTGTGATGAACCGCATCGTGAGCTTCTTTGTTGTGGTATCTACAGACCTGAAGTCTCACACGAAGTCTCTTTTTGAGCTTCAAGGTGCAGCAAAAGATTCCCAAAGTTGGAACAAAAAGAGTCCCAAATGTGGACCATCACCAATCAAAAAATTTCAAAAAGGAATTCAGAAGATTCCCAAGGGGAACGATAGGAAATAAAAAAAAAATTCCAAAATGGAATTAAAAAGAAGTCCCAAAGTGGACCAAATCCGAATAGAACCCAGATTCCACACTGATTATGATTGTAAGTGACCAGGTTTTTGTGCAATATGCATTCAAATGGTGGTTGATAAGGAAATATGTTGACATATGTATACATGTGGGTCACATAAGTCATCATTAGTCGAGCCTTAAATATCATCATGATACTGAAAAAGTAAGTGTGTCAACTCGAGCTAATTGATATGTCTTCATATCATCACTCAATCAAACATAAGTCAAATGTCTATTCATAACTTGCAAAACATGTTCAGATAATGTGTGGTATGATCTCTCTGCGATATTTTGATTCATTGCATTGCATATGTCTTTATTTTAATGTGTGTGCTTTGTGTGTGCAGGCATTTGGAATCATTATTGACACATCGACATCCTTGTTAAACTTAAAAATTTCAAGAAATTTCTATTTTAAGGGGGAGAATAAATTGAAAAGAAAAATATTTACAAAAATCCAAAAATATTTTGAATAAGTGTGTTTTGAATGAACAAGATTATATGGTATAAAAAGCAAAGGTATCGGATGTGTTAAAAACAAACCCAAGGTCTTGTGATGTGTTTTTAAGAAATTGCTTCGGGATATAGAAATTTTGGTTGTGCAAAAACATTTAAAAAAAAAGTTTTTATTGAACTAATTGTTGCCCTAACAAATGTTGTTGATTAATTAATGTGACAAACCCTAATAAGGATGTCTTGTCTAATTAATATGTCGAGAATGTTTGCAGGTGCAATAAATGCAGTTGAAAAAGTCAACAGACGGAAAAAGAAGAAAATTTCTCAAGTGTTGTAGTCAGGCAAAGATATCAGAAACAACTGTTCTGCCGGGTAATGAAGACACTGTTCAGCCGGGTAAAGTTGTTGTGTCTGATATGAGCTGGGTGATTGTGAAAATGTTGTGAAGCTGGGTGAAGATATTATGACTAATGTATGGCCGGGCAATGAATATGTCAAATCTATGCCGGGTAAAGAAGTCATTAATATCTGCCGGGTGACAAGTTGTGTACTATACAGCCGGGTGAAGAAATGTTATTACTGTACAGCCGGGTAAAAGAAAGAAGTCTTATCTTGCCGTGTAAGTGTATAACACTATGTTGCCGGGTAATAGTGCAAACAACTGTGTTGCCGGGTGATGAAGAAAAGCATGCCGGGTGAAGAAGTAAAGCATGCCGGGTGATGAAGGTATCACTATGCAGCCGGGTAATGAACAAACATGTCATTGTGCAAGCCGGGTGATGTTATGAAGACTACTATGCGGCCGGGTGATGAGTAAAAGCCAAACAGGTGTAGTTGTTCCTAACCTTTACCCGTCTCTACAGTGTTTGACCCGTCAAGTGTTTTTACATATTTTGATGTTGACCCGTCTCATGATGTGACTTGTCTCAAGTACTTGACCCGTCCCAACAGTGCATGACACGGCTCAACAGTGCTTGACCCGTTAAGGCTTATTGGGCCTTTTAATGTTTACCCGTCCCATTTGTTGACCCGTCACTTAAGTTTGACCTAAATTTTTCAATCATATAAAACCCGCCTCTTCACAAACACTTATCATTTTTCACTTTCATTTTCAAACACAAATCCCCTGCACAAAATCGTTGATTATCATATTCAATCAATCATTCTGTAACAAGTTATATTGATTGAATAAGGTATAATTTACATGTTTCGAGCTTGATAAACCTGCAAATCGATTGTTAAAACGAAAATTGATGATGAACAGTACTTGATCACTGAATCGACACTTTGATTTTACGTGTTAAAACTGAAATCGAATGTTGCTTTAGGTGTATTTACTGTCGATTATCAACAATCAATCATTAATTTGCATCAAAATTCCTTAAAATCAACAGAATCAACCAAAATTGTTCATAATTGTTAAACCGCGATTGATGACCTGTTGAATGTTCTTAAGTGTTAACTTCAAAAGGATAAAATGTGCGTTAAACATGGACAAATCATTGTTAAAACTGAACTTAACATGTTAAACAACTTCATTATACAAATTTCTGATTCATATGCGTAAGTGAATAAACTGTTTAATTGTAAAATGTTGAATGATCATTAAAATCCAAAGTTGTTTTGATCAAAATGATGAAAATCAGATTGTTAGATCAATTTAGGAGTTATAATGATTATGTGAATTGTTTTACTTTTATAACTTTTTGTTCAAACACTTATGCAAATTTTGAAATTTATTAATGAAGAATCTAACACATTTGTCTTGTTTTTGTCTTAAACAGATGGAGAATTTAAAGTTTGAGCTTAAGCACAATTTAGTTGCTTGTTTAGATGAGTCTATTCCAGAGACTGAAGGCTATAGAGATATGATGAGATTTATCAAGAGAACAAAGTATGTCTATGCTATGTGTGCTAAACCTGTTATCTATGCAAGAATGATCAAAAGCTTTTGGAGAACAGCTGAGGTGGTTACAAATGAAGATGGTGTGATTGTTGTTAGAGGAAACATCACAAAAGATTTACAGTTGACTGTCTCTGAACAAGCTATCAGAACTGCCCTGAGGATTGATGAGGATGAGGTAGGAGCCAATGATGAGTTGACTGTTGCTGAATGTCAAACGTGTTTTGTAAATATGGGTCATCCTCCTGTATTTCCAAAGTCACAGTTTGTTAGAGCAAGATTGGGGAAGAAGTGGAAACTGCTATGTTATGTGATTCAGCAGTGCATGTCTAGAAGGAGTGCCGGGTTTGATAACTTTCCTTCTGACATCGCATCCCCTATTGTTGCTATAGCTGAGAACAAACCTTTCAACATGTCGAGTTGGATTATGAAAGGGTTTGTGTTCAATCTTGTGAAGGGTAAAAGGTTTAAGTTTCTCATGTATCCGAGATTCTTGCAACTGATGATTAATGTTGCATATCCAATCATCAGAGAAGAAGGGGTTGCTGGAGGGATACTATATACTGAGGACATGAATGATCTATCTTATAGGAAGATGAGTATCGGGAATGTTACAAGTGTTGAGTTATTTGACTATATGAGGGATATAGAAAATAATGAGGAAGATATTGAGGTAGTATACCATCATATTTCACATGGAGAGATAGTGAATCCACAGGACCTAGTTGATGAGGTGCCTGATAATTTGCTGGATGATGACGAGTACTTTGCTAGACATCCAGAAGAAGAAGAAGGATCTGACAACGAAGAAGAAGAAGATGGATCTGAGAATGATGAAAATGAAGATAGTGAAGATGATGACGATGGTGATGATAGTGGGAATGATGGGTTTGATGATGCTGAATCAGATAATGAGGAGGCAGAGAATGTGGAAGTTGATGAAACTGTGGGTTTTGAAGCAAAGAATGTTGAGGTTGCTGAACCAGTGGAGTTTGAGATAGAAAATGTCGAAGTTATTGAACCAGTTGTAGTTGAAGAACCTGTTGAGGTTGTTAGTGTGGCAGAAGAGGTTGATATTGAAGCTCAAATGAAAATTACAGTTCAATATGTGAGATCTCGAAGATCTAAGGCTGTGATTGAGCCTATGTTGGTGGAGGAACTGAATGTGATTGAAGATGTGAATGTGCCTGAACAGATGGTGGACATTGTTCAGATTGCTACACAAGTTGAAGCAGAAGTAGAGTTTGTGGCACAGACAGACGATGAAACTGATGATGGTGTAAGTGTTTCTGTTCCAGTTGACATACCCACCACATCAACTCCAGCTGCTGAAAACATTAAACAATCTTTGGAGTCTTCACCAAAAATTGCTTCAAGTGTTAGTATGAATGAGGATAAAAAGAAAATTGATGAGTTAGAAGAGTTGGTAGCAAAACTTCTGGATGCTAATGAACAGTTGAAAGCATCAAATGAACGAAAGAAGAAAAGGTTAGAAGAGTTTTGGGCTACTCACAATCAGAATCTTGAAACATTTAGAGCGTTAGATGCGGACTATTTGAAATTGAAGGCTGATTATAGTATGTTGAAGGATGAGCATGATAAGTTGAAGGATGAACATGAAAATTTGAAGTATGATTATAAAGAGTTGAAGGCAGAATGCAATACTCTTGATGCTGAGAAGGAAATGTTGGAGAAATGGTTGGAAGAAACCAGATCAAAGAAGTCAGGGTCCACATCAGATAAAGATTTTTCGGATGAAGTGATGGAAGTGACTGAACCTTCTCAAGAAGCAAAAGTTTATTATACTAGAGCACGTGGCACGAAAAATGTGGGCATAAGGGTTGAGTCTCCAATTATTATTCCCGATGAAGCTGCTGAAACTGTCAATCCTGGCAAAGCCGAGGGAAAAAGAAAGTTAGATGCAGTGCCGGAGATTACTGGTGAAGAAAGTTGTATTAAAAAGGCAAGAATAGAAGAAGTTCAGATTGAGCCGATTCAATCTGAAACTGAGACTGAAATGGCTGAGAAAGCGAAGGTAGATGAGACTGTGAATGAAGCTGAGATGGATAAAACAGTTCAGATTGAGCCGATTCAATCTGAATCTGTATTGGAAACTGAAGTGCCTGAAACAGTTGAAGTGATTGAGAATGTACCAGAAATTATGACTGAAGAAGCAAGTCAGTTTGAGCCGTTTCAAACTGACACTGCACCAATGATAGAGGCACTAGATGATTTAGATGATATTGATTTTACTGAGTCTGAACCTGAAGCTGAGCCTGAAACTAATCTTAATGATGAGATTCCAGCTGACTTGACTGAACGCTTTGCTTATCTTGAGAAAATGAAGTACAATCCAGTATATCTGAATGGGCTGACTGTGAGTCAAATTAATGAAGAATATGAGAAATGTTTGATTGCACAAGATAAAGCTGCTGCTGATGAGAAAGAATTTGTGATTGAAATGGGTGAATGGACACCATTACAAAAAAGTTTGAATATTGATGATTTACCTCCACAAGAGCTTTATCATCAAAATCCTGAAGAAATGTCTTCCAGAAATATGCGAGAATGGTTGAGTTCGAGGAATTATCCATATAAAACCTTGAAGAGACTGAAGCATGAATCGCTAAAGAAGATTGTTATAAGTTTTATGAAGACGGAGAAAATGTACAATCGCATGTTTTATCTGGATTACAACAATCCACAATATTATGAGCTGACGAAGAGATATAAAGTACTCGGACCAAAAGATATACCAGTGATGGCTTTACCAGAAAATGCGCACAAAAAGAGAAAAGAGTTGATCGACATGTTTCCAAGTGAAGTGAAGTCATACAATATCCCTATGGACGTACGTGAATCATGGCACAAATCTGCCACAGCAGGAGATGTGGTTAGATCTCTGCTGAGCAAAGGACAATCCATTGCTGAATTGCTTGATTCGATGATCGTACCGGAAAAGTCCAAAAAGGTGAAAATTATTGCATGGAAATATGACGAGGTGTTTGATGCTTTCTTGATCAAAAGAGTAAATGGTTTATGTGATGTATACCATTATTACTTTAGTATTTTCAAGTTAGAGGTGCAAGATTTGAAGGAGTTGCACAAGCTAAGATTGATTAATCACACGCATGCTGTGCGTGGTGATAAATGTGCGATGCTGCTTGATGCTGGGATAAGTTGTATGCCGAAATATTTGGAGTTCAGAGGACAACAGGAGGATAGTGCCTATGTTCAGTCCAAGAAAACAAGAAAACAAAAGAAGTTGGTGGTGAGTGATGACATGTACTTAGAAGAGTTTTCTGATGAATACTTTGATAAGGTAACTGATCCAGGGTTGAAAGTGATAGATGGTACTCAAGCGACAAAGCCAATTCTTAAATTTTTCTACAATCAGGAAACTTTTGAGTTGAAACTTGTACGAAACTTGGATGACTGGGATAAGGACATGATCACCTTATTCAGTACATTTGAGCTGAAGTTGCTACATCCATCCTACATCGATCACTTGAGAAGTTACAAAATGGAGAAATGCAAAGATAAAGTTGCTGAAGCGGATCGAAAATTGTTTATGGTAATGGTCGAGGTAATTGCAGCTGCGTCAGAGAAGATACGTGTAAGGAAGTCATTACTCAATGCTAACCTTGTGAAAGTTGATTTACCAGAGATAGAGTTTATGCGAGTGACTTCAAAGGGTACACTGGAAGTGCAAGTCAAAGGGCGAGAATTGCCATATGAATTTTACGCTAACATTGATTTTGCAGGTTTGACTCTTGATTCTCTGAGACGCATGAATGCCTATGACATCCTTACAAACGAGTCAAAGCCTAGACAAGCAAAGATCGCAGAAAAGTTTAAGTCATGCATCGAGGAAGCGCTAAAAGAACAAGAAGAATACAAAGGAAAAGAATTGCTGGATGTTAAAGAAGAGCCTGAAGATTGGTGAGAGAGATTGAAGCTGACAAAGATGAAAACTTACTCAGGACTTGTTACGACTCTGTATGAGAAATTAGCAACTTGAAAGGCAATTTAGAATAATGTAGGACGCATTACAACTCCAAAGAAGACCTTACATTACCGTACGAAACGTTAAATCTCCATAATAAACCAAATGAATTTGTTCGAGTCCTTTAAACATCGTACGGCAACTTAAAACATATTACGACTATGTATGCCATTTTAGAACCTTGAAAAACACTTTATTATAATACAGGACTCCTTACAAATCGTAACAACACCTTACAATACCATGTGTAAACTTAAAACTCCATAATAAACCTAATGAATTCGTTCGAGTGCATTGAACATCGTACGACAACTCAGGACTTGTTACGACTCTATATGAGACATTAGCAACTTTAAAAGCAATTTAGAATAATGTAGGACATATTACATGTGACACCCCGCAAATTCAAGTTAATACCTTTAAATTATCCGTCAACTATTACGTCAAATTTTATAAAGTTCAGGGTTAGTTTAGTTATTAAGGAAAATTATTTCATTAAACTTTAACAAGAGATAAAATAGCTAATAACTATAAGGGCTATTACGTAAATTGTTAAATTAGATCAAATTAACCAACCCAAGCCCACCCCACCCCCGCCCGTTTCTTCATCTACATATCATACACACACATGCGACATTCACAAACCCTACTCGCCGCTGCTCATCTCCCCGGTTCACTTCTGATCACCATCATCTTCATCGCTGTCAAGAAAACACATGGAACAGCAACCCCCCCTCCCTCATCGTCTCTTTTCCGATCAGCCTCTATAAACAGTCCTGGAGAAAGAACTGCGAACCGCGTTTCGATCGTCCTCTCCTTTTCATCTCCGGTCATCTTCCTTGTCGATTTCGGTGAGTTTTCACGACCGTAAACATGTTTATGTAAGCTATGTGGCTATATGTATATCTATCTATGTATCGCCGCATGTATGTGAGTATATATGCTCGGGTAAGTCTAGATGAATAGCAGCAGCGATAATAGTATTATGAACGCAATAAATGAACAACATGTATGATTTGTATATAAGTGTTGTTTGTATATGATATTAATAGCAGCAGCAATCGAAGTATCTATATATATATATATAACATCATGTGCGTATGTGATATGTGTATGAAAACAGTGTATGTGTATGTATGCGATATATATATGTACGCCTTTATCATGCTACTTCCCGTATTCATCACATTACGGTTTTGTTTTTCGGTTCGTTTCGGGTGTCGTTATGGAATACGGTTGACCTCAGTTCGATGTATGCGTGTATGTGAACATTTACGTGGACTCCCAATTTGTATGAATGTGTGTGTGAAGCAAAATAGCAGCTATAGGTATGCGATCGATGTGGGTAAACAATATGTGTATATGCTGTGATTGTTATGCGTACATGTTCGATGTTGGTGTGTATAGATAGATATGTATGTCAATAATTGGTGTGAAGTCGTATGCGTACAGATTATATGTAGGATTGGGGATATATAATTATTACAAGAATGCGATTTACGTTTGTATATGCGTTACGTGTGTGGTTATGTGTGCATGTATATAGTTAGCAACAATAGTGGTAACGGAGCATGTATAGTAGGTAGGTATGTATGCGATTGTGTAAGTTGATAATAACGTGAGTCGGGTCAAACTATTGATAGGATGCATGAAATGTGTTACATGGGCATGTAAAAATAAGTATATACATATTTGTATAAATATAAATAACTAATAATAACAATCAACTATTAAGCAGGTCGTAAGAAGGTTTAGGATCTTTTGTGACATCTATGTTATTAATTGCGGTGCGCTTCAAAGGTGAGTTCTTTGCCCAGTTTTAAATACTTTTTCGAGGAGAAAACATACAAATGTTTTTACAACGCCTTCGGGCAACTATTTTTCAGCTCCTTCGGGCGGACTGCATTTTTATGCCTTCGGGCAGGGCCTTCGGGCAAAACTTTATGCCTTCGGGCAGAGCCAACTAAGGCTATGTTTTACACCTTCGGGTGCAGCCTTCGGGCAAAACTTATTGCCTTCGGGGGGAGCCAATTACGGCTACGTTTTACACCTTCAGGTGGGGCCTTCGGGCAAAACTTATTGCCTTCGGGCGGGGCCAACTACGGCTACGTTTTACACCTTCGGGTGGGGCCTTCGGGCATAACTCTTACGTTGCCAACTGGGGCAATGCTTTTTGGTAAATAATATTGTTGTTAAGGGCTTATTTTACCGAGCATTAACATACTTATAAAGTCCTTTTCTTTAGTTTAGATTATTTATATGTCAACTTCGGCATAACGGGGAAATTTGAGTAGTACTACGGGTTCGGCAGACCCCACCACTAGCGGGGAGCTAGTTGGTGCAAATTGTCCTTTAAACATTTGGTCATCCGTAGTGATGGCGACAAGGCAAGTCAAGTAACGTTCAGTTTAATCTCGACGTGCTCGTGTAGTAAGCAAGGTGGTCTTGCAAACCAGCAATATATATTGTTTGTGGCCGGGTAATTTCAAATTTTTTCTTTGGGCCGAGTTGTTTGAACCGAAAGTTTCTTTGGGGTGTTTTCAGTTAAACGAAAAAGTAATTTTCCCGGGGGAGAAATATTCTTAATTTTTTGGGAAAATTATTTTTGGGAAAATTAATTTTTTTTTTGAAAAAATATTCTTTTTCAAGAGCGGGATTTAATTGCAAAATTTTTAAAATTTAAAAAAAATGGCTTATGCAGAACTTTTTAACTCCTTTAAATCTGATGATCTCATAATTGCACAAAGCCGTTTTGATAATTTTGCAGTTTTAAAGAATGAAAGGATGCCTGTGGTTCTCGATCGATTTGTGATGGTGGCAAGTAACCTGAAGAAGCATGATCATGAACATACAAATCATGAACAAATTCAAAGGCTTTTTGAATCCCTTCCACCAGAATGGAGTTTTCATGTTAAAAATCTTAAGAAACAGAAAATGTTTTCAGATTACAAGCTGTTGGATGTGATCGACAAGTTGAAATCTTTTGAGTTGGATATTAAAAGAAAGGAATTTTTTGAAGCAATGATCCAACCACAAACCAACACACCGAATGTTTCTCTCATTTCATCTATGATTAGCAAATCTGATTACAAACCGTTTAAGATGATGGAAAAATTGAAATCGATGGTAACCGATTCCGATTCGCCTGCTGAAATCGAGGAGACTGTGAAAGAAAATAAGTTGCAGGTTAGTTATGATGATGATATGGAAGAAGAGGATTTAAAATGGCAAATAAAATCATTAACTGTAAGAGCACGTCGGTTTATGGAGAGGACTGGGAGAAATGTGTGTAATGATGATAAGATTGAGATTGGATAGGTTCGGAGTCATATCAATTATGCTTTAATGACAAAGATTACGGATGTTCAAAAAATGAAGAGTAAATGTGAAGAGGAATGTGAAGAAAGTTTGAAAGATGATGAAGAAAAGAAGAGAGCTGAGAATGAAGAGATGCTGAAGGCAAAGGAAGAGGAACGCAAAAGAAACACAAGGGTATGCAACTGCGATAAAGCCCTTGTTGTTGAAAAAGTCATTATGGGACTTTCTTATGAGACAGTTCAAGACATGTGTTCATCTGCATGCAGAGTTCGTCTTTTTTGTGTGTATAAAGCTAATAGACTTTTGTTAACAAATCAAGCTGAATTAACCACCATAAATAATGAACTTAAAAAGAATGAAGTTTCTTTTTCGATAAAACTCAATGAAGCCTCAGCTGAAATTGATCTTTTGAAAAAAATCTTTATGAAATAAATGTCGAAATAAATTTGTTATGTGAATGACTCATATTAGCACAATTTGAATCCACAAAACTTCAAACCAAACTTGACAAGTGGTCTGTTGCTAGTATGAAAATGAATGAACTTGCTTCAAAACAAAGGGGGGCTAGGGTAAAAGATGGGGTTGGGTATGACACAGATGCTCAGACGGTTTTTCCGCCTCCATTCACTTTGTGTTATTCACCTACACCAAAACCCCATCCTAAAAATTATTTGTTTGAACAAGAATCTAACAGTTTGTATGCAGGTTTAGAGGGAGTTAATCTGAAGGAGGTGCGAGATGATTATGATTCTTCGACTGGTATGGGATATAGTAAAACGGGTACTGATAGTCAAGCTAATGATTGCTCGGTTCCTGTTGTTTCTAATCCTGTAACGGTTGTTACTTCTAACTTCTTTGATAAATTTAAAGCAGGTGAAATTCCTACGTTTGAGCCTGTCAAGAGTGAGAAGGAAGAGATAATTCAGGAATCACTTAATCATCAAGCTGCAACTACATCAACACAATCAATTCCCATCAATCAAGATCCATTGGAAGCAGGGGTACTTATTGAAGATTGGACAAGTTCAGATGATGAAACAAAGACAAAGGAAAGTCTCGGAGATTCAAAGATCAAGATGTCACCTGCAACCGTCAAATCTAAAATGCTTCCAAAACCTGAATCAAGTCAAATCAGGATCTCATTTCCTGCTGCAAGACAAGTCAGTCTTCGATCCAGAGCTCAAAAGAAGAAGCCTTCACCTCTGTCCATCATATCTCAAGTTTGTAAAAGACTTGAGAACAAGCAAGTGAAGATCTCATCTCCCATCCAACAACCCACAACTCAACAAAAGAAGCCACAAGTCTTCTAACAAGTCGCATCATGTTTAAAGAAAGCCCCACCCCCAACTACTCCACACGGGCCAGTCAAGCATCAAAAGCCATTCAAAGCTTGCTTTAAATGTGGAAAGGATGATCATGTGCTCAAGAAATGCCCAACAGGACATGCTTCAGAGTCTAGAAAGAATCTTCCATATGGTAAAGGTAAACAGGTTTGTTTCTTTGATTTTCAAGTTAATAATCATACATCTTTGAATGGTCGGATGACGAACATTTCATCCCTACCTTCTCATGTGAAGCCGGTTTCACATGACTTAAAGATGAATGTGACCAAAGAACCAAAACTAAAATATTTTTCCTCGGGACTTAAACAGAAAATGATTTCCAAATTTAACTCTTTCAAATCGAAAATGTTTGAACCTAAACAAATTTGGCAAATTAAAAAGAAAGAGGAAAAGATGATCGATACAAGAACAGATTGTGCGCTTAAACAAGTGTTTTACACTGATGAAAATGGAACGCCCAGGACTACGATGGCCTGGGTTCCCCTTTCTAACTAATCAGGAGGGCTGTTAGTAATCCGGTTTGCTGACAGAGAATGTTCTGTATTCAAATTTGAGGCGGAACAAACAGGTTATGGTTCTGGTATCTTATCTACAGTCTGGATTCTTCTCTGATTTTCACATATCGATTTTCACAGCCACTGCATTTTTTTTATAACTCATTTAAAATCTTTTGATAGGGTAATATGGAAGGCGTTTCTTTGGTAATTTCTATTTTATATATTGTAGATAGTTTTAAAAAAAGGTTAAAAAAAATTTGGGGGAGCCTAACATTTATACTTCTATTTTTGATCAAGTTTTCACATCCCTTTGAGGTCGGTCTTGAGTCTTTTGAAAATTTCAATTTTGTGCTGAAATAGAAATTTTAGGGGTGTAATATCTCAAATGAAAATGTACTGAATATCATTAGTCCAAAATTCCTTTCTGTGTAAATATTTTGTGTCTTTTGAAGGTTTCAGGTTTGTATAGAAAGCATCTGAATGAGGATATTGATTTGTGTGATGATGTGTCAATAGGCTCAGCACGAATAAAAGGAAACAACAATTCTGTGATCAAGCTAAATTCAAAAGAGCTCGGTGATAAGGATCACTTTCACAGATATTTGGCCTGCACAAAGTAATAAGTTTTGAAAAAAATGGGTTGAGAGTATTTGATTCATGTTTGATTTTTCCCAAATCCAAACCATTTAGCCGCAGCCCTGAATGATGCTTCTCGTTAGCTCTTCAGTATTTTTTGTTCTCGTGTTAATCTCCTCTACTATGCGGAAGCATTAACCTGGAGTGATGATCTTCTCTGTTATATGTAAATATAGACCTGAAGCTCTCATCAGCACGTACAAATAATCATCTCCTCTGTTATACGTCAGTATAGACCTGGAGCGCTGATCATTTGTAAATTCTTTTAAAGCTTAACTCAAAAAATGATTCTACATCAAAAATTCATTGTTTGATGTTTCATTCATTAAATCCAAACTCCATTTCACCTCCTAAATACATCCACCTTGATCACTTGATCTCGGTTTATGTCCCTCCAAAATTACAAAAATCTTGCTGAATTATCTAAACTCAATAAGCCATGAGGTCAAAACAAGTTACTTTGCTGAATATCTGTGAAAACCAAGTCGCTTGAGTTTCTTCAAATCGAACCAAAACATGATAAGATCGTCACAGATTGTCTGTAGAACGGAACAAGGCATGGGTTGAAATGGACAAACATATTGACAATCTCACCGAGTCTTTGTTTCTCCGGATGGTCGCTCGAAACGCATAATCTGTTCTTCATGAAATTTCGCTCGAAACGTGATCTTGTCGGACTCGTCATCTCTTTTTCGAATTTTTAATTTTAATTAAAGAAAAATCAAAAAGATTTTCATTTCAAATTTTTTTCAAGTCTTCCATATTATGCTATTAAAATTTTATCATTTTCACATGCATTTCACGGGAATTTGCACACACAACGGACACGGGTTCGCTTGTTTTCATACACAGATAAACACGGGTTTATTTATGAAAATGAAATGATCTAATGAGAAATCTCGAGATTTTGTTTGTGATTGTGTTACAGATATTTGCTACAAATGATGGTCAATCATCAGTTTAGCAAAGCAGCTAACCAAAGAACCTGTTCCTCAAAGTTTGCAGAAGACACCGAGCTAGGAATCCTCCTCCTACATCTTCTGAAGCACTCAAGAAAAGATTGTTGGAAAACAGTTCCAGATTTTACGAAATGATGCACGCAAAATGGGGGAGCATACAATATGGGGGAGCTTCTGAGATAAAGGATTTTCAGCAACATAATTTGACTTATCGGTGCTGAACACGATGCAAGACGTTGATAATAATAGACTATGAGGGAGTATTGTTGGACCTGAATTGTAGTCTAATATTATCAACAGAGTCGAAGTCAACAAAAGTCAACGTCCGGTCAAAGTCAACGTAAAAAGTCAAATGGCGCGTTAGAGACGAAGAACCGAGTCAAGACGTTGAAGTTGTTTTATATCTAGGATCGTTAATATAATAAATATATTTTGTATCAACAAAATATATTTAATCTAGTTTTAGACATGTTTTAGCCTTTTATTTGTATTATTTCCATTTTGTCATGTTTTAGTCTAAGTTTAGGGTCTTAATTGTCATTAGTCCAAAATGTCATTAGGCTATAAATAGTAAATGGCAATTAGGGTTTCATTAAGCTTGTGTGAGCTAGAATTGGGGTCTTAACACTTTTGTAATATCTGATGCAATTCTAATATATCAAAGTGAGGTTTTTATGATTGTTCTTCATTGTTCATCATATTTTATCCATTTTATGTCATTTTGATCCAAATTCTTCACAAACTACTGATTCAAATCTGATATTGGGACCAACAAGATCACTGCTGAGTAAAGGTCAATCCGTTGTCGACCTACTTGACTCAATGATCGTGCCGGAAAAGTCCAAGGGTGTGAAGATCATTGCATGGAAGTATGATGAAGTGTTGGATGCGTTTTTTATCAAACGGGTTAATGGTTTATGTGATATTTATCACTATTACTCAAGCATCTTCAAACTTCCAGTTCAAGACTTGAAAGAGTTACACAAGCTAAGATTGATAAATCATACAAAGGATGAGCGTGGTGACAAGTGTGCAATGCTTTTGGACGCAGGAATTAGCCGAATGCCTAAATTTCTGGAATTTCGTGGCCAACAAGAGGATACAGCTTATTTGAATAATAATAAGAAGAAGAAGAAAAAGTTGGTCCTACGTGATATGTATTTAGATGAATTTTCAGACGAATACTTTGATAAAGTAACCAATCCGGGATTGAAGGTATTTGATGGTTCGCAGAAGACGAAGCCAATTCTGAGATTTTTCTATCATGAGGAGACATTTGAGCTAAAACTGGTTCGTAATCTAAATGACTGGGATCAATACATGATCACTTTATTTAGTACGTTCGAGCTCAAACTGCTGCATCCATCTTACATTAATCATTTGCGAAGCCACAAGATGGAAAAGATGAAGGATCTGATTGCTGAAGCAGATAGAAAGTTATTTGAAGTGATGGTTGAAGTCATCGGAGCTGCCACAGAAAAGATCCGATTAAGGAAAGCATTACTCAATGCTGACCTTGTAAAGATCAACATTCCGGAGATTGAATTTATGAGGAATACATCCAAGGGTACCTTAGAAGTGCGAGCCAAAGGAAGGAAAAGGCCGTACGAATTTTATGCTAATATTGATTTTGCAGGTATCACTTTGGAAACGCTGAAACAGATGGCTGCTTGTGATATACTCACCAATGAGTCAAAACCGAGACAAGCCATGATCATTGAAAAGTTCAAGTCATGTATTGAAGAAGCTGTTAAAGAGCAAGAAAAATATGCTGGGAAACAGTTGCTGAATGTGAAAGACGAACCTGAAGAGTTTGAATGAAGAATTTTGATTCAAGAGAGTTTGAAGATTAAAGAAAGAAAAGATTAAAGTTGAAGATTTTTTATTAAAAGACCAAAGATAAATCTTAGGGGAGTACTGTTAGGGCTCGTTCCTGTTAGAAGATTTACTTTGTTCTTTGTTTATACAAGTTTGTATAGTGTAGGGTTAATTTTTGATAGGTTCAATTGGATCGATAATATCGCTCAATGATCAGAATGATTCATACACAAAACATAGTTCAATCATAAACGCAGTTCATTACTAATAATTCTCTTTGTATATTGATGATCAAAGCAGATTTTGTTGTACAAATGCAGGAGAAAATAAATCACACACACTTAGTTCTCTCTCTAACGTGAATAGTGATCTAGCCTCTCTCCTCACACTCTCTCACTACATGCTTTAAGCAACAAAATACATTTTAGGGAAAATAACAAAATAAACCCTAAACTATACATAAATGTATAAAACAAGTACAAAGTAAATCTTAACTGGAAATAACAGTACTCCCCCTAAGATTTATCTTTGGACTTCAGCAAAATCTTCAAAAAGTTTTCATCTTGTTCAGCTTCAATCTCTCTCACCAATCTTCAGGTTCATCTTTAACATTCAGCAGCTCTCTTCCTTTATATTCTTCTTGTTCTTTCAATGCTTCCTCGATGCATGACTTGAACTTTTCTGCAATCTTTGCTTGTCTGGGCTTTGACTCGTTTGTAAGGATATCACAGGCATTCATTCGTCTCAGAGAATCAAGAGTTAAACCTGCAAAATCAATATTAGTATAAAATTCATAAGGCAACTCTCGTCCTTTGACTTGCACCTCCAGTGTACCCTTCGCAGTAACTCTCATGAACTCTATCTCTGGAATATCGACCTTCACAAGGTTAGCATTGAGTAATGCCTTCCTTAGCCGAATCTTCTTTGATGCAGCAGCAATCACCTCAACCATCACTATGAATAATTTCCGATCGGCTTCAGCAACTTTGTCTTTGCACTTCTCTATTCTGTAAGTTCGCAAATGATCGATGTATGAAGGATGCAACAATTTCAGTTCAAACGTACTGAATAAGGTAATCATGTCCTTATCCCAGTCCTCCAAGTTTCGTACTAGTTTCAACTCAAAAGTTTCCTGATTGTAGAAAAAGTTAAGAATTGGCTTTGTAGCTTGAGTGCCATCTATCACTTTCAACCCCGGATCAGTTACCTTCTCAAAATATTCGTCAGAAAATTCTTCCAAATACATATCTTCACTAACCACCAACTTCTTTTGTTTTCTCTGTTTCTTCGATTGAACATAGGCACTATCCTCCTGTTGACCTCTGAACTCTAAATACTTTGGTAACCGGCTTATCCTAGCATCAAGCAGCATCACACATTTATCACCACGCTCAGCATGCGTGTGATTGATCAATCTTAGCTTGTGCAACTCCTTCAAATCTTGCACCTCTAACTTGAAAATACTAGAGTAGTAATGGTATACATCGCATAAACCATTTACTCTTTTGATCAAGAACGCATCAAACACCTCTTCATACTTCCATGCAATGATTTTTACCTTTTTGGATTTTTCCGGTACGATCATGGAATCAAGAAGTTCAGCAACCGACTGACCCTTGCTCAGCAGTGATCTCACAATATCACCTGCTGTGGCTGATTTATGCCATGATTCCCGTACGTCCATAGGCACATTGTATGATTTGACTTCACTCGGAAACATATCAATCAATTCTTTCCTCTTTTTATGCGCATCCTCTGGTAAAGCCATTACCTGTATCTCTTTTGGTCCGAGAACTTTGTATCTCTTAGTCAGCTCATAGTATTGAGGGTTGTTGTAATCCAGATAGAACATCCGATTGTACATCTTTTCAGTCTTCATAAAGCTTACAACAATTGTCTTCATAGATTCATGCTTCAACTTCTTCAAAGTTCTATATGGATAGTTCCTCGAACTCAACCATTCTCTCATGTGTCTGCTGGACATTTCTTCCGGATTTTGATGATAAAGCTCTTTTGGAGGTAAATCATCAATGTTAAGACTTTCTTGAAGTGGTGTCCATTCTCCCATCTCAACAATAAACTCTTTCTCATCAGCAGCTGCCTTATCTTGTGCTATCAAACATTTCTCATACTCTTCGTTGATTTGACTCACAGTTAGCCCATTCAGATATACTGGATTGTACTTCATCTTCTCAAGATACGCAAATCGTTAAGGCAAGTCAGCTGGAATCTCATGATCAGGATTCGGTTCAGGCTCAGCTTCTGGTTCAGATTCTGTGAAATCTATATCATCAAGATCATCTAGTGCCTCAATCATTGGTGCAGTTTCAGTTTGAACCGGCTCAAACTGAAATGCTTCTCCAGCAACATTTTCTGGCACATTCTCAAGCAATTCAACTACTTCAGGCACTTCTTCTACCACTACAGATTCAGATTGAATCGGCTCAATCTGAACTGTTTTATCCATCTCAGTTTCATTCACAGTCTCATCTACTTTCGCTTTCTCAGCCACCTCAATTTCAGTCACAGTCACGGATTGAATCGGCTCAATCTGACTTTCATCAATCCTTGCCTTTTTCGTACTACTTTCATCACCAGTAATCTCAGGCACTGCATCTAACTTCCTTTTTCCCTCAGCCTTGTCAAGATTGACAGTTTCAGCAGCTTCATCGGGAATGATAATTGGAGATTCAACCCTTATGCCCACATTCTTTGTACCACGCGCTCTAGTATAGTACACTTTGGCTTCTTGAGAAGGTTCAGTCACTTCCATTACTTCATCTAAGAAATCTTTATCTGATGTGGACCCTGACTTCTTTGATCTGGTTTCTTCCAACCATTTCTCCAACATTTCCTTCTCAGCATCAAGAGTATTACATTCTGCCTTCAACTCTTTATAATCATACTTCAAATTTTCATGCAAAGTTTCATGGTCAGACTTCAACTTTCCATAATCAACCTTCATCTTCAGATAATCAGCATCTAAAGCTTTGAAAGTTTCAAGATTCTGATTGTGAGTAGCCCAAAACTCTTCTAACCTTTTCTTCTTTCGTTCATTCAATGCTTTCAACTGTTCATTCGCATCTACGAGTTTTGCTACCATCTCTTCTAGCTCAGCAATCCTCCTTTTATCTTTATTCACATCAACACTTGAAACAATTTTTGGCGAAGACTCCAAAACTTGTTCAATGTTTTCAGCAACCGGAGTTGATGTGGTGGGTATATCAACTGGAACAGTAATGCCAGCATCAGCGTCATCAACTATCTGTGCAATAGTTTCTACCTCGGCCATTACTTCTTGAGCAATTTGAACAACATCTATCATTTGTTCAGACACATTCATATCTTCAATCTCAATCTGTTCCTCTACTAACACAGGCTCTATCACTGGTTTCGATCTTCGTGATCTAACATACTGAACAGTAATATTCCTTGGAGTTTCAATATCAACCTCTTCAGCTACACTAACAACCTCAACAGGTTCTTTACTCGCAACTGGTTCAACAACTTCGACATTTTCTATCTCCAACTCCATTGGTTCAGCTACCTCAATATTCTCTGCCTCCTCTGAAACAGATTCACTATCATCATCACCGACATTTCCATCACTTTCTTCTTCTTCTTCGTCCTCAGATCCATCTTCTTCATCTTCTGCATGACGAGCAGCATACTCATCATCATCCAACAGATTTTCAGGCACCTCATCAACAAGGTCCTATGGATTAACTATCTCTCCATGTGAAATATGATGATATACTGCTTCAATATCTTCCTCATTATTTGCTATATCTCTCATATAGTCAAATAAATCAACACTTTGAACATTCCCGATACTCATCTTCCTATAAGATAGATCATTCATGTCCTCAGTATACAGTATCCCTCCAGCAAATCCATCATCTCTGATAACAGGATATGCAACATTAATCATCAATTGCAAGAATCTCGGATACATGAGAAACTTGAATCTTTGCCCTTCACCAAATTAAATACAAAGCCATTCATAATCCATTTCGACATATTGAATGGCTTGTTCTCTACAATAGCAACAATTGGGGATGCTACGTCAGAAGGAAATTTATCAAAACCAGCACTCCTTCATTCTTGACATGCACTGCTGAATCACATAGCACAGTAACTTCCACTTCTTCCCCAATCTTGCTCTGACAAATTGTGACTTTGGAAATACAGGAGGATGACCCATATTCACAAAGCACGCTTGACATTCAGCATTTGTCAACTCATCATTTGCACCTATCTCATCCTCATCAATCCTCAATGCTGTTCTGATAGCTTCTTCAGATACAGTCAATTCCAAATCTCTTGTGATATTTCCTCTGACAACAGTCACTCCAGCTTCATTTCTAACCACCTCAGCCGTCCTCCAAAACCTTTTGATCAATCTTGCATATATGACTGGCTTAGCACACATAGCATAGACATACTTTGTCCTCTTAATAAATCTCATCATATCTCTGTATCCTTCAGTCTCAGGAATAGACTCATCCAAACATGCAACTAAATTGTGCTTGGGCTCAAACTTCAAATTCTCCATCTGTTAAAACAAAAACAAAACACAAACAAGACAAATGTGTTAGATTCTTCATTAATAAATTTCAAATTTTCATAAGTGTTTGAACAAAAAGTTATAAAAATAAAACATTCACATAATCATTTTAACTCCTAAATTGATCTAACAAACTGATTTTCATCATTTTGATCAAAACAACTTTGAATTTTAATGATCATACAACATTTTGCAATTTAACAGTTTAACACTTAAGAACACAAATTTGACATTTGTAAAATGAAGTTGTTTAACATGTTTTAGTTCAGTTTTAACAAGGATTCGTCACTTTTAACACATATTTCATCATTTTGAAGTTAACGTTTAAGAGCATTTAACAGGTCATCAATGGCGGTTTTGACAGTTATGAACATTTTGGTTGATTCTGTTGATTTTAAGGAATTTTGATCCAAATTAATGATTGATTGTTAATGATCGACAGTTTTTAAACTTAAAACAACATTAGATTTTAGTTTTAACACCCAAAATCAAAGTGTCGATTCAGTGATCAAAAACACTGTTCATCATCGTTTTTCGTTTTACCGATCGATTTGCAGGTTTATCAAGATCAAATCACTTATCAAAAACAATACCTTATTCAATCGATCAGACTTGTTACAGAACAAACGATTGAATATGATAATCAAACGATTTAAGTGCAGGGGTTTTGCTTGAATGTGTGAGTGAAAAATGATAAGTGTTTGTGAAGAGGCGGGTTTTTATATGGTTGAAAAATTAGGTCAAACATGAGGTGCCGGGTCAACACTTTGGGACGGGTAAGCATAAAAGCCCAATAAGCCTTGACGGGTCAAGCACTGTTGAGCCGCGTCAGTCACTGTTGGGACGGGTCAAGTACTTGGGACGGGTCACAACATGAGACGGGTCAACATAAAAATGTGTAAAAACACTTGACGGGTCAATTACTGTAGAGACGGGTTAGTCACTGTAGAGACGGGTAAATGTTAGGAACAACTACACCTGTTTGGTTTTACTCATCACCCGGCAGCATAGTAATCTTCACAACATCACCCGGCTTGCATAGTGATCTTCATCACCCGGCAACACAGTTGTCTTTTATCACCCGGCTTGCTTTCTTCATCACCCGGCAACACAGTTATCTTCTATATCACCCGGCATGCTTTCTTCATCACCCGGCAACACAGTTATCTTCTATATCACCCGGCATGCTTTCTTCATCACCCGGCAACACAGTTGTCTTCTATATCACCCGACATGCTTTCTTCATCAACCGGCCACACAGTTATCTTCTATATCACGCGGCATGCTTTCTTCATCACCCGGCAACACAGTGTTTACACTATTACCCGGCGACACAGTGTTACACTTACACGGCTAGATAACTTCATTCTTTTACCCGGCTGTATAGTGATAACATTTCTTCACCCGGCTGTATAGCAATACCACTTTGTCACACGGCAGATATTAGACTCCTTCACCCGGCAGATATTTGACATGTTCATTGCCCGGCCATACAGTAGTCATAATATCTTCACCCGGCTTCACTTCTTTTTCTCAATCACCCGGCTCATATCAGACTCACAACTTTACCCGGCTGAACAGTGTCTTCATTACCCGGCAGAACAGTTGTTTCTGATATCTTTGCCCGGCTACAACACTTGAGCAATTTTTCTCAAATTTTCTCGTCTGTTGACTTTTTAAACTGCATTTATTGCACCTGCAAACATTCTCGACATATTAATTAGACAAGACATCCTTAAAAGAATTTGTCATATTAATTATTAACAACATAAGACAAGGCAATAGATTAATTCCAATTAAAACCTTTTTCTTTTTCTTTGATTTTTCTTCACAAAAATGTTTTTGCACAACCAAATTTTCTATATCCCGAAGCAATTTCTTAAAAACAATTAACAAAACCTTGGGTTTGTTTTTAAAACATCCAATGCCTTTGCTTTTCATACCACATAATCTTGTTCATTCAAAACACATTTATTAAACATATTTTTGGATTTTTGTAGATATTAGATATTTTTCTTCTTCAATTTATTCTCCCCCTAAACGTGAAATTTCTTGAAATTTTTAAGTTTAACAAGGATGTCGATGTGTCAATAATGATTCCAAATGCCTGCACACACAAAGCACACACATTAAAATAAAGACATATGCAATGCAATGAATCAAAATATCGCAGTGAGATCATACCATACATTATCTGAACATGTTTTGCAAGTTTTGAATAGACATTTGACTTATGTTTGATTGAGTGATGATATGAAAACATACCAATTAGCTCGAGTTGGCACACTTACTTTTTCAGTATCATGATGAGATTAAGGTTCGATTAAAATGACTTATGTGACCCACATGTATACATATGTCAACATATTTCCTTAACAAACACCACTTGAATGCATATTGCACAAAAAAACCTGGTCACTTACACTCATAAACAGTGTGGAATCAGGGTTCTATTCGGATTTGGTCCACTTTGGGACTTCTTTTTAATTCCATTTTGGAATTTTTCATTTCCTATCGTTCCCCTTGGGAATCTTCTGAATTCCTTTTTTTTGGAATTTTTGTTTGGTGATGGTCCACATTTGGGACTCTTTTTGTTCCATCTTTGGGATTCTTTTGCTGCACCTTGAAGCTCAAAAGAGACTTCGTGTGAGACTTCAGGTCTGTGGATACCACAACAAAGAAGCTCACGATGCGGTTCATCACACTGAATAGATTGCATCGTTACCCGATCATGCACAACTATCAAAAGATATATATCTAGACATGTATAGCAATGGAACTTAACACAAAGATCATTGAGTTTATATTTGTCAACAATCAACTTACTTTTTCAGTCTAATTGCCTGAGCTGTCTAGCACACCAATTAACATTCATCAGTCTTTATTAAAAATGATGTAACAAATAATGTCTAGTGTAACTATCATTTCTCACTTGTTGCAATATAGATTCTTATGACATGATATTTTCTTTTTCTTTTTGATTTTATATTTTGTTTTTGCTTTTCTCTTTTTCATGCACACACACAATGCAAAACAATAAAATAAAAGACAAAGGAATCAATATTTGACATCAACTTATTCTATTTTTGGCTTTTATATTTTCAGATTTTTGTTTGTTTTTCAAAAATTAGAATTAATCATGATTGATTAACCCTATGGATTGAATTAAGAATTCAAACCGGCCTGACATGAAAGATTTTGTGAAAAGATCTGCCAGTTGTTTGTCGGTATGAACTTTAATCAAAATTATTAAACCTTTTTCAGAGTTGTCTCTTAAAAAGTGATATCCAATTTCGATATGTTTGGTTTTTGAGTGTTGAACAGGATTAGCAGTATTGAACATAGCAGCAGTATTGTCTATGTAAATAGGAGTTTTGAGAAAGTTAAACCCGTAGTCAAGCAATTGGTTTTGTAACCACAAAACTTGAGAACATCCTACAGATGCAGCGATATACTCTGCTTCAGCTGTGGATACAGAAACGTTGGTCTGCTTTTTGCATTGCCAAGAAACAAGTCAAGGACCCAGAAATTGACATCCACCAGTAGTCGATTTCCTGTCAAGAGCACACCCACCAAAGTCACTATCAGAATAACTATATAATTCACAATTGCCTTCATAAGGATACCATAACCCGAGATTCGGTTTCCCTTTAAGGTATCTGAAAATACGTTTAACAGCAACCAGGTGCGACTCTTTTGGATCAGACTGATATCTTGCGCACACACATACAACATACATAATGTCTGGCCTTGATGCAGTAAGATACATCAGTGAACCAATCATCGATCTGTATAGTGTTTGATCAACGGATTTGCCTTTCGGATCCGGCTGTATCTTGCAGTTCACATCAGATGGAGTTCGAATAGTCTGACAATCCTGCATCTTGAACTTTTTCAGCAACTTTTCAACAAATTTTGATTGGTTGATAAAAATTCCATCTGCTGATTGTTTTACTTGCAATCCAAGAAAGAAATTAATCTCCCCCATCGAACTCATCTGAAATCTTGACTTCATGATTTCTTCAAATTCTTTGCACATGGACGCACTAGTTGATCCAAAGATGATATCATCCACATACACTTGAACACATAAAAGATCTTCATTTTCCCGCTTCATAAACAAAGTTGGATCAATCTGACCTCTTGTAAACCCATGTTCTAGCAAATTTTTAGATAACGTCTCGTACCAGATCCTTGGAGCTTGATGTAGACCATATAAAGCTTTGCTCAATTTGTATACACGATGTGGATAATCAGGATCTTCAAAACCAGGAGGTTGTCTGACATAAACATCATCGGTAATTGGTCCATACAGAAAAGCGCCTTTGACGTCCATTTGGAACACTTTAAACTTCATGAAAGAGGCATACGCTAGAAAAACGCGAATAGCTTCAAGTCGAGCGACCGGAGCAAACACTTCTTCATAGTCAATACCTTCTTCTTGAGTGTAACCTTGTGCAATAAGTCTCGCTTTGTTTCTCACAACAATGCCACGTTCATCTGGCTTGTTCTTGTACAACCATCTTGTACCAATCGCATTTTCTCCTTCAGGTAAGTCCACTAATTTCCAAACCTCTTGTTTGCGAAATTGAAGTAACTCCTCTTGCATAGCTTCAATCCAACTGTTATCTTGTAACGCTTCTGAAATGTTCTTCGGCACCACTTGAGAAAGAAAACATGAATAAAGACAAACATTAGCTTGCTCAGTTTGACTTCTTGTAGTTCTCTGATTCAACGGCCCGATAATCTGAGAGACAGGATGTTTCTTGTGAATTCGATGAGTTGGTATGACATCTCCTTGCACTTGACTCTCCAGATTAGACTGATTCAGATTTGGTAGATCTTGCAATATGGTAGAAGTGTGCGGAGTGAAATTAGGAACTTGATCCGGTGAATTGATGAAGTAATCAAATGATTCTGGAATAACTTCAACATTCGGATCTGATGATGGTTGATTTTGAACAGATCCACCATCATTAGGAGAACTTTGCGGATTAACATCATCACCAAGAATATTCGATTCTTGATCTTCTTGAGAACCAGAAGGACCCGGAGCTTGACTAGATTTGACATGATCAGGATTATGAAATGACATGAACGGTACTCAGAATTAAGATTGCCATCATCGTCATTATCAGAATCGTCACTAAAACATCCCAAGTCGCCTGATTCTTTTCTTGCTTTTCCTGAAAAATCAAATAAGTTAGAATTGAAAGATTTTGATAACGAATCTAAATCAAACAACCATTAGGGACCATGCGCCACTGACGGAAACGAATTTTCTAAAAACTTTACGTTAATAGTTTCAATAACAGTATTTGTCTTGCTATTAAAAACCCGATAAGCTTTAGAAACAGACGAGTGACCAAGGAAAAATCCATCGTCAGATTTTGACTCAAATTTCCCGAGATGATCCCTTAAATTTAGAATCGATACAGGACAACCAAATGCTTTCAAGTAAGAAATATTTGGTTTTCTTCCAAATAATAACTCATAAGACGTTTTATTTTTATCCTGAACCAATAATGTTCTGTTTTGTACAAAACACGCAGTAGCAATAGCTTCGTCCCAGAAAGTGATAGGGATTTTGGCATTTGCGAGCATGGATCTTGCTGCTTCAATCAGTGTCCGATTTTTCCGTTCCGCAACCCCATTTTGTTGAGGCGTTCTCGGAGCACTAAATTGTCTAGCAATTCCTTTTTCTGCACAAAACAAATCAACATTAGCGTTCTTAAACTCTGTTCCATTATCACTTCTCAAAGTTTTCACTTTATAATCCAACTGATTTTCAACTTTGACAATAAATTCTTTTAACAACTCAGCAGTTTCAGATTTAACATGCAAGAAATAAACCCAAGAAAATCTAGTGAAATCGTCAATGACGACAAAACAATAAGACTTATTTCCGATGCTTTGAACATTTGTTGGTCCGAAAAGATCCATATGTAGCATCTGCAAGGGTTTTGAAATGGAGTTTTCTGGCTTGGACTTAAAAGACATTCTGTGTTGTTTTCCTTTCAAACATGCTGGACAGAGATCAGTTGTAGAGAATTTCTTTGATGGTATTCCCACAGCATGATTTCCAGTCACCAGTCGGTTCATGTTTCTGAAGTTTGAATGGCCCAGCCGTCTATGCCAAAGCTGACTCTCATCATTTGAAGCATGCGCAATAAGACAAGTAGTTTCGGTTTCAACATCAATCTGCGACATATCAAGCTTGTATACATCACGATCTCTTGGAGCTTTAACCACTACCCATTCATTGTCAATCTTGAAACCTGGTTTGAGTATATAACAGAAAGAATCATCAAATAAAGTTGAATATGATTTGTCACAAATTTGAGATACACTTAGCAAATTAAAGTTCAACTGTGCACAGTAGTTGACTTTATCAAAGCTAATGACCCCATTTGACACAGTTCCTTCTCCAGTTATTTTTCCACCAGCATCTCCTCCAAATGCAACATGTGTACCATTTTTCAGCTTAAAGTCTTGAAGCAAGGCATGGTTGCCTGTCATATGCCGGCTACACCCACTATCAACGAACCATGAGTTAATAGGTCTTCTAGGGCGTACCTGCATTTCAACAATCACTTAGTTAGTTTGGTCAACCCAGGCCCACATGGTCTTGGGTTTTCTGAATCTATCAGTAACAGTAACTTGTTGATAATGAAGATTTTGAAAATTTGTTTCATTTGAGAGATTTTGCTGAAAACTATTTCGCCCATTGGCTTGAATCGATTGCTTTCTTCTCAAAGCACTAAACCTTTCCTCTAACTTAGGATCAAGGTTATTTTCAAACTTTTGATTTCTTACCATCAAAGCTCTCGGTTTAAAACTGTTAACCTGCACATTTCTTGATGAAAAGTTATTAGAAATTGAATTGTTTCGATTAAAGTTTCTCAAAACAGGAGAATGACTTTGATTAACATTTTGAAAACCAAATGATTGATTTCTTTGAAAATTTTGGAATGGTGTCATTTCTCTTGATGAGTTTGTTCGAAAGAAACAATCCTTTGTGTCATGATTTCGCCTTTCACAAATATCACAAAACTTGTTATAAAAACATTCTTCTGAAGAATGGTTTCTTTTGTCACAGAAACTGCAGTACCTGTTAAAGAAACATTCAGTAGTTGCATGATTATAACGATCACAAATCTCACAATGTTTCTTGCTAATCCTAAAGAGCCGATTGTTAACTTTTGATGTGGAACCCACTCGTGATTCATTATCAGTTTTGTTCGGTTTTAGATTAACTTGATTCTTTTGTGGAGATTTTGTTTGTGAATTTCCTTGCGTAGAAACTTGGTTCGATTTTAACACACCTTGTTTGGTTAACCTTTTTGATTCAATTCTTTTATCATTGACAGCGGAAGACTTAGGACCTGAACCTGTTTTCAGACCAGAGTTAGATTTGATTGGAGAATTGATTGGTTTACCATAAGATCCGTTTAAATCAAAAGTTCTTGCATACACAAACTTAATTGTTTTTCCTTTTGACACTTTCTTTTTGACAGGTTTGACCTTGTCAGTTTTAACAATTTGAGCTTTGGTGTTGTCATTCGATTTTATGACACTTTTACCTTTTGACTGTTTAGTTTCAGATTGATTGTTTGTTACTTTCGAGTTCTGCATCTTTGCAGTTGAACTTTCAGCCTTCTTCACTGCATTCTTCTTGACCAGTTGATCAGCAACTTTTGCTTTCTGCTCAATCTTCCATTTGATGTATTCAGGATCATTGTATCCCGAAAATTCACCTTCTTCCTTCACTGTTTCTTCTGACTTCGGATTCAGTTCCGGATACTCAACAAGTTGAATCAGAACAGGCTCTGATTTGTTGCTAGCTTCATCATCAGCTTCAGTTGTCGCGCCATCTTCTTCTTTCAAACTTTCAATCAACACTTCAGATCCTTCGGATTCAGATTTACTTCTTTGAATTTCTTTGAATTTTCGTTCATTTTCAGGTGAATGATCAAATTCATTAAAGTTTTCCGGTAAAGTTTGTGTGATTGAATTAGGCATTGGTTCATGAGTGAAACCCAAACCTGTTTTGGTTTTGTTACCTCTTTCACTTATAAGTTGTTTAACCATTGTTTTACAACTTTTCACTTTTGTTAATTCAACTTGTGTGACAGCATGAGCAACTTTTTCTTGTTCAAAGTTCTTTGTCATTTCTTCAAGTTGTTTTGTTACCAGTTCCAAATCTTTTAAGGTTTTGTTCCATGATTCTTTAAGTGACAAAATCTTCTCATCAGAAATTTTATGATCAATTTTAAGTTGTTCATGAATTTTCTCATGTTTGCTTAATTTATCACCAATTTTAAATGAATGAGTTCGATAATGTTCTACTTGTTGAATGCATTGTTCTGAACATAACCTTTCTTTCACATCAGCAGGCAAAGGAACATAGTTAGGGGGTAAATCAGTACTAACCTTTGGTTGTTCAGTGGATGACGAAGACTCACTGGATGTAGCCATCAGCGCAATTTCAGACTCAGATTCTTCAACAGGATCAGACTTTGCACTCCAGTCATATTCTTCTGAATCTTCACTCACAGCATCTGATACTTTAACATCCCCTTCTTCAGACCAATCTTCCTCGATTTCACATACTAATGCCAAACTTGAAGTGAGATCAGATGTAAACTGTTCTGCATAAGCACTCCAGTCATAACCATCTTTCACACTAACCACCAGTGCTTTAGTTTAATCTTCTGGTTTCTTTCCTTCATCCTTTAGTTCTGGCATGGGAAGACTTTGATATGGTTTCTGAAAGAAACGTTGATTTCTTTGTTGATAACTTGAAGACTGTTGCGAGCTTTGACCTTGACCTTGATTCTGTCCATTTGAACTCGCTTGATCATTGTAGTTCTGATTCTTAGGAGCTTTGCATTCCCTAGAAAAATGACCATAGCAGTTACAGTTGAAACATCTGGCCTTTGATTTGTCAAATCCAACCGTCTTGTTTGCATGTGGCTTGAAACTTCGGTTAACATATGCATGCTTTTGTGTTCGGTATGCAACCATCACCATTTTCCAGTTCAAATCCATTTCCTCAACGTCATCAGGATCCATTTCAAAAAGATCTTGAAGAACCACATCCATTTGATTCAGATGACTTCCTTGATATGCTTGAAAGCTTGCCATGAATGCAGTAAACGCATTCTTTGTTTCATCATCTTGTAACAAGATGTTTATCACATCTTTTACCTTTGCTTGAATATTCGAACTTTGATTTTCAGCTTGATGATTTTGAACTTGAGCTCTTGGTGGAGATTGTGGTTGAGAATAAGTTGGTGAACTTGGAATGTATGACGAATCAGTGTAAAAACTTGCACCAACGAATAAATCACCCTCATCTTCAAACTTAGTTGCATCTTGTGCAAGAAAGGCATTCTCCACAGTACTAGCAGGATTCACAATGTACTTGTACTGAGCATTTGAACAAGTTCTATCAGTGTTTCTAGAACTTTCATCAATCTCAACTTCCTCAATCTTTGCAATGAGAAGATCCAAATCCATCGGAAACTTTTCAGTATGCTTCAACAGTGTCACTGTTTGTTTCCATGATGATGGAAGAGCACATAATAATCTGTCATTCAGATCTTGAAGATCTGTTTTTGCACCAACATTAGTCATTTCAGTAGTCAGATGAACAAACCTATTCATCATCTGATGCACAGATTCTCCAGCAATATGTTCAAATAACTCCAATTGTCTCTTCAGTCTTTGTTTCTTGAGACTTCTAAGTTGTTCACCTCCTTCATATATTGACTTCAAAGCTTTGAACATTGTATAACCTGTTTGATAGGTATCCAACCTTGACAGTACTTGTAGTGGCAATCCCTTACACATCAAAGAATATGCTTTGCTATCATTCCTCACTTTCCTCAAATCTTCAGTTGATAAATTATCTTCTGGATAATGTTCAGTAGAGTCTTTGGTGTAGGTACTTGCACTATCCGGAGCAGTCTGTGTAGGTATGTAAGGACCCTTATCAATTGACTTCCAAAGATCATTGTCTATTGAGCAGAGATGATGCTTCAGTCTAATCGTCCAATTCTTGAAATCTGCACGATTGACAAGTCTAGGAACACGGTTATCAGAATCATCATTAGGTGCCATTTTAACAATTTTTTAAAGAAAATATTTTTGGTTTTTGTTGATTTTTGAAAAGAAATAGTTAAAATACTAAAATAAAGACAAGTAATTAAAGACAAGATAATAAAACAAGGATTAAAACAACTAAAAATGAGTCACACGGCTGAACAGTGAAAAATCCTTCTTCACCCGGCTGAACAGTAGCTTTTGTTCTTTACCCGGCAGAGAAAAATCTTCACCCGTCTAAACAGTCACACGGCTCAACAGTTGTAAGTCTTGGATTCTTTACCCGGCGGAACAGTTACCCGGCAGAATAGTATTAACTTCACACGGCAATAACACTTGACCCGGCTTGAATCTTGACACGGCAAAAAGCTTTACCCGGCTGAACAGTTGACGATCACACGGCAGCAAAGTTGTTTACCCGGCTACACAGTTGTTGATCACCCGGCTGAATTTGTTAATCACCTGGCGTAACAGTGTATCACCCGGCACAACAGTACTTGATCCGGCTGAACAGTAACACTTTTTCCTCGTCAAATTCTTTACCCGTCTAGCACAAAATCCTTTACACGGCTGCACATGACCTAATTGTTCACAAATCTAAGTCCAAACGAAATTGTCTAAGTCAATTTTATCACCCGGCAAGTTAATCTTCAACCAAGTTCATACTGTTTATCATCTTCGTCATGAGAATTTTTCTGGGTTTATCAAAAACTTGTCCAATTCGTTCAAAAATCACACACAAGCAGTGAAATAGTCCGATTAACAATCCCTAATCTCAATCAATCCAAAACATGATCAAATTTTGATGAATTTTGAGCAAAATTCGATCGAACAGTAACTTTTTCTATCTTCTTAATTCCTCAGATCTGATGATAATCTGATGGAATTTGCACGATTGTTGTGAATTAGGAGTGATTGCGATGATAAATCACAACTAAAAACAGCAACAATTCATTCAGATCATGATTTTTGAGCAATATTGTAGTGTTTTGCTTGATGAATAGCGAAGAACACAATACCAACAGCTCTGATACCAATTGATAGGTTCAATTGGATCGATAATATCGCTCAATAATCAGAATGATTCATACACAAAACACAGTTCAATCATAAACACAGTTCATTACTAATAATTCTCTTTGTATATTGATGATCAAAGCAGATTTTGTACTACAAATGCAGGAGAAAATAAATCACACACACTTAGTTCTCTCTCTAACGTGAATAGTGATCTAGCCTCTCTCCTCACACTCTCTCACTACATGCTTTAAGCCACAAAATACATTATAGGGAAAATAACAAAATAAACCCTAAACTATACATAAATGTATAAAACAAGTACAAAGTAAATCTTAACTGGAAATAACCCTAACAATTTTGTATTATCCCTAAGTGTTGATGCATAAAGCATGTTGCTAGTGAATGTTAGAGCCAGAGTCTATATCACAAATATACACGTTAGAGAGAGAAACTGTGTGTGTGATTTTATTCTCCTGCACCATTGTACTTCAACTATTGCTATGATCATCAATACAAGAGAATTATTAAGTAATGAATTGTGTTGCTGATTGAATTGTTGTTTTTGTACGTTGATCATTCTGATTTGTAGCAGTATCGATCCAATTGAACCTATCACTTCCATTGCTTACCCAATCTTGCTCTTACGAACTACTGCTTAGGAAATATATTCGTCAGGTGCACCTATTTCATCTTCATCTATTCTAAGTGCAGTCCTAATTGACTCTTCAAACACAGTTATTTGTAACTGTCTGGTAATATTTCCTCTTACCACAGATACACCAGCCTCATCAGTGATCACCTCTGCAGTTCTCCAGAAAGATTTAATCAATCTTGCATATACAATGGGTTTGACACACATTGCATATACATATTTGGTTCTTCTTAAAAATCGAATCATATCTCTATATCCATCAGCTTTCGGTATAGATTCATCCAACAAAGCCACAAGATTATGCTTTGGTTCAAACTTGAGGTAATTCATCTGATAACATACAAAAAATGTGTGTTAGTTTGATAAACAAACAACATTTGTGCAAGAGACAATCATAAAGACATAGTATAACAAATTCAATTATAACATTTATCTAATAAGTTGATCAACAGTTTGAGGATATCATCTTGTTCAAAAACCTTTGTGGCACAATGTTCATAATCAACAGTTAACAGACTTAGATTATGTATCCTTTGTGCTGAAAATCATGAACAAGTTCAATGTTCATCAATGGCGGTTTCAACAGAAATTTAGAAATTTTCTTTTGATTCATTCGATTTCAGATGTTTTGATGTTGATTAATGGATTAATATTGATGATTAACAGTTACAACAACCATTTACAACAATCAATTTCAGTTTTTACACGGATGATCACACTGTCGATTCAAGTTCAGTTACTTTTCATCATCAACATTTCAATTTTAAGAACAACAGTAGTGTCGATGAAGTTTTATCATGATGATTATCTTATTCAATCTCTAAAACTTGTTACAGAATCGGTGATTGAATATGATATAAGACGATTTGATATACAGGGTATTTGCTTGAAATTGATTGTGAAAAATGATAAGTGTTTGAGAAGAGGCGGGTATTTATATGTAGGTGAGCCGGCTCAAAATTAGGTCAAAGTCATTGGGACAGGTCATCATTTCAGACGGATGAACAATTAGGCCCAAAAGCCTTGGACGGGTCATGTTACTGTAGGGAAGGGTCAAACCTCTGGGACGAGTCAACATGTGAATATATAGTTTAACATGTAAAAACACTTAGTCGGGTCACACACTATTGAGACGGGTCAAGTACTGTTGAGCCGTGTCAACACTGTTGGGTCGGGTCAAAGTGTCTGCACATAAAATTCTCTTCATGTAAAAGCTTGGTCGGGTCAGGCAACTGTTGAGTCGCGTCAACATCAGTTGAGACGGGTCAATACTTGTTTAACATAGTTTCACCATGTAGACATGAGTCGGGTCATGATATAGCCGTGTCACAAAGTTTGGAACGACTACACCTTTGTTTTGTGTTACCCATCACCCGGCTAAAAAGTAGCATTTTCTTTCATCACTCGGCTGTATAGTGACAACAATTACCCGGCTGCATAGTAACAACAGCTTCATTACCCGGCTGCATAGTAACAACAGCTTCATTACCCGGCTGCATAGTAACAATAGCTTCATTACCCGGCTGCATAGTAACAACAGCTTCATTACCCAGCTGCATAGTAACAAATGATATCATCACCCGGCTTCAACACTTAGACGATTTTTCTTCACTTTCTTTGTCTGTTGACTTTCCAACTGCATTTATTGCACCTGCAATCAGTCTCGACAAATTATTTAGACACGACATCCTTATTAGGGTTTTTGTTAAATAATTCATCAATCATGATCTAGGGCAACAATTTAACACATTAAAACTTCTAAAAATTTCCTTTAATTTTTTTTACTTTCCTCAAGAAGGCATTATGCAAACATTTATGCATTACCAAAATTTCTATTTCCCGAAGCATTATTTTTTCAATCAAAAACAAATCACAAGACTTCATGTTTGTTTTTAACATATTCAATACATTTGCTTTCATTAACCACTTGATCCTTACATTCAACACACTAATTTCTGATATTTTTGGCTTTTGAAAATATGTTTGTACTATTTCTTCAGTTATTTCTCCCCCTAAACTTGAAATTTCCTTGAAATTTTTAATTTTAAACGGAGTGTCAATGTCAAAAAAGACTCCATATGCCTGCACACACAAAGCACACACATTAAAATAAATACATATGCAATGCAAAGAATCAAACATTTGCAGTGAGATCATACCATACATCATCTGAACATGTTTTGCAAGTTTTGAATAGACATTTGACTTATGTTTGATTGAGTAATGATATGAAAACATACCAATTAGCTCGAAGTGACACACTTACTTTTTCAGTATCATGATGAGATTAAGGTTCGATTAAAATGACTTATGTGACCCACATGTATACATATGTCAACATATTTCCTTATCAACAACAACTGGAATGTATCTTGCACAAAAACCTGGTTACTTACAATCATAAACAGTGTGGAATTTGGGTTCTAATTAAAATTGGTCCACTTTGGGACTTCTTTTGAATTACATTTTGGAATTTTCATATCCTATTGTTCCGCTTGGGAATCTTCTGAATTCCATTTTGGAATTTTGATTTGGTGATGGTCCACATTTGGGACTCTTTTTGTTCCAACTTTGGGAATCTTTTCCTGCACCTTGAAGCTCAAAAGAGACTTCGTGTGAGACTTCAGGTCTGTGGATACCACAACAAAGAAGCTCACGATGCGGTTCATCACACTGAATAGGTTGCATCGTTACCCGATTATGTTCAAATAACATTACAAGAAGTTCATCAAATGATATATATTTAGACATGTATAACAAAGGAGCTTAACACAAAGATCATTAAGTTTAGATTTGTCAACAATGAACTTACTTTTTCAGTATAATTGTCTGAGCTGTCTCGCACACAATTAACACTTATCAGTCTTTATTATTAAAAAAATGATGAAACAGACAATGTCTAGTGTAACTATCATTTCTCACTTTTTGCAATGTAGATTCTTATGACATGATTTTTCTTTTCTTTTTGCTTTTTCTTTCTTTTTGTTTTACTTTTTCTTTTTCATGCATACTCACAATGCAAGAATAAAAAGACATAGGAATCAATACTTGACAACGACTTATTATATTTTTGGATTTTAAATTTTCTAATTTTATATTTTGATTTTCATAAAATAGAATTAATCATGGTTGATTAATCCTATGGATTGAATCAAGAATTCAAACCGTCCTGACAAGAATGGTTTTGTGAAAAGATCTGCCAGTTGTTTGTCGGTATGAACTTTAATCAAAATTATTAAGCCTCTTTCAGAGTTGTCTCTGAGAAAGTGATATCGAAATTCGATATGTTTTGTTTTTTAGTGTTGAACAGGATTAGCAGTAATGAACATAGCAGCAGTATTGTCTATGTAAATAGGAGTTTTGAGAAAGTTAAACCCGTAGTCAAGTAATTGGTTTTGTAAACACAAAACTTGAGAACATCCTACAGATGCAGCAATGTACTCTGCTTCAGCAGTGGATACGGAAACACTGGTCTACTTTTTGCATTGCCATGAGACTAGTCGAGGACCTAGAAACTGACATTCACCTATGGTCGATTTCCTGTCAAGAGCACACCCACCAAAGTCACTATCAGAGTAACTATATAGTTCAAAATTTCTTTCGTAAGGATACCATAACCCGAGAATCGGTTTCCCTTTAAGGTATCTGAATATACGTTTGACAGCAATTAGGTGCGACTCTTTAGGATCGGAATGATATCTGGCACACACACATACAACATACATGATGTCTGGTCTGGATGCAGTAAGATACATCAGTGAACCGATCATTGATCTGTAAAGTGTTTGATCAATAGATTTGCCTTTTGGATCAGGTTGGATTTTGCAAGTAACATCAGATGGAGTTCGAATAGTCTGACAATCTTGCATCTTGAACTTCTTTAGCATGTTTTCAACAAACTTTGATTGGTTGATAAAAATTCCTTCTGCTGACAGTTTTACTTGCAATCCGAGAAATAATTAATCTCCCCCATAGATCATCTGAAATCTGGATTTCATAATCTCCTCAAACTCTTTCCACATGGATGGACTTGTTGATCCAAAGATGATATCATCAACGTACACTTGAACACATAGAAGATCTTCATTTTCCCGTTTCATGAATAAAGTAGGATCAATCGGACCTCTTGAAAAACCATGTTCCAGCAAATGTTTAGATGACGTCTCGTACCAAATTCTTGGGGCTTGATGTAGACCATATAAAGCTTTGCTCAATTTGTATACACGATGTGGATACTCAGGATCCTCGAAGCCTGGAGGTTGTCTGACGTACACATCATCGGTGATTGGTCCATACAAAAATGCTCCTTTAACATCCATTTGAAACACTTTGAACTTCATGAAAGAGGCATAAGCTAGAAAAACGCGAATAGCTTCATGTCGAGTGATCGGAGCAAATACTTCTTCATAGTCGATACCTTCTTCTTGAGTGTAACCTTGTGCAATTAGTCTGACTTTATTTCTGACCACAATGCCACGTTCATCTGGCTTGTTCTTGTACATCATCTTGTACCAATAGCATTTTCTCCTTCAGGTAAGACCACTAAATTCCAAACTTCTTGTTTTCTGAACTGAAGTAATTCCTCTTGCATGGCTTCAATCCAACTGTTATCTAGCAACGCTTCTGAAATGTTCTTCTGTACCACTTGAGAAAGAAAACATGAATAAAGACAAACGTTTGCATGCTTAGTTTGACTTCTCATGGTTCTCTGATTCAAAGGACCTATAATCTGAGAGATAGGATGATTCCTATGAACTCGGTGAGTTGGTATTTCGTCACCTTGTACTTGAGTCTCCAAATTAGACTGATTCAGATTCGGTAGATCTTGTAAAATTGTACAAGTATGCGGAGTGAAATTAGGAACTTGTTCTGGTGAATTGATGAAGTAGTCAAATGCTTCTGGGACAACTTCAACATTCGGATCTGGTGATGGTTGATTATGAACATATCCACCATCATTAGGAGAATTTTGTTGATTCACATCACCTTCAAAATTGTTTGATTCCTGATCTTCTTGAGAACCAGATGGACCCGGAGCTTGATTTAATACAACAGTATCAGGATTGTAAAATGACATGAAAGGATACTCAGAATTGAGATCATTATCATCGTCATTATCTGAATCATCACTGAAACATCCTAAGTCTCCTGATTCCTTCTTCATTTTTCCTGAAAAATCAAATAAGTTAGAATTAAAGACTTGGATAACGAATCTAAATCAAATAACCATTCGGGACCATGAGCCACTGACGGAAACGAATTTTCTAAAAACTTAACGTTGATAGTTTCAATAACAACATTCGTTTTGCTGTTAAAAACCCGATAAGCTTTTAAAACTAATGAATATCCTAAGAAGAATCCATCGTCAGATTTTGACTCAAATTTACCGAGATGATCACTTAAATTTAGAATCGACACAGGACAACCAAATGCTTTCAAGTATGAAATATTCGGCTTTCTTCCAAACAATAACTCATAAAACGTTTTATGTTTATCCTGAACCAATAATGTCCTGTTTTGTACAAAGCAGGCAGTAGCAATAGCTTCGTCCTACAAAGAAGGCAGTAGCAATAGCAGGCAGTAACAATCCTCTGCTTCCCAGCGTTAACTTCCAAACCAATCCTACCACTTCTTCATTCTTAGAATTTTCACCCTGACGTGCCACTATCTTGGGCTCATTAAACTCAATAATCGGATCCACACATATGTGTCTTCTCATAATGTGTATATGGATTGACTTCATAAATTCTTTCGAACTTAGGGTCATAACAACCACGTTTTTCTTTCTTAGACGATGTCATAGTTCAAAATCATTGTTGATTATTAAAATTTTCAACCATCGTCTTTGATGCATATCGAGTTCCTTTTGCTCGAATATGTGCTTTAAACTTTTGTTGTATGATTATATGACAAACCTTATGTCATAAAGATAGTGTCGCCAAACCCTTTAAAGCAAACACCATCGCATCATGTACTTAGGTCGTGTTCAGCATAACTCCTTAGCCTTTAGTTTTCTCTAAACATAGGTGATCACCTTATTTAGATACATCACTGAAAACCATAAAATTATCATTACCTTCGGAAATTCAAATTTATGCACTGCTTAACTTTTCTTTCAACGTCACAAATGTTTCTACTTGATTCAGACCCTATTTATACTCCACTTTCTTCTATGTGGGTGTATTAGTGATTTACCACTCAAAGAAATCATATATAAATTTCAGATAGCATCTAACTAGTCTAAGAAATCTTCTGATTTCTATGGTTGTCTTAGACGCGTTTCATTTCATCACCACTTCTATACCAGAAGGGTCTACCAGAATTTCGTTGTTATCGATACATAACCTAAAACTTGAATTTCTTAACCAAAATTCACCTTCAAAGAAGTTTGCGTATAATCTTTCTTTTCTTTATCGTTTCTAGGAGCATCCTCAACGTCCTTAATGCTCGTTCTTGGTGTAGGAACACACCAATATACTATTACGAATTTGTCCTTATATGGTTTGCATGCTCTATTTATCAAGTCCATAAAGACAACAATCTATTAGTTAAGCCAAATGGCCCATCTAGTTCTGGAACCATTCCTTGGTACGTGGTTTCTCAAACCTTCACTTGATGATAGCCACACTGCATATCGATCTTTGTTAAGTAACTTGATCCTTGAAGATAATTCTACAAGTCACCAATACATCGTAAGGGATACTTGTTCTCGATCGTCACTTCATTATATTCTTGGTAATCAGTGCACATTCGTATTGAATCACCCTTTTACATTAGAAATAAGACCGCTGCTCTCCAATAGGACGAGCTAGGTCTTATAAAACCTTTATCTAACAACTCCGGGACTTTGTAAAATTAGTACTTTCATCTTAGAAGGTGTCAAACAATATGATGCCTTAATAGTAGGAGTTTTACATAGCGCCAAGCCATTATGCAACTTGACTTGTCGATCTGGAGCTACTCCATGTAAATCTTGTAGGAATGTTAGGGTATTCGGCTACCACTAAGAATTCCTCAATCTTTCTTTCTTTCCTTTAGAACATCAAGTACCACAAGTATCCTTTGCAACCTTGTCGGAGGTACTTGTCCGCTCTAATCTTTTAGATTATCTTCGTTGGACTTCCGCGGCAAATACTTAATTACCGACTCCTAGTCGCTTAGCACCTCAATATTCCACGAACTCCATTCATATATTTATGTATGCCTTCTGCTTAGACAACACTTCATACCTAGAACTATGTCAAATCTTTCTAATTCATATGCAAGAATTCTAGAGAAGCATTCTGATTATCTATCTTAAGAAAACAATTTTAGTAGAAACTTGTATCTTCATTTCTTTGCTTCTTAGCAATTTTTGTAATAAAAACACAACTAACTAAATCATTAATTTAGTTAAACATGAAATAATAGTAATGGACACAAAACTCATACTCACACCTAAGATGAATAGTACACTGGCATAAATGTGATTAACATGAATAAGCTTGTAACCATGTTATCATGGCCTATAGTCTCCTTGGTTCTCATTAGACAAATCGAAGAATTCATCTTTGCGATGTTACTGCCCTCATTCTTGCTACCAGGGCTAGTTTTTGTTCCTTTCTGAAAGTTAAGACAAGTTGCTATCAACGTGTCCTCCTCGTCTGAACTCGTAATACCTTCAGGCATGGGCTAAATAGACTTTGGTAGAATTCCCTTTTCTACCACATCTTTCGCATTCTTGGGCATCAAATCACCCGTTATTATTTACCTTTCTAAACTTGCTGCATAATGGTCTATTTTGTTTCAAATTCTTTCAACTTTCTTACCTTGTCCATCTTCATCATTATAGCCACTAACATCTTGAGTGGTCTCAATCTCTTTCTTCCACTGAAAAGAGTTAGAAGTTGCCTTCAGATGGTGATCAGTTTATACCGACATATTGTCTTGGCCCTTGGACCAATTCCTTTTTACTCTTTCACGTTACTTGCCTTCTTCTTGAGTGTCTTTTGCAACACCTTTGATGAAGTTCGACATCATTGCAGTAATCTTGACAGTGATATTCTGTCGTAGTTTAGCATCATTTTATCTTCTCTTATCTTTCTGATTAGAGGGAGGAGTTTTTTTTTTTGAACTTCAGATGAAATTATCTACAAGTTTAAACTCTAATGAAAATACATTTAGTCTCTTCTGATGAACTATGATGAGTAGCAATTGTGTCCGTCTTGCTGCCTTTGTCTATGGCCGTTTTACATTTCTAATATCCAAATGGATAATTATCGGTCATGGTCATAACTTTTCAATATGTAAAATAAGTCAACGCCTCTAACGTGTCTTCTAGCATTAAGGTACCCTACTAAAGGCTATTATAGCAAAGAAAATACACGCCATTCATAAATTAAACAAGGCTCAACATTTGACAGTTAAAAGCAATTGTCTCTAATACTTATGGCGACTACTCCTCATAGTCTCTACAAGTTCCTCACGCTCGCATCTTCTAAAGCATTCACATTCCAGGTAGGGGTCTAAACTTTAAAGTATAAAAGCTACTTTCTAATAAACACTTTTGATTTCTCTATGTACTAGAATCAAAATGCAAAAATCAAAGTCTCAAGCCCTTCAAACAATGTATGTTCAACATTCTCTACTATAATCATGTTTAAGATGATAAGCCTTATATCTGGAATTCCATCTTGACGTACATTTAATTCATTCATCCATATTTTATATAAATACAACTACTCAGCCACACATAGAACTATCAAGTTATTACTAAGGCAAAAACACTAATATGCATAATAGGATCTACTAGGATAAGCATGTAACTGTAAATTCACAATTACGTTGATCAAGTGTAATTGTCAATTTACCTCACATGGATATTCTAGTTTTCTCCATCCATGCATCCTACTGTGGAGTCGATATGGGAGTTACATCTTTACTCTCTTAAGCCTCTTATTCTATATTCTAATAAATTATTATCAATATTTCATTTATACTTTTATAATCTAATGGATAAAATCACAAACTTTCATTGTGTCTAAACCAAGATAACAGATGATAAACCAAAATAGTTTTGTAATAGTAAATCCTAATCACATTAGCTACGTGTGATCAGCGATTTATGATACTCATGAGTTCCAGTCATGTGGCTAACTATATTCTTCTAATTTGGCATCAGGCTACTTGGCTAATTTGGCAATCCGCAAAATCTTCTCAATTAGTTTAAGTCCAAACACTAACCGCTAGTGTCTAGTTCACTTAAACTACGGCTCTGATACCAACCTGTAAGACCCTGTTTTCGGGCCTAGAAGAACAATTGGTATTTCATAATACATAGCCGTTTAAACAGAGTACAACGGAAGTCATAAAGGTCCATACCTAAAATTTATAAACAGCTATGCACTAAAAGTCTATCTATACCAAATTTAAGCCTTGCCAAGTAGTCATCTGATGTTTCCATGACTTGTAATGCCATGTCCTAATATTGGGGGTCCTTAATGTGCCTGAAATACATGCTAAAACAAGTCAGCTACAAAGCTGGTGAGTTCATGATAATAACACATAAATCATTTCCAAGAGTATTATTAAATCAATTGTACACAAATCAATTCTGGTTCAAAATGGTTTCACTACCAAATAACCTTCGCATAATATATATACACATCTGAGTTTCACCTGTTACATTGCAAATGATTGCATTCAATTATAGACGGTACCGACTATAAATATATATATATCCCGAGCCATTGTGCTTAATGATTTGTCATCGTACAAGTAATATTAATAATACACAAAAATCATTTGAACTCAAAAACATTCTTAAGCATGTGTTTCACCCCAAAACATTTAAAAAGTGGAGAGTTTGGTCATGAAACTCACCTGTGTGAATCGTTTTATGAACCCGAAGCCTAGCACGTATCTAAGCAAACATAATGCAACCCACAATCATCCAACAATACTTTGCTAAGTCTTGTTGATCCCGACCCAACTCTTGAACAATCATACCTACAACCTAAGGCCTTCGAGGACGTTAATCTTAGTGATCCCGAGCTTTATCAACACATTTACAACACCCGAGTACTTCACTTGCTCAACACAATATATACGTTAACCATTGGTTTATATCTTTCGGGTCGGTTCGCATACGCGAGTCTTCTCGAAACCAACATGAAATGAGAACCAATACATCATTTTGTTCGTTCTTCCAGCACACACATTTATCCTGTCTCAGATTGTCCGTGCAACCTAGTCCACACCGTCATGCAACTCAAATAACTTTCCTATTTTCGACATTGAATCTGTTAACAAACTAAATAGAAGCAAACCATTACTTCCAGACCTCTGATCGTACTTTCCTCTGATGGATATGTTCACATATGTCTTAGGAAGCTACAGTCCAAAAATCGTCACAATCCAACGGTCAGATCTCCGGGAAATCAAAGATCTTTGGGACTGCATTTCCAGTGATGGAAATTCGATCCGTCACCGTTTTTGACATAAAAACCATACTTCTGGATAACATCTATCAAAATTGAACGGTGGATGTTTACAACGATATGTTATGTACAATATATCCAAAATACAGACACATCCAACGGCTAAAACTTCTACAATTTGTCCTAGAACCCAGCTGTGTTTTGTGAGCAAAACATGCAATCGAGTTATAACGAATTTTAGGCATTATCACGACCTTAATGGAAGATTTAAGGAAAATGGAGCTTACTATGATGTTCAGGACGTCGAGAAATGGTTCCAAGTTGAAAATGACTTTTCCGGCCGTCGTCGACCGCGATGGACCACCGCGAACCACCACCGGCCGCCATCGAACCGCCGTCCCACCACCACCAGCTTCAGCCAGCCCTCTCTCACACTATGTGTGTGTTTCTTTGTTGAAATGAGAAGAAAGTAAAGAAAAATTCATTATATAGGTGGGTTAGTGAGTCGGGTGCTCGTTTCGCGTCATCCGGCACTGCGTACGAACTCGTTTACTTCGCGTTTTAAGTTTTAATTCTCAAAGATAATAATCAAGAAACATAATCAATATTCTCGGAATATTTATTTCGTCAGATATTGCGTATCTGGTGATAAACTGGCTCGGTACACGTTAATATCACGTATTAACACGTTTAACCGTTTTAGGCGTTTTCTCTCGTCAAGGTTCCAGTTTTTATACATCTTTACGGGTTCAAATCTCGGGGTATCTAATTTATATCTTTATTATTTCTCTAGCATAACACATCGCTCCTGGTCGGGGTGTCACAAGTATGTAACAAAAAGAATCATCAAATAATGTTGAATATGATTTGTCACAAATTTGAGATACACTTAGCAAATTAAAGTTCAACTGTGCATAGTAGTTGACTTTATCAAAGCTAATAATCCCATTTATCACCGTTCCTTCACCAGAGACTTTTCCACCAGCATCTCCTTCAAACGCAACATGTGTACCATTCTTTAGCTTAAAATCTTGATGCAAGTCATGGTTGCCTGTCATATGCCGGCTGCACCCACTATCAACAAACCATGAGTTGATAGGTCTTCGTGGGCGCACCTGCAATTCAACACTTACTTAGTTAGTTTGGTCAACCCAGGCCCACATGGTCTTGGGTTTTCTGAATCTATCTGTAACAGTAACTTGTTGATAATGTAGGTTTTTAAAATTTGATTCATTTGAGAGATTTGGTTGAAAACTATTTTTGCCACTGGCTTGATTTGTTTGCTTTCTTCTCAAAGCTGAAAACCTTTCCTCTAAGTTAGGATCAAGGTTGTTTTCAAATTTTTGATTTCGTACCATCAAAGCTCTTGGCGTAAAACTGTTAACCTGTTGATTTCTTGATGACATTTCCTTAAGTCCAAAATTGATTTTATTGAAAGGTCTCAAATCAGGAGAATGACTTTGATTTGATGTTTGAAAACCAAAAGATTGATTTCTTTGAAAATTCGGAAAATTAGTCATTTCGCTTTATGAGTTTTTCGGAAAGAAATAATCTGCAGTGTCATGATTTCTCCTTTCACATATCTCACAAAACTTGTTATAAAAACATTCTTCTGAAGAACGATTTCTTTTATCACAGTAATCGAAGTACCTGTTAAAGAAACACTCAACAGTAGGATGGTTATAACGATCACAAATCTCACAGTGTTTCTTACTGATCTTAAAGAGCCGACTGTTAACTTTAGATGTTGAACCAACATGTGATTCATTAACAAACTTGTTTTTTTTAAAGTTAACTTGGTTCTTTTGTGGAGATAATGGTTGTGACTTTGATTTCTTGTTATCAAATTTTGGTTGTTTGGTAACTTGATTCGATTTTGAAACATCTTGCTTAGTTACCTTCTTTGATTCAAATCTTTTATCATTGACAACGGAAGTCTTAGGACCTAAACCTGATTTCAGACCAGAGTTAGATTTGATCTTAGAATTTATTTGGTTACCATGAGATGAATTCAGATTGATGTTATGACATTTTTACCTTTTGACTGTTTCATTTCAGATTGATTGTTTGACAATTTCGATTTCTGCACCTTTGCTTTCGAAACTTCAATCTTCTTCAATGTTTCCTGCTTGATCAGCTGATCAGCAACACGAACTTTCTGCTCCTTTTTCCACTTGATGTATTCTGGATCGTTCTAACCCGAGAATTCTGCTTCATCCTTCATCGTTTCTGCTGGTTTTGGATTCAGTTCCGGATATTCAACAAGTTGCTCCAGAATAGGATCAGATTTGTTACTTGCCTCGTCATCAGCTTCAACAGTCATACTCTCATCTTCTTTCAAACTTTCGAGTAAAACTTCAGACCCTTCGGATTCAGATTTGCTTCTTTGAATTTCTTTGAATCTTTGTTCAATTTCAGGTGAATGATCAAATTCATTAAAGTTATTTGCTAGAATAACTTTACTAGAATTGCTTTTGAACTTTTCATTTTAGTCAATTCGACCTGAGTTGCTGCATGAGCAATCTTTTCTAGTTCCAAGTTTTTGGTCATTTCTTCCAATTGTTTATTTGAAAGTTCAAGTTCCTTCAAGGTTTTGTTCCGTGATTCTTTAAGTGACAATATCTTCTCATTAGCAATTTTGTGATCAATTTTAAGCTGTTCATGAACTTGTTCATGTTTACTTAATTTATCACCAATTTTAAATGAATGAGTTCGATAATGTTCCACTTGTTTAATGCATTGTTCAGAACATAACCTACCTTTCACACCATCAGGTAAAGGAACATAGTTAGGGGGTAATTCGATAATAACCTTTGGTTGATTTGTTTCAGGAGATGAGAAAGACTCTTCAGATGTAGCCATAAGAGAAATCTTTGATTCAGTTTCTTCAATTGGATCTGACTTTGCACTCCAGTCATAATCTTCAGAATCTTCACTGATGTCATTAAGCACTTGACCATCCCCTTCTTCAGACTTGTCTTCTTCCTCAATTTCACAGACAAGTGCCAAACTAGAAGTAAGATCAGATGTAAACTGTTCCGCATAAGCACTATAGTCATATCCATCTTTGACACTAACCACAAGTGCTTTATTCTGATCTTCAGGCTTTTTACTTTCATCTTTCAGTTCTGGCATTGGAAGACTTTGATATGGCTTTTGAATGAAACGTTGATTTCTGTTCTGATAACTTGAAGACTGCTGTGAGTTCTGACTTTGACCTTGATGCTGATTCAGTCCACTTGAACTAGCTTGACCATTATAATTCTGATTCTTAGGAGCTTTACATTCCCTTGAAAAATGACCATAGCAGTTACAGTTGAAGCATCTGGCCTTTGACTTGTCAAAACCAACTGTCTTGTTTGCATTTGGCTTGTAACTACGGTTCACATACGCATGTTTCTAAGTTCTGTATGCAACCATAACCATTTGCCAGTTTAAGTCCATCTCTTCAACGTCATCAGGATCCATTTCAAACAAGTCTTGAAGAACAACATCTAATTGAGTCAAATGACTCCCCTGATAAGCTTGGAAGCTTGCCATGAATGCAGTAAATGCATTCTTAGTCTTATCATCTTGTAACAAGATGTTCATCACATCTTTTACTTTAGCTTTTTCATTTCAACTGATTATCAACACTTCACTCTGACATAAGGCGATCTTCATACATTCAAACTCAAACATCTCATATAATCTTTCAAAATCATATCTATATCATATAGATTACAGAATCAAGCTGGTAATCTTTGTTGGTAAGTATCGTGTTTGAAACTTACAATGTTACTGTTCATCAACAAGGAGAACGAATCGACAAACTAATGAAATGAACAAAATCAAGTTCAATTTTTAACCTAAACTTGAAAAACTTGTATATTGATACTTGTTTACAAGTTATTTATGTCTATTGGTTCATTTTCATCTGATTGAATCGGTTGACCTAAAAGTCGATTACTGTTGACCTAACAGTAAATTTAGGGTTTTTAATTTATATTGAAGTGTTCGTTCTAACATAGATTTTTCTTTCTTTTTCAGGTTGAATGGAGAGTATAGAGTTTGAAAACAAGCACCAAGCAGATCAAGTTTGTTGTGGTAACCACAGACCTGAAGTCTCACATGAAGTTTTCTTAGTTGTCGTAATCTACACAACTGGAACATCGTCAGATGATCCAAATATATGTGATAGAGAAGATGATTACAGAAGGAAAAGGTTGAATCAGGTCATTTCTCCGGAAATATTTTCTATTGCTAATCAAGATAAAACTCCTAAACCTGAAATTGAATAAAAATTTATATGATGTTTATGCTGGGATTGATACTCACTTGAATGTGAAACTAGTAGAAAGATCATCTTTATTCTCAAATGAGTTTCAATCCGTAGCTAAAATGTTGATGGAACGTGAACAGAACATGAAAGAAAACATTCTTAAGTTGAAAACCAAGGCTGAAGAGGAGAAAAATCTTCTAGTCTTAGCTTAAGAAAATTTGAAGTATAAAAATGAGCTGAGAAGAATAAACAATCTGAGATTGATGAGATCAAACTTAAGAGCTGAAGAAGAATAAACAATCTGAGATTGACAAGATCAAACATCATTGCTCACAATGATAATCAAAGCAATCCAAATGATAAATCAAAGTTTCTCATTGCCTGAATGAAGGTGTTTGATCAATTTAAACAAGAAAAGAAGTTGAAGAAACTTAAAGCATGATGATAGGGGGAAATTGTTGGTATATGTTAATCATCATACTTAAAGTTTGAAGAAGGACAAAAGATGTGCGGACAACTTTTGTAGCAGAGATGTGCACATCATTTTAACATTTCGTTATTTTGTTTCTCTTATTCATGTATTGATGTTAGCTAGTATAAATAGAGTAGTATGCAATGTTCTTAGTATACTTTTGAATACAATTTAATGCAACTACACCTTTTGTACACACAGTTAACAATATCAATACAAGCATTTTATTAGTAAATCATCTGTTCATTCTCTGTTTGTTTGATTGATTCATAGCATGTTTACTGAACGTTTAACAGATTCTCGAGCTCTTGTTGCGACCTGATTTGGATACACAGACTCCTCATCACTATCATCAACATTTTCATCTTCATTGTTGTCATCATCCTCATTACCATCTCCTTCATCACCATTATCATCCTCATCATTATTATCAGAAACACCTTCACCTTCAGTTTTAGATCTACTAGATTCTTCATTTTCAGATCCATTCTCATGACCTTCACTCGAATCAGTCTTAAGTGCATCAGGAATATCATCCACAAGATCTTGAGGATTAACAACTTCACCTTGAGAAATATGATAATATATCCCTCCAATATCTTCCTCATTGTTTGCTATATCTAGAGATGGCAATGGACCGGGTATTAGTAATCCCAGGCCCGTACCCGAATGTAAAACCCAGTCCCATACCCGGCCCAATACCCATCGGGTATCAATCGGGTAATTACCCGTCGGGTATCGGGCTTACCCATGGGTATCGGGTATACACGTCGATTACTTCCACAATATAAAAATGATACATACATAGTAAAATGTATCAAATCCAAATAAATAAATTCTCATGATATATGGATTTAAAAGAAGCAATAGCGGTAAATATCAAAACATGATTCATTCTTTAAACAATATCAAAATGAGTAAGTAGTTCATCTTCCAAAACAAGCTTACACTAGTTCATACAAAAAGATCCATGAAAAAAATACCTAAAACAAAGATACTAACTTGTTTTCATAGAATATAAAACATATTCAAAAAAACTAGTTCATCTAATATAAAACATATTAAAAAATACTACTTCATTTAAAGGCTAAAACTAAAGAAAATTAGTGATTTTTTAGCATCAATTAATCAATCATAAGCAGATTATGTATCATTTGTGATCAAAATTATGAACAAGTTCAAAGTTCATCAATGGCGGTTTCGACAGAATTTTGAAATTTTCCTTTGATTCAGTCGATAACATATGGTTTGATGTTGATTAATGGATGAAAATTGTGATTAACAGTTATTACACCTATTACAACACTCGATTTCAGTTTTAACATACACAATCAAAGTGTCGATTCAAGTCCAATTAGTGTTCATCATCAACATTTCGATTTTACGAGCAACAGTGAGTTATGAGGTTTGATCATGATGATTATACCTTATTCAATCTCTAAAACTTGTTTCAGAATCGGTGATTGAATACGATATAAAACGATTCGATGTACAGGGTGTTTTGCTTGAAAGTGATTGTGAAAAATGATAAGTGTTGGAGAAGAGGCGGATATTTATATGTGAATGAGCCGGCTCAAAAATTAGGTCAAAATTTTTCGGACGGGTCAACATTTCAGACTGGTAAACAATTAGGCCCAAAAAGCCTTGGACGGATGATGTTACTATTGGGACGGGTTAACATGTGAATAGACAACATTAACATGTAAAACACTTAAACGGGTCACACACTGTTGAGACGGGTCAAGCACTGTTGAGCCATGTCAACATCAGTTGGGACGGGTCAACATTTGTTTAAAATACGTTTCACCATGTAGACATGAGTCGGGTCATGATATAGCCGTGTCACAAGGTTTGGAACGACTACACCTTTGTTTTGAGTTACCCATCACCCGGCTAAATAGTAGCATCTTCTCTTATCACCCGGCTGAATAGTAACAGCAGTTACCCGGATGCATAGAGACTTCGTTTCCATTACTCGGCTGCATAGTGACAATTTCTTTCATCACCTGGCTGTACAGTGACATCGATTACCCGGCTGCATAGTGATAGGATAAATTTGACACCAGGCATCATTTCCTTCCTTCACCCGGCTACTTATCATTCAATCACCCGGCTATATAGTGACAAATGATGTCTTCACCCGGATTCAACACTTAAACAATTTTTCTTCACCTTCTTTGTTTGTTGACTTTTCAACTACATTTATTGCACCTCAATCATTCTCGACACATTAATTAGACAAGACATCCTTGTTAGGGTTTGTATAATTAATTATCAATCAAAGATTTAGGGCAACAAAAAGAACACATTAAAATCAATTAAAAAGTTTTTTTTTTATTTTTATTTTTTCTTTTATTTTCCTCAAAAAGATATTATGCAAACCTTTTTGCATTACCAATATTTCTATATCCCGAAGCATTATCTTTCCAATCAAAAACAAATCACAAGACTTCAGGTTTGTTTTTAACATATTCAAAACATTTGCTTTCATTAACCACTTGATCCTTTCATTCAACACACTTATTTCAAATATTTTTGGCTTTTTGAAAATATTTTTCTTCTTCAAGTATTCTCCCCCTAAACTTAAAATTTCTTGAAATTTTTAAGTTTAAAAAGGATGTCGATGTGTCAATAAAGAATCCATATGCCTGCACACACAAAACACACACATTAAAGTAAATACGTATGCAATGCAATGAATCAATATATCGCAGTGAGATCATACCACACATCATCTGAACATGTTTTGCAAGTTTTGAATAGACATTTGACTTATGTTTGATTGAGTGATGATATGAACACATACCAATTAGCTCGAATTGACACACTTACTTTTTCAGTATCATGATGAGATTAAGGTTTGATTAGAATGACTTATGTGACCCACATGTATACATATGTCAACATATTTCCTCATCAACAACAACTTGAATGCATGTTGTACAAAAACCTTGTTACTTACAAACATAAACAGTGTGGAATTTGGGTTCTAATTGAATTTGGTCCACTTTGGGACTTCTTTTGAATTCCTTTTTGGAATTTTTCTTTTCCTATTGTTCCCCTTGGGAATCTTCTGAATTCCTTTTTGGAATTTTAATTTGGTAATGGTCCACATTTGGGACTCTTTTTGTTCCAACTTTGGGAATCTTTTGCTGCACCTTGAAGCTCAAAATAGACTTCGTGTGAGACTTCAGGTCTGTGGATACCACAACAAAGAAGCTCACGATGCGGTTCATCACACTGAATAGATTGCGTCGTTACTTGATTATGTTCAAATAACATCACAAGATGTTCATCAAAAGATATATGTATAGACATGTATAACAAAGGAACTTAACACAAAGATCATTAAGTTTAGATTTGTCAACAATCAACTTACTTTTTCAGTCTAATTGTCTGAGCTGTCTCGCACATCAATTAACACTTATCAGTCTTTATTATTAAAAAATGATGACACAAATAATGTCTAGTGTAACTATCATTTCTCACTTTTGCAATATAGATTCTTATGACATGATATTTCTTTGTTTTTGCTTTTTCTTTCTTTTTGTTTTCTTTTTCTTTTTCATGCAAACTCACAATGTAAGAATAAAAGGACATATGAATCAATACTTGACATCGACTTATTATATTTTTGGATTTTATATTTTCTGATTTTGTATTTTGATTTTCATAAAATAGAATTAGTCATGGTTGATTAATCCTATGGATTGAATTAAGAATTCAAACCGTCCTGACAAGAATGGTTTTGTGAAAAGATCTGCCAGTTGTTTGTCGGTATGAACTTTAATCAAAATTATTAAACCTTTTTCCGAGTTGTCTCTGAGAAAGTGATATCGAATTTCGATATGTTTTGTTTTTGATTGTTGAACAGGATTAGCAGTAATGAACATAGCAGCAGTATTGTCTATGTAAATAGGTGTTTTGAGAAAGTTAAACCCGTAGTCAAGTAACTGGTTTTGGAACCACAAAACTTGAGAACATCATGCAGATGCAGAGTCATACTCTGCTTCAGCTATGGATACGGAAACATTGGTCTGCTTTTTGCATTGCCATGAGACAAGTCGAGGACCCAGAAACTGACATCCACCTGTGGTCGATTTCCTATCAAGAGCACACCCACCAAAGTCACTATCAGAATAACTATATAATTCAAAATACCCTTCATAAGGATACCATAACCCGAGATTCGGTTTCCCTTTAAGGTATCTGAAAATACGTTTGACAGCAATCAGGTGCGACTCTTTAGGATCGGACTGATATCTGGCACATACACATACAACATACATAATGTCTGGTCTTGATGCAGTAAGATACATCAGTGAACCAATTATTGATCTGTAAAGTGTTTGATCAACAGATTTGCCTTTTGGATCAGGCTGGATCTTGCAGTTGGCATCCGATGGAGTTCTTATAGTCTGACAATCTTGCATCTTGAACTTTTTCAGCAACTTTTCAACAAACTTTAATTGGTTGATAAAAATTCCGTCTGCTGACTGTTTTACTTGCAATCCGAGAAAGAAATTAATATCCCCCATAAAACTCATCTGAAATCTAGATTTCATAATCTCTTCAAACTCTTTGCACATGGATGGGCTTGTTGATCCAAAGATGATATCATCCACATACACTTGAACACATAGAAGATCTTCATTTTCCCGCTTCATGAATAAAGTAGGATCAATTTGACCTCTTGAAAAACCATGTTCTAGCAAATGTTTAGATAACATCTCGTACCAAATTCTAGGAGCTTGATGTAGGCCATATAAAGTTTTGCTCAATTTGTATACATGATGTGGATACTCAAGATCCTCAAAACCCGGAGGTTGTATGACGTACACATCATCGGTAATTGGTCCATACAGAAATGCACCTTTAACATCCATTTGAAACACTTTGAACTTCATGAAAGAGGCATATGCTAGAAAAACGCGAATAGCTTCAAGTCGAGCGACCGGAGCAAACACTTCTTCATAGTCGATACCTTCTTCTTGAGTGTAACCTTGTGCAATAAGTCTGGCTTTATTTCTTACCACAATGCCACGTTCATCTGGCTTGTTTTTCTACAACCATCTTGTACCAATTGCATTTTTCCTTCATATCATCTCATTTCTTTATCAATCTTTTAAAACCATCCATTTAACACATATGTAATTTTGTTTATAAAAATAAAAAACACACACACATATATATACATACATACTTACGGACATACACACATGCACACACACACCCATTTTGAAAACATTCATCTTTTGGTTTAAGGTTTGGTGAACAACACTTCAAGAACACATTCAAACCATAAAAATCAAAATGAAAAGTGTTCATACCCTTGATGAACACTAGAATAAGATGAAAATAATGGATTTGGCCTTGGAACACTCCTTGGTTGCACCTACTTGCTTCAAGAACCTCCAAAAACACAAGGTTTTGCAAGGAAGTGAAAGAGATGATTATGGAGAGTGTTGTGGGAGTTGTGGCCAAAAATTATGAGTAGGGTGGTGTGGTGGTTCGGTTTTTGGAGAGAGAGGAGGAAGGAAGAAGAGTGTTGTGTTGGTTAAAGTTAGAGTGTGGTGTTGAAAAAGGTTTGGCAAGACCAAGAAAAATCTTTCCCACTCTTCCAAGTTACACAAGGATCAAGACTAGTCTAGAGACCTAGGGGGGAGGGGGTGGCCGGATTTTTAAATAAAAAAAAAGAAATTATATTTTTTTTTTATAAAAACCATTTACATAAACATTACACACTTAAATCCCAAGTAGATTTCAACTCTTGTTAAACTTTAACCCCATATATGCCATAATACTTAAAATATTTATTTTTCACACTTAAAATAGTAAAAATATATTAATAAATATTTTACTGCGCTTCGGGTAGTGTACTGGTAGTGAAACCGGGCAAAAACTGAAACACACGCGATAACCGGAAAAACATCGTATAAAATTTATCAGGCAATCACCAACGTTCATTACCGAGTATTTAACCGCTACGCGATTAAGCAATTTCAAACGTCACGAAATGCAAAATAATGCACAAAGATGGGCTTATCTAACTTTAATAACACCTTAATTATTATAATTAAGTCAAATGACGCATTTAAAAAATTATGCACGTTTTAAGCTAGTACGAATATTGACCCGAAATTTGCCGGGTGTCACATTTCGCTACAACGAGCTCTTTTATTCAAGTTGCTACTTTGAGCACTTTCAGTCTATAACCTGTGGACATTGTATGCGGAGCGCCATGATCGAGGTCGTTTGATTGATAAAAAATAAAGTAAATAGAGTTCATATTCACCCTTAATAGTAAGGATAAGTAGGGTGTCGAATCCACGAGGAATTTTTGGTCAATGTTTAACTTACATATATTGATAATTGAATTTAAAGAAAACAGATAGACAATTGCATTTATGAACTTTGGCTTGATATGATTATGAAAGAAATAACTTGTAAAGATGAGTTAACTATTAATTAAAAAGGTAAAGACAATGTTAAGTTCAATTGTTTAAGTTTTGATCATGAAAATACGACTTCTATGTAATGATAAATCAATTGCCAAACAATTACCAATTACTAATCTTTATGAGTAGACAATGAAAATGTTGAAAACCAAAAACCAATCAATTAGTTTATTAACAATCCAACAATATCTAAATCACAGAGTTCAACTTAGAACATCAAATAGAAAACAACCCTAACAAAAGAACCAAACATGTATCTTATAAGAATTCCTCACCAGGAAACAACTACAGAGGAAGTAGTCACTCATGGTTGCAAGAAGATCTTCAGATTTGATGTAGTATTGCATGATTGATGATGGAATGATGATTGAAAGGCTTGGAATGGTGAAAAGATGATCCCAATTCGTCCTTGGTGGCTAGGTATGAATTTAGGGTTTGAAAATAAACTTAAAAGCTTTAAATACCCTTCAAAAATCCAAAACAAAAATAGAACACGACAATAGGACGTAACCTACATCCAAAAGGACGTAAGCTTATGACCTCCTGGTGACAAACGATCTATCCTTCTGCCTTACGTCCTCTAAACGTGCCAAAAACTCCAAAACTCCAAAACGACGTAACTTACGTCCTTCTGGACGTAAGCTTAAAACCCCCTTTAACTTAAAAATTCTTTTTCTTCTTGTGTAGCTTCTCGAGAGCTTTCCGTTGACAAGTAATAGGTCCCGTAACTCCATTCCTATCTCAAGTTATGATCACTTTACGAGCACACTGCCGTGTAACATCTTCACAGTCTTCTAAGCTTCTGAATAACATAGTTTAATGTCATGGACTTATCTTCTCCATGTCGCGTACGGCACTTAGATCCGTTCTAAGTCAGCCTTTTACTCTCGATGAGATGTTTTACACAGCGGAAGTCTTGTAAAGGGAACGTTGGATTTGTCGGACACAAGTAGAGTGCTTGTATTGTTTTTTTTACAATACAAGAAAGATGCTTGTATTACACAAGTGTAAAGCTTACAAGTATGTAAATAATGTGAAATATGCAAGGTGATCTACAAATGAACCATGATCACATATTTATACTACTTGCTACTTGATCTAGAATGTCCTAAATCTAGATACATCTATACAAATATCTAAACATAATAATCCATAGAAATCTAGAGATTTCTATGTAAGATATCCAAGATATTTATAAGGAAATATCTAGGTGTTCAGGAGTCCTTCGAGGCAAATTTTAAGGTACATTTCCGGCCCCTTCTAGAGCCTTCTAAGACCTCTCAAGGCTGGTCTAGATGACATTTTGTGGCAGCCACAAGGCTGGACATTTTTGGACATGTTCCGGGTCGTTCTTGAGTGTTCCGGGGCTGCACAAAGTATGCAGAATGGTGCAGCGTTTTCCGGAGTCTTCCAGCAACTTCTACGCCTTTTGTAGGCTGATTTGAGGTCCCTCCAATGTGCCGGGTTGGTCCGGTAAGTTATAGGCTGATCCGGGTACTTTTGGGTAGCCCTTGATGCTTCCAAATGTTGTCGGAACCTTCCGGATTGCAAGAACTTTGATTTGAAATTAGGCGGGTCGTGACATTCTCCCCCAACTAATGCCACGACGTCCTCATCGTGTTTGCATAATGCCCCACGAGAACCCCTCATGAGTTTGATTATAGAGACAGACTTGCCTCGTCGCCTTGTGTCTGGCTCCAAGGTAGCTGTGTGCACTTGGTCACCTTTGATGATGTACATTGTATTATGAAATGTTACTGGGCAGGCTTTGGCTTTTCAAAAGAAGTTCATACCTAGTATTATATTGTAGTCGTCTAGAGGAACGACTGAGAAATGTAACTTGCATGTCCAAGTGCCAATCTTGACTTTGACGCCCCATGTAGCCTCTTCAATTGGTTCTGGTTTCCATGCAGTAGCCTTGATTGACCCTTCTTGCGTGGTGATCCGTAAGCCAAGCCTCCTTGCTTCATCTAGTGTGATGAATTTGTGAGTTGCACCTGTATCGACCAGCGCTTTGACAGTTTGTCCCTTGATCTCCAAGTTCACAAGTCGTAGTCCTTGTGAGCCGGTCTTTGAGTTTCTAGTGACCGAACCTGGGTTTTGTTGTTTTGCCATCACCAAAGGTTTGCCTTCAACTGCGGTTAATGTGTTTAACTGTGGAAGTTGCATTGCACCTAAGCGAGCCTTCTCCTAGTCGCTAGGTTCATCTTCAGCTTGAATCAAGGCCGTTAACATGGCCTTCTTAGGGCAATCACGAGTGTTGTGTGGCCCATCGTAGGGGAAACATCCTCTGTTGTTGTAGTTATTACCTTCTCTTGTCGGTTTCCGGGTATTGTCCTTCCTGAATTGATTTTGATTTTGATTATTGTTGATGGTCTCGCTCCCCCACCTTTTTCGTCATTAGCCTCCAGGATAGCAGATTTTTGTGATCGCCTTTCACTATGGTCGATCAACCCTTCTGCAACAGCGATGGCGGTCGACTAATCTTGGACACTCCGACGTTCCAATTCGGTTTTGGCCCAAGTTTGCAAGCCATCGATGAAGTCGAGAGAGAGTCTTTGAGCGACAGATCCGGAATTTCGAGCACAAGGGTAGTAAAATCTTTGATGATGCCCTTATGTTTTAGATTACGAAGCCTAATCTTTGCTTCGTGTTCAGCATTTTCCGGATAAAATTGTTTCTTGATTTCCTTTATGAAATCTATCCAAGTCTTTATAGTGCACGTACCTTGGTCCATTTCCTTGTGTTTGCGTCGCCACCATAAAGCTGCGGTGTCTTTTAGATATAAGTCACCGTTTTGATCTTCTTGGCGTTGTCAACTATTTCAACCGCCTCGAAGTATTGTTCCATCTCCCAAAGAAAGTCATCTACAGCCCTCGCCTCTCGCTTGCCCATAAACGAAGATGGCTTGGGAATGTCGACCTTCGAACGGGTATGGATGATGTTGTCGCCCCCGGATGCCAAGGCACGCTTGCAAATGTTTAACTCAGTTTTCAAGTCCTTGATCTCTCTCTCGTATTTGTCTTTCATGTGACCTAGCTCTTTCATGAAAGCGTCTTCAACCTCCATCTTCATGACAGAGAGAGCGAGTTTAAAGTCTTTCCTCATGTCGAGGAAGTCATTGCCTAACGCATCCACTTGTTGTAGTGAACCGTAGGTGTGAGTTTTGAAGATGTCGAACTCAGCCCTGAATTCTTCCATACCGTTGTTGAATTCAGCCATCGACGTTTCAATATCTTCAATTCGTTTGTCCAAGCTAGACATCAGGTCTTTGGACATACCTCGTGTCTTCTTGTCGACTTTGCTAGTGTCATCCCGACCATGGTTCCCGTTGCCACTGACGCTGGTGCCCCCAAGTTTCCCTGTCTCTGATGCCATCCCAATGAATCGTTGCTCTGATACCACTTGTCACGAACTTATCTTCTCCAAGTCGCGTGCGGCACTTAGATCCGTTCTAAGTCAGCCTTTTACTCTCGATGAGATGTTTTACACAGCGGAAGTCTTGTAAAGGGAACGTTGTATTTGTAGGACACAAGTAGAGTGCTTGTAATGCTTGTTTACAACACAAGAAAGATGCTTGTATTACACAAGTGTAAAGCTTAAAAGTATGTAAGTAATGTGAAGTATGCTAGGTGATCTACAAGTGAACTATGATCACCTATTTATACTACTTGCTACTTGATCTAGAATGTCCTAAACCTAGATACATCTATACAAATATCTAAACATAATAATCCATAGAAATCTAGAGATTTATATGTAAGATATCCAAGATATTTCTAAGGAAATTTCTAGTTGTTCAAGAGTCCTCCAAGGCAGATTTTATGGTGCATTTCCGGCCCTTTCTAGAGCCTTCTAATACCTCTCAAGGCTGGTCTAGATGACCTTTTGTGGCAGCGACAAGGCTGGACGTTTTTGAACATGTTCCGGGTCGTTCTAGAGTGTTCCGGGGCTGCACAAAGTATGCAGAAAGGTGCAGCATTTTCTGGAGTCTTCCAGCAGCTTCTACGCCTTTTGTAGGCTGATTTGAGGTCCCTCCAATGTGCCGGGTTGGTCCGGTAAGTTATAGGCTGATCCGGGTACTTCCGGGTAGCCCTTGATGCTTCCAAATGTTGCCGGAACCTTCCAGATTGTGAGAACTTTGATTTGAAATTAGGCGGGTCGTGACATTGCGCTCCAATGACCTACTAACCAAATATAGATACAAAGTAATCATGTTCGATATGATAGTTAAGCTAAAACCATGTGTTTGGATACTTAAACGTGTAGAAAATACGAACACATAACACCCCACACTAGTCATTTGCTTGTCCCCAAGCAAACCCGCTCGTAACACTATGACTTTCGTTAACAAAAACGATCATGCTTCATCTTTACTAATATTAGCCAAGGTCCAAAATCATACCTAACTTAATCAAACCATTAAACACATTATACTTTGCAAGCAAAGTTAAAATGTTTGAATTAAAGTGTATTTACTCGGGCCTAATACGCTTTCAAGTATTCCCAATGCATGCATATAAACCTCTCACAAATGACACTCCTCTCGGTTTAATTTCTAGAATAGTGAAACATGCACTAGTATACTTCTGTAATACTCTCAAACCAAGAAAAGAAACAAAATTACCATAAGCTTGCCTAACAATCATACCTCCACCACTTAACATAAATCATGCGCAAATCATAAGGACTTTTTAGGGTTGTAGCATTAGATTAGGGTTAGGGTGCGGGTATGGAATTTGAAAGTGACTAAAGGGTAGTGAAATCCAATTAAATATGCTAACTACTGAAATGCAAATAAGTAGACTTCTTACAAATTCGGGTAAAAGTGACCCATAATTACGTAATTATTCTGCTCAAACAAAACATTACTATTCACACACATGGGCAATTCTCGTCCCAATAGTAACATTTTTTTCTTTTTTCTTTTTTTTTCTTGTTTTTATTTTTACTTTTTTTTAAACGGAAATAATTCAACCATACTTAGCAATATCTAACGGATCTCACTACACGGGTAAACACGAGACTAGTTTTAAAACGGCTAACAGGTTTTAACATATGTGGGTTAACAAACGAAAGGTTGGGGTTCTGTAGGGCTACTAAAGAAAAATGTAAAGGTAGGGAACAAAAATAGAAAATAGCTAAACAAAAAAAAGGGTGAATCCTTGATAGTCATGTATAGGTTGGACTCACCGGCATGTCGGTGTTACATTGTTATGTTATGTATTTTGTTGTTTTTGTTCTAGCGAACCTACGGGCGAATCTATAGATTCGCCCGGAAGTCTAGATTAGTTTAGTCACATAGATTAGTTTTGTCGTCGGGCGAATCTGTATGCCCGGCGAAGCTAATAGTTTTGCTTGATAGATTCGCTGTCAGCGAATCTATCAGCGAATCTAAAGCTACACTATATATTGTAATGTTTTCTCATTGCAATAAAACTTTTGCATAATTCTATCGAACCCTAAATTGTGTGTGTGACAGCTGGAGGTGCTAGGAGCATATTTTCACTATCATTGTAGCTTGATTACCTCTGATTATCTTGTTTTGATCTTGTTACTGTTATTGGGTTATTTTGGACTATTCAATTGGTTGAATCTAAGTGTGTTTGTTGTCTTACTAATCATTATAGCACTGAAATCTCGATCAAGATGGACCAACAATATGGTATCAGAGCCTTAGTGCTCTTGATTGTTTGATCTTTGAGATTTTTGTGAAGTTTTGGGGTTTTTGTGTCAAAACACTGTTTGATTAATTTCGGGACTGATTATTGTGTTTCTGTGTTGGATTTTGTTTGGGGTTTGTCATACTTGGTAATAGGAAGCTATAGAAACAAACGGATCTTAAATTGGTTGTGTTTTGAGGCTGTTCTGGTTGATTTTGGACTGAAACGGTTTTCCCCGTAAGTCAGCGAATCTATATGTTCATCCAGCGAAACTAGATGTTCATCTAGCGAATCTATTCAATATTTGTGATTTGGAAATATCAATATTTTTTATAAGTGAACTTATTATTTTTGAACGAAAGTTCACCTGTTTGGTTCTGTGAGCAAGAGAACATGCGAGCGAACCTACGAGCGAACCTACGAGTGAACCTGCGAGAGAACCTGCGAGAGAATCTACCAGCGAACCTGTGAGAGAATGTACCAGAGAACCTATCAGCGAATCTAATTTCCAAAAAAAATAAATAAAATAAAAAAAAATCTGGAGAATCATCAAGTAATGGATGTAAAGAGAAGAGAATACAATCAATCCATGATGCTTTCTAATGTCTCTCCTCAGAATGCTGCACTGATTACATCCGCTGCAAACTCACCTGGTGCAGTCTCTGAAGGATCATCAAGTTATGGGTCTGTCAAATCTGGTGGTGGTTCCACAAGTGTAGGTGCTGGCTCAAATGCATTTGTCACCACTCAGATTCCATCTGACACTACGGCCTTATCTAGGATGCTTGTTCATAATCATGAAACTTTAATTGTTGAGGTTGTTGAAGAATCTGTTCTCAATGACAATTACATTGATTGTTTTGATCCTTTTAAAGAGTTTTATGGTGAAGAGGTTGAGAATGTTAAAGTGATTGATGAGGTTGAAGAGGGAATGAATACTGGAAAGGTTGCTGAGGTTAGTTTGATTGAAGAGGTTGCTGAGGATGGTTTGATGGAAGAGAGAAAGGATACTGGTAAAGTTGCTGAGATGGTGATTGATATCGGAAAGGATCAGGAAGAAGCTGCTCATTCTGGATTTGTATGTGAAGCTGTTGTTGAAAAGGAAGAGAAGGTCACCGTCAACGTTGGTAATAGGGCAGAAAATACTGGTATCGATGCTGAAAATGTTACGGAATCAAAGCTTGACATAGAAGCCATGATTGAACGGGCCAGGCATGAAGCTGTGGATGAATACAAGAGGAAAACTCCTTACTGCCAGTGTGATCGTGCTCTCGCAGCTGAAAAACTGGTAGTGGGTCTTCTTTATGAATTTATTGAAGATATGTGTTCATCTGTATGCAAAATTCGTTTGATTGGCATATATAAAGCTAATAAATTATTAATGTCAAATGAAAACCAATTGAAGAAAATTAACAAAGAGCTAAAAGAGAACGAATCAAAATTTTTTGTTAAATTGAGAGAGGCTTTAAAAGAAAACGAACATTTGAAAAGATCTCTTTTGGAAAAGAATTGTGAGATAAACTATTTAACTGAGCAAGTCACTCTTGCTGAATTTGAGACCAGAAAAGTTAAAAACAAACTGGAACAATGGACAATTTTCGGTATGAAAAGGGAGGAACTCTGTAAGAAACAACGGGGGGCCAGAGTTAAGACAGGTTTGGGTTATAACAATGATGCATATGCGTATCCCCCACCTAGTACCTTCTGTTATTCTCCAACACCAATTCCTCATCCTTCGAATGAGCTGATACAAGAGATTATACAGAATGATACTAACAGCTCTATTGCAGGTTTAAGTGGAGTAAATCTTAAAGAGGTTAGAGAGGATTATGCTTATGGTGGAAGTACTGGCCTTGGTTGTTCTAGCAGTTGTGGTTGTTCTAGTTCTGATTCAAAGAAGTCTGTTGAAGACATTAGATTAATTAATTTTGTTCCTAGTAATGTGTTACATACAGACAATTTTATTTGTAATGGTAATTTAGGATGCTCTACTTCAAACTCTAATAACTTGAACGATGATCTCATTGGAAATATTTGTGGAAATGACAAAACAGAACTTTCAGGTCATGTCTCTGAAAGTCAAACCAAAACAAATTGTTTTAAAAAATTCTTTTCTCAACAAATTCCATCTTTCACACCTGTGAGGATTTCGAAACCTAAAGACAAAGAATCATCTTTTTCATCCATGAATCTTAAATCAAAATCTGATAAGGTAAAAGTCATAACAGGTAAGTAAAAAGAGCCTTATGACTCTTACAGTGATTGTAAATCTCAATTATCTGATTGTGATGAAGAGATAGAAATAGATAACATTCATGTTTCTAAATTTTCCAAAGTTTGTTTAAAATCTCATTGCTTTAAATGTGGAAATCATGATCATACGGTCAAGCAATGCCCTAAGCAAGTTGAAAACAGTTCAAAGCATAGATCTTTAGGAAGGAGATTGAATACTTTTGTAAATAATTTTTTCAGTAAATCTTCTACAGTTCAAAGACCTAAGTACACTAAGGCTTGGGTCCCAATTTCAAAAGTCTAACTTGTCTAACTTTGTAAATATGTAAATAACTTTTTCATTTTCTTCCTTGAGAATCCGTGAGTCACATATTTTCTTCGCTCCTTCTTTTATTCCTTTTATTTTATTTTATTTTATTTCATTTCTTTTCTTTATTCTGTATATATATATATTAAGAAAATCTATAAACAAAAATTTCTTATTAGATAGCTATAATATAAAAATTTTGGAGGAGATAATAAAGATTAACTACTTATAGTTTTTCAAATTTTGCTATTTCAGGATCCCCGTTTTGTTTGATGTTGTAGAGACGTTGAAGGAGGTCAGAAGTATTGTGTTTGGGATATGTTAGATAGGCTCAGCCCGAAAAACAAAGTAAACAGTGATTGTGCAGCCAAACATAACGTTCAAGAACTCGGAAATAAGGATTATCCCCTTGACATGATTAGATTGCACAAAGATACGGGTTCTGTAAAAAATGGGTTGAGAGCGTCAAATCTTTGCATTGATTTCCCTAAAAATCCCAAATCACCCTCACCCTAGCCCTGAATCGAGTGTCTAGTTAGCAAAAGCAAAATAAAAAGCTGCTAGTGTTACTCTTCAGAAAAACCTCTGAGTGAGTTACTTGTTAACTCCTCAGAATGTATTGAGTCAAAGTGCTTAACTCCTCTGCTATACGGAAGTATTGACCTGGAGTTGGTGGATCTTCTCTGCTATACTGAAGTATTGACCTGAAGATTCGCCGAGCATGCTCAAATGATTATCTCCTCTGTTATACGTCGGTATAGACCAGGAGCTCTAATCAGTTGAGTTTCCCAAATAATAAGTCGCAATGTGTTCAAAAGAATCATTGTTGACAAGCTCCACTCCCTAAAATGCAAAATGCAGAATGTCAAAGTGGCTCATGAATTGATCAATATTCAAGACTTGATCCAAGAAACTCAAGCAAAGTCAATCATATTACTCAAATAAACCCTGATGATAGAACTTGTTCTTTTTACCTGGATGTCTGTGGGGACCAAGTTGCCTGAGCTTCTTCAATCAAACCAAAACATGATAAATGAAGCTGCTGATCTCTTGTTGAAAGGTCTAAGGCATGGGTTTAAATGGACAAACATATCTGCAATCCCGACAATCTATGATTCTCCTGATTCTGCTCGGAAAAAAACATCAAGAAAATTATATATATATCCTTCTTTTGTTTAATTTTTAGCCTTCTTTCTTTTTATTTTCTATGTTCTTTTTAATTTAAATCTTTATTTTTTGGAGCGCTGAATTCGTGGGGCGTTTTCATGGATTCGTAAAGGAAATCAAAATTACCAAAAACAAAAATTATTTTAATTTTTCTTTAATTTCTTCAATCTAGTGAACCAACATCGAATCTACAGGTTCGCCCGTACCTGGTTTAAGTCTTTTAGACTTTCTTCTGACCTAATCTTCCGAGCAACCCTGAGATTTGCCTCGTTGTCTATCAGCGAACCATGGGCTTTATATATATGTTTTCTGTGAATCCATTTAACACATTCGCTTGCACTGTAACCGGTTTGTTTCAAACTGTTCAAGTTCGAATCTCGCTTAAGGCTTTTCATTACAAATTGAATCGTTTTAATTTCTCCAGGTATGTAAACGCAAGTGCATTTGAGGTTGTGTAACACCTCGATTTTTATGGTAGGACTTATTTAAATGATTATGATTAAAATGATGCGTGACGTTTACGAAATACGATATGCTAATGATGTAATTATGAGCCGTTAAGGGTGAAAGAATGAATTAAGCCCAAAATGGTAAGTGGATTAGTTAAGCAATTTACCAAAAATAGCCTAAACACCTAATTAAAGCCCAAGCCCACCTAAAAACCCTACCCAATATGGAAAACCCTACTATTTAAACCACCATCTTCCAGCCACCATCACACTTCACCATCTTCACCACACACACTCAAAACCCTAATCTCCATTTTTGAAAGAAAAGGCAAGAAAGAAGAAAAATCTAGATTTTTGGTAAATCCAAGTGTTAATCTGAAGAAAAAGGTGTTAAACCACTGGTAATCAAGGTAATAATCATCCCCTAAAACATGTTTTCATAACACAAAACGAATCTGGCCATTAATCGAGTTTTTAAGTTTTCAAAAAAGTTTAAAGTAAAATCAATAAAGGTTGCATTTTTATGTTTAAAATCATGGAAAAAGCTTAGATTTGGTCATATAAATGATAAAACAAGGTTTTGGATGTAAAAGGTTTGAGATTTGGGCGAAAAATGAAGATTTTGGGCAAAAACCGAGCTGAAACCCCGTTTTGCGAAACTGCTGTTCATCTTGCGACACTGTAGTGTCACCTGGGTGACACTGTAGTGTCACCTATGCGACACTATAGTGTCTCATGTGTCTGAAATCTGAAGTGGTGTGTCTGAGTGTGCATAAGTCCCAACGAAAGTTGGGCATGAGCCATGCGAGACTGCATGAGACACTAGCTGCGACACTAGTTGTGACACTAGCTGTGACACTAGAGAAAAATAACGATTTTCCATAATAACTTAAATGCAGATCGTGCACAATTACCACTACCATAACCTTGTCCAAACAAGCAAGATCACCTAAGAATCAGGTGAGTTCTAGACCTCACTTCCGTTTCAAACACATTTTTGAGGCTAACATGCATACCGAGATGTTTCCTGGACTTGTATGTATATATATATAAATATATAATTATATAAACGAATGTATGCCTTAACAAAAGTCAAGAATCCTACTGGGGATCATATAAAACCAGTCAAGCATCCTACTGGGGATCATATAAAACCAGTCAAGCATCCTACTGGGGATCATATAAAACCAGTCAAGCATCCTACTGGGGATCATATAAAACCAGTCAAGAATCCTACTGGGGATCATATAAAACCAGTTAAGACTGCAGAATGGGTCTCTTATGACCAAAGAGGATATGATGATGACTTACTAACAAATAAAGATATTATGATTGTGTGTCATACGAATGTGACGTACGGTATGATGATGCAATTTGCGTGTATTACATGAATGATAATGGAATGTTTCTAATGATGTTATAAAACTAGAACTCACTCAGCGTAGCTGACTTTTGTATGCATGTTAGATTGATGTGCAGGTTTGATGATTAAAGGAGCTGCTTGGCGAGAGCTAGGGGTTTACTGAAGACTGGCATTGAAGAAAATTCATTTAAGATTACTTATGTTTTGTAATGTTTGAATGATGCATTAAGACAATTATGACGATGTAATGATATTTTTAAACAAGTATTCCGCTGCATTTATGATTTTATTTAAACTATGGTTGTTTTATGCTTATGAATGCCAACTGTGGTGCTTGCCGAAAGGCGGGCATTACAAGTTGGTATTAGAGCCAAAGTTTAAGAGAAAATGGGTAAAATGTTTTCAAAAGAAAAACCTAATACTTAAACTGAAAATGGGACCGAAGTAAGAATGCCAGTCTGCTAGCTCCATGCCAAGAGGTAAAGAATAAACAACAACGACCTATATATGACAAGTTTATACAACTGAAAATGAAAGAAGTCATTTATCTTATATTGATGTAAATAGTAATGATAATGTAACGTGACGATGAACTATGCTTGTAGGCAATAGGACAATAATTGAGATGCCTGTAGAAATTTAGTGTGTTACGAACAGGTATTAGGAATGTAGAGGAATAGGTCTAGTGCCTATACATGTAACGTGCTATATACGTGCTCTTGTATGCTTTATATGAACTAGACTAGGTTCGAATACTGACGAGACTCAGGAGGGGTATGTTTAGAACGTGAGCAGTAAAGTAAGTAGTTAATTACAGCTGGCCACTGTTATTAGAAACTTACAGTACTTATCACGTCCTGAATTGCTCTGACTGACGAACGTGAGTGTTTGAATCTTATAGGAAGTAAGAAATGGCACCCAAGAGAGTAACTAGAAGCTCTGCCAAGGCTGCTAATGCTAAGGCAAGCAATGCCCCTAAAGGGAAGCGTGGAAGAAAGCCCACAAGGAAGAATGTTGAGATCGATCCCAAAATCGAAGCTGAAGTTACACCGGCCTCCGAGCTTGGACAGAATTTGAAGGACGCCATTGCACACGAAGTGCACCAGGTCCTGACTAACGTTATGCCTACATATCTGAAGGAAATGATGAAAGAAATGAAGAAGGCTGAAAAGAATAAACCCGCTAAGAAAGTTGTTGAGGGCGATGAAGGTAGGAAGTATGATAATAAACGGGTCAAGGTTGAAGCAAAGCAGGCAATGGTGCGTAATCAGAATGCGAGCGACAACTGTTCGAAGTGTGGCAAACCCCACTCCGGGGAATGCAAATGGGGGACATGGGTTTGTTATAAATGTGATAAGTGTGGGAAGTCGAGTCATGTGGCCAAGGATTGCTGGGCAGGAAAGGGAGGTGACATGCCGAAGACTACTGCTAGGGCTTTCACCATGACAAGGAAGGAGGCAAGGAAAGAACCGGAAGTCGTTCCAGGTACGTTTTTCGTCAATAACATATGTGCATCTGTGTTATTTGATTCTAGTGCTAGTAAGAGTTTTGTATCTGCATTGTTTTATACGGCCTTAAAAGTTCACTCTAGAAAAGTAGAACGGTCTTTTGAGGTAGAAACAGCCGTGGGTAAATTCATTAGAGTTTATCAAATGATAGAAGGTTGCACCATTACTCTTCTAGGGTGTAGTTTCCCTACAGATTTATGCATTATGACCTTCGGTAGTTTCGACGTGATATTGGGGATGGATTGGTTGTCCAAGTTTGATGCCAACATAGGTTGTCGTGCGAGAGTGGTTCGTTTGAAAGCTCCCGATGGAAGTCCCGTAACTGTATATGGTGACCAAGAAAGTAAGATTCCACGAGTGATCTCAATGATGAAAGCAAGCCGGCTAATTCAACAAGGCTGCAACTCGTTTCTAGCATATGTTAAAGATGTAGATGAAGGACTGAGGCAGTTGTCAGATGTACCGATAGTTTGCAATTTCCCTGATGTATTTCCCGAGGATTTGCCAGGAACACCGCCTGACAGAGAGATTGAATTCCAAATTGACCTAGTGCCGGGAGCATAGCCGGTGGCGAAAGCACCGTATCGTTTAGCCCCAAGTGAAATGAAGGAATTGATGACGCAACTAAAGGAGTTGCTAGATAAGGGTTTCATCCGACCAAGCACTTCTCCCTAGGGAGCACCAATGTTGTTTGTTAAAAAGAAATATGGAAGTATGAGAATGTGTATTGACTATAGGGAATTGAACAAGTTGACCGTGAAGAATCGTTACCCTTTGCCAAGAATAGATGAATTATTTGACCAATTATAGGGTGCGAGCTGGTTTTCAAAGATAGATCTTCGTTCCGGTTATCATCAACTCAAGATTAGGGAGCAAGACATCCCAAGGACAGCGTTCCGCACGAGATATGGGCATTATGAGTTCTGGGTTATATCCTTCGGACTGACTAACGCGCTAGCCGCGTTTATGGATTTGATGAATCGCGTGTGTAGACCAATGTTGGATAGGTCTGTGATCGTATTTATCGACGACATCTTAATTTACTCTAAGAACGAAGGCGATCATGCGTGCCACTTGAAAGAAGTATTGGAGATGCTACAGAAGGAAAAATTGTATGCCAAATTCTCAAAATGTGCCTTTTGGTTACGAGAAGTTCAGTTTTTGGGTCATGTCTTAAACAGCGAGGGAATCATGGTCGACCCATCAAAGATCGAGGCAGTTATGAAGTGGGAAATTCCTAGGACACCATCCGAAATCCGTAGTTTCTTGGGTTTGGCGGGTTACTATAGAAGATTCATCCAAGATTTCTCAAGGATAGCATCCCCGCTCACGAAGTTGACAAGAAAGAAGGTAGTATTTGATTGGGGAAAAGATCAACAAGAAGCGTTTAATAAGTTGAGAAAGAGGTTAACCGAAGCCCCTGTACTAACGTTACCCGAAGGGAATGATGAGCTTGTGGTTTATTCCGATGCATCACGACAAGGTTTAGGATGCGTGCTTATGCAGCGAGGAAAAGTAATTGTAACATCCCAGCCCGTCGCACCATGATATTGTCCGCTTTGGCAGCCGGAACGCCCTCAGGCGCCGCCCCTCACGGTATTAAAACACGTCATGGTAGGGGAGGTTACCACACTCTTATAAAGCAGTGCTTAGTTCTCCTCCCCACCGATGTGGGATCTTACAATCCACCCCCCCTTAGAGGACCAGCGTCCTCGCTGGCACATCGGCCGACGACTGGCTCTAATACCATCTGTAACATCCCAGCCCGTCGCACCATGATATTGTCCGCTTTGGCAGCCGGAACGCCCTCAGGCGCCGCCCCTCACGGTTTTAAAACGCGTCATGGTAGGGGAGGTTACCACACTCTTATAAAGCAGTGCTTAGTTCTCCTCCCCACCGATGTGGGATCTTACAGTAATTGCCTACGCATCGAGGCAGTTGAAAGAGAATGAGGTGAACTACCCGACTCATGATCTTGAACTCGCGGCAGTTGTTTTCGCTTTAAAAATATGGAGACATTACTTGTATGGGAAGAAATGTACACTGTACACCGATCATAAGAGTCTAAAGTATTTCTTTGAACAGAAGGATTTAAATATGAGGCAGAGAAGGTGGTTGGAATTGATCAAGGATTACGGTTGTGAAATCCATTACCATCCAGGAAAGGCTAACGTGGAGGCCGATGCTTTGAGTAGGAAGGAGAAACATGAACCGATTCGGGTTAAAGCTTGCCAGTTGATTATTACACCCGGGGTTATGGAAGAGATTAGAAGGGCTCAAGTAGAGGCCCTAAAAGGAGATCAGATTAAGGCAGAAAGAATGGTTGGAAAAGAGATAGAATTGACCGAAAACACTTATGGTGTGAAGACGATATACGGTAAATTATGGGTACCCCGATTCGGGGAGTTACGGAAAGGTATACTTGATGAAGCGCATAAGTCCCGATACTCGATCCATCCAGGAGGAACAAAGATGTACCAAGATTTGAAGAGGGATTACTGGTGTCCTGGTATGAAGAGGGAGGTTGAAGCGTATGTGAGTAAGTGCCTGACTTGCCTTCAAGTCAAGGCAGAACATCAAAAACCATATGGTAAGATTCAGCCACTAGAGATACCAGAGTGGAAGTGGGAGTACATCACCATGGATTTTATTACAAAGTTACCACGAACTCCTAAGGGGTATGATGCTATATGGGTGGTCGTAGACAGATTGACGAAAAGTGCTCACTTCCTACCAATCAAGGAAGCGATAAGTTCAGAAAAATTAGCTGAGATATTTATCAAGGAGGTTGTGACAAGGCATGGAATGCCGGTATCCATTGTGTCTGACAGGGACACCCGGTTTACATCAAGGTTCTGGAAGAAATTTCATGAGGAGATGAGAACAAGGCTCCATATCAGTTCAGCTTACCACCCACAGACTGACGGACAGTCTGAAAGAACGATCCAGACCCTGGAAGACATGCTTAGAGCCTGCGTGCTCGAATTTGGTGGTAGTTGGGACAATCATTTGCATTTAGCGGAATTCTCCTACAATAACAGTTATCTCGCTAGTATAAAAATGTCGCCATATGAAATGTTATATGGGAGGAGGTGTAGGACCCCCATCTGTTGGGGCGAGATTGGCCAGAGAGAACTCGGAAGCTTGGAAATAGTCGAGGCCACAACTGAGAAGTTGGAAAGGATTAAAGAGTGTATGAAAGCGGCTAAAGACATGCAAAAGTCTTATGCTGACAAAAGAAGGAAGGACATTGTGTTCCAAGTGGGGGATAAGGTCATGCTGAAAGTGTCACCCTGGAAGGGGATAATACGATTCAGGAAAAGAGGAAAGTTAAGCCCTAGGTATATCGGGCCATTTAGAATTGTTGCTCGCGTGGGAGATGTTGCTTATCGGTTAGATCTTCCTGAAGAGTTGAGTGGGATTCACCCCACCTTTCATGTGTCGCATTTGCGTAAATGTTTAGTTGATGAAAGTATGGCAGTGCCGTATGACGATCTGGAAATTGATGGACGGCTGAACTATGTAGAACAGCCCATAGCCATATTAGATGAAAAAGAAAAACGATTACGTAATAAGACTGTGAAGCAGGTGAAAGTTCAATGGAGACATAGGAAAGGTTCTGATGTTACGTGGGAGTTAGAGAGCGAAATGAGAAAGAATTACCCCGCGTTGTTTTCATGATTAGAAGGTTTCGGGGACGAAACCTATATAAGGAGGGGAGACTTGTAACACCCCGATTTTTATGGTAGGACTTATTTACATGTCTATGCTTGTATGAATGTGCATTTAAATGATTATGATTAAAATGATGCGTGACGTTTACGAAATAAGATATGCTAATGATGTAATTATGAGCCGTTAAGGGTGAAAGAATGAATTAGGCCCAAAATGGTAAGTGGATTAGTTAAGCAATTTACCAAAAATAGCCTAAACACCTAATTAAAGCCCAAGCCCACCTAAAAACCCTACCCAAGATGGAAAACCCTACTATTTAAACCACCATCTTCCAGCCACCATCACACTTCACCATCTTCACCACACACACTCAAAACCCTAATCTCCATTTTTGAAAGAAAAGGCAAGAAAGAAGAAAAATCTAGATTTTTGGTAAATCCAAGTGTTAATCTGAAGAAAAAGGTGTTAAACCACTGGTAATCAAGGTAAGAATCATCCCCTAAAACATGTTTTCATAACACAAAACGAATCTGGCCATTAATGGAGTTTTTAAGTTTTCAAAAAAGTTTCAAGAAAAATCAATAAAGGTTGCATTTTTATGTTTAAAATCATGGAAAAAGCTTAGATTTGGTCATATAAATGATAAAACAAGGTTTTGGATGTAAAAGGTTTGAGATTTGGGCGAAAAATGAAGATTTTGGGCAAAAACCGAGCTGAAACCCCGTTTTGTGAAACTGTTGTTCATCTTGCGACACTGTAGTGTCACCTATGCGACACTATAGTGTCTCATGTGTCTGAAATCTGAAGTGCTGTGTTTGAGTGTGCATAAGTCCCAACGAAAGTTGGGCATGAGCCATGCGAGACTGCATGAGACACTAGCTGCGACACTAGCTGCGACACTAGCTGCAACACTAGATGTGACACTAGAGAAAAATAACGATTTTCCATACTAACTTAAATGCAGATTGTGCACAATTACCACTACCATAACCTTGTCCAACCAAGCAAGATCACCTAAGAATCAGGTGAGTTCTAGACCTCACTTCCGTTACAAACACATTTTTGAGGCTAACATGCATACCGAGATGTTTCCTAGACTGTTGGACTTTATTATGTGATGTATGATGATAATGTAAGAACAAGTAATTAAATACTTGTATGTATATATATATATATATATATATATATATATATATATAAATATATAATTATATAAACGAATGTATGCCTTAACAGAAGTCAAGCATCCTACTGGGGATCATATAAAACCAGTCAAGCATCCTACTGGGGATCATATAAACCCAATCAAGCATCCTACTGGGGATCATATAAAACCAGTCAAGCATCCTACTGGGGATCATATAAAACCAGTCAAGCATCCTACTGGGGATCATATAAAACCAGTCAAGAATCCTACTGGGGATCATATAAAACCAGTTAAGACTGCAGAATGGGTCTCTTATGACCAAAGAGGATACGATGTTGACTTACTAACAAATAAAGATATTATGATCGTGTGTCATACGAATGTGACGTACGGTATGATGATGCAATTTACGTGTATTACATGAATGATAATGGAATGTTTCTAATGATGTTATAACTAGAACTCACTCAGCGTAGCTGACTTTTGTATGCATGTTAGATTGATGTGCAGGTTTGATGATTAAAGGAGCTGCTTGGCGAGAGCTAGGGGTTTACTGAAGACTGGCATTGAAGAAAATTCATTTAAGATTACTTATGTTTTGTAATGTTTGAATGATGCATTAAGACAATTATGACGACGTAATGATATTTTTAAACAAGTATTCCGCTGCATTTATGATTTTATTTAAACTATGCTTGTTTTATGCTTATGAATGCCAACTGTGGTGCTTGCCAAAAGGCGGGCGTTACAGGTTGCGATTAGAAGGGCTGTCGAAGATAAGTTCACGGAATTTGGGTACCAAAAGCCGATAAGGAAGAGCTCAAAGAAAGATAAGCACTGGGTGTCGTGGAAGGGAAAGGTAGTGCTGAAGTTGGCTGCTCCACAGATTATGAATAGAGTGAGAGTTCCAGATACTCATCCACAAAGATTGGAAGAGTTTGTGAAGTGGTTTTACGATAACAACACTGGTGAAGCGATAATCAGGTTAAAGGGTGAAGATCGTCCAAAAATCAGATTGTTTGACCCAATGGAGATCTTCTTTTGTGACGAGGATTTGAAGATTTTATGTGAGAATGATATAAAGCACGGGGCAGGAGATGATACGAGGATTGAAGCAAACTTATTTGTGAAAGTTGCAAACAAAGCCCGAGGTGTACGTACTGAATTAAAGAAGGTGAATGAAAGGTTGAGGATGACGGATGAACAGAGAATAAATCGATTGAGAAAAGGTTTGAGAAACCGACTGTGGTTGAATTGGATGTGATCGGTGAGGAACTGACTGAAGAAGTACAGGCGGCGACTACTGTTGTTGATGTGCCTGATACTGATGTCGCCGTATCAGAATTTGTTGAGTCATTTTTGGTGTTTAGTGAAGATGACGAGGCAGGATCAGAAGATGTGACTAATCCTTTGGCCGGTATCAAATCAAGGGCAGGAGCTTTCATTGAACATTTCTGAAGCCGAAAAAGACGGAGTTGAAATAGAAGACTTCCCCAGGTGATGTCCAACCTAGGGGGAGTATTGATAGCCATGTATAGGTTGGACTCACCGGCATGTCGGTGTTACTTTGTTATGTTATGTATTTTGTTGTTTTTGTTCTAGCGAACCTGTTTATGCGTAGTCACATAGATTAGTTTTGTCGTCGGGCAAATCTGTTTATGCCCAGCGAAGCTAATAGTTTTGCTTGATAGATTCGATGTCAGCGAATCTATCAGCGAATCTATTAGCGAATCTAAAGCTACACTATATATTGTAATGTTTTCTCATTGCAATATAACTTTTGCATAATTCTATCAAACCCTAAATTGTGTGTGTGACGGCTGGAGGTGCTAGGAGCATATTTTCACTATCATTGTAGCTTGATTACCTCTGATTATCTTGTTTTGATCTTGTTATTGTTATTGGGTTGTTTTGGACTATTCAATTGGTTGAATCTAAGTGTGTTTGTTGTCTTACTAATCATTATAGCACTGAAATCTCGATCAAGATGGACCAACAATCCTAATGCCTTAATCATAAGGATGAGGTTCACAACCCATTTCAACCATCAAACCAAGATTACAACCAACCCAGGTTAAAAAGTAGCAAGAAATACTAAGCACGAATAAACCAACACACAATTAAACAACCAATAAGATAAGGAGAGAATACATGGACCTGATCATAAAAGCTCAAAAAGTGCATCAACATTTTTATGTGTCGGATGTGGGTAAGGTTACCCCATCACATCTTCATATATGCTTTAGTCATCCATGTGCTTCCCCACACTTAGGTGTTTGCAACTAATGATTGAAGCTGAAAAGAAAAACTAACAAAACGAAAAAAATTAATAATAATAAAAATTAAAAATTAAAAAATCCTAAAACTCATTTTAAACCCCTCGGTAGACCCGAGTGGACGAGTGAAGTCTCGTGAGGGTTTACAGGGAACATTCCCACAAAGTTCTTAAAATTAGAATAAAAAATATAAATAAATAAAAATATGAAACTAAAAGTAAAACCACAAAACACCTTGGGTTGCCTCCCAAGTAGTGCTAAGATTAAAGTCCTCAGCCAGACTTGATACCTGGACTTCATTCATGGTGGTCGAGTAGGACGCTTGCCCCCTAATTTGTTTGAATATACTTGATTCCAACGATCATCTTCTAGGTCTTTAACGTTTTTCCAGCTTGGGACAAACTTGTCTTCCTTGATCCATGAATTTACACCATCAGGTGGATCGATCACTTTGAACTCCCTTCTCACCTTTTCCTTCCTTATTGTATCCCCTCTCTCTACCTCATCTTCTTGCATATTCTCAAGCTTAGACCTACAAGACTCAAAACCATTCTAATTGGTGATGTCCATGTATACACGTGGCGTGTATTGAGGAGCACACCGGTTAGTAGCCATTGTTGCATGAAAATCATTAAGAATATCATAAGTTATGGATTTTGAAAATACATTAAAAGATAACTTACTATTTTCATAGGCCATGTCGATTATTCCATTCTGACAGTTGAATTGAGCTTGTGCTATTGCCAAAATGGTCGACCCAAAATTACCTTTTGTTGCTCGTTTATCCTTACCTATGCATAATCTAGCACCAAAAAATCCACCGGGTAGTCGAACTCTCCCAACTTAATAATCACATCTTTTACCATCCAACGAGGATGTTTTAGGGTTAAGTCAGCTAACATCACGGTGGTGTCAACTTCGTGTAAAGGGCCAAACTCATATTGATCATATAGCATGCCTGGCAAGATCCTCACACCCGCTCCATAATCAAAGAGCACCCTTTTTATCTTGAGTTTTCCAACTTTGATTTGAATGATAGGTGTTTCTGGGTCACTCTCTTCAGCTTCATCAACTCTCTCTGTTGTACATGCAACTACTTGTGCATGAGGGGTTAAACAAAGAGTCAGGAAGGATACTAACCTAATTTATGGTCACATTCCTCGTGTTCTTTGGATTTGAACTATGATGTGATGGGTTGACTTGTGTATCACTAGGAAGTCTACCATTATTCTTCTTCATATCATTCATCTCTATTGCTAGTTGAGCAACTTGTGTTGTCAAATATTGAATTGTCTTGTCTCTTATTTCATCCTTTTGATTTCTTTGTTGTAGATCTTGTTTCATGGCTTTCTGATCTGCTTGTATAGCCTTCAGAATCTCCAATATTTCATTCCCACTAGTGGAGCTAGAGAATCCAGATGACCCCCCTTGATAGTTGTTCTGATGATAATTCTGAGAACGAGGTTGGTATTGTACGTTGTCCACTACTTTCGATGCTTCCCTGAAAATTAGGATTAGCTTGATTATTAGGATTACCATACCTGAAGTTCGGGTGGTTTCTAAGGCCCGGGTGGTAGATGTTGGAATTCATATCAAAGTTCCTAGCACTTCCTTGCAAATGGTTCACCTCTTAAAAGTTCTCATCATGAATCGAACATTGTTCAGCTGAATGTCCTATTTCGTTGCAGTTAGCACACAAGTTATATATTTGATTACTCTTTTGTGTCCAAGAACCCATTTGTTTCATTTGTTGCTCCAACTTGGTCAACCTCTCATTTTCAACCATGGTACTAGCAATGGACTTCACAACCGGATGCATTGCCTGTCACACCCTCAAATTCCACTAACGGAGTTTTACAGTTAGGAGTGTGACACACCAGGATCCGATCATTAGTTACACCAAACGACGTATATGATTTTGAAAAGTAACATATTGTATTAAGTAATAAAAACTAAAATAAAAGTTTACATTAAATGCGGAATCGTAAAGAGTAAATGAGAATCTTTTTGATAAAAGTGATTTATAATATTTGAATTAACAAATGAAATATAATAAATAATGTTGAGTTCTCTAATCAATGCGACCAATGAATGAATGCCCTATCCGTGAGTGTGATCTTGATAACCTGAGATAAACATGCTAAAGTGTGTCAACATAAAGTTGGTGAGTTCACAGGTTTATGAAACTAGAAAATAAGTTCAAAAAGCAATTCAGTAATTCCCTTAGTATATCAAGTAGTTAGCTAGGCTACTATGCATGCTAAACTAGTGTACGAAAGTGTTTACCACCGAAGCTGACAGCAATGTAATGAAAATGAACGCCTCAAGCCAATGTCTCCCATAGACGGTAAATGATAGGACAATTAAACACCCGTTCCACCTCCAGTCGTGCTGGCGCGACCAGCCCAGATGGGGTTTGTCAGACCCATTAGTACTACTCAAAATTTCCTCGCTTTGCAATATAATTAATAGTCCAAACGTAAGGCAAAAGTACTGACACTAGGTACGCATGTGATCATACTAAGAAGCAAGAATGTAAAAGAAGTAATTTACAGCATGTTACCTCCCCCAAAAAGAGTAAGTAAAAGTAATGTAAAAGGGGCCGTGAAACTCACCTTAGATTGCGCAGCTACTACCAACAACAAAAGTAGAAAATCCTAAGTCGACGAACGACCCGGTTAACTTCCAATTAGTTATATATAAATTACTCTAATAGAGTTCACGTTCGGTTTCATGTTTCCGGTTCGGTTTCATAACAATGCCTTAATATAATTAAGTTATGAAATAAAATGAGTTTTGACGTGAAAATACAACAAGTTTGGATTACTTGTTTCATAAAAAAAATCCATTTATAACAAAACCCACATATAATACACTATCTATATAAGTTATTATGCACATCATTCAACTAGTACTCCGTAATTCAATTTAACCATATGCATGCTCTACTATCACCTGCATCAACTTTATATTATTACCTACCCACCTTAGACACATATACACACACAACATATCTCACATCTACTTATATCCTTACCATCATATTCACACATTACTGTTAATGATATATATCTTCATAATTCCTTGCATTATATAATGACTTTACCCACTGTCACACACAGCCTCATGCACACAAACGCATTATAAACATATACATACATTATATCATGCAATCTAGCTCTTTCACACTTATAATGCATAATTTATATACCCATAGTTATAGATCTATACAATCACATACAACCTATCCTTTCATATATAAATGTTTAAATTCCAAATTCATACTCCCAACCATAATACATCACACACATGACTATATGTATTACCTACAACTACGCACACATTTGAAATAATCCTATATGCATGCATGTATATATGTTTCCACACACATAACCATATCATATCAACTTGTAAATGGTTCTTGTATATGTAGAACTCCATACGAACACACACATATATATTCAGTGTTACACACATACAATTCAGACATATATATATATATACACATTCATAGTAGCCGTTGTTTACCAAATTCGTACCAGTAACAAAACCAAAACCAAACTACAAATTTTCGAGATATATTTAAACATACTTTATCTGATTTTTGAACCCAAACCGGAACCGGAACTAACCAAAACTATAACGCGAGTTATCGAAACTTACCAGAAAGCTTACGCGAACCTTCATTGGGGTTGATGGGGTTCGCCGGAGGTCTACTGTGGTGGTAACAGTGTCCGACGGTTGTTTCGGTTGCTGTGACGGTGGCGCTAGACGGCGACAGTGAGTAGCAACAGAACGAAAGGCTTCGACGGTGCTTGCGGTTGTGGAGGCGCTGGAACAGAGGTTGTGAGAGGTGAAGGTGGTGATCGGAGTTTGATTAGTGTTGTCGGAAGTTGTGAACGGTGGGAGAGATGTTTAGGGTTATGGATGTAGGTGACGGGTTAGGGGTTGGGTAATATATATAAAACTTAATTTTTACAATTTGGTCCCTTGTGTTTGGGTGTTGTTTAACTTTCTTCCAAAGTTAAATAAATTAACTTTTAACTAGTTACAATTCAAGCCATGTACTATTAAGACGTATATATATTTTATGAAATTATCCCGTCTATTCTTCGATACGTATTCAAGTCATGTGTATTAGTTATTCCCAAATTACTAATGTTTAAACGTCACTCGTTGTGATCCGAAAATTGATCAACTTACTATTTTTGTAATAATTATTTATTTCTTTGTTTGTTTAAATTAATATTTTTAATTAATTATAGTGGTAATGTACTAGATAAGATTTCAAGTTGTAAGAAACTAACGGAATTTGGTAAAGTTTGATTAACAACCTTAACCTGAAATTGCCAGGTGTCACATTGCCCTTCTACCAACTTGAGCTTGTCTTTTCGAATTCGTTGCCATCCTTTCCAAATACTCCCAGTCCATATCTTCATCATTAGTACCAAATGTGCCATTTGAGATGGAATTGAGGTCACGAATATCCTCTGGTGCTAATCCTTCAAGGACTACGTTGAGTAACTCCCACATCTCTAACCCATGACGAGGAGAATTCTTTATCATCATTTTGAAGCGTGTGAAAACTTCATGAAACATCTCACCCGGTGCTTGTGTAGAACCTCTCAGGTTTTTCCTTGCATCACTAGTTCTTTTATTAGTGTAGAACACATTTAGGAAGTGTTATTGCATGTCTTCCCATGTGGCAATTGAGGCAAATGGTAGAGATTGAAACCATTGTTGTGCCTTGTCCTCTAATGTGAACTAAAATAAAACCAATTTAACTTCATCTGGAGTAAACCCCTGGACCCCAATAGTGTTGCATCTTGCATCATATGCTCCAATATGTTTCTTCAGTTACTAATCCATGGTACTTTGGCAAATTCTGAATGGAGTGAGATCGAACCTCAAATGATCTCCCTTTATAAATTGGTAAAAAAATTTGTGAAGGATTTATTGCAAGGGCTAGTTTGAAATGACGTTCAATCCCCCGTACTGGACCCTGATCATGTCTTCTCGGTATTCCTTGTCGAATGTTCACTTGTGGACCCCTATTCAAAGGAGGTCCTCTTATTCTAGGCACAATTGGTTGTTGTTGTTGTTGTGGAATTGGATCATTGTACCTCTGAGTTACTGGTTCAGGCTGTTGTTGTGTGTAGCTTACCCCTTCAGGTTCTCTTATATAGCCACCATACCCCAAATATGCATCATAACCTTCTTTATATGTCCCTCTTCCACCTTGATACTCAAACCTATTTCCCTTTAGTTCATCATACCTCTCATAGTAATCTTCATTATCTCTTGTATTTGTCTCATAATGAAAAACTAAAGAATGAATTTGGGATTTTGATGGTAATTGAAATGATGGGTTCCAATTTGATGGTGATTGTTGGTGGTTTGTGTTATTGGATTGTGGTTGTTGTTGAGGTGGAAGGTCATCATCCAAAACCTTCACATAAGGTGATGAATGTGTGAAGATTGGGGTTGGTGGTGCTTGGCTGAATGTTTGAGCTGCAATGAAACTTGAGAATAACCCTAGGTTGGTTGACTGTGTACCTTGTTCTGATTTCCCTGATAATGGTTGCACAGATGATGATGGATCAACGAGTTTCTTTTCTATATTGAGATCTTCCTCCATTTTTATGTTTTGAGGACTACTAGGAATGCATGTTAGGTGTATGACTCTGTTGTGGCGAGCAGTCTTCCCAATTTCAGGATCAAAAACCAATGGGGAAGTCTTTCCTGATCGTCTTTATGATGCATGCAATTTGAAGTTTGCTGCACAACACAAACAAAGAAAACCACGCGTAATACCGAAATTAACAAACAAAAGAACAAAAAGAAAAAATTAAATAAAAATTTTTTTGGTTTTTTTATTTTATTAAAACTATCATCTATATTAAACTAAACACTAAGCGCACAAATTCTCCGGCAACGGCGCCATTTTGATTGAGGTCGTTTGATCGGTCAAAAATAAAGTAAATAGAGTTCAAATTCACCCTTAATAGTAAGGATAAGTAGGGTGTGAAATCCACGAGGAACTTGTGGTCAATGTTTAACTTAACTATATTGATAATTGAATTTAAAGAAAACATATATACAATTGCATTAATGTAAACTTGAACTTTGGCTTGATATGATTATGAAAGAAATAACTTGTAAAAATGAATTAACTATTAATTAAAAAGGTAGTCATTCCTAGGATTCGGATTCAAAGACAATGTTAAGTTCTATTGTTTAAGTTTTGATCATGAAAATATGACTTCTATGTAATGATAAATCAATTGCCTAACAATTACCAATTACTAATCTTTATGATTATACAACGAAAATGTTGAAAACCAAAAACCAATCAATTAGTTTAGTAATAATCCAACAATATCTAAATCACAGAGTTCAACTTAGAACATCAAATAGAAAACAAACCTAACAAAAGAACCAAACATGTATCTTATAAGAATCCTTCACCCAGAAACAACTACAAGGGAATTAGCCACTCATGGTTGCAAGAATATCTTCTGATTTGATGTAGGATTGCATGATTGATAATAGAATAATGATAGAAAGGCATGGAGTGGTGAAAAGATAATCCCAACTCGTCCTTGGTGGCTAGGTATGAAGTTAGGGTTTGCAAATAAACTTAAAACCTTTAATAACCTTCAAAAATCGAAAACAAAAATATAACTCGACAAAAGTATGTAACTTACGTCCAAAAATACTAAAGCCTATGACCTCCTGGTGAAAAACGATCTAACCTTCTGCCTTACGTCCTTTAAACGTGCCAAAAATTCCAACACTCTAAAACGACGTAACTTACGTCCTTATAGACGTAAGCTTATGGACCCCTTTAACTTAGATATTCGTTTTCTTATTATGTAGCTTCTCAAGAGCTTTCTGTTGACTGGTAATAGGTCCCGTAACTCCATTCCTAGCTCAAGGTATGATCACTTTACGAACACACTGCCGCGTAACATCTTCACAGTCTTCTTAGCTTCCGAATAACATAGTTTAAGCTGCAATGACCTACAAACCAAATATAGAACAAAGTAATTGTGTTCCATATGATAGTTAAGCTAAAACCATGAGTTTAGATACTTAAACGTGTAGAAAATACGAACACATCACGCCACTTCTTTCATAAGAAGTGTGCTATAAATCCTACTATGACACTCACCCTTTACTAATTTAAGTTCTAAAGCCTAAACTGTTGCCCTATGTTATTTATTGCTCACACCTAGTTCACCACCAATGTCGGCCAACATCACCGCTTATCCACCACCACCATCGTTCACCAGTCACCACTGCTGGCCACCACCACTCACCGGCCACCAGTTGACAGTTATATATTTTCAGTTTATGCAGACGATATCTAGTTTATAAAACAAACAGGATTATATTTCAGCTTGCAGATCTTCAACCACATCTTCAGTTGGAGACATAAGATCAGATGAAATCAGACTGCAGACATTTTTTGTCTGCAAAAACAATCAGCACCTTAGAGAAACCATCTTAGCCAATTGGGTTACCAAACATTTAGCATTTGACTCATCCTTGTTAAAAAAACCACAACTAATTTTTCTTATTGAAAAGCCAAAGTTAATTCCTATCATTTTCCATTTAAAGTGCACAACTTAAACAAAGACATTTTTTTTAAGTTTTCAATTTTATTGGATTTTTAAGACTCTATATGGACTTAAATTAAAACTAAAATCAAACAAAAGATTTAAACGACTATTTCCCATCCCCACACTTAAATTCTACATTGCCCAAAATGTAGAAATGGACAAACACTCTAAATAAAACAAAGCAGAAATAAAAGACTAAAAGGGCAAATTGGAAATGACTTAGCTGGTATTGTGAAATGCGTAAGCTCTATTATCTTCAGTCCATTCCATAGCTTCGATCGTATAGCATTTTGGTCGCGATCGAGCTTGACACCGACACTCTCGAGTTGCATCATCAACTTTATAAATCAAAACTCACCCGAATGGAGATTGAATACGGGTGGTGATCATCCAAATCTGCAAAAACAAAAACACAAATACCCGAGCATAAAATTGACTCCACACAAAAATAAAAACTCTCAAATAAATATAAAATACAACAATAGATAAAAATGAAAAACATGCAAATAAGTATACAAACTCATATCTAATGTGAGGATTCTCTTCTGCTGTTTCTCGATCGCTTGAAATGCTTTCACCAACTTGATGAGTGACTCGGATTTCTGCACTTTTAACTTCTTTCTTGATTAATTTCTTCACAGACCAGTTTTTTAATTCAGAGAAACCCATTCGTTCAGGATCCTTGTGCCTTAGATCAGTTTTTTGGACTTCATCCACTACTAAACTTTCATGAGCCGGTTCCCATTCTCCATGCTCGATCACAATCTCATTTGGATCAGCGGGAATAGCAGACTCAGCAACTATACATTTCTCATATCTTCTATAACCTGCGGTATAGTTAGTCCATCCAGAAACACTCTGTTATATTTCGTCTTTGTCATGTACTCAAATTTTTCTTATATATCCACCAAGATTTTATCCACAGACTTTGAAGGTTCTGCTTGCACAGAAGTACATGCTTCTTCTTCATAGTCCACTACATCATCATACCAGTCATCATCATGCTCTAAAGCTCCTATTTGAACCGGTTTCTCCTTAATGTCCTTAGTTCGAGCTTTCTTTGCAGGTATGGATGATTTGGTAATCTCCGGGATAGCATCAAACATATGTTTTCCCTCGGCTATACCAGATGCATGAGCAGATTCAGCTTCATCGGGAACAGGGATAGAGAACAGACCACTTTCAATAACATCAACAGTTGGCTGTACAAAGGTTTTCCTAGATCTAGTATATCTGATATTGATCCCCCTGTGAGTTTTAGACACTCCAACGTCACTTTCTTTCTCTTTCTCAGGCACAAACTCCTTATCAGACGAAGATGAACTAGACTTGTCATCTTCTATTTCCTTCTTGAAAATTTCATACTCCGCTTTCAAGTTATTATGCTCAGCTTCTAACTCATCATATTTTGCACTTAGAGTAACGTATTGAGTCACCAACATATCAAAATTTACTTTATTCCTTTTCTGAGATTCACGATACTAGATCAAGCCTTTGTACTTCTCCTTTTGTGCTTTGATTCTATCCTTGTCATCTGATAACTTTGCAACCATCCTTCACAAATGATTGATGTGTGCTAATATATATTATTTAACTACTTATTGAAAACCCTAAGTTTTAATATTTATAAACTAGGACTCTTTAAACTAAACTAAACACATAACCGGCAGTGTACCGATCGAGTGTAGGATAGCCTAAGTAAATCCGAGATCGAACCCACAGACTCTATATAACTACGTTTAACTAACTGGATATAACTTAATTAATTACACTATTTATTTTATTTTCTTGAAGGGGGGTTTACTAATAAACTAATTAAAATAAATATAACTAAATAAAAGACTGTGACACCCGTCAATTTTGGGTTAATGTCGTTAACTTAATTTAACCAAGTTTCATTAGTCTCTCTAATTTAAATAATAGTTACTACATAAGGGTGATTCGATGAATTATTAGAACACAATAAGTGATGTGTAATTGTTAGTGATTGGGAAATTAATAGTACACATGACTTGAAAACGTTGTTGAAAAATAAACAGAGTGATATCGTAATTTATATACGTCGTAATATATGAGGTGCAAATTGTAATTAAATAAAAATTGTTTTAAATAAACTTTGGATACAAGAAATCAGAGTTCATCGTTGAAGGACCAATTTGTAAAGATTAAAAACTACAAAGCCAACCTACACTTGCAAACCGTCACAACCCTCGTTAGCGTATTCTGCCGCTGCACCATCTCACCAGTCATCTTCTACGACGCTGCACCCACCTTCGGCAACCGCCGAGCACCTCCGAAACCTTCGACGAACACCCCCACACTCCCTTGGTTATCCTTGGTAAGTTTCGTTATCTCGTCTCATAGTTTCGTTTTCCTTATGATTTCGGTTTCGATTTCGCGGGTACGGGTCGGGTTAAGGATTACAACTGTGAACTAGAATTTATATGTGTGATCTAGTGTGAGTGTGAATATATGTATAAGCAGCAACAATGAGTGTATGTATATGTGTATAAACAGAGCGCGACAAACAATTGTATGATCATGGCATTTATATATGCGTCTAACATATTTCAGCATGTATGATTAATATATATTATGTGTGTGTATATGTTATAATATGAATGTTAATGGTATGCAATGGATTTACTAAAATAATAATAATAATAATAATAATAATAAACAACAGTATATAGATTATCTTTATATATGTTTACAGCATGTATGCATGGAGTTGGTTGTATGTACACGTATAGCAGGGTTGTAGAAAGTAGGTATGCATAGAAGTACTTGTGCTTGCGTGTGTATGTATTGACTGTGTATACACATGTGTAAACGGTATATGTGTTTTATATTACATCATGCATAGAGAAATATGTATACAAAGAACAATGAGACATGTATGCATATGATAGCAACAACATTGGCGTTAGAACTGTATGCATGTATATAAAACTCAAGTTGCTTATGTAGTGTATGCATGTAGGATTTCATGAAGATTACAATTTAAGAATGTTAGATGTGTATATATATACTCATGGCATACTTAATACGTGCAAATTTATGCGGTGTACTATATGGAAAACCAAACCGGGAATGCGAAACCGAACGTGAACTCTATTAAGAGTGACTTGTATCTAATTAGTAGAACTCAAACAGGTTGTTGGTCGAACTTGGAAATTATTATTTTTGCTAATTATTGTAGTTGCGCAACCTAAGGTGAGTTTCACGGCCCCTTTTACTATTTTCCAGTTGGGGGAGAAAGCATGCACAAAAATATTTGATAATGGTTTTTACTTTATATCTCTTGATTATTAAGTGTTAATCATAACAAGTTGTTAAAGTCCTCACTAAATCTTCGAGCCGTTAATATACGGGGTATAGCGAGGAAGTTCGGGTAGTACTACTGGGTTTGACAAACCCCACCCTCGGCTGGGAGCCGGGAAGGTTTACATTGTCCTATGTTGTTGTCCATTGTTGTTGTTAGCAATGGTGTCGAGGAGCAAATAAATCTCAGTCAGCTCGGTATCGAAACGCTTAAATAATAAGAAACTGGGTTCGCTACCCAACGATATAATTGTATTTTACATTATCGGCTGTTGTTGTAATTTTTACTTATCTAAACCTGTGAACTCACCAACCTAGTGTTGACATGTGAACTCATCAACGGATTAGGAGCATCCTTTGGTTGAGTCGTAGTTGCATCTAAACTCTTTTCATTTTTATTAACTTTGGTTTTTGGACGCGTGGTTTACGCATTGGATGTTTGGATTTTATTTATGCTTCCGCACTGAAACTTATTTTAAACTTGGATTTTTATAAATGTTGGTTTTTAAATTCATATAGAGGTCGTTCAATGTAACTAATGGCACTGAGATCCTGGCATGTCACGCCTTAAACGGTAGAACTCCGTTAGTGGAAATTGAGGGTGTGACAAAGACAGATTGAGAATTCAAATGACGAAATGTAAACTACCTAGACAAGAATCCTTGTTGACTAAATTATCACTCGATTGGTAATGCTAGTTATGGAACTGAGATATTAGTTTGTTTGCCTAAAAGAACCCTAAAATAGGACCCTCGACCCATTTCGAGAAGACACCTACGGGTTGCTAATAAGTTAATATAAAAACCAGTTTAACGATTAAGACTTTCTCACAGTTGTCTAACCTGATTATGACCAAGTATCTTTAAACGAATTCCTACCTCACAGCACAGAAATCAAAGAAAGTTCAAAGCATTCATTTGACTCGATAAACAAGTTTAATAGATAACACTTAGACGGACTTCTCACGAAGAACTAAATCTAGCAAACCAACCAAACAAAACTTATTAATAGCCTATCACCTCACGGATATCTAGATTAGCTGCACATTTTCAGTTATTTAACTAATATTAATGTTCCTATGGTTTTAAGCATGCATTTACCATAACACTTATCATAACACACAGTCAATGATGTGAATTGAACCCTATTCTACGACATAGACAACACCAAAAACTTAATTGAAATAAATCCAAAATAAAAAACTATCAGTCAACCTAAATCCAATATACATATAAGCATCAATTTAGTAAAGCATTACACTTTTACTTAAACATAAAATAAATCCATAATAAAAAACATCACCAATTCAAGTTCAAACATTAACAAAGATTCATCATAAGTCTAGGCGGTTTTAAAAGCTTAGCCAAGCATGTTTAGAACAAGAACAAATACAAAGACAAAATTAAAGTTGCAAAACATGGTAAAAAGAATCGAACACAAAGGATTACAGAAACCCGGAAGATGCAAGAAGCAATCCTTGAACCCATGTGCTTCCGACGCTTCGATTTCATGTTCCTAGCCTCAAAAACACCCCAAACATGCTATTTTTCATCTCCCATTCGTAAGTGGAGGCTAGGGTTGAAGCAAGAGGAGTTTATATAATGAAACAGTCCAAAAACGCGTTAAAAATCCACTTCCACGCCACACGGTGAGAAAAGGGGGTTGGCCTCTTAGCTTCTTGACCCACTTTTTCTGATCTGGTTTTTCGTTTTCGCGCTCCGGTTTGCTTGTAACTCCGTTTCGCTCCCCGTGTATTCCTAAGTTCTTATTTTTTCGCGATCTTTTCAACCATTCACAAACATGGGGCCTACAAAACAATAAAACATCAGTAGTAAATAGAACTTAATGAAAACTGACATAAACGAATCAAAAACGTATATAAACTATACGCGGGATTATGTATAATTTACATTATATCAATGATAGAGCTCATCTTCATTCTTTTCTAGATCTATTATCTCATCCTTTTCAGATAATTTTTCAACGTTTCTCGAACATTCTCCTCCATCCATAGACTTTGGAGATTAAATAACAGTCGCATCCATAAGGGAATATTCCTTGGGCTATTCAGTTTCAAGAGCTATCAGTTATGAGCATCAGCTTCATCATCCGACTGTGCCTCGGATTCTGCTTCAGTTATAACAACTTCTTGTGCGATGCCTACAACATCCACTTTTTCAATAATCACATCCTCATTATCAGCTGATACATGCTCTTCTATTTCTTCATCATTTCCATCATCATCATCACTATCATCACCATCTTCAATAACTAAGGCTTTCAATATTTTATTAAGATAAACAGTTAAAGTACAAATCCACAAACAAGAAATGAATCAGACAAACAATTGTGCGTTTAATTAAACACCCTAACACTAGCTAATCAAGTCTCCCCTCGTGTTCAATTTAGTTTAATGAAATCAATCATCTACAGGATCTCACACATAGAAATAATAAGTTAGCCCAATTAAATTATTGCCTGACAAGGCACAAACTAAACCATAAAGATTTTCCTACCAGAATAACCAAAAGAACTTAATTAAGTAAAGAGCTAGTGTCATATTAGGGTGAACACTGGATGGAGGATACTTACAGGTATAGACTATTTTTATTATTTTTTTTTAAACCAAGATCAACTCACCCACAGGGGTCTGCTCCTTCGTTAAACTTTGTAAATTCTGGTTAACACCGTTAACTCTTCTTCGTTAAACTTTGTAGATTCTCGTCATGAATGACTCGCTCGCTCCGTTTGGGTTGGTTTTGTAATTAACTAAACAAATTAAGGAACTTTAAAATCACACTTAAATAGCCTACCAATGTCTAAGGGCCAAAGGTGTATTTTAATCTATTATCCCTAAAGCCCTAGTCGCCCCCCTCCTGTATATCATCATCTTGGTCACATTACATTCGGCTGATTCGGGAAAAAAAACCGCACATTAACAACCAATTATCCCCCCCACCTCGTCGTTGTTGTTGTCGGCGACCAAAACAGGAAACAATAAGTGTTGCGCTATCATCCTCAACCTCCACCTTCGATCGTCTCCTGTTTCTGTCCCCTGTCAAGAATGTGCGCTTAGTAGCAGCAACGACATCTCTCTCGGTCTCTCTTTCGGCAGCTCCGATCACCACCTTTGATCTCCCTCCCTGCCCCTCGTCCAGTTGCAGTCACCGGAAGATCGGAAACACCAGTCACAGTTACGTGCCATTATTTCTTTCTACCTCCGGTCATCTTGTTCGTCGTTGTTCGGTGATTCATTATGTCCCAAATCGATCTTAAGATTCTGAATGAAATGATATGTGTGAATGTATGTGTACGTACGTAACTGGATAAATAGTGTTACAATGTAGATATATATATATATATAGTATAACTATTGCGAGTGTATGTTCAGACATCTGTTGCGTGTATGGTGTTTTTATGTGGAGATCGTAATATATATGCATACATGTTTATTAGTTGACATATGTGTGTGCAATCATGTGGTAGGTGTGGTATGTATGTTTTATGTATGAATGAATGTGCATGAGCATCAATTCAGAAAACTAATGGGTCTTACATATGCATGGTAATAACAACTGCAATATGTGTATATAAAACAAAAAAAACAAGTAGCCAAGTGCGATATGTGTGTATGTTGTATTTGTTTGTATCTGTTGTATGTATTTATAATTGCATGTATCTACAAGTGAGAATGATTTAATATGTGTATGGGATTAAAAACAGTATGCGTTAAACATAGGCATAATATGAGTTCGATTGAGCAAATCAGTTTGTATGTTAGTAAGGCATTAAATTATTATGTATATGATGTTATGCAATAAACGACCTGTATATGTGTTGTGTAGGAATGTATTTGTTTGTATTAGTATGAATGGATATATATGTACAACGGGCTGGTGTATAAGGTATGTATGTTTATGTGTGTGATCATGTATCATGTATGTATATGGTTATTAGTATGTATATGTACAGCAAACTGCATGTATGTATAGAAAAGTAAGCGTAAGTATAAAATATAAAAGGAATACATGCAAGCTAACCAGGTCAATTTGTATAGAATTATGATCCTAGGAAATGGATGATGTTATGGATTAAGGTACTAATAATATGGGTCGGTTTGAAATAATAGTAAAAGGATTTTTGTTGCATGAGAAATTGTGATGTGTATCGTACGTGTAATCTTGCGTGTTGTGTTACTATTGTATGAAACCCAAATGAGTATTTGATATATATTACACTTATGCATATACATATATCTATAATACATTAATAAGGAGATTAGATGGACAATATGGTCATTTAACAATTTTCTTAATGTTGAAAATCGTACAACCCTTTAAAGCACTATGTACAGATTTTAAAGCATCAACATCTTGCAAACCCTAATTGCCTCTCATAATATATGTCCGCTTCTTCTTCCGCCTCTCAAATGCATTACCAGACTTAAAATTTCAAAATCACTTCACTTGTTCTCACTTTGTTTTCTTCATATGCTAACAATAGCGATTTTGTTGATGCTAGTTTTGCGAAGTCACCACCAGAGATGTAGCGTTGCCTCCCAAAGTGAGAAGAAATCGTTCAAAAGTGATATCACCATAACCCAACTGTGAATATAAACCCAGGTTTGCGTTTTCATGATATGCGCTTTCATGATATGTGTTTTTATGGAGTATAAAGTCCTCTCTTTGATCCCAGATAGTCCTAGATTTGTCGCTTGAATGATGTAACTGTAGCAACTACATCAAAATACTACTTTCTAGCGACACATACATTTGTGGTAGAGGCGGCAATGATGGTTACATTGTCTGATGTTGGTGACGACGAATTGGAGGATGAAAGGCACAACTCATAACAATAAAGGTTGGATTTGTGTATGGTTACCAGGTCTGCTGTTGGTGACGACGAATTGGAGGATGTAAGAATCGATTATGAAACTTATTGTAGAGTTTGTTTTCTTGGTTGTTCATCTCTTATTCAATTAATCATGCTTTAATATCAATAACCACATCTTTGTTTTCATACATATGAGTTTTTCGTATTTTATGTTCAGTGTATGCTTTAATATCAACGCCCGCCTTTCGGCAAGCACCACAGTTGGCATTCATAAGCATAAAACAACCATAGTTTAAATAAAATCAGTCAAACATTACAAAACGTAAGTTTAATCTTAAATGAATTTTCTTCAATGCCAGTCTTCAGTAAACCCCTAGCTCTCGCCAAGCAGCTCCTTTAATCATCAAACCTGCACATCAATCTAACATGCATACAAAAGTCAGCTACGCTGAGTGAGTTCTAGTTTTATAACATCATTAGAAACATTCCATTATCATTCATGTAATACACGTAAATTGCATCATCATACCGTACGTCACATTCGTATGACACACAATCATAATATCTTTATTTGTTAGTAAGTCATCATCGTATCCTCTTTGGTCGTAAGAGACCCATTATGCAGTCTTAACTGGTTTTATATGATCCCCAGTAGGATTCTTGACTGGTTTTATATGATCCCCAGTAGGATGCTTGACTGGTTTTATATGATCCCAGTAGGATGCTTGACTTCTGTTAAGGCATACATTCGTTTATATAATTATATATTTATATATATATACATATAAGTATTTAATTACTTGTTCTTACATTATCATCATACATCACATAATAAAGTCCAACAGTCCAGGAAACATCTCGGTATGCATGTTAGCCTCAAAAATGTGTTTGAAACGGAAGTGAGGTCTAGAACTCACCTGATTCTTAGGTGATCTTGCTTGTTTGGACAAGGTTATGGTAGTGGTAATTGTGCACGATCTGCATTTAAGTTATTATGGAAAATCGTTATTTTTCTCTAGTGTCACAGCAAGTGTCGCAGCTAGTGTCGCAGCTAGTGTCTCATGCAGTCTCGCATGGCTCATGCCCCACTTTCGTTGGGACTTATGCACACTCAGACACACCACTTCAGATTTCAGACACATGAGACACTATAGTGTCGCATAGGTGACACTACAATGTCGCATAGGTGACACTACAGTGTCACCCAGGTGACACTACAGTGTCGCAAGATGAACATCAGTTTCGCAAAACGGGGTTTCAGCTCGGTTTTTGCCCAAAATCTTCGTTTTTCGCCCAAATCTCAAACCTTTTACATCCAAAACCTTGTTTTATCATTTATATGACCAAATCTAAGCTTTTTCCATGATTTAAAACATAAAAATGCAACCTTTATTGATTTTTCTTGAAACTTTTTTGAAAACTTAAAAACTCCATTAATGGCCAGATTCGTTTTGTGTTATGAAAACTTGTTTTAGGGGATGATTCTTACCTTGATTACCAGTGGTTTAACACCTTTTTCTTCAGATTAACACTTGGATTTACCAAAAATCTAGATTTTTCTTCTTTCTTACCTTTTCTTTCAAAAATGGAGATTAGGGTTTTAAGTGTGTGTGGTGAAGATGGTGAAGTGTGATGGTGGCTGGAAGATGGTGGTTTAAATATTAGGGTTTTCCATATTGGGTAGGGTTTTTAGGTGGGCTTGGGCTTTAATTAGGTGTTTAGGCTATTTTTGGTAAATTGCTTAACTAATCCACTTGCCATTTTGGGCCTAATTCATTCTTTCACCCTTAACGGTCCATAATTACATCATTAGCATATCGTATTTCGTAAAAGTCACGCATCATTTTAATCATAATCATTTAAATGCACATTCATATAAGCATAGACATGTAAATAAGTCCTACCATAAAAATCGGGGTGTTATAGGTGATTGAATGTTGGTGTGTAGGTCTTGCTTATGTCATTATAAGTTATATGAATCTGTTTGTGGTTTAATTTGAGTCTACAAATGTATGTCATAGTATCTGTTTGTGTGATAATGTTTTTGTAATATTTCTATATAAATGGTCACTAGAAGATGAAGATCATATGAACAAATCTAAACTATCGAAAAAGCTATCTATATGAATTTAAAGGTAGCAACTTTGAGAAATTCGACCCATCTCCTTTTTGTAAATATTATTCAATGGCACGTTTAAGTGTTTAACTTGTTGGACAAATTTGACCCAGACATATGTAGATTTTGATGTTTAAACTCATGTTCTAGATTGTATCTTAAATGTTACTAGATTGGCATGTAGAAAACGCTCCCTTTAAATTGCCAAATTTGCTTGATTTAAAGGATGTGCATGATTTAAAGTTTCACTAGAAAATCATATGCTTGATTTAAAGTTTCAGTAGAATGCATGTTTAAAGATAATAAACCATGTAGATGTTAATAGATCATTTGTTGCATAATTTGCTTCTTAATATGATTGAAAAAATAAAGTTGATTCTTGGATCTTCATTCTTATTACTGTTATTCCTTTTATGCGCAGCTCAACAAACATTTGTATAACTATTAGTTTGCTTGATTTAAAGGATGGGCTTGATTTAAAGTCTCACTAAAAAATCATATGCTTGATTAAAAGTTTCAGTAGAATGCAAGTTTAAAGATAATAAACCATGTAGATGTTAATAGATCATTTGCTACATAATTTGCTTCTTAATATGATTGAAAAAATAAAGTTGATTCTTGGATCATCATTCTTGATTTAAAGGATGTGCTTGATTTAAAATTTCACTAGAAAATCATATGCTTGATTTAAAGTATCAGTAGAATGTGTTTAAAGATAATAAACCATGTAGATGTTAATAGATCATTTGCTGCATAATTTGCTTCTTAATATGATTGAAAAAATAAAGTTGATTCTTGGATCATCATTCTTATTATTGTTATTCCTTTAATGCGCAGCTCAACAAACATTTGTATAACTATTAGTTTGGTTCAAGGTTTTAAATTTTTGTTATCGTACAAAACCTTATTTGATTTATGTTGCTAAAGTAAGCTTTGAGCTATTGCTTGTTTAAGACATGCGGATATTTCGTGTGGCCCGTTGTACCCCTTTTTGGATAAATGCAAAATACGAAAAACTAATACAGAAATGGTTTTATGAGTTAAGTTGTTCAAATTGTGAAAAAACCAAATCCATGTTATTGTTGGTGTATATGCTTCATCTTGATGCTCAGAATTGATTTAAGGTTTCTCAAATGATTTTTTTAATTCATACGAAATCTTTTTCATTATGTAGTAATGTAGATCAAATAACGTTAATGATGCATTACATTTATCAAAGTTAATTATTATGTTATTTCTTAGTAATGTAGATCAAGCAAAGTTAATACGATGTAATAAGTGAGTTAATACTAAATTACTCTAAATAATTGTAAAAAATTGTAAGTTAGACTTTCAGTGAATGTTTCATAAATCATAATCATCAATTGTAAAAAATATTTTAAATCTTGATATTGATTTGTTCTAGAACTGTGCAATTGAGTTGATACCTTATAATATCTTATAAGAAACTATTTGTTGAAATCAAATTCGAAAGTTGAATTTAGGTTGCTGTGTTTGTTAATCAGAAACAAATTCTTTTTGATCTATATTGATTTTACTGTGCAGGCATTTGAAGGTTTACTTCCCAATGGGTCAACACTCACTCATACATGTAAATTAGTAATGATACATGAATAAAGATAACCTGAAAGCCAGGATGAGAAGTAGTTCGTTTCTAATCATGAATATTAGCAACTGGTTGTAGTAAAAGATTAAGGTCTAATCTTCTCTTTTGATCCAAGTGAAATCAAATACTAACATTTAATTATTTATTAAATACCAGGGCAATGATGACACTCCAAAGGAATTTCCTCATCCAAATGCCAATAGGTTATTCATCTTTCTCTAAAACATTATGTTTTGTCAGGCATTGTGTTTTTCTGGTTACGCTTTTAATACCATGAGATGCATTTTGTAAGAATATGATAGTCATTTTTATGAAGTTTGTAAACAAATTTTATGTATGTTTTAAACAAATTTTCTGGATACGCTTTTTCTGGATACGCTTTTAATACCATGAGATGCATTGAGTTTTGAGTCTTGCGTATATGGGCTGCATATATGTCTAGATTAACCTTCAAACATTATTAAGTCTATTAATACATATGTATGTGTGCAAAAATCATTGTCATGATCATAAAAGAGTATTATTACAATAAGGATTTACATACATTAATATGCAGAAGGTAGTATGCAAAAGGTTGTATGCATTGGACAACTTTCAATCTTTTTCTCTTTTAGATGTTTTTCAAATTTGACCCATTTTTGATAAAAACAACCCATATTAACCCATTCATAAGGAAGATAGTAAAATTTTGACCCATCTCTTTTTGTAAATATTATTTAATGGCATGTTTGAGTGTTTAACTTGTTGGACAAATTTGATCCAGTCATATGTGGATTTTGATGTTTAAACTCCTGTTCTAGATTGTATATTAAATAGAAAAAAGAAAGAGATGTTTGGTGTCAAGTAGTAAAACACTATTGTTGTTGCTACTTAACATTATGTCCTTTCTAATGTGTATATTGATCAATATAAATCTGCATGCTTAACAAGCTTTTTAAACTTACTAGAATCTTGCAGTTTGTATGTAATATATGGTGTTGAAATTTGACTTTAGGCAGCTAGAAGTCCAAAGAAGGATTCAAGCAGTGGGGTGTTTACATGCATTTTGATTTGTGTTGTGAATTGTTTGTTAATGTATGCATTTGGTTTGATGAATTAAAGTGTTTGGGGGTGACGTTTTGGAGCTAAAGAAAGGTGGAAGCCCCCATAGGCTTAGTCATGGATTCGGCGCGGGCAAGACTGCAAATCTACTCATTCCATTTGCTCCTGTCATGCAAACTATAAGTGAATGAAATATAAACTTATTAATTTTGCAAAAGTTTCAAAATCCAGTTGTCATGAGTGATTGACATGTAAACTATCATTTTTGCATAAGTTTCAAAATCTAGTTTGCATAAATGTACATTTCATTATCCTTTATACATTAGACAATTGAAATAATCAAACCAAACCTTCTTATATCTTTATTTATATCTAAAAATAAACCTTTATATGACAGACTATTGTTAAAGTTTCTTTAGAAATATTCTAAGAATCTTTTTCCTAACTCTTAAGTTGATTTTTATATTTATATAAAATGGGATTTAATTGATCATGTCTTGAGCCATTGGTTGATTAACACAGTTTTGTAGCTGATTTTTTGTGACATATAGTAAATTATGGTGCAAAACTTAGTTTTCTGGTTTCTTTTATTTTCTTCTCTCTTGACCCGTTCTATTTGTAGCCACTCAACCAAACTTTGTTCAACAAACTAGGGTATTTCTCTAAAATGGGCAGGTTCGGTTAGGTCATGAAATGCTACCTTACAGGAGCACAGATGATCCGACATGCAAGTATTGCTTCAATTTCATCACATATGAATATTTAAGGACTCAGCTAGACAACAACCAAGTTCTCACTTCTCATAGAGTTCATCATAATAACTTATTAGACCATATACAAACTGGTTCATCTTTAAGAAATTAGGTACCACTATTGTTCCCCTGCATTTTCAAGTTCATTTATTTAAATGACAAATATATAGATACCATTTTTTTTTTGTAAATTACATGTTATTGGGTATTTAAATGCATTATGATCATTTGGTAATGAATAACCAATATCACATAATTAAGAGCATATCCCTCCACTTTTATTAATAAACTTTGGTGCATCTAGCATTCAACTTATTATTGTGCATAATAACACTCAATTATCCTAAGTTACGTCTATATGGCTTTGTTTAGATGTTTATTATATGCCCTTATTCAAGCACGTATGGTATGAGGTTATTTTGTTGCATTTATTTACAGTTACGAATACACTAAATTACTAATCCTTTATGTTCTTTCTTTTGCTGATCCATGGTATGAAGAAGGGTTATGTTGATTGATTTTCATACATGGTATACATTTTTCTTGCTAAATTCCAAGTAACATGTAGTACAAATCTGGGTGCATATGAGACATGAGAATGAAGTAGATGATGAGAGGCATGATTATTTGTCAAGTACGCGGAAGTAATTTGTATAATCGGCAACAACCATTGTCAAGCTGTGTACCAAGAATTTTCAGTTTAAACACTAATGTTATTGTGTAATATTTGTAGGTGTGATAAAGTAGTTAGTTATATTTGGTCATTGGCTCAAACTCCTTTCAGCTTTGCTAAGAGTTTGATCATTTAGTTATAGTTTTGGAAATTTTAATTTGGTTCATACAACGTCTAGATTATTGACTCTTATGTTTTGATGTTTAGAATTCATTTTATTTAGTTCATCTAAATATACAATATTGTGTTAACGTTCAATATTTGATGGCTGGTTTAAAATTTTCTTGACTGGCTTACTTTTTGGTAAGCTTTAGAATCATGAGTAACAACAATGTATTAGGTGGTTTTAATTGGTTTATATCAGTTTTGACTTTGTGTAAATACATTAAAGCGACCCTACAAATTAGTTTTAAAGGGGTGTTTGGATATGTTTGTTCATGATGATCAAGTGATAATAAGTTATGAAGATAAACACAACAAGATATATACCTTTCTGCCATTTGGATAGGTTTTTTATGATGATTAAGTGACAAACTAACTTAACAGAGTAGTGGTAGAGCTTAAACATTCAAATAAAGGGGGTCTAACTCAATGTATATATACAATTTTTTAAAACTTAAACTACTATCAAAATAAAGCTTAAACTACTAAAAATAATAAATATATGGGTAATGACCCCTCCTCATAAACCCGCCTCTATAACTATGTCTCACATTGTAAATCGTCGTCACCGCAGCATCGCGCGGGTTTCCTGATAGTATATATATATATATATATATATATATATATATATATATATATATACACACATGCAAATTCATAGTTAATAATTAGTGAGCGATTATTAAGCAGTTCGTAAGACGGTTTAGGTTCTTTTGTTGCAACCTTTCTATTGAATTTGATGTGCGCTTCAAAGGTGAGTCTCTTTGCCCGCTTTAAAATCCTTTCTGGGAGAACACATACAGAACCATTGTTTTACATCGCCTTCGGGCAAGGGCCTTCGTGCTGAGTTTTATGCCTTTAGGCAAGGGCCTTCGGGCTACATTTTAAGCCTTCAGGAAGGGCCTTCGGGCAACTACTTTTGATAAACTAATCTTCTATTGTCTAATGGCTTATTTTACCTGAGCATAAACGTTCCAACAAAAATTCCTTTCCTTAGTCGAGAATATTAATATACAATGGGTATAACGGGGAAATTTGAGTAGTACTATCGGGTTCGGCCGACCCCATCACGCTGGTAGGGATCCAGGTGGTGCAGATTGTCCTTGGAACTTTTGGTCATCTAGTTTGATGGCAGTAAAGCACAACACAACATTCAGTTTAATCTCGACGTGCTCTTGTTGTAAGCGAGGTGGTCTTGTAAACCAGCAATAGATACATGAAATTTATCAGTTAAACAGTTTTTGATATTTATATGCTTTTGTTAAATATCTCATTGAGCTCACCAACCATATGTTGACCATTTTCAGTATGTTTTCTCAGGTGGCTAGGAGCTGTGCACGTAAGGCATATCATGCATGAGTCGTTTACTTTATTTCGAACTTTTATTTACCTTGTTGGTTTTATTGAAAACAATTACCGGTTTTGTGCTAGAATATAGAGCACAAGTTTTAATTCGGTATTGTGTTAGATTCTTGAGCACTTGTTTCCTACGGGTATCATGCTAGACTATTGAGCACAAGTTTTATTGGTTTTGTGCTAAACTATTGAGCACAAGTTATTTACATAATGAGTTTGTTTAAAAGCATTCATTAAACTTTGAAAACTAACATTTTATACCCTGAATTTTGGGTTAATGACTAAGTTAAACTTTTGTTAAAATTTATTGAGTAAGTGTTACTGTAACTAATGGCTTGAGATCCTAGTATATCACATGCCTAACGGATACCCCGTTTGTAGAAAATTGAGTGTGTGACAGTCACCACCTCTAACAACTTTCAAAACAAATCCGTAAGACTACATCACCATAGCCACCAAATCCACGTCAACAAATCATAAAAGAAAAGATCTAGAAGTAGCGTAAAGATGGAGCAGAATTAAATGATAAAGCTTGTGATGCTGAGAAGGAGGAGGAACAAAAGACAAAAACCAGAGTATGCAACTGCGAGAAGGCTCTTGCTTCTGAAAAAATCATCATTGGATCTTCCATACGAGAAAGTTCAGGATATTTGTTCTTCTGATTGATGAACTCGTTTATTTGGTATTTATAAAGCTAACAGATTGTTAATCGAAAATGAAAAACATTTGACTCAGGTAAATAATTGATGTGGTCTAAATTATACTTATTTTATACAAATATTTCTTACACTTTTGGGTTGTTATTGGTTGAATTTTACTCATAGTAGGTTCATCATTATACATACATTATTTTTTTAACCAAACATGTAATTGATTAGTGAATGTGTAAACGAATTTTGTTGCTACGATTTGTTATGTAATAATTGAAAGTTTAGATAAGAATTAAATAATTGGTAGGAGCTTCATATGTTATTGAATTCAAAGTTAATAAACCACTCCTCTTTACAATATTATATGCCAATTTCTTATTCTCTGACTAGTCTTTTGGTTAGTGAACTTATAACTTAAGCCCAGGAAATAGAAGGAAGTCCATATTATGATATTATCAAGAATTCAAATGGGCCCACAAAATAACAAGTTCCATGCAATTGTCTTTCACAAATACTGGGTCATGTGGGTTTACAATGAAATAAAAAAGAGAAGTAACCAACTCAAGTAAGGGGACCATTATTTAAGAAAAAGAAAAGGGTTTTAGGAGGTGGACGGCAATTTTAGGAGAAAAAAAAAGAGTCGAACGAAACAAAGAGGGTGGTTCTTTTGGTACTTGGACGGCAGTGGGACGAAAAAGAAAAAGACGAACGAGAACGTTGAACACTTTTGGAGCAGGAGCATAATTGAGTTTACAAGAATTGCAAGTGGTTCGTTGATCAAAGTTTGAATATCTCGTTCGGTTGGTTTATCTACTCGTTAATATTTTGTTTTTTGACATTCGTATTCGTTTTAGTTGCAACCATGTACAAGATTATTTATGACTTTGTTTCCTTTATGAACATGATTGGATAATTTTCTAGTTCACTTAGGTTGAGTTGAATTTTAACAAGTATTGATTTTATTGGTTTGACTATCGTATGAACTTGTGTTGATTTAATTAATTTGAATTTATTTGGCTTTTGATGAATGTGTGTACTTGATATATACTAATTATTGCTTTTGATTGTGTGAATTGATCATCCATGGCATGTAGACCTACCCCCGTGTTTTGATCTATTTATTGTTAGGTTGCTAGATTTCGGTTTGTCAACTTAATGCAATATACTAGAACTAGTAATTGACGATTTGGAAGTTAATAATTGGTTAGTTAGGTGCACACCCATAGGTGATAGGTTTGATCGAATCGTTGCCTTTGCTATTAATTGTCTTGTCATTGTTGGTTAATTGTATGCTTATGATCGTAAGGTATAATTTACTTATTCGTGATTAGAGATTTTTAGATCTTAAGTTGAATAAATCCTTGTTTGCTTCACACTTTTAGGGTTGTTAGAACTAACTCCCGAGGATTGTGGGTTTAGATTTCTTTGACCGAGGGTTTTAACCATTTAGCACATCTGTTAGGGTTATTTCCTAGTTAAGATTTACTTTGTATTTTGTTTATATGTTTGTAAATAGTTTAGGGTCTATTTTGTTATATTCCTTAAACTTGTATTTGTTTGCTTTAAAGCATGTAGTGAGAGAGTGTGAGGAGAGAGGCTAGATCACAATATTCACGTAAGAGAGAGAACTTGTGTGTGTGATTTATTTTCTCCTGCACCTTGTATCACAATACTGCTTTGATCATCAATATACAAAGAGAATTATTAGTATGAATTGTGTTAATGATTAAACTGTGTTTGTGTTTGTGTTATTCTGATCATTGAGCGATTTTCACGATCCAATTGAACCTATCAATTGGTATCAGAGCCTTGGTACCGTGTTATTCGCTGTTCTTAAGCAAAAACACATCAAAAATTGCTCAAATACAATGATCTGAATGAATTGTTGGTGTTTTTAGTTGTGATTCATCATCATAATCACTCCTATACACAACGATTGTGCAGATTTCACCAGATCAGCATCAGATCTGAGAAATTAAGAGACTACTGTTCGATCGAATTTTTCATAAATTCATAAAAAAATTGGACATGTTTCAGATTGATTGATATAAGGGATTGTTAATCGGATTGATTCACAGCTTGTGTGTGAATTTTGGACAAATTGGACAAGTTTTGACAAAACCCAGAAAATTCTCATGAAGAAGATGATGAACAGTAAGAACTTGGTTGAAGATTAACTTGCCGGGTGATTATTTTGACTTAGACAATTTCCTTGGACTTAGATTGAAGAACAAAGTAGGTCCTGTATTGCCGTATAAAGGATTTTGTGCTTGTCGGGTGAAGAATTTGACTTGAAAAAGTGTTACTGTTCAGCCGGATCAAACACTGTTGTGCCGGGTAAAACACTGTTACGCCGGGTGATAAACAAAATACAGCCGGGTAATCATCAACTGTGTTGCCGGGTAAACAACCTTGCCGTGTGATCGAGTACTGTTCAGCCGGGGAAGCTTTTTACCGTGTCAAGATTCTGCCGGGTCAAAGACTTATTGCCGTGTGAAGTTTTTCTTGTTGCCGGGTAACTGTTCATCCGGGTGAAGAAGAAAAATTATTTCAACTGTTGAGCCGGGTAACTGTTCTGCCGTGTAAAGACTTTTTCCTGCCGGGTGAAGAACAAAGACACTGTTTAGCCGGTTGAAGAAGGATTTTCACTGTTTTGCCGTGTGACTCACTTTAGTTGTTTTTAATACTTGTTTCTTATCTTGTCTTTAATTACTTGTCTTTATTTTAGTATTTTAATCATTTCTTTTCAAAAATTAACAAAAACCAAAAATATTTTCCTTAAAAATTGTTAAAAAATGGCTCCTAATGATGATTCTGATAACCGTGTTCCTAGACTTTTGAATCGTGCAGATTTCAAGAACTGGACAATCAGGTTGAGACATCACTTGTGTTCTATTGACAATGACTTATGGAAGTCCATTGAAAAGGGTCCTCATATTCCAACTCAGACTGCTCCAGACAGTGCAAGTACCTACACCAAAGACTCTACTGAACCTTTTCCAGAAGATAATTTGTCAGCAGAAGATTTGAGAAAAGTAAAGAATGATAGCAAGGCTTATTCTTTAATGTGCAAGGGATTGCCACTTCAAGTTCTGTCTAGATTGGATGCATATCAGACTGGTTATACATGTTTCAAAGCTTTAAAGTCGATATGTGAAGGAGGAGAACAATTGAGAAGTTTGAAGAAATCTAAGTTGAAAAGACAACTGGAACTGTTTGAGCATATTAATGGAGAAACAGTGCACCAGATGATGAACAGGTTTGTTCACTTAACTACTGAGATGTCAAACCTCGGAGTTAAGACTGAACTTCAAGACTTGAACGATCGATTGTTATGTGCTCTGCCATCATCTTGGAAGCAAACTGTTACGTTGTTGAAACATACTGAGAAATTTCCAATGGAACTAGATTTGCTTATTGGAAAAATTGAAGAAGTTGAGATTGATGAAGGATCAAGAAGTACTGATAGATCAAGCTCACAAACTCAGTATAAGTATGTGGTAAATCCTGCCAATACTGTGGATAATGCTTTTCTTGTACAAGATGCAACAAAATTTGAAGATGAGGGTGACTTATTTGTTGGTGCAAGTTTCTTTACTGATTCAGCATACTTTCCAAATTCACCAACTTATTCTCAACCTCAATCTTCACCAAGAGCCCAAGTTCAAAGTCAATCAGAAAATCAAAGTTCAAATGTTCAAGCTAAAGTGAAAGACGTAATGAATATTCTGTTGCAAGATGATGAAACCAAAACTGCCTTTACTGCTTTTATGGCAAGTTTTCAAGCATACCAAGGAAGTCATTTAAGTCAAATGGACGTGGTCCTTCAAGACTTATTTGAAATGGATCCAGTTGATGTTGAAGAAATGGATCTTAATTGGCAAATGGTTATGGTTGCATATCGAACACAAAAGCATGCATATGTTAACCGAAGTTACAAACCTCATGCTAACAAGACAGTTGGATTTGACAAATCAAAGGCCAGATGTTTTAATTGTAACCAGTATGGTCATTTCTCAAGAGAATGCAAAGCTCCAAAGAATTTCAATGACCAAGCTAGTTCAAGCAATCAAGGTCAAGGTCAAAATTCTCAACAGTCTTCGAGTTATCAAGGCAGAAATCAACGTTTCTTTCAGAAACCATACCAAAGTCTTCCCATGCCAGAACTGAAAGACGAAGGAAAGAAACCAGAAGACCAAACAAAGGCACTGGTAGTCAGCGTAAAAGATGGTTATGATTGGAGCGCATATGCAGAACAATTTACGTCTGATCTTACATCAAGTCTGGCTCTGGTATGTGAAATTGAAGAAGACTGGTCTGAAGAAGGGGATGGAAAGATGGTTGATGATGTGAGTGAAGATTCTGATGATTATGACTGGAGTGCAAAGTCTGATCCTACTGAAGAAACTGAATCTGAAGTTGCGCTGATGGCTACTGCTAATGAGTCTTCATCTTCTACTGAACAACCAAAGGTTAGTAATGACTTACCCCCTAACTATGTTCCATTGCCCCTAGATGTGAAAGAAAGGTTATGTTCTGAACAATGCATTCAACAGGTAGAACATTATCGAACTCATTCATTTAAAATTGGTGATAAATTAAGTAAACATGAAAAACTTCATGAACAACTTAAAATTGATCATAAAATTTCTGATGAGAAGATTTTGTCACTTAAAGAATCATGGAACAAAACTTTAAACGAACTGGAATTGGTAACCAAACAACTTGAAGAAATGACAAAGAACTTTGAACAAGAAAAAGTCGCACATGCTGTCACTCAAGTTGAACTAACAAAGGTTAAATGTTGTAAAACCATGGTCAAACAACTAATCAAAGAAAGAGGTAACAAAACCAAAAACGGGTTGGGTTTTACTCATGAACCAATGCCAAATTCAATCACACAAACCTTACCGGAAAACTTTAATGAATTTGATCATTCACCTGAAAATGAAAGAAAATTCAAAGAAATTCAAAGAAGTAAATCCGAGTCTGAAGGTACTGAAGTGTTGATGGAAAGTTTGGATGAAGAAGATGATGTGTCAACTGAAGCTGACGATGAAGCTAGCAACAAGTCTGATAACAAATTAGAGCCTGTTCTGATTCAACTTGTTGAGTATCCGGAACTGAATCCGAAGCCAGAAACGGTTAAGGAAGAAGGAGAGTTTTCAGGATACAATGATCCTGAATACATCAAGTGGAAGAAAGAACAAAAGGCGCAAGTTGCTGATCAGTTGATTAAGAAGCAAGAAGTGAAGAAAGCTGAAGTTTCAACTGCAAAGAAGCAGAAATCGAAAGTTATGAACAATCAATCTGAAACGAAACAGTCAAAAGGCAAAAGTGTCTTAAAATCGAATGATAACACCAAAGCTCAAAGTGTTAAAACTGACAAAGTTAAACCTGTCAAGAAAGTGTCAAAAGGTAAAAACATCAAGTTTGTGTCTGCAGGAACGTTTGATTTGAACGGATCTTATGGTAAACCAAACAATTCTCCAATCAAATCTAACTCTGGTCTGAAAACAGGTTCAGGTCCTAAGTCTTCCGCTGTCAATGAAAAGAGAATTGAAAACAAAAAGGTGACCAAACAGAACAGTTCAAAATCGAACCAAAGTCCCATGCAATCAAAATCACAAACAAAGACTCCACAGAAAAACGTTAATCTAAAACCGAACAACCATGATAATGAATCACGTTTTGGTTCAACATCAAAAGTTAACAATCGGCTCTTTAGAATTAGCAAGAAACATTGTGAAATTTGTGATAGATATAATCATGCAACTGCTGAATGTTTCTTTAACAGGTACTGCAGTTTCTGTGACAAAAGAAATCATTCTTCAGAAGAATGTTTTTATAACAAATTTTGTGATATTTGTGAAAGAAGAAACCATGACACAAAGGATTGTTTCTTTCGATCAAACTCAACAAGAGAAATGACTCCGTTTTCAAACTTTCAAAGAAATCAATCATTTGGTTTTCAAAATATGAATCAAAGTCATTCTCCGGTTTTGAGAAATTTCAATCGAAACAATTCTGTTTCTAACTTTTCATCAAGAAATGTGCAGGTTAACAGTTTTAAGCCAAGAGCTTTGATGGTTAGAAATCAAAAGTTTGAAAATAACCTTGATCCTAAGTTAGAGGAAAGGTTTAGTGCTTTGAGGAGAAAGCAGTCAATGAATGCCAATGGGCGAAACAATAGTTATCAGCATCAAAATCTCTTAAATGAAACAAATTTTCAAAACGTTCAATATCAACAAGTTACTATTGTAGATAGATTCGGAAAACCCAAGACCGTGTGGGCCTGGGTTGACCAAACTAACTAAGTGATTGTGGAATTGCAGGTACGCCCAAGAAGACCTATCAACTCATGGTTCGTTGATAGTGGGTGTAGCCGGCACATGACAGGCAACCATGCCTTGCTTCAGGATTTCAAGCTGAAAAATGGTACTCACGTTGCATTTGGAGGTGATGCGGGTGGTAAAATCACAGGAGAAGGAACTGTTTCGAATGGGGTCATAAGTTTTGATAAAGTCAACTACTGTGCACAGTTGAACTTTAACTTACTTAGTGTATCTCAAATTTGTGATAAATCTTATTCAACTCTTTTTGATGATTCTTTCTGTTATATTCTTAAACCAGGTTTCAAGATTGACAATGAGTGGGTAGTGGTGAAAGCTCCAAGAGATCGTGATGTATACAAATTGGATATGTCGCAGATTGATGCTGAAACCGAAACAACCTGTCTCATTGCCCATGCTTCAAATGATGAGAGTCAGCTTTGGCATAGACGGCTGGGACATTCCAACTTCAGAAACATGAACCGTTTGGTAACTGGAAATCACGCTGTGGGAATCCCATCGAAGAAATTCTCCACAACTGATCTCTGTCCAGCGTGTTTGAAGGGAAAACAGCATCACATGTCTTTTAAGTCCAAGCAAGAAAACTCCATTTCAAAACCCTTACAGATGCTACATATGGATCTTTTTGGACAAACAAATGTGCAAAGCATCGGAAAGAAGTCTTACTGTTTTGTCATTATTGACGATTACACTAGATTTTCTTGGGTTTATTTTTTGCATGCTAAATCTGAAACAGCTGAATTATTAAAAGAATTTATCATCAAAGTTGAAAATCAATTGGAATGCAAAGTTAAAGTTTTAAGAAGTGATAATGGAACTGAATTTAAGAATGCTAATGTTGATTTATTTTGTGCAGAAAAGGGGATTGCTAGACAATTTAGTGCGCCAAGAACACCTCAACAAAACGGGGTTGCGGAACGGAAAAACCGGACACTAATTGAAGCAGCAAGATCCATGCTCGCAGATGCCAAAATCCCTATCACTTTTTGAGACGAAGCTATTGCTACTGCGTGTTTTGTACAAAATAGAACATTATTAGTTCAAGATAAACAGAAAACTTCTTATGAGTTGTTATTTGAAAGAAAACCAAATATTTCTTACTTGAAAGCATTTGGTTGTCCGGTATCAATTTTAAATTTGAATGATCATCTCGGGAAGTTTGAGTCAAAATCTGACGATGGATTTTTCTTAGGTTATTCGTCTGTTTCTAAAGCTTATCGAGTTTTTAATAGCAAAACAAATACTGTTATTGAAACTATTAACGTCAAGTTTTTAGAAAATTCGTTTCCTTTAGTGGCTCATGGTCCCGAATGGTTATTTGATTTAGATTCGTTATCGAAATCTTTCAATTCTAACTTATTTGATTTTTCAGGAAAAACAAACAAGGAATCAGGCGACTTGGGATGCTTTAGTGACGATTCTGATAATGACGAGGATGGAAATCTCAACTCAGAATATCCATTCATGTCTTTTCACAATCCTGATCATGTCAAATCTAGTCAAGATCCGGGTCCTTCTGGTTCGCAAGAAGATCAAGAATCGAACAATCGTGAAGAAGATGTGATTTCTCCTAATGATGGTGGATCTGTTCAGAATCAACCATCATCAGATCCGAATGCTGAAGTTATTCCAGAATCATTTGATTACTTCATCAATTCACCGGATCAAGTCCCGAATTTCACACCGCATACTTCGTCCATTCTACAAGATCTACCAAATCTGAATACTTCTAATCTGGAGAGTCAAGTGCAAGGAGGTGACATACCAATTCATCGAATTCACAAGAAACATCCTGTCTCTCAGATTATTGGGCCATTGAATCAGAGAACTACAAGAAGTCAGACTGAGCAAGCAAATGTCTGTCTTTATTCGTGTTTTCTATCTCAAGTGGTGCCAAAGAACATTTCAGAGGCGTTGCAAGATAACAGTTGGATTGAAGCCATGCAAGAGGAATTACTTCAGTTTCGCAAACAGGAAGTTTGGAAACTTGTGGACTTACCTGAAGGAGAGAACGCAATTGGTACAAGATGGTTGTACAAAAACAAGCCAGACGAACGTGGCATTGTAGTGAGAAACAAAGCAAGACTCATTGCACAGGGATACACTCAGGAAGAAGGCATTGATTACGAAGAGGTGTTTGCTCCGGTCGCAAGACTTGAAGCCATACGCGTTTTTCTTGCATATGCTTCTTTCATGAAGTTTAAAGTATTCCAAATGGACGTTAAAGGTGCTTTCTTGTATGGACCAATTACAGATGACGTATATGTCAGACAACCTCCGGGTTTTGAAGATCCTGACTATCCTCATCGTGTATACAAGTTGAGTAAAGCTCTATATGGTCTACACCAAGCTCCAAGAATCTGGTATGAGACATTATCCAAGCATTTACTAGAACATGGATTTACAAGAGGTCAGATTGATCCAACTTTGTTTATGAAGAGGGAGAATGACGATTTGTTGTGCGTTCAAGTTTATGTGGACGATATTATCTTCGGTTCGACCAGTGCGTCAATGTGCAAAGAATTTGAAGAAATCATGAAGTCTAGATTCCAGATGAGTTCTATGGGGGAGATTAATTTCTTTCTTGGATTACAAGTGAAACAATCAGCTGACAGAATTTTCATCAATCAATCAAAATTTGTTGAGAAGTTGTTGAAGAAGTTCAAGATGCAAGATTGTCAAACAATTCGAACTCCATCTGATGTGAATTGCAAGATTCAACCGGATCCAAAGGGCAAAGCAGTTGATCAAACACTATACAGATCAATGATCGGTTCTCTGATGTATCTTACTGCATCAAGACCAGACATCATGTACGCTGTTTGTGTATGCGCCAGATATCAGTCTGATCCGAAAGAGTTGCATCTTGTTGCTGTGAAGCGTATATTCAGATATCTTAAAGGGAAACCAAATCTTGGGTTATGGTATCCTTATGAAGGAAATTTTGAATTATATAGCTATTCTGACAGTGATTTTGGTGGTTGTGCTCTTGACAGGAAATCGACTACTGGTGGATGTCAATTTCTGGGTCCTAGGCTTGTCTCTTGGCAATGCAAGAAGCAGACCAATGTTTCTGTATCCACAGCTGAAGCAGAGTATATCGCTGCATCTGCAGGATGTTCTCAGGTTTTATGGTTACAAAATCAGTTGCTGGACTACGGGTTTAACTTTCTAAAAACACCTATTTACATAGACAATACTGCTGCTATGTTTATTACTGCTAATCCTGTTCAACACTCAAAAACCAAACATATCGAAATTCGATATCACTTTTTAAGAGACAACTCTGAAAAGGGTTTAATAATTTTGATTAAGGTTCATACCGACAAACAACTGGCAGATCTTTTTACAAAATCCTTTTTGTCAGGCCGGTTTGAATTCTTAATTCAATCCATAGGATTAATCAATCATGATTGATTCTATTTTTCTAAAACAAAAGAAAAATCAGAAAAAAAATATAAAAGCCAAAAATATAATAAGTTGATGTTATATATTGATTCCGTTGTCTTTTATTTTATGTTTTGCATTGTGTGTGTGCATGAAAAAGAAAATAGAAAAGCAAAAACAAAATATAAAAGCAAAAAGAAAAAGAAAAAAATCATGTCATAAGAATCTATATTGCAAAAAGTGAGAAATGATAGATACACTAGACATTATTTGTTACATCATTTTTAATAAAGACTGATGAATGTTAATTGATGTGCTAGACAGCTCAGGCAATTAGACTGAAAAAGTAAGTTGATTGTTGACAAACATAAACTTAATGATCTTTGTGTTAAGTTCCATTGTTATACATGTCTAGAAATATATCTTTTGATACATTGCTTGTGATGATAGTTGTGCATGATCGGGTAACGATGTAGTCTATTCAGTGTGATGAACCGCATCGTGAGCTTCTTTGTTGTGGTACCCACAGACCTGAAGTCTCACACGAAGTCTCTTTTGAGCTTCAAGGTGCAGCAAAAGATTCCAAAATGGAACAAAAAGAGTCCCAAATGCGGACCAACACCAAACAAAATTCCAAAAAGGAATTCAGAAGATTCCCAAGGGGGATGATAGGAAAGAAAAATTCCCAAAGATGGTATTAAAAAGAAGTCCCAAAGTGGACCAAATCCGAATAGAACCCAGATTCCACACTGTTTATGACTGTAAGTGACCAGGTTGTTGTACAATATGCATTCAGGTAGTGATTGATAAGGAAATATGTTGACATATGTATACATGTGGGTCACATAAGTCATTGTAATCGAACCTTAAATATCATCATGATACTGAAAAAGTAAGTGTGCCAACTCGAGCTAATTGGTATGTTTTCATATCATCACTCAATCAAACATAAGTCAAATAATGTGTGGTATGATCTCACTGCGATATTTTGATTCATTGCATTGCATATTTCTTTAATTTAATGTGTGTGTTTTGTGTGTGCAGGCATATGGAATCATTATTGACACATCGACATCCTTGATAAACTTAAAAAATTTTCTAGAAATTTCAAGTTTAGGGGGAGAATAAATGGAAGAAGAAAAATATTTACAAAATCCAAAAATATTTTGAATAAGTGTGTTTTGAATGAACAAGATTATGTGGTAATGAAAAGCAAAGGTATTGGATGTGTTAAAACAAACCCAAGGTCTTGTAATTTGTTTTTAAGAAATTGCTTCGGGATATAGAAAAATTGGTTGTGCAAAAACATCTTTTGAAAAAGAAAAAGAAAAATGAATTAAAATTATGTTAATTTTGTTGCCCTAAAAATGTTGATTGATAATTAATATGACAAATTCTTTTTAAGGATATCTTGTCTAATTAATATGTCGGAGAATGTTTGCAGGTGCAATAAATGACGTTGAAAAAGTCAACAGACGAGAAAAGTGAAGAAAAATCGCAAAGTGTTATTGCCGGGCAAAGATATCAGATGCAACTATTCTGCCGGGCTAAGAACTGTTCAGCCGGGTAATGTTGTGTGTTGATACAAGCCAGGTGATTGAGGAAAAGGTGAAGATATTATGACCACTGTACAGCCGGGCAATGATCATGTCAAATACAGCCGGGTGAAGGTCATAGATATCAAGCCGGGTGACAAGTGTTCACTATACAGCCGGGTAAAAGTATTTTATCTTGTCGTGTAAATGAGTCACTATGTTGCCGTGTGAAGAAGAAAAGCATGCCGTGTGAAGGAAAGCAACTATGTTGCCGGGTAATGAAGAAAGCAAGCCGGATGAAGAAGGAAAGCAACTGTGTTGCCGGGTAATGAAGAAAGGTTGCCGGGTGATGTTTGAAGACTACTATTCTGCCGGGTGATTAATAAAACCCATCAGGTGTAGTTGTTCCTAACCTTTACCCGTCGCTACAGTGACTTACCCGTCTCTACAGTGTTTGACCCGTCAAGTGTTTTCAACATGTTTGCGACTTGTCTTATGTACTTGACCCGTCACTACAGTACATGACCCGTCACTACAGTACTTGACCCGTCAAAGCTTATTGGGCCTTTTATGTTTACCCGTCCCTTTTGTTGACCCGGCACTTAAAATTTGACCTAAATTTTTGACGATACAAAAACCCGCTTCTAAACAAACACTTATCATTTCACACATTCACTTTCACACAAACCCTCTGTACTTAAATCGCCATTGTTATCATATTCAATCGTTTTTGCTCTATAACAAGATCGATCGATTGGATAAGGTAGTGATTAGTGTTTTTAACCTTGATAGACCTGCAAATCAACTGTTAAAAGGAAAAACTATGATGAACAGTATTTTGTGCATTGAATCGACACTTTGATTTTGTGTGTTAAAACCGAAATTGAATGTGGTTTTAAGGTTAAAAACTGTCGATCATCAACAATCAATCACTCATTTGCACCAAAACACCTTAAAATCAACTGAATCACTCAAAATGCTCACAACTGATAAAATCGCCATTGATGAACTTTGAAAGTTCTTAAATGTTTCACTTCAAAATAATGAAATGTGTGTTAAAAGTGACAAATGCATGATAAAACTGAACTAAAACATGTTAAACAACTTCATCATACATATGTCAAAATTTTGCCTTAAGTGATTAACTGTTAAAATTAAAAATGTTGTATAAATCATTCAAATTCAAAGTTGTGATTATCAAAGTGATGAAAATCAATTTGTTAGATCAATTTAGGGTTAAAATGATTAAGTGAATGTTTTTCTTTCTAACTTCTGTTCAAACACTTATGAAAATTTTGATATTTGTTTATGAAGAAACTAACACATTTGTTTTGTTTATGTTTTATGTTTGTTTTGACAGATGGAGAATCTCAAGTTTGAGCCTAAACATAATTTGGTGGCAGTTCTAGATGAATCTATCCCTGAAACAGAAGGTTACAGAGATATGATCAAGTTTATCAAGAGGACCAAATATGTATATGCTATGTGTGCCAAACCGGTCATATATGCAAGGCTGATTAAGAGCTTTTGGAGAACAGCAGAGGTTGTTAGAGATGAGAATGGTGTTGCTGTTGTAAGAGGGAATATTTCTAGAGATATGGTGTTAACAGTATCTGAAGAAGCTATTAGAAATGCCCTGAGAATAGATGAAGATGAGGTTGGTATGAATGATGAGCTGACCATGGATGAATGTAAATCGTGTTTTGTTAATATGGGTCATCCACCTGTATTTCCAAAGTCACAGTTTTATAGGGCGAAATTGGGAAAGAAGTACAAGCTGTTATGCTATGTGGTGCAACAATGCATGTCCAGGAGGAGTGCAGGTTTCGATAATTTCCCATCAGATATTGCATCACCAATTGTTGCCATAGTAGAGAATAAGCCATTCAACATGTCGAGATGGATTTTGAATGGTTTTGTATTTAACTTGGTGAAAGGCAAGAGGTTTAAGTTTCTCATGTACCCGAGATTCTTACAACTGATGATCAACATTGCCTATCCTATCATCAGATCCGAAGGTTATGCTGGAGGTATGCTATACACTGAGGACATGAACGATCTATCTTACCGAAAGATGAGTATCGGGAATGTGCCTAATATAGAGTTGTTTGACTATATGAGAGATATAGCCAACAATGAAGAAGATGTTGAAGGTGTTTATTATCATATTTCTCATGGTGAGATTGTTGATCCACAGGACCTAGTGGATGAGGTGCCTGATAATCTGTTAGATGATGACGAGTACTTTGCTCGTCATCCAGAAGATGAAGAAGAAGGTGAGAATGGTGATGGTGATAATGATGAAGATAGTGATAGTAATGATGAACATGATGATGGTGGTAATGAAGGTGCTGAATCTGAATCTAATTCAGAGGAGGCAGAGATTGTAGAAACTGTTGAACCTTTGGAGGTAGAGAATATTGAAGTTATTGAGCCTATGGTAATAGAAGAAACTGTTGAGGTTGCTTCTGTTGTTGAAGAAATAGTTGCTGAAGTTCCAAAGGACATCTCTGTTCAGTATGTCAGAAGAAAGAGGTCGAAATCAGTTAAAGAGGATGTGATTGTTGAGCCTGAAGAGATTGATGTACTTCAGATTGCTCAGGAGGCAATGGTCGAAGCTGAGACTATTGCACAGATAGTTGAAGAAGCTGATGCTGGCGTTGCTGATCCTACTACTGTAGATATTCCCACCACATTATCCCAATTTGTTGAAAATATTGAACAAGGTTTGGAGTCTTCACCAAACGTTGTGTCAAAGGTTGATGAAAATGAGAAGGAGAAAAGAATTGCTGAGTTAGAAGAAATGGTTGCAAAGTTGATTGAAGCGAATGATTTGTTGAAAGCTTCAAATGAACGTAAAAGGAAAAGATTTGATGAGTATTGGGATATTCATAATCAAAATTTGAAAACCTTCAAGAAGTTGGATGAGGATCATGTCAAGCTTGTTGATGAACATGTGAAGTTGAAGGACGATTATGAAAAACTGAAAGAGGAGCATGAGAATCTGAAATATGATTACAAAGAACTGCAAGCTGAATGTAATACTTTGGATGCCGAGAAAGAAATGCTAGAAAAAGAGTTGGAGGAGACTAAACCAAAGAAAGCTGGCTCATCATCAGATAAAGATTTTTCTGAAGAAATAGTTGAAGTGACTGAAGCTGAAGTTCCTAAAGTTTATTTGACTAGAGCTCGAGGCACTACGAATGTTGGCATTAGAGTGGAATCTCCAATCATCATTCCCGATGAAGCTGTTGCTGAAACTGTCAATATGGACAAAGCTGAGGGAAAAAGGAAGATAGATGCTATACCAGAGATATTTGGAGATGAAAACATTTCGAAGAAGGCTAAGATAGATGAAACAGTGCAGATTGAGCCGATTCAATCTGTAGCTGTAGTTGAGACTGAAATTGCTAAAACAGTTCAGGTTGAGCCAATTCAATCTGAATCTGTAGCTGAGACTGAAGTGTTTGAGGCCACAGAGAGTGAGAAAGAAGCTGGTTATGAGGAAACAGTTCAGGTTGAGCCGATTCAATCTGAAGCTGTTGAAGTTGAAAGTGTGCCTGAAAATGTACCTGAAGTTGCAAGTCAGTATGAGCCGGTTCAAACTGACAATGCACCCATGATTGAAGCATTGGATGATTTAGATGATATAGACTTTACTGAGTCTGATGATGAAGCTGAGCCAGTACAGAATGTTGTTGAAGAGATACCTGATGATTTGGATCAAAGGTTTGCATACCTTGAGAAAATGAAGTATAATGCTGTATTTTTGAATGGGTTGACGGTGAGTCAGATAAACGAAGAATATGAAAAGTGCATGATTCATCAAGATAAAGCTGCAGCCGATAAAAAGGAGTTTGTTAGTGAGATGGGTGAATGGACTCCAATGCAAGAAAGTTTAAATATAGAAGATTTGCCTCCGACTGAATTGTATCACCAAAATCCAAAAGAAATGTCAGCTTCAGATATGCGCAGTTGGTTGAGTTCGAGAAACTATCCGTACAAGACTTTGAAGAGGTTGAAGTCTGAGTCACTGAGGAAGATTGTGGTCAGTTTTATGAAGACGGAGAAAATGTACAACAGGATGTTTTATTTGGACTATCACAATCCTCAGTACTTCGAGCTGACAAAAAGATTCAAAGTCCTTGGACCGAAGGAGATTCCAGTGATGGCCTTACCTGAAAATGCTCACAAGAAACGACATGAATTGATGGATATGTTTCCAAGTGAAGTTAAATCTTACAATATACCAATGGAGGTGCGTGAGTCTTGGCATAAGTCAGCAACAGCAGGTGATGTTGTTAGGTCACTGCTGAGTAAAGGGCAGTCGATTGCTGAATTACTTGACTCGATGATTGTGCCAGAGAAGAATAAGAAGGTGAAGATAATAGCATGGAAATACGATGAAGTATTTGATGCGTTTATGATTAAGAGAGTTAATGGTTTATGTGACGTATACCATTACTACTCGAGCATTTTCAAACTGGAAGTTCAGGACTTGAAAGAATTGCACAAACTAAGATTGATAAATCACATAAGCTTAATCGTCTATTTTTCACTTTATGATTACTAGGATATTTGGGATGTGTCTATAGTTCCGGACCTTCTAGTTTATCTACCTTAGAGACGGTTTCATATGTTTAGCCATTCCGATTAGTCTTTACATCGTTAGGAGGATTCGATATCTAAGTGACAATTCTCTCCCATTGTTATTCTTTTTAGTTCGCTTCTTATTTTGTTTATAATTTCTGTCAAGTTATTTCTTTTGTTTTATTTAGTTTCTTAACTTTTAAATCGGCTAGAACTCGATAAAAGTTTATTACCACGAGCCGTCTAACGTGTCCTTAGGTTCGATACTCGGATTACCTAGCTATACTACGCACGACCAGTACACTTGCTGTTTGTGTGAAGTGAAGTTAGATATTTCTATTTTTAAAACCGAATTGTGAAATAGCATTTTTATAATTAAAATAATATATACGTTTTCAAACATCAAGTTTTTGGCGCCGTTGCAGGGGACACGGTTTTAGGCGATTTTGGAAACAACCCGAGTCGGGGATTTAGTTTAAGTCGGGGATTTTGGAAGTTAGATATTTCTTTTAGTTTCTTTTTAGTTCTTTTTAAGAAAAAAAAAACATAAATTTTTTTTCCTTTTTAGTTCCTCATTTTTTATTTTAATCTGTTCTTAGAGTGTTTAGTTTTTTTAGTTTAAGTCGGCCTTTGCGTGCTATTTGCTACCTTTCTAGGATAGTTTGTTCTTCGTATTTAGGGTAATTTTATTTTATTTGTAATTTCTAGTTTATGCGACATACGCGCTCTCACGGCCCACCAGAGTTTGAACCGTTAGACGATCCTGAACTACTTTTTTATCGACTTCAACACTCGACCGACGAGAATCAGGAGGAATTCGAGCCGTTCTTAGATCGCACAGGTGAGTACCGCGTTTTTGATAATCTTATTTTTGAGTCTGAGACGGATACAGATTCCACGATTTCTACGATGGGAGAAGAACAACCCGCCAGGCGAGTCGTCGCTGATTACTCTCGGCCTACCCAGGCCAATGCTAGACCTTCCATCACTCGACCCACCGTCGCTGCCAATAATTGGCAAATCCCACCCCAGATTATCTCTTTGATCAGGAGTACCGTCCAGTTCCATGGACTTCCGGATGAGGATCCCACTGCTCACCTCAACCAATTCGGTAGCATCTGTGATACCTTTAGGATCAACAATGTCACGGAGGAAGCAAACCAGTTGCGCCTCTTTCCATTTTCTCTCACTGACAAAGCACAGCACTGGTTGAACTCTCTTTCGCCAGGCTCCATCACCACCTGGGATGATCTGACCCAGAAGTTCATCAACAAATTTTTTCCACCATCCAAGACTGCGCTTCTGTGTGGTCTTATCTACTCGTTTCGTCAGGAGGCTGGAGAATCATTCTATGATGCGTGGGACAGGTTTAAGGAGTTGTTAAGGAAGTGTCCGCATCATGGGTTGGAAGAGGCGGCACAAGTTGAAATACTCTACTATGGTTTGATGTATTCGGAACGGGGGATGCTTGATACGACCGCGGGTGGAAATTTGTTAACTAAGCGGAGTCCGACTGAGTGTTTTGATATGTTTGAGGATCTCGCGACTAGTGGTTATCAGGCTCCTGATGGGAGGGGGGAAACTTCGTCTCAGAAGGCTCCAGGGGTTTACCAGGTTGATTCTGTCATTGCGTTAACTACCCAGGTTGAGGCTTTGACAAAGAAAATCGACCGCCTGCAGGTAAACAATGTGAAGTGTTGTGATGTTTGCGGAGGAGGACACAACACCGTAGAATGCCCATAGGGAGTTACTGATTTCCCCGATCATGTAGACTATGCAGGAGGAAAATCCTTGAATAACTGGAACCAGGGAGGAGATTATTCAGGTGGACAGACCAGGTTCCAGAACACTGCTTTCGGTAACTCGTATAACCCCAGCTGGAAAAACCACCCAGGTTTTAGCTGGAAGAGCGGGAACCCACCGGGGTTTCAGCAACGTCCCCAGAATTCTTTTCAGGGACAAAGTAGTGGTTCGTCTCAAGGGCAGACTGGAGGGGCACCTGTGAAGGAGAAGAAGTCAAGTGTTGAGGAGATGTTAGAAAAGCAGACCCACATACTCAACCAGCTTCTTGTGCGTGATGAAAAGAGATATCAGGAGTCCCAGAATGCGTTGCAGCGTCACGAGACGTTGATTCAGGGACAATCTGCAGCTTTACAGAGTCTGGAGAGAACGGTAGGGCAGTTGTCGAGTCAGTTATCAGAGAGAAAGCAGGGAGAGTTGCCTAGTTTTATAGAGACCAACCCGAAAGCACACGTTAAGGTAGTCACAACTAGGAGTGGTAGAACCTCATGTGTAGATAAGGTAGTTCCATGTGGTGATGAGGTCGTAGATGAGGAGATTGAGATGGAGGCTCCTCCTGACACGGTGCAACAGAGGTTACGCCCAGCAAGTATAGCACAACCGGAGGAGTCTGCACCGAAGGCATCGGATACACCGCCGAGGGTGTATAAGCCTCCCATCTCCTATCCGGGTAGGCTTGCGAGAGAGAAGGTGGACCAGCAGAATGGTAGGTTCCTAGAGTTGTTCAAGTAGTTACACATTAACCTACCATTTGTTGAAGCTCTCACCGAGATGCCAAAGTATGCCAAGTTTCTTAAGGACCTCCTGTCTAACAAAAAGAAACTTGAGGAGTTGTCGACAGTGATACTTAGTGAGGAATGTTCGGCGGTTCTTTAGAGCAAACTGCCTCAGAAGAAAACCGATCCAGGGAGTTTCACTATCCCTTGTCTTATAGGTAGTTTATCTGTCAGCAACGCCCTTGCTGATCTAGGTGCTAGTATTAATCTGATGCTTTATGCTATGTTTAGTAGGCTAGATCTAGGAGAACCAAAGCCGACACGAATGAGCATCCAACTCGCTGATCGTTCCATTAAGTATCCGCGAGGAATTGTCGAGAACTTGCTAGTGAAGGTAGACAAGTTCATATTTCCTGTGGACTTTGTTATTCTTGACATGGATGAGGACGTGACAGTTCCACTCATCTTGGGTCGACCTTTCTTAGCTACCGCACGAGCATTGATCGATGTTTGTGATGGTAAGCTATCTTTGAGAGTGGGAGAGGAGACAGTCACTTTTGATATACACCAGCCTATGAGGCACCCGAAGTGCCAAGATGATTCCTTATACTTTATTGATACCATTATGTCACATGTAGGGGATTATCTTAGCTCCATTTGTGGGGGTGCATCTTCTGATTCAGATCACATGGATAGGGAGAGCCAGGACGTTGAGTCAGCTGCCGTAGCTGACTCCTCTTCGAGTTGTTCGGCTACCGAGCCTCCCACGCACGCCATTGTGTCAGAAGTCCTGGATCAGAAGGATCCAGTAGATAGACCAAGTGTGGAGCGTCCGCCATCCTTAGAGTTAAAAGATTTACCGTCTCACCTAGAGTACGCATTTTTGGACGAGGCCGAACGTTTACCCGTGATCATTGCGTCTGCTCTCACGGAGGAGGAGAAGAATAAGTTGTTAGAGGTTCTTAGGGCACATAAGCAGGCGATTGCTTGGAAGATCTTAGATATCAAGGGTATAAACCCTTCATTCTGTACGCATAGGATTTTAATGGAGGATGAGTTTAAGCCTGTAGTGCAACCTCAGAGGAGACTTAACCCTAATATGCAGGAGGTAGTAGGGAAGGAAGTGATCAAGCTGCTCGACGCCGGTTTGATCTATCCTATATCTGATAGTGCATGGGTGAGTCCGGTTCAGGTGGTGCCGAAGATGGGTGGTATGACAGTGGTCACCAATGAGCAAAATGAGTTAATACCCACCAGGACCGTTACAGGTTGGAGAGTCTGTATAGATTATCGCAGACTAAATGATGCTACGCGGAAGGATCACTTTCCTTTACCCTTCATTGATCAGATGTTGGAGCGTCTATCTGGACAACAGTTTTACTGTTTTCTAGATGGTTTCTCTGGTTATTTCCAGATCCCCATCGCACCAGAGGATCAGGAAAAAACCACATTTACATGCCCCATCGGTACCTTTGCGTACAGACGCATGCCTTTTGGGTTGTGTAACGCTCCAGCCACATTCCAGCGTTGCATGGTAGCTATATTTCATGATATGATCAAGGACTCCATGGAGGTTTTCATGGATGACTTTTCTGTTTTTGGTAGTTCTTTTGATCATTGTTTAAGAAACCTAGAGCGTATGTTAGCTAGGTGTGAGGAGACGAATCTTGTGCTTAATTGGGAGAAGTGTCATTTTATGGTTCGTGAGGGGATAGTTTTAGGACATCGTATTTCACAGGCTGGGATTGAGGTTGATCGAGCTAAGGTTGATGCCATTTCCAAACTCCCACCTCCCACTTCAGTTAAGTCCATTAGGAGTTTCTTAGGTCATGCAGGTTTTTATCGTAGGTTCATTAAGGACTTTTCTAAGATAGCCAGGCCGATGACGAAACTTCTAGAGAAGGATGCTCCGTTTGAGTTTGATGAGAGTTGTGTGAGGGCGTTTGAAGTGTTGAAGGATAAGTTAGTGAACGCCCCGATCATGGTTGCCCCAGATTGGGCACTGCCATTTGAGTTGATGTGCGATGCTAGTGATTATGCAGTGGGGGCGGTTTTAGGACAGAGGAAGGATAAACACTTCCATCCGATTTATTATGCTAGTAGGACTCTGAATGCTGCTCAGGAGCATTATACTACCACAGAGAAGGAGTTGTTAGCGGTAGTGTTTGCCTTCGATTAGTTTAGGTCCTATCTTGTTCTGTCTAAGACCATAGTTTACACGGATCATGCTGCCATTAGATATCTCTTTAGCAAAAAGGATGCTAAGCCACGACTTATTAGATGGATCCTTTTGCTACAAGAGTTCGATATAGAGATCCGAGATAAGAAAGGAGCCGAGAATGTAGCGGCTGATCACTTGTCACGCCTAGAGGGTCCAGAGAGTGTAGATAAGGCATGTGTGTCGATAGATGATAGGTTCCCATTCGAGAGTTTAATGGTTGTGAGCGCTCAGGATGACGATTTTCCCTGGTTTGCGGACTACGCGAATTACCTTGTCGATGGGTCTTTGGTTAAAGGTATGACATACCAGCAAAAGAAGAAATTCTTTGCTGATGTCAAGCACTATCTGTGGGAGGATCCATATCTTTTTAGGATAGGAGCGGATCAGGTTATTAGGAGATGTGTGTTCGGTGAGGAGAGTAGAAATATCTTAAGGCATTGTCATGAGGGTGTGGGTGGTCATTATAGAGCTAGTTACACCGCAAAGAAGGTGTTTGATTCTGGTTTTTACTGGCCGGCAGTGTTTAGGGACGCACATGAGTTTGTGAGGAGTTGTGATTCGTGTCAGAGAGCAGGTAACATCTCATCTCGTAATAAGATGCCCCAAACGAGCATTCAGGTGTGTGAGGTATTTGATATATGGGGCATTGACTTTATGGGACCAGTTCTGTCTTCTCGTGGGAATAAGTATATCCTAGTTGCAGTCGATTACGTTTCTAAGTAGGTAGAGGCTCAGGCTTTGCCTACTAATGATGCTAGGGTAGTGGTTAAGTTTCTTAAGAGGTTGTTTGCACGCTTTGGTGTACCGAAGGCGTTGATTAGTGATAGAGGTACCCACTTCTGTAATGCGCAAATGGAAAAGGTGTTGCAGCGATATGGTGTAACCCATAGACTTGCTACGCCATATCATCCACAGACTAGTGGGCAGGTAGAGGTGTCGAATAGAGGGATTAAGAGGATTCTTGAGAGGGCAGTTGGACACAACCGTAAGGATTGGGCTGAGAAACTAGATGATGCATTGTGGGCCTTTCGTACGGCTTATAAGACTCCTATCGGGTCCACACCATTTAGGTTGATATACGGGAAGGCGTGTCATTTGCCGGTAGAGATGGAGCATAAGGCATATTGGGCATTAAGAGCAGTTAATTTAGATTTAGCACGTGCAGGTGAGCATAGGTTTCTGCAGTTACATGAGTTGGAGGAATTGCGTGATGAGGCTTATGGGAGTTCTATTAAGTATAAAGAGAAAACCAAGCGCTTACATGATAAGCATCTAAGAGGGGTTAAGGAATTTCATGTAGGTGATCGAGTTTTGCTTTATTATTCTAGGTTGAAGTTGTTTCCCGGGAAATTAAAGTCCCGATGGTCGGGACCGCACATAGTTAAGGAGGTATTTCTGAATGGGACAGTTGAGGTTGAGCATGACGAAGGGCGCCGTTTTAAGGTAAATGGGCATAGGCTTAAGCATTACAATATTGAGGGTCTAGTTGATAAGCATGATGAGGAGGTGATCGACCTCAAAGCGCCACACACGTGAGATATGGAGGTCGAGTCTGGCTGAGGACTCGTTAATAAACCAAGCGCTTCCAGGAGGCAACCCGATGGTGTTTTTCTTTTGTTTATTTTTATGTTTATTTTTATTTATTCATTGCTATTTTTATTTTATCTTTCTTTTTCCTTTTTATGCCGGGTATGTTTGTTTGTTCTATGCTTACAGGTTATTGCTTCGAGCTCGAGAGTTTAGCTACTTATGGTTGGTGGGCAGTTGCAGTGCGAGGATGGTGTGCATCGTGGAAGTGGATTTACTGATTATTCTTGGTCAATGCGCGCTATATTAGTCAGGGGAGTTTCAGTTTCCCATTCTCTCACTTAATGTTGATTTTCTTACTTGTTTCTGTTTGTTTAATTAGTTTTGAACATTAGGGGCAATGTTTAGTTTAAGTGTGGGGATGGGGGTTAATTGCTATATTAGAGAAAACTGAAACATGTGCTAAGTTAAGTTTGTTAAAAATCCCCACTGAAACATGTGCTAAGTTAAGTTTGTTAAAAATCCCCGAAAATTTGAAAATTTTTGACTCCTTGAAAAAGTTGTGCATTTAATGGAAAATGATAGAAAAATTTGGGCTTTGGTTTTCAAATGGAAAAAATAATTTGGTTTAAAAAGCAAGAATGCGTCAAATGGTAATAAATTGGTGACTCAATTAGCTTTTAGGTTTTCTTTAAGTGTAATAATCAAACCTAATTAAATCAAAATATCTCGTGGGTTATCATCTTAGGAGAAACAGAAAGGCCTTAACTAAATAATAATTAGGCATCATTTTAGGCTTTAGAACTTACATAGGTTAAGGATTAGTGCCATTTTGGGATTTATAGCACGCTTCTTGTGAAAAGAAGTGGCGCATCCGCAAAACAAATGTCCACAGGGTGTAGACTGAAAGCGCTCAAAGTAGCTGCTAAATAAAAGAGCTCAAAGTAGCCAAATTAAAAAAAATGAAAAAAAATAAGGCAAGTGATCCAAGACCTCATGTGCACTACCTCCGGGATAGCGACTTGGATACGACACCCCTGGGTGAGGTGATCTTGTTTTATGAAAAAAAAAATAGTCTACGCCCATAAATTTCATCCATCCAATGTTCACCCTAATATGGCACTAGTCTTTAATTTAGTTAAGTTCTTTAGGTTATTTTGGTAGGTAAAATCTATATAATTTAGCCTATGCCTTGTCAAGTAACAAATTAATCAGGCTGAACTGTGGCTTTCTAAGTGTGAGACCCTGTAGATAGATTGATATCACTTGAACTAAAGCAACACTAAAGTAAAACCGATTGGTTAGTGTTAGAGTTATACTGATTTTTACCTTGACTTGTTGCTTGTTTGAAAACTAGTGTTATCTTTAAATGTTTGTTGGAAGATATTGTCTCGATTATGATTCCATTGCATAATTTTTCAGGGACGGAAAATGTTTAAGTGTGGGGATATTTGATGTGGTCTAAATTATACTTATTTTATACAAATATTTCTTACACTTTTTGGTTGTTATTGGTTGAATTTTACTCATAGTAGGTTCATCATTATACATACATTATTTTTTTAACCAAACATGTAATTGATTAGTGAATGTGTAAACGAATTTTGTTGCTACGATTTGTTATGTAATAATTGAAAGTTTAGATAAGAATTAAATAATTGGTAGGAGCTTCATATGTTATTGAATTCAAAGTTAATAAACCACTCCTCTTTACAATATTATATGCCAATTTCTTATTCTCTGACTAGTCTTTTGGTTTGTGAACTTATAACTTAAGCCCAGGAAATAGAAGGAAGTCCATATTATGATATTATCAAGAATTCAAATGGGCCCACAAAATAACAAGTTCCATGCAATTGTCTTTCATAAATACTGGGTCATGTGGGTTTACAATGAAATAAAAAAGAGAAGTAACCAACTCAAGTAAGGGGACCATTATTTAAGAAAAAGAAAAGGGTTTTAGGAGGTGGACGACAATTTTAGGAGAAAAAAAAAGAGTCGAACGAAACAAAGAGGGTGGTTCTTTTGGTACTTGGACGGCAGTGGGATGAAAAAGAAAAAGACGAACGAGAACGTTGAACACTTTTGGAGCAGGAGCATAATTGAGTTTACAAGAATTGCAAGTGGTTCGTTGATCAAAGTTTGAATATCTCGTTCGGTTGGTTTATCTACTCGTTAATATTTTGTTTTTTGACATTCGTATTCGTTTTAGTTGCAACCATGAACAAGATTATTTATGACTTTGTTTCCTTTATGAACATGATTGGCTAATTTTCTAGTTCACTTAGGTTGAGATGAATTTTAACAAGTATTGATTTTATAGGTTTGACTATCGTATGAACTTGTGTTGATTTAATTAATTTGAATTTATTTGGCTTTTGATGAATGTGTGTACTTGATATATACTAATTATTGCTTTTGATTGTGTGAATTGATCATCCATGGCATGTAGACCTACCCCCGTGTTTTGATCTATTTATTGTTAGGTTGCTAGATTTCTGTTTGTCAACTTAATGCAATATACTAGAACTAGTAATTGACGATTTGGAAGTTAATAATTGGTTAGTTAGGTGCACACCCATAGGTGATAGGTTTGATCGAATCGTTGCCTTTGCTATTAATTGTCTTGTCATTGTTGGTTAATTGTATACTTATGATCGTAAGGTATAATTTACTTATTCGTGATTAGAGATTTTTAGATCTTAAGTTGAATAAATCCTTGTTTGCTTCACACTTTTAGGGTTGTTAGAACTAACTCCCGAGGATTGTGGGTTTAGATATCCTTGACCGAGGGTTTCAACCATTTAGCACTTCAACATAAGCTTAATCGTCTATTTTTCACTTTATGATTACTAGGATATTTGGGATGTGTCTATAGTTCCGGACCTTCTAGTTTATCTACCTTAGAGACGGTTTCATATGTTTAGCCATTCCGATTAGTCTTTACATCGTTAGGAGGATTCGATATCTAAGTGACAATTCTCTCCCATTGTTATTCTTTTTAGTTCGCTTCTTATTTTGTTTATAATTTTTGTCAAGTTATTTCTTTTGTTTTATTTAGTTTCTTAATTTTAGTTATTTATTTTAGTTAATTAAAAAAGTCAACTTTTAAACCGGCTAGAACTCGATAAAAGTTTATTACCAAGAGCCGTCTAACGTGTCCTTAGGTTCGATACTCGGATTTACCTAGCTATACTACGCACGACCAGTACACTTGCTGTTTGTGTGAAGTGAAGTTAGATATTTCTATTTTTAAAACCGAATTGTGAAATAGCATTTTTATAATTAAAATAATATATACGTTTTCACACATCAATATTGAACTTAAACTTAACGAGTCAAAATATTTTGTCAAATTAAAAGAGGCTATGCAAGAAATTGATCATTTGAAAACGAGTCTTTTGGAAAGAAATGTATAAGTCAATATGTTGACTGAAAGTGTCGCCCTGGCTGAGTTTGAGACCAGTAAGTTGCAAACGAAACTCGAAAAATGGACAATTTCGGGGATGAAACTTGAGGATATATCAAAAGCCAACGGGGGGCTCGTATTAAGACTAGTTTATGTCATGAAGATAAGGCTTTTGTATATCCTCCTCCCAGCACAAACTGTTACTCTCCTACACCAAATCCACATCCGACCAATGAGTTGGTCCATGAGAATTTAGAAAGATACTGATAGTTTGCATGCAGGATTGGAGAATGTGTATCTTAAAGAGGTGCGAGATGATTATGAGTCCCCGACTGGTATTGGATACAGCAAACTAGATGATGTTAGTCAAGCCAATGATTGTTCAATTTTCGGTGTTAGTAAATTTGTACCTTCTGTTTCTTCTAACTTCTTTGACAAGTTTAAAGAAGGTGAAATTCCTACTTTTGAGCTTGTCCTAATTGCGAAGGAAGAGATAAAGCCAAAGGAAAGTGTCAGATACTCAAACATCAATACATCCCTAAGATCATCCAGTCTCAAAAGCTTGGAAAACCTGAATCAAGATCGATACGGATCTCAGCACCAGCTCAGCAAAAGCATTCACCAGTTGTCCATCACAATCATCAAAAATCTTCTTTTGTATCTGCAAAGCTACCAGTCTCTCAAAAGACTGATAGAATGAAGAAACATCCTCCATCTCCCTCAGTTGCTTCAAAAGATGTTCCAAAGAAGAAGCAACAAGGTGGTCAACTAGTTTCAACTATCTCAAAGTAGTCTTCAACCCTAGCTGCTTTCCACAGGACTGAAAAATGAAAAGCCTTTCAAAGCTTGCTTTAGATGTGGAAAAGGAGGTCATGTGCTAAAGCAATGTCCTCAAGTTCAAACACAAAATTCAGATGGTAAAGGCAAAACAAAATGCTTCTCCGGATGTCAGTCTACAAAGAGCGTTCCAGATGGTAAAGGCATCACGGGTTGCTTTTCTGGGATAAGAGGTAAAAAGCACACATCTTTGAATGGTTGGAAGACGAACAATCTCTCGAAACCTTCTCCTGTGAATCCGATTTAAGATGATTCAAAGATGAAAATGATCAAAGTTTCAAAAGCAAAATCTTTTCCTTCGGGTCTTAAACAGAAAATGATTTCCAAATTTAATTCGTTCAAATCAAAATTAATTGAACTGAAACAAATTTGTCAAATTAAAACGAAGGATAAAGAAAACCCTAATTTTTCTAAGGGTTATGTTCTTAAATAGGTTACTTATGTTGATAAAACAGGAACTCCCATGACTACGATGGCCTGGGTCCCCCTCTCTAATTAATCTGTTAGTGAGTGCAGGAACAATTTTGGAGGTCTGTTAAGTAATCCGGTTACTGACAGAGAATGTTCCTTATTCAAATTTTGAGGCGAAACAAATAGGTCATGGTTTTGGTATCTTATCCATATTCTGGATCTTTCTTTGATTTTCACAGCCACTGCATTTTTTCATGATAACTCATTTATAATCTTTTGATAGGGTAATATGGAAGACGTTACTTTGGTAATTTCTATTTTATATATAGTAGATGGTAAAAAAATTTATAAAAAAGAAATTAAAAACAAGAAAAATGGTGAGGGAGCCTAACATTTTTACTTGTAGTTTTTTATCAAGTTTTCACATCTCTTTGAGGTCGTTCTTGTGTCTTTTGAAGATTTCAATTTTGTGCTGAAGTAGAAATTATGCGGGAGTAATATCTCAAACGAAAATGTATTGAATATCATTAGTCTAAAATTCTTTTTTGCTTTTTGTAAATATTTTGTGTCTTTTGAAGGTTTCAGGTTTGTATGGAAAGCATCTGAAGGAGGATATTGATTTGTGTGATGATATGTCAATAGACTCAGCTGGAATACAAGTAAACAACAACTCTGTTCAAAAGAGCTTGGTGATAAGGATCATTTTCATAGACATTTGGCATGCACAAAGTAATAAGTTTTGACAATAATGGGCTGAGAGTATATGATTGTTGCTTGATTTTTCCCAAATCCAAATCCCCTTAGCAGTAGCCCTGAATGACGCTTCTAGTTAGCTCTTCAGAATCTTATTTCCTGTTTATCTCCTCTGCTATGCAGAACCATTGACATGAAGTTATGATCTTCTCTGTTATATGTAAATATAGACCTGAAGCTCTCATCCTCACGCTCAGATGATCATCTCCTCTATTATATGTAAATATAGACCTGGAGCGCTCATCATCTGCAACCCACATGTAAAGCTAAGCTCACAATGTTTCTACATCAAGATCGTTGTTTGACGCTTCATACAAAAGAATATGCTCACAATGTTTCTACATCAAGATCGTTGTTGACGCTCAAAACCCAACTCTAGTTCACTCCCAAATACATTCACCTTGATCATTAATTGAGCTTGATCTATGCCCACCCAAATTACAAAATCTCGCTGAATCATCTAAACTCAATAAGCCACGAGTTTGCTGAATGTCTGTGGAAACCAAATCGCCCGAGTTTTTTCAATCGAACCTAAAACATAATAATATCATCACAGGTTGTTCGTTGAAAGGAACAAGGCATGGGTTTAAATGGACAAACATATTGACAATCTCGCCAAGTCTATGTTTCTCTGGATGGTCGCTCGAAACGCATTATCTGATTTACTTCATGAAAATTTCATTTATTATCTTTATTTTATGTTTGGGTTCTTGAGTCTTGTTGGTCGTGTGTACCTTATGGAATGTGTTCTCTTTGTCTAAAATATTTGTGATATTGTCGGACTCTTCCTCTTATTTTCGAATTTTTAATTTTTCAAAAAAAAGTGTGTTCGTTAGATTTTATTAGTTTATTACAAAAAGATTTTTATTTCAAATTATTTTCATGTCTTCCATATTATGCTATTAAAATGTTATCATTTTCACATGCATTTCACGGGAAATAGCACATACAAACGGCACGGGTTCGTTTGTTTTCATACACAAATAAACACGGGTTTATTTTGATTAATGATATGATCTAATGAGAAATCTCGAGATATTGTTTGTGATTGTGTTATAGATATTTGCTGCAAGTGATGGTTGGTCATCAGTTGAGCAAAGCACCTTACTAGAGAACCTGTTCCTCAAAGTTTGCAGAAGATACCGAGCTAGGAATCCTCCTCCTACATCTTCTGAAGCACTCAAGAAAAAATAGTTTGAAAACCGTTCCAGATTTTACGAAAGGATGGACAGAAAATGGGGGAGCCCGCAAAATGGGGGAGCACGCAAAATGGGGGTGCACACAAAATGGGGGAGCTTATGAGATAATAGATCTTCGGCAACATAATTTGGCAAGCATCAGTCTTGGGGGAGTTTTGTTGGAGCTGAAATTAAGACTGAAGCTTACCAAATTAAGGATCCAATAGTATTGACAAATCGGTGCTGAACGCGATGCAAGACGTTGATTATAATAGACTATGGGGGAGTATTGTTGGACCTGAAGTTTAGTCTATTATTATCAACACCGTCAAAGTCAATAAAAGTCAACGTCAACGGTCAAAGTCAACGCAAAAGTCAACACGACGCGTTCGGGATGAAGATTAGAGACAAGACGTTGAAGGCGACAGATTTTTATTGTTAACAAATATATTTTGTGCCAACAAAATATATTTAATCATTGTCGTCATTTTAGTATTTTAAGTAATATAAATATTTTGTCTTAATGACAAAATATATATTAGACTTAAACATTAGGTGTTTATTTGTATTATTTCTTATTTGTCATGTTTTTGTCGAAGTCTAGGGTCCTAATTGTCATTAGTCCAAAGTGTCATTAGGCTATAAATAGTAAATGGCAATTAGGGTTAGACAAGCTTGAATGAGCTAGATTTGGGGTCTTATCACTTATTGTAAATCTGATACAAATCAAATAGATCAAATTGAAGGTTTTCATTGTGTTCTTCATTGTTCATCAATATTGTTCATATTTTATGTCTTTTGATCCAAATCTTCATCAAAAACACTGATTCAAGGCTGATTGGGACCAACATGTTTGGAAGAAGTTCAACGTCGGAGGCTGCAACACGAATCAGGTCACGATATGTACTCTTATCCTAAGTTTAATAATTTTTACGATGATTCGGATGAGATCGTGCACACACCTCACAGTTGGATAGGCAAGTCATAGCATGGAAATACAATTCTCTTGTGGGTGCGTATATGATTAAACGAAGGGGTGGAGATATTTGTTATATCAAGAATAGGAAGCACTTCGCCACTTTACCAAGGTGGGATTTGCGAAGGTTGGCTGATCTACCTCTGTTAGGAAAGGAAGATAGTGGGAGAGCCTGTGCTTTTGAAGTATCAATCAGAAGGGCTGCTGAGAATAACTTCGCTGATTTCGGGTACCAGAAACCGAAGAGAATGAGGCAGAACAAGGATAAACACTGGGTTACATGGAAGGGGAAGATTGTGCTAAAGCTGAGTGCTCCAAAGATTATGACTCGGGGTAGGGTTCCTGATACTCAGCCTCCACGTCTACAAGAATTCTTGAAGTGGTTCTATGACAATAGTACGGGTGAAGCAGTGATCAGACAGGAAGATCGTCCGGATATTCGTCTGTTTGACCCTATGGAGATCTTTTCTTTTTGTGACGATGATTTGAAGATATTGTGTGAAAACAGTATAAAGCCTGGGGCAGGAGACGACACAAGAACTGAAGCAAACTTATTTGTGAAAGTTGCAAATAAGGCCCGGGGTGTACGTGTTGAGTTGAAAAGGGTAAATGAAAGGTAGAGGATGACGGATGAGCAGCGAATGGATATGGATGATCTATCCAAACAGCTTGATGAATCTATTGAGAAGAGGTTTGAGAAACCTGTTGAGGTTGTTGAATTGGATGTGTTTGGTGAGGAGCATACAGAAAATATTCAGGCGGAAACTATTGTTCTTGATGTGCCTGATACAAATGTCACCGAAGCTGCGTTCGTAGAGTCAATTTTGGTATTCAGTGAAGATGAAGAGGCCGGATCTGAAGATGTGACAAATCCGTTGGCCGGGATTAAATCAAGGGCAGGAGCGTTTATCGAGCAAATCTGAAGCCGAAAAAGATGGAGCTAAAACAGAAGACTTCCCCGGGTGAGGTCCAACCTAGGGGGAGAATTGATAGTCATGTATAGGTCGGACTCACCGGCATGTCGGTGTTATATCTTTTGTTTTATACTTATAGCTGAACTATATATTGTAATGTTTTCTCATTGCAATACAACTTTTGCATATTTTACCAAACCCTAAATTGTGTGTGTGACGGCTGGAGGTGCTAGGAGCATATTTTCACTATATTTGTAGCTTGATTTCCTCTGGTTATATTGTTTTGATCTTGTTATTTTGTTTTGGGTTATATTGGACTTTGTTTGGTTGAATCAAGTGTGTTTCATTGTATTTCAAATTATTATAGCACTGAAATCTCGATCAAGATGGACCAACATAGTTCCATCCTGGGAGGATGAGTTTGTTGATGCACTGGTGGGCCTGCCTTTTTGTGATGATGGGGAATTTGACCCACTTGATGATTTTAAGATTCTTAAGGATTTAGTATACAATCAAATGCCAAGTGTGGGGATAAATCAAGAACCGAGTGAGCCCGAGGAAGAAGTAAATGATGAAAAATCCTTAAAACATCAAAATAAAGCCAGGAAAGAACTGAGGGAGCGCACAATGTTGCAAGTTGGAAGATGGTTTACGAGGAAGAGGAAACCCTTGAAGTGCCAGAATGACCAATCTTCACGATACATGCCATGCATCCGGTTCTTTACAAGTAAGTATAAATGTTGGTGGTCTGACCAGTCTAAAGGATTTAAACTAATTTTTAAAGATTCTTTCAATTTGACGTGCAATTTTCTATATGTTTTTGCGCACCGGGTGGAATTGAATGGGTTAGATAGGGTCCAGATCAAAGAGAAACGTCCTGATTAAGTTCAAGTGTGGGGAGTTTTCCTATGGGTTTGTAGAGTTTGTATAATATGTCGAGTAGTGTCTTTTTGTCGAGTCAGTGTTATGCTCGGGTTTTCAGTTTTGTTTTTGCAGGTTTAAATTATTCTCACCTGCACTCAATCTCCATTCGAGTGAGTTTGCATTTGTGAAAATGAGGATGAAACTCGAGAGTGTCGGAGGCAAGTTTGACCGTGACCAAAATGCTATACGGTCAACACTTGAAGATTGGAATGAAGACTTGGAGCATACGCGTTCTGCAACTTACCAGTTAAGTCTTTTCCAATTCACATCTCTATCTTTTTATTTTTGCATTTTTGTTTTTATTTTTAACTATTTTCTATTTCTACATTAGGGACAATGTAGAACTTAAGTGTGAGATGAGAAATGGCTTTTGAGTCTTAGTGTGTCTTTAGTTGTTTAGTTTGAGTCTATATAGAGTATAAAAAATCAAAAAAATTACAAAATTTCAAAAAATTTAAAAAATAGTTTCATTTGTTTTGTGCCTTCTCAACCTTTATGAATGAAAGTCGGTAACATTGTGACCTTATAAACCTAATTTGAGTGATTTTTAGTGGGTAACATGTTATTTTTGAAGTGGAATAAAAAGTTGAGTCATACTCAAGCCTTAGAATCTAATTTGAGAAAAAATGAAGTTGCTTTTGTGAATTATGTGGCTTTTGGTGAACTTTAATTTTCATACTTTTAGTGTTAGTGGTTAACATTTCTTGGCGTATGACTTTATAGACTTAAATTTTGTATTGATGGGATGTTTCAGGGTTCGGAGACCATAGGTCTTTATGCGGTCTATCATCTGGTATTCATACATCTCAAAAGGGGGTATAAATATTCAATTAAAAGCTCAAAGAGCAAACCCTGCAATTAAGTTGCAAATCTAAGTCAATAAATTTGATCACAATGTGCTAAAAAGTACAAATTCACGTTTGACATGATCAAACAACCCATTAGTCATATGGGGTCCCCTTGCTCGCATCCTAATAGCAATAAGAAACGGACCACAATGGACCGTTATAATTAAGCACACATATGAAGTCGTGCATAATCACGTATGGTGATGGATTTTGGGATATTGCTTAATAACGGGGGTATGCCATGTAATGGAGAACATTAGTTAGGAGTAAATTGAAAATTGAATTTATTTGATGTCACTTGTGAAATGAATAATAAGCAATGTTTTTAAAATTGCTTGAGTGTTGAATGTGCTTTAAAATGTTTTTAATCATTTAGTTATGAGGATAAAGACAAGTTGGGGTGACTCGACCCAATAAAACCATGAAAATATTATTTATAAACTGTGGTCCACTCTAATTGAAAATCACTAAAGTTTTAGTCATTGTTACTAGTTTGAGTAAAGATTGAGGGTATGAGTTGTAATTGTATAATTTTTAATTTTTGGTTTTGATGTTTTTTGAGTCTTGAATCCCTGAGATATATATTTTATATAAATATTCCTCTTACTTTTTGGTTACTTTTGATTGAGTTTTACTCCTAATTAGTTCATATTATTATTTTATATATTATAGGAGTCCATGAACGAAAACGGTGTATTTTATTTAAATTTGAGACCAACTAGCGCTTAACGTTATATTGCTAAAGTAACTAAATGATTTACATGTTTAATCCGCTTGCAGATAACTTCATGTAATGGATGATTGAAGAAATACATGTTCAAAGTTAAACGCCATATGCCTTGAAAGTATAATTTAAAAGGGCCCGATACACTTGTGTAGAAGTCCTAATGAGAAATAAATGTAATTACAAATTAAAAAAAAAAGGACCTAGAACAAAGAAAGAAAAAAAAAACTAAGTCGGCCATAAAAGAAAAGGGGGGAATAGTTTGTTTGAAACGGAAGAAGAAAAAAAATGAGCTAGCTAGCACCTTAAAAAGTCAACTATATCGATCGATTTGAATTAATTTATCAAGCTATCAGGCTGCTGAATTAATTTAAGCTAGCAAGCAGGCTGCTGAATTATAATTATTCTTTTTCGATGAACGGTAACTCTGTTTATGTTTCGGTATTGGTTTGCTTTTCGAACATGTCTATAGGCTAAAGTTATTAAGCCGCTTAGGTTATTGATGAACCGAATGTTTTATGTTTGATCTTTTGTGGTTATATTTTTTATTATGGATTATATGCTTTAAGTAAAGGTTTAGTTTTAATTTTTGATACATATTGTATATTGGAATTGGGTTAATTAGTCTTATTGTTTCACATGATTCTAGTTGAACGTCTTTCATATAATAGAATTGTGTTTAGGTCATTTACTTTGAGTTCTTGATTATTTGTGGTTAATTTGCAATAAAACTATAGGAACGATATTGCTAGTTAATTTAATGAAAACGCGAAGCTAAGCTAAATATGCATGAAGTGATGGGTTATTGAAAAGTCTTTTTTGGTTAAATTACTAGATTTAGATTTTCGTGAGAAGTCCATATAGGTTTCATTTGTCAAACTTGGTTATCGAGTCAAACAAGTAAATTAAACTGTCTTTGATTTCCAATGCTGTGAGGTAGGATGTCACTCTAATGACACTTAGTCATAATTTGATTAGACAACTGTGAAGAAGTTTAATCTTCAAAACTGGCAATTGTAGTAACTTATTAGAAACCTGTAGGTGTCTTCTCTAAAAGGGTCGAGGGTCCTATTAGTGGTTCCTTTATGAATACATTAAGATCCCAGCTCCATAACTATAAATTCCATTTGAGTGATAAGTAAAATGATGGGGATTCTAGCCTAGGTGGTTTAGCTCTTTTATCTTATTTCTGGTCGTCTTATGTTTCACTTTCATCATTCTTGTTAATTTAAAGTGACAATTAGGTTAATTAGACAAAACCCCTTCAAGCAAATAAAATAAATACTGTAATTAATTAAGTTAGATCGAGTTAGTTAAACGTAGTTATATAGAGTCTTTGGGACCGATCTCGGACTTACTTAGGCTATTCTACACTCGATCGTTACACTACCGGTTGTGTGTTTAGGTTAGTTTAGAGAGTCCTAGTTTATAAATATTAAAACTGAGGGTGTCTAAATTGTAGTTAAATAATATATATATTAGCACGCATCACTGACTTTTAAAAAAATAGGTTTACGGTTTGTATGGGCTATGATATGGGCCGAGACTTGGATAGCTGGTGGGCTGAGATGTGACACCCGGCAAATTTCCAGGTCAATATTCGTACTAGCTTAAACGTGCATAATTTTTGAAATGCGTCATTTAACTTAATTATAAAATTTAAGGTGTTATTAAAGTTAGATAAGCCAATTTTGTGCATTGTTTTGCAATTTGTGATTTTTGAAATTGCTTAACCGCGCAGCGGATAAATACCCGGTAATGAACGTTGGTGATTGCCTTATAAATGTTAACAGTCTAATAACTGATATAATGCTCAAAATAGCATCAAATAATATATTTTGGGTTTGTCTAAGTGAAAACATAATAAAAACTAAAAGCTATGTATTTTATCCGATGTTTTTCCGGTTATCGCGTGTGTTTCAGTTTTTGCCCGGTTTCACCACCAGTAAAATACTTATTAATATATTTTTACTATTTTAAGTGTGAAAAATTAATATTTGAAATGTTATGGTATAAAAGTATTAAAATTTGACAAGACTTGAAAAATTATTAGTGATATAAGTGTGTAATGTTCATAAATAAAAATTTTATAAAAATCCTTTTTTTTTATGTCCGCCCCCCCTCCCCCTAGGCCCTAGCATAAACCTTGGTTCATGTGATGCTTAGTGAAGTGGAGAAAATATATCTAGGTCTTGACAAAATCTTTTCCCAACACCACACTCCAACTATCACCACTTCAACACTCCACTCTTTCATTCTTCCTCTTTCAAAACCAACCCAACACCCTCAAAAATCTCAGCCATAACACTTTCAACACTCTCCACAATCATTTCTTGCACCTTGTTGCAAATTTTTGTGTTTTTGGTGGTCTTGGAAGCAAGTAGGTGTATCCAAGAGGTGTTTAAAGACAAAAATCCATCTTCTTCATCTTTTTCTAGTGTTCATCATCAAGGGTATGAACACTTTTCATTTTGATTTTTATGGTTTGAATGTATTCAAGATTGTGTTCTTGAAGTGTTGTTCACCAAACCTAAAACCAAAAGATGAATGTTTTTTAAATGGAAATGGGTTTTCAAAATGGGTGTGTGTGTGTATTGTGTCCGTATGTATGTATGTATGTATAAGTATGTGTGTGTGTTTTTGATTTTTGAAATCAAGATTACATAAGGTTAAATGAATGGTTTTGAAAGTTTGATAAAGAAAATGGGAAGAAATGAACAACTATATGTTATGTATGGTCATTAAAACATGATTTTTGGGTATGTATGTATGTAATATATGTGTGTGTATGTATTTCCATGCTAGTAATACCATATTAAAAGTTGTGTTCTTGCATTGAAAATGTTTAGGTCAAAGTGTTAGAAAGTTGTTTTGTTGGAAATGAGATAATATGAATAAGTGTATGTTAGTTGAGATATTAAAACATGAATATGTATAAGTGTGTGTATAAAACCGTGTATATGTATGTATATGTGTAGGTATGCATGTTAGATACAAATGATGATAACATGTGGTATGTTGCACATAAAAGGTTAGATCTTAACATGCAAATATGTTTAAAGTTAAGCTAACATTGTCACTAAATGATTTTTGTGTAACATGAAAAGTGTTAGGAATATACTTGCAAAAATATGGTCATATGGTATAAAGTTGAAAAATGTTATTTTTGTGCAAACTTACTACATGTTTGTTTATGAAAATTGCTAGATGAAAGTATGATAAGTGTTTTGCTATGATAAGTAAGACATGACAAAATATGTGATTTCATTAAGTGTAAAAGTGTTTATACATATAATAAATTATATGGCATGTGATGATATATGATACTTGATGATTAAAAAGATTAAAATGTAACTTTTATACATTTTTGTAAAGGTATAAAAACTAATTTATATTATGAGTTAAATCATATTTTTAAATTTTTATAAACCTTATAAAATAAGTATTTTAAATGTATTATAACAAAGAAATAATTTAAACTTTATAAATAATGGCTTTTAGTACAAAATACGCGTAAAACGTACCATTTTTGCTTAAAAATGTAAAATATGTTAAAATATTATTTCCACGGTCTTAAGTGTATTTTTATGTAAAAATACATGCAAACTATGTACCCGGAAACGCCGAAAATGATGATTTTCGACTCTAAAACATAATATTTTTGTAAACTGTTTTGGATTAGACACTTTGGAATTATTTTTAAGAAAACATACTGATTTAAAAGTTCTTATAAAGTAATGACGAAAATACGGGTATTGGGTATCCGTTAGGCATGTGACAAACCAGGATCTCAATTTTCCATAATATTATGCTTTGTTGTAGATTTATATATCATTAAGTAAGTTGCTTGTGAAAAACGTGGTTAAATATGTCACACCCTCAATTTTCCACAAACGGGGTATCCGTTAGGCATGTGACAAACCAGGATCTCAAGCCATTAGTTACAGTTAACACTGACTAAACGTTTAACGAAATGTTTAATATTATAAATAAACCAAAACTCAGAGTTTAAATGTTAAAACCAACTTTTAGCGGAAGCATAAATAAATCCGGCACGCAAATTCCCGCGCACAGAATCATAAACCAAATTAATTAAATAAAGTAGTAATATATAGTTTTTGAAACACTCCAAAAGACGACCCAATGCATACATGTCCTACTCGTGCTCATGCTCCTTAATTACCTGAGAAAACATACTAAAACGGTCAACACATGGTTGGTGAGTTCAATGAGATTTGTATATAAATAAGGGGCATTTACATATATCCCCTTCATAAGATCATTTATTACATATTTACCCACTCCTTAAATTCAATTACATATTTCTCCTTCCTAAACCACATATATAACATATTTACCCATTTTCTTTAAAATAACTTTTCGAATTACTATTTTACCCTGATTGATCTTGATAAATTTATTTGTATAGTTACAAATTTTTTGTGTATCGACTTTTATTATTTTCGTGACTATTTTGTATGCGTACGTTTTGAAGAAATTCATAATCGAACAACAAAAAGAAAGTGACTTTTGATTCTCAATGTGGGTTTGTTCTTATGATTTGTGTAAAAGAAAGGGTAATGGTAATTTAATATGCCAAAAGGAATGTGTAATTACACTTTAAGCTTTGGTAAATATGTAATTGATAGATTTAGGAGGGGAAATATGTAAACATATCTAAAGAAAATGGGTAAATATGTAATATATGTGGTTTAGGAAGGGGGAATATGTAATTGAATTTAAGGAGTGGGTAAATATGTAATAAATGATCTTATGAAGGGGATATATGTAAATGTCTCTATAAATAAAAGGTACAGTTTATCACACAGATAACCCAAAAATAAAAATCCCTTTTTATTAGGCGGTTTGCAAGACCATATGCTTATTACTTGTCAACACGTCGAGATGAAAGCTAAACGTTACTTTTGCATTGTCGCCATCTAACTAGGATGACCCATAACCATTTAAGGACAATCTGCACCACATGACGCCTAGTCAAGGGTGGGGTGCCATCGCAACCCGGTAGTACTACTCAAATTTCCCCGCTATCATATATTAATCAACCTCGAACTTTTATAAGGACTTGAATGTGGTTCCAATTCGTGTAAAGCACTATAAGCCCTAATAAAATCCTACCCGTAGGCATTTTTATTTTTACCAAACCTGCCCGTAGGCATTTGTACTTTTACCGAAACCTGCCCGTAGGCATTTATACTTTTACAAAAACCTGCCAGTAGGCATTTATACTTTTACCGAAACCTGCCCGTAGGCCATACCCGAAGGTATAAAATGCAGCCTTAGTTGGCTCCGCCCGAATGCATAAAGTTTTGCCTGAAGGCCCTGCCCGAAGGCATAAAAGAAGCAGTCCGCCCGAAGGCACTGTAAAATAGTTGCCCGAAGACGCATTAAAAATATCTGTATGTTTTCTCCCCCAAAAAGATTTAAAAGCGGGCAAAGAACTCACCTTAGAATGCGCCGCAACAAATACATAATGAAAACACAAGGACCCTAGCTAGATCGTGTCACGACCTGCTTAATAAATAGTCACTAATTATTAACTAAGAACGTTAATAAATTTAGTATTCACTAGGGTTTCACATATTCGGTAGACTTTGTATAATGATAACCTAAATCACATATTTACGCATATCTTATGCCAACTATTTACACACATACACATATAAGTTTATCTGCCAATATACACCATACTTTGTTTTCATACCAGATAATACATCCTATACCCATACGTATATCCACACACCATGTATACAATTACACACGTAATACCTATATATGACCACATACTCATACGTACATGTATACATTTAACTTGCTGCAATTTATCAATATGTATCCGAAATCATCATAAACAACACATAAAAACAATATACACTATTTGCTGCTGCTGTTTCTAGATTTAATACACACATACATGATCTTTTATGCTACTGTTTCATGCTATATACATACATATACAATATATTTGTTGTTGCTAATTACATGCTATCGAACACACTGCATTTTTTTTATACACATACATATTCATATAACCTCACATACATATAGAACTTGTGCATGCTGTTGTCATGTTATCGTGTGAATATTTATCGGCATACAATACCGTAATACATCTTTCATATACATACACATGTACTGATTACCTACTCACGATACTGTTAATCATATACATCCAGCACATTCTCATACATTAATTAACATTTTAATGGTTTCTAATCGCTTCTCTTTAAACATACCGATACATACATACTCTTTTACATACATATATTGATACGAGCCAGGAGGATTCGCCAACTAACATCAACATTGACGATCCAACGATTAAGACCAGGCCCATACGAGCAACCAAGAAGCCCAGTAGACTGTTGGACTAAAAGTCAACAGTGAGATCCAGCAGCTTTTTTTTTATTTCTGCACTTTACAAATTTAGCATTGCATTTTGTTAGTTGAAATTGTCAAACCATGATCTTATTCTTGGTTGATAAGTTTGGTAGTTTTTGCATGACTAGGGAAGTGGTATGAAATAAGGGAGGTGGGATTTAAGTGCCCAAATCTCATGCTTATTTATATTCTTGTTTTTGGATTAAGATGATATGAAGAAAATTGCTCCAAAACTCTATCTCTTCACTTAAATCTTCCTACTTACTCTTCTCTCTTATATCTTTCTTCCATCATATATACATATAAACACATGCACCTATTTCAAGCCATACACACACATATACAAGATTAACCACTGCTATTTCTATGTGTTAATATGCATACTTAGAATTATAAACGTACATATATATATTGCATTCGGTCTAATCTAGTGCCCCCATGCGAACCATTACATACCAATTTATATCTCATATATTCTTGTTGCTTCCCTAATCACAAACACATTCATTCGCATTGTATAGGCAGATATTTCCTTACATGTCAGTGCATACCTACATATTTAAAGAGTTATTTACAGTCACAAACCCGTACAACTACACGAACACACATACGTATATATACATATATCGGTTTAACCGAAACAGCTACATATCTACATGTCGACTACATATATCAATCGCATAGATTCCTACTACTTCACCTGCTCATGTATACGTGTTTACGGGTCATGTGAACTCACCAGAACAGATGAAGAAGATGATCGGAAATGCGGTTCGCGGCTGCTGCTCCGGGACTGCTTATAACAGCTGATCGGAAAAAGAGACGACGAGGGTGCGGCTGCTGGTTTTTATCCGTCGTCCGATGATCAGAGAAGTGCAGGGGTTTTCGTGCGGCGATTAGGGTTTTTTTAGTGTGTGTCGAGTGTGTGATCGAGAGAGAAGAGGAGTATGCAGGGGGCTTTGGGTTTTATTTATTAGTTTCGTATTTACACTTTCCCCCCTTCTAGTTTACTAGAGTGCTCAAGTTAGTTTCTAACATTTATAACTAACTTCTGTTTATTTCAATTTGGCCCTTAGACTTATATAGTTTGACTAACGAACGCATTAGTAATTAAAATTAAGAAGGATTAGCTAGAGTTAACGAGATCAGATTAACGACGTAAACCTGAATTTGCGGGTTGTCACAAAATATCTCCTTACGTGTTAACCGTTATGTTTAAAAATGCTTGCTAGTTGAACTAGGAAAAGTGTATATATTTTTTTTCTAAGTATTATGAGTATTAAATGTTGAAATATAGTTTCCTAAGTATTGTATAATATTGTATAAGTGTATATTTACTTAGGTAAATTGTATGACAAAATGTGACTTTTACATGTGATAGTGCCAGACGAACCGAGCTAGGATCTAGATCTGAGATTGTTTGGGGATGTTGTTTGCAATCAGTGATGCGGAAACTCACTGATCATGTATTGATGCTTGAATGATGATGAAGATCAATGCAAATTATGATGAAGATGATGATAATATGAATAGGTGAATTGTATTAGATCAATGGAGAGGTTACAAATGATATGGAATGAAAATGTAGGCAACTCCCTAAACAAATGACCTAGGTGATGGTATTTATAGTCCATACCATTCACTTTAAAATGTAACCTAACCACGTGCAGTTAAGCACAAACGCGCATTTAAGCACGAAACGATTACACAAATATTCTAAGACAAATACAAATTATGAACGTCTTCACCCGTGCTTGCTCTTGATGATGCTCGATATCTTCACTCGCTTATATTTGGAAAGTGACATCTTCAAATAACCCCAACAGTTAGTGTGAAAGACGGATACGATTGGAGTGCATATGCAGAACAATTCACATCTGATCTCACATCCAGTCTGGCATTAGTTTGTGAAATTGAGGAAGATTGGTCTGAAGAAGGGGATGGTAAACTGATTGATATTGTGAGTGAAGATTCAGAAGAATATGACTGGAGTGCAAAGTCAGATCCTGTTGAAGAATCTGAGTCAGAAATTGCGCTGATGGCTACATCTAGTGAGTCTTCATCATCTACCGAACAACCAAAGGTTAGTACTGATTTACCCCCTAATTATGTTCCATTGCCTGCTGATGTGAAAGAAAGGTTATGTTCTGAACAATGCATTCAACAAGTAGAACATTATCGAACTCATTCATCTAAAATTGGTGATAAATTAAGCAAACATGAGAAAATTCATGAACAACTTAAAATTGATCACAAAATTTCTGATGAGAAGATTTTGTCACTTAAAGAATCATGGAACAAAACCTTAAAAGATTTGGAACTGGTAACAAAACAACTTGAAGAAATGACAAAGAACTTTGAACAAGAAAAAGTTGCTCATGCTGTCACACAAGTTGAATTAACAAAGGTGAAAAGTTGTAAAACTATGGTTAAACAACTTATAAAAGAAAGAGGTAACAAAACCAAATTAGGATTGGGTTTCACTCATGAACCAATGCCTGAATCAATCACACAAACTTTACCTGAAAACTTCAATGAATTTGATCATTCACCTGGAAATGAACGAAAATTCAAAGAAATTCAAAGAAGTAAATCTGAATCCGAAGGATCTGAAGTGTTGATTGAAAGTTTGAAAGAAGAAGATGGTGTGACCACTGAAGCTGATGATGAAGCTAGCAACAAATCAGAACCTGTTCTGATTCAACTTGTTGAGTATCCGGAACTGAATCCGAAGTCAGAAGAAACAGTGAAGGAAGAAGGTGAATTTTCGGGATACAATGATCCTGAATACATCAAATGGAAGAATGAGCAGAAAGCAAAAGTTGATGATCAACTGATCAAGAAGCAAGAGGTGAAGCAGACTGAAGTTTCAAAAGGAAAGATGCAGAAATCAAAATTAACTGTCAATCAATCTGAAACGAAACAGTCAAAAGGTTAAAGTGTCATAAAATCGAATGACAACACCAAAGCTCAAATTGTTAAAACTGACAAGGTCAAACCTGTCAAAAAGAAAGTGTCAAAAGGAAAAACAATTAAGTTTGTGTCTGCAGGAACTTTTGATTTAAACAGATCTTATGGTAAACCAATCAATTCTCCAATCAAATCTAACTCTGGTCTGAAAACAGGTTAGGGTCCTAAGTCTTCCGCTGTCAATGATAAAAGAATTGAATCAAAAAGGTTAACCAAACAAGGTGTGTCAAAATCGAACCAAGTTTCTAAGCAAGGAAATTCACAAACAAAATCTCCCTAAAAGAATCAAGTTAATCTAAAACCGAACAAAACTGATAATGATTCACGAGTGGGTTCAACATCAAAAGTTAACAATCGGCTCTTTAGGATTAGCAAGAAACATTGTGAGATTTGTGATCGTTATAATCATGCAACTGCTGAATGTTTCTTTAACAGGTACTGCAGTTTCTGTGACAAAAGAAACCATTCTTCAGAAGAATGTTTTTATAACAAATTTTGTGATATTTGTGAAAGAAGAAATCATGACACAAAGGATTGTTTCTTTCGAAAAAACTCATCACGAGAATTGACTCCATTTCCAAATTTTCAAAGAAAACAGTCATTTGGTTTTCAAAATGTTAATCAAAGTCATTCTCCTGTCTTGAGAAACTTTAATCGAAACAATTCAATTTCTAATAACTTTTCATCAAGAAATGTGCAGGTTAACAGTTTTAAACCGAGAGCTTTGATGGTAAGAAATCAAAAGTTTGAAAATAACCTTGATCCTAAGTTAGAGGAAAGGTTTATTGCTTTGAGAAGAAAGCAATCGATTCAAGCCAATGGGCGAAACAGTTTTCAGCAAAATCTCTCAAATGAAACAAATTTTCAAAATCTTCATTATCAACATGTTACTGTTACTGATAGATTCGGAAAACCCAAGACCATGTGGGCCTGGGTTGACCAAACTAGCTAAGTGATTGTTGAAATGCAGGTACGCCCAAGAAGACCTATTAACTCATGGTTCGGTTATAGTGGGTGTAGCCGGCATATGACAGGCAACCATGCCTTGCTTCAAGACTTTAAGCTGAAGAATGGTACACATGTTGCATTTGGAGGAGATGCTGGTGGTAAAATAACTGGAGAAGGAACTGTGTCAAATGGGGTCATTAGCTTTGATAAAGTCAACTACTGTGCATAGTTGAACTTTAATTTGCTAAGTGTATCTCAAATTTGTGACAAATCATATTCAACTTTATTTGATGATTCTTTTTGTTATATACTCAAACCAGGTTTCAAGATTGACAATGAATGGGTAGTGGTTAAAGCTCCAAGAGATCGTGATGTATACAAGCTTGATATGTCGCAGATTGATGCTGAAACCGAAACGACTTGTCTCATTGCGCATGCTTCAAATGATGAGAGTCAGCTTTGGCATAGACGGCTGGGCCATTGAAACTTCAGAAACATGAATCGACTGGTGACTGGAAATCACGCTGTAGGAATACCATCAAAGAAGTTCTCTATAACTGATCTCTGTCCAGCTTGTTTGAAAGGAAAACATCACCGAATGTCTTTTAAGTCCAAGCCAGAAAACTCCATTTCAAAACCTTTGCAGATGCTACATATGGATCTTTTCGGACCAACAAATGTTCAAAGCATCGGAAAGAAGTCTTATTGTTTTGTCATCATTGATGATTTTACTAGATTTTCTTGGGTTTATTTTCTGCATGTTAAATCTGAAACTGCTGAGTTGTTAAAAGAATTTATTGTCAAAGTTGAAAATCAGTTGGATTGTAAAGTAAAAATCTTAAGAAGTGATAATGGAACAAAATTTAAGAATGCTAATGTTGATTTGTTTTGTGCAGAAAAAGGAATTGCTAGACAATTTAGTGCTCCAAGAACGCCTCAACAAAACGGGGTTGCAGAACGGAAAAACCGGACACTGATTGAAGCAGCAAGATCTATGCTCGCAGATGCCAAAATCCCTATCACATTCTGGGACAAAGCTATTGCAACTGCGTGTTTTGTACAAAACAGAACATTATTGGTTCAGGATAAAAATAAAACTTCTTATGAGTTGTTATTTGGAAGAAAACCGAATATTTCATACTTGAAAGCATTTGGTTGTCCTGTATCGATTCTAAATTTAAGTGATCATCTCGGGAAATTTGAGTCAAAATCTGACGATGGATTTTTCCTTGGTTATTCGTCTGTTTCTAAAGCTTATCGGGTTTTTAATAGCAAAACAAATACTGTTATTGAAACTATTAACGTAAAGTTTTTAGAAAATTCGTTTCCGTCAGTGGCGCATGGTCCCGAATGGTTGTTTGATTTAGATTCGCTATCAAAATCTTTCAATTCTAACTTGTTTGATTTTTCAGGAAAAGCAAGAAAAGAATCAGGCGACTTGGGATGTTTTAGTGACGATTCTGATAATGACGATGATAGTAATCTCAACACTGAGTATCCATTCATGTCATTTCATAATCCTGATCATGTCAAATCCAGTCAAGCTCCGGGTCCTTCTGGTTCTCAAGAGGATCAAGAATCGAATATTCTTGATGATGATGTTAATCCGCAAAGTTCTCCTAATGATGGTGGATCTGTTCAAAATCAACCATCATCAGATCCGAATGTTGAAGTTGTTCCATATTCGTTTGACTACTTCATCAATTCACTAGAACAAGTTCCGAATTTCACTTCGCATTCTTCTACCATTCTGCAAGATCTACCGAATCTGAATCAGTCTAATCTGGAGAGTCAAGTGCAAGGTGATGACATACCAATTCATCGAATTCACAAGAAACATCCTGTCTCTCTGATTATTGGGCCGTTGAATCAGAGAACTACAAGAAGTCAAACTGAGCAAGCCAATGTTTGTCTTTATTCATGTTTTCTTTCTCAAGTGGTACCGAAGAACATTTCAGAAGCGTTGCAAGATAACAGTTGGATTGAAGCCATGCAAGAAGAGTTACTTCAATTTCGCAAATAGGAAGTTTGGAAATTAGTGGACTTACCTGAAGGAGAAAATGTGATTGGTACAAGATGGTTGTACAAGAACAAGCCAGATGAACGTGGCATTGTTGTGAGAAACAAAGCGAGACTTATTGCACAAGGTTACACTCAAGAAGAAGGTATTGACTATGAAGAAGTGTTTGCTCCGGTCGCTCGACTTGAAGCTATTCGTGTTTTTCTAGCGTATGCCTCTTTCATGAAGTTCAAAGTGTTCCAAATGGACGTCAAAGGCGCTTTTCTGTATGGACCAATTACCGATGATGTATATGTCAGAAAACCTCCTGGTTTTGAAGATCATGATTATCCACATCGTGTATACAAATTGAGCAAAGCTTTGTATGGTCTACATCAAGCTCCAAGGATTTGGTACGAGACGTTATCTAAACATTTGCTAGAACATGGGTTTACAAGAGGTCAGATTGATCCAACTTTGTTTATGAAGCGGGAATTCAAGTGTATGTGGATGATATCATCTTTGGATCAACCAGTGCGTCCATGTGCAAAGAGTTTGAAGAAATCATGAAGTCAAGATTTCAGATGAGTTCGATGGGGGAGATTAATTTCTATCTCGGATTGCAAGTAAAACAATCAGCAGACGGATTTTTTATCAACCAATCAAAGTTTTTTAAAACGTTGCTGAAAAAGTTCAAGATGCAGGATTGTCAGACTATTCGAACTCCATCTGATGTGAACTGCAAGATACAACTGGATCCAAAAGGCAAATCCGTTGATCAAACACTATACAGATCGATGATTGGTTCACTGATGTATCTTACTGCATCAAGGCCAGACATTATGTATGCTGTATGTGTGTGTGCAAGATATCAGTCTGATCCGAAAGAGTCGCACCTGGTTGCTGTTAAACGTATTTTCAGATACCTTAAAGGAAAACCGAATCTCGGGTTATGGTATCCTTATGAAGGCAATTTTGAATTATATAGTTATTCTGATAGTGACTTTGGTGGGTGTGCTCTTTACAGGAAATCGACTACTAGTGGATGTCAATTTCTGGGTCCTAGACTTGTTTCTTGGCAATGCAAAAAGCAGACCAACGTTTCTGTATCCACAGCTGAAGCAGAGTATATCGCTGCATCTGCAGAATGTTCTCAAGTTTTGTGGTTACAAAACCAATTGCTTGACTACGGGTTTAACTTTCTCAAAACTCCTATTTACATAGACAATACTGCTGCTATGTTCATTACTGCTAATCCTGTTCAACACTCAAAAACCAAACATATCGAAATTCGATATCACTTTTTAAGAGACAACTCTGAAAAAGGTTTAATAATTATGATTAAAGTTCATACCGACAAACAAATGGCAGATCTTTTCACAAAATCTTTTTTGTCAGGGCGGTTTGAATTCTTAATTCAATCCATAGGATTAATCAACCATGATTAATTCAAATTTTTAAAAAACAAACAAAAATCAGAAAATATAAAAGCCAAAAATAGAATAAGTTGATGTCAAATATTGATTCCTTTGTCTTTCATTTTATTGTTTTGCATTGTGTGTGTGCATGAAAAAGAGAAAAGCAAAAACAAAATATAAAAGCAAAAAGAAAAAGAAAATATCATGTCATAAGAATCTATATTGCAACAAGTGAGAAATGATAGTTACACTAGACATTATTTGTTACAGCATTTTTAATAAAGACTGATGAATGTTAATTGGTGTGCTAGACAGCTCAGGCAATTAGTCTGAAAAAGTAAGTTGATTGTTGACAAATATAAACTCAATGATCTTTGTGTTAAGTTCCATTGCTATACATGTCTAGATATATATCTTTTGATAGATTGCTTGAGATGATAGTTGTGCATGATCGGGTAACGATGCAGTCTATTCAGTGTGATGAACCGCATCGTGAGCTTCTTTGTTGTGGTATCCACAGACCTGAACTCTCAAACGAAGTCTCTTTTGAGCTTCAAGGTGCAGCAAAAGATTCCTAAAGTTGGAACAAAAAGAGTCCCAAATGTGGACCAACACCAAACAAAAATTCCAAAAGGAATTCAGAAGATTCCCAAGGGGAACGATAGGAAATGGAAAATTCCAAAAGGGAATTAAAAAAAAAATCCCAAAGTGGACCAAATCCGAATAGAACCAGATTCCACACTGTTTATGATTGTAAGTGACCAGGTTTTTGTGCAAAATGCATTCAAGTAGTAGTTGATAAGGAAATATGTTGACATATGTATACATGTGGGTCAAATAAGTCATTTTAATCGAACCTTAATCTCTTCATGATACTGAAAAAGTAAGTGTGTCAACTCGAGCTAATTGGTATGTTTTCATATCATCACTCAATCAAACATAAGTCAAATGTCTATTCAAAACACATCGACATCCTTGTTAAACTTAAAAATTTCAAGAAATTTCAAGTTTAGGGGAGAATAAATTGAAGAAGAAAAATATTTGCAAAAAATCCAAAAATATTTTAAATAAGTGTGTTTTGAATGAACAAGATTATGTGGTATGAAAAGCAAAGGTATTGGATGTGTTAAAAACAAACCCAAAGTCTTGTGATGTGTTTTTTTAAGAAATTGCTTCGGGATATAGAAAATTTGGTTGTGCAAAACCTTTTGTACAAGAAAAATGTTAAAAGGGAATTTAATTGAATTAATTTTGTTGCCCTAAAAAGTTGTTGATTAATTAATGTGACAAACCCTAATAAGGATGTCTTGTCTAATTAATATGTCGAGAATGTTTGCAGGTGCAATAAATGCAGTTGAAAAAGTCAACAGACGAGAAAATTTGAGAAAAATTGCTCAAGTGTTGTAGCCGGGCAAAGATATCAGAAACAACTGTTCTGCCGGTTAATGAAGACACTGTTCAGCCGGGTAAAGTTGTGAGTCTGATATGAGCCGGGTGATTGACAAAAAGAAGTGAAGCCGGGTGAAGATATTATGACTACTGTGTGGCCGGGCAATGAACATGTCAAATATCTGCCGGGTGAAGGAGTAAAACCAAACAGGTGTAGATGTTCCTAACCTTTACCCGTCTCTACAGTGGTTTACCCGTCTCTACAGTGATTGACTCGTCAAGTGATTTTTACACATTTTTATGTTGACCCGTCTCATGTTGTGACTTGTCTTAAGAGATTGACCCGTCCCAACAGTGCATGACACGGCTCAACAGTGCATGACCCGTCAAGGCATATTGGGCTTTTAATGTTTACCCGTCCCAATTGTTGACCTGTCACTTAAGTTTGACCTAAATTTTTTCAAGCATATAAAACCCGCCTCTTCACAAACACTTATCATTTTTTCACATTCACTTTCAAGCACAAATCCTCTGCACAAAATCGTTGATTATCAAATTCAATCAATCGTTCTGTAACAAGTTATATTGATTGAATAAGGTATAATTTACATGTTTCGAGCTTGATAAACCTGCAAATCGATTGTTAAAATGAAAACGATGATGAACATTACTTGATCAACTGAATCGACATTTTGATTTTGCTTGTTAAAACTGAAATCGAATGTTGTTTTAGATGTATTTACTGTCGATTATCAACAATCAATCATTAATTTGCATCAAAATCCCTTAAAAATCAACAGAATCAATCAAATTGTCCATAATTGTTAAACCGCCATTGATGAACTGTTGAATGTTCTTAAGTGTTAACTTCAAAAGGATAAAATGTGTGTTAAACATTGACAAATCATTGTTAAAACTGAACTTAACATGTTAAACAACTTCATCATACAAATGTCAATTTTGTGTTCTTAAGTGTTAAACTGTTAAAAAAATGTGAAATGTTATATGATCATTAAAATTCAAGGTTGGTTTAATTAAAATGATGAAAATCAGTTTGTTAGATCAATTTAGGGTTAAAATGATTATGTGAATGTTTTACTTTTATAACTTTTTGATTAAACACTTATGTAAACTTTGAAATTTATGAAGAATCTAACACATTTGTCTTGTTTTTTGTCTTAAAACAGATGGAAAATCTCAAGTTTGAGCCAAAGCACAATTTAGTTGTTTGTTTAGATGAGTCTATTCCAGAGACTAAGGGCTATAGAGATATGATGAGATTTATAAAGAGAACCAAGTATGTTTATGCCATGTGTGCAAAGCCAGTCATATATGCCAGATTGATCAAGAGTTTCTGGAGAACAGCTGAGGTTGTGACTAATGAGGCTGGGGTGATTGCTGTTAGAGGAAACATTACAAGAGAGTTACAGTTGACTGTTTCTGAAGAAGCTATCAGAACAGCTTTGAGAATTGATGATGATGAAGTAGGAGCTAATGATGAGTTGACTGTTGCCGAATGTCAAACGTGTTTTGTTAATATGGGTCATCCTCCCGTATTTCCAAAGTCACAATTTGTTAGAGCAAGGTTGGGGAAGAAGTTATTATGCTATGTTATTCAACAGTGCATGTCAAGAAGGAGTGTCAGTTTTGACAACTTCCCATCTGACATAGCATCTCCTATTGTAGCAATTGCTGAAAACAAACCATTCAATATGTCAAAGTGGATTATGAATGGGTTTGTATTCAATCTGGTGAAGGGAAAGAGGTTCAAGTTTCTCATGTATCCGAGATTCTTGCAACTAATGATCAATGTGGCTTATCCTATCATCAGAACAGAAGGTTATCCTGGAGAAATTTTATATACAGAAGATATGAATGACTTATCCTACAGAAAGATGAGTATAGGGAATGTACCAAGTGTTGATTTGTTTGACTATATGAGGAATATTGCAAATAATGAGGAGGAGATAGGAGTAGTATATTATCACATATCTAATGGAGAGATTGTGAATCCATTAGATCTTGTTGATAAAGAGATTGATGAAGATGAGAGTGAAAGTGGCAATGATGATGAAAGTGATAATAATAACAATGAAAGTAGTGATGATGGTGATGATGATAGTGGAAATGATGGTAATGATAGTGCTGAATCAGTTCCTGAGGAGGCAGAGAATGTTGAGATTGCTGAACCAATGGAGGTTGAGATAGAAAATGTGGAAGTTGATGAAACTGTGGGATTAGAAACAGAAAATGTCGAAGTTATGGAACCAGCTGTGATTGAAGAACCTGTAAAGGTTACTAGTGTTGCAGAAGAAATGGTAGTTGAAGTTCCTAAGCCCATCACAATGCAGTATGTTAGATCTCGAAGATCTAAGGCAGTGGTTGAGTCTATGAGGGTGGAAGAACTAAGTGTGATGGAATGTGTTGATGAGAGACTATTGCAGATTGCTCAGGAAGTAATGACCGATGTAGAGACTATTGCACAGATAGTTGATGACACTGATGCTGGCATTACTGTTTCTGTTCCAGTTGATATACCCACCACATCATCTCCAGCAGCTGAAAACATTGAACAATCTTTGGAGTCTTCACCAAAAATTGTGTCAAGTGTTGATGTTAATGATGATAAAAAGAAAATTGTTGAGTTAGAAGAGATGGTAGCAAAACTCTTGGATGCGAATGCACAGTTGAAGGCATCAAATGATCGAAAGAAGAAAAGGTTAGAAGAGTTTTGGGCCACTCCTAATCAGAATCTTGAAACATTCAAAGCATTGGATGCTGATCATTTGAAGATGAAGGAGGATTATGGAATGTTAAAGTCTGATTATGAAACCTTGAAGGAGGAACATGAAAATTTGAAGTATGATTACAAAGAGTTGAAGGCAGAATGCAATACTCTTGATGCTGAAAAGGAAATGTTGGAGAAATGGTTAGAAGAAACCAGATCGAAGAAGTCAGGGTCCACATCAGATAAAGATTTTTCGGATGAAGTGATGGAAGTGACTGAACCTACTCAAGAAGCAAAAGTGTATTATACTAGAGCGCGTGGTACAAAGAATGTGGGCATAAGGGTTGAATCTCCAATTATTATTCCCGATGAAGCTGCTGAAACTGTCAATCCTGACAAGGCTGAGGGAAAAAAGAAGTTAGATGCAGTGCCGGAGATTAATGGTGAAGATAGTTGTATTAAAAAGGCGAGAATAGAAGAAGTTCAGATTGAGCCGATTCAATTTAGAACTAAGACTGAAATGGCTGAGAAAGCGAAAGAAGATGAGACTGTGAATGAAACTGAGATGGATAAAACAGTTCAGATTGAGCCGATTAAATCTGAATCTGTAGTGGTAGAAGAAGTGCCTGAAGTAGTTGAAATGATTGAGACTATGCCAGAAAATGTGACTGAAGAAGCATTTCAATTTGAGCCGGTTCAAACTGAAACTGCACCAATGATTGAGGCACTAGATGATCTTGATGATATAGATTTCACAGAATCTGAACCAGAAGCTGAGCCTGAACCGAATCCTGATAATGAGATTCCAGCTGACTTGCCTGAACGATTTGCTTATCTTGAAAAGATGACGTACAATCCAGTATATCTGAATGGGCTAACTGTGAGTCAAATCAACGAAGAGTATGAGAAATGTTTCATAGCTCAAGATAAGGCAGCTGCTGATGAGAAAGAGTTTATAGTTGAGATGGGAGAATGGACACCACTTCAAGAAAGTCTTAACATTGATGATTTACCTCCAACAGAGCTTTATCATCAAAATCCAGAAGAAATGACTAGCAGAAACATGCGTGAATGGTTGAGTTCAAGGAACTATCCATACAGAACTTTGAAGAGGTTGAAACATGAATCTCTGAAGAAAATTGTTGTAAGTTTTATGAAAACTGAGAAGATGTATAACCGGATGTTTTATTTGGATTACAACAATCCTCAATACTATGAACTGACCAAGAGATACAAAGTACTCGGACCGAAAGAGATACCGGTGATGGCTTTACCAGAAGATGCGCACAAAAAGAGGAAAGAGTTGATTGACATGTTTCCAAGTGAAGTCAAGTCATACAATGTGCCTATGGATGTACGAGAATCATGGCATAAATCAGCCACAGCAGGTGATATTGTGAGATCACTGCTGAGCAAGGGTCAGTCTGTTGCTGAACTTCTTGATTCCATGATCGTACCGGAAAAATCCAAAAAGGTAAAAATCATTGCATGGAAGTATGACGAGGTGTTTGATGCGTTCTTGATCAAAAGAGTAAATGGTTTATGCGATGTATACCATTACTACTCTAGTATTTTCAAGTTAGAGGTGCAAGATTTGAAAGAATTGCACAGGATGAGATTGATCAATCACACGCATGCTGAGCATGGTGATAAATGCGTAATGCTGCTTGATGCTGGGATAAGCCGGTTACCGAAATACTTAGAGTTTAGAGGTCAACAGGAGGATAGTGCCTATGTTCAATCAAAGAAAACGAGAAAACAAAAGAAGTTGGTGGTGAGTGAGGATATGTACTTAGAAGAGTTTTCTGACGAATACTTTGATAAAGTGACTGATCCAGGGTTAAAAGTGTTTGATGGTTCTCAAGCGACTAAGCCAACACTTAAGTTTTTTTATAATCAGGAAACTTTTGAGTTAAAATTGGTGCGAAACTTGGATGACTGGGATAAGGATATGATCACACTTTTCAGTACGTTTGAGCTGAAGTTGCTACATCCTTCATACATCGAGCATTTGAGAACTTATGATGGAGAAGTGCAAAGATAAACTTGCTGAAGCGGATCGAAAATTGTTCATGGTAATGGTTGAGGTGATTGCAGCTGCATCAGAAAAGATACGTGTAAGGAAGGCATTACTCAATGCTAACCTTGTGAAAGTTGATATACTAGAGATAGAATTTATGCGAGTGACTGCGAAGGATACACTGGAAGTGCAAGTCAAAGGGCGAGAATTACCGTATGAATTTTATGCTAATATTGATTTTGCAGGTTTAACTCTTGATTCTCTGAGACGAATGAATGCCTGTGCTATCCTTACAAACGAGTCAAAGCCAAGACAAGCAAAGATCGCAGAAAAGTTCAAGTCATGCATCGAGGAAGCGTTGAAAGAACAAGAAGAATATAAAGGAAAAGAGTTGCTGGATATTAAAGATGAACCTGAAGATTGGTGAGAGAGATTGAAGCTGAACAAGATGAAAACTGTTTGAAGATTTTGTTGAAGTCCAAAGATAAATCTTAGGGGGAGTACTGTTAGGGTTATTTCCAGTTAAGATTTACTTTGTACTTATTTTATACTTTGTGTATAGTTTAGGGTCTATTTTGTATTTTCCCTAAAAATGTATTTTGTTGCTTAAAAGCATGTAGTGAGAGAGTGTGAGGAGAGAGGCTAGATCACTATTCACGTTAGAGAGAGAACTAAGTGTGTGTGATTTATTTTCTCCTGCATTTGTACTACAAAATCTGCTTTGATCATCAATATACAAAGAGAATTATTAGTAATGAACTGTGCTTATGATTGAACTGTTTTTGTGTATGAATCATTCTGATCATTGAGCGATATCATCGATCTAATTGAACCTATCATGTTTTATGTGTAAAAACTGTCGATTATCAACAATCAATCATGAATTTGCATCAAAATGCTTAAAATCAACTAAATCAACTCAAATTTGCTTATAAATGTCGAACCGCCATTGATGACCTGTTGAAAGTTCTTAAGTATTAACTTCAAAATGATAAAATGTGTGTTAAAACTGACAAGTCATTGTTAAAACTGAGCTTAAACATGTTAAACAACTTCATTTTACAAATTTCAGATTTATGTTCTTAAGTGAATAACCTGTTAAGTGTAATATGTTGTATGATCATTGATTCACAAAGGTTTTTATTAAACAAAATGATGAAAATCAGATTGTTAGATCAACTTAGGTGCTAAGATGATTATGTGATTGTTTTTACATTATAACTTCTTGTTCAAACACTTATGTAAATTTGAAATTTATTAATGATGAATCTAACTCATATGTCTTGTTGTTGTTTTAAACAGATGGAGAATTTGAAGTTTGAGCCTAAGCACAATCTAGTTGCTTGTCTGGATGAAACTATACCAGAAACATAGGGGTATAGAGATATGATGAGATTTATCAAGAGAACCAAGTATGTCTATGCTATGTGTGCGAAGCCTGTGATCTATGCTAGACTGATCAAAAGTTTTTGGAGAACAGCTGAGGTTGTGACTGATGAGGCTGGAGTGTCTGTTGTTAGAGGTAATATCACCAGAGATTTAGTGTTGACTGTTTCTGAAGAAGCTATCAGAACAACATTGAGGATTGATGATGATGAGATAGGAGCAAATGATGAGCTAACAGTTGCTGAATGTCAAGTGTGTTTTGTGAATATGGGTCATCCTCTCGTATTTCCAAAGTCACAGTTTGTTAGAGCTAGATTGGGGAAGAAATGGAAGCTGCTATGTTATGTGATTCAGCAGTGCATGTCCAGAAGGAGTGCTGGTTTTGACAATTTTCCTTCTGACATTGCATCCCCCATCGTAGCTATTGCAGAGAACAAACCGTTCAATATGTCGAAATGGATTATGAATGGGTTTGTATTCAATCTAGTAAAGGGCAAAAGGTTCAAGTTTCTCATGTATCCGAGATTCTTGCAACTGATGATCAATGTGGCTTACCCTATCATCAGAGAAGAAGGATTTGCTAGAGGAATTTTATACACATGAGTATAGGAAGTGTTGCAAGTGTTGAGTTATTTGACTATATGCGGGATATAGCAAATAATGTAGAGGATATTGAGATAGTATACCATCACATATCACATGGAGAGATTGTGAATCCACAGGACCTAGTTGATGAGGTGCCTGATAATTTATTGGATGATGATGAGTATTTTGCTCGACATCCAGAAGAAGAAAATGAGTCTGAGAATGATGAGAATAAAGAAGAAGAAGAAGAAGAAGAAGGTGGTGATAGTGAAAGAGAGGATGATAGTGATGATGATAGTGGGAATGACGGTGTTGATGATATTATAGAAGAAGAAGATGCTGAATCATTTCCTGAGGAGGCCGAAACTGTTGAAACAGAACCACTGGTGATTGAAGAACCTGTTGAGGTTGTTAGTATTGCAGAAGAAGTTGTTGTTGAAGCTCCTAGGGATATTACAGTTCAATATACTAGATCTCGAAGATCTAAAACTGTAATTGAGCCTATGTTGATTAAGGAGCCAAGTGTGTTAGAATGTGTAGATGTGCCTGAACAGATAGTGGACATCGTACAAATTGCTAAAGAAGTTGAAGCAGAAGTAGAGTTTGTGGAACAGACAGACGATGAAACTGATGCTTGTGTAAGTTTTCCTGTTACTACTGACATTGCCACATCCCCCAAAGCTGCTGAAAACATTGAACAATCTTTGGAGTCTTCACCAAAAGTTGATTCAAGTGTTAATGTGAATGAAGATAAAGTGAAAATTGCTGAGTTAGAAGAGATGGTAGCAAAACTCTTGGATGCTAATGCACAGTTGAAAGCATCTAATGAAAGAAAGAAGAAGAGATTAGAAGAGTTTTGGGCCACTCATAATCAGAATCTTGAAACATTCAAAGCATTAGATGCTGATCATGTGAAGTTGAAGGCTGATTATGAAAAGTTGAAGGATGAGCATGAAAATTTGAAGATGACTTTAAAGAGTTAAATGCGGAATGCAATACTCTTGATGCTGAGAAGGAGATGTTGGAAAAATGGTTAGAAGAAACCAGATCAAAGAAGTCTGGTTCTACATCAGATAAAGATTTTTCGGATGATGTAATGGAAGTGGCTGAGCCTTCTCAAGAAGTCAAAGTTTATTATACTAGAGCACGTGGTACGAAGAATGTGGGCATAAGGATTGAGTCACCAATTACTATTCCCGATGAAGCTGCTGATTCTGTCAATCCTGACAAAGCTGAGGGAGAAAGAAAGTTAGATGCTGTGCCTGAGATTACTGGTGAAGAAGGTTGTACTAAAAAGGCAAGAATGGAAGAAACAGTTCAGATTGTGCCGATTCAATCTGAATCTGCAACTGAAACTGAGGTGGCTGAAATGGCGAAGGTGGATGAAACTGTGAAAGAAGCTGAAACTGATAAAACAGTTCAGATTGAGCCGATTCAATCTGAATCTGTAGTGGTAATTGAAGTGCCTGAAGTGGTTGAAGTTGTGCCAGAAACTGTGACTGAAAAAGCATTTCAGTTTGAGCCGGTTCAACCTGAAACTGCACCAATGATTGAGGCACTTGATGATCTGGATGATATAGATTTCACAGAGTCTGAACCTGAGGTTGAGCCTGAAGCTAATCCTGAAGATGAGATACCAGCTGATTTGTCTGAACGTTTTGCTTATCTTGAAAGAATGAAGTATAATCCAGTATATCTGAATGGGCTAACAATGAGTCAAATCAATTAAGAATATGAGAAGTGTTTGACTGCACAAGATAAGGCAACTTCTGATGAAAAAGAGTTTGTTGTTGAGATGGGTGAGATGGGTGAGCTTTATCATCAGAATCCAGAAGAAATGTCTAGCAGAAACATGCGAGAATGGTTGAGTTCGAGGAACTATCCATATAGAACATTGAAGAAACTGAAACATGAATCGCTGAAGAAGATTGTAGTAAGTTTTATGAAGACTGAGAAGATGTACAATCGAATGTTTTATCTGGATTACAACAACCCGCAATACTATGAGCTGACTAAGAGATACAAAGTGCTCGAACCCAAAGAAATAACTATGATGGCTTTACCAGAGGATGCGCACAAAAAGAGAAAGGAGTTGATTGATATGTTTCCAAGTGAAGTCAAGTCATACAATATTCCTATGGACATACGAGAATTATGGCATAAATCTGCCACAGCAGGAGATGTGGTTAAATCTCTGCTGAGTAAAGGACAGTCCGTTGCTGAACTGCTTGATTCTATGATCGTACCGAAAAAGTCCAAGAAGGTGAAAATCATTGCATGGAAATATGACGAAGTGTTTGATGCATTTTTTATCAAAAGAGTTAATGGTTTATACGATGTTTACCATTATTACTCTAGTATTTTCAAATTGGAAGTGCAAGATTTGAAGGAGTTGCACAAGCTAAGATTGATCAATCACACGCATGCTGAAGTGCAAGTCAAAGGGCGAGAATTGCCATATGAATTTTATGCTAATATTGATTTTGCAGGTTTGACTCTTGATTCTCTGAGACGCATGAATGACTGTGCCATCCTTACAAATGAATCAAAGCCAAGACAAGCAAAGATCGCTGAAAAGTTCAAGTCATGCATCGAGGAAGCACTAAAAGAACAAGAAGAATACAAGGGAAAACAGTTGCTAGATGTTAAAGATGAACCAGAAGAATGGTGAGAGATTGGAGCTGGAAAAAAAAAATAAAAGATGAAAACTGTTGAAGATTTTTGAAGTCCAAAGATAAATCTTAGGGAGAGTACTGTTCGGGCTATTTCCGTTTAAGATTTACTTTGTACTTGTTTTATACATTTTGTATAGTTTAGGGTTTATTTTGTTATTTTCCCTAAATGTATTGTTGCATAAAACATGTAGTAAGAGAATGTTAGTGAGAGAGTCTAGATCACATATTCACGTTAGAGAGAGAACTAAGTGTGTGTGTGATTACATTCTCCTGCATTTTATACTACAATATTTGCTTTGATCATCAATACAAAGAGAATTATTTAATAATGAATTGTGTTGCTGATTGAACTGTTTGTTTGTACTTATCATTCTGATCATTTGAGCGATATTGATCCAATTGAACCTATCAATATGCACATTAGCACCTTGAAAAGCACGTTAGTATAATATAGGACACCTTACAACTCCTAACAACACCGAACAAAACCTTAAAACTCCATAATAAACCTAATGAATTTGTCCAAGTCCTTTGAACATCGTACAACAACTCAGGACATGTTACGACTCAGTATGCGACATTAGCAACATGAAAAGCACGTTAGAATAATTAAGGACGCATTACAACTCCTAAGAACATCTTACATCACCGTACGAAATTTTAAAACTCCATAATACACCTAATTAATTCGTCCGAGTCCTTAGAACGTCGTACGAAAACTTAAGACATCTTACGACTCTTTATGCCATATTAGCACTTTGAAAAGCACGTTAGTATAATGTTGGACTCTTGACAACTCCTAACAACACGGTACAACACCGTACGAAATTATAAAACTCCAAAAAAACCTAATGAATTCCTCCGAGTCATTTAAACATCGTACGAAAACTTAGAATATCTTACGACTCTTTATGTCACATTAGCACCTTGAAAAGCAGGTTGGTAAAAAGTACGAAACCTCACAAATCCTAACAACACATTATAATACCGTACGTAAAATAAAAATACTCCATAATAAACCTAATGAATTCATCCGAGTCCTTTGAACATAGTACGACAACTTAGGACATCTTACGGCTCTGTATGCACATTAGCACCTTGAAAAGCATGTTTGTATAATATAGGACACCTTACAACTCCTAACAACACCGAACAAAACCTTAAAACTCCATAATAAACCTAATGAATTTGTCAAAGTCCTTTGAACATCGTACGACAACTCAGGACATGTTACGACTCAGTATGCGACATTAGCAACATGAAAAGCACGTTAGAATAATTAAGGAAGCATTACAACTCCTAAGAAAATCTTACATCACCGTACGAAACTTTAAAACTCCATAATACACCTAATGAATTCGTCCGAGTCCTTTGAACGTCATACGCCAACTTAAGACATCTTACGACTCTTTATGCCATATTAGCACTTTGAAAAGCATGTTAGTATAATGTTGGAATCTTTAAAACTCCTAACAACACCGTACGAAATTATAAAACTCCAAAAAAAACCTAATGAATTCCTCCGAGTCATTTAAACATCGTACGAAAACTTAGAATATCTTACGACTCTGTTTGTCACATTAGCACCTTGATAAGCATGTTGGTAAAAAGTACGAAACCTCACAAATCCTAACAGCACATTATAATACCGTACGTAAAATAAAAATTCTCCATAATAAACCTAATGAATTCATCTGAGTCATTTGAACATCGTACGACAACTTAGGACATCTTACGGCTCTATATGCACATTAGCACCTTGAAAAGCACGTTAGTATAATATAGGACACCTTACAACTCCTAACAACACTGAACAAAACCTTAAAACTCCATAATAAACCTAATGAATTTGTCCAAGTCCTTTGAACATCGTACGACAACTCAGGACATGTTACGACTCAGTATGCGACATTAGCAACATGAAAAGCACGTTAGAATAATTAAGGACGCATTACAACTCCTAAGAACATCTTACATCATCGTACGAAATTTTAAAACTCCATAATACACCTAATTAATTCGTCTGAGTCCTTTGAACGTCGTACGGCAACTTAAGACATCTTACGACTCTTTATGCCATATTAGCACTTTGAAAAGCACGTTAGTATAATGTTGGACTCTTGACAACTCCTAACAACACGTTACAACACCGTACGAAATTATAAAACTCCAAAAAAACCTAATGAATTCCTCCGAGTCATTTAAACATCGTACGAAAACTTAGAATATCTTACGACTCTGTATGTCACATTAGCACCTTGAAAAGCAGGGTGGTAAAAAGTACGAAACCTCACAAATCCTAACAACACATTATAATACCGTACGTAAAATAAAAATACTCCATAATAAACCTAATGAATTCATCCGAGTCCTTTGAACATAGTACGACAACTTAGGACATCTTACGGCTCTGTATGCACATTAGCACCTTGAAAAGCATGTTTGTATAATATAGGACACCTTACAACTCCTAACAACACCGAACAAAACCTTAAAACTCCATAATAAACCTAATGAATTTGTCAAAGTCCTTTGAACATCGTACGACAACTCAGGACATGTTACGACTCAGTATGCGACATTAGCAACATGAAAAGCACGTTAGAATAATTAAGGAAGCATTACAACTCCTAAGAAAATCTTACATCACCGTACGAAACTTTAAAACTCCATAATACACCTAATGAATTCGTCCGAGTCCTTTGAACGTCATACGCCAACTTAAGACATCTTACGACTCTTTATGCCATATTAGCACTTTGAAAAGCATGTTAGTATAATGTTGGAATCTTTAAAACTCCTAACAACACCGTACGAAATTATAAAACTCCAAAAAAAACCTAATGAATTCCTCCGAGTCATTTAAACATCGTACGAAAACTTAGAATATCTTACGACTCTGTTTGTCACATTAGCACCTTGATAAGCATGTTGGTAAAAAGTACGAAACCTCACATATCCTAACAGCACATTATAATACCGTACGTAAAATAAAAATTCTCCATAATAAACCTAATGAATTCATCCGAGTCATTTGAACATCGTACGACAACTTAGGACATCTTACGGCTCTATATGCACATTAGCACCTTGAAAAGCACGTTAGTATAATATAGGACACCTTACAACTCCTAACAACACTGAACAAAACCTTAAAACTCCATAATAAACCTAATGAATTTGTCCAAGTCCTTTGAACATCGTACGACAACTCAGGACATGTTACGACTCAGTATGCGACATTAGCAACATGAAAAGCACGTTAGAATAATTAAGGACGCATTACAACTCCTAAGAACATCTTACATCATCGTACGAAATTTTAAAACTCCATAATACACCTAATTAATTCGTCTGAGTCCTTTGAACGTCGTACGGCAACTTAAGACATCTTACGACTCTTTATGCCATATTAGCACTTTGAAAAGCACGTTAGTATAATGTTGGACTCTTGACAACTCCTAACAACACGTTACAACACCGTACGAAATTATAAAACTCCAAAAAAACCTAATGAATTCCTCCGAGTCATTTAAACATCGTACGAAAACTTAGAATATCTTACGACTCTGTATGTCACATTAGCACCTTGAAAAGCAGGGTGGTAAAAAGTACGAAACCTCACAAATCCTAACAACACATTATAATACCGTACGTAAAATAAAAATACTCCATAATAAACCTAATGAATTCATCCGAGTCCTTTGAACATAGTACGACAACTTAGGACATCTTACGGCTCTGTATGCACATTAGCACCTTGAAAAGCATGTTTGTATAATATAGGACACCTTACAACTCCTAACAACACCGAACAAAACCTTAAAACTCCATAATAAACCTAATGAATTTGTCAAAGTCCTTTGAACATCGTACGACAACTCAGGACATGTTACGACTCAGTATGCGACATTAGCAACATGAAAAGCACGTTAGAATAATTAAGGAAGCATTACAACTCCTAAGAAAATCTTACATCACCGTACGAAACTTTAAAACTCCATAATACACCTAATGAATTCGTCCGAGTCCTTTGAACGTCATACGCCAACTTAAGACATCTTACGACTCTTTATGCCATATTAGCACTTTGAAAAGCATGTTAGTATAATGTTGGAATCTTTAAAACTCCTAACAACACCGTACGAAATTATAAAACTCCAAAAAAAACCTAATGAATTCCTCCGAGTCATTTAAACATCGTACGAAAACTTAGAATATCTTACGACTCTGTTTGTCACATTAGCACCTTGATAAGCATGTTGGTAAAAAGTACGAAACCTCACATATCCTAACAGCACATTATAATACCGTACGTAAAATAAAAATTCTCCATAATAAACCTAATGAATTCATCCGAGTCATTTGAACATCGTACGACAACTTAGGACATCTTACGGCTCTATATGCACATTAGCACCTTGAAAAGCACGTTAGTATAATATAGGACACCTTACAACTCCTAACAACACTGAACAAAACCTTAAAACTCCATAATAAACCTAATGAATTTGTCCAAGTCCTTTGAACATCGTACGACAACTCAGGACATGTTACGACTCAGTATGCGACATTAGCAACATGAAAAGCACGTTAGAATAATTAAGGACGCATTACAACTCCTAAGAACATCTTACATCATCGTACGAAATTTTAAAACTCCATAATACACCTAATTAATTCGTCTGAGTCCTTTGAACGTCGTACGGCAACTTAAGACATCTTACGACTCTTTATGCCATATTAGCACTTTGAAAAGCACGTTAGTATAATGTTGGACTCTTGACAACTCCTAACAACACGTTACAACACCGTACGAAATTATAAAACTCCAAAAAAACCTAATGAATTCCTCCGAGTCATTTAAACATCGTACGAAAACTTAGAATATCTTACGACTCTGTATGTCACATTAGCACCTTGAAAAGCAGGGTGGTAAAAAGTACGAAACCTCACAAATCCTAACAACACATTATAATACCGTACGTAAAATAAAAATACTCCATAATAAACCTAATGAATTCATCCGAGTCCTTTGAACATTGTACGACAACTTAGGACATCTTACGGCTCTGTATGCACATTAGCACCTTGAAAAGCACGTTTGTATAATATAGGACACCTTACAACTCCTAACAACACCGAACAAAACCTTAAAACTCCATAATAAACCTAATGAATTTGTCAAAGTCCTTTGAACATCGTACGACAACTCAGGACATGTTACGACTCAGTATGCGACATTAGCAACATAAAAAGCACGTTAGAATAATTAAGGAAGCATTACAACTCCTAAGAAAATCTTACATCACCATACGAAACTTTAAAACTCCATAATACACCTAATGAATTCGTCCGAGTCCTTTGAACGTCATACGCCAACTTAAGACATCTTACAACTCTTTATGCCATATTAGCACTTTGAAAAACATGTTAGTATAATGTTGGAATCTTTAAAACTCCTAACAACACCGTACGAAATTATAAAACTCCAAAAAAAACCTAATGAATTCCTCCGAGTCATTTAAACATCGTACGAAAACTTAGAATATCTTACGACTCTGTATGTCACATTAGCACCTTGATAAGCATGTTGGTAAAAAGTACGAAACCTCACAAATCCTAACAGCACATTATAATACCGTACGTAAAATAAAAATACTCCATAATAAACCTAATGAATTCATCCGAGTCCTTTGAACATTGTACGACAACTTAGGACATCTTACGGCTCTGTATGCACATTAGCACCTTGAAAAGCACGTTTGTATAATATAGGACACCTTACAACTCCTAACAACACCGAACAAAACCTTAAAACTCCATAATAAACCTAATGAATTTGTCAAAGTCCTTTGAACATCGTACGACAACTCAGGACATGTTACGACTCAGTATGCGACATTAGCAACATAAAAAGCACGTTAGAATAATTAAGGAAGCATTACAACTCCTAAGAAAATCTTACATCACCATACGAAACTTTAAAACTCCATAATACACCTAATGAATTCGTCCGAGTCCTTTGAACGTCATACGCCAACTTAAGACATCTTACAACTCTTTATGCCATATTAGCACTTTGAAAAACATGTTAGTATAATGTTGGAATCTTTAAAACTCCTAACAACACCGTACGAAATTATAAAACTCCAAAAAAAACCTAATGAATTCCTCCGAGTCATTTAAACATCGTACGAAAACTTAGAATATCTTACGACTCTGTATGTCACATTAGCACCTTGATAAGCATGTTGGTAAAAAGTACGAAACCTCACAAATCCTAACAGCACATTATAATACCGTACGTAAAATAAAAATACTCCATAATAAACCTAATGAATTCATCCGAGTCATTTGAACATCGTACGACAACTTAGGACATCTTACGGCTCTTTATGCACATTAGCACCTTGAAAAGCACGTTAGTATAATATAGGACACCTTACAACTCCTAACAACACCGAACAAAACCTTAAAACTCCATAATAAAACTAATGAATTTGTCCAAGTCCTTTGAACATCGTACGACAACTCAGGAAATGTTACGACTCAGTATGCGACATTAGCAACATGAAAAGCACGTTAGAATAATTAAGGATGCATTACAACTCCTAAGAACATCTTACATCACCGTACGAAATTTTAAAACTCCATAATACACCTAATTAATTCGTCCGAGTCCTTTGAACGTCGTACGGCAACTTAAGACATCTTACGACCCTTTATGCCATATTAGCACTTTGAAAAGCACGTTAGTATAATGTTGGACTCTTGACAACTCCTAACAACACGTTACAACACCGTACGAAATTATAAAACTCCAAAAAAACCTAATGAATTCCTCCGAGTCATTTAAACATCGTACGACAACTTAGGAATTCTTACGGCTCTGTATGCACATTAGCACCTTGAAAAGCACGTTTGTATAATATAGGACACCTTACAACTCCTAACAACACCGAACAAAACCTTAAAACTCCCTAATAAACCTAATGAATTTGTCAAAGTCCTTTGAACATCGTACGACAACTCAGGACATGTTACGACTCAGTATGCGACATTAGCAACATGAAAAGCACGTTAGAATAATTAAGGAAGCATTACAACTCCTAAGAAAATCTTACATCACCGTACGAAACTTTAAAACTCCATAATACACCTAATGAATTCGTCCGAGTCCTTTGAACGTCATACGCCAACTTAAGACATCTTACGACTCTTTATGTCATATTAGCACTTTGAAAAACATGTTAGTATAATGTTGGAATCTTTAAAACTCCTAACAACACCGTACGAAATTATAAAACTCCAAAAAAAACCTAATGAATTCCTCCGAGTCATTTAAACATCGTACGAAAACTTAGAATATCTTTCGACTCTGTATGTCACATTAGCACCTTGATAAGCATGTTGGTAAAAAGTACGAAACCTCACAAATCCTAACAGCACATTATAATACCGTACGTAAAATAAAAATACTCCATAATAAACCTAATGAATTCATCCGAGTCATTTGAACATCGTACGACAACTTAGGACATCTTACGGCTCTTTATGCACATTAGCACCTTGAAAAGCACGTTAGTATAATATAGGACACCTTACAACTCCTAACAACACCGAACAAAACCTTAAAACTCCATATAAACCTAATGAATTTGTCAAAGTCCTTTGAACATCGTACGACAACTCAGGACATGTTACGACTCAGTATGCGACATTAGCAACATGAAAAGCACGTTAGAATAATTAAGGAAGCATTACAACTCCTAAGAAAATCTAACATCACCGTACGAAACTTTAAAACTCCATAATACACCTAATGAATTCGTCCGAGTCCTTTGAACGTCATACGCCAACTTAAGACATCTTACGACTCTTTATGCCATATTAGCACTTTGAAAAACATGTTAGTATAATGTTGGAATCTTTAAAACTCCTAACAACACCGTACGAAATTATAAAACTCCAAAAAAAACCTAATGAATTCCTCCGAGTCATTTAAACATCGTACGAAAACTTAGAATATCTTACGACTCTGTATGTCACATTAGCACCTTGATAAGCATGTTGGTAAAAAGTACGAAACCTCACAAATCCTAACAGCACATTATAATACCGTACGTAAAATAAAAATACTCCATAATAAACCTAATGAATTCATCCGAGTCATTTGAACATCGTACGACAACTTAGGACATCTTACGGCTCTTTATGCACATTAGCACCTTGAAAAGCACGTTAGTATAATATAGGACACCTTACAACTCCTAACAACACCGAACAAAACCTTAAAACTCCATAATAAACCTAATGAATTTGTCAAAGTCCTTTGAACATCGTACGACAACTCAGGACATGTTACGACTCAGTATGCGACATTAGCAACATGAAAAGCATGTTAGAATAAGTAAGGAAGCATTACAACTCCTAAGAACATCTTACATCATCGTACGAAATTTTAAAACTCCATAATACACCTAATGAATTCGTCCGAGTCCTTTGAACGTCATACGCCAACTTAAGACATCTTACGACTCTTTATGCCATATTAGCACCTTGAAAAGCATGTTAGTATAATGTTGGTGTCACATTCGGCCCCTCATACCATCAATATTGTCCGCTTTGCTACATTAGGGTTCACGGATTTGCTTTTGGTTGCCCGGGTGAAACCTTCCCAGGATGGTCACCCATCCTGAGATTGTTGTCATCCACTGCTGATGTTTCTTCATCTTTGGGTCAATTTTTTTTTACTATAAATTGCACTGCTGATGTGTCTTCCATTTATGCATTCACATAATTATAACAAACAGTAGCACTACAAGGCTATCTACGTGACTTGATTTGGCGTCATGATTAGTTAACTTGGACTAAGTAAGCTTTAGATCACAGTAGTAGAATCTTCCCTGCTAGTGAGACTTGAAGTAAATATGCACTTCCTAGCTTTACACATTAATCGCGATATTATACTTAATGTATGCTTGATCACAATTCCTGTTGATTTATTATGTTGTTGGAAACTCAAAGCGGTTTTGATAGGTTCAATTGGGTCGATATCGCTCAAATGATCAGAATGATAAGTACAAACAAACTGTTCAATCAGCAACACAATTCATTACTTAATAATTCTCTTTGTATTGATGATCAAAGCAAATATTGTAGTACAAAATGCAGGAGAATGTAATCACACACACTTAGTTCTCTCTCTAACGTGAATATGTAATCTAGACTCTCTCTCACATTCTCTTACTACATGCTTTATGCAACAATACATTTAGGGAAAATAACAAAATAAACCCTAAACTATACAAAATGTATAAAACAAAGTATAAAGTAAATCTTAAACTGGAAATAGCCTTAACAGTACTCCCCCTATGATTTATCTTTGGACTTCAAAAATCTTCAAACAGTTTTCATCTTTTGCTTTTTCAGTTCCAATCTCACACCAATCTTCTGTCTCTTCTTTAACATCTAGCAACTGCTTTCCCTTGTATTCTTCTTGTTCTTTTAGTGCTTCCTCGATGCATGACTTGAACTTTTCAGCGATCTTTGCTTGTCTTGGCTTTGATTCATTTGTAAGGATGGTACAGTCATTCATGCGTCTCAGAGAATCAAGAGTTAAACCTGCAAAATCAATATTAGCATAAAATTCATATGGCAATTCTCACCCTTTGACTTGCACTTCTAGTGTACCCTTCGCAGTCACACGCATAAACTCAATCTCTGGAATATCCACCTTCACAAGGTTAGCATTGAGTAATGCATTCCTTAGACGAATTTTCTCTGACGCAGCTGCAATCACCTCGATCATCACCATAAACAAATTTCGATCAGCTTCAGCAACTTTATCTTTGCACTTCTCCATTCTGTAACTTCGCAAATGATCGATATAAGATGGATGTAGCAGCTTCAGCTCGAACGTCTAAATAAGGTGATCATGTCCTTATCCCAATCATCCAAATTTCGTACCAATTTCAACTCAAAAGTTTCCTGTTTGTAGAAAAACTTCAGAATTGGTTTTGTCGCTTGTGTACCATCGATCACTTTCAACCCTGGATCTGTCACTTTATCGAAGTATTCATCAGAAAACTCTTCTAAATACATGTCACGCACCACCAGCTTCTTTTGTTTTCTCTTTTTCTTCGACTGAACATAAGCACTATCTTCTTGTTGTCCTCTAAACTCCAAGTACTTCGGTAAACGGCTTATCCCAGCATCAAGTAGCATCGCACATTTGTCACCACGCTCAGCATGCGTGTAATAATGGTAAACATCGCATAAACCATTAACTCTTTTGATCAAAAATGCATCAAAAACTTCGACATATTTCCATGCAATGATTTTCACCTTCTAGGACTTTTCCGGTACGATCATAGAATCAAGCAGTTCAGCAACGGACTGTCCTTTGCTCAGCAGAGATCTAACCACATCTCCTGCTGTGGCAGATTTATGCCATGATTCTCGTACGTCCATAGGAATATTGTATGACTTGACCTCACTTGGAAACATATCAATCATCTCTTGTCTCTTTTTATGCGCATCTTCTGGTAAAGCCATCACCGTTATTTCTTTGGGTTCGAGCACTTTGTATCTCTTAGTCAGCTCATAGTATTGCGGGTTGTTGTAATCCAGATAAAACATCCGATTGTACATCTTCTCAGTCTTCATAAAACTTACTACAATCTTCTTCAGCGATTCATGTTTCAGTTTCTTCAATGTTCTATATGGATAGTTCCTCGAACTCAACCATTCTCGCATGTTTCTGCTAGACATTTCTTCTGGATTTTGATGATAAAGCTCTGTTGGAGGTAAATCATCAATATTCAGACTTTCTTGGAGTGGTGTCCATTCACCCATCTCAACAACAAACTCCTTTTCATCGGCAGTTGCCTTATCTTGTGCAGTCAAACACTTCTCATATTCTTCATTGATTTGACTCACAGTCAGCCCATTCAGATATACTTCATTCTTTCAAGATAAGCAAAACGTTCAGGCAAATCAGCTGGTATCTCATCTTCAGGATTAGCTTCAGGCTCAACCTCCGGTTCAGACTATGTGAAATCTATATCATCCAGATCATCAAGTGCCTCAATTATTGGTGCAGTTTCAGTTTGAACCGGCTCAAACTGAAATGCTTCTTCAATCACAGTTTCTAGCGCATTCTCAACAACTTCAACCACTTCAGGCACTTCAGTTATCACTACAGTTTCAGATTGAATCGGCTCAATCTGAACTGTTTTATCAGTTTCAGCTTCTTTCACAGATTCATCCACCTTCGCCATTTCAGCCACCTCAGTTTCAGTCACAGATTCAGATTGAATCGGCTCAATCTGAACTGTTTCTTCCATTCTTGCCTTTTTAGTACAACCTTCTTCACCAGTAATCTCAGGCACAGCATCTAACTTTCTTTTTCCCTTAGCTTTGTCAGGATTGACAGAATCAGCAGCTTCATCGGGAATAGTAATTGGTGACTCAATCCTTATGCCCACAATCTTCGTACCACGTGCTCTAGTATAATAAACTTTGACTTCTTGAGTAGGCTCAGCCACTTCCATTACATCATCCGAGAAATCTTTATCTGATGTAGAACCAGACTTCTTTAATCTGGTTTCTTCTAACCATTTTTCCAACATCTCCTTCTCAGCATCAAGAGTAATGCATTCTGCATTTAACTCTTTAAAGTCATCTTTCAACTTTTCATGCTCATCCTTCAACTTTTCATAATCAGCTTTCAACTTCACATGATCAGCATCTAATGCTTTGAATGTTTCAAGATTCTGATTATGAGTGGCCCAAAACTCGTCTAATCTCTTCTTCTTTCTTTCATTAGATGCTTTCAACTGTTCATTAGCATCCAAGAGTTTTGCTACCATCTCTTCTAACTCAGCAATTTTCTCTTTATCTTCATTCACATTAACACTTGAATCAACTTTTGGTGAAGACTCCAAAGGTTGTTCAATGTTTTCAGCAGCTTTGAGGGATGTGGCAATATCAGTAGTAACAGGAACACTTACACCAGCATTAGTTTCATCGTCTGTCTGTGCCACAAACTCTACTTCTGCTTCAACTTCTTTAGCAATCTATACAATGTCTACCATCTGTTCAGGCACATCTACACATTCTAACACACTTGGCTCCTCGATTAACATAGGCTTAATTACAGTTTTAGATCTTCGAGATCTAGTATATAGAACTGTAATATTCCTAGGAGCATTAATAACAACTTCTTCAGCCACACTAACAACCTCAACAGGTTCTTCATTCACCAATGGTTCTGTTTCAACAGTTTCGACCTCCTCAGGAACTGATTCAGCACTTTCTTCATCCATACTATCCTCATTTTCACCATTACCATCATCACCATTATCATCATTACTATCATCATCATTACCATCATCACTATCATCTTCTTCTTCATTCTCATTGTTGGACCTGAATTGTAGTCTAATATTATCAACACAGTCAAAGTCAACAAAAGTCAATGTCTGGTCAAAGTCAACGTAAAAAGTCAAATGGCGCATTACAGACGAAGAACCGAGTCAAGACGTTGAAGTTATTTTATGTCTGGGATCGTTAATGTAATAAATATATTTTGTGTCAACAAAATATATTTAATCTAGTTTTAGACATGTTTTAGCCTTTTAACTTGTTATTTTCTAATTAGTCTAAGTGTAGGGACTATTAGTGTAATTAGCATGTTAAGCACTCACTATAAATAGTAAGTGCAATTAGGGTTTTGGTGGGCTTGAATGAGCTAGTGAATTGGGGGTTTCCATATAAAGAACATTTTATGCAATTCCATATTGATCAAATCTGAGTTTATTGAGTGTTCTTCAAGTGTTTATCCAAGTTCATACAATATTTTGTCACTTTGATCCAAAATCTTCACAAATTACTGATTCATTACTGTTATTGGGACCAACAATTGGTATCAGAGCCTAAGAGAGATCCAATTCAGTCATATTTTTGAAGATTTGTTACTGATTATTGAAGATTTGTGAAGAATTGTAGAGTGAGAAAGTAGATCTGGTGGTTTTTAGAGAGAGAAACCAGATCTAGTTTTTGAAAGTTCATCAGAAACTTCAGATCTACAACAATCTGTTGTAGATCTAGTCTTGTGTTGATCATATTTCACATTCCTATCCATTTTTACATAAGAAATTTGAAGAAAATTTCCAGATCTAAGGATTTTCTCTCACACACAGTGTGTGTGTGTTCTTGGTGTTCTTCAAATCTTCAAATCTGCAAGACCAGCGAATCTAGTTAATATCTGAACGAAAGTTCAAAATTTTTGAGCGAATCTAAATCAAGCATTTGCATAGATTCGCTCATTGTTCTTAGCGAACCTATAAGTTCGCCCGACACTTTGAAGGCAGCGAATCTATAGGTTCTTGCACACTACCTTGCGAAAACATCAGATCTGAGCGAATCTACCTTTTTGTTGACATTTGTTGTCATACTTCCTGCACTTAACCCAAACCCGTACCATATAATAACCAACCAAAACCAAAACAAAAAACCATAACCCAAACCCATTTTAGATCTACTACTCTAAACCATAACCAAACCTCCATTTTGTTCTATATCTTAACCATACCCACAAAACCAAACCAACAACCATAACCAAATCTTTACTAGATCTGTGATTTAATTTAAAAAAAAAAAAAATCAAAACTCAAAACCAGATCTCAAAAACCCTACACGAATTTTCAACCTTAACCATAGACCCACCCGGTTTATACCATAACCAAAACCCACCCGGTTTATACCATTTCAGATATGCACATCAAAACCAAACCAAACAAACAAATCTACAAACCATTTCATTAGCCAATGCCAACCACCGAGACCAACAATGCTCTTAACAACACCTTGTAAACTAACAAGAATCGATTTTGTTCGGGTGTTTCCGGTGACGACAACTTCTGTATGACGAGGTAAAACAGTCAACTCTTCTTCACTACTAACACCACCGCTCTGAAACTGAACAGAAGTACAAAAGATCTGTATGTGTTTTGTTTTTGAGCGGATATGTTGAAACGAGAACTAACAAGCAGATCGAGTTCTTGTTGATTTAGTGTGTCGTGTTTCGAAGTAGAAAGAAGAAAAAGAAGTTGTGCTGGTTGCTGTGTGTTGTTGATTAACCGTCAAAACAAAGAAAGCAGAAAAAGAAAGAGCAAAAGAGAAGAGAGTATGCTCGTGTTTGTGTTTGTTTCGAACAAGAGAGGGCAACAGCAGCTGCAGATCGAGTTTAACAAAAGTATTGAGTTGTGATGTTGTTGTTGTCAGTTTAAGCAAAGCAACAGGAAAGGAGAAAGAGAAAAACAACACTGTCAACGGCTATAAACAGCATATCGATCTTGTTGTGGTGTTGTTGTTGTTGTGTGATAATCAAACAAGAAAGAAGAGAGTTTGAAGTGAGAGAGTGTTCTTGTGTGTGTTGGAGAAAGAAGAGATGATAGATTGTGTTTATGGTGTTGGGATGTTGTTTAAAAAACGGCTGACTTGAATTTTTTTTTTAAAAAAAAAAAAAAATTGGGTTAGGGTTAGGGTTGGGTTATGAACATAATGGGCCATGTTTTTATTGTGTGTGGCCTTGTTCTTGTTTGGGCTGGATTTTAGTTAGTGAGTGGGCCGAAAATTAAGGTTGGGTTTGGTGGTTTTTGGGTCGTATTGGTTTTTGTTCGTTTTACTTCTCGCTGGGTGTTAAATTTAAAAAAAAAAAAAATTTATGGGCGTTTTCATTCAAGTCGTCATTAAATTTTGAAAAGGTGACGTCTTCTGGCCGGGAGTTCAAGTTTTAAAATTTTTGGGCCGTGTTTTTTTTAATTGGTTTCTCTTTTTGGCCGGGAGTCAGTGTTCTAAATTTTGGGCCGTGTTGGAGTTGGTTCGTTTAATGTCTGGCCGGGACTTTCTAAAAATTATTTTTAGGCCAAATTTTAAACCGGTTATCGATTAGAAAAAATGGCTTATGCAGAACTTTTTAAATCTTTCGAATCTGATGATCTCACAATGGCACAAAGCCGGTTTGATAATTTTGCAGCTTTAAAGAATGAAAGGATGCCTGAGTTTCTCGATCGATTTGTGATGGTGGCAAATAACCTGAAGAAGCATGATCCAGAACTCGGAAATCATGAACGGGTTAAGAGATTGCTTGATTCTCTTCCACCAAAGTGGAGTTCACATGGAAAATCGATTAAAAGAGAAAGAGGGTTTACTGATTACAAACTGGTGGAGGTGATGGACAAACTAAAAGAAATGGAGTTGGATATCAAACGTCGTGAGTACGATGAAGCGTTGTCTCTGAATTCAAAGATCACCTCAATCTCCGAAGAGAAACCAGAAGAGATATCAGTTTCTACCTCCAATTTCAAAGGTTTACCGAAACTTGAAATTGAAAAGGTACAAGGGGAGATTAAGCAGACATCAGTGGGTAAAGATGGAGCAGAATTAAATGATAAAGCTTGTGATGCTAAGAAGGAGGAGGAACAAAAGACAAATACCAGAGTCTGCAACTGCGAGAAGGCTCTTGCTTCTGAACAAATCATCATGGAGCTTCCATACGAGACAGTTCAGGATATGTGTTCTTCTGATTGCAGAACTCGTTTATTTGGTATTTATAAAGCTAACAAACTGTTAATCGAAAATGAAAAATATTTGACTCGGGTAAATAAAGAACTTAAACTTAACGAGTCAAAATATTTTGTCAAATTAAGAGAAGCTTTGAAAGAAAATGAACATTTGAAAACGAGTCTTTTGAAAAGAAATGTGGAAGTCAATATGCTAACTGAACGTGTCGCCCTGGCTGAGTTTGAAACCAGTAAGTTGCAAACGAAACTAAAAAAATGGACAATTTCGGGGATGAAACTTGAGGATTTAATCAAAAGCCAACGGGGGGCTCGTATTAAGACTGGGTTGGGTCATGAAGATAAGGCTTTTGTATATCCTCCTCCCAGCACTTACTGTTACTCTCCTACACCAACTCCACACCCGACAAATGAGTTGATTCATGAAATAATTAAGAAAGATACTGACATTTTGTATGCAGGATTGGAGAATGTGAATCTTAAAGAGGTGCGAGATGATTATGAGTCCCCGACTGGTATTGGATACAGTAAACCGGATGCTGTCAGTCAAGCCAATGATTGTTCAGTTTCCGGTGTTAGTAAATCTGTACCTTCTGTTTCTACTAATTTCTTTGATAAGTTTAAAGCAGGTGAAATTCCTATATTTGAGCCTGTTAAGAATGTGAAGGAAGAGATCTTTCAGGAATCACCTAATCATCAAGCTCCAATCACATCAACACATCCAATTCCTATCAATCAAGATCCGCTGGAAGCAGAGGTACTTATTGAAGACTGGACAAGTTCAGATGATGAATCAAAGACAAAGGAGAGTCATGGAGATTCAAAGATCAAGATGTCATCTGCAACTGTCAAATCTAAAATGCTTCCAAAACCTGAATCAAGTCAAATCAGGATCTCATTTCCAACTGCAAGACAAGTCAGTCTTCGATACAGAGCTCAAAAGAAGAAGCCTTTACCTCTGTCCATCGTATCTCAAGTTTGTAAAAGACTTGAGAACAAGCAAGTGAAGATCTCATCTCCCATCCAACAACCCACAACTCAACAAAAGAAGCCACAAGTTTGTTCCTCTTTCCCTGCTCAACATAAGAAGCCACAAGTCTTCCAACAAATTGCATCAAGCTCAAAGAAAGCTCCACCCCCAACTGCTCCACACGGGCCAATCAAGCATCAAAAGCCATTCAAGGCTTGCTTCAAGTGTGGAAAGGATGATCACGTGCTCAAAGAATGTCCAAAAAGACATGCTCCAGTTACTAAAGGCAAACAGGTTTGCTTCTCTGGATTTCAAGGTAAAGAACAAACATCTTTGAAAGGTCGGATGACGATTATTCCATCTTTACCTAATCATGTGAAGCCGGTTTCACATAATTCAAAGATGAATGTGACAAAATCATCAAAACCAAAATCTTTTTCCTCGGGGCTTAAACAGAAAATGATTTCCAAATTTAACTTTTTCAAATCGAAAATGTTTGAACCTAAACAAATTTGGAAAATTAAAAAGAAAGAGGAAAAGATTAGTGATACAAGAACAGGTTGTGTGCATAGACAGGTGTCTTACACTGATGAAAATGGAACGCCCAGGACTACGATGGCCTGGGTTCCCCTTTCTAACTAATCTGTTAATGAGTGCAGGAATATTTAAGGAGGACTGTTAGTAATCCGGTTTACTGACAGAGAATGTTCCTTATTTAAATTTGAGGCGGAACAAACAGGTTATGGTTCTGGTATCATATCCACATTCTGGATCTTTCTCTGATTTTCACAGCCACTGCATTTTTCTTGATATCTCATTTATAATCTTTTGATAGAGTAATATGGAAGACGTTACTTTGGTAATTTCTGTTTTATATATAGTAGATAGTATAAAAAAAAATTCAAAAAAAAAAAAAATTGGGGGAGCCTAACATTTTTACTTGTGTTTTTGATCAAGTTTTCACATCTCTTTGAGGTCGCTCTTGTGTCTTTTGAAAATTTCAATTTTGTGCTGAAATAGAAATTTTTGGGGAGTAAAATCTCAAATGAAAATGAATTGAATATCATCAGTGCAAAGTCCTTTCTGTGTAAATATTTTGTGTCTTTTGAAGGTTTCAGGTTTGTATGGAAAACATCTGAAGGAGGATATTGATTTGTGTTATGATGTGTCAATAGGCTCAGCCCGAATACAATTAGACAGCAATTCTGTGATCAAACTAAATTCAAAAAGAGCTCGGTGATGAGGAGTACATTCACAGACATTTGGCTTGCACAAAGTAATAAGTTTTGACAAAAATGGGTTGAGAGCGTCAAATCTTTGCCTTGATTTCCCCAAATATCCCAAATCACCCTCACCCTAGCCCTGAATTGAGTTTCTAGTTAGCAAAACAAAATAAAAAGCTGCTAGTGTTGCTCTTCAGAAAAACCTCTGAGTGAGTTACTTGTTAATTCCTCAGATTGTATTGAGTCAAAGTGCTTAACTCCTCTGCTATACGGAAGTATTGACCTGGAGTTGGTGGATCTTCTCTGCTATACCGAAGTATTGACCTGAAGATTCACCGAGCATGCTCAAATGTTTATCTCCTCTGTTATACGTCGGTATACACCTGGAGCTCTAAACCATTTGAGTTTCCCAAATAATAAGTCGCAATGTGTTCAAAAGAATCATTGTTGACAAGCTCCACTCCCAAACATGCAAAAATTGCAGAATGTCAAAAGAAGTTCATGAATTGATCAATATTCAAGATTTGATCCAAGAAATTCAAGCAAAGTCAATGATATTGCTTAATAAACCCTGATGATAGGACAAGTTACTTTGCTGAATGTATGTGGAAACCAAGTCGCCCGAGTTTCTTCAAATCGAACCTAAAACATGATAAGACCATCACAGATTGTCTGTTGAAAGGAACAAGGCATGGGTTTAAATGGACAAACATATTGACAATCTAGCCAAGTCTTTGTTTCTCTGGATGGTCGCTCGAAACGCATTATCTGATATCCTTTCATGAAGTTTTTATTTTATTTTATTTTATGTTTGAGTTCTTGAGTCTTGTTGGTCGTGTGTACCTTTTGGGATGTGTTCTCTTTGTCAAAAATATTTGTGATCTTGTCGGACTCGTCCTCTCATTTTCAAATTTTTTAATATTAATTAAAAAAAAATCCAAAAAGATTTTCATTTCAAATTATTTTCAAGTCTTCCATATTATGCTATTAAATTTTATCATTTTCACATGCATTTCATGGGAAATTGCACACACAAACGGACACGGGTTCGCTTGTTTTCATACACAAATAAACACGGGTTTATTTTGTTTAATGAAATGATCTAATGAGAAATCTCGAGATTTTGTCTGTGATTGCTGTGTTACAGATATTTGCTGCAAGTGATGGCCGATCATCAGTTGAGCAAAGCATCCTACCAGAGAACCTGTTCCTCAAAGTTTATAGAAGATACCGAGCTAGGAATCCTCCTCCTACATCTTCTGAAGCACTCAAGAAAAGATTGTTGGAAAGCCGTTCCAGATTTTACGAAAGGAAGCACAAAAAATGGGGGAGCATACAAAATGGGGGAGATTGTGAGATTAAGATCTTCAGCAACATAATTTGGCAAGCATAAGTCTTGGGGGAGTTTTGTTGGATCAAAAATTAAGACTGAAGCTTACCAAATTGAAGATCCAACAGTATTGACTTATCGGTGCTGAACACGATGCAAGACGTTGATAATAATAGACTATGGGGGAGTATTGTTGGACCTGAATTGTAGTCTAATATTATCAACACAGTCAAAGTCAACAAAAGTCAATGTCTGGTCAAAGTCAACGTAAAAAGTCAAATGGCGCATTACAGACGAAGAACCGAGTCAAGACGTTGAAGTTATTTTATGTCTAGGATCGTTAATGTAATAAATATATTTTGTGTCAACAAAATATATTTAATCTAGTTTTAGACATGTTTTAGCCTTTTAACTTGTTATTTTCTAATTAGTCTAAGTGTAGGGACTATTAGTGTAATTAGCATGTTAAGCACTCACTATAAATAGTAAGTGCAATTAGGGTTTTGGTGGGCTTGAATGAGCTAGTGAATTGGGGGTTTCCATATAAAGAACATTTTATGCAATTCCATATTGATCAAATATGAGTTTATTGAGTGTTCTTCAAGTGTTTATCCAAGTTCATACAATATTTTGTCACTTTGATCCAAAATCTTCACAAATTACTGATTCATTACTGTTATTGGGACCAACACTCATTCCCATCTTCTTCTTCTGGATGTCGAGCAAAATACTCATCATCATCCAATAAGTTATCAGACACCTCATCAACTAGGTCCTGTGGATTCACTATCTCTCCATGTGATATGTGATGGTATACTATCTCAATATCCTCCACATTATTTGCTATATCCCGCATATAGTCAAATAACTCAACACTTGCAACATTCCCTATACTCATCTTCCGATATGATAGATCATTCATATCCTCAGTATATAATATCCCTCCAGCAACACCTTCTTCTCTGATGATTGGATATGCAACATTGATCATCATTTGCAAGAATCTCGGATACATGAGAAACTTGAATCTTTTGCCTTTCACCAAATTGAATACAAATCCATTCATTATCCATTTCGACATATTGAATGGCTTGTTCTCAGCAATAGCAACAATGGGGGATGCTATGTCAGAAGGAAAATTGTCAAAACCAGCACTCCTTCTTGACATGCATTGTTGTATTACATAACACAATAACTTCCACTTCTTTCCCAACCGAGCTCTAACAAACTGCGACTTTGGAAATATGGGAGGATGACCCATATTCACAAAACATGCCTGACACTCGGCAGTTGTCAGCTCATCATTTGCACCAGCTTCTTCCTCATCAATCCTTAAGGCTGTTCTGATAGCTTCTTCAGACACAGTTAATTCCAATTCTCTGGTAATATTCCCTCTAACAACTATCACACCATCTTCATTTGTAACCACCTCAGCCGTTCTCCAAAAACTCTTGATAAGTCTAGCATAGATCACCGGCTTCGCACACATAGCATACACATACTTTGTTCTCTTGATAAATCTCATCATGTCTCTATAACCCTCAGTTTCTGGTATAGATTCATCCAGACAAGCAACTAGATTGTGCTTAGGCTCAAACTTCAAATTCTCCATCTGTTTAGAACAACAACAAGACATATGAGTTAGATTCATCATTGATAAATTTCAAATTTACATAAGTGTTTGAATCAAAAGTTATAAAAGTAAAACATTCACATAATCATTTTAACATCTAAATTGATCTAACAATCTGATTTTCATCATTTTGATCAAAACAACTTTGGATTTTAATGATCATGCAACATTTCACAATTAAACAGTTTACACACTTAAGAACATGAATCTGAAATTTATATAATGAAGTTGTTTAACATGTTAAGCTCAGTTTTAACAATGGTTTGTCAATGTTTAACACACATTTTATCATTGTAAAGTTAACACTTAAGAACTTTCAACAGGTCATTAATGGCGGTTCGACAGTTGTGAACAAATTTGAGTCGATTCTGTTGATTTTAAGCAATTTGATGCAAATTAATGATTGATTGTTGATAATCGTCAGTTTTTACACATAAAACAACATTCGATTTCCGTTTTAACACGCAAAATCAAAGTGTCGATTCAGTGAACAATTACTGTTCATCATCATTTTTCGTTTTAACGATCGATTTGCAGGTTTATCAAGGTCGAATCACATAAAATATACCTTATTCAATCAATCAAACTTGTTACAGATCAAACGATTGAATATGATAATCAACGATTTATGTGCAGGGGATTTGCTTGAAAGTGTGAGTGAAAAATGATAAGTGTTTGTGAAGAGGCGGGTTTTATATGATTGAAAAAGTTAGGTCAAACTTATGGGACGGGTAAACAACTTAGACGGGTAAACATTAAAAGCCCAATAAGCCTTGACGGGTCATGCACTGTTGAGCTGTGTCATGTACTGTTGGGACGGGTCAAGTACTTGAGAAAGGTCACAACATGGGACGGGTCAACATACAAACATGTAAAACACTTGACGGGTCATTCACTGTAGAGACGGGTAAGGCACGGTAGAGACGGGTAAAGGTTAGGAACAACTACACATGTTTTGGTTTTACCCATCACCCGGCTGCATAGTAGTCTTCTTTATCACCCGGCTTGCACAATGACCTTTGTTAATTACCCGGCTGCATAGTGATCTTCTTCATCACCCGGCTTGCTTTCCTTCATCACCCGGCAACACATTTGTTATACTTTTACCCGGCTACACAGTGTTCTTCACTTACACGGCAAGATAAAGAAAGACTTCTTTCTCTTACCCGGCTGTATAGTGTCAACACTTCATTACCCGGCTATGTAGTAACACAACTTGTCACACGGCAGATATCAATGACTTCTTCACCCGGCTGTATAATGACTTGTTCATTACCCGGCAGCATAGTAGCCATAATATCTTTGCCCGGCTTCACTTCTTCTCACCCAATCACCCGGCACATATAAGACATCACACCTTTACCCGGCTAAATAGTATCTTCATTACCCGGCTGAACAGTTGTCTCTGATATCTTCACCCGGCGATAATCACTTTGACAATTTTTCAATTTTCTCGTCTGTTGACTTTTCAACTGCATTTATTGCACCTGCAAACATTCTCGACATATTAATTAGACAAGACATCCTTATTAGGGTTTGTCACATTAAATATCCAAAATCTAATACAAGTCAACACATATTAATTCTAATTAAATCCCTTTTTCTTTTTCTTTGATTTTTCTTGTAATAATGTTTTTGCACAACCAAAATTTTTATATCCCGAAGCAATTTCTTAAAAACACATCACAAGACCTTGGGTTTGTTTTTAACACATCCAATACATTTGCTTTTCATACCACATAATCTTGTTCATTCAAAACACACTTATTCAAAAATATTTTTGGATTTTTATAAATAATTTTCTTCTTCACTTTATTCTCCCCCTAAACTTGAAATTTCTTGAAATTTTTAAGTTTAACAAGGATGTCGATGTGTCAATAAAGATTTCATATGCCTGCACACACAAAGCACACACATTAAAATAAAGACATATGCAATGCAATGAATCAAAATATCGCAGTGAGATCATACCACACATTATCTGAACATGTTTTACAAGTTTTGAATAGACATTTGACTTATGTTTGATTGAGTGATGATATGAAAACATACCAATTGATCGAGTTGACACACTTACTTTTTCAGTATCATGATGAGATTAAGGTTCGATTAAAATGACTTATGTGACCCACATGTATACATATGTCAACATATTTCCTTATCAATCACTACCTGAATGCATATTGCACAAAAACTGGTCACTTACAATCATAAACAGTGTGGAATCTGGGTTCTATTCGGATTTGGTCCACTTTGGGACTTCTTTTGATTCCATTTTGGAATTTTAATTTCCTATCGTTCCCCTTGGGAATCTTCTGAATTCCTTTTTGGAATTTTTTTGTTTGGTGATGGTCCACATTTGGGACTCTTTTTGTTCCAACTTTGGGAATATTTTGCTGCACCTTGAAGCTCAAAAGAGACTTCGTGTGAAATTCAGGTCTGTGGGTACCACAACAAAGAAGCTCACGTTGCGGTTCATCACACTGAATAGATTGCATCATTACCCGATCATGCACAACTATCATCACAAGCAATGCATCAAAAGATATTTATCTAGACATGTATAGCAATGGAACTTAACACAAAGATCATTAAGTTTAGATTTGTCAACAATGAACTTACTTTTTCAGTCTAATTGCCTGAGCTGTCTCGCACATCAATTAACATTCATCAGTCTTTATTAAAAATGATGTATCAAATATTGTCTAGTGTACTATCATTTCTCACTTTTTGCAATATAGATTCTTATGACATGATATTTTATTTTCTTTTTGCTTTTATATTTTGTTTTTGCTTTTCTTTTTCATGCACACACACAATGCAAAACAAATAAATAAAAGACAAAGGAATCAATACTTGACATGGACTTATTATATTTTTGGCTTTTATATTTTCCGAGTTTTTTTTTGTGATTTTTCAAAAATTAGAATCAATCATGATTGATTAATCCTATGGATTGAATTAAGAATTCAAACCGGCCTGACAACAAGGATTTTGTGAAAAGATCTGCCAGTTGTTTGACGGTATGAACTTTAATCAAAATTATTAAACCTTTTTCAGAGTTGTCTCTGAGAAAGTGATATCGAATTTCGATATGTTTGGTTTTTGAGTGTTGAAAAGGATTAGCAGTAATGAACATAGCAGCAGTATTGTCTATGTAAATAGGAGTTTTGAGAAAGTTAAACCCGTAGTCAAGCAATTGGTTTTGTAACCACAAAACTTGAGAACATCCTGCAGATGCAGCGATATACTCTGCTTCAGCTGTGGATACAGAAACGTTGGTCTGCTTTTTGCATTGCCAAGAAACAAGTCTAGGACCCAGAAATTGTCATCCACCCGTAGTCGATTTCCTGTCAAGAGCACAGCCACCAAAGTCACTATCAGAATAGCTATATAATTCAAAATTGCCTTCATAAGGATACCATAACCCGAGATTCGGTTTCCCTTTAAGGTATCTGAAAATACGTTTAACAGCAACCAGGTGCGACTCTTTTGGATCAGACTGATATCTTGCGCACACACATACAGCATACATAATGTCTGGCCTTGATGCAGTAAGATACATCAGTGAACCAATCATTGATCTGTACAATGTTTGATCAACGGATTTGCCTTTTGGATCCGGCTGTATCTTGCAATTCATATCAGATGGCGTTCGAATAGTCTGACAATCCTGCATCTTGAACTTTTTCAGCAACTTCTCAACAAACTTTGATTGGTTGATAAAAATTCCGTCTGCTGATTGTTTTACTTGCAATCCGAGAAAGAAATTAATCTCCCCCATCGAACTCATCTGAAATCTTGACTTCATGATTTCTTCAAACTCTTTGCACATGGACGCACTGGTTGATCCAAAGATGATATCATCCACATACACTTGAACACATAAAAGATCTTCATTTTCCCGCTTCATAAACAAAGTTGGATCAATCTGACCTCTTGTAAACCCATGTTCTAGCAAATGTTTAGATAACGTCTCATACCAAATCCTTGGAGCTTGATGTAGACCATATAAAGCTTTGCTCAATTTGTATACACGATGTGGATAATCAGGATCTTCAAAACCAGGAGGTTGTCTAACATATACATCATCGGTAATTGTTCCATACAGAAAAGCGCCTTTAACGTCCATTTGGAACACTTTAAACTTCATGAATGAGGCATAAGCTAGAAAAACGCGAATAACTTCAAGTCGAGCGACCGGAGCAAACACTTCTTCATAGTCAATACCTTCTTCTTGAGTGTAACCTTGTGCAATAAGTCTCGCTTTGTTTCTCACAACAATACCACGTTCATCTGGCTTGTTCTTGTACAACCATCTTGTACCAATCGCATTTTCTCCTTCAGGTAAGTCCACTAATTTCCAAACCTCTTGTTTGCGAAATTGAAGTAACTCCTCTTGCATGGCTTCAATCCAACTATTATCTTGTAGCGCCTCTGAAATATTCTTTGGTACCACTTGAGAAAGAAAACATGAACAAAGACAAACGTTTGCTTGCTCAGTCTGACTTCTCGTAGTTCTCTGATTCAAAGGACCAATAATCTGAGAGACAGGATGTTTCTTATGAATGCGATGAGTTGGTATAACATCACCTTGCACTTGACTCTCCAGATTAGACTGATTCAGATTCGATAGATCTTGTAGAATTGTAGATTCATGCGGCGTGAAATTAGGAACTTGTTCCGGTGAATTGATGAAGTAGTCAAACGATTCTGGAATAACTTCAACATTCGGATCTGATGATGGTTGATTTTGAACAGATCCACCATCATTAGGAGAATTTTGCGGATTAACATCATCACCAAGAATATTTGATTCTTGATCTTCTTGAGAACCAGAAGGACCCGGAGATTGACTGGATACACCATGATCAGGATTATGAAAAGACATGAACGGATACTCAGAATTGAGATTGCCATCATCGTCATTGTCAGAATCATCACTGAAACATCCCAAGTCTCCTGATTCCTTTCTCGAGTTTCCTGAAAAATCAAACAAGTTAGAATTGAAAGATTTTGATAACGAATCTAAATCAAACAACCATTCGGGACCATGAGCCACTGACGGAAACGAATTTTCTAAAAACTTTACGTTAATAGTTTCAATAACAGTATTTGTTTTGCTATTAAAAAACCCGATAAGCTTTTGAAACAGACGAATAACCAAGGAAAAATCCATCGTCAGATTTTGACTCAAATTTCCCGAGATGATCACTTAAATTTAGAATCGATACAGGACAACCAAATGCTTTCAAGTAAGAAATATTTGGTTTTCTTCCAAACAATAACTCATAAGATGTTTTATTTTTATCCTGAACTAATAATGTCCTGTTTTGTACCAAACACGCAGTAGCAATAGCTTCATCCCAGAATGTGATAGGGATTTTGGCATCTGCGAGCATGGATCTTGCTGCTTCAATCAGTGTCCGATTTTTCTGTTCCGCAACCCCGTTTTGTTGAGGCGTTCTTGGAGCACTAAATTGTCTAGCAATTCCTTTTTCTGCATAAAGCATGCGCAATGAGACAAGTAGTTTCGGTTTCAGCATCAATCTGCGACATATCAAGCTTGTATACATCACGATCTCTTGGAGCTTTAACCACTACCCATTCATTGTCAATCTTGAAACCTGGTTTGAGTATATAACAGAAAGAATCATTAAATAAAGTTGAATAGGATTTATCACAAATTTGAGATACACTTAGCAGATTAAAGTTCAACTGTGCACAGTAGTTGACTTTATCAAAGCTAATGACCCCATTTGAAATAGTTCCTTCTCCAGTTATTTTACCACCAGCATCTCCTCCAAATGCAACATGTGTACCATTCTTCAGCTTAAAGTCTTGAAGCAAGGCATGGTTGCCTGTCATATGCCGGCTACACCCACTATCAACAAACCATGAGTTAATAGGTCTTCGAGGGCGTACCTGCATTTCAACAATCACTTAGTTAGTTTGGTCAACCCAGGCCCACATGGTCTTGGGTTTTCCGAATCTATCTGTAACAGTAACTTGTTGATAATGAAGATTTTGAAAAAAAATTTCATTTGAGAGATTTGGTTGGAAACTGTTTCGCCCAACGGCTTGATTTGATTGCTTTCTTCTCAAAGCAATGAACCTTTCCTCTAACTTAGGATCAAGGTTATTTTCAAATTTCTGGTTTCTTACCATCAAAGCTCTTGGTTTAAAACTGTTAACCTGCACATTTCTTGATGAAAAGTTATTAAAACCAGAATTGTTTCGATTGAAATTTCTTAAAACAGGAGAATGAGTTTGATTAACATTTTGAAAACCAAATGATTGATTTCTTTGAAAATTTGGAAACGGAGTCATTTCTCTTGTTGAGTTTTTCCGAAAGAAACAATCCTTTGTTTCATGGTTTCTTCTTTCACAGATATCACAAAATTTGTTATAAAAACATTCCTCTGAAGAATGATTTCTTTTGTCACAGTAACTGCAGTACCTGTTAAAGAAACATTCAACAGTAACATGATTATAACGATCACAAATCTCACAATGTTTCTTGCTAATCCTAAAGAGCCGATTGTTAACTTTTGATGTTGAACCTACTCGTGATTCATTATCAGTTTTGTTCGGTTTTAGATTAACTTGATTCTTTTGTGGAGATTTTGATTGTGATTTTACTTGCTTGGGAACTTGGTTCGATTTTAAACCATCTTGTTTGGTTACCTTCTTTGCTTCAATTCTTTTATCATTGACAGCGGAAGACTTAGGACCTGAACCTGTTTTCAGACTAGAGTTAGATTTGATTGAAGAATTGATTGGTTTACCATAAGATCCGTTCAAATCAAAAGTTCCTGCAGATACAATTAAATCTTCAGCTGATAGATTATCTTTTGGATAAGGTTCAGTATAGTGTTTGGTGTAGGTACTTGCATTATCTGGAGCTGTCTGTGTAGGTATGTGAGGACCCTTATCAATTGACTTCCAAAGATCATTGTCTATTGAGCAAAGATGATGCTTCAATCTAATCGTCCAATTCTTGAAATCTGCACGATTAACAAGTCTAGGAGCACGATTATCAGAATCATCATTAGGTGCCATTTTTAACAAATTTTAAAGAAAATATTTTTTGTGTTTTTAATGATTTTGAAAAGAAGTAATTAAAATACTAAAATAAAGACAAGTAATTAATGACAAGATAAGAAAACAAGGATTAAAACAACTAAAAATGAGTCACACGGCTGAACAGTGAAAAATTCTTCTTCACCCGGCTGAACAATAGCTTTTGTTCTTTACCCGGCTGACAAAAGTCTTCACCCGTCTAAACAGTCACACGGCTCAACAGTTGTAACCTTGATAATCTTCACCCGGCAGAACAGTTAACCGGCTGAACAGTTACACGGCAAACAGAAATAACTTGACACGGCAAACAATCTTGACCCGGCAAGAAGAAAATATTCACCCGGCTGAACAGTTATCAACACTTCACCCGGCAGACCTTGACACGGCTTGAAAGTGTTAATCAGCCGGCAAAATATTAACAAGTTGATCCGGCTGTTATGTTGATCACCCGGCTGAACAGTACTTTACCCGTCTGAACAGTTCTTCACACGGCTAAACAGTATATCACCAGGCACAACAGTACACAGAATTTTACTTGCAATTCTTCACCCGTCTAGACAAAAATCCTTTACACGGCTGCACATGACCTAATTTGTTCACAAATCTAAATTCAAATGATTTTGTCTAAGTCAATTGTTACCAGGCTAGTTAATCTTCAACCTGTTCATCCTGTTCATCATCTTCATCATGAGAAATTTTCTGGGTTTATCAAAAACTTGTCCAATTCCTTCAAAATTCACACACAAGCAGCGAAATACACCGATTATCAATCCCTAATCTCAATCAATCCAAAACATGATCATATTTAGATGAAATTTGAGCAAAATTCGATAGAATAGTAACTTTTTCTATCTTCTTAATTCCTCGGATCTAATGATAATCTGATGGAATTTGCACAATCGTTGTGAATTAGGAGTGATTGCGATGATAAATCACAACTAAAAACAACAACAATTCATCCAGATCATGATTTTTGATCAATATTGTAGTGTTTTGCTTGATGAATAGCGAAGAACACAATACCAACAGCTCTGATACCAATTGATAGGTTCAATTGTATCGATATCGCTCAAATGATCAGAATGATAAGTACAAACAAACAGTTCAATCAGCAACACAATTCATTACTTAATAATTCTGTTTGTATTGATGATCAAAGCAAATATTGTAGTACAAAATGCAGGAGAATGTAATCACACACACTTAGTTCTCTCTCTAACGTGAATATGTGATCTAGACTCTCTCTCACATTCTCTTACTACATGCTTTATGCAACAATACATTTAGGGAAAATAACAAAATAAACCCTAAACTATACAAAATGTATAAAACAAAGTACAAAGTAAATCTTAAACTGGAAATAGCCCTATCATGTTTTGGAACTGGCTAAGAAACATCTTCCATTGGATTACAAATTATAGCTCATATCATGATGACAATAAGCCAGTGTAGAACAGAGCCTAAGGAACACACTTTTATAGTTATCCACCCCATATGGCAACCAATCGACAGGGACCGATACTTAATAAATAGTGGTATAAGAACAACTGAACTAGATTATTGGCTAAAACATATTGCTCTAAGGTCATGACTTGACTATTGTGTGACCTACTACACTTTATCACATATCACATATTGCATGACTCATTATGTGCTATAACATATTATGCTTCTGTGAAACTATTATGTGTGATGAATATGTTACCCACTTGCTTACTGAATACCCACATTGTGTTTATACCATTTTTTTTCCTTATACTTATCAATAACTCATAGTATGTTTGACATATGTTTTCCTTCTAAGATCATCAAACTAGGCATCTATTTGTATCTTTCACATGTAGTGTACTTTACTTATTAATTTAAGTATACCCTTCTTTCCTTAGACACTTTATATACTTAAAATGGAATAAAATAACATGTAGATAAGTACGAAACAATAAGAAAAAAACAAGACATACTAGTAAAACATGCGATGGAAGCAAATTAGGATCGTCGTGTGATGTAAATTGACGATTACGGGTGCGCAACGTAATGGTGAATTTATAAGTACGCGGGAATCCTGGCAAGAATCCGTCATGTGGGTAATATCCAAAACACAATGAATAAATCAAACAGTCCACTTAGATTTATATAGAGCAAAAGTCCATATTTAAATAACAATGGTATATAAAAAAAATATCCATCCTAAATTATAGTTGTACGAACTATTTTAGTTACGCATACACACACAATGACTTGTAATAGTCATATATTTTATAAGATATGTCGTTGAAGTCAACTTCCTCACACACTCCTGGTAAGAAACTTATAGCTTCTAATACTCCATCTTCCTCACCCACTCACTCTACTTTTTGATCACCTAAACTTATAGAAAATTAATGTCCTATAAACCTTACAAATTACCAAATGCAATCTGAACCCTATTAGAGACTACGTATTCCGATTAGTCAACTCGTGATAACCAAATTAAAACAACTAACATCAAGTATTAGTTTCTTTGAACGAAACCGAAGTGATCCGCCGTTAATAAAATTTCGGGACGAAATTTCTTTCAACAAGGGGATGATGTGACAACCCAAAGTTTTCTTTTCTATTCTTCATTGTAACCCCAAATGGTTACAAATCTTACCCAATTTTCGGGACGAAATTTCTTTCAACAAGGGGATGATGTGACAACCCAAAGTTTTCTTTTCTATTCTTCATTGTAACCCCAAATGGTTACAAATCTTACCCAATTTTCAGGACGAAAATTCTTTCAACAAGGGGATGATGTGACACCCGACAATTTCAAGTTAACGTCTTTAACCCAACTTAACCAAGTTTCATTAGTCTTTTTCAACTTGAAATCCTATCTATTACATTTCCATAGTAATTAATTAAAAGTATTAATTAAACAAAATAACTAAATGAATATGTATTACAAAAATGGTAATTCGAACAATTATTGGATCACACAACGAGTAGCGTTTAAACATTGATAATTTGGGAAATTACTAATCCGCATGACTCGAAAACATACCGAAGAATAAACATGATAATTTCATAAAATAAATTTTTTTTGGACAGCGAAACGAATAAAGCCCGGCTACCCGGGGTAACCCAATGGCGAAAGGCGACCCCAAACGCTCTGCGAACACAGACAGCGCTGGGTAGCCGAAGCCCACCTATTAAACCAACTCCAATTCGGGAGAAACCCACTAGCCCGTCCGCCCGTAGGCACGACAACAAGCTAGCGGTAAAACCCGTTTGGCTCAGAGATCGAACTTATGATGGCCACAAGTCTCCCTTCATTGCCCCCATTTGCCCCTTCCAAAGTGGTGGTAGTGGGACTAGAACTTGGGTCTCTTTTTGGAGAATCCAAGCCTCTTACCACTACACCACATTGGAAGTTGCATTTCATAAAATAAATACATCGTAAAAAGTATGAGGTTCGAATTGTAATTAGTTAAAAGTTGTTTTATAATTACTTTGAAAACAAGATTTAAGTTTTAATTAGTGTAGCGACTAGAATGCAAATTTGGAAACTATTTAATAAAACCAACCCCCAAACCCGTAAACCCTATGCCGTCACCCTTCCCCCCTTTGAATCCGATCACCACTAATTCCGGCAACCACCTCCGCCACTTCCGTCAACCATTGCCGATCGCCACCTCAGTCATCAACCACCACCGCCAAAAACCATCGCAATCAACTTTTCAGTCACCGGAAACCACCCGCACCGCTTTCGGCAGCAACCTTTGTCTCATACCGTAGTCGCCACCACCGTGTCTGGATGTAGTTCGTACGCCAGCAAAGCATTCTCCCTAACCGCTCGTAATCATTTGGTACGTATTCATTATTTATCGACTCATGTTTTGATACTTTACGATGCGGTTTCGGTTTCGTTCGGTTTGTGGTTTGACGTCAATTGGATTCAGTTTATATGTATATGTGTATATATAACAGGGACTTAGTGTTCGATGTGTATGTGTGTATATATATATACATATATAGAAATAAATCTCAGTCAGCTCGGTATCGAAACGCTTAAATAATAAGAAACTGGGTTAGCTACCCAAAGATATAATTGTAATTTGCATTATCGGCTGTTGTTGATTTTTATGATTATCTAAACCTGTGAACTCACAAACCTAGTGTTAACACGATTTAGCATGTCTTTCTTAGGTACTGTGCACGGATTAGGAGCATGCTTTGGTTGAGTCGTAGTTGCATTTAAAACTATTTTTATATCTTATTTAATTATGGTTTTGGACGCGTGGTTTACGCATTGAATGTTCGATTTTTATTTATGCTTCCGCATTGAAACATATTTTAAACTTAGTATTATAAATGTTGGTTTTTAAATTCATATAGAGGTAGTTCAATGTAACTAATGGCAATGAGATCCTGACATGTCACGCCCCGAACGGTAGAACTCCGTTAGTGGAAATTAGGGGTGTGACAGTTGGAATCTTTAAAACTCCTAACAACACCGTACGAAATTATAGAACTCATTTAAACATAGTACGAAAACTTAGAATATCTTACGACTCTGTATGTCACATTAGTACCTTGAAAAGCATGTTGGTAAAAAGTACGAAACCTCACAAATCCTGACAACACATTATAATACCATACGTAAAATAAAAATACTCCATAATAAACCTAATGAATTCATCCGAGTCCTTTGAACATCGTACCAAAACTTAGGAAATCTTACGGCTCTGTATGCACATTAGCACCTTGTTAGGGCTCGTTTCTAGTTAAAGATTTACTTTGTACTTTGTTTATACATTTTGTGTAGTTTAGGGTTAATTTTGTATTTTCCCTAAATGTGTTGATGCATAAAGCATGTTGTGAGAGAATGTTAGAGAGAGAGTCTAGATCACAATTACACGCTAGAGAGAGAATTAGTGTGTGTGTTCTTACATTCTCCTGCACATTTGTACTACAACTTTTATGCTTTGATCATCAATACAAAGAGAATTATTAGTTATGAATTGTGTTGCTGATTGAATTGTGTTTGTGTAGTTAGATTGTTCTGATTTGCAGCAATATCGATCCAATTGAACCTATCATTTGGTATCAGAGCTGTTGGTATTGTGTGTGTTTTTCGCTATTCATCAAGCAAAAACACATCAATATTGCTCAAATCATGATCTGAATGATCTGTTGCGGTTTTTAGTTGTGATTCATCATCGTAATCACTTCTAATTCACAAAAATTGTGCAAATTCCATCAGATTATCATCAGATCTGAGGAATTAGGAAGGAAGAGAAGTTTACTGTTCGATCAAAATTTTGCTCAAATTCATCAAAATTTGATCATGTTTTGGATTGATTGAGATTGAAGATTGATAATCGGTATATTTCACTGATTGGGTGTGATTTTTGAAGTAATTGGACAAGTTTTTTGTTAAACCCAGAAAAATTCGTTTGACGAAGATGATGAACAGGATGAACAGGTTGAAGATTAACTAGCCGGGTGATAAAATTTTTGGACTTAGATTTGTGAACAATTAGGTCATGTGCAGCCGTGTGAAGGCAAATTTGTCTAGACGGGTAAAGAATTTGCAAGAAAAAGGTTGTACTGTTTAGCCGGATCAAGAACTGTTGTGCCGGATGATAAACTGTTCAGCCGGGTGAGAGACATTTCAGCCGGGTGATTCATTTACTGTTTAGCTGGGTAACAGCTATTCTGCCGTGTGATCAACTACTGTTCAGCCGGGTCACTATATTTCAGCCATGTCAAGTCAGCCGGGTGATGTATTTGACAACTGTTCAGCCAGGTAAACCTTTTTGCCGTGTCAAGTTCCAAGCCAGGTCAAGTTGTCTGCCATGTCAAGTGTTACTATTCAGCCGTGTAACTGTTCAATCTACTTGCCGGGTGAAGATTGCAAGTGTTAAATATTGACAACTGTTGAGCCGTGTCACGTGTGAAGAACATTCTCAGCCGGGTGAAGAAGAAAAGTCACTGTTCAGCCGGATGAAGAAGAAATTTTCACTGTTCAGCCGTGTGACTCATTTTTAGTTGTTTCAAACCTTGTTATCTTATCTTGTCATTATTTACTTGCTTTTAGTTTAAATTTTAATTGTTTTTCTTTTCAAAAATCATCAAAAACACAAAAATATTTTCTTTAAAAAAATTGTTAAAATGACACCTAACGATGATTCTGATAACCGTGTTCCTAGATTGGTTAATCGTGCAGATTTCAAGAACTGAACAATCAGATTGAAGCATCATCTATGCTCTATTGACAATGATCTTTGGAAGTCAATTGATAAAGGTCCTCACATTCCTACTCAGACTGCTCCTGATAGTGCAAGCACCTACACCAAAGACTGTACTGAACCCTATCCATAAGATAATCTATCAGCTGAAGACTTACGAAAGATCAAAAATTTTAGTAAGGCTTATTCTTTGATGTGCAAAGGTCTGACACTTCAAGTGTTGTCGAGATTGGATGCTTATCAAACTGGCTACACATTGTTCAAAGCATTGAGATCAATCTGTGAAGGAGGAGAACAGTTGAGAAGTCTCAAGAAGCAGAAATTAAAGAGACAATTGGAGTTATTTGAACATATTGCTAGAGAATCTGTGCACCAGATGATGAATAGATTTGTTCATCTGACAACTGAAATGACAAATGTTGGTGCAAAGACAGATCTTCAAGATTTGAATGACAGATTGTTGTGTGCTCTTCCATCTTCATGGAAACAGACTGTGACTTTACTGAAGCATACTGAAAAGTTTCCAATGGACTTAGATCTGCTCATTGCAAAGATAGAAGAAGTTGAGATTGATGAAAGTTCGAGAAATACTGACAGATCTGGATCACATGCTCAGTACAAGTTTGTTGTGAATCCTGCTAACACAGTGGAGAATGCCTTTCTTGCACAAGATAATGCTAAAATTGATGATGAGGGTGATTTATTTGTTGGTGCAAGCTTTTATACTGATTCGTCATACATTCCAAACTCACCAACTTATTCTCAACCTCAATCTCCACCAAGAGCTCAAGTTCAAAGTCAGAATGTGAAAAATCAATCAGAAAATCAAAGTTCTACTGTTCAAGCAAAAGTAAAAGATGTGATGAACATCTTGTTACAAGATGATGAAACAAAGAATATGTTTACTGCTTTCATGGCAAGCTTTCAAGCATATCAAGGAAGTCATCGGACTCAAATGGACGTTGTACTTCAAGATTTATTTGAAATGGATCCTGATGACGTTGAGGAAATGGATCTAAATTGGCAAATGGTGAAGGTACAAGCCACATGCAAACAAGACAGTTGGTTTTGACAAATCAAAGGCCAGATGTTTCAATTGTAACTGCTATAGTCATTTTTCTAGGGAATGCAAGGCTCCTAAGAATCAGAACTACAATGAACAAGCTGGTTCAAGTGGACAGAATCAAGGTCAAGGTCAAAGCTCGCAACAGTCTTCAAGCTATCAAAACAGGAATCAACGTTTCATGCAGAAACCATATCAAAGTCTTCCAATGCCAGAACTGAAAGATGAAGGCAAGAAGCCAGAAGATCAAAACAAAGCACTGGTGGTTAGTGTAAAGGATGGATATGACTGGAGTGCTTATGCGGAACTGTTTACATCTGATCTCACTTCAAGTTTGGCATTAGTATGTGAAATTGAGGAAAATTGGTCTGAAGAAGGGGATGGTAAAGTGACTGATACTGTTAGTGAAGATTCTTAGGAATATGATTGGAGTGCAAAGGCAGATCCTGTTGAAGAATCTGAACCAGAAGTTGCGCTTATGGCTACATCCAATGAGTCTTCATCATCTGCTGAACAACCTAAGGTTAGTACTGAATTACCCCCTAATTATGTTCCTTTGCCTGATGATGTTAAAGGTAGGTTATGTTCTGAACAATGCATTAAACAAGTGGAACATTATCGAACTCATTCTTTTAAAATTGGTGACAAATTAAGCAAACATGAAAAAATTCATGAACAACTTAAAATTGATCACAAAATTGCTGATGAGAAGATATTGTCACTTAAAGAATCATGGAACAAACCCTTGAAAGAATTGGAACTTGTGACCAAACAACTTGAAGAAATAACAAAGAATTTCGAACAAGAAAAGGTTGCTCATGCAGTCACACAAGTTGAATTAACAAAGGTAAAAAGTTATAAAACAATGGTGAAACAACTTGTGAGTGAAAGAGGTAACAAAAACAAAACAGGGTTGGGTTTTACTCATGAATCAATGCCTAAATCAATCACACAAACTTTACCTGAAAACGTCAATGAATTTGATCATTCACCTGAAAATGAACGAAAATTCAAAGAAATTCAAAGATGACGCTATGACAGTTGAAGCTGATGATGAAGCTAGCAACAAATCTGATCCTATTCTGATTCAACTTGTTGAATATCCGGAACTGAATCCCAAACCAGCAGAAAAGTTGAAGGATGAAGCTGAATTTTCAGGATACAATGATCCTGAATACATCAAGTGGAAGAATGAACAGAAGGCGAAAGTTGCTGATCAACTGATCAAGAAGAAAGAAGTGAAACAGGCTGAAGTTTCAAATGGAAAGGTGCAGAAATCGAAATTAACAGTCAATCCATCTGAAACAAAACAGTCAAAAGGTAAAAGTGTCATAACAGCAAATGACAACACCAAAGCTCGAACTGTTAAAACTGACAATGTCAAACCTGTCAAGAAGAAAGTGTCAAAAGTCAAAACAATCAAGTTTGTATCTGCAGGAACGTTTGATATGAACTCATCTCATGGTAACCAACTAAATTCTAAGATCAAATCTAACTCTGGTCTGAAAACAGGTTCAGGTCCTAAGACTTCCGCTGTCAATGATAAAAGATTTGAATCAAAGAAGGTCACTAAGCAAGATGTTTCAAAATCGAACCAAGTTTCCAATCAATCAAAACTTGATAACAGGCAATCAAAATCACAAAAAAAATCTCCACAAAAGAATCAAGTTAATCTAAAACCGAACAAAACTGATAATGAATCACGAGTGGGTTCAACATCAAAAGTTAACAATCGGCTCTTTAGGTTTAGCAAGAAACATTGTGAGATTTGTGATCGTTATAATCATGTCACTGCTGAATGTTTCTTTAACAGGTACTGCAGTTACTGTGACAAAAGAAATCATTCTTCAGAGGAATGTTTTTATAAAGAATTTTGTGATATTTGTGAAAGGAGAAATCATGACACAAAAGATTGTTTCTTTCGGAAAAACTCATCAAGAGAAATGACTCCGTTTTCAAATTTTCAAAGAAATCAATCTTTTGGTTTTCAAAAATTTAACCAAGGTCATTCTCCTGATGTGAGAACATTCAAACGAAACAGTTATGGTTTTAATGAATTTTCATCAAGAAATGTGCAGGTTAACAGTTTTAAGCCAAGAGCTTTGATGGTGAGAAATCAGAAATTTGAAAATAACCTTGATCCTAACTTAGAGGAAAGGTTCATTGCTTTAAGAAGAAAGCAAGCAAATCAAGCCATTGGGCGAAACAGTTTTCAACCAAATCTCTCGAATGAAACAAATTTTCAAAATCTTCATTATCAACAAGTTACTGTTACAGATAGATTCGGAAAACCCAAGACCATGTGGGCCTGGGTTGACCAAACTAACTAGGTAATTGTTGAAATGCAGGTACGCCCTCGAAGACCTATCAACTCATGGTTTGTTGATAGTGGGTGTAGCCGGCATATGACAGGCAACCATGCCTTGATTCAAGATTTTAAGCTAAAGAATGGTACACATGTTGCATTTGGAGGAGATGCTGGTGGTAAAATTACTGGAGAAGGAACAGTGTCAAATGGAGTCATTAGCTTAGATAAAGTCAACTACTGTGCACAGTTGAACTTTAATTTGCTAAGTGTATCTCAAATTTGTGACAAATCCTATTCAACATTGTTTGATGATACTTTTTGTTACATTCTCAAACCAGGTTTCAAGATTGACAATGAGTGGGTGGTGGTTAAAGCTCTAAGAGATCGTGATGTATACAAGCTTGATATGTCACAGATTGATGCTGAAACAGAAACCACATGTCTTATTGCGCATGCTTCAAATGATGAGAGTTAGCTTTGGCATAGACGGCTGGGCCATTCAAACTTGAGAAACATGAACCGACTGGTGACTGGAAATCACGCTGTGGGAATTCCGTCAAAGAAATTCTCAACAACTGATCTCTGTCGAGCATGTTTGAAAGGAAAACATCACAGAATGTCTTTTACGTCCAAGCCAGAAAATTCTATTTCAAAACCCTTACAAATGCTACACATGGATCTATTCGGACCAACAAATGTTCAAAGCATCGGAAAGAAGTCTTATTGTTTTGTCATCATTGATGATTTTCCTAGATTTTCTTGGGTTTATTTCTTGCATGTTAAATCTAAAGCTGCTGAGTTGTTAAAAGAATTTATTATCAAAGTTGAAAATCAGTTGGATTGTAAAGTAAAAATCTTGAGAAGTGATAATGGCACCGAGTTTAAAAACTCTAATGTTGATTTGTTTTGTGCAGAAAAAGGAATTGCGCGACAATTTAGTGCTCTAAGAACTCCACAACAGAACGGATTTGCAGAACGGAAAAATCGGACACTGATTGAAGCAGCAAGATCCATGCTCGCAGATGCCAAAATCCCTACCACATTCTGGGACGAAGCTATTGCTACTGCTTGCTTTGTACAAAACAGGACATTATTGGTTCAGGATAAACATAAAACGTCTTATGAGTTACTTTTTGGAAGAAAACCGAATATTTCATACTTGAAAGCATTTGGTTGTCCTGTATCGATTCTATATTTGAATGATCATCTCGGAAAATTTGAGTCAAAATCTGACGATGGATTTTTTCTTGGTTACTCTTCTGTTTCAAAAGCTTATCGGGTTTTTAATAGCAAAACAAACACTGTTATTGAAACTATTAATGTAAAGTTTTTAGAAAACTCATTTCCGTCAGTGGCTCATGGTCTCGAATGGTTGTTTGATTTAGATTCGTTATCAAAATCTTTCAATTCTAACTTATTTGATTTTTCAGGAAAATCGAGAAAAGAATCAGGAGACTTGGGATGTTTCAGTGATGATTCGGATAATGATGATGATGGCAATCTCAATTCTGAGTATCCGTTCATGTCATTTCATAATCCTGATAATGGCGTATCCATTCAAGCTCCGGGTCCATCTGGTTCTCAAGAAGATCAAGAATCAAACATTCTTGGTGATGATGTGAATCCGCAAAGTTTTCCTAATGATGGTGGATCCGTTCAAAATCAACCATCATCAGATCCGAATGTTGAAGTTATTCCAGAATCATTTGACTACTTCATCAATTCACCAGAACAAGTTCCTAATTTCACTCCGCATGTGTCTACAATTCTGCAAGATTTACCGAATCTGAATCAGTCTAATCTGGAGACGCAAGTTCAAGGAGATTCAATTCCAACTCATCGAGTTCACAGGAATCATCCTCTCTCTCAGATTATTGGGCCTTTGAATCAGAGAACTATGCGAAGTCAGACTGAACATGCAAACGTTTGTCTTTATTCATGTTTTCTTTCTTAAGTGGTACGATACCTCACAACTCGTAACAGTTCACAGGAATCATCCTCTCTCTCAGATTATTCATGTTTTCTTTCTTAAGAGCATGTTACTATAATGTACGATACCTCACAACTCGTAACAACACCTTACAATACCGTAAGTAAACTTAAAATCAATAATAAACCTAATGAATTCTTCGGAGTCTTTTGAACATCGTATTACAAGTTAGGACATCTTAAGACACCATATGACATATTAGCACGTTGAAAAGCACGTAAGTATGACGTAGGACGCCTTAAAGCTCCAAACAACACCTTACAACACTGTACGAAACCAAAAAACTCCATAATAAACCTAATGAAATTGTCCAAGTCCTTTCAAGTTCGTACGATAACATCAGGACTTGTTACGACACTGTATGCGACATTAGCAACATGAAAAGCAATTTATAACAATGTAGCACGCGTTACAACTTCTAAGAACACCTTACATCACCGTTCGAAAGATTAAAACTCCATAATAAACCTAATGAATTCCTCCGAGTCATTTAATCATCGTACGACAACTTAGAATATCTTACGACTCTGTATGCCACATTAACACCTTGAAGAGCATATTACTATAATGTACGATACCTCATAACTCGTAACAACACCTTACAGTACCGTAAGTAAACATAAAATCCATAATAAACCTAATGAATTCGTCCAATTCATTTGAACAACGTATTACAAGTTAGGACATCTTAAGACACTATATGACATATTAGCACGTTGAAAAGCACGTAAGTATGACGGAGGATGCCTTAAAGCTCCAAACAACACATTACAACACCGTACGAAACCATAAAACTCCATAATAAACCTAATGAAATTGTCCAAGTCCTTTCAAGATCGTACGATAACATCAGAACTTGTTACGACACTGTATGCGACATTAGCAACATGAAAAGCAATTTAAAACAATGTGGGACGCGTTACAACTTCTAAGAACACCTTACATCACCGTTCGAAAGATTAAAACTCCATAATAAACCTAATGAATTCCTCCGAGTCATTTAATCATCGTACGAAAACTTAGAATATCTTACGACTCTGTATGCCACATTAGCACCTTGAAGAGCATATTACTATAATGTACGATACCTCATAACTCGTAACAACACCTTACAGTATCGTAAGTAAACATAAAATCCATAATAAACCTAATGAATTCGTCCAATTCTTTTGAACATCGTATTACAAGTTAGGACATCTTAAGACACTATATGACATATTAGCACGTTGAAAAGCACGTAAGTATGACGGGGGATGCCTTAAAGCTCCAAACAACACATTACAACACCGTACGAAACCATAAAACTCCATAATAAACCTAATGAAATTGTCCAAGTCCTTTCAAGATCGTACGATAACATTAGAACTTGTTACGATACTGTATGCGACATTAGCAACATGAAAAGCAATTTATAACAATGTGGGACGCGTTACAACTTCTAAGAACACCTTACATCACCGTTCGAAAGATTAAAAATCCATAATAAACCTAATGAATTCCTCCGAGCCATTTAATCATCGTACGACAACTTAGAATATCTTACGACTCTGTATGCCACATTAGCACCTTGAAAAGCATGTTACTATAATGTACGATACTCACAACTCGTAAAAACACCTTACAATACCGTAAGTAAACATTAAAATCCATAATAAACCTAATGAATTCATCCAAGTCTTTTGAACATCGTATTACAAGTTAGGACATCTTTAGACTCTATATGATATATTAGCACGTTGAAAAACATGTAAGTATGACGTAGAACGCCTTAAAGCTGCAAACAACACCTTACAACACCGTATGAAACCATAAAACTCCATAATAAACCTAATGAATATGTCCAAGTCCTTTCAAGATCGTACGATAACATCAGGACTTGTTACGACACTGTATGCGACATTAGCAACATGAAAAGCAATTTATAATAATGTAGGACGCGTTACAACTTCTGAGAACACCTTACATCACCGTTCGAAAGATTAAAACTCCATAATAAACCTAATGAATTCCTCCGAGTCATTTAATCATCGTACGACAACTTAGAATATCTTACGAATCTGTATGCCACATTAGCACCTTGAAGAGCATATTACTAAAATGTACGATACCTCATAACTCGAAACAACACCTTACAGTACCGTAAGTAAACATAAAATCAATAATAAACCTAATGAATTCGTCCAATTCTTTTGAACATCGTATTACAAGTTAGGACATCTTAAGACACTATATGACATATTAGCACGTTGAAAAGCACGTAAGTATGACGGAGGATGCCTTAAAGCTCCAAACAACACATTACAACACCGTACGAAACCATAAAACTCCATAATAAACCTAATGAAATTGTCCAAGTCCTTTCAAGATCGTACGATAACATCAGAACTTGTTACGACACTGTATGCGACATTATCAACATGAAAAGCAATTTATAACAATGTGGGACGCGTTACAACTTCTAAGAACTCCTTACATCACCGTTCGAAAGATTAAAACTCCATAATAAACCTAATGAATTCCTCCGAGCCATTTAATCATCGTACGAAAACTTAGAATATCTTACGACTCTGTATGCCACATTAGCACCTTGAAAAGCATGTTACTATAATGTACGATACTCACAACTCGTAACAACACCTTACAATACCGTAAGTAAACATTAAAATCCATAATAAACCTAATGAATTCGTCCAAGTCTTTTGAATATCGTATTACAAGTTAGGACATCTTTAGACTCTATATGACATATTAGCACGTTGAAAAGCACGTAAGTATGACGTAGGACGCCTTAAAGCTGCAAACAACACCTTACAACACCTTATGAAACCATAAAACTCCATAATAAACCTAATGAAATTGTCCAAGTCCTTTCAAGATCGTACGATAACATCAGGACTTGTTACGACACTGTATGCGACATTAGCAACATGAAAAGAAATTTATAATAATGTAGGACGCGTTACAACTTCTAAGAACACCTTACATCACCGTTCGAAAGATTAAAACTCCATAATAAACCTAATGAATTCCTCCGAGTCATTTAATCATCGTACGACAACTTAGAATATCTTACGACTCTGTATGCCACATTAGCACCTTGAAGAGCATGTTACTATAATGTACGATACCTCACAACTCGTAACAACACCTTACAATACCATAAGTAAACTTAAAATCAATAATAAACCAAATGAATTCTTCGAAGTCTTTTGAACATCGTATTACAAGTTAGGACATCTTAAGACACCATATGACATATTAGCACGTTGAAAAGCACGTAAGTATGACGTAGGACGCCTTAAAGCTCCAAACAACACCTTACAACACCGTACGAAACCAAAAAACTCCATAATAAACCTAATGAAATTGTCCAAGTCCTTTCAAGATCGTACGATAACATCAGGACTTGTTATGACACTGTATGCGACATTAGCAACATGAAAAGCAATTTATAACAATGTAGGACGCGTTACAACTTCTAAGAACACCTTACATCACCGTTCGAAAGATTAAAACTCCATAATAAACCTAATGAATTCCTCCGAGTCATTTAATCATCGTACGACAACTTAGAATATCTTACGACTCTGTATGCCACATTAGCACCTTGAAGAGCATATTACTATAATGTACGATACCTCATAACTCGTAACAACACCTTACAGTACCGTAAGTAAACATAAAATCCATAATAAACCTAATGAATTCGTCCAATTCTTTTGAACATCGTATTACAAGTTAGGACATCTTAAGACACTATATGACATATTAGCACGTTGAAAAGCACGCAAGTATGACGGAGGATGCCTTAAAGCTCCAAACAACACATTATAACACCGTACGAAACCATAAAACTCCATAATAAACCTAATGAAATTGTCCAAGTCCTTTCAAGATCGTACGATAACATCAGAACTTGTTACGATACTGTATGCGACATTAGCAACATGAAAAGCAATTTATAACAATGTGGGACGCGTTACAACTTCTAAGAACACCTTACATCACCGTTCGAAAGATTAAAACTCTATAAAAAACCTAATGAATTCCTCCGAGCCATTTAATCATCGTACGACAACTTAGAATATCTTACGACTCTTTATGCCACAATAGCACCTTGAAAAGCATGTTACTATAATGTACGATACTCACAACTCGTAACAACACCTTACAATACCGTAAGTAAACATTAAAATCCATAATAAACCTAATGAATTCATCCAAGTCTTTTGAACATCGTATTACAAGTTAGGACATCTTTAGACTCTATATGATATATTAGCACGTTGAAAAGCACGTAAGTATGACGTAGGACGCCTTAAAGCTGCAAACAACACCTTACAACACCGTATGAAACCATAAAACTCCATAATAAACCTAATGAAATTGTCCAAGTCCTTTCAATATCGTACGATAACATCAGGACTTGTTACGACACTATATGCGACATTAGCAACATGAAAAGCAATTTATAATAATGTAGGACGCGTTACAACTTCTAAGAACACCGTACATCACCGTTCGAAAGATTAAAACTCCATAATAAACCTAATGAATTCCTCCGAGTCATTTAATCATCGTACGACAACTTAGAATATCTTACGACTCTGTATGCCACATTAGCACCTTGAAGAGCATATTACTATAATGTACGATACCTCATAACTCGTAACAACACCTTACAGTACCGTAAGTAAACATAAAATCCATAATAAACCTAATGAATTCGTCCAATTCTTTTGAACATCGTATTACAAGTTAGGACATCTTAAGACACTATATGACATATTAGCACGTTGAAAAGCACGCAAGTATGACGGAGGATGCCTTAAAGCTCCAAACAACACATTATAACACCGTACGAAACCATAAAACTCCATAATAAACCTAATGAAATTGTCCAAGTCCTTTCAAGATCGTACGATAACATCAGAACTTGTTACGTTACTGTATGCGACATTAGCAACATGAAAAGCAATTTATAACAATGTGGGACGCGTTACAACTTCTAAGAACACCTTACATCACCGTTCGAAAGATTAAAACTCTATAAAAAACCTAATGAATTCCTCCGAGCCATTTAATCATCGTACGACAACTTAGAATATCTTACGACTCTTTATGCCACAATAGCACCTTGAAAAGCATGTTACTATAATGTACGATACTCACAACTCGTAACAACACCTTACAATACCGTAAGTAAACATTAAAATCCATAATAAACCTAATGAATTCATCCAAGTCTTTTGAACATCGTATTACAAGTTAGGACATCTTTAAACTCTATATGATATATTAGCACGTTGAAAAGCACGTAAGTATGACGTAGGACGCCTTAAAGCTGCAAACAACACCTTACAACACCGTATGAAACCATAAAACTCCATAATAAACCTAATGAAATTGTCCAAGTCCTTTCAAGATCGTACGATAACATCAGGACTTGTTACGACACTATATGCGACATTAGCAACATGAAAAGCAATTTATAATAATGTAGGACGCGTTACAACTTCTAAGAACACCTTACATCACTGTTCGAAAGATTAAAACTCCATAATAAACCTAATGAATTCCTCCGAGTCATTTAATCATCGTACGACAACTTAGAATATCTTACGATTCTGTATGCCACATTAGCACCTTGAAAAGCATGTTACAATAATGTACGATACTCACAACTCGTAACAACACCTTACAATACCGTAAGTAAACGTTAAAATCCATAATAAACCTAATGAATACTTCCGAGTCTTTTGAACATCGTATTACAAGTTAGGACATCTTAAGACACTATATGACATATTAACACGTTGAAAAGCACGTAAGTATGACGGAGGACGCCTTAGAGCTCCAAACAACACATTACAACACGGTACGAAACCATAAAACTCCATAATAAACCTAATTAAATTGTCCAAGTCCTTTCAAGATCGTACGATAACATCAGAACTTGTTACGACACTGTATGCGACATTAGCAACATGAAAAGCAATTTATAACAATGTGGGACGCGTTACAACTTCTAAGAACACCTTACATCACCGTTCGAAAGATTAAAACTCCATAATAAACCTAATGAATTCCTCCGAGCCATTTAATCATCGTACGACAACTTAGAATATCTTACGACTCTGTATGCCACATTAGCACCTTGAAAACATGTTACTATAATGTACGATACTCACAACTCGTAACAACACCTTACAATACCGTAAGTAAACATTAAAATCCATAATAAACCTAATGAATCCGTCCAAGTCTTTTGAACATCGTATTACAAGTTAGGACATCTTTAGACTCTATATGACATATTAGCACGTTGAAAAGCACGTAAGTATGACGTAGGACCCCTTAAAGCTGCAAACAACACCTTACAACACCGTATGAAATCATAAAACTCCATAATAAACCTAATGAAATTGTCCAAGTCCTTTCAAGATCGTACGATAACATCAGGACTTGTTACGACACTGTATGCGACATTAGCAACATGAAAAGCAATTATAATAATGTAGGACGTGTTACAACTTCTAAGAACACCTTACATCACCGTTCGAAAGATTAAAACTCCATAATAAACCTAATGAATTCCTCCGAGTCATTTAATCATCGTACGACAATTTAGAATATCTTACGATTCTGTATGCCACATTAGCACCTTGAAGAGCATGTTACTATAATGTACGATACCTCACAACTCGTAACAACACGTTACAATACCGTAAGTAAACATAAAATCCATAATAAACGTAATGAATACTTCCGAGTCTTTTGAACATCGTATTACAAGTTAGGACATCTTAAGACACTATATGACATATTAGCACGTTGAAAAGCACGTAAGTATGACGGAGGACGCCTTAAAGCTCCAAACAACACGATACAACACCGTACGAAACCATAAAACTCCATAATAAACTTAATGAAATTGTCCAAATCCTTTCAAGATCGTACGATAACATCAGGACTTGTTACGACACTGTATGCGACATTACCAACATGAAAAGCAATTTATAACAATGTAGGACGCGTTACAACTTCTAAGAACACCTTACATCACCGTTCGAAATATTAAAACTCCATAATAAACCTAATGAATTCCTCCGAGCCATTTAATCATCGTACGAAAACTTAGAATATCTTACGACTCTGTATGCCACATTAGCACCTTGAAAAGCATGTTACTATAATGTACGATACTCACAACTCGTAACAACACCTTACAATACCGTAAGTAAACATTAAAATCCATAATAAACCTAATGAATTCGTCCAAGTCTTTTGAATATCGTATTACAAGTTAGGACATCTTTAGACTCTATATGACATATTAGCACGTTGAAAAGCACGTAAGTATGACGTAGGACGCCTTAAAGCTGCAAACAACACCTTACAACACCGTATGAAACCATAAAACTCCATAATAAACCTAATGAAATTGTCCAAGTCCTTTCAAGATCGTACGATAACATCAGGACTTGTTACGACACTGTATGCGACATTAGCAACATGAAAAGAAATTTATAATAATGTAGGACGCGTTACAACTTCTAAGAACACCTTACATCACCGTTCGAAAGATTAAAACTCCATAATAAACCTAATGAATTCCTCCGAGTCATTTAATCATCGTACGACAACTTAGAATATCTTACGACTCTGTATGCCACATTAGCACCTTGAAGAGCATGTTACTATAATGTACGATACCTCACAACTCGTAACAACACCTTACAATACCATAAGTAAACTTAAAATCAATAATAAACCAAATGAATTCTTCGGAGTCTTTTGAACATCGTATTACAAGTTAGGACATCTTAAGACACCATATGACATATTAGCACGTTGAAAAGCACGTAAGTATGACGTAGGACGCCTTAAAGCTCCAAACAACACCTTACAACACCGTACGAAACCAAAAAACTCCATAATAAACCTAATGAAATTGTCCAAGTCCTTTCAAGATCGTACGATAACATCAGGACTTGTTATGACACTGTATGCGACATTAGCAACATGAAAAGCAATTTATAACAATGTAGGACGCGTTACAACTTCTAAGAACACCTTACATCACCGTTCGAAAGATTAAAACTCCATAATAAACCTAATGAATTCCTCCGAGTCATTTAATTATCGTACGACAACTTAGAATATCTCACGACTCTGTATGCCACATTAGCACCTTGAAGAGCATATTACTATAATGTACGATACCTCATAACTCGTAACAACACCTTACAGTACCGTAAGTAAACATAAAATCCATAATAAACCTAATGAATTCGTCCAATTCTTTTGAACATCGTATTACAAGTTAGGACATCTTAAGACACTATATGACATATTAGCACGTTGAAAAGCACGTAAGTATGACGGAGGATGCCTTAAAGCTCCAAACAACACATTACAACACCGTACGAAACCATAAAACTCCATAATAAACCTAATGAAATTTTCCAAGTCCTTTCAAGATTGTATGATAACATCAGAACATGTTACGACACTGTATGCGACATTAGCAACATGAAAAGCAATTTAAAACAATGTGGGACGCGTTACAACTTCTAAGAACTCCTTACATCACCGTTCGAAAGATTAAAACTCCATAATAAACCTAATGAATTCCTCCGAGTCATTTAATCATCGTACGACAACTTAGAATATCTTACGACTCTGTATGCCACATTAGCACCTTGAAGAGCATATTACTATAATGTACGATACCTCATAACTCGTAACAACACCTTACAGTACCGTAAGTAAACATAAAATCCATAATAAACCTAATGAATTCGTCCAATTCTTTTGAACATCGTATTACAAGTTAGGACATCTTAAGACACTATATGACATATTAGCACGTTGAAAAGTACGCAAGTATGACGGAGGATGCCTTAAAGCTCCAAACAACACATTATAACACCGTACGAAACCATAAAACTCCATAATAAACCTAATGAAATTGTCCAAGTCCTTTCAAGATCGTACGATAACATCAGAACTTGTTACGATACTGTATGCGACATTAGCAACATGAAAAGCAATTTATAACAATGTGGGACGCGTTACAACTTCTAAGAACACCTTACATCACCGTTCGAAAGATTAAAACTCTATAAAAAACCTAATGAATTCCTCCGAGCCATTTAATCATCGTACGACAACTTAGAATATCTTACGACTCTTTATGCCACAATAGCACCTTGAAAAGCATGTTACTATAATGTCCGATACTCACAACTCGTAACAACACCTTACAATACCGTAAGTAAACATTAAAATCCATAATAAACCTAATGAATTCATCCAAGTCTTTTGAACATCGTATTACAAGTTAGGACATCTTTAGACTCTATATGATATATTAGCACGTTGAAAAGCACGTAAGTATGACGTAGGACGCCTTAAAGCTGCAAACAACACCTTACAACACCGTATGAAACCATAAAACTCCATAATAAACCTAATGAAATTGTCCAAGTCCTTTCAAGATCGTACGATAACATCAGGACTTGTTACGACACTATATGCGACATTAGCAACATGAAAAGCAATTTATAATAATGTAGGACGCGTTACAACTTCTAAGAACACCTTACATCACCGTTCGAAAGATTAAAACTCCATAATAAACCTAATGAATTCCTCCGAGTCATTTAATCATCGTAAGACAACTTAGAATATCTTACGATTCTGTATGCCACATTAGCACCTTGAAAAGAATGTTACAATAATGTACGATACTCACAACTCGTAACAACACCTTACAATACCGTAAGTAAACGTTAAAATCCATAATAAACCTAATGAATACTTCCGAGTCTTTTGAACATCGTATTACAAGTTAGGACATCTTAAGACACTATATGACATATTAGCACGTTGAAAAGCACGTAAGTATGACGGAGGACGCCTTAGAGCTCCAAACAACACATTACAACACGGTACGAAACCATAAAACTCCATAATAAACCTAATTAAATTGTCCAAGTCCTTTCAAGATCGTACGATAACATCAGAACTTGTTACGACACTGTATGCGACATTAGCAACATGAAAAGCAATTTATAACAATGTGGGACGCGTTACAACTTCTAAGAACACCTTACATCACCGTTCGAAAGATTAAAACTCCATAATAAACCTAATGAATTCCTCCGAGCCATTTAGTCATCGTACGACAACTTAGAATATCTTACGACTCTGTATGCCACATTAGCACCTTGAAAAGCATGTTACTATAATGTACGATACTCACAACTCGTAACAACACCTTACAATACCGTAAGTAAACATTAAAATCTATAATAAACCTAATGAATCCGTCCAAGTCTTTTGAACATCGTATTACAAGTTAGGACATCTTTAGACTCTATATGACATATTAGCACGTTGAAAAGCACGTAAGTATGACGTAGGACGCCTTAAAGCTGCAAACAACACCTTACAACACCGTATGAAATCATAAAACTCCATAATAAACCTAATGAAATTGTCCAAGTCCTTTCAAGATCGTACGATAACATCAGGACTTGTTACGACACTGTATGCGACATTAGCAACATGAAAAGCAATTTATAATAATGTAGGACGTGTTACAACTTCTAAGAACACCTTACATCACCGTTAGAAAGATTAAAACTCCATAATAAACCTAATGAATTCCTCCGAGTCATTTAATCATCGTACGACAATTTAGAATATCTTACGATTCTGTATGCCACATTAGCACCTTGAAGAGCATGTTACTATAATGTACGATACCTCACAACTCGTAACAACACCTTACAATACCGTAAGTAAACATAAAATCCATAATAAACGTAATGAATACTTCCGAGTCTTTTGAACATCGTATTACAAGTTAGGACATCTTAAGACACTATATGACATATTAGCACGTTGAAAAGCACGTAAGTATGACGGAGGACGCCTTAAAGCTCCAAACAACACGATACAACACCGTACGAAACCATAAAACTCCATAATAAACATAATGAAATTGTCCAAGTCCTTTCAAGATCGTACGATAACATCAGGACTTGTTACGACACTGTATGCGACATTAGCAACATGAAAAGCAATTTATAACAATGTAGGACGCGTTACAACTTCTAAGAACACCTTACATCACCGTTCGAAATATTAAAACTCCATAATAAACCTAATGAATTCCTCCGAGTCATTTAATCATCGTACTATAACTTAGAATATCTTACGACTCTGTATGCCACATTAGCACCTTGAAGAGCATGTTATTATAATGTACGATACCACACAACTCGTAACAACACCTTACAATACCGTAAGTAAACATAAAATCCATAATGAACCTAATGAATTCGTCCCAGTCTTTTGAACATCGTATTACAAGTTAGGACATCTTAAGACACTATATGACATATTAGCACGTTGAAAAGCACGTAAGTATGACGGACGACGCCTTAAAGCTCCAAACAACACATTACAACACCGTACGAAACCATAAAACTCCATAAAAAACCTAATGAAATTGTCCAAGTCCTTTCAAGATCGTACGATAACATCAGGACCTGTTACGACAATGTATGTGACATTAGCAACATGAAAAGCAATTTATAATAACGTAGGACGCGTTACAACTTCTAAGAACACCTTACATCACCGTTCGAAAGATTAAAACTCCAAAATAAACCTAATGAATTCCTCCGAGTCATTTAATCATCGTACGACAACTTAGAATATCTTACGATTCTGTATGCCACATTAGCACCTTGAAAAGCATGTTACAATAATGTACGATACTCACAACTCGTAACAACACCTTACAATACCGTAAGTAAACGTTAAAATCCATAATAAACCTAATGAATACTTCCGAGTCTTTTGAACATCGTATTACAAGTTAGGACATCTTAAGACACTATATGACATATTAGCACGTTGAAAAGCACGTAAGTATGACGGAGGACGCCTTAGAGCTCCAAACAACACATTACAACACGGTACGAAACCATAAAACTCCATAATAAACCTAATTAAATTGTCCAAGTCCTTTCAAGATCGTACGATAACATCAGAACTTGTTACGACACTGTATGCGACATTAGCAACATGAAAAGTAATTTATAACAATGTGGGACGCGTTACAACTTCTAAGAACACCTTACATCACCGTTCGAAAGATTAAAACTCCATAATAAACCTAATGAATTCCTCCGAGCCATTTAATCATCGTACGACAACTTAGAATATCTTACGACTCTGTATGCCACATTAGCACCTTGAAAAGCATGTTACTATAATGTACGATACTCACAACTCGTAACAACACCTTACAATACCGTAAGTAAACACTAAAATCCATAATAAACCTAATGAATCCGTCCAAGTCTTTTGAACATCGTATTACAAGTTAGGACATCTTTAGACTCTATATGACATATTAGCACGTTGAAAAACACGTAAGTATGACGTAGGACGCCTTAAAGCTGCAAACAACACCTTACAACACCGTATGAAATCATAAAACTCCATAATAAACCTAATGAAATTGTCCAAGTCCTTTCAAGATCGTACGATAACATCAGGACTTGTTACGACACTGTATGCGACATTAGCAACATGAAAAGCAATTTATAATAATGTAGGACGTGTTACAACTTCTAAGAACACCTTACATCACCGTTCGAAAGATTAAAACTCCATAATAAACCTAATGAATTCCTCCGAGTCATTTAATCATCGTACGACAATTTAGAATATCTTACGATTCTGTATGCCACATTAGCACCTTGAAGAGCATGTTACTATAATGTACGATACCTCACAACTCGTAACAACACCTTACAATACCGTAAGTAAACATAAAATCCATAATAAACGTAATGAATACTTCCGAGTCTTTTGAACATCGTATTACAAGTTAGGACATCTTAAGACACTATATGACATATTAGCACGTTGAAAAGCACGTAAGTATGACGGAGGACGCCTTAAAGCTCCAAGCAACACGATACAACACCGTACGAAACCATAAAACTCCATAATAAACCTAATGAAATTGTCCAAGTCCTTTCAAGATCGTACGATAACATCAGGACTTGTTACGACACTGTATGCGACATTAGCAACATGAAAAGCAATTTATAACAATGTAGGACGCGTTACAACTTCTAAGAACACCTTACATCACCGTTCGAAAGATTAAAACTCCATAATAAACCTAATGAATTCCTCCGAGTCATTTAATCATCGTACGACAACTTAGAATATCTTACGATTCTGTATGCCACATTAGCTCCTTGAAGAGTATGTTACTATAATGTACGATACCTCACAACTCGTAACAACACCTTACAATACCGTAAGCAAAAATAAAATCTATAATAAACCTAATGAATACTTCCGAGTCTTTTGAACATCGTATTACAAGTTTGGACATCTTAAGACACTATATGACATATTAGCACGTTGAAAAGCACGTAAGTATGACGGAGGACGCCTTAAAGCTCCAAACAACACGATACAACACCGTACGAAACCATAAAACTCCATAATAAACCTAATGAAATTGTCCAAGTCCTTGCAAGATCGTACGATAACATCAGGACTTGTTACGACACTGTATGCGACATTAGCAACATGAAAAGCAATTTATAACAATGTAGGACGCGTTACAACTTCTAAGAACACCTTACATCACCATTCGAAAGATAAAAACTCCATAATAAACCTAATGAATTCCTCCGAGTCATTTAATCATCGTACGACAACTTAGAATATCTTACGATTCTGTATGCCACATTAGCTCCTTGAAGAGTATGTTACTATAATGTACGATACCTCACAACTCGTAACAACACCTTACAATACCGTAAGTAAAAATAAAATCTATAATAAACCTAATGAATACTTCCGAGTCTTTTGAACATCGTATTACAAGTTTGGACATCTTAAGACACTATATGACATATTAGCACGTTGAAAAGCACGTAAGTATGACGGAGGACGCCTTAAAGCTCCAAACAACACGATACAACACCGTACGAAACCATAAAACTCCATAATAAAACTAATGAAATTGTCCAAGTCCTTTCAAGATCGTACGATAACATCAGGACTTGTTACGACACTGTATGCGACATTAGCAACATGAAAAGCAATTTATAACAATGTAGGACGCGTTACAACTTCTAAGAACACCTTACATCACCATTCGAAAGATTAAAACTCCATAATAAACCTAATGAATTCCTCCGAGTCATTTAATCATCGTACGACAATTTAGAATATCTTACGACTCTGTATGCCACATTAGCACCTTGAAGAGCATGTTATTATAATGTACGATACCACACAACTCGTAACAACACCTTACAATACCGTAAGTAAACATAAAATCCATAATGAACCTAATGAATTCGTCCCAGTCTTTTGAACATCGTATTACAAGTTAGGACATCTTAAGACACTATATGACATATTAGCACGTTGAAAAGCACGTAAGTATGACGGAGGACGCCTTAAAGCTCCAAACAACACATTACAACACCGTACGAAACCATAAAACTCCATAAAAAACCTAATGAAATTGTCCAAGTCCTTTCAAGATCGTACGATAACATCAGGACCTGTTACGACAATGTATGTGACATTAGCAACATGAAAAGCAATTTATAATAATGTAGGACGCGTTACAACTTCTAAGAACACCTTACATCACCGTTCGAAAGATTAAAACTCCAAAATAAACCTAATGAATTCCTCCGAGTCATTTAATCATCATACGACAATTTAGAATATCTTACGATTCTGTATGCCACATTAGCACCTTGAAAAGCATGTTACAATAATGTACGATACTCACAACTCGTAACAACACCTTACAATACCGTAAGTAAACGTTAAAATCCATAATAAACCTAATGAATACTTCCGAGTCTTTTGAACATCGTATTACAAGTTAGGACATCTTAAGACACTATATGACATATTAGCACGTTGAAAAGCACGTAAGTATGACGGAGGACTCCTTAGAGCTCCAAACAACACATTACAACACGGTACGAAACCATAAAACTCCATAATAAACCTAATTAAATTGTCCAAGTCCTTTCAAGATCGTACGATAACATCAGAACTTGTTACGACACCGTATGCGACATTAGCAACATGAAAAGCAATTTATAACAATGTGGGACGCGTTACAACTTCTAAGAACACCTTACATCACCGTTCGAAAGATTAAAACTCCATAATAAACCTAATGAATTCCTCCGAGCCATTTAATCATCGTACGACAACTTAGAATATCTTACGACTCTGTATGCCACATTAGCACCTTGAAAAGCATGTTACTATAATGTACGATACTCACAACTCGTAACAACACCTTACAATACCGTAAGTAAACATTAAAATCCATAATAAACCTAATGAATCCGTCCAAGTCTTTTGAACATCGTATTACAAGTTAGGACATCTTTAGACTCTATATGACATATTAGCACGTTGAAAAGCACGTAAGTATGACGTAGGACGCCTTAAAGCTGCAAACAACACCTTACAACACCGTATGAAATCATAAAACTCCATAATAAACCTAATGAAATTGTCCAAGTCCTTTCAAGATCGTACGATAACATCAGGACTTGTTACGACACTGTATGCGACATTAGCAACATGAAAAGCAATTTATAATAATGTAGGACGTGTTACAACTTCTAAGAACACCTTACATCACCGTTCGAAAGATTAAAACTCCATAATAAACCTAATGAATTCCTCCGAGTCATTTAATCATCGTACGACAACTTAGAATATCTTACGATTCTGTATGCCACATTAGCACCTTGAAGAGCATGTTACTATAATGTACGATACCTCACAACTCGTAACAACACCTTACAATACCGTAAGTAAACATAAAATCCATAATAAACGTAATGAATACTTCCGAGTCTTTTGAACATCGTATTACAAGTTAGGACATCTTAAGACACTATATGACATATTAGCACGTTGAAAAGCACGTAAGTATGACGGAGGACGCCTTAAAGCTCCAAGCAACACGATACAACACCGTACGAAACCATAAAACTCCATAATAAACCTAATGAAATTGTCCAAGTCCTTTCAAGATCGTACGATAACATCAGGACTTGTTACGACACTGTATGCGACATTAGCAACATGAAAAGCAATTTATAACAATGTAGGACGCGTTACAACTTCTAAGAACACCTTACATCACCGTTCGAAAGATTAAAACTCCATAATAAACCTAATGAATTCCTCCGAGTCATTTAATCATCGTACGGCAACTTAGAATATCTTACGATTCTGTATGCCACATTAGCTCCTTGAAGAGTATGTTACTATAATGTACGATACCTCACAACTCGTAACAACACCTTACAATACCGTAAGTAAAAATAAAATCTATAATAAACCTAATGAATACTTCCGAGTCTTTTGAACATCGTATTACAAGTTTGGACATCTTAAGACACTATATGACATATTAGCACGTTGAAAAGCACGTAAGTATGACGGAGGACGCCTTAGAGCTCCAAACAACACGATACAACACCGTACGAAACCATAAAACTCCATAATAAACCTAATGAAATTGTCCAAGTCCTTTCAAGATCGTACGATAACATCAGGACTTGTTACGACACTGTATGCGACATTAGCAACATGAAAAGCAATTTATAACAATGTAGGACGCGTTACAACTTCTAAGAACACCTTACATCACCATTCGAAAGATTAAAACTCCATAATAAACCTAATGAATTCCTCCGAGTCATTTAATCATCGTACGACAACTTAGAATATCTTACGATTCTGTATGCCACATTAGCACCTTAAAGAGCATGTTACAATAATGTACGATACCTCACAACTCGTAACAACACCTTACAATACCGTAAGTAAACATAAAATCCATAATAAACCTAATGAATACTTCCGAGTCTTTTGAACATCGTATTACAAGTTAGGACATCTTAAGACACTATATGACATATTAGCACGTTGAAAAGCACGTAAGTATGACGGAGGACGCCTTAAAGCTCCAAACAACACGATACAACACCGTACGAAACCATAAAACTCCATAATAAACTTAATGAAATTGTCCAAGTCCTTTCAAGATCGTACGATAACATCAGGACTTGTTACGACACTGTATGCGACATTAGCAACATGAAAAGCAATTTATAACAATGTAGGACGCGTTACAACTTCTAAGAACACCTTACATCACCGTTCGAAATATTAAAACTCCATAATAAACCTAATGAATTCCTCCGAGTCATTTAATCATCGTACGACAACTTAGAATATCTTACGACTCTGTATGCCACATTAGCACCTTGAAGAGCATGTTACTATAATGTACGATACCACACAACTCGTAACAACACCTTACAATACCGTAAGTAAACATAAAATCCATAATAAACCTAATGAATTCGTCCCAGTCTTTTGAACATCGTATTACAAGTTAGGACATCTTAATACACTATATGACATATTAGCACGTTGAAAAGCACGTAAGTATGACGGACGACGCCTTAAAGCTCCAAACAACACATTACAACACCGTACGAAACCATAAAACTCCATAAAAAACCTAATGAAATTGTCTAAGTCCTTTCAAGATCGTACGATAACATCAGGACGTGTTACGACAATGTATGTGACATTAGCAACATGAAAAGCAATTTATAATAATGTAGGACGCGTTACAACTTCTAAGAACACCTTACATCACCGTTCGAAAGATTAAAACTCCAAAATAAACCTAATGAATTCCTCCGAGTCATTTAATCATCGTACGACAACTTAGAATATCTTACGACTCTGTATGCCACATTAGCACCTTGAAAAGCATGTTACTATAATGTACGATACTCACAACTCGTAACAACACCTTACAATACCGTAAGTAAACATTAAAATCCATAATAAACCTAATGAATTCGTCCAAGTCTTGTGAACATCGTATTACAAGTTAGGACATCTTCAGACTCTATATGACATATTAGCACGTTGAAAAGCACGTAAGTATGACGTAGGACGCCTTAAAGCTGCAAACAACACCTTACAACACCGTATGAAACCATAAAACTCCATAATAAACCTAATGAAATTGTCCAAGTCCTTTCAAGATCGTACTATAACATCAGGACTTGTTACGACACTGTATGCGACATTAACAACATGAAAAGCAATTTATAATAATGTAGGACGCGTTACAACTTCTAAGAACACCTTACATCACCGTTCGAAAGATTAAAACTCCATAATAAACCTAATGAATTCCTCTGAGTCATTTAATCATCGTACGACAACTTAGAATATCTTACGATTCTGTATGCCACATTAGCACCATGAAGAGCATGTTACTATAATGTACGATACCTCACAACTCGTAACAACAACTTCCAATACCGTATGTAAACATAAAATCCATAATAAACCTAATGAATTCGTCCGAGTCTTTTGAACATCGTATTACAAGTTAGGACATCTTAAGACACTATATGACATATTAGCACGTTGAAAAGCACGTAAGTATGTCGGACGACGCCTTAAAGCTCCAAACAACACATTACAACACCGTACGAAACCATAAAACTCCATAAAAAACCTAATGAAATTGTCCAAGTCCTTTCAAGATCGTACGATAACATCAGGACCTGTTACGACAATGTATATGACATTAGCAACATGAAAAGCAATTTATAATAATGTAGGACGCGTTACAACTTCTAAGAACACCTTACATCACCGTTTGAAAGATTAAAACTCCATAATAAACCTAATGAATTCCTCCGAGTCATTTAATCATCGTACGACAACTTAGAATATCTTACGACTCTGTATGCCACATTAGCACCTTGAAAAGCATGTTACTATAATGTACGATACTCACAACTCGTAACAACACCTTACAATACCGTAAGTAAACATTAAAATCCATAATAAACCTAATGAATTCGTCCAAGTCTTGTGAACATCGTATTACAAGTTAGGACATCTTTAGACTCTATATGACATATTAGCACGTTGAAAAGCACGTAAGTATGACGTAGGACGCCTTAAAGCTGCAAACAACACCTTACAACACCGTATGAAACCATAAAACTCCATAATAAACCTAATGAAATTGTCCAAGTCCTTTCAAGATCGTACTATAACATCAGGACTTGTTACGACACTGTATGCGACATTAACAACATGAAAAGCAATTTATAATAATGTAGGACGCGTTACAACTTCTAAGAACACCTTACATCACCGTTCGAAAGATTAAAACTCCATAATAAACCTAATGAATTCCTCTGAGTCATTTAATCATCGTACGACAACTTAGAATATCTTACGATTCTGTATGCCACATTAGCACCATGAAGAGCATGTTACTATAATGTACGAAACCTCACAACTCGTAACAACACCTTCCAATATACCGTAAGTAAACATAAAATCCATAATAAACCTAATGAATTCGTCCGAGTCTTTTGAACATCGTATTACAAGTTAGGACATCTTAAGACACTATATGACATATTAGCACGTTGAAAAGCACGTAAGTATGACGGACGACGCCTTAAAGCTCCAAACAACACATTACAACACCGTACGAAACCATAAAACTCCATAAAAAACCTAATGAAATTGTCCAAGTCCTTTCAAGATCGTACGATAACATCAGGACTTGTTACGACACTGTATGCGACATTAGCAACATGAAAAGCAATTTATAACAATGTAGGACGCGTTACAACTTCTAAGAACACCTTACATCACCGTTCGAAAGATTAAAACTCCATAATAAACCTAATGAATTCCTCCGAGTCATTTAATCATCGTACGACAACTTAGAATATCTTACGATTCTGTATGCCACATTAGCTCCTTGAAGAGTATGTTACTATAATGTACGATACCTCACAACTCGTAACAACACCTTACAATACCGTAAGTAAAAATAAAATCTATAATAAACCTAATGAATACTTCCGAGTCTTTTGAACATCGTATTACAAGTTAGGACATCTTAACACACTATATGACATATTAGCACGTTGAAAAGCACGTAAGTATGACGGAGGACGCCTTAAAGCTCCAAACAACACGATACAACACCGTACGAAACCATAAAACTCCATAATAAACCTAATGAAATTGTCCAAGTCCTTTCAAGATCGTACGATAACATCAGGACTTGTTACGACACTGTATGCGACATTAGCAACATGAAAAGCAATTTATAACAATGTAGGACGCGTTACAACTTCTAAGAACACCTTACATCACCATTCGAAAGATTAAAACTCCATAATAAACCTAATGAATTCCTCCGAGTCATTTAATCATCGTACGACAACTTAGAATATCTTACGACTCTGTATGCCACATTAGCACCTTGAAAAGCATGTTACTATAATGTACGATACTCACAACTCGTAACAACACCTTACAATACCGTAAGTAAACATTAAAATCCATAATAAACCTAATGAATTCGTCCAAGTCTTGTGAACATCGTATTACAAGTTAGGACATCTTTAGACTCTATATGACATATTAGCACGTTGAAAAGCACGTAAGTATGACGTAGGACGCCTTAAAGCTGCAAACAACACCTTACAACACCGTATGAAACCATAAAACTCCATAATAAACCTAATGAAATTGTCCAAGTCCTTTCAAGATCGTACTATAACATCAGGACTTGTTACGACACTGTATGCGACATTAACAACATGAAAAGCAATTTATAATAATGTAGGACGCGTTACAACTTCTAAGAACACCTTACATCACCGTTCGAAAGATTAAAACTCCATAATAAACCTAATGAATTCCTCTGAGTCATTTAATCATCGTACGACAACTTAGAATATCTTACGATTCTGTATGCCACATTAGCACCATGAAGAGCATGTTACTATAATGTACGATACCTCACAACTCGTAACAAAACCTTACAATACCGTAAGTAAACATAAAATCTATAATAAACCTAATGAATTCTTCTGAGTCTTTTGAACATCGTATTACAAGTTAGGACATCTTAAGACACTATATGACGTATTAGCACGTTGAAAAGCACGTAAGTATGACGGAGGACGCCATAAAGCTCCAAACAACACATTACAATACCGTACGAAACCATAAAACTCCATAATAAACCTAATGAAATTGTCCAAGTCCTTTCAAGATCGTACGATAACATCTGGACTTGTTACAACACTGTATGCGACATTAGCAACATGAAAAGCAATTTATAATAATGTAGGACGCGTTACAACTTCTAAGAACACCTTACAACACCGTTTGAAAGATTGAAACTCCATAATAAACCTAATGAATTGCTCCGAGTCATTTAATCATCGTACGACAACTTAGAATATCTTACGACTCTGTATGCCACATTAGCACCTTGAAAAGCATGTTACTATAATGTACGATACTCACAACTCGTAACAACACCTTACAATACCGTAAGTAAACATTAAAATCCATAATATACCTAATGAATTCGTCCAAGACTTGTGAACATCGTATTACAAGTTAGGACATCTTTAGACTCTATATGACATATTAGCACGTTGAAAAGCACGTAAGTATGACGTAGGACGCCTTAAAGCTGCAAACAACACCTTACAACACCGTATGAAACCATAAAACTCCATAATAAACCTAATGAAATTGTCCAAGTCCTTTCAAGATCGTACTATAACATCAGGACTTGTTACGACACTGTATGCGACATTAACAACATGAAAAGCAATTTATAATAATGTAGGACGCGTTACAACTTCTAAGAACACCTTACATCACCGTTCGAAAGATTAAAACTCCATAATAAACCTAATGAATTCCTCTGAGTCATTTAATCATCGTACGACAACTTAGAATATCTTACGATTCTGTATGCCACATTAGCACCATGAAGAGCATGTTACTATAATGTACGATACCTCACAACTCGTAACAACACCTTACAATACCGTAAGTAAACATAAAATCTATAATAAACCTAATGAATTCTTCCGAGTCTTTTGAACATCGTATTACAAGTTAGGACATCTTAAGACACTATATGACATATTAGCACGTTGAAAAGCACGTAAGTATGACGGAGGACGCCTTAAAGCTCCAAACAACACATTACAATACCGTACGAAACCATAAAACTCCATAATAAACCTAATGAAATTGTCCAAGTCCTTTCAAGATCGTACGATAACATCTGGACTTGTTACAACACTGTATGCGACATTAGCAACATGAAAAACAATTTATAATAATGTAAGACGCGTTACAACTTCTAAGAACACCTTACATCACCGTTCGAAAGATTAAAACTCCATAATAAACCTAATGAATTCCTCTGAGTCATTTAATCATCGTACGACAACTTAGAATATCTTACGGCTCTGTATGCCACATTAGCACCATGAAGAGCATGTTACTATAATGTACGATACCTCACAACTCGTAACAACACCTTACAATACAGTAAGTAAACATAAAATCTATAATAAACCTAATGAATTCTTCCGAGTCTTTTGAACATCGTATTACAAGTTAGGACATCTTAAGACACTATATGACATATTAGCACGTTGAAAAGCACGTAAGTATGACGGAGGACGCCTTAAAGCTCCAAACAACACATTACAATACCGTACGAAACCATAAAACTCCATAATAAACCTAATGAAATTGTCCAAGTCCTTTCAAGATCGTACGATAACATCTGGACTTGTTACGACACTGTATGCGACATTAGCAACATGAAAAGCAATTTATAATAATGTAGGACGCGTTAGAACTTCTAAGAACACCTTACATCACCGTTCGAAAGATTAAAACTCCATAATAAACCTAATGAATTCCTCCGAGTCATTTAATCATCGTACGACAACTTAGAATATCTTACGACTCTGTATGCCACATTAGCACCATGAAGAGCATGTTACTATAATGTACGATACCTCACAACTCGTAACAACACCTTACAATACAGTAAGTAAACATAAAATCTATAATAAACCTAATGAATTCTTCTGAGTCTTTTGAACATCGTATTACAAGTTAGGACATCTTAAGACACTACATGACATATTAGCACGTTGAAAAGCATGTAAGTATCACGGAGGACGCCTTAAAGCTCCAAACAACACATTACAACATCGTACGAAACCATAAAAATCCATAATAAACCTAATGAAATTGTCCAAGTCCTTTCAAGATCGTACGATAACATGAGGACTTGTTACGACACTGTATGCGACATTAACAACATGAAAAGCAATTTATAATAATGTACGACGCGTTACAACTTCTAAGAAAAACTTACATCACCGTTCGAAAGATTAAAACTCCATAATAAACCTAATGAATTCCTCCGAGTCATTTAATCATCGTACGACAACTTAGAATATCTTAGGACTCTGTATGCCACATTAGCACCTTGAAAAGCATGTTACTATAATGTACGATACTCACAACTCGTAACAACACCTTACAATACCGTAAGTAAACATTAAAATCCATAATAAACCTAATGAATTCGTCCGAGTCTTGTGAACATCGTATTACAAGTTAGGACATCGTTAGACTCTATATGACATATTAGCACGTTGAAAAGCACGTAAGTATGACGTAGGACGCCTTAAAGCTGCAAACAACACCTTACAACACCGTATGAAACCATAAAACTCCATAATAAACCTAATGAAATTGTCCAAGTCCTTTCAAGATCGTACGATAACATCAGGACTTGTTACGACACTGTATGCGACATTAGCAACATGAAAAGCAATTTATAATAATGTAGGACGCGTTACAACTTCTAAGAACACCTTACATCACCGTTCGAAAGATTAAAACTCCGTAATAAACATAATGAATTCCTCTGAGTCATTTATTCATCGTACGACAACTTAGAATATCTTACGATTCTGTATGCCACATTAGCACCATGAAGAGCATGTTACTATAATGTACGATACCTCACAACTCGTAACAACACCTTCCAATACCGTAAGTAAACATAAAATCCATAATAAACCTAATGAATTCGTCCGAGTCTTTTGAACATCGTATTACAAGTTAGGACATCTTAAGACACTATATGACATATTAGCACGTTGAAAAGCACGTAAGTATGACGGACGACGCCTTAAAGCTCCAAACAACACATTACAGCACCGTACGAAACCATAAAACTCCATAAAAAACCTAATGAAATTGTCCAAGTCCTTTCAAGATCGTACGATAACATGAGGACTTGTTACGACACTGTATGCGACATTAACAACATGAAAAGCAATTTATAATAATGTACGACGCGTTACAACTTCTAAGAAAAACTTACATCACCGTTCGAAAGATTAAAACTCCATAATAAACCTAATGAATTCCTCCGAGTCATTTAATCATCGTACGACAACTTAGAATATCTTAGGACTCTGTATGCCACATTAGCACCTTGAAAAGCATGTTACTATAATGTACGATACTCACAACTCGTAACAACACCTTACAATACCGTAAGTAAACATTAAAATCCATAATAAACCTAATGAATTCGTCCGAGTCTTGTGAACATCGTATTACAAGTTAGGACATCGTTAGACTCTATATGACATATTAGCACGTTGAAAAGCACGTAAGTATGACGTAGGACGCCTTAAAGCTGCAAACAACACCTTACAACACCGTATGAAACCATAAAACTCCATAATAAACCTAATGAAATTGTCCAAGTCCTTTCAAGATCGTACGATAACATCAGGACTTGTTACGACACTGTATGCGACATTAGCAACATGAAAAGCAATTTATAATAATGTAGGACGCGTTACAACTTCTAAGAACACCTTACATCACCGTTCGAAAGATTAAAACTCCATAATAAACCTAATGAATTCCTGCGAGTCATTTAATCATCGTACGACAACTTAGAATATCTGACAACTCTGTATGCCACATTAGCACCTTGAAGAGCATGTTACTATAATGTACGATACCTCACAACTCGTAACAACACCTTACAGTACCGTACGTAAACATAAAATCTATAATAAACCTAATGAATTCTTCCGAGTCTTTTGAACATCGTATTACAAGTTAGGACATCTTAAGACACTATATGACATATTAGCACGTTGAAAAGCACGTAAGTATGACGGAGGACGCCTTAAAGCTCCAAACAACACATTACAAAACCGTACGAAACCATAAAACTCCATAATAAACCTAATGAAATTGTCCAAGTCCTTTCAAGATCGTACGATAACATCAGGACTTGTTACGACACTGTATGCGACATTAGCAACATGAAAAGCAATTTATAATAATGTAGGACGCGTTACAACTTCTAAGAACACCTTACATCACCGTTCGAAAGATTAAAACTCCATAATAAACCTAATGAATTCCTGCGAGTCATTTAATCATCGTACGACAACTTAGAATATCTTACGACTCTGTATGCCACATTAGCACCTTGAAGAGCATGTTACTATAATGTACGATACCTCACAACTCGTAACAACACCTTACAGTACCGTACGTAAACATAAAATCTATAATAAACCTAATGAATTCTTCCGAGTCTTTTGAACATCGTATTACAAGTTAGGACATCTTAAGACACTATATGACATATTAGCACGTTGAAAAGCACGTAAGTATGACGGAGGACGCCTTAAAGCTCCAAACAACACATTACAATACCGTACGAAACCATAAAACTCCATAATAAACCTAATGAAATTGTCCAAGTCCTTTCAAGATCGTACGATAACATCTGGACTTGTTACGACACTGTATGCGACATTAGCAACATGAAAAGCAATTTATAATAATGTAGGACGCGTTACAACTTCTAAGAACACCTTACATCACCGTTCGAAAGATTAAAACTCCATAATAAACCTAATGAATTCCTGCGAGTCATTTAATCATCGTACGACAACTTAGAATATCTTACGACTCTGTATGCCACATTAGCACCATGAAGAGCATGTTACTATAATGTACGATACCTCACAACTCGTAACAACACCTTACAATACCATAAGTAAACATAAAATCTATAATAAACCTAATGAATTCTTCCGAGTCTTTTGAACATCGTATTACAAGTTAGGACATCTTAAGACACTATATGACATATTAGCACGTTGAAAAGCACGTAAGTATGACGGAGGACGCCTTAAAGCTCCAAACAACACATTACAAAACCGTACGAAACCATAAAACTCCATAATAAACCTAATGAAATTGTCCAAGTCCTTTCAAGATCGTACGATAACATCAGGACTTGTTACGACACTGTATGCGACATTAGCAACATGAAAAGCAATTTATAATAATGTAGGACGCGTTACAACTTCTAAGAACACCTTACATCACCGTTCGAAAGATTAAAACTCCATAATAAACCTAATGAATTCCTGCGAGTCATTTAATCATCGTACGACAACTTAGAATATCTTACGACTCTGTATGCCACATTAGCACCTTGAAGAGCATGTTACTATAATGTACGATACCTCACAACTCGTAACAACACCTTACAGTACCGTACGTAAACATAAAATCTATAATAAACCTAATGAATTCTTCCGAGTCTTTTGAACATCGTATTACAAGTTAGGACATCTTAAGACACTATATGACATATTAGCACGTTGAAAAGCACGTAAGTATGACGGAGGACGCCTTAAAGCTCCAAACAACACATTACAATACCGTACGAAACCATAAAACTCCATAATAAACCTAATGAAATTGTCCAAGTCCTTTCAAGATCGTACGATAACATCTGGACTTGTTACGACACTGTATGCGACATTAGCAACATGAAAAGCAATTTATAATAATGTAGGACGCGTTACAACTTCTAAGAACACCTTACATCACCGTTCGAAAGATTAAAACTCCATAATAAACCTAATGAATTCCTCCGAGTCATTTAATCATCGTACGACAACTTAGAATATCTTACGACTCTGTATGCCACATTAGCACCATGAAGAGCATGTTACTATAATGTACGATACCTCACAACTCGTAACAACACCTTACAATACCATAAGTAAACATAAAATCTATAATAAACCTAATGAATTCTTCCGAGTCTTTTGAACATCGTATTACAAGTTAGGACATCTTAAGACACTATATGACATATTAGCACGTTGAAAAGCACGTAAGTATGACGGAGGACGCCTTAAAGCTCCAAACAACACATTACAATACCGTACGAAACCATAAAACTCCATAATAAACCTAATGAAATTGTCCAAGTCCTTTCAAGATCATACGATAACATCTGGACTTGTTGCGACACTGTATGCGACATTAGCAACATGAAAAGCAATTTATAATAATGTAGGACGCGTTACAACTTCTAAGAACACCTTACATCACCGTTCGAAAGATTAAAACTCCATAATAAACCTAATGAATTCCTCCTAGTCATTTAATCATCATACGACAACTTAGAATATCTTACGACTCTGTATGCCACATAAGCACCTTGAAAAGCATGTTACTATAATGTACGATACTCACAACTCGTAACAACACCTTACAATACCGTAAGTAAACATTAAAATCCATAATAAACCTAATGAATTCGTCCAAGTCTTTTGAACATCGTATTACAAGTTAGAACATCTTTAGACTATATATGACATATTAGCACGTTGAAAAGCACGTAAGTATGACGTAGGACGCCTTAAAGCTGCAAACAACACCTTACAACACCGTATGAAACCATAAAACTCCATAATAAACCTAATGAAATTGTCCAAGTCCTTTCAAGATCGTACGCTAACATCAGGACTTGTTACGACACTGTATGCGACATTAGCAACATGAAAAGCAATTTATAATAATGTAGGACGCGTTACAAAGAACACCTTACATCACTGTTCGAAAGATTAAAACTCCATAATAAACCTAATGAATTCCTCCGAGGTATTTAATCATCGTACGACAACATAGAATATCTTACGACTCTGTATGCCACATTAGCACCTTGAAGAGCATGTTACTATAATGTACGATACCTCACAACTCGTAACAACACCTTATAGTACCGTACGTTAACATAAAATCTATAATAAACCTAATGAATTCTTCCGAGTCTTTTGAACATCGTATTACAAGTTAGGACATCTTAAGACACTATATGACATATTAGCACGTTGAAAAGCACGTAAGTATGACGTAGGACGCCTTAAAGCTGCAAACAACACCTTACAACACCGTATGAAACCATAAAACTCCATAATAAACCTAATGAAATTGTCCAAGTCCTTTCAAGATCGTACGCTAACATCAGGACTTGTTACGACACTGTATGCGACATTAGCAACATGAAAAGCAATTTATAATAATGTAGGACGCGTTACAAAGAACACCTTACATCACTGTTCGAAAGATTAAAACTCCATAATAAACCTAATGAATTCCTCCGAGGTATTTAATCATCGTACGACAACATAGAATATCTTACGACTCTGTATGCCACATTAGCACCTTGAAGAGCATGTTACTATAATGTACGATACCTCACAACTCGTAACAACACCTTATAGTACCGTACGTTAACATAAAATCTATAATAAACCTAATGAATTCTTCCGAGTCTTTTGAACATCGTATTACAAGTTAGGACATCTTAAGACACTATATGACATATTAGCACGTTGAAAAGCACGTAAGTATGACGTAGGACGCCTTAAAGCTGCAAACAACACCTTACAACACAGTATGAAACCATAAAACTCCATAATAAACCTAATGAAATTGTCCAAGTCCTTTCAAGATCGTACGATAACATCAGGACTTGTTACGACATTGTATGCGACATTAGCAACAAGAAAAGCAATTTATAATAATGTAGGACGCGTTACAACTTCTAAGAACACCTTACATCACCGTTCGAAAGATTAAAACTCCATAATAAACCTAATGAATTCCTCCGAGTCATTTAATCATCGTACGACAACTTAGAATATCTTTCGACTCTGTATGCCACATTAGCACCTTCAAGAGCATGTTACTATAATGTACGATACCTCACAACTCGTAACAACACCTTACAGTACCGTACGTAAACATAAAATCTATAATAAACCTAATGAATTCTTCCGAGTCTTTTGAACATCGTATTACAAGTTAGGACATCTTAAGACACTATATGACATATTAGCACGTTGAAAAGCACGTAAGTATGACGGAGGACGCCTTAAAGCTCCAAACAACACATTACAATACCGTACGAAACCATAAAACTCCATAATAAACCTAATGAAATTGTCCAAGTCCTTTCAAGATCGTACGATAACATCTGGACTTGTTACGACACTGTATGCGACATTAGCAACATGAAAAGCAATTTATAATAATGTAGGACGCGTTACAACTTCTAAGAACACCTTACATCACCGTTCGAAAGATTAAAACTCCATAATAAACCTAATGAATTCCTCCGAGTCATTTAATCATCGTACGACAACTTAAAATATCTTACGACTCTGTATGCCACATTAGCACCTTGAAGAGCATGTTACTATAATGTACGATACCTCACAACTCGTAACAACACCTTACAATACCGTACGTAAACATAAAATTTATAATAAACCTAATGAATTCTTCTGAGTCTTTTGAACATCGTATTACAAGTTAGGACATCTTAAGACACTATATGACATATTAGCACGTTGAAAAGCACGTAAGTATGACGGAGGACGCCTTAAAGCTCCAAACAACACATTACAACACCGTACGAAGCCATAAAACTCCATAATAAACCTAATGAAATTGTCCAAGTCCTTTCAAGATCGTACGATAAGATCAGGACTTGTTACGACACTGCATGCGACATTAGCAACATGAAAAGCAATTTATAACAATGTAGGACGCGTTACAACTTCTAAGAACACCTTACATCACCGTTCGAAAGATTAAAACTCCATAATAAACCTAATGAATTCCTCCGATTCATTTAATCATCGTACGACAACTTAGAATATCTTACGACTCTGTATGCCACATTTGCACCTTGAAGAGCATGTTAGTATAATGTACGATACCTCACAACTCATAACAACACCTTAAGTACCGTAAGTAAACATAAAATCCATAATAAACCTAATGAATTCGTCCGAGTCTTTTGAACATCGTATTACAAGTTAGGACATCTTAAGACACTTTATGACATATTAGCATGTTGAAAAGCATGTAAGTATGACGGAGGACGCCTTCAAGCTCCAAACAACACATTACAACACCGTACGAAACCATAAAAATCCATAATAAACCTATTGAAATTGTCCAAGTCCTTTCAAGATCGTACGATAACATCAGGACTTGTTACGACACTGTATGCGACATTAACAACATGAAAAACAATTTATAATAATGTAGGACGCGTTACAACTTCTAAGAACACCTTACATCACCGTTCGAAAGATTAAAACTCCATAATAAACCTAATGAATTCCTCCGAGTCATTTAATTATCGTACGACAACTTAGAATATCTTACGATTCTGTATGCCACATTAGCACCTTGAAAAGCATGTTACTATCATGTACGATACTCACAACTCGTAACAACACCTTACAATACCGTAACTAAACATTAAAATCCATAATAAACCTAATGAATTCGTCCGAGTCTTTTGAACATCTTATTACAAGTTAGGACATCGTTAGACTCTATATGACATATTAGCACGTTGAAAGGCACGTAAGTATGACGTAGGACGCCTTAAAGCTGCAAACAACACCTTACAACACCGTATGAAACCATAAAACTCCATAATAAACCTAATGAAATTGTCCAAGTCCTTTCAAGATCGTACGATAACATCAGGACTTGTTACGACACTGTATGCGACATTAGCAACATGAAAAGCAATTTATAATAATGTAAGACGCGTTACAACTTCTAAGAACACTTTACATCACCGTTCGAAAGATTAAAAACTCCATAATAAACCTAATGAATTCCTCCGAGTCATTTAATCATCGTACGACAACTTAAAATATCTTATGACTCTGTATGCCACATTAGCACCTTGAAGAGCATGTTACTATAATGTACGATACTCACAACTCGTAACAACACCTTACAATACCGTAAGTAAACATTAAAATCCATAATAAACCTAATGAATTCGTCCAAGTCTTTTGAACATCGTATTACAAGTTAGGACATCTTTAGACTCTATATGACATATTAGCACGTTGAAAAGCACGTAAGTACGACGTAGGACGCCTTAAAGCTGCAAACAACATCTTACAACACCGTATGAAACCATAAAACTCCATAATAAACCTAATGAAATTGTCCAAGTCCTTTCAAGATCGTACGATAACATCAGGACTTGTTACGACACTGTATGCGACATTAGCAACATGAAAAGCAGTTTATAATAATGTAAGACGCGTTACAACTTCTAAGAACACCTTACATCACCGTTCGAAAGATTAAAACTCCATAATAAACCTAATGAATTCCTCCGAGTCATTTAATCATCGTACGACAACTTAGAATATCTTACGACTCTGTATGCCACATTAGCACCTTGAAGAGCATGTTACTATAATGTACGATACCTCACAACTCGTAACAACACCTTACAATACCGTACGTAAACATAAAATCTATAATAAACCTAATGAATTCTTCCGAGTCTTTTTAACATCGTATTACAAGTTAGGACATCTTAAGACACTATATGACATATTAGCACGTTGAAAAGCACGTAAGTATGACGGAGGACGCCTTAAAGCTCCAAACAACACATTACAACACCGTACGAAACCATAAAACTCCATAATAAACCTAATGAAATTGTCCATGTCCTTTTAAGATCGTACGATAACATCAGGACTTGTTACGACACTGCATGCGACATTAGCAACATGAAAAGCAATTTATAACAATGTAGGATGCGTTACAACTTCTAAGAACACCTTACATCACCGTTCGAAAGATTAAAACTCCATAATAAACCTAATGAATTCCTCCGATTCATTTAATCATCGTACGACAACTTAGAATATCTTACGACTCTGTACGCCACATTAGCACCTTGAACAGCATGTTACTATAATGTACGATACCTCACAACTGGTAACAACACCTTACAGTACCGTAAGTAAACATAAAATCCATAATAAACCTAATGAATTCGTCCGAGTCTTTTGAACATTGTATTACAAGTTAGGACATCTTAAGACACTTTATGACATATTAGCATGTTGAAAAGCATGTAAGTATGATGGAGGACGCCTTCAAGCTCCAAACGACACATTACAACACCGTACGAAACCATAAAAATCCATAATAAACCTAATGAAATTGTCCAAGTCCTTTCAAGATCGTACGATAACATCAGGACTTGTTACGACACTGTATGCGACATTAGCAACATGAAAAGCAATTTATAACAATGTAGGACGCGCTACAACTTCTAAGAACACCTTACATAACCGTTCGAAAGATTAAAACTCCATAATAAACCTAATGAATTCCTCCGAGTCATTTAATCATCGTACGACAACTTAGAATATCTTACGATTCTGTATGCCACATTAGCACCTTGAAAAGCATGTTACTATAATGTACGATACTCACAACTCGTAACAACACCTTACAATACCGTAAGTAAACATTAAAATCCTTAATAAACCTAATGAATTAGTCCGAGTCTTTTGAACATCTTATTACAAGTTAGGACATCGTAAGACTCTATATGACATATTAGCACGTTGAAAAGCACGTAAGTATGACGTAGGACGCCTTAAAGCTGCAAACAACACCTTACAACACCGTATGAAACCATAAAACTCCATAATAAACCTAATAAAATTGTCCAAGTCCTTTCAAGATCGTACGATAACATCAGGACTTGTTACGACACTGTATGCGACATTAGCAACATGAAAAGCAATTTATAATAATGTAAGACGCGTTACAACTTCTAAGAACACTTTACATCACCGTTCGAAAGATTAAAACTCCATAATAAACCTAATGAATTCCTCCGAGTCATTTAATCATCGTACGACAACTTAAAATATCTTACGACTCTGTATGCCACATTAGCACCTTGAAGAGCATGTTACTATAATGTACGATACCTCACAACTCGTAACAACACCTTACAATACCGTACGTAAACATAAAATCTATAATAAACCTAATGAATTCTTCCGAGTCTTTTGAACATCGTATTACAAGTTAGGACATCTTAAGACACTATATGACATATTAGCATGTTGAAAAGCACGTAAGTATGACGGAGGACGCCTTAAAGCTCCAAACAACACATTACAACACCGTACGAAACCATAAAACTCCATAATAAACCTAATGAAATTGTCCAAGTCCTTTCAAGATCGTACGATAACATCAGGACTTGTTACGACACTGCATGCGACATTAGCAACATGAAAAGCAATTTATAACAATGTAGGATGCGTTACAACTTCTAAGAACACCTTACATCACCGTTCGAAAGATTAAAACTCCATAATAAACCTAATGAATTCCTCCGATTCATTTAATCATCGTACGACAACTTAGAATATCTTACGACTCTGTACGCCACATTAGCACCTTGAACAGCATGTTACTATAATGTACGATACCTCACAACTGGTAACAACACCTTACAGTACCGTAAGTAAACATAAAATCCATAATAAACCTAATGAATTCGTCCGAGTCTTTTGAACATCGTATTACAAGTTAGGACATCTTAAGACACTTTATGACATATTAGCATGTTGAAAAGCACGTAAGTATGACGGAGGACGCCTTCAAGCTCCAAACAACACATTACAACACTGTACGAAACCATAAAAATCCATAATAAACCTAATGAAATTGTCCAAGTCCTTTCAAGATCGTACGATAACATCAGGACTTGTTACGACACTGTATGCGACATTAGCAACATGAAAAGCAATTTATAACAATGTAGGACGCGCTACAACTTCTAAGAACACCTTACATAACCGTTCGAAAGATTAAAACTCCATAATAAACCTAATGAATTCCTCCGAGTCATTTAATCATCGTACGACAGCTTAGAGTATCTTACGAATCTGTATGCCACATTAGCACCTTGAAGAGCATGTTACTGTAATGTACGATACCTCACAACTCGTAACAACACCTTATAGTACCGTAAGTAAACATAAAATCCATAATAAACCTAATGAAAACTTCCGAGTCTTTTGAACACCGTACTACAAGTTATGACATCTTAAGACACTATATGACATATTAGCACGTTGAAAAGCACGTAAGTATGACGGAGGACGCCTTAAAGCTGCAAACAACACCTTACAACACCGCATGAAACCATAAAACTCCATTATAAACCTAATGAATTTGTCCAAGTCCTTTCAAGATCATACGATAACATCAGGACTTGTTACGACAGTGTATGCGACATTAGCAACATGAAAAGCAATTTATAATAATGTAGGACGCGTTACAACTTCTAACAACACCTTACATCACCGTTCGAAAAATTAAAACTCCATAATAAACCTAATGAATTCCTCCGAATCATTTAATAATCGTACGACAACTTAGAATATCTTACGACTCTGTATGCGACATTAGCACCTTGAAGGGGATGTTACTAAAATGTACGATACCTCACAACTCGTAACAACACCTTACAATACCGTAAGTAAACATAAAATCTATAATAAACCTAATGAATTCTTCCGAGTGTTTTGAACATCGTATTACAAGTTAGGACATCTTAAGACACTATATGACATATTAGCACGTTGAAAAGCACGTAAGTATGACGGAGGACGCCTTAAAGCTCCAATCAACACATTACAACACCGTACGAAACCATAAAACTCCATAATAAACCTAATGAATTTGTCCAAGTCCTTTCAAGATCGTACGATAACATCAGGACTTGTTACGACATTGTATGCGACATTAGCAACATGAAAAGAAATTTATAACAATGTAGGACGCACTACAACTTCTAAGAACACCTTACATAACCGTTCGAAAGATTAAAACTCCATAATAAACCTAATGAATTCCTCCGAGTCATTTAATCATCGTACGACAGCTTAGAGTATCTTACGAATCTGTATGCCACATTAGCACCTTGAAGAGCATGTTACTGTAATGTACGATACCTCACAACTCGTAACAACACCTTACAGTACGGTAAGTAAACATAAAATCCATAATAAACCTAATGAATACGTCTGAGTCTTTTGAACACCGTACTACAAGTTAGGATATCTTAAGACACTATATGACATATTAGCACGTTGAAAAGCACGTAAGTATGACGGAGGACGCCTTAAAGCTGCAAACAACACCTTACAACACCGTATGAAACCATAAAACTCCATTATAAACCTAATGAATTTGTCCAAGTCCTTTCAAGATCGTACGATAACATCAGGACTTGTTACGACAGTGTATGCGACATTAGCAACATGAAAAGCAATTTATAATAATGTAGGACGCGTTACAACTTCTAACAACACCTTACATCACCGTTCGAAAGATTAAAACTCCATAATAAACCTAATGAATTCCTCCGAGTCATTTAATAATCGTACGACAATTTAGAATATCTTACGACTCTGTATGCCACACTCTCACCTTGAGGAGGATGTTACTAAAATGTACGATACCTCACAACTCGTAACAACACCTTACAATACCGTAAGTAAACATAAAATCTATAATAAACCTAATGAATTCTTCAGAGTCTTTTGAACATCGTATTACAAGTTAGGACATCTTAAGACACTATATGACATATTAGCACGTTGAAAAGCACGTAAGTATGACGGAGGACGCCTTAAAGCTCCAATCAACACATTACAACACCGTACGAAACCATAAAACTCCATAATAAACCTAATGAATTTGTCCAAGTCCTTTCAAGATCGTACGATAACATCAGGACTTGTTACGAAACTGTATGCGACATTAGCAACATGAAAAGAAATTTATAACAATGTAGGACGCACTACAACTTCTAAGAACACCTTACATAACCGTTCGAAAGATTAAAACTCCATAATAAACCTAATGAATTCCTCCGATTCATTTAATCATCGTACGACAACTTAGAATATCTTACGACTCTATACGCCACATTAGCACCTTGAACAGCATGTTACTATAATGTACGATACCTCACAACTGGTAACAACACCTTACAGTACCGTAAGTAAACATAAAATCCATAATAAACCTAATGAATTCGTCCGAGTCTTTTGAACATTGTATTACAAGTTAGGACATCTTAAGACACTTTATGACATATTAGCATGTTGAAAAGCATGTAAGTATGATGGAGGACGCCTTCAAGCTCCAAACGACACATTACAACACCGTACGAAACCATAAAAATCCATAATAAACCTAATGAAATTGTCCAAGTCCTTTCAAGATCGTACGATAACATCAGGACTTGTTACGACACTGTATGCGACATTAGCAACATGAAAAGCAATTTATAACAATGTAGGACGCGCTACAACTTCTAAGAACACCTTACATAACCGTTCGAAAGATTAAAACTCCATAATAAACCTAATGAATTCCTCCGAGTCATTTAATCATCGTACGACAACTTAGAATATCTTACGACTCTGTATGCCACATTAGCACCTTGAAAAGCATGTTACTATAATGTACGATACTCACAACTCGTAACAACACCTTACAATACCATAAGTAAACATTAAAATCCTTAATAAACCTAATGAATTAGTCCGAGTCTTTTGAACATCTTATTACAAGTTAGGACATCGTAAGACTCTATATGACATATTAGCACGTTGAAAAGCACGTAAGTATGACGTAGGACGCCTTAAAGCTGCAAACAACACCTTACAACACCGTATGAAACCATAAAACTCCATAATAAACCTAATAAAATTGTCCAAGTCCTTTCAAGATCGTACGATAACATCAGGACTTGTTACGACACTGTATGCGACATTAGCAACATGAAAAGCAATTTATAATAATGTAAGACGCGTTACAACTTCTAAGAACACTTTACATCACCGTTCGAAAGATTAAAACTCCATAATAAACCTAATGAATTCCTCCGAGTCATTTAATCATCGTACGACAACTTAAAATATCTTACGACTCTGTATGCCACATTAGCACCTTGAAGAGCATGTTACTATAATGTACGATACCTCACAACTCGTAACAACACCTTACAATACCGTACGTAAACATAAAATCTATAATAAACCTAATGAATTCTTCCGAGTCTTTTGAACATCGTATTACAAGTTAGGACATCTTAAGACACTATATGACATATTAGCATGTTGAAAAGCACGTAAGTATGACGGAGGACGCCTTAAAGCTCCAAACAACACATTACAACACCGTACGAAACCATAAAACTCCATAATAAACCTAATGAAATTGTCCAAGTCCTTTCAAGATCGTACGATAACATCAGGACTTGTTACGACACTGCATGCGACATTAGCAACATGAAAAGCAATTTATAACAATGTAGGATGCGTTACAACTTCTAAGAACACCTTACATCACCGTTCGAAAGATTAAAACTCCATAATAAACCTAATGAATTCCTCCGATTCATTTAATCATCGTACGACAACTTAGAATATCTTACGACTCTGTACGCCACATTAGCACCTTGAACAGCATGTTACTATAATGTACGATACCTCACAACTGGTAACAACACCTTACAGTACCGTAAGTAAACATAAAATCCATAATAAACCTAATGAATTCGTCCGAGTCTTTTGAACATCTTATTACAAGTTAGGACATCTTAAGACACTTTATGACATATTAGCATGTTGAAAAGCACGTAAGTATGACGGAGGACGCCTTCAAGCTCCAAACAACACATTACAACACTGTACGAAACCATAAAAATCCATAATAAACCTAATGAAATTGTCCAAGTCCTTTCAAGATCGTACGATAACATCAGGACTTGTTACGACACTGTATGCGACATTAGCAACATGAAAAGCAATTTATAACAATGTAGGACGCGCTACAACTTCTAAGAACACCTTACATAACCGTTCGAAAGATTAAAACTCCATAATAAACCTAATGAATTCCTCCGAGTCATTTAATCATCGTACGACAGCTTAAAATATCTTACGACTCTGTATGCCACATTAGCACCTTGAAGAGCATGTTACTATAATGTACGATACCTCACAACTCGTAACAACACCTTACAATACCGTACGTAAACATAAAATCTATAATAAACCTAATGAATTCTTCCGAGTCTTTTGAACATCGTATTACAAGTTAGGACATCTTAAGACACTATATGACATATTAGCATGTTGAAAAGCACGTAAGTATGACGGAGGACGCCTTAAAGCTCCAAACAACACATTACAACACCGTACGAAACCATAAAACTCCATAATAAACCTAATGAAATTGTCCAAGTCCTTTCAAGATCGTACGATAACATCAGGACTTGTTACGACACTGCATGCGACATTAGCAACATGAAAAGCAATTTATAACAATGTAGGATGCGTTACAACTTCTAAGAACACCTTACATCACCGTTCGAAAGATTAAAACTCCATAATAAACCTAATGAATTCCTCCGATTCATTTAATCATCGTACGACAACTTAGAATATCTTACGACTCTGTACGCCACATTAGCACCTTGAACAGCATGTTACTATAATGTACGATACCTCACAACTGGTAACAACACCTTACAGTACCGTAAGTAAACATAAAATCCATAATAAACCTAATGAATTCGTCCGAGTCTTTTGAACATCGTATTACAAGTTAGGACATCTTAAGACACTTTATGACATATTAGCATGTTGAAAAGCACGTAAGTATGACGGAGGACGCCTTCAAGCTCCAAACAACACATTACAACACTGTACGAAACCATAAAAATCCATAATAAACCTAATGAAATTGTCCAAGTCCTTTCAAGATCGTACGATAACATCAGGACTTGTTACGACACTGTATGCGACATTAGCAACATGAAAAGCAATTTATAACAATGTAGGACGCGCTACAACTTCTAAGAACACCTTACATAACCGTTCGAAAGATTAAAACTCCATAATAAACCTAATGAATTCCTCCGAGTCATTTAATCATCGTACGACAGCTTAGAGTATCTTACGAATCTGTATGCCACATTAGCACCTTGAAGAGCATGTTACTGTAATGTACGATACCTCACAACTCGTAACAACACCTTATAGTACCGTAAGTAAACATAAAATCCATAATAAACCTAATGAAAACGTCCGAGTCTTTTGAACACCGTACTACAAGTTATGACATCTTAAGACACTATATGACATATTAGCACGTTGAAAAGCACGTAAGTATGACGGAGGACGCCTTAAAGCTGCAAACAACACCTTACAACACCGCATGAAACCATAAAACTCCATTATAAACCTAATGAATTTGTCCAAGTCCTTTCAAGATCATACGATAACATCAGGACTTGTTACGACAGTGTATGCGACATTAGCAACATGAAAAGCAATTTATAATAATGTAGGACGCGTTACAACTTCTAACAACACCTTACATCACCGTTCGAAAAATTAAAACTCCATAATAAACCTAATGAATTCCTCCGAGTCATTTAATAATCGTACGACAACTTAGAATATCTTACGACTCTGTATGCGACATTAGCACCTTGAAGGGGATGTTACTAAAATGTACGATACCTCACAACTCGTAACAACACCTTACAATACCGTAAGTAAACATAAAATCTATAATAAACCTAATGAATTCTTCCGAGTGTTTTGAACATCGTATTACAAGTTAGGACATCTTAAGACACTATATGACATATTAGCACGTTGAAAAGCACGTAAGTATGACGGAGGACGCCTTAAAGCTCCAATCAACACATTACAACACCGTACGAAACCATAAAACTCCATAATAAACCTAATGAATTTGTCCAAGTCCTTTCAAGATCGTACGATAACATCAGGACTTGTTACGACATTGTATGCGACATTAGCAACATGAAAAGAAATTTATAACAATGTAGGACGCACTACAACTTCTAAGAACACCTTACATAACCGTTCGAAAGATTAAAACTCCATAATAAACCTAATGAATTCCTCCGAGTCATTTAATCATCGTACGACAGCTTAGAGTATCTTACGAATCTGTATGCCACATTAGCACCTTGAAGAGCATGTTACTGTAATGTACGATACCTCACAACTCGTAACAACACCTTACAGTACGGTAAGTAAACATAAAATCCATAATAAACCTAATGAATACGTCTGAGTCTTTTGAACACCGTACTACAAGTTAGGATATCTTAAGACACTATATGACATATTAGCACGTTGAAAAGCACGTAAGTATGACGGAGGACGCCTTAAAGCTGCAAACAACACCTTACAACACCGTATGAAACCATAAAACTCCATTATAAACCTAATGAATTTGTCCAAGTCCTTTCAAGATCGTACGATAACATCAGGACTTGTTACGACAGTGTATGCGACATTAGCAACATGAAAAGCAATTTATAATAATGTAGGACGCGTTACAACTTCTAACAACACCTTACATCACCGTTCGAAAGATTAAAACTCCATAATAAACCTAATGAATTCCTCCGAGTCATTTAATAATCGTACGACAATTTAGAATATCTTACGACTCTGTATGCCACACTCTCACCTTGAAGAGGATGTTACTAAAATGTACGATACCTCACAACTCGTAACAACACCTTACAATACCGTAAGTAAACATAAAATCTATAATAAACCTAATGAATTCTTCAGAGTCTTTTGAACATCGTATTACAAGTTAGGACATCTTAAGACACTATATGACGTATTAGCACGTTGCAAAGCACGTAAGTATGACGGAGGACGCCTTAAAGCTCCAATCAACACATTACAACGCCGTACGAAACCATAAAACTCCATAATAAACCTAATGAATTTGTCCAAGTCCTTTCAAGATCGTACGATAACATCAGGACTTGTTACGAAACTGTATGCGACATTAGCAACATGAAAAGAAATTTATAACAATGTAGGACGCACTACAACTTCTAAGAACACCTTACATAACCGTTCGAAAAATTAAAACTCCATAATAAACCTAATGAATTCCTCCGAGTCATTTAATCATCGTACGACTGCTTAGAGTATCTTACGAATCTGTATGCCACATTAGCACCTTGAAGAGCATGTTACTGTAATGTACGATACCTCACAACTCGTAACAACACCTTACAGTACTGTAAGTAAACATAAAATCCATAATAAACCTAATGAATACGTCCGAGTCTTTTGAACACCGTACTACAAGTTAGGACATCTTAAGACACTATATGACATATTAGCACGTTGAAAAGCACGCAAGTATGACGGAGGACGCCTTAAAGCTGCAAACAACACCTTACAACAGCGTATGAAACCATAAAACTCCATTATAAACCTAATGAATTTGTCCAAGTCCTTTCAAGATCGTACGATAACATCAGGACTTGTTACGACAGTGTATGCGACATTAGCAACATGAAAAGCAATTGATAATAATGTAGGACGCGTTACAACTTCTAACAAAACCTTACATCACCGTTCGAAAGATTAAAACTCCATAATAAACCTTATGAATTCCTCCGAGTCATTTAATAATTGTACGACAACTTAGAATATCTTACGACTCTGTATGCCACATTAGCACGTTGAAGAGGATGTTACTAAAATGTACGATACCTCACAACTCGTAACAACACCTTACAATACCGTAAGTAAACATAAAATCTATAATAAACCTAATGAATTCTTCCGAATCTTTTGAACATCGTATTACAAGTTAGGACATCTTAAGACACTATATGACATATTAGCACGTTGAAAAGCACGTAAGTATGACGGAGGACGCCTTAAAGCTCCAATCAACACATTACAACACCGTACGAAACCATAAAACTCCATAATAAACCTAATGAATTTGTCCAAGTCCTTTCAAGATCGGACGATAACATCAGGACTTGTTACGACACTGTATGCGACATTAGCAACATGAAAAGAAATTTATAACAATGTAGGACGCACTACAACTTCTAAGAACACCTTACATAACCGTTCGAAAGATTAAAACTCCATAATAAACCTAATGAATTCCTCCGAGTCATTTAATCATCGTACGACAGCTTAGAGTATCTTACGAATCTATATGACACATTAGCACCTTGAAGAGCATGTTACTGTAATGTACGATACCTCACAACTCGTAACAACACCTTACAGTACCGTAAGTAAACATAAAATCCATAATAAACCAAATGAATACGTCCGAGTCTTTTGAACATCGTATTACAAGTTAGGACATCTTTAGACTCTATATGACATATTAGCACGTTGAAAAGCACGTAAGTATGACGGAGGACGCCTTAAAGCTCCAAACAACACATTACAACACCGTACGAAACCATAAAACTCCATAATAAACCTAATGAAATTGTCCAAGTCCTTTCAAGATCGTACGATAACATCAGGACTTGTTACGACACTGTATGCGACATTAGCAACATGAAAAGCAATTTATAACAATGTAGGACGCGTACAACTTCTAAGAACACCTTACATCATCGTTCGAAAGATTAAATCTCCATAATAAACCTAATGAATTCCTCCGAGTCATTTAATCATCGTACGACAACTTAGAATATCTTACGACTCTGTATGCCACATTAGCACCTTGAAGAGCATGTTACTATAATGTACGATACCTCACAACTCGTAACAACACCTTACAGTACCGTAAGTAAACATAAAATCCATAATAAACCTAATGAATTCGTCCGAGTCTTTTGAACATCGTATTACAAGTTAGGACATCTTAAGACACTTTATGACATATTAGCACGTTGAAAAGCACGTAAGTATGACGGAGGACGCCTTAAAGCTCCAAACAACACATTACAACACCGTACGAAACCATAAAAATCCATAATAAACCTACTGAAATGGTCCAAGTCCTTTCAAGATCATACAATAACATTAGGAATTGTTACGACACTGTATGCGACATTAGCAACATGAAAAGCAATTTATAATAATGTAGGACGCGTTACAACTTCTAAGAACACCTTACATCACCGTTCGAAAGATTAAAACTCCATAATAAACCTAATGAATTCCTCCGAGTCATTTAATCATCGTACGACAACTTAGAATATCTTACGACTCTGTATGCCACATTAGCACCTTGAAAAGCATGTTACTATAATGTACGATACTCACAACTCGTAACAACACCTTACAATACCGTAAGTAAACATTAAAATCCATAATAAACCTAATGAATTCGTCCGAGTCTTTTGAACATCGTATTACTAGTTAGGACATATTTAGACTCTATATGACTTATTAGCACGTTCAAAAGCACGTAAGTATGACGTAGGACGCCTTAAAGCTGCAAACAACACCTTACAACACCGTATGAAACCATAAAACTCCATAATAAACCTAATGAAACTGTCCAAGTCCTTTCAAGATCGTACGATAACATCAGGACTTGTTACGACACTGTATGCGACATTAGCAACATGAAAATCAATTTATAATAATGTAGGACGCGTTACAACTTCTAAGAACACCTTACATCACCGTTCGAAAGATTAAAACTCCATAATAAACCTAATGAATTCCTCCGAGTCATTTAATCATCGTACGACAACTTAGAATATCTTACGACTCTGTATGCCACATTAGCACCTTGAAAAGCATGATACTATAATGTACGATACTCACAACTCGTAACAACACCTTACAATACCGTAAGTAAACATTAAAATCCATAATAAACCTAATGAATTCGTCCGAGTCTTTTGAACATCGTATTACTAGTTAGGAAATCTTTAGACTCTATATGACATATTAGCACGTTGAAAAGCACGTAAGTATGACGTAGGACGCCTTAAAGCTGCAAACAACACCTTACAACACCGTATGAAACCATAAAACTCCATAATAAACCTAATGAAATTGTCCAAGTCCTTTTAAGATCGTACGATAACATCAGGACTTGTTATGACACTGTATGCGACATTAGCAACATGAAAAGCAATTTATAATAATTTAGGACGCGTTACAACTTCTAAGAACACCTTACATCACCGTTCGAAAGATTAAAACTCCATAATAAACCTAATGAATTCCTCCGAGTCATTTAATCATCGTACGACAACTTAGAATATCTTACGACTCTGTATGCCACATTAGCACCTTGAAAAGCATGTTACTATAATATACGATGCTCACAACTCGTAACAACACCTTACAATACCGTAAGTAAACATAAAATCTATAATAAACCTAATGAATTCTTCCGAGTCTTTTGAACATCGTATTACAAGTTAGGACATCTTAAGACACTATATGACATATTAGCACGTTGAAAAGCACGTAAGTATGACGGAGGACGCCTTAAAGCTCCAAACAACACATTACAACACCGTACGAAACCATAAAACTCCATAATAAACCTAATGAAATTGTCCAAGTCCTTTCAAGATCGTACGATAACATCAGGACTTGTTACGACACTGTATGCGACATTAGCAACATGAAAAGCAATTTATAACAATGTAGGACGCGTACAACTTCTAAGAACACCTTACATCATCGTTCGAAAGATTAAATCTCCATAATAAACCTAATGAATTCCTCCGAGTCATTTAATCATCGTACGACAACTTAGAATATCTTACGACTCTGTATGCCACATTAGCACCTTGAAGAGCATGTTACTATAATGTACGATACCTCACAACTCGTAACAACACCTTACAGTACCGTAAGTAAACATAAAATCCATAATAAACCTAATGAATTCGTCCGAGTCTTTTGAACATCGTATTACAAGTTAGGACATCTTAAGACACTTTATGACATATTAGCACGTTGAAAAGCACGTAAGTATGACGGAGGACGCCTTAAAGCTCCAAACAACACATTACAACACCGTACGAAACCATAAAAATCCATAATAAACCTACTGAAATGGTCCAAGTCCTTTCAAGATCATACAATAACATTAGGAATTGTTACGACACTGTATGCGACATTAGCAACATGAAAAGCAATTTATAATAATGTAGGACGCGTTACAACTTCTAAGAACACCTTACATCACCGTTCGAAAGATTAAAACTCCATAATAAACCTAATGAATTCCTCCGAGTCATTTAATCATTGTACGACAACTTAGAATATCTTACGACTCTGTATGCCACATTAGCACCTTGAAAAGCATGTTACTATAATGTACGATACTCACAACTCGTAACAACACCTTACAATACCGTAAGTAAACATTAAAATCCATAATAAACCTAATGAATTCGTCCGAGTCTTTTGAACATCGTATTACTAGTTAGGACATATTTAGACTCTATATGACTTATTAGCACGTTCAAAAGCACGTAAGTATGACGTAGGACGCCTTAAAGCTGCAAACAACACCTTACAACACCGTATGAAACCATAAAACTCCATAATAAACCTAATGAAACTGTCCAAGTCCTTTCAAGATCGTACGATAACATCAGGACTTGTTACGACACTGTATGCGACATTAGCAACATGAAAATCAATTTATAATAATGTAGGACGCGTTACAACTTCTAAGAACACCTTACATCACCGTTCGAAAGATTAAAACTCCATAATAAACCTAATGAATTTCTCCGAGTCATTTAAACATCGTACGACAACTTAGAATATCTTACGACTCTGTATGCCACATTAGCACCTTGAAAAGCATGTTACTATAATGTACGATACTCACAACTCGTAACAACACCTTACAATACCGTAAGTAAACATTAAAATCCATAATAAACCTTATGAATTCGTCCGAGTCTTTTTGAACATCGTATTACAAGTTAGGAAATCTTTAGACTCTATATGACATATTAGCACGTTGAAAAGCACGTAAGTATGACGTAGGACGCCTTAAAGCTGCAAACAACACCTTACAACACCGTATGAAACCATAAAACTCCGTAATAAACCTAATGAAATTGTCCAAGTCCTTTCAAGATCGTACGATAACATCAGGACTTGTTACGACACTTTATGCGACATTAGCAACATGAAAAGCAATTTATAATAATGTAGGACGCGTTACAACTTCTAAGAACACCTTACATCACCGTTCGAAAGATTAAAACTCCATAATAAACCTAATGAATTCCTCCGAGTCATTTAATCATCGTACGACAACTTAGAATATCTTACGACTCTGTATGCCACATTAGCACCTTGAAAACCATGTTACTATAATGTACGATACTCACAACTCGTAACAACACCTTACAATACCGTAAGTAAACATTAAAATCCATAATAAACCTAATGAATTCGTCCGAGTCTTTTGAACATCGTATTACTAGTTAGGACATATTTAGACTCTATATGACTTATTAGCACGTTCAAAAGCACGTAAGTATGACGTAGGACGCCTTAAAGCTGCAAACAACACCTTACAACACCGTATGAAACCATAAAACTCCATAATAAACCTAATGAAACTGTCCAAGTCCTTTCAAGATCGTACGATAACATCAGGACTTGTTACGACACTGTATGCGACATTAGCAACATGAAAATCAATTTATAATAATGTAGGACGCGTTACAACTTCTAAGAACACCTTACATCACCGTTCGAAAGATTAAAACTCCATAATAAACCTAATGAATTTCTCCGAGTCATTTAATCATCGTACGACAACTTAGAATATCTTACGACTCTGTATGCCACATTAGCACCTTGAAAAGCATGTTACTATAATGTACGATACTCACAACTCGTAACAACACCTTACAATACCGTAAGTAAACATTAAAATCCATAATAAACCTTATGAATTCGTCCGAGTCTTTTTGAACATCGTATTACAAGTTAGGAAATCTTTAGACTCTATATGACATATTAGCACGTTGAAAAGCACGTAAGTATGACGTAGGACGCCTTAAAGCTGCAAACAACACCTTACAACACCGTATGAAACCATAAAACTCCGTAATAAACCTAATGAAATTGTCCAAGTCCTTTCAAGATCGTACGATAACATCAGGACTTGTTACGACACTTTATGCGACATTAGCAACATGAAAAGCAATTTATAATAATGTAGGACGCGTTACAACTTCTAAGAACACCTTACATCACCGTTCGAAAGATTAAAACTCCATAATAAACCTAATGAATTCCTCCGAGTCATTTAATCATCGTACGACAACTTAGAATATCTTACGACTCTGTATGCCACATTAGCACCTTGAAAACCATGTTACTATAATGTACGATACTCACAACTCGTAACAACACCTTACAATACCGTAAGTAAACATTAAAATCCATAATAAACCTAATGAATTCGTCCGAGTCTTTTGAACATCGTATTACTAGTTAGGACATATTTAGACTCTATATGACTTATTAGCACGTTCAAAAGCACGTAAGTATGACGTAGGACGCCTTAAAGCTGCAAACAACACCTTACAACACCGTATGAAACCATAAAACTCCATAATAAACCTAATGAAACTGTCCAAGTCCTTTCAAGATCGTACGATAACATCAGGACTTGTTACGACACTGTATGCGACATTAGCAACATGAAAATCAATTTATAATAATGTAGGACGCGTTACAACTTCTAAGAACACCTTACATCACCGTTCGAAAGATTAAAACTCCATAATAAACCTAATGAATTTCTCCGAGTCATTTAATCATCGTACGACAACTTAGAATATCTTACGACTCTGTATGCCACATTAGCACCTTGAAAAGCATGTTACTATAATGTACGATACTCACAACTCGTAACAACACCTTACAATACCGTAAGTAAACATTAAAATCCATAATAAACCTTATGAATTCGTCCGAGTCTTTTTGAACATCGTATTACAAGTTAGGAAATCTTTAGACTCTATATGACATATTAGCACGTTGAAAAGCACGTAAGTATGACGTAGGACGCCTTAAAGCTGCAAACAACACCTTACAACACCGTATGAAACCATAAAACTCCGTAATAAACCTAATGAAATTGTCCAAGTCCTTTCAAGATCGTACGATAACATCAGGACTTGTTACGACACTTTATGCGACATTAGCAACATGAAAAGCAATTTATAATAATGTAGGACGCGTTACAACTTCTAAGAACACCTTACATCACCGTTCGAAAGATTAAAACTCCATAATAAACCTAATGAATTCCTCCGAGTCATTTAATCATCGTACGACAACTTAGAATATCTTACGACTCTGTATGCCACATTAGCACCTTGAAAACCATGTTACTATAATGTACGATACTCACAACTCGTAACAACACCTTACAATACCGTAAGTAAACATTAAAATCCATAATAAACCTAATGAATTCGTCCGAGTCTTTTGAACATCGTATTACTAGTTAGGACATATTTAGACTCTATATGACTTATTAGCACGTTCAAAAGCACGTAAGTATGACGTAGGACGCCTTAAAGCTGCAAACAACACCTTACAACACCGTATGAAACCATAAAACTCCATAATAAACCTAATGAAACTGTCCAAGTCCTTTCAAGATCGTACGATAACATCAGGACTTGTTACGACACTGTATGCGACATTAGCAACATGAAAATCAATTTATAATAATGTAGGACGCGTTACAACTTCTAAGAACACCTTACATCACCGTTCGAAAGATTAAAACTCCATAATAAACCTAATGAATTTCTCCGAGTCATTTAATCATCGTACGACAACTTAGAATATCTTACGACTCTGTATGCCACATTAGCACCTTGAAAAGCATGTTACTATAATGTACGATACTCACAACTCGTAACAACACCTTACAATACCGTAAGTAAACATTAAAATCCATAATAAACCTTATGAATTCGTCCGAGTCTTTTTGAACATCGTATTACAAGTTAGGAAATCTTTAGACTCTATATGACATATTAGCACGTTGAAAAGCACGTAAGTATGACGTAGGACGCCTTAAAGCTGCAAACAACACCTTACAACACCGTATGAAACCATAAAACTCCGTAATAAACCTAATGAAATTGTCCAAGTCCTTTCAAGATCGTACGATAACATCAGGACTTGTTACGACACTTTATGCGACATTAGCAACATGAAAAGCAATTTATAATAATGTAGGACGCGTTACAACTTCTAAGAACACCTTACATCACCGTTCGAAAGATTAAAACTCCATAATAAACCTAATGAATTCCTCCGAGTCATTTAATCATCGTACGACAACTTAGAATATCTTACGACTCTGTATGCCACATTAGCACCTTGAAAACCATGTTACTATAATGTACGATACTCACAACTCGTAACAACACCTTACAATACCGTAAGTAAACATTAAAATCCATAATAAACCTAATGAATTCGTCCGAGTCTTTTGAACATCGTATTACTAGTTAGGACATATTTAGACTCTATATGACTTATTAGCACGTTCAAAAGCACGTAAGTATGACGTAGGACGCCTTAAAGCTGCAAACAACACCTTACAACACCGTATGAAACCATAAAACTCCATAATAAACCTAATGAAACTGTCCAAGTCCTTTCAAGATCGTACGATAACATCAGGACTTGTTACGACACTGTATGCGACATTAGCAACATGAAAATCAATTTATAATAATGTAGGACGCGTTACAACTTCTAAGAACACCTTACATCACCGTTCGAAAGATTAAAACTCCATAATAAACCTAATGAATTTCTCCGAGTCATTTAATCATCGTACGACAACTTAGAATATCTTACGACTCTGTATGCCACATTAGCACCTTGAAAAGCATGTTACTATAATGTACGATACTCACAACTCGTAACAACACCTTACAATACCGTAAGTAAACATTAAAATCCATAATAAACCTTATGAATTCGTCCGAGTCTTTTTGAACATCGTATTACAAGTTAGGAAATCTTTAGACTCTATATGACATATTAGCACGTTGAAAAGCACGTAAGTATGACGTAGGACGCCTTAAAGCTGCAAACAACACCTTACAACACCGTATGAAACCATAAAACTCCGTAATAAACCTAATGAAATTGTCCAAGTCCTTTCAAGATCGTACGATAACATCAGGACTTGTTACGACACTTTATGCGACATTAGCAACATGAAAAGCAATTTATAATAATGTAGGACGCGTTACAACTTCTAAGAACACCTTACATCACCGTTCGAAAGATTAAAACTCCATAATAAACCTAATGAATTCCTCCGAGTCATTTAATCATCGTACGACAACTTAGAATATCTTACGACTCTGTATGCCACATTAGCACCTTGAAAACCATGTTACTATAATGTACGATACTCACAACTCGTAACAACACCTTACAATACCGTAAGTAAACATTAAAATCCATAATAAACCTAATGAATTCGTCCGAGTCTTTTGAACATCGTATTACTAGTTAGGACATATTTAGACTCTATATGACTTATTAGCACGTTCAAAAGCACGTAAGTATGACGTAGGACGCCTTAAAGCTGCAAACAACACCTTACAACACCGTATGAAACCATAAAACTCCATAATAAACCTAATGAAACTGTCCAAGTCCTTTCAAGATCGTACGATAACATCAGGACTTGTTACGACACTGTATGCGACATTAGCAACATGAAAATCAATTTATAATAATGTAGGACGCGTTACAACTTCTAAGAACACCTTACATCACCGTTCGAAAGATTAAAACTCCATAATAAACCTAATGAATTTCTCCGAGTCATTTAATCATCGTACGACAACTTAGAATATCTTACGACTCTGTATGCCACATTAGCACCTTGAAAAGCATGTTACTATAATGTACGATACTCACAACTCGTAACAACACCTTACAATACCGTAAGTAAACATTAAAATCCATAATAAACCTTATGAATTCGTCCGAGTCTTTTTGAACATCGTATTACAAGTTAGGAAATCTTTAGACTCTATATGACATATTAGCACGTTGAAAAGCACGTAAGTATGACGTAGGACGCCTTAAAGCTGCAAACAACACCTTACAACACCGTATGAAACCATAAAACTCCGTAATAAACCTAATGAAATTGTCCAAGTCCTTTCAAGATCGTACGATAACATCAGCACTTGTTACGACACTTTATGCGACATTAGCAACATGAAAAGCAATTTATAATAATGTAGGACGCGTTACAACTTCTAAGAACACCTTACATCACCGTTCGAAAGATTAAAACTCCATAATAAACCTAATGAATTCCTCCGAGTCATTTAATCATCGTACGACAACTTAGAATATCTTACGACTCTGTATGCCACATTAGCACCTTGAAAACCATGTTACTATAATGTACGATACTCACAACTCGTAACAACACCTTACAATACCGTAAGTAAACATTAAAATCCATAATAAACCTAATGAATTCGTCCGAGTCTTTTGAACATCGTATTACTAGTTAGGACATATTTAGACTCTATATGACTTATTAGCACGTTCAAAAGCACGTAAGTATGACGTAGGACGCCTTAAAGCTGCAAACAACACCTTACAACACCGTATGAAACCATAAAACTCCATAATAAACCTAATGAAACTGTCCAAGTCCTTTCAAGATCGTACGATAACATCAGGACTTGTTACGACACTGTATGCGACATTAGCAACATGAAAATCAATTTATAATAATGTAGGACGCGTTACAACTTCTAAGAACACCTTACATCACCGTTCGAAAGATTAAAACTCCATAATAAACCTAATGAATTTCTCCGAGTCATTTAATCATCGTACGACAACTTAGAATATCTTACGACTCTGTATGCCACATTAGCACCTTGAAAAGCATGTTACTATAATGTACGATACTCACAACTCGTAACAACACCTTACAATACCGTAAGTAAACATTAAAATCCATAATAAACCTTATGAATTCGTCCGAGTCTTTTTGAACATCGTATTACAAGTTAGGAAATCTTTAGACTCTATATGACATATTAGCACGTTGAAAAGCACGTAAGTATGACGTAGGACGCCTTAAAGCTGCAAACAACACCTTACAACACCGTATGAAACCATAAAACTCCGTAATAAACCTAATGAAATTGTCCAAGTCCTTTCAAGATCGTACGATAACATCAGGACTTGTTACGACACTTTATGCGACATTAGCAACATGAAAAGCAATTTATAATAATGTAGGACGCGTTACAACTTCTAAGAACACCTTACATCACCGTTCGAAAGATTAAAACTCCATAATAAACCTAATGAATTCCTCCGAGTCATTTAATCATCGTACGACAACTTAGAATATCTTACGACTCTGTATGCCACATTAGCACCTTGAAAACCATGTTACTATAATGTACGATACTCACAACTCGTAACAACACCTTACAATACCGTAAGTAAACATTAAAATCCATAATAAACCTAATGAATTCGTCCGAGTCTTTTGAACATCGTATTACTAGTTAGGACATATTTAGACTCTATATGACTTATTAGCACGTTCAAAAGCACGTAAGTATGACGTAGGACGCCTTAAAGCTGCAAACAACACCTTACAACACCGTATGAAACCATAAAACTCCATAATAAACCTAATGAAACTGTCCAAGTCCTTTCAAGATCGTACGATAACATCAGGACTTGTTACGACACTGTATGCGACATTAGCAACATGAAAATCAATTTATAATAATGTAGGACGCGTTACAACTTCTAAGAACACCTTACATCACCGTTCGAAAGATTAAAACTCCATAATAAACCTAATGAATTTCTCCGAGTCATTTAATCATCGTACGACAACTTAGAATATCTTACGACTCTGTATGCCACATTAGCACCTTGAAAAGCATGTTACTATAATGTACGATACTCACAACTCGTAACAACACCTTACAATACCGTAAGTAAACATTAAAATCCATAATAAACCTTATGAATTCGTCCGAGTCTTTTTGAACATCGTATTACAAGTTAGGAAATCTTTAGACTCTATATGACATATTAGCACGTTGAAAAGCACGTAAGTATGACGTAGGACGCCTTAAAGCTGCAAACAACACCTTACAACACCGTATGAAACCATAAAACTCCGTAATAAACCTAATGAAATTGTCCAAGTCCTTTCAAGATCGTACGATAACATCAGGACTTGTTACGACACTTTATGCGACATTAGCAACATGAAAAGCAATTTATAATAATGTAGGACGCGTTACAACTTCTAAGAACACCTTACATCACCGTTCGAAAGATTAAAACTCCATAATAAACCTAATGAATTCCTCCGAGTCATTTAATCATCGTACGACAACTTAGAATATCTTACGACTCTGTATGCCACATTAGCACCTTGAAAACCATGTTACTATAATGTACGATACTCACAACTCGTAACAACACCTTACAATACCGTAAGTAAACATTAAAATCCATAATAAACCTAATGAATTCGTCCGAGTCTTTTGAACATCGTATTACTAGTTAGGACATATTTAGACTCTATATGACTTATTAGCACGTTCAAAAGCACGTAAGTATGACGTAGGACGCCTTAAAGCTGCAAACAACACCTTACAACACCGTATGAAACCATAAAACTCCATAATAAACCTAATGAAACTGTCCAAGTCCTTTCAAGATCGTACGATAACATCAGGACTTGTTACGACACTGTATGCGACATTAGCAACATGAAAATCAATTTATAATAATGTAGGACGCGTTACAACTTCTAAGAACACCTTACATCACCGTTCGAAAGATTAAAACTCCATAATAAACCTAATGAATTTCTCCGAGTCATTTAATCATCGTACGACAACTTAGAATATCTTACGACTCTGTATGCCACATTAGCACCTTGAAAAGCATGTTACTATAATGTACGATACTCACAACTCGTAACAACACCTTACAATACCGTAAGTAAACATTAAAATCCATAATAAACCTTATGAATTCGTCCGAGTCTTTTTGAACATCGTATTACAAGTTAGGAAATCTTTAGACTCTATATGACATATTAGCACGTTGAAAAGCACGTAAGTATGACGTAGGACGCCTTAAAGCTGCAAACAACACCTTACAACACCGTATGAAACCATAAAACTCCGTAATAAACCTAATGAAATTGTCCAAGTCCTTTCAAGATCGTACGATAACATCAGCACTTGTTACGACACTTTATGCGACATTAGCAACATGAAAAGCAATTTATAATAATGTAGGACGCGTTACAACTTCTAAGAACACCTTACATCACCGTTCGAAAGATTAAAACTCCATAATAAACCTAATGAATTCCTCCGAGTCATTTAATCATCGTACGACAACTTAGAATATCTTACGACTCTGTATGCCACATTAGCACCTTGAAAACCATGTTACTATAATGTACGATACTCACAACTCGTAACAACACCTTACAATACCGTAAGTAAACATTAAAATCCATAATAAACCTAATGAATTCGTCCGAGTCTTTTGAACATCGTATTACTAGTTAGGACATATTTAGACTCTATATGACTTATTAGCACGTTCAAAAGCACGTAAGTATGACGTAGGACGCCTTAAAGCTGCAAACAACACCTTACAACACCGTATGAAACCATAAAACTCCATAATAAACCTAATGAAACTGTCCAAGTCCTTTCAAGATCGTACGATAACATCAGGACTTGTTACGACACTGTATGCGACATTAGCAACATGAAAATCAATTTATAATAATGTAGGACGCGTTACAACTTCTAAGAACACCTTACATCACCGTTCGAAAGATTAAAACTCCATAATAAACCTAATGAATTTCTCCGAGTCATTTAATCATCGTACGACAACTTAGAATATCTTACGACTCTGTATGCCACATTAGCACCTTGAAAAGCATGTTACTATAATGTACGATACTCACAACTCGTAACAACACCTTACAATACCGTAAGTAAACATTAAAATCCATAATAAACCTTATGAATTCGTCCGAGTCTTTTTGAACATCGTATTACAAGTTAGGAAATCTTTAGACTCTATATGACATATTAGCACGTTGAAAAGCACGTAAGTATGACGTAGGACGCCTTAAAGCTGCAAACAACACCTTACAACACCGTATGAAACCATAAAACTCCGTAATAAACCTAATGAAATTGTCCAAGTCCTTTCAAGATCGTACGATAACATCAGGACTTGTTACGACACTTTATGCGACATTAGCAACATGAAAAGCAATTTATAATAATGTAGGACGCGTTACAACTTCTAAGAACACCTTACATCACCGTTCGAAAGATTAAAACTCCATAATAAACCTAATGAATTCCTCCGAGTCATTTAATCATCGTACGACAACTTAGAATATCTTACGACTCTGTATGCCACATTAGCACCTTGAAAACCATGTTACTATAATGTACGATACTCACAACTCGTAACAACACCTTACAATACCGTAAGTAAACATTAAAATCCATAATAAACCTAATGAATTCGTCCGAGTCTTTTGAACATCGTATTACTAGTTAGGACATATTTAGACTCTATATGACTTATTAGCACGTTCAAAAGCACGTAAGTATGACGTAGGACGCCTTAAAGCTGCAAACAACACCTTACAACACCGTATGAAACCATAAAACTCCATAATAAACCTAATGAAACTGTCCAAGTCCTTTCAAGATCGTACGATAACATCAGGACTTGTTACGACACTGTATGCGACATTAGCAACATGAAAATCAATTTATAATAATGTAGGACGCGTTACAACTTCTAAGAACACCTTACATCACCGTTCGAAAGATTAAAACTCCATAATAAACCTAATGAATTTCTCCGAGTCATTTAATCATCGTACGACAACTTAGAATATCTTACGACTCTGTATGCCACATTAGCACCTTGAAAAGCATGTTACTATAATGTACGATACTCACAACTCGTAACAACACCTTACAATACCGTAAGTAAACATTAAAATCCATAATAAACCTTATGAATTCGTCCGAGTCTTTTTGAACATCGTATTACAAGTTAGGAAATCTTTAGACTCTATATGACATATTAGCACGTTGAAAAGCACGTAAGTATGACGTAGGACGCCTTAAAGCTGCAAACAACACCTTACAACACCGTATGAAACCATAAAACTCCGTAATAAACCTAATGAAATTGTCCAAGTCCTTTCAAGATCGTACGATAACATCAGGACTTGTTACGACACTTTATGCGACATTAGCAACATGAAAAGCAATTTATAATAATGTAGGACGCGTTACAACTTCTAAGAACACCTTACATCACCGTTCGAAAGATTAAAACTCCATAATAAACCTAATGAATTCCTCCGAGTCATTTAATCATCGTACGACAACTTAGAATATCTTACGACTCTGTATGCCACATTAGCACCTTGAAAACCATGTTACTATAATGTACGATACTCACAACTCGTAACAACACCTTACAATACCGTAAGTAAACATTAAAATCCATAATAAACCTAATGAATTCGTCCGAGTCTTTTGAACATCGTATTACTAGTTAGGACATATTTAGACTCTATATGACTTATTAGCACGTTCAAAAGCACGTAAGTATGACGTAGGACGCCTTAAAGCTGCAAACAACACCTTACAACACCGTATGAAACCATAAAACTCCATAATAAACCTAATGAAACTGTCCAAGTCCTTTCAAGATCGTACGATAACATCAGGACTTGTTACGACACTGTATGCGACATTAGCAACATGAAAATCAATTTATAATAATGTAGGACGCGTTACAACTTCTAAGAACACCTTACATCACCGTTCGAAAGATTAAAACTCCATAATAAACCTAATGAATTCCTCCGAGTCATTTAATCATCGTACGACAACTTAGAATATCTTACGACTCTGTATGCCACATTAGCACCTTGAAAAGCATGTTACTATAATGTACGATACTCACAACTCGTAACAACACCTTACAATACCGTAAGTAAACATTAAAATCCATAATAAACCTAATGAATTCGTCCGAGTCTTTTGAACATCGTATTACTAGTTAGGACATATTTAGACTCTATATGACATATTAGCACGTTGAAAAGCACGTAAGTATGACGTAGGACGCCTTAAAGCTGCAAACAACTCCTTACAACACCGTATGAAACCATAAAACTCCATAATAAACCTAATGAAATTGTCCAAGTCCTTTCAAGATCGTACGATAACATCAGCACTTGTTACGACACTGTATGCGACATTAGCAACATGAAAAGCAATTTATAATAATGTAGGACGCGTTACAACTTCTAAGAACACCTTACATCACCGTTCGAAAGATTAAAACTCCATAATAAACCTAATGAATTCCTCCGAGTCATTTAATCATCGTACGACAACTTAGAATATCTTACGACTCTGTATGCCACATTAGCACCTTGAAAAGCATGTTACTATAATGTACGATACTCACAACTCGTAACAACACCTTACAATACCGTAAGTAAACATTAAAATCCATAATAAGCCTAATGAATTCGTCCGAGTCTTTTTGAACATCGTATTACAAGTTAGGAAATCTTTAGACTCGATATGACATATTAGCACGTTGAAAAGCACGTAAGTATGACGTAGGACGCCTTAAAGCTGCAAACAACTCCTTACAACACCGTATGAAACCATAAAACTCCATAATAAACCTAATGAAATTGTCCAAGTCCTTTCAAGATCGTACGATAACATCAGGACTTGTTACGACACTGTATGCGACATTAGCAACATGAAAAGCAATTTATAATAATGTAGGACGCGTTACAACTTCTAAGAACACCTTACATCACCGTTCGAAAGATTAAAACTCCATAATAAACCTAATGAATTCCTCCGAGTCATTTAATCATCGTACGACAACTTAGAATATCTTACGACTCTGTATGCCACATTAGCACCTTGAAAAGCATGTTACTATAATGTACGATACTCACAACTCGTAACAACACCTTACAATACCGTAAGTAAACATTAAAATCCATAATAAACCTAATGAATTCGTCCGAGTCTTTTTGAACATCGTATTACAAGTTAGGAAATCTTTAGACTCTATATGACATATTAGCACGTTGAAAAGCACGTAAGTATGACGTAGGACGCCTTAAAGCTGCAAACAACTCCTTACAACACCGTATGAAACCATAAAACTCCATAATAAACCTAATGAAATTGTCCAAGCCCTTTCAAGATCGTACGATAACATCAGGACTTGTTACGACACTGTATGCGACATTAGCAACATGAAAAGCAATTTATAATAATGTAGGACGCGTTACAACTTCTAAGAACACCTTACATCACCGTTCGAAAGATTAAAACTCCATAATAAACCTAATGAATTCCTCCGAGTCATTTAATCATCGTACGACAACTTAGAATATCTTACGACTCTGTATGCCACATTAGCACCTTGAAAAGCATGTTACTATAATGTACGATACTCACAACTCGTAACAACACCTTACAATACCGTAAGTAAACATTAAAATCCATAATAAACCTAATGAATTCGTCCGAGTCTTTTTGAACATCGTATTACAAGTTAGGAAATCTTTAGACTCTATATGACATATTAGCACGTTGAAAAGCACGTAAGTATGACGTAGGACGCCTTAAAGCTGCAAACAACTCCTTACAACACCGTATGAAACCATAAAACTCCATAATAAACCTAATGAAATTGTCCAAGCCCTTTCAAGATCGTACGATAACATCAGGACTTGTTACGACACTGTATGCGACATTAGCAACATGAAAAGCAATTTATAATAATGTAGGACGCGTTACAACTTCTAAGAACACCTTACATCACCGTTCGAAAGATTAAAACTCCATAATAAACCTAATGAATTCCTCCGAGTCATTTAATCATCGTACGACAACTTAGAATATCTTACGACTCTGTATGCCACATTAGCACCTTGAAAAGCATGTTACTATAATGTACGATACTCACAACTCGTAACAACACCTTACAATACCGTAAGTAAACATTAAAATCCATAATAAACCTAATGAATTCGTCCGAGTCTTTTTGAACATCGTATTACAAGTTAGGAAATCTTTAGACTCTATATGACATATTAGCACGTTGAAAAGCACGTAAGTATGACGTAGGACGCCTTAAAGCTGCAAACAACTCCTTACAACACCGTATGAAACCATAAAACTCCATAATAAACCTAATGAAATTGTCCAAGTCCTTTCAAGATCGTACGATAACATCAGGACTTGTTACGACACTGTATGCGACATTAGCAACATGAAAAGCAATTTATAATAATGTAGGACGCGTTACAACTTCTAAGAACACCTTACATCACCGTTCGAAAGATTAAAACTCCATAATAAACCTAATGAATTCCTCCGAGTCATTTAATCATCGTACGACAACTTAGAATATCTTACGACTCTGTATGCCACATTAGCACCTTGAAAAGCATGTTACTATAATGTACGATACTCACAACTCGTAACAACACCTTACAATACCGTAAGTAAACATTAAAATCCATAATAAGCCTAATGAATTCGTCCGAGTCTTTTTGAACATCGTATTACAAGTTAGGAAATCTTTAGACTCGATATGACATATTAGCACGTTGAAAAGCACGTAAGTATGACGTAGGACGCCTTAAAGCTGCAAACAACTCCTTACAACACCGTATGAAACCATAAAACTCCATAATAAACCTAATGAAATTGTCCAAGTCCTTTCAAGATCGTACAATAACATCAGGACTTGTTACGACACTGTATGCGACATTAGCAACATGAAAAGCAATTTATAATAATGTAGGACGCGTTACAACTTCTAAGAACACCTTACATCACCGTTCGAAAGATTAAAACTCCATAATAAACCTAATGAATTCCTCCGAGTCATTTAATCATCGTACGACAACTTAGAATATCTTACGACTCTGTATGCCACATTAGCACCTTGAAAAGCATGTTACTATAATGTACGATACTCACAACTCGTAACAACACCTTACAATACCGTAAGTAAACATTAAAATCCATAATAAACCTAATGAATTCGTCCGAGTCTTTTTGAACATCGTATTACAAGTTAGGAAATCTTTAGACTCTATATGACATATTAGCACGTTGAAAAGCACGTAAGTATGACGTAGGACGCCTTAAAGCTGCAAACAACTCCTTACAACACCGTATGAAACCATAAAACTCCATAATAAACCTAATGAAATTGTCCAAGTCCTTTCAAGATCGTACGATAACATCAGGACTTGTTACGACACTGTATGCGACATTAGCAACATGAAAAGCAATTTATAATAATGTAGGACGCGTTACAACTTCTAAGAACACCTTACATCACCGTTCGAAAGATTAAAACTCCATAATAAACCTAATGAATTCCTCCGAGTCATTTAATCATCGTACGACAACTTAGAATATCTTACGACTCTGTATGCCACATTAGCACCTTGAAAAGCATGTTACTATAATGTACGATACTCACAACTCGTAACAACACCTTACAATACCGTAAGTAAACATTAAAATCCATAATAAGCCTAATGAATTCGTCCGAGTCTTTTTGAACATCGTATTACAAGTTAGGAAATCTTTAGACTCGATATGACATATTAGCACGTTGAAAAGCACGTAAGTATGACGTAGGACGCCTTAAAGCTGCAAACAACTCCTTACAACACCGTATGAAACCATAAAACTCCATAATAAACCTAATGAAATTGTCCAAGTCCTTTCAAGATCGTACAATAACATCAGGACTTGTTACGACACTGTATGCGACATTAGCAACATGAAAAGCAATTTATAATAATGTAGGACGCGTTACAACTTCTAAGAACACCTTACATCACCGTTCGAAAGATTAAAACTCCATAATAAACCTAATGAATTCCTCCGAGTCATTTAATCATCGTACGACAACTTAGAATATCTTACGACTCTGTATGCCACATTAGCACCTTGAAAAGCATGTTACTATAATGTACGATACTCACAACTCGTAACAACACCTTACAATACCGTAAGTAAACATTAAAATCCATAATAAACCTAATGAATTCGTCCGAGTCTTTTTGAACATCGTATTACAAGTTAGGAAATCTTTAGACTCTATATGACATATTAGCACGTTGAAAAGCACGTAAGTATGACGTAGGACGCCTTAAAGCTGCAAACAACTCCTTACAACACCGTATGAAACCATAAAACTCCATAATAAACCTAATGAAATTGTCCAAGCCCTTTCAAGATCGTACGATAACATCAGGACTTGTTACGACACTGTATGCGACATTAGCAACATGAAAAGCAATTTATAATAATGTAGGACGCGTTACAACTTCTAAGAACACCTTACATCACCGTTCGAAAGATTAAAACTCCATAATAAACCTAATGAATTCCTCCGAGTCATTTAATCATCGTACGACAACTTAGAATATCTTACGACTCTGTATGCCACATTAGCACCTTGAAAAGCATGTTACTATAATGTACGATACTCACAACTCGTAACAACACCTTACAATACCGTAAGTAAACATTAAAATCCATAATAAACCTAATGAATTCGTCCGAGTCTTTTTGAACATCGTATTACAAGTTAGGAAATCTTTAGACTCTATATGACATATTAGCACGTTGAAAAGCACGTAAGTATGACGTAGGACGCCTTAAAGCTGCAAACAACTCCTTACAACACCGTATGAAACCATAAAACTCCATAATAAACCTAATGAAATTGTCCAAGTCCTTTCAAGATCGTACGATAACATCAGGACTTGTTACGACACTGTATGCGACATTAGCAACATGAAAAGCAATTTATAATAATGTAGGACGCGTTACAACTTCTAAGAACACCTTATATCACCGTTCGAAAGATTAAAACTCCATAATAAACCTAATGAATTCCTCCGAGTCATTTAATCATCCTACGACAACTTAGAATATCTTACGACTCTGTATGCCACATTAGCACCTTGAAAAGCATGTTACTATAATGTACGATACTCACAACTCGTAACAACACCTTACAATACCGTAAGTAAACATTAAAATCCATAATAAACCTAATGAATTCGTCCGAGTCTTTTTGAACATCGTATTACAAGTTAGGAAATCTTTAGACTCTATATGACATATTAGCACGTTGAAAAGCACGTAAGTATGACGTAGGACGCCTTAAAGCTGCAAACAACTCCTTACAACACCGTATGAAACCATAAAACTCCATAATAAACCTAATGAAATTGTCCAAGTCCTTTCAAGATCGTACGATAACATCAGGACTTGTTACGACACTGTATGCGACATTAGCAACATGAAAAGCAATTTATAATAATGTAGGACGCGTTACAACTTCTAAGAACACCTTATATCACCGTTCGAAAGATTAAAACTCCATAATAAACCTAATGAATTCCTCCGAGTCATTTAATCATCCTACGACAACTTAGAATATCTTACGACTCTGTATGCCACATTAGCACCTTGAAAAGCATGTTACTATAATGTACGATACTCACAACTCGTAACAACACCTTACAATACCGTAAGTAAACATTAAAATCCATAATAAACCTAATGAATTCGTCCGAGTCTTTTTGAACATCGTATTACAAGTTAGGAAATCTTTAGACTCGATATGACATATTAGCACGTTGAAAAGCACGTAAGTATGATGTAGGACGCCTTAAAGCTGCAAAAAACTCCTTACAACACCGTATGAAACCATAAAACTCCATAATAAACCTAATGAAATTGTCCAAGTCCTTTCAAGATCGTACGATAACATCAGGACTTGTTACGACACTGTATGCGACATTAGCAACATGAAAAGCAATTTATAATAATGTAGGACGCGTTACAACTTCTAAGAACACCTTACATCACCGTTCGAAAGATTAAAACTCCATAATAAACCTAATGAATTCCTCCGAGTCATTTAATCATCGTACGACAACTTAGAATATCTTACGACTCTGTATGCCACATTAGCACCTTGAAAAGCATGTTACTATAATGTACGATACTCACAACTCGTAACAACACCTTACAATACCGTAAGTAAACATTAAAATCCATAATAAACCTAATGAATTCGTCCGAGTCTTATTGAACATCGTATTACAAGTTAGGAAATCTTTAGACTCTATATGACATATTAGCACGTTGAAAAGCACGTAAGTATGACGTAGGACGCCTTAAAGCTGCAAACAACTCCTTACAACACCGTATGAAACCATAAAACTCCATAATAAACCTAATGAAATTGTCCAAGCCCTTTCAAGATCGTACGATAACATCAGGACTTGTTACGACACTGTATGCGACATTAGCAACATGAAAAGCAATTTATAATAATGTAGGACGCGTTACAACTTCTAAGAACACCTTACATCACCGTTCGAAAGATTAAAACTCCATAATAAACCTAATGAATTCCCCCGAGTCATTTAATCATCGTACGACAACTTAGAATATCTTACGACTCTGTATGCCACATTAGCACCTTGAAAAGCATGTTACTATAATGTACGATACTCACAACTCGTAACAACACCTTACAATACCGTAAGTAAACATTAAAATCCATAATAAACCTAATGAATTCGTCCGAGTCTTTTTGAACATCGTATTACAAGTTAGGAAATCTTTAGACTCTATATGACATATTAGCACGTTGAAAAGCACGTAAGTATGACGTAGGACGCCTTAAAGCTGCAAACAACTCCTTACAACACCGTATGAAACCATAATAAACCTAATGAAATTGTCCAAGTCCTTTCAAGATCGTACGATAACATCAGGACTTGTTACGACACTGTATGCGACATTAGCAACATGAAAAGCAATTTATAATAATGTAGGACGCGTTACAACTTCTAAGAACACCTTACATCACCGTTCGAAAGATTAAAACTCCATAATAAACCTAATGAATTCCTCTGAGTCATTTAATCATCGTACGACAACTTAGAATATCTTACGACTCTGTATGCCACATTAGCACCTTGAAAAGCATGTTACTATAATGTACGATACTCACAACTCGTAACAACACCTTACAATACCGTAAGTAAACATTAAAATCCATAATAAACCTAATGAATTCGTCCGAGTCTTATTGAACATCGTATTACAAGTTAGGAAATCTTTAGACTCTATATGACATATTAGCACGTTGAAAAGCACGTAAGTATGACGTAGGACGCCTTAAAGCTGCAAACAACTCCTTACAACACCGTATGAAACCATAAAACTCCATAATAAACCTAATGAAATTGTCCAAGTCCTTTCAAGATCGTACGATAACATCAGGACTTGTTACGACACTGTATGCGACATTAGCAACATGAAAAGCAAATTATAATAATGTAGGACGCGTTACAACTTCTAAGAACACCTTACATCACCGTTCGAAAGATTAAAACACCATAATAAACCTAATGAATTCCTCCGAGTCATTTAATCATCGTACGACAACTTAGAATATCTTACGACTCTGTATGCCACATTAGCACCTTGAAAAGCATGTTACTATAATGTACGATACTCACAACTCGTAACAAGACCTTACAATACCGTAAGTAAACATTAAAATCCATAATAAACCTAATGACTTCGTCCGAGTCTTTTTGAACATCGTATTACAAGTTAGGAAATCTTTAGACTCTATATAACATATTAGCACGTTGAAAAGCACGTAAGTATGACGTAGGACGCCTTAAAGCTGCAAACAACACCTTACAACACCGTATGAAACCGTAAAAGTCCATAATTAACCTAATGAAATTGTCCAAGTCCTTTCAAGATCGTACGATAAAATCAAGACTTGTTACGACACTGTATGCGACATTAGCAACATGAAAAGCAATTTATAATAATGTAGGACGCGTTACAACTTCTAAGAACACCTTACATCACCGTTCGAAAGATTAAAACTCCATAATAAACCTAATGAATTCCTCCGAGTCATTTAATCATCGTACGACAACTTAGAATATCTTACGACTCTGTATGCCACATTAGCACCTTGAAAAGCATGTTACTATAATGTACGATACTCACAACTCGTAACAACACCTTACAATACCGTAAGTAAACATTAAAATCCATAATAAACCTAATGAATTCGTCCGAGTCTTATTGAACATCGTATTACAAGTTAGGAAATCTTTAGACTCTATATGACATATTAGCACGTTGAAAAGCACGTAAGTATGACGTAGGACGCCTTAAAGCTGCAAACAACTCCTTACAACACCGTATGAAACCATAAAACTCCATAATAAACCTAATGAAATTGTCCAAGCCCTTTCAAGATCGTACGATAACATCAGGACTTGTTACGACACTGTATGCGACATTAGCAACATGAAAAGCAATTTATAATAATGTAGGACGCGTTACAACTTCTAAGAACACCTTACATCACCGTTCGAAAGATTAAAACTCCATAATAAACCTAATGAATTCCCCCGAGTCATTTAATCATCGTACGACAACTTAGAATATCTTACGACTCTGTATGCCACATTAGCACCTTGAAAAGCATGTTACTATAATGTACGATACTCACAACTCGTAACAACACCTTACAATACCGTAAGTAAACATTAAAATCCATAATAAACCTAATGAATTCGTCCGAGTCTTTTTGAACATCGTATTACAAGTTAGGAAATCTTTAGACTCTATATGACATATTAGCACGTTGAAAAGCACGTAAGTATGACGTAGGACGCCTTAAAGCTGCAAACAACTCCTTACAACACCGTATGAAACCATAATAAACCTAATGAAATTGTCCAAGTCCTTTCAAGATCGTACGATAACATCAGGACTTGTTACGACACTGTATGCGACATTAGCAACATGAAAAGCAATTTATAATAATGTAGGACGCGTTACAACTTCTAAGAACACCTTACATCACCGTTCGAAAGATTAAAACTCCATAATAAACCTAATGAATTCCTCCGAGTCATTTAATCATCGTACGACAACTTAGAATATCTTACGACTCTGTATGCCACATTAGCACCTTGAAAAGCATGTTACTATAATGTACGATACTCACAACTCGTAACAACACCTTACAATACCGTAAGTAAACATTAAAATCCATAATAAACCTAATGAATTCGTCCGAGTCTTATTGAACATCGTATTACAAGTTAGGAAATCTTTAGACTCTATATGACATATTAGCACGTTGAAAAGCACGTAAGTATGACGTAGGACGCCTTAAAGCTGCAAACAACTCCTTACAACACCGTATGAAACCATAAAACTCCATAATAAACCTAATGAAATTGTCCAAGTCCTTTCAAGATCGTACGATAACATCAGGACTTGTTACGACACTGTATGCGACATTAGCAACATGAAAAGCAAATTATAATAATGTAGGACGCGTTACAACTTCTAAGAACACCTTACATCACCGTTCGAAAGATTAAAACACCATAATAAACCTAATGAATTCCTCCGAGTCATTTAATCATCGTACGACAACTTAGAATATCTTACGACTCTGTATGCCACATTAGCACCTTGAAAAGCATGTTACTATAATGTACGATACTCACAACTCGTAACAAGACCTTACAATACCGTAAGTAAACATTAAAATCCATAATAAACCTAATGAATTCGTCCGAGTCTTATTGAACATCGTATTACAAGTTAGGAAATCTTTAGACTCTATATGACATATTAGCACGTTGAAAAGCACGTAAGTATGACGTAGGACGCCTTAAAGCTGCAAACAACTCCTTACAACACCGTATGAAACCATAAAACTCCATAATAAACCTAATGAAATTGTCCAAGCCCTTTCAAGATCGTACGATAACATCAGGACTTGTTACGACACTGTATGCGACATTAGCAACATGAAAAGCAATTTATAATAATGTAGGACGCGTTACAACTTCTAAGAACACCTTACATCACCGTTCGAAAGATTAAAACTCCATAATAAACCTAATGAATTCCCCCGAGTCATTTAATCATCGTACGACAACTTAGAATATCTTACGACTCTGTATGCCACATTAGCACCTTGAAAAGCATGTTACTATAATGTACGATACTCACAACTCGTAACAACACCTTACAATACCGTAAGTAAACATTAAAATCCATAATAAACCTAATGAATTCGTCCGAGTCTTTTTGAACATCGTATTACAAGTTAGGAAATCTTTAGACTCTATATGACATATTAGCACGTTGAAAAGCACGTAAGTATGACGTAGGACGCCTTAAAGCTGCAAACAACTCCTTACAACACCGTATGAAACCATAATAAACCTAATGAAATTGTCCAAGTCCTTTCAAGATCGTACGATAACATCAGGACTTGTTACGACACTGTATGCGACATTAGCAACATGAAAAGCAATTTATAATAATGTAGGACGCGTTACAACTTCTAAGAACACCTTACATCACCGTTCGAAAGATTAAAACTCCATAATAAACCTAATGAATTCCTCCGAGTCATTTAATCATCGTACGACAACTTAGAATATCTTACGACTCTGTATGCCACATTAGCACCTTGAAAAGCATGTTACTATAATGTACGATACTCACAACTCGTAACAACACCTTACAATACCGTAAGTAAACATTAAAATCCATAATAAACCTAATGAATTCGTCCGAGTCTTATTGAACATCGTATTACAAGTTAGGAAATCTTTAGACTCTATATGACATATTAGCACGTTGAAAAGCACGTAAGTATGACGTAGGACGCCTTAAAGCTGCAAACAACTCCTTACAACACCGTATGAAACCATAAAACTCCATAATAAACCTAATGAAATTGTCCAAGTCCTTTCAAGATCGTACGATAACATCAGGACTTGTTACGACACTGTATGCGACATTAGCAACATGAAAAGCAAATTATAATAATGTAGGACGCGTTACAACTTCTAAGAACACCTTACATCACCGTTCGAAAGATTAAAACACCATAATAAACCTAATGAATTCCTCCGAGTCATTTAATCATCGTACGACAACTTAGAATATCTTACGACTCTGTATGCCACATTAGCACCTTGAAAAGCATGTTACTATAATGTACGATACTCACAACTCGTAACAAGACCTTACAATACCGTAAGTAAACATTAAAATCCATAATAAACCTAATGAATTCGTCCGAGTCTTTTTGAACATCGTATTACAAGTTAGGAAATCTTTAGACTCTATATAACATATTAGCACGTTGAAAAGCACGTAAGTATGACGTAGGACGCCTTAAAGCTGCAAACAACACCTTACAACACCGTATGAAACCGTAAAAGTCCATAATTAACCTAATGAAATTGTCCAAGTCCTTTCAAGATCGTACGATAAAATCAAGACTTGTTACGACACTGTATGCGACATTAGCAACATGAAAAGCAATTTATAATAATGTAGGACGCGTTACAACTTCTAAGAACACCTTACATCACCGTTCGAAAGATTAAAACTCCATAATAAACCTAATGAATTCCTCCGAGTCATTTAATCATCGTACGACAACTTAGAATATCTTACGACTCTGTATGCCACATTAGCACCTTGAAAAGCATGTTACTATAATGTACGATACTCACAACTCGTAACAACACCTTACAATACCGTAAGTAAACATTAAAATCCATAATAAACCTAATGAATTCGTCCGAGTCTTTTGAACATCGTATTACAAGTTGGGAAATATTTAGACTCTATATGACATATTAGCACGTTGAAAAGCACGTAAGTATGACGTAGGACGCCTTAAAGCTGCAAACAACACCTTACAACACCGTATGAAACCATAAAACTCCATAATAAACCTAATGAAACTGTCCAAGTCCTTTCAAGATCGTACGATAACATCAGGACTTGTTATGACACTGTATGCGACATTAGCAACATGAAAAGCAATTTATAATAATTTAGGACGCGTTACAACTTCTAAGAACACCTTACATCACCGTTCGAAAGATTAAAACTCCATAATAAACCTAATGAATTCCTCCGAGTCATTTAATCATCGTATGACAACTTAGAATATATTACGACTCTGTATGCCACATTAGCACCTTGAAAAGCATGTTACTATAATGTACGATACTCACAACTCGTAACAACACCTTACAATACCGTAAGTAAACATTAAAATCCATAATAAACCTAATGAATTCGTCCGAGTCTTTTGAACATCGTATTACAAGTTGGGAAATCTTTAGACTCTATATGACATATTAGCACGTTGAAAAGCACGTAAGTATGACGTAGGACGCCTTAAAGCTGCAAACAACACCTTACAACACCGTATGAAACCATAAAACTTCGTAATAAACCTAATGAAATTGTCCAAGTCCTTTCAAGATCGTACGATAACATCAGGACTTGTTACGACACTTTATGCGACATTAGCAACATGAAAAGCAATTTATAATAATGTAGGACGCGTTACAACTTCTAAGAACACCTTACATCACCGTTCGAAAGATTTAAACTCCATAATAAACCTAATGAATTCCTCCGAGTCATTTAATCATCGTACGACAACTTAGAATATATTACGACTCTGTATGCCACATTAGCACCTTGAAAAGCATGTTACTATAATGTACGATACTCACAACTCGTAACAACACCTTACAATACCGTAAGTAAACATTAAAATCCATAATAAACCTAATGAATTCGTCCGTGTCTTTTTGAACATCGTATTACAAGTTAGGAAAACTTTAGACTCTATATGACATATTTGCACGTTGAAAAGCACGTAAGTATGACGTAGGACGCCTTAAAGCTGCAAACAACACCTTACAACACCGTATGAAACCATAAAACTTCGTAATAAACCTAATGAAATTGTCCAAGTCCTTTCAAGATCGTACGATAACATCAGGACTTGTTACGACACTTTATGCGACATTAGCAACATGAAAAGCAATTTATAATAATGTAGGACGCGTTACAACTTCTAAGAACACCTTACATCACCGTTCGAAAGATTTAAACTCCATAATAAACCTAATGAATTCCTCCGAGTCATTTAATCATCGTACGACAACTTAGAATATATTTTGACTCTGTATGCCACATTAGCACCTTGAAAAGCATGTTACTATAATGTACGACACTCACAACTCGTAACAACACCTTACAATACCGTAAGTAAACATTAAAATCCATAATAAACCTAATGAATTCGTCCGTGTCTTTTTGAACATCGTATTACAAGTTAGGAAAACTTTAGACTCTATATGACATATTAGCACGTTGAAAAGCACGTAAGTATGACGTAGGACGCCTTAAAGCTGCAAACAACACCTTACAACACCGTATGAAACCATAAAACTTCGTAATAAACCTAATGAAATTGTCCAAGTCCTTTCAAGATCGTACGATAACATCAGGACTTGTTACGACACTTTATGCGACATTAGCAACATGAAAAGCAATTTATAATAATGTAGGACGCGTTACAACTTCTAAGAACACCTTAAATCACCGTTCAAAAGATTTAAACTCCATAATAAACCTAATGAATTCCTCCGAGTCATTTAATCATCGTACGACAACTTAGAATATATTTTGACTCTGTATGCCACATTAGCACCTTGAAAAGCATGTTACTATAATGTACGACACTCACAACTCGTAACAACACCTTACAATACCGTAAGTAAACATTAAAATCCATAATAAACCTAATGAATTCGTCCGTGTCTTTTTGAACATCGTATTACAAGTTAGGAAAACTTTAGACTCTATATGACATATTAGCACGTTGAAAAGCACGTAAGTATGACGTAGGACGCCTTAAAGCTGCAAACAACACCTTACAACACCGTATGAAACCATAAAACTTCGTAATAAACCTAATGAAATTGTCCAAGTCCTTTCAAGATCATACGATAACATCAGGACTTGTTACGACACTTTATGCGACATTAGCAACATGAAAAGCAATTTATAATAATGTAGGACGCGTTACAACTTCTAAGAACACCTTACATCACCGTTCGAAAGATTAAAACTCCATAATAAACCTAATGAATTCCTCCGAGTCATTTAATCATCGTACGCAACTTAGAATATATTACGACTCTGTATGCCACATTAGCACCTTGAAAAGCATGTTACTATAATGTACGATACTCACAACTCGTAACAACACCTTATAATACCGTAAGTAAACATTAAAATCCATAATAAACCTAATGAATTCGTCCGTGTCTTTTTGAACATCGTATTACAAGTTAGGAAAACTTTAGACTCTATATGACATATTAGCACGTTGAAAAGCACGTAAGTATGACGTAGGACGCCTTAAAGCTGCAAACAACACCTTACAACACCGTATGAAACCATAAAACTTCGTAATAAACCTAATGAAATTGTCCAAGTCCTTTCAAGATCGTACGATAACATCAGGACTTGTTACGACACTTTATGCGACATTAGCAACATGAAAAGCAATTTATAATAATGTAGGACGCGTTACAACTTCTAAGAACACCTTACATCACCGTTCGAAAGATTTAAACTCCATAATAAACCTAATGAATTCCTCCGAGTCATTTAATCATCGTACGACAACTTAGAATATATTACGACTCTGTATGCCACATTAGCACCTTGAAAAGCATGTTACTATAATGTACGATACTCACAACTCGTAACAACACCTTACAATACCGTAAGTAAACATTAAAATCCATAATAAACCTAATGAATTCGTTCGAGTCTTTTGAACATCGTATTACAAGTTGGGAAATCTTTAGACTCTATATGACATATTAGCACGTTGAAAAGCACGTAAGTATGACGTAGGACGCCTTAAAGCTGCAAACAACACCTTACAACACCGTATGAAACCATAAAACTTCGTAATAAACCTAATGAAATTGTCCAAGTCCTTTCAAGATCGTACGATAACATCAGGACTTGTTACGACACTTTATGCGACATTAGCAACATGAAAAGCAATTTATAATAATGTAGGACGCGTTACAACTTCTAAGAACACCTTACATCACCGTTCGAAAGATTTAAACTCCATAATAAACCTAATGAATTCCTCCGAGTCATTTAATCATCGTACGACAACTTAGAATATATTACGACTCTGTATGCCACATTAGCACCTTGAAAAGCATGTTACTATAATGTACGATACTCACAACTCGTAACAACACCTTACAATACCGTAAGTAAACATTAAAATCCATAATAAACCTAATGAATTCGTCCGTGTCTTTTTGAACATCGTATTACAAGTTAGGAAAACTTTAGACTCTATATGACATATTAGCACGTTGAAAAGCACGTAAGTATGACGTAGGACGCCTTAAAGCTGCAAACAACACCTTACAACACCGTATGAAACCATAAAACTTCGTAATAAACCTAATGAATTTGTCCAAGTCCTTTCAAGATCGTACGATAACATCAGGACTTGTTACGACACTTTATGCGACATTAGCAACATGAAAAGCAATTTATAATAATGTAGGACGCGTTACAACTTCTAAGAACACCTTACATTACCGTTCGAAAGATTTAAACTCCATAATAAACCTAATGAATTCCTCCGAGTCATTTAATCATCGTACGACAACTTAGAATATATTACGACTCTGTATGCCACATTAGCACCTTGAAAAGCATGTTACTATAATGTACGATACTCACAACTCGTAACAACACCTTACAATACCGTAAGTAAACATTAAAATCCATAATAAACCTAATGAATTCGTCCGTGTCTTTTTGAACATCGTATTACAAGTTAGGAAAACTTTAGACTCTATATGACATATTAGCACGTTGAAAAGCACGTAAGTATGACGTAGGACGCCTTAAAGCTGCAAACAACACCTTACAACACCGTATGAAACCATAAAACTTCGTAATAAACCTAATGAAATTGTCCAAGTTCTTTCAAGACCGTACGATAACATCAGGACTTGTTACGACACTTTATGCGACATTAGCAACATGAAAAGCAATTTATAATAATGTAGGACGCGTTACAACTTCTAAGAACACCTTACATCACCGTTCGAAAGATTTAAACTCCATGATAAACCTAATGAATTCCTCCGAGTCATTTAATCATCGTACGACAACTTAGAATATATTACGACTCTGTATGCCACATTAGCACCTTGAAAAGCATGTTACTATAATGTACGATACTCACAACTCGTAACAACACCTTACAATACCGTAAGTAAACATTAAAATCCATAATAAACCTAATGAATTCGTCCGTGTCTTTTTGAACATCGTATTACAAGTTAGGAAAACTTTAGACTCTATATGACATATTAGCACGTTGAAAAGCACGTAAGTATGACGTAGGACGCCTTAAAGCTGCAAACAACACCTTACAACACCGTATGAAACCATAAAACTTCGTAATAAACCTAATGAAATTGTCCAAGTCCTTTCAAGATCGTACGATAACATCAGGACTTGCTACGACACTTTATGCGACATTAGCAACATGAAAAGCAATTTATAATAATGTAGGACGCGTTACAACTTCTAAGAACACCTTACATCACCGTTCGAAAGATTTAAACTCCATAATAAACCTAATGAATTCCTCCGAGTCATTTAATCATCGTACGACAACTTAGAATATATTTCGACTCTGTATGCCACATTAGCACCTTGAAAAGCATGTTACTATAATGTACGATACTCACAACTCGTAACAACACCTTACAATACCGTAAGTAAACATTAAAATCCATAATAAACCTAATGAATTCGTCCGTGTCTTTTTGAACATCGTATTACAAGTTAGGAAAACTTTAGACTCTATATGACATATTAGCACGTTGAAAAGCACGTAAGTATGACGTAGGACGCCTTAAAGCTGCAAACAACACCTTACAACACCGTATGAAACCATAAAACTTCGTAATAAACCTAATGAAATTGTCCAAGTCCTTTCAAGATCGTACGATAACATCAGGACTTGTTACGACACTTTATGCGACATTAGCAACATGAAAAGCAATTTATAATAATGTAGGACGCGTTACAACTTCTAAGAACACCTTACATCACCGTTCGAAAGATTAAAACTCCATAATAAACCTAATGAATTCCTCCGAGTCATTTAATCATAGTACGACAACTTAGAATATATTACGACTCTGTATGCCACATTAGCACCTTGAAAAGCATGTTACTATAATGTACGATACTCACAACTCGTAACAACACCTTACAATACCGTAAGTAAACATTAAAATCCATAATAAACCTAATGAATTCGTCCGAGTCTTTTGAACATCGTATTACTAGTTAGGACATCTTTAGACTCTATATGACTTATTAGCACGTTGAAAAGCACGTTGAAAAGCACGTAAGTATGACGTAGGACGCCTTAAAGCTGCAAACAACCCCTTACAACACCGTATGAAACCATAAAACTCCATAATAAACCTAATGAAACTGTCCAAGTCCTTTCAAGATCGTACGATAACATCAGGACTTGTTATGACACTGTATGCGACATTAGCAACATGAAAAGCAATTTATAATAATTTAGGACGCGTTACAACTTCTAAGAACACCTTACATCACCGTTCGAAAGATTAAAACTCCATAATAAACCTAATGAATTCCTCCGAGTCATTTAATCATCGTACGACAACTTATAATATATTACGACTCTGTATGCCACATTAGCACCTTGAAAAGCATGTTACTATAATGTACGATACTCACAACTCGTAACAACACCTTACAATACCGTAAGTAAACATTAAAATCCATAATAAACCTAATGAATTCGTCCGAGTCTTTTTGAACATCGTATTACAAGTTAGGAAATCTTTAGACTCTATATGACATATTAGCACGTTGAAAAGCACGTAAGTATGACGTAGGACGCCTTAAAGCTGCAAACAACTCCTTACAACACCGTATGAAACCATAAAACTCCATAATAAACCTAATGAAATTGTCCAAGTCCTTTCAAGATCGTACGATAACATCAGGACTTGTTACGACACTGTATGCGACATTAGCAACATGAAAAGCAATTTATAATAATGTAGGACGCGTTACAACTTCTAAGAACACCTTACATCACCGTTCGAAAGATTAAAACTCCATAATAAACCTAATGAATTCCTCCGAGTCATTTAATCATCGTACGACAACTTAGAATATATTACGACTCTGTATGCCACATTAGCACCTTGAAAAGCATGTTACTATAATGTACGATACTCACAACTCGTAACAACACCTTACAATACCGTAAGTAAACATTAAAATCCATAATAAACCTAATGAATTCGTCCGAGTCTTTTTGAACATCGTATTACAAGTTAAGAAATCTTTAGACTCTATATGACATATTAGCACGTTGAAAAGCACGTAAGTATGACGTAGGACGCCTTAAAGCTGCAAACAACACCTTACAACACCGTATGAAACCATAAAACTCCATAATAAACCTAATGAAACTGTCCAAGTCCTTTCAAGATCGTACGATAACATCAGGACTTGTTATGACACTGTATGCGACATTAGCAACATGAAAAGCAATTTATAATAATTTAGGATGCGTTACAACTTCTAAGAACACCTTACATCACCGTTCGAAAGATTAAAACTCCATAATAAACCTAATGAATTCCTCCGAGTCATTTAATCATCGTACGACAACTTAGAATGTATTACGACTCTGTATGCCACATTAGCACCTTGAAAAGCATGTTACTATAATGTACGATACTCACAACTCGTAACAACACCTTACAATACCGTAAGTAAACATTAAAATCCATAATAAACCTAATGAATTCGTCCGAGTCTTTTTGAACATCGTATTACAAGTTAGGAAATCTTTAGACTCTATATGACATATTAGCACGTTGAAAAGCACGTAAGTATGACGTAGGACGCCTTAAAGCTGCAAACAACTCCTTACAACACCGTATGAAACCATAAATCTCCATAATAAACCTAATGAAATTGTCCAAGTCCTTTCAAGATCGTACGATAACATCAGGACTTGTTACGACACTGTATGCGACATTAGCAACATGAAAAGCAATTTATAATAATGTAGGACGCGTTACAACTTCTAAGAACACCTTACATCACCGTTCGAAAGATTAAAACTCCATAATAAACCTAATGAATTCCTCCGAGTCATTTAATCATCGTACGACAACTTAGAATATATTACGACTCTGTATGCCACATTAGCACCTTGAAAAGCATGTTACTATAATGTACGATACTCACAACTCGTAACAACACCTTACAATACCGTAAGTAAACATTAAAATCCATAATAAACCTAATGAATTCGTCCGAGTCTTTTTGAACATCGTATTACAAGTTAGGAAATCTTTAGACTCTATATGACATATTAGCACGTTGAAAAGCACGTAAGTATGACGTAGGACGCCTTAAAGCTGCAAACAACTCCTTACAACACCGTATGAAACCATAAAACTCCATAATAAACCTAATGAAACTGTCCAAGTCCTTTCAAGATCGTACGATAACATCAGGACTTGTTACGACACTGTATGCGACATTAGCAACATGAAAAGCAATTTATAATAATGTAGGACGCGTTACAACTTCTAAGAACACCTTACATCACCGTTCGAAAGATTAAAACTCCATAATAAACCTAATGAATTCCTCCGAGTCATTTAATCATCGTACGACAACTTAGAATATATTACGACTCTGTATGCCACATTAGCACCTTGAAAAGCATGTTACTATAATGTACGATACTCACAACTCGTAACAACACCTTACAATACCGTAAGTAAACATTAAAATCCATAATAAACCTAATGAATTCGTCCGAGTCTTTTTGAACATCGTATTACAAGTTAGGAAATCTTTAGACTCTATATGACATATTAGCACGTTGAAAAGCACGTAAGTATGACGTAGGACGCCTTAAAGCTGCAAACAACTCCTTACAACACCGTATGAAACCATAAAACTCCATAGTAAACCTAATGAAACTGTCCAAGTCCTTTCAAGATCGTACGATAACATCAGGACTTGTTACGACACTGTATGCGACATTAGCAACATGAAAATCAATTTATAATAATGTAGGACGCGTTACAACTTCTAAGAACACCTTACATCACCGTTCGAAAGATTAAAACTCCATAATAAACCTAATGAATTCCTCCGAGTCATTTAATCATCGTACGACAACTTAGAATATCTTACGACTCTATATGCCACATTAGCACCTTGAAAAGCATGTTACTATAATGTACGATACTCACAACTCGTAACAACACCTTACAATACCGTAAGTAAACAATAAAATCCATAATAAACCTAATGAATTCGTCCGAGTCTTTTTGAACATCATATTACAAGTTAGGAAATCTTTAGACTCTATATGACATATTAGCACGTTGAAAAGCACGTAAGTATGACGTAGGACGCCTTAAAGCTGCAAACAACTCCTTACAACACCGTATGAAACCATAAAACTCCATAATAAACCTAATGAAACTGTCCAAGTCCTTTCAAGATCGTACCATAACATCAGGACTTGTTACGACACTGTATGCGACATTAGCAACATGAAAAGCAATTTATAATAATTTAGGACGCGTTACAACTTCTAAGAACACCTTACATCACCGTTCGAAAGATTAAAACTTCATAATAAACCTAATGAATTCCTCCGAGTCATTTAATCATCGTACGACAACTTAGAATATCTTACGACTCTATATGCCACATTAGCACCTTGAAAAGCATGTTACTATAATGTACGATACTCACAACTCGTAACAACACCTTACAATACCGTAAGTAAACAATAAAATCCATAATAAACCTAATGAATTCGTCCGAGTCTTTTTGAACATCATATTACAAGTTAGGAAATCTTTAGACTCTATATGACATATTAGCACGTTGAAAAGCACGTAAGTATGACGTAGGACGCCTTAAAGCTGCAAACAACTCCTTACAACACCGTATGAAACCATAAAACTCCATAATAAACCTAATGAAATTGTCCAAGTCCTTTCAAGACCGTACCATAACATCAGGACTTGTTACGACACTGTATGCGACATTAGTAACATGAAAAGCAATTTATAATAATGTAGGACGCGTTACAACTTTTAAGAACACCTTACATCACCGTTCGAAAGATTAAAACTCCATAAAAAACCTAATGAATTCCTCCGAGTCATTTAATCATCGTACGACAACTTAGAATATCTTACGACTCTGTATGCCACATTAGCACCTTGAAAAGCATGTTACTATAATGTACGATACTTACAACTCGTAACAACACCTTACAATATCGTAAGTAAACATTAAAATCCATAAGAAACCTAATGAATTCGTCCGAGTCTTTTTGAACATCATATTACAAGTTAGGAAATCTTTAGACTCTATATGACATATTAGCACGTTGAAAAGCACGTAAGTATGACGTAGGACGCCTTAAAGCTGCAAACAACTCCTTACAACACCGTATGAAACCATAAAACTCCATAATAAACCTAAAGAAACTGTCCAAGTCCTTTCAAGATCGTACCATAACATCAGGACTTGTTACGACACTGTATGCGACATTAGCAACATGAAAAGCAATTTATAATAATTTAGGACGCGTTACAACTTCTAAGAACACCTTACATCACCGTTCGAAAGATTAAAACTTCATAATAAACCTAATGAATTCCTCCGAGTCATTTAATCATCGTACGACAACTTAGAATATCTTACGACTCTATATGCCACATTAGCACCTTGAAAAGCATGTTACTATAATGTACGATACTCACAACTCGTAACAACACCTTACAATACCGTAAGTAAACAATAAAATCCATAATAAACCTAATGAATTCGTCCGAGTCTTTTTGAACATCATATTACAAGTTAGGAAATCTTTAGACTCTATATGACATATTAGCACGTTGAAAAGCACGTAAGTATGACGTAGGACGCCTTAAAGCTGCAAACAACTCCTTACAACACCGTATGAAACCATAAAACTCCATAATAAACCTAATGAAATTGTCCAAGTCCTTTCAAGACCGTACCATAACATCAGGACTTGTTACGACACTGTATGCGACATTAGCAACATGAAAAGCAATTTATAATAATGTAGGACGCGTTACAACTTTTAAGAACACCTTACATCACCGTTCGAAAGATTAAAACTCCATAATAAACCTAATGAATTCCTCCGAGTCATTTAATCATCGTACGACAACTTAGAATATCTTACGACTCTGTATGCCACATTAGCACCTTGAAAAGCATGTTACTATAATGTACGATACTTACAACTCGTAACAACACCTTACAATATCGTAAGTAAACATTAAAATCCATAAGAAACCTAATGAATTCGTCCGAGTCTTTTTGAACATCGTATTACAAGTTAGGAAATCTTTAGACTCTATATGACATATTAGAACGTTGAAAAGCACGTAAGTATGACGTAGGACGCCTTAAAGCTGCAAACAACACCTTACAACACCGTATGAAACCATAAAACTCCATAATAAACCTAATGAAATTGTCCAAGTCCTTTCAAGATCGTACGATAACATCAGGACTTGTTACGACACTTTATGCGACATTAGCAACATGAAAAGCAATTTATAATAATGTAGGACGCGTTACAACTTCTAAGAACACCTTACATCACCGTTCGAAAGATTAAAACTCCATAATAAACCTAATGAATTCCTCCGAGTCATTTAATCATCGTACGACAACTTAAATATCTTACGACTCTATATGCCACATTAGCACCTTGAAAAGCATGTTACTATAATGTACGATACTCACAACTCGTAACAACACCTTACAATACCGTAAGTAAACATTAAAATCCATAATAAACCTAATGAATTCGTCCGAGTCTTTTGAACATCGTATTACAAGTTAGGAAATCTTTAGACTCAATATGACATATTACCACGTTGAAAAGCACGTAAGTATGACGTAGGACGCCTTAAAGCTGCAAACAACACCTTACAACACCGTATGAAACCATAAAACTCCATAATAAACCTAATGAAACTGTCCAAGTCCTTTCAAGATCGTACGATAACATCAGGACTTGTTATGACACTGTATGCGACATTAGCAACATGAAAAGCAATTTATAATAATTTAGGACGCGTTACAACTTCAAAGAACACCTTACATCACCGTTCGAAAGATTAAAACTCCATAATAAACCTAATGAATTCCTCCGAGTCATTTAATCATCGTACGACAACTTAGAATATCTTACGACTCTGTATGCCACATTAGCACCTTGAAAAGCATGTTCCTATAATGTACGATACTCACAACTCGTAACAACACCTTACAATACCGTAAGTAAACAATAAAATCCATAATAAACCTAATGAATTCGTCCGAGTCTTTTTGAACATCATATTACAAGTTAGGAAATCTTTAGACTCTATATGAGATATTAGCATGTTGAAAAGCACGTAAGTATGACGTAGGACGCCTTAAAGCTGCAAACAACTCCTTACAACACCGTATGAAACCATAAAACTCCATAATAAACCTAATGAAATTGTCCAAGTCCTTTCAAGATCGTACGATAACATCAGGACTTGTTACGACACTGTATGCGACATTAGCAACATGAAAAGCAATTTATAATAATGTAGGACGCGTTACAACTTCTAAGAACACCTTACATCACCGTTCGAAAGATTAAAACTCCATAATAAACCTAATGAATTCCTCCGAGTCATTTAATCATCGTACGACAACTTAGAATATCTTACGACTCTGTATGCCACATTAGCACCTTGAAAAGCATGTTACTATAATGTACGATACTCACAACTCGTAACAACACCTTACAATACCGTAAGTAAACATTAAAATCCATAATAAACCTAATGAATTCGTCCGAGTCTTTTTGAACATCGTATTACAAGTTAGGAAATCTTTAGACTCTATATGACATATTAGCACGTTGAAAAGCACGTAAGTATGACGTAGGACGCCTTAAGCTGCAAACAACACCTTACAACACCGTATGAAACCATAAAACTCCATAATAAACCTAATGAAATTGTCCAAGTCCTTTCAAGATCGTACGATAAAATCAGGACTTGTTACGACACTGTATGCGACATTAGCAACATGAAAAGCAATTTATAATAATGTAGGACGCGTTACAACTTCTAAGAACACCTTACATCACCGTTCGAAAGATTAAAACTCCATAATAAACCTAATGAATTCCTCCGAGTCATTTAATCATCGTACGACAACTTAGAATATCTTACGACTCTGTATGCCACATTAGCACCTTGAAAAGCATGTTACTATAATGTACGATACTCACAACTCGTAACAACACCTTACAATACCGTAAGTAAACATTAAAATCCATAATAAACCTAATGAATTCGTCCGAGTCTTTTTGAACATCGTATTACAAGTTAGGAAATCTTTAGACTCTATATGACATATTAGCACGTTGAAAAGCACGTAAGTATGACGTAGGACGCCTTAAGCTGCAAACAACACCTTACAACACCGTATGAAACCATAAAACTCCATAATAAACCTAATGAAATTGTCCAAGTCCTTTCAAGATCGTACGATAAAATCAGGACTTGTTACGACACTGTATGCGACATTAGCAACATGAAAAGCAATTTATAATAATGTAGGACGCGTTACAACTTCTAAGAACACCTTACATCACCGTTCGAAAGATTAAAACTCCATAATAAACCTAATGAATTCCTCCGAGTCATTTAATCATCGTACGACAACTTAGAATATCTTACGACTCTGTATGCCACATTAGCACCTTGAAAAGCATGTTACTATAATGTACGATACTCACAACTCGTAACAACACCTTACAATACCGTAAGTAAACATTAAAATCCATAATAAACCTAATGAATTCGTCCGAGTCTTTTGAACATCGTATTACAAGTTAGGAAATCTTTAGACTCAATATGACATATTACCACGTTGAAAAGCACGTAAGTATGACGTAGAACGCCTTAAAGCTGCAAACAACACCTTACAACACCGTATGAAACCATAAAACTCCATAATAAACCTAATGAAACTGTCCAAGTCCTTTCAAGATCGTACGATAACATCAGGACTTGTTATGACACTGTATGCGACATTAGCAACATGAAAAGCAATTTATAATAATTTAGGACGCGTTACAACTTCAAAGAACACCTTACATCACCGTTCGAAAGATTAAAACTCCATAATAAACCTAATGAATTCCTCCGAGTCATTCAATCATCGTACGACAACTTAGAATATCTTACGACTCTGTATGCCACATTAGCACCTTGAAAAGCATGTTACTATAATGTACGATACTCACAACTCGTAACAACACCTTACAATACCGTAAGTAAACAATAAAATCCATAATAAACCTAATGAATTCGTCCGAGTCTTTTTGAACATCATATTACAAGTTAGGAAATCTTTAGACTCTATATGACATATTAGCAAGTTGAAAAGCACGTAAGTATGACGTAGGACGCCTTAAAGCTGCAAACAACTCCTTACAACACCGTATGAAACCATAAAACTCCATAATAAACCTAATGAAATTGTCCAAGTCCTTTCAAGATCGTACGATAACATCAGGACTTGTTACGACACTGTATGCGACATTAGCAACATGAAAAGCAATTTATAATAATGTAGGACGCGTTACAACTTCTAAGAACACCTTACATCACCGTTCGAAAGATTAAAACTCCATAATAAACCTAATGAATTCCTCCGAGTCATTTAATCATCGTACGACAACTTAGAATATCTTACGACTCTGTATGCCACATTAGAACCTTGAAAAGCATGTTACTATAATGTACGATACTCACAACTCGTAACAACACCTTACAATACCGTAAGTAAACATTAAAATCCATAATAAACCTAATGAATTCGTCCGAGTCTTTTTGAAAATCGTATTACAAGTTAGGAAATCTTTAGACTCTATATGACATATTAGAACGTTGAAAAGCACGTAAGTATGACGTAGGACGCCTTAAAGCTGCAAACAACACCTTACAACACCGTATGAAACCATAAAACTCCATAATAAACCTAATGAAATTGTCCAAGTCCTTTCAAGATCGTACGATAACATCAGGACTTGTTACGACACTTTATGCGACATTAGCAACATGAAAAGCAATTTATAATAATGTAGGACGCGTTACAACTTCTAAGAACACCTTACATCACCGTTCGAAAGATTAAAACTCCATAATAAACCTAATGAATTCCTCCGAGTCATTTAATCATCGTACGACAACTTAGAATATCTTACGACTCTGTATGCCACATTAGCACCTTGAAAAGCATGTTACTATAATGTACGATACTCACAACTCGTAACAACACCTTACAATACCGTAAGTAAACATTAAAATCCATAATAAACCTAATGAATTCGTCCGAGTCTTTTTGAACATCGTATTACAAGTTAGGAAATCTTTAGACTCAATATGACATATTAGCACGTTGAAAAGCACGTAAGTATGACGTAGGACGCCTTAAAGCTGCAAACAACACCTTACAATACCGTATGAAACCATAAAAGTCCATAATAAACCTAATGAAACTGTCCAAGTCCTTTCAAGATCGTACGATAACATCAGGACTTGTTACGACACTTTATGCGACATTAGCAACATGAAAAGCAATTTATAATAATGTAGGACGCGTTACAACTTCTAAGAACACCTTACATCACCGTTCGAAAGATTAAAACTCCATAATAAACCAAATGAATTCCTCCGAGTCATTTAATCATCGTACGACAACTTAGAATAACTTACGACTCTGTATGCCACATTAGCACCTTGAAAAGCATGTTACTATAATGTACGATACTCACAACTCGTAACAACACCTTACAATACCGTAAGTAAACATTAAAATCCATAATAAACCTAATGAATTCGTCGGAGTCTTTTTGAAAATCGTATTACAAGTTAGGAAATCTTTAGACTCTATATGACATATTAGCACGTTGAAAAGCACGTAAGTATGACGTAGGACGCCTTAAAGCTGCAAACAACACCTTACAACACCGTATGAAACCATAAAACTCCATAATAAACCTAATGAAACTGTCCAAGTCTTTTCAAGATCGTACGATAACATCAGGACTTGTTACGACACTTTATGCGACATTAGCAACATGAAAAGCAATTTATAATAATGTAGGACGCGTTACAACTTCTAAGAACACCTTACATCACCGTTCGAAAGATTAAAACTCCATAATAAACCTAATGAATTCCTCCGAGTCATTTAATCATCGTACGACAACTTAGAATATCTTACGACTCTGTATGCCACATTAGCACCTTGAAAAGCATGTTACTATAATGTACGATACTCACAACTCGTAACAACACCTTACAATACCGTAAGTAAACATTAAAATCCATAATAAACCTAATGAATTCGTCCGAGTCTTTTGAACATCGTATTACAAGTTAGGAAATCTTTAGACTCAATATGACATATTAGCACGTTGAAAAGCACGTAAGTATGACGTAGGACGCCTTAAAGCTGCAAACAACACCTTACAATACCGTATGAAACCATAAAAGTCCATAATAAACCTAATGAAACTGTCCAAGTCCTTTCAAGATCGTACGATAACATCAGGACTTGTTACGACACTTTATGCGACATTAGCAACATGAAAAGCAATTTATAATAATGTAGGACGCGTTACAACTTCTAAGAACACCTTACATCACCGTTCGAAAGATTAAAACTCCATAATAAACCTAATGAATTCCTCCGAGTCATTTAATCATCGTACGACAACTTAGAATGTCTTACGACTCTATATGCCACATTAGCACCTTGAAAAGCATGTTACTATAATGTACGATACTTACAACTCGTAACAACACCTTACAATACCGTAAGTAAACATTAAAATCCATAATAAACCTAATGAATTCGTCCGAGTCTTTTTGAACATCGTATTACAAGTTAGGAAATCTTTAGACTCTATATGACATATTAGCACGTTGAAAAGCACGTAAGTATGACGTAGGACGCCTTAAAGCTGCAAACAACACCTTACAACACCGTATGAAACCATAAAACTCCATAATAAACCTAATGAAATTGTCCAAGTCCTTTCAAGATCGTACGATAACATTAGGACTTGTTATGACACTGTATGCGACATTAGCAACATGAAAAGCAATTTATAATAATTTAGGACGCGTTACAACTTCAAAGAACACCTTACATCACCGTTCGAAAGATTAAAACTCCATAATAAACCTAATGAATTCCTCCGAGTCATTTAATCATCGTACGACAACTTAGAATATCTTACGACTCTGTATGCCACATTAGCACCTTGAAAAGCATGTTACTATAATGTACGATACTCACAACTCGTAACAACACCTTACAATACCGTAAGTAAACAATAAAATCCATAATAAACCTAATGAATTCGTCCGAGTCTTTTTGAACATCATATTACAAGTTAGGAAATCTTTAGACTCTATATGACATATTAGCAAGTTGAAAAGCACGTAAGTATGACGTAGGACGCCTTAAAGCTGCAAACAACTCCTTACAACACCGTATGAAACCATAAAACTCCATAATAAACCTAATGAAATTGTCCAAGTCCTTTCAAGATCGTACGATAACATCAGGACTTGTTACGACACTGTATGCGACATTAGCAACATGAAAAGCAATTTATAATAATGTAGGACGCGTTACAACTTCTAAGAACACCTTACATCACCGTTCGAAAGATTAAAACTCCATAATAAACCTAATGAATTCCTCCGAGTCATTTAATCATCGTACGACAACTTAGAATATCTTACGACTCTGTATGCCACATTAGCACCTTGAAAAGCATGTTACTATAATGTACGATACTCACAACTCGTAACAACACCTTACAATACCGTAAGTAAACATTAAAATCCATAATAAACCTAATGAATTCGTCCGAGTCTTTTTGAAAATCGTATTACAAGTTAGGAAATCTTTAGACTCTATATGACATATTAGCACGTTGAAAAGCACGTAAGTATGACGTAGGACGCCTTAAAGCTGCAAACAACACCTTACAATACCGTATGAAACCATAAAAGTCCATAATAAACCTAATGAAATTGTCCAAGTCCTTTCAAGATCGTACGATAACATCAGGACTTGTTACGACACTCTATGCGACATTAGCAACATGAAAAGCAATTTATAATAATGTAGGACGCGTTACAACTTCTAAGAACACCTTACATCACCGTTCGAAAGATTAAAACTCCATAATAAACCTAATGAATTCCTCCGAGTCATTTAATCATCGTACGACAACTTAGAATATCTTACGACTCTATATGCCACATTAGCACCTTGAAAAGCATGTTACTATAATGTACGATACTTACAACTCGTAACAACACCTTACAATACCGTAAGTAAACATTAAAATCCATAATAAACCTAATGAATTCGTCCGAGTCTTTTTGAACATCGTATTACAAGTTAGGAAATCTTTAGACTCTATATGACATATTAGCACGTTGAAAAGCACGTAAGTATGACGTAGGACGCCTTAAAGCTGCAAACAACACCTTACAACACCGTATGAAACCATAAAACTCCATAATAAACCTAATGAAACCGTCCAAGTCTTTTCAAGATCGTACGATAACATCAGGACTTGTTACGACACTTTATGCGACATTAGCAACATGAAAAGCAATTTATAATAATGTAGGACGCGTTACAACTTCTAAGAACACCTTACATCACCGTTCGAAAGATTAAAACTCCATAATAAACCTAATGAATTCCTCCGAGTCATTTAATCATCGTACGACAACTTAGAATATCTTACGACTCTGTATGCCACATTAGCACCTTGAAAAGCATGTTACTATAATGTACGATACTCACAACTCGTAACAACACCTTACAATACCGTAAGTAAACATTAAAATCCATAATAAACCTAATGAATTCGTCGGAGTCTTTTTGAAAATCGTATTACAAGTTAGGAAATCTTTAGACTCTATATGACATATTAGCACGTTGAAAAGCACGTAAGTATGACGTAGGACGCCTTAAAGCTGCAAACAACACCTTACAACACCGTATGAAACCATAAAACTCCATAATAAACCTAATGAAATTGTCCAAGTCCTTTCAAGATCGTACGATAACATCAGGACTTGTTACGACATTGTATGCGACATTAGCAACATGAAAAGCAATTTATAATAATGTAGGACGCGTTACAACTTCTAAGAACACCTTACATCACCGTTCGAAAGATTAAAACTCCATAATAAACCTAATGAATTCCTCCGAGTCATTTAATCATCGTACGACAACTTAGAATATCTTACGACTCTGTATGCCACATTAGCACCTTGAAAAGCATGTTACTATAATGTACGATACTTACAACTCGTAACAACACCTTACAATACCGTAAGTAAACATTAAAATCCATAATAAACATAATGAATTCGTCCGAGTCTTTTTGAACATCGTATTACAAGTTAGGAAATCTTTAGACTCTATATGACATATTAGCACGTTGAAAAGCACGTAAGTATGACGTAGGACGCCTTAAAGCTGCAAACAACACCTTACAACACCGTATGAAACCATAAAACTCCATAATAAACCTAATGAAACTGTCCAAGTCCTTTCAAGATCGTACGATAACATCAGGACTTGTTACGACACTTTATGCGACATTAGCAACATGAAAAGCAATTTATAATAATGTAGGACGCGTTACAACTTCTAAGAACACCTTACATCACCGTTCGAAAGATTAAAACTCCATAATAAACCTAATGAATTCCTCCGAGTCATTTAATCATCGTACGACAACTTAGAATATCTTACGACTCTGTATGCCACATTAGCACCTTGAAAAGCATGTTACTATAATGTACGATACTCACAACTCGTAACAACACCTTACAATACCGTAAGTAAACATTAAAATCCATAATAAACCTAATGAATTCGTCCGAGTCTTTTTGAAAATCGTATTACAAGTTAGGAAATCTTTAGACTCTATATGACATATTAGCACGTTGAAAAGCACGTAAGTATGACGTAGGACGCCTTAAAGCTGCAAACAACACCTTACAACACCGTATGAAACCATAAAACTCCATAATAAACCTAATGAAATTGTCCAAGTCCTTTCAAGATCGTACGATAACATCAGGACTTGTTACGACACTGTATGCGACATTAGCAACATGAAAAGCAATTTATAATAATGTAGGACGCGTTACAACTTCTAAGAACACCTTACATCACCGTTCGAAAGATTAAAACTCCATAATAAACCTAATGAATTCCTCCGAGACATTTAATCATCGTACGACAACTTAGAATATCTTACGACTCTGTATGCCACATTAGCACCTTGAAAAGCATGTTACTATAATGTACGATACTTACAACTCGTAACAACACCTTACAATACCGTAAGTAAACATTAAATCCATAATAAACCTAATGAATTCGTCCGAGTCTTTTTTAACATCGTATTACAAGTTAGGAAATCTTTAGACATTATATGACAGATTAGCACGTTGAAAAGCACGTAAGTATGACGTAGGACGCCTTAAAGCTGCAAACAACACCTTACAACACCGTATGAAACCATAAAACTCCATAATAAACCTAATGAAATTGTCCAAGTCCTTTCAAGATCGTACGATAACATCAGGACTTGTTACGACACTGTATGCGACATTAGCAACATGAAAAGCAATTTATAATAATGTAGGACGCGATACAACTTCTAAGAACACCTTACATCACCGTTCGAAAGATTAAAACTCCATAATAAACCTAATGAATTCCTCCGAGTCATTTAATCATCGGACGACAACTTAGAATATCTTACGACTCTGTATGCCACATTAGCACCTTGAAAAGCATGTTACTATAATGTACGATACTCACAACTCGTAACAACACCTTACAATACCGTAAGTAAACATTAAAATCCATAATAAATCTAATGAATTCGTCCGAGTCTTTTGAACATCGTATTACAAGTTAGGAAATCTTTAGACTCTATATGACATATTAGCACGTTGAAAAGCACGTAAGTATGACGTAGGACGTCTTAAAGCTGCAAACAACACCTTACAACACCGTATGAAACCATAAAACTCCATAATAAACCTAATGAAACTGTCCAAGTCCTTTCAAGATCGTACGATAACATCAGGACTTGTTACGACACTGTATGCGACATTAGCAACATGAAAAGCAATTTATAATAATTTAGGACGCGTTACAACTTCTAAGAACACCTTACATCACCGTTCGAAAGATTAAAACTCCATAATAAACCTAATGAATTCCTCCGAGTCATTTAATCATCGTACGACAACTTAGAATATCTTACGACTCTGTATGCCACATTAGCACCTTGAAAAGCATGTTACTATAATGTACGATACTCACAACTCGTAACAACACCTTACAATACCGTAAGTAAACATTAAAATCCATAATAAACCTAATGAATTCGTCCGAGTCTTTTTGAAAATCGTATTACAAGTTAGGAAATCTTTAGACTCTATATGACATATTAGCACGTTGAAAAGCACGTAAGTAAGACGTAGGACGCCTTAAAGTTGCAAACAACACCTTACAACACCGTATGAAACCATAAAACTCCATAATAAACCTAATGAAATTGTCCAAGTCCTTTCAAGATCGTACGATAACATCAGGACTTGTTACGACACTGTATGCGACATTAGCAACATGAAAAGCAATTTATAATAATGTAGGACGCGATACAACTTCTAAGAACACCTTACATCACCGTTCGAAAGATTAAAACTCCATAATAAACCTAATGAATTCCTCCGAGTCATTTAATCATCGTACGACAACTTAGAATATCTTACGACTCTATATGCCACATAAGCACCTTGAAAAGCATGTTACTATAATGTACGATACTCACAACTCGTAACAACACCTTACAATACCGTAAGTAAACATTAAAATCCATAATAAACCTAATGAATTCGTCCGAGTCTTTTTGAAAATCGTATTACAAGTTAGGAAATCTTTAGACTCTATATGACATATTAGCACGTTGAAAAGCACGTAAGTATGACGTAGGACGCCTTAAAGCTGCAAACAACACCTTACAACACCGTATGAAACCATAAAACACCATAATAAACCTAATGAAATTGTCCAAGTCCTTTCAAGATCGTACGATAACATCAGGACTTGTTACGACACTGTATGCGACATTAGCAACATGAAAAGCAATTTATAATAATGTAGGACGCGATACAACTTCTAAGAACACCTTACATCACCGTTCGAAAGATTAAAACTCCATAATAAACCTAATGAATTCCTCCGAGTCATTTAATCATCGTACGACAACTTAGAATATCTTACGACTCTATATGCCACATAAGCACCTTGAAAAGCATGTTACTATAATGTACTATACTCACAACTCGTAACAACACCTTACAATACCGTAAGTAAACATTAAAATCCATAATAAACCTAATGAATTCGTCCGAGTCTTTTGAACATCGTATTACAAGTTAGGAAATCTTTAGACTCTATATGACATATTAGCACGTTGAAAAGCACGTAAGTATGACGTAGGACGCCTTAAAGCTGCAAACAACACCTTACAACACCGTATGAAACCATAAAACTCCATAATAAACCTAATGAAATTGTCCAAGTCCTTTCAAGATCGTACGATAACATCAGGACTTGTTACGACACTGTATGCGACATTAGCAACATGAAAAGCAATTTATAATAATGTAGGACGCGTTACAACTTCTAAGAACACCTTACATCACCGTTCGAAAGATTAAAACTCCATAATAAACCTAATGAATTCCTCCGAGTCATTTAATCATCGTACGACAACTTAGAATATCTTACGACTCTGTATGCCACATTAGCACCTTGAAAAGCATGTTACTATAATGTACGATACTTACAACTCGTAACAACACCTTACAATACCGTAAGTAAACATTAAAATCCATAATAAACCTAATGAATTCGTCCGAGTTTTTTTGAACATCGTATTACAAGTTAGGAAATCTTTAGACTCTATATGACATATTAGCACGTTGAAAAGCACGTAAGTATGACGTAGGACGCCTTAAAGCTGCAAACAACACCTTACAACACCGTATGAAACCATAAAACTCCATAATAAACCTAATGAAATTGTCCAAGTCCTTTCAAGATCGTACGATAACATCAGGACTTGTTACGACACTGTATGCGACATTAGCAACATGAAAAGCAATTTATAATAATGTAGGACGCGTTACAACTTCTAAGAACACCTTATATCACCGTTCGAAAGATTAAAACTCCATAATAAACCTAATGAATTCCTCCGAGTCATTTAATCATCGTACGACAACTTAGAATATCTTACGACTCTGTATGCCACATTAGCACCTTGAAAAGCATGTTACTATAATGTACGATACTTACAACTCGTAACAACACCTTACAATACCGTAAGTAAACATTAAAATCCATAATAAACCTAATGAATTCGTCCGAGTCTTTTTGAACATCGTATTACAAGTTAGGAAATCTTTAGACTCTATATGACATATTAGCACGTTGAAAAGCACGTAAGTATGACGTAGGACGCCTTAAAGCTGCAAACAACACCTTACAACACCGTATGAAACCATAAAACTCCATAATAAACCTAATGAAATTGTCCAAGTCCTTTCAAGATCGTACGATAACATCAGGACTTGTTACGACACTGTATGCGACATTAGCAACATGAAAAGCAATTTATAATAATGTAGGACGCGATACAACTTCTAAGAACACCTTACATCACCGTTCGAAAGATTAAAACTCCATAATAAACCTAATGAATTCCTCCGAGTCATTTAATCATCGGACGACAACTTAGAATATCTTACGACTCTGTATGCCACATTAGCACCTTGAAAAGCATGTTACTATAATGTACGATACTCACAACTCGTAACAACACCTTACAATACCGTAAGTAAACATTAAAATCCATAATAAATCTAATGAATTCGTCCGAGTCTTTTGAACATCGTATTACAAGTTAGGAAATCTTTAGACTCTATATGACATATTAGCACGTTGAAAAGCACGTAAGTATGACGTAGGACGCCTTAAAGCTGCAAACAACACCTTACAACACCGTATGAAACCATAAAACACCATAATAAACCTAATGAAATTGTCCAAGTCCTTTCAAGATCGTACGATAACATCAGGACTTGTTACGACACTGTATGCGACATTAGCAACATGAAAAGCAATTTATAATAATGTAGGACGCGATACAACTTCTAAGAACACCTTACATCACCGTTCGAAAGATTAAAACTCCATAATAAACCTAATGAATTCCTCCGAGTCATTTAATCATCGTACGACAACTTAGAATATCTTACGACTCTATATGCCACATAAGCACCTTGAAAAGCATGTTACTATAATGTACTATACTCACAACTCGTAACAACACCTTACAATACCGTAAGTAAACATTAAAATCCATAATAAACCTAATGAATTCGTCCGAGTCTTTTGAACATCGTATTACAAGTTAGGAAATCTTTAGACTCTATATGACATATTAGCACGTTGAAAAGCACGTAAGTATGACGTAGGACGCCTTAAAGCTGCAAACAACACCTTACAACACCGTATGAAACCATAAAACTCCATAATAAACCTAATGAAATTGTCCAAGTCCTTTCAAGATCGTACGATAACATCAGGACTTGTTACGACACTGTATGCGACATTAGCAACATGAAAAGCAATTTATAATAATGTAGGACGCGTTACAACTTCTAAGAACACCTTACATCACCGTTCGAAAGATTAAAACTCCATAATAAACCTAATGAATTCCTCCGAGTCATTTAATCATCGTACGACAACTTAGAATATCTTACGACTCTGTATGCCACATTAGCACCTTGAAAAGCATGTTACTATAATGTACGATACTTACAACTCGTAACAACACCTTACAATACCGTAAGTAAACATTAAAATCCATAATAAACCTAATGAATTCGTCCGAGTTTTTTTGAACATCGTATTACAAGTTAGGAAATCTTTAGACTCTATATGACATATTAGCACGTTGAAAAGCACGTAAGTATGACGTAGGACGCCTTAAAGCTGCAAACAACACCTTACAACACCGTATGAAACCATAAAACTCCATAATAAACCTAATGAAATTGTCCAAGTCCTTTCAAGATCGTACGATAACATCAGGACTTGTTACGACACTGTATGCGACATTAGCAACATGAAAAGCAATTTATAATAATGTAGGACGCGTTACAACTTCTAAGAACACCTTATATCACCGTTCGAAAGATTAAAACTCCATAATAAACCTAATGAATTCCTCCGAGTCATTTAATCATCGTACGACAACTTAGAATATCTTACGACTCTGTATGCCACATTAGCACCTTGAAAAGCATGTTACTATAATGTACGATACTTACAACTCGTAACAACACCTTACAATACCGTAAGTAAACATTAAAATCCATAATAAACCTAATGAATTCGTCCGAGTCTTTTTGAACATCGTATTACAAGTTAGGAAATCTTTAGACTCTATATGACATATTAGCACGTTGAAAAGCACGTAAGTATGACGTAGGACGCCTTAAAGCTGCAAACAACACCTTACAACACCGTATGAAACCATAAAACTCCATAATAAACCTAATGAAACTGTCCAAGTCCTTTCAAGATCGTACGATAACATCAGGACTTGTTATGACACTGTATGCGACATTAGCAACATGAAAAGCAATTTATAATAATTTAGGACGCGTTACAACTTCTAAGAACACCTTACATCACCGTTCGAAAGATTAAAACTCCATAATAAATGATAGGTTCAATTGGATCGTTCAATCGCTCACAATGATCAGAATAACAAGTACAAAACAATCGATTCAATCACAAACACAATCCATACTAATAATTCTCTGTATATTGATGATCAAAGCAATTCGTAGTACAAGGTGCAGGAGAAAAATAAATCACACACAGTTAATTCTCTCTCTAACAGTGTAAAAGTGATCTAGCCTCTCCTCACACACACAAACTACATGCCTATATCAACCAATTACAAGTTTAAGGAATATAACAAAATAGACCCTAAACTATTTACAAACATATAAACATTAAACAAAATACAAAGTAAATCTTAACAAGGAAATAGCCCTAACAGTACTCCCCCTAAGATTTATCTTTGGATCTTCAAAAACTTCAATCTTTTTCTTCTTTTATCAGCATCAATCTTCAATCTTTTTCTATCAATCTTCTGGTTCTTCTTTCACGTTCAGCAACTCTCGACCTTTATACTCCTCTTGTTCTTTCAAAGCTTCTTCAATACAGGATTTGAACTTTTCAGCGATCTTAGCTTGTCGAGGCTTGGATTCATTTGTCAGAATTGGTAGAGCATTCATGCGTCTGAGCGAATCCAGATTCAAACCTGCAAAATCGATATTAGCATAAAACTCAAATGGCATCTCTTGGCCTTGAACTTTCACCTCCAATGTACCCTTCCTACTGATCCGCATATATTCTATCTCTGGTATATCAACCCTCACGAGATTAGAATTGAGTAAAGCCTTTCTCACACGAATCTTCTCCGAAGCAGCTGCTATTACTTCAATCATAACCACAAATAACTTCCTGTCAGCTTCAGCTAGTTTATCCTTACATTTCTCCATTCTATAACTTCTCAAAAACTCGATATATGAAGGATGTAATAGCTTCAACTCAAAGGTACTAAAGAGTGTGATCATATCCTTATCCCAATCCTCCAAGTTCCGAACAAGCTTCAGTTCAAATGTTTCCTGATTGTAAAATACTCTGAGTATAGGCTTCGTTGTCTGACTTCCATCAATCACCTTCAATCCAGGATCTGTAATCTTATCAAAATACTCATCCGAGAACTCTTCCAAGTACATATCTTCAGTTACCACCAATCGCTTCTTCTTTCTTTGTTTCTTAGCTTGCACATATGCGGTATCTTCTTGTTGACCTCTAAAGTCAAGAAACTTAGCTGTTCTACTCATTCCAGCATCAAGAAGTATCACGCATTTATCACCACACTCAGCATGCGTGTGATTAATTAACTTCAGCTTGTGCAACTCTTTCAGATCCTGAACTTCCAATTTGAAGATGCTTGAATAGTAATGATAAACGTCACATAAACCATTTACCCTCTTGATCATAAACGCATCAAAAACTTCATCATATTTCCACGCGATTATCTTTACCTTCTTATTTTTCTCAGGCACAATCATTGAATCCAATAATTCAGCAATTGATTGTCCTTTACTCATCAGCGACCTCACCACATCACCTGGTGTTGCTGCCTTATGCCAAGTCTCACGCACCTCCATTGGAATGTTATAAGATTTGACTTCGCTAGGAAACATATCCATTAGTTCGTGTCTTTTCTTGTGAGCATCTTCAGGAAGTGCCATTACCGGAATCTCCTTCGGCCCAAGCACTTTGAATCTCTTTGTTAGCTCAAAATACTGAGGATTATTGTAATCCAAGTAAAACATCCTCTTGTACATCTTTTCTATTTTCATGAAACTGACCACAATCTTCCTCAAAGATTCTGATTTCAACCTCTGCAAAGTTTTATGCGGATAGTTCCTCGAACTCAACCAACTTCGCATATCAGAAGTAGTCATTTCATCAGGATTTTGATGGTAAAGCTCAGTCGGTGGCAGATCTTCAATATTCAAACTTTCCTGCATTGGAGTCCATTCGCCCATCTCAGTCACAAACTCCTTCTTATCTGCTTCAGCTTTGTCTTGATGAATCATACATTTCTCGTATTCTTCATTAATCTGAGTCACCGTCAATCCATTCAAAAATACAGAGTTATACTTCATTCTCTCTAAATAAGCAAACCTCTGATCCAAATCATCTGGCAATTCTTCTACAGTATTCTGTACTGGTTCTGGCTCAGCTTCATCCTCAGACTCAGTCCAATCAATGTCTAAATCATCCAAAGCCTCTATCATAGGTGCTTCGTCAGTTTGAACCGGCTCAGACTGACTAGCAACTTCAGTAACAGTTTTAAGCGCACTTTCAACTTCACCAGCTTCAGGTTGAATCGGCTCAACCTGAACTGTATCTCCAGAGTCAACCTCTTTCTCACTATCTGTTGCTTCATATACTTCAGTTTCAGCTTCAGACACAATCTCAGTTTCAACAACTTTCTCAATCTCAGCTACAGATACAGATTGAATCGGCTCAATCTGCACTGTTTTATCAACTTTTGCCTTTTTCGAACTTTCTTCATCACCAAAGATTTCAGGAATAGCATCTAACTTCCTCTTTCCCTCAGCTTTGTCCATCTTGACAGTTTCAGCAGGAGCTTCATCGGGAATGATAATTGGTGATTCAACCAAAATACCAGCATTCGTAGTTCCTCGAGCTCTAGTCAAGTATACTTTTGGAACTTCAGATTCAGCCTCTTCGACAACTTCTTCAGAAAAGTCTTTGTCTGATGATGAGCCAGATTTCTTCGATCTAGTTTCCTCCAACTCTTTTTCCAACATCTCTTTCTCTGCATTCAAAGTATTACACTCAGCTTGTAATTCTTTGTAATCAAATTTCAAAGTTTCATGCTCATCCTTAAGTTTTTCATAATCTCCTTTCAACATCACATGTTCATCAACTAATTTCACATGATCCTCATCCAACTTCTTGAAAGTTTTCATATTCTGATTATGTATATCCCAGTACTCATCCAATCTTTTCCTTTTCCGTTCGTTTGAGGCTTTCAACAGATCATTTGCCTTAAACAGATTTTCAACTATCTCCTCCAATTCTGCAATCCGTTTCTCTTTTTCATCCTCAACTTCATCAACACTTGGCACAACATTTGGTGAAGACTCCAAATCTTGTCCAATGTTTTCAGCAATTTGTGGTGAATTGGTGGGAATATCAACGGAAATGGGATCAGTAATGCCAGCATCCACTTCATCTATCTGTGCAATAGATTCAGCTTCGGCCATTACTGTCTGAGCAATCTCTATCACATCAATCTCTTCAGGCTTTTCTATTGGTTTCGACCTCTTCTTTCGAACATACTTAACAGCAATCTCTTTTGGAACTTCAACAGCAACCTTTTCAATCTCAGAAGCAACCTCAACAGGTTCTTCTATCACCACATTCTCTACTTCCATAGGTTAAGCCTCCTCTGAATTGGATTCAGATTCAGCATCATCACCACCATCATCATTACCATCATCACCATCACTATCTTCATCATTGTCACCATCATCATTGCCATCATCTTCTTCATCTTCTGGATGACGAGCAAAGTACTCGTCATCATCCAATAGATTGTCTGGCACCTCATCCACAAGATCCAGTGGATTCACAATCTCACCATGAGATATGTGATAATATACTCCATCTACATCTTCTTCATTGTTGACTATATCTCTCATATAGTCAAACAATTCAATATCAGGCACATTCCCGATACTCATCTTTCGGTAAGAGAGATCGTTCATGTCCTCAGTATACAACATGCCTCCAGCATAACCCTCAGATCTGATGATAGGATAAGCAATGTTTATCATCAGCTGTAAGAACCTCGGGTACATGAGGAACTTAAATCTTTTTCCTTTCACCAAGTTGAACACAAAACCATTCATAATCCACCTCGACATGTTGAATGGCTTGTTCTCAGCTATTGCCACAATTGGTGATGCAATGTTTGAAGGAAAGTTATGAAACCCTGCACTCCTTCTAGACATGCATTGTTGCACTACATAACACAGCAACTTGTACTTCCTTCCCAACTTAGCTCTGTAAAACTGAGACTTTGGAAATATAGGCGGATGTCCCATATTAACAAATCCAGATTTACATTCCTCCATGGTCAGTTCATCCATCATGCCAACCTCATCCTCATCTATTCTCAGAGCTTGCCTAATAACTTCTTCAGTAACATTTAGTACCCAGTCTCTAGTGATATGCCCTCTAACCACAGCAACTCCATTCTCATCTCTCACAACCTCTGCTGATCTCCAGAAGCTCTTGATCAGCCTTGCATATATGACCGGTTTGGCACATATAGCATAAACATACTTGGTCCTCTTGATGAACTGAATCATATCTCTATAACCTTCTGTCTCAGGAAGTGATTCATCTAAACATGCCACCAAATTATGTTTAGGTTCAAATTTGAGATTCTCCATCTGATGGATTTTATTCATCACCCGGCAGAATAGTTGTTATCAAAACATCACCCGGCAACTTTTCTTCATCACCCGGCAACACAGTTGCTTTCCTTCATCAACCGGCTTGCTTTCTTCTTTACACGGCAACCTTTGACAACCTTCTTCACACGGCATACACACTTCTTCATTACCCGGCAACATAGTGTCATACCCTTACACGGCAACATGAATTCTTCATTACCCGGCTGTATAGTACACACTTGTCACCCGGCAAGATATCTATGACCTTCACCCGGCTGTATTTGACATGATCATTGCCCGGCTGTACAGTGGTCATAATATCTTCACCTTTTTCCTTAATCACCCGGCAAGTATCAGACTTACAACTTTACCCGGCTGAACAGTTCTTTGCCCGGCTGCACAGTTGTATCTGATATCTTTACCCGGCAATAACACTTAAGTGATTTCTTCAATTTTCCTCGTCTGTTGACTTTTTCAACGATCATTTATTGCACCTGCAACATTCTCCGACATATTAATTTGACAAGATATCCTTAAAAAGAATGTTTGTCATATTAATTATCAAACAACATTAAACATTGCAACAAATTAATTTTTCAATTAAAATTCAATTTCCTTTTTCTTTTTGAAAAATGTTTTTGCACAACCAATTTTTCTATATCCCGAAGCAATTTCTTAAAAAACAAATTACAAGACCTTGGGTTTGTTTTTAACACATCCAATACCTTTGCTTTTCATAACTTATAACCTTGTTCATTCAAAAACACACTTATTCAAAAACAAAATATTTTTGGATTTTTGTAGATATATATTATTTTTTTTTTATTTTTTTAATTTTTTTTTAATTTATTCTCCCCCTAAACTTGAAATTTCTTGAAATTTTTAAGTTTAACAAGGATGTTGATGTGTCAATAATGATTCCATATGCCTGCACACACAAAGCACACATATTAAAGTAAAGACATATGCAATGCAATGAATCATAATATCGCAGTGAGATCATACCACACATTATCTAAACATGTTTTGCAAGTTTTGAATAGACATTTGACTTATGCTTGATTGAGTGATGATATGAAAACATACCAATTAGCTCGAGTTGACACACTTACTTTTTCAGTATCATGATGATATTTAAGGTTCGATTAGAATGACTTATGTGACCCACATGTATACATATGTCAACGTATTTCCTTATCAAACACTACCTGAATGCATATTGCACACAACCTGGTCACTTACAGTCATACACAGTGTGGAATCTGGGTTCTATTCGGATTTGGTCCACTTTGGGACTTCTTTTTAATTCCATCTTTGGGAATTTTTCTTTCCTATCGTTCCCCTTGGGAATCTTCTGAATTCCATTTTGGAATTTTGTTTGGTGTTGGTCCACATTTGGGACTCTTTTTGTTCCATTTTGGAATCTTTTGCTGCATCTTGAAGCTCAAAAGAGACTTCGTGTGAGACTTCAGGTCTGTGGGTACCACAACAAAGAAGCTCACGATGCGGTTCATCACACTGAATAGATTGCATCGTTACCCGATCATGCACAACTATCATCACAAACAATGTTTCAAAAGAAATATATCTAGACATGTATAACAATGGAACTTAACACAAAGATCATTAAGTTTATGTTTGTCAACAATCAACTTACTTTTTCAGTCTAATTGCCTGAGCTGTCTAGCACATCAATTAACATTCATCAGTCTTTATTTAAAAATGATGTAACAAATAATGTCTAGTGTAACTATCATTTCTCACTTTGTGCAATATAGATTCTTATGACATGTTATTTCCTTTTTCTTTTGCTTTTATATTTTGTTTTTGCTTTTCTATTTTCTTTTTCACGCAAGCACACACAATGCAAACCATAAAATAGAAGACAAAGGAATCAAAAAATAACATCAACTTATTATATTTTTTGGCTTTTATAATTTTTCTGATTTTTGTTTTGTTTTCGAAAAATAGAATCAATCATGATTGATTAATCCTATGGATTGAATTAAGAATTCAAACCGGCCTGACAAAAAAGATTTTGTGAAAAGATCTGCCAGTTGTTTGTCGGTATGAACCTTAATCAAAATTATTAAACCCTTTTCAGAGTTGTCTCTTAAAAAGTGATATCTAATTTCGATGTGTTTGGTTTTAGAATGTTGAACAGGATTAGCAGTTATAAACATAGCAGCAGTATTGTCTATGTAAATAGGAGTTTTTAGAAAGTTAAACCCGTAGTCCAGCAACTGATTTTGTAACCATAAAACCTGAGAACATCCTGCAGATGCAGCGATATACTCCGCTTCAGCTGTGGATACAGAAACATTGGTTTGCTTCTTGCATTGCCAAGAAACAAGCCTTGGACCCAAAAATTGACAGCCACCAGTTGTCGATTTCCTGTCAAGAGCACAACCACCAAAATCACTGTCAGAATAGCTATATAGTTCAAAATTTCCCTCATAAGGATACCATAACCCAAGATTTGGTTTCCCTTTGAGATATCGGAATATACGCTTCACAGCAATAAGATGCGACTCTTTCGGATCTGACTGGTATCTGGCGCACACACACACAGCGTACATGATGTCAGGTCTTGATGCAGTAAGATACATCAGAGAACCGATCATTGATCTGTATAGTGTTTGGTCAACTTCTTTGCCCTTTGGATCCGGTTGAATCTTGCAGTTCACATCAGATGGAGTTCGAATTGTTTGACAGTCTAGCATCTTGAATTTCTTCAACAACTTCTCAACGAACTTTGATTGATTGATGAAAATTCCGTCAGCTGATTGTTTCACTTGTAAACCAAGAAAGAAATTAATCTCTCCCATAGAACTCATCTGGAATCTGCTCTTCATAATTTCCTCGAATTCTTTGCACATTGACTCACTAGTTGATCCGAAGATAATATCGTCCACATAAACTTGAACGCACAATAAATCATCATTATCCCTCTTCATAAACAAAGTTGGATCAATCTGACCTCTTGTAAATCCATTTTCTAGTAAATGCTTAGATAGTGTCTCATACCAGATTCTAGGAGCTTGATGTAGACCGTAAAGAGCTTTACTTAACTTGTTTACCCGATGAGGATAGTCTGGATCTTCGAAACCCGGAGGTTGTCTAACATACACGTCATCCGTAATCGGTCCATACAGAAAAGCGCCTTTAACGTCCATTTGGAATACTTTGAAACGCATGAAGGAAGCATAAGCAAGAAAAACGCGTATGGCTTCAAGTCTTGCGACCGGAGCAAACACCTCTTCATAATCAATGCCTTCTTCTTGTGTGTATCCCTGTGCAATCAGTCTTGCTTTGTTTCTCACTACAATGCCACGTTCATCTGGCTTGTTTTTGTACAACCATCTTGTACCTATTGCGTTCTCTCCTTCAGGTAAGTCCACAAGTTTCCAAACTTCTTGTTTGCGAAACTGTAGTAATTCCTCCTGCATTGCCTCAATCCAACTGTTATCTTTCAGCGCCTCTGAAATATTCTTTGGCACCACTTGAGATAGAAAACACGAGTAAAGACAGATATTTGCGTGCTCCGTCTGACTTCTTGTAGTTCTCTGATTCAACGGCCCAATAATCTGAGAAACAGGATGTTTCTTGTGAATTCGATGAACAGGAATATCACCTCCTTGCACTTGAGTCTCTAGATTAGAAGTATTCAGATTTGGTAGATCTTGTAGTATGGAAGAAGTATGCGGTGTGAAATTCGGGACTTGATCCGGTGAATTGATGAAGTAATCAAAAGATTCTGGAATAACTTCAGCATTCGGATCTGATGATGGTTGATTCTGAACAGATCCACCATCATTAGGAGAAATCACATCTTCTTCATGATTGTTCGATTCTTGATCTTCATTAGAACCAGAAGGACCTGGAGCTTGACTGGATTTGACATGATCAGGATTGTGAAATGACATAAATGGATATTCAGAGTTGATACTTCCATCTTCGTCATTATCAGAATCGTCACTAAAGCTTCCTAAGTCACCTGATTCCTTGTTTGTTTTTCCTGAAAAATCAAATAAGTTAGAATTGAAGGATTTCGATAATGAATCTAAATCAAATAACCATTCGGGACCATGAGCCACTAAAGGAAACGAATTTTCTAAAAACTTGACGTTGATAGTTTCAATAACAGTATTTGTTTTGCTATTAAAAACCCGATAAGCTTTAGAAACAGACGAATAACCTAAGAAAAATCCATCGTCAGATTTTGACTCAAACTTCCCGAGATGTTCATTTAGATTTAGAATCGATACCGGACAACCAAATGCTTTCAAGTAAGAAATATTTGGTTTCCTTCCAAACAACAACTCATAAGAAGTTTTCTTTTTATCTTGAACTAATAATGTTCTATTTTGTACAAAACACGCAGTAGCAATAGCTTCGTCCCAAAAAGTGATCGGAATTTTAGCATCTGCGAGCATGGATCTTGCTGCTTCAATTAGTGTCCGGTTTTTCCGTTCCGCAACCCCATTCTGTTGAGGCGTTCTAGGCGCACTAAATTGTCGAGCAATCCCCTTTTCTGCACAAAATAAATCAACATTAGCATTCTTAAATTCCGTTCCATTATCACTTCTTAACACTTTAACTTTGCATTCCAATTGATTTTCAACTTTAATGATAAATTCTTTTAATAATTCAGCTGTTTCAGATTTTGCATGCAAAAAATAAACCCACGAAAATCTAGTAAAGTCATCTATGATAACTAAACAGTATGATTTTCTCCCGATGCTTTGAACGTTGGTCGGTCCAAAAAGATCCATATGTAGCATCTGCAAGGGTTTTGAAATGGAGTTTTCGAGCTTGGACTTAAAAGACATCCGATGCTGTTTTCCCTTCAAACACGCTGGACAAAGATCAGTTGTGGAGAATTTCTTCGATGGGATTCCCACAGCGTGATTTCCAGTTACCAAACGGTTCATGTTTCTGAAGTTGGAATGTCCCAGCCGTCTATGCCAAAGCTGACTCTCATCATTTGATGCATGGGCAATGAGACAGGTTGTTTCAGTTTCGGCATCAATCTGCGACATATCCAATTTGTATACATCACGATCTCTAGGCGCTTTAACCACTACCCACTCATTGTCAATCTTGAAACCTGGTTTAAGAATATAACAGAAAGAATCATCAAAAAGAGTTGAATAAGATTTATCACAGATTTGAGATACACTAAGTAAGTTAAAGTTCAACTGTGCACAGTAGTTGACTTTATCAAAACTTATAATCCCATTCGAAACAGTTCCTTCTCCTGTGATTTTACCACCCGCATCACCTCCAAACGCTACGTGAGTACCATTCTTTTGCTTGAAATCCTGAAGCAAGGCATGGTTGCCTGTCATGTGCCGGCTACACCCACTATCAACGAACCACGAGTTGATAGGTCTTCTTGGGCGTACCTGCATTTCAACAAAAACATTCAGTTAGTTTGGTCAACCCAGGCCCACACGGTCTTGGGTTTTCCGAATCTATCTGCAATAGTAACTTGCTGATATTGAACATTTTGAAAATTTGTTTCATTCAAAAGATTTTGATGCTGATAACTTCGCCCATTGGCGTTCAATGATTGCTTTCTCCTCAAAGCACTAAACCTCTCCTCTAGCTTAGGATCAAGGTTATTTTCAAACTTTTGATTTCTTACCATTAAAGCTCTTGGTTTAAATTCATTAACCTGCACATTTCTTGAAAAGTTAGAAACAGAATTGTTTCGATTAAAATTTCTCAAAACCGGAGAATGACTTTGACTCATATTTTGAAAATCATAAGAATTATTTCTTTGAAAGTTTGAATATGGAGTCATTTCTCTAGTCGAGTTTGATCGAAAGAAATAATCCTTTGTGTCATGGTTTCTCCTCTCACAAATATCACAAAATTTGTTAAAATAACATTCTTCTGAAGAATGATTTCTTTTATCACAGAAACTGCAGTACCTGTTAAAGAAACATTCAGCAGTTGCATGATTATATCTATCACAAATTTCACAATATTTCTTGCTAATCCTAAAGAGCCGATTGTTAACTCTTGATGTTGAACCAAAACGTGATTCATTACCATAGTTGTTCGGTTTTAGATTAACGTTTTTCTGTGGAGTCATTGTTTGTGATTTTGATTGCATGGGACTTTGGTTCGATTTTAAACTGTTCTGTTTGGTCACCTTTTTGTTTTCAATTCTCTTTTCATTGACAGCGGAAGACTTAGGACCTGAACCTGTTTTCAGACCAGAGTTAGATTTGATTTGAGCATTGATTTGGTTACCATAAGAACCGTTCATGTCGAAAGTACCTGCAGACACAAACTTAATTGTCTTACCTTTTGACACTTTCTTGACAGGTTTAACTTTGTCAGTTTTAACACTTTGAACTTTTGTGTTATCATTCGATTTTAAGACATTTTTGCCTTTTGACTGTGTCGTTTCAGATTGATTGTTCATTGTTTTCGATTTTTGCTTCTTAGCATTCGAAACTTCAGCCTTGTTCACTTCTTGCTTCTTGATCAACTGAGCTGCAACTAGCGCCTTTTGTTCTTTCTTCCATTTAATGTATTCAGGATCATTAAACCCTGAAAACTCACCTTCTTCCTTCACCGATTCTGGTTCTGGATTAAGTTTCGGATATTCAACAAGTTGAATAAGGACAGGCTCTAATTTGTTATCAGACTTGTTACTTGCTTCATCATCAGCTTCAGTTGTCATTCCTTCTTCTTCTCTCAAACTTTCAATCAACACCTCAGATCCTTCGGACTCGGATTTACTTCGTTGAATTTCTTTGAATTTACGTTCATTTTCAGGTGAATGATCAAATTCATTAAAGTTTTCCGGTAAGGTTTGAGTGATTGAATTTGGCATCGGTTCATGAGTAAAACCAACCCGGTTTTGGTTTTGTTACCTCTTTCTTTGATGAGTTGTTTAACCATGGTTTTACAGCTTTTAACCTTTGTTAATTCAACTTGAGTGACAGCATGAGCGACTTTTTCTTGTTCAAAGTTCTTTGTCATTTCTTCAAGTTGTTTTGTTATCAATTCCAGATCTTTTAAAGTTTTGTTCCATGATTCTTTAAGTGACAAAATCTTCTCATCAGCAATTTTGTGATCAATTTTAAGTTGTTCATGAAGTTTTTCATGTTTGCTTAATTTGTCACCAATTTTAAATGAATGAGTTCGATAATGTTCTACTTGTTGAATGCACTGTTCAGAACATAACCTTTCCTTCACATCCAAAGGCAATGGAACATAGTTAGGAGGGAGTTCAGGATTAACCTTTGGTTGCTCAGTGGAAGATGAAGACTCATTAGATGTTGCCATTAACGCAACTTCGGTTTCAGTTTCTTCAGTAGGATCTGCTTTTGCGCTCCAGTCATAATCTTCAGAATCTTCACTAACATCTTCAACTATCTTTCCATCCCCTTCTTCAGACCAGTCTTCTTCTTCAATTTCACATACCAGTGCCAGATTTGATGTAAGATCAGATGTAAACTGTTCTGCATATGCACTCCAGTCGTATCCGTCTTGTACACTTACAACTAACGCTTTAGTCTGGTCTTCTGGCTTCTTTTCATGTTCCTTCAATTCAGGCATAGGAAGACTTTGGTACGGTTTCTGAAAGAAACGCTGATTTCTGCCTTGATAACTCGTTGATTGTTGAGAACTTTGACCTTGACCTTGATTGCTTGAACTAGCTTGGTCATTGAAATTCTTTGGAGCTTTACATTCTCTTGAGAAATGACCGTACTGGTTACAGTTAAAACACCTGGCCTTAGATTTGTCAAATCCAACTGTCTTGTTTGCATGAGGTTTGTAGCTTCGATTAACATAAGCATGCTTTTGCGTACGATAAGCTACCATAACCATTTGCCAGTTAAGATCCATTTCCTCAACATCTACTGGATCCATTTCAAATAAGTCTTGAAGGACCACATCCATTTGACTTAAGTGACTTCCTTGATAAGCTTGAAAACTTGCCATAAAAGCAGTAAAGGCAGTTTTGGTTTCATCATCTTGCAACAGAATATTCATTACGTCTTTCACTTTGGCTTGAACAGTTGAATTCTGATTTTCTGACTGATTTTTCAGATTCTGACTTGGAACTTGAACTTGAGCTCTTGGTGGAGATTGAGGTTGAGAATAAGTTGGTGAATTTGGAAAATATGCTGAATCAGTATAGAAACTTGCACCAACGAATAAGTCATCCTCATCTTCAAACTTTGTTGTATTTTGCACAAGAAAAGCATTATCCACAGTATTGGCAGGATTTACCACATACTTATACTGAGTTTGTGAGCTTGATCTATCAGTGTTTCTAGATCCTTCATCAATCTCGACTTCTTCAATTTTTCCAATAAGCAAATCAAGTTCCATTGGAAATTTCTCAGTATGTTTCAACAAGGTAACAGTTTGTTTCCATGATGATGGTAAGGCACATAATAATCTATCATTCAAGTCTTGAAGTTCAGTCTTCACTCCGAGATTTGACATCTCAGTAGTTAAGTGAACAAACCTGTTCATCATCTGGTGTACTGTCTCTCCATTAATATGTTCAAAAAGTTCCAATTGTCTCTTCAATTTTGACTTCTTCAAACTTCTCAATTGTTCTCCTCCTTCACATATCGACTTTAATGCCTTGAAGCATGTATAACCAGTCTGATATCCATCCAATCTTGACAAAACCTGAAGTGGCAATCCCTTGCACATTAAAGAATATGCTTTGCTATCATTCTTTACCTTCCTCAAATCTTCAGCTGACAAATTATCCTCTGGATAAGGTTCAGTAGAGTCTTTGGTGTAGGTACTTGCACTATCTGGTTGTGTCTGAGTTGGAATGTGAGGACCCTTCTCAATTGATTTCCATAAGTCATTGTCAATTGAACGCAAGTGATGTCTCAACCTGATGGTCCAATTCTTGAAATCTGCACGATTCAAAAGTCTAGGAACACGGTTATCAGAATCATCATTAGGAGCCATTTTTTAACAATTTTTAAAGAAAATATTTTTGGTTTTTGTAAAATTTTTTTTTTTTTTTTTTTTAAAAGAAATGATTAAAATACTAAAATAAAGACAAGAAATTAAAGACAAGATAAGAAACAAGTATTAAAAACAACTCAAGTGAGTCACACGGCAAAACAGTGAAAATCCTTCTTCAACCGGCTAAACAGTGTATTTGTTCTTCACCCGGCAGAAACAAGTCTTCACACGGCTAAATAGTTACCCGGCTAAACAGTTGTAATACTTTTGTTCTTCACCCGGATGAACAGTTACCCGGAAACAAGAAAAACTTCACACGGCAATGATCTTGACCCGGCAGAATCTTGACACGGCAAAGAGCTTCCACGGCTGAACAGTACTTGGTCACACGACAGTTGTTAATTACCCGGCAACACAGTTGAAGTTTACCCGGCTGTATTTTCTCTATCACCCGGCGTAACAGTGTATTACCCGGCACAACAGTGTATGATCCGGTTGGACAGTAGCACTTTTTCAAGTCAAATTCTTCACCCGTCTAGAACAAATTTCCTTACACGGCTGCACAGGACCTAATTTCTTCACAAAATCTAAGTCCAAGGAAAATGTCTAAGTCAAATATATCACCCGGCAAGTTAATCTTCAACCAAAACTCAACTGTTCATCATCTTCTTCATGAAGATTTTCTGGGTTTTGTCTAAAATTTGTCCAAATTGTCTAAAATTCACACACAAGCTGTGAAAAGGTCCGATTATCAATCCCTTATATCAATCAATCCAAAACATCATCATTCTTCGATGAATTTGAGCAAAAATTGATCGAACAGTAACTTTTTCTTTTCTTCTTAAATCTTCAGATCTGATGATGATCTGATAGAATCTGCACAATCGTTGTGTATAGGAGTGATTGCGATGATAAATCACAACTAAAAACAGCAACAATTCATTCAGATCATGATTTTTGAGCAATTTTGATGTGTTTTGCTTAAGAACAGCGAACAACACAATACCGAAAGCTCTGATACCAATTGATAGGTTCAATTGGATCGTTCAATCGCTCACAATGATCAGAATAACAAGTACAAAACAATCGATTCAATCACAAACACAATCCATACTAATAATTCTCTGTATATTGATGATCAAAGCAATTCGTAGTACAAGGTGCAGGAGAAAAATAAATCACACACAGTTAATTCTCTCTCTAACAGTGTAAAAGTGATCTAGCCTCTCCTCACACACACAAACTACATGCCTATATCAACCAATTACAAGTTTAAGGAATATAACAAAATAGACCCTAAACTATTTACAAACATATAAACATTAAACAAAATACAAAGTAAATCTTAACAAGGAAATAGCCCTAACAATAAACCTAATGAATTCCTCCGAGTCATTTAATCATCGTACGACAACTTAGAATAACTTACGACTCTGTATGCCACATTAGCACCTTGAAAAGCATGTTACTATAATGTACGATACTCACAACTCGTAACAACACCTTACAATACCGTAAGTAAACATTAAAATCCATAATAAACCTAATGAATTCGTCCGAGTCTTTTTGAACATCGTATTACAAGTTAGGAAATCTTTAGACTCTATATGACATATTAGCACGTTGAAAAGCACGTAAGTATGACGTAGGACGCCTTAAAGCTGCAAACAACACCTTACAACACCGTATGAAACCATAAAACTCCATAATAAACCTAATGAAATTGTCCAAGTCCTTTCAAGATCGTACGATAACATCAGGACTTGTTACGACACTGTATGCGACATTAGCAACATGAAAAGCAATTTATAATAATGTAGGACGCGTTACAACTTCTAAGAACACCTTACATCACCGTTCGAAAGATTAAAACTCCATAATAAACCTAATGAATTCCTCTGAGTCATTTAATCATCGTACGACAACTTAGAATATCTTACGACTCTGTATGCCACATTAGCACCTTGAAAAGCATGTTACTATAATGTACGATACTCACAACTCGTAACAACACCTTACAATACCGTAAGTAAACATTAAAATCCATAATAAACCTAATGAATTCGTCCGAGTCTTTTTGAAAATCGTATTACAAGTTAGGAAATCTTTAGACTCTATATGACATATTAGCACGTTGAAAAGCACGTAAGTATGACGTAGGAGGCCTTAAAGCTGCAAACAACACCTTACAACACCGTATGAAACCATAAAACTCCATAATAAACCTAATGAAATTGTCCAAGTCCTTTCAAGATCGTACGATAACATCAGGACTTGTTACGACACTGTATGCGACATTAGCAACATGAAAAGCAATTTATAATAATGTAGGACGCGTTACAACTTCTAAGAACACCTTACATCACCGTTCGAAAGATTAAAACTCCATAATAAACCTAATGAATTCCTCCGAGTCATTTAATCATCGTACGACAACTTAGAATATCTTACGACTCTGTATGCCACATTAGCACCTTGAAAAGCATGTTACTATAATGTACGATACTCACAACTCGTAACAACACCTTACAATACCGTAAGTAAACATTAAAATCCATAATAAACCTAATGAATTCGTCCGAGTCTTTTTGAAAATCGTATTACAAGTTAGGAAATCTTTAGACTCTATATGACATATTAGCACGTTGAAAAGCACGTAAGTATGACGTAGGAGGCCTTAAAGCTGCAAACAACACCTTACAACACCGTATGAAACCATAAAACTCCATAATAAACCTAATGAAATTGTCCAAGTCCTTTCAAGATCGTACGATAACATCAGGACTTGTTACGACACTGTATGCGACATTAGCAACATGAAAAGCAATTTATAATAATGTAGGACGCGTTACAACTTTTAAGAACACCTTACATCACCGTTCGAAAGATTAAAACTCCATAATAAACCTAATGAATTCCTCCGAGTCATTTAATCATTGTACGACAACTTAGAATATCTTACGACTCTGTATGCCACATTAGCACCTTGAAAAGCATGTTACGATAATGTACGATACTTACAACTCGTAACAACACCTTACAATACCGTAAGTAAACATTAAAATCCATAATAAACCTAATGAATTCGTCCGAGTCTTTTTGAACATCGTATTACAAGTTAGGAAATCTTTAGACTCTATATGACATATTAGCACGTTGAAAAGCACGTAAGTATGACGTAGGACGCCTTAAAGCTGCAAACAACACCTTACAACACCGTATGAAACCATAAAACTCCATAATAAACCTAATGAAACTGTCCAAGTCCTTTCAAGATCGTACGATAACATCAGGACTTGTTATGACACTGTATGCGACATTAGCAACATGAAAAGCAATTTATAATAATTTAGGACGCGTTACAACTTCTAAGAACACCTTACATCACCGTTCGAAAGATTAAAACTCCATAATAAACCTAATGAATTCCTACGAGTCATTTAAATATCGTACGACAACTTAGAATAACTTACGACTCTGTATGCCACATTAGCACCTTGAAAAGCATGTTACTATAATGTACGATACTCACAACTCGTAACAACACCTTACAATACCGTAAGTAAACATTAAAATCCATAATATACCTAATGAATTCGTCCGAGTCTTTTTGAACATCGTATTACAAGTTAGGAAATCTTTAGACTCTATATGACATATTATCACGTTGAAAAGCACGTAAGTATGACGTAGGACGCCTTAAAGCTGCAAACAACACCTTACAACACCGTATGAAACCATAAAACTCCATAATAAACCTAATGAAATTGTCCAAGTCCTTTCAAGATCGTACGATAACATCAGGACTTGTTACGACACTGTATGCGACATTAGCAACATGAAAAGCAATTTATAATAATGTAGGACGCGTTACAACTTCTAAGAACACCTTACATCACCGTTCGAAAGATTAAAACTCCATAATAAACCTAATGAATTCCTCTGAGTCATTTAATCATCGTACGACAACTTAGAATATCTTACGACTCTGTATGCCACATTAGCACCTTGAAAAGCATGTTACTATAATGTACGATACTCACAACTCGTAACAACACCTTACAATACCGTAAGTAAACATTAAAATCCATAATAAACCTAATGAATTCGTCCGAGTCTTTTTGAAAATCGTATTACAAGTTAGGAAATCTTTAGACTCTATATGACATATTAGCACGTTGAAAAGCACGTAAGTATGACGTAGGAGGCCTTAAAGCTGCAAACAACACCTTACAACACCGTATGAAACCATAAAACTCCATAATAAACCTAATGAAATTGTCCAAGTCCTTTCAAGATCGTACGATAACATCAGGACTTGTTACGACACTGTATGCGACATTAGCAACATGAAAAGCAATTTATAATAATGTAGGACGCGTTACAACTTCTAAGAACACCTTACATCACCGTTCGAAAGATTAAAACTCCATAATAAACCTAATGAATTCCTCTGAGTCATTTAATCATCGTACGACAACTTAGAATATCTTACGACTCTGTATGCCACATTAGCACCTTGAAAAGCATGTTACTATAATGTACGATACTCACAACTCGTAACAACACCTTACAATACCGTAAGTAAACATTAAAATCCATAATAAACCTAATGAATTCGTCCGAGTCTTTTTGAAAATCGTATTACAAGTTAGGAAATCTTTAGACTCTATATGACATATTAGCACGTTGAAAAGCACGTAAGTATGACGTAGGAGGCCTTAAAGCTGCAAACAACACCTTACAACACCGTATGAAACCATAAAACTCCATAATAAACCTAATGAAATTGTCCAAGTCCTTTCAAGATCGTACGATAACATCAGGACTTGTTACGACACTGTATGCGACATTAGCAACATGAAAAGCAATTTATAATAATGTAGGACGCGTTACAACTTCTAAGAACACCTTACATCACCGTTCGAAAGATTAAAACTCCATAATAAACCTAATGAATTCCTCCGAGTCATTTAATCATCGTACGACAACTTAGAATATCTTACGACTCTGTATGCCACATTAGCACCTTGAAAAGCATGTTACTATAATGTACGATACTCACAACTCGTAACAACACCTTACAATACCGTAAGTAAACATTAAAATCCATAATAAACCTAATGAATTCGTCCGAGTCTTTTTGAAAATCGTATTACAAGTTAGGAAATCTTTAGACTCTATATGACATATTAGCACGTTGAAAAGCACGTAAGTATGACGTAGGAGGCCTTAAAGCTGCAAACAACACCTTACAACACCGTATGAAACCATAAAACTCCATAATAAACCTAATGAAATTGTCCAAGTCCTTTCAAGATCGTACGATAACATCAGGACTTGTTACGACACTGTATGCGACATTAGCAACATGAAAAGCAATTTATAATAATGTAGGACGCGTTACAACTTTTAAGAACACCTTACATCACCGTTCGAAAGATTAAAACTCCATAATAAACCTAATGAATTCCTCCGAGTCATTTAATCATCGTACGACAACTTAGAATATCTTACGACTCTGTATGCCACATTAGCACCTTGAAAAGCATGTTACGATAATGTACGATACTTACAACTCGTAACAACACCTTACAATACCGTAAGTAAACATTAAAATCCATAATAAACCTAATGAATTCGTCCGAGTCTTTTTGAACATCGTATTACAAGTTAGGAAATCTTTAGACACTATATGACATATTAGCACGTTGAAAAGCACGTAAGTATGACGTAGGACGCCTTAAAGCTGCAAACAACACCTTACAACACCGTATGAAACCATAAAACTCCATAATAAACCTAATGAAACTGTCCAAGTCCTTTCAAGATCGTACGATAACATCAGGACTTGTTATGACACTGTATGCGACATTAGCAACATGAAAAGCAATTTATAATAATTTAGGACGCGTTACAACTTCTAAGAACACCTTACATCACCGTTCGAAAGATTAAAACTCCATAATAAACCTAATGAATTCCTACGAGTCATTTAATCATCGTACGACAACTTAGAATAACTTACGACTCTGTATGCCACATTAGCACCTTGAAAAGCATGTTACTATAATGTACGATACTCACAACTCGTAACAACACCTTACAATACCGTAAGTAAACATTAAAATCCATAATAAACCTAATGAATTCGTCCGAGTCTTTTTGAACATCGTATTACAAGTTAGGAAATCTTTAGACTCTATATGACATATTATCACGTTGAAAAGCACGTAAGTATGACGTAGGACGCCTTAAAGCTGCAAACAACACCTTACAACACCGTATGAAACCATAAAACTCCATAATAAACCTAATGAAATTGTCCAAGTCCTTTCAAGATCGTACGATAACATCAGGACTTGTTACGACACTGTATGCGACATTAGCAACATGAAAAGCAATTTATAATAATGTAGGACGCGTTACAACTTCTAAGAACACCTTACATCACCGTTCGAAAGATTAAAACTCCATAATAAACCTAATGAATTCCTCTGAGTCATTTAATCATCGTACGACAACTTAGAATATCTTACGACTCTGTATGCCACATTAGCACCTTGAAAAGCATGTTACTATAATGTACGATACTCACAACTCGTAACAACACCTTACAATACCGTAAGTAAACATTAAAATCCATAATAAAGCTAATGAATTCGTCCGAGTCTTTTGAACATCGTATTACAAGTTAGGACATCTTTAGACTCTATATGACATATTAGCACGTTGAAAAGCACGTAAGTATGACGTAGGACGCCTTAAAGCTGCAAACAACACCTTACAACACCGTATGAAACCATAAAACTCCATGATAAACCTAATGAAATTGTCCAAGTCCTTTCAAGATCGTACGATAACATCAGGACTTGTTACGACACTGTATGCGACATTAGCAACATGAAAAGCAATTTATAATAATGTAGGACGCGTTACAACTTCTAAGAACACCTTACATCACCGTTCGAAAGATTAAAACTCCATAATAAACCTAATGAATTCCTCCGAGTCATTTAATCATCGTACGACAACTTAGAATATCTTACGATTCTGTATGCCACATTAGCACCTTCAAAAGCATGTTACTACAATGTACGATACTCACAACTCGTAACAACACCTTACAATACCGTAAGTAAACATTAAAATCCATAATAAACCTAATGATTTCGTCCGAGTCTTTTGAACATCGTATTACAAGTTAGGACATCTTTAGACTCTATATGACATATTATCACGTTGAAAAGCACGTAAGTATGACGTAGGACTCCTTAAAGCTGCAAACAACACCTTACAACACCGTATGAAACCATAAAACTCCATAATAAACCTAATGAAACTGTCCAAGTCCTTTCAAGATCGTACGATAACATCAGGACTTGTTATGACACTGTATGCGACATTAGCAACATGAAAAGCAATTTATAATAATTTAGGACGCGTTACAACTTCTAAGAACACCTTACATCACCGTTCGAAGGATTAAAACTCCCTAGTAAACCTAATGAATTTCTCCGAGTCATTTAATCATCGTACGACAACTTAGAATATCTTACGATTCTGTATGCCACATTAGCACCTTCAAAAGCATGTTACTATAATGTACGATACTCACAACTCGTAACAACACCTTACAATACCGTAAGTAAACATTAAAATCCATAATAAACCTAATGAATTCGTCCGAGTCTTTTGAACATCGTATTACAAGTTAGGAAATCTTTAGACTCTATATGACATATTAGCACGTTGAAAAGCACGTAAGTATGACGTAGGACGCCTTAAAGCTGCAAACAACACCTTACAACACCGTATGAAACCATAAAACTCCATAATAAACCTAATGAAACTGTCCAAGTCCTTTCAAGATCGTACGATAACATCAGGACTTGTTATGACACTGTATGCGACATTAGCAACATGAAAAGCAATTTATAATAATTTAGGACTCGTTACAACTTCTAAGAACACCTTACATCACCGTTCGAAAGATTAAAACTCCATAATAAACCTAATGAATTCCTCCGAGTCATTTAATCATCGTACGACAACTTAGAATATCTTACGACTCTGTATGCCACATTAGCACCTTGAAAAGCATGTTACTATAATGTACGATACTCACAACTCGTAACAACACCTTACAATACCGTAAGTAAACTTTAAAATCCATAATAAACCTAATGAATTCATCCGAGTCTTTTTGGACATCGTATTACAAGTTAGGAAATCTTTAGACTCTATATGACATATTAGCACGTTGAAAAGCACGTAAGTATGACGTAGGACGCCTTAAAGCTGCAAACAACTCCTTACAACACCGTATGAAACCATAAAACTCCATAATAAACCTAATGAAATTGTCCAAGTCCTTTCAAGATCGTACGATAACATCAGGACTTGTTACGACACTGTATGCGACATTAGCAACATGAAAAGCAATTTATAATAATGTAGGACGCGTTACAACTTCTAAGAACACCTTACATCACCGTTCGAAAGATTAAAACTCCATAATAAACCTAATGAATTCCTCCGAGTCATTTAATCATCGTACGACAACTTAGAATATCTTACAACTCTGTATGCCACATTAGCACCTTGAAAAGCATGTTACTATAATGTATGATACTCACAACTCGTAACAACACCTTACAATACTGTAAGTAAACATTAAAATCCATAATAAACCTAATGAATTCGTCTGAGTCTTTTTGAACATCGTATTACAAGTTAGGAAATCTTTAGACTCTATATGACATATTAGCACGTTGAAAAGCACGTAAGTTTGACGTAGGACGCCTTAAAGCTGCAAACAACACCTTACAACACCGTATGAAACCATAAAACTCCATAATAAACCTAATGAAATTGTCCAAGTCCTTTCAAGATCGTACGATAACATCAGGACTTGTTACAACACTGTATGCGACATTAGCAACATGAAAAGCAATTTATAATAATGTAGGACGCGTTACAACTTCTAAGAACACCTTACATCACCGTTCGAAAGATTAAAACTCCCTAGTAAACCTAATGAATTTCTCCGAGTCATTTAATCATCGTACGACAACTTAGAATATCTTACGACTATGTATGCCACAATAGCACCTTGAAAAGCATGTTACTATAATGTACGATACTCACAACTCGTTACAACACCTTACAATACCGTAAGTAAACATTAAAATCCATAATAAACCTAATGAATTCGTCCGAGTCTTTTGAACATCGTATTACAAGTTAGGAAATCTTTAGACTCTATATGACATATTAGCACGTTGAAAAGCACGTAAGTATGACGTAGGACGCCTTAAAGCTGCAAACAACACCTTACAACACCGTATGAAACCATAAAACTCCATAATAAACCTAATGAAACTGTCCAAGTCCTTTCAAGATCCTACGATAACATCAGGACTTGTTATGACACTATATGCGACATTAGCAACATGAAAAGCAATATATAATAATGTAGGACGCGTTACAACTTCTAAGAATACCTTACATCACCGTTCGAAAGATTAAAACTCCATAATAAACCTAATGAATTACTTCGAGTCATTTAATCATCGTACGACAACTTAGAATATCTTACGACTCTGTATGCCACATTAGCACCTTGAAAAGCATGTTACTATAATGTACGATACTCACAACTCGTAACAACACCTTACAATACCGTAAGTAAACATTAAAATCCATAATAAACCTAATGAATTCGTCCGAGTCTTTTGAACATCGTATTACAAGTTAGGACATCTTTAGACTCTATATGACATATTAGCACGTTGAAAAGCACGTAAGTATGACGTAGGACGCCTTAAAGCTACAAACAACACCTGACAACACCGTATGAAACCATAAAACTCCATGATAAACCTAATGAAATTGTCCAAGTCCTTTCAAGATCGTACGATAACATCAGGACTTGTTACGACACTGTATGCGAGATTAGCAACATGAAAAGCAATTTATAATAATGTAGGACGCGTTACAACTTCTAAAAACACCTTACATCACCGTTCGAAAGATTAAAACTCCATAATAAACCTAATGAATTCCTCCGAGTCATTTAATCATCGTACGACAACTTAGAATATCTTACGATTCTGTATGCCACATTAGCACCTTCAAAAGCATGTTACTATAATGTACGATACTCACAACTCGTAACAACACCTTACAATACCGTAAGTAAACATTAAAATCCATAATAAACCTAATGAATTCATCCGAGTCTTTTTGGACATCGTATTACAAGTTAGGAAATCTTTAGACTCTATATGACATATTAGCACGTTGAAAAGCACGTAAGTATGACGTAGGACGCCTTAAAGCTGCAAACAACTCCTTACAACACCGTATGAAACCATAAAACTCCATAATAAACCTAATGAAATTGTCCAAGTCCTTTCAAGATCGTACGATAACATCAGGACTTGTTACGACACTGTATGCGACATTAGCAACATGAAAAGCAATTTATAATAATGTAGGACGCGTTACAACTTCTAAGAACACCTTACATCACCATTCGAAAGATTAAAACTCCATAATAAACCTAATGAATTCCTCCGAGTCATTTAATCATCGTACGACAACTTAGAATATCTTACGACTCTGTATGCCACATTAGCACCTTGAAAAGCATGTTACTATAATGTACGATACTCACAACTCGTAACAACACCTTACAATACTGTAAGTAAACATTAAAATCCATAATAAACCTAATGAATTCGTCTGAGTCTTTTTGAACATCGTATTACAAGTTAGGAAATCTTTAGACTCTATATGACATATTAGCACGTTGAAAAGCACGTAAGTTTGACGTAGGACGCCTTAAAGCTGCAAACAACACCTTACAACACCGTATGAAACCATAAAACTCCATAATAAACCTAATGAAATTGTCCAAGTCCTTTCAAGATCGTACGATAACATCAGGACTTGTTACAACACTGTATGCGACATTAGCAACATGAAAAGCAATTTATAATAATGTAGGACGCGTTACAACTTCTAAGAACACCTTACATCACCGTTCGAAGGATTAAAACTCCCTAGTAAACCTAATGAATTTCTCCGAGTCATTTAATCATCGTACGACAACTTAGAATATCTTACGACTATGTATGCCACAATAGCACCTTGAAAAGCATGTTACTATAATGTACGATACTCACAACTCGTTACAACACCTTACAATACCGTAAGTAAACATTAAAATCCATAATAAACCTAATGAATTCGTCCGAGTCTTTTGAACATCGTATTACAAGTTAGGAAATCTTTAGACTCTATATGACATATTAGCACGTTGAAAAGCACGTAAGTATGACGTAGGACGCCTTAAAGCTGCAAACAACACCTTACAACACCGTATGAAACCATAAAACTCCATAATAAACCTAATGAAACTGTCCAAGTCCTTTCAAGATCCTACGATAACATCAGGACTTGTTATGACACTATATGCGACATTAGCAACATGAAAAGCAATATATAATAATGTAGGACGCGTTACAACTTCTAAGAATACCTTACATCACCGTTCGAAAGATTAAAACTCCATAATAAACCTAATGAATTACTTCGAGTCATTTAATCATCGTACGACAACTTAGAATATCTTACGACTCTGTATGCCACATTAGCACCTTGAAAAGCATGTTACTATAATGTACGATACTCACAACTCGTAACAACACCTTACAATACCGTAAGTAAACATTAAAATCCATAATAAACCTAATGAATTCGTCCGAGTCTTTTGAACATCGTATTACAAGTTAGGAAATCTTTAGACTCTATATGACATATTAGCACGTTGAAAAGCACGTAAGTATGACGTAGGACGCCTTAAAGCTGCAAACAACACCTTACAACACCGTATGAAACCATAAAACTCCATAATAAACCTAATGAAACTGTCCAAGTCCTTTCAAGATCCTACGATAACATCAGGACTTGTTATGACACTATATGCGACATTAGCAACATGAAAAGCAATATATAATAATGTAGGACGCGTTACAACTTCTAAGAATACCTTACATCACCGTTCGAAAGATTAAAACTCCATAATAAACCTAATGAATTACTTCGAGTCATTTAATCATCGTACGACAACTTAGAATATCTTACGACTCTGTATGCCACATTAGCACCTTGAAAAGCATGTTACTATAATGTACGATACTCACAACTCGTAACAACACCTTACAATACCGTAAGTAAACATTAAAATCCATAATAAACCTAATGAATTCGTCCGAGTCTTTTGAACATCGTATTACAAGTTAGGACATCTTTAGACTCTATATGACATATTAGCACGTTGAAAAGCACGTAAGTATGACGTAGGACGCCTTAAAGCTACAAACAACACCTGACAACACCGTATGAAACCATAAAACTCCATGATAAACCTAATGAAATTGTCCAAGTCCTTTCAAGATCGTACGATAACATCAGGACTTGTTACGACACTGTATGCGAGATTAGCAACATGAAAAGCAATTTATAATAATGTAGGACGCGTTACAACTTCTAAAAACACCTTACATCACCGTTCGAAAGATTAAAACTCCATAATAAACCTAATGAATTCCTCCGAGTCATTTAATCATCGTACGACAACTTAGAATATCTTACGATTCTGTATGTCACATTAGCACCTTCAAAAGCATGTTACTATAATGTACGATACTCACAACTCGTAACAACACCTTACAATACCGTAAGTAAACATTAAAATCCATAATAAACCTAATGAATTCATCCGAGTCTTTTTGGACATCGTATTACAAGTTAGGAAATCTTTAGACTCTATATGACATATTAGCACGTTGAAAAGCACGTAAGTATGACGTAGGACGCCTTAAAGCTGCAAACAACTCCTTACAACACCGTATGAAACCATAAAACTCCATAATAAACCTAATGAAATTGTCCAAGTCCTTTCAAGATCGTACGATAACATCAGGACTTGTTACGACACTGTATGCGACATTAGCAACATGAAAAGCAATTTATAATAATGTAGGACGCGTTACAACTTCTAAGAACACCTTACATCACCGTTCGAAAGATTAAAACTCCATAATAAACCTAATGAATTCCTCCGAGTCATTTAATCATCGTACGACAACTTAGAATATCTTACGACTCTGTATGCCACATTAGCACCTTGAAAAGCATGTTACTATAATGTACGATACTCACAACTCGTAACAACACCTTACAATACTGTAAGTAAACATTAAAATCCATAATAAACCTAATGAATTCGTCTGAGTCTTTTTGAACATCGTATTACAAGTTAGGAAATCTTTAGACTCTATATGACATATTAGCACGTTGAAAAGCACGTAAGTTTGACGTAGGACGCCTTAAAGCTGCAAACAACACCTTACAACACCGTATGAAACCATAAAACTCCATAATAAACCTAATGAAATTGTCCAAGTCCTTTCAAGATCGTACGATAACATCAGGACTTGTTACAACACTGTATGCGACATTAGCAACATGAAAAGCAATTTATAATAATGTAGGACGCGTTACAACTTCTAAGAACACCTTACATCACCGTTCGAAGGATTAAAACTCCCTAGTAAACCTAATGAATTTCTCCGAGTCATTTAATCATCGTACGACAACTTAGAATATCTTACGACTATGTATGCCACAATAGCACCTTGAAAAGCATGTTACTATAATGTACGATACTCACAACTCGTTACAACACCTTACAATACCGTAAGTAAACATTAAAATCCATAATAAACCTAATGAATTCGTCCGAGTCTTTTGAACATCGTATTACAAGTTAGGAAATCTTTAGACTCTATATGACATATTAGCACGTTGAAAAGCACGTAAGTATGACGTAGGACGCCTTAAAGCTGCAAACAACACCTTACAACACCGTATGAAACCATAAAACTCCATAATAAACCTAATGAAACTGTCCAAGTCCTTTCAAGATCCTACGATAACATCAGGACTTGTTATGACACTATATGCGACATTAGCAACATGAAAAGCAATATATAATAATGTAGGACGCGTTACAACTTCTAAGAATACCTTACATCACCGTTCGAAAGATTAAAACTCCATAATAAACCTAATGAATTACTTCGAGTCATTTAATCATCGTACGACAACTTAGAATATCTTACGACTCTGTATGCCACATTAGCACCTTGAAAAGCATGTTACTATAATGTACGATACTCACAACTCGTAACAACACCTTACAATACCGTAAGTAAACATTAAAATCCATAATAAACCTAATGAATTCGTCCGAGTCTTTTGAACATCGTATTACAAGTTAGGACATCTTTAGACTCTATATGACATATTAGCACGTTGAAAAGCACGTAAGTATGACGTAGGACGCCTTAAAGCTACAAACAACACCTGACAACACCGTATGAAACCATAAAACTCCATGATAAACCTAATGAAATTGTCCAAGTCCTTTCAAGATCGTACGATAACATCAGGACTTGTTACGACACTGTATGCGAGATTAGCAACATGAAAAGCAATTTATAATAATGTAGGACGCGTTACAACTTCTAAAAACACCTTACATCACCGTTCGAAAGATTAAAACTCCATAATAAACCTAATGAATTCCTCCGAGTCATTTAATCATCGTACGACAACTTAGAATATCTTACGATTCTGTATGCCACATTAGCACCTTCAAAAGCATGTTACTATAATGTACGATACTCACAACTCGTAACAACACCTTACAATACCGTAAGTAAACATTAAAATCCATAATAAACCTAATGAATTCATCCGAGTCTTTTTGGACATCGTATTACAAGTTAGGAAATCTTTAGACTCTATATGACATATTAGCACGTTGAAAAGCACGTAAGTATGACGTAGGACGCCTTAAAGCTGCAAACAACTCCTTACAACACCGTATGAAACCATAAAACTCCATAATAAACCTAATGAAATTGTCCAAGTCCTTTCAAGATCGTACGATAACATCAGGACTTGTTACGACACTGTATGCGACATTAGCAACATGAAAAGCAATTTATAATAATGTAGGACGCGTTACAACTTCTAAGAACACCTTACATCACCGTTCGAAAGATTAAAACTCCATAATAAACCTAATGAATTCCTCCGAGTCATTTAATCATCGTACGACAACTTAGAATATCTTACGACTCTGTATGCCACATTAGCACCTTGAAAAGCATGTTACTATAATGTACGATACTCACAACTCGTAACAACACCTTACAATACTGTAAGTAAACATTAAAATCCATAATAAACCTAATGAATTCGTCTGAGTCTTTTTGAACATCGTATTACAAGTTAGGAAATCTTTAGACTCTATATGACATATTAGCACGTTGAAAAGCACGTAAGTTTGACGTAGGACGCCTTAAAGCTGCAAACAACACCTTACAACACCGTATGAAACCATAAAACTCCATAATAAACCTAATGAAATTGTCCAAGTCCTTTCAAGATCGTACGATAACATCAGGACTTGTTACAACACTGTATGCGACATTAGCAACATGAAAAGCAATTTATAATAATGTAGGACGCGTTACAACTTCTAAGAACACCTTACATCACCGTTCGAAGGATTAAAACTCCCTAGTAAACCTAATGAATTTCTCCGAGTCATTTAATCATCGTACGACAACTTAGAATATCTTACGACTATGTATGCCACAATAGCACCTTGAAAAGCATGTTACTATAATGTACGATACTCACAACTCGTTACAACACCTTACAATACCGTAAGTAAACATTAAAATCCATAATAAACCTAATGAATTCGTCCGAGTCTTTTGAACATCGTATTACAAGTTAGGAAATCTTTAGACTCTATATGACATATTAGCACGTTGAAAAGCACGTAAGTATGACGTAGGACGCCTTAAAGCTGCAAACAACACCTTACAACACCGTATGAAACCATAAAACTCCATAATAAACCTAATGAAACTGTCCAAGTCCTTTCAAGATCCTACGATAACATCAGGACTTGTTATGACACTATATGCGACATTAGCAACATGAAAAGCAATATATAATAATGTAGGACGCGTTACAACTTCTAAGAATACCTTACATCACCGTTCGAAAGATTAAAACTCCATAATAAACCTAATGAATTACTTCGAGTCATTTAATCATCGTACGACAACTTAGAATATCTTACGACTCTGTATGCCACATTAGCACCTTGAAAAGCATGTTACTATAATGTACGATACTCACAACTCGTAACAACACCTTACAATACCGTAAGTAAACATTAAAATCCATAATAAACCTAATGAATTCGTCCGAGTCTTTTGAACATCGTATTACAAGTTAGGACATCTTTAGACTCTATATGACATATTAGCACGTTGAAAAGCACGTAAGTATGACGTAGGACGCCTTAAAGCTACAAACAACACCTGACAACACCGTATGAAACCATAAAACTCCATGATAAACCTAATGAAATTGTCCAAGTCCTTTCAAGATCGTACGATAACATCAGGACTTGTTACGACACTGTATGCGAGATTAGCAACATGAAAAGCAATTTATAATAATGTAGGACGCGTTACAACTTCTAAAAACACCTTACATCACCGTTCGAAAGATTAAAACTCCATAATAAACCTAATGAATTCCTCCGAGTCATTTAATCATCGTACGACAACTTAGAATATCTTACGATTCTGTATGCCACATTAGCACCTTCAAAAGCATGTTACTATAATGTACGATACTCACAACTCGTAACAACACCTTACAATACCGTAAGTAAACATTAAAATTCATAATAAACCTAATGAATTAGTCCGAGTCTTTTGAAGATCGTATTACAAGTTAGGACATCTTTAGACTCTATATGACATATTAGCACGTTGAAAAGCACGTAAGTATGACGTAGGACGCCTTAAAGCTGCAAACAACACCTTACAACACCGTATGAAACCATAAAACTCCATAATAAACCTAATGAAATTGTCCAAGTCCTTTCAAGATCGTACGATAACATCAGGACTTGTTACGACACTTTATGCGACATTAGCAACATGAAAAGCAATTTATAATAATGTAGGACGCGTTACAACTTCTAAGAACACCTTACATCACCGTTCGAAAGATTAAAACTCCATAATAAACCTAATGAATTCCTCCGAGTCATTTAATCATCGTACGACAACTTAGAATATCTTACGACTCTGTATGCCACATTAGCACCTTGAAAAGCATGTTACTATAATGTACGATACTCACAACTCGTAACAACACATTACAATACCGTAAGTAAACACTAAAATCCATAATAAACCTAATGAATTCGTCCGAGTCTTTTGAACATCGTATTACTAGTTAGGACATATTTAGACTCTATATGACTTATTAGCACGTTCAAAAGCACGTAAGTATGACGTAGGACGCCTTAAAGCTGCAAAAAACACCTTACAACACCGTATGAAACCATAAAACTCCATAATAAACCTAATGAAACTGTCCAAGTCCTTTCAAGATCGTACGATAACATCAGGACTTGTTACGACACTGTATGCGACATTAGCAACATGAAAATCAATTTATAATAATGTAGGACGCGTTATGTGACACCCCGCCCGGCGGCGAAAACACCGGGCTGTCATTGGAATTGGATATCAATAGTAGGCAAAGCACATGGTATTTATTTATTTAGTTTAATAATGATATAGTAAGTTTAGTACATGGGCTTAAATGGATACGACAAAAGTAATAAAACCGAAAACTGTAAATGCAATTGTCCGATTTATTATTCTAGGTCCAAGGCAATCCTATGTCTTGGCAAAAGCAGCAAAATAATCATAAGCATCACCTGAAACATGTGAAAATAAAGTTAGCTAATTAAAGCTAGTGAGTAAACCACAAATTGATACATAGTAATACAGAAAATCCGAGATCATCATAATATGCTGCGCAATCTTACAAGCATAGCTATTTCATCATATTACTCAACCCTTGACCATAGAACACATAGAAACAAGAATCATAGACCCCGCATGGTAACCCTTAGCAACAAGTCATGAGAACCACTCATGTTACAATTAGTGATAACTGTCATTTAACCGTCATTTAACCGTCTCGATGTGTAAGTTATCAAAAATTGTTTTAGCATCGAAGGGACATAGTAGCATAGCAACAAGCATCACAGTAACTAGTAACCATTGTATAGAATCGCCGGGTTTAAATCACCTATCGTTGTTGTACATGTAGGTGGGTTTGTCAGACCATTAGCGCTAACATTGTACCGGTGGAAATTACAAGTAATATACTACTTTAAACTACCACATAAGATTGCATCAAGCCGCGAACTAGATTAACATATTTTATGATCTCTGTTGAAAAGTAAAATAGAAAAATGGAAAACATTGTATTGTAATAGAACACGTTTCAGCCCCAAAATGTAAAAGTAAAAAGGGGAGTGATTTTACTCACCTTGAAACTCGGGCACGAAACAAATAGTAAGTATTTCTTAATTGAAACGAGGATCGTCAATATATTAGAATCACCTAATTAAATGATAATCCTAGCTTAGTAAAACATATTGTATAGAAACTAGAATTGGAAAAATAGAAGTCAAAGGAACTTGGAATTCTAGGGTTTCGGATTGGGATTTGGGGTTTCCCATTAACCGTCTAAAAATATATAAACTTGTTTATTCGAAACAATAACCATAGTAATAACAATTATTTTGATACGCGATAACAACATTAATAATATATTTTGATAACAACTTATATAATGTAATATGTTATCTTTGTTAGAAATAATTTAAGACATTTACATAATTTACAACATATAAACGTCTATTTACAAGTCTTATTTGTATAAAAATTTGTATACATTTTGTAAGTATTAAGAATAAATCTTTATAGTATTTTATAGTATTTGAAAGTATTTGTAATTATTAGACTTTATAAAACTAAGTTTATAAAAACATAATGGTTTTGGTTATTTTATAAGATTTATAAGATTTTAGGTATTTTATAAAATATATATTATGGTGTTGGTCTTTGGGTTCAAGAAAATTGATAAAAATTAACTAACAATAGGCTTGATCAATTAAATAAAAATGTGGAGCCACCTGGGATCGAACCCGGGTCTCCCAGATCACAACAGTATCATTTAACCATCAGTCCAGATTTGATTTTGTTATTGGAATTGGAAAACAATTTTGTTTGTTCAGTTTCAAGTAAAACCCACATTCAACATTGAACCCTAGAAATCAAGATCACCAAATTGTTCATATTGATGAAAGATACGATCAATTTACCATAGGGCTTTTATTCAGGACATGATGAGGATCATTTCAATGCATAAAACTTACTTGATTGATGATGAAAAGAGCCGATAAACTCGAAGAACAGGGTCGACGGTTTAAGAATCAAGGACAGTGATTTAGATAATTTCGATTGCAATTGGAGTTACAGAGAGTGAAAGAGAGTTCAGGGGATTGTTTTTGTCGAATGAATTGAATTCGTTTAGTCAGGAAACATACAAACGACTAGGTGATTATTGGCGAGTAAAGAATGATTAATTATGTGATTAATTTGTTGATTTTAATTCAATTAAATGGTATCAACGAATGGTAATCGATGATATGAACGTTGTAGTTATTTTGATTTATTGGATTGGTGCGTTTTGAATCGATTGGGTTAAGTGGGTTTATGGTTCGGTTATGGAATCATGATTTTGTTGCATCAAAAGGTGTTTAAACAAAGATTTAAGGTTCGAAACATACTTAGGAGAGTGTTAGGACGATTTTACATAGATTGTTTTGGGTTTAAAGTGACTAAAACGAGTGCAAAGCATCTCGCCGGAAAAACGTCCGATTCCGGCCAATATGGCCGGAGATTATGTTGCCTGAAACACGGGGGGGGGGCTGCTTGGTTTGGGTTAATTGCATAATTATAGAATTGGTCCTTTCAATTTTATTATTAACTTTGAGATTGAATAAACTTTAATATAAGTTTTAATTTTGACACTTTTAACCCAAAGTTAAAATGTAAATTATTTTAACTAACTAACTTAACGGAGTTGAAGCGTAAAATTTATATAAGTGACGTTTTTACGTTTTTCCTTCATTCTTGACGTTAATGGTTATTTCAACACTTTGATAGTATTTATTTCAAATAATCTTTATAAATTTTCTTTTATAAAATACAATATATATATATATATATATACTTTGAAGATTAAATAATTGTCTTTAGTATTTAATTTGGTACACGTTGAATAATAATTTGGTCGTTATATATTAAAGACGAGGATGACGTAAGGTTCAACGTATATTTTTAATAACGAAACGTTACATTTAAAGGGACAATTACGAGTACATTAAAGATGGATAATCTCGGGTTCGAGTCGGGCATTCGGGTTCGGGCTCGGGGCAGATGCCACAATCTCCCCTCCTTATAGAAATTCCGTCCCGAAATTTGCTCAAACCGAAGAAAGAGATGGAACGAAGAGATGCGGACGGACACTTCACAATCCAAAATTTTCTAATGGTCGTTCGATAACTTGCATGGATTCTCGATTTGGAATTTTGGATTTAGGCACAAAGAGGTTTTTATCAGCTAAACATTTCTTCAACTTTGAAATATGGGAAAATAGGTTATTTATTTATTTGTTTGTTAATTTTGCATTTATTAGTATTACTATTAAACTTACGATCGACGCACATACGGAACGAGCTAACTTTCTTTGTCTTTACATCGCCACGAGCGGAACACGCGACCGAATCCTAGCGCATAGTTTTTGAGTTAAACGTAAGGCAAGAGATAATCATGGAAAACAAGACCTTGAAGTTTAAGTTCGCACCATAAATATAAAAACTGATAGAAACATTTTTTTCCTCATTCGCTACATAAGGATTATCAAGTCCAACATGACAAAATAGTAAATGATGAAACAAACTTTAATGAAACATAGTTCTTATCGGCACGCGAATTAAATAAAATAGAAACGTAATGATCATTTGGGAAGCATATCGTTCACGACGTCATTGTTTGCTTGAGCTTGATTAGTGATGATATTGAAAGTTCTAGCACGACCGACTTGATTAGCATTAGCATTGGTATTCACGTTCACATTAATAGGCTGAGGACAATTGTTGCGGAAATGAGTCGGATCGCCACAATTGAAACAAGCACGACCTTGATTACCCCGATTATTATTAGCATTTTTCCAACAATCTTTAGCCACATGCCCATAACGTTGACAAACAGAGCATTTAAAACATGCAGTTTCAGGAGCATGATGAAAAGGACATTGATTGCATTTGGGTAGGATTCCCAAATAAGACTTTTGATTAGCATCACCTCCTTGCGGTGCCTTAGGAGCAGTTATTGCATAATTGGTGGCATTGTTCTTTCGCTTCTTGGAATGAAATGAGGATTCGGGCTTAAAACTCTTATAAGAATCGTCCTCCGATGGTTTAGAATCATCACTAGAAGAACCTTTGGACTTTTTGTTGCCCTTACGAAACAGAGAACCAGCTTGAACATGATTTTCAGTAAGACGACCGGCTAAAGTCATTGCCTCACCCACAGTAGTTGGCTTACTACCCCAAACAGCATCTTGGATAGTCATTGGCAAACCTCCGATATACTGTTCAATACCACGGGATTCGGGAGTGACCATATTAGGACACAGAGTACTGAGCTGAGAAAAACGATCATTGTAGGCCACATTTTCACCACTGTCTTGTTTGAGACCCCAGAATTCACCCTCGAGTTTACGAATTTCACTAGGAGGGCAATACTTGTCAGTCATGGCGGTTTTGAATTCATCCCAAGTCATTTCAAAGATTTCATCTTCACCACGCCTACGCTTTTCATCATTCCACCAAGTCAAAGCACCCTTTTGGAGGACACTTGTGGCATAGCGGACTTTGAGATTTTCAAGGCATTCACAATTGACAAAGGTGCTCTCCATGCTTTCATACCATTGGAGAAGACCAGTAGCCCCTTCGTTACCAAAGAATTTCGTTGGACCACAAGAATTGAACTACTTTAGAGTACAGTGAGGAGTCTTGGGCTGAGCGTTTTGGTTAGCATTATTGAGTTGAGTCACGAGATTAGGCAAAATATTAGCCATTTGGGTCGCGATGGTATTAGCAAGTCGTTCACGTCTAGTTGCCATTCTATAAGATAAGATATAAAAGAATTTCATGAGACATAGAAAATTTTGAGATAACATAAGTTGTAATGGAATTTTGGATTGAATAGAAACAATAATTGTACTTTGAACTTCATAGAATCTTTAGAAACACATATCATAGTAATCACTTTCAAAATCATAGAAATATGAATTAACAAACTTGGAATAATATTTGGAATAATATAGAAATCCATGTAAATAATTTGAAATCATAGAAAATGATAATCATGAAGTCGTTAAATAAATATAATTTGAAGGCTTAGGAATGTGTCTTGGTTTTGGACACTTAAGACTTATCAAAGTGCTAAGTTCGTTCTCAACGTATACGAGAAGGCGTGCTTTAGCCTATAGGTTCACACTCATCTCGTACATCCCCAGGTAAGCATACAGGTCTCTTAAAGAGATTTATACGAAATGCTTGCCTTAGACAGGATGTCCGTGATACAGGCGTTCCCCCTTCCAGATTGCACACGTTCCCACATTTCGAACTTACTTAAGACGATGACGAGATTCCACAAAGAGAAAGATCCTAATCACACAGAAGAGTCTCTTGTAGTTCCTTCGCGAAATCGGATAAGAAATAAGATAAAGGAAAGACATAGAAATGTTCATAAAAAGAAATAAGGGGGTAAGTTCTAGAAGAGTTTTCTAAGTACAAACTATTTGCACTAAGGACTCTTAGGTTATAGTCTAGGTCGGTGTGTTTCTAATACCCTATCCTAGTTCCCTATAACCATGGCTCTGATACCAAACTGTGACACCCCGCCCGGCGGCGGAAACACCGGGCTGTCATTGGAATTGGATATCAATAGTAGGCAAAGCACATGGTATTTATTTATTTAGTTTAATAATGATATAGTAAGTTTAGTACATGGGCTTAAATGGATACGACAAAAGTAATAAAACCGAAAACAGTAAATGCAATTGTCCGATTTATTATTCTAGGTCCAAGGCAATCCTATGTCTTGGCAAAAGCAGCAAAATAATCATAAGCATCACCTGAAACATGTGAAAATAAAGTTAGCTAATTAAAGCTAGTGAGTAAACCACAAATTGATACATAGTAATACAGAAAATCCGAGATCATCATAATATGCTGCGCAATCTTACATGCATAGCTATTTCATCATATTACTCAACCCTTGACCATAGAACACATAGAAACAAGAATCATAGACCCCGCAGGGTAACCCTTAGCAACAAGTCATGAGAACCACTCATGTTACAATTAGTGATAACTGTCATTTAACCGTCATTTAACCGTCTCGATGTGTAAGTTATCAAAAATTGTTTTAGCATCGAAGGGACATAGTAGCATAGCAACAAGCATCACAGTAACTAGTAACCATTGTATAGAATCGCCGGGTTTAAATCACCTATCGTTGTTGTACATGTAGGTGTGTTTGTCAGACCATTAGCGCTAACATTGTACCGGTGGAAATTACAAGTAATATACTACTTTAAACTACCACATAAGATTGCATCAAGCCGCGAACTAGATTAACATATTTTATGATCTCTGTTGAAAAGTAAAATAGAAAAATGGAAAACATTGTATTGTAATAGAACACGTTTCAGCCCCAAAATGTAAAAGTAAAAAGGGGAGTGATTTTACTCACCTTGAAACTCGGGCACGAAACAAATAGTAAGTATTTCTGAATTGAAACGAGGATCGTCAATATATTAGAATCACCTAATTAAATGATAATACTAGCTTAGTAAAACATATTGTATAGAAACTAGAATTGGAAAAATAGAAGTCAAAGGAACTTGGAATTCTAGGGTTTCGGATTGGGATTTGGGGTTTCCCATTAACCGTCTAAAAATATATAAACTTGTTTATTCGAAACAATAACCATAGTAATAACAATTATTTTGATACGCGATAACAACATTAATAATATATTTTGATAACAACTTATATAATGTAATATGTTATCTTTGTTAGAAATAATTTAAGACATTTACATAATTTACAACATATAAACGTCTATTTACAAGTCTTATTTGTATAAAAATTTGTATACATTTTGTAAGTATTAAGAATAAATCTTTATAGTATTTTATAGTATTTGAAAGTATTTGTAATTATTAGACTTTATAAAACTAAGTTTATAAAAACATAATGGTTTTGGTTATTTTATAAGATTTATAAGATTTTAGGTATTTTATAAAATATATATTATGGTGTTGGTCTTTGGGTTCAAGAAAATTGATAAAAATTAACTAACAATAGGCTTGATCAATTAAATAAAAATGTGTAGCCACCTGGGATCGAACCCGGGTCTCCCAGATCACAACAGTATCATTTAACCATCAGTCCAGATTTGATTTTGTTATTGGAATTGGAAAACAATTTTGTTTGTTCAGTTTCAAGTAAAACCCACATTCAACATTGAACCCTAGAAATCAGGATCACCAAATTGTTCATATTGATGAAAGATACGATCAATTTACCATAGGGCTTTTATTCAGGACATGATGAGGATCATTTCAATGCATAAAACTTAATTGATTGATGATGAAAAGAGCCGATAAACTCGAAGAACGGTTTAAGAATCAAGGACAGTGATTTAGATAATTTCGATTGCAATTGGAGTTATAGAGAGTGAAAGAGAGTTCAGGGGATTGTTTTTGTCGAATGAATTGGATTCGTTTAGTCAGGAAACATACAAACGACTAGGTGATTATTGGCGAGTAAAGAATGATTAATTATGTGATTAATTTGTTGATTTTAATTCAATTAAATGGTATCAACGGATGGTAATCGATGATATGAACGTTGTAGTTATTTCGATTTATTGGATTTGTGCGTTTTGAATCGATTGGGATAAGTGGGTTTATGGTTCGGTTATGGAATCATGATTTTGATGCATCAAAAGGTGTTTAAACAAAGATTTAAGGTTCGAAACATACTTAGGAGAGTGTTAGGACGGTTTTACATAGATTGTTTTGGGTTTAAAGTGACTAAAACAAGTGCAAAGCATCTCGCCGGAAAAACGTCTGATTCCGGCCAATATGGCCGAAGATTATGTTGCCTGAAACACCGGGGGGGGGGGGGGGGCTGCTTGGTTTGGGTTAATTGCATAATTACAGAATTGGTCCTTTCAATTTTATTATTAACTTTGAGAATGAATAAACTTTAATATAAGTTTTAATTTTGACACTTTTAACCCAAAGTTAAAATGTAAATTATATTAACTAACTAACTTAACGGAGTTGAAGCGTAAAATTTATATAAGTGACGTTTTTACGTTTTTCCTTCATTCTTGACGTTAATGGTTATTTCAACACTTTGATAGTATTTATTTCAAATAATCTTTATAAATTTTCTTTTATAAAATACAATATATATATATATATATATATATATATATACTTTGAAGATTAAATAATTGTCTTTAGTATTTAATTTGGTACACGTTGAATAATAATTTGGTCGTTATATATTAAAGACGAGGATGACGTAAGGTTCAACGTATATTTTTAATAACGAAACGTTACATTTAAAGGGACAATTACGAGTACATTAAAGATGGATAATCTCGGGTTCGAGTCGGGCATTCGGGTTCGGGCTTGAGGCAGATGTCACACGTTACAACTTCTAAGAACACCTTACATCACCGTTCGAAAGATTAAAACTCTATAATAAACCTAATGAATTCCTCCGAGTCATTTAATCATCGTACGACAACTTAGAATATCTTACGACTCTGTATGCCACATTAGCACCTTGAAAAGCATGTTACTATAATGTACGATACTCACAACTCGTAACAACACCTTACAATACCGTAAGTAAACATTAAAATCCATAATAAACCTAATGAATTCGTCCGAGTCTTTTGAACATCGTATTACTAGTTAGGACATCTTTAGACTCTATATGACTTATTAGCACGTTGAAAAGCACGTAAGTATGACGTAGGACGCCTTAAAGCTGCAAACAACACCTTACAACACCGTATGAAACCATAAAACTCCATAATAAACCTAATGAAACTGTCCAAGTCCTTTCAAGATCGTACGATAACATCAGGACTTGTTATGACACTGTATGCGACATTAGCAACATGAAAAGCAATTTATAATAATGTAGGACGCGTTACAACTTCTAAGAACACCTTACATCACCGTTCGAAAGATTAAAACTCCATAATAAACCTAATGAATTCCTCCGAATCATTTAATCATCGTACGACAACTTAGAATATCTTACGACTCTGTATGCCACATTAGCACCTTGAAAAGCATGTTACTATAATGTACGATACTCACAACTCGTAACAACAACTTACAATACCGTAAGTAAACATTAAAATCCAAAATAAACCTAATGAATTCGTCCGAGTCTTTTTGAACATCGTATTACAATTTAGGAAATCTTTAGACTCTATATGACATATTAGCACGTTGAAAAGCACGTAAGTATGACGTAGGACGCCTTAAAGCTGCAAACAACACCTTACAACACCGTATGAAACCATAAAACTCCATAATAAACCTAATGAAATTGTCCAAGTCCTTTCAAGATCGTACGATAACATCAGGACTTGTTACGACACTGTATGCGACATTAGCAACATGAAAAGCAATTTATAATAATGTAGGACGCGTTACAACTTCTAAGAACACCTTACATCACCGTTCGAAAGATTAAAACTCCATAATAAACCTAATGAATTCCTCCGAGTCATTTAATCATCGTACGACAACTTAGAATATCTTACGACTCTGTATGCCACATTAGCACCTTGAAAAGCATGTTACTATAATGTACGATACTCACAACACCTTAAAATACCGTAAGTAAACATTAAAATCCATAATAAACCTAATGAATTCGTCCGAGTCTTTTGAACATCGTATTACTAGTTAGGACATCTTTAGACTCTATATGACTTATTAGCACGTTGAAAAGCACGTAAGTATGACGTAGGACGCCTTAAAGCTGCAAACAACACCTTACAACACCGTATGAAACCATAAAACTCCATAATAAACCTAATGAAACTGTCCAAGTCCTTTCAAGATCGTACGATAACATCATGACTTGTTATGACACTGTATGCGACATTAGCAACATGAAAAGCAATTTATAATAATGTAGGACGCGTTACAACTTCTAAGAACACCTTACATCACCGTTCGAAAGATTAAAACTCCATAATAAACCTAACGAATTCCTCCGAGTCATTTAATCATCGTACGACAACTTAGAATATCTTACGACTCTGTATGCCACATTAGCACCTTGAAAAGCATGTTACTATAATGTACGATACTCACAACTCGTAACAACAACTTACAATACCGTAAGTAAATATTAAAATCCATAATAAACCTAATGAATTCGTCCGAGTCTTTTTGAACATCGTATTACAATTTAGGAAATCTTTAGACTCTATATGACATATTAGCACGTTGAAAAGCACGTAAGTATGACGTAGGATGCCTTAAAGCTGCAAACAACACCTTACAACACCGTATGAAACCATAAAACTCCATAATAAACCTAATGAAATTGTCCAAGTCCTTTCAAGATCGTACGATAACATCAGGACTTCTTACGACACTGTATGCGACATTAGCAACATGAAAAGCAATTTATAATAATGTAGGACGCGTTACAACTTCTAAGAACACCTTACATCACCGTTCGAAAGATTAAAACTCCATAATAAACCTAATGAATTCCTCCGAGTCATTTAATCATCGTACGACAACTTAGAATATCTTACGACTCTCTATGCCACATTAGCACCTTGAAAAGCATGTTACTATAATGTACGATACTCACAACTCGTAACAACACCTTACAATACCGTAAGTAAACATTAAAATCCATAATAAACCTAATGAATTCGTCCGAGTCTTTTGAACATCGTATTACTAGTTAGGACATCTTTAGACTCTATATGACTTATTAGCACGTTGAAAAGCACGTAAGTATGACGTAGGACGCCTTAAAGCTGCAAACAACACCTTACAACACCGTATGAAACCATAAAACTCCATAATAAACCTAATGAAACTGTCCAAGTCCTTTCAAGATCGTACGATAACATCATGACTTGTTATGACACTGTATGCGACATTAGCAACATGAAAAGCAATTTATAATAATGTAGGACGCGTTACAACTTCTAAGAACACCTTACATCACCGTTCGAAAGATTAAAACTCCATAATAAACCTAACGAATTCCTCCGAGTCATTTAATCATCGTACGACAACTTAGAATATCTTACGACTCTGTATGCCACATTAGCACCTTGAAAAGCATGTTACTATAATGTACGATACTCACAACTCGTAACAACAACTTACAATACCGTAAGTAAATATTAAAATCCATAATAAACCTAATGAATTCGTCCGAGTCTTTTTGAACATCGTATTACAATTTAGGAAATCTTTAGACTCTATATGACATATTAGCACGTTGAAAAGCACGTAAGTATGACGTAGGACGCCTTAAAGCTGCAAACAACACCTTACAACACCGTATGAAACCATAAAACTCCATAATAAACCTAATGAAATTGTCCAAGTCCTTTCAAGATCGTACGATAACATCAGGACTTCTTACGACACTGTATGCGACATTAGCAACATGAAAAGCAATTTATAATAATGTAGGACGCGTTACAACTTCTAAGAACACCTTACATCACCGTTCGAAAGATTAAAACTCCATAATAAACCTAATGAATTCCTCCGAGTCATTTAATCATCGTACGACAACTTAGAATATCTTACGACTCTCTATGCCACATTAGCACCTTGAAAAGCATGTTACTATAATGTACGATACTCACAACTCGTAACAACACCTTACAATACCGTAAGTAAACATTAAAATCCATAATAAACCTAATGAATTCGTCCGAGTCTTTTGAACATCGTATTACTAGTTAGGACATCTTTAGACTCTATATGACTTATTAGCACGTTGAAAAGCACGTAAGTATGACGTAGGACGCCTTAAAGCTGCAAACAACACCTTACAACACCGTATGAAACCATAAAACTCCATAATAAACCTAATGAAACTGTCCAAGTCCTTTCAAGATCGTACGATAACATCAGGACTTGTTATGACACTGTATGCGACATTAGCAACATGAAAAGCAATTTATAATAATGTAGGACGCGTTACAACTTCTAAGAACACCTTACATCACCGTTCGAAAGATTAAAACTCCATAATAAACCTAATGAATTCCTCCGAGTCATTTAATCATCGTACGACAACTTAGAATATCTTACGACTCTATATGCCACATTAGCACCTTGAAAAGCATGTTACTATAATGTACGATACTCACAACTCGTAACAACACCTTACAATACCGTAAATAAACATTAAAATCCATAATAAAGCTAATGAATACGTCCGAGTCTTTTGAACATCGTATTACACGTTAGGACATCTTTAGACTCTATATGACATATTAGCACGTTGAAAAGCACGTAAGTATGACGTAGGATGCCTTAAAGCTGCAAACAACACCTTACAACACCGTATGAAACCATAAAACTCCATAATAAACCTAATGAAATTGTCCAAGTCCTTTCAAGATCGTACGATAACATCAGGACTTGTTGCGACACTATATGCGACATTAGCAACATGAATAGCAATATATAATAATGTAGGACGCGGTACAACTTCTAAGAACACCTTACATCACCGTTCGAAAGATTAAAACTCCATAATAAACCTAATGAATTACTTCAAGTCATTTAATCATTGTACGACAACTTAGAATATCTTACGACTCTGTATGCCACATTAGCACCTTGAAAAGCATGTTACTATAATGTACGATACTCACAACTCGTAACAACACCTTACAATACCGTAAGTAAACATTAAAATCCATAATAAAGCTAATGAATTCGTCCGAGTCTTTTGAACATCGTATTACAAGTTAGGAAATCTTTAGACTCTATATGACATATTAGCACGTTGAAAAGCACGTAAGTATGACGTAGGACGCCTTAAAGCTGCAAACAACACCTTACAACACCGTATGAAACCATAAAACTCCATAATAAACCTAATGAAACTGTCCAAGTCCTTTCAAGATCGTACGATAACATCAGGACTTGTTATGACACTATATGCGACATTAGCAACATGAAAAGCAATTTATAATAATGTAGGACGCGTTAAAACTTCTAAGAACACCTTACATCACCGTTCGAAAGATTAAAACTCCATAATAAACCTAATGAATTACTTCGAGTCATTTAATCATCGTACGACAACTTAGAATATCTTACGACTCTGTATGCCATATTAGCACCTTGAAAAGCATGTTACTATAATGTACGATACTCACAACTCGTAACAACACCTTACAATACCGTAAGTAAACATTAATAATGTAGGACGCGTTACATTAGCAACATGAAAAGCAATTTATAATAATGTAGGACGCGTTACAACTTCTCACAACACCTTACATCACCGTTCGAAAGATTAAAACTCCATAATAAACCTAATGAATTCCTCCGAGTCATTTAATTATCGTACGACAACTTAGAATATCTTACGACTCTGTATGCCACATTAGCACCTTGAAAAGCATGTTACTATAATGTACGATACTCACAACTCGTAACAACACCTTACAATACCGTAAGTAAACATTAAAATCCATAATAAACCTAATGAATTCGTCCGAGTCTTTGGAACATCGTATTACTAGTTAGGACATCTTTAGACTCTATATGACATATTAGCACGTTGAAAAGCACGTAAGTATGACGTAGGACGCCTTAAAGCTGCAAACAACACCTTACAACACCGTATGAAACCATAAAACTCCATAATAAACCTAATGAAACTGTCCAAGTCCTTTCAAGATCGTACGATAATATCAGGACTTGTTACGACACTGTATGCGACATTAGCAACATGAAAAGCAATTTATAATAATGTAGGACGCGTTACAACTTCTAAGAACACCTTACATCACCGTTCGAAAGATTAAAACTCCATAATAAACCTAATGAATTCCTCCGAGTCATTTAATCATCGTACGACAACTTAGAATATCTTACGACTCTGTATGCCACATTAGCACCTTGAAAAGCACGTTACTATAATGTACGATACTCACAACTCGTAACAACACCTTACAATACCGTAAGTAAACATTAAAATCCATAATAAAGCTAATGAATTCGTCCGAGTCTTTTGAACATCGTATTACAAGTTAGGAAATCTTTAGACTCTATATGACATATTAGCACGTTGAAAAGCACGTAAGTATGACGTAGGACGCCTTAAAGCTGCAAACAACACCTTACAACACCGTATGAAACCATAAAACTCCATAATAAACCTAATGAAACTGTCCAAGTCCTTTCAAGATCGTACGATAACATCAGGACTTGTTATGACACTATATGCGACATTAGCAACATGAAAAGCAATTTATAATAATGTAGGACGCGTTAAAACTTCTAAGAACACCTTACATCACCGTTCGAAAGATTAAAACTCCATAATAAACCTAATGAATTACTTCGAGTCATTTAATCATCGTACGACAACTTAGAATATCTTACGACTCTGTATGCCATATTAGCACCTTGAAAAGCATGTTACTATAATGTACGATACTCACAACTCGTAACAACACCTTACAATACCGTAAGTAAACATTAATAATGTAGGACGCGTTACATTAGCAACATGAAAAGCAATTTATAATAATGTAGGACGCGTTACAACTTCTCACAACACCTTACATCACCGTTCGAAAGATTAAAACTCCATAATAAACCTAATGAATTCCTCCGAGTCATTTAATTATCGTACGACAACTTAGAATATCTTACGACTCTGTATGCCACATTAGCACCTTGAAAAGCATGTTACTATAATGTACGATACTCACAACTCGTAACAACACCTTACAATACCGTAAGTAAACATTAAAATCCATAATAAACCTAATGAATTCGTCCGAGTCTTTGGAACATCGTATTACTAGTTAGGACATCTTTAGACTCTATATGACATATTAGCACGTTGAAAAGCACGTAAGTATGACGTAGGACGCCTTAAAGCTGCAAACAACACCTTACAACACCGTATGAAACCATAAAACTCCATAATAAACCTAATGAAACTGTCCAAGTCCTTTCAAGATCGTACGATAATATCAGGACTTGTTACGACACTGTATACGACATTAGCAACATGAAAAGCAATTTATAATAATGTAGGACGCGTTACAACTTCTAAGAACACCTTACATCACCATTCGAAAGATTAAAACTCCATAATAAACCTAATGAATTCCTCCGAGTCATTTAATCATCGTACGACAACTTAGAATATCTTACGACTCTGTATGCCACATTAGCACCTTGAAAAGCACGTTACTATAATGTACGATACTCACAACTCGTAACAACACCTTACAATACCGTAAGTAAACATTAAAATCCATAATAAACCTAATGAATTCGTCCGAGTCTTTTTGAACATCGTATTACAAGTTAGGAAATCTTTAGACTCTATATGACATATTAGCACGTTGAAAAGCACGTAAGTATGACGTAGGATGCCTTAAAGCTGCAAACAACACCTTACAACACCGTATGAAACCATAAAACTCCATAATAAACCTAATGAAATTGTCCAAGTCCTTTCAAGATCGTACGATAACATCAGGACTTGTTACGACACTGTATGCGACATTAGCAACATGAAAAGCAATTTATAATAATGTAGGACGCGTTACAACTTCTAAGAACACCTTACATCACCGTTCGAAAGATTAAAACTCCATAATAAACCTAATGAATTCCTCCGAGTCATTTAATCATCGTACGACAACTTAGAATATCTTACGACTCTGTATGCCACATTAGCACCTTGAAAAGCATGTTACTATAATGTACGATACTCACAACTCGTAACAACACCTTACAATACCGTAAGTAAACATAAAAATCCATAATAAACCTAATGAATTCGTCCGAGTCTTTTGAACATCGTATTACTAGTTAGGACATCTTTAGACTCTATATGACTTATTAGCACGTTGAAAAGCACGTAAGTATGACGTAGGACGCCTTAAAGCTGCAAACAACACCTTACAACACCGTATGAAACCATAAAACTCCATAATAAACCTAATGAAACTGTCCAAGTCCTTTCAAGATCGTACGATAACATCAGGACTTGTTATGACACTGTATGCGACATTAGCAACATGAAAAGCAATTTATAATAATGTAGGACGCGTTACAACTTCTAAGAACACCTTACATCACCGTTCGAAAGATTAAAACTCCATAATAAACCTAATGAATTCCTCCGAATCATTTAATCATCGTACGACAACTTAGAATATCTTACGACTCTGTATGCCACATTAGCACCTTGAAAGCATGTTACTATAATGTACGATACTCACAACTCGTAACAACAACTTACAATACCGTAAGTAAACATTAAAATCCAAAATAAACCTAATGAATTCGTCCGAGTCTTTTTGAACATCGTATTACAATTTAGGAAATCTTTAGACTCTATATGACATATTAGCACGTTGAAAAGCACGTAAGTATGACGTAGGTCGCCTTAAAGCTGCAAACAACACCTTACAACACCGTATGAAACCATAAAACTCCATAATAAACCTAATGAAATTGTCCAAGTCCTTTCAAGATCGTACGATAACATCAGGACTTGTTACGACACTGTATGCGACATTAGCAACATGAAAAGCAATTTATAATAATGTAGGACGCGTTACAACTTCTAAGAACACCTTACATCACCGTTCGAAAGATTAAAACTCCATAATAAACCTAATGAATTCCTCCGAGTCATTTAATCATCGTACGACAACTTAGAATATCTTACGACTCTGTATGCCACATTAGCACCTTGAAAAGCATGTTACTATAATGTACGATACTCACAACACCTTAAAATACCGTAAGTAAACATTAAAATCCATAATAAACCTAATGAATTCGTCCGAGTCTTTTGAACATCGTATTACTAGTTAGGACATCTTTAGACTCTATATGACTTATTAGCACGTTGAAAAGCACGTAAGTATGACGTAGGACGCCTTAAAGCTGCAAACAACACCTTACAACACCGTATGAAACCATAAAACTCCATAATAAACCTAATGAAACTGTCCAAGTCCTTTCAAGATCGTACGATAACATCAGGACTTGTTATGACACTGTATGCGACATTAGCAACATGAAAAGCAATTTATAATAATGTAGGACGCGTTACAACTTCTAAGAACACCTTACATCACCGTTCGAAAGATTAAAACTCCATAATAAACCTAATGAATTCCTCCGAATCATTTAATCATCGTACGACAACTTAGAATATCTTACGACTCTGTATGCCACATTAGCACCTTGAAAAGCATGTTACTATAATGTACGATACTCACAACTCGTAACAACAACTTACAATACCGTAAGTAAACATTAAAATCCAAAATAAACCTAATGAATTCGTCCGAGTCTTTTTGAACATCGTATTACAATTTAGGAAATCTTTAGACTCTATATGACATATTAGCACGTTGAAAAGCACGTAAGTATGACGTAGGACGCCTTAAAGCTGCAAACAACACCTTACAACACCGTATGAAACCATAAAACTCCATAATAAACCTAATGAAATTGTCCAAGTCCTTTCAAGATCGTACGATAACATCAGGACTTGTTACGACACTGTATGCGACATTAGCAACATGAAAAGCAATTTATAATAATGTAGGACGCGTTACAACTTCTAAGAACACCTTACATCACCGTTCGAAAGATTAAAACTCCATAATAAACCTAATGAATTCCTCCGAGTCATTTAATCATCGTACGACAACTTAGAATATCTTACGACTCTGTATGCCACATTAGCACCTTGAAAAGCATGTTACTATAATGTACGATACTCACAACTCGTAACAACACCTTACAATACCGTAAGTAAACATTAAAATCCATAATAAACCTAATGAATTCGTCCGAGTCTTTTGAACATCGTATTACTAGTTAGGACATCTTTAGACTCTATATGACTTATTAGCACGTTGAAAAGCACGTAAGTATGACGTAGGACGCCTTAAAGCTGCAAACAACACCTTACAACACCGTATGAAACCATAAAACTCCATAATAAACCTAATGAAACTGTCCAAGTCCTTTCAAGATCGTACGATAACATCAGGACTTGTTATGACACTGTATGCGACATTAGCAACATGAAAAGCAATTTATAATAATGTAGGACGCGTTACAACTTCTAAGAACACCTTACATCACCGTTCGAAAGATTAAAACTCCATAATAAACCTAATGAATTCCTCCGAATCATTTAATCATCGTACGACAACTTAGAATATCTTACGACTCTGTATGCCACATTAGCACCTTGAAAAGCATGTTACTATAATGTACGATACTCACAACTCGTAACAACAACTTACAATACCGTAAGTAAACATTAAAATCCAAAATAAACCTAATGAATTCGTCCGAGTCTTTTTGAACATCGTATTACAATTTAGGAAATCTTTAGACTCTATATGACATATTAGCACGTTGAAAAGCACGTAAGTATGACGTAGGACGCCTTAAAGCTGCAAACAACACCTTACAACACCGTATGAAACCATAAAACTCCATAATAAACCTAATGAAATTGTCCAAGTCCTTTCAAGATCGTACGATAACATCAGGACTTGTTACGACACTGTATGCGACATTAGCAACATGAAAAGCAATTTATAATAATGTAGGACGCGTTACAACTTCTAAGAACACCTTACATCACCGTTCGAAAGATTAAAACTCCATAATAAACCTAATGAATTCCTCCGAGTCATTTAATCATCGTACGACAACTTAGAATATCTTACGACTCTGTATGCCACATTAGCACCTTGAAAAGCATGTTACTATAATGTACGATACTCACAACTCGTAACAACACCTTACAATACCGTAAGTAAACATTAAAATCCATAATAAACCTAATGAATTCGTCCGAGTCTTTTGAACATCGTATTACTAGTTAGGACATCTTTAGACTCTATATGACTTATTAGCACGTTGAAAAGCACGTAAGTATGACGTAGGACGCCTTAAAGCTGCAAACAACACCTTACAACACCGTATGAAACCATAAAACTCCATAATAAACCTAATGAAACTGTCCAAGTCCTTTCAAGATCGTACGATAACATCAGGACTTGTTATGACACTGTATGCGACATTAGCAACATGAAAAGCAATTTATAATAATGTAGGACGCGTTACAACTTCTAAGAACACCTTACATCACCGTTCGAAAGATTAAAACTCCATAATAAACCTAATGAATTCCTCCGAATCATTTAATCATCGTACGACAACTTAGAATATCTTACGACTCTGTATGCCACATTAGCACCTTGAAAAGCATGTTACTATAATGTACGATACTCACAACTCGTAACAACAACTTACAATACCGTAAGTAAACATTAAAATCCAAAATAAACCTAATGAATTCGTCCGAGTCTTTTTGAACATCGTATTACAATTTAGGAAATCTTTAGACTCTATATGACATATTAGCACGTTGAAAAGCACGTAAGTATGACGTAGGACGCCTTAAAGCTGCAAACAACACCTTACAACACCGTATGAAACCATAAAACTCCATAATAAACCTAATGAAATTGTCCAAGTCCTTTCAAGATCGTACGATAACATCAGGACTTGTTACGACACTGTATGCGACATTAGCAACATGAAAAGCAATTTATAATAATGTAGGACGCGTTACAACTTCTAAGAACACCTTACATCACCGTTCGAAAGATTAAAACTCCATAATAAACCTAATGAATTCCTCCGAGTCATTTAATCATCGTACGACAACTTAGAATATCTTACGACTCTGTATGCCACATTAGCACCTTGAAAAGCATGTTACTATAATGTACGATACTCACAACACCTTAAAATACCGTAAGTAAACATTAAAATCCATAATAAACCTAATGAATTCGTCCGAGTCTTTTGAACATCGTATTACTAGTTAGGACATCTTTAGACTCTATATGACTTATTAGCACGTTGAAAAGCACGTAAGTATGACGTAGGACGCCTTAAAGCTGCAAACAACACCTTACAACACCGTATGAAACCATAAAACTCCATAATAAACCTAATGAAACTGTCCAAGTCCTTTCAAGATCGTACGATAACATCATGACTTGTTATGACACTGTATGCGACATTAGCAACATGAAAAGCAATTTATAATAATGTAGGACGCGTTACAACTTCTAAGAACACCTTACATCACCGTTCGAAAGATTAAAACTCCATAATAAACCTAACGAATTCCTCCGAGTCATTTAATCATCGTACGACAACTTAGAATATCTTACGACTCTGTATGCCACATTAGCACCTTGAAAAGCATGTTACTATAATGTACGATACTCACAACTCGTAACAACAACTTACAATACCGTAAGTAAATATTAAAATCCATAATAAACCTAATGAATTCGTCCGAGTCTTTTTGAACATCGTATTACAATTTAGGAAATCTTTAGACTCTATATGACATATTAGCACGTTGAAAAGCACGTAAATATGACGTAGGACGCCTTAAAGCTGCAAACAACACCTTACAACACCGTATGAAACCATAAAACTCCATAATAAACCTAATGAAATTGTCCAAGTCCTTTCAAGATCGTACGATAACATCAGGACTTGTTACGACACTGTATGCGACATTAGCAACATGAAAAGCAATTTATAATAATGTAGGACGCGTTACAACTTCTAAGAACACCTTACATCACCGTTCGAAAGATTAAAACTCCATAATAAACCTAATGAATTCCTCCGAGTCATTTAATCATCGTACGACAACTTAGAATATCTTACGACTCTCTATGCCACATTAGCACCTTGAAAAGCATGTTACAATAATGTACGATACTCACAACTCGTAACAACACCTTACAATACCGTAAGTAAACATTAAAATCCATAATAAACCTAATGAATTCGTCCGAGTCTTTTGAACATCGTATTACTAGTTAGGACATCTTTAGACTCTATATGACTTATTAGCACGTTGAAAAGCACGTAAGTATGACGTAGGACGCCTTAAAGCTGCAAACAACACCTTACAACACCGTATGAAACCATAAAACTCCATAATAAACCTAATGAAACTGTCCAAGTCCTTTCAAGATCGTACGATAACATCAGGACTTGTTATGACACTGTATGCGACATTAGCAACATGAAAAGCAATTTATAATAATGTAGGACGCGTTACAACTTCTAAGAACACCTTACATCACCGTTCGAAAGATTAAAACTCCATAATAAACCTAATGAATTCCTCCGAGTCATTTAATCATCGTACGACAACTTAGAATATCTTACGACTCTATATGCCACATTAGCACCTTGAAAAGCATGTTACTATAATGTACGATACTCACAACTCGTAACAACACCTTACAATACCGTAAATAAACATTAAAATCCATAATAAAGCTAATGAATACGTCCGAGTCTTTTGAACATCGTATTACACGTTAGGACATCTTTAGACTCTATATGACATATTAGCACGTTGAAAAGCACGTAAGTATGACGTAGGACGCCTTAAAGCTGCAAACAACACCTTACAACACCGTATGAAACCATAAAACTCCATAATAAACCTAATGAAATTTTCCAAGTCCTTTCAAGATCGTACGATAACATCAGGACTTGTTGCGACACTATATGCGACATTAGCAACATGAATAGCAATATATAATAATGTAGGACGCGGTACAACTTCTAAGAACACCTTACATCACCATTCGAAAGATTAAAACTCCATAATAAACCTAATGAATTACTTCAAGTCATTTAATCATTGTACGACAACTTAGAATATCTTACGACTCTGTATGCCACATTAGCACCTTGAAAAGCATGTTACTATAATGTACGATACTCACAACTCGTAACAACACCTTACAATACCGTAAGTAAACATTAAAATCCATAATAAAGCTAATGAATTCGTCCGAGTCTTTTGAACATCGTATTACAAGTTAGGAAATCTTTAGACTCTATATGACATATTAGCACGTTGAAAAGCACGTAAGTATGACGTAGGACGCCTTAAAGCTGCAAACAACACCTTACAACACCGTATGAAACCATAAAACTCCATAATAAACCTAATGAAACTGTCCAAGTCCTTTCAAGATCGTACGATAACATCAGGACTTGTTATGACACTATATGCGACATTAGCAACATGAAAAGCAATTTATAATAATGTAGGACGCGTTAAAACTTCTAAGAACACCTTACATCACCGTTCGAAAGATTAAAACTCCATAATAAACCTAATGAATTACTTCGAGTCATTTAATCATCGTACGACAACTTAGAATATCTTACGACTCTGTATGCCATATTAGCACCTTGAAAAGCATGTTACTATAATGTACGATACTCACAACTCGTAACAACACCTTACAATACCGTAAGTAAACATTAATAATGTAGGACGCGTTACATTAGCAACATGAAAAGCAATTTATAATAATGTAGGACGCGTTACAACTTCTCACAACACCTTACATCACCGTTCGAAAGATTAAAACTCCATAATAAACCTAATGAATTCCTCCGAGTCATTTAATTATCGTACGACAACTTAGAATATCTTACGACTCTGTATGCCACATTAGCACCTTGAAAAGCATGTTACTATAATGTACGATACTCACAACTCGTAACAACACCTTACAATACCGTAAGTAAACATTAAAATCCATAATAAACCTAATGAATTCGTCCGAGTCTTTGGAACATCGTATTACTAGTTAGGACATCTTTAGACTCTATATGACATATTAGCACGTTGAAAAGCACGTAAGTATGACGTAGGACGCCTTAAAGCTGCAAACAACACCTTACAACACCGTATGAAACCATAAAACTCCATAATAAACCTAATGAAACTGTCCAAGTCCTTTCAAGATCGTACGATAATATCAGGACTTGTTACGACACTGTATGCGACATTAGCAACATGAAAAGCAATTTATAATAATGTAGGACGCGTTACAACTTCTAAGAACACCTTACATCACCGTTCGAAAGATTAAAACTCCATAATAAACCTAATGAATTCCTCCGAGTCATTTAATCATCGTACGACAACTTAGAATATCTTACGACTCTGTATGCCACATTAGCACCTTGAAAAGCACGTTACTATAATGTACGATACTCACAACTCGTAACAACACCTTACAATACCGTAAGTAAACATTAAAATCCATAATAAAGCTAATGAATTCGTCCGAGTCTTTTGAACATCGTATTACAAGTTAGGAAATCTTTAGACTCTATATGACATATTAGCACGTTGAAAAGCACGTAAGTATGACGTAGGACGCCTTAAAGCTGCAAACAACACCTTACAACACCGTATGAAACCATAAAACTCCATAATAAACCTAATGAAACTGTCCAAGTCCTTTCAAGATCGTACGATAACATCAGGACTTGTTATGACACTATATGCGACATTAGCAACATGAAAAGCAATTTATAATAATGTAGGACGCGTTAAAACTTCTAAGAACACCTTACATCACCGTTCGAAAGATTAAAACTCCATAATAAACCTAATGAATTACTTCGAGTCATTTAATCATCGTACGACAACTTAGAATATCTTACGACTCTGTATGCCATATTAGCACCTTGAAAAGCATGTTACTATAATGTACGATACTCACAACTCGTAACAACACCTTACAATACCGTAAGTAAACATTAATAATGTAGGACGCGTTACATTAGCAACATGAAAAGCAATTTATAATAATGTAGGACGCGTTACAACTTCTCACAACACCTTACATCACCGTTCGAAAGATTAAAACTCCATAATAAACCTAATGAATTCCTCCGAGTCATTTAATTATCGTACGACAACTTAGAATATCTTACGACTCTGTATGCCACATTAGCACCTTGAAAAGCATGTTACTATAATGTACGATACTCACAACTCGTAACAACACCTTACAATACCGTAAGTAAACATTAAAATCCATAATAAACCTAATGAATTCGTCCGAGTCTTTGGAACATCGTATTACTAGTTAGGACATCTTTAGACTCTATATGACATATTAGCACGTTGAAAAGCACGTAAGTATGACGTAGGACGCCTTAAAGCTGCAAACAACACCTTACAACACCGTATGAAACCATAAAACTCCATAATAAACCTAATGAAACTGTCCAAGTCCTTTCAAGATCGTACGATAATATCAGGACTTGTTACGACACTGTATGCGACATTAGCAACATGAAAAGCAATTTATAATAATGTAGGACGCGTTACAACTTCTAAGAACACCTTACATCACCGTTCGAAAGATTAAAACTCCATAATAAACCTAATGAATTCCTCCGAGTCATTTAATCATCGTACGACAACTTAGAATATCTTACGACTCTGTATGCCACATTAGCACCTTGAAAAGCACGTTACTATAATGTACGATACTCACAACTCGTAACAACACCTTACAATACCGTAAGTAAACATTAAAATCCATAATAAACCTAATGAATTCGTCCGAGTCTTTTTGAACATCGTATTACAAGTTAGGAAATCTTTAGACTCTATATGACATATTAGCACGTTGAAAAGCACGTAAGTATGACGTAGGATGCCTTAAAGCTGCAAACAACACCTTACAACACCGTATGAAACCATAAAACTCCATAATAAACCTAATGAAATTGTCCAAGTCCTTTCAAGATCGTACGATAACATCAGGACTTGTTACGACACTGTATGCGACATTAGCAACATGAAAAGCAATTTATAATAATGTAGGACGCGTTACAACTTCTAAGAACACCTTACATCACCGTTCGAAAGATTAAAACTCCATAATAAACCTAATGAATTCCTCCGAGTCATTTAATCATCGTACGACAACTTAGAATATCTTACGACTCTGTATGCCACATTAGCACCTTGAAAAGCATGTTACTATAATGTACGATACTCACAACTCGTAACAACACGTTACAATACCGTAAGTAAACATTAAAATCCATAATAAACCTAATGAATTCGTCCGAGTCTTTTTGAACATCGTATTACAAGTTAGGAAATCTTTAGACTCTATATGACATATTAGCACGTTGAAAAGCACGTAAGTATGACGTAGGACGCCTTAAAGCTGCAAACAACACCTTACAACACCGTATGAAACCATAAAACTCCATAATAAACCTAATGAAATTGTCCAAGTCCTTTCAAGATCGTACGATAACATCAGGACTTGTTACGACACTGTATGCGACATTAGCAACATGAAAAGCAATTTATAATAATGTAGGACGCGTTACAACTTCTAAGAACACCTTACATCACCGTTCGAAAGATTAAAACTCCATAATAAACCTAATGAATTCCTCCGAGTCATTTAATCATCGTACGACAACTTAGAATATCTTACGACTCTGTATGCCACATTAGCACCTTGAAAAGCATGTTACTATAATGTACGATACTCACAACTCGTAACAACACCTTACAATACCGTAAGTAAACATTAAAATCCATAATAAACCTAATGAATTCGTCCGAGTCTTTTGAACATCGTATTACTAGTTAGGACATCTTTAGACTCTATATGACTTATTAGCACGTTGAAAAGCACGTAAGTATGACGTAGGACGCCTTAAAGCTGCAAACAACACCTTACAACACCGTATGAAACCATAAAAATCCATAATAAACCTAATGAAACTGTGCAAGTCCTTTCAAGATCGTACGATAACATCAGGACTTGTTATGACACTGTATGCGACATTAGCAACATGAAAAGCAATTTATAATAATGTAGGACGCGTTACAACTTCTAAGAACACCTTACATCACCGTTCGAAAGATTAAAACTCCATAATAAACCTAATGAATTCCTCCGTGTTATTTAATCATCGTACGACAACTTAGAATATCTTACGACTCTGTATGCCACATTAGCACCTTGAAAAGCATGTTACTATAATGTACGATACTCACAACTCGTAACAACAACTTACAATACCGTAAGTAAACATTAAAATCCATAATAAAGCTAATGAATTCGTCCGAGTCTTTTGAACATCGTATTACAAGTTAGGAAATCTTTAGACTCTATATGACATATTAGCACGTTGAAAAGCACGTAAGTATGATGTAGGACGCCTTAAAGCTGCAAACAACACCTTACAACACCGTATGAAACCATAAAACTCCATAATAAACCTAATGAAACTGTCCAAGTCCTTTCAAGATCGTACGATAACATCAGGACTTGTTATGACACTATATGCAACATTAGCAACATGAAAAGCAATTTATAATAATGTAGGACGCGTTAAAACTTCTAAGAACACCTTACATCACCGTTCGAAAGATTAAAACTCCATAATAAACCTAATGAATTACTTCGAGTCATTTAATCATCGTACGACAACTTAGAATATCTTACGACTCTGTATGCCATATTAGCACCTTGAAAAGCATGTTACTATAATGTACGATACTCACAACTCGTAACAACACCTTACAATACCGTAAGTAAACATTAATAATGTAGGACGCGTTACATTAGCAACATGAAAAGCAATTTATAATAATGTAGGACGCGTTACAACTTCTCACAACACCTTACATCACCGTTCGACAGATTAAAACTCCATAATAAACCTAATGAATTCCTCCGAGTCATTTAATTATCGTACGACAACTTAGAATATCTTACGACTCTGTATGCCACATTAGCACCTTGAAAAGCATGTTACTATAATGTACGATACTCACAACTCGTAACAACACCTTACAATACCGTAAGTAAACATTAAAATCCATAATAAACCTAATGAATTCGTCCGAGTCTTTGGAACATCGTATTACTAGTTAGGACATCTTTAGACTCTATATGACATATTAGCACGTTGAAAAGCACGTAAGTATGACGTAGGACGCCTTAAAGCTGCAAACAACACCTTACAACACCGTATGAAACCATAAAACTCCATAATAAACCTAATGAAACTGTCCAAGTCCTTTCAAGATCGTACGATAACATCAGGACTTGTTATGACACTGTATGCGACATTAGCAACATGAAAAGCAATTTATAATAATGTAGGACGCGTTACAACTTCTAAGAACACCTTACATCACCGTTCGAAAGATTAAAACTCCATAATAAACCTAATGAATTCCTCCGAGTCATTTAATCATCGTACGACAACTTAGAATATCTTACGACTCTGTATGCCACATTAGCACCTTGAAAAGCACGTTACTATAATGTACGATACTCACAACTCGTAACAACACCTTACAATACCGTAAGTAAACATTAAAATCCATAATAAACCTAATGAATTCGTCCGAGTCTTTTTGAACATCGTATTACAAGTTAGGAAATCTTTAGACTCTATATGACATATTAGCACGTTGAAAAGCACGTAAGTATGACGTAGGATGCCTTAAAGCTGCAAACAACACCTTACAACACCGTATGAAACCATAAAACTCCATAATAAACCTAATGAAATTGTCCAAGTCCTTTCAAGATCGTACGATAACATCAGGACTTGTTACGACACTGTATGCGACATTAGCAACATGAAAAGCAATTTATAATAATGTAGGACGCGTTACAACTTCTAAGAACACCTTACATCACCGTTCGAAAGATTAAAACTCCATAATAAACCTAATGAATTCCTCCGAGTCATTTAATCATCGTACGACAACTTAGAATATCTTACGACTCTGTATGCCACATTAGCACCTTGAAAAGCATGTTACTATAATGTACGATACTCACAACTCATAACAACACGTTACAATACCGTAAGTAAACATTAAAATCCATAATAAACCTAATGAATTCGTCCGAGTCTTTTTGAACATCGTATTACAAGTTAGGAAATCTTTAGACTCTATATGACATATTAGCACGTTGAAAAGCACGTAAGTATGACGTAGGACGCCTTAAAGCTGCAAACAACACCTTACAACACCGTATGAAACCATAAAACTCCATAATAAACCTAATGAAATTGTCCAAGTCCTTTCAAGATCGTACGATAACATCAGGACTTGTTACGACACTGTATGCGACATTAGCAACATGAAAAGCAATTTATAATAATGTAGGACGCGTTACAACTTCTAAGAACACCTTACATCACCGTTCGAAAGATTAAAACTCCATAAAAAACCTAATGAATTCCTCCGAGTCATTTAATCATCGTACGACAACTTAGAATATCTTACGACTCTGTATGCCACATTAGCACCTTGAAAAGCATGTTACTATAATGTACGATACTCACAACTCGTAACAACACCTTACAATACCGTAAGTAAACATTAAAATCCATAATAAACCTAATGAATTCGTCCGAGTCTTTTGAACATCGTATTACTAGTTAGGACATCTTTAGACTCTATATGACTTATTAGCACGTTGAAAAGCACGTAAGTATGACGTAGGACGCCTTAAAGCTGCAAACAACACCTTACAACACCGTATGAAACCATAAAAATCCATAATAAACCTAATGAAACTGTGCAAGTCCTTTCAAGATCGTACGATAACATCAGGACTTGTTATGACACTGTATGCGACATTAGCAACATGAAAAGCAATTTATAATAATGTAGGACGCGTTACAACTTCTAAGAACACCTTACATCACCGTTCGAAAGATTAAAACTCCATAATAAACCTAATGAATTCCTCCGTGTTATTTAATCATCGTACGACAACTTAGAATATCTTACGACTCTGTATGCCACATTAGCACCTTGAAAAGCATGTTACTATAATGTACGATACTCACAACTCGTAACAACAACTTACAATACCGTAAGTAAACATTAAAATCCATAATAAACCTAATGAATTCGTCCGAGTCTTTTTGAACATCGTATTACAATTTAGGAAATCTTTAGACTCTATATGACATATTAGCACGTTGAAAAGCACGTAAGTATGACGTAGGACGCCTTAAAGCTGCAAACAACACCTTACAACACCGTATGAAACCATAAAACTCCATAATAAACCTAATGAAATTGTCCAAGTCCTTTCAAGATCGTACGATAACATCAGGACTTGTTACGACACTGTATGCGACATTAGCAACATGAAAAGCAATTTATAATAATGTAGGACGCGTTACAACTTCTAAGAACACCTTACATCACCGTTCGAAAGATTAAAACTCCATAATAAACCTAATGAATTCCTCCGAGTCATTTAATCATCGTACGACAACTTAGAATATCTTACGACTCTGTATGCCACATTAGCACCTTGAAAAGCATGTTACTATAATGTACGATACTCACAACTCGTAACAACACCTTACAATAACGTAAGTAAACATTAAAATCCATAATAAACCTAATGAATTCGTCCGAGTCTTTTGAACATCGTATTACTAGTTAGGACATCTTTAGACTCTATATGACTTATTAGCACGTTGAAAAGCACGTAAGTATGACGTAGGACGCCTTAAAGCTGCAAACAACACCTTACAACACCGTATGAAACCATAAAAATCCATAATAAACCTAATGAAACTGTGCAAGTCCTTTCAAGATCGTACGATAACATCAGGACTTGTTATGACACTGTATGCGACATTAGCAACATGAAAAGCAATTTATAATAATGTAGGACGCGTTACAACTTCTAAGAACACCTTACATCACAGTTCGAAAGATTAAAACTCCATAATAAACCTAATGAATTCCTCCGAGTCATTTAATCATCGTACGACAACTTAGAATATCTTACGACTCTGTATGCCACATTAGCACCTTGAAAAGCATGTTACTATAATGTACGATACTCACAACTCGTAACAACACCTTACAATACCACAAATAAACATTAAAATCCATAATAAAGCTAATGAATACGTCCGAGTCTTTTGAACATCGTATTACAAGTTAGGACATGTTTAGACTCTATATGACATATTTGCACGTTGAAAAGCACGTAAGTATGACGTAGGACGCCTTAAAGCTGCAAACAACACCTTACAACACCGTATGAAACCATAAAACTCCATAATAAACCTAATGAAATTGTCCAAGTCCTTTCAAGATCGTACGATAACATCAGGACTTGTTGCGACACTATATGCGACATTAGCAACATGAAAAGCAATATATAATAATGTAGGACGCGGTACAACTTCTAAGAACACCTTACATCACCGTTCGAAAGATTAAAACTCCATAATAAACCTAATGAATTACTTCAAGTCATTTAATCATTGTACGACAACTTAGAATATCTTACGACTCTGTATGCCACATTAGCACCTTGAAAAGCATGTTACTATAATGTACGATACTCACAACTCGTAACAACACCTTACAATACCGTAAGTAAACATTAAAATCCATAATAAAGCTAATGAATTCGTCCGAGTCTTTTGAACATCGTATTACTAGTTAGGACATCTTTAGACTCTATATGACTTATTAGCACGTTGAAAAGCACGTAAGTATGACGTAGGACGCCTTAAAGCTGCAAACAACACCTTACAACACCGTATGAAACCATAAAACTCCATAATAAACCTAATGAAATTGTCCAAGTCCTTTCAAGATCGTACGATAACATCAGGACTTGTTGCGACACTATATGCGACATTAGCAACATGAAAAGCAATATATAATAATGTAGGACGCGGTACAACTTCTAAGAACACCTTACATCACCGTTCGAAAGATTAAAACTCCATAATAAACCTAATGAATTACTTCAAGTCATTTAATCATTGTACGACAACTTAGAATATCTTACGACTCTGTATGCCACATTAGCACCTTGAAAAGCATGTTACTATAATGTACGATACTCACAACTCGTAACAACACCTTACAATACCGTAAGTAAACATTAAAATCCATAATAAAGCTAATGAATTCGTCCGAGTCTTTTGAACATCGTATTACTAGTTAGGACATCTTTAGACTCTATATGACTTATTAGAACGTTGAAAAGCACGTAAGTATGACGTAGGACGCCTTAAAGCTGCAAACAACACCTTACAACACCGTATGAAACCATAAAACTCCATAATAAACCTAATGAAATTGTCCAAGTCCTTTCAAGATCGTACGATAACATCAGGACTTGTTGCGACACTATATGCGACATTAGCAACATGAAAAGCTATATATAATAATGTAGGACGCGGTACAACTTCTAAGAACACCTTACATCACGGTTCGAAAGATTAAAACTCCATAATAAACCTAATGAATTACTTCAAGTCATTTAATCATTGTACGACAACTTAGAATATCTTACGACTCTGTATGCCACATTAGCACCTTGAAAAGCATGTTACTATAATGTACGATACTCACAACTCGTAACAACACCTTACAATACTGTAAGTAAACATTAAAATCCATAATAAAGCTAATGAATTCGTCCGAGTCTTTTGAACATCGTATTACTAGTTAGGACATCTTTAGACTCTATATGACTTATTAGCACGTTGAAAAGCACGTAAGTATGACGTAGGACGCCTTAAAGCTGCAAACAACACCTTACAACACCGTATGAAACCATAAAACTCCATAATAAACCTAATGAAATTGTCCAAGTCCTTTCAAGATCGTACGATAACATCAGGACTTGTTACGACACTGTATGCGACATTAGCAACATGAAAAGCAATTTATAATAATGTAGGACGCGTTACAACTTCTAAGAACACCTTACATCACAGTTCGAAAGATTAAAACTCCATAATAAACCTAATGAATTCCTCCGAGTCATTTAATCATCGTACGACAACTTAGAATATCTTACGACTCTGTATGCCACATTAGCACCTTGAAAAGCATGTTACTATAATGTACGATACTCACAACTCGTAACAACACCTTACAATACCACAAATAAACATTAAAATCCATAATAAAGCTAATGAATACGTCCGAGTCTTTTGAACATCGTATTACAAGTTAGGACATGTTTAGACTCTATATGACATATTTGCACGTTGAAAAGGACGTAAGTATGACGTAGGACGCCTTAAAGCTGCAAACAACACCTTACAACACCGTATGAAACCATAAAACTCCATAATAAACCTAATGAAATTGTCCAAGTCCTTTCAAGATCGTACGATAACATCAGGACTTGTTGCGACACTATATGCGACATTAGCAACATGAAAAGCAATATATAATAATGTAGGACGCGGTACAACTTCTAAGAACACCTTACATCACCGTTCGAAAGATTAAAACTCCATAATAAACCTAATGAATTACTTCAAGTCATTTAATCATTGTACGACAACTTAGAATATCTTACGACTCTGTATGCCACATTAGCACCTTGAAAAGCATGTTACTATAATGTACGATACTCACAACTCGTAACAACACCTTACAATACCGTAAGTAAACATTAAAATCCATAATAAAGCTAATGAATTCGTCCGAGTCTTTTGAACATCGTATTACTAGTTAGGACATCTTTAGACTCTATATGACTTATTAGCACGTTGAAAAGCACGTAAGTATGACGTAGGACGCCTTAAAGCTGCAAACAACACCTTACAACACCGTATGAAACCATAAAACTCCATAATAAACCTAATGAAATTGTCCAAGTCCTTTCAAGATCGTACGATAACATCAGGACTTGTTACGACACTGTATGCGACATTAGCAACATGAAAAGCAATTTATAATAATGTAGGACGCGTTACAACTTCTAAGAACACCTTGCATCACAGTTCGAAAGATTAAAACTCCATAATAAACCTAATGAATTCCTCCGAGTCATTTAATCATCGTACGACAACTTAGAATATCTTACGACTCTGTATGCCACATTAGCACCTTGAAAAGCATGTTACTATAATGTACGATACTCAGAACTCGTAACAACACCTTACAATACCGTAAATAAACATTAAAATCCATAATAAAGCTAATGAATATGTCCGAGTCTTTTGAACATCGTATTACAAGTTAGGACATCTTTAGACTCTATATGACATATTAGCACGTTGAAAAGCACGTAAGTATGACGTAGGACGCCTTAAAGCTGCAAACAACACCTTACAACACCGTATGAAACCATAAAACTCCATAATAAACCTAATGAAATTGTCCAAGTCCTTTCAAGATCGTACGATAACATCAGGACTTGTTGCGACACTATATGCGACATTAGCAACATGAAAAGCAATATATAATAATGTAGGACGCGGTACAACTTCTAAGAACACCTTACATCACCGTTCGAAAGATTAAAACTCCATAATAAACCTAATGAATTACTTCAAGTCATTTAATCATTGTACGACAACTTAGAATATCTTACGACTCTGTATGCCACATTAGCACCTTGAAAAGCATGTTACTATAATGTACGATACTCACAACTCGTAACAACACCTTACAATACCGTAAGTAAACATTAAAATCCATAATAAAGCTAATGAATTCGTCCGAGTCTTTTGAACATCGTATTACAAGTTAGGAAATCTTTAGACTCTATATGACATATTAGCACGTTGAAAAGCACGTAAGTATGACGTAGGACGCCTTAAAGCTGCAAACAACACCTTACAACACTGTATGAAACCATAAAACTCCATAATAAACCTAATGAAATTGTCCAAGTCCTTTCAAGATCGTACGATAACATCAGGACTTGTTGCGACACTATATGCGACATTAGCAACATGAAAAGCAATATATAATAATGTAGGACGCGTTACAACTTCTAAGAACACCTTACATCACCGTTCGAAAGATTTAAACTCCATAATAAACCTAATGAATTACTTCGAGTCATTTAATCATCGTACGACAACTTAGAATATCTTACGACTCTTTATGCCACATTAGCACCTTGAAAAGCATGTTACTATAATGTATGATACTCACAACTCGTAACAACACCTTACAATACCGTAAGTAAACTTTAATAATGTAGGACGCGTTACATTAGCAACATGAAAAGCAATTTATAATAATGTAGGACGCGTTACAACTTCTAAGAACACCTTACATCACCGTTCGAAAGATTAAAACTCCATAATAAACCTAATGAATTCCTCCGAGTCATTTAATCATCGTACGACAACTTAGAATATCTTACGACCCTGTATGCCACATTAGCACCTTGAAAAGCATGTTACTATAATGTACGATACTCACAACTCGTAACAACACCTTACAATACCGTAAGTAAACATTAAAATCCATAATAAACCTAATGAATTCGTCCGAGTCTTTTGAACATCGTATTACTAGTTAGGACATCTTTAGACTCCATATGACATATTAGCACGTTGAAAAGCACGTAAGTATGACGTAGGACGCCTTAAAGCTGCAAACAACACCTTACAACACCGTATGAAACCATAAAACTCCACAATAAACCTAATGAAATTGTCCAAGTCCTTTCAAGATCGTACGATAACATCAGGACTTCTTACGACACTGTTTGCAACATTAGCAACATGAAAAGCAATTTATAATAATGTAGGACGCGTTACAACTTCTAAGAACACCTTACATCACAGTTCGAAAGATTAAAACTCCATAATAAACCTAATGAATTCCTCCGAGTCATTTAATCATCGTACGACAACTTAGAATATCTTACCACTCTGTATGCCACATTAGCACCTTGAAAAGCATGTTACTATAATGTACGATACTCACAACTCGTAACAACACCTTACAATACCGTAAATAAACATTAAAATCCATAATAAAGCTAATGAATTCGTCCGAGTCTTTTGAACATCGTATTACAAGTTAGGACATCTTTAGACTCTATATGACATATTAGCACGTTGAAAAGCACGTAAGTATGACGTAGGACGCCTTAAAGCTGCAAACAACACCTTACAACACCGTATGAAACCATAAAACTCCATAATAAACCTAATGAAACTGTCCAAGTCCTTTCAAGATCGTACGATAATATCAGGACTTGTTACGACACTGTATGCGACATTAGCAACATGAAAAGCAATATATAATAATGTAGGACGCGTTAGAACTTCTAAGAACACCTTACATCACCGTTCGAAAGATTAAAACTCCATAATAAACCTAATGAATTACTTCAAGTCATTTAATCATTGTACGATAACTTAGAATATCTTACGACTCTGTATGCCACATTAGCACCTTGAAAAGCATGTTACTATAATGTACGATACTCACAACTCGTAACAACACCTTACAATACCGTAAGTAAACATTAAAATCCATAATAAACCTAATGAATTCGTCCGAGTCTTTTTGAACATCGTATTACAAGTTAGGAAATCTTTAGACTCTATATGACATATTAGCACGTTGAAAAGCACGTAAGTATGACGTAGGACGCCTTAAAGCTGCAAACAACACCTTACAACACCGTATGAAACCATAAAACTCCATAATAAACCTAATGAAATTGTCCAAGTCTTTTCAATATCGTACGATAACATCAGGACTTGTTGCGACACTATATGCGACATTAGCAACATGAAAAGCAATATATAATAATGTAGGACGCGTTACAATTTCTAAGAACACCTTACATCACCGTTCGAAAGATTTAAACTCCATAATAAACCTAATGAATTACTTCGAGTCATTTAATCATCGTACGACAACTTAGAATATCTTACGACTCTTTATGCCACATTAGCACCTTGAAAAGCATGTTACTATAATGTACGATACTCACAACTCGTAACAACACCTTACAATACCGTAAGTAAACTTTAATAATGTAGGACGCGTTACATTAGCAACATGAAAAGCAATTTATAATAATGTAGGACGCGTTACAACTTCTAAGAACACCTTACATCACCGTTCGAAAGATTAAAACTCCATAATAAACCTAATGAATTCCTCCGAGTCATTTAATCATCGTACGACAACTTAGAATATCTTACGACCCTGTATGCCACATTAGCACCTTGAAAAGCATGTTACTATAATGTACGATACTCACAACTCGTAACAACACCTTACAATACCGTAAGTAAACATTAAAATCCATAATAAACCTAATGAATTCGTCCGAGTCTTTTGAACATCGTATTACTAGTTAGGACATCTTTAGACTCCATATGACATATTAGCACGTTGAAAAGCACGTAAGTATGACGTAGGACGCCTTAAAGCTGCAAACAACACCTTACAACACCGTATGAAACCATAAAACTCCATAATAAACCTAATGAAATTGTCCAAGTCCTTTCAAGATCGTACGATAACATCAGGACTTCTTACGACACTGTTTGCAACATTAGCAACATGAAAAGCAATTTATAATAATGTAGGACGCGTTACAACTTCTAAGAACACCTTACATCACAGTTCGAAAGATTAAAACTCCATAATAAACCTAATGAATTCCTCCGAGTCATTTAATCATCGTACGACAACTTAGAATATCTTACCACTCTGTATGCCACATTAGCACCTTGAAAAGCATGTTACTATAATGTACGATACTCACAACTCGTAACAACACCTTACAATACCGTAAATAAACATTAAAATCCATAATAAAGCTAATGAATTCGTCCGAGTCTTTTGAACATCGTATTACAAGTTAGGACATCTTTAGACTCTATATGACATATTAGCACGTTGAAAAGCACGTAAGTATGACGTAGGACGCCTTAAAGCTGCAAACAACACCTTACAACACCGTATGAAACCATAAAACTCCATAATAAACCTAATGAAACTGTCCAAGTCCTTTCAAGATCGTACGATAATATCAGGACTTGTTGCGACACTATATGCGACATTAGCAACATGAAAAGCAATATATAATAATGTAGGACGCGTTACAATTTCTAAGAACACCTTACATCACCGTTCGAAAGATTTAAACTCCATAATAAACCTAATGAATTACTTCGAGTCATTTAATCATCGTACGACAACTTAGAATATCTTACGACTCTGTATGCCACATTAGCACCTTGAAAAGCATGTTACTATAATGTACGATACTCACAACTCGTAACAACACCTTACAATACCGTAAGTAAACATTAATAATGTAGGACGCGTTACATTAGCAACATGAAAAGCAATTTATAATAATGTAGGACGCGTTACAACTTCTAAGAACACCTTACATCACCGTTCGAAAGATTAAAACTCCATAATAAACCTAATGAATTCCTCCGAGTCATTTAATCATCGTACGACAACTTAGAATATCTTACGACTCTGTATGCCACATTAGCACCTTGAAAAGCATGTTACTATAATGTACGATACTCACAACTCGTAACAACACCTTACACTACCGTAAGTAAACATTAAAATCCATAATAAACCTAATGAATTCGTCCGAGTCTTTTGAACATCGTATTACTAGTTAGGACATCTTTAGACTCTATATGACATATTAGCACGTTGAAAAGCACGTAAGTATGACGTAGGACGCCTTAAAGCTGCAAACAACACCTTACAACACCGTATGAAACCATAAAACTCCATAATAAACCTAATGAAATTGTCCAAGTCCTTTCAAGATCGTACGATAACATCAGGACTTCTTACGACACTGTATGCAACATTAGCAACATGAAAAGCAATTTATAATAATGTAGGACGCGTTACAACTTCTAAGAACACCTTACATCACAGTTCGAAAGATTAAAACTCCATAATAAACCTAATGAATTCCTCCGAGTCATTTAATCATCGTACGACAACTTAGAATATCTTACCACTCTGTATGCCACATTAGCACCTTGAAAAGCATGTTACTATAATGTACGATACTCACAACTCGTAACAACACCTTACAATACTGTAAATAAACATTAAAATCCATAATAAAGCTAATGAATTCGTCCGAGTCTTTTGAACATCGTATTACAAGTTAGGACATCTTTAGACTCTATATGACATATTAGCACGTTGAAAAGCACGTAAGTATGACGTAGGACGCCTTAAAGCTGCAAACAACACCTTACAACACCGTATGAAACCATAAAACTCCATAATAAACCTAATGAAACTGTCCAAGTCCTTTCAAGATCGCACGATAATATCAGGACTTGTTACGACACTGTATGCGACATTAGCAACATGAAATGCAATATATAATAATGTAGGACGCGTTACAACTTCTAAGAACACCTTACATCACCGTTCGAAAGATTAAAACTCCATAATAAACCTAATGAATTACTTCAAGTCATTTAATCATTGTACGATAACTTAGAATATCTTACGACTCTGTATGCCACATTAGCACCTTGAAAAGCATGTTACTATAATGTACGATACTCACAACTCGTAACAACACCTTACAATACCGTAAGTAAACATTAAAATCCATAATAAACCTAATGAATTCGTCCGAGTCTTTTGAACATCGTATTACAAGTTAGGAAATCTTTAGACTCTATATGACATATTAGCACATTGAAAAGCACGTAAGTCTGACGTAGGACGCCTTAAAGCTGCAAACAACACCTTACAACACCGTATGAAACCATAAAACTCCATAATAAACCTAATGAAACTGTCCAAGTCCTTTCAAGATCGTACGATAATATCAGGACTTGTTACGACACTGTATGCGACATTAGCAACATGAAATGCAATATATAATAATGTAGGACGCGTTACAACTTCTAAGAACACCTTACATCACCGTTCGAAAGATTAAAACTCCATAATAAACCTAATGAATTACTTCAAGTCATTTAATCATTGTACGATAACTTAGAATATCTTACGACTCTGTATGCCACATTAGCACCTTGAAAAGCATGTTACTATAATGTACGATACTCACAACTCGTAACAACACCTTACAATACCGTAAGTAAACATTAAAATCCATAATAAACCTAATGAATTCGTCTGAGTCTTTTGAACATCGTATTACAAGTTAGGAAATCTTTAGACTCTATATGACATATTAGCACGTTGAAAAGCACGTAAGTATGACGTAGGACGCCTTAAAGCTGCAAACAACACCTTACAACACCGTATGAAACCATAAAACTCCATAATAAACCTAATGAAACTGTCCAAGTCCTTTCAAGATCGTACGATAATATCAGGACTTGTTGCGACACTATATGCGACATTAGCAACATGAAAAGCAATATATAATAATGTAGGACGCGTTACAATTTCTAAGAACACCTTACATCACCGTTCGAAAGATTTAAACTCCATAATAAACCTAATGAATTACTTCGAGTCATTTAATCATCGTACGACAACTTAGAATATCTTACGACTCTGTATGCCACATTAGCACCTTGAAAAGCATGTTACTATAATGTACGATACTCACAACTCGTAACAACACCTTACAATACCGTAAGTAAACATTAATAATGTAGGACGCGTTACATTAGCAACATGAAAAGCAATTTATAATAATGTAGGACGCGTTACAACTTCTAAGAACACCTTACATCACCGTTCGAAAGATTAAAACTCCATAATAAACCTAATGAATTCCTCCGAGTCATTTAATCATCGTACGACAACTTAGAATATCTTACGACTCTGTATGCCACATTAGCACCTTGAAAAGCATGTTACTATAATGTACGATACTCACAACTCGTAACAACACCTTACACTACCGTAAGTAAACATTAAAATCCATAATAAACCTAATGAATTCGTCCGAGTCTTTTGAACATCGTATTACTAGTTAGGACATCTTTAGACTCTATATGACATATTAGCACGTTGAAAAGCACGTAAGTATGACGTAGGACGCCTTAAAGCTGCAAACAACACCTTACAACACCGTATGAAACCATAAAACTCCATAATAAACCTAATGAAATTGTCCAAGTCCTTTCAAGATCGTACGATAACATCAGGACTTCTTACGACACTGTATGCAACATTAGCAACATGAAAAGCAATTTATAATAATGTAGGACGCGTTACAACTTCTAAGAACACCTTACATCACAGTTCGAAAGATTAAAACTCCATAATAAACCTAATGAATTCCTCCGAGTCATTTAATCATCGTACGACAACTTAGAATATCTTACCACTCTGTATGCCACATTAGCACCTTGAAAAGCATGTTACTATAATGTACGATACTCACAACTCGTAACAACACCTTACAATACTGTAAATAAACATTAAAATCCATAATAAAGCTAATGAATTCGTCCGAGTCTTTTGAACATCGTATTACAAGTTAGGACATCTTTAGACTCTATATGACATATTAGCACGTTGAAAAGCACGTAAGTATGACGTAGGACGCCTTAAAGCTGCAAACAACACCTTACAACACCGTATGAAACCATAAAACTCCATAATAAACCTAATGAAACTGTCCAAGTCCTTTCAAGATCGTACGATAATATCAGGACTTGTTACGACACTGTATGCGACATTAGCAACATGAAATGCAATATATAATAATGTAGGACGCGTTACAACTTCTAAGAACACCTTACATCACCGTTCGAAAGATTAAAACTCCATAATAAACCTAATGAATTACTTCAAGTCATTTAATCATTGTACGATAACTTAGAATATCTTACGACTCTGTATGCCACATTAGCACCTTGAAAAGCATGTTACTATAATGTACGATACTCACAACTCGTAACAACACCTTACAATACCGTAAGTAAACATTAAAATCCATAATAAACCTAATGAATTCGTCCGAGTCTTTTGAACATCGTATTACAAGTTAGGAAATCTTTAGACTCTATATGACATATTAGCACATTGAAAAGCACGTAAGTCTGACGTAGGACGCCTTAAAGCTGCAAACAACACCTTACAACACCGTATGAAACCATAAAACTCCATAATAAACCTAATGAAACTGTCCAAGTCCTTTCAAGATCGTACGATAATATCAGGACTTGTTACGACACTGTATGCGACATTAGCAACATGAAATGCAATATATAATAATGTAGGACGCGTTACAACTTCTAAGAACACCTTACATCACCGTTCGAAAGATTAAAACTCCATAATAAACCTAATGAATTACTTCAAGTCATTTAATCATTGTACGATAACTTAGAATATCTTACGACTCTGTATGCCACATTAGCACCTTGAAAAGCATGTTACTATAATGTACGATACTCACAACTCGTAACAACACCTTACAATACCGTAAGTAAACATTAAAATCCATAATAAACCTAATGAATTCGTCTGAGTCTTTTGAACATCGTATTACAAGTTAGGAAATCTTTAGACTCTATATGACATATTAGCACGTTGAAAAGCACGTAAGTATGACGTAGGACGCCTTAAAGCTGCAAACAACACCTTACAACACCGTATGAAACCATAAAACTCCATAATAAACCTAATGAAATTGTCCAAGTCCTTTCAAGATCGTACGATAACATCAGGACTTGTTGCGACACTATATGCGACATTAGCAACATGAAAAGCAATATATAATAATGTAGGACGCGTTACAATTTCTAAGAACACCTTACATCACCGTTCGAAAGATTTAAACTCCATAATAAACCTAATGAATTACTTCGAGTCATTTATCATCGTACGACAACTTAGAATATCTTACGACTCTGTATGCCACATTAGCACCTTGAAAAGCATGTTACTATAATGTACGATACTCACAACTCGTAACAACACCTTACAATACCGTAAGTAAACATTAATAATGTAGGACGCGTTACATTAGCAACATGAAAAGCAATTTATAATAATGTAGGACGCGTTACAACTTCTAAGAACACCTTACATCACCGTTCGAAAGATTAAAACTCCATAATAAACCTAATGAATTCCTCCGAGTCATTTAATCATCGTACGACAACTTAGAATATCTTACGACTCTGTATGCCACATTAGCACCTTGAAAAGCATGTTACTATAATGTACGATACTCACAACTCGTAACAACACCTTACACTACCGTAAGTAAACATTAAAATCCATAATAAAACTAATGAATTCGTCCGAGTCTTTTGAACATCGTATTACTAGTTAGGACATCTTTAGACTCTATATGACATATTAACACGTTGAAAAGCACGTAAGTATGACGTAGGACGCCTTAAAGCTGCAAACAACACCTTACAACACCGTATGAAACCATAAAACTCCATAATAAACCTAATGAAATTGTCCAAGTCCTTTCAAGATCGTACGATAACATCAGGACTTCTTACGACACTGTATGCAACATTAGCAACATGAAAAGCAATTTATAATAATGTAGGACGCGTTACAACTTCTAAGAACACCTTACATCACAGTTCGAAAGATTAAAACTCCATAATAAACCTAATGAATTCCTCCGAGTCATTTAATCATCGTACGACAACTTAGAATATCTTACCACTCTGTATGCCACATTAGCACCTTGAAAAGCATGTTACTATAATGTACGATACTCACAACTCGTAACAACACCTTACAATACCGTAAATAAACATTAAAATCCATAATAAAGCTAATGAATTCGTCCGAGTCTTTTGAACATCGTATTACAAGTTAGGACATCTTTAGACTCTATATGACATATTAGCACGTTGAAAAGCACGTAAGTATGACGTAGGACGCCTTAAAGCTGCAAACAACACCTTACAACACCGTATGAAACCATAAAACTCCATAATAAACCTAATGAAACTGTCCAAGTCCTTTCAAGATCGTACGATAATATCAGGACTTGTTACGACACTGTATGCGACATTAGCAACATGAAATGCAATATATAATAATGTAGGACGCGTTACAACTTCTAAGAACACCTTACATCACCGTTCGAAAGATTAAAACTCCATAATAAACCTAATGAATTACTTCAAGTCATTTAATCATTGTACGATAACTTAGAATATCTTAAGACTCTGTATGCCACATTAGCACCTTGAAAAGCATGTTACTATAATGTACGATACTCACAACTCGTAACAACACCTTACAATACCGTAAGTAAACATTAAAATCCATAATAAACCTAATGAATTCGTCCGAGTCTTTTGAACATCGTATTACAAGTTAGGAAATCTTTAGACTCTATATGACATATTAGCACGTTGAAAAGCACGTAAGTATGACGTAGGACGCCTTAAGGCTGCAAACAACACCTTACAACACCGTATGAAACCATAAAACTCCATAATAAACCTAATGAAATTGTCCAAGTCCTTTCAAGATCGTACGATAACATCAGGACTTGTTGCGACACTATATGCGACATTAGCAACATGAAAAGCAATATATAATAATGTAGGACGCGTTACAACTTCTAAGAACACCTTACATCACAGTTCGAAAGATTAAAACTCCATAATAAACCTAATGAATTCCTCCGAGTCATTTAATCATCGTACGACAACTTAGAATATCTTACCACTCTGTATGCCACATTAGCACCTTGAAAAGCATGTTACTATAATGTACGATACTCACAACTCGTAACAACACCTTACAATACCGTAAGTAAACATTAATAATGTAGGACGCGTTACATTAGCAACATGAAAAGCAATTTATAATAATGTAGGACGCGTTACAACTTCTAAGAACACCTTACATCACCGTTCGAAAGATTAAAACTCCATAATAAACCTAATGAATTCCTCCGAGTCATTTAAACATCGTACGACAACTTAGAATATCTTACGACTCTGTATGCCACATTAGCACCTTCAAAAGCATGTTACTATAATGTACGATACTCACAACTCGTAACAACACCTTACACTACCGTAAGTAAACATTAAAATCCATAGTAAACCTAATGAATTCGTCCGAGTCTTTTGAACATCGTATTACTAGTTAGGACATCTTTAGACTCTATATGACATATTAGCACGTTGAAAAGCACGTAAGTATGACGTAGGACGCCTTAAAGCTGCAAACAACACCTTACAACACCGTATGAAACCATAAAACTCCATAATAAACATAATGAAATTGTCCAAGTCCTTTCAAGATCGTACGATAACATCAGGACTTCTTACGACACTGTATGCAACATTAGCAACATGAAAAGCAATTTATAATAATGTAGGACGCGTTACAACTTCTAAGAACACCTTACATCACAGTTCGAAAGATTAAAACTCCATAATAAACCTAATGAATTCCTCCGAGTCATTTAATCATCGTACGACAACTTAGAATATCTTACCACTCTGTATGCCACATTAGCACCTTGAAAAGCATGTTAATATAATGTACGATACTCACAACTCGTAACAACACCTTACAATACCGTAAGTAAACATTAATAATGTAGGACGCGTTACATTAGCAACATGAAAAGCAATTTATAATAATGTAGGACGCGTTACAACTTCTAAGAACACCTTACATCACCGTTCGAAAGATTAAAACTCCATAATAAACCTAATGAATTCCTCCGAGTCATTTAAACATCGTACGACAACTTAGAATATCTTACGACTCTGTATGCCACATTAGCACCTTGAAAAGCATGTTACTATAATGTACGATACTCACAACTCGTAACAACACCTTACACTACCGTAAGTAAACATTAAAATCCATAGTAAACCTAATGAATTCGTCCGAGTCTTTTGAACATCGTATTACTAGTTAGGACATCTTTATACTCTATATGACATATTAGCACGTTGAAAAGCACGTAAGTATGACGTAGGACGCCTTAAAGCTGCAAACAACACCTTACAACACCATATGAAACCATAAAACTCCATAATAAACATAATGAAATTGTCCAAGTCCTTTCAAGATCGTACGATAACATCAGGACTTCTTACGACACTGTATGCAACATTAGCAACATGAAAAGCAATTTATAATAATGTAGGACGCGTTACAACTTCTAAGAACACCTTACATCACAGTTCGAAAGATTAAAACTCCATAATAAACCTAATGAATTCCTCCGAGTCATTTAATCATCGTACGACAACTTAGAATATCTTACCACTCTGTATGCCACATTAGCACCTTGAAAAGCATGTTACTATAATGTACGATACTCACAACTCGTAACAACACCTTACAATACCGTAAATAAACATTAAAATCCATAATAAAGCTAATGAATTCGTCCGAGTCTTTTGAACATCGTATTACAAGTTAGGACATCTTTAGACTCTATATGACATATTAGCACGTTGAAAAGCACGTAAGTATGACGTAGGACGCCTTAAAGCTGCAAACAACACCTTACAACACCGTATGAAACCATAAAACTCCATAATAAACCTAATGAAATTGTCCAAGTCCTTTCAAGATCGTACGATAACATCAGGACTTGTTGCGACACTATATGCGACATTAGCAACATGAAAAGCAATATATAATAATGTAGGACGCGTTACAATTTCTAAGAACACCTTACATCACCGTTCGAAAGATTTAAACTCCATAATAAACCTAATGAATTACTTCGAGTCATTTATCATCGTACGACAACTTAGAATATCTTACGACTCTGTATGCCACATTAGCACCTTGAAAAGCATGTTACTATAATGTACGATACTCACAACTCGTAACAACACCTTACAATACCGTAAGTAAACATTAATAATGTAGGACGCGTTACATTAGCAACATGAAAAGCAATTTATAATAATGTAGGACGCGTTACAACTTCTAAGAACACCTTACATCACCGTTCGAAAGATTAAAACTCCATAATAAACCTAATGAATTCCTCCGAGTCATTTAATCATCGTACGACAACTTAGAATATCTTACGACTCTGTATGCCACATTAGCACCTTGAAAAGCATGTTACTATAATGTACGATACTCACAACTCGTAACAACACCTTACACTACCGTAAGTAAACATTAAAATCCATAATAAAACTAATGAATTCGTCCGAGTCTTTTGAACATCGTATTACTAGTTAGGACATCTTTAGACTCTATATGACATATTAGCACGTTGAAAAGCACGTAAGTATGACGTAGGACGCCTTAAAGCTGCAAACAACACCTTACAACACCGTATGAAACCATAAAACTCCATAATAAACCTAATGAAATTGTCCAAGTCCTTTCAAGTTCGTACGATAACATCAGGACTTCTTACGACACTGTATGCAACATTAGCAACATGAAAAGCAATTTATAATAATGTAGGACGCGTTACAACTTCTAAGAACACCTTACATCACAGTTCGAAAGATTAAAACTCCATAATAAACCTAATGAATTCCTCCGAGTCATTTAATCATCGTACGACAACTTAGAATATCTTACCACTCTGTATGCCACATTAGCACCTTGAAAAGCATGTTACTATAATGTACGATACTCACAACTCGTAACAACACCTTACAATACCGTAAATAAACATTAAAATCCATAATAAAGCTAATGAATTCGTCCGAGTCTTTTGAACATCGTATTACAAGTTAGGACATCTTTAGACTCTATATGACATATTAGCACGTTGAAAAGCACGTAAGTATGACGTAGGACGCCTTAAAGCTGCAAACAACACCTTACAACACCGTATGAAACCATAAAACTCCATAATAAACCTAATGAAACTGTCCAAGTCCTTTCAAGATCGTACGATAATATCAGGACTTGTTACGACACTGTATGCGACATTAGCAACATGAAATGCAATATATAATAATGTAGGACGCGTTACAACTTCTAAGAACACCTTACATCACCGTTCGAAAGATTAAAACTCCATAATAAACCTAATGAATTACTTCAAGTCATTTAATCATTGTACGATAACTTAGAATATCTTAAGACTCTGTATGCCACATTAGCACCTTGAAAAGCATGTTACTATAATGTACGATACTCACAACTCGTAACAACACCTTACAATACCGTAAGTAAACATTAAAATCCATAATAAACCTAATGAATTCGTCCGAGTCTTTTGAACATCGTATTACAAGTTAGGAAATCTTTAGACTCTATATGACATATTAGCACGTTGAAAAGGACGTAAGTATGACGTAGGACGCCTTAAGGCTGCAAACAACACCTTACAACACCGTATGAAACCATAAAACTCCATAATAAACCTAATGAAATTGTCCAAGTCCTTTCAAGATCGTACGATAACATCAGGACTTGTTGCGACACTATATGCGACATTAGCAACATGAAAAGCAATATATAATAATGTAGGACGCGTTACAACTTCTAAGAACACCTTACATCACAGTTCGAAAGATTAAAACTCCATAATAAACCTAATGAATTCCTCCGAGTCATTTAATCATCGTACGACAACTTAGAATATCTTACCACTCTGTATGCCACATTAGCACCTTGAAAAGCATGTTACTATAATGTACGATACTCACAACTCGTAACAACACCTTACAATACCGTAAGTAAACATTAATAATGTAGGACGCGTTACATTAGCAACATGAAAAGCAATTTATAATAATGTAGGACGCGTTACAACTTCTAAGAACACCTTACATCACCGTTCGAAAGATTAAAACTCCATAATAAACCTAATGAATTCCTCCGAGTCATTTAAACATCGTACGACAACTTAGAATATCTTACGACTCTGTATGCCACATTAGCACCTTCAAAAGCATGTTACTATAATGTACGATACTCACAACTCGTAACAACACCTTACACTACCGTAAGTAAACATTAAAATCCATAGTAAACCTAATGAATTCGTCCGAGTCTTTTGAACATCGTATTACTAGTTAGGACATCTTTAGACTCTATATGACATATTAGCACGTTGAAAAGCACGTAAGTATGACGTAGGACGCCTTAAAGCTGCAAACAACACCTTACAACACCGTATGAAACCATAAAACTCCATAATAAACATAATGAAATTGTCCAAGTCCTTTCAAGATCGTACGATAACATCAGGACTTCTTACGACACTGTATGCAACATTAGCAACATGAAAAGCAATTTATAATAATGTAGGACGCGTTACAACTTCTAAGAACACCTTACATCACAGTTCGAAAGATTAAAACTCCATAATAAACCTAATGAATTCCTCCGAGTCATTTAATCATCGTACGACAACTTAGAATATCTTACCACTCTGTATGCCACATTAGCACCTTGAAAAGCATGTTAATATAATGTACGATACTCACAACTCGTAACAACACCTTACAATACCGTAAGTAAACATTAATAATGTAGGACGCGTTACATTAGCAACATGAAAAGCAATTTATAATAATGTAGGACGCGTTACAACTTCTAAGAACACCTTACATCACCGTTCGAAAGATTAAAACTCCATAATAAACCTAATGAATTCCTCCGAGTCATTTAAACATCGTACGACAACTTAGAATATCTTACGACTCTGTATGCCACATTAGCACCTTGAAAAGCATGTTACTATAATGTACGATACTCACAACTCGTAACAACACCTTACACTACCGTAAGTAAACATTAAAATCCATAGTAAACCTAATGAATTCGTCCGAGTCTTTTGAACATCGTATTACTAGTTAGGACATCTTTAGACTCTATATGACATATTAGCACGTTGAAAAGCACGTAAGTATGACGTAGGACGCCTTAAAGCTGCAAACAACACCTTACAACACCGTATGAAACCATAAAACTCCATAATAAACATAATGAAATTGTCCAAGTCCTTTCAAGATCGTACGATAACATCAGGACTTCTTACGACACTGTATGCAACATTAGCAACATGAAAAGCAATTTATAATAATGTAGGACGCGTTACAACTTCTAAGAACACCTTACATCACAGTTCGAAAGATTAAAACTCCATAATAAACCTAATGAATTCCTCCGAGTCATTTAATCATCGTACGACAACTTAGAATATCTTACCACTCTGTATGCCACATTAGCACCTTGAAAAGCATGTTACTATAATGTACGATACTCACAACTCGTAACAACACCTTACAATACCGTAAATAAACATTAAAATCCATAATAAAGCTAATGAATTCGTCCGAGTCTTTTGAACATCGTATTACAAGTTAGGACATCTTTAGACTCTATATGACATATTAGCACGTTGAAAAGCACGTAAGTATGACGTAGGACGCCTTAAAGCTGCAAACAACACCTTACAACACCGTATGAAACCATAAAGCTCCATAATTAACCTAATGAAACTGTCCAAGTCCTTTCAAGATCGTACGATAACATCAGGACTTGTTACGACACTGTATGCGACATTAGCAACATGAAAAGCAATTTATAATAATGTAGGACGCGTTACAATTTCTAAGAACACCTTACATCACAGTTCGAAAGATTAAAACTCCATAATAAACCTAATGAATTCCTCCGAGTCATTTAATCATCGTACGACAACTTAGAATATCTTACGACTCTATATGCCACATTAGCACCTTGAAAAGCATGTTACTATAATGTACGATACTCACAACTCGTAACAACACCTTACAATACCGTAAGTAAACATTAAAATCCATAATAAAGCTAATGAATTCGTCCGAGTCTTTTGAACATCGTATTACAAGTTAGGACATCTTTAGACTCTATATGACATATTAGCACGTTGAAAAGCACGTAAGTATGACGTAGGACGCCTTAAAGTTGCAAACAACACCTTACAACACTGTATGAAACCATAAAACTCCATAATAAACCTAATGAAATTGTCTAAGTCCTTTCAAGATCGTACGATAACATCAGGACTTGTTACGACACTGTATGCGACATTAGCAACATGAAAAGCAATTTATAATAATGTAGGACGCGTTACAACTTCTAAGAACACCTTACATCACAGTCGAAAGATTAAAACTCCATAATAAACCTAATGAATTCCTCCGAGTCATTTAATCATCGTACGACAACTTAGAATATCTTACGACTCTGTATGCCACATTAGCACCTTGAAAAGCATGTTACTATAATGTACGATACTCACAACTAGTAACAACACCTTACAATACCGTAAGTTAACATTAAAATCTATAAAAAACCTAATGAATTCGTCCGAGTCTTTTGAAGATCGTATTACAAGTTAGGAAATCTTTAGACTCTATTTGACATATTAGCACGTTGAAAAGCACGTAAGTATGACGTAGGACGCCTTAAAGCTGCAAACAACACCTTACAACACCGTATGAAACCATAAAACTCCATAATAAACATAATGAAATTGTCCAAGTCCTTTCAAGATCGTACGATAACATCAGGACTTCTTACGACACTGTATGCAACATTAGCAACATGAAAAGCAATTTATAATAATGTAGGACGCGTTACAACTTCTAAGAACACCTTACATCACAGTTCGAAAGATTAAAACTCCATAATAAACCTAATGAATTCCTCCGAGTCATTTAATCATCGTACGACAACTTAGAATATCTTACCACTCTGTATGCCACATTAGCACCTTGAAAAGCATGTTAATATAATGTACGATACTCACAACTCGTAACAACACCTTACAATACCGTAAGTAAACATTAATAATGTAGGACGCGTTACATTAGCAACATGAAAAGCAATTTATAATAATGTAGGACGCGTTACAACTTCTAAGAACACCTTACATCACCGTTCGAAAGATTAAAACTCCATAATAAACCTAATGAATTCCTCCGAGTCATTTAAACATCGTACGACAACTTAGAATATCTTACGACTCTGTATGCCACATTAGCACCTTGAAAAGCATGTTACTATAATGTACGATACTCACAACTCGTAACAACACCTTACACTACCGTAAGTAAACATTAAAATCCATAGTAAACCTAATGAATTCGTCCGAGTCTTTTGAACATCGTATTACTAGTTAGGACATCTTTAGACTCTATATGACATATTAGCACGTTGAAAAGCACGTAAGTATGACGTAGGACGCCTTAAAGCTGCAAACAACACCTTACAACACCGTATGAAACCATAAAACTCCATAATAAACATAATGAAATTGTCCAAGTCCTTTCAAGATCGTACGATAACATCAGGACTTCTTACGACACTGTATGCAACATTAGCAACATGAAAAGCAATTTATAATAATGTAGGACGCGTTACAACTTCTAAGAACACCTTACATCACAGTTCGAAAGATTAAAACTCCATAATAAACCTAATGAATTCCTCCGAGTCATTTAATCATCGTACGACAACTTAGAATATCTTACCACTCTGTATGCCACATTAGCACCTTGAAAAGCATGTTACTATAATGTACGATACTCACAACTCGTAACAACACCTTACAATACCGTAAATAAACATTAAAATCCATAATAAAGCTAATGAATTCGTCCAAGTCTTTTGAACATCGTATTACAAGTTAGGACATCTTTAGACTCTATATGACATATTAGCACGTTGAAAAGCACGTAAGTATGACGTAGGACGCCTTAAAGCTGCAAACAACACCTTACAACACCGTATGAAACCATAAAGCTCCATAATTAACCTAATGAAATTGTCCAAGTCCTTTCAAGATCGTACGATAACATCAGGACTTGTTACGACACTGTATGCGACATTAGCAACATGAAAAGCAATTTATAATAATGTAGGACGCGTTACAATTTCTAAGAACACCTTACATCACAGTTCGAAAGATTAAAACTCCATAATAAACCTAATGAATTCCTCCGAGTCATTTAATCATCGTACGACAACTTAGAATATCTTACGACTCTGTATGCCACATTAGCACCTTGAAAAGCATGTTACTATAATGTACGATACTCACAACTCGTAACAACACCTTACAATACCGTAAGTAAACATTAAAATCCATAATAAAGCTAATGAATTCGTCCGAGTCTTTTGAACATCGTATTACAAGTTAGGACATCTTTAGACTCTATATGACATATTAGCACGTTGAAAAGCACGTAAGTATGACGTAGGACGCCTTAAAGTTGCAAACAACACCTTACAACACTGTATGACATATTAGCACGTTGGAAGTGTTTTTGGGACTTTAAGATTTTTCAAAAACTTTCAAGTTATAGTCTAGAATTTTTCAAAAACATTTTTCTAGTTCTCTATAACCATTGGCTCTGATACCAACTTCTGTCACACCCCAAAAATCGTTGCAGCGGAAGTCACGAATATTTGGTGCTTAGAGCGAAGTTGGCACCCATTAATTATAAAGCAAACATCCACATTAATTTAAAAGATAATTAAATGTGTTAATGTTGATACGTCAACATCTCACAGTTTTTCATTAAGAAAATAAAATACGATGTTGTCTTAATAAAGCGTAGATTGTTTGAAGTAAGTCAAACAAAATTTTAAACAAAGAGGTCCCAAAACACATAAACCAAATGTGGAGTTTGTAGTCCAAAAACTATCCTTCCACAAATTCCCATGCCCAACACTTTGTACCTGAAAAACATGTAAAAACTGAGTCAACATAAAGTTGGTGAGTTTTCGGGTTTTAATCAAAGTAAAGTCATTTTTCATTCGCAATAGATATGCTTGGCTTTGAGACATCAACACGACCATATGTCGAAGGGTTTGCAAGGCCCAAAGACAAATGAATCATCAAAGTCATGAGTCCATAATCAAACCAAGAAACGAAGTTCCCTCACAACAATCAACTTATATTCCCCCGCATGTCAACACGATCAGAGCGACTGATCACGAGGGGCGGAATTCCAATCCCGATAGATCTACCAATATAACTTGTGGTTTCTCACTCCAAGAGAAATTAATGATTATGAGAGGGCATTACGCGTAAAATCATCAAACACTCATGCCATCATTTTGGTCAACAACAATACCCGTCTCCCAATACATATAAAAAAAACAACATAATCAAAATACATGTTTTTCCCCCAAAAATATTTAAATAGAACATTATTTAAAAAGGGGCCGAGACACTCACAGGTCTCTCAATTCATATCAAAACATTATAAACAAATACATGTTTTTCCCCCAAAGAGTTAAATAAAACGTTATTTAAAAAGGGGCCGAAGAACTCACATGTCTCCCAATTCATATAAAAACAAGTTAAACAAAATACATGTTTTTCCCCCAAAACAGTTAAATAAAACATTATTTAAAAAGGGGCCGAAGAACTCACATGTCTCCCAATTCATATCAAAACAAGTTAAACAAATACATGTTTTTCCCCCAAAACAGTTAAATAAAACATTATTGAAAAAGGGGCCGAGAAACTCACAGTGAATACGCCAAAAGCTAGAACATATAAGCCCAACAATAACACCACCTAAGAACATCCTATACACAAAGGACCCGTTCAAAAGATGCACACATATGTCAAGTCTAAAACCGTGTAGGTTGTTCACCAAAACCTAACTAGACTCATGTGAAAACATTTCATTTACAAAAACAACCTTTAATTTTAATGACCCGTTGGTGATCTTTGCCTTGATTAATTTTATGTATAATAACACACACTTTGTTATTTTGTTATAACTTTGATTAGTTTTCATACTACTAATCACATAAACACACATAACACACATGTAATCACACATAAAGTCATATTTAGTACTTTAACTTTTCTAAGTAAAACAAACACTTTTACTTATCCAATATTATTCATATACTTAGGAAAATATAATTTAATATTCTCATGTCATAAATAAAGTTCATAACACTTAGAAAAATATACATTTTTCTCTAGTTAACTAGTATGCAATTTTCAACATGACGGTTAACACTTAACGGGACATTTAACCACGTTTTCATAAACAACTTATTAATCATATGAAATTATATATATCTAAACATATTTTCACATAACAAAATTCATATTTCATACATTTTTCAATAAAAATCACAATATTAGCTAAACATGTCAATTTCAACATTTTCGGGAACGTTTTCGGGTCACGGAAAGCAACCCAATACCTGTATTTTTGTCATTACTTTATAAGTACTTTTATATCAGTAGGTTAACTTAAAAATAAGCTCAAAGTTTCTGATCCAAAACAGTTTACAAAAATATTACGTTTTAGAGTCGAAAATCGTCGTTTTCGGCTTTTCCGGGTACATAGTTTGCACGTTTTTGAGTTTAAAACTCTAAGTTTTTGTACCAAACTTTAAATCTCATATTTTTATATAAAAATATACTTTATAATCTGTTGAAAATAATATTTTTATATATTTACATTTTTTTAGCTAAAATCGGTGCGTTTTACGCGTATTTTCGTATCAAAAACCGTTATTTGTAAGGTTTAATCACATCTTGCTTATAATACATTTAAAATACTTGTTTTATAAAGTTTATAAATATTCAAAAATATGATTTAACTCAGAATATAAATTAGTTTTTATATCTTTACAAAAATGTATAAAAATTACATTTTATGTCTTTTTAAACCTTCAAGTATCATATATCACTACTTACATCAATATTTCATACATCTAAAAACAATTTTACACTTTAAGAAATCATGTATTTTATCATATCATAATCATCATAACAAAATACTTATTATACTTACATCTAGCCATTTTCATAAATAAACATGTAGCAAGTTTTTCACAAAAATAACATCTTCCAATTTCATGTCATATGACCATATTTTTGTAAGTATTTTCCTAACACTTTTTCATGTTATTCAAAATCATTTAGTGACATTATTATCATATTTCCATTTACATCTACTTGCATGTTAAGATCTAAACATTTTGAGTTTAAGTACATAACAACTTCATCATAACACCAACTAGCATATTTCCACACATACATATATACATACGGTTTCATATACATATATTTATACATTAATATTTCAATAATACAACTAACAAACACTCATTCATTTTATCTCATTTCCAACAAAACAACCTCTTAATACTTTGATTTAAACATCATCAATGTAAGAACACAACATTATCATCATTTCACTAACATGTAAATACTCACACACACACACATACCTACGGATCTATATATATATATATATATATACCCAAAATCATGTTTTGATGACCACACATAACACATACTTGTTCATTTCTTCCCATTTCTTTTATCCAACTTTCAAAACCATTCATTTAACACTTACGAAATCTTGTTTTCAAAAATCAAAAACACACACACATACTCATACATACATACCTACGGACACAACACACACATATACACACACTCATTTTAAAACCCATTTTCGTTTCAAAAACATTCCTCTTTCGGTTTTGGATTTGGTGAACAACACTTCAAGAACACCATCTTGAACACTTTTAAATCATAAAAATCAAAATGAAAAGTGTTCCTACCTTAGATGAACACTAGATAAGATGAAGAGAATGGATTTTAGCCTTAAACACCTCTTTAACACACACTCTTGCTTCCAAGGCCACCAAATACTCAAGTCTTTGCAACAAGATGCAAGAAATGATTGTGGAGAGTGTGTGAGAGGGTTTGGCTGAATTTTTGAGAGTGTGGGAGATGATTTTCGGATTTGAAGAAGAAAGAGGGAGAAAAGGAGTGTTGTGTTGGTTAATGGGTAGTGTGTAAAGGTGGAGGAGGAGGTTGAGTGTAGTAAATGGTGTTGGGAAAGTGTGTAGGGAATATTTAAGAGATTTGTGTGGGATTTTGTGGGGATTTATGGCCTAGGGCCGAATTTTATTAAAAAAAAAAAGAAATTTTTGTAACATTTTAATTAAACACATTACACACTTAAATTTTGTATAAAATTTCAAGTCTTGTAACTTTTAACACCATATTTGACATAATACTTCCAATATTATTATTTTACACTTAAAATAGTAAAAATATAAAAATAAATATTTTAATGTGTTCCGTATAGTGTACTGGTAGTAAAACCGGGCAAAAACTGAAACACACGCGATAACCGGAAAGACATCGGATAAAATACATCGTTTTTAGTTTTTATTATATTTTCACTTATACACACCCAAAATATATTATTTGATGCTATTTCGAGCATTATATCAGTTATTGGACTGTTAAAATTTATCAGGCAGTCACCAACGTTCATTACCGGGTATTTAACCGCTACGCGATTAAGCAATTTCAAAAATAACAAATTGCAAAACAATGCACAAAAATGGGCTTGTCTAACTTTAATAACACATTAATTATCATAATTAAATCAAATGACGCATCACAAAATAATAAGCACGTTTTAAGCTAGTACGAATATTGACCGAAATTTGCCGGGTGTCACAGTCTTCCCCCGTTTAGGAAATTTCGTCCCGAAATTTTACCTCGATAAGTCCTATTTCGATTTAGATAGAAATAAATGAGGGTATTATTACTTATTTCGGTCTCGACGTTCCTACGAATAATATGGTCCTCATTTAGAATTACATCTAACTTGACCAAATCGGTACAACTTCGCCTGAGTTTTTTTTGAACTTTCGAGTCCAACCCTCTACTAGTTCCTCAACGAAATGGAGTTTATCATCAATACGAACTCCCTCAGACGGTATCAACGATGTCTTAACAGACAAACACTTTTTCAAATTTGAGACACGGACACGTCACGCACCCCAATAAGCTCACTAGGTAACTTAAGTCGATAAGCAACTAGGCCAATTCTTTTCAGAATCTCGAATGGTCCTAAATACCGGGGGTTAAGCTTCCCTTGGTTGCCAAATCTAACTACACCTTTCCAAGGTGACACTTTCAAAAATACACGATTTCCTACTCGGAATTCTAATGGTCTCATCCGATTATCCGCACAACTCTTTTGCCGATACACAAGGGCTTCAAATCTTTTCATAACTTGGAAAACTTTATCTGCAGTTTCCTGGATAATCTCGGGTACACATAATTCTTTTTCACCTATTTTAGCCCAACAAAATGGTGAATGGCATTTTCTTTCATACAGAGCCTCAACACGGAGTGGCCCTGATACTAGCGCGATAACTATAGTTATAAGAAAACTAAGCTATTGGTAGGAGGCTATCCTAATTCCTACCAAAATTAATCACACATGCTCGCAACAAGTCTTTCAGAGTTTGAATCGTCCGTTCACTCTGACAATCCTTTTGTAGGGTGATACACCATACTCATATCCAAACGAGTACCCATAGTTTTATACAAAACTCTCTAACGCCTCGAAGTAAAACGACTATCTTCATCTAAAATGATCGAGACAAGAACAATATGAGAAGATACTAACTCCTCCAGATAGATCCTTTACAACTATCCTACTTGAAAGATTCCTTAAAGGGCAACAAGTGAGCAGATTTCGTCAAACGATCAACAATTACCCAAATAGTGTTATTACCACTAGATTTGCGGGGTAACATCGTTATGAAATCCATCGTGATTCGCTCCCATTTCCATTGTGGAATTTCAGGTTACTGCGAAAGTCCTAAAGGCTTTTGGTATTCAGCCTTAACCCTAGAACAAATTATACATTTACTAACAAATTATACATTTACTCACGTAGGATGCTATCTCCCTTTTCGTATTGGGTCACCAATAAAGTTCCTTGACGTCCTTACATTTTCCAAATTTTCTTCCTTTAGAGCTTCACTCTAAGCATCACGTATTTGGGAAGTGAGATACGACTAAAGAGCTAATTCTAACGCGCGCATACGCAAAGGTTTCTTTCTTTCCTTTCTACTTAGTGCATCATCAACAACCTTGGCTTTTCCTAGGAGATAACGAATATCACAGTCGTAGTCATTCCATAACTCGACCCAACGTCGTCGTCTCGTATTGAGTTCCTTCTCATCAAAGACATGCTAAATCCAAGCCATGCGTAGTGTAATTCTTTTCATGCACTTTGAGTTTCCTAGACGTTTAATATATAACATCTTCTCTCTAAATCCAGACACACGTAAGACCTAAACGAGACGTATCCCAATATACTACGAAATCATCTATTCCTTCAGGAAGTGACCATATAGACGCACAACATAGCTTGTGCTTCATCGCCTAAAATACTAACTCTTGATCATATAACCGATCGGATTTCCTATCCATACGGGTTAATAACTTCAATGGCTACATCATTTAGAGAAGTTTTCAATAAACCTTTGGTAGTACCAGCTAATCCTAAAAATTAACGCACCTCCGTAGGAATTTTTGGCGCTTCACAAATCTTATTGGCCTCAGTCTTTGCCGTATCTACATGAATACCTTTTCCATTGATCACGTGACCAAGACAATAAACTTCCCTAAGCCAGGACTCACATTTTGAAATCATAGCATAAAATTTCTCATTTCTTAACATTTCTAGAATAAACTTTAGAAGATGTTCATGATCTCTATTGGTAAGTATACCGTCAGTGAATACTATTCTAAACTTATCCAAATAGGGTCTACACAACCTATTCATAAGCTCCATGAATACTATAGGTACATTTTTTTTAAAACTACACGGCATGACCAAACACTCATAATGTCCATAACGCGTCCTAAAAGCAGTTTTCGGGACATCATCTTCGGCTATTAACAATTAATGGTAGTCGTATCGAATATCAATCTTAGAATAATAACTACAACGTGTAGCTGATCGAACAAATCATCAATCCTAGGCAACATATATCTAATCTTAATTATAAGTTCATTCAACTTTCTCAAAAATCTATACACATCCTAAATGATCCATCATTTTTCATAACGAACAACACAGGTGATCCCCAAACTTTTGTTCAATGTCCTTGGCCTTGATAAATTTAACTAAGTAAAAACATCGGACATCCTTTGCTTAAATACTCATAAGCTTTCATGACATTTATGATTTTTAAAGAAGACTTTCCTTTATCTCCTAAAATGGTTAAAACTTCACCGTTTTCGAACGGAAGGCGAACAGTCTTTTCAAAACAAACTTCCTCGGCACAATTTACCAACAATCAATCCATACCAATACCAACGTCGAAACTACCAAGCCTAACAGGTAAAAGATCTATACTAAAGGATTGACTTTCTAATTGCTAGGAACAATTCCTAAATAATCCACTAGTTTGCATTTTATTTCCATTAGCTAATTGAATAACATGTTTCTTTCTTAACTTACTAGAGTTTAAACCAATTAACATTTATAATTCCTTTGGCACAAAACTCATTTCGTGGAAAATACTCCCGTAACAATCTTTCCTTCAGATCGTTCCATGAAACACCATAAACAGTAACTTCATCCAAATTCCGGATCAACGAATTCCACCACGCCAACGTTTCATCCTGAAACGTACATGTAGCATACTTAATTCTTTGGCCGTCTTGAGCAATTGCCTATTGCCATATCCGACTCATTTTCACAGTCCATCTCACTATGTCAAGTGGACTTTCAGAACCAGTAAAATTGTGGGTGACAAGCTTGAAAAGACTTATAAGTACACCCTAACAATATATTCCCTTTTCCATAATTCAATAAAATTAATGATTACCATTTCATTTAACTATTTCGAGAAGCTCCTAAAATCATCTATACATGTTTAGGTTATCTAATACCTGAAGAACTACCAATACTAAGGTGTCACTAAGGTTACTATCTGAAACGTCACGTTCTCAACCACGTCTTACTGTTAATCTAGCGTCACACTATTCCAGAGCGGCGTTGCCATGTGGAGCTATTAACTAGGCTAAATCCTATACCTCCACCTGAAGGTGTCATTCGAATTACCGGGGGCGTATTTTATTTCTAACAAATAAAATATTAATAAATATGGTAAGGTATAGTTCATATCATGGTGTTAAATGTTTTAGTATTATACGTAATACCACATAACATAATTAACGAACAAAATCTTGAATTATCATCAATATTCTCCGACAAAACGGCTACTAAAGTTTCAGATCTAATGATCATCAGAAGAAGAGGAAAGACCTACTTCGGAATAGCAGAATTTAGTAAGATCGTAGAGTTCTTTACCGATAGAAAATTTTATTTATTTATTTATTTTATTTTATCGATTAAACCAATCATCTACGAACGCCTTTAACGCAGTTCTCTCCTCGAGAGAAGTCAATCGGGTATGCATCATCGGGCACGCGTCAAACATGATCTGCATCTCTATCTTGTAGTTTATCAATCTACCGTTCGTACTAAGCACACCTTGCCGTAAGAGTAAGAAGAAAACGTTCGATAGATTTTTTTTTTCTAACATGGAATCTAAACGTGGAGTACTAGACGAGTCATCGATCTTGAATGCAAACGGAAAACCGCGCTCTACGCCTGGGAATCAACAGCCGACTCCCTTACCCTATCGGGTTTGGGTGCAACCTCATCATCAACAACCATATGGACGATCTTCCTACGCCTCCAGGAATATACTATGCAGTGCTCGGGGGTTCGTAATAATTCATTCGAAGATATGATGTCTTGAACATCATCACTCTGAGCCTCCATTGCCGGCTCTACATCAATCACGGACTCAACAACTGGCCCTAAAGTGGTGCTAAGTGAGACTCGTGTCTCGGGGACTCTTTCAGACATTTGTGACAACAAAAGGCATATTCGTACTTAAACACTAGCTTAAAAGGGCACTTAAATACACTTATATCGAATAAGCACACAAGGTACACTTAGATATCCAATCTAATAATTGTAAACCACACAAGGTATATATTTAGATATGCAATCAATTCAAACCACACAAGGTATTCTCAGATATAAAATCTAAAAATCAAAACGCACACAAAAATGTTTGGGAATTTTGGAAGTGTTTTTGGGACTTTAAGATTTTTCAAAAACTTTCAAGTTATAGTCTAGAATTTTTCAAAAACATTTTTCTAGTTCTCTATAACCATTGGCTCTGATACCAACTTCTGTCACACCCCAAAAATCGTTGCAGCGGAAGTCACGAATATTTGGTGCTTAGAGCGAAGTTGGCACCCATTAATTATAAAGCAAACATCCACATTAATTTAAAAGATAATTAAATGTGTTAATGTTGATACGTCAACATCTCACAGTTTTTCATTAAGAAAATAAAATACGATGTTGTCTTAATAAAGCGTAGATTGTTTGAAGTAAGTCAAACAAAATTTTAAACAAAGAGGTCCCAAAACACATAAACCAAATGTGGAGTTTGTAGTCCAAAAACTATCCTTCCACAAATTCCCATGCCCAACACTTTGTACCTGAAAAACATGTAAAAACTGAGTCAACATAAAGTTGGTGAGTTTTCGGGTTTTAATCAAAGTAAAGTCATTTTTCATTCACAATAGATATGCTTGGCTTTGAGACATCAACACGACCATACGTCGAAGGGTTTGCAAGGCCCAAAGACAAATGAATCATCAAAGTCATGAGTCCATAATCAAACCAAGAAACGAAGTTCCCTCACAACAATCAACTTATATTCCCCCGCATGTCAACACGATCAGAGCGACTGATCACGAGGGGCGGAATTCCAATCCCGATAGATCTACCAATATAACCTGTGGTTTCTCACTCCAAGAGAAATTAATGATTATGAGAGGGCATTACGCGTAAAATCATCAAACACTCATGCCATCATTTTGGTCAACAACAATACCCGTCTCCCAATACATATAAAAAAAACAACATAATCAAAATACATGTTTTTCCCCCAAAAATATTTAAATAGAACATTATTTAAAAAGGGGCCGAGACACTCACAGGTCTCTCAATTCATATCAAAACATTATAAACAAATACATGTTTTTCCCCCAAAGAGTTAAATAAAACGTTATTTAAAAAGGGGCCGAAGAACTCACATGTCTCCCAATTCATATAAAAACAAGTTAAACAAAATACATGTTTTTCCCCCAAAACAGTTAAATAAAACATTATTTAAAAAGGGGCCGAAGAACTCACATGTCTCCCAATTCATATCAAAACAAGTTAAACAAATACATGTTTTTCCCCCAAAACAGTTAAATAAAACATTATTGAAAAAGGGGCCGAGAAACTCACAGTGAATACGCCAAAAGCTAGAACATATAAGCCCAACAATAACACTACCTAAGAACATCCTATACACAAAGGACCCGTTCAAAAGATGCACACATATGTCAAGTCTAAAACCGTGTAGGTTGTTCACCAAAACCTAACTAGACTCATGTGAAAACATTTCATTTACAAAAACAACCTTTAATTTTAATGACCCGTTGGTGATCTTTGCCTTGATTAATTTTATGTATAATAACACACACTTTGTTATTTTGTTATAACTTTGATTAGTTTTCATACTACTAATCAAATAAACACACATAACACACATGTAATCACACATAAAGTCATATTTAGTACTTTAACTTTTCTAAGTAAAACAAACACTTTTACTTATCCAATATTATTCATATACTTAGGAAAATATAATTTAATATTCTCATGTCATAAATAAAGTTCATAACACTTAGAAAAATATACATTTTTCTCTAGTTAACTAGTATGCAATTTTCAACATGACGGTTAACACTTAACGGGACATTTAACCACGTTTTCATAAACAACTTATTAATCATATGAAATTATATATATCTAAACATATTTTCACATAACAAAATTCATATTTCATACATTTTTCAATAAAAATCACAATATTAGCTAAACATGTCAATTTCAACATTTTCGGAAACGTTTTCGGGTCACGGAAAGCAACCCAATACCCGTATTTTTGTCATTACTTTATAAGTACTTTTATATCAGTAGGTTAACTTAAAAATAAGCTCAAAGTTTCTGATCCAAAACAGTTTACAAAAATATTACGTTTTAGAGTCGAAAATCGTCGTTTTCGGCTTTTCCGGGTACATAGTTTGCACGTTTTTGAGTTTAAAACTCTAAGTTTTTGTACCAAACTTTAAATCTCATATTTTTATATAAAAATATACTTTATAATCTGTTGAAAATAATATTTTTATATATTTACATTTTTTTAGCTAAAATCGGTGCGTTTTACGCGTATTTTCGTATCAAAAACCGTTATTTGTAAGGTTTAATCACATCTTGCTTATAATACATTTAAAATACTTGTTTTATAAAGTTTATAAATATTCAAAAATATGATTTAACTCAGAATATAAATTAGTTTTTATATCTTTACAAAAATATATAAAAATTACATTTTATGTCTTTTTAAACCTTCAAGTATCATATATCACTACTTACATCAATATTTCATACATCTAAAAACAATTTTACACTTTAAGAAATCATGTATTTTATCATATCATAATCATCATAACAAAATACTTATTATACTTACATCTAGCCATTTTCATAAATAAACATGTAGCAAGTTTTTCACAAAAATAACATCTTCCAATTTCATGTCATATGACCATATTTTTGTAAGTATTTTCCTAACACTTTTTCATGTTATTCAAAATCATTTAGTGACATTATTATCATATTTCCATTTACATCTACTTGCATGTTAAGATCTAAACATTTTGAGTTTAAGTACATAACAACTTCATCATAACACCAACTAGCATATTTCCACACATACATATATACATACGGTTTCATATACATATATTTATACATTAATATTTCAATAATACAACTAACAAACACTCATTCATTTTATCTCATTTCCAACAAAACAACCTCTTAATACTTTGATTTAAACATCATCAATGTAAGAACACAACATTATCATCATTTCACTAACATGTAAAAACTCACACACACACACATACCTACGGATCTATATATATATATATATATATATACCCAAAATCATGTTTTGATGACCACACATAACACATACTTGTTCATTTCTTCCCATTTCTTTTATCCAACTTTCAAAACCATTCATTTAACACTTACGAAATCTTGTTTTCAAAAATCAAAAACACACACACATACTCATACATACATACCTACGGACACAACACACACATATACACACACTCATTTTAAAACCCATTTTCGTTTCAAAAACATTCCTCTTTCGGTTTTGGATTTGGTGAACAACACTTCAAGAACACCATCTTGAACACTTTTAAATCATAAAAATCAAAATGAAAAGTGTTCCTACCTTAGATGAACACTAGATAAGATGAAGAGAATGGATTTTAGCCTTAAACACCTCTTTAACACACACTCTTGCTTCCAAGGCCACCAAATACTCAAGTCTTTGCAACAAGATGCAAGAAATGATTGTGGAGAGTGTGTGAGAGGGTTTGGCTGAATTTTTGAGAGTGTGGGAGATGATTTTCGGATTTGAAGAAGAAAGAGGGAGAAAAGGAGTGTTGTGTTGGTTAATGGGTAGTGTGTAAAGGTGGAGGAGGAGGTTGAGTGTAGTAAATGGTGTTGGGAAAGTGTGTAGGGAATATTTAAGAGATTTGTGTGGGATTTTGTGGGGATTTATGGCCTAGGGCCGAATTTTATTAAAAAAAAAAAGAAATTTTTGTAACATTTTAATTAAACACATTACACACTTAAATTTTGTATAAAATTTCAAGTCTTGTAACTTTTAACACCATATTTGACATAATACTTCCAATATTATTATTTTACACTTAAAATAGTAAAAATATAAAAATAAATATTTTAATGTGTTCCGGATAGTGTACTGGTAGTAAAACCGGGCAAAAACTGAAACACACGCGATAACCGGAAAGACATCGGATAAAATACATCGTTTTTAGTTTTTATTATATTTTCACTTATACACACCCAAAATATATTATTTGATGCTATTTCGAGCATTATATCAGTTATTGGACTGTTAAAATTTATCAGGCAGTCACCAACGTTCATTACCGGGTATTTAACCGCTACGCGATTAAGCAATTTCAAAAATAACAAATTGCAAAACAATGCACAAAAATGGGCTTGTCTAACTTTAATAACACATTAATTATCATAATTAAATCAAATGACGCATCACAAAATAATAAGCACGTTTTAAGCTAGTACGAATATTGACTGAAATTTGCCGGGTGTCACAAGCACGTAAGTATGACGTAGGACGCCTTAAAGCTGCAAACAACACCTTACAACACCGTATGAAACCATAAAACTCCATAATAAACCTAATGAAATTGTCCAAGTCCTTTCAAGATCGTACGATAACATCAGGACTTGTTACGACACTGTATGCGACATTAGCAACATGAAAATCAATTTATAATAATGTAGGACGCGTTACAACTTCTAAGAACACCTTACATCACCGTTCGAAAGATTAAAACTCCATAATAAACCTAATGAATTCCTCTGAGTCATTTAATCATCGTACAACAACTTAGAATATCTTACGACTCTGTATGCCACATTAGCACCTTGAAAAGCATGTTACTATAATGTACGATACTCACAACTAGTAACAACACCTTACAATACCGTAAGTAAACATTAAAATCCATAATAAACCTAATGAATTCGTCCGAGTCTTTTGAAGATCGTATTACAAGTTAGGAAATCTTTAGACTCTATTTGACATATTAGCACGTTGAAAAGCACGTAAGTATGACGTAGGACGCCTTAAAGCTGCAAACAACACCTTACAACACCGTATGAAACCATAAAACTCCATAATAAACCTAATGAAATTGTCCAAGTCCTTTCAAGATCGTACGATAACATCAGGACTTGTTACGACACTGTATGCGACATTAGCAACATGAAAAGCAATTTTTAATAATGTAGGACGCGTTACAACTTCTAAGAACACCTTACATCACCGTTCGAAAGATTAAAACTCCATAATAAACCTAATGAATTCCTCCGAGTCATTTAATCATCGTACGACAACTTAGAATATCTTACGACTCTGTATGCCACATTAGCACATTGAAAAGCATGTTACTATAATGTATGATACTCACAACTCGTAACAACACCTTACAATACCGTAAGTAAACATTAAAATCCATAATAAACCTAATGAATTCGTCCGAGTCTTTTGAACATCGTATTACAAGTTAGGACATCTTTAGACTCTATATTACATATTAGCACGTTGAAAAGCACGTAAGTATGACGTAGGACGCCTTAAAGCTGCAAACAACACCTTACAACACCGTATGAAACCATAAAACTCCATAATAAACCTAATGAAATTGTCCAAGTCCTTTCAAGATCGTACGATAACATCAGGACTTATTACGACACTGTATGCGACATTAGCAACATGAAAAGCAATTTATAATAATGTAGGACGCGTTACAACTTCTAAGAACACCTTACATCACAGTTCGAAAGATTAAAACTCCATAATAAACCTAATGAATTCCTCCGAGTCATTTAATCATCGTACGACAACTTTGAATATCTTACGACTCTGTATGCCACATTAGCACCTTGAAAAGCATGTTACTATAATGTACGATACTCACAACTCGTAACAACACCTTACAATACCGTAAGTAAACATTAAAATCCATAATAAACCTAATGAATTCGTCCGAGTCTTTTGAAGATCGTATTACAAGTTAGGAAATCTTTAGACTCTATTTGACATATTAGCACGTTGAAAAGCACGTAAGTATGACGTAGGACGCCTTAAAGCTGCAAACAACACCTTACAACACCGTATGAAACATTAAAACTCCATAATAGATCTAATGAAATTGTCCAAGTCCTTTCAAGATCGTACGATAACATCAGGACTTGTTACGACACTCTATGCGACATTAGCAACATGAAAAGCAATTTATAATAATGTAGGACGCGTTACAACTTCTAAGAACACCTTACATCACCATTCGAAAAAGTAAAACTGCAAAACAAACCTAATGAATTCCTCCGAGTCATTTAATCGTCGTGCGACAAGTTAGAATATCTTACGACTCTATATGCCACATTAGCAACTTGAAAAGCATGTTACTATAATTTACGACACCTCACAACTCCTAACAACACCTTACAGTACCGTAAGTAAACATAAAATCCATAATAAACCTAATGAATTCGTCCGAGTCCTTTGAACATCGTATTACAAGTTAGGTCATCTTAAGAATCTGTATGACATATTAGCACGTTGAAAAGCACGTAAGTATGACGTAGGACGCCTTAAAGCTGCAAACGACACCTTACAACACCGTATGAAACCATAAAACTCCATAATAAACCTAATGAAATTGTCCAAGTCCTTTCAAGATCGTACGATAACATCAGGACTTGTTACGACACTGTATGCGACATTAGCAACATGAAAAGCAATTTATAATAATGTAGGACGCGTTACAACTCCTAAGAACACCTTACATCACCGTTCGAAAGATTAAAACTCCATAATAAACCTAATGAATTCCTCCGAGTCATTTAATCATCGTACGACAACTTAGAATATCTTACGACTCTGTATGCCACATTAGCACCTTGAAAAGCATGTTACTATAATGTACGATACTCACAACTCGTAACAACACCTTACAATACCGTAAGTAAACATTAAAATCCATAATAAACCTAATGAATTCGTCCGAGTCCTTTGAACATCGTATTACAAGTTAGGTCATCTTAAGAATCTGTATGACATATTAGCACGTTGAAAAGCACGTAAGTATGACGTAGGACGCCTTAAAGCTGCAAACAACACCTTACAACACCGTACGAAACCATAAAACTCCATAATAAACCTAATGAAATTGTCCAAGTCCTTTCAAGATCGTACGATAACATCAGGACTTGTTACGACACTGTATGCGACATTAGCAACATGAAAAGCAATTTATAATAATGTAGGACGCGTTACAACTCCTAAGAACACCTTACATCACCGTTCGAAAGATTAAAACTCCATAATAAACCTAATGAATTCCTCCGAGTCATTTAATCATCGTACGACAACTTAGAATATCTTACGACTCTGTATGCCACATTAGCACCTTGAAAAGCATGTTACTATAATGTACGATACTCACAACTCGTAACAACACCTTACAATACCGTAAGTAAACATTAAAATCCATAATAAACCTAATGAATTCGTCCGAGTCTTTTGAACATCGTATTACAAGTTAGGACATCTTTAGACTCTATATGACATATTAGCACGTTGAAAAGCACGTAAGTATGACGTAGGACGCCTTAAAGCTGCAAACAACACCTTACAACACCGTATGAAACATTAAAACTCCATAATAAACCTAATGAAATTGTCCAAGTCCTTTCAAGATCGTACGATAACATCAGGACTTGTTACGACACTGTATGCGACATTAGCAACATGAAAATCAATTTATAATAATGTAGGACGCGTTACAACTTCTAAGAACACCTTACATCACCGTTTGAAAGATTAAAACTCCATAATAAACCTAATGAATTCCTCCGAGTCATTTAATCATCGTACGACAACTTAGAATATCTTACGACTCTGTATGCCACATTAGCACCTTGAAAAGCATGTTACTATAATGTACGATACTCACAACTCGTAACAACACCTTACAATACCGTAAGTAAACATTAAAATCCATAATAAACCTAATGAATTCGTCCGAGTCTTTTGAACATCGTATTACAAGTTAGGACATCTTTAGACTCTATATGACATATTAGCACGTTGAAAAGCACGTAAGTATGACGTAGGACGCCTTAAAGCTGCAAACAACACCTTACAACACCGTATGAAACATTAAAACTCCATAATAAACCTAATGAAATTGTCCAAGTCCTTTCAAGATCGTACGATAACATCAGGACTTGTTACGACACTGTATGCGACATTAGCAACATGAAAATCAATTTATAATAATGTAGGACGCGTTACAACTTCTAAGAACACCTTACATCACCGTTTGAAAGATTAAAACTCCATAATAAACCTAATGAATTCCTCCGAGTCATTTAATCATCGTACGACAACTTAGAATATCTTACGACTCTGTATGCCACATTAGCACCTTGAAAAGCATGTTACTATAATGTACGATACTCACAACTCGTAACAACACCTTACAATACCGTAAGTAAACATTAAAATCCATAATAAACCTAATGAATTCGTCCGAGTCTTTTGAACATCGTATTACAAGTTAGGACATCTTTAGACTCTATATGACATATTCGCACGTTGAAAAGCACGTAAGTATGACGTAGGACACCTTAAAGCTGCAAACAACACCTTACAACACCGTATGAAACATTAAAACTCCATAATAAACCTAATGAAATTGTCCAAGTCCTTTCAAGATCGTACGATAACATCAGGACTTGTTACGACACTGTATGCGACATTAGCAACATGAAAATCAATTTATAATAATGTAGGACGCGTTACAACTTCTAAGAACACCTTACATCACCGTTCGAAAGATTAAAACTCCATAATAAACCTAATGAATTCCTCTAAGTCATTTAATCATTGTACGACAACTTAGAATATCTTACGACTCTGTATGCCACATTAGCACATTGAAAAGCATGTTACTATAATGTATGGTACTCACAACTCGTAACAACACCTTACAATACCGTAAGTAAACATTAAAATCCATAATAAACCTAATGAATTCGTCCGAGTCTTTTGAACATCGTATTACAAGTTAGGACATCTTTAGACTCTATATGACATATTAGCACGTTGAAAAGCACGTAAGTATGACGTAGGACGCCTTAAAGCTGCAAACAACACCTTACAACACCGTATGAAACCATAAAACTCCATAATAAACCTAATGAAATTGTCCAAGTCCTTTCAAGATCGTACGATAACATCAGGACTTATTACGACATTGTATGCGACATTAGCAACATGAAGAGCAATTTATAATAATGTAGGACGCGTTACAACTTCTAAGAACACCTTACATCACAGTTCGAAAGATTAAAACTCCATAATAAACCTAATGAATTCCTCCGAGTCATTTAATCATCGTACGACAACTTAGAATATCTTACGACTCTGTATGCCACATTAGCACCTTGAAAAGCATGTTACTATAATGTACGATACTCACAACTCGTAACAACACCTTACAATACCGTAAGTAAACATTAAAATCCATAATAAACCTAATGAATTCGTCCGAGTCTTTTGAACATCGTATTACAAGTTAGGACATCTTTAGACTCTATATGACATATTAGCACGTTGAAAAGCACGTAAGTATGACGTAGGACGCCTTAAAGCTGCAAACAACACCTTACAACACCGTATGAAACCATAAAACTCCATAATAAACCTAATGAAATTGTCCAAGTCCTTTCAAGATCGTACGATAACATCAGGACTTATTACGACATTGTATGCGACATTAGCAACATGAAGAGCAATTTATAATAATGTAGGACGCGTTACAACTTCTAAGAACACCTTACATCACAGTTCGAAAGATTAAAACTCCATAATAAACCTAATGAATTCCTCCGAGTCATTTAATCATCGTACGACAACTTAGAATATCTTACGACTCTCTATGCCACATTAGCACCTTGAAAAGCATGTTACTATAATGTACGATACTCACAACTCGTAACAACACCTTACAATACCGTAAGTAAACATTAAAATCCATAATAAACCTAATGAATTCGTCCGAGTCTTTTGAACATCGTATTACAAGTTAGGACATCTTTAGACTCTATATGACATATTAGCACGTTGAAAAGCACGTAAGTATGACGTAGGACGCCTTAAAGCTGCAAACAACACCTTACAACACCGTATGAAACCATAAAACTCCATAATAAACCTAATGAAATTGTCCAAGTCCTTTCAAGATCGTACGATAACATCAGGACTTATTACGACATTGTATGCGACATTAGCAACATGAAGAGCAATTTATAATAATGTAGGACGCGTTACAACTTCTAAGAACACCTTACATCACAGTTCGAAAGATTAAAACTCCATAATAAACCTAATGAATTCCTCCGAGTCATTTAATCATCGTACGACAACTTAGAATATCTTACGACTCTGTATGCCACATTAGCACCTTGAAAAGCATGTTACTATAATGTACGATACTCACAACTCGTAACAACACCTTACAATACCGTAAGTAAACATTAAAATCCATAATAAACCTAATGAATTCGTCCGAGTCTTTTGAACATCGTATTACAAGTTAGGAAATCTTTAGACTCTATTTGACATATTAGCAAGTTGAAAAGCACGTAAGTATGACGTAGGACGCCTTAAAGCTACAAACAACACCTTACAACACCGTATGAAACCATAAAACTCCATAATAAACCTAATGAAATTGTCCAAGTCCTTTCAAGATCGTACGATAACATCAGGACTTGTTACGACACTAGATGCGACATTAGCAACATGAAAAGCAATTTATAATAATGTAGGACGCGTTACAACTTCTAAGAACACCTTACATCAAAGTTCGAAAGACTAAAACTCCATAATAAACCTAATGAATTCCTCCGAGTCATTTAATCATCGTACGACAACTTAGAATATCTTACGACTCTGTATGCCACATTAGCACCTTGAAAAGCATGTTACTATAATGTACGATACTCACAACTCGTAACAACACCTTACAATACCGTAAGTAAACATTAAAATCCATAATAAACCTAATGAATTCGTCCGAGTCTTTTGAAGATCGTATTACAAGTTAGGAAATCTTTAGACTCTATTTGACATATTAGCACGTTGAAAAGCACGTAAGTATGACGTAGGACTCCTTAAAGCTGCAAACAACACCTTACAACACCGTATGAAACCATAAAACTCCATAATAAACCTAATGAAATTGTCCATGTCCTTTCAAGATCGTACGATAACATCAGGACTTGTTACGACACTGTATGCGACATTAGCAACATGAAAAGCAATTTATAATAATGTAGGACGCGTTACAACTCGCGTTACAACTTCTAAGAACACCTTACATCACAGTTCGAAAGATTAAAACTCCATAATAAACCTAATGAATTCCTCCGAGTCATTTAATCATCGTACGACAACTTAGAATATCTTACGACTCTGTATGCCACATTAGCACCTTGAAAAGCATGTTACTATAATGTACGATACTCACAACTAGTAACAACACCTTACAATACCGTAAGTAAACATTAAAATCCATAATAAACCTAATGAATTCGTGATAGGTTCAATTGGATCGTTAATATCACTCAAATGATCAGAATAAAGCGTACAAACAATCGATTCAATCACAAACACAATTCATACTAATAATTCTCTTTGTATATTGATGATCAAAGCAATTCGTAGTACAAGGTGCAGGAGAAACAAAATCACACACAGTTAATTCTCTCTCTAACAGTGTAAAAGTGATCTAGCCTCTCTCCTCACACACACACACTACATGCTTATAGCAACAAAATACAAGTTTAAGGAATATAACAAAATAGACCCTAAACTATTTACAAACATGTAAACAATAAACAAAATACAAAGTAAATCTTAACAAGGAAATAGCCCTAACAGTACTCCCCCTAAGATATATCTTTGGATCTTCAGCAAAATCTTCAATCTTTTTCATCTTTGATCAGCATCAATCTTTTTCTATCATTCTTCTGGTTCATCTTTGACATTCAGCAACTCTCGTCCTTTATACTCTTCTTGTTCCTTCAAAGCTTCTTCAATACAGGACTTGAACTTTTCAGCAATCTTGGCTTGTCGAGGCTTGGATTCATTCGTCAGAATTGGTAAAGCATTCATACGTCTGAGTGAATCCAGATTCAAACCTGCAAAGTCAATATTAGCATAAAACTCAAATGGCATCTCCTGGCCTTTGACTTTCACCTCCAAGGTTCCTTTCCTCGATATCCTCATGTACTCTATCTCTGGTAAATCCACTCTCACGAGATTAGAGTTCAGCAATGCTTTCCTCACCCGAATCTTTTCAGTTGCTGCTGCTATCACTTCAATCATTACAACAAATAACTTTCGATCAGCTTCAGCAAGCGCATCCCTACACTTTTCCATTCTGTAGCTTCTCAAAAATTCTATATAAGACGGATGTAACAGCTTCAACTCAAAACTACTGAAAAGAGTAATCATATCCTTGTCCCAATCCTCCAAATTTCGAACAAGCTTCAGTTCAAACGTTTCTTGATTATAGAACACTCTGAGTATTGGCTTCGTCATTTGTGAACCATCTATCACCTTCAATCCAGGATCTGTCACCTTGTCAAAATATTCGTCCGAAAATTCCTCAAGGTACATATCTTCAGTCACAACCAATCTTTTCTTCTTTCTTTCTTTCTTAGCTTGCACATACGCAGAATCTTCTTGCTGACCTCTAAAATCCAGAAACTTTGGTGATCTACCAATCCCAGCATCAAGAAGCATTACACACTTATCACCACGCTCAGCACGCGTGTGATTTATCAACCTTAATTTGTGTAACTCCTTTAAATCCTGAACCTCCAGTTTAAAAATACTTGAGTAGTAATGGTATACATCACACAAACCATTTACTCTCTTTATCATAAACGCATCAAAGACTTCATCATATTTCCATGCGATTATCTTCACCTTCTTATTTTTCTCTGGCACAATCATAGAGTCGAGCAACTCAGCAATCGACTGACCTTTACTTAGCAGTGACCTCACCACGTCACCTGTTGTTGCTGACTTATGCCAAGTCTCACGCACCTCTATTGGAATGTTGTAAGATTTGACTTCGCTGGGAAACATATCCATTAATTCGTGCCTCTTTTTGTGAGCATCTTCAGGTAATGCCATCACAGGAATCTCCTTCGGTCCAAGCACCTTGAATCTTTTTGTCAACTCGAAGTATTGTGGATTGTTATAGTCCAAATAGAACATTCTGTTGTACATTTTCTCTGTCTTCATAAAACTCACCACAATCTTCCTTAGCGACTCAGACTTCAACCTCTGCAAAGTCTTGTAAGGATAGTTTCTCGAACTTAGCCAACTACGCATGTTTGAAGCAGTCATCTCATCTGGGTTTTGATGATAAAGCTCAGTCGGAGGTAAGTCTTCGATATTCAAGCTCTCTTGCATCGGAGTCCATTCACCCATCTCTATTACAAACTCTTTCTGATCAGCTTCGGCTTTATCTTGAGCAATCATGCACTTCTCATACTCTTCATTTATCTCACTTACCGTCAAACCATTCAAAAACACCGAGTTGTACTTCATTTTCTCAAGGTATGCAAACCTTTGATCCAAATCATCTGGTAACTCTTCAGCAACATTTTGTACTGGCTCAGCTTCATCTTCAGACTCAGTCCAATCAATATCATCTAAATCATCCAACGCTTCTATCATAGGTGCATCATCAGCTTGAACCGGCTCAGACTGACTAGCAACTTCAGATACTATTGTAGGCGCACTTTCAACTTCAACAGCTTCAGATTGAATCGGCTCAATCTGAACTGTGTCTTCAGAGCCAACTTCTTTCTCACTATCAGTCACTGCAAATACCTCGGTTTCAGCTACAGAATCAGATTGAATCGGCTCAATCTGAACTGTTTTGGCAGTTTCAGTTTCAGTCACCTCCTTATCAGTTTTCTCAGACTCATCTACAGCAACAGATTGAATCGGCTCAATCTGCACTGTTTCATCAATTTTCGCCCTTTTTGAACTTTCTTCATCACCAAAAATTTCAGGTATCGCATCTATCTTCCTCTTTCCCTCAGCTTTGTCCATATTGACAGTTTCAGCAGCAGCTTCATCGGGAATGATAATTGGTGATTCTACCAAAATACCAGCATTTGAAGTACCTCGAGCTCTAGTCAGATAAACCTTTGGCACATGCGTTTCAGTCACTTCTATTACCTCTTCAGAAAAATCTTTATCTGAAGATGAGCCATCTTTCTTCGGTTTAGTTTCCTCCAACTCTTTTTCTAACATTTCTTTCTCTGCCTCCAACGTATTGCATTCAGCTTTCAAATCAGTATAATCATACTTTAAATTCTCATATTCCTCCTTCAACTTTTCATAATCATCCCTTAACTTCACATGTTCATCAACTAACTTCACATGATCCTCATCCAATTTCTTGAAGATTTTCAGATTTTGATTATGAATATCCCAATATTCATCAAATCTTTTCTTCTTCCTCTCATTCGATGCCTTCAACAATTCATTGGCTTCCATCAACTTTGCCACCATATCCTCTAACTCAGCTATTCTTTTCTCATTCTCTGTTTGATCAACACTTGGCACAACATTTGGTGAAGACTCCAAATCTTGTCCAATGTTTTCAGCAAATGGGGATGATGTGGTAGGAATATCAACAGTACAAGGAACAGTAGCACCAGCATCAGCTTCCTCAACTATCTGTGCCATAGTTTCAGCTTCGGCCACTACCTCCTGTGCAATCTGAACTATATCAATCTCTTCAGTTTCTACCACTGGCTTTGATCTCTTTCTTCGAACATACTGAATAGATACATCTTTTGGGACTTCAAAAACAACTTCTTCAACCACAGAAGCAACCTCAGCAGGTTCTTCTATCTCAACATTCTCAGTTTTCTCTATCTCAGTCTCCATTGGTTCAACCTCCTCTGAATTAGATTCAGATTCAGCATCATCACCACCATCATCATGTTCATCATTACCATCACTATCTTCATTATTGTCACCATCATCAATCTCATCATCTTGATCATCATTACTTTCATCAATCTCTCTATCAACAATATCCATTGGATTAACAATCTCTCCATTCGAAATATGATGATAGACAACCTCTACATCTTCTTCATTGTTGACTATATCTCTCATATAGTCAAACAATTCTACATCAGGCACATTCCCGATACTCATCTTTCGGTAAGATAGATCGTTCATGTCCTCAGTATATAAAATACCTCCTGAATAGCCTTCAACTCTGATGACAGGATATGCAACATTGATCATCAGTTGTAAGAACCTCGGGTACATGAGGAACTTAAACCTTTTGCCCTTGACCAAGTTGAATACAAACCCATTCATTATCCATCTTGAAAAGTTGAATGGTTTGTTCTCTGCTATAGCGACAATTGGTGAAGCAATATCTGACGGAAAGTTGTCAAACCCTGCACTCCTCCTGGACATGCATTGTTGCACAACATAACATAGCAGTTTGTATTTTTTTCCCAACTTAGCCCGATAAAACTGTGACTTTGGAAACACAGGTGGATGACCCATGTTAACAAAACACGTTTTACATTCTTCCATGGTCAGCTCAGCATTCATTCCAATCTCATCTTCATCAATCCTAAGCGCCTGTCTAATTGATTCTTCAGAAACTGTCAGTACCATATCTTCAGTTATGTAGCCTCGAACAACAGTAACCCCATTCTCTTCTCTAACCACCTCAGCTGTCCTCCAAAATCTCTTAATCAGCCTTGCATATATGACCGGTTTGGCACATATAGCATATACATACTTAGTTCTCTTCAAAAACTTGATCATATCCCTGTAACCATCTGTTTCAGGAAGTGATTCATCCAAACATGCTACTAAGTTGTGTTTAGGCTCAAACTTGAGATTCTCCATCTGTTAAAACACAAACAAACACAAAACAAGACAAATGTGTTAGATTCTTCATTAAAACATATCAAAATTTCATAAGTGTTTGAATAAAAGTTAGAAATCAAATCATTCATATAGTCATTTTAACCCTAAATTGAACTAACAAATTGATTTTCATCACTTTGATTAACACAATTTTGAATTTTAATGATTTATACAACATTTTTCATTTTAACAGTTAATCACTTAAGGCAAAATTTTGACATTTGTATGATGAAGTTGTTTAACATGTTTTAGTTCAGTTTTATCATGCATTTGTCACTTTAAAACAGATATTTTATCATTTTGATGTTTTAACTTTTAAGAGCTTCAGAGTTCATCAATGGCGATTTTAACAGTTGTCATAATTTTCACTGATTCAGTTGATTTTAAGGTGTTTTGATGCAAATGAGTGATTGAATGATGATAATCGAGTGTTTTTACACCTAAATCAACATTCGATTTTGGTTTTAACACACAAATTCGAAGTGTCGATTCAATGCCCAAAAACACTGTTCATCATCGTTTTTCTTTTTAACAGTTGATTTGCAGGTTTATTTAGGTCAAAAACACTTAATCACTACCTTATTCAATCGATTAACCTTGTTACAGAGCAAACGATTGAATATGATAATACGGCGATTTTTCGTTCAGAGTATTTGTGTGAAAGTGAATGTGTGAAATGATAAGTGTTTGTGAAGAGGCGGTATTTTTTATCGTCAAAAATTTTAGGTCAAACTTTAAGTGCCGGGTCAACAAAAGGGACGGGCAAGCTTAAAAAGCCCAACAAGCCTTGCCGGGTCAAGTACTGTAGTGACGGGTCATGTACTGTAGTGACGGGTCATTTACTGTAGTGACGGGTCAAGTACATACAACAAGTCACAAACATGTGAAAAACACTTGACGGGTCAAGTACTGTAGAGACGGGTAAGTCACTGTAGTGACGGGTAAAGGTTAGGAACAACTACACCTGATGGGTTTTATTCATCACCCGGCAGAATAGTTATCTTCAACATCACCCGGCAATATTTCTTCATCACCCGGCAACACAGTTGCTTTCCTTCTTCATCCGGCTTGCTTTTCTTCTTTACACGGCAACCTTCTTCACAAGGCAACTTTCTTCACACGCCAACCTTCTTCATTACCCGGCAACACAGTGTCATACCTTTACACGGCAATAAGATTTCTCTTTTACCCGGCTGTATAGTAAACACTTGTCACCCGGCAAGATAACTATGACCTTCACCCGGCTGTATTTGACATGATCATTGCCCGGCTGTACAGTAGTCATAATATCTTCACCTTTTCCTCAATCACCCGGCATGTATCAGACTTACAACATTACCCGGCTAAACAGTTCTTTACCCGGCTGAATAGTTGCATCTGATATCTTTGCCCGGCAATAACACTTGCGATTTTTCTTCAATTTTCTCGTCTGTTGACTTTTTCAACGGCATTTATTGCACCTGCAAACATTCTCCGACATATTAATTAGACGAGATATCCTTAAAAAGAATGTTTGTCATATTAATTATCAAACAACATTAAACATTGCAACAAATTTAATTCCAATTAAATTCATTTTTCTTTTCTTTTTCAAAAATGTTTTTTTTTGCACAACCAATTTTTCTATATCCCGAAGCAATTTCTTAAAAAACAAATTACAAGACCTTGGGTTTGTTTTTAACACATCCAATACCTTTGCTTTTCATACCACATAACCTTGTTCATTCAAAACACACTTATTCAAAAACAAATATTTTTGGATTTTTGTAGATATTTTTCTTCAATTTATTCTCCCCCTAAACTTGAAATTTCTTGAAATTTTTAAGTTTAACAAGGATGTTGATGTGTCAATAATGATTCCATATGCCTGCACATACAAAGCACACACATTAAAATAAAGACATATGCAATGCAATGAATCATAATATCGCAGTGAGATCATACCACACATTATCTGAACATGTTTTGCAAGTTTTGAATAGACATTTGACTTATGCTTGATTGAGTGATGATATGAAAACATACCAATTAGCTCGAGTTGACACACTTACTTTTTCAGTATCATGATGATATTTAATGTTCGATTAGAATGACTTATGTGACCCACATGTATACATATGTCAACATATTTCCTTATCAAACACTACCTGAATGCATATTGCACAAAACCTGGTCACTTACAGTCATACACAGCGTGGAATATGGGTTCTATTCGGATTTGGTCCACTTTGGGACTTCTTTTTAATTCCATCTTTGGGAATTTTTCATTCCTATCGTTCCCCTTGGGAATCTTTTGAATTCCATTTTGGAATTTTTGTTTGGTGTTGGTCCACATTTGGGACTCTTTTTGTTCCATTTTAGCATCTTGAAGCTCAAAAGAGACTTCGTGTGAGACTTCAGGTCTGTGGGTACCACAACAAAGAAGCTCACGATGCGGTTCATCACACTGAGAAGACTACATCGTTACCCGATCATGCACAACTATCATCACAAGCAATGTATCAAAAGATATATATCTAGACATGTATAACAATGGAACTTAACACAAAGATCATTAAGTTTATGTTTGTCAACAATCAACTTACTTGTTCAGTCTAATTGTCTGAGCTGTCTAGCACATCAACTAACATTCATCAGTCTTTATTTAAAAATGATGTACAAATAATGTCTAGTGTAACTATCATTTCTCACTTTTTGCAATATAGATTCTTATGACATGATATTTTCTTTTCTTTTTGCTTTTATATTTTGTTTTTGCTTTTCTATTTTTCTTTTTCACGCAAGCACACACAATGCAAAACATAAAGTAAAAGACACAGGAATCAAAATATAACATCAACTTATTATTTTTGGCTTTTATATTTTTCTGATTTTTGTTTTGTTTTTGAAAAATAGAATCAATCATGATTGATTAATCCTATGGATTGAATTAAGAATTCAAACCGGCCTGACAAAAAAGATTTTGTGAAAAGATCTGCCAGTTGTTTGTCGGTATGAACCTTAATCATAATTATTAAACCCTTTTCAGAGTTGTCTCTTAAAAAATGATATCTAATTTCGATGTGTTTGGTTTTAGAATGTTGAACAGGATTAGCAGTTATGAACATAGCAGCAGTATTGTCTATGTAAATAGGAGTTTTTAGAAAGTTAAACCCGTAGTCCAGCAACTGATTTTGTAACCATAAAACCTGAGAACATCCTGCAGATGCAGCGATATACTCTGCTTCAGCTGTGGATACAGAAACATTGGTCTGCTTCTTGCATTGCCAAGAGACAAGCCTTGGACCCAGAAATTGACAGCCACCAGTTGTCGATTTCCTGTCAAGAGCACAACCACCAAAATCACTGTCAGAATAGCTATATAATTCAAAATTTCCGTCGTAAGGATACCATAACCCAAGATTTGGTTTCCCTTTAAGATATCTTAATATACGCTTCACAGCAACAAGATGCGACTCTTTCGGATCTGACTGGTATCTGGCACATACACACACAGCGTACATGATGTCTGGTCTTGATGCAGTAAGATACATCAGAGAACCAATCATTGATCTGTATAGTGTTTGATCAACTGCTTTGCCCTTTGGATCCGGTTGAATCTTGCAATTCACATCAGATGGAGTTCGAATTGTTTGACAATCTTGCATCTTGAACTTCTTCAACAATTTCTCAACAAATTTTGATTGATTGATGAAAATTCCGTCAGCAGAGTGTTTCACTTGTAATCCAAGAAAGAAGTTAATCTCCCCCATAGAACTCATCTGGAATCTAGACTTCATGATTTCTTCAAATTCTTTGCACATTGACGCACTGGTTGATCCGAAGATAATATCGTCCACATAAACTTGAACACACAATAAGTCGTCATTCTCCCTCTTCATAAAAAAAGTTGGATCAATCTGTCCTCTTGTGAATCCATGTTCTAGTAAATGCTTGGATAATGTTTCATACCAGATTCTTGGAGCTTGGTGTAGACCATATAGAGCTTTACTCAACTTGTATACACGATGAGGATAGTCAGGATCTTCGAAACCCGGAGGTTGTCTGACATATACGTCATCTGTAATTGGTCCATACAAGAAAGCACCTTTAACGTCCATTTGGAATACTTTAAACTTCATGAAGGATGCATATGCAAGAAAAACGCGTATGGCTTCAAGTCTTGCGACCGGAGCAAACACTTCTTCGTAATCAATGCCTTCTTCCTGAGTGTATCCCTGTGCAATGAGTCTTGCTTTGTTTCTCACTACAATGCCACGTTCGTCTGGCTTGTTTTTGTACAACCATCTTGTACCAATTGCGTTCTCTCCTTCAGGTAAGTCCACAAGTTTCCAAACGTCCTGTTTGCGAAACTGGAGTAATTCCTCCTGCATGGCCTCAATCCAATTGTTATCTTTCAGCGCTTCTGAAATATTCTTTGGCACCACTTGAGATAGAAAACACGAATAAAGACAAACATTCGCTTGCTCAGTCTGACTTCTTGTAGTTCTCTGATTCAACGGCCCAATAATCTGAGAGACAGGATGTTTCTTGTGAATTCGATGAATTGGTATGTCACCTCCTTGCACTTGAGTCTCTAGATTAGAAGTATTCAGATTTGGTAGATCTTGTAGTATGGTCGAAGTATGCGGTGTGAAATTCGGGACTTGATCCGGTGAATTGATGAAGTAATCAAAAGATTCTGGAATAACTTCAGCATTCGGATCTGATGATGGTTGAGTCTGAACAGATCCACCATCATTAGGAGAAATCACATCTTCTTCATGATTGTTCGATTCTTGATCTTCATGCGAACCAGAAGGACCCGGATCTTGACTGGATTTGACATGATCAGGAATGTGAAAAGACATAAATGGATATTCAGAGTTGAGATTTCCATCTTCGTCATTATCAGAATCGTCACTAAAGCATCCTAAGTCGCCTGATTCCTTCCTTGCGTTTCCTGAAAAATCAAATAAGTTAGAATTGAAGGATTTCGATAATGAATCTAAATCAAATAACCATTCGGGACCATGAGCCACTAAATGAAACGAATTTTCTAAAAACTTGACGTTGATGGTTTCAATAACAGTATTTGTTTTGCTATTAAAAACTCGATAAGCTTTAGAAACAGACGAATAACCTAGGAAAAATCCATCGTCAGATTTTGACTCAAACTTCCCGAGATGATCATTCAGATTTAAAATCGATACCGGACAACCAAATGCTTTCAAGTAAGAAATATTTGGTTTCCTTCCAAACAACAACTCATAAGAAGTTTTCTTTTTATCTTGCACTAATAATGTTCTATTTTGTACAAAACACGCAGTAGCAATAGCTTCGTCCCAAAAAGTAATCGGGATTTTGGCATCTGCGAGCATGGATCTTGCTGCTTCAATTAGTGTCCGGTTTTTCCGTTCCGCAACCCCGTTTTGTTGAGGTGTTCTTGGCGCACTAAATTGTCTGGCAATCCCCTTTTCTGCACAAAATAAATCAACATTAGCATTCTTAAATTCAGTACCATTATCACTTCTTAAAATTTTAACTTTGCATTCCAATTGGTTTTCAACTTTGATGATAAATTCTTTTAATAATTCAGCTGTTTCAGATTTTGCATGCAAAAAATAAACCCACGAAAATCTAGTAAAGTCATCTATGATAACTAAACAATATGATTTTCTCCCGATGCTTTGAACGTTGGTCGGTCCAAAAAGATCCATATGTAGCATCTGCAAGGGTTTTGAAATGGAGTTTTCGAGCTTGGACTTAAAAGACATCCGATGCTGTTTTCCCTTCAAACACGCTGGACAAAGATCAGTTGTGGAGAATTTCTTCGATGGGATTCCCACAGCGTGATTTCCAGTTACCAAACGGTTCATGTTTCTGAAGTTGGAATGTCCCAGCCGTCTTTGCCAAAGCTGACTCTCATCATTTGAAGCATGGGCAATGAGACAGGTTGTTTCGGTTTCGGCATCAATCTGCGACATATCCAATTTGTATACATCACGATCTCTTGGAGCTTTCACCACTACCCACTCATTGTCAATCTTGAAACCTGGTTTAAGAATATAACAGAAAGAATCATCAAAAAGAGTTGAATAAGATTTATCACAGATTTGCGAGACACTTAGTAAGTTAAAGTTCAACTGTGCACAGTAGTTGACTTTATCAAAACTAATAATCCCATTCGAAACAGTTCTTTCTTCTGTGATTTTACCACCCGCATCACCTCCAAACGCTACATGAGTGCCATTCTTTTGCTTGATATCCTGAAGCAAGGCATGGTTGCCTGTCATGTGCCGGCTACACCCACTATCAACAAACCATGAGTTGATAGGTCTTCTTGGGCGTACCTGCATTCAAACATTTTCAGTTAGTTTGGTCAACCCAGGCCCACACGGTCTTGGGTTTTCCGAATCTATCTGCAATAGTAACTTGTTGATATTGAACATTTTGAAAATTTGTTTCATTTAAAAGATTTTGATGCTGATAACTATTGTTTCGCCCATTGGCATTCATTGACTGCTTTCTCCTCAAAACACTAAACCTTTCCTCTAACTTAGGATCAAGGTTATTTTCAAACTTTTGATTTCTCACCATCAAAGCTCTTGGCTTAAAATTGTTAACCTGCACACTTCTCGACAAGTTAGAAACAGAATTGTTTCGATTGAAATTTCTCAAAACCGGAGAATGACTTTGACTCATATTTTGAAAACCAAATGAATGATTTCTGTTAATGTTTGAAAACGGAGTCATTTCTCTAGTTGAGTTTGATCGAAAGAAACAATCCTTTGTGTCATGGTTTCTTCTCTCACAAATATCACAAAATTTGTTATAGTAACATTCTTCTGAAGAATGATTTCTTTTGTTACAGAAACTGCAGTACCTGTTAAAGAAACATTCAGCAGTTGCATGATTATACCTATCACAAATTTCACAATGTTTCTTGCTAATCCTAAAGAGCCGATTGTTAACTTTTGATTTTGAACCAAAACGTGATTCATTATCTTGGTTATTCGGTTTTAGATTAACTATCTTTTGTGGAGTCTTGGTTTGAGATTTTGATTGCATGGAACTTTGGTTCGATTTTAAACTATTCTGTTTGGTCACCTTTTTGTTTTCAATTCTCTTCTCATTGACAGCGGAAGACTTAGGACCTGAACCTGTTTTCAGACCAGAGTTAGATTTGATTGGAGAATTGTTTGGTTTACCATAAGATCCGTTCAAATCAAACGTTCATGCAGACACAAACTTGATGTTTTTACCTTTTGACATTTTCTTTACAGGTTTAACTTTGTCAGTTTTAACACTTTGAGCTTTGGTGTTGTCATTCGATTTTAAGACACTTTTGCCTTTTGACTGTTTCGTTTCAGATTGATTGTTCATAACTTTCGATTTCTGCTTCTTTGCAGTTGAAACTTCAGCTTTCTTCACTTCTTGCTTCTTGATCAACTGATCAGCAACTTGCGCCTTTTGTTCTTTCTTCCATTTGATGTATTCAGGATCATTGTATCCTGAAAACTCACCTTCTTCCTTGACCGTTTCTGGCTTCGGATTCAGTTCTGGATACTCAACAAGTTGAATCAGAACAGGCTCCAATTTGTTTTCGGATTTGTTGCTTGCTTCATCGTCAGCTTCAGTTGACACATCATCTTCTTCATCCAAACTTTCCATCAACACTTCAGTACCTTCAGACTCGGATTTACTTCTTTGAATTTCTTTGAATTTTCTTTCATTTTCAGGTGAATGATCAAGTTCATTAAAGTTTTCCGGTAAGGTTTGTGTGATTGAATTTGGCATTGGTTCATGAGTAAAACCCAACCCGTTTTTGGTTTTGTTACCTCTTTCTTTGATTAGTTGTTTGACCATGGTTTTACAACTTTTAACCTTTGTTAATTCAACTTGAGTGACAGCATGTGCGACTTTTTCTTGTTCAAAGTTCTTTGTCATTTCTTCAAGTTGTTTGGTTACCAATTCCAGTTCGTTCAAAGTTTTGTTCCATGATTCTTAAAGTGACAAAATCTTCTCATCAGAAATTTTATGGTCAATTTTAAGTTGTTCATGAAGTTTTTCATGTTTACTTAATTTATCACCAATTTTAAATGAATGAGTTCGATAATGTTCTACCTGTTGAATGCATTGTTCAGAACATAACCTTTCTTTCACATCTAGGGGCAATGGAACATAGTTAGGGGGTAAATCAGTATTAACCTTTGGTTGTTCAGTAGAAGATGAAGACTCATTGGATGTAGCCATTAACGCAACTTCAGATTCAGTTTCTTCAGTAGGATCAGACTTTGCACTCCAGTCATAGTCTACAGAATCATTTTTTCATCCCCTTCTTCTGACCAATCTTCTTCAATTTCACATACCAGTGCCAGATTTGATGTAAGATCAGACGTAAATTGTTCTGCATATGCGCTCCAGTCGTATCCGTCTTGTACACTTACAACCAATGCTTTAGTCTGCTCTTCTGGCTTCTTTTCATTATCCTTCAACTCAGGCATAGGAAGACTTTGGTACGGCTTTTGAAAGAAACGCTGATTTCTTTGCTGGTAACTTGAAGACTGTTGAGAACTTTGACCTTGACCTTGATTGCTTGAACTAGCTTGGTCATTGAAATTCTTTGGAGCTTTGCATTCTCTTGAGAAATGACCATACTGATTATAGTTAAAGCACCTGGCCTTAGATTTGTCAAATCCAACTGTCTTGTTAGCATGAGGTTTGTAATTTCGGTTCACATATGCATGCTTTTGAGTTCGATATGCAACCATAACCATTTGCCAATTAAGATCCATTTCTTCAACATCAACTGGATCCATTTCAAATAAGTCTTGAAGGACCACGTCCATTTGACTTAGATGACTACCTTGGTACGCTTGAAAACTTGCCATAAAAGCTGTAAAGGCAGTTTTTGTCTCGTCATCTTGAAGCAGAATATTCATTACGTCTTTCACCTTAGCTTGAACATTTGAACTCTGATTTTCTGATTGACTTTGAACTTGAGCTCTTGGTGGAGATTGAGGTTGAGAATAAGTTGGTGAATTTGGAAAGTATGTTGAATCAGTAAAGAAACTTGCACCAACAAATAAATCACCCTCATCTTCAAACTTTGTTACATCTTGTGCAAGAAAAGCGTTATCCACAGTATTGGCAGGATTTACCACATACTTATACTGAGTTTGTGAGCTTGATCTATCAGTATTTCTTGATCCTTCATCAATCTCAACTTCTTCAATTTTTCCAATAAGCAAATCAAGTTCCATTGGAAATTTCTCAGTATGTTTCAACAAGGTAACAGTTTGTTTCCATGATGATGGTAAGGCACATAATAATCGATCATTCAAATCTTGAAGTTCAGTCTTCACTCCGAGATTTGTCATCTCAGTAGTTAAGTGAACAAATCTGTTCATCATCTGGTGTACTGTCTCTCCATTAATATGTTCAAATAATTCCAATTGTCTTTTCAATTTCGACTTCTTCAGGCTTCTCAATTGTTCTCCTCCTTCACATATCGACTTCAATGCCTTGAAACATGTATAACCAGTCTGATATGCATCCAATCTAGACAAAACTTGAAGTGGCAGTCCCTTGCACATTAAAGAATAAGCCTTGCTATCATTCTTTACTTTCCTCAGATCTTCTGCTGACAAATTATCTTCTGGATAAGGTTCAGTAGAGTCTTTTGTGTAGGTACTTGCACTGTCTGGAGCAGTCTGAGTTGGAATATGAGGACCTTTCTCAATGGACTTCCACAAGTCATTGTCAATAGAACACAAGTGATGTCTCAACCTGATAGTCCAGTTCTTGAAATCTGCACGATTCAAAAGTCTAGGAACACGGTTATCAGAATCATCATTAGGAGCCATTTTTAACAATTTTTAAAGAAAATAATTTTGGTTTTTGTTAATTTTTTTTTTTTAAAAGAAATGATTAAAATACTAAAATAAAGACAAGTAATTAAAGACAAGATAAGAAACAAGTATTAAAAACAACTAAAGTGAGTCACACGGCAAAACAGTGAAAATCCTTCTTCACCCGGCTAAACAGTATCTTTGTTCTTCACCCGGCAGGAAAAAGTCTTTACACGGCTGAACAGTTACCCGGCTCAACAGTTGTAATAATTTTTGTCTTCACCCGGATGAACAGTTACCCGGCAGCAAGAAAAACTTTGACACGGCAATAGATCTTGACCCGGCAGAATCTTGACACGGTAAAGGTCTTTGTCCGGCTGAACAGTACTCGATCACACGGCAAGGTTGTTTACCTGGCAACACAGTTGATGATTACCCGGCTGTATTTTGTTTATCACCCGGCGTAACAGTGTTTTACCCGGCACAACAGTGTATCACCCGACTGAACAGTAACACTTTTTCAAGTCAAATTCTTCACCCGTCTAGCACAAATTCCCTTACACGGCAATACATGACCTAATTTCTTCTCAAATCTAAGTCCAAGGAAATTGTCTAAGTCAAAAATAATCACCCGGCAAGTTAATCTTCAACCAAGTTCTTACTGTTCATCATTTTCTCCATGAGAATTTTCTGGGTTTTGTCTAAAACTTGTCCAAATTGTCCAAAATTCATACACAAGCTGTGAAATAGTCCGATTAACAATCCCTTATATCAATCAATCCAAAACATGATCAAATCTGATGAAATTGAGCAAAAATTTGATCGAACAGTAACTTCTTCTATTCTTCTTAATTCTTCAGATCTGATGATGATCTGATAGAATCTGCACAATCGTTGTGTATAGGAGTGATTGCGATGATAAATCACAACTAAAAACAGCAACAATTCATTCAGATCATGATTTTTGAGCAATATTGATGTGTTTTGCTTAAGAACAGCGAAAAACACAATACCGAAAGCTCTGATACCAATTGATAGGTTCAATTGGATCGTTAATATCACTCAAATGATCAGAAGAAAGCGTACAAACAATCGATTCAATCACAAACACAATTCATACTAATAATTCTCTTTGTATATTGATGATCAAAGCAATTCGTAGTACAAGGTGCAGGAGAAACAAAATCACACACAGTTAATTCTCTCTCTAACAGTGTAAAAGTGATCTAGCCTCTCTCCTCACACACACACACTACATGCTTATAGCAACAAAATACAAGTTTAAGGAATATAACAAAATAGACCCTAAACTATTTACAAACATGTAAACAATAAACAAAATACAAAGTAAATCTTAACAAGGAAATAGCCCTAACAATTCGTCCGAGTCTTTTGAAGATCGTATTACAAGTTAAGAAATCCTTAGACTCTATTTGACATATTAGCACGTTGAAAAGCACGTAAGTATGACGTAGGACGCCTTAAAGCTGCAAACAACACCTTACAACACCGTATGAAACCATAAAACTCCATAATAAACCTAATGAAATTTTCCAAGTCCTTTTAAGATCGTACGATAACATCAGGACTTGTTACGACACTGTATGCGACATTAGCAACATGAAAATCAATTTATAATAATGTAGGACGCGTTACAACTTCTAAGAACACCTTACATCACCGTTCGAAAGATTAAAACTCCATAATAAACCTAATGAATTCCTTCGAGTCATTTAATCATCTTACGACAACTTAGAATATCTTACGACTCTGTATGCCACATTAGCACCTTGAAAAGCATGTTACTATAATGTACGACACCTCACAACTCCTAACAACACCTTACAATACCGTAAGTAAACATAAAATCCATACTAAACCTAATGAATTCGTCCGAGTCTTTTGAACATCGTATTACAAGTTAGGACATCTTAAGACACTATATGACATATTAACACGTTGAAAAGCACGTAAGTATGACGGAGGACGCCTTAAAGCTCCAAACAACACATTACAACACCAAACGAAACCATAAAACTCCATAATAGATCTAATGAAATTTTCCAAGTCCTTTCAAGATCGTACGATAACATCAGGACTTGTTGCGACACTGTATGCGACATTAGCAACATGAAAAGCAATTTATAATAATGTAGGACGCGTTACAACTTCTAAGAACACCTTACATCACCGTTCGAAAAATTAAAACTCCAAAACAAACCTAATGAATTCCTCCGAGTCATTTAATCATCGTACGACAACTTAGAACATCTTACGACTCTATATGCCACATTAGCAACTTGAAAAGCATGTTACTATAATTTACGACACCTCACAACTCCTAACAACACCTTACAGTACCGTAAGTAAACATAAAATCCATAATAAACCTAATGAATTCGTCCGAGTCCTTTGAACATCGTATTACAAGTTAGGTCATCTTAAGAATCTGTATGACATATTAGCACGTTGAAAAGCACGTAAGTATGACGTAGGACGCCTTAAAGCTGCAAACAACACCTTACAACACCGTACGAAACCATAAAACTCCATAATAAACCTAATGAAATTGTCCAAGTCCTTTCAAGATCGTACGATAACATCAGGACTTGTTACGACACTGTATGCGACATTAGCAACATGAAAAGCAATTTATAATAATGTAGGACGCGTTAAAACTTCTAAGAACACCTTACATCAAAGTTCGAAAGATTAAAACTCCATAATAAACCTAATGAATTCCTCCGAGTCATTTAATCATCGTACGACAACTTAGAATATCTTACGACTCTGTATGCCACATTAGCACCTTGAAAAGCATGTTACTATAATGTACGATACTCACAACTAGTAACAACACCTTACAATACCGTAAGTAAACATTAAAATCCATAATAAACCTAATGAATTCGTCCGAGTCTTTTGAAGATCGTATTACAAGTTAAGAAATCCTTAGACTCTATTTGACATATTAGCACGTTGAAAAGCACGTAAGTATGACGTAGGACGCCTTAAAGCTGCAAACAACACCTTACAACACCGTATGAAACCATAAAACTCCATAATAAACCTAATGAAATTGTCCAAGTCCTTTTAAGATCGTACGATAACATCAGGACTTGTTACGACACTGTATGCGACATTAGCAACATGAAAATCAATTTATAATAATGTAGGACGCGTTACAACTTCTAAGAACACCTTACATCACCGTTCGAAAGATTAAAACTCCATAATAAACCTAATGAATTCCTCCGAGTCATTTAATCATCGTACGACAACTTAGAATATCTTACGACTCTGTATGCCACATTAGCACCTTGAAAAGCATGTTACTATAATGTACGACACCTCACAACTCCTAACAACACCTTACAATACCGTAAGTAAACATAAAATCCATACTAAACCTAATGAATTCGTCCGAGTCTTTTGAACATCGTATTACAAGTTAGGACATCTTAAGACACTATATGACATATTAGCACGTTGAAAAGCACGTAAGTATGACGGAGGACGCCTTAAAGCTCCAAACAACACATTACAACACCATACGAAACCATAAAACTCCATAATAGATCTAATGAAATTGTCCAAGTCCTTTCAAGATCGTACGATAACATCAGGACTTGTTACGACACTGTATGCGACATTAGCAACATGAAAAGCAATTTATAATAATGTAGGACGCGTTACAACTTCTAAGAACACCTTACATCACCGTTCGAAAAATTAAAACTCCAAAACAAACCTAATGAATTCCTCCGAGTCATTTAATCATCGTACGACAACTTAGAATATCTTACGACTCTATATGCCACATTAGCAACTTGAAAAGCATGTTACTATAATTTATGACACCTCACAACTTCTAACAACACCTTACAGTACCGTAAGTAAACATAAAATCCATAATAAACCTAATGAATTCGTCCGAGTCCTTTGAACATCGTATTACAAGTTAGGTCATCTTAAGAATCTGTATGACATATTAGCACGTTGAAAAGCACGTAAGTATGACGTAGGACGCCTTAAAGCTGCAAACAACACCTTACAACACCGTACGAAACCATAAAACTCCATAATAAACCTAATGAAATTGTCCAAGTCCTTTCAAGATCGTACGATAACATCAGGACTTGTTACGACACTGTATGCGACATTAGCAACATGAAAAGCAATTTATAATAATGTAGGACGCGTTACAACTTCTAAGAACACCTTACATCAAAGTTCGAAAGATTAAAACTCCATAATAAACCTAATGAATTCCTCCGAGTCATTTAATCATCGTACGACAACTTAGAATATCTTACGACTCTGTATGCCACATTAGCACCTTGAAAAGCATGTTACTATAATGTACGATACTCACAACTAGTAACAACACCTTACAATACCGTAAGTAAACATTAAAATCCATAATAAACCTAATGAATTCGTCCGAGTCTTTTGAAGATCGTATTACAAGTTAAGAAATCCTTAGACTCTATTTGACATATTAGCACGTTGAAAAGCACGTAAGTATGACGTAGGACGCCTTAAAGCTGCAAACAACACCTTACAACACCGTATGAAACCATAAAACTCCATAATAAACCTAATGAAATTGTCCAAGTCCTTTTAAGATCGTACGATAACATCAGGACTTGTTACGACACTGTATGCGACATTAGCAACATGAAAATCAATTTATAATAATGTAGGACGCGTTACAACTTCTAAGAACACCTTACATCACCGTTCGAAAGATTAAAACTCCATAATAAACCTAATGAATTCCTCCGAGTCATTTAATCATCGTACGACAACTTAGAATATCTTACGACTCTGTATGCCACATTAGCACCTTGAAAAGCATGTTACTATAATGTACGACACCTCACAACTCCTAACAACACCTTACAATACCGTAAGTAAACATAAAATCCATACTAAACCTAATGAATTCGTCCGAGTCTTTTGAACATCGTATTACAAGTTAGGACATCTTAAGACACTATATGACATATTAGCACGTTGAAAAGCACGTAAGTATGACGGAGGACGCCTTAAAGCTCCAAACAACACATTACAACACCATACGAAACCATAAAACTCCATAATAGATCTAATGAAATTGTCCAAGTCCTTTCAAGATCGTACGATAACATCAGGACTTGTTACGACACTGTATGCGACATTAGCAACATGAAAAGCAATTTATAATAATGTAGGACGCGTTACAACTTCTAAGAACACCTTACATCACCGTTCGAAAAATTAAAACTCCAAAACAAACCTAATGAATTCCTCCGAGTCATTTAATCATCGTACGACAACTTAGAATATCTTACGACTCTATATGCCACATTAGCAACTTGAAAAGCATGTTACTATAATTTATGACACCTCACAACTCCTAACAACACCTTACAGTACCGTAAGTAAACATAAAATCCATAATAAACCTAATGAATTCGTCCGAGTCCTTTGAACATCGTATTACAAGTTGGTCATCTTAAGAATCTGTATGACATATTAGCACGTTGAAAAGCACGTAAGTATGACGTAGGACGCCTTAAAGCTGCAAACAACACCTTGCAACACCGTACGAAACCATAAAACTCCATAATAAACCTAATGAAATTGTCCAAGTCCTTTCAAGATCGTACGATAACATCAGGACTTGTTACGACACTGTATGCGACATTAGCAACATGAAAAGCAATTTATAATAATGTAGGACGCGTTACAACTTCTAAGAACACCTTACATCAAAGTTCGAAAGATTAAAACTCCATAATAAACCTAATGAATTCCTCCGAGTCATTTAATCATCGTACGACAACTTAGAATATCTTACGACTCTGTATGCCACATTAGCACCTTGAAAAGCATGTAACTATAATGTACGATACTCACAACTCGTAACAACACCTTACAATACCGTAAGTAAATATTAAAATCCATAATAAACCTAATGAATTCGTCCGAGTCTTTTGAAGATCGTATTACAAGTTAGGAAATCTTTAGACTCTATTTGACATATTAGCACGTTGAAAAGCACGTAAGTATGACGTAGGACGCCTTAAAGCTGCAAACAACACCTTACAACATCGTATGAAACCATAAAACTCCATAATAAACCTAATGAAATTGTCCAAGTCCTTTCAAGATCGTACGATAACATCAGGATTTGTTACGACACTGTATGCGTCATTAGCAACATGAAAAGCAATTTATAATAATGTAGGACGCGTTACAACTTCTAAGAACACCTTACATCACAGTTCGAAAGATTAAAACTCCATAATAAACCTAATGAATTCCTCCGAGTCATTTAATCATCGTACGACAACTTAGAATATCTTACGACTCTGTATGCCACATTAGCACCTTGAAAAGCATGTTACTATAATGTACGATACTCACAACTAGTAACAACACCTTACAATACCGTAAGTGAACATTAAAATCCATAATAAACCTAATGAATTCGTCCGAGTCTTTTGAAGATCGTATTACAAGTTAAGAAATCCTTAGACTCTATTTGACATATTAGCACGTTGAAAAGCACGTAAGTATGAAGTAGGACGCCTTAAAGCTGCAAACAACACCTTACAACACCATATGAAACCATAAAACTCCATAATAAACCTAATGAAATTGTCCAAGTCCTTTCAAGATCGTACGATAACATCAGGACTTGTTACGACACTGTATGCGACATTAGCAACATGAAAATCAATTTATAATAATGTAGGACGCGTTACAACTTCTAAGAACACCTTACATCACCGTTCGAAAGATTAAAACTCCATAATAAACCTAATGAATTCCTCCGAGTCATTTAATCATCGTACGACAACTTAGAATATCTTACGACTCTGTATGCCACATTAGCACCTTGAAAAGCATGTTACTATAATGTACGATACTCACAACTCGTAACAACACCTGTAAGTAAACTTTAAAATCCATAATAAACCTAATGAATTCGTCCGAGTCTTTTGAACATCGTATTACAAGTTAGGACATCTTTAGACTCTATATGACATATTAGCACGTTGAAAAGCACGTAAGTATGACGTAGGACGCCTTAAAGCTGCAAACAACACCTTACAACACCGTATGAAACCATAAAACTCCATAATAAACCTAATGAAATGGTCCAAGTCTTTTCAAGATCGTACGATAACATCAGGACTTGTTACGACACTATATGCGACATTAGCAACATGCAAAGCAATTTATAATAATGTAGGACGCGTTACAACTTCTAAGAACACCTTACATCACCGTTCGAAAGATTAAAACTCCATAATAAACCTAATGAATTCCTCCGAGTCATTTAATCATCGTACGACAACTTAGAATATCTTACGACTCTGTATGCCACATTAGAACCTTGAAAAGCATGTTACTATAATGTACGATACTCACAACTAGTATAAACACCTTACAATACCGTAAGTGAACATTAAAATCCATAAAAAACCTAATGAATTCGTCCGAGTCTTTTGAAGATCGTATTACAAGTTAGGAAATCTTTAGACTCTATTTGACATATTAGCACGTTGAAAAGCACGTAAGTATGACGTAGGACGCCTTAAAGCTGCAAACAACACCTTACAACACCGTATGAAACCATAAAACTCCATAATAAACCTAATGAAATTGTCCAAGTCCTTTCAAGATCGTACGATAACATCAGGACTTGTTACGACACTGTATACGACATTAGCAACATGAAAAGCAATTTTAAATAATGTAGGACGCGTTACAACTTCTAAGAACACCTTACATCACCGTTCGAAAGATTAAAACTCCATAATAAACCTAATGAATTCCTCCGAGTCATTTAATCATCGTACGACAACTTAGAATATCTTACGACTCTGTATGCCACATTTGCACCTTGAAAAGCATGTTACTATAATGTACGATACTCACAACTCGTAACAACACCTGTAAGTAAACTTTAAAATCCATAATAAACCTAATGAATTCGTCCGAGTCTTTTGAACATCGTATTACAAGTTAGGACATCTTTAGACTCTATATGACATATTAGCACGTTGAAAAGCACGTAAGTATGACGTAGGACACCTTAAAGCTGCAAACAACACCTTACAACACCGTATAAAACCATAAAACTCCATAATAAACCTAATGAAATTGTCCAAGTCCTTTCAAGATCGTACGATAACATCAGGACTTGTTACGACACTGTATGCGACATTAGCAACATGAAAAGCAATTTATAATAATGTAGGACGCGTTACAACTTCTAAGAACACCTTACATCACCGTTCGAAAGATTAAAACTCCATAATAAACCTAATGAATTCCTCCGAGTCATTTAATCATCGTACGACAACTTAGAATATCTTACGACTCTGTATGCCACATTAGCACCTTGAAAAGCATGTTACTATAATTGATAGTCTACTATGTATAGGTTGGACCCACCGGCTTGTCGGTGCTACTTTTGTATGTAATTGTTTGTATTGTAATTGTATTAGTTCTAGCGAACCTACGGGCGAATCTATAGATTCGCCCGCAGGCCAACATGTCTTTTGTATTAGGTATCGACTGGGCGAACCTATGTGCCCAGCGAACCTGTGTTGGTTCGCTGGATAGATTCGCTAGAGCGAATCTATCAGCGAACCTAACATCACTATATATTGTAACCTTATCTACAACTTTATACAACTTTTGCACATCTTTTACTCAGACGAATTCTTACCATTTTGTGTTGTGTAATCGTTCAATTGAGGTGCTAGGAGCTTATATCTTTCATCATTGTAGCTTATTAACCTCGATTATGTGTTAGATCTTGATATTGGGTTATTTGGACTTTATTCACTTTGTTCTTCAAGTATTTGACATATTTGTGTTAAACAAGTCAACAAAGCACTGAAATCACGATCATTATGGACCAACAATATGGTATCAGAGCCTTAGTGCTCTTGATTGTTTGATTCAAGTGATTTTTGTGTTGATTTTTGAAGTTTTTGGGTCAAAACTCTTTCGATTCTGTTTGAAGCTTGTTTGTTGTGTTTTGGAGTCGTATTTTGCTCTGGTTTTGTGTTATTTGGACGTAGAAAGCTTTTAAAACAAACCTGAAGGCAAATGGTCGAGTTTTGAGGGTTTTCGAGCTGTTTCTGTACTTTTTCAGAGTGGTTGAGCTACCAGCGAAACTGTGTGTTCAACCAGCGAATCTGCAGTTCTTCCAGCGAATCTAAATTCAAAATTTTGTCCTGTTTGTGTTGTGTTGTGGCCAGCGAATCTAGCATATCATCGAACGAAAGTTCATCTATTTGACTGACTGTGCAAGCGAAACTGCTGCCAAAATCAGGCCAGCGAATCTGTGCTTGCTCGTCAGCGAATCTGTTTGACTGTCTAGCGAATCTTTCAGCGAATCTGCTGCGTTCTTCTAGCGAAACTAGCCAGCGAATCTGTTAATTTTCAGCGAATCTGTTGTCTGTTCAAAGTTATGACTTCTTCAACACTTAATATGAATGATCTAGACAGCGTTCAACCTAACAGGCCACCGAGGCTTGTTAGTGGTGAAAACTTTGAAGACTGGAAAAGATGTTTGAAAGCGTTCTTCTACTACACGGACTACAACCAATGGGAATCTATAGTAAATGGTCCGCACGTGCCAACAACCGTTGAAGGAACTGTTACTTCAACAAACACAAATCCAAGCACTTTCACTGAAGCAGACATCAGATTACTAGATCGGGACAAGAAGGCACTCGGGGCACTGATACTTTGCTTACATCAGGACATCTTCAACCGGTTTGCAGAACACACAACTGCAAAGAGTCTGTATGATGCATTGTGTGAATTTTATGATGGCAATGAAGATCTGAAGCTGGATAGAAAGGCTCAGGCTGAAAAGGAATTCAACTCTTTTGTGGGGTACTCACAAGAGAACTTGACTGACATTACAAACAGATTTCTATCGGTGTCAAGTAATCTGAAGAAATATGATGAAAAGCTGGGCAATCACGAACAAGTTGCAAAGTTGCTAGATTCTCTTCCTCCTCAATGGAGCCTTCAAATTAAGCTGCTGAAACAAGAGAGAAACTTTCCGGATTACAAACTGATGGACGTCATCAACAAGCTGAAGTCTTTCGACCTTGATGTAAAACGAAGAGAATATAATCAGTCAATGATGGTTCCAAACATTCCCTCTCAAAATGCTGCACTTATCTCATCCGCTGCAAACTCTTATGTTTACAGTGCAGCATCCAGAGGATCTTCAGGTCATGTGTCTGCTAAGTCTGCTGGTGCATCTACTAACGCTGGTTCAAGCTCAAATGCATCTGTCACCACACAGATTCCATCAGACACCATGGCATTATTTGGAATGTTCGTTCACAGTTATGAAGCTCTTGTTGCAGGAGAGTTGAAAGGGAAGGGTATGACAGTAGAAGATATGTATCAGGTAGACCCTGATGATTTGGAGGAAACAGATATTCAATGGCAGATGGCTATGCTCACTCTCCGCGCCAGACGATTTATGGAAAGAACTGGCAGAAGAAACTTTGGAAATCAAGGACAGAACGCTAAGCTGGGTTATGACAAGGGAAAGTTACGATGCTATAACTGCAAACAGCTGGGCCACTTCAAGAGAGAATGCCCATTACCAATCGTTTCTGAGCCAGTTAACTCTGTAAGTCCAAGATCTGCTCCAATTCAAGAAAAGGTTGAGGAAGCAAAGTCAAAGAATGAAACTGCACTTCTCACCAACTTTGACTGGAGTGCTGAAATCGAAGAAACCAAGGAGGAGATCAACCATGCCCTTATTGCTGAAATTACTGAGTTTGATGACAGTGATATAAATCTCTTTGATCCATTCAAAGAATTTTTTGGAAATGAAGAAGAAGAGAAAGTGGAGGATGCTGTTGAAGTTCAATCAGATGTTATTGCTCAAGGACATCTGAATCATTCAGGGTTAGTTTGTGAAGCCGCTGTTAATGAAGTAAAGCATGAGGAGGAGTCTAAGGCTAGCTTGGAAGAAATGATCGAAAAGGCAAGGCTGGATGCAGTTGATGAATTCAAAAGAAGCACTCCCTACTGTCAATGTGATCGTGCTCTGGCCGCTGAAAAACTGGTAATCGGTCTTCCTTATGATGTTATTGAAGATATGTGTTCATCTGCTTGCAAAATTCGTTTAATTGGCATATACAAAGCAAATAAACTGTTAATGTCAAACGAAAACGAATTAAAAAAAACCAACAAAGAGCTCAAATTAAGTGAATCAAAATATTTTGTTAAGTTAAGAGAAGCTTTAAAAGAAAATGAACACTTAAAAAGGACTCTTTTAGAAAAGAACTGTGAGATTAATTACTTGACTGAGCAAGTTACACTTGCTGAGTTTGAAGCAAGAAAACTCAAAAACAAATTGCAGCAGTGGACCATATCTGGTATGAAAAGGGAGGAACTTTGCAAGAATCAAAGGGGGGCCAGGGTCAAGACAGGTTTGGGTTTTAGTAAAAATGAAACATATGCATATCCTCCACCCAGTACTTTCTGTTATTCTCCTACACCTATTCCTCATCCCTCAAATGAGTTAATTCAAGAGATTATGCAGAAAGATACTGACAGTTCCATTGCAGGTTTAAGTGAAGTAAACCTTAAGGAAGTTAGAGAGGAGTACGCATATGGTGCGAGTGTTGGGCTCGGGTGTTCTGGCAGTAGTGATTGCAGTAGTTCTGATTCCAAGAAGTCTTTTGAAGACATTTGTTTAGATAATTCTGTTTGTAGTAATGTGACATATTCAGACAATTCCATGTTCAATAGTAATTTAGGGTGTTCCACTTCAAGCCCTAATGTGTTTAATGATGCTGTTTTGACTGAAAATGTGTGTGTGAATGACAAATACAAACTTTCAGGTCACATCTCTGAAAGTCAAACCAAAACAAACTGTTTCCAAAAGTTCTTCACTCACCAAATTCCATCTTTCACACCAGTGAGAATTTCAAAACCAAAAGGGAAGGAATCATCTTTTTCATACATCCTTAAACCAAAACCTGAATCTGATACAGTTAAAGTCACAACAAGTAAGTTAAAAGAACTCTATGACACTTATAGTGACTGTGACTCACAACTGTCTGAATGTGATGAAGAAATTGTAATGGATAAAATTCCTGTCAACAGAATTCCCAAAACCGGTTTGAAGTCTCACTGTTTTAAATGTGGAAATACTGGTCACACTGTCAAGCAATGCCCTAAGTTAATCCAAAATAGCACAAAGCAAAAATCCTTGGGAAAAAGATTAAACACTTTTGTAAATAAATTCTTTTGTAATACTTCATCTGCTTCACCACCCAGGTACACAAAGACTTGGGTGCCTATTGCAAAGGTCTAACTTTTCTTTGTGTTTAATAAATGTCAGGAACATTCAAATGCCGTTGTAAATAGTCATTGGCATATTGACAGCGGATGTTCCAGACATATGACAGGATTGAAGGATCTTCTTACTAACTATAGGATCATAAATGGAGGCTATGTTGCTTTTGCGGGAGATAAGAAAGGCGGGAAGATGATAGGTCAAGGAGAAGTCTCAAATGGCTCACTTACTTTGGAAGATGTCAACTATGTTCCTGAACTGGCGTTCAATCTTCTGAGTGTATCACAAATCTGTGATAAAAATATTCCTGTGATGTTTCTTCAAAACGAATGCCTGTTCTTGAAGCCAGAGTTCACTATTCCTGAAGATATGGTGATCATGCGAGCTCCGAGACGAAATGATACCTATATGCTGAATATGGGATCAACTGAATCAAACTCCACCGTGACATGTCTTCTGTCTAAAGCATCATCCTTTGAATCATTTTTGTGGCATAAACGTTTAGGACACATCAATTTTAAAATTCTGAATAAATTAGTTAAGAACAATTTGGTTAGGGGTTTACCACAAAAGGATTTTTCTGTAGTCGAGAAATGCATGGCTTGTGCTAAAGGAAAACAGCACAAAAAGCCACATAAACTCAAAATTACAAATACTATCTCAGAACCCCTCGAATTGTTACATACTGATTTATTCGGACCAATAAGTGTCAAATCAATTGCTAAAAAGTCTTATTGCTTGGTTGTCACAGATGATTACTCTAGGTACACCTGGGTGAGATTCATGGCAAACAAGAGTGAGACAGCAGAAGAATTGATGAAGCTGATACCTCTAATAGAGGTTCTTGGAAAGAAGAAGGTTCAAGCCATCAGAAGCGATAACGGAACTGAATTCAGAAACCACATCTTCAACTCCTTCTGTGAACAACGGGGTATTCTCAGACAGTTTAGCGCTGCCCGAACACCACAACAAAATGGTGTTGCTGAAAGAAAGAACCGAACTCTTGTTGAGGCCGCTAGAACTATGCTGATCGAGTCAAAACTTCCAATTATTTTCTGGGCTGAAGCGGTTAATTGTGCAGCTTATGTTCTTAACAGGGTACTGATAGTCAAAGAAAAGATGAAGACTTCATATCAACTGTTTCGAGGGATTAAGCCGCTGATTGACTTTCTACGCCCCTTTGGATGTTCTTGCACTCTTCTGAATACTCAAGACCAGAAGACGAAGTTTGGGGCTGTCTCTGATGAATGCTTCTTTGTGGGATACTCTAACACGCAAAAGGCGTATCGCGTTTACAACAAGCGAACGCGGATCGTGCAAGAGTCCTACTATGTTGATTGGCAAGAATCAAACACTACCAGTATCGGTAGTGAACCAGCTTGGTTTTATGATGCCACCACCATTTTCAAATCATTTAATCTTCCTGACTCTGACGATGACGACATCATTCCACACTCATCGGTTTCTATTTTCAATCATACACCTATACCATCACAATCACAACCTTCCACATCAGCTACACAACTACCTCCCACATCATTTGACATCCCATCACCTCCACCAAATATTCCATCACCACAAACTGTTCAAACTTCCACAACAGATATTCCATCCACATCCAACACCATTCCATCACCTACACCTACACCTCCACAACCATCAAATCAACCACCCACAACCGATCAAAATCCTTTACTACTCAACACCGACTTCAAAACCCTGAAAAACCACCCTCACGATTATATCATTGGATCTATTACCGATGGTGTGCGGACCCGGAGTCAGAGCGGCTTGATAAATGAATGTCTTTATGCTGCCTTTCTGTCACAAGTCGTTCCAAAGAATTACAAACAGGCACTTGAAGATCCGAGTTGGGTGGATGCCATGCAGATGGAACTGCAACAATTCAGGAAGCTCAAAGTTTGGGAACTAGTTGATCTTCCTCCTAACAAGTGTCCAATCGGCACTAAATGGGTTTTTCGGAACAAGCCAGATGATCGTGGTGTGGTAATTAGAAATAAAGCGAGACTGGTTGTTCAGGGATTTGCTCAGGAGGAGGGAATTGACTATACCGAAGTTTTTGCTCCAGTCGCTCGCCTGGAAGCCATCAGAATCTTTCTTGCACATGCCGCGAACAAAAACTTTAAGGTTTATCAGATGGATGTGAAATGTGCATTTCTATACGGAGACATCGATGAGGAGATCTACGTGTGCCAACCACCAGGCTTCGAGGATCCTGATTTCCCGTCAAAGGTTTACAAGCTTGACAAATCGTTGTATGGGTTGCATCAAGCTCCAAGGATCTGGTATGAAACGCTGACGCAGTATCTCCTCAGTAAAGGTTTCTCACGTGGGGCTATAGATATGACATTATTCAAGAAGGAGGTGGATGGCGAGCTGCTGATCGTTCAAGTGTACGTTGATGATATCATTTTTGGTTCGACTAATGAAGGGTTGTGTAGAGAATTTGAAAAGGTGATGATGGATCGTTTTGAGATGACAATAATGGGGGAGATGTGTTTCTTCTTGGGGCTGCAAGTGGAGCAAAAGCCTGATGGAATTTTAATCCACCAAGAGAAATACATCAAAGAAATCCTCACGAAGTTTGGCATGGATGACTCTTCTCCAGAATTGATTCCTTTTACTGCTCAAACATGCCTTACTTCCGATGATAATGGGAATCCTGTGGATGCTCATCGGTACCGCTCGATGATCGGATCTCTCATGTATCTGACTGCAAGTCGTCCGGATATTACATTTGCCGTGTGTTACTGTGCTCGCTTCCAAGCAAATCCAAAAGAATCGCATGAAAAATCTGTTAAACGAATTTTTCGTTACCTTAAGGGTTCCTCTCGTTTGGGACTTTGGTACCCAAAAGGTGGGAACTTTGATTTACATGCCTTTTCTGATAGTGATCATGCTGGTTGCAGGATCAACAGGAAATCAGTCACCGGTGGATGTCAATACCTTGGAGAATGTCTTGTTTCGTGGCAAAGCAAGAAGCAAACAACAGTCTCTCTGTCCACAGGAGAAGCAGAATACATTGCTGCTTCAAGTTGCTGCTGCCAAGTGCTGTGGATTCAACATCAGATGATGGATTATGGCATCAACTTTCTTCACACGCCACTCTTTTGTGACAATGAAGCTGCAGTTGGAATCGCCAAGAATCCTATTCATCACACACGAACCAAGCACATTGAAACGAGAATTCATGCTATCAGGGATGCACAGGAAAAGGGGTTTATTGATATTATTCCTATCGAAACTAGAAAGCAAAAAGCGGATCTTTTCACGAAAACCTTTGACAAACCACGTTTTTATGAATTGATCTCCATGCTTGGACTTATATCTTTTTGAAAACCTTTTTCTGTGAGAATCCTTTTGTAAATATGTAAATAATCTGTTCTTCGTAAATAATCGGGTCTTTATCTTCTTTGAAAAATCCGTGGGTCACTCGATTCTTTGCTCCGTTTCTTTATTTTATTTCATCTTCTTTTCTTTTTCTTTTATATTCTGTATATATATATATATTTAGAAAATCTGAAAAACAAAAATTTCTTAATTAGACGGCTATTATCTAGAAATTTTGGGGGAGATATAAAAAGATAAACTATTTATAGTTTTTCAAATTTTGCTATTTCAGGATCTTCGTTTTGATTGATGTTGAAGAGTCGTTGAAGGAGGTCAGAAGTATTGCGTTTGGGATATGTCAGATAGGCTCAGCCCGAAAACGAAGTAAACAGTGATTGTGCAGCCAAACATAACGCTCAAGATCTCGACAGCAAGGATTATCCCCTTGACGTGATTGGATTGCACAAAGATAATGGTTCTGTCAAAAATGGGTTGAGAGTGTCAAATCTTTGTCTTGATTTCCCTAAAAAATCCCAAATCACCCTCACCCTATCCCCGAATCGAGTTTCTAGTATGCAAAACAAATAAAAATAAAAAGCTGCTAGGGATGCTCTTCGGAAAAGCCTCTGAGTGAGTTACTCGTTAACTCCTCAGAACGTTTTGAGTCAAGTGCTTAACTCCTCTGCTATACGAAAGTATTGACCTGGAGTTGGTGGATCTTCTCTGCTATACGGAAGTATTGACCTGAAGATTCACCGAGCATGCTCAAATGTTTATCTCCTCTGTTATACGTCAGTATAGACCTGGAGCTCTAGACTATTTGAGTTTCCCAAATAATAAGTCGCATTGTATTCAAAATGAATCAATTGCTGACAAAGCTCCACTCACAAAAGAAAAGATGCAAAAATTGCACATGTGTCAAAAGACAACATTCAAAAGTTGTTATATGAAACTCAAGCAAAGTAAATCGTATTGCTCAGATATACCCTGATGACAGAATTTGTTCTTTTTACCTAGACGTTTGTGGGGACCGAGTTGTCTGAGTTTCTTCAATCAAACCCAAAACATGATAAAAGAAGCTGCTGAGCTCTTGTTGAAAGGACTAAGGCATGGGTTTAAATGGACAAACATATCTGCAATCCCGCCAATCGATGATTCTCCGGATTCTACTCAAAACATCATGAAGAATAAATATCCTTTCTAGCGTTTAAAACCGTCTCCTGTTATACTTATTTTATTTTATTTTAATTTTAAATTTTAAATTTTAATTTTTAGGATTATATGTATATATGTTTATTTTTGGGGCGTTGATATCGTGGGACGTTTTCACGGATTTACAAAGATTTTAAAATTTTAAGAAAATCCAAAAATTTTTTTTCTTTCTTTTGTCTAGCGAATCTGTGGCGAACCTACTGATTCGCTCGGCCTCTAAGGTTCGCCCGGACTCTCTTTGTTTCGCTGACATGAAACATGCTTGTTTTTGTGTCAGCGAACCTGTTAGCGAACTAGTCGGTTGTTTTGTCTGTTGGTCTTCCAGCGAACCTAAAGTTCGCTGGACTGACTGCTAGCGAACCTATGTCTGTTTATATACTAGTGACAGCGAATTTTTCTCACTTATTCGCTTACCCACTGTACTGTAGCAGACGCTTTTTAAAACTTCCACCAACGTTCGATTCTCACCTATTTACGGCTTTTTCATACATTAAACAACTTCTTAGTGTTTGGTATGTCATCGCTTTCATCTTAATCTGTGTTTTATACCCTTAATCGTTCATTTGACCTGTTAGAACTGTCGAATCTTGATTATGTAGTGTTTAAAAAGCTGATTGTTTGTTAGATGTTAGGGTTTTACTTCATAATAGCCTTGTTTAGTGTTTCTTCTACCTGTTTGTTGCCTTTAATGCCTGAAAATGATGAACTGTATGTGATTTCGGCCGTTTTTCAAAAGCTAGGGTTTCCAGCGAACCTAAGTGTTCGTCTGGCGAATCTGAACGAAAGTTCAAGTCTTCGAGCGAATCTATGTCGTTATGCTGCCCGCGCAACAACATAGATTCGCCCGACTGTTTCTAGCGAACCTATACATTCGCTCGACAACAATGACTGATTTTTCTGTCAGCGAATCTATAGGTTCTTGTGCCAAAATCTCAGGTTCGCTATACCAGCGAACCTAATTTCCAGCGAATCTATTTTCTGATTTTCAAATCTTTATTTCTGATCAATCTCCGTTTATTTTTCAGGCAAAATGTCGACTTTATTCTTCGAGAAGAAGCACAATATGTGTGCTTTACTCGATGAAAACTTCGAAAAGGCCAGCAGCTATAGAGACGCTATCATATGGCTGAAGTCGTCACACATTTATCATGCCATCTCTCACTCACCCACCATATACGAGACGCACGTTCGGGATTTCTGGCGAACTGCGGTCATGAATGTGTCGGTACAGCCGTCACGAATATGTGCCAATGTCAGTGGCCACGACTTAGCATTTACTGAAGCTGATTTGGCTAGGATACTAAGATTAGAAGAAGATGTCGGTGATGAGGTTGGTATGACTGCTGAAGAAGTTTATGGGGCACTTCGGACTGCCGGGTATGAGGGGCCAATGCCCGGCGAAAAGAAGATGGAGTTTGTCAAGTCCTACCTGATCCAGGAGTGGAGGTACATCGCCCATGTATTTATTATGTGCCTGGATCACAGAAAAGGGGGTACTGACGGTCTGAACCTGGATTGGGCTCGAGCCATGGTGCTGTTCTGCCGAGGGCAGAAAGCAAATCTGGCAAAGCTGATATTTAACTACATGCTCGAGAACATCCATGCTTCAAAAGGAGCCAAGTGGTTAATGTATCCAAGATTCATTCAAATGGTACTGAATGACAAGTTGCCGGGTCTACCGGTTATTGGTGCTGAGCTGAAGGTATGGGATATGCATTCACGAATCTTCAAGGACTGTAAATCAGTAAGGCCGGAATGTGTGGGAAGGATTACGTACTTGTGGGAGAATATGTATCCGGCGGATAGGTGGGTTTATATACAAAGGATGATTGAGTCAGAAAAGAAACGGGGCGGTGAAAACATTGAGGAGGTTGAGAAGAAGATCCGAAAGAGAAAGGCTTATGCGAAAGATAAAGATTATTCATTTGATAGAGAGGTGGATGAGATCCAGGCCGAGATTGATGCTGGCAGAGAACTGAGGACAAAGAAAAGGGCTGATACACATGCTGAGGGATCAAAGAAGGCTAAGCATGATGTCGGGGGTACATATGCTGGGTCTGGGAATGTGTTGAAGGATGAGGTTGAGAAGTTAAAGGCTGATCTGGCTGAGCTGACAGGTAAACATGAAGAACTGGAGAAACAGGATGCTGAAAAATCTACTGTGATATATGAGATGGGCCGAATGATGAAAGATCAGCAGTGCCTTTTGGTGAGGGTCTTCAAAGAGTTAAACGAATTGAAGGTGAATGCTGGGACTGAACCGGCGATGACTGAGGCGGAACTGGACTCCTTAACGGATATTACAAGATATCCGTTAATGGATGTTGACTTTGGTGACAAGAGTAAGGGAAAAGCCGTGGTTGAAGAGTTCGATGAGGATATGGGGATTGACATGGACGTATTTGAAGGAGAGGAAGTGGTAGGTGGATCTGGGGTTGATTATACTTTGGTGGATGAACCTGACTCTGATTTTGATGCTGAAAGTGAGGAGGACATTGAGGATGAGCCTGAGGCATATAAAGTTGAAGAAAAAGGGATGAGCTACCAGTTTGAACACGCTGAGTTAGACAAATCCGAGTGGTTCAGGAAAGAGGAAGCTGTGGTGCCCGAGGTACCGATATTCCAAAATCTAGACGAACCCACCACCAAACAGCAAGATAGACAGATTATAGCATGGAAATATAACTGTTTGGTGGATGCTTACATGATTAAAAGGAGGGGTGGCGACATTACATACGTAAAGAACCGAAAGCACTTTGCCACCTTTCCTCGATGGGACTTGAGGAGACTGGCAGAGCTGCCGCTTTTAGGGAAAGAGGATAGCGGTAGGGCATGTGCATTTGAAGCTGCGATCAGGGAGGCCGCTAAGTCAAACTTTGTTGAATTCGGATACCAAAAGCCTAGAAGGATGAGGCAGAAAAGGGATAAACATTGGGTATCGTGGAAGGGCAAAATTGTTTTGAAAATTGCTGCTCCAAAAGTGATGACGAGGGTCAGAGTCCCAGATACTCAACCACCCAGATTGCAGGATTTCAACAAGTGGTTCTATGATAATAGCACTGGGGAGGCCATTATTAGACTAAGTGGAGATGACCGTCCAGAAATTCGATTGTTTGATCCGATGGAGGTCTTCTCCTTCTGTGATGAGGACTTGAAGGTGCTATGTGAGCACAGAATTAAGCACGGGGCTGGTGATGACACTGCTGCTGAAGCAAACCTGTTTGTGAAGGTTGCTAACAAAGCCCGAGGGATTCGTGCAGAACTGAAGGCAGTGAATGAGAGGTTGAGAAGGTCAGATGATCTGCAACTGGAAATGGACGATCTAACTCGACAGCTAGATCGATCAATTGAGCAGAGGTTTGAGAAACCTGTTGAAGTTGTAGACTTGGAAGTTGAATGCGAGGAGCCAACTGCAGATATTCAGGCGGAAACGACAGTTCATCCTGAGCCTGATACAGAGGTCGCAGAAACAGAGTTTGTGGATTCTATGTTAAATCTGAGTGAAGATGAGGCCGGAATTGAAGACTATACAAATCCAAAGGCCGGGATCAAAGAACGGGCAGGAGCTTTTATTGAACAACTTTGAAGCCAACAAGACAGGAGCTAATCTGAAGACTTCCCCAGGTGAGGTCCAACCTAGGGGGAGTATTGATAGTCTACTATGTATAGGTTGGACCCACCGGCTTGTCGGTGCTACTTTTGTATGTAATTGTTTGTATTGTAATTGTATTAGTTCTAGCGAACCTACGGGCGAATCTATAGATTCGCCCGCAGGCCAACATGTCTTTTGTATTAGGTATCGACTGGGCGAACCTATGTGCCCAGCGAACCTGTGTTGGTTCGCTGGATAGATTCGCTAGAGCGAATCTATCAGCGAACCTAACATCACTATATATTGTAACCTTATCTACAACTTTATACAACTTTTGCACATCTTTTACTCAGACGAATTCTTACCATTTTGTGTTGTGTAATCGTTCAATTGAGGTGCTAGGAGCTTATATCTTTCATCATTGTAGCTTATTAACCTCGATTATGTGTTAGATCTTGATATTGGGTTATTTGGACTTTATTCACTTTGTTCTTCAAGTATTTGACATATTTGTGTTAAACAAGTCAACAAAGCACTGAAATCACGATCATTATGGACCAACAATAATGTACGATACTCACAACTCGTAACAACACCTTACAATACCGTAAGTAAACATTAAAATCCATAATAAACCTAATGAATTCGTCCGAGTCTTTTGAACATCGTATTACAAGTTAGGACATCTTTAGACTCTATATGACATATTAGCACGTTGAAAAGCACGTAAGTATGACGTAGGACGCCTTAAAGCTGCAAACAACACCTTACAATACCGTATGAAACCATAAAACTCCATAATAAACCTAATGAAATTGTCCAAGTCCTTTCAAGATCGTACGATAACATCAGGACTTGTTACGACACTGTATGCGACATTAGCAACATGAAAAGCAATTTATAATAATGTAGGACGCGTTACAACTTCTAAGAACACCTTACATCACCGTTCGAAAGATTAAAACTCCATAATAAACCTAATGAATTCCTCCGAGTCATTTAATCATCGTACGACAACTTAGAATATCTTACGACTCTGTATGCCACATTAGCACCTTGAAAAGCATGTTACTATAATGTACGATACTCACAACTCGTAACAACACCTTACAATACCGTAAGTAAACATTAAAATCCATAATAAACCTAATGAATTCGTCCGAGTCTTTTGAACATCGTATTACAAGTTAGGACATCTTTAGACTCTATATGACATATTAGCACGTTGAAAAGCACGTAAGTATGACGTAGGACGCCTTAAAGCTGCAAACAACACCTTACAACACCGTATGAAACCATAAAACTCCATAATAAACCTAATGAAATTGTCCAAGTCCTTTCAAGATCGTACGATAACATCAGGACTTGTTACGACACTGTATGCGACATTAGCAACATGAAAAGCAATTTATAATAATGTAGGACGCGTTACAACTTCTAAGAACACCTTACATCACAGTTCGAAAGATTAAAACTCCATAATAAACCTAATGAATTCATTAGAGTCATTTAATCATCGTACGACAACTTAGAATATCTTGCGACTCTGTATGCCACATTAGCACATTGAAAAGCATGTTACTATAATGTACGACACCTCACAACTCCTAACAACACCTTACAATACCGTAAGTAAACATAAAATCCATAATAAACCTAATGAATTCGTCCGAGTCTTTTGAACATCGTGTTACAAGTTAGGACATCTTAACACACTATATGACATATTAGCACGTTGAAAAGCACGTAAGTATGACGGAGGACGCCTTAAATCTCCAAACAACACATTACAACACCGTACGAAACCATAAAACTCCATAATAGATCTAATGAAATTGTCCAAGTCCTTTCAAGATCGTACGATAACATCAGGAGTTGTTACGACACTGTATGCGACATTAGCAACATGAAAAGCAATTTATAATAATGTAGGGCGCGTTACAACTTCTAAGAACACCTTACATCACAGTTCGAAAGATTAAAACTCCATAATAAACCTAATGAATTCCTCCGAGTCATTTAATCATCGTACGACAACTTAGAATATCTTACGACTCTGTATGCCACATTAGCACCTTGAAAAGCATGTTACTATAATGTACGATACTCACAACTCGTAACAACACCTTACAATACCGTAAGTAAACATTAAAATCCATAATAAACCTAATGAATTCGTCCGAGTCTTTTGATCATCGTATTACAAGTTAGGACATCTTTAGACTCTATATGACATATTAGCACGTTGAAAAGCACGTAAGTATGACGTAGGACGCCTTAAAGCTGCAAACAACACCTTACAACGCCGTATGAAACCATAAAACTCCATAATAAACCTAATGAAATTGTCCAAGTCCTTTCAAGATCGTACGATAACATCAGGACTTGTTACGACACTGTATGCGACATTAGCAACATGAAAAGCAATTTATAATAATGTAGGACGCGTTACAACTTCTAAGAACACCTTACATCACCTTTCGAAAGATTAAAACTCCATAATAAACCTAATGAATTCCTCCGAGTCATTTAATCATCGTACGACAACTTAGAATATCTTACGACTCTGTATGCCACATTAGCACCTTGAAAAGAATGTTACTATAATGTACGATACTCACAACTCGTAACAACACCGTACAATACCGTAAGTAAACATTAAAATCCATAATAAACCTAATGAATTCGTCCGAGTCTTTTGAACATCGTATTACAAGTTAGGACATCTTTAGACTCTATATGACATATTAGCACGTTGAAAAGCACGTAAGTATGACGTAGGACGCCTTAAAGCTGCAAACAACACCTTACAACACCGTATGAAACCATAAACTCCATAATAAACCTAATGAAATTGTCCAAGTCCTTTCAAGATCGTACGATAACATCAGGACTTGTTACGACACTGTATGCGACATTAGCAACATGAAAAGCAATTTATAATAATGTAGGACGCGTTACAACTTCTAAGAACACCTTACATCACAGTTCGAAAGATTAAAACTCCATAATAAACCTAATGAATTCATTCGAGTCATTTAATCATCGTACGACAACTTAGAATATCTTACGACTCTGTATGCCACTTTAGCACCTTGAAAAGCATGTTACTATAATGTACGACACCTCACAACTCCTAACAACACCTTACACTACCGTAAGTAAACATAAAATCCATAATAAACCTAATGAATTCGTCCGAGTCTTTTGAACATCGTATTACAAGTTAGGACATCTTAAGACACTATATGACATATTAGCACGTTGAAAAGCACGTAAGTATGACGGAAGACGCCTTAAAGCTCCAAACAACACATTACAACACCGTACGAAACCATAAAACTGCATAATAGATCTAATGAAATTGTCCAAGTCCTTTCAAGATCGTACGATAACATCAGGACTTGTTACGACACTGTATGCGACATTAGCAACATGAAAAGCAATTTATAATAATGTAGGACGCGTTACAACTTCTAAGAACACCTTACATCACAGTTCGAAAGATTAAAACTCCATAATAAACCTAATGAATTCATTCGAGTCATTTAATCATCGTACGACAACTTAGAATATCTTACGACTCTGTATGCCACTTTAGCACCTTGAAAAGCATGTTACTATAATGTACGACACCTCACAACTCCTAACAACACCTTACACTACCGTAAGTAAACATAAAATCCATAATAAACCTAATGAATTCGTCCGAGTCTTTTGAACATCGTATTACAAGTTAGGACATCTTAAGACACTATATGACATATTAGCACGTTGAAAAGCACGTAAGTATGACGGAAGACGCCTTAAAGCTCCAAACAACACATTACAACACCGTACGAAACCATAAAACTGCATAATAGATCTAATGAAATTGTCCAAGTCCTTTCAAGATCGTACGATAACATCAGGACTTGTTACGACACTGTATGCGACATTAGCGACATGAAAAGCAATTTATAATAATGTAGGACGCGTTACAACTTCTAAGAACACCTTACATCACAGTTCGAAAGATTAAAACTCCATAATAAACCTAATGAATTCCTCCGAGTCATTTAATCATCGTACGACAACTTAGAATATCTTACGACTCTGTATGCCACATTAGCACCTTGAAAAGCATGTTACTATAATGTACGATACTCACAACTCGTAACAACACCTTACAATACCGTAAGTAAACATTAAAATCCATAATAAACCTAATGGATTCGTCCGAGTCTTTTGAACATCGTATTACAAGTTAGGAAATCTTTAGACTCTATTTGACATATTAGCACGTTGAAAAGCACGTAAGTATGACGTAGGACGCCTTAATGCTGCAAACAACACCTTACAACACCGTATGAAACCATAAAACTCCATAATAAACCTAATGAAATTGTCCAAGTCCTTTCAAGATCGTACGATAACATCAGGACTTGTTACGACACTGTATGCGACATTAGCAACATGAAAAGCAATTTATAATAATGTAGGACGCGTTACAACTTCTAAGAACACCTTACATCACAGTTCGAAAGATTAAAACTCCATAATAAACCTAATGAATTCATTCGAGTCATTTAATCATCGTACGACAACTTAGAATATCTTACGACTCTGTATGCCACTTTAGCACCTTGAAAAGCATGTTACTATAATGTACGACACCTCACAACTCCTAACAACACCTTACACTACCGTAAGTAAACATAAAATCCATAATAAACCTAATGAATTCGTCCGAGTCTTTTGAACATCGTATTACAAGTTAGGACATCTTAAGACACTATATGACATATTAGCACGTTGAAAAGCACGTAAGTATGACGGAAGACGCCTTAAAGCTCCAAACAACACATTACAACACCGTACGAAACCATAAAACTGCATAATAGATCTAATGAAATTGTCCAAGTCCTTTCAAGATCGTACGATAACATCAGGACTTGTTACGACACTGTATGCGACATTAGCAACATGAAAAGCAATTTATAATAATGTAGGACGCGTTACAACTTCTAAGAACACCTTACATCACAGTTCGAAAGATTAAAACTCCATAATAAACCTAATGAATTCCTCCGAGTCATTTAATCATCGTACGACAACTTAGAATATCTTACGACTCTGTATGCCACATTAACACCTTGAAAAGCATGTTACTATAATGTACGATACTCACAACTCGTAACAACACCTTACAATACCGTAAGTAAACATTAAAATCCATAATAAACCTAATGAATTCGTCCGAGTCTTTTGAACATCGTATTACAAGTTAGGAAATCTTTAGACTCTATTTGACATATTAGCACGTTGAAAAGCACGTAAGTATGATGTAGGACGCCTTAAAGCTGCAAACAACACCTTACAACACCGTATGAAACCATAAAACTCCATAATAAACCTAATGAAATTGTCCAAGTCCTTTCAAGATCATACGATAACATCAGGACTTGTTACGACACTGTATGCGACATTAGCAACATGAAAAGCAATTTATAATAATGTAGGACGCGTTACAACTTCTAAGAACACCTTACATCACCGTTCGAAAGATTAAAACTCCATAATAAAGTTAATGAATTCCTCCGAGTCATTTAATCATCGTACGACAACTTAGAAAATCTTACGACTCTGTATGCCACATTAGCACCTTGAAAAGCATGTTACTATAATGTACGATACTCACAACTCGTAACAACACCTTACAATACCGTAAGTAAGCATTAAAATCCATAATAAACCTAATGAATTCGTCCGAGTCTTTTGAAGATCGTATTACAAGTTAGGAAATCTTTAGACTCTGTTTGACATATTAGCACGTTGAAAAGCACGTAAGTATGACGTAGGACGCCTTAAAGCTGCAAACAACACCTTACAACACCGTATGAAACCATAAAACTCCATAATAAACCTAATGAAATTGTCCAAGTCCTTTCAAGATCGTACGATAACATCAGGACTTGTTACGACACTGTATGCGACATTAGCAACATGAAAAGCAATTTATAATAATGTGGGACGCGTTACAACTTCTAAGAACACCTTACATCACAGTTCGAAAGATTAAAACTCCATAATAAACCTAATGAATTCATTCGAGTCATTTAATCTTCGTACGACAACTTAGAATATCTTACGACTCTGTATGCCACATTAGCACCTTGAAAAGCATGTTACTATAATGTACGACACCTCACAACTCCTAACAACACCTTACAATACCGTAACTAAACATAAAATCCATAATAAACCTAATGAATTCGTCCGAGTCTTTTGAACATCGTATTACAAGTTAGGACATCTTAAGACACTATATGACATATTAGCACGTTGAAAAGCACGTAAGTATGACGGAGGACGCTTTAAAGCTCCAAACAACACATTACAACACCGTACGAAACCATAAAACTCCATAATAGATCTAATGAAATTGTCCAAGTCCTTTCAAGATCGTACGATAACATCAGGACTTGTTACGACACTGTATGCGACATTAGCAGCATGAAAAGCAATTTATAATAATGTAGGACGCGTTACAACTTCTAAGAACACCTTACATCACCGTTCGAAAGATTAAAACTCCAAAACAAACCTAATGAATTCCTCCGAGTCATTTAATCATCGTACGACAACTTAGAATATCTTACGACTCTATATGCCACATTAGCAACTTGAAAAGCATGTTACTATCATTTACGACACCTCACAACTCCTAACAACACCTTACAGTACCGTAAGTAAACATAAAATCCATAATAAACCTAATGAATTCGTCCGAGTCCTTTGAACATCGTATTACAAGTTAGGTCATCTTAAGAATCTGTATGACATATTAGCACGTTGAAAAGCACGTAAGTATGACGGAGGACGCCTTAAAGCTCCAAACAACACATTACAACACCGTACGAAACCATAAAACTCCATAATAGATCTAATGAAATTGTCCAAGTCCTTTCAAGATCGTACGATAACATCAGGACCTGTTACGACACTGTATGCGACATTAGCAACATGAAAAGCAATTTATAATAATGTAGGGCGCGTTACAACTTCTAAGAACACCTTACATCACAGTTCGAAAGATTAAAACTCCATAATAAACCTAATGAATTCCTCCGAGTCATTTAATCATCGTACGACAACTTAGAATATCTTACGACTCTGTATGCCACATTAGCACCTTGAAAAGCATGTTACTATAATGTACGATACTCACAACTCGTAACAACACCTTACAATACCGTAAGTAAACATTAAAATCCATAATAAACCTAATGAATTCGTCCGAGTCTTTTGAACATCGTATTACAAGTTAGGAAATCTTTAGACTCTATTTGACATATTAGCACGTTGAAAAGCACGTAAGTATGACGTAGGACGCCTTAAAGCTGCAAACAACACCTTACAACACCGTATGAAACCATAAAACTCCATAATAAACCTAATGAAATTGTCCAAGTCCTTTCAAGATCGTACGATAACATCAGGATTTGTTACGACACTGTATGCGACATTAGCAACATGAAAAGCAATTTATAATAATGTAGGACGCGTTACAACTTCTAAGAACACCTTACATCACCGTTCGAAAGATTAAAACTCCATAATAAACCTAATGAATTCCTCCGAGTCATTTAATCATCGTACGACAACTTAGAAAATCTTACGACTCTGTATGCCACATTAGCACCTTGAAAAGCATGTTACTATAATGTACGATACTCACAACTCGTAACAACACCTTACAATACCGTAAGTAAGCATTAAAATCCATAATAAACCTAATGAATTCGTCCGAGTCTTTTGAAGATCGTATTACAAGTTAGGAAATCTTTAGACTCTATTTGACATATTAGCACGTTGAAAAGCACGTAAGTATGACGTAGGACGCCTTAAAGCTGCAAACAACACCTTACAACACCGTATGAAACCATAAAACTCCATAATAAACCTAATGAAATTGTCCAAGTCCTTTCAAGATCGTACGATACCATCAGGACTTGTTACGACACTGTATGCGACATTAGCAACATGAAAAGCAATTTATAATAATGTAGCACGCGTTACAACTTCTAAGAACACCTTACATCACAGTTCGAAAGATTAAAACTCCATAATAAACCTAATGAATTCATTCGAGTCATTTAATCATCGTACGACAACTTAGAATATCTTACGACTCTGTATGCCACATTAGCACCTTGAAAAGCATGTTACTATAATGTACGTCACCTCACAACTCCTAACAACACCTTACAATACCGTAAGTAAACATAAAATCCATAATAAACCTAATGAATTCGTCCGAGTCTTTTGAACATCGTATTACAAGTTAGGACATCTTAAGACACTATATAACATATTAGCACGTTGAAAAGCACGTAAGTATGACGGAGGACGCCTTAAAGCTCCAAACAACAAATTACAACACCGTAAGAAACCATAAAACTCCATAATAGATCTAATGAAATTTTCCAAGTCCTTTCAAGATCGTACGATAACATCAGGACTTGTTACGACACTGTATGCGACATTAGCAACATGAAAAGCAATTTATAATAATGTAGGACGCGTTACAACTTCTAAGAACACCTTACATCACCGTTCGAAAGATTAAAACTCCAAAACAAACCTAATGAATTCCTCCGAGTCATTTAATCATCGTACGACAACTTAGAATATCTTACGACTCTATATGCCACATTAGCAACTTGAAAAGCATGTTACTATAATTTACGACACCTCACAACTCCTAACAACACCTTACAGTACCGTAAGTAAACATAAAATCCATAATAAACCTAATGAATTCGTCCGAGTCCTTTAAACATCGTATTACAAGTTAGGTCATCTTAAGAATCTGTATGACATATTAGCACGTTGAAAAGCACGTAAGTATGACGTAGGACGCCTTAAAGCTGCAAACAACACCTTACAACGCCGTATGAAACCATAAAACTCCATAATAAACCTAATGAAATTGTCCAAGTCCTTTCAAGATCGTACGATAACATCAGGACTTGTTACGACACTGTATGCGACATTAGCAACATGAAAAGCAATTTATAATAATGTAGGACGCGTTACAACTTCTAAGAACACCTTACATCACCGTTCGAAAGATTAAAACTCCATAATAAAGCTAATGAATTCCTCCGAGTCATTTAATCATCGTACGACAACTTAGAAAATCTTACGACTCTGTATGCCACATTAGCACCTTGAAAAGCATGTTACTATAATGTACGATACTCACAACTCGTAACAACACCTTACAATACCGTAAGTAAGCATTAAAATCCATAATAAACCTAATGAATTCGTCCGAGTCTTTTGAAGATCGTATTACAAGTTAGGAAATCTTTAGACTCTGTTTGACATATTAGCACGTTGAAAAGCACGTAAGTATGACGTAGGACGCCTTAAAGCTGCAAACAACACCTTACAACACCGTATGAAACCATAAAACTCCATAATAAACCTAATGAAATTGTCCAAGTCCTTTCAAGATCGTACGATAACATCAGGACTTGTTACGACACTGTATGCGACATTAGCAACATGAAAAGCAATTTATAATAATGTGGGACGCGTTACAACTTCTAAGAACACCTTACATCACCGTTCGAAAGATTAAAACTCCAAAACAAACCTAATGAATTCCTCCGAGTCATTTAATCATCGTACGACAACTTAGAATATCTTACGACTCTGTATGCCACATTAACACCTTGAAAAGCATGTTATTATAATGTACGATACTCACAACTCGTAACAACACCTTACAATACCGTAAGTAAACATTAAAATCCATAATAAACCTAATGAATTCGTCCGAGTCTTTTGAACATCGTATTACAAGTTAGGAAATCTTTAGACTCTATTTGACATATTAGCACGTTGAAAAGCACGTAAGTATGACGTAGGACGCCTTAAAGCTGCAAACAACACCTTACAACACCGTATGAAACCATAAAACTCCATAATAAACCTAATGAAATTGTCCAAGTCCTTTCAAGATCATACGATAACATCAGGACTTGTTACGACACTGTATGCGACATTAGCAACATGAAAAGCAATTTATAATAATGTAGGACGCGTTACAACTTCTAAGAACACCTTACATCACCGTTCGAAAGATTAAAACTCCATAATAAAGCTAATGAATTCCTCCGAGTCATTTAATCATCGTACGACAACTTAGAAAATCTTACGACTCTGTATGCCACATTAGCACCTTGAAAAGCATGTTACTATAATGTACGATACTCACAACTCGTAACAACACCTTACAATACCGTAAGTAAGCATTAAAATCCATAATAAACCTAATGAATTCGTCCGAGTCTTTTGAAGATCGTATTACAAGTTAGGAAATCTTTAGACTCTGTTTGACATATTAGCACGTTGAAAAGCACGTAAGTATGACGTAGGACGCCTTAAAGCTGCAAACAACACCTTACAACACCGTATGAAACCATAAAACTCCATAATAAACCTAATGAAATTGTCCAAGTCCTTTCAAGATCGTACGATAACATCAGGACTTGTTACGACACTGTATGCGACATTAGCAACATGAAAAGCAATTTATAATAATGTGGGACGCGTTACAACTTCTAAGAACACCTTACATCACAGTTCGAAAGATTAAAACTCCATAATAAACCTAATGAATTCATTCGAGTCATTTAATCTTCGTACGACAACTTAGAATATCTTACGACTCTGTATGCCACATTAGCACCTTGAAAAGCATGTTACTATAATGTACGACACCTCACAACTCCTAACAACACCTTACAATACCGTAACTAAACATAAAATCCATAATAAACCTAATGAATTCGTCCGAGTCTTTTGAACATCGTATTACAAGTTAGGACATCTTAAGACACTATATGACATATTAGCACGTTGAAAAGCACGTAAGTATGACGGAGGACGCTTTAAAGCTCCAAACAACACATTACAACACCGTACGAAACCATAAAACTCCATAATAGATCTAATGAAATTGTCCAAGTCCTTTCAAGATCGTACGATAACATCAGGACTTGTTACGACACTGTATGCGACATTAGCAGCATGAAAAGCAATTTATAATAATGTAGGACGCGTTACAACTTCTAAGAACACCTTACATCACCGTTCGAAAGATTAAAACTCCAAAACAAACCTAATGAATTCCTCCGAGTCATTTAATCATCGTACGACAACTTAGAATATCTTACGACTCTATATGCCACATTAGCAACTTGAAAAGCATGTTACTATCATTTACGACACCTCACAACTCCTAACAACACCTTACAGTACCGTAAGTAAACATAAAATCCATAATAAACCTAATGAATTCGTCCGAGTCCTTTGAACATCGTATTACAAGTTAGGTCATCTTAAGAATCTGTATGACATATTAGCACGTTGAAAAGCACGTAAGTATGACGGAGGACGCCTTAAAGCTCCAAACAACACATTACAACACCGTACGAAACCATAAAACTCCATAATAGATCTAATGAAATTGTCCAAGTCCTTTCAAGATCGTACGATAACATCAGGACCTGTTACGACACTGTATGCGACATTAGCAACATGAAAAGCAATTTATAATAATGTAGGGCGCGTTACAACTTCTAAGAACACCTTACATCACAGTTCGAAAGATTAAAACTCCATAATAAACCTAATGAATTCCTCCGAGTCATTTAATCATCGTACGACAACTTAGAATATCTTACGACTCTGTATGCCACATTAGCACCTTGAAAAGCATGTTACTATAATGTACGATACTCACAACTCGTAACAACACCTTACAATACCGTAAGTAAACATTAAAATCCATAATAAACCTAATGAATTCGTCCGAGTCTTTTGAACATCGTATTACAAGTTAGGAAATCTTTAGACTCTATTTGACATATTAGCACGTTGAAAAGCACGTAAGTATGACGTAGGACGCCTTAAAGCTGCAAACAACACCTTACAACACCGTATGAAACCATAAAACTCCATAATAAACCTAATGAAATTGTCCAAGTCCTTTCAAGATCGTACGATAACATCAGGATTTGTTACGACACTGTATGCGACATTAGCAACATGAAAAGCAATTTATAATAATGTAGGACGCGTTACAACTTCTAAGAACACCTTACATCACCGTTCGAAAGATTAAAACTCCATAATAAACCTAATGAATTCCTCCGAGTCATTTAATCATCGTACGACAACTTAGAAAATCTTACGACTCTGTATGCCACATTAGCACCTTGAAAAGCATGTTACTATAATGTACGATACTCACAACTCGTAACAACACCTTACAATACCGTAAGTAAGCATTAAAATCCATAATAAACCTAATGAATTCGTCCGAGTCTTTTGAAGATCGTATTACAAGTTAGGAAATCTTTAGACTCTATTTGACATATTAGCACGTTGAAAAGCACGTAAGTATGACGTAGGACGCCTTAAAGCTGCAAACAACACCTTACAACACCGTATGAAACCATAAAACTCCATAATAAACCTAATGAAATTGTCCAAGTCCTTTCAAGATCGTACGATACCATCAGGACTTGTTACGACACTGTATGCGACATTAGCAACATGAAAAGCAATTTATAATAATGTAGCACGCGTTACAACTTCTAAGAACACCTTACATCACAGTTCGAAAGATTAAAACTCCATAATAAACCTAATGAATTCATTCGAGTCATTTAATCATCGTACGACAACTTAGAATATCTTACGACTCTGTATGCCACATTAGCACCTTGAAAAGCATGTTACTATAATGTACGTCACCTCACAACTCCTAACAACACCTTACAATACCGTAAGTAAACATAAAATCCATAATAAACCTAATGAATTCGTCCGAGTCTTTTGAACATCGTATTACAAGTTAGGACATCTTAAGACACTATATAACATATTAGCACGTTGAAAAGCACGTAAGTATGACGGAGGACGCCTTAAAGCTCCAAACAACAAATTACAACACCGTAAGAAACCATAAAACTCCATAATAGATCTAATGAAATTTTCCAAGTCCTTTCAAGATCGTACGATAACATCAGGACTTGTTACGACACTGTATGCGACATTAGCAACATGAAAAGCAATTTATAATAATGTAGGACGCGTTACAACTTCTAAGAACACCTTACATCACCGTTCGAAAGATTAAAACTCCAAAACAAACCTAATGAATTCCTCCGAGTCATTTAATCATCGTACGACAACTTAGAATATCTTACGACTCTATATGCCACATTAGCAACTTGAAAAGCATGTTACTATAATTTACGACACCTCACAACTCCTAACAACACCTTACAGTACCGTAAGTAAACATAAAATCCATAATAAACCTAATGAATTCGTCCGAGTCCTTTAAACATCGTATTACAAGTTAGGTCATCTTAAGAATCTGTATGACATATTAGCACGTTGAAAAGCACGTAAGTATGACGTAGGACGCCTTAAAGCTGCAAACAACACCTTACAACGCCGTATGAAACCATAAAACTCCATAATAAACCTAATGAAATTGTCCAAGTCCTTTCAAGATCGTACGATAACATCAGGACTTGTTACGACACTGTATGCGACATTAGCAACATGAAAAGCAATTTATAATAATGTAGGACGCGTTACAACTTCTAAGAACACCTTACATCACCTTTCGAAAGATTAAAACTCCATAATAAACCTAATGAATTCCTCCGAGTCATTTAATCATCGTACGACAACTTAGAATATCTTACGACTCTGTATGCCACATTAGCACCTTGAAAAGAATGTTACTATAATGTACGATACTCACAACTCGTAACAACACCGTACAATACCGTAAGTAAACATTAAAATCCATAATAAACCTAATGAATTCGTCCGAGTCTTTTGAACATCGTATTACAAGTTAGGACATCTTTAGACTCTATATGACATATTAGCACGTTGAAAAGCACGTAAGTATGACGTAGGACGCCTTAAAGCTGCAAACAACACCTTACAACACCGTATGAAACCATAAACTCCATAATAAACCTAATGAAATTGTCCAAGTCCTTTCAAGATCGTACGATAACATCAGGACTTGTTACGACACTGTATGCGACATTAGCAACATGAAAAGCAATTTATAATAATGTAGGACGCGTTACAACTTCTAAGAACACCTTACATCACAGTTCGAAAGATTAAAACTCCATAATAAACCTAATGAATTCATTCGAGTCATTTAATCATCGTACGACAACTTAGAATATCTTACGACTCTGTATGCCACTTTAGCACCTTGAAAAGCATGTTACTATAATGTACGACACCTCACAACTCCTAACAACACCTTACACTACCGTAAGTAAACATAAAATCCATAATAAACCTAATGAATTCGTCCGAGTCTTTTGAACATCGTATTACAAGTTAGGACATCTTAAGACACTATATGACATATTAGCACGTTGAAAAGCACGTAAGTATGACGGAAGACGCCTTAAAGCTCCAAACAACACATTACAACACCGTACGAAACCATAAAACTGCATAATAGATCTAATGAAATTGTCCAAGTCCTTTCAAGATCGTACGATAACATCAGGACTTGTTACGACACTGTATGCGACATTAGCAACATGAAAAGCATTTTATAATAATGTAGGACGCGTTACAACTTCTAAGAACACCTTACATCACAGTTCGAAAGATTAAAACTCCATAATAAACCTAATGAATTCATTCGAGTCATTTAATCATCGTACGACAACTTAGAATATCTTACGACTCTGTATGCCACTTTAGCACCTTGAAAAGCATGTTACTATAATGTACGACACCTCACAACTCCTAACAACACCTTACACTACCGTAAGTAAACATAAAATCCATAATAAACCTAATGAATTCGTCCGAGTCTTTTGAACATCGTATTACAAGTTAGGACATCTTAAGACACTATATGACATATTAGCACGTTGAAAAGCACGTAAGTATGACGGAAGACGCCTTAAAGCTCCAAACAACACATTACAACACCGTACGAAACCATAAAACTGCATAATAGATCTAATGAAATTGTCCAAGTCCTTTCAAGATCGTACGATAACATCAGGACTTGTTACGACACTGTATGCGACATTAGCAACATGAAAAGCAATTTATAATAATGTAGGACGCGTTACAACTTCTAAGAACACCTTACATCACAGTTCGAAAGATTAAAACTCCATAATAAACCTAATGAATTCCTCCGAGTCATTTAATCATCGTACGACAACTTAGAATATCTTACGACTCTGTATGCCACATTAGCACCTTGAAAAGCATGTTACTATAATGTACGATACTCACAACTCGTAACAACACCTTACAATACCGTAAGTAAACATTAAAATCCATAATAAACCTAATGAATTCGTCCGAGTCTTTTGAACATCGTATTACAAGTTAGGAAATCTTTAGACTCTATTTGACATATTAGCACGTTGAAAAGCACGTAAGTATGACGTAGGACGCCTTAATGCTGCAAACAACACCTTACAACACCGTATGAAACCATAAAACTCCATAATAAACCTAATGAAATTGTCCAAGTCCTTTCAAGATCGTACGATAACATCAGGACTTGTTACGACACTGTATGCGACATTAGCAACATGAAAAGCAATTTATAATAATGTAGGACGCGTTACAACTTCTAAGAACACCTTACATCACAGTTCGAAAGATTAAAACTCCATAATAAACCTAATGAATTCATTCGAGTCATTTAATCATCGTACGACAACTTAGAATATCTTACGACTCTGTATGCCACTTTAGCACCTTGAAAAGCATGTTACTATAATGTACGACACCTCACAACTCCTAACAACACCTTACACTACCGTAAGTAAACATAAAATCCATAATAAACCTAATGAATTCGTCCGAGTCTTTTGAACATCGTATTACAAGTTAGGACATCTTAAGACACTATATGACATATTAGCACGTTGAAAAGCACGTAAGTATGACGGAAGACGCCTTAAAGCTCCAAACAACACATTACAACACCGTACGAAACCATAAAACTGCATAATAGATCTAATGAAATTGTCCAAGTCCTTTCAAGATCGTACGATAACATCAGGACTTGTTACGACACTGTATGCGACATTAGCAACATGAAAAGCAATTTATAATAATGTAGGACGCGTTACAACTTCTAAGAACACCTTACATCACAGTTCGAAAGATTAAAACTCCATAATAAACCTAATGAATTCCTCCGAGTCATTTAATCATCGTACGACAACTTAGAATATCTTACGACTCTGTATGCCACATTAACACCTTGAAAAGCATGTTACTATAATGTACGATACTCACAACTCGTAACAACACCTTACAATACCGTAAGTAAACATTAAAATCCATAATAAACCTAATGAATTCGTCCGAGTCTTTTGAACATCGTATTACAAGTTAGGAAATCTTTAGACTCTATTTGACATATTAGCACGTTGAAAAGCACGTAAGTATGACGTAGGACGCCTTAAAGCTGCAAACAACACCTTACAACACCGTATGAAACCATAAAACTCCATAATAAACCTAATGAAATTGTCCAAGTCCTTTCAAGATCATACGATAACATCAGGACTTGTTACGACACTGTATGCGACATTAGCAACATGAAAAGCAATTTATAATAATGTAGGACGCGTTACAACTTCTAAGAACACCTTACATCACCGTTCGAAAGATTAAAACTCCATAATAAAGCTAATGAATTCCTCCGAGTCATTTAATCATCGTACGACAACTTAGAAAATCTTACGACTCTGTATGCCACATTAGCACCTTGAAAAGCATGTTACTATAATGTACGATACTCACAACTCGTAACAACACCTTACAATACCGTAAGTAAGCATTAAAATCCATAATAAACCTAATGAATTCGTCCGAGTCTTTTGAAGATCGTATTACAAGTTAGGAAATCTTTAGACTCTGTTTGACATATTAGCACGTTGAAAAGCACGTAAGTATGACGTAGGACGCCTTAAAGCTGCAAACAACACCTTACAACACCGTATGAAACCATAAAACTCCATAATAAACCTAATGAAATTGTCCAAGTCCTTTCAAGATCATACGATAACATCAGGACTTGTTACGACACTGTATGCGACATTAGCAACATGAAAAGCAATTTATAATAATGTAGGACGCGTTACAACTTCTAAGAACACCTTACATCACCGTTCGAAAGATTAAAACTCCATAATAAAGCTAATGAATTCCTCCGAGTCATTTAATCATCGTACGACAACTTAGAAAATCTTACGACTCTGTATGCCACATTAGCACCTTGAAAAGCATGTTACTATAATGTACGATACTCACAACTCGTAACAACACCTTACAATACCGTAAGTAAGCATTAAAATCCATAATAAACCTAATGAATTCGTCCGAGTCTTTTGAAGATCGTATTACAAGTTAGGAAATCTTTAGACTCTGTTTGACATATTAGCACGTTGAAAAGCACGTAAGTATGACGTAGGACGCCTTAAAGCTGCAAACAACACCTTACAACACCGTATGAAACCATAAAACTCCATAATAAACCTAATGAAATTGTCCAAGTCCTTTCAAGATCGTACGATAACATCAGGACTTGTTACGACACTGTATGCGACATTAGCAACATGAAAAGCAATTTATAATAATGTGGGACGCGTTACAACTTCTAAGAACACCTTACATCACAGTTCGAAAGATTAAAACTCCATAATAAACCTAATGAATTCATTCGAGTCATTTAATCTTCGTACGACAACTTAGAATATCTTACGACTCTGTATGCCACATTAGCACCTTGAAAAGCATGTTACTATAATGTACGACACCTCACAACTCCTAACAACACCTTACAATACCGTAACTAAACATAAAATCCATAATAAACCTAATGAATTCGTCCGAGTCTTTTGAACATCGTATTACAAGTTAGGACATCTTAAGACACTATATGACATATTAGCACGTTGAAAAGCACGTAAGTATGACGGAGGACGCTTTAAAGCTCCAAACAACACGTTACAACACCGTACGAAACCATAAAACTCCATAATAGATCTAATGAAATTGTCCAAGTCCTTTCAAGATCGTACGATAACATCAGGACTTGTTACGACACTGTATGCGACATTAGCAGCATGAAAAGCAATTTATAATAATGTAGGACGCGTTACAACTTCTAAGAACACCTTACATCACCGTTCGAAAGATTAAAACTCCAAAACAAACCTAATGAATTCCTCCGAGTCATTTAATCATCGTACGACAACTTAGAATATCTTACGACTCTATATGCCACATTAGCAACTTGAAAAGCATGTTACTATCATTTACGACACCTCACAACTCCTAACAACACCTTACAGTACCGTAAGTAAACATAAAATCCATAATAAACCTAATGAATTCGTCCGAGTCCTTTGAACATCGTATTACAAGTTAGGTCATCTTAAGAATCTGTATGACATATTAGCACGTTGAAAAGCACGTAAGTATGACGGAGGACGCCTTAAAGCTCCAAACAACACATTACAACACCGTACGAAACCATAAAACTCCATAATAGATCTAATGAAATTGTCCAAGTCCTTTCAAGATCGTACGATAACATCAGGACCTGTTACGACACTGTATGCGACATTAGCAACATGAAAAGCAATTTATAATAATGTAGGGCGCGTTACAACTTCTAAGAACACCTTACATCACAGTTCGAAAGATTAAAACTCCATAATAAACCTAATGAATTCCTCCGAGTCATTTAATCATCGTACGACAACTTAGAATATCTTACGACTCTGTATGCCACATTAGCACCTTGAAAAGCATGTTACTATAATGTACGATACTCACAACTCGTAACAACACCTTACAATACCGTAAGTAAACATTAAAATCCATAATAAACCTAATGAATTCGTCCGAGTCTTTTGAACATCGTATTACAAGTTAGGAAATCTTTAGACTCTATTTGACATATTAGCACGTTGAAAAGCACGTAAGTATGACGTAGGACGCCTTAAAGCTGCAAACAACACCTTACAACACCGTATGAAACCATAAAACTCCATAATAAACCTAATGAAATTGTCCAAGTCCTTTCAAGATCGTACGATAACATCAGGATTTGTTACGACACTGTATGCGACATTAGCAACATGAAAAGCAATTTATAATAATGTAGGACGCGTTACAACTTCTAAGAACACCTTACATCACCGTTCGAAAGATTAAAACTCCATAATAAACCTAATGAATTCCTCCGAGTCATTTAATCATCGTACGACAACTTAGAAAATCTTACGACTCTGTATGCCACATTAGCACCTTGAAAAGCATGTTACTATAATGTACGATACTCACAACTCGTAACAACACCTTACAATACCGTAAGTAAGCATTAAAATCCATAATAAACCTAATGAATTCGTCCGAGTCTTTTGAAGATCGTATTACAAGTTAGGAAATCTTTAGACTCTATTTGACATATTAGCACGTTGAAAAGCACGTAAGTATGACGTAGGACGCCTTAAAGCTGCAAACAACACCTTACAACACCGTATGAAACCATAAAACTCCATAATAAACCTAATGAAATTGTCCAAGTCCTTTCAAGATCGTACGATACCATCAGGACTTGTTACGACACTGTATGCGACATTAGCAACATGAAAAGCAATTTATAATAATGTAGCACGCGTTACAACTTCTAAGAACACCTTACATCACAGTTCGAAAGATTAAAACTCCATAATAAACCTAATGAATTCATTCGAGTCATTTAATCATCGTACGACAACTTAGAATATCTTACGACTCTGTATGCCACATTAGCACCTTGAAAAGCATGTTACTATAATGTACGTCACCTCACAACTCCTAACAACACCTTACAATACCGTAAGTAAACATAAAATCCATAATAAACCTAATGAATTCGTCCGAGTCTTTTGAACATCGTATTACAAGTTAGGACATCTTAAGACACTATATAACATATTAGCACGTTGAAAAGCACGTAAGTATGACGGAGGACGCCTTAAAGCTCCAAACAACAAATTACAACACCGTAAGAAACCATAAAACTCCATAATAGATCTAATGAAATTTTCCAAGTCCTTTCAAGATCGTACGATAACATCAGGACTTGTTACGACACTGTATGCGACATTAGCAACATGAAAAGCAATTTATAATAATGTAGGACGCGTTACAACTTCTAAGAACACCTTACATCACCGTTCGAAAGATTAAAACTCCAAAACAAACCTAATGAATTCCTCCGAGTCATTTAATCATCGTACGACAACTTAGAATATCTTACGACTCTATATGCCACATTAGCAACTTGAAAAGCATGTTACTATAATTTACGACACCTCACAACTCCTAACAACACCTTACAGTACCGTAAGTAAACATAAAATCCATAATAAACCTAATGAATTCGTCCGAGTCCTTTAAACATCGTATTACAAGTTAGGTCATCTTAAGAATCTGTATGACATATTAGCACGTTGAAAAGCACGTAAGTATGACGGAGGACGCCTTAAAGCTCCAAACAACACATTACAACACCGTACGAAACCATAAAACTCCATAATAGATCTAATGAAATTGTCCAAGTCCTTTCAAGATCGTACGATAACATCAGGACCTGTTACGACACTGTATGCGACATTAGCAACATGAAAAGCAATTTATAATAATGTAAGGCGCGTTACAACTTCTAAGAACACCTTACATCACAGTTCGAAAGATTAAAACTCCATAATAAACCTAATGAATTCCTCCGAGTCATTTAATCATCGTACGACAACTTAGAATATCTTACGACTCTGTATGCCACATTAGCACCTTGAAAACCATGTTACTATAATGTACGATACTCACAACTCGTAACAACACCTTACAATACCGTAAGTAAACATTAAAATCCATAATAAACCTAATGAATTCGTCCGAGTCTTTTGAACATCGTATTACAAGTTAGGAAATCTTTAGACTCTATTTGACATATTAGCACGTTGAAAAGCACGTAAGTATGACGTAGGACGCCTTAAAGCTGCAAACAACACCTTACAACACCGTATGAAACCATAAAACTACATAATAAACCTAATGAAATTGTCCAAGTCCTTTCAAGATCGTACGATAACATCAGGATTTGTTACGACACTGTATGCGACATTAGCAACATGAAAAGCAATTTATAATAATGTAGGACGCGTTACAACTTCTAAGAACACCTTACATCACCGTTCGAAAGATTAAAACTCCATAATAAACCTAATGAATTCCTCCGAGTCATTTAATCATCGTACGACAACTTAGAAAATCTTACGACTCTGTATGCCACATTAGCACCTTGAAAAGCATGTTACTATAATGTACGATACTCACAACTCGTAACAACACCTTACAATACCGTAAGTAAGCATTAAAATCCATAATAAACCTAATGAATTCGTCCGAGTCTTTTGAAGATCGTATTACAAGTTAGGAAATCTTTAGACTCTATTTGACATATTAGCACGTTGAAAAGCACGTAAGTATGACGTAGGACGCCTTAAAGCTGCAAACAACACCTTACAACACCGTATGAAACCATAAAACTCCATAATAAACCTAATGAAATTGTCCAAGTCCTTTCAAGATCGTACGATAACATCAGGACTTGTTACGACACTGTATGCGACATTAGCAACATCAAAAGCAATTTATAATAATGTAGCACGCGTTACAATTTCTAAGAACACCTTACATCACAGTTCGAAAGATTAAAACTCCATAATAAACCTAATGAATTCATTCGAGTCATTTAATCATCGTACGACAACTTAGAATATCTTACGACTCTGTATGCCACATTAGCACCTTGAAAAGCATGTTACTATAATGTACGACACCTCACAACTCCTAACAACACCTTACAATACCGTAAGTAAACATAAAATCCATAATAAACCTAATGAATTCGTCCGAGTCTTTTGAACATCGTATTACAAGTTAGGACATCTTAAGACACTATATAACATATTAGCACGTTGAAAAGCACGTAAGTATGACGGAGGACGCCTTAAAGCTCCAAACAACAAATTACAACACCGTAAGAAACCATAAAACTCCATAATAGATCTAATGAAATTGTCCAAGTCCTTTCAAGATCGTACGATAACATCAGGACTTGTTACGACACTGTATGCGACATTAGCAACATGAAAAGCAATTTATAATAATGTAGGACGCGTTACAACTTCTAAGAACACCTTACATCACCGTTCGAAAGATTAAAACTCCAAAACAAACCTAATGAATTCCTCCGAGTCATTTAATCATCGTACGACAACTTAGAATATCTTACGACTCTATATGCCACATTAGCAACTTGAAAAGCATGTTACTATAATTTACGTCACCTCACAACTCCTAACAACACCTTACAGTACCGTAAGTAAACATAAAATCCATAATAAACCTAATGAATTCGTCCGAGTCCTTTGAACATCGTATTACAAGTTAGGTCATCTTAAGAATCTGTATGACATATTAGCACGTTGAAAAGCACGTAAGTATGACGGAGGACGCCTTAAAGCTCCAAACAACACATTACAACACCGTACGAAACCATAAAACTCCATAATAGATCTAATGAAATTGTCCAAGTCCTTTCAAGATCGTACGATAACATCAGGACCTGTTACGACACTGTATGCGACATTAGCAACATGAAAAGCAATTTATAATAATGTAGGGCGCGTTACAACTTCTAAGAACACCTTACATCACAGTTCGAAAGATTAAAACTCCATAATAAACCTAATGAATTCCTCCGAGTCATTTAATCATCGTACGACAACTTAGAATATCTTACGACTCTGTATGCCACATTAGCACCTTTAAAAGCATGTTACTATAATGTACGATACTCACAACTCGTAACAACACCTTACAATACCGTAAGTAAACATTAAAATCCATAATAAACCTAATGAATTCGTCCGAGTCTTATGAACATCGTATTACAAGTTAGGAAATCTTTAGACTCTATTTGACATATTAGCACGTTGAAAAGCACGTAAGTATGACGTAGGACGCCTTAAAGCTGCAAACAACACCTTACAACACCGTATGAAACCATAAAACTCCATAATAAACCTAATGAAATTGTCCAAGTCCTTTCAAGATCGTACGATAACATCAGGATTTGTTACGACACTGTATGCGACATTAGCAACATGAAAAGCAATTTATAATAATGTAGGACGCGTTACAACTTCTAAGAACACCTTACATCACCGTTCGAAAGATTAAAACTCCATAATAAACCTAATGAATTCCTCCGAGTCATTTAATCATCGTACGACAACTTAGAAAATCTTACGACTCTGTATGCCACATTAGCACCTTGAAAAGCATGTTACTATAATGTACGATACTCACAACTCGTAACAACACCTTACAATACCGTAAGTAAGCATTAAAATCCATAATAAACCTAATGAATTCGTCCGAGTCTTTTGAAGATCGTATTACAAGTTAGGAAACCTTTAGACTCTATTTGACATATTAGCACGTTGAAAAGCACGTAAGTATGACGTAGGACGCCTTAAAGCTGCAAACAACACCTTACAACACCGTATGAAACCATAAAACTCCATAATAAACCTAATGAAATTGTCCAAGTCCTTTCAAGATCGTACGATAACATCAGGACTTGTTACGACACTGTATGCGACATTAGCAACATGAAAAGCAATTTATAATAATGCAGCACGCGTTACAACTTCTAAGAACACCTTACATCACAGTTCGAAAGATTAAAACTCCATAATAAACCTAATGAATTCATTCGAGTCATTTAATCATCGTACGACAATTTAGAATATCTTACGACTCTGTATGCCACATTAGCACCTTGAAAAGCATGTTACTATAATGTACGACACCTCACAACTCCTAACAACACCTTACAATATCGTAAGTAAACATAAAATCCATAATAAACCTAATGAATTCGTCCGAGTCTTTTGAACATCGTATTACAAGTTAGGACATCTTAAGACACTATATAACATATTAGCACGTTGAAAAGCACGTAAGTATGACGGAGGACGCCTTAAAGCTCCAAACAACAAATTACAACACCGTAAGAAACCATAAAACTCCATAATAGATCTAATGAAATTGTCCAAGTCCTTTCAAGATCGTACGATAACATCAGGACTTGTTACGACACTGTATGCGACATTAGCAACATGAAAAGCAATTTATAATAATGTAGGACGCGTTACAACTTCTAAGAACACCTTACATCACCGTTCGAAAAATTAAAACTCCAAAACAAACCTAATGAATTCCTCCGAGTCATTTAATCATCGTACGACAACTTAGAATATCTTACGACTCTATATGCCACATTAGCAACTTGAAAAGCATGTTACTATAATTTACGACACCTCACAACTCCTAACAACACCTTACAGTACCGTAAGTAAACATTAAAATCCATAATAAACCTAATGAATTCGTCCGAGTCTTTTGAACATCGTATTACAAGTTAGGAAATCTTTAGACTCTATTTGACATATTAGCACGTTGAAAAGCACGTAAGTATGACGTAGGACGCCTTAAAGCTGCAAACAACACCTTACAACACCGTATGAAACCATAAAACTCCATAATAAACCTAATGAAATTGTCCAAGTCCTTTCAAGATCGTACGATAACATCAGGAATTGTTACGACACTGTATGCGACATTAGCAACATGAAAAGCAATTTATAATAATGTAGGACGCGTTACAACTTCTAAGAACACCTTACATCACCGTTCGAAAGATTAAAACTCCATAATAAACCTAATGAATTCCTCCGAGTCATTTAATCATCGTACGACAACTTAGAAAATCTTACGACTCTGTATGCCACATTAGCACCTTGAAAAGCATGTTACTATAATGTACGATACTCACAACTCGTAACAACACCTTACAATACCGTAAGTAAGCATTAAAATCCATAATAAACCTAATGAATTCGTCCGAGTCTTTTGAACATCGTATTACAAGTTAGGAAATCTTTAGACTCTATTTGACATATTAGCACGTTGAAAAGCACGTAAGTATGACGTAGGACGCCTTAAAGCTGCAAACAACACCTTACAACACCGTATGAAACCATAAAACTCCATAATAAACCTAATGAAATTGTCCAAGTCCTTTCAAGATCGTACGATAACATCAGGACTTGTTACGACACTGTATGCGACATTAGCAACATGAAAAGCAATTTATAATAATGTAGGGCGCGTTACAACTTCTAAGAACACCTTACATCACAGTTCGAAAGATTAAAACTCCATAATAAACCTAATGAATTCCTCCGAGTCATTTAATCATCGTACGACAACTTAGAATATCTTACGACTCTGTATGCCACATTAGCACCTTTAAAAGCATGTTACTATAATGTACGATACTCACAACTCGTAACAACACCTTACAATACCGTAAGTAAACATTAAAATCCATAATAAACCTAATGAATTCGTCCGAGTCTTATGAACATCGTATTACAAGTTAGGAAATCTTTAGACTCTATTTGACATATTAGCACGTTGAAAAGCACGTAAGTATGACGTAGGACGCCTTAAAGCTGCAAACAACACCTTACAACACCGTATGAAACCATAAAACTCCATAATAAACCTAATGAAATTGTCCAAGTCCTTTCAAGATCGTACGATAACATCAGGATTTGTTACGACACTGTATGCGACATTAGCAACATGAAAAGCAATTTATAATAATGTAGGACGCGTTACAACTTCTAAGAACACCTTACATCACCGTTCGAAAGATTAAAACTCCATAATAAACCTAATGAATTCCTCCGAGTCATTTAATCATCGTACGACAACTTAGAAAATCTTACGACTCTGTATGCCACATTAGCACCTTGAAAAGCATGTTACTATAATGTACGATACTCACAACTCGTAACAACACCTTACAATACCGTAAGTAAGCATTAAAATCCATAATAAACCTAATGAATTCGTCCGAGTCTTTTGAAGATCGTATTACAAGTTAGGAAACCTTTAGACTCTATTTGACATATTAGCACGTTGAAAAGCACGTAAGTATGACGTAGGACGCCTTAAAGCTGCAAACAACACCTTACAACACCGTATGAAACCATAAAACTCCATAATAAACCTAATGAAATTGTCCAAGTCCTTTCAAGATCGTACGATAACATCAGGACTTGTTACGACACTGTATGCGACATTAGCAACATGAAAAGCAATTTATAATAATGCAGCACGCGTTACAACTTCTAAGAACACCTTACATCACAGTTCGAAAGATTAAAACTCCATAATAAACCTAATGAATTCATTCGAGTCATTTAATCATCGTACGACAATTTAGAATATCTTACGACTCTGTATGCCACATTAGCACCTTGAAAAGCATGTTACTATAATGTACGACACCTCACAACTCCTAACAACACCTTACAATATCGTAAGTAAACATAAAATCCATAATAAACCTAATGAATTCGTCCGAGTCTTTTGAACATCGTATTACAAGTTAGGACATCTTAAGACACTATATAACATATTAGCACGTTGAAAAGCACGTAAGTATGACGGAGGACGCCTTAAAGCTCCAAACAACAAATTACAACACCGTAAGAAACCATAAAACTCCATAATAGATCTAATGAAATTGTCCAAGTCCTTTCAAGATCGTACGATAACATCAGGACTTGTTACGACACTGTATGCGACATTAGCAACATGAAAAGCAATTTATAATAATGTAGGACGCGTTACAACTTCTAAGAACACCTTACATCACCGTTCGAAAAATTAAAACTCCAAAACAAACCTAATGAATTCCTCCGAGTCATTTAATCATCGTACGACAACTTAGAATATCTTACGACTCTATATGCCACATTAGCAACTTGAAAAGCATGTTACTATAATTTACGACACCTCACAACTCCTAACAACACCTTACAGTACCGTAAGTAAACATAAAATCCATAATAAACCTAATGAATTCGTCCGAGTCCTTTGAACATCGTATTACAAGTTAGGTCATCTTAAGAATCTGTATGACATATTAGCACGTTGAAAAGCACGTAAGTATGACGGAGGACGCCTTAAAGCTCCAAACAACACATTACAACACCGTACGAAACCATAAAACTCCATAATAGATCTAATGAAATTGTCCAAGTCCTTTCAAGATCGTACGATAACATCAGGACCTGTTACGACACTGTATGCGACATTAGCAACATGAAAAGCAATTTATAATAATGTAGGGCGCGTTACAACTTCTAAGAACACCTTACATCACAGTTCGAAAGATTAAAACTCCATAATAAACCTAATGAATTCCTCCGAGTCATTTAATCATCGTACGACAACTTAGAATATCTTACGACTCTGTATGCCACATTAGCACCTTGAAAAGCATGTTACTATAATGTACGATACTCACAACTCGTAACAACACCTTACAATACCGTAAGTAAACATTAAAATCCATAATAAACCTAATGAATTCGTCCGAGTCTTTTGAACATCGTATTACAAGTTAGGAAATCTTTAGACTCTATTTGACATATTAGCACGTTGAAAAGCACGTAAGTATGACGTAGGACGCCTTAAAGCTGCAAACAACACCTTACAACACCGTATGAAACCATAAAACTCCATAATAAACCTAATGAAATTGTCCAAGTCCTTTCAAGATCGTACGATAACATCAGGAATTGTTACGACACTGTATGCGACATTAGCAACATGAAAAGCAATTTATAATAATGTAGGACGCGTTACAACTTCTAAGAACACCTTACATCACCGTTCGAAAGATTAAAACTCCATAATAAACCTAATGAATTCCTCCGAGTCATTTAATCATCGTACGACAACTTAGAAAATCTTACGACTCTGTATGCCACATTAGCACCTTGAAAAGCATGTTACTATAATGTACGATACTCACAACTCGTAACAACACCTTACAATACCGTAAGTAAGCATTAAAATCCATAATAAACCTAATGAATTCGTCCGAGTCTTTTGAACATCGTATTACAAGTTAGGAAATCTTTAGACTCTATTTGACATATTAGCACGTTGAAAAGCACGTAAGTATGACGTAGGACGCCTTAAAGCTGCAAACAACACCTTACAACACCGTATGAAACCATAAAACTCCATAATAAACCTAATGAAATTGTCCAAGTCCTTTCAAGATCGTACGATAACATCAGGACTTGTTACGACACTGTATGCGACATTAGCAACATGAAAAGCAATTTATAATAATGTAGGACGCGTTACAACTTCTAAGAACACCTTACATCACCGTTCGAAAGATTAAAACTCCATAATAAACCTAATGAATTCCTCCGAGTCATTTAATCATCGTACGACAACTTAGAAAATCTTACGACTCTGTATGCCACATTAGCACCTTGAAAAACATGTTACTATAATGTACGAGACTCACAACTCGTAACAACACCTTACAATACAGTAAGTAAGCATTAAAATCCATAATAAACCTAATGAATTCGTCCGAGTCTTTTGAAGATCGTATTACAAGTTAGGAAATCTTTAGACTCTATTTGACATATTAGCACGTTGAAAAGCACGTAAGTATGACGTAGGACGCCTTAAAGCTGCAAACAACACCTTACAACACCGTATGAAACCATAAAACTCCGTAATAAACCTAATGAAATTGTCCAAGTCCTTTCAAGATCGTACGATAACAACAGGACTTGTTACGACACTGTATACGACATTAGCAACATGAAAAGCAATTTATAATAATGTAGGACGCGTTACAACTTCTAAGAACACCTTACATCACCGTTCGAAAGATTAAAACTCCATAATAAACCTAATGAATTCCTCCGAGTCATTTAATCATCGTACGACAACTTAGAAAATCTTACGACTCTGTATGCCACATTAGCACCTTGAAAAGCATGTTACTATAATGTACGATACTCACAACTCGTAACAACACCTTACAATACCGTAAGTAAGCATTAAAATTCATAATAAACCTAATGAATTCGTCCGAGTCTTTTGAACATCGTATTACAAGTTAGGAAATCTTTAGACTCTATTTGACATATTAGCACGTTGAAAAGCACGTAAGTATGACGTAGGACGCCTTAAAACTGCAAACAACACCTTACAACACCGTATGAAACCATAAAACTCCATAATAAACCTAATGAAATTGTCCAAGTCCTTTCAAGATCGTACGATAACATCAGGACTTGTTACGACACTGTATGCGACATTAGCAACATGAAAAGCAATTTATAATAATGTAGGACGCGTTACAACTTCTAAGAACACCTTACATCACCGTTCGAAAGATTAAAACTCCATAATAAACCTAATGAATTCCTCCGAGTCATTTAATCATCGTACGACAACTTAGAAAATCTTACGACTCTGTATGCCACATTAGCACCTTGAAAAACATGTTACTATAATGTACGAGACTCACAACTCGTAACAACACCTTACAATACAGTAAGTAAGCATTAAAATCCATAATAAACCTAATGAATTCGTCCGAGTCTTTTGAAGATCGTATTACAAGTTAGGAAATCTTTAGACTCTATTTGACATATTAGCACGTTGAAAAGCACGTAAGTATGACGTAGGACGCCTTAAAGCTGCAAACAACACCTTACAACACCGTATGAAACCATAAAACTCCGTAATAAACCTAATGAAATTGTCCAAGTCCTTTCAAGATCGTACGATAACAACAGGACTTGTTACGACACTGTATACGACATTAGCAACATGAAAAGCAATTTATAATAATGTAGGACGCGTTACAACTTCTAAGAACATCTTACATCACAGTTCGAAAGATTAAAACTCCATAATAAACCTAATGAATTCATTCGAGTCATTTAATCATCGTACGACAACTTAAAATATCTTACGACTTTATATGCCACATTAGCACCTTGAAAAGCATGTTACTATAATGTACGACACCTCACAACTCCTAACAACACCTTACAATACCGTAAGTAAACATAAAATCCATAATAAACCTAATGATTTCGTCCGAGTCTTTTGAACATCGTATTACAAGTTAGGACATCTTAAGACACTATATGACATATTAGCACGTTGAAAAGCACGTAAGTATGACGGAGGACGCCTTAAAGCTCCAAACAACAAATTACAACACCGTAAGAAACCATAAAACTCCATAATAGATCTAATGAAATTGTCCAAGTCCTTTCAAGATCGTACGATAACATCAGGACTTGTTACGACACTGTATGCGACATTAGCAACATGAAAAGCAATTTACAATAATGTAGGACGCGTTACAACTTCTAAGAACACCTTACATCACCGTTCGAAAGATTAAAACTCCAAAACAAACCTAATGAATTCCTCCGAGTCATTTAATCATCGTACAACAACTTAGAATATCTTACGACTCTATATGCCACATTAGCAACTTGAAAAGCATGTTACTATAATTTACGACACCTCACAACTCCTAACAACACCTTACAGTACCGTAAGTAAACATAAAATCCATAATAAACCTAATGAATTCGTCCGAGTCCTTTGAACATCGTATTACAAGTTAGGTCATCTTAAGAATCTGTATGACATATTAGCACGTTGAAAAGCACGTAAGTATGACGGAGGACGCCTTAAAGCTCCAAACAACACATTACAACACCGTACGAAACCATAAAACTCCATAATAGATCTAATGAAATTGTCCAAGTCCTTTCAAGATCGTACGATAACATCAGGACTTGTTACGACACTGTATGCGACATTAGCAACATGAAAAGCAATTTATAATAATGTAGGACGCGTTACAACTTCTAAGAACACTTTACATCATAGTTCGAAAGATTAAAACTCCATAATAAACCTAATGAATTCCACCGAGTCATTTAATCATCGTACGACAACTTAGAATATCTTACGACTCTGTATGCCACATTAGCACCTTGAAAAGCATGTTACTATAATGTACGATACTCACAACTCGTAACAACACCATACAATAACGTAACTAAACATTAATATCCATTATAAACCTAATGAATTCGTCCGAGTCTTTTGAACATCGTATTACAAGTTAGGACATCTTTAGACTCTATATGACATATTAGCACGTTGTAAAGCACGTAAGTATGACGTAGGACGCCTTAAAGCTGCAAACAACACCTTACAACACCGTATGAAACCATAAAACTCCATAATAAGCCTAATGAAATTGTCCAAGTCCTTTCAAGATCGTACGATAACATCAGGACTTGTTACGACACTGTATGCGACATTAGCAACATGAAAAGCAATTTATAAAAATGTAGGACGCGTTACAACTTCTAAGAACACCTTACATCACAGTTCGAAAGATTAAAACTCCATAATAAACCTAATGAATTCATTCGAGTCATTTAATCATCGTACGACAACTTAGAATATCTTACGACTCTGTATGCCACATTAGCACCTTGAAAAGCATGTTACTATAATGTACGACACCTCACAACTCCTAACAACACCTTACAATACCGTAAGTAAACATTAAATCCATAATAAACCTAATGAATTCGTCCGAGTCCTTTGAACATCGTATTACAAGTTAGGTCATCTTAAGAATCTGTATGACATATTAGCACGTTGAAAAGCACGTAAGTATGACGGAGGACGCCTTAAAGCTCCAAACAACACATTACAACACCGTACGAAACCATAAAACTCCATAATAGATATAATGAAATTGTCCAAGTCCTTTCAAGATCGTACGATAACATCAGGACTTGTTACGACACTGTATGCGACATTAGCAACATGAAAAGCAATTTATAATAATGTAGGACGCGTTACAACTTCTAAGAACACCTTACATCATAGTTCGAAAGATTAAAACTCCATAATAAACCTAATGAATTCCTCCGAGTCATTTAATCATCGTACGACAACTTAGAAAATCTTACGACTCTGTATGCCACATTAGCACCTTGAAAAACATGTTACTATAATGTACGAGACTCACAACTCGTAACAACACCTTACAATACAGTAAGTAAGCATTAAAATCCATAATAAACCTAATGAATTCGTCCGAGTCTTTTGAAGATCGTATTACAAGTTAGGAAATCTTTAGACTCTATTTGACATATTAGCACGTTGAAAAGCACGTAAGTATGACATAGGACGCCTTAAAGCTGCAAACAACACCTTACAACACCGTATGAAACCATAAAACTCCGTAATAAACCTAATGAAATTGTCCAAGTCCTTTCAAGATCGTACGATAACAACAGGACTTGTTACGACACTGTATACGACATTAGCAACATGAAAAGCAATTTATAATAATGTAGGACGCGTTACAACTTCTAAGAACATCTTACATCACAGTTCGAAAGATTAAAACTCCATAATAAACCTAATGAATTCATTCGAGTCATTTAATCATCGTACGACAACTTAAAATATCTTACGACTTTATATGCCACATTAGCACCTTGAAAAGCATGTTACTATAATGTACGACACCTCACAACTCCTAACAACACCTTACAATACCGTAAGTAAACATAAAATCCATAATAAACCTAATGATTTCGTCCGAGTCTTTTGAACATCGTATTACAAGTTAGGACATCTTAAGACACTAAATGACATATTAGCACGTTGAAAAGCACGTAAGTATGACGGAGGACGCCTTAAAGCTCCAAACAACAAATTACAACACCGTAAGAAACCATAAAACTCCATAATAGATCTAATGAAATTGTCCAAGTCCTTTCAAGATCGTACGATAACATCAGGACTTGTTACGACACTGTATGCGACATTAGCAACATGAAAAGCAATTTACAATAATGTAGGACGCGTTACAACTTCTAAGAACACCTTACATCACCGTTCGAAAGATTAAAACTCCAAAACAAACCTAATGAATTCCTCCGAGTCATTTAATCATCGTACAACAACTTAGAATATCTTACGACTCTATATGCCACATTAGCAACTTGAAAAGCATGTTACTATAATTTACGACACCTCACAACTCCTAACAACACCTTACAGTACCGTAAGTAAACATAAAATCCATAATAAACCTAATGAATTCGTCCGAGTCCTTTGAACATCGTATTACAAGTTAGGTCATCTTAAGAATCTGTATGACATATTAGCACGTTGAAAAGCACGTAAGTATGACGGAGGACGCCTTAAAGCTCCAAACAACACATTACAACACCGTACGAAACCATAAAACTCCATAATAGATCTAATGAAATTGTCCAAGTCCTTTCAAGATCGTACGATAACATCAGGACTTGTTACGACACTGTATGCGACATTAGCAACATGAAAAGCAATTTATAATAATGTAGGACGCGTTACAACTTCTAAGAACACCTTACATCATAGTTCGAAAGATTAAAACTCCATAATAAACCTAATGAATTCCACCGAGTCATTTAATCATCGTACGACAACTTAGAATATCTTACGACTCTGTATGCCACATTAGCACCTTGAAAAGCATGTTACTATAATGTACGATACTCACAACTCGTAACAACACCATACAATAACGTAACTAAACATTAATATCCATTATAAACCTAATGAATTCGTCCGAGTCTTTTGAACATCGTATTACAAGTTAGGACATCTTTAGACTCTATATGACATATTAGCACGTTGTAAAGCACGTAAGTATGACGTAGGACGCCTTAAAGCTGCAAACAACACCTTACAACACCGTATGAAACCATAAAACTCCATAATAAGCCTAATGAAATTGTCCAAGTCCTTTCAAGATCGTACGATAACATCAGGACTTGTTACGACACTGTATGCGACATTAGCAACATGAAAAGCAATTTATAAAAATGTAGGACGCGTTACAACTTCTAAGAACACCTTACATCACAGTTCGAAAGATTAAAACTCCATAATAAACCTAATGAATTCATTCGAGTCATTTAATCATCGTACGACAACTTAGAATATCTTACGACTCTGTATGCCACATTAGCACCTTGAAAAGCATGTTACTATAATGTACGACACCTCACAACTCCTAACAACACCTTACAATACCGTAAGTAAACATTAAATCCATAATAAACCTAATGAATTCGTCCGAGTCCTTTGAACATCGTATTACAAGTTAGGTCATCTTAAGAATCTGTATGACATATTAGCACGTTGAAAAGCACGTAAGTATGACGGAGGACGCCTTAAAGCTCCAAACAACACATTACAACACCGTACGAAACCATAAAACTCCATAATAGATATAATGAAATTGTCCAAGTCCTTTCAAGATCGTACGATAACATCAGGACTTGTTACGACACTGTATGCGACATTAGCAACATGAAAAGCAATTTATAATAATGTAGGACGCGTTACAACTTCTAAGAACACCTTACATCATAGTTCGAAAGATTAAAACTCCATAATAAACCTAATGAATTCCTCCGAGTCATTTAATCATCGTACGACAACTTAGAAAATCTTACGACTCTGTATGCCACATTAGCACCTTGAAAAACATGTTACTATAATGTACGAGACTCACAACTCGTAACAACACCTTACAATACAGTAAGTAAGCATTAAAATCCATAATAAACCTAATGAATTCGTCCGAGTCTTTTGAAGATCGTATTACAAGTTAGGAAATCTTTAGACTCTATTTGACATATTAGCACGTTGAAAAGCACGTAAGTATGACATAGGACGCCTTAAAGCTGCAAACAACACCTTACAACACCGTATGAAACCATAAAACTCCGTAATAAACCTAATGAAATTGTCCAAGTCCTTTCAAGATCGTACGATAACAACAGGACTTGTTACGACACTGTATACGACATTAGCAACATGAAAAGCAATTTATAATAATGTAGGACGCGTTACAACTTCTAAGAACATCTTACATCACAGTTCGAAAGATTAAAACTCCATAATAAACCTAATGAATTCATTCGAGTCATTTAATCATCGTACGACAACTTAAAATATCTTACGACTTTATATGCCACATTAGCACCTTGAAAAGCATGTTACTATAATGTACGACACCTCACAACTCCTAACAACACCTTACAATACCGTAAGTAAACATAAAATCCATAATAAACCTAATGATTTCGTCCGAGTCTTTTGAACATCGTATTACAAGTTAGGACATCTTAAGACACTATATGACATATTAGCACGTTGAAAAGCACGTAAGTATGACGGAGGACGCCTTAAAGCTCCAAACAACAAATTACAACACCGTAAGAAACCATAAAACTCCATAATAGATCTAATGAAATTGTCCAAGTCCTTTCAAGATCGTACGATAACATCAGGACCTGTTACGACACTGTATGCGACATTAGCAACATGAAAAGCAATTTACAATAATGTAGGACGCGTTACAACTTCTAAGAACACCTTACATCACCGTTCGAAAGATTAAAACTCCAAAACAAACCTAATGAATTCCTCCGAGTCATTTAATCATCGTACAACAACTTAGAATATCTTACGACTCTATATGCCACATTAGCAACTTGAAAAGCATGTTACTATAATTTACGACACCTCACAACTCCTAACAACACCTCACAGTACCGTAAGTAAACATAAAATCCATAATAAACCTAATGAATTCGTCCGAGTCCTTTGAACATCGTATTACAAGTTAGGTCATCTTAAGAATCTGTATGACATATTAGCACGTTGAAAAGCACGTAAGTATGACGGAGGACGCCTTAAAGCTCCAAACAACACATTACAACACCGTACGAAACCATAAAACTCCATAATAGATCTAATGAAATTGTCCAAGTCCTTTCAAGATCGTACGATAACATCAGGACTTGTTACGACACTGTATGCGACATTAGCAACATGAAAAGCAATTTATAATAATGTAGGACGCGTTACAACTTCTAAGAACACCTTACATCATAGTTCGAAAGATTAAAACTCCATAATAAACCTAATGAATTCCACCGAGTCATTTAATCATCGTACGACAACTTAGAATATCTTACGACTCTGTATGCCACATTAGCACCTTGAAAAGCATGTTACTATAATGTACGATACTCACAACTCGTAACAACACCATACAATAACGTAACTAAACATTAATATCCATTATAAACCTAATGAATTCGTCCGAGTCTTTTGAACATCGTATTACAAGTTAGGACATCTTTAGACTCTATATGACATATTAGCACGTTGTAAAGCACGTAAGTATGACGTAGGACGCCTTAAAGCTGCAAACAACACCTTACAACACCGTATGAAACCATAAAACTCCATAATAAGCCTAATGAAATTGTCCAAGTCCTTTCAAGATCGTACGATAACATCAGGACTTGTTACGACACTGTATGCGACATTAGCAACATGAAAAGCAATTTATAAAAATGTAGGACGCGTTACAACTTCTAAGAACACCTTACATCACAGTTCGAAAGATTAAAACTCCATAATAAACCTAATGAATTCATTCGAGTCATTTAATCATCGTACGACAACTTAGAATATCTTACGACTCTGTATGCCACATTAGCACCTTGAAAAGCATGTTACTATAATGTACGACACCTCACAACTCCTAACAACACCTTACAATACCGTAAGTAAACATAAAATCCATAATAAACCTAATGAATTCGTCCGAGTCCTTTGAACATCGTATTACAAGTTAGGTCATCTTAAGAATCTGTATGACATATTAGCACGTTGAAAAGCACGTAAGTATGACGGAGGACGCCTTAAAGCTCCAAACAACACATTACAACACCGTACGAAACCATAAAACTCCATAATAGATATAATGAAATTGTCCAAGTCCTTTCAAGATCGTACGATAACATCAGGACTTGTTACGACACTGTATGCGACATTAGCAACATGAAAAGCAATTTATAATAATGTAGGACGCGTTACAACTTCTAAGAACACCTTACATCATAGTTCGAAAGATTAAAACTCCATAATAAACCTAATGAATTCCACCGAGTCATTTAATCATCGTACGACAACTTAGAATATCTTACGACTCTGTATGCCACGTTAGCACCTTGAAAAGCATGTTACTATAATGTACGATACTCACAACTCGTAACAACACCATACAATACCGTAAGTAAACATTAATATCCATTATAAACCTAATGAATTCGTCCGAGTCTTTTGAACATCGTATTACAAGTTAGGACATCTTTAGACTCTATATGACATATTAGCACGTTGAAAAGCACGTAAGTATGACGTAGGACGCCTTAAAGCTGCAAACAACACCTAACAACACCGTATGAAACCATAAAACTCCATAATAAGCCTAATGAAATTGTCCAAGTCCTTTCAAGATCGTACGATAACATCAGGACTTGTTACGACACTGTATGCGACATTAGCAACATGAAAAGCAATTTATAAAAATGTAGGACGCGTTACAACTTCTAAGAACACCTTACATCACAGTTCGAAAGATTAAAACTCCATAATAAACCTAATGAATTCATTCGAGTCATTTAATCATCGTACGACAACTTAGAATATCTTACGACTCTGTATGCCACATTAGCACCTTGAAAAGCATGTTACTATAATGTACGACACCTCACAACTCCTAACAACACCTTACAATACCGTAAGTAAACATAAAATCCATAATAAACCTAATGAATTCGTCCGAGTCCTTTGAACATCGTATTACAAGTTAGGTCATCTTAAGAATCTGTATGACATATTAGCACGTTGAAAAGCACGTAAGTATGACGGAGGACGCCTTAAAGCTCCAAACAACACATTACAACACCGTACGAAACCATAAAACTCCATAATAGATCTAATGAAATTGTCCAAGTCCTTTCAAGATCGTACGATAACATCAGGACTTGTTACGACACTGTATGCGACATTAGCAACATGAAAAGCAATTTATAATAATGTAGGACGCGTTACAACTTCTAAGAACACCTTACATCATAGTTCGAAAGATTAAAACTCCATAATAAACCTAATGAATTCCACCGAGTCATTTAATCATCGTACGACAACTTAGAATATCTTACGACTCTGTATGCCACATTAGCACCTTGAAAAGCATGTTACTATAATGTACGATACTCACAACTCGTAACAACACCATACAATACGGTAAGTAAACATTAATATCCATAATAAACCTAATGAATTCGTCCGAGTCTTTTGAACATCGTATTACAAGTTAGGACATCTTAAGACACTATATGACATATTAGCACGTTGAAAAGCACGTAAGTATGACGGAGGACGCCTTAAAGCTCCAAACAACACATTACAACACCGTACGAAACCATAAAACTCCATAATAGATCTAATGAAATTGTCCAAGTCCTTTCAAGATCGTACGATAACATCAGGACTTGTTACGACACTGTATGCGACATTAGCAGCATGAAAAGCAATTTGTAATAATGTAGGACGCGTTACAACTTCTAAGAACACCTTACATCACCGTTCGAAAGATTAAAACTCCAAAACAAACCTAATGAATTCCTCCGAGTCATTTAATCATCGTACGACAACTTAGAATATCTTACGACTCTATATGCCACATTAGCAACTTGAAAAGCATGTTACTATAATTTACGACACCTCACAACTCCTAACAACACCTTACAGTACCGTAAGTAAACATAAAATCCATAATAAACCTAATGAATTCGTCCGAGTCCTTTGAACATCGTATTACAAGTTAGGTCATCTTAAGAATCTGTATGACATATTAGCACGTTGAAAAGCACGTAAGTATGACGGAGGACGCCTTAAAGCTCCAAACAACACATTACAACACCGTACGAAACCATAAAACTCCATAATAGATCTAATGAAATTGTCCAAGTCCTTTCAAGATCGTACGATAACATCAGGACTTGTTACGACACTGTATGCGACATTAGCAACATGAAAAGCAATTTATAATAATGTAGGGCGCGTTACAACTTCTAAGAACACCTTACATCACAGTTCGAAAGATTAAAACTCCATAATAAACCTAATGAATTCCTCCGAGTCATTTAATCATCGTACGACAACTTAGAATATCTTACGACTTTGTATGCCACATTAGCACCTTGAAAAGCATGTTACTATAATGTACGATACTCACAACTCGTAACAACACCTTACAATACCGTAAGTAAACATTAAAATCCATAATAAACCTAATGAATTCGTCCGAGTCTTTTGAACATCGTATTACAAGTTAGGACATCTTAAGACACTATATGACATATTAGCACGTTGAAAAGCATGTAAGTATGACGGAGGACGTCTTAAAGCTCCAAACAACACATTACAACACCGTACGCAACCATAAAACTCCATAATAGATCTAATGAAATTGTCCAAGTCCTTTCAAGATCGTACGATAACATCAGGACTTGTTACGACACTGTATGCGACATTAGCAACATGAAAAGCAATTTATAATAATGTAGGGCGCGTTAAAACTTCTAAGAACACCTTACATCACAGTTCGAAAGATTAAAACTCCATAATAAACCTAATGAATTCCTCCGAGTCATTTAATCATCGTACGACAACTTAGAATATCTTACGACTCTGTATGCCACATTAGCACCTTGAAAAGCATGTTACTATAATGTACGATACTCAAAACTCGTAACAACACCTTACAATACCGTAAGTAAACATTAAAATCCATAATAAACCTAATGAATTCGTCCGAGTGTTTTGAACATCGCATTACAAGTTTGGAAATCTTTAGACTCTATTTGACATATTAGCACGTTGAAAAGCACGTAAGTATGACGTAGGACGCCTTAAAGCTGCAAACAACACCTTACAACACCGTATGAAACCATAAAACTCCATAATAAACCTAATGAAATTGTCCAAGTCCTTTCAAGATCGTACGATAACATCAGGACTTGTTACGACACTGTATGCGACATTAGCAACATGAAAAGCAATTTATAATAATGTAGGACGCGTTACAACTTCTAAGAACACCTTACATCACCGTTCGAAAGATTAAAACTCCATAATAAACCTAATGAATTCCTCCGAGTCATTTAATCATCGTACGACAACTTAGAAAATCTTACGACTCTGTATGCCACATTAGCACCTTGAAAAGCATGTTACTATAATGTACGATACTCACAACTCGTAACAACACCTTACAATACCGTAAGTAAGCATTAAAATCCATAATAAACCTAATGAATTCGTCCGAGTCTTTTGAAGATCGTATTACAAGTTAGGAAATCTTTAGACTCTATTTGACATATTAGCACGTTGAAAAGCACGTAAGTATGACGTAGGACGCCTTAAAGCTGCAAACAACACCTTACAACACCGTATGAAACCATAAAACTCCATAACAAACCTAATGAAATTGTCCAAGTCCTTTCAAGATCGTACGATAACATCAGGACTTGTTACGACACTGTATGCGACATTAGCAACATGAAAAGCAATTTATAATAATGTAGGACGCGTTACAACTTCTAAGAACACCTTACATCACCGTTCGAAAGATTAAAACTCCATAATAAACCTAATGAATTCCTCCGAGTCATTTAATCATCGTACGACAACTTAGAATATCTTACGACTCTGTATGCCACATTAGCACCTTGAAAAGCATGTTACTATAATGTACGTTACTCACAACTCGTAACAACACCTTACAATACCGTAAGTAAGCATTAAAATCCATAATAAACCTAATGAATTCGTCCGAGTCTATTGAAGATCGTATTACAAGTTAGGAAATCTTTAGACTCTATTTGACATATTAGCACGTTGAAAAGCACGTAAGTATGACGTAGGACGCCTTAAAGCTGCAAACAACACCTTACAACACCGTATGAAACCATAAAACTCCATAACAAACCTAATGAAATTGTCCAAGTCCTTTCAAGATCGTACGATAACATCAGGACTTGTTACGACACTGTATGCGACATTAGCAACATGAAAAGCAATTTATAATAATGTAGGACGCGTTACAACTTCTAAGAACACCTTACATCACCGTTCGAAAGATTAAAACTCCATAATAAACCTAATGAATTCCTCCGAGTCATTTAATCATCGTACGACAACTTAGAATATCTTACGACTCTGTATGCCACATTAGCAACTTGAAAAGCATGTTACTATAATGTACGTTACTCACAACTCGTAACAACACCTTACAATACCGTAAGTAAGCATTAAAATCCATAATAAACCTAATGAATTCGTCCGAGTCTATTGAAGATCGTATTACAAGTTAGGAAATCTTTAGACTCTATTTGACATATTAGCACGTTGAAAAGCACGTAAGTATGACGTAGGACGCCTTAAAGCTACAAACAACACATTACTACACCGTACGAAAGCATAAAACTCCATAATAAACCTAATGAAATTGTCCAAGTCCTTTCAAGATCGTACGATAACATCAGGACTTGTTACGACACTGTATGCGACATTAGCAACATGAAAAGCAATTTATAATAATGTAGGACGCGTTACAACTTCTAAGAACACCTTACATCACAGTTCGAAAGATTAAAACTCCATAATAAACCTAATGAATTCATTCGAGTCATTTAATTATCGTACGACAACTTAGAATATCTTACGACTCTATATGCCACATTAGCACCTTGAAAAGCATGTTACTATAATGTACGACACCTCACAACTCCTAACAACACCTTACAATACCGTAAGTAAACATAAAATCCATAATAAACCTAATGAATTCGTCCGAGTCTTTTGAACATCGTATTACAAGTTAGGACATCTTAAGACACTATATGACATATTAGCACGTTGAAAAGCACGTAAGTATGACGGAGGACGCCTTAAAGCTCCAAACAACAAATTACAACACCGTAAGAAACCATAAAACTCCATAATAGATCTAATGAAATTGTCCAAGTCCTTTCAAGATCGTACGATAACATCAGGACTTGTTACGACACTGTATGCGACATTAGCAACATGAATTTATAATAATGTTGGACGCGTTACAACTTCTAAGAACACCTTACATCACCGTTCGAAAGATTAAAACTCCAAAACAAACCTAATGAATTCCTCCGAGTCATTTAATCATCATACGACAACTTAGAATATCTTACGACTCTATATGCCACATTAGCAACTTGAAAAGCATGTTACTATAATTTACGACACCTCACAACTACTAACAACACCTTACAGTACCGTAAGTAAACATAAAATCCATAATAAACCTAATGAATTCGTCCGAGTCCTTTGAACATCGTATTACAAGTTAGGTCATCTTAAGAATCTGTATGACATATTAGCACGTTGAAAAGCACGTAAGTATGACGTAGGACGCCTTAAAGCTGCAAACAACACCTTAAAACACCGTACGAAACCATAAAACTCCATAATAAACCTAATGAAATTGTCCAAGTCCTTTCAAGATCGTACGATAACATCAGGACTTGTTACGACACTGTATGCGACATTAGCAACATGAAAAGCAATTTATAATAATGTAGGACGCGTTACAACTTCTAAGAACACCTTACATCACCGTTCGAAAGATTAAAACTCCATAATAAACCTAATGAATTCCTCCGAGTCATTTAATCATCGTACGACAACTTAGAAAATCTTACGACTCTGTATGCCACATTAGCACCTTGAAAAGCATGTTACTATAATGTACGATACTCACAACTCGTAACAACACCTTACAATACCGTAAGTAAGCATTAAAATCCATAATAAACCTAATGAATTCGTCCGAGTCTTTTGAAGATCGTATTACAAGTTAGGAAATCTTTAGACTCTATTTGACATATTAGCACGTTGAAAAGCACGTAAGTATGACGTAGGACGCCTTAAAGCTGCAAACAACACCTTACAACACCGTATGAAACCATAAAACTCCATAACAAACCTAATGAAATTGTCCAAGTCCTTTCAAGATCGTACGATAACATCAGGACTTGTTACGACACTGTATGCGACATTAGCAACATGAAAAGCAATTTATAATAATGTAGGACGCGTTACAACTTCTAAGAACACCTTACATCACCGTTCGAAAGATTAAAACTCCATAATAAACCTAATGAATTCCTCCGAGTCATTTAATCATCGTACGACAACTTAGAATATCTTACGACTCTGTATGCCACATTAGCACCTTGAAAAGCATGTTACTATAATGTACGTTACTCACAACTCGTAACAACACCTTACAATACCGTAAGTAAGCATTAAAATCCATAATAAACCTAATGAATTCGTCCGAGTCTATTGAAGATCGTATTACAAGTTAGGAAATCTTTAGACTCTATTTGACATATTAGCACGTTGAAAAGCACGTAAGTATGACGTAGGACGCCTTAAAGCTACAAACAACACATTACTACACCGTACGAAAGCATAAAACTCCATAATAAACCTAATGAAATTGTCCAAGTCCTTTCAAGATCGTACGATAACATCAGGACTTGTTACGACACTGTATGCGACATTAGCAACATGAAAAGCAATTTATAATAATGTAGGACGCGTTACAACTTCTAAGAACACCTTACATCACAGTTCGAAAGATTAAAACTCCATAATAAACCTAATGAATTCATTCGAGTCATTTAATTATCGTACGACAACTTAGAATATCTTACGACTCTATATGCCACATTAGCACCTTGAAAAGCATGTTACTATAATGTACGACACCTCACAACTCCTAACAACACCTTACAATACCGTAAGTAAACATAAAATCCATAATAAACCTAATGAATTCGTCCGAGTCTTTTGAACATCGTATTACAAGTTAGGACATCTTAAGACACTATATGACATATTAGCACGTTGAAAAGCACGTAAGTATGACGGAGGACGCCTTAAAGCTCCAAACAACAAATTACAACACCGTAAGAAACCATAAAACTCCATAATAGATCTAATGAAATTGTCCAAGTCCTTTCAAGATCGTACGATAACATCAGGACTTGTTACGACACTGTATGCGACATTAGCAACATGAATTTATAATAATGTTGGACGCGTTACAACTTCTAAGAACACCTTACATCACCGTTCGAAAGATTAAAACTCCAAAACAAACCTAATGAATTCCTCCGAGTCATTTAATCATCATACGACAACTTAGAATATCTTACGACTCTATATGCCACATTAGCAACTTGAAAAGCATGTTACTATAATTTACGACACCTCACAACTACTAACAACACCTTACAGTACCGTAAGTAAACATAAAATCCATAATAAACCTAATGAATTCGTCCGAGTCCTTTGAACATCGTATTACAAGTTAGGTCATCTTAAGAATCTGTATGACATATTAGCACGTTGAAAAGCACGTAAGTATGACGTAGGACGCCTTAAAGCTGCAAACAACACCTTAAAACACCGTACGAAACCATAAAACTCCATAATAAACCTAATGAAATTGTCCAAGTCCTTTCAAGATCGTACGATAACATCAGGACTTGTTACGACACTGTATGCGACATTAGCAACATGAAAAGCAATTTATAATAATGTAGGACGCGTTACAACTTCTAAGAACACCTTACATCACCGTTCGAAAGATTAAAACTCCATAATAAACCTAATGAATTCCTCCGAGTCATTTAATCATCGTACGACAACTTAGAAAATCTTACGACTCTGTATGCCACATTAGCACCTTGAAAAGCATGTTACTATAATGTACGATACTCACAACTCGTAACAACACCTTACAATACCGTAAGTAAGCATTAAAATCCATAATAAACCTAATGAATTCGTCCGAGTCTTTTGAAGATCGTATTACAAGTTAGGAAATCTTTAGACTCTATTTGACATATTAGCACGTTGAAAAGCACGTAAGTATGACGTAGGACGCCTTAAAGCTGCAAACAACACCTTACAACACCGTATGAAACCATAAAACTCCATAACAAACCTAATGAAATTGTCCAAGTCCTTTCAAGATCGTACGATAACATCAGGACTTGTTACGACACTGTATGCGACATTAGCAACATGAAAAGCAATTTATAATAATGTAGGACGCGTTACAACTTCTAAGAACACCTTACATCACCGTTCGAAAGATTAAAACTCCATAATAAACCTAATGAATTCCTCCGAGTCATTTAATCATCGTACGACAACTTAGAATATCTTACGACTCTGTATGCCACATTAGCACCTTGAAAAGCATGTTACTATAATGTACGTTACTCACAACTCGTAACAACACCTTACAATACCGTAAGTAAGCATTAAAATCCATAATAAACCTAATGAATTCGTCCGAGTCTATTGAAGATCGTATTACAAGTTAGGAAATCTTTAGACTCTATTTGACATATTAGCACGTTGAAAAGCACGTAAGTATGACGTAGGACGCCTTAAAGCTGCAAACAACACCTTACAACACCGTATGAAACCATAAAACTCCATAACAAACCTAATGAAATTGTCCAAGTCCTTTCAAGATCGTACGATAACATCAGGACTTGTTACGACACTGTATGCGACATTAGCAACATGAAAAGCAATTTATAATAATGTAGGACGCATTACAACTTCTAAGAACACCTTACATCACCGTTCGAAAGATTAAAACTCCATAATAAACCTAATGAATTCCTCCGAGTCATTTAATCATCGTACGACAACTTAGAATATCTTACGACTCTGTATGCCACATTAGCAACTTGAAAAGCATGTTACTATAATGTACGTTACTCACAACTCGTAACAACACCTTACAATACCGTAAGTAAGCATTAAAATCCATAATAAACCTAATGAATTCGTCCGAGTCTATTGAAGATCGTATTACAAGTTAGGAAATCTTTAGACTCTATTTGACATATTAGCACGTTGAAAAGCACGTAAGTATGACGTAGGACGCCTTAAAGCTACAAACAACACATTACTACACCGTACGAAAGCATAAAACTCCATAATAAACCTAATGAAATTGTCCAAGTCCTTTCAAGATCGTACGATAACATCAGGACTTGTTACGACACTGTATGCGACATTAGCAACATGAAAAGCAATTTATAATAATGTAGGACGCGTTACAACTTCTAAGAACACCTTACATCACAGTTCGAAAGATTAAAACTCCATAATAAACCTAATGAATTCATTCGAGTCATTTAATTATCGTACGACAACTTAGAATATCTTACGACTCTATATGCCACATTAGCACCTTGAAAAGCATGTTACTATAATGTACGACACCTCACAACTCCTAACAACACCTTACAATACCGTAAGTAAACATAAAATCCATAATAAACCTAATGAATTCGTCCGAATCTTTTGAACATCGTATTACAAGTTAGGACATCTTAAGACACTATATGACATATTAGCACGTTGAAAAGCACGTAAGTATGACGGAGGACGCCTTAAAGCTCCAAACAACAAATTACAACACCGTAAGAAACCATAAAACTCCATAATAGATCTAATGAAATTGTCCAAGTCCTTTCAAGATCGTACGATAACATCAGGACTTGTTACGACACTGTATGCGACATTAGCAACATGAATTTATAATAATGTTGGACGCGTTACAACTTCTAAGAACACCTTACATCACCGTTCGAAAGATTAAAACTCCAAAACAAACCTAATGAATTCCTCCGAGTCATTTAATCATCATACGACAACTTAGAATATCTTACGACTCTATATGCCACATTAGCAACTTGAAAAGCATGTTACTATAATTTACGACACCTCACAACTACTAACAACACCTTACAGTACCGTAAGTAAACATAAAATCCATAATAAACCTAATGAATTCGTCCGAGTCCTTTGAACATCGTATTACAAGTTAGGTCATCTTAAGAATCTGTATGACATATTAGCACGTTGAAAAGCACGTAAGTATGACGTAGGACGCCTTAAAGCTGCAAACAACACCTTAAAACACCGTACGAAACCATAAAACTCCATAATAAACCTAATGAAATTGTCCAAGTCCTTTCAAGATCGTACGATAACATCAGGACTTGTTACGACACTGTATGCGATATTAGCAACATGAAAAGCAATTTATAATAATGTAGGACGCGTTACAACTTCTAAGAACACCTTACATCACCGTTCGAAAGATTAAAACTCCATAATAAACCTAATGAATTCCTCCGAGTCATTTAATCATCGTACGACAACTTAGAAAATCTTACGACTCTGTATGCCACATTAGCACCTTGAAAAGCATGTTACTATAATATACGATACTCACAACTCGTAACAACACCTTACAATACCGTAAGTAAACTTAAAATCCATAATAAACCTAATGAATTCGTCCGAGTCTTTTGAACATCGTATTACAAGTTAGGACATCTTAAGACACTATATGACATATTAGAACGTTGAAAAGCACGTAAGTATGACGGAGGACGCCTTAAAGCTCCAAACAACAAATTACAACACCGTAAGAAACCATAAAACTCCATAATAGATCTAATGAAATTGTCCAAGTCCTTTCAAGATCGTACGATAACATCAGGACTTGTTACGACACTGTATGCGACATTAGCAACATGAAAAGCAATTTATAATAATGTTGGACGCGTTACAACTTCTAAGAACACCTTACATCACCGTTCGAAAGATTAAAACTCCAAAACAAACCTAATGAATTCCTCCGAGTCATTTAATCATCATACGACAACTTAGAATATCTTACGACTCTATATGCCACATTAGCAACTTGAAAAGCATGTTACTATAATTTACGACACCTCACAACTACTAACAACACCTTACAGTACCGTAAGTAAACATAAAATCCATAATAAACCTAATGAATTCGTCCGAGTCCTTTGAACATCGTATTACAAGTTAGGTCATCTTAAGAATCTGTATGACATATTAGCACGTTGAAAAGCATGTAAGTATGACGTAGGACGCCTTAAAGCTGCAAACAACACCTTACAACACCGTACGAAACCATAAAACTCCATAATAAACCTAATGAAATTGTCCAAGTCCTTTCAAGATCGTACGATAACATCAGGACTTGTTACGACACTGTATGCGTTATTAGCAACATGAAAAGCAATTTATAATAATGTAGGACGCGTTACAACTTCTAAGAACACCTTACATCACCGTTCGAAAGATTAAAACTCCATAATAAACCTAATGAATTCCTCCGAGTCATTTAATCATCGTACGACAACTTAGAAAATCTTACGACTCTGTATGCCACATTAGCACCTTGAAAAGCATGTTACTATAATATACGATACTCACAACTCGTAACAACACCTTACAATACCGTAAGTAAACTTAAAATCTATAATAAACCTAATGAATTCGTCCGAGTCTTTTGAACATCGTATTACAAGTTAGGACATCTTAAGACACTATATGACATATTAGCACGTTGAAAAGCACGTAAGTATGACGGAGGACGCCTTAAATCTCCAAACAACACATTACAACACCGTACCAAACCATAAAACTCCATAATAGAGCTAATGAAATTGTCCAAGTCCTTTCAAGATCGTACGATAACATCAGGACTTGTTACGACACTGTATGCGACATTAGCAACATGAAAAGCAATTTATAATAATGTAGGACGCGTTACAACTTCTAAGAACACCTTACATCACCGTTCGAAAGATTAAAACTCCATAATAAACCTAATGAATTCCTCCGAGTCATTTAATCATCGTACGACAACTTAGAATATCTTACGACTCTGTATGCCACATTAGCACCTTGAAAAGCATGTTACTATAATGTACGATACTCACAACTCGTAACAACACCTTACAATACCGTAAGTAAACATTAAAATCCATAATAAACCTAATGAATTCGTCCGAGTCTTTTGAACATCGTATTACAAGTTAGGAAATCTTTAGACTCTATTTGACATATTAGCACGTTGAAAAGCGCGTAAGTATGACGTAGGACGCCTTAAAGCTGCAAACAACACCTTACAACACCGTATGAAACCATAAAACTCCATAATAAACCTAATGAAATTGTCCAAGTCCTTTCAAGATCGTACGATAACATCAGGACTTGTTACGACACTGTATGCGACATTAGCAACATGAAAAGCAATTTATAATAATGTAGGACGCGTTACAACTTCTAAGAACACCTTACATCACCGTTCGAAAGATTAAAACTCCATAATAAACCTAATGAATTCCTTCGAGTCATTTAATCAACGTACGACAACTTAGAAAATCTTACGACTCTGTATGCCACATTAGCACCTTGAAAAGCATGTTACTATAATGTACGATACTCACAACTCGTAACAACACCTTACAATACCGTAAGTAAGCATTAAAATCCATAATAAACCTAATGAATTCGTCCGAGTCTTTTGAAGATCGTATTACAAGTTAGGAAATCTTTAGACTCTATTTGACATATTAGCACGTTGAAAAGCACGTAAGTATGACGTAGGACGCCTTAAAGCTGCAAACAACACCTTACAACACCGTATGAAACCATAAAACTCCATAATAAACCTAATGAAATTGTCCAAGTCCTTTCAAGATCGTACGATAACATCAGGACTTGTTACGACACTGTATGCGACATTAGCAACATGAAAAGCAATTTATAATAATGTAGGACGCGTTACAACTTCTAAGAACACCTTACATCACAGTTCGAAAGATTAAAACTCCATAATAAACCTAATGAATTCATTCGAGTCATTTAATCATCGTACGACAACTTAGAATATCTTACGACTCTATATGCCACATTAGCACCTTGAAAAGCATGTTACTATAATGTACGACACCTCACAACTCCTAACAACACCTTACAATACCGTAAGTAAACATAAAATCCATAATAAACCTAATGAATTCGTCCGAGTCTTTTGAACATCGTATTATAAGTTAGGACATCTTAAGACACTATATGACATATTAGCACGTTGAAAAGCACGTAAGTATGACGGAGGACGCCTTAAAGCTCCAAACAACAAATTACAACACCGTAAGAAACCATAAAACTCCATAATAGATCTAATGAAATTGTCCAAGTCCTTTCAAGATCGTACGATAACATCAGGACTTGTTACGACACTGTATGCGACATTAGCAACATGAAAAGCAATTTATAATAATGTTGGACGCGTTACAACTTCTAAGAACACCTTACATCACCGTTCGAAAGATTAAAACTCCAAAACAAACCTAATGAATTCCTCCGAGTCATTTAATCATCGTACGACAACTTAGAATATCTTACGACTCTATATGCCACATTAGCAACTTGAAAAGCATGTTACTATAATTTACGACACCTCACAACTACTAACAACACCTTACAGTACCGTAAGTAAACATAAAATCCATAATAAACCTAATGAATTCGTCCGAGTCCTTTGAACATCGTATTACAAGTTAGGTCATCTTAAGAATCTGTATGACATATTAGCACGTTGAAAAGCACGTAAGTATGACGTAGGACGCCTTAAAGCTGCAAACAACACCTTACAACACCGTACGAAACCATAAAACTCCATAATAAACCTAATGAAATTGTCCAAGTCCTTTCAAGATCGTACGATAACATCAGGACTTGTTACGACACTGTATGCGTTATTAGCAACATGAAAAGCAATTTATAATAATGTAGGACGCGTTACAACTTCTAAGAACACCTTACATCACCGTTCGAAAGATTAAAACTCCATAATAAACCTAATGAATTCCTCCGAGTCATTTAATCATCGTACGACAACTTAGAAAATCTTACGACTCTGTATGCCACATTAGCACCTTGAAAAGCATGTTACTATAATATACGATACTCACAACTCGTAACAACACCTTACAATACCGTAAGTAAACTTAAAATCTATAATAAACCTAATGAATTCGTCCGAGTCTTTTGAACATCGTATTACAAGTTAGGACATCTTAAGACACTATATGACATATTAGCACGTTGAAAAGCACGTAAGAATGACGGAGGACGCCTTAAATCTCCAAACAACACATTACAACACCGTACCAAACCATAAAACTCCATAATAGAGCTAATGAAATTGTCCAAGTCCTTTCAAGATCGTACGATAACATCAGGACTTGTTACGACACTGTATGCGACATTAGCAACATGAAAAGCAATTTATAATAATGTAGGACGCGTTACAACTTCTAAGAACACCTTACATCACCGTTCGAAAGATTAAAACTCCATAATAAACCTAATGAATTCCTTCGAGTCATTTAATCAACGTACGACAACTTAGAAAATCTTACGACTCTGTATGCCACATTAGCACCTTGAAAAGCATGTTACTATAATGTACGATACTCACAACTCGTAACAACACCTTACAATACCGTAAGTAAGCATTAAAATCCATAATAAACCTAATGAATTCGTCCGAGTCTTTTGAAGATCGTATTACAAGTTAGGAAATCTTTAGACTCTATTTGACATATTAGCACGTTGAAAAGCGCGTAAGTATGACGTAGGACGCCTTAAAGCTGCAAACAACACCTTACAACACCGTATGAAACCATAAAACTCCATAATAAACCTAATGAAATTGTCCAAGTCCTTTCAAGATCGTACGATAACATCAGGACTTGTTACGACACTGTATGCGACATTAGCAACATGAAAAGCAATTTATAATAATGTAGGACGCGTTACAACTTCTAAGAACACCTTACATCACCGTTCGAAAGATTAAAACTCCATAATAAACCTAATGAATTCCTTCGAGTCATTTAATCAACGTACGACAACTTAGAAAATCTTACGACTCTGTATGCCACATTAGCACCTTGAAAAGCATGTTACTATAATGTACGATACTCACAACTCGTAACAACACCTTACAATACCGTAAGTAAACATAAAATCCATAATAAACCTAATGAATTCGTCCGAGTCTTTTGAACATCGTATTATAAGTTAGGACATCTTAAGACACTATATGACATATTAGCACGTTGAAAAGCACGTAAGTATGACGGAGGACGCCTTAAAGCTCCAAACAACAAATTACAACACCGTAAGAAACCATAAAACTCCATAATAGATCTAATGAAATTGTCCAAGTCCTTTCAAGATCGTACGATAACATCAGGACTTGTTACGACACTGTATGCGACATTAGCAACATGAAAAGCAATTTATAATAATGTTGGACGCGTTACAACTTCTAAGAACACCTTACATCACCGTTCGAAAGATTAAAACTCCAAAACAAACCTAATGAATTCCTCCGAGTCATTTAATCATCGTACGACAACTTAGAATATCTTACGACTCTATATGCCACATTAGCAACTTGAAAAGCATGTTACTATAATTTACGACACCTCACAACTACTAACAACACCTTACAGTACCGTAAGTAAACATAAAATCCATAATAAACCTAATGAATTCGTCCGAGTCCTTTGAACATCGTATTACAAGTTAGGTCATCTTAAGAATCTGTATGACATATTAGCACGTTGAAAAGCACGTAAGTATGACGTAGGACGCCTTAAAGCTGCAAACAACACCTTACAACACCGTACGAAACCATAAAACTCCATAATAAACCTAATGAAATTGTCCAAGTCCTTTCAAGATCGTACGATAACATCAGGACTTGTTACGACACTGTATGCGATATTAGCAACATGAAAAGCAATTTATAATAATGTAGGGCGCGTTACAACTTCTAAGAACACCTTACATCACCGTTCGAAAGATTAAAACTCCAAAACAAACCTAATGAATTCCTCCGAGTCATTTAATCATCGTACGACAACTTAGAATATCTTACGACTCTATATGCCACATTACCAACTTGAAAAGCATGTTACTATAATTTACGACACCTCACAACTCGTAACAACACCTTACAATACCGTAAGTAAACTTAAAATCCATAATAAACCTAATGAATTCGTCCGAGTCGTTTGAAGATCGTATTACAAGTTAGGAAATCTTTAGACTCTGTATGACATATTAGGACGTTGAAAAGCACGTAAGTATGACGTAGGACGCCTTAAAGCTGCAAACAACACCTTACAACACCGTACGAAACCATAAAACTCCATAATAAACCTAATGAAACTGTCCAAGTCCTTTCAAGATCGTACGATAACATCAGGACTTGTTACGACACTGTATGCGACATTAGCAACATGAAAAGCAATTTATAATAATGTAGGGCGCGTTACAACTTCTAAGAACACCTTACATCACCGTTCGAAAGATTAAAACTCCATAATAAACCTAATGAATTCCTCCGAGTCATTTAATCATCGTACGACAACTTAGAAAATCTTACGACTCTGTATGCCACATTAGCACCTTGAAAAGCATGTTACTATAATATACGATACTCACAACTCGTAACAACACCTTACAATACCGTAAGTAAACTTAAAATCCATAATAAACCTAATGAATTCGTCCGAGTCTTTTGAACATCGTATTACAAGTTAGGACATCTTAAGACACTATATGACATATTAGCACGTTGAAAAGCACGTAAGTATGACGGAGGACGCCTTAAATCTCCAAACAACACATTACAACACCGTACCAAACCATAAAACTCCATAATAGATCTAATGAAATTGTCCAAGTCCTTTCAAGATCGTACGATAACATCAGGACTTGTTACGACACTGTATGCGACATTAGCAACATGAAAAGCAATTTATAATAATGTAGGACGCGTTACAACTTCTAAGAACACCTTACATCACCGTTCGAAAGATTAAAACTCCATAATAAACCTAATGAATTCCTCCGAGTCATTTAATCATCGTACGACAACTTAGAATATCTTACGACTCTGTATGCCACATTAGCACCTTGAAAAGCATGTTACTATAATGTACGACACCTCACAACTCCTAACAACACCTTACAATACCGTAAGTAAACATAAAATCCATAATAAACCTAATGAATTCGTCCGAGTCTTTTGAACATCGTATTACAAGTTAGGACATCTTAAGACACTATATGACATATTAGCACGTTGAAAAGCACGTAAGTATGACGGAGGACGCCTTAAATCTCCAAACAACACATTACAACACCGTACCAAACCATAAAACTCCATAATAGATCTAATGAAATTGTCCAAGTCCTTTCAAGATCGTACGATAACATCAGGACTTGTTACGACACTGTATGCGACATTAGCAACATGAAAAGCAATTTATAATAATGTTGGACGCGTTACAACTTCTAAGAACACCTTACATCACCGTTCGAAAGATTAAAACTCCAAAACAAACCTAATGAATTCCTCCGAGTCATTTAATCATCGTACGACAACTTATAATATCTTACGACTCTATATGCCACATTAGCAACTTGAAAAGCATGTTACTATAATTTACGACACCTCACAACTACTAACAACACCTTACAGTACCGTAAGTAAACATAAAATCCATAATAAACCTAATGAATTCGTCCGAGTCCTTTGAACATCGTATTACAAGTTAGGTCATCTTAAGAATCTGTATGACATATTAGCACGTTGAAAAGCACGTAAGTATGACGTAGGACGCCTTAAAGCTGCAAACAACACCTTACAACACCGTACGAAACCATAAAACTCCATAATAAACCTAATGAAATTGTCCAAGTCCTTTCAAGATCGTACGATAACATCAGGACTTGTTACGACACTGTATGCGATATTAGCAACATGAAAAGCAATTTATAATAATGTAGGGCGCGTTACAACTTCTAAGAACACCTTACATCACCGTTCGAAAGATTAAAACTCCAAAACAAACCTAATGAATTCCTCCGAGTCATTTAATCATCGTACGACAACTTAGAATATCTTACGACTCTATATGCCACATTAGCAACTTGAAAAGCATGTTACTATAATTTACGACACCTCACAACTCGTAACAACACCTTACAATACCGTAAGTAAACTTAAAATCCATAATAAACCTAATGAATTCGTCCGAGTCGTTTGAAGATCGTATTACAAGTTAGGAAATCTTTAGACTCTGTATGACATATTAGGACGTTGAAAAGCACGTAAGTATGACGTAGGACGCCTTAAAGCTGCAAACAACACCTTACAACACCGTACGAAACCATAAAACTCCATAATAAACCTAATGAAATTGTCCAAGTCCTTTCAAGATCGTACGATAACATCAGGACTTGTTACGACACTGTATGCGACATTAGCAACATGAAAAGCAATTTATAATAATGTAGGGCGCGTTACAACTTCTAAGAACACCTTACATCACCGTTCGAAAGATTAAAACTCCATAATAAACCTAATGAATTCCTCCGAGTCATTTAATCATCGTACGACAACTTAGAAAATCTTACGACTCTGTATGCCACATTAGCACCTTGAAAAGCATGTTACTATAATATACGATACTCACAACTCGTAACAACACCTTACAATACCGTAAGTAAACTTAAAATCCATAATAAACCTAATGAATTCGTCCGAGTCTTTTGAACATCGTATTACAAGTTAGGACATCTTAAGACACTATATGACATATTAGCACGTTGAAAAGCACGTAAGTATGACGGAGGACGCCTTAAATCTCCAAACAACACATTACAACACCGGACCAAACCATAAAACTCCATAATAGATCTAATGAAATTGTCCAAGTCCTTTCAAGATCGTACGATAACATCAGGACTTGTTACGACACTGTATGCTCATTAGCAACATGAAAAGCAATTTATAATAATGTAGGACGCGTTACAACTTCTAAGAACACCTTACATCACCGTTCGAAAGATTAAAACTCCATAATAAACCTAATGAATTCCTCCGAGTCATTTAATCATCGAACGACAACTTAGAATATCTTACGACTCTGTATGCCACATTAGCACCTTGAAAAGCATGTTACTATAATGTACGACACCTCACAACTCCTAACAACACCTTACAATACCGTAAGTAAACATAAAATCCATAATAAACCTAATGAATTCGTCCGAGTCTTTTGAACATCGTATTACAAGTTAGGACATCTTAAGACACTATATGACATATTAGCACGTTGAAAAGCACGTAAGTATGACGGAGGACGCCTTAAATCTCCAAACAACACATTACAACACCGTAAGAAACCATAAAACTCCATAATAGATCTAATGAAATTGTCCAAGTCCTTTCAAGATCGTACGATAACATCAGGACTTGTTACGACACTGTATGCGACATTAGCAACATGAAAAGCAATTTATAATAATGTTGGACGCGTTACAACTTCTAAGAACACCTTACATCACCGTTCGAAAGATTAAAACTCCAAAACAAACCTAATGAATTCCTCCGAGTCATTTAATCATCGTACGACAACTTAGAATATCTTACGACTCTATATGCCACATTAGCAACTTGAAAAGCATGTTACTATAATTTACGACACCTCACAACTACTAACAACACCTTACAGTACCGTAAGTAAACATAAAATCCATAATAAACCTAATGAATTCGTCCGAGTCCTTTGAACATCGTATTACAAGTTAGGTCATCTTAAGAATCTGTATGACATATTAGCACGTTGAAAAGCACGTAAGTATGACGTAGGACGCCTTAAAGCTGCAAACAACACCTTACAACACCGTACGAAACCATAAAACTCCATAATAAACCTAATGAAATTGTCCAAGTCCTTTCAGGATCGTACGATAACATCAGGACTTGTTACGACACTGTATGCGATATTAGCAATATGAAAAGCAATTTATAATAATGTAGGGCGCGTTACAACTTCTAAGAACACCTTACATCACCGTTCGAAAGATTAAAACTCCAAAACAAACCTAATGAATTCCTCCGAGTCATTTAATCATCGTACGACAACTTAGAATATCTTACGACTCTATATGCCACATTAGCAACTTGAAAAGCATGTTACTATAATTTACGACACCTCACAACTCGTAACAACACCTTACAATACCGTAAGTAAACTTAAAATCCATAATAAACCTAATGAATTCGTCCGAGTCGTTTGAAGATCGTATTACAAGTTAGGAAATCTTTAGACTCTGTATGACATATTAGGACGTTGAAAAGCACGTAAGTATGACGTAGGACGCCTTAAAGCTGCAAACAACACCTTACAACACCGTACGAAACCATAAAACTCCATAATAAACCTAATGAAATTGTCCAAGTCCTTTCAAGATCGTACGATAACATCAGGACTTGTTACGACACTGTATGCGACATTAGCAACATGAAAAGCAATTTATAATAATGTAGGGCGCGTTACAACTTCTAAGAACACCTTACATCACCGTTCGAAAGATTAAAACTCCATAATAAACCTAATGAATTCCTCCGAGTCATTTAATCATCGTACGACAACTTAGAAAATCTTACGACTCTGTATGCCACATTAGCACCTTGAAAAGCATGTTACTATAATATACGATACTCACAACTCGTAACAACACCTTACAATACCGTAAGTAAACTTAAAATCCATAATAAACCTAATGAATTCGTCCGAGTCTTTTGAACATCGTATTACAAGTTAGGACATCTTAAGACACTATATGACATATTAGCACGTTGAAAAGCACGTAAGTATGACGGAGGACGCCTTAAATCTCCAAACAACACATTACAACACCGGACCAAACCATAAAACTCCATAATAGATCTAATGAAATTGTCCAAGTCCTTTCAAGATCGTACGATAACATCAGGACTTGTTACGACACTGTATGCGACATTAGCAACATGAAAAGCAATTTATAATAATGTAGGACGCGTTACAACTTCTAAGAACACCTTACATCACCGTTCGAAAGATTAAAACTCCATAATAAACCTAATGAATTCCTCCGAGTCATTTAATCATCGAACGACAACTTAGAATATCTTACGACTCTGTATGCCACATTAGCACCTTGAAAAGCATGTTACTATAATGTACGACACCTCACAACTCCTAACAACACCTTACAATACCGTAAGTAAACATAAAATCCATAATAAACCTAATGAATTCGTCCGAGTCTTTTGAACTTCGTATTACAAGTTAGGACATCTTAAGACACTATATGACATATTAGCACGTTGAAAAGCACGTAAGTATGACGGAGGACGCCTTAAATCTCCAAACAACACATTACAACACCGTAAGAAACCATAAAACTCCATAATAGATCTAATGAAATTGTCCAAGTCCTTTCAAGATCGTACGATAACATCAGGACTTGTTACGACACTGTATGCGACATTAGCAACATGAAAAGCAATTTATAATAATGTTGGACGCGTTACAACTTCTAAGAACACCTTACATCACCGTTCGATAGATTAAAACTCCAAAACAAACCTAATGAATTCCTCCGAGTCATTTAATCATCGTACGACAACTTAGAATATCTTACGACTCTATATGCCACATTAGCAACTTGAAAAGCATGTTACTATAATTTACGACACCTCACAACTACTAACAACACCTTACAGTACCGTAAGTAAACATAAAATCCATAATAAACCTAATGAATTCGTCCGAGTCCTTTGAACATCGTATTACAAGTTAGGTCATCTTAAGAATCTGTATGACATATTAGCACGTTGAAAAGCACGTAAGTATGACGTAGGACGCCTTAAAGCTGCAAACAACACCTTACAACACCGTACGAAACCATAAAACTCCATAATAAACCTAATGAAATTGTCCAAGTCCTTTCAAGATCGTACGATAACATCAGGACTTGTTACGACACTGTATGCGATATTAGCAACATGAAAAGCAATTTATAATAATGTAGGGCGCGTTACAACTTCTAAGAACACCTTACATCACCGTTCGAAAGATTAAAACTCCAAAACAAACCTAATGAATTCCTCCGAGTCATTTAATCATCGTACGACAACTTAGAATATCTTACGACTCTATATGCCACATTAGCAACTTGAAAAGCATGTTACTATAATTTACGACACCTCACAACTCGTAACAACACCTTACAATACCGTAAGTAAACTTAAAATCCATAATAAACCTAATGAATTCGTCCGAGTCGTTTGAAGATCGTATTACAAGTTAGGAAATCTTTAGACTCTGTATGACATATTAGGACGTTGAAAAGCACGTAAGTATGACGTAGGACGCCTTAAAGCTGCAAACAACACCTTACAACACCGTACGAAACCATAAAACTCCATAATAAACCTAATGAAATTGTCCAAGTCCTTTCAAGATCGTACGATAACATCAGGACTTGTTACGACACTGTATGCGACATTAGCAACATGAAAAGCAATTTATAATAATGTAGGGCGCGTTACAACTTCTAAGAACACCTTACATCACCGTTCGAAAGATTAAAACTCCATAATAAACCTAATGAATTCCTCCGAGTCATTTAATCATCGTACGACAACTTAGAAAATCTTACGACTATGTATGCCACATTAGCACCTTGAAAAGCATGTTACTATAATATACGATACTCACAACTCGTAACAACACCTTACAATACCGTAAGTAAACTTAAAATCCATAATAAACCTAATGAATTCGTCCGAGTCTTTTGAACATCGTATTACAAGTTAGGACATCTTAAGACACTATATGACATATTAGCACGTTGAAAAGCACGTAAGTATGACGGAGGACGCCTTAAATCTCCAAACAACACATTACAACACCGTACCAAACCATAAAACTCCATAATAGATCTAATGAAATTGTCCAAGTCCTTTCAAGATCGTACGATAACATCAGGACTTGTTACGACACTGTATGCGACATTAGCAACATGAAAAGCAATTTAAAATAATGTAGGACGCGTTACAACTTCTAAGAACACCTTACATCACCGTTCGAAAAATTAAAACTCCAAAACAAACCTAATGAATTCCTCCGAGTCATTTAATCATCGTACGACAACTTAGAATATCTTACGACTCTATATGCCACATTAGCAACTTGAAAAGCATGTTACTATAATTTACGACACCTCACAACTCCTAACAACACCTTACAGTACTGTAAGTAAACATAAAATCCATAGTAAACCTAATGAATTCGTCCGAGTCCTTTGAACATCGTATTACAAGTTAGGTCATCTTAAGAATCTGTATGACATATTAGCACGTTGAAAAGCACGTAAGTATGACGTAGGACGCCTTAAAGCTGCAAACAACACCTTACAACACCGTACGAAACCATAAAACTCCATAATAAACCTAATGAAATTGTCCAAGTCCTTTCAAGATCGTACGATAACATCAGGACTTGTTACGACACTGTATGCGATATTAGCAACATGAAAAGCAATTTATAATAATGTAGGACGCGTTACAACTTCTAAGAACACCTTACATCACCGTTCGAAAGATTAAAACTCCATAATAAACCTAATGAATTCCTCTGAGTCATTTAATCATCGTACGACAACTTAGAAAATCTTACGACTCTGTATGCCACATTAGCACCTTGAAAAGCATGTTACTATAATATACGATACTCACAACTCGTAACAACACCTTACAATACCGTAAGTAAACATAAAATCCATAATAAACCTAATGAATTCGTCCGAGTCTTTTGAACATCGTATTACAAGTTAGGACATCTTTAGACTCTATATGACATATTAGCACGTTGAAAAGCACGTAAGTATGACGCCTTAAAGCTGCAAACAACACCTTACTACACCGTACGAAACCATAAAACTCCATAATAAACCTAATGAAATTGTCCAAGTCCTTTCAAGATCGTACGATAACATCAGGACTTGTTACGACACTGTATGCGACATTAGCAACATGAAAAGCAATTTATAATAATGTAGGACGCGTTACAACTTCTAAGAACACCTTACATCACCGTTCGAAAGATTAAAACTCCATAATAAACCTAATGAATTCCTCCGAGTCATTTAATCATCGTACGACAACTTAGAATATCTTACGACTCTGTATGCCACATTAGCACCTTGAAAAGCATGTTACTATAATGTACGACACCTCACAACTCCTAACAACACCTTACAATACCGTAAGTAAACATAAAATCCATAATAAACCTAATGAATTCGTCCGAGTCTTTTGAACATCGTATTACAAGTTAGGACATCTTAAGACACTATATGACATATTAGCACGTTGAAAAGCACGTAAGTATGACGCCTTAAAGCTGCAAACAACACCTTACTACACCGTACGAAACCATAAAACTCCATAATAAACCTAATGAAATTGTCCAAGTCCTTTCAAGATCGTACGATAACATCAGGACTTGTTACGACACTGTATGCGACATTAGCAACATGAAAAGCAATTTATAATAATGTAGGACGCGTTACAACTTCTAAGAACACCTTACATCACCGTTCGAAAGATTAAAACTCCATAATAAACCTAATGAATTCCTCCGAGTCATTAAATCAATGTACGACAACTTAGAATATCTTACAACTCTGTATGTCACATTAGCACCTTGAAAAGCATGTTACTATAATGTATGATACTCACAACTCGTAACAACACCTTACAACACCGTAAGTAAACATTAAAATCCATAATAAACCTAATGAATTCGTCCGAGTCTTTTGAACATCGTATTACAAGTTAGGACATCTTTAGACTCTATATGACATATTAGCACGTTGAAAAGCACGTAAGTGTGACGTAGGATGCCTTAAAGCTGCAAACAACACCTTACAACACCGTATGAAACCATAAAACTCCATAATAAACCTAATGAAATTGTCCAAGTCCTTTCAAGATCGTACGATAACATCAGGACTTGTTACGACACCGTATGCGACATTAGCAACATGAAAAGCAATTTATAATAATGTTGGACGCGTTACAACTTCTAAGAACACCTTACATCACCGTTCGAAAGATTAAAACTCCATAATAAACCTAATGAATTCCTCCGAGTCATTTAATCATCGTACGACAACTTAGAATATCTTACGACTCTGTATGCCACATTAGCACCTTGAAAAGCATGTTACTATAATGTACGACACCTCACAACTCCAACAACACCTTACAATACCGTAAGTAAACATAAAATCCATAATAAACCTAATGAATTCGTCCGAGTCTTTTGAACATCATATTACAAGTTAGGACATCTTAAGACACTATATGACATATTAGCACGTTGAAAAGCACGTAAGTATGACGGAGGACGCCTTAAAGCTCCAAACAACACATTACAACACCGTACGAAACCATAAAACTCCATAATAGATCTAATGAAATTGTCCAAGTCCTTTCAAGATCGTACGATAACATCAGGACTTGTTACGACACTATATGCGACATTAGCAACATGAAAAGCAATTTATAATAATGTAGGACGCGTTACAACTTCTAAGAACACCTTACATCATCGTTCGAAAAATTAAAACTCCAAAACAAACCTAAAGAATTCCTCCGAGTCATTTAATCATCGTACGACAACTTAGAATATCTTACGACTCTATATGCCACATTAGCAACTTGAAAAGCATGTTACTATAATTTACAACACCTCACAACTCCTAAAAACACCTTACAGTACCGTAAGTAAACATAAAATCCATAATAAACCTAATGAATTCGTCCGAGACCTTTGAACATCGTATTACAAGTTAGGTCATCTTAAGAATCTGTATGACATATTAGCACGTTGAAAAGCACGTAAGTATGACGCCTTAAAGCTGCAAACAACACCTTACAACACCGTACGAAACCATAAAACTCCATAATAAACCTAATGAAATTGTCCAAGTCCTTTCAAGATCGTACGATAACATCAGGACTTGTTACGACACTGTATGCGACATTAGCAACATGAAAAGCAATTTATAATAATATAGGACGCGTTACAACTTCTAAGAACACCTTACATCACCGTTCGAAAGATTAAAACTCCATAATAAACCTAATGGATTCCTCCAAGTCATTTAATCATCGTACGACAACTTAGAATATCTTACGACTCTGTATGCCACATTAGCACCTTGAAAAGCATGTTACTATAATGTACGATACTCACAACTCGTAACAACACCTTACAATACCGTAAGTAAACATTAAAATCCATAATAAACCTAATGAATTCGTCCGAGTCTTTTGAAGATCGTATTACTAGTTAGGAAATCTTTAGACTCTATTTGACATATTAGCACGTTGAAAAGCACGTAAGTATGACGTAGGACGCCTTAAAGCTGCAAAGAACACCTTACAACACCGTATGAAACCATAAAACTTCATAATAAACCTAATGAAATTGTCCAAGTCCTTTCAAGATCGTACGATAACATCAGGACTTGTTACGACACCGTATACGACATTAGCAACATGAAAAGCAATTTATAATAATGTAGGACGCGTTACAACTTCTAAGAACACCTTACATCACCGTTCGAAAGATTAAAACTCCATAATAAACCTAATGAATTCCTCCGAGTCATTTAATCATCGTACGACAACTTAGAATATCTTACGACTCTGTATGCCACATTAGCACCTTGAAAAGCATGTTACTATAATGTACGATACTCACAACTCGTAACAACACCTTACAATATCGTAAGTAAAAATTAAAATCCATAATAAACCTAATGAATTCGTCCAAGTCTTTTGAACATCGTATTACAAGTTAGGACATCTTTAGACTCTATATGACATATTAGCACGTTGAAATATGCGACATTAGCAACATGAAAAGCAATTTATAATAATGTAGGACGCGTTACAACTTCTAAGAACACCTTACATCACCGTTCGAAAGATTAAAACTCCATAATAAACCTAATGAATTCCTGCGAGTCATTTAATCATCGTACGACAACTTAGAATATCATACGACTCTGTATGCCACATTAGCACCTTGAAAAGCATGTTACTATAATGTACAATACTCACAACTCGTAACAACACCTTACAATACCGTAAGTAAAAATTAAAATCCATAATAAACCTAATGAATTTGTCCGAGTCTTTTGAACATCGTATTACAAGTTAGGACATCTTTAGACTCTATATGACATATTAGCACGTTGAAAAGCACGTAAGTATGACGTAGGACGCCTTAAAGCTGCAAACAACACCTTACAACACCGTATGAAACCATAAAACTCCATAATAAACCTAATGAAATTGTCCAAGTCCTTTCAAGATCGTACGATAACATCAGGACTTGTTACGACACTGTATGCGACATTAGCAACATGAAAAGCAATTTATAATAATATAGGACGCGTTACAACTTCTAAGAACACCTTACATCACCGTTCGAAAGATTAAAACTCCATAATAAACCTATTGAATTCCTCCAAGTCATTTAATCATCGTACGACAACTTAGAATATCTTACGACTCTGTATGCCACATTAGCACCTTGAAAAGCATGTTACTATAATGTACGACACCTCACAACTCCTAACAACACCTTACAATACCGTAAGTAAACATAAAATCCATAATAAACCTAATGAATTCGTCCGAGTCTTTTGAACATCATATTACAAGTTAGGACATCTTAAGACACTATATGACATATTAGCACGTTGAAAAGCACGTAAGTATGACGCCTTAAAGCTGCAAACAACACCTTACTACACCGTACGAAACCATAAAACTCCATAATAAACCTAATGAAATTGTCCAAGTCCTTTCAAGATCGTACGATAACATCAGGACTTGTTACGACACTGTATGCGACATTAGCAACATGAAAAGCAATTTATAATAATGTAGGACGCGTTACAACTTCTAAGAACACCTTACATCACCGTTCGAAAGATTAAAACTCCATAATAAACCTAATGAATTCCTCCGAGTCATTAAATCAATGTACGACAACTTAGAATATCTTACAACTCTGTATGTCACATTAGCACCTTGAAAAGCATGTTACTATAATGTATGATACTCACAACTCGTAACAACACCTTACAACACCGTAAGTAAACATTAAAATCCATAATAAACCTAATGAATTCGTCCGAGTCTTTTGAACATCGTATTACAAGTTAGGACATCTTTAGACTCTATATGACATATTAGCACGTTGAAAAGCACGTAAGTGTGACGTAGGACGCCTTAAAGCTGCAAACAACACCTTACAACACCGTATGAAACCATAAGACTCCATAATAAACCTAATGAAATTGTCCAAGTCCTTTCAAGATCGTACGATAACATCAGGACTTGTTACGACACCGTATGCGACATTAGCAACATGAAAAGCAATTTATAATAATGTTGGACGCGTTACAACTTCTAAGAACACCTTACATCACCGTTCGAAAGATTAAAACTCCATAATAAACCTAATGAATTCCTCCGAGTCATTTAATCATCGTACGACAACTTAGAATATCTTACGACTCTGTATACCACATTAGCACCTTGAAAAGCATGTTACTATAATGTACGACACCTCACAACTCCAACAACACCTTACAATACCGTAAGTAAACATAAAATCCATAATAAACCTAATGAATTCGTCCGAGTCTTTTGAACATCATATTACAAGTTAGGACATCTTAAGACACTATATGACATATTAGCACGTTGAAAAGCACGTAAGTATGACGGAGGACGCCTTAAAGCTCCAAACAACACATTACAACACCGTACGAAACCATAAAACTCCATAATAGATCTAATGAAATTGTCCAAGTCCTTTCAAGATCGTACGATAACATCAGGACTTGTTACGACACTATATGCGACATTAGCAACATGAAAAGCAATTTATAATAATGTAGGACGCGTTACAACTTCCAAGAACACCTTACATCATCGTTCGAAAAATTAAAACTCCAAAACAAACCTAAAGAATTCCTCCGAGTCATTTAATCATCGTACGACAACTTAGAATATCTTACGACTCTATATGCCACATTAGCAACTTGAAAAGCATGTTACTATAATTTACAACACCTCACAACTCCTAAAAACACCTTACAGTACCGTAAGTAAACATAAAATCCATAATAAACCTAATGAATTCGTCCGAGACCTTTGAACATCGTATTACAAGTTAGGTCATCTTAAGAATCTGTATGACATATTAGCACGTTGAAAAGCACGTAAATATGACGCCTTAAAGCTGCAAACAACACCTTACAACACCGTACGAAACCATAAAACTCCATAATAAACCTAATGAAATTGTCCAAGTCCTTTCAAGATCGTACGATAACATCAGGACTTGTTACGACACTGTATGCGACATTAGCAACATGAAAAGCAATTTATAATAATATAGGACGCGTTACAACTTCTAAGAACACCTTACATCACCGTTCGAAAGATTAAAACTCCATAATAAACCTAATGAATTCCTCCAAGTCATTTAATCATCGTACGACAACTTAGAATATCTTACGACTCTGTATGCCACATTAGCACCTTGAAAAGCATGTTACTATAATGTACGATACTCACAACTCGTAACAACACCTTACAATACCGTAAGTAAACATTAAAATCCATAATAAACCTAATGAATTCGTCCGAGTCTTTTGAAGATCGTATTACTAGTTAGGAAATCTTTAGACTCTATTTGACATATTAGCACGTTGAAAAGCACGTAAGTATGACGTAGGACGCCTTAAAGCTGCAAAGAACACCTTACAACACCGTATGAAACCATAAAACTTCATAATAAACCTAATGAAATTGTCCAAGTCCTTTCAAGATCGTACGATAACATCAGGACTTGTTACGACACCGTATACGACATTAGCAACATGAAAAGCAATTTATAATAATGTAGGATGCGTTACAACATCTAAGAACACCTTACATCACCGTTCGAAAGATTAAAACTCCATAATAAACCTAATGAATTCCTCCGAGTCATTTAATCATCGTACGACAACTTAGAATATCTTACGACTCTGTATGCCACATTAGCACCTTGAAAAGCATGTTACTATAATGTACGATACTCACAACTCGTAACAACACCTTACAATATCGTAAGTAAAAATTAAAATCCATAATAAACCTAATGAATTCGTCCAAGTCTTTTGAACATCGTATTACAAGTTAGGACATCTTTAGACTCTATATGACATATTAGCACGTTGAAATATGCGACATTAGCAACATGAAAAGCAATTTATAATAATGTAGGACGCGTTACAACTTCTAAGAACACCTTACATCACCGTTCGAAAGATTAAAACCCCATAATAAACCTAATGAATTCCTGCGAGTCATTTAATCATCGTACGACAACTTAGAATATCTTACGACTCTGTATGCCACATTAGCACCTTGAAAAGCATGTTACTATAATGTACAATACTCACAACTCGTAACAACACCTTACAATACCGTAAGTAAAAATTAAAATCCATAATAAACCTAATGAATTTGTCCGAGTCTTTTGAACATCGTATTACAAGTTAGGACATCTTTAGACTCTATATGACATATTAGCACGTTGAAAAGCACGTAAGTATGACGTAGGACGCCTTAAAGCTGCAAACAACACCTTACAACACCGTATGAAACCATAAAACTCCATAATAAACCTAATGAAATTGTTCGAGTCCTTTCAAGATCGTACGATAACATCAGGACTTGTTACGACACTGTATGAGACATTAGAAACATCAAAAGCAATTTATAATAATGTAGGACGCGTTACAACTTCTAAGAACACCTTACATCACCGTTGATAAAGGATAAATTATACATAAATCCCTAGTTGTGTTTGATTGCATTTTGTGTCATTTCGGTTACGTTTTATATCATTTTTGGCACAACTAATGTTTTTGTGTTTTGTAGGTCCCATGTTGATAAAGAAACGGATAGATCGTGAAAAATCGAATCCGTAGGAAAAAACGGGGAGCGAAACGGAGTTACGAGCGAACCGGAGCGCGAAAACGAAAATCTGGATCAGAAAAAGGGGGTGAAGACGCTACGCGGCCAGCCCCCCTTTTCTCACCGCGTGGCGTGGCGTGGAAGGGTTATTTTGACGCGTTTTTGGCCCGTTTTACTATATAAACTCCTCTAACTTAAACCCTAGCCTCCTAGACACTTTTGGGGACGAAAAATAGGCGATTTACAGCAATTTGGAGGCGGTTTTGAGTGCAAGAAGGCGAAACCAAGGCACCGGATGCTCGTGGGATCAAGGATTACTTCCTAGATTGCTCGGGTTCTATTGTTCTTTCGTTTTTCTTTCTTTTTATCATGTTCAATACTTTAAAACTTGTTTTTATTGCTTTGATTATGGTAGGTTAATCGTTTAGAACTACCTAGGCGTTATGATGAATTATTGACGATATTTTGATTTCGTGTTTGGATACTTTTGTTTATGGTTTATTATGCTTGATTAAAGTTTCAACCTTTATGGCTAATTGATGTGTTTTTGCATGTTGATGTTGGTTTAAATTAATATTATTAGTCCACGTGTTCTTGGTGATTGTCTATGTCACAGAATAGGGTACGTTATAGCCATTGACTTGCGTTGTGGTTGATTATGGTTAACCTGCAGTAAAACCATAGGATTAATACTATTAGTTAAATTAATAAAAACGTGTAACCAACTTAGAAATCCGTGAGGTGATAGGTTGTTAACTAGTAAAGTTAGTTAATTTGCTAGGTTTATGTCTTTGTGAGAAGTCCGGCTTAGTTTATATTAACACACTTGCCTGTTAAATCAATTAGTTAGGTTGAAATGGCTTTAGAGTCCGTATCGTGAGATAGGTCTTTAATTTAAGTCAATTAAGCGTAATTCGATTAGGTAACTATGAGGAAGCTTAATCTCGTAACCGGTGTGGTAATAACTTGATAGTGATACTTTAGGTTTCTTCTCGAGAAGGGTCGAGGGTCCTAGTTAGTGTTGCCTTTAAGTGACTAGTTTTAGATCCCGGTTCCATAAACATTAGTACAAACATGATTGATAGTCAACGTTAACAATGATTCTAGCCTAGGTGGTTTGTTTTCTCTCATATGTTTTAAACCCGTCTTTAAATCGTCAGTTTCCATTTTTAGTAAGTTTCCTAATTTAGAAAGTTTCTATTTTTAGTATGTTTCTATTTTTTAGCAAAACCCCCCCCTTCTTAAATAATCTTTTAATTAAAGTTCGTGTCTAGTTTAGTTGAGTCTTGTCTAGTTAATTAAACGTAGTATATAGAGTCTGTGGGTCGACACCCGGACTTACTTTAGCTATATTACATTCGACCGGTCGACTGCCGGTTGTGTGTAAGTTAGTTAGTTTGTCTAGGTTTTATAAATTTAAAGCTTAGGTGTTTTTAGTGTTTATTTTTATATATAGTATTGCACGCATCAAGTTTTTGGCGCCGTTGCCGGGGACTCTTGGTAATTGCGTTATTTAACTTTGTTGAGTCTTAACTGTTATTCACGTGCTTTTTGTTAGTTGTTTGAGTCGTAGGAGTCTAAAAGTTTTTTTTTCTTTTATTTTGTGTCGTTTTTGTTTATTTCATTTTGTTATTTCTATATCTACCCTAGTTAGAGAGATGACGTACATTAAAGTTGTTGAACAATATGTAGAAACTCTAACTAGGATACCCATTGGACCTAATCGACCACGGTATGGGAAAAATTATATGTTGCTTCCCGAACCTCCTGTTAGGGATGCGGTGTTGATGTTTGACCATACAGGGTATTTAACAGGTTATCAAAGCTCCACTAGAGTTTTGATAGAACATAAGGATTCTAACCGCCTAGTTTTTGATTTAGAAGGGATATTCATAGGATATGAGAATGAACGAGGCGAGTTTTTAAATCTAACTTCAGAGCCGGAGACACCAGAGGCAACTTAAGAGCCAGAAATCATGGAGAAGTATGTGGTCAAAGGTAATGAGGATTTACCACCTGCCGGAATCTATGATTTTTCCGTCCAAGATGATTCTTCTAGCGATGATGAAGACGAATGGGACTTTAGTTGTGAAGATTTGCATCACGATCCTGAACCAGGTAAGTGTTCTGAACTTCTATCTGATCATTCTGATTTTGATATTCCTGAATCATTTGACTTAATTGAGAATGAACATGAGTCATCGGGTTCATTAAATTTTTCATGTTTGCATGTTGAGGATGATGGTGTGCAGGTATTAAATGTTGAATCTGAGCAGGAGGGAGATATGAAGGAGGTACCAGTTCCATCATGGGAGGATGAGTTTGCTGATGAACTGGTGGACCTGCCTATTTGTGAAGAAGTGGAATTCGACCCACTTGGCGATTTGAAGATTCTCGAAGACTTAGTATACAATCAAACGCCAAGTGTGGGGATGAGTCAAGAACCGAGTGAGCATGAGGAAGAGGTACATAATGAAGATCCCTCAACACCTCGGTTTAAAGCAAGGAAATAACCGAGGGAGCGCACGCTGTTGCAAATCGGAAGATGGTCTACGTGGAAGAAGAAACCCCAGAAGTGCAAGAACGACCAGTCTTCACGATACATGCATCGCATTCGGTTCATGTCAGGTAAGTATAAATTCTGGTGTTCTGACCCATTTAGAGCTTATAAATTTATTTTCAAAATTGTTTTCAATTCTACTCCTATACTTTCAAATGTTTTTATGGACCGAGTGGAATTGAACGGGTTAGATAGGGTCCAGATCAAAGAGAAACCTCCTGATTAAGTTCAAGTGTTGTGAGGTTTCTCATTGGTTTATAGAGTTTGTATATTGAGTCGAAATTTTTAATTTTTTTTATTTTTTTTTATTTTTTTTAAAAAAAAAAAATTATTTTTGTCGAGTCAGTTTTACGCTCGGGTATTCTTGTTTTTGTTTTTGCAGGTTTAAATCATTTTCACCCGTACTCAATCTCCATTCGGGTGAGTTTGTATTTGTGAAGACGAAGATGGAGCTCGAGAGTGTCGGTGAAGCTCGATCGCGACCGAAATGCTATACGATCGAAGCTGCAGTTGGAATGAAGACTTGGAGCTTACGCGTTTCACAAAACCAGCTAAGTCTTTTCCAATTCACCCTTCTATCTTTTATTTTGCAATTTAATTTTTATTTTTAGCTGTTTTCCATTTCTACATTAGGGACAATGTAGAACTTAAGTGTGGGGATGGGAAATAGTCATTTCTAGTTTGTTTAGTTGTTTGTTTCTGAGTCTTAGGTTTGTTTAGTTGTTTGTTTTGAGTCTTATAGAGTCATAAAAAAAATTCAAAAAAATTGAAAAAATTGAAAAATGTCTCTGTTTAAGTTGTGCACGTTAATAGAAAATGATAGTGAACTGATTGTGGTTTTCAAATGAGTTGTGGTTTTTAAAACAAGAATGAATTTGGATAAACATTTGGTAACCCAATTAGCTGAAATAGTTTCCCTAAGTGTCGTAATTGAAAAGTAATTATCGTGAATCTCATGGGTCATCATCTTAGGAGAATTAGGAAGGCCTTAACTAAATTAAATTAGGCACCATTATAGGATTTAGAACTTAAATAGGTTAAGGGGTAGTGCCATTTTAGGATTTATAACACACTTCTTATGAAAGAAGTGGTGCATCCGCAAATCAAATGTCCACCGGGTATAGTACTGAAAAGCGCTCAAAGTAGCTGCTAAATAAAAGAGCTCAAAGAAGCCAATTCAAATGAAAAAAAATGAAAAAAAATGAAAAATATAAGGCAAGTGATCCAAGACCTCATGTGCTTTACCTCCAGGATAGCGACTTGGATACGACACCCCTGGGTGAGGTGATCTTGTTTTATGAAAAAAAAAAAGAATAAACAGTCTATACCCACAAAATTCATCCATCAAAATCCACCCTAATATGGCACTAGTCTTTAGCTTAGTTAAGTTCTTTAGATTATTTTGGTAGGAAAACCTTTGTGGTTTATCCAGTGCCTCGTCAAGCAACAATTAATAGGGCTGACCTATTCTTCCTATGTGTGAGACCTTGTAGATAAATGATCTAATTAAATTTAAATTAAACATAAAGGGAAACTTAAATAGCTAGTGTTAGGGTGTTTAAATAAAACGCACCGATGTTTATCTGATTTTGTTTCTTGTTTGAAAACTGTAACGAAATGTTGAATGCTTTAATTAGTTATGATTCTATGTGCATGCTTTTTCAGGGACGAAAAAGGTTAAGTGTGGGGAAGTTTGATAAAGGATAAATTATACATAAGTCCCTAGTTGTGTTTGATTGCATTTTGTGTCATTTCGGTTACGTTTTATATCATTTTTGGCACAACTAATGTTTTTGTGTTTTGTAGGACCCATGTTGATAAAGAAACGGATAGATCGTGAAAAATCGAATCCGTAGGAAAAAACGGGGAGCGAAACGGAGTTACGAGCGAACCGGAGCGCGAAAACGAAAATCTGGATCAGAAAAAGGGGGTCAAGACACTACGCGGCCAGCCCCCCTTTTCTTACCGCGTGGCGTGGCGTGGAAGGGTTATTTTGACGCGTTTTTGGCCCGTTTCACATATAAACTCCTCTAACTTAAACCCTAGCCTCCTAGACACTTTTGGGGACGAAAAATAGGCGATTTACAGCAATTTGGAGGCGGTTTTGAGTGCAAGAAGGCGAAACCAAGGCACCAGATGCTCGTGGGATCAAGGATTACTTCCTAGATTGCTCGGGTTCTATTGTTCTTTCGTTTTTCTTTCCTTTTATCATGTTCAATACTTTAAAACTTGTTTTTATTGCTTTGATTATGGTAGGTTAATCGTTTAGAACTACCTAGGCGTTATGATGAATTATTGACGATATTTTGATTTCGTGTTTGGATACTTTTGTTTATGGTTTATTATGCTTGATTAAAGTTTCAACCTTTATGGCTAATTGATGTGTTTTTGCATGTTGATGTTGGTTTAAATTAATATTATTAGTCCACGTGTTCTTGGTGATTGTCTATGTCACAGAATAGGGTACGTTATAGCCATTGACTTGCGTTGTGGTTGTTTATGGTTAACCTGCAGTAAAACCATAGGATTAATACTATTAGTTAAATTAATAAAAACGTGTAACCAACTTAGAAATCCGTGAGGTGATAGGTTGTTAACTAGTAAAGTTAGTTAATTTGCTAGGTTTATGTCTTTGTGAGAAGTCCGGCTTAGTTTATATTAACACACTTGCCTGTTAAATCAATTAGTTAGGTTGAAATGGCTTTAGAGTCCGTATCGTGAGATAGGTCTTTAATTTAAGTCAACTAAGCGTAATTCGATTAGGTAACTATGAGGAAGCTTAATCTCGTAACCGGTGTGGTAATAACTTGATAGTGATACTTTAGGTTTCTTCTCGAGAAGGGTCGAGGGTCCTAGTTAGTGTTGCCTTTAAGTGACTAGTTTTAGATCCCGGTTCCATAAACATTAGTCCAAACATGATTGATAGTCAACGTTAACAATGATTCTAGCCTAGGTGGTTTGTTTTCTCTCATATGTTTTAAACCCGTCTTTAAATCGTCAGTTTCCATTTTTAGTAAGTTTCCTAATTTAGAAAGTTTCTATTTTTAGTAAGTTTATATTTTTTAGCAAAAACCCCCCCTTCTTAAATAATCTTTTAATTAAAGTTCGTGTCTAGTTTAGTTGAGTCTTGTCTAGTTAATTAAACGTAGTATAAAGAGTCTGTGGGTCGACACCCGGACTTACTTTAGCTATATCACATTCGACCGGTCCACTGCCGGTTGTGTGTAAGTTAGTTAGTTTGTCTAGGTTTTATAAATTTAAAGCTTAGGTGTTTTTAGTGTTTATTTTTATATATAGTATTGCACGCATCAACCGTTCGAAAGATTAAAACTCCTGTTAGGGCTATTTCCTAGTTAAGATTTACTTTGTATTTGTTTATACATTTATGTATAGTTTAGGGTCTATTTTGTTATTTTCCCTAAAGTTGTAATTGTTGCTTAAAAGCATGTAGTGAGAGAGTGTGAGGAGAGAGGCTAGATCACTATTCACGTTAGAGAGAGAACTAAGTGTGTGTGATTTATTTTCTCCTGCATTTGTACTACAAATCTGCTTTGATCATCAATATACAAAAGAGAATTATTAGTATGAATTGTTTTTATGATTGAACTGTGTTTGTGTATGAATTATTATGATCATTGAGCGATATTATCGATCCAATTGAACCTATCAATTGGTATCAGAGCTGTTGGTATTGTGTTCTTCGCTATTCATCAAGCAAAACACTACAATATTGCTCAAAAATCATGATCTGAATGAATTGTTGCTGTTTTTAGTTGTGATTTATCATCGTAATCACTCCTAATTCACAACGATTGTGCAAATTCCATCAGATTATCATCAGATCTGAGGAATTAAGAAGATTGAAAAAGTTACTGTTCGATCGAATTTTGCTCAAATTCATCAAAATTTGATCATGGTTTGAATTGATTGAGATTAGGGATTGATAATCGGACTATTTCACTGCTTGTGTGTGAATTTTGAACGAATTGGACAAGTTTTTGATAAACCCAGAAAAATTCTCATGATGAAGATGATGAACAGTATGAACTTGGTTGAAGATTAACTTGCCGGGTGATAAAATTTGACTTAGACAATTTCCTTTGGACTTAGATTGAAGAACAATTAGGTCCTGTGCAGCCGTGTAAAGGAATTTGTGCTAGACGGGTAAAGAATTTGACGAGGAAAAAGTGTTACTGTTCAGCCGGATCAAGTACTGTTGTGCCGGGTAATACACTGTACGCCGGGTGATTAACAATTTCAGCCGGGTGATCAACAACTGTGTAGCCGGGTAAACAACTTTGCCGTGTGATCGACAACTGTTCAGCCGGGTAAAGCATTTTGCCGTGTCAAGATTCAAGCCGGGTGAAGTGTTATTGCCGTGTGAAGTTGATACTATTCTGCCGGGTAACTGTTCTGCCGGGTAAAGAATCCAAGACTTACAACTGTTGAGCCGTGTGACTGTTTAGACGGGTGAAGACTCTCTTTGCCGGGTGAAGAACAAGAGCTACTGTTTAGCCGGGTGAAGAAGGATTTTTCACTGTTCAGCCGTGTGACTCATTTTTAGTTGTTTTAATCCTTGTTTTCTTATCTTGTCTTTAATTACTTGTCTTTATTTTAGTATTTTAACTATTTCTTTGCAAAAATCAACAAAAACCACAAATATTTTCTTTAAAAATTGTTAAAATGGCACCTAATAAACCTTATCCAGAGGATAACTTGTCAGCAGAAGATTTAAGGAAAGTGAAGAATGATAGCAAAGCATACTCTTTGATGTGTAAGGGATTGCCACTACAAGTACTGTCAAGGTTGGATGCCTATCAAACAGGTTATACAATGTTCAAAGCCTTGAAGTCAATATGTGAAGGAGGTGAACAACTTAGAAATCTCAAGAAACAAAGACTGAAGAGACAATTGGAATTATTTGAACATATTGCTGGAGAATCTGTGCACCAGATGATGAATAGGTTTGTTCATCTGACTACTGAAATGACTAATGTTGGTGCAAAAACAGATCTTCAAGATCTGAATGACAGATTGTTATGTGCACTTCCATCATCATGGAAACAAACTGTGACACTGTTGAAGCATACTGAGAAGTTTCCAATGGACCTAGATTTGCTCATTGCAAAGATAGAGGAAGTAGAGATTGATGAAGGTTCTAGAAACACTGATAGAACTGGTTCACAAGCACAATACAAATATATTGTGAATCCTGCTAACACTGTGGAGAATGCCTTTCTTGCACAAGATGCAACGAAGTTTGAAGATGAGGGTGATTTATTTGTGGGCTCAAGTTTTTATACTGATTCATCATATTTTCCAAGTTCGCCAACTTATTCTCAACCTCAATCTCCACCAAGAGCTCAAGTTCAAAGTCAGAATGTGAAGAATCAAGCAGAAAATCAAAGTTCGAATGTTCAAACCAAAGTGAAAGATGTAATGAACATCTTGTTACAAGATGACGAGACCAAAACTGCTTTTACAGCTTTTATGGCAAGTTTTCAAGCATACCAAGGAAGTCACTTGAGTTAAATGGACGTTGTCCTTCAAGATTTATTTGAGATGGATCCTGATGACTTTGAGGAAATGGACTTAAACTGGCAGATGGTGATGGTTGCATATCGAACTCAAAAGCATGCATATGTTAACCAAAGTTTCAAGCCACATGCAAACAAGACGGTTGGATTTGACAAATCAAAGGCCAGATGTTTCAATTGTAACTGCTATGGTCATTTTTCAAGGGAATGCAAAGCTCCTAAGAATCAGAACTACAATGTTCAAGCGAGTTCAAGTGGACAGAATCAAGGTCAAGGTCAAAGCTCGCAACAGTCTTCAAGTTATCAACAAAGAAATCAACGTTTCTTTCAGAAACCATATCAAAGTCTTCCCATGCCGGAACTGAAAGATGAAGGAAAGAAACCATAAGATCAAACTAAGGCACTGGTAGTTAGTGTGAAAGACGGATATGATTGGAGTGCGTATGCAGAACAATTCACATCTGATCTTACATCAAGTTTGGCACTGGTATGTGAAATCGAAGAGGATTGGTCAGAAGAAGGAGATATCAAGGTAATTGATACTGTTAGTGAAGATTCAGAGGAATATGACTAGAGTGCAAAGTCTGATCCTGTTGAAAAATCTGAGTCTGAAATTGCGCTGATGGCTACATCTAGTGAGTCTTCGTCATCCACTGAACAACCAAAGGTTAGTACTGATTTACCCCCTAATTATGTTCCATTGCCTGCTGATGTGAAAGAAAGGTTATGTTCAGAACAATGCATTCAACAAGTAGAACATTATCGAACTCATTCATTTAAAATTGGTGATAAACTAAGCAAACATGAGAAAATTCATGAACAACTTAAAATTGATCACAAAAATTCTGATGAGAAGATTTTGTCACTTAAAGAATCATGGAACAAGACCTTAAAGGAACTGGAACTGGTAACAAAACAACTTGAAGAAATGACAAAGAACTTTGAACAAGAAAAAGTTGCTCATGCTGTCACACAGGTTGAATTAACAAAAGTGAAAAGTTGTAAAACAATGGTTAAACAACTTATAAGTGAAAGAGGTAACAAAACCAAAACAGGGTTGGGTTTCACTCATGAACCAATGCCTAATTCAATCACACAAACTTTACCAGAAAACTTCATTGAATTTGATCATTCACCTGAAAATGAACGAAAATTCAAAGAAATTCAAAGAAGTAAATCCGAATCTGAAGGATCTGAAGTGTTGATGGAAAGTTTGAAAGAAGAAGATGGTGTGACAACTGAAGCTGATGATGAAGCTAGCAACAAATCAGAGCCTGTTCTGATTCAACTTGTTGAGTATCCGGAACTGAATCCGAAGTCAGAAACAGTGAAGGAAGAAGGTGAATTCTCGGGATACAATGATCCTGAGTATATCAAGTGGAAGAATGAGCAGAAAGCAAAAGTTGCTGATCAACTAGTCAAGAAAAATGCAGTGAAGAAAGCTGAAAGTTCAACTGCGAAGATGCAGAACTCGAAAGTAACAAACAATCAATCTGAAACCAAACAATCAAAAGGTAAAAGTGTCATAAAATCGAATGACAACACCAAAGCTCAAACTGTTAAAACTGACAAGGTCAAACCTGTCAAAAAGAAAGTGTCAAAAGGAAAAACAATTAAGTTTGTGTCTGTAGGAACGTTTGATTTAAACGGATCTTATGGTAAACCAATCAATTCTCCAATCAAATCTAACTCTGGTCCGAAAACAGGTTCAGGTCCTAAGTCTTCCGCTGTCAATGATAAAAGAATTGAATCAAAAAGGTTAACCAAACAAGGTGTGTTAAAATCGAACCAAGTTTCTACGCAAGGAAATTCACAAACAAAATCTCCACACAAGAATCAAGTTAATCTAAAACCGAACAAAACTGATAATGAATCACGTGTGAGTTCAACATCAAAAGTTAACAATCGGCTCTTTAGGATTAGCAAGAAACACTGTGAGATTTGTGATCGTTATAATCATGCAACTGCTGAATGTTTCTTTAACAGGTACTGCAGTTTCTTTGACAAAAGAAACCATTCTTCAGAAGAATGCTTTTATAACAAATTTTGTGATATTTGTGAAAGGAGAAATCATGACACAAAGGATTGTTTCTTTCGAACAAACTCATCAAGAGAAATGACATCATTTCCAAACTTTCAAAGAAATCAATCATTTGGTTTTCAAAATCTAAATCAAAGTCATTCTCCTGTTTATAGAAATTTCAATCGAATCAATTCAGTTTCTAATAATTTTTCATCAAGAAATTTGCAGGTTAACAGTTTTAAACCAAGAGCTTTGATGGTAAGAAATCAAAAGTTTGAAAATAACCTTGATCCTAAGTTAGAGGAAAGGTTTAGTGCTTTGAGAAGAAAGCATCAATTCACGCCAATGGGCGAAACAGTTTTCAAAATCTCTCAAAAGAAACAAGTTTTCAAAATCTTCATTATCAACAAGTTACTGTTACAGATAGATTCGGAAAACCCAAGACCATGTGGGTAGTGGTGATGCGTTTGGAGGTGATGCCGGTGGTAAAATAACAGGAGAGGGAACTGTATCAAATGGGGTCATTAGTTTTGATAAAGTCAACTACTGTGCACAGTTGAACTTTAATTTACTAAGTGTATCTCAAATTTGTGATAAATCTTATTCAACTTTATTTGATGATTCTTTCTGTTATATACTCAAACCAGGTTTCAAGATTGACAATGAGTGGGTAGTGGTGAAAGATCCAAGAGATCGTGATGTATACAAGCTTGATATGTCGCAGATTGATGCTGAAACCGAAACTACTTGTCTCATTGCACATGCTTCAAATGATGAGAGTCAGCTTTGGCATAGACGGCTGGGCCATTCAAACTTCAGAAACATGAATCGTCTAGTGACTGGAAATCACGCTGTAGGAATACCATCAAAGAAGTTCTCTACAACTGATCTATGTCCAGCATGTTTGAAAGGAAAACAGCATCGCATGTCTTTTAAGTCCAAGCAAGAAAACTCCATTTCAAAACCCTTGCAGATGCTACATATGGATCTTTTCGGACCAACAAATGTTCAAAGCATCGGAAAGAAGTCTTATTGTTTTGTCATTATTGACGATTTCACTAGATTTTCTTGGGTTTATTTTCTGCATGTTAAATCTTAAACTGCTGAGTTGTTAAAAGAATTTATTGTCAAAGTTGAAAATCAGTTGGATTGTAAAGTGAAAACTTTAAGAAGTGATAATGGAACAGAATTTAAGAACGCTAATGTTGATATGTTTTGTGCAGAAAAAGGAATTGCTAGACAATTTAGTGCTCCAAGAATGCCTCAACAAAATGGGGTTGCGGAACGGAAAAATCGGACACTGATTGAAGCAGCAAGATCCATGCTTGCAGATGCCAAAATCCCTATCACATTCTGGGATGAAGCTATTGCTACTGCATGTTTTGTACAAAACAGGACATTATTGGTTCAGGATAAACAGAAAACATCTTATGAGTTGTTATTTGGAAGAAAGCCGAAAATTTCATACTTGAAAGCATTTGGTTGTCCTGTAACGATTCTAAATTTAAGTGATCATCTCGGGAAATTTGAGTCAAAATCTGACAATGGATTTTTCCTTGGTTATTCGTCTGTTTCTAAAGCTTATCGAGTTTTTAATAGCAAAACAAACACTGTTATTGAAACTATTAATGTAAAGTTTTTAGAAAATTCGTTCCCGTCAGTGGCGCATGGTCCCGAATGGTTGTTTGATTTAGATTCGTTATCAAAATCTTTCAATTCTAACTTGTTTGATTTTTCAGGAAAAGCGAAAAAGGAATCAGGTGACTTGGGATGCTTTAGTGACGATTCTGATAATGACGATGATGGCAACCTTAATTCTGAGTATCCATTCATGTCATTTCATAATCCTGATCATGTCAAATCCAGTCAAGCTCCGGGTCCTTCTGGTTCTCAAGAAGATCAAGAATCAAATATTCTTGGTGATGATGTTAATCCGCAAAGTTCTCCTAATGATGGTGGATCTGTTCAAAATCAACCATCATCAGATTCGAATGTTGAAGTTGTTCCAGAATCATTTGATTACTTCATCAATTCACCGGATCAAGTTCCTAATTTCACTCCGCATACTTCTACCATACTACAAGATCTACCGAATCTGAATCAGTCAAATCTGGAGAGTCAAGTGCAAGGAGATGTCATACCAACTCATCGAATTCACAAGAAACATCCTGTCTCTCAGATTATTGGGCCATTGAATCGGAGAACTACAAGAAGTCAGACTGAGCAAGCAAATGTTTGTCTTTATTCATGTTTTCTTTCTCAAGTGGTGCCAAAGAACATTTCAGAAGCGTTGCAAGATAATAGTTGGATTGAAGCCATGCAAGAGGAGTTACTTCAATTTCGCAAACAGGAAGTTTGGAAATTAGTGGACTTACCTGAAGGAGAAAATGCGATCGGTACAAGATGGTTGTACAAGAACAAACCAGATGAACGTGGTATTGTTGTGAGAAACAAAGCGAGACTTGATTATGAAGGCATTGATTATGAAGAGGTGTTTGCTCCGGTCGCACGACTTGAAGCTATACGCGTCTTTCTTGCATATGCTTCCTTCATGAAGTTTAAAGTATTCCAAATGGACGTTAAAGGTGCTTTTCTGTATGGACCAATTACAGATGATGTATATGTCAGACAACCTCCGGGTTTTGAAGATCCTGACTATCCTCACCGTGTATACAAGTTGAGTAAAGCTCTATATTGTCTACATCAAGTTCCAAGGATCTGGTATGAGACGCTATCTAAGCATTTATTAGAACATGGATTTACAAGAGGACAGATTGATCCAACTTTGTTTATGAAGAGGGAGAATGAAGAACTCTTATGTGTTCAAGTATATGTGGACGATATTATCTTCGGATCGACCAGTGCGTCAATGTGCAAAGAATTTGAAGAAATCATGAAGTCAAGATTTCAGATGAGTTCAATGGGGGAGATTAATTTCTTTCTAGGATTGCAAGTAAAACAATCAGCTGACGGAATTTTCATCAACCAATCGAAATTTGTTGAGAAGTTGCTGAAAAAGTTCAAGATGCAGGATTGTCAGACTATACGAACTCCATCTGATGTGAACTGCAAGATACAGCCGGATCCGAAAGGCAAATCCGTGGATCAAACACTATACAGATCGATGATTGGTTCACTGATGTACCTTACTGCATCAAGGCCAGACATTATGTATGCTGTATGTGTGTGCGCAAGATATCAGTCTGATCCGAAAGATTCGCACCTGGTTGCTGTTAAACGTATTTTCAGATACCTTAAAGGGAAACCGAATCTTGGGTTATGGTATCCTTATGAAGGCAATTTTGAATTATATAGTTATTCTGATAGTGACTTTGGTGGGTGTGCTCTTGAGAGGAAATCGACTACTGGTGGATGTCAATTTCTGGGTCCTAGACTTGTTTCTTGGCTATGCAAGAAGCAGACCAACGTTTCTATATCCACAGCTGAAGTAGAGTATATCGCTGCATCTGCAGGATGTTCTCAAGTTTTGTGGTTACAGAACCAATTGCTTGACTACGGGTTTAACTTTCTCAAAACTCCTATTTACATAGACAATACTGCTGCTATGTTCATTACTGCTAATCCTGTTCAACACTCAAAAACCAAACATATCGAAATTCGATATCACTTTTTAAGAGACAACTCTGAAAAAGGTTTAATAATTTTGATTAAAGTTCATACCGACAAACAACTGGCAGATCTTTTCACAAAATCCTTTTTGTCAGGCCGGTTTGAATTCTTAATTCAATCCATAGGATTAATCAATCATGATTGATTCTATTTTTCAAAACCAAACAAAAATCAGAAAAATATAAAAGTCAAAAATATAATAAGTTGATGTCAAGTATTGATTCCTTTGTCTTTTATTTTATTGTTTTGCATTGTGTGTGTGCATGAAAAAGAAAAAGCAAAAAGAAATATAAATGCAAAAAGAAAAGAAAATATCATGTCATAAGAATCTATATTGCAAAAAGTGAGAAATGATAGTTACACTAGACATTATTTGTTACATCATTTTTAATAAAGACTGATGAATGTTAATTGATGTGCTAGACAGCTCAGGCAATTAGACTGAAAAAGTAAGTTGATTGTTGACAAATATAAACTCAATGATCTTTGTGTTAAGTTTCATTGCTATACATGTCTGGATATATATCTTTTGATGCATTGCTTGTGATGATAGTTGTACATAATCGGGTAACGATGCAGTCTATTCAGTGTGATGAACCGCATCGTGAGCTTCTTTGTTGTGGTATCCACAGACCTGAAGTCTCACACGAAGTCTCTTTTGAGCTTCAAGGTGCAGCAAAAGATTCCCTAAGTTGGAACAAAAAGAGTCCCAAATGTGGACCATCACCAAACAAAAATTCCAAAAAGGAATTCAGAAGATTCCCAAGGGGAACGATAGGAAATGAAAAATTCCAAAATGCAATTAAAAAGAAGTCCAAAAGTGGACCAAATCCGAATAGAACCCAGATTCCACACTGTTTATGATTGTAAGTGACCAAGTTTTGTGCAAAATGCATTCAGGTAGTTGCTGATAAGGAATATGTTGACATATGTATACATGTGGGTCACATAAGTCATTTTAATCGAACCTTAATCTCATCATGATACTGAAAAAGTAAGTGTGTCAACTCGAGCTAATTGGTATGTTTTCATATCATCACTCAATCAAACATAAGTCAAATGTCTATTCAAAACTTGCAAAACATGTTCAGATAATGTGTGGTATGATCTCACTGCGATATTTTGATTCATTGCATTGCATATGTCTTTATTTTAATGTGTGTGCTTTGTGTGTGCTTTGTGTGTGCAGGCATTTGGAATCATTATTGACACATCGACATCTTTGTTAAACTTAAAAATTTCATGAAATTTCAAGTTTAGGGGAAGAATAAACTGAAGAAGAAAAATATTTGCAAAAATCCAAAAATATTTTGAATAAGTGTGTTTTGAATGAACAAGACTATGTGGTATGAAAAGCAAAGGTATTGGATGTGTTAAAAACAAACACAAGGTCTTGTGATGTGTTTTTCAGAAATTGCTTCGGGATATAAAAATGTTGGTTGTGCAAAAACAAAAACATTGTTGAAAAAGAAAAAGAAAAAGTAATGAATTAGAATTAATTTTATTGACTTGTCTTATGTTGTTGATAATTAATGTGACAAATTCTTTTAAGGATGTCTTGTCTAATTAATATGTCGTGAATGTTTGCAGGTGCAATAAATGCAGTTGAAAAAGTCAACAGACGAGAAAAAGTGAAGAAAATTGCTCATGTGTTGTAGCCGGGCAAAGATATCAGAACACTGTTTTGCCGGGTAATGAAGACACTGTTCAGCCGGGTAAAGTTGTGTGTCTGATATGATCCGGGTGATTAAGAAAAATAAGTGAAGCCGGGTGAAGATATTATGACTACTGTTTGGCCGGGCAATGAACATGTCAAATTTATGCCGGGTGAAGGTCATAGATATCTGTCGGGTGACAAGTTGTGTCACTATACAGCCGGGTGAAGAGATGTTATCACTATACAGCCGGGTAAAAGAAAGAAGTCTTATCTTGCCGTGTAAGTGTATAACACTGTGTTGCCGGGTAATAGTGGAAGCAACTATGTTGCCGGGTAATGAAGAAAACATGCCGGGTGATGATTGAAGACAACTGTGTTGCCGGGTGATGAAGAAAACATGCCGGGTGATGTTGTGAAGGTTACTATACTGCCGGGTGATGAGTAAAATCAACAACAGGTGTAGTTGTTCCTATTCTTTACCCGTCTCTACAGTGATTGACCCGTCAAGTGTTATTACAAGTTTTATGTTGATCCGTCTCATGTTGTGACCCGTCCCTAGTACTTGACCCGTCCCAACAGTGCATGACACGGCTCAACAGTGCTTGACCCGTCAAGGCTTATTGGGCTTTTATGCTTATCCGTCCCAAAGTGTTGACCCGGCACCTCATGTTTGACCTAATTTTTAACCATATAAAAACCCGCCTCTTCACAAACACTTATCATTTTTCACTCACAATCTCAAGCAAATACTCTGCACTTAACTCGTTTGATTATCATATTCAATCGTTTGTTCTGTAACAAGTCTGATCGATTGAATAAGGTATTGTTTAAGTGATTTGTTCTTGATAAACCTGCAAATCGATCGATAAAACGAAAAACGATGATGAACAGTGTTTTTAATCACTGAAACGACACTTTGATTTTAAGTGTTAAAACTGAAATCGAATGTTTGTTCAGGTGTAAAAACTGTCGATCATTAACAATCAATCACTCATTTGCACCAAAATTCATTAAAATCAACTGAATCAATCAAATTACCTCATAACTGTCAACCGCCATTGATGACCTGTTTAAAGCTCATAAATGTTGAACTTCAAATGATGAAATATGTGTTAAAAGTGACAAATCCTTGTTAAAACTGAACTAAAACATGATAAACAACTTCATCATACAAATGTCAAATTTGTGTTCTTAAGTGTTAAACTGTTAAAATGCAAAATGTTTCATAATCAATTAAATTCAACGTTGTTTTGATCAAAATGATGAAAATCAGTTTGTTAAATCAATTTAGGAGTTAAAATGATTATGTGAATGTTTTACCTTTATAACTTTTAGTTCAAACACTTATGAAAATTTGAAATTTATTAATGAAGAATCTAACACATTTGTCTTGTTTGTGGTTTGTTTTTGTTTTAACAGATGGAGAATTTGAAGTTTGAGCCCAAGCACAATTTAGTTGCTTGTTTGGATGAATCTATTCCTAAGACTGAAGGATATAGAGACATGATGAGATTCATTAAGAGAACAAAGTATGTATATGCTATGTGTGCCAAGCCGGTCATATATGCAAGATTAATAAAAAGTTTCTAAAGGACAACAGAGGTGATTAGAAATGATGATGGAATGACTATGGTTAGAGGAAACATTACAAGAGAGTTAGTGTTGACTGTCTCTGAAGATGCTATCAGAACAGCTTTGAGGATAGATGATGATGAAGTAGGGGCAAATGATGAGTTGACCAATGCTGAATGTCAAGCGTGCTTTGTGAATATGGGACATCCTCCTGCATTTCCAAAGTCACAATTTTATCGAGCAAGGTTGGGGAAGAAATGGAAGTTACTGTGTTATGTTGTTCAACAATGCATGTCAAGGAGGAGTGCAGGTTTTGACAACTTCCCATCTGATATAGCATCCCCTATTGTAGCAATTGCTGAAAATAAACCGTTCAATATGTCGAAGTGGATTATGAATGGGTTTATATTCAATCTAGTGAAGGGCAAAAGATTCAAGTTTCTCATGTACCCGAGATTCTTGCAGTTGATGATCAATGTTGCCTATCCCATTATCAGAAATGAAGGAGTTGTTGGAGGGATATTGTATACTGAGGACATGAACGATCTATCTTATAGGAAGATGAGTATCGGGAATGTGCCAAGTGTAGATTTATTTGACTATATGAGAGATATAGCAAATAATGAGGAAGATGTTGAGATAGTTTATCATCATATTTCACATGGAGAGATAGTGAATCCACAGGACCTTGTTGATGAGGTGCCTGACAATTTGTTGGATGATGATGAGTATGCTGCTCGTCATGCAGAAGATGAAGAGAATGAATCTGAGGACGAAGATGAAGAAGAAAGCGATGATAGTGAAAATGATAGAGATGATGATAATGGAAATGATGGTGGTGATGATAGTGGAAATGATGGTAATGATGATGCTGAATCTGTGTCAGAGGAGGAAGAAAATGTTGAAGTCATTGAACCTGATTTGATTGAAGAACCTATTGAGGTTACTTGTGTTGAAAAAGAAGTGGCAGTTGAAGTTGCTAAGCCCATCACAAAACAGTATGTTAGATCTTGAAGATCTAAATCTGTTGTTGAGAAAGTGTTGATTGAACCTGAACAGATAGAAATTGTTCAGATAGCTCAGGAAGTAATGGCCGATGTTGAGTCTATTGCACAGATAGTCGATGAAGCTGATGCTGGCATTACTGATCCTATTCCTGTTGATATACCCACCACATCATCTCTGGTTGCTGAAAACATTGAACAAGTTTTGGAGTCTTCGCCAAAAATTGTTTCAAGTGTTGATGAGAATGAGGATAAGAAGAAGATTTTTGAATTAGAAGAGATGGTGGCAAAGATATTAGATGCGAATGAACAGTTGAAAGCTTCAAATGATAGAAAGAAGAAAAGACTTGAAGAGTTTTGGACTATTCATAATCAGAATTTGGAAACTTTCAAAGCTTTGGATGCTGATCATGTTAAGTTGAAGGCTGAACATGAAGAGTTGAAGGCCGAGTATGATAAGTTGAAGGAGGAACATGAAAATTTGAAGTATGATCATAAAGAGTTGAAGGCTGAATGTAATACGCTTGAAGCTGAGAAAGAAATGTTGGAGAAATGGTTGGAAGAAACTCGATCAAAGAAGTCAGGGTCCACATCAGACAAAGATTTTTCAGATGAGGTGATGGAAGTGACTGAACCTTCTCAAGAAGCAAAAGTCTATTATACTCGAGCACGTGGCACGACAAATGTGGGTATTAGGGTTGAATCTCCAATTATTATTCCCGATGAAGTTGCTGCTGATTCTGTCATTTCTGACAAGGCTGAGGGACAAAGGAAGTTAGATGCAGTACCGGAGATTACTGGTGATGAAAGTAGTTCGAAAAAGGCAAGGATTGAAGAAAGTCAGATTGAACCGATTTAATCTGTGACTGAAACTGAAGTGGCTGAGATAGCTAAGGTAGATGAGACTGTGATAGAAGTTGAAGTTGATAAAACAGTTCAGATTGAGCCGATTCAATCTGAATCTGTATTGGTTGAAGAAGTGCCAGATGTTGTTGAAGTGGTAGAGAATGTGCCTGAAACTATAACAGAAGAAGAAAGTCAGTTTGAGCCAGTTCAAACTGATAATGCACCAATGATTGAGGCATTAGATGATCTTGATGACATAGATTTCACAGAATCTGAACCAGAAGCTGAGCCTGAAGCCAATCCTGATCATGATATTCCAGATGACTTACCTGAACGATTTGCTTATCTTGAGAAGATGAAGTACAATCCAGTGTTTCTGAATGGGCTGACTGTGACTCAAATCAACGAAGAGTATGAAAAATGTTTGATAGCTCAAGATAAAGTTGCTGCTGATGAGAAAGAGTTTGTAGTGGAGATGGGAGAATGGACACCACTTCAAGAGAGTTTGAACATTGAAGATTTACCTCCAACTGAGCTTTATCACCAAAATCCTGAAGAGATGCCAAGCAGAAATATGCGAGACTGGCTGAGTTCAAGGAATTATCCCTATAGGACGTTGAAAAGGTTGAAACAAGAGTCACTGAGAAAAATTGTTGTTAGTTTCATGAAGACGGAGAAAATGTACAATCGTATGTTTTATCTGGACTACAACAACCCTCAATACTACGAGCTGACCAAAAGATACAAAGTTCTCGGACCAAAAGAGATACCGGTGATGGCTTTACCAGAGAATGCGCACAAGAAAAGACATGAGTTGATGGATATGTTTCTTAGTAAGGTCAAGTCATATAATATACCTATGGATGTACGTGAATCATGGCACAAATCAGCCACAGCAGGTGATGTTGTGAGATCACTGCTGAGCAAGGGTCAGTCGGTTGCTGAACTTCTTGATTCAATGATCGTACCGGAAAAATCCAAAAAGGTAAAGATTATGGCATGGAAATATGATGAGGTGTTTGATGCTTTTCTGATCAAAAGAGTAAATGGTTTATGCGATGTATACCATTACTACTCTAGCATTTTCAAGTTAGAAGTTCAAGATTTGAAAGAGTTGAACAAGCTGAGACTGATAAATCACACGCATGCTGAGCGTGGTGATAAATGTGCGATATTGCTTGATGCTGGGATTAGCCGAATGCCGAAATATTTTGAGTTCAGAGGTCAACAGGAGGACAGTGCATATGTTCAATCGAAGAAACAGAGAAAGAAAAAGAAGTTGGTGGTAAGTGAAGACATGTACTTAGAGGAATTTTCTGATGAATATTTTGACAAGGTGACTGATCCGGGATTGAAAGTGTTTGATGGGTCTCAAGCGACTAAGCCAATTCTTAAGTTTTTCTATAATCAGGAAACTTTTGAATTAAAACTGGCGCGTAATCTGGAGGACTGGGATAAGGATATGATCACCTTATTCAGTACATTTGAACTGAAGTTATTGCATCCATCATACATTGAACATCTGAGAACTTACAAAAAGGATAAAATTGCAGGAGCTGATCGAAAATTATTTATGGTTATGGTTGAGGTGATTGCAGCTGCATCAGAGAAGATACGAGTAAGGAAGGCATTACTCAACTCTAATCTTGTGAAAGTTGATATTCCGGAGATAGAGTTTATGAGAGTAACTGCAAAGGGAACATTGGAGGTGCAAGTCAAAGGGAGAGAGCTGCCTTATGAATTTTATGCTAATATTGATTTTGCAGGTTTAACTCTTGATTCTCTGAGACGTATGAATGCCTGCCCAATCCTTACAAACGAGTCCAAACCAAGACAAGCAAAGATAGCAGAAAAGTTCAAGTCTTGCATAGAAGAAGCATTGAAAGAACAAGAAGAATACAAAGGGAAAGAGTTGCTGGACGTCAAAGAAGAACCAGAAGATTGGTGAGAGAGATTGAAGCTAAAAAGGATGAAAACTGTTTGAAGATTTTGCTGAAATCCAAAGATAAATCTTAGGGGGAGTACTGTTAGGGCTATTTCCTAGTTAAGATTTACTTTGTATTTGTTTATAAATTTATGTATAGTTTAGGGTCTATTTTGTTATTTTCCCTAAAGTTGTAATTGTTGCTTAAAAGCATGTAGTGAGAGAGTGTGAGGAGAGAGGCTAGATCACTATTCACGTTAGAGAGAGAACTAAGTGTGTGTGATTTATTTTCTCCAGCATTTGTACTACAAATCTGCTTTGATCATCAATATACAAAAGAGAATTATTAGTATGAATTGTGTTTATGATTGAACTGTGTTGTGTATGAATTATTCTGATCATTGAGCGATATTATCGATCCAATTGAACCTATCAACTCCATAATAAACCTAATGAATTCCTTCGAGTCATTTAATCATCGTACGACAACTTAGAATATCTTACGACTCTGTGTGCCACATTAGCACCTTGAAAAGCATGTTACTATAATGTACGACACCTCACAACTCCTAACAACACCTTACAATACCGTAAGTAAACATAAAATCCATAATAAACCTAATGAATTCGTCCGAGTCTTTTGAACATCGTATTACAAGTTAGGACATCTTAAGACACTATATGACATATTAGCACGTTGAAAAGCACGTAAGTATGACGGAGGACGCCTTAAAGCTCCAAACAACACATTACAACACCGTACGAAACAATAAAACTCCATAATAGATCTAATGAAATTGTCCAAGTCCTTTCAAGATCGTACGATAACATCAGGACTTGTTACGACACTGTATGCGACATTAACAATTTATAATGTAGGACGCGTTACAACTTCTAAGAACACCTTACATCACCGTTCGAAAGATTAAAACTCCATAATAAACCTAATGAATTCCTTCGAGTCATTTAATCATCGTACGACAACTTAGAATATCTTACGACTCTGTATGCCACATTAGCACCTTGAAAAACATGTTACTATAATGTACGACACCTCACAACTCCTAACAACACCTTACAATACCGTAAGTAAACATAAAATCCATAATAAACCTAATGAATTCGTCCGAGTCTTTTGAACATCGTATTACAAGTTAGGACATCTTAAGACACTATATGACATATTAGCACGTTGAAAAGCACGTAAGTATGACGGAGGACGCCTTAAAGCTCCAAACAACACATTACAACACCGTACGAAACCATAAAACTCCATAACAGATCTAATGAAATTGTCCAAGTCCTTTCAAGATCGTACGATAACATCAGGACTTGTTACGACACTGTATGCGACATTAGCAACATGAAAAGCAATTTATAATAATGTAGGACGCGTTACAACTTCTAAGAACACCTTACATCACCGTTCGAAAAATTAAAACTCCAAAACAAACCTAATGAATTCCTCCGAGTCATTTAATCATCGTACGACAACTTAGAATATCTTACGACTCTATATGCCACATTAGCAACTTGAAAAGCATGTTACTATAATTTACGACACCTTACAACTCCTAACAACACCTTACAGTACCGTAAGTAAACATAAAATCCATAATAAACCTAACGAATTCGTCCGAGTCCTTTGAACATCGTATTACAAGTTAGGTCATCTTAAGAATCTGTATGACATATTAGCACGTTGAACAGCACGAAAGTATGACGTAGGACGCCTTAAAGCTGCAAACAACACCTTACAACACCGTACGAAACCATAAAACTCCATAATAAACCTAATGAAATTGTCCAAGTCCTTTCAAGATCGTACGATAACATCAGGACTTGTTACGACACTGTATGCGACATTAGCAACATCAAAAGGAATTTATAATAATGTAGGACGCGTTAGAACTTCTAAGAACACCTTACATCACCGTTCGAAAGATTAAAACTCCATAATAAACCTAATGAGTTCCTCCGAGTCATTTAATCATCGTACGACAACTTAGAAAATCATACGACTATGTATGCCACATTAGCACCTTGAAAAGCATGTTACTATAATGTACGATACTCACAACTCGTAACAACACCTTACAATACCGTAAGTAAACATAAAATCCATAATAAACCTAATGAATTCGTCCGAGTCTTTTGAACATCGTATTACAAGTTAGGACATCTTTAGACTCTATATGACATGTAAGCACGTTGAAAAGCACGTAAGTATGACGCCTTAAAGCTGCAAACAACACCTTACTACACCGTACGAAACCATAAAACTCCATAATAAACCTAATGAAATTGTCCAAGTCCTTTCAAGATCGTACGATAACATCAGGACTTGTTACGACACTGTATGCGACATTAGCAACATCAAAAGGAATTTATAATAATGTAGGACGCGTTACAACTTCTAAGAACACCTTACATCACCGTTCGAAAGATTAAAACTCCATAATAAACCTAATGAGTTCCTCCGAGTCATTTAATCATCGTACGAAAACTTAGAAAATCATACGACTATGTATGCCACATTAGCACCTTGAAAAGCATGTTACTATAATGTACGATACTCACAACTCGTAACAACACCTTACAATACCGTAAGTAAACATAAAATCCATAATAAACCTAATGAATTCGTCCGAGTCTTTTGAACATCGTATTACAAGTTAGGACATCTTTAGACTCTATATGACATTTAAGCACGTTGAAAAGCACGTAAGTATGACGCCTTAAAGCTGCAAACAACACCTTACTACACCGTACGAAACCATAAAACTCCATAATAAACCTAATGAAATTGTCCAAGTCCTTTCAAGATCGTACGATAACATCAGGACTTTTTACGACACTGTATGCGACATTAGATACATGAAAAGCAATTTATAATAATGTAGGACGCGTTACAACTTCTAAGAACACCTTACATTACCGTTCGAAAGATTAAAACTCCATAATAAACCTAATGAATTCCTCCGAGTCATTTAATCATCGTACGACAACTTAGAATATCTTACGACTCTGTATGCCACATAAGCACCTTGAAAAGCATGTTACTATAATGTACGACACCTCACAACTCCTAACAACACCTTACAATACCGTAAGTAAACATAAAATCCATAATTAACCTAATGAATTCATCCGAGTCTTTTGAACATCGTATTACAAGTTAGGACATCTTAAGACACTATATGACATATTAGCACGTTGAAAAGCACGTAAGTATGACGCCTTAAAGCTGCAAACAACACCTTACTACACCGTACGAAACCATAAAACTCCATAATAAACCTAATGAAATTGTCCAAGTCCTTTCAAGATCGTACGATAACATCAGGACTTGTTACGACACTGTATGCGACATTAGCAACATCAAAAGGAATTTATAATAATGTAGGACGCGTTACAACTTCTAAGAACACCTTACATCACCGTTCGAAAGATTAAAACTCCATAATAAACCTAATGAGTTCCTCCGAGTCATTTAATCATCGTACGAAAACTTAGAAAATCATACGACTATGTATGCCACATTAGCACCTTGAAAAGCATGTTACTATAATGTACGATACTCACAACTCGTAACAACACCTTACAATACCGTAAGTAAACATAAAATCCATAATAAACCTAATGAATTCGTCCGAGTCTTTTGAACATCGTATTACAAGTTAGGACATCTTTAGACTCTATATGACATTTAAGCACGTTGAAAAGCACGTAAGTATGACGCCTTAAAGCTGCAAACAACACCTTACTACACCGTACGAAACCATAAAACTCCATAATAAACCTAATGAAATTGTCCAAGTCCTTTCAAGATCGTACGATAACATCAGGACTTTTTACGACACTGTATGCGACATTAGATACATGAAAAGCAATTTATAATAATGTAGGACGCGTTACAACTTCTAAGAACACCTTACATTACCGTTCGAAAGATTAAAACTCCATAATAAACCTAATGAATTCCTCCGAGTCATTTAATCATCGTACGACAACTTAGAATATCTTACGACTCTGTATGCCACATAAGCACCTTGAAAAGCATGTTACTATAATGTACGACACCTCACAACTCCTAACAACACCTTACAATACCGTAAGTAAACATAAAATCCATAATTAACCTAATGAATTCATCCGAGTCTTTTGAACATCGTATTACAAGTTAGGACATCTTAAGACACTATATGACATATTAGCACGTTGAAAAGCACGTAAGTATGACGGAGGACGCCTTAAAGCTCCAAACAACACATTACAACACCGTACGAAACCATAAAACTCCATAATAGATCTAATGAAATTGTCCAAGTCCTTTCAAGATCGTACGATAACATCAGGACTTGTTACGACACTGTATGCGACATTAGCAACATGAAAAGCAATTTATAATAATGTAGGACGCGTTACAACTTCTAAGAACACCTTACATCACCGTTCGAAAGATTAAAACTCCATAATAAACCTAATGAATTCCTCCGAGTCATTTAATCATCGTACGACAACTTAGAAAATCATACGACTCTGTATGCCACATTAGCACCTTGAAAAGCATGTTACTATAATGTACGATACTCACAACTCGTAACAACACCTTACAATACCGTAAGTAAACATAAAATCCATAATAAACCTAATGAATTCGTCCGAGTCTTTTGAACATCGTATTACAAGTTAGGACATCTTTAGACTCTATATGACATTTAAGCACGTTGAAAAGCACGTAAGTATGACGCCTTAAAGCTGCAAACAACACCTTACTACACCGTACGAAACCATAAAACTCCATAATAAACCTAATGAAATTGTCCAAGTCCTTTCAAGATCGTACGATAACATCAGGACTTTTTACGACACTGTATGCGACATTAGATACATGAAAAGCAATTTATAATAATGTAGGACGCGTTACAACTTCTAAGAACACCTTACATTACCGTTCGAAAGATTAAAACTCCATAATAAACCTAATGAATTCCTCCGAGTCATTTAATCATCGTACGACAACTTAGAATATCTTACGACTCTGTATGCCACATAAGCACCTTGAAAAGCATGTTACTATAATGTACGACACCTCACAACTCCTAACAACACCTTACAATACCGTAAGTAAACATAAAATCCATAATTAACCTAATGAATTCATCCGAGTCTTTTGAACATCGTATTACAAGTTAGGACATCTTAAGACACTATATGACATATTAGCACGTTGAAAAGCACGTAAGTATGACGGAGGACGCCTTAAAGCTCCAAACAACACATTACAACACCGTACGAAACCATAAAACTCCATAATAAATCTAATGAAATTGTCCAAGTCCTTTCAAGATCGTACGATAACATCAGGACTTGTTACGACACTGTATGCGACATTAGCAACATGAAAAGCAATTTATAATAATGTAGGACGCGTTACAACTTCTAAGAACACCTTACATCACCGTTCGAAAGATTAAAACTCCATAATAAACCTAATGAATTCCTCCGAGTCATTTAATCATCGTACGACAACTTAGAAAATCATACGACTCTGTATGCCACATTAGCACCTTGAAAAGCATGTTACTATAATGTACGATACTCACAACTCGTAACAACACCTTACAATACCGTAAGTAAACATAAAATCCATAATAAACCTAATGAATTCGTCCGAGTCTTTTGAACATCGTATTACAAGTTAGGACATCTTTAGACTCTATATGACATGTAAGCACGTTGAAAAGCACGTAAGTATGACGCCTTAAAGCTGCAAACAACACCTTACTACACCGTACGAAACCATAAAACTCCATAATAAACCTAATAAAATTGTCCAAGTCCTTTCAAGATCGTACGATAACATCAGGACTTTTTACGACACTGTATGCGACATTAGCAACATGAAAAGCAATTTATAATAATGTAGGACGCGTTACAACTTCTAAGAACACCTTACATCACCGTTCGAAAGATTAAAACTCCATAATAAACCTAATGAATTCCTTCGAGTCATTTAATCATCGTACAACAACTTAGAATATCTTACGACTCTGTATGCCACATTAGCACCTTGAAAAGCATGTTACTATAATGTACGGCACCTCACAACTCCTAACAATACCTTACAATACCGTAAGTAAACATAAAATCCATAATAAACCTAATGAATTCGTCCGAGTCTTTTGAACATCGTATTACAAGTTAGGACATCTTAAGACACTATATGACATATTAGCACGTTGAAAAGCACGTAAGTATGACGGAGGACGCCTTAAAGCTCCAAACAACACATTACAACACCGTACGAAACCATAAAACTCCATAATAGATCTAATGAAATTGTCCAAGTCCTTTCAAGATCGTACGATAACATCAGGACTTGTTACGACACTGTATGCGACATTAGAATCATGAAAAGCAATTTATAATAATGTAGGACGCGTTACAACTTCTAAGAACACCTTACATCACCGTTCGAAAGATTAAAACTCCATAATAAACCTAATGAATTCCTCCGAGTCATTTAATCATCGTACGACAACCTAGAATATCTTACGACTCTGTATGCCACATTAGCACCTTGAAAAGCATGTTACTATAATGTAGGATACCTCACAACTCGTAACAACACCTTACAATACCGTAAGTAAACATAAAATCCATAATAAACCTAATGAATTCGTCCGAGTCTTATGAACATCGTATTACAAGTTAGGACATCTTAAGACACTATATGACATATTAGCACGTTGAAAAGCACGTAAGTATGACGGAGGACGCCTTAAAGCTCCAAACAACACATTACAACACCGTACGAAACCATAAAACTCCATAATAGATCTAATGAAATTGTCCAAGTCCTTTCAAGATCGTACGATAACATCAGGACTTGTTACGACACTGTATGCGACATTAGCAACATGAAAAGCAATTTATAATAATGTAGGGCGCGTTACAACTTCTAAGAACACCTTACATCACCGTTCGAAAGATTAAAACTCCATAATAAACCTAATGAATTCCTCCGAGTCATTTAATCATCGTACGACAACTTAGAAAATCATACGACTCTGTATGCCACATTAGCACCTTGAAATGCATGTTACTATAATGTACGATACTCACAACTCGTAACAACACCTTACAATACCGTAAGTAAACATAAAATCCATAATAAACCTAATGAATTCGTCCGAGTCTTTTGAACATCGTATTACAAGTTAGGACATCTTTAGACTCTATATGACATGTAAGCACGTTGAAAAGCACGTAAGTATGACGCCTTAAAGCTGCAAACAACACCTTACTACACCGTACGAAACCATAAAACTCCATAATAAACCTAATGAAATTGTCCAAGTCCTTTCAAGATCGTACGATAACATCAGGACTTGTTACGACACTGTATGCGACATTAGCAACATGAAAAGCAATTTATAATAATGTAGGACGCGTTACAACTTCTAAGAACACTTTACATCACCGTTCGAAAAATTAAAACTCCAAAACAAACCTAATGAATTCCTCCGAGTCATTTAATCATCGTACGACAACTTAGAATATCTTACGACTCTATATGCCACATTAGCAACTTGAAAAGCATGTTACTATAATTTACGACACCTTACAACTCCTAACAACACCTTACAGTACCGTAAGTAAACATAAAATCCATAATAAACCTAACGAATTCGTCCGAGTCCTTTGAACATCGTATTACAAGTTAGGTCATCTTAAGAATCTGTATGACATATTAGCACGTTGAACAGCACGTAAGTATGACGTAGGACGCCTTAAAGCTGCAAACAACACCTTACAACACCGTACGAAACCATAAAACTCCATAATAAACCTAATGAAATTGTCCAAGTCCTTTCAAGATCGTACGCTAACATCAGGACTTGTTACGACACTGTATGCGACATTAGCAACATGAAAAGGAATTTATAATAATGTAGGACGCGTTACAACTTCTAAGAACACCTTACATCACCGTTCGAAAGATTAAAACTCCATAATAAACCTAATGAATTCCTCCGAGTCATTTAATCATCGTACGACAACTTAGAAAATCATACGACTCTGTATGCCACATTAGCACCTTGAAAAGCATGTTACTATAATGTACGATACTCACAACTCGTAACAACACCTTACAATACCGTAAGTAAACATAAAATCCATAATAAACCTAATGAATTCGTCCGAGTCTTTTGAACATCGTATTACAAGTTAGGACATCTTTAGACTCTATATGACATGTAAGCACGTTGAAAAGCACGTAAGTATGACGCCTTAAAGCTGCAAACAATACCTTACTACACCGTACGAAACCATAAAACTCCATAATAAACCTAATGAAATTGTCCAAGTCCTTTCAAGATCGTACGATAACATCAGGACTTGTTACGACACTGTATGCGACATTATCAACATGAAAAGCAATTTATAATATGTAGGACGCGTTACAACTTCTAAGAACACATTACATCACCGTTCGAAAGATTAAAACTCCATAATAAACCTAATGAATTCCTCCGAGTCATTTGATCATCGTACGACAACTTAGAATATCTTACGACTCTGTATGCCACATTAGCACCTTGAAAAGCATGTTACTATAATGTACGACACCTCACAACTCCTAACAACACCTTACAATACCGTAAGTAAACATAAAATCCATAATAAACCTAATGAATTCGTCTGAGTCTTTTGAACATCGTATTACAAGTTAGGACATCTTAAGACACTATATGACATATTAGCACGTTGAAAAGCACGTAAGTATGATGGAGGACGCCTTAAAGCTCCAAACAACACATTACAACACCGTACGAAACCATAAAACTCCATAATAGATCTAATGAAATTGTCCAAGTCCTTTCAAGATCGTACGATAACATCAGGACTTGTTACGACACTGTATGCGACATTAGCAACATGAAAAGCAATTTATAATAATGTAGGACGCGTTACAACTTCTAAGAACATCTTACATCACCGTTCGAAAAATTAAAACTCCAAAACAAACCTAATGAATTCCTCCGAGTCATTTAATCATCGTACGACAACTTAGAATATCTTAGGACTCTATATGCCACATTAGCAACTTGAAAAGCATGTTACTATAATTTACGACACCTCACAACTCCTAACAACACCTTACAGTACCGTAAGTAAACATAAAATCCATAATAAACCTAATGAATTCGTCCGAGTCCTTTGAACATCGTATTACAAGTTAGGTCATCTTAAGAATCTGTATGACATATTAGCACGTTGAACAGCACGTAAGTATGACGTAGGACGCCTTAAAGCTGCAAACAACACCTTACAACACCGTACGAAACCATAAAACTCCATAATAAACCTAATGAAATTGTCCAAGTCCTTTCAAGATCGTACGCTAACATCAGGACTTGTTACGACACTGTATGCGACATTAGCAACATGAAAAGGAATTTATAATAATGTAGGACGCGTTACAACTTCTAAGAACACCTTACATCACCGTTCGAAAGATTAAAACTCCATAATAAACCTAATGAATTCCTCCGAGTCATTTAATCATCGTACGACAACTTAGAAAATCATACGACTCTGTATGCCACATTAGCACCTTGAAAAGCATGTTACTATAATGTACGATACTCACAACTCGTAACAACACCTTACAATACCGTAAGTAAACATAAAATCCATAATAAACCTAATGAATTCGTCCGAGTCTTTTGAACATCGTATTACAAGTTAGGACATCTTTAGACTCTATATGACATGTAAGCACGTTGAAAAGCACGTAAGTATGACGCCTTAAAGCTGCAAACAATACCTTACTACACCGTACGAAACCATAAAACTCCATAATAAACCTAATGAAATTGTCCAAGTCCTTTCAAGATCGTACGATAACATCAGGACTTGTTACGACACTGTATGCGACATTATCAACATGAAAAGCAATTTATAATATGTAGGACGCGTTACAACTTCTAAGAACACATTACATCACCGTTCGAAAGATTAAAACTCCATAATAAACCTAATGAATTCCTCCGAGTCATTTGATCATCGTACGACAACTTAGAATATCTTACGACTCTGTATGCCACATTAGCACCTTGAAAAGCATGTTACTATAATGTACGACACCTCACAACTCCTAACAACACCTTACAATACCGTAAGTAAACATAAAATCCATAATAAACCTAATGAATTCGTCCGAGTCTTTTGAACATCGTATTACAAGTTAGGACATCTTAAGACACTATATGACATATTAGCACGTTGAAAAGCACGTAAGTATGACGGAGGACGCCTTAAAGCTCCAAACAACACATTACAACACCGTACGAAACCATAAAACTCCATAATAGATCTAATGAAATTGTCCAAGTCCTTTCAAGATCGTACGATAACATCAGGACTTGTTACGACACTGTATGCGACATTAGCAACATGAAAAGCAATTTATAATAATGTAGGACGCGTTACAACTTCTAAGAACATCTTACATCACCGTTCGAAAAATTAAAACTCCAAAACAAACCTAATGAATTCCTCCGAGTCATTTAATCATCGTACGACAACTTAGAATATCTTAGGACTCTATATGCCACATTAGCAACTTGAAAAGCATGTTACTATAATTTACGACACCTCACAACTCCTAACAACACCTTACAGTACCGTAAGTAAACATAAAATCCATAATAAACCTAATGAATTCGTCCGAGTCCTTTGAACATCGTATTACAAGTTAGGTCATCTTAAGAATCTGTATGACATATTAGCACGTTGAACAGCACGTAAGTATGACGTAGGACGCCTTAAAGCTGCAAACAACACCTTACAACACCGTACGAAACCATAAAACTCCATAATAAACCTAATGAAATTGTCCAAGTCCTTTCAAGATCGTACGCTAACATCAGGACTTGTTACGACACTGTATGCGACATTAGCAACATGAAAAGGAATTTATAATAATGTAGGACGCGTTACAACTTCTAAGAACACCTTACATCACCGTTCGAAAGATTAAAACTCCATAATAAACCTAATGAATTCCTCCGAGTCATTTAATCATCGTACGACAACTTAGAAAATCATACGACTCTGTATGCCACATTAGCACCTTGAAAAGCATGTTACTATAATGTACGATACTCACAACTCGTAACAACACCTTACAATACCGTAAGTAAACATAAAATCCATAATAAACCTAATGAATTCGTCCGAGTCTTTTGAACATCGTATTACAAGTTAGGACATCTTTAGACTCTATATGACATGTAAGCACGTTGAAAAGCACGTAAGTATGACGCCTTAAAGCTGCAAACAATACCTTACTACACCGTACGAAACCATAAAACTCCATAATAAACCTAATGAAATTGTCCAAGTCCTTTCAAGATCGTACGATAACATCAGGACTTGTTACGACACTGTATGCGACATTATCAACATGAAAAGCAATTTATAATATGTAGGACGCGTTACAACTTCTAAGAACACATTACATCACCGTTCGAAAGATTAAAACTCCATAATAAACCTAATGAATTCCTCCGAGTCATTTGATCATCGTACGACAACTTAGAATATCTTACGACTCTGTATGCCACATTAGCACCTTGAAAAGCATGTTACTATAATGTACGACACCTCACAACTCCTAACAACACCTTACAATACCGTAAGTAAACATAAAATCCATAATAAACCTAATGAATTCGTCCGAGTCTTTTGAACATCGTATTACAAGTTAGGACATCTTAAGACACTATATGACATATTAGCACGTTGAAAAGCACGTAAGTATGACGGAGGACGCCTTAAAGCTCCAAACAACACATTACAACACCGTACGAAACCATAAAACTCCATAATAGATCAAATGAAATTGTCCAAGTCCTTTCAAGATCGTACGATAACATCAGGACTTGTTACGACACTGTATGCGACATTAGCAACATGAAAAGCAATTTATAATAATGTAGGACGCGTTACAACTTCTAAGAACATCTTACATCACCGTTCGAAAAATTAAAACTCCAAAACAAACCTAATGAATTCCTCCGAGTCATTTAATCATCGTACGACAACTTAGAATATCTTAGGACTCTATATGCCACATTAGCAACTTGAAAAGCATGTTACTATAATTTACGACACCTCACAACTCCTAACAACACCTTACAGTACCGTAAGTAAACATAAAATCCATAATAAACCTAATGAATTCGTCCGAGTCCTTTGAACATCGTATTACAAGTTAGGTCATCTTAAGAATCTGTATGACATATTAGCACGTTGAAAAGCACGTAAGTATGACGTAGGACGCCTTAAAGCTGCAAACAACACCTTACAACACCGTACGAAACCATAAAACTCCATAATAGATCTAATGAAATTGTCCAAGTCCTTTCAAGATCGTACGATAACATCAGGACTTGTTACGACACTGTATGCGACATTAGCAACATGAAAAGCAATTTATAATAATGTAGGGCGCGTTACAACTTCTAAGAACACCTTACATCACCGTTCGAAAGATTAAAACTCCATAATAAACCTAATGAATTCCTCCGAGTCATTTAATCATCGTACGACAACTTAGAAAATCATACGACTCTGTATGCCACATTAGCACCTTGAAATGCATGTTACTATAATGTACGATACTCACAACTCGTAACAACACCTTACAATACCGTAAGTAAACATAAAATCCATAATAAACCTAATGAATTCGTCCGAGTCTTTTGAACATCGTATTACAAGTTAGGACATCTTTAGACCCTATATGACATGTAAGCACGTTGAAAAGCACGTAAGTATGACGCCTTAAAGCTGCAAACAACACCTTACTACACCGTACGAAACCATAAAACTCCATAATAAACCTAATGAAATTGTCCAAGTCCTTTCAAGATCGTACGATAACATCAGGACTTGTTACGACACTGTATGCGACATTAGCAACATGAAAAGCAATTTATAATAATGTAGGACGCGTTACAACTTCTAAGAACACTTTACATCACCGTTCGAAAAATTAAAACTCCAAAACAAACCTAATGAATTCCTCCGAGTCATTTAATCATCGTACGACAACTTAGAATATCTTACGACTCTATATGCCACATTAGCAACTTGAAAAGCATGTTACTATAATTTACGACACCTTACAACTCCTAACAACACCTTACAGTACCGTAAGTAAACATAAAATCCATAATAAACCTAACGAATTCGTCCGAGTCCTTTGAACATCGTATTACAAGTTAGGTCATCTTAAGAATCTGTATGACATATTAGCACGTTGAAAAGCACGTAAGTATGACGTAGGACGCCTTAAAGCTGCAAACAACACCTTACAACACCGTACGAAACCATAAAACTCCATAATAGATCTAATGAAATTGTCCAAGTCCTTTCAAGATCGTACGATAACATCAGGACTTGTTACGACACTGTATGCGACATTAGCAACATGAAAAGCAATTTATAATAATGTAGGGCGCGTTACAACTTCTAAGAACACCTTACATCACCGTTCGAAAGATTAAAACTCCATAATAAACCTAATGAATTCCTCCGAGTCATTTAATCATCGTACGACAACTTAGAAAATCATACGACTCTGTATGCCACATTAGCACCTTGAAATGCATGTTACTATAATGTACGATACTCACAACTCGTAACAACACCTTCCAATACCGTAAGTAAACATAAAATCCATAATAAACCTAATGAATTCGTCCGAGTCTTTTGAACATCGTATTACAAGTTAGGACATCTTTAGACTCTATATGACATGTAAGCACGTTGAAAAGCACGTAAGTATGACGCCTTAAAGCTGCAAACAACACCTTACTACACCGTACGAAACCATAAAACTCCATAATAAACCTAATGAAATTGTCCAAGTCCTTTCAAGATCGTACGATAACATCAGGACTTGTTACGACACTGTATGCGACATTAGCAACATGAAAAGCAATTTATAATAATGTAGGACGCGTTACAACTTCTAAGAACACTTTACATCACCGTTCGAAAAATTAAAACTCCAAAACAAACCTAATGAATTCCTCCGAGTCATTTAATCATCGTACGACAACTTAGAATATCTTACGACTCTATATGCCACATTAGCAACTTGAAAAGCATGTTACTATAATTTACGACACCTTACAACTCCTAACAACACCTTACAGTACCGTAAGTAAACATAAAATCCATAATAAACCTAACGAATTCGTCCGAGTCCTTTGAACATCGTATTACAAGTTAGGTCATCTTAAGAATCTGTATGACATATTAGCACGTTGAACAGCACGTAAGTATGACGTAGGACGCCTTAAAGCTGCAAACAACACCTTACAACACCGTACGAAACCATAAAACTCCATAATAAACCTAATGAAATTGTCCAAGTCCTTTCAAGATCGTACGATAACATCAGGACTTGTTACGACACTGTATGCGACATTAGCAACATGAAAAGGAATTTATAATAATGTAGGACGCGTTACAACTTCTAAGAACACCTTACATCACCGTTCGAAAGATTAAGACTCTATAATAAACCTAATGAATTCCTCCGAGTCATTTAATCATCGTACGACAACTTAGAAAATCATACGACTCTGTATGCCACATTAGCACCTTGAAAAGCATGTTACTATAATGTACGATACTCACAACTCGTAACAACACCTTACAATACCGTAAGTAAACATAAAATCCATAATAAACCTAATGAATTCGTCCGAGTCTTTTGAACATCGTATTACAAGTTAGGACATCTTTAGACTCTATATGACATGTAAGCACGTTGAAAAGCACGTAAGTATGACGCCTTAAAGCTGCAAACAATACCTTACTACACCGTACGAAACCATAAAACTCCATAATAAACCTAATGAAATTGTCCAAGTCCTTTCAAGATCGTACGATAACATCAGGACTTGTTACGACACTGTATGCGACATTATCAACATGAAAAGCAATTTATAATATGTAGGACGCGTTACAACTTCTAAGAACACATTACATCACCGTTCGAAAGATTAAAACTCCATAATAAACCTAATGAATTCCTCCGAGTCATTTGATCATCGTACGACAACTTAGAATATCTTACGACTCTGTATGCCACATTAGCACCTTGAAAAGCATGTTACTATAATGTACGACACCTCACAACTCCTAACAACACCTTACAATACCGTAAGTAAACATAAAATCCATAATAAACCTAATGAATTCGTCCGAGTCTTTTGAACATCGTATTACAAGTTAGGACATCTTAAGACACTATATGACATATTAGCACGTTGAAAAGCACGTAAGTATGACGGAGGACGCCTTAAAGCTCCAAACAACACATTACAACACCGTACGAAACCATAAAACTCCATAATAGATCTAATGAAATTGTCCAAGTCCTTTCAAGATCGTACGATAACATCAGGACTTGTTACGACACTATATGCGACATTAGCAACATGAAAAGCAATTTATAATAATGTAGGACGCGTTACAACTTCTAAGAACACTTTACATCACCGTTCGAAAAATTAAAACTCCAAAACAAACCTAATGAATTCCTCCGAGTCATTTAATCATCGTACGACAACTTAGAATATCTTACGACTCTATATGCCACATTAGCAACTTGAAAAGCATGTTACTATAATTTACGACACCTTACAACTCCTAACAACACCTTACAGTACCGTAAGTAAACATAAAATCCATAATAAACCTAACGAATTCGTCCGAGTCCTTTGAACATCGTATTACAAGTTAGGTCATCTTAAGAATCTGTATGACATATTAGCACGTTGAACAGCACGTAAGTATGACGTAGGACGCCTTAAAGCTGCAAACAACACCTTACAACACCGTACGAAACCATAAAACTCCATAATAAACCTAATGAAATTGTCCAAGTCCTTTCAAGATCGTACGATAACATCAGGACTTGTTACGACACTGTATGCGACATTAGCAACATGAAAAGGAATTTATAATAATGTAGGACGCGTTACAACTTCTAAGAACACCTTACATCACCGTTCGAAAGATTAAGACTCCATAATAAACCTAATGAATTCCTCCGAGTCATTTAATCATCGTACGACAACTTAGAAAATCATACGACTCTGTATGCCACATTAGCACCTTGAAAAGCATGTTACTATAATGTACGATACTCACAACTCGTAACAACACCTTACAATACCGTAAGTAAACATAAAATCCATAATAAACCTAATGAATTCGTCCGAGTCTTTTGAACATCGTATTACAAGTTAGGACATCTTTAGACTCTATATGACATGTAAGCACGTTGAAAAGCACGTAAGTATGACGCCTTAAAGCTGCAAACAACACCTTACTACACCGTACGAAACCATAAAACTCCATAATAAACCTAATGAAATTGTCCAAGTCCTTTCAAGATCGTACGATAACATCAGGACTTGTTACGACACTGTATGCGACATTAGCAACATGAAAAGCAATTTATAATAATGTAGGACGCGTTACAACTTCTAAGAACACTTTACATCACCGTTCGAAAAATTAAAACTCCAAAACAAACCTAATGAATTCCTCCGAGTCATTTAATCATCGTACGACAACTTAGAATATCTTACGACTCTATATGCCACATTAGCAACTTGAAAAGCATGTTACTATAACTTACGACACCTTACAACTCCTAACAACACCTTACAGTACCGTAAGTAAACATAAAATCCATAATAAACCTAACGAATTCGTCCGAGTCCTTTGAACATCGTATTACAAGTTAGGTCATCTTAAGAATCTGTATGACAGATTAGCACGTTGAACAGCACGTAAGTATGACGTAGGACGCCTTAAAGCTGCAAACAACACCTTACAACACCGTACGAAACCATAAAACTCCATAATAAACCTAATGAAATTGTCCAAGTCCTTTCAAGATCGTACGATAACATCAGGACTTGTTACGACACTGTATGCGACATTAGCAACATGAAAAGGAATTTATAATAATGTAGGACGCGTTACAACTTCTAAGAACACCTTACATCACCGTTCGAAAGATTAAGACTCCATAATAAACCTAATGAATTCCTCCGAGTCATTTAATCATCGTACGACAACTTAGAAAATCATACGACTCTGTATGCCACATTAGCACCTTGAAAAGCATGTTACTATAATGTACGATACTCACAACTCGTAACAACACCTTACAATACCGTAAGTAAACATAAAATCCATAATAAACCTAATGAATTCGTCCGAGTCTTTTGAACATCGTATTACAAGTTAGGACATCTTTACACTCTATATGACATGTAAGCACGTTGAAAAGCACGTAAGTATGACGCCTTAAAGCTGCAAACAATACCTTACTACACCGTACGAAACCATAAAACTCCATAATAAACCTAATGAAATTGTCCAAGTCCTTTCAAGATCGTACGATAACATCAGGACTTGTTACGACACTGTATGCGACATTATCAACATGAAAAGCAATTTATAATATGTAGGACGCGTTACAACTTCTAAGAACACATTACATCACCGTTCGAAAGATTAAAACTCCATAATAAACCTAATGAATTCCTCCGAGTCATTTGATCATCGTACGACAACTTAGAATATCTTACGACTCTGTATGCCACATTAGCACCTTGAAAAGCATGTTACTATAATGTACGACACCTCAAAACTCTTAACAACACCTTACAATACCGTAAGTAAACATAAAATCCATAATAAACCTAATGAATTCGTCCGAGTCTTTTGAACATCGTATTACAAGTTAGGACATCTTAAGACACTATATGACATATTAGCACGTTGAAAAGCACGTAAGTATGACGGAGGACGCCTTAAAGCTCCAAACAACACATTACAACACCGTACGAAACCATAAAACTCCATAATAGATCTAATGAAATTGTCCAAGTCCTTTCAAGATCGTACGATAACATCAGGACTTGTTACGACACTGTATGCGACATTAGCAACATGAAAAGCAATTTATAATAATGTAGGACGCGTTACAACTTCTAAGAACATCTTACATCACCGTTCGAAAAATTAAAACTCCAAAACAAACCTAATGAATTCCTCCGAGTCATTTAATCATCGTACGACAACTTAGAATATCTTAGGACTCTATATGCCACATTAGCAACTTGAAAAGCATGTTACTATAATTTACGACACCTCACAACTCCTAACAACACCTTACAGTACCGTAAGTAAACATAAAATCCATAATAAACCTAATGAATTCGTCCGAGTCCTTTGAACATCGTATTACAAGTTAGGTCATCTTAAGAATCTGTATGACATATTAGCACGTTGAAAAGCACGTAAGTATGACGTAGGACGCCTTAAAGCTGCAAACAACACCTTACAACACCGTACGAAACCATAAAACTCCATAATAAACTAATGAAATTGTCCAAGTCCTTTCAAGATCGTAGGATAACATCAGGACTTGTTACGACACTGTATGCGACATTAGCAACATGAAAAGGAATTTATAATAATGTAGGACGCGTTACAACTTCTAAGAACACCTTACATCACCGTTCTAAAGATTAAAACTCCATAATAAACCTAATGAATTCCTCCGAGTCATTTAATCATCGTATGACAACTTAGAAAATCATACGACTCTGTATGCCACATTAGCACCTTGAAAAGCATGTTACTATAATGTACGATACTCACAACTCATAACAACACCTTACAATACCGTAAGTAAACATAAAATCCATAATAAACCTAATGAATTCGTCCGAGTCTTTTGAACATCGTATTACAAGTTAGGACATCTTTAGACTCTATATGACATGTAAGCACGTTGAAAAGCACGTAAGTATGACGCCTTAAAGCTGCAAACAACACCTTACTACACCGTACGAAACCATAAAACTCCATAATAAACCTAATGAAATTGTCCAAGTCCTTTCAAGATCGTACGATAACATCAGGACTTGTTACGACACTGTATGCGACATTAGCAACATGAAAAGCAATTTATAATAATGTAGGACGCGTTACAACTTCTAAGAACACCTTACATCACCGTTCGAAAGATTAAAACTCCATGATAAACCTAATGAATTCCTCCGAGTCATTTAATCATCGTACGACAACTTAGAATATCTTACGACTCTGTATGCCACATTAGCACCTTGAAAAGCATGTTACTATAATGTACGACACCTCACAACTCCTAACAACACCTTACAATACCGTAAGTAAACATAAAATCCATAATAAACCTAATGAATTCGTCCGAGTCTTTTGAACATCGTATTACAAGTTAGGACATCTTAAGACACTATATGACATATTAGCACGTTGAAAAGCACATAAGTATGACGGAGGACGCCTTAAAGCTCCAAACAACACATTTCAACACCGTACGAAACCATAAAACTCCATAATAGATCTAATGAAATTGTCCAAGTCCTTTCAAGATCGTACGATAACATCAGGACTTGTTACGACACTGTATGCGACATTAGCAACATGAAAAGCAATTTATAATAATGTAGGACGCGTTACAACTTCTAAGAACACCTTACATCACCGTTCGAAAAATTAAAACTCCAAAACAAACCTAATGAATTCCTCCGAGTCATTTAATCATCGTACGACAACTTAGAATATCTTAGGACTCTATATGCCACATTAGCAACTTGAAAAGCATGTTACTATAATTTACGACACCTCACAACTCCTAACAACACCTTACAGTACCGTAAGTAAACATAAAATCCATAATAAACCTAATGAATTCGTCCGAGTCCTTTGAACATCGTATTACAAGTTAGGTCATCTTAAGAATCTGTATGACATATTAGCACGTTGAAAAGCACGTTAGTATGACGTAGGACGCCTTAAAGCTGCAAACAACACCTTACAACACCGTACGAAACCATAAAACTCCATAATAAACCTAATGAAATTGTCCAAGTCCTTTCAAGATCGTAGGATAACATCAGGACTTGTTACGACACTGTATGCGACATTAGCAACATGAAAAGGAATTTATAATAATGTAGGACGCGTTACAACTTCTAAGAACACCTTACATCACCGTTCTAAAGATTAAAACTCCATAATAAACCTAATGAATTCCTCCGAGTCATTTAATCATCGTATGACAACTTAGAAAATCATACGACTCTGTATGCCACATTAGCACCTTGAAAAGCATGTTACTATAATGTACGATACTCACAACTCATAACAACACCTTACAATACCGTAAGTAAACATAAAATCCATAATAAACCTAATGAATTCGTCCGAGTCTTTTGAACATCGTATTACAAGTTAGGACATCTTTAGACTCTATATGACATGTAAGCACGTTGAAAAGCACGTAAGTATGACGCCTTAAAGCTGCAAACAACACCTTACTACACCGTACGAAACCATAAAACTCCATAATAAACCTAATGAAATTGTCCAAGTCCTTTCAAGATCGTAGGATAACATCAGGACTTGTTACGACACTGTATGCGACATTAGCAACATGAAAAGGAATTTATAATAATGTAGGACGCGTTACAACTTCTAAGAACACCTTACATCACCGTTCTAAAGATTAAAACTCCATAATAAACCTAATGAATTCCTCCGAGTCATTTAATCATCGTATGACAACTTAGAAAATCATACGACTCTGTATGCCACATTAGCACCTTGAAAAGCATGTTACTATAATGTACGATACTCACAACTCATAACAACACCTTACAATACCGTAAGTAAACATAAAATCCATAATAAACCTAATGAATTCGTCCGAGTCTTTTGAACATCGTATTACAAGTTAGGACATCTTTAGACTCTATATGACATGTAAGCACGTTGAAAAGCACGTAAGTATGACGCCTTAAAGCTGCAAACAACACCTTACTACACCGTACGAAACCATAAAACTCCATAATAAACCTAATGAAATTGTCCAAGTCCTTTCAAGATCGTACGATAACATCAGGACTTGTTACGACACTGTATGCGACATTAGCAACATGAAAAGCAATTTATAATAATGTAGGACGCGTTACAACTTCTAAGAACACCTTACATCACCGTTCGAAAGATTAAAACTCCATGATAAACCTAATGAATTCCTCCGAGTCATTTAATCATCGTACGACAACTTAGAATATCTTACGACTCTGTATGCCACATTAGCACCTTGAAAAGCATGTTACTATAATGTACGACACCTCACAACTCCTAACAACACCTTACAATACCGTAAGTAAACATAAAATCCATAATAAACCTAATGAATTCGTCCGAGTCTTTTGAACATCGTATTACAAGTTAGGACATCTTAAGACACTATATGACATATTAGCACGTTGAAAAGCACATAAGTATGACGGAGGACGCCTTAAAGCTCCAAACAACACATTACAACACCGTACGAAACCATAAAACTCCATAATAGATCTAATGAAATTGTCCAAGTCCTTTCAAGATCGTACGATAACATCAGGACTTGTTACGACACTGTATGCGACATTAGCAACATGAAAAGCAATTTATAATAATGTAGGACGCGTTACAACTTCTAAGAACACCTTACATCACCGTTCGAAAAATTAAAACTCCAAAACAAACCTAATGAATTCCTCCGAGTCATTTAATCATCGTACGACAACTTAGAATATCTTAGGACTCTATATGCCACATTAGCAACTTGAAAAGCATGTTACTATAATTTACGACACCTCACAACTCCTAACAACACCTTACAGTACCGTAAGTAAACATAAAATCCATAATAAACCTAATGAATTCGTCCGAGTCCTTTGAACATCGTATTACAAGTTAGGTCATCTTAAGAATCTGTATGACATATTAGCACGTTGAAAAGCACGTTAGTATGACGTAGGACGCCTTAAAGCTGCAAACAACACCTTACAACACCGTACGAAACCATAAAACTCCATAATAAACCTAATGAAATTGTCCAAGTCCTTTCAAGATCGTAGGATAACATCAGGACTTGTTACGACACTGTATGCGACATTAGCAACATGAAAAGGAATTTATAATAATGTAGGACGCGTTACAACTTCTAAGAACACCTTACATCACCGTTCTAAAGATTAAAACTCCATAATAAACCTAATGAATTCCTCCGAGTCATTTAATCATCGTACGACAACTTAGAAAATCATACGACTCTGTATGCCACATTAGCACCTTGAAAAGCGTGTTACTATAATGTACGACACTCACAACTCGTAACAACACCTTACAATACCGTAAGTAAACATAAAATCCATAATAAACCTAATGAATTCGTCCGAGTCTTTTGAACATCGTATTACAAGTTAGGACATCTTTAGACTCTATATGACATGTAAGCACGTTGAAAAGCACGTAAGTATGACGCCTTAAAGCTGCAAACAACACCTTACTACACCGTACGAAACCATAAAACTCCATAATAAACCTAAGGAAATTGTCCAGGTCCTTTCAAGATCGTACGATAACATCAGGACTTGTTACGACACTGTATGCGACATTAGCAACATGAAAAGCAATTTATAATAATGTAGGACGCGTTACAACTTCTAAGAACACCTTACATCACCGTTCAAAAGATTAAAACTCCATAATAAACCTAATGAATTCCTCCGAGTCATTTAATCATCGTACGACAACCTAGAATATCTTACGACTCTATATGCCACATTAGCAACTTGAAAAGCATGTTACTATAATTTACGACACCTCACAACTCCTAACAACACCTTACAGTACTGTAAGTAAACATAAAATCCATAATAAACCTAATGAATTCGTCCGAGTCTTTTGAACATCGTATTACAGGTTAGGACATCTTAAGACACTATATGACATATTAGCACGTTGAAAAGCACGTAAGTATGACGTAGGACGCCTTAAAGCTACAAACAACACATTACTACACCGTACGAAACCATAAAACTCCATAATAAACCTAATGAAATTGTCCAAGTCCTTTCAAGATCGTACGATAACATCAAGACTTGTTACAACACTGTATGCGACATTAGCAACATGAAAAGCAATTTATAATAATGTAGGACGCGTTACAACTTCTAAGAACACCTTACATCACCGTTCGAAAGATTAAAACTCCATAATAAACCTAATGAATTCCTCCGAGTCATTTAATCATCGTAAGACAACTTAGAATATCTTACGACTCTGTATGCCACATTAGCAACTTGAAAAGCATGTTACTATAATTTACGACACCTCACAACTCCTAACAACACCTTACAGTACCGTAAGTAAACATAAAATCCATAATAAACCTAATGAATTCGTCCGAGTCCTTTGAACATCGTATTACAAGTTAGGTCATCTTAAGAATCTTTATGACATATTAGCACGTTGAAAAGCACGTAAGTATGACGTAGGACGCCTTAAAGCTCCAAACAACACATTACGACACCGTACGAAACCATAAAACTCCATAATAGATCTAATGAAATTGTCCAAGTCCTTTCAAGATCGTACGATAACATCAGGACTTGTTACGACACTGTATGCGACATTAGCAACATGAAAAGGAATTTATAATAATGTAGGACGCGTTACAACTTCTAAGAACACCTTACATCACCGTTCTAAAGATTAAAACTCCATAATAAACCTAATGAATTCCTCCGAGTCATTTAATCATCGTATGACAACTTAGAAAATCATACGACTCTGTATGCCACATTAGCACCTTGAAAAGCATGTTACTATAATGTACGATACTCACAACTCATAACAACACCTTACAATACCGTAAGTAAACATAAAATCCATAATAAACCTAATGAATTCGTCCGAGTCTTTTGAACATCGTATTACAAGTTAGGACATCTTTAGACTCTATATGACATGTAAGCACGTTGAAAAGCACGTAAGTATGACGCCTTAAAGCTGCAAACAACACCTTACTACACCGTACGAAACCATAAAACTCCATAATAAACCTAATGAAATTGTCCAAGTCCTTTCAAGATCGTAGGATAACATCAGGACTTGTTACGACACTGTATGCGACATTAGCAACATGAAAAGGAATTTATAATAATGTAGGACGCGTTACAACTTCTAAGAACACCTTACATCACCGTTCTAAAGATTAAAACTCCATAATAAACCTAATGAATTCCTCCGAGTCATTTAATCATCGTATGACAACTTAGAAAATCATACGACTCTGTATGCCACATTAGCACCTTGAAAAGCATGTTACTATAATGTACGATACTCACAACTCATAACAACACCTTACAATACCGTAAGTAAACATAAAATCCATAATAAACCTAATGAATTCGTCCGAGTCTTTTGAACATCGTATTACAAGTTAGGACATCTTTAGACTCTATATGACATGTAAGCACGTTGAAAAGCACGTAAGTATGACGCCTTAAAGCTGCAAACAACACCTTACTACACCGTACGAAACCATAAAACTCCATAATAAACCTAATGAAATTGTCCAAGTCCTTTCAAGATCGTACGATAACATCAGGACTTGTTACGACACTGTATGCGACATTAGCAACATGAAAAGCAATTTATAATAATGTAGGACGCGTTACAACTTCTAAGAACACCTTACATCACCGTTCGAAAGATTAAAACTCCATGATAAACCTAATGAATTCCTCCGAGTCATTTAATCATCGTACGACAACTTAGAATATCTTACGACTCTGTATGCCACATTAGCACCTTGAAAAGCATGTTACTATAATGTACGACACCTCACAACTCCTAACAACACCTTACAATACCGTAAGTAAACATAAAATCCATAATAAACCTAATGAATTCGTCCGAGTCTTTTGAACATCGTATTACAAGTTAGGACATCTTAAGACACTATATGACATATTAGCACGTTGAAAAGCACATAAGTATGACGGAGGACGCCTTAAAGCTCCAAACAACACATTACAACACCGTACGAAACCATAAAACTCCATAATAGATCTAATGAAATTGTCCAAGTCCTTTCAAGATCGTACGATAACATCAGGACTTGTTACGACACTGTATGCGACATTAGCAACATGAAAAGCAATTTATAATAATGTAGGACGCGTTACAACTTCTAAGAACACCTTACATCACCGTTCGAAAAATTAAAACTCCAAAACAAACCTAATGAATTCCTCCGAGTCATTTAATCATCGTACGACAACTTAGAATATCTTAGGACTCTATATGCCACATTAGCAACTTGAAAAGCATGTTACTATAATTTACGACACCTCACAACTCCTAACAACACCTTACAGTACCGTAAGTAAACATAAAATCCATAATAAACCTAATGAATTCGTCCGAGTCCTTTGAACATCGTATTACAAGTTAGGTCATCTTAAGAATCTGTATGACATATTAGCACGTTGAAAAGCACGTTAGTATGACGTAGGACGCCTTAAAGCTGCAAACAACACCTTACAACACCGTACGAAACCATAAAACTCCATAATAAACCTAATGAAATTGTCCAAGTCCTTTCAAGATCGTAGGATAACATCAGGACTTGTTACGACACTGTATGCGACATTAGCAACATGAAAAGGAATTTATAATAATGTAGGACGCGTTACAACTTCTAAGAACACCTTACATCACCGTTCTAAAGATTAAAACTCCATAATAAACCTAATGAATTCCTCCGAGTCATTTAATCATCGTACGACAACTTAGAAAATCATACGACTCTGTATGCCACATTAGCACCTTGAAAAGCGTGTTACTATAATGTACGACACTCACAACTCGTAACAACACCTTACAATACCGTAAGTAAACATAAAATCCATAATAAACCTAATGAATTCGTCCGAGTCTTTTGAACATCGTATTACAAGTTAGGACATCTTTAGACTCTATATGACATGTAAGCACGTTGAAAAGCACGTAAGTATGACGCCTTAAAGCTGCAAACAACACCTTACTACACCGTACGAAACCATAAAACTCCATAATAAACCTAAGGAAATTGTCCAGGTCCTTTCAAGATCGTACGATAACATCAGGACTTGTTACGACACTGTATGCGACATTAGCAACATGAAAAGCAATTTATAATAATGTAGGACGCGTTACAACTTCTAAGAACACCTTACATCACCGTTCAAAAGATTAAAACTCCATAATAAACCTAATGAATTCCTCCGAGTCATTTAATCATCGTACGACAACCTAGAATATCTTACGACTCTATATGCCACATTAGCAACTTGAAAAGCATGTTACTATAATTTACGACACCTCACAACTCCTAACAACACCTTACAGTACTGTAAGTAAACATAAAATCCATAATAAACCTAATGAATTCGTCCGAGTCTTTTGAACATCGTATTACAAGTTAGGACATCTTAAGACACTATATGACATATTAGCACGTTGAAAAGCACGTAAGTATGACGTAGGACGCCTTAAAGCTACAAACAACACATTACTACACCGTACGAAACCATAAAACTCCATAATAAACCTAATGAAATTGTCCAAGTCCTTTCAAGATCGTACGATAACATCAAGACTTGTTACAACACTGTATGCGACATTAGCAACATGAAAAGCAATTTATAATAATGTAGGACGCGTTACAACTTCTAAGAACACCTTACATCACCGTTCGAAAGATTAAAACTCCATAATAAACCTAATGAATTCCTCCGAGTCATTTAATCATCGTAAGACAACTTAGAATATCTTACGACTCTGTATGCCACATTAGCAACTTGAAAAGCATGTTACTATAATTTACGACACCTCACAACTCCTAACAACACCTTACAGTACCGTAAGTAAACATAAAATCCATAATAAACCTAATGAATTCGTCCGAGTCCTTTGAACATCGTATTACAAGTTAGGTCATCTTAAGAATCTTTATGACATATTAGCACGTTGAAAAGCACGTAAGTATGACGTAGGACGCCTTAAAGCTCCAAACAACACATTACGACACCGTACGAAACCATAAAACTCCATAATAGATCTAATGAAATTGTCCAAGTCCTTTCAAGATCGTACGATAACATCAGGACTTGTTACGACACTGTATGCGACATTAGCAACATGAAAAGCAATTTATAATAATGTAGGACGCGTTACAACTTCAAAGAACACCTTACATCACCGTTCGAAAGATTAAAACTCCATAATAAACCTAATGAATTCCTCCGAGTCATTTAATCATCGTACGACAACCTAGAATATCTTACGACTCTATATGCCACATTAGCAACTTGAAAAGCATGTTACTATAATTTACGACACCTCACAACTCCTAACAACACCTTACAGTATTGTAAGTAAACATAAAATCCATAATAAACCTAATGAATTCGTCCGAGTCTTTTGAACATCGTATTATAAGTTAGGACATCTTAAGACACTATATGACATATTAGCACGTTGAAAAGCACGTAAGTATGACGTAGGACGCCTTAAAGCTACAAACAACACATTACTACACCGTACGAAACCATAAAACTCCATAATAAACCTAATGAAATTGTCCAAGTCCTTTCAAGATCGTACGATAACATCAGGACTTGTTACAACACTGTATGCGACATTAGCAACATGAAAAGCAATTTATAATAATGTAGGACGCGTTACAACTTCTAAGAACACCTTACATCACCGTTCGAAAGATTAAAACTCCATAATAAACCTAATGAATTCCTCCGAGTCATTTAATCATCGTAAGACAACTTAGAATATCTTAGGACTCTGTATGCCACATTAGCAACTTGAAAAGCATGTTACTATAATTTACGACACCTCACAACTCCTAACAACACCTTAAAGTACCGTAAGTAAACATAAAATCCATAATAAACCTAATGAATTCGTCCGAGTCCTTTGAACATCATATTACAAGTTAGGTCATCTTAAGAATCTTTATGACATATTAGCACGTTGAAAAGCACGTAAGTATGACGTAGGACGCCTTAAAGCTCCAAACAACACATTACAACACCGTACGAAACCATAAAACTCCATAATAGATCTAATGAAATTGTCCAAGTCCTTTCAAGATCGTACGATAACATCAGGACTTGTTACGACACTGTATGCGACATTAGCAACATGAAAAGCAATTTATAATAATGTAGGACGCGTTACAACTTCAAAGAACACCTTACATCACCGTTCGAAAGATTAAAACTCCATAATAAACCTAATGAATTCCTCCGAGTCATTTAATCATCGTACGACAACCTTGAATATCTTACGACTCTATATGCCACATTAGCAACTTGAAAAGCATGTTACTATAATTTACGACACCTCACAACTCCTAACAACACCTTACAGTATTGTAAGTAAACATAAAATCCATAATAAACCTAATGAATTCGTCCGAGTCTTTCGAACATCGTATTATAAGTTTGGACATCTTAAGACACTATATGACATATTAGCACGTTGAAAAGCACGTAAGTATGACGTAGGACGCCTTAAAGCTACAAACAACACATTACTACACCGTACGAAACCATAAAACTCCATAATAAACCTAATGATATTGTCCAAGTCCTTTCAAGATCGTACGATAACATCAGGACTTGTTACAACACTGTATGCGACATTAGCAACATGAAAAGCAATTTATAATAATGTAGGACGCGTTACAACTTCTAAGAACACCTTACATCACCGTTCGAAAGATTAAAACTCCATAATAAACCTAATGAATTCCTCCGAGTCATTTAATCATCGTAAGACAACTTAGAATATCTTAGGACTCTGTATGCCACATTAGCAACTTGAAAAGCATGTTACTATAATTTACGACACCTCACAACTCCTAACAACACCTTAAAGTACCGTAAGTAAACATAAAATCCATAATAAACCTAATGAATTCGTCCGAGTCCTTTGAACATCATATTACAAGTTAGGTCATCTTAAGAATCTTTATGACATATTAGCACGTTGAAAAGCACGTAAGTATGACGTAGGACGCCTTAAAGCTCCAAACAACACATTACAACACCGTACGAAACCATAAAACTCCATAATAGATCTAATGAAATTGTCCAAGTCCTTTCAAGATCGTACGATAACATCAGGACTTGTTACGACACTGTATGCGACATTAGCAACATGAAAAGCAATTTATAATAATGTAGGACGCGTTACAACTTCAAAGAACACCTTACATCACCGTTCGAAAGATTAAAACTCCATAATAAACCTAATGAATTCCTCCGAGTCATTTAATCATCGTACGACAACCTTGAATATCTTACGACTCTATATGCCACATTAGCAACTTGAAAAGCATGTTACTATAATTTACGACACCTCACAACTCCTAACAACACCTTACAGTATTGTAAGTAAACATAAAATCCATAATAAACCTAATGAATTCGTCCGAGTCTTTCGAACATCGTATTATAAGTTAGGACATCTTAAGACACTATATGACATATTAGCACGTTGAAAAGCACGTAAGTATGACGTAGGACGCCTTAAAGCTACAAACAACACATTACTACACCGTACGAAACCATAAAACTCCATAATAAACCTAATGATATTGTCCAAGTCCTTTCAAGATCGTACGATAACATCAGGACTTGTTACAACACTGTATGCGACATTAGCAACATGAAAAGCAATTTATAATAATGTAGGACGCGTTACAACTTCAAAGAACACCTTACATCACCGTTCGAAAGATTAAAACTCCATAATAAACCTAATGAATTCCTCCGAGTCATTTAATCATCGTAAGACAACTTAGAATATCTTAGGACTCTGTATGCCACATTAGCAACTTGAAAAGCATGTTACTATAATTTACGACACCTCACAACTCCTAACAACACCTTACAGTACCGTAAGTAAACATAAAATCCATAATAAACCTAATGAATTCGTCCGAGTCCTTTGAACATCATATTACAAGTTAGGTCATCTTAAGAATCTTTATGACATATTACCACGTTGAAAAGCACGTAAGTATGACGTAGGACGCCTTAAAGCTCCAAACAACACATTACAACACCGTACGAAACCATAAAACTCCATAATAGATCTAATGAAATTGTCCAAGTCCTTTCAAGATCGTACGATAACATCAGGACTTGTTACGACACTGTATGCGACATTAGCAACATGAAAAGCAATTTATAATAATGTAGGACGCGTTACAACTTCAAAGAACACCTTACATCACCGTTCGAAAGATTAAAACTCCATAATAAACCTAATGAATTCCTCCGAGTCATTTAATCATCGTACGACAACCTTGAATATCTTACGACTCTATATGCCACATTAGCAACTTGAAAAGCATGTTACTATAATTTACGACACCTCACAACTCCTAACAACACCTTACAGTATTGTAAGTAAACATAAAATCCATAATAAACCTAATGAATTCGTCCGAGTCTTTCGAACATCGTATTATAAGTTAGGACATCTTAAGACACTATATGACATATTAGCACGTTGAAAAGCACGTAAGTATGACGTAGGACGCCTTAAAGCTACAAACAACACATTACTACACCGTACGAAACCATAAAACTCCATAATAAACCTAATGATATTGTCCAAGTCCTTTCAAGATCGTACGATAACATCAGGACTTGTTACAACACTGTATGCGACATTAGCAACATGAAAAGCAATTTATAATAATGTAGGACGCGTTACAACTTCAAAGAACACCTTACATCACCGTTCGAAAGATTAAAACTCCATAATAAACCTAATGAATTCCTCCGAGTCATTTAATCATCGTAAGACAACTTAGAATATCTTAGGACTCTGTATGCCACATTAGCAACTTGAAAAGCATGTTACTATAATTTACGACACCTCACAACTCCTAACAACACCTTACAGTACCGTAAGTAAACATAAAATCCATAATAAACCTAATGAATTCGTCCGAGTCCTTTGAACATCATATTACAAGTTAGGTCATCTTAAGAATCTTTATGACATATTACCACGTTGAAAAGCACGTAAGTATGACGTAGGACGCCTTAAAGCTCCAAACAACACATTACAACACCGTACGAAACCATAAAACTCCATAATAGATCTAATGAAATTGTCCAAGTCCTTTCAAGATCGTACGATAACATCAGGACTTGTTACGACACTGTATGCGACATTAGCAACATGAAAAGCAATTTATAATAAAGTAGGACGCGTTACAACTTCTAAGAACACCTTACAACACCGTTCGAAAAATTAAAACTCCAAAACAAACCTAATGAATTCCTCCGAGTCATTTAATCATCGTACGACAACTTAGAATATCTTACGACTCTATATGCCACATTAGCAACTTGAAAAGCATGTTACTATAATTTACGACACCTCACAACTTCTAACAACACCTTACAGTACCGTAAGTAAACATAAAATCCATAATAAACCTAATGAATTCGTCCGAGTCCTTTGAACATCGTATTACAAGTTAGGTCATCTTAAGAATCTGTATGACATATTAGCACGTTGAAAAGCACGTAAGTATGACGCCTTAAAGCTGCAAGCAACACCTTACTACACCGTACGAAACCATAAAACTCCATAATAAACCTAATGAAATTGTCCAAGTCCTTTCAAGATCGTACGATAACATCAGGACTTGTTACGACACTGTATGCGACATTAGCAACATGAAAAGCAATTTATAATAATGTAGGACGCGTTACAACTTCTAAGAACATCTTACATCACCGTTCGAAAGATTAAAACTCCATAATAAACCTAATGAATTCCTCCGAGTCATTTAATCATCGTACGATAACCTAGAATATCTTACGACTCTCTATGCCATATTAGCACCTTGAAAAGCATGTTACTATATTGTAGGATACCTCACAACTCGTAACAACACCTTACAATACCGTAAGTAAACATAAAATCCATAATAAACCTAATGAATTCGTCCGAGTCTTTTGAACATCGTATTACAAGTAAGGACATCTTAAAACACTATATGACTTATTAGCACGTTGAAAAGCACGTAAGTATGACGTAGGACGCCTTAAAGCTACAAACAACACATTACTACACCGTACGAAACCATAAAACTCCATAATAAACCTAATGAAATTGTCCAAGTCCTTTCAAGATCGTACGATAACATTAGGACTTGTTACGACACTGTATGCGACATTAGCAACAAGGAAAGCAATTTATAATAATGTAGGACGCGTTACAACTTCTAAGAACACCTTACATCACCGTTCGAAAGATTAAAACTCCATAATAAACCTAATGAATTCCTCTGAGTTATTTAATCATTGTACGACAACTTAGAATATCTTACGACTCTGTATGCCACATTAGCACCTTGAAAAGCATGTTACTATAATGTAGGATACCTCACAACTCGTAACAACACCTTACAATACCGTAAGTAAACATAAAATCCATAATAAACCTAATGAAATCGTCCGAGTCTTTTGAACATCGTATTACAAGTTAGGACATCTTAAGACACTATATGACATATTAGCACGTTGAAAAGCACGTAAGTATGACGGAGGACGCCTTAAAGCTCCAAACAACACATTACAACACCGTACGAAACCATAAAACTCCATAATAAACCTAATGAAATTGTCCAGGTCCTTTCAAGATCGTACGATAACATCAGGACTTGTTACGACACTGTATGCGACATTGGCAACATGAAAAGCAATTTATAATAATGTAGGACGCGTTACAACTTCTAAGAACACCTTACAACACCGTTCGAAAAATTAAAACTCCAAAACAAACCTAATGAATTCCTCCGAGTCATTTAATCATCGTACGACAACTTAGAATATCTTACGACTCTATATGCCACATTAGCAACTTGAAAAGCATGTTACTATAATTTACGACACCTCACAACTCCTAACAACACCTTACAGTACCGTAAGTAAACATAAAATCCATAATAAACCTAATGAATTCGTCCGAGTCCTTTGAACATCGTATTACAAGTTAGGTCATCTTAAGAATCTGTATGACATATTAGCACGTTGAAAAGCACGTAAGTATGACGCCTTAAAGCTGCAAGCAACACCTTACTACACCGTACGAAACCATAAAACTCCATAATAAACCTAATGAAATTGTCCAAGTCCTTTCAAGATCGTACGATAACATCAGGACTTGTTACGACACTGTATGCGACATTAGCAACATGAAAAGCAATTTATAATAATGTAGGACGCATTACAACTTCTAAGAACATCTTACATCACCGTTCGAAAGATTAAAACTCCATAATAAACCTAATGAATTCCTCCGAGTCATTTAATCATCATACGATAACCTAGAATATCTTACGACTCTCTATGCCATATTAGCACCTTGAAAAGCATGTTACTATAATGTAGGATACCTCACAACTCGTAACAACACCTTACAATACCGTAAGTAAACTAAAATCCATAATAAACCTAATGAATTCGTCCGAGTCTTTTGAACATCGTATTACAAGTTAGGACATCTTAAGACACTATATGACATATTAGCACGTTGAAAAGCACGTAAGTATGACGTAGGACGCCTTAAAGCTCCAAACAACACATTACAACACCTTACAAAACCATAAAACTCCATAATAAACCTAATGAAATTATCCAGGTCCTTTCAAGATCGTACGATAACATCAGGACTTGTTACGACATTGTATGCGACATTAGCAACATGAAAAGCAATTTATAATAATGTAGGACGCGTTACAACTTCTAAGAACACCTTACATCACCATTCGAAAGATTAAAACTCCATAATAAACCTAATGAATTCCTCCGAGTCATTTAATCATCATACGACAACTTAGAATATCTTACGACTCTGTATGCCACATTAGCACCTTGAAAAGCATGTTACTATAATGTACGATACTCACAACTCGTAACAACACCTTACAATACCGTAAGTAAACATAAAATCCATAATAAACCTAATGAATTCGTCCGAGTCCTTTGAACATCGTATTACAAGTTAGGTCATCTTAAGAATCTGTATGACATATTAGCAAGTTGAAAAGCACGTAAGTATGACGTAGGACGCCTTAAAGCTCCAAACAACAAATTACAACACCGTACGAAACCATAAAACTCCATAATATATCTAATGAAATTGTCCAAGTCCTTTCAAGATCGTACGATAACATCAGGACTTGTTACGACACTGTATGCGACATTAGCAACATGAAAAGCAATTTATAATAATGTAGGACGCGTTACAACTTCTAAGAACACCTTACAACACCGTTCGAAATATTAAAACTCCAAAACAAACCTAATGAATTCCTCCGAGTCATTTAATCATCGTACGACAACTTAGAATATCTTACGACTCTATATGCCACATTAGCAACTTGAAAAGCATGTTACTATAATTTACGACACCTCACAACTCCTAACAACACCTTACAGTACCGTAAGTAAACATAAAATCCATTATAAACCTAATGAATTCGTCCGAGTCCTTTGAACATCGTATTACAAGTTAGGTCATCTTAAGAATCTGTATGACATATTAGCACGTTGAAAAGCACGTAAGTATTACGCCTTAAAGCTGCAAACAACACCTTACTACACCGTACGAAACCATAAAACTCCATAATAAACCTAATGAAATTGTCCAAGTCCTTTCAAGATCGTACGATAACATCAGGACTTGTTACGACACTGTATGCGACATTAGCAACATGAAAAGCAATTTATAATAATGTAGGACGCGTTACAACTTCTAAGAACATCTTCCATCACCGTTCGAAAGATTAAAACTCCATAATAAACCTAATGAATTCCTCCGAGTCATTTAATCATCGTACGATAACCTAGAATATCTTACGACTCTCTATGCCACATTAGCACCTTGAAAAGCATGTTACTATAATGTAGGATACCTCACAACTTGTAACAACACCTTACAATACCGTAAGTAAACATAAAATCCATAATAAACCTAATGAATTCGTCCGAGTCTTTTGAACATCGTATTACAAGTTAGGACATCTTAAAACACTATATGACATATTAGCACGTTGAAAAGCACGTAAGTATGACGTAGGACGCCTTAAAGCTACAAACAACACATTACTACACCGTACGAAACCATAAAACTCCATAATAAACCTAATGAAATTGTCCAAGTCCTTTCAAGATCGTACGATAACATTAGGACTTGTTACGACACTGTATGCGACATTAGCAACATGAAAAGCAATTTATAATAATGTAGGACGCGTTACAACTTCTAAGAACACCTTACATCACCGTTCGAAAGATTAAAACTCCATAATAAACCAAATGAATTCCTCTGAGTCATTTAATCATTGTACGACAACTTAGAATATCTTACGACTCTGTATGCCACATTAGCACCTTGAAAAGCATGTTACTATAATGTAGGATACCTCACAACTCGTAACAACACCTTACAATTCCGTAAGTAAACGTAAAATCCATAATAAACCTAATGAATTCGTCCGAGTCTTTTGAACATCGTATTACAAGTTAGGACATCTTAAGACACTATATGACATATTAGCACGTTGAAAAGCACGTAAGTATGACGAAGGACGCCTTAAAGCTCCAAACAACACATTACAACACCTTACAAAACCATAAAACTCCATAATAAACCTAATGAAATTGTCCAGGTCCTTTCAAGATCGTACGATAACATCAGGACTTGTTACGACACTGTATGCGACATTAGCAACATGAAAAGCAATTTATAATAATGTAGGACGCGTTACAACTTCTAAGAACACCTTACATCACCATTCGAAAGATTAAAACCCCATAATAAACCTAATGAATTCCTCCGTGTCATTTAATCATCGTACGACAACTTAGAATATCTTACGACTCTGTATGCCACATTAGCACCTTGAAAAGCATGTTACTATAATGTAGGATACCTCACAACTCGTAACAACACCTTACAATACCGTAAGTAAACATAAAATCCATAATAAACCTAATGAATTCGTCCGAGTCTTTTGAACATCGTATTACAAGTTAGGACATCTTAAGACACTATATGACATATTAGCACGTTGAAAAGCACGTAAGTATGACGGAGGACGCCTTAAAGGTCCAAACAACACATTACAACACCGTAAGAAACCATAAAACTCCATAATAAACCTAATGAAATTGTCCAGGTCCTTTCAAGATCGTACGATAACATCAGGACTTGTTACGACACTGTATGCGACATTAGCAACATGAAAAGCAATTTATAATAATGTAGGACGCGTTACAACTTCAAAGAACACCTTACATCACCGTTCGAAAGATTAAAACTCCATAATAAACCTAATGAATTCCTCCGAGTCATTTAATCATCGTACGACAACCTTGAATATCTTACGACTCTATATGCCACATTAGCAACTTGAAAAGCATGTTACTATAATTTACGACACCTCACAACTCCTAACAACACCTTACAGTATTGTAAGTAAACATAAAATCCATAATAAACCTAATGAATTCGTCCGAGTCTTTCGAACATCGTATTATAAGTTAGGACATCTTAAGACACTATATGACATATTAGCACGTTGAAAAGCACGTAAGTATGACGTAGGACGCCTTAAAGCTACAAACAACACATTACTACACCGTACGAAACCATAAAACTCCATAATAAACCTAATGATATTGTCCAAGTCCTTTCAAGATCGTACGATAACATCAGGACTTGTTACAACACTGTATGCGACATTAGCAACATGAAAAGCAATTTATAATAATGTAGGACGCGTTACAACTTCAAAGAACACCTTACATCACCGTTCGAAAGATTAAAACTCCATAATAAACCTAATGAATTCCTCCGAGTCATTTAATCATCGTAAGACAACTTAGAATATCTTAGGACTCTGTATGCCACATTAGCAACTTGAAAAGCATGTTACTATAATTTACGACACCTCACAACTCCTAACAACACCTTACAGTACCGTAAGTAAACATAAAATCCATAATAAACCTAATGAATTCGTCCGAGTCCTTTGAACATCATATTACAAGTTAGGTCATCTTAAGAATCTTTATGACATATTACCACGTTGAAAAGCACGTAAGTATGACGTAGGACGCCTTAAAGCTCCAAACAACACATTACAACACCGTACGAAACCATAAAACTCCATAATAGATCTAATGAAATTGTCCAAGTCCTTTCAAGATCGTACGATAACATCAGGACTTGTTACGACACTGTATGCGACATTAGCAACATGAAAAGCAATTTATAATAAAGTAGGACGCGTTACAACTTCTAAGAACACCTTACAACACCGTTCGAAAAATTAAAACTCCAAAACAAACCTAATGAATTCCTCCGAGTCATTTAATCATCGTACGACAACTTAGAATATCTTACGACTCTATATGCCACATTAGCAACTTGAAAAGCATGTTACTATAATTTACGACACCTCACAACTTCTAACAACACCTTACAGTACCGTAAGTAAACATAAAATCCATAATAAACCTAATGAATTCGTCCGAGTCCTTTGAACATCGTATTACAAGTTAGGTCATCTTAAGAATCTGTATGACATATTAGCACGTTGAAAAGCACGTAAGTATGACGCCTTAAAGCTGCAAGCAACACCTTACTACACCGTACGAAACCATAAAACTCCATAATAAACCTAATGAAATTGTCCAAGTCCTTTCAAGATCGTACGATAACATCAGGACTTGTTACGACACTGTATGCGACATTAGCAACATGAAAAGCAATTTATAATAATGTAGGACGCGTTACAACTTCTAAGAACATCTTACATCACCGTTCGAAAGATTAAAACTCCATAATAAACCTAATGAATTCCTCCGAGTCATTTAATCATCGTACGATAACCTAGAATATCTTACGACTCTCTATGCCATATTAGCACCTTGAAAAGCATGTTACTATATTGTAGGATACCTCACAACTCGTAACAACACCTTACAATACCGTAAGTAAACATAAAATCCATAATAAACCTAATGAATTCGTCCGAGTCTTTTGAACATCGTATTACAAGTAAGGACATCTTAAAACACTATATGACTTATTAGCACGTTGAAAAGCACGTAAGTATGACGTAGGACGCCTTAAAGCTACAAACAACACATTACTACACCGTACGAAACCATAAAACTCCATAATAAACCTAATGAAATTGTCCAAGTCCTTTCAAGATCGTACGATAACATTAGGACTTGTTACGACACTGTATGCGACATTAGCAACAAGGAAAGCAATTTATAATAATGTAGGACGCGTTACAACTTCTAAGAACACCTTACATCACCGTTCGAAAGATTAAAACTCCATAATAAACCTAATGAATTCCTCTGAGTTATTTAATCATTGTACGACAACTTAGAATATCTTACGACTCTGTATGCCACATTAGCACCTTGAAAAGCATGTTACTATAATGTAGGATACCTCACAACTCGTAACAACACCTTACAATACCGTAAGTAAACATAAAATCCATAATAAACCTAATGAAATCGTCCGAGTCTTTTGAACATCGTATTACAAGTTAGGACATCTTAAGACACTATATGACATATTAGCACGTTGAAAAGCACGTAAGTATGACGGAGGACGCCTTAAAGCTCCAAACAACACATTACAACACCGTACGAAACCATAAAACTCCATAATAAACCTAATGAAATTGTCCAGGTCCTTTCAAGATCGTACGATAACATCAGGACTTGTTACGACACTGTATGCGACATTGGCAACATGAAAAGCAATTTATAATAATGTAGGACGCGTTACAACTTCTAAGAACACCTTACAACACCGTTCGAAAAATTAAAACTCCAAAACAAACCTAATGAATTCCTCCGAGTCATTTAATCATCGTACGACAACTTAGAATATCTTACGACTCTATATGCCACATTAGCAACTTGAAAAGCATGTTACTATAATTTACGACACCTCACAACTCCTAACAACACCTTACAGTACCGTAAGTAAACATAAAATCCATAATAAACCTAATGAATTCGTCCGAGTCCTTTGAACATCGTATTACAAGTTAGGTCATCTTAAGAATCTGTATGACATATTAGCACGTTGAAAAGCACGTAAGTATGACGCCTTAAAGCTGCAAGCAACACCTTACTACACCGTACGAAACCATAAAACTCCATAATAAACCTAATGAAATTGTCCAAGTCCTTTCAAGATCGTACGATAACATCAGGACTTGTTACGACACTGTATGCGACATTAGCAACATGAAAAGCAATTTATAATAATGTAGGACGCATTACAACTTCTAAGAACATCTTACATCACCGTTCGAAAGATTAAAACTCCATAATAAACCTAATGAATTCCTCCGAGTCATTTAATCATCATACGATAACCTAGAATATCTTACGACTCTCTATGCCATATTAGCACCTTGAAAAGCATGTTACTATAATGTAGGATACCTCACAACTCGTAACAACACCTTACAATACCGTAAGTAAACTAAAATCCATAATAAACCTAATGAATTCGTCCGAGTCTTTTGAACATCGTATTACAAGTTAGGACATCTTAAGACACTATATGACATATTAGCACGTTGAAAAGCACGTAAGTATGACGTAGGACGCCTTAAAGCTCCAAACAACACATTACAACACCTTACAAAACCATAAAACTCCATAATAAACCTAATGAAATTATCCAGGTCCTTTCAAGATCGTACGATAACATCAGGACTTGTTACGACATTGTATGCGACATTAGCAACATGAAAAGCAATTTATAATAATGTAGGACGCGTTACAACTTCTAAGAACACCTTACATCACCATTCGAAAGATTAAAACTCCATAATAAACCTAATGAATTCCTCCGAGTCATTTAATCATCATACGACAACTTAGAATATCTTACGACTCTGTATGCCACATTAGCACCTTGAAAAGCATGTTACTATAATGTACGATACTCACAACTCGTAACAACACCTTACAATACCGTAAGTAAACATAAAATCCATAATAAACCTAATGAATTCGTCCGAGTCCTTTGAACATCGTATTACAAGTTAGGTCATCTTAAGAATCTGTATGACATATTAGCAAGTTGAAAAGCACGTAAGTATGACGTAGGACGCCTTAAAGCTCCAAACAACAAATTACAACACCGTACGAAACCATAAAACTCCATAATATATCTAATGAAATTGTCCAAGTCCTTTCAAGATCGTACGATAACATCAGGACTTGTTACGACACTGTATGCGACATTAGCAACATGAAAAGCAATTTATAATAATGTAGGACGCGTTACAACTTCTAAGAACACCTTACAACACCGTTCGAAATATTAAAACTCCAAAACAAACCTAATGAATTCCTCCGAGTCATTTAATCATCGTACGACAACTTAGAATATCTTACGACTCTATATGCCACATTAGCAACTTGAAAAGCATGTTACTATAATTTACGACACCTCACAACTCCTAACAACACCTTACAGTACCGTAAGTAAACATAAAATCCATTATAAACCTAATGAATTCGTCCGAGTCCTTTGAACATCGTATTACAAGTTAGGTCATCTTAAGAATCTGTATGACATATTAGCACGTTGAAAAGCACGTAAGTATTACGCCTTAAAGCTGCAAACAACACCTTACTACACCGTACGAAACCATAAAACTCCATAATAAACCTAATGAAATTGTCCAAGTCCTTTCAAGATCGTACGATAACATCAGGACTTGTTACGACACTGTATGCGACATTAGCAACATGAAAAGCAATTTATAATAATGTAGGACGCGTTACAACTTCTAAGAACATCTTCCATCACCGTTCGAAAGATTAAAACTCCATAATAAACCTAATGAATTCCTCCGAGTCATTTAATCATCGTACGATAACCTAGAATATCTTACGACTCTCTATGCCACATTAGCACCTTGAAAAGCATGTTACTATAATGTAGGATACCTCACAACTTGTAACAACACCTTACAATACCGTAAGTAAACATAAAATCCATAATAAACCTAATGAATTCGTCCGAGTCTTTTGAACATCGTATTACAAGTTAGGACATCTTAAAACACTATATGACATATTAGCACGTTGAAAAGCACGTAAGTATGACGTAGGACGCCTTAAAGCTACAAACAACACATTACTACACCGTACGAAACCATAAAACTCCATAATAAACCTAATGAAATTGTCCAAGTCCTTTCAAGATCGTACGATAACATTAGGACTTGTTACGACACTGTATGCGACATTAGCAACATGAAAAGCAATTTATAATAATGTAGGACGCGTTACAACTTCTAAGAACACCTTACATCACCGTTCGAAAGATTAAAACTCCATAATAAACCAAATGAATTCCTCTGAGTCATTTAATCATTGTACGACAACTTAGAATATCTTACGACTCTGTATGCCACATTAGCACCTTGAAAAGCATGTTACTATAATGTAGGATACCTCACAACTCGTAACAACACCTTACAATTCCGTAAGTAAACGTAAAATCCATAATAAACCTAATGAATTCGTCCGAGTCTTTTGAACATCGTATTACAAGTTAGGACATCTTAAGACACTATATGACATATTAGCACGTTGAAAAGCACGTAAGTATGACGAAGGACGCCTTAAAGCTCCAAACAACACATTACAACACCTTACAAAACCATAAAACTCCATAATAAACCTAATGAAATTGTCCAGGTCCTTTCAAGATCGTACGATAACATCAGGACTTGTTACGACACTGTATGCGACATTAGCAACATGAAAAGCAATTTATAATAATGTAGGACGCGTTACAACTTCTAAGAACACCTTACATCACCATTCGAAAGATTAAAACTCCATAATAAACCTAATGAATTCCTCCAAATCATTTAATCATCATACGACAACTTAGAATATCTTACGACTCTGTATGCCACATTAGCACCTTGAAAAGCATGTTACTATAATGTACGATACTCACAACTCGTAACAACACCTTACAATACCGTAAGTAAACATAAAATCCATAATAAACCTAATGAATTCGTCCGAATCTTTTGAACATCGTATTACAAGTTAGGACATCTTTAGACTCTATATGACATATTAGCACGTTGAAAAGCACGTAAGTATGACGCCTTAAAGCTGCAAACAACACCTTACTACACCGTACGAAACCATAAAACTCCATAATAAACCTAATGAAATTGTCCAAGTCCTTTCAAGATCGTACGATAACATCAGGACTTGTTACGACACTGTATGCGACATTAGCAACATGAAAAGCAATTTATAATAATGTAGGACGCGTTACAACTTCTAAGAACATCTTACATCACCGTTCGAAAGATTAAAACTCCATAATAAACCTAATGAATTCCTCCGAGTCATTTAATCAACGTACGATAACCTAGAATATCTTACGACTCTCTATGCCACATTAGCACCTTGAAAAGCATGTTACTATAATGTAGGATACCTCACAACTTGTAACAACACCTTACAATACCGTAAGTAAACATAAAATCCATAATAAACCTAATGAATTCGTCCGAGTCTTTTGAACATCGTATTACAAGTTAGGACATCTTAAAACACTATATGACATATTAGCACGTTGAAAAGCACGTAAGTATGACGTAGGACGCCTTAAAGCTACAAACAACACATTACTACACCGTACGAAACCATAAAACTCCATAATAAACCTAATGAAATTGTCCAAGTCCTTTCAAGATCGTACGATAACATTAGGACTTGTTACGACACTGTATGCGACATTAGCAACATGAAAAGCAATTTATAATAATGTAGGACGCGTTACAACTTCTAAGAACACCTTACATCACCGTTCGAAAGATTAAAACTCCATAATAAACCAAATGAATTCCTCTGAGTCATTTAATCATTGTACGACAACTTAGAATATCTTACGACTCTGTATGCCACATTAGCACCTTGAAAAGCATGTTACTATAATGTAGGATACCTCACAACTCGTAACAACACCTTACAATACCGTAAGTAAACGTAAAATCCATAATAAACCTAATGAATTCGTCCGAGTCTTTTGAACATCGTATTACAAGTTAGGACATCTTAAGACACTATATGACATATTAGCACGTTGAAAAGCACGTAAGTATGACGAAGGACGCCTTAAAGCTCCAAACAACACATTACAACACCTTACAAAACCATAAAACTCCATAATAAACCTAATGAAATTGTCCAGGTCCTTTCAAGATCGTACGATAACATCAGGACTTGTTACGACACTGTATGCGACATTAGCAACATGAAAAGCAATTTATAATAATGTAGGACGCGTTACAACTTCTAAGAACACCTTACATCACCATTCGAAAGATTAAAACTCCATAATAAACCTAATGAATTCCTCCAAATCATTTAATCATCATACGACAACTTAGAATATCTTACGACTCTGTATGCCACATTAGCACCTTGAAAAGCATGTTACTATAATGTATGATACTCACAACTCGTAACAACACTTTACAATACCGTAAGTAAACATAAAATCCATAATAAACCTAATGAATTCGTCCGAATCTTTTGAACATCGTATTACAAGTTAGGACATCTTTAGACTCTATATGACATATTAGCACGTTGAAAAGCACGTAAGTATGACGCCTTAAAGCTGCAAACAACACCTTACTACACCGTACGAAACCATAAAACTCCATAATAAACCTAATGAAATTGTCCAAGTCCTTTCAAGATCGTACGATAACATCAGGACTTGTTACGACACTGTATGCGACATTAGCAACATGAAAAGCAATTTATAATAATGTAGGACGCGTTACAACTTCTAAGAACACCTTACATCACCGTTCGAAAGATTAAAACTCCATAATAAACCTAATGAATTCCTCCGACTCATTTAATCATTGTACGACAACTTAGAATATCTTACGACTCTGTATGCCACATTAGCACCTTGAAAAGCATGTTACTATAATGTAGGATACCTCACAACTCGTAACAACACCTTACAATACCGTAAGTAAACATAAAATCCATAATAAACCTAATGAATTCGTCCGAGTCTTTTGAACACCGTATTACAAGTTAGGACATCTTAAGACACTATATGACATATTAGCACGTTGAAATGCACGTAAGTATGACGGAGGACGCCTTAAAGCTCCAAACAACACCTTACAACACCGTACGAAACCATAAAACTCCATAATAATCCTAATGAAATTGTCCAGGTCCTCTCAAGATCGTACGATAACATCAGGACTTGTTACGACACTGTATGCGACATTAGAATCATGAAAAGCAATTTATAATAATGTAGGACGCGTTACAACTTCTAAGAACACCTTACATCACCGTTCGAAAGATTAAAACTCCATAATAAACCTAATGAATTCCTCCGAGTCATTTAATCATCTTACGACAACCTAGAATATCTTACTACTCTGTATGCCACATTAGCACCTTGAAAAGCATGTTACTATAATGTAGGATACCTCACAACTCGTAACAACACCTTACAATACCGTAAGTAAACATAAAATCCATAATAAACCTAATGAATTCGTCCGAGTCTTTTGAATATCGTATTACAAGTTAGGACATCTTAAGACACTATATGACATATTAGCACGTTGAAAAGCACGTAAGTATGACGTAGGACGCCTTAAAGCTCCAAACAACACATTACAACACCTTACAAAACCATAAAACTCCATAATAAACCTAATGAAATTATCCAGGTCCTTTCAAGATCGTACGATAACATCAGGACTTGTTACGACACTGTATGCGACATTAGCAACATGAAAAGCAATTTATAATAATGTAGGACGCGTTACAACTTCTAAGAACACCTTACATCACCATTCGAAAGATTAAAACTCCATAATAAACCTAATGAATTCCTCCGAGTCATTTAATCATCATACGACAACTTAGAATATCTTACGACTCTGTATGCCACATTAGCACCTTGAAAAGCATGTTACTATAATGTACGATACTCACAACTCGTAACAACACCTTACAATACCGTAAGTAAACATAAAATCCATAATAAACCTAATGAATTCGTCCGAGTCCTTTGAACATCGTATTACAAGTTAGGTCATCTTAAGAATCTGTATGACATATTAGCACGTTGAAAAGCACGTAAGTATGACGTAGGACGCCTTAAAGCTCCAAACAACACATTACAACACCGTACGAAACCATAAAACTCCATAATATATCTAATGAAATTGTCCAAGTCCTTTCAAGATCGTACGATAACATCAGGACTTGTTACGACACTGTATGCGACATTAGCAACATGAAAAGCAATTTATAATAATGTAGGACGCGTTACAACTTCTAAGAACACCTTACAACACCGTTCGAAATATTAAAACTCCAAAACAAACCTAATGAATTCCTCCGAGTCATTTAATCATCGTACGACAACTTAGAATATCTTACGACTCTATATGCCACATTAGCAACTTGAAAAGCATGTTATAAACCTAATGAATTCGTCCGAGTCCTTTGAACATCGTATTACAAGTTAGGTCATCTTAAGAATCTGTATGACATATTAGCACGTTGAAAAGCACGTAAGTATTACGCCTTAAAGCTGCAAACAACACCTTACTACACCGTACGAAACCATAAAACTCCATAATAAACCTAATGAAATTGTCCATGTCCTTTCAAGATCGTACGATAACATCAGGACTTGTTACGACACTGTATGCGACATTAGCAACATGAAAAGCAATTTATAATAATGTAGGACGCGTTACAACTTCTAAGAACATCTTAGATCACCGTTCGAAAGATTAAAACTCCATAATAAACCTAATGAATTCCTCCGAGTCATTTAATCATCGTACGATAACCTAGAATATCTTACGACTCTATATGCCACATTAGCACCTTGAAAAGCATGTTACTATAATGTACGATACTCACAACTCGTAACAACACCTTACAATACCGTAAGTAAACATAAAATCCATAATAAACCTAATGAATTCGTCCGAATCTTTTGAACATCGTATTACAAGTTAGGACATCTTTAGACTCTATATGACATATTAGCACGTTGAAAAGCACGTAAGTATGATGCCGTAAAGCTGCAAACAACACCTTACTACACCGTACGAAACCATAAAACTCCATAATAAACCTAATGAAATTGTCCAAGTCCTTTCAAGATCGTACGATAACATCAGGACTTGTTACGACACTGTATGCGACATTAGCAACATGAAAAGCAATTTATAATAATGTAGGACGCGTTACAACTTCTGAGAACACCTTACATCACCGTTCGAAAGATTAAAACTCCATAATAAACCTAATGAATTCCTCCGACTCATTTAATCATTGTACGACAACTTAGAATATCTTACGACTCTGTATGCCACATTAGCACCTTGAAAAGCATGTTACTATAATGTAGGATACCTCACAACTCGTAACAACACCTTACAATACCGTAAGTAAACATAAAATCCATAATAAACCTAATGAATTCGTCCGAGTCTTTTGAACACCGTATTACAAGTTAGGACATCTTAAGACACTATATGACATATTAGCACGTTGAAATGCACGTAAGTATGACGGAGGACGCCTTAAAGCTCCAAACAACACCTTACAACACCGTACGAAACCATAAAACTCCATAATAAACCTAATGAAATTGTCCAGGTCCTTTCAAGATCGTACGATAACATCAGGACTTGTTACGACACTGTATGCGACATTAGAATCATGAAAAGCAATTTATAATAATGTAGGACGCGTTACAACTTCTAAGAACACCTTACATCACCGTTCGAAAGATTAAAACTCCATAATAAACCTAATGAATTCCTCCGAGTCATTTAATCATCGTACGACAACCTAGAATATCTTACGACTCTGTATGCCACATTAGCACCTTGAAAAGCATGTTACTATAATGTAGGATACCTCACAACTCGTAACAACACCTTACAATACCGTAAGTAAACATAAAATCCATAATAAACCTAATGAATTCGTCCGAGTCTTTTGAACATCGTATTACAAGTTAGGACATCTTAAGACACTATATGACATATTAGCACGTTGAAAAGCACGTAAGTATGACGAAGGACGCCTTAAAGCTCCAAACAACACATTACAACACCTTACAAAACCATAAAACTCCATAATAAACCTAATGAAATTGTCCAGGTCCTTTCAAGATCGTACGATAACATCAGGACTTGTTACGACACTGTATGCGACATTAGCAACATGAAAAGCAATTTATAATAATGTAGGACGCGTTACAACTTCTAAGAACACCTTACATCACCATTCGAAAGATTAAAACTCCATAATAAACCTAATGAATTCCTCCAAATCATTTAATCATCATACGACAACTTAGAATATCTTACGACTCTGTATGCCACATTAGCACCTTGAAAAGCATGTTACTATAATGTACGATACTCACAACTCGTAACAACACCTTACAATACCGTAAGTAAACATAAAATCCATAATAAACCTAATGAATTCGTCCGAGTCCTTTGAACATCGTATTACAAGTTAGGTCATCTTAAGAATCTGTATGACATATTAGCACGTTGAAAAGCACGTAAGTATGACGTAGGACGCCTTAAAGCTCCAAACAACACATTACAACACCGTATGAAACCATAAAACTCCATAATATATCTAATGAAATTGTCCAAGTCCTTTCAAGATCGTACGATAACATCAGGACTTGTTACGACACTGTATGCGACATTAGCAACATGAAAAGCAATTTATAATAATGTAGGACGCGTTACAACTTCTAAGAACACCTTACAACACCGTTCGAAATATTAAAACTCCAAAACAAACCTAATGAATTCCTCCGAGTCATTTAATCATCGTACGACAACTTAGAATATCTTACGACTCTATATGCCACATTAGCAACTTGAAAAGCATGTTATAAACCTAATGAATTCGTCCGAGTCCTTTGAACATCGTATTACAAGTTAGGTCATCTTAAGAATCTGTATGACATATTAGCACGTTGAAAAGCACGTAAGTATTACGCCTTAAAGCTGCAAACAACACCTTACTACACCGTACGAAACCATAAAACTCCATAATAAACCTAATGAAATTGTCCATGTCCTTTCAAGATCGTACGATAACATCAGGACTTGTTACGACACTGTATGCGACATTAGCAACATGAAAAGCAATTTATAATAATGTAGGACGCGTTACAACTTCTAAGAACATCTTAGATCACCGTTCGAAAGATTAAAACTCCATAATAAACCTAATGAATTCCTCCGAGTCATTTAATCATCGTACGATAACCTAGAATATCTTACGACTCTATATGCCACATTAGCACCTTGAAAAGCATGTTACTATAATGTACGATACTCACAACTCGTAACAACACCTTACAATACCGTAAGTAAACATAAAATCCATAATAAACCTAATGAATTCGTCCGAATCTTTTGAACATCGTATTACAAGTTAGGACATCTTTAGACTCTATATGACATATTAGCACGTTGAAAAGCACGTAAGTATGATGCCGTAAAGCTGCAAACAACACCTTACTACACCGTACGAAACCATAAAACTCCATAATAAACCTAATGAAATTGTCCAAGTCCTTTCAAGATCGTACGATAACATCAGGACTTGTTACGACACTGTATGCGACATTAGCAACATGAAAAGCAATTTATAATAATGTAGGACGCGTTACAACTTCTGAGAACACCTTACATCACCGTTCGAAAGATTAAAACTCCATAATAAACCTAATGAATTCCTCCGACTCATTTAATCATTGTACGACAACTTAGAATATCTTACGACTCTGTATGCCACATTAGCACCTTGAAAAGCATGTTACTATAATGTAGGATACCTCACAACTCGTAACAACACCTTACAATACCGTAAGTAAACATAAAATCCATAATAAACCTAATGAATTCGTCCGAGTCTTTTGAACACCGTATTACAAGTTAGGACATCTTAAGACACTATATGACATATTAGCACGTTGAAATGCACGTAAGTATGACGGAGGACGCCTTAAAGCTCCAAACAACACCTTACAACACCGTACGAAACCATAAAACTCCATAATAAACCTAATGAAATTGTCCAGGTCCTTTCAAGATCGTACGATAACATCAGGACTTGTTACGACACTGTATGCGACATTAGAATCATGAAAAGCAATTTATAATAATGTAGGACGCGTTACAACTTCTAAGAACACCTTACATCACCGTTCGAAAGATTAAAACTCCATAATAAACCTAATGAATTCCTCCGAGTCATTTAATCATCGTACGACAACCTAGAATATCTTACGACTCTGTATGCCACATTAGCACCTTGAAAAGCATGTTACTATAATGTAGGATACCTCACAACTCGTAACAACACCTTACAATACCGTAAGTAAACATAAAATCCATAATAAACCTAATGAATTCGTCCGAGTCTTTTGAACATCGTATTACAAGTTAGGACATCTTAAGACACTATATGACATATTAGCACGTTGAAAAGCACGTAAGTATGACGAAGGACGCCTTAAAGCTCCAAACAACACATTACAACACCTTACAAAACCATAAAACTCCATAATAAACCTAATGAAATTGTCCAGGTCCTTTCAAGATCGTACGATAACATCAGGACTTGTTACGACACTGTATGCGACATTAGCAACATGAAAAGCAATTTATAATAATGTAGGACGCGTTACAACTTCTAAGAACACCTTACATCACCATTCGAAAGATTAAAACTCCATAATAAACCTAATGAATTCCTCCAAATCATTTAATCATCATACGACAACTTAGAATATCTTACGACTCTGTATGCCACATTAGCACCTTGAAAAGCATGTTACTATAATGTACGATACTCACAACTCGTAACAACACCTTACAATACCGTAAGTAAACATAAAATCCATAATAAACCTAATGAATTCGTCCGAATCTTTTGAACATCGTATTACAAGTTAGGACATCTTTAGACTCTATATGACATATTAGCACGTTGAAAAGCACGTAAGTATGACGCCTTAAAGCTGCAAACAACACCTTACTACACCGTACGAAACCATAAAACTCCATAATAAACCTAATGAAATTGTCCAAGTCCTTTCAAGATCGTACGATAACATCAGGACTTGTTACGACACTGTATGCGACATTAGCAACATGAAAAGCAATTTATAATAATGTAGGACGCGTTACAACTTCTAAGAACACCTTACATCACCGTTCGAAAGATTAAAACTCCATAATAAACCTAATGAATTCCTCCGACTCATTTAATCATTGTACGACAACTTAGAATATCTTACGACTCTGTATGCCACATTAGCACCTTGAAAAGCATGTTACTATAATGTAGGATACCTCACAACTCGTAACAACACCTTACAATACCGTAAGTAAACATAAAATCCATAATAAACCTAATGAATTCGTCCGAGTCTTTTGAACACCGTATTACAAGTTAGGACATCTTAAGACACTATATGACATATTAGCACGTTGAAATGCACGTAAGTATGACGGAGGACGCCTTAAAGCTCCAAACAACACCTTACAACACCGTACGAAACCATAAAACTCCATAATAAACCTAATGAAATTGTCCAGGTCCTTTCAAGATCGTACGATAACATCAGGACTTGTTACGACACTGTATGCGACATTAGAATCATGAAAAGCAATTTATAATAATGTAGGACGCGTTACAACTTCTAAGAACACCTTACATCACCGTTCGAAAGATTAAAACTCCATAATAAACCTAATGAATTCCTCCGAGTCATTTAATCATCGTACGACAACCTAGAATATCTTACGACTCTGTATGCCACATTAGCACCTTGAAAAGCATGTTACTATAATGTAGGATACCTCACAACTCGTAACAACACCTTACAATACCGTAAGTAAACATAAAATCCATAATAAACCTAATGAATTCGTCCGAGTCTTTTGAACATCGTATTACAAGTTAGGACATCTTAAGACACTATATGACATATTAGCACGTTGAAAAGCACGTAAGTATGACGAAGGACGCCTTAAAGCTCCAAACAACACATTACAACACCTTACAAAACCATAAAACTCCATAATAAACCTAATGAAATTGTCCAGGTCCTTTCAAGATCGTACGATAACATCAGGACTTGTTACGACACTGTATGCGACATTAGCAACATGAAAAGCAATTTATAATAATGTAGGACGCGTTACAACTTCTAAGAACACCTTACATCACCATTCGAAAGATTAAAACTCCATAATAAACCTAATGAATTCCTCCAAATCATTTAATCATCATACGACAACTTAGAATATCTTACGACTCTGTATGCCACATTAGCACCTTGAAAAGCATGTTACTATAATGTACGATACTCACAACTCGTAACAACACCTTACAATACCGTAAGTAAACATAAAATCCATAATAAACCTAATGAATTCGTCCGAATCTTTTGAACATCGTATTACAAGTTAGGACATCTTTAGACTCTATATGACATATTAGCACGTTGAAAAGCACGTAAGTATGACGCCTTAAAGCTGCAAACAACACCTTACTACACCGTACGAAACCATAAAACTCCATAATAAACCTAATGAAATTGTCCAAGTCTTTTCAAGATCGTACGATAACATCAGGACTTGTTACGACACTGTATGCGACATTAGCAACATGAAAAGCAATTTATAATAATGTAGGACGCGTTACAACTTCTAAGAACACCTTACATCACCGTTCGAAAGATTAAAACTCCATAATAAACCTAATGAATTCCTCCGACTCATTTAATCATTGTACGACAACTTAGAATATCTTACGACTCTGTATGCCACATTAGCACCTTGAAAAGCATGTTACTATAATGTAGGATACCTCACAACTCGTAACAACACCTTACAATACCGTAAGTAAACATAAAATCCATAATAAACCTAATGAATTCGTCCGAGTCTTTTGAACACCGTATTACAAGTTAGGACATCTTAAGACACTATATGACATATTAGCACGTTGAAATGCACGTAAGTATGACGGAGGACGCCTTAAAGCTCCAAACAACACCTTACAACACCGTACGAAACCATAAAACTCCATAATAAACCTAATGAAATTGTCCAGGTCCTTTCAAGATCGTACGATAACATCAGGACTTGTTACGACACTGTATGCGACATTAGAATCATGAAAAGCAATTTATAATAATGTAGGACGCGTTACAACTTCTAAGAACACCTTACATCACCGTTCGAAAGATTAAAACTCCATAATAAACCTAATGAATTCCTCCGAGTCATTTAATCATCGTACGACAACCTAGAATATCTTACGACTCTGTATGCCACATTAGCACCTTGAAAAGCATGTTACTATAATGTAGGATACCTCACAACTCGTAACAACACCTTACAATACCGTAAGTAAACATAAAATCCATAATAAACCTAATGAATTCGTCCGAGTCTTTTGAACATCGTATTACAAGTTAGGACATCTTAAGACACTATATGACATATTAGCACGTTGAAAAGCACGTAAGTATGACGAAGGACGCCTTAAAGCTCCAAACAACACATTACAACACCTTACAAAACCATAAAACTCCATAATAAACCTAATGAAATTGTCCAGGTCCTTTCAAGATCGTACGATAACATCAGGACTTGTTACGACACTGTATGCGACATTAGCAACATGAAAAGCAATTTATAATAATGTAGGACGCGTTACAACTTCTAAGAACACCTTACATCACCATTCGAAAGATTAAAACTCCATAATAAACCTAATGAATTCCTCCAAATCATTTAATCATCATACGACAACTTAGAATATCTTACGACTCTGTATGCCACATTAGCACCTTGAAAAGCATGTTACTATAATGTACGATACTCACAACTCGTAACAACACCTTACAATACCGTAAGTAAACATAAAATCCATAATAAACCTAATGAATTCGTCCGAGTCCTTTGAACATCGTATTACAAGTTAGGTCATCTTAAGAATCTGTATGACATATTAGCACGTTGAAAAGCACGTAAGTATGACGTAGGACGCCTTAAAGCTCCAAACAACACATTACAACACCGTATGAAACCATAAAACTCCATAATATATCTAATGAAATTGTCCAAGTCCTTTCAAGATCGTACGATAACATCAGGACTTGTTACGACACTGTATGCGACATTAGCAACATGAAAAGCAATTTATAATAATGTAGGACGCGTTACAACTTCTAAGAACACCTTACAACACCGTTCGAAATATTAAAACTCCAAAACAAACCTAATGAATTCCTCCGAGTCATTTAATCATCGTACGACAACTTAGAATATCTTACGACTCTATATGCCACATTAGCAACTTGAAAAGCATGTTATAAACCTAATGAATTCGTCCGAGTCCTTTGAACATCGTATTACAAGTTAGGTCATCTTAAGAATCTGTATGACATATTAGCACGTTGAAAAGCACGTAAGTATTACGCCTTAAAGCTGCAAACAACACCTTACTACACCGTACGAAACCATAAAACTCCATAATAAACCTAATGAAATTGTCCATGTCCTTTCAAGATCGTACGATAACATCAGGACTTGTTACGACACTGTATGCGACATTAGCAACATGAAAAGCAATTTATAATAATGTAGGACGCGTTACAACTTCTAAGAACATCTTAGATCACCGTTCGAAAGATTAAAACTCCATAATAAACCTAATGAATTCCTCCGAGTCATTTAATCATCGTACGATAACCTAGAATATCTTACGACTCTATATGCCACATTAGCACCTTGAAAAGCATGTTACTATAATGTACGATACTCACAACTCGTAACAACACCTTACAATACCGTAAGTAAACATAAAATCCATAATAAACCTAATGAATTCGTCCGAATCTTTTGAACATCGTATTACAAGTTAGGACATCTTTAGACTCTATATGACATATTAGCACGTTGAAAAGCACGTAAGTATGATGCCGTAAAGCTGCAAACAACACCTTACTACACCGTACGAAACCATAAAACTCCATAATAAACCTAATGAAATTGTCCAAGTCCTTTCAAGATCGTACGATAACATCAGGACTTGTTACGACACTGTATGCGACATTAGCAACATGAAAAGCAATTTATAATAATGTAGGACGCGTTACAACTTCTGAGAACACCTTACATCACCGTTCGAAAGATTAAAACTCCATAATAAACCTAATGAATTCCTCCGACTCATTTAATCATTGTACGACAACTTAGAATATCTTACGACTCTGTATGCCACATTAGCACCTTGAAAAGCATGTTACTATAATGTAGGATACCTCACAACTCGTAACAACACCTTACAATACCGTAAGTAAACATAAAATCCATAATAAACCTAATGAATTCGTCCGAGTCTTTTGAACACCGTATTACAAGTTAGGACATCTTAAGACACTATATGACATATTAGCACGTTGAAATGCACGTAAGTATGACGGAGGACGCCTTAAAGCTCCAAACAACACCTTACAACACCGTACGAAACCATAAAACTCCATAATAAACCTAATGAAATTGTCCAGGTCCTTTCAAGATCGTACGATAACATCAGGACTTGTTACGACACTGTATGCGACATTAGAATCATGAAAAGCAATTTATAATAATGTAGGACGCGTTACAACTTCTAAGAACACCTTACATCACCGTTCGAAAGATTAAAACTCCATAATAAACCTAATGAATTCCTCCGAGTCATTTAATCATCGTACGACAACCTAGAATATCTTACGACTCTGTATGCCACATTAGCACCTTGAAAAGCATGTTACTATAATGTAGGATACCTCACAACTCGTAACAACACCTTACAATACCGTAAGTAAACATAAAATCCATAATAAACCTAATGAATTCGTCCGAGTCTTTTGAACATCGTATTACAAGTTAGGACATCTTAAGACACTATATGACATATTAGCACGTTGAAAAGCACGTAAGTATGACGAAGGACGCCTTAAAGCTCCAAACAACACATTACAACACCTTACAAAACCATAAAACTCCATAATAAACCTAATGAAATTGTCCAGGTCCTTTCAAGATCGTACGATAACATCAGGACTTGTTACGACACTGTATGCGACATTAGCAACATGAAAAGCAATTTATAATAATGTAGGACGCGTTACAACTTCTAAGAACACCTTACATCACCATTCGAAAGATTAAAACTCCATAATAAACCTAATGAATTCCTCCAAATCATTTAATCATCATACGACAACTTAGAATATCTTACGACTCTGTATGCCACATTAGCACCTTGAAAAGCATGTTACTATAATGTACGATACTCACAACTCGTAACAACACCTTACAATACCGTAAGTAAACATAAAATCCATAATAAACCTAATGAATTCGTCCGAATCTTTTGAACATCGTATTACAAGTTAGGACATCTTTAGACTCTATATGACATATTAGCACGTTGAAAAGCACGTAAGTATGACGCCTTAAAGCTGCAAACAACACCTTACTACACCGTACGAAACCATAAAACTCCATAATAAACCTAATGAAATTGTCCAAGTCCTTTCAAGATCGTACGATAACATCAGGACTTGTTACGACACTGTATGCGACATTAGCAACATGAAAAGCAATTTATAATAATGTAGGACGCGTTACAACTTCTAAGAACACCTTACATCACCGTTCGAAAGATTAAAACTCCATAATAAACCTAATGAATTCCTCCGACTCATTTAATCATTGTACGACAACTTAGAATATCTTACGACTCTGTATGCCACATTAGCACCTTGAAAAGCATGTTACTATAATGTAGGATACCTCACAACTCGTAACAACACCTTACAATACCGTAAGTAAACATAAAATCCATAATAAACCTAATGAATTCGTCCGAGTCTTTTGAACACCGTATTACAAGTTAGGACATCTTAAGACACTATATGACATATTAGCACGTTGAAATGCACGTAAGTATGACGGAGGACGCCTTAAAGCTCCAAACAACACCTTACAACACCGTACGAAACCATAAAACTCCATAATAAACCTAATGAAATTGTCCAGGTCCTTTCAAGATCGTACGATAACATCAGGACTTGTTACGACACTGTATGCGACATTAGAATCATGAAAAGCAATTTATAATAATGTAGGACGCGTTACAACTTCTAAGAACACCTTACATCACCGTTCGAAAGATTAAAACTCCATAATAAACCTAATGAATTCCTCCGAGTCATTTAATCATCGTACGACAACCTAGAATATCTTACGACTCTGTATGCCACATTAGCACCTTGAAAAGCATGTTACTATAATGTAGGATACCTCACAACTCGTAACAACACCTTACAATACCGTAAGTAAACATAAAATCCATAATAAACCTAATGAATTCGTCCGAGTCTTTTGAACATCGTATTACAAGTTAGGACATCTTAAGACACTATATGACATATTAGCACGTTGAAAAGCACGTAAGTATGACGAAGGACGCCTTAAAGCTCCAAACAACACATTACAACACCTTACAAAACCATAAAACTCCATAATAAACCTAATGAAATTGTCCAGGTCCTTTCAAGATCGTACGATAACATCAGGACTTGTTACGACACTGTATGCGACATTAGCAACATGAAAAGCAATTTATAATAATGTAGGACGCGTTACAACTTCTAAGAACACCTTACATCACCATTCGAAAGATTAAAACTCCATAATAAACCTAATGAATTCCTCCAAATCATTTAATCATCATACGACAACTTAGAATATCTTACGACTCTGTATGCCACATTAGCACCTTGAAAAGCATGTTACTATAATGTACGATACTCACAACTCGTAACAACACCTTACAATACCGTAAGTAAACATAAAATCCATAATAAACCTAATGAATTCGTCCGAATCTTTTGAACATCGTATTACAAGTTAGGACATCTTTAGACTCTATATGACATATTAGCACGTTGAAAAGCACGTAAGTATGACGCCTTAAAGCTGCAAACAACACCTTACTACACCGTACGAAACCATAAAACTCCATAATAAACCTAATGAAATTGTCCAAGTCTTTTCAAGATCGTACGATAACATCAGGACTTGTTACGACACTGTATGCGACATTAGCAACATGAAAAGCAATTTATAATAATGTAGGACGCGTTACAACTTCTAAGAACACCTTACATCACCGTTCGAAAGATTAAAACTCCATAATAAACCTAATGAATTCCTCCGACTCATTTAATCATTGTACGACAACTTAGAATATCTTACGACTCTGTATGCCACATTAGCACCTTGAAAAGCATGTTACTATAATGTAGGATACCTCACAACTCGTAACAACACCTTACAATACCGTAAGTAAACATAAAATCCATAATAAACCTAATGAATTCGTCCGAGTCTTTTGAACACCGTATTACAAGTTAGGACATCTTAAGACACTATATGACATATTAGCACGTTGAAATGCACGTAAGTATGACGGAGGACGCCTTAAAGCTCCAAACAACACCTTACAACACCGTACGAAACCATAAAACTCCATAATAAACCTAATGAAATTGTCCAGGTCCTTTCAAGATCGTACGATAACATCAGGACTTGTTACGACACTGTATGCGACATTAGAATCATGAAAAGCAATTTATAATAATGTAGGACGCGTTACAACTTCTAAGAACACCTTACATCACCGTTCGAAAGATTAAAACTCCATAATAAACCTAATGAATTCCTCCGAGTCATTTAATCATCGTACGACAACCTAGAATATCTTACGACTCTGTATGCCACATTAGCACCTTGAAAAGCATGTTACTATAATGTAGGATACCTCACAACTCGTAACAACACCTTACAATACCGTAAGTAAACATAAAATCCATAATAAACCTAATGAATTCGTCCGAGTCTTTTGAACATCGTATTACAAGTTAGGACATCTTAAGACACTATATGACATATTAGCACGTTGAAAAGCACGTAAGTATGACGAAGGACGCCTTAAAGCTCCAAACAACACATTACAACACCTTACAAAACCATAAAACTCCATAATAAACCTAATGAAATTGTCCAGGTCCTTTCAAGATCGTACGATAACATCAGGACTTGTTACGACACTGTATGCGACATTAGCAACATGAAAAGCAATTTATAATAATGTAGGACGCGTTACAACTTCTAAGAACACCTTACATCACCATTCGAAAGATTAAAACTCCATAATAAACCTAATGAATTCCTCCAAATCATTTAATCATTATACGACAACTTAGAATATCTTACGACTCTGTATGCCACATTAGCACCTTGAAAAGCATGTTACTATAATGTACGATACTCACAACTCGTAACAACACCTTACAATACCGTAAGTAAACATAAAATCCATAATAAACCTAATGAATTCGTCCGAATCTTTTGAACATCGTATTACAAGTTAGGACATCTTTAGACTCTATATGACATATTAGCACGTTGAAAAGCACGTAAGTATGACGCCTTAAAGCTGCAAACAACACCTTACTACACCGTACGAAACCATAAAACTCCATAATAAACCTAATGAAATTGTCCAAGTCCTTTCAAGATCGTACGATAACATCAGGACTTGTTACGACACTGTATGCGACATTAGCAACATGAAAAGCAATTTATAATAATGTAGGACGCGTTACAACTTCTAAGAACACCTTACATCACCGTTCGAAAGATTAAAACTCCATAATAAACCTAATGAATTCCTCCGACTCATTTAATCATTGTACGACAACTTAGAATATCTTACGACTCTGTATGCCACATTAGCACCTTGAAAAGCATGTTACTATAATGTAGGATACCTCACAACTCGTAACAACACCTTACAATACCGTAAGTAAACATAAAATCCATAATAAACCTAATGAATTCGTCCGAGTCTTTTGAACACCGTATTACAAGTTAGGACATCTTAAGACACTATATGACATATTAGCACGTTGAAATGCACGTCAGTATGACGGAGGACGCCTTAAAGCTCCAAACAACACCTTACAACACCGTACGAAACCATAAAACTCCATAATAAACCTAATGAAATTGTCCAGGTCCTTTCAAGATCGTACGATAACATCAGGACTTGTTACGACACTGTATGCGACATTAGAATCATGAAAAGCAATTTATAATAATGTAGGACGCGTTACAACTTCTAAGAACACCTTACATCACCGTTCGAAAAATTAAAACTCCATAATAAACCTAATGAATTCCTCCGAGTCATTTAATCATCGTACGACAACTTAGAATATCTTACGACTCTGTATACCACATTAGCACCTTGAAAAGCATGTTACTATAATGTACGATACTCACAACTCGTAACAACACCTTACAATACCGTAAGTAAACATAAAATCCATAATAAACCTAATGAATTCGTCCGAGTCTTTTGAACATCGTATTAGAAGTTAGGACATCTTAAGACACTATATGACATATTAGCACGTTGAAAAGCACGTAAGTATGATGTAGGACGCCTTAAAGCTACAAACAACACATTACTACACCATACGAAACCATAAAACTCCATAATAAACCTAATGAAATTGTCCAAGTCCTTTCAAGATCGTACGATAACATCAGGACTTGTTACGACACTGTATGCGACATTAGCAACATGAAAAGCAATTTATAATAATGTTGGACACATTACAACTTCTAAGAACACCTTACATCACCGTTCGAAAGATTAAAACTGCATAATAAACCTATTGAATTCCTCTGAGTCATTTAATCATTGTATAACAACTTAGAATATCTTACGACTCTGTATGCCACATTAGCACCTTGAAAAGCATGTTACTATAATGTAGGATACCTCACAACTCGTAACAACACCTTACAATACCGTAAGTAAACATAAAATCCATAATAAACCTAATGAATTCGTCCGAGTCTTTTGAACATCGTATTAGAAGTTAGGACATCTTAAGACACTATATGACATATTAGCACGTTGAAAAGCACGTAAGTATGACGTAGGACGCCTTAAAGCTACAAACAACACATTACTACACCATACGAAACCATAAAACTCCATAATAAACCTAATGAAATTGTCCAAGTCCTTTCAAGATCGTACGATAACATCAGGACTTGTTACGACACTGTATGCGACATTAGCAACATGAAAAGCAATTTATAATAATGTTGGACACATTACAACTTCTAAGAACACCTTACATCACCGTTCGAAAGATTAAAACTGCATAATAAACCTATTGAATTCCTCTGAGTCATTTAATCATTGTATAACAACTTAGAATATCTTACGACTCTGTATGCCACATTAGCACCTTGAAAAGCATGTTACTATAATGTAGGATACCTCACAACTCGTAACAACACCTTACAATACCGTAAGTAAACATAAAATCCATAATAAACCTAATGAATTCGTCCGAGTCTTTTGAACACCGTATTACAAGTTAGGACATCTTAAGACACTATATGACATATTAGCACGTTGAAATGCACGTAAGTATGACGGAGGACGCCTTAAAGCTCCCAACAACACATTACAACACCGTACGAAACCATAAAACTCCATAATAAACCTAATGAATTCCTCCGAGTCATTTAATCATCGTACGACAACCTAGAATATCTTACGACTCTGTATGCCACATTAGCACCTTGAAAAGCATGTTACTATAATGTAGGATACCTCACAACTCGTAACAACACCTTACAATACCGTAAGTAAACATAAAATCCATAATAAACCTAATGAATTCGTCCGAGTCTTTTGAACATCGTATTAGAAGTTAGGACATCTTAAGACACTATATGACATATTAGCACGTTGAAAAGCACGTAAGTATGACGTAGGACGCCTTAAAGCTACAAACAACACATTACTACAACATACGAAACCATAAAACTCCATAATAAACCTAATGAAATTGTCCAGGTCCTTTCAAGATCGTACGATAACATCAGGACTTGTTACGACACTGTATGCGACATTAGAATCATGAAAAGCAATTTATAATAATGTAGGACGCGTTACAACTTCTAAGAACACCTTACATCACCGTTCGAAAAATTAAAACTCCATAATAAACCTAATGAATTCCTCCGAGTCATTTAATCATCGTACGACAACTTAGAATATCTTACGACTCTGTATACCACATTAGCACCTTGAAAAGCATGTTACTATAATGTACGATACTCACAACTCGTAACAACACCTTACAATACCGTAAGTAAACATAAAATCCATAATAAACCTAATGAATTTGTCCGAGTCTTTTAAACATCGTATTACAAGTTAGGACATCTTAAGACACTATATGACATATTAGCACGTTGAAAAGCACGTAAGTATGACGTAGGACGCCTTAAAGCTACAAACAACACATTACTACACCGTACGAAACCATAAAACTCCATAATAAACCTAATGAAATTGTCCAAGTCCTTTCAAGATCGTACGATAACATCAGGACTTGTTACGACAATGTATGCGACATTAGCAACATGAAAAGAATTTATAATAAAGTAGGACGCGTTACAACTTCTAAGAACACCTTACATCACCGTTCGAAAGATTAAAACTCCATAATAAACCTAATGAATTCCTCCGAGTCATTTAATCATCGTACGACAACCTAGAATATCTTACGACTCTGTATGCCACATTAGCACCTTGAAAAGCATGTTACTATAATGTAGGATACCTCACAACTCGTAACAACACCTTACAATACCGTAAGTAAACATAAAATCCATAATAAACCTAATGAATTCGTCCGAGTCTTTTGAACATCGTATTAGAAGTTAGGACATCTTAAGACACTATATGACATATTAGCACGTTGAAAAGCACGTAAGTATGATGTAGGACGCCTTAAAGCTACAAACAACACATTACTACACCATACGAAACCATAAAACTCCATAATAAACCTAATGAAATTGTCCAAGTCCTTTCAAGATCGTACGATAACATCAGGACTTGTTACGACACTGTATGCGACATTAGCAACATGAAAAGCAATTTATAATAATGTTGGACACATTACAACTTCTAAGAACACCTTACATCACCGTTCGAAAGATTAAAACTGCATAATAAACCTATTGAATTCCTCTGAGTCATTTAATCATTGTATAACAACTTAGAATATCTTACGACTCTGTATGCCACATTAGCACCTTGAAAAGCATGTTACTATAATGTAGGATACCTCACAACTCGTAACAACACCTTACAATACCGTAAGTAAACATAAAATCCATAATAAACCTAATGAATTCGTCCGAGTCTTTTGAACACCGTATTACAAGTTAGGACATCTTAAGACACTATATGACATATTAGCACGTTGAAATGCACGTAAGTATGACGGAGGACGCCTTAAAGCTCCCAACAACACATTACAACACCGTACGAAACCATAAAACTCCATAATAAACCTAATGAATTCCTCCGAGTCATTTAATCATCGTACGACAACCTAGAATATCTTACGACTCTGTATGCCACATTAGCACCTTGAAAAGCATGTTACTATAATGTAGGATACCTCACAACTCGTAACAACACCTTACAATACCGTAAGTAAACATAAAATCCATAATAAACCTAATGAATTCGTCCGAGTCTTTTGAACATCGTATTAGAAGTTAGGACATCTTAAGACACTATATGACATATTAGCACGTTGAAAAGCACGTAAGTATGACGTAGGACGCCTTAAAGCTACAAACAACACATTACTACAACATACGAAACCATAAAACTCCATAATAAACCTAATGAAATTGTCCAAGTCCTTTCAAGATCGTACGATAACATCAGGACTTGTTACGACACTGTATGCGACATTAGCAACATGAAAAGCAATTTATAATAATGTTGGACACATTACAACTTCTAAGAACACCTTACATCACCGTTCGAAAGATTAAAACTCCATAATAAACCTATTGAATTCCTCTGAGTCATTTAATCATTGTATAACAACTTAGAATATCTTACGACTCTGTATGCCACATTAGCACCTTGAAAAGCATGTTACTATAATGTAGGATACCTCACAACTCGTAACAACACCTTACAATACCGTAAGTAAACATAAAATCCATAATAAACCAAATGAATTCGTCCGAGTCTTTTGAACACCATATTACAAGTTAGGAGATCTTAAGACACTATATGACATATTAGCACGTTGAAATGGACGTAAGTATGACGGAGGACGCCTTAAAGCTCCAAACAACACATTACAACACCGTACGAAACCATAAAACTCCATAATAAACCTAATGAATTCCTCCGAGTCATTTAATCATCGTACGACAACCTAGAATATCTTACGACTCTGTATGCCACATTAGCACCTTGAAAAGCATGTTACTATAATGTAGGATACCTCACAACTCGTAACAACACCTTACAATACCGTAAGTAAACATAAAATCCATAATAAACCTAATGAATTCGTCCGAGTCTTTTGAACATCGTATTAGAAGTTAGGACATCTTAAGACACTATATGACATATTAGCACGTTGAAAAGCACGTAAGTATGACGGAGGACGCCTTAAAGCTCCAAACAACACATTACAACACCGTACGAAACCATAAAACTCCATAATAAACCTAATGAAATTGTCCAGGTCCTTTCAAGATCGTACGATAACATCAGGACTTGTTACGACACTGTATGCGACATTAGCAACATGAAAAGCAATTTATAATAATGTAAGACACGTTACAACTTCTAAGAACACCTTACATCACCATTCGAAAGATTAAAACTCCATAATAAACCTAATGAATTCCTCCGTGTCATTTAATCATCGTACGACAACTTAGAATATCTTACGACTCTGTATGCCACATTAGCACCTTGAAAAGCATGTTACTATAATGTAGGATACCTCACAACTCGTAACAACACCTTACAATACCGTAAGTAAACATAAAATCCATAATAAACCTAATGAATTCGTCCGAGTCTTTTGAACATCGTATTAGAAGTTAGGACATCTTAAGACACTATATGACATATTAGCACGTTGAAAAGCACGTAAGTATGACGTAGGACGCCTTAAAGCTACAAACAACACATTACTACAACATACGAAACCATAAAACTCCATAATAAACCTAATGAAATTGTCCAAGTCCTTTCAAGATCGTACGATAACATCAGGACTTGTTACGACACTGTATGCGACATTAGCAACATGAAAAGCAATTTATAATAATGTTGGACACATTACAACTTCTAAGAACACCTTACATCACCGTTCGAAAGATTAAAACTCCATAATAAACCTATTGAATTCCTCTGAGTCATTTAATCATTGTATAACAACTTAGAATATCTTACGACTCTGTTTGCCACATTAGCACCTTGAAAAGCATGTTACTATAATGTAGGATACCTCATAACTCGTAACAACACCTTACAATACCGTAAGTAAACATAAAATCCATAATAAACCTAATGAATTCGTCCGAGTCTTTTGAACACCGTATTACAAGTTAGGACATCTTAAGACACTATATGACATATTAGCACGTTGAAATGCACGTAAGTATGACGGAGGACGCCTTAAAGCTCCCAACAACACATTACAACACCGTACGAAACCATAAAACTCCATAATAAACCTAATGAATTCCTCCGAGTCATTTAATCATCGTACGATAACCTAGAATATCTTACGACTCTATATGCCACATTAGCACCTTGAAAAGCATGTTACTATAATGTACGATACTCACAACTCGTAACAACACCTTACAATACCGTAAGTAAACATAAAATCCATAATAAACCTAATGAATTCGTCCGAATCTTTTGAACATCGTATTACAAGTTAGGACATCTTTAGACTCTATATGACATATTAGCACGTTGAAAAGCACGTAAGTATGACGCCGTAAAGCTGCAAACAACACCTTACTACACCGTACGAAACCATAAAACTCCATAATAAACCTAATGAAATTGTCCAAGTCCTTTCAAGATCGTACGATAACATCAGGACTTGTTACGACACTGTATGCGACATTAGCAACATGAAAAGCAATTTATAATAATGTAGGACGCGTTACAACTTCTGAGAACACCTTACATCACCGTTCGAAAGATTAAAACTCCATAATAAACCTAATGAATTCCTCCGACTCATTTAATCATTGTACGACAACTTAGAATATCTTACGACTCTGTATGCCACATTAGCACCTTGAAAAGCATGTTACTATAATGTAGGATACCTCACAACTCGTAACAACACCTTACAATACCGTAAGTAAACATAAAATCCATAATAAACCTAATGAATTCGTCCGAGTCTTTTGAACACCGTATTACAAGTTAGGACATCTTAAGACACTATATGACATATTAGCACGTTGAAATGCACGTAAGTATGACGGAGGACGCCTTAAAGCTCCAAACAACACCTTACAACACCGTACGAAACCATAAAACTCCATAATAAACCTAATGAAATTGTCCAGGTCCTTTCAAGATCGTACGATAACATCAGGACTTGTTACGACACTGTATGCGACATTAGAATCATGAAAAGCAATTTATAATAATGTAGGACGCGTTACAACTTCTAAGAACACCTTACATCACCGTTCGAAAGATTAAAACTCCATAATAAACCTAATGAATTCCTCCGAGTCATTTAATCATCGTACGACAACCTAGAATATCTTACGACTCTGTATGCCACATTAGCACCTTGAAAAGCATGTTACTATAATGTAGGATACCTCACAACTCGTAACAACACCTTACAATACCGTAAGTAAACATAAAATCCATAATAAACCTAATGAATTCGTCCGAGTCTTTTGAACACCGTATTACAAGTTAGGACATCTTAAGACACTATATGACATATTAGCACGTTGAAATGCACGTAAGTATGACGGAGGACGCCTTAAAGCTCCAAACAACACCTTACAACACCGTACGAAACCATAAAACTCCATAATAAACCTAATGAAATTGTCCAGGTCCTTTCAAGATCGTACGATAACATCAGGACTTGTTACGACACTGTATGCGACATTAGAATCATGAAAAGCAATTTATAATAATGTAGGACGCGTTACAACTTCTAAGAACACCTTACATCACCGTTCGAAAGATTAAAACTCCATAATAAACCTAATGAATTCCTCCGAGTCATTTAATCATCGTACGACAACCTAGAATATCTTACGACTCTGTATGCCACATTAGCACCTTGAAAAGCATGTTACTATAATGTAGGATACCTCACAACTCGTAACAACACCTTACAATACCGTAAGTAAACATAAAATCCATAATAAACCTAATGAATTCGTCCGAGTCTTTTGAACATCGTATTACAAGTTAGGACATCTTAAGACACTATATGACATATTAGCACGTTGAAAAGCACGTAAGTATGACGAAGGACGCCTTAAAGCTCCAAACAACACATTACAACACCTTACAAAACCATAAAACTCCATAATAAACCTAATGAAATTGTCCAGGTCCTTTCAAGATCGTACGATAACATCAGGACTTGTTACGACACTGTATGCGACATTAGCAACATGAAAAGCAATTTATAATAATGTAGGACGCGTTACAACTTCTAAGAACACCTTACATCACCATTCGAAAGATTAAAACTCCATAATAAACCTAATGAATTCCTCCAAATCATTTAATCATCATACGACAACTTAGAATATCTTACGACTCTGTATGCCACATTAGCACCTTGAAAAGCGTGTTACTATAATGTAGGATACCTCACAACTCGTAACAACACCTTACAATACCGTAAGTAAACATAAAATCCATAATAAACCTAATGAATTCGTCCGAGTCTTTTGAACACCGTATTACAAGTTAGGACATCTTAAGACACTATATGACATATTAGCACGTTGAAATGCACGTAAGTATGACGGAGGACGCCTTAAAGCTCCAAACAACACCTTACAACACCGTACGAAACCATAAAACTCCATAATAAACCTAATGAAATTGTCCAGGTCCTTTCAAGATCGTACGATAACATCAGGACTTGTTACGACACTGTATGCGACATTAGAATCATGAAAAGCAATTTATAATAATGTAGGACGCGTTACAACTTCTAAGAACACCTTACATCACCGTTCGAAAGATTATAACTCCATAATAAACCTAATGAATTCCTCCGAGTCATTTAATCATCGTACGACAACCTAGAATATCTTACGACTCTGTATGCCACATTAGCACCTTGAAAAGCATGTTACTATAATGTAGGATACCTCACAACTCGTAACAACACCTTACAATACCGTAAGTAAACATAAAATCCATAATAAACCTAATGAATTCGTCCGAGTCTTTTGAACATCGTATTACAAGTTAGGACATCTTAAGACACTATATGACATATTAGCACGTTGAAAAGCACGTAAGTATGACGAAGGACGCCTTAAAGCTCCAAACAACACATTACAACACCTTACAAAACCATAAAACTCCATAATAAACCTAATGAAATTGTCCAGGTCATTTAATCTAATGAATTCCTCCGAGTCATTTAATCATCGTACGACAACCTAGAATATCTTACGACTCTGTATGCCACATTAGCACCTTGAAAAGCATGTTACTATAATGTAGGATACCTCACAACTCGTAACAACACCTTACAATACCGTAAGTAAACATAAAATCCATAATAAACCTAATGAATTCGTCCGAGTCTTTTGAACATCGTATTACAAGTTAGGACATCTTAAGACACTATATGACATATTAGCACGTTGAAAAGCACGTAAGTATGACGAAGGACGCCTTAAAGCTCCAAACAACACATTACAACACCTTACAAAACCATAAAACTCCATAATAAACCTAATGAAATTGTCCAGGTCCTTTCAAGATGGTACGATAACATCAGGACTTGTTACGACACTGTATGCGACATTAGCAACATGAAAAGCAATTTATAATAATGTAGGACGCGTTACAACTTCTAAGAACACCTTACATCACCATTCGAAAGATTAAAACTCCATAATAAACCTAATGAATTCCTCCAAATCATTTAATCATCATACGACAACTTAGAATATCTTACGACTCTGTATGCCACATTAGCACCTTGAAAAGCATGTTACTATAATGTACGATACTCACAACTCGTAACAACACCTTACAATACCGTAAGTAAACATAAAATCCATAATAAACCTAATGAATTCGTCCGAATCTTTTGAACATCGTATTACAAATTAGGACATCTTTAGACTCTATATGACATATTAGCACGTTGAAAAGCACGTAAGTATGACGCCTTAAAGCTGCAAACAACACCTTACTACACCGTACGAAACCATAAAACTCCATAATAAACCTAATGAAATTGTCCAAGTCCTTTCAAGATCGTACGATAACATCAGGACTTGTTACGACACTGTATGCGACATTAGCAACATGAAAAGCAATTTATAATAATGTAGGACGCGTTACAACTTCTAAGAACACCTTACATCACCGTTCGAAAGATTAAAACTCCATAATAAACCTAATGAATTCCTCCGACTCATTTAATCATTGTACGACAACTTAGAATATCTTACGACTCTGTATGCCACATTAGCACCTTGAAAAGCATGTTACTATAATGTAGGATACCTCACAACTCGTAACAACACCTTACAATACCGTAAGTAAACATAAAATCCATAATAAACCTAATGAATTCGTCCGAGTCTTTTGAACATCGTATTACAAGTTAGGACATCTTAAGACACTATATGACATATTAGCACGTTGAAAAGCACGTAAGTATGACGTAGGACGCCTTAAAGCTACAAACAACACATTACTACACCATACGAAACCATAAAACTCCATAATAAACCTAATGAAATTGTCCAAGTCCTTTCAAGATCGTACGATAACATCAGGACTTGTTACGACACTGTATGCGACATTAGCAACAAGAAAAGCAATTTATAATAATGTTGGACACATTACAACTTCTAAGAACACCTTACATCACCGTTCGAAAGATTAAAACTCCATAATAAACCTATTGAATTCCTCTGAGTCATTTAATCATTGTATAACAACTTAGAATATCTTACGACTCTGTATGCCACATTAGCACCTTGAAAAGCATGTTACTATAATGTAGGATACCTCACAACTCGTAACAACACCTTACAATACCGTAAGTAAACATAAAATCCATAATAAACCTAATGAATTCGTCCGAGTCTTTTGAACATCGTATTAGAAGTTAGGACATCTTAAGACACTATATGACATATTAGCACGTTGAAAAGCACGTAAGTATGACGTAGGACGCCTTAAAGCTACAAACAACACATTACTACACCATACGAAACCATAAAACTCCATAATAAACCTAATGAAATTGTCCAAGTCCTTTCAAGATCGTACGATAACATCAGGACTTGTTACGACACTGTATGCGACATTAGCAACATGAAAAGCAATTTATAATAATGTTGGACACATTACAACTTCTAAGAACACCTTACATCACCGTTCGAAAGATTAAAACTGCATAATAAACCTATTGAATTCCTCTGAGTCATTTAATCATTGTATAACAACTTAGAATATCTTACGACTCTGTATGCCACATTAGCACCTTGAAAAGCATGTTACTATAATGTAGGATACCTCACAACTCGTAACAACACCTTACAATACCGTAAGTAAACATAAAATCCATAATAAACCTAATGAATTCGTCCGAGTCTTTTGAACACCGTATTACAAGTTAGGACATCTTAAGACACTATATGACATATTAGCACGTTGAAATGCACGTAAGTATGACGGAGGACGCCTTAAAGCTCCCAACAACACATTACAACACCGTACGAAACCATAAAACTCCATAATAAACCTAATGAATTCCTCCGAGTCATTTAATCATCGTACGACAACCTAGAATATCTTACGACTCTGTATGCCACATTAGCACCTTGAAAAGCATGTTACTATAATGTAGGATACCTCACAACTCGTAACAACACCTTACAATACCGTAAGTAAACATAAAATCCATAATAAACCTAATGAATTCGTCCGAGTCTTTTGAACATCGTATTAGAAGTTAGGACATCTTAAGACACTATATGACATATTAGCACGTTGAAAAGCACGTAAGTATGACGTAGGACGCCTTAAAGCTACAAACAACACATTACTACAACATACGAAACCATAAAACTCCATAATAAACCTAATGAAATTGTCCAAGTCCTTTCAAGATCGTACGATAACATCAGGACTTGTTACGACACTGTATGCGACATTAGCAACATGAAAAGCAATTTATAATAATGTTGGACACATTACAACTTCTAAGAACACCTTACATCACCGTTCGAAAGATTAAAACTCCATAATAAACCTATTGAATTCCTCTGAGTCATTTAATCATTGTATAACAACTTAGAATATCTTACGACTCTGTATGCCACATTAGCACCTTGAAAAGCATGTTACTATAATGTAGGATACCTCACAACTCGTAACAACACCTTACAATACCGTAAGTAAACATAAAATCCATAATAAACCAAATGAATTCGTCCGAGTCTTTTGAACACCATATTACAAGTTAGGAGATCTTAAGACACTATATGACATATTAGCACGTTGAAATGGACGTAAGTATGACGGAGGACGCCTTAAAGCTCCACACAACACATTACAACACCGTACGAAACCATAAAACTCCATAATAAACCTAATGAATTCCTCCGAGTCATTTAATCATCGTACGACAACCTAGAATATCTTACGACTCTGTATGCCACATTAGCACCTTGAAAAGCATGTTACTATAATGTAGGATACCTCACAACTCGTAACAACACCTTACAATACCGTAAGTAAACATAAAATCCATAATAAACCTAATGAATTCGTCCGAGTCTTTTGAACATCGTATTAGAAGTTAGGACATCTTAAGACACTATGTGACATATTAGCACGTTGAAAAGCACGTAAGTATGACGGAGGACGCCTTAAAGCTCCAAACAACACATTACAACACCGTACGAAACCATAAAACTCCATAATAAACCTAATGAAATTGTCCAGGTCCTTTCAAGATCGTACGATAACATCAGGACTTGTTACGACACTGTATGCGACATTAGCAACATGAAAAGCAATTTATAATAATGTAAGACACGTTACAACTTCTAAGAACACCTTACATCACCATTCGAAAGATTAAAACTCCATAATAAACCTAATGAATTCCTCCGTGTCATTTAATCATCGTACGACAACTTAGAATATCTTACGACTCTGTATGCCACATTAGCACCTTGAAAAGCATGTTACTATAATGTAGGATACCTCACAACTCGTAACAACACCTTACAATACCGTAAGTAAACATAAAATCCATAATAAACCTAATGAATTCGTCCGAGTCTTTTAAACATCGTATTACAAGTTAGGACATCTTAAGACACTATATGACATATTAGCACGTTGAAAAGCACGTAAGTATGACGTAGGACGCCTTAAAGCTACAAACAACACATTACTACACCGTACGAAACCATAAAACTCCATAATAAACCTAATGAAATTGTCCAAGTCCTTTCAAGATCGTACGATAACATCAGGACTTGTTACGACACTATATGCGACATTAGCAACATGAAAAGAATTTATAATAAAGTAGGACGCGTTACAACTTCTAAGAACACCTTACATCACCGTTCGAAAGATTAAAACTCCATAATAAACCTAATGAATTCCTCCGAGTCATTTAATCATCGTACGACAACCTAGAATATCTTACGACTCTGTATGCCACATTAGCACCTTGAAAAGCATGTTACTATAATGTAGGATACCTCACAACTCGTAACAACACCTTACAATACCGTAAGTAAACATAAAATCCATAATAAACCTAATGAATTCGTCCGAGTCTTTTGAACATCGTATTAAAAGTTAGGACATCTTAAGACACTATATGACATATTAGCACGTTGAAAAGCACGTAAGTATGACGTAGGACGCCTTAAAGCTACAAACAACACATTACTACACCATACGAAACCATAAAACTCCATAATAAACCTAATGAAATTGTCCAAGTCCTTTCAAGATCGTACGATAACATCAGGACTTGTTACGACACTGTATGCAACATTAGCAACAAGAAAAGCAATTTATAATAATGTTGGACACATTACAACTTCTAAGAACACCTTACATCACCGTTCGAAAGATTAAAACTCCATAATAAACCTATTGAATTCCTCTGAGTCATTTAATCATTGTATAACAACTTAGAATATCTTACGACTCTGTATGCCACATTAGCACCTTGAAAAGCATGTTACTATAATGTAGGATACCTCACAACTCGTAACAACACCTTACAATACCTTAAGTAAACATAAAATCCATAATAAACCTAATGAATTCGTCCGAGTCTTTTGAACACCGTATTACAAGTTAGGACATCTTAAGACACTATATGACATATTAGCACGTTGAAATGCACGTAAGTATGACGGAGGACGCCTTAAAGCTCCCAACAACACATTACAACACCGTACGAAACCATAAAACTCCATAATAAACCTAATGAATTCCTCCGAGTCATTTAATCATCGTACGACAACCTAGAATATCTTACGACTCTGTATGCCACATTAGCACCTTGAAAAGCATGTTACTATAATGTAGGATACCTCACAACTCGTAACAACACCTTACAATACCGTAAGTAAACATAAAATCCATAATAAACCTAAGGAATTCGTCCGAGTCTTTTGAACATCGTATTAGAAGTTAGGACATCTTAAGACACTATATGACATATTAGCACGTTGAAAAGCACGTAAGTATGACGTAGGACGCCTTAAAGCTACAAACAACACATTACTACAACATACGAAACCATAAAACTCCATAATAAACCTAATGAAATTGTCCAAGTCCTTTCAAGATCGTACGATAACATCAGGACTTGTTACGACACTATATGCGACATTAGCAACATGAAAAGCAATTTATAATAATGTTGGACACATTACAACTTCTAAGAACACCTTTCATCACCGTTCGAAAGATTAAAACTCCATAATAAACCTATTGAATTCCTCTGAGTCATTTAATCATTGTATAACAACTTAGAATATCTTACGACTCTATATGCCACATTAGCACCTTGAAAAGCATGTTACTATAATGTAGGATACCTCACAACTCGTAACAACACCTTACAATACCGTAAGTAAACATAAAATCCATAATAAACCTAATGAATTCGTCCGAGTCTTTTGAACACCGTATTACAAGTTAGGACATCTTAAGACACTATATGACATATTAGCACGTTGAAATGCACGTAAGTATGACGGAGGACGCCTTAAAGCTCCAAACAACACATTACAACACCTTACGAAACCATAATAAACCTAATGAATTCCTCCGTGTCATTTAATCATCGTACGACAACTTAGAATATCTTACGACTCTGTATGCCACATTAGCACCTTGAAAAGCATGTTACTATAATGTAGGATACCTCACAACTCGTAACAACACCTTACAATACCGTAAGTAAACATAAAATCCATAATAAACCTAATGAATTCGTCCGAGTCTTTTAAACATCGTATTACAAGTTAGGACATCTTAAGACACTATATGACATATTAGCACGTTGAAAAGCACGTAAGTATGACGTAGGACGCCTTAAAGCTACAAACAACACATTACTACACCGTACGAAACCATAAAACTCCGTAATAAACCTAATGAAATTGTCCAAGTCCTTTCAAGATCGTACGATAACATCAGGACTTGTTACGACACTGTATGCGACATTAGCAACATGAAAAGAATTTATAATAAAGTAGGACGCGTTACAACTTCTAAGAACACCTTACATCATCGTTCGAAAGATTAAAACTCCATAATAAACCTAATGAATTCCTCCGAGTCATTTAATCATCGTACGACAACCTAGAATATCTTACGACTCTGTATGCCACATTAGCACCTTGAAAAGCATGTTACTATAATGTACGATACTCACAACTCGTAACAACACCTTACAATACTGTAAGTAAACATTAAAATCCATAATAAACCTAATGAATTCGTCCGAGTGTTTTGAACATCGTATTACAAGTTTGGAAATCTTTAGACTCTATTTGACATATTAGCACGTTGAAAAGCACGTAAGTATGACGTAGGACGCCTTAAAGCTGCAAACAACACCTTACAACACCGTATGAAACCATAAAACTCCATAATAAACCTAATGAAATTGTCCAAGTCCTTTCAAGATCGTACGATAACATCAGGACTTGTTACGACACTGTATGCGACATTAGCAACATGAAAAGCAATTTATAATAATGTAGGACGCGTTACAACTTCTAAGAACACCTTACATCACCGTTCGAAAGATTAAAACTCCATAATAAACCTAATGAATTCCTCCGTATCATTTAATCATCGTACGACAACTTAGAATATCTTACGACTCTGTATGCCACATTAGCACCTTGAAAAGCATGTTACTATAATGTAGGATACCTCACAACTCGTAACAACACCTTACAATACCGTAAGTAAACATAAAATCCATAATAAACCTAATGAATTCGTCCGAGTCTTTTGAACATCGTATTAGAAGTTAGGACATCTTAAGACACTATATGACATATTAGCACGTTGAAAAGCACGTAAGTATGACGTAGGACGCCTTAAAGCTACAAACAACACATTACTACACCATACGAAACCATAAAACTCCATAATAAACCTAATGAAATTGTCCAAGTCCTTTCAAGATCGTACGATAACATCAGGACTTGTTACGACACTGTATGCGACATTAGCAACATTAAAAGCAATTTATAATAATGTTGGACACATTACAACTTCTAAGAACACCTTACATCACCGTTCGAAAGATTAAAACTCCATAATAAACCTAATGAATTCCTCCGTGTCATTTAATCATCGTACGACAACTTAGAATATCTTACGACTCTGTATGCCACATTAGCACCTTGAAAAGCATGTTACTATAATGTAGGATACCTCACAACTCGTAACAACACCTTACAATACCGTAAGTAAACATAAAATCCATAATAAACCTAATGAATTCGTCCGAGTCTTTTAAACATCGTATTACAAGTTAGGACATCTTAAGACACTATATGACATATTAGCACGTTGAAAAGCACGTAAGTATGACGTAGGACGCCTTAAAGCTACAAACAACACATTACTACACCGTACGAAACCATAAAACTCCGTAATAAACCTAATCAAATTGTCCAAGTCCTTTCAAGATCGTACGATGACATCAGGACTTGTTACGACACTGTATGCGACATTAGCAACATGAAAAGAATTTATAATAAAGTAGGACGCGTTACAACTTCTAAGAACACCTTACATCATCGTTCGAAAGATTAAAACTCCATAATAAACCTAATGAATTCCTCCGAGTCATTTAATCATTGTATAACAACTTAGAATATCTTACGACTCTGTATGCCACATTAGCACCTTGAAAAGCATGTTACTATAATGTAGGATACCTCACAACTCGTAACAACACCTTACAATACCGTAAGTAAACATAAAATCCATAATAAACCTAATGAATTCGTCCGAGTCTTTTGAACATCGTATTAGAAGTTAGGACATCTTAAGACACTATATGACATATTAGCACGTTGAAAAGCACGTAAGTATGACGTAGGACGCCTTAAAGCTACAAACAACACATTACTACACCATACGAAACCATAAAACTCCATAATAAACCTAATGAAATTGTCCAAGTCCTTTCAAGATCGTACGATAACATCAGGACTTGTTACGACACTGTATGCGACATTAGCAACATGAAAAGCAATTTATAATAATGTTGGACACATTACAACTTCTAAGAACACCTTACATCACCGTTCGAAAGATTAAAACTCCATAATAAACCTATTGAATTCCTCTGAGTCATTTAATCATTGTATAACAACTTAGAATATCTTACGACTCTGTATGCCACATTAGCACCTTGAAAAGCATGTTACTATAATGTAGGATACCTCACAACTCGTAACAACACCTTACAATACCGTAAGTAAACATAAAATCCATAATAAACCTAATGAATTCGTCCGAGTCTTTTGAACATCGTATTAGAAGTTAGGACATCTTAAGACACTATATGACATATTAGCACGTTGAAAAGCACGTAAGTATGACGTAGGACGCCTTAAAGCTACAAACAACACATTACTACAACATACGAAACCATAAAACTCCATAATAAACCTAATGAAATTGTCCAAGTCCTTTCAAGATCGTACGATAACATCAGGACTTGTTACGACACTGTATGCGACATTAGCAACATGAAAAGCAATTTATAATAATGTTGGACACATTACAACTTCTAAGAACACCTTACATCACCGTTCGAAAGATTAAAACTCCATAATAAACCTATTGAATTCCTCTGAGTCATTTAATCATTGTATAACAACTTAGAATATCTTACGACTCTGTATGCCACATTAGCACCTTGAAAAGCATGTTACTATAATGTAGGATACCTCACAACTCGTAACAACACCTTACAATACCGTAAGTAAACATAAAAACCATAATAAACCTAATGAATTCGTCCGAGTCTTTTGAACACCGTATTACAAGTTAGGACATCTTAAGACACTATATGACATATTAGCACGTTGAAATGCACGTAAGTATGACGGAGGACGCCTTAAAGCTCCAAACAACACATTACAACACCGTACGAAACCATAAAACTCCATAATAAACCTAATGAATTCCTCCGAGTCATTTAATCATCGTACGACAACCTAGAATATCTTACGACTCTGTATGCCACATTAGCACCTTGAAAAGCATGTTACTATAATGTAGGATACCTCACAACTCGTAACAACACCTTACAATACCGTAAGTAAACATAAAATCCATAATAAACCTAATGAATTCGTCCGAGTCTTTTGAACATCGTATTAGAAGTTAGGACATCTTAAGACACTATATGACATAATAGCACGTTGAAAAGCACGTAAGTATGACGGAGGACCCCTTAAAGCTCCAAACAACACATTACAACACCGTACGAAACCATAAAACTCCATAATAAACCTAATGAAATTGTCCAGGTCCTTTCAAGATCATACGATAACATCAGGACTTGTTACGACACTGTATGCGACATTAGCAACATGAAAAGCAATTTATAATAATGTAAGACACGTTACAACTTCTAAGAACACCTTAAATCACCATTCGAAAGATTAAAACTCCATAATAAACCTAATGAATTCCTCCGAGTCATTTAATCATCGTACGACAACCTAGAATATCTTACGACTCTGTATGCCACATTAGCACCTTGAAAAGCATGTTACTATAATGTAGGATACCTCACAACTCGTAACAACACCTTACAATACCGTAAGTAAACATAAAATCCATAATAAACCTAATGAATTCGTCCGAGTCTTTTGAACATCGTATTAGAAGTTAGGACATCTTAAGACACTATATGACATATAAGCACGTTGAAAAGCACGTAAGTATGACGTAGGACGCCTTAAAGCTACAAACAACACATTACTACAACATACGAAACCATAAAACTCCATAATAAACCTAATGAAATTGTCCAAGTCCTTTCAAGATCGTACGATAACATCAGGACTTGTTACGACACTGTATGCGACATTAGCAACATGAAAAGCAATTTATAATAATGTTGGACACATTACAACTTCTAAGAACACCTTACATCACCGTTCGAAATATTAAAACTCCATAATAAACCTATTGAATTCCTCTGAGTCATTTAATCATTGTATAACAACTTAGAATATCTTACGACTCTGTATGCCACATTAGCACCTTGAAAAGCATGTTACTATAATGTAGGATACCTCACAACTCGTAACAACACCTTACAATACCGTAAGTAAACATAAAATCCATAATAAACCTAATGAATTCGTCCGAGTCTTTTGAACATCGTATTAGAAGTTAGGACATCTTAAGACACTATATGACATATTAGCACGTTGAAAAGCACGTAAGTATGACGTAGGACGCCTTAAAGCTACAAACAACACATTACTACAACATACGAAACCATAAAACTCCATAATAAACCTAATGAAATTGTCCAAGTCCTTTCAAGATCGTACGATAACATCAGGACTTGTTACGACACTGTATGCGACATTAGCAACATGAAAAGCAATTTATAATAATGTTGGACACATTACAACTTCTAAGAACACCTTACATCACCGTTCGAAAGATTAAAACTCCATAATAAACCTATTGAATTCCTCTGAGTCATTTAATCATTGTATAACAACTTAGAATATCTTACGACTCTGTATGCCACATTAGCACCTTGAAAAGCATGTTACTATAATGTAGGATACCTCACAACTCGTAACAACACCTTACAATACCGTAAGTAAACATAAAAACCATAATAAACCTAATGAATTCGTCCGAGTCTTTTGAACACCGTATTACAAGTTAGGACATCTTAAGACACTATATGACATATTAGCACGTTGAAATGCACGTAAGTATGACGGAGGACGCCTTAAAGCTCCAAACAACACATTACAACACCGTACGAAACAATAAAACTCCATAATAAACCTAATGAATTCCTCCGAGTCATTTAATCATCGTACGACAACCTAGAATATCTTACGACTCTGTATGCCACATTAGCACCTTGAAAAGCATGTTACTATAATGTAGGATACCTCACAACTCGTAACAACACCTTACAATACCGTAAGTAAACATAAAATCCATAATAAACCTAATGAATTCGTCCGAGTCTTTTGAACATCGTATTAGAAGTTAGGACATCTTAAGACACTATATGACATAATAGCGCGTTGAAAAGCACGTAAGTATGACGGAGGACGCCTTAAAGCTCCAAACAACACATTACAACACCGTACGAAACCAAAAAACTCCATAATAAACCTAATGAAATTGTCCAGGTCCTTTCAAGATCATACGATAACATCAGGACTTGTTACGACACTGTATGCGACATTAGCAACATGAAAAGCAATTTATAATAATGTAAGACACGTTACAACTTCTAAGAACACCTTACATCACCATTCGAAAGATTAAAACTCCATAATAAACCTAATGAATTCCTCCGTGTCATTTAATCATCGTACGACAACTTAGAATATCTTACGACTCTGTATGCCACATTAGCACCTTGAAAAGCATGTTACTATAATGTAGGATACCTCACAACTCGTAACAACACCTTACAATACCGTAAGTAAACATAAAATCCATAATAAACCTAATGAATTCGTCCGAGTCTTTTAAACATCGTATTACAAGTTAGGACATCTTAAGACACTATATGACATATTAGCATGTTGAAAAGCACGTAAGTATGACGTAGGACGCCTTAAAGCTACAAACAACACATTACTACACCGTACGAAACCATAAAACTCCATAATAAACCTAATGAAATTGTCCAAGTCCTTTCAAGATCGTACGATAACATCAGGACTTGTTACGACACTGTATGCGACATTAGCAACATGAAAAGCAATTTATAATAATGTTGGACACATTACAACTTCTAAGAACACCTTACATCACCGTTCGAAAGATTAAAACTCCATAATAAACCTATTGAATTCCTCAGAGTCATTTAATCATTGTATAACAACTTAGAATATCTTACGACTCTGTATGCCACATTAGCACCTTGAAAAGCATGTTACTATAATGTAGGATACCTCACAACTCGTAACAACACCTTACAATACCGTAAGTAAACATAAAATCCATAATAAACCTAATGAATTCGTCCGAGTCTTTTGAACACCGTATTACAAGTTAGGACATCTTAAGACACTATATGACATATTAGCACGTTGAAAAGCACGTAAGTATGACGGAGGACGCCTTAAAGCTCCAAACAACACATTACAACACCGTACGAAACCATAAAACTCCATAATAAACCTAATGAAATTGTCCAGGTCCTTTCAAGATCGTACGATAACATCAGGACTTGTTACGACACTATATGCGACATTAGCAACATGAAAAGCAATTTATAATAATGTAAGACGCGTTACAACTTCTAAGAACACCTTACATCACCATTCGAAAGATTAAAACTCCATAATAAACCTAATGAATTCCTCCGTGTCATTTAATCATCGTACGACAACTTAGAATATCTTACGACTCTGTATGCCACATTAGCACCTTGAAAAGCATGTTACTATGTTGGGGTTATTTGAAGATGTCACTTTCCAAATATAAGCGAGTGAAGATATCGAGCATCATCACGAGCAAGCTCGGGTGAAGACGTTAATAATTTGTATTTGTCTTAGAATATTTGTGTAATCGTTTTGTGCTTAATTGCACGTCTTTTAGGTTACTTTGTAAGGTGAATGGTATAGACTATAAATACCATCACCTAGGTCATTTGTTAGAGAGTTGCCTATTCTTGTTAGTCATATTCTCTTGTAACATCCATTGATCTAATACAATTCACCTATTCTAATTATCATCATCTTCATCATACTTTGCATTGATCTTCATGAACATTCAAGCATCAATACGTGATCAGTGAGATTCCGCATCACTGATTGCAAACAACATCACCAAACAATCTCAGATCTAGATCCAAGCTCGCTCCCTCCCGAACTATCAATTGGTATCAGAGCTGTTGGGTGATCTTTGATTGTTGTTGTTATTGATGGAATTTTAGCTACCATTAGCTTTGATTCATGTTTGTGTAAAGAACTTCAAAGTTTGAGATCAATTGGTGAAGATTTAATTGAGTTTTTGAAGAAATTGTTCAAGTTCGTCATATTCACTGCTCAAATTTGAGATCTGAAATTTTGTTGATGTTTTGAGAAATTGATGATTGAGATATGTTAGAAATCATAATCCTAAGCCTCGTTCATGATCAAACCATTCAGATTTGTTGATTTCAATCCATATTTTGTCATTTTTGTCAAAACCCACTTGTTGTGTTCTTCATCAAAAATCCAGATCTGAATGAGATTTAGCTTGATTCAAGGTAGGAAAACTTTGAAGGAGTGTTAGAAACATCATTCCTAAGCTAATACAAGCATTGAATTGAACAAAAACAACAAATATTGAAGAATTGATCTTGTGTTCATCACAATTTTGACTTTGAAAAGTCAATCTGATATGAAGATTTGAAGAATTGATTGATATTTGCCCAGAAACTTATCATAATCTGAAGAAGAATTGAAGAATTAAGTGATTGATTGAAGGAAATTTTCCTAAGTGTTGTTACAACAAAGGCTGACCCGTCTCTACAGTGCTTGACACGTCCAAATAGCGTCATTCACTGTTCAGCCGGGTAAAGAAGAAAAATCACTGTTCAGCCGGGTGAAGAACAAAATCACTGTTTAGCCGGGTGAAGAACAAAATCACTGTTAAGCCGGGTGAAGAACAAAATCACTGTTTAGCCGGGTGAAGTACTGTTTCAGCCGGGTGAAGAACAAAATTACACTATTCAGCCGGGTGAAGGACTATTTAGCCGGGTGAAACACTGTTCTGCCGGGTGAAGCACTGTTCAGCCGTCCCAAGTTGTTTACCCGTCCCAACAGTGACCCGTATCTATAAAAAAAAAAAAAAAAAAAAAAAAAAAAAAAAAGAGAGAAGATATCAAAATTTCAAATTAGTCATTTTTAGCCACCATGACTTCCCAGAAAAATCATGAAAATGACTTTGAAAATTCAAGAAATTTGTCAACGGGCATGTTTACCGTGATCCGAGAAGAAAATAAAAGAGAAGATATCAATGAATTTATTACAGAATTCAATCACATGTTTGAAACAACTTACCTTCAAGTTGCCAAAGCTTGTGATCAAAAGAGAAGAGACTTTAATGAACACACAAAACTTGCTCTTGTGAGTGAAGCAAATTCTCATGATAATCAGGAAGATGAAGAAGAATATGATTGGAGTGAAAACAATGATGTTGTTTCCATTCAAGAGATTGAAAAGAAAGATAAAGAAATCAGCAACTTGTCAGAAACCATTGCAAAGCAAGATGAGACAATTGCTCAATTGAAATCAGAAATGGAGAAATTGATGTCTGAAAAGGAAATCAAGAAAGATGAGAACAGTTCTTATGTTGAAATGCCAATTGAAGTCAGAGAAAAGATGTGCACCAAAGAATGTTTTCAACAAGTTGAACACTACAGAATATACTCTTTCAAGATTTGTGATAAACTCAAGAAAGAAGAAACCATGCACAAGAATCTGAAAGAACAACATGAAATATCTGATCAAAGAATCACATCTCTTGAAGTTTCACTCAAGCAAAAAGAAAAAGAAGCAATGAACATCAGAAACGAAGCTGCAAAATCAAATGAACACTCATCTAGTGTGATCAAAGATTTGCAAGAAGAGATTCTGAAGTTGAAGAAATTGTCTGAGATGTTTAATTCAGAGAACAACATTCTGAAAACCAAACTGCAAGAAGAACAAGAGAAGCATGCAAGTCTACAAAAAGATCACCAATTGTGTGAAGATAGACTCAAATCTCTTACACAGAATGTTGATTCAATGCTTATCGAAAAGCATAATCTGAATGTACAACTCATGGAGCTTACTGACAAACTGAACAGATCACAATCTGATCTTGTGCTTATCAAAGAAGAAGCTGAAAAAACAAAGTCATCCGAACAAGAAAGAGAAGGATTAGTGCCAACCGGAATTGTTGGATCACTATCTTCTCAAGAAGAAGAAGAAAAGACACAAGAGTTTCAGTCGAAGAAGAAGAAGAAGGTTAGAAGAAAGAAGAGCAAAGCCAAGAAGAACAAGACAAAGGGCGCTTCATCTGATTCTACACCACAGACTCCTTCTACTTCAAAGTCTCAAGATTCCGAATCCCCGAGTGATTCAAACAGTGACGTATACTGTTTACTCTGTGACTCTGAAACTCATCATATCTCAGATTGTATTTACAGTCAAGGTGTCTTTCCTTTTGGGTCAAAAGGTGACAAGTTCAAGACTTCAGCACTTTCAAGAAAGATTCAACAAGATTCAGAGGTCAAAGCTTCTCAGAAACAACAATCTTCAACAGGAAAGACTTCTCAGAAGAAAGGAAAGAAGTCTCCCTTCAAGGCTCATCAGAAGTACTGCGAGATATGTGAGATGTACAATCACATGACATCAGAATGCTACTACAACAAGTACTGCATCAACTGTCAGATGTACAACCACGATACAATGGAATGTTACTACAACAAGTATTGTTCCTTCTGTGACATGGTCAATCACAACACATCCGAGTGCTACTACAAGCCGAGAAGGTCAGTCCAAAGAAGTTCATCATGTGCATACCCTTCCAGGTATTTTTCTAACTTTAAAAGATCTAATCATAGACATTCGTTTGATGAAAATCAACATGTCAATGATTCATGGACACCAAAGTTTGTGAAGAACAAAAAGGGAAATCATGATTTAAATGATAAAATGATTCCAATTGTGAATCAATCTTTGAATAAGAAATATAGTCAACAAAACCTGTTTTTAAATGAAATTCACAATTTGTTTGAAAATGACTATAATTACTCTTTTGACAAACAATCCATGAAAGAAGATGAAGGTACAAATTACATTGTATCATCAGAACCACCACCTGAAGGTATTCCTTGCACTTATGAGAATATCACTTATGTTGATGATTTTGGACGACCCAAAACCGAAATGGTTTGGGTCATTACCTCTAACTGATTTGTTAGTGTGTTAGGGACAGTTATGGAGGCCGGTCAAACAAAGAAAAGAAGACCGTGGCTGATCCCTTATCATGACAAGATACCGAATCTTGTTCATGATGTTTTCGATGCAACTGACATCAAATGGAGTTGGAAACAAAAAGGAATCATTGAAGGAATTTTTAAAACATTTTCAAAAATCAAACAATGATGGCAGTGCAAGAAACAACCGATGTTTCATTTCGTCTGTTTAGATTAAGTATATTGCATGCACTCTTCATACGTTGATAACATATCTGCCATTTTCTTTTCATTAAACTTTCAATTTTCCAAGAAATTTAAAAGTTTAGGGGGAGAAATCATTATTAAAAAAAAAAAAATGTTAAAATCAGAAAAATCCAAAAATATGTTGAATCTACTTGCACGTACATGAGAAATGATAGATACACTAGAGTTATTCGACACATCATTTTAAAACAATAAAGACTGAAGCGTGAAAATTGATGTGCGAGACAGCTCAGACAATTATACTAAACAAGTATATTCTTTGATGATTTAACTAAATTCTAATGAGTTTTTGTGGTTGAAACATCTTAGTGCATGTGAAATGTTTATACAAATCAAATAGATATCTCGTGAAGCATCCAATTTACATCGGGTAACGATGCAATCTATTCAGTGTGATGAACCGCATCGTGAGCTTCTTTGTTGTGGTATCCACAGACCTGAAGTCTCACACGAAGTCTCTTTTGAGCTTCAAGATGCAGCAAAAGATTCCAAAATGGAACAAAAAGAGTCCCAAATGTGGACCGTCACCAAACAAATTCCAAAATGGAATTCAGAAGATTCCCAAGGGGAACAATAGGAAAAAGAAAAATTCCAAAAAGGAATTCAAAAGAAGTCCCAAAGTGGACCAAATCCAAATAGAACCCAAATTCCACACTGTTTATGATTGTAAGTGACCTGACGTGTTGAGTTGTTCTCAGGATATTTAGATGAGGTGTATAACTTTCTAATGTGCAAAGTATGGGTCACTCAAAACTTATTCCTAATCAACCTAATTGATCATCAAGAATAGAAAAAGTAAGTGTGTCACTTCGAGCTAATTGATTTGTTCAACAATTCATCACTCAATTACTTCACAATTCAAATGTCTATTCTCAAAACTGCAAAACATGTGTTGGATAAATTGCTGGTATGATCTCATTGCAGGTTAAAGATTCAGAATGTAAAGAGAAAATTCCAAAAATATCAAAAACATTGAAAAATTCAAAAACACCAAAAAGATTGTCATTTTAATATTTTTCTTTTGTGTTGGCAGTTTAACATGTGTTATTGATGTAGGAGTTGTTCATCAAGCAATATCTCATCCGATTGAGAACTTAATCTTTACATTGATGATAAATGCACATTATTGCCTGTGTTTTAATGTTTTTCTTTGAGTTGCAGGAACAGTTTCCATTGCAGAACAAGCTTCCACGCGACTTGAAGATGTTCCTGTTCAAGCCTGATTCCAGCCCAAAGATCTCCAAGTCAGTTTGTTGAGTGTTAAGAATCCTCCTCTTAATATCTCATACACAGATCCCGTTAACCTCGAAAGAAAAAGTTGAGGGGGAGTATTCTAAGTCAAAGAAGTCTTCTCATTCTACTTCAACCGTTGAAGAAGATCCCGTTGCTGATATATAGATTCACCGGAATCTACTCTCTGCTTATTTCTTTCCATAGCCTCTGATGTTACTCAAAAGGGAGAGAAGGATGCAGATTGCTTGTTGAAAGACAGAGTTTTGGCAGCATCATCTTAGGGGGAGTACTGTTGGGTCCTCTTGAAGATAATGCATACCAAAAATTTAAGTTGCTCTCTATACTCGCCACATGAAGATTTAAGCTGATATGTCAGATTTGTAAAGTGTCATCTTAGGGGGAGTACTGTTGGGGTTATTTGAAGATGTCACTTTCCAAATATAAGCGAGTGAAGATATCGAGCATCATCACGAGCAAGCTCGGGTGAAGACGTTAATAATTTGTATTTGTCTTAGAATATTTGTGTAATCGTTTTGTGCTTAATTGCACGTCTTTTAGGTTACTTTGTAAGGTGAATGGTATAGACTATAAATACCATCACCTAGGTCATTTGTTAGAGAGTTGCCTATTCTTGTTAGTCATATTCTCTTGTAACATCCATTGATCTAATACAATTCACCTATTCTAATTATCATCATCTTCATCATACTTTGCATTGATCTTCATGAACATTCAAGCATCAATACGTGATCAGTGAGATTCCGCATCACTGATTGCAAACAACATCACCAAACAATCTCAGATCTAGATCCAAGCTCGCTCCCTCCCGAACTATCATACTATAATGTAGGATACCTCACAACTCGTAACAACACCTTACAATACCGTAAGTAAACATAAAATCCATAATAAACCTAATGAATTCGTCCGAGTCTTTTAAACTTCGTATTACAAGTTAGGACATCTTAAGACACTATATGACATATTAGCACGTTGAAAAGCACGTAAGTATGACGTAGGACGCCTTAAAGCTACAAACAACACATTACTACACCGTACGAAACCATAAAACTCCATAATAAACCTAATGAAATTGTCCAAGTCCTTTCAAGATCGTACGATAACATCAGAACTTGTTACGACACTGTATGCGACATTAGCAACATGAAAAGAATTTATAATAAAGTAGGACGCGTTACAACTTCTAAGAACACCTTACATCACCGTTCGAAAGATTAAAACTCCATAATAAACCTAATGAATTCCTCCGAGTCATTTAATCATCGTACGACAACCTAGAATATCTTACGACTCTGTATGCCATATTAGCACCTTGAAAAGCATGTTACTATAATGTAGGATACCTCACAACTCGTAACAACACCTTACAATACCGTAAGTAAACATAAAATCCATAATAAACCTAATGAATTCGTCCGAGTCTTTTGAACATCGTATTAGAAGTTAGGACATCTTAAGACACTATATGACATATTAGCACGTTGAAAAGCACGTAAGTATGACGTAGGACGCCTTAAAGCTACAAACAACACATTACTACACCATACGAAACCATAAAACTCCATAATAAACCTAATGAAATTGTCCAAGTCCTTTCAAGATCGTACGATAACATCAGGACTTGTTACGACACTGTATGCGACATTAGCAACATGAAAAGCAATTTATAATAATGTTGGACACGTTACAACTTCTAAGAACACCTTACATCACCGTTCGAAAGATTAAAACTCCATAATAAACCTATTGAATTCCTCTGAGTCATTTAATCATTGTATGACAACTTAGAATATCTTACGACTCTGTATGCCACATTAGCACCTTGAAAAGCATGTTACTATAATGTAGGATACCTCACAACTCGTAACAACACCTTACAATACCGTAAGTAAACATAAAATCCATAATAAACCTAATGAATTCGTCCGAGTCTTTTGAACATCGTATTACAAGTTAGGACATCTTAAGACACTATATGACATATTAGCACGTTGAAAAGCACGTAAGTATGACGGAGGACGCCTTAAAGGTCCAAACAACACATTACAACACCGTAAGAAACCATAAAACTCCATAATAAACCTAATGAAATTGTCCAGGTCCTTTCAAGATCGTACGATAACATCAGGACTTGTTACGACACTGTATGCGACATTAGCAACATGAAAAGCAATTTATAATAATGTAGGACGCGTTACAACTTCTAAGAACACCTTACATCACCATTCGAAAGATTAAAACTCCATAATAAACCTAATGAATTCCTTCGTGTCATTTAATCATCGTACGACAACTTAGAATATCTTACGACTCTGTATGCCACATTAGCACCTTGAAAAGCATGTTACTATAATGTAGGATACCTCACAACTCGTAACAACACCTTACAATACCGTAAGTAAACATAAAATCCATAATAAACCTAATGAATTCGTCCGAGTCTTTTGAACATCGTATTACAAGTTAGGACATCTTAAGACACTATATGACATATTAGCACGTTGAAAAGCACGTAAGTATGACGGAGGACGCCTTAAAGCTCCAAACAACACATTACAACACCGTACAAACCATAAAACTCCATAATAAACCTAATGAAATTGTCCAGATCCTTTCAAGATCGTACGATAACATCAAGACTTGTTACGACACAGTATGCGACATTAGCAACATGAAAAGCAATTTATAATAATGTAGGACGCGTTACAACTTCTAAGAACACCTTACATCACCGTTCGAAAGATTAAAACTCCATAATAAACCTAACGAATTCCTCCGTGTCATTTAATCATCGTACGACAACTTAGAATATCTTACGACTCTGTATGCCACATTAGCACCTTGAAAAGCATGTTACTATAATGTAGGATACCTCACAACTCGTAACAACACCTTACAATACCGTAAGTAAACAAAAAATCCATAATAAACCTAATGAATTCGTCCGAGTCTTTTGAACATCGTATTACAAGTTAGGACATCTTAAGACACTATATGACATATTAGCACGTTGAAAAGCACGTAAGTATGACGGAGGACGCCTTAAAGCTCCAAACAACACATTACAACACCGTACAAACCATAAAACTCCATAATAAACCTAATGAAATTGTCCAGGTCCTTTCAAGATCGTACGATAACATCAGGACTTGTTACGACACTGTATGCGACATTAGCAACATGAAAAGCAATTTATAATAATGTAGGACGCGTTACAACTTCTAAGAACACCTTACATCACCATTCGAAAGATTAAAACTCCATAATAAACCTAATGAATTCCTCCGTGTCATTTAATCATCGTACGACAACTTATAATATCTTACCACTCTGTATGCCACATTAGCACCTTGAAAAGCATGTTACTATAATGTAGGATACCTCACAACTCGTAACAACACCTTACAATACCGTAAGTAAACATAAAATCCATAATAAACCTAATGAATTCGTCCGAGTCTTTTGAACATCGTATTACAAGTTAGGACATCTTAAGACACTATATGACATATTAGCACGTTGAAAAGCACGTAAATATGACGGAGGACGCCTTAAAGCTCCATACAACACATTACAACACCGTACGAAACCATAAAACTCTATAATAAACCTAATGAAATTGTCCAGGTCCTTTCAAGATCGTACGATAACATCAGGACTTGTTACGACACTGTATGCGACATTAGAAACATGAAAAGCAATTTATAATAATGTAGGACGCGTTACAACTTCTAAGAACACCTTACATCACCATTCGAAAGATTAAAACCCCATAATAAACCTAATGAATTCCTCCGTGTCATTTAATCATCGTACGACAACTTAGAATATCTTACGACTCTGTATGCCACATTAGCACCTTGAAAAGCATGTTACTATAATGTAGGATACCTCACAACTCGTAACAACACCTTACAATACCGTAAGTAAACATAAAATCCATAATAAACCTAATGAATTCGTCCGAGTCTTTTGAACATCGTATTACAAGTTAGGACATCTTAAGACACTATATGACATATTAGCACGTTGAAAAGCACGTAAATATGACGGAGGACGCCTTAAAGCTCCATACAACACATTACAACACCGTACGAAACCATAAAACTCCATAATAAACCTAATGAAATTGTCCAGGTCCTTTCAAGATCGTACGATAACATCAGGACTTGTTACGACACTGTATGCGACATTAGAAACATGAAAAGCAATTTATAATAATGTAGGACGCGTTACAACTTCTAAGAACACCTTACATCACCATTCGAAAGATTAAAACCCCATAATAAACCTAATGAATTCCTCCGTGTCATTTAATCATCGTACGACAACTTAGAATATCTTACGACTCTGTATGCCACATTAGCACCTTGAAAAGCATGTTACTATAATGTAGGATACCTCACAACTCGTAACAACACCTTACAATACCGTAAGTAAACATAAAATCCATAATAAACCTAATGAATTCGTCCGAGTCTTTTGAACATCGTATTACAAGTTAGGACATCTTAAGACACTATATGACATATTAGCACGTTGAAAAGCACGTAAGTATGACGGAGGACGCCTTAAAGGTCCAAACAACACATTACAACACCGTAAGAAACCACAAAACTCCATAATAAACCTAATGAAATTGTCCAGGTCCTTTCAAGATCGTACGATAACATCAGGACTTGTTACGACACTGTATGCGACATTAGCAACATGAAAAGCAATTTATAATAATGTAGGACGCGTTACAACTTCTAAGAACACCTTACATCACCATTCGAAAGATTAAAACTCCATAATAAACCTAATGAATTCCTTCGTGTCATTTAATCATCGTACGACAACTTGGAATATCTTACGACTCTGTATGCCACATTAGCACCTTGAAAAGCATGTTACTATAATGTAGGATACCTCACAACTCGTAACAACACCTTACAATACCGTAAGTAAACATAAAATCCATAATAAACCTAATGAATTCGTCCGAGTCTTTTGAACATCGTATTACAAGTTAGGACATCTTAAGACACTATATGACATATTAGCACGTTGAAAAGCACGTAAGTATGACGGAGGACGCCTTAAAGCTCCAAACAACACATTACAACACCGTACAAACCATAAAACTCCATAATAAACCTAATGAAATTGTCCAGATCCTTTCAAGATCGTACGATAACATCAGGACTTGTTACGACACAGTATGCGACATTAGCAACATGAAAAGCAATTTATAATAATGTAGGACGCGTTACAACTTCTAAGAACACCTTACATCACCGTTCGAAAGATTAAAACTCCATAATAAACCTAATGAATTCCTCCGTGTCATTTAATCATCGTACGACAACTTAGAATATCTTACGACTCTGTATGCCACATTAGCACCTTGAAAAGCATGTTACTATAATGTAGGATACCTCACAACTCGTAACAACACCTTACAATACCGTAAGTAAACATAAAATCCATAATAAACCTAATGAATTCGTCCGAGTCTTTTGAACATCGTATTACAAGTTAGGACATCTTAAGACACTATATGACATATTAGCACGTTGAAAAGCACGTAAATATGACGGAGGACGCCTTAAAGCTCCATACAACACATTACAACACCGTACGAAACCATAAAACTCCATAATAAACCTAATGAAATTGTCCAGGTCCTTTCAAGATCGTACGATAACATCAGGACTTGTTACGACACTGTATGCGACATTAGAAACATGAAAAGCAATTTATAATAATGTAGGACGCGTTACAACTTCTAAGAACACCTTACATCACCATTCGAAAGATTAAAACCCCATAATAAACCTAATGAATTCCTCCGTGTCATTTAATCATCGTACGACAACTTAGAATATCTTACGACTCTGTATGCCACATTAGCACCTTGAAAAGCATGTTACTATAATGTAGGATACCTCACAACTCGTAACAACACCTTACAATACCGTAAGTAAACATAAAATCCATAATAAACCTAATGAATTCGTCCGAGTCTTTTGAACATCGTATTACAAGTTAGGACATCTTAAGACACTATATGACATATTAGCACGTTGAAAAGCACGTAAGTATGACGGAGGACGCCTTAAAGGTCCAAACAACACATTACAACACCGTAAGAAACCATAAAACTCCATAATAAACCTAATGAAATTGTCCAGGTCCTTTCAAGATCGTACGATAACATCAGGACTTGTTACGACACTGTATGCGACATTAGCAACATGAAAAGCAATTTATAATAATGTAGGACGCGTTACAACTTCTAAGAACACCTTACATCACCATTCGAAAGATTAAAACTCCATAATAAACCTAATGAATTCCTTCGTGTCATTTAATCATCGTACGACAACTTAGAATATCTTACGACTCTGTATGCCACATTAGCACCTTGAAAAGCATGTTACTATAATGTAGGATACCTCACAACTCGTAACAACACCTTACAATACCGTAAGTAAACATAAAATCCATAATAAACCTAATGAATTCGTCCGAGTCTTTTGAACATCGTATTACAAGTTAGGACATCTTAAGACACTATATGACATATTAGCACGTTGAAAAGCACGTAAGTATGACGGAGGACGCCTTAAAGCTCCAAACAACACATTACAACACCGTACAAACCATAAAACTCCATAATAAACCTAATGAAATTGTCCAGATCCTTTCAAGATCGTACGATAACATCAGGACTTGTTACGACACAGTATGCGACATTAGCAACATGAAAAGCAATTTATAATAATGTAGGACGCGTTACAACTTCTAAGAACACCTTACATCACCGTTCGAAAGATTAAAACTCCATAATAAACCTAATGAATTCCTCCGTGTCATTTAATCATCATACGACAACTTAGAATATCTTACGACTCTGTATGCCACATTAGCACCTTGAAAAGCATGTTACTATAATGTAGGATACCTCACAACTCGTAACAACACCTTACAATACCGTAAGTAAACAAAAAATCCATAATAAACCTAATGAATTCGTCCGAGTCTTTTGAACATCGTATTACAAGTTAGGACATCTTAAGACACTATATGACATATTAGCACGTTGAAAAGCACGTAAATATGACGGAGGACGCCTTAAAGCTCCATACAACACATTACAACACCGTACGAAACCATAAAACTCCATAATAAACCTAATGAAATTGTCCAGGTCCTTTCAAGATCGTACGATAACATCAGGACTTGTTACGACACTGTATGCGACATTAGAAACATGAAAAGCAATTTATAATAATGTAGGACGCGTTACAACTTCTAAGAACACCTTACATCACCATTCGAAAGATTAAAACCCCATAATAAACCTAATGAATTCCTCCGTGTCATTTAATCATCGTACGACAACTTAGAATATCTTACGACTCTGTATGCCACATTAGCACCTTGAAAAGCATGTTACTATAATGTAGGATACCTCACAACTCGTAACAACACCTTACAATACCGTAAGTAAACATAAAATCCATAATAAACCTAATGAAATCGTCCGAGTCTTTTGAACATCGTATTACAAGTTAGGACATCTTAAGACACTATATGACATATTAGCACGTTGAAAAGCACGTAAGTATGACGGAGGACGCCTTAAAGGTCCAAACAACACATTACAACACCGTAAGAAACCATAAAACTCCATAATAAACCTAATGAAATTGTCCAGGTCCTTTCAAGATCGTACGATAACATCAGGACTTGTTACGACACTGTATGCGACATTAGCAACATGAAAAGCAATTTATAATAATGTAGGACGCGTTACAACTTCTAAGAACACCTTACATCACCATTCGAAAGATTAAAACTCCATAATAAACCTAATGAATTCCTTCGTGTCATTTAATCATCGTACGACAACTTAGAATATCTTACGACTCTGTATGCCACATTAGCACCTTGAAAAGCATGTTACTATAATGTAGGATACCTCACAACTCGTAACAACACCTTACAATACCGTAAGTAAACATAAAATCCATAATAAACCTAATGAATTCGTCCGAGTCTTTTGAACATCGTATTACAAGTTAGGACATCTTAAGACACTATATGACATATTAGCACGTTGAAAAGCACGTAAGTATGACGGAGGACGCCTTAAAGCTCCAAACAACACATTACAACACCGTACAAACCATAAAACTCCATAATAAACCTAATGAAATTGTCCAGATCCTTTCAAGATCGTACGATAACATCAGGACTTGTTACGACACAGTATGCGACATTAGCAACATGAAAAGCAATTTATAATAATGTAGGACGCGTTACAACTTCTAAGAACACCTTACATCACCGTTCGAAAGATTAAAACTCCATAATAAACCTAATGAATTCCTCCGTGTCATTTAATCATCGTACGACAACTTAGAATATCTTACGACTCTGTATGCCACATTAGCACCTTGAAAAGCATGTTACTATAATGTAGGATACCTCACAACTCGTAACAACACCTTACAATACCGTAAGTAAACAAAAAATCCATAATAAACCTAATGAATTCGTCCGAGTCTTTTGAACATCGTATTACACGTTAGGACATCTTAAGACACTATATGACATATTAGCACGTTGAAAAGCACGTAAGTATGACGGAGGACGCCTTAAAGCTCCAAACAACACATTACAACACCATACGAAACCATAAAACTCCATAATAAACCTAATGAATTTGTCCAAGTCCTTTCAAGATCGTACGATAACATCAGGACTTGTTACGACACTGTATGCGACATTAGCAACATGAAAAGCAATTTATAATAATGTTGGACACATTACAACTTCTAAGAACACCTTACATCACCGTTCGAAAGATTAAAACTCCATAATAAACCTATTGAATTCCTCTGAGTCATTTAATCATTGTTTAACAACTTAGAATATCTTACGACTCTGTATGCCACATTAGCACCTTGAAAAGCATGTTACTATAATGTAGGATACCTCACAACTCGTAACAACACCTTACAATACCGTAAGTAAACATAAAATCCATAATAAACCTAATGAATTCGTCCGAGTCTTTTGAACATCGTATTACAAGTTAGGACATCTTAAGACACTATATGACATATTAGCACGTTGAAAAGCACGTAAGTATGACGGAGGACTCCTTAAAGCTCCAAACAACACATTACAACACCGTAAGAAACCATAAAACTCCATAATAAACCTAATGAAATTGTCCAGGTCCTTTCAAGATCGTACGATAACATCAGGACTTGTTACGACACTGTATGCGACATTAGCAACATGAAAAGCAATTTATAATAATGTAGGACGCGTTACAACTTCTAAGAACACCTTACATCACCATTCGAAAGATTAAAACTCCATAATAAACCTAATGAATTCCTTCGTGTCATTTAATCATCGTACGACAACTTAGAATATTTTACGACTCTGTATGCCACATTAGCACCTTGAAAAGCATGTTACTATAATGTACGATACTCACAACTCGTAACAACACCTTACAATCCCGTAAGTAAACATAAAATCCATAATAAACCTAATGAATTCGTCCGAGTCTTTTGAACATCGTATTACAAGTTAGGACATCTTAAGACACTATATGACATATTAGCACGTTGAAAAGCACGTAAGTATGACGGAGGACGCCTTAAAGCTCCAAACAACACATTACAACACCGTACGAAACCATAAAACTCCATAATAAACCTAATGAAATTGTCCAGGTCCTTTCAAGATCGTACGATAACATCAGGACTTGTTACGACACTGTATGCGACATTAGCAACATGAAAAGCAATTTATAATAATGTAGGACGCGTTACAACTTCTAAGAACACTTTACATCACCATTCGGAAGATTAAAACTCCATAATAAACCTAATGAATTCCTCCGTGTCATTTAATCATCGTACGATAACTTAGAATATCTTACGACTCTGTATGCCACATTAGCACCTTGAAAAGCATGTTACTATAATGTAGGATACCTCACAACTCGTAACAACACCTTACAATACCGTAAGTAAACATAAATTCCATAATAAACCTAATGAATTCGTCCGAGTCTTTTGAACATCGTATTACAAGTTAGGACATCTTAAGACACTATATGACATATTAGCACGTTGAAAAGCACGTAAGTATGACGGAGGACGCCTTAAAGCTCCAAACAACACCTTACAACACCGTACGAAACCATAAAACTCCATAATAAACCTAATAAAATTGTCCAGGTCCTTTCAAGATCGTACGATAACATCAGGACTTGTTACGACACTGTATGCGACATTAGCAACATGAAAAGCAATTTATAATAATGTAGGACGCGTTACAACTTCTAAGAACACCTTACATCACCGTTCGAAAGATTAAAACTCCTTAATAAACCTAATGAATTCCTCCGAGTCATTTAATCATCGTACGAAAACTTAGAATATCTTACGACTCTGTATGCCACATTAGCACCTTGAAAAGCATGTTACTATAATGTACGATACTCACAACTCGTAACAACACCTTACAATCCCGTAAGTAAACATAAAATCCATAATAAACCTAATGAATTCGTCCGAGTCTTTTGAACATCGTATTACAAGTTAGGACATCTTTAGACTCTATATGACATATTAGCACGTTGAAAAGCACGTAAGTATGATGACTTAAAGCTGCAAACAACACCTTACAACACCGTACGAAACCATAAAACTCCATAATAAACCTAATGAAATTGTCCAGGTCCTTTCAAGATCGTACGATAACATCAGGACTTGTTACGACACTGTATGCGACATTAGCAACATGAAAAGCAATTTATAATAATGTAGGACGCGTTACAACTTCTAAGAACACCTTACATCACCGTTCGAAAGATTAAAACTCCATAATAAACCTAATGAATTCCTCTGAGTCATTTAATCATCGTACGACAACTTTGAATATCTTAGGACTCTGTATGCCACATTAGCACCTTGAAAAGCATGTTACTATAATGTACGATACTCACAACTCGTAACAACACCTTACAATCCCGTAAGTAAACATAAAATCCATAATAAACCTAATAAATTCGTCCGAGTCTTTTGAACATCGTATTACAAGTTAGGACATCTTTAGACTCTATATGACATATTAGCACGTTGAAAAGCACGTAAGTATGATGCCTTAAAGCTGCAAACAACACCTTACAACACCGTACGAAACCATAAAACTCCATAATAAACCTAATGAAATTGTCCAGGTCCTTTCAAGATCGTACGATAACATCAGGACTTGTTACGACACTGTATGCGACATTAGCAACATGAAAAGCAATTTATAATAATGTAGGACGCGTTACAACTTCTAAGAACACCTTACATCACCGTTCGAAAGATTAAAACTCCATAATAAACCTAATGAATTCCTCTGAGTCATTTAATCATCGTACGACAACTTTGAATATCTTAGGACTCTGTATGCCACATTAGCACCTTGAAAAGCATGTTACTATAATGTACGATACTCACAACTCGTAACAACACCTTACAATCCCGTAAGTAAACATAAAATCCATAATAAACCTAATGAATTCGTCCGAGTCTTTTGAACATCGTATTACAAGTTAGGACATCTTTAGACTCTATATGACATATTAGCACGTTGAAAAGCACGTAAGTATGATGCCTTAAAGCTGCAAACAACACCTTACAACACCGTACGAAACCATAAAACTCCATAATAAACCTAATGAAATTGTCCAGGTCCTTTCAAGATCGTACGATAACATCAGGACTTGTTACGACACTGTATGCGACATTAGCAACATGAAAAGCAATTTATAATAATGTAGGACGCGTTACAACTTCTAAGAACACCTTACATCACCGTTCGAAAGATTAAAACTCCATAATAAACCTAATGAATTCCTCTGAGTCATTTAATCATTGTATGACAACTTTGAATATCTTAGGACTCTGTATGCCACATTAGCACCTTGAAAAGCATGTTACTATAATGTAGGATACCTCACAACTCGTAACAACACCTTACAATACCGTAAGTAAACATAAAATCCATAATAAACCTAATGAATTCGTCCGAGTCTTTTGAACATCGTATTAGAAGTTAGGACATCTTAAGACACTATATGACATATTAGCACGTTGAAAAGCACGTAAGTATGACGTAGGACGCCTTAAAGCTCCAAACAACACATTACAACACCGTACGAAACCATAAAACTCCATAATAAACCTAATGAAATTGTCCAGGTCCTTTCAAGATCGTACGATAACATCAGGACTTGTTACGACACTGTATGCGACATTAGCAACATGAAAAGCAATTTATAATAATGTAAGACACGTTACAACTTCTAAGAACACCTTACATCACCATTCGAAAGATTAAAACTCCATAATAAACCTAATGAATTCCTCCGTGTCATTTAATCATCGTACGACAACTTAGAATATCTTAGGACTCTGTATGCCACATTAGCACCTTGAAAAGCATGTTACTATAATGTAGGATACTTCACAACTCGTAACAACACCTTACAATACCGTAAGTAAACATAAAATCCATAATAAACCTAATGAATTCGTCCGAGTCTTTTAAACATCATATTACAAGTTAGGACATCTTAAGACACTATATGACATATTAGCACGTTGAAAAGCACGTAAGTATGACGGAGGACGCCTTAAAGCTCCAAACAACACCTTACAACACCGTACGAAACCATAAAACTCCATAATAAACCTAATAAAATTGTCCAGGTCCTTTCAAGATCGTACGATAACATCAGGACTTGTTACGACACTGTATGCGACATTAGCAACATGAAAAGCAATTTATAATAATGTAGGACGCGTTACAACTTCTAAGAACACCTTACATCACCGTTCGAAAGATTAAAACTCCTTAATAAACCTAATGAATTCCTCCGAGTCATTTAATCATCGTACGACAACTTAGAATATCTTAGGACTCTGTATGCCACATTAGCACCTTGAAAAGCATGTTACTATAATGTAGGATACTTCACAACTCGTAACAACACCTTACAATACCGTAAGTAAACATAAAATCCATAATAAACCTAATGAATTCGTCCGAGTCTTTTAAACATCGTATTACAAGTTAGGACATCTTAAGACACTATATGACATATTAGCACGTTGAAAAGCACGTAAGTATGACGGAGGACGCCTTAAAGCTCCAAACAACACCTTACAACACCGTACGAAACCATAAAACTCCATAATAAACCTAATAAAATTGTCCAGGTCCTTTCAAGATCGTACGATAACATCAGGACTTGTTACGACACTGTATGCGACATTAGCAACATGAAAAGCAATTTATAATAATGTAGGACGCGTTACAACTTCTAAGAACACCTTACATCACCGTTCGAAAGATTAAAACTCCATAATAAACCTAATGAATTCCTCTGAGTCATTTAATCATTGTATGACAACTTTGAATATCTTAGGACTCTGTATGCCACATTAGCACCTTGAAAAGCATGTTACTATAATGTAGGATACCTCACAACTCGTAACAACACCTTACAATACCGTAAGTAAACATAAAATCCATAATAAACCTAATGAATTCGTCTGAGTCTTTTGAACATCGTATTACAAGTTAGGACATCTTAAGACACTATATGACATATTAGCACGTTGAAAAGCACGTAAGTATGACGGAGGTCTCCTTAAAGCTCCAAACAACACATTACAACACCATAAGAAACCATAAAACTCCATAATAAACCTAATGAAATTGTCCAGGTCCTTTCAAGATCGTACGATAACATCAGGACTTGTTACGACACTGTATGCGACATTAGCAACATGAAAAGCAATTTATAATAATGTAGGACGCGTTACAACTTCTAAGAACACCTTACATCACCATTCGAAAGATTAAAACTCCATAATAAACCTAATGAATTCCTTCGTGTCATTTAATCATCGTACGACAACTTAGAATATTTTACGACTCTGTATGCCACATTAGCACCTTGAAAAGCATGTTACTATAATGTACGATACTCACAACTCGTAACAACACCTTACAATCCCGTAAGTAAACATAAAATCCATAATAAACCTAATGAATTCGTCCGAGTCTTTTGAACATCGTATTACAAGTTAGGACATCTTAAGACACTATATGACATATTAGCACGTTGAAAAGCACGTAAGTATGACGGAGGACGCCTTAAAGCTCCAAACAACACATTACAACACCGTACGAAACCATAAAACTCCATAATAAACCTAATGAAATTGTCCAGGTCCTTTCAAGATCGTACGATACACTACAACAAAAATGGGTTTTTAGGACGTTTTGTGTGGGTCGCTTGTAAAATTCGGTTCTAAAAAACTATTTAATAGGACGAATGAACTCTTGGGGTCCTTTTATAATATACGCGACTAAACCGGTGTCCTAAAAAGCTATTTAATAGGATGGATGATTCTTTGGGGTCCTATTATCATATAACTTAATAAGACACTTAGAATGTAGCTCCTAATAAAGTAATTTATAAGACATTAAGTTGTTGGTGTTCTATTATGTGGTAATGTAATAGGACACCACATCAAAGGAGGTCCTATTATAACATTACTTAATATGACATTTGTTGTTGAGTCTTAAATGTTCAGTATTATAGGACCCTTTCTAGTTGAAGTCATATTAGAACATTAGTTAATGGGACACTTGACACTTGGATATTATAACTTTAATATTTATAGGACGCTTAATCAATGTGCTTTTATAATAACACATCTTAATAGGACACTTGATATTTGAGTCATAAAACATCAGTTTTGTAGGACGCTTATTTGCTAGGGTTTTAATATAACATAGCTTAATAGGACACTTGACAATTAGGTTTTATAACTTTAACCTTTATAAACGTTTATTCATTGTCGCGTTATTATAATACATCATGATAAAACACTTAGTATATATTCACCCCATAATATTTTCTGAAAGAAGAAAAAAGTTATTCTAAAAACTTTTAATATATAATAAAACTAGTTTTACCAGGTGTATGATCTTTATTTTATTTTTCCACTGAAGATGGTAAGTGAAAAAAACAAGATGAATCGGTCAAAGAAGAAGATGGTGCAAGTAACGGGTAAAAAAAGTTATGTTCGAGTCCGTGAAAAGCTAAAGGTAATTGTATGAGATAGAGCAATCATTTAAAAAATATGTCATTTAGTGACACCCAGTTTTAATAACATTTAATTTATTTGTCACTAATTTAGGTTTTTAGTGGCCCTTTCCGTATGCCACATTTTCCTGACATAGAATTTTATTAACTTAAGCTTTTATGTTAATAACTAGATGTAATTCCAGGACACGCGATGCACGGCTGAGTCTCGCGTATGTGACTTTGTCACACGCCTTGATAACAAAGTTTCACGTCTTATACGCACGTCACAACACATATTAAAAAACGAATATATATTTAACATAGAAGTCAAAATGATAACTAACTTAAAGTCGTACCGACTTTCATAACAAAGTTTTTCATGACTAATTTGGAAGCCATAAATAAATTTAAGCATTAGTACATTTTTTGTGTGCCATATTAACTCACTAGGTTTAATACCCGTGTGTTACACACGGGTTAAATAGTAATATTTATAAAGAAATTATAATCATTATATTTAACAATTTGTAAATATATATCATTTAAGGAGTTGGCTCTATCAACTTGCATGGTGAAAAAAATAGCTAAATTTTACCTGCCAAACTTCCTATTAAAGAAAAAAAATCCTTCCAAAAATTGCCTCCTAAAAGTTTGATTTATTAGATAGATATTTTTGTGGGCATTTAAAATAACTATGTCACTCAATGTTTCCCCCAAATTATTTTTCCTTCAAAAAGCTTAGGGCTTGTCACATATCGATTGTTCTGCGGAATCACCATCGTACCACACAACGGCATAACCATAAGCTGTTGTTCCCCCGACGAAACCCATCGCATTCGCCACCCGTACGCATCGCACAACCACATTTGCTCCATCTTGCTCAAGGATCTTCAAAATTTAGGTACGAATCCTAAATCTTTTAGTTGTAATATTTGTTATTGTATGTTAGATTTTAGGTTTTGTTGTTCGGCATAAGGGCTTGTTCGTTGCTTCTTACTATTTTTGTTGAGTTCAGGAGTCAATCGACCTCGTTTTTAGGATTAAATGCTTGTGGATGTGGAATGAAACAAGGGGAGAGAATTTTGATTCAATCTCAAAGGAAGGGAGCTTAAACCACAAATTCATTATTGAATCATTATATTTTCTGGCATTTTAATCTCTTTGAAAGCCTGGTAAGTGTGCCCTACTCATATATGTAATCATTTTAGTTCAACCGTGTGCTTTGTACCGACCTTCAGTCATTAAAGTCATGAATGTGTGTATTTATTTGTTTGCATATGTATTTACAAGCCAATTGTTGATATGCAAATGTGTTTTTGGTAGTTTTATTTGATTACTTGTGAAATCATAACTCTTTTCCATAACAGTCGGACGTAACATGCTTTCCCTGTCTGTTTACAACATAAATGGATTGCAAGGTTGAGACACAGTTAATGCATGTGTGCTCTTGTTATAAAGAGCTCATTTTTAAAAGAGATGTTATTAGTGGTGAAGAAAGTTTCACCATTGCCAATGTATGGAATGTTTACTCATTTTTAAAAACGCCGACTCCAATGTTTAATGGCAATAATATTGATTTGTTTGACAGTTTTTGTACATTTGAAGTCTCTGTTTGTGATCATCTGTGAGTTCAATATTTGAGTGACAATAGGTAATAATTTGTTAAATAGTATATGGATAGGTATGGTTATATTTTATAATGAAAGTTTATAGAGAATTGAGAAATAAGATACTGAGAAACCATATAATTGTTTACTCCTTACAGCTGATTTCAAAGCCTTTCTTCATCAAACTGATAAGCTAATCGTCGAAAAAATATGTGATTGCAATGTAGTAAGTTGATTCTATGGACAAGCCTTTTGGTAAGAGAATTATTTTGTCTCTACTCGTCCATTTTATCATTCTATTATCACTTTTGCTAGTTTAATATTTAGTTTAATAGTTTATTTAAACAGACATATTTTGGACAAGATCCAAGTCGATTGGAAATGTTTCATGCATGCTTCTCCAAACATAAAACTACAAAAATATGGAAGCTGCAAATGCAATTGTAAGTAATATGCTTATATATTCATATAAATATCTTTCCTATGTGTTCTGATGTTGTTAAAAATACATATCTTATTTTTGTTACTATATCTAATACAGGCATAGATGCAACAACTTAGTTTTAATCTTCCTGAGGGTTCGATCAATAAGCCTAGACCAGATGATAGTTTTTCTAAAGTAATGTGTAAAGATTGAAATAGTGATGCAGTCATGTATGGTCTAGGTGTTCGTGCTTCTGATGTTTGGGGTGTAATACCAAGTCATTTAGCAAGTCGTAGAGAAAATATTCAATTAAAGTCTAATGTGATGAACTTAATAGTACTGTGGAGCAGTTACGAGCCCAGGTATTGGAGTTGAAAGGGTCGAGTGATGGTTCTAGTGTTCAACCTCTTACATCATCACATTTCCCTATTGTAGCCAATGGACCTCCATGTTTACGGGTATTTTTCTATTATAATCTTTAGTGTTCTACCTTTTGTATGTTATCTTTTAAACTGCATCAGAAATTATGTTATAAACAATATGTATGTCACTATATTGCATAAAGTACATGCTTAAAATGATTTCATGAAGTACAATTGAAGCTTCATTTAATTTGTTTTAACTGTAGCAATATAGAATGAATGATAAACTTTATATGAAATTCAAGATCTATGAATGGTCTATATGTTGTGTGATGATAGTTTGATGAATTAATTGGAATTCGTTAAAAAGTCCTAGGTTGTATGAAAACCTATGTTTACATTATAGGAAACTTTTTATGAATGTTATCATGATCTATGTTTACATTATAGGAAACTTATTGGAAATAGTCTTGTTTTAGATTGGATGAATTATAGTTTTGAGGATTTGGAATGATTCTAGTATACTTGCATAGATGGATTATTGTATTTATTGAATTAAATCATGGTGACTAAAACTAGTTTTGGTTAATAACTAAAAGAGGTATTTTTTTTGTACATGAACTATAGCAATATCAACAGAAGCCTCATTTAATTTGTTATAACCGTAGCAATATAGAATGAATGATAACTTGATGCACTTCTGTTTGACGAATTATGAAAGGACCTGATCAGCTGATATGATTTGGAATCGAAAATTACATATGACTAGAGTTTGATAAATGTTTGTTGAACACTAAAATCTAGGTCGGAGATGAAGTTTTCCTTAAAAACATTCTAAACTCTACCGAGACGGTAGCAAGAGGATGGGTGAAGAGGTTCGACCCAAATGAGCTTGTTGGTAGTAAAGAGCTTGGACAAGAATGGTGTGAGGTAAACGTTCAAGTACCTATAAAAAAAGATGAAATTTGGTGAGACCATATGGGTTATTTTCCATTAATTCAAGATTGTGTTGGTGCATCAATCGCATGGCCTTGTCCATTCATCTTGGTATGTATTTGTAAAACATGTGATATGAACAATTTTAATAACATGGAACTTAACGCTTATACATGAGTGGTTTATTTGTAGGTTGTACGTGAGGAATGATGACGCATTACTTGATGACTTGGATTTTATGTTGATTGTTTCATTCATTGCTTTTAATTTCTTTGTTAAATGTTACAAGACTTTATGTTGGATAATATTTTAACTTATTTATGTTTAGTGGTTTTGTTATGAACAAGCATATTTAAAATATAATAAAGTTTTATTTCTTTCATTTGTTGATTTTATATACATAATAATTATCAGGGTTTTATATATTGATGGTCTATTTATTGATTGATTAAAACTATTATTTGGATCAATGTCCATAACCATATCGTAAAACTGTGCGCGTGTATGTTTAAGAAAATATTGTATCATATGACTTGTTAGGACTTTGAGTTTGTCATATTAAACCTGTTAGGAAATTATAAGAGTGTCATAATATGTTTTTAGGACGCTATTTGGGTTGATCATAGCTAGAATATATACGACCCTAAAATTAATTGGTTTCATAATCTTATTTGGGATATTAGGACCTTTTTCTTGGTACTAAAGTACATGTACTGTTACATTATAAGGGTCCTATAATTAATTTTTAAGGACGCTAATATGTGTATCATAAGATTAAAAGTAAGTATCACATATTATAACATTGTAAAAGCGTCCTTATATGTTTTTAATAGGACGTTTTTTAGGTAGTTCATAGACATACTATGCAACCATAAAATTGGTTTCATAATCTTATTTGAGATATTAGGACACTTTTTAAGTTTAGGACTTATTACGACCCCTTTACATGAAACGCTTTCACTATTGGTCCTATTAAATGAAAGGTCCTATAAAGTAGCATTATAGGACGCTTTTATGCGTACTAAAATCCCAGTTTTGTTGTAGTGATAACATCAGGACTTGTTACGACACTGTATGCGACATTAGCAACATGAAAAGCAATTTATAATAATGTAGGACGCGTTACAACTTCTAAGAACACTTTACATCACCATTCGGAAGATTAAAACTCCATAATAAACCTAATGAATTCCTCCGTGTCATTTAATCATCGTACGATAACTTAGAATATCTTACGACTCTGTATGCCACATTAGCACCTTGAAAAGCATGTTACTATAATGTAGGATACCTCACAACTCGTAACAACACCTTACAATACCGTAAGTAAACATAAATTCCATAATAAACCTAATGAATTCGTCCGAGTCTTTTGAACATCGTATTACAAGTTAGGACATCTTAAGACACTATATGACATATTAGCACGTTGAAAAGCACGTAAGTATGACGGAGGACGCCTTAAAGCTCCAAACAACACCTTACAACACCGTACGAAACCATAAAACTCCATAATAAACCTAATAAAATTGTCCAGGTCCTTTCAAGATCGTACGATAACATCAGGACTTGTTACGACACTGTATGCGACATTAGCAACATGAAAAGCAATTTATAATAATGTAGGACGCGTTACAACTTCTAAGAACACCTTACATCACCGTTCGAAAGATTAAAACTCCTTAATAAACCTAATGAATTCCTCCGAGTCATTTAATCATCGTACGACAACTTAGAATATCTTACGACTCTGTATGCCACATTAGCACCTTGAAAAGCATGTTACTATAATGTACGATACTCACAACTCGTAACAACACCTTACAATCCCGTAAGTAAACATAAAATCCATAATAAACCTAATGAATTCGTCCGAGTCTTTTGAACATCGTATTACAAGTTAGGACATCTTTAGACTCTATATGACATATTAGCACGTTGAAAAGCACGTAAGTATGATGCCTTAAAGCTGCAAACAACACCTTACAACACCGTACGAAACCATAAAACTCCATAATAAACCTAATGAAATTGTCCAGGTCCTTTCAAGATCGTACGATAACATCAGGACTTGTTACGACACTGTATGCGACATTAGCAACATGAAAAGCAATTTATAATAATGTAGGACGCGTTACAACTTCTAAGAACACCTTACATCACCGTTCGAAAGATTAAAACTCCATAATAAACCTAATGAATTCCTCTGAGTCATTTAATCATCGTACGACAACTTTGAATATCTTAGGACTCTGTATGCCACATTAGCACCTTGAAAAGCATGTTACTATAATGTACGATACTCACAACTCGTAACAACACCTTACAATCCCGTAAGTAAACATAAAATCCATAATAAACCTAATGAATTCGTCCGAGTCTTTTGAACATCGTATTACAAGTTAGGACATCTTTAGACTCTATATGACATATTAGCACGTTGAAAAGCACGTAAGTATGATGCCTTAAAGCTGCAAACAACACCTTACAACACCGTACGTAACCATAAAACTCCATAATAAACCTAATGAAATTGTCCAGGTCCTTTCAAGATCGTACGATAACATCAGGACTTGTTACGACACTGTATGCGACATTAGCAACATGAAAAGCAATTTATAATAATGTAGGACGCGTTACAACTTCTAAGAACACCTTACATCACCGTTCGAAAGATTAAAACTCCATAATAAACCTAATGAATTCCTCTGAGTCATTTAATCATTGTATGACAACTTTGAATATCTTAGGACTCTGTATGCCACATTAGCACCTTGAAAAGCATGTTACTATAATGTAGGATACCTCACAACTCGTAACAACACCTTATAATACCGTAAGTAAACATAAAATCCATAATAAACCTAATGAATTCGTCCGAGTCTTTTGAACATCGTATTACAAGTTAGGACATCTTAGGACACTATATGACATATTAGCACGTTGAAAAGCACGTAAGTATGACGGAGGACGCCTTAAAGCTCCAAACAACACATTACAACACCGTACGAAACCATAAAACTCCATAATAAACCTAATGAAATTGTCCAGGTCCTTTCAAGATCGTACGATAACGTCAGGACTTGTTACGACACTGTATGCGACATTAGCAACATGAAAAGCAATTTATAATAATGTAGGACGCGTTACAACTTCTAAGAACACCTTATATCACCATTCGAAAGATTAAAACTCCATAATAAACCTAATGAATTCCTCCGTGTCATTTAATCATCGTACGACAACTTAGAATATCTTACGACTCTGTATGCCACATTAGCACCTTGAACAGCATGTTACTATAATGTAGGATACCTCACAACTCGTAACAACACCTTACAATACCGTAAGTAAACATAAAATCCATAATAAACCTAATGAATTCGTCCGAGTCTTTTGAACATCGTATTACAAGTTAGGACATCTTAAGACACTATATGACATATTAGCACGTTGAAAAGCACGTAAGTATGACGGAGGACGCCTTAAAGCTCCAAACAACACCTTACAACACCGTACGAAACCATAAAACTCCATAATAAACCTAATAAAATTGTCCAGGTCCTTTCAAGATCGTACGATAACATCAGGACTTGTTACGACACTGTATGCGACATTAGCAACATGAAAAGCAATTTATAATAATGTAGGTCGCGTTACAACTTCTAAGAACACCTTACATCACCGTTCGAAAGATTAAAACTCCTTAATAAACCTAATGAATTCCTCCGAGTCATTTAATCATCGTACGACAACTTAGAATATCTTACGACTCTGTATGCCACATTAGCACCTTGAAAAGCATGTTACTATAATGTACGATACTCACAACTCGTAACAACACCTTACAATCCCGTAAGTAAACATAAAATCCATAATAAACCTAATGAATTCGTCCGAGTCTTTTGAACATCGTATTACAAATTAGGACATCTTTAGACTCTATATGACATATTAGCACGTTGAAAAGCACGTAAGTATGATGCCTTAAAGCTGCAAACAACACCTTACAACACCGTACGAAACCATAAAACTCCATAATAAACCTAATGAAATTGTCCAGGTCCTTTCAAGATCGTACGATAACATCAGGACTTGTTACGACACTGTATGCGACATTAGCAACATGAAAAGCAATTTATAATAATGTAGGACGCGTTACAACTTCTAAGAACACCTTACATCACCGTTCGAAAGATTAAAACTCCATAATAAACCTAATGAATTCCTCTGAGTCATTTAATCATTGTATGACAACTTTGAATATCTTAGGACTCTGTATGCCACATTAGCACCTTGAAAAGCATGTTACTATAATGTAGGATACCTCACAACTCGTAACAACACCTTACAATACCGTAAGTAAACATAAAATCCATAATAAACCTAATGAATTCGTCCGAGTCTTTTGAACATCGTATTAGAAGTTAGGACATCTTAAGACACTATATGACATATTAGCACGTTGAAAAGCACGTAAGTATGACGTAGGACGCCTTAAAGCTCCAAACAACACATTACAACACCGTACGAAACCATAAAACTCCATAATAAACCTAATGAAATTGTCCAGGTCCTTTCAAGATCGTACGATAACATCAGGACTTGTTACGACACTGTATGCGACATTAGCAACATGAAAAGCAATTTATAATAATGTAAGACACGTTACAACTTCTAAGAACACCTTACATCACCATTCGAAAGATTAAAACTCCATAATAAACCTAATGAATTCCTCCGTGTCATTTAATCATCGTACGACAACTTAGAATATCTTAGGACTCTGTATGCCACATTAGCACCTTGAAAAGCATGTTACTATAATGTAGGATACCTCACAACTCGTAACAACACCTTACAATACCGTAAGTAAACATAAAATCCATAATAAACCTAATGAATTCGTCCGAGTCTTTTAAACATCGTATTACAAGTTAGGACATCTTAAGACACTATATGACATATTAGCACGTTGAAAAGCACGTAAGTATGACGGAGGACGCCTTAAAGCTCCAAACAACACCTTACAACACCGTACGAAACCATAAAACTCCATAATAAACCTAATAAAATTGTCCAGGTCCTTTCAAGATCGTACGATAACATCAGGACTTGTTACGACACTGTATGCGACATTAGCAACATGAAAAGCAATTTATAATAATGTAGGACGCGTTACAACTTCTAAGAACACCTTACATCACCGTTCGAAAGATTAAAACTCCTTAATAAACCTAATGAATTCCTCCGAGTCATTTAATCATCGTACGACAACTTAGAATATCTTACGACTCTGTATGCCACATTAGCACCTTGAAAAGCATGTTACTATAATGTACGATACTCACAACTCGTAACAACACCTTACAATCCCGTAAGTAAACATAAAATCCATAATAAACCTAATGAATTCGTCCGAGTCTTTTGAACATCGTATTACAAGTTAGGACATCTTTAGACTCTATATGACATATTAGCACGTTGAAAAGCACGTAAGTATGATGCCTTAAAGCTGCAAACAACACCTTACAACACCGTACGAAACCATAAAACTCCATAATAAACCTAATGAAATTGTCCAGGTCCTTTCAAGATCGTACGATAACATCAGGACTTGTTACGACACTGTATGCGACATTAGCAACATGAAAAGCAATTTATAATAATGTAGGACGCGTTACAACTTCTAAGAACACCTTACATCACCGTTCGAAAGATTAAAACTCCATAATAAACCTAATGAATTCCTCTGAGTCATTTAATCATCGTACGACAACTTTGAATATCTTAGGACTCTGTATGCCACATTAGCACCTTGAAAAGCATGTTACTATAATGTACGATACTCACAACTCGTAACAACACCTTACAATCCCGTAAGTAAACATAAAATCCATAATAAACCTAATGAATTCGTCCGAGTCTTTTGAACATCGTATTACAAGTTAGGACATCTTTAGACTCTATATGACATATTAGCACGTTGAAAAGCACGTAAGTATGATGCCTTAAAGCTGCAAACAACACCTTACAACACCGTACGAAACCATAAAACTCCATAATAAACCTAATGAAATTGTCCAGGTCCTTTCAAGATCGTACGATAACATCAGGACTTGTTACGACACTGTATGCGACATTAGCAACATGAAAAGCAATTTATAATAATGTAAGACACGTTACAACTTCTAAGAACACCTTACATCACCATTCGAAAGATTAAAACTCCATAATAAACCTAATGAATTCCTCCGTGTCATTTAATCATCGTACGACAACTTAGAATATCTTACGACTCTGTATGCCACATTAGCACCTTGAAAAGCATGTTACTATAATGTAGGATACCTCACAACTCGTAACAACACCTTACAATACCGTAAGTAAACATAAAATCCATAATAAACCTAATGAATTCGTCCGAGTCTTTTGAACATCGTATTAGAAGTTAGGACATCTTAAGACACTATATGACATATTAGCACGTTGAAAAGCACGTAAGTATGACGTAGGACGCCTTAAAGCTACAAACAACACATTACTACACCATACGAAACCATAAAACTCCATAATAAACCTAATGAAATTGTCCAAGTCCTTTCAAGATCGTACGATAACATCAGGACTTGTTACGACACTGTATGCGACATTAGCAACATGAAAAGCAATTTATAATAATGTTGGACACATTACAACTTCTAAGAACACCTTACATCACCGTTCGAAAGATTAAAACTCCATAATAAACCTATTGAATTCCTCTGAGTCATTTAATCATTGTTTAACAACTTAGAATATCTTACGACTCTGTATGCCACATTAGCACCTTGAAAAGCATGTTACTATAATGTAGGATACCTCACAACTCGTAACAACACCTTACAATACCGTAAGTAAACATAAAATCCATAATAAACCTAATGAATTCGTCCGAGTCTTTTGAACATCGTATTACAAGTTAGGACAGATTTAGACTCTATATGACATATTAGCACGTAAGTATGACGCCTTAAAGTTGCAAACAACACCTTACTACACCGTACGAAACCATAAAACTCCATAATAAACCTAATGAAATTGTCCAAGTCCTTTCAAGATCGTACGATAACATCAGGACTTGTTACGACAATGTATGCGACATTAGCAACATGAAAAGCAATTTATAATAATGTAAGACACGTTACAACTTCTAAGAACACCTTACATCACCATTCGAAAGATTAAAACTCCATAATAAACCTAATGAATTCCTCCGTGTCATTTAATCATCGTACGACAACTTAGAATATCTTACGACTCTGTATGCCACATTAGCACCTTGAAAAGCATGTTACTATAATGTAGGATACCTCACAACTCGTAACAACACCTTACAATACCGTAAGTAAACATAAAATCCATAATAAACCTAATGAATTCGTCCGAGTCTTTTGAACACCGTATTACAAGTTAGGACATCTTAAGACACTATATGACATATTAGCACGTTGAAAAGCACGTAAGTATGACGTAGGACGCCTTAAAGCTACAAACAACACATTACTACACCATACGAAACCATAAAACTCCATAATAAACCTAATGAAATTGTCCAAGTCCTTTCAAGATCGTACGATAACATCAGGACTTGTTACGACACTGTATGCGACATTAGCAACATGAAAAGCAATTTATAATAATGTTGGACACATTACAACTTCTAAGAACACCTTACATCACCGTTCGAAAGATTAAAACTCCATAATAAACCTATTGAATTCCTCTGAGTCATTTAATCATTGTTTAACAACTTAGAATATCTTACGACTCTGTATGCCACATTAGCACCTTGAAAAGCATGTTACTATAATGTAGGATACCTCACAACTCGTAACAACACCTTACAATACCGTAAGTAAACATAAAATCCATAATAAACCTAATGAATTCGTCCGAGTCTTTTGAACACCGTATTACAAGTTAGGACATCTTAAGACACTATATGACATATTAGCACGTTGAAATGCACGTAAGTATGACGGAGGACGCCTTAAAGCTCCCAACAACACATTACAACACCGTACGAAACCATAAAACTCCATAATAAACCTAATGAATTCCTCCGAGTCATTTAATCATCGTACGACAACCTAGAATATCTTACGACTCTGTATGCCACATTAGCACCTTGAAAAGCATGTTACTATAATGTAGGATACCTCACAACTCGTAACAACACCTTACAATACCGTAAGTAAACATAAAATCCATAATAAACCTAATGAATTCGTCCGAGTCTTTTGAACATCGTATTAGAAGTTAGGACATCTTAAGACACTATATGACATATTAGCACGTTGAAAAGCACGTAAGTATGACGTAGGACGCCTTAAAGCTACAAACAACACATTACTACACCATACGAAACCATAAAACTCCATAATAAACCTAATGAAATTGTCCAAGTCCTTTCAAGATCGTACGATAACATCAGGACTTGTTACGACACTGTATGCGACATTAGCAACATGAAAAGCAATTTATAATAATGTTGGACACATTACAACTTCTAAGAACACCTTACATCACCGTTCGAAAGATTAAAACTCCATAATAAACCTATTGAATTCCTCTGAGTCATTTAATCATTGTATAACAACTTAGAATATCTTACGACTCTGTATGCCACATTAGCACCTTGAAAAGCATGTTACTATAATGTAGGATACCTCACAACTCGTAACAACACCTTACAATACCGTAAGTAAACATAAAATCCATAATAAACCTAATGAATTCGTCCGAGTCTTTTGAACACCGTATTACAAGTTAGGACATCTTAAGACACTATATGACATATTAGCATGTTGAAATGCACGTAAGTATGACGGAGGACACCTTAAAGCTCCCAACAACACATTACAACACCGTACGAAACCATAAAACTCCATAATAAACCTAATGAATTCCTCCGAGTCATTTAATCATCGTACGACAACCTAGAATATCTTACGACTCTGTATGTCACATTAGCACCTTGAAAAGCATGTTACTCTAATGTAGGATACCTCACAACTCGTAACAACACCTTACAATACCGTAAGTAAACATAAAATCCATAATAAACCAAATGAATTCGTCCGAGTCTTTTGAACATCGTATTAGAAGTTAGGACATCTTAAGACACTATATGACATATTAGCACGTTGAAAAGCACGTAAGTATGACGTAGGACGCCTTAAAGCTACAAACAACACATTACTACAACATACGAAACCATAAAACTCCATAATAAACCTAATGAAATTGTCCAAGTCCTTTCAAGATCGTACGATAACATCAGGACTTGTTACGACACTGTATGCGACATTAGCAACATGAAAAGCAATTTATAATAATGTTGGACACATTACAACTTCTAAGAACACCTTACATCACCGTTCGAAAGATTAAAACTCCATAATAAACCTATTGAATTCCTTTGAGTCATTTAATCATTGTATAACAACTTAGAATATCTTACGACTCTGTATGCCACATTTGCACCTTGAAAAGCATGTTACTATAATGTAGGATACCTCACAACTCGTAACAACACCTTACAATACCGTAAGTAAACATAAAATCCATAATAAACCTAATGAATTCGTCCGAGTCTTTTGAACATCGTATTAGAAGTTAGGACATCTTAAGACACTATATGACATATTAGCACGTTGAAAAGCACGTAAGTATGACGTAGGACGCCTTAAAGCTACAAACAACACATTACTACAACATACGAAACCATAAAACTCCATAATAAACCTAATGAAATTGTCCAAGTCCTTTGAAGATCGTACGATAACATCAGGACTTGTTACGACACTGTATGCGACATTAGCAACATGAAAAGCAATTTATAATAATGTTGGACACATTACAACTTCTAAGAACACTTTACATCACCGTTCGAAAGATTAAAACTCCATAATAAACCTATTGAATTCCTCTGAGTCATTTAATCATTGTATAACAACTTAGAATATCTTACGACTCTGTATGCCACATTAGCACCTTGAAAAGCATGTTACTATAATGTAGGATACCTCACAACTCGTAACAACACCTTACAATACCGTAAGTAAACATAAAATCCATAATAAACCTAATGAATTCGTCCGAGTCTTTTGAACACCGTATTACAAGTTAGGACATCTTAAGACACTATATGACATATTAGCACGTTGAAATGCACGTAAGTATGACGGAGGACGCCTTAAAGCTCCAAACAACACATTACAACACCGTACGAAACCATAAAACTCCATAATAAACCTAATGAATTCCTCCGAGTCATTTAATCATCGTACGACAACCTAGAATATCTTACGACTCTGTATGCCACATTAGCACCTTGAAAAGCATGTTACTATAATGTAGGATACCTCACAACTTGTAACAACACCTTACAATACCGTAAGTAAACATAAAATCCATAATAAACCTAATGAATTCGTCCGAGTCTTTTAAACATCGTATTACAAGTTAGGACATCTTAAGACACTATATGACATATTAGCACGTTGAAAAGCACGTAAGTATGACGTAGGACGCCTTAAAGCTACAAACAACACATTACTACACCGTACGAAACCATAAAACTCCATAATAAACCTAATGAAATTGTCCAAGTCCTTTCAAGATCGTACGATAACATCAGGACTTGTTACGACACTGTATGCGAAATTAGCAACATGAAAAGAATTTATAATAAAGTAGGACGCGTTACAACTTCTAAGAACACCTTACATCACCGTTCGAAAGATTAAAACTCCATAATAAACCTAATGAATTCCTCCGAGTCATTTAATCATCGTACGACAACCTAGAATATCTTACGACTCTGTATGCCACATTAGCACCTTGAAAAGCATGTTACTATAATGTAGGATACCTCACAACTCGTAACAACACCTTACAATACCGTAAGTAAACATAAAATCCATAATAAACCTAATGAATTCGTCCGAGTCTTTTGAACATCGTATTAGAAGTTAGGACATCTTAAGACACTATATGACATATTAGCACGTTGAAAAGCACGTAAGTATGACGTAGGACGCCTTAAAGCTCCAAACAACACATTACTACACCATACGAAACCATAAAACTCCATAATAAACCTTATGAAATTGTCCAAGTCCTTTCAAGATCGTACGATAACATCAGGACTTGTTACGACACTGTATGCGACATTAGCAACATGAAAAGCAATTTATAATAATGTTGGACACATTACAACTTCTAAGAACACCTTACATCACCGTTCGAAAGATTAAAACTCCATAATAAACCTATTGAATTCCTCTGAGTCATTTAATCATTGTATAACAACTTAGAATATCTTACGACTCTGTATGCCACATTAGCACCTTGAAAAGCATGTTACTATAATGTAGGATACCTCACAACTCGTAACAACACCTTACAATACCGTAAGTAAACATAAAATCCATAATAAACCTAATGAATTCGTCCGAGTCTTTTGAACACCGTATTACAAGTTAGGACATCTTAAGACACTATATGACATATTAGCACGTTGAAAAGCACGTAAGTATGACGGAGGACGCCTTAAAGCTCCAAACAACACATTACAACACCGTACGAAACCATAAAACTCCATAATAAACCTAATGAAATTGTCCAGGTCCTTTCAAGATCGTACGATAACATCAGGACTTGTTACAACACTGTATGCGACATTAGCAACATGAAAAGCAATTTATAATAATGTAGGACGCGTTACAACTTCTAAGAACACCTTACATCACCATTCGAAAGATTAAAACTCCATAATAAACCTAATGAATTCCTCCGTGTCATTGAATCATCGTACGACAACTTAGAATATCTTACGACTCTGTATGCCACATTAGCACCTTGAAAAGCATGTTACTATAATGTAGGATACCTCACAACTCGTAACAACACCTTACAATACCGTAAGTAAACATAAAATCCATAATAAACCTAATGAATTCGTCCGAGTCTTTTGAACATCGTATTACAAGTTAGGACATCTTAAGACACTATATGACATATTAGCACGTTGAAAAGCACGTAAGTATGACGGAGGACGCCTTAAAGCTCCAAACAACACATTACAACACCGTAAGAAACCATAAAACTCCATAATAAACCTAATGAAATTGTCCAGGTCCTTTCAAGATCGTACGATAACATCAGGACTTGTTACGACACTGTATGCGACATTAGCAACATGAAAAGCAATTTATAATAATGTAGGACGCGTTACAACTTCTAAGAACACATTACATCACCATTCGAAAGATTAAAACTCCATAATAAACCTAATGAATTCCTTCCTGTCATTTAATCATCGTACGACAACTTAGAATATCTTACGACTCTGTATGCCACATTAGCACCTTGAAAAGCATGTTACTATAATGTAGGATACCTCACAACTCGTAACAACACCTTACAATACCGTAAGTAAACATAAAATCCATAATAAACCTAATGAATTCGTCCGAGTCTTTTGAACATCGTATTACAAGTTAGGACATCTTAAGACACTATATGACATATTAGCACGTTGAAAAGCACGTAAGTATGACGGAGGACGCCTTAAAGCTCCAAACAACACATTACAACACCGTACAAACAATAAAACTCCATAATAAACCTAATGAAATTGTCCAGATCCTTTCAAGATCGTACGATAACATCAGGACTTGTTACGACACAGTATGCGACATTAGCAACATGAAAAGCAATTTATAATAATGTAGGACGCGTTACAACTTCTAAGAACACCTTACATCACCGTTCGAAAGATTAAAACTCCATAATAAACCTAATGAATTCCTCCGAGTCATTTAATCATCGTACGACAACTTAGAATATCTTACGACTCTGTATGCCACATTAGCACCTTGAAAAGCATGTTACTATAATGTACGATACTCACAACTCGTAACAACACCTTACAATCCCGTAAGTAAACATAAAATCCATAATAAACCTAATGAATTCGTCCGAGTCTTTTGAACATCGTATTACAAGTTAGGACATCTTAAGACACTATATGACATATTAGCACGTTGAAAAGCACGTAAGTATGACGGAGGACGCCTTAAAGCTCCAAACAACACATTACAACACCGTACGAAACCATAAAACTCCATAATAAACCTAATGAAATTGTCCAGGTCCTTTCAAGATCGTACGATAACATCAGGACTTGTTACGACACTGTATGCGACATTAGCAACATGAAAAGCAATTTATAAAAATGTAGGACGCGTTACAACTTCTAAGAACACCTTACATCACCATTCGAAAGATTAAAACTCCATAATAAACCTAATGAATTCCTCCGTGTCATTTAATCATCGTACGACAACTTAGAATATCTTACGACTCTGTATGCCACATTAGCACCTTGAAAAGCATGTTACTATAATGTAGGATACCTCACAACTCGTAACAACACCTTACAATACCGTAAGTAAACATAAAATCCATAATAAACCTAATGAATTCGTCCGAGTCTTTTGAACATCGTATTACAAGTTAGGACATCTTAAGACACTATATGACATATTAGCACGTTGAAAAGCACGTAAGTATGACGGAGGACGCCTTAAAGCTCCAAACAACACATTACAACACCGTAAGAAATCATAAAACTCCATAATAAACCTAATGAAATTGTCCAGGTCCTTTCAAGATCGTACGATAACATCAGGACTTGTTACGACACTGTATGCGACATTAGCAACATGAAAAGCAATTTATAATAATGTAGGACGCGTTACAACTTCTAAGAACACTTTACATCACCATTCGAAAGATTAAAACTCCATAATAAACCTAATGAATTCCTTCCTGTCATTTAATCATCGTACGACAACTTAGAATATCTTACGACTCTGTATGCCACATTAGCACCTTGAAAAGCATGTTACTATAATGTAGGATACCTCACAACTCGTAACAACACCTTACAATACCGTAAGTAAACATAAAATCCATAATAAACCTAATGAATTCGTCCGAGTCTTTTGAACATCGTATTACAAGTTAGGACATCTTAAGACACTATATGACATATTAGCACGTTGAAAAGCACGTAAGTATGACGGAGGACGCCTTAAAGCTCCAAACAACACATTACAACACCGTACAAACAATAAAACTCCATAATAAACCAAATGAAATTGTCCAGATCCTTTCAAGATCGTACGATAACATCAGGACTTGTTACGACACAGTATGCGACATTAGCAACATGAAAAGCAATTTATAATAATGTAGGACGCGTTACAACTTCTAAGAACACCTTACATCACCGTTCGAAAGATTAAAACTCCATAATAAACCTAATGAATTCCTCCGAGTCATTTAATCATCGTACGACAACTTAGAATATCTTACGACTCTGTATGCCACATTAGCACCTTGAAAAGCATGTTACTATAATGTACGATACTCACAACTCGTAACAACACCTTACAATCCCGTAAGTAAACATAAAATCCATAATAAACCTAATGAATTCGTCCGAGTCTTTTGAACATCATATTACAAGTTAGGACATCTTAAGACACTATATGACATATTAGCACGTTGAAAAGCACGTAAGTATGACGGAGGACGCCTTAAAGCTCCAAACAACACATTACAACACCGTACGAAACCATAAAACTCCATAATAAACCTAATGAAATTGTCCAGGTCCTTTCAAGATCGTACGATAACATCAGGACTTGTTACGACACTGTATGCGACATTAGCAACATGAAAAGCAATTTATAAAAATGTAGGACGCGTTACAACTTCTAAGAACACCTTACATCACCATTCGAAAGATTAAAACTCCATAATAAACCTAATGAATTCCTCCGTGTCATTTAATCATCGTACGACAACTTAGAATATCTTACGACTCTGTATGCCACATTAGCACCTTGAAAAGCATGTTACTATAATGTAGGATACCTCACAACTCGTAACAACACCTTACAATACCGTAAGTAAACATAAAATCCATAATAAACCTAATGAATTCGTCCGAGTCTTTTGAACATCGTATTACAAGTTAGGACATCTTAAGACACTATATGACATATTAGCACGTTGAAAAGCACGTAAGTATGACGGAGGACGCCTTAAAGCTCCAAACAACACATTACAACACCGTAAGAAATCATAAAACTCCATAATAAACCTAATGAAATTGTCCAGGTCCTTTCAAGATCGTACGATAACATCAGGACTTGTTACGACACTGTATGCGACATTAGCAACATGAAAAGCAATTTATAATAATGTAGGACGCGTTACAACTTCTAAGAACACTTTACATCACCATTCGAAAGATTAAAACTCCATAATAAACCTAATGAATTCCTTCCTGTCATTTAATCATCGTACGACAACTTAGAATATCTTACGACTCTGTATGCCACATTAGCACCTTGAAAAGCATGTTACTATAATGTAGGATACCTCACAACTCGTAACAACACCTTACAATACCGTAAGTAAACATAAAATCCATAATAAACCTAATGAATTCGTCCGAGTCTTTTGAACATCGTATTACAAGTTAGGACATCTTAAGACACTATATGACATATTAGCACGTTGAAAAGCACGTAAGTATGACGGAGGACGCCTTAAAGCTCCAAACAACACATTACAACACCGTACGAAACCATAAAACTCCATAATAAACCTAATGAAATTGTCCAGGTCCTTTCAAGATCGTACGATAACATCAGGACTTATTACGACACTGTATGCGACATTAGCAACATGAAAAGCAATTTATAAAAATGTAGGACGCGTTACAACTTCTAAGAACACCTTACATCACCATTCGAAAGATTAAAACTCCATAATAAACCTAATGAATTCCTCCGTGTCAGTTAATCATCGTACGACAACTTAGAATATCTTACGACTCTGTATGCCACATTAGCACCTTGAAAAGCATGTTACTATAATGTAGGATACCTCACAACTCGTAACAACACCTTACAATACCGTAAGTAAACATAAAATCCATAATAAACCTAATGAATTCGTCCGAGTCTTTTGAACATCGTATTACAAGTTAGGACATCTTAAGACACTATATGACATATTAGCACGTTGAAAAGCACGTAAGTATGACGGAGGACGCCTTAAAGCTCCAAACAACACATTACAACACCGTAAGAAATCATAAAACTCCATAATAAACCTAATGAAATTGTCCAGGTCCTTTCAAGATCGTACGATAACATCAGGACTTGTTACGACACTGTATGCGACATTAGCAACATGAAAAGCAATTTATAATAATGTAGGACGCGTTACAACTTCTAAGAACACTTTACATCACCATTCGAAAGATTAAAACTCCATAATAAACCTAATGAATTCCTTCCTGTCATTTAATCATCGTACGACAACTTAGAATATCTTACGACTCTGTATGCCACATTAGCACCTTGAAAAGCATGTTACTATAATGTAGGATACCTCACAACTCGTAACAACACCTTACAATACCGTAAGTAAACATAAAATCCATAATAAACCTAATGAATTCGTCCGAGTCTTTTGAACATCGTATTACAAGTTAGGACATCTTAAGACACTATATGACATATTAGCACGTTGAAAAGCACGTAAGTATGACGGAGGACGCCTTAAAGCTCCAAACAACACATTACAACACCGTAAGAAACCATAAAACTCCATAATAAACCTAATGAAATTGTCCAGGTCCTTTCAAGATCGTACGATAACATCAGGACTTGTTACGACACTGTATGCGACATTAGCAACATGAAAAGCATATTATAATAATGTAGGACGCGTTACAACTTCTAAGAACACCTTACATCACCATTCGAAAGATTAAAACTCCATAATAAACCTAATGAATTCCTTCGTGTCATTTAATCATCGTACGACAACTTAGAATATCTTACGACTCGGTATGCCACATTAGCACCTTGAAAAGCATGTTACTATAATGTAGGATACCTCACAACTCGTAACAACACCTTACAATACCGTAAGTAAACATAAAATCCATAATAAACCTAATGAATTCGTCCGAGTCTTTTGAACATCGTATTACAAGTTAGGACATCTTAAGACACTATATGACATATTAGCACGTTGAAAAGCACGTAAGTATGACGGAGGACGCCTTAAAGCTCCAAACAACACATTACAACACCGTACAAACCATAAAACTCCATAATAAACCTAATGAAATTGTCCAGATCCTTTCAAGATCGTACGATAACATCAGGACTTGTTACGACACAGTATGCGACATTAGCAACATGAAAAGCAATTTATAATAATGTAGGACGCGTTACAACTTCTAAGAACACCTTACATCACCGTTCGAAAGATTAAAACTCCATAATAAACCTAATGAATTCCTCCGAGTCATTTAATCATCGTACGACAACTTAGAATATCTTACGACTCTGTATGCCACATTAGCACCTTGAAAAGCATGTTACTATAATGTACGATACTCACAACTCGTAACAACACCTTACAATCCCGTAAGTAAACATAAAATCCATAATAAACCTAATGAATTCGTCCGAGTCTTTTGAACATCGTATTACAAGTTAGGACATCTTAAGACACTATATGACATATTAGCACGTTGAAAAGCACGTAAGTATGACGGAGGACGCCTTAAAGCTCCAAACAACACATTACAACACCGTACGAAACCATAAAACTCCATAATAAACCTAATGAAATTGTCCAGGTCCTTTCAAGATCGTACGATAACATCAGGACTTGTTACGACACTGTATGCGACATTAGCAACATGAAAAGCAATTTATAAAAATGTAGGACGCGTTACAACTTCTAAGAACACCTTACATCACCATTCGAAAGATTAAAACTCCATAATAAACCTAATGAATTCCTCCGTGTCATTTAATCATCGTACGACAACTTAGAATATCTTACGACTCTGTATGCCACATTAGCACCTTGAAAAGCATGTTACTATAATGTAGGATACCTCACAACTCGTAACAACACCTTACAATACCGTAAGTAAACATAAAATCCATAATAAACCTAATGAATTCGTCCGAGTCTTTTGAACATCGTATTACAAGTTAGGACATCTTAAGACACTATATGACATATTAGCACGTTGAAAAGCACGTAAGTATGACGGAGGACGCCTTAAAGCTCCAAACAACACATTACCACACCGTACGAAACCATAAAACTCCATAATAAACCTAATGAAATTGTCCAGGTCCTTTCAAGATCGTACGATAACATCAGGACTTGTTACGACACTGTATGCGACATTAGCAACATGAAAAGCAATTTATAATAATGTAGGACGCGTTACAACTTCTAAGAACACCTTACATCACCATTCGAAAGATTAAAACTCCATAATAAACCTAATGAATTCCTCCGTGTCATTTAATCATCGTACGACAACTTATAATATCTTACGACTCTGTATGCCACATTAGCACCTTGAAAAGCATGTTACTATAATGTAGGATACCTCACAACTCGTAACAACACCTTACAATACCGTAAGTAAACATAAAATCCATAATAAACCTAATGAATTCGTCCGAGTCTTTTGAACATCGTATTACAAATTAGGACATCTTAAGACACTATATGACATATAAGCACGTTGAAAAGCACGGAAGTATGACGGAGGACTCCTTAAAGCTCCAAACAACACATTACAACACCGTAAGAAACCATAAAACTACATAATAAACCTAATGAAATTGTCCAGGTCCTTTCAAGATCGTACGATAACATCAGGACTTGTTACGACACTGTATGCGACATTAGCAACATGAAAAGCAATTTATAATAATGTAGGACGCGTTACAACTTCTAAGAACACCTTACATCACCATTCGAAAGATTAAAACTCCATAATAAACCTAATGAATTCCTTCGTGTCATTTAATCATCGTACGACAACTTAGAATATCTTACGACTCTGTATGCCACATTAGCACCTTGAAAAGCATGTTACTATAATGTACGATACTCACAACTCGTAACAACACCTTACAATCCCGTAAGTAAACATAAAATCCATAATAAACCTAATGAATTCGTCCGAGTGTTTTGAACATCGTATTACAAGTTAGGACATCTTAAGACACTATATGACATATTAGCACGTTGAAAAGCACGTAAGTATGACGGAGGACGCCTTAAAGCTCCAAACAACACATTACAACACCGTACGAAACCATAAAACTCCATAATAAACCTAATGAAATTGTCCAGGTCCTTTCAAGATCGTACGATAACATCAGGACTTGTTACGACACTGTATGCGACATTAGCAACATGAAAAGCAATTTATAATAATGTAGGACGCGTTACAACTTCTAAGAACACTTTACATCACCATTCGGAAGATTAAAACTCCATAATAAACCTAATGAATTCCTCCGTGTCATTTAATCATCGTACGACAACTTAGAATATCTTACGACTCTGTATGCCACATTAGCACCTTGAAAAGCATGTTACTATAATGTAGGATACCTCACAACTCGTAACAACACCTTACAATACCGTAAGTAAACATAAATTCCATAATAAACCTAATGAATTCGTCCGAGTCTTTTGAACATCGTATTACAAGTTAGGACATCTTAAGACACTATATGACATATTAGCACGTTGAAAAGCACGTAAGTATGACGGAGGACGCCTTAAAGCTCCAAACAACACATTACAACACCGTACGAAACCATAAAACTCCATAATAAACCTAATGAAATTGTCCAGGTCCTTTCAAGATCGTACGATAACATCAGGACTTGTTACGACACTGTATGCGACATTAGCAACATGAAAAGCAATTTATAATAATGTAGGACGCGTTACAACTTCTAAGAACACCTTACATCACCATTCGAAAGATTAAAACTCCATAATAAACCTAATGAATTCCTCCGTGTCATTTAATCATCGTACGACAACTTATAATATCTTACGACTCTGTATGCCACATTAGCACCTTGAAAAGCATGTTACTTTAATGTAGGATACCTCACAACTCGTAACAACACCTTACAATACCGTAAGTAAACATAAAATCCATAATAAACCTAATGAATTCGTCCGAGTCTTTTGAACATCGTATTACAAATTAGGACATCTTAAGACACTATATGACATATAAGCACGTTGAAAAGCACGGAAGTATGACGGAGGACTCCTTAAAGCTCCAAACAACACATTACAACACCGTAAGAAACCATAAAACTCCATAATAAACCTAATGAAATTGTCCAGGTCCTTTCAAGATCGTACGATAACATCAGGACTTGTTACGACACTGTATGCGACATTAGCAACATGAAAAGCAATTTATAATAATGTAGGACGCGTTACAACTTCTAAGAACACCTTACATCACCATTCGAAAGATTAAAACTCCATAATAAACCTAATGAATTCCTTCGTGTCATTTAATCATCGTACGACAACTTAGAATATCTTACGACTCTGTATGCCACATTAGCACCTTGAAAAGCATGTTACTATAATGTACGATACTCACAACTCGTAACAACACCTTACAATCCCGTAAGTAAACATAAAATCCATAATAAACCTAATGAATTCGTCCGAGTGTTTTGAACATCGTATTACAAGTTAGGACATCTTAAGACACTATATGACATATTAGCACGTTGAAAAGCACGTAAGTATGACGGAGGACGCCTTAAAGCTCCAAACAACACATTACAACACCGTACGAAACCATAAAACTCCATAATAAACCTAATGAAATTGTCCAGGTCCTTTCAAGATCGTACGATAACATCAGGACTTGTTACGACACTGTATGCGACATTAGCAACATGAAAAGCAATTTATAATAATGTAGGACGCGTTACAACTTCTAAGAACACTTTACATCACCATTCGGAAGATTAAAACTCCATAATAAACCTAATGAATTCCTCCGTGTCATTTAATCATCGTACGACAACTTAGAATATCTTACGACTCTGTATGCCACATTAGCACCTTGAAAAGCATGTTACTATAATGTAGGATACCTCACAACTCGTAACAACACCTTACAATACCGTAAGTAAACATAAATTCCATAATAAACCTAATGAATTCGTCCGAGTCTTTTGAACATCGTATTACAAGTTAGGACATCTTAAGACACTATATGACATATTAGCACGTTGAAAAGCACGTAAGTATGACGGAGGACGCCTTAAAGCTCCAAACAACACATTACAACACCGTACGAAACCATAAAACTCCATAATAAACCTAATGAAATTGTCCAGGTCCTTTCAAGATCGTACGATAACATCAGGACTTGTTACGACACTGTATGCGACATTAGCAACATGAAAAGCAATTTATAATAATGTAGGACGCGTTACAACTTCTAAGAACACCTTACATCACCATTCGAAAGATTAAAACTCCATAATAAACCTAATGAATTCCTTCGTGTCATTTAATCATCGTACGACAACTTAGAATATCTTACGACTCTGTATGCCACATTAGCACCTTGAAAAGCATGTTACTATAATGTACGATACTCACAACTCGTAACAACACCTTACAATCCCGTAAGTAAACATAAAATCCATAATAAACCTAATGAATTCGTCCGAGTCTTTTGAACATCGTATTACAAGTTAGGACATCTTAAGACACTATATGACATATTAGCACGTTGAAAAGCACGGAAGTATGACGGAGGACTCCTTAAAGCTCCAAACAACACATTACAACACCGTAAGAAACCATAAAACTCCATAATAAACCTAATGAAATTGTCCAGGTCCTTTCAAGATCGTACGATAACATCAGGACTTGTTACGACACTGTATGCGACATTAGCAACATGAAAAGCAATTTATAATAATGTAGGACGCGTTACAACTTCTAAGAACACCTTACATCACCATTCGAAAGATTAAAACTCCATAATAAACCTAATGAATTCCTTCGTGTCATTTAATCATCGTACGACAACTTAGAATATCTTACGACTCTGTATGCCACATTAGCACCTTGAAAAGCATGTTACTATAATGTACGATACTCACAACTCGTAACAACACCTTACAATCCCGTAAGTAAACATAAAATCCATAATAAACCTAATGAATTCGTCCGAGTGTTTTGAACATCGTATTACAAGTTAGGACATCTTAAGACACTATATGACATATTAGCACGTTGAAAAGCACGTAAGTATGACGGAGGACGCCTTAAAGCTCCAAACAACACATTACAACACCGTACGAAACCATAAAACTCCATAATAAACCTAATGAAATTGTCCAGGTCCTTTCAAGATCGTACGATAACATCAGGACTTGTTACGACACTGTATGCGACATTAGCAACATGAAAAGCAATTTATAATAATGTAGGACGCGTTACAACTTCTAAGAACACTTTACATCACCATTCGGAAGATTAAAACTCCATAATAAACCTAATGAATTCCTCCGTGTCATTTAATCATCGTACGACAACTTAGAATATCTTACGACTCTGTATGCCACATTAGCACCTTGAAAAGCATGTTACTATAATGTAGGATACCTCACAACTCGTAACAACACCTTACAATACCGTAAGTAAACATAAATTCCATAATAAACCTAATGAATTCGTCCGAGTCTTTTGAACATCGTATTACAAGTTAGGACATCTTAAGACACTATATGACATATTAGCACGTTGAAAAGCACGTAAGTATGACGGAGGACGCCTTAAAGCTCCAAACAACACATTACAACACCGTACGAAACCATAAAACTCCATAATAAACCTAATGAAATTGTCCAGGTCCTTTCAAGATCGTACGATAACATCAGGACTTGTTACGACACTGTATGCGACATTAGCAACATGAAAAGCAATTTATAATAATGTAGGACGCGTTACAACTTCTAAGAACACCTTACATCACCATTCGAAAGATTAAAACTCCATAATAAACCTAATGAATTCCTTCGTGTCATTTAATCATCGTACGACAACTTAGAATATCTTACGACTCTGTATGCCACATTAGCACCTTGAAAAGCATGTTACTATAATGTACGATACTCACAACTCGTAACAACACCTTACAATCCCGTAAGTAAACATAAAATCCATAATAAACCTAATGAATTCGTCCGAGTCTTTTGAACATCGTATTACAAGTTAGGACATCTTAAGACACTATATGACATATTAGCACGTTGAAAAGCACGTAAGTATGACGGAGGACGCCTTAAAGCTCCAAACAACACATTACAACACCGTACGAAACCATAAAACTCCATAATAAACCTAATGAAATTGTCCAGGTCCTTTCAAGATCGTACGATAACATCAGGACTTGTTACGACACTGTATGCGACATTAGCAACATGAAAAGCAATTTATAAAAATGTAGGACGCGTTACAACTTCTAAGAACACCTTACATCACCATTCGAAAGATTAAAACTCCATAATAAACCTAATGAATTCCTCCGTGTCATTTAATCATCGTACGACAACTTAGAATATCTTACGACTCTATATGCCACATTAGCACCTTGAAAAGCATGTTACTATAATGTAGGATACCTCACAACTCGTAACAACACCTTACAATACCGTAAGTAAACATAAAATCCATAATAAACCTAATGAATTCGTCCGAGTCTTTTGAACATCGTATTACAAATTAGGACATCTTAAGACACTATATGACATATTAGCACGTTGAAAAGCACGTAAGTATGACGGAGGACGCCTTAAAGCTCCAAACAACACATTACAACACCGTACGAAACCATAAAACTCCATAATAAACCTAATGAAATTGTCCAGGTCCTTTCAAGATCGTACGATAACATCAGGACTTGTTACGACACTGTATGCGACATTAGCAACATGAAAAGCAATTTATAATAATGTAGGACGCGTTACAACTTCTAAGAACACCTTACATCACCATTCGAAAGATTAAAACTCCATAATAAACCTAATGAATTCCTTCGTGTCATTTAATCATCGTACGACAACTTAGAATATCTTACGACTCTGTATGCCACATTAGCACCTTGAAAAGCATGTTACTATAATGTACGATACTCACAACTCGTAACAACACCTTACAATCCCGTAAGTAAACATAAAATCCATAATAAACCTAATGAATTCGTCCGAGTCTTTTGAACATCGTATTACAAGTTAAGACATCTTAAGACACTATATGACATATAAGCACGTTGAAAAGCACGTAAGTATGACGGAGGACGCCTTAAAGCTCCAAACAACACATTACAACACCGTACGAAACCATAAAACTCCATAATAAACCTAATGAAATTGTCCAGGTCCTTTCAAGATCGTACGATAACATCAGGACTTGTTACGACACTGTATGCGACATTAGCAACATGAAAAGCAATTTATAAAAATGTAGGACGCGTTACAACTTCTAAGAACACCTTACATCACCATTCGAAAGATTAAAACTCCATAATAAACCTAATGAATTCCTCCGTGTCATTTAATCATCGTACGACAACTTAGAATATCTTACGACTCTGTATGCCACATTAGCACCTTGAAAAGCATGTTACTATAATGTAGGATACCTCACAACTCGTAACAACACCTTACAATACCGTAAGTAAACATAAAATCCATAATAAACCTAATGAATTCGTCCGAGTCTTTTGAACATCGTATTACAAGTTAGGACATCTTAAGACACTATATGACATATTAGCACGTTGAAAAGCACGTAAGTATGACGGAGGACGCCTTAAAGCTCCAAACAACACATTACAACACCGTACGAAACCATAAAACTCCATAATAAACCTAATGAAATTGTCCAGGTCCTTTCAAGATCGTACGATAACATCAGGACTTGTTACGACACTGTATGCGACATTAGCAACATGAAAAGCAATTTATAATAATGTAGGACGCGTTACAACTTCTAAGAACACCTTACATCACCATTCGAAAGATTAAAACTCCATAATAAACCTAATGAATTCCTCCGTGTCATTTAATCATCGTACGACAACTTATAATATCTTACGACTCTGTATGCCACATTAGCACCTTGAAAAGCATGTTACTATAATGTAGGATACCTCACAACTCGTAACAACACCTTACAATACCGTAAGTAAACATAAAATCCATAATAAACCTAATGAATTCGTCCGAGTCTTTTGAACATCGTATTACAAATTAGGACATCTTAAGACACTATATGACATATTAGCACGTTGAAAAGCACGTAAGTATGACGGAGGACTCCTTAAAGCTCCAAACAACACATTACAACACCGTAAGAAACCATAAAACTCCATAATAAACCTAATGAAATTGTCCAGGTCCTTTCAAGATCGTACGATAACATCAGGACTTGTTACGACACTGTATGCGACATTAGCAACATGAAAAGCAATTTATAATAATGTAGGACGCGTTACAACTTCTAAGAACACCTTACATCACCATTCGAAAGATTAAAACTCCATAATAAACCTAATGAATTCCTTCGTGTCATTTAATCATCGTACGACAACTTAGAATATCTTACGACTCTGTATGCCACATTAGCACCTTGAAAAGCATGTTACTATAATGTACGATACTCACAACTCGTAACAACACCTTACAATCCCGTAAGTAAACATAAAATCCATAATAAACCTAATGAATTCGTCCGAGTGTTTTGAACATCGTATTACAAGTTAGGACATCTTAAGACACTATATGACATATTAGCACGTTGAAAAGCACGTAAGTATGACGGAGGACGCCTTAAAACTCCAAACAACACTTTACAACACCGTACGAAACCATAAAACTCCATAATAAACCTAATGAAATTGTCCAGGTCCTTTCAAGATCGTACGATAACATCAGGACTTGTTACGACACTGTATGCGACATTAGCAACATGAAAAGCAATTTATAATAATGTAGGACGCGTTACAACTTCTAAGAACACTTTACATCACCATTCGGAAGATTAAAACTCCATAATAAACCTAATGAATTCCTCCGTGTCATTTAATCATCGTACGACAACTTAGAATATCATACGACTCTGTATGCCACATTAGCACCTTGAAAAGCATGTTACTATAATGTAGGATACCTCACAACTCGTAACAACACCTTACAATACCGTAAGTAAACATAAATTCCATAATAAACCTAATGAATTCGTCCGAGTCTTTTGAACATCGCATTACAAGTTAGGACATCTTAAGACACTATATGACATATTAGCACGTTGAAAAGCACGTAAGTATGACGGAGGACGCCTTAAAGCTCCAAACAACACATTACAACACCGTACGAAACCATAAAACTCCATAATAAACCTAATGAAATTGTCCAGGTCCTTTCAAGATCGTACGATAACATCAGGACTTGTTACGACACTGTATGCGACATTAGCAACATGAAAAGCAATTTATAAAAATGTAGGACGCGTTACAACTTCTAAGAACACCTTACATCACCATTCGAAAGATTAAAACTCCATAATAAACCTAATGAATTCCTCCGTGTCATTTATTCATCGTACGACAACTTAGAATATCTTACGACTCTGTATGCCACATTAGCACCTTGAAAAGCATGTTACTATAATGTAGGATACCTCACAACTCGTAACAACACCTTACAATACCGTAAGTAAACATAAAATCCATAATAAACCTAATGAATTCGTCCGAGTCTTTTGAACATCGTATTACAAATTAGGACATCTTAAGACACTATATGACATATTAGCACGTTGAAAAGCACGTAAGTATGACGGAGGACGCCTTAAAGCTCCAAACAACACATTACAACACCGTACGAAACCATAAAACTCCATAATAAACCTAATGAAATTGTCCAGGTCCTTTCAAGATCGTACGATAACATCAGGACTTGTTACGACACTGTATGCGACATTAGCAACATGAAAAGCAATTTATAATAATGTAGGACGCGTTACAACTTCTAAGAACACCTTACATCACCATTCGAAAGATTAAAACTCCATAATAAACCTAATGAATTCCTTCGTGTCATTTAATCATCGTACGACAACTTAGAATATCTTACGACTCTGTATGCCACATTAGCACCTTGAAAAGCATGTTACTATAATGTACGATACTCACAACTCGTAACAACACCTTACAATCCCGTAAGTAAACATAAAATCCATAATAAACCTAATGAATTCGTCCGAGTCTTTTGAACATCGTATTACAAGTTAGGACATCTTAAGACACTATATGACATATAAGCACGTTGAAAAGCACGTAAGTATGACGGAGGACGCCTTAAAGCTCCAAACAACACATTACAACACCGTACGAAACCATAAAACTCCATAATAAACCTAATGAAATTGTCCAGGTCCTTTCAAGATCGTACGATAACATCAGGACTTGTTACGACACTGTATGCGACATTAGCAACATGAAAAGCAATTTATAAAAATGTAGGACGCGTTACAACTTCTAAGAACACCTTACATCACCATTCGAAAGATTAAAACTCCATAATAAACCTAATGAATTCCTCCGTGTCATTTAATCATCGTACGACAACTTAGAATATCTTACGACTCTGTATGCCACATTAGCACCTTGAAAAGCATGTTACTATAATGTAGGATACCTCACAACTCGTAACAACACCTTACAATACCGTAAGTAAACATAAAATCCATAATAAACCTAATGAATTCGTCCGAGTCTTTTGAACATCGTATTACAAGTTAGGACATCTTAAGACACTATATGACATATTAGCACGTTGAAAAGCACGTAAGTATGACGGAGGACGCCTTAAAGCTCCAAACAACACATTACAACACCGTACGAAACCATAAAACTCCATAATAAACCTAATGAAATTGTCCAGGTCCTTTCAAGATCGTACGATAACATCAGGACTTGTTACGACACTGTATGCGACATTAGCAACATGAAAAGCAATTTATAATAATGTAGGACGCGTTACAACTTCTAAGAACACCTTACATCACCATTCGAAAGATTAAAACTCCATAATAAACCTAATGAATTCCTCCGTGTCATTTAATCATCGTACGACAACTTATAATATCTTACGACTCTGTATGCCACATTAGCACCTTGAAAAGCATGTTACTATAATGTAGGATACCTCACAACTCGTAACAACACCTTACAATACCGTAAGTAAACATAAAATCCATAATAAACCTAATGAATTCGTCCGAGTCTTTTGAACATCGTATTACAAATTAGGACATCTTAAGACACTATATGACATATTAGCACGTTGAAAAGCACGTAAGTATGACGGAGGACTCCTTAAAGCTCCAAACAACACATTACAACACCGTAAGAAACCATAAAACTCCATAATAAACCTAATGAAATTGTCCAGGTCCTTTCAAGATCGTACGATAACATCAGGACTTGTTACGACACTGTATGCGACATTAGCAACATGAAAAGCAATTTATAATAATGTAGGACGCGTTACAACTTCTAAGAACACCTTACATCACCATTCGAAAGATTAAAACTCCATAATAAACCTAATGAATTCCTTCGTGTCATTTAATCATCGTACGACAACTTAGAATATCTTACGACTCTGTATGCCACATTAGCACCTTGAAAAGCATGTTACTATAATGTACGATACTCACAACTCGTAACAACACCTTACAATCCCGTAAGTAAACATAAAATCCATAATAAACCTAATGAATTCGTCCGAGTGTTTTGAACATCGTATTACAAGTTAGGACATCTTAAGACACTATATGACATATTAGCACGTTGAAAAGCACGTAAGTATGACGGAGGACGCCTTAAAACTCCAAACAACACTTTACAACACCGTACGAAACCATAAAACTCCATAATAAACCTAATGAAATTGTCCAGGTCCTTTCAAGATCGTACGATAACATCAGGACTTGTTACGACACTGTATGCGACATTAGCAACATGAAAAGCAATTTATAATAATGTAGGACGCGTTACAACTTCTAAGAACACTTTACATCACCATTCGGAAGATTAAAACTCCATAATAAACCTAATGAATTCCTCCGTGTCATTTAATCATCGTACGACAACTTAGAATATCATACGACTCTGTATGCCACATTAGCACCTTGAAAAGCATGTTACTATAATGTAGGATACCTCACAACTCGTAACAACACCTTACAATACCGTAAGTAAACATAAATTCCATAATAAACCTAATGAATTCGTCCGAGTCTTTTGAACATCGCATTACAAGTTAGGACATCTTAAGACACTATATGACATATTAGCACGTTGAAAAGCACGTAAGTATGACGGAGGACGCCTTAAAGCTCCAAACAACACATTACAACACCGTACGAAACCATAAAACTCCATAATAAACCTAATGAAATTGTCCAGGTCCTTTCAAGATCGTACGATAACATCAGGACTTGTTACGACACTGTATGCGACATTAGCAACATGAAAAGCAATTTATAAAAATGTAGGACGCGTTACAACTTCTAAGAACACCTTACATCACCATTCGAAAGATTAAAACTCCATAATAAACCTAATGAATTCCTCCGTGTCATTTATTCATCGTACGACAACTTAGAATATCTTACGACTCTGTATGCCACATTAGCACCTTGAAAAGCATGTTACTATAATGTAGGATACCTCACAACTCGTAACAACACCTTACAATACCGTAAGTAAACATAAAATCCATAATAAACCTAATGAATTCGTCCGAGTCTTTTGAACATCGTATTACAAATTAGGACATCTTAAGACACTATATGACATATTAGCACGTTGAAAAGCACGTAAGTATGACGGAGGACGCCTTAAAGCTCCAAACAACACATTACAACACCGTACGAAACCATAAAACTCCATAATAAACCTAATGAAATTGTCCAGGTCCTTTCAAGATCGTACGATAACATCAGGACTTGTTACGACACTGTATGCGACATTAGCAACATGAAAAGCAATTTATAATAATGTAGGACGCGTTACAACTTCTAAGAACACCTTACATCACCATTCGAAAGATTAAAACTCCATAATAAACCTAATGAATTCCTTCGTGTCATTTAATCATCGTACGACAACTTAGAATATCTTACGACTCTGTATGCCACATTAGCACCTTGAAAAGCATGTTACTATAATGTACGATACTCACAACTCGTAACAACACCTTACAATCCCGTAAGTAAACATAAAATCCATAATAAACCTAATGAATTCGTCCGAGTCTTTTGAACATCGTATTACAAGTTAGGACATCTTAAGACACTATATGACATATAAGCACGTTGAAAAGCACGTAAGTATGACGGAGGACGCCTTAAAGCTCCAAACAACACATTACAACACCGTACGAAACCATAAAACTCCATAATAAACCTAATGAAATTGTCCAGGTCCTTTCAAGATCGTACGATAACATCAGGACTTGTTACGACACTGTATGCGACATTAGCAACATGAAAAGCAATTTATAAAAATGTAGGACGCGTTACAACTTCTAAGAACACCTTACATCACCATTCGAAAGATTAAAACTCCATAATAAACCTAATGAATTCCTCCGTGTCATTTAATCATCGTACGACAACTTAGAATATCTTACGACTCTGTATGCCACATTAGCACCTTGAAAAGCATGTTACTATAATGTAGGATACCTCACAACTCGTAACAACACCTTACAATACCGTAAGTAAACATAAAATCCATAATAAACCTAATGAATTCGTCCGAGTCTTTTGAACATCGTATTACAAGTTAGGACATCTTAAGACACTATATGACATATTAGCACGTTGAAAAGCACGTAAGTATGACGGAGGACGCCTTAAAGCTCCAAACAACACATTACAACACCGTACGAAACCATAAAACTCCATAATAAACCTAATGAAATTGTCCAGGTCCTTTCAAGATCGTACGATAACATCAGGACTTGTTACGACACTGTATGCGACATTAGCAACATGAAAAGCAATTTATAATAATGTAGGACGCGTTACAACTTCTAAGAACACCTTACATCACCATTCGAAAGATTAAAACTCCATAATAAACCTAATGAATTCCTCCGTGTCATTTAATCATCGTACGACAACTTATAATATCTTACGACTCTGTATGCCACATTAGCACCTTGAAAAGCATGTTACTATAATGTAGGATACCTCACAACTCGTAACAACACCTTACAATACCGTAAGTAAACATAAAATCCATAATAAACCTAATGAATTCGTCCGAGTGTTTTGAACATCGTATTACAAGTTAGGACATCTTAAGACACTATATGACATATTAGCACGTTGAAAAGCACGTAAGTATGACGGAGGACGCCTTAAAACTCCAAACAACACTTTACAACACCGTACGAAACCATAAAACTCCATAATAAACCTAATGAAATTGTCCAGGTCCTTTCAAGATCGTACGATAACATCAGGACTTGTTACGACACTGTATGCGACATTAGCAACATGAAAAGCAATTTATAATAATGTAGGACGCGTTACAACTTCTAAGAACACTTTACATCACCATTCGGAAGATTAAAACTCCATAATAAACCTAATGAATTCCTCCGTGTCATTTAATCATCGTACGACAACTTAGAATATCATACGACTCTGTATGCCACATTAGCACCTTGAAAAGCATGTTACTATAATGTAGGATACCTCACAACTCGTAACAACACCTTACAATACCGTAAGTAAACATAAATTCCATAATAAACCTAATGAATTCGTCCGAGTCTTTTGAACATCGCATTACAAGTTAGGACATCTTAAGACACTATATGACATATTAGCACGTTGAAAAGCACGTAAGTATGACGGAGGACGCCTTAAAGCTCCAAACAACACATTACAACACCGTACGAAACCATAAAACTCCATAATAAACCTAATGAAATTGTCCAGGTCCTTTCAAGATCGTACGATAACATCAGGACTTGTTACGACACTGTATGCGACATTAGCAACATGAAAAGCAATTTATAATAATGTAGGACGCGTTACAACTTCTAAGAACACCTTACATCACCGTTCGAAAGATTAAAACTCCATAATAAACCTAATGAATTCCTCTGAGTCATTTAATAATTGTTTGACAACTTAGAATATCTTATGACTCTGTATGTTACATTAGCACCTTGAAAAGCATGTTACTATAATGTAGGATACCTCACAACTCGTAACAACACCTTACAATACAGTATGTAAACATAAAATCCATAATAAACCTAATGAATTCGTCCGAGTCTTTTGACCATCGTATTACAAGTTAGGACATCTTAAGACACTATATGACATATTAGCACGTTGAAAAGCACGTAAGTATGACGGAGGACGCCTTAAAGCTCCAAACAACACATTACAACACCGTACGAAACCATAAAACTCCATAATAAACCTAATGAAATTGTCCAGGTCCTTTTAAGATCGTACGATAACATCAGGACTTGTTACGACACTGTATGCGACATTAGCAACATGAAAAGCAATTTATAATAATGTAGGACGCGTTACAACTTCTAAGAACACCTTACATCACCATTCGAAAGATTAAAACTCCATAATAAACCTAATGAATTCCTCTGTGTCATTTAATCATCGTACGACAACTTAGAATATCTTACGACTCTGTATGCCACATTAGCACCTAGAAAAGCATGTTACTATAATGTAGGATACCTCAGAACTCGTAACAACACCTTACAATACAGTAAGTAAACATAAAATCCATAATAAACCTAATGAATTCGTCCGAGTCTTTTGAACATCGTATTACAAGTTAGGACATCTTAGGACACTATATGACATATTAGCACGTTGAAAAGCACGTAAGTATGACGGAGGACGCCTTAAAGCTCCAAACAACACATTACAACACCGTACGAAACCATAAAACTCCATAATAAACCTAATGAAATTGTCCAGGTCCTTTCAAGATCATACGATAACATCAGGACTTGTTACGACACTGTATGCGACATTAGCAACATGAAAAGCAATTTATAATAATGTAGGACGCGTTACAACTTCTAAGAACACCTTACATCACCGTTCGAAAGATTAAAACTCCATAACAAACCTAATGAATTCCTCTGAGTCATTTAATCATTGTATGACAACTTAGAATATCTTATGACTCTGTATGCAACATTAGCACCTTGAAAAGCATGTTACTATAATGTAGGATACCTCACAACTCGTAACAACACCTTACAATACCGTAAGTAAACATAAAATCCATAATAAACCTAATGAATTCGTCCGAGTCTTTTGACCATCGTATTACAAGTTAGGACATCTTAAGACACTATATGACATATTAGCACGTTGAAAAGCACGTAAGTATGACGGAGGACGCCTTAAAGTTCCAAACAACACATTACAACACCGTACGAAACCATAAAACTCCATAATAAACCTAATGAAATTGTCCAGGTCCTTTTAAGATCGTACGATAACATCAGGACTTGTTACGACACTGTATGCGACATTAGCAACATGAAAAGCAATTTATAATAATGTAGGACGCGTTACAACTTCTAAGAACACCTTACATCACCATTCGAAAGATTAAAACTCCATAATAAACCTAATGAATTCCTCTGTGTCATTTAATCATCGTATGACAACTTAGAATATCTTACGACTCTGTATGCCACATTAGCACCTAGAAAAGCATGTTACTATAATGTAGGATACCTCACAACTCGTAACAACACCTTACAATACCGTAAGTAAACATAAAATCCATAATAAACCTAATGAATTCGTCCGAGTCTTTTGAACATCGTATTACAAGTTAGGACATCTTAGGACACTATATGACATATTAGCACGTTGAAAAGCACGTAAGTATGACGGAGGACGCCTTAAAGCTCCAAACAACACATTACAACACCGTACGAAACCATAAAACTCCATAATAAACCTAATGAAATTGTCCAGGTCCTTTCAAGATCGTACGATAACATCAGGACTTGTTACGACACTGTATGCGACATTAGCAACATGAAAAGCAATTTATAATAATGTAGGACGCGTTACAACTTCTAAGAACACCTTATATCACCATTCGAAAGATTAAAACTCCATAATAAACCTAATGAATTCCTCCGTGTCATTTAATCATCGTACGACAACTTAGAATATCTTACGACTCTGTATGCCACATTAGCACCTTGAACAGCATGTTACTATAATGTAGGATACCTCACAACTCGTAACAACACCTTACAATACCGTAAGTAAACATAAAATCCATAATAAACCTAATGAATTCGTCCGAGTCTTTTGAACATCGTATTACAAGTTAGGACATCTTAAGACACTATATGACATATTAGCACGTTGAAAAGCACGTAAGTATGACGGAGGACGCCTTAAAGCTCCAAACAACACATTACAACACCGTACGAAACCATAAAACTCCATAATAAACCTAATAAAATTGTCCAGGTCCTTTCAAGATCGTACGATAACATCAGGACTTGTTACGACACTGTATGCGACATTAGCAACATGAAAAGCAATTTATAATAATGTAGGACGCGTTACAACTTCTAAGAACACCTTACATCACCATTCGAAAGATTAAAACTCCATAATAAACCTAATGAATTCCTCCGTATCATTTAATCATCGTACGACAACTTAGAATATCTTACGACTCTGTATGCCACATTAGCACCTTGAAAAGCATGTTACTATAATGTAGGATACCTCACAACTCGTAACAACACCTTACAATACCGTAAGTAAACATAAATTCCATAATAAACCTTATGAATTCGTCCGAGTCTTTTGAACATCGTATTACAAGTTAGGACATCTTAAGACACTATATGACATATTAGCACGTTGAAAAGCACGTAAGTATGACGGAGGACGCCTTAAAGCTCCAAACAACACCTTACAACACCGTACGAAACCATAAAACTCCATAATAAACCTAATGAAATTGTCCAGGTCCTTTCAAGATCGTACGATAACATCAGGACTTGTTACGACACTGTATGCGACATTAGCAACATGAAAAGCAATTTATAATAATGTAGGACGCGTTACAACTTCTAAGAACACCTTATATCACCATTCGAAAGATTAAAACTCCATAATAAACCTAATGAATTCCTCCGTGTCATTTAATCATCGTACGACAACTTAGAATATCTTACGACTCTGTATGCCACATTAGCACCTTGAACAGCATGTTACTATAATGTAGGATACCTCACAACTCGTAACAACACCTTACAATACCGTAAGTAAACATAAAATCCATAATAAACCTAATGAATTCGTCCGAGTCTTTTGAACATCGTATTACAAGTTAGGACATCTTAAGACACTATATGACATATTAGCACGTTGAAAAGCACGTAAGTATGACGGAGGACGCCTTAAAGCTCCAAACAACACATTACAACACCGTACGAAACCATAAAACTCCATAATAAACCTAATAAAATTGTCCAGGTCCTTTCAAGATCGTACGATAACATCAGGACTTGTTACGACACTGTATGCGACATTAGCAACATGAAAAGCAATTTATAATAATGTAGGACGCGTTACAACTTCTAAGAACACCTTACATCACCATTCGAAAGATTAAAACTCCATAATAAACCTAATGAATTCCTCCGTATCATTTAATCATCGTACGACAACTTAGAATATCTTACGACTCTGTATGCCACATTAGCACCTTGAAAAGCATGTTACTATAATGTAGGATACCTCACAACTCGTAACAACACCTTACAATACCGTAAGTAAACATAAATTCCATAATAAACCTAATGAATTCGTCCGAGTCTTTTGAACATCGTATTACAAGTTAGGACATCTTAAGACAGTATATGACATATTAGCACGTTGAAAAGCACGTAAGTATGACGGAGGACGCCTTAAAGCTCCAAACAACACATTACAACACCGTACGAAACCATAAAACTCCATAATAAACCTAATGAAATTGTCCAGGTCCTTTCAAGATCGTACGATAACATCAGGACTTGTTACGACACTGTATGCGACATTAGCAACATGAAAAGCAATTTATAATAATGTAGGACGCGTTACAACTTCTAAGAACACCTTATATCACCATTCGAAAGATTAAAACTCCATAATAAACCTAATGAATTCCTCCGTGTCATTTAATCATCGTACGACAACTTAGAATATCTTACGACTCTGTATGCCACATTAGCACCTTGAACAGCATGTTACTATAATGTAGGATACCTCACAACTCGTAACAACACCTTACAATACCGTAAGTAAACATAAAATCCATAATAAACCTAATGAATTCGTCCGAGTCTTTTGAACATCGTATTACAAGTTAGGACATCTTAAGACACTATATGACATATTAGCACGTTGAAAAGCACGTAAGTATGACGGAGGACGCCTTAAAGCTCCAAACAACACATTACCACACCGTACGAAACCATAAAACTCCATAATAAACCTAATAAAATTGTCCAGGTCCTTTCAAGATCGTACGATAACATCAGGACTTGTTACGACACTGTATGCGACATTAGCAACATGAAAAGCAATTTATAATAATGTAGGACGCGTTACAACTTCTAAGAACACCTTACATCACCATTCGAAAGATTAAAACTCCATAATAAACCTAATGAATTCCTCCGTATCATTTAATCATCGTACGACAACTTAGAATATCTTACGACTCTGTATGCCACATTAGCACCTTGAAAAGCATGTTACTATAATGTAGGATACCTCACAACTCGTAACAACACCTTACAATACCGTAAGTAAACATAAATTCCATAATAAACCTAATGAATTCGTCCGAGTCTTTTGAACATCGTATTACAAGTTAGGACATCTTAAGACACTATATGACATATTAGCACGTTGAAAAGCACGTAAGTATGACGGAGGACGCCTTAAAGCTCCAAACAACACCTTACAACACCGTACGAAACCATAAAACTCCATAATAAACCTAATGAAATTGTCCAGGTCCTTTCAAGATCGTACGATAACATCAGGACTTGTTACGACACTGTATGCGACATTAGCAACATGAAAAGCAATTTATAATAATGTAGGACGCGTTACAACTTCTAAGAACACCTTATATCACCATTCGAAAGATTAAAACTCCATAATAAACCTAATGAATTCCTCCGTGTCATTTAATCATCGTACGACAACTTAAAATATCTTACGACTCTGTATGCCACATTAGCACCTTGAACAGCATGTTACTATAATGTAGGATACCTCACAACTCGTAACAACACCTTACAATACCGTAAGTAAACATAAAATCCATAATAAACCTAATGAATTCGTCCGAGTCTTTTGAACATCGTATTACAAGTTAGGACATCTTAAGACACTATATGACATATTAGCACGTTGAAAAGCACGTAAGTATGACGGAGGACGCCTTAAAGCTCCAAACAACACCTTACAACACCGTACGAAACCATAAAACTCCATAATAAACCTAATGAAATTGTCCAGGTCCTTTCAAGATCGTACGATAACATCAGGACTTGTTACGACACTGTATGCGACATTAGCAACATGAAAAGCAATTTATAATAATGTAGGACGCGTTACAACTTCTAAGAACACCTTACATCACCGTTCGAAAGATTAAAACTCCTTAATAAACCTAATGAATTCCTCCGAGTCATTTAATCATCGTACGACAACTTAGAATATCTTACGACTCTATATGCCACATTAGCACCTTGAAAAGCATGTTACTATAATGTACGATACTCACAACTCGTAACAACACCTTACAATCCCGTAAGTAAACATAAAATCCATAATAAACCTAATGAATTCGTCTGAGTCTTTTAAACATCGTATTACAAGTTAGGACATCTTAAGACACTATATGACATATTAGCACGTTGAAAAGCACGTAAGTATGACGCCTTAAAGCGGCAAACAACACCTTACTACACAGTACAAAACCATAAAACTCCATAATAAACCTAATGAAATTGTCCAAGTCCTTTCAAGATCGTACGATAACATCAGGACTTGTTACGACACTGTATGCGACATTAACAACATGAAAAGCAATTTATAATAATGTAGGACGCGTTACAACTTCTAAGAACACCTTACATCACCATTCGAAAGATTAAAACTCCATAATAAACCTAATGAATTCCTCCGTATCATTTAATCATCGTACGACAACTTAGAATATCTTACGACTCTGTATGCCACATTAGCACCTTGAAAAGCATGTTACTATAATGTAGGATACCTCACAACTCGTAACAACACCTTTAAATACCGTAAGTAAACATAAATTCCATAATAAACCTAATGAATTCGTCCGAGTCTTTTGAACATCGTATTACAAGTTAGGACATCTTAAGACACTATATGACATATTAGCACGTTGAAAAGCACGTAAGTATGACGGAGGACGCCTTAAAGCTCCAAACAACACCTTACAACACCGTACGAAACCATAAAACTCCATAATAAACCTAATGAAATTGTCCAGGTCCTTTCAAGATCGTACGATAACATCAGGACTTGTTACGACACTGTATGCGACATTAGCAACATGAAAAGCAATTTATAATAATGTAGGACGCGTTACAACTTCTAAGAACACCTTATATCACCATTCGAAAGATTAAAACTCCATAATAAACCTAATGAATTCCTCCGTGTCATTTAATCATCGTACGACAACTTAGAATATCTTACGACTCTGTATGCCACATTAGCACCTTGAACAGCATGTTACTATAATGTAGGATACCTCACAACTCGTAACAACACCTTACAATACCGTAAGTAAACATAAAATCCATAATAAACCTAATGAATTCGTCCGAGTCTTTTGAACATCGTATTACAAGTTAGGACATCTTAAGACACTATATGACATATTAGCACGTTGAAAAGCACGTAAGTATGACGGAGGACGCCTTAAAGCTCCAAACAACACATTACAACACCGTACGAAACCATAAAACTCCATAATAAACCTAATAAAATTGTCCAGGTCCTTTCAAGATCGTACGATAACATCAGGACTTGTTACGACACTGTATGCGACATTAGCAACATGAAAAGCAATTTATAATAATGTAGGACGCGTTACAACTTCTAAGAACACCTTACATCACCATTCGAAAGATTAAAACTCCATAATAAACCTAATGAATTCCTCCGTATCATTTAATCATCGTACGACAACTTAGAATATCTTACGACTCTGTATGCCACATTAGCACCTTGAAAAGCATGTTACTATAATGTAGGATACCTCACAACTCGTAACAACACCTTACAATACCGTAAGTAAACATAAATTCCATAATAAACCTAATGAATTCGTCCGAGTCTTTTGAACATCGTATTACAAGTTAGGACATCTTAAGACAGTATATGACATATTAGCACGTTGAAAAGCACGTAAGTATGACGGAGGACGCCTTAAAGCTCCAAACAACACATTACAACACCGTACGAAACCATAAAACTCCATAATAAACCTAATGAAATTGTCCAGGTCCTTTCAAGATCGTACGATAACATCAGGACTTGTTACGACACTGTATGCGACATTAGCAACATGAAAAGCAATTTATAATAATGTAGGACGCGTTACAACTTCTAAGAACACCTTATATCACCATTCGAAAGATTAAAACTCCATAATAAACCTAATGAATTCCTCCGTGTCATTTAATCATCGTACGACAACTTAGAATATCTTACGACTCTGTATGCCACATTAGCACCTTGAACAGCATGTTACTATAATGTAGGATACCTCACAACTCGTAACAACACCTTACAATACCGTAAGTAAACATAAAATCCATAATAAACCTAATGAATTCGTCCGAGTCTTTTGAACATCGTATTACAAGTTAGGACATCTTAAGACACTATATGACATATTAGCACGTTGAAAAGCACGTAAGTATGACGGAGGACGCCTTAAAGCTCCAAACAACACATTACCACACCGTACGAAACCATAAAACTCCATAATAAACCTAATAAAATTGTCCAGGTCCTTTCAAGATCGTACGATAACATCAGGACTTGTTACGACACTGTATGCGACATTAGCAACATGAAAAGCAATTTATAATAATGTAGGACGCGTTACAACTTCTAAGAACACCTTACATCACCATTCGAAAGATTAAAACTCCATAATAAACCTAATGAATTCCTCCGTATCATTTAATCATCGTACGACAACTTAGAATATCTTACGACTCTGTATGCCACATTAGCACCTTGAAAAGCATGTTACTATAATGTAGGATACCTCACAACTCGTAACAACACCTTACAATACCGTAAGTAAACATAAATTCCATAATAAACCTAATGAATTCGTCCGAGTCTTTTGAACATCGTATTACAAGTTAGGACATCTTAAGACACTATATGACATATTAGCACGTTGAAAAGCACGTAAGTATGACGGAGGACGCCTTAAAGCTCCAAACAACACCTTACAACACCGTACGAAACCATAAAACTCCATAATAAACCTAATGAAATTGTCCAGGTCCTTTCAAGATCGTACGATAACATCAGGACTTGTTACGACACTGTATGCGACATTAGCAACATGAAAAGCAATTTATAATAATGTAGGACGCGTTACAACTTCTAAGAACACCTTACATCACCGTTCGAAAGATTAAAACTCCTTAATAAACCTAATGAATTCCTCCGAGTCATTTAATCATCGTACGACAACTTAGAATATCTTACGACTCTATATGCCACATTAGCACCTTGAAAAGCATGTTACTATAATGTACGATACTCACAACTCGTAACAACACCTTACAATCCCGTAAGTAAACATAAAATCCATAATAAACCTAATGAATTCGTCTGAGTCTTTTAAACATCGTATTACAAGTTAGGACATCTTAAGACACTATATGACATATTAGCACGTTGAAAAGCACGTAAGTATGACGCCTTAAAGCGGCAAACAACACCTTACTACACAGTACAAAACCATAAAACTCCATAATAAACCTAATGAAATTGTCCAAGTCCTATCAAGATCGTACGATAACATCAGGACTTGTTACGACACTGTATGCGACATTAACAACATGAAAAGCAATTTATAATAATGTAGGACGCGTTACAACTTCTAAGAACACCTTACATCACCATTCGAAAGATTAAAACTCCATAATAAACCTAATGAATTCCTCCGTATCATTTAATCATCGTACGACAACTTAGAATATCTTACGACTCTGTATGCCACATTAGCACCTTGAAAAGCATGTTACTATAATGTAGGATACCTCACAACTCGTAACAACACCTTTAAATACCGTAAGTAAACATAAATTCCATAATAAACCTAATGAATTCGTCCGAGTCTTTTGAACATCGTATTACAAGTTAGGACATCTTAAGACACTATATGACATATTAGCACGTTGAAAAGCACGTAAGTATGACGGAGGACGCCTTAAAGCTCCAAACAACACCTTACAACACCGTACGAAACCATAAAACTCCATAATAAACCTAATGAAATTGTCCAGGTCCTTTCAAGATCGTACGATAACATCAGGACTTGTTACGACACTGTATGCGACATTAGCAACATGAAAAGCAATTTATAATAATGTAGGACGCGTTACAACTTCTAAGAACACCTTATATCACCATTCGAAAGATTAAAACTCCATAATAAACCTAATGAATTCCTCCGTGTCATTTAATCATCGTACGACAACTTAGAATATCTTACGACTCTGTATGCCACATTAGCACCTTGAACAGCATGTTACTATAATGTAGGATACCTCACAACTCGTAACAACACCTTACAATACCGTAAGTAAACATAAAATCCATAATAAACCTAATGAATTCGTCCGAGTCTTTTGAACATCGTATTACAAGTTAGGACATCTTAAGACACTATATGACATATTAGCACGTTGAAAAGCACGTAAGTATGACGGAGGACGCCTTAAAGCTCCAAACAACACATTACAACACCGTACGAAACCATAAAACTCCATAATAAACCTAATAAAATTGTCCAGGTCCTTTCAAGATCGTACGATAACATCAGGACTTGTTACGACACTGTATGCGACATTAGCAACATGAAAAGCAATTTATAATAATGTAGGACGCGTTACAACTTCTAAGAACACCTTACATCACCATTCGAAAGATTAAAACTCCATAATAAACCTAATGAATTCCTCCGTATCATTTAATCATCGTACGACAACTTAGAATATCTTACGACTCTGTATGCCACATTAGCACCTTGAAAAGCATGTTACTATAATGTAGGATACCTCACAACTCGTAACAACACCTTACAATACCGTAAGTAAACATAAATTCCATAATAAACCTAATGAATTCGTCCGAGTCTTTTGAACATCGTATTACAAGTTAGGACATCTTAAGACAGTATATGACATATTAGCACGTTGAAAAGCACGTAAGTATGACGGAGGACGCCTTAAAGCTCCAAACAACACATTACAACACCGTACGAAACCATAAAACTCCATAATAAACCTAATGAAATTGTCCAGGTCCTTTCAAGATCGTACGATAACATCAGGACTTGTTACGACACTGTATGCGACATTAGCAACATGAAAAGCAATTTATAATAATGTAGGACGCGTTACAACTTCTAAGAACACCTTATATCACCATTCGAAAGATTAAAACTCCATAATAAACCTAATGAATTCCTCCGTGTCATTTAATCATCGTACGACAACTTAGAATATCTTACGACTCTGTATGCCACATTAGCACCTTGAACAGCATGTTACTATAATGTAGGATACCTCACAACTCGTAACAACACCTTACAATACCGTAAGTAAACATAAAATCCATAATAAACCTAATGAATTCGTCCGAGTCTTTTGAACATCGTATTACAAGTTAGGACATCTTAAGACACTATATGACATATTAGCACGTTGAAAAGCACGTAAGTATGACGGAGGACGCCTTAAAGCTCCAAACAACACATTACCACACCGTACGAAACCATAAAACTCCATAATAAACCTAATAAAATTGTCCAGGTCCTTTCAAGATCGTACGATAACATCAGGACTTGTTACGACACTGTATGCGACATTAGCAACATGAAAAGCAATTTATAATAATGTAGGACGCGTTACAACTTCTAAGAACACCTTACATCACCATTCGAAAGATTAAAACTCCATAATAAACCTAATGAATTCCTCCGTATCATTTAATCATCGTACGACAACTTAGAATATCTTACGACTCTGTATGCCACATTAGCACCTTGAAAAGCATGTTACTATAATGTAGGATACCTCACAACTCGTAACAACACCTTACAATACCGTAAGTAAACATAAATTCCATAATAAACCTAATGAATTCGTCCGAGTCTTTTGAACATCGTATTACAAGTTAGGACATCTTAAGACACTATATGACATATTAGCACGTTGAAAAGCACGTAAGTATGACGGAGGACGCCTTAAAGCTCCAAACAACACCTTACAACACCGTACGAAACCATAAAACTCCATAATAAACCTAATGAAATTGTCCAGGTCCTTTCAAGATCGTACGATAACATCAGGACTTGTTACGACACTGTATGCGACATTAGCAACATGAAAAGCAATTTATAATAATGTAGGACGCGTTACAACTTCTAAGAACACCTTATATCACCATTCGAAAGATTAAAACTCCATAATAAACCTAATGAATTCCTCCGTGTCATTTAATCATCGTACGACAACTTAAAATATCTTACGACTCTGTATGCCACATTAGCACCTTGAACAGCATGTTACTATAATGTAGGATACCTCACAACTCGTAACAACACCTTACAATACCGTAAGTAAACATAAAATCCATAATAAACCTAATGAATTCGTCCGAGTCTTTTGAACATCGTATTACAAGTTAGGACATCTTAAGACACTATATGACATATTAGCACGTTGAAAAGCACGTAAGTATGACGGAGGACGCCTTAAAGCTCCAAACAACACCTTACAACACCGTACGAAACCATAAAACTCCATAATAAACCTAATGAAATTGTCCAGGTCCTTTCAAGATCGTACGATAACATCAGGACTTGTTACGACACTGTATGCGACATTAGCAACATGAAAAGCAATTTATAATAATGTAGGACGCGTTACAACTTCTAAGAACACCTTACATCACCGTTCGAAAGATTAAAACTCCTTAATAAACCTAATGAATTCCTCCGAGTCATTTAATCATCGTACGACAACTTAGAATATCTTACGACTCTATATGCCACATTAGCACCTTGAAAAGCATGTTACTATAATGTACGATACTCACAACTCGTAACAACACCTTACAATCCCGTAAGTAAACATAAAATCCATAATAAACCTAATGAATTCGTCTGAGTCTTTTAAACATCGTATTACAAGTTAGGACATCTTAAGACACTATATGACATATTAGCACGTTGAAAAGCACGTAAGTATGACGCCTTAAAGCGGCAAACAACACCTTACTACACAGTACAAAACCATAAAACTCCATAATAAACCTAATGAAATTGTCCAAGTCCTTTCAAGATCGTACGATAACATCAGGACTTGTTACGACACTGTATGCGACATTAACAACATGAAAAGCAATTTATAATAATGTAGGACGCGTTACAACTTCTAAGAACACCTTACATCACCATTCGAAAGATTAAAACTCCATAATAAACCTAATGAATTCCTCCGTATCATTTAATCATCGTACGACAACTTAGAATATCTTACGACTCTGTATGCCACATTAGCACCTTGAAAAGCATGTTACTATAATGTAGGATACCTCACAACTCGTAACAACACCTTTAAATACCGTAAGTAAACATAAATTCCATAATAAACCTAATGAATTCGTCCGAGTCTTTTGAACATCGTATTACAAGTTAGGACATCTTTAGACTCTATATGACATATTAGCACGTTGAAAAGCACGTAAGTATGATGCCTTAAAGCTGCAAACAACACCTTACAACACCGTACGAAACCATAAAACTCCATAATAAACCTAATGAAATTGTCCAGGTCCTTTCAAGATCGTACGATAACATCAGGACTTGTTACGACACTGTATACGACATTAGCAACATGAAAAGCAATTTATAATAATGTAGGACGCGTTACAACTTCTAAGAACACCTTAAATCACCGTTCGAAAGATTAAAACTCCATAATAAACCTAATGAATTCCTCCGAGTCATTTAATCATCGTACAACAACCTAGAATATCTTACGACTCTGTATGCCACATTAGCACCTTGAAAAGCATGTTACTATAATGTAGGATACCTCACAACTCATAACAACACCTTACAATACCGTAAGTAAACATAAAATCCATAATAAACCTAATGAATGCCTCTGAGTCTTTTAAACATCGTATTACAAGTTAGGACATCTTAAGACACTATATGACATATTAGCACGTTGAAAAGCACGTAAGTATGACGCCTTAAAGCGGCAAACAACACCTTACTACACAGTACAAAACCATAAAACTCCATAATAAACCTAATGAAATTGTCCAAGTCCTTTCAAGATCGTACGATAACATCAGGACTTGTTACGACACTGTATGCGACATTAGCAACATGAAAATCAATTTATAATAATGTAGGACGCGTTACAACTTCTAAGAACACCTTACATCACCATTCGAAAGATTAAAACTCCATAATTAACCTAATGAATTCCTCTGTGTCATTTAATCAACGTACGACAACTTAGAATATCTTACGACTTTGTATGCCACATTAGCACCTAGAAAAGCATGTTACTATAATGTAGGATACCTCACAACTCGTAACAACACCTTACAATACCGTAAGTAAACATAAAATCCATAATACACCTAATGAATTCGTCCGAGTCTTTTGAACATCGTATTACAAGTTAGGACATCTTAAGACACTATATGACATATTAGCACGTTGAATAGCACGTAAGTATGACGGAGGACGCCTTAAAGCTCCAAACAACACATTACAACACCGTACGAAACCATACAACTCCATAATAAACCTAATGAAATTGTCCAGGTCCTTTCAAGATCGTACGATAACATCAGGACTTGTTACGACAATGTATGCGACATTAGCAACATGAAAAGCCATTTATAATAATGTAGGACGCGTTACAACTTCTAAGAACACCTACATCACCGTTCGAAAGATTAAAACTCCATAATAAACCTAATGAATTCCTCCGAGTCTTTAATCATCGTACGACAACCTAGAATATCTTACGACTCCGTATGCCACATTAGCACCTTGAAAAGCATGTTACTATAATGTAGGATACCTCACAACTCGTAACAACACCTTACAATACCGTAAGTAAACATAAATTCCATAATAAACCTAAAGAATTCGTCCGAGTCTTTTGAACATCGTATTACAAGTTAGGACATCTTAAGACACTATATGACATATTAGCACGTTGAAAAGCACGTAAGTATGACGGAGGACGCCTTAAAGCTCCAAACAACACATTACAACACCGTACGAAACCATAAAACTCCATAATAAACCTAATGAAATTGTCCAGGTCCTTTCAAGATCGTACGATAACATCAGGACTTGTTACGACACTGTATGCGACATTAGCAACATGAAAAGCAATTTATAATAATGTAGGACGCGTTACAACTTCTAAGAACACCTTACATCACCATTCGAAAGATTAAAACTCCATAATAAACCTAATGAATTCCTCCGTGTCATTTAATCATCGTACGACAACTTAGAATATCTTACGACTCCGTATGCCAGATTAGCACCTTGAAAAGCATGTTACTATAATGTAGGATACCTCACAACTCGTAACAACACCTTACAATACCGTAAGTAAACATAAATTCCATAATAAACCTAATGAATTCGTCCGCGTCTTTTGAACATCGTATTACAAGTTAGGACATCTTAAGACACTATATGACATATTAGCACGTTGAAAAGCACGTAAGTATGACGGAGGACGCCTTAAAGCTCCAAACAACACCTTACAACACCGTACGAAACCATAAAACTCCATAATAAACCTAATGAAATTGTCCAGGTCCTTTCAAGATCGTACGATAACATCAGGACTTGTTACGACACTGTATGCGACATTAGCAACATGAAAAGCAATTTATAATAATGTAGGACGCGTTACAACTTCTAAGAACACCTTACACCACCGTTCGAAAGATTAAAACTCCATAATAAACCTAATGAATTCCTCCGTGTCATTTAATCATCGTACGACAACTTAGAATATCTTACGACTCCGTATGCCAGATTAGCACCTTGAAAAGCATGTTACTATAATGTAGGATACCTCACAACTCGTAACAACACCTTACAATACCGTAAGTAAACATAAATTCCATAATAAACCTAATGAATTCGTCCGCGTCTTTTGAACATCGTATTACAAGTTAGGACATCTTAAGACACTATATGACATATTAGCACGTTGAAAAGCACGTAAGTATGACGGAGGACGCCTTAAAGCTCCAAACAACACCTTACAACACCGTACGAAACCATAAAACTCCATAATAAACCTAATGAAATTGTCCAGGTCCTTTCAAGATCGTACGATAACATCAGGACTTGTTACGACACTGTATGCGACATTAGCAACATGAAAAGCAATTTATAATAATGTAGGACGCGTTACAACTTCTAAGAACACCTTACATCACCGTTCGAAAGATTAAAACTCCATAATAAACCTAATGAATTCCTCCGAGTCATTTAATCATCGTACGACAACTTAGAATATCTTACGACTCTGTATGCCACATTAGCACCTTGAAAAGCATGTTACTATAATGTACGATACTCACAACTCGTAACAACACCTTACAATCCCGTAAGTAAACATAAAATCCATAATAAACCTAATGAATTCGTCCGAGTCTTTTGAACATCGTATTACAAGTTAGGACATCTTTAGACTCTATATGACATATTAGCACGTTGAAAAGCACGTAAGTATGATGCCTTAAAGCTGCAAACAACACCTTACAACACCGTACGAAACCATAAAACTCCATAATAAACCTAATGAAATTGTCCAGGTCCTTTCAAGATCGTACGATAACATCAGGACTTGTTACGACACTGTATGCGACATTAGCAACATGAAAAGCAATTTATAATAATGTAGGACGCGTTACAACTTCTAAGAACACCTTACATCACTGTTCGAAAGATTAAAACTCCATAATAAACCTAATGAATTCCTCCGAGTCATTTAATCATCGTACGACAACCTAGAATATCTCACGACTCTGTATGCCACATTAGCACCTTGAAAAGCATGTTACTATAATGTAGGATACCTCACAACTCGTAACAACACCTTACAATACCGTAAGTAAACATAAAATCCATAATAAACCTAATGAAATTGTCCAAGTCCTTTCAAGATCGTACGATAACATTAGGACTTGTTACGAAACTGTATGCGACATTAGCAACATGAAAAGCCATTTATAATAATGTAGGACGCGTTACAACTTCTAAGAACTCCTACATCATCGTTCGAAAGATTAAAACTCCATAATAAACCTAATGAATTCCACCGAGTCATTTAATCATCGTACGACAACCTAGAATATCTTACGACTCCGTATGCCACATTAGCACCTTGAAAAACATGTTACTATAATGTAGGATACCTCACAACTCGTAACAACACCTTACAATACCGTAAGTAAACATAAATTCCGTAATAAACCTAATGAATTCGTCCGAGTCTTTTGAACATCGTATTACAAGTTAGGACATCTTAAGACACTATATGACATATTAGCACGTTGAAAAGCACGTAAGTATGACGGAGGACGCCTTAAAGCTCCAAACAACACATTACAACACCGTACGAAACCATAAAACTCCATAATAAACCTAATGAAATTGTCCAGGTCCTTTCAAGATCGTACGATAACATCAGGACTTGTTACGACACTGTATGCGACATTAGCAACATGAAAAGCAATTTATAATAATGTAGGACGCGTTACAACTTCTAAGAACACCTTACATCACCATTCGAAAGATTAAAACTCCATAATAAACCTAATGAATTCCTTCGTGTCATTTAATCATCGTACGACAACTTAGAATATCTTACGACTCTGTATGCCACATTAGCACCTTGAAAAGCATGTTACTATAATGTAGGATACCTCACAACTCGTAACAACACCTTACAATACCGTAAGTAAACATAAAATCCATAATAAACCTAATGAATTCGTCCGAGTCTTTTGAACATCGTATTACAAGTTAGGACATCTTAAGACACTATATGACATATTAGCACGTTGAAAAGCACGCAAGTATGACGGAGGACGCCTTAAAGCTCTAAACAACACCTTACAACACCGTACGAAACCATAAAACTCCATAATAAACCTAATGAAATTGTCCAGGTCCTTTCAAGATCGTACGATAACATCAGGACTTGTTACGACACTGTATGCGACATTAGCAACATGAAAAGCAATTTATAATAATGTAGGACGCGTTACAACTTCTAAGAACACCTTACATCACCGTTCGAAAGATTAAAACTCCAGAATAAACCTAATGAATTCCTCCGAGTCATTTAATCATCGTACGACAACTTAGAATATCTTACGACTCTGTATGCCACATTAGCACCTTGAAAAGCATGTTACTATAATGTACGATACTCACAACTCGTAACAACACCTTACAATACCGTAAGTAAACATAAAATCCATAATAAACCTAATGAATTCGTCCGAGTCTTTTGAACATCGTATTACAAGTTAGGACATCTTTAGACTCTATATGACATATTAGCACGTTGAAAAGCACGTAAGTATGATGCCTTAAAGCTGCAAACAACACCTTACAACACCGTACTAAACCATAAAACTCCATAATAAACCTAATGAAATTGTCCAGGTCCTTTCAAGATCGTACGATAACATCAGGACTTGTTACGACACTGTATGCGACATTAGCAACATGAAAAGCAATTTATAATAATGTAGGACGCGTTACAACTTCTAAGAACACCTTACATCACCGTTCGAAAGATTAAAACTCCATAATAAACCTAATGAATTCCTCCGAGTCATTTAATCATCGTACGACAACCTAGAATATCTTACGACTCTGTATGCCACATTAGCACCTTGAAAAGCATGTTACTATAATGTAAGATACCTCACAACTCATAACAACACCTTACAATACCGTAAGTAAACATAAAATCCATAATAAACCTAATGAATTCGTCTGAGTCTTTTAAACATCGTATTACAAGTTAGGACATCTTAAGACACTATATGACATATTAGCACGTTGAAAAGCACGTAAGTATGACGCCTTAAAGCGGCAAACAACACCTTACTACACAATACAAAACCATAAAACTCCATAATAAACCTAATGAAATTGTCCAAGTCCTTTCAAGATCGTACGATAACATCAGGACTTGTTACGACACTGTATGCGACATTAGCAACATGAAAATCAATTTATAATAATGTAGGACGCGTTACAACTTCTAAGAACACCTTACATCACAGTTCGAAAGATTAAAACTCCATAATAAACCTAATGAATTCCTCCGTGTCATTTAATCATCGTACGACAACTTAGAATATCTTACGACTCTGTATGCCACATTAGCACCTTGAAAAGCATGTTACTATAATGTAGGATACCTCACAACTCGTAACAACACCTTACAATACCGTAAGTAAACATAAAATCCATAATAAACCTAATGAATTCGTCCGAGTCTTTTGAACATCGTATTACAAGTTAGGACATCTTAAGACACTATATGACATATTAGCACGTTGAAAAGCACGTAAGTATGACGGAGGACGCCTTAAAGCTCCAAACAACACATTACAACACCGTACGAAACCATAAAACTCCATAATAAACCTAATGAAATTGTCCAGGTCCTTTCAAGATCGTACGATAACATCAGGACTTGTTACGACACTGTATGCGACATTAGCAACATGAAAAGCAATTTATAATAATGTAGGACGCGTTACAACTTCTAAGAACACCTTACATCACCGTTCGAAAGATTAAAACTCCAGAATAAACCTAATGAATTCCTCCGAGTCATTTAATCATCGTACGACAACTTAGAATATCTTACGACTCTGTATGCCACATTAGCACCTTGAAAAGCATGTTACTATAATGTACGATACTCACAACTCGTAACAACACCTTACAATACCGTAAGTAAACATAAAATCCATAATAAACCTAATGAATTCGTCCGAGTCTTTTGAACATCGTATTACAAGTTAGGACATCTTTAGACTCTATATGACATATTAGCACGTTGAAAAGCACGTAAGTATGATGCCTTAAAGCTGCAAACAACACCTTACAACACCGTACTAAACCATAAAACTCCATAATAAACCTAATGAAATTGTCCAGGTCCTTTCAAGATCGTACGATAACATCAGGACTTGTTACGACACTGTATGCTACATTAGCAACATGAAAAGCAATTTATAATAATGTAGGACGCGTTACAACTTCTAAGAACACCTTACAACACCGTTCGAAAGATTAAAACTCCATAATAAACCTAATGAATTCCTCCGAGTCATTTAATCATCGTACGACAACCTAGAATATCTTACGACTCTGTATGCCACATTAGCACCTTGAAAAGCATGTTACTATAATGTAAGATACCTCACAACTCATAACAACACCTTACAATACCGTAAGTAAACATAAAATCCATAATAAACCTAATGAATTCGTCTGAGTCTTTTAAACATCGTATTACAAGTTAGGACATCTTAAGACACTATATGACATATTAGCACGTTGAAAAGCACGTAAGTATGACGCCTTAAAGCGGCAAACAACACCTTACTACACAATACAAAACCATAAAACTCCATAATAAACCTAATGAAATTGTCCAAGTCCTTTCAAGATCGTACGATAACATCAGGACTTGTTACGACACTGTATGCAACATTAGCAGCATGAAAATCAATTTATAATAATGTAGGACGCGTTACAACTTCTAAGAACACCTTACATCACCGTTCGAAAGATTAAAACTCCATAATAAACCTAATGAATTCCTCCGTGTCATTTAATCATCGTACGACAACTTAGAATATCTTACGACTCTGTATGCCACATTAGCACCTTGAAAAGCATGTTACTATAATGTAGGATACCTCACAACTCGTAACAACACCTTACAATACCGTAAGTAAACATAAAATCCATAATAAACCTAATGAATTCGTCCGAGTCTTTTGAACATCATATTACAAGTTAGGACATCTTAAGACACTATATGACATATTAGCACGTTGAAAAGCACGTAAGTATGACGGAGGACGCCTTAAAGCTCCAAACAACACATTACAACACCGTACGAAACCATAAAACTCCATAATAAACCTAATGAAATTGTCCAGGTCCTTTCAAGATCGTACGATAACATCAGGACTTGTTACGACACTGTATGCGACATTAGCAACATGAAAAGCAATTTATAATAATGTAGGACGCGTTACAACTTCTAAGAACACCTTACATCACCGTTCGAAAGATTAAAACTCCAGAATAAACCTAATGAATTCCTCCGAGTCATTTAATCATCGTACGACAACTTAGAATATCTTACGACTCTGTATGCCACATTAGCACCTTGAAAAGCATGTTACTATAATGTACGATACTCACAACTCGTAACAACACCTTACAATACCGTAAGTAAACATAAAATCCATAATAAACCTAATGAATTCGTCCGAGTCTTTTGAACATCGTATTACAAGTTAGGACATCTTTAGACTCTATATGACATATTAGCACGTTGAAAAGCACGTAAGTATGATGCCTTAAAGCTGCAAACAACACCTTACAACACCGTACTAAACCATAAAACTCCATAATAAACCTAATGAAATTGTCCAGGTCCTTTCAAGATCGTACGATAACATCAGGACTTGTTACGACACTGTATGCTACATTAGCAACATGAAAAGCAATTTATAATAATGTAGGACGCGTTACAACTTCTAAGAACACCTTACAACACCGTTCGAAAGATTAAAACTCCATAATAAACCTAATGAATTCCTCCGAGTCATTTAATCATCGTACGACAACCTAGAATATCTTACGACTCTGTATGCCACATTAGCACCTTGAAAAGCATGTTACTATAATGTAAGATACCTCACAACTCATAACAACACCTTACAATACCGTAAGTAAACATAAAATCCATAATAAACATAATGAATTCGTCTGAGTCTTTTAAACATCGTATTACAAGTTAGGACATCTTAAGACACTATATGACATATTAGCACGTTGAAAAGCACGTAAGTATGACGCCTTAAAGCGGCAAACAACACCTTACTACACAATACAAAACCATAAAACTCCATAATAAACCTAATGAAATTGTCCAAGTCCTTTCAAGATCGTACGATAACATCAGGACTTGTTACGACACTGTATGCGACATTAGCAACATGAAAATAAATTTATAATAATGTAGGACGCGTTACAACTTCTAAGAACACCTACATCACCGTTCGAAAGATTAAAACTCCATAATAAACCTAATGAATTCCTCCGAGTCATTTAATCATCGTACGACAACCTAGAATATCTTACGACTCTGTATGCCACATTAGCACCTTGAAAAGCATGTTACTATAATGTAGGATACCTCACAACTCGTAACAACACCTTACAATACCGTAAGTAAACATAAAATCCATAATAAACCTAGTGAATTCGTCTGAGTCTTTTAAACATCGTATTACAAGTTAGGACATCTTAAGACACTAAATGACATATTAGCACGTTGAAAAGCACGTAAGTATGACGCCTTAAAGCGGCAAACAACACCTTACTACACAGTACAAAACCATAAAACTCCATAATAAACCTAATGAAATTGTCCAAGTCCTTTCAAGATCGTACGATAACATCAGGACTTGTTACGACACTGTATGCGACATTAGCAACATGAAAATCAATTTATAATAATGTAGGACGCGTTACAACTTCTAAGAACACCTACATCACCGTTCGAAAGATTAAAACTCCATAATAAACCTAATGAATTCCTCCAAGTCATTTAATCATCGTACGACAACCTAGAATATCTTACGACTCTGTATGCCACATTAGCACCTTGAAAAGCATGTTACTATAATGTAGGATACCTCACAACTCGTAACAACACTTTACAATACCGTAAGTAAACATAAAATCCATAATAAACCTAATGAATTCGTCCGAGTCTTTTGAACATCGTATTACAAGTTAGGACATCTTAAGACACTATATGACATATTAGCACGTTGAAAAGCACGTAAGTATGACGGAGGACGCCTTAAAGCTCCAAACAACACATTACAACACCGTACGAAACCATAAAACTCCATAATAAACCTAATGAAATTGTCCAGGTCCTTTCAAGATCGTACGATAACATCAGGACTTGTTACGACACTGTATGCGACATTAGCAACATGAAAAGCAATTTATAATAATGTAGGACGCGTTACAATTTCTAAGAACACCTTACATCGCCATTCGAAAGATTAAAACTCCATAATAAACCTAATGAATTCCTCCGTGTCATTTAATCATCGTACGACAACTTAGAATATCTTACGACTCCGTATGCCACATTAGCACCTTGAAAAGCATGTTACTATAATGTAGGATACCTCACAACTCGTAACAACACCTTACAATACCGTAAGTAAACATAAAATCCATAATAAACCTAATGAATTCGTCCGAGTCTTTTGAACATCGTATTACAAGTTAGGACATCTTTAGACTCTATATGACATATTAGCACGTTGAAAAGCACGTAAGTATGATGCCTTAAAGCTGCAAACAACACCTTACAACACCGTACGAAACCATAAAACTCCATAATAAACCTAATGAAATTGTCCAGGTCCTTTCAAAATCGTACGATAACATCAGGACTTGTTACGACACTGTATGCGACATTAGCAACATGAAAAGCAATTTATAATAATGTAGGACGCGTTACAACTTCTAAGAACACCTTACATCACCATTCGAAAGATTAAAACTCCATAATAAACCTAATGAATTCCTCCGTGTCATTTAATCATCGTACGACAACTTAGAATATCCTACGACTCCGTATGCCACATTAGCACCTTGAAAAGCATGTTACTATAATGTAGGATACCTCACAACTCGTAACAACACCTTACAATACCGTAAGTAAACATAAATTCCATAATAAACCTAATGAATTCGTCCGCGTCTTTTGAACATCGTATTACAAGTTAGGACATCTTAAGACACTATATGACATATTAGCACGTTGAAAAGCACGTAAGTATGACGGAGGACGCCTTAAAGCTCCAAACAACACCTTACAACACCGTACGAAACCATAAAACTCCATAATAAACCTAATGAAATTGTCCAGGTCCTTTCAAGATCGTACGATAACATCAGGACTTGTTACGACACTGTATGCGACATTAGCAACATGAAAAGCAATTTATAATAATGTAGGACGCGTTACAACTTCTAAGAACGACTTATATCACCGTTCGAAAGATTAAAACTCCATAATAAACCTAATGAATTCCTCCGAGTCATTTAATCATCGTACGACAACTTAGAATATCTTACGACTCTGTATGCCACATTAGCACCTTGAAAAGCATGTTACTATAATGTACGATACTCACAACTCGTAACAACACCTTACAATCCCGTAAGTAAACATAAAATCCATAATAAACCTAATGAATTCGTCCGAGTCTTTTGAACATCGTATTACAAGTTAGGACATCTTTAGACTCTATATGACATATTAGCACGTTGAAAAGCACGTAAGTATGATGCCTTAAAGCTGCAAACAACACCTTACAACACCGTACGAAACCATAAAACTCCATAATAAACCTAATGAAATTGTCCAGGTCCTTTCAAGATCGTACGATAACATCAGGACTTGTTACGACACTGTATGCGACATTAGCAACATGAAAAGCAATTTATAATAATGTAGGACGCGTTACAACTTCTAAGAACACCTTACATCACCGTTCGAAAGATTAAAACTCCATAATAAACCTAATGAATTCCTCCGAGTCATTTAATCATCGTACGACAACCTAGAATATCTTACGACTCTGTATGCCACATTAGCACCTTGAAAAGCATGTTACTATAATGTAGGATACCTCACAACTCGTAACAACACCTTACAATACCGTAAGTAAACATAAAATCCATAATAAACCTAATGAATTCGTCTGAATCTTTTAAACATCGTATTACAAGTTAGGACATCTTAAGACACTATATGACATATTAGCACGTTGAAAAGCACGTAAGTATGACGCCTTAAAGCTGCAAACAACACCTTACTACACAGTACAAAACCATAAAACTCCATAATAAACCTAATGAAATTGTCGAAGTCCTTTCAAGATCGTACGATAACATCAGGTCTTGTTACGACACTGTATGCGACATTAGCAACATGAAAAGCCATTTATAATAATGTAGGACGCGTTACAACTTCTAAGAACACCTACATCACCGTTCGAAAGATTAAAACTCCATAATAAACCTAATGAATTCCTCCGAGTCATTTAATCATCGTACGACAACCTAGAATATCTTACGACTCCGTATGCCACATTAGCACCTTGAAAAGCATGTTACTATAATGTAGGATACCTCACAACTCGTAACAACACCTTACAATACCGTAAGTAAACATAAAATCCATAATAAACCTAATGAATTCGTCCGAGTCTTTTGAACATCGTATTACAAGTTAGGACATCTTAAGACACTATATGACATATTAGCACGTTGAAAAGCACGTAAGTATGACGGAGGACGCCTTAAAGCTCCAAACAACACATTACAACACCGTACGAAACCATAAAACTCCATAATAAACCTAATGAAATTGTCCGGGTCCTTTCAAGATCGTACGATAACATCAGGACTTGTTACGACACTGTATGCGACATTAGCAACATGAAAAGCAATTTATAATAATGTAGGACGCGTTACAACTTCTAAGAACACCTTACATCACCATTCGAAAGATTAAAACTCCATAATAAACCTAATGAATTCCTCCGTGTCATTTAATCATCGTACGACAACTTAGAATATCTTACGACTCCGTATGCCACATTAGCACCTTGAAAAGCATGTTACTATAATGTAGGATACCTCACAACTCGTAACAACACCTTACAATACCGTAAGTAAACATAAATTCCATAATAAACCTAATGAATTCGTCCGCGTCTTTTGAACATCGTATTACAAGTTAGGACATCTTAAGACACTATATGACATATTAGCACGTTGAAAGGCACGTAAGTATGACGGAGGACGCCTTAAAGCTCCAAACAACACCTTACAACACCGTACGAAACCATGAAACTCCATAATAAACCTAATGAAATTGTCCTGGTCCTTTCAAGATCGTACGATAACATCAGGACTTGTTACGACACTGTATGCGACATTAGCAACATGAAAAGCAATTTATAATAATGTAGGACGCGTTACAACTTCTAAGAACACCTTACATCACCGTTCGAAAGATTAAAACTCCATAATAAACCTAATGAATTCCTCCGAGTCATTTAATCATCGTACGACAACTTAGAATATCTTACGACTCTGTATGCCACTTTAGCACCTTGAAAAGCATGTTACTATAATGTACGATACTCACAACTCGTAACAACACCTTACAATCCCGTAAGTAAACATAAAATCCATAATAAACCTAATGAATTCGTCCGAGTCTTTTGAACATCGTATTACAAGTTAGGACATCTTTAGACTCTATATGACATATTAGCACGTTGAAAAGCACGTAAGTATGACGCCTTAAAGCTGCAAACAACACCTTACTACACAGTACAAAACCATAAAACTCCATAATAAACCTAATGAAATTGTCCAAGTCCTTTCAAGATCGTACGATAACATCAGGTCTTGTTACGACACTGTATGCGACATTAGCAACATGAAAAGCCATTTATAATAATGTAGGACGCGTTACAACTTCTAAGAACACCTACATCACCGTTCGAAAGATTAAAACTCCATAATAAACCTAATGAATTCCTCCGAGTCATTTAATCATCGTACGACAACCTAGAATATCTTACGACTCCGTATGCCACATTAGCACCTTGAAAAGCATGTTACTATAATGTAGGATACCTCACAACTCGTAACAACACCTTACAATACTGTAAGTAAACATAAAATCCATAATAAACCTAATGAATTCGTCCGAGTCTTTTGAACATCGTATTACAAGTTAGGACATCTTAAGACACTATATGACATATTAGCACGTTGAAAAGCACGTAAGTATGACGGAGGACGCCTTAAAGCTCCAAACAACACATTACAACACCGTACGAAACCATAAAACTCCATAATAAACCCAATGAAATTGTCCAGGTCCTTTCAAGATCGTACGATAACATCAGGACTTGTTACGACAATGTATGCGACATTAGCAACATGAAAAGCAATTTATAATAATGTAGGACGCGTTACAACTTTTAAGAACACCTTACATCACCATTCGAAAGATTAAAACTCCATAATAAACCTAATGAATTCCTCCATGTCATTTAATCATCGTACGACAACTTAGAATATCTTACGACTTTGTATGCCACATTAGCACCTTGAAAAGCATGTTACTATAATGTAGGATACCTCACAACTCATAACAACACCTTACAATACCGTAAGTAAACATAAAATCCATAATAAACCTAATGAATTCGTCCGAGTCTTTTGAACATCGTATTACAAGTTAGGACATCTTAAGACACTATATGACATATTAGCACGTTGAAAAGCACGTAAGTATGACGGAGGACGCCTTAAAGCTCCAAACAACACATTACAACACCGTACGAAACCATAAAACTCCATAATAAACCTAATGAAATTGTCCAGGTCCTTTCAAGATCGTACGATAACATCAGGACTTGTTACGACACTGTATGCGACATTAGCCACATGAAAAGCAATTTATAATAATGTAGGACGCGTTACAACTTCTAAGAACACCTTACATCACCATTCGAAAGATTAAAACTCCATAATAAACCTAATGAATTCCTCCGTGTCATTTAATCATCGTACGACAACTTAGAATATCTTACGACTCTGTTTGCCACATTAGCACCTTGAAAACATGTTACTATAATGTAGGATACCTCACAACTCGTAACAACACCTTACAATACCGTAAGTAAACATAAATTCCATAATAAACCTAATGAATTCGTCCGCGTCTTTTGAACATCGTATTACAAGTTAGGACATCTTAAAACACTATATGACATATTAGCACGTTGAAAAGCACGTAAGTATGACGGAGGACGCCTTAAAGCTCCAAACAACACATTACAACACCGTACGAAACCATAAAACTCCATAATAAACCTAATGAAATTGTCCGGGTCCTTTCAAGATCGTACGATAACATCAGGACTTGTTACGACACTGTATGCGACATTAGCAACATGAAAAGCAATTTATAATAATGTAGGACGCGTTACAACTTCTAAGAACACCTTACATCACCATTCGAAAGATTAAAACTCCATAATAAACCTAATGAATTCCTCCGTGTCATTTAATCATCGTACGACAACTTAGAATATCTTACGACTCCGTATGCCACATTAGCACCTTGAAAAGCATGTTACTATAATGTAGGATACCTCACAACTCGTAACAACACCTTACAATACCGTAAGTAAACATAAATTCCATAATAAACCTAATGAATTCGTCCGCGTCTTTTGAACATCGTATTACAAGTTAGGACATCTTAAGACACTATATGACATATTAGCACGTTGAAAAGCACGTAAGTATGACGGAGGACGCCTTAAAGCTCCAAACAACACATTACAACACCGTACGAAACCATAAAACTCCATAATAAACCCAATGAAATTGTCCAGGTCCTTTCAAGATCGTACGATAACATCAGGACTTGTTACGACAATGTATGCGACATTAGCAACATGAAAAGCAATTTATAATAATGTAGGACGCGTTACAACTTTTAAGAACACCTTACATCACCATTCGAAAGATTAAAACTCCATAATAAACCTAATGAATTCCTCCATGTCATTTAATCATCGTACGACAACTTAGAATATCTTACGACTTTGTATGCCACATTAGCACCTTGAAAAGCATGTTACTATAATGTAGGATACCTCACAACTCATAACAACACCTTACAATACCGTAAGTAAACATAAAATCCATAATAAACCTAATGAATTCGTCCGAGTCTTTTGAACATCGTATTACAAGTTAGGACATCTTAAGACACTATATGACATATTAGCACGTTGAAAAGCACGTAAGTATGACGGAGGACGCCTTAAAGCTCCAAACAACACATTACAACACCGTACGAAACCATAAAACTCCATAATAAACCTAATGAAATTGTCCAGGTCCTTTCAAGATCGTACGATAACATCAGGACTTGTTACGACACTGTATGCGACATTAGCCGCATGAAAAGCAATTTATAATAATGTAGGACGCGTTACAACTTCTAAGAACACCTTACATCACCATTCGAAAGATTAAAACTCCATAATAAACCTAATGAATTCCTCCGTGTCATTTAATCATCGTACGACAACTTAGAATATCTTACGACTCTGTTTGCCACATTAGCACCTTGAAAACATGTTACTATAATGTAGGATACCTCACAACTCGTAACAACACCTTACAATACCGTAAGTAAACATAAATTCCATAAAAAACCTAATGAATTCGTCCGCGTCTTTTGAACATCGTATTACAAGTTAGGACATCTTAAGACACTATATGACATATTAGCACGTTGAAAAGCACGTAAGTATGACGGAGGACGCCTTAAAGCTCCAAACAACACCTTACAACACCGTACGAAACCATAAAACTCCATAATAAACCTAATGAAATTGTCCTGGTCCTTTCAAGATCGTACGATAACATCAGGACTTGTTACGACACTGTATGCGACATTAGCAACATGAAAAGCAATTTATAATAATGTAGGACGCGTTACAACTTCTAAGAACACCTTACATCACCGTTCGAAAGATTAAAACTCCATAATAAACCTAATGAATTCCTCCGAGTCATTTAATCATCGTACGACAACTTAGAATATCTTACGACTCTGTATGCCACATTAGCACCTTGAAAAGCATGTTACTATAATGTACGATACTCACAACTCGTAACAACACCTTACAATCCCGTAAGTAAACATAAAATCCATAATAAACCTAATGAATTCGTCCGAGTCTTTTGAACATCGTATTACAAGTTAGGACATCTTAAGACACTATATGACATATTAGCACGTTGAAAAGCACGTAAGTATGACGCTTTAAAGCTACAAACAACACCTTACTACACAGTACAAAACCATAAAACTCCATAATAAACCTAATGAAATTGTCCAAGTCCTTTCAAGATCGTACGATAACATCAGGTCTTGTTACGACACTGTATGCGACATTAGCAACACGAAAAGACATTTATAATAATGTAGGACGCGTTACAACTTCTAAGAACACCTACATCACCGTTCGAAAGATTAAAACTCCATAATAAACCTAATGAATTCCTCCGAGTCATTTAATCATCGTACGACAACCTAGAATATCTTACGACTCCGTATGCCACATTAGCACCTTGAAAAGCATGTTACTATAATGTAGGATACCTCACAACTCGTAACAACACCTTACAATACCGTAAGTAAACATAAATTCCATAATAAACCTAATGAATTCGTCCGCGTCTTTTGAACATCGTATTACAAGTTAGGACATCTTAAGACACTATATGACATATTAGCACGTTGAAAAGCACGTAAGTATGACGGAGGACGCCTTAAAGCTCCAAACAACACATTACAACACCGTACGAAACCATAAAACTCCATAATAAACCTAATGAAATTGTCCAGGTCCTTTCAAGATCGTACGATAACATCAGGACTTGTTACGACAATGAATGCGACATTAGCAACATGAAAAGCAATTTATAATAATGTAGGACGCGTTACAACTTCTAAGAACACCTTACATCACCATTCGAAAGATTAAAACTCCATAATAAACCTAATGAATTCCTCCATGTCATTTAATCATCGTACGACAACTTAGAATATCTTACGACTTTGTATGCCACATTAGCACCTTGAAAAGCATGTTACTATAATGTAGGATACCTCACAACTCATAACAACACCTTACAATACCGTAAGTAAACATAAAATCCATAATAAACCTAATGAATTCGTCCGAGGCTTTTGAACATCGTATTACAAGTTAGGACATCTTAAGACACTATATGACATATTAGCACGTTGAAAAGCACGTAAGTATGACGGAGGACGCCTTAAAGCTCCAAACAACACATTAAAACACCGTACGAAACCATAAAACTCCATAATAAACCTAATGAAATTGTCCAGGTCCTTTCAAGATCGTACGATAACATCAGGACTTGTTACGACATTGTATGCGACATTAGCAACATGAAAAGCAGTTTATAATAATGTAGGACGCGTTACAACTTCTAAGAACACCTTACATCACCATTCGAAAGATTAAAACTCCATAATAAACCTAATGAATTCCTCCGTGTCATTTAATCATCGTACGACAACTTAGAATATCTTACGACTCTGTATGCCACATTAGCACCTTGAAAACATGTTACTATAATGTAGGATACCTCACAACTCGTAACAACACCTTACAATACCGTAAGTAAACATAAATTCCATAATAAACCTAATGAATTCGTCCGCGTCTTTTGAACATCGTATTACAAGTTAGGACATCTTAAGACACTATATGACATATTAGCACGTTGAAAAGAACGTAAGTATGACGGAGGACGCCTTAAAGCTCCAAACAACACCTTACAACACCGTACGAAACCATAAAACTCCATAATAAACCTAATGAAATTGTCCAGGTCCTTTCAAGATCGTACGATAACATCAGGACTTGTTACGACACTGTATGCGACATTAGCAACATGAAAAGCAATTTATAATAATGTAGGACGCGTTACAACTTCTAAGAACACCTTACATCACCGTTCGAAAGATTAAAACTCCATAATAAACCTAATGAATTCCTCCGAGTCATTTAATCATCGTACGACAACCTAGAATATCTTACGACTCTGTATGCCACATTAGCACCTTGAAAAGCATGTTACTATAATGTAGGATACCTCACAACTCGTAACAACACCTTACAATACCGTAAGTAAACATAAAATCCATAATAAACCTAATGAATTCGTCTGAATCTTTTAAACATCGTATTACAAGTTAGGACATCTTAAGACACTATATGACATATTAGCACGTTGAAAAGCACGTAAGTATGACGCCTTAAAGCTGCAAACAACACCTTACTACACAGTACAAAACCATAAAACTCCATAATAAACCTAATGAAATTGTCCAAGTCCTTTCAAGATCGTACGATAACATCAGGTCTTGTTATGACACTGTATGCGACATTAGCAACATGAAAAGCCATTTATAATTATGTAGGACGCGTTACAACTTCTAAGAACACCTACATCACCGTTCGAAAGATTAAAACTCCATAATAAACCTAATGAATTCCTCCGAGTCATTTAATCATCGTACGACAACCTAGAATATCTTACGACTCCGTATGCCACACTAGCACCTTGAAAAGCATGTTACTATAATGTAGGATACCTCACAACTCGTAACAACACCTTACAATACCGTAAGTAAACATAAAATCCATAATAAACCTAATGAATTCGTCCGAGTCTTTTGAACATCGTATTACAAGTTAGGACATCTTAAGACACTATATGACATATTAGCACGTTGAAAAGCACGTAAGTATGACGGAGGACGCCTTAAAGCTCCAAACAACACATTACAACACCGTACGAAACCATAAAACTCCATAATAAACCTAATGAAATTGTCCAGGTCCTTTCAAGATCGTACGATAACATCAGGACTTGTTACGACAATGAATGCGACATTAGCAACATGAAAAGCAATTTATAATAATGTAGGACGCGTTACAACTTCTAAGAACACCTTACATTACCATTCGAAAGATTAAAACTCCATAATAAACCTAATGAATTCCTCCATGTCATTTAATCATCGTACGACAACTTAGAATATCTTACGACTTTGTATGCCACATTAGCACCTTGAAAAGCATGTTACTATAATGTAGGATACCTCACAACTCATAACAACACCTTACAATACCGTAAGTAAACATAAAATCCATAATAAACCTAATGAATTCGTCCGAGTTTTTTGAACATCGTATTACAAGTTAGGACATCTTAAGACACTATATGACATATTAGCACGTTGAAAAGCACGTAAGTATGACGGAGGACGCCTTAAAGCTCCAAACAACACATTACAACACCGTACGAAACCATAAAACTCCATAATAAACCTAATGTAATTGTCCAGGTCCTTTCAAGATCGTACGATAACATCAGGTCTTGTTACGACACTGTATGCGACATTAGCAACATGAAAAGCAATTTATAATAATGTAGGACGCGTTACAACTTCTAAGAACACCTTACATCACCATTCGAAAGATTAAAACTCCATAATAAACCTAATGAATTCCTCCGTGTCATTTAATCATCGTACGACAACTTAGAATATCTTACGACTCTGTATGCCACATTAGCACCTTGAAAACATGTTACTATAATGTCGGATACCTCACAACTCGTAACAACACCTTACAATACCGTAAGTAAACATAAATTCCATAATAAACCTAATGAATTCGTCCGCGTCTTTTGAACATCATATTACAAGTTAGGACATCTTAAGACACTATATGACATATTAGCACGTTGAAAAGCACGTAAGTATGACGGAGGACGCCTTAAAGCTCCAAACAACACCTTACAACACCGTACGAAACCATAAAACTCCATAATAAACCTAATGAAATTGTCCAGGTCCTTTCAAGATCGTACGATAACATCAGGACTTGTTACGACACTGTATGCGACATTAGCAACATGAAAAGCAATTTATAATAATGTAGGACGCGTTACAACTTTTAAGAACACCTTACATCACCGTTCGAAAGATTAAAACTCCATAATAAACCTAATGAATTCCTCCGAGTCATTTAATCATCGTACGACAACCTAGAATATCTTACGACTCTGTATGCCACATTAGCACCTTGAAAAGCATGTTACTATAATGTAGGATACCTCACAACTCGTAACAACACCTTACAATACCGTAAGTAAACATAAAATCCATAATAAACCTAATGAATTCGTCTGAATCTTTTAAACATCGTATTACAAGTTAGGACATCTTAAGACACTATATGACATATTAGCAAGTTGAAAAGCACGTAAGTATGACGCCTTAAAGCTGCAAACAACACCTTACTACACAGTACAAAACCATAAAACTCCATAATAAACCTAATGAAATTGTCCAAGTCCTTTCAAGATCGTACGATAACATCAGGTCTTGTTACGACACTGTATGCGACATTAGCAACATGAAAAGCCATTTATAATTATGTAGGACGCGTTACAACTTCTAAGAACACCTACATCACCGTTCGAAAGATTAAAACTCCATAATAAACCTAATGAATTCCTCCGAGTCATTTAATCATCGTACGACAACCTAGAATATCTTACGACTCCGTATGCCACACTAGCACCTTGAAAAGCATGTTACTATAATGTAGGATACCTCACAACTCGTAACAACACCTTACAATACCGTAAGTAAACATAAAATCCATAATAAAGCTAATGAATTCGTCCGAGTCTTTTGAACATCGTATTACAAGTTAGGACATCTTAAGACACTATATGACATATTAGCACGTTGAAAAGCACGTAAGTATGACGGAGGACGCCTTAAAGCTCCAAACAACACATTACAACACCGTACGAAACCATAAAACTCCATAATAAACCTAATGTAATTGTCCAGGTCCTTTCAAGATCGTACGATAACATCAGGACTTGTTACGACACTGTATGCGACATTAGCAACATGAAAAGCAATTTATAATAATGTAGGACGCGTTACAACTTCTAAGAACACCTTACATCACCATTCGAAAGATTAAAACTCCATAATAAACCTAATGAATTCCTCCATGTCATTTAATCATCGTACGACAACTTAGAATATCTTACGACTTTGTATGCCACATTAGCACCTTGAAAAGCATGTTACTATAATGTAGGATACCTCACAACTCATAACAACACCTTACAATACCGTAAGTAAACATAAAATCCATAATAAACCTAATGAATTCGTCCGAGGCTTTTGAACATCGTATTACAAGTTAGGACATCTTAAGACACTATATGACATATTAGCACGTTGAAAAGCACGTAAGTATGACGGAGGACGCCTTAAAGCTCCAAACAACACATTAAAACACCGTACGAAACCATAAAACTCCATAATAAACCTAATGAAATTGTCCAGGTCCTTTCAAGATCGTACGATAACATCAGGACTTGTTACGACATTGTATGCGACATTAGCAACATGAAAAGCAGTTTATAATAATGTAGGACGCGTTACAACTTCTAAGAACACCTTACATCACCATTCGAAAGATTAAAACTCCATAATAAACCTAATGAATTCCTCCGTGTCATTTAATCATCGTACGACAACTTAGAATATCTTACGACTCTGTATGCCACATTAGCACCTTGAAAACATGTTACTATAATGTAGGATACCTCACAACTCGTAACAACACCTTACAATACCGTAAGTAAACATAAATTCCATAATAAACCTAATGAATTCGTCCGCGTCTTTTGAACATCGTATTACAAGTTAGGACATCTTAAGACACTATATGACATATTAGCACGTTGAAAAGAACGTAAGTATGACGGAGGACGCCTTAAAGCTCCAAACAACACCTTACAACACCGTACGAAACCATAAAACTCCATAATAAACCTAATGAAATTGTCCAGGTCCTTTCAAGATCGTACGATAACATCAGGACTTGTTACGACACTGTATGCGACATTAGCAACATGAAAAGCAATTTATAATAATGTAGGACGCGTTACAACTTCTAAGAACACCTTACATCACCGTTCGAAAGATTAAAACTCCATAATAAACCTAATGAATTCCTCCGAGTCATTTAATCATCGTACGACAACCTAGAATATCTTACGACTCTGTATGCCACATTAGCACCTTGAAAAGCATGTTACTATAATGTAGGATACCTCACAACTCGTAACAACACCTTACAATACCGTAAGTAAACATAAAATCCATAATAAACCTAATGAATTCGTCTGAATCTTTTAAACATCGTATTACAAGTTAGGACATCTTAAGACACTAAATGACATATTAGCACGTTGAAAAGCACGTAAGTATGACGCCTTAAAGCTGCAAACAACACCTTACTACACAGTACAAAACCATAAAACTCCATAATAAACCTAATGAAATTGTCCAAGTCCTTTCAAGATCGTACGATAACATCAGGTCTTGTTATGACACTGTATGCGACATTAGCAACATGAAAAGCCATTTATAATTATGTAGGACGCGTTACAACTTCTAAGAACACCTACATCACCGTTCGAAAGATTAAAACTCCATAATAAACCTAATGAATTCCTCCGAGTCATTTAATCATCGTACGACAACCTAGAATATCTTACGACTCCGTATGCCACACTAGCACCTTGAAAAGCATGTTACTATAATGTAGGATACCTCACAACTCGTAACAACACCTTACAATACCGTAAGTAAACATAAAATCCATAATAAACCTAATGAATTCGTCCGAGTCTTTTGAACATCGTATTACAAGTTAGGACATCTTAAGACACTATATGACATATTAGCACGTTGAAAAGCACGTAAGTATGACGGAGGACGCCTTAAAGCTCCAAACAACACATTACAACACCGTACGAAACCATAAAACTCCATAATAAACCTAATGAAATTGTCCAGGTCCTTTCAAGATCGTACGATAACATCAGGACTTGTTACGACAATGAATGCGACATTAGCAACATGAAAAGCAATTTATAATAATGTAGGACGCGTTACAACTTCTAAGAACACCTTACATCACCATTCGAAAGATTAAAACTCCATAATAAACCTAATGAATTCCTCCATGTCATTTAATCATCGTACGACAACTTAGAATATCTTACGACTTTGTATGCCACATTAGCACCTTGAAAAGCATGTTACTATAATGTAGGATACCTCACAACTCATAACAACACCTTACAATACCGTAAGTAAACATAAAATCCATAATAAACCTAATGAATTCGTCCGAGTTTTTTGAACATCGTATTACAAGTTAGGACATCTTAAGACACTATATGACATATTAGCACGTTGAAAAGCACGTAAGTATGACGGAGGACGCCTTAAAGCTCCAAACAACACATTACAACACCGTACGAAACCATAAAACTCCATAATAAACCTAATGTAATTGTCCAGGTCCTTTCAAGATCGTACGATAACATCAGGACTTGTTACGACACTGTATGCGACATTAGCAACATGAAAAGCAATTTATAATAATGTAGGACGCGTTACAACTTCTAAGAACACCTTACATCACCATTCGAAAGATTAAAACTCCATAATAAACCTAATGAATTCCTCCGTGTCATTTAATCATCGTACGACAACTTAGAATATCTTACGACTCTGTATGCCACATTAGCACCTTGAAAACATGTTACTATAATGTCGGATACCTCACAACTCGTAACAACACCTTACAATACCGTAAGTAAACATAAATTCCATAATAAACCTAATGAATTCGTCCGCGTCTTTTGAACATCATATTACAAGTTAGGACATCTTAAGACACTATATGACATATTAGCACGTTGAAAAGCACGTAAGTATGACGGAGGACGCCTTAAAGCTCCAAACAACACCTTACAACACCGTACGAAACCATAAAACTCCATAATAAACCTAATGAAATTGTCCAGGTCCTTTCAAGATCGTACGATAACATCAGGACTTGTTACGACACTGTATGCGACATTAGCAACATGAAAAGCAATTTATAATAATGTAGGACGCGTTACAACTTTTAAGAACACCTTACATCACCGTTCGAAAGATTAAAACTCCATAATAAACCTAATGAATTCCTCCGAGTCATTTAATCATCGTACGACAACCTAGAATATCTTACGACTCTGTATGCCACATTAGCACCTTGAAAAGCATGTTACTATAATGTAGGATACCTCACAACTCGTAACAACACCTTACAATACCGTAAGTAAACATAAAATCCATAATAAACCTAATGAATTCGTCTGAATCTTTTAAACATCGTATTACAAGTTAGGACATCTTAAGACACTATATGACATATTAGCAAGTTGAAAAGCACGTAAGTATGACGCCTTAAAGCTGCAAACAACACCTTACTACACAGTACAGAACCATAAAACTCCATAATAAACCTAATGAAATTGTCCAAGTCCTTTCAAGATCGTACGATAACATCAGGTCTTGTTACGACACTGTATGCGACATTAGCAACATGAAAAGCCATTTATAATTATGTAGGACGCGTTACAACTTCTAAGAACACCTACATCACCGTTCGAAAGATTAAAACTCCATAATAAACCTAATGAATTCCTCCGAGTCATTTAATCATCGTACGACAACCTAGAATATCTTACGACTCCGTATGCCACACTAGCACCTTGAAAAGCATGTTACTATAATGTAGGATACCTCACAACTCGTAACAACACCTTACAATACCGTAAGTAAACATAAAATCCATAATAAAGCTAATGAATTCGTCCGAGTCTTTTGAACATCGTATTACAAGTTAGGACATCTTAAGACACTATATGACATATTAGCACGTTGAAAAGCACGTAAGTATGACGGAGGACGCCTTAAAGCTCCAAACAACACATTACAACACCGTACGAAACCATAAAACTCCATAATAAACCTAATGAAATTGTCCAGGTCCTTTCAAGATCGTACGATAACATCAGGACTTGGTACGACAATGAATGCGACATTAGCAACATGAAAAGCAATTTATAATAATGTAGGACGCGTTACAACTTCTAAGAACACCTTACATCACCATTCGAAAGATTAAAACTCCATAATAAACCTAATGAATTCCTCCATGTCATTTAATCATCGTACGACAACTTAGAATATCTTACGACTTTGTATGCCACATTAGCACCTTGAAAAGCATGTTACTATAATGTAGGATACCTCACAACTCATAACAACACCTTACAATACCGTAAGTAAACATAAAATCCATAATAAACCTAATGAATTCGTCCGAGGCCTTTGAACATCGTATTACAAGTTAGGACATCTTAAGACACTATATGACATATAGCACGTTGAAAAGCACGTAAGTATGACGGAGGACGCCTTAAAGCTCCAAACAACACATTAAAACACCGTACGAAACCATAAAACTCCATAATAAACCTAATGAAATTGTCCAGGTCCTTTCAAGATCGTACGATAACATCAGGACTTGTTACGACACTGTATGCGACATTAGCAACATGAAAAGCAATTTATAATAATGTAGGACGCGTTACAACTTCTAAGAACACCTTACATCACCATTCGAAAGATTAAAACTCCATAATAAACCTAATGAATTCCTCCGTTTTATTTAATCATCTTACGACAACTTAGAATATCTTACGACTCTGTATGCCACATTAGCACCTTGAAAACATGTTACTATAATGTAGGATACCTCACAACTCGTAACAACACCTTACAATACCGTAAGTAAACATAAATTCCATAATAAACCTAATGAATTCGTCCGCGTCTTTTGAACATCGTATTACAAGTTAGGACATCTTAAGACACTATATGACATATTAGCACGTTGAAAAGCACGTAAGTATGACGGAGGACGCCTTAAAGCTCCAAACAACACATTACAACACCGTACGAAACCATAAAACTCCATAATAAACCTAATGAAATTGTCCAGGTCCTTTCAAGATCGTACGATAACATCAGGACTTGTTACGACAATGTATGCGACATTAGCAACATGAAAAGCAATTTATAATAATGTAGGACGCGTTACAACTTCTAAGAACACCTTACATCACCATTCGAAAGATTAAAACTCCATAATAAACCTAATGAATTCCTCAATGTCATTTAATCATCGTACGACAACTTAGAATATCTTACGACTTTGTATGCCACATTAGCACCTTGAAAAGCATGTTACTATAATGTAGGATACCCCACAACTCATAACAACACCTTACAATACCGTAAGTAAACATAAAATCCATAATAAACCTAATGAATTCGTCCGAGTTTTTTGAACATCGTATTACAAGTTAGGACATCTTAAGACACTATATGACATATTAGCACGTTGAAAAGCACGTAAGTATGACGGAGGACGCCTTAAAGCTCCAAACAACACATTAAAACACCGTACGAAACCATAAAACTCCATAATAAACCTAATGAAATTGTCCAGGTCCTTTCAAGATCGTACGATAACATCAGGACTTGTTACGACACTGTATGCGACATTAGCAACATGAAAAGCAATTTATAATAATGTAGGACGCGTTACAACTTCTAAGAACACCTTACATCACCGTTCGAAAGATTAAAACTCCATAATAAACCTAATGAATTCCACCGAGTCATTTAATCATCGTACGACAACTTAGAATATGTTACGACTCTGTATGCCACATTAGCACCTTGAAAAGCATGTTACTATAATGTACGATACTCACAACTCGTAACAACACCTTACAATCCCGTAAGTAAACATAAAATCCATAATAAACCTAATGAATTCGTCCGAGTCTTTTGAACATCGTATTACAAGTTAGGACATCTTTAGACTCTATATGACATATTAGCACGTTGAAAAGCACGTAAGTATGATGCCTTAAAGCTGCAAACAACACCTTACAACACCGTACGAAACCATAAAACTCCATAATAAACCTAATGAAATTGTCCAGGTCCTTTCAAGATCGTACGATAGCATCAGGACTTGTTACGACACTGTATGCGACATTAGCAACATGAAAAGCAATTTATAATAATGTAGGACGCGTTACAACTTCTAAGAACACCTTACATCACCGTTCGAAAGATTAAAACTCCATAATAAACCTAATGAATTCCTCCGACTCATTTAATCATCGTACGACAACTTAGAATATCTTACGACTCTGTATGCCACATTAGCACCTTGAAAAGCATGTTACTATAATGTAGGATACCTCACAACTCGTAACAACACCTTACAATACCGTAAGTAAACATAAAATCCATAATAAACCTAATAAATTCGTCTGAATCTTTTAAACATCGTATTACAAGTTAGGACATCTTAAGACACTATATGACATATTAGCACGTTGAAAAGCACGTAAGTATGACGCCTTAAAGCTGCAAACAACACCTTACTACACAGTACAAAACCATAAAACTCCATAATAAACCTAATGAAATTGTCCAAGTCCTTTCAAGATCGTACGATAACATCAGGTCTTGTTACGACACTGTATGCGACATTAGCAACATGAAAAGCCATTTATAATAATGTAGGACGCGTTACAACTTCTAAGAACACCTACATCACCGTTCGAAAGATTAAAACTCCATAATAAACCTAATGAATTCCTCCGAGTCATTTAATCATCGTACGACAACCTAGAATATCTTACGACTCCGTAAGCCACATTAGCACCTTGAAAAGCATGTTACTATAATGTAGGATACCTCACAACTCGTAACAACACCTTACAATACCGTAAGTAAACATAAAATCCATAATAAACCTAATGAATTCGTCCGAGTCTTTTGAACATCGTATTACAAGTTAGGACATCTTAAGACACTATATGACATATTAGCACGTTGAAAAGCACGTAAGTATGACGGAGGACGCCTTAAAGCTCCAAACAACACATTACAACACCGTACGAAACCATAAAACTCCATAATAAACCTAATGAAATTGTCCAGGTCCTTTCAAGATCGTACGATAACATCAGGACTTGTTACGACACTGTATGCGACATTAGCAACATGAAAAGCAATTTATAATAATGTAGGACGCGTTACAACTTCTAAGAACACCTTACATCACCATTCGAAAGATTAAAACTCCATAATAAACCTAATGAATTCCTCCGTGTCATTTAATCATCGTACGACAACTTAGAATATCTTACGACTCTGTATGCCACATTAGCACCTTGAAAACATGTTACTATAATGTAGGATACCTCACAACTCGTAACAACACCTTACAAAACAGTAAGTAAACATAAATTCCATAATAAACCTAATGAATTCGTCTGCGTCTTTTGAACATCGTATTACAAGTTAGGACATCTTAAGACACTATATGACATATTAGCACGTTGAAAAGCACGTAAGTATGACGGAGGACGCCTTAAAGCTCCAAACAACACCTTACAACACCGTACGAAACCATAAAACTCCATAATAAACCTAATGAAATTGTCCAGGTCCTTTCAAGATCGTACGATAACATCAGGACTTGTTACGACACTGTATGCGACATTAGCAACATGAAAAGCAATTTATAATAATGTAGGACGCGTTACAACTTCTAAGAACACCTTACATCACCGTTCGAAATGTTAAAACTCCATAATAAACCTAATGAATTCCTCCGAGTCATTTAATCATCGTACGACAACTTAGAATATCTTACAACTCTGTATGCCACATTAGCACCTTGAAAAGCATGTTACTATAATGTACGATACTCACAACTCGTAACAACACCTTACAATACCGTAAGTAAACATAAAATCCATAATAAACCTAATGAATTCGTCCGAGTCTTTTGAATATCGTATTACAAGTTAGGACATCTTAAGACACTATATGACATATTAGCACGTTGAAAAGCACGTAAGTATGACGGAGGCCTCCTTAAAGCTCCAAACAACACATTACAACACCGTACGAAACCATAAAACTCCATAATAAACCTAATGAAATTGTCCAGGTCCTTTCAAGATCGTACGATAACATCAGGACTTGTTACGACACTGTATGCGACATTAGCAACATGAAAAGCAATTTATAATAATGTAGGACGCGTTACAACTTCTAAGAACACCTTACATCACCATTCGAAAGATTAAAACTCCATAATAAACCTAATGAATTCCTCCGTGTCATTTAATCATCGTACGACAACTTAGAATATCTTACGACTCTGTATGCCACATTAGCACCTTGAAAACATGTTACTATAATGTAGGATACCTCACAACTCGTAACAACACCTTACAATACCGTAAGTAAACATAAATTCCATAATAAACCTAATGAATTCGTCCGAGTCTTTTGAACATCGTATTACAAGTTAGGACATCTTAAGACACTATATGACATTTTAGCACGTTGAAAAGCACGTAAATATGACGGAGGACGCCTTAAAGCTCCAAACAACACCTTACAACACCGTACGAAACCATAAAACTCCATAATAAACCTAATGAAATTGTCCAAGTCCTTTCAAGATCGTACGATAACATCAAGACTTGTTACGACACTGTATGCGACATTAGCAACATGAAAAGCAATTTATAATAATGTAGGACGCGTTACAACTTCTAAGAACACCTTACATCACCGTTCGAAAGATTAAAACTCCATAATAAACCTAATGAATTCCTCCGAGTCATTTAATCATCGTACGACAACTTAGAATATCTTACGACTCTGTATGCCAAATTAGCATCTTGAAAAGCATGTTACTATAATGTACGATACTCACAACTCGTAACAACACCTTACAATACCGTAAGTAAACATAAAATCCATAATAAACCTAATGAATTCGTCCGAGTCTTTTGAACATCGTATTACAAGTTAGGACATCTTTAGACTCTATATGACATATTAGCACGTTGAAAAGCACGTAAGTATGACGCCTTAAAGCTGCAAACAACACCTTACTACACAGTACAAAACCATAAAACTCCATAATAAACCTAATGAAATTGTCCAAGTCGTTTCAAGATCGTACGATAACATCATGACTTGTTACGACACTGTATGCGACATTAGCAACATGAAAAGCAATTTATAATAATGTAGGACGCGTTACAACTTCTAAGAACACCTTACATCACCGTTCGAAAGATAAAAACTCCATAATAAACCTAATGAATTCCTCTGAGTCATTTAATCATTGTACGACAACTTAGAATATCTTACGACTCTGTATGCCACATTAGCACCTTGAAAAGCATGTTACTATAATGTAGGATACCTCACAACTCGTAACAACACCTTACAATACCGTAAGTAAACATAAAATCCATAATAAACCTAATGAATTCGTCCGAGTCTTTTGAACATCGTATTACAAGTTAGGACAGATTTAGACTCTATATGACATATTAGCGCGTAAGTATGACGCCTTAAAGTTGCAAACAACACCTTACTACACCGTACGAAACCATAAAACTCCATAATAAACCTAATGAAATTGTCCAAGTCCTTTCAAGATCGTACGATAACATCAGGACTTGTTAAGACACTGTAAGCGACATTAGCAACATGAAAAGCAATTTATAATAATGTAGGACGCGTTACAACTTCTAAGAACACCTTACATCACCATTCGAAAGATTAAAACTCCATAATAAACCTAATGAATTCCTCCATGTCATTTAATCATCGTACGACAACTAAGAATATCTTACGACTCTGTATGCCACATTAGCACCTTGAAAAGCATGTTACTATAATGTACGATACTCACAACTCGTAACAACACCTTACAATACCGTAAGTAAACATAAAATCCATAATAAACCTAATGAATTCGTCCGAGTCTTTTGAACATCGTATTACAAGTTAGGACAGATTTAGACTCTATATGACATATTAGCACGTAAGTATGACGCCTTAAAGTTGCAAACAACACCTTACTACACGGTACGAAACCATAAAACTCCATAGTAAACCTAATGAAATTGTCCAAGTCCTTTCAAGATCGTACGATAACATCAGGACTTGTTAAGACACTGTAAGCGACATTAGCAACATGAAAAGCAATTTATAATAATGTAGGACGCGTTACAACTTCTAAGAACACCTTACATCACCGTTCGAAAGATTAAAACTCCAAAATAAACCTAATGAATTCCTCTGAGTCATTTAATCATTGTACGACAACTTAGAATATCTTACGACTCTGTATGCCACATTAGCACCTTGAAAAGCATGTTACTATAATGTAGGATACCTCACAACTCGTAACAACACCTTACAATACCGTAAGTAAACATAAAATCCATAATAAACCTAATGAATTCGTCCGAGTCTTTTGAACATCGTATTACAAGTTAGGACAGATTTAGACTCTATATGACATATTAGCACGTAAGTATGACGCCTTAAAGTTGCAAACAACACCTTACTACACGGTACGAAACCATAAAACTCCATAATAAACCTAATGAAATTGTCCAAGTCCTTTCAAGATCGTACGATAACATCAGGACTTGTTACGACAATGTATGCGACATTAGCAACATGAAAAGCTATTTATAATAATGTAGGACGCGTTAAACTTCTAAGAACACCTTACATCACCATTCGAAAGATTAAAACTCCATAATAAACCTAATGAATTCCTCCGAGTCATTTAATCATCGTACGACAACTTAGAATATCTTACGACTCTGTATGTCACATTAGCACCTTGAAAAGCATGTTACTACAATGTACGATACTCACAACTCGTAACAACACCTTACAATACCGTAAGTAAACATAAAATCCATAATAAACCTAATGAATTCGTCCAAGTCTTTTGAACATCGTATTACAAGTTAGGACATCTTTAGACTCTATATGACATATTAGCACGTTGAAAAGCACGTAATTATGACGCCTTAAAGCTGCAAACAACACCTTACTACACAGTACAAAACCATAAAACTCCATAATAAACCTAATGAAATTGTCCAAGTCGTTTCAAGATCGTACGATAACATCATGACTTGTTACGACACTGTATGCGACATTAGCAACATGAAAAGCAATTTATAATAATGTAGGACGCGTTACAACTTCTAAGAACACCTTACATCACCGTTCGAAAGATTAAAACTCCATATAAAACCTAATGAATTCCTCCGAGTCATTTAATCATCGTACGACAACTTAGAATATCTTACGACTCTGTATGCCACATTAGCATCTTGAAAAGCATGTTACTATAATGTACGATACTCACAACTCGTAACAACACCTTACAATATCGTAAGTAAACATAAAATCCATAATAAACCTAATGAATTCGTCCGAGTCTTTTGAACATCGTATTACAAGTTAGGACATCTTTAGACTCTATATGACATATTAGCACGTTGAAATGCACGTAAGTATGACGCCTTAAAGCTGCAAACAACACCTTACTACACAGTACAAAACCATAAAACTCCATAATAAACCTAATGAAATTGTCCAAGTCGTTTCAAGATCGTACGATAACATCATGACTTGTTACGACACTGTATGCGACATTAGCAACATGAAAAGCAATTTATAATAATGTAGGACGCGTTACAACTTCTAAGAACACCTTACATCACCGTTCGAAAGATTAAAACTCCATAATAAACCTAATGAATTCCTCTGAGTCATTTAATCATTGTACGACAACTTAGAATATCTTACGACTCTGTATGCCACATTAGCACCTTGAAAAGCATGTTACTATAATGTAGGATACCTCACAACTCGTAACAACACCTTACAATACCGTAAGTAAACATAAAATCCATAATAAACCTAATGAATTCGTCCGAGTCTTTTGAACATCGTATTACAAGTTAGGACAGATTTAGACTCTATATGACATATTAGCACGTAAGTATGACGCCTTAAAGTTGCAAACAACACCTTACTACACCGTACGAAACCATAAAACTCCATAATAAACCTAATGAAATTGTCCAAGTCCTTTCAAGATCGTACGATAACATCAGGACTTGTTACGACAATGTATGCGACATTAGCAACATGAAAAGCTATTTATAATAATGTAGGACGCGTTAAACTTCTAAGAACACCTTACATCACCATTCGAAAGATTAAAACTCCATAATAAACCTAATGAATTCCTCCGAGTCATTTAATCATCGTACGACAACTTAGAATATCTTACGACTCTGTATGCCACATTAGCACCTTGAAGAGCATGTTACTATAATGTAGGATACCTCACAACTCGTAACAACACCTTACAATACCGTAAGTAAACATAAAATCCATAATAAACCTAATGAATTCGTCCGAGTCTTTTGAACATCGTATTACAAGTTAGGACAGATTTAGACTCTATATGACATATTAGCACGTAAGTATGACGCCTTAAAGTTGCAAACAACACCTTACTACACCGTACGAAACCATAAAACTCCATAATAAACCTAATGAAATTGTCCAAGTCCTTTCAAGATCGTACGATAACATCAGGACTTGTTAAGACACTGTAAGCGACATTAGCAACATGAAAAGCAATTTATAATAATGTAGGACGCGTTACAACTTCTAAGAACACCTTACATCACCATTCGAAAGATTAAAACTCCATAATAAACCTAATGAATTCCTCCATGTCATTTAATCATCGTACGACAACTAAGAATATCTTACGACTCTGTATGCCACATTAGCACCTTGAAAAGCATGTTACTATAATGTACGATACTCACAACTCGTAACAACACCTTACAATACCGTAAGTAAACATAAAATCCATAATAAACCTAATGAATTCGTCCGAGTCTTTTGAACATCGTATTACAAGTTAGGACAGATTTAGACTCTATATGACATATTAGCACGTAAGTATGACGCCTTAAAGTTGCAAACAACACCTTACTACACGGTACGAAACCATAAAACTCCATAGTAAACCTAATGAAATTGTCCAAGTCCTTTCAAGATCGTACGATAACATCAGGACTTGTTAAGACACTGTAAGCGACATTAGCAACATGAAAAGCAATTTATAATAATGTAGGACGCGTTACAACTTCTAAGAACACCTTACATCACCGTTCGATAGATTAAAACTCCATAATAAACCTAATGAATTCCTCCGAGTCATTTAATCATCGTACGACAACTTAGAATATCTTACGACTCTGTATGCCACATTAGCACCTTGAAAAGCATGTTACTATAATGTACGATACTCACAACTCGTAACAACACCTTACAATACCGTAAGTAAACATAAAATCCATAATAAACCTAATGAATTCGTCCGAGTCTTTTGAACATCGTATTACAAGTTAGGACATCTTTAGACTCTATATGACATATTAGCACGTTGAAATGCACGTAAGTATGACGCCTTAAAGCTGCAAACAACACCTTACTACACAGTACAAAACCATAAAACTCCATAATAAACCTAATGAAATTGTCCAAGTCGTTTCAAGATCGTACGATAACATCATGACTTGTTACGACACTGTATGCGACATTAGCAACATGAAAAGCAATTTATAATAATGTAGGACGCGTTACAACTTCTAAGAACACCTTACATCACCGTTCGAAAGATTAAAACTCCATAATAAACCTAATGAATTCCTCTGAGTCATTTAATCATTGTACGACAACTTAGAATATCTTACGACTCTGTATGCCACATTAGCACCTTGAAAAGCATGTTACTATAATGTAGGATACCTCACAACTCGTAACAACACCTTACAATACCGTAAGTAAACATAAAATCCATAATAAACCTAATGAATTCGTCCGAGTCTTTTGAACATCGTATTACAAGTTAGGACAGATTTAGACTCTATATGACATATTAGCACGTAAGTATGACGCCTTAAAGTTGCAAACAACACCTTACTACACCGTACGAAACCATAAAACTCCATAATAAACCTAATGAAATTGTCCAAGTCCTTTCAAGATCGTACGATAACATCAGGACTTGTTACGACAATGTATGCGACATTAGCAACATGAAAAGCTATTTATAATAATGCAGGACGCATTAAACTTCTAAGAACACCTTACATCACCATTCGAAAGATTAAAACTCCATAATAAACCTAATGAATTCCTCCGAGTCATTTAATCATTGTACGACAACTTAGAATATCTTACGACTCTGTATGCCACATTAGCACCTTGAAAAGCATGTTACTATAATGTAGGATACCTCACAACTCGTAACAACACCTTACAATACCGTAAGTAAACATAAAATCCATAATAAACCTAATGAATTCGTCCGAGTCTTTTGAACATCGTATTACAAGTTAGGACAGATTTAGACTCTATATGACATATTAGCACGTAAGTATGACGCCTTAAAGTTGCAAACAACACCTTACTACACCGTACGAAACCATAAAACTCCATAGTAAACCTAATGAAATTGTCCAAGTCCTTTCAAGATCGTACGATAACATCAGGACTTGTTAAGACACTGTAAGCGACATTAGCAACATGAAAAGCAATTTATAATAATGTAGGACGCGTTACAACTTCTAAGAACACCTTACATCACCATTCGAAAGATTAAAACTCCATAATAAACCTAATGAATTCCTCCATGTCATTTAATCATCGTACGACAACTAAGAATATCTTACGACTCTGTATGCCACATTAGCACCTTGAAAAGCATGTTACTATAATGTACGATACTCACAACTCGTAACAACACCTTACAATACCGTAAGTAAACATAAAATCCATAATAAACCTAATGAATTCGTCCGAGTCTTTTGAACATCGTATTACAAGTTAGGACATCTTTAGACTCTATATGACATATTAGCACGTTGAAATGCACGTAAGTATGACGCCTTAAAGCTGCAAACAACACCTTACTACACAGTACAAAACCATAAAACTCCATAATAAACCTAATGAAATTGTCCAAGTCGTTTCAAGATCGTACGATAACATCATGACTTGTTACGACACTGTATGCGACATTAGCAACATGAAAAGCAATTTATAATAATGTAGGACGCGTTACAACTTCTAAGAACACCTTACATCACCGTTCGAAAGATTAAAACTCCATAATAAACCTAATGAATTCCTCTGAGTCATTTAATCATTGTACGACAACTTAGAATATCTTACGACTCTGTATGCCACATTAGCACCTTGAAAAGCATGTTACTATAATGTAGGATACCTCACAACTCGTAACAACACCTTACAATACCGTAAGTAAACATAAAATCCATAATAAACCTAATGAATTCGTCCGAGTCTTTTGAACATCGTATTACAAGTTAGGACAGATTTAGACTCTATATGACATATTAGCACGTAAGTATGACGCCTTAAAGTTGCAAACAACACCTTACTACACCGTACGAAACCATAAAACTCCATAATAAACCTAATGAAATTGTCCAAGTCCTTTCAAGATCGTACGATAACATCAGGACTTGTTACGACAATGTATGCGACATTAGCAACATGAAAAGCTATTTATAATAATGTAGGACGCGTTAAACTTCTAAGAACACCTTACATCACCATTCGAAAGATTAAAACTCCATAATAAACCTAATGAATTCCTCCGAGTCATTTAATCATCGTACGACAACTTAGAATATCTTACGACTCTGTATGCCACATTAGCACCTTGAAAAGCATGTTACTATAATGTAGGATACCTCACAACTCGTAACAACACCTTACAATACCGTAAGTAAACATAAAATCCATAATAAACCTAATGAATTCGTCCGAGTCTTTTGAACATCGTATTACAAGTTAGGACAGATTTAGACTCTATATGACATATTAGCACGTAAGTATGACGCCTTAAAGTTGCAAACAACACCTTACTACACCGTACGAAACCATAAAACTCCATAGTAAACCTAATGAAATTGTCCAAGTCCTTTCAAGATCGTACGATAACATCAGGACTTGTTAAGACACTGTAAGCGACATTAGCAACATGAAAAGCAATTTATAATAATGTAGGACGCGTTACAACTTCTAAGAACACCTTACATCACCATTCGAAAGATTAAAACTCCATAATAAACCTAATGAATTCCTCCATGTCATTTAATCATCGTACGACAACTAAGAATATCTTACGACTCTGTATGCCACATTAGCACCTTGAAAAGCATGTTACTATAATGTACGATACTCACAACTCGTAACAACACCTTACAATACCGTAAGTAAACATAAAATCCATAATAAACCTAATGAATTCGTCCGAGTCTTTTGAACATCGTATTACAAGTTAGGACAGATTTAGACTCTATATGACATATTAGCACGTAAGTATGACGCCTTAAAGTTGCAAACAACACCTTACTACACGGTACGAAACCATAAAACTCCATAGTAAACCTAATGAAATTGTCCAAGTCCTTTCAAGATCGTACGATAACATCAGGACTTGTTAAGACACTGTAAGCGACATTAGCAACATGAAAAGCAATTTATAATAATGTAGGACGCGTTACAACTTCTAAGAACACCTTACATCACCGTTCGATAGATTAAAACTCCATAATAAACCTAATGAATTCCTCCGAGTCATTTAATCATCGTACGACAACTTAGAATATCTTACGACTCTGTATGCCACATTAGCACCTTGAAAAGCATGTTACTATAATGTACGATACTCACAACTCGTAACAACACCTTACAATACCGTAAGTAAACATAAAATCCATAATAAACCTAATGAATTCGTCCGAGTCTTTTGAACATCATATTACAAGTTAGGACATCTTTAGACTCTATATGACATATTAGCACGTTGAAAAGCACGTAAGTATGACGCCTTAAAGCTGCAAACAACACCTTACTACACAGTACAAAACCATAAAACTCCATAATAAACCTAATGAAATTGTCCAAGTCGTTTCAAGATCGTACGATAACATCATGACTTGTTACGACACTGTATGCGACATTAGCAACATGAAAAGCAATTTATAATAATGTAGGACGCGTTACAACTTCTAAGAACACCTTACATCACCGTTCGAAAGATTAAAACTCCATAATAAACCTAATGAATTCCTCCGAGTCATTTAATCATCGTACGACAACTTAGAATATCTTACGATTCTATATGCCACATTAGCACATTGAAAAGCATGTTACTATAATGTACGATACCTCACAACTCGTAACAACACCTTACAAAACAGTAAGTAAACATAAAATCCATAATAAACCTAATGAATTCTTCCGAGTCTTTTGAACATCGTATTACAAGTTAGTACATCTTAAGACCCTATATGACATATTAGCACGTTGAAAAGCACGTAAGTATGACGTAGGACGCCTTAAAGCTATAAACAACACATTACAACACCGTACGAAACCATAAAACTCCATAATAAACCTAATGAAATTGTCCAAGTCCTTTCAAGATCGTACGATAACATCAGGACTTGTTACGACACTGTATGCGACATTAGCAACATGAAAAGCAATTTAGAATAATGTAGGACGCGTTACAAATTCTAAGAACACCTTACATCACCGTTCGAAAGATTAAAACTCCATAATAAACCTAATGAATTCCTCCGAGTCATTTAATCATCGTAAGACAACTTTGAATATCTTACGACTCTGTATGCCACATTAGCACCTTGAAAAGCATGTTACTATAATGAACGATACCTCACAACTCGTAACAACACCTTACAATACCGTAAGTAAACATAAAATCCATAATAAACCTAATGAATTCGTCCGAGTCTTTTGAACATCGTATTACAAGTTAGGACATCTTAAGACACTATATGACATATTAGCACGTTAAAAAGCACGTAAGTATGATGTAGGACGCCTTAAAGCTACAAACAACACCTTACAACACCGTAAGAAACCATAAAACTCCATAATAAAGCTAATGAAATTGTCCAGGTCCTTTCAAGATAGTACGATAACATCAGGACATGTTACGACACTCTATGCGACATTAGCAACATGAAAGGAAATTTATAATAATGTAGGACGCGTTACAACTTCTAAGAACACCTTACATCACCGTTCGAAAGATTAAAACTCCATAATAAACCTAATGAATTCCTCCGAGTCATTTAATCATCGTACGACAACTTAGAATATCTTACGACTCTGTATGCCACATTACCACCTTGAAAAGCATGTTACTATAATGTACGATACTCACAACTCGTAACAACACCTTACAATACCGTAAGTAAACATAAAATCCATAATAAACCTAATGAATTAGTCCGAGTCTTTTGAACATCGTACTTCAAGTTAGGACATCTTTAGACTCTATATGACATATTAGCACGTTGAAAAGCACGTAAGTATGACGTAGGACGCCTTAAAGCTGCAAACAACACCTTACAACACAGTACAAAACCATAAAACTCCATAATAAACCTAATGAAATTGTCCAAGTCGTTTCAAGATCGTACGATAACATCATGACTTGTTACGACACTGTATGCGACATTAGCAACATGAAAAGCAATTTATAATAATGTAGGACGCGTTACAACTTCTAAGAACACCTTACATCACCGTTCGAAAGATTAAAACTCCATAATAAACCTAATGAATTCCTCCGAGTCATTTAATCATCGTACGACAACTTAGAATATCTTACGACTCTGTATGCCACATTAGCACCTTGAAAAGCATGTTACTATAATGTAGGATACCTCACAACTCGTAACAACACCTTACAATACCGTAAGTAAACATAAAATCCATAATAAACCTAATGAATTCGTCCGAGTCTTTTGAACATCGTATTACAAGTTAGGACAGATTTAGACTCTATATGACATATTAGCACGTAAGTATGACGCCTTAAAGTTGCAAACAACACCTTACTACACCGTACGAAACCATAAAACTCCATAGTAAACCTAATGAAATTGTCCAAGTCCTTTCAAGATCGTACGATAACATCAGGACTTGTTAAGACACTGTAAGCGACATTAGCAACATGAAAAGCAATTTATAATAATGTAGGACGCGTTACAACTTCTAAGAACACCTTACATCACCATTCGAAAGATTAAAACTCCATAATAAACCTAATGAATTCCTCCATGTCATTTAATCATCGTACGACAACTAAGAATATCTTACGACTCTGTATGCCACATTAGCACCTTGAAAAGCATGTTACTATAATGTACGATACTCACAACTCGTAACAACACCTTACAATACCGTAAGTAAACATAAAATCCATAATAAACCTAATGAATTCGTCCGAGTCTTTTGAACATCGTATTACAAGTTAGGACAGATTTAGACTCTATATGACATATTAGCACGTAAGTATGACGCCTTAAAGTTGCAAACAACACCTTACTACACGGTACGAAACCATAAAACTCCATAGTAAACCTAATGAAATTGTCCAAGTCCTTTCAAGATCGTACGATAACATCAGGACTTGTTAAGACACTGTAAGCGACATTAGCAACATGAAAAGCAATTTATAATAATGTAGGACGCGTTACAACTTCTAAGAACACCTTACATCACCGTTCGATAGATTAAAACTCCATAATAAACCTAATGAATTCCTCCGAGTCATTTAATCATCGTACGACAACTTAGAATATCTTACGACTCTGTATGCCACATTAGCACCTTGAAAAGCATGTTACTATAATGTACGATACTCACAACTCGTAACAACACCTTACAATACCGTAAGTAAACATAAAATCCATAATAAACCTAATGAATTCGTCCGAGTCTTTTGAACATCATATTACAGGTTAGGACATCTTTAGACTCTATATGACATATTAGCACGTTGAAAAGCACGTAAGTATGACGCCTTAAAGCTGCAAACAACACCTTACTACACAGTACAAAACCATAAAACTCCATAATAAACCTAATGAAATTGTCCAAGTCGTTTCAAGATCGTACGATAACATCATGACTTGTTACGACACTGTATGCGACATTAGCAACATGAAAAGCAATTTATAATAATGTAGGACGCGTTACAACTTCTAAGAACACCTTACATCACCGTTCGAAAGATTAAAACTCCATAATAAACCTAATGAATTCCTCCGAGTCATTTAATCATCGTACGACAACTTAGAATATCTTACGATTCTATATGCCACATTAGCACATTGAAAAGCATGTTACTATAATGTACGATACCTCACAACTCGTAACAACACCTTACAAAACAGTAAGTAAACATAAAATCCATAATAAACCTAATGAATTCTTCCGAGTCTTTTGAACATCGTATTACAAGTTAGTACATCTTAAGACCCTATATGACATATTAGCACGTTGAAAAGCACGTAAGTATGACGTAGGACGCCTTAAAGCTATAAACAACACATTACAACACCGTACGAAACCATAAAACTCCATAATAAACCTAATGAAATTGTCCAAGTCCTTTCAAGATCGTACGATAACATCAGGACTTGTTACGACACTGTATGCGACATTAGCAACATGAAAAGCAATTTAGAATAATGTAGGACGCGTTACAAATTCTAAGAACACCTTACATCACCGTTCGAAAGATTAAAACTCCATAATAAACCTAATGAATTCCTCCGAGTCATTTAATCATCGTAAGACAACTTTGAATATCTTACGACTCTGTATGCCACATTAGCACCTTGAAAAGCATGTTACTATAATGAACGATACCTCACAACTCGTAACAACACCTTACAATACCGTAAGTAAACATAAAATCCATAATAAACCTAATGAATTCGTCCGAGTCTTTTGAACATCGTATTACAAGTTAGGACATCTTAAGACACTATATGACATATTAGCACGTTAAAAAGCACGTAAGTATGATGTAGGACGCCTTAAAGCTACAAACAACACCTTACAACACCGTAAGAAACCATAAAACTCCATAATAAAGCTAATGAAATTGTCCAGGTCCTTTCAAGATAGTACGATAACATCAGGACATGTTACGACACTCTATGCGACATTAGCAACATGAAAGGAAATTTATAATAATGTAGGACGCGTTACAACTTCTAAGAACACCTTACATCACCGTTCGAAAGATTAAAACTCCATAATAAACCTAATGAATTCCTCCGAGTCATTTAATCATCGTACGACAACTTAGAATATCTTACGACTCTGTATGCCACATTACCACCTTGAAAAGCATGTTACTATAATGTACGATACTCACAACTCGTAACAACACCTTACAATACCGTAAGTAAACATAAAATCCATAATAAACCTAATGAATTAGTCCGAGTCTTTTGAACATCGTACTACAAGTTAGGACATCTTTAGACTCTATATGACATATTAGCACGTTGAAAAGCACGTAAGTATGACGTAGGACGCCTTAAAGCTGCAAACAACACCTTACAACACAGTACAAAACCATAAAACTCCATAATAAACCTAATGAAATTGTCCAAGTCGTTTCAAGATCGTACGATAACATCATGACTTGTTACGACACTGTATGCGACATTAGCAACATGAAAAGCAATTTATAATAATGTAGGACGCGTTACAACTTCTAAGAACACCTTACATCACCGTTCGAAAGATTAAAACTCCATAATAAACCTAATGAATTCCTCCGAGTCATTTAATCATCGTACGACAACTTAGAATATCTTACGACTCTATATGCCACATTAGCACATTGAAAAGCATGTTACTATAATGTACGATACCTCACAAATCGTAACAACACCTTACAAAACAGTAAGTAAACATAAAATCCATAATAAACCTAATGAATTCTTCCGAGTCTTTTGAACATCGTATTACAAGTTAGTACATCTTAAGACTCTATATGACATATTAGCACGTTGAAAAGCACGTAAGTATGACGTAGGACGCCTTAAAGCTATAAACAACACATTACAACACCGTACGAAACCATAAAACTCCATAATAAACCTAATGAAATTGTCCAAGTCCTTTCAAGATCGTACGATAACATCAGGACTTGTTACGACACTGTATGCGACATTAGCAACATGAAAAGCAATTTAGAATAATGTAGGACGCGTTACAAATTCTAAGAACACCTTACATCATCGTTCGAAAGATTAAAACTCCATAATAAACCTAATGAATTCCTCCGAGTCATTTAATCATCGTAAGACAACTTAGAATATCTTACGACTCTGTATGCCACATTAGCACCTTGAAAAGCATGTTACTATAATGTACGATACCTCACAACTCGTAACAACACCTTACAATACCGTAAGTAAACATAAAATCCATAATAAACCTAATGATATAGTCCGAGTCTTTTGAACATCGTATTACAAGTTAGGACATCTTTAGACTCTATATGACATATTAGCACGTTGAAAAGCACGTAAGTATGACGTAGGACGCCTTAAAGCTACAAACAACACCTTACAACACAGTACAAAACCATAAAACTCCATAATAAACCTAATGAAATTGTCCAAGTCGTTTCAAGATCGTACGATAACATCATGACTTGTTACGACACTGTATGCGACATTAGCAACATGAAAAGCAATTTATAATAATGTAGGACGCGTTACAACTTCTAAGAACACCTTACATCACCGTTCGAAAGATTAAAACTCCATAATAAACCTAATGAATTCCTCCGAGTCATTTAATCATCGTACGACAACTTAGAATATCTTACGACTCTATATGCCACATTAGCACATTGAAAAGCATGTTACTATAATGTACGATACCTCACAAATCGTAACAACACCTTACAAAACAGTAAGTAAACATAAAATCCATAATAAACCTAATGAATTCTTCCGAGTCTTTTGAACATCGTATTACAAGTTAGTACATCTTAAGACTCTATATGACATATTAGCACGTTGAAAAGCACGTAAGTATGACGTAGGACGCCTTAAAGCTATAAACAACACATTACAACACCGTACGAAACCATAAAACTCCATAATAAACCTAATGAAATTGTCCAAGTCCTTTCAAGATCGTACGATAACATCAGGACTTGTTACGACACTGTATGCGACATTAGCAACATGAAAAGCAATTTAGAATAATGTAGGACGCGTTACAAATTCTAAGAACACCTTACATCATCGTTCGAAAGATTAAAACTCCATAATAAACCTAATGAATTCCTCCGAGTCATTTAATCATCGTAAGACAACTTAGAATATCTTACGACTCTGTATGCCACATTAGCACCTTGAAAAGCATGTTACTATAATGTACGATACCTCACAACTCGTAACAACACCTTACAATACCGTAAGTAAACATAAAATCCATAATAAACCTAATGATATAGTCCGAGTCTTTTGAACATCGTATTACAAGTTAGGACATCTTTAGACTCTATATGACATATTAGCACGTTGAAAAGCACGTAAGTATGACGTAGGACGCCTTAAAGCTACAAACAACACCTTACAACACAGTACAAAACCATAAAACTCCATAATAAACCTAATGAAATTGTCCAAGTCGTTTCAAGATCGTACGATAACATCATGACTTGTTACGACACTGTATGCGACATTAGCAACATGAAAAGCAATTTATAATAATGTAGGACGCGTTACAACTTCTAAGAACACCTTACATCACCGTTCGAAAGATTAAAACTCCATAATAAACCTAATGAATTCCTCCGAGTCATTTAATCATCGTACGACAACTTAGAATATCTTACGACTCTATATGCCACATTAGCACATTGAAAAGCATGTTACTATAATGTACGATACCTCACAAATCGTAACAACACCTTACAAAACAGTAAGTAAACATAAAATCCATAATAAACCTAATGAATTCTTCCGAGTCTTTTGAACATCGTATTACAAGTTAGTACATCTTAAGACTCTATATGACATATTAGCACGTTGAAAAGCACGTAAGTATGACGTAGGACGCCTTAAAGCTATAAACAACACATTACAACACCGTACGAAACCATAAAACTCCATAATAAACCTAATGAAATTGTCCAAGTCCTTTCAAGATCGTACGATAACATCAGGACTTGTTACGACACTGTATGCGACATTAGCAACATGAAAAGCAATTTAGAATAATGTAGGACGCGTTACAAATTCTAAGAACACCTTACATCATCGTTCGAAAGATTAAAACTCCATAATAAACCTAATGAATTCCTCCGAGTCATTTAATCATCGTAAGACAACTTAGAATATCTTACGACTCTGTATGCCACATTAGCACCTTGAAAAGCATGTTACTATAATGTACGATACCTCACAACTCGTAACAACACCTTACAATACCGTAAGTAAACATAAAATCCATAATAAACCTAATGAATTCGTCCGAGTCTTTTGAACATCGTATTACAAGTTAGGACATCTTAAGACACTATATGACATATTAGCACGTTAAAAAGCACGTAAGTATGACGTAGGACGCCTTAAAGCTGCAAACAACACATTACTACACCGTACGAAAGCATAAAACTCCATAATAAATCGAATGAAATTGTCCAAGTCGTTTCAAGATCGTACGATAACATCAGGACTTGTTACGACACTGTTTGCGACATTAGCAACATGAAAAGCAATTTATAATAATGTAGGACGCGTTACAACTTCTAAGAACACCTTACATCACCGTTCGAAAGATTAAAACTCCATAATAAACCTAATGAATTCCTCCGAGTCATTTAATCATCGTACGACAACTTAGAATATCTTACGACTCTGTATGCCACATTAGCAAATTGAAAAGCATGTTACTATAATGTACGATACCTCACAACTCGTAACAACACCTTACAAAACAGTAAGTAAACATAAAACTCCATAATAAACCTAATGAAATTGTCCAAGTCCTTTCAAGATCTTACGATAACATCAGGACTTGTTACGACACTGTATGCGACATTAGCAACATGAAAAGCAATTTAGAATAATGTAGGACGCGTTACAAATTCTAAGAACACCTTACATCATCGTTCGAAAGATTAAAACTCCATAATAAACCTAATGAATTCCTCCGAGTCATTTAATCATCGTAAGACAACTTAGAATATCTTACGACTCTGTATGCCACATTAGCACATTGAAAAGCATGTTACTATAATGTACGATACCTCACAACTCGTAACAACACCTTACAAAACAGTAAGTAAACATAAAATCCATAATAAACCTAATGAATTCTTCCGAGTCTGTTGAACATCGTATTACAAGTTAGGACATCTTAAGACACTATATGACATATTAGCACGTTGAAAAGCACGTAAGTATGACGTAGGACGCCTTAAAGCTATAAACAACACATTACAACACCGTACGAAACCATAAAACTCCATAATAAACCTAATGAAATTGTCCAAGTCCTTTCAAGATCGTACGATAACATCAGGACTTGTTACGACACTGTATGCGACATTAGCAACATGAAAAGCAATTTAGAATAATGTAGGACGCGTTACAAATTCTAAGAACACCTTACATCATCGTTCGAAAGATTAAAACTCCATAATAAACCTAATGAATTCCTCCGAGTCATTTAATCATCGTAAGACAACTTAGAATATCTTACGACTCTGTATGCCACATTAGCACCTTGAAAAGCATGTTACTATAATGTACGATACCTCACAACTCGTAACAACACCTTACAATACCGTAAGTAAACATAAAATCCATAATAAACCTAATGAATTCGTCCGAGTCTTTTGAACATCGTATTACAAGTTAGGACATCTTAAGACACTATATGACATATTAGCACGTTAAAAAGCACGTAAGTATGACGTAGGACGCCTTAAAGCTGCAAACAACACATTACTACACCGTACGAAAGCATAAAACTCCATAATAAACCGAATGAAATTGTCCAAGTCGTTTCAAGATCGTACGATAACATCAGGACTTGTTACGACACTGTATGCGACATTAGCAACATGAAAAGCAATTTATAATAATGTAGGACGCGTTACAACTTCTAAGAACACCTTACATCACCGTTCGAAAGATTAAAACTCCATAATAAACCTAATGAATTCCTTCGAGTCATTTAATCATCGTACGACAACTTAGAATATCTTACGACTCTGTATGCCACATTAGCAAATTGAAAAGCATGTTACTATAATGTACGATACCTCACAACTCGTAACAACACCTTACAAAACAGTAAGTAAACATAAAACTCCATAATAAACATAATGAAATTGTCCAAGTCCTTTCAAGATCTTACGATAACATCAGGACTTGTTACGACACTGTATGCGACATTAGCAACATGAAAAGCAATTTAGAATAATGTAGGACGCGTTACAAATTCTAAGAACACCTTACATCATCGTTCGAAAGATTAAAACTCCATAATAAACCTAATGAATTCCTCCGAGTCATTTAATCATCGTAAGACAACTTAGAATATCTTACGACTCTGTATGCCACATTAGCACATTGAAAAGCATGTTACTATAATGTACGATACCTCACAACTCGTAACAACACCTTACAAAACAGTAAGTAAACATAAAATCCATAATAAACCTAATGAATTCTTCCGAGTCTGTTGAACATCGTATTACAAGTTAGGACATCTTAAGACACTATATGACATATTAGCACGTTGAAAAGCACGTAAGTATGACGTAGGACGCCTTATAGCTACAAACAACACATTACTACACCGTACGAAAGCATAAAACTCCATAATAAACCTAATGAAATTGTCCAAGTCCTTTCAAGATCGTACGATAACATCAGGACTTGTTACGACACTGTATGCGACATTAGCAACATGAAAAGCAATTTAGAATAATGTAGGACGCGTTACAAATTCTAAGAACACCTTACATCATCGTTCGAAAGATTAAAACTCCATAATAAACCTAATGAATTCCTCCGAGTCATTTAATCATCGTAAGACAACTTAGAATATCTTACGACTCTGTATGCCACATTAGCACCTTGAAAAGCATGTTACTATAATGTACGATACCTCACAACTCGTAACAACACCTTACAATACCGTAAGTAAACATAAAATCCATAATAAACCTAATGAATTCGTCCGAGTCTTTTGAACATCGTATTACAAGTTAGGACATCTTAAGACACTATATGACATATTAGCACGTTAAAAAGCACGTAAGTATGACGTAGGACGCCTTAAAGCTGCAAACAACACATTACTACACCGTACGAAAGCATAAAACTCCATAATAAATCGAATGAAATTGTCCAAGTCGTTTCAAGATCGTACGATAACATCAGGACTTGTTACGACACTGTATGCGACATTAGCAACATGAAAAGCAATTTATAATAATGTAGGACGCGTTACAACTTCTAAGAACACCTTACATCACCGTTCGAAAGATTAAAACTCCATAATAAACCTAATGAATTCCTCCGAGTCATTTAATCATCGTACGACAACTTAGAATATCTTACGACTCTGTATGCCACATTAGCAAATTGAAAAGCATGTTACTATAATGTACGATACCTCACAACTCGTAACAACACCTTACAAAACAGTAAGTAAACATAAAACTCCATAATAAACATAATGAAATTGTCCAAGTCCTTTCAAGATCTTACGATAACATCAGGACTTGTTACGACACTGTATGCGACATTAGCAACATGAAAAGCAATTTAGAATAATGTAGGACGCGTTACAAATTCTAAGAACACCTTACATCATCGTTCGAAAGATTAAAACTCCATAATAAACCTAATGAATTCCTCCGAGTCATTTAATCATCGTAAGACAACTTAGAATATCTTACGACTCTGTATGCCACATTAGCACATTGAAAAGCATGTTACTATAATGTACGATACCTCACAACTCGTAACAACACCTTACAAAACAGTAAGTAAACATAAAATCCATAATAAACCTAATGAATTCTTCCGAGTCTGTTGAACATCGTATTACAAGTTAGGACATCTTAAGACACTATATGACATATTAGCACGTTGAAAAGCACGTAAGTATGACGTAGGACGCCTTATAGCTACAAACAACACATTACTACACCGTACGAAAGCATAAAACTCCATAATAAACCTAATGAAATTGTCCAAGTCCTTTCAAGATCGTACGATAACATCAGGACTTGTTACGACACTGTATGCGACATTAGCAACATGAAAAGCAATTTAGAATAATGTAGGACGCGTTACAAATTCTAAGAACACCTTACATCATCGTTCGAAAGATTAAAACTCCATAATAAACCTAATGAATTCCTCCGAGTCATTTAATCATCGTAAGACAACTTAGAATATCTTACGACTCTGTATGCCACATTAGCACCTTGAAAAGCATGTTACTATAATGTACGATACCTCACAACTCGTAACAACACCTTACAATACCGTAAGTAAACATAAAATCCATAATAAACCTAATGAATTCGTCCGAGTCTTTTGAACATCGTATTACAAGTTAGGACATCTTAAGACACTATATGACATATTAGCACGTTAAAAAGCACGTAAGTATGACGTAGGACGCCTTAAAGCTACAAACAACACATTACTACACCGTACGAAAGCATAAAACTCCATAATAAATCGAATGAAATTGTCCAAGTCCTTTCATGATCGTACGATAACATCAGGACTTGTTACGACACTGTATGCGACATTAGCAACATGAAAACCAATTTATAATAATGTAGGACGCGTTACAACTTCTAAGAACACCTTACATCACCGTTCGAAAGATTAAAACTCCATAATAAACCTAATGAATTTCTCCGAATCATTTAATCATCGTACCAGAACTTAGAATATCTTACGACTCTGTATGCCACATTTGCACCTTGAAAAGCATGTTACTATAAAGTACGATACCTCACAACTCGTAACAACACCTTACAAAACCGAAAGTAAACATAAAATCCATAATAAACCTAATGAATTCGTCCGAGTCTTTTGAACATCGTATTACAATTTAGGACATCTTAAGACACTATATGACATATTAGCACGTTGAAAAGCACGTAAGTATGACGTAGGACGCCTTAAAGCTACAAACAACACATTACTACACCGTACGAAAGCATAAAACTCCATAATAAACCTAATGAAATTGTCCAAGTCCTTTCAAGATCGTACGATAACATCAGGACTTGTTACGACACTGTATGCGACATTAGCAACATGAAAAGCAATTTAAAATAATGTAGGACGCGTTACAACTTCTAAGAACACCTTACATCACCGTTCGAAAGATTAAAACTCCATAATAAACCTAATAAATTCCTCCGAGTCATTTAATCATCGTACGACAACTTAGAATATCTTACGACTCTATATGCCACATTAGCACCTTGAAAAGCATGTTACTATAATGTACGATACTCACAACTCGTAACAACACCTTACAATACCGTAAGTAAATATAAAATCCATAATAAACCTAATGAATTCGTCCGAGTCTTTTGAACATCGTATTACAAGTTAGGACATCTTTAGACTCTATATGACATATTAGCACGTTGAAAAGCACGTAAGTATGACCTAGGACGCCTTAAAGCTGCAAACAACACCGTACGAAACCATAAAACCCCATAATAAACCTAATGAAATTGTCCAAGTCCTTTCAAGATCGTACGATAACATCAGGACTTGTTACGACACTGTATGCGACATTAGCAACATGAAAAGCAATTTATAATAATGTAAGACGCGTTACAACTTCTAAGAACACCTTACATCACCGTTCGAAAGATTAAAACTCCATAATAAACCTAATGAATTCCTCCGAATCATTTAATCATCGTACGAAAACTTAGAATATCTTACGACTCTGTATGCCACATTTGTGTGACATCTGCCCCGAAACCCGAATCCGAATCCCCGACTCGAACCCGAAGTTATATATCTTTAATGTATTCGTATTTATCTCCCTTTAAATGTAACGTTTCGTTATTAAAAATATATATATAAATTTGTCGATTCTAACATCATTCTCGTCTTTAATGTGTAACGACCAAATTATTATTCAACGTTTACCTAATTAAATACTAAATACAATTATTTAATTTTCAAAGTATATATATACACTATATATATATTGTATTTTATAAAAGAGTTTTAATAAAGATTATTTGAAATAAATATTATCAAGTCTTGAAATAAATATTAACGTCAAGAACGAAACAAAAACATAAAAACGTCACTTATATAATCGTTACGTCTCAACTCGGTTAGATTATTTAGTTAAAATTTACATATATATTAACTTTGGGCCAAAACTGTCAAAAGTGAAACTTGTATTTAAAACTTATGTTAACTAAATAAATACTAATGAAAGCATAGGGACTGAACATGTAAAATCCCAAACCTGATTCCCCCCTTCGTGCAGCCCGCAATTCCGGCAGCCAACTCCGGCGCCGGCGCCGTTCTCCGGCGAGCTTCAAAAACACGTTTTTAACTCTTTTTAATCAAATTAAAACCTATAGAAACCGTCCTAATCCCTTTCTAAGTTTGATTCGAACCTCAAAACAGTTTCTCAACAACAAATGCCACTTAAATTCGTGTTTCAAAACCGTCACCTAAAACCCATAAACTCAATCGGCTTAAAACGCATCTATTAACTTAATTTTCTTCACCAAAACGTTCATATCATCAATTCAAATCCGTTGGTACCATTTAATTGATTTAATAACAGCGAATTAACAACCAATTAATCCTCCATAACTCGAAAACAAACTCGTAACAGTTATACCACTTCCTGACAACTAAAACACAATTCATTCGACACTTACACTCTCCTCTACTCGAACTTCCTTCCTATAACATCAATTTCTGGTTTAAGCATCCAAAAATCCCTTGTGATTGTCACCACAGCCGACCCTGTTCTTCGTCTCAATCGTTCCAATTCGGCAACCAACCGGTAAGTTATATACATTAAAATGATCCTTACCACACCATGAAGAAAAGCCCTATGTCTAATTTCTGTATCATGATCGAAATCGTGTTCAATTTCGTGAAATGGTGTTCTAGGGTTTGTACACAAATGGGGTTTTAATTTAACGGGTTAAAAGCTTTTTATTTCAAAATGCAATCACTAATTGAACTTGGTCTGCTGGTTTAATCTGTATGTTTGTGAACGTGAGGTCCCTGGTTCGAAACCAGGGACAACCAGTCTCTTTTTAATCTTTTTGTTTGATGCTTGATTATCATTTGTTTGCAATTATCTTAAAACTAATACTAATACCATATTCTACATTTTATAAAAACGTATAAATCTTACAAAATATAGCCAAAAACCATTATTTTTGTAAACTTAGTTTTATAAAATCTAATATTACAAATACTTTTAAATACTATAAAAATACTATTAAAATGTATTTTGAATACTTACAAAATGTATACAAATTTTTATAAATAATGATTTATACAAATAAGACTTGTAAATGGATTTTTAAATACTTTAAATTTGTGTAAGAGTCTTAAACAAAAATAACATATTTTTGTTACATTATAGGATTGTGGTTCAAAATATATTATTAAAGTTGTTATCGTTTATCAAAATAATTATTAGTTACTATTGCTATTGTTTCGAATAAACGAGTTTATATATTGTTGGTCGTCTAACGAGAAACCCCCAAATCCCAATCCGAAACCCTAGAATTCCAATTTCCTTTGACTTCTATTTTTCCAATGCTAGTTTCTATACAATATGATTTACTAAGTTAGGATTGTCGTTTAATTAGGTGATTCTAATATTTTGACGATCCTCGTTTCAATTCGGAACTATTTACTATTTGTTTCGTGCCTGAGTTTCAAGGTGAGTAAATTCACTCCCCTTTTTACTTTTACTTTTTGGGGCTGAAATGTGTTCAATTACTATACAATGTTTTCTATTTTCTATTTTGTTTTCAAAAGAGATCATAAAATATGTTAGTCTTGTCTGCAGCAAGATGCAATCCTTATGTGGTAGTTTAAAGTAGTATTGTTACTTTGTAATCCCAGCGGTACAATGTTAGCGCTAATGGTTTGACAAACCCACCTACATGTACAACAACGATAGGTGATTTAAACCCGTCCATACAATTACAATGTTACGAGTTGCTATTCGATGTTACAAGTTGCTATACGATGATACAAGTTGCTATTGCTATGCCATGTCCCTAAGTTGCTAAATAAATAATGATAACTTAAATATCGAGACGGTTACGAGACGGTTGCTTAAAAGTTATCGTTAATTAATACATGAGTTGGTTCCTCATGATAAATGGCTACAAGTTACGTTACAATTATGGTTTACAATGTGTGTGCAAGGGGTCATGGTCGAGAATGATATGAAATAGCTATGCATGTAAGCTTGCGCAGCATATTATGATGATCTCGGATTTTCTGTATTACTATGTATCAATTTGTGGTTTACTCACTAGCTTTAAATAGCTAACTTTATTTTCACATGTTTCAGGTGATGCTTATGATTATTTTGCTGCTTTTGTCAAGACATAGGATTGCCTTGGACCTAGAATAATAAATCAGACGTTTGCATTTACTGTTTTGGTTTTATTACTTTTGCCGTATCCATTTAAGACTCATGTACTAAACTTACTACATCATTATTAAACTTAATAAATAAATACCATGTGCTTTGTTTACTATTGATATCCAATTCCAATGACAGCCCGGTGTTTCCGCCGCCGGGCGGGGTGTCACAGTTTGGTATCAGAGCTGTGGTTATAGGGAACTAGGATAGGGTATTAGAAACACACCGACCTAGACTATAACCTAAGAGTCCTTAGTGCAAATAGTTTGTGCCTAGAAAACTCTTCCAGAACTTACCTCCTTATTTCTTTTATGAACATTTCTATGTCTTTCTTTTATCTTATTTCTTATCCGATTTCGCGAAGGAACTACAAGAGACTCTTCTGTGTGATTAGGATCTTTCTCTTTGTGGAATCTCGTCATCGTCTTAAGTAAGTTTGAAACGTGGGAACGTGTGCAATCTGGAAGGGGGAACGCCTGTATCACGGACATCCTGTCTAAGGCAAGCATTTCGTATAAATCTCTTTAAGAGACCTGTATGCTTACCTGGGGATGTACGAGATGAGTGTGAACCTATAGGCTAAAGCACGCCTTCTCGAATACGTTGAGAACGAACTTAGCACTTTGATAAGTCTTAAGTGTCCAAAACCAAGACACATTCCTAAGCCTTCAAATTCTATCTATTTAAACGATTTTATGATTATCATTTTCTATGATTTCAAGTTTATTTCAATGGGTTTCTATATTATTTCAAATGTTATTTCAAGTTTGCTAATTTACATTTCAATGATTTCAAAGTGATTACTATGATATGTGTTTCTCAAGATTCTATGAAAACTCAAAGTACAATTATCGTTTCCATTCAATCCAAAATTCCATTACAACTTGTGTTATCCAAAATTTTCTTAAGTTTCATGAAAATTTTTTTCTATTCTATCATTCCCAAGTGATTACGACTCGCTAATACCAACGCGACCCAAATGTTACAAATCAAAACTAAGATATATTTACTAACCTCAATCAAATTATCAAAACTTCAAAACAAATACCAAATACCAAATCCAAGACATATTTCTAATCTCAATTCAATTATCGAATCCTATGTTAAAGACTTAATTCATGATTCCTGAAATCTCGTAACGGATTGACTATGTCAAGACATTCGTTTGATTTATGAATCGAACGTTTACCTCCAAACTATCTCAACTTAATCTCAATACTCTAATCCACCATTATGAAATTCTAAATTACTCATCTGATCATGAAATTCTAATCCAACTTCTAATCCACCATTAAACGATACTATTTATGAATTCGTTTTCCAAAACTTAACATGAACTCACTACACAATTATTCTTAAGTTCAATGAACTAATTATATTTCATTTGTATAAATGATCACTAATGAAAAACTATACATCTCGTTTCTATAAACTCATCCCAACACAACATGTCTTACGTATAAACTCTCTACCTAAAATACCATGTTTTATCTGCGGTTTTTGTAAGTAATTTTAATAAAATGATTTCCTTATTTTCCCAAAAGAAAACACATATGTACTTTATATAAAAAAAATTAAAATTGATGAAAAATGATTTCTTTAAAAGGGGATAGCTTTTTACACAACATTTTCACGTTTTTTTTTCTTTTCAAATATGTTATAAAGACTTGCAACAAACGTCATGATTTATGTTTTCCAATATCGAATACTCGAAGCTTAGACTGTGTCATTCACTTATTTTCAAATCAATCCCCTTATCTATGGTAAAGATAAACGAAAATTTATTTAATAAATCCATCATTTGATCATTTAGTTTTTATTAAAAAAAAGGGCCTAATAAACTAGATTATTTTTGTATATCATCATCCAATGCTTATGAACTTGGCAATACAATGAACAAAATTATCATTATGGGTAATGATTACCTAATCAACTCAATTCTTATCATATAGAACTCAAAATTTAACTATTGTTTGCACATATTACCATTTGTCATAACATCATCTAGTGCTTAGTTGGTAAATTCTAATTCAACTCAAGTTGACTAACGTATCTTTGTGCAAATGTGAAGAGCTAAACAACGTAAGTACATTCATAATGGAATGCTAAATAATCACATCTTTTCGTTTCATCTTCTGTTCGGTTTGAGCAAATTTCGGGACGAAATTTCTTTAAGGAGGGGAGACTGTGACATCTGCCCCGAAACCCGAATCCGAATCCCCGACTCGAACCCGAAGTTATATATCTTTAATGTATTCGTATTTATCTCCCTTTAAATGTAACGTTTCGTTATTAAAAATATATATATAAATTTGTCGATTCTAACATCATTCTCGTCTTTAATGTGTAACGACCAAATTATTATTCAACGTTTACCTAATTAAATACTAAATACAATTATTTAATTTTCAAAGTATATATATACACTATATATATATTGTATTTTATAAAAGAGTTTTAATAAAGATTATTTGAAATAAATATTATCAAGTCTTGAAATAAATATTAACGTCAAGAACGAAACAAAAACATAAAAACGTCACTTATATAATCGTTACGTCTCAACTCGGTTAGATTATTTAGTTAAAATTTACATATATATTAACTTTGGGCCAAAACTGTCAAAAGTGAAACTTGTATTTAAAACTTATGTTAACTAAATAAATACTAATGAAAGCATAGGGACTGAACATGTAAAATCCCAAACCTGATTCCCCCCTTCGTGCAGCCCGCAATTCCGGCAGCCAACTCCGGCGCCGGCGCCGTTCTCCGGTGAGCTTCAAAAACACGTTTTTAACTCTTTTTAATCAAATTAAAACCTATAGAAACCGTCCTAATCCCTTTCTAAGTTTGATTCGAACCTCAAAACAGTTTCTCAACAACAAATGCCACTTAAATTCGTGTTTCAAAACCGTCACCTAAAACCCATAAACTCAATCGGCTTAAAACGCATCTAGTAACTTAATTTTCTTCACCAAAACGTTCATATCATCAATTCAAATCCGTTGGTACCATTTAATTGATTTAATAACAGCGAATTAACAACCAATTAATCCTCCATAACTCGAAAACAAACTCGTAACAGTTATACCACTTCCTGACAACTAAAACACAATTCATTCGACACTTACACTCTCCTCTACTCGAACTTCCTTCCTGTAACATCAATTTCTGGTTTAAGCATCCAAAAATCCCTTGTGATTGTCACCACACCCGACCCTGTTCTTCGTCTCAATCGTTCCAATTCGGCAACCAACCGGTAAGTTATATACATTAAAATGATCCTTACCACACCATGAAGAAAAGCCCTATGTCTAATTTCTGTATCATGATCGAAATTGTGTTCAATTTCGTGAAATGGTGTTCTAGGGTTTGTACACAAATGGGGTTTTAATTTAACGGGTTAAAAGCTTTTTATTTCAAAATGCAATCACTAATTGAACTTGGTCTGCTGGTTTAATCTGTATGTTTGTGAACGTGAGGTCCCTGGTTCGAAACCAGGGACAACCAGTCTCTTTTTAATCTTTTTGTTTGATGCTTGATTATCATTTGTTTGCAATTATCTTAAAACTAATACTAATACCATATTCTACATTTTATAAAAACGTATAAATCTTACAAAATATAGCCAAAACCATTATTTTTGTAAACTTAGTTTTATAAAATCTAATATTACAAATACTTTTAAATACTATAAAAATACTATAAAAATGTATTTTGAATACTTACAAAATGTATACAAATTTTTATAAATAATGATTTATACAAATAAGACTTGTAAATGGATTTTTAAATACTTTAAATTTGTGTAAGAGTCTTAAACAAAAATAACATATTTTTGTTACATTATAGGATTGTGGTTCAAAATATATTATTAAAGTTGTTATCGTTTATCAAAATAATTATTAGTTACTATTGCTATTGTTTCGAATAAACGAGTTTATATATTGTTGGTCGTCTAACGAGAAACCCCCAAATCCCAATCCGAAACCCTAGAATTCCAATTTCCTTTGACTTCTATTTTTCCAATGCTAGTTTCTATACAATATGATTTACTAAGTTAGGATTGTCGTTTAATTAGGTGATTCTAATATTTTGACGATCCTCGTTTCAATTCGGAACTATTTACTATTTGTTTCGTGCCTGAGTTTCAAGGTGAGTAAATTCACTCCCCTTTTTACTTTTACTTTTTGGGGCTGAAATGTGTTCAATTACTATACAATGTTTTCTATTTTCTATTTTGTTTTCAAAAGAGATCATAAAATATGTTAGTCTTGTCTGCAGCAAGATGCAATCCTTATGTGGTAGTTTAAAGTAGTATTGTTACTTTGTAATCCCAGCGGTACAATGTTAGCGCTAATGGTTTGACAAACCCACCTACATGTACAACAACGATAGGTGATTTAAACCCGTCCATACAATTACAATGTTACGAGTTGCTATTCGATGTTACAAGTTGCTATACGATGATACAAGTTGCTATTGCTATGCCATGTCCCTAAGTTGCTAAATAAATAATGATAACTTAAATATCGAGACGGTTACGAGACGGTTGCTTAAAAGTTATCGTTAATTAATACATGAGTTGGTTCCTCATGATAAATGGCTACAAGTTACGTTACAATTATGGTTTACAATGTGTGTGCAAGGGGTCATGGTCGAGAATGATATGAAATAGCTATGCATGTAAGCTTGCGCAGCATATTATGATGATCTCGGATTTTCTGTATTACTATGTATCAATTTGTGGTTTACTCACTAGCTTTAAATAGCTAACTTTATTTTCACATGTTTCAGGTGATGCTTATGATTATTTTGCTGCTTTTGTCAAGACATAGGATTGCCTTGGACCTAGAATAATAAATCAGACGTTTGCATTTACTGTTTTGGTTTTATTACTTTTGTCGTATCCATTTAAGACTCATGTACTAAACTTACTACATCATTATTAAACTTAATAAATAAATACCATGTGCTTTGTTTACTATTGATATCCAATTCCAATGACAGCCCGGTGTTTCCGCCGCCGGGCGGGGTGTCACAGTTTGGTATCAGAGCTGTGGTTATAGGGAACTAGGATAGGGTATTAGAAACACACCGACCTAGACTATAACCTAAGAGTCCTTAGTGCAAATAGTTTGTGCCTAGAAAACTCTTCCAGAACTTACCTCCTTATTTCTTTTATGAACATTTCTATGTCTTTCTTTTATCTTATTTCTTATCCGATTTCGCGAAGGAACTACAAGAGACTCTTCTGTGTGATTAGGATCTTTCTCTTTGTGGAATCTCGTCATCGTCTTAAGTAAGTTTGAAACGTGGGAACGTGTGCAATCTGGAAGGGGGAACGCCTGTATCACGGACATCCTGTCTAAGGCAAGCATTTCGTATAAATCTCTTTAAGAGACCTGTATGCTTACCTGGGGATGTACGAGATGAGTGTGAACCTATAGGCTAAAGCACGCCTTCTCGAATACGTTGAGAACGAACTTAGCACTTTGATAAGTCTTAAGTGTCCAAAACCAAGACACATTCCTAAGCCTTCAAATTCTATCTATTTAAACGATTTTATGATTATCATTTTCTATGATTTCAAGTTTATTTCAATGGGTTTCTATATTATTTCAAATGTTATTTCAAGTTTGCTAATTTACATTTCAATGATTTCAAAGTGATTACTATGATATGTGTTTCTCAAGATTCTATGAAAACTCAAAGTACAATTATCGTTTACATTCAATCCAAAATTCCATTACAACTTGTGTTATCCAAAATTTTCTTAAGTTTCATGAAAATTTTTTTCTATTCTATCATTCCCAAGTGATTACGACTCGCTAATACCAACGCGACCCAAATGTTACAAATCAAAACTAAGATATATTTACTAACCTCAATCAAATTATCAAAACTTCAAAACAAATACCAAATACCAAATCCAAGACATATTTCTAATCTCAATTCAATTATCGAATCCTATGTTAAAGACTTAATTCATGATTCCTGAAATCTCGTAACGGATTGACTATGTCAAGACATTCGTTTGATTTATGAATCGAACGTTTACCTCCAAACTATCTCAACTTAATCTCAATACTCTAATCCACCATTATGAAATTCTAAATTACTCATCTGATCATGAAATTCTAATCCAACTTCTAATCCACCATTAAACGATACTATTTATGAATTCGTTTTCCAAAACTTAACATGAACTCACTACACAATTATTCTTAAGTTCAATGAACTAATTATATTTCATTTGTATAAATGATCACTAATGAAAAACTATACATCTCGTTTCTATAAACTCATCCCAACACAACATGTCTTACGTATAAACTCTCTACCTAAAATACCATGTTTTATCTGCGGTTTTTGTAAGTAATTTTAATAAAATGATTTCCTTATTTTCCCAAAAGAAAACACATATGTACTTTATATAAAAAAAATTAAAATTGATGAAAAATGATTTCTTTAAAAGGGGATAGCTTTTTACACAACATTTTCACGTTTTTTTTTCTTTTCAAATATGTTATAAAGACTTGCAACAAACGTCATGATTTATGTTTTCCAATATCGAATACTCGAAGCTTAGACTGTGTCATTCACTTATTTTCAAATCAATCCCCTTATCTATGGTAAAGATAAACGAAAATTTATTTAATAAATCCATCATTTGATCATTTAGTTTTTATTAAAAAAAAGGGCCTAATAAACTAGATTATTTTTGTATATCATCATCCAATGCTTATGAACTTGGCAATACAATGAACAAAATTATCATTATGGGTAATGATTACCTAATCAACTCAATTCTTATCATATAGAACTCAAAATTTAACTATTGTTTGCACATATTACCATTTGTCATAACATCATCTAGTGCTTAGTTGGTAAATTCTAATTCAACTCAAGTTGACTAACGTATCTTTGTGCAAATGTGAAGAGCTAAACAACGTAAGTACATTCATAATGGAATGCTAAATAATCACATCTTTTCGTTTCATCTTCTGTTCGGTTTGAGCAAATTTCGGGACGAAATTTCTTTAAGGAGGGGAGACTGTGACATCTGCCCCGAAACCCGAATCCGAATCCCCGACTCGAACCCGAAGTTATATATCTTTAATGTATTCGTATTTATCTCCCTTTAAATGTAACGTTTCGTTATTAAAAATATATATATAAATTTGTCGATTCTAACATCATTCTCGTCTTTAATGTGTAACGACCAAATTATTATTCAACGTTTACCTAATTAAATACTAAATACAATTATTTAATTTTCAAAGTATATATATACACTATATATATATTGTATTTTATAAAAGAGTTTTAATAAAGATTATTTGAAATAAATATTATCAAGTCTTGAAATAAATATTAACGTCAAGAACGAAACAAAAACATAAAAACGTCACTTATATAATCGTTACGTCTCAACTCGGTTAGATTATTTAGTTAAAATTTACATATATATTAACTTTGGGCCAAAACTGTCAAAAGTGAAACTTGTATTTAAAACTTATGTTAACTAAATAAATACTAATGAAAGCATAGGGACTGAACATGTAAAATCCCAAACCTGATTCCCCCCTTCGTGCAGCCCGCAATTCCGGCAGCCAACTCCGGCGCCGGCGCCGTTCTCCGGTGAGCTTCAAAAACACGTTTTTAACTCTTTTTAATCAAATTAAAACCTATAGAAACCGTCCTAATCCCTTTCTAAGTTTGATTCGAACCTCAAAACAGTTTCTCAACAACAAATGCCACTTAAATTCGTGTTTCAAAACCGTCACCTAAAACCCATAAACTCAATCGGCTTAAAACGCATCTAGTAACTTAATTTTCTTCACCAAAACGTTCATATCATCAATTCAAATCCGTTGGTACCATTTAATTGATTTAATAACAGCGAATTAACAACCAATTAATCCTCCATAACTCGAAAACAAACTCGTAACAGTTATACCACTTCCTGACAACTAAAACACAATTCATTCGACACTTACACTCTCCTCTACTCGAACTTCCTTCCTGTAACATCAATTTCTGGTTTAAGCATCCAAAAATCCCTTGTGATTGTCACCACACCCGACCCTGTTCTTCGTCTCAATCGTTCCAATTCGGCAACCAACCGGTAAGTTATATACATTAAAATGATCCTTACCACACCATGAAGAAAAGCCCTATGTCTAATTTCTGTATCATGATCGAAATTGTGTTCAATTTCGTGAAATGGTGTTCTAGGGTTTGTACACAAATGGGGTTTTAATTTAACGGGTTAAAAGCTTTTTATTTCAAAATGCAATCACTAATTGAACTTGGTCTGCTGGTTTAATCTGTATGTTTGTGAACGTGAGGTCCCTGGTTCGAAACCAGGGACAACCAGTCTCTTTTTAATCTTTTTGTTTGATGCTTGATTATCATTTGTTTGCAATTATCTTAAAACTAATACTAATACCATATTCTACATTTTATAAAAACGTATAAATCTTACAAAATATAGCCAAAACCATTATTTTTGTAAACTTAGTTTTATAAAATCTAATATTACAAATACTTTTAAATACTATAAAAATACTATAAAAATGTATTTTGAATACTTACAAAATGTATACAAATTTTTATAAATAATGATTTATACAAATAAGACTTGTAAATGGATTTTTAAATACTTTAAATTTGTGTAAGAGTCTTAAACAAAAATAACATATTTTTGTTACATTATAGGATTGTGGTTCAAAATATATTATTAAAGTTGTTATCGTTTATCAAAATAATTATTAGTTACTATTGCTATTGTTTCGAATAAACGAGTTTATATATTCTTGGTCGTCTAACGAGAAACCCCCAAATCCCAATCCGAAACCCTAGAATTCCAATTTCCTTTGACTTCTATTTTTCCAATGCTAGTTTCTATACAATATGATTTACTAAGTTAGGATTGTCGTTTAATTAGGTGATTCTAATATTTTGACGATCCTCGTTTCAATTCGGAACTATTTACTATTTGTTTCGTGCCTGAGTTTCAAGGTGAGTAAATTCACTCCCCTTTTTACTTTTACTTTTTGGGGCTGAAATGTGTTCAATTACTATACAATGTTTTCTATTTTCTATTTTGTTTTCAAAAGAGATCATAAAATATGTTAGTCTTGTCTGCAGCAAGATGCAATCCTTATGTGGTAGTTTAAAGTAGTATTGTTACTTTGTAATCCCAGCGGTACAATGTTAGCGCTAATGGTTTGACAAACCCACCTACATGTACAACAACGATAGGTGATTTAAACCCGTCCATACAATTACAATGTTACGAGTTGCTATTCGATGTTACAAGTTGCTATACGATGATACAAGTTGCTATTGCTATGCCATGTCCCTAAGTTGCTAAATAAATAATGATAACTTAAATATCGAGACGGTTACGAGACGGTTGCTTAAAAGTTATCGTTAATTAATACATGAGTTGGTTCCTCATGATAAATGGCTACAAGTTACGTTACAATTATGGTTTACAATGTGTGTGCAAGGGGTCATGGTCGAGAATGATATGAAATAGCTATGCATGTAAGCTTGCGCAGCATATTATGATGATCTCGGATTTTCTGTATTACTATGTATCAATTTGTGGTTTACTCACTAGCTTTAAATAGCTAACTTTATTTTCACATGTTTCAGGTGATGCTTATGATTATTTTGCTGCTTTTGTCAAGACATAGGATTGCCTTGGACCTAGAATAATAAATCAGACGTTTGCATTTACTGTTTTGGTTTTATTACTTTTGTCGTATCCATTTAAGACTCATGTACTAAACTTACTACATCATTATTAAACTTAATAAATAAATACCATGTGCTTTGTTTACTATTGATATCCAATTCCAATGACAGCCCGGTGTTTCCGCCGCCGGGCGGGGTGTCACAATTTGCACCTTGAAAAGCATGTTACTATAAAGTACGATACCTCACAACTCGTAACAACACCTTACAAAACCGAAAGTAAACATAAAATCCATAATAAACCTAATGAATTCTTCCGAGTCTTTTGAACATCGTATTACAAGTTAGTACTTCTTAAGACTCTATATGACATATTAGCACGTTGAAAAGCACGTAAGTATGACGTAGGACGCCTTAAAGCTATAAACAGCACATTACAACACCGTACGAAACCATAAAACTCCATAACAAAACCTAATGAAATTGTCCAAGTCCTTTCAAGATCGTACGATAACATCAGGACTTGTTACGACACTGCATGCGACATTAGCAACATGAAAAGCAATTTAGAATAATGTAGGACGCGTTACAAATTCTAAGAACACCTTACATCACCGTTCGAAAGATTAAAACTCCATAATAAACCTAATGAATTCCTCCTAGTCATTTAATCATCGTAAGACAACTTAGAATATCTTACGACTCTGTATGCCACATTAGCACCTTGAAAAGCATGTTACTATAATGTACGATACCTCACAACTCGTAACAACACCTTACAATACCGTAAGTAAAAATAAAATCCATAATAAACCTAATGAATTCGTCCGAGTCTTTTGAACATCGTATTACAAGTTAGGACATCTTAAGACACTATATGTCATATTAGCACGTTAAAAAGCACGTAAGTATGACGTAGGACGCCTTAAAGCTACAAACAACACATTACTACATCGTACGAAAGCATAAAACTCCATAATAAACCTAATGAAATTGTCCAAGTCCTTTCAAGATCGTACGATAACATCAGGACTTGTTACGACACTGTATGCGACATTAGCAACATGAAAAGCAATTTAAAATAATGTAGGACGCGTTACAACTTCTAAGAACACCTTACATCACCGTTCGAAAGATTAAAACTCCATAATAAACCTAATAAATTCCTCCGAGTCATTTAATCATCGTACGACAACTTAGAATATCTTACGACTCTATATGCCACATTAGCACCTTGAAAAGCATGTTACTATAATGTACGATACTCACAACTCGTAACAACACCTTACAATACCGTAAGTAAACATAAAATCCATAATAAACCTAATAAATTCGTCCGAGTCTTTTGAACATCGTATTACAAGTTAGGACATCTTTAGACTCTATATGACATATTAGCACGTTGAAAAGCACGTAAGTATGACGTAGGACGCCTTAAAGCTGCAAACAACACCGTACGAAACCATAAAACTCCATAATAAACCTAATGAAATTGTCCAAGTCCTTTCAAAATCGTACGATAACATCAGAACTTGTTACGACACTGCATGCGACATTAGCAACATGAAAAGCAATTTAGAATAATGTAGGACGCGTTACAAATTCTAAGAACACCTTACATCACCGTTCGAAAGATTAAAACTCCATAATAAACCTAATGAATTCCTCCGAGTCATTTAATCGTCGTAAGACAACTTAGAATATCTTACGACTCTGTATGCCACATTAGCACCTTGAAAAGCATGTTACTATAATGTACGATACCTCACAACTCGTAACAACACCTTACAATACCGTAAGTAAAAATAAAATCCATAATAAACCTAATGAATTCGTCCGAGTCTTTTGAACATCGTATTACAAGTTAGGACATCTTAAGACACTATATGTCATATTAGCACGTTAAAAAGCACGTAAGTATGACGTAGGACGCCTTAAAGCTACAAACAACACATTACTACACCGTACGAAAGCATAAAACTCCATAATAAACCTAATGAAATTGTCCAAGTCCTTTCAAGATCGTATGATAACATCGGGACTTGTTACGACACTGTATGCGACATTAGCAACATGAAAAGCAATTTAAAATAATGTAGGACGCGTTACAACTTCTAAGAACACCTTACATCACCGTTCGAAAGATTAAAACTCCATAATAAACCTAATAAATTCCTCCGAGTCATTTAATCATCGTACGACAACTTAGAATATCTTACGACTCTATATGCCACATTAGCACCTTGAAAAGCATGTTACTATAATGTACGATACTCACAACTCGTAACAACACCTTACAATACCGTAAGTAAACATAAAATCCATAATAAACCTAATAAATTCGTCCGAGTCTTTTGAACATCGTATTACAAGTTAGGACATCTTTAGACTCTATATGACATATTAGCACGTTGAAAAGCACGTAAGTATGATGTAGGACGCCTTAAAGCTGCAAACAACACCGTACCGTATTACAAGTTAGGACATCTTTAGACTCTATATGACATATTAGCACGTTGAAAAGCACGTAAGTATGATGTAGGACGCCTTAAAGCTGCAAACAACACCGTACGAAACCATAAAACTCCATAATAAACCTAATGAAATTGTCCAACTCCTTTCAAGATCGTACGATAACATCAGAACTTGTTACGACACTGTATGCGACATTAGCAACATGAAAAGCAATTTATAATAATGTAGGACGCGTTACAACTTCTAAGAACACCTTACATCACCGTTCGAAAGATTAAAACTCCATAATAAACCTAATGAATTCCTCCGAATCATTTAATCATCGTACAAAAACTTAGAATATCTTACGACTCTGTATGCCACATTTGCACCTTGAAAAGCATGTTACTATAAAGTACGATACCTCACAACTCGTAACAACACCTTACAATACCGTAAGTAAAAATAAAATCCATAATAAACCTAATGAATTCGTCCGAGTCTTTTGAACATCGTATTACAAGTTAGGACATCTTAAGACACTATATGTCATATTAGCACGTTAAAAAGCACGTAAGTATGACGTAGGACGCCTTAAAGCTACAAACAACACATTACTACACCGTACGAAAGCATAAAACTCCATAATAAACCTAATGAAATTGTCCAAGTCCTTTCAAGATCGTACGATAACATCAGGACTTGTTACGACACTGTATGCGACATTAGCAACATGAAAAGCAATTTAAAATAATGTAGGACGCGTTACAACTTCTAAGAACACCTTACATCACCGTTCGAAAGATTAAAACTCCATAATAAACCTAATAAATTCCTCCGAGTCATTTAATCATCGTACGACAACTTAGAATATCTTACGACTCTATATGCCACATTAGCACCTTGAAAAGCATGTTACTATAATGTACGATACTCACAACTCGTAACAACACCTTACAATACCGTAAGTAAACATAAAATCCATAATAAACCTAATAAATTCGTCCGAGTCTTTTGAACATCGTATTACAAGTTAGGACATCTTTAGACTCTATATGACATATTAGCACGTTGAAAAGCACGTAAGTATGACGTAGGACGCCTTAAAGCTGCAAACAACACCGTACGAAACCATAAAACTCCATAATAAACCTAATGAAATTGTCCAAGTCCTTTCAAGATCGTACGATAACATCAGAACTTGTTACGACACTGTATGCGACATTAGCAACATGAAAAGCAATTTATAATAATGTAGGACGCGTTACAACTTCTAAGAACACCTTACATCACCGTTCGAAAGATTAAAACTCCATAATAAACCTAATGAATTCCTCCGAATCATTTAATCATCGTACGAAAACTTAGAATATCTTACGACTCTGTATGCCACATTAGCACCTTGAAAAGCATGTTACTATAATGTACGATACCTCACAACTCGTAACAACACCTTACAATACCGTAAGTAAAAATAAAATCGATAATAAACCTAATGAATTCGTCCGAGTCTTTTGAACATCGTATTACAAGTTAGGACATCTTAAGACACTATATGTCATATTAGCACGTTAAAAAGCACGTAAGTATGACGTAGGACGCCTTAAAGCTACAAACAACACATTACTACACCGTACGAAAGCATAAAACTCCATAATAAACCTAATGAAATTGTCCAAGTCCTTTCAAGATCGTACGATAACATCAGGACTTGTTACGACACTGTATGCGACATTAGCAACATGAAAAGCAATTTAAAATAATGTAGGACGCATTACAACTTCTAAGAACACCTTACATCACCGTTCGAAAGATTAAAACTCCATAATAAACCTAATAAATTCCTCCGAGTCATTTAATCATCGTACGACAACTTAGAATATCTTACGACTCTATATGCCACATTAGCACCTTGAAAAGCATGTTACTATAATGTACGATACTCACAACTCGTAACAACACCTTACAATACCGTAAGTAAACATAAAATCCATAATAAACCTAATAAATTCGTCCGAGTCTTTTGAACATCGTATTACAAGTTAGGACATCTTTAGACTCTATATGACATATTAGCACGTTGAAAAGCACGTAAGTATGACGTAGGACGCCTTAAAGCTGCAAACAACACCGTACGAAACCATAAAACTCCATAATAAACCTAATGAAATTGTCCAAGTCCTTTCAAGATCGTACGATAACATCAGGACTTGTTACGACACTGTATGCGACATTAGCAACATGAAAAGCAATTTAAAATAATGTAGGACGCGTTACAACTTCTAAGAACACCTTACATCACCGTTCGAAAGATTAAAACTCCATAATAAACCTAATAAATTCCTCCGAGTCATTTAATCATCGTACGACAACTTAGAATATCTTACGACTCTATATGCCACATTAGCACCTTGAAAAGCATGTTACTATAATGTACGATACTCACAACTCGTAACAACACCTTACAATACCGTAAGTAAACATAAAATCCATAATAAACCTAATAAATTCGTCCGAGTCTTTTGAACATCGTATTACAAGTTAGGACATCTTTAGACTCTATATGACATATTAGCACGTTGAAAAGCACGTAAGTATGACGTAGGACGCCTTAAAGCTGCAAACAACACCGTACGAAACCATAAAACTCCATAATAAACCTAATGAAATTGTCCAAGTCCTTTCAAAATCGTACGATAACATCAGAACTTGTTACGACACTGCATGCGACATTAGCAACATGAAAAGCAATTTAGAATAATGTAGGACGCGTTACAAATTCTAAGAACACCTTACATCACCGTTCGAAAGATTAAAACTCCATAATAAACCTAATGAATTCCTCCGAGTCATTTAATCGTCGTAAGACAACTTAGAATATCTTACGACTCTGTATGCCACATTAGCACCTTGAAAAGCATGTTACTATAATGTACGATACCTCACAACTCGTAACAACACCTTACAATACCGTAAGTAAAAATAAAATCCATAATAAACCTAATGAATTCGTCCGAGTCTTTTGAACATCGTATTACAAGTTAGGACATCTTAAGACACTATATGTCATATTAGCACGTTAAAAAGCACGTAAGTATGACGTAGGACGCCTTAAAGCTACAAACAACACATTACTACACCGTACGAAAGCATAAAACTCCATAATAAACCTAATGAAATTGTCCAAGTCCTTTCAAGATCGTATGATAACATCGGGACTTGTTACGACACTGTATGCGACATTAGCAACATGAAAAGCAATTTAAAATAATGTAGGACGCGTTACAACTTCTAAGAACACCTTACATCACCGTTCGAAAGATTAAAACTCCATAATAAACCTAATAAATTCCTCCGAGTCATTTAATCATCGTACGACAACTTAGAATATCTTACGACTCTATATGCCACATTAGCACCTTGAAAAGCATGTTACTATAATGTACGATACTCACAACTCGTAACAACACCTTACAATACCGTAAGTAAACATAAAATCCATAATAAACCTAATAAATTCGTCCGAGTCTTTTGAACATCGTATTACAAGTTAGGACATCTTTAGACTCTATATGACATATTAGCACGTTGAAAAGCACGTAAGTATGATGTAGGACGCCTTAAAGCTGCAAACAACACCGTACCGTATTACAAGTTAGGACATCTTTAGACTCTATATGACATATTAGCACGTTGAAAAGCACGTAAGTATGATGTAGGACGCCTTAAAGCTGCAAACAACACCGTACGAAACCATAAAACTCCATAATAAACCTAATGAAATTGTCCAACTCCTTTCAAGATCGTACGATAACATCAGAACTTGTTACGACACTGTATGCGACATTAGCAACATGAAAAGCAATTTATAATAATGTAGGACGCGTTACAACTTCTAAGAACACCTTACATCACCGTTCGAAAGATTAAAACTCCATAATAAACCTAATGAATTCCTCCGAATCATTTAATCATCGTACAAAAACTTAGAATATCTTACGACTCTGTATGCCACATTTGCACCTTGAAAAGCATGTTACTATAAAGTACGATACCTCACAACTCGTAACAACACCTTACAATACCGTAAGTAAAAATAAAATCCATAATAAACCTAATGAATTCGTCCGAGTCTTTTGAACATCGTATTACAAGTTAGGACATCTTAAGACACTATATGTCATATTAGCACGTTAAAAAGCACGTAAGTATGACGTAGGACGCCTTAAAGCTACAAACAACACATTACTACACCGTACGAAAGCATAAAACTCCATAATAAACCTAATGAAATTGTCCAAGTCCTTTCAAGATCGTACGATAACATCAGGACTTGTTACGACACTGTATGCGACATTAGCAACATGAAAAGCAATTTAAAATAATGTAGGACGCGTTACAACTTCTAAGAACACCTTACATCACCGTTCGAAAGATTAAAACTCCATAATAAACCTAATAAATTCCTCCGAGTCATTTAATCATCGTACGACAACTTAGAATATCTTACGACTCTATATGCCACATTAGCACCTTGAAAAGCATGTTACTATAATGTACGATACTCACAACTCGTAACAACACCTTACAATACCGTAAGTAAACATAAAATCCATAATAAACCTAATAAATTCGTCCGAGTCTTTTGAACATCGTATTACAAGTTAGGACATCTTTAGACTCTATATGACATATTAGCATGTTGAAAAGCACGTAAGTATGACGTAGGACGCCTTAAAGCTGCAAACAACACCGTACGAAACCATAAAACTCCATAATAAACCTAATGAAATTGTCCAAGTCCTTTCAAGATCGTATGATAACATCAGAACTTGTTACGACACTGTATGCGACATTAGCAACATGAAAAGCAATTTATAATAATGTAGGACGCGTTACAACTTCTAAGAACACCTTACATCACCGTTCGAAAGATTAAAACTCCATAATAAACCTAATGAATTCCTCCGAATCATTTAATCATCGTACGAAAACTTAGAATATCTTACGACTCTGTATGCCACATTAGCACCTTGAAAAGCATGTTACTATAATGTACGATACCTCACAACTCGTAACAACACCTTACAATACCGTAAGTAAAAATAAAATCCATAATAAACCTAATGAATTCGTCCGAGTCTTTTGAACATCGTATTACAAGTTAGGACATCTTAAGACACTATATGTCATATTAGCACGTTAAAAAGCACGTAAGTATGACGTAGGACGCCTTAAAGCTACAAACAACACATTACTACACCGTACGAAAGCATAAAACTCCATAATAAACCTAATGAAATTGTCCAAGTCCTTTCAAGATCGTACGATAACATCAGGACTTGTTACGACACTGTATGCGACATTAGCAACATGAAAAGCAATTTAAAATAATGTAGGACGCATTACAACTTCTAAGAACACCTTACATCACCGTTCGAAAGATTAAAACTCCATAATAAACCTAATAAATTCCTCCGAGTCATTTAATCATCGTACGACAACTTAGAATATCTTACGACTCTATATGCCACATTAGCACCTTGAAAAGCATGTTACTATAATGTACGATACTCACAACTCGTAACAACACCTTACAATACCGTAAGTAAACATAAAATCCATAATAAACCTAATAAATTCGTCCGAGTCTTTTGTACATCGTATTACAAGTTAGGACATCTTTAGACTCTATATGACATATTAGCACGTTGAAAAGCACGTAAGTATGACGTAGGACGCCTTAAAGCTGCAAACAACACCGTACGAAACCATAAAACTCCATAATAAACCTAATGAAATTGTCCAAGTCCTTTCAAGATCGTACGATAACATCAGGACTTGTTACGACACTGTATGCGACATTAGCAACATGAAAAGCAATTTAAAATAATGTAGGACGCGTTACAACTTCTAAGAACACCTTACATCACCGTTCGAAAGATTAAAACTCCATAATAAACCTAATAAATTCCTCCGAGTCATTTAATCATCGTACGACAACTTAGAATATCTTACGACTCTATATGCCACATTAGCACCTTGAAAAGCATGTTACTATAATGTACGATACTCACAACTCGTAACAACACCTTACAATACCGTAAGTAAACATAAAATCCATAATAAACCTAATAAATTCGTCCGAGTCTTTTGAACATCGTATTACAAGTTAGGACATCTTTAGACTCTATATGACATATTAGCACGTTGAAAAGCACGTAAGTATGACGTAGGACGCCTTAAAGCTGCAAACAACACCGTACGAAACCATAAAACTCCATAATAAACCTAATGAAATTGTCCAAGTCCTTTCAAGATCGTACGATAACATCAGAACTTGTTACGACACTGTATGCGACATTAGCAACATGAAAAGCAATTTATAATAATGTAGGACGCGTTACAACTTCTAAGAACACCTTACATCACCGTTCGAAAGATTAAAACTCCATAATAAACCTAATGAATTCCTCCGAATCATTTAATCATCGTACGAAAACTTAGAATATCTTACGACTCTGTATGCCACATTAGCACCTTGAAAAGCATGTTACTATAATGTACGATACCTCACAACTCGTAACAACACCTTACAATACCGTAAGTAAAAATAAAATCCATAATAAACCTAATGAATTCGTCCGAGTCTTTTGAACATCGTATTACAAGTTAGGACATCTTAAGACACTATATGTCATATTAGCACGTTAAAAAGCACGTAAGTATGACGTAGGACGCCTTAAAGCTACAAACAACACATTACTACACCGTACGAAAGCATAAAACTCCATAATAAACCTAATGAAATTGTCCAAGTCCTTTCAAGATCGTACGATAACATCAGGACTTGTTACGACACTGTATGCGACATTAGCAACATGAAAAGCAATTTAAAATAATGTAGGACGCATTACAACTTCTAAGAACACCTTACATCACCGTTCGAAAGATTAAAACTCCATAATAAACCTAATAAATTCCTCCGAGTCATTTAATCATCGTACGACAACTTAGAATATCTTACGACTCTATATGCCACATTAGCACCTTGAAAAGCATGTTACTATAATGTACGATACTCACAACTCGTAACAACACCTTACAATACCGTAAGTAAACATAAAATCCATAATAAACCTAATAAATTCGTCCGAGTCTTTTGAACATCGTATTACAAGTTAGGACATCTTTAGACTCTATATGACATATTAGCACGTTGAAAAGCACGTAAGTATGACGTAGGACGCCTTAAAGCTGCAAACAACACCGTACGAAACCATAAAACTCCATAATAAACCTAATGAAATTGTCCAAGTCCTTTCAAGATCGTACGATAACATCAGAACTTGTTACGACACTGTATGCGACATTAGCAACATGAAAAGCAATTTATAATAATGTAGGACCCGTTACAACTTCTAAGAACACCTTACATCACCGTTCGAAAGATTAAAACTCCATAATAAACCTAATGAATTCCTCCGAATCATTTAATCATCGTACAAAAACTTAGAATATCTTACGACTCTGTATGCCACATTTGCACCTTGAAAAGCATGTTACTATAAAGTACGATACCTCACAACTCGTAACAACACCTTACAAAACCGAAAGTAAACATAAAATCCATAATAAACCTAATGAATTCTTCCGAGTCTTTTGAACATCGTATTACAAGTTAGTACATCTTAAGACTCTATATGACATATTAGCACGTTGAAAAGCACATAAGTATGACGTAGGACGCCTTAAAGCTATAACCAAAAAATTACAACACCGTACGAAACCATAAAACTCCATAACAAAACCTAATGAAATTGTCCAAGTCCTTTCAAGATCGTACGATAACATCAGGACTTGTTACGACACTGTATGCGACATTAGCAACATGAAAAGCAATTTAGAATAATGTAGGACGCGTTACAAATTCTAAGAACACCTTACATCACCGTTCGAAAGATTAAAACTCCATAATAAACCTAATGAATTCCTCCGAGTCATTTAATCATCGTAAGACAACTTAGAATATCTTACGACTCTGTATGCCACATTAGCACCTTGAAAAGCATGTTACTATAATGTACGATACCTCACAACTCGTAACAACACCTTACAATACCGTAAGTAAAAATAAAATCCATAATAAACCTAATGAATTCGTCCGAGTCTTTTGAACATCGTATTACAAGTTAGGACATCTTAAGACACTATATGACATATTAGCACGTTAAAAAGCACGTAAGTATAACGTAGGACGCCTTAAAGCTACAAACAACAGATTACTACACCGTACGAAAGCATAAAACTCCATAATAAACCTAATGAAATTGTCCAAGTCCTTTCAAGATCGTATGATAACATCGGGACTTGTTACGACACTGTATGCGACATTAGCAACATGAAAAGCAATTTAAAATAATGTAGGACGCGTTACAACTTCTAAGAACACCTTACATCACCGTTCGAAAGATTAAAACTCCATAATAAACCTAATAAATTCCTCCGAGTCATTTAATCATCGTACGACAACTTAGAATATCTTACGACTCTATATGCCACATTAGCACCTTGAAAAGCATGTTACTATAATGTACGATACTCACAACTCGTAACAACACCTTACAATACCGTAAGTAAACATAAAATCCATAATAAACCTAATAAATTCGTCCGAGTCTTTTGAACATCGTATAACAAGTTAGGACATCTTTAGACTCTATATGACATATTAGCACGTTGAAAAGCACGTAAGTATGACGTAGGACGCCTTAAAGCTGCAAACAACACCGTACGAAACCATAAAACTCCATAATAAACCTAATGAAATTGTCCAAGTCCTTTCAAGATCGTACGATAACATCAGAACTTGTTACGACACTGTATGCGACATTAGCAACATGAAAAGCAATTTATAATAATGTAGGACGCGTTACAACTTCTAAGAACACCTTACATCACCGTTCGAAAGATTAAAACTCCATAATAAACCTAATGAATTCCTCCGAATCATTTAATCATCGTACGAAAACTTAGAATATCTTACGACTCTGTATGCCACATTAGCACCTTGAAAAGCATGTTACTATAATGTACGATACCTCACAACTCGTAACAACACCTTACAATACCGTAAGTAAAAATAAAATCCATAATAAACCTAATGAATTCGTCCGAGTCTTTTGAACATCGTATTACAAGTTAGGACATCTTAAGACACTATATGTCATATTAGCACGTTAAAAAGCACGTAAGTATGACGTAGGACGCCTTAAAGCTACAAACAACACATTACTACACCGTACGAAAGCATAAAACTCCATAATAAACCTAATGAAATTGTCCAAGTCCTTTCAAGATCGTACGATAACATCAGGACTTGTTACGACACTGTATGCGACATTAGCAACATGAAAAGCAATTTAAAATAATGTAGGACGCGTTACAACTTCTAAGAACACCTTACATCACCGTTCGAAAGATTAAAACTCCATAATAAACCTAATAAATTCCTCCGAGTCATTTAATCATCGTACGACAACTTAGAATATCTTACGACTCTATATGCCACATTAGCACCTTGAAAAGCATGTTACTATAATGTACGATACTCACAACTCGTAACAACACCTTACAATACCGTAAGTAAACATAAAATCCATAATAAACCTAATAAATTCGTCCGAGTCTTTTGAACATCGTATAACAAGTTAGGACATCTTTAGACTCTATATGACATATTAGCACGTTGAAAAGCACGTAAGTATGACGTAGGACGCCTTAAAGCTGCAAACAACACCGTACGAAACCATAAAACTCCATAATAAACCTAATGAAATTGTCCAAGTCCTTTCAAGATCGTACGATAACATCAGAACTTGTTACGACACTGTATGCGACATTAGCAACATGAAAAGCAATTTATAATAATGTAGGACGCGTTACAACTTCTAAGAACACCTTACATCACCGTTCGAAAGATTAAAACTCCATAATAAACCTAATGAATTCCTCCGAATCATTTAATCATCGTACAAAAACTTAGAATATCTTACGACTCTGTATGCCACATTTGCACCTTGAAAAGCATGTTACTATAAAGTACGATACCTCACAACTCGTAACAACACCTTACAAAACCGAAAGTAAACATAAAATCCATAATAAACCTAATGAATTCTTCCGAGTCTTTTGAACATCGTATTACAAGTTAGTACATCTTAAGACTCTATATGACATATTAGCACGTTGAAAAGCACATAAGTATGACGTAGGACGCCTTAAAGCTATAACCAAAACATTACAACACCGTACGAAACCATAAAACTCCATAACAAAACCTAATGAAATTGTCCAAGTCCTTTCAAGATCGTACGATAACATCAGGACTTGTTACGACACTGTATGCGACATTAGCAACATGAAAAGCAATTTAGAATAATGTAGGACGCGTTACAAATTCTAAGAACACCTTACATCACCGTTCGAAAGATTAAAACTCCATAATAAACCTAATGAATTCCTCCGAGTCATTTAATCATCGTAAGACAACTTAGAATATCTTACGACTCTGTATGCCACATTAGCACCTTGAAAAGCATGTTACTATAATGTACGATACCTCACAACTCGTAACAACACCTTACAATACCGTAAGTAAAAATAAAATCCATAATAAACCTAATGAATTCGTCCGAGTCTTTTGAACATCGTATTACAAGTTAGGACATCTTAAGACACTATATGACATATTAGCACGTTAAAAAGCACGTAAGTATAACGTAGGACGCCTTAAAGCTACAAACAACAGATTACTACACCGTACGAAAGCATAAAACTCCATAATAAACCTAATGAAATTGTCCAAGTCCTTTCAAGATCGTACGATAACATCAGGACTTGTTACGACACTGTATGCGACATTAGCAACATGAAAAGCAATTTAAAATAATGTAGGACGCGTTACAACTTCTAAGAACACCTTACATCACCGTTCGAAAGATTAAAACTCCATAATAAACCTAATAAATTCCTCCGAGTCATTTAATCATCGTACGACAACTTAGAATATCTTACGACTCTATATGCCACATTAGCACCTTGAAAAGCATGTTACTATAATGTACGATACTCACAACTCGTAACAACACCTTACAATACCGTAAGTAAACATAAAATCCATAATAAACCTAATGAATTCGTCTGAGTCTTTTGAACATCGTATTACAAGTTAGGACATCTTTAGACTCTATATGACATATTAGCACGTTGAAAAGCACGTAAGTATGACGTAGGACGCCTTAAAGCTGCAAACAACACCGTACGAAACCATAAAACTCCATAATAAACCTAATGAAATTGTCCAAGTCCTTTCAAGATCGTACGATAACATCAGAACTTGTTACGACACTGTATGCGACATTAGCAACATGAAAAGCAATTTATAATAATGTAGGACGCGTTACAACTTCTAAGAACACCTTACATCACCGTTCGAAAGATTAAAACTCCATAATAAACCTAATGAATTCCTCCGAATCATTTAATCATCGTACAAAAACTTAGAATATCTTACGACTCTGTATGCCACATTTGCACCTTGAAAAGCATGTTACTATAAAGTACGATACCTCACAACTCGTAACAACACCTTACAATACCGTAAGTAAAAATAAAATCCATAATAAACCTAATGAATTCGTCCGAGTCTTTTGAACATCGTATTACAAGTTAGGACATCTTAAGACACTATATGTCATATTAGCACGTTAAAAAGCACGTAAGTATGACGTAGGACGCCTTAAAGCTACAAACAACACATTACTACACCGTACGAAAGCATAAAACTCCATAATAAACCTAATGAAATTGTCCAAGTCCTTTCAAGATCGTACGATAACATCAGGACTTGTTACGACACTGTATGCGACATTAGCAACATGAAAAGCAATTTAAAATAATGTAGGACGCGTTACAACTTCTAAGAACACCTTACATCACCGTTCGAAAGATTAAAACTCCATAATAAACCTAATAAATTCCTCCGAGTCATTTAATCATCGTACGACAACTTAGAATATCTTACGACTCTATATGCCACATTAGCACCTTGAAAAGCATGTTACTATAATGTACGATACTCACAACTCGTAACAACACCTTACAATACCGTAAGTAAACATAAAATCCATAATAAACCTAATAAATTCGTCCGAGTCTTTTGAACATCGTATTACAAGTTAGGACATCTTTAGACTCTATATGACATATTAGCACGTTGAAAAGCACGTAAGTATGACGTAGGACGCCTTAAAGCTGCAAACAACACCGTACGAAACCATAAAACTCCATAATAAACCTAATGAAATTGTCCAAGTCCTTTCAAGATCGTACGATAACATCAGAACTTGTTACGACACTGTATGCGACATTAGCAACATGAAAAGCAATTTATAATAATGTAGGACGCGTTACAACTTCTAAGAACACCTTACATCACCGTTCGAAAGATTAAAACTCCATAATAAACCTAATGAATTCCTCCGAATCATTTAATCATCGTACGAAAACTTAGAATATCTTACGACTCTGTATGCCACATTAGCACCTTGAAAAGCATGTTACTATAATGTACGATACCTCACAACTCGTAACAACACCTTACAATACCGTAAGTAAAAATAAAATCCATAATAAACCTAATGAATTCGTCCGAGTCTTTTGAACATCGTATTACAAGTTAGGACATCTTAAGACACTATATGTCATATTAGCACGTTAAAAAGCACGTAAGTATGACGTAGGACGCCTTAAAGCTACAAACAACACATTACTACACCGTACGAAAGCATAAAACTCCATAATAAACCTAATGAAATTGTCCAAGTCCTTTCAAGATCGTACGATAACATCAGGACTTGTTACGACACTGTATGCGACATTAGCAACATGAAAAGCAATTTAAAATAATGTAGGACGCGTTACAACTTCTAAGAACACCTTACATCACCGTTCGAAAGATTAAAACTCCATAATAAACCTAATAAATTCCTCCGAGTCATTTAATCATCGTACGACAACTTAGAATATCTTACGACTCTATATGCCACATTAGCACCTTGAAAAGCATGTTACTATAATGTACGATACTCACAACTCGTAACAACACCTTACAATACCGTAAGTAAACATAAAATCCATAATAAACCTAATAAATTCGTCCGAGTCTTTTGAACATCGTATTACAAGTTAGGACATCTTTAGACTCTATATGACATATTAGCACGTTGAAAAGCACGTAAGTATGACGTAGGACGCCTTAAAGCTGCAAACAACACCGTACGAAACCATAAAACTCCATAATAAACCTAATGAAATTGTCCAAGTCCTTTCAAGATCGTACGATAACATCAGAACTTGTTACGACACTGTATGCGACATTAGCAACATGAAAAGCAATTTATAATAATGTAGGACGCGTTACAACTTCTAAGAACACCTTACATCACCGTTCGAAAGATTAAAACTCCATAATAAACCTAATGAATTCCTCCGAATCATTTAATCATCGTACGAAAACTTAGAATATCTTACGACTCTGTATGCCACATTAGCACCTTGAAAAGCATGTTACTATAATGTACGATACCTCACAACTCGTAACAACACCTTACAATACCGTAAGTAAAAATAAAATCCATAATAAACCTAATGAATTCGTCCGAGTCTTTTGAACATCGTATTACAAGTTAGGACATCTTAAGACACTATATGTCATATTAGCACGTTAAAAAGCACGTAAGTATGACGTAGGACGCCTTAAAGCTACAAACAACACATTACTACACCGTACGAAAGCATAAAACTCCATAATAAACCTAATGAAATTGTCCAAGTCCTTTCAAGATCGTACGATAACATCAGGACTTGTTACGACACTGTATGCGACATTAGCAACATGAAAAGCAATTTAAAATAATGTAGGACGCGTTACAACTTCTAAGAACACCTTACATCACCGTTCGAAAGATTAAAACTCCATAATAAACCTAATAAATTCCTCCGAGTCATTTAATCATCGTACGACAACTTAGAATATCTTACGACTCTATATGCCACATTAGCACCTTGAAAAGCATGTTACTATAATGTACGATACTCACAACTCGTAACAACACCTTACAATACCGTAAGTAAACATAAAATCCATAATAAACCTAATAAATTCGTCCGAGTCTTTTGAACATCGTATTACAAGTTAGGACATCTTTAGACTCTATATGACATATTAGCACGTTGAAAAGCACGTAAGTATGACGTAGGACGCCTTAAAGCTGCAAACAACACCGTACGAAACCATAAAACTCCATAATAAACCTAATGAAATTGTCCAAGTCCTTTCAAGATCGTACGATAACATCAGAACTTGTTACGACACTGTATGCGACATTAGCAACATGAAAAGCAATTTATAATAATGTAGGACGCGTTACAACTTCTAAGAACACCTTACATCACCGTTCGAAAGATTAAAACTCCATAATAAACCTAATGAATTCCTCCGAATCATTTAATCATCGTACAAAAACTTAGAATATCTTACGACTCTGTATGCCACATTTGCACCTTGAAAAGCATGTTACTATAAAGTACGATACCTCACAACTCGTAACAACACCTTACAATACCGTAAGTAAAAATAAAATCCATAATAAACCTAATGAATTCGTCCGAGTCTTTTGAACATCGTATTACAAGTTAGGACATCTTAAGACACTATATGTCATATTAGCACGTTAAAAAGCACGTAAGTATGACGTAGGACGCCTTAAAGCTACAAACAACACATTACTACACCGTACGAAAGCATAAAACTCCATAATAAACCTAATGAAATTGTCCAAGTCCTTTCAAGATCGTACGATAACATCAGGACTTGTTACGACACTGTATGCGACATTAGCAACATGAAAAGCAATTTAAAATAATGTAGGACGCGTTACAACTTCTAAGAACACCTTACATCACCGTTCGAAAGATTAAAACTCCATAATAAACCTAATAAATTCCTCCGAGTCATTTAATCATCGTACGACAACTTAGAATATCTTACGACTCTATATGCCACATTAGCACCTTGAAAAGCATGTTACTATAATGTACGATACTCACAACTCGTAACAACACCTTACAATACCGTAAGTAAACATAAAATCCATAATAAACCTAATAAATTCGTCCGAGTCTTTTGAACATCGTATTACAAGTTAGGACATCTTTAGACTCTATATGACATATTAGCACGTTGAAAAGCACGTAAGTATGACGTAGGACGCCTTAAAGCTGCAAACAACACCGTACGAAACCATAAAACTCCATAATAAACCTAATGAAATTGTCCAAGTCCTTTCAAGATCGTACGATAACATCAGAACTTGTTACGACACTGTATGCGACATTAGCAACATGAAAAGCAATTTATAATAATGTAGGACGCGTTACAACTTCTAAGAACACCTTACATCACCGTTCGAAAGATTAAAACTCCATAATAAACCTAATGAATTCCTCCGAATCATTTAATCATCGTACGAAAACTTAGAATATCTTACGACTCTGTATGCCACATTAGCACCTTGAAAAGCATGTTACTATAATGTACGATACCTCACAACTCGTAACAACACCTTACAATACCGTAAGTAAAAATAAAATCCATAATAAACCTAATGAATTCGTCCGAGTCTTTTGAACATCGTATTACAAGTTAGGACATCTTAAGACACTATATTTCATATTAGCACGTTAAAAAGCACGTAAGTATGACGTAGGACGCCTTAAAGCTACAAACAACACATTACTACACCGTACGAAAGCATAAAACTCCATAATAAACCTAATGAAATTGTCCAAGTCCTTTCAAGATCGTACGATAACATCAGGACTTGTTACGACACTGTATGCGACATTAGCAACATGAAAAGCAATTTAAAATAATGTAGGACGCGTTACAACTTCTAAGAACACCTTACATCACCGTTCGAAAGATTAAAACTCCATAATAAACCTAATAAATTCCTCCGAGTCATTTAATCATCGTACGACAACTTAGAATATCTTACGACTCTATATGCCACATTAGCACCTTGAAAAGCATGTTACTATAATGTACGATACTCACAACTCGTAACAACACCTTACAATACCGTAAGTAAACATAAAATCCATAATAAACCTAATAAATTCGTCCGAGTCTTTTGAACATCGTATTACAAGTTAGGACATCTTTAGACTCTATATGACATATTAGCACGTTGAAAAGCACGTAAGTATGACGTAGGACGCCTTAAAGCTGCAAACAACACCGTACGAAACCATAAAACTCCATAATAAACCTAATGAAATTGTCCAAGTCCTTTCAAGATCGTACGATAACATCAGAACTTGTTACGACACTGTATGCGACATTAGCAACATGAAAAGCAATTTATAATAATGTAGGACGCGTTACAACTTCTAAGAACACCTTACATCACCGTTCGAAAGATTAAAACTCCATAATAAACCTAATGAATTCCTCCGAATCATTTAATCATCGTACGAAAACTTAGAATATCTTACGACTCTGTATGCCACATTAGCACCTTGAAAAGCATGTTACTATAATGTACGATACCTCACAACTCGTAACAACACCTTACAATACCGTAAGTAAAAATAAAATCCATAATAAACCTAATGAATTCGTCCGAGTCTTTTGAACATCGTATTACAAGTTAGGACATCTTAAGACACTATATGTCATATTAGCACGTTAAAAAGCACGTAAGTATGACGTAGGACGCCTTAAAGCTACAAACAACACATTACTACACCGTACGAAAGCATAAAACTCCATAATAAACCTAATGAAATTGTCCAAGTCCTTTCAAGATCGTACGATAACATCAGGACTTGTTACGACACTGTATGCGACATTAGCAACATGAAAAGCAATTTAAAATAATGTAGGACGCGTTACAACTTCTAAGAACACCTTACATCACCGTTCGAAAGATTAAAACTCCATAATAAACCTAATAAATTCCTCCGAGTCATTTAATCATCGTACGACAACTTAGAATATCTTACGACTCTATATGCCACATTAGCACCTTGAAAAGCATGTTACTATAATGTACGATACTCACAACTCGTAACAACACCTTACAATACCGTAAGTAAACATAAAATCCATAATAAACCTAATAAATTCGTCCGAGTCTTTTGAACATCGTATTACAAGTTAGGACATCTTTAGACTCTATATGACATATTAGCACGTTGAAAAGCACGTAAGTATGACGTAGGACGCCTTAAAGCTGCAAACAACACCGTACGAAACCATAAAACTCCATAATAAACCTAATGAAATTGTCCAAGTCCTTTCAAGATCGTACGATAACATCAGAACTTGTTACGACACTGTATGCGACATTAGCAACATGAAAAGCAATTTATAATAATGTAGGACGCGTTACAACTTCTAAGAACACCTTACATCACCGTTCGAAAGATTAAAACTCCATAATAAACCTAATGAATTCCTCCGAATCATTTAATCATCGTACAAAAACTTAGAATATCTTACGACTCTGTATGCCACATTTGCACCTTGAAAAGCATGTTACTATAAAGTACGATACCTCACAACTCGTAACAACACCTTACAAAACCGAAAGTAAACATAAAATCCATAATAAACCTAATGAATTCTTCCGAGTCTTTTGAACATCGTATTACAAGTTAGTACATCTTAAGACTCTATATGACATATTAGCACGTTGAAAAGCACATAAGTATGACGTAGGACGCCTTAAAGCTATAACCAAAACATTACAACACCGTACGAAACCATAAAACTCCATAACAAAACCTAATGAAATTGTCCAAGTCCTTTCAAGATCGTACGATAACATCAGGACTTGTTACGACACTGTATGCGACATTAGCAACATGAAAAGCAATTTAGAATAATGTAGGACGCGTTACAAATTCTAAGAACACCTTACATCACCGTTCGAAAGATTAAAACTCCATAATAAACCTAATGAATTCCTCCGAGTCATTTAATCATCGTAAGACAACTTAGAATATCTTACGACTCTGTATGCCACATTAGCACCTTGAAAAGCATGTTACTATAATGTACGATACCTCACAACTCGTAACAACACCTTACAATACCGTAAGTAAAAATAAAATCCATAATAAACCTAATGAATTCGTCCGAGTCTTTTGAACATCGTATTACAAGTTAGGACATCTTAAGACACTATATGACATATTAGCACGTTAAAAAGCACGTAAGTATAACGTAGGACGCCTTAAAGCTACAAACAACAGATTACTACACCGTACGAAAGCATAAAACTCCATAATAAACCTAATGAAATTGTCCAAGTCCTTTCAAGATCGTACGATAACATCAGGACTTGTTACGACACTGTATGCGACATTAGCAACATGAAAAGCAATTTAAAATAATGTAGGACGCGTTACAACTTCTAAGAACACCTTACATCACCGTTCGAAAGATTAAAACTCCATAATAAACCTAATAAATTCCTCCGAGTCATTTAATCATCGTACGACAACTTAGAATATCGTACGACTCTATATGCCACATTAGCACCTTGAAAAGCATGTTACTATAATGTACGATACTCACAACTCGTAACAACACCTTACAATACCGTAAGTAAACATAAAATCCATAATAAACCTAATGAATTCGTCTGAGTCTTTTGAACATCGTATTACAAGTTAGGACATCTTTAGACTCTATATGACATATTAGCACGTTGAAAAGCACGTAAGTATGACGTAGGACGCCTTAAAGCTGCAAACAACACCGTACGAAACCATAAAACTCCATAATAAACCTAATGAAATTGTCCAAGTCCTTTCAAGATCGTACGATAACATCAGAACTTGTTACGACACTGTATGCGACATTAGCAACATGAAAAGCAATTTATAATAATGTAGGACGCGTTACAATTTCTAAGAACACCTTACATCACCGTTCGAAAGATTAAAACTCCATAATAAACCTAATGAATTCCTCCGAATCGTTTAATCATCGTACGAAAACTTAGAATATCTTACGACTCTGTATGTCACATTTGCACCTTGAAAAGCATGTTACTATAAAGTACGATACCTCACAACTCGTAACTGTGACACCCCGCCCGGTGGCGGAAAACACCGGGCGCGTCAAGTGGATCGGATATCAAAGTACAAAGCACATGGCACACTAAATGCATATTTTAGTATTAATTGTGCAATAATGTCGTGACATAAAGAAGCATTAAATAGTCATAAAAACCGTAACAGAAACCGACAATTAAATACTATTTATTGTCTTTTTGTTCTAAGTCCGAAGCATCCTAAATGTCTTGAACCAAAATCGTATCAAACTTCACCTGAAAAACGTGTAAAATAAGTTAGCTAAAGAATTAGCTAGTGAGTAAAACACAATTAATAGTACATAGTATAAAATCCGAGATCATTATAGATTGTGTTTCGCAATCTCATGTGCATAGCAATTTCATCATATATATCTCAACCGTGACCATAGAATCACATAGAAACAAGAATCATAGACCCCGCAGGGTTACCTTTAGCAACAGGTCATGAGGAACCAACTCATGTTACATTTATTGATAACCATCGTTTAACCGTCATTTAACCGTCTCGTTAAGCAAGTTATCAAAAATGTTTAAGCATCTAAGGGACATAGCAATGTAGCAACAAGCATCACATGTAGTAACTAGTAACATAGAATCAACCAAAGAATCGCCGGGTCAAATCACCTATCAGGCCATTAATGTAGGTGGGCTTGTCAAGCCATTAGCGCTAACATTGTCCGGTGGAAATTACAAGATAATATAACTAATATTGACTATCACACAATTTTGCTACATGCGGCCAAACATGATTAACACATCTAATGATCTCATTTTCGAAAATAGAAACATCAAAAGAAACCGTTGTATTATAGAAACACGTATTTCAGCCCCAAAAACGTAAACAGTAAAAAGGGAAGTGAGTTTACTCACCTTGAAAAGTAAATACAATCGAACCATTAGAAACGCAGCTAAAAGCACCGAGGGTTGCCCAAACATTAGTACCACCTAAATTATTGGGAAAACCCTAACTTAGAAACGAAACAACAGTAACAAAAATCAAAAGTCTGAATTCTAGGGTTTCGTATTTGGGATTTAGGGTTTTAGATTATAAATTGGGAATTAGGGTTTTAAAGTACAAATTGAGAATTAGGGTTTTAAAGTACAAATTGAGAATTAGGGTTTTGAAATACGATTTGGGATTTAGGTACGAAACGCAATTACGTTTTTGTATTGTATATATTTTACAAGAATCCATTTTAGTTTTTGTTAAATAATATTTGTAATATTACTTATTGATTAAAGCATTATTATATGTTTATAAAATAGTTTTAACTTAAATTTATTGTTAGGTTATTAGTTAAATAAGATTGAATGTTTAAGAAATGAAAAACATAAAAATTGAACAAGTGGGGGCAGTAGGTTTCGAACCCGGGTCACTGCTTCTAACACACATACAATCCACCGCTGGACCAGGCGAAACTTTTGTTAACTAAAATGACTTTTAATTGTTTTAATCTGAACACAAGCAATACCCCATCTTCAATACAAACCCTAGAACCGTGATTAAACCAATTCGTCCAAACCTGTTAATCTCATCCAAATTAACCATAGGGCTTTTAATCTACGTTGAATCGTGATCATTTTGATATATAATACTTACTTGTTAGTTGACGATTGACACAGATTTAGATTGAAGAACAAGTCGAGTGTTTTGGATCAATTTCGCAAACTGAAATGGAACAAGATGAAATTGATGAGTGGTGTAGTTATATATGAACAAGGTCATTCAATTAAATCCAGAAACCACCTGAATTGGTGACCGGAGGGTCGAGATTGATGAAGTCGCCGGAGTAATGTGTTGCGAAGATTTGCTTCGGTATTTGCAAGGTGATACTGATGTTTTGATGGTTAAGATATGCTAATCGCAGATTTAGGATGTTAGGACGTTAAGAAATTGAATCGATTTGATGGTACAAGACTATTAAGGTCGACGGTTACGGACCAAAATTCATTTCGGGATTTATACTTGTTGTAACCGAGTTTTAAAAGCTTTAGGGGTTCGAAACTGGTTTACAAATGATAAAAATCGGGTTTTAGATGTTAAGAATAGTAGTTTTTAGGTGTTTATGGCTCGCCGGAAGTGGGGGTGTTTGGCCGGAACCGGCGCCGGTGATTGGCACCGGAAACACGGGCAAAAAGGGAAGGGGATGGGTGAAATTTGTAAATTACACAACTGGTCCCTCATGTTTCGGTTTGTTTTAACTAGTTACTGTAAGTTTTTAATAATAGTTTGTAACTTGACGGTTTTGGCACAAAGTTAATTATATTTATATTTTAACTAACTAACTTAACTAGATTGAAACGTAACGTTTATATAGGTGACGTTTTTACAGTTTTAGCTCGTTTAAGCCATTACGAGACTATTTCGAGATTTAGAAGCGTTTTTGTTAACGTTTTCAATAGTTTTCTTTTACGAACTATATATTTATTTACTTATATATATATTTTGAGATTTATTGTTCCAACAATATTTATTTGATATACGTGAATGTTTTGCGGCATAAATACGATCATTTAATTGACACGGGAATAACGTAGAATCAATGTGTTTATTCATAATAATAATAATAAACGTTACACTTTGAAGAAAATAAATACAATTACATTTTAAAGGATAACGACTTCGGGTTCGAGTCGGGCATTCGGGTTCGAGTCGGGCATTCGGGTTCGGGTTTGGGGCAGATGTCACAGTCTCCCCTCCTTATAGAAATTTCGTCCCGAAATTTGCTCAAACCGAAGAAGAAGATGAAATAGAAAGGTGCGGATACTTAACCTTCATTTGATCGTAAATTCATGTTCACATTTGAGTTTTTAATGATCATTAACGATTGGTATCTGATTTAGCTTGAGTTGTTTGACTTCACGGTCCATAATTTCCAATGGCCGTTCAATAAATTACATTGATTCATTATTGATATGCACAATGAGATTTTTATCGGATAAGTACTTCTTTAGGTTAGAAACATGAAACACGGGATGAACATTGCCCACTTCCGTAGGGAGTTTCATCTCGCAAGAAACTCTCGAGAATTCGATCAATGGGAAGATGAGCATTTTGATTGAGACATGATTTTAAATAACGAGATTAAGGAGTTATTTATTTTTAATTTGTTTTGTCTCATTGTAGATTGTTTATTTAACTCTTTCCACTTATGAGGGTTCGGTTGAACTATTTGTCTGTAGATTCGAGTAAATTTTATTTGTTAATCAATATAGAAATAGAATAGGATACCAACTTGCAAATGAAATATTTCAAGTAGATGGATTTAGAATTATTTAAATGATCATCGAGAATAGTTGTGATTAATAGAATGTTTGAAACGAATTAAGTAACCTTACACATAATTAAGTGGCTTATATGCAATTAGTAAAATGAGTAGACAAGTCAAGTGATAATAATATGATTAAATATGGCCAGCTACACAAGACAAAACTTGTTATGGTCCCCATGCACTAACTTTCATAATTCCGTGTGCACCCGTAATTACTTAAGTTTTTGCATGGACTCCACAGTTCATTCGATCACGTGCTAGTCGGAAATACACAACAATTTTTTGTTAAAATAATGATACGTATAGGTATTGTTATCATACTTAATAGAAATAGTACTTGAGAAAATCATATTAAAATGATAAGTAAATTGATGATTCAGAAGAAACTAACGTCCATTAGGTAGACATTTGCTCGTATAATAACTTGTTCAATGATATAGATAGTCAAATTCGAGTACTAGGATAGTAACACTCAAGTTTGTGAAAATCGATTCTATGTGTGTAAGATGTAATTATCTAGGTTTTCTGATATTGACCAGTTCATAAGCATTAGTTGATGGTGTACATGTAATAATATAGTTTATTGGGATCCTTAGAAAAATTAGTTTCAAGAAAATTTTATAGCGCGGACAATCCAATTTATAGTTCGAATGAATGGATCTCTTAGTTCCAATTGGATTTAACTTTTAAGGTGTTTGTATTTATATGACCGATAGCTTTAGGTAAACGAGATGTAGGGGGTAAATAAGTTTATAAGAGATGATACTGTTTCTTTTTTTTTTTTATAATGTATTTTTTTTAAAAAAACTAAGAAGTTGGAAGTTTTGATCTTTACCATAGATTTGAAAACAAATGACATAATTTAAGTTGTAAGTACATTGTTTTGGTAAACAGAAGACATAGTGTTTGTTGCAAGTCTTTGTATCATATTTGAGAAAACGGAAAAATGTTTGTGTAAATATTTGACCGACGTTTGAATGACCAATCACTTTTAAAGAAATCGTTTATCATGAAATTTATATGTATATATATATATCTATTTTTTTTCTTACAAGATACTAAGACCAAAAGGTTATTAAAATTATGTTTTTTTTTTTAAATATATATATGTATATATATTTTTGCTTGGGAAAATAAGAAAATTATTTTAATAGAATCGAATACCGTTAGTTTTACAAAGTCCATTGATTACACGTTGTGTTAGGGTAACGAGTTTATAAATGAAACACATTGAGTTTGGATTAGTTCATGGAAGACTAGTTGCGCAGAATTTCGTTGGTGGTTACATGTATAGATGAAAACATTTAGTTGAATGAGTTCGTGAATAGTTGTGTGGTGAGTTCTCGTTAGGTTTGGATACGAATTCATGGATAACATCGTCTAGTTGATTTAACGAGTACTTATTTTGATGGTTAGTTCATAATTTGATAGTAGATTTATAGTTGTAATGATAGATCAGAAATTGGATTAGAATCTTGTAGTTAGATGAGTAGCTTTGAATCTATTTGAGTGTAGAAGTCAAGTTGAAATATTTTGAGGGTAGACGTTCGATTCAAATACATTAGCTTATATGAATAGCAAAATCTGTTAACTTTTATTTAGTTATGGGATTTAGTCTTGACTAAAATTTAGAAATCATCACGAACCTTTTGATTAGGGAGTCGATAATCGATTTAGGATTAGAAGTACGACTTAGATTCAGTAATCATTATATGCATGATCTGAAGTTTTGGATAATTCGATTTAGATATGTCTTAGTTTTGATTTGAAATGTTTGGTTTACAACGGTGTAATTGTGTATATGGATAAGCTAGCGAGTATATCGCACAAGTATTATTGTAGCTTAGAAAACAAATGGAATGATGAAACGTAGAATAAACACGGTTTTGTAGCAACATCTTTGACCGATAGAAACATCCGATGTAATAATAGCAACTCGTTCCACTTAGATCATCATAGAATCTTTTGAAACATACCATAGAAAATCAAGTAGAAACTTTAGAAACTTTAGAAATTTCGATTAAATGAAATAGTTATAGTACTTAAAACATCATAGAATCCTCTATACATATCATAGAAAATCACTTAGAAACTTTAGAAACATTAGTAAATGAAATTGGAATATTATTTGAATCACTATAAAAATTCATAGGAATAATTATAAATCATAGTAATGAAAATCATAGAATCATTAAGAAAATGAAATTTCAATGGCTTAGGAGTGTGTCTTGGTTTTGGACACTAATGACTTATCAAAGTGTTAAGTTCATTTTCAACGTATTCGAGAAGGCGTGCTTTAGCCTATAGGTTCACACTCATCTCGTACATCCCCAGGTAAGCATACAGGTCTCTTAAAGAGATTTATACGAAATGCTTTGCCTTAGACAGGATGTCCGTGATACAGGCGTTCCCCCTTCCGGATTGCACACGTTCCCACGTTTTCAAACTTACTTAAGACGATGACGAGATTCCACAAAGAGAAGATCCCAATCGTACAGACGAGTCTCTTGTAGCTCCTTCGCGAAATCGGATAAGAAATGAGATTAAGAAAAGCATAGAAAGGTTCGTAGAAGGAAAACAAATAAGTTCAAAAGAATTCATAAGTACATCTATTTGCACTAAGGACTCTTAGGTTATAGTCTAGGACGGTGTGTTTCTAATACCCTATCCTAGTTCCCTATAACCATGGCTCTGATACCAAACTGTGAAACCCCGCCCGGTGGCGGAAAACACCGGGCGCGTCAAGTGGATCGGATATCAAAGTACAAAGCACATGGCACACTAAATGCATATTTTAGTATTAATTGTGCAATAATGTCGTGACATAAAGAAGCATTAAATAGTCATAAAAACCGTAACAGAAACCGACAATTAAATACTATTTATTGTCTTTTTGTTCTAAGTCCGAAGCATCCTAAATGTCTTGAACCAAAATCGTATCAAACTTCACCTGAAAAACGTGTAAAATAAGTTAGCTAAAGAATTAGCTAGTGAGTAAAACACAATTAATAGTACATAGTATAAAATCCGAGATCATTATAGATTGTGTTTCGCAATCTCATGTGCATAGCAATTTCATCATATATATCTCAACCGTGACCATAGAATCACATAGAAACAAGAATCATAGACCCCGCAGGGTTACCTTTAGCAACAGGTCATGAGGAACCAACTCATGTTACATTTATTGATAACCATCGTTTAACCGTCATTTAACCGTCTCGTTAAGCAAGTTATCAAAAATGTTTAAGCATCTAAGGGACATAGCAATGTAGCAACAAGCATCACATGTAGTAACTAGTAACATAGAATCAACCAAAGAATCGCCGGGTCAAATCACCTATCAGGCCATTAATGTAGGTGGGCTTGTCAAGCCATTAGCGCTAACATTGTCCGGTGGAAATTACAAGATAATATAACTAATATTGACTATCACACAATTTTGCTACATGCGGCCAAACATGATTAACACATCTAATGATCTCATTTTCGAAAATAGAAACATCAAAAGAAACCGTTGTATTATAGAAACACGTATTTCAGCCCCAAAAACGTAAACAGTAAAAAGGGAAGTGAGTTTACTCACCTTGAAAAGTAAATACAATCGAACCATTAGAAACGCAGCTAAAAGCACCGAGGGTTGCCCAAACATTAGTACCACCTAAATTATTGGGAAAACCCTAACTTAGAAACGAAACAACAGTAACAAAAATCAAAAGTCTGAATTCTAGGGTTTCGTATTTGGGATTTAGGGTTTTAGATTATAAATTGGGAATTAGGGTTTTAAAGTACAAATTGAGAATTAGGGTTTTAAAGTACAAATTAAGAATTAGGGTTTTGAAATACGATTTGGGATTTAGGTACGAAACGCAATTACGTTTTTGTATTGTATATATTTTACAAGAATCCATTTTAGTTTTTGTTAAATAATATTTGTAATATTACTTATTGATTAAAGCATTATTATATGTTTATAAAATAGTTTTAACTTAAATTTATTGTTAGGTTATTAGTTAAATAAGATTGAATGTTTAAGAAATGAAAAACATAAAAATTGAACAAGTGGGGGCAGTAGGTTTCGAACCCGGGTCACTGCTTCTAACACACATACAATCCACCGCTGGACCAGGCGAAACTTTTGTTAACTAAAATGACTTTTAATTGTTTTAATCTGAACACAAGCAATACCCCATCTTCAATACAAACCCTAGAACCGTGATTAAACCAATTCGTCCAAACCTGTTAATCCCATCCAAATTAACCATAGGGCTTTTAATCTACGTTGAATCGTGATCATTTTGATATATAATACTTACTTGTTAGTTGACGATTGACACAGATTTAGATTGAAGAACAAGTCGAGTGTTTTGGATCAATTTCGCAAACTGAAATGGAACAAGATGAAATTGATGAGTGGTGTAGTTATATATGAACAAGGTCATTCAATTAAATCCAGAAACCACCTGAATTGGTGACCGGAGGGTCGAGATTGATGAAGTCGCCGGAGTAATGTGTTGCGAAGATTTGCTTCGGTATTTGCAAGGTGATACTGATGTTTTGATGGTTAAGATATGCTAATCGCAGATTTAGGATGTTAGGACGTTAAGAAATTGAATCGATTTGATGGTACAAGACTATTAAGGTCGACGGTTACGGACCAAAATTCATTTCGGGATTTATACTTGTTGTAACCGAGTTTTAAAAGCTTTAGGGGTTCGAAACTGGTTTACAAATGATAAAAATCGGGTTTTAGATGTTAAGAATAATAGTTTTTAGGTGTTTATGGCTCGCCGGAAGTGGGGGTGTTTGGCCGGAACCGGCGCCGGTGATTGGCACCGGAAACACGGGCAAAAAGGGAAGGGGCTGGGTGAAATTTGTAAATTACACAACTGGTCCCTCATGTTTCGGTTTGTTTTAACTAGTTACTGTAAGTTTTTAATAATAGTTTGTAACTTGACGGTATTGGCACAAAGTTAATTATATTTATATTTTAACTAACTAACTTAACTAGATTGAAACGTAACGTTTATATAGGTGACGTTTTTACAGTTTTAGCTCGTTTAAGCCATTACGAGACTATTTCGAGATTTAGAAGCGTTTTTGTTAACGTTTTCAATAGTTTTCTTTTACGAACTATATATTTATTTACTTATATATATATTTTGAGATTTATTGTTCCAACAATATTTATTTGATATACGTGAATGTTTTGCGGCATAAATACGATCATTTAATTGACACGGGAATAACGTAGAATCAATGTGTTTATTCATAATAATAATAATAAACGTTACACTTTGAAGAAAATAAATACAATTACATTTTAAAGGATAACGACTTCGGGTTCGAGTCGGGCATTCGGGTTCGAGTCGGGCATTCGGGTTCGGGTTTGGGGCAGATGTCACAGTAACAACACCTTACAAAACCGAAAGTAAACATAAAATCCATAATAAACCTAATGAATTCTTCCGAGTCTTTTGAACATCGTATTACAAGTTAGTACATCTTAAGACTCTATATGACATATTAGCACGTTGAAAAGCACGTAAGTATGACGTAGGACGCCTTAAAGCTATAAACAACACATTACAACACCGTACGAAACCATAAAACTCCATAATAAACCTAATGAAATTGTCCAAGTCCTTTCAAGATCGTACGATAACATCAGGACTTGTTATGACACTGTATGCGACATTAGCAACATGAAAAGCAATTTAGAATAATGTAGGACGCGTTACAACTTCTAAGAACACCTTACATCAGCGTTCGAAAGATTAAAACTCCATAATAAACCTAATGAATTCCTCCGAGTCATTTAATCATTGTAAGACAACTTAGAATATCTTACGACTCTGTATGCCACATTAGCACCTTGAAAAGCATGTTACTATAATGTACGATACCTCACAACTCGTAACAACACCTTACAATACCGTAAGTAAACATAAAATCCATAATAAACCTAATGAATTCGTCCGAGTCTTTTGAACCTCCTATAATATCCTGCCAATCCAAGAAATTATCGCACTTCAGTCGGAGACTTAGGTGCTTCCCAATTCTTGATTGCGTCTATCTTTGCAGGATCGACATGTATACCATTCTTGTTGATAACATGTCCTAGGAAATGAACTTTTCTAATCCAGAATTCACATTTTGAGAATTTTGCATATAAATTTTCCTTCTTTAATACCTCCAAAATTTGTTTTAGATGTTGTTCATGATCTTCTTTAGTTCGCGAATAAATAAGTATGTCGTCGATGAATACAAGCACGAATTTGTCTAAGTATGGTTTACATACTCTATTCATTAGATCCATGAACACAGCAGGATCATTTGTTAGTCCAAACGGCATAACCAAAAACTCATAATGACCATAGCGAGTCCTAAATGTAGTTTTTTGGAATGTCTTTTTCAGCGACTAACAATTGATGATAATCGGAACGCAAATCAATCTTGGAATAATAACTAGAACCTTGTAATTGATAAAACAAATAATCTATTCTGGGTAATGGGTATCGGTTCTTAATAGTTAGCTTGTTTAGCTCTCTATAATCGATACACATTCTGAATGACCCATCTTTCTTTTTAACGAACAAGACCGGCGCTCCCTAAGGCGAGAAGCTTGGTCTTATAAACCCGTTGTCTAACAATTCTTGCAATTGTTTCGACATTTCTTGCATTTCAGATGGTGCTATTCGATATGGTGAACTTTCGGATACTCTCGGACTATAGGAATGTCCTCAAGTTTTCGTTCCGCCTCTTTGGTAGTCACAACTTTAACTAGAAATGCTGGATACCCTTTTTGTACATAATTGCAAGCTTTATAACAATGACAACTTTAAGAGTGGGTTTTTCTTTTTGTCCTTGAATTGTTATGATTTCACCATTTAAATCAGGAATACGAACCATTCTTTCGTAACACACAACTTCTGCATGATTCTTTGATAACCAATCCATACCAATCACGACATCGAAACTACCGATTGTGACAGGCAAAAGATCGATAGAAAAAGGACTATTTTCTATTTGTATTGTACACCCTTTTAATATTTCGCCAGTTTCTATTTTCTTTCCATTTTCTAGTTCTATAACGTACTTTTTATCTAACTTTTTAGATTTAAGACCCATCAAGGTTCAAAATTCTTAGAAACAAAGCTCAAATCAGCACCGGTGTCAAATAATGTGCTCGCATAATAATTGTTAATAAGAAACATACCAGTAACAACAGTTAGTTCCTAGCGTGCCTCTCTAGCATTCATCTCGAATGCTCTACCCTTGGCATTCGTCTTTTTCAATTTTGGACACTCCTTTTTGAAGTGACCCACTGCCCCACATTCATAACATTTCCGACCCGCACCTTCAGTATTTTCCGTCATATTTGTCCGACAGTTTTCAGTTTGGCGCCCAAACGATTGCACATTTTGCAAGCTCTACAAACACCACTGTGTAATCAGTGACATTGTTTGCTTCGGTAGGTGGTTTATCGTTATTGTCAGATGTGTTGGCAGTGTAAATTTTTTTTTTTTTTTGTTTTTGCTTCCCGACCATTTTTTTTTTTTGGTTTCCAAATCGACCTTTGGAATTTCCACCCCACTTTCTTTTGTTATCATATGATTTCTAATTGGTTTCACCTAATTTATTTTCAGACTCTACTGCTTTCTTTCCATAATCCTATTTCTTGGTCAGTACACCCCTTCTTATAGGATCATCTGTCAAAGTATGTGCTATTCTGATAGCACTCTGAAGGTTTGTAGGATTAGAAGAAGTAACATTACTGCGAATCTGCGGTGCTAATCCCCAAATGTACCTTTCAACTTTGACGTATTCAGGGGTTACCATTCGAGGTATCAATCTGGCCAAGTCATTGAATCTGGAAGTATAAGCACGAACCTTAGCCCCTTCCATGACAAGGTTCCAAAAATCTGTTTCAATTTTCTGCAATTCACTTCGCGGGCAGTATTCCTGAAGTAATCTATCCTTCAGTTGATTTCAGGTAAGACCATACGCTGCGTCTTCCCCTAGATTCTGCCTTTGAGTGATCCAACTTAACGCTTCATCTTGAAAAGTACAAGTAGCGTATTTAATCCTTTGACTAACTGAACAATTACTTATTGCATATACCGACTATATCTTTTCGATCCATCTTATAATTTTTAATGGACCCTCAGCACCGGTAAATGCCTTTGCTTGGTAGACTTGGAAATTTTTATAAGTACAGCCTTGCATTGGTTCTCTTGTAGGATTACCGATAGTTGTTTCACTAGAGCCTATACTAGCTCCAGCTCCTCCTCTACTTCTTCCACGTCCTATTGCAGCGTTAACGTGCTGCGAGATTAATTATGCTAGTTCTTTAGCAGTAGCAGGTAATGCGGTACCTTCACTTCCGCCTCTACCACCTTCGCGTCCACCACCCCATCCTATGGTGGTTTCCGCTCATCTTGGTGGCATTTTTTAGCATTAAGATAAAATGACGTGATGAGATAATATTAGATAAGTAAACATACTACGAAAATGTTTACTTTGAAATAACAATTATATTTATTTTGAACATTCGCTGATATGTCATCGTATTTGAATAATATATATTGAAACAATATATATTAAGGATGATGGATATGTATATATATTTGAGATAATATATAGGAGTAGCGTTCTTTTCTTTTTAGCCGTTTTACATATATATTGAGATACTATAGATAATTGAGTTAGTTTTTCTTCTCTTTTTTTTTTAAACGTTTTCGGACATATATATATATATCGAAGATATATATACATATCGAAGATATATATACATGTATCAAGATCAAACGCATAATTTTTGTAGTGTGACGTCACATATATATATTGTTTAGAAAGCGTTTCGTCTCATTTAACTATTATATATATAGAAATATCGAGTCGTCATGTCGTCAAGATGATAAATAACAAGAAGAGAATCCATAGTTTTTGAAGCAAATGCTTCAACCAAAAGATACGATAAGAGTTATATCAAAGAAACGCCCACAATGCGTCAAAACATAATTGTTTTACGTCATCATTATAGAGAATAAAACAAAACGAAGATTGTTTTCGAGTTTTCCGATAATAATAAAGTCTAACGAGAGAATCGTGACATGGTATCCGTACGAATGACAAAGATGCGAACATCAAACCGAATGTGGCGAGAGTGAGAGTGATTTGGTTTTTCTCTTCAACGTTCATCGCCATTTGTTGTGCCATTACCACCTCGACTTACCTATTTTCACTCTTTGCTCCTCCAGTCAGAGCCTTTTCTTTTTCTTTCTTTTTTTTTATTTATTTATTATTTATTTATTTTTCTTATCTCTTTCTCCATCCAAAATACTAGGCATCACTCGTCTTTTACTACATTTATTCTATTTCGAGGCCAAACCGCTTATGGCACCCGCAAGTTATGAATCATTGCGAGCAATTTAACCAAAACGTCGTTGCGAATTAGAGTAGTCTCCCAACTACTTTCTATTTCAAGAGCGAGAATGCCGCTACACGTCGTTACTTGAACAACCTATTGTTTTACTAACTAGTATAGGTAGCGGTTGCAAGAGTGAGAACTCGGATAAAATGGTCAATGGAGTAATTTTTGTGTAAAGATAATTACGAGAACGTCATTCCTGTGACATCCAATATCCGTACTTATTTAACTAATTATAGGCATTACTCTTCACTTGTAGCAAATAATCATGCAAGGCATACTTAGATATATTTATATATCTAGTCCACGCAATGCAACTAATAATATTTTTGGAATGAAATGTTTTTGAGACTTTTTTTTTTAAAGGTTATAGATTAGATTTTTCGAAATCTTTTTCTAATTCACTATAACCGTTGGCTCTGATACCAACTTCTATCACACCCCTTTTTACGCAGCGGATTAGTATAACTAATGGGGTCGGTGGTAACGGAAGTTGGTTACCATCGGATTATAGTGAAACAACCATTTCAAAAGTTACAGAAAGTTAAAACGTCATAATATTATTACAAAGATTGTTGTAAAGGTCCTTTTTATGACATAGTTTTCCACTTTATAAAAGTGATTATTTAAAAGTCGGTCCCAAAACAACATTTCCGTAGCATGGCGTTTGACACAACAAGTGCTTTAATCACCTGAAAAACATGTTAAAAACCTTTATCAGTACAAGACTGGTGAGTTCACAGGTTTAGGATACGTAGTCCATAACAAAACCAATTATGATTGTACTAATAAGAGACAATATTTATCCAATCTTGTTGACTTAAAGTTGCAAAGTTTAAGTCATATGAAACAACCATAAACCCGTAATCAATCCATGACATTTACCCTCTGACATTGCAATTATATAATCTCCCGTCATCATTGACCGGAGCTACCGGTACGGGAGTGGGCTGTCAGTACACCCGATAGATCTACCAATATAATCCAAGGACCCTTGTCACCGAGGCTAATGATTACGTTATTTTTGAGGGTTTTTCCCGCGAGAACATCTTGTAAACTTATGGTTTTTCATATACATCCAAATATTTTCCATCTCTTACTTTAAATCATAATCATTTATATTTCACATGTTTTTCCCCCAAGTTTGAAATCAAAACGTATTGAAAATGGGGCCGTGAAACTCACCTTTGCTTTCTGTCAAGTTTTTGCTAGCACTTACGAGCCCAAAGTTTATACTTTCCCGATCTACTAACACCCTATATATCCAAGGGTTTCCCGTTAATAGTCGTACAATGGTCATCCAAGTTGTTCATCAACTCTAGACACTTTTATGAAATGATTTATCATTTCGATTTAATGACACGTTGGTGATTCCGTTTATGACCCGTTTCCAAATAATATTTATATAAGTAATCTCCTTATATAAATATATTTTAAACAATACTTATATGAGTAATCTCTTCATATAATTATATCTTAATGACAATCATTGGCCTTTAAACATTTGTAAAACTTTACATATATGATTTATCATATATAACTTTTGGTTTTGTTTTTATAAAATCCACACTTTTAATATCTATACAAAATAAATATTATCATTTTCAAAGTGTTAAGTTTTCTTAAAACCAATATCTTGAATGAAAACTCATAATATTAACACTTTATCCATTTCACTACGAGACCGAGTGAAAACGTGAATTTTTAAGCAACCGACTAACTTTATTTTTAGTCGTTCTTGGTGTTTTGATTTTATAACTTTAAGTATCTCTTTTCATACTTATTTTAAGTTCAAAACACTGATTCAAGTTCACTTTTTAACTCTTGCAACTTGACTAAAAACCGTTCACATAAAACACGTAATTTCAGTCATAACCGAAGCATTTTTCGTAACTAGTTATTCATATAACTACCCTTTTCATCCATGCCACTTTAGACCAAAATAATCATGCTCATACACACTGATTATACATCAAAAGTTGCTGGTCTAAAAACTATTTTACACATGCTTACGGTTTAAGCCGAAATATTCGGTTTTATCGTTATTTCATACATAGTTTGTTACTAAACAATGCTTAAACCACCAAATTTCATCATGTAATGATTACACATATATTTTCACATAAATAAGCATGTAAAATCTGTGAAAATCTTATTCTCAAGTTTAAACCCATTTCCGAGTCAAAAACGACGTATTTTTTACTAATAAAACGCCTAGTTTTATTATATCATTCTTCCACTATCTATTTCCATTTTCCACATACATAATACACATTATATCATTCTCATAACATGACTAATATCATCAAATGTCCAGAATTTAATTCAACCGATTGTATTAATTTTCTACAATTGATCACATTTGACAATTTCATGGTTCATGCTCACATGACAATTGATGCTAGCATTTTTAATACTTTCTCCACTCATATTCATACATGTACACGTATACATACATACATATAAATATGTTGACTTTTTAAAGTCAATATTACCATTTTTCATACAACCATCATTTTAACTAAATCAAAGATTTATCCAACACTAATAACACTTATTTTTGACATTATCAATTTCATTTTTATCTATATACATTTCATCACATTAGTCAACTAGCACTTATACTAATAACTCGTTTCCTCACAAAATCATCATCTTCCTACATTAATATTATCATCATCAAGTATCATATTATTAAAAATACCACATTTATCATCACACTAGTCAAATTTACCAAAACTTTTATAACACATAACCCACATTTTGACATTATCATACTCACTAACATACACTCATCATCATCATATGTACATAGATATTATCATTCATTTGTACAACACACACTCATTTGATCATGAAATAACATCTTGATTGTATGATTAAATTACAAATTTCATGTTTTCACATCATCTTAACATCAAACCCATAACTTTTATTTATCAAAAATACATTTTAACACACCCACATACACATATATACGTTCGTATATATGTATACATACACAAAGTTCCATTTTGATTCTTTTCATTTTTAAAAGTGTTTGATTTGATGAACAACTTTATGATTCAAGGATGAATCATTCTTTTAAAACAAGAAATCAATATTTAAGTTTATACCTTGATGAACTCTAGCTTGCAAGTATATAATTCTTTGATTTCTTTACTTGTTCATGTCCAAACCATCTTCAATTTCACTTCGTTATCATCAATTTTGCTTGAATCATCTTGTGTGTTCTTGATTTTTGGGTGTTATTGGTATTAAATGGGTAAATAAATTATGAGAAAGATGATGTTGTTTAGTGTTGTTATTGCCGTGAGAAATAAGAGAGAGAGGGTGAGTGAGTTAAGTGAGTTATGATTGAGTAATTGTGAGTTAATGTGACAATGGTTACTTGTATAGAGTTCACATGATGACAAGGCTTAAATGCTTGTCAAATTCTCGTTGATTGTAAGGAAAATAGGTGATGACTCATGTTCATTTATATTTTATTTTTGGTATTGGGTAGTAATTTGAGTGTAAGGTGGTATAATACTAATGTGTAGTGTTACTTGGTTTGTGTTAAAAATCTTTATAAGTATTAATGGTTAGTATCACAAATAATATTTGTGACCATGATGATGATGTTAGTCGTGATCTTGGTTAAAAAGAGTGTTAGGATTGTAGGGTGGTATTTATTTGGTTGAGTGGTATTGAATTTGGAGTGTAATTTTGTTATTTGTAGGCATTAATCATTTAGATGATTAATGGGTAAGTTTTCTAATGGAAGTAATATTTATTGAGTTTTAACTAGTAGGATACCAAGTATCCATTTTTATAAAAACTCTTTATACAAATCCCATGAATTTAAAAGTTGTACTCCTTAGTATTAATTATAATACTTACAACTTATTTTTATGAGTTTCTTATGTTCATATTATAATTATGAACTACTCAAAATTATATTTTTCTGAAAATAGGCAAAAATCTGAAATGTACGTGCTTATCAGCAGTACAAATCGTAAACTAATATTTTTAGATTTTTACCTTTGTTTTCCTTTTTAACGCTTTTATACATGCTAATATAGCATAAAATCCATTATAGGATTTTTAAAGTTTCCCGGGTCATTACCAATGTTCGTCTCAGTACTACACTGTGACTCCACACAGTATTTTCTTGATATTTTTAAATGCAATAGCATTTATTACTTGGGCTTGGCTAGACTCAAATGACATATTTTAAATTTACTACTAATAATGTTATAGTATATAATTTAGTTTTTGTCCTAGTACGGTTATTAACTTGGAATTTTGCCGGGTGTCACATGTAACACCTATAAAAATTTCGTATCCGAATTATTAGTTAGGATACTCAACCTTGTGGTCGTAGTTAAGTAGTTGGTATATATACGACAATCGTATTTCAAATATTGCCCAACGATTAAGAAACGAATTAGCACATGAGATGTTTAGGCAAGCAATTATTATTATATGAGACCGTCGTATAATAATATTGTATTATATTTGAACTTTCTCCGTTTCTAATGAAACTTAGGTCGATGCGTAGAGAATGATGAGCTCGTCCTAACGGTGTTTTTATAATTTTATAGAAGGTTATATTTTAAAAGTTATACGAGAAAAATGAATAAAGCAGCTGAATTAATTAATAATAATAATATATTTAAGCTAGCAAGCTAGCATGTCAATTTAAATTGAATCCCACATCGATGTAAATATAATTTAAGCTGCTTGCTTGTTTTATGTAAATATAATTTAAGCTGCTTGCTTGTTTTCTATATATAGAAGCTTAGGTTTAGAGAATCCCGAGTATACAGTACCCTGATGAGTGTTGTTAGTAGTCGTTTTGGAGCATGAGTAGGGAGACTCTACATCAAATTGCCGTAGATAGTTTAAGAGGTATATTCTTGTTTAAGTTTATATCTAGTTAATAATTATATTTATTAGTATATATTTTGTGGGGCTTAGGGTCAGGGTCGGGGTAGTCATTGGGTAACTTGACCCTGGTCTAGACATGGACTGATCAACAATGTCTAAACTAGATAGAGTTATCCATAGTTGATCACGACGATGACAAGCCAGTACTCACTCCTTACATAATTAATAGCTGAGATTTTCCTTAATTATAAATTGGAACCAAACTTCATAACTGTTATAGTGCACAAGGATATTGCTCAAAAATCTCAAAGGGTTAGAGAGTTAGAAGACGTGTTGTCCAATGACAGTTATTCTGATTAAGGTGAATACATTTGTATTTTAAATGGTTTTACGAAATCTTTATTATTTCGAAACCAGCATGAAAAGTAGTTAATTTATTAATGCATGCTGGTAAAATACGAGACGGACACTTGGCACGTACGGTCTGATCAGAAATGGTATACACGTGTTTAGGCAGAACTCATACGGTGAGTTCTGTAACTAAGCGTGGCTGGTACAGTTTGTGTGCCGAAAGGAGTGAGATTCCCTAGGCACCAGAGTTATAATGAAATAACTCACAGCCAACAAACTGTTATCAGTGTGCAAGATGATGTGTATTTTATCCATGTTCCTAGTATGGTTAATCTAAATTAATGCTTTCATGCTTATAAATGATTTGGGTCTACAAATGATATTCACCAGCATTATCGCTGATGTTTTATTTTTAAAACCTTTTACAGGTAATGAACAAAAGAATGGAAATGCTAAGTGCCATGTTGTACATATGATGTTTTACATGTGCATGTTAGCTAATTAAGCACAAGATACCTCAAGGAAAAATGGACGCATTCGATGAAGAAATCTTGTGGCTTTAAACATTATAGTAATATGAAATTACTATGTTTTGTAAAATAACGGGTAGTTAAGCCCAGTTATATGAAAATAATGTAAAATAACGGGTAGTTAAGCCCAGTTATATGAAAACAGTGTTTGCAAACATTGTGAAATATTATAAAATGGGACCAAGTTTTGAGAAAAATATTCCGCTGCATTTGAACTCTTTGTTTTTAGAATAAAATAATCAAAGCAGGTACCAATCGGGTCACACGTCCGGGCATGCCAAACCCGGGGTGTGACATGTTAAAACTGACAAGGTCAAACCTATGACAAAGAAAGTGTCTAAAATTAAAACAATCAAGTTTGTGTCTGCAGGAACGTTTGATATGAACTCATCTCATGGTAACCAATTAAATTCTAAGATCAAATCTAACTCTGGTCTGAAAACAGGTTCAGGTCCTAAGACTTCCGCTGTCAATGATAAAAGATTTGAATCAAAGAAGGTCACTAAGCAAGATGTTTCAAAATCGAACCAAGTTTCCAAACAATCAAAACTTGATAACAAGCAATCAAACAAGCAATCAAAGTCACAACCAAAATCTCCACAAAAGAACCAAGTTAACTTAAAACCGAACAATTCTGTTACTAAATCACTAGTGGGTTCGACATCTAGAGTTAATAATCGGCTCTTTAAGATTAGCAAGAAACATTGTGAGATTTGTGATCGTTATAATCATGTTACTGCTGAATGTTTCTTTAACATGTACTGCGATTACTGTGACAAAAGAAATCATTCTTCAGAGGAATGTTTTTATAACAAGTTTTGTGACATTTGTGAAAGGAGAAATCATGACACTGCAGATTGTTTCTTTCGGAAAAACTCATCAAGAGAAATGACTCATTTTCCGAATTTTCAAAGAAATCAATCTTTTGGTTTTCAAAAATTTAACCAAAGTCATTCTCCTGATTGTGAACTTTCAAACGAAACAATTCTGGTCGTAATGAACATTCATCCAGAAATGTGCAGGTTAACAGTTTTAAGCCGAGAGCTTTGATGGTGAGAAATCAGAAATTTGAAAATAACCTTGATCCTAAGTTAGAGGAAAGGTTTACTACTTTAAGAAGAAAGCAAACAAATCAAGCCGTTGGGCGAAACAGTTTTCAACCAAATCTCTCAAATGAATAAAATTTTCAAAATCTACATTATCAACAAGTTACTGTTACAGATAGATTCGGAAAACCCAAGACCATGTGGGCCTGGGTTGACCAAACTAACTAGGTAAATGTTGAATTACATGTACGCCCTCGAAGACCTATCAACTCATGGTTTGTTGATAGTGGGTGTAGCCGGCATATAACAGGCAACCATGCCTTGCTTCAAAATTTTAAGCTAAAGAATGGTACACATGTTGCATTTGGAGGAGATGCTGGTGGAAAAATAATTGGAGAAGGAACCGTATCAAATGGGGTTATTAGCTTTGATAAAGTCAACTACTGTGCCCAGTTGAACTTTAATTTGCTAAGTGTATCTCAAATTTGTGGCAAATCGTATTCAACATTGTTTGATGATTCTTTTTGTTACATACTCAAATCAGGTTTCAAGATTGACAATGAATGGGTGGTGGTTAAAGCTCCAAGAGATCGAGATGTGTACAAGCTAGATATGTCTCAGATTGATGGTGAAACCGAAACTACATGTCTCATTGCGCATGCATCGAATGATGAGAGTCAGCTTTGGCATAGACGGCTGGGCCATTCAAACTTCAGAAACATGAACCGACTGGTGACTGGAAATCATGCTGTGGGAATACCGTAAAAGAAATTCTCAACAACTGATCTCTGTCCAGCATGTTTGAAAGGAAAACAACACCGAATGTCTTTTAAGTCCAAGCCAGAAAACTCCATCTCAAAGCCCTTACAGATGTTACACATGGATCTATTCGGACCAACAAATGTTCAAAGTATCGGAAAGAAGTCTTATTGTTTTGTCATCATTGATGATTTTACTAGATTTTCTTGGGTTTATTTCTTGCATGTTAAATCTAAAACTGCTGAGTTGTTAAAAGAATTCATTATCAAAGTTGAAAATCAGTTGGATTGTAGAGTAAAAATCTTGAGAAGTGATAATGGAACCGAGTTTAAAAACTCTAATGTCGAATTGTTTTGTGCAGAAAAAGGAATTGCGCCTCAATTTAATGCTCCAAGAACGCCTCAACAAAACGGTGTGGCAGAACGGAAAAATCGAACGCTAATTGAAGCAGCAAGATCCATGCTCGCAGATGCCAAAATCCCTATCACATTCTGGGATGAAGCTATTGCTACTGCTTGCTTTGTTCAAAACAGGACATTATTGGTTCAGGATAAACATAAAGCATCATATGAGTTATTGTTTGGTAGAAAACTGAATATTTCATACTTGAAAGCATTTGGTTGTCCTGTATCGATTCTAAATTTAAGTGATCATCTCGGTAAATTTGAGTCAAAATCTGACGATGGATTTTTTCTTGATTACTCTTCGGTTTCAAAAGCTTATCGTGTTTTTAATAGCAAAACAAACGTTGTTATTGAAACTATTAACGTAAAGTTTTTAGAAAATTCGTTTCCGTAAGTGGCTCATGCTCCCGAATGGTTGTTTGATTTAGATTCGTTATCAAAATCTTTCAATTCTAACTTGTTTGACTTTTCAGGAAAAACGAGTAAAGAATCAGGAGACTTGGGATGTTTCAGTGATGATTCAGATGATGACGAGGACAGTAATCTCAATTCTGAGTATCCGTTCATGTCATTTCATAATCCTGATCATGTGGTATCCAATCAAGCTCCGGGTCCATCTGGTTCTCAAGAAGATCAAGAATCAAACAATTTTGATGATGATGTGAATCCGCAAGTTTCTCCTAATGATGGTGGATCTGTTCAAAATCAACCCTCATCAGATCCGAATGTTGAAGTTGTTCCAGAAACATTTGACTACTTCATCAATTCACCAGAACAAGTTCCTAATTTCACTCCGCATGCTTCTACAATTTTACAAGATCTACCGAATCTGAATCAGTCTAATCTAGAGACGCAAGTACAAGGTGATTCAATTCCAACTCACTGAGTTCACAGGAATCATCCTCTTTCTCAGATTATTGGACCTTTGAATCAGCGAACTATGAGAAGTCAGACTGAACATGCAAACGTTTGTCTTTACTCATGTTTTCTTTCTCAAGTGGTTCCAAAGAACATTTCAGAAGCGTTACAAGATAATAGTTGGATTGAAGCCATGCAAGAGAAGTTACTTCAATTTCGCAAACAAGAAGTGTGGAAATTGGTGGACTTACCTGAAGAAGAAAATGCGATTGGTACAAGATGTTTGTACAAAAACAAGACGGATGAATGTGGCATTGTTGTTCGGAATAAAGCCAGACTTATTGCACAAGGTTACACTCAAGAAGAAGGTATCGACTATGAAGAAGTGTTTGCTCCGGTCGCTCGACTTGAAGCTATTCGCGTTTTTCTAGCATACGCCTCTTTCATGAAGTTCAAAGTGTTTCAAATGGATGTAAAAGGCGCATTTTTGTATGGACCAATTACCGATGATGTATATGTCAGACAACCTCCAGGTTTTGAGGATCCTGAGTATCCACATCGTGTATACAAATTGAGCAAAGCTTTGTATGGTCTACATCAAGCTCCAAGGATTTGGTACGAGACGTTATCTAAACATCTGCTGGAACATGGTTTTACAAGAGGTCAGATTGATCCTACTTTATTCATGAAGCGGGAAAATGAGGATCTTCTATGTGTTCAAGTGTATGTGGATGATATCATCTTTGGATCAACAAGTCCATCCATGTGCAAAGAGTTGGAAGAGATTATGAAATCTAGATTTCAGATGAGTTCGATGGGGGAGATTAATTTCTTTCTTGGATTGCAAGTCAAACAGTCAGCTGAAGGAATTTTTATCAACCAATCAAAGTTTGTTGAAAAGTTGCTGAAAAAGTTCAAGATGCAGGATTGTCAGAATATTCGAACGCCATCTGATGTGAATTGCAAGATACAGCCGGATCCAAAAGGCAAATCCGTTGATCAAACACTGTACAGATCAATGATTGGTTCATTGATGTATCTTACTGCATCAAGACCAGACATCATGTATGTTGTATGTGTGTGTGCCAGATACCTTAAAGGGAAGCCGAATCTCGGGTTATGGTATCCTTATGAAGGCAATTTTGAATTATATAGTTATTCTGATAGTGACTTTGGTGGGTGTGCTCTTGACAGGAAATCGACTACTGGTGGATGTCAATTTCTGGGTCCTAGACTTGTTTCTTGGCAATGCAAAAAGCAGATCAACGTTTCTGTATCCACAGCTGAAGCAGAGTATATCGCTGCATCTGTAGGATGTTCTCAAGTTTTGTGGCTACAAAACCAATTGCTTGACTACGGGTTTAACTTTCTCAAAATTCCTATTTACATAGACAATACTGCTGCTATGTTCATTACTGCTAATCCTGTTCAACACTCAAAAACCAAACATATCGAAATTCGATATCACTTTCTCAGAGACAACTCTGAAAAAGGTTTAATAATTTTGATTAAGGTTCATACCGACAAACAACTAGCAGATCTTTTCACAAAACCTTTCTTGTCAGGACGGTTTGAATTCTTAATTCAATCCATAGGGTTAATCAACCATGATTAATTCGATTTTTACAAAAATCAATACAAAATCAGAAAATATAAAACCCAAAAATATAATAAGTCGATGTCATGTATTGATTCCTTTGTCTTTTTATTTTATTGCATTGTGAATGTGCATAAAAAAGAAAAAGAACACAAAAAGAAAGAAAAAGAAAAGCAAAAGAAAAAGAAATTAATGTCATAAGAATCTATATTGCAAAAAGTGAGAAATGATAGTTACACTAGACATTATTTGTTTCATCATTTTTATAATAAAGACTGATGAATGTTAATTGATGTGCGAGACAGCTCAGGCATTTAGACTGAAAAAGTAAGTTCATTGTTGACAAATCTAAACTTAATGATCTTTGTGTTAAGTTCCTTTGCTATACATGTCTAAATATTTATCTTTGGATGCATTGCTTGTGATGATAGTTGTTCATAATCGGGTAACGATGCAATCTATTCAGTGTGATGAACCGCATCGTGAGCTTCTTTGTTGTGGTATCCACAGACCTGAAGTCTCACACGAAGTCTCTTTTGAGCTTCAAGGTGCAGCAAAAGATTCCCAAAGATGGAACAAAAAGAGTCCCAAATGTGGGCCATCACCAAACCAAAATTCCAAAAAGGAATTCAGAAGATTCCCAAGGGGAACGTTAGGAAATGAAAAATTCCAAAAGGGAATTCAAAAGAACTCCCAAAGTGGACCAAATCCAGATAGAACCCGATTCCACACTGTTTATGATAGTAAGTGACCAGGTTTTTGTGCAATATGCATTCAAGTGGTGGTTGATGAGGAAATATGTTGACATATGTATTCATCATGGTCACATTAGTCATTTTAATCGAACCTTAATTTCATCATGATACTGAATAAGTAAGTTTGTCAATTCGAGCTAATTGGTATGTTATCATATCTTCACTCAATCTAACATAAGTCAAATGTCTATTCAAAACTTGCAAAACATGTTCAGATAATGTGTGGAATGATCTCACTGCGATATATTGATTCATTGCATTGCATATGTATTAACTTAAAAATTTCAAGAAATTTCAAGTGACACATCGACATCCTTTTTAAACTTAAAAATTTCAAGAAATTTCAAGTTTAGGGGAAGAATAATTGAAGAAGAAAAATATTTTAAAAAAGTCAAAAATTGTTGAAATAAGTGTGTTGAATGTAAGGATCATGTGGTTAATGAAAGCAAATGTATTGGATGTGTTAAAAACAAACCTAAGGTCTTGTGATTTGTTTTTTTTAGAAAATTGCTTCGGGATATAGAAATATTGGTTGTGCAAAAACATTTTTGTTAGAAAAATTAAAGAAAATGAAAAAGGGATTTTATGTGAATTAATTTGTTGCTCTAAATTCTATTTTTGATTATTTAATTTGACAAACCTTAATAAGGATGTCTTGTCTAATTAATATGTCGAGAATGTTTGCAGGTGTAATAAATGCAGTTGAAAAGTCAACAGACAAAGAAAAAGTGGAAAAATCTATTAAGTGTTGCAGCCGGGTGAAGGCATCACTGTTCAGCCGGGTGACTGAATGATAGGTAGCCGGGTGAAAGAAGGAATTGATGCCAGGTGACAAAAGTTGTAAGTTACTATACAGCCGGGTGATGAAGTGTTTGACACTATGCAGCCGGGTAATAGAATGAAGATTCTATACTACCGTGTAAGTGAAAACACTGTGTTGCCAGGTAAGTATGGCAACTGTACAGCCGGGTGATGAAAGAAGCTGTCACTGTGCAGCCGGGTAACGAACATGAAGTCATTGTGTTGCCGGGTGGATTATAAGGAGTCTAATGTTCAGCCGGGTGATGGGTAAAACCAAAACAAAGGTGTAGTTGTTCCTTACTTGAACCGTCTCTACAGTACTTGACCCGTCTCTACAGTACTTGACCCGTCTAATAGATTTACATGTAAATGTTGACCCGTCCCAAGGTTGTGACACGTCCCAAAGTTGTGACCCGTCCCAACAGTACTTGACGCGTCCCAACAGTACATGACCCGTCCAATATATTGACCCGTCTCTTTAAATTTGACCTAATTCTTGAGCCGGCTGAACAACATATATATACCCGCCTTTTCTCAAACATTATCACTTTTCACAAACACTTTCAAGCAAATCCCCTGTACTTCAAATCGTCCATATCATATTCAATCGTTGATTCTATCACAAGTTTTAGTGATTGAATAAGGTATATTCTATGTGTTTCGACAATGCTAAACCTACTGATTGATCGTAAAAACAAAATGTTGATGATGAACAGTAATTGGACTTTGAATCGACACTATGATTGTGTGTGTTAAAACTTAAATCGAGTGTTGTAATAGGTGTAATAACTGTAAATCACCAAGTTTCATCTATTAATTTACATCAAATCACCTGAAATCGACTGTATCAAATGGAAATTTTAAACTCTGTCGAACCGCCATTGATGAACCATTGAGAAGTTCATGTCTTTGATGTTACATGATGAATCATTTGAAATTGATTGATTAACTGATGTTAAAAATGAACTGAAACATGTCACATAACTTCATTGTGCAAATTACAAATTTGTACTCAAGGTTTTAAGCTGTTAAGTGTTGTCGAACAAAAGTGTTGTTGAACAAAATGATAATTATCAGTTTGTTGAATTAACTTGGGTGATAAATATATGTGTGATTTGTTACATTGTCTCTTTATGTTTAAATTCTTATGCAAATTTGTTATTTGTGAATGAAAAAGTCTAACACATGTGTCTTGTTTTTGTCAAAATAGATGAATGATCTTAAGTTTGAGCCCAACACAATCTTGTTGCTATATTGGATGAATCTATACCAGAAGCTGAATGGTATAGAGATATGATCAGATTCTTGAGAAGAACAAAATATGTGTATGCAATGTGTGCCAAACCCATTGTGTATGCAAGACTCATTAAGAGTTTCTGGAGGACTGCTGAAGTGATCACTGATGAAGCTGGTGTATCCATGGTTAGAGGAGACATTACCAGACAGTTACAGTTAACTGTGTCTGAAGAGTCCATCCAGACTGCATTGAGGATTGATGAAGAAGAAGTTGGTGCTCCAGATGAACTGACAACTGCTGAATGTCAGACATGTTTTATCAATATGGGACATCCTCCCATATTCCCAAACAACAGTTTGTTAGAGCTAGACTAGGAAAGCAATGGAAGCTACTATGCTATCTCATCCAGCAATGTATGTCGAGGAGGAGTGCTGGTTTTGACAATTTTCCATCAGATATTGCATCCCTAATAGCTGCAATAGCGATGAATAGACCATTTAACATGTCAAAGTGGATTATGAAGGGATTCATATTCAATTTGGTGAAGGGCAAAAGATTCAAGTTTCTGATGTATCCAAGATTTCTGCAATTTTTGATCAACATTGCACATCCTGGGATAAGAGAAGAAGGTTTTGAAGGAGGGATACTTTATACTGAAGACATGAATGCTCTATCTTACCGAAAGATGAGTATTGGGAATGTAGAGAATGTTCAAATGTTTGACTATATGCGAGATATAGCAAACAATGAAGAAAATATTGAAGAAGTTTATCATCATATATCGCAAGGAGAAGTTGGGAACCCATCAGATCTTGTAGATGAGATTCCAAACAATCTACTTGATGATGATGAGTACAATGCTCGTCATCCAGAAGAAGAATATAGTAGTTCTGAATCAGAAGAAGAAGAAGTATCTGGTGATGATGATGATAGTGAGGGAGATGATGGAAATGATGATTCTTCTGCTGATAATAGTGCTGAATCAGTTTGTGAGGAGGCAGAACATGAAGAAGAAGAGATGAATGTTGAGGGTTTTGAATCTGTTGATGTAGAAAAAGAAGAAGAAGTAGTTATGATTGAAGTTCCTAGGGATATCACAGTCCACTATTCTAGATCACGACGATCTAAGACTGTGGTTGAGCCTACATTGGTGGAGGAACCGAATGTTGTTGAAGAAGCGAGTGTGCCTGAACAGATTGATATTGTTCAGATTGCACAAGAACTGATGGCTGAGGTGGAGACTATGGCACAGGCAGTTGATGATGCTGATGCTGGTTTCACTCATTCTGAACCAGTAGATGTTCCCACAACATCATCTCTTGCAACTACACAAATTGAACAACCTATGGAGTCTTCACCAAAATTTGTTTCAATTGATGTGCTAGTAGAAAAAGATAAAGAGATTGAAAGGTTAAAGAAGTTGGTAGAGGATCTGAAGAGTGAAAATGAGTTATTAAAGGCTTCAAATGAACGTAAGAAGGTGAGACTGACAGAGTTTAGAGAAACAAATCTGAAGAATATGAAGGTTTTCCAAGAACTTGATGATGAATATAAGAAACTCAAAGATGATTACAAAGAGCTTTATGCTCAATGTAATACTTTGATTGCTGAGAAAGAGATGTTGGAGAAATGGTTAGAAGAAGCTGAACCAAAAAGGTCAGGGCCTCCATCCGACAAAGACTTTTCTGACGAAGTTGTAGAAGTGACCGAGCCTTCAAAGGAGATAAAAGTTTATTATACTAGATCACGAGGATCTAAGGCTTTGGGTGAAAAGATTGAAGCACCAATTCCTTTTCCCGATGATGCTGCTGATGTTGATGTTCATGACAAAGCGGAGGGAAAACGCAAACTGGATGAAGTACCGGAGATTGTAAAAGAAGATGAGCGTTTAAAGAAAGCTAGAATTGAAGAACAGTTCAAGTTGAGCCGGTTCAAGCTGAAACTGTACAAGAAACTGAAGTGCCTGAGATTGTTAAAGATGATGTGGTTGTAAAGAAAGCAAGAATAGAAGAAGCAGTTCAGTCTAAGCCGATTCAAACTGAGACTGCACCTACAATCGAAGCATTGGAGGACTTGGATGAAGTTGATTTCACAGAATCTGAACTAGAAACAAATGTTGGTGAAGATATACCATATGATCTGGATGAAAGGTTTGCATACTTGGAGAAGATGAAATATAATCCTGTTTATTTGAATGGACTTACAGTCAGTCAAATAAACGAGGAATATGAAAAGTGTGTGAATGCTCAGGATCGGGTGGAAAGTGATACGAAAGAATTTGTTGTAGAGCCTGGTGAGTGGACACCTCTTCAGGAAAGTCTGAACATTGATGATCTTCCTCCAGAAGAATTATATCATCAAAATCCTGAAGAGATGACATCCATAGACATGCGCCAGTGGCTACAGTCAAGGAATTATCCTTACAAGACGTTGAAGAGATTAAAGAAAGAATCCTTGAAGAAAATTGTGGTGAGCTTTCAGAAATCAGAAAATATGCATAATCGTATGCTCTTTTTAGATTACAACAATCCACAATACTTTGAACTAACCAAACGGTTCAAAGTACTTGAGCCTAAAGAGATACCACTAATGGCGTTGCCCGAAGATGCACATAAGAAGAGGAAAGAGCTGATAGACATGTTTCCTAGCGAGATGAAATCATACCACATTCCTATGGACGTACGCGAGTCATGGCACAAATCTGCCACAGCAGGTGATATCGTCAGATCACTGCTTAGCAAAGGTCAGTCCGTTGCTGACTTATCGGACTCGATGATCGTACCGGAAAAATCCAAGGATGTGAAGATTATTGCATGGAAGTATGATGAGATCTTTGATGCATTTTTTATTAAAAGAGTGAACGGTTTATGCGATGCTTATCATTACTATTCAAGTATTTTCAAGTTTCCGGTTCAAGACTTGAAAGAACTGCACAAGCTAAGGTTGATCAATCACACACGAGTAGAACGTGGTGATAAGTGTGCAATGTTATTGGATGCTGGGATTAGCCACATGCCAAAGTTCTTGGAGTTTCGGGGACAACAAGAAGATACTGCATACTTGAAGAATAAGAAAAGGAAGCAGAAGAAGTTGATTTTGGATGATATGTACTTGGATGAGTTTTCTGATGAATATTTTGACAAGGTGACAAATCCTGGCTTGAAGGTATTTGATGGTTCGCAAACGACTAAGCCTATTCTGAAGTTCTTTTATCATGAAGAAACTTATGAGTTGAAGTTGGTACGAAACTTGGACGATTGGGCTCAAGACATGATCACTTTGTTTAGTACGTTTGAGCTCAAACTGCTGCATCCATCTTACATTGATCATTTGCGCAACCACAAGATGGAAAAGATAAGATCCAGTTGCTGAAGCTGACAGACGATTGTTCGAGATAATGATTGAAGTGATCGGTGCTGCAACTGAGAAGATCCGATTAAGGAAAGCATTACTTAATGCTGACCTTGTGAAGATTGACATACCAGAGATTGAGTATATGAGAGTTACGTCTAAGGGTACTTTGGAAGTACGGGCCAAAGGAAAGAAAAGGCCGTACGAATTTTATGCTAATATTGATTTTGCAGGTATTACCTTGGACACTCTGAAAAGAATGGCGACTAGTGACATCATCACAAATGAGTCTAAACCGAGACAAGCTGTGATCGCTGAGAAGTTCAAGTTGTGCATTGAAGAAGCTTTGAAAGAACAAGAAGAACATAAAGGAAAGCCGTTGCTGAAGCTCAAAGAAGAACCTGAAGACTTTTGAGAGATTGAAGCCGAAAAGCTAAAGTGTTGAAAGCTGAAGAATTTTTTATTAAAGTCCAAAGTTAAATCTTAGGGGGGTGTACTGTTAGGGCTCGTTTCTGTTAGAAGATTTACTTTGTACTTTGTTTATACAAGTTTGTATAGTTTAGGGTTAATTTTGTATTTTCCCTAAAGTGTTGATGGATAAAGCATGTTGCTAGAGAATGTTAGAGAGGGAGTCTAGATCACAACTTACACACTAGAGAGAGAATTGTGTGTGTGATTGTATTCTCCTGCACATTGTACTACAACGAATTTGCTTTGATCATCAATACAAGAGAATTATTTAGTAATGGATTGTGTTGTTGATTGAATTGTGTGTTTGTACTTAGATCATTCTGATTTGCAGCAATATCGATCCAATTGAACCTATCAATTACTTAGCAAAAGTAGTTAGTTTATTTATGTATTTCCTTTCTTGTATTCATGACCATTCAAATCATCAACTATATTGATGGTTTTGTGCAATGGTGAAAAAAACTTGAGGTTATAATACCTTAATGCTTGACTATACATGACAATATAAATAAATATATATATATATATTACTCTCTTCTAACCATTATTTAACCTAATCCATGGTTAAATATTATGTGTCTCATATAGGCCGTTAACTGGGCATTAAACTGAGTTTTCAAGACTGGATGGGGGTCGAGGGCTAAATTTTACAGGGGTCGATCGAGAATTTAACATATAAAAACCAAAAAAAAATCGCAGGGGGAGCGGGTGCCACCCACCCTCTAAGGGTGGGTACGCCCCTGACAAGAACTCGATCTCGTTGTTATTTCTCTTGTTTCAACACAGTCGCTCAACAACGAAATCCCGCACACACACAATAATGGCAATTTTTTTTGTTTCACGTCCAAGAATCTGGTATGGTGGGAAGGGGGTTTGAAAATCAAATTTGTGGTATGATGATGTTGAAACTGACACGATTGTGTAGGGTGGTTATGTTAGATGGTTATAGTGAATGGGTTTTTTTTGGTTCGAGGTTTTGGTTTCATTTTGTTGTTCTTTGGAAGTGTAGGTAAAACAGATCTGAGTTTTATTGGTTTGTGAAGTGTTTTTGGTTTTGAATGAGTTCAGGTTAAAGAAACTTTGAAATTATTTCGGAATCGTTTTGATTTAACAGATCTGAACTCAAATTTGATATTTTTTTATCGGCAGATCTGGTAAATGGGTGAGGTTGTGGCTGTGTTTGGTTTGGTTGGTTTTGGTTGTAGAACTGGGTAGAGTTATATATATATATATTGCGTTTTGGTTATGGGTAGGGGTTGTGTTAAATGATTTTAGGGTAAGGTTGATGGAATGGGTTTTGTTTTCAGGTAACAAGAGGTAGATTCGCAAAGATTTGGGTGATTTCGCAAGGTAGTATCTCAAAAGCTAAATCTAGTTTCACAAGATTTCGAAACGGTACTTTCGTAATATTTCCGAAACAGTACTTTCGCAATGGTTTTGAACTTTCGTTCAGGTAGTTTGCGAATGGTTTTGAACTTTCACAATGGTTTTGAACTAGTTCAAATCTGCAGATTGGCAAACTAGTTTCGCAAATCTGCAGATTTGAAGATCTGAAGAACACCGAGAACACACACAACTATGTGTGAGAGAAAACACTTCAGATCTGAGATTTTCTTAGATTTTCATGTGTGAATCAGCTTGTACATCACAAATATGTTGTTGAAATCAAACAGATCTGATGATTGTTGATGTAGATCTGATGAGTTTGAACTCAGATCTGGTTTCTCTCTCTAAAACCCATCAAATCTACTTTCTCTCTCTCTACAGTTTCTTCATAAATCTCTAATAATCAGCTTCAATCTTCAACAAAATGATTCAGTTGGATCTCTATTAGGCTCTTATACCATATTGTTGGTCCCAATCACCTTTGAATCAGTGTTTTGGTGGAGATTTGTGGATCAAATGACAAAATATGATGATTAATATTGAAGAACACTCAAGAACACTTAATAAAATCTTCAATTTGATCTATAAAAGGAATTGCATCAGATATTACAAAAGTGGAAACCCCAATTCTTTGCTCATTCAAGCTCTCTTTTTTTTAACCCTAATTGCCATTTACTATTTATAGCCTAATGACACTTTGGACTAATGACAATTAGGACCCTAGACTTAGACTAAAACATGACAAATAATAAATAATACAAATAAACTCTAATGTTTAGTCTAATATATATTTTATCATTAAGACAAAATATATATATATATATATATATATATATATATATATATATTACATAAAATACTAAAAAGACGAAAACGATTATATATATTTTGTTGACACAAAATATATTTATTAACTTTAAACTTCGTCGCCTTCAACGTCTTGTCTCTAATCATCATCCCGAACGCTTCGTGTTGACTTTTGTGTTGACTTTGACCGTTGATGTTGATTTTTGTTGACTTTGACTGTGTTGATAATATTAGACTAAACTTCAGGTCCAACAAAAGCCCAATCAGGTATACTTGGATGGACTGATAGTTACACAAATTTGTGAAGAATATGATAATTGTGTGGCAGCAAAAATCTCAATGCCTATGGATCCTGGTGAGATTATAGTTGAGCATGGCAAGTGGCATCCGATACAAGAAAGCCTAAATATCGTTGACTTACCTCCTGAGGAATTACACCATCCAAATCCCTATGATATGGGAGCTTCAAAAATGAGCTCATGGTTACAATCAAGGAACTATCCATATAGAAGCTTAAAAAGATTGAAGTCCGATTCGCTAAGGAAACTGGGGAAAAGCTTCCAAGGCCCAAAGAAGATGCATAACAGAATGTTCATACTTGATTTCCACAACCCTCAATATCTTGAGATCTCAAAGAAGTTTAGAGTGTTGGATCCAAAAGAGATTTCGTCAATGGCTAGATGGGATGTTCTCATATAGAGGAAATACCTAATAAAGATGTTTCCAAGTGACACATGTGTGTATGACCTATCAATTGGCACAAGTCAATTATGGAACAAATCTAGGAGTATGGGAGATTTGGTCAGGTCCTTATTACAAAAAGGACAATCAGTTGCTGAAATGTTGGATGCAATGATTGTTCCTGATATATCTAAGGAGGTGATGATGATTTCTTGGAAATATGACGAAGTTTTTGTTGCATTCCTGATAAAGACAGTGAATGGAATTTATGATGTGTATCACTACTTCACAAGCATAATCAGACTACATGTTCAAGATTTAAAGGAGCTTAGCAACTTGCCTCTGATCAATCACACAAGAGCTGAATGAGGACAACAATTCTTGACATTATTAGATGCTGGAATGTCAAGGATGCCATAATTCTTGAGTACAATATGTGATCAAGAAGGAAAGGCATACTTTTATGAAAAAAAAAAAGAAAAAGAAGTCAATCATCTCTGATGAGAAATACTTGTTAGATTTTTTAGACGAACACTTTGAAAAAGTTACAAGTCCTGGTATTAAAGTTATTTATAGCTCTCAAATATCTAAGCTGATTCTGGAGTGTTTCTATCACTAAAACACATTTAAGTTGAAGCTGGTGAGGAACCTAGATGACTGGGATGAGGATATGATTACACTATTCAGAGTGTTTGAGCCTGTTGACTATTTGTTCCGTGACAACAGCTTGTAATAGTTTAGTTTTTTTGTTTGATTATCATTGTAAACATTTTTAGTATGTCGTTTGAGGTTGTGGCACGCCTGGGTCTCGCGTACAAGGTGTCGCATGACACCTAGGGGCGAAACCTAGGTGTCACACGAAACCTATGTGCGAAACCTAGGTGTCGCATGTGTAACATCTGCCCAAAACCCGAACTCGGATCCATTGTTCTGTTTCTATTTATTGTATTTAAATCATTGTGATGAAACATTCGTTATTAATACAAATATATGTGTCGGAATTTTATTTTATATAATCTTTAATAACAACCGAATTACTAATTAATTACTAAATTCAAAAACTTAATCTTAAAGTATATAAATTGTATTTTACAAAAGAGATTTTATAAATATTAATCAACATAAGTAATATTAAGTCTTAAAATAGCTTTTCAACGTCAAAAATAACGTAATGATATAAAAACGTCATTTATTTAAACGTTACGAGTTAATGGGGTTAAGTCGGTTAGTTAAAATAAATACTTAATTAACTTTGTGCCAAAATTGTCATTTCTCAAACTTATAACAAAACTTATATTAGCTAATTAATGCCTTTTGAAACTCAAGGGAGCTAAACTCTAAATTTTTATTTAATCCAACCCCCTACCCCATGCGACCCGTTCTTCCGACAGTTTTAAAAACCCAGCCATTTGGCCGGAATGTCCAACTCTGGCGAGTTCGAAAACGTGAGTTTTGGTGAGTTTTAACCAAAAAACTGGTAAAGTCATCCTTACCCAATACTCGAACGCATGGTCTATGTTATTCGCACTATCATGCGCAAATCACCATGTTTAATTCAATTTTCCGAATGCTCGGTTTCAGTCAAAACCCATTAATCCCAATCGACTCTAAACGCTCGAAATCAATGAATGAAGTTAACTAAAATGGTCATTTTAATGTTTAGAATCTGTTTGCAACAATTAATCGAGCTTTAAACACCGAATTAAAACCCAGTTAATCCTAATTATCTCGCAAACTATCTCGAACCCATTCAACAGTTTTTAGCCAAAACCAATCCAATTCAATCGACCCACACACTCTCCTAATTCAGCAGGAATCATCAAGAACTCGATATGTAATTCAGCAGGAATCATCAAGAGTGATTCTACAAGTGCATTTGCATTTTAACAGCCTCTAGATGCCATTTCAATTCTCTAGTAGCGCATTTTGTTCTTCACTTCAATTGATCTTATTTGTCCGAAATCAACTAAGTTATTTATGTTAAAATAATCCTTATCAACTATTGATCAAAAACCCTAAGATTACTTGTTCTATTGTTATCAAATTTGTGATCAATTAGTTGATTTTAGTTTCTAGGTTTTATACAAATTTAGGGGATTTCTTACTTAAAATGTTAAAGACCATTAAAAAACCATTTCAAATAACAAAAACAGATTTGGTCTGATGGTTAGTGCAGGTTGTTAGTCTTTGTTTCACTAATTACCATAACATAAGCACTTGTCTTTCTAATATATGATATGTAATATGTTAAATTTTATAAGTTATAGTAAAACATGATTTTATATAACTTCATTTTATAAATCTTATGTTTACAAATACTTTAAGAATGCATTTTAATACTTATGAAACATATACAAACTATTATAAAATAATAGGTTGTAAAAATAAGACTTTTATATGGATTTTGTATGCTTTAAAGTGGTGGTTAATGTTTTAAAGTGTTTCTAATAAATTTAACATATTTTTGACATTATATAAATTGTTGTTAAAAATATGTTATTAAAATTTCTATTGTTTGACAAAATAAGTATTATTACTAATTCTATCGGTTCTAATAAAGGATATTATATATTATAATCGAATAAAGAGAAATCCCGAAATCCCAACTCTAAACCTAGAATTTCAATTTCCTTAGAATCCTATTGTTCCTATTCTAGTTTTCTTTACTATATGTTTACTAAGCTAGGATTCTCATTTACTTAGGTGATTATAGTATTTTGGGAAATCCTCAGTTATATTTAGACTATTTGCTATTTATTTCGAGCTTTTTACTTTTACGTTTTGGGTCCGAAATATGTGTTCTATTACAATGCAACGCTTTCTAATTTTCTTTCAATTTTCAAAAGAGATCATACAAATGTGTTAGTCTTGTTGTAGCATGATGCAGTCTTATGTGATAGTTTAAAGTAGTATCATTACTTGGTAATCCCACCGGTACAATGTTAGCGCCAATGGTTTGACAAACCCACCTACTTTTACAACAACGATAGGCGATTTAAACCCGGCCATTCAATTACAAATACAATTACAATGTTACAAGTTGCTACCCAATGTTACAAGTTGCTATACTATGTTTCTATGCCATCTCCTAAGTTGCAAAATAATTATTGATAACTAATATATCGAGACGGTTAGGTGACGGTTCCTTGAAAAGTTATCTTTAATTAATACATGAGTTGGTTCCTCATGATAAATGGCTACAAGTTATATTACAATGATGGTTTTTAATGTGTGTTAAAGGGGTCATGAATGAGAATAATATGAAATTGCTATACATGTAAGGTTGCGCAACATATTTATAATGATCTCAGATTTCTATACTACTATTTATCAATAGTGGTTTACTCACTAGCTTTTATAACTAACTATATTTTTCACATATTTCAAGTGTTGCATGAGATTGACTATTTATTCAAGACATATTTCAAGTGTTGCATGAGATTGATTTTATGACTATTTATTCAAGATATAGCCAACTTTATTTTTAAAATATTTTTTTTTCATTTGGTGTCATAACTTCTGTCACACCCCAAAAATCGTCGCAGCGGAAAGTCACGATATCGTGGTGTAAGGAGCGAAGTTGGCACCCATTAATTATAAATCAAACATCCACATTAATTTAAAAGGTAATTAAAAGTGTTAATGTTGATACGTCAACATCCCACAATTTTTCATTAAGAAAATAAACTACGATATTGTCTTAATAAAGCGTAGATTGTTTGAAGTAAAGACAAACAAATTTTTAAACAAAGCGGTCCCAAAACACATAAACCAAATGTGGAGTTTTAGTTCAAAAACTATCATTCCAAAAATTCCCATGCCCATCAATTTGTACCTGAAAAACATGTAAAAACTGAGTCAACATAAAGTTGGTGAATTTTCGGGTTTTAATCAAAGTAAAGTCATTTTTCATTTACAATAGATATGCTTGGCTTTGAGACATCAACATGACCTTCAAGGGTTTGCAAGGCCCAAAGACAAATGAATCATCAAGTCATGAGTTCATAATCAAACCAAGAAATGAGGTTCCCTCACAACATGTCAATAACTTCTGTTTTTTCACAAGACGGTTAACACTTAATGGGATATTAACCATGTTTTTCACAAGTAACTTATTAATCATGTGTAATTATATATCTAACATATTGTCACATAAAAAAAATCATATTTCATATATTTTTCATACAAATCACAATATTAGTTAAACATGTCAATTTCAAACATTTTCGGGAAAGTTTTTGGGTCACGGAAAGCAACTCAAAACTTGTTAGGGCTATTTCCTTGTTAAGATTTACTTTGTATTTTGTTTAATGTTTATATGTTTGTAAATAGTTTAGGGTCTATTTTGTTATATTCCTTAAACTTGTAATTGGTTGATATAGGCATGTAGTTTGTGTGTGTGAGGAGAGAGGCTAGATCACTTTTACACTGTTAGAGAGAGAATTAACTGTGTGTGATTTATTTTCTCCTGCACCTTGTACTACGAATTGCTTTGATCATCAATATACAGAGAATTATTAGTATGGATTGTTTTTTGTGATTGAATCGATTGTTTTTGTACTTGTTATTCTGATCATTGTGAGCGATTGAACGATCCAATTGAACCTATCAATTGGTATCAGAGCTTTCGGTATTGTGTTGTTCGCTGTTCTTAAGCAAAACACATCAAAATTGCTCAAAAATCATGATCTGAATGAATTGTTGCTGTTTTTAGTTGTGATTTATCATCGCAATCACTCCTATACACAACGATTGTGCAGATTCTATCAGATCATCATCAGATCTGAAGATTTAAGAAGAAAAGAAAAAGTTACTGTTCGATCAATTTTTGCTCAAATTCATCGAAGAATGATGATGTTTTGGATTGATTGATATAAGGGATTGATAATCGGACCTTTTCACAGCTTGTGTGTGAATTTTAGACAATTTGGACAAATTTTAGACAAAACCCAGAAAATCTTCATGAAGAAGATGATGAACAGTTGAGTTTTGGTTGAAGATTAACTTGCCGGGTGATATATTTGACTTAGACATTTTCCTTGGACTTAGATTTTGTGAAGAAATTAGGTCCTGTGCAGCCGTGTAAGGAAATTTGTTCTAGACGGGTGAAGAATTTGACTTGAAAAAGTGCTACTGTTCAGCCGGATCAGACACTGTTGTGCCGGGTGATACACTGTTACGCCGGGTGATAGAGAAAATACAGCCGGGTAAACTTCAACTGTGTAGCCGGGTAATTAACAACTCTGTCGTGTGACCAAGTACTGTTCAGCCGTGGAAGCTCTTTGCCGTATCAAGATTCTGCCGGGTCAAGATCATTGCCGTGTGAAGTTTTTCTTGTTTCCGGGTAACTGTTCATCCGGGTGAAGAACAAAAGTATTACAACTGTTTAGCCGGGTAACTGTTCAGCCGTGTAAAGACCTTTTCCTGCCGGGTGAAGAACAAAGACACTGTTTAGCCGGGTGAAGAAGGATTTTCACTGTTTTGCCGTGTGACTCACTTGAGTTGTTTTTAATACTTGTTTCTTGTCTTTAATTTCTTGTCTTTATTTTAGTATTTTAATCATTTCTTTTCAAAAATTTACAAAAACCAAAAATATTTTCTTTAAAAATTGTTAACAATGGCTCCTAATGATGATTCTGATAACCGTGTTCCTAGACTTTTGAATCGTGCAGATTTCAAGAATTGGACCATCAGGTTGAGACATCACTTGTGTTCAATTGACAATGACTTATCACATTCCAACTCAGACACAACCAGATAGTGCAAGTACCTACACCAAAGACTCTACTGAACCTTATCCAGAGGATAATTTGTCAGCTGAAGATTTGAGGAAGGTAAAGAATGATAGTAAAGCATATTCTTTAATGTGCAAGGGTTGCCACTTCAGGTTTTGTCAAGATTGGATGGATATCAGACTGGTTATACATGCTTCAAAGCATTAAAGTCGATATGTGAAGGAGGAGAACAATTGAGAAGTTTGAAGAAGTCGAAACTGAAAAGACAATTGGAGTTGTTTGAACACATTAATGGAGAGACAGTACACCAGATGATGAACAGGTTTGTTCACTTAACTACTGAGATGACAAATCTCGGAGTGAAGACTGAACTTCAAGATTTGAATGATCGATTATTATGTGCCTTACCATCATCCTGGAAACAAACTGTTACCTTGCTGAAACATACTGAGAAATTTCCAATGGAACTTGATTTGCTTATTGGAAAAATTGAAGAAGTCGAGATTGATGAAGGATCTAGAAACACTGATAGATCAAGCTCACAAACTCAGTATAAGTATGTGGTAAATCCTGCCAATACTGTGGATAACGCTTTTCTTGCACAAGATGTAACAGAGTTTGAAGATGAGGGTGACTTATTTGTTGGTGCAAGTTTCTTTACTGATTCAGCATATTTTCCAAATTCACCAACTTATTCTCAACCTCAATCTCCACCAAAAGCGCAAGTTCAAAGTCAATCAGAAAATCAGAGTTCAACTGTTCAAGCCAAGGTGAAAGACGTCATGAATATTTTGCTTCAAGATGACGAGACAAAAACTGCCTTTACTGCTTTTATGGCGAGTTTTCAAGCGTATCAAGGAAGTCATTTAAGTCAAATGGATGTGGTTCTTCAAGACTTATTTGAAATGGATCCAGTTGATGTTGAAGAAATGGATCTGAATTGGCAAATGGTTATGGTAGCTTATCGTACACAAAAGCATGCATATGTTAACCGAAGCTACAAACCTCATGCTAACAAGACAGTTGGATTTGACAAATCTAAGGCCAGGTGTTTTAATTGTAACCAGTATGGTCATTTCTCAAGAGAATGCAAAGCTCCAAAGAATTTTAATGACCAAGCTAGTTCAAGCAATCAAGGTCAAGGTCAAAGTTCTCAACAGTCTACGAGTTATCAAAGCAGAAATCAGCGTTTCTTTCAGAAACCGTACCAAAGTCTTCCTATGCCTGAATTGAAGGAAAATGAAAAGAAGCCAGAAGACCAGACTAAAGCGTTAGTTGTAAGTGTACAAGACGGATACGACTGGAGTGCATATGCAGAACAGTTTACATCTGATCTTACTTCAAATCTGGCACTGATGTGTGAAATTGAAGAAAAAGACTGGTCTGAAGAAGGGGATGGAAAGATAGTTGAAGATGTTAGTGAAGATTCTGAAGATTATGACTGGAGTGCAAAGTCTGACCCTACTGAAGAAACTGAATCTGAAGTTGCATTAATGGCTACATCCAATGAGTCTTCGTCTTCTACTGAACAACCAAAGGTTAATACTGATTTACCCCCTAACTATGTTCCATTACCTGCTGATGTCAAGGAAAGGCTATGTTCTGAACAGTGCATTCAACAAGTAGAACATTATCGAACTCATTCATTCAAAATAGGTGACAAATTAAGTAAACATGAAAAACTTCATGAACAACTTAAAATTGATCATAAAATTGCTGATGAGAAGATTTTGTCACTTAAGGAATCATGGAACAAAACTTTAAAAGATCTGGAATTGATAACAAAACAACTTGAAGAAATGACAAAGAACTTTGAACAAGAAAAAGTCGCACATGCTGTCACTCAAGTTGAATTAACAAAGGTTAAAAGCTGTAAAACCATGGTTAAACAACTCATCAAAGAAAGAGGTAACAAAACCAAAACCGGGTTGGGTTTTACTCATGAACCGATGCCAAATTCAATCACTCAAACCTTACCGGAAAACTTTAATGAATTTGATCATTCACCTGAAAATGAAAGAAAATTCAAAGAAATTCAAAGAAGTAAATCCGAGTCCGAAGGATCTGAGGTGTTGATTGAAAGTTTGAGAGAAGAAGAAGGAATGACAACTGAAGCTGACGATGAAGCAAGCAACAAATCTGATAACAAACTGGAGCCTGTTCTTATTCAACTTGTTGAATATCCAAAGCTTAACCCAGAACCAGAATCGGTGAAGGAAGAAGGTGAGTTTTCAGGATACAATGATCCTGAATACATCAAATGGAAGAAAAAACAAAAGGCGCAAGTTGCTGCTCAGTTGGTCAAAACGCCAGAAGTAAAGAAGGATGAAGTTTCAACTGCGAAGAAGCAGAAATCGAAAACAATGACCAATCAATCTGAAACAAAAGAATCGAAAGGCAAAAGTGTCTTAAAATCAAAAGATAACACAAAAGTTCAAAGTGTTAAAACCGACAAAGCTAAACCTGTCAAGAAAATGTTAAAAGGTAAAAACATCAAGTTTGTGTCTGCAGGAACGTTTGATTTGAACGGATCTTATGGTAAACCAATCAATTCTCCAATCAAATCTAACTCTGGTCTGAAAACAGGTTCAGGTCCTAAGTCTTCCGCTGTCAATGAAAAGAGAATTGAAAACAAAAAGGTGACCAAACAGAACAGTTTAAAATCGAACCAAAGTCCCATGCAATCAAAATCACAAACAATGACTCCACAGAAAAACGTTAATCTAAAACCGAACAACTATGGTAATGAATCACGTTTTGGTTCAACATCAAGAGTTAACAATCGGCTCTTTAGGATTAGCAAGAAATATTGTGAAATTTGTGATAGATATAATCATGCAACTGCTGAATGTTTCTTTAACAGGTACTGCAGTTTCTGTGATAAAAGAAATCATTCTTCAGAAGAATGTTATTTTAACAAATTTTGTGATATTTGTGAAAGGAGAAACCATGACACAAAGGATTGTTTCTTTCGATCAAACTCGACTAGAGAAATGACTCCATATTCAAATTTTCAAAGAAATAATTCTTATGGTTTTCAAAATATGAGTCAAAGTCATTCTCCGGTTTTGAGAAATTTTAATCGAAACAATTCTGTTTCTAACTTTTCAAGAAATGTGCAGGTTAATGAATTTAAACCAAGAGCTTTAATGGTAAGAAATCAAAAGTTTGAAAATAACCTTGATCCTAAGCTAGAGGAGAGGTTTAGTGCTTTAAGAAGAAAGCAGTCAATGAACGCCAATGGGCGAAACAACAGTTATCAGCATCAAAATCTTTTGAATGAAACAAATTTTCAAAATGTTCAATATCAGCAAGTTACTATTGCAGATAGATTCGGAAAACCCAAGACCGTGTGGGCCTGGGTTGACCAAACTAACTAAGTAAATTGTTGATATGCAGGTACGCCCAAGAAGACCTATCAACTCGTGGTTCGTTGATAGTGGGTGTAGCCGGCACATGACAGGCAACCATGCCTTGCTTCAATATTTCAAGCAAAAGAATGGTACTCACGTAGCTTTTGGAGGTGATGCGGGTGGTAAAATCACAGGAGAAGGAACTGTTTCGAATGGGATCATAAGTTTTGATAAAGTCAACTACTGTGCACAGTTGAACTTTAACTTACTTAGTGTATCTCAAATCTGTGATAAATCTTATTCAACTCTTTTTGATGATTCTTTCTGTTATATTCTGAAACCAGGTTTCAAGATTGACAATGAGTGGGTAGTGGTTAAAGCGCCTAGAGATCGTGATGTATACAAATTGGATATGTCGCAGATTGATGCTGAAACCGAAACAACCTGTCTCATTGCCCATGCATCAAATGATGAGAGTCAGCTTTGGCATAGACGGCTGGGACATTCCAACTTCAGAAACATGAATCGTTTGGTAACTGGAAATCACACTGTGGGAATCCCATCGAAGAAATTCTCCACAACTGATCTGTGTCCAGCGTGTTTGAAGGGAAAACAGCATCGGATGTCTTTTAAGTCCAAGCTCGAAAACTCCATTTCAAAACCCTTGCAGATGCTACATATGGATCTTTTTGGACCGACCAACGTTCAAAGCATCGGGAGAAAATCATACTGTTTAGTTATCATAGATGACTTTACTAGATTTTCGTGGGTTTATTTTTTGCATGCAAAATCTGAAACAGCTGAATTATTAAAAGAATTTATCATTAAAGTTGAAAATCAATTGGAATGCAAAGTTAAAGTGTTAAGAAGTGATAATGGAACGGAATTTAAGAATGCTAATGTTGATTTATTTTGTGCAGAAAAGGGGATTGCTCGACAATTTAGTGCGCCTAGAACGCCTCAACAGAATGGGGTTGCGGAACGGAAAAATCGGACACTAATTGAAGCAGCAAGATCCATGCTCGCAGATGCCAAAATCCCGATCACTTTTTGGGACGAAGCTATTGCTACTGCGTGTTTTGTACAAAATAGAACATTATTAGTTCAAGATAAAAAGAAAACTTCTTATGAGTTGTTGTTTGGAAGGAAACCAAATATTTCTTACTTGAAAGCATTTGGTTGTCCGGTATCGATTCTAAATCTAAATGAACATCTCGGGAAGTTTGAGTCAAAATCTGACGATGGATTTTTCTTAGGTTATTCGTCTGTTTCTAAAGCTTATCGGGTTTTTAATAGCAAAACAAATACTGTTATTGAAACTATCAACGTCAAGTTTTTAGAAAATTCGTTTCCTTTAGTGGCTCATGGTCCCGAATGGTTATTTGATTTAGATTCATTATCGAAATCCTTCAATTCTAACTTATTTGATTTTTCAGGAAACGCAAGGAAGGAATCAGGTGACTTAGGAAGCTTTAGTGACGATTCTGATAATGACGAAGATGGAAGTATCAACTCTGAATATCCATTTATGTCATTTCACAATCCTGATCATGTCAAATCCAGTCAAGCTCCGGGTCCTTCTGGTTCTAATGAAGATCAAGAATCGAACAATCATGAAGAAGATGTGATTTCTCCTAATGATGGTGGATCTGTTCAGAATCAACCATCATCAGATCCGAATGCTGAAGTTATTCCAGAATCTTTTGATTACTTCATCAATTCACCGGATCAAGTCCCGAATTTCACACCGCATACTTCTTCCATACTACAAGATCTACCAAATCTGAATACTTCTAATCTAGAGACTCAAGTGCAAGGAGGTGATATTCCTGTTCATCGAATTCACAAGAAACATCCTGTTTCTCAGATTATTGGGCCGTTGAATCAGAGAACTACAAGAAGTCAGACGGAGCACGCAAATATCTGTCTTTACTCGTGTTTTCTATCTCAAGTGGTGCCAAAGAATATTTCAGAGGCGCTGAAAGATAACAGTTGGATTGAGGCGATGCAGGAGGAATTACTTCAGTTTCGCAAACAGGAAGTTTGGAAACTTGTGGACTTACCTGAAGGAGAGAACGCAATAGGTACAAGATGGTTGTACAAAAACAAGCCAGACGAACGTGGCATCGTGGTTAGAAACAAAGCAAGACTGATTGCACAGGGATACACTCAGGAAGAAGGCATTGATTACGAAGAGGTGTTTGCTCCAGTCGCAAGACTTGAAGCCATACGCGTTTTTCTTGCATATGCTTCTTTCATGAAGTTCAAAGTATTCCAAATGGACGTTAAAGGCGCTTTTCTGTATGGACCGATTACGGATGACGTGTACGTTAGACAACCTCCGGGTTTCGAAGATCCAGACTATCCTCATCGGGTATACAAGTTAAGTAAAGCTCTTTACGGTCTACATCAAGCTCCTAGAATCTGGTATGAGACACTATCTAAGCATTTACTAGAAAATGGATTTACAAGAGGTCAGATTGATCCAACTTTGTTTATGAAGAGGGATAATGATGATTTATTGTGCGTTCAAGTTTATGTGGACGATATTATCTTCGGATCAACTAGTGAGTCAATGTGCAAAGAATTCGAGGAAATTATGAAGAGCAGATTCCAGATGAGTTCTATGGGGGAGATTAATTTCTTTCTTGGTTTACAAGTGAAACAATCAGCTGACGGAATTTTCATCAATCAATCAAAGTTCGTTGAGAAGTTGTTGAAGAAATTCAAGATGCTAGATTGTCAAACAATTCGAACTCCTTCTGATGTGAACTGCAAGATTCAACCGGATCCAAAGGGCAAAGCAGTTGACCAAACACTATACAGATCAATGCTCGGTTCTCTGATGTATCTTACTGCATCAAGACCAGACATCATGTACGCTGTGTGTGTATGCGCCAGATACCAGTCAGATCCGAAAGAGTCGCATCTTATTGCTGTGAAGCGTATATTCCGATATCTCAAAGGGAAACCAAATCTTGGGTTATGGTATCCTTATGAAGGAAATTTTGAATTATATAGCTATTCTGACAGTGATTTTGGTGGTTGTGCTCTTGACAGGAAATCGACAACTGGTGGCTGTCAATTTTTGGGTCCAAGGCTTGTTTCTTGGCAATGCAAGAAGCAAACCAATGTTTCTGTATCCACAGCTGAAGCAGAGTATATCGCTGCATCTGCAGGATGTTCTCAGGTTTTATGGTTACAAAATCAGTTGCTGGACTACGGGTTTAACTTTCTAAAAACTCCTATTTACATAGACAATACTGCTACTATGTTTATAACTGCTAATCCTGTTCAACATTCTAAAACCAAACACATCGAAATTAGATATCATTTTTTAAGAGACAACTCTGAAAAGGGTTTAATAATTTTGATTAAGGTTCATACCGACAAACAACTGGCAGATCTTTTCACAAAATCTTTTTTGTCAGGCCGGTTTGAATTCTTAATTCAATCCATAGGATTAATCAATCATGATTGATTCTATTTTTCGAAAACAAAACAAAAATCAGAAAAAATATAAAAAAAAAAACAAAAATATAATAAGTTGATGTTATATTTTGATTCCTTTGTCTTTTATTTTATGTTTTGCATTGTGTGTGCTTGCGTGAAAAAGAAAAATAGAAAAGCAAATACAAAATATAAAAGTAAAAATATCATGTCATAAGAATCTATATTGCACAAAGTGAGAAATGATAGTTACACTAGACATTATTTGGTACATTATTTTTAAATAAAGACTGATGAATGTTAGTTGATGTGCTAGACAGCTCAGGCAATTAGACTGAAAAAGTAAGTTGATTGTTGACAAACATAAACTTAATGATCTTTGTGTTAAGTTCCATTGTTATACATGTCTAGATATATTTCTTTTGATACATTGTTTGTGATGATAGTTGTGCATGATCGGGTAACGATGCAATCTATTCAGTGTGATGAACCGCATCGTGAGCTTCTTTGTTGTGGTACCCACAGACCTGAAGTCTCACACGAAGTCTCTTTTGAGCTTCAAGGTGCAGCAAAAGATTCCAAAATGGAACAAAAAGAGTCCCAAATGTGGACCAACACCAAACAAAAATTCCAAAATGGAATTCAGAAGATTCCCAAGGGGAACGATAGGAAAGAAAAATTCCCAAAGATGGAATTAAAAAGAAGTCCCAAAGTGGACCAAATCCGAATAGAACCCAGATTCCACACTGTGTATGACTGTAAGTGACCAGGTTGTGTGCAATATGCATTCAGGTAGTGTTTGATAAGGAAATATGTTGACATATGTATACATGTGGGTCACATAAGTCATTCTAATCGAACCTTAAATATCATCATGATACTGAAAAAGTAAGTGTGTCAACTCGAGCTAATTGGTATGTTTTCATATCATCACTCAATCAAGCATAAGTCAAATGTCTATTCAAAACTTGCAAAACATGTTCAGATAATGTGTGGTATGATCTCACTGCGATATTATGATTCATTGCATTGCATATGTCTTTACTTTAATGTGTGTGCTTTGTGTGTGCAGGCATATGGAATCATTATTGACACATCAACATCCTTGTTAAACTTAAAAATTTCAAGAAATTTCAAGTTTAGGGGGAGAATAAATTGAAGAAAAATATCTACAAAAATCCAAAAATATTTTGTTTTTGAATAAGTGTGTTTTTGAATGAACAAGGTTATAAGTTACGAAAAGCAAAGGTATTGGATGTGTTAAAAACAAACCCAAGGTCTTGTAATTTGTTTTTAAGAAATTGCTTCGGGATATAGAAAAATTGGTTGTGCAAAAACATTTTTCAAAAAGAAAAAGGAAATTGAATTTTAATTGAAAAATTAATTTGTTGCAATGTTCAATGTTGTTTGATAATTAATATGACAAACATTCTTTTTAAGGATATCTTGTCAAATTAATATGTCGGAGAATGTTGCAGGTGCAATAAATGATCGTTGAAAAAGTCAACAGACGAGGAAAATTGAAGAAATTGCTTAAGTGTTATTGCCGGGTAAAGATATCAGGTACAACTGTGCAGCCGGGTAAAGAACTGTTCAGCCGGGTAAAGTTGTAAGTCTAATACTTGCCGGGTGATTAAGGAAAAAGGTGAAGATATTATGACCACTGTACAGCCGGGCAATGATCATGTCAAATACAGCCGGGTGAAGGTCATAGATATCTTGCCGGGTGACAAGTGTGTACTATACAGCCGGGTGAAAGAGAAGTCTTATTGCCGTGTAAAGGTATGACACTATGTTGCCGGGTAATGAAGAAGAAAGCATGCCGGATGATGTAGAAGTTAACTATGTTGCCGTGTAATGAACAAATGCATGCCGTGTGAAGAAGGTTGCCGTGTGAAGACAACTGTTGCCGTGTGAAGAAGGTTGCCGTGCAAAGAAGAAAAGCAAGCCGGATGAAGGAAAGCAACTGTGTTGCCGGGTGATGAAGAAAAGTTGCCGGGTGATGTTTTGAAAACTATTCTGCCGGGTGATGAATAAAACCCATCAGGTGTAGTTGTTCCTTAACCTTTACCCGTCACTACAGTGACTTACCCGTATCTACAGTGTTTGACCCGTCAAGTGAATTTCACATGTTGGTGACTTGTTTTATGTACTTGACCCGTAACTACAGTACATGACCCGTCACTACTGTACTTGACCCGGCAAGGTTTATTGGGCCTATTTTGCTTTTGTTGACCCGGCACTTAAAATTTTGACCTAAAATTTTTGACGATACAAATGACCGCCTCTTCACAAACACTTATCATTTCACACTTTCACCTTCACACAAACACTCTGAACCTCAAATCGCCTTTGTTATCATATTCAATCTACTGCTCTATAACAAGATTAATCGATTGAATAAGGTAGTGATTAAGTGTTTTTGACCTAAATCGACCTGCAAATCAACTGTTAAAAAGAAAAACGATGATGAACAGTGTTTTGAACTTGAATCGACACTTTGATTTTGAGCATTAAAACTTAAATCGAATGTTGTTTTAGGGTTAAAATCTGTCGATTATCAACATTCTATCACTCATTTGCATTAAAACACCTTAAAATCGACTGAATCAAGTGGAATGTTCTTAACTGACAAAAATCGCCATTGATGAACTTTGAAGCTTTTAAAAGTTAAACATCAAAACGATAAAATATCTGTTTAAAAGTGTTAAAACTGAACCAAAACATGTTAAACTTTTCATAATAAATTTATCAAAAATTTTGCCTAAGTGATTAACTGTTAAAAGTTCAAACATGAAGTATAATCCTTAAAATTCAAAGTTGTTTGATTAAAATGATGAAAATCAGGTTATTAGAACAATTTACGATTAAAAATGATTATGTTAATGTTTTTGCTTTCTAACTTTTAGTTAAACACTTATTAAATTTTTGATATATTTAATGAAGAAACTAATACATTTGCCTTGTTTTGTGTTTGTTTGTGTTTTTAACAGATGGAGAATCTCAAATTTGAACCTAAACATAATTTGGTGGCATGTTTAGATGAATCACTTCCTGAGACAGAAGGTTATAGAGATATGATTCAGTTCATCAAGAGGACCAAGTATGTTTATGCTATATGTGCCAAACCGGTCATATATGCAAGGCTGATCAAGAGCTTCTGGAGATCAGCAGAGGTTGTGAGAGATGAGAATGGAGTTGCTGTGGTTAGAGGGCATATCACTAGAGACTGGGTACTAAATGTTACTGAAGAAGCTATTAGGCAAGCTCTGAGAATAGATGAGGATGAGGTTGGCATGATGGATGAACTGACCATGGAGGAATGTAAATCTGGATTTGTTAATATGGGACATCCACCTATATTTCCAAAGTCTCAGTTTTACAGAGCTAAGTTGGGAAGGAAGTACAAGTTGCTGTGTTATGTAGTGCAACAATGCATGTCTAGAAGGAGTGCAGGGTTTGATAACTTTCCTTCAGACATTGCATCATCAATTGTGGCAATAGCTGAGAACAAGCCATTCAACATGTCGAGGTGGATTATGAATGGTTTTGTGTTCAACTTGGTGAAAGGAAAAAGATTTAAGTTCCTCATGTACCCGAGGTTCTTACAGCTGATGATAAACATTGCTTATCCTATCATCAGATCTGAGGGTTATGCTGGAGGCATGTTGTATACTGAGGACATGAACGATCTCTCTTACCGAAAGATGAGTATCGGGAATGTGCCTGATATTGAATTGTTTGACTATATGAGAGATATAGTCAACAATGAAGAAGATGTAGATGGAGTATATTATCACATATCTCATGGTGAGATTGTGAATCCACTGGATCTTGTGGATGAGGTGCCAGACAATCTATTGGATGATGACGAGTACTTTGCTCGTCATCCAGAAGATGAAGAAGATGATGGCAATGATGATGGTGACAATGATGAAGATAGTGATGGTGATGATGGTAATGATGATGGTGGTGATGATGCTGAATCTGAATCTAATTCAGAGGAGGCTGAACCAATAGAGAATGTGGTGATAGAAGAACCTGCTGAGGTTGCTTCTGTGATTGAAGAAGTTATTTCTGAGATTCCAAGAGATGTTAGTGTTCAGTATGTTCGAAAGAAGAGGTCGAAACCTGTAGAAAAGCCTGAAGAGATTAATGTGATAGAGATCGCTCAGACAGTAATGGCCGAAGCTGAATCTATTGCACAGATAGATGAAGTGGATGCTGGCATTACTGATCCTATTTTTGTTGAAATACCCACCAATTCACCACAAATTGCTGAAAACATTGGACAAGATTTGGAGTCTTCACCAAATGTTGTGCCAAGTGTTGATGAAGTTGAGGATGAAAAAGAGAAACGGATTGCAGAATTGGAGGAGATAGTTGAAAATCTGTTTAAGGCAAATGATTTGTTGAAAGCCTCAAACGAACGGAAATGGAAAAGATTGGATGAGTACTGGGATATACATAATCAGAATATGAAAACTTTCAAGAAGTTGGATGAGGATCATGTGAAATTAGTTGATGAGCATGTGATGTTGAAAGGAGATTATGAAAAACTTAAGGATGAGCATGAAAATTTAAAATTTGACTACAAAGAATTACAAGCTGAGTGTAATACTTTGAATGCATAAAAGGAAATGTTGGAAAAAGAGTTGGAAGATATGAAACCGAAGAAGGCTGGCTCATCTTCAGACAAAGACTTTTCTGATGGAATAATTGAAGTGACGGAATCGAATGTGCCAAAAATATACTTGACTAGAGCTCGAGGAACTACAAATGTTGGTATTTTGGTAGAATCACCAATTATCATTCCCGATGAAGCTGCTGCTGAAACTGTCAAGATGGACAAAGCTGAGGGAAAGAGGAAGTTAGATGCTATTCCTGAAATCTTTGGTGATGAAGAAAGTTTGAAAAAGGCAAAAGTTGATAAAACAGTGCAGATTGAGCCGATTCAATCTGTATCTGTAGCTGAGATTGAGAAAGTTGCTGAAACTGAGATTGTGTCTGAAGCTGAAACTGAAGTATATGTAGCAACAGATAGTGAGAAAGAGGTTGACTCTGGAGATACAGTTCAGGTTGAGCCGATTCAACCTGAAACTGGTGAAGTTGAAAGTGCGCTTAAAAATGTTACTGAAGTTGCTAGTCAGTCTGAGCCGGTTCAAACTGACGAAGCACCTATGATAGAGGCTTTGGATGATTTAGACATTGATTGGACTGAGTCTGAGGATGAAGCTGAGCCAGAACCAGTACAGAATACTGTTGAAGAATTGCCAGATGATTTGGATCAGAGGTTTGCTTATTTAGAGAGAATGAAGTATAACTCTGTATTTTTGAATGGATTGACGGTGACTCAGATTAATGAAGAATACGAGAAATGTATGATTCATCAAGACAAAGCTGAAGCAGATAAGAAGGAGTTTGTGACTGAGATGGGCGAATGGACTCCAATGCAGGAAAGTTTGAATATTGAAGATCTGCCACCGACTGAGCTTTACCATCAAAATCCAGATGAAATGACTACTTCTGATATGCGAAGTTGGTTGAGTTCGAGGAACTATCCGTATAAAACTTTGCAGAGGTTGAAATCAGAATCTTTGAGGAAGATTGTGGTCAGTTTCATGAAAACAGAAAAGATGTACAAGAGGATGTTTTACTTGGATTACAATAATCCTCAGTATTTTGAGCTGACAAAGAGATTCAAAGTGCTTGGGCCGAAGGAGATTCCGGTAATGGCACTTCCTGAAGATGCTCACAAGAAAAGACACGAACTAATGGATATGTTTCCTAGCGAAGTCAAATCTTACAACATTCCAATGGAGGTGCGTGAGACTTGGCATAAGGCAGCAACACCAGGTGATGTGGTGAGGTCGCTGATGAGTAAAGGACAATCAATTGCTGAATTATTGGATTCAATGATTGTGCCTGAGAAAAATAAGAAGGTAAAGATAATCGCGTGGAAATATGATGAAGTTTTTGATGCGTTTATGATCAAGAGGGTAAATGGTTTATGTGACGTTTATCATTACTATTCAAGCATCTTCAAATTGGAAGTTCAGGATCTGAAAGAGTTGCACAAGCTGAAGTTAATTAATCACACGCATGCTGAGCGTGGTGATAAATGCGTGATACTTCTTGATGCTGGAATGAGTAGAACAACTAAGTTTCTTGACTTTAGAGGTCAACAAGAAGATACCGCATATGTGCAAGCTAAGAAACAAAGAAAGAAGAAGCGATTGGTGGTAACTGAAGATATGTACTTGGAAGAGTTCTCGGATGAGTATTTTGACAAGATTACAGATCCTGGATTGAAGGTGATTGATGGAAGTCAGACAACGAAGCCTATACTCAGAGTATTTTACAATCAGGAAACATTTGAACTGAAGCTTGTTCGGAACTTGGAGGATTGGGATAAGGATATGATCACACTCTTTAGTACCTTCGAGTTGAAGCTATTACATCCTTCATATATCGATTTTTTGAGAAGTTATAGAATGGAGAAATGTAAGGATAAACTAGCTGAAGCTGACAGGAAGTTATTTGTGGTTATGATTGAAGTAATAGCAGCTGCTTCGGAGAAGATTCGTGTGAGAAAGGCTTTACTCAATTCTAATCTCGTGAGGGTTGATATACCAGAGATAGAATATATGCGGATCAGTAGGAAGGGTACATTGGAGGTGAAAGTTCAAGGCCAAGAGATGCCATTTGAGTTTTATGCTAATATCGATTTTGCAGGTTTGAATCTGGATTCGCTCAGACGCATGAATGCTCTACCAATTCTGACAAATGAATCCAAGCCTCGACAAGCTAAGATCGCTGAAAAGTTCAAATCCTGTATTGAAGAAGCTTTGAAAGAACAAGAGGAGTATAAAGGACGAGAGTTGCTGAACGTAAAAGAAGAACCAGAAGATTGATAGAAAAAGATTGAAGATTGATGCTGATAAAAGAAGAAAAAGATTGAAGTTTTTTTTTGAAGATCCAAAGATAAATCTTAGGGGGAGTACTGTTAGGGCTATTTCCTTGTTAAGATTTACTTTGTATTTTGTTTAATGTTTATATGTTTGTAAATAGTTTAGGGTCTATTTTGTTATATTCCTTAAACTTGTAATTGGTTGATATAGGCATGTAGTTTGTGTGTGTGAGGAGAGAGGCTAGATCACTTTTACACTGTTAGAGAGAGAATTAACTGTGTGTGATTTATTTTCTCCTGCACCTTGTACTACGAATTGCTTTGATCATCAATATACAGAGAATTATTAGTATGGATTGTGTTTTGTGATTGAATCGATTGTTTTTGTACTTGTTATTCTGATCATTGTGAGCGATTGAACGATCCAATTGAACCTATCAAAACTCGTATTTTCGTCATTATTCTTATAAATATTTTTATATCAGTAGGTTAACTTAAAAATAAGTCCAAAGTTTTTGATCCAAATCAGTTTACAAAAATATTACGTTTTTGAGTCGAAAATCATCGTTTTCGGCTTTTCCGGGTACGTAGTTTGCTCGTTTTTGGGTTTAAACTTTAAGTTTTTGTACCAAACTTTAAATCTCATATTTTTACATAAAAATACACTTAAGAATCTGTGAAAATGATATTTTGACATATTTTACATTTTTAAGCAAGAATTGGTGCGTTTTACGCGTATTTTTGTACTAAAACCGTTATTTATAAGGTTTAAATCATTTCTTTCTTATAAGACATTTAAAATACTTATTTTATAAAGTTTATAAATCTTTAAAAATATGTTTTAACTCAGAATATAAATATTTTTTAAATCCTTTGCAAAATGTATAAAAGTTACATTTAAGTCGTTTTAAACTTCAAGTATCATATATCATTACTTGCATCAATATTTTATACATCTAAAAACAATTTTTCACTTTAAGAAATCATGTATTTTATCATATCATAATCATCATAACAAAATACTTATTATAATTACATCTAGCAATTTCTTAACAAATATGTAGCAAGTTTTTCACAAAAATAACATCTTCCAATTTCATGTCATATGACTACATTTTTGTAAGTATTTTCCCAACACTGTTTTATGGTATACATAATCATCTAGTGACAATATTATCTTAACTTCATTAAAACACCTTTGCATGTCAAGATCTAACCTTTTTAAGTGCTGATAGGTTCAATTGGATCGATATTGCATCAAATCTGAATGATCAAGGTACAAACACAACAGTTCAATCAACAACACAATCCATTACTAAATAATTTTCTTGTATTGATGATCAAAGCAAATAGTTGCAGTACAATGGTGCAGGAGAATACAATCACACACAATTCTCTCTCTAATGTGTAAGCTGTGATCTAGACTCTCTCTCTCTCTAACATTCACTAGCAACATGCTTTATGCATCAACACTTTAGGGAAAATACAAATATAATCCTGAACTATACAAACTTGTATAAACAAAGTACAACGTAAATCTTCTAAGATTTAACTTTGGACTTTAATAAAAAATTCTTCAGCTTTCAACTCTTTTGCTTTTGGCTTCAATCTCTCAAAAATCTTCAGGTTCATCTTTGACCTTCAGCAACGGTTTTCCTGCATGTTTTTCTTGTTCTTTCATAGCTTCTTCAATACATGACTTGAACTTTGCAGCAATTATAGCTTGTCTCGGTTTGGACTCATTTGTTATGATGTCACAAGCTGCCATTTGTTTCAAAGTTTCCAACGTGATACCTACAAAATTAATGCTAGCATAAAATTTGTACATCCTTTTCTTTCCTTTGGCTCGTACTTCTAAGGTACCCTTTGAAGTAATTCTCATGAAATCTTTCTCCGGTATGTTGATCTTCACAAGGTCAGCATTGAGTAATGCTTTCCTTAATCAGATCTTCTCAGTTGCAGCACCGATCACTTCAACCATTATCTCAAATAATCTTCTGTCAGCTTCAGCAACTGGATCCTTCATCTTCTCCATTTTGTGATTGCGCAAATGATCAATGTAAGATGGATGTAGCAGTTTGAGCTCGAATGTACTAAAAAGAGTGATCATGTCTTGATCCCAATCATCCAAGTTTCGTACCAACTTCAGCTCATACGTCTCTTCATGATAAAAGAACTTCAGAATAGGCTTCGTCTTTTGTGAACCATCAAATACCTTCAAACCAGGATTTGTTACTTTGTCGAAGTACTCCTCCGAAAATTCTTCTAAATACATATCACGAAGTATTAACTTCTTCTGCTTCTTCTTCTTGGAATCCAAATATGCTTTGTCTTCTTGCTGACCATGAAACTCCAAAAACTTGGGCATGCGGCTGATCCCAGCATCCAATAACATTGCACACTTATCACCACGTTCAGCTCATGTATGATTTATCAACCTCAGCTTGTGCAGTTCTTTCAAGTCTTGAACCGACAACTTGAAAATACTTGAATAATAGTGATAAACATCACATAATCCATTCACCCTTTTGATCAAAAACGCATCGAAGACCTCATCATACTTCCATGCAATGATTTTCACATCCTTGGATTTTTACGGTACGATCATCGAATCTAATAGGTCAGCAACGGATTGACCTTTACTCAGCAGTGATCTGACTATATCACCTGTTGTGGCAGATCTGTGCCATGACTCGCGTACGTCCAAAGGAATGTGATATGCTTTCATTTCGCTTGGAAACATATCAATCAGTTCTTTCCTTTTCTTGTGAGCATCTTCGGGCAACGCCATCCGTGGTATCTCTTTGGGTTAGAGTACTTTAAACCGTTTGGTTAGTTCAAAGTATTGAGGATTGTTATAATCCAAAAAGAGCATATGGTTATGCATCTTTTCTGACTTTTGAAAGCTCACGACAATCTTCTTTAATGATTCTTTCTTCAATCTCTTCAACGTCTTATACGGATAATTCCTTGACCTTAACAACTGGCGCATATCTGTGGAAGTCATCTCTTCAGGATTTTGATGATATAATTCTTCCGGAGGAAGATCATCAATGTTCAGACTTTCCTGTAGAGGTGTCCACTCACCAGGCTCAACAACAAACTCTTTTGTATCACCTTCAACCCGATCCTGAGCATTTACACACTTCTCATATTCCTCGTTTATTTGACTGACAGTGAGTCCATTCAAATAAACAGGATTATATTTCATCTTTTCCAAAAAAGCAAACCTTTCATCCAAATCATAAGGTATGTCTTCACCAATATTTGCTCCTGGCTCAGAGTCTGTGAAATCAACCTCATCCGATATGTTCATCACTTCGGTTGTAGGATCAGTTTCAGTTTGAACCAGCTCAGACTAAACTGTTTCCTCTATTCTAGCTTTCTTCACAGGCTCATCTTCTTTCACAATCTTAGGTATTTCATCCAGTTTACGTTTTCCCTCGGCTTTGTCATGAATAACAACATCAACAGCATCATCGGGAATAGGGACTGATTCAACAATTGGTTCTGTCACAGTTTTAGATTCTCGTGATCTGGTGTAATACACTGTGACGTCCCTAGGAGTTTCAGATACTCCAATGTCTTCATCCGCAACAAACACTTTATCAGATTCAGAACTCTCAGTCTCCTTCTCTTTTAACCACTTTTCAAGAACATCTTTTTCTACCCGCAATGTATTGCGTTCAGCATATAATTCTTCATAATCCATCTTCAATTTTTCATGCTCGGCATCCAATTCCTTAAAAGTTTCAAGATTCTTTTGATGCGTAACCCAAAATTATGCTAATCTTTTCTTCTTCCTTTCATTTGATGCTTTCAACAGAACATTAGCATCAAGCAGTTTGGCTACCATCCTCTTTAAATGAAAGACCTCACCTTCTTCTTCATTCAAATCAACATCTAAACCAACCTTAGGTGAAGACTCCTTCGGTTGTTCAGCTTGTGGAGTTGCAGGAGATGATGTTGTGGCAATATCTGCTGGTTCAGAATGAGTGAGACCAGCATCAGTATCATCAACTGCCTGTGCTACAGTCTCCACCTCAGCCATCACTTCTAGTGCAATCTGAACAACATCGATCTGTTCAGGCACACTGACTTCTTCAAACACAACCGGATCTTCTACAATCATAGGTTCAGCAACAGTCTTAGATCGTCGCGATCTAGAATAATGGACTGTGATGTCCCTAGGAGCTTCAAGTATAACAACCTCTGGTTCTTTTTCAGCTTCAACAGATTCTGTCACAGTTTCAGATTCTCTTTCAGCCTCTGGTTCTCATCATCATTATCATCATCAGACACTTCTTCTTCTTCTGTTTCAGAACTACTAACATCTTCACTTTCAGATTCAGACTTGAGTGCATCAGGTAAATCATCTATGAGATCTTCAGGATTCACAACTTCTCCTTGAGAAATGTGATGATATACTTCTCCAATATCTTCTTCATTGTTTGCTATATCTCGCATATAGTCAAACATTTGTACATAAGCAACATTTCCAATGCTCATCTTACGATAAGATAAAGCATTCATATCTTCACTCATCAGTAAGTCACCATTCACACCTTCTTCACGAATAACATGATGTGTAATGTTGATCAACAGTTGCAAAAATCTTGGATGCATCAGAAATTTGAATCTCTTTCCTTTCACCAAATTGAATATAAACCCTTTCATGATCCATCTAGACATGTTGAAAGGCTTGTTCATCGCTATTGCAACTATTGGGGATGCAATATCTGATGGAAAGTTGTCAGAACCAGCACTTCTTCTTGAGGATGTCCCATATTGATAAAGCATGCCTGACATTTAGCAGTTGTGTATTCCTGGCATTCAGCAGTTGTGTATTCATCCGGAGCACCAACTTCTTCTTCATCTAACATCAATGCAGTCTGGATGGACTCTTCAGACACAGTTATCTGTAACTGTTTGGTAACATTTCCTCTAACAACTGATACACCAGCCTCATTAGTAATCACCTCTGTTGTCCTCCAAAAACACTTAATCAGTCTAGCGTATACAATGGGTTTGGCACACATTGCATACATATACTTTGTCCTTCTTAGAAATCTGATCATATCTCTATACCCTTCAGCTTCTGGTATAGATTCATCCAAAATAGCAACAAGATTATGCTTGGGCTCAAACTTTAGATCATTCATCTATTTAACAAAAACCAAGGCACATGTGTTAGACATTTTCATTCAACTAAAACAACAAAATTTGCACAAGAAATAAGCACAAGAGACAATGTAACATATCACATAGGCATTAAACAACTAAGTTAATCAACAATTTGTTAAATTCATCTTGTTTAGCAAAAACTTTTGTGTACCAATGATCATGTAATTGTTCATACTTAACTGCTTAAATTCTTAAGCACAACTTCGCTATTTTGCAAAATGAAGTTTTCTAACATGCATCAGTTCATATTTAACATCAGTTAGTCACTCAATAGCAGATGATTCATCATTTGACATCATAACATGAACAGTTCATTGGTTCATCAATGGCGGTTCGACAGAATTTGAACTTTTTCATTTGATTCAGTCGATTACAGATGATTTGTTGTAAATTAATGAATGAAAATTGGTGATTAACAGTTATTACACCTATTACAACACTCGATTTCAGTTTTAACACACACAATCGAAGTGTCGATTCAAAGTTCAATTACTGTTCATCATCAACATTTCATGTTTAAGAGCAACAGTGAGTTTAACGATGTCGAATCATTAAGATTATACCTTATTCAATCACTAAAACTTGTTACATAATCAAAGATTGAATATGATATGGTTCGATTGTAGTACAGGGGATTTGCTTGAGAGTGATTGTGAAAAATGATAAGTGTTTGAGAAAAGGCGGGTATTTATATGTTGATGAGCCGGCTCAAGAATTAGGTCAAACACAATGAGAAGGGTCAACATATTGGACGGGTAAACAATCAGGCCCATAAAAATTGGACGGGTCAAGTTACTGTTGGGACGGGTCAAGTCCTGTTGGGACGGGTCACATCTTTGGGACGAGTCAACCTTTAACATGTAAAAAAACTTAGACGGGTCACACACTGTTGAGACGGGTCAAGTACTGTTGGGACGGGTCATGATATAGTCGTGTCATAGAGTTAGAAACGACTACACCTTTGTTTTGGTTTTACCCATCACCCGGCTGAACAATAGCCTTCTTTTTATTACCCGGCTGCACAGTGTTGATGTTCATTACCCGGCTGAAAGGTGAGTTTCTTTCATCACCCGGCTGTACAGTTGCCACACTTACCCGGCTTGTACAGTTGCCATACTTACCCTGCTGTATAGAAACATCATTCTATTACCCGGCTGCATAGTGTCAAACACTTCATTACCCGGCTGCATAGTAACTTTACAAATTTGTCACCCGGCATCATTTCCTTCTTTCACCCAGCTACTTTTCATTCAGTCACCCGGCTGAACAGTAATTGATGCCTTCACCCGGCTTCAACACTTAACGAGTTTTTCTCATTTTCTTTGTCTGTTGACTTTTCAACTGCATTTATTGCACCTGCAGTCATTCTCGACATATTAATTAGACAAGACATCCTTATTAGGATTTGTCGAATTAAATAATCAAAAAACAGAATTTAGGGCAACAAATCAACAATTTAATACACATTAATTTCTCCTTTTTAATTTTTCTCAAAAATGTTTTTGCACAACCAATATTTCTATATCCCGAAGCAATTTTTTTTAATCAAAAACAGATCACAAGACCTCAGGTTTGTTTTTAACACATCCAAAACATTTGCTTTCATTGACCACATGATCCTTACATTCAACACACTTATTTCAAATATTTTTGGCTTTTTGTAAATATTTTTCTTCTTCAATTATTCTCCCCCTAAACTTGAAATTTCTTGAAATTTTTAAGTTTAACAAGGATGTCGATGTGTCAATAAAGACTCCATATGCCTGCACACACAAGTACACACATTAAAGTAAAAAACATATGCAATGCAATGAATCAAAATATCGTAGTGAGATCATACTACACATTATATGAACATGTTTTGCAAGTTTTGAATAGACATTTGACTTATGTTTGATTGAGTGATGATATGATAACATACCAATTAGCTCGAATTGACACACTTACTTTTTCAGTATCATGATGAGATTAAGGTTCGATTAAAATGACTTATGTGACCCACATGTATACATATGTCAACATATTTCCTCATCAACCACAACTTGAATGCATATTGCACAAAAACCTGGTCACTTACAATCATAAACAGTGTGGAATTTGGGTTCTATTTGAATTTGGTCAACTGTGGGTCTTCTTTTGGATTCCATTTTGGAATTTTTCATTTCCTATCGTTCCCCTTGGGAATCTTCTGAATTCCTTTTTGGAATTTGTTTGGTGATGGTCCACATTTGGGACTCTTTTTGTTCCATCTTTGGGAATCTTTTGCTGCACCTTGAAGCTCAAAAGAGACTTCATGTGAGACTTTAGGTCTGTGGATACCACAAAATAGAAGCTCACGATGCGGTTCATCACACTGAATAGATTGCATCGTTACCCGATTATGTACAACTATCATCACAAGCAGAGCATCAAAAGATATATATTTAAACATGTATAACAAAGGAACTTAACACAAAGATCATTAAGTTTAGATTTGTCAACAATGAACTTACTTTTTCAGTCTAATTGCCTGAGCTGTCTCGCACATCAATTAACATTCATCAGTCTTTATTATTAAAAATGATGAAACAGATAATATCTAGTGTAACTATCATCTCCCACTTATGCAATATAGATTCTTATGACATGAATTTTCTTTTTCTTTAGCTTTTCTTTTTCTTTTTTCTTTTGGTTTTTGCTTTTCTTTTTCATTCACACTCACAATGCAAAAATAAAAAGACACAGGAATCAATACTTGACATCGACTTATTATATTTTTTTTGGCTTTTATCTTTTCTGATTTTGTATTGGTTTTTGTAAAAATAGAATTAATCATGGTTGATTAACCCTATGGATTGAATTAACAATTCAAACCGTCCTAACAAGAATGGTTTTGTGAAAAGATCTGCCAGTTGTTTGTCGGTATGAACCTTAATCAAAATTATTAAACCTTTTTCAGAGTTGTCTCTGAGAAAATGATATCGAATTTGATATGTTTGGTTTTTGAGTGTTGAACAGGATTAGCAGTAATAAACATAGCAGCAATATTGTCTATGTAAATAGGAGTTTTGAGAAAGTTAAGCAATTGGTTTTGTAACCACAAAACTTGAGAACATCCTGCAGATGTAGCAATATACTCTGCTTCAGCTGTGGATACAGAAACATTGGTCTACTTTTTGCATTGCCAAGAAACAAGTCGAGGACCCAGAAATTGACATCCACCCGTAGTCGATTTCCTGTCAAGAGCACACCCACCAAAGTCACTATCAGAATAACTATATAATTCAAAATTCCTTTCATAAGGATACCATAACCCGATATTCGGCTTCCCTTTAAGGTATCTGAAAATACGTTTGACAGCAACCAGATGCGACTCTTTTGGATCAGACTGATATCTGGCACACACACATACAACATACATGATGTCTGGTCTTGATGCAGTAAGATACATCAATGAACCAATCATTGATCTGTAAAATGTTTGATCAACGGATTTGCCTTTTGGATCCGTTGTATCTTGCAGTTCACATCAGATGGAGATCGAATATTCTGACAATCTTGCATCTTGAACTTTTTCAGCAACTTTTCAACGAACTTTGATTGGTTGATAAAAATTCCTTCAGCTGACTGTTTAACTTGCAATCCGAGAAAAAAATTGATCTCTCCCATCGAACTCATCTGAAATCTGGATTTCATAATCTCTTCAAACTCTTTGCACATGGATGGACTTGTTGATCCAAAGATGATATCATCCACATACACTTAAACACATAGAAGATCTTCATTTTCCCGTGATGCGTGCAATACTATACATAAAATAATAACTAAAAACACCTAATTTTTAATATTTATAAACTAGGACTCTCTATACTAACCTAAACACACAACCGGCAGTGTACCGATCGAGTGTAGAATAGCCTAAGTAAGTCCGAGATCGAACCCACAGTCTCTGTATAACTACGTTTAACCGACTCGATCTAACTTAATTAATTACTCTAGTTGTTTATTGTTTGAGGGGGGGTTTTGTCTAATTAACCTAACTGTCACTATAGATTAACTAAAAACAATGACACGACTTAGATTGAAATGAGAAACTAGAATAAATGAAGATTTACTACATCAATTGGACTTGCGGTTTACTCCTTTGGCTTCCGGGATTTAAATTGTTAACTAAAGAACTACCTAAAGGACCCTCGACCCTTCTCGAGAAGAAACCTATTGGCCATTTAATAGTTAAGTTAATCCACCGGTAAATCAGATAACCTCACGGTTCACCTAATATTGCTTAAACTCTCTCCTTAAAGACTATCTACCTTACAGCACAATAATCCAACACCCTAAAGTGATAAGGAGGAACTCTCAATTGAATACCAGACTTAGGAATGCTCAAAAACACCTAAAAGAACTAAGTTGACTAGCTAGACCCTTCTCCTGCAATAGACAACTCAAATCCTAGAAAGGGCTGAGACACAACTACTAACCAGCACTTCACAGATATTAGGTTAAACATACGAATTATACCTAAATTAACCCAAACCAATGTTCCTACAGTTGTTCTGGCCAAATTAACTGTAAAGGTTTAAAACCGCAAAGTTTATGACCTAATTAATATTCATACATGACATAGACCATCACAAGAACATCAATGAAGCAATAATTTAGTTTAATAAAGCTATAATTAGTCATACGCAATCTGACATTCACATAAGATATAAGTTCAAAACAATTCCAAAATCCTTGAAAAACACAACTATGTCTAACATCAACCAATCAATCAATAAACGTTCATCTAATCCTAGATAGTAAATAAAGTTTAGTCAACCAACATAATAACAAAACCAAAACCAAAGTAAAAGTTGTGAAACATGGTGGAAAGAACAAAAGAAATAAAGGAATCGAAGAACCCGAGATTGCAAACCGACGAGCCTTGATCCTTAGCTTTTCTTCTAGTCTCTTGACATCAACTCCGCTCCAAAATACCCTTTTTCGGCCTCTAATTCGTCCCCAATTCGTGCATGGAGGCTAGGGTTAAGTTATGATGAGTTTATATGGCGAACCGGACCAAAAATCGTCAAAACTTTCTGCCGAAACGGGCTCACCGCGTCACGCGGTGAGCAAACCAAGTCATGGCCGCATAGCAGCCTTCACCACGCCACCACACCAAGGTCCACGCCGCGTCATGCAGCCAGGGGGTGCCCATGTGGTCACGTGGCGTGGCCACACCCCCCGTGTGCTCTGTTTCGTTCGTTTCTTCGTTTTCGCGTACCGGCTCGCTCGTAACTCCGTTTCGCGCCCCGTTTTCGCCTACAGATTCGATTTTTCACGATCTATCCGTTTCTTTATCAACATGGGACCTACGAAACACAAAAACATTAGTTGTATCAAAATTGCTATAAAAATCATACCGAAACAACTAAAAACGTAAACAAATACAACTAGGGATATATGTATAACTAGGTAAACACCCGTGTGTTTACACGGGGTTGAACGATAAAAAAATATATATATAATCATATGTCAATATACTTGGTTAACACCCATTTGCATGCATGAAAATAATGTTTGCCATTGTTTAGTAATTTTGGATGGATATCAAATCTTTAGCCATTGAAATGAGGATGAATATGGTGGTGACACGTGGCGCAATATGGTGAGATGGGTTAGCGATTTATTAGAAGAGGAGATTTGTACTACTCTATCATCCCGCTTCATAAATAAAGTAGGATCAATCTGACCTCTTGTAAAACCATGTTCCAGCAGATGTTTAGATAACGTCTCGTACCAAATCCTTGGGGCTTGATGTAGACCATACAAAGCTTTGCTCAATTTGTATACACGATGTGGATACTCAGGATCCTCAAAACCTGGAGGTTGTCTGACATATACATCATTGGTAATTGGTCCATACAAAAATGCGCCTTTTACATCCATTTGAAACCCTTTGAACTTCATAAAAGAGGCATATGCTAGAAAAACGCGAATAGCTTCAAGTTGAGCGACCGGAGCAAACACTTCTTCATAGTCGATACCTTCTTCTTGAGTGTAACCTTGTGCAATAAGTCTTGCTTTATTTCTTACAACAATGTCACGTTCATCCGACTTGTTTTTGTACAACCATCTTGTACCAATCGCATTTTCTCCTTCAGGTAAGTCCACTAATTTCCACACTTCTTGTTTTCTGAATTGAAGTAACTCCTCTTGCATAGCTTCAATCCAACTGTTATCTTGTAGCGCTTCTGAAATGTTCTTCGGAACCACTTGAGAAAGAAAACATAAATAAAGACAAACGTTTGCATGTTCTGTCTGACTTCTCATAGTTCTCTGATTCAAAGGTCCTATAATCTGAGAGATAGGATGATTCCTATGAACTCGGTGAGTTGGAATGGCGTCACCTTGCACTTGAGTCTCCAGATTAGACTGATTCTGATTCGGTAGATCTTCTAGAATTGTAGAAGTATGCGGAGTGAAATTAGGAACTTGTTCTGGTGAATTGATGAAATAGTCGAATGTTTCTGGAACAACTTCAACATTCGGATCTGATGTTGGTTGATTTTGAATAGATCCACCATCATTAGGAGAGTTTTGCGGATTCACATCATCACCAAAATTGTTTGATTCTTGATCATCTTGAGAACCAGATGGACCTGGTGATTGGTTGGATACCACATTATCAGGATTATGGAATGACATGAACGGATACTCAGAATTGAGATTACTATCCTCGTCATTATCTGAATCATCACTGAAACATCCCAAGTCTCCTGATTCTTTACTCGTTTTTCCTGAAAAATCAAATAAGTTAGAATTGAAAGATTTTGATAACGAATCTAAATCAAATAACCATTCAGGACCATGAGCCACTGACGGAAACGAATTTTCTAAAAACTTTACGTTAATAGTTTCAATAACAACATTCATTTTGCTATTAAAAACCCGATAAGCTTTTGAAATCGAAGAGTAACCAAGAAAAAATCCATGGTCAGATTTGGACTCAAATTTACCGAGATGATCACTTAAATTTAGAATCGACACAGGACAACCAAATGCTTTCAAATATGAAATATTCGGTTTTCTTCCAAACAATAACTCATATGATGTTTTATGTTTATCCTGAACCAATAACGTCCTGTTTTGTACAAAGCAGGCAGTAGCAATAGCTTCGTCCAAGAAAGTGATAGGGATTTTGGCATCTGTGAGCATGGATCTTGCAGCTTCAATTAGTGTTCGATTTTTCCGTTATGCGACTCCGTTTTGTTGTGGAGTTCTTGGAGCACTAAATTGACGCGCAATTCCTTTTTCTGCACAAAACAAATCGACATTAGAGTTTTTAAACTCGGTTCCATTGTCACTTCTCAAGATTTTTACTTTACAATCTAACTGATTTTCAACTTTGATGAAGAATTCTTTTAACAACTCAGCAGTTTTAGATTTAACATGCAAGAAATAAACCCAAGAAAATCTAGTAAAATCATCAATGATGACAGAACAATAAGACTTCTTTCCGATGCTTTGAACATTTGTTGGTCCGAATAGATCCATGTGTAGCATCTGTAAGGGTTTTGAAATGGAGTTTTCTGGCTTGGACTTAAAAGACATTCGGTGTTGTTTTCCTTTCAAACATGCTGGACAGAGATCAGTTGTCGAGAATTTCTTTCACGGTATTCGCACAACATGATTTCCAGTCACCAGTCGGTTCATATTTCTGAAGTTTGAATGGCCCAGCCGTCTATGCCAAAGCTGACTCTCATCATTCGATGCATGCGCAATGAGACATGTGGTTTCAGTTTCAGCATCAATCTGGGACATATCAAGCTTGTATACGTCTCGATCTCTTGGAGCTTTAACCACCACCCATTCATTGTCAATCTTGAAACCTGGCTTAAGTATGTAACAAAAAGAATCATCAAACAATGTTGAATATGATTTGTCACAAATTTGATTTACACTTAGCAAATTAAAATTCAACTGTGCACAGTAGTTGACTTTATCAAAGCTAATAATCTCATTTGACACAGTTCCTTCTCCAGTGATTTTTCCACCAACATCTGCTCCAAATGCAACATGTGTAGCATTCTTTAGCTTAAAATCTTGAAGCAAGGCATGGTTTCCTGTCATATGCCGGCTACACCCACTATCAACAAACCATGAGTTGATAGGTCTACGAGGGCGTACCTGCATTTCAACATTTACTTAGTTAGTTTGGTCAACCCAGGCCCACATGGTCTTGGGTTTTCCGAATCTATCTGTAACAGTTGCTTGTTGATAATGTAGATTTTGAAAATTTGATTCATTTGAGAAATTTGGTTGAAAACTGTTTCTGCCACTGACTTGATTTGTTTGCTTTCTTCTTAAAGCTGAAAACCTTTCCTCTAACTTAGGATCAAGATTATTTTCAAATTTTTGATTTCTTACCATCAAAGCTCTTGGCTTAAAACTGTTAACCTACTGATTTCTGGATGAATTTTCCTTAAAAACAGAATTGATTCTTTTGAAAGATCTCGAATCAGGAGAATGACTTTGATTAAATTTTTGAAAACCAAAAGATTGATTTATTTGAAAATTCGGAAAAGGAGTCATTTCTCTTGATGAGGTTTTTTCGAAAGAAACAATCTGCAGTGTCATGATTTCTCCTTTCACATATCTCACAAAACTTGTTATAAAAACATTCCTCTGAAGAAGGATTTCTTTTGTCACAGTAATCGCAGTACCTGTTAAAGAAACACACAGCAGTAACATGATTATAACGATCACAAATCTCACAATGTTTCTTGCTAATCTTAAAGAGCCGATTGTTAACTCTAGATGTTGAGCCCACTCGTGATTCATTATCAGTTTTGTTCGGTTTTAAGTTAACTTGATTCTTTTGTGGAGATTTTGGTTGTGACTTTGATTGCTTGTTATCAAGTTTTGATTGTTTGGGAACTTGGTTCGATTTTGAAACATCTTGCTTAGTGACCTTCTTTGATTCAAATCTTTTATCATTGACAGCGGAAGTCTTAGGACCTGAACCTGTTTTCAGACCAGAGTTAGATTTGATCTTAGAATTTAATTGGTTACCATGAGATGAGTTCATATCAAACGTTCCTGCAGACACAAACTTGATGGTTTTAACTTTAGACACTTTCTTTGTCACAGGTTTGACATTTTCAGTTTTAACAACTTGAGCTTTGGTGTTGTCATTTGATGTTATGACATTTTTACCTTTTGACTGTTTTGTTTCAGATTGATTGTTTGGCAATTTTGATTTTTGCATCTTTCCATCCGAAACTTTAGTCTTCTTCACTGTTTTCTTCTTGATCAGTTGATCAGCAACAATTGCTTTTTGTTCATTTTTCCACTTGATGTATTCTGGATCATTGTATCCCGAAAATTCTGCTTCATCCTTCACTGTTTCTGCTGGTTTAGGATTCACTTCTGGATATTCAACAAGTTGCACCAGAATAGGATCAGATTTGTTGCTTGCTTCATCATCAGCTTCAACAGTCACACTGTCATCATCTTCTTTCAAGCTTTCGAGTAAAACTTCAGATCCTTCGGATTCAGACTTACTTCTTTGAATTTCTTTGAATCTTTGTTCATTTAAAGGTGAATGATCAAATTCATTGAAGTTTTCAGGTAAAGTGTTCGTGATTGATTTAGGCATTGGTTCATGTGTGAAACCCAATCCTAATTTGTTTTTGTTTCCTCTTTCACTCATAATTTGTTTAACCATTGTTTTACAACTTTTTACTTTTGTTAGTTCAACTTGTGTGACAGCATGAGCAACCTTTTCTTGTTCAAAATTCTTTGTCATTTCTTCAAGTTGTTTGGTAACAAGTTCCAGTTCTTTCAAGGTTTTGTTCCATGATTCTTTAAGTGACAATATCTTCTCATCAGAAATTTTGTGATCAATTTTAAGTTGTTCATGAATTCGTTCATGTTTGCTTAATTTGTCACCAATTTTAAAAGAATGAGTTCGATAATGTTCCACTTGTATAATGCATTGGTCAGAACACAACGTACCTTTCACATCATCAGGTAAAGGAACATAGTTAGGGGTAGTTCGATACTAACCTTTGGTTGTTCAGCAGATGAGAAAGACTCTTCAGATGTAGCCATAAGAGCAATCTCTGATTCAGATTCTTCAACAGGATCTGACTTTGCACTCCAGTCATAATATTCAGAATCTTCACTGACAGCTTTCATCACTTGATCATCCCCTTCTTCAGACCAATCTTCATCTTCAATTTCACAAACTAGTGCCAAACTAGAAGTAAGATCAGATGTAAATTGTTCCGCATACGCACTCCAGTCATATCCATCTTTCACACTAACCACCAGTACTTTGTTATGATCTTCTAGCTTTTTACCTTCATCTTTCAGTTCTGGCATGGGAAGACTTTGATATGGTTTTTGCGTGAAACGTTGATTCCTGTACTGATAACTTGAAGACTGTTGCGAAGTCTGACTTTGACCTTGATTTTGTCCACTTGAACTAGCTTGATCATTATAGTTCTGATTCTTAGGAGCTTTGCATTCCCTGGAAAAATGACCATAGCAGTTGTTGTTGAAACATCTGGCTTTTGACTTGTCAAAACCAACTGTCTTGTTTGCGTTTGGCTTGTAGCTTCAGTTCACATATGCATGTTTCTGAGTTCGATATGCAACCATAACCATTTGCCAATTTAAGTCCATCTCTTCGACGTCATCAGGATCCATTTCAAACAGATCTTGAAGCACAACATCCAGCTAAGTCAAATAACTTCCTTGATAAGCTTGGAAGCTTGCCATGAATGCAGTAAACGCATTCTTAGTCTCATCATCTTGTAACAAGATGTTCATCACATCTTTTACTTTAGCTTGAACTGTGGAATGTGAACTTTGTTTTCTGCTTGAGATTTCACAGAATGACTTTGAACTTGAGCTCTTGGTGGAGATTGAGATTGAGAGTAAATTGGTGAGCTTGGTAGATATGATGAATCAGTGTAAAAACTAGCACCAACAAATAAATCACCCTCATCATCAGGCTTAGCAGCATCTTGAGCAAGAAATGCATTCTCCACTGTGTTAGAAGGATTCACTACAAACTTATACTGAGCATGTGAACCTGATCTGTCAGAGTTTCTTGAACTTTCATCAATTTCCACTTCTTCAATCTTTGCAATAAGAAGATCTAAGTCCATAGGAAACTTTTCTGTATGCTTCAGTAGAGTCACTATTTGTTTCCATGAGGATGGAAGAGCACACAATAATCTGTCATTCAGGTCTTAAAGTTCTGTTTTTGCACCAACGTTTGTCATCTCAGTAGTTAGATGCACAAACTGTTCATCATCTGGTGCACAGATTCTCCAGCAATATGCTCAAACAGTTCTAGTTGTCTCTTCAATTTCTGCTTCTTAAGACTTCTCAACTGTTCTCCTCCTTCACAAATTGATTTTAATGCCTTGAACAATGTGTAGCCAGTTTAATAAGCATCCAATCTTGACAACCCTTGAAGTGGCAGCCCTTTACACATCAAAGTATAAGCCTTACTGTCATTCTTGACCTTTCGTAAGTCTTCTGGTGATAGATTATCTTCAGGATAAGGTTCAGTTGAATCTTTGGTGTAAGTGCTTGCATAATCAGGAGTAGTCTGAGTAGGAATGTGAGGACCTTTATCAATAGACTTCCACAAATCATTGTCAATAGAGCATAGATGGTGTTTCAATCTGATTGTCCAGTTCATGAAATCTGCACGATTAACCAATCTAGGAACACGGTTATCAGAATCATCTTTAGGCACCATTTTAAATATTTTAAAGAAAATATTTTTGTGTTTTGTTGATTTTTGAAAAGAAACCGTTAAAAATGTTAAACTAAATGCAACTAAACAGTAACAAATTAAGATAACAAGTTTAAAACAACTAAAAATACGTCACACGGCTGAACAGTGAAATTTTGTTCTTCACCAGGCTTAACAGTGCAATTTCTTCTTCACCCGGCTGACAAATTTCTTCACCCGTCTGAACAGTCACACGACAGAAAAGATATAACTTGACACGGCAAAAACTTGACACGGCTGAAATGATCTATCACCCGGCTCAATAGTTATCAAATACTTTCACCCGGTTGTACTTGACACGGATGAAAATAGATAATGACCCGGCTGAACAGTAACAAGTTGATCCGGCTGTAATGTTGATCACCCGGCTGAACAGTTGCTTCACCCGTCTGAATAGTAACTTCACACGGCCGCACAGTAGCTTCACCCGGCACAACAGTACACAACTTTTACTTGCAAAACTTCACCCGTCTAGACAAATTTCCTTTACACGACTGAACAGGACCTATTTGTTCACAAAACTAAGTCCAAAAATATTGTATAAGTCAAATTTTATCACCCGGCTAGTTAATCTTCAACCAGTTCATCATATTCATCATCTTATTCAAACGAATTTTTCTGAATTTTAACAAAACTTGTCCAATTTCTCCAAAAATCACACACAAGTAGTGTTTGACACCGATTATCAATCTCCTATATCAATCAATCCAAAACATGATCAATTTTTGATGATTTTGAGCAAAAATTTGATCGAACAGTAACTTTCAATTCCTTCTTAATTCCTCAGATCTGATGATAATCTGATGGAATTTTCACAAATGTTGTGAATTAGAAATGATTCCGATGATGAATCAAATCCAAAAACAGCAACAGATCATTCAGATCATGATTTGAGAAATATTGATGTGTTTTTGCTTGATGAATAGCGAAGAACACACACAATACCAAATGCTCTGATACCAATTGATAGGTTCAATTGGATCGATATTGCATCAAATCAGAATGATCAAGGTACAAACACAAAAGTTCAATCAACAACACAATCCATTACTAAATAATTCTCTTGTATTGATGATCAAAGCAAATAGTTGCAGTACAATGGTGCAGGAGAATACAATCACATACACAATTCTCTCTCTAATGTGTAAGCTGTGATCTAGACTCTCTCTCTAACATTCACTAGCAACATGCTTTATGCATCAACACTTTAGGGAAAATACAAAATTAACCCTAAACTATACAAACTTGTATAAATAAAGTACAAAGTAAATCTTCTATCAGAAACGAGCCCTAACAAGTGCAAATACACAACAAGCTTTAGAAGATTTCAACCAATATATATTTATACACACATACATACATACGGTTTTACATACATACATATATAAAAATCATATTTTCATATCATACTTAACATATACTTATTCATATCATCTCATTTCTTTATCAATCTTTTAAAACCATCCATTTAACACATATGTAATTTTGTTTATAAAAATATAAAACACACACACATATATACACATACATACTTACGGACATACACACATGCACACACTTGATGAACACTAGAATAAGATGAAAATAATGGATTTGGCCTTGGAACACTCCTTGGTTGCACCTACTTGCTTCAAGAACCTCCAAAAACACAAGGTTTTGCAAGGAAGTGAAAGAGATGATTATGAGAGTGTTGTGGGAGTTGTGGCCAAAAATTATGAGTAGGGTGGTGTGGTGGTTCGGTTTTTGGAGAGAGAGGAGGAGGGAAGAAGAGTGTTGTGTTGGTTAAAGTTAGATTGTGGTGTTGAAAAAGGTTTGGCAAGACCAAGAAAAATCTTTCCCACTCTTCCAAGTTACACAAGGATCAAGACTAGTCTATAGACCTAGGGGGGAGGGGGTGGCCGGATTTTTAAATAAAAAAAAAGAAATTATATTTTTTTTATAAAAACCATTTACATAAACATTACACACTTAAATCCCAAGTAGATTTCAACTCTTGTTAAACTTTAACCCCATATATGCCATAATACTTCAAATATTTATTTTTACACTTAAAATAGTAAAAATATATTAATAAATATTTTACAGCGCTTCGGGTAGTGTACTGGTAGTGAAACCGGGCAAAAACTGAAACACACGCGATAACCGGAAAAACATCGTATAAAATCAAACCCTTTTATTTTTAATTACTTTTTCACTTATACACACCCAAAATATATTATTTGATGCTATCTTGAGCATTATATCAATCATTGGACATTTAAAATTTATCAGGCAATCACCAACGTTCATTACCGGGTATTTAACCGCTACGTGATTAAGCAATTTCAAAAGTCACGAAATGCAAAATAATGCACAAAGATGGGCTTATCTAACTTTAATAACACCTTAATTATTATAATTAAGTCAAATGACGCATTTAAAAAATTATGCACGTTTTAAGCTAGTACGAATATTGACCCGAAATTTGCCGGGTGTCACATTTGGCTACAACGAGCTCTTTTATTCAAGTTGCTACTTTGAGCACTTTCAGTCTATAACCTGTGGACATTGTATGCGGAGCGCCATGATCGAGGTCATTTGATTGATAAAAAATAAAGTAAATAGAGTTCATATTCACCCTTAATAGTAAGGATAAGTAGGGTGTCGAATCCACGAGGAATTTTTGGTCAATGTTTAACTTACATATATTGATAATTGAATTTAAAGAAAACAGATAGACAATTGCATTAATGAACTTTGGCTTGATATGATTATGAAAGAAATAACTTGTAAAGATGAGTTAACTATTAATTAAAAAGGTAAAGACAATGTTAAGTTCAATTGTTTAAGTTTTGATCATGAAAATACGACTTCTATGTAATGATAAATCAATTGCCAAACAATTACCAATTACTAATCTTTATGAGTAGACAATGAAAATGTTGAAAACCAAAAACCAATCAATTAGTTTATTAACAATCCAACAATATCTAAATCACAGAGTTCAACTTAGAACATCAAATAGAAAACAACCCTAACAAAAGAACCAAACATGTATCTTATAAGAATTCCTCACTCGGAAACAACTACAGAGGAAGTAGTCACTCATGGTTGCAAGAAGATCTTCAGATTTGATGTAGGATTGCATGATTGATGATGGAATGATGATTGAAAGGCTTGGAATGGTGAAAAGATGATCCAAATTCGTCCTTGGTGGCTAGGTATGAATTTAGGGTTTGAAAATAAACTTAAAAGCTTTAAATACCCTTCAAAAATCCAAAACAAAAATAGAACACGACAATAGGACGTAACCTACATCCAAAAGGACGTAAGCTTATGACCTCCTGGTGACAAACGATCTATCCTTCTGCCTTACGTCCTCTAAACGTGCCAAAAATTCCAAAACTCCAAAACGACGTAACTTACGTCCTTCTGGACGTAAGCTTAAGACCCCCTTTAACTTAAAAATTCTTTTTCTTCTTGTGTAGCTTCTCGAGAGCTTTCCGTTGACAAGTAATAGGTCCCGTAACTCCATTCCTATCTCAAGTTATGATCACTTTACGAGCACACTGCCGCGTAACATCTTCACAGTCTTCTAAGCTTCCGAATAACATAGTTTAATGTCATGGACTTATCTTCTCCATGTCGCGTGCGGCACTTAGATCCGTTCTAAGTCAGCCTTTTACTCTCGATGAGATGTTTTACACAGCGGAAGTCTTGTAAAGGGAACGTTGGATTTGTCGGACACAAGTAGAGTGCTTGTATTGTTTTTTTACAATACAAGAAAGATGCTTGTATAACACAAGTGTAAAGCTTACAAGTATGTAAATAATGTGAAATATGCAAGGTGATCTACAAATGAACCATGATCACATATTTATACTACTTGCTACTTGATCTAGAATGTCCTAAATCTAGATACATCTATACAAATATCTAAACATAATAATCCATAGAAATCTAGAGATTTCTATGTAAGATATCCAAGATATTTATAAGGAAATATCTAGGTGTTCAGGAGTCCTTCAAGGCAAATTTTAAGGTACATTTCCGGCCCTTTCTAGAGCCTTCTAAGACCTCTCAAGGCTGGTCTAGATGACCTTTTGTGGCAGCCACAAGGCTGGACGTTTTTGGACATGTTCCGGGTCATTCTTGAGTGTTCCGGGGCTGCACAAAGTATGCAGCGTTTTCCGGAGTCTTCCAGCAACTTCTACGCCTTTTGTAGGCTGATTTGAGGTCCCTCCAATGTGCCGGGTTGGTCCGGTAAGTTATAGGCTGATCTGGGTACTTTTGGGTAGCCCTTGATGCTTCCAAATGTTGTCGGAACCTTCCGGATTGTAAGAACATTGATTTGAAATTAGGCGGGTCGTGACATTCTCCCCCAACTAATGCCACGACGTCCTCATCGTGTTTGCATAATGCCCCACGAGAACCCCTCATGAGTTTGATTATAGAGACAGACTTGCCTCGTCGCCTTGTGTCTGGCTCCAAGGTAGCTGTGTGCACTTGGTCACCTTTGATGATGTACATTGTATTATGAAATGTTACTGGGCAGGCTTTGGCTTTTCGAAAGAAGTTCATACCTAGTATTATATTGTAGTCGTCTAGAGGAACGACTGAGAAATGTAACTTGCATGTCCAAGTGCCAATCTTGACTTTGACGCCCCATGTAGCCTCTTCAATTGGTTCTGGTTTCCGTGCAGTAGCCTTGATTGACCCTTCTTGCGTGGTGATCCGTAAGCCAAGCCTCCTTGCTTCATCTAGTGTGATGAATTTGTGAGTTGCACCTGTATCGACCAGCGCTTTGACAGTTTGTCCCTTGATCTCCAAGTTCACAAGTCGTAGTCCTTGTGACCCGGTCTTTGAGTTGCTAGTGACCGAACCTGGGTTTTGTTGTTTTGCCATCACCAAAGGTTTGCCTTCAACTGCGGTTAATGTGTTTAACTGTGGAAGTTGCATTGCACCTAAGCGAGCCTTCTCCTAGTCGCTAGGTTCATCTTCAGCTTGAATCAAGGTCGTTAACCTGGCCTTCTTAGGGCAATCACGAGTGTTGTGTGGCCCATCGTAGGGGAAACATCCTCTGTTGTTGTAGTTATTACCTTCTCTTGTCGGTTTCCGGGTATTGTCCTTCCTGAATTGATTTTGATTTTGGTTATTGTTGATGGTCTCGCTCCCCCACCTTTTTCGTCATTAGCCTCCAGGATAGCAGATTTTTGTGATCGCCTTTCACTATGGTCGATCAACCCTTCTGCAACAGCGATGGCGGTCGACTAATCTTGGACACTCCGACGTTCCAATTCGGTTTTGGCCCAAGTTTGCAAGCCATCGATGAAGTCGAGAGAGAGTCCTTGAGCGATAGATCCGGAATTTCGAGCACAAGGGTAGTAAAATCTTTGATGATGCCCTTATGTTTTAGATTACGAAGCCTAATCTTTGCTTCGTGTTCAGCATTTTCCGGATAAAACTGTTTCTTGATTTCCTTTATGAAATCAATCCAAGTCTTTATAGTGCACGTACCTTGGTCTATTTCCTTGTGTTTGCGTCGCCACCATAAAGCTGCGGTGTCTTTTAGATATAAGTCACCGTTTTCATCTTCTTGGCATTGTCAACTATGTCAACCGCCTCGAAGTATTGTTCCATCTCCCAAAGAAAGTCATCTACAGCCCTCGCCTCTCGCTTGCCCATAAACGAAGATGGCTTGGGAATGTCGACCTTCGAACGGGTATGGATGATGTTGTCGCCCCCGGATGCCAAGGCACGCTTGCAAATGTTTAACTCAGTTTTCAAGTCCTTGATCTCTCTCTCGTATTTGTCTTTCATGTGACCTAGCTCTTTCATGAAAGCCTCTTCAACCTCCATCTTCATGACAGAGAGAGCGCGTTTAAAGTCTTTCCTCATGTCGAGGAAGTCATTGCCTAACGCATCCACTTGTTGTAGTGAACCGTAGGTGTGAGTTTTGAAGATGTCGAACTCAGCCCTGAATTCTTCCATACCGTTGTTGAATTCAGCCATCGACGTTTCAATATCTTCAATTCGTTTGTCCAAGTTAGACATCAGGTCTTTGGACATACCTCGTGTCTTCTTGTCGACTTTGCTAGTGTCATCCCGACCATGGTTCCCGTTGCCACTGACGCTGGTGCCCCCAAGTTTCCCTGTCTCTGATGCCATCCCAATGAATCATTGCTCTGATACCACTTGTCACAAACTTATCTTCTCCAAGTCGCGTGCGGCACTTAGATCCGTTCTAATTCAGCCTTTTACTCTTGATGAGATGTTTTACACAGCGGAAGTCTTGTAAAGGGAACGTTGTATTTGTAGGACACAAGTAGAGTGCTTGTATTGCTTGTTTACAACACAAGAAAGATGCTTGTATTACACAAGTGTAAAGCTTAAAAGTATGTAAGTAATGTGAAGTATGCTAGGTGATCTACAAGTGAACTATGATCACCTATTTATACTACTTGCTACTTGATCTAGAATGTCCTACACCTAGATACATCTATACAAATATCTAAACATAATAATCCATAGAAATCTAGAGATTTTTATGTAAGATATCCAAGATATTTCTAAGGAAATTTCTAGTTGTTCAAGAGTCCTCCAAGGCAGATTTTATGGTGCATTTCCGGCCCCTTCTAGAGCCTTCTAATACCTCTCAAGGCTGGTCTAGATGACCTTTTGTGGCAGCGACAAGGCTGGACGTTTTTGAACATGTTCCGGGTCGTTCTAGAGTGTTCCGGGACTACACAAATTATGCAGAAAGGTGCAGCATTTTCTGGAGTCTTCCAGCAGCTTGTACGCCTTTTGTAGGCTGATTTGAGGTCCCTCCAATGTGCCGGGTTGGTCCGGTAAGTTATAGGCTGATCCGGGTACTTCCGGGTAGCCCTTGATGCTTCCAAATGTTGCCGGAACCTTCCGGATTGCGAGAACTTTGATTTGAAATTAGGCGGGTCGTGACATTGCGCTCCAATGACCTACTAACCAAATATAGATACAAAGTAATCATGTTCGATATGATAGTTAAGCTAAAACCATGTGTTTGGATACTTAAACGTGTAGAAAATACGAACACATAACACCCCACACTAGTCATTTGCTTGTCCCCAAGCAAACCCGCTCGTAACACTATGACTTTCGTTAACAAAAACGATCATGCTTCATCTTTACTAATATTAGCCAAGGTCCAAAATCATACCTAACTTAATCAAACCATTAAACACATTATACTTTGCAAGCAAAGTTAAAATGTTTGAATTAAAGTGTATTTACTCGGGCCTAATACGCTTTCAAGTATTCCCAATGCATGCATATAAACCTCTCACAAATGACACTCCTCTCGGTTTAATTTCTGGACTAGTGAAACATGCACTAGTATATTTCTGTAATACTCTCAAACCAAGAAAAGAAACAAAATTACCATAAGCTTGCCTAACAATCATACCTCCACCACTTAACATAAATCATGCGCAAATCATAAGGACTTTTTAGGGTTGTAGCATTAGATTAGGGTTAGGGTGCGGATATGGAATTTGAAAGTGACTAAAGGGTAGTGAAATCCAATTAAATATGCTAACTACTGAAATGCAAATAAGTAGACTTCTTACAAATTCGGGTAAAAGTGACCCATAATTACGTAATTATTCTGCTCAAACAAAACATAACTATTCACACACATGGGCAATTCTCGACCCAATAGTAACATTTTTTTTCTTTCTTTTTCTTTTTTCTTTTTTTTTCTTGTTTTTTTCTTTTTACTTTTTTTTTAAACGGAAATAATTCAACCATACTTAGCAATATCTAACGGATCTCACTACACGGGTAAACACGAGACTGGTTTTAAAACGGCTAACAGGTTTTAACATATGTGGGTTAACAAACGAAAGGCTGGGGTTCTGTAGGGCTACTAAAGAAAAATGTAAAGGTAGGGAACAAAAATAGAAAACAGCTAAACAAAAAAAAGGGTGAATCCTTGATAGTCATGTATAGGTTGGACTCACCGGCATGTCGGTGTTACATTGTTATGTTATGTATTTTGTTGTTTTTGTTCTAGCGAACCTACGGGCGAATCTATAGATTCGCCCGGAAGTCTAGATTAGTGTAGTCACATAGATTAGTTTTGTCGTCGGGCGAATCTGTTTATGCCCGGCGAAGCTAATAGTTTTGCTTGATAGATTCGCTGTCAGCGAATCTATCAGCGAATCTAAAGCTACACTATATACTGTAATGTTTTCTCATTGCAATAAAACTTTTGCATAATTCTATCAAACCCTAAATTGTGTGTGTGACGGCTGGAGGTGCTAGGAGCATATTTTCACTATCATTGTAGCTTGATTACCTCTGATTATCTTGTTTTGATCTTGTTATTGTTATTGGGTTATTTTGGACTATTCAATTGGTTGAATCTAAGTGTGTTTGTTGTCTTACTAATCATTATAGCACTGAAATCTCGATCAAGATGGACCAACAATATGGTATCAGAGCCTTAGTGCTCTTGATTGTTTGATCTTTGAGATTTTTGTGAAGTTTTGGGGTTTTTGTGTCAAAACACTGTTTGATTAATTTCGGGACTGATTATTGTGTTTCTGTATTGGATTTTGCTTGGGGTTTGTCATACTTGGTAATAGGAAGCTATAGAAACAAACGGATCTTAAATTGGTTGTGTTTTGAGGCTGTTCTGGTTGATTTTGGACTGAAACTATTTTCCCCGTAAGTCAGCGAATCTATATGTTCATCCAGCGAAACTAGATGTTCATCTAGCGAATCTATTCAATATTTGTGATTTGGAAATATCAATATTTTTGATAAGCGAACTTATTATTTTTTAACGAAAGTTCACCTGTTTGGTTTTGTGAGCAAGAGAACATGCGAGCGAACCTGCGAGAGAACCTGCGATAGAATCTACGAGCGAACCTGCGAGAGAACCTGCGACAGAATCTACCAGCGAACCTGCGAGAGAATCTACCAGAGAACCTATCAGCGAATCTAATTTCCAAAAAAAATAAATAAAATAAAAAAAAATCTGGAGAATCATCAAGTAATGGATGTAAAGAGAAGAGAATACAATCAATCCATGATGCTTTCTAATGTCTCTCCTCAGAATGCTGCACTGATTACATCCGCTGCAAACTCACCTGGTGCAGTCTCTGAAGGATCATCAAGTTATGGGTCTGTCAAATCTGGTGGTGGTTCCACAAGTGTAGGTGCTGGCTCAAATGCATTTGTCACCACTCAGATTCCATCTGACACTACGGCCTTATCTAGGATGCTTGTTAATAATCATGAAACTTTAATTGTTGAGGTTTTTGAAGAATCTGTTCTCAATGACAATTACATTGATTGTTTTGATCCTTTTAAAGAGTTTTATGGTGAAGAGGTTGAGAATGTTAAAGTGATTGATGAGGTTGAAGAGGGAATGAATACTGGAAAGGTTGCTGAGGTTAGTTTGATTGAAGAGGTTGCTGAGGATGGTTTGATGGAAGAGAGAAAGGATACTGGTAAAGTTGCTGAGATGGTGATTGATATCGGAAAGGATCAGGAAGAAGCTGTTCATTCTGGATTTGTATGTGAAGCTGTTGTTGAAAAGGAAGAGAAGGTCACCGTCAACGTTGGTAATATGGCAGAAAATACTGGTATCGATGCTGAAAATGTTACGGAATCAAAGCTTGACATAGAAGCCATGATTGAACAGGCCAGGCATGAAGCTGTGGATGAATACAAGAGGAAACCTCCTTACTGCCAGTGTGATCGTGCTCTCGCAGCTGAAAAACTGGTAGTGGGTCTTCTTTATGAAGTTATTGAAGATATGTGTTCATCTGTATGCAAAATTCGTTTGATTGGCATATATAAAGCTAATAAATTATTAATGTCAAATGAAAACGAATTGAAGAAAATTAACAAAGGGCTAAAAGAGAACGAATCAAAATTTTTTGTTAAATTGAGAGAGGCTTTAAAAGAAAACGAACATTTGAAAAGATCTCTTTTGGAAAAGAATTGTGAGATAAACTATTTAACTGAGCAAGTCACTCTTGCTGAATTTGAGACCAGAAAAGTTAAAAACAAACTGGAACAATGGACAATTTTCGGTATGAAAAGGGAGGAACTCTGTAAGAAACAACGGGGGGCCAGAGTTAAGACAGGTTTGGGTTATAACAATGATGCATATGCGTATCCCCCACCTAGTACCTTCTGTTATTCTCCAACACCAATTCCTCATCCTTCGAATGAGCTGATACAAGAGATTATACAGAATGATACTAACGCTCTATTGCAGGTTTAAGTGGAGTAAATCTTAAAGAGGTTAGAGAGGATTATGCTTATGGTGGAAGTACTGACCTTGGTTGTTCTAGCAGTTATGGTTGTTCTAGTTCTGATTCAAAGAAGTCTGTTGAAGACATTAGATTAATTAATTTTGTTCCTAGTAATGTGTTACATACAGACAATTTTATTTGTAATGGTAATTTAGGATGCTCTACTTCAAACTCTAATAACTTGAACGATGATCTCATTGGAAATATTTGTGGAAATGACAAAACAGAACTTTCAGGTCATGTCTCTGAAAGTCAAACCAAAACAAATTGTTTTCAAAAATTCTTTTCTCAACAAATTCCATATTTCACACCTGTGAGGATTTCAAAACCTAAAGACAAAGAATCATCTTTTTCATCCATGAATCTTAAATCAAAATTTGATAAGGTAAAAGTCATAACAGGTAAGTCAAAAGAGCCTTATGACTCTTAAAGTGATTGTAAATCTCAATTATCTGACTGTGATGAAGAGATAGAAATAGATAACATTCCTGTTTCTAAATTTTCCAAAGTTGGTTTAAAATCTCATTGCTTTAAATGTGGAAATCATGATCATACGGTCAAGCAATGCCCTGAGCAAGTTGAAAACAGTTCAAAGCATAGATCTTTAGGAAGGAGATTGAATACTTTTGTAAATAATTTTTTCAGTAAATCTTCTACAGTTCAAAGACCTAAGTACACTAAGGCTTGGGTCCCAATTTCAAAAGTCTAACTTGTCTAACTTTGTAAATATGTAAATAACTTTTTCATTTTCTTCCTTGAGAATCCGTGTGTCACATATTTTCTTCGCTCCTTCTTTTATTCCTTTTATTTTATTTTATTTTATTTCATTTCTTTTCTTTATTCTGTATATATATATATTAAGAGAATCTATAAACAAAAATTTCTTATTAGATAGCTATAATATAAAAATTTTTGAGGAGATAATAAAGATTAACTACTTATAGTTTTTCAAATTTTGCTATTTCAGGATCCCCGTTTTGTTTGATGTTGTAGAGACGTTGAAGGAGGTCAGAAGTATTGTGTTTGGGATATGTTAGATAGGCTCAGCCCGAAAAACAAAGTAAACAGTGATTGTGCAGCCAAACATAACGTTCAAGAACTCCGAAATAAGGATTATCCCCTTGACATGATTAGATTGCACAAAGATACGGGTTCTGTAAAAAATGGGTTGAGAGCGTCAAATCTTTGCATTGATTTCCCTAAAAATCCCAAATCACCCTCACCCTAGCCCTGAATCGAGTGTCTAGTTAGCAAAAGCAAAATAAAAAGCTGCTAGTGTTACTCTTCAGAAAAACCTCTGAGTGAGTTACTTGTTAACTCCTCAGAATGTATTGAGTCAAAGTGCTTAACTCCTCTGCTATACGGAAGTATTGACCTGGAGTTGGTGGATCTTCTCTGCTATACGGAAGTATTGACTTGAAGATTCGCCGAGCATGCTCAAATGATTATCTCCTCTGTTATACGTCGGTATAGAAATAGATAACATTCCTGTTTCTAAATTTTCCAAAGTTGGTTTAAAATCTCATTGCTTTAAATGTGGAAATCATGATCATACGGTCAAGCAATGCCCTGAGCAAGTTGAAAACAGTTCAAAGCATAGATCATTAGGAAGGAGATTGAATACTTTTGTAAATAATTTTTTCAGTAAATCTTCTACAGTTCAAAGACCTAAGTACACTAAGGCTTGGGTCCCAATTTCAAAAGTCTAACTTGTCTAACTTTGTAAATATGTAAATAACTCTTTCATTTTCTTCCTTGAGAATCCGTGTGTCACATATTTTCTTCGCTCCTTGTTTTATTCCTTTTATTTTATTTTATTTTATTTCATTTCTTTTCTTTATTCTGTATATATATATATATTAAGAGAATCTATAAACAAAAATTTCTTATTAGATAGCTATAATATAAAAATTTTTTAGGAGATAATAAAGATTAACTACTTATAGTTTTTCAAATTTTGCTATTTCAGGATCCCCGTTTTGTTTGATGTTGTAGAGACGTTGAAGGAGGTCAGAAGTATTGTGTTTGGGATATGTTAGATAGGCTCAGCCCGAAAAACAAAGTAAACAGTGACTGTGCAGCCAAACATAACGTTCAAGAACTCCGAAATAAGGATTATCCCCTTGACATGATTAGATTGCACAAAGATACGGGTTCTGTAAAAAATGGGTTGAGAGCGTCAAATCTTTGCATTGATTTCCCTAAAAATCCCAAATCACCCTCACCCTAGCCCTGAATCGAGTGTCTAGTTAGCAAAAGCAAAATAAAAAGCTGCTAGTGTTACTCTTCAGAAAAACCTCTGAGTGAGTTACTTGTTAACTCCTCAGAATGTATTGAGTCAAAGTGCTTAACTCCTCTGCTATACGGAAGTATTGACCTGGAGTTGGTGGATCTTCTCTGCTATACGGAAGTATTGACTTGAAGATTCGCCGAGCATGCTCAAATGATTATCTCCTCTCTTATACGTCGGTATAGAAATAGATAACATTCCTGTTTCTAAATTTTCCAAAGTTGGTTTAAAATCTCATTGCTTTAAATGTGGAAATCATGATCATACGGTCAAGCAATGCCCTGAGCAAGTTGAAAACAGTTCAAAGCATAGATCTTTAGGAAGGAGATTGAATACTTTTGTAAATAATTTTTTCAGTAAATCTTCTACAGTTCAAAGACCTAAGTACACTAAGGCTTGGGTCCCAATTTCAAAAGTCTAACTTGTCTAACTTTGTAAATATGTAAATAACTTTTTCATTTTCTTCCTTGAGAATCCGTGTGTCACATATTTTCTTCGCTCCTTCTTTTATTCCTTTTATTTTATTTTATTTTATTTCATTTCTTTTCTTTATTCTGTATATATATATATTAAGAAAATTTATAAACAAAAATTTCTTGTTAGATAGCTATAATATAAAAATTTTTGAGGAGATAATAAAGATTAACTACTTATAGTTTTTCAAATTTTGCTATTTCAGGATCCCCGTTTTGTTTGATGTTGTAGAGCCGTTGAAGGAGGTCAGAAGTATTGTGTTTGGGATATGTTAGATAGGCTCAGCCCGAAAAACAAAGTAAACAGTGATTGTGCAGCCAAACATAACGTACAAGAACTCCGAAATAAGGATTATCCCCTTGACATGATTAGATTGCACAAAGATACGGGTTCTGTAAAAAATGGGTTGAGAGCGTCAAATCTTTGCATTGATTTCCCTAAAAATCCCAAATCACCCTCACCCTAGCCTTGAATCGAGTGTCTAGTTAGCAAAAGCAAAATAAAAAGCTGCTAGTGTTACTCTTCAGAAAAACCTCTGAGTGAGTTACTTGTTAACTCCTCAGAATGTATTGAGTCAAAGTGCTTAACTCCTCTGCTATACGGAAGTATTGACTTGAAGATTCGCCGAGCATGCTCAAATGATTATCTCCTCTGTTATACGTCGGTATAGACCAAGAGCTCTAATCAGTTGAGTTTCCCAAATAGTAAGTCGCAATGTGTTCAAAAGAATCATTGTTGACAAGCTCCACTCCCTAAAATGCAAAATGCAGAATGTCAAAGTGGCTCATGAATTGATCAATATTCAAGATTTGATCCAAGAAACTCAAGCAAAGTCAATCATATTACTCAAATAAACCATGATGATAGAACTTGTTCTTTTTACCTAGATATCTGTGGGGACCGAGTTGCCTGAGCTTCTTCAATCAAACCAAAACATGATAAATGAAGCTGCTGATCTCTTGTTGAAAGGTCTAAGGCATGGGTTTAAATGGACAAACATATCTGCAATCCCGACAATCTATGATTCTCCTGATTCTGCTCGAAAAAAAACATCAAGAAAATTATATATATATCCTTCTTTTGTTTAATTTTTAGCCTTCTTTCTTTTTATTTTCTATGTTCTTTTTTAATTTAAATCTTTATTTTTTGGAGCGCTGAATTCGTGGGGCGTTTTCATGGATTCGTAAAGGAAATCAAAATTACCAAAAACAAAAAATATTTTAATTTTTCTTTAATTTTTTCAATCTAGTGAACCAACAGCGAATCTACAGGTTCGCCCGGACCTGGTTTAAGTCTTTTAGACTTTCTTCCGACCTAATCTTCCGAGCAACCCTGAGATTTGCCTCGTTGTCTATCAGCGAACCATGGGCTTTATATATATGTTTTCTGTGAATCCATTTAACACATTCGCTTGCACTGTAACCGGTTTGTTTCAAACTGTTCAAGTTCGAATCTCGCTTAAGGCTTTTCATTACAAATTGAATCGTTTTAATTTCTCCAGGTATGTAAACGCAAGTGCATTTGAGGTTGCGATTAGAAGGGCTGTAGAAGATAACTTCACGGAATTTGGGTACCAAAAGCCGATAAGGAAGAGCTCAAAGAAAGATAAGCACTGGGTGTCGTGGAAGGGAAAGGTAGTGCTGAAGTTGGCTGCTCTAAAGATTATGAATAGAGTGAGAGTTCTAGATACTCAGCCACAAATATTGCAAGAGTTTGTGAAGGGGTTTTACGATAACAACACTGGTGAAGCGATAATCAGGTTAAAGGGTGAAGATCGTCCAGAAATCAGATTGTTTGACCCAATGGAGATCTTCTCCTTTTGTGACGAGGATTTGAAGATTTTATGTGAGAATGATATAAAGCACGGGGCAGGAGATGATACGAGGATTGAAGCAAACTTATTTGTGAAAGTTGCAAACAAAGCCCGAGGTGTACGTACTGAATTAAAGAAGGTGAATGAAAGGTTGAGGATGACGGATGAACAGAGAATAAATTGATTGAGAAAAGGTTTGAGAAACCGACTGTGGTTGAATTGGATGTGATCGGTGAGGAACTGACTGAAGAAGTACAAGCGGCGACTACTGTTGTTGATGTGCCTGATACTCATGTCGCCGTATCAGAATTTGTTGAGTCATTTTTGGTGTTTAGTGAAGATGACGAGGCAGGATCAGAAGACGTGACTAATCCTTTGGCCGGTATCAAATCAAGTGCAGGAGCTTTCATTGAACATTTCTGAAGCCGAAAAAGACGGAGCTGAATCAGAAGACTTCCCCAGATGAAGTCTAACCTAGGGGGAGTATTGATAGTCATGTATAGGTTGGACTTACCGGCATGTCGGTGTTACTTTTTTATGTTATGTATTTTGTTGTTTTTGTTCTAGCGAACCTACGGGCGAATCTATAGATTCGCCCGGAATTCTAGATTAGTGTAGTCACATAGATTAGTTTTGTCGTCGGGCGAATCTGTTTATGTCCGGCGAAGCTAATAGTTTTGCTTGATAGATTCGCTGTCAGCGAATCTATCAGCGAATCTAAAGCTACACTATATATTGTAATGTTTTCTCATTGCAATACAACTTTTGCATAATTCTATCAAACCCTAAATTGTGTGTGTGACGGCTGGAGGTGCTAGGAGCATAATTTCACTATCATTGTAGCTTGATTACCTCTGATTATCTTGTTTTGATCTTGTTATTGTTATTGGGTTATTTTGGACTATTCAATTGGTTAAATCTAAATGTGTTTGTTGTCTTACTAATCATTATAGCACTGACATCTCGATCAAGATGGACCAACAATATGGGAGATATTAAAGATTAACTACTTATAGTTTTTCAAATTTTGCTATTTCAGGATCCCCGTTTTGTTTGATGTTGAAGAGACGTTGAAGGAGGTCAGAAGTATTGTGTTTGGGATATGTTAGATAGGCTCAGCCCGAAAAACAAAGTAAACAGTGATTGTGCAGCCAAACATAACGTTCAAGAACTCGGCAATAAGGATTATCCCCTTGACATGATTGGATTGCACAAATATACGGGTTCTGTCAAAAATGGGTTGAGAGCGTCAAATCTTTGCATTGATTTCCCTAAAAATCCCAAATCACCCTCACCCTAGCCCTGGATCGAGTTTCTAGTTAGCAAAAACAAAATAAAAAGCTGCTAGTGTTACTCTTCAGAAAAACCTCCGAGTGAGTTACTTGTTAACTCCTCAGAATGTATTGAGTCAAAGTGCTTAACTCCTCTGCTATACGGAAGTTTTGACCTGGAGTTGGTGGATCTTCTCTACTATACGGAAGTATTGACCTGAAGATTCGCCGAGCATGCTCAAATGATTATCTCCTCTGTTATACGTCGGTATAGACCTGGAGCTCTAATCAGTTGAGTTTCCCAAATAATAAGTCGCAATGTGTTCAAAAGAATCATTGTTGACAAGCTCCACTCCCTAAAATGCAAAATGCAGAATGTCAAAGTGGCTCATGAATTGATCAATATTCAAGATTTGATCCAAGAAACTCAAGCAAAGTCAATCATATTACTCAAATAAACCCTAATGATAGAGTTGCCTGTGGGGACCGAGTTGCCTGAGCTTCTTCAATCAAACCAAAACATGATAAATGAAGCTATTGATCTCTTGTTGTAAGGTCTAAGGCATGGGTTTAAATGGACAAACATATCTGCAATCCCGACAATCTATGATTCTCCAAATCCTGCTCGAAAAAAAAATCAAGAAAATTATATAAATATCCTTCTTTTGTTTAATTTTTAGCCTTCTTTCTTTTTATTTTCTATGTTCTTTTTTAATTTAAATCTTTATTTTTTGGAGCGTTGAATTCGTGGGGCGTTTTCATGGATTCGTAAAGGAAATCAAAATTACCAAAAACAAAAAAATATTTTAATATTTCTTTAATTTCTTCAAGCCAGTGAACCAACAACGAATCTACAGGTTCGCCCGGACCTGGTTTAAGTCTTTTAGACTTTCTTCTGACCTAATCTTCCGAGCGACCCTGAGATTTGCCTCGTTGTCTATCAACAAACCAAGGGCTTTATATATATGTTTTCTGCGAATCCATTTAACACATTCGCTTGCACTGTAACCGGTTTGTTTCAAAATGTTCAAGTTCGAATCTCGCTTAAGGCTTTTCATTACAAATTGGATCGTTTTACTTTCTCCAGGTATGTAAACGCAAGTGCATTTGAGGTTGTGTAACACCCCGATTTTTATGGTAGGACTTATTTACATGTCTATGCTTATATGAATGTGCATTTAAATGATTATGATTAAAATGATGCGTGACGTTTACGAAATACGATATGCTAATGATGTAATTATGAGCCGTTAAGGGTGAAAGAATGAATTAGGCCCAAAATGGTAAGTGGATTAGTTAAGCAATTTACCAAAAATAGCCTAAACACCTAATTAAAGCCCAAGCCCACCTAAAAACCCTACCCAATATGGAAAACCCTATTATTTAAACCACCATCTTCCAGCCACCATCACACTTCACCATCTTCACCACACACACTCAAAACCCTAATCTCCATTTTTGAAAGAAAAGGCAAGAAAGAAGAAAAATCTAGATTTTTGGTAAATCAAAGTGTTAATCTGAAGAAAAAGGTGTTAAACCACTGGTAATCAAGGTAATAATCATTCCCTAAAACATGTTTTCATAACACAAAACGAATCTGGCCATTAATGGAGTTTTTAAGTTTTCAAAAAAGTTTCAAGAAAAATCAATAAAGGTTGCATTTTTATGTTTAAAATCATGGAAAAAGCTTAGATTTGGTCATATAAATGATAAAACAAGGTTTTGGATGTAAAAGGTTTGAGATTTTGGCGAAAAATGAAGATTTTGGGCAAAAACCGAGCTGAAACCCCGTTTTGCGAAACTGCTGTTCATCTTGCGACACTGTAGTGTCACTTGGGTGACACTGTAGTGTCACCTATGCGACACTATAGTGTCTCATGTGTCTGAAATCTGAAGTGGTGTGTCTGAGTGTGCATAAGTCCCAACGAAAGTTGGGCATGAGCCATGCGAGACTGCATGAGACACTAGCTGCGACACTAGCTGCGACACTAGCTGTGACACTAGAGAAAAATAACGATTTTCCATAATTACTTAAATGCAGATCGTGCACAATTACCACTACCATAACCTTGTCCAAACAAGCAAGATCAGCTAAGAATAAGGTGAGTTCAAGACCTCACTTCCGTTTCAAACACATTTTTGAGGCTAACATGCATACCGAGATGTTTCCTTGACTGTTGGACTTTATTATGTGATGTATGATGATAATGTAAGAACAAGTAATTAAGTACTTGTATGTATATATATATATATATAAATATATAATTATATAAACGAATGTATGCCTTAACAGAAGTCAAGCATCCTACTGGGGATCATATAAAACCAGTCAAGCATCCTACTGGGATCATATAAAACCAGTCAAGCATCCTACTGGGGATCATATAAAACCAGTCTAGCATCCTACTGGGGATCATATAAAACCAGTCAAGCATCCTACTGGGGATCATATAAAACCAGTCAAGCATCCTACTAGGGATCATATAAAACCAGTCAAGAATCCTACTGGGGATCATATAAAACCAGTTAAGACTGCAGAATGGGTCTCTTATAACCAAAGAGGATACGATGATGACTTACTAACAAATAAAGATATTATGATTGTGTGTCATACGAATGTGACGTACGGTATGATGATGCAATTTACGTGTATTACATGAATGATAATGGAATGTTTCTAATGATGTTATAAAACTAGAACTCACTCAGCGTAGCTGAATTTTGTATGCATGTTAGATTGATGTGCAGGTTTGATGATTAAAGGAGCTGCTTGGCGAGAGCTAGGGGTTTACTGAAGACTGGCATTGAAGAAAATTCATTTAAGATTACTTATGTTTTGTAAAGTTTGAATGATGCATTAAGACAATTATGACGATGTAATGATACTTTTAAACAAGTATTCCGCTGCATTTATGATTTTATTTAAACTATGGTTGTTTTATGCTTATGAATGCCAACTGTGGTGCTTGTCGAAAGGCGGGCGTTACAAGTTGGTATTAGAGCCAAAGTTTAAGAGAAAATGGGTAAAATGTTTTCAAAAGAAAAACCTAATACTTAAACTGAATATGGGACCGAAGTAAGAATGCCAGTCTGCTAGCTCCATGCCAAGAGGTAAAGAATAAACAGCAACGACCTGTATATGACATGTTTATACAACTGAAAATGAAAGAAGTCATTTATCTTATATTGATGTAAATAGTAATGATGATGTAACGTGACGATGAACTATGCTTGTAGGCAATAGGACAGTAATTGAGATGCCTGTAGAAATTTAGTGTGTTACGAATAGGTATTAGGAATGTAGAGGAATAGGTCTAGTGCCTATACATGTGACGTGCTCTATACGTGCTCTTGTATGCTTTATGTGAACTAGACTAGGTTCGAATACTGACGAGACTCAGGAGGGTATGTTTAGAACGTGAGCAGTAAAGTATGTAGTTAATTACAGCTGGCCACTGTTATTAGAAACTTACAGTACTTATCACGTCCTGAATTGCTCTGACTGACGAACGTGAGTGTTTGAATCTTATAGGAAGTAAGAAATGGCACCCAAGAGAGTAACTAGAAGCTCTGCCAAGGCTGCTAATGCTAGGCAACCAATGCCCCTAAAGGGAAGCGTGGAAGAAAGCCCACAAGGAAGAATGTTGAGATCGATCCCAAAATCGAAGCGGAAGTTACACCGGCCTCCGAGCTTGGACAGAATTTGAAGGACGCCATTGCACACGAAGTGCACAAGGTCCTGACTAACGTTATGCCTACATATCTGAAGGAAATGATGAAAGAAATGAAGAAGGCTGAAAAGAGTAAACCCGCTAAGAAAGTTGTTGAGGGCGATGAAGGTAGGAAGTATGATAATAAACGGGTCAAGGTTGAAGCAAAGCAGGCAATGGTGCGTAATCAGAATGCGAGCGACAACTGTTCGAAGTGTGGCAAACCCCACTCCGGGGAATGCAAATGGGGGACATGGGTTTGTTATAAGTGTGGAAAGCTGGGCCATCGTGCCTTAGAATGTAGAGGGATCGTAAAATGTGATAAGTGTGGGAAGTCGAGTCATGTGGCCAAGGATTGCTGGGCAGGAAAGGGAGGTGACAGGCCGGAGACTACTGCTAGGGCTTTCACCATGACAAGGAAGGAGGCAAGGAAAGAACCGGAAGTCGTTCCAGGTACGTTTTTCGTCAATAACATATGTGCATCTGTGTTATTTGATTCTGGGGCTAGTAAGAGTTTTGTATCTGCATTGTTTTATACGGCCTTAAAAGTTCACTCTAGAAAAGTAGAACGGTCTTTTGAGGTAGAAACAGCCGTGGGTAAATTCATTAGAGTCTATCAAATGATAGAAGGTTGCACCATTACTCTTCTAGGGTGTAGTTTCCCTACAGATTTATGCATTATGACCTTGGGTAGTTTCGACATGATATTGGGGATTGATTGGTTGTCCAAGTTTGATGCCAACATAGGTTGTCGTGAGAGAGTGGTTCGTTTGAAAGCTCCCGATGGAAGTCCCGTAACTGTATATGGTGACCAAGAAAGTAAGATTCCACAAGTGATCTCAATGATGAAAGCAAGCCGGCTAATTCAACAAGGCTGCAACTCGTTTCTAGCATATGTTAAAGATGTAGATGAAGGACTGAGGCAGTTGTCAGATGTACCGATAGTTTGCATTTTCCCTGATGTATTTCCCAAGGATTTGCCAGGAACACCGCCTGACAGAGAGATTGAATTCCAAATTGACCTAGTGCCGGGAGCACAGCCGGTGGCGAAAGCACCGTATCGTTTAGCCCCAAGTGAAATGAAGGAATTGATAAAGCAACTAAAGGAGTTGCTAGATAAGGGTTTCATCCGACCAAGCACTTCTCCCTGGGGAGCACCAGTGTTGTTTGTTAAAAAGAAAGATGGAAGTATGAGAATGTGTATTGACTATAGGGAATTGAACAAGTTGACCGTGAAGAATCGTTACCCTTTGCCAAGAATAGATGACTTATTTGACCAATTACAGGGTGCGAGCTGGTTTTCAAAGATAGATCTTCGTTCCGGTTATCATCAACTCAAGATTAGAGAGCAAGACATCCCAAGAACAGCGTTCCGCACGAGATATGGGCATTATGAGTTCTTGGTCATGTCCTTCGGACTGACTAACGCGCTAGCCGCGTTTATGGATTTGATGAATCGCGTGTGTAGACCAATGTTGGATAGGTCTGTGATCGTATTTATCGACGACATCTTAATTTACTCTAAGAACGAAGGCGATCATGCGTGCCACTTGAAAGAAGTATTGGAGATGCTACATAAGGAGAAATTGTATGCCAAATTCTCAAAATGTGCCTTTTGGTTATGAGAAGTTCAGTTTTTGGGTCATGTCATAAACAGCGAGGGAATCATGGTCGACCCATCAAAGATCGAGGCAGTTATGAAGTGGGAAATTCCTAGGACGCCATCCGAAATCCGTAGTTTCTTGGGTTTGGCGGGTTACTATAGAAGATTCATCCAAGATTTCTCAAGGATAGCATCCCCGCTAACGAAGTTGACAAGAAAGAAGGTAGTATTTGATTTGGGAAAAGATCAACAAGAAGCGTTTAATAAGTTGAGAAAGAGGTTAACCGAAGCCCCTGTACTAACATTACCCAAAGGGAATGATGATCTTGTGGTTTATTCCGATGCATCACGACAAGGTTTAGGATGCATGCTTATGCAGCGAGGAAAAGTAATTGTAACATCCCAGCCCGTCGCACCATGATATTGTCCGCCTTGGCAGCCGGAACGCCCTCAGGCGCCGCCCTTCACGGTTTTAAAACGCGTCATGGTAGGGGAGGTTACCACACTCTTATAAAGCAGTGCTTAGTTCTCCTCCCCACCGATGTGGGATCTTACAATCCACCCCCCTTAGAGGACCAGCGTCCTCGCTGGCACATCGGCCGACGATTGGCTCTGATACCATTTGTAACATCCCAGCCCGTCGCACCATGATATTGTCCGCTTTGGCAGTCGGAACGCCCTCAGGCGCCGCCCCTCACGGTTTTAAAACGCGTCATGGTAGGGGAGGTTACCACACTCTTATAAAGCAGTGCTTAGTTCTCCTCCCCACCGATGTGGGATCTTACAGTAATTGCCTACGCATCGAGGCAGTTGAAAGAGAATGAGGTGAACTACCCGACTCATGATCTTGAACTCGCGGCAGTTGTTTTCGCTTTAAAAATATGGAGACATTACTTGTATGGGAAGAAATGTACAATGTACACCGATCATAAGAGTCTAAAGTATTTCTTTGAACAGAAGGATTTAAATATGAGGCAGAGAAGGTGGTTGGAGTTGATCAAGGATTACGATTGTGAAATCCATTACCATCCAGGAAAGGCTAACGTGGAGGCCGATGCTTTGAGTAGGAAGGAGAAACATGAACCGATTCGGGTTAAAGCTTGCCAGTTGATTATTACACCCGGGGTTATGGAAGAGATTAGAAGGGCTGAAGTAGAGGCCCTAAAAGGAGATCAGATTAAGGCAGAAAGAATGGTTGGGAAAGAGATAGAATTGACCGAAAACACTTATGGTGTGAAGACGATATACGGTAAATTATGGGTACCCCGATTCGGGGAGTTACGGAAAGGTATACTTGATGAAGCGCATAAGTCCCGATACTCGATCCATCCAGGAGGAACAAAGATGTCCCAAGATTTGAAGAGCGATTACTAGTGGCCTGGTATGAAGAGGGAGGTTGAAGCGTATGTGAGTAAGTGCCTGACTTGCCTTCATGTCAAGGCAGAACATCAAAAACCATATGGTAAGATTCAGCCACTAGAGATACCAGAGTGGAAGTGGGAGCACATCACCATGGATTTTATTACAAGTTACCACGAACTCCTAAGGGGTATGATGCTATATGGGTGGTCGTAGACAGATTGACGAAAAGTGCTCACTTCCTACCAATCAAGGAAGCGATAAGTTCAGAAAAATTAGCTGAGATATTTATCAAGGAGGTTGTGACAAGGCATGGAATGCCGGTATCCATTGTGTCTGACAGGGACACCCGGTTTACATCAAGGTTCTGGAAGAAATTTCATGAGGAGATGGGAACTAGGCTCCATATTAGTTCAGCTTACCACCCACAGACTGACAGACAGTCTGAAAGAACGATCCAGACCCTGGAAGACATGCTTAGAGCCTGCGTGCTCGAATTTGGTGGTAGTTGGGACAGTCATCTGCATTTGGCGGAATTCTCCTACAATAACAGTTATCACGCTAGTATAAAAATGTCGCCATATGAACTGTTATATGGGAGGAGGTGTAGGACCCCCATCTGTTGGGGCGAGATTGGCCAGAGAGAACTCGGAAGCTTGGAAATAGTCAAGGCCACAACTGAGAAGTTGGAAAGGATTAAAGAGGGTATGAAAGCGGCTAAAGACAGGCAAAAGTCTTGTGCTGACAAAAGAAGGAAGGACATTGTGTTCCAAGTGGGGGATAAGGTCATGCTGAAAGTGCACCCTGGAAGGGGATAATACGATTCAGGAAAAGAGGAAAGTTAAGCCCTAGGTATATCGGGCCATTTAGAATTTTTGCTCGCGTGGGAGATGTTGCTTATCGGTTAGATCTTCCTGAAGAGTTGAGTTGGATTCACCCCACCTTTCATGTGTCGCATTTGCGTAAATATTTAGTTGATGAAAGTATGGCAGTGCCGTATGACGATCTGGAAATTGATCAACGGCTGAACTATGTAGAACAGCCCATAGCCATATTAGATGAAAAAGAAAAACGATTACGAAATAAGACTGTGAAGCAGGTGAAAGTTCAATGGAGACATAGGAAAGGTTCTGATGTTACGTGGGAGTTAGAGAGCGAAATGAGAAAGAGTTACCCCGCGTTGTTTTCATGATTAGAAGGTTTCGGGGACGAAACCTATATAAGGAGGGGAGACTTGTAACACCCCGATTTTTATGGTAGGACTTATTTACATGTCTGTGCTTATATGAATGTGCATTTAAATGATTATGATTAAAATGATGCGTGACGTTTACGAAATAAGATATGCTAATGATGTAATTATGAGCCGTTAAGGGTGAAAGAATGAATTAGGCCCAAAATGGTAAGTGGATTAGTTAAGCAATTTACCAAAAATACCCTAAACACCTAATTAAAGCCCAAGCCCACCTAAAAACCCTACCCAAGATGGAAAACCCTACTATTTAAACCACCATCTTCCAGCCACCATCACACTTCACCATCTTCACCACACACACTCAAAACCCTAATCTTCATTTTTCAAAGAAAAGGCAAGAAAGAAGAAAAATCTAGATTTTTGGTAAATCCAAGTGTTAATCTGAAGAAAAAGGTGTTAACCCACTGGTAATCAAGGTAAGAATCATCCCCTAAAACATGTTTTCATAACACAAAACGAATCTGGCCATTAATGGAGTTTTTAAGTTTTTAAAAAAGTTTCAAGAAAAATCAATAAAGGTTGCATTTTTATGTTTAAAATCATGGAAAAAGCTTAGATTTGGTCATATAAATGATAAAACAAGGTTTTGGATGTAAAAGGTTTGAGATTTGGGCGAAAAATGAAGATTTTTGGCAAAAACCGAGCTGAAACCCCGTTTTGTGAAACTGCTGTTCATCTTCCGACACTGTAGTGTCACCTGGGTGACACTGTAGTGTCACCTATGTGACACTATAGTGTCTCATGTGTCTGAAATCTGAAGTGGTGTGTCTGAGTGTGCATAAGTCCCAACGAAAGTTGGGCATGAGCCATGCGAGACTGCATGAGACACTAGCTGCGACACTAGCTTCGACACTAGCTGTGACACTAGAGAAAAATAACGATTTTCCGTAATAACTTAAATGCAGATCGTGCACAATTACCACTACCATAACCTTGTCCAAACAAGCAAGATCACCTAAGAATCAGGTGAGTTCTAGACCTCACTTCCGTTTCAAACACATTATTATGTGATGTATGATGATAATGTAAGAACAAGTAATTAAATACTTGTATGTATATATATATATATATATAAATATATACACTACTAGAAAAAAGACCTTTAATGACACGCATTGCGTGTCATTGTAGGGTATATATGACGCACAAAAGTGTGTCAAGGAAGCCCATGTCATAAAATAAAGTTGACATTCATTTGTGTGTCATAGTTTTATGACACATATTCATGACACCCTTATATGACATGCTTTTATAACACATTTATGACATACCTTTACGACACATATCTACGCGTGTCATGGATTTAATTGTTTAAATTTTTTTATTGATTTACTAATTTGCCCTAAAAAAATAATAATTATAATAATATAGCAAAAAATCTCATTTCTAAAAAAAGAAATATATTAAAAAAAACATTTCATTTAATTATTGTAAGCTAAATGTACTACAAATTAACAAAAACATTGTTTGTCGATATATATATTCTTGAACACCTAAAATACCGTTTTTCACCTAAAAATAAAAGTTGCCAAAAACTCGACCAATTTTGCAAATTTCATCAATATCTACATCCATGTATTCGTCTTTGCCTCCCAACCTGAGAAAATAATAAAGAAAGAAAATCTTAAAACAAATACATCAATTTTCTAGACTAGTTAGTTTGATTAGTAAAGTTTGACCCAAATCAACCAATTTTCATGTTAATGTAGTGAACAAAAAAATGCACAAAAGAAATTAAGGCACTGATATAAACTTATAACACATAATAATCATGTATATGAACTAGAAATTGGGCCATAGCTATGGTTTTCCTATTATTAAACCATAGCAGTTGCAACCAACAACATTAGTTAATATATATATATATATATACACACAATAAAAAGAGCATACCTTAGCTCCCTTAATTTTTTACTGCCTCAACTCGGACCATATCTTCTGCAACTCTAATCTTCCACCTACAAAAGACACCATATCCTTCAAAGAACATACATACAATTGTAATGTAGCCATTTAAAGCTTCACAGAGAATATATATATAAGCAAATTTTTGTATTATAATAGTACAAAACTGGCATACCTATTATTACCCCAGGGTAAGGCAGTCAACCAATCAAGATAGTTACATGTAACATTAAATTCACTTGAATTGGCTTCCAAGAGTTGCAATTTCTCGAACTCTTCTTCAATGACTTGCAAAACATGAGGTGAGATTTTCTCCTTGATTTGATCAATTTTATCCCTAAATTTAACTGCAGCAAAGAAAAAAATGATCATCAAGTTATAAACGAGAACAGTGTTTACCAAGTAATAAATCTAATATTTACTTGCATTCACATAATCACATCATATAAACGGAAAGAGTGAAGTTACCCGTGAGTGTTGTATAGGTTGTTTATTATGTTAGTGGGTTTGCATTTCGCTTTGCAGAAACCCCTTCTTTCCCTGCAGGATGTAGAAACCCGGTTGACCCGTTCACCACAATCTCTGCGGTACCTCCTGCTGACGTTCCCTGCAATTTAACAAGCATAAAGGTAAATTTGGGAATCAATCATAGAGCCAGCAACATAAGGCAGATGTTTAACATAATCTTATTTGAAATAATGGCCACGCATTTCATGAATCCACCATAAAACCTTTGGCAGTACTCATGGGACATTTTTGTTTAAAACAGCATCAAGCCATTTTCCAGCAACAACAGTGTTTAAAATGACCAAATCAGCTTTTAAAGCTGTGTTTATAGCTTCTTGACCTTTAGCAGAGAAAACCTATAATTTACTCGAAATTATTAGGAGCCAAGCGAGAAACGTACAGTTGCATTTAGGTAAATACCATCAGACAATATCACAGATGTTATACTTATAACCATGTCAAAATGAAGATTTACCTGCACTCCACGGTCCAACATCTTGTTTTCCAAATTGTATATAACTTCATCTGTTCCAGATGGTTTTTGGTTTGTTACCCAGCAAATTTTAGCACCAACACCACGTAACAAAAATGCTAGTTCCATCAAAAGCAGTGGACCACCTAGTGAATCAAAATCAAGCGATCATTCATGGTACTGATTATTAATTTTTGTCCATAACCATATTCTTTAAGTTGAAAGTCAACGGGTCACTAACAAAGTAACAACATTTCCCCCTTATATTTCAATATGATAGAGAAGGATCCACTCACATGTGCATCAAATTAAATTATGACTATTATTATGTGAATGAGGGAACATATGATATTGACAGTGTAAATCGTTTCAACATACAACAGAGCAATTCAAGTCCCAAAACCTATAAATAGCAACTATTGTTCCAACTTCTTATTAAAGTCAAACATTCTTAACAAACCATAACTGTAAACGATGTTTATACATAAAAGCACCAAAATGAGCTACTGTTTCATTACTCTTCATACTTCAACTATGATCTATGTAATATATCTTTAAATTCACTAAAACCAAAAAATAACTGAGCTCATTCACACATCCATCAACGAGAATTAATCAACCAAATGCAATACTGAACCGTATTTAGATCTTGTAACAAGTTTAACATAAGCATAATCGTAAGTGTAAATTTCAAATTGAGAGAAATTAAGATCTGAAATTACCAGAAAGTGATAGCTCATGCGATACAAGAAGAACAAGTTTACTCTTCATGAAACTGAGCGGACTCGTAACTCAAGTTTAAATCTTCAAGTGCTTTCTTTCAAAGAAAGACAACAAAGCTGCAAAGCGAAATGCAAACCCACTAACATAATAAACAACCTATATAAAAGTCTACATGTTTACCCAAAATAACAAGTTGGCCAATTGCAGCTAGAAGATACACATCTCCAGCAATCAGCATGCAACTCTTTCCCTGTAGTTTGAAATATATATGCAAGATGTCACTATCTTTTAGAGCTTTTTGTGTCATTTGATAAATTGATAAAGTACATGTTGCATACATTTAGTCTATTTAAGACTTGATATGATCAAAATGACCCAAACACATAATAAGAAAAAATTAAATCAGTCAAATAACATGTTTTTACTTACCCAATTTGCTCCTGCCCCTCAAGATCGATCAAATCCTCGTCCCTAGTATGCATTCATACAAACACCTTAGTGTTAAAATTACAAATGGCAAATGTGAATGGCACGCTTCAAACTTGAACACTTAGTGTCACTACTTCACATATAGGAAGTTATCTAACTAATTTCTTCCACTTTTCATGATATGCAATCAACATTGTTTGATATACATGAACATGTAGGTAAAAAATTTCTTAGTTTAAGCAAATAAAAGTATAAAACACTCAATCTAAAACTTATAGTGAAATAACACATCCAAGGTTAAGAATAGACAACATGTATACTAGCAACATGACAAGAATAGATACAATACTCATCACTCAATTATCATGTCTCACACATGCACAAGGTCCCGTAATAATTCTGCATCTACATAAATCAAGCTCAACTAATGCTCATTGCAAATCACTAAGCCTCCTAACCAAATCTTCTCGATAGAACAACACAAGGTATAAACATAATCTTATTCAGGTGCGATATCTATTTCAAAACAAATCGAATCCTGCTCTGAATCTGGTCATATACTAAAACATGTTATACATCTTTATCACAAATCAACCGGTTAAAATTTCATTAGCACAGTTCAAAAAAGAAACCTAATAGATCAAACAAAATATGCATTAAAAAGATATGGATCTAACAGAAACAATCATGATCAATGTTCAAATTCAGTAATCAACTCGGAAGATCTCAATTAATAAAACGAAAAAGGTAAAATTAAATATCCGCACAAAACTCATTTCAACTAACCTGGCTACCATTGTTGAGTTAGCTATTAGCTCTGCGACTCGATTTTTCTCATCCGCACCGCAGAAGGTTTGTTGTTGCAATTAGAGATCCAAATTGAAGGTTATATGAAATTGAGGCTTCTAATAGATAATATAGTTGGCGATTGTGGTGAACCGGTGGTCGGAAGTGGCGGTGGAAGTGTCCGCCGGTGTGGTGGTGGTGGAGGTTTGTGACGGTGGTATGGTTCGCCGGACTGGTGTTTGAGTTTGATTAGGGCTTGACATGGGAATAGATGTTAGACGTTATAATTTATAAAGGATCCGAGTTCTGTTGCGGGTCAAAAATAAGTCCGCGTGTTTTTTTTATTTTTGATGTTGAAAGGATGACACACAACAACCTCTGTCATGATTCCCTTTAAATTTTAACAAAAGACTGACATTTTTTTCTTGACAACCACTTTTACATGTCAAAAAACTAACGCGTGTCATCATTAGCGTGTCATTAAAGGTGTATTTTGTAGTAGTGATAATTATATAAACGAATGTATGCCTTAACAGAAGTCAAGCATCCTACTGGGGATCATATAAAACCAGTCAAGCATCCTACTGGGGATCATATAAAACCAGTCAACCATCCTACTGGGGATCATATAAAACCAGTCAAGCATCATATAAAACCAGTCAAGAATCCTACTTGGGATCATATAAAACCAGTTAAGACTGCAGAATGGGTCTCTTATGACCAAAGAGGATACGATGATGACTTACTAACAAATAAAGATATTATGATTGTGTGACATACGAATGTGACGTATGGTATGATGATGCAATTTACGTGTATTACATGAATGATAATGGAATGTTTCTAATGATGTTATAAAACTAGAACTCACTCAGCGTAGCTGACTTTTGTATGCATGTTAGATTGATGTGTAGGTTTGATGATTAAAGGAGCTGCTTGGCGAGAGCTAGGGGTTTACTGAAGACTGGCATTGAAGAAAATTCATTTAAGATTACTTATGTTTTGTAATGTTTGAATGATGCATTAAGACAATTATGACGATGTAATGATATTTTTAAACAAGTATTCCGCTGCATTTATGATTTTATTTAAACTATGGATGTTTTATGCTTATAAATGCCAAATGTGGTGCTTACCGAAAGGCGGGCGTTACAGGTTGCGATTAGAAGGGCTGTCGAAGATAAGTTCACGGAATTTGGGTACCAAAAGCCGATAAGGAAGAGCTCAAAGAAAGATAAGCACTGGGTGTCGTGGAAGGGAAAGGTAGTGCTGAAGTTGGCTGCTCCAAAGATTATGAATAGAGTGAGAGTTCCAGATACTCAGCCACAAAGATTGGAAGAGTTTGTGAAGTGGTTTTACGATAACAACACTGGTGAAGCGATAATCAGGTTAAAGGGTGAAGATCGTCCAAAAATCAGATTGTTTGACCAAATGGAGATCTTCTCCTTTTGTGACGAGGATTTGATTTTATGTGAGAATGATATAAAGCACGGGGCAGGAGATGATACGAGGATTGAAGCAAACTTATTTGTGAAAGTTGCAAACAAAGCCCGAGGTGTACGTACTGAATTAAAGAAGGTGAATGAAAGGTTGAGGATGACGGATGAACAGAGAATAAATCGATTGAGAAAAGGTTTGAGAAACCGACTGTGGTTGAATTGGATGTGATCGGTGAGGAACTGACTGAAGAAGTACAGGCGGCGACTACTATTGTTGATGTGCCTGATACTGATGTCGCCGTATCAGAATTTGTTAAGTCATTTTTGGTTTTTAGTGAAGATGACGAGGCAGGATCAGAAGACGCGACTAATCCTTTGGCCGGTATCAAATCAAGGGCAGGAGCTTTCATTGAACATTTCTGAAGCCGAAAAAGACGGAGCTGAAATAGAAGAATTCCCCAGGTGAGGTCCAACCTAGGGGGAGTATTGATAGCCATGTATAGGTTGGACTCACCGGCATGTCGGTGTTACTTTGTTATGTTATGTATTTTGTTGTTTTTGTTCTAGCGAACCTGTTTATGCGTAGTCACATAGATTAGTTTTGTCGTCGGGCAAATCTGTTTATGCCCGGCGAAGCTAATAGTTTTGCTTTATAGATTCGAAGTCAGCGAATCTATCAGCGAATCTAAAGCTACACTATATATTGTAATGTTTTCTCATTGCAATACAACTTTTGCATAATTCTATCAAACCCTAAATTGTGTGTGTGACGGCTGGAGGTGCTAGGAGCATATTTTCACTATCATTGTAGCTTGATTACCTCTGATTATCTTGTTTTGATCTTGTTATTGTTATTGGGTTGTTTTGGACTATTCAATTGGTTGAATCTAAGTGTGTTTGTTGTCATACTAATCATTATAGCACTGAAATCTCGATCAAGATGGACCAACAATCCTAATGCCTTAATCATAAGGATGAGGTTCACAACCCATTTCAACCATCAAACCAAGATTACAACCAACCCAGGTTACAAAAGTAGCAAGAAATACTAAACACGAATAAACCAACACACAATTAAACAACCAATAAGATAAGGAGAGAATACATGGACCTGATCATAAAAGCTCAAAAAGTGCATCAACAATTTTATGTGTCGGATGTGGGTAAGGTTACCCCATCACATCTTCATATATGCTTTAGTCATCCATGTGCTTCCCCACACTTAGGTGTTTGCATCTAATGATTGAAGCTGAAAAGAAAAACTAACAAAACGAAAAAAAATAATAATAATAAAAATTAAAAATTAAAAAAATCCTAAAACTCATTTTCGTATGAATCACGGTTACATTTAGCATATGCAACAAGCCTTTTAAACCCCTCGGTAGACCCGAGTGGACGAGTGAAGTCTCGTGAGGGTTTACAGGGAACATTCCCACAAAGTTCTTAAAATTAGAATAAAAAAAATAAATAAATAAAAATATGAAACTAAAAGTAAAACCACAAAACACCTTGGGTTGCCTCCCAAGTAGTGCTAAGATTAAAGTCCTCAGCCAGACTTGATACCTGGACTTCATTCATGGTGGTCGAGTAGGACGCTTGCCCCCTAATTTGTTTGAATATACTTGATTCCAACGATCATCTTCTAGGTCTTTAACATTTTTCCAGCTTGGGACAAACTTGTCTTCCTTGATCCATGAATTTACACCATCAGGTGGATCGATCACTTTGAACTCCCTTCTCACCTTTTCCTACCTTATTGTATCCCCTTTCTCTACCTCATCTTCTTGCATATTCTCAAGCTTAGACCTGCAAGACTCAAAACCATTCTAATTGGTGATGTCCATGTATACACGTGGCGTGTATTGAGGAGCACACCGGTTATTAGCCATTGTTGCATGAAAATCATTAAGAATATCATAAGTTATGGATTTGAAAATACATTAAAAGATAACTTACTATTTTCATAGGCCATGTCGATTATTCCATTCTGACAGTTGAATTGAGCTTGTGCTATTGCCAAAATGGTCGACCCAAAATTACCTTTTGTTGCTCGTTTATCCTTACCTATGCATAATCTAGCACCAAAAAATCCACCGGGTAGTCGAACTCTCCCAACTTAATAATCACATCTTTTACCATCCAACGAGGATGTTTTAGGGTTAAGTCAGCTAACATCACGGTGGTGTCAACTTCGTGTAAAGGGCCAAACTCATATTGATCATATAGCATGCCTGGCAAGATCCTCACACCCGCTCCATAATCAAAGAGCACCCTTTTTATCTTGAGTTTTCCAACTTTGATTTGAATGATAGGTGTTTCTGGGTCACTCTCTTCAGCTTCATCAACTCTCTCTGTTGTACATGCAACTACTTGTGCATGAGGGGTTAAACAAAGAGTCAGGAAGGATACTAACCTAATTTATGGTCACATTCCTCGTGTTCTTTGGATTTGAACTCTGATGTGATGGGTTGACTTGTGTATCACTAGGAAGTCTACTATTATTCTTCTTCATATCATTCATCTCTATTGCTAGTTGAGCAACTTGTGTTGTCAAATATTGAATTGTCTTGTCTCTTATTTCATCCTTTTGATTTCTTTGTTGTAGATCTTGTTTCATGGCTTTCTGATCTGCTTGTATAGCCTTCAGAATCTCCAATATTTCATTCCCACTAGTGGAGCTAGAGAATCCAGATGACCCCCCTTGATAGTTGTTCTGATGATAATTCTGAGAACGAGGTTGGTATTGTACGTTGTCCACTACTTTCGATGCTTCCCTGAAAATTAGGATTAGCTTGATTATTAGGATTACCATACCTGAAGTTCGGGTGGTTTCTAAGGCCTGGGTGGTAGATGTTGGAATTCATATCAAAGTTCCTAGCACTTCCTTGCAAATGGTTCACCTCTTCAAAGTTCTCATCATGAATCGAACATTGTTCAACTGAATGTCCTATTTCGTTGCAATTAGCACACAAGTTATATATTTGATTACTCTTTTGTGTCCAAGAACCCATTTGTGCCATTTGTTGCTCCAACTTGGTCAACCTCTCATTTTCAACCATGGTACTAGCAATGGACTTCACAACCGGATGCATTGCCTGTCACACCCTCAAATTCCACTAACAGAGTTTTACAGTTAGGAGTGTGACACACCAGGATCCGATCATTAGTTACACCAAACGACGTATATGATTTTGAAAAGTAACATATTGTATTAAGTAATAAAAACTAAAATAAAAGTTTACATTAAATGCGGAATCGTAAAGAGTAAATGAGAATCTTTTTGATAAAAGTGATTTATAATATTTGAATTAACAAATGAAATATAATAAATAATGTTGAGTTCTCTAATCAATGCGACCAATGAATGAATGCCCTATCCGTGAGTGTGATCTTGATAACCTGAGATAAACATGCTAAAGTGTGTCAACATAAAGTTAGTGAGTTCACAGGTTTATGAAACTAGAAAATAAGTTCAAAAAGCAATTCAGTAATTCCCTTAGTATATCAAGTAGTTAGCTAGGCTACTATGCATGCTAAACTAGTGTATGAAAGTGTTTACCACCGAAGCTGACATCAATGTAATGAAAATGAACGCCTCAAGCCAATGTCTCCCATAGACGGTAAATGATAGGACAATTAAACACTCGTTCGACCTCCAGTCGTGCTGGCGCGACCAGCCCGGATGGGGTTTGTCAGACCCAGTAGTACTACTCAAAATTTCCTCACTTTGCAAAATAATTAACAGTCCAAACGTAAGGCAAAAGTACTGACACTAGGTACGCATGTGATCATACTAAGAAGCAAGAATGTAAAAGAAGTAATTTACAACATGTTACCTCCCCCAAAAAGAGTAAGTAAAAGTAAAGTAAAAGGGGCCGTGAAACTCACCTTAAATTGCGCAGCTACTACCAACAACAAAAGTAGAAAATCCTAAGTCGATGAACGACCCGGTTAACTTCCAATTAGTTATATATAAATTACTCTAATAGAGTTCACTTTCGGTTTCATGTTTCCGGTTCGGTTTCATAACAATGCCTTAATATAATTAAGTTATGAAATAAAATGAGTTTTGACGTGAAAATACAACAAGTTTGGATTACTTGTTTCATAAAAAAAATCCATTTATAACAAAACCCACATATAATACACTATCTATATAAGTCATTATGCACATCATTCAACTAGTACTCCGTAATTCAATTTAACCATATGCATGCTCTACTATCACCTGAATCAACTTTATATTATTACCTACCCACCTTAGACACATATACACACACAACATATCTCACATCTACTTATATCCTTACCATCATATCCACACATTACTATTAATGATATATATCTTCATAATTCCTTGCATTATATAATGACTTTACCCACTGTCACACACAGCCTCATTCACACAAACGCATTATAAACATATACATACATTATATCATGCAATCTAGCTCTTTCACACTTATAATGCATAAATTTATATACCCATAGTTATAGATCTATACAATCACATACAACCTATCCTTTCATATATAAATGTTTAACTTCCAAATTCATACTCCCAACCATAATACATCACACACATGACTATATGTATTACCTGCAACTACGCACACATTTGAAATAATCCTATATGCATGCATGTATATATGTTTCCACACACATAACCATATCATATCAACTTGTAAATGGTTCTTGTATATGTAGAACTTCATACGAACACACACATATATATTCAGTGTTACACACATACAATTCAGACATATATATATATACACATTCATAGTAGCCGTTGTTTAACAAATTCGTACCAGTAACAAAACCAAAACCAATCTACAAGTTTTCGAGATATATTTAAACATACTTTATCTGATTTTTGAACCCAAACCGGAACCGGAACTAACCAAAACTATAACGCGAGTTATCGAAACTTACCAGAAAGCTTACGCGAACCTTCATTGGGGTTGATGGGGTTCGCCGGAGGTCTTCTGTGGTGGTAACAGTGTCCGATGGTTGTTTCGCTTGCTGTGACGGTGGCGCTAGACGGCGACAGTGAGTAGCAACAGAACGAAAGGCTTCGACGGTGCTTGCGGTTGTGGAGGCGCTGGAACAGAGGTTGTGAGAGGTGAAGGTGGTGATCGGAGTTTGATTAGTGTTGGCGGAAGTTGTGAACGGTGGGAGAGATGTTTAGGGTTATGGATGTAGGTGACGGGTTAGGGGTTGGGTAATATATATAAAACTTAATTTTTACAATTTGGTCCCTTGAGTTTGGGTTTTGTTTAACTTGCTTCCAAAGTTAAATAAATTAACTTTTAACTAGTTACAATTCAAGCCATGTACTATTAAGACGTATATATATTTTATGAAATTATCCCGTCTATTCTTCGATACGTATTCAAGTCATGTGTATTAGTTATTCCCAAATTACTAATGTTTAAACGTCACTCGTTGTGATCCGAAAATTGATCAAGTTACTATTTTTGTAATAATTATTTATTTCTTTGTTTGTTTAAATTAATATTTTTAATTAATTATAGTGGTAATGTACTAGATAAGATTTCAAGTTGTAAGAAACTAACGGAATTTTGTAAAGTTTGATTAACAACGTTAACCTGAAATTGCCAGGTGTCACATTGCCCTTCTACCAACTTGAGCTTGTCTTTTCGAATTCGTTGCCATCCTTTCCAAATACTCCCAGTCCATATCTTCATCATTAGTACCAAATGTGCCATTTGAGTAACTCCCACATCTCTAACCCATGACGAGGAGAATTCTTTATCATCATTTTGAAGCGTGTGAAAACTTCATGAAACATCTCACCCGGTGCTTGTGTAGAACCTCTCAGGTTTTTCCTTGCATCACTAGTTCTTTTATTAGTGTAGAACACATTTAGGAAGTGTTATTGCATGTCTTCCCATGTGGCAATTGAGGCAAATGGTAGAGATTGAAACCATTGTTGTGCCTTGTCCTCTAATGTGAACTAAAATAAAACCAATTTAACTTCATCTGGAGTAAACCCCTGGACCCCAATAGTGTTGCATCTTGCATCATATGCTCCAATATGTTTCTTCAGTTACTAATCCATGGTACTTTGGCAAATTCTGAATGGAGTGAGATCGAACCTCAAATGATCTCCCTTTATAAATTGGTAAAAAAATTTGTGAAGGATTTATTGCAAGGGCTAGTTTGAAATGACGTTCAATCCCCCGTACTGGACCCTGATCATGTCTTCTCGGTATTCCTTGTCGAATGTTCACTTGTGGACCCCTATTCAAAGGAGGTCCTCTTATTCTAGGCCCAATTGGTTGTTGTTGTTGTTGTTGTTGTGGAATTGGATCATTGTACCTCTGAGTTACTGGTTCAGGCTGTTGTTTTGTGTAGCTTACCCCTTCAAGTTCTCTTCTATAGCCACCATACCCCAAATCTGCATCATAACCTTTTTTATATGTCCCTCTTCCACCTTGATACTCAAACCTATTTCCCTTTAGTTCATCATACCTCTCATAGTAATCTTCATTATCTCTTGTATTTGTCTCATAATGAACAACTAAAGAATGAATTTGGGATTTTGATGGTAATTGGAATGATGGGTTCCAATTTGATGGTGATTGTTGGTGGTGTGTGTTATTGGATTGTGGTTGTTGTTGAGGTGGAAGGTCATCATCCAAAACCTTCACATAAGGTGATGAATGTGTGAAGATTGGGGTTGGTGGTGCTTAGCTGAATGTTTGAGCTGCAATGAAACTTGAGAATAACCCTAGGTTGGTTGACTGTGTACCTTGTTCTGATTTCCCTGATAATGGTTGCACAGATGATGATGGATCAACGAGTTTCTTTTCTATATTGAGATCTTCCTCCATTTTTATGTTCTGAGGACTACTAGGAATGCATGTTCGGTGTATGACTCTGTTGTGGCGAGCAATCTTCTCAATTTCAGGATCAAAAACCAATGGGGAAGTCTTTCCTGATCGTGTTTATGATGCATGCAATTTGAAGTTTCCTGCACAACACAAACAAAGAAAACCACGCGTAATACCGAAATTAACAAACAAAAGAACAAAAAGAAAAAATTAAATAAAAATTTTTTTGGTTTTTTTATTTTATTAAAACTATCATCTATATTAAACTAAACACTAAGCGCACAAATTCTCCGGCAACGGCGCCATTTTGATTGAGGTCGTTTGATCGGTCAAAAATAAAGTAAATAGAGTTCAAATTCACCCTTAATAGTAAGGATAAGTAGGGTGTGAAATCCACGAGGAACTTGTGGTCAATGTTTAACTTAACTATATTGATAATTGAATTTAAAGAAAACATATATACAATTGCATTAATGTAAACTTGAACTTTGGCTTGATATGATTATGAAAGAAATAACTTGTAAAAATGAATTAACTATTAATTAAAAAGGTAGTCATTCCTAGGATTCGGATTCAAAGACAATGTTAAGTTCTATTGTTTAAGTTTTGATCATGAAAATATGACTTCTATGTAATGATAAATCAATTGCCTAACAATTACCAATTACTAATCTTTATGATTATACAACGAAAATGTTGAAAACCAAAAACCAATCAATTAGTTTAGTAATAATCCAACAATATCTAAATCACAAAGTTCAACTTAGAACATCAAATAGAAAACAAACCTAACAAAAGAACCAAACATGTATCTTATAAGAATCCTTCACCCAGAAACAACTACAAGGGAATTAGCCACTCATGGTTGCAAGAATATCTTCTGATTTGATGTAGGATTGCATGATTGATAATAGAATGATGATAGAAAGGCATGGAATGGTAAAAGATGATCCCAACTCGTCCTTGGTGGCTAGGTATGAAGTTAGGGTTTGCAAATAAACTTAAAACCTTTAATAACCTTCAAAAATCCAAAACAAAAATATAACTCGACAAAAGTATGTAACTTACGTCCAAAAATACTAAAGCTTATGACCTCCTGGTGAAAAACGATCTAACCTTCTGCCTTACGTCCTTTAAACGTGCCAAAAATTCCAACACTCTAAAACGACGTAACTTACGTCATTATAGACGTAAGCTTATGGACCCCTTTAACTTAGATATTAGTTTTCTTATTATGTAGCTTCTCAAGAGCTTTCTTTTGACTGGTAATAGGTCCCGTAACTCCATTCCTAGCTCAAGGTATGATCACTTTACGAACACACTGCCGCGTAACATCTTCACAGTCTTCTTAGCTTCCGAATAACATAGTTTAAGCTCCAATGACCTACAAACCAAATATAGAACAAAGTAATCGTGTTCCATATGATAGTTAAGCTAAAACCATGAGTTTAGATACTTAAACGTGTAGAAAATACGAACACATCACGCCATTTCTTTCATAAGAAGTGTGCTATAAATCCTACTATGACACTCACCCTTTACTAATTTAAGTTCTAAAGCCTAAACTGTTGCCTTATGTTATTTATTGTAAGACCTTTCTATTTCTCCTAAGATGATGACTCACGAGATTCATGACAGCAAAAGTATTGCAAAAAAATCCGTAAAATTGATTATTGCTCACACCTAGTTCACCACCACCGTCGGCCAACATCACCGCTTATCCACCACCACCATCGTTCACCAGTCACCACTGCTGGCCACCACCACTCACCGGCCACCAGTTGACAGTTATATATTTTCAGTTTATGCAGACGATATCTAGTTTATAAAACAAACAGGATTATATTTCAGCTTGCAGATCTTCAACCACATCTTTAGTTGGAGACATAAGATCAGATGAAATCAGACTGTAGACATTTTTTGTCTGCAAAAACAAACAGCACCTTAGAGAAACCATCTTAGCCAATTGGGTTACCAAACATTTAGCATTTGACTCATCCTTGTTAAAAAAACCACAACTAATTTTTCTTATTGAAAAGCCAAAGTTAATTCCTATCATTTTCCATTTAAAGTGCACAACTTAAACAAAGACATTTTTTTTAAGTTTTCAATTTTATTGGATTTTTAAGACTCTATATGGACTTAAATTAAAACTAAAAACAAACAAAAGACTTAAACGACTATTTCTCATCCCCACACTTAAATTCTACATTGCCCAAAATGTAGAAATGGACAAACACTCTAAATAAAACAAAGCAGAAATAAAAGACTAAAAGGGCAAATTGGAAATGACTTAGCTGGTATTGTGAAATGCGTAAGCTCTATTATCTTTAGTACATTCCATAGCTTCGATCGTATAGCATTTTGGTCGCGATCGAGCTTGACACCGACACTCTCGAGTTGCATCATCAACTTTATAAATCAAAACTCACCCGAATGGAGATTGAATACGGGTGGTGATCATCCAAATCTGCAAAAACACAAATACCCGAGCATAAAATTGACTCCACACAAAAATAAAAACTCTCAAATAAATATAAATACAACAATAGATAAAAATGAAAAACATGCAAATAAGTATACAAACTCATATCTAATGTGAGGATTCTCTTCTGCTGTTTCTCGATCGCTTGAAATGCTTTCACCAACTTGATGAGTGACTCGGATTTCTGCACTTTTAACTTCTTTCTTGAATAATTTCTTCACAGACCAGTTTTTTAATTCAGAGAAACCCATTCGTTCAGGATCCTTGTGCCTTAGATCAATTTTTTGGACTTCATCCACTACTAAACTTTCATGAGCCGGTTCCCATTCTCCATGCTCGATCACAATCTCATTTGGATCAGTAGGAATAGCAGACTCAACAACTATACATTTCTCATATCTTCTATAACCTGCGGTATAGTTAGTCCATCCAGAAACACTCTGTTATATTTCGTCTTTGTCATGTACTCAAATTTTTCTTATATATCCACCAAGATTTTATCCACAGACTTTGAAGGTTCTGCTTGCACAGAAGTACATGCTTCTTCTTCATAGTCCACTACATCATCATACCAGTCATCATCATGCTCTAAAGCTCCTATTTGAACTGGTTTCTCCTTAATGTCCTTAGTTCGAGCTTTCTTTGCAGGTATGGATGATTTGGTAATCTCCGGGATAGCATCAAACTTATGTTTTCCCTCGGCTATACCAGATGCATGAGCAGATTCAGCTTCATCGGGAACAGGGATAGAGGACGGACCACTTTTAATAACATCAATAGTTGGTTGTACAAAGGTTTTCCTAGATCTAGTATATCTGATATTGATCCCCCTGTGAGTTTTAGACACTCCAATGTCACTTTCTTTCTCTTTCTCAGGCACAAACTCCTTATCAGACGAAGATGTACTAGACTTGTCATCTTCTATTTCCTTCTTGAAAATTTCATACTCCGCTTTCAAGTTATTATGCTCAGCTTCTAACTCATCATATTTTGCACTTAGAGTAATGTATTGGGTCACCAACATATCAAAATTTACTTTATTCCTTTTCTGAGATTCGCGATACTAGATCAAGCCTTTGTACTTCTCCTTTTGTGCTTTGATTCTATCCTTGTCATCTGATAACTTTGCAACCATCCTTCACAAATGATTGATGTGTGCTAATATATATTATTTAACTACTTATTAAACACCCTAAGTTTTAATATTTATAAACTAGGACTCTTTAAACTAAACTAAACACATAACCGGCAGTGTACCGATCGAGTGTAGGATAGCCTAAGTAAATCCGAGATCGAACCCACAGACTCTATATAACTACGTTTAACTAACTGGATATAACTTAATTAATTACACTATTTATTTTATTTTCTTGAAGGGGGGTTTACTAATAAACTAATTAAAATAAATATAACTAAATAAAAGACTGTGACACCCGTCAATTTTGGGTTAATGTCGTTAACTTAATTTAACCAAGTTTCATTAGTCTCTCTAATTTAAATAATAGTTACTACATAAGGGTGATTCGATGAATTATTAGAACACAATAAGTGATGTGTAATTGTTAGTGATTGGGAAATTAATAGTACACGTGACTTGAAAACGTTGTTGAAAAATAAACAGAGTGATATCGTAATTTATATACGTCGTAATAGTATGAGGTGCAAATCGTAATTAAATAAAAATTGTTTTAAATAAACTTTGGATACAAGAAATCAGAGTTCATAGTTGAAGGACCAATTTGTAAAGATTAAAAACTATAAAGCCAACCTACCCTTGCAAACCGTCACAACCCTCGTTAGCGTATTCTGCCGCTGCACCATCTCACCAGTCATCTTCTACGACGCTGCACTCACCTTCGGCAACCGCCGAGCACCTCCGCAACCTTCGACGAACACCCCCACACTCCCTTGGTTATCCTTGGTAAGTTTCGTTATCTCGTCTCATAGTTTCGTTTTCCTTATGATTTCGGTTTCGTTTTCCTATGTTGTTGTCCATTGTTGTTGTTAGCAATGGTGTCGAGGAGCAAATAAATCTCAGTCAGCTCGGTATCGAAACGCTTAAATAATAAGAAACTGGGTTCGCTACCCAACGATATAATTGTATTTTACATTATCGGCTGTTGTTGTAATTTTTACTTATCTAAACCTGTGAACTCACCAACCTAGTGTTGACATGTGAACTCATCAACGGATTAGGAGCATGCTTTGGTTGAGTCGTAGTTGCATCTAAACTCTTTTCATTTTTATTAACTTTGGTTTTTGGACGCGTGGTTTACGCATTGGATGTTTGGATTTTATTTATGCTTCCGCACTGAAACTTATTTTAAACTTGGATTTTTATAAATGTTGGTTTTTAAATTCATATAGAGGTCGTTCAATGTAACTAATGGCACTGAGATCCTGGCATGTCACGCCCTAAACAGTAGAACTCCGTTAGTGGAAATTGAGGGTGTGACAAAGACAGATTCAGAATTCAAATGACGAAATGTAAACTACCTAGACAAGAATCCTTGTTGACTAAATTATCACTCGATTGGTAATGCTAGTTATGGAACTGAGATATTAGTTTGTTCGCCTAAAAGAACCCTAAAATAGGACCCTCGACCCATTTCGAGAAGACACCTACGGGTTGCTAATAAGTTAATATAAAAACCAGTTTAACGATTAAGACTTTCTCACAGTTGTCTAACCTGATTATGACCAAGTATCTTTAAACGAATTCCTACCTCACAGCACAGAAATCAAAGAAAGTTCAAAACATTCATTTGACTCGATAAACAAGTTTAATAGATAACACTTAGACGGACTTCTCACGAAGAACTAAATCTAGCAAACCAACCAAACAAGACTTATCAATAGCCTATCACCTCACGGATATCTAGATTAGCTGCACATTTTCAGTTATTTAACTAATATTAATGTTCCTATGGTTTTAAGCATGCATTTACCATAACACTTATCATAACACACAGTCAATGATGTGAATTGAACCCTATTCTACGACATAGACAACACCAAAAACTTAATTGAAATAAATCCATAATAAAAAACTATCAGTCAACCTAAATCCAATATACATATAAGCATCAATTTAGTAAAGCATTAAACTTTTACTTAAACATAAAATAAATCCATAATAAAAAACATCACCAATTCAAGTTCAAACATTAACAAAGATTCATCATAAGTCTAGGCGGCTTTAAAAGCTTAGCCAAGCATGTTTAGAACAAGAACAAATACAAAGACAATATTAAAGTTGCAAAACATGGTAAAAAGAATCGAACACAAAGGATTACAGAAACCCGGAAGATGCAAGAAGCAATCCTTGAACCCACGTGCTTCCGACGCTTCGATTTCTTGTTCCTAGCCTCAAAAACACCCCAAACATGCTATTTTTCATCTCCCATTCGTAAGTGGAGGCTAGGGTTGAAGCTAGAGGAGTTTATATAATGAAACGGTCCCAAAACGCGTTAAAAATCCACTTCCACGCCACACGGTGAGAAAAGGGGGTTGGCCTCTTAGCTTCTTGACCCACTTTTTCTGATCTAGTTTTTAGTTTTCGCGCTCCGGTTTGCTTGTAACTCCGTTTCGCTCCCCGTGTATTCCTAAGTTCTTATTTTTTCGCGATCTTTTCAACCATTCACAAACATGGGGCCTACAAAACAATAAAATATCAGTAGTAAATAGAACTTAATGAAAACTGACATAAACGACTCAAAAACGTATATAAACTATACGCGGGATTATGTATAATTTACATTATATCAATGATAGAGCTCATCTTCATTCTTTTCTAGATCTATTATCTCATCCTTTTCAGATAATTTTTCAACGTTTCTCGAACATTCTCCTCCATCCATAGACTTTGGAGTTTAAATAACAGTCGCATCCATAAGGGAATATTCCTTGGGCTATTCAGTTTCAAGAGCTATCAGTTATGAGCATCAGCTTCATCATCCGACTGTGCCTCGGATTCTGCTTCAGTTATAACAACTTCTTGTGCGATGCCTACAACATCCACTTTTTCAATAATCACATCCTCATTATCAGCTGATACATGCTCTTCTATTTCTTCATCATTTCCATCATCATCATCACTATCATCACCATCTTCATTAACTAAGGCTTTCAATATTTTATTAAGATAAACAGTTAAAGTACAAATCCACAAACAAGAAATGAATCAGACAAACAATTGTGCGTTTAATTAAACACCCTAACACTAGCTAATCAAGTCTCCCCTCGTGTTCAATTTAGTTTAATGAAATCAATCATCTACAGGATCTCACACATAGAAATAATAAGTTAGCCCAATTAAATTATTGCCTGACAAGGCACAAACTAAACCATAAATATTTTCCTACCAGAATAACCAAAAGAACTTAGTTAAGTAAAGAGCTAGTGTCATATTAGGGTGAACACTGGATGGAGGATACTTACAGGTGTAGACTATTTTTATTATTTTTTTTAAACCAAGATCAACTCACCCACAGGGGTCTGCTCCTTCGTTAAACTTTATAAATTCTGGTTAACACCGTTAACTCTTCTTCGTTAAACTTTGTAAATTCTCGTCATGAATGACTCGCTCGCTCCGTTAGGGTTGGTTTTGTAATTAACTAAACAAATTAATGAACTTTAAAATCACACTTAAATAGCCTACCAATGTCTAAGGGCCAAAGGTGTATTTTAATCTATTATCCCTAAAGCCCTAGTCGCCCCCCTCCTGTATATCATCATCTTTGTCACATTACATTCGGCTCATTCGGGAAAAAAAACACACATTAACAACCAATTATCCCCCCACCTCGTCGCTGTTGTTGTCGGCGACCAAAACAGGAAACAATAAGTGTTGCGCTATCATCCTCAACCTCCACCTTCGATCGTCTCCTGTTTTTGTCCCCTGTCAAGAATGTGCGCTTAGTAGCAGCAACGACATCTCTCTCGGTCTCTCTTTCGGCAGCTCCGATCACCACCTTTGATCTCCCTCCGTGCCCCTCGTCCAGTTGCAGTCACCGGAAGATCGGAAACACCAGTCGCAGTTACGTGCTATTATTTCTTTCTACCTCCGGTCATCTTGTTCGTCGTTGTTCGGTGAGCCGTTATGTCCCACATCGATCTTAAGATTCTGAATGAAATGTTATGTGTGAATGTATGTGTACGTACGTAACTGGATAAATAGTGTTACAATGTAGATATATATATAGTATAACTATTGCGAGTGTATGTTCAGACATCTGTTGCGTGTATGGTGTTTTTATGTGGAGATCGTAATATATATGCATACATGTTTATTAGTTGACATATGTGTGTGCAATCATGTGGTAGGTGTGGTATGTATGTTTTATGTATGAATGAATGTGCATGAGCAGCAATTCAGAAAACTAATGGGTCTTACATATGCATGGTAATAACAACTGCAATATGTGTATATAAAACAAAAAAACAAGTAGCCAAGTGCGATATGTGTGTATGTTGTATTTGTTTGTATCTGTTATATGTATTTATAATTGCATGTATCTACAAGTGAGAATGATTTAATATGTGTATGGGATTAAAAACAGTATGCGTTAAACATAGGCATAATATGAGTTCGATTGAGCAAATCAGTTTGTATGTTAGTAAGGCATTAAATTATTATGTATGTGATGTTATGCAATAAACGACCTGTATATGTGTTGTGTAGGAATGTATTTGTTTGTATTAGTATAAATGGATATATATGTACAACGGGCTGGTGTATAAGGTATGTATGTTTATGTGTGTGATCATGTATCATGTATGTATATGGTTATTAGTATGTATATGTACAGCAAACTGCATGTATGTATAGAAAAGTAAGCGTAAGTATAAAATATAAAAGGAATACATGCAAGCTAACCAGGTCAATTTGTATAGAATTATGATCCTAGGAAATGGATGATGTTATGGATTAAGGTACTAATAATATGGGTCGGTTTGAAATAATAGTAAAAGGATTTTTGTTGCATGAGAAATTGTGATGTGTATCGTACGTGTAATCTTGCGTGTTGTGTTACTATTGTATGAAACCCAAATGAGTATTTGATATATATTACACTTATGCATATACATATATCTATAATACATTAATAAGGAGATTAGATGGACAATATGGTCATTTAACAATTTTCTTAATGTTGAAAAACGTACAACCCTTTAAAGCACTATGTACAGATTTTAAAGCATCAACATCTTGCAAACCCTAATTGCCTCTCATAATATATGTCCGCTTCTTCTTCCGCCTCTCAAAAGCATTACCAGACTTAAAGTTCAAAATCACTTCACTTGTTCTCACTTTGTTTTCTTCATATGCTAACAATAGCGATTTTGTTGATGCTAGTTTTGCGAAGTCACCACCAGAGATGTAGCGTTGCCTCCCAAAGTGAGAAGAAATCGTTCAAAAGTGATATCACCATAACCCAACTGTGAATATAAACCCAAGTTTGCGTTTTCATGATATGCGCTTTCATGATATGTGTTATTATGGAGTATAAAGTCCTCTCTTTGATCCCAGATAGTCCTAGATTTGTCGCTTGAATGATGTAACTGTAGCAACTACATCAAAATACTGCTTTCTAGCGACACATACATTTGTGGTAGAGGCGGCAATGATGGTTACATTGTCTGATGTTGGTGACGACGAATTGGAGGATGAAAGGCACAACTCATAACAATAACGGTTGGATTTGTGTATGGTTACCAGGTCTGCTGTTGGTGACGACGAATTGGAGGATGTAAGAATCGATTATGAAGCTTATTGTAGAGTTTGTTTTCTTGGTTGTTCATCTCTTATTCAATTAATCATGCTTTAATATCAATAACCACATCTTTGTTTTCATACATATGAGTTTTTCGTATTTTATGTTCAGTGTATGTAGGGGCAGAACTGGTGGTTGTGGTTTCTAGAGGCAAAACTTGTTATATGATTCGAGGACTTTGTAAGAAGATGAGGTGATGTAACGCCCGCCTTTCGGCAAGCACCACAGTTGGCATTCATAAGCATAAAACAACCATAGTTTAAATAAAATCATAAATGCAGCGGAATACTTGTTTAAAAATATCATTACATCGTCATAATTGTCTTAATGCATCATTCAAACATTACAAAACGTAAGTTTAATCTTAAATGAATTTTCTTCAATGCCAGTCTTCAGTAAACCCCTAGCTCTCGCCAAGCAGCTCCTTTAATCATCAAACCTGCACATCAATCTAACATGCATACAAAAGTCAGCTACGCTGAGTGAGTTCTAATTTTATAACATCATTAGAAACATTCCATTATCATTCATGTAATACACGTAAATTGCATCATCATACCGTACGTCACATTCGTATGACACACAATCATAATATCTTTATTTGTTAGTAAGTCATCATCGTATCCTCTTTGGTCATAAGAGACCCATTCTGCAGTCTTAACTGGTTTTATATGATCCCCAGTAGGATTCTTGACTGTTTTATATGATCCCCAGTAGGATGCTTGACTGGTTTTATATGATCCCCAGTAGGATGCTTGACTGGTTTTATATGATCCCCATTAGGATGCTTGACTGGTTTTATATGATCCCCAGTAGGATGCTTGACTGGTTTTTATATGATCCCCAGTAGGATGCTTGACTGGTTTTATATGATCCACAGTAGGATGCTTGACTGGTTTTATATGATCCCCAGTAGGATGCTTGACTGGTTTTATATGATCCCCAGTAGGATGCTTGACTTCTGTTAAGGCATACATTCGTTTATATAATTATATATTTATATATATATATACATACAAGTATTTAATTACTTGTTCTTACATTATCATCATACATCACATAATAAAGTCCAACAGTCCAGGAAACATCTCGGTATGCATGTTAGCCTCAAAAATGTGTTTGAAACGGAGGTGAGGTCTAGAACTCACCTGATTCTTAGGTGATCTTGCTTGTTTGGACAAGGTTATGGTAGTGGTAATTGTGCACGATCTGCATTTAAGTTATTATGGAAAATCGTTATTTTTCTCTAGTGTCACAGCTAGTGTCGCAGCTAGTGTCGCAGCTAGTGTCACAGCTAGTGTCTCATGCAGTCTCGCATGGCTCATGCCCAACTTTCGTTGGGACTTATGCACACTCAGACACACCACTTCAGATTTCAGACACATGAGACACTATAGTGTCGCATAGGTGACACTACAGTGTCGCATAGGTGACACTACAGTGTCACCCAGGTGACACTACAGTGTCGCAAGATGAACAGCAGTTTCGCAAAACGGGGTTTCAGCTCGGTTTTTGCCCAAAATCTTCATTTTTCGCCCAAATCTCAAACCTTTTACATCCAAAACCTTGTTTTATCATTTATATGACCATATCTAAGCTTTTTCCATGATTTTAAATATAAAAATGCAACCTTTAATGATTTTTCTTGAAACTTTTTTGAAAACTTAAAAACTCCATTAATGGCCAGATTCGTTTTGTGTTATGAAAACATGTTTTAGGGGATGATTCTTACCTTGATTACCAGTGGTTTAACACCTTTTTCTTCAGATTAACACTTGGATTTACCAAAAATCTAGATTTTTCTTCTTTCTTGCCTTTTCTTTCAAAAATGGAGATTAGGGTTTTGAGTGTGTGTGGTGAAGATGGTGAAGTATGATGGTGGCTGGAAGATGGTGGTTTAAATATTAGGGTTTTCCATATTGGGTAGGGTTTTTAGGTGGGCTTGGGCTTTAATTAGGTGTTTAGGCTATTTTTGGTAAATTGCTTAACTAATCCACTTACCATTTTGGGCCTAATTCATTCTTTCACCCTTAACGGTCCATAATTACATCATTAGCATATCGTATTTCGTAAACGTCACGCATCATTTTAATCATAATCATTTAAATGCACATTCATATAAGCATAGACATGTAAATAAGTCCTACCATAAAAATCGGGGTGTTACAAGTGATTGAATGTTGGTGTGTAGGTATTGCTTATGTCATTATGAGTTATATGAATCTGTTTATGGTTTAATTTTAGTCTACAAATGTATGTCATAGTATCTGTTTGTGTGATAATGTGTTTGTAATATTTCTATATAAATGGTCACTAGAAGATGAAGATCATATGAACAAATCTAAACTATCGAAAAAGCTATCTATATGAATTTAAAGGTAGCAACTTTGAGAAATTCGACCCATCTCCTTTTTGTAAATATTATTCAATGGCATGTTTAAGTGTTTAACTTGTTGGACAAATTTGACCCAGACATATGTAGATTTTGATGTTTAAACTCATGTTCTAGATTGTATCTTAAATGTTACTAGATTGACATGTAGAAAACGCTCCCTTTAAATTGCCAAATTTGCTTGATTTAAAGGATGTGCATGATTTAAAGTTTCACTAGAAAATCATATGCTTGATTTAAAGTTTCAGTAGAATGGATGTTTAAAGATAATAAACCATGTAGATGTTAATAGATCATTTGTTGCATAATTTGCTTCTTAATATGATTGAAAAAATAAAGTTGATTCTTGGATCATCATTCTTATTACAGTTATTCCTTTTATGCGCAGCTCAATAAACATTTGTATAACTATTAGTTTGCTTGATTTAAAGGATGGGCTTGATTTAAAGTCTCACTAAAAAATCATATGCTTGATTTAAAGTTTCAGTAGAATGCATGTTTAAAGATAATAAACCATGTAGATGTTAATAGATCATTTGCTACATAATTTGCTTCTTAATATGATTGAAAAAATAAAGTTGATTCTTGGATCATCATTCTTGATTTAAAGGATGTGCTTGATTTAAAGTTTCACTAGAAAATCATATGCTTGATTTAAAGTATCAGTAGAATGCATGTTTAAAGATAATAAACCATGTAGATGTTAATAGATCATTTGCAGCATAATTTGCTTCTTAGTATGATTGAAAAAATAAAGTTGATTCTTGGATCATCATTCTTATTATAGTTATTCCTTTTATGCGCAGCTCAACAAACATTTGTATAACTATTAGTTTGGTTCAAGGTTTTAAATTTTTGTTATCGTACAAAACCTTATTTGATTTATGTTGCTAAAGTAAGCTTTGAGCTATTGCTTGTTTAAGACATGCGGATATTTCGTGTGGCCCGTTGTACCCCTTTTTGGATAAATGCAAAATACGAAAAACTAATACAGAAATGGTTTTATGAGTTAAGTTGATCAAATTGTGAAAAAACAAATCCATGTTATTGTTTGTGTATATGCTTCATCTTGATGCTCATAATTGATTTAAGGTTTCTCAAATGATTTTTTTAATTCATACGAAATCTTTTTCATTATGTAGTAATGTAGATCAAATAAAGTTAATGTTGCATTACATTTATCAAAGTTAATTATTATGTTATTTCTTAGTAATGTAGATCAAGCAAAGTTAATACGATGTAATAAGTGAGTTAATACTAAATTACATTAAATAATTGTAAAAAATTGTAAGTTAGACTTTCAGTGAATGTTTCATAAATCATAATCATCAATTGTAAAAAATATTTTAAATCTTGATATTGATTTGTTCTAGAACTGTGCAATTGAGTTGATACCTTATAATATCGTATAAGAAACTATTTGTTGAAATCAAATTCGAAAGTTGAATTTAGGTTGTTGTGTTTCTTAATCAGAAACAAATTCTTTTTGATCTATATTGATTTTACTGTGCAGGCATTTGAAGGTTTACTTCCCAATGGGTCAACACTCACTCATACATGTAAATTAGTAATGATACATTAATAAAGATAACCTGAAAGCCAGGATGAGAAGTAGTTCGTTTCTAATCATGAATATTAGCAACTGGTTGTAGTAAAAGATTAAGGTCTAATCTTCTCTTTTGATCCAAGTGAAATCAAATACTAACATTTAATTATTTATTAAATACCAGGGCAATGATGACACTCCAAAGGAAATTCCTCATCCAAATGCCAATAGGTTATTCATCTTTCTCTAAAACATTATGTTTTGTCAGGCATTGTCTTTTTCTGGTTACGCTTTTAATACCATGAGATGCATTTTGTAAGAATATGATAGTCATTTTTATGAAGTTTGTAAACAAATTTATGTATGTTTTAAACAAATTTTCTGGATACGCTTTTAATACCATGAGATGCATTGAGTTTTGAGTCTTGCGTATATGGGCTGCATATATGTCTAGATTAACCTTCAAACATTATTAAGTCTATTAATACATATGTATGTGTGCAAAAATCATTGTCATGATCATAAAAGAGTATTATTACAATAAGGATTTACATACAATAATATGCAGAAGGTAGTATGCAAAAGGTTGTATGCATTGGACAACTTTCAATCTTTTTCTCTTTTAGATGTTTTTCAAATTTGACCCATTTTTGATAAAAACAACCCATATTAACCCATTCATAAGGAAGATAGTAAAATTTTGACCCATCTCTTTTTGTAAATATTATTAATGGCATGTTTGAGTGTTTAACTTGTTGGACAAATTTGATCCAGTCATATGTGGATTTTGATGTTTAAACTCCTGTTCTAGATTGTATATTAAATAGAAAAAAGAAAGAGATGTTTGGTGTCAAGTAGTAAAACACTATTGTTGTTGCTACTTAACATTATGTCCTTTCTAATGTGTATATTGATCAATATAAATCTGCATGCTTAACAAGCTTTTTAAACTTACTAGAATCTTGCAGTTTGTATGTAATATATGGTGTTGAAATTTGACTTTAGGCAGCCAGAAGTCCAAAGAAGGATTCAAGCAGTGGGGTGTTTACATGCATTTTGATTTGTGTTGTGAATTGTGTGTTAATGTATGCATTTGGTTTGATGAATTAAAGTGTTTGGGGGTGTCGGTTTTGGAGCTAAAGAAAGGTGGAAGCCCCCATAGGCTTAGTCATGGATTTGGCGCGCGCAAGACTGCAAATCTACTCATTCCATTTGCTCCTGTCATGCAAACTATAAGTGAATGAAATATAAACTTATTAATTTTGCAAAAGTTTCAAAATCCAGTTGTCATGAGTGATTGACATGTAAACTATCATTTTTGCATAAGTTTCAAAATCTAGTTTGCATAAATGTACATTTCATTATCCTTCATACATTAGACAATTGAAATAATCAAACCAAACCTTCTTATATCTTTATTTATATCTAAAAATAAACCTTTATATGACAGACTATTGTTAAAGTTTCTTTAGAAATATTCTAAGAATCTTTTTCCTAACTCTTAAGTTGATTTTTATATTTATATAAAATGGGATTTAATTGATCATGTCTTGAGCCATTGGTTGATTAACACAGTTTTGTAGCTGATTTTTTGTGACATATAGTAAATTATGGTGCAAAACTTAGTTTTCTGGTTTCTTTTATTTTCTTCTCTCTTGACCCGTTCTATTTGCAGCCACTCAACCAAACTTTGTTCAACAAACTAGGGTATTTCTCTAAAATGGGTAGGTTCGGTTAGGTCATGAAATGCTACCTTACAGGAGCACAGATGATCCGACATGCAAGTATTGCTTCAATTTCATCACATATGAATATTTAAGGACTTAGCTAGACAACAACCAAGTTCTCACTTCTCATAGAGTTCATCATAATAACTTATTAGACCATATACAAACTGGTTCATCTTTAAGAAATTAGGTACCACTATTGTTCCCCTGCATTTTCAAGTTCATTTATTTAAATGACAAATATATAGATACCATTTTTTTTTGTCAATTACATGTTATTGGGTATTTAAATGCATTATGATCATTTGGTAATGAATAACCAATATCACATAATTAAGAGCATATCCCTCCACTTTTATTAATAAACTTTGGTGCATCTAGCATTCAACTTATTATTGTGCATAATAACACTCAATTATCCTAAGTTACGTCTATATGGCTTTGTTTAGATGTTTATTATATGCCCTTATTCAAGCACGTATGGTATGATGTTATTTTGTTGCATTTATTTACAGTTACGAATACACTAAATTACTAATCCTTTATGTTCTTTCTTTTGCTGATCCATGGTATGAAGAAGGGTTATGTTGATTGATTTTCATACATGGTATACATTTTTCTTGCTAAATTCCAAGTAACATGTAGTACAAATCTGGGTGCATATGAGACATGAGAATGAAGTAGATGATGAGAGGCATGATTATTTGTCAAGTACGCGGAAGTAATTTGTATAATTGGCAACAACCATTGTCAAGCTGTGTACCAAGAACTTTCAGTTTAAACACTAATGTTATTGTGTAATATTTGTAGGTGTGATAAAGTAGTTAGTTATATTTGGTCATTGGCTCAAACTCCTTTCAGATTTGCTAAGAGTTTGATCATTTAGTTATAGTTTTGGAAATTTTAATTTGGTTCATACAACGTCTAGATTATTGACTCTTATGTTTTGATGTTTTAGAATTTATTTTATTTAGTTCATCTAAATATACAATATTGTGTTAACGTTCAATATTTGATGGCTGATTTAAAATTTTCTTGACTGGCTTACTTTTTGGTAAGCTTTAGAATCATGAGTAACAACAATGTATTAGGTGGTTTTAATTGGTTTATATCAGTTTTGACTTTGTGTAAATACATTAAAGTGACCCTACAAATTAGTTTTAAAGGGGTGTTTGGATATGTTTGTTGATGATTATCAAGTGATAATAAGTTATGAAGATAAACATAACAAGATATATACCTTTCTGCCATTTGGATAGGTTTTTTATGATGATTAAGTGACAAACTAACTTAACAGAGTAGTGGTAGAGCTTAAACATTCAAATAAAGGGGGTCTAACTCAATGTATATATACAATTTTTTAAAACTTAAACTACTATCAAAATAAAGCTTAAACTACTAAAAATAATAAATATATGGGTAATGACCCCTCCTCATAAACCTGCCTCTATAACCATGTCTCACATTGTAAATCGTCGTCACCGCAGCATCTCGCGGGTTTCCTGATAGTATATATATATATATATATATATATATATATATATATATATATATATATATATATATATATATATATATACACACACATGCAAATTCATAGTTAATAATTAGTGAGCGATTATTAAGCAGTTCGTAAGACGGTTTAGGTTCTTTTGTTGCAACCTTGCTATTGAATTTGATGTGCGCTTCAAAGGTGAGTCTCTTTGCCCGCTTTAAAATCCTTTCTGGGAGAAAACATACAAAACCATTGTTTTACATCGCCTTCGGGCAAGGGCCTTCGTGCTGAGTTTTATGCCTTTAGGCAAGGGCCTTCGGGCAACTACTTTTCATAAACTAATTTTCTATTGTCTAATGGCTTATTTTACCTGAGCATAAACGTTCCAACAAAAAGTCCTTTCCTTAGTCGAGAATATTAATATACAATGGGTATAACGGGAAAATTTGAGTAGTACTATCGGGTTCGGCCGACCCCATCACGCTGGTAGGGATCCAGGTGGTGCAGATTGTCCTTGGAACTTTTGGTCATCTAGTTTGATGGCAGTAAAGCACAACACAACATTCAGTTTAATCTCGACGTGCTCTTGTTGTAAGCGAGGTGGTCTTGTAAACCAGCAATAGATACATGAAATTTATCAGTTAAACAGTTTTTGATATTTATATGCTTTTGTTAAATATCTCATTGAGCTCACCAACCATATGTTGACCATTTTCAGTATGTTTTCTCAGGTGGCTAGGAGCTGTGCACGTAAGGCATATCATGCATGAGTCGTTTACTTTATTTCAACTTTTATTTACCTTGTTGGTTTTATTGAAAACAATTACCGGTTTTGTGCTAGAATATAGAGCACAGGTTTTAATTCGGTATTGTGTTAGATTCTTGAGCACTTGTTTCCTACGGGTATCATGCTAGACTATTGAGCATAAGTTTTATTGGTTTTGTGCTAAACTATTGAGCACAAGTTATTTACATAATGAGTTTGTTTAAAAGCTTTCGTTAAACTTTGAAAACTAACATTTTATACCCTGAGTTTTGGGTTAATGACTAAGTTAAACTTTTGTTAAAATTTATTGAGTCAGTGTTACTGTAACTAATGGCTTGAGATCCTAGTATATCACATGCCTAACGGATACCCCGTTTGTAGAAAATTGAGGGTGTGACAGTCACCACCTCTAACAACTTTCAAAACAAATCCGTAAGACTACATCACCATAGCCACCAAATCCACGTCAACAAATCATAAAAGAAAAGATCTAGAGGTAGCGTAAAGATGGAGCAGAATTAAATGATAAAGCTTGTGATGATGAGAAGGAGGAGGAACAAAAGACAAAAACCAGAGTATGCAACTGCGAGAAGGCTCTTGCTTCTGAAAAAATCATTATTGGATCTTCCATACGAGAAAGTTCAGGATATTTGTTCTTCTGATTGATGAACTCGTTTATTTGGTATTTATAAAGCTAACAGATTGTTAATCGAAAATGAAAAACATTTGACTCAGGTAAATAATTGATGTGGTCTAAATTATACTTATTTTATATAAATATTTCTTACACTTTTGGGTTGTTATTGGTTGAATTTTACTCATAGTAGGTTCATCATTATACATACATTATTTTTTTAACCAAACATGTAATTGATTAGTGAATGTGTAAACGAATTTTTTTGCTACGATTTGTTATGTAATAATTGAAAGTTTAGATAAGAATTAAATAATTGGTAGGAGCTTCATATGTTATTGAATTCAAAGTTAATAAACCACTCCTCTTTACAATATTATATGCCAATTTCTTATTCTCTGACTAGTCTTTTGGTTTGTGAACTTATAACTTAAGCCCAGGAAATAGAAGGAAGTCCATATTATGATATTATCAAGAATTCAAATGGGCCCACAAAATAACAAGTTCCATGCAATTGTCTTTCACAAATACTTGGTCATGTGGGTTTACAATGAAATAAAAAAGAGAAGTAACCAACTCAAGTAAAGGACCATTATTTAAGAAAAAGAAAAGGGTTTTAGGAGGTGGACGGCAATTTTAGGAGAAAAAAAAAGAGTCGAACGAAACAAAGAGGGTGGTTCTTTTGGTACTTGGACGGCAGTGGGACGAAAAAGAAAAAGACGAACGAGAACGTTGAACACTTTTGGAGCAGGACCATAATTGAGTTTACAAGAATTGCAAGTGGTTCGTTGATCAAAGTTTGAATATCTCGTTCGGTTGGTTTATCTACTCATTAATATTTTGTTTTTTGACATTCGTATTCGTTTTAGTTGCAACCATGAACAAGATTATTTATGACTTTGTTTCCTTTATGAACATGATTGGCTAATTTTCTAGTTCACTTAGGTTGAGATGAATTTTAACAAGTATTGATTTTATTGGTTTGACTATCGTATGAACTTGTGTTGATTTAATTAATTTGAATTTATTTGGCTTTTGATGAATGTGTGTACTTGATATATACTAATTATTGCTTTTGATTGTGTGAATTGATCATCCATGGCATGTAGACCTACCCCCGTGTTTTGATCTATTTATTGTTAGGTTGCTAGATTTCGGTTTGTCAACTTAATGCAATATACTAGAACTAGTAATTGACGATTTGGAAGTTAATAATTGGTTAGTTAGGTGCACACCCATAGGTGATAGGTTTGATCGAATCGTTGCCTTTGCTATTAATTGTCTTGTCATTGTTCGTTAATTGTATGCTTATGATCGTAAGGTATAATTTACTTATTCGTGATTAGAGATTTTTAGATCTTAAGTTGAATAAATCCTTGTTTGCTTCACACTTTTAGGGTTGTTAGAACTAACTCCCGAGGATTGTGGGTTTAGATTTCTTTGACCGAGGGTTTCAACCATTTAGCACTTCAACATAACCTTAATCGTCTATTTTTCACTTTATGATTACTAGGATATTTGGGATGTGTCTATAGTTCCGGACCTTCTAGTTTATCTACCTTAGAGACGGTTTCATATATTTAGCCATTCCGATTAGTCTTTACATCGTTAGGAGGATTCGATATCTAAGTGACAATTCTCTCCCATTGTTATTCTTTTTAGTTCGCTTCTTATTTTGTTTATAATTTCTGTCAAGTTATTTCTTTTGTTTTATTTAGTTTCTTAATTTTAGTTATTTATTTTAGTTAATTAAAAAAGTCAACTTTTAAACCGGCTAGAACTCGATAAAAGTTTATTACCACGAGCCGTCTAACGTGTCCTTAGGTTCGATACTCGGATTACCTAGCTATACTACGCACGACCAGTACACTTGATGTTTGTGTGAAGTGAAGATAGATATTTCTATTTTTAAAACCGAATTGTGAAATAGCATTTTTATAATTAAAATAATATATACGTTTTCACACATCAAGTTTTTGGCGCCGTTGCCGGGGACACGGTTTTAGGCGATTTTGGAAACAACCCGAGTCGGGGATTTAGTTTAAGTCGGGGATTTTGGAAGTTAGATATTTCTTTTAGTTTCTTTTTAGTTCTTTTTAAGAAAAAAAAAACAAAAATTTTTTTCCTTTTTAGTTCCTCATTTTTTATTTTAATCTGTTCTTAGAGTGTTTAGTTTTTTTTAGTTTAAGTCGGCCTTTGCGTGCTATTTGCTACCTTTCTAGGATAGTTTGTTCTTCGTATTTAGGGTAATTTTATTTTATTTGTAATTTCTAGTTTCTGCGACATACGCGCTCTCACGGCCCACCAGAGTTTGAACTGTTAGACGATCCTGAACTACTTTTTTATCGACTTCAACACTCGACCGACGAGAATCAGGAGGAATTCGAGCCGTTCTTAGATCGCACATGTGAGTACGGCATTTTTGATAATCTTATTTTTGAGTCTGAGACGGATACAGATTCCACGATTTCTACGATGGGAGAAGAACAACCCGCCAGGCGAGTCGTCGCTGATTACTCTCGGCCTACCCAGGCCAATGCTAGACCTTCCATCACTCGACCCACCGTCGCTGCCAATAATTGGCAAATCCCACCCCAGATTATCTCTTTGATCAGGAGTACCGTCCAGTTCCATGACTTCCGGATGAGGATCCCACTGCTCACCTCAACCAATTCGTTAGCATCTGTGATACCTTTAAGATCAACAATGTCACGGAGGAAGCAATCCAGTTGCGCCTCTTTCCATTTTCTCTCACTGACAAAGCACAGCACTGGTTGAACTCTCTTTCGCCAGGCTCCATCACCACCTGGGATGATCTGACCCAGAAGTTCATCAACAAACTTTTCCCACCATCCAAGACTGCGCGTCTGCGTGGTCTTATCTACTCGTTTCGTCAGGAGGTTGGAGAATCATTCTATGTTTGAGGATCTCGCGACTAGTGGTTATCAGGCTCCTGATAGGAGGGGGGAAACTTCGTCTCAGAAGGCTCCAGGGGTTTACCAGGTTGATTTTGTCATTGCATTAACCGCCCAGGTTGAGGCTTTGACAAAGAAAATCGACCGCCTGCAGGTAAACAATGTGAAGTGTTGTGATGTTTGCGGAGGAGGACACAACACCATAGAATGCCCATAGGGAGTTACTGATTTCCCCGAGCATGTAGACTATGCAGGAGGAAAATCCTTGAATAACTGGAACCAGGGAGGAGATATTCAGGTGGACAGACCAGGTTCCAGAACACTGCTTTCGGTAACTCGTATAACCCCAGCTGGAAAAACCACCCAGGTTTTAGCTGGAAGAGCGGGAACCCACCGGGGTTTCAGCAACGTCCCCAGAATTCTTTTCAGGGACAAAGTAGTGGTTCGTCTCAAGGGCAGACTGGAGGGGCACCTGTGGAGGAGAAGAAGTCAAGTGTTAAGGAGATGTTAGAAAAGCAGAACCAGATACTCAACCAGCTTCTTGTGCGTGATGAGAAGAGATATCAGGAGTCCCAGAATGCGTTGCAGCGTCACGAGACGTTGATTCAGGGACAATCTGCAGCTTACAGAGTGTGGAGAGAACGGTAGGGCAGTTGTCGAGTCAGTTATCAGAGAGAAAGCAGGGGGAGTTGCCTAGTTTCATAGAGACCAACCCGAAAGCACACGTTAAGGTAGTCACAACTAGGAGTGGTAGAACCTCATGTGTAGATAAGGTAGTTCCATGTGGTGATGAGGTCGTAGATGAGGAGATTGAGATGGAGGCTCCTCCTGACACGGTGCAACAGAGGCTGCGCCCAGCAAGTATAGCACAACCGGAGGAGTCAGCACCGAAGGCATCAGATACACCGCCGAGGGTGTATAAGCCTCCCATCCCCTATCCGGGTAGGCTTGCGAGAGAGAAGGTGGACCAGCAGAATGGTAGGTTCCTAGAGTTGTTCAAGCAGTTACATATTAACCTACCATTTGTTGAAGCTCTCACCCAGATGCCAAAGTATGCCAAGTTTCTTAAGGACCTCATGTCTAACAAAAAGAAACTTGAGGAGTTGTCGACAGTGATACTTAGTGAGGAATGTTTGGCGGTTCTTTAGAGCAAACTGCCTCAGAAGAAAACCGATCCAGGGAGTTTCACTATCCCTTGTCTTATAGGTAGTTTATCTGTCAGCAACGCCCTTGCTGATCTAGGTGCTAGTATTAATCTGATGCCTTATGCTATGTTTAGTAGGCTAGACCTAGGAGAACCAAAGCCGACACGAATGAGCATCCAACTCGCAGATCGTTCCATTAAGTATCCGCGAGGAATTGTCGAGAACTTGCTAGTGAAGGTAGACAAGTTCATATTTCCTGTGGACTTTGTTATTCTCGACATGGATGAGGACGTGACAGTTCCACTCATCTTGGGTCGACCTTTCTTAGCTACCGCACGAGCATTGATCGATGTTTGTGATGGTAAGCTATCTTTGAGAGTGGGAAAGGAGACAGTCACTTTTGATATACACCAGTCTATGAGGCACCCGAAGTGCCAAGATGATTCCTTATACTTTATTGATACCATTATGTCACATGTAGGGGATTATCTTAGCTCCATTTGTGGGGGTGCATCTTCTGATTCAGATCACATGGATAGGGAGAGCCAGGACGTTGAGTCAGCTGCCGTAGCTGACTCCTCTTAGAGTTGTTCGGCTACCGAGCCTCCCACGCACGCCATTGTGTCAGAAGTGCTGGATCAGAAGGATCCAGTAGATACACCAAGTGTGGAGCGTCCGCCATCCTTAGAGTTAAAAGATTTACCGTCTCACATAGAGTACGCATTTTTGGACGAGGCCGAACGTTTACCCGTGATCATTGCGTCTGCTCTCACGGAGGAGGAGAAGAATAAGTTGTTAGAGGTTCTTAGGGCACATAAGCAGGCGATTGCTTGGAAGATCTTAGATATCAAGGGTATAAACCCTTCATTCTGTACGCATAGGATTTTAATGGAGGATGAGTTTAAGCCTGTAGTGCAACCTCAGAGGAGACTTAACCCTAATATGCAGGAGGTAGTAGGGAAGGAAGTGATCAAGCTGCTCGACGCCGGTTTGATCTATCCTATATCTGATAGTGCATGGGTGAGTCCGGTTCAGGTGGTGCCGAAGATGGGTGGTATGACAGTGGTCACCAATGAGCAAAATGAGTTAATACCCACCAGGACCGTTACATGTTGGAGAGTCTGTATAGATTATCGCAGACTAAATGATGCTACGCGGAAGGATCACTTTCCTTTACCCTTCATTGATCAGATGTTGGAGCGTCTATCTGGACAGCAGTTTTACGGTTTTCTAGATGGTTTCTCTAGTTATTTCCAGATCCCCATCGCACCAGAGGATCAGGAAAAAACCACGTTTACATGCCCCATCGGTACCTTTGCGTACAGACGCATGCCTTTTGGGTTGTGTAAGGCTCCAGCCACATTCCAGCGTTGCATGGTAGCTATATTTCATGATATGATCAAGGACTCCATGGAGGTTTTCATGGATGACTTTTCTGTTTTTGGGAATTCTTTTGATCATTGTTTAAGAAACCTAGAGCGTATGTTAGCTAGGTGTGAGGAGACGAATCTTGTGCTTAATTGGGAGAAGTGTCATTTTATGGTTCGTGAGGGGATAGTTTTAGGACATCGTATTTCACAGACTGGGATTGAGGTTGATCGAGCTAAGGTTGATGCCATTTCCAAACTCCCACCTCCCACTTCAGTTAAGTCCATTAGGAGTTTCTTAGGTCATGCAGGTTTTTATCGTAGGTTCAGTAAGGACTATTCTAAGATAGCCAGGCCGATGACGAAACTTCTAGAGAAGGATTCTCCGTTTGAGTTTGATGAGAGTTGTGTGAGGGCGTTTGAAGTGTTGAAGGATAAGTTAGTGAACGCCCCGATCATGGTTGCCCCAGATTGGGCACTGCCATTTGAGTTGATGTGCGATGCTAGTGATTATGCAGTGGGGGCGGTTTTAGGTCAGAGGAAGGATAAACACTTCCATCCGATTTATTATGCTAGTAGGACTCTGAATGCTGCTCAGGAGCATTATACTACCACAGAGAAGGAGTTGTTAGCGGTAGTGTTTGCCTTCGATTAGTTTAGGTCCTATCTTGTTCTGTCTAAGACCATAGTTTACACGGATCATGCTGCCATTAGATATCTCTTTAGCAAAAAGGATGTTAAGCCACGACTTATTAGATGGATCCTTTTGCTACAAGAGTTCGATATAGAGATCCGAGATAAGAAAGGAGCCGAGAATGTAGCGGCTGATCACTTGTCACGCCTAGAGGATCTAGAGAGTGTAGATAAGGCAGGTGTGTCGATAGATGATAGGTTCCCGTTCGAGAGTTTATTGGTTGTGAGCGCTCAGGATGACGGTTTTCCCTGGTTTGCGGACTACGCGAATTACCTTGTCGATGGGTCTTTGGTTAAAGGTATGACATACCAGCAAAAGAAGAAATTCTTTGCTGATGTCAAGCACTATCTGTGGGAGGATCCATATCTTTTTAGGATAGGAGCAGATCAGGTTATTAGGAGATGTGTGTTCGGTGAGGAGAGTAGAAATATCTTAAGGCATTGTCATGAGGGACCCACAGGTGGTCATTATGGAGCTAGTTACACCGCAAAGAAGGTGTTTGATTCTGGTTTTTACTGGCCGACAGTGTTTAGGGACGCACATGAGTTTGTGAGGAGTTGTGATTCGTGTCAGAGAGCAGGTAACATCTCATCTCGTAATAAGATGCCCCAAACAAGCATTCAGGTGTGTGAGGTATTTGATATATGGGGCATTGACTTTTTGGGACCATTTCTGTCTTCTCGTGGGAACAAGTATATCTTAGTTGCAGTCGATTACGTTTCTAAGTAGGTAGAGGCTCAGGCTTTGCCTACTAATGATGCTAGGGTAGTGATTAAGTTTCTTAAGAGGTACCCACTTCTGTAATAGAGGTACCCACTTCTGTAATGCGCAGATGGAAAAGGTGTTGCAGTGATATGGGGTAACCCATAGACTTGCTACGCCATATCATCCACAGACTAGTGGGCAGGTAGAGGTGTCGAATAGAGGGATTAAGAGGATTCTTGAGAGGGCAGTTGGACACAACCGTAAGGATTGGGCTGAGAAACTAGATGATGCATTGTGGGCCTTTCGTACGGCTTATAAGACTCCTATCGGGTCCACACCATTTAGGTTGATATACGGGAAGGGGTGTCATTTGCCGGTAGAGATGGAGCATAAGGCATATTGGGCAGTAAGAGCAGTTAATTTAGATTTAGCACGTGCAGGTGAGCATAGGTTTCTGCAGTTACATGAATTGGAGGAATTGCGTGATGAGGCTTATAGGAGTTCTATTAAGTATAAAGAGAAAACCAAGCGCTTACATGATAAGCATCTAAGAGGGGTTAAGGAATTTCATGTAGGTGATCGAGTTTTGCTTTATAATTCTAGGTTGAAGTTGTTTCCCGGGAAATTAAAGTCCCGATGGTCGGGACCGCACATAGTTAAGGAGGTATTTCCGTATGGGACAGTTGAGGTTGAGCATGACGATGGGCGCCGTTTTAAGGTAAATGGGCATAGGCTTAAGCATTACATTGAGGGTCTAGTTGATAAGCATGATGAGGAGGTGATCGACCTCAAAGCGCCACACACGTGAGATATGGAGGTCGAGTCTGGCTGAGGACTCGTTAATAAACCAAGCGCTTCCAGGAGGCAACCCGATGGTGTTTTTCTTTTGTTTATTTTTATGTTTATTTTTATTTATTCATTGCTATTTTTATTTTATCTTTCTTTTTCCTTTTTATGCCGGGTATGTTTGTTTGTTCTATGCTTACAGGTTATTGCTTCGAGCTCGAGAGTTTAGCTACTTATGGTTGGTGGGCAGTTGCAGTGCGAGGATGGTGTGCATCGTGGAAGTGGATTTACTGATTAATCTTGGTCAATGCGCGCTATATTAGTCAGGGGAGTTTCAGTTTCCCATTCTCTCACTTAATGTTGATTTTCTTACTTGTTTCTGTTTGTTTAATTAGTTTTGAACATTAGGGGCAATGTTCAGTTTAAGTGTGGGGATGGGGGTTAATTGCTATATTAGAGAAAACTGAAACATGTGCTAAGTTAAGTTTGTTAAAAATCCCCACTGAAACATGTGCTAAGTTATGTTTGTTAAAAATCCCCGAAAATTTGAAAATTTTTGACTCCTTGAAAAAGTTGTGCATTTAATGGAAAATGATAGAAAAATTTGGGCTTTGGTTTTCAAATGGAAAAAATAATTTGGTTTAAAAAGCAAGAATGCGTCAAATGGTAATAAATTGGTGACTCAATTAGCTTTTAGGTTTTCTTTAAGTGTAATAATCGAACCTAATTAAATCAAAATATCTCGTGGGTTATCATCTTAGGAGAAACAGAAAGGCCTTAACTAAATAATAATTAGGCATCATTTTAGGCTTTAGAACTTACATAGGTTAAGGATTAGTGCCATTTTGGGATTTATAGCACGCTTCTTGTGAAAAGAAGTGGCGCATCCGCAAAACAAATGTCCACAGGGTGTAGACTGAAGCGCTCAAAGTAGCTGCTAAATAAAAGAGCTCAAAGTAGCCAAATTAAAAAAAATGAAAAAAAAATAAGGCAAGTGATCCAAGACCTCATGTGCTCTACCTCCGGGATAGCGACTTGGATACGACACCCCTAGGTGAGGTGATCTTGTTTTATGAAAAAAAAAACAGTCTACGCCCATAAATTTCATCCATCCAATGTTCACCCTAATATGGCACTAGTCTTTAATTTAGTTAAGTTCTTTAGGTTATTTTGGTAGGTAAAATCTATATGATTTAGCCTATGCCTTGTCAAGTAACAAATTAATCAGGCTGAACTGTGGCTTTCTAAGTGTGAGACCCTATAGATAGATTGATATCACTTGAACTAAAGCAACACTAAAGTAAAACCGATTGGCTAGTGTTAGAGTTATACTGATTTTTACCTTGACTTGTTGCTTGTTTGAAAACTAGTGTTATCTTTAAATGTTTGTTGGAAGATATTGTCTCGATTATGATTCCATTGCATAATTTTTCAGGGACGAAAAATGTTTAAGTGTGGGGATATTTGATGCGGTCTAAATTATACTTATTTTATACAAATATTTCTTACACTTTTGGGTTGTTATTGGTTGAATTTTACTCATAGTAGGTTCATCATTATACATACATTATTTTTTTAACCAAACATGTAATTGATTAGTGAATGTGTAAACGAATTTTGTTGCTATGATTTGTTATGTAATAATTGAAAGTTTAGATAAGAATTAAATAATTGGTAGGAGCTTCATATGTTATTGAATTCAAAGTTAATAAACCACTCCTCTTTACAATATTATATGCCAATTTCTTATTCTCTGACTAGTCTTTTGGTTTGTGAACTTATAACTTAAGCCCAGGAAATAGAAGGAAGTCCATATTATGATATTATCAAGAATTCAAATGGGCCCACAAAATAACAAGTTCCATGCAATTGTCTTTCACAAATAATGGGTCATGTGGGTTTACAATGAAATAAAAAAGAGAAGTAACCAACTCAAGTAAGGGACCATTATTTAAGAAAAAGAAAACGGTTTTAGGAGGTGGACGGCAATTTTAAGAGACAAAAAAAAGAGTCGAACGAAACAAAGAGGGTGGTTCTTTTGGTACTTGCACGGCAGTGGGACGAAAAAGAAAAAGACGAATGAGAACGTTGAACACTTTTGGAGCAGGAGCATAATTGAGTTTACAAGAATTGCAAGTGGTTCGTTGATCAAAGTTTGAATATCTCGTTCGGTTGGTTTATCTACTCGTTAATATTTTGTTTTTTGACATTCGTATTCGTTTTAGTTGCAACCATGAACAAGATTATTTATGACTTTGTTTCCTTTATGAACATGATTGGCTAATTTTCTAGTTCACTTAGGTTGAGATGAATTTTAACAAGTATTGATTTTATTGGTTTGACTATCGTATGAACTTGTGTTGATTTAATTAATTTGAATTTATTTGGCTTTTGATGAATGTGTGTACTTGATATATATTAATTATTGCTTTTGATTGTGTGAATTGATCATCCATGGCATGTAGACCTACCCCCGTGTTTTGATCTATTTATTGTTAGGTTGCTAGATTTCGGTTTGTCAAATTAATGCAATATACTAGAACTAGTAATTGACGATTTGGAAGTTAATAATTGGTTAGTTAGGTGCACACCCATAGGTGATAGGTTTGATCGAATCGTTGTCTTTGCTATTAATTGTCTTGTCATTGTTGGTTAATTGTATGCTTATGATCGTAAGGTATAATTTACTTATTCGTGATTAGAGATTTTTAGATCTTAAGTTGAATAAATCCTTGTTTGCTTCACACTTTTAGGGTTGTTAGAACTAACTCCCGAGGATTGTGGGTTTAGATTTCATTGACCGAGGGTTTTAACCATTTAGCACTTCAACATAACCTTAATCGTCTATTTTTCACTTTATGATTACTAGGATATTTGGGATGTGTCTATAGTTCCGGACCTTCTAGTTTATCTACCTTAGAGACGGTTTCATATGTTTAGCCATTCCGATTAGTCTTTACATCGTTAGGAGGATTCGATATCTAAGTGACAATTCTCTCCCATTGTTATTCTTTTTAGTTCGCTTCTTATTTTGTTTATAATTTCTGTCAAGTTATTTCTTTTGTTTTATTTAGTTTCTTAATTTTAGTTATTTATTTTAGTTAATTAAAAAAGTCAACTTTTAAACCGGCTAGAACTCGATAAAAGTTTATTACCAAGAGCCGTCTAACGTGTCCTTAGGTTCGATACTCGGATTTACCTAGCTATACTACGCACGACCAGTACACTTGCTGTTTGTGTGAAGTGAAGTTAGATATTTCTATTTTTAAAACCGAATTGTGAAATAGCATTTTTATAATTAAAATAATATATACGTTTTCACACATCAATAATGAACTTAAACTTAACGAGTCAAAATATTTTGTCAAATTAAAAGAGGCTATGCAAGAAATTGATCATTTGAAAACGAGTCTTTTGGAAAGAAATTTATAAGTCAATATGTTGACTGAAAGTGTCGCCCTGGCTGAGTTTGAGACCAGTAAGTTGCAAACGAAACTCGAAAAATGGACAATTTCGGGGATGAAACTTGAGGATATATCAAAAGCCAACGGGGGGCTCGTATTAAGACTAGTTTGTGTCATGAAGATAAGGCTTTTGTATATCCTCCTCCCAGCACAAACTGTTACTCTCCTACACCAAATCCACATCCGACCAATGAGTTGGTCCATGAGAATTTAGAAAGATACTGATAGTTTGCATGCAGGATTGGAGAATGTGTATCTTAAAGAGGTGCTAGATGATTATGAGTCTCCGACTGGTATTGGATACAACAAACCAGATGATGTTAGTCAAGCCAATGATTGTTCAATTTTCGGTGTTAGTAAATTTGTACCTTCTGTTTCTTCTAACTTCTTTGACAAGTTTAAAGAAGGTGAAATTCCTACTTTTGAGCTTATCCTAATTGCGAAGGAAGAGATAAAGCCAAAGGAAAGTGTCAGATACTCAAACATCAATACATCCCTAAGATCATCCAGTCTCAAAAGCTTGGAAAACCTGAATCAAGATCGATACGGATCTCAGCACCAGCTCAGCAAAAGCATTCACCAGCTGTCCATCACAATCATCAAAAATCTTCTTTTATATCTGCAAAGCTACCAGTCTCTCAAAAGACTGATAGAATGAAGAAACATCCTCCATCTCCCTCAGTTGCTTCAATAGATGTTCCAAAGAAGAAGCAACAAGGTGGTCAACTAGTTTCAACTATCTCAAAGTAGGCTTCAACCCTAGCTGCTTTCCACGGGACTGAAAAATGAAAAGCCTTTCAAAGCTTGCTTTAGATGAGGAAAAGGAGGTCATGTGCTAAAGCAATGTCCTCAAGTTCAAACACAAAATTCAGATGGTAAAGGCAAAACAAAATGCTTCTCCGGATGTCAGTCTACAAAGAGTGTTCCAGATGGTAAAGGCATCACGGGTTGCTTTTCTGGGATAAGAGGTAAAAAGCACACATCTTTGAATGGTTGGAAGACGAAAAATCTCTCCAAACCTTCTCCTGTGAAGCCGATTTAAGATGATTCAAAGATGAAAATGACCAAAGTTTCAAAAGCAAAATCTTTTCCTTCGGGTCTTAAACAGAAAATGATTTCCAAATTTAATTCGTTCAAATCAAAATTAATTGAACTGAAACAAATTTGTCAAATTAAAATGAAGGATAAAGAAAACCCTAATTTTTCTAAGGGTTATGTGCTTAAATAGGTTACTTATGTTGATAAAACAGGAACTCCCATGACTACGATGGCCTGGGTTCCCCTCTCTAATTAATCTGTTAGTGAGTGCAGGAACAATTTTGGAGGTCTGTTAAGTAATCCGGTTACTGACAGAGAATGTTCCTTATTCATATTTTGAGGCGAAACAAATAGGTCATGGTTTTGGTATCTTATCCATATTCTGGATCTTTCTTTGATTTTCACAGCCACTGCATTTTTTCATGATAACTCATTTATAATCTTTTGATAGGGTAATATGGAAGACGTTACTTTGGTAATTTCTATTTTATATATAGTAGATGGTAAAAAAATTTATAAAAAAGAAATTAAAAACAAAAAAAATGGTGAGGGAGCCTAACATTTTTACTTGTAGTTTTTTATCAAGTTTTCACATCTCTTTGAGGTCGTTCTTGTGTCTTTTGAAGATTTCAATTTTGTGCTGAAGTAGAAATTATGCGGGAGTAATATCTCAAACGAAAATGTATTGAATATCATTAGTCCAAAATTCTTTTTTGCTTTTTGTAAATATTTTGTGTCTTTTGAAGGTTTTAGGTTTGTATGGAAAGCATCTGAAGGAGGATATTGATTTGTGTGACGATATGTCAATAGACTCAGCTGGAATACAAGTAAACAACAACTCTGTTCAAAAGAGCTTGGTGATAAGGATCATTTTCATAGACATTTGGCATGCACAAAGTAATAAGTTTTGACAAAAATGGGCTGAGAGTATTTGATTGTTGCTTGATTTTTCCCAAATCCAAATCCCCTTAGCCGTAGCCCTGAATGACGCTTCTAGTTAGCTCTTCAGAATCTTATTTCCTGTTTATCTCCTCTGCTATGCAGAACCATTGACATGAAGTTATGATCTTCTCTGTTCTATGTAAATATAGACCTGAAGCTCTCATCCTCACACTTAGATGATCATCTCCTCTATTATATGTAAATATAGACCTGGAGCGCTCATCATCTGCAACCCACATGTAAAGCTAAGCTCACAATGTTTCTACGTCAAGATCGTTGTTTGACACTTCATACAAAAGAATATGCTCACAATGTTTCTACATCAAGATCGTTGTTGACGCTCAAAACCCAACTCTAGTTCACTCCCAAATACATTCACCTTGATCATTAATTGAGCTTGATCTATGCCCACCCAAATTACAAAATCTCGCCGAATCATCTAAACTCAATAAGCCATGAGTTTGCTGAATGTTTGTGGAAACCAAATCGCCCGAGTTTTTTCAATCGAACCTAAAACATAATAATATAATTACAGGTTGTTTGTTGAAAGGAACAAGGCATGGGTTTAAATGGACAAACATATTGACAATCTCGCCAAGTCTATGTTTCTCTGGACGGTCGCTCGAAACGCATCATCTGATTTCCTTCATGAAAATTTCATTTATTATCTTTATTTTATGTTTGGGTTCTTGAGTCTTGTTGGTCGTGTGTACCTTATGGAATGTGTTCTCTTTGTCTAAAATATTTGTGATCTTGTCGGACTCTTCCTCTTATTTTCGAATTTTTAATTTTTCAAAAAAAAGTGTGTTCGTTAGATTTTATTAGTTTATTACAAAAAGATTTTTATTTCAAATTATTTTCAAGTCTTCCATATTATGCTATTAAAATGTTATCATTTTCACATGCATTTCACGGGAAATAGCACATACAAACGGCACGGGTTCGTTTGTTTTCATACACAAATAAACACGGGTTTATTTTGATTAATGATATGATCTAATGAGAAATCTCGAGATATTGTTTGTGATTGTGTTATAGATATTTGCTGCAAGTGATGGTTGATCATCAGTTGAGCAAAGCACCTTACTAGAGAACCTGTTCCTCAAAGTTTGCAGAAGATACCGAGCTAGGAATCCTCCTCCTACATCTTCTAAAGCACTCAAGAAAAAATAGTTCGAAAACCGTTCCAGATTTTACGAAAGGATGGACAGAAAATGGGGGAGCCCGCAAAATGGGGGAGCACGCAAAATGGGGGTGCACACAAAATGGGGGAGCTTATGAGATAATAGATCTTCGGCAACATAATTTGGCAAGCATCAGTCTTGGGGGAGTTTTGTTGGAGCTGAAATTAAGACTGAAGCTTACCAAATTAAGGATCCAATAGTATTGAAAAATCGGTGCTGAACGCGATGCAAGACGTTGATTATAATAGACTATGGGGAAGTATTGTTGGACCTGAAGTTTAGTCTATTATTATCAACACCATCAAAGTCAATAAAAGTCAACGTCAACGGTCAAAGTCAACGCAAAAGTCAACACGACGCGTTCGGGATGAAGATTAGAGACAAGACGTTGAAGGCGACATAGTTTTATTGTTAACAAATATATTTTGTGCCAACAAAATATATTTAATCATTGTCGTCATTTTAGTATTTTATGTAATATATATATTTTGTCTTAATGAAAAAATATATATTAGACTTAAACATTAGGTGTTTATTTGTATTATTTCTTATTTGTCATGTTTTTGTCGAAGTCTAGGGTCCTAATTGTCATTAGTCCAAAGTGTCATTAGGCTATAAATAGTAAATGGCAATTAGGGTTAGACAAGCTTGAATGAGCTAGATTTGGGGTCTTATCACTTATTGTAAATCTGATACAAATCAAATAGATCAAATTGAAGGTTTTCATTGTGTTCTTCATTGTTCATCAATATTGTTCATATTTTATGTCTTTTGATCCAAATCTTCATCAAAAACACTGATTCAAGGCTGATTGGGACCAACATGTTTGGAAGAAGTTCAACGTCGGAGGCTGCAACACGAATCAGGTCACGATATGTACTCTTATCCTAAGTTTAATACTTTTTACGATGATTCGGATGTGATCGTGCACACACCTCACAGTTGGATAGGCAAGTCATAGCATGGAAATACAATTCTCTTGTGGGTGCGTATATGATTAAACGAAGGGGTGGAGATATTTGTTATATCAAGAATAGGAAGCACTTCGCCACTTTACCAAGGTGGGATTTGCGAAGGTTGGTTGATCTACCTCTGTTAGGAAAGGAAGATAGTGGGAGAGCCTGTGCTTTTGAAGTATCAATCAGAAGGGCTGCTGAGAATAACTTCGCTGATTTCGGGTACCAGAAACCGAAGAGAATGAGGCAGAAAAAGGATAAACACTGGGTTTCATGGAAGGGGAAGATTGTGCTAAAGCTGAGTGCTCCAAAGATTATGACTCGGGTTAGGGTTCCTGATACTCAGCCTCCACGTCTACAAGAATTCTTGAAGTGGTTCTATGACAATAGTACGGGTGAAGCAGTGATCAGACAGGAAGATCGTCCGGAGATTCGTCTGTTTGACCATATGGAGATCTTTTCTTTTTGTGACGATGATTTGAAGATATTGTGTGAAAACAGTATAAAGCATGGGGCAGGAGACGACACAAGAACTGAAGCAAACTTATTTGTGAAAGTTGCAAATAAGGCCCGGGGTGTACGTGCTGAGTTGAAAAGGGTAAATGAAAGGTTGAGGATGACGGATGAGCAGCGAATGGATATGGATGATCTATCCAAACAGCTTGATGAATCTATTGAGAAGAGGTTTGAGAAACCTGTTGAGGTTGTTGAATTGGATGTGTTTGGTGAGGAGCATACAGAAAATATGCAGGCGGAAACTATTGTTCTTGATGTGCCTGATACAAATGTCACCGAAGCTGAGTTCGTAGAGTCAATTTTGGTATTCAGTGAAGATGAAGAGGTCGGATCTGAAGATGTGACAAATTCGATGGCCGGGATTAAATCAAGGGCAGGAGCGTTTATCGAGCAAATCTGAAGCCGAAAAAGATGGAGCTAAAACAGAAGACTTCCCCGGGTGAGGTCCAACCTAGGGGGAGTATTGATAGTCATGTATAGGTCGGACTCACCGGCATGTCGGTGTTATATCTTTTGTTTTATACTTATAGATTTTGTCTAGCGAACCTACGAGCATAGTATAGTTTGTTTTGTTATTCTGTTTTGGCGACCGGGCGAACTTGTTTGTGCCCGGCGAAGCTATAGTTCGCGTGATAGATTCGCTGACAGCGAATCTATCAGCGAATCTATAGCTGAACTATATATTGTAATGTTTTCTCATTGCAATACAACTTTTGCATATTTTACCAAACCCTAAATTGTGTGTGTGACGGCTGGAGGTGCTAGGAGCATATTTTCACTATATTTGTAGCTTGATTTCCCCTGGTGATATTGTTTTGATCTTGTTATTTTGTTTTGGGTTATATTGGACTTTGTTTGGTTGAATCAAGTGTGTTTCATTGTATTACAAATCATTATAGCACTGAAATCTCGATCAAGATGGACCAACATAGTTCCATCCTGGGAGGATGAGTTTGTTGATGCACTGGTGGGCCTGCCTTTTTGTGATGATGGGGAATTTGACCCAGTTGATGATTTTAAGATTCTTAAGGATTTAGTATACAATCAAATGCCAAGTGTGGGGATAAATCAAGAACCGAGTGAGCCCGAGGAAGAAGTAAATGATGAAAAATCCTTAAAACATCAAAATAAAGCCAGGAAAGAACTGAGGGAGCGCACAATGTTGCAAGTTGGAAGATGGTTTACGAGGAAGAGGAAACCCTTGAAGTGCCAGAATGACCAATCTTCACGATACATGCCATGCATCCGGTTCTTTACAAGTAAGTATAAATGTTGGTGGTCTGACCAGTCTAAAGGATTTAAACTAATTTTTAAAGATTCTTTCAATTTGACGTGCAATTTTCTATATGTTTTTGTGCACCGGGTGGAATTGAATTGGTTAGATAGGGTCCAGATCAAAGAGAAACGTCCTGATTAAGTTCAAGTGTGGGGAGTTTTCCTATGGGTTTGTAGAGTTTGTATAATATGTCGAGTAGTGTCTTTTTGTCGAGTCAGTGTTATGCTCGGGTTTTCAGTTTTGTTTTTGCAGGTTTAAATTATTCTCACCTGCACTCAATCTCCATTCGAGTGAGTTTGCATTTGTGAAAATGAGGATGAAACTCGAGAGTGTCGGAGGCAAGTTTGACCGTGACCGAAATGCTATACGGTCAACACTTGAAGATTGGAATGAAGACTTGGAGCATACGCGTTCTGCAACTTACCAGTTAAGTCTTTTCCAATTACATCTCTATCTTTTTATTTTTGCATTTTTGTTTTTATTTTTAACTATTTTCTATTTCTACATTAGGGACAATGTAGAACTTAAGTGTGAGATGAGAAATGGCTTTTGAGTCTTAGTGTGTCTTTAGTTGTTTAGTTTGAGTCTATATAGAGTATAAAAAATCAAAAAAATTACAAAATTTCAAAAAATTTAAAAAATAGTTTCATTTGTTTTGTGCCTTCTCAACCTTTATGAATGAAAGTCGGTAACATTGTGACCTTATAAACCTAATTTGAGTGATTTTTAGTGGGTAACATGTTATTTTTGAAGTGGAATAAAAAGTTGAGTCATACTCAAGCCTTAGAATCTAATTTGAGAAAAAATGAAGTTGCTTTTGTGAATTATGTGGCTTTTGGTGAACTTTAATTTTCATACTTTGATAGGTTCAATTGGATCGTTAATATCGCTCAATGATCAGAATAAATCATACACAAACACAGTTCAATCATAAACACAATTCATACTAATAATTCTCTTTTGTATATTGATGATCAAAGCAGATTTGTAGTACAAGTGCAGGAGAAAATAAATCACACACACTTAGTTCTCTCTCTAACGTGAATAGTGATCTAGCCTCTCTCCTCACACTCTCTCACTACATGCTTTTAAGCAACAATTACAAGTTTAAGGAATATAACAAAATAGACCCTAAACTATACATAAAATGTACAAACAAATACAAAGTAAATCTTAACTAGGAAATAGCCTAACAGTACTCCCCCTAAGATTTATCTTTGAATCTTCAGCAAAATCTTCAACAGTTTTCATCTTTTTCAGCTTCAATCTCTCTCACCAATCTTCTGGTTCTTCTTTGATATCCAGCAACTCTTTTCCTTTGAACTCTTCTTGTTCTTTCAATGCTTCTTCTATGCACGACTTGAATTTTTCTGCTATCTTTGCTTGTCGTGATTTGGACTCGTTTGTAAGGATTGGGCAGGCATTCATACGTCTCAGAGAATCAAGGTTTAAACCTGCAAAATCAATGTTAGCGTAAAATTCATAGGGCATTTCCTTCCCTTTGACTTGCACTTCCAACGTTCCTTTCGCAGTCACTCTCATAAACTCTATCTCTAGAATGTCAACCCTCACAAGATTAGAGTTGAGTAATGCCTTCCTTACTCGAATCTTTTCTGATGCAGCGGCTATCACCTCGATCATCACCACAAACAGTTTTCGATCAGCTTCAGCCAGTTTATCTTTGCATTTTTCCATTCGATAACTTCTCAGAAAATCAATTTAGGATAGATGCAGCAGTTTCAGCTCATAGGTACTGAATAAAGTAATCATATCTTTATCCCAATCATCCATATTTCGAACAAGCTTCAACTCAAAAGTTTCTTGATTGTAGAAAACTCTAAGTATTGGCTTAGTCGCCGGAGAACCATCAATCACTTTCAACCCCGGATTGGTTACCTTGTCAAAATACTCATCAGAAAATTCCTCTAAGTACATGTCCTCACTAACCACCAACTTCTTATTCTTCCTTTGTTTCTTCTCTTGAACATATGCACTGTCCTCCTGTTGACCTCTGAAGTCTAAATATTTCGGTGATCGGCTTATCCCGGCATCAAGCAGCATTGCACACTTATCACCACGCTCAGCATGCGTGTGATTTATCAGTCTAAGCTTGTGCAATTCTTTCAAGTCTTGAACTTCTAACTTAAAGATGCTAGAGTAGTAATGGTATACATCACATAAACCATTAACTCTTTTAATCATGAAAGCATCAAATACTTCGTCATATTTCCACGCAATATTTTTTACCTTCTTGGACTTTTCCGGTACGATCATTGAATCAAGAAGTTCAGCAATCGACTGACCCTTGCTCAGCAGTGACCTCACAACGTCACCTGCTGTGGCTGATTTGTGCCATGATTCACGTACATCCATAGGTATGTTGTATGACATAACTTCACTGGGAAACATGTCTATCAAATCCTTCCTCTTCTTGTGAGCATCTTCTGGTAAAGCCATTACCGGTATCTCCTTCGGTCCGAGAACTTTGAATCTTTTGGTCAGCTCGTAGTATTGAGGGTTGTTGTAGTCCAAATAAAACATACGATTGTATATTTTCTCCATCTTCATGAAACTAACAACAATTTTCCTCAGCGACTCTTGTTTCAACCTCTTCAAAGTCTTATAAGGATAATTCCTTGAGCTCAACCAGTCACGCATATTCCTGCTTGACATCTCTTCAGGATTTTGGTGATAAAGTTCAGTTGGAGGTAAGTCTTCAATGTTCAAACTCTCTTGAAGCGGTGTCCATTCTCCCATCTCAACGATAAACTCTTTCTCATCAGCAGCAGCTTTATCTTGAGCTATCAGACACTTTTCATATTCTTCGTTTATTTGATTCACAGTCAGCCCATTCAGAAACACAGGATTGTACTTCATCTTCTCAAGATAAGCAAATCTTTCATCTAGATCGTCTGGAATCTCTTGATCAGGATTGACTTCAGGCTCAGCTTCAGGTTCAGATTCAGTAAAATCAATATCATCCAAATCATCTAAGGCTTCAATCATTGGTGCATTGTCAGTTTGAAACGGCTCAAACTGACTTACATCTTCAGTTACAATTTCTGGCACATCTTCAACTACAACAGCTTCAGATTGAATCGGCTCAATCTGAACTGATTTATCAATTCCAGCATCAGTCACAGTCTCATCAACAGCCTTAGCCAACACTACTACCTCAGTTTCAACTACAGCTCCAGATTGAATCGGCTCAATCTGTACTGTCTCATCCAGTTTTGCCTTCTTTGAAACAGATGTGTCTTCAGTAATTTCCGGTACAGCATCTAACTTCCTTTTTCCCTCAGCTTTGTCAGAAATGACAGAATCAACAACAGCTTCATCAGGAATAACAATTGGAGATTCCACCCTTATACCCACATTTGTTGTACCACGTGCTCGAGTATAATAGACTTTTGCTGCTTGAGAAGGTTCAGACACTTCCATAACTTCGTTTGAAAAATCTTTATCAGATGTGGATCCGGATTTCTTTGATCGAGTTTCTTCTAGCCATTTCTCCAACATTTCTTTTTCAGCCTCAAGAGTATTGCATTCAGCCTTCAACTCTTTGTGATCATACTTCAAATTTTCATGTTCCTCCTTCAACTTATCATATTTAGCTTTCAACTCGTCATGTTCAAGCTTCAACTTAACATGATCACTATCCAAGGCTTTGAAAGTTTCCAGATTCTGATTGTGAGTAGCCCAAAACTCTTCAAGTCTTTTCTTCTTTCTATCATTTGAAGCTTTTAACTGTTCATTTGCATCTAACAACTTTGCCACCATCTCTTCTAGTTCCACAATCTTCTTCTTATCCTCATTCTCATCAACACTTGACACAACTTTTGGCGAAGACTCCAAAACTTGTTCAATGTTCTTAGCAACAGGGGATGATGTGGTGGGTATATCAACAGGAATAGGATCAGTAATGCCAGCATCAGCTTCATCAACTATCTGTGCAATAGTCTCAACCTCGGCCATTACTTCCTGAGCTATCTGAACAACATCTATTTGTTCAGGCTCACTTAACACTTTCTCAACAACAGATTTAGATCTTCGAGATCTAACATACTGTTTTGTGATTGGCTTTGCAACTTCAACTGCCACCTCCTTTTCAACACAAGTAACCTCAACAGGTTCTTCTATCACAGCTTGTTCAATAACTTCAACATTTTCTGTCTCCAATTCCATTGGTTCAGCTACTTCAATAATCTCTGCCTCCTATGAAACAGATTCAGCATTATCACCACCATCATTTTCACTTTCACTATCACTATCTTCATCATCTCCATTATCATCATCATTATCTTCATCTTGACCATCATCACTATCATCATCACCATTGTCATCATTTTCAGATCATCTTCATCTTCTGCATGACGAGCAGCATACTCATCATCATCTAGTAGATTATCAGGCACCTCATCAACCAGGTCCTGAGGATTTACAATCTCTCCGTGTGAAATATGATGATAAACTCCTTCAACATCTTCTTCATTATTTGCTATATCTCTCATATAGTCAAATAGATCAACACTAGGCACATTCCCGATACTCATCTTTCTATAAGATAGATCGTTCATGTCCTCAGTATACAAAATTCCTCCAACCACTCCTTCTTCTCTGATAATGGGATAGGCAACCTTTATCATCATCTGCAAGAATCTCGGGTACATGAGAAACTTGAATCTTTTGCCCTTTACCAGATTAAACACAAACCCATTCATGATCCACCTTGACATGTTAAATGGTTTGTTTTCTGCTATGGCAACTATTGGAGATGCTATATCTGATGGGAAGTTGTCAAAACCTGCACTCCTCCTTGACATGCACTGTTGAATGACATAGCACAACAGCTTCCATTTCTTTCCCAACCTTGCTCTATAGAATTGTGACTTTGGAAATGCAGGAGGATGTCCCATATTTACAAAGCACTCTTGACATTCAGCCATAGTCAACTCATCATTCGCCCCTACTTCATCCTCATCTATTCTCAAGGCTGTTCTGATTGTTTCTTCAGAGACAGTCAGTACTAACTCTCTAGTAATGTTTCCTCGAACAACAGCTACTCCTTCATCATTTCTGATCACCTCAGCTGTTCTCCAAAAACTCTTTATCAACCTTGCATATATGACCGGCTTGGCACACATAGCATATACATACTTTGTCCTCTTGATGAATTTGATCATATCTCTGTAACCTTCAGTTTCAGGAATAGACTCATCTAAACATGCCACCAGATTGTGCTTAGGTTCAAACTTTAGATTCTCCATCTGTTAAAACAAAAACAAACACAAACAAGACAAATGTGTTAGATTCTTCATTAATAAATTTCAAATTTTCATAAGTGTTTGAACAACAGTTATAAAAGTAAAACATTCACATAATCATTTTAACCCTAAATTGATCTAACAAACTGATTTTCATCATTTTGATCAAAACAACTTTGAATTTTAATGATTATACAACATTTTTCAATTTAACAGTGTAACACTTAAGAACATACATTTGACATTTATAAGATGAAGTTGTTTATCATGCTTTGGTTCAGTTTTAACAAGGACTTGTTAATGTTCAACACATATTTTGTCAGTTTGAAGTTAACACTTAAGAATTTTTCAAAGTTCATCAATGGCGGTTGACAGTTATGAATGATTTTCATTGGTTCTGTTGATTTTAAGGATTTTTGGTGCAAATGAGTGTTTGATTGTTAATGATCGACAGATTTTACACTTAAAACAACATTCGATTTTGGTTTTAACACACACAATCAAAGTGTCGATTCAGTGATCAAAAACACTGTTCATCATCGTTTTTCATTTTATCGGCCGATTTGCAAGTTTATCAGGTTCAAATCACTTAAGCAATACCTTATTCAATCGATCAGACTTGTTACAGAGCAAACGATTGAATATGATAATCAAACGATTTAAGTACAGAGGATTTGCTTGAATTTGTGAGTGAAAAATGATAAGTGTTTGTGAAGAGGCGGGTTTTTATATGGTTAAAAATTAGGTCAAACTTTGAGGTGCCGGGTCAACACTTTGGGACGGGCAAGCATAAAAGCCCAATAAGCCTTGACGGGTCATGTACTGTTGGGACGGGTCATGTACTTTTGGGACAGGTCAAGTACTTGAAACGAGTCACAACATATGACGGGTCAACATATAACATGTGAAAAACACTTGACGGGTCAAACACTGTAGAGACGGGTAAGTCACTGTAGTGACGGGTAAAGGTTAGGAACAACTACACCTGATTGGTTTTATTCATCACCCGACAGTATAGTAGTCTTCAAAACATCACCCGGCTTGCACAATAACTTGTTTGTTCATTACCCGGCAACACAGTTGTATTTATCACCCGGCATGCTTTCTTCATCACCCGGCAACACAGTTGTCTTCTTTTTCACCCGGCATGCTTTCTTCTTCACACGGCATGCTTTCTTCTTCACACGGCAATATAGTTGCTTTCACTATTACCCGGCAACACAGTGTTATACACTTACACGGCAAGATAAGACTTCCTTCTTTTACCCGGCTGTATAGTGTTAACATTTCTTCACCCGGCTGTATAGTGACACAACTTGTCACCCGGCAGATATCTATGACCTTCACCCGGCTATATTTTACATGATCATTGCCCGGCTGTACAGTAGTCATAATATCTTCACCCGGCTTCACTTCTTTTTCTCAATCACCCGGCTCATATCAGACTCACAACTTTACCCGGCTGAACAGTGTGTTCATTACCCGGCAAAATAGTGTTATGATATTCTTTGCCCGGCTATAACCCTTGAGCGATTTTCTTCACTTTTCTCGTCTGTTGACTTTTTCAACTGCATTTATTGCACCTGCAAACATTCTCGACATATTAATTAGACAAGATATCCTTAACAGAATTTGTCACATTAATTATCAACAACATAAGACAAGTCAATAAACATTAGTTCCAATTAAATTCATTTTTCTTTTTCTTTGATTTTCAAAAACAATTGTTTTTGCACAACCAAATTTTCTATATCCCGAAGCAATTTCTTAAAAACAATTCACAAGACCTTGGGTTTGTTTTTAACACATCCAAAACCTTTGCTTTTCATACCACATAATCTTGTTCATTCAAAACACACTTATTCAAAAAATATTTTTTGATTTTTGTAGATATTTTTCTTCAATTATTCTCCCCCTAAACTTGAAATTTCTTGAAATTTTTAAGTTTAACAAGGATGTCGATGTGTCAATAAAGATTCCATATGCCTGCACACACAAAGCACACACATTAAAATAAAGACATATGCAATGCAATGAATCAAAATATCGCAGTGAGATCATACCACACATTATCTGAACATGTTTTGCAAATTTTGAATAGACATTTGACTTATGTTTGATTGAGTGATGATATGAAAACATACCAATTAGCTCGAGTTGACACACTTACTTTTTCAGTATCATGATGATATTTAAGGTTCGATTAAAATGACTTATGTGACCCACATGTATACATATGTCAACATATTTCTCTATCAATCACTACCTGAATGCATATTGCACAAAACCTGGTCACTTACAGTCATACACAGTGTGGAATCTGGGTTCTATTCGGATTTGGTCCACTTTGGGACTTCTTTTTAATTCCATTTTGGAATTTTTCTTTCCTATCGTTCCCCTTTGGGAATCTTCTGAATTCCTTTTTGGAATTTTTGTTTGGTGATGGTCCACATTTGGGACTCTTTTTGTTCCATCTTTGGAAATCTTTTGCTGCACCTTGAAGCTCAAAAGAGACTTCGTGTGAGACTTCAGGTCTGTGGGTACCACAACAAAGAAGCTCACGATGCGGTTCATCACACTGAATAGACTACATCGTTACCCGATCATGTACAACTATCATCACAAGCAATGTATCAAAAGATATATATCTAGACATGTATAACAATGGAACTTAATACAAAGATCATTAAGTTTATGTTTGTCAACAATCAACTTACTTTTTCAGTCTAATTGCATGAGTTGTCTAGCACATCAATTAACATTCATCAGTCTTTATTAAAAATGATGTAACAAATAATGTCTAGTGTAACTATCATTTCTCACTTTTTGCAATATAGATTCTTATGACATGATATTTTCTTTTCCTTTTGCTTTTATATTTTGTTTTTGCTTTTCTTTTTCTTTTTCATGCACACACACAATGCAAAACATAAAGTAAAAGACAAAGGAATCAATACTTGACATCAACTTATTATATTTTTGGCTTTTATATTTTCTGATTTTTGTTTGTTTTTATGAAAAATAGAATCAATCATGATTGATTAATCCTATGGATTGAATTATAAATTCAAACCGGCCTGACAAAAAATATTTTGTGAAAAGATCTGCCAGTTGTTTGTCGGTAGGAACTTTAATCAAAATTATTAAACCTTTTTCAGAGTTGTCTCTTAAAAAGTGATATCGAATTTCGATATGTTTGGTTTTTGAGTGTTGAACAGGATTAGCAGTAATGAACATAGCAGCAGTATTGTCTATGTAAATAGGAGTTTTGAGAAAGTTAAACCCGTAGTCAAGCAATTGGTTTTGTAACCACAAAACTTGAGAACATCCTGCAGATGCAGCGATATACTCTGCTTCAGCTGTGGATACAGAAACGTTGGTCTGCTTCTTGCATTGCCAAGAAACAAGTCTAGGACCCAGAAATTGACATCCACCAGTAGTCGATTTCCTTTCAAGAGCACAACCACCAAAGTCACTATCAGTAGCGTTTGATCCACGGATTTGCCTTTTGGATCCGGCTGTATCTTGCAGTTTACATCAGATGGAGTTCGAATTGTCTGACAATCTTGCATCTTGAACTTCTTCAACAACTTCTCAACAAATTTTGATTGATTGATGAAAATTCCGTCAGCTGATTGTTTCACTTGTAATCCAAGAAAGAAGTTAATCTCCCCCATTGAACTCATCTGGAATCTACACTTCATGATTTCCTCAAATTCTTTGCACATTGACGCACTGGTCGATCCGAAGATAATATCGTCCACATAAACTTGAACACATAAGAGTTCTTCATTCCCCCTCTTCATAAACAAAGTTGGATCAATCTGTCCTCTTGTGAATCCATGTTCTAGTAAATGCTTAGATAATGTCTCATACCAGATTCTCGGAGCTTGGTGTAGACCATATAGAGCTTTACTCAACTTGTATACACGATGAGGATAGTCAGGATCTTCAAAACCCGGAGGTTGTCTGACATATACGTCATCTGTAATCGGTCCATACAGAAAAGCGCCTTTAACGTCCATTTGGAATACTTTAAACTTCATAAAGGAAGCATATGCAAGAAAAACGCGTATAGCTTCAAGTCTTGCGACCGGAGCGAACACCTCTTCATAATCAATGCCTTCTTCCTGAGTATATCCCTGTGCAATGAGTCTCGCTTTGTTTCTCACAACAATACCACGTTCGTCTGGCTTGTTTTTGTACAACCATCTTGTACCAATCGCATTCTCTCCTTCAGGTAAGTCCACTAATTTCCAAACCTCTTGTTTGCGAAATTGAAGTAACTCCTCTTGCATGGCTTCAATCCAACTATTATCTTGTAACGCTTCTGAAATATTCTTCGGCACCACTTGAGAAAGAAAACATGAATAAAGATAAAACGTTTGCTTGCTCAGTTTGACTTCTTGTAGTTCTCTGATTCAACGGCCCGATAATCTGAGAGACAGGATGTTTCTTGTGGATTCGATGAGTTGGTATGACATCTCCTTGCACTTGACTCTCCAGATTAGATTGATTCAGATTCAGTAGATCTTGTAGAATGGTCGAAGTATGCGGAGTGAAATTAGGAACTTGATCCGGTGAATTGATGAAGTAATCAAATGATTCTGGTACAACTTCAACATTCGGATTTGATGATGGTTGATTCTGAACAGATCCACCATCATTAGGAGAAACTTGCGGATTCACATCATCTTCAAGATTGTTTGATTCTTGATCGTCTTGAGAACCAGAAGGACCCGGAGCTTGACTAGATTTGACATGATCAGGATTATGAAATGACATAAACGGATACTCAGAGTTGAGATTTCCATCATCGTCATTAACAGAATCGTCACTAAAGCATCCCAAGTCGCCTGATTCTTTCCTTGCTTTTCCTGAAAAATCAAACAAGTTAGAATTGAAAGATTTTGATAACGAATCTAAATCAAAGAACCATTCGGGACCATGCGCCACTGACGGAAACGAATTTTCTAAAAACTTTACGTTAATAGTTTCAATAACAGTATTTGTTTTGCTATTAAAAACCCGATAAGCTTTAGAAACAGACGAATATCCAAGGAAAAATCCATCGTCAGATTTTGACACAAATTTCCCGAGATGATCATTTAAATTTAGAATCGATACAGGACAACCAAATGCTTTCAAGTATGAAATATTTGGTTTTCTTCCAAATAACAACTCATAAGATGTTTTCTGTTTATCCTGAACCAGTAATGTTCTGTTTTGTACAAAACATGCAGTAGCAATAGCTTCATCCCAGAATGTGATAGGGATTTTGGCATCTGCAAGCATGGATCTTGCTGCTTCAATCAGTGTCCGATTTTTCCGTTCCGCAACCCCATTTTGTTGAGGCGTTCTTGGAGCACTAAATTGTCTAGCAATTCCTTTTTCTGCACAAAACATATCAACATTAGCGTTCTTAAATTCAGTTCCATTATCACTTCTTAAAGTTTTCACTTTACAATCCAACTGATTTTCAACTTTGATAATAAATTCTTTTAACAACTCAGCAGTTTCAGATTTAACATGCAAAAAATAAACCCAAGAAAATCTAGTGAAATCGTCAATAATGACAAAACAATAAGACTTCTTTTCGATGCTTTGCACATTTGTTGGTCCGAAAAGATCCATATGTAGCATTTGCAAGGGTTTTGAAATGGAGTTTTCTGGCTTGGACTTAAAAGACATTCGGTGTTGTTTTCCTTTCAAACATGCTGGACAGAGATCAGTTGTAGAGAACTTCTTTGAAGGTATTCCCACAGCATGATTTCCAGTCACTAAACAATTCATGTTTATGAAGTTTGAATGGCCCAGCCGTCTATGCCAAAGCTGACTCTCATCATTCGAAGCATGCGCAATGAGACAAGTAGTTTCGGTTTCAGCATCAATCTGCGACATATCAAGCTTGTATACGTCACGATCTCTTGGAGCTTTCACCACCACCCACTAATTGTCAATCTTGAAACCTGGCTTGAGAATATAACAGAAAGAATCATCAAATAAAGTTGAATAAGATTTATCACAGATTTGAGATACACTTAGTAAATTAAAGTTCAACTGTGCACAGTAGTTGACTTTATCAAAACTAATGACCCCATTCGATACGGTTCCTTCTCCTGTTATTTTACCACCGGCATCACCTCCATATGCAAGGTGTGTACCATTTTTCAGCTTGAAATCCTGAAGCAAGGCATGGTTGCCTGTCATATGCCGGCTACACCCACTATCAACGAACCATGAGTTGATAGGTCTTCTTGGGCGTACCTGCATTTCAACAATCACTTAGTTAGTTTGGTCAACCCAGGCCCACACGGTCTTGGGTTTTCCGAATCTATCTGCAATAGTAACTTGTTGATATTGAACATTTTGAAAATTTGTTTCATTTAAGAGATTTTGATGCTGAAAACTGTTTCGCTCATTGGCGTGAATTGATTGCTTTCTTCTCAAAGCAAGGTTATTTTCAAACTTTCGATTTCTTACCATCAAAGCTCTGGGTTTAAAACTGTTAACCTGCACATTTGAAACAGAATTGTTTCGATTGAAATTTCTCAAAACCGGAGAATGACTTTGATTAACATTTTGAAAACCAAATGATTTATTTCTTTGAAAATTTGGATACGAAGTCATTTCTCTTGTTGAGTTTGATCGAAAGAAACAATCTTTTGTGTCATGATTTCTTCTTTCACAAATATCACAAAATTTGTTATAATAACATTCTTCTGAAGAATGATTTCTTTTGTCACAGAAACTGCAATACCTGTTAAAGAAACATTCAGCAATTGCATGGTTATAACGATCACAAATCTCACAGTGTTTCTTGCTAATCCTAAAGAGCCGATTGTTAACTTTTGATGTTGAACCCATTCGAGATTCATTATCAGTGTTGTTCGGTTTTAGATTAACTTGATTCTTTTGTGGAGACTTTGTTTGTGATTTTGCTTGCATGGGCCTTTGGTTCGATTTTAAACTGTTCTGTTTGGTTACCTTTTTAGATTCAATTCTCTTATCATTGACAGCGGAAGACTTAGGACCTGAACCTGTTTTCAGACCAGAGTTAGATTTGATTGGAGAATTGATTGGTTTACCATAAGATCCGTTTAAATCAAACGTTCCTGCAGACACAAACTTAATTGTTTTTCCTTTTGACACTTTCTTGACAGGTTTAACATTTTGAGCTTTGGTATTGTCATTTGATTTTATGACACTTTTACCTTTCGATTCTTTTGTTTCAGATTGATTGGTCATTACTTTCGATTTCTGCTTCTTCGCAGTTGAAACTTCAGCCTTCTTCACTGCATTCTTCTTGATCAACTGATCAGCAACTTGCGCCTTTTGTTCTTTCTTCCACCTTATGTATTCAGGATCATTGTATCATGAAAATTCACCTTCTTCCTTCACTGTTTATGACTTCGGATTCAGTTCCGTATACTCAACAAGTTGAATCAGAACAGGCTCTGATTTGTTGCTAGCTTCATCGTCAGCTTCAGTTGTCACACCATCTTCTTCTTTCAAACTTTCCATCAGCACTTCAGATCCTTCAGACTCGGATTTACTTCTTTGAATTTCTTTGAATTTTCGTTCATTTTCAGGTGAATGATCAAATTCATTAAAGTTTTCCGGTAAGGTTTGTGTGATTGAATTTGGCATTGGTTCATGAGTGAAACCCAACCCGGTTTTGGTTTTGTTACCTCTTTCACTTACAAGTTGTTTCACCATGTTCTTACAACTTTTAACTTTTGTTAGTTCAACTTGCGTGACAGCATGAGCAACTTTTTCTTGCTCAAAGTTCTTTGTCATTTCTTCAAGTTGTTTTGTTACCAGTTCCAGTTCCTTTAAGGTTTTGTTCCATGATTCTTTAAGAGACAAAATCTTCTCATCAGAAATTTTGTGATCAATTTTAAGTTGTTCATGAATTTTCTCATGTTTGCTTAATTTATCACCAATTTTAAATGAATGAGTTCGATAATGTTCTACTTGTTGAATGCATTGTTCTGAACATAACCTTTCTTTCACATCAATAGGCAAAGGAACATAATTAGGGGGTAAATCAGCACTAACCTTTGGTTGTTCGGTAGATGATGAAGACTCACTGGCTGTAGCCATCAGCGCAATTTCAGACTCAGATTCTTCAACAGGATCAGACTTTGCACTCCAGTCATATTCCTCTGAATCTTCAGTAACAGTATCAATCACATTGATATCTCCTTCTTCTGACCAGTCTTCTTCTATTTCACACACCAGTGCCAAACTTGATGTAAGATCAGATGTGAATTGTTCTGCATACGCACTCCAATCATATCCATCTTTTACACTAACTACCAGTGCCTTTGTTTGATCTTCTGGTTTCTTTCCTTCATCCTTCAATTCCGGCATGGGAAGACTTTGGTATGGTTTCTGAAAGAAACGTTGATTTCTTTGTTGATGACTTGAAAACTGTTGCGAACTTTGACCTTGACCTTGATTACTTGAACTAGCTTGGTCGTTGAAATTCTGATTCTTAGGAGCTTTACATTCCCTTGAAAAATGACCATAACAGTTACAGTTAAAACATCTGGCCTTTGATTTGTCAAATCCAACCGTCTTGTTTGCATGAGGCTTGTAACTTCGGTTAACATATGCATGCTTCTGCGTTCTATATGTAACCATTACCATCTGCCAGTTTAAGTCCATCTCCTGAACGTCATCAGGATCCATCTCAAATAAATCTTGAAGGACAACGTCCATTTGACTCAAGTGACTTCCTTGGTATGCTTGAAAACTTACCATAAAAGCTGTGAAGGCAGTTTTGGTCTCCTCATCTTGTAACAAGATGTTCATCACATCTTTTACCTTTGCTTGAACATTCGAACTTTGACTTTCTGCTTGATTCTTCAGATTCTGACTTTGAACTTGAGCTCTTGGTGGAGATTGAGGTTGAGAATAAGTTGGTGAACTTGGAAAGTATGATGAATCAGTATAAAAACTTGCGCCAACAAATAAATCACCCTCTTCTTCAAACTTCGTTGCATCTTGTGCAAGAAAAGCATTCTCCACTGTATTAGCAGGATTCACAATATATTTGTATTGTGCATGTGAACCAGTTCTATCAGTGTTTCTAGAACCCTCATCAATCTCTACTTCCTCTATCTTTGCAATGAGCAAATCTAGATCCATCGGAAACTTCTCAGTATGTTTCAGTAAGGTCACAGTCTGTTTCCATGATGATGGAAGTGCACATAACAATCTGTCATTCAAATCTTGGAGATCTGTCTTTGCACCGGCATTTGACATTTCAGTAGTTAGATGAACAAACCTATTCATCATTTGGTGCACTGATTCTCCAGCAATGTGTTCAAATAACTCCAACTGTCTCTTCAACTTTTGTTTCTTGAGACTTCTGAGTTGTTCACCTCCTTCACAAATAGACTTCAAAGCCTTAAACAATGTGTAACCTGTTTGATAGGTGTCCAACCTTGACAGTACTTGTAGTGGCAATCCCTTGCACATCAAAGAATATGCTTTGCTATCATTCTTCACTTTCCTCAAATCTTCTGCTGACAAATTATCCTCTGGATAAGGTTCAATAGAGTCTTTGGTGTAGGTACTTGCACTATCTGGAGCAGTCTGTGTAGGTATGTGAGGACCCTTGTCAATTGACTTCCAAAGATCATTGTCTATTGAACAGAGATGATGCTTCAGTCTAATCGTCCAATTCTTGAAATCTGCATGATTCACAAGTCTAGGAACACGGTTATCAGAATCATCATTAGGTGCCATTTTGACTATTATTTTTTTTTTTTTAAAAATTTTAAAGAAAATATTTTTGGTTTTTTTTGTTAATTTTTGAAAAGAAACAATTAAAATACTAAAATAAAGACAAGTAATTAAAGACAAGATAAGAAAACAAGGATTAAAACAACTAAAATGAGTCACACGGCTGAACAGTGAAAGTCCTTCTTCACCCGGCTAAACAGTAGCTTTGTTCTTCACCCGGCAAAGAATAAGTCTTCACCCGTCTGAACAGTCACACGGCTCAACAGTTGTAAGTCTTGGATTCTTTACCCGGCAGAACAGTTACCCGGCAACAAGAAATAACTTCACACGGCAGATAACTTGACCCGGCTTGAATCTTGACACGGCAAAAAGCTATACCCGGCTGAACAGTTGTCGATCACACGGCAGAGTTGTTTACCCGCTACACAGTTGTTGATCACCCGACTGAAAATGTTAATCACCCGGCGTAACAGTGTATCACCCGACACAACAGTTGTTGATCCGGCTGAACAGTAACACTTTTTCCTCGTCAAATTCTTTACCCGTCTAGCACAAAATCCTTTACACGGCTGCACAGGACCTAATTGTTCTTCAATCTAAGTCCAAAGGAAATTGTCTAAGTCAAATATATCACCCGGCTAGTTAATCTTCAACCAAGTTCATACTGTTCATCATCTTCATCATGATAATTTTTCTGGGTTTATCTATAACTTGTCCAATTCGTTCAAAATTCACACACAAGCTGTGAAATGGTCCGATTATCAATCCCTAATCTCAATCAATCCAAAACATGATCAAATTTTGATGAATTTGAGCAAAATTCGATCGAACAGTAACTTTTTCAATCTTCTTAATTCCTCAGATCTGATGATAATCTGATGGAATTTGCACAATCGTTGTGAATTAGGAGTGATTGCGATGATAAATCACAACTAAAAACAGCAACAATTCATTCAGATCATGATATTTGAGCAATATTGATGTGTTTGCTTGATGAATAGCGAAGAACACAATACCAACGGCTCTGATACCAATTGATAGGTTCAATTGGATCGTTAATATCGCTCAATGATCAGAATAAATCATACACAAACACAGTTCAATCATAAACACAATTCATACTAATAATTCTCTTTTGTATATTGATGATCAAAGCAGATTTGTAGTACAAGTGCAGGAGAAAATAAATCACACACACTTAGTTCTCTCTCTAACGTGAATAGTGATCTAGCCTCTCTCCTCACACTCTCTCACTACATGCTTTTAAGCAACAATTACAAGTTTAAGGAATATAACAAAATAGACCCTAAACTATACATAAAATGTACAAACAAATACAAAGTAAATCTTAACTAGGAAATAGCCATAACATACTTTTAGTGTTAGTGGTTAACATTTCTTGGCGTATGACTTTATAGTCTTAAATTTTGTATTGATGAGATGTTTCAGGGTTCGGAGACCATGGGTCTTTATGCGGTCTATCATCTGGTATTCATACATCTCAAAAGGGGGTATAAATATTCAATTAAAAGCTCAAAGAGCAAACCCTGCAATTAAGTTGCAAATCTAAGTCAATAAATTTGATCACAATGTGCTAAAAAGTACAAATTCACATTTGACATGATCAAACAACCCATTAGTCATATGGGGTCCCCTTGCTCGCATCCTAATAGCAATAAGAAACGGACCACAATGGACCATTATAATTAAGCACACATATGAAGTCGTGCATAATCACGTATGGTGATGGATTTTGGGATATTGCTTAATAACGGGGGTATGCCATGTAATGGAGAACATTAGTTAGGAGTAAATTGAAAATTGAATTTATTTGATGTCACTTGTGAAATGAATAATAAGCAATGTTTTTAAAATTGCTTGAGTGTTGAATGTGCTTTAAAATGTTTTTAATCATTTAGTTATGAGGTTAAAGACAAGTTGGGGTGACTCGACCCAATAAAACCATGGAAATATTATTTATAAACTGTGGTCCACTCTAATTGAAAATCACTAAAGTTTTAGTCATTGTTACTAGTTTGAGTAAAGATTGAGGGTATGAGTTGTAATTGTATAATTTTTAGTTTTTTGTTTTGATGTTTTTTGAGTCTTGAATCCCTGAGATATATATTTTATATAAATATTCCTCTTACTTTTTGGTTACTTTTGATTGAGTTTTACTCCTAATTAGTTCATATTATTATTTTATATATTATAGGAGTCCATGAACGAAAATGGTGTATTTTATTTAAATTTGAGACCAACTAGCGCTTAACGTTATATTGCTAAAGTAACTAAATGATTTACATGTTTAATCCGCTTGCAGATAACTTCATGTAATGGATGATTGAAGAAATACATGTTCAAAGTTAAATGCCATATGCCTTGAAAGTATAATTTAAAAGGGCCCGATACACTTGTGTAGAAGTCCACATGAGAAATAAATGTAATTACAAATTAAAATAAAAAAGACCTAGAACAAAGAAAGAAAAAAAAAACTAAGTCGGCCATAAAAGAAAAGGGGAGAATAGTTTGTTTGAAACGGAAGAAGAAAAAAAATGAGCTAGCTAGCACCTTAAAAAGTCAACTATATCGATCGATTTGAATTAATTTATCAAGCTATCAGGCTGCTGAATTAATTTAAGTTAGCAAGCAGGCTGCTGAATTATAATTATTCTTTTTCGATGAACGGTAACTCTATTTATGTTTCGGTATTGGTTTGCTTTTCGAACATGTCTATAGGCTAAAGTTATTAAGCCGCTTAGGTTATTGATGAACCGAATGTTTTATGTTTGATCTTTTGTGGTTATATTTTTTATTATGGATTATATGCTTTAAGTAAAGGTTTAGTTTTAATTTTTGATGCATATTGTATATTGGAATTGGGTTAATTAGTCTTATTGTTTCACATGATTCTAGTTGAACGTCTTTCATATAATAGAATTGTGTTTAGGTCATTTACTTTGAGTTCTTGATTATTTGTGGTTAAATTGCAATAAAACTATAGGAACGATATTGCTAGTTAATTTAATGAAAACGCGAAGCTAAGCTAAATATGCGTGAAGTGATGGGTTATTGACAAGTCTTTTTTGGTTAAATTACTAGATTTAGATTTTCGTGAGAAGTCCATATAGGTTTCATTTGTCAAACTTGGTTATCGAGTCAAACAAGTAAATTAAACTGTCTTTGATTTCCAATGCTGTGAGGTAGGATGTCACTCTAATGACACTTAGTCATAATTTGATTAGACAACTGTGAAGAAGTTTAGTCTACAAAACTGGCAATTGTAGTAACTTATTAGAAACCTGTAGGTGTCTTCTCTAAAAGGGTCGAGGGTCGTATTAGTGGTTCCTTTATGAATACATTAAGATCCCAGCTCCATAACTATAAATTCCATTTGAGTGATAAGTAAAATGACGGGGATTCTAGCCTAGGTGGTTTAGCTCTTTTATCTTATTTCTGGTCGTCTTATGTTTCACTTTCGTCATTCTTGTTAATTTAAAGTGACAATTAGGTTAATTAGACAAAACCCCTTCAAGCAAATAAAATAAATACTGTAATTAATTAAGTTAGATCGAGTTAGTTAAACGTAGTTATATAGAGTCTTTGGGATCGATCTCGGACTTACTTAGGCTATTCTACACTCGATCGTTACACTACCGGTTGTGTGTTTAGGTTAGTTTAGAGAGTCCTAGTTTATAAATATTAAAACTGAGGGTGTCTAAATTGTAGTTAAATAATATACATATATTAGCACGCATCACTGACTTTTTAAAAAAATAGGTTTACGGTTTGTATGGGCTATGATATGGGCCGAGACTTGGATAGCTGGTGGGCTGAGATGTGACACCCGGCAAATTTCCAGGTCAATATTCGTACTAGCTTAAACGTGCATAGTTTTTGAAATGCGTCATTTAACTTAATTATAAAAATTAAGGTGTTATTAAAGTTAGATAAGCCCATTTTGTGCATTGTTTTGCAATTTGTGATTTTTGGAAATTGCTTAACCGCGCAGCGGATAAATACCCGGTAATGAACGTTGGTGATTGCCTTATAAATGTTAACAGTCTAATAACTGATATAATGCTCAAAATAGCATCAAATAATATATTTTGGGTGTGTCTAAGTGAAAATATAATAAAAACTAAAAGTGATGTATTTTATCCGATGTTTTTCCGGTTATCGCGTGTGTTTCAGTTTTTGCCCGGTTTCACCACCAGTAAAATACTTATTAATATATTTTTACTATTTTAAGTGTGAAAAATTAATATTTGAAATTTTATGGTAAAAAAGTATTAAAATTTGACAAGACTTGAAAAATTATTAGTGATATAAGTGTGTAATGTTCATAAATAAAAATTTTATAAAAATCCTTTTTTTTATGACCGCCCCCCCTCCCCCTAGGCCCTAGCATAAACCTTGGTTCATGTGATCTTAGTGAAGTGGAGAAAATATATCTAGGTCTTGACAAAATCTTTTCCCAACACCACACTCCAACTATCACCACTTCAACACTCCACTCTTTCTTTCTTCCTCTTTCAAAACCAACCCAACACCCCCACACCCTCAAAAATCTCAGCCATAACAGTTTCAACACTCTCCACAATCATTTCTTGCACCTTGTTGCAAAATTTTGTGTTTTTGGTGGTCTTGGAAGCAAGTAGGTGTATCCAAGAGGTGTTTAAAGATCAAAATCCATCTTCTTCATCTTTTTCTAGTGTTCATCATCAAGGGTATGAACACTTTTCATTTTGATTTTTATGGTTTGAATGTATTCAAGATTGTGTTCTTGAAGTGTTGTTCACCAAACCTAAAACCAAAAGATGAATGTTTTTTAAATGGAAATGGGTTTTCAAAATGGATGTGTGTGTGTATTGTGTCCGTATGTATTGTGACACCCCGCCCGGCGGCGGAAACACCGGGCTGTCATTGGAATTGGATATCAATAGTACAAAGCACATGGCACACTAAAATCATATTTTAATATCATTAATATAATAACTGTTGTGACATAAATAAGGAATAAATAGTCATAAATTCAGAAATAAAGACCGACAATCAAAATAATTTATTGTTCAATTATTCTAAGTCCGATAGGCATCCTATGTCTTGAAGGTATAAAACGCTCAAACACCACCTGAAATATGTAAAAATAATGTTAGCTAATCAAAGCTAGTGAGTAAACCACAATTGATATATAGTAATTAAGAAATCCGAGATCATCATAATATGCTGCGCAATCTTACATGCATAGCTATTTCATCATATTACTCAACCTTTGACCATAGAACACATGAACACATTGAACACACATTGAACACCATCATTGTATAGCAACTTGTAATCATTTGTCATGAGGAACCAACTCATGGTGCAATTAGTGATAACTGTCATTTAACCGTCTCGAATGTAAGTTATCAAAAATTGTTTTAGCATCGAAGGGACATAGTAACATAGCAACAAGTATCACAGTATAGTAACTAGTAACCATTGAATAGAATCGTCGGGTTTAAATCACCTATCGATGTTATAAAGTGTAGGTGGGTTTGTCAGACCATTAGCGCTAACATTGTACCGGTGGAAATTACAAGTAATATACTACTTTAAACTACCACATAAGATTGCATCAAGCCGCGAACTAGATTAACATATTTAATGATTTCATTTGAAAATAGAAACAAAGAAACGAAAATCGAAAGCATTGTATAGTAATGAACATATTTCAGCCCCAAAATGTAATAGTAAAAAGGGGAGTGAATTTACTCACCTTGAAATGTGAAAGTAACCGAAACAATAGAAACGCAACAATAACGAACCGAGGGTTGCCCAAATATTAGTATCACCTAATTGATTGGGAAAAACCCTAACTTAGAAACGAAACAATAATATAGCAACAAGAATCAAAATCTGAAATCTAGGGTTTCGGATTTGGGATTTAGGGTTTTAAATTTACAAATTGAGAATTAGGGTTTCCAAGTACAATTTGAGCATAAGTGTTTTAAAGTACGAATTTGAGAATTTATACGAAACGTCAGTGTATTTTTGTATTAAATATATTTTACAATAATCAATTTTAGTATTTTTCTTTAAATACTATTTGTAATAAACACTTATAAATATGTAACATTTATTTGTATATATGTATTAAAATTTATATGTTTTTAAGCTTTAAAATATATATTTAACTTAAAATAAGTTATTTAGGTTATTTAGAAAATATGATTAAGTGTTTAAAGTGTGTAAAAAAGAGTTTTAATGAAAATATGGGCAGGGGGACTCGAACCTGTGACCTCTGCGTAAAGAACAACCAGCCATAACCACTAGACCAGATGCGTTTTTTGTTAACTAATCTGTTTTTAAATTCTTTTAATCTTTAATATCTTACCAAAACCCAATTGTATACACAAGCCCTAGAAATAAGAATCCACCAATTCATTCAATCCTGTTAATCAAATCCAAATTGATCATAGGGCTTTAAATCCCCATGATCTCAGGATCATTTTGATATATAGAACATACTTGTTAGTGAAGGTTTGATACGGGTTCGAATGGGATGAACAAGTCGACTGATCTTGATTGATTTCGCACAAATCTGGAATATATAACATGAAATTGATTGATTAGGGAGTTGTAGATCATCAAGAGGATTCAAACGGGTATAGATATTACCTGTAATGGTGCTTGGAAGGTGGATATCACTTAAGTCGCGGAAACAGGGTTCGGTCGACCAATTTGTTAATTGCAGCAAACAAATGAAGGTTTTTGGAGATTTAGGAGTGTTAGTCGGTCGATAATGAATGGTTTGGGAATGTTTAATTGTTGATTACGGTCGCAAATATGGAAATATGGTTTTCGGATTGAATCACAATCAATCCGAGCGTGAAACAAGCTATACACGCGGCTTTTAGGTGATTAAAAGTTTTCCAAACATGCTAGGAGATGATTTTGGAAGGTTTTTGGTTGACTGGAATGGTCAAAACGCGTAAAGTTGGCTTCGCCGGAGGTTGCCGCAGCTCGGCCGGAGTCGGTCGCCGGAAATGCGGGTTAAACAGGGGCTGGGTTGGGTGAGTATAATAAGTTACATAAACAGTCCCTGGTGTTTGTGTTGTGTTTATTTTTTGTTTAATAACTCTAATTTAAGTTTTAAAAGTGACAATTTTGACCCAAAGTTAATTTATAAGTTATACTAAGTAACAAGTTTAACTATATTAACTTGTAATCTTTATATACGTGACGTTTCATTATTATTAACTCGTTTTTTTTACGTTAAAAGGTTATTTGAGACCATAATAGTTTTAATCTTTACAAAAATCTATTTTAACACATAATATATACTTATCTATATATTGTGGCGGTATAGATTTTATAATTAGTAACTAGATTGAACTCGTTGATTAAAAGTAACGTTCAATCAGATTTATATATTTATATATTTAATATCAAAGCGTTACATTAAAAGTAAAATAAATACAAATACATTAAAATAGATAACTTCGGATTCGATTCGTGTATTCGGGTCCGAGTTTTGGGGCAGATGTCACATGTATGTATGTATAAGTATGTGTGTGTGTTTTTGATTTTTGAAAACAAGATTACATAAGGTTAAATGAATGGTTTTGAAAGTTTGATAAAGAAAATGGGAAGAAATGAACAAGTATATGTTATGTATGGTCATTAAAACATGATTTTTGGGTATGTATGTATGTAATCCGTATGTATATATGTGTGTGTATGTATTTCCATGCTAGTAATACCATATTAAAAGTTGTGTTCTTGCATTGAAAATGTTTAGGTCAAAGTGTTAGAAAGTTGTTTTGTTGGAAATGAGATAATATGAATAAGTGTATGTTAGTTGAGATATTAAAACATGAATCTGTATAAGTGTGTGTATAAAACCGTGTATATGTATGTATATGTGTAGGTATGCATGTTAGATACAAATGATGATAACATGTGGTATGTTGCACATAAAAGGTTAGATCTTAACATGCAAATATGTTTAATAAAGTTAAGTTAACATTGTCACTAAATGATTTTTGTGTAACATGAAAAGTGTTAGGAAAATACTTGTAAAAATATGGTCATATGGTATAAAGTTGAAAAATGTTATTTTTGTGCAAACTTACTACATGTTTGTTTATGAAAATTGCTAGATGAAAGTATGATAAGTGTTTTGCTATGATAAGTAAGACATGACAAAATATGTGATTTCATTAAGTGTAAAAGTGTTTATACATATAAGAAATTATATGGCATGTGATGATATATGATACTTGATGATTAAAAAGATTAAAATGTAACTTTTATACATTTTTGTAAAGGTATAAAAACTAATTTATATTATGAGTTAAATCATATTTTTAAATTTTTATAAACCTTATAAAATAAGTATTTTAAATGTATTATAACAAAGAAATAATTTAAACTTTATAAATAATGGCTTTTAGTACAAAATACGCGTAAAACGTACCATTTTTGCTTAAAAATGTAAAATATGTTAAAATATTATTTCCACAGATTCTTAAGTGTATTTTTATGTAAAAATACATGCAAACTATGTACCCGGAAACGCCGAAAATGATGATTTTCGACTCTAAAACATAATATTTTTGTAAACTGTTTTGGATTAGAAACTTTGGAATTATTTTTAAGAAAACATACTGATTTAAAAGTTCTTATAAAGTAATGACGAAAATACGGGTATTGGGTATCCGTTAGGCATGTGACAAACCAGGATCTCAATTTTCCATAATATTATGCTTTGTTGTATATTTATATATGATTAAGTAAGTTGCTTGTGAAAACGTGGTTAAATATGTCACACCCTCAATTTTCCACAAACGGGGTATCCGTTAGGCATGTGACAAACCAGGATCTCAAGCCATTAGTTACAGTTAACACTGACTAAACGTTTAACGAAATGTTTAATATTATAAATAAACCAAAACTCAGAGTTTAAATGTTAAAACCAACTTTTAGCGGAAGCATAATTAAATCCGGCACGCAAATTCCCGCGCACAGAATCATAAACCAAGTTAATTAAATAAAGTAGTAATATATAGTTTTTGAAACACTCCAAAAGACGACCCAATGCATACATGTCCTACTCGTGCTCGTGCTCCTTAATTACCTGAGAAAACATACTAAAACGGTCAACACATGGTTGGTGAGTTCAATGAGATTTGTATATAAATAAGGGGCATTTACATATATCCCCTTCATAAGATCATTTATTACATATTTACCCACTCCTTAAATTCAATTACATATTTCTCCTTCCTAAACCACATATATAACATATTTACCCATTTTCTTTAAAATAACTTTTCGAATTACTATTTTACCCTGATTGATCTTGATAAATTTATTTGTATAGTTACAAATTTTTTGTGTATCGACTTTTATTATTTTCGTTGACTATTTTGTATGCGTACGTTTTGAAGAAATTCATTATCGAACAACAAAAAGAAAGTGACTTTTGATTCTCAATGTGGGTTTGTTCTTATGATTTGTGTAAAAGAAAGGGTAATGGTAATTTAATATGCCAAAAGGACTGTGTAATTACACTTTAAGCTTTGGTAAATATGTAATTGATAGATTTAGGAGGGGAAATATGTAAACATATCTAAAGAAAATGGTAAATATGTAATATATGTGGCTTAGGAAGGGGGAATATGTAATTGAATTTAAGGAGTGGGTAAATATGTAATAAATGATCTTATGAAGGGGATATATGTAAATGTCTCTATAAATTAAAGGTACCGTTTATCACACAGATAACCCAAAAATAAAAATCCCTTTTTATTAGGCGGTTTGCAAGACCGTATGCTTATTACTTGTCAACACGTCGAGATGAAAGCTAAACGTTACTTTTGCATTGTCGCCATCTAACCAGGATGACCCATAACCATTTAAGGACAATCTGCACCACATGACGCCTAGTCAAGGGTGGGGTGCCATCGCAACCCGGTAGTACTACTCAAATTTCCCCGCTATCATATATTAATCAACCTCGAACTTTTATAAGGAATTGAATGTGGTTCCAATTCGTGTAAAGCACTCTAAGCCCTAATAAAATCCTACCTGTAGGCATTTTTACTTTTACCAAACCTGCCCGTAGGCATTTGTACTTTTACCGAAACCTGCCCTTAAGCATTTATACTTTTACCAAAACCTGCCCGTAGGCATTTATACTTTTACCGAAACCTGCCCGTAGGCCATACCCGAATGTATAAAATGCAGCCTTAGTTCGCTCCGCCCGAAGGCATAAAGTTTTGCCCGAAGGCCCTGCCTGAAGGCATAAAAGAAGCAGTCCGCCCGAAGGCACTGTAAAATAGTTGCCCGAAGACGCATTAAAAACATTTGTATGTTTTCTCCCCCAAAAAGATTTTAAAGCGGGCAAAGAACTCACCTTAGAATGCGCCGCAACAAATACATAATGAAAACACAAGGACCCTAGCTAGATCGTGTCACGACCTGCTTAATAAATAGTCACTAATTATTAACTAAGAACGTTAATAAATTTAGTATTCACTAGGGTTTCACATATTCGGTAGACTTTGTATAATGATAACCTAAATCACATATTTACGCATATCTTATGCCAACTATTTACACACATACACATATAAGTTTATCTGCCAATATACACCATACTTTGTTTTCATACCAGATAATACATCCTATACCCATACGTATATCCACACACCATGTATACAATTACACACGTAATACCTATATATGACCACATACTCATACGTACATGTATACATTTAACTTGCTGCAATTTAACAATATGTATCCGAAATCATCATAAACAACACATAAAAACAATATACACTATTTGCTGCTGTTGTTTCTAGATTTAATACACACATACATGATCTTTTATGCTACTGCTTCATGCTATATACATACATATACAATATATTTGTTGTTGCTAATTACATGCTATCGAACACACTGCATTTTTTTTATACACATACATATTCATATAACCTCACATACATATAGAACTTGTGCATGCTGTTGTCATGTTATCGTGTGAATATTTATCGGCATACAATACCGTAATACATCTTTCATATACATACACATGTACTGATTACCTACTCACGATACTGTTAATCATATACATCCAGCACATTCTCATACATTAATTAACATTTTAATGGTTTCTAATTGCTTCTCTTTAAACATACCGATACATACATACTCTTTTACATACATATATTGATACGAGTCAGGAGGATTCGCCAACTAACATCAACATTGACGATCCAACGATTAAGACCAGGCCCATACGAGCAACCAAGAAGCCCAGTAGACTGTTGGACTAAAAGTCAACAGTTAGATCCAGCAGCTTTTTTATATTTCTGCACTTTACAAATTTAGCATTGCATTTTGTTAGTTGAAATTGTCAAACCATGATCTTATTCTTGGTTGATAAGTTTGGTAGTTTTTGCATGACTAGGGTAGTGGCATGAAATAAGGGAGGTGGGATTTAAGTGCCCAAATCTCATGCATATTTATATTCTTGTTTTTGGATTAAGATGATATGAAGAAAATTGCTCCAAAACTCTATCTCTTCACTTAAATCTTCCTACTTACTCTTCTCTCTTATATCTTGCTTCCATCATTTGGTGCTTTCATTCACTTACTCATCCACCCACCATTACAATGCACCACGACGGGAACCATCTTCCGACGACCAACCACCACCACCGGCCCTTAACGATCTCATTCTACAGCTTATCAATGTGACCAATAATGCTGCCAATAACACTGCATCTCAATTGGCATCACTTGTTGAAGCAACAAAATCGTTAACGACCAAAATTGATTCACAAACCGCTATTACCGCCAACCTTGTTACACACATCACCACCTTATCTGATCAAATTCACAACGACCCAGAGAAGTCACCTCAAATCCATATTCCAAAACCCAAAGACCCACAATCTTCAAATACTAACAACAATCACCCGAAACCTCCAAAAATCACACTACCATTGTTCGATGGAACCAATCCATTGGGCTGGATTTTCCAAGCTGAAAGTTATTACTCGTATTACCAAATACCACCCGGAGAAAGGCTTAACTATCCATCCTTAAACCCACAACACTATACCAGGCCGGGGCACTTGCAAAACTAGTTGAAGAAAAATTGTGCCAACCAGTAAGATCCCGTTACACTTATAACCACAAACAATCTGCCATTTCTTCTACCCACACTGCCGCTATAACCTACCCAAACTCCACAACATCTCCCCAGCAACCTTCTTCATCGCATCATCCCAGTTCCTCCACCATGAACCCACAACCCAAACCATTACCATTCACCAAGCTTTCCCCAGAAGCAATACAACAGCGTAAATGTGACAACCTTTGTTTCCGTTGCCCGGAAAAGTTTTTTCCAGGTCACAAATGTTCACCACCACAGTTCTTGTTGATCGTTGACAACGATGAGCCCATCGACTTGCAAGATGAGTTATCGCAAACCTATAATGAACAAAAAGATGCACAATTTTTAGCACTATCGGAGGCTGCTTATTTTGGGTTATCCTCACCCAAAACGTTGAGAATCACGGGTTTTATCAATGGAAGTCCTGTCACTGTCCTAATTGATTGCGGAAGTACTCATAACATTGTACAACCACGAATCGTGCAACAACTTAACATTCATACAGATCCGGTTAATCCTTTCGTGGTCATGGTCGGGAACGGTCAGTTCATCCAATGCCTTAATCAATGTCCCAATGTGATCCTACAATTACAAAAACATCAGTTCAACATTCCATTTTTTGTGCTACCAGTGGAAGGAGCAGATGTGGTACTCGGAGTGGCATGGTTGAGTTCCCTAGGATCAATCACAGCCGATTTTTCAATCCCTTAAATCGAGTTTTCAAAAGACGGCTCCCCATGCATTCTTAAAGGTACTCAAATGTCTCAACAAGTATCTCCTAGTTCACTTTCATGTTTAATACGTCATGACTCCATAGCCTCACTCCATACATTAACCATTCAACGCACATCATCATCCACCACCACACCAACCACACAACTATCCACTGACCCATATATCACTACACTACTAGAGCTATTCCAAGCTGTTTTTTCTGAACCAAAACAACTACCCCCTAACCGCCCGCATGACCACAACATTCCCATCATTGACCCAAACCAAACCATCAATGTCAAACCATACCGTTACCCCAATTTTCAAAAGGAGATCATGACCCAATTAATCAAGGAAATGCTTCAAAATGGAATAATTCGTCCAAGCCAAAGCCCGTTCTCTTCACCGGTTTTACTCGTAAAAAAAAAGACGGTTCATTGAGGTTTTGTGTGGATTATAGGGCTTTAAACGCCGTAACAATTCGTGATCGGTTTCCAATACCAACAATTGATGAACTATTGGACGAATTGCATGGTGCAACTATCTTTTCGAAGATTGACTTGCGGTCCGGTTATCACCAAATACGAGTAGCCCCAGCCGACATACAGAAAACTGCATTTCGCACGGCCGATGGTCATTATGAGTTTCTTGTCATGCCCTTTGGTCTCTTCAATGCTCCATCCACATTTCAATCAGCAATGAATGATATATTTCGGAATGTTTTACGGCATTTTGTGTTGGTTTTCTTTGATGACATTCTCATCTACAGTGTTAACAAAGATGACCACTATACACACCTTCAATATGTGTTTCACAAACTGCAACAAAACAAATTCTATGCAAAAGCTTCAAAATGTGTTTTTGGGGTCACAGAAGTTTCTTTTTTGGGACATCGTATCTCGGGTTTGGGAGTTGCTCCGGAAGAAGATAAAATTCGAGCAATCCAACAATGGCCTTCTCCACACTCGTTCACAACTCTTCGAGCATTTTAGGCCTAACCGGGTACTACCGAAGATTCGTCTCTCAATATGCACATATAGCCTCTCCACTTACCGATATATTGAAACAAAAAGACTTTTCTTGGAGTACTAGTGCAGAAACTTCCTTTTCAACACTCAAGTTGAAGATGCAACAATTGGTAACACTTGCCCTTCCTAATTTTAATAAACCATTTGATGTTACCACCGATGCATTCGATAAAGCAATAGGTGCGTTTCTCTCTCAAGATAACAAACCCATTGCTTTCTTTAGCAAGAAATTGTGTACAACTATGCAACATCAATCCACTTATACAAAGGAGTTGTACGCAATCACCGAGTCCGTAAAGAAATGGAGACAATACCTTTTGGGGAGACGTTTTCGAATCTACACCGACCATAATAGCTTGAAGCACATCATCACTCAAAAAATACAAACACCAGAACAACAAAAATGGCTCACCAAGCTTATCGGGTACGATTTTGAAATCCATTTCAAACCAGGCAGTGAAAATAAAGTGGCGGATGCACTGAGCCGAGTTGACATTCCGGTTATGTTAGCAATCTCATACCCCACAGCCACATGGCTCGAGGAGCTTCGCGATTTTTTCAAGACAGATCCAGTGGGTATTGAGCTAATAACAAAGATCCAAAATGACCCACAAGCATTCCCTTATCACTGCTACAGAGACGGCCTGTTATACCTACATGGTAAACTTTTTATCCCAAAAATCCAAGCTTTAAGATCCAAATTATTGCATGAATTTCACTCATCGTTTGTTGGGGGTCATTCCGGTATAAATGGAACAATGAAACGCATCTCGGCTGTTTTTACTTAGTGGGGTTTACGTAAGGATGTCACAGAATTTGTTAAATGTTGTGGGGTTTGTCAATCAATCAAGCACCCAACTCACAGACCCTATGGGTTACTCGAACCCTTGCAGACACCGAAACAGCCATGGGTTGACATCTCAATGGATTTTGTCACCAACTTACCTGTTTCAAAGGGAAAAACAGCTATCTGGGTCATCGTGGACAGGTTATCAAAGTTCGCACATTTCATATCGTTACCCAAAACCTACACGGCTATTTCACTCGCATCAATTTTCATGCGAGAAATATATTGTTTGCATGGGTTACCAAATTCGATAGTATCTGATCGTGACCCGATCTTTGTTAGTGCTTTCTGGAAAGAACTATTCAAACAGATGGGGACAAAACTGCTGCACTCAAGTGCATACCACCCGCAAACGGATGGTCAAACAGAGGTGGTTAATCGTTGCATGGAGATGTACTTACGGGCTTTCGCATATGCTGAACTCAAAGAGTGGGAAAGGTACTTATACTTGGCTGAATTTTCATATAATACACACTTCCACTCCGCCATAAATATGTCTCCTTTTCGTGCGTTATATGGACGAGATGTCACTGCAATTCACAACTACAGTCCAGGGTCCACAAATACGGGATCAATTGATTCCTCCTTGATCGAACATCAACGTATCTTAGACACATTGAAAGCTTCAATCAAACTAGCTAAGAGACAGATGACAAAACAAGCAAACAAGCATCGTATAGACAAGGAGTTCACTGTTGGTGACTTTGTGTACTTGAAGCTTCAAAAATACCGACAACTCTCGATTTCAAAGGCTAAAGATCACAAGTTATCTCGTCGTTACTGCGGACCTTACAGAGTTGTAAAACGCATTGGAAAAGTTTCCTACAAGCTAGATTTACTAAACAACTTGAGAATTCATCCTGTATTCCATGTGTCACTACTCAAACCATGTTATGGTAGTCACGCATCAGATTCGGGCACGTATGGACGCGTTTGGAGCTGAAGTGGAATTGGCCTACCTACCTGAAGACATTCTGAACACTAGACCGGATGATTAAGGTAATGTACAAGTGTTAGTCCGATGGGAAGATCACACAATTGCGGAAGCAGCTTGGGAGGATTTGCAAACTTTAAATGAACAATTCCTAGGATTTGTTGACATTGAGGGCAATGTCAAATTTCGAGGGCAAGCAAATGATACGAGCCAGGAGGATTCGCCAACTAACATCAACATTGACGATCCAACGATTAAGACCAGGCCCATACGAGCAACCAAGAAGCCCAGTAGACTGTTGGACTAAAAGTCAACAGTGAGATCCAGCAGCTTTTTTTTATTTCTGCACTTTACAAATTTAGCATTGCATTTTGTTAGTTGAAATTGTCAAACCATGATCTTATTCTTGGTTGATAAGTTTGGTAGTTTTTGCATGACTAGGGTAGTGGCATGAAATAAGGGAGGTGGGATTTAATTGCCCAAATCTCATGCATATTTATATTCTTGTTTTTGGATTAAGATGATATGAAGAAAATTGCTCCAAAACTCTATCTCTTCATTTAAATCTTCCTACTTACTCTTCTCTCTTATATCTTGCTTCCATCATATATACATATAAACACATGCACCTATTTCAAGCCATACACACACATATACAAGATTAACCACTGCTATTTCTATATATGTGTTAATATGCATACTTAGAATTATAAACGTACATATATATATATTGCATTCGTTCTAATCTAGTGCCCCCATGCGAACCATTACATACCAATTTATATCTCATATATTCTTGTTGCTTCCCTAATCACAAACACATTCATTCGCATTGTATAGGCAGATATTTCCTTACATGTCAGTGCAGACGTACATATTTAAAGAGTTATTTACAGTCACAAACCCGTACAACTACACGAACACACATACGTATATATACATATATCGGTTTAACCGAAACAGCTACATATCTACATGTCGACTACATATATCAATCGCATAGATTCCTACTACTTCACCTGCTCATGTATACGTGTTTACGGGTCATGTGAACTCACCAGAACAGATGAAGAAGATGATCGGAAATGCGGTTCGCGGCTGCTGCTCCGGGACTGCTTATAACAGCTGATCAGAAAAAAAGACGACGAGGGTGCGGCTGCTGGTTTTTATCCGTCGTCCGATGATCAGAGAAGTGCAGGGGTTTTCGTGCGGCGATTAGGGTTTTTTTAGTGTGTGTCGAGTGTGTGATCGAGAGAGAAGACGAGTATGCAGGGGGCTTTGGGTTTTATTTATTAATTTCGTATTTACACTTTCCCCCCTTGTAGTTTACTAGAGTGCTCAAGTTAGTTTCTAACATTTATAACTAACTTCTGTTTATTGCAATTTGGCCCTTAGACTTATATAGTTTGACTAACGAACGCAGTAGTAATTAAAATTAAGAAGGATTAGCTAGAGTTAACGAGATCAGATTAACGACGTAAACCTGAATTTGCGGGTTGTCACAAAATATCTCCTTACGTGTTAACCGTTATGTTGAAAAATGCTTGCTAGTTGAACTAGGAAAAGTGTATATATTTTTTTTCTAAGTATTGTGAGTATTAAATGTTGAAATATAGTTTCCTAAGTATTGTATAATATTGTATAAGTGTATATTTACTTAGGTAAATTGTATGACAAAATGTGACTTTTACATGTGATAGTGCCAGACGAACCGAGCTAGGATCTAGATCTGAGATTGTTTGGGGATGTTGTTTGCAATCAGTGATGCGGAAACTCACTGATGAAGATGATGATAATATGAATAGGTGAATTGTATTAGATCAATGGAGAGGTTACAAATGATATGGAATGAAAATGTAGGCAACTCCCTAAACAAATGACCTAGGTGATGGTATTTATAGTCCATACCATTCACTTTACAATGTAACCTAACCACGTGCAGTTAAGCACAAACGCGCATTTAAGCACGAAACGATTACACAAATATTCTAAGACAAATACAAATTATGAACGTCTTCACCCGTGCTTGCTCGTGATGATGCTCGATATCTTCACTCGCTTATATTTGGAAAGTGACATCTTCAAATAACCCCAACAGTTAGTGTGAAAGACGGATACGATTGGAGTGCATATGCAGAACAATTCACATCTGATCTCACATCCAGTCTGGCATTAGTTTGTGAAATTGAGGAAGATTGGTCTGAAGAAGGGGATGGTAAACTGATTGATATTGTGAGTGAAGATTCTGAGGAATAAGACTGGAGTGCAAAGTCAGATCCTGTTGAAGAATCTGAATCAGAAATTGCGCTGATGGCTACATCCAGTGAGTCTTCATCATCTACCGAACAACCAAAGGTTAGTAATGATTTACCCCCTAACTATGTTCCTTTGCTTGATGATGTTAGAGGTAGGTTGTGTTCTGAACAATGCATTCAACAAGTAGAACATTATCGAACTCATTCATTTAAAATTGGTGATAAATTAAGCAAACATGAGAAAATTCATGAACAACTTAAAATTGATCACAAAATTGCTGATGAGAAGATATTGTCACTTAAAGAATCATGGAACAAAACCTTAAAAGATTTGGAACTGGTAACAAAACAACTTGAGGAAATGACAAAGAACTTTGAACAAGAAAAAGTTGCTCATGCTGTCACGCAAGTGGAATTAACAAAGGTGAAAAGTTGTAAAACTATGGTTAAACAACTCATAAGTGAAAGAGGTAACAAAACCAAACTAGGATTGGGTTTCACTCATGAACCAATGCCTAATTCAATCACACAAACTTTACCTGAAAGCTTCAATGAATTTGATCATTAACCTGAAAATGAACGAAAATTCAAAGAAATTCAAAGATGTAAATCCGAATCCGAAGGATCTGAAGTGTTGATTGAAAGTTTGAAAGAAGAAGATGGCGTGACGACTGAAGCTAATGATGAAGCTAGCAACAAATCAGAACCTGTTCTGATTCAACTTGTTGAATACCCTGAACTGAATCCGAAGTCAGAAGAAACGGTGAAGGAAGAAGCTGAATTTTCGGGATACAATGATCCTGAATACATCAAGTGGAAGAATGAACAGAAAGCAAAATTTGCTGATCAACTAATCAAGAAGAAAGAAGCGAAACAGGCTGAAGTTTCAAAAGGAAAGGTGCAGAAATCGAATTTAACAGTCAATCAATCTGAAACAAAACCTTCAAAAGGTAAAAGTTTCATAAAATCGAATGACAACACCAAAGCTCAAAATGTTAAAACTGACAAGGTCAAACCTGTCAAAAGGAAAAACAATTAAGTTTGTGTCTGCAGGAACTTTTGATTTGAACGGATCTTATGGTAAACCAATCAATTCTTCAATCAAATCTAACTCTGGTCTGAAAACAGGTTCAGGTCCTAAGTCTTCTGCTGTCAATGATAAAAGAATTGAATCAAAGAAGGTAACCAAACAAGACAGTTTAAAATCGAACCAAGTTCCCAAGCAAGCAAAATCACAATCAAAATCTCCACAAAAGAATCACGTTAATCTAAAACCGAACAAAACTGATAATGAATCACGAGTGGGTTCAACATCAAAAGTTAACAATCGGCTCTTTAGGATTAGCAAGAAACATTGTGAGATTTGTGATCGTTATAATCATGTTACTGCTGAATGTTTCTTTAACAGGTACTGCAGTTACTGTGACAAAAGAAATCATTCTTCAGAGGAATGTTTTTATAACAAATTTTGTGATATCTGTGAAAGAAGAAACCATGACACAAAGGATTGTTTCTTTCGGAAAAACTCATCAAGAGAAATGACTCCGTTTCCAAACTTTCAAAGAAATCAATCATTTGGTTTTCAAAATGTTAATCAAAGTCATTCTCCTGTTTTGAGAAATTTCAATCGAAACAATTCTGGTTCTAATAACTTTTCATCAAGAAATGTGCAGGTTAACAGTTTTAAACTGAGAGCTTTGATGGTAAGAAACCAGAAATTTGAAAATAACCTTGATCCTAAGTTAGAGGAAAGGTTCATTGCTTTGAGAAGAAAGCAATCAAATCAAGCCGTTGGGCTAAACATTTTTCAACCAAATCTCTCGAATGAAACAAATTTTCAAAATCTTCATTATCAACAAGTTACTATTATAGATAGATTCGGAAAACCCAAGACCATGTGGGCCTGGGTTGACCAAACTAACTAAGTGATTGTTGAAATGCAGGAACGCCCTCGAAGACCTATCAACTCATGGTTTGTTGATAGTGGGTGTAGCCGGGATATGACAGGCAACCATGCCTTGCTTCAAGACTTTAAGCTGAAGAATGGTACACATGTTGCATTTGGAGGAGATGCTGGTGGTAAAATAACTGGAGAAGGAACTGTGTCAAATGGAGTCATTAGCTTTGATAAAGTCAACTACTGTGCACAGTTGAACTTTAATTTGCTAAGTGTATCTCAAATTTGTGATAAATCTTATTCAACTTTATTTGATGATTCTTTCTGTTATATACTCAAACCAGGGTTCAAGATTGACAATGAATGGGTGGTGGTTAAAGCTCCAAGAGATCGTGATGTATACAAGCTTGATATGTCACAGATTGATGCTGAAACCGAAACCACTTGTCTCAGTGCACATGCTTCAAATGATGAGAGTCAGCTTTGGCATAGACGGCTGGGCCATTCAAACTTCAGAAACATGAACCGACTGGTGACTGGAAATCATGCTGTGGGAATACCATCAAAGAAATTCTCTACAACTGATCTCTGTCCAGCATGTTTGAAAGGAAAACAGCACAGAATGTCTTTTAAGTCCAAGCCAGAAAACTCCATTTCAAAACCCTTGCAGATGCTACATATGGATCTTTTCGGACCAACAAATGTTCAAAGCATCGGAAATAAGTCTTATTGTTTTGTCGTCATTGACGATTTCACTAGATTTTCTTGGGTTTATTTCTTGCATGTTAAATCTGAAACTGCTGAGTTGTTAAAAGAATTTATTGTCAAAGTTGAAAATCAATTGGATTGCAAAGTGAAAATCTTGAGAAGTGATAATGGAACAGAGTTTAAGAACGCTAATGTTGATTTGTTTTGTGCAGAAAAAGGAATTGCTAGACAATTTAGTGCTCCGAGAACGCCTCAACAAAATGGGGTTGCGGAACGGAAAAATCGGACACTGATTGAAGCAGCAAGATCCATGCTCACAGATGCCAAAATCCCTATCACATTCTGGGACGAAGCTATTGCTACTGCGTGTTTTGTACAAAACAGGACATTATTGGTTCAGGATAAAAATAAAACATCTTATGAGTTATTGTTTGGAAGAAAACCGAATATTTCATACTTGAAAGCATTTGGTTATCCTGTATCGATTCTAAATTTAAGTGATCATCTCGGGAAATTTGGGTCAAAATCTGATGATGGATTTTTCCTTGGTTATTCGTCTGTTTCTAAAGCTTATCGGGTTTTTAATAGCAAAACAAACACTGTTATTGAAACTATTAACGTAAAGTTTTTAGAAAATTCGTTTCCTTTAGTGGCGCATGGTCCCGAATGGTTGTTTGATTTAGATTCTTTATCAAAATCTTTCAATTCTAACTTGTTTGATTTTTCAGGAAACTCGAGAAAGGAATCAGGAGACTTGGGATGTTTCAGTGATGATTCTGACAATGACGACGATAGCAATCTCAATTCTGAGTATCCGTTCATGTCATTTCATAATCCTGATCAAGGAGTATCCAGTCAAGCTCCGGGTCCTTCTGGTTCTCAAGAAGATCAAGAATCAAATATTCTTGGTGATGATGTTAATCCGCAAAGTTCTCCTAATGATGGTGGATCTGTTCAAAATCAACCATCATCAGATCCGAATGTTGAAGTTATTCCAGAATCATTTGACTACTTCATCAATTCACCGGAACAAGTTCCTAATTTCACTCCGCATGAATCTACAATTCTGCAAGATCTACCGCATCTGAATCAGTCTAATCTGGAGACTCAAGTGCAAGGTGATGTTATCCCAACTCATCGAATTCATAAGAAACATCCTGTCTCTCAGATTATTGGACCGTTGAATCAGAGAACTACGAGAAGTCAAACTGAGCAAGCAAACGTTTGTCTTTATTCATGTTTACTTTCTCAAGTGGTACCAAAGAACATTTCAGAGGCGTTACAAGATAATAGTTGGATTGAAGCCATGCAAGAGGAGTTACTTCAATTTCGCAAACAAGAGGTTTGGAAATTAGTGGACTTACCTGAAGGAGAAAATGCGATTGGTACAAGATGGTTGTACAAGAACAAGGCAAATGAACGTGGCATTGTTGTGAGAAACAAAGCGAGACTTATTGCACAAGGTTATACTTAAGAAGAAGGTATTGACTATGAAGAAGTGTTTGCTCCGGTCGCTCGACTTGAAGCTATTCGCATTTTTCTAGCTTATGCCTCTTTCATGAAGTTTAAAGTGTTTCAAATAGACGTTAAAGGCGCTTTTCTGTATGGACCGATTACCGATGATGTATATGTCAGACAACCTCTGGGTTTTGAAGATCCTGATTATCCACATTGTGTATACAAATTGAGCAAAGCTTTATATGGTCAACATCAAGCTCCAAGGATTTGGTACGAGACGTTATCTAAACATTTGCTAGAACATGGTTTTACAAGAGGTCAGATTGATCCAACTTTGTTTATGAAGCGGGAAAATGAAGATCTTTTATGTGTTCAAGTGTATGTGGATGATATCATCTTTGGATCAACCAGTGCGTCCATGTGCAAAGAGTTTGAGGAAATTATGAAGTCAAGATTTCAGATGAGTTCGATGGGGGAGATTAATTTCTTTCTCGGATTGCAAGTAAAACAGTCAGCAGACGGAATTTTTATCAACCAATCAAAGTTTGTTGAGAAGTTGCTGAAAAAGTTCAAGATGCAGGATTGTCAGACTATTCGAACTCCATCTGATGTGAATTGCAAGATACAGCCGGATCCGAAAGGCAAATCTGTTGATCAAACACTGTACAGATCAATGATTGGTTCACTGATGTATCTTACTGCATCAAGGCCAGACATTATGTATGCTGTATGTGTGTGCGCAAGATATTAGTCAGATCCAAAAGAGTCGCACCTAGTTGTTGTTAAACGCATTTTCAGATACCTTAAAGGGAAACCGAATCTCGGATTATGGTATCCTTATGAAGGCAATTTTGAATTATATAGTTATTCTGATAGTGACTTTGGTGGGTGTGCTCTTGACAGGAAATCAACTACGGGTGGATGTCAATTTCTGGGTCCTAGACTTGTTTCTTGGCAATGCAAAAAGCAGACCAACGTTTCTGTATCCACAGCTGAAGCAGAGTATATCGCTGCATCTGCAGGATGTTCTCCAGTTTTGTGGTTACAAAACCAATTGCTTGACTACAGGTTTAACTTTCTCAAAACTCCTATTTACATAGACAATACTGCTGCTATGTTCATTACTGCTAATCCTGTTCAACACTCAAAAACCAAACATATCGAAATTCGATATATATCACTTTCTCAGAGACAACTCTGAAAAATGTTTAATAATTTTGATTAAAGTTCATATCGATAAACAACTGGCAGATCTTTTCACAAAATCCTTTTTGTCAGGCCGGTTTGAATTCTTAATTCAATCCATAGGATTAATCAATCATGATTGATTCTAATTTTTGAAAAATCACAAAAAACGGAAAAATATAAAAGCGAAAAATATAATAAGTCGATGTCAAGTATTGATTCCTTTGTCTTTTATTTTATTGTTTTGCATTGTGTGTGTGCATGAAAAAGAAAAGCAAAAACAAAATATAAAAGCAAAAAGAAAAGAAAATATCATGTCATAAGAATCTATATTGCAAAAAGTGAGAAATGATAGTTACACTAGACATTATTTGTTACATCATTTTTAAATAAAGACTGATGAATGTTAATTGATGTGCGAGACAGCTCAGGCAATTAGACTGAAAAAGTAAGTTCAATGTTGACAAATCTAAACTTAATGATCTTTGTGTTAAGTTCCATTGCTATACATGTCTAGATATATATCTTTTGATGCATTGTTTGTGATGATAGTTGTGCATGATCGGGTAACGATGCAGTCTATTCAGTGTGATGAACCGCATCGTGAGCTTCTTTGTTGTGGTACCCACAGACCTGAAGTCTCACACGAAGTCTCTTTTGAGCTTCAAGGTGCAGCAAAAGATTCCCAAAGTTGGAACTAAAAGAGTCCCAAATGTGGACCATCACCAAACAAAAATTCCAAAAAGGAATTCAGAAGATTCCCAAGGGGAACGATAGGAAATTAAAATTCCACAATGGAATCAAAAGAAGTCCCGAAGTGGACCAAATCCAAATAGAACCCATATTCCACACTGTTTATGATTGTAAGTGACCAGGTTTTTGTGCAATATGCATTCAGGTAGTGGTTGATAAGGAAATATGTTGACATATGTATACATGTGGGTCACATAAGTCATTTTAATCGAACCTTAATCTCATCATGATACTGAAAAAGTAAGTGTGTCAACTCGAGCTAATTGGTATGTTTTCATATCATCACTCAATCAAACATAAGTCAAATGTCTATTCAAAACTCGCAAAACATGTTCAGATAATGTGTGGTATGATCTCACTGCGATATTTTGATTCATTGCATTACATATGTCTTTATTTTTAATGTGTGTGCTTTGTGTGTGCAGGCATATGGAATCTTTATTGACACATCGACATCCTTGTTAAACTTAAAAATTTCAAGAAATTTCAAGTTTAGGGGAAGAATAAATTGAAGAAGAAAAATATTTGCAAAAATCCAAAAATATTTTGAATAAGTGTGTTTTTGAATGAACAAGATTATGTGGTATGAAAAGCAAAGGTATTGGATGTGTTAAAAACAAACCCAAGGTCTTGTGATATGTTTTTAATAAATTGCTTCGGGATATAGAAATTTTGGTTGTGCAAAAACATTTTTGTGAGAAAAATTAAAGAAAAAAAAAAGGGATTTATGAGAATTAAATTTGTTGCATGTTTAATGTTGTTGATTATTAATGTGACAAACCCTAATAAGGATGTCTTGTCTAATTAATATGTCGAGAATGTTTGCAGGTGCAATAAATGCAGTTGAAAAGTCAACAGACGAGAAGATTGAAAAATTGTCAAAGTTTTCTTTCGCCGAGTGAAGATATCAGAAACAACTGTTTAGCCGGGTAATGAAGACACTATTCAGCCGGGTAAAGTTGTTGTGTCTGATATAAGCCGGGTGATTGTGTGAAAGAAGACAGCCGGGCAAAGATATTATGGCTATTGTGCTGCCGGGTAATGAACAAGTCATTATACAGCCAGGTGAAGAAGTCATTGATATCTGCCGTGTGACAAGTTGTGTTACTATACAGCCGGGTAATGAAGTGTTGACACTATACAGTCGGGTAAGAGAAAGAAGTCTTTATCTTGCCGTGTAAGTGAAGAACACTGTGTAGACGGGTAAAAGTATAACAACTGTGTTGCCGGGTGATGAAGAAAAGCAAGCCGGGTGATGAAGAAGATCACTATGCAACCGGGTAATGAACAAAGGTCATTGTGCAAGCCGGGTGATAAAGAAGATTACTATGCAGCCGGGTGACGGGTAAAACCAAAACAGGTGTAGTTGTTCCTAACCTTTACCCGTCTCTACAGTGCTTTACCCGTCTCTACAGTGAATGACCCGTCCAAGTGTTTTTACATGTTTTTATGTTGACCCGTTCATGTTGTGACCTGTCCCAAGTACTTGACCCGTCTCAACAGTGCATGACGCGGCTCAACAGTGCATGACCCGTCAAGGCTTATTGGGCTCTTAATGTTTACCCGTCCCAAATTGTTTACCCGTCCCATAAGTTTGACCTAACTTTTTCAATCATATAAAAACCCGCGTCTTCACAAACACTTATCATTTTTCACTCACACTTTCAAGCAAATCCCCTGCACATAAATCGTTGATTATCATATGCAATCGTTTGATCTGTAACAAGTTTGATTGATTGAATAAGGTACTTTTTAAGTGATTCGACCTTGATAAACCTACAAATCGATCGTTAAAACGAAAAATGATGATGAACAGTACTTTGATCACTGAATCGACACTTTGATTTGCGTGTTAAAACTGAAATTTAATGTTGTTTTGTTAGGGTTATTTCCATTTAAGATTTACTTTGTACTTATTTTATACTTTGTGTATAGTTTAGGGTATATTTTGTATTTTCCCTAAAAATGTATTTTGTTGCTTAAAAGCATGTAGTGAGAGAGTGTGAGGAGAGAGGCTAGATCACTATTCACGTTAGAGAGAGAACTAAGTGTGTGTGATTTATTTTCTCCTGCATTTGTACTACAAAATCTGCTTTGATCATCAATATACAAAGAGAATTATTAGTAATGAACTGTGTTTATGATTGAACTGTTTTTGTGTATGAATCATTCTGATCATTGAGCGATATCATCGATCCAATTGAACCTATCAATTGGTATCAGAGCTGTTGGTATTGTGTTCTTCGCTATTCATCAAGCAAAACACTACAATATTGCTCAAAAATCATGATCTGAATGAATTGTTGCTGTTTTTAGTTGTGATTTATCATCGCAATCACTCCTAATTCACAACAATCGTACAAATTCCATCAGATTATCATCAGATCTGAGGAATTAAGAAGATAGAAAAAGTTACTGTTCGATCGAATTTTGCTCAAATTCTTCAAAATTTGATCATGTTTTGGATTGATTGAGATTAGGGAATGATAATCGGACCATTTCACTGATTGTGTGTGATTTTTGAAGAAATTGGACAAGTTTTTGATAAACCCAGAAAAATTCTCATGATGAAGATGATGAACAGTATGAACTGGTTGAAGATTAACTAGCCGGGTGATAATATTGACTTAGACAATTTCCTTTGGACTTAGATTTGTGAACAATTAGGTCATGTGCAGCCGTGTAAAGGATTTTGTGCTAGACGGGTAAAGAATTTGACGAGGAAAAGGTGTACTATTCAGCCGGATCAAGTACTGTTGTGCCGGGTAATACACTGTTACGCCGGGTTATTAACAATTTAGCCGGGTGATCGAAAACTGTGTAGCCGGGTAAACAACTTTGCTGCCGTGTGATCGTCAACTGTTCAGCCGGGTAAAGCTTTTTGCCGTGTCAAGATTCAAGCCGGGTCAAGTTATTGCCGTGTGAAGTTAATACTATTCTGCCAAGTAACTGTTCTGCCGGGTCAAGAAGTCAAGTGTTACAACTATTCAGCCGGGTCAACTGTTTAGCCGTGTGAAGACTTTTCTCTGCCGGGTGAAGAACAAAAGCTACTGTTCAGCCGGGTGAAGAAGGATTTTTCACTGTTCAGCCGTGTGACTCATTTTTAGTTGTTTTAATCCTTGTTTTCTTATCTTGTTTTTAATTACTTGTCTTTATTTTGGTATTTTAACTGTTAAAAAAAAATTTTAAAAAAAACACCAAAATATTTTCATTAAAAATTGTTAAAATGGCACCTAATGATGATTCTGATAACCGTGTTCCTAGACTTGTCAATCATGCAGATTTTAAGAATTGGACTATTAGACTGAAGCATCATCTCTGCTCAATAGACAATGATCTTTGGAAGTCAATTGATAAGGGTCCTCACATACCTACACAGACTGCTCCGGATAGTGCAAGTACCTACACCAAAGACTCTACTGAACCTTATCCAGAAGATAATTTATCAGCTGAAGATTTAAGGAAAGTGAAGAATGATAGCAAAGCCTATTCTTTGATGTGTAAAGGGTTGCCACTACAAGTTCTGTCAAGGTTGGATACTTATAGATTTGTTCATCTGACTACTGAAATGACCAATGTTGGTGCAAAAACAGATCTTCAAGATCTGAATGACAGATTATTATGTGCTCTTCCATCATCATGGAAACAAACAGTGACACTGTTGAAGCATACTGAAAAGTTTCCGATGGATTTGGATCTGCTCATTGCAAAGATTGAGGAAGTTGAGATTGATGAAAGTTCTAGAAACATTGATAGAACTGGTTCAAATGCTCAGTACAAGTACATTGTGAATCCTGCTAGTACTGTGGAGAATGCCTTTCTTGCACAGGATGCAACTAAGTTTGAAGATGAGGGTGATTTATTTGTTGGAGCAAGTTTTTATACTGATTCGTCATATATTCCAAATTCACCAACTTATTCTCAACCTCAATCTCCACCAAGAGCTCAAGTTCAAAATCAACAAGCAGAAAATCAAAGTTCAAATATTCAAGCAAAAGTAAAAGATGTGATGAACATCTTGTTACAAGATGACGAGACAAAAACTGCCTTTACTGCTTTCATGGCAAGCTTTCAAGCTTATCACGGAAGTCATTTGTCTCAGATGGATGTTGTTCTTCAAGATCTTTTTGAAATGGATCCTGATGACGTTGAGGAAATGGATCTGAATTGGCAAATGGTGATGGTTGCATACCGAACACAAAAGCATGCATATGTTAACCGAAGTTTCAAGCCACATGCAAACAAGACGGTTGGATTTGACAAATCAAAGGCCAGATGTTTCAACTGTAACTGCTATGGTCATTTTTCAAGGGAATGCAAAGCTCCTAAGAATCAGAACTACAATGATCAAGCGAGTTCAAGTGGACAGAATCAAGGTCAAGGTAAAAGCTCGCAACAGTCTTCAAGTTATCAACAAAGAAATCAACGTTTCTTTCAGAAACCATATCAAAGTCTTCCCATGCCAGAACTGAAGGATGAAGGAAAGAAACCAGAAGATCAAATTAAAGCACTGGTGGTTAGTGTGAAAGATGGTTATGACTGGAGTGCATATGCAGAACAATTCACATCTGATCTTACATCGAGTTTGGCATTGGTATGTGAAATCGAAGAGGATTGGTCTGAAGAAGGAGATATCAAGGTGATTGATAATGTTAGTGAAGATTCAGAAGAATATGACTGGAGTGCAAAGTCAGATCCTGTTGAAGAATCTGAGTCAGAAATTGCGCTGATGGCTACATCCAGTGAGTCTTCATCATCTACCAAACAACCAAAGGTTAGTACTGATTTACCCCCTAATTATGTTCCATTGCCTGCTGATGTGAAAGAAAGGTTAGGTTCTAAACAATGCATTCAACAAGTAGAACATTATCGAACTCATTCATTTAAAATTGGTGATAAATTAAGCAAACATGAGAAAATTCATGAACAACTTAAAATTGATCACAAAATTTCTGATGAGAAGATTTTGTCACTTAAAGAATCATGGAACAAAACCTTAAAAGATTTGGAACTGGTAACAAAACAACTTGAAGAAATGACAAAGAACTTTGAACAAGAAAAAGTTGCTCATGCTGTCACACAAGTTGAATTAACAAAGGTGAATAGTTGTAAAACTATGGTTAAACAACTTATAAAAGAAAGAGGTAACAAAACCAAATTAGGATTGGGTTTCACTCATGAACCAATGCCTGAATCAATCACACAAACTTTACCTGAAAACTTCAATGAACTTGATCATTCACCTGAAAATGAACGAAAATTCAAAGAAGTAAATCTGAATCCGAAGGATCTGAAGTGTTGATTGAAAGTTTGAAAGAAGAAGATGGTGTGACCACTGAAGCTGATGATGAAGCTAGCAACAAATCAGAACCTGTTCTGATTCAACTTGTTGAGTATCCGGAACTGAATCCGAAGTCAGAAGAAACAGTGAAGGAAGAAGGTGAATTTTCGGGATACAATGATCCTAAATACATCAAATGGAAGAATGAGCAGAAAGCAAAAGTTGCTGATCAACTGATCAAGAAGCAAGAGGTGAAGCAGACTGAAGTTTCAAAAGGAAAGATGCAGAAATCAAAATTAACAGTCAATCAATCTGAAACGAAACAGTCAAAAGGTAAAAGTGTCATAAAATCGAATGACAACACCAAAGCTCAAATTGTTAAAACTGACAAGGTCAAACCTGTCAAAAAGAAAGTGTCAAAAGGAAAAACAATTAAGTTTGTGTCTGCAGGAACTTTTGATTTAAACGGATCTTATGGTAAACCAATCAATTCTCCAATCAAATCTAACTCTGGTCTGAAAACAGGTTCAGGTCCTAAGTCTTCCGCTGTCAATGATAAAAGAATTGAATAAAAAAGGTTAACCAAACAAGGTGTGTCAAAATCGAACCAAGTTTCTAAGCAAGGAAATTCACAAATAAAATCTCCACAAAAGAATCAAGTTAATCTAAAACCGAACAAAACTGATAATGAATCACGAGTGGGTTCAACATCAAAAGTTAACAATCGGCTCTTTAGGATTAGCAAGAAACATTGTGAGATTTGTGATCGTTATAATCATGCAACTGCTGAATGTTTCTTTAACAGGTACTGCAGTTTCTGTGACAAAAGAAACCATTCTTCAGAAGAATGTTTTTATAACAAATTTTGTGATATTTGTGAAAGAAGAAATCATGACACAAAGGATTGTTTCTTTCGAAAAAACTCATCACGAGAATTGACCCCCTTTCCAAATTTTCAAAGAAAACAGTCATTTGGTTTTCAAAATGTTAATCAAAGTCATTCTCCTGTCTTGAGAAACTTTAATCGAAACAATTCAATTTCTAATAACTTTTCATCAAGAAATGTGCAGGTTAACAGTTTTAAACCGAGAGCTTTGATGGTAAGAAATCAAAAGTTTGAAAATAACCTTGATCCTAAGTTAGAGGAAAGGTTTATTGCTTTGAGAAGAAAGCAATCGATTCAAGCCAATGGGCGAAACAGTTTTCAGCAAAATCTCTCAAATGAAACAAATTTTCAAAATCTTCATTATCAACAAGTTACTGTTACTGATAGATTCGGTAAATGTAAAACCCTAAATTTTGACGTAAGTATATGTCGATAATGGGCGGGTGTTCATGTAAATAGCACGTTGAATAAAGAGTCCTAATGTATAGAGATAAACCCTAGGGGTGATAGAGGACTTAAAATGAAGAACGTGGGCGAAAACGGAACTCAAATCGGAGTTATAATGAAGCGGGAAATGCGAAAACACCCGAGGAATGCCCGAAAACTTGTTTCGAGCATATCTTGACTTAGAAGAAGAGTTACGGAGCCCATAATATATGAATTCCACGTGTTTCGACGAGAGGAATCTGAAAATGTAGGTTACGCGGTCCGCGCATAAAAGGGTATGGCCCTGCGCGTATCGCCTAGCATCAGTCGGGTGGAAAACAGCTGGCAGCCACTCACCATCTACGCGATACGCACAGATGGTGCCTGTGGGCTGCGCGTATCGCCTGGAACAGCCCAGACAGCCTATTTAAAGGGGTGCAACCCCCCTTCACTTGTGCTCAAAGTTGTCTCTCTCTCTAGAACTTTTTAGAGAGAGAAACCGGTTAGTTTTGTTGCGGAATCACACCTCGAGTGCGGTACCCTGCGTCGTGACGTTCCTTCGAGTCTCGGGCGCGTGAAGATCGCTTGGCGTGCGTCGAGGTTCTGCCCGAGTGAAGAACGGTGATCATCAAAGTGTTGCGCAATTGAAGATCGGTGATCGACGAGGTAATGGTCTTCCATTCTCGATTAGTTTAGGACGGGAATCGGGTTGGGAACCCGATGGGAATGCGGGGTGGAGATACCCGGATAGCACGAGGGACGTGCTAGGGGAAATGGTTGCGGGATTAAACACCCGCAACTAACGGGTAGATTACCCGGGGAGGGTGCGGGTTGAATATCCGTACCCTAGGGGTATGATATCCGTTGTGAACGGGTAACGTATCTCTGTAGGATTCGTTTAGATTCCCGAGGTTCGGGATTTGGTAAAAGTAGGTGGCAACGTTGTGATATCGCGTTATAGGTGGATTATAGCTATTGAGATTGATTGTCGATATAGCTATTTGTGTGATCGTGAAGATATCCATTTGGATTGATTGTTGGGATTAGATCAAGGACCGAAGCTAGTTGTGAGCTTGTTGTGATCTTGTTGAGGTGAGTTCATACACTTAAACTCTTTTGAAATGATTGTATGTTTTACAAAACTGGATGTGTTGCTTAAACTTGTTTTGGTTGCAAATGATTGTGAGTTTTTGTATAAACTCTGTTGGATTGGTTGTGTTCTTAAACTGTTGTTTTTGAACGGTTGGCTAGCATTCTACGGTAAATATCGGGCAATACCACTTCAGTTATAGGGTGACGCGGTAAACTCGGTGAAGGGTATATGCATATATTCTGCTCCAGCGCAGACGTGCCTGACGGAGTTGTTGAGGGGTTTATCGTATTGTTTGTGTATATTTATCTGATAATGCTAGTATGTTTATGAAATGCTTGTAAATGATGGAGTTAGTGGTAACTCTTTGATCAATGGAGCTTGGCAACTCGTTGATCAAGGTTTTTACAAGTATTTGGTTGAATGTTTGAAATGTTTTGTAAAATGTTTTATTATGAACTCACCAGCGTAAGCTGACCCTTTCGTTTAAAACTTTTTGGCACACATCCTAGGTGCCGAGTGATGCACGAAAGCACTGTTGAGGCTAGAGCAGGTAGAGGGCGTGCGGGCTTAGAAGATAGACGCTCTGGACCTAGAATAGTTGCTAGCCTTAGTTTGTTGATGTTATGTATTAAACAATCAATAGTCGTTTTGTAATCAAACTATTGTGGATTTGAAGTTTAATATATGAACAACTTGAAGTGTTAAGCTGTGTGTGTATGTATGTTTGTTGATTCCGCTGTGTTGCTCCTGATATCCATTCGTCACACGCGATAAACCCCGGGCACCTGGGACCGCCCGCCGTGTTGGGGTTGTGACAGGCTTGGTATCAGAGCCGTAGTTTAAGCGAACTAGGTACAAGCTTAGTATCTAGACTTAAACTAAGATGAGATAAGATAGGATAAGTGCCCGCATAGGAGTACAGAAGTTGCGTTTTTGGAAAGGGAAATGGGTTTTGGTATGAACGTGGCGGAGAATGGCTAAGAACACGATCAGCGCGGTAAATAAATAATTGCAACTGGCCACTGTCATTATTTGTTTACAAGCACTATATTGTTCTTAATCATGGTCCATCATGTGAATACTAACTCCCTGCTCTCTTTTGTAGGTACAGTTATGGCTAGAAAGAAAGGTAGTGGTAGACGTCCTCCTCCGAGAAGAAGTTCTAGGATTAACACGAATAAAGAAACTGATAACACTGAGACTATCGAGAATCATGATAATGACGGAGAGGAAGTTATCATGACGGAAACCCAGTTTAATTCGGCGGTTGCTGATCAAGTCTCTAAGGTATTGGAAACCACGTTGCCTAGGATCATAGACTCTGCACTGCAAAGGCGATCAAATGAAGAGAACCGTGGAGGCAGTGGTGGCACTGGAGGTGGCACCGGAGGCAGTGGTGGTACCGGAGGCGGTGGTGGTACGGGAAGTGGTGGCGATGCCAGAGGTGCTGGTGATACTGGTGGAAACGATGGTGGAAGAATCCCCAAGCGAGGTTGTTTGTATAAAGGTTTTAAGGATTGTACTCCTAAACCCTTCAGTGGAAAAGGTGGTGCCATAGCGACGTATAATTGGATTTCTGCGATGGAAGCTGTGATTAACATCAGTGAGTGCCGTGATGATCAAGCGGTCAAGTATGCTGCTCATTCGTTCGAGGAAGAAGCTATGCACTGGTGGAAGACGATAGTCCAAAGGAAAGGACAAGCCGCTATTGACAACATGATGTGGAATGACATGAAGGAGTTGGTGCTCCAACAGTTCTGTCCACAGAACGAGTTGGACAAGATGGAGATGGAGTTTCTTCGGCTTGAGGCTGGATCGATGACGCCTCGTGAGTACACCTCTAGATTCAACGAGATGGCTTTGTTGGTTCCTCACTTAGTTACTCCCGAGTCTAGAAGGTTGAGGTGTTATATCCAGGGGCTTCCACCAAAGGTCCGAACGCATGTAAAGGCGAAAGGGCCAACGACCTTTGATGAAGCAGTAGGACTGAGCGCAATCATCTACGATGAGGTGCAAAGTCAAGAAGTACATGAAGGAGAAAGGAAGAGGAAGTCGGAGGATAGGAAGAGTGGATCTGGCGGTAGATTCAAGTTTAAAAAGGGAGAAGGAGGTATTAAGAATAAGGGGAAAGTTGGAGAAGAATATCAAGAGAGGAAGTGTTATCGATGCCAACAATCGGGACATCTCTCAAGATCGTGTCCGACGATCAAGTGTTATAATTGCCAGGAAACGGGACATTATAAGAGTGATTGCCCTAAAATTAAGGGAGGAAAGAACCCAGCCAAAGGGCGAGTGTTTGTTATGAAGAAGGGAGGTGATAAAGAAGTTAATGAGGATATTGTGGCAGGTATGTTCCCTCTAAACAACGTTTATGCTAAGGTTTTATTTGACACGGGTGCAAATAAGAGTTTTGTGTCAACTTCCTTTGGTAAATACCTAGGAAAAGAACCTGTAGTACTAGATCTTGCATATGAGGTAGAAACCGCAAATGGAGGAAGTGATATGATAAAAGTAGTGTATAAGGATTGCTTGCTTAATTTAAATGGTGTCGAGTTTCCAGTTAATGTTATGCCTATGAACTTGTGTGGTTATGATGTAGTCATAGGAATGGACTGGTTAACTTATAATCGAGCCCAAGTTGATTGTGAGAAAAAGTTGGTTAGGGTATGTAAGTCAGATGGTGAAACATTAGTGGTTAAGGGAGATAGTATCGGAGGTAATATCCGGATGATATCTGCAATTAAGGCTAGTAAATGTTTGATGAGAGGTTGTGAGGCTTTTATAGCCTATGCTTTAGATGCTAAGCCTGAAAAACAGATATCGGATATTCCAGTCGTGTGTGATTACCCTGATGTGTTTCCTGACGACTTACCTGGACTCCCTCCCAACCGACAAATCGAATTTCGAATCGATTTAATACCTGAAGCAAGGCCGATTGCAAAGGCTCCTTATCGTTTGGCGCCCTCCGAATTGCAAGAACTGATGAAGCAAGTCCAGGAGTTGCTCGACTTAGGCTTCATTAGACCGAGTTCATCCCCTTGGGGTGCACCAGTGTTGTTTGTAAAGAAGAAGGACGGTTCCATGCGGATGTGCATCGACTACCGTGAGCTGAACAAGTTGACAATCAAGAACAAGTATCCTTTGCCGAGAATAGACGATCTGTTTGATCAGCTGCAAGGAGCCAGCTATTTTTCCAAGATCGATCTTAGGTCTGGATACCATCAGCTGAAGGTGCGGGAAGAAGATATTCCCAAGACGGCTTTTAGAACCCGTTATGGGCACTATGAGTTTTTGGTTATGTCCTTTGGACTAACCAATGCCCCTGCAGCATTCATGGATCTCATGAACAGAGTCTGCAAGCCGTACTTAGACAAATTTGTCATTGGCTTTATCGATGATATTTTGGTCTATTCGAGAGATCAAAATGATCATGCTGAACACTTGAAGAAGGTTTTGGAAACTCTCAGGCAGGAGAAGCTGTACGCTAAGTTCTCCAAGTGTGATTTTTGGAAGAGAGAAGTTCAATTTCTCGGGCATGTGATAAATGAAGCTGGTGTTCAGGTAGATCCAACTAAGATAGAGGCCATAACGAAATGGGAAGTCCCGAAGACTCCCACAGAAATTAGAAGCTTCTTAGGCTTAGCTGGGTACTACCGAAGATTTATCAAAGACTTCTCCAAGATTGCTACACCGATGACTACATTAACGCGGAAGAAGGCTGAGTTCAAATGGGGACCCGAGCAAGAGGAAGCCTTTAGTGTCTTGAAGAAGAAGCTTTGTAGCGCTCCAATCCTTTCATTACCCGAAGGTAATGAGGATTTTGTGGTATGTTGTGATGCCTCACTTAATGGTCTTGGTTGCGTGCTGATGCAACGAGAGAAGGTCATTGCCTATGCATCACGACAATTAAGCGTTCATGAGAAACGTTACACCACACATGATTTGGAATTAGGTGCCATTGTGTTTGCCTTGAAGACTTGGCGACACTATCTTTATGGTACTAAATTCGTGATATATTCTGATCACAAAAGCCTCCAACACCTTTTTGATCAGAAGGAGCTAAATATGAGGCAACGTAGATGGATGGAATTGCTTAGCGATTATGATTGTGAGATCAAATACCATCCTGGCAAGGCCAATGTGGTGGCAGACGCCCTGAGTCGAAAGGAGAGGGTTAAACCCATTAGAGTAAGGGCTTTGCAGATCATTGTAACGATTGATTGGAAGGATCAGATCGTTGAAGCTCAGACAAATGCCTTGAAGGAAGAAAGCATCAAGAAGGAGCGAATGGTGGGAAAGGAAGGTTTGTTGACAAAAGGAAAGGATGAGATTCTAAGGTTTGGATCAAGAATCTGGGTTCCAAAGTTTGGAGGTATCCAGGATAAGATTCTTGACGAAACCCACAAGTCTAAGTACTCGATTCATCCTGGAACGGATAAGATGTTCAAGAGCTTGAAAGAGCATTATTGGTGGCCCAATATGAAGAGATCAATTGCACAGTATGTGCAAAGGTGCTTGACTTGTTTACAAGTTAAGATTGAGCATCAGAAACCAGCAGGTCTGTTACAGCAGATAGAATTACCAGTTTGGAAGTGGGAAAGAATAACGATGGATTATGTTACGAAGCTCCCAAGAACTCGTGCATGGCATAATGCCATATGGGTGATTGTGGATCGATTGACCAAGTTGTCCCATTTCATACCATATAACGAGAGCTACTCACCAGAGAAGATGGCGAAATTGTATATCAAGGAGATTGTGAGTAGACATGGCGTGCCATTTTCGATCATCTCTGACAGAGATAGTTGATTCACTTCAAGGTTTTGGGCGAGTTTGCAAAAAGATCTAGGAACTAGATTGAATTTGAGCACGGCATATCATCCTCAAACTGATGGGCAGAGTGAGCGTACGATCCAAACCCTTGAGGATATGCTGCGTGCGTGTGTCATTGACTTTAGTGGTAGTTGGGATGAATTCTTACCATTGGTCGAGTTTTCATACAACAATAGTTATCACACCAGCATAGGGATGGCACCATTTGAAGCGCTTTATGGAAGAAAGTGCAGAACTCCTGTTTGTTGGACGGAAGTTGGAGAGGATCAGTTGTGTAGTACGGAGATGATGTTAGAAATAACTGATAAAATCCAACTGATCAGGCAAAGGCTAAAAGCTGCCCAGGATAGGCAGAAAAGTTATGCTGATGTTCGTAGAAGGCCCTTAGAATTCAAAGTTGGAGATTACGTGATGTTGAAAGTATCTCCATGGAAAGGAGTGGTGAGGTTTATCAAACGTGGAAAGTTAGCCCCGAGGTACATTGGTCCATTCAAGATTGTTGCGAGAGTTGGGAAAGTTGCTTATAAGCTTGAGTTACCGGAAACCTTGAAAGGTGTACACGATACCTTTCATGTGTCAAACTTAAGGAAGTGTTTGGCGGATCCAAATCAAGCTGTACCTCTCGAGGATGTTCAAGTAAGCGAGAAGCTATCTTTTACAGAGAGGCCGGTAAAGATTCTTGATACTCAAGAAAGAAAGTTGAGAAAGAAAAGAATCCGGTTGGTGTTGGTCCAATGGGAAGGACAAAGAGGACCGGAGAAGACTTGGGAATTGGCTAGTGAGATGAAAGCCAAATACCCTCAGTTATTTTTGTAATATTCGAATTTCGAGGACGAAATTCTTTTAAGGAGGGGAGAAATGTAAAACCCTAAATTTTGCCGTAAGTATATGTCGATAATGGGCGGGTGTTCATGTAAATAGCACGTTGAATAAAGAGTCCTAATGTATAGAGATAAACCCTAGGGGTGATAGAGGACTTAAAATGAAGAACGTGGGCGAAAACGGAACTCAAATCGGAGTTATAATGAAGCGGGAAATGCGAAAACACCCGAGGAATGCCCGAAAACTTGTTTCGAGCATATCTTGACTTAGAAGAAGAGTTACGGAGCCCATAATATATGAATTCCACGTGTTTCGACGAGAGGAATCTGAAAATGTAGGTTACGCGGTCCGCACATAAAAGGGTATGGCCCTGCGCGTATCGCCTAGCATCAGTCGGGTGGAAAACAGCTGGCAGCCACTCACCATCTACGCGATACGCACAGATGGTGCCTGTGGGCTGCGCGTATCGCCTGGAACAGCCCAGACAGCCTATTTAAAGGGGTGCAACCCCCCTTCACTTGTGCTCAAAGTTGTCTCTCTCTCTAGAACTTTTTAGAGAGAGAAACCGGTTAGTTTTGTTGCGGAATCGCACCTCGAGTGCGGTACCCTGCGTCGTGACGTTCCTTCGAGTCTCGGGCGCGTGAAGATCGCTTGGCGTGCGTCGAGGTTCTGCCCGAGTGAAGAACGATGATCATCAAAGTGTTGCGCAATTGAAGATCGGTGATCGACGAGGTAATGGTCTTCCATTCTCGATTAGTTTAGGACGGGAATCGGGTTGGGAACCCGATGGGAATGCGGGGTGGAGATACCCGGATAGCACGAGGGACGTGCTAGGGGAAATGGTTGCGGGATTAAACACCCGCAACTAACGGGTAGATTACCCGGGGAGGGTGCGGGTTGAATATCCGTACCCTAGGGGTATGATATCCGTTGTGAACGGGTAACGTATCTCTGTAGGATTCGTTTAGATTCCCGAGGTTCGGGATTTGGTAAAAGTAGGTGGCAACGTTGTGATATCGCGTTATAGGTGGATTATAGCTATTGAGATTGATTGTCGATATAGCTATTTGTGTGATCGTGAAGATATCCATTTGGATTGATTGTTGGGATTAGATCAAGGACCGAAGCTAGTTGTGAGCTTGTTGTGATCTTGTTGAGGTGAGTTCATACACTTAAACTCTTTTGAAATGATTGTATGTTTTACAAAACTGGATGTGTTGCTTAAACTTGTTTTGGTTGCAAATGATTGTGAGTTTTTGTATAAACTCTGTTGGATTGGTTGTGTTCTTAAACTGTTGTTTTTGAACGGTTGGCTAGCATTCTACGGTAAATATCGGGCAATACCACTTCAGTTATAGGGTGACGCGGTAAACTCGGTGAAGGGTATATGCATATATTCTGCTCCAGCGCAGACGTGCCTGACGGAGTTGTTGAGGGGTTTATCGTATTGTTTGTGTATATTTATCTGATAATGCTAGTATGTTTATGAAATGCTTGTAAATGATGGAGTTAGTGGTAACTCTTTGATCAATGGAGCTTGGCAACTCGTTGATCAAGGTTTTTACAAGTATTTGGTTGAATGTTTGAAATGTTTTGTAAAATGTTTTATTATGAACTCACCAGCGTAAGCTGACCCTTTCGTTTAAAACTTTTTGGCACACATCCTAGGTGCCGAGTGATGCAGGAAAGCACTGTTGAGGCTAGAGCAGGTAGAGGGCGTGCGGGCTTAGAAGATAGACGCTCTGGACCTAGAATAGTTGCTAGCCTTAGTTTGTTGATGTTATGTATTAAACAATCAATAGTCGTTTTGTAATCAAACTATTGTGGATTTGAAGTTTAATATATGAACAACTTGAAGTGTTAAGCTGTGTGTGTATGTATGTTTGTTGATTCCGCTGCGTTGCTCCTGATATCCATTCGTCACACGCGATAAACCCCGGGCACCTGGGACCGCCCGCTGTGTTGGGGTTGTGACAGTAAACCCAAGACCATGTGGGCCTAGGTTGACCAAACTAACTAAGTGATTGTTGAAATGCAGGTACGCCCAAGAAGACCTATTAACTCATGGTTCGTTGATAGTGGGTGTAGCCGGCATATGACAGGCAACCATGCCTTGCTTCAAGACTTTAAGCTGAAGAATGGTACACATGTTGCATTTGGAGGAGATGCTGGTGGTAAAATAACTGGAGAACGAACTGTGTCAAATGGGGTCATTAGCTTTGATAAAGTCAACTACTGTGCACAGTTGAACTTTAATTTGCTAAGTGTATCTCAAATTTGTGACAAATCATATTCAACTTTATTTGATGATTCTTTTTGTTATATACTCAAACCAGGTTTCAAGATTGACAATGAATGGGTAGTGGTTAAAGGTCCAAGAGATCGTGATGTATACAAGCTTGATATGTCGCAGATTGATGCTGAAACCGAAACTACTTGTCTCATTGCGCATGCTTCAAATGATGAGAGTCAGCTTTGGCATAGATGGTTGGGCCATTCAAAATTCAGAAACATGAATCGACTGGTGACTGGAAATCACGCTGTAGGAATACCATCAAAGAAGTTCTCTACAACTGATCTCTGTCCAGCTTGTTTGAAAGGAAAACAGCACCGAATGTCTTTTAAGTCCAAGCCAGAAAGCTCCATTTCAAAACCTTTGCAGATGCTACATATGGATCTTTTCGAACCAACAAATGTTCAAAGCATCGGAAAGAAGTCTTATTGTTTTGTCATCATTGATGATTTTACTAGATTTTCTTGGGTTTATTTTCTGCATGTTAAATCTGAAACTGCTGAGTTGTTAAAAGAATTTATTGTCAAAGTTGAAAATCAGTTGGATTGTAAAGTAAAAATATTAAGAAGTGATAATGGAATAGAATTTAAGAATGCTAATGTTGATTTGTTTTTTGCAGAAAAAGGAATTGCTAGACAATTTAGTGCTCCAAGAACGCCTCAACAAAACGGGGTTGCGGAACGGAAAAACCGGACACTGATTGAAGCAGCAAGATCTATGCTCGCAGATGCCAAAATCCCTATCACATTCTGGGACGAAGCTATTGCTACTGCGTGTTTTTTACAAAACAGAACATTATTGGTTCAGGATAAAACTAAAACTTCTTATGAGTTGTTATTTGGAAGAAAACCGAATATTTCTTACTTGAAAGCATTTGGTTGTCCTGTATCGATTCTAAATTTAAGTGATCATCTCGGGAAATTTGAGTCAAAATCTGACGATGGATTTTTCCTTGGTTATTCGTCTGTTTCTAAAGCTTATCGGGTTTTTAATAGCAAAACAAATACTGTTATTGAAACTATTAACGTAAAGTTTTTAGAAAATTCGTTTCCGTCAGTGGCGCATGGTCCCGAATGGTTGTTTGATTTAGATCGTTATCAAAATCTTTCAATTCTAACTTGTTTGATTTTTCAGGAAAAGCAAGAAAAGAATCAGGCGACTTGGGATGTTTTAGTGACGATTCTGATAATGACGATGATAGTAATCTCAACACTGAGTATCCATTCATGTCATTTCATAATCCTGATCATGTCAAATCCAGTCAAGCTCCGGGTCCTTCTGGTTCTCAAGAGGATCAAGAATCGAATATTCTTGATGATGATGTTAATCCGCAAAGTTCTCCTAATGATGGTGGATCTGTTCAAAATCAACCATCATCAGATCCGATTGTTGAAGTTGTTCCAGATTCGTTTGACTACTTCATCAATTCACCATAACAAGTTCCGAATTTCACTCTGCATTCTTCTACCATTCTGCAAGATCTACCGAATCTGAATCAGTCTAATCTGGAGAGTTAAGTGCAAGGTGATGACATACCAATTCATCGAATTCACAAGACACATCCTCTCTCTCAGATTATTGGGCCGTTGAATCAGAGAACTACAAGAAGTCAAACTGAGCAAGCCAATGTTTGTCTTTATTCATGTTTTCTTTCTCAAGTGGTACCGAAGAACATTTCAGAAGCGTTGCAAGATAACAGTTGGATTGAAGCCATGCAAGAAGAGTTACTTCAATTTCGCAAACAGGAAGTTTGGAAATTAGTGGATTTACCTGAAGGAGAAAATGTGATTGGTACAAGATGGTTGTACAAGAACAAGCCAGATGAACGTGGCATTGTTGTGAGAAACAAAGCGAGACTTATTGCACAAGGTTACACTCAAGAAGAAGGTATTGACTATGAAGAAGTGTTTGCTCCGGTCGCTCGACTTGAAGCTATTCGTGTTTTTCTAGCGTATGCCTCTTTCATGAAGTTCAAAGTGTTCCAAATGGACGTCAAAGGCGCTTTTCTGTATGGACCAATTACCGATGATGTATATGTCAGACAACCTCCTGGTTTTGAAGATCCTGATTGTGACACCCGACAAATTCACGTTAACTTCGTTAGTTAAACTCTGTTAGTCACGTTAATGCTATTATATCTTTCATTTAATTTGACAAATTAAATGTGCAAACTGTTACGCAAATATACATACGAAACGACCACACGAGTCAATACCCGGGCGTTGGTGATCTTAAATGAATACAAATACAATAATAATATATCTTAATTGATATGTGTGCTTAATTGTTGAATTTTCGCGTAACCGCGTATTTTACCTGTTTTTAACCGTTTACGGATTTCGGTAACTAGTATGAAACAAAATGAATGGACGGGAAAGATTTTTATTGTGATTGCAAAACCGAAACAAATCGGGGCCCGTGGATCATCCATGTGACCCATGGATGGCCTAAGGCCCAACCCAATTCAACACTTAACAATAGTTAACAAAAAAATAACAAAACCCTAAATCCAATTAGATAAAAAAAAACTTTTTTTTGTGTTCTTGCCCTATTGCTGCTGCCGCAACTTGTATACACACAAACACATTGATTTTCTTGCTTGTTGATTCGATTCTTGGTGCTTTTGGTTGTTGGTTGAAGTGGTGAACGCTATACTAGTAAGTTTTTGTGTTAATTGTTACTATCTATTACGAAAATTTGATGGTTTAGACACCCTAGTTCATCCAAAAGGGCCAAATTGTTATCATGTTGTGGAAATGGGTTATGGTTTATGTGTTAATGGTTATTTTGATGATTAGTTGTTGAGATTGGTAAAAAAAGTTTAATTATGAAACTAGGGTTTGAGATAGAATCATTGAAACTTGATGTTGTATGATAAATATTGATGAAATAGGGTTGATTATGAGATTAGATGATAAATGGCATGAAGATTTGTTACTTGGTTTTGCAAGTTCATGAATATTATGCTAAATTACTAAAAATAGTAACTTTTGTATACGTGATCATGTGAGGTTGCATGTTATGGACGTCTAGTGATTGTTATGGATTGTTAATATGTTTGGAAGATAGGTTAGATGAAAATTTGAGCAATTGAACGTGTGAATTCGACTTGGTTTGGAACACTTACTAAATGTAGAAACTTTTTGACATGAAAATTGACTAGGAAACATGTTTAGTAATTCCGGATATGTAAACATGGTTTGGACTTGCATTTGAGTGTTTGTAAGCATGTGGTACTTAGAAAACATGTATTGGTAACGAGAGGACTTTGGTAGATGCTAATTGGTTAGTAGAACGATGGCTTAAAAGTATGGTTGTTGAAGTCTAAATGGTGTGTGCTATTAGTTAAGATGCCATGATGAAGATTTCTACCTTGCTAGTTGCACAAAACATGTAAATACTATATTATGCTTAGAAGTGACCATGCTTGCTAATGTGTTGTATATTAACGACTACAAAGTAATGATAAGTGTTGATGACTTGTATAACGTGCTATGGTATTTGTATAATAGTTGACATGCTTAGGATGTCGAATTGTTCATGCATGCTCTAAAGGTTCGACTTTCCTATAATGGAATCTTTTGTAGAATTGAAACTTCTATTTGTTGAATACGTGAAATATGATGTGATGTGCCAATATGATTTAGTCAAATACACCAAATGTAACGTGTTTACACTTAACAAATCACCAACGGGTCGTGGGTCAACCCGGGTCAACTAAAAGTCAAACTTGGACTCAAAAGTCAAACTTGGACCAAAAGTCAACTGAAAGTCAAACTTGGACTTAAAGGTCAAACTTGGACCTAAAAGTCAAACTTGGACCAAAAGTCAACTGAAAGTCAAACTTGGTCAAACTTGGACAAAAAGTCAAACGTGGTCAAAATGTGAAACTAAACCACACTCGCATAAACTGTTGACCATTTGGATGCATAGGGTACTATGACCCTACATGAACGCACATTAATCGACCTATTGTTATTTAGGTTGCCGTGTTATATACTGTGTGCTGTTAACTATTTTTGTTGTGCTACTTAAGGTGAGTTCACTAAACCGCACTTTTATTGTTATACCCTTTTATGGGTTGAACTCGGACTTTTACTATGATACCCTTTCATGGGCTGAACTCGGACAAATACTTTTACGGATTTACGAATTCTGTATGTCGCATGTCTGGATTAGAGCAACTTTTATTTTGTTCATGAAAGACCTCATGGATACCTAGTTGACCGTTAGTATTTTTGTGAAATAGCGGGGAAATTTTGAGTAGTACTACTGGGTTTGACAAACCCCACCCGGGCTAGTCGCGCTAGCACGACAGAAGGACCTGTCGAACGGGTGTTGAATGACCTAACATACTTACAGTGCATCCTGCTGGGATGTACGAACAGGCAAACTGCACTTAATGTGTACATACGTCAGCTTCGGTCAGATACATTACGCCTCTAAGGACATGTACTGTAGATTAGCTACCTACAATGACATACTTAATTTAATAATCTGCTTACAACTGAACTGTTTGTTTTATACTACTATGTGAACTCACCTACCGTCGTGTTGACACTTGTTAGTCTTTCACTGTTTCAGGTCACTGAGGTACAATGCACGTAGGGCATGGCATGGCGTCCTCGCAACATTTAAAACCTTTCTTGCATTAAAAACTAATATTCTGATTGTCGCTTAAACTACCACATTTAATGGTTTAACGTTTGGTTTTTCAAAACTCATATAGAGTCGTTCGGTGTAATTAATGACTAGATCCTGGTTTGTCACGCCTCTAACGGTAAAACTCCGTTAGTGGATTTGGGGGTGTGACAGATTGGTATCAGAGACATTGGTTATAGCGAACTAGGCTTGCATAGCATTGCATCCTAGACTATAACTGTACACTACATTAGTTGCACCGAGTACATTACTTATGACTGTTTTACCTGGTAGTTACATGAACACATATACTTAATTTCAAGAATGGCATCGTCATCTAAAGCACCTGCTAGTTCCTCGCGTAAGCGCCCTTTACCCGATTCTCTTCCTTACCCTGGTCGCGAATGGCCCCGCATCGAGACCGAGGAGACCAACTGGGATCAACCATTCGCCATCCTCCCTACTTCCTATGACTGGGATTACTACCCGGCCTATATGGCTAGCCTTAGGCAGGAGGAGAGCGTTCCTCAAACGCCCCCTCGTGTCCCGTATCCGAGCTATGATCCTTCATCTGTTTTGCCTACTCTTGATTGTTCTAATGAAAGAGCAATAGCCGCTCTAGTGGCAACCCAGTGTACCTCGCGTCGGGAGTCGGAGACGCAGAGGGAGGAGCTGCAGCAATCGCGGCAGGCTCAGCAGCTGTTAGCCGAGAGGGTTGCGACATTGGAGGCAAGGGGTGCGGAGGATCGGCATGCTCTGCTGAACCTCATAGCACATATGGAAGCACAGCAGGCGCAGGCGGCGGCGGCACCAGAGGAAGACCCGGAGGAGGAACCAGTGGAGGACCCCGGTACCGACAGTGATGATGATGCAGGCTCCGTGATCTCGTCCTAGATTTTTATATCTATCTATCTTCTTTTGTCTTGTTTATCTTCTTTATCTCATGACTTAGTGGGAAGGGTTGTTTCCCACAAAAACTGAAAAATTTTGGAATATGATGTTTGAATAGTACTTTGTGAGAAATTGCAATTTATTTATCAAGTGTTATTATTTGAATTTGGATATTTGGTTGTGTTGATTTTCCTGTTTACTTATACATGGATGATAGTAACTTGTTGGGTACTTATTCATTGTTGTATGTTGTGAATTTGAAGATGGCTGGGAACGTTAACATGACACCTGCCGAACTGGCCGAATTGATCCAACAACATGTGGCTGCGGCAATGGCCAATCAGGCTCAGGCTCAAGCCCAGGCCCAAGCTCAGGCTCAGGCCCAAGCTCAGGCCCAGGCCCAACCAGCACCTGGTAAATCCGGAAACCGTGAAAATTTCCTTTTTATATTTTTTTTACATCATTGAAACCATTCTAACCAATAATTTATATTTGGGTTCCAAAACTCTTTTGTACCAGCACCACCAGTTTGCACCTTTAAGACATTCTTGGACTGTAAACCGCACCACTTCAATGGGACTGAAGGGGCGGTAGGGTTGATCAGGTGGATTGAAAAAGTAGAGGCGGTTTTTGCTAGGAGTGGTTGTGCTCTCGAAAACAAGGTGAACTTTGCTACCGGGACCCTTAGTGGGCCGGCGTTAACATGGTGGAACCGAGAAACTCAACATATCGGGTTGGAGGCAGCTAATGCCTTAACTTCGGATCAATTCAAGCAACTGATTAAGCGGGACTATTGTCCCCGGGATGAGATACAGAAATTGGAGACCGAATTTTACCACTTGAAGATGGAAGGGTCCGAAGTGGAGGCCTACACTACCAGGTCTCACGAACTTGCTACGTTGTGTCCAAATATGGTGGACGAGGATTATAAGAGGATTGAACTCTACATCTCGGGTTTGCCATCACAGATTCAGGGATTGGTTACTTCATCAAGACCTGAAACCATTCAGGATGCGATCCGACTCACACATCGGTTGGTAGAACAAGCTATAGAACAGGGGACGCTACCCAAAAAGAAAGGGGCTACGTCGTCGGGGTCGGATGGGAAGAGAAAGTGGAATGACAATAACAACAAGTCGGGAACCAGCTCCCATTACACACCGTACCAACAGAATAAGAAATTTGACAAGTCAAAGAATTATCAACCCTCTTCGTCAAATGCCAGTCCGAGCAAGGGTGGATACCAAGGGGATCTACCGAAATGTAACAAGTGTTATAGGCACCATAATGGGGTTTGTAACAGGATTGTGTGTCAGCGTTGTGGAAAAACAGGTCATGAGCCTAGAGATTGTAGAGGGGAATTAGTGGCCCGGGGAGCCCGGGGAAATAATAACGATGGGGTTACATGTTTCGAATGCGGACAAAAGGGACACTACCGGACTGAGTGTCCGAAGCTGAAAAATGGTGGTAACGGTGGGGACAAGGGCAAGGACAAGGCTGAGGGTAGTGGTGCTGGTGCTAAGGGTCGTGCTTTCACACTCGGAAAAGGTCAGGCTATCAATGACTCTAACGTTGTTTCCGGCAAATTTCCTATCAATAACTGCTTTGCTAATATTCTTTTTGACTCGGGGGCTGATAAAAGCTTCGTTTCTCTTGACTTTAGTAAACTCTTAGGGGTCGAACCGTGCCAACTTGATAAAAATTATACTGTTGAAGTTGCTAATGGTAAGAAAATCGATGTCACTCATGTCTTGCAACGTTGTAAACTAGCACTGTCTGGTCACTTGTTAGATATTGATCTTATGCCAATTTCACTTGGTAGTTTCGATGCCGTCATCGACATGGATTGGTTATCCAAAAACCAAGCAGAGATCATATGTAGCGAGAAGATCGTTCGAATCCCTCTTCCTAGTGGAGAGATCTTGTCCGTTCTAGGTGAGAAGAGTGGTGCAGTGGTTGGTATCATATCTCTCTTGAAAGCTCAAAAGTGTCTACGGAAGGGTCATTTTGCATTCTTGGCCCATGTCACCGAAACCCCATCTGAACCGAAAAGGTTGGACGAAATCCCTGTTGTTTGTGATTATCCGGACGTTTTTCCTGAAGACTTACCCGGTTTACCCCCTCAACGTCAAGTTGAATTCTAAATTGAGTTAACTCCGGGAGCGGCACCGATCGCCAGAGCTCCGTACCGTCTCGCTCCGGCAGAGTTGCAAGAATTATCTAAGCAGCTCCAAGAGCTTCTTGAGAAGGGTTTCATTAGACCCAGTTCATCTCCGTGGGGAGCTCCTGTACTTTTTGTTAAAAAGAAAGACGGGACTTTCCGCATGTGCATCGATTATCGGGAACTGAATAAGGTGACCGTCAAAAATCGATATCCTTTACCTCGTATTGACGACCTTTTTGACCAGTTGCAAGGGTCGAGTTTTTATTCCAAAATTGATCTCCGATCGGGCTATCACCAGTTGAGAGTCCGCGAGGAGGACATTACAAAAACAGCCTTCCGAACTCGCTATGGCCATTACGAATTCGCCGTCATGCCTTTTGGCTTAACCAATGCACCAGGGTCTTTATGGATCTTATGAATCGTGTCTGTAAACCTTACCTTGATCAGTTTGTAATCGTGTTTATTGACGATATCTTAATATACTCTAAAAGCAAAGAGGACCACGCGGAACACTTGCGTTTGATTCTTGAACTCCTGAAAAAGGAACAACTTTATGCAAAATTCTCTAAATGTGATTTCTGGATTCGAGAAGTCCAATTCCTTGGTCACGTAGTCAATGAAAGTGGTATTCACGTTGATCCTTCAAAAATCGAGTCAATTAAAAATTGGGCACCTCCAAAAACTCCGACGGAAATTCGTCAATTTCTGGGTCTCGCAGGGTATTATCGTCGTTTCATCGAAGGGTTCTCAAAAATCGCACAGCCACTGACTGCATTAACCCATAAGGGTACGGCGTATCAAGGGGTGATCAGCAAGAAGCTGCGTTCCTATTACTTAAACAAAAACTCTGCAGTGCACCCATCTTGTCTCTACCCGAGGGGACAGAAGACTTTGTGGTGTATTGCGATGCCTCAGTTCAAGGCCTTGGTTGTGTTTTAATGCAACGTGGAAAGGTCATCGCGTATGCCTCGCGCCAATTGAAAATCAATGAGAAAAACTACTCAACCCACGATCTCGAATTAGGAGCTGTGATCTTTGCTCTGAAAATTTGGAGGCACTATCTGTATGGTACCAAGTGTACCATATTCACCGACCATAAAAGCTTACAACATATTTTTGACCAGAAGGAGTTGAATATGCGTCAACGCCGGTGGGTCGAACTCCTGAATGATTATGACTGTGCTATAAAGTATCATCCAGGCAAGGCTAACGTGGTGGCCGACGCTCTCAGTCGTAAAGAAACCTTGAAACCTCGACGTGTCCGGGCTATTCAGCTCACTATTCATACCAGCTTACCCGATCAAATCCGGGATGTCCAACTTGAGGCGCTCAAGGAGGAACATCTAAAATCTGAGTCTCTTCGGGGGATGGAAAAACGATTTGAAACGAAGCCTGATGGCATTCGGTGTGTGAAAAATCGGATGTGGATTCCTGTTTTTGGCGACCTAAGGGAACTCGTCATGGATGAAGCCCATAAATCCCGTTACTCTGTGCAACCTGGTTCCGACAAGATGTACCATGATCTGAAACAACTGTACTGGTGGCCGAACATGATGGCCGACATTGCCACATACGTGAGCAAGTGCCTTACATTCTCTAAGGTTAAAGTGGAATACCAGAACCCTAAGGGTATGCTCCAACAACCCGAAATTCCTGTTTGGAAATGGGAACAAATAGCCATGGACTTTGTAACCAAATTGCCTCGAACCCCTTCCGGTTGCGATGCCATTTGGGTAATCGTGGACCGCTTGACGAAATCTGCTCATTTAATTCCTTACAAAGAAACTGATAAGATGGAGAAACTTGCTCGAATTTATATCAAAGAAATTGTTTCTAGGCACGGAGTGCCGGTGTCTATTATTTCTGACCGTGGGGCCCAATTCACATCCAAATTCTGGGGGTCTTTACAAAAAGCATTCGGTACGCGTCTCGATCTGAGTACGGCTTACCATCCTCAAACCGACGGTCAAAGCGAACGTACAATCCAAACACTCGAAGATATGCTAAGGGCTTGTGTAATAGATTTTGGTGGCAGTTGGGAGAATCACTTACCGTTGGTAGAATTCTCGTATAATAACAGTTATCACACTAGCATCAAGGCAGCACCATTCGAAGCATTGTATGGGCGAAAATGTCGATCCCCAATCTGTTGGGCCGAAGTTGGTGACAGCCAATTATTCGGGCCTGATCTCGTACGCAAAACGACTGAGAAAATTGTACAGATCCGTAACCGCATGGCAGCTGCCCGTGATAGGCAGAAAAGTTATGCAGATTTACACAGAGAGGCGGTAGAATTTAATGTTGGGGATAGAGTGTTACTTAAAGTCTCGCCCTGGAAGGGTGTGGTCCGCTTTGGAAAGCGGGGGAAACTAAATCCTCGTTATGTCGGACCATTTGAAATTACAAAGCGAATCGGGCCAGTGGCCTACGAGTTAAACTTACCTGACTCACTCAAAAACGTGCATAACGTCTTCCATGTTTCAAATCTCAAAAAGTGTCTATCCGATGAAACACTCATTGTACCCTTGGACGAACTTGAAATCGATGACAAATTACAATTTATCGAGGAACCGATCGAAATCATGGATAGAGAGGTCAAAACTTTAAAACACAGTAAAATTCCTATCGTCAAAGTAAAATGGAATTCCAAGCGTGGACCTGATTTCACTTGGGAACGAGAAGACCAAATGAAACAAAAGTATCCGCATCTGTTCGAATAAACCTTCTTATCACTCGAGGTATTATTTAAAATTTCGGGACGAAATTTCCTTCAACAAGGGGATGATGTAACAACTCGAAATTCTAACCTCTAAATTCTTTCATTTTCAGACCCATTTTAATGACTGTATCCAATTTTCGGGACGAAAATTCCTTCAACAAGGGGATGATGTGACACCCGACAAATTCAGGTTAACTTCGTTAGTTAAACTCTGTTAGTCACGTTAATGCTATTATATCTTTCATTTAATTTGACAAATTAAATGTGCAAGCTGTTACGCAAATATACATACGAAACGACCACACGAGTCAATACCCGGGCGTTGGTGATCTTAAATGAATACAAATACAATAATAATATATCTTAATTGATATGTGTGCTTAATTGTTGAATTTTCGCGTAACCGCGTATTTTACCGGTTTTTAACCGTTTACGGATTTCGGTAACTAGTATGAAACAAAATGAATGGACGGGAAAGATTTTTATTGTGATTGCAAAACCGAAACAAATCGGGGCCCGTGGATCATCCATGTGACCCATGGATGGCCCAAGGCCCAACCCAATTCAACACTTAACAATAGTTAACAAAAAAATAACAAAACCCTAAATCCAATTAGATAAAAAAAAAGTTTTTTTTGTGTTCTTGCCCTATTGCTGCTGCCGCAAGTTGTATACACACAAACACATTGATTTTCTTGCTTGTTGATTCGATTCTTGGTGCTTTTGGTTGTTGGTTGAAGTGGTGAACGCTATACTAGTAAGTTTTTGTGTTAATTGTTACTATCTATTACGAAAATTTGATGTTTTAGACACCCTAGTTCATCCAAAAGGGCCAAATTGTTATCATGTTGTGGAAATGGGTTATGGTTTATGTGTTAATGGTTATTTTGATGATTAGTTGTTGAGATTGGTACAAAAAGTTTAATTATGAAACTAGGGTTTGAGATAGAATCATTGAAACTTGATGTTGTATGATAAATATTGATGAAATAGGGTTGATTATGAGATTAGATGATAAATGGCATGAAGATTTGTTACTTGGTTTTGCAAGTTCATGAATATTATGCTAAATTACTAAAAATAGTAACTTTTGTATACGTGATCATGTGAGGTTGCATGTTATGGACGTCTAGTGATTGTTATGGACTTGTTAATATGTTTGGAAGATAGGTTAGATGAAAATTTGAGCAATTGAACGTGTGAATTCGACTTGGTTTGGAACACTTACTAAATGTAGAAACTTTTTGACATGAAAATTGACTAGGAAACATGTTTAGTAATTCCGGATATGTAAACATGGTTTGGACTTGCATTTGAGTGTTTGTAAGCATGTGGTACTTAGAAAACATGTATTGGTAACGAGAGGACTTTGGTAGATGCTAATTGGTTAGTAGAACGATGGCTTAAAAGTATGGTTGTTGAAGTCTAAATGGTGTGTGCTATTAGTTAAGATGCCATGATGAAGATTTCTACCTTGCTAGTTGCACAAAACATGTAAATACTATATTATGCTTAGAAGTGACCATGCTTGCTAATGTGTTGTATATTAACGACTACAAAGTAATGATAAGTGTTGATGACTTGTATAACGTGCTATGGTATTTGTATAATAGTTGACATGCTTAGGATGTCGAATTGTTCATGCATGCTCTAAAGGTTCGACTTTCCTATAATGGAAACTTTTGTAGAATTGAAACTTCTATTTGTTGAATACGTGAAATATGATGTGATGTGCCAATATGATTTAGTCAAATACACCAAATGTAACGTGTTTACACTTAACAAATCACCAACGGGTCGTGGGTCAACCCGGGTCAACTAAAAGTCAAACTTGGACTCAAAAGTCAAACTTGGACCAAAAGTCAACTGAAAGTCAAACTTGGACTTAAAGGTCAAACTTGGACCTAAAAGTCAAACTTGGACCAAAAGTCAACTGAAAGTCAAACTTGGACAAAAAGTCAAACGTGGTCAAAATGTGAAACTAAACCACACTCGCATAAACTGTTGACCATTTGGATGCATAGGGTACTATGACCCTACATGAACGCACATTAATCGACCTATTGTTATTTAGGTTGCCGTGTTATATACTGTGTGTGCTGTTAACTATTTTTGTTGTGCTACTTAAGGTGAGTTCACTAAACCGCACTTTTATTGTTATACCCTTTTATGGGTTGAACTCGGACTTTTACTATGATACCCTTTCATGGGCTAAACTCGGACAAATACTTTTACGGATTTACGAATTCTGTATGTCGCATGTCTGGATTAGAGCAACTTTTATTTTGTTCATGAAAGACCTCATGGATACCTAGTTGACCGTTAGTATTTGTGAAATAGCGGGGAAATTTTGAGTAGTACTACTGGGTTTGACAAACCCCACCCGGGCTAGTCGCGCTAGCACGACAGAAGGACCTGTCGAACGGGTGTTGAATGACCTAACATACTCACAGTGCATCCTGCTGGGATGTACGAACAGGCAAACTGCACTTAATGTGTACATACGTCAGCTTCGGTCAGATACATTACGCCTCTAAGGACATGTACTGTAGATTAGCTACCTACAATGACATACTTAATTTAATAATCTGCTTACAACTGAACTGTTTGTTTTATACTACTATGTGAACTCACCAACCGTCGTGTTGACACTTGTTAGTCTTTCACTGTTTCAGGTCACTGAGGTACAATGCACGTAGGGCATGGCATGGCGTCCTCGCAACATTTAAAACCTTTCTTGCATTAAAAACTTCTTTTTGGGATTTTTAAACTATTTAAACTGCGTGGTTTGTGTCGGGCACGTGTGTTTGCGCATTTACTTTCTGCATGGTTTGGGTTTGCTTAAACTTACTTATTTATTACGCTTCCGCATAGCTGAAAAACTAATATTCTGATTGTCGCTTAAACTACCACATTTATTGGTTTAACGTTTGGTTTTTCAAAACTCATATAGAGTCGTTCGGTGTAATTAATGACTAGATCCTGGTTTGTCACGCCTCTAACGGTAAAACTCCGTTAGTGGATTTGGGGGTGTGACAGATTGGTATCTGAGACATTGGTTATAGCGAACTAGGCTTGCATAGCATTGCATTCTAGACTATAACTGTACACTACATTAGTTGCACCGAGTACATTACTTATGACTGTTTTACCTGGTAGTTACATGAACACATATACTTAATTTCAGGAATGGCATCGTCATCTAAAGCACCTGCTAGTTCCTCGCGTAAGCGCCCTTTACCCGATTCTCTTCCTTACCCTGGTCGCGAATGGCCCCGCATCGAGACCGAGGAGACCAACTGGGATCAACCATACGCCATCCTCCCTACTTCCTATGACTGGGATTACTACCCGGCCTATATGGCTAGCCTTAGGCAGGAGGAGAGCATTCCTCAAACGCCCCCTCGTGTCCCGTATCCGAGCTATGATCCTTCATCTGTTTTGCCTACTCTTGATTGTTCTAATGAAAGAGCAATAGCCGCTCTAGTGGCAACCCAGTGTACCTCGCGTCGGGAGTCGGAGACGCAGAGGGAGGAGCTGCAGCAATCGCGGCAGGCTCAGCAGCTGTTAGCCGAGAGGGTTAAGACATTGGAGGCAAGGGGTGCGGAGGATCGGCATGCTCTGCTGAACCTCATAGCACATATGGAAGCACAGCAGGCGCAGGCGGCGGCGGCACCAGAGGAAGACCCGGAGGAGGAACCAGTGGAGGACCCCGGTACCGACAGTGATGATGATGTAGGCTCCGTGATCTCGTCCTAGATTTTTATATCTATCTATCTTCTTTTGTCTTGTTTATCTTCTTTATCTCATGACTTAGTGGGAAGGGTTGTTTCCCACAAAAACTGAAAACTTTTGGAATATGATGTTTGAATAGTACTTTGTGAGAAATTGCAATTTATTTATCAAGTGTTATTATTTGAATTTGGATGTTGATTTTCCTGTTTACTTATACATGGATGATAGTAACTTGTTGGGTACTTATTCATTGTTGTATGTTGTGAATTTGAAGATGGCTGGGAACGTTAACATGACACCTGCCGAACTGGCCGAATTGATCCAACAACATGTGGCTGCGGCAATGGCCAATCAGGCTCAGGCTCAAGCCCAGGCCCAAGCTCAGGCTCAGGCCCAAGCTCAGGCCCAGGCCCAACCAGCACCTGGTAAATCCGGAAACCGTGAAAATTTCCTTTTATATTTTTTTTACATCATTGAAACCATTCTAACCAATAATTTATATTTGGGTTCCAAAACTCTTTTGTACCAGCACCACCAGTTTGCACCTTTAAGACATTCTTGGACTGTAAACCGCACCACTTCAATGGGACTGAAGGGGCGGTAGGGTTGATCAGGTGGATTGAAAAAGTAGAGGCGGTTTTTGCTAGGAGTGGTTGTGCTCTCGAAAACAAGGTGAACTTTGCTACCGGGACCCTTAGTGGGCCGGCGTTAACATGGTGGAACCGAGAAACTCAACATATCGGGTTGGAGGCAGCTAATGCCTTAACTTCGGATCAATTCAAGCAACTGATTAAGCGGGACTATTGTCCCCGGGATGAGATACAGAAATTGGAGACCGAATTTTACCACTTGAAGATGGAAGGGTCCGAAGTGGAGGCCTACACTACCAGGTCTCACGAACTTGCTACGTTGTGTCCAAATATGGTGGACGAGGATTATAAGAGGATTGAACTCTACATCTCGGGTTTGCCATCACAGATTCAGGGATTGGTTACTTCATCAAGACCTGAAACCATTCAGGATGCGATCCGACTCACACATCGGTTGGTAGAACAAGCTATAGAACAGGGGACGCTACCCAAAAAGAAAGGGGCTACGTCGTCGGGGTCGGATGGGAAGAGAAAGTGGAATGACAATAACAACAACAAGTCGGGAACCAACTCCCATTACACACCGTACCAACAGAATAAGAAATTTGACAAGTCAAAGAATTATCAACCCTCTTCGTCAAATGCCAGTCCGAGCAAGGGTGGATACCAAGGGGATCTACCGAAATGTAACAAGTGTTATAGGCACCATAATGGGGTTTGTAACAGGATTGTGTGTCAGCGTTGTGGAAAAACAGGTCATGAGGCTAGAGATTGTAGAGGGGAATTAGTGGCTCGGGGAGCCCGGGGAAATAATAACGATGGGGTTACATGTTTCGAATGCGGACAAAAGGGACACTACCGGACTGAGTGTCCGAAGCTGAAAAATGGTGGTAACGGTGGGGACAAGGGCAAGGACAAGGCTGAGGGTAGTGGTGCTGGTGCTAAGGGTCGTGCTTTCACACTCGGAAAAGGTCAGGCTATCAATGACTCTAACGTTGTTTCCGGCAAATTTCCTATCAATAACTGCTTTGCTAATATTCTTTTTGACTCGGGGGCTGATAAAAGCTTCGTTTCTCTTTACTTTAGTAAACTCTTAGGGGTCGAACCGTCCCAACTTGATAAAAATTATACTGTTGAAGTTGCTAATGGTAAGAAAATCGATGTCACTCATGTCTTGCAACGTTGTAAACTAGCACTGTCTGGTCACTTGTTAGATATTGATCTTATGCCAATTTCACTTGGTAGTTTCGATGCCGTAATCGGCATGGATTGGTTATCCAAAAACCAAGCAGAGATCATATGTAGCGAGAAGATCGTTCGAATCCCTCTTCCTAGTGGAGAGATCTTGTCCGTTCTAGGTGAGAAGAGTGGTGCAGTGGTTGGTATCCTTTCTCTCATGAAAGCTCAAAAGTGTCTACGGAAGGGACATTTTGCATTCTTGGCCCATTTCACCGAAACCCCATCTGAACCGAAAAGGTTGGACGAAATCCCTGTTGTTTGTGATTATCCGGACGTTTTTCCTGAAGACTTACCCGGTTTACCCCCTCAACGTCAAGTTGAATTCCAAATTGAGTTAACTCCGGGAGCGGCACCGATCGCCAGAGCTCCGTACCGTCTCGCTCCGGCAGAGTTGCAAGAATTATCTAAGCAGCTCCAAGAGCTTCTTGAGAAGGGTTTCATTAGACCCAGTTCATCTCCGTGGGGAGCTCCTGTACTTTTTGTTAAAAAGAAAGACGGGACTTTCCGCATGTGCATCGATTATCGGGAACTGAATAAGGTGACCGTCAAAAATCGATATCCTTTACCTCGTATTGACGACCTTTTTGACCAGTTGCAAGGGTCGAGTTTTTATTCCAAAATTGATCTCCGATCGGGCTATCACCAGTTGAGAGTCCGCGAGGAGGACATTACAAAAACAGCCTTCCGAACTCGCTATGGCCATTACGAATTCGCCGTCATGCCTTTTGGCTTAACCAATGCACCAGGGTCTTTATGGATCTTATGAATCGTGTCTGTAAACCTTACCTTGATCAGTTTGTAATCGTGTTTATTGACGATATCTTAATATACTCTAAAAGCAAGGAGGACCACGCGGAACACTTGCGTTTGATTCTTGAACTCCTGAAAAAGGAACAACTTTATGCAAAATTCTCTAAATGTGATTTCTGGATTCGAGAAGTCCAATTCCTTGGTCACGTAGTCAATGAAAGTGGTATTCACGTCGATCCTTCAAAAATCGAGTCAATTAAAAATTGGGCACCTCCAAAAACTCCGACGGAAATTCGTCAATTTCTGGGTCTCGCAGGGTATTATCGTCGTTTCATCGAAGGGTTCTCAAAAATCGCACAGCCACTGACTGCATTAACCCATAAGGGTACGGCGTATCAAGGGGTGATCAGCAAGAAGCTGCGTTCCTATTACTTAAACAAAAACTCTGCAGTGCACCCATCTTGTCTCTACCCGAGGGGACAGAAGACTTTGTGGTGTATTGCGATGCCTCAGTTCAAGGCCTTGGTTGTGTTTTAATGCAACGTGGAAAGGTCATCGCGTATGCCTCGCGCCAATTGAAAATCAATGAGAAAAACTACTCAACCCACGATCTCGAATTAGGAGCTGTGATCTTTGCTCTGAAAATTTGGAGGCACTATCTGTATGGTACCAAGTGTACCATATTCACCGACCATAAAAGCTTACAACATATTTTTGACCAGAAGGAGTTGAATATGCGTCAACGCCGGTGGGTCGAACTCCTGAATGATTATGACTGTGCTATAAAGTATCATCCAGGCAAGGCTAACGTGGTGGCCGACGCTCTCAGTCGTAAAGAAACCTTGAAACCTCGACGTGTCCGGGCTATTCAGCTCACTATTCATACCAGCTTACCCGATCAAATCCGGGATGTCCAACTTGAGGCGCTCAAGGAGGAACATCTAAAATCTGAGTCTCTTCGGGGGATGGAAAAACGATTTGAAACGAAGCCTGATGGCATTCGGTGTGTGAAAAATCGGATGTGGATTCCTGTTTTTGGCGACCTAAGGGAACTCGTCATGGATGAAGCCCATAAATCCCGTTACTCTGTGCAACCTGGTTCCGACAAGATGTACCATGATCTGAAACAACTGTACTGGTGGCCGAACATGATGGCCGACATTGCCACATACGTGAGCAAGTGCCTTACATTCTCTAAGGTTAAAGTGGAATACCAGAACCCTAAGGGTATGCTCCAACAACCCGAAATTCCTGTTTGGAAATGGGAACAAATAGCCATGGACTTTGTAACCAAATTGCCTCGAACCCCTTCCGGTTGCGATGCCATTTGGGTAATCGTGGACCGCTTGACGAAATCTGCTCATTTAATTCCTTACAAAGAAACTGATAAGATGGAGAAACTTGCTCGAATTTATATCAAAGAAATTGTTTCTAGGCACGGAGTGCCGGTGTCTATTATTTCTGACCGTGGGGCCCAATTCACATCCAAATTCTGGGGGTCTTTACAAAAAGCATTCGGTACGCGTCTCGATCTGAGTACGGCTTACCATCCTCAAACCGACGGTCAAAGCGAACGTACAATCCAAACACTCGAAGATATGCTAAGGGCTTGTGTAATAGATTTTGGTGGCAGTTGGGAGAATCACTTACCGTTGGTAGAATTCTCGTATAATAACAGTTATCACACTAGCATCAAGGCAGCACCATTCGAAGCATTGTATGGGCGAAAATGTCGATCCCCAATCTGTTGGGCCGAAGTTGGTGACAGCCAATTATTCGGGCCTGATCTCGTACGCAAAACGACTGAGAAAATTGTACAGATCCGTAACCGCATGGCAGCTGCCCGTGATAGGCAGAAAAGTTATGCAGATTTACACAGACAGGCGGTAGAATTTAATGTTGGGGATAGAGTGTTACTTAAAGTCTCGCCCTGGAAGGGTGTGGTCCGCTTTGGAAAGCGGGGGAAACTAAATCCTCGTTATGTCGGACCATTTGAAATTACAAAGCGAATCGGGCCAGTGGCCTACGAGTTAAACTTACCTGACTCACTCAAAAACGTGCATAACGTCTTCCATGTTTCAAATCTCAAAAAGTGTCTATCCGATGAAACACTCATTGTACCCTTGGACGAACTTGAAATCGATGACAAATTACAATTTATCGAGGAACCGATCGAAATCATGGATAGAGAGGTCAAAACTTTAAAACACAGTAAAATTCCTATCGTCAAAGTAAAATGGAATTCCAAGCGTGGACCTGATTTCACTTGGGAACGAGAAGACCAAATGAAACAAAAGTATCCGCATCTGTTCGAATAAACCTTCTTATCACTCGAGGTATTATTTAAAATTTCGGGACGAAATTTCCTTCAACAAGGGGATGATGTAACAACTCGAAATTCTAACCTCTAAATTCTTTCATTTTCAGACCCATTTTAATGACCGTATCCAATTTTCGGGACGAAAATTCCTTCAACAATGGGATGATGTGACACCCGACAAATTCAGGTTAACTTCGTTAGTTAAACTCTGTTAGTCACGTTAATGCTATTATATCTTTCATTTAATTTGACAAATTAAATGTGCAAACTGTTACGCAAATATACATACGAAACGACCACACGAGTCAATACCCGGGCGTTGGTGATCTTAAATGAATACAAATACAATAATAATATATCTTAATTGATATGTGTGCTTAATTGTTGAATTTTCGCGTAACCGTGTATTTTACCGGTTTTTAACCGTTTACGGATTTCGGTAACTAGTATGAAACAAAATGAATGGACGGGAAAGATTTTTATTGTGATTGCAAAACCGAAACAAATCGGGGCCCGTGGATCATCCATGTGACCCATGGATGGCCCAAGGCCCAACCCAATTCAACACTTAACAATAGTTAACAAAAAAATAACAAAACCCTAAATCCAATTAGATAAAAAAAAAAACGTTTTTTTTTGTGTTTTTGCCCTATTGCTGCTGCCGCAAGTTGTATACACACAAACACATTGATTTTCTTGCTTGTTGATTCGATTCTTGGTGCTTTTGGTTGTTGGTTGAAGTGGTGAACGCTATACTAGTAATTTTTTGTGTTAATTGTTACTATCTATTACGAAAATTTGATGTTTTAGACACCCTAGTTCATCCAAAAGGGCCAAATTGTTATCATGTTGTGGAAATGGGTTATGGTTTATGTGTTAATGGTTATTTTGATGATTAGTTGTTGAGATTGGTACAAAAAGTTTAATTATGAAACTAGGGTTTGAGATAGAATCATTGAAACTTGATGTTGTATGATAAATATTGATGAAATAGGGTTGATTATGAGATTAGATGATAAATGGCATGAAGATTTGTTACTTGGTTTTGCAAGTTCATGAATATTATGCTAAATTACTAAAAATAGTAACTTTTGTATACGTGATCATGTGAGGTTGCATGTTATGGACGTCTAGTGATTGTTATGGACTCGTTAATATGTTTGGAAGATAGGTTAGATGAAAATTTGAGCAATTGAACGTGTGAATTCGACTTGGTTTGAAACACTTACTAAATGTAGAAACTTTTTGACATGAAAATTGACTAGGAAACATGTTTAGTAATTCCGGATATGTAAACATGGTTTGGACTTGCATTTGAGTGTTTGTAAGCATGTGGTACTTAGAAAACATGTATTGGTAACGAGAGGACTTTGGTAGATGCTAATTGGTTAGTAGAACGATGGCTTAAAAGTATGGTTGTTGAAGTCTAAATGGTGTGTGCTATTAGTTAAGATGCCATGATGAAGATTTCTACCTTGCTAGTTGCACAAAACATGTAAATACTATATTATGCTTAGAAGTGACCATGCTTGCTAATGTGTTGTATATTAACGACTACAAAGTAATGATAAGTGTTGATGACTTGTATAACATGCTATGGTATTTGTATAATAGTTGACATGCTTAGGATGTCGAATTGTTCATGCATGCTCTAAAGGTTCGACTTTCCTATAATGGAAACTTTTGTAGAATTGAAACTTCTATTTGTTGAATACGTGAAATATGATGTGATGTGCCAATATGATTTAGTCAAATACACCAAATGTAAAGTGTTTACACTTAACAAATCACCAACGGGTCGTGGGTCAACCCGGGTCAACTAAAAGTCAAACTTGGACTCAAAAGTCAAACTTGGACCAAAAGTCAACTTAAAGTCAAACTTGGACTTAAAGGTCAAACTTGGACCTAAAAGTCAAACTTGGACCAAAAGTCAACTGAAAGTCAAACTTGGTCAAACTTGGACAAAAAGTCAAACGTGGTCAAAATGTGAAACTAAACCACACTCGCATAAACTGTTGACCATTTGGATGCATAGGGTACTATGACCCTACATGAACGCACATTAATCGACCTATTGTTATTTAGGTTTCCGTGTTATATACTGTGTGCTGTTAACTATTTTTGTTGTGCTACTTAAGGTTAGTTCACTAAACAGCACTTTTATTGTTATACCCTTTTATGGGTTGAACTCGGACTTTTACTATGATACCCTTTCTTGGGCTAAACTCGGACAAATACTTTTACGGATTTACGAATTCTGTATGTCGCATGTCTGGATTAGAGCAACTTTTATTTTGTTCATGAAAGACCTCATGGATACCTAGTTGACCGTTAGTATTTGTGAAATAGCGGGGAAATTTTGAGTAGTACTACTGGGTTTGACAAACCCCACCTGGGCTAGTCGCGCTAGCACGACAGAAGGACCTGTCGAACGGGTGTTGAATGACCTAACATACTCACAGTGCATCCTGCTGGGATGTACGAACAGGCAAACTGCACTTAATGTGTACATACGTCAGCTTCGGTCAGATACATTACGCCTCTAAGGACATGTACTGTAGATTAGCTACCTACAATGACATACTTAATTTAATAATCTGCTTACAACTGAACTGTTTGTTTTATACTACTATGTGAACTCACCAACCGTCGTGTTGACACTTGTTAGTCTTTCACTGTTTCAGGTCACTGAGGTACAATGCACGTAGGGCATGGCATGGCGTCCTCGCAACATTTAAAACCTTTCTTGCATTAAAAACTTCTTTTTGGGATTTTTAAACTATTTAAACTGCGTGGTTTGTGTCGGGCGCGTGTGTTTGCGCATTTACTTTCTGCATGGTTTGGGTTTGCTTAAACTTACTTATTTATTACGCTTCCGCATAGCTGAAAAACTAATATTCTGATTGTCGCTTAAACTACCACATTTAATGGTTTAACATTTGGTTTTTTAAAACTCATATTGAGTCGTTCGGTGTAATTAATGACTAGATCCTGGTTTGTCACGCCTCTAACGGTAAAACTCCGTTAGTGGATTTGGGGGTGTGACACTGATTATCCACATCGTGTATACAAATTGAGCAAAGCTTTGTATGGTCTACATCAAGCTACAAGGATTTGGTACGAGACGTTATCTAAATATTTGCTCGAACATGGGTTTACAAGAGGTCAGATTGATCCAACTTTGTTTATGAAGCGGGAAAATGAAGATCTTTTATGTGTTCAAGTGTATGTGGATGATATCATCTTTGGATCAACCAGTGCGTCCATGTGCAAAGAGTTTGAAGAAATCATGAAGTCAAGATTTCAGATGAGTTCGATGGGGGAGATTAATTTCTTTCTCGGATTGCAAGTAAAACAATCAGCAGACGGAATTTTTATCAACCAATCAAAGTTTGTTGAAAAGTTGCTGAAAAAGTTCAAGATGCAGGATTGTCAGACTATTCGAACTCCATCTGATGTGAAGTGCAAGATACAACTGGATCCGAAAGGCAAATCCGTTGATCAAACACTATACAGATCGATGATTGGTTCACTGATGTATCTTACTGCATCAAGGCCAGACATTATGTATGCTGTATGTGTGTGTGCAAGATATCAGTCTGATCCGAAAGAGTCGCACCTGGTTGCTGTTAAACGTATTTTCAGATACCTTAAAGGAAAACCGAATCTCGGGTTATGGTATCCTTATGAAGGCAATTTTGAATTATATAGTTATTCTGATAGTGACTTTGGTGGGTGTGCTCTTGACAGGAAATCGACTACTACTGGATGTCAATTTCTGGGTCCTAGACTTGTTTCTTGGCAATGCAAAAAGCAGACCAACGTTTCTGTATCCACAGCTGAAGCAGAGTATATCGCTGCATCTGCAGGATGTTCTCAAGTTTTGTGGTTACAAAACCAATTGCTTGACTACGGGTTTAACTTTCTCAAAACTCCTATTTACATAGACAATACTGCTGCTATGTTCATTACTGCTAATCCTGTTCAACACTCAAAAACCAAACATATCGAAATTCGATATCACTTTTTAAGAGACAACTCCGAAAAAGGTTTAATAATTTTGATTAAAGTTCATACCGACAAACAACTGGCAGATCTTTTCACAAAATCTTTTTTGTCAGGGCGGTTTGAATTCTTAATTCAATCCATAGGATTAATCAACCATGATTAATTCAATTTTTTAAAAACAAACAAAAATCAGAAAATATAAAAGCCAAAAATAGAATAAGTTGATGTCAAATATTGATTCCTTTGTCTTTCATTTTATTGTTTTGCATTGTGTGTGTGCATGAAAAAGAGAAAAGCAAAAACAAAATATAAAAGCAAAAAGAAAAAGAAAATATCATGTCATAAGAATCTATATTGCAACAAGTGAGAAATGATAGTTACACTAGACATTATTTGTTACATCATTTTTAATAAAGACTGATGAATGTTAATTGGTGTGCTTGACAGCTCAGGCAATTAGACTGAAAAAGTAAGTTGATTGTTGACAAATATAAACTCAATGATCTTTGTGTTAAGTTCCATTGCTATACATGTCTAGATATATATCTTTTGATAGATTGCTTGAGATGATAGTTGTGCATGATCGGGTAACGATGCAGTCTATTCAGTGTGATGAACCGCATCGTGAGCTTCTTTGTTGTGGTATCCACAGACCTGAAGTCTCACACGAAGTCTCTTTTGAGCTTCAAGGTGCAGCAAAAGATTCCCAAAGTTGGAACAAAAAGAGTCCCAAATGTGGACCAACACCAAACAAAAATTCCAAAAGGAATTAAGAAGATTCCCAAGGGGAACGATAGGAAATGGAAAATTCCAAAAGGGAATTAAAAAAAAAATCCCAAAGTGGACCAAATCCGAATAGAACAAGATTCCACACTGTTTATGATTGTAAGTGACCAGGTTTTTGTGCAAAATGCATTCAACTAGTAGTTGATAAGGAAATATGTTGACATATGTATACATGTGGGTCACATAAGTCATTTTAATCGAACCTTAATCTCATCATGATACTGAAAAAGTAAGTGTGTCAACTCGAGCTATTGGTATGTTTTCATATCATCACTCAATCAAACATAAGTCAAATGTCTATTCAAAACTTGCAAAACATGTTCAAATATGTGTGGTATGATCTCATTGCGATATTTTGATTCATTGCATTGCATATGTCTTTATTTTAATGTGTGTGCTTTGTGTGTGCAGGCTTTTGGAATCATTATTGACACATCGACATCCTTGTTAAACTTAAAAATTTCAAGAAATTTCAAGTTTAGGGGGAGAATAAATTGAAGAAGAAAAATATTTGCAAAAAATCCAAAAATATTTTAAATAAGTGTGTTTTGAATGAACAAGATTATGTGGTATGAAAAGCAAAGGTATTGGATGTGTTAAAAACCAACCCAAGGTCTTGTGATGTGTTTTTTTAAGAAATTGCTTCGGGATATAGAAAATTTGGTTGTGCAAAACCTTTTGTACAAGAAAAATGATAAAAGGGAATTTAATTGAATTAATTTTGTTGCCCTAAAAAGTTGTTGATTAATTAATGTGACAAACCCTAATAAGGATGTCTTGTCTAATTAATATGTCGAGAATGTTTGCAGGTGCAATAAATGCAGTTGAAAAAGTCAACAGACGAGAAAATTTGAGAAAAATTGCTCAAGTGTTGTAGCCGGGCAAAGATATCAGAAACAACTGTTCTACCGGGTAATGAAGACACTGTTCAGCCGGGTAAAGTTGTGAGTCTGATATGAGCCGGGTGATTGAGAAAAAGAAGTGAAGCCGGGTGAAGATATTATGACTACTGTGTGGCCGGGCAATGAACATGTCAAATATCTGTCGGGTGACAAGTTGTGTTGCTATAACAGCCGGGTGAAGAAATATTCACTGCACAGCCGGGTAAAAGAGAAGTTATCTTGCCGTGCAAGTGTAACACTGTGTCGCCGGGTAATAGTGTAAACACTGTGTTGTCGGGTGATGAAGAAAAGCATGCCGGGTGATAAAGAAGACAACTGTGTTGCCGGGTGATGAAGAAATGCATGCCGGGTGATGAAGGTATCACTATGCAGCCGGGTAATGAACAAACATGACATTGTGCAAGCCGGGTGATGTTGTGAAGACTACTATACTGCCGGGTGATGAGTAAAACCAAACAGGTGTAGTTGTTCCTAACCTTTACCCGTCTCTACAGTGGTTTACCCGTCTCTACAGTGATTGACTCGTCAAGTGTTTTTTACACATTTTTATGTTGACCCGTCTCATGTTGTGACTTGTCTTAAGAGATTGACCCGTCCCAACAGTGCATGACCCGTCAAGGCTTATTGGGCTTTTAATGTTTACCCGTCCCAATTGTTGACCCGTCCCAATTGTTGACCCGTCACTTAAGTTTGACCTAAATTTTTTCAAGCATATAAAACCCGCCTCTTCACAAACACTTATCATTTTTTCACATTCACTTTAAAGCACAAATCCTCTGCACAAAATCGTTGATTATCATATTCAATCAATCGTTCTGTAACAAGTTATATTGATTGAATAAGCTATAATTTACATGTTTCGAGCTTGATAAACCTGCAAATCGATTGTTAAAATGAAAACGATGATGAACAGTACTTGATCAACTGAATCGACATTTTGATTTGCTTGTTAAAACTGAAATCGAATGTTGTTTTAGATGTATTTACTGTCGATTATCAACAATCAATCATTAATTTGCATCAAAATCCCTTAAAAATCAACAGAATCAATCAAATTGTCCATAATTGTTAAACCGCCATTGATGAACTGTTGAATGTTCGTAAGTGTTAACTTCAAAAGGATAAAATGTGTGTTAAACATTGACAAATCATTGTTAAAACTGAACTTAACATGTTAAACAACTTCATCATACAAATGTCAATTTTGTGTTCTTAAGTGTTAAACTGTTAAAAAAATGTGAAATGTTATATGATCATTAAAATTCAAGGTTGGTTTAATTAAAATGATGAAAATCAGTTTGTTAGATCAATTTAGGGTTAAAATGATTATGTGAATGTTTGCTTTTATAACTTTTTGATTAAACACTTATGTAAACTTTGAAATTTATGAAGAATCTAACACATTTGTCTTGTTTTTTGTCTTAAAACAGATGGAAAATCTCAAGTTTGAGCCAAAGCACAATTTAGTTGCTTGTTTAGATGAGTCTATTCCAGAGACTGAGGGCTATAGAGATATGATGAGATTTATAAAGAGAACCAAGTATGTTTATGCCATGTGTGCAAAGCCAATCATATATGCCAGATTGATCAAGAGTTTCTGGAGAACAGCTGAGGTTGTGACTAATGAGGCTGGGGTGATTGCTGTTAGAGGAAACATTACAAGAGAGTTACAGTTGACTGTTTCTGAAGAAGCTATCAGAACAGCTTTGAGAATTGATGATGATGAAGTAGGAGCTAATGATGAGTTGACTGTTTCCGAATGTCAAACGTGTTTTGTTAATATGGGTCATCCTCACGTATTTCCAAAGTCACAATTTGTTAGAGCAAGGTTGGGGAAGAAATGGAAGTTATTATGCTATGTTATTCAACAGTGCATGTCAAGAAGGAGTGCCGGTTTTGACAACTTCCCATCTGACATAGCATCTCCTATTGTAGCAATTGCTGAAAACAAACCATTCAATATGTCAAAGTGGATTATGAATGGGTTTGTATTCAATCTGGTGAAGGGAAAGAGGTTCAAGTTTCTCATGTATCCAAGATTCTTGCAACTAATGATCAATGTGGCTTATCCTATCATCAGAACAGAAGGTTATCCTGGAGGAATTTTATATACAGAAGATATGAATGACTTATCCTACAGAAAGATGAGTATAGGGAATGTACCAAGTGTTGATTTGTTTGACTATATGAGGAATATTGCAAATAATGAGGAGGAGATAGGAGTAGTATATTATCACATATCTAATGGAGAGATTGTGAATCCATTAGATCTTGTTGATAAAGAGATTGATGAAGATGAGAGTGAAAGTGGCAATGATGATGAAAGTGATAATAATAACAATGAAAGTAGTGATGATGGTGATGATGATAGTGGAAATGATGGTAATGATAGTGCTGAATCAGTTCATGAGGAGGCAGAGAATGTTGAGATTGCTGAACCAATGGAGGTTGAGATAGAAAATGTGGAAGTTGATGAAACTGTGGGATTAGAAACAGAAAATGTCGAAGTTATGGAACCAGCTGTGATTGAAGAACCTGTAAAGGTTACTAGTGTTGCAAAAGAAATGGTAATTGAAGTTCCTAAGCCCATCACAATGCAGTATGTTAGATCTCGAAGATCTAAGGCAGTGGTTGAGTCTATGAGGGTGGAAGAACTAAGTGTGATGGAATGTGTTGATGAGCCTGAACAGATAGATGTTGTTCAGATTGCTCAGGAAGTAATGGCCGATGTAGAGACTATTGCACAGATAGTTGATGACACTGATGCTGGCATTACTGTTTCTGTTCCAGTTGATATACCCACCACATCATCTCCAGCAGCTGAAACATTGAACAATCTTTGGAGTCTTCACCAAAAATTGTGTCAAGTGTTGATGTGAATGATGATAAAAAGAAAATTGCTGAGTTAGAAGAGATGGTAGCAAAACTCTTGGATGCGAATGCACAGTTGAAGGCATCAAATGATCGAAAGAAGAAAAGGTTAGAAGAGTTTTGGGCCACTCATAATCAGAATCTTGAAACATTCAAAGCATTGGATGCTGATCATTTGAAGATGAAGGAGGATTATGGAATGTTAAAGTCTGATTATGAAACCTTGAAGGAGGAACATGAAAATTTGAAGTATGATTACAAAGAGTTGAAGGCAGAATGCAATACTCTTGATGCTGAAAAGGAAATGTTGGAGAAATGGTTAGAAGAAACCAGATCGAAGAAGTCAGGGTCCACATCAGATAAAGATTTTTCGGATGAAGTGATGGAAGTGACTGAACCTACTCAAGAAGCAAAAGTGTATTATACTAGAGCGCGTGGTACAAAGAATGTGGGCATAAGGGTTGAATCTCCAATTATTATTCCCGATGAAGCTGCTGAAACTGTCAATCCTGACAAGGCTGAGGGAAAAAGGAAGTTAGATGCAGTGCCGGAGATTACTGGTGAAGAAAGTTGTATTAAAAAGGCGAGAATAGAAGAAGTTCAGATTGAGCCGATTCAATCTGGAACTGAGACTGAAATGGCTGAGAAAGCGAAAGAAGATGAGACTGTGAATGAAACTGAGATGGATAAAACAGTTCAGAATCAGCAGCTTCATCGGGAATAGTAATTGGTGACTCAATCCTTATGCCCACAATCTTCGTACCACGTGCTCTTGTATAATAAACATTGACTTCTTGAGTAGGCTCAGCCACTTCCATTACATCATCCGAGAAATCTTTATCTGATGTAGAACCAGACTTCTTTGATCTGGTTTCTTCTAACCATTTTTCCAACATCTCCTTCTCAGCATTAAGAGTAATGCATTCTGCATTTAACTCTTTAAAGTCATCTTTCAACTTTTCATGCTCATCCTTCAACTTTTCATAATCAGCCTTCAACTTCACATGATCAGCATCTAATGCTTTGAATGTTTCAAGATTCTGATTATGAGTGGCCCAAAACTCTTCTAATCTCTTCTTCTTTCTTTCATTAGATGCTTTCAACTGTTCATTAGCATCCAAGAGTTTTGCTACCATCTCTTCTAACTCAGCAATTTTCTCTTTATCTTCATTCACATTAACACTTGAATCAACTTTTGGTGAAGACTCCAAAGGTTGTTCAATGTTTTCAGCAACTTTGAGGGATGTGGCAATATCAGTAGTAACAGGAACACTTACATCAGCATTAGTTTCATCGTCTGTCTGTGCCACAAACTCTACTTCTGCTTCAACTTCTTTAGCAATATGTACAATGTCTACCATCTGTTCAGGCACATCTACACATTCTAACACACTTGGCTCCTCGATTAACATAGGCTCAATTACAGTTTTAGATCTTCGAGATCTAGTATATAGAACTGTAATATTCCTAGGAGCATCAATAACAACTTCTTCAGCCACACTAACAACCTCAACAGGTTCTTCAATCACCAATGGTTCTGTTTCAACAGTTTCGACCTCCTCAGGAACTGATTCAGCACTTTCTTCATCCATACTATCCTCATTTTCACCATTACCATCATCACCATTATCATCATTACTATCATCATCATTACCATCATCACTATCATCTTCTTCTTCATTCTCATTCCCATCTTCTTCTTCTGGATGTCGAGCAAAATACTCATCATCATCCAATAAGTTATCAGACACCTCATCAACTAGGTCCTGTGGATTCACTATCTCTCCATGTGATATGTGATGGTATACTATCTCAATATCCTCCACATTATTTTCTATATCCCGCATATAGTCAAATAACTCAACACTTGCAACATTCCCTATACTCATCTTCCGATATGATAGATCATTCATATCCTCAGTATATAATATCCCTCCAGCAACACCTTCTTCTCTGATGATTGGATATGCAACATTGATCATCATTTGCAAGAATCTCGGATACATGAGAAACTTCAATCTTTTGCCTTTCACCAAATAGAATACAAATCCATTCATTATCCATTTCGACATATTGAATGGCTTGTTCTCAGCAATAGCAACAATGGGGGATGCTATGTTAGAAGGAAAATTGTCAAAACCAGCACTCCTTCTTGACATGCATTGTTGTATTACATAACACAATAACTTCCACTTCTTTCCCAACCGAGCTCTAACAAACTGCGACTTTGGAAATATGGGAGGATGACCCATATTCACAAAACATGCCTGACACTCGGCAGTTGTCAGCTCATCATTTGCACCAGCTTCATCCTCATCAATCCTTAAGGCTGTTCTGATAGCTTCTTCAGACACAGTTAATTCCAATTCTCTGGTAATATTCCCTCTAACAACTATCACACCATCTTCGTTTGTAACCACCTTAGCCGTTCTCCAAAAACTCTTGATACGTCTAGCATAGATCACCGGCTTCGCACACATAGCATACACATACTTTGTTCTCTTGATAAATCTCATCATGTCTCTATAACCCTCAGTTTCTAGTATAGATTCATCCAGACAAGCAACTAGATTGTGCTTAGGCTCAAACTTCAAATTCTCCATCTGTTTAGAACAACAACAAGACATATGAGTTAGATTCATCATTGATAAATTTCAAATTTACATAAGTGTTTGAATCAAGAAGTTATAAAAGTAAAACATTCACATAATCATTTTAACATCTAAATTGATCTAACAATCTGATTTTCATCATTTTGATCAAAACAACTTTGGATTTTAATGATCATACAACATTTCACAATTAAACAGTTTACACACTTAAGAACATGAATCTGAAATTTATATAATGAAGTTGTTTAACATGTTAAGCTCAGTTTTAACAATGGTTTGTCAATGTTTAACACACATTTTATCATTGTAAAGTTAACACTTAAGAACTTTCAACATGTCATTAATGGCGGTTCGACGGTTGTGAACAAATTTGAGTCGATTCTGTTGATTTTAAGCAATTTGATGCAAATTAATGATTGATTGTTGATAATCGTCAGTTTTTACACATAAAACAACATTCGATTTCAGTTTTAACACGCAAAATCAAAGTGTCGATTCAGTGATCAAAGTACTGTTCATCTTCATTTTTCGTTTTAACGATCGATTTGCAGGTTTATCGAGGTCGAATCACATAAAATGTACCTTATTCAATCAATCAAACTTGTTACAGATCAAACGATTGAATATGATAATCAACGATTTATGTGCAGGAGATTTGCTTGAAAGTGTGAGTGAAAAATGATAAGTGTTTGTGAAGAGGCGGGTTTTATATGATTGAAAAAGTTAGGTCAAACTTATGGGACGGGTAAACAACTTAGACGGGTAACCATTAAAAGCCCAATAAGCCTTGACGGGTCATGCACTGTTGAGCCGTGTCATGTACTGTTGGGACGGGTCAAGTACTTGAGAAAGGTCACAACATGGGACGGGTCAACATACTAACATGTAAAACACTTGACGGGTCATTCACTGTAGAGACGGGTAAGGCATGGTAGAGACGGGTAAAGGTTAGGAACAACTACACATGTTTTGGTTTTACCCATCACCCGGCTGCATAGTAGTCTTCTTTATCACCCGGCTTGCACAATGACCTTTGTTAATTACCCGGCTGCATAGTGATCTTCTTCATCACCCGGCTTGCTTTCCTTCATCACCCGGCAACACATTTGTTATACTTTTACCCGGCTACACAGTGTTCTTCTTTCTCTTACCCGGCTGTATAGTGTCAACACTTCATTACCCGGCTATGTAGTAACACAACTTGTCACACGGCAGATATCAATGACTTCTTCACCCGGCTGTATAATGACTTGTTCATTACCCGGCAACACAGTAGCCATAATATCTTTGCCCGGCTTCACTTCTTCTCACCCAATCACCCGGCACATATCAGACATCACAAGTTTACCCGGCTAAATAGTATCTTCATTACCCGGCTGAACAGTTGTCTCTGATATCTTCACCCGACGATAATCACTTTGACAATTTTTCAATTTTCTCGTCTGTTGACTTTCCAACTGCATTTATTGCACCTGCAAACATTCTCGACATATTAATTAGACAAGACAACCTTATTAGGGTTTGTCACATTAAATTCTAATTAAATCCCTTTTTCTTTTTCTTTGATTTTTCTTGTAATAATGTTTTTGCACAACCAAAATTTTTATATCCCGAAGCAATTTCTTAAAAACACATCACAAGACCTTGGGTTTGTTTTTAACACATCCAATACATTTGCTTTTCATACCACATAATCTTGTTCATTCAAAACACACTTATTCAAAAATATTTTTGGATTTTTGTAAATAATTTTCTTCTTCACTTTATTCTCCCCCTAAACTTGAAATTTCTTGAAATTTTTAAGTTTAACAAGGATGTCGATGTGTCAATAAAGATTCCATATGCCTGCACACACAAAGCACACACATTAAAATAAAGACATATGCAATGCAATGAATCAAAATATCGCAGTGAGATCATACCACACATTATCTGAACATGTTTTGCAAGTTTTGAATAGACATTTGACTTATGTTTGATTGAGTGATGATATGAAAACATACCAATTAGCTCGAGTTGACACACTTACTTTTTCAGTATCATGATGAGATTAAGGTTCGATTAAAATGACTTATGTGACCCACATGTATACATATGTCAACATATTTCCTTATCAATCACTACCTGAATGCATATTGCACAAAAACTGGTCACTTATAATCATAAACAGTGTGGAATCTGGGTTCTATTCGGATTTGGTCCACTTTGGGACTTCTTTTGACTCCATTTTGGAATTTTAATTTCCTATCGTTCCCCTTGGGAATCTTCTGAATTCCTTTTTGGAATTTTTTTGTTTGGTGATGGTCCACATTTGGGACTCTTTTTGTTCCAAATTTGGGAATCTTTTGCTGCACCTTGAAGCTCAAAAGAGACTTCGTGTGAAACTTCAGGTCTGTGGATACCACAACAAAGAAGCTCACGTTGCGGTTCATCACACTGAATAGATTGCATCATTACCCGATCATGCACAACTATCATCACAAGCAATGCATCAAAAGATATTTATCTAGACATGTATAGCAATGGAACTTAACACAAAGATCATTAAGTTTAGATTTGTCAACAATGAACTTACTTTTTTAGTCTAATTGCCTGAGCTGTCTCGCACATCAATTAACATTCATCAGTCTTTATTAAAAATGATGTATCAAATAATGTCTAGTATACTATCATTTCTCACTTTTTGCAATATAGATTCTTATGACATGATATTTTATTTTCTTTTTGCTTTTATATTTTGTTTTTGCTTTTCTTTGTCATGCACACACACAATGCAAAACAAATAAATAAAAGACAAAGGAATCAATACTTGACATGGACTTATTATATTTTTGGCTTTTATATTTTCCGAGTTTTTTTTGTGATTTTTCAAAAATTAGAATCAATCATGATTGATTAATCCTATGGATTGAATTAAGAATTCAAACCGGACTGACAAGAAGGATTTTGTGAAAAGATCTGCCAGTTGTTTGTCGGTATGAACTTTAATCAAAATTATTAAACCTTTTTCAGAGTTGTCTCTGAGAAAGTGATATCGAATTTCGATATGTTTGGTTTTTGAGTGTTGAAAAGGATTAGTAGTAATGAACATAGCAGCAGTATTGTCTATGTAAATAGGAGTTTTGAGAAAGTTAAACCCGTAGTCAAGCAATTGGTTTTGTAACCACAAAACTTGAGAACATCCTGCAGATGCAGCGATATACTCTGCTTCAGCTGTGGATACAGAAACGTTGGTCTGCTTTTTGCATTGCTAAGAAACAAGTCTAGGACCCAGAAATTGTCATCCACCCGTAGTCGATTTCCTGTCAAGAGCACACCCACCAAAGTCACTATCAGAATAGCTATATAATTCAAAGTTGCCTTCATAAAGATACTATAACCCGAGATTCGGTTTCCCTTTAAGGTATCTGAAAATACGTTTAACAGCAACCAGGTGCGACTCTTTTGGATCAGACTGATATCTTGCGCACACACATACAGCATACATAATGTCTGGCCTTGATGCAGTAAGATACATCAGTGAACCAATCATTGATCTGTACAATGTTTGATCAACGGATTTGCCTTTTGGATCCGGCTGTATCTTGCAATTTACATCAGATGGCGTTCAAATAGTCTGACAATCCTGCATCTTGAACTTTTTCAGCAACTTCTCAACAAACTTTGATTGGTTGATAAAAATTCCATCTGCTGATTGTTTTACTTGCAATCTGAGAAAGAAATTAATCTCCCCCATCGAACTCATCTGAAATCTTGACTTCATGATTTCTTCAAACTCTTTGCACATGGACGCATTGGTTGATCCAAAGATGATATCATCCACATACACTTGAACACATAAAAGATCTTCATTTTCCCGCTTCATAAACAAAGTTGGATCAATCTGACCTCTTGTAAACCCATGTTCTAGCAAATGTTTAGATAACGTCTCGTACCAAATCCTTGGAGCTTGATGTAGACCATATAAAGCTTTGGTCAATTTGTATATACGATGTGGATAATCAGGATCTTCAAAACCAGGAGGTTGTCTGACATATACATCATCGGTAATTGGTCCATACAGAAAAGCGCCTTTAACGTCCATTTGGAACACTTTAACGTCAATACCTTCTTCTTGAGTGTAACCTTGTGCAATAAGTCTCGCTTTGTTTCTCACAACAATACCACGTTCATCTGGCTTGTTGTTGTACAACCATCTTGTACCAATCGCATTTTCTCCTTTAGGTAAGTCCACTAATTTCCAAACCTCTTGTTTGCGAAATTGAAGTAACTCCTCTTGCATGGCTTCAATCCAACTATTATCTTGTAGCGCCTCTGAAATATTCTTTGGTACCACTTGAGAAAGAAAACATGAATAAAGACAAACGTTTGCTTGCTCAGTCTGACTTCTCGTAGTTTTCTGATTCAAAGGACCAATAATCTGAGAGACAGGATGTTTCTTATGAATGCGATGAGTTGGTATAACATCACCTTGCACTTGACTCTCCAGATTAGACTGATTCAGATTCGGTAGATCTTGTAGAATTGTAGATTCATGCGGCGTGAAATTAGGAACTTGTTCCGGTGAATTGATGAAGTAGGCAAACGATTCTGGAATAACTTCAACATTCGGATCTGATGATGGTTGATTTTGAACAGATCCACCATCATTAGGAGAATTTTGCGGATTAACATCATCACCAAGAATATTTGATTCTTGATCTTCTTGAGAACCAGAAGGACCCGGAGATTGACTGGATACACCATGATCAGGATTATGAAAAGACATGAACGGATACTCAGAATTGAGATTGCCATCATCGTCATTGTCAGAATCATCACTGAAACATCCCAAGTCTCCTGATTCCTTTCTCGAGTTTCCTGAAAAATCAAACAAGTTAGAATTGAAAGATTTTGATAACGAATCTAAATCAAACAACCATTCGGGACCATGAGCCACTGACCGAAACGAATTTTCTAAAAACTTTACGTTAATAGTTTCAATAACAGTATTTGTTTTGCTATTAAAAACCCGATAAGCTTTTGAAACAGACGAATAACCAAGGAAAAATCCATCGTCAGATTTTGACTCAAATTTCCCGAGATGATCACTTAAATTTAGAATCGATACAGGACAACCAAATGCTTTCAAGTAAGAAATATTTGGTTTTCTTCCAAACAATAACTCATAAGATGTTTTATTTTTATCCTGAACCAATAATGTCCTGTTTTGTACAAAACACGCAGTAGCAATAGCTTCATCCCAGAATGTGATAGGGATTTTGGCATCTGCGAGCATGGATCTTGCTGCTTCAATCAGTGTCCGATTTTTCCGTTCCGCAACCCCGTTTTGTTGAGGCGTTCTTGGAGCACTAAATTGTCTAGCAATTCCTTTTTCTGCATAAAACAAATCAACATTAGCGTTCTTAAACTCTGTTCCATTATCACTTCTCAAGATTTTTACTTTGCAATCCAACTGATTTCCAACTTTGACAATAAATTCTTTTAATAACTCAGCAGTTTCAGATTTAACATGCAGAAAATAAACCTAAGAAAATCTAGTAAAATCATCAATGATGACAAAACAATAAGACTTCTTTCCGATGCTTTGAACATTTGTTGGTCCGAAAAGATCCATATGTAGCATCTGCAAGGGTTTTGAAATGGAGTTTTCTGGCTTGGAATTAAAAGACATTCTGGGTTGTTTTCCTTTCAAACATGCTGGACAGAGATCAGTTGTAGGGAACTTCTTTGACGGTATTCCCACAGCATGATTTCCAGTCACCAAACGATTCATGTTTCTGAAGTTTGAATGGCCCAGCCGTCTATGCCAAAGCTGACTCTCATCATTTGAAGCATGCGCAATGAGACAAGTAGTTTCGGTTTCAGCATCAATCTGCGACATATCAAGCTTGTATACATCACGATCTCTTGGAGCTTTAACCACTACCCATTCATTGTCAATCTTGAAACCTGGTTTGAGTATATAACAGAAAGAATCATCAAATAAAGTTGAATAGGATTTATCACAAATTTGAGATACACTTAGCAGATTAAAGTTCAACTGTGCACAGTAGTTGACTTTATCAAAGCTAATGACCCCATTTGAAACAGTTCCTTCTCCAGTTATTTTACCACCAGCATCTCCTCCAAATGCAACATGTGTACCATTCTTCAGCTTAAAGTCTTGAAGCAAGGCATGGTTGCCTGTCATATGCCGGCTACACCCACTATCAACAAACCATGAGTTAATAGGTCTTCGAGGGCGTACCTGCATTTCAACAATCACTTAGTTAGTTTGGTCAACCCAGGCCCACATGGTCTTGGGTTTTCCGAATCTATCTGTAATAGTAACTTGTTGATAATGAAGATTTTGAAAATTTGTTTCATTTGAGAGATTTGGTTGGAAACTGTTTCGCCCAACGGTTGGATCAAGGTTATTTTCAAATTTTTGGTTTCTTACCATCAAAGCTCTTGGTTTAAAACTGTTAACCTGCACATTTCTTGATGAAAAGTTAATAAAACCAGAATTGTTTCGATTGAAATTTCTTAAAACAGGAGAATGACTTTGATTAACATTTTGAAAACCAAATGATTGATTTCTTTGAAAATTTGGAAATAGAGTCATTTCTCTTGTTGAGTTTTTCCGAAAGAAACAATCCTTTGTGTCATGGTTTCTTCTTTCACAGATATCACAAAATTTGTTATAAAAACATTCCTATGAAGAATGATTACTTTTGTCACAGTAACTGCAGTACCTGTTAAAGAAACATTCAGCAGTAACATGATTATAACGATCACAAATCTCACAATGTTTCTTGCTAATCCTAAAGAGCCGATTGTTAACTTTTGATGTTGAACCTACTCGTGATTCATTATCAGTTTTGTTTGGTTTTAGATTAACTTGATTCTTTTGTGGAGATTTTGATTGTGATTTTACTTGCTTGGGAACTTGGTTCAATTTTAAACCATCTTGTTTGGTTACCTTCTTTGGTTCAATTCTTTTATCATTGACAGCGGAAGACTTAGGACCTGAACCTGTTTTCAGACCAGAGTTAGATTTGATTGAAGAATTGATTGGTTTACCATAAGATCCGTTCAAATCAAAAGTTCCTGCAGATACAAACTTAATTGTTTTTCCTTTTGACACTTTCTTTTTGACAGGTTTGACTTTGTCAGTTTTAACATTTTGAGCTTTGGTGTTGTCATTCGATTTTATGACACTTTTACCTGTTGAAGGTTTTGTTTCAGATTGATTGACTTTCAATTTTAATTTCTGCATTTTTGCATTTGAAACTTCAGTCTTTTTCACTTCTTGCTTCTTGATCAGTTGATCAGCAACTTTTGCTTTCTGTTCATTCTTCCACTTGATGTATTCAGGATCATTGTATCCCGAAAATTCAGCTTCTTCCTTCATCGTTTCTTCTGGCTTAGGATTCAGTTCTGGATATTCAACAAGTTGAATCAGAACAGGTTCTGATTTGTTGCTAGCTTCATCATCAGCTTCAGTCGTCACGGCATCATCATCTTTCAAACTTTCAATCAACACTTCAGATCCTTCGGATTCGGATTTACTTCTTTGAATTTCTTTGAATTTTCGTTCATTTTCAGGTGAATGATCAAATTCATTGAAGTTTTCAGGTAAAGTTTGTGTGATTGAATTAGGCATTGGTTCATGAGTGAAACCCAATCCTAGTTTGGTTTTGTTACCTCTTTCACTTATAAGTTGTTTAACCATAGTTTTACAACTTTTCACCTTTGTTAATTCCACTTGCGTGACAGCATGAGCAACTTTTTCTTGTTCAAAGTTCTTTGTCATTTCTTCAAGTTGTTTGGTTACAAGTTCCAATTCCATTAAGGTTTTGTTCCATGATTCTTTAAGTGACAAAATCTTCTCTTCAGCAATTTTGTGATCAATTTTAAGTTGTTCATGAATTTTCTCATGTTTGCTTAATTTATCACCAATTTTAAATGAATGAGTTCGATAATGTTCTACTTGTTGAATGCAATGTTCAGAACACAACCTACCTCTAACATCATCAGGCAAAGGAACATAGTTAGGGGGTAAATCAGTACTAACCTTTGGTTGTTCGGTAGATGATGAAGACTCACTGGATGTAGCCATCAGCGCAATTTCTGATTCAGATTCTTCAACAGGATCTGACTTTGCACTCCAATCGTATTCCTCAGAATCTTCACTCACAGTATCAATCAGTTTACCATCCCCTTCTTCAGACAAATCTTCCTCAATTTCACAAACTAATGCCAGACTGGATGTAAGATCAGATGTAAACTGTTCCGCATAAGCACTCCAATCATATCCATCTTTTACATTCACTACCAGTGCTTTAGTCTGATCTTCTGGCTTCTTGCCTTCATCCTTCAGTTCCGGCATGGGAAGACTTTGATATGGTTTCTGCATGAAGCGTTGATTTCTGCTTTGATAGCTTGAAGACTGTTGCGAGCTTTGACCTTGACCTAGATTCTATCCACTTGAACTCGCTTGATCATTGTAGTTCTGATTCTTAGGAGCTTTGCATTCCCGAGAAAAATGACCATAGCAGTTACAGTTGAAACATCTGGCCTTCGATTTGTCAAAACCAACTGTCTTGTTTGCATGTGGCTTGAAGCTTCGGTTAACATATGCATGTTTCTGTGTTCGATATGCAACCATTACCATTTGCCAATTCAAATCCATTTCCTCAACGTCATCAGGATCCATTTCAAAAAGATCTTGAAGAACGACATCCATTTGATTCAGATGACTTCCTTGATAAGCTTGAAAGCTTGCCATGAATGCAGTAAAAGCATTCTTAGTTTCATCATCTTGTAACAAGATGTTTATCACATCTTTTACTTTGGCTTGAACAGTAGAACTTTGACTTTCAGATTGTGTTTGAACTTGAGCTCTTGGTGGAGATTGAGGTTGAGAATAAGTTGGTGAATTTGGAATGTATGACGAATCAGTATAAAAACTTGCACCAACAAATAAATCAACCTCATCATCAAACATAGCAGAATCTTGAGCCAGAAAGGCATTCTCCACAGTATTAGCAGGATTCATAATATATTTGTATTGTGCATGTGAACCAGTTCTATCAGTGTTTCTAGAACTTTCATCAATTTCTACTTCTTCAATCTTTGCAATGAGCAGATCCAAATCCATCGGAAACTTTTCAGTATGTTTCAGTAGTGTCACAGTCTGTTTCCATGATGATGGAAGAGCACATAATAATCTGTCATTCAGGTCTTGAAGATCTGTCTTCGCACCAACATTGGTCATTTCAGTAGTCAGATAAACAAACCTATTCATCATTTGGTGCACAGATTCTCCAGCAATGTGTTCAAATAACTCCAATTGTCTCTTCAGCTTTTGTTTCTTGAGACTTCTGAGTTGTTCACCTCCTTCACATATTGACTTCAAGGCTTTGAACAATGTATAACCCGTCTGATAAGTATCCAACCTTGACAGTACTTGTAGTGGCAATCCTTTACACATCAAAGAATAGGCTTTGCTATCATTCTTCACTTTCCTTAAATCTTCAGCTGATAGATTATCTTTTGGATAAGGTTCAGTATAGTGTTTGGTGTAGGTACTTGCACTATCTGGAGCTGTCTGTGTAGGTATGTGAGGACCCTTATCAATTGACTTCCAAAGATCATTGTCTATTGAGCAAAGATGATGCTTCAATCTAATCGTCCAATTCTTGAAATCTGCACGATTAACAAGTCTAGGAACACGGTTATTAGAATCATCATTAGGTGCCATTTTTAACAAATTTTAAAGAAAATATTTTTTGTGTTTTTAATGATTTTGAAAAGAAGTAATTAAAATACTAAAATAAAGACAAGTAATTAATGACAAGATAAGAAAACAAGGATTTAAACAACTAAAAACGAGTCACACGGCTGAACAGTGAAAAATTCTTCTTCACCCGGCTGAACAATAGCTTTTGTTCTTTACCCGGCTGAGAAAAGTCTTCACCCGTCTAAACAGTCGCATGGCTCAACAGTTGTAACCTTGATAATCTTCACCCGGCAGAACAGTTAACCGGCTGAACAGTTACACGGCAAACAGAAATAACTTGATGACGGGTAGTCCTTTGGACGACCCTTAAATGCTTTAAATATATACTTAATTCCGCATTTTAATCGCATAATTGTCTTGAATTAGATAACTACGGTTGCTTTTATCTCAGGTACGCTCAGATCTAAAATGGAGCATGACTGTGACACTGAGCGGATGTGAACGGGAGAAAGTGAAGGAAGAGGATGTTGTACAGATACCACCGTAGCCTACGGCGCCACCGTAAGCTACGGTGGGGCTGATTCTTAAAAACCATCACCGTATTTCAGAACATCATGGCCGTAGGAAAATGTTACCCACCGTAGCCTACGGTGGCACCGTAGGCTACGGTGAACCCAGACTTGAAACTCGTAACTGCTGTTACAAAACGGGATTTTTGGGGTCTTTTGAGTATCTAATCATTAGAAAACGACTTGAGGGCGATTTTGGGCGATTGTGATAAGCTTTTGAGGTGGAAACAACAACATTTGGCTACTTGGATCTATTGTAATTCCTTCTTGATTCTCATGGATTTCATATTTATTTGCTATTTGGTTTGTGAAACAATGTGTGGCTAGTTTATTTATGTTTTCCCTTGGTTGTATGGATTATCAACTGCGATATTGTTAATGTTTATGTATTTGTGGGATAATGATTTGATCTTTTGATTAATTGTTATGGTGATTATGTGTTATGTGTAACGGGTCGTTTTGTTTATCTTTGTAATTTCAATCATATGTTCTTGGTGCCATAGGCAATCTTGATCTAGTGGTTGGGATTGGGGTGGATAATTTAGTCGATACTGATCATCGGGTGATAACCTTGCATTGTTTTAATTCAAGTACTTAGTCCCCTTTTATCACACATTAACACACACTCACGAATTATGTCTATGTAGTTCTTCCCAATTGAACATTGACATCATCACTTGTTGAAATCCAGAGACCAAGGGGGAACATTCTTCTCATTACTGAATACTTAGTTTTTAAATTAATCTGTTACATTCTGTTAATTTCCTAGTTCATTCAATCAATCCAAAAATCTCTGAATTTACTTTTGTTTTATTTTAGCTCATAATAGTTACTTGCAACTACCTGATATACACATTTTCCACCAACTCCCTGTGTTCGATACCCACTTACCGCTAACTATTTAGTAGTATTTGGTGTGTATTTGAGTGAGACTACGACCTCACGTCAAATTGGCGCCGTTGCCGGGGAGTAGTGCGCAACGTGTGTTATCTTAATTGTTATTCGTTATTTTTCGGGATTTACGTTGGGTGTGTTAGTGTGCAGGTGCAGGTTGATACAGGTGCATGCGTACTAGAAACTCTCAATCGTCATCACCATTAGCTTTCGATCCAGAAATTGAAAGAGCTGCAAGAAGGAACAGAATTTTACACCGAGAAAATAAAGTTATCAGTTCACCAGTCGGCACAATGAATCCTAGTATGCCACCACCACCACCCACCCTTGGCCAAACAACACCATCCACACCTCCATCATCTACACCTCAACCAAACAACACCACCTTACCCCCCGGTACTCAACCCAGCCCCGTATTTAGCTACACTTCATCAGATACTATCCCACCATTTTCAGCTTTCTATCCATCATCAGGACAATCATCTTCAACACAACAACCGAACCCCCAATCATCATATATAGTCCATACCACTCCTTCTTTCCAACAACCCGGACAGCCCAAGGTACAATCTTCACCTTATTCAGCCTGGCAAGATCCAGGAGCAGGAGGAGATATGCACAATGATGGGTTCACTGAGGAGTATGCGAGGTATGATGATGATGGTTATGCGTATATGGGTGAAGGAAATGCGGGTGAGTACAATTATGGGCAAGGGCAAGGATTCGTTAGACCTCAGTTACAAGTGGTACCACATCAGTTACCACCACAAGGGCCACCAAGACCGCAATTTCAAAGACCAATTCTTCAGCAACAAGCGGGGTTCGGATTCCAACAGCAACCTCCACAATTTGTGCCTCACCAACCAGTTCAAAGACCAATGGGTCCTCCGCGACCAAGAGTTCGGTTAGGGGTTCCAAGAAGACATAATTGGGAAGCTGCTCGGGGCATTGAAGCACATTTTCGTCCAGTTATCACAAACAACCCCTCACCGGTGGTGATTCCTCAAAATCATCAAGGAAGAACTTTTGAAGTTAGAACGAATTCTCTTCAAAGTTTGCCAAAGTACAAAGGGTTAGCAACGGAAGAACCTTACTTTCACTTGGAGGCATATGATTCAATTTGTAATACTATCGGTGGTCAAGGGTTCTCTTCAGATGATGTTAAATTGGTGTTATTTCAGTTTTCATTGGAGGATAGAGCAATGAGGTGGTTTTATACTTTGCCATCTGCTTCGATTTACACATGGGCTGAAATGCAACAAAGGTTTTTGGAAGAATTTTTCACTGCTCAAAAGACTAATGATGCACGACGTAGTTTAAGAAGCTTCCAACAACAAACTGGTGAGATGTTTCATGAAGCATTTGAACGCTTCAATTTGATGATTAAGAATTGCTCGCATCATGGAATTGACTTGTGGGAATTGTTGAATGCATTTCATGAGGGGCTTCATTCTGAGGATGCTCGTGATTTGATGTCTATCACGAATGGTACATTTGGTACTAATTATGAGCAAGATGATTGGGCATTTTTGGAACAAATGGCGGTCACATCAAAGAGGAAGGCTGAATCTTCAAGGAGAGCACGACCGGTTATTACACGAGCTCCAGTTCATGCAGTGGATGATGGTAATGTACAAACCACAAATCAGGTTTATAACGTTTGTACCAATTGCAATGAGTTGGGACACACCGTGGATGATTGCACAATGACGCTTGAACAAATAGAGGAAGTGAATGCTATTCAAGGGCAAGGGGGCGGTGGTAGAAATTACAACATGAATTCAAACACCTATCATTCGGGTTTGAGGAACCATCCAAACTTTAGTTACGGGAACCCGGCAATTCAATCTAACCCGAACTTTCAAGGAAAGCCCCAAGGTAACTATGTTCCTCGCCAACAATATCAAAGTCCACAAGGAAATTATAGAGGAGGGAACAACCAAGGGTGGCAAAGGCCATTTCAAGCAACAGGCAATGATCAAGGGAATGCTTCGGGTCAAGCTTCATCAAGTGGTAATGAAGTAATGGATATGCTCAAGTCAATGCAACAAGAAATGCAAAGAAGGAATCAATTTGATGAAGCCCGAGCCCAAAAGGATGACATTCGAGACAAGGCCATACAATCCTTAACCAATCAAATGGGTCAACTTGCAACGGATGTGGCAAATCTCAAGAAGAACAAAGGTCAACTTCCAAGTGACACTAAGGTAAATCCCTCCCACTCTACTACTCGTAATGTTTCTATTAATCATGTGAATGTTTTGAGAAGTGGTAAAGAATATAAAAAACCAGTTTCATCGGATTTAATTGAAGGGGTGGTTGAGGATATTACCGGGATGGAAAGTGATGAGGAGGAACCAATGTTCCAAAACAATGTTTTGAAAGAAAACACTAATGAAAAACCTTTTGCAAAACCAGTTTCCAAGGAAAATGTGAATCAAAATGACAAAGAGGTGGACCAAATCCAAGTACCATTTCCTTCGGCTTTGGTTGACCCGGGAAAAAAGAATGTGATTTCCCACACATCTTTGGAAAAAGATGAGTTGTTGGATGTTTTTAAACAAGTCAAGGTTAACATTCCGTTACTTGAGGCAATTAAGAAAATTCCCGCGTATGCAAAATTTTTAAAGGAATTGTGTACCTTAAAACGAAAAGGAAAGGTGCCTACGCGGGTTAATTTAACTGAAAGAGTAAGTGATGTGTTAATGGGAGACCTCCCACCCAAGCTCCAAGATCCGGGAACACCATTGATAGACATACAAGTTGGTAATTTTAAAATGTCTAAAGCATTATTAGATCTTGGAGCTGGGGTGAGTATTCTACCGGGAAGTTTATATGACCAATACGATTTTGGTCCATTGAAGCGGGTTGACACAACGGTTGTGTTAGCCGATTCGTCTCATAAAGTTCCGCGAGGAATTGTGCAGGACGTGATTGTGCAGGTAAAGGAGTTTTATTATCCCATTGACTTCTTGGTGTTGGATTATGCTTCGGTTGATCCGAACCAAAGCCCAACTGTTATTTTAGGTCGGCCATTCTTGAGTACAGCTCATGCCCGAATTGATTGCAGGTTTGGTACGGTAAAAATGGCATTTGGAAATCGCCAAATGGTTTTAAATGTGTTTACTAACAATTCTCACTTTAATGAAAGTGATGAGTGTTATATGGTAGACTTGATTGACAGGTGTGACCCTCATGCATATGAGGAAGATTCGGTGGAAGCTTGTGTGTGTGATTTTTCTGAACAGGTACAGGTGTGTGCATTGCGGATGGAGGAACAAAAGCAAGAAGTATTGGCCACACAAGAAGGGAGACCACCTTGGTCTCATCAATTTGAGAACTTACCAGCAGAGATTAATTCTGACACAAGACCGTCTTTGGAATGCCCACCCAAGGTGGATTTGAAGCTTTTACCGGATCATTTGAAGTATGTATTTTTGGGAGAAGATGAAACCTTGCCGGTAATTATAGCAACTAATCTGGAGGAAGAACAAGAGCATAAGCTCATGCAAGTGTTGGAAGCTAACAAAGCAGCAATTGGGTGGACAATAGCAGATTTGAAAGGTATTAGTCCTTCCATAGTGATGCACAAGATCATTACCAATGAAGATGCAAAGCCGACACGTGAAGCTCAAAGGAGGTTAAATCCTAACTTGAAGGAAGTGGTGAAGAAGGAAGTTATCAAATGGTTGGATGCGGGGATCATCTATCCTATTTCGGATAGCGCATGGGTAAGTCCTACACAGGTAGTACCTAAGAAAGCCGGCATCCAGGTAATCAAAGATGAGAATGGTGAACAAATCGCCACCCAACCGGTAACCGGGTGGCGGGTGTGTATTGATTATCGGAAATTGAATTCGGCCACTTCAAAAGACCATTTCCCTCTACCCTTTATTGACCAAATAATTGAGAAACTTTCGGGTCAAAAATTTTATTGTTTTTTGGATGGGTATTCGGGATACAATCAAGTGGCCATTCATCCGGAGGACCAACACAAGACCACTTTTACATGTCCATACGGTACTTTTGCTTTTCGAAGGATGCCGTTTGGGTTATGTAATGCCTCAGCCACGTTCCAACGTTGTATGATGAGCATTTTTTCGGATATGGTTGGGGACACACTTGAGGTATTCATGGATGACTTTTCAGTTTTTGGTCAAACGTTTGAAACATGTCTTAATGAGTTAGAAAAAGTGTTAAAAAGATGTGTTGAAACAAATTTGGTTTTAAGCTGGGAGAAAAGTCATTTTATGGTGCAAGAGGGTATTGTGTTGGGCCATGTTGTGTCCAAACGGGGAATGGAGGTGGACAGGGCAAAAATACAAGTTATTTTGTCTTTACCACCTCCTACAAATATCAAAGGGGTGAGATCATTTTTGGGACATGCGGGGTTTTATAGGAGATTCATTAAAGGCTTTAGTGTTATAACGAAACCTTTGTGTAATCTCTTATTGAAAGATGTTCCGTTTGAATTTACTAATGAATGTTTGCAAGCTTTTTGTGTTTTGAAGGAACAGTTAGTACAGGCTCCCATTTTACAACCTCCGGATTGGACAAAACCATTTGAGATAATGTGTGATGCAAGTGACAACACAATTGGAGCTGTGTTGGGGCAAAGGATTGACTAGAAGCCTGTTGTGATCTATTATGCAAGCAAGACATTATCTGAAACACAGCTAAATTACACCACAACCGAAAAGCAATTACTTGCGGTGGTGTATGCTTTAGAGAAATTTCGGTCATACATTTGGGGAAGCAAGGTAGTGGTCTATTCTGATCACAGTGCAGTTCGACATTTGATGGCAAAGAAGGATGCAAAACCGAGATTAATCAGATGGGTCTTACTGTTGCAAGAATTCGATTTAGAAATTCGGGACAAGAAGGGTTGTGAGAATGTGGTTGCGGATCATTTGTCCCGGATTCCTTTAGAAGGAGTGGACGATATGAATGAGATTAATGAACAATTCCCGGATGAACACTTGTTGACTGTCTCCATTGCACCTTGGTATGCTCATTTTGTAAACTACTTGGCAAATGGTGTGATGCCACAACATTGGGTGAAGAAAAGAAGACAACAGTTTCTAGCACAAGTGAAACAATACATTTGGGATGAACCCGATTTGTTCAAGATCGGTGCGGATCAAATTTTAAGGAGATGTGTTCCCGAAGATGAGGTTAAGGAGATTTTAACTCATGCTCATTCGTCCGCGTGTGGAGGCCACTTTAGTGGGCAGAAAACGGGGTATAAGGTACTCATTTGTGGTTTTTATTGGCCCACAATTTTCAAAGATGCAAGTGAGTACGCGAAAAATTGCGTGAATTGTCAAAAGATGGGGAGTATATCAAAACGAGATGAAATGCCACTACAACCAATTTTGGTGGTTGATATTTTTTATGTATGAGGCATTGACTTTATGGGCCCTTTTCCAAATTTATGTGGTTATTTATATATCCTTGTGGCGGTAGATTATGTGTCAAAGTGGGTTGAAGCAATTGCAACAAGGACAAACGATCACGCTGTGGTATGTAAGTTTGTTCAATCTAACATCTTTGCACGTTTTGGGATACCGCGGGTGATCATTAGTGATGGTGGGTCACACTTCAAGAATTTCAATCTTGGCAAGTTGTTGAAGCGGTACAATGTAAATCATAGAATTGCAACCCCATATCACCCGCAAACAAGTGGTCAAGTTGAGGTCTCAAATCGACAAATCAAAGAGATTTTAATGAAAACTGTTCGGGTCGATAGGAAGGATTGGTCGGTGAAGTTGGATGATGCATTATGGGCTTATCGGACAGCATACAAGACCCTAATTGGCACCACCCCTTATCGGTTAGTTTATGGAAAAGGTTGTCACTTACCAATGGAGTTAGCACATCGATGTCACACCCCGACCAATGGCGGAATCATCGAGGCGGACGGAAGTGAATGATTGTTCATAGCTCATGGTACTATAAATAGTTTAAATATTATTAAAATCCAAATATTCAAACAAGACTAAATGATAAATCCAAACAAATAAACCAAACAGAACAAATGAAAAAGTCTACTTTAATTAATTTAACTAGGTCCAAGTCCCTAAGTGTTTGGCAGCCAAAGTTCCTAACTTGCTTTTCCTGAAATCATGTGAAAAATAAATGGTCAGCTAACGAATTAGCTGGTGAGTAAACATAGGTTTGAAATACATATAGATAAACTGATAAAGAAAATCCAATTCATGTCTTTATGTCAAAACTTATAAATGCAAAACATGTACATACAAGATAACAACGCATAATCAAACCTTGAACAATGATAAGGGGGGTCCCCATAATAATGATAATCAGTTATAATCACCCAAGAATCAGGGGGTGGGTCCTTTCGACCAATAGATCTACCATTAGTAACTGTCGGTTTCTACAAATTAATGATTACGCTTGCACAAAAATTGCTATCAGGCTATGAACACATAATTTGCAAGTAAAGACATAACATGAATTGTTTAAATGAAATAACTGATCAAAATGAATAACTGAATAATGAAATCTGATAACTAAAATCTGAAATCTGATTTAAATACGTCACATGATATCACCCCAAATTGAAAACCAGAAAAGGGGCTATGAATACTCACGTGATAATTCTTGATCGACTGAAAATGAATAAAACTTGAAAACATCACCGGATATTCCTTAAGAATCACCTAAAGGATGTGGTCCTATGTTAGAATGATAACTAAAATGGAACTAGGAATCTAGGAACCTAGGGTTCTAATCTGAAATCTGGGTTTAAGTAAATTAAAAGTTACAATTGAAAATAGATAATGAAGCAATAGTAATAGATTTATTTTAACCATAATTTGATAAGTAATATAAAGTTTAACTTTTTACAAAATTAATTAAAATCAACGGTTCATTAAATGACATGAACGTTATAATAGTTAAACTATTTATTTATAAAAATTAATCCTTCAGATAACTCCCTGATTATAGTCGAAAATAATGATCAAACATGATTAAATTGTAATTTCCGAAAGTATTCAATAAAAGACACTATAAGTAAATTAGTTTACTTAAATTTTATATTTTTACACGAAAACTATTAATATTTAAATCTCAACACTTTATGCGAAAACATTCTTAGGTAGTATAAAATTTATATAGTTTTATTTGAATATTTCCCATATATCAGCTCATAAAACATTTCATAAACCACTAGAAGTTTAGAGGATGTAAATATGTAAAATGATTTAATATTAAGTAAAGAGTTACTAGTAGTTAAAAATTGTCACTTAATAAATTGGATTTGTTTTATGTAGTGAAGACCAAAAACCAAAAATTTAAGAACTGCATAGCCACGTCCAGGGACTCGAACCCTGGACCTGTTGGTTCAACCAACACGAAATCAACCATCAGACCAACTTGAGTTTTTTTAATGTAATTAGAACTTATTATTTTTAAATGTTGTTTCATAAACCCATATTTCCTATATGAACCCTAATATCAAAATCATCAAAATTGAACATCAACAGAAATCTAAAACTGAAATTAGCAACAAGAATCATAATCTTCATGATAATATGAATGTAATGAAGTATTTGATTACCAGAGTTGATGAATAATTGACGACGATTAACAAGAAAGAAGAACATGCAGCCGTACGGATCAATCGATGTACAAGCAATTGACGATAATGAAATTAATGTTGCAGAATCATCCGTCGATGTATAATGATCAAAAGCCCCAAATATTTGACAATTGTAATGGCTCCGGTGTAGGTCGTCGAGTGAGAGCCAGAGTAACGAAGAACCGAGATCAAATCGACTATTTGTATGTGTTTAATGCTGCAATTGGTGTTGCAGATTGATAATGCGAGTTCATCTGGATGATTTGGTTAATTTATAATCGACTGAACTGCGGTTAAGGTGTTGCAACGACATCGAGCTTGTTTCGGATAAAGATGAGTTAAATTTGAACGATTTGTCGTGATAATTACTGATTAAATTTGTTCATCACATTGTAACTGATCAAGGGGGTGTTCTAGATAAGTTAATTTGATTTTTGGTGATCGATTGTGTCGAATTGAATTTAGATTTAGCCGGATTAAATGGGTTCTTGATTGGTTTGAATATTCCTCGCGATAAACTGGATTTTTGGTGATTTTAGGTTCGAATCTGTTAATTACTTATGTAGAAACGGTTTAAACGGATTAAAAGGGATAAGTTTTGGTGTATTGGTTGGTTACCGGAGCAACACCGGAGTATCGCCGGTCTCCGGTCGGAAAAACGTGAACTGGGATTTGAATGAAAGTTGGTTTGATAATTAATTTATATGTTTACTTTTCGTCCCTCATATCTTCCTTTTATTTATTTGAGTACAATAGCTTTAGAGATAAAGTTTCAAAAATGACATAACCAACCCTTCAAGTAAGTTTTGTTAATTAATTCAATAACTTAACTAACCACGCTAACTTTATAAATCTTATAATTTAATAAAAACTATTTTATAAATTATAAATTTATTAATTAGTGATTAAATGATACTTATAAAATGGTTTAAACACAATTACATAAAAATTGTTTTCTAAAGATAAATGTGTCTTTTTCTTTTATTTAAAATAAAATACCGAAACGGGTCGGGTTGGATTTAGACCGAGTTTGGTTCGGGGCAATTGTTATAGTCACCCCTCCTTTAGAAAATTTCGTCCCGAAATTTAATTAATGTTGGATTTCATAAATAAGCTAAGCATGGAATGTTTATTTTGTAATAAGAGTATAGCTCTATGTGGTCATGTCTGAAATACAATTATGATCTACATATTGACTTAAGATTAAGTGATGAATTTACTAACGATTAATTTCTTCAAATCGTATGAGATCGCTGGAAGTCATTTATATAGTTCGAGTTATAATGCCTTCGCGTTATTTCATTGAGTTGAGGTTCGAACACTGATTGATTATTATTACTCAAGATCATAATAGAATAGAGTTTCACATGCTCGATAGATATATCGCTAGAAGAAAAGTTTCTTAAATTCATTTAAATTCATCGGGATTTGTTTATTTAATTAACATAGTTCTGGTTACACGGAACTTAGATGAATTAATTGATGGATATTTAGTTAATGATTGATTGCTATTTAAGATCAGAACGGAATAGGATTTAACACGAATATCAGAGTTCAACTTGTGAATAAAATGAGTTAAATAACTCAATTAAAATGGTATGGTTTAACCGAACAAAGTGTAGGAATGCAGCTTAAAGTCACAAATAAATGAATAAATAAATGTGGTCAATAAGAGGAATAAATGTATAAGTGGAGTAAACGTGGTTAATAAAATGAATGAAAGAACAAGTGAATAAATAAATTTAATGAATCGAGTGAATAAATGATAAAACGAGGTTGATAGGAATAAATGTGGCATAACTCCAAAGGTTGTCCATGATGATACGCTTTCCATTTTTTTTAATGTACTAACGTCATCTAGCTCCCTCGAGTTGAACAAGAATACGTCAACTCCGAGAAGTTGATTAGGAATACATCAACTTTGAGCACTAGACGATGATGATAAAAATGAAACACACAAAAACAATTGTTAAGTTTTGAATTGTATATGATACGAAACGGTTCTTGATTTCAGAGCATAGGTTGAGATAGTGATTAATTATTATTTGAGATTAGCTTATAATGACGTACAACATATTTCACTACATGGAAATGTGAAAGAATAACACAAACATCTCAGGTCACAGACAACGCTTCATTTGATTGTATGATAAGTACACTTATATATAGGATGTACCAGTGGCGTATCCACCATGCCCTTATCATACCACATTTGTCGCATTGTCTTCAAACACATGACAAAATTTACTATGGTTTCCATGCATCAGCCTTTGTAATTCCGTGTGCACCCGTAATTACTTTAGCTTTTGCATGAACCACATAGCTCATTCAATCACGTGTGGGTCAATGGTACCTAAATTTCTAAACTAATATGATGTTACGCATAGAATGTGATTTCATGTTCAACTGTTTCGTGAAATCTTGTTCAAGATGATATATAATTTGATAATCATGAAGAGTTAATTAAGTTCGTTAGATAGTTTTTTTTTGTTCATGTAAATTGATTTTCTTGCTCGTAGGTACAGGAAATCAAGTTCGTAGATGTTTAGGTTCATAAATCATATTCATAGAAAAACCCAAGTTCATGGATCAAAATTTATAACAAAATCTGTATGTGAAAACCATGTTTGTGATAAGTCACATTTATTAGTATTTAGGTATGGGGGCGTGTATGTAAAAATTTAATTAGTTTCTTAAGGTGATGGAATCCAACTTCATGAATGTTTAGGGATATAGAAAATCAAATTAACATATCCAATGCATAGATTATCAAGTTCTTGTTTATGTGAAAATAACTTTAAATAGATAAGTTGTGAAGACAATAAAAGTAGACATGGCTACAAGGTACAAGGTTGTTTGTGTATGATAATATTTTTAAAAATCATTTGTTGGGAAAACTTTAGTAACTTTTTGCGACTTATTGAAACTTAACATCAATAAGTCATATGTTAAGAACTTCTAAAACTTGACAGTTATTGAAACTAAAAGGTAAGGTTTGAAAAGTTGAAGGAATTATTCTCAATGGAAATAATCATTGGTTAGAAATAAATTCCCATTCTTTTATCTTTTATATATATTATTTTCATTTTACAAAAACCCCTTTGTTAATGACACATTATGTGAGTAAGAGGTTTATAAATAACTACAATGAGTTTGGATGCATTTATGGAAAACGAAGTTAATTCAGTCCGATTAGCGAATGTGAGTAGAACATGATAAGCTTTGTAATTAATTATCAAGTTTATGTACAAATCAACTTTAGATTTTTTTTTTATATGAAAATTTTATTTTACAAAAACTCCTTGGTTGATTAAACATTATGTGAGATCCCGGTTTGTAAATAATTACAATGGGCTTGGATGCGTTTATGGAAAACGAAGTGTATTCAATTCGATTTGTGAGTAGGGGTAGAACATTGTACTGTGAGCTTCTGTAATGAGATCACGTTGTAACTTAAATATCAAGTTTATGTATAACTCAATTTTAGAATTTTTTTTAGGTGTTAAACACACCGAAGTTAGTTAATGAGTTCATGATTTGATTAGGAGTTTATGATATGATAGTGAAATTATATCTTGATGAAAATTTTGAAAACATTTGAGGTAATGAGATCGTGTAACGACATTTTGAGTGCAAACGTTCGATTTGTAAATCAAACGGTTATATTGACTTATCAAAGTAGTAAGTCCGTTAACTTGTATGAAGACGTGACTACCTATAAGTTGGCACTCACTTTTGAGAGTTCCCAGGTAAGTAACAGATCCAACGGTAGGTTTGGATTTATACGAATACTTGCCTTAGCCAGAACTTCTCAACAGTACAGGTGTCCACCCTTCCAGTATTGCATGTGTTCAGTTGTAGGACTTAGACTTTGAAGAGAATTTGAAAACCAAGCATAAATCTTTGATTTTGAATTTGATTATTCAATTGAGGCTAGGCATTATGCATTAGAAATTGAATTTATATATTTGATTTTTTCATTGAGCTATATGTGTATAAAAAGCAAGAAGATAAAGTTAACACTTAGGTATTCATGCAGCATTTTATGAAGTGCTAAAATATATTGAATAATAACATGAGAGGACTCATGTTTATATTATGAACTGCTTAAAAGATTAATGATAACATGAGAGGACTCATGTTTGTATTATGATGTGCTAACAGTTGATGAATACTAACATGTGAGGACTCATGTTTATATTGAATAGTAACATGAGATGACTCATGTTTAGGGTGCTTAGTTATAGACTAGGTCATCCATTTCTAATAACCTAATTCCCTATAACCATGGCTCTGATACCAATCTGTCACACCCCGACCAATGGCGGAATCATCGAGGCGGACGGAAGTGAATGATTGTTCATAGCTCATGGTACTATAAATAGTTTAAATATTATTAAAATCCAAATATTCAAACAAGACTAAATGATAAATCCAAACAAATAAACCAAACAGAACAAATGAAAAAGTCTACTTTAATTAATTTAACTAGGTCCAAGTCCCTAAGTGTTTGGCAGCCAAAGTTCCTAACTTGCTTTTCCTGAAATCATGTGAAAAATAAATGGTCAGCTAACGAATTAGCTGGTGAGTAAACATAGGTTTGAAATACATATAGATAAACTGATAAAGAAAATCCAATTCATGTCGTTATGTCAAAACTTATAAATGCAAAACATGTACATACAAGATAACAACGCATAATCAAACCTTGAACAATGATAAGGGGGGTCCACTTGATAATGATAATCAGTTATAATCACCCAAGAATCAGGGGGGTGGGTCCTTTCGACCAATAGATCTACCATTAGTAATTGTCGGTTTCTACAAATTAATGATTACGCTTGCACAAAAATTGCTATCAGGCTATGAACACATAATTTGCAAGTAAAGACATAACATGAATTGTTTAAATGAAATAACTGATCAAAATGAATAACTGAATAATGAAATCTGGTAACTGAAATCTGAAATCTGATTTAAATACGTCACATGATATCACCCCAAATTGAAAACCAGAAAAGGGGCTATGAATACTCACGTGATAATTCTTGATCGACTGAAAATGAATAAAACTTGAAAACATCACCGGATATTCCTTAAGAATCACCTAAAGGATGTGGTCCTATGTTAGAATGATAACTAAAATGGAACTAGGAATCTAGGAACCTAGGGTTCTAATCTGAAATCTGGGTTTAAGTAAATTAAAAGTTACAATTGAAAATAGATAATAAAGCAATAGTAATAGATTTATTTTAACCATAATTTGATAAGTAATATAAAGTTTAACTTTTTACAAAATTAATTAAAATCAACGGTTCATTAAATGACATGAACGTTATAATAGTTAAACTATTTATTTATAAAAATTAATCCTTCAGATAACTCCCTGATTATAGTCGAAAATAATGATCAAACATGATTAAATTGTAATTTCCGAAAGTATTCAATACAAGACACTATAAGTAAATTAGTTTACTTAAATTTTATATATTTACACGAAAACTATTAATATTTAAATCTCAACACTTTATGCGAAAACATTCTTAGGTAGTATAAAATTTATATAGTTTTATTTGAATATTTCCCATATATCAGCTCATAAAACATTTCATAAACCACTAGAAGTTTAGAGGATGTAAATATGTAAAATGATTTAATATTAAGTAAAGAGTTACTAGTAGTTAAATAATGTCACTTAATAAATTGGATTTGTTTTAGGTAGTGAAGACCAAAAACCAAAAATTTAAGAACTGCATAGCCACGTCCAGGGACTCGAACCCTGGACCTGTTGGTTCAACCAACACGAAATCAACCATCAGACCAACTTGAGTTTTTTTAATGTAATTAGAACTTATTATTTTTAAATGTTGTTTCATAAACCCATATTTCCTATATGAACCCTAATATCAAAATCTTCAAAATTGAACATCAACTGAAATCTAAAACTGAAATTAGCAACAAGAATCATAATCTTCATGATAATATGAATGTAATGAAGTATTTGATTACCAGAGTTGATGAATAATTGACGACGATTAACAAGAAAGAAGAACATGCAGCCGTACGGATCAATCGATGTACAAGCAATTGACGATAATGAAATTAATGTTGCAGAATCATCCGTCGATGTATAATGATCAAAAGCCCCAAATATTTGACAACTGTAATGGCTCCGGTGTAGGTCGTCGAGTGAGAGCCAGAGTAACGAAGAACAGAGATCAAATCGACTGTTTGTATGTGTTTAATGCCGCAATTGGTGTTGCAGATTGATAATGCGAGTTCATCTGGATGATTTGGTTAATTTATAATCGACTGAACTGCGGTTAAGGTGTTGCAACGACATCGAGCTTGTTTCGGATAAAGATGAGTTAAATTTGAACGATTTGTCGTGATAATTACTGATTAAATTTGTTCATCACATTGTAACTGATCAAGGGGGTGTTCTAGATAAGTTAATTTGATTTTTGGTGATCGATTGTGTCGAATTGAATTTCGATTTAGCCGGATTAAATGGGTTCTTGATTGGTTTGAATATTCCTCGCGATAAACTGGATTTTTGGTGATTTTAGGTTCGAATCTGTTAATTACTTATGTAGAAACGGTTTAAACGGATTAAAAGGGATAAGTTTTGGTGTATTGGTTGGTTACCGGAGCAACACCGGAGTATCGCCGGTCTCCGGTCGGAAAAACGTGAACTGGGATTTGAATGAAAGTTGGTTTGATAATTAATTTATATGTTTACTTTTCGTCCCTCATATCTTCCTTTTATTTATTTGAGTACAATAGTTTTAGAGATAAAGTTTGAAAAATGACATAACCAACCCTTCAAGTAAGTTTTGTTAATTAATTCAATAACTTAACTAACCACGCTAACTATATAAATCTTATAATTTAATAAAAACTATTTTATAAATTATAAATTTATTAATTAGTGATTAAATGATACTTATAAAATGGTTTAAACACAATTACATAAAAATTGTTTTCTAAAGATAAATGTGTCTTTTTCTTTTATTTAAAATAAAATACCGAAACGGGTCGGGTTGGATTTAGACCGAGTTTGGTTCGGGGCAATTGTTATAATCGAGCTTTGTGGGCGATCAAAAGTGTTAACATGGAGTACAATGAAGCCGGTGGGTTAAGGAAGTTGAAGTTATGTGAGTTGGAAGAGATTCAGGATGAAGCGTATGAGTGTGCATCTGCTTACAAAGACAAGTTAAAACGAGTTCATGATGCGAAATTGCATAAAAGAGTCTTTGAGGAAGGCCAAAAAGTGTGGTTGTATAATTCAAGACTTAAGTTCTTTCCCGGAAAGTTAAAGAGCAAATGGATGGGACCATATGTGATTGTTCAAGTGGGTCAATTTGGTGAAGTGGAAATCGAAGATACAAAAGACCAAGTTAGGCAAGTGGTGAATGGACATCGGCTCAAACCATACTTGGAGGGAAATGATATCAACATGCTTGAAGTTGATACGATGAGCTACCTTCTTCACCCGCTTGAGGACGGTAATGATTGAAAGGGCCAGGTTTGCGGATTGTAAGTATGTTTGTATATTTGTTTTTGTTATTTCGTAATTTTGTTTTAGGTTAATGTTGGGGACACCATTCCTTTCAATGGGGGTAGGAAAAATCATTAGTTAGTTTAGTGTTATTTTCTTATCTATTTATTTAAAAAAAAAATTGAAAAATGAAAAATGCCATTTTCACCGTAGCTTACGGCGGTAGTACCTATCACTACGGTGAATCAACTCTGTGATACGGTGAGTGTTTTTGTTTTCATACCCACCGTAGCTTACGGTACCACCGTAGCTTACGGCGGCGTCGGATAAAAAAAAATTTTTATTAAAAAAATCGGAGAATTATTCACCACACAAACCTATACACGGGATTTCACCCCCTTTTCACCAACCTAAACAATACTTTCACTACTTTCTTCCCCAAAACAAAAACCCTAACTTCTATTACTCCCAACCTTCAAAATCTTTCAATTCTTCACCATCTCATGAATTTTGGGTCAATCTTGATCAAAATTGCATAAGGATTAAGGATTTGTGCTCGGTTTTGGAAGGCTTAGTTGCTAGGGTTGAGTTTTATTGGTGTAGTGTTCCGAAAATTTGTGGTGTTAAGTGGGTTTTGGGTTGTCTTCACATTGTTGGTGTACTCTTATTCTACAAAGCAAAGGTATGTGATGATTTTTGGTTAATTATGGTACAATGTGGGATGGTTGTAAGTTCATGTTCCTACTTTTACACACTTGCTTGTAGTATGTTAGTTGGTATGAGTATAGTGAACTTTGTAATGGTTATGGTTGTGGATGTTGAGTGTGAAAGTAAATCTTATGCAATGTGGGGTTAAATCTTAAAAATTTAGTTATCATGTTTGTTTTATCTTATTTGGCTTATATCCACAACCATAGTAACAAGCAAGTGTGGGGATAGGAGTAATAAATGGAAGCTAATTTGATGAATGGTGTTTGTTTTTTTTTTGCAGATGCCTCGAGGAAAAAAAGGTAAGGAAGTTGCAGAATCGTCAAGACAAGCAACGGCTCACCAAAATAAAAGAAGGGCGGTTGATCAAGACCCAGAGGAGGAAGCACTAGAAAGAGGTCCGAAGCCGGAATGGACATCTGGGTTATTGACAAGTCAACATGAAGGGTGGCAAGCTGAACTGTTTCATGATTAAATGAATGCGTTGACCCAACGCAAGGAAGCATTTATTTGTGAGAAGGAAGTAAAAGGTGAGTTATTTGAATTGTTTGGGGTCATTGAAAAATTTGAAGCGTTAGGTTGGGAAGCTGCTCTAAGATGTTATGATGGGGAAGTCAAGACTCTATTCGACACTGAAATACAAGAGTGGGTTGCCACTTTGAAATGTCCCCCATTTAACCACCCGTCAAAGATGAGGCTGATTGGTACTGTTAATGGAATTGAAGTGGAAATGTCTTTTGATACATTGCGAAGGGTCGCGAAATTTGACAGTAAGCCTGTAAACCATTACATGTACCCAAATTTAGATGATTTGTACTACCATCCCGACAAGCATCCAAGATGGAATGCCATGCTAGACGCCTTGTTTTTGCCCAACACCACTCATGGGAAACTTTATAGAAAGAATTTGCAAATTGAAGCAAAGTTGTTGTTAATCATATGTCAGCTGAATGTCATACCGAGACGAGGCGACAAGGTTGAGGTTAGGTATCCTGAGGTGCCAATACTCTATATGTTGATGAAAGGCACACCACTTGTGCCTTTTCGTTTTTTGGCAATGAATAACATTTGGATCAGCAGAAACAGTTCAGAAAAGAAAATAATTCCCCATTGTCGGTTAATAACAGCATTGTTGAAGAAGTATGGGGCAATTGAAGCTGGGGACAAAGGGTCCTACAAGAAATCTAAACCACTGGATTTGAGGAACTTGGGGCCTGGTTGGGAGTATAAAGAGACTGAGAGGGACCATAGACTAAAGAGTGAGGGTCAGAGATGGAGGGAACTGAAGGATGACGCCCCACCACTAGGGCCGGGTGAGGAAGAAAATGTAGATAGTGAGGAAGCTCCAAGTGGAGATGATGATTATCAGGATGATGCAAACATAACTGCAGGAGGATCTGGACCTAGGAGTGGAGAATTCGGGTTTGGGGCACAGTCGGGTTACATAGGGAGTGCATTCGATTATGCACAACAACCCTATGATCAGAACTGGGCACATTTTGGAACCATGGAGCAAGTGGTAGAATGCCGAAGGCCTCCGGCATTCTCTGAGTGGTCTGATTGTAACCAAATGCTATTTGATCATCAAACGTTCATGGGGGCGAGTGTGGAGAGGGCACTAAAGCGAAACAACGACAGTCAGTTGGATCGTGATAGGGCTCAAGTTTATGCTCATGAGATGGAAATGAACAATTGTTATAATGATGATAGAAATAGACGGATGCGTGACGACTATCTTGGAGGTCGCCCAATCACACCTGACTCACCGATTATGGATTACACCACATTATCTCTGTATGATGGTAGTGGATATTACCCTGTTCCACCACTACATCATTCTCAATGGGTAGACCCACGTACGGGCCAATGGATGAATTATCAGACCGGTGGTGAGGGGAGCTCTACACAGAGTCAACAAGCTGAAGGAGCAGGTTGTGAAGACGAGGATAGCGGAGCATTTGGAATGGGAGCATTAGGATCGGTCGTGCGTTCCCTCTTTGGATTGTGATTCAGATCAGGTGTGCCCGGTTTTAGTTTGTACATTTTGTATCAATATTTGTTTTTCGGTTTCTGTCTGGGTGGATGGTTGGGTTGTGTTTTTAGATTCATATGCTAGTATTTTGGGTTGGTGTTTGTGGCGGTGTTAATGTTTTTAGTCCTTGGTCGTTTTTGTTCTTTTCAAAACCATACATTGGGGGCAATGTATCCCAAGTGTGGGGATGAGGGAATATTAAATTTTTTATATAAAAAAAAAAATTTGTTGCTTTTATGGAGAAATCATGTTGATAAGCACGGGGTTGGAGGAAGCTGTTTACCCAAGGGCATTTTAGGGTTGACTCACACGATTCATCGGCAACCCATATAGCCCTACACGGTGAGTGATTGAGCCACACACATTTCAGTTTATAAATTGTTCTTTGATTGAGAGTGGCAATGTGTGGTGAAGCACTAGAACTCGCATAAAACATGTGTTCCAAGACCATAATGAGCATGTATATGGGGACGACAGAGGTAATTAGGACAGCCTCGTCTGGATGTGTGCGAGTGTGGGATATGGAGGGTTGGGGCCTCATACATTACAAATATGAGTCTGGGCATGAGAGGGGCGGGGGTTTGGTCCGTAGTAGCCATTTTGAGCCTATTGCCTATTAATTGAAACCCTTAGCCTACGTTCCCAAAAATATTAACCCGTGTGATTCAACCCGGTCTAACAAGAAGAAGGAAAGTTTGTGAAGTGTTGAAGATTGGAATGGTTGTTTATTTATTGTGAAAAATTCATTTAAACAATCCATTGGAATTTACAATAGCGTGGCAGGTAAACGAGCAACAAGTAATAAGTGAAAGGGTTGAAGACGTCTCTGATTGAAAGAAAAGAACTATTCGAGAGAATGGAAAGGAATAAAATGAAAAGTGGTAATGGATGTAGGAAAGAGATCGGGTTGAATCATTTCGTCACTACAAATATTTCCCATTCCGCACCATAAGCCTAACCCCATTATAACCGTAAATCCTCTTGATTGTCTCTATGTTCATGTGATTAATTGGTGGAGGTTCGATGATTGTTCGAGCTTATGGTTGCTTGATCACACATATGCTTTGAGTGCTATTGGTGCATTTTTCACCAATCCAGAAATGAGCTGAGAAGAGTGATTCTTGTGAGGGGTGATAGTGTGAGTCATGGTGGATATGACTTGGGTAAACGAAAGATGGTTGAACGTGCTGACTATTAACATGAAATTTTCAGTGAATTGCAAATGCAAATGGGTGAGTTGCTTGAGGGCAAGCAACGGTTAAGTGTGGGGATGTGACGGGTAGTCCTTTGGACGACCCTTAAATGCTTTAAATATATACTTAATTCCGCATTTTAATCGCGTAATTGTCTTGAATTAGATAACTACGGTTGCTTTTATCTCAGGTATGCTCAGATCTAAAATGGAGCATGACTGTGACACTGAGCGGATGTGAACGGGAGAAAGTGAAGGAAGAGGATGTTGTACAGATACCACCATAGCCTACGGCACCACCGTAAGCTACGGTGGGGCTGATTCTTAAAAACCATCACCGTATTGCAGAACATCATGGCCGTAGGAAAATGTTACCCACCGTAGCCTACGGTGGCACCGTAGGCTACGGTGAACCCAGACTTGAAACTCGTAACTGCTGTTACAAAACGGGATTTTTGGGGTCTTTTGAGTATCTAATCATTAGAAAACGACTTGAGGGCGATTTTGGGCGATTGTGATAAGCTTTTGAGGTGGAAACTTCAACATTTGGCTACTTGGATCTATTGTAATTCCTTCTTGATTCTCATGGATTTCATATTTATTTGCTATTTGGTTTGTGAAACAATGTGTGGCTAGTTTATTTATGTTTTCCCTTGGTTGTATGGATTATCAATTGCGATATTGTTAATGTTTATGTATTTGTGGGATAATTATTTGATCTTTTGATTAATTGTTATGGTGATTATGTGTTATGTGTAACGGGTCGTTTTGTTTATCTTTGTAATTTCAATCATATGTTCTTGGTGCCATAGGCAATCTTGATCTAGTGGTTGGGATTGGGGTGGATAATTTAGTCGATACTGATCATCGGGTGATAACCTTGCATTGTTTTAATTCAAGTACTTAGTCCCCTTTTATCACACATTAACACACACTCACGAATTATGTCTATGTAGTTCTTCCCAATTGAACATTGACATCATCACTTGTTGAAATCCAGAGACCAAGGGGGAACATTCTTCTCATTACTGAATACTTAGTTTTTAAATTAATCTGTTACTTTCCGTTAATTTCCTAGTTCAATCAATCAATCCAAAAATCTCTGAATTTACTTTTGTTTTATTTTAGCTCATAATAGTTACTTGTAACTACCTGATATACACATTTTCCACCAACTCCCTGTGTTCGATACCCACTTACCGCTAACTATTTAGTAGTATTTGGTTTGTATTTGAGTGAGACTACGACCTCACGTCACTTGACACGGCAAACAATCTTGACCCGGCAAGAAGAAAATATTCACCCGGCTGAACAGTTATCAACACTTCACCCGGCAGACCTTGACACGGCTTGAAAGTGTTAATCACCCGGCTAAATAGTAACAAGTTGATCCGGCTGTTATGTTGATCACCCGGCTGAACAGTACTTTACCCGTGTGAACAGTTCTTCACACGGCTAAACAGTATATCACCAGGCACAACAGTACACAGAATTTTACTTGCAATTCTTCACCCGTCTAGACAAAAATCCTTTACACGGCTGCACAGGACCTAATTTGTTCACAAATCTAAATTCAAACGATTTTGTCTAAGTCAATTTGTTACCAGACTAGTTAATCTTCAACCTGTTCATCCTGTTTATCATCTTCATCATGAGAAATTTTCTGGGTTTATCAAAAACTTGTCCAATTCCTTCAAAATTCACACACAAGCAGCAAAATACACCGATTATCAATCCCTAATCTCAATCAATCCAAAACATGATCATATTTAGATGAAATTTGAGCAAAATTCGATCGAATAGTAACTTTTTCTATCTTCTTAATTCCTCAGATCTGATGATAATCTGATGGAATTTGCACAATCGTTGTGAATTAGGAGTGATTGCGATGATAAATCACAACTAAAAACAGCAACAATTCATTCAGATCCTGATTTTTGAGCAATATTGTAGTGTTTTGCTTGATGAATAGCGAAGACCACAATACCAACAACTCTGATACCAATTGATAGGTTCAATTGGATCGATATCGCTCAAATGATCAGAATGATAAGTACAAACAAACAGTTCAATCAGCAACACAATTCATTACTTAATAATTCTCTTTGTATTGATGATCAAAGCAAATATTGTAGTACAAAATGCAGGAGAATGTAATCACACACACTTAGTTCTCTCTCTAACGTGAATATGTGATCTAGACTCTCTCTCACATTCTCTTACTACATGCTTTATGCAACAATACATTTAGGGAAAATAACAAAATAAACCCTAAACTATACAAAATGTATAAAACAAAGTACAAAGTAAATCTTAAACTGGAAATAGCCCTAACATGTTTTGGAACTGGCTAAGAAACATCTTCCATTGGATTACAAATTATAGCTCATATCATGATGACAATAAGCCAGTGTAGAACAGAGCCTAAGGAACACACTTTTATAGTTATCCACCCCATATGGCAACCAATCGACAGGGACCGATACTTAATAAATAGTGGTATAAGAACAACTGAACTAGATTATTGGCTAAAACATATTGCTCTAAGGTCATGACTTGACTATTGTGTGACCTACTACACTTTATCACATATCACATATTGCATGACTCATTATGTGCTATAACATATTATGCTTCTGTGAAACTATTATGTGTGATGAATATGTTACCCACTTGCTTACTGAATACCCACATTGTGTTTATACCATTTTTTTTCCTTATACTTATCAATAACTCATAGTATGTTTGACATATGTTTTCCTTATAAGATCATCAAACTAGGCATCTATTTGTATCTTTCACATGTAGTGTACTTTACTTATTAATTTAAGTATACCCTTCTTTCCTTAGACACTTTATATACTTAAAATGGAATAAAATAACATGTAGATAAGTACGAAACAATAAGAAAAAAACAAGACATACTAGTAAAACATGCGATGGAAGCAAATTAGGATGGTCGTGTGATGTAAATTGACGATTACGGGTGCGCAACGTAATGGTGAATTTATAAGTACGCGGGAATCCTTGCAAGAATCCGTCATGTGGGTAATATCCAAAACACACGGAATAAATCAAACAGTCCACTTAGATTTATCTAGAGCAAAAGTCCATATTTAAATAACAATGGTATATAAAAAAAATATCCATCCTAAATTATAGTTGTACGAACTATTTTAGTTACGCATACACACACAATGACTTGTAATAGTCATATATTTTATAAGATATGTCGTTGAAGTCAACTTCCTCACACACTCCTGGTAAGAAACTTATAGCTTCTAATACCCCATCATCCTCACCCACTCACTCTACTTTTTGATCACCTAAACTTATAGAAAATTAATGTCCTATAAACCTTACAAATTACCAAATGCAATCTGAACCCTATTAGAGACTACGTATTCCGGTTAGTCAACTCGTGATAACCAAATTAAAACAACTAACATCAAGTATTAGTTTCTTTGAACGAAACCGAAGTGATCCGCCGTTAATAAAATTTCGGGACGAAATTTCTTTCAACAAGGGGATGATGTGACAACCCAAAGTTTTCTTTTCTATTCTTCATTGTAACCCCAAATGGTTACAAATCTTACCCAATTTTCGGGAAGAAATTTCTTTCAACAAGGGGATGATGTGACAACCCAAAGTTTTCTTTTCTATTCTTCATTGTAACCCCAAATGGTTACAAATCTTACCCAATTTTCAGGACGAAAATTCTTTCAACAAGGGGATGATGTGACACCCGACAATTTCAAGTTAACGTCTTTAACCCAACTTAACCAAGTTTCATTAGTCTTTTTCAACTTGAAATCCTATCTATTACATTTCCATAGTAATTAATTAAAAGTATTAATTAAACAAAATAACTAAATGAATATGTATTATAAAAATGGTAATTCGAACAATTATTGGATCACACAACGAGCAGCGTTTAAACATTGATAATTTGGGAAATTACTAATCCGCATGACTCGAAAACATACCGAAGAATAAACATGATAATTTCATAAAATAAATACATCGTAAAAAGTATGAGGTTCGAATTGTAATTAGTTAAAAGTTGTTTTATAATTACTTTGAAAACAAGATTTAAGTTTTAATTAGTGTAGGGACTAGAATGCAAATTTGGAAACTATTTAATAAAACCAACCCCCAAACCCGTAAACCCTATCCCGTCACCCTTCCCCCCCTTTGAATCCGATCACCACTAATTCCGGCAACCACCTCCGCCACTTCCGTCAACCATTGCCGATCGCCACCTCAGTCATCAACCACCACCGCCAAAAACCATCGCAATCAACTTTTCAGTCACCGGAAACCACCCGCACCGCTTTCGGCAGCAACCTTTGTCTCATACCGTAGTCGCCACCACCGTGTCTGGATGTAGTTCGTACGCCAGCAAAGCATTCTCCCTCACCTCTCGTAATCATTTGGTACGTATTCATTATTTATCGACTCATGTTTTGATACGTTACGATGCGGTTTCGGTTTCGTTCGGTTTGTGGTTTGATGTCAATTGGATTCAGTTTATATGTATATGTGTATATATAACAGGGACTTAGTGTTCGATGTGTATGTGTGTATATATATATACATATATAGAAATAGCTAGATAGGTTGAAGATGATTATGATGATATGTTGTACATGTCTGCGTATGTAGGTGTTTATATACAATAATGTAGTATGGTTGGGTATGCATGCTTTTAGTATAATATATAGTTATATATTTGATGTGCATAAGTTAAGATATAGAGGATGATATAGTAATAATGCGGTGATATATGGTAATGATAGGTTTGATCATATAATGCATGAGTGATATACATAGGTGTATGTATGTGACGATATGTGGGTGTGTATTATATAGGTTCAATATCTAAGTCAATGGAAAAAAAAAATATTTATGAACTAAATATACATATGCAATCGATGGTATAGGTAAGCATGAGAATTAAAATTTTATATGTACATGACATGTAGCTTGATATACATGTTAGGTTAAAAGAAACAAGAGACAAAATGCATGCATGCCAAATAGAATTAGTGAATGTATGTCCGTGGTGTAGTTATAGTAGTTGCGTGATGTATATGTGTATACATGAAACAAATTAATTGTGTGATACATCAACCGTAATTAATATGTTCCATACAGACATATTAGTGATATTATATGAATGTAGTTTATTACAATAAATCAATACATGCAAACAAATTATTTTATACATGTTGTTTATACTAAATTATTAAGTTTTGAGTGGAGCAAGAACATAACTGAGATGGCATATTATTAAATCCATGTATTATTTTCAAAAACTATCTTAACATACTTGTTATGATTCTTAAATTCCAAAACTTAATTATATCATATTTTTATAATTATAGAATCATAAGTACATGATGTGTGAAAGTATGTATATGGTTGTGTGGTTAGCTAGTTGAGTAAAAGTGTGGTGTTTGACAAAATGGATTATCATAATAATAGTCTAAACCTTTTAGTCGGAGTCATGTGTCAAAACGTCTTTCACGACTTGATATGTTATATTCAGGAAATTGAATATGAAACCGAAACTTAAAACGCGAAACCGAACGTGAACTCTATTAGAGTGATTTATCTAATTAGAAGAACTCATACAGGTCGATGGTTGGATTTGGAAATTATAGTATTTGCAAATTATATTGTAGCTGCGCAAATCTAAGGTGAGTTTCACGGCCCCTTTTACTATTTTTCTGTTGGGGGAGAAAGCATGCACTGAACTAAATTTGATAACTGTGTTTACTTTATATCTCTCTTGATTATTAAGCGTAAATCATAACAAGTTGTTAAAGTCCTCACTAAATCTTCGAGCCATTAATATACGGGGTATAGCGAGGAAGTTCGGGTAGTACTACTGGGTTTGACAAACCCCACCCTAGGCTGGGAGCCGGGCAGGTGTGAATTGTCCTATGTTGTTTGTCCATTGTTGTTGTTAGCAATGGTGTCGAGGCGCAAATAAATCTCAGTCAGCTCGGTAACGAAACGCTTAAATAATAAGAAACTGGGTTAGCTACCCAAAGATATAATTGTAATTTGCATTATCGGCTGTTGTTGATTTTTATGATTATCTAAACCTGTGAACTCACCAACCTAGTGTTGACACGATTTAGCATGTCTTTCTCAGGTACTGTGCACGGATTAGGAGCATGCTTTGGTTGAGTCGTAGTTGCATTTAAAACTATTTTTATATCTTATTTAATTATGGTTTTGGACGTGTGGTTTACGCATTGAATGTTCGATTTTTATTTATGCTTCCACATTGAAACATATTTTAAACTTAGTATTATAAATGTTGGTTTTTAAATTCATATAGAGGTAGTTCAATGTAACTAATGGCAATGAGATCCTGACATGTCACGCCCCGAACGGTAGAACTCCGTTAGTGGAAATTAGGGGTGTGACAGTTGGAATCTTTAAAACTTCTAACAACACCGTACGAAATTATAGAACTCATTTAAACATCATACGAAAACTTAGAATATCTTACGACTCTGTATGTCACATTAGTACCTTGAAAAGCATGTTTGTAAAAAGTACGAAACCTCACAAATCCTGACAACACATTATAATACCATACGTAAAATAAAAATACTCCATAATAAACCTAATGAATTCATCCGAGTCCTTTGAACATCGTACGAAAACTTAGGACATCTTACGGCTCTGTATGCACATTAGCACCTTGTTAGGGCTCGTTTCTAGTTAAAGATTTACTTTGTACTTTGTTTATACATTTTGTATAGTTTAGGGTTAATTTTGTATTTTCCCTAAATGTGTTGATGCATAAAGCATGTTGTGAGAGAATGTTAGAGATAGAGTCTAGATCACAATTACACGCTAGAGAGAGAATTAGTGTGTGTGTTCTTACATTCTCCTGCACATTTGTACTACAACTTTTATGCTTTGATCATCAATACAAAGAGAATTATTAGTTATGAATTGTGTTGCTGGTTGAATTGTGTTTGTGTAGTTAGATTTTTCTGATTTGCAGCAATATCGATCCAATTGAACCTATCATTTGGTATCAGAGCTGTTGGTATTGTGTGTGTTTTTTAGTTGTGATTCATCATCGTAATCACTTCTAATTCACAACAATTGTGCAAATTCCATCAGATTATCATCAGATCTGAGGAATTAGGAAGGAAGAGAAGTTTACTGTTCGATAAAAATTTTGCTCAAATTCATCAAAATTTGATCATGTTTTGGATTGATTGAGATTGAAGATTGATAATCGGTATATTTCACTGATTGGGTGTGATTTTTGAAGTAATTGGACAAGTTTTTTGTTAAACCCAGAAAAATTCTTTTGACGAAGATGATGAACAGGATGAACAGGTTGAAGATTAACTAGCCGGGTGATAAAATTTTTGGACTTAGATTTGTGAACAATTAGGTCCTGTGCAGCCGTGTGAAGGCAATTTTGTCTAGACGGGTAAAGAATTTGCAAGAAAAAGGTTGTACTGTTTAGCCGGATCAAGAACTATTGTGCCTGATGATAAACTGTTCAGCCGGGTGAGAGACATTTCAGCCGGGTGATTCATTTACTGTTTAGCCGGGTAACAACTATTCTGCCGTGTGATCAACTACTGTTCAGCCGGGTCACTATATTTCAGCCGTGTCAACTCAGCCGGGTGATGTATTTGACAACTGTTCAGCCGGGTAAACCTTTTTGCCGTGTCAAGTTCCAAGTCGGGTCAAGTTGTCTGCCATGTCAAGTGTTACTATTCAGCCGTGTAACTGTTCAATCTACTTGCCGGGTGAAGATTGCAAGTGTTGAATATTGACAACTGTTGAGCCGTGTCACGTGTGAAGAACATTCTCAGCCGGGTGAAGAAGAAAAGTCACTGTTCAGCCGGATGAAGAAGAAATTTTCACTGTTCAGACGTGTGACTCATTTTTAGTTGTTTCAAACCTTGTTATCTTATCTTGTCATTATTTACCTGCTTTTAGTTTAAATTTTAATTGTTTTTCTTTTCAAAAATCATCAAAAACACAAAAATATTTTCTTTAAAAAAATTGTTAAAATGGCACCTAACGATGATTCTGATAACCGTGTTCCTAGATTGGTTAATCGTGCAGATTTCAAGAACTGAACAATCAGATTGAAGCATCATCTATGCTCTATTGACAATGATCTTTGGAAGTCAATTGATAAAGGTCCTCACATTCCTACTCAGACTGCTCCTGATAGTGCAAGCACCTACACCAAATACTGTACTGAACCCTATCCAGAAGATAATCTATCAGCTGAAGACTTACGAAAGGTCAAGAATGATAGTAAGGCTTATTCTTTGATGTGCAAAGGTATGCCACTTCAAGTGTTGTCGAGATTGGATGCTTATCAAACTGGCTACACATTGTTAAAAGCATTGAAATCAATCTGTGAAGGAGGATAACAGTTGAGAAGTCTCAAGAAGTAGAAATTAAAGAGACAATTGGAGTTATTTGAACATATTGCTGGAGAATCTGTGCACCAGATGATGAATAGATTTGTTCATCTGACTACTGAAATGACAAATGTTGGTGCAAAGACAGATCTTCAAGATTTGAATGACAGATTGTTGTGTGCTCTTCCATCTTCATGGAAACAGACTGTGACTTTACTGAAGCATACTGAAAAGTTTCCAATGGACTTAGATCTGCTCATTGCAAAGATAGAAGAAGTTGAGATTGATGAAAGTTCGAGAAATACTGACAGATCTGGATCACATGCTCAGTACAAGTTTGTTGTGAATCCTGCTAACACAGTGGAGAATGCCTTTCTTGCACAAGATAATGCTAAAATTGATGATGAGGGTGATTTATTTGTTGGTGCAAGCTTTTATACTGATTCGTCATACATTCCAAACTCACCAACTTATTCTCAACCTCAATCTCCACCAAAATCAATCAGAAAATCAATTCAGAATGTGAAAAATCAATCAGAAAATCAAAGTTCTACTGTTCAAGCAAAAGTAAAAGATGTGATGAACATCTTGTTACAAGATGATGAAACAAAGAATGCGTTTACTGCTTTCATGGCAAGCTTTCAAGCATATCAAGGAAGTCATCGGACTCAAATGGACGTTGTACTTCAAGATTTATTTGAAATGGATCCTGATGACGTTGAGGAAATGGATCTAAATTGGCAAATGGTGATGGTTGCATATCGAACTAAGAAACATGCATATGTGAATCGAAGCTACAAGCCACATGCAAACAAGACAGTTGGTTTTGACAAATCAAAGGCCAGATGTTTCAATTGTAACTGCTATAGTCATTTTTCTAGGGAATGCAAGGTTCCTAAGAATCAGAACTACAATGATCAAGCTGGTTCAAGTGGACAGAATCAAGGTCAAGGTCAAAGCTCGCAACAGTCTTCAAGCTATCAAAACAGGAATCAACGTTTCATGCAGAAACCATATCAAAGTCTTCCAATGCCAGAACTGAAAGATGAAGGCAAGAAGCCAGAAGATCAGAACAAAGCACTGGTGGTTAGTGTAAAGGATGGATATGACTGGAGTGCTTATGCGGAACTGTTTACATCTGATCTCACTTCAAGTTTGGCATTAGTATGTGAAATTGAGGAAGATTGGTCTGAAGAAGGGGATGGTAAAGTGACTGATACTGTTAGTGAAGATTCTTAGGAATATGACTGGAGTGCAAACGCAGATCCTGTTGAAGAATCTGAACCAGAAGTTGCGCTTATGGCTACATCCAATGAGTCTTCATCATCTGCTGAACAACCTAAGGTTAGTTACTGAATTACCCCCTAATTATGTTCCTTTGCCTGATGATGTTAAAGGTAGGTTATGTTCTGAACAATGCATTAAACAAGTGGAACATTATCGAACTCATTCTTTTAAAATTGGTGACAAATTAAGCAAACATGAAAAAATTCATGAACAACTTAAAATTGATCACAAAATTGCTGATGAGAAGATATTGTCACTTAAAGAATCATGGAACAAACCCTTGAAAGAATTGGAACTTGTGACCAAACAACTTGAAGAAATAACAAAGAATTTCGAACAAGAAAAGGTTGCTCATGCAGTCACACAAGTTGAATTAACAAAGGTAAAAAGTTGTAAAACAATGGTGAAACAACTTGTGAGTGAAAGAGGTAACAAAAACAAAACAGGGTTGGGTTTTACTCATGAATCAATGCCTAAATCAATCACACAAACTTTACCTGAAAACTTCAATGAATTTGATCATTCACCTGAAAATGAACGAAAATTCAAAGAAGTTCAAAGATGACGCTATGACAGTTGAAGCTGATGATGAAGCTAGCAACAAATCTGATCCTATTCTGATTCAACTTGTTGAATATCCGGAACTGAATCCCAAACCAGTAGAAAAGTTGAAGGATGAAGCTGAATTTTCAGGATACAATGATCCTGAATACATCAAGTGGAAGAATGAACAGAAGGCGAAAGTTGCTGATCAACTGATCAAGAAGAAAGAAGTGAAACAGGCTGAAGTTTCAAATGGAAAGGTGCAGAAATCGAAATTAACAGTCAATCCATCCGAAACAAAACAGTCAAAAGGTAAAAGTGTCATAACAGCAAATGACAACACCAAAGCTCGAACTGTTAAAACTGACAATGTCAAACCTGTCAAGAAGAAAGTGTCAAAAGTCAAAACAATCAAGTTTGTATCTGCAGGAACGTTTGATATGAACTCATCTCATGGTAACCAACTAAATTCTAAGATCAAATCTAACTCTGGTCTGAAAACAGGTTCAGGTCCTAAGACTTCCGCTGTCAATGATAAAAGATTTGAATCAAAGAAGGTCACTAAGCAAGATGTTTCAAAATCGAACCAAGTTTCCAATCAATCAAAACTTGATAACAGGCAATCAAAATCACAAACAAAATCTCCACAAAAGAATCAAGTTAATCTAAAACCGAACAAAACAGATAATGAATCACGAGTGGGTTCAACATCAAAAGTTAACAATCGGCTCTTTAGGATTAGCAAGAAACATTGTGAGATTTGTGATCGTTATAATCATGTCACTGCTGAATGTTTCTTTAACAGGTACTGCAGTTACTATGACAAAAGAAATCATTCTTCAGAGGAATGTTTTTATAAAAAATTTTGTGATATTTGTGAAAGGAGAAATCATGACACAAAAGATTGTTTCTTTCGGAAAAACTCATCAAGAGAAATGACTCCGTTTTCAAATTTTCAAAGAAATCAATCTTTTGGTTTTAAAAAATTTAACCAAAGTCATTCTCCTGATGTGAGAACATTCAAACGAAACAGTTCTGGTTTTAATGAATTTTCATCAAGAAATGTGCAGGTTAATAGTTTTAAGCCAAGAGCTTTGATGGTGAGAAATCAGAAATTTGAAAATAACCTTGATCCTAAGTTAGAGGAAAGGTTCATTGCTTTAAGAAGAAAGCAAGCAAATCAAGCCATTGGGCGAAACAGTTTTCAACCAAATCTCTCGAATGAAACAAATTTTCAAAATCTTCATTATCAATAAGTTACTGTTACAGATAGATTCGGAAAACCCAAGACCATGTGGGCCTGGGTTGACCAAACTAACTAGGTAATTGTTGAAATGCAGGTACGCCCTCGAAGACCTATCAACTCATGGTTTGTTGATAGTGGGTGTAGCCGGCATATGACAGGCAACCATGCCTTGCTTCAAGATTTTAAGCTAAAGAATGGTACACATGTTGCATTTGGAGGAGATGCTGGTGGTAAAATTACTGGAGAAGGAACCGTGTCAAATGGAGTCATTAGCTTAGATAAAGTCAACTACTGTGCACAGTTGAACTTTAATTTGCTAAGTGTATCTCAAATTTGTGACAAATCCTATTCAACATTGTTTGATGATACTCTTTGTTACATTCTCAAACCAGGTTTCAAGATTGACAATGAGTGGGTGGTGGTTAAAGCTCCAAGAGATCGTGATGTATACAAGCTTGATATGTCACAGATTGATGCTGAAACCGAAACCACATGTCTCATTACGCATGCTTCAAATGATGAGAGTCAGCTTTGGCATAGACGGCTGGGTCATTCAAACTTCAGAAACATGAACCGACTGGTGACTGGAAATCACGCTGTGGGAATTCCGTCAAAGAAATTCTCAACAACTGATCTCTGTCGAGCATGTTTGAAAGGAAAACATCACAGAATGTCTTTTACGTCCAAGCCAGAAAATTCTATTTCAAAACCCTTACAAATGCTACACATGGATCTATTCGGACCAACAAATGTTCAAAGCATCGGAAAGAAGTCTTATTGTTTTGTCATCATTGATGATTTTACTAGATTTTCTTGGGTTTATTTCTTGCATGTTAAATCTGAAACTGCTGAGTTGTTAAAAGAATTTATTATCAAAGTTGAAAATCAGTTGGATTGTAAAGTAAAAATCTTGAGAAGTGATAATGGAACCGAGTTTAAAAACTCTAATGTTGATTTGTTTTGTGCAGAAAAAGGAATTGCGCGACAATTTAGTGCTCTAAGAACTCCACAACAGAATGGATTTGCAAAACGGAAAAATCGGACACTGATTGAAGCAGCAAGATCCATGCTCGCAGATGCCAAAATCCCTACCACATTCTGGGTTGAAGCTATTGCTATTGCTTGCTTTGTACAAAACAGGACATTATTGGTTCAGGATAAACATAAAACGTCTTATGAGTTACTTTTTGGAAGAAAACCGAATATTTCATACTTGAAAGCATTTGGTTGTCCTGTATCGATTCTATATTTGAATGATCATCTCGGAAAATTTGATTCAAAATCTGACGATGGATTTTTTCTTGGTTACTCTTCTGTTTCAAAAGCTTATCGGGTTTTTAATAGCAAAACAAACACTGTTATTGAAACTATTAATGTAATGTTTTTAGAAAACTCATTTCCGTTAGTGGCTCATGGTCTCGAATGGTTGTTTGATTTACATTTGTTATCAAAATCTTTCAATTCTAACTTATTTGATTTTTCAGGAAAATCGAGAAAAGAATCAGGAGACTTGGGATGTTTCAGTGATGATTCGGATAATGACGATGATGGCAATCTCAATTCTGAGTATCCGTTCATGTCATTTCATAATCCTGATAATGGCGTATCCAATCAAGCTCCGGGACCATCTGGTTCTCAAGAAGATCAAGAATCAAACATTCTTGGTGATGATGTGAATCCGCAAAGTTCTCCTAATGATGGTGGATCCGTTCAAAATCAACCATCATCAGATCCGAATGTTGAAGTTATTCCAGAATCATTTGACTACTTCATCAATTCACCAGAACAAGTTCCTAATTTCACTCCGCATGTGTCTACAATTCTGCAAGATTTACCGAATCTGAATCAGTCTAATTTGGAGACGCAAGTTCAAGGAGATTCAATTCCAACTCATCGAGTTCACCGGAATCATCCTCTCTCTCAAATTATTGGGCCTTTGAATCAGAGAACTATGAGAAGTCAGACTGAACATGCAAACGTTTGTCTTTATTCATGTTTTCTTTCTTAAGTGGTACCGAAGAACATTTCAGAAGAGTTACAAGATAACAGTTGGATTGAAGCCATGCAAGAGGAGTTACTTCAATTTCGCAAACAAGAGGTTTGGAAATTAGTGGACTTACCTGAAGGAGAAAATGCGATTGGTACAAGATGGTTGTACAAGAACAAGCCAGATGAACGTGGCATTGTGGTCAGAAATAAAGCCAGACTTATTGCACAAGGTTACACTCAAGAAGAAGGTATTGACTATGAAGAAGTGTTTGCTCCGGTCGCTTGACTTGAAGCTATTCGCGTTTTTCTAGCGTATGCCTCTTTCATGAAGTTCAAAGTGTTTCAAATGGACGTTATAGGCGCTTTTCTGTATGGACCAATTACCGATGATGTGTACGTCAGGCAACCTCCAGGTTTTGAAGATCCTGAGTATCCACATCGTGTATACAAATTGAGCAAAGCGTTGTATGGTCTACATCAAGCTCTAAGGATTTGGTACGAGACGTTATCTAAACATTTACTGGAACATGGTTTTACAAGAGGTCAGATTGATCCAACTTTATTTATGAAGCGGGAAAATGAAGATCTTTTATGTGTTAAAGTGTATGTGGATGATATCATCTTTGGATCAACAAGTCCGTCCATGTGCAAAGAGTTTGAAGAAATTATGAGATCAAGATTTCAGATGAGTTCGATGGGGGAGATTAATTTCTTTCTCGGATTGCAAGTAAAACAGTCAGCAGACGGAATTTTTATCAACCAATCAAAGTTTGTTGAAAAGTTGCTGAAAAAGTTCAAGATGCAAGATTGTCAGACTATTCGAACGCCATCTTGTGTGAATTGCAAGATACAGCCGGATCCAAAAGGCAAATCCGTTGATCAAACACTTTACAGATCGATGATTGGTTCACTGATGTATCTTACTGCATCAAGGCCAGACATTATGTTTGCTGTATGTGTGTGTGCAAGATATCAGTCTGATCCAAAAGAGTCGCACCTGGTTGCTGTTAAACGTATTTTCAGATACCTTAAAGGAAAACCGAATCTCAGGTTATGGTATCCTTATGAAGGCAATTTTGAATTATATAGTTATTCTGATAGTGACTTTGGTGTGTGTGCTCTTGACAGGAAATCGACTACGGGTGGATGTGAATTTATGGGTTCTAGACTTGTTTCTTGGCAATGCAAAAAGCAGACCAACGTTTCTGTATCCACAGCTGAAGCAAAGTATATCGCTGCATCTGCAGGATGTTCTAAAGTTTTGTGGCTACAAAACCAATTGCTTGACTACGGGTTTAACTTTCTCAAAACTCCTATTTACATAGACAATACTGCTGCTATGTTCATTACTGCTAATCCTGTTCAACACTCAAAAACCAAACATATCGAAATTCGATATCACTTTCTCAGAGACAACTCTGAAAAAGGTTTAATAATTTTGATTAAAGTTCATACCGACAAACAACTGCAGATCTTTTCACAAAATCTTTCTTGTTAGGGCGGTTTGAATTCTTAATTCAATCCATAGGGTTAATCAACCATGATTAATTCTAATTTTTGAAAAAAGCAAACAAAAATCAGAAAATATAAAAGTCAAAAATATAATAAGTCTATGTCAAATATTGATTCCTTTGTCTTTTATTTTACTGTTTTGCATTGTGTGTGTGTGCATGAAAAAGAAAAGCAAACAAAAAGAATATAAAAGCAAAAAGAAAAGAAAATATCATGTCATAAGAATCTATATTGCAAAAAGTGAGAAATGATAGTTACACTAGACATTATTTGTTTCATCATTTTATATAATAAAGACTGATGAATGTTAATTGATGTGCGAGACAGCTTAGGCAATTAGACTGAAAAAGTAAGTTCATTGTTGACAAATCTAAAACTCAATGATCTTTGTGTTAAGTTCCTTTGTTATACATGTCTAGATATATATCTTTTGATGCATTGCTTGTGATGATAATTGTTCATGATCGGGTAACGATGCAGTCTATTCAGTGTGATGAACCGCATCGTGAGCTTCTTTGTTGTGGTACCCACAGACCTGAAGTCTCACACGAAGTCTCTTTTGAGCTTCAAGGTGCAGCAAAAGATTCCCAAAGTTGGAACAAAAAGAGTCCGAAATGTGGACCATCACCAAACAAAAATTCCAAAAAGGAATTCAGAAGATTCCCAAGGGGAACGATAGGAAATTAAAATTCCAAAATGGAATTCAAAAGAAGTCCCAAAGTGGACCAAATCCGAATAGAACCCAGATTCCACACTGTTTATGATTGTAAGTGACCAGGTTTTTGTGCAATATGCATTCAGGTAGTGGTTGATAAGGAAATATGTTGACATATGTATACATGTGGGTCACATAAGTCATTTTAATCGAACCTTAATCTCATCATGATACTGAAAAAGTAAGTGTGTCAACTCGAGCTAATTGGTATGTTTTCATATCATCACTCAATCAAACATAAGTCAAATGTCTATTCAAAACTTGCAAAACATGTTCAGATAATGTGTGGTATGATCTCACTGCGATATTTTGATTCATTGCATTGCATATGTCTTTATTTTAATGTGTGTGCTTTGTGTGTGCAGGCATATGGACTCTTTATTGACACATCGACATCCTTTTTAAACTTAAAAATTTCAAGAAATTTCAAGTTTAGGGGGAGAAGAAAAATATTTACAAAAATTCAAAAAAATATTTTTGAATAAGTGTGTTTTGAATGAACAAGATTATGTGGTATGAAAAGCAAATGTATTGGATGTGTTAAATGTGTTAAAAACAAACCCAAGGTCTTGTAATGTGTTTTTAAGAAATTGCTTCGGGATATAGAAATATTGGTTGTGCAAAAACATTTTTGTGAGAAAAATCAAAGAAAAAAAAAAGAAGAGGATTTTATGAGAATTAAATTTGTTGTCTAGTTAATATTTTTGATTATATTAATGTGACAAACGCTAATAAGGATGTCATGTCTAATTAATATGTCGAGAATGTTTGCAGGTGCAATAAATGCAGTTGAAAAAGTCAACATAGAAAAGTGAAAAATCGTTTAGGTGTTTCAGCCGGATGAAGGCATCAGCCGGGTGAAGATATCAGAAGTTACTGTCTAGCCGGGTGATGAAGTTGCTATTCAGCCGGGTAAGAGTTTTTATTGATATCAGCCGGGTGATTGGAAGAGAAGATAGCCGGGTGAAGATATTATGACTACTATGTTGCCGGGTAATGAAGTGATAAGTTACCAGCCGGGTAATGAACAAGTCACAATTTTTCCGGGTAAAGAAGTCATGTTGATATCTGCCGGGTGAAGAAGTGTTGACACTGTACAGCCGGGTAATAGAATGAAGATTCTATATAGCCGTGTAAGTGAAGAACACTGTGCAGCCGGGTATGTATGTCAACTGTGTAGCCGGGTAATGAAGAAAAATTGTCATTACACAGCCGGGTAAGGAAGAGTATCACTATACAGCCGAGTAATGAACAAGAGTTATTGTGCAAGTTGGGTGATGTTTAGAAGACTACTATGCAGCCGGGTGATGGGTAAAACCAAAACAGGTGTAGTTGTTCCTAACTCTGACCCATCTCTACAGTGCTTTACCCGTCTCTACCGTGATTGACCCGTCCCAATGTTGTGACCCGTCCCATGATTGTAACCTGTTCCAACAGTACCTGACGCGGCTCAACAGTACATGACCCGTCCAGGCTTTTTGGGCCAAATTGTTTACCCGTCCTAAATTGTTGACCCGTCTCAATAAGTTTGACCTAATTTTACAAGCATATAAATACCCGCCTTTTCACCAACACTTATCATTTTTCACAATCGTTTTTCAAGCAAATTCCCTGTACTTAACTCATACTTATCATATTCAATCGATCGTTCTGTAACAAGTTGTATTGATTGAATAAGGTAGATTTTACATGATTCGTCTTGATTAAACATACTGATTGACTGTAAAAACGAAATGTGAGATGAACAGTAATTGGACCATTGAATCGACACTTTTGATTTTGTATGTTAAAACTTAAATCGAGTGTTGTGATAGGTGTAATAACTTTCGATCATCTTTTTTTCTGTCAATAACTTGCATCAAATCGGTTAAAAACAACTGAATCAAAAGAAAATTTTCAAAACTCTGTCAAACCGCCATTGATGAACATTCGAAATATTAATGTGCTTGATAATGAATGAAAAATCAACTGTTTTTATGTGACAAATTGATGCTAAAACTGAACTAAACATGTTATTCAACTCTAGTGCAAATGTCAGATTTGTGTTTAAGTGTTTAAACTGTTAAGTGTATAATTTACATGATTAATGTTACACAAAAGTTTTTGTTAAGCAAAATGATGATTATCAGTTTGTTAGATTAACTTAGGTGTTAACTTGTTATGTGATTTTCTACATTGTGACATTATGTTTAAATTTCTTATACAAATTTCTGTTATATGTGAATGAAAAGTCTAACACATGTGTCTTGTTTTTGTCAAAACAGATGGAGTATCTTAAATTCGAGCGTAATCACAATCTTGTTGCATGTTTGGATGAATCTTTACCATAAACAGAGGGGTATAGAGATATGATCAGGTTTCTCAGAAGAATGAAGTATGCTTATGCAATGTGTGCTAAGCCAGTTGTATATGCAAGGCTTATCAAAAGCTTCTGGAGGACTGCTGAGGTTGTGACTGATGAAGCTGGAGTTTCTGTTGTCAGAGGAAACATTACCAGACAGTTACAGCTAATTGTGTCTGAAGAGTCCATCCGGACTGCTTTGAGGATTGATGATGAAGAGATTGGTACTTTAGATGAGCTAACTACTGTTGAATGCCAGGCTTGTTTCATTAATATGGGTCATCCTCCCATATTTCCCAAGCAGCAGTTTGTTAGAGCTCGATTGGGGAAGAAATGGAAGTTGCTATGTTATGTGATACAACAATGCATGTCCAGAAGAAGTGTTGGGTTTGATAACTTTCCTTCTGACATCGCATCCCCTATCGTTGCTATTGCTGAGAACAAACCTTTCAACATGTCGAAGTGGATAATGAAGGGCTTTGTGTTCAATCTTGTGAAAGGGAAGAGGTTCAAGTTTCTTATGTATCCGAGATTCTTGCAACTTATGATCAATATAGCTTATCCTATCATTCGAGAAGAAGGGTTTGAAGGAGGGATTTTATATACTGAGGACATGAATGCTCTATCTTATCGGAAGATGAGTATTGGGAATGTTGTAGATGTTGAGGTGTTTGCTTATATGAGAGACATAGCGAACAATGATGAAGATATCGAAGTGGTATATCATCATATATCACATGGTGAGATTGTAGATCTGTTGGATCTAGTTGATGAGGTGCCTGATAATTTATTGGATGATGATGAGTTTCGTGCTCGTTATCCTGAAGATGATGATGAGAATGAATCTGATAATGGTGATGATGATAGTAGCAATGATGGTGATGATGAAAATGATGGTAGTGTTGAAGAAGAAAGTGCTGAATCAGTTCCTGAGGAGGCAGAGATTGTTGGAGTTGATAAACCGTTGTGATTGAAAATATTGAAGTTGAGACTGAAAATGTTGAAGTAAATGAACCTGTTGAGGTTGAAAAAGCAGTAGAAGAGGTTAGTGTTGATGCTGGTAGGGATATCACAGTATAGTATGTCAGATCACGAAGATCCAAAACTGTGGTTGATCCTATTGTTGTGGAGGAACCAAGTGTATGTGAAGATGTTAGTGTACCTGAAATGATAGATATAGTTCAAATCGCTCAAGAAGTTGTAGCTGAAGTGGAGATTGTGGCACAGACAGTCGATGATACTGATGCTGGAGATTGTGTTCCTGAACCAGTTGATACTGCACATCTTCCAAAGCAGCTGAAAACATTGATCAACCTAAGGAGTCTTCACCTAAAGTTGATTCAAGTGTTAATCTGAATGAAGAAGAAGGTAAAGTTTTTCACTTGGAAAGGATGGTAGCCAAACTCTTAGATGCTAATGAGTTATTAAAAGCATCTAATGAAAGGAAGAAAAAGAGATTGGAGGAGTTTTGGGCTATTCATCAAAAGAATCTGGAAACTTTCAAAGAACTAGATGCTGATCATGAAAAGTTGAAGGCTGATTATGAAGAGTTGCAAGCAGAGTGCAACACTTTACGTGCTGAGAATGAAGTGTTAGAAAAATGGATGAAAGAAGAGGAGCCAGCCAGATCAGAATCAGACAAAGATTTTATTGTTGATGAGGACGTTGGAGTGTCTGAGACTCCTAGGGACGCCACAGTCTATCAAACTAGATCACAACGATCTAAGACTGTGACAGAACCAATTTTAGAATCTGTCCCTATTCCCGATGAAGCTGCTGATCCTGTCAATCTAGACAAAGCTGAGGGAAAACGTAAATTGAATGTTGTGCCTGAGATTATTGGAGAAGAGGTAAGTACGAAGAAAGCTAGAACTGAAGAAACAGTTCAGATTGAGCCGATTCAATCTGAGTCTGTATTGGCAGCTGAAGTGCCTAAGATGGTTAAAGTAGCTGAGAGTGTGAAGGACAGTTCTATAGTTGAAACAGTTCAGTTTGAGCCGATTCAAACTAATACTGCACATACAATTGAGGCACTTGATGATTTAGATGATATTGATTTTACTGATTCTGAACCAGAGGCTAATCCTGACAATGAGAAACCTGTTGATCTTGATGAGCGATTTGCATATTTGGAGAAGTTGAAGTATAATCCTGTCTATTTGAATGGAGTAACTGTCAGTCAAATAAACGAGGAATATGAGAAGTGTATGAATGCTCAAGACAAGGTGACGGCTGATGAAAAAGAGTTTGTGGTAGAAATGGGTGAGTGGACGCCTCTGCAAGAAAGCTTAAATATTGATGATCTTCTTCCTGAAGAACTGTATCATCAAGATCCATAGAAGATGTCAACCAGAAGTATGCGTGAATGGCTTAGTTCGAGGAACTATCCATACAAAACGTTGAAGAGGCTGAAACGGGAATCTCTGAAAAAGATTGTGGTGAGCTTTATGAAGACTGAGAAAATGCATAATCGCATGTTTTTCTTGGATTACAATAATCCACAGTACTATGAGCTGACCAAATGATATAGAGTGCTGGAACCTAAGGAGATACATGTGATGGCATTGCCAGTGGATGCACATAAGAAAAGAAAGGAGCTTATAGACATGTTTCCTAGCGAGATGAAATCTTATAACATTCCAATGGACGTACGAGAATCTTGGCACAAGTCTGCCACAGCAGGTGATATTGTCAGATCACTGCTGAGTAAGGGTCAGTCAGTTGCTGAATTACTGGATTCAATGATCGTGCCGGAAAAGTCCAAAAAGGTGAAGATTATCGCTTGGAAATACGATGAGGTTTTTGATGCATTTCTGATTAAGAGGGTAAATGGGCTGTGCGATGTATATCATTATTTTTCAAGAATTTTCAAGCTGGAAGTTCAAGATTTGAAAGAACTGCACAAATTGAGATTGATTAATCACACGCATGCTGAGCGTGGTGATAAATGTGCGATGTTGCTGGATGCCGGGATGAGCCGTTTACCAAAGTTTCTAGAATTTCGAGGACAACAAGAAGATAGTGAATATCTGAAGACGAAGAAGAGAAAAGAAAAAAAGCTGATATTGCGAGACATGTACTTGGAAGAATTTTCGGACGAATATTTTGACAAAGTCACAGATCCGGGGTTGAAGGTGATTGATGGTTCTCAAGCTACAAAGCCCATACTGAAGTGTTTTTACAATCAGGAGACCTATGAGTTGAAACTTGTACGTAATTTGGATGATTGGGATCAAGACATGATCACACTGTTTAGTACGTTTGAGCTCAAACTACTACATCCATCTTACATTGATTATCTTCGAAACTACAAGATGGAAAAGTTGAAAGATCCTGTAGCTGAAGAAGATAGAAGATTATTTGTTATTATGATTGAGGTGATTGGGGCTCCTACTAAGAAAATCCGATTAAGGAAGGCATTGCTTAATGCTAACCTTGTGAAGATTGATATGCCTGAGATCGACTACATGAGAGTGACGTCAAAGGGTACCTTAGAAGTTAAAGTCAAAGGACGGAAGAAACCGTACGAGTTTTATGCTAACATTGATTTTGCAGGTATTTCTTTAGACACTCTCAGACGTATGAAGGACTGTGATATTGTGACAAATGAATCAAAGCCGAGACAAGCCAAAGTTGGTGAGAGATTGATGCTGAAAAGCCAAAGTTGAAAACTAAAGATTTTTGAAGTCCAAAGATAAATCTTAGGGGGAGTACTGTTAGGGCTCGTTTCTAGTTAAAGATTTACTTTGTACTTTGTTTATACTTTTTTGTATAGTTTAGGGTTAATTTTTTATTTTCCCTAAATGTGTTAATGCATAAAGCATGTTGTGAGAGAATGTTAGTGAGAGAGTCTAGATCACAATTACACGCTAGAGAGAGAATTAGTGTGTGTGTTCTTAAATTCGCCTGCACATTTGTACTACAACTTTTATGCTTTGATCATCAATACAAAGAGAATTATTAGTAATGAATTGTGTTGCTGATTGAATTGTTTTTGTGTACTTAGATTGTTCTGATTTGCAGCAATATCGATCCAATTGAACCTATCACACCTTGAAAAACACGTTAGTATAATATAGGACACCTTACAACTCCTAACAACACCGAACAAAACCTTAAAACTCCATAATAAACCTAATGAATTTGTCAAAGTCCTTTTGAACATCGTACGACAACTCAGGACATGTTACGACTCAGTATGCGACATTAGCAACATGAAAAGCACGTTAGAATAATTAAGGACGCATTACAACTCCTAAGAACACCTTACATCACCGTACGAAAATTTAAAACTTCATAATACACCTAATTAATTAGTCCGAGTCCTTTGAACGTCCTACGCCAACTTAAGACATCTTACGACTCTTTATGCCATATTAGCACTTTGAAAAGCACGTTAGTATAATGTTGGACTCTTGACAACTCCTAACAACACGTTACAACACCGTACGAAATTATAAAACTCTAAAAAAAACTTAATGAATTCCTCCGAGTCATTTAAACATCGTACGAAAACTTAGAATATCTTACGACTCTGTATGTCACATTAGCACCTTGAAAAGCATGTTGGTAAAAAGTACGAAACCTCACAAATCCTAACAACACATTATAATACCGTACGTAAAATAAAAATACTCCATAATAAACCTAATGAATTCATCCGAGTCCTTTGAACATCGTACGACAACTTAGGACATCTTACGGCTCTGTATGCACATTAGCACCTTGAAAAGCACGTTTGTATAAAATAGGACACCTTACAAATCCTAACAACATCGAACAAAACCTTAAAACTCCATAATAAACCTAATGAATTTGTCAAAGTCCTTTGAACATCGTACGACAACTCAGGACATGTTACGACTCAGTATGCGACATTAGCAACATGAAAAACACATTAGAATAATTAAGGACGCATTACAACTCCTAAGAAAGTCTTACATCACCGTACGAAACTTTAAAACTCCATAATACACCTAATGAATTCGTCCGAGTCCTTTGAACGTCATACGCCAACTTAAGACATCTTACGACTCTTTATGCCATATTAGCACTTTGAAAAGCATGTTAGTATAATGTTGGAATCTTTAAAACTCCTAACAACACCATACGAAATTATAAAACTCCAAAAAAAACCTAATTAATTCCTCTGAGTCATTTAAACATCGTACGAAAACTTAGAATATCTTACGACTCTGTATGTCACATTAGCACCTTGAAAAGCATGTTGGTAAAAAGTACGAAACCTCACAAATCCTAAGAACACATTATAATACCGTACGTAAAATAAAAATACTCCATAATAAACCTAATGAATTCATCCGAGTCCTTTGAACATCGTACGAAAACTTAGGACATCTTACGGCTCTGTATGCACATTAGCACCTTGAAAAGCACATTTGTATAATATAGGACACCTTACAACTCCTAACAACATCGAACAAAACCTTAAAACTCCATAATAAACCTAATGAATTTGTCAAAGTCCTTTGAACATCGTACGACAACTCAAGACATGTTACGACTCAGTATGCGACATTAGCAACATGAAAAGCACGTTAGAATAATTAAGGACGCATTACAACTCCTAAGAACATCTTACATCTCCGTACGAAACTTTAAAACTCCATAATACACCTAATTAATTCGTCCGAGTCCTTTGAACGTCCTACGCCAACTTAATACATCCTACGACTCTTTATGCCATATTAGCACTTTGAAAAGCACGTTAGTATAATGTTGGACTCTTGACAACTCCTAACAACACGTTACAACACCGTACGAAATTATAAAACTCTAAAAAATTCTTAATGAATTCCTCCGAGTCATTTAAACATCGTACGAAAACTTAGAATATCTTACGACTCTGTATGTCACATTAGCACCTTGAAAAGCATGTTGGTAAAAAGTACAAAACCTCACAAATCCTAACAACACATTATAAGACCGTACGTAAAATAAAAATACTCCATAATAAACCTAATGAATTTATCCGAGTCCTTTGAACATCGTACGACAAATTAGGACATCTTACGGCTCTGTATGCACATTAGCACCTTGAAAAGCACGTTTGTATAATATAGGACACCTTACAACTCCTAACAACATCGAACAAAACCTTAAAACTCCATAATAAACCTAATGAATTTGTCAAAGTCCTTTGAACATGGTACGACAACTCAGGACATGTTACGACTCAGTATGCGACATTAGCAACATGAAAAGCACGTTAGAATAATTAAGGAAGCATTACAACTCCTAAGAACATCTTACATCACCGTACGAAACTTTAAAACTCCATAATACACCTAATGAATTCGTCCGAGTCCTTTGAATGTCATACGCCAACTTAAGACATCTTACGACTCTTTATGCCATATTAGCACTTTGAAAAGCATGTTAGTATAATGTTGGAATCTTTAAAACTCCTAACAAAACCATATGAAATTATAAAACTCCAAAAAAAACCTAATGAATTCCTCCGAGTCATTTAAACATTGTACGAAAACATAGAATATCTTACGACTCTGTATGTCACATTAGCACCTTGAAAAGCATGTTGGTAAAAAGTACGAAACCTCACAAATCCTAACAACACATTATAATACCGTACGTAAAATAAAAATACTCCATAATAAACCTAATGAATTCATCCGAGTCCTTTGAACATCGTACGACAACTTAGGACATCTTACGGCTCTGTAAGCACATTAGCACCTTGAAAAGCACGTTAGTATAATACAGGACACCTTACAACTCCTAACAACACCGAACAAAACCTTAAAACTCCATTATAAACCTAATGAATTTGTCAAAGTCCTTTGAACATCGTACGACAAGTCAGGACATGTTACGACTCAGTATGCGACATTAGCAACATGAAAAGCACGTTAGAATAATTAAGGACGCATTACAACTCCTAAGAACATCTTACATCACCGTACGAAACTTTAAAACTCCATAATACACCTAATTAATTCGTCCAAGTCCTTTTAACGTCCTACGCCAACTTAAGACATCTTACGACTCTTTACGCCATATTAGCACTTTGAAAAGCACGTTAGTATAATGTTGGACTCTTGACAACTCCTAACAACACGTTACAACACCGTACGAAATTATAAAACTCTAAAAAAAACTTAATGAATTCCTCTGAGTCATTTAAACATCGTCCGAAAACTTAGAATATCTTACGACTCTGTATGTCACATTAGCACCTTGAAAAGCATGTTGGTAAAAAGTAAGAAACCTCACAAATCCTAACAACACATTATAACACCGTACGTAAAATAAAAATACTCCATAATAAACCTAATGAATTTATCCGAGTCCTTTGAACATCGTACGACAACTTAGGACATCTTACGGCTCTGTATGCACATTAGCACCTTGAAAAGCACGTTTGTATAATATAGGACACCTTACAACTCCTAACAACATCGAACAAAACCTTAAAACTCCATAATAAACCTAATGAATTTGTCAAAGTCCTTTGAACATCGTACGACAACTCAGGACATGTTACGACTCAGTATGCGACATTAGCAACATGAAAAGCACGTTAGAATAATTAAGGAAGCATTACAACTCCTAAGAACATCTTAGATCACCGTACGAAACTTTAAAACTCCATAATACACCTAATGAATTCGTCCGAGTCCTTTGAATGTCATACGCCAACTTATGACATCTTACGACTCTTTATGCCATATTAGCACTTTGAAAAGCGTGTTAGTATAATGTTGGAATCTTTAAAACTCCTAACAAAACCATACGAAATTATAAAACTCCAAAAAAAACCTAATGAATTCCTCCGAGTCATTTAAACATTGTACGAAAACTTAGAATATCTTACGACTCTGTATGTCACATTAGCACCTTGAAAAGCATGTTGGTAAAAAGTACGAAACCTCACAAATCCTAACAACACATTATAAGACCGTACGTAAAATAAAAATACTCCATAATAAACCTAATGAATTTATCCGAGTCCTTTGAACATCGTACGACAACTTAGGACATCTTACGGCTCTGTATGCACATTAGCACCTTGAAAAGCACGTTTGTATAATATAGGACACCTTACAACTCCTAACAACATCGAACAAAACCTTAAAACTCCATAATAAACCTAATGAATTTGTCAAAGTCCTTTGAACATCGTACGACAACTCAGGACATGTTACGACTCAGTATGCGACATTAGCAACATGAAAAGCACGTTAGAATAATTAAGGAAGCATTACAACTCCTAAGAACATCTTAGATCACCGTACGAAACTTTAAAACTCCATAATACACCTAATGAATTCGTCCGAGTCCTTTGAATGTCATACGCCAACTTATGACATCTTACGACTCTTTATGCCATATTAGCACTTTGAAAAGCGTGTTAGTATAATGTTGGAATCTTTAAAACTCCTAACAAAACCATACGAAATTATAAAACTCCAAAAAAAACCTAATGAATTCCTCCGAGTCATTTAAACATTGTACGAAAACTTAGAATATCTTACGACTCTGTATGTCACATTAGCACCTTGAAAAGCATGTTGGTAAAAAGTACGAAACCTCACAAATCCTAACAACACATTATAAGACCGTACGTAAAATAAAAATACTCCATAATAAACCTAATGAATTTATCCGAGTCCTTTGAACATCGTACGACAACTTAGGACATCTTACGGCTCTGTATGCACATTAGCACCTTGAAAAGCACGTTTGTATAATATAGGACACCTTACAACTCCTAACAACATCGAACAAAACCTTAAAACTCCATAATAAACCTAATGAATTTGTCAAAGTCCTTTGAACATCGTACGACAACTCAGGACATGTTACGACTCAGTATGCGACATTAGCAACATGAAAAGCACGTTAGAATAATTAAGGAAGCATTACAACTCCTAAGAACATCTTACATCACCGTACGAAACTTTAAAACTCCATAATACACCTAATGAATTCGTCCGAGTCCTTTGAATGTCATACGCCAACTTAAGACATCTTACGACTCTTTATGCCATATTAGCACTTTGAAAAGCGTGTTAGTATAATGTTGGAATCTTTAAAACTCCTAACAAAACCATACGAAATTATAAAACTCCAAAAAAAACCTAATGAATTCCTCCGAGTCATTTAAACATTGTACGAAAACTTAGAATATCTTACGACTCTGTATGTCACATTAGCACTTTGAAAAGCATGTTGGCAAAAAGTACGAAACCTCACAAATCCTAACAACACATTATAATACCGTACGTAAAATAAAAATACTCCATAATAAACCTAATGAATTCATCCGAGTCCTTTGAACATCGTACGAAAACTTAGGACATCTTACGGCTCTGTAAGCACATTAGCACCTTGAAAAGCACGTTAGTATAATACAAGACACCTTACAACTCCTAACAACACCGAACAAAACCTTAAAACTCCATAATAAACCTAATGAATTTGTCAAAGTCCTTTGAACATCGTACGACAAGTCAGGACATGTTACGACTCAGTATGCGACATTAGCAACATGAAAAGCACGTTAGAATAATTAAGGACGCATTACAACTCCTAAGAACATCTTACATCACCGTACGAAACTTTAAAACTCCATAATACACCTAATTAATTCGTCCAAGTCCTTTGAACGTCCTACGCCAACTTAAGACATCTTACGACTCTTTATGCCATATTAGCACTTTGAAAAGCACGTTAGTATAATGTTGGACTCTTGACAACTCCTAACAACACGTTACAACACCGTACGAAATTATAAAACTCTAAAAAAAACTTAATGAATTCCTCCGAGTCATTTAAACATCGTCCGAAAACTTAGAATATCTTACGACTCTGTATGTCACATTAGCACCTTGAAAAGCATGTTGGTAAAAAGTAAGAAACCTCACAAATCCTAACAACACATTATAAGACCGTACGTAAAACAAAAATACTCCATAATAAACCTAATGAATTTATTCGAGTCCTTTGAACATCGTACGACAACTTAGGACATCTTACGGCTCTGTATGCACATTAGCACCTTGAAAAGCACATTTGTATAATATAGGACACCTTACAACTCCTAACAACATCGAACAAAACCTTAAAACTCCATAATAAACCTAATGAATTTGTCAAAGTCCTTTGAACATCGTACGACAACTCAGGACATGTTACGACTCAGTATGCGACATTAGCAACATGAAAAGCACGTTAGAATAATTAAGGAAGCATTACAACTCCTAAGAACATCTTACATCACCGTACGAAACATTAAAACTCCATAATACACCTAATGAATTCGTCCGAGTCCTTTGAATGTCATACGCCAACTTAAGACATCTTACGACTCTTTATGCCATATTAGCACTTTGAAAAGCGTGTTAGTATAATGTTGGAATCTTTAAAACTCCTAACAAAACCATACGAAATTATAAAACTCCAAAAAAAACCTAATGAATTCCTCCGAGTCATTTAAACATTGTACGAAAACTTAGAATATCTTACGACTCTGTATGTCACATTAGCACCTTGAAAAGCATGTTGGTAAAAAGTACGAAACCTCACAAATCCTAACAACACATTATAATACCGTACGTAAAATAAAAATACTCCATAATAAACCTAATGAATTCATCCGAGTCCTTTGAACATCGTACGAAAACTTAGGACATCTTACGGCTCTGTAAGCACATTAGCACCTTGAAAAGCACGTTAGTATAATATAGGACACCTTACAACTCCTAACAACACCAAACAAAACCTTAAAACTCCATAATAAACCTAATGAATTTGTCAAAGTCCTTTGAACATCGTACGACAAGTCAGGACATGTTACGACTCAGTATGCGACATTAGCAACATGAAAAGCACGTTAGAATAATTAAGGACGCATTACAACTCCTAAGAACATCTTACATCACCGTACGAAACTTTAAAACTCCATAATACACCTAATTAATTCGTCCAAGTCCTTTGAACGTCCTACGCCAACTTAAGACATCTTACGACTCTTTATGCCATATTAGCACTTTGAAAAGCACGTTAGTATAATGTTGGACTCTTGACAACTCCTAACAACACGTTACAACACCGTAAGAAATTATAAAACTCTAAAAAAAACTTAATGAATTCCTTCGAGTCTTTTAAACATCGTACGAAAATTTAGAATATCTTACGACTCTGTATGTCACATTAGCACCTTGAAAAGCATTTTGGTAAAAAGTACGAAACCTCACAAGTCCTAACAACACATTATAATACCGTACGTAAAATAAAAATACTCCATAATAAACCTAATGAATTCATCCGAGTCCTTTGAACATCGTACGACAACTTAGGACATCTTACGGCTCTGTATGCACATTAGCACCTTGAAAAGCACGTTAGTATAATACTAGCAGGATACCCGCGCGATGCTGCGTAGACGACAAATTAGTGCACGGTATTTGTTGGTCGAACCAAATAAGAAGAGTGTTAGTTTGGAGGGATCAGGTTGCAATTTAGTTTAATCCAAGAAATAATGCCTTTAGACTTTTGATTCAAGATTTAGTATTTGCCATATTGCACATTGTTGCGGATTTTTAAGATGTTTTGCTTAAAAAAGTATTTGGCAAACATCTTTACTTTCAAGTCCAAGTTGCATCGCACATTGTTGCGGCTTTTTAAGACGTTTTGCTTAAAAAAGTAGTTGGCAACCACATGTAGTTCCAAGTCCAAGTGATAACTTGCAACAATTTTTATCTTTCCCATTGGTGTTGTGCAACTCGCAACTCAATTTGATAACAACTTAGTCAAAGAGAGTTGGCCATACAACTTCTTGGATGCAACGCATGCAGCTACTTTACTAAACTTAATTTAAAACATTCGATTAATACATATTCCATTACTTTCCTAGACATCACGACACCTACAATATGATAGACAAATAACCAGTAGTCATTTTGAAACCTATAGTCACCTTGAAAAGGGTATAACCAAATTAAAATGAGTTAATAGACAATGAATCAAAGAGCATGTAGTAACATCAATATAAATATCAATCAAATACTAATATCATATAGTATTATCATGCTAAAACAGTATTAACCTACAATAATTTAAATACAGGAAAGCTAAGCACGAAAAACAATTCTTTGTGCCTTAGGTCAGAATTCTCTATACGAAATTCTTGATTTTTCGCCTCATATGCATCCACCTAATATAGCATGTCGACATATGAGCTATACAAAAATTGAAGCAAGAAAAAAGTAGATTTGGAACAATCTTTTTATAGAATTCGTTGCCAGCCTTCATTTGTTTCTTGCTGCAACTTCTCAATCTAGGCCTTAAGACCAGCTTTTGCTTTTGCTTCCTGATCATAAGAAATGTAAGCAAAGACAAATGGATATGTCTGATGAAAGACTAAAAGAAAACCTAAATATCATCGCCATGGACTAAAAGTTTTGAACCATCAACATCAATGAACATAGTTTTTCAAGAGGAGATAAACCTAATTTTATGACATGGTTAGTTTCACTAATTTTATGACATTGTTACGTTTGTGACATTGTTACGTTTCCGCATTATGTTTCCAAATTACTACCAATGTATATAGCCAAATAATCATATTTCTATGTTGAAAAGTAACTCTCAATGCTACCTTATTATTAGTAGATTCTCAAAATTCAATATCACGTTGCCTCTGCTGTAACAGTGAGTATCTACAATTGCAAGTCCGTGTAATTGAAACCTAAACAAAAGAGAAGAATAAATAGAGACAAAAACAAATAGTAGAGTATCAGCTAATACAAAGAATATGTAAGAAGTAAGCATTGCTAGAAAGAAAAAATTAAATCATGATTTTTAATATAACCATAACAACCAAAATTGAAATTAGAATCACAATACCATCCATACTAAGTTCAATAAAGTCATCTGAAGAAACATAACTGGCATCAAGAGAAGCCGGCTAACTCCATAATCTGTCAAGGAAGTCGCTTTCGCTAATATAAACAGTAGTAGATAATTTAAACCATAGCACAAAACCAAAATAAGTAGAAATCAAAGAAGATACATACCAGTAAAGCAATCATAGGCAGGGAGAATACTGCAGAATTTTAAAACAAACAGAAAATTAACATTCAATCATGTAGCAAATATCACATTGAAGCCCAAACATGAAACATCACATTAGAAGTGGACGGAATTAACATGAAACGCAAATATACATCAATTCATTGACTTGAATAACACTTGATCAGTTATTCACACCTTAGTTGTTGGCCCATCCGGATCATCATTGACTTGAATATAACATTTCGTGTATGAACAAATTCACACAGCACAAATATGCTATTGAATTATATGGATATGTTTTCAATTACAACTACAGACACTTGTTTATATAGAATATCAATCTAACCATCACGACTCTTCCCAACATGCATAACTAACATTTACTATCATAAGCACTATTAACTACCATAACATACGTAACTACAAAACTGGTTGTTAACTTTATTCTTGACCCACTAAACCCTTAGACTATACATAACTTGACCTGAATCACATGAATATAAGAAACTAATAATCAGCATTAGCCACCTGAATCACATGAATCACATAACTTGACCTAATAATTTGAATTTTTGTGCAATCTTTGTATAACAATTGATCCTTCCGTTATCCAACAATACGTCGCGATTATAATAATTGGAAAAATCATGATGCGACAACCTTTGTTAACAAAATAGCTCACAAGTAAAATGCCGACTTCCATTACATTAGCCGAGACCCGAGAGCCTGAAAAAAAAATGCAAATTCAATTAAAACAACTTATTTACATGGCAAGTAACTATAAATAACAGATTAACAGGAAGTCATGAACTTTAAATATCTAATAGATTTCAGCAACTATCTAAAACTCTAAGTATGATTTATGAAGTATCTAACAATATTCAATCTAATACAATATTGTCAACCACAGATTCATAGGTGTGTGTAGAACAGCCCAACAGATAAACCATTTTTAAAAACAGAACCTGGCTCACAAAAACAAAGAGTGCAAGCTGCTAAATTTCAAATAGGTGGTGTCATATATTGGACAAAACATGATCAAAGGAATATAGTAAAACGAAAACCTTATAAACATAACTAAATTTCTATTGAAAATATAGCATAAGTTAATGAATCATTGTATTTTTAACAGCCTACAAACATCATAAATAGCAAGAGAGTAGCATCAAATGAACAAATACTATTTTCCACATAGTTTATCTTGATGGTAATAAGGTAGAGTATTTACCTTGTTAACCCATTAAAACGATATAACAATATTCCAACAACAAAATTTATAAAACTACATACCTGATGAAGGTTATTAAACAAAATCATATGAGGGCCCCTTGAACATGCCTCAAAAACAACAAGTGATGCAATACTCTTTTATATGAAAATTTTTTCGGGCCAGTTATCAAGATCAGGCAGCAATTTGCTACTGCTCGACTGAGCCACCCAGCCGTCGCTGATGGTACCGAGCTTTTCGGCCAAAACAGTTATCGAGATCATGCCAACTAATAGACCATTCCATTTGGAAGTCATTATATACAACTGTCATTTGAATTCTCGGTTGATGATTTACTTAATTTACCATGTTTGTAGAAAACTGAGAACAAATGGTCTATTGAGAACTACGATTCTCAAACTTGCATTCCCTCGCACGCTGCTGCTGCTTTTTTTTTCAAAAACCACAACACACACAACTGCATGAATCATCAATCAATACATAAAACATCATAAGGTGTATGTTATAGACTGTTTTTAAAAAAAGGAAACTGATAACAACAAATTCACACTTTCATACAACCCACACATACACTCAATAAAAGCAATTGCACAACACATCAAAACAGCAACAACATTCTCAACACATAACAACAACAGTTGTTTTAAACATCATATTTCGTTAGTCAAAAATTCATTCAAAATGTCTACACCATGTAGTCAAACGATACCTTAACACCCAATCAAAATATACCAAAATATACAGTCAAAATGTAGTTAAAATATGCAATCAAAATGCCATTTGAGTTTACGACCATACCAATTTATGAGCAGTTGATCTTAAGACCAGATAAGTTTATTCGCAAATGAGCAAAGTTTTTCATTGATAAAATGTCCGAATATAATCATTATTGTAAATCAATTTTAAACCCAAACAAACACCAAAAATCATTTCTATGTAGTTCCTACTTACTTGACCTCCTTCTTTACCTAATTAAAAAAAACGGGAAATAGAATCTGAATAGCTCCTAAACTTTCATTAACTAACGCTTAACAGATGGAAGCAACTAAAACCCGTAAACATTTTTTCAAAAGCAATTTGATCTGATCAGTATATAATAATCTAAGACATGAGCTTGCAAAACTGGGTAAGATGCCCATATTTATTACATTAGGCAAGTAGCTTACAGTTCAAAGATATGAGCTTGCAAAACTGGGTAAGATGCCTTTTCATATTGAAAACCTATGATCATGAACCTGCAAACAAATAAAACCCCCAATCATACTAAAGCATTGACAGTGACATGAACACTAAAAATGAATTTGCATCAAAAAGCTTCATCTAGTATCATCATCACAAGTCCTCCACTATGAATTTGCATAATTTATGCTAGTTATCACCAATCCCTTCAAAATTTCCTAGATCCTTGCTTTAAAAAAATTAATCAAAAACTTAAATACTAAAAACAAAAATTAGCAGGTCAGAATTTTTAATCTTGTAACCTAAATGATGAAATTTTTTTACATTAGTTTTGGCTTGTTAAACAATGGCTCGAAAACACACTGTCAGGTCATTTGGCTCACACAACTCTCCTGAGAATGTGAAAAAATATTCAGTAACATTTTGGAAACCCATTTATAAAACAAAATAGATGATATAAATTGATAGACAATTGTTTGTTTAGAATTTGCTTTTGTTTTAAAAGTAACCAAACCCTTGTTGGATTACCATCTCACTGCATAATGTTTACAAAGGGGCGACAACTGATTTATCAAATAAGATTACTGAATACCTAGAGCTGAAAGTCCCAAAAGTATATTAAAATCTACACAATACCAAACCTTTTATGTAAACAAACCAAAGATAAACACAAAACAGCAAATACTCATAAAACCGTAAGCTGGAACCTAAAAAGCAGTAAACAAATAATCATATACATACCTTATGCCACACACCTCTAATCTTTTTTTAGCATCCTACGATGTGAGCCATTCTTTGGAACATCTCGGTTATCAAAGACGTCCTCAATTAGACTCGTTTCCTTGAATTCATAATAAATTTGTTTCCAAGATAAACTTACTAACAACTAATCAACTAACTGAAAAAATTAACCACAAACAACAAGCTCAAAATAAATACATGAACCTGTAGAGAGGTCCTAGTCAACTGTAGCATCCCTGCAAAACAAAAAATGTTAGGGCTTATTTCTGTTAAGATTTACTTTGTACTTTGTTTATACATTTTGTATAGTTTAGGGTTTATTCTGTATTTTCCCTAAATGTATTGTTGCATAAAGCATGTAGTAAGAGAATGTTAGAAAGGGAGTCTAGATCAGAATTACACGTTAGAGAGAGTTAACTGTGTGTGATTACATTCTCCTTCATTTTGTACTACAACTTTGCTTTGATCATCAATACAAAGAGAATTATTAGTAATGAATTGTGTTGCTGATTGAACTGTTTGTTTGTGTACTTGTTTCTGATCATTGAGCGATATCGATCCAATTGAACCTATCAATTGGTATCAGAGCTGTTGGTATTGTGTTCTTCGCTAATCATCAAGCAAAACACATCAATATTGCTCAAAAATCATGATCTGAATGAATTGTTGCTGTTTTTAGCTGTGATTTATCATCGCAATCACTTCGTTTGACGAATATGATGAACAGGTTGAAGATTAACTAGCCGGGTGAACAAATTAGGTCATGTGCAGCCGTGTAAAGGATATTAGACTAGACGGGTAAAGGATTTTCCATGAAAAAGGTTGTACTATTCAGCCGGATCAAGAACTATTGTGCCGGGTGATAAACTGTTCAGCCGGGTGATTAACATTTTCAGCCGGGTGATTGATAACTGTTTAGCCGGGTAAACAATTTCTCTGACCGGGTGATCAACTGTTCAGCCGGGTAAATCTTATTGCCGTGTCAATTTCTAGCCGGGTCAAGATTGTCTGCCGTGTGAACTGAAACTGTTCAGCCGGGTAAAGATTACAAGTATTGAAGACTTACAACCGTTAAGCCGGGTCACTATTTAGACGGGTGAAGAATATTCTCAGCCGGGTGAAGAACTGTTCAGCCGGGTGAAGAAGACATTTTCACTGTTCAGCCGTGTGATCCTTTTTCAGCTGTTACAAACCTTGTAATCTTATCTTGTGATTATTTACTTGTCTTTATTTTAGCATTTTAACTATTTCTTTCAAAAATCATTAAAAACACAAAAATATTTTCTTTAAAACTTTTAAATTGGCACCTAATGATGACTCTGACAACCGTGTTCCTAGACTTGTTAACCGTGCAGATTTCAAGAATTGGACGATTAGACTGAAGCATCATCTTTGCTCAATAGACAATGCTCTTTGGAAGTCAATTGATAAGGGTCCTCACATACCTACACAGACAGCTCCGGATAGTGTAAGTACCTACACCAAAGACTCTACTGAACCTTATCCAGAAGATAATCTATCAGCAGAAGACTTAAGAAAAGTGAAGAATGATAGCAAAGCCTACTCTTTGATGTGTAAAGGATTGCCACTACAAGTACTGTCAAGGTTAGATACTTATCAAACGGGCTATACATTGTTCAAAGCCTTGAAGTCAATCTGTGAAGGAGGTGAACAACTTAGAAGTCTCAAGAAACAAAAGCTGAAGAGACAATTGGAGTTATTTGAACACATTGCTGGAGAGTCTGGGCACCAGATGATGAATAGGTTTGTTCATCTGACTACTGAAATGACCAATGTGGGTGCGAAGACAGATCTCCAAGACCTGAATGACAGATTATTATGTGCTCTTCCATCATCATGGAAACAGACTATGACACTACTGAAGCATACTGAAAAGTTTCCGATGGATTTGGATCTGCTCATTGCAAAGATAGAGGAAGTAGAGATTGATGAAAGTTCTAGAAATACTGATAGAACTGGGTCACATGCACAGTACAAGTTTATTGTGAATCCTGCTAACATTGTGGAGAATGCCTTTCTGGCTCAAGAATCTGCAAAGATTGATGATGAGGGTGATCTATTTTTCGGTGCAAGTTTTTATACTGATTCTTCATACATCCCAAACTCACCAACTTATTCTCAACCTCAATCTCCACCAAGATCTCAAAGTCAAAGTCAGAATCACTCAGAAAAACAGAGTAATACCGTGCAAGCCAATGTAAAAGATGTGATGAACATCTTGTTACAAGATGATGAGACAAAAGGTGCAGTTACAGCTTTTATGGCAAGCTTTCAAGCATATCAAGGAAGTCACTTGAGTCAAATGGACGTTGTACTTCAAGATTTATTTGAAATGGATCCTGACGATGTTGAGGAAATGGATTTGAATTGGCAAATGGTGATGGTTGCATATCGAACGCAGAAACATGCATATGTTAACCGAAGCTACAAGCCTCATGCAAACAAGACCGTTGGTTTTGATAAGTCGAAGGCCAGATGTTTCAATTGTAACTGCTATGGTCATTTTTCGAGGGAATGCAAGGCTCCTAAGAATCAGAACTACAATGATCAAGCCAGTTCAAGTGGACAGAATCAAGGTCAAAATCAAAGCTCACAACAGTCTTCAAGCTATCAAAACAGGAATCAACGCTTCATGCAGAAACCATATCAAAGCCTGCCCATGTCGGAATTGAAGGATGAAGGCAAGAAACCAGAAGATCAAACTAAAGCACTGGTGGTTAGTGTGAAAGACGGATACGATTGGAGTGCGTATGCAGAACAATTCACATCTGATCTTACTTCCAGTTTGGCGTTAGTTTGTGAAATCGAGGAAGATTGGTCTAAAGAAGGAGATGGTAAAGTGACTGATGATGTGAGTGAAGATTCTGAGGATTACGATTGGAGTGCAAAAGCAGATCCTATTGAAGAAGCTGAACCAGAAGTTGCACTGATGGCTACATCCAATGAGTCTTCATCATCTACTGAACAACCAAAGGTTAGTACTGAATTACCCCCTAATTATGTACCTTTGCCTGATGATGTTAGAGGTAGGTTATGTTCTGAACAATGCATTCAACAAGTAGAACATTATCGTACTCATTCTTTTAAAATTGTTGATAAATTTTCAAACATGAAAAAATTCATGAACAACTTAAAATTGATCACAAAATTTCTGATGAGAAGATATTGTCACTTAAAGAATCTTGGAACAAAACCTTGAAAGAATTGGAACTTGTGACCAAACAACTTGAAGAAATGACAAAGAATTTCGAACAAGAAAAGGTTGCTCATGCTGTTACTCAAGTTGAATTAACAAAGGTAAAAAGTTGTAAAACAATGGTAAAACAACTTGTGAGTGAAAGAGGTAACAAAAGCAAACTAGGATTAGGTTTCACTCATGAACCAATGCCTAAATCAATCACACAAACTTTACCTGAAAACTTCAATGAAGTTGATCATTCACCTGAAAATGAACGAAAATTCAAAGAAATTCAAAGAAGTAAATCCGAATCCGAAGTATCTGAAGTGTTGATTGAAAGTTTAAAAGAAGATGACGCTGTATCAGTTGAAGCTGATGATGAAGCTAGCAACAAATCTGATCCCATTCTGATTCAACTTGTTGAATATCCGGAACTGAATCCAAAGCCAGAAAAAACGGTGAAGGATGAAGCTGAATTTTCAGGATACAATGATCCAGAATCCATCAGATGGAAGAATGAACAGAAGGCGAAAGTTGCTGATCAACTGATCAAGAAGAAAGAAGTGAAACAGGCTGAAGTTTCTAAAGGAAAGGCGCAGAAATCGAAATTAACAGTCAATCAATCTGAAACAAAACAGTCAAAAGGTAAAAGTGTCATAAAATCGAATGACAACACCAAAGCTCAAACTGTTAAAACTGATAATGTCAAACCTGTCAAGAAGAAAGTGTCAAAAGGTAAAACAATCAAGTTTGTATCTGCAGGAACTTTCGATATGAACGGATCTTATGGTAACCAAATCAATTCTTCAATCAAATCTAACTCTGGTCTGAAAACAGGTTCAGGTTCTAAGTCTTCCGCTGTCAATGATAAAAGAATTGAACCAAAGAAGGTAACCAAACAAGATGGTTTAAAATCGAACCAGGTTCCCAAGAAATCGAAACTTGATCTCAAACATTCACAGTCACAATCAAAATCTCCACAAAAGAATCAAGTTAACTTAAAACCGAACAAAATTGATAATGAATCACGAGTGGGTTCAACATCAAAAGTTAACAATCGGCTCTTTAGGCTTAGCAAGAAACATTGTGAGATTTGTGATCATTATAATCATGCTATTGCTGAATGTTTCTTTAACAGGTACTGCAGTTACCGTGACAAAAGAAATCATTCTTCAGAGGAATGTTTTTATAACAAATTTTGTGATATCTGTGAAAGAAGAAACCATGACACAAAAGATTGTTTCTTTCGGAAAAACTCATCAAAAGAAATGACTCTGTTTCCAAATTTTCAAAGTAATCAATCATTTGGTTTTCAAAATGTTAACCAAAGTCATTCTCCTGTTTTGAGAAATTTCAATCGAAACAATTCTGGTTTTAATAACTTTTCTTCAAGAAATGTGCAGGTTAACAGTTTTAAGCCGAGAGCTTTGATGGTAAGAAATCAGAAATTTGAAAATAACCTTGATCCTAAGTTAGGGGAAAGGTTTACTGCTTTAAGAAGAAAGCAAGCAAATCAAGCCATTGGGAGAAACAGTTTTCAACCAAATCTCTCAAATGAAACAAATTTTCAAAATCTACATTATCAACAAGTTACTGTTGCAGATAGATTCGGAAAACCCAAGACCATGTGGGCCTGGGTTGACCAAACTAACTAAGTGATTGTTGAAATGCATGTACGCCCTCGAAGACCTATCAACTCATGGTTTGTTGATAGTGGGTGTAGCCGGCATATGATAGGCAACCATGCCTTGCTTCAAGATTTTAAGCTAAAGAATGGTACACATGTTGCATTTGGAGGAGATGCTGGTGGTAAAATAACTGGAGAAGGAACCGTGTCAAATGGGGTCATTAGCTTTGATAAAGTCAACTACTGTGCACAGTTGAACTTTAATTTGCTAAGTGTATCTCAAATTTGTGACAAATCTTATTCAACATTATTTGATGATTCTTTTTGTTACATACTCAAACCAGGTTTCAAGATTGACAATTAGTGGGTGGTAGTTAAAGCTCCAAGAGATCGTGATGTATACAAGCTTGATATGTCGCAGATTGATGCTGAAACCGAAACTACTTGTCTCATTGCACATGCTTCAAATGATGAGAGTCAGCTATGGCATAGACGGCTGGGCCATTCAAACTTCAGAAACATGAATTAACTGGTGACTGGAAATCATGCTGTGGGAATACCGTCAAAGAAGTTATCTACAACTGATCTCTGTCCAGCATGTTTGAAAGGAAAACAGCACAGAATTTCTTTTAAGTCCAAGCCAGAAAACTCCATTTCAAAACCCTTGCAGATGCTACATATGGATCTTTTCGGACTAACAAATGTTCAAAGCATCGGAAAGAAGTCTTATTGTTTTGTCATCATTGATGATTTTACTAGATTTTCTTGGGTTTATTTCTTGCATGTTAAATCTGAAACTGCTGAGCTGTTAAAAGAATTCATTATCAAAGTTGAAAATCAGTTGGATTGTAAAGTAAAAATCTTGAGAAGTGATAATGGAAACGAGTTTAAGAATGCTAATGTTGATTTGTTTTGTGCAGGAAAAGGAATTGCGCGACAATTTAGTGCTCCAAGAACGCCTCAACAAAACGGGGTTGCAGAACGGAAAAATCGAACACTGATTGAAGCAGCAAGATCCATGCTCGCAGATGCCAAAATCCCTATCACATTCTGGGACGAAGCTATTGCTACTGCGTGTTTTGTACAAAACAGGACATTATTGGTTCAGGATAAAAATAAAACATCTTATGAGTTATTGTTTGGAAGAAAACCGAATATTTCTTACTTGAAAGCATTTGGTTGTCCTGTATCGATTCTAAATTTAAGTGATCATCTCGGAAAATTTGAGTCAAAATCTGACGATGGATTTTTCCTTGGTTATTCGTCTGTTTCTAAAGCTTATCGGGTTTTTAATAGCAAAACAAACACTGTTATTGAAACTATTAACGTAAAGTTTATAGAAAATTCGTTTCCGTCAGTGGCTCATGGTCCCGAATGGTTATTTGATTTAGATTCGTTATCAAAATCTTTCAATTTTAACTTGTTTGATTTTTCAGGAAAATCAAGAAAAGAATCAGGAGACTTGGGATGTTTCGGTGATGATTCGGATAATGACGATGATAGCAATCTCAATTCTGAGTATCCGTTCATGTCATTTCATAATCCTGATCATGGAGTATCCAGTCAAGCTCAGGGTCCTTCTGGTTCTCAAGAAGATCAAGAATCAAACATTCTTGGTGATGATGTGAATCCACAAAATTCTCCTAATGATGGTGGATCTGTTCAAAATCAACCATCATCAGATCCGAATGTTGAAGTTATTCCAGAATCTTTTGACTACTTCATCAATTCAGCAGAACAAGTTCCTAATTTCACTCCGCATGTGTCTACAATTCTGCAAGATTTACCGAATCTGAATCAGTCTAATCTGGAGACGCAAGTTCAAGGTGATTCAATTCCGACTCATCGAGTACACAGGAATCATCCTTTATCTCAGATTATAGGGCCTTTGAATCAGAGAACTATGAGAAATCAGACTGAACATGCAAACGTTTGTCTTTATTCATGTTTTCTATCTCAAGTGGTGCCGAAGAACATTTCAGAAGCATTACAAGATAACAGTTGGATTGAAGCCATGCAAGAGGAGTTACTTCAATTTCGCAAACAAGAGGTTTGGAAATTAGTGGACTTACCTGAAGGAGAGAATGCGATTGGCACAAGATGGTTGTATAAGAACAAGCCAGATGAACGTGGCATTGTTGTGAGAAATAAAGCCAGACTTATTGCACAAGGTTACACTCAAGAAGAAGGTATTGACTATGAAGAAGTGTTTGCTCCGGTCGCTCGACTTGAAGCTATTCGCGTTTTTCTAGCGTATGCCTCTTTCATGAAGTTCAAAGTGTTTCAAATGGACGTTAAAGGCGCTTTTCTGTATGGACCAATTACCGATGATGTATATGTCAGACAACCTCCGGGTTTTGAAGATCCTGAGTATCCACATCGTGTATACAAATTAAGCAAAGCCTTATATGGTCTACATCTAGCTCCAAGGATTTGTTAAGAGACGTTATCTAAACATTTGCTGGAACATGGATTCACAAGAGGTCAGATTGATCCAACTTTATTTATGAAGCGGGAAAATGAAGATCTTTTATGTGTTCAAGTGTATGTGGATGATATCATCTTTGGATCAACAAGTTCGTCTATTTGCAAAGAATTTGAAGAAATCATGAAGTCAAGATTTCAGATGAGTTCGATGGGGGAGATTAATTTCTTTCTCGGATTGCAAGTAAAACAGTCAGCAGACGGAATTTTTATCAACCAATCAAAGTTTGTTGAGAAGTTGCTGAAAAAGTTCAAGATGCAAGATTGTCAGACTATTCGAACGCCATCTGATGTGAATTGCAAGATACAGCCGAATCCGAAAGGCAAATCCGTTGATCAAACACTGTACAGATCAATGATTGGTTCACTGATGTATCTTACTGCATCAAGGCCAGACATTATGTATGCTGTATGTGTGTGTGCAAGATATCAGTCTGATCCGAAAGAGTCGCACCTGGTTGCTGTTACACGTATTTTCAGATACCTTAAAGGGAAACTGAATCTCGGGTTATGGTATCCTTATGAAGGCAATTTTGAATTATATAGTTATTCTGATAGTGACTTTGGTGGATGTGCTCTTGACATGAAATCGACTACGGGTGGATGTCAATGTCTGGGTCCTAGACTTGTTTCTTGGCAATGCAAAAAGCAGACCAACGTTTCTGTATCCACTGCTGAAGCAGAGTATATCGCTGCATCTGCAGGATGTTCTCAAGTTTTGTGGTTACAAAACCAATTGCTTGACTACGGGTTTAACTTTCTCAAAACTCCTATTTACATAGACAATACTGCTGCTATGTTCATTACTGCTAATCCTGTCCAACACTCAAAAACCAAACATATCGAAATTCGATATCACTTTCTCAGAGACAACTCTGAAAAAGGTTTAATAATTTTGATTAAAGTTCATACCGACAAACAACTGGCAGATCTTTTCACAAAATCTTTTTGTCAGGGCGGTTTGAATTCTTAATTCAATCCATTGGGTTAATCAACCATGATTAATTCTAATTTTTGAGAAATCAAACAAAAATCAGAAAATTTAAAAGTCAAAAATATAATAAGTCGATGTCAAGTATTGATTCCTTTGTCTTTTATTTTATTGTTTTGCATTGTGAGTGTGCATGAAAAAGAAAAAGCAAACACAAAAAATGTAAAAGCAAAAAGAAAAAGAAAATATCATGTCATAAGAATCTATATTGCAAAAAGTGAGAAATGATAGTACACTAGACATTATTTGTTTCATCATTTTTTTAATAAAGACTGATGAATGTTAATTGATGTGCGAGACAGCTCAGGCAATTAAACTGAAAAAGTAAGTTCATTGTTGACAAATCTAAATTCAATGGTCTTTGTGTTAAGTTCCTTTGCTATACATGTCTAGATATATATCTTTTTATACATTGCTTGTGATGATAGTTGTACATGATCGGGTAACGATGCAGTCTATTCAGTGTGATGAACCGCATCGTGAGCTTCTTTGTTGTGGTACCCACAGACCTGAAGTCTCACACGAAGTCTCTTTTGAGCTTCAAGGTGCAACAAAAGATTCCCAAAGATGGAACAAAAAGAGTCCCAAATGTTGACCATCACCAACAAAAATTCCAAAAAGATGGAACAGAAGATTCCCAAGGGGAATGATAGGAAATTAAAATTCCAAAATGGAATCAAAAGAAGTCCCAAAGTGGTCCAAATCCGAATAGAACCCAGATTCCACACTGTTTATGATTGTAAGTGACCAGGTTTTTGTGCAATATGCATTCAGGTAGTTGTTGATAAGAAAATATGTTGACATATGTATACATGTGGGTCACATAAGTCATTTTAATCGAACCTTAATCTCATCATGATACTGAAAAAGTAAGTGTGTCAACTAGAGCTAATTGGTATGTTTTCATATCATCACTCAATCAACCATAAGTCAAATGTCTATTCAAAACTTGCAAAACATGTTCAGATAATGTGTGGTATGATCTCACTGCGATATTTTGATTCATTGCATTGCATATGTCTTTATTTTAATGTGTGTGCTTTGTGTGTGCAGGCATATGGAATCTTTATTGACACATCGACATCCTTGTTAAACTTAAAAATTTCAAGAAATTTCAAGTTTAGGGGGAGAATAATTGGAGAAGAAAAATATTTACAAAAAAATCCAAAAATATTTTTGAATAAGTGTGTTTTGATTGAACAAGACTATGTGGTATGAAAAGCAAAAGTATTGGATGTTTTAAAAACAAACCCAAGGTCTTGTGATGTTTTTTTAAGAAATTGCTTCGGGATATAGAAATATTGGTTGTGCAAAAACATTTTTGTGAGAAAATTCAAAGAAAAAGAAAAAGGGATTTATTTGAATTAATTTGTTGCTCTAAATAATATTTTTTGATAATTAATGTGACAAACCCTAATTAGGATGTCTTGTCTAATTAATATGTCGAGAATGTTTGCAGGTGCAATAAATGCAGTTGAAAAGTCAACAGACGGAGAAAAATGAAAAATTGTCAAAGTGTTGTTACCGGGTGAAGATATCAGAAACAACTATTTAGCCGGGTAATGAAGACACTATTCAGCCGGGTAAAGTAGTGATGTCTGATATGAGCCGGGTGATTGTGTGGAAGAAGGCAGTCGAGTGAAAGAACAAATGAAGCCGGGTGACATGTTGTGTGTTACTATACAGCCGGGTGATGAAGTGTTGATACTGTACAGCCGGGTAAAAGAATGAAGTCTTTATCTAGCCGTGTAAGTGAAGAACACTGTGCAGCCGGGTAAGTATGACAACTGTGTTGCCGGGTGATGAAGAGAAGCTGTTTCTTTACAGCCGGGTGATGAAGAATATCACTATGCAGCCGGGTAATGAACAAAAAGTCATTGTGCAAGCCAGGTGATACTATGCAGTCGGGTGATGAGTAAAATCAAAACAGGTGTAGTTCTTCCTAACTCTGACCCGTCTCTACAGTGCTTTACCCGTCTCTACAGTGACTGACCCGTCCAAGTATTTTTGCATGTTTTATGTTGACCCATCCCATGTTGTGACTCGTCCCAAGTACTTGACCCGTCTCAACAGTGTTTGACGCGGCTCAACAGTGCAGGACCCGTCCAGGCTTATTGGGCCAGAATTGTTTACCCGTCCCAATTGTTTACCCGTCCCATTAAGTTTGACCTAATTTTTCAATCATATAAATACCCGCTTTTTCACAACACTTATAATTTTTCACCAAGTTTTTGAAGCAAAATCCTCTGTACCTTCAATCGTTGATTATCATATTCAATCGATTGTTCTATAACAAGTTATATTCATTGAATAAGGTATATTGAACATGATTCGACCTTGATAAACCTGCTAAATGATCGTTAAAACGAAAAATGATGATGAACAGTGTTTAGACTAATGAATCGACACTTTGATTTTGTGTGTTAAAACTGAAATCGAATGTTGTTCTAGGTGTAAAAACTGCCGATCATCAACAATCAATCATTAATTTGCATCAAATTGTTTAAAATCAACTGAATCAACTAAAATTTCTTCATAACTGTCGAACCGCCATTGATGACAGTTTGAATGATCTTAAGGTTTAACACCAAATTGATGATATGTGTGTTGTTAAGTGACAAATCAAAGTTAAAACTGATTTAAAACATGTTAAACAAACTTCATCATACAAATTTCAGATTTGTGTTATTAAGTGATTAAACTGTTAAGTGTTAAACATTGTGTGTTCATTGATTCACTAAGTTTTTTTTTTATTAAAAAAAATGATGAAAATCAGATTGTTAGATCAACTTAGGTGTTAAAATGATTATGTGATTGTTTTACATTGTAACTTTTTGTTTAAATACTTATGCAAATTTGTTATTTATGAAGAGAAAAATCTAACTCATGTGTCTTGTGTTTGTCAAACAGATGGAGAATCTTAAGTTTGAGCCTAAGCACAATCTGGTTGCATGTCTGGATGAATCTATACCAGAAACAGAGGGGTATAGAGATATGATCAGATTTATCAGAAGAACCAAGTATGTGTATGCTATGTGTGCAAAGCCTGTGATATATGCTAGACTCATCAAGAGTTTTTGGAGAACAGCTGAGGTTGTAACTGGTGAAGATGGTATGATAGTGGTTAGAGGAAATATCACCAGAGAGTTACAATTGACTGTATCTGAAGAAGCTATCAGAACAGCCTTGAGGATAGATGATGATGAGGTTGGTGCAAATGATGAGTTAACAACTGCTGAATGTCAAGCTTGTTTCATTAATATGGGTCATCCTCCCATATTTCCTAAGCAACAGTTTGTTAGAGCCAGACTTGGGAAGAAGTGGAAATTGCTCTGTTATGTGATACAACAATGCATGTCCAGAAGGAGTGCTGGGCTTGATAACTTCCCTTCTGACATTGCATCCCCAATTGTTGCTATTGCTGAAAACAAGCCTTTTAACATGTCGAAGTGGATTATGAAAGGGTTTGTATTCAATCTTGTGAAAGGCTTAAGGTTCAAGTTTCTCATGTATCCGAGATTCTTGCAACTCATGATCAATTTTGCTTATCCTATCATCAGAGAAGAAGGTTTTGCTGGAGGAATTTTATACACTGAGGACATGAACGATCTATCATATAGGAAGATGAGTATAGGCAGTGTAGAAAATGTTGAAATGTTTGAGTATATGAGAGATATATCAAACAATGATGAAGATATTGAAGTGGTATATCATCATATATCACATGAAGAGATTGCTAATCCATCAGATTTAGTTGATGAGGTGCCTGACAATTTATTGGATGATGATGAGTACTTTGCTCGACATCCAGAAGAGGAAGATGATAATGAGAACGAAGAAGAAGAAGAGGATGATGAATCTGATGAGGATGATAGTGAAAGTGATGATAGTAGTGATAATGATAGTGGGAATGATGGAAATGATGATGATGCTGAATCAGATACTGAGGAGACAGTAAATGTGCCTGAGTTAGTGGACATTGTTAAAATTGCTCAAGAAGTTGCAGCTGAAGTGGAGACTATGGCACAGACAGTCGATGATACTGAGGACTGTATGATAGTTACTGCACCAGTTGATATTGCCACATCCTCCAAAGCAGCTGAAAATATTGATGAACCAAAGGAGTCTTCACCTAAGGTTGCATCTGATGTTGATTTGAATGAAGAAGAAGACAAAGTTTTTCATTTAGAAAGGATGGTAGCCAAACTCTTAGATGCTAATGCACAGTTGAAAGCATCTAATGAAAAAAGAAGAAGAGATTAGAAGAGTTTTGGGCTACTCATCAGAAGAACTTAGAAACTATTAAGTCATTAGATGTGGATCATGAAAAGTTGAAAGATGAGCATGAAAAATTGAAGGCTGATTATGAAGAGTTGCAGGCAGAGTGCAACACTTTACGTGCAGAAAAGGAAGCGTTGAAAAAGTGGATAAAAGAAGAGGAGGCTGTGAGTTCAGAATCAGACAAAGATTTTACTGTTGATGAAGATGTTGGAGTGTCTGATACTCCTAGGGACGTCGCAGTCTATCAATCAAGATCACAACGATCTAAGACTGTGACAGAACCAACTGTAGAATCTGTCCCTATTCCCGATGAAGCTGTTGCTACTGTCAATCTTGACAAAGCTGAGGGAAAACGTAAATTGGATGCTGTGCCTGAAATAGTCAAAGAAGATGAAGTTACTAAGAAAGATAGAATGAAAGAAACAGTTCAGATTGGGCCGATTCAATCTGAATCTGTAATTGAAACTGAAGTATCTAAGGTAGCAAAGGTAGATGAGACTGTGAAGGATATTGAAACTGATAAAACAGTTCAGATTGAGCCGATTCAATCTGAGTCTGTAGTGGCAAGTGAAGTGCCAGAGGTGGTTGGAGTAACTGAGAATGTGCAAGTTGCTACTGAAGAAGCATTTCAGTTTGAGCCGGTTCAAACTGAAACTGCACCGATGATAGAGGCACTGGATGATTTGGATGACATAGATTTTACTGATTCTGAGCCTGAAGCTAATCTTGATGATGAAATTCCTGTTGATCTTCCAGAACGATTTGCCTATTTAGATAAGATGAAATATAATCCAGTGTATTTGAATGGACTTACTGTCAGTCAAATCAATGAAGAGTATGAGAAGTGTCTGAATGCTCAAGACAAGGTAACGGTTGATGATAAAGAATTTGTAGTAGAAATGGGTGAATGGACCCCTCTGCAAGAGAGCCTGAATATTGATGATCTTCCTCCGGAAGAACTGTATCATCAAGATCCAGAGGAGATGTCAGTCAGAAACATGCGTGAATGGCTTAGTTCGAGGAACTATCCATACAAGACTCTAAAGAGATTGAAACGAGAATCATTAAAGAAGATAGTGGTGAGCTTTATGAAGACTGAGAAAATGCATAACCGTATGTTTTTCTTGGATTATCACAATCTGCAGTATTATGAGTTGACCAAGAGATTCAGAGTGCTTGAACCCAAAGAGATACCTTTGATGGCTTTACCAGTTGATGCACATAAGAAGAGGAAGGAGCTGATAGACATGTTTCCGAGCGAAATGAAATCTTATAACATTCCGATGGATGTACGAGAATCATGGCATAAGTCTGCCACAGCAGGTGATGTCGTCAGATCACTGCTGAGTAAGGGCCAATCTGTTGCTGAATTATTAGATTCGATGATCGTGCCGGAAAAATCCAAGAATGTTAAAATTATTGCTTGGAAATATGATGAAGTGTTTGATGCGTTTTTGATAAAGAGAGTTAATGGTCTGTGCGATGTTTACCATTACTACTCAAGTATATTCAAGCTGCAAGTGCAAGATTTGAAGGAACTGCACAAACTGAGATTGATTAATCACACGCATGGTGAGCGTGGTGATAAATGTGCGATGTTACTAGATGCTGGGATGAGCCATTTGCCGAAGTTTTTGGAGTTTAGAGGACAACAAGAAGACAGTGAGTATGTACAGATGAAGAAGAAGAGAAAAGTGAAGAAGTTGGTTGTGCGAGATATGTATTTGGAAGAGTTCTCAGATAAATACTTTGATAAAATCACAGATCCGGGATTGAAAGCGATCGATGGTTCTCAAGCCACAAAGCCCATTTTGAAGGTATTTTACAATCAAGAGACTTTTGAGCTGAAATTGGTTCGTAATTCGGATGACTGGGATCAGGACATGATTACCTTGTTTAGTACGTTTGAGCTTAAACTACTACATCCATCTTACATTGACTTTCTCCGAAACTACAAGATGGAAAAGTTGAAAGATCCGGTTGCAGAAGAAGATCGAAGATTGTTTGTTATTATGATTGAGGTGATTGGGGCTGCCACTGAGAAAATCCGATTAAGGAAGGCATTACTTAATGCTAACCTTGTGAAGATTGATATACCGGAGATCGAGTACATGAGGGTGACGTCCAAGGGTACATTGGAAGTGAAAGTCATAGGAAGGAAGAAACCGCACGTGTTTTATGCTAACTTTGACTTTGCAGGTATTAACTTGGACTCGCTGAAAAGAATGAAGGATTATGATATTTTGACGAATGAATCAAAGCCGAGAAAAGCCAAGATTGCTGAGAAGTTCAAGTCTTCTATTGAGGAGGCTTTAAAAGAACAAGAAGAATACAAAGGAAAGCAGTTGCTGGATGTTAAAGACGAACCTGAAGATTGGTGAGAGATTGAAGCTGAAAGAGCAAATGTTGAAAACTAAAGATTTTTGAAGTTCAAAGATAAATCTTAGGGGGAGTACTGTTAGGGCTTATTTCTGTTAAGATTTACTTTGTACTTTGTTTATACATTTTGTATAGTTTAGGGTTTATTCTGTGTTTTCCCTAAATGTATTGTTGCATAAAGCATGTAGTAAGAGAATGTTAGAAAGGGAGTCTAGATCACAATTACACGTTAGAGAGAGAGTTAACTGTGTGTGATTACATTCTCCTGCATTTTGTACTACAACTTTGCTTTGATCATCAATATAAAGAGAATTATTAGTAATGAATTGTGTTGCTGATTGAACTGTTTGTTTGTGTACTTATTTCATTCTGATCATTGAGCGATATCGATCCAATTGAACCTATCAATAAAATATTCTCAAATCGAGCAAACCTTTAACCTAGATTGTATCACTGGTAAATTAGAGTTGAAGTAAACTACAGCACATACGCGAACCTGAATAAAACCCTAAATTAGCTCCTGGGTTTAGAGTTAAGAACGAAACCGCCTGGGTTTGGAGTGTCGCATTAAGAAAGAAACAGAATAAAACCCTAAATTAGCTCCATCTCGTGCCATTAGATTTGGAGTTAGCTTCAAACGATGCAATTTTAGAATCACAAAGATGCGATAGGTGTAACACCTGCCCCAAACCCGAACCCGTATGCCCGACTCAGACCCGAAGTTGCTATCAGTTAAATTGAATTGTATTTATTGTCTTTCTTCAAAATGTAACGTTTATTATTATCGTGAATAAACGCATTCAATTCTATGTTATTCCCGTCTTAATTCAATAACCGTATTTACATCGCGAAATATTCACGCGTAGCGAATAATTACTATCCATGGCATTAAAACTCAAAATATATATAAACAAATATATATATAGTTCGTGAAAGAAAAATTGTAAAAACGATAAGCCGAAACGTCTCCAAGTCTCGAAATGAACTCGTGAAGGGTTAAACGAGCTAAAACTATAAAAACGTCGCGTATATAATTATAACGTTTCAAGTTAGTTTTAGTTAGTTAGTTAAAATACATATATAATTAACTTTGGGCTAAAACTGCCAATTTACAAACTATTATTAAAACTATCCTCAACTAAATGAACAAAGCCAGAAACTATGAGGGGCTGTTTTGTAAATAATTAAATTACAGTTTTCACCCAACCCCCCCCCCCCCCCGTGTTTCCGGCGACCGCTATTCCGGCCAGTTTGGCCGGAAAAACCCAAAACTCCGGCGAGCTCAAAAGAAAACTCGTTTTTAGCTGTTTCAAATAACCAAACCTACCCAAAATCATCCTGGTACTATTCTAAGTGTGATTCGAACGTTTAACCAGTTCCTAATCACCTAAATATCAACCAATTTCTCGATTTAAAATCCGGTTCAAACACCCACTTGATCCAATCGACTGTTAACGTAACCATTTATGATTTCATTCACTCCACTACGTCCGATCAGTGTCACGAATTCATTACCAACTGTTAATTGAGCCCAAACGATCCGAATTGCTCAATCAATTCGCCATTTTTCTTTAACCTCAACTCTAGACCACCTTGACCATTTTCTGATCACCATAACACAATTCGAGCTGTCTGCACCATCCCCCTTACTCGTTTTCACCTGCTGCAACTTCAATTTCTTGAACCAATCATCAACAATCTGTAAGTGAGTTCGTTTCAATCCGAGATTGTTCTTCAACAGTTAGTCATCAAATCTCTGACTAAATCTGAAATTGATATAGGGGTTTCATTCATCTCATCACGTGGACAAAATCTGGAAGTTTAATTTGATTCTAACAGCTCCTAATTATCAAGTGATCATCAACCCGTCGTGTCCTTGCTCTTCACCTTCATCGTTCAATCTAATCGAATCCAAGTAAGTGTTATATATCAAAATGACCACGATCCAGCGTAGAATAAAAGCCCTCTATCTATTTTGGATTTGATTCACTAGATTAAACGAATTGGTTGGATCTTGAATCTAGGGTTTGAATGTGAAATGGGTGGTGTTGGTTATAAAATGTTAAAACAATTAAAGAATGAATCTGATTAACAAAAGCGCGCCTGGTCCAGCGGATAGGGTGTTGGTTTTGGCGCGTGTGACCCGGGTTCGAGTCCCACATTCCCCTTTTATTTATTTTTACCATTTAAACCCTTTTACTTCTAAGTTATATATGTATATTTCTTAAGGTTATTATATATCAATAATATATTAATTATAAAACTAGAAAATTGGTTATTATAAAAATATATATTTATATCTCGTACCTAAATCCCCAAATTGGTTTTTGAAACCCTAAATTGGTTTTTGAAACCCTAAATCCCTAAATTGGTTTTTGAAAACCCTAAATCCCCAAATTGGACTTTAAAGCCCTAAATTGGATTTTGAAACCCTAAATCCCCAAATTGGACTTTAAAACCCTAAATTCCCAAATTATATTTTGAAACCCTAATTTTCAATTTATAATTTAAAACCCTAAAACCCCAAATCCAAAACCCTAGAATTTCTAAAGTCTTGATTCTAGTTACTATATTATTTGTCTCGTTTCTAAATTAGGTTTTCCCGGTTAATTAGGTGGTTCTAATATCTGGGCGATCCTCGATCTTATTTAGTATTTTCTTGCGTTGCTATACTATATCAGATTTGTATTTGAGGTGAGTAAACTCACTCCCCTTTTTCTATTTTACTATTTTGGGGCTGAAATACGTCTTTTACTATATTGCGTTTTCTATTCGTTTTCTAAAAGAGATCATACAAATATGTTAGTCTAGTTTGGCCGCTGGATGCAATCGTATGTGTTAGTTAAAAGTAGTTTTATTGCTTTGTAATCCCACCGGTACAATGTTAGCGCTAATGGTTTGACAAACCCACCTGCTTGTACAACATCGATAGGTGATTTAAACCCGGCCTTTCTAATTCCATGTTTACTATGTCGAGATGCTATGTTGCTATACTATGTTGCTATGCTATGATGCTATACTATGCCATGTCCCTAAATTGCTAAATGATGACTTATATATCGAGACGGTAACGACGGTTATTAAAAGTTATCATTATTTACTACATGAGTGGTTCTCATGATAAATGGCTAGACGAGATACTATGGTTTCTATTGTGGTTGGTGTGCTATTCTATTCTAGGGGTCCTGGTCGAGTAATATTACAAAATTACTATACATATGGGATTGCGCAGCATATCTTGTTGATCTCGGATTTCAATACTATTACTATTTAATTGGGTTTTACTCACTAGCTTGTGTAGCTAACTTTATTTTCACGTATTTCAGGTGGCGCGTGATTTTGGCTTGTTTCCTTGCTATTTCAAGACATAGGGATTTTGGACCTAGAAATAATACTAAACATGACTATTTCATTTACTGCTGTATTGAATTTGTCGTTTCGCATTTAAGACTTGGGTTTTGCCAAACTTATGATAACAATTATTAGACTTTAATAAAAGTAATGCCATGAGCTTTGTTTACTACGGATATCCAATTCTATGACAGCCCGGTGTTTTCCGCCACCGGGCGGGGTGTCACAGTTGGTATCAGAGCCATGGTTATAGAGAACTAGGATAGGGTATTAGAAATACACCGACCTAGACTATAACCTAAGAGTCCTTAGTGCAAATTAATGTGCTTAGAGAACTCTTCAGAATTTAGTTATTCATATATTTACTAATTCTATGAACTATTCTATGTCTTTTCTTTATCTCAATTCTTAACCGATTTCGCGAAGGAGCTACAAGAGACTCGTCTGTAAGATTAGGATCTTTCTCTTTGTGGAATCTCGTCATCGTCTTAAGTGAGTTTGAAAACGTGGGAAACGTGTGCAATCTGGAAGGGGGAACGCCTGTATCACGGACATCCTGTCTAAGGCAAGCATTTCGTATAAATCTCTTTAAGAGACCTGTATGCTTACCTGGGGATGTTCGAGATGAGTGTGAACCTATAGGCTAAAGCACGCTTTCTCGAATACGTTGAGAACGAACTTAACACTTTGATAAGTCTTGAGTGTCCAAACCCAGACACATTCCTAAGCCTTCAAATTCCATTTAATCATTTTTCTAATACTATCATTTTTCTATAAATTCTAATTATTTCTATGAGTTCTTTGTGATTTTAAAATATCACCCTAAACTATTTGATTGTGATACTATGGTTTCTAAATGTTTACTATGAAGTGTTTTCTAAGGAGATTCTATGATATTTCTAAATACCATTCAAATTCCATAAGTGTTTACTATGAACTATGTTTTAAAAAGAATATTCCATGTCTCACGAATTCGTTTTCTATCTTGTAGAATGGCGGGTAGAAATCAACGACTTGCTAATACTATCGCAACCCAGATGGCCGGTATTTTGCCTGGGCTTGTGAACCAACTCAACGCGGCGAATCAAAATAACCAGCCCAGGTGCTCGTTAAAGTATTTTAATTCTTGTGGGCCGACCAAATTCTACGGCAATGAAGGGGCCACGGGGCTTCTTCAGTGGTTCGAGAGTATGGAAAGTACTTTCACAAATTGCGAGTGTCCCGAGAACCTCAAAGTCCGTTATGCCACCAGTGTCCTTCAGAAGGGTGCTTTGACTTGGTGGAATGACGAAAAGCGCAGGCTAGGTGAAGCTGCTGTTACTGCTCTTACTTGGGCGGCGTTCAAAACTGCTATGACCAACAAGTACTGTCCTCCCAGTGAGATCCGGAAACTGGAGGGTGAGTTCTGGGCCTTGAAACAAGACAGTGGTGAGAACGTAGCCTACAATGACCGCTTCTCCCAGCTCAGCACCCTGTGTCCCAACATGGTTACCCCGGACTCCCGGGGAATTGAACAATACATCGGTGGTTTACCGATGACTATTCAGGATGCGGTTTGGGGAAGCAAGCCAGCCACGGTGGGTGAGGCCATGACCTTAGCAGGTCGTCTCACGGAAAACCACGTGCAAGCTGGTACTTTATCCAGGAAAGGGGACAAACGGCTCAAGGGTTCGTCGAGCAATGATACCAAAGCGACCGAGGGAGGTTCTCACAAAGGGTTCAAACCCGAATCATCATCCCGTTCTAAGGAGCGCAAGAACAACGCTACTAACTATGCTGTGGTTACTCCAAACCCTCCTATGGCTCAACAGGGGGGAAATGCTAATCGTAAGCCCTATACGGGAACTCTGCCAAAGTGCAATTTCTGCCCACTTCACCATGCTCCCAACACACCATGTCATAAGTGCTCGATCTGCCAACGGTACGGCCATGTGGCTAAAGATTGTTGGAACGCCCCGAACACTGCAAACAACAATCGGGTGAACCCAGGGCGTGCCTGCTATAACTGTGGGGATCCAAACCATTTCCGCAACAACTGCCCGCAACCGATCAATGTCAACGTAAACACAAATGCCAATGCTAATCAGGCGGGTCGGGCCAGAACTTTTAATATCAATGCCAACCAGGCCCAAGCCAACAACGACGTGGTGAACGGTATGTTCCTCGTTAATGATCGCTATGCTTCTATTTTATTTGACTCGGGTGCCGATAAAAGCTTTGTATCTCTAGAGTTTGCTTCATCTTTTACTGTGGGCCGTGTTAGACTTGATAAACCTTATGTGGTAGAAGTAGCTAACGGGAAAAATGTTTCTATTAGTTCATCGTTTATGGGGTGTGAACTTAAACTTCAAGGTCACGTGTTTCATGTTGATCTTTTACCAATGACGCTCGGTAGCTTCGATGTTATTATCGGTATGGATTGGTTATCCGCTAACGGCGCAGAAATTCTATGTCGGGAAAAGGTAGTCCGCATTCCTCTCCCATCGGGTCAAATTCTGAATGTTTTAGGGGAGAAATCTCCTACCGGTCTGAAACTTATGTCTTGTGTTAAAGCTCAAAAATGTTTGCGTAAGGGTTATGTAGCGTTCATGGCTCACGTTGAGGTCGACAAAAAGAAAGAAAAGAAATTGGAGGACATACCGATTGTACGAGATGTTGCCGAAGTGTTTCCCGAGGATGTAACTGGTCTACCGCCTATACGACAAGTCGAATTCCGTATTGATCTTATACCGGGTGCTACTCCCGTGGCGAAAGCCCCTTATCGTCTGGCACCTTCCGAACTTCAGGAGTTAGCCAGTCAGCTTCAAGAACTATCCGATAAAGGCTTTATTCGTCCGAGTTCTTCACCTTGGGGTGCACCAATCTTATTTGTTAAAAAGAAGGATGGCTCGTTCCGAATGTGTATCGATTATCGTGAACTCAACAAACTTACCGTCAAAAATCGATATCCTTTGCCTCGTATCGATGATCTGTTTGACCAACTCCAAGGGGCAACGTGTTTCTCAAAGATTGACCTTCGTTCGGGTTATCATCAGCTGCGTGTGCACGAAGATGACATACCCAAGACTGCGTTTCGTACGCGATACGGACACTTCGAGTTTACGGTTATGCCTTTCGGTTTGACCAACGCTCCTGCTGTTTTTATGGACTTGATGAACCGAGTGTGCCGACCGTATCTGGACCGATTTGTCATTATGTTCATTGACGATATTCTCATCTATTCTAAATCTAAGGCCGAGCATGAACAACATCTCAGTACCATTCTCCAAATGCTAAAGCAAGAGCAGTTATATGCTAAGTTTTCTAAATGTGAATTTTGGCTCAAAGAGGTCCAATTCCTGGGTCATATTGTTAACGAAAAAGGTGTTCAAGTGGATCCGGCAAAAATCGAAACCGTTAAAAACTGGTCAGCGCCTTCAACTCCAACCGAAATCCGCTCTTTTCTCGGTCTAGCGGGTTACTACCGTCGATTCATTGCCAACTTTTCTAAGATTGCGGTTCCCCTCACAGCTTTAACTTGCAAGAATGTACCTTTCGTGTGGGGTTCCGACCAACAGAAAGCGTTTGATGTCCTAAAAGACAAATTGTGTAATGCTCCGATTCTTACTCTTCTAGACGGTCATGAAGACCTTGTTGTTTATTGTGACGCTTCAAAGCATGGTCTCGGGTGTGTTCTAATGCAACGGGGTAAAGTAATCGCTTATGCCTCGCGACAACTCAAAATCCACGAAAAGAATTATGCTACTCACGATCTCGAATTGGGTGCTGTAGTCTTTGCTTTCAAAATATGGAGGCATTATCTTTACGGCACCAAGTGTCTTGTTTATACCGATCATAAGAGTTTGCAACACATTCTGAATCAGAAAGAACTTAACATGAGGCAGAGACGTTGGGTTGAGTTATTGAACGATTATGACTGCGAAATTCGCTATCATCCCGGCAAAGCTAACGTCGTTGCCGATGCTCTTAGCCGCAAAGAACACGTTATGCTATCTTGTGCTACCCTTCGTGTTGACCTTAAGTCCAAAATTCTTGAAGCTCAACGTTTGGTTGTTTCGGAGGAGACTTTCCGAGATGAGATGAACCCTGGTGCCGATTTACAGTTAGAAACAAAAGCCGATGGTCTACTCTACTACACGAATCGCATCTGGGTGCCTACCCGTGGTGCTATCCGTGAACTTATTATGGATGAGAACCATAAAAGTCGTTATTCTATTCATCCGGGTGCAGATAAAATGTATAAAAATCTTCGTCCTCACTATTGGTGGCCGTGTATGAAGGAAGAGATCGCTCGATATGTTGCAAAGTGTTTGACTTGTGCACGGGTAAAAGCCGAGCATCAACGCCCTTCTGGTCTCCTTGTGCAACCCGAAATCCCTGTTTGGAAATGGGAAAGTATTGCCATGGATTTTGTTACTAAACTTCCTATTTCAAATGGTTATGATAGCATCTGGGTGATTGTTGATCGGTTGACGAAATCTGCTCATTTTCTGCCAATCAAAGAAACTTATTCGGCGGAAAAGCGGGCTCAGCTTTACGTGAAGGAGATTGTCTGTCGTCATGGGGTTCCGTTGGATATCATTTCTGACCGTGATGGTCGTTTTATGGCTCGTTTCTGGAAAGGTCTTCAAGAAGCTTTGGGTACTAAACTGAACCTCAGTACTGCTTATCATCCCCAAACCGATGGTCAAAGCGAGAGAACCATTCAAACTCTCGAGGATTTGCTTCGCTCTTGCGTTATCGACTTCAAAGGTAAATGGGATACTCATCTTCCGTTGATCGAATTCTCGTATAATAACAGTTACCATTCTAGCATCGATATGGCACCGTTCGAAGCCCTCTATGGTCGTAAATGTCGTTCTCCTCTATGTTGGACTGAAGTCGGTGACTCTCAGATTACTGGGCCAGAGATGGTTCAGGAGACCACCGATAAAATCCGCAAAATCCGAGAAAATCTTTTAGCAGCTCGAAATCGGCAAAAGTATTATGCTGATAAAAAGAGGAAGCCTATGGAATACGAAGTCGGTGATATGGTTCTACTTAAGGTGTCTCCATGGAAGGGAGTTTTCCGTTTTGGCAAAAAGGGAAAGCTAGCTCCCCGATATGTGGGCCCGTTCAAGGTTCTTAAAAAGATCGGGAAGGTTTCTTACGAGTTGGAACTGCCTGAGGAATTGGGTGGTGTTCATCCCGTGTTTCATGTTTCTAATCTAAGAAAGTGTTTGTCCGATGAAAATCTTATTGTGCCTCTCGACGAGATCCAAATTGATGAATCTATGCAGTTTATCGAGCGACCATTGGAGGTTATGGATCGAGAAGTTAAGCAACTTAAGCGGAGTCGGATACCGATCGTCAAGGTTCGTTGGGAGTCTAAGCGTGGACCCGAATTCACTTGGGAACGCGAGGACCAAATGAAGGCCAAATATCCGCATCTCTTCGCTTCAACTTCAACTACTTCGGTTTGAGCAAATTTCGGGACGAAATTCCTTTAAGGAGGGGAGACTGTAACACCTGCCCCAAACCCGAACCCGTATGCCCGACTCAGACCCGAAGTTGCTATCAGTTAAATTGAATTGTATTTATTGTCTTTCTTCAAAATGTAACGTTTATTATTATCGTGAATAAACGCATTCAATTCTATGTTATTCCCGTCTTAATTCAATAACCGTATTTACATCGCGAAATATTCACGCGTAGCGAATAATTACTATCCATGGCATTAAAACTCAAAATATATATAAACAAATATATATATAGTTCGTGAAAGAAAAATTGTAAAAACGATAAGCCGAAACGTCTCCAAGTCTCGAAATGAACTCGTGAAGGGTTAAACGAGCTAAAACTATAAAAACGTCGCGTATATAATTATAACGTTTCAAGTTAGTTTTAGTTAGTTAGTTAAAATACATATATAATTAACTTTGGGCTAAAACTGCCAATTTACAAACTATTATTAAAACTATCCTCAACTAAATGAACAAAGCCAGAAACTATGAGGGGCTGTTTTGTAAATAATTAAATTACAGTTTTCACCCAACCCCCCCCCGTGTTTCCGGCGACCGCTATTCCGGCCAGTTTGGCCGGAAAAACCCAAAACTCCGGCGAGCTCAAAAGAAAACTCGTTTTTAGCTGTTTCAAATAACCAAACCTACCCAAAATCATCCTGGTACTATTCTAAGTGTGATTCGAACGTTTAACCAGTTCCTAATCACCTAAATATCAACCAATTTCTCGATTTAAAATCCGGTTCAAACACCCACTTGATCCAATCGACTGTTAACGTAACCATTTATGATTTCATTCACTCCACTACGTCCGATCAGTGTCACGAATTCATTACCAACTGTTAATTGAGCCCAAACGATCCGAATTGCTCAATCAATTCGCCATTTTTCTTTAACCTCAACTCTAGACCACCTTGACCATTTTCTGATCACCATAACACAATTCGAGCTGTCTGCACCATCCCCCTTACTCGTTTTCACCTGCTGCAACTTCAATTTCTTGAACCAATCATCAACAATCTGTAAGTGAGTTCGTTTCAATCCGAGATTGTTCTTCAACAGTTAGTCATCAAATCTCTGACTAAATCTGAAATTGATATAGGGGTTTCATTCATCTCATCACGTGGACAAAATCTGGAAGTTTAATTTGATTCTAACAGCTCCTAATTATCAAGTGATCATCAACCCGTCGTGTCCTTGCTCTTCACCTTCATCGTTCAATCTAATCGAATCCAAGTAAGTGTTATATATCAAAATGACCACGATCCAGCGTAGAATAAAAGCCCTCTATCTATTTTGGATTTGATTCACTAGATTAAACGAATTGGTTGGATCTTGAATCTAGGGTTTGAATGTGAAATGGGTGGTGTTGGTTATAAAATGTTAAAACAATTAAAGAATGAATCTGATTAACAAAAGCGCGCCTGGTCCAGCGGATAGGGTGTTGGTTTTGGCGCGTGTGACCCGGGTTCGAGTCCCACATTCCCCTTTTATTTATTTTTACCATTTAAACCCTTTTACTTCTAAGTTATATATGTATATTTCTTAAGGTTATTATATATCAATAATATATTAATTATAAAACTAGAAAATTGGTTATTATAAAAATATATATTTATATCTCGTACCTAAATCCCCAAATTGGTTTTTGAAACCCTAAATTGGTTTTTGAAACCCTAAATCCCTAAATTGGTTTTTGAAAACCCTAAATCCCCAAATTGGACTTTAAAGCCCTAAATTGGATTTTGAAACCCTAAATCCCCAAATTGGACTTTAAAACCCTAAATTCCCAAATTATATTTTGAAACCCTAATTTTCAATTTATAATTTAAAACCCTAAAACCCCAAATCCAAAACCCTAGAATTTCTAAAGTCTTGATTCTAGTTACTATATTATTTGTCTCGTTTCTAAATTAGGTTTTCCCGGTTAATTAGGTGGTTCTAATATCTGGGCGATCCTCGATCTTATTTAGTATTTTCTTGCGTTGCTATACTATATCAGATTTGTATTTGAGGTGAGTAAACTCACTCCCCTTTTTCTATTTTACTATTTTGGGGCTGAAATACGTCTTTTACTATATTGCGTTTTCTATTCGTTTTCTAAAAGAGATCATACAAATATGTTAGTCTAGTTTGGCCGCTGGATGCAATCGTATGTGTTAGTTAAAAGTAGTTTTATTGCTTTGTAATCCCACCGGTACAATGTTAGCGCTAATGGTTTGACAAACCCACCTGCTTGTACAACATCGATAGGTGATTTAAACCCGGCCTTTCTAATTCCATGTTTACTATGTCGAGATGCTATGTTGCTATACTATGTTGCTATGCTATGATGCTATACTATGCCATGTCCCTAAATTGCTAAATGATGACTTATATATCGAGACGGTAACGACGGTTATTAAAAGTTATCATTATTTACTACATGAGTGGTTCTCATGATAAATGGCTAGACGAGATACTATGGTTTCTATTGTGGTTGGTGTGCTATTCTATTCTAGGGGTCCTGGTCGAGTAATATTACAAAATTACTATACATATGGGATTGCGCAGCATATCTTGTTGATCTCGGATTTCAATACTATTACTATTTAATTGGGTTTTACTCACTAGCTTGTGTAGCTAACTTTATTTTCACGTATTTCAGGTGGCGCGTGATTTTGGCTTGTTTCCTTGCTATTTCAAGACATAGGGATTTTGGACCTAGAAATAATACTAAACATGACTATTTCATTTACTGCTGTATTGAATTTGTCGTTTCGCATTTAAGACTTGGGTTTTGCCAAACTTATGATAACAATTATTAGACTTTAATAAAAGTAATGCCATGAGCTTTGTTTACTACGGATATCCAATTCTATGACAGCCCGGTGTTTTCCGCCACCGGGCGGGGTGTCACAATAGGCAGGAGAAAGAAACCGCCTGGGTTTGGAGTGTCACCATCTCTAAGCCTTAAATCTATGTCGTGAAGAGAAGCACAAAGATGCGGTGAGTAGGAGGTTCACTGCGTCAGAACCCTATAACAACCATTAAATATGACACCACCTGAACCCTAACCAACCACATTCATAAGAACTAATCGGATCTCAGACCTCTCTAGTTAGGGTTGTGACCGATGAAGTTTAAAATAGTGTTGTGACATGTTGAGGTCTAGAAGAAGCAGAGAAGAACAAAGCCACAAACCGATCAGAGAAGATTTTGAGTCGATTTAGTGATGACTGTGTTAATGGTTGCGTCGGAGGTGAGGAAGTGATGAATATCGAAACATGGTAAACAGACTGAGATGAGTGATTGAAGGTGAAGATGGATGAACAGCAGATGAAGATTTGGGAGGCGGGTTGAATGGATACAACCCTAGAACATACAATAGGTCATGCTTTTATAGTGTTGAATTTTATGGAAAATGTTCAATTACCATTTTGCCCATGTAATTCTCTTATTAAGGTGGTATAGATAGGACACCTTACAACTCCTAACAACACCGAACAAAACCTTAAAACTCCATAATAAACCTAATGAATTTGTCAAAGTCCTTTGAACATCGTACGACAACTCAGGACATGTTACGACTCAGTGTGCGACATTAGCAACATGAAAAGCACGTTAGAATAATTAAGGACGCTTTACAACTCCTATGAACATCCTACATCACCGCACGAAACTTTAAAACTCCATAATACACCTAATTAATTCGTCCGAGTCCTTTGAACGTCCTACGCCAACTTAAGACATCTTACGACTCTTTATGCCATATTAGCACTTTGAAAAGCTCGTTAGTATAATGTTGGACTCTTGACAACTCCTAACAACACGTTACAACACCGTACGAAATTATAAAACTCCAAAAAAAACCTAATGAATTCCTCCGAGTCATTTAAACATCGTACGAAAACTTAGAATATCTTATGACTATGTATGTCACATTAGCACCTTGAAAAGCATGTTGTAAAAAGTATGAAACCTCACCAATCCTAACAACACATTATGATACCGTACGTAAAATAAAAATACTCTATAATAAACCTAATGAATTCATCTGAGTCCTTTGAACATCGTATGACAACTTAGGACATCTTACGGCTCTGTATGCACATTAGAACCTTCAAAAGCACGTTAGTATAATATAGGACACCTTACAACTCCTAACAACACCGAACAAAACCTTAAAGCTCCATAATAAACCTAATGAATTTGTCCAAGTCCTTTGAACATCGTACGAAAACTCAGGACATGTTACGACTCATTATGTGACATTAGAAACATGAAAAGCACATTAGAATAATTAAGGACGCATTACAACTCCTAAGAACATCTTACATCACCGTACGAAACTTTAAAACTCCATAATACACCTAATTAAGTCGTCCGAGTCCTTTGAACGTCATACGCCAACTTAAGACATCTTACGACTCTTTATGCCATATTAGCACTTTGAAAAGCATGTTAGTATAATGTTGGAATCTTTAAAACTCCTAACAACAACATACGAAATTATAAAACTCCAAAAAAAACCTAATGAATTCCTCCGTGTCATTTAAACATCGTACGAAAACTTAGAGTATCTTACGACTCTGTATGTCACATTAGCACCTTGAAAAGCATGTTGGTAAAAAGTACGAAACCTCACAAATCCTAACAACACATTATAATACCGTACGTAAAATAAAAATACTCCATAATAAACCTAATGAATTCATCCGAGTCCTTTGAACATCGTACGACAACTTAGGACATCTTACAGCTCTGTATGCACATTAGCACCTTGAAAAGCACGTTAGTATAATATAGGACACCTTACAACTCCTAACAACACCGAACAAAACCTTAAAACTCCATAATAAACCTAATGAATTTGTCAAAGTCCTTTGAACATCGTACGACAACTCAGGACATGTTACGACTCAGTATGCGACATTAGCAACATGAAAAGCACGTTAGAATAATTAAGGAAGCATTACAACTCCTAAGAACATATTACATCACCGTACGAAACTTTACAACTCCATAATACACCTAATGAATTCGTCCGAGTCCTTTGAACGTCATACGCCAACTTAAGACACCTTACGACTCTTTATGCCATATTAGCACTTTGAAAAGCATGTTAGTATAATGTTGGAATCTTTAAAACTCCTAACAACACCGTACGAAATTATAAAACTCCAAAAAAAACCTAATGAATTCCTCCGAGTCATTTAAACATCGTACGAAAACTTAGAATATCTTACGACTATGTATGTCACATTAGCACCTTGAAAAGCATGTTGGTAAAAAGTACGAAACCTCACCAATCCTAACAACACATTATAATACCGTACGTAAAATAAAAATACTCTATAATAAACCTAATGAATTCATCTGAGTCCTTTGAACATCGTATGACAACTTAGGACATCTTACGGCTCTGTATGCACATTAGCACCTTCAAAAGCACGTTGGTATAATATAGGACACCTTACAACTCCTAACAACACCGAACAAAACCTTAAAGCTCTATAATAAACCTAATGAATTTGTCCAAGTCCTTTGAACATCGTACGAAAACTCAGGACATGTTACGACTCATTATGCGACATTAGAAACATGAAAAGCACGTTAGAATAATTAAGGACGCATTACAACTCCTAAGAACATCTTACATCACCGTACGAAACTTTAAAACTCCATAATACACCTAATTAATTCGTCCGAGTCCTTTGAGCGTCATACGCCAACTTAAGACATCTTACGACTCTTTATGCCATATTAGCACTTTGAAAACCATGTTAGTATAATGTTGGAATCTTTAAAACTCCTAACAACACGTTACAACACCATACGAAATTATAAAACTCCAAAAAAACCTAATGAATTCCTCCGTGTCATTTAAACATTGTACGAAAACTTAGAATATCTTACGACTCTGTATGTCACATTAGCACCTTGAAAAGCATGTTGGTAAAAAGTACGAAACCTCACAAATCCTAACAACACATTATAATACCGTACGTAAAATAAAAATACTCCATAATAAACCTAATGAATTCATCCGAGTCCTTTGAACATCGTACGACAACTTAGGACATCTTACGGCTCTGTATGCACATTAGCACCTTGAAAAGCACGTTAGTATAATATAGGACACCTTACAACTCCTAACAACACCGAACAAAACCTTAAAACTCCATAATAAACCTAATGAATTTGTTAAAGTCCTTTGAACATCGTACGACAACTCAGGACATGTTACGACTCAGTATGCGACATTAGCAACATGAAAAGCACGTTAGAATAATTAAGGAAGCATTACAACTCCTACGAACATCTTACATCACCGTACGAAACTTTACAACTCCATAATACACCTAATGAATTCGTCCGAGTCCTTTGAACGTCATACGCCAACTTAAGACATCTTACGACTCCTTATGCCATATTAGCACTTTGAAAAGCATGTTAGTATAATGTTGGAAACTTTAAAACTCCTAACAACACCGTATGAAATTATAAAACTCCAAAAAAAACCTAATGAATTCCTCCGAGTCATTTAAACATCGTACGAAAACTTATAATATCTTACGACTCTGAATGTCACATTAGCACCTTGAAAAGCATGTTGGTAAAAAGTACGAAACCTCCCAAATCCTAACAACACATTATAATACCGTACGTAAAATAAAAATACTCCATAATAAACCTAATGAATTCGTCAGAGTCCTTTGAACATCGTAGGACAACTTAGGACATCTTACGACTCTGTATGCACATTAGCACCTTGAAAAGCACGTTAGTATAATATAGGACACCTTACAACTCCAAACAACACCGAACAAAACCTTAAAACTCCATAATAAACCTAATGAATTTGTCAAAGTTCTTTGAACATCGTACGACAACTCAGGACATGTTACGACTCAGTATGCGACATTAGCAACATGAAAAGCACGTTAGAATAACTAAGGAAGCATTACAACTCCTAAGAACGTCTTACATCACCGTATAAAACTTTAAAACTCCATAATACACCTAATTAATTCGTCCGAGTCCTTTGAACGTCATACGCCAACTTAAGACATCTTACGACTCTTTATGCCATATTAGCACTTTGAAAAGCATGTTAGTATAATTTTGGAATCTTTAAAACTCCTAACAACACCATACGAAATTATAATACTCCAAATAAAACCTAATGAATTCCTCCGAGTCATTTAAACATCGTACGAAAACTTATAATATCTTACGACTCTGAATGTCACATTAGCACCTTGAAAAGGATGTTGGTAAAAAGTACGAAACCTCCCAAATCCTAACAACACATTATAATACCGTACGTAACATAAAAATACTCCATAATAAACCTAATGAATTCATCCGATTCCTTTGAACATCGTACGACAACTTAGAAAATCTTACGGCTCTATATGCACATTAGCACCTTGAAAAGCACGTTAGTATAACACAGGACACCTTACAACTCCTAACAACACCGAACAAAACCTTAAATCTCCATAATAAACCTAATGAATTTGTCCAAATCCTTTGAACATCGTACGACAACTCAGGACATATTACGACTCACTATGCGACATTAGCAACATGAAAAGCACGTTAGAATAATTAAGGAAGCATTACAACTCCTAAGAACATCTTACATCGCCGTACGAAACTTTAAAACTCCATAATACACCAAATTAATTCGTCCGAGTCCTTTGAACGTCATACGCCAACTTAAGACATCTTACGACTCTTTATGCCATATTAGCACTTTGAAAAGCATGTTAGTATAATGTTGGAATCTTTAAAACTCCTAACAACACCATACGAAATTATAAAACTCCAAAAAAAACCTAATGAATTCCTCCGAGTCATTTAAACATCGTACGAAAACTTATAATATCTTACGACTCTGAATGTCACATTAGCACCTTGAAAAGCATGTTGGTAAAAAGTACGAAACCTCCCAAATCCTAACAACACATTATAATACCGTACGTAAAATAAAAATTCTCCATAATAAACCTAATGAATTCGTCAGAGTCCTTTGAACATCGTAGGACAACTTAGGACATCTTACGACTCTGTATGCACATTAGCACCTTGAAAAGCACGTTAGTATAATATAGGACACCTTACAACTCCAAACAACACCGAACAAAACCTTAAAACTCCATAATAAACCTAATGAATTTGTCAAAGTTCTTTGAACATCGTACGACAACTCAGGACATGTTACGACTCAGTATGCGACATTAGCAACATGAAAAGCACGTTAGAATAACTAAGGAAGCATTACAACTCCTAAGAACATCTTACATCACCGTATAAAACTTTAAAACTCCATAATACACCTAATTAATTCGTCCGAGTCCTTTGAACGTCATACGCCAACTTAAGACATCTTACGACTCTTTATGCCATATTAGCACTTTGAAAAGCATGTTAGTATAATGTTGGAATCTTTAAAACTCCTAACAACACCATACGAAATTATAATACTCAAAAAAAAACCTAATGAATTCCTCCGAGTCATTTAAACATCGTACGAAAACTTATAATATCTTACGACTCTGAATGTCACATTAGCACCTTGAAAAGTATGTTGGTAAAAAGTACGAAACCTCCCAAATCCTAACAACACATTATAATACCGTACGTAACATAAAAATACTCCATAATAAACCTAATGAATTCATCCGCTTCCTTTGAACATCGTACGACAACTTAGAAAATCTTACGGCTCTATATGCACATTAGCACCTTGAAAAGCACGTTAGTATAACACAGGACACCTTACAACTCCTAACAACACCGAACAAAACCTTAAATCTCCATAATAAACCTAATGAATTTGTCCAAATCCTTTGAACATCGTACGACAACTCAGGACATGTTACGACTCACTATGCGACATTAGCAACATGAAAAGCACGTTAGAATAATTAAGGAAGCATTACAACTCCTAAGAACATCTTACATCACCGTACGAAACTTTAAAACTCCATAATACACCAAATTAATTCGTCCGAGTCCTTTGAACGTCATACGCCAACTTAAGACATCTTACGACTCTTTATGCCATATTAGCACTTTGAAAAGCATGTTAGTATAATGTTGGAATCTTTAAAACTCCTAACAACACCATACGAAATTATAAAACTCCAAAAAAAACCTAATGAATTCCTCCGAGTCATTTAAACATCGTACGAAAACTTATAATATCTTACGACTCTGAATGTCACATTAGCACCTTGAAAAGCATGTTGGTAAAAAGTACGAAACCTCCCAAATCCTAACAACACATTATAATACCGTACGTAAAATAAAAATACTCCATAATAAACCTAATGAATTCGTCAGAGTCCTTTGAACATCGTAGGACAACTTAGGACATCTTACGACTCTGTATGCACATTAGCACCTTGAAAAGCACGTTAGTATAATATAGGACACCTTACAACTCCAAACAACACCGAACAAAACCTTAAAACTCCATAATAAACCTAATGAATTTGTCAAAGTTCTTTGAACATCGTACGACAACTCAGGACATGTTACGACTCAGTATGCGACATTAGCAACATGAAAAGCACGTTAGAATAACTAAGGAAGCATTACAACTCCTAAGAACATCTTACATCACCACACGAAACTTTAAAACTCCATAATACACCTAATGAATTCGTCCGAGTCCTTTGAACGTCATACGCCAACTTAAGACATCTTACGACTCTTTATGACATATTAGCACTCTGAAAAGCATGTTAGTATAATGTTGGAATCTTTAAAACTCCTAACAACACCATACGAAATTATAAAACTCCAAAAAAAACCTAATGAATTCCTCCGTGTCATTTAAACATCGTACGAAAACTTAGAATATCTTACGACTCTGTATGTCACATTAGCACCTTGAAAAGCATGTTGGTAAAAAGTACGAAACCTCACAAATCCTAACAACACATTATAATACCGTACGTAAAATAAAAATACTCCATAATAAACCTAATGAATTCATCCGAGTCCTTTGAACATCGTACGACAACTTAGGACATCTTACAGCTCTGTATGCACATTAGCACCTTGAAAAGCACGTTAGTATAATATAGGACACCTTACAACTCCTAACAACACCGAACAAAACCTTAAAACTCCATAATAAACCTAATGAATTTGTCAAAGTCCTTTGAACATCGTACGACAACTCAGGACATGTTACGACTCAGTATGCGACATTAGCAACATGAAAAGCACATTAGAATAATTAAGGAAGCATTACAACTTCTAAGAACATATTACATCAAGTAGGAAACTTTACAACTCCATAATACACCTAATGAATTCGTCCGAGTCCTTTGAACGTCATACGCCAACTTAAGACATCTTACGAGTCTTTATGCCATATTAGCACTTTGAAAAGCATGTTAGTATAATGTTGGAATCTTTAAAACTCCTAACAACACCGTACGAAATTATAAAACTCCAAAAAAAACCTAATGAATTCCTCCGAGTCATTTAAACATCGTACGAAAACTTAGAATATCTTACGACTATGTATGTCACATTAGCACCTTGAAAAGCATGTTGGTAAAAAGTACGAAACCTCACAAATCCTAACAACACATTATAATACCGTACGTAAAATAAAAATACTCCATAATAAACCTAATGAATTCATCCGAGTCCTTTGAACATCGTACGACAACTTAGGACATCTTACAGCTCTGTATGCACATTAGCACCTTGAAAAGCACGTTAGTATAATATAGGACACCTTACAACTCCTAACAACACCGAACAAAACCTTAAAACTCCATAATAAACCTAAAGAATTTGTCAAAGTCCTTTTAACATCGTACGACAACTCAGGACATGTTACGATTCAGTATGCGACATTAGCAACATGAAAAGCACGTTAGAATAATTAAGGAAGCATTACAACTTCTAAGAACATATTACATCACCGTACGAAACTTTACAACTCCATAATACACCTAATGAATTCGTCCGAGTCCTTTGAACGTCATACGCCAACTTAAGACATCTTACGAGTCTTTATGCCATATTAGCACATTGAAAAGCATGTTAGTATAATGTTGGAATCTTTAAAACTCCTAACAACACCGTACGAAATTATAAAACTCCAAAAAAAACCTAATGAATTCCTCCGAGTCATTTAAACATCGTACGAAAACTTAGAATATCTTACGACTATGTATGTCACATTAGCACGTTGAAAAGCATGTTGGTAAAAAGTACGAAACCTCACAAATCCTAACAACACATTTAATACCGTACGTAAAATAAAAATACTCCATAATAAACCTAATGAATTCATCCGAGTCCTTTGAACATCGTACGACAACTTAGGACATCTTAGGGCTCTGTATGCACATTAGCACCTTGAAAAGCACGTTTGTATAATATAGGACACCTTACAACTCCTAACAACACCGAACAAAACCTTAAAACTCCATAATAAACCTAATGAATTTGTCAAAGTTCTTTGAACATCGTACGACAACTCAGGACATGTTACGACTCAGTATGCGACATTAGCAACATGAAAAGCACGTTAAAATAATTAAGGAAGCATTACAACTCCTAAGAACATATTACATCACCGTACGAAACTTTATAACTCCATAATACACCTAATGAATTCGTCCGAGTCCTTTGAACGTCATACGCCAACTTAAGACATCTTACGACTCTTTATGCCATATTAGCACTTTGAAAAGCATGTTAGTATAATGTTGGAATCTTTAAAACTCCTAACAACACCGTACGAAATTATAAAACTCCAAAAAAAACCTAATGAATTCCTCCGAGTCATTTAAACATCGTACGAAAACTTAGAATATCTTACGACTATGTATGTCACATTAGCACCTTGAAAAGCATGTTGGTAAAAAGTACGAAACCTCACAAATCCTAACAACACATTATAATACCGTACGTAAAATAAAAATACTCCATAATAAACCTAATGAATTCATCCGAGTCCTTTGAACATCGTACGACAACTTAGGACATCTTACAGCTCTGTATGCACATTAGCACCTTGAAAAGCACGTTAGTATAATATAGGACACCTTACAACTCCTAACAACACCGAACAAAACCTTAAAACTCCATAATAAACCTAAAGAATTTGTCAAAGTGCTTTGAACATCGTACGACAACTCAGGACATGTTACGATTCAGTATGCGACATTAGCAACATGAAAAGCACGTTAGAATAATTAAGGAAGCATTACAACTTCTAAGAACATATTACATCACCGTACGAAACTTTACAACTCCATAATACACCTAATGAATTCGTCCGAGTCCTTTGAACGTCATACGCCAACTTAAGACATCTTACGAGTCTTTATGCCATATTAGCACATTGAAAAGCATGTTAGTATAATGTTGGAATCTTTAAAACTCCTAACAACACCGTACGAAATTATAAAACTCCAAAAAAAACCTAATGAATTCCTCCGAGTCATTTAAACATCGTACGAAAACTTAGAATATCTTACGACTATGTATGTCACATTAGCACGTTGAAAAGCATGTTGGTAAAAAGTACGAAACCTCACAAATCCTAACAACACATTTAATACCGTACGTAAAATAAAAATACTCCATAATAAACCTAATGAATTCATCCGAGTCCTTTGAACATCGTACGACAACTTAGGACATCTTACGGCTCTGTATGCACATTAGCACCTTGAAAAGCACGTTTGTATAATATAGGACACCTTACAACTCCTAACAACACCGAACAAAACCTTAAAACTCCATAATAAACCTAATGAATTTGTCAAAGTTCTTTGAACATCGTACGACAACTCAGGACATGTTACGACTCAGTATGCGACATTAGCAACATGAAAAGCACGTTAAAATAATTAAGGAAGCATTACAACTCCTAAGAACATATTACATCACCGTACGAAACTTTATAACTCCATAATACACCTAATGAATTCGTCCGAGTCCTTTGAACGTCATACGCCAACTTAAGACATCTTACGACTCTTTATGCCATATTAGCACTTTGAAAAGCATGTTAGTATAATGTTGGAATCTTTAAAACTCCTAACAACACCGTACGAAATTATAAAACTCCAAAAAAAACCTAATGAATTCCTCCGAGTCATTTTAACATCGTACGAAAACTTAGAATATCTTACGACTATGTATGTCACATTAGCACCTTGAAAAGCATGTTGGTAAAAAGTACGAAACCTCACAAATCCTAACAACACATTATAATACCGTACGTAAAATTAAAATACTCCATAATAAACCTAATGAATTCATCCGAGTCCTTTGAACATCGTACGACAACTTAGGACATCTTACGGCTCTGTATGCACATTAGCACCTTGAAAAGCACGTTTGTATAATATAGGACACCTTACAACTCCTAACAACACCGAACATAACCTTAAAACTCCATAATAAACCTAATGAATTTGTCCAAGTCCTTTGAACATCGTACGACAACTCAGGACATGTTACTACTCAGTATGCGACATTAGCAACATGAAAAGCACGTTAGAATAATTAAGGAAGCATTACAACTCCTAAGAACATCTTACATCACCGTATAAAACTTTAAAACTCCATAATACACCTAATTAATTCGTCCGAGTCCTTTGAACGTCATACGCCAACTTAAGACATCTTACGACTCTTTATGCCATATTAGCACTTTGAAAAGCATGTTAGTATAATGTTGGAATCTTTAAAACTCCTAACAACACCGTACGAAATTATAAAACTCCAAAAAAAACCTAATGAATTCCTCCGAGTCATTTTAACATCGTACGAAAACTTAGAATATCTTACGACTATGTATGTCACATTAGCACCTTGAAAAGCATGTTGGTAAAAAGTACGAAACCTCACAAATCCTAACAACACATTATAATACCGTACGTAAAATTAAAATACTCCATAATAAACCTAATGAATTCATCCGAGTCCTTTGAACATCGTACGACAACTTAGGACATCTTACGGCTCTGTATGCACATTAGCACCTTGAAAAGCACGTTTGTATAATATAGGACACCTTACAACTCCTAACAACACCGAACATAACCTTAAAACTCCATAATAAACCTAATGAATTTGTCCAAGTCCTTTGAACATCGTACGACAACTCAGGACATGTTACTACTCAGTATGCGACATTAGCAACATGAAAAGCACGTTAGAATAATTAAGGAAGCATTACAACTCCTAAGAACATCTTACATCACCGTATAAAACTTTAAAACTCCATAATACACCTAATTAATTCGTCCGAGTCCTTTGAACGTTATACGCCAACTTAAGACATCTTACGACTCTTTATGCCATATTAGCACGTTGAAAAGCATGTTAGTATAATGTTGGAATCTTTAAAACTCCTAACAACACCATACGAAATTATAATACTCCAAAAAAAACCTAATGAATTCCTCCGAGTCATTTAAACACCGTACGAAAACTTATAATATCTTACGACTCTGAATGTCACATTAGCACCTTGAAAAGCATGTTGGTAAAAAGTACGAAACCTCCCAAATCCTAACAACACATTATAATACCGTACGTAAAATAAAAATACTCCATAATAAGCCTAATGAATTCATCCGATTCCTTTGAACATCGTACGACAACTTAGAACATCTTACGGCTCTATATGCACATTAGCACCTTGAAAAGCACGTTAGTATAACACAGGACACCTTACAACTCCTAACAACACCGAACAAAACCTTAAAACTCCATAATAAACCTAATGAATTTGTCCAAATCCTTTGAACATCGTACGACAACTCAGGACATGTTATGACTCACTATGCGAGATTAGCAACATGAAAAGCACGTTAGAATAATTAAGGAAGCATTACAACTCCTAAGAACATCTTACATCACCGTACGAAACTTTAAAACTCCATAATACACCAAATTAATTCGTCCGAGTCCTTTGAACGTCATACGCCAACTTAAGACATCTTACGACTCTTTATGCCATATTACCACTTTGAAAAGCATGTTAGTATAATGTTGGAATCTTTAAAACTCCTAACAACACCGTACGAAATTATAAAACTCCAAAAAAAACCTAATGAATTCCTCCGAGTCATTTAAACATCGTACGACAACTTAGAATATCTTACGACTTTGTATGTCACATTAGCACCTTGAAAAGCATGTTGGTAAAAAGTACGAAACCTCACAAATCCTAGCAACACATTATAATACCGTACGTAAAATAAAAATACTACATAATAAACCTAATGAATTCGTCAGAGTCCTTTGAACATCGTAGGACAACTTAGGACATCTTACGACTCTGTATGCACATTAGCACCTTGAAAAGCACGTTAGTATAATATAGGACACCTTACAACTCCTAACAACACCGAACAAAACCTTAAAACTCCATAATAAACCTAATGAATTTGTCAAAGTCCTTTGAACATCGTACGACAACTCAGGACATGTTACGACTCAGTATGCGACATTAGCAACATGAAAAGCACGTTAGAATAATTAAGGAAGCATTACAACTCCTAAGAACATATTACATCACCGTACGAAACTTTACAACTCCATAATACACCTAATGAATTCGTCCGAGTCCTTTGAACGTCATACGCCAACTTAAGACATCTTACGAGTCTTTATGCCATATTAGCACATTGAAAAGCATGTTAGTATAATGTTGGAATCTTTAAAACTCCTAACAACACCGTACGAAATTATAAAACTCCAAAAAAAACCTAATGAATTCCTCCGAGTCATTTAAACATCGTACGAAAACTTAGAATATCTTACGACTATGTATGTCACATTAGCACGTTGAAAAGCATGTTGGTAAAAAGTACGAAACCTCACAAATCCTAACAACACATTTAATACCGTACGTAAAATAAAAATACTCCATAATAAACCTAATGAATTCATCCGAGTCCTTTGAACATCGTACGACAACTTAGGACATCTTACGGCGCTGTATGCACATTAGCACCTTGAAAAGCACGTTTGTATAATATAGGACACCTTACAACTCCTAACAACACCGAACAAAACCTTAAAACTCCATAATAAACCTAATGAATTTGTCAAAGTTCTTTGAACATCGTACGACAACTCAGGACATGTTACGACTCAGTATGCGACATTAGCAACATGAAAAGCACGTTAGAATAATTAAGGAAGCATTACAACTCCTAAGAACATCTTACATCACCGTATAAAACTTTAAAACTCCATAATACACCTAATTAATTCGTCCGAGTCCTTTGAACGTTATACGCCAACTTAAGACATCTTACGACTCTTTATGCCATATTAGCACGTTGAAAAGCATGTTAGTATAATGTTGGAATCTTTAAAACTCCTAACAACACCATACGAAATTATAATACTCCAAAAAAAACCTAATGAATTCCTCCGAGTCATTTAAACACCGTACGAAAACTTATAATATCTTACGACTCTGAATGTCACATTAGCACCTTGAAAAGCATGTTGGTAAAAAGTACGAAACCTCCCAAATCCTAACAACACATTATAATACCGTACGTAAAATAAAAATACTCCATAATAAGCCTAATGAATTCATCCGATTCCTTTGAACATCGTACGACAACTTAGAACATCTTACGGCTCTATATGCACATTAGCACCTTGAAAAGCACGTTAGTATAACACAGGACACCTTACAACTCCTAACAACACCGAACAAAACCTTAAAACTCCATAATAAACCTAATGAATTTGTCCAAATCCTTTGAACATCGTACGACAACTCAGGACATGTTATGACTCACTATGCGACATTAGCAACATGAAAAGCACGTTAGAATAATTAAGGAAGCATTACAACTCCTAAGAACATCTTACATCACCGTACGAAACTTTAAAACTCCATAATACACCAAATTAATTCGTCCGAGTCCTTTGAACGTCATACGCCAACTTAAGACATCTTACGACTCTTTATGCCATATTACCACTTTGAAAAGCATGTTAGTATAATGTTGGAATCTTTAAAACTCCTAACAACACCGTACGAAATTATAAAACTCCAAAAAAAACCTAATGAATTCCTCCGAGTCATTTAAACATCGTACGACAACTTAGAATATCTTACGACTTTGTATGTCACATTAGCACCTTGAAAAGCATGTTGGTAAAAAGTACGAAACCTCACAAATCCTAACAACACATTATAATACCGTACGTAAAATAAAAATACTCCATAATAAACCTAATGAATTCATCCGAGTCCTTTGAACATCGTAAGACAACTTAGGACATCTTACGGCTCTGTATGCACATTAGCACCTTGAAAAGCACGTTTGTATAATATAGGACACCTTACAACTCCTAACAACACCGAACAAAACCTTAAAACTCCATAATAAACCTAATGAATTTGTCCAAGTCCTTTGAACATCGTACGACAACTCAGGACATGTTACTACTCAGTATGCGTCATTAGCAACATGAAAAGCACGTTAGAATAATTAAGGAAGCATTACAACTCCTAAGAACATCTTACATCACCGTATAAAACTTTAAAACTCCATAATACACCTAATTAATTCGTCCGAGTCCTTTGAACGTCATACGCCAACTTAAGACATCTTACGACTCTTTATGCCATATTAGCACTTTGAAAAGCATGTTAGTATAATGTTGGAATCTTTAAAACTCCTAACAACACCATACGAAATTATAATACTCCAAAAAAAACCTAATGAATTCCTCCGAGTCATTTAAACATCGTACGACAACTTAGAATATCTTACGACTTTGTATGGCACATTAGCACCTTGAAAAGCATGTTGGTAAAAAGTACGAAACCTCACAAATCCTAACAACACATTATAATACCGTACGTAAAATAAAAATACTCCATAATAAACCTAATGAATTCGTCAGAGTCCTTTGAACATCGTAGGACAACTTAGGACATCTTACGACTCTGTATGCACATTAGCACCTTGAAAAGCACGTTAGTATAATATAGGACACCTTACAACTCCTAACAACACCGAACAAAACCTTAAAACCCCATAATAAACCTAATGAATTTGTCAAAGTTCTTTGAACATCGTACGACAACTCAGGACATGTTACGACTCAGTATGCGACATTAGCAACATGAAAAGCACATTAGAATAATTAAGGAAGCATTACAACTCCTAAGAACATATTACATCACCGTACGAAACTTTACAACTCCATAATACACCTAATGAATTCGTCCGAGTCCTTTGAACGTCATACGCCAACTTAAGACATCTTACGACTCTTTATGCCATATTAGCACTTTTAAAGCATGTTAGTATAATGTTGGAATCTTTAAAACTCCTAACAACACCATACGAAATTATAATACTCCAAAAAAAACCTAATGAATTCCTCCGAGTCATTTAAACATCGTACGAAAACTTATAATATCTTACGACTCTGAATGTCACATTAGCACCTTGAAAAGCATGTTGGTAAAAAGTACGAAACCTCCCAAATCCTAACAACACATTATAATACCGTACGTAAAATAAAAATACTCCATAATAAGCCTAATGAATTCATCCGATTCCTTTGAACATCGTACGACAACTTAGAACATCTTACGGCTCTATATGCACATTAGCACCTTGAAAAGCACGTTAGTATAACACAGGACACCTTACAACTCCTAACAACACCGAACAAAACCTTAAAACTCCATAATAAACCTAATGAATTTGTCCAAATCCTTTGAACATCGTACGACAACTCAGGACATGTTATGACTCACTATGCGACATTAGCAACATGAAAAGCACGTTAGAATAATTAAGGAAGCATTACACCTCCTAAGAACATCTTACATCACCGTACGAAACTTTAAAACTCCATAATACACCAAATTAATTCGTCCGAGTCCTTTGAACGTCATACACCAACTTAAGACATCTTACGACTCTTTATGCCATATTAGCACTTTGAAAAGCATGTTAGTATAATGTTGGGATCTTTAAAACTCCTAACAACACCGTACGAAATTATAAAACTCCAAAAAAAACCTAATGAATTCCTCCGAGTCATTTAAACATCGTACGACAACTTAGAATATCTTACGACTTTGTATGGCACATTAGCACCTTGAAAAGCATGTTGGTAAAAAGTACGAAACCTCACAAATCCTAACAACACATTATAATACCGTACGTAAAATAAAAATACTCCATAATAAACCTAATGAATTCGTCAGAGTCCTTTGAACATCGTAGGACAACTTAGGACATCTTACGACTCTGTATGCACATTAGCACCTTGAAAAGCACGTTAGTATTATATAGGACACCTTACAACTCCTAACAACACCGAACAAAACCTTAAAACCCCATAATAAACCTAATGAATTTGTCAAAGTTCTTTGAACATCGTACGACAACTCAGGACATGTTACGACTCAGTATGCGACATTAGCAACATGAAAAGCACGTTAGAATAATTAAGGAAGCATTACAACTCCTAAGAACATATTACATCACCGTACGAAACTTTACAACTCCATAATACACCTAATGAATTCGTCCGAGTCGTTTGAACGTCATACGCCAACTTAAGACATCTTACGACTCTTTATGCCATATTAGCACTTTGAAAAGCATGTTAGTATAATGTTGGAATCTTTAAAACTCCTAACAACACCATACGAAATTATAATACTCCAAAAAAAACCTAATGAATTCCTCCGAGTCATTTAAACATCGTACGAAAACTTATAATATCTTACGACTCTGAATGTCACATTAGCACCTTGAAAAGCATGTTGGTAAAAAGTACGAAACCTCCCAAATCCTAACAACACATTATAATACCGTACGTAAAATAAAAATACTCCATAATAAGCCTAATGAATTCATCCGATTCCTTTGAACATCGTACGACAACTTAGAACATCTTACGGCTCTATATGCACATTAGCACCTTGAAAAGCACGTTAGTATAACACAGGACACCTTACAACTCCTAACAACACCGAACAAAACCTTAAAACTCCATAATAAACCTAATGAATTTGTCCAAATCCTTTGAACATCGTACGACAACTCAGGACATGTTATGACTCACTATGCGACATTAGCAACATGAAAAGCACGTTAGAATAATTAAGGAAGCATTACAACTCCTAAGAACATCTTACATCACCGTACGAAACTTTAAAACTCCATAATACACCAAATTAATTCGTCCGAGTCCTTTGAACGTCATATACCAACTTAAGACATCTTACGACTCTTTATGCCATATTAGCACTTTGAAAAGCATGTTAGTATAATGTTGGAATCTTTAAAACTCCTAACAACACCGTACGAAATTATAAAACTCCAAAAAAAACCTAATGAATTCCTCCGAGTCATTTAAACATCGTACGACAACTTAGAATATCTTACGACTTTGTATGTCACATTAGCACCTTGAAAAGCATGTTGGTAAAAAGTACGAAACCTCACAAATCCTAACAACACATTATAATACCGTACGTAAAATAAAAATACTCCATAATAAACCTAATGAATTCGTCAGAGTCCTTTGAACATCGTAGGACAACTTAGGACATCTTACGACTCTGTATGCACATTAGCACCTTGAAAAGCACGTTAGTATAATATAGGACACCTTACAACTCCTAACAACACCGAACAAAACCTTAAAACTCCATAATAAACCTAATGAATTTGTCAAAGTTCTTTGAACATCGTACGACAACTCAGGACATGTTACGACTCAGTATGCGACATTAGCAACATGAAAAGCACGTTAGAATAATTAAGGAAGCATTACAACTCCTAATAACATATTACATCACCGTACGAAACTTTACAACTCCATAATAAACCTAATGAATTCGTCCGAGTCCTTTGAACGTCATACGCCAACTTAAGACATCTTATGACTCTTTATGCCATATTAGCACTTTGAAAAGCATGTTAGTATAATGTTGGAATCTTTAAAACTCCTAACAACACCGTACGAAATTATAAAACTCCAAAAAAACCTAATGAATTCCTCAGAGTCATCTAAACATCGTACGAAAACTTAGAATATCTTACGACTATGTATGTCACATTAGCACCTTGAAAAGCATGTTGGTAAAAAGTACGAAACCTCACAAATCCTAACAACACATTATAATACCGTACGTAAAATAAAAATACTCCATAATAAACCTAATGAATTCATCCGAGTCCTTTGAACATCGTAAGACAACTTAGGACATCTTACGACTCTATATGCACATTAGCACCTTGAAAAGCACGTTAGTATAATATAGGACACCTTACAACTCCTAACAACACCGAACAAAACCTTAAAACTCCATAATAAACCTAATGAATTTGTCAAAGTTCTTTGAACATCGTACGACAACTCAAGACATATTACGACTCAGTATGCGACATTAGCAACATGAAAAGCACGTTAGAATAATTAAGGAAGCATTACAACTCCTAAGAACATATTACATCACCGTACGAAACTTTACAACTCCATAATACACTTAATGAATTCGTCCGAGTCTTTTGAATGTCATACGCCAACTTAAGACATCTTATGACTCTTTATGCCATATTAGCACTTTGAAAAGCATGTTAGTATAATGTTGGAATCTTTAAAACTCCTAACAACACCGTACGAAATTATAAAACTCCAAAAAAAACCTAATGAATTCCTCAGAGTCATTTAAACATCGTACGAAAACTTAGAATATCTTACGACTATGTATGTCACATTATCACCTTGAAAAGCATGTTGGTAAAAAGTACGAAACCTCACAAATCCTAACAACACATTATAATACCGTACGTAAAATAAAAATACTCCATAATAAACCTAATGAATTCATCCGAGTCCTTTGAACATCGTACGACAACTTAGGACATCTTACGGCTCTGTATGCACATTAGCACCTTGAAAAGCACGTTTGTATAATATAGGACACCTTACAACTCCTAACAACACCGAACAAAACCTTAAAACTCCATAATAAACCCAATGAATTTGTCCAAGTCCTTTGAACATCGTACGACAACTCACGACATGTTACTACTCAGTATGCGACATTAGCAACATGAAAAGCACGTTAGAATAATTAAGGAAGCATTACAACTCCTAAGAACATCTTACATCACCGTATAAAACTTTAAAACTCCATAATACACCTAATTAATTCGTCCGAGTCCTTTGAACGTCATACGCTAACTTAAGACATCTTACGACTCTTTATGCCATATTAGCACTTTGAAAAGCATGTTAGTATAATGTTGGAATCTTTAAAACTCCTAACAACACCATACGAAATTATAATACTCCAAAAAAAACCTAATGAATTCCTCCGAGTCATTTAAACATCGTACGAAAACTTATAATATCTTACGACTCTGAATGTCACATTAGCACCTTGAAAAGCATGTTGGTAAAAAGTACGAAACCTCCCAAATCCTAACAACACATTATAATACCGTACGTAAAATAAAAATACTCCATAATAAGCCTAATGAATTCATCCGATTCCTTTGAACATCGTACGACAACTTAGAACATCTTACGGCTCTATATGCACATTAGCACCTTGAAAAGCACGTTAGTATAACAGGACACCTTACAACTCCTAACAACACCGAACAAAACCTTAAAACTCCATAATAAACCTAATGAATTTATCCAAGTCCTTTGAACATCGTACGACAACTCAGGACATGTTATGACTCACTATGCGACATTAGCAACATGAAAAGCACGATAGAATAATTAAGGAAGCATTACAACTCCTAAGAACATCTTACATCACCGTATAAAACTTTAAAACTCCATAATACACCTAATTAATTCGTCCGAGTCCTTTGAACGTTATACGCCAACTTAAGACATCTTACGACTCTTTATGCCATATTAGCACGTTGAAAAGCATGTTAGTATAATGTTGGAATCTTTAAAACTCCTAACAACACCATACGAAATTATAATACTCCAAAAAAAACCTAATGAATTCCTCCGAGTCATTTAAACACCGTACGAAAACTTATAATATCTTACGACTCTGAATGTCACATTAGCACCTTGAAAAGCATGTTGGTAAAAAGTACGAAACCTCCCAAATCCTAACAACACATTATAATACCGTACGTAAAATAAAAATACTCCATAATAAGCCTAATGAATTCATCCGATTCCTTTGAACATCGTACGACAACTTAGAACATCTTACGGCTCTATATGCACATTAGCACCTTGAAAAGCACGTTAGTATAACACAGGACACCTTACAACTCCTAACAACACCGAACAAAACCTTAAAACTCCATAATAAACCTAATGAATTTGTCCAAATCCTTTGAACATCGTACGACAACTCAGGACATGTTATGACTCACTATGCGACATTAGCAACATGAAAAGCACGTTAGAATAATTAAGGAAGCATTACAACTCCTAAGAACATCTTACATCACCGTACGAAACTTTAAAACTCCATAATACACCAAATTAATTCGTCCGAGTCCTTTGAACGTCATACGCCAACTTAAGACATCTTACGACTCTTTATGCCATATTACCACTTTGAAAAGCATGTTAGTATAATGTTGGAATCTTTAAAACTCCTAACAACACCGTACGAAATTATAAAACTCCAAAAAAAACCTAATGAATTCCTCCGAGTCATTTAAACATCGTACGACAACTTAGAATATCTTACGACTTTGTATGTCACATTAGCACCTTGAAAAGCATGTTGGTAAAAAGTACGAAACCTCACAAATCCTAACAACACATTATAATACCGTACGTAAAATAAAAATACTCCATAATAAACCTAATGAATTCATCCGAGTCCTTTGAACATCGTAAGACAACTTAGGACATCTTACGGCTCTGTATGCACATTAGCACCTTGAAAAGCACGTTTGTATAATATAGGACACCTTACAACTCCTAACAACACCGAACAAAACCTTAAAACTCCATAATAAACCTAATGAATTTGTCCAAGTCCTTTGAACATCGTACGACAACTCAGGACATGTTACTACTCAGTATGCGTCATTAGCAACATGAAAAGCACGTTAGAATAATTAAGGAAGCATTACAACTCCTAAGAACATCTTACATCACCGTATAAAACTTTAAAACTCCATAATACACCTAATTAATTCGTCCGAGTCCTTTGAACGTCATACGCCAACTTAAGACATCTTACGACTCTTTATGCCATATTAGCACTTTGAAAAGCATGTTAGTATAATGTTGGAATCTTTAAAACTCCTAACAACACCATACGAAATTATAATACTCCAAAAAAAACCTAATGAATTCCTCCGAGTCATTTAAACATCGTACGACAACTTAGAATATCTTACGACTTTGTATGGCACATTAGCACCTTGAAAAGCATGTTGGTAAAAAGTACGAAACCTCACAAATCCTAACAACACATTATAATACCGTACGTAAAATAAAAATACTCCATAATAAACCTAATGAATTCGTCAGAGTCCTTTGAACATCGTAGGACAACTTAGGACATCTTACGACTCTGTATGCACATTAGCACCTTGAAAAGCACGTTAGTATAATATAGGACACCTTACAACTCCTAACAACACCGAACAAAACCTTAAAACCCCATAATAAACCTAATGAATTTGTCAAAGTTCTTTGAACATCGTACGACAACTCAGGACATGTTACGACTCAGTATGCGACATTAGCAACATGAAAAGCACGTTAGAATAATTAAGGAAGCATTACAACTCCTAAGAACATATTACATCACCGTACGAAACTTTACAACTCCATAATACACCTAATGAATTCGTCCGAGTCCTTTGAACGTCATACGCCAACTTAAGACATCTTACGACTCTTTATGCCATATTAGCACTTTTAAAGCATGTTAGTATAATGTTGGAATCTTTAAAACTCCTAACAACACCATACGAAATTATAATACTCCAAAAAAAACCTAATGAATTCCTCCGAGTCATTTAAACATCGTACGAAAACTTATAATATCTTACGACTCTGAATGTCACATTAGCACCTTGAAAAGCATGTTGGTAAAAAGTACGAAACCTCCCAAATCCTAACAACACATTATAATACCGTACGTAAAATAAAAATACTCCATAATAAGCCTAATGAATTCATCCGATTCCTTTGAACATCGTACGACAACTTAGAACATCTTACGGCTCTATATGCACATTAGCACCTTGAAAAGCACGTTAGTATAACACAGGACACCTTACAACTCCTAACAACACCGAACAAAACCTTAAAACTCCATAATAAACCTAATGAATTTGTCCAAATCCTTTGAACATCGTACGACAACTCAGGACATGTTATGACTCACTATGCGACATTAGCAACATGAAAAGCACGTTAGAATAATTAAGGAAGCATTACACCTCCTAAGAACATCTTACATCACCGTACGAAACTTTAAAACTCCATAATACACCAAATTAATTCGTCCGAGTCCTTTGAACGTCATACACCAACTTAAGACATCTTACGACTCTTTATGCCATATTAGCACTTTGAAAAGCATGTTAGTATAATGTTGGGATCTTTAAAACTCCTAACAACACCGTACGAAATTATAAAACTCCAAAAAAAACCTAATGAATTCCTCCGAGTCATTTAAACATCGTACGACAACTTAGAATATCTTACGACTTTGTATGGCACATTAGCACCTTGAAAAGCATGTTGGTAAAAAGTACGAAACCTCACAAATCCTAACAACACATTATAATACCGTACGTAAAATAAAAATACTCCATAATAAACCTAATGAATTCGTCAGAGTCCTTTGAACATCGTAGGACAACTTAGGACATCTTACGACTCTGTATGCACATTAGCACCTTGAAAAGCACGTTAGTATTATATAGGACACCTTACAACTCCTAACAACACCGAACAAAACCTTAAAACCCCATAATAAACCTAATGAATTTGTCAAAGTTCTTTGAACATCGTACGACAACTCAGGACATGTTACGACTCAGTATGCGACATTAGCAACATGAAAAGCACGTTAGAATAATTAAGGAAGCATTACAACTCCTAAGAACATATTACATCACCGTACGAAACTTTACAACTCCATAATACACCTAATGAATTCGTCCGAGTCGTTTGAACGTCATACGCCAACTTAAGACATCTTACGACTCTTTATGCCATATTAGCACTTTGAAAAGCATGTTAGTATAATGTTGGAATCTTTAAAACTCCTAACAACACCATACGAAATTATAATACTCCAAAAAAAACCTAATGAATTCCTCCGAGTCATTTAAACATCGTACGAAAACTTATAATATCTTACGACTCTGAATGTCACATTAGCACCTTGAAAAGCATGTTGGTAAAAAGTACGAAACCTCCCAAATCCTAACAACACATTATAATACCGTACGTAAAATAAAAATACTCCATAATAAGCCTAATGAATTCATCCGATTCCTTTGAACATCGTACGACAACTTAGAACATCTTACGGCTCTATATGCACATTAGCACCTTGAAAAGCACGTTAGTATAACACAGGACACCTTACAACTCCTAACAACACCGAACAAAACCTTAAAACTCCATAATAAACCTAATGAATTTGTCCAAATCCTTTGAACATCGTACGACAACTCAGGACATGTTATGACTCACTATGCGACATTAGCAACATGAAAAGCACGTTAGAATAATTAAGGAAGCATTACAACTCCTAAGAACATCTTACATCACCGTACGAAACTTTAAAACTCCATAATACACCAAATTAATTCGTCCGAGTCCTTTGAACGTCATATACCAACTTAAGACATCTTACGACTCTTTATGCCATATTAGCACTTTGAAAAGCATGTTAGTATAATGTTGGAATCTTTAAAACTCCTAACAACACCGTACGAAATTATAAAACTCCAAAAAAAACCTAATGAATTCCTCCGAGTCATTTAAACATCGTACGACAACTTAGAATATCTTACGACTTTGTATGTCACATTAGCACCTTGAAAAGCATGTTGGTAAAAAGTACGAAACCTCACAAATCCTAACAACACATTATAATACCGTACGTAAAATAAAAATACTCCATAATAAACCTAATGAATTCGTCAGAGTCCTTTGAACATCGTAGGACAACTTAGGACATCTTACGACTCTGTATGCACATTAGCACCTTGAAAAGCACGTTAGTATAATATAGGACACCTTACAACTCCTAACAACACCGAACAAAACCTTAAAACTCCATAATAAACCTAATGAATTTGTCAAAGTTCTTTGAACATCGTACGACAACTCAGGACATGTTACGACTCAGTATGCGACATTAGCAACATGAAAAGCACGTTAGAATAATTAAGGAAGCATTACAACTCCTAAGAACATATTACATCACCGTACGAAACTTTACAACTCCATAATAAACCTAATGAATTCGTCCGAGTCCTTTGAACGTCATACGCCAACTTAAGACATCTTATGACTCTTTATGCCATATTAGCACTTTGAAAAGCATGTTAGTATAATGTTGGAATCTTTAAAACTCCTAACAACACCGTACGAAATTATAAAACTCCAAAAAAACCTAATGAATTCCTCAGAGTCATCTAAACATCGTACGAAAACTTAGAATATCTTACGACTATGTATGTCACATTAGCACCTTGAAAAGCATGTTGGTAAAAAGTACGAAACCTCACAAATCCTAACAACACATTATAATACCGTACGTAAAATAAAAATACTCCATAATAAACCTAATGAATTCATCCGAGTCCTTTGAACATCGTAAGACAACTTAGGACATCTTACGACTCTATATGCACATTAGCACCTTGAAAAGCACGTTAGTATAATATAGGACACCTTACAACTCCTAACAACACCGAACAAAACCTTAAAACTCCATAATAAACCTAATGAATTTGTCAAAGTTCTTTGAACATCGTACGACAACTCAAGACATATTACGACTCAGTATGCGACATTAGCAACATGAAAAGCACGTTAGAATAATTAAGGAAGCATTACAACTCCTAAGAACATATTACATCACCGTACGAAACTTTACAACTCCATAATACACTTAATGAATTCGTCCGAGTCTTTTGAATGTCATACGCCAACTTAAGACATCTTATGACTCTTTATGCCATATTAGCACTTTGAAAAGCATGTTAGTATAATGTTGGAATCTTTAAAACTCCTAACAACACCGTACGAAATTATAAAACTCCAAAAAAAACCTAATGAATTCCTCAGAGTCATTTAAACATCGTACGAAAACTTAGAATATCTTACGACTATGTAATGTCACATTATCACCTTGAAAAGCATGTTGGTAAAAAGTACGAAACCTCACAAATCCTAACAACACATTATAATACCGTACGTAAAATAAAAATACTCCATAATAAACCTAATGAATTCATCCGAGTCCTTTGAACATCGTACGACAACTTAGGACATCTTACGGCTCTGTATGCACATTAGCACCTTGAAAAGCACGTTTGTATAATATAGGACACCTTACAACTCCTAACAACACCGAACAAAACCTTAAAACTCCATAATAAACCCAATGAATTTGTCCAAGTCCTTTGAACATCGTACGACAACTCACGACATGTTACTACTCAGTATGCGACATTAGCAACATGAAAAGCACGTTAGAATAATTAAGGAAGCATTACAACTCCTAAGAACATCTTACATCACCGTATAAAACTTTAAAACTCCATAATACACCTAATTAATTCGTCCGAGTCCTTTGAACGTCATACGCTAACTTAAGACATCTTACGACTCTTTATGCCATATTAGCACTTTGAAAAGCATGTTAGTATAATGTTGGAATCTTTAAAACTCCTAACAACACCATACGAAATTATAATACTCCAAAAAAAACCTAATGAATTCCTCCGAGTCATTTAAACATCGTACGAAAACTTATAATATCTTACGACTCTGAATGTCACATTAGCACCTTGAAAAGCATGTTGGTAAAAAGTACGAAACCTCCCAAATCCTAACAACACATTATAATACCGTACGTAAAATAAAAATACTCCATAATAAGCCTAATGAATTCATCCGATTCCTTTGAACATCGTACGACAACTTAGAACATCTTACGGCTCTATATGCACATTAGCACCTTGAAAAGCACGTTAGTATAACAGGACACCTTACAACTCCTAACAACACCGAACAAAACCTTAAAACTCCATAATAAACCTAATGAATTTATCCAAGTCCTTTGAACATCGTACGACAACTCAGGACATGTTATGACTCACTATGCGACATTAGCAACATGAAAAGCACGATAGAATAATTAAGGAAGCATTACAACTCCTAAGAACATCTTACATCACCGTATAAAACTTTAAAACTCCATAATACACCTAATTAATTCGTCCGAGTCCTTTGAACGTCATACGCCAACTTAAGACATCTTACGACACTTTATGCCATATTAGCACTTTGAAAAGCATGTTAGTATAATGTTGGAATCTTTAAAACTCCAAACAACACCATACGAAATTATAATACTCCAAAAAAAACCTAATGAATTCCTCCGAGTCATTTAAACATCGTACGAAAACTTATAATATCTTACGACTCTGAATGTCACATTACCACCTTGAAAAGCATGTTGGTAAAAAGTACGAAACCTCCCAAATCCTAACAACACATTATAATACCGTACGTAAAGTAAAAATACTCCATAATAAACCTAATGAATTCATCCGATTCCTTTGAACATCGTACGACAACTTAGAACATCTTACGACTCTATATGCACATTAGCACCTTGAAAAGCACGTTAGTATAACACAGGACACCTTACAACTCCTAACCACACCGAACAAAACCTTAAAACTCCATAATAAACCTAATGAATTTGTCCAAATCCTTTGAACATCGTACAACAACTCAGGACATGTTATGACTCACTATGCGACATTAGCAACATGAAAAGCACGTTAGAATAATTAAGGAAGCATTACAACTCCTAAGAACATCTTACATCACCGTACGAAACTTTAAAACTCCATAATACACCAAATTAATTCGTCCGAGTCCTTTGAACGTCATACGCCAACTTAAGACATCTTACGACTCTTTATGCCATATTAGCACTTTGAAAAGCATGTTAGTATAATGTTGGAATCTTTAAAACTCCTAACAACACCGTACGAAATTATAAAACTCCAAAAAAAACCTAATGAATTTCTCCGAGTCATTTAAACATCGTATGACAACTTAGAATATCTTACGACTCTGTATGTCACATTAGCACCTTGAAAACCATGTTGGTAAAAAGTACGAAACCTCACAAATCCTAACAACACATTATAATACCGTACGTAAAATAAAAATACTGCATAATAAACCTAATGAATTCATCCGAGTCCTTTGAACATCGTACGACAACTTAGAACATATTACGGCTCTGTAAGCACATTAGCACCTTGAAAAGCACGTTAGTATAATATAGGACACCTTACAACTCCTAACAACACCGAACAAAACCTTAAAACTCCATAATAAACCTAATGAATTTGTCAAAGTCCTTTGAACAACGTACGACAACTCAGGGCATGTTACGACTCAGTATGCGACATTAGCAACATGAAAAGCAGGTTAGAATAATTAAGGAAGCATTACAACTCCTAAGAACAACTTACATCACCGTACGAAACTTTAAAATTCCATAATAAACCTAATGAATTCGTCAGAGTCCTTTGAACATCGTAGGACAACTTAGGACATCTTACGACTCTGTATGCACATTAGCACCTTGAAAAGCACGTTAGTATAATATAGGACACCTTACAACTCCTAACAACACCGAACAAAACCTTAAAACTCCATAATAAACCTAATGAATTTGTCAAAGTTCTTTTAACATCGTACGACAACTCAGGACATGTTACGACTCAGTATGCGACATTAGCAACATGAAAAGCACGTTAGAATAACTAAGGAAGCATTACCACTCCTAAGAACATCTTACATCACCATACGAAACATTAAAACTCCATAATACACCTAATGAATTCGTCCGAGTCCTTTGAATGTTATACGCCAACTTAAGACATCTTACGACTCTTTATGCCATATTAGCACTTTGAAAAGCATGTTAGTATAATGTTGGAATCTTTAAAACTCCTAACAACACCGTACGAAATTATAAAACTCCAAAAAAAACCTAATTAATTCCTCCAAGTCATTTAAACATCGTACGAACACTTAGAAAATCTTACGACTCTGTATGTCACATTAGCACCTTGAAAAGCATGTTGGTAAAAAGTACGAAACCTCATAAATCCTAACAACACATTATAATACCGTACGTAAAATAAAAATACTGCATAATAAACCTAATGAATTCATCCGAGTCCTTTGAACATCGTACGACAACTTAGAACATCTTACGGCTCTGTAAGCACATTAGCACCTTGAAAAGCACGTTAGTATAATATAGGACACCTTACAACTCCTAACAACACCGAAAAAAACCTTAAAACTCCATAATAAACCTAATGAATTTGTCAAAGTCCTTTGAACAACGTACGACAACTCAGGACATGTTACGACTCAGTATGCGACATTAGCAACATGAAAAGCAGGTTAGAATAATTAAGGAAGCATTACAGCTCCTAAGAACATCTTACATCACCGTACGAAACTTTAGAACTCCATAATACACCTAATGAATTCTTCCGAGTCCTTTGAACGTCATACGCCAACTTAAGACATCTTACGACTCTTTATGCCATATTAACACTTTCAAAAGGATGTTAGTATAATGTTGGAATCTTTAAAACTCCTAACAACACCGTACTAAATTATAAAACTCCCACTACAACAAAACCGGGTTTTTAGTACGCTCAAAAGTGTCTTATAATGCTACTTTATAGGACCTTTCATTTAATAGGACCAATAGTAAAAGCGTTTCATGTAAAGGGGTTGTAATAAGTCCCGGAACTTAAAAAGCGTCCTAATATCTCAAATAAGATTATGAAACCAATTTTATGGTCGCATTATATGTCTATGAACAACAAAAAAGCGTCCTAATAAAAACATATAAGGACACTTTTACAATGTTTTAATATTTGGCTACTTACTTTTAATCTTATGATACACGTACAAGCGTCCTTAAAAATTAATTTATAGGACCCTTAAAATGTAACACTATAGGTACTTTAGTACCAAGAAAAGGGTCCTAATATCCCAAATAAGATTATGAAACCAATTAGTTTTTGGTCGTAAATACGTCTAGCTATGAACAACCCAAATAGCGTTCTAAAAACATATTAGGACACTTTTACAATGTTCTAACAAGTTTAATAGGACAAAGTCCTAACAAGTCATATGATACAACACTTTCTGAAACATCATCACACAATTTTACGATATGGTTATGGACATCGAATTAAACAATAAAAAGACCATCAATATATAAAACACTGATAGTTATTGTGTATATAAAATCAACTAATGAAAGAAATAAAACTTTATTATATTTCAAATAAGCTGGTTTATAACAAAACCACTAAACATAAATAAGTTAAACATTATCCAACATAAATTCTTGTAACATTTAACAAAGAAATTAAAAGAAATGAAACAAACGAACAGCATAAAATCGAAGTCATCAATGCGTGCTCAATCCTCACGGACTACCTACAAATAAACCACCCATGTATAAGCGTTAAGTTTCAAGTTATTAAATTATTTTTTACAAATACATACCGAGATGAAAGGACAAGGCCATGCGATGGATGCACCAACACAATCTTGAATTGTGGAAAATAACCCATATGGTCTCACCAAATTTTCATTTTTTTTATTGGTACTTGAGCGTTTACCTCACACCATTCTTGTCCAAGTTCTGTACTACCAAGAAGCTCATTTGGGTCCAAGCTCTTCACCCATCCTCTTGCTACAGTCTCTGTAGAGTTTAGAATGCTTTTAAGGAAAATTTCATCTCCGACGTAGATTTTAGTGTTCAACAAACATTTATCGAAATCTAGTCATATGTACTTTAGGAATCCAAATCATATCAACTGACCAGGTCCTTTTCATAATCTGTCAAATAGAAGTGTATCAAGTTATCATTCATTCGATATTTCTACAGGTATAACAAATTAAATGAGGATTCAGTTAATATTGACCACTTTTAGTTATCAACCAAAACTGAAAATAGTTGTATGTTTCCTCCTCGAAAAGTATTTAAAATTAAGCGGGCAAAGAACTCACATTTGATGCACACAACAAATTTAAAAGCAGCGATGTACAAAAGAACCCAGACCACCTTACGGCCTGCTTTAGTAATTACGTACATTTAGTAACTAGGAACATGTAGGTAAAATATATAACATGGTTTCGCTAAGGTTGCGGGTATTCGGTTCATCTTTACACAATGATGATCTACCCATTCTCTTAGACACATATATGCTATATACTATTGCTGTTGATTGATCTTGTTTTATACACATATCTACATAAATTGCACATGTACATCTCATGTCTACATATATACACATATTGCAGCTACTGTTATTATTATTTTTTTTTTACACACATAAGTTCTACTATTGTAGATCTACATACGTGTATATATCTATTGTATCTACCCTTAGCTACTATTTCTTCTTCTCACATACACATACCGTAACAAGTAGGCATACATCTAATCACACATAAATCAGTTCATACATGATATTTTTGTATTAACATGCGGCTGCTACTGGTTTTATATACATACGTACATGCTAATCTGCTGCACTTATATAATTGCACACATAAAATCTTGCACACACACTTACTATAACATATATACATACAACGCATTACATAGAGACAAATATACTTTACTACACACATACAAATACATACATCTGATTATCACAAACCAACTACGTACTGTATATATATATATATATATATATATATATATATATATATATATATATATATATATATATATATATATATATATCCATACAACTCCTACGCCTATGCATACATGATATCGCATATTCATACATACAATCATCGCACATACACAACACATACTACATCTACATACATACAATATGCTTGCTGATACAGTTCATACACACATAACAGTACCTAATCAAATACATATAATACATACGATTGAACCGAGATAAATTGTAACCCGTAACAAACCCGAAACCAAATCGAAACCCAAAACAAAACTGAATACGAACAATCAAAGAAATTGGAACATACCGCGAGTTCTGATGATTAACACGGATGCCGTTTTACTGATCGAGCCGGCTGTAGTTGGGATCGCCGGAGTTGCAGGTCTGCCGAGCTCGGTTGGTTCTCCGCACAGCAGTAACGAGGAGCAACGATTGGACGAGATTAATATGTGGTGGTGTGAGGTTGAAACCGAAACGATTTAGTAAGGGGGTGAGGCTCGATTTGCTGCTTCTGGCCGGCGACGATGGAAAACAGAAAAAAGAACGATGAAGATATTGCCAGGAGGGGGGGATTAATAGGGCTTTTTTATTTAATTAAATATTTACACTTTTGGCCCTTCGAAAATTTTAGGTTATTTAATTTAGGTTTATAAAGTTAGTAACTTAGTTTATTTAGTTACAAAACGAACCCCAAACTTTATAAAACTTAACGGAATGCGTAACAGATGGTTAACAGTGTTAATCAGAATTCGCGGGTTGTCATAGGGTGGGTTTTGGATCACCCATTGATCACCTAGATGATCCATAGATCCCTTTTAATTATAATTTGTAAAACAACAAGAAAAGTCCCTCCATATTTTGTTTTATAAAACCTTTCTTCTTATTGATTAAGTTTGTAGTTTGGTTTTAAAATTCTTGATGGAATTGGCCGAATTAGCGTTCTATAAAGGTTAAATTTATAAACCCAAGTGTCAAGTGTCCTATTAATCTATATTATATTAAAACTCTAGCAAATAAGTGTCCTACAAAACTGATGTTTTATGACTCAAATATCAGGTGTCCTATTACAATGTGTTATTATAAAACCGCAATGAATAAGCGTCCTATAAAGGTTTAAGTTATAAAACCCAAGTGTCAAGTGTCCTATTAAGCTATGTTATATTAAGACACTAGCAAATAAGTGTCATATAAAACTAATGTTTTATGACTCAAATATCGAGTGTCCTATTATGATGTGTTATTATAAAACTACAATTATTAAGCATCCTATAAAGGTTAAAGTTATAATACTCAAGCGTCAAGTGTCCTATTAACTCTTGTTCTAATATGACTTCAACTAGAAAGGGTCCTATAACACTGAACACTTAATACTCAACTACAAGGTGTCCTATTAAGTAATGTTATAATAGAACCTCCTTTCATCTGGTGTCCTATTACATTACCACATAATGGGACACCAATAACTTCATGTCTTATAAATTACATTATTAGGATCTACATTCAAAGTGTCTTATTAAGTTATATGATAATAGGACCCCAAAAAGTCATTCATCCTATTAAATAACTTTTTAGGACACCGATTTAGTAGAGTATATTATAAAAGGACCCAAAGATTTCATTCGTCCTATTAAATAGTTTTTTAAGACCATCTTTTACAAGCGTCCCACAAAAAAGGTCCTAAAAAGCCATTTTTGTTGTAGTGTCCAAAAAAACCTAATGAATTCCTCCTAGTCATTTAAACATCGTACGAAAACTTAGAATATCTTACGACTATGTATGTCACATTAGCACCTTGAAAAGCATGTTGGTAAAAAGTACGAAACCTCACAAATCCTAACAACACATTATAATACCGTACGTAAAATAAAAATACTCCATAATAAACCTAATGAATTCATCCGAGTCCTTTGAACATCGTACGACAACTTAGGACATCTTACGGCTCTGTATGCACATTAGCACCTTGAAAAGCACGTTTGTATAATATAGGACACCTTACAACTCCTAACAACACCGAACAAAACCTTAAAACTCCATAATAAACCTAATGAATTTGTCCAAGTCCTTTGAACATCGTACGACAACTCAGGACATGTTACTACTCAGTATGCGACATTAGCAACATGAAAAGCACATTAAAATAATTAAGGAAACATTACAACTCCTAAGAACATCTTACATCACCGTATAAAACTTTAAAACTCCATAATACACCTAATTAATTCGTCTGAGTCCTTTGAACGTCATACGCCAACTTAAGACATCTTACGACTCTTTATGCCATATTAGCACTTTGAAAAGCATGTTAGTATAATGTTGGAATCTTTAAAACTCCTAACAACACCATACGAAATTATAAAACTCCAAAAAAAACCTAATGAATTCCTCCGAGTCATTTAAACATCGTACGAAAACTTATAATATCTTACGACTCTGAATGTCACATTAGCACCTTGAAAAGCATGTTGGTAAAAAGTACGAAACCTCCCAAATCCTAACAACACATTATAATACCGTACGTAACATAAAAATACTCCATAATAAACCTAATGAATTCATCCGATTCCTTTGAACATCGTACGACAACTTAGAAAATCTTACGGCTCTATATGCACATTAGCACCTTGAAAAGCACGTTAGAATAACACAGGACACCTTACAACTCCTAACAACACCGAACAAAACCTTAAAACTCCATAATAAACCTAATGAATTTGTCCAAATCCTTTGAACATCGTACGACAACTCAGGACATGTTACGACTCACTATGCGATATTAGCAACATGAAAAGCACGTTAGAATAATTAAGGAAGCATTACAACTCCTAAGAACATCTTACATCACCGTACGAAACTTTAAAACTCCATAATACACCAAATTAATTCGTCCGAGTCCTTTGAACGTCATACGCCAACTTAAGACATCTTACGACTCTTTATGCCATATTAGCACTTTGAAAAGCATGTTAGTATAATGTTGGAATCTTTAAAACTCCTAACAACACCATACGAAATTATAATACTCCAAAAAAAACCTAATGAATTCCTCCGAGTCATTTAAACATCGTACGAAAACTTATAATATCTTACGACTCTGAATGTCACATTAGCACCTTGAAAAGCATGTTGGTAAAAAGTACGAAACCTCCCAAATCCTAACAACACATTATAATACCGTACGTAACATAAAAATACTCCATAATAAACCTAATGAATTCATCCGATTCCTTTGAACATCGTACGACAACTTAGAAAATCTTACGGCTCTATATGCACATTAGCACCTTGAAAAGCACGTTAGTATAATATAGGACACCTTACAACTCCTAACAACACCGAACAAAACCTTAAAACTCCATAATAAACCTAATGAATTTGTCCAAGTCCTTTGAACATCGTACGACAACTCAGGACATGTTACTACTCAGTATGCGACATTAGCAACATGAAAAGCACATTAAAATAATTAAGGAAACATTACAACTCCTAAGAACATCTTACATCACCGTATAAAACTTTAAAACTCCATAATACACCTAATTAATTCGTCTGAGTCCTTTGAACGTCATACGCCAACTTAAGACATCTTACGACTCTTTATGCCATATTAGCACTTTGAAAAGCATGTTAGTATAATGTTGGAATCTTTAAAACTCCTAACAACACCATACGAAATTATAAAACTCCAAAAAAAACCTAATGAATTCCTCCGAGTCATTTAAACATCGTACGAAAACTTATAATATCTTACGACTCTGAATGTCACATTAGCACCTTGAAAAGCATGTTGGTAAAAAGTACGAAACCTCCCAAATCCTAACAACACATTATAATACCGTACGTAACATAAAAATACTCCATAATAAACCTAATGAATTCATCCGATTCCTTTGAACATCGTACGACAACTTAGAAAATCTTACGGCTCTATATGCACATTAGCACCTTGAAAAGCACGTTAGAATAACACAGGACACCTTACAACTCCTAACAACACCGAACAAAACCTTAAAACTCCATAATAAACCTAATGAATTTGTCCAAATCCTTTGAACATCGTACGACAACTCAGGACATGTTACGACTCACTATGCGATATTAGCAACATGAAAAGCACGTTAGAATAATTAAGGAAGCATTACAACTCCTAAGAACATCTTACATCACCGTACGAAACTTTAAAACTCCATAATACACCAAATTAATTCGTCCGAGTCCTTTGAACGTCATACGCCAACTTAAGACATCTTACGACTCTTTATGCCATATTAGCACTTTGAAAAGCATGTTAGTATAATGTTGGACTCTTTAAAACTCCTAACAACACCATACGAAATTATAATACTCCAAAAAAAACCTAATGAATTCCTCCGAGTCATTTAAACATCGTACGAAAACTTATAATATCTTACGACTCTGAATGTCACATTAGCACCTTGAAAAGCATGTTGGTAAAAAGTACGAAACCTCCCAAATCCTAACAACACATTATAATACCGTACGTAACATAAAAATACTCCATAATAAACCTAATGAATTCATCCGATTCCTTTGAACATCGTACGACAACTTAGAAAATCTTACGGCTCTATATGCACATTAGCACCTTGAAAAGCACGTTAGTATAACACAGGACACCTTACAACTCCTAACAACACCGAACAAAACCTTAAAACTCCATAATAAACCTAATGAATTTGTCCATCGTACGACAACTCAGGACATGTTACGACTCACTATGCGATATTAGCAACATGAAAAGCACGTTAGAATAATTAAGGAAGCATTACAACTCCTAAGAACATCTTACATCACCGTACGAAACTTTAAAACTCCATAATACACCAAATTAATTCGTCCGAGTCCTTTGAACGTCATACGCCAACTTAAGACATCTTACGACTCTTTATGCCATATTAGCACTTTGAAAAGCATGTTAGTATAATGTTGGAATCTTTAAAACTCCTAACAACACCATACGAAATTATAATACTCCAAAAAAAACCTAATGAATTCCTCCGAGTCATTTAAACATCGTACGAAAACTTATAATATCTTACGACTCTGAATGTCACATTAGCACCTTGAAAAGCATGTTGGTAAAAAGTACGAAACCTCCCAAATCCTAACAACACATTATAATACCGTACGTAACATAAAAATACTCCATAATAAACCTAATGAATTCATCCGATTCCTTTGAACATCGTACGACAACTTAGAAAATCTTACGGCTCTATATGCACATTAGCACCTTGAAAAGCACGTTAGTATAATATAGGACACCTTACAACTCCTAACAACACCGAACAAAACCTTAAAACTCCATAATAAACCTAATGAATTTGTCCAAGTCCTTTGAACATCGTACGACAACTCAGGACATGTTACTACTCAGTATGCGACATTAGCAACATGAAAAGCACATTAAAATAATTAAGGAAACATTACAACTCCTAAGAACATCTTACATCACCGTATAAAACTTTAAAACTCCATAATACACCTAATTAATTCGTCTGAGTCCTTTGAACGTCATACGCCAACTTAAGACATCTTACGACTCTTTATGCCATATTAGCACTTTGAAAAGCATGTTAGTATAATGTTGGAATCTTTAAAACTCCTAACAACACCATACGAAATTATAAAACTCCAAAAAAAACCTAATGAATTCCTCCGAGTCATTTAAACATCGTACGAAAACTTATAATATCTTACGACTCTGAATGTCACATTAGCACCTTGAAAAGCATGTTGGTAAAAAGTACGAAACCTCCCAAATCCTAACAACACATTATAATACCGTACGTAACATAAAAATACTCCATAATAAACCTAATGAATTCATCCGATTCCTTTGAACATCGTACGACAACTTAGAAAATCTTACGGCTCTATATGCACATTAGCACCTTGAAAAGCACGTTAGAATAACACAGGACACCTTACAACTCCTAACAACACCGAACAAAACCTTAAAACTCCATAATAAACCTAATGAATTTGTCCAAATCCTTTGAACATCGTACGACAACTCAGGACATGTTACGACTCACTATGCGATATTAGCAACATGAAAAGCACGTTAGAATAATTAAGGAAGCATTACAACTCCTAAGAACATCTTACATCACCGTACGAAACTTTAAAACTCCATAATACACCAAATTAATTCGTCCGAGTCCTTTGAACGTCATACGCCAACTTAAGACATCTTACGACTCTTTATGCCATATTAGCACTTTGAAAAGCATGTTAGTATAATGTTGGACTCTTTAAAACTCCTAACAACACCATACGAAATTATAATACTCCAAAAAAAACCTAATGAATTCCTCCGAGTCATTTAAACATCGTACGAAAACTTATAATATCTTACGACTCTGAATGTCACATTAGCACCTTGAAAAGCATGTTGGTAAAAAGTACGAAACCTCCCAAATCCTAACAACACATTATAATACCGTACGTAACATAAAAATACTCCATAATAAACCTAATGAATTCATCCGATTCCTTTGAACATCGTACGACAACTTAGAAAATCTTACGGCTCTATATGCACATTAGCACCTTGAAAAGCACGTTAGTATAACACAGGACACCTTACAACTCCTAACAACACCGAACAAAACCTTAAAACTCCATAATAAACCTAATGAATTTGTCCATCGTACGACAACTCAGGACATGTTACGACTCACTATGCGACATTAGCAACATGAAAAGCACGTTAGAATAATTAAGGAAGCATTACAACTCCTAAGAACATCTTACATCACCGTACGAAACTTTAAAACTCCATAATACACCAAATTAATTCGTCCGAGTCCTTTGAACGTCATACGCCAACTTAAGACATCTTACGACTCTTTATGCCATATTAGCACTTTGAAAAGCATGTTAGTATAATGTTGGAATCTTTAAAACTCCTAACAACACCATACGAAATTATAAAACTCCAAAAAAAACCTAATGAATTCCTCCGAGTCATTTAAACATCGTACGAAAACTTATAATATCTTACGACTCTGAATGTCACATTAGCACCTTGAAAAGCATGTTGGTAAAAAGTACGAAACCTCCCAAATCCTAACAACACATTATAATACCGTACGTAACATAAAAATACTCCATAATAAACCTAATGAATTCATCCGATTCCTTTGAACATCGTACGACAACTTAGAAAATCTTACGGCTCTATATGCACATTAGCACCTTGAAAAGCACGTTAGTATAACACAGGACACCTTACAACTCCTAACAACACCGAACAAAACCTTAAAACTCCATAATAAACCTAATGAATTTGTCCAAATCCTTTGAACATCGTACGACAACTCAGGACATGTTACGACTCACTATGCGACATTAGCAACATGAAAAGCACGTTAGAATAATTAAGGAAGCATTACAACTCCTAAGAACATCTTACATCACCGTACGAAACTTTAAAACTCCATAATACACCAAATTAATTCGTCCGAGTCCTTTGAATGTCATACGCCAACTTAAGACATCTTACGACTCTTTATGCCATATTAGCACTTTGAAAAGCATGTTAGTATAATGTTGGAATCTTTAAAACTCCTAACAACACCATACGAAATTATAAAACTCCAAAAAAAACCTAATGAATTCCTCCGAGTCATTTAAACATCGTACGAAAACTTATAATATCTTACGACTCTGAATGTCACATTAGCACCTTGAAAAGCATGTTGGTAAAAAGTACGAAACCTCCCAAATCCTAACAACACATTATAATACCGTACGTAACATAAAAATACTCCATAATAAACCTAATGAATTCATCCGATTCCTTTGAACATCGTACGACAACTTAGAAAATCTTACGGCTCTATATGCACATTAGCACCTTGAAAAGCACGTTAGTATAACACAGGACACCTTACAACTCCTAACAACATCGAACAAAACCTTAAAACTCCATAATAAACCTAATGAATTTGTCCATCGTACGACAACTCAGGACATGTTACGACTCACTATGCGACATTAGCAACATGAAAAGCACGTTAGAATAATTAAGGAAGCATTACAACTCCTAAGAACATCTTACATCACCGTACGAAACTTTAAAACTCCATAATACACCAAATTAATTCGTCCGAGTCCTTTGAATGTCATACGCCAACTTAAGACATCTTACGACTCTTTATGCCATATTAGCACTTTGAAAACCATGATAGTATAATGTTGGAATCTTTAAAACTCCTAACAACACCATACGAAATTATAAAACTCCAAAAAAAACCTAATGAATTCCTCCGAGTCATTTAAACATCGTACGAAAACTTATAATATCTTACGACTCTGAATGTCACATTAGCACCTTGAAAAGCATGTTGGTAAAAAGTACGAAACCTCCCAAATCCTAACAACACATTATAATACCGTACGTAACATAAAAATACTCCATAATAAACCTAATGAATTCATCCGATTCCTTTGAACATCGTACGACAACTTAGAAAATCTTACGGCTCTATATGCACATTAGCACCTTGAAAAGCACGTTAGAATAACACAGGAAACCTTACAACTCCTAACAACACCGAACAAAACCTTAAAACTCCATAATAAACCTAATGAATTTGTCCAAATCCTTTGAACATCGTACGACAACTCAGGACATGTTACGACTCACTATGCGATATTAGCAACATGAAAAGCACGTTAGAATAATTAAGGAAGCATTACAACTCCTAAGAACATCTTACATCACCGTACGAAACTTTAAAACTCCATAATACACCAAATTAATTCGTCCGAGTCCTTTGAACGTCATACGCCAACTTAAGACATCTTACGACTCTTTATGCCATATTAGCACTTTGAAAAGCATGTTAGTATAATGTTGGAATCTTTAAAACTCCTAACAACACCATACGAAATTATAATACTCCAAAAAAAACCTAATGAATTCCTCCGAGTCATTTAAACATCGTACGAAAACTTATAATATCTTACGACTCTGAATGTCACATTAGCACCTTGAAAAGCATGTTGGTAAAAAGTACGAAACCTCCCAAATCCTAACAACACATTATAATACCGTACGTAACATAAAAATACTCCATAATAAACCTAATGAATTCATCCGATTCCTTTGAACATCGTACGACAACTTAGAAAATCTTACGGCTCTATATGCACATTAGCACCTTGAAAAGCACGTTAGTATAACACAGGACACCTTACAACTCCTAACAACACCGAACAAAACCTTAAAACTCCATAATAAACCTAATGAATTTGTCCATCGTACGACAACTCAGGACATGTTACGACTCACTATGCGACATTAGCAACATGAAAAGCACGTTAGAATAATTAAGGAAGCATTACAACTCCTAAGAACATCTTACATCACCGTACGAAACTTTAAAACTCCATAATACACCAAATTAATTCGTCCGAGTCCTTTGAACGTCATACGCCAACTTAAGACATCTTACGACTCTTTATGCCATATTAGCACTTTGAAAAGCATGTTAGTATAATGTTGGAATCTTTAAAACTCCTAACAACACCATACGAAATTATAAAACTCCAAAAAAAACCTAATGAATTCCTCCGAGTCATTTAAACATCGTACGAAAACTTATAATATCTTACGACTCTGAATGTCACATTAGCACCTTGAAAAGCATGTTGGTAAAAAGTACGAAACCTCCCAAATCCTAACAACACATTATAATACCGTACGTAACATAAAAATACTCCATAATAAACCTAATGAATTCATCCGATTCCTTTGAACATCGTACGACAACTTAGAAAATCTTACGGCTCTATATGCACATTAGCACCTTGAAAAGCACGTTAGTATAACACAGGACACCTTACAACTCCTAACAACACCGAACAAAACCTTAAAACTCCATAATAAACCTAATGAATTTGTCCAAATCCTTTGAACATCGTACGACAACTCAGGACATGTTACGACTCACTATGCGACATTAGCAACATGAAAAGCACGTTAGAATAATTAAGGAAGCATTACAACTCCTAAGAACATCTTACATCACCGTACGAAACTTTAAAACTCCATAATACACCAAATTAATTCGTCCGAGTCCTTTGAATGTCATACGCCAACTTAAGACATCTTACGACTCTTTATGCCATATTAGCACTTTGAAAAGCATGTTAGTATAATGTTGGAATCTTTAAAACTCCTAACAACACCATACGAAATTATAAAACTCCAAAAAAAACCTAATGAATTCCTCCGAGTCATTTAAACATCGTACGAAAACTTATAATATCTTACGACTCTGAATGTCACATTAGCACCTTGAAAAGCATGTTGGTAAAAAGTACGAAACCTCCCAAATCCTAACAACACATTATAATACCGTACGTAACATAAAAATACTCCATAATAAACCTAATGAATTCATCCGATTCCTTTGAACATCGTACGACAACTTAGAAAATCTTACGGCTCTATATGCACATTAGCACCTTGAAAAGCACGTTAGTATAACACAGGACACCTTACAACTCCTAACAACATCGAACAAAACCTTAAAACTCCATAATAAACCTAATGAATTTGTCCATCGTACGACAACTCAGGACATGTTACGACTCACTATGCGACATTAGCAACATGAAAAGCACGTTAGAATAATTAAGGAAGCATTACAACTCCTAAGAACATCTTACATCACCGTACGAAACTTTAAAACTCCATAATACACCAAATTAATTCGTCCGAGTCCTTTGAATGTCATACGCCAACTTAAGACATCTTACGACTCTTTATGCCATATTAGCACTTTGAAAACCATGATAGTATAATGTTGGAATCTTTAAAACTCCTAACAACACCATACGAAATTATAAAACTCCAAAAAAAACCTAATGAATTCCTCCGAGTCATTTAAACATCGTACGAAAACTTATAATATCTTACGACTCTGAATGTCACATTAGCACCTTGAAAAGCATGTTGGTAAAAAGTACGAAACCTCCCAAATCCTAACAACACATTATAATACCGTACGTAACATAAAAATACTCCATAATAAACCTAATGAATTCATCCGATTCCTTTGAACATCGTACGACAACTTAGAAAATCTTACGGCTCTATATGCACATTAGCACCTTGAAAAGCACGTTAGTATAACACAGGACACCTTACAACTCCTAACAACACCGAACAAAACCTTAAAACTCCATAATAAACCTAATGAATTTGTCCATCGTACGACAACTCAGGACATGTTACGACTCACTATGCGACATTAGCAACATGAAAAGCACGTTAGAATAATTAAGGAAGCATTACAACTCCTAAGAACATCTTACATCACCGTACGAAACTTTAAAACTCCATAATACACCAAATTAATTCGTCCGAGTCCTTTGAACGTCATACGCCAACTTAAGACATCTTACGACTCTTTATGCCATATTAGCACTTTGAAAAGCATGTTAGTATAATGTTGGAATCTTTAAAACTCCTAACAACACCATACGAAATTATAAAACTCCAAAAAAAACCTAATGAATTCCTCCGAGTCATTTAAACATCGTACGAAAACTTATAATATCTTACGACTCTGAATGTCACATTAGCACCTTGAAAAGCATGTTGGTAAAAAGTACGAAACCTCCCAAATCCTAACAACACATTATAATACCGTACGTAACATAAAAATACTCCATAATAAACCTAATGAATTCATCCGATTCCTTTGAACATCGTACGACAACTTAGAAAATCTTACGGCTCTATATGCACATTAGCACCTTGAAAAGCACGTTAGTATAACACAGGACACCTTACAACTCCTAACAACATCGAACAAAACCTTAAAACTCCATAATAAACCTAATGAATTTGTCCATCGTACGACAACTCAGGACATGTTACGACTCACTATGCGACATTAGCAACATGAAAAGCACGTTAGAATAATTAAGGAAGCATTACAACTCCTAAGAACATCTTACATCACCGTACGAAACTTTAAAACTCCATAATACACCAAATTAATTCGTCCGAGTCCTTTGAACGTCATACGCCAACTTAAGACATCTTACGACTCTTTATGCCATATTAGCACTTTGAAAACCATGATAGTATAATGTTGGAATCTTTAAAACTCCTAACAACACCATACGAAATTATAAAACTCCAAAAAAAACCTAATGAATTCCTCCGAGTCATTTAAACATCGTACGAAAACTTATAATATCTTACGACTCTGAATGTCACATTAGCACCTTGAAAAGCATGTTGGTAAAAAGTACGAAACCTCCCAAATCCTAACAACACATTATAATACCGTACGTAACATAAAAATACTCCATAATAAACCTAATGAATTCATCCGATTCCTTTGAACATCCTACGACAACTTAGAAAATCTTACGGCTCTATATGCACATTAGCACCTTGAAAAGCACGTTAGTATAACACAGGACACCTTACAACTCCTAACAACACCGAACAAAACCTTAAAACTCCATAATAAACCTAATGAATTTGTCCAAATCCTTTGAACATCGTACGACAACTCAGGACATGTTACGACTCACTATGCGACATTAGCAACATGAAAAGCACGTTAGAATAATTAAGGAAGCATTACAACTCCTAAGAACATCTTACATCACCGTACGAAACTTTAAAACTCCATAATACACCAAATTAATTCGTCCGAGTCCTTTGAATGTCATACGCCAACTTAAGACATCTTACGACTCTTTATGCCATATTAGCACTTTGAAAAGCATGTTAGTATAATGTTGGAATCTTTAAAACTCCTAACAACACCATACGAAATTATAAAACTCCAAAAAAAACCTAATGAATTCCTCCGAGTCATTTAAACATCGTACGAAAACTTATAATATCTTACGACTCTGAATGTCACATTAGCACCTTGAAAAGCATGTTGGTAAAAAGTACGAAACCTCCCAAATCCTAACAACACATTATAATACCGTACGTAACATAAAAATACTCCATAATAAACCTAATGAATTCATCCGATTCCTTTGAACATCGTACGACAACTTAGAAAATCTTACGGCTCTATATGCACATTAGCACCTTGAAAAGCACGTTAGTATAACACAGGACACCTTACAACTCCTAACAACACCGAACAAAACCTTAAAACTCCATAATAAACCTAATGAATTTGTCCAAATCCTTTGAACATCGTACGACAACTCAGGACATGTTACGACTCACTATGCGATATTAGCAACATGAAAAGCACGTTAGAATAATTAAGGAAGCATTACAACTCCTAAGAACATCTTACATCACCGTACGAAACTTTAAAACTCCATAATACACCAAATTAATTCGTCCGAGTCCTTTGAACGTCATACGCCAACTTAAGACATCTTACGACTCTTTATGCCATATTAGCACTTTGAAAAGCATGTTAGTATAATGTTGGAATCTTTAAAACTCCTAACAACACCATACGAAATTATAAAACTCCAAAAAAAACCTAATGAATTCCTCCGAGTCATTTAAACATCGTACGAAAACTTATAATATCTTACGACTCTGAATGTCACATTAGCACCTTGAAAACATGTTGGTAAAAAGTACGAAACCTCCCAAATCCTAACAACACATTATAATACCGTACGTAACATAAAAATACTCCATAATAAACCTAATGAATTCATCCGATTCCTTTGAACATCGTACGACAACTTAGAAAATCTTACGGCTCTATATGCACATTAGCACCTTGAAAAGCACGTTAGTATAACACAGGACACCTTACAACTCCTAACAACATCGAACAAAACCTTAAAACTCCATAATAAACCTAATGAATTTGTCCATCGTACGACAACTCAGGACATGTTACGACTCACTATGCGACATTAGCAACATGAAAAGCACGTTAGAATAATTAAGGAAGCATTACAACTCCTAAGAACATCTTACATCACCGTACGAAACTTTAAAACTCCATAATACACCAAATTAATTCGTCCGAGTCCTTTGAACGTCATACGCCAACTTAAGACATCTTACGACTCTTTATGCCATATTAGCACTTTGAAAACCATGATAGTATAATGTTGGAATCTTTAAAACTCCTAACAACACCATACGAAATTATAAAACTCCAAAAAAAACCTAATGAATTCCTCCGAGTCATTTAAACATCGTACGAAAACTTATAATATCTTACGACTCTGAATGTCACATTAGCACCTTGAAAAGCATGTTGGTAAAAAGTACGAAACCTCCCAAATCCTAACAACACATTATAATACCGTACGTAACATAAAAATACTCCATAATAAACCTAATGAATTCATCCGATTCCTTTGAACATCGTACGACAACTTAGAAAATCTTACGGCTCTATATGCACATTAGCACCTTGAAAAGCACGTTAGTATAACACAGGACACCTTACAACTCCTAACAACACCGAACAAAACCTTAAAACTCCATAATAAACCTAATGAATTTGTCCAAATCCTTTGAACATCGTACGACAACTCAGGACATGTTACGACTCACTATGCGACATTAGCAACATGAAAAGCACGTTAGAATAATTAAGGAAGCATTACAACTCCTAAGAACATCTTACATCACCGTACGAAACTTTAAAACTCCATAATACACCAAATTAATTCGTCCGAGTCCTTTGAATGTCATACGCCAACTTAAGACATCTTACGACTCTTTATGCCATATTAGCACTTTGAAAAGCATGTTAGTATAATGTTGGAATCTTTAAAACTCCTAACAACACCATACGAAATTATAAAACTCCAAAAAAAACTTAATGAATTCCTCCGAGTCATTTAAACATCGTACGAAAACTTATAATATCTTACGACTCTGAATGTCACATTACCACCTTGAAAAGCATGTTGGTAAAAAGTACGAAACCTCCCAAATCCTAACAACACATTATAATACCGTACGTAACATAAAAATACTCCATAATAAACCTAATGAATTCATCCGATTCCTTTGAACATCGTACGACAACTTAGAAAATCTTACGGCTCTATATGCACATTAGCACCTTGAAAAGCACGTTAGTATAACACAGGACACCTTACAACTCCTAACAACACCGAACAAAACCTTAAAACTCCATAATAAACCTAATGAATTTGTCCAAATCCTTTGAACATCGTACGACAACTCAGGACATGTTACGACTCACTATGCGATATTAGCAACATGAAAAGCACGTTAGAATAATTAAGGAAGCATTACAACTCCTAAGAACATCTTACATCACCGTACGAAACTTTAAAACTCCATAATACACCAAATTAATTCGTCCGAGTCCTTTGAACGTCATACGCCAACTTAAGACATCTTACGACTCTTTATGCCATATTAGCACTTTGAAAAGCATGTTAGTATAATGTTGGAATCTTTAAAACTCCTAACAACACCATACGAAATTATAAAACTTCAAAAAAAACCTAATGAATTCCTCCGAGTCATTTAAACATCGTACGAAAACTTATAATATCTTACGACTCTGAATGTCACATTAGCACCTTGAAAAGCATGTTGGTAAAAAGTACGAAACCTCCCAAATCCTAACAACACATTATAATACCGTACGTAACATAAAAATACTCCATAATAAACCTAATGAATTCATCCGATTCCTTTGAACATCGTACGACAACTTAGAAAATCTTACGGCTCTATATGCACATTAGCACCTTGAAAAGCACGTTAGTATAACACAGGACACCTTACAACTCCTAACAACACCGAACAAAACCTTAAAACTCCATATAAAACCTAATGAATTTGTCCATCGTACGACAACTCAGGACATGTTACGACTCACTATGCGACATTAGCAACATGAAAAGCACGTTAGAATAATTAAGGAAGCATTACAACTCCTAAGAACATCTTACATCACCGTACGAAACTTTAAAACTCCATAATACACCAAATTAATTCGTCCGAGTCCTTTGAACGTCATACGCCAACTTAAGACATCTTACGACTCTTTATGCCATATTAGCACTTTGAAAAGCATGTTAGTATAATGTTGGAATCTTTAAAACTCCTAACAACACCATACGAAATTATAAAACTCCAAAAAAAAACTAATGAATTCCTCCGAGTCATTTAAACATCGTACGAAAACTTATAATATCTTACGACTCTGAATGTCACATTAGCACCATGAAAAGCATGTTGGTAAAAAGTACGAAACCTCCCAAATCCTAACAACACATTATAATACCGTACGTAACATAAAAATACTCCATAATAAACCTAATTAATTCATCCGATTCCTTTGAACATCGTACGACAACTTAGAAATTCTTACGGCTCTATATGCACATTAGCACCTTGAAAAGCACGTTAGTATAACACAGGGCACCTTACAACTCCTAACAACACCGAACAAAACCTTAAAACTCCATAATAAACCTAATGAATTTGTCCAAATCCTTTGAACATCGTACGACAACTCAGGACATGTTACGACTCACTATGCGACATTAGCAACATGAAAAGCACGTTAGAATAATTAAGGAAGCATTACAACTCCTAAGAACATCTTACATCACCGTACGAAACTTTAAAACTCCATAATACACCAAATTAATTCGTCCGAGTCCTTTGAATGTCATACGCCAACTTAAGACATCTTACGACTCTTTATGCCATATTAGCACTTTGAAAAGCATGTTAGTATAATGTTGGAATCTTTAAAACTCCTAACAACACCATACGAAATTATAAAACTCCAAAAAAAACCTAATGAATTCCTCCGAGTCATTTAAACATCGTACGAAAACTTATAATATCTTACGACTCTGAATGTCACATTACCACCTTGAAAAGCATGTTGGTAAAAAGTACGAAACCTCCCAAATCCTAACAACACATTATAATACCGTACGTAAAGTAAAAATACTCCATAATAAACCTAATGAATTCATCTGATTCCTTTGAACATCGTACGAGAACTTAGAACATCTTACGACTCTATATGCACATTAGCACCTTGAAAAGCACGTTAGTATAACACAGGACACCTTACAACTCCTAACAACACCGAACAAAACCTTAAAACTCCATAATAAACCTAATGAATTTGTCCAAATCCTTTGAACATCGTACGACAACTCAGGACATGTTATGACTCACTATGCGACATTAGCAACATGAAAAGCACGTTAGAATAATTAAGGAAGCATTACAACTCCTAAGAACATCTTACATCACCGTACGAAACTTTAAAACTCCATAATACACCAAATTAATTCGTCCGAGTCCTTTGAACGTCATACGCCAACTTAAGACATCTTACGACTCTTTATGCCATATTAGCACTTTGAAAAGCATGTTAGTATAATGTTGGTATCTTTAAAACTCCTAACAACACCGTACGAAATTATAAAACTCCAAAAAAAACCTAATGAATTTCTCCGAGTCATTTAAACATCGTATGACAACTTAGAATATCTTACGACTCTGTATGTCACATTAGCACCTTGAAAAGCATGTTGGTAAAAAGTACTAAACCTCACATATCCTAACAACACATTATAATACCGTACGTAAAATAAAAATACTCCATAATAAACCTAATGAATTCGTCAGAGTCCTTTGAACATCGTAGGACAACTTAGGACATCTTACGACTCTGTATGCACATTAGCACCTTGAAAAGCACGTTAGTATAATATAGGACACCTTACAACTCCTAACAACACCGAACAGAACCTTAAAACTCCATAATAAACCTAATGAATATGTCAAAGTTCTTTGAACATCGTACGACAACTCAGGACATGTTACGACTCACTATGCGACATTAGCAACATGAAAAGCACGTTAGAATAATTAAGGAAGCATTACAACTCCTAAGAACATCTTACATCACCGTACGAAACTTTAAAACTCCATAATACACCAAGTTAATTCGTCTGAGTCCTTTGAACGTCATACGCCAACTTAAGACATCTTACGACTCTTTATGCCATATTAGCACTTTGAAAAGCATGTTAGTATAATGTTGGAATCTTTAAAACTCCTAACAACACCATACGAAATTATAAAACTCCAAAAAAAACCTAATGAATTCCTCCGAGTCATTTAAACATCGTACGAAAACTTATAATATCTTACGACTCTGAATGTCACATTAGCACCTTGAAAAGCATGTTGGTAAAAAGTACGAAACCTCCCAAATCCTAACAACACATTATAATACCGTACGTAACATAAAAATACTCCATAATAAACCTAATGAATTCATCCGATTCCTTTGAACATCGTACGACAACTTAGAAAATCTTACGGCTCTATATGCACATTAGCACCTTGAAAAGCACGTTAGTATAACACAGGACACCTTACAACTCCTAACAACACCGAACAAAACCTTAAAACTCCATAATAAACCTAATGAATTTGTCCAAATCCTTTGAACATTGTACGACAACTCAGGACATGTTACGACTCACTATGCGACATTAGCAACATGAAAAGCACGTTAGAATAATTAAGGAAGCATTACAACTCCTAAGAACATCTTACATCACCGTACGAAACTTTAAAACTCCATAATACACCAAATTAATTCGTCTGAGTCCTTTGAACGTCATTCACCAACTTAAGACATCTTACGACTCTTTATGCCATATTAGCACTTTGAAAAGCATGTTAGTATAATGTTGGAATCTTTAAAACTCCTAACAACACCATACGAAATTATAAAACTCCAAAAAAAACCTAATGAATTCCTCCGAGTCATTTAAACATCGTACGAAAACTTATAATATCTTACGACTCTGAATGTCACATTACCACCTTGAAAAGCATGTTGGTAAAAAGTACGAAACCTCCCATATCCTAACAACACATTATAATAACGTACGTAAAGTAAAAATACTCCATAATAAACCTAATGAATTCATCCGATTCCTTTGAACATCGTACGACAACTTAGAACATCTTACGACTCTATATGCACATTAGCACCTTGAAAAGCACGTTAGTATAACACAGGACACCTTACAACTCCTAACAACACCGAACAAAACCTTAAAACTCCATAATAAACCTAATGAATTTGTCCAAATCCTTTGAACATCGTACGACAACTCAGGACATGTTATGACTCACTATGCGACATTAGCAACATGAAAAGCACGTTAGAATAATTAAGGAAGCATTACAACTCCTAAGAACATCTTACATCACCGTACGAAACTTTAAAACTCCATAATACACCAAATTAATTCGTTCGAGTCCTTTGAACGTCATACGCCAACTTAAGACATCTTACGACTCTTTATGCCATATTAGCACTTTGAAAAGCATGTTAGTATAATGTTGGTATCTTTAAAACTCCTAACAACACCGTACGAAATTATAAAACTCCAAAAAAAACCTAATGAATTTCTCCGAGTCATTCAAACATCGTATGACAACTTAGAATATCTTATGACTCTGTATGTCACATTAGCACCTTGAAAAGCATGTTGGTAAAAAGTACGAAACCTCAGAAATCCTAACAACACATTATAATACCGTACGTAAAATAAAAATACTCCATAATAAACCTAATGAATTCGTCAGAGTCCTTTGAACATCGTAGGACAACTTAGGACATCTTACGACTCTGTATGCACATTAGCACCTTGAAAAGCACGTTAGTATAATATAGGACACCTTACAACTCCTAACAACACCGAACAAAACCTTAAAACTCCATAATAAACCTAATGAATTTGTCAAAGTTCTTTGAACATCGTACGACAACTCAGGACATGTTACGACTCAGTATGCGACATTAGCAACATGAAAAGCATGTTAGAATAACTAAGGAAGCATTACAACTCCTAAGAACATCTTACATCACCATACGAAACTTTAAAACTCCATAATACACCTAATGAATTCGTCCGAGTCCTTTGAATGTCATACGCCAACTTAAGACATCTTACGACTCTTTATGCCATATTAGCACTTTGAAAAGCATGTTAGTATAATGTTGGAATCTTTAAAACTCCTAACAACACCGTACGAAATTATAAAACTCCAAAAAAAACCTAATGAATTCCTCCGAGTCATTTAAACATCGTACGAACACTTAGAAAATCTTACGACTCTGTATGTCACATTAGCACCTTGAAAAGCATGTTGGTAAAAAGTACGAAACCTCCCAAATCCTAACAACACATTATAATACCGTACGTAAAATAAAAATACTCCATAATAAACCTAATGAATTCATCCGATTCCTTTGAACATCGTACGACAACTTAGAACATCTTACGGCTCTATATGCACATTAGCACCTTGAAAAGCACGTTAGTATAACACAGGACACCTTACAACTCCTAACAACACCGAACAAAACCTTAAAACTCCATAATAAACCTAATGAATTTGTCCAAATCCTTTGAACATCGTACGACAACTCAGGACATGTTACGACTCACTATGCGACATTAGCAAAATGAAAAGCACGTTAGAATAATTAAGGAAGCATTACAACTCCTAAGAACATCTTACATCACCGTACGAAACTTTAAAACTCCATAATACACCTAATGAATTCGTCCGAGTTTTTTGAACGTCATACGCCAATTTAAGACATCTTACGACTCTTTATGCCATATTAGCACTTTGAAAAACATGTTAGTATAATGTTGGAATCTTTAAAACTCCTAACAACATCGTACGAAATTATAAAACTCCAAAAAAACCTAATGAATTCCTCCGAGTCATTTAAACATCGTACGAAAACTTAGAATATCTTACGACTCTGTATGTCACATTTGCACCTTGAAAAGCATGTTGGTAAAAAGTACGAAACCTCACAAATCCTAACAACACATTATTATACCGTACGTAAAATAAAAATGCCCCATAATAAACCTAATGAATTCGTCAGAGTCCTTTGAACATCGTAGGACAACTTAGGACATCTTACGACTCTGTATGCACATTAGCACCTTGAAAAGCACGTTAGTATAATATAGGACACCTTACAACTCCTAACAACACCGAACAGAACCTTAAAACTCCATAATAAACCTAATGAATTTGTCAAAGTTCTTTGAACATCGTACGACAACTCAGGACATGTTACGACTCACTATGCGACATTAGCAACATGAAAAGCACGTTAGAATAATTAAGGAAGCATTACAACTCCTAAGAACATCTTACATCACCGTACGAAACTTTAAAACTCCATAATACACCAAGTTAATTCGTCCGAGTCCTTTGAACGTCATACGCCAACTTAAGACATCTTACGACTCTTTATGCCATATTAGCACTTTGAAAAGCATGTTAGTATAATGTTGGAATCTTTAAAACTCCTAACAACACCATACGAAATTATAAAACTCCAAAAAAAACCTAATGAATTCCTCCGAGTCATTTAAACATCGTACGAAAACTTAGAATATCTTACGACTCTGTATGTCACATTTGCACCTTGAAAAGCATGTTGGTAAAAAGTACGAAACCTCACAAATCCTAACAACACATTATAATACCGTACGTAAAATAAAAATGCCCCATAATAAACCTAATGAATTCATCCGATTCCTTTGAACATCGTACGACAACTTAGAAAATCTTACGGCTCTGTATGCACATTAGCACCTTGAAAAGCACGTTAGTATAATATAGGACACCTTACAACTCCTAACAACACCGAACAAAACCTTAAAACTCCATAATAAACCTAATGAATTTGTCAAAGTTCTTTGAACATCGTACGACAACTCAGGACATGTTACGACTCACTATGCGACATTAGCAACATGAAAAGCACGTTAGAATAATTAAGGAAGCATTACAACTCCTAAGAACATCTTACATCACCGTACGAAACTTTAAAACTCCATAATACACCAAATTAATTCGTCCGAGTCCTTTGAACGTCATTCACCAACTTAAGACATCTTACGACTCTTTATGCCATATTAGCACTTTGAAAAGCATGTTAGTATAATGTTGGAATCTTTAAAACTCCTAACAACACCATACGAAATTATAAAACTCCAAAAAAAACCTAATGAATTCCTCCGAGTCATTTAAACATCGTACGAAAACTTATAATATCTTACGACTCTGAATGTCACATTAGCACCTTGAAAAGCATGTTGGTAAAAAGTACGAAACCTCCCAAATCCTAACAACACATTATAATATCGTACGTAACATAAAAATACTCCATAATAAACCTAATGAATTCATCCGATTCCTTTGAACATCGTACGACAACTTAGAAAATCTTACGGCTCTATATGCACATTAGCACCTTGAAAAGCACGTTAGTATAACACAGGACACCTTACAACTCCTAACAACACCGAACAAAACCTTAAAACTCCATAATAAACCTAATGAATTTGTCCAAATCCTTTGAACATTGTACGACAACTCAGGACATGTTACGACTCACTATGCGACATTAGCAACATGAAAAGCACGTTAGAATAATTAAGGAAGCATTACAACTCCTAAGAACATCTTACATCACCGTACGAAACTTTAAAACTCCATAATACACCAAATTAATTCGTCCGAGTCCTTTGAACGTCATTCACCAACTTAAGACATCTTACGACTCTTTATGCCATATTAGCACTTTGAAAAGCATGTTAGTATAATGTTGGAATCTTTAAAACTCCTAACAACACCATACGAAATTATAAAACTCCAAAAAAAACCTAATGAATTCCTCCGAGTCATTTAAACATCGTACGAAAACTTATAATATCTTACGACTCTGAATGTCACATTACCACCTTGAAAAGCATGTTGGTAAAAAGTACGAAACCTCCCAAATCCTAACAACACATTATAATAACGTACGTAAAGTAAAAATACTCCATAATAAACCTAATGAATTCATCCGATTCCTTTGAACATCGTACGACAACTTAGAACATCTTACGACTCTATATGCACATTAGCACCTTGAAAAGCACGTTAGTATAACACAGGACACCTTACAACTCCTAACAACACCGAACAAAACCTTAAAACTCCATAATAAACCTAATGAATTTGTCCAAATCCTTTGAACATCGTACGACAACTCAGGACATGTTATGACTCACTATGCGACATTAGCAACATGAAAAGCACGTTAGAATAATTAAGGAAGCATTACAACTCCTAAGAACATCTTACATCACCGTACGAAACTTTAAAACTCCATAATACACCAAATTAATTCGTTCGAGTCCTTTGAACGTCATACGCCAACTTAAGACATCTTACGACTCTTTATGCCATATTAGCACTTTGAAAAGCATGTTAGTATAATGTTGGTATCTTTAAAACTCCTAACAACACCGTACGAAATTATAAAACTCCAAAAAAAACCTATTGAATTTCTCCGAGTCATTCAAACATCGTATGACAACTTAGAATATCTTACGACTCTGTATGTCACATTAGCACCTTGAAAAGCATGTTGGTAAAAAGTACGAAACCTCACAAATCCTAACAACACATTATAATACCGTACGTAAAATAAAAATACTCCATAATAAACCTAATGAATTCGTCAGAGTCCTTTGAACATCGTAGGACAACTTAGGACATCTTACGACTCTGTATGCACATTAGCACCTTGAAAAGCACGTTAGTATAATATAGGACACCTTACAACTCCTAAAAACACCGAACAAAACCTTAAAACTCCATAATAAACCTAATGAATTTGTCAAAGTTCTTTGAACATCGTACGACAACTCAGGACATGTTACGACTCAGTATGCGACATTAGCAACATGAAAAGCATGTTAGAATAACTAAGGAAGCATTACAACTCCTAAGAACATCTTACATCACCATACGAAACTTTAAAACTCCATAATACACCTAATGAATTCGTCCGAGTCCTTTGAATGTCATACGCCAACTTAAGACATCTTACGACTCTTTATGCCATATTAGCACTTTGAAAAGCATGTTAGTATAATGTTGGAATCTTTAAAACTCCTAACAACACCGTACGAAATTATAAAACTCCAAAAAAAACCTAATGAATTCCTCCGAGTCATTTAAACATCGTACGAACACTTAGAAAATCTTACGACTCTGTATGTCACATTAGCACCTTGAAAAGCATGTTGGTAAAAAGTACGAAACCTCCCAAATCCTAACAACACATTATAATACCGTACGTAAAATAAAAATACTCCATAATAAACCTAATGAATTCATCCGATTCCTTTGAACATCGTACGACAACTTAGAACATCTTACGGCTCTATATGCACATTAGCACCTTGAAAAGCACGTTAGTATAACACAGGACACCGTACAACTCCTAACAACACCGAACAAAACCTTAAAACTCCATAATAAACCTAATGAATTTGTCCAAATCCTTTGAACATCGTACGACAACTCAGGACATGTTACGACTCACTATGCGACATTAGCAACATGAAAAGCACGTTAGAATAATTAAGGAAGCATTACAACTCCTAAGAACATCTTACATCACCGTACGAAACTTTAAAACTCCATAATACACCTAATGAATTCGTCCGAGTCGTTTGAATGTCATACGCCAATTTAAGACATCTTACGACTCTTTATGCCATATTAGCACTTTGAAAAACATGTTAGTATAATGTTGGAATCTTTAAAACTCCTAACAACACCGTACGAAATTATAAAACTCCAAAAAAACCTAATGAATTCCTCCGAGTCATTTAAACATCGTACGAAAACTTAGAATATCTTACGACTCTGTATGTCACATTTGCACCTTGAAAAGCATGTTGGTAAAAAGTACGAAACCTCACAAATCCTAACAACACATTATAATACCGTACGTAAAATAAAAATACTCCATAATAAACCTAATGAATTCATCCGAGTCCATTGAACATCATACGACAACTTAAAACATCTTACGGCTCTGTATGCACATTAGCACCTTGAAAAGCACGTTAGTATAATATAGGACACCTTACAACTCCTAACAACACCGAACAAAACCTTAAAACTCCATAATAAACCTAATGAATTTGTCCAAATCCTTTGAACATCGTACGACAACTCAGGACATGTTACGACTCACTATGCGACATTAGCAACATGAAAAGCACGTTAGAATAATTAAGGAAGCATTACAACTCCTAAGAACATCTTACATCACCGTACGAAACTTTAAAACTCCATAATACACCTAATGAATTCGTCCGAGTCCTTTGAATGTCATACGCCAATTTAAGACATCTTACGACTCTTTATGCCATATTAGCACTTTGAAAAACATGTTAGTATAATGTTGGAATCTTTAAAACTCCTAACAACACCGTACGAAATTATAAAACTCCAAAAAAACCTAATGAATTCCTCCGAGTCATTTAAACATCGTACGAAAACTTAGAATATCTTACGACTCTGTATGTCACATTTGCACCTTGAAAAGCATGTTGGTAAAAAGTACGAAACCTCACAAATCCTAACAACACATTATAATACCGTACGTAAAATAAAAATGCCCCATAATAAACCTAATGAATTCATCAGAGTCCATTGAACATCGTACGACAACTTAAAACATCTTACGGCTCTGTATGCACATTAGCACCTTGAAAAGCACGTTAGTATAATATAGGACACCTTACAACTCCTAACAACATCGAACAAAACCTTAAAACTCCATAATAAACCAAATGAATTTGTCAAAGTCCTTTGAACATCGTACGACAACTCAGGACATGTTACGACTCAGTATGCGACATTAGCAACATGAAAAGCACGTTAGAATAATTAAGGAAGCATTACAACTCCTAATAACATCTTACATCACCGTACGAAACTTTAAAACTCCATAATACACCTAATGAATTCGTCCGAGTCCTTTGAATGTCATACGCCAACTTAAGACATCTTACGACTCTTTATGCCATATTAGCACTTTGAAAAGCATGTTAGTATAATGTTGGAATCTTTAAAACTCCTAACAACACCGTACGAAATTATAAAACTCCAAAAAAAACCTAATGAATTCCTCCAGCTAATTTAAACATCGTACGAAAACTTAGAATATCTTACGAATCTGTATGTCACATTAGCACCTTGAAAAGCATGTTGGTAAAAAGTACGAAACCTCACAAATCCTAACAACACATTATAATACCGTACGTAAAATAAAAATACTCCATAATAAACCTAATGAATTCATCCGAGTCCATTGAACATCATACGACAACTTAAAACATCTTACGGCTCTGTATGCACATTAGCACCTTGAAAAGCACGTTAGTATAATATAGGACACCTTACAACTCCTAACAACACCGAACAAAACCTTAAAACTCCATAATAAACCTAATGAATTTGTCAAAGTCCTTTGAACATCGTACGACAACTCAGGACATGTTACGACTCAGTATGCGACATTAGCAACATGAAAAGCACGTTAGAATAATTAAGGAAGCATTACAACTCCTAAGAACATCTTACATCACCGTACGAAACTTTAAAACTCCATAATACACCTAATGAATTCGTCCGAGTCCTTTGAAAGTCATACGCCAATTTAAGACATCTTACGACTCTTTATGCCATATTAGCACTTTGAAAAACATGTTAGTATAATGTTGGAATCTTTAAAACTCCTAACAACACCGTATGAAATTATAAAACTCCAAAAAAACCTAATGAATTCCTCCGAGTCATTTAAACATCGTACGAAAACTTAGAATATCTTACGACTCTGTATGTCACATTTGCACCTTGAAAAGCATGTTGGTAAAAAGTACGAAACCTCACAAATCCTAACAACACATTATAATACCGTACGTAAAATAAAAATGCTCCATAATAAACCTAATGAATTCATCCGACTCCATTGAACATCGTACGACAACTTAAAACATCTTACGGCTCTGTATGCACATTAGCACCTTGAAAAGCACGTTAGTATAATATAGGACACCTTACAACTCCTAACAACACCGAACAAAACCTTAAAACTCCATAATAAACCTAATGAATTTGTCAAAGTCCTTTGAACATCGTACGACAACTCTGGACATGTTACGACTCAGTATGCGACATTAGCAACATGAAAAGCACGTTAGAATAACTAAGGAAGCATTACAACTCCTAATAACATCTTACATCACCGTACGAAACTTTAAAACTCCATAATACACCTAATGAATTCGTCCGAGTCCTTTGAACGTCATACGCCAATTTAAGACATCTTACGACTCTTTATGCCATATTAGCACTTTGAAAAGCATGTTAGTGTAATGTTAGAATCTTTAAAACTCCTAACAACACCGTACGAAATTATAAAACTCCAAAAAAAACCTAATGAATTCCTCCGACTAATTTTAACATCGTACGAAAACTTAGAATATGTTACGAATCTGTATGTCACATTAGCACCTTGAAAAGCATGTTGGTAAAAAGTACGAAACCTCACAAATCCTAACAACACATTATAATAACGTACGTAAAATAAAAATACTCCATAATAAACCTAATGAATTCATCCGAGTCCATTGAACATCGTACGACAACTTAAAACATCTTACGGCTCTGTATGCACATTAGCACCTTGAAAAGCACGTTAGTATAATATAGGACACCTTACAACTCCTAACAACACCGAACAAAACCTTAAAACTCCATAATAAACCTAATGAATTTGTCAAAGTCCTTTGAACATCGTACGACAACTCAGGACATGTTACGACTCAGTATGCGACATTAGCAACATGAAAAGCACGTTAGAATAATTAAGGAAGCATTACAACTCCTAAGAACATCTTACATCACCGTACGAAACTTTAAAACTCCATAATACACCTAATGAATTCGTCCGAGTCCTTTGAATGTCATACGCCAATTTAAGACATCTTACGACTCTTTATGCCATATTAGCACTTTGAAAAACATGTTAGTATAATGTTGGAATCTTTAAAACTCCTAACAACACCGTACGAAATTATAAAACTCCAAAAAAACCTAATGAATTCCTCCGAGTCATTTAAACATCGTACGAAAACTTAGAATATCTTACGACTCTGTATGTCACATTTGCACCTTGAAAAGCATGTTGGTAAAAAGTACGAAACCTCACAAATCCTAACAACACATTATAATACCGTACGTAAAATAAAAATACTCCATAATAAACCTAATGAATTCATCCGAGTCCATTGAACATCATACGACAACTTAAAACATCTTACGGCTCTGTATGCACATTAGCACCTTGAAAAGCACGTTAGTATAATATAGGACACCTTACAACTCCTAACAACACCGAACAAAACCTTAAAACTCCATAATAAACCTAATGAATTTGTCCAAATCCTTTGAACATCGTACGACAACTCAGGACATGTTACGACTCACTATGCGACATTAGCAACATGAAAAGCACGTTAGAATAATTAAGGAAGCATTACAACTCCTAAGAACATCTTACATCACCGTACGAAACTTTAAAACTCCATAATACACCTAATGAATTCGTCCGAGTCCTTTGAATGTCATACGCCAATTTAAGACATCTTACGACTCTTTATGCCATATTAGCACTTTGAAAAACATGTTAGTATAATGTTGGAATCTTTAAAACTCCTAACAACACCGTACGAAATTATAAAACTCCAAAAAAACCTAATGAATTCCTCCGAGTCATTTAAACATCGTACGAAAACTTAGAATATCTTACGACTCTGTATGTCACATTTGCACCTTGAAAAGCATGTTGGTAAAAAGTACGAAACCTCACAAATCCTAACAACACATTATAATACCGTACGTAAAATAAAAATGCCCCATAATAAACCTAATGAATTCATCAGAGTCCATTGAACATCGTACGACAACTTAAAACATCTTACGGCTCTGTATGCACATTAGCACCTTGAAAAGCACGTTAGTATAATATAGGACACCTTACAACTCCTAACAACATCGAACAAAACCTTAAAACTCCATAATAAACCTAATGAATTTGTCAAAGTCCTTTGAACATCGTACGACAACTCAGGACATGTTACGACTCACTATGCGACATTAGCAACATGAAAAGCACGTTAGAATAATTAAGGAAGCATTACAACTCCTAAGAACATCTTACATCACCGTACGAAACTTTAAAACTCCATAATACACCTAATGAATTCGTCCGAGTCCTTTGAAAGTCATACGCCAATTTAAGACATCTTACGACTCTTTATGCCATATTAGCACTTTGAAAAACATGTTAGTATAATGTTGGAATCTTTAAAACTCCTAACAACACCGTATGAAATTATAAAACTCCAAAAAAACCTAATGAATTCCTCCGAGTCATTTAAACATCGTACGAAAACTTAGAATATCTTACGACTCTGTATGTCACATTTGCACCTTGAAAAGCATGTTGGTAAAAAGTACGAAACCTCACAAATCATAACAACACATTATAATACCGTACGTAAAATAAAAATGCTCCATAATAAACCTAATGAATTCATCCGACTCCATTGAACATCGTACGACAACTTAAAACATCTTACGGCTCTGTATGCACATTAGCACCTTGAAAAGCACGTTAGTATAATATAGGACACCTTACAACTCCTAACAACACCGAACAAAACCTTAAAACTCCATAATAAACCTAATGAATTTGTCAAAGTCCTTTGAACATCGTACGACAACTCTGGACATGTTACGACTCAGTATGCGACATTAGCAACATGAAAAGCACGTTAGAATAACTAAGGAAGCATTACAACTCCTAATAACATCTTACATCACCGTACGAAACTTTAAAACTCCATAATACACCTAATGAATTCGTCCGAGTCCTTTGAACGTCATACGCCAATTTAAGACATCTTACGACTCTTTATGCCATATTAGCACTTTGAAAAGCATGTTAGTGTAATGTTAGAATCTTTAAAACTCCTAACAACACCGTACGAAATTATAAAACTCCAAAAAAAACCTAATGAATTCCTCCGACTAATTTTAACATCGTACGAAAACTTAGAATATGTTACGAATCTGTATGTCACATTAGCACCTTGAAAAGCATGTTGGTAAAAAGTACGAAACCTCACAAATCCTAACAACACATTATAATAACGTACGTAAAATAAAAATACTCCATAATAAACCTAATGAATTCATTCGAGTCCATTGAACATCGTACGACAACTTAAAACATCTTACGGCTCTGTATGCACATTAGCACCTTGAAAAGCACGTTAGTATAATATAGGACACCTTACAACTCCTAACAACACCGAACAAAACCTTAAAACTCCATAATAAACCTAATGAATTTGTCAAAGTCCTTTGAACATCGTACGACAACTCAGGACATGTTACGACTCAGTATGCGACATTAGCAACATGAAAAGCACGTTAGAATAATTAAGGAAGCATTACAACTCCTAAGAACATCTTACATCACCGTACGAAACTTTAAAACTCCATAATACACCTAATGAATTCGTCCGAGTCCTTTGAAAGTCATACGCCAATTTAAGACATCTTACGACTCTTTATGCCATATTAGCACTTTGAAAAACATGTTAGTATAATGTTGGAATCTTTAAAACTCCTAACAACACCGTACGAAATTATAAAACTCCAAAAAAACCTAATGAATTCCTCCGAGTCATTTAAACATCGTACGAAAACTTAGAATATCTTACGACTCTGTATGTCACATTTGCACCTTGAAAAGCATGTTGGTAAAAAGTACGAAACCTCACAAATCCTAACAACACATTATAATACCGTACGTAAAATAAAAATGCCCCATAATAAACCTAATGAATTCATCAGAGTCCATTGAACATCGTACGACAACTTAAAACATCTTACGGCTCTGTATGCACATTAGCACCTTGAAAAGCACGTTAGTATAATATAGGACACCTTACAACTCCTAACAACATCGAACAAAACCTTAAAACTCCATAATAAACCTAATGAATTTGTCAAAGTCCTTTGAACATCGTACGACAACTCAGGACATGTTACGACTCACTATGCGACATTAGCAACATGAAAAGCACGTTGGAATAACTAAGGAAGCATTACAACTCCTAATAACATCTTACATCACCGTACGAAACTTTAAAACTCCATAATACACCTAATGAATTCGTCCGAGTCCTTTGAATGTCATACGCCAATTTAAGACATCTTACGACTCTTTATGCCATATTAGCACTTTGAAAAACATGTTAGTATAATGTTGGAATCTTTAAAACTCCTAACAACACCGTACGAAATTATAAAACTCCAAAAAAACCTAATGAATTCCTCCGAGTCATTTAAACATCGTACGAAAACTTAGAATATCTTACGACTCTGTATGTCACATTTGCACCTTGAAAAGCATGTTGGTAAAAAGTACGAAACCTCACAAATCCTAACAACACATTATAATACCGTACGTAAAATAAAAATGCCCCATAATAAACCTAATGAATTCATCAGAGTCCATTGAACATCGTACGACAACTTAAAACATCTTACGGCTCTGTATGCACATTAGCACCTTGAAAAGCACGTTAGTATAATATAGGACACCTTACAACTCCTAACAACATCGAACAAAACCTTAAAACTCCATAATAAACCTAATGAATTTGTCAAAGTCCTTTGAACATCGTACGACAACTCAGGACATGTTACGACTCACTATGCGACATTAGCAACATGAAAAGCACGTTGGAATAACTAAGGAAGCATTACAACTCCTAATAACATCTTACATCACCGTACGAAACTTTAAAACTCCATAATACACCTAATGAATTCGTCCGAGTCCTTTGAACGTCATACGCCAATTTAAGACATCTTACGACTCTTTATGCCATATTAGCACTTTGAAAAGCATGTTAGTATAATGTTAGAATCTTTAAAACTCCTAACAACACCGTACGAAATTATAAAACTCCAAAAAAAACCTAATGAATTCCTCCGACTAATTTTAACATCGTACGAAAACTTAGAATATCTTACGAATCTGTATGTCACATTAGCACCTTGAAAAGCATGTTGGTAAAAAGTACGAAACCTCACAAATCCTAACAACACATTATAATAACGTACGTAAAATAAAAATACTCCATAATAAACCTAATGAATTCATCCGAGTCCATTGAACATCGTACGACAACTTAAAACATCTTACGGCTCTGTATGCACATTAGCACTTTGAAAAGCACGTTAGTATAATATAGGACACCTTACAACTCCTAACAACACCGAACAAAACCTTAAAACTCCATAATAAACCTAATGAATTTGTCAAAGTCCTTTGAACATCGTACGACAACTCAGGACATGTTACGACTCAGTGTGCGACATTAGCAACATGAAAAGCACGTTAGAATAATTAAGGAAGCATTACAACTCCTAAGAACATCTTACATCACCGTACGAAACTTTAAAACTCCATAATACACCTAATGAATTCGTCCGAGTCCTTTGAATGTCATACGCCAATTTAAGACATCTTACGACTCTTTATGCCATATTAGCACTTTGAAAAACATGTTAGTATAATGTTGGAATCTTTAAAACTCCTAACAACACCGTACGAAATTATAAAACTCCAAAAAAACCTAATGAATTCCTCCGAGTCATTTAAACATCGTACGAAAACTTAGAATATCTTACGACTCTGTATGTCACATTAGCACCTTGAAAAGCATGTTGGTAAAAAGTACGAAACCTCACAAATCCTAACAACACATTATAATACCGTACGTAAAATAAAAATACTCCATAATAAACCTAATGAATTCATCCGTGTCCATTGAGCATCGTACGACAACTTAAAACATCTTATGGCTCTGTATGCAAATTAGCACCTTGAAAAGCACGTTAGTATAATATAGGACACCTTACAACTCCTAACAACACCGAACAAAACCTTAAAACTCCATAATAAACCTAATGAATTTGTCCAAGTCCACTGAACATCGTACGACAACTCAGGACATGTTACGAATCAGTATGCGACATTAGCAACATGAAAAGCATGTTAGAATAATTAAGGAAGCATTACAACTCCTAAGAACATCTTACATCACCGTACGAAACTTTAAAACTTCATAATACACCTAATTAATTCGTCCGAGTCCTTTGAACGTCATACGCCAACTTAAGACATCTTACGACTCTTTATGCCATATTAGCACTTTGAAAAGCATGTTAGTATAATGTTGGAATCTTTAAAACTCCTAACAACACCGTACGAAATTATAAAACTCCAAAAAAAACCTAATGAATTCCTCCGACTAATTTAAACATCGTACGAAAACTTAGAATATCTTACGAATCTGTATGTCACATTAGCACCTTGAAAAGCATGTTGGTAAAAAGTACGAAACCTCACAAATCCTAACAACACATTATAATACCGTACGTAAAATAAAAATGCTCCATAATAAACCTAATGAATTCATCCGAGTCCATTGAACATCGTACCACAACTTAAACATCTTACGGCTCTGTATGCACATTAGCACCTTGAAAAGCACGTTAGTATAATATAGGACACCTTACAACTCCTAACAACATCGAACAAAACCTTAAAACTCCATAATAAACCTAATGAATTTGTCAAAGTCCTTTGAACATCGTACGACAACTCAGGACATGTTACGACTCAGTATGCGACATTAGCAACATGAAAAGCACGTTAGAATAATTAAGGAAGCATTACAACTCCTAAGAACATCTTACATCACCGTACGAAACTTTAAAACTCCATAATACACCTAATGAATTCGTCCGAGTCCTTTGAACGTCATACGCCAACTTAAGACATCTTACGACTCTTTATGCCATATTAGCACTTTGAAAAGCATGTTAGTATAATGTTGGAATCTTTAAAACTCCTAACAACACCGTACGAAATTATAAAACTCCAAAAAAAACCTAATGAATTCCTCCGACTAATTTAAACATCGTACGAAAACTTAGAATATCTTACGAATCTGTATGTCACATTAGCACCTTGAAAAGTATGTTGGTAAAAAGTACGAAACCTCACAAATCCTAACAACAGATTATAATACCGTACGTAAAATAAAAATACTCCATAATAAACCTAATGAATTCATCCGAGTCCATTGAACATCGTACGACAACTTAAAACATCTTACGGCTCTGTATGCACATTAGCACCTTGAAAAGCACGTTAGTATAATATAGGACACCTTACAACTCCTAACAACACCGAACAAAACCTTAAAACTCCATAATAAACCTAATGAATTTGTCAAAGTCCTTTGAACATCGTACGACAACTCAGGACATGTTACGACTCAGTATGCGACATTAGCAACATGAAAAGCACGTTAGAATAATTAAGGAAGCATTACAACTCCTAAGAACATCTTACATCACCGTACGAAACTTTAAAACTTCATAATACACCTAATTAATTCGTCCGAGTCCTTTGAACGTCATACGCCAACTTAAGACATCTTACGACTCTTTATGCCATATTAGCACTTTGAAAAGCATGTTAGTATAATGTTGGAATCTTTAAAACTCCTAAAAACACCGTACGAAATTATAAAACTCCAAAAAAAAACCTAATGAATTCCTCCGAGTCATTTAAACATCGTACGAAAACTTAGAATTTCTTACGACTCTGTATGTCACATTAGAACCTTGAAAAGCATGTTGGTAAAAAGTACGAAACCTCACAAATCCTAACAACACATTATAATACCGTACGTAAAATAAAAATACTCCATAATAAACCTAATGAATTCATCCGAGTCCATTGAACATCGTACGACAACTTAAAACATCTTACGGCTCTGTATGCACATTAGCACCTTGAAAAGCACGTTAGTATAATATAGGACACCTTACAACTCCTAACAACATCGAACAAAACCTTAAAACTCCATAATAAACCTAATGAATTTGTCAAAGTCCTTTGAACATCGTACGACAACTCAGGACATGTTACGACTCAGTATGCGACATTAGCAACATGAAAAGCACATTAGAATAATTAAGGAAGCATTACAACTCTTAAGAACATCTTACATCACCGTACGAAACTTTAAAACTCCATAATACACCTAATGAATTCGTCCGAGTCCTTTGAACGTCATACGCCAACTTAAGACATCTTACGACTCTTTATGCCATATTAGCACTTTGAAAAGCATGTTAGTATAATGTTGGAATCTTTAAAACTCCTAACAACACCGTACGAAATTATAAAACTCCAAAAAAAACCTAATGAATTCCTCCGACTAATTTAAACATCGTACGGAAACTTAGAATATCTTACGAATCTGTATGTCACATTAGCACCTTGAAAAGCATGTTGGTAAAAAGTACGAAACCTCACAAATCCTAACAACACATTATAATACCGTACGTAAAATAAAAATACTCCATTGTCACAACCCCAACGCGGCGGGCGGTCCCAGGTGCCCGGGGGTTATCGCGTGTGACGAATAGATATCAGGAGCAACGCAGCGGAATCAACAAACATACACACAGCTTAAAACTTAAAGTTGTGCATACATTAAACTTCATATATACAATACATTGATTACAAAACAACGATTGTTTGTTTGATACATAACATTAACAAACTAAAGCTAGCAACTATTCTAGGTCCAGAGCGTCTATCTTCTAAGCCCGCAAGCCCTCTACATGCTCTAGCCTCATCAGTGCTTTCCTGCATCACTCGGCACCTAGGATGTGTGCCAAAAAGTTTTAAAAGAAAGGGTCAGCTTACGCTGGTGAGTTCATAATAAATTATTTTACAAAACATTTCAAACATTCAACCAAATACTTGTAAAAACCTTGATCAACGAGTTGCCAAGCTCCATTGATCAAAGAGTTACCACTAACTCCATCACTTACAAGCATTTCATAAACATACTAGCATCATCAGATAAATATACACAGACAATACGATAAACCCCTCAACAACTCCGTCAGGCACGTCTGCGCTGGAGCAGAATATATGCATATACCCTTCACCGAGTTTACCGCGTCACCCTATAACTGAAGTGGTATTGCCCGATATTTACCGTAGAATGCTAGCCAACCGTTCAAAAACAACAGTTTAAGAACACAACCAATCCAAAAGAGTTTATACAAAAACTCACAATCATTTGCAACCAAAACAGGTTTAAGCAACACATCTAGTTTTGTAAAACATACAATCATTTCAAAAGAGTTTAAGTGTATGAACTCACCTCAACAAGATCACAACAAGCTCACAACTAGCTTCGGTCCTTGATCTAATCCCAACAATCAATCCAAATGGATATCTTCACGATCACACAAATAGCTATATCGACAATCAATCTCATAGCTATAATCCACCTATAACGCGATATCACAACGTTATAAATAACGATTCCTAAGACTATGTAAGTCCTAGGGCATAACTAGCGAAGCATACGACTAGACACGAGTCGTTGCCACCTACGCCTACCAAATCCCACACCTCGGGGATCTAAACGAATCCTACAGAGATATGTTACCCGTACACAACGGATATCATACCCCTAGGGTACGGATATTCAACCCGCACCCTCCCCGGGTAATCTACCCGTTAGTTGCGGGTGTTTAATCCCGCAACTATTTCCCCTAGCACGTCCCTCGTGCTATGCGGGTATCTTCACCCCGCATTCCCATCGAGTTCCCAACCCGATTCCCGTCCTAAACTAGATCGAGAATGAAAGACTATTACCTCGTCGATCACCGATCTTCAGTCGCGCAACACCTTGATGATCACCGTTCTTCACTCGGACAGAACCTCGGCGCACGCTAAGCGATCTACACGCGCCCGAAACTCGAAGCAGCGTTCCGACGCCGGGTACCGCACTCGAGGCGCGATTCCGCAACAAAACGGACTTGTTTCTCTCTCTAAAACGTTCTAGAGAGAGAGAGAACTTTGAGCACAAGTGAAGGGGGGTTGCACCCCTTTAAATAGGCTGTCTGGGCTGTTCCAGGCGATACGCGCAGCCCACAGGCACCATCTGCGCGTATCGCGTAGATGGTGAGTGGCTGCCAGCTGTTTTCCACCCGACTGATGCTAGGCGATACGCGCAGGGCCATTCCCTTTGATGCGCGGACCGCGTAACCTACATTTTCAGATTCCTCTCGTCGAAACACGTGGAATTCATATATTATGGGCTCCGTAACTCTTCTTCTAAGTCAAGATATGCTCGAAACAAGTTTTCGGGCATTCCTCGCGTGTTTTCGCATTTCCCGCTTCGTTATAACTCCGATTTGAGTTCCGTTTTCACCCACGCTCTTCATTTTCAGTCCTCTACCACCCCTAGGGTTTATCAATATAGATTAGGACTGTTTATTCAACGTGCTATTTACATGAACACCCGCCCATTATCGACATATACTTTCGCCTAGATTTAGGGTTTTACATTTCTCCCCTCCTTAAAAGAATTTCGTCCTCGAAATTCGAATATTATAAAAATAACTGAGGGTATTTGGCTTTCATCTCACTAGCCAATTCCCAAGTTTTCTCTGGTCCTCTTTGTCCTTCCCATTGGACCAACACTAACCGGATTCTTTTCTTTCTCAATTTCCTTTCTTGCGTATCAAGAATCTTTACCGGCCTCTCTGTAAAAGATAGCTTCTCGCTTACTTGAACATCTTTGAGAGGTACAACTTGATTTGGATCTGCCAAACATTTCCTTAAGTTTGACACATGAAAGGTATCGTGTACACCTTTCAAGGTTTCCGGTAACTCAATCTTATAAGCAACTTTCCCAACTCTCGCAACAATCTTAAATGGACCAATGTATCTCGGGGCTAACTTTCCACGTTTGATAAACCTTACCACTCCTTTCCAAGGAGATACTTTCAACATCACATGGTCCCCAGCTTTGAATTCTAAGGGCCTTCTACGAACATCAGCATAACTTTTCTGCCTATCCTGGGCAGCTCTCAACCAATGGTAAGAATTCATCCCAACTACCACTAAAGTCAATCACACACGCACGCAACATATCCTCAAGGGTTTGGATCGTACGCTCACTCTGCCCATCAGTTTGAGGATGATATGCCGTGCTCAAATTCAATCTAGTTCCTAGATCTTTTTGCAAACTCGACCAAAACCTTGACGTGAATCGACTATCTCTATCAGAGATGATCGAAAGTGGCACGCCATGTCTACTCACAATCTCCTTGATATACAATTTCGCCATCTTCTCTGGTGAGTAGCTCTCGTTATATGGTATGAAATGAGACGACTTGGTCAATCGATCCACAATCACCCATATGGCATTATGCCCTGCACGAGTTCTTGGGAGCTTTGTGACATAATCCATCGTTATTCTTTCCCACTTCCAAACGGGTAATTCTATCTGTTGTAACAGACCTGCTGGTTTCTGATGCTCAATCTTAACTTGCAAACAAGTTAAGCACCTTTGCACATACTGTGCAATTGATCTCTTCATATTGGGCCACCAATAATGCTCTTTCAAGCTCTTGAACATCTTATCCGTTCCAGGATGAATCGAGTACTTAGACTTGTGGGTTTCGTCAAGAATCTTATCCTGGATACCTCCAAACTTTGGAACCCAGATTCTTGATCCAAACCTTAGAATCTCATCCTTTCCTTTTGTCAACAAACCTTCCTTTCCCACCATTCGCTCCTTCTTGATGCTTTCTTCCTTCAAGGCATTTTTCTGAGCTTCAACGATCTGATCCTTCCAATCAATCGTTACAATGATCTGCAAAGCCCTTACTCTAATGGGTTTAACCCTCTCCTTTCGACTCAGGGCGTCTGCCACCACATTGGCCTTGCCAGGATGGTATTTGATCTCACAATCATAATCGCTAAGCAATTCCATCCATCTACGTTGCCTCATGTTTAGCTCCTTCTGATCAAAAAGGTGTTGAAGGCTTTTGTGATCGGAATATATCACGAATTTAGTACCATAAAGATAATGTCGCCACATCTTCAAGGCAAACACTATGGCACCTAATTCCAAATCATGTATGGTGTAACGTTTCTCATGAATGCTCAATTGCCGTGATGCATAGGCAATGACCTTCTCTCGTTGCATCAGCACGCAACCAAGACCATTAAGTGAGGCATCACAACATACCACAAAATCCTCATTACCTTCGGGTAATGAAAGGATTGGAGCGCTACAAAGCTTCTTCTTCAAGACACTAAAGGCTTCCTCTTGCTCAGGTCCCCATTTGAACTCAGCCTTCTTCCGCGTTAATGCAGTCATCGGTGTAGCAATCTTGGAGAAGTCTTTGATAAATCTTCGGTAGTACCCAGCTAAGCCTAAGAAGCTTCTAATTTCTGTGGGAGTCTTCGGGACTTCCCATTTCGTTATGGCCTCTATCTTAGTTGGATCTACCTGAACACCAGCTTCATTTATCACATGCCCGAGAAATTGAACTTCTCTCTTCCAAAAATCACACTTGGAGAACTTAGCGTACAGCTTCTCCTGCCTGAGAGTTTCCAAAACCTTCTTCAAGTGTTCAGCATGATCATTTTGATCTCTCGAATAGACCAAAATATCATCGATAAAGACAATGACAAATTTGTCTAAGAAAGGCTTGCAGACTCTGTTCATGAGATCCATGAATGCTGCAGGGGCATTGGTTAGTCCAAAGGACATAACCAAAAACTCATAGTGCCCATAACGGGTTCTAAAAGCCGTCTTGGGAATATCTTCTTCCCGCACCTTCAGTTGATGGTATCCAGACCTAAGATCGATCTTGGAGAAATAACTAGCGCCTTGCAGCTGATCAAACAGATCGTCTATCCTCGGCAATGGATACTTGTTCTTGATTGTCAACTTGTTCAGCTCACGGTAGTCGATGCACATCCGCATGGAACCGTCCTTCTTCTTTACAAACAACACTGGTGCACCCCAAGGGGATGAACTCGGTCTAATGAAGCATAAGTCGAGCAACTCCTGGACTTGCTTCATTAGTTCTTGCAATTCGGAGGTCGCCAAACGATAAGGAGCCTTCGCAATCGGCCTTGCTTCAGGTATTAAATAGATTCGAAATTCGATTTGTCGGTTGGGAGGGAGTCCAGGTAAGTCATCCGGAAACACGTCAGGGTAATCACATACGACTGGGATATCCGAAATCTGCTTTTCAGGCTTAGCATCTAAAGCATAGGCTATAAAAGCCTCACAAACTTTCATCAAACATTTACTAGCCTTAATTGCAGATATCATCCGGATATTACCTCCGTTACTATCTCCCTTAACCACTAATGTTTCACCATCTGACTTACATACCCTAACCAACTTTTTCTCACAATCAACTTGGGCTCGATTATAAGTTAACCAGTCCATTCCTATGACTACATCATAACCACACAAGTTCATAGGCATAACATCAACTGGAAACTCAACACCATTTAAATTAAGCAAGCAATCCTTATACACTACTGTTATCACATCACTTCCTCCATTTGCGGTTTCTACCTCATAAGCAGAATCTAACACTACAGGTTCTTTTCCTAGGTATTTACCAAAGGAAGTTGACACAAAACTCTTATTTGCACCCGTGTCAAATAAAACCTTAGCATAAACGTTGTTTAGAGGGAACATACCTGCCACAACATCCTCATTAACTTCTTTATCATCACCCTTCTTCATAACAAACACCCGCCCTTTAGCTGGGTTCTTTCCTCCTTTAATTTTAGGGCAATCATTTTTAAAATGCCCTGTTTCCTGACAATTATAGCACTTAATCGTCGGACACCACCTTGAGAGATGTCCCGATTGCTGACATCTGTAACACCTCTTCTCTTGATATTCCTCTCCAGCCTTCCCCTTGTCTTTGGCACCGCCTTCTCCCTTTTTGAACTTGAATCTACCGCCAGAACCACTCTTTTTATCCTCCGACTTCCTCTTCCTTTCTCGTTCATGTGCCTCTTGACTCTGCACCTCATCGTAGATGATTGCGCTCAGTCCTACTGCTTCATCAAAGGTCGTTGGCCCTTTTGCCTTCACATGCGTTCGGACCTTTGGTGGAAGCCCCTGGATATAACATCTCAACCTTCTGGACTCAGGAGTGACTAAGTGGGGAACCAACAAAGCCATCTCGTTGAATCTCGAGGTGTATTCACGATGTGTCATCGATCCAGCCTCTAGCCGAAGAAACTCCATCTCCATCTTGTCCAACTCATTCTGCGGACAGAATTGTTGGAGTACCAACTCCTTCATGTCATTCCACCTCATGCTATCGATAGCGGCTTGTCCTTTCCTTTGGACTATCGTCTTCCACCAGTGCATAGCTTCTTCTTCAAACGAATGAGCAGCGTACTTGACCGCTTGATCTTCTCGGCACTCACTGATGTTGATCACAGCTTCCATCGCAGAAATCCAATTGTACGTCGGTATGGCACCACCTTTTCCATTGAAGGGTTTAGGAGTACAATCCTTAAAACCTTTATACAAGCAACCTTTCTTTGGGATTCTCCCACCATCGTTTCCACCAGTATCATCACCGCCTCTAGCATCGCCACCACTTCCCGTGCCACCACTACCTCTAGTACCACCACTACCATCACCGCCTCCACGGTTCCCTTCATTTGATCTCCTCTGCAATGCAGAGTCTAAGATTCTAGGCAACGTGGTTTCCAGTACCTTGGAGACTTGATCAGCAACCGCCGAATTAAACTGGGTTTCCGTCATGATAACTTCCTCTCCGTCATTATCATGATTCTCGATAGTCTCAGCGTTATCAGTTTCTTTATTCGTGTTCGTCCTAGTACTTCTTCTTGTAGGAGGACGTCTACCGCTACCTTTCCTTTTACCAGCCATAACTCTACCTACAAAAGAGAGCAGGGAGTCAGTATTCACATGATGGACCATGATTAAGAACAATATAGTGCTTGTAAACAAATAATGACAGTGGCCAGTTGCAATTATTTATTTACCGCGCTGATCGTGTTCTTAGCCATTCTCCGCCACGTTCGTACCAAAACCCATTTCCCTATCCAGAAAGGAAACTTCTATACACCTATGCGGGCACTTATCCTATCTTATCTTAGTTTAAGTCTAGATACTAAGCTTGTACCTAGTTCGCTTAAACTACGGCTCTAATACCAAGCCTGTCACAACCCCAACGCGGCGGGCGGTCCTAGGTGCCCGGGGGTTATCGCGTGTGACGAATGGATATCAGGAGCAACGCAGCGGAATCAACAAACATACACACAGCTTAAAACTTAAAGTTGTGCATACATTAAACTTGATATATACAATACATTGATTACAAAACAACGATTGTTTGTTTGATACATAACATTAACAAACTAAAGCTAGCAACTATTCTAGGTCCAGAGCGTCTATCTTCTAAGCCCGCAAGCCCTCTACATGCTCTAGCCTCATCAGTGCTTTCCTGCATCACTCGGCACCTAGGATGTGTGCCAAAAAGTTTTAAAAGAAAGGGTCAGCTTACGCTGGTGAGTTCATAATAAATTATTTTACAAAACATTTCAAACATTCAACCAAATACTTGTAAAAACCTTGATCAACGAGTTGCCAAGCTCCATTGATCAAAGAGTTACCACTAACTCCATCACTTACAAGCATTTCATAAACATACTAGCATCATCAGATAAATATACACAGACAATACGATAAACCCCTCAACAACTCCGTCAGGCACGTCTGCGCTGGAGCAGAATATATGCATATACCCTTCACCGAGTTTACCGCGTCACCCTATAACTGAAGTGGTATTGCCCGATATTTACCGTAGAATGCTAGCCAACCGTTCAAAAACAACAGTTTAAGAACACAACCAATCCAAAAGAGTTTATACAAAAACTCACAATCATTTGCAACCAAAACAGGTTTAAGCAACACATCTAGTTTTGTAAAACATACAATCATTTCAAAAGAGTTTAAGTGTATGAACTCACCTCAACAAGATCACAACAAGCTCACAACTAGCTTCGGTCCTTGATCTAATCCCAACAATCAATCCAAATGGATATCTTCACGATCACACAAATAGCTATATCGACAATCAATCTCATAGCTATAATCCACCTATAACGCGATATCACAACGTTATAAATAACGATTCCTAAGACTATGTAAGTCCTAGGGCATAACTAGCGAAGCATACGACTAGACACGAGTCGTTGCCACCTACGCCTACCAAATCCCACACCTCGGGGATCTAAACGAATCCTACAGAGATATGTTACCCGTACACAACGGATATCATACCCCTAGGGTACGGATATTCAACCCGCACCCTCCCCGGGTAATCTACCCGTTAGTTGCGGGTGTTTAATCCCGCAACTATTTCCCCTAGCACGTCCCTCGTGCTATGCGGGTATCTTCACCCCGCATTCCCATCGAGTTCCCAACCCGATTCCCGTCCTAAACTAGATCGAGAATGAAAGACTATTACCTCGTCGATCACCGATCTTCAGTCGCGCAACACCTTGATGATCACCGTTCTTCACTCGGACAGAACCTCGGCGCACGCTAAGCGATCTACACGCGCCCGAAACTCGAAGCAGCGTTCCGACGCCGGGTACCGCACTCGAGGCGCGATTCCGCAACAAAACGGACTTGTTTCTCTCTCTAAAACGTTCTAGAGAGAGAGAGAACTTTGAGCACAAGTGAAGGGGGGTTGCACCCCTTTAAATAGGCTGTCTGGGCTGTTCCAGGCGATACGCGCAGCCCACAGGCACTATCTGCGCGTATCGCGTAGATGGTGAGTGGCTGCCAGCTGTTTTCCACCCGACTGATGTTAGGCGATACGCGCAGGGCCATACCCTTTGATGCGCGGACCGCGTAACCTACATTTTCAGATTCCTCTCGTCGAAACACGTGGAATTCATATATTATGGGCTCCGTAACTCTTCTTCTAAGTCAAGATATGCTCGAAACAAGTTTTCGGGCATTCCTCGCGTGTTATCGCATTTCCCGCTTCGTTATAACTCCGATTTGAGTTCCGTTTTCGCCCACGCTCTTCATTTTCAGTCCTCTACCACCCCTAGGGTTTATCAATATAGATTAGGACTGTTTATTCAACGTACTATTTACATGAACAACCGCCCATTAGCGACATATACTTTCGTCTAGATTTAGGGTTTTACATCCATAATAAACCTAATGAATTCATCCAAGTCCATTGAATATCGTACGACAACTTAAAACATCTTACGGCTCTGTATGCACATTAGCACCTTGAAAAGCACGTTAGTATAATATAGGACACCTTACAACTCCTAACAACACCGAACAAAACCTTAAAACTCCATAATAAACCTAATGAATTTGTCAAAGTCCTTTGAACATCGTACGACAACTCAGGACATGTTACGACTCAGTATGCGACATTAGCAACATGAAAAGCACGTTAGAATAAATAAGGAAGCATTACAGCTCCTAAGAACATCTTACATCACCGTAAGAAACTTTAAAACTTCATAATACACCTAATTAATTCGTCCGAGTCCTTTGAACGTCATACGCCAACTTAAGACATCTTACGACTCTTTATGCCATATTAGCACTTTGAAAAGCATGTTAGTATAATGTTGGAATCTTTAAAACTCCTAAAAACACCGTACGAAATTATAAAACTCCAAAAAAAAACCTAATGAATTCCTCCGAGTCATTTAAACATCGTACGAAAACTTAGAATTTGTTACGACTCTGTATGTCACATTAGAACCTTGAAAAGCATGTTGGTAAAAAGTACGAAACCTCACAAATCCTAACAACACATTATAATACCGTACGTAAAATAAAAATACTCCATAATAAACCTAATGAATTCTTCCGAGTCCATTGAACATCGTACGACAACTTAAAACATCTTACGGCTCTGTATGCATATTAGCACCTTGAAAAGCACGTTAGTATAATATAGGACACCTTACAACTCCTAACAACACCGAACAAAACCTTAAAACTCCATAATAAACCTAATGAATTTGTCAAAGTCCTTTAAACATCGTACGACAACTCAGGACATGTTACGACTCAGTATGCGACATTAGCAACATGAAAAGCACGTTAGAATAAATAAGGAAGCATTACAGCTCCTAAGAACATCTTACATCACCGTAAGAAACTTTAAAACTTCATAATACACCTAATTAATTCGTCCGAGTCCTTTGAACGTCATACGCCAACTTAAGACATCTTACGACTCTTTATGCCATATTAGCACTTTGAAAAGCATGTTAGTATAATGTTGGAATCTTTAAAACTCCTAAAAACACCGTACGAAATTATAAAACTCCAAAAAAAAAACCTAATGAATTCCTCTGAGTCATTTAAACATCGTACGAAAACTTAGAATTTCTTACGACTCTGTATGTCACATTAGCACCTTGAAAAGCATGTTGGTAAAAAGTACGAAACCTCACAAATCCTAACAACACATTATAATACCGTACGTAAAATAAAAATACTCCATAATAAACCTAATGAATTCATCCGAGTCCATTGAACATCGTACGACAACTTAAAACATCTTACGGCTCTGTATGCACATTAGCACATTGAAAAGCACGTTAGTATAATATAGGACACCTTACAACTCCTAACAACACCGAACAAAACCTTAAAACTCCATAATAAACCTAATGAATTTGTCAAAGTCCTTTGAACATCGTACGACAACTCAGAACATATTACGACTCAGTATGCGACATTAGCAACATGAAAAGCACGTTAGAGTAATTAAGGAAGCATTACAACTCGTAAGAACATCTTACATCACCGTACGAAACTTTAAAACTCCATAATACACCTAATGAATTCGTCCGAGTCCTTTGAACGTCATAATCCAACTTAAGACATCTTACGACTCTTTATGTCATATTAGCACTTTGGAAAGCATGTTAGTATAATGTTGGAATCTTTAAAACTCCTAAAAACACCGTACGAAATTATAAAACTCCAAAAAAAAACCTAATGAATTCCTCCGAGTCATTTAAACATCGTACGAAAACTTAGAATTTGTTACGACTCTGTATGTCACATTAGAACCTTGAAAAGCATGTTGGTAAAAAGTACGAAACCTCACAAATCCTAACAACACATTATAATACCGTACGTAAAATAAAAATACTCCATAATAAACCTAATGAATTCATCCGAGTCCATTGAACATCGTACGACAACTTAAAACATCTTACGGCTCTGTATGCACATTAGCACCTTGAAAAGCACGTTAGTATAATATAGGACACCTTACAACTCCTAACAACACCGAACAAAACCTTAAAACTCCATAATAAACCTAATGAATTTGTCAAAGTCCTTTAAACATCGTACGACAACTCATGACATGTTACGACTCAGTATGCGACATTAGCAACATGAAAAGCACGTTAGAATAAATAAGGAAGCATTACAGCTCCTAAGAACATCTTACATCACCGTAAGAAACTTTAAAACTTCATAATACACCTAATTAATTCGTCCGAGTCCTTTGAACGTCATACGCCAACTTAAGACATCTTACGACTCTTTATGCCATATTAGCACTTTGAAAAGCATGTTAGTATAATGTTGGAATCTTTAAAACTCCTAAAAACACCGTACGAAATTATAAAACTCCAAAAAAAAACCTAATGAATTCCTCTGAGTCATTTAAACATCGTACGAAAACTTAGAATTTCTTACGACTCTGTATGTCACATTAGCACCTTGAAAAGCATGTTGGTAAAAAGTACGAAACCTCACAAATCCTAACAACACATTATAATACCGTACATAAATTAAAAATACTCCATAATAAACCTAATGAATTCATTCGAGTCCATTGAACATCGTACGACAACTTAAAACATCTTACGGCTCTGTATGCACATTAGAACATTGAAAAGCACGTTAGTATAATATAGGACACCTTACAACTCCTAACAACACCGAACAAAACCTTAAAACTCCATAATAAACCTAATGAATTTGTCAAAGTCCTTTGAACATCGTACGACAACTCAGAACATATTACGACTCAGTATGCGACATTAGCAACATGAAAAGCACGTTAGAGTAATTAAGGAAGCATTACAACTCGTAAGAACATCTTACATCACCGTACGAAACTTTAAAACTCCATAATACACCTAATGAATTCGTCCGAGTCCTTTGAACGTCATAATCCAACTTAAGACATCTTACGACTCTTTATGCCATATTAGCACTTTGAAAAGCATGTTAGTATAATGTTGGAATCTTTAAAACTCCTAACAACACCGTACGAAATTATAAAACTCCAAAAAAACCTAATTAATTCCTCCGAGTCATTTAAACATCATACGAAAACTTACAATATCTTACGACTCTGTATGTCACATTAGCACCTTGAAAAGCATGTTGGTAAAAAGTACGAAACCTCACAAATCCTAACAACACATTATAATACCGTACGTAAAATAAAAATACTCCATAATAAACCTAAATAATTCATCCGAGTCCATTGAACATCGTACGACAACCTAAAACATCTTACGGCTCTGTATGCACATTAGCACCTTGAAAAGCACGTTAGTATAATATAGAACACCTTACAACTCCTAACAACACCGAACAAAACCTTAAAACTCCATAATAAACCAAATGAATTTGTCAAAGTCCTTTGAACATCGTACGACAACTCAGGACATGTTACGACTCAGTATGCGACATTAGCAACATGAAAAGCACGTTAGAATAATTAAGGAAGCATTACAACTCCTAAGAACATCTTACATCACCGTACGAAACTTTAAAACTCCATAATACACCTAATGAATTCGTCCGAGTCCTTTGAACGTCATACGCCAACTTAAGACATCTTACGACTCTTTATGCCATATTAGCACTTTGAAAAGCATGTTAGTATAATGTTTGAATCTTTAAAACTCCTAACAACATCGTACGAAATTATAAAACTCCAAAAAAAACCTAATGAATTTCTCCGAGTCATTTAAACATCGTACGAAAACATAGAATATCTTACGACTCTGTATGTCACATTAGCACCTTGAAAAGCATGTTGGTAAAAAGTACGAAACCTCACAAATCCTAACAACACATTATAATACCGTACGTAAAATAAAAATACTCCATAATAAACCTAATGAATTCATCCGTGTCCATTGAACATCGTACGATAACTTAAAACATCTTACGGCTCTGTATGCACATTAGCACCTTGAAAAGCACGTTAGTATAATATAGGACACCTTACAACTCCTAACAACACCGAACAAAACCTTAAAACTCCATAATAAACCTAATGAATTTGTCCAAGTCCTCTGAACATCGTACGACAACTCAGGACATGTTACGATTCAGTATGCGACATTAGCAACATGAAAAGCATGTTAGAATAATTAAGGAAGCATTACAACTCCTAAGAACATCTTACATCACCGTACGAAACTTTAAAACTTCATAATACACCTAATTAATTCGTCCGAGTCCTTTGAACGTCATACGCCAACTTAAGACATCTTACGACTCTTTATGCCATATTAGCACTTTGAAAAGCATATTAGTATAATGTTGGAATCTTTAAAACTCCTAACAACACCGTACGAAATTATAAAACTCCAAAAAAAACCTAATGAATTTCTCCGAGTCATTTAAACATCGTACGAAAACTTAGAATATCTTACGACTCTGTATGTCACATTAGCACCTTGAAAAGCATGTTGGTAAAAAGTAAGAAACCTCACAAATCCTAACAACACATTATAATACCGTACGTAAAATAAAAATACTCCATAATAAACCTAATGAATTCATCCGAGTCCATTGAACATCGTACGACAACTTAAAACATCTTACGGCTCTGTATGCACATAAGCACCTTGAAAAGCACGTTAGTATAATATAGGACACCTTACAACTCCTAACAACACCGAACAAAACCTTAAAACTCCATAATAAACCTAATGAATTTGTCAAAGTCCTTTGAACATCGTACGACAACTCAGGACATGTTACGACTCAGTATGCGACATTAGCAACATGAAAAGCACGTTAAAATAATTAAGGAAGCATTACAACTCCTAAGAACATCTTACATCACCGTACGAAACTTTAAAACTCCATAATACACCTAATGAATTCGTCCGAGTCCTTTGAACGTCATACGCCAACTTAGGACATCTTAAGACTCTTTATGCCATATTAGCACTTTGAAAAGCATGTTAGTATAATGTTGGAATCTTTAAAACTCCTAACAACACCGTACGAAATTATAAAACTCCAAAAAAAACCTAATGAATTCCTCCGAATCATTTAAACATCGTACGAAAACTTAGAATATCTTACGACTCTGTATGTCACATTAGCACCTTGAAAAGCATGTTGGTAAAAAGTACGAAACCTCACAAATCCTAACAACACTTTATAATACCGTACGTAAAATAAAAATACTCCATAATAAACCTAATGAATTCATCCGAGTCCATTGAACATCGTACGACAACTTAAAACATCTTACGGCTCTGTATGCACATTAGCACCTTGAAAAGCACGTTAGTATAATATAGGACACCTTACAACTCCTAACAACACCGAACAAAACCTTAAAACTCCATAATAAACCTAATGAATTTGTCAAAGTCCTTTGAACATCGTACGACAACTCAGGACATGTTACGACTCAGTATGCGACATTAGCAACATGAAAAGCACATTAGAATAATTAAGGAAGCATTACAACTCCTAAGAACATCTTACATCACCGTACGAAACTTTAAAACTCCATAATACACCTAATGAATTCGTCCGAGTCCTTTGAACGTCATACGCCAACTTAGGACATCTTAAGACTCTTTATGCCATATTAGCACTTTGAAAAGCATGTTAGTATAATGTTGGAATCTTTAAAACTCCTAACAACACCGTACGAAATTATAAAACTCCAAAAAAAACCTAATGAATTCCTCCGAATCATTTAAACATCGTACGAAAACTTAGAATATCTTACGACTCTGTATGTCACATTAGCACCTTGAAAAGCATGTTGGTAAAAAGTACGAAACCTCACAAATCCTAACAACACTTTATAATACCGTACGTAAAATAAAAATACTCCATAATAAACCTAATGAATTCATCCGAGTCCATTGAACATCGTACGACAACTTAAAACATCTTACGGCTCTGTATGCACATTAGCACCTTGAAAAGCACGTTAGTATAATATAGGACACCTTACAACTCCTAACAACACCGAACAAAACCTTAAAACTCCATAATAAACCTAATGAATTTGTCAAAGTCCTTTGAACATCGTACGACAACTCAGGACATGTTACGACTCAGTATGCGACATTAGCAACATGAAAAGCACATTAGAATAATTAAGGAAGCATTACAACTCCTAAGAACATCTTACATCACCGTACGAAACTTTAAAACTCCATAATACACCTAATGAATTCGTCCGAGTCCTTTGAACGTCATACGCCAACTTAGGACATCTTAAGACTCTTTATGCCATATTAGCACTTTGAAAAGCATGTTAGTATAATGTTGGAATCTTTAAAACTCCTAACAACACCGTACGAAATTATAAAACTCCAAAAAAAACCTAATGAATTCCTCCGAATCATTTAAACATCGTACGAAAACTTAGAATATCTTACGACTCTGTATGTCACATTAGCACCTTGAAAAGCATGTTGGTAAAAAGTACGAAACCTCACAAATCCTAACAACACTTTATAATACCGTACGTAAAATAAAAATACTCCATAATAAACCTAATGAATTCATCCGAGTCCATTGAACATCGTACGACAACTTAAAACATCTTACGGCTCTGTATGCACATTAGCACCTTGAAAAGCACGTTAGTATAATATAGGACACCTTACAACTCCTAACAACACCGAACAAAACCTTAAAACTCCATAATAAACCTAATGAATTTGTCAAAGTCCTTTGAACATCGTACGACAACTCAGGACATGTTACGACTCAGTATGCGACATTAGCAACATGAAAAGCACATTAGAATAATTAAGGAAGCATTACAACTCCTAAGAACATCTTACATCACCGTACGAAACTTTAAAACTCCATAATACACCTAATGAATTCGTCCGAGTCCTTTGAACGTCATACGCCAACTTAGGACATCTTAAGACTCTTTATGCCATATTAGCACTTTGAAAAGCATGTTAGTATAATGTTGGAATCTTTAAAACTCCTAACAACACCGTACGAAATTATAAAACTCCAAAAAAAACCTAATGAATTCCTCCGAATCATTTAAACATCGTACGAAAACTTAGAATATCTTACGACTCTGTATGTCACATTAGCACCTTGAAAAGCATGTTGGTAAAAAGTACGAAACCTCACAAATCCTAACAACACATTATAATACCGTACGTAAAATAAAAATACTCCATAATAAACCTAATGAATTCATCCGAGTCCATTGAACATCGTACGCCAACTTAAAACATCTTACGGCTCTGTATGCACATTAGCACCTTGAAAAGCACGTTAGTATAATATAGGACACCTTACAACTCCTAACAACACCGAACAAAACCTTAAAACTCCATAATAAACCTAATGAATTTGTCAAAGTCCTTTGAACATCGTACGACAACTCAGGACATGTTACGACTCAGTATGCGACATTAGCAACATGAAAAGCACGTTAGAATAATTAAGGAAGCATTACAACTCCTAAGAACATCTTACATCACCGTACGAAACTTTAAAACTCCATAATACACCTAATGAATTCGTCCGAGTCCTTTGAACGTCATACGCCAACTTAGGACATCTTAAGACTCTTTATGCCATATTAGCACTTTGAAAAGCATGTTAGTATAATGTTGGAATCTTTAAAACTCCTAACAACACCGTACGAAATTATAAAACTCCAAAAAAAACCTAATGAATTCCTCCGAATCATTTAAACATCGTACGAAAACTTAGAATATCTTACGACTCTGTATGTCACATTAGCACCTTGAAAAGCATGTTGGTAAAAAGTACGAAACCTCACAAATCCTAACAACACTTTATAATACCGTACGTAAAATAAAAATACTCCATAATAAACCTAATGAATTCATCCGAGTCCATTGAACATCGTACGACAACTTAAAAGATCTTACGGCTCTGTATGCACATTAGCACCTTGAAAAGCACGTTAGTATAATATAGGACACCTTACAACTCCTAACAACACCGAACAAAACCTTAAAACTCCATAATAAACCTAATGAATTTGTCAAAGTCCTTTGAACATCGTACGACAACTCAGGACATGTTACGACTCAGTATGCGACATTAGCAACATGAAAAGCACGTTAGAATAATTAAGGAAGCATTACAACTCCTAAGAACATCTTACATCACCGTACGAAACTTTAAAACTCCATAATACACCTAATGAATTCGTCCGAGTCCTTTGAACGTCATACGCCAACTTAGGACATCTTAAGACTCTTTATGCCATATTAGCACTTTGAAAAGCATGTTAGTATAATGTTGGAATCTTTAAAACTCCTAACAACACCGTACGAAATTATAAAACTCCAAAAAAAACCTAATGAATTCCTCCGAATCATTTAAACATCGTACGAAAACTTAGAATATCTTACGACTCTGTATGTCACATTAGCACCTTGAAAAGCATGTTGGTAAAAAGTACGAAACCTCACAAATCCTAACAACACATTATAATACCGTACGTAAAATAAAAATACTCCATAATAAACCTAATGAATTCATCCGAGTCCATTGAACATCGTACGACAACTTAAAACATCTTACGGCTCTGTATGCACATTAGCACCTTGAAAAGCACGCTAGTATAATATAGGACACCATACAACTCCTAACAACACCGAACAAAACCTTAAAACTCCATAATAAACCTAATGAATTTGTCAAAGTCCTTTGAACATCGTACGACAACTCAGGACATGTTACGACTCAGTATGCGACATTAGCAACATGAAAAGCACGTTAGAATAATTAAGGAAGCATTACAACTCCTAAGAACATCTTACATCACCGTACGAAACTTTAAAACTCCATAATACACCTAATGAATTCGTCCGAGTCCTTTGAACGTCATACGCCAACTTAGGACATCTTACGACTCTTTATGCCATATTAGCACTTTGAAAAGCATGTTAGTATAATGTTGGAATCTTTAAAACTCCTAACAACACCGTACGAAATTATAAAACTCCAAAAAAAACCTAATGAATTCCTCCGAATCATTTAAACATCGTACGAAAACTTAGAATATCTTACGACTCTGTATGTCACATTAGCACCTTGAAAAGCATGTTGGTAAAAAGTACGAAACCTCACAAATCCTAACAACACATTATAATACCGTACGTAAAATAAAAATACTCCATAATAAACCTAATGAATTCATCCGAGTCCATTGAACATCGTACGACAACTTAAAACATCTTACGGCTCTGTATGCACATTAGCACCTTGAAAAGCACGCTAGTATAATATAGGACACCATACAACTCCTAACAACACCGAACAAAACCTTAAAACTCCATAATAAACCTAATGAATTTGTCAAAGTCCTTTGAACATCGTACGACAACTCAGGACATGTTACGTCTCAGTATGTGACATTAGCAACATGAAAAGCACGTTAGAATAATTAAGGAAGCATTACAACTCCTAAGAACATCTTACATCACCGTACGAAACTTTAAAACTCCATAATACACCTAATGAATTCGTCCGAGTCCTTTGAACGTCATACGCCAACTTAGGACATCTTAAGACTCTTTATGCCATATTAGCACTTTGAAAAGCATGTTAGTATAATGTTGGAATCTTTAAAACTCCTAACAACACCGTACGAAATTATAAAACTCCAAAAAAAACCTAATGAATTCCTCCGAATCATTTAAACATCGTACGAAAACTTAGAATATCTTACGACTCTGTATGTCACATTAGCACCTTGAAAAGCATGTTGGTAAAAAGTACGAAACCTCACAAATCCTAACAACACATTATAATACCGTACGTAAAATAAAAATACTCCATAATAAACCTAATGAATTCATCCGAGTCCATTGAACATCGTACGACAACTTAAAACATCTTACGGCTCTGTATGCACATTAGCACCTTGAAAAGCACACTAGTATAATATAGGACACCATACAACTCCTAACAACACCGAACAAAACCTTAAAACTCCATAATAAACCTAATGAATTTGTCAAAGTCCTTTGAACATCGTACGACAACTCAGGACATGTTACGACTCAGTATGCGACATTAGCAACATGAAAAGCACGTTAGAATAATTAAGGAAGCATTACAACTCCTAAGAACATCTTACATCACCGTACGAAACTTTAAAACTCCATAATACACCTAATGAATTCGTCCGAGTCCTTTGAACGTCATACGCCAACTTAGGACATCTTACGACTCTTTATGCCATATTAGCACTTTGAAAAGCATGTTAGTATAATGTTGGAATCTTTAAAACTCATAACAACACCGTACGAAATTATAAAACTCCAAAAAAAACCTAATGAATTCCTCCGAATCATTTAAACATTGTACGAAAACTTAGAATATCTTACGACTCTGTATGTCACATTAGCACCTTGAAAAGCATGTTGGTAAAAAGTACGAAACCTCACAAATCCTAACAACACATTATAATACCGTACGTAAAATAAAAATACTCCATAATAAACCTAATGAATTCATCCGAGTCCATTGAACATCGTACGACAACTTAAAACATCTTACGGCTCTGTATGCACATTAGCACCTTGAAAAGCACGCTAGTATAATATAGGACACCATACAACTCCTAACAACACCGAACAAAACCTTAAAACTCCATAATAAACCTAATGAATTTGTCAAAGTCCTTTGAACATCGTACGACAACTCAGGACATGTTACGTCTCAGTATGTGACATTAGCAACATGAAAAGCACGTTAGAATAATTAAGGAAGCATTACAACTCCTAAGAACATCTTACATCACCGTACGAAACTTTAAAACTCCATAATACACCTAATGAATTCGTCCGAGTCCTTTGAACGTCATACGCCAACTTAGGACATCTTAAGACTCTTTATGCCATATTAGCACTTTGAAAAGCATGTTAGTATAATGTTGGAATCTTTAAAACTCCTAACAACACCGTACGAAATTATAAAACTCCAAAAAAAACCTAATGAATTCCTCCGAATCATTTAAACATCGTACGAAAACTTAGAATATCTTACGACTCTGTATGTCACATTAGCACCTTGAAAAGCATGTTGGTAAAAAGTACGAAACCTCACAAATCCTAACAACACATTATAATACCGTACGTAAAATAAAAATACTCCATAATAAACCTAATGAATTCATCCGAGTCCATTGAACATCGTACGACAACTTAAAACATCTTACGGCTCTGTATGCACATTAGCACCTTGAAAAGCACGTTAGTATAATATAGGACACCTTACAACTCCTAACAACACCGAACAAAACCTTAAAACTCCATAATAAACCTAATGAATTTGTCAAAGTCCTTTGAACATCGTACGACAACTCAGGACATGTTACGACTCAGTATGCGACATTAGCAACATGAAAAGCACGTTAGAATAATTAAGGAAGCATTACAACTCCTAAGAACATCTTACATCACCGTACGAAACTTTAAAACTCCATAATACACCTAATGAATTCGTCCGAGTCCTTTGAACGTCATACGCCAACTTAGGACATCTTAAGACTCTTTATGCCATATTAGCACTTTGAAAAGCATGTTAGTATAATGTTGGAATCTTTAAAACTCCTAACAACACCGTACGAAATTATAAAACTCCAAAAAAAACCTAATGAATTCCTCCGAATCATTTAAACATCGTACGAAAACTTAGAATATCTTACGACTCTGTATGTCACATTAGCACCTTGAAAAGCATGTTGGTAAAAAGTACGAAACCTCACAAATCCTAACAACACATTATAATACCGTACGTAAAATAAAAATACTCCATAATAAACCTAATGAATTCATCCGAGACCATTGAACATCGTACGACAACTTAAAACATCTTACGGCTCTGTATGCACATTAGCACCTTGAAAAGCACGCTAGTATAATATAGGACACCATACAACTCCTAACAACACCGAACAAAACCTTAAAACTCCATAATAAACCTAATGAATTTGTCAAAGTCCTTTGAACATCGTACGACAACTCAGGACATGTTACGACTCAGTATGCGACATTAGCAACATGAAAAGCACGTTAGAATAATTAAGGAAGCATTACAACTCCTAAGAACATCTTACATCACCGTACGAAACTTTAAAACTCCATAATACACCTAATGAATTCGTCCGAGTCCTTTGAACGTCATACGCCAACTTAGGACATCTTAAGACTCTTTATGCCATATTAGCACTTTGAAAAGCATGTTAGTATAATGTTGGAATCTTTAAAACTCCTAACAACACCGTACGAAATTATAAAACTCCAAAAAAAACCTAATGAATTCCTCCGAATCATTTAAACATCGTACGAAAACTTAGAATATCTTACGACTCTGTATGTCACATTAGCACCTTGAAAAGCATGTTGGTAAAAAGTACGAAACCTCACAAATCCTAACAACACATTATAATACCGTACGTAAAATAAAAATACTCCATAATAAACCTAATGAATTCATCCGAGTCCATTGAACATCGTACGACAACTTAAAACATCTTACGGCTCTGTATGCACATTAGCACCTTGAAAAGCACGCTAGTATAATATAGGACACCATACAACTCCTAACAACACCGAACAAAACCTTAAAACTCCATAATAAACCTAATGAATTTGTCAAAGTCCTTTGAACATCGTACGACAACTCAGGACATGTTACGTCTCAGTATGTGACATTAGCAACATGAAAAGCACGTTAGAATAATTAAGGAAGCATTACAACTCCTAAGAACATCTTACATCACCGTACGAAACTTTAAAACTCCATAATACACCTAATAATTCGTCCGAGTCCTTTGAACGTCATACGCCAACTTAGGACATCTTAAGACTCTTTATGCCATATTAGCACTTTGAAAAGCATGTTAGTATAATGTTGGAATCTTTAAAACTCCTAACAACACCGTACGAAATTATAAAACTCCAAAAAAAACCTAAAGAATTCCTCCGAATCATTTAAACATCGTACGAAAACTTAGAATATCTTACGACTCTGTATGTCACATTAGCACCTTGAAAAGCATGTTGGTAAAAAGTACGAAACCTCACAAATCCTAACAACACATTATAATACCGTACGTAAAATAAAAATACTCCATAATAAACCTAATGAATTCATCCGAGTCCATTGAACATCGTACGACAACTTAAAACATCTTACGGCTCTGTATGCACATTAGCACCTTGAAAAGCACGTTAGTATAATATAGGACACCTTACAACTCCTAACAACACCGAACAAAACCTTAAAACTCCATAATAAACCTAATGAATTTGTCAAAGTTCTTTGAACATCGTACGACAACTCAGGACATGTTACGACTCACTATGCGACATTAGCAACATGAAAAGCACGTTAGAATAATTAAGGAAGCATTACAACTCCTAAGAACATCTTACATCACCGTACGAAACTTTAAAACTCCATAATACACCTAATGAATTCGTCCGAGTCCTTTGAACGTCATACGCCAACTTAGGACATCTTAAGACTCTTTATGCCATATTAGCACTTTGAAAAGCATGTTAGTATAATGTTTGGAATCTTTAAAACTCCTAACAACACCGTACGAAATTATAAAACTCCAAAAAAAACCTAATGAATTCCTCCGAATCATTTAAACATCGTACGAAAACTTAGAATATCTTACGACTCTGTATGTCACATTAGCACCTTGAAAAGCATGTTGGTAAAAAGTACGAAACCTCACAAATCCTAACAACACATTATAATACCGTACGTAAAATAAAAATACTCCATAATAAACCTAATGAATTCATCCGAGTCCATTGAACATCGTACGACAACTTAAAACATCTTACGGCTCTGTATGCACATTAGCACCTTGAAAAGCACGCTAGTATAATATAGGACACCATACAACTCCTAACAACACCGAACAAAACCTTAAAACTCCATAATAAACCTAATGAATTTGTCAAAGTCCTTTGAACATCGTACGACAACTCAGGACATGTTACGTCTCAGTATGTGACATTAGCAACATGAAAAGCACGTTAGAATAATTAAGGAAGCATTACAACTCCTAAGAACATCTTACATCACCGTACGAAACTTTAAAACTCCATAATACACCTAATAATTCGTCCGAGTCCTTTGAACGTCATACGCCAACTTAGGACATCTTAAGACTCTTTATGCCATATTAGCACTTTGAAAAGCATGTTAGTATAATGTTGGAATCTTTAAAACTCCTAACAACACCGTACGAAATTATAAAACTCCAAAAAAAACCTAAAGAATTCCTCCGAATCATTTAAACATCGTACGAAAACTTAGAATATCTTACGACTCTGTATGTCACATTAGCACCTTGAAAAGCATGTTGGTAAAAAGTACGAAACCTCACAAATCCTAACAACACATTATAATACCGTACGTAAAATAAAAATACTCCATAATAAACCTAATGAATTCATCCGAGTCCATTGAACATCGTACGACAACTTAAAACATCTTACGGCTCTGTATGCACATTAGCACCTTGAAAAGCACGTTAGTATAATATAGGACACCTTACAACTCCTAACAACACCGAACAAAACCTTAAAACTCCATAATAAACCTAATGAATTTGTCAAAGTTCTTTGAACATCGTACGACAACTCAGGACATGTTACGACTCACTATGCGACATTAGCAACATGAAAAGCACGTTAGAATAATTAAGGAAGCATTACAACTCCTAAGAACATCTTACATCACCGTACGAAACTTTAAAACTCCATAATACACCTAATGAATTCGTCCGAGTCCTTTGAACGTCATACGCCAACTTAGGACATCTTAAGACTCTTTATGCCATATTAGCACTTTGAAAAGCATGTTAGTATAATGTTGGAATCTTTAAAACTCCTAACAACACCGTACGAAATTATAAAACTCCAAAAAAAACCTAATGAATTCCTCCGAATCATTTAAACATCGTACGAAAACTTAGAATATCTTACGACTCTGTATGTCACATTAGCACCTTGAAAAGCATGTTGGTAAAAAGTACGAAACCTCACAAATCCTAACAACACATTATAATACCGTACGTAAAATAAAAATACTCCATAATAAACCTAATGAATTCATCCGAGTCCATTGAACATCGTACGACAACTTAAAACATCTTACGGCTCTGTATGCACATTAGCACCTTGAAAAGCACGCTAGTATAATATAGGACACCATACAACTCCTAACAACACCGAACAAAACCTTAAAACTCCATAATAAACCTAATGAATTTGTCAAAGTCCTTTGAACATCGTACGACAACTCAGGACATGTTACGTCTCAGTATGTGACATTAGCAACATGAAAAGCACGTTAGAATAATTAAGGAAGCATTACAACTCCTAAGAACATCTTACATCACCGTACGAAACTTTAAAACTCCATAATACACCTAATAATTCGTCCGAGTCCTTTGAACGTCATACGCCAACTTAGGACATCTTAAGACTCTTTATGCCATATTAGCACTTTGAAAAGCATGTTAGTATAATGTTGGAATCTTTAAAACTCCTAACAACACCGTACGAAATTATAAAACTCCAAAAAAAACCTAAAGAATTCCTCCGAATCATTTAAACATCGTACGAAAACTTAGAATATCTTACGACTCTGTATGTCACATTAGCACCTTGAAAAGCATGTTGGTAAAAAGTACGAAACCTCACAAATCCTAACAACACATTATAATACCGTACGTAAAATAAAAATACTCCATAATAAACCTAATGAATTCATCCGAGTCCATTGAACATCGTACGACAACTTAAAACATCTTACGGCTCTGTATGCACATTAGCACCTTGAAAAGCACGTTAGTATAATATAGGACACCTTACAACTCCTAACAACACCGAACAAAACCTTAAAACTCCATAATAAACCTAATGAATTTGTCAAAGTTCTTTGAACATCGTACGACAACTCAGGACATGTTACGACTCACTATGCGACATTAGCAACATGAAAAGCACGTTAGAATAATTAAGGAAGCATTACAACTCCTAAGAACATCTTACATCACCGTACGAAACTTTAAAACTCCATAATACACCTAATGAATTCGTCCGAGTCCTTTGAACGTCATACGCCAACTTAGGACATCTTAAGACTCTTTATGCCATATTAGCACTTTGAAAAGCATGTTAGTATAATGTTTGGAATCTTTAAAACTCCTAACAACACCGTACGAAATTATAAAACTCCAAAAAAAACCTAATGAATTCCTCCGAATCATTTAAACATCGTACGAAAACTTAGAATATCTTACGACTCTGTATGTCACATTAGCACCTTGAAAAGCATGTTGGTAAAAAGTACGAAACCTCACAAATCCTAACAACACATTATAATACCGTACGTAAAATAAAAATACTCCATAATAAACCTAATGAATTCATCCGAGTCCATTGAACATCGTACGACAACTTAAAACATCTTACGGCTCTGTATGCACATTAGCACCTTGAAAAGCACGCTAGTATAATATAGGACACCATACAACTCCTAACAACACCGAACAAAACCTTAAAACTCCATAATAAACCTAATGAATTTGTCAAAGTCCTTTGAACATCGTACGACAACTCAGGACATGTTACGTCTCAGTATGTGACATTAGCAACATGAAAAGCACGTTAGAATAATTAAGGAAGCATTACAACTCCTAAGAACATCTTACATCACCGTACGAAACTTTAAAACTCCATAATACACCTAATAATTCGTCCGAGTCCTTTGAACGTCATACGCCAACTTAGGACATCTTAAGACTCTTTATGCCATATTAGCACTTTGAAAAGCATGTTAGTATAATGTTGGAATCTTTAAAACTCCTAACAACACCGTACGAAATTATAAAACTCCAAAAAAAACCTAAAGAATTCCTCCGAATCATTTAAACATCGTACGAAAACTTAGAATATCTTACGACTCTGTATGTCACATTAGCACCTTGAAAAGCATGTTGGTAAAAAGTACGAAACCTCACAAATCCTAACAACACATTATAATACCGTACGTAAAATAAAAATACTCCATAATAAACCTAATGAATTCATCCGAGTCCATTGAACATCGTACGACAACTTAAAACATCTTACGGCTCTGTATGCACATTAGCACCTTGAAAAGCACGTTAGTATAATATAGGACACCTTACAACTCCTAACAACACCGAACAAAACCTTAAAACTCCATAATAAACCTAATGAATTTGTCAAAGTTCTTTGAACATCGTACGACAACTCAGGACATGTTACGACTCACTATGCGACATTAGCAACATGAAAAGCACGTTAGAATAATTAAGGAAGCATTACAACTCCTAAGAACATCTTACATCACCGTACGAAACTTTAAAACTCCATAATACACCTAATGAATTCGTCCGAGTCCTTTGAACGTCATACGCCAACTTAGGACATCTTAAGACTCTTTATGCCATATTAGCACTTTGAAAAGCATGTTAGTATAATGTTTGGAATCTTTAAAACTCCTAACAACACCGTACGAAATTATAAAACTCCAAAAAAAACCTAATGAATTCCTCCGAATCATTTAAACATCGTACGAAAACTTAGAATATCTTACGACTCTGTATGTCACATTAGCACCTTGAAAAGCATGTTGGTAAAAAGTACGAAACCTCACAAATCCTAACAACACATTATAATACCGTACGTAAAATAAAAATACTCCATAATAAACCTAATGAATTCATCCGAGCCCATTGAACATCGTACGACAACTTAAAACATCTTACGGCTCTGTATGCACATTAGCACCTTGAAAAGCACGTTAGTATAATATAGGACACCTTACAACTCCTAACAACACCGAACAAAACCTTAAAACTCCATAATAAACCTAATGAATTTGTCAAAGTCCTTTGAACATCGTACGACAACTCAGGACATGTTACGACTCAGTATGCGACATTAGCAACATGAAAAGCACGTTAGAATAATTAAGGAAGCATTTCAACTCCTAAGAACATCTTACATCACCGTACGAAACTTTAAAACTCCATAATACACCTAATGAATTCGTCCGAGTCCTTTGAACGTCATACGCCAACTTAGGACATCTTAAGACTCTTTATGCCATATTAGCACTTTGAAAAGCATGTTAGTATAATGTTGGAATCTTTAAAACTCCTAACAACACCGTACGAAATTATAAAACTCCAAAAAAAACCTAATGAATTCCTCCGAATCATTTAAACATCGTACGAAAACTTAGAATATCTTACGACTCTGTATGTCACATTAGCACCTTGAAAAGCATGTTGGTAAAAAGTACGAAACCTCACAAATCCTAACAACACATTATAATACCGTACGTAAAATAAAAATACTCCATAATAAACCTAATGAATTCATCCGAGTCCATTGAACATCGTACGACAACTTAAAACATTTTACGGCTCTGTATGCACATTAGCACCTTGAAAAGCACGTTAGTATAATATAGGACACCATACAACTCCTAACAACACCGAACAAAACCTTAAAACTCCATAATAAACCTAATGAATTTGTCAAAGTCCTTTGAACATCGTACGACAACTCTGGACATGTTACGACTCAGTATGCGACATTAGCAACATGAAAAGCACGTTAGAATAATTAAGGAAGCATTACAACTCGTAAGAACATCTTACATCACCGTACGAAACTTTAAAACTCCATAATACACCTAATGAATTCGTCCGAGTCCTTTGAACGTCATAATCCAACTTAAGACATCTTACGACTCTTTATGCCATATTAGCACTTTGGAAATCATGTTAGTATAATGTTGGAATCTTTAAAACTCCTAAAAACACCGTACGAAATTATAAAACTCCAAAAAAACCTAACGAATTCCTCCGAGTCATTTAAACATCGTACGAAAACTTAGAATATCTTACGAATTTGTATGCCACATTAGCACCTTGAAAAGCATGTTGGTAAAAAGTACGAAACCTCACAAATCCTAACAACACATTATAATACCGTACATAAATTAAAAATACTCCATAATAAACCTAATGAATTCATTCGAGTCCATTGAACATCGTACGACAACTTAAAACTTCTTACGGCTCTGTATGCACATTAGCACATTGAAAAGCACGTTAGTATAATATAGGACACCTTACAACTCCTAACAACACCGAACAAAACCGAACAAAACCTTAAAACTCCATAATAAACCTAATGAATTTGTCAAAGTCCTTTGAACATCGTACGACAACTCTGGACATGTTACGACTCAGTATGCGACATTAGCAACATGAAAAGCACGTTAGAATAATTAAGGAAGCATTACAACTCCTAAGAACATCTTACATCACCGTACGAAACTTTAAAACTCCATAATACACCTAATGAATTCGTCCGAGTCCTTTGAACGTCATACGCCAACTTAGGACATCTTAAGACTCTTTATGCCATATTAGCACTTTGAAAAGCATGTTAGTATAATGTTGGAATCTTTAAAACTCCTAACAACACCGTACGAAATTATAAAACTCCAAAAAAAACCTAATGAATTCCTCCGAATCATTTAAACATCGTACGAAAACTTAGAATATCTTACGACTCTGTATGTCACATTAGCACCTTGAAAAGCATGTTGGTAAAAAGTACGAAACCTCACAAATCCTAACAACACATTATAATACCGTACGTAAAATAAAAATACTCCATAATAAACCTAATGAATTCATCCGAGTCCATTGAACATCGTACGACAACTTAAAACATCTTACGGCTCTGTATGCACATTAGCACCTTGAAAAGCACGCTAGTATAATATAGGACACCATACAACTCCTAACAACACCGAACAAAACCTTAAAACTCCATAATAAACCTAATGAATTTGTCAAAGTCCTTTGAACATCGTACGACAACTCAGGACATGTTACGTCTCAGTATGTGACATTAGCAACATGAAAAGCACGTTAGAATAATTAAGGAAGCATTACAACTCCTAAGAACATCTTACATCACCGTACGAAACTTTAAAACTCCATAATACACCTAATAATTCGTCCGAGTCCTTTGAACGTCATACGCCAACTTAGGACATCTTAAGACTCTTTATGCCATATTAGCACTTTGAAAAGCATGTTAGTATAATGTTGGAATCTTTAAAACTCCTAACAACACCGTACGAAATTATAAAACTCCAAAAAAAACCTAATGAATTCCTCCGAATCATTTAAACATCGTACGAAAACTTAGAATATCTTACGACTCTGTATGTCACATTAGCACCTTGAAAAGCATGTTGGTAAAAAGTACGAAACCTCACAAATCCTAACAACACATTATAATACCGTACGTAAAATAAAAATACTCCATAATAAACCTAATGAATTCATCCGAGTCCATTGAACATCGTACGACAACTTAAAACATCTTACGGCTCTGTATGCACATTAGCACCTTGAAAAGCACGTTAGTATAATATAGGACACCTTACAACTCCTAACAACACCGAACAAAACCTTAAAACTCCATAATAAACCTAATGAATTTGTCAAAGTCCTTTGAACATCGTACGACAACTCATGACATGTTACGACTCAGTATGCGACATTAGCAACATGAAAAGCACGTTAGAATAATTAAGGAAGCATTACAACTCCTAAGAACATCTTACATCACCGTACGAAACTTTAAAACTCCATAATACACCTAATGAATTCGTCCGAGTCCTTTGAACGTCATACGCCAACTTAGGACATCTTAAGACTCTTTATGCCATATTAGCACTTTGAAAAGCATGTTAGTATAATGTTGGAATCTTTAAAACTCCTAACAACACCGTACGAAATTATAAAACTCCAAAAAAAACCTAATGAATTCCTCCGAATCATTTAAACATCGTACGAAAACTTAGAATATCTTACGACTCTGTATGTCACATTAGCACCTTGAAAAGCATGTTGGTAAAAAGTACGAAACCTCACAAATCCTAACAACACATTATAATACCGTACGTAAAATAAAAATACTCCATAATAAACCTAATGAATTCATCCGAGTCCATTGAACATCGTACGACAACTTAAAACATTTTACGGCTCTGTATGCACATTAGCACCTTGAAAAGCACGTTAGTATAATATAGGACACCATACAACTCCTAACAACACCGAACAAAACCTTAAAACTCCATAATAAACCTAATGAATTTGTCAAAGTCCTTTGAACATCGTACGACAACTCTGGACATGTTACGACTCAGTATGCGACATTAGCAACATGAAAAGCACGTTAGAATAATTAAGGAAGCATTACAACTCGTAAGAACATCTTACATCACCGTACGAAACTTTAAAACTCCATAATACACCTAATGAATTCGTCCGAGTCCTTTGAACGTCATAATCCAACTTAAGACATCTTACGACTCTTTATGCCATATTAGCACTTTGGAAATCATGTTAGTATAATGTTGGAATCTTTAAAACTCCTAAAAACACCGTACGAAATTATAAAACTCCAAAAAAACCTAACGAATTCCTCCGAGTCATTTAAACATCGTACGAAAACTTAGAATATCTTACGAATTTGTATGCCACATTAGCACCTTGAAAAGCATGTTGGTAAAAAGTACGAAACCTCACAAATCCTAACAACACATTATAATACCGTACATAAATTAAAAATACTCCATAATAAACCTAATGAATTCATTCGAGTCCATTGAACATCGTACGACAACTTAAAACTTCTTACGGCTCTGTATGCACATTAGCACATTGAAAAGCACGTTAGTATAATATAGGACACCTTACAACTCCTAACAACACCGAACAAAACCGAACAAAACCTTAAAACTCCATAATAAACCTAATGAATTTGTCAATGTCCTTTGAACATCGTACGACAACTCAGAACATATTACGACTCAGTATGCGACATTAGCAACATGAAAAGCACGTTAGAGTAATTAAGGAAGCATTACAACTCGTAAGAACATCTTACATCACCGTACGAAACTTTAAAACTCCATAATACACCTAATGAATTCGTCCGAGTCCTTTGAACGTCATAATCCAACTTAAGACATCTTACGACTCTTTATGCCATATTAGCACTTTGGAAATCATGTTAGTATAATGTTGGAATCTTTAAAACTCCTAAAAACACCGTACGAAATTATAAAACTCCAAAAAAAACCTAACGAATTCCTCCGAGTCATTTAAACATCGTACGAAAACTTAGAATATCTTACGAATTTGTATGCCACATTAGCACCTTGAAAAGCATGTTGGTAAAAAGTACGAAACCTCACAAATCCTAACAACACATTATAATACCGTACATAAATTAAAAATACTCCATAATAAACCTAATGAATTCATTCGAGTCCATTGAACATCGTACGACAACTTAAAACTTCTTACGGCTCTGTATGCACATTAGCACATTGAAAAGCACGTTAGTATAATATAGGACACCTTACAACTCCTAACAACACCGAACAAAACCTTAAAACTCCATAATAAACCTAATGAATTTGTCAATGTCCTTTGAACATCGTACGACAACTCAGAACATATTACGACTCAGTATGCGACATTAGCAACATGAAAAGCACGTTAGAGTAATTAAGGAAGCATTACAACTCGTAAGAACATCTTACATCACCGTACGAAACTTTAAAACTCCATAATACACCTAATGAATTCGTCCGAGTCTTTTGAACGTCATAATCCAACTTAAGACATCTTACGACTCTTTATGCCATATTAGCACTTTGAAAAGCATGTTAGTATAATGTTGGAATCTTTAAAACTCCTAACAACACCGTACGAAATTATAAAACTCCAAAAAAACCTAATTAATTCCTCCGAGTCATTTAAACATCATACGAAAACTTACAATATCTTACGACTCTGTATGTCACATTAGCACCTTGAAAAGCATGTTGGTAAAAAGTACGAAACCTCACAAATCCTAACAACACATTATAATACCGTACGTAAAATAAAAATACTCCATAATAAACCTAATGAATTCATCCGAGTCCATTGAACATCGTACGACAACCTAAAACATCTTACTGCTCTGTATGCACATTAGCACCTTGAAAAGCACGTTAGTATAATATAGAACACCTTACAACTCCTAACAACACCGAACAAAACCTTAAAACTCCATAATAAACCAAATGAATTTGTCAAAGTCCTTTGAACATCGTACGACAACTCAGGACATGTTACGACTCAGTATGCGACATTAGCAACATGAAAAGCACGTTAGAATAATTAAGGAAGCATTACAACTCCTAAGAACATCTTACATCACCGTACGAAACTTTAAAACTCCATAATACACCTAATGAATTCGTCCGAGTCCTTTGAACGTCATACGCCAACTTAAGACATCTTACGACTCTTTATGCCATATTAGCACTTTGAAAAGCATGTTAGTATAATGTTTGAATCTTTAAAACTCCTAACAACATCGTACGAAATTATAAAACTCCCAAAAAAACCTAATGAATTTCTCCGAGTCATTTAAACATCGTACGAAAACTTAGAATATCTTACGACTCTGTATGTCACATTAGCACCTTGAAAAGCATGTTGGTAAAAAGTACGAAACCTCACAAATCCTAACAACACATTATAATACCGTACGTAAAATAAAAATACTCCATAATAAACCTAATGAATTCATCCGTGTCCATTGAACATCGTACGACAACTTAAAACATCTTACGGCTCTGTATGCACATTAGCACCTTGAAAAGCACGTTAGTATAATATAGGACACCTTACAACTCCTAACAACACCGAACAAAACCTTAAAACTCCATAATAAACCTAATGAATTTGTCCAAGTCCTCTGAACATCGTACGACAACTCAGGACATGTTACGATTCAGTATGCGACATTAGCAACATGAAAAGCATGTTAGAATAATTAAGGAAGCATTACAACTCCTAAGAACATCTTACATCACCGTACGAAACTTTAAAACTTCATAATACACCTAATTAATTCGTCCGAGTCCTTTGAACGTCATACGCCAACTTAAGACATCTTACGACTCTTTATGCCATATTAGCACTTTGAAAAGCATATTAGTATAATGTTGGAATCTTTAAAACTCCTAACAACACCGTACGAAATTATAAAACTCCAAAAAAAACCTAATGAATTTCTCCGAGTCATTTAAACATCGTACGAAAACTTAGAATATCTTACGACTCTGTATGTCACATTAGCACCTTGAAAAGCATGTTGGTAAAAAGTAAGAAACCTCACAAATCCTAACAACACATTATAATACCGTACGTAAAATAAAAATACTCCATAATAAACCTAATGAATTCATCCGAGTCCATTGAACATCGTACGACAACTTAAAACATCTTACGGCTCTGTATGCACATTAGCACCTTGAAAAGCACGTTAGTATATAATAGGGGACACCTTACAACTCCTAACAACACCGAACAAAACCTTAAAACTCCATAATAAACCTAATGAATTTGTCAAAGTCCTTTGAACATCGTACGACAACTCAGGACATGTTACGACTCAGTATGCGACATTAGCAACATGAAAAGCACGTTAGAATAATTAAGGAAGCATTACAACTCCTAAGAACATCTTACATCACCGTACGAAACTTTAAAACTCCATAATACACCTAATGAATTCGTCCGAGTCCTTTGAACGTCATACGCTAACTTAGGACATCTTAAGACTCTTTATGCCATATTAGCACTTTGAAAAGCATGTTAGTATAATGTTGGAATCTTTAAAACTCCTAACAACACCGTACGAAATTATAAAACTCCAAAAAAAACCTAATGAATTCCTCCGAATCATTTAAACATCGTACGAAAACTTAGAATATCTTACGACTCTGTATGTCACATTAGCACCTTGAAAAGCATGTTGGTAAAAAGTACGAAACCTCACAAATCCTAACAACACATTATAATACCGTACGTAAAATAAAAATACTCCATAATAAACCTAATGAATTCATCCGAGTCCATTGAACATCGTACGACAACTTAAAACATCTTACGGCTCTGTATGCACATTAGCACCTTGAAAAGCACGTTAGTATAATATAGGACACCTTACAACTCCTAACAACACCGAACAAAACCTTAAAACTCCATAATAAACCTAATGAATTTGTCAAAGTCCTTTGAACATCGTACGACAACTCAGGACATGTTACGACTCAGTATGCGACATTAGCAACATGAAAAGCACGTTAGAATAATTAAGGAAGCATTACAACTCCTAAGAACATCTTACATCACCGTACGAAACTTTAAAACTCCATAATACACCTAATGAATTCGTCCGAGTCCTTTGAACGTCATACGCCAACTTAGGACATCTTAAGACTCTTTATGCCATATTAGCACTTTGAAAAGCATGTTAGTATAATGTTGGAATCTTTAAAACTCCTAACAACACCGTACGAAATTATAAAACTCCAAAAAAAACCTAATGAATTCCTCCGAATCATTTAAACATCGTACGAAAACTTAGAATATCTTACGACTCTGTATGTCACATTAGCACCTTGAAAAGCATGTTGGTAAAAAGTACGAAACCTCACAAATCCTAACAACACATTATAATACCGTACGTAAAATAAAAATACTCCATAATAAACCTAATGAATTCATCCGAGTCCATTGAACATCGTACGACAACTTAAAACATCTTACGGCTCTGTATGCACATTAGCACCTTGAAAAGCACGTTAGTATATAATAGGGGACACCTTACAACTCCTAACAACACCGAACAAAACCTTAAAACTCCATAATAAACCTAATGAATTTGTCAAAGTCCTTTGAACATCGTACGACAACTCAGGACATGTTACGACTCAGTATGCGACATTAGCAACATGAAAAGCACGTTAGAATAATTAAGGAAGCATTACAACTCCTAAGAACATCTTACATCACCGTACGAAACTTTAAAACTCCATAATACACCTAATGAATTCGTCCGAGTCCTTTGAACGTCATACGCTAACTTAGGACATCTTAAGACTCTTTATGCCATATTAGCACTTTGAAAAGCATGTTAGTATAATGTTGGAATCTTTAAAACTCCTAACAACACCGTACGAAATTATAAAACTCCAAAAAAAACCTAATGAATTCCTCCGAATCATTTAAACATCGTACGAAAACTTAGAATATCTTACGACTCTGTATGTCACATTAGCACCTTGAAAAGCATGTTGGTAAAAAGTACGAAACCTCACAAATCCTAACAACACATTATAATACCGTACGTAAAATAAAAATACTCCATAATAAACCTAATGAATTCATCCGAGTCCATTGAACATCGTACGACAACTTAAAACATCTTACGGCTCTGTATGCACATTAGCACCTTGAAAAGCACGTTAGTATAATATAGGACACCTTACAACTCCTAACAACACCGAACAAAACCTTAAAACTCCATAATAAACCTAATGAATTTGTCAAAGTCCTTTGAACATCGTACGACAACTCAGGACATGTTACGACTCAGTATGCGACATTAGCAACATGAAAAGCACGTTAGAATAATTAAGGAAGCATTACAACTCCTAAGAACATCTTACATCACCGTACGAAACTTTAAAACTCCATAATACACCTAATGAATTCGTCCGAGTCCTTTGAACGTCATACGCCAACTTAGGACATCTTAAGACTCTTTATGCCATATTAGCACTTTGAAAAGCATGTTAGTATAATGTTGGAATCTTTAAAACTCCTAACAACACCGTACGAAATTATAAAACTCCAAAAAAAACCTAATGAATTCCTCCGAATCATTTAAACATCGTACGAAAACTTAGAATATCTTACGACTCTGTATGTCACATTAGCACCTTGAAAAGCATGTTGGTAAAAAGTACGAAACCTCACAAATCCTAACAACACATTATAATACCGTACGTAAAATAAATATACTCTATAATAAACCTAATGAATTCATCCGAGTCCATTGAACATCGTACGACAACTTAAAACATCTTACGGCTCTGTATGCACATTAGCACCTTGAAAAGCACGCTAGTATAATATAGGACACCATACAAATCCTAACAACACCGAACAAAACCTTAAAACTCCATAATAAACCTAATGAATTTGTCAAAGTCCTTTGAACATCGTACGACAACTCAGGACATGTTACGACTCAGTATGCGACATTAGCAACATGAAAAGCACGTTAGAATAATTAAGGAAGCATTACAACTCCTAAGAACATCTTACATCACCGTACGAAACTTTAAAACTCCATAATACACCTAATGAATTCGTCCGAGTCCTTTGAACGTCATACGCCAACTTAGGACATCTTAAGACTCTTTATGCCATATTAGCACTTTGAAAAGCATGTTAGTATAATGTTTGGAATCTTTAAAACTCCTAACAACACCGTACGAAATTATAAAACTCCAAAAAAAACCTAATGAATTCCTCCGAATCATTTAAACATCGTACGAAAACTTAGAATATCCTACGACTCTGTATGTCACATTAGCACCTTGAAAAGCATGTTGGTAAAAAGTACGAAACCTCACAAATCCTAACAACACATTATAATACCGTACGTAAAATAAAAATACTCCATAATAAACCTAATGAATTCATCCGAGCCCATTGAACATCGTACGACAACTTAAAACATCTTACGGCTCTGTATGCACATTAGCACCTTGAAAAGCACGTTAGTATAATATAGGACACCTTACAACTCCTAACAACACCGAACAAAACCTTAAAACTCCATAATAAACCTAATGAATTTGTCAAAGTCCTTTGAACATCGTACGACAACTCAGGACATGTTACGACTCAGTATGCGACATTAGCAACATGAAAAGCACGTTAGAATAATTAAGGAAGCATTACAACTCCTAAGAACATCTTACATCACCGTACGAAACTTTAAAACTCCATAATACACCTAATGAATTCGTCCGAGTCCTTTGAACGTCATACGCCAACTTAGGACATCTTAAGACTCTTTATGCCATATTAGCACTTTGAAAAGCATGTTAGTATAATGTTGGAATCTTTAAAACTCCTAACAACACCGTACGAAATTATAAAACTCCAAAAAAAACCTAATGAATTCCTCCGAATCATTTAAACATCGTACGAAAACTTAGAATATCTTACGACTCTGTATGTCACATTAGCACCTTGAAAAGCATGTTGATAAAAAGTACGAAACCTCACAAATCCTAACAACACATTATAATACCGTACGTAAAATAAAAATACTCCATAATAAACCTAATGAATTCATCCGAGTCCATTGAACATCGTACGACAACTTAAAACATCTTACGGCTCTGTATGCACATTAGCACCTTGAAAAGCACGCTAGTATAATATAGGACACCATACAAATCCTAACAACACCGAACAAAACCTTAAAACTCCATAATAAACCTAATGAATTTGTCAAAGTCCTTTGAACATCGTACGACAACTCAGGACATGTTACGACTCAGTATGCGACATTAGCAACATGAAAAGCACGTTAGAATAGTTAAGGAAGCATTACAACTCCTAAGAACATCTTACATCACCGTACGAAACTTTAAAACTCCATAATACACCTAATGAATTCGTCCGAGTCCTTTGAACGTCATACGCCAACTTAGGACATCTTAAGACTCTTTATGCCATATTAGCACTTTGAAAAGCATGTTAGTATAATGTTGGAATCTTTAAAACTCCTAACAACACCGTACGAAATTATAAAACTCCAAAAAAAACCTAATGAATTCCTCCGAATCATTTAAACATCGTACGAAAACTTAGAATATCTTACGACTCTGTATGTCACATTAGCACCTTGAAAAGCATGTTGGTAAAAAGTACGAAACCTCACAAATCCTAACAACACATTATAATACCGTACGTAAAATAAAAATACTCCATAATAAACCTAATGAATTCATCCGAGTCCATTGAACATCGTACGACAACTTAAAACATCTTACGGCTCTGTATGCACATTAGCACCTTGAAAAGCACGTTAGTATATAATAGGGGACACCTTACAACTCCTAACAACACCGAACAAAACCTTAAAACTCCATAATAAACCTAATGAATTTGTCAAAGTCCTTTGAACATCGTACGACAACTCAGGACATGTTACGACTCAGTATGCGACATTAGCAACATGAAAAGCACGTTAGAATAATTAAGGAAGCATTACAACTCCTAAGAACATCTTACATCACCGTACGAAACTTTAAAACTCCATAATACACCTAATGAATTCGTCCGAGTCCTTTGAACGTCATACGCCAACTTAGGACATCTTAAGACTCTTTATGCCATATTAGCACTTTGAAAAGCATGTTAGTATAATGTTGGAATCTTTAAAACTCCTAACAACACCGTACGAAATTATAAAACTCCAAAAAAAACCTAATGAATTCCTCCGAATCATTTAAACATCGTACGAAAACTTAGAATATCTTACGACTCTTTATGTCACATTAGCACCTTGAAAAGCATGTTGGTAAAAAGTACGAAACCTCACAAATCCTAACAACACATTATAATACCGTACGTAAATTAAAAATACTCCATAATAAACCTAATGAATTCATCCGAGTCCATTGAACATCGTACGACAACTTAAAACATCTTACGGCTCTGTATGCACATTAGCACCTTGAAAAGCACGTTAGTATAATATAGGACACCTTACAACTCCTAACAACACCGAACAAAACCTTAAAACTCCATAATAAACCTAATGAATTTGTCAAAGTCCTTTGAACATCGTACGACAACTCAGGACATGTTACGACTCAGTATGCGACATTAGCAACATGAAAAGCACGTTAGAATAATTAAGGAAGCATTACAACTCCTAAGAACATCTTACATCACCGTACGAAACTTTAAAACTCCATAATACACCTAATGAATTCGTCCGAGTCCTTTGAACGTCATACGCCAACTTAGGACATCTTAAGACTCTTTATGCCATATTAGCACTTTGAAAAGCATGTTAGTACAATGTTGGAATCTTTAAAACTCCTAACAACACCGTACGAAATTATAAAACTCCAAAAAAAACCTAATGAATTCCTCCGAATCATTTAAACATCGTACGAAAACTTAGAATATCTTACGACTCTGTACGTCACATTAGCACCTTGAAAAGCATGTTGGTAAAAAGTACGAAACCTCACAAATCCTAACAACACATTATAATACCGTACGTAAAATAAAAATACTCCATAATAAACCTAATGAATTCATCCGAGTCCATTGAACATCGTACGACAACTTAAAACATCTTACGGCTCTGTATGCACATTAGCACCTTGAAAAGCACGTTACTATAATATAGGACACCTTACAACTCCTAACAACACCGAACAAAACCTTAAAACTCCATAATAAACCTAATGAATTTGTCAAAGTCCTTTGAACATCGTACGACAACTCAGGACATGTTATGACTCAGTATGCGACATTAGCAACATGAAAAGCACGTTAGAATAATTAAGGAAGCATTACAACTCCTAAGAACATCTTACATCACCGTACGAAACTTTAAAACTCCATAATACACCTAATGAATTCGTCCGAGTCCTTTGAACGTCATACGCCAACTTAGGACATCTTAAGACTCTTTATGCCATATTAGCACTTTGAAAAGCATGTTAGTACGATGTTGGAATCTTTAAAACTCCTAACAACACCGTACGAAATTATAAAACTCCAAAAAAAACCTAATGAATTGCTCCGAATCATTTAAACATCGTACGAAAACTTAGAATATCTTACGACTCTGTATGTCACATTAGCACCTTGAAAAGCATGTTGGTAAAAAGTACGAAACCTCACAAATCCTAACAACACATTATAATACCGTACGTAAAATAAAAATACTCCATAATAAACCTAATGAATTCATCCTAGTCCATTGAACATCGTACGACAACTTAAAACATCTTACGACTCTGTATGCACATTAGCACCTTGAAAAGCACGTTAGTATAATATAGGACACCTTACAACTCCTAACAACACCGAACAAAACCTTAAAACTCCATAATAAACCTAATGAATTTGTCAAAGTCCTTTGAACATCGTACGACAACTCAGGACATGTTACGACTCAGTATGCGACATTAGCAACATGAAAAGCACGTTAGAATAATTAAGGAAGCATTACAACTCCTAAGAACATCTTACATCACCGTACGAAACTTTAAAACTCCATAATACACCTAATGAATTCGTCCGAGTCCTTTGAACGTCATACGCCAACTTAGGACATCTTAAGACTCTTTATGCCATATTAGCACTTTGAAAAGCATGTTAGTACCATGTTGGAATCTTTAAAACTCCTAACAACACCGTACGAAATTATAAAACTCCAAAAAAAACCTAATGAATTCTTCCGAATCATTTAAACATCGTACGAAAACTTAGAATATCTTACGACTCTGTATGTCACATTAGCACCTTGAAAACCATGTTGGTAAAAAGTACGAAACCTCACAAATCCTAACAACACATTATAATACCGTACGTAAAATAAAAATACTCCATAATAAACCTAATGAATTCATCCGAGTCCATTGAACATCGTACGACAACTTAAAACATCTTACGGCTCTGTATGCACATTAGCACCTTGAAAAGCACGTTACTATAATATAGGACACCTTACAACTCTTAACAACACCGAACAAAACCTTAAAACTCCATAATAAACCTAATGAATTTGTCAAAGTCCTTTGTACATCGTACGACAACTCAGGACATGTTACGACTCAGTATGCGACATTAGTAACATGAAAAGCACGTTAGAATAATTAAGGAAGCATTACAACTCCTAAGAACATCTTACATCACCGTACGAAACTTTAAAACTCCATAATACACCTAATGAATTCGTCCGAGTCCTTTGAACGTCATACGCCAACTTAAGACATCTTACGACTCTTTATGCCATATTAGCACTTTGAAAAGCATGTTAGTATAATGTTGGAATCTTTAAAACTCCTAACAACACCGTACGAAATTATAAAACTCCAAAAAAAACCTAATGAATTCCTCCGAATCATTTAAACATCGTACGAAAACTTAGAATATCTTACAACTCTGTATGTCACATTAGCACCTTGAAAAGCATGTTGGTAAAAAGTACGAAACCTCACAAATCCTAACAACACATTATAATACCGTACGTAAAATAAAAATACTCCATAATAAACCTAATGAATTCATCCGAGTCCATTGAACATCGTACGACAACTTAAAACATTTTACGGCTCTGTATGCACATTAGCACCTTGAAAAGCACGTTAGTATAATATAGGACACCATACAACTCCTAACAACACCGAACAAAACCTTAAAACTCCATAATAAACCTAATGAATTTGTCAAAGTCCTTTGAACATCGTACGACAACTCAGGACATGTTACGACTCAGTATGCGACATTAGCAACATGAAAAGCACGTTAGAATAATTAAGGAAGCATTACAACTCCTAAGAACATCTTACATCACCGTACGAAACTTTAAAACTCCATAATACACCTAATGAATTCGTCCGAGTCCTTTGAACGTCATACGCCAACTTAGGACATCTTAAGACTCTTTATGCCATATTAGCACTTTGAAAAGCATGTTAGTATAATGTTGGAATCTTTAAAACTCCTAACAACACCGTACGAAATTATAAAACTCCAAAAAAAACCTAATGAATTCCTCCGAATCATTTAAACATCGTACGAAAACTTAGAATATCTTACGACTCTGTATGTCACATTAGCACCTTGAAAAGCATGTTGGTAAAAAGTACGAAACCTCACAAATCCTAACAACACATTATTATACCGTACGTAAAATAAAAATACTCCATAATAAACCTAATGAATTCATCCGAGTCCATTGAACATCGTACGACAACTTAAAACATCTTACGGCTCTGTTTGCACATTAGCACCTTGAAAAGCACGTTAGTATAATATAGGACACCTTACAACTCCTAACAACACCGAACAAAACCTTAAAACTCCATAATAAACCTAATGAATTTGTCAAAGTCCTTTGAACATCGTACGACAACTCAGGACTTGTTACGACTCAGTATGCGACATTAGCAACATGAAAAGCACGTTAGAATAATTAAGGAAGCATTACAACTCCTAAGAACATCTTACATCACCGTACGAAACTTTAAAACACCATAATACACCTAATGAATTCGTCCGAGTCCTTTGAACGTCATACGCCAACTTAGGACATCTTAAGACTCTTTATGCCATATTAGCACTTTGAAAAGCATGTTAGTATAATGTTGGAATCTTTAAAACTCCTAACAACACCGTACGAAATTATAAAACTCCAAAAAAACCTAATGAATTCCTCCGAATCATTTAAACATTGTACGAAAACTTAGAATATCTTACGACTCTGTATGTCACATTAGCACCTTGAAAAGCATGTTGGTAAAAAGTACGAAACCTCACAAATCCTAACAACACATTATAATACCGTACGTAAATTAAAAATACTCCATAATAAACCTAATGAATTCATCCGAGTCCATTGAACATCGTACGACAACTTAAAACATCTTACGGCTCTGTATGCACATTAGCACCTTGAAAAGCACGTTAGTATAATATAGGACACCTTACAACTCCTAACAACACCGAACAAAACCTTAAAACTCCATAATAAACCTAATGAATTTGTCAAAGTCCTTTGAACATCGTACGACAACTCAGGACATGTTACGACTCAGTATGCGACATTAGCAACATGAAAAGCACGTTAGAATAATTAAGGAAGCATTACAACTCCTAAGAACATCTTACATCACCGTACGAAACTTTAAAACTCCATAATACACCTAATGAATTCGTCCGAGTCCTTTGAACGTCATACGCCAACTTAGGACATCTTAAGACTCTTTATGCCATATTAGCACTTTGAAAAGCATGTTAGTACAATGTTGGAATCTTTAAAACTCCTAACAACACCGTACGAAATTATAAAACTCCAAAAAAAACCTAATGAATTCCTCCGAATCATTTAAACATCGTACGAAAACTTAGAATATCTTACGACTCTGTACGTCACATTAGCACCTTGAAAAGCATGTTGGTAAAAAGTACGAAACCTCACAAATCCTAACAACACATTATAATACCGTACGTAAAATAAAAATACTCCATAATAAACCTAATGAATTCATCCGAGTCCATTGAACATCGTACGACAACTTAAAACATCTTACGGCTCTGTATGCACATTAGCACCTTGAAAAGCACGTTACTATAATATAGGACACCTTACAACTCCTAACAACACCGAACAAAACCTTAAAACTCCATAATAAACCTAATGAATTTGTCAAAGTCCTTTGAACATCGTACGACAACTCAGGACATGTTATGACTCAGTATGCGACATTAGCAACATGAAAAGCACGTTAGAATAATTAAGGAAGCATTACAACTCCTAAGAACATCTTACATCACCGTACGAAACTTTAAAACTCCATAATACACCTAATGAATTCGTCCGAGTCCTTTGAACGTCATACGCCAACTTAGGACATCTTAAGACTCTTTATGCCATATTAGCACTTTGAAAAGCATGTTAGTATAATGTTGGAATCTTTAAAACTCCTAACAACACCGTACGAAATTATAAAACTCCAAAAAAAACCTAATGAATTCCTCCGAATCATTTAAACATCGTACGAAAACTTAGAATATCTTACGACTCTGTATGTCACATTAGCACCTTGAAAAGCATGTTGGTAAAAAGTACGAAACCTCACAAATCCTAACAACACATTATTATACCGTACGTAAAATAAAAATACTCCATAATAAACCTAATGAATTCATCCGAGTCCATTGAACATCGTACGACAACTTAAAACATCTTACGGCTCTGTTTGCACATTAGCACCTTGAAAAGCACGTTAGTATAATATAGGACACCTTACAACTCCTAACAACACCGAACAAAACCTTAAAACTCCATAATAAACCTAATGAATTTGTCAAAGTCCTTTGAACATCGTACGACAACTCAGGACTTGTTACGACTCAGTATGCGACATTAGCAACATGAAAAGCACGTTAGAATAATTAAGGAAGCATTACAACTCCTAAGAACATCTTACATCACCGTACGAAACTTTAAAACACCATAATACACCTAATGAATTCATCCGAGTCCTTTGAACGTCATACGCCAACTTAGGACATCTTAAGACTCTTTATGCCATATTAGCACTTTGAAAAGCATGTTAGTATAATGTTGGAATCTTTAAAACTCCTAACAACACCGTACGAAATTATAAAACTCCAAAAAAACCTAATGAATTCCTCCGAATCATTTAAACATTGTACGAAAACTTAGAATATCTTACGACTCTGTATGTCACATTAGCACCTTGAAAAGCATGTTGGTAAAAAGTACGAAACCTCACAAATCCTAACAACACATTATAATACCGTACGTAAATTAAAAATACTCCATAATAAACCTAATGAATTCATCCGAGTCCATTGAACATCGTACGACAACTTAAAACATCTTACGGCTCTGTATGCACATTAGCACCTTGAAAAGCACGTTAGTATAATATAGGACACCTTACAACTCCTAACAACACCGAACAAAACCTTAAAACTCCATAATAAACCTAATGAATTTGTCAAAGTCCTTTGAACATCGTACGACAACTCAGGACATGTTACGACTCAGTATGCGACATTAGCAACATGAAAAGCACGTTAGAATAATTAAGGAAGCATTACAACTCCTAAGAACATCTTACATCACCGTACGAAACTTTAAAACTCCATAATACACCTAATGAATTCGTCCGAGTCCTTTGAACGTCATACGCCAACTTAGGACATCTTAAGACTCTTTATGCCATATTAGCACTTTGAAAAGCATGTTAGTACAATGTTGGAATCTTTAAAACTCCTAACAACACCGTACGAAATTATAAAACTCCAAAAAAAACCTAATGAATTCCTCCGAATCATTTAAACATCGTACGAAAACTTAGAATATCTTACGACTCTGTACGTCACATTAGCACCTTGAAAAGCATGTTGGTAAAATGTACGAAACCTCACAAATCCTAACAACACATTATAATACCGTACGTAAAATAAAAATACTCCATAATAAACCTAATGAATTCATCCGAGTCCATTGAACATCGTACGACAACTTAAAACATCTTACGGCTCTGTATGCACATTAGCACCTTGAAAAGCACGTTACTATAATATAGGACACCTTACAACTCCTAACAACACCGAACAAAACCTTAAAACTCCATAATAAACCTAATGAATTTGTCAAAGTCCTTTGAACATCGTACGACAACTCAGGACATGTTATGACTCAGTATGCGACATTAGCAACATGAAAAGCACGTTAGAATAATTAAGGAAGCATTACAACTCCTAAGAACATCTTACATCACCGTACGAAACTTTAAAACTCCATAATACACCTAATGAATTCGTCCGAGTCCTTTGAACGTCATACGCCAACTTAGGACATCTTAAGACTCTTTATGCCATATTAGCACTTTGAAAAGCATGTTAGTACGATGTTGGAATCTTTAAAACTCCTAACAACACCGTACGAAATTATAAAACTCCAAAAAAAACCTAATGAATTCCTCCGAATCATTTAAACATCGTACGAAAACTTAGAATATCTTACGACTCTGTATGTCACATTAGCACCTTGAAAAGCATGTTGGTAAAAAGTACGAAACCTCACAAATCCTAACAACACATTATAATACCGTACGTAAAATAAAAATACTCCATAATAAACCTAATGAATTTATCCTAGTCCATTGAACATCGTACGACAACTTAAAACATCTTACGACTCTGTATGCACATTAGCACCTTGAAAAGCACGTTAGTATAATATAGGACACCTTACAACTCCTAACAACACCGAACAAAACCTTAAAACTCCATAATAAACCTAATGAATTTGTCAAAGTCCTTTGAACATCGTACGACAACTCAGGACAAGTTACGACTCAGTATGCGACATTAGCAACATGAAAAGCACGTTAGAATAATTAAGGAAGCATTACAACTCCTAAGAACATCTTACATCACCGTACGAAACTTTAAAACTCCATAATACACCTAATGAATTCGTCCGAGTCCTTTGAACGTCATACGCCAACTTAGGACATCTTAAGACTCTTTATGCCATATTAGCACTTTGAAAAGCATGTTAGTACAATGTTGGAATCTTTAAAACTCCTAACAACACCGTACGAAATTATAAAACTCCAAAAATACCTAATGAATTCCTCCGAATCATTTAAACATCGTACGAAAACTTAGAATATCTTACGACTCTGTACGTCACATTAGCACCTTGAAAAGCATGTTGGTAAAAAGTACGAAACCTCACAAATCCTAACAACACATTATAATATCGTACGTAAAATAAAAATACTCCATAATAAACCTAATGAATTCATCCGAGTCCATTGAACATCGTACGACAACTTAAAACATCTTACGGCTCTGTATGCACATTAGCACCTTGAAAAGCACGTTAGTATAATATAGGACACCTTACAACTCCTAACAACACCGAACAAAACCTTAAAACTCCATAATAAACCTAATGAATTTGTCAAAGTCCTTTGAACATCGTACGACAACTCAGGACATGTTACGACTCAGTATGCGACATTAGCAACATGAAAAGCACGTTAGAATAATTAAGGAAGCATTACAACTCCTAAGAACATCTTACATCACCGTACGAAACTTTAAAACTCCATAATACACCTAATGAATTCGTCCGAGTCCTTTGAACGTCATACGCCAACTTAGGACATCTTAAGACTCTTTATGCCATATTAGCACTTTGAAAAGCATGTTAGTACAATGTTGGAATCTTTAAAACTCCTAACAACACCGTACGAAATTATAAAACCCCAAAAAAAACCTAATGAATTCCTTCGAATCATTTAAACATCGTACGAAAACTTAGAATATCTTACGACTCTGTACGTCACATTAGCACCTTGAAAAGCATGTTGGTAAAAAGTACGAAACCTCACAAATCCTAACAACACATTATAATATCGTACGTAAAATAAAAATACTCCATAATAAACCTAATGAATTCATCCGAGTCCATTGAACATCGTACGACAACTTAAAACATTTTACGGCTCGGTATGCACATTAGCACCTTGAAAAGCACGTTAGTATAATATAGGACACCTTACAACTCCTAACAACACCGAACAAAACCTTAAAACTCCATAATAAACCTAATGAATTTGTCAAAGTCCTTTGAACATCGTACGACAACTCTGGACATGTTACGACTCAGTATGCGACATTAGCAACATGAAAAGCACGTTAGAATAATTAAGGAAGCATTACAACTCCTAAGAACATCTTACATCACCGTACGAAACTTTAAAACTCCATAATACACCTAATGAATTCGTCCAAGTCCTTTGAACGTCATACGCCAACTTAGGACATCTTAAGACTCTTTATGCCATATTAGCACTTTGAAAAGCATGTTAGTACAATGTTGGAATCTTTAAAACTCCTAACAACACCGTACGAAATTATAAAACTCCAAAAAAAACCTAATGAATTCTTCCGAATCATTTAAACATCGTACGAAAACTTAGAATATCTTACGACTCTGTATGTCACATTAGCAACTTGAAAAGCATGTTGGTAAAAAGTACGAAACCTCACAAATCCTAACAACACATTATAATACCGTACGTAAAATAAAAATACTCCATAATAAACTTAATGAATTCATCCGAGTCCATTGAACATCGTACGACAACTTAAAACATCTTACGGCTCTGTATGCACATTAGCACCTTGAAAAGCACGTTAGTATAATATAGGACACCTTACAACTCCTAACAACACCGAACAAAACCTTAAAACTCCATAATAAACCTAATGAATTTGTCAAAGTCCTTTGAACATCGTACGACAACTCAGGACATGTTACGACTCAGTATGCGACATTAGCCACATGAAAAGCACGTTAGAATAATTAAGGAAGCATTACAACTCCTAAGAACATCTTACATCACCGTACGAAACTTTAAAACTCCATAATACACCTAATGAATTCGTCCGAGTCCTTTGAACGTCATACGCCAACTTAAGACATCTTACGACTCTTTATGCCATATTAGCACTTTGAAAAGCATGTTAGTACCATGTTGGAATCTTTAAAACTCCTAACAACACCGTACGAAATTATAAAACTCCAAAAAAAACCTAATGAATTCTTCCGAATCATTTAAACATCGTACGAAAACTTAGAATATCTTACGACTCTGTATGTCACATTAGCACCTTGAAAACCATGTTGGTAAAATGTACGAAACCTCACAAATCCTAACAACACATTATAATACCGTACGTAAAATAAAAATACTCCATAATAAACCTAATGAATTCATCCGAGTCCATTGAACATCGTACGACAACTTAAAACATCTTACGGCTCTGTATGCACATTAGCACCTTGAAAAGCACGTTACTATAATATAGGACACCTTACAACTCTTAACAACACCGAACAAAACCTTAAAACTCCATAATAAACCTAATGAATTTGTCAAAGTCCTTTGTACATCGTACGACAACTCAGGACATGTTACGACTCAGTATGCGACATTAGTAACATGAAAAGCACGTTAGAATAATTAAGGAAGCATTACAACTCCTAAGAACATCTTACATCACCGTACGAAACTTTAAAACTCCATAATACACCTAATGAATTCGTCCGAGTCCTTTGAACGTCATACGCCAACTTAAGACATCTTACGACTCTTTATGCCATATTAGCACTTTGAAAAGCATGTTAGTATAATGTTGGAATCTTTAAAACTCCTAACAACACCGTACGAAATTATAAAACTCCAAAAAAAAACCTAATGAATTCCTCCGAATCATTTAAACATCGTACGAAAACTTAGAATATCTTACAACTCTGTATGTCACATTAGCACCTTGAAAAGCATGTTGGTAAAAAGTACGAAACCTCACAAATCCTAACAACACATTATAATACCGTACGTAAAATAAAAATACTCCATAATAAACCTAATGAATTCATCCGAGTCCATTGAACATCGTACGACAACTTAAAACATCTTACGGCTCTGTATGCACATTAGCACCTTGAAAAGCACGTTAGTATAATATAGGACACCTTACAACTCCTAACAACACCGAACAAAACCTTAAAACTCCATAATAAACCTAATGAATTTGTCAAAGTCCTTTGAACATCGTACGACAACTCAGGACATGTTACGACTCAGTATGCGACATTAGCAACATGAAAAGCACGTTAGAATAATTAAGGAAGCATTACAACTCCTAAGAACATCTTACATCACCGTACGAAACTTTAAAACTCCATAATACACCTAATGAATTCGTCCGAGTCCTTTGAACGTCATACGCCAACTTAGGACATCTTAAGACTCTTTATGCCATATTAGCACTTTGAAAAGCATGTTAGTATAATGTTGGAATCTTTAAAACTCCTAACAACACCGTACGAAATTATAAATCTCCAAAAAAAACCTAATGAATTCCTCCGAATCATTTAAACATCGTACGAAAACTTAGAATATCTTACGACTCTGTATGTCACATTAGCACCTTGAAAAGCATGTTGGTAAAAAGTACGAAACCTCACAAATCCTAACAACACATTATAATACCGTACGTAAAATAAAAATACTCCATAATAAACCTAATGAATTCATCCGAGTCCATTGAACATCGTACGACAACTTAAAACATCTTACGGCTTTGTATGCACATTAGCACCTTGAAAAGCACGTTAGTATAATATAGGACACCTTACAACTCCTAACAACACCGAACAAAACCTTAAAACTCCATAATAAACCTAATGAATTTGTCAAAGTCCTTTGAACATCGTACGACAACTCAGGACATGTTACGACTCAGTATGCGACATTAGTAACATGAAAAGCACGTTAGAATAATTAAGGAAGCATTACAACTCCTAAGAACATCTTACATCACCGTACGAAACTTTAAAACTCCATAATACACCTAATGAATTCGTCCGAGTCCTTTGAACGTCATACGCCAACTTAAGACATCTTACGACTCTTTATGCCATATTAGCACTTTGAAAAGCATGTTAGTATAATGATGGAATCTTTAAAACTCCTAACAACACCGTACGAAATTATAAAACTCCAAAAAAAACCTAATGAATTTCTCCGAGTCATTTAAACATCGTACGAAAACTTAGAATATCTTACGACTCTGTATGTCACATTAGCACCTTGAAAAGCATGTTGGTAAAAAGTAAGAAACCTCACAAATCCTAACAACACATTATAATACCGTACGTAAAATAAAAATACTCCATAATAAACCTAATGAATTCATCCGGGTCCATTGAACATCGTACGACAACTTAAAACATCTTACGGCTCTGTATGCACATTAGCACCTTGAAAAGCACGTTAGTATAATATAGGACACCTTACAACTCTTAACAACACCGAACAAAACCTTAAAACTCCATAATAAACCTAATGAATTTGTCAAAGTCCTTTGTACATCGTACGACAACTCAGGACATGTTACGACTCAGTATGCGACATTAGTAACATGAAAAGCACGTTAGAATAATTAAGGAAGCATTACAACTCCTAAGAACATCTTACATCACCGTACGAAACTTTAAAACTCCATAATACACCTAATGAATTCGTCCGAGTCCTTTGAACGTCATACGCCAACTTAAGACATCTTACGACTCTTTATGCCATATTAGCACTTTGAAAAGCATGTTAGTATAATGTTGGAATCTTTAAAACTCCTAACAACACCGTACGAAATTATAAAACTCCAAAAAAAACCTAATGAATTCCTCCGAATCATTTAAACATCGTACGAAAACTTAGAATATCTTACAACTCTGTATGTCACATTAGCACCTTGAAAAGCATGTTGGTAAAAAGTACGAAACCTCACAAATCCTAACAACACATTATAATACCGTACGTAAAATAAAAATACTCCATAATAAACCTAATGAATTCATCCGAGTCCATTGAACATCGTACGACAACTTAAAACATCTTACGGCTCTGTATGCACATTAGCACCTTGAAAAGCACGTTAGTATAATATAGGACACCTTACAACTCCTAACAACACCGAACAAAACCTTAAAACTCCATAATAAACCTAATGAATTTGTCAAAGTCCTTTGAACATCGTACGACAACTCAGGACATGTTACGACTCAGTATGCGACATTAGCAACATGAAAAGCACGTTAGAATAATTAAGGAAGCATTACAATTCCTAAGAACATCTTACATCACCGTACGAAACTTTAAAACTCCATAATACACCTAATGAATTCGTCCGAGTCCTTTGAACGTCATACGCCAACTTAGGACATCTTAAGACTCTTTATGCCATATTAGCACTTTGAAAAGCATGTTAGTATAATGTTGGAATCTTTAAAACTCCTAACAACACCGTACGAAATTATAAAACTCCAAAAAAAACCTAATGAATTCCTCCGAATCATTTAAACATCGTACGAAAACTTAGAATATCTTACGACTCTGTATGTCACATTAGCACCTTGAAAAGCATGTTGGTAAAAAGTACGAAACCTCACAAATCCTAACAACACCTTATAATACCGTACGTAAAATAAAAATACTCCATAATAAACCTAATGAATTCATCCGAGTCCATTGAACATCGTACGACAACTTAAAACATCTTACGGCTTTGTATGCACATTAGCACCTTGAAAAGCACGTTAGTATAATATAGGACACCTTACAACTCCTAACAACACCGAACAAAACCTTAAAACTCCATAATAAACCTAATGAATTTGTCAAAGTCCTTTGAACATCGTACGACAACTCAGGACATTTTACGACTCAGTATGCGACATTAGTAACATGAAAAGCACGTTAGAATAATTAAGGAAGCATTACAACTCCTAAGAACATCTTACATCACCGTACGAAACTTTAAAACTCCATAATACACCTAATGAATTCGTCCAAGTCCTTTGAACGTCATACGCCAACTTAAGACATCTTACGACTCTTTATGCCATATTAGCACTTTGAAAAGCATGTTAGTATAATGATGGAATCTTTAAAACTCCTAACAACACCGTACGAAATTATAAAACTCCAAAAAAAACCTAATGAATTTCTCCGAGTCATTTAAACATCGTACGAAAACTTAGAATATCTTACGACTCTGTATGTCACATTAGCACCTTGAAAAGCATGTTGGTAAAAAGTAAGAAACCTCACAAATCCTAACAACACATTATAATACCGTACGTAAAATAAAAATACTCCATAATAAACCTAATGAATTCATCCGGGTCCATTGAACATCATACGACAACTTAAAACATCTTACGGCTCTGTATGCACATTAGCACCTTGAAAAGCACGTTAGTATAATATAGGACACCTTACAACTCCTAACAACACCGAACAAAACCTTAAAACTCCATAATAAACCTAATGAATTTGTCAAAGTCCTTTGAACATCGTACGACAACTCAGGACATGTTACGACTCAGTATGCGACATTAGCAACATGAAAAGCACGTTAGAATAATTAAGGAAGCATTACAACTCCTAAGAACATCTTACATCACCGTACGAAACTTTAAAACTCCATAATACACCTAATGAATTCGTCCGAGTCCTTTGAACGTCATACGCCAACTTAGGACATCTTAAGACTCTTTATGCCATATTAGCACTTTGAAAAGCATGTTAGTATAATGTTGGAATCTTTAAAACTCCTAACAACACCGTACGAAATTATAAAACTCCAAAAAAAACCTAATGAATTCCTCCGAATCATTTAAACATCGTACGAAAACTTAGAATATCTTACGACTCTGTATGTCACATTAGCACCTTGAAAAGCATGTTGGTAAAAAGTAAGAAACCTCACAAATCCTAACAACACATTATAATACCGTACGTAAAATAAAAATACTCCATAATAAACCTAATGAATTCATCCGAGTCCATTGAACATCGTACGACAACTTAAAACATCTTACGGCTCTGTATGCACATTAGCACCTTGAAAAGCACGTTAGTATAATATAGGACACCTTACAACTCCTAACAACACCGAACAAAACCTTAAAACTCCATAATAAACCTAATGAATTTGTCAAAGTCCTTTGAACATCGTACGACAACTCAGGACATGTTACGACTCAGTATGCGACATTAGCAACATGAAAAGCACGTTAGAATAATTATGGAAGCATTACAACTCCTAAGAACATCTTACATCACCGTACGAAACTTTAAAACTCCATAATACACCTAATGAATTCGTCCGAGTCCTTTGAACGTCATACGCCAACTTAAGACATCTTACGACTCTTTATGCCATATTAGCACTTTGAAAAGCATGTTAGTATAATGTTGGAATCTTTAAAACTCCTAACAACACCGTACGAAATTATAAAACTCCAAAAAAAACCTAATGAATTTCTCCGAGCCATTTAAACATCGTACGAAAACTTAGAATATCTTACGACTCTGTATGTCACATTAGCACCTTGAAAAGCATGTTGGTAAAAAGTAAGAAACCTCACAAATCCTAACAACACATTATAATACCGTACGTAAAATAAAAATACTCCATAATAAACCTAATGAATTCATCCGAGTCCATTGAACATCGTACGACAACTTAAAACATCTTACGGCTCTGTATGCACATTAGCACCTTGAAAAGCACGTTAGTATAATATAGGACACCTTACAACTCCTAACAACACCGAACAAAACCTTAAAACTCCATAATAAACCTAATGAATTTGTCAAAGTCCTTTGAACATCGTACGACAACTCAGGACATGTTACGACTCAGTATGCGACGTTAGCAACATGAAAAGCACGTTAGAATAATTAAGGAAGCATTACAACTCCTAAGAACATCTTACATCACCGTACGAAACTTTAAAACTCCATAATACACAAAATGAATTCGTCCGAGTCATTTGAACGTCATACGCCAACTTAAGACATTTTACGACTCTTTATGCCATATTAGCACTTTGAAAAGCATGTTAGTATAATGTTGGAATCTTTAAAACTCCTAACAACACCGTACGAAATTATAAAACTCCAAAAAAAACCTAATGAATTTCTCCGAGCCATTTAAACATCGTACGAAAACTTAGAATATCTTACGACTTTGTATGTCACATTAGCACCTTGAAAAGCATGTTGGTAAAAAGTAAGAAACCTCACAAATCCTAACAACACATTATAATACCGTACGTAAAATAAAAATACTCCATAATAAACCTAATGAATTCATCCGAGTCCATTAAACATCGTACGACAACTTAAAACATCTTACGGCTCTGTATGCACATTAGCACCTTGAAAAGCACGTTAGTATAATATAGGACACCTTACAACTCCTAACAACACCGAACAAAACCTTAAAACTCCATAATAAACCTAATGAATTTGTCAAAGTCCTTTGAACATCGTACGACAACTCAGGACATGTTACGACTCAGTATGCGACATTAGCAACATGAAAAGCACGTTAGAATAATTAAGGAAGCATTACAACTCCTAAGAACATCTTACATCACCGTACGAAACTTTAAAACTCCATAATACACCTAATGAATTCGTCCGAGTCCTTTGAACGTCATACGCCAACTTAGGACATCTTAAGACTCTTTATGCCATATTAGCACTTTGAAAAGCATGTTAGTATAATGTTGGAATCTTTAAAACTCCTAACAACACCGTACGAAATTATAAAACTCCAAAAAAAACCTAATGAATTCCTCCGAATCATTTAAACATCGTACGAAAACATAGAATATCTTACGATTCTGTATGTCACATTAGCACCTTGAAAAGCATGTTGGTAAAAAGTACGAAACCTCACAAATCCTAACAACACATTGTAATACCGTACGTAAAATAAAAATACTCCTTAATAAACCTAATGAATTCATCCGAGTCCATTGAACATCGTACGACAACTTAAAACATCTTACGGCTCTGTATGCACATTAGCACCTTGAAAAGCACGTTAGTATAATATAGGACACCTTACAACTCCTAACAACACCGAACAAAACCTTAAAACTCCATAATAAACCTAATGAATTTGTCAAAGTCCTTTGAACATCGTACGACAACTCAGGACATGTTACGACTAAGTATGCGACATTAGCAACATGAAAAGCACGTTAGAATAATTAAGGAAGCATTACAACTCCTAAGAACATCTTACATCACCGTACGAAACTTTAAAACTCCATAATACACCTAATGAATTCGTCCAAGTCCTTTGAACGTCATACGCCAACTTAAGACATCTTACGACTCTTTATGCCATATTAGCACTTTGAAAAGCATGTTAGTATAATGTTGGAATCTTTAAAACTCCTAACAACACCGTACGAAATTATAAAACTCCAAAAAAAACCTAATGAATTTCTCCGAGCCATTTAAACATCGTACGAAAACTTAGAATATCTTACGACTCTGTATGTCACATTAGCACCTTGAAAAGCATGTTGGTAAAAAGTAAGAAACCTCACAAATCCTAACAACACATTATAATACCGTACGTAAAATAAAAATACTCCATAATAAACCTAATGAATTCATCCGAGTCCATTGAACATCCTACGACAACTTAAAACATCTTACGGCTCTGTATGCACATTAGCACCTTGAAAAGCACGTTAGTATAATATAGGACACCTTACAACTCCTAACAACACCGAACAAAACCTTAAAACTCCATAATAAACCTAATGAATTTGTCAAAGTCCTTTGAACATCGTACGACAACTCATGACATGTTACGACTCAGTATGCGACATTAGCAACATGAAAAGCACGTTAGAATAATTAAGGAAGCATTACAACTCCTAAGAACATCTTACATCACCGTACGAAACTTTAAAACTCCATAATACACCTAATGAATTCGTCCGAGTCCTTTGAACGTCATACGCCAACTTAGGACATCTTAAGACTCTTTATGCCATATTAGCACTTTGAAAAGCATGTTAGTATAATATTGGAATCTTTAAAACTCCTAACAACACCGTACGAAATTATAAAACTCCAAAAAAAACCTAATGAATTCCTCCGAATTATTTAAACATCGTACGGAAACTTAGAATATCTTACGATTCTGTATGTCACATTAGCACCTTGAAAAGCATGTTGGTAAAAAGTACGAAACCTCACAAATCCTAACAACACATTGTAATACCGTACGTAAAATAAAAATACTCCATAATAAACCTAATGAATTCATTCGAGTCCATTGAACATCGTACGACAACTTAAAACGTCTTACGGCTCTGTATGCACATTAGCACCTTGAAAAGCACGTTAGTATAATGGACACCTTACAACTCCTAACAACACCGAACAAAACCTTAAAACTCCATAATAAACCTAATGAATTTGTCAAAGTCCTTTGAACATCGTACGACAACTCAGGACATGTTACGACTAAGTACGCGACATTAGCAACATGAAAAGCACGTTAGAATAATTAAGGAAGCATTACAACTCCTAAGAACATCTTACATCACCGTACGAAACTTTAAAACAACATAATACACCTAATGAATTCGTCCGAGTCCTTTGAACGTCATACGCCAACTTAAGACATCTTAAGACTCTTTATGCCATATTAGCACTTTGAAAAGCATGTTAGTATAATGTTGGAATCTTTAAAACTCCTAACAACACCGTACGAAATTATAAAACTCCAAAAAAAACCTAATGAATTCCTCCGAATCATTTAAACATCGTACGAAAACTTAGAATATCTTACGACTCTGTATGTCACATTAGCACCTTGAAAAGCATGTTGGTAAAAAGTACGAAACCTCACAAATCCTAACAACACATTATAATACCGTACGTAAAATAAAAATACTCTATAATAAACCTAATGAATTCATCCAAGTCCATTGAACATCGTACGACAACTTAAAACATCTTACGGCTCTGTATGCACATTAGCACCTTGAAAAGCACGTTAGTATAATATAGGACACCTTACAACTCCTAACAACACCGAACAAAACCTTAAAACTCCATAATAAACCTAATGAATTTGTCAAAGTCCTTTGAACATCGTACGACAACTCAGGACATGTTACGACTAAGTATGCGACATTAGCAACATGAAAAGCACGTTAGAATAATTAAGGAAGCATTACAACTCCTAAGAACATCTTACATCACCGTACGAAACTTTAAAACTCCATAATACACCTAATGAATTCGTCCGAGTCCTTTGAACGTCATACGCCAACTTAGGACATCTTAAGACTCTTTATGCCATATTAGCACTTTGAAAAGCATGTTAGTATAATGTTGGAATCTTTAAAACTCCTAACAACACCGTACGAAATTATAAAACTCCAAAAAAAACCTAATGAATTCCTCCGAATCATTTAAACATCGTACGAAAACTTAGAATATCTTACGATTCTGTATGTCACATTAGCACCTTGAAAAGCATGTTGGTAAAAAGTACGAAACCTCACAAATCCTAACAACACATTGTAATACCGTACGTAAAATAAAAATACTCCATAATAAACCTAATGAATTCATCCGAGTCCATTGAACATCGTACGACAACTTAAAACATCTTACGGCTCTGTATGCACATTAGCATCTTGAAAAGCACGTTAGTATAATATAGGACACCTTACAACTCCTAACAACACCGAACAAAACCTTAAAACTCCATAATAAACCTAATGAATTTGTCAAAGTCCTTTGAACATCGTACGACAACTCAGGACATGTTACGACTAAGTACGCGACATTAGCAACATGAAAAGCACGTTAGAATAATTAAGGAAGCATTACAACTCCTAAGAACATCTTACATCACCGTACGAAACTTTAAAACTCCATAATACACCTAATGAATTCGTCCGAGTCCTTTGAACGTCATACGCCAACTTAAGACATCTTAAGACTCTTTATGCCATATTAGCACTTTGAAAAGCATGTTAGTATAATGTTGGAATCTTTAAAACTCCTAACAACACCGTACGAAATTATAAAACTCCAAAAAAAACCTAATGAATTCCTCCGAATCATTTAAACATCGTACGAAAACTTAGAATATCTTACGACTCTGTATGTCACATTAGCACCTTGAAAAGCATGTTGGTAAAAAGTACGAAACCTCACAAATCCTAACAACACATTATAATACCGTACGTAAAATAAAAATACTCTATAATAAACCTAATGAATTCATCCAAGTCCATTGAACATCGTACGACAACTTAAAACATCTTACGGCTCTGTATGCACATTTGCACCTTGAAAAGCACGTTAGTATAATATAGGACACCTTACAACTCCTAACAACACCGAACAAAACCTTAAAACTCCATAATAAACCTAATGAATTTGTCAAAGTCCTTTGAACATCGTACGACAACTCAGGACATGTTACGACTCAGTATGCGACATTAGCAACATGAAAAGCACGTTAGAATAATTAAGGAAGCATTACAACTCCTAAGAACATCTTACATCACCGTACGAAACTTTAAAACTCCATAATACACCTAATGAATTCGTCCGAGTCCTTTGAACGTCATACGCCAACTTAGGACATCTTAAGACTCTTTATGCCATATTAGCACTTTGAAAAGCATGTTAGTATAATGTTGGAATCTTTAAAACTCCTAACAACACTGTACGAAATTATAAAACTCCAAAAAAAACCTATTGAATTCCTCCGAATCATTTAAACATCGTACGAAAACTTAGAATATCTTACGACTCTGTATGTCAGATTAGCACCTTGAAAAGCATGTTGGTAAAAAGTAAGAAACCTCACAAATCCTAACAACACATTATAATACCGTACGTAAAATAAAAATACTCCATAATAAACCTAATGAATTCATCCAAGTCCATTGAACATCGTACGACAACTTAAAACATCTTACGGCTCTGTATGCACATTAGCATCTTGAAAAGCACGTTAGTATAATATAGGACACCTTACAACTCCTAACAACACCGAACAAAACCTTAAAACTCCATAATAAACCTAATGAATTTGTCAAAGTCCTTTGAACATCGTACGACAACTCAGGACATGTTACGACTAAGTATGCGACATTAGCAACATGAAAAGCACGTTAGAATAATTAAGGAAGCATTACAACTCCTAAGAACATCTTACATCACCGTACGAAACTTTAAAACTCCATAATACACCTAATGAATTCGTCTGAGTCCTTTGAACGTCATACGCCAACTTAGGACATCTTAAGACTCTTTATGCCATATTAGCACTTTGAAAAGCATGTTAGTATAATGTTGGAATCTTTAAAACTCCTAACAACACCGTACGAAATTATAAAACTCCAAAAAAAACCTAATGAATTCCTCCGAATCATTTAAACATCGTACGAAAACTTAGAATATCTTACGATTCTGTATGTCACATTAGCACCTTGAAAAGCATGTTGGTAAAAAGTACGAAACCTCACAAATCCTAACAACACATTGTAATACCGTACGTAAAATAAAAATACTCCATAATAAACCTAATGAATTCATCCGAGTCCATTGAACATCGTACGACAACTTAAAACATCTTACGGCTCTGTATGCACATTAGCATCTTGAAAAGCACGTTAGTATAATATAGGACACCTTACAACTCCTAACAACACCGAACAAAACCTTAAAACTCCATAATAAACCTAATGAATTTGTCAAAGTCCTTTGAACATCGTACGACAACTCAGGACATGTTACGACTAAGTACGCGACATTAGCAACATGAAAAGCACGTTAGAATAATTAAGGAAGCATTACAACTCCTAAGAACATCTTACATCACCGTACGAAACTTTAAAACTCCATAATACACCTAATGAATTCGTCCGAGTCCTTTGAACGTCATACGCCAACTTAAGACATCTTAAGACTCTTTATGCCATATTAGCACTTTGAAAAGCATGTTAGTATAATGTTGGAATCTTTAAAACTCCTAACAACACCGTACGAAATTATAAAACTCCAAAAAAAACCTAATGAATTCCTCCGAATCATTTAAACATCGTACGAAAACTTAGAATATCTTACGACTATGTATGTCAGATTAGCACCTTGAAAAGCATGTTGGTAAAAAGTAAGAAACCTCACAAATCCTAACAACACATTATAATACCGTACGTAAAATAAAAATACTCCATAATAAACCTAATGAATTCATCCAAGTCCATTGAACATCGTACGACAACTTAAAACATCTTACGGCTCTGTATGCACATTAGCATCTTGAAAAGCACGTTAGTATAATATAGGACACCTTACAACTCCTAACAACACCGAACAAAACCTTAAAACTCCATAATAAACCTAATGAATTTGTCAAAGTCCTTTGAACATCGTACGACAACTCAGGACATGTTACGACTAAGTATGCGACATTAGCAACATGAAAAGCACGTTAGAATATATAAGGAAGCATTACAACTCCTAAGAACATCTTACATCACCGTACGAAACTTTAAAACTCCATAATACACCTAATGAATTCGTCCGAGTCCTTTGAACGTCATACGCCAACTTAGGACATCTTAAGACTCTTTATGCCATATTAGCACTTTGAAAAGCATGTTAGTATAATGTTGGAATCTTTAAAACTCCTAACAACACTGTACGAAATTATAAAACTCCAAAAAAAACCTAATGAATTCCTCCGAATCATTTAAACATCGTACGAAAACTTAGAATATCTTACGATTCTGTATGTCACATTAGCACCTTGAAAAGCATGTTGGTAAAAAGTACGAAACCTCACAAATCCTAACAACACATTGTAATACCGTACGTAAAATAAAAATACTCCATAATAAACCTAATGAATTCATCCGAGTCCATTGAACATCGTACGACAACTTAAAACATCTTACGGCTCTGTATGCACATTAGCATCTTGAAAAGCACGTTAGTATAATATAGGACACCTTACAACTCCTAACAACACCGAACAAAACCTTAAAACTCCATAATAAACCTAATGAATTTGTCAAAGTCCTTTGAACATCGTACGACAACTCAGGACATGTTACGACTCAGTATGCGACATTAGCAACATGAAAAGCACGTAAGAATAATTAAGGAAGCATTACAACTCCTAAGAACATCTTACATCACCGTACGAAACTTTAAAACTCCATAATACACCTAATGAATTCGTCTGAGTCCTTTGAACGTCATACGCCAACTTAGGACATCTTAAGACTCTTTATGCCATATTAGCACTTTGAAAAGCATGTTAGTATAATGTTGGAATCTTTAAAACTCCTAACAACACCGTACGAAATTATAAAACTCCAAAAAAAACCTAATGAATTCCTCCGAATCATTTAAACATCGTACGAAAACTTAGAATATCTTACGATTCTGTATGTCACATTAGCACCTTGAAAAGCATGTTGGTAAAAAGTACGAAACCTCACAAATCCTAACAACACATTGTAATACCGTACGTAAAATAAAAATACTCCATAATAAACCTAATGAATTCATCCGAGTCCATTGAACATCGTACGACAACTTAAAACATCTTACGGCTCTGTATGCACATTAGCATCTTGAAAAGCACGTTAGTATAATATAGGACACCTTACAACTCCTAACAACACCGAACAAAACCTTAAAACTCCATAATTAACCTAATGAATTTGTCAAAGTCCTTTGAACATCGTACGACAACTCAGGACATGTTACGACTAAGTACGCGACATTAGCACCATGAAAAGCACGTTAGAATAATTAAGGAAGCATTACAACTCCTAAGAACATCTTACATCACCGTACGAAACTTTAAAACTCCATAATACACCTAATGAATTCGTCTGAGTCCTTTGAACGTCATACGCCAACTTAGGACATCTTAAGACTCTTTATGCCATATTAGCACTTTGAAAAGCATGTTAGTATAATGTTGGAATCTTTAAAACTCCTAACAACACCGTACGAAATTATAAAACTCCAAAAAAAACCTAATGAATTCCTCCGAATCATTTAAACATCGTACGAAAACTTAGAATATCTTACGAGTCTGTATGTCACATTAGCACCTTGAAAAGCATGTTGGTAAAAAGTACGAAACCTCACAAATCCTAACAACACATTGTAATACCGTACGTAAAATAAAAATACTCCATAATAAACCTAATGAATTCATCCGAGTCCATTGAACATCGTACGACAACTTAAAACATCTTACGGCTCTGTATGCACATTAGCACCTTGAAAAGCACGTTAGTATAATATAGGACACCTTACAACTCCTAACAACACCGAACAAAACCTTAAAACTCCATAATAAACCTAATGAATTTGTCAAAGTCCTTTGAACATCGTACGACAACTCAGGACATGTTACGACTAAGTATGCGACATTAGCAACATGAAAAGCACGTTAGAATAATTAAGGAAGCATTACAACTCCTAAGAACATCTTACATCACCGTACGAAACTTTAAAACTCCATAATACACCTAATGAATTCGTCCGAGTCCTTTGAACGTCAAACGCCAACTTAGGACATCTTAAGACTCTTTATGCCATATTAGCACTTTGAAAAGCATGTTAGTATAATGTTGGAATCTTTAAAACTCCTAACAACACCGTACGAAATTATAAAACTCCAAAAAAAACCTAATGAATTCCTCCGAATCATTTAAACATCGTACGAAAACTTAGAATATCTTACGACTCTTTATGTCACATTAGCACCTTGAAAAGCATGTTGGTAAAAAGTATGAAACCTCACAAATCCTAACAACACATTATAATACCGTACGTAAAATAAAAATACTCCATAATAAACCTAATGAATTCATCCAAGTCCATTGAACATCGTACGACAACTTAAAACATCTTACGGCTCTGTATGCACATTAGCACCTTGAAAAGCACGTTAGTATAATATAGGACACCTTACAACTCCTAACAACACCGAACAAAACCTTAAAACTCCATAATAAACCTAATGAATTTGTCAAAGTCCTTTGAACATCGTATGACAACTCAGGACATGTTACGACTCAGTATGCGACATTAGCAACATGAAAAGCACGTTAGAATAATTAAGGAAGCATTACAACTCCTAAGAACATCTTACATCACCGTACGAAACTTTAAAACTCCATAATACACCTAATGAATTCGTCTGAGTCCTTTGAACGTCATACGCCAACTTAGGACATCTTAAGACTCTTTATGCCATATTAGCACTTTGAAAAGCATGTTAGTATAATGTTGGAATCTTTAAAACTCCTAACAACACCGTACGAAATTATAAAACTCCAAAAAAAACCTAATGAATTCCTCCGAATCATTTAAACATCGTACGAAAACTTAGAATATCTTACGATTCTGTATGTCACATTAGCACCTTGAAAAGCATGTTGGTAAAAAGTACGAAACCTCACAAATCCTAACAACACATTGTAATACCGTACGTAAAATAAAAATACTCCATAATAAACCTAATGAATTCATCCGAGTCCATTGAACATCGTACGACAACTTAAAACATCTTACGGCTCTGTATGCACATTAGCACATTGAAAAGCACGTTAGTATAATATAGGACACCTTACAACTCCTAACAACACCGAACAAAACCTTAAAACTCCATAATTAACCTAATGAATTTGTCAAAGTCCTTTGAACATCGTACGACAACTCAGGACATGTTACGACTCAGTATGCGACATTAGCAACATGAAAAGCACGTAAGAATAATTAAGGAAGCATTACAACTCCTAAGAACATCTTACATCACCGTACGAAACTTTAAAACTCCATAATACACCTAATGAATTCGTCTGAGTCCTTTGAACGTCATACGCCAACTTAGGACATCTTAAGACTCTTTATGCCATATTAGCACTTTGAAAAGCATGTTAGTATAATGTTGGAATCTTTAAAACTCCTAACAACACCGTACGAAATTATAAAACTCCAAAAAAAACCTAATGAATTCCTCCGAATCATTTAAACATCGTACGAAAACTTAGAATATCTTACGATTCTGTATGTCACATTAGCACCTTGAAAAGCATGTTGGTAAAAAGTACGAAACCTCACAAATCCTAACAACACATTGTAATACCGTACGTAAAATAAAAATACTACATAATAAACCTAATGAATTCATCCGAGTCCATTGAACATCGTACGACAACTTAAAACATCTTACGGCTCTGTATGCACATTAGCACCTTGAAAAGCACGTTAGTATAATATAGGACACCTTACAACTCCTAACAACACCGAACAAAACCTTAAAACTCCATAATAAACCTAATGAATTTGTCAAAGTCCTTTGAACATCGTACGACAACTCAGGACATGTTACGACTAAGTATGCGACATTAGCAACATGAAAAGCACGTTAGAATAATTAAGGAAGCATTACAACTCCTAAGAACATCTTACATCACCGTACGAAACTTTAAAACTCCATAATACACCTAATGAATTCGTCCGAGTCCTTTGAACGTCAAACGCCAACTTAGGACATCTTAAGACTCTTTATGCCATATTAGCACTTTGAAAAGCATGTTAGTATAATGTTGGAATCTTTAAAACTCCTAACAACACCGTACGAAATTATAAAACTCCAAAAAAAACCTAATGAATTCCTCCGAATCATTTAAACATCGTACGAAAACTTAGAATATCTTACGACTCTTTATGTCACATTAGCACCTTGAAAAGCATGTTGGTAAAAAGTATGAAACCTCACAAATCCTAACAACACATTATAATACCGTACGTAAAATAAAAATACTCTATAATAAACCTAATGAATTCATCCGAGTCCATTGAACATCGTACGATAACTTAAAACATCTTACGGCTCTGTATGCACATTAGCACCTTGAAAAGCACGTTAGTATAATATAGGACACCTTACGACTCCTAACAACACCGAACAAAACCATAAAACTCCATAATAAACCTAATGAATTTGTCAAAGTCCTTTGAACATCGTACGACAACTCAGGACATGTTACGACTAAGTATGCGACATTAGCAACATGAAAAGCACGTTAGAATAATTAAGGAAGCATTACAACTCCTAAGAACATCTTACATCACCGTACGAAACTTTAAAACTCCATAATACACCTAATGAATTCGTCCGAGTCCTTTGAACGTCATACGCCAACTTAGGACATCTTAAGACTCTTTATGCCATATTAGCACTTTGAAATGCATGTTAGTATAATGTTGGAATCTTTAAAACTCCTAACAACACCGTACGAAATTATAAAACTCCAAAAAAACCTAATGAGTTCCTCCGAATCATTTAAACATCGTACGAAAACTTAGAATATCTTACGACTCTGTATGTCACATTAGCACCTTGAAAAGCATGTTGGTAAAAAGTAAGAAACCTCACAAATCCTAACAACACATTATAATACCGTACGTAAAATAAAAATACTCCATAATAAACCTAATGAATTCATCCGAGTCCATTGAACATCGTACGACAACTTAAAACATCTTACGGCTCTGTATGCACATTAGCACCTTGAAAAGCACGTTAGTATAATATAGGACACCTTACGACTCCTAACAACACCGAACAAAACCTTAAAACTCCATAATAAACCTAATGAATTTGTCAAAGTCCTTTGAACATCGTACGACAACTCAGGACATGTTACGACTCAGTATGCGACATTAGCAACATGAAAAGCACGTTAGAATAATTAAGGAAGCATTACAACTCCTAAGAACATCTTACATCACCGTACGAAACTTTAAAACTCCATAATACACCTAATGAATTCGTCTGAGTCCTTTGAACGTCATACGCCAACTTAGGACATCTTAAGACTCTTTATGCCATATTAGCACTTTGAAAAGCATGTTAGTATAATGTTGGAATCTTTAAAACTCCTAACAACACCGTACGAATTTATAAAACTCCAAAAAAAACCTAATGAATTCCTCTGAATCATTTAAACATCGTACGAAAACTTAGAATATCTTACGATTCTGTATGTCACATTAGCACCTTGAAAAGCATGTTGGTAAAAAGTACGAAACCTCACAAATCCTAACAACACATTATAATACCGTACGTAAAATAAAAATACTCCATAATAAACCTAATGAATTCATCCGAGTCCATTGAACATCGTACGACAACTTAAAACATCTTACGGCTCTGTATGCACATTAGCACCTTGAAAAGCACGTTAGTATAATATAGGACACCTTACAACTCCTAACAACACCGAACAAAACCTTAAAACTCCATAATAAACCTAATGAATTTGTCAAAGTCCTTTGAACATCGTACGACAACTCAGGACATGTTACGACTCAGTATGCGACATTAGCAACATGAAAAGCACGTTAGAATAATTAAGGAAGCATTACAACTCCTAAGAACATCTTATATCACCGTACGAAACTTTAAAACTCCATAATACACCTAATGAATTCGTCTGAGTCCTTTGAACGTCATACGCCAACTTAGGACATCTTAAGACTCTTTATGCCATATTAGCACTTTGAAAAGCATGTTAGTATAATGTTGGAATCTTTAAAACTCCTAACAACACCGTACGAAATTATAAAACTCCAAAAAAAACCTAATGAATTCCTCCGAATCATTTAAACATCGTACGAAAACTTAGAATATCTTACGATTCTGTATGTCACATTAGCACCTTGAAAAGCATGTTGGTAAAAAGTACGAAACCTCACAAATCCTAACAACACATTGTAATACCGTACGTAAAATAAAAATACTCCATAATAAACCTAATGAATTCATCCGAGTCCATTGAACAAAGTACGACAACTTAAAACATCTTACGGCTCTGTATGCACAATAGCACCTTGAAAAGCATGTTAGTATAATATAGGACACCTTACGACTCCTAACAACACCGAACAAAACCATAAAACTCCATAATAAACCTAATGAATTTGTCAAAGTCCTTTGAACATCGTACGACAACTCAGGACATGTTACGACTAAGTATGCGACATTAGCAACATGAAAAGCACGTTAGAATAATTAAGGAAGCATTACAACTCCTAAGAACATCTTACATCACCGTACGAAACTTTAAAACTCCATAATACACCTAATGAATTCGTCCGAGTCCTTTGAACGTCAAACGCCAACTTAGGACATCTTAAGACTCTTTATGCCATATTAGCACTTTGAAAAGCATGTTAGTATAATGTTGGAATCTTTAAAACTCCTAACAACACCGTACGAAATTATAAAACTCCAAAAAAACCTAATGAGTTCCTCCGAATCATTTAAACATCGTACGAAAACTTAGAATATCTTACGACTCTGTATGTCACATTAGCACCTTGAAAAGCATGTTGGTAAAAAGTAAGAAACCTCACAAATCCTAACAACACATTATAATACCGTACGTAAAATAAAAATACTCCATAATAAACCTAATGAATTCATCCGAGTCCATTGAACATCGTACGACAACTTAAAACATCTTACGGCTCTGTATGCACATTAGCACCTTGAAAAGCACGTTAGTATAATATAGGACACCTTACGACTCCTAACAACACCGAACAAAACCTTAAAACGCCATAATAAACCTAATGAATTTGTCAAAGTCCTTTGAACATCGTACGACAACTCAGGACATGTTATGACTCAGTATGCGACATTAGCAACATGAAAAGCACGTTAGAATAATTATGGAAGCATTACAACTCCTAAAAACATCTTACATCACCGTACGAAACTTTAAAACTCCATAATACACCTAATGAATTCGTCCGAGTCCTTTGAACGTCAAACGCCAACTTAGGACATCTTAAGACTCTTTATGCCATATTAGCACTTTGAAAAGCATGTTAGTATAATGTTGGAATCTTTAAAACTCCTAACAACACCGTACGAAATTATAAAACTCCAAAAAAAACCTAATGAATTCCTCCGAATCATTTAAACATCGTACGAAAACTTAGAATATCATACGACTCTGTATGTCACATTAGCACCTTGAAAAGCATGTTGGTAAAAAGTACGAAACCTCACAAATCCTAACAACACATTATAATACCGTACGTACAATAAAAATACTCCATAATAAACCTAATGAATTCATCCGAGTCCATTGAACATCGTACGACAACTTAAAACATCTTACGGCTCTGTATGCACATTAGCACCTTGAAAAGCACGTTAGTATAATATAGGACACCTTACAACTCCTAACAACACCGAACAAAACCTTAAAACTCCATAATAAACCTAATGAATTTGTCAAAGTCCTTTGAACATCGTACGACAACTCAGGACATGTTACGACTCAGTATGCGACATTAGCAACATGAAAAGCACGTTAGAATAATTAAGGAAGCATTACAACTCCTAAGAACATCTTACATCACCGTACGAAACTTTAAAACTCTATAATACACCTAATGAATTCGTTCGAGTCCTTTGAACGTCATACGCCAACTTAGGACATCTTAAGACTCTTTATGCCATATTAGCACTTTGAAAAGCATGTTAGTATAATGTTGGAATCTTTAAAACTCCTAACAACACCGTACGAAATTATAAAACTCCAAAAAAAACCTAATGAATTCCTCCGAATCATTTAAACATCATACGAAAACTTAGAATATCTTACGATTCTGTATGTCACATTAGCACCTTGAAAAGCATGTTGGTAAAAAGTACGAAACCTCACAAATCCTAACCACATTATAATACCGTACGTAAAATAAAAATACTCTATAATAAACCTAATGAATTCATCCGAGTCCTTTGAACATCGTACGATAACTTAAAACATCTTACGGCTCTGTATGCACATTAGCACCTTGAAAAGCACGTTAGTATAATATAGGACACCTTACGACTCCTAACAACACCGAACAAAACTTTAAAACTCCATAATAAACCTAATGAATTTGTCAAAGTCCTTTGAACATCGTACGACAACTCAGGACATGTTACGACTCAGTATGCGACATTAGCAACATGAAAAGCACGTTAGAATAATTAAAGAAGCATTACAACTCCTAAGAACATCTTACATCACCGTACGAAACTTTAAAACTCCATAATACACCTAATGAATTCGTCCGAGTCCTTTGAACGTCAAACGCCAACTTAGGACATCTTAAGACTCTTTATGCCATATTAGCACTTTGAAAAGCATGTTAGTATAATGTTGGAATCTTTAAAACTCCTAACAACACCGTACGAAATTATAAAACTCCAAAAAAAACCTAATGAATTCCTCCGAATCATTTAAACATCGTACGAAATCTTAGAATATCTTACGACTCTGTATGTCACATTAGCACCTTGAAAAGCATGTTGGTAAAAAGTACGAAACCTCACAAATCCTAACAACACCTTATAATACCGTACGTAAAATAAAAATACTCCATAATAAACCTAATGAATTCATCCGAGTCCATTGAACATCGTACGACAACTTAAAACATCTTACGGCTTTGTATGCACATTAGCACCTTGAAAAGCACGTTAGTATAATATAGGACACCTTACAACTCCTAACAACACCGAACAAAACCTTAAAACTCCATAATAAACCTAATGAATTTGTCAAAGTCCTTTGAACATCGTACGACAACTCAGGACATGTTACGACTCAGTATGCGACATTAGCAACATGAAAAGCACGTTAGAATAATTAAGGAAGCATTACAACTCCTAAGAACATCTTATATCACCGTACGAAACTTTAAAACTCCATAATACACCTAATGAATTCGTCTGAGTCCTTTGAACGTCATACGCCAACTTAGGACATCTTAAGACTCTTTATGCCATATTAGCACTTTGAAAAGCATGTTAGTATAATGTTGGAATCTTTAAAACTCCTAACAACACCGTACGAAATTATAAAACTCCAAAAAAAACCTAATGAATTCCTCCGAATCATTTAAACATCGTACGAAAACTTAGAATATCTTACGATTCTGTATGTCACATTAGCACCTTGAAAAGCATGTTGGTAAAAAGTACGAAACCTCACAAATCCTAACAACACATTGTAATACCGTACGTAAAATAAAAATACTCCATAATAAACCTAATGAATTCATCCGAGTCCATTGAACAAAGTACGACAACTTAAAACATCTTACGGCTCTGTATGCACAATAGCACCTTGAAAAGCATGTTAGTATAATATAGGACACCTTACGACTCCTAACAACACCGAACAAAACCATAAAACTCCATAATAAACCTAATGAATTTGTCAAAGTCCTTTGAACATCGTACGACAACTCAGGACATGTTACGACTAAGTATGCGACATTAGCAACATGAAAAGCACGTTAGAATAATTAAGGAAGCATTACAACTCCTAAGAACATCTTACATCACCGTACGAAACTTTAAAACTCCATAATACACCTAATGAATTCGTCCGAGTCCTTTGAACGTCAAACGCCAACTTAGGACATCTTAAGACTCTTTATGCCATATTAGCACTTTGAAAAGCATGTTAGTATAATGTTGGAATCTTTAAAACTCCTAACAACACCGTACGAAATTATAAAACTCCAAAAAAACCTAATGAGTTCCTCCGAATCATTTAAACATCGTACGAAAACTTAGAATATCTTACGACTCTGTATGTCACATTAGCACCTTGAAAAGCATGTTGGTAAAAAGTAAGAAACCTCACAAATCCTAACAACACATTATAATACCGTACGTAAAATAAAAATACTCCATAATAAACCTAATGAATTCATCCGAGTCCATTGAACATCGTACGACAACTTAAAACATCTTACGGCTCTGTATGCACATTAGCACCTTGAAAAGCACGTTAGTATAATATAGGACACCTTACGACTCCTAACAACACCGAACAAAACCTTAAAACGCCATAATAAACCTAATGAATTTGTCAAAGTCCTTTGAACATCGTACGACAACTCAGGACATGTTATGACTCAGTATGCGACATTAGCAACATGAAAAGCACGTTAGAATAATTATGGAAGCATTACAACTCCTAAAAACATCTTACATCACCGTACGAAACTTTAAAACTCCATAATACACCTAATGAATTCGTCCGAGTCCTTTGAACGTCAAACGCCAACTTAGGACATCTTAAGACTCTTTATGCCATATTAGCACTTTGAAAAGCATGTTAGTATAATGTTGGAATCTTTAAAACTCCTAACAACACCGTACGAAATTATAAAACTCCAAAAAAAACCTAATGAATTCCTCCGAATCATTTAAACATCGTACGAAAACTTAGAATATCATACGACTCTGTATGTCACATTAGCACCTTGAAAAGCATGTTGGTAAAAAGTACGAAACCTCACAAATCCTAACAACACATTATAATACCGTACGTACAATAAAAATACTCCATAATAAACCTAATGAATTCATCCGAGTCCATTGAACATCGTACGACAACTTAAAACATCTTACGGCTCTGTATGCACATTAGCACCTTGAAAAGCACGTTAGTATAATATAGGACACCTTACAACTCCTAACAACACCGAACAAAACCTTAAAACTCCATAATAAACCTAATGAATTTGTCAAAGTCCTTTGAACATCGTACGACAACTCAGGACATGTTACGACTCAGTATGCGACATTAGCAACATGAAAAGCACGTTAGAATAATTAAGGAAGCATTACAACTCCTAAGAACATCTTACATCACCGTACGAAACTTTAAAACTCTATAATACACCTAATGAATTCGTTCGAGTCCTTTGAACGTCATACGCCAACTTAGGACATCTTAAGACTCTTTATGCCATATTAGCACTTTGAAAAGCATGTTAGTATAATGTTGGAATCTTTAAAACTCCTAACAACACCGTACGAAATTATAAAACTCCAAAAAAAACCTAATGAATTCCTCCGAATCATTTAAACATCATACGAAAACTTAGAATATCTTACGATTCTGTATGTCACATTAGCACCTTGAAAAGCATGTTGGTAAAAAGTACGAAACCTCACAAATCCTAACCACATTATAATACCGTACGTAAAATAAAAATACTCTATAATAAACCTAATGAATTCATCCGAGTCCTTTGAACATCGTACGATAACTTAAAACATCTTACGGCTCTGTATGCACATTAGCACCTTGAAAAGCACGTTAGTATAATATAGGACACCTTACGACTCCTAACAACACCGAACAAAACTTTAAAACTCCATAATAAACCTAATGAATTTGTCAAAGTCCTTTGAACATCGTACGACAACTCAGGACATGTTACGACTCAGTATGCGACATTAGCAACATGAAAAGCACGTTAGAATAATTAAAGAAGCATTACAACTCCTAAGAACATCTTACATCACCGTACGAAACTTTAAAACTCCATAATACACCTAATGAATTCGTCCGAGTCCTTTGAACGTCAAACGCCAACTTAGGACATCTTAAGACTCTTTATGCCATATTAGCACTTTGAAAAGCATGTTAGTATAATGTTGGAATCTTTAAAACTCCTAACAACACCGTACGAAATTATAAAACTCCAAAAAAAACCTAATGAATTCCTCCGAATCATTTAAACATCGTACGAAATCTTAGAATATCTTACGACTCTTTATGTCACATTAGCACCTTGAAAAGCATGTTGGTAAAAAGTATGAAACCTCACAAATCCTAACAACACATTATAATACCGTACGTAAAATAAAAATACTCTATAATAAACCTAATGAATTCATCCAAGTCCATTGAACATCGTACGATAACTTAAAACATCTTACGGCTCTGTATGCACATTAGCACCTTGAAAAGCACGTTAGTATAATATAGGACACCTTACAACTCCTAACAACACCGAACAAAACCTTAAAACTCCATAATAAACCTAATGAATTTGTCAAAGTCCTTTGAACATCGTATGACAACTCAGGACATGTTACGACTCAGTATGCGACATTAGCAACATGAAAAGCACGTTAGAATAATTAAGGAAGCATTACAACTCCTAAGAACATCTTACATCACCGTACGAAACTTTAAAACTCCATAATACACCTAATGAATTCGTCCGAGTCCTTTGAACGTCATACGCCAACTTAGGACATCTTAAGACTCTTTATGCCATATTAGCACTTTGAAATGCATGTTAGTATAATGTTGGAATCTTTAAAACTCCTAACAACACCGTACGAAATTATAAAACTCCAAAAAAAACCTATTGAATTCCTCCGAATCATTTAAACATCGTACGAAAACTTAGAATATCTTACGACTCTGTATGTCAGATTAGCACCTTGAAAAGCATGTTGGTAAAAAGTAAGAAACCTCACAAATCCTAACAACACATTATAATACCGTACGTAAAATAAAAATACTCCATAATAAACCTAATGAATTCATCCGAGTCCATTGAACATCGTACGACAACTTAAAACATCTTACGGCTCTGTATGCACATTAGCACCTTGAAAAGCACGTTAGTATAATATAGGACACCTTACAACTCCTAACAACACCGAACAAAACCTTAAAACTCCATAATAAACCTAATGAATTTGTCAAAGTCCTTTGAACATCGTACGACAACTCAGGACATGTTACGACTCAGTATGCGACATTAGCAACATGAAAAGCACGTTAGAATAATTAAGGAAGCATTACAACTCCTAAGAACATCTTACATCACCGTACGAAACTTTAAAACTCCATAATACACCTAATGAATTCGTCTGAGTCCTTTGAACGTCATACGCCAACTTAGGACATCTTAAGACTCTTTATGCCATATTAGCACTTTGAAAAGCATGTTAGTATAATGTTGGAATCTTTAAAACTCCTAACAACACCGTACGAATTTATAAAACTCCAAAAAAAACCTAATGAATTCCTCTGAATCATTTAAACATCGTACGAAAACTTAGAATATCTTATGATTCTGTATGTCACATTAGCACCTTGAAAAGCATGTTGGTAAAAAGTACGAAACCTCACAAATCCTAACAACACATTATAATACCGTACGTAAAATAAAAATACTCCATAATAAACCTAATGAATTCATCCGAGTCCATTGAACATCGTACGACAACTTAAAACATCTTACGGCTCTGTATGCACATTAGCACCTTGAAAAGCACGTTAGTATAATATAGGACACCTTACAACTCCTAACAACACCGAACAAAACCTTAAAACTCCATAATAAACCTAATGAATTTGTCAAAGTCCTTTGAACATCGTACGACAACTCAGGACATGTTACGACTCAGTATGCGACATTAGCAACATGAAAAGCACGTTAGAATAATTAAGGAAGCATTACAACTCCTAAGAACATCTTATATCACCGTACGAAACTTTAAAACTCCATAATACACCTAATGAATTCGTCTGAGTCCTTTGAACGTCATACGCCAACTTAGGACATCTTAAGACTCTTTATGCCATATTAGCACTTTGAAAAGCATGTTAGTATAATGTTGGAATCTTTAAAACTCCTAACAACACCGTACGAAATTATAAAACTCCAAAAAAAACCTAATGAATTCCTCCGAATCATTTAAACATCGTACGAAAACTTAGAATATCTTACGATTCTGTATGTCACATTAGCACCTTGAAAAGCATGTTGGTAAAAAGTACGAAACCTCACAAATCCTAACAACACATTGTAATACCGTACGTAAAATAAAAATACTCCATAATAAACCTAATGAATTCATCCGAGTCCATTGAACAAAGTACGACAACTTAAAACATCTTACGGCTCTGTATGCACAATAGCACCTTGAAAAGCATGTTAGTATAATATAGGACACCTTACGACTCCTAACAACACCGAACAAAACCTTAAAACAACATAATAAACCTAATGAATTTGTCAAAGTCCTTTGAACATCGTACGACAACTCAGGACATGTTACGACTAAGTATGCGACATTAGCAACATGAAAAGCACGTTAGAATAATTAAGGAAGCATTACAACTACTAAGAACATCTTACATCACCGTACGAAACTTTAAAACTCCATAATACACCTAATGAATTCGTCCGAGTCCTTTGAACGTCAAACGCCAACTTAGGACATCTTAAGACTCTTTATGCCATATTAGCACTTTGAAAAGCATGTTAGTATAATGTTGGAATCTTTAAAACTCCTAACAACACCGTACGAAATTATAAAACTCCAAAAAAACCTAATGAGTTCCTCCGAATCATTTAAACATCGTACGAAAACTTAGAATATCTTACGACTCTGTATGTCACATTAGCACCTTGAAAAGCATGTTGGTAAAAAGTAAGAAACCTCACAAATCCTAACAACACATTATAATACCGTACGTAAAATAAAAATACTCCATAATAAACCTAATGAATTCATCCGAGTCCATTGAACATCGTACGACAACTTAAAACATCTTACGGCTCTGTATGCACATTAGCACCTTGAAAAGCACGTTAGTATAATATAGGACACCTTACGACTCCTAACAACACCGAACAAAACCTTAAAACGCCATAATAAACCTAATGAATTTGTCAAAGTCCTTTGAACATCGTACGACAACTCAGGACATGTTATGACTCAGTATGCGACATTAGCAACATGAAAAGCACGTTAGAATAATTATGGAAGCATTACAACTCCTAAGAACATCTTACATCACCGTACGAAACTTTAAAACTCCATAATACACCTAATGAATTCGTCCGAGTCCTTTGAACGTCAAACGCCAACTTAGGACATCTTAAGACTCTTTATGCCATATTAGCACTTTGAAAAGCATGTTAGTATAATGTTGGAATCTTTAAAACTCCTAACAACACCGTACGAAATTATAAAACTCCAAAAAAAACCTAATGAATTCCTCCGAATCATTTAAACATCGTACGAAAACTTAGAATATCATACGACTCTGTATGTCACATTAGCACCTTGAAAAGCATGTTGGTAAAAAGTACGAAACCTCACAAATCCTAACAACACATTGTAATACCGTACGTAAAATAAAAATACTCCATAATAAACCTAATGAATTCATCCGAGTCCATTGAACAAAGTACGACAACTTAAAACATCTTACGGCTCTGTATGCACATTAGCACCTTGAAAAGCACGTTAGTATAATATAGGACACCTTACGACTCCTAACAACACCGAACAAAACCTTAAAACAACATAATAAACCTAATGAATTTGTCAAAGTCCTTTGAACATCGTACGACAACTCAGGACATGTTACGACTAAGTATGCGACATTAGCAACATGAAAAGCACGTTAGAATAATTAAGGAAGCATTACAACTCCTAAGAACATCTTACATCACCGTACGAAACTTTAAAACTCCATAATACACCTAATGAATTCGTCCGAGTCCTTTGAACGTCAAACGCCAACTTAGGACATCTTAAGACTCTTTATGCCATATTAGCACTTTGAAAAGCATGTTAGTATAATGTTGGAATCTTTAAAACTCCTAACAACACCGTACGAAATTATAAAACTCCAAAAAAACCTAATGAGTTCCTCCGAATCATTTAAACATCGTACGAAAACTTAGAATATCTTACGACTCTGTATGTCACATTAGCACCTTGAAAAGCATGTTGGTAAAAAGTACGAAACCTCACAAATCCTAACAACACATTATAATACCGTACGTAAAATAAAAATACTCCATAATAAACCTAATGAATTCATCCGAGTCCATTGAACATCGTACGACAACTTAAAACATCTTACGGCTCTGTATGCACATTAGCACCTTGAAAAGCACGTTAGTATAATATAGGACACCTTACGACTCCTAACAACACCGAACAAAACCTTAAAACGCCATAATAAACCTAATGAATTTGTCAAAGTCCTTTGAACATCGTACGACAACTCAGGACATGTTATGACTCAGTATGCGACATTAGCAACATGAAAAGCACGTTAGAATAATTATGGAAGCATTACAACTCCTAAGAACATCTTACATCACCGTACGAAACTTTAAAACTCCATAATACACCTAATGAATTCGTCCGAGTCCTTTGAACGTCAAACGCCAACTTAGGACATCTTAAGACTCTTTATGCCATATTAGCACTTTGAAAAGCATGTTAGTATAATGTTGGAATCTTTAAAACTCCTAACAACACCGTACGAAATTATAAAACTCCAAAAAAAACCTAATGAATTCCTCCGAATCATTTAAACATCGTACGAAAACTTAGAATATCATACGACTCTGTATGTCACATTAGCACCTTGAAAAGCATGTTGGTAAAAAGTACGAAACCTCACAAATCCTAACAACACATTATAATACCGTACGTAAAATAAAAATACTCCATAATAAACCTAATGAATTCATCCGAGTCCATTGAACATCGTACGACAACTTAAAACATCTTACGGCTCTGTATGCACATTAGCACCTTGAAAAGCACGTTAGTATAATATAGGACACCTTACAACTCCTAACAACACCGAACAAAACCTTAAAACTCCATAATAAACCTAATGAATTTGTCAAAGTCCTTTGAACATCGTACGACAACTCAGGACATGTTACGACTCAGTATGCGACATTAGCAACATGAAAAGCACGTTAGAATAATTAAGGAAGCATTACAACTCCTAAGAACATCTTACATCACCGTACGAAACTTTAAAACTCTATAATACACCTAATGAATTCGTTCGAGTCCTTTGAACGTCATACGCCAACTTAGGACATCTTAAGACTCTTTATGCCATATTAGCACTTTGAAAAGCATGTTAGTATAATGTTGGAATCTTTAAAACTCCTAACAACACCGTACGAAATTATAAAACTCCAAAAAAAACCTAATGAATTCCTCCGAATCATTTAAACATCATACGAAAACTTAGAATATCTTACGATTCTGTATGTCACATTAGCACCTTGAAAAGCATGTTGGTAAAAAGTACGAAACCTCACAAATCCTAACCACATTATAATACCGTACGTAAAATAAAAATACTCTATAATAAACCTAATGAATTCATCCGAGTCCTTTGAACATCGTACGATAACTTAAAACATCTTACGGCTCTGTATGCACATTAGCACCTTGAAAAGCACGTTAGTATAATATAGGACACCTTACGACTCCTAACAACACCGAACAAAACTTTAAAACTCCATAATAAACCTAATGAATTTGTCAAAGTCCTTTGAACATCGTACGACAACTCAGGACATGTTACGACTCAGTATGCGACATTAGCAACATGAAAAGCACGTTAGAATAATTAAGGAAGCATTACAACTCCTAAGAACATCTTACATCACCGTACGAAACTTTAAAACTCCATAATACACCTAATGAATTCGTCCGAGTCCTTTGAACGTCAAACGCCAACTTAGGACATCTTAAGACTCTTTATGCCATATTAGCACTTTGAAAAGCATGTTAGTATAATGTTGGAATCTTTAAAACTCCTAACAACACCGTACGAAATTATAAAACTCCAAAAAAAACCTAATGAATTCCTCCGAATCATTTAAACATCGTACGAAAACTTAGAATATCTTACGACTCTGTATGTCACATTAGCACCTTGAAAAGCATGTTGGTAAAAAGTACGAAACCTCACAAATCCTAACAACACATTATAATACCGTACGTAAAATAAAAATACTCCATAATAAACCTAATGAATTCATCCGAGTCCATTGAACATCGTACGAAAACTTAAAACATCTTACGGCTCTGTATGCGCATTAGCACCTTGAAAAGCACGTTAGTATAATATAGGACACCTTACAATTCCTAACAACACCGAACAAAACCTTAAAACTCCATAATAAACCTAATGAATTTGTCAAAGTCCTCTGAACATCGTACGACAACTCAGGACATGTTACGACTCAGTATGCGACATTAGCAACATGAAAAGCACGTTAGAATAATTAAGGAAGCATTACAACTCCTAAGAACATCTTACATCACCGTAAGAAACTTTAAAACTCCATAATACACCTAATGAATTCGTCCGAGTCCTTTGAACGTCATACGCCAATTTAAGACATCTTACGACTCTTTATGCCATATTAGCACTTTGAAAAACATGTTAGTATAATGTTGGAATCAATAAAACTCCTAACAACACCGTACGAAATTATAAAACTCCAAAAAAACCTAATGAATTCCTCCGAGTCATTTAAACATCGTACGAAAACTTAGAATATCTTACGACTCTGTATGTCACATTAGCACCTTGAAAAGCATGTTGGTAAAAAGTACGAAACCTCACAAATCCTAACAACACATTATAATACCGTACGTAAAATAAAAATACTCCATAATAAACCTAATGAATTCATCCGTGTCCATTGAACATCCTACGACAACTTAAAACATCTTACGGCTCTGTATGCACATTAGCACCTTGAAAAGCACGTTAGTATAATATAGGACACCTTACAACTCCTAACAACACCGAACAAAACTTTAAAACTCCATAATAAACCTAATGAATTTGTTTAAGTCCTCTGAACATCGTACGACAACTCAGGACATGTTACGATTCAGTAAGCGACATTAGCAACATGAAAAGCACGTTAGAATAATTAAGGAAGCATTACAACTCCTAAGAACATCTTACATCACTGTACGAAACTTTAAAACTCCATAATACACCTAATGAATTCGTCCGAGTCCTTTGAACGTCAAACGCCAACTTAGGACATCTTAAGACTCTTTATGCCATATTAGCACTTTGAAAAGCATGTTAGTATAATGTTGGAATCTTTAAAACTCCTAACAACACCGTACGAAATTATAAAACTCCAAAAAAAACCTAATGAATTCCTCCGAATCATTTAAACATCGTACGAAAACTTAGAATATCTTACGACTCTGTATGTCACATTAGCACCTTGAAAAGCATGTTGGTAAAAAGTACGAAACCTCACAAATCCTAACAACACATTATAATACCGTACGTAAAATAAAAATACTCCATAATAAACCTAATGAATTCATCCGAGTCCATTGAACATCGTACGAAAACTTAAAACATCTTACGGCTCTGTATGCGCATTAGCACCTTGAAAAGCACGTTAGTATAATATAGGACACCTTACAATTCCTAACAACACCGAACAAAACCTTAAAACTCCATAATAAACCTAATGAATTTGTCAAAGTCCTCTGAACATCGTACGACAACTCAGGACATGTTACGACTCAGTATGCGACATTAGCAACATGAAAAGCACGTTAGAATAATTAAGGAAGCATTACAACTCCTAAGAACATCTTACATCACCGTAAGAAACTTTAAAACTCCATAATACACCTAATGAATTCGTCCGAGTCCTTTGAACGTCATACGCCAATTTAAGACATCTTACGACTCTTTATGCCATATTAGCACTTTGAAAAACATGTTAGTATAATGTTGGAATCAATAAAACTCCTAACAACACCGTACGAAATTATAAAACTCCAAAAAAACCTAATGAATTCCTCCGAGTCATTTAAACATCGTACGAAAACTTAGAATATCTTACGACTCTGTATGTCACATTAGCACCTTGAAAAGCATGTTGGTAAAAAGTACGAAACCTCACAAATCCTAACAACACATTATAATACCGTACGTAAAATAAAAATACTCCATAATAAACCTAATGAATTCATCCGTGTCCATTGAACATCCTACGACAACTTAAAACATCTTACGGCTCTGTATGCACATTAGCACCTTGAAAAGCACGTTAGTATAATATAGGACACCTTACAACTCCTAACAACACCGAACAAAACTTTAAAACTCCATAATAAACCTAATGAATTTGTTTAAGTCCTCTGAACATCGTACGACAACTCAGGACATGTTACGATTCAGTAAGCGACATTAGCAACATGAAAAGCATGTTAGAATAATTAAGGAAGCATTACAAATCCTAAGAACATCTTACATCACCGTACGAAACTTTAAAACTTCATAATACACCTAATTAATTCGTCCGAGTCCTTTAAACGTCATACGCCAACTTAAGACATCTTACGACTCTTTATGCCATATTAGCACTTTGAAAAGCATGTTAGTATAATGTTGAAATCTTTAAAACTCCTAAAAACACCGTACGAAATTATAAAACTCCAAAAAAAAGCCTAATGAATTCCTCCGAGTCATTTATACATCGTACGAAAACTTAGAATATCTTACGACTATGTATGTCACATTTGCACCTTGAAAAGCATGTTGGTAAAAAGTACGAAACCTCACAAATCCTAACAACACATTATAATACCGTACGTAAAATAAAAATACTCCATAATAAACCTAATGAATTCATCCGAGTCCATTGAACATCGTACGACAACTTAAAACATCTTACGGCTCTGTATGCACATTAGCACCTTGAAAAGCACGTTAGTATAATATAGGACACCTTACAACTCCTAACAACACCGAACAAAACCTTAAAACTCCATAATAAACCTAATGAATTTGTCAAAGTCCTTTGAACATCGTACGACAACTCAGGACATGTTACGACTCAGTATGCGACATTAGCAACATGAAAAGCACGTTAGAGTAATTAAGGAAGCATTACAACTCCTAAGAACATCTTACATCACCGTACGAAACTTTAAAACTCCATAATACACCTAATGAATTCGTCCGAGTCCTTTGAACGTCATACGCCAACTTAAGACATCTTACGACTCTTTATGCCATATTAGCACTTTGAAAAGCATGTTAGTATAATGTTGGAATCTTTAAAACTCCTAACAACACCGTACGAAATTATAAAACTCCAAAAAAAACCTAATGAATTCCTCCGACTAATATAAACATCGTACGAAAACTTAGAATATCTTACGAATCTGTATGTCACATTAGCACCTTGAAAAGCATGTTGGTAAAAAGTACGAAACCTCACAAATCCTATCCACACATTATAATACCTTACGTAAAATAAAAATACTCCATAATAAACCTAATGAATTCATCCGAGTCCATTAAACATCGTACGACAACTTAAAACATCTTACGGCTCTGTATGCACATTAGCACCTTGAAAAGCACGTTAGTATAATATAGGACACCTTACAACTCCTAACAACACCGAACAAAACCTTAAAACTCCATAATAAACCTAATGAATTTGTCAAAGTCCTTTGAACATCGTACGACAACTCAGGACATGTTACGACTCAGTATGCGACATTAGCAACATGAAAAGCACGTTAGAGTAATTAAGGAAGCATTATAACTCCTAAGAACATCTTACATCACGGCACGAAACTTTAAAGCTCCATAATACACCTAATGAATTCGTCCGAGTCCTTTGAACGTCATACGCCAACTTAAGACATCTTACGACTCTTTATGCCATATTAGCACTTTGAAAAGCATGTTAGTATAATGTTGGAATCTTTAAAACTCCTAACAACACCGTACGAAATTATAAAACTCCAGAAAAAACCTAATGAATTTCTCCGAGTCATTTAAACATCGTACGAAAACATAGAATATCTTACGACTCTGTATGTCAAATTAGCACCTTGAAAAGCATGTTGGTAAAAAGTTCGAAACCTCACAAATCCTAACAACACATTATAATACCGTACGTAAAATAAAAATACTCCATAATAAACCTAATGAATTCATCCGAGTCCATTGAACATCGTACGACAACTTAAAACATCTTACGGCTCTGTATGCACATTAGCACCTTGAAAAGCACGTTACTATAATATAGGACACCTTACAACTCCTAACAACACCGAACAAAACCTTAAAACTCCATAATAAACCTAATGAATTTGTCAAAGTCCTCTGAACATCGTACGACAACTCAGGACATGTTACGACTCAGTATGCGACATTAGCAACATGAAAAGCACGTTAGAATAATTAAGGAAGCATTACAACTCCTAAGAACATCTTACATCACCGTAAGAAACTTTAAAACTCCATAATACACCTAATGAATTCGTCCGAGTCTTTTGAACGTCATACGCCAACTTAAGACATCTTACGACTCTTTATGCCATGTTAGCACTTTGAAAAGCATGTTAGTATAATGTTGGAATCTTTAAAACTCCTAACAACACCGTACGAAATTATAAAACTCCAAAAAAAACCTAATGAATTCCTCCGACTAATTTAAACATCGTACGAAAAGTTAGAATATCTTACGAATCTGTATGTCACATTAGCACCTTGAAAATCATGTTGGTAAAAAGTACGAAACCTCACAAATCCTAACAACACATTATAATACCGTACGTAAAATAAAAATACTCCATAATTGTGACACCCCGCCCGGCGGCGGAAAACACCGGGCGCGTCAAGTGGATCGGATATCAAAGAACTAAGCACATGGTACACTAAAAGCATATTTTAATATTAATTAAGCAATAATGTCGTGACATAAATAGGCATTCAAACAGTCTTAAAATCGTAACGGAAACGGCAAATAAATATCATTTATTATCCTTTTTATTCTAGGTCCGAAGCATCCTACGTGTCTTGAAACAAAAACCGAATCAAACTCCACCTGAAAAACGTGTAAAATAAGTTAGCTAAAGAATTAGCTAGTGAGTAAAACACAATTAATAGTACATAGTATAAAATCCGAGATCATTATAGATTGTGTTTCGCAATCTCATGTGCATAGCAATTTCATCATATATATCTCAACCGTGACCATAGAATCACATAGAAACAAGAATCATAGACCCCACAGGGTTACCTTTAGCAACAAGTCATGAGGAACCAACTCATGTTACATTTATTGATAACTATCGTTTAACCGTCATTTAACCGTCTCGATATGCAAGTTATCAAAAATGTTTAAGCATCTAAGGGACATAGCAACGTAGCAACAAGCATCACATGTAGTAACTTAGTAACATAGAATCAACCAAAGAATCGCCGGGTCAAATCACCTATCAGGCCATTAATGTAGGTGGGCTTGTCAAGCCATTAGCGCTAACATTGTCCGGTGGAAATTACAAGATAATATAACTAATATTGACTATCACACAATTTTGCTACATGCGGCCAAACATGATTAACACATCTAATGATCTCATTTTCGAAAATAGAAACATCAAAAGAAACCGTTGTATTATAGAAACACGCATTTCAGCCCCAAAAACATAAACAGTAAAAAGGGGAGTGAGTTTACTCACCTTGAAAAGTAATTACAATCGAACCATTAGAAACGCAGCTAAAAAGCACCTGAGGGTTGCCCAAATATTAGTACCACCTAATTTATTGGGAAAAACCCTAACTTAGAAATGAAACAATAGTAACAAGAATCAAAAGTCTGAGATCTAGGGTTTCAGATTTGGGATTTAGGGTTTTAAATCACAAATTGAGAATTTAGCATTTTGAAATACAAATTGGGATTTAGGGTTTTGATATTCAATTTGGGAATTTAGGGTTTTGAAATACAATTTGGGAATTTTTACGAAACGTTATTGTATTTTCGTATTTAAATATATATTTAATACGAATCGATTGTAAGTTTTCTTGAAGTGATAATTGTAATAATATTTATGAATCTAAATCATTATCATTTGTATATATGTATTAAAACTAATATATTTTAAAGTTTTTAAAAATATATTTAACTGAAAAGATATTATTTATGCTATTAGAAAGTATAGATTTAGTGTTTAAAATGTGTAAAAATGAGTTTTAATGAAAAGGCGAGTAGAGGGACTCGAACCCGAGACCAATAACACACACTGTAAACCAACTTACCACTAAACCAGAATCATTTTTGTTATACAGATTCGAATTTTAAAGTTTTTATCCTTTGTTATACAACAAAACCCACTTCCATATAAACCCTAGAATCAAGTAACCATCAAATTCGTTCAAACTGTTAAACCAAGACAAAATCAAACTTAGGGCTTTTAATCTACACATCAGTACGAGCATTTTGATATATGATACTTACTGGATGATTGACGAATCGGATCAAGAGGATTGAAGAACAAGAGGCGACGGGTGGAGAGATCAAACTTGAGTTCTTGGGATTTTTGAGTAAAATTGAAATAACAGGGAGCAACATCGGGCAGATATATGTGTGCAGGCCGATGGAATTGTGTTTTAGTTGCCGGAAAGTAATAGGACAGTTGCGGGTTAGGTTTCGAGTTATGGAAGCTTAATTGGGTGTAAATTTGATATGTTTTAATTCAGTTTATTGCTGCAATGAACTTAAAACGTCAAGAAGATGTTTTTTGTTAACTGAATTTAATTATTTGGTGCGTTATGAGACGATTGGGTGAAGTGGGTTTAAAGTCTCGGTTTGAAACCGATTTAGAGGTTGATTGGGTTGATTAAACCTTGTTTTGAAGGCGGTAGTGGGTTCGAAACATACACACGCACATTTCTATTGTTTTAATTTGATTTTTGGTGCTAAAAACGAACTAATTAGACTTCGCCGGAAAAGATGGAGCTCCGGCCATGGTGGTCGGAATATTTGGGACCGGAAATACGGGGTCAAGGGGTGGGGGCTGGGTGAACTGATGAATTACACAACTGGTCCCTCAAGTTTTGGTTTGTTTTAAAAAGTCATTATAAGTTTTAATTAATAGTTTGTAATTTGACAGATTTAGCCCAAAGTTAAGTATATAAATATTTTAACTAACTAACTTAACTAAATTGAAACATAACCATTATATACGTGACGTTTTTATAGTTATAGTTCGTTTAAGCCATTAAGAGATAATTTCGAGACTTAGAAGCGTTTTGTTTAACGCTTTCAATAATTTTCTTTTACGAACTATATATATATATATATTTATTTATATATATATTTTGAGTTTTATTGTCACGGATAATAATTATTTGATACGCGTGAATGTTTTGCGACATAAATATGATTATTTAATTGAGACGACAATAACGTAGAATCGATGCGTTCATTCATAATAATAATAACAAACATTAGATTTTGAAGAATTAAATACGATTACAATTTAAAGGCTAACAACTTCGGGTTCGAGTCGGGCATTCGGATTCGGGTTTGGGGCAGATGTCACAATAATAAACCTAATGAATTCATCCGAGTCCATTGAACATCGTACGACAACTTAAAACATCTTACGGCTCTGTATGCACATTAGCACCTTGAAAAGCACGTTAGTATAATATAGGACACCTTACAACTCCTAACAACACCGAACAAAACCTTAAAACTCCATAATAAACCTAATGAATTTGTCAAAGTCCTCTGAACATCGTACGACAACTCAGGACATGTTACGACTCAGTATGCGACATTAGCAACATGAAAAGCACGTTAGAATAATTAAGGAAGCATTACAACTCCTAAGAACATCTTACATCACCGTAAGAAACTTTAAAACTCCATAATACACCTAATGAATTCGTCCGAGTCCTTTGAACGTCATACGCCAATTTAAGACATCTTACGACTCTTTATGCCATATTAGCACTTTGAAAAACATGTTAGTATAATGTTGGAATCAATAAAACTCCTAACAACACCGTACGAAATTATAAAACTCCAAAAAAACCTAATGAATTCCTCCGAGTCATTTAAACATCGTACGAAAACTTAGAATATCTTACGACTCTGTATGTCACATTAGCACCTTGAAAAGCATGTTGGTAAAAAGTACGAAACCTCACAAATCCTAACAACACATTATAATACCGTACGTAAAATAAAAATACTCCATAATAAACCTAATGAATTCATCCGTGTCCATTGAACATCCTACGACAACTTAAAACATCTTACGGCTCTGTATGCACATTAGCACCTTGAAAAGCACGTTAGTAAAATATAGGACACCTTACAACTCCTAACAACATCGAACAAAACCTTAAAACTCCATAATAAACCTAATGAATTTGTCAAAGTCCTCTGAACATCGTACGACAACTCAGGACATGTTACGACTCAGTATGCGACATTAGCAACATGAAAAGCACGTTAGAATAATTAAGGACGCATTACAACTCCTAAGAACATCTTACATCACAGTAAGAAACTTTAAAACTCCATAATACACCTAATGAATTCGTCCGAGTCCTTTGAACGTCATACGCCAACTTAAGACATCTTACGACTCTTTATGCCATGTTAGCACTTTGAAAAGCATGTTAGTATAATGTTGGAATCTTTAAAACTCCTAACAACACCGTACGAAATTATAAAACTCCAAAAAAAACCTAATGAATTCCTCCGACTAATTTAAACATCGTACGAAAAGTTAGAATATCTTACGAATCTGTATGTCACATTAGCACCTTGAAAATCATGTTGGTAAAAAGTACGAAACCTCACAAATCCTAACAACACATTATAATACCGTACGTAAAATAAAACTACTCCATAAAAACCTAATGAATTCATCCGAGTCCATTGAACATCGTACGACAACTTAAAACATCTTACGGCTATGTATGCACATTAGCACCTTGAAAAGCACGTTAGTATAATATAGGACACCTTACAACTCCTAACAACACCGAACAAAAGCTTAAAACTCCGTAATAAACCTAATGAATTTGTCGAAGTCCTCTGAACATCGTACGACAACTCAGGACATGTTACGACTCAGTATGCGACATTAGCAACATGAAAAGCACGTTAGAATAATTAAGGAAGCATTACAACTCCTAAGAACATCTTACATCACCGTAAGAAACTTTAAAACTCCATAATACACCTAATGAATTCGTCCGAGTCCTTTGAACGTCATACGCCAATTTAAGACATCTTACGACTCTTTATGCCATATTAGCACTTTGAAAAACATGTTAGTATAATGTTGGAATCAATAAAACTCCTAACAACACCGTACGAAATTATAAAACTCCAAAAAAACCTAATGAATTCCTCCGAGTCATTTAAACATCGTACGAAAACTTAGAATATCTTACGACTCTGTATGTCACATTAGCACCTTGAAAAGCATGTTGGTAAAAAGTACGAAACCTCACAAATCCTAACAACACATTATAATACCGTACGTAAAATAAAAATACTCCATAATAAACCTAATGAATTCATCCGAGTCCATTGAACATCGTACGAAAACTTAAAACATCTTACGGCTCTGTATGCACATTAGCACCTTGAAAAGCACGTTAGTATAATATAGGACACCTTACAACTCCTAACAACACCGAACAAAACCTTAAAACTCCATAATAAACCTAATGAATTTGTCAAAGTCCTCTGAACATCGTACGACAACTCAGGACGTGTTACGACTCAGTATGCCACATTAGCAACATGAAAAGCACGTTAGAATAATTAAGGAAGCATTACAACTCCTAAGAACATCTTACATCACCGTAAGAAACTTTAAAACTCCATAATACACCTAATGAATTCGTCCGAGTCCTTTGAACGTCATACGCCAATTTAAGACATCTTACGACTCTTTATGCCATATTAGCACTTTGAAAAACATGTTAGTATAATGTTGGAATCAATAAAACTCCTAACAACACCGTACGAAATTATAAAACTCCAAAAAAACCTAATGAATTCCTCCGAGTCATTTAAACATCGTACGAAAACTTAGAATATCTTACGACTCTGTATGTCACATTAGCACCTTGAAAAGCATGTTGGTAAAAAGTACGAAACCTCACAAATCCTAACAACACATTATAATACCGTACGTAAAATAAAAATACTCCATAATAAACCTAATGAATTCATCCGTGTCCATTGAACATCCTACGACAACTTAAAACATCTTACGGCTCTGTATGCACATTAGCACCTTGAAAAGCACGTTAGTATAATATAGGACACCTTACAACTCCTAACAACACCGAACAAAACCTTAAAACTCCATAATAAACCTAATGAATTTGTCAAAGTCCTCTGAACATCGTACGACAACTCAGGACATGTTACGACTCAGTATGCCACATTAGCAACATGAAAAGCACGTTAGAATAATTAAGGAAGCATTACAACTCCTAAGAACATCTTACATCACCGTAAGAAACTTTAAAACTCCATAATACACCTAATGAATTCGTCCGAGTCCTTTGAACGTCATACGCCAATTTAAGTCATCTTACGACTCTTTATGCCATATTAGCACTTTGAAAAACATGTTAGTATAATGTTGGAATCAATAAAACTCCTAACAACACCGTACGAAATTATAAAACTCCAAAAAAACCTAATGAATTCCTCCGAGTCATTTAAACATCGTACGAAAACTTAGAATATCTTACGACTCTGTATGTCACATTAGCACCTTGAAAAGCATGTTGGTAAAAAGTACGAAACCTCACAAATCCTAACAACACATTATAATACCGTACGTAAAATAAAAATACTCCATAATAAACCTAATGAATTCATCCGAGTCCATTGAACATCGTACGAAAACTTAAAACATCTTACGGCTCTGTATGCACATTAGCACCTTGAAAAGCACGTTAGTATAATATAGGACACCTTACAACTCCTAACAACACCGAACAAAACCTTAAAACTCCATAATAAACCTAATGAATTTGTCAAAGTCCTCTGAACATCGTACGACAACTCAGGACATGTTACGACTCAGTATGCCACATTAGCAACATGAAAAGCACGTTAGAATAATTAAGGAAGCATTACAACTCCTAAGAACATCTTACATCACCGTAAGAAACTTTAAAACTCCATAATACACCTAATGAATTCGTCCGAGTCCTTTGAACGTCATACGCCAATTTAAGTCATCTTACGACTCTTTATGCCATATTAGCACTTTGAAAAACATGTTAGTATAATGTTGGAATCAATAAAACTCCTAACAACACCGTACGAAATTATAAAACTCCAAAAAAACCTAATGAATTCCTCCGAGTCATTTAAACATCGTACGAAAACTTAGAATATCTTACGACTCTGTATGTCACATTAGCACCTTGAAAAGCATGTTGGTAAAAAGTACGAAACCTCACAAATCCTAACAACACATTATAATACCGTACGTAAAATAAAAATACTCCATAATAAACCTAATGAATTCATCCGTGTCCATTGAACATCCTACGACAACTTAAAACATCTTACGGCTCTGTATGCACATTAGCACCTTGAAAAGCACGTTAGTATAATATAGGACACCTTACAACTCCTAACAACACCGAACAAAACCTTAAAACTCCATAATAAACCTAATGAATTTGTTTAAGTCCTCTGAACATCGTACGACAACTCAGGACATGTTACGATTCAGTAAGCGACATTAGCAACATGAAAAGCATGTTAGAATAATTAAGGAAGCATTACAACTCCTAAGAACATCTTACATCACCGTACGAAACTTTAAAACTTCATAATACACCTAATTAATTCGTCCGAGTCCTTTAAACGTCATACGCCAACTTAAGACATCTTACGACTCTTTATGCCATATTAGCACTTTGAAAAGCATGTTAGTATAATGTTGAAATCTTTAAAACTCCTAAAAACACCGTACGAAATTATAAAACTCCAAAAAAAAGCCTAATGAATTCCTCCGAGTCATTTATACATCGTACGAAAACTTAGAATATCTTACGACTATGTATGTCACATTTGCACCTTGAAAAGCATGTTGGTAAAAAGTACGAAACCTCACAAATCCTAACAACACATTATAATACCGTACGTAAAATAAAAATACTCCATAATAAACCTAATGAATTCATCCGAGTCCATTGAACATCATACGACAACTTAAAACATCTTACGGCTCTGTATGCACATTAGCACCTTGAAAAGCACGTTAGTATAATATAGGACACCTTACAACTCCTAACAACACCGAACAAAACCTTAAAACTCCATAATAAACCTAATGAATTTGTCAAAGTCCTTTGAACATCGTACGACAACTCAGGACATGTTACGACTCAGTATGCGACATTAGCAACATGAAAAGCACGTTAGAGTAATTAAGGAAGCATTACAACTCCTAAGAACATCTTACATCACCGTAAGAAACTTTAAAACTCCATAATACACCTAATGAATTCGTCCGAGTCTTTTGAACGTCATACGCCAACTTAAGACATCTTACGACTCTTTATGCCATGTTAGCACTTTGAAAAGCATGTTAGTATAATGTTGGAATCTTTAAAACTCCTAACAACACCGTACGAAATTATAAAACTCCAAAAAAAACCTAATGAATTCCTCCGACTAATTTAAACATCGTACGAAAAGTTAGAATATCTTACGAATCTGTATGTCACATTAGCACCTTGAAAATCATGTTGGTAAAAAGTACGAAACCTCACAAATCCTAACAACACATTATAATACCGTACGTAAAATAAAAATACTCCATAATAAACCTAATGAATTCATCCGAGTCCATTGAACATCGTACGACAACTTAAAACATCTTACGGCTCTGTATGCACATTAGCACCTTGAAAAGCACGTTAGTATAATATAGGACACCTTACAACTCCTAACAACACCGAACAAAACCTTAAAACTCCATAATAAACCTAATGAATTTGTCAAAGTCCTCTGAACATCGTACGACAACTCAGGACATGTTACGACTCAGTATGCGACATTAGCAACATGAAAAGCACGTTAGAATAATTAAGGAAGCATTACAACTCCTAAGAACATCTTACATCACCGTAAGAAACTTTAAAACTCCATAATACACCTAATGAATTCGTCCGAGTCCTTTGAACGTCATACGCCAATTTAAGACATCTTACGACTCTTTATGCCATATTAGCACTTTGAAAAACATGTTAGTATAATGTTGGAATCAATAAAACTCCTAACAACACCGTACGAAATTATAAAACTCCAAAAAAACCTAATGAATTCCTCCGAGTCATTTAAACATCGTACGAAAACTTAGAATATCTTACGACTCTGTATGTCACATTAGCACCTTGAAAAGCATGTTGGTAAAAAGTACGAAACCTCACAAATCCTAACAACACATTATAATACCGTACGTAAAATAAAAATACTCCATAATAAACCTAATGAATTCATCCGTGTCCATTGAACATCCTACGACAACTTAAAACATCTTACGGCTCTGTATGCACATTAGCACCTTGAAAAGCACGTTAGTAAAATATAGGACACCTTACAACTCCTAACAACATCGAACAAAACCTTAAAACTCCATAATAAACCTAATGAATTTGTCAAAGTCCTCTGAACATCGTACGACAACTCAGGACATGTTACGACTCAGTATGCGACATTAGCATCATGAAAAGCACGTTAGAATAATTAAGGAAGCATTACAACTCCTAAGAACATCTTACATCACAGTAAGAAACTTTAAAACTCCATAATACACCTAATGAATTCGTCCGAGTCCTTTGAACGTCATACGCCAACTTAAGACATCTTACGACTCTTTATGCCATGTTAGCACTTTGAAAAGCATGTTAGTATAATGTTGGAATCTTTAAAACTCCTAACAACACCGTACGAAATTATAAAACTCCAAAAAAAACCTAATGAATTCCTCCGACTAATTTAAACATCGTACGAAAAGTTAGAATATCTTACGAATCTGTATGTCACATTAGCACCTTGAAAATCATGTTGGTAAAAAGTACGAAACCTCACAAATCCTAACAACACATTATAATACCGTACGTAAAATAAAACTACTCCATAATAAACCTAATGAATTCATCCGAGTCCATTGAACATCGTACGACAACTTAAAACATCTTACGGCTATGTATGCACATTAGCACCTTGAAAAGCACGTTAGTATAATATAGGACACCTTACAACTCCTAACAACACCGAACAAAACCTTAAAACTCCATAATAAACCTAATGAATTTGTCAAAGTCCTCTGAACATCGTACGACAACTCAGGACATGTTACGACTCAGTATGCGACATTAGCAACATGAAAAGCACGTTAGAATAATTAAGGAAGCATTACAACTCCTAAGAACATCTTACATCACCGTAAGAAACTTTAAAACTCCATAATACACCTAATGAATTCGTCCGAGTCCTTTGAACGTCATACGCCAATTTAAGACATCTTACGACTCTTTATGCCATATTAGCACTTTGAAAAACATGTTAGTATAATGTTGGAATCAATAAAACTCCTAACAACACCGTACGAAATTATAAAACTCCAAAAAAACCTAATGAATTCCTCCGAGTCATTTAAACATCGTACGAAAACTTAGAATATCTTACGACTCTGTATGTCACATTAGCACCTTGAAAAGCATGTTGGTAAAAAGTACGAAACCTCACAAATCCTAACAACACATTATAATACCGTACGTAAAATAAAAATACTCCATAATAAACCTAATGAATTCATCCGTGTCCATTGAACATCCTACGACAACTTAAAACATCTTACGGCTCTGTATGCACATTAGCACCTTGAAAAGCACGTTAGTAAAATATAGGACACCTTACAACTCCTAACAACATCGAACAAAACCTTAAAACTCCATAATAAACCTAATGAATTTGTCAAAGTCCTCTGAACATCGTACGACAACTCAGGACATGTTACGACTCAGTATGCGACATTAGCAACATGAAAAGCACGTTAGAATAATTAAGGAAGCATTACAACTCCTAAGAACATCTTACATCACAGTAAGAAACTTTAAAACTCCATAATACACCTAATGAATTCGTCCGAGTCCTTTGAACGTCATACGCCAACTTAAGACATCTTACGACTCTTTATGCCATGTTAGCACTTTGAAAAGCATGTTAGTATAATGTTGGAATCTTTAAAACTCCTAACAACACCGTACGAAATTATAAAACTCCAAAAAAAACCTAATGAATTCCTCCGACTAATTTAAACATCGTACGAAAAGTTAGAATATCTTACGAATCTGTATGTCACATTAGCACCTTGAAAATCATGTTGGTAAAAAGTACGAAACCTCACAAATCCTAACAACACATTATAATACCGTACGTAAAATAAAACTACTCCATAATAAACCTAATGAATTCATCCGAGTCCATTGAACATCGTACGACAACTTAAAACATCTTACGGCTATGTATGCACATTAGCACCTTGAAAAGCACGTTAGTGTAATATAGGACACCTTACAACTCCTAACAACACCGAACAAAAGCTTAAAACTCCGTAATAAACCTAATGAATTTGTCGAAGTCCTCTGAACATCGTACGACAACTCAGGACATGTTACGACTCAGTATGCGACATTAGCAACATGAAAAGCACGTTAGAATAATTAAGGAAGCATTACAACTCCTAAGAACATCTTACATCACCGTAAGAAACTTTAAAACTCCATAATACACCTAATGAATTCGTCCGAGTCCTTTGAACGTCATACGCCAATTTAAGACATCTTACGACTCTTTATGCCATATTAGCACTTTGAAAAACATGTTAGTATAATGTTGGAATCAATAAAACTCCTAACAACACCGTACGAAATTATAAAACTCCAAAAAAACCTAATGAATTCCTCCGAGTCATTTAAACATCGTACGAAAACTTAGAATATCTTACGACTCTGTATGTCACATTAGCACCTTGAAAAGCATGTTGGTAAAAAGTACGAAACCTCACAAATCCTAACAACACATTATAATACCGTACGTAAAATAAAAATACTCCATAATAAACCTAATGAATTCATCCGTGTCCATTGAACATCCTACGACAACTTAAAACATCTTACGGCTCTGTATGCACATTAGCACCTTGAAAAGCACGTTAGTATAATATAGGACACCTTACAACTCCTAACAACACCGAACAAAACCTTAAAACTCCATAATAAACCTAATGAATTTGTTTAAGTCCTCTGAACATCGTACGACAACTCAGGACATGTTACGATTCAGTAAGCGACATTAGCAACATGAAAAGCATGTTAGAATAATTAAGGAAGCATTACAACTCCTAAGAACATCTTACATCACCGTACGAAACTTTAAAACTCCATAATACACCTAAAGAATTCGTCCGAGTCCTTTGAACGTCATACGCCAACTTAAGACATCTTACGACTCTTTATGCCATATTAGCACTTTGAAAAGCATGTTAGTATAATGTTGGAATCTTTAAAACTCCTAACAACACCGTACGAAATTATAAAACTCCAGAAAAAACCTAATGAATTTCTCCGAGTCATTTAAACATCGTACGAAAACATAGAATATCTTACGACTCTGTATGTCACATTAGCACCTTGAAAAGCATGTTGGTAAAAAGTTCGAAACCTCACAAATCCTAACAACACATTATAATACCGTACGTAAAATAAAAATACTCCATAATAAACCTAATGAATTCATCCGAGTCCATTAAACATCGTACGACAACTTAAAACATCTTACGGCTCTGTATGCACATTAGCACCTTGAAAAGCACGTTAGTATAATATAGGACACCTTACAACTCCTAACAACACCGAACAAAACCTTAAAACTCCATAATAAACCTAATGAATTTGTCAAAGTCCTTTGAACATCGTACGACAACTCAGGACATGTTACGACTCAGTATGCGACATTAGCAACATGAAAAGCACGTTAGAGTAATTAAGGAAGCATTATAACTCCTAAGAACATCTTACATCACGGCACGAAACTTTAAAACTCCATAATACACCTAATGAATTCGTCCGAGTCCTTTGAACGTCATACGCCAACTTAAGACATCTTACGACTCTTTATGCCATATTAGCACTTTGAAAAGCATGTTAGTATAATGTTGGAATCTTTAAAACTCCTAACAACACCGTACGAAATTATAAAACTCCAGAAAAAACCTAATGAATTTCTCCGAGTCATTTAAACATCGTACGAAAACATAGAATATCTTACGACTCTGTATGTCACATTAGCACCTTGAAAAGCATGTTGGTAAAAAGTTCGAAACCTCACAAATCCTAACAACACATTATAATACCGTACGTAAAATAAAAATACTCCATAATAAACCTAATGAATTCATCCGAGTCCATTGAACATCGTACGTCAACTTAAAACATCTTACGGCTCTGTATGCACATTAGCACCTTGAAAAGCACGTTAGTATAATATAGGACACCTTACCACTCCTAACAACACCGAACAAAACCTTAAAACTCCATAATAAACCTAATGAATTTGTCAAAGTCCTTTGAACATCGTACGACAACTCAGGACATGTTACGACTCAGTATGCGACTTTAGCAACATGAAAAGCACGTTAGAATAATTAAGGAAGCATTACAACTCCTAAGAACATCTTACATCACCGTACGAAACTTTAAAACTCCATAATACACCTAATGAATTCGTCCGAGTCCTTTGAACGTCATACGCCAACTTAAGACATCTTAAGACTCTTTATGCCATATTAGCACTTTGAAAAGCATGTTAGTATAATGTTGGAATCTTTAAAACTCCTAACAACACCGTACGGAATTATAAAACTCCAAAAAAAACCTAATGAATTCCTTCGAATCATTTAAACATCGTACGGAAACTTAGAATATCGTACGACTCTGTATGTCACATTTGCACCTTGAAAAGCATGTTGGTAAAAAGTACGAAACCTCACAAATCCTAACAACACATTATAATACCGTATGTAAAATAAAAATACTCCATAATAAACCTAATGAATTCATCCGAGTCCATTGAACATCGTACGAAAACTTAAAACATCTTACGGCTCTGTATGCACATTAGCACCTTGAAAAGCACGTTAGTATAATATAGGACACCTACAACTCCTAACAACACCGAACAAAACCTTAAAACTCCATAATAAACCTAATGAATTTGTCAAAGTCCTTTGAACATCGTACGACAACTCAGGACATGTTACGACTCAGTATGCGACATTAGCAACATGAAAAGCACGTTAGAATAATTAAGGAAGCATTACAACTCCTAAGAACATCTTACATCACAGTAAGAAACTTTAAAACTCCATAATACACCTAATGAATTCGTCCGAGTCCTTTGAACGTCATACGCCAACTTAAGACATCTTATGACTCTTTATGCCATATCAGCACTTTGAAAAGCATGTTAGTATAATGTTGGAATCTTTAAAACTCATAACAACACCGTACGAAATTATAAAACTCCAAAAAAAACCTAATGAATTCCTCCGAGTCATTTAAACATCGTACAAAAACTTACAATATCTTACGACTCTGTATGTCACATTAGCAGCTTGAAAAGCATGTTGGTAAAAAGTACGAAACCTCACAAATCCTAACAACACATTATAATACCGTACGTAAAATAAAAATACTCCATAATAAACCTAATGAATTCATCCGAGTCCATTGAACATCGTACGACAACTTAAAACATCTTACGGATCTGTATGCACATTAGCACCTTGAAAAGCACGTTAGTATAATATAGGACACCTTACCACTCCTAACAACACCGAACAAAACCTTAAAACTCCATAATAAACCTAATGAATTTGTCAAAGTCCTTTGAACATCGTACGACAACTCAGGACATGTTACGACTCAGTATGCGACTTTAGCAACATGAAAAGCACGTTAGAATAATTAAGGAAGCATTACAACTCCTAAGAACATCTTACATCACCGTACGAAACTTTAAAACTCCATAATACACCTAATGAATTCGTCCGAGTCCTTTGAACGTCATACGCCAACTTAAGACATCTTAAGACTCTTTATGCCATATTAGCACTTTGAAAAGCATGTTAGTATAATGTTGGAATCTTTAAAACTCCTAACAACACCGTACGGAATTATAAAACTCCAAAAAAAACCTAATGAATTCCTTCGAATCATTTAAACATCGTACGGAAACTTAGAATATCGTACGACTCTGTATGTCACATTTGCACCTTGAAAAGCATGTTGGTAAAAAGTACGAAACCTCACAAATCCTAACAACACATTATAATACCGTACGTAAAATAAAAATACTCCATAATAAACCTAATGAATTCATCCGAGTCCATTGAACATCGTACGAAAACTTAAAACATCTTACGGCTCTGTATGCACATTAGCACCTTGAAAAGCACGTTAGTATAATATAGGACACCTACAACTCCTAACAACACCGAACAAAACCTTAAAACTCCATAATAAACCTAATGAATTTGTCAAAGTCCTTTGAACATCGTACGACAACTCAGGACATGTTACGACTCAGTATGCGACATTAGCAACATGAAAAGCACGTTAGAATAATTAAGGAAGCATTACAACTCCTAAGAACATCTTACATCACAGTAAGAAACTTTAAAACTCCATAATACACCTAATGAATTCGTCCGAGTCCTTTGAACGTCATACGCCAACTTAAGACATCTTATGACTCTTTATGCCATATCAGCACTTTGAAAAGCATGTTAGTATAAAGTTGGAATCTTTAAAACTCCTAACAACACCGTACGAAATTATAAAACTCCAAAAAAAACCTAATGAATTCCTCCGAGTCATTTAAACATCGTACAAAAACTTACAATATCTTACGACTCTGTATGTCACATTAGCACCTTGAAAAGCATGTTGGTAAAAAGTACGAAACCTCACAAATCCTAACAACACATTATAATACCGTACGTAAAATAAAAATACTCCATAATAAACCTAATGAATTCATCCGAGTCCATTGAACATCGTACGACAACTTAAAACATCTTACGGCTCTGTATGCACATTAGCACCTTGAAAAGCACGTTAGTATAATATAGGACACCTTACCACTCCTAACAACACCGAACAAAACCTTAAAACTCCATAATAAACCTAATGAATTTGTCAAAGTCCTTTGAACATCGTACGACAACTCAGGACATGTTACGACTCAGTATGCGACTTTAGCAACATGAAAAGCACGTTAGAATAATTAAGGAAGCATTACAACTCCTAAGAACATCTTACATCACCGTACGAAACTTTAAAACTCCATAATACACCTAATGAATTCGTCCAAGTCCTTTGAACGTCATATGCCAACTTAAGACATCTTAAGACTCTTTATGCCATATTAGCACTTTGAAAAGCATGTTAGTATAATGTTGGAATCTTTAAAACTCCTAACAACACCGTACGGAATTATAAAACTCCAAAAAAAACCTAATGAATTCCTTCGAATCATTTAAACATCGTACGGAAACTTAGAATATCGTACGACTCTGTATGTCACATTTGCACCTTGAAAAGCATGTTGGTAAAAAGTACGAAACCTCACAAATCCTAACAACACATTATAATACCGTACGTAAAATAAAAATACTCCATAATAAACCTAATGAATTCATCCGAGTCCATTGAACATCGTACGAAAACTTAAAACATCTTACGGCTCTGTATGCACATTAGCACCTTGAAAAGCACGTTAGTATAATATAGGACACCTACAACTCCTAACAACACCGAACAAAACCTTAAAACTCCATAATAAACCTAATGAATTTGTCAAAGGCCTCTGAACATCGTACGACAACTCAGGACATGTTACGACTCAGTATGCGACATTAGCAACATGAAAAGCACGTTAGAATAATTAAGGAAGCATTACAACTCCTAAGAACATCTTACATCACAGTAAGAAACTTTAAAACTCCATAATACACCTAATGAATTCGTCCGAGTCCTTTGAACGTCATACGCCAACTTAAGACATCTTATGACTCTTTATGCCATATCAGCACTTTGAAAAGCATGTTAGTATAATGTTGGAATCTTTAAAACTCCTAACAACACCGTACGAAATTATAAAACTCCAAAAAAAACCTAATGAATTCCTCCGAGTCATTTAAACATCGTACAAAAACTTACAATATCTTACGACTCTGTATGTCACATTAGCACCTTGAAAAGCATGTTGGTAAAAAGTACGAAACCTCACAAATCCTAACAACACATTATAATACCGTACGTAAAATAAAAATACTCCATAATAAACCTAATGAATTCATCCGAGTCCATTGAACATCCTACGACAACTTAAAACATCTTACGGCTCTGTATGCACATTAGCACCTTGAAAAGCACGTTACTATAATATAGGACACCTTACAACTCCTAACAACACCGAACAAAACCTTAAAACTCCATAATAAACCTAATGAATTTGTCAAAGTCCTCTGAACATCGTACGACAACTCAGGACATGTTACGACTCAGTATGCGACATTAGCAACATGAAAAGCACGTTAGAATAATTAAGGAAGCATTACAACTCCTAAGAACATCTTACATCACCGTAAGAAACTTTAAAACTCCATAATACACCTAATGAATTCGTCCGAGTCCTTTGAACGTCATACGCCAACTTAAGACATCTTACGACTCTTTATGCCATATTAGCACTTTGAAAAGCATGTTAGTATAATGTTGGAATCTTTAAAACTCCTAACAACACCGTACGAAATTATAAAACTCCGAAAAAACCTAATGAATTCCTCCGACTAATTTAAACATCGTACGAAAAGTTAGAATATCTTATGAATCTGTATGTCACATTAGCACCTTGAAAATCATGTTGGTAAAAAGTACGAAACCTCACAAATCCTAACAACACATTATAATACCGTACGTAAAATAAAAATACTCCATAATAAACCTAATGAATTCATCCGAGTCCATTGAACATCGTACGACAACTTAAAACATCTTACGGCTCTGTATGCACATTAGCACCTTGAAAAGCACGTTAGTATAATATAGGACACCTTACAACTCCTAACAACACCGAACAAAACCTTAAAACTCCATAATAAACCTAATTAATTTGTCAAAGTCCTTTGAACATCGTACGACAACTCAGGACATGTTACGACTCAGTATGCGACATTAGCAACATGAAAAGCACGTTAGAATAATTAAGGAAGCATTACAACTCCTAAGAACATCTTACATCACCGTAAGAAACTTTAAAACTCCATAATACACCTAATGAATTCGTCCGAGTCCTTTGAACGTCATACGCCAACTTAAGACATCTTACGACTCTTTATGCCATGTTAGCACTTTGAAAAGCATGTTAGTATAATGTTGGAATCTTTAAAACTCCTAACAACAGCGTACGAAATTATAAAACTCCAAAAAAACCTAATGAATTCCTCCGAGTCATTTAAACATCGTACGAAAACTTAGAATATCTTACGACTCTGTATGTCACATTAGCACCTTGAAAAGCATGTTGGTAAAAAGTACGAAACCTCACCAATCCTAACAACACATTATAATACCGTACGTAAAATATAACTACTCCATAATAAACCTAATGAATTCATCCGAGTCCATTGAACATCCTACGACAACTTAAAACATCTTACGGCTCTGTATGCACATTAGCACCTTGAAAAGCACGTTAGTAAAATATAGGACACCTTACAACTCCTAACAACACCGAACAAAACCTTAAAACTCCATAATAAACCTAATGAATTTGTCAAAGTCCTCTGAACATCGTACGACAACTCAGGACATGTTACGACTCAGTATGCGACATTAGCAACATGAAAAGCACGTTAGAATAATTAAGGAAGCATTACAACTCCTAAGAACATCTTACATCACCGTAAGAAACTTTAAAACTCCATAATACACCTAATGAATTCGTCTGAGTCCTTTGAACGTCATACGCCCATTTAAGACATCTTACGACTCTTTATGCCATGTTAGCACTTTGAAAAGCATGTTAGTATAATGTTGGAATCTTTAAAACTCCTAACAACACCGTACGAAATTATAAAACTCCAAAAAAAACCTAATGAATTCCTCCGACTAATTTAAACATCGTACGAAAAGTTAGAATATCTTACGAATCTGTATGTCACATTAGCACCTTGAAAATCATGTTGGTAAAAAGTACGAAACCTCACAAATCCTAACAACACATTATAATACCGTACGTAAAATAAAACTACTCCATAATAAACCTAATGAATTCATCCGAGTCCATTGAACATCGTACGACAACTTAAAACATCTTACGGCTCTGTATGCACATTAGCACCTTGAAAAGCACGTTAGTATAATATAGGACACCTTACAACTCCTAACAACACCGAACAAAAGCTTAAAACTCCGTAATAAACCTAATGAATTTGTCGAAGTCCTCTGAACATCGTACGACAACTCAGGACATGTTACGACTCAGTATGCGACATTAGCAACATGAAAAGCACGTTAGAATAATTAAGGAAGCATTACAACTCCTAAGAACATCTTACATCACCGTAAGAAACTTTAAAACTCCATAATACACCTAATGAATTCGTCCGAGTCCTTTGAACGTCATACGCCAATTTAAGACATCTTACGACTCTTTATGCCATATTACCCCTTTGAAAAACATGTTAGTATAATGTTGGAATCAATAAAACTCCTAACAACACCGTACGAAATTATAAAACTCCAAAAAAACCTAATGAATTCCTCCGAGTCATTTAAACATCGTACGAAAACTTAGAATATCTTACGACTCTGTATGTCACATTAGCACCTTGAAAAGCATGTTGGTAAAAAGTACGAAACCTCACAAATCCTAACAACACATTATAATACAGTACGTAAAATAAAAATACTCCATAATAAACCTAATGAATTCATCCGTGTCCATTGAACATCCTATGACAACTTAAAACATGTTACGGCTCTGTATGCACATTAGCACCTTGAAAAGCACGTTAGTATAATATAGGACACCTTACAACTCCTAACAACACCGAACAAAACCTTAAAACTCCATAATAAACCTAATGAATTTGTTTAAGTCCTCTGAACATCGTACGACAACTCAGGACATGTTACGATTCAGTAAGCGACATTAGCAACATGAAAAGCATGTTAGAATAATTAAGGAAGCATTACAACTCCTAAGAACATCTTACATCACCGTACGAAACTTTAAATCTCCGTAATACACCTAATGAATTCGTCCGAGTCCTTTGAACGTCATACGCCAACTTAAGACATCTTACGACTCTTTATGCCATATTAGCACTTTGAAAAGCATGTTAGTATAATGTTGGAATCTTTAAAACTCCTAAAAACACCGTACGAAATTATAAAACTCCAAAAAAAAACCTAATGAATTCCTCCGAGTCATTTAAACATCGTACGAAAACTTAGAATATCTTACGACTCTGTATGTCACATTTGCACCTTGAAAAGCATGTTGGTAAAAAGTACGAAACCTCACAAATCCTAACAACACATTATAATACCGTACGTAAAATAAAAATACTCCATAATAAACCTAATGAATTCATCTGAGTCCATTGAACATCGTACGACAACTTAAAACATCTTACGGCTCTGTATGCACATTAGCACCTTGAAAAGCACGTTAGTATAATATAGGACACCTTACAACTCCTAACAACATCGAACAAAACCATAAAACTCCATAATAAACCTAATGAATTTGTTAAAGTCCTTTGAACATCGTACGACAACTCAGGACATGTTACGACTCAGTATGCGACATTATCAACATGAAAAGCACGTTAGAGTAATTAAGGAAGCATTACAACTCCTAAGAACATCTTACATCACCGTACGAAACTTTAAAACTCCATAATACACCTAATGAATTCTTCTGAGTCCTTTGAACGTCATTAGCCAACTTAAGACATCTTACGACTCTTTATGCCATATTAGCACTTTGAAAAGGATGTTAGTATAATGTTGGAATCTTTAAAACTCCTAACAACACTGTACGAAATTATAAAACTCCAAAAAAAACCTATTGAATTCCTCCGAGTCATTTAAACATCATATGAAAACTTAGAATATCTTACGACTCTGTATGTCACATTAGCACCTTGAAAAGCATGTTGGTAAAAAGTACGAAACCTCACAAATCCTAACTAACACATTATAATACCGTACGTAAAATAAAAATACTCCATAATAAACCTAATGAATTCATCCGAGTCCTTTGAACATCGTACGACAACTTAGAACATCTTACGGCTCTGTAAGCACATTAGCACTTTGAAAAGCACGTTAGTATAATATAGGACCCCTTACAACTCCTAACAACACCGAACAAAACCTTAAAACTCCATAATAAACCTAATAAATTTGTCAAAGTCCTTTGAACATCGTACGACAACTCAGGACATGTTACGACTCAGTATGCGACATTAGCAACATGAAAAGCACGTTAGAGTAATTAAGGAAGCATTATAACTCCTAAGAACATCTTACATCACCGCACGAAACTTTAAAACTCCATAATACACCTAATGAATTCTTCCGAGTCCTTTGAACGTCATAAGCCAACTTAAGACATCTTACGACTCTTTATGTCATATTAGCACTTTGAAAAGGATGTTAGTATAATGTTGGAATCTTTAAAACTCCTAACAATACCGTACGGAATTATAAAACTCCAAAAAAACCTAATGAATTCATCCGAGTCATTTAAACATCGTACGAAAACTTAGAATATCTTACGACTCTGTATGTCACATTAGCACCTTGAAAACCATGTTGGTAAAAAGTACGAAACCTCACAAATCTTAACAACACATTATAATACCGTACGTAAAATAAAAACACTCCATAATAAACCTAATGAATTCATCCGAGTCCATTGAACATCGTATGACAACTTAAAACATCTTACGGCTCTGTATGCACATTAGCACCTTGAAAAGCACGTTAGTATAATATAGGACACCTTACAACTCCTAACAACACCGAACAAAACCTTAAAACTCCATAATAAACCTAATGAATTTGTCAAAGTCCTTTGAACATCGTACGACAACTCAGGACATGTTACGACTCAGTATGCGACATTAGCAACATGAAAAGCACGTTAGAATAATTAAGGAAGCATTACAACTCCTAAGAACATCTTACATCACCGTACGAAACTTTAAAACTCCATAATACACCTAATGAATTCGTCTGAGTCCTTTGAACGTCATACGCCAACTTAAGACATCTTACGACTCTTTATGCCATATTAGCACTTTGAAAAGCATGTTAGTATAATGTAGAAATCTTTAAAACTCCTTACAACACCGTACGAAATTATAAAACTCCGAAAAAACCTAATGAATTCCTCCGAGTCATTTAAACATCGTACGAAAACTTAGAATATCTTACGACTCTGTATGTCACATTAGCACCTTGAAAAGCATGTTGGTAAAAAGTACGAAACCTCACAAATCCTAACAACACATTATAATACCGTACGTAAAATAAAAATACTCCATAATAAACCTAATGAATTCATCCGTGTCCATTGAACATCCTACGACAACTTAAAACATCTTACGGCTCTGTATGCACATTAGCACCTTGAAAAGCACGTTACTATAATGTAGGACACCTTACAACTCCTAACAACACCGAACAAAACCTTAAAACTCCATAATAAACCTAATGAATTTGTCAAAGTCCTTTGAACATCGTACGACAACTCAGGACATGTTACGACTCAGTATGCGACATTAGCAACATGAAAAGCACGTTAGAATAATTAAGGAAGCATTACAACTCATAAGAACATCTTACATCACCGTACGAAACTTTAAAACTCCATAATACACCTAATGAATTCGTCCGAGTCCTTTGAACGTCATACACCAACTTAAGACATCTTACGACTCTTTATGCCATGTTAGCACTTTGAAAAGCATGTTAGTATAATGTTGGAATCTTTAAAACTCCTAACAACAGCGTACGAAATTATAAAACTCCAAAAAAAACCTAATGAATTCCTCCGACTAATTTAAACATCGTACGAAAACTTAGAATATCTTACGAATCTGTATGTCACATTAGCACCTTGAAAATCATGTTGGTAAAAAGTACGAAACCTCACAAATCCTAACAACACATTATAATACCGTACATAAAATAAAACTACTCCATAATAAACCTAATGAATTCATCCGAGTCCATTGAACATCGTACGACAACTTAAAACATCTTACGGCTCTGTATGCAAATTAGCACCTTGAAAAGCACGTTAGTAAAATATAGGACACCTTACAACTCCTAACAACACCGAACAAAACCTTAAAACTCCATAATAAACCTAATGAATTTGTCAAAGTCCTCTGAACATCGTACGACAACTAAGGACATGTTACGACTCAGTATGCGACATTAGCAACATGAAAAGCACGTTAGAATAATTAAGGAAGCATTACAACTCCTAAGAACATCTTACATCACCGTAAGAAACTTTAAAACTCCATAATACACCTAATGAATTCGTCTGAGTCCTTTGAACGTCATACGCCAATTTAAGACATCTTACGACTCTTTATGCCATATTAGCACTTTGAAAAACATGTTAGTATAATGTTGGAATCAATAAAACTCCTAACAACACCGTACGAAATTATAAAATTCCAAAAAACCTAATGAATTACTCCGAGTCATTTAAACATCGTACGAAAACTTAGAATATCTTACGACTCTGTATGTCACATTAGCACCTTGAAAAGCATGTTCGTAAAAAGTACGAAACCTCACAAATCCTAACAACACATTATAATACCGTACGTAAAATAAAAATACTCCATAATAAACCTAATGAATTCATCCGTGTCCATTGAACATCCTACGACAACTTAAAATATCTTCTGGCTCTGTATGCACATTAGCACCTTGTAAAGCACGTTAGTATAATATAGGACACCTTACAACTCCTAACAACACCGAACAAAACCTTAAAACTCCATAATAAACCTAATGAATTTGTCAAAGTCCTCTGAACATCGTACGACAACTCAGGACATGTTACGACTCAGTATGCGACATTAGCAACATGAAAAGCACGTTAGAATAATTAAGGAAGCATTACAACTCCTAAGAACATCTTACATCACCGTAAGAAACTTTAAAACTCCATAATACACCTAATGAATTCGTCCGAGTCCTTTGAACGTCATACGCCAATTTAAGACATCTTACGACTCTTTATGCCATATTACCCCTTTGAAAAACATGTTAGTATAATGTTGGAATCAATAAAACTCCTAACAACACCGTACGAAATTATAAAACTCCAAAAAAACCTAATGAATTCCTCCGAGTCATTTAAACATCGTACGAAAACTTAGAATATCTTACGACTCTGTATGTCACATTAGCACCTTGAAAAGCATGTTGGTAAAAAGTACGAAACCTCACAAATCCTAACAACACATTATAATACAGTACGTAAAATAAAAATACTCCATAATAAACCTAATGAATTCATCCGTGTCCATTGAACATCCTATGACAACTTAAAACATGTTACGGCTCTGTATGCACATTAGCACCTTGAAAAGCACGTTAGTATAATTTAGGACACCTTACAACTCCTAACAACACCGAACAAAACCTTAAAACTCCATAATAAACCTAATGAATTTGTTTAAGTCCTCTGAACATCGTACGACAACTCAGGACATGTTACGATTCAGTAAGCGACATTAGCAACATGAAAAGCACGTTAGAATAATTAAGGAAGCATTACAACTCCTAAGAACATCTTACATCACCGTACGAAACTTTAAATCTCCGTAATACACCTAATGAATTCGTCCGAGTCCTTTGAACGTCATACGCCAACTTAAGACATCTTACGACTCTTTATGCCATATTAGCACTTTGAAAAGCATGTTAGTATAATGTTGGAATCTTTAAAACTCCTAAAAACACCGTACGAAATTATAAAACTCCAAAAAAAAACCTAATGAATTCCTCCGAGTCATTTAAACATCGTACGAAAACTTAGAATATCTTACGACTCTGTATGTCACATTTGCACCTTGAAAAGCATGTTGGTAAAAAGTACGAAACCTCACAAATCCTAACATCACATTATAATACCGTACGTAAAATAAAAATACTCCATAATAAACCTAATGAATTCATCCGAGTCCATTGAACATCGTACGACAACTTAAAACATCTTACGGCTCTGTATGCACATTAGCACCTTGAAAAGCACGTTAGTATAATATAGGACACCTTACAACTCCTAACAACATCGAACAAAACCATAAAACTCCATAATAAACCTAATGAATTTGTTAAAGTCCTTTGAACATCGTACGACAACTCAGGACATGTTACGACTCAGTATGCGACATTAGCAACATGAAAAGCACGTTAGAGTAATTAAGGAAGCATTACAACTCCTAAGAACATCTTACATCACCGTACGAAACTTTAAAACTCCATAATACACCTAATGAATTCTTCTGAGTCCTTTGAACGTCATTAGCCAACTTAAGACATCTTACGACTCTTTATGCCATATTAGCACTTTGAAAAGGATGTTAGTATAATGTTGGAATCTTTAAAACTCCTAACAACACTGTACGAAATTATAAAACTCCAAAAAAAACCTATTGAATTCCTCCGAGTCATTTAAACATCATATGAAAACTTAGAATATCTTACGACTCTGTATGTCACATTAGCACCTTGAAAAGCATGTTGGTAAAAAGTACGAAACCTCACAAATCCTAACTAACACATTATAATACCGTACGTAAAATAAAAATACTCCATAATAAACCTAATGAATTCATCCGAGTCCTTTGAACATCGTACGACAACTTAGAACATCTTACGGCTCTGTAAGCACATTAGCACTTTGAAAAGCACGTTAGTATAATATAGGACCCCTTACAACTCCTAACAACACCGAACAAAACCTTAAAACTCCATAATAAACCTAATAAATTTGTCAAAGTCCTTTGAACATCGTACGACAACTCAGGACATGTTACGACTCAGTATGCGACATTAGCAACATGAAAAGCACGTTAGAGTAATTAAGGAAGCATTATAACTCCTAAGAACATCTTACATCACCGCACGAAACTTTAAAACTCCATAATACACCTAATGAATTCTTCCGAGTCCTTTGAACGTCATAAGCCAACTTAAGACATCTTACGACTCTTTATGTCATATTAGCACTTTGAAAAGGATGTTAGTATAATGTTGGAATCTTTAAAACTCCTAACAACACCGTACGGAATTATAAAACTCCAAAAAAACCTAATGAATTCATCCGAGTCATTTAAACATCGTAGGAAAACTTAGAATATCTTACGACTCTGTATGTCACATTAGCACCTTGAAAACCATGTTGGTAAAAAGTACGAAACCTCACAAATCCTAACAACACATTATAATACCGTACGTAAAATAAAAACACTCCATAATAAACCTAATGAATTCATCCGAGTCCATTGAACATCGTATGACAACTTAAAACATCTTACGGCTCTGTATGCACATTAGCACCTTGAAAAGCACGTTAGTATAATATAGGACACCTTACAACTCCTAACAACACCGAACAAAACCTTAAAACTCCATAATAAACCTAATGAATTTGTCAAAGTCCTTTGAACATCGTACGACAACTCAGGACATGTTACGACTCAGTATGCGACATTAGCAACATGAAAAGCACGTTAGAATAATTAAGGAAGCATTACAACTCCTAAGAACATCTTACATCACCGTACGAAACTTTAAAACTCCATAATACACCTAATGAATTCGTCTGAGTCCTTTGAACGTCATACGCCAACTTAAGACATCTTAAGACTCTTTATGCCATATTAGCACTTTGAAAAGCATGTTAGTATAATGTTGAAATCTTTAAAACTCCTTACAACACCGTACGAAATTATAAAACTCCGAAAAAACCTAATGAATTCCTCTGAGTCATTTAAACATCGTACGAAAACTTAGAATATCTTACGACTCTGTATGTCACATTAGCACCTTGAAAAGCATGTTGGTAAAAAGTACGAAACCTCACAAATCCTAACAACACATTATAATACCGTACGTAAAATAAAAATACTCCATAATAAACCTAATGAATTCATTCGAGTCCATTGAACATCGTACGACAAGTTAAAACATCTTACGGCTCTGTATGCACATTAGCACCTTAAAAAGCACGTTAGTATAATATAGGACACCTTACAACTCCTAACAACACCGAACAAAACCTTAAAACTCCATAATAAACCTAATGAATTTGTCAAAGTCCTTTGAACATCGTACGACAACTCAGGACATGTTACGACTCAGTATGCGACATTAGCAACATGAAAAGCACGTTAGAGTAATTAAGGAAGCATTACAACTCCTAAGAACATCTTACATCACCGTACGAAACTTTAAAACTCCATAATACACCTAATGAATTCGTCCGAGTCCTTTGAACGTCATACTCCAACTTAAGACATCTTACGACTCTTTATGCCATATTAGCACTTTGAAAAGCATGTTAGTATAATGTTGGAATCTTTAAAACTCCTAACAACACCGTACGAAATTATAAAACTCCGAAAAAACCTAATGAATTCCTCCGAGTCATTTAAACATCGTACGAAAACCTAGAATATCTTACGGCTCTGTATGTCACCTTAGCACCTTGAAAAGCATGTTGGTAAAAAGTACGAAACCTCACAAATCCTAACAACACATTATAATACCGTACGTAAAATAAAAATACTCCATAATAAACCTAATGAATTCATCCGAGTCCATTGAACATCGTACGACAACTTAAAACATCTTACGGCTCTGTATGCACATTAGCACCTTAAAAAGCACGTTAGTATAATATAGGACACCTTACAACTCCTAACAACACCGAACAAAACCTTAAAACTCCATAATAAACCTAATGAATTTGTCAAAGTCCTTTGAACATCGTACGACAACTCAGGACATGTTACGACTCAGTATGCGACATTAGCAACATGAAAAGCACGTTAGAGTAATTAAGGAAGCATTACAACTCCTAAGAACATCTTACATCACCGTACGAAACTTTAAAACTCCATAATACACCTAATGAATTCGTCCGAGTCCTTTGAACGTCATACTCCAACTTAAGACATCTTACGACTCTTTATGCCATATTAGCACTTTGAAAAGCATGTTAGTATAATGTTGGAATCTTTAAAACTCCTAACAACACCGTACGAAATTATAAAACTCCAAAAAAACCTGATTAATTCCTCCGAGTCATTTAAACATCGTACGAAAACTTAGAATATCTTGCGACTCTGTATGTCACATTAGCACCTTGAAAAGCATGTTGGTAAAAAGTACGAAACCTCACAAATCCTAACAACACATTATAATACCGTACGTAAAATAAAAATACTCCATAATAAACCTAATGAATTCATCCGAGTCCATTGAACATCGTACGACAACTTAAAACATCTAACGGCTCTGTATGCACATTAGCACCTTGAAAAGCACGTTAGTATAATATAGGACACCTTACAACTCCTAACAACACCGAACAAAACCTTAAAACTCCATAATAAACCTAATGAATTTGTCAAAGTCCTTTGAACATCGTACGACAACTCAGGACATGTTACGACTCATTATGCGACATTAGCAACATGAAAATCACGCTAGAATAATTAAGGAAGCATTACAACTCCTAAGAACATCTTACATCACCGTACGAAACTTTAAAACTCCATAATACACCTAATGAATTCGTCCGAGTCCTTTGAACGTCATACGCCAACTTAAGACATCTTACGACTCTTTATGCCATATTAGCACTTTGAAAAGCATGTTAGTATAATGTTGGAATGTTTAAAACTCCTAACAACACCGTACGAAATTATAAAACTCCAAAAAAAACCTAATGAATTTCTCCGAGTCATTTAAACATCGTACGAAAACTTAGAATATCTTACGACTCTGTATGTCACATTAGCACCTTGAAAAGAATGTTGGTAAAAAGTACGAAACCTCACAAATCCTAACAACACATTATAATACCGTACGTAAAATAAAAATACTCCATAATAAACCTAATGAATTCATCCGAGTCCATTGAACATCGTACGACAACTTAAAACATCTTACGGCTCTGTATGCATATTAGCACCTTGAAAAGCACGTTAGTATAATATAGGACACCTTACAACTCCTAACAACACCGAACAAAACCTTAAAACTCCATAATAAACCTAATGAATTTGTCAAAGTCCTTTGAACATCGTACGACAACTCAGGACATGTTACGACTCAGTATGCGACATTAGCAACATGAAAAGCACGTTAGAGTAATTAAGGAAGCATTACAACTCCTAAGAACATCTTACATCACCGTACGAAACTTTAAAACTCCATAATACACCTAATGAATTCGTCCGAGTCCTTTGAACGTCATACTCCAACTTAAGACATCTTACGACTCTTTATGCCATATTAGCACTTTGAAAAGCATGTTAGTATAATGTTGGAATCTTTAAAACTCCTAACAACACCGTACGAAATTATAAAACTCCAAAAAAACCTGATTAATTCCTCCGAGTCATTTAAACATCGTACGAAAACTTAGAATATCTTGCGACTCTGTATGTCACATTAGCACCTTGAAAAGCATGTTGGTAAAAAGTACGAAACCTCACAAATCCTAACAACACATTATAATACCGTACGTAAAATAAAAATACTCCATAATAAACCTAATGAATTCATCCGAGTCCATTGAACATCGTACGACAACTTAAAACATCTAACGGCTCTGTATGCACATTAGCACCTTGAAAAGCACGTTAGTATAATATAGGACACCTTACAACTCCTAACAACACCGAACAAAACCTTAAAACTCCATAATAAACCTAATGAATTTGTCAAAGTCCTTTGAACATCGTACGACAACTCAGGACATGTTACGACTCATTATGCGACATTAGCAACATGAAAATCACGCTAGAATAATTAAGGAAGCATTACAACTCCTAAGAACATCTTACATCACCGTACGAAACTTTAAAACTCCATAATACACCTAATGAATTCGTCCGAGTCCTTTGAACGTCATACGCCAACTTAAGACATCTTACGACTCTTTATGCCATATTAGCACTTTGAAAAGCATGTTAGTATAATGTTGGAATGTTTAAAACTCCTAACAACACCGTACGAAATTATAAAACTCCAAAAAAAACCTAATGAATTTCTCCGAGTCATTTAAACATCGTACGAAAACTTAGAATATCTTACGACTCTGTATGTCACATTAGCACCTTGAAAAGCATGTTGGTAAAAAGTACGAAACCTCACAAATCCTAACAACACATTATAATACCGTACGTAAAATAAAAATACTCCATAATAAACCTAATGAATTCATCCGAGTCCATTGAACATCGTACGACAACTTAAAACATCTTACGGCTCTGTATGCATATTAGCACCTTGAAAAGCACGTTAGTATAATATAGGACACCTTACAACTCCTAACAACACCGAACAAAACCTTAAAACTCCATAATACACCTAATGAATTTGTCAAAGTCCTTTGAACATCGTACGACAACTCAGGACATGTTACGACTCAGTATGCGACATTAGCAACATGAAAAGCACGTTAGAATAATTAAGGAAGCATTACAACTCCTAAGAACATCTTACATCACCGTACGAAACTTTAAAACTCCATAATACACCTAATGAATTCGTCCGAGTCCTTTGAACGTCATACGCCAACTTAAGACATCTTACGACTCTTTATGCCATATTAGCACTTTGAAAAGCATGTTAGTATAATGTTGGAATGTTTAAAACTCCTAACAACACCGTACGAAATTATAAAACTCCAAAAAAAACCTAATGAATTTCTCCGAGTCATTTAAACATCGTACGAAAACTTAGAATATCTTACGACTCTGTATGTCACATTAGCACCTTGAAAAGCATGTTGGTAAAAAGTACGAAACCTCACAAATCCTAACAACACATTATAATACCGTACGTAAAATAAAAATACTCCATAATAAACCTAATGAATTCATCCGAGTCCATTGAACATCGTACGACAACTTAAAACATCTTACGGCTCTGTATGCATATTAGCACCTTGAAAAGCACGTTAGTATAATATAGGACACCTTACAACTCCTAACAACACCGAACAAAACCTTAAAACTCCATAATAAACCTAATGAATTTGTCAAAGTCCTTTGAACATCGTACGACAACTCAGAACATGTTACGACTCAGTATGCGACATTAGCAACATGAAAAGCACGTTAGAATAATTAAGGAAGCATTACAACTCCTAAGAACATCTTACATCACCGTACGAAACTTTAAAACTCCATAATACACCTAATGAATTCGTCCGAGTCCTTTGAACGTCATACGCCAATTTAAGACATCTTACGACTCTTTATGCCATATTAGCACTTTGAAAAACATGTTAGTATAATGTTGGAATCTTTAAAACTCCTAACAACACCGTACGAAATTATAAAACTCCAAAAAAACCTAATTAATTCCTCCGAGTCATTTAAACATCGTACGAAAAATTAGAATATCTTACGACTCTGTATGTCACATTAGCACCTTGAAAAGCATGTTGGTAAAAAGTACGAAACCTCACAAATCCTAACAACACATTATAATACCGTACGTAAAATAAAAATACTCCATAATAAACCTAATGAATTCATCCGAGTCCATTGAACATCGTACGACAACTTAAAACATCTAACGGCTCTGTATGCACATTAGCACCTTGAAAAGCACGTTAGTATAATATAGGACACCTTACAACTCCTAACAACACCGAACAAAACCTTAAAACTCCATAATAAACCTAATGAATTTGTCAAAGTCCTTTGAACATCGTACGACAACTCAGGACATGTTACGACTCATTATGCGACATTAGCAACATGAAAAGCACGTTAGAAAAATTAAGGAAGCATTACAACTCCTAAGAACATCTTACATCACCATACGAAACTTTAAAACTCCATAATACACCTAATGAATTCGTCCGAGTCCTTTGAACGTCATACGCCAACTTAAGACATCTTACGATTCTTTATGCCATATTAGCACTTTGAAAAGCATGTTAGTATAATGTTGGAATCTTTAAAACTCCTAACAACACCGTACGAAATTATAAAACTCCGAAAAAACCTAATGAATTCCTCCGAGTCATTTAAACATCGTACGAAAACTTAGAATATCTTACGACTCTGTATGTCACATTAGCACCTTGAAAAGCATGTTGGTAAAAAGTACGAAACCTCACAAATCCTAACAACACATTATGATACCGTACGTAAAATAAAAATACTCCATAATAAACCTAATGAATTCATCCGAGTCCATTGAACATCGTACGACAACTTAAAACATCTTACGGCTCTGTATGCATATTAGCACCTTGAAAAGCACGTTAGTATAATATAGGACACCTTACAACTCCTAACAACACCGAACAAAACCTTAAAACTCCATAATAACCTAATGAATTTGTCAAAGTCCTTTGAACATCGTAAGACAACTCAGGACATGTTACGACTCAGTATGCGACATTAGCAACATGAAAAGCACGTTAGAATAATTAAGGAAGCATTACAACTCCTAAGAACATCTTACATCACCGTACGAAACTTTAAAACTCCATAATACACCTAATGAATTCGTCCGAGTCCTTTGAACGTCATACGCCAACTTAAGACATCTTACGACTCTTTATGCCATATTAGCACTTTGAAAAGCATGTTAGTATAATGTTGAAATCATTAAAACTCCTAACAACACCGTACGAAATTATAAAACTCCGAAAAAACCTAATGAATTCCTCCGAGTCATTTAAACATCGTACGAAAACTTAGAATATCTTACGACTCTGTATGTCACATTAGCACCTTGAAAAGCATGTTGGTAAAAAGTACGAAACCTCACAAATCCTAACAACACATTATAATACCGTACGTAAAATAAAAATACTCCATAATAAACCTATAGAATTCATCCGAGTCCATTGAACATCGTACGACAACTTAAAACATCTTACGGCTCTGTATGCACATTAGCACCTTAAAAAGCACGTTAGTATAATATAGGACACCTTAAAACTCCTAACAACACCGAACAAAACCTTAAAACTCCATAATAAACCTAATGAATTTGTCAAAGTCCTTTGAACATCGTACGACAACTCAGGACATGTTACGACTCAGTATGCGACATTAGCAACATGAAAAGCACGTTAGAATAATTAAGGAAGCATTACAACTCCTAAGAACATCTTACATCACCGTACGAAACTTTAAAACTCCATAATACACCTAATGAATTCGTCCGAGTCCTTTGAACGTCATACGCCAACTTAAGACATCTTACGACTCTTTATGCCATATTAGCACTTTGAAAAGCATGTTAGTATAATGTTGGAATCTTTAAAACTCCTAACAACACCGTACGAAATTATAAAACTCCGAAAAAACCTAATGAATTCCTCCGAGTCATTTAAACATCGTACGAAAACTTAGAATATCTTACGACTCTGTATGTCACATTAGCACCTTGAAAAGCATGTTGGTAAAAAGTACGAAACCTCACAAATCCTAACAACACATTATAATACCGTACGTAAAATAAAAATACTCCATAATAAACCTATAGAATTCATCCGAGTCCATTGAACATCGTACGACAACTTAAAACATCTTACGGCTCTGTATGCATATTAGCACCTTGAAAAGCACGTTAGTATATTATAGGACACCTTACAACTCCTAACAACACCGAACAAAACCTTAAAACTCCATAATAAACCTAATGAATTTGTCAAAGTCCTTTGAACATCGTACGACAACTCAGGACATGTTACGACTCAGTATGCGACATTAGCAACATGAAAAGCACGTTAGAATAATTAAGGAAGCATTACAACTCCTAAGAACATCTTACATCACCGTACGAAACATTAAAACTCCATAATACACCTAATGAATTCGTCCGAGTCCTTTGAACGTCATACGCCAACTTAAGACATCTTACGACTCTTTATGCCATATTAGCACTTTGAAAAGCATGTTAGTATAATGTTGGAATCTTTAAAACTCCTAACAACACCGTACGAAATTATAAAACTCCAAAAAAAACCTAATGAATTCCTCCGAGTCATTTAAACATCGTACGAAAACTTAGAATATCTTACGACTCTGTATGTCACATTAGCACCTTGAAAAGCATGTTGGTAAAAAGTACGAAACCTCACAAATCCTAACAACACATTATAATACCGTACGTAAAATAAAAATACTCCATAATAAACCTATAGAATTCATCCGAGTCCATTGAACATCGTACGACAACTTAAAACATCTTACGGCTCTGTATGCATATTAGCACCTTGAAAAGCACGTTAGTATAATATAGGACACCTTACAACTCCTAACAACACCGAACAAAACCTTAAAACTCCATAATAAACCTAATGAATTTGTCAAAGTCCTTTGAACATCGTACGACAACTCAGGACATGTTACGACTCAGTATGCGACATTAGCAACATGAAAAGCACGTTAGAATAATTAAGGAAGCATTACAACTCCTAAGAACATCTTACATCACCGTACGAAACATTAAAACTCCATAATACACCTAATGAATTCGTCCGAGTCCTTTGAACGTCATACGCCAACTTAAGACATCTTACGACTCTTTATGCCATATTAACACTTTGAAAAGCATGTTAGTATAATGTTGGAATCTTTAAAACTCCTAACAACACCGTACGAAATTATAAAACTCCAAAAAAAACCTAATGAATTCCTCCGAGTCATTTAAACATCGTACGAAAACTTAGAATATCTTACGACTCTGTATGTCACATTAGCACCTTGAAAAGCATGTTGGTAAAAAGTACGAAACCTCACAAATCCTAACAACACATTATAATACCGTACATAAAATAAAAATACTCCATAATAAACCTAATGAATTCATCCGAGTCCATTGAACATCGTACGACAACTTAAAACATCTTACGGCTCTGTATGCATATTAGCACCTTGAAAAGCACGTTAGTATAATATAGGACACCTTACAACTCCTAACAACACCGAACAAAACCTTAAAACTCCATAATAAACCTAATGAATTTGTCAAAGTCCTTTGAACATCGTAGGACAACTCAGGACATGTTACGACTCAGTATGCGACATTAGCAACATGAAAAGCACGTTAGAATAACTAAGGAAGCATTACAACTCCTAAGAACATCTTACATCACCGTACGAAACTTTAAAACTCCATAATACACCTAATGAATTCGTCCGAGTCCTTTGAACGTCATACGCCAACTTAAGACATCTTACGAATCTTTATGCCATATTAGCACTTTGAAAAGCATGTTAGTATAATGTTGGAATCTTTAAAACTCCTAACAACACCGTACGAAATTATAAAACTCCAAAAAAAACCTAATGAATTCCTCCGAGTCATTTAAACATCGTACGAAAACTTAGAATATCTTACGACTCTGTATGTCACATTAGCACCTTGAAAAGCATGTTGGTAAAAAGTACGAAACCTCACAAATCCTAACAACACATTATAATACCGTACGTAAAATAAAAATACTCCATAATAAACCTAATGAATTCATCCGAGTCCATTGAACATCGTACGACAACTTAAAACATCTTACGGCTCTGTATGCATATTAGCACCTTGAAAAGCACGTTAGTATTATATAGGACACCTTACAACTCCTAACAACACCGAACAAAACCTTAAAACTCCATAATAAACCTAATGAATTTGTCGAAGTCCTTTGAACATCGTACGACAACTCAGGACATGTTACGACTCAGTATGCGACATTAGCAACATGAAAAGCACGTTAGAATAATTAAGGAAGCATTACAACTCCTAAGAACATCTTACATCACCGTATGAAACTTTAAAACTCCATAATACAACTAATGAATTCGTCCGAGTCCTTTGAACGTCACGCCAACTTAAGACATCTTACGACTCTTTATGCCATATTAGCACTTTGAAAAGCATGTTAGTATAATGTTGGAATCTTTAAAACTCCTAACAACACCGTACGAAATTATAAAACTCCGAAAAAACCTAATGAATTCCTCCGAGTCATTTAAACATCGTACGAAAACTTAGAATATCTTACGACTCTGTATGTCACATTAGCACCTTGAAAAGCATGTTGGTAAAAAGTACGAAACCTCACAAATCCTAACAACACATTATAATACCGTACGTAAAATAAAAATACTCCATAATAAACCTAATGAATTCATCCGAGTCCATTGAACATCGTACGACAACTTAAAACATCTTACGGCTCTGTATGTATATTAGCACCTTGAAAAGCACGTTAGTATAATATAGGACACCTTACAACTCCTAACAACACCGAACAAAACCTTAAAACTCCATAATAAACCTAATGAATTTGTCAAAGTCCTTTGAACATCGTACGACAACTCAGGACATGTTACGACTCAGTATGCGACATTAGCAACATGAAAAGCACGTTAGAATAATTAAGGAAGCATTACAACTCCTAAGAACATCTTACATCCCCGTACAAAACTTTAAAACTCCATAATACACCTAATGAATTCGTCCGAGTCCTTTGAACGTCATACGCCAACTTAAGACATCTTACGACTCTTTATGCCATATTAGCACTTTGAAAAGCATGTTAGTATAATGTTGGAATCTTTAAAACTCCTAACAACACCGTACGAAATTATAAAACTCCAAAAAAACCTAATTAATTCCTCCGAGTCATTTAATCATCGTACGAAAACTTAGAATATCTTACGACTCTGTAAGTCACATTAGCACCTTGAAAAGCATGTTGGTAAAAAGTACGAAACCTCACAAATCCTAACAACACATTATAATACCGTACGTAAAATAAAAATACTCCATAATAAACCTAATGAATTCATCCGAGTCCATTGAACATCGTACGACAACTTAAAACATCTTACGGCTCTGTATGCACATTAGCACCTTGAAAAGCACGTTAGTATAATATAGGACACCTTACAACTCCTAACAACACCGAACAAAACCTTAAAACTCCATAATAAACCTAATGAATTTGTCAAAGTCCTTTGAACATCGTACGACAACTCAGGACATGTTACGACTCAGTATGCGACATTAGCAACATGAAAAGCACGTTAGAATAATTAAGGAAGCATTACAACTCCTAAGAACATCTTACATCACCGTACAAAACTTTAAAACTCCATAAGACACCTAATGAATTCATCCGAGTCCTTTGAACGTCATACGCCAACTTAAGACATCTTACGACTCTTTATGCCATATTAGCACTTTGAAAAGCATGTTAGTATAATGTTAGAATCTTTAAAACTCCTAACAACACCGTACGAAATTATAAAACTACAAAAAAACCTAATTAATTCCTCCGAGTCATTTAATCATCGTACGAAAACTTAGAATATCTTACGACTCTGTAAGTCACATTAGCACCTTGAAAAGCATGTTGGTAAAAAGTACGAAACCTCACAAATCCTAACAACACATTATAATACCGTACGTAAAATAAAAATACTCCATAATAAACCTAATGAATTCATCCGAGTCCATTGAACATCGTACGACAACTTAAAACATCTTACGGCTCTGTATGCACATTAGCACCTTGAAAAGCACGTTAGTATTATATAGGACACCTTACAACTCCTAACAACACCGAACAAAACCTTAAAACTCCATAATAAACCTAATGAATTTGTCGAAGTCCTTTGAACATCGTACGACAACTCAGGACATGTTACGACTCAGTATGCGACATTAGCAACATGAAAAGCACGTTAGAATAATTAAGGAAGCATTACAACTCCTAAGAACATCTTACATCACCGTATGAAACTTTAAAACTCCATAATACACCTAATGAATTCGTCCGAGTCCTTTGAACGTCATACGCCAACTTAAGACATCTTACGACTCTTTATGCCATATTAGCACTTTGAAAAGCATGTTAGTATAATGTTGGAATCTTTAAAACTCCTAACAACACCGTACGAAATTATAAAACTCCGAAAAAACCTAATGAATTCCTCCGAGTCATTTAAACATCGTACGAAAACTTAGAATATCTTACGACTCTGTATGTCACATTAGCACCTTGAAAAGCATGTTGGTAAAAAGTACGAAACCTCACAAATCCTAACAACACATTATAATACCGTACGTAAAATAAAAATACTCCATAATAAACCTAATGAATTCATCCGAGTCCATTGAACATCGTACGACAACTTAAAACATCTTACGGCTCTGTATGTATATTAGCACCTTGAAAAGCACGTTAGTATAATATAGGACACCTTACAACTCCTAACAACACCGAACAAAACCTTAAAACTCCATAATAAACCTAATGAATTTGTCAAAGTCCTTTGAACATCGTACGACAACTCAGGACATGTTACGACTCAGTATGCGACATTAGCAACATGAAAAGCACGTTAGAATAATTAAGGAAGCATTACAACTCCTAAGAACATCTTACATCCCCGTACAAAACTTTAAAACTCCATAATACACCTAATGAATTCGTCCGAGTCCTTTGAACGTCATACGCCAACTTAAGACATCTTACGACTCTTTATGCCATATTAGCACTTTGAAAAGCATGTTAGTATAATGTTGGAATCTTTAAAACTCCTAACAACACCGTACGAAATTATAAAACTCCAAAAAAACCTAATTAATTCCTCCGAGTCATTTAATCATCGTACGAAAACTTAGAATATCTTACGACTCTGTAAGTCACATTAGCACCTTGAAAAGCATGTTGGTAAAAAGTACGAAACCTCACAAATCCTAACAACACATTATAATACCGTACGTAAAATAAAAATACTCCATAATAAACCTAATGAATTCATCCGAGTCCATTGAACATCGTACGACAACTTAAAACATCTTACGGCTCTGTATGCACATTAGCACCTTGAAAAGCACGTTAGTATAATATAGGACACCTTACAACTCCTAACAACACCGAACAAAACCTTAAAACTCCATAATAAACCTAATGAATTTGTCAAAGTCCTTTGAACATCGTACGACAACTCAGGACATGTTACGACTCAGTATGCGACATTAGCAACATGAAAAGCACGTTAGAATAATTAAGGAAGCATTACAACTCCTAAGAACATCTTACATCACCGTACAAAACTTTAAAACTCCATAAGACACCTAATGAATTCATCCGAGTCCTTTGAACGTCATACGCCAACTTAAGACATCTTACGACTCTTTATGCCATATTAGCACTTTGAAAAGCATGTTAGTATAATGTTAGAATCTTTAAAACTCCTAACAACACCGTACGAAATTATAAAACTACAAAAAAACCTAATTAATTCCTCCGAGTCATTTAATCATCGTACGAAAACTTAGAATATCTTACGACTCTGTAAGTCACATTAGCACCTTGAAAAGCATGTTGGTAAAAAGTACGAAACCTCACAAATCCTAACAACACATTATAATACCGTACGTAAAATAAAAATACTCCATAATAAACCTAATGAATTCATCCGAGTCCATTGAACATCGTACGACAACTTAAAACATCTTACGGCTCTGTATGCACATTAGCACCTTGAAAAGCACGTTAGTATAATATAGGACACCTTACAACTCCTAACAACACCGAACAAAACCTTAAAACTCCATAATAAACCTAATGAATTTGTCAAAGTCCTTTGAACATCGTACGACAACTCAGGACATGTTACGACTCAGTATGCGACATTAGCAACATGAAAAGCACGTTAGAATAATTAAGGAAGCATTACAACTCCTAAGAACATCTTACATCACCGTACAAAACTTTAAAACTCCATAATACACCTAATGAATTCATCCGAGTCCTTTGAACGTCATACGCCAACTTAAGACATCTTACGACTCTTTATGCCATATTAGCACTTTGAAAAGCATGTTAGTATAATGTTGGAATCTTTAAAACTCCTAACAACACCGTACGAAATTATAAAACTCCAAAAAAAAACCTAATGAATTTCTCGGAGTCATTTAAACATCGTACGAAAACTTAGAATATCTTACGACTCTGTATGTCACATTAGCACCTGGAAAAGCATGTTGGTAAAAAGTACGAAACCTCACAAATCCTAACAACACATTATAATACCGTACGTAAAATAAAAATACTCCATAATAAACCTAATGAATTCATCCGAGTCCATTGAACATCGTACGACAACTTAAAACATCTTACGGCTCTGTATGCACATTAGCACCTTGAAAAGCACGTTAGTATATTATAGGACACCTTACAACTCCTAACAACACCGAACAAAACCTTAAAACTCCATAATAAACCTAATGAATTTGTCAAAGTCCTTTGAACATCGTACGACAACTCAGGACATGTTACGACTAAGTATGCGACATTAGCAACATGAAAAGCACGTTAGAATAATTAAGGAAGAATTACAACTCCTAAGAACATCTTACATCACCGTACGAAACTTTAAAACTCCATAATACACCTAATGAATTCATCCGAGTCCTTTGAACGTCATACGCCAACTTAAGACATCTTACGACTCTTTATGCCATATTAGCACTTTGAAAAGCATGTTAGTATAATGTTGGAATCTTTAAAACTCCTAACAACACCGTACGAAATTATAAAACTCCAAAAAAAAACCTAATGAATTTCTCGGAGTCATTTAAACATCGTACGAAAACTTAGAATATCTTACGACTCTGTATGTCACATTAGTACCTGGAAAAGCATGTTGGTAAAAAGTACGAAACCTCACAAATCCTAACAACACATTATAATACCGTACGTAAAATAAAAATACTCCATAATAAACCTAATGAATTCATCCCAGTCCATTGAACATCGTACGAAAACTGAAAACATCTTACGGCTCTGTATGCACATTAGCACCTTGAAAAGCACGTTAGTATAATATAGGACACCTTACAACTCCTAACAACACCGAACAAAACCTTAAAACTCCATAATAAACCTAATGAATGTGTCAAAGTCCTTTGAACATCGTACGACAACTCAGGACATGTTACGACTCAGTATGCGACATTAGCAACATGAAAAGCACGTTAGAATAATTAAGGAAGCATTACAACTCCTAAGAACATCTTACATCCCCGTACAAAACTTTAAAACTCCATAATACACCTAATGAATTCGTCCGAGTCCTTTGAACGTCATACGCCAACTTAAGACATCTTACGACTCTTTATGCCATATTAGCACTTTGAAAAGCATGTTAGTATAATGTTGGAATCTTTAAAACTCCTAACAACACCGTACGAAATTATAAAACTCCAAAAAAAAACCTAATGAATTTCTCGGAGTCATTTAAACATCGTACGAAAACTTAGAATATCTTACGACTCTGTATGTCACATTAGCACCTGGAAAAGCATGTTGGTAAAAAGTACGAAACCTCACAAATCCTAACAACACATTATAATACCGTACGTAAAATAAAAATACTCCATAATAAACCTAATGAATTCATCCGAGTCCATTGAACATCGTACGACAACTTAAAACATCTTACGGCTCTGTATGCACATTAGCACCTTGAAAAGCACGTTAGTATATTATAGTACACCTTACAACTCCTAACAACACCGAACAAAACCTTAAAACTCCATAATAAACCTAATGAATTTGTCAAAGTCCTTTGAACATCGTACGACAACTCAGGACATGTTACGACTCAGTATGCGACATTAGCAACATGAAAAGCACGTTAGAATAATTAAGGAAGAATTACAACTCCTAAGAACATCTTACATCACCGTACGAAACTTTAAAACTCCATAATACACCTAATGAATTCATCCGAGTCCTTTGAACGTCATACGCCAACTTAAGACATCTTACGACTCTTTATGCCATATTAGCACTTTGAAAAGCATGTTAGTATAATGTTGGAATCTTTAAAACTCCTAACAACACCGTACGAAATTATAAAACTCCAAAAAAAAACCTAATGAATTTCTCGGAGTCATTTAAACATCGTACGAAAACTTAGAATATCTTACGACTCTGTATGTCACATTAGCACCTGGAAAAGCATGTTGGTAAAAAGTACGAAACCTCACAAATCCTAACAACACATTATAATACCGTACGTAAAATAAAAATACTCCATAATAAACCTAATGAATTCATCCCAGTCCATTGAACATCGTACGAAAACTTAAAACATCTTACGGCTCTGTATGCACATTAGCACCTTGAAAAGCACGTTATTATAATATAGGACACCTTACAACTCCTAACAACACCGAACAAAACCTTAAAACTCCATAATAAACCTAATGAATGTGTCAAAGTCCTTTGAACATCGTACGACAACTCAGGACATGTTACGACTCAGTATGCGACATTAGCAACATGAAAAGCACGTTAGAATAATTAAGGAAGCATTACAACTCCTAAGAACATCTTACATCCCCGTACAAAACTTTAAAACTCCATAATACACCTAATGAATTCGTCCGAGTCCTTTGAACGTCATACGCCAACTTAAGACATCTTACGACTCTTTATGCCATATTAGCACTTTGAAAAGCATGTTAGTATAATGTTGGAATCTTTAAAACTCCTAACAACACCGTACGAAATTATAAAACTCCAAAAAAACCTAATTAATTCCTCCGAGTCATTTAATCATCGTACGAAACTTATAATATCTTACGACTCTGTATGTCACATTAGCACCTTGAAAAGCATGTTGGTAAAAAGTACGAAACCTCACAAATCCTAACAACACATTAGAATACCGTACGTAAAATAAAAATACTCCATAATAAACCTAATGAATTCATCCGAGTCCATTGAACATCGTACGACAACTTAAAACATCTTACGGCTCTGTATGCACATTAGCACCTTGAAAAGCACGTTAGTATAATATAGGACACCTTACAACTCCTAACAACACCGAACAAAACCTTAAAACTCCATAATAAACCTAATGAATGTGTCAAAGTCCTTTGAACATCGTACGACAACTCAGGACATGTTACGACTCAGTATGCGACATTAGCAACATGAAAAGCACGTTAGAATAATTAAGGAAGCATTACAACTCCTAAGAACATCTTACATCCCCGTACAAAACTTTAAAACTCCATAATACACCTAATGAATTCGTCCGAGTCCTTTGAACGTCATACGCCAACTTAAGACATCTTACGACTCTTTATGCCATATTAGCACTTTGAAAAGCATGTTAGTATAATGTTGGAATCTTTAAAACTCCTAACAACACCGTACGAAATTATAAAACTCCAAAAAAACCTAATTAATTCCTCCGAGTCATTTAATCATCGTACGAAACTTATAATATCTTACGACTCTGTATGTCACATTAGCACCTTGAAAAGCATGTTGGTAAAAAGTACGAAACCTCACAAATCCTAACAACACATTATAATACCGTACGTAAAATAAAAATACTCCATAATAAACCTAATGAATTCATCCGAGTCCATTGAACATCGTACGACAACTTAAAACATCTTACGGCTCTGTATGCACATTAGCACCTTGAAAAGCACGTTAGTATAATATAGGACACCTTACAACTCCTAACAACACCGAACAAAACCTTAAAACTCCATAATAAACCTAATGAATTTGTCAAAGTCCTTTGAACATCGTACGACAACTCAGGACATGTTACGACTCAGTATCCGACATTAGCAACATGAAAAGCATGTTAGAATAATTAAGGAAGAATTACAACTCCTAAGAACATCTTACATCACCGTACGAAACTTTAAAACTCCATAATACACCTAATGAATTCATCCGAGTCCTTTGAACGTCATACGCCAACTTAAGACATCTTACGACTCTTTATGCCATATTAGCACTTTGAAAAGCATGTTAGTATAATGTTGGAGTCTTTAAAACTCCTAACAACACCGTACGAAATTATAAAACTCCAAAAAAAAACCTAATGAATTTCTCGGAGTCATTTAAACATCGTACGAAAACTTAGAATATCTTACGACTCTGTATGTCACATTAGCACCTGGAAAAGCATGTTGGTAAAAAGTACGAAACCTCACAAATCCTAACAACACATTATAATACCGTACGTAAAATAAAAATACTCCATAATAAACCTAATGAATTCATCCCAGTCCATTGAACATCGTACGAAAACTTAAAACATCTTACGGCTCTGTATGCACATTAGCACCTTGAAAAGCACGTTAGTATAATATAGGACACCTTACAACTCCTAACAACACCGAACAAAACCTTAAAACTCCATAATAAACCTAATGAATGTGTCAAAGTCCTTTGAACATCGTACGACAACTCAGGACATGTTACGACTCAGTATGCGACATTAGCAACATGAAAAGCACGTTAGAATAATTAAGGAAGCATTACAACTCCTAAGAACATCTTACATCCCCGTACAAAACTTTAAAACTCCATAATACACCTAATGAATTCGTCCGAGTCCTTTGAACGTCATACGCCAACTTAAGACATCTTACGACTCTTTATGCCATATTAGCACTTTGAAAAGCATGTTAGTATAATGTTGGAATCTTTAAAACTCCTAACAACACCGTACGAAATTATAAAACTCCAAAAAAACCTAATTAATTCCTCCGAGTCATTTAATCATCGTACGAAAACTTATAATATCTTACGACTCTGTATGTCACATTAGCACCTTGAAAAGCATGTTGGTAAAAAGTACGAAACCTCACAAATCCTAACAACACATTATAATACCGTACGTAAAATAAAAATACTCCATAATAAACCTAATGAATTCATCCGAGTCCATTGAACATCGTACGACAACTTAAAACATCTTACGGCTCTGTATGCACATTAGCACCTTGAAAAGCACGTTAGTATAATATAGGACACCTTACAACTCCTAACAACACCGAACAAAACCTTAAAACTCCATAATAAACCTAATGAATTTGTCAAAGTCCTTTGAACATCGTACGACAACTCAGGACATGTTACGACTCAGTATCCGACATTAGCAACATGAAAAGCATGTTAGAATAATTAAGGAAGAATTACAACTCCTAAGAACATCTTACATCACCGTACGAAACTTTAAAACTCCATAATACACCTAATGAATTCATCCGAGTCCTTTGAACGTCATACGCCAACTTAAGACATCTTACGACTCTTTATGCCATATTAGCACTTTGAAAAGCATGTTAGTATAATGTTGGAATCTTTAAAACTCCTAACAACACCGTACGAAATTATAAAACTCCAAAAAAAAACCTAATGAATTTCTCGGAGTCATTTAAACATCGTACGAAAACTTAGAATATCTTACGACTCTGTATGTCACATTAGCACCTTGAAAAGCATGTTGGTAAAAAGTACGAAACCTCACAAATCCTAACAACACATTATAATACCGTACGTAAAATAAAAATACTCCATAATAAACCTAATGAATTCATCCCAGTCCATTGAACATCGTACGAAAACTTAAAACATCTTACGGCTCTGTATGCACATTAGCACCTTGAAAAGCACGTTAGTATAATATAGGACACCTTACAACTCCTAGCAACACCGAACAAAACCTTAAAACTCCATAATAAACCTAATGAATTTGTCAAAGTCCTTTGAACATTGTACGACAACTCAGGACATGTTACGACTCAGTATCCGACATTAGCAACATGAAAAGCACGTTAGAATAATTAAGGAAGAATTACAACTCCTAAGAACATCTTACATCACCGTACGAAACTTTAAAACTCCATAATACACCTAATGAATTCATCCGAGTCCTTTGAACGTCATACGCCAACTTAAGACATCTTACGACTCTTTATGCCATATTAGCACTTTGAAAAGCATGTTAGTATAATGTTGGAATCTTTAAAACTCCTAACAACACCGTACGAAATTATAAAACTCCAAAAAAAAACCTAATGAATTTCTCGGAGTCATTTAAACATCGTATGAAAACTTAGAATATCTTACGACTCTGTATGTCACATTAGCACCTTGAAAAGCATGTTGGTAAAAAGTACGAAACCTCACAAATCCTAACAACACATTATAATACCGTACGTAAAATAAAAATACTCCATAATAAACCTAATGAATTCATCCCAGTCCATTGAACATCGTACGAAAACTTAAAACATCTTACGGCTCTGTATGCACATTAGCACCTTGAAAAGCACGTTAGTATAATATAGGACACCTTACAACTCCTAACAACACCGAACAAAACCTTAAAACTCCATAATAAACCTAATGAATTTGTCAAAGTCCTTTGAACATCGTACGACAACTCAGGACATGTTACGACTCAGTATCCGACATTAGCAACATGAAAAGCATGTTAGAATAATTAAGGAAGAATTACAACTCCTAAGAACATCTTACATCACCGTACGAAACTTTAAAACTCCATAATACACCTAATGAATTCATCCGAGTCCTTTGAACGTCATACGCCAACTTAAGACATCTTACGACTCTTTATGCCATATTAGCACTTTGAAAAGCATGTTAGTATAATGTTGGAATCTTTAAAACTCCTAACAACACCGTACGAAATTATAAAACTCCAAAAAAAAACCTAATGAATTTCTCGGAGTCATTTAAACATCGTACGAAAACTTAGAATATCTTACGACTCTGTATGTCACATTAGCACCTTGAAAAGCATGTTGGTAAAAAGTACGAAACCTCACAAATCCTAACAACACATTATAATACTGTACGTAAAATAAAAATACTCCATAATAAACCTAATGAATTCATCCCAGTCCATTGAACATCGTACGAAAACTTAAAACATCTTACGGCTCTGTATGCACATTAGCACCTTGAAAAGCACGTTAGTATAATATAGGGCACCTTACAACTCCTAACAACACCGAACAAAACCTTAAAACTCCATAATAAACCTAATGAATTTGTCAAAGTCCTTTGAACATCGTACGACAACTCAGGACATGTTACGACTCAGTATGCGACATTAGCAACATGAAAAGCACGTTAGAATAATTAAGGAAGCATTACAACTCCTAAGAACATCTTACATCACCGTACGAAACTTTAAAACTCCATAATACACCTAATGAATTCATCCGAGTCCTTTGAACGTCATACGCCAACTTAAGACATCTTACGACTCTTTATGCCATATTAGCACTTTGAAAAGCATGTTAGTATAATGTTGGAATCTTTAAAACTCCTAACAACACCGTACGAAATTATAAAACTCCAAAAAAAAACCTAATGAATTTCTCGGAGTCATTTAAACATCGTACGAAAACTTAGAATATCTTACGACTCTGTATGTCACATTAGCACCTGGAAAAGCATGTTGGTAAAAAGTACGAAACCTCACAAATCCTAACAACACATTATAATACCGTACGTAAAATAAAAATACTCCATAATAAACCTAATGAATTCATCCCAGTCCATTGAACATCGTACGAAAACTTAAAACATCTTACGGCTCTGTATGCACATTAGCACCTTGAAAAGCACGTTAGTATAATATAGGACACCTTACAACTCCTAACAACACCGAACAAAACCTTAAAACTCCATAATAAACCTAATGAATGTGTCAAAGTCCTTTGAACATCGTACGACAACTCAGGACATGTTACGACTCAGTATGCGACATTAGCAACATGAAAAGCACGTTAGAATAATTAAGGAAGCATTACAACTCATAAGAACATCTTACATCCCCGTACAAAACTTTAAAACTCCATAATACACCTAATGAATTCGTCCGAGTCCTTTGAACGTCATACGCCAACTTAAGACATCTTACGACTCTTTATGCCATATTAGCACTTTGAAAAGCATGTTAGTATAATGTTGGAATCTTTAAAACTCCTAACAACACCGTACGAAATTATAAAACTCCAAAAAAAAACCTAATGAATTTCTCGGAGTCATTTAAACATCGTACGAAAACTTAGAATATCTTACGACTCTGTATGTCACATTAGCACCTGGAAAAGCATGTTGGTAAAAAGTACGAAACCTCACAAATCCTAACAACACATTATAATACCGTACGTAAAATAAAAATACTCCATAATAAACCTAATGAATTCATCCCAGTCCATTGAACATCGTACGAAAACTTAAAACATCTTACGGCTCTGTATGCACATTAGCACCTTGAAAAGCACGTTAGTATAATATAGGACACCTTACAACTCCTAACAACACCGAACAAAACCTTAAAACTCCATAATAAACCTAATGAATGTGTCAAAGTCCTTTGAACATCGTACGACAACTCAGGACATGTTACGACTCAGTATGCGACATTAGCAACATGAAAAGCACGTTAGAATAATTAAGGAAGCATTACAACTCATAAGAACATCTTACATCCCCGTACAAAACTTTAAAACTCCATAATACACCTAATGAATTCGTCCGAGTCCTTTGAACGTCATACGCCAACTTAAGACATCTTACGACTCTTTATGCCATATTAGCACTTTGAAAAGCATGTTAGTATAATGTTGGAATCTTTAAAACTCCTAACAACACCGTACGAAATTATAAAACTCCAAAAAAACCTAATTAATTCCTCCGAGTCATTTAATCATCGTACGAAAACTTATAATATCTTACGACTCTGTATGTCACATTAGCACCTTGAAAAGCATGTTGGTAAAAAGTACGAAACCTCACAAATCCTAACAACACATTATAATACCGTACGTAAAATAAAAATACTCCATAATAAACCTAATGAATTCATCCCAGTCCATTGAACATCGTACGACAACTTAAAACATCTTACGGCTCTGTATGCACATTAGCACCTTGAAAAGCACGTTAGTATAATATAGGACACCTTACAACTCCTAACAACACCGAACAAAACCTTAAAACTCCATAATAAACCTAATGAATTTGTCAAAGTCCTTTGAACATCGTACGACAACTCAGGACATGTTACGACTCAGTATCCGACATTAGCAACATGAAAAGCATGTTAGAATAATTAAGGAAGAATTACAACTCCTAAGAACATCTTACATCACCGTACGAAACTTTAAAACTCCATAATACACCTAATGAATTCATCCGAGTCCTTTGAACGTCATACGCCAACTTAAGACATCTTACGACTCTTTATGTCATATTAGCACTTTGAAAAGCATGTTAGTATAATGTTGGAATCTTTAAAACTCCTAACAACACCGTACGAAATTATAAAACTCCAAAAAAAAACCTAATGAATTTCTCGGAGTCATTTAAACATCGTACGAAAACTTAGAATATCTTACGACTCTGTATGTCACATTAGCACCTTGAAAAGCATGTTGGTAAAAAGTACGAAACCTCACAAATCCTAACAACACATTATAATACCGTACGTAAAATAAAAATACTCCATAATAAACCTAATGAATTCATCCCAGTCCATTGAACATCGTACGAAAACTTAAAACATCTTACGGCTCTGTATGCACATTAGCACCTTGAAAAGCACGTTAGTATAATATAGGACACCTTACAACTCCTAGCAACACCGAACAAAACCTTAAAACTCCATAATAAACCTAATGAATTTGTCAAAGTCCTTTGAACATTGTACGACAACTCAGGACATGTTACGACTCAGTATCCGACATTAGCAACATGAAAAGCACGTTAGAATAATTAAGGAAGAATTACAACTCCTAAGAACATCTTACATCACCGTACGAAACTTTAAAACTCCATAATACACCTAATGAATTCATCCGAGTCCTTTGAACGTCATACGCCAACTTAAGACATCTTACGACTCTTTATGCCATATTAGCACTTTGAAAAGCATGTTAGTATAATGTTGGAATCTTTAAAACTCCTAACAACACCGTACGAAATTATAAAACTCCAAAAAAAAACCTAATGAATTTCTCGGAGTCATTTAAACATCGTATGAAAACTTAGAATATCTTACGACTCTGTATGTCACATTAGCACCTTGAAAAGCATGTTGGTAAAAAGTACGAAACCTCACAAATCCTAACAACACATTATAATACCGTACGTAAAATAAAAATACTCCATAATAAACCTAATGAATTCATCCCAGTCCATTGAACATCGTACGAAAACTTAAAACATCTTACGGCTCTGTATGCACATTAGCACCTTGAAAAGCACGTTAGTATAATATAGGACACCTTACAACTCCTAACAACACCGAACAAAACCTTAAAACTCCATAATAAACCTAATGAATTTGTCAAAGTCCTTTGAACATCGTACGACAACTCAGGACATGTTACGACTCAGTATCCGACATTAGCAACATGAAAAGCATGTTAGAATAATTAAGGAAGAATTACAACTCCTAAGAACATCTTACATCACCGTACGAAACTTTAAAACTCCATAATACACCTAATGAATTCATCCGAGTCCTTTGAACGTCATACGCCAACTTAAGACATCTTACGACTCTTTATGCCATATTAGCACTTTGAAAAGCATGTTAGTATAATGTTGGAATCTTTAAAACTCCTAACAACACCGTACGAAATTATAAAACTCCAAAAAAAAACCTAATGAATTTCTCGGAGTCATTTAAACATCGTACGAAAACTTAGAATATCTTACGACTCTGTATGTCACATTAGCACCTTGAAAAGCATGTTGGTAAAAAGTACGAAACCTCACAAATCCTAACAACACATTATAATACTGTACGTAAAATAAAAATACTCCATAATAAACCTAATGAATTCATCCCAGTCCATTGAACATCGTACGAAAACTTAAAACATCTTACGGCTCTGTATGCACATTAGCACCTTGAAAAGCACGTTAGTATAATATAGGGCACCTTACAACTCCTAACAACACCGAACAAAACCTTAAAACTCCATAATAAACCTAATGAATTTGTCAAAGTCCTTTGAACATCGTACGACAACTCAGGACATGTTACGACTCAGTATGCGACATTAGCAACATGAAAAGCACGTTAGAATAATTAAGGAAGCATTACAACTCCTAAGAACATCTTACATCACCGTACGAAACTTTAAAACTCCATATTACACCTAATGAATTCGTCCGAGTCCTTTGAACGTCATACGCCAACTTAAGACATCTTACGACTCTTTATGCCATATTAGCACTTTGAAAAGCATGTTAGTATAATGTTGGAATCTTTAAAACTCCTAACAACACCGTACGAAATTATAAAACTCCAAAAAAACCTAACGAATTCCTCCGAGTCATTTAAACATCGTACGAAAACTTAGAATATCTTACGACTCTGTATGTCACATTAGCACCTTGAAAAGCATGTTGGTAAAAAGTACGAAACCTCACAAATCCTAACAACACATTATAATACTGTACGTAAAATAAAAATACTCCATAATAAACCTAATGAATTCATCCCAGTCCATTGAACATCGTACGAAAACTTAAAACATCTTACGGCTCTGTATGCACATTAGCACCTTGAAAAGCACGTTAGTATAATATAGGGCACCTTACAACTCCTAACAACACCGAACAAAACCTTAAAACTCCATAATAAACCTAATGAATTTGTCAAAGTCCTTTGAACATCGTACGACAACTCAGGACATGTTACGACTCAGTATGCGACATTAGCAACATGAAAAGCACGTTAGAATAATTAAGGAAGCATTACAACTCCTAAGAACATCTTACATCACCGTACGAAACTTTAAAACTCCATATTACACCTAATGAATTCGTCCGAGTCCTTTGAACGTCATACGCCAACTTAAGACATCTTACGACTCTTTATGCCATATTAGCACTTTGAAAAGCATGTTAGTATAATGTTGGAATCTTTAAAACTCCTAACAACACCGTACGAAATTATAAAACTCCAAAAAAACCTAACGAATTCCTCCGAGTCATTTAAACATCGTACGAAAACTTAGAATATCTTACGACTCTGTATGTCACATTAGCACCTTGAAAAGCATGTTGGTAAAAAGTACGAAACCTCACAAATCCTAACAACACATTATAATACCGTACGTAAAATAAAAATACTCCATAATAAACCTAATGAATTCATCCGAGTCCATTGAACACGTACGACAACTTAAAACATCTTACGGCTCTGTATGCATATTAGCACCTTGAAAAGCACGTTAGTATAATATAGGACACCTTACAACTCATAACAACACCGAACAAAACCTTAAAACTCCATAATAAACCTAATGAATTTGTCAAAGTCCTTTGAACATCGTACGACAACTCAGGACATGTTACGACTCAGTATGCGACATTAGCAACATGAAAAGCACGTTAGAGTAATTAAGGAAGCATTATAACACCTAAGAACATCTTACATCACCGTACGAAACTTTAAAACTCCATAATACACCTAATGAATTCTTCCGAGTCCTTTGAACGTCATACGCTAACTTAAGACATCTTACGACTCTTTATGCCATATTAGCACTTTTAAAAGGATGTTAGTATAATGTTGGAATCTTTAAAACTCCTAACAACACCGTACGAAATTATAAAACTCCAAAAAAACCTAATGAATTCCTCCGAGTCATTTAAACATCATACGAAAACTTAGAATATCTTACGACTCTGTATGTCACATTAGCACCTTGAAAAGTGTTAGGGCTATTTCCTAGTTAAGATTTACTTTGTATTTGTTTATATGTTTATGTATAGTTTAGGGTGTATTTTGTTATATTCCTTAAACTTGTAATTGTTGCTTTAAAGCATGTAGTGAGAGAGTGTGAGGAGGGAGGCTAGATCACTATTCACGTAAGAGAGAGAACTTAGTGTGTGTGATTTATTTTCTCCTGCACTTGTATTACAAATCTGCTTTGATCATCAATATACAAAGAGAATTATTAGTATGAATTGTGTTAATGATTAAACTGTGTTTGTGTATATGTTATTATGATCATTGAGCGATATTAACGATCCAATTGAACCTATCAATTGGTATCAGAGCTGTTGGTACTGTGTTTCTTCGCTATTCATCATGCAAAACACATCAATATTGCTCAAATATCATGATCTGAATGAATTGTTGCTGTTTTTAGTTGTGATTTATCATCACAATCACTCCTAATTCACAACGATTGTGCAAATTCCATCAGATTATCATCAGATCTGAGGAATTAAGAAGATTGAAAAAGTTACTGTTCGATCGAATTTTGCTCAAATTCATCAAAATTTGATCATGTTTTGGATTGATTGAGATTAGGGATTGATAATCGGACCATTTCACTGCTTGTGTGCGAATTTTGAACGAATTGGACAAGTTTTTGACAAAACCCAGAAAATTCTCATGATGAAGATGATGAACAGTATGAACTTGGTTGAAGATTAACTTGCCGGCCGATAAAATTTGACTTAGACATTTTCCTTTGGACTTAGATTGAAGAACAATTAGGTCCTGTGCAGCCGTGTAAAGGATTTTGTGCTAGACGGGTAAAGAATTTGACAAGAAAAAGTGTTACTGTTCAGCCGGATCAACTACTATTGTGCCGGGTAAAACACTGTTACGCCGGGTGATTAACATTTTCAGCCGGGTGATCAACAACTGTGTAGCCGGGTAAACAACTGTGCCGTGTGATCGACAACTGTTCAGCCGGGTATAGCTTTTTGCCGTGTCAAGATTCAAGCCGGGTCAAGTTATTTGCCGTGTGAAGTTATTTCTTGTTGCCGGGCAACTGTTCTGCCGGGTCAAGAATCCAAGTCTTACAACTGTTGAGTCGTGTAACTGTTCAGACGGGTGAAGACTTTTTCTCTTTGCCGGGTGAAGAACAAAGCTACTGTTCAGCCGTGTGAAGAAGGAATTTTTCACTGTTCTGCCGTGTGACTCATTTTAGTTGATTTAATACTTGTTTTCTTATCTTGTCATTAATTACTTGTCTTTATTTTAATAGTTTAACAATTTCTTTTCAAAATTAACAAAAACCAAAAAAAAAATTTCTTTAAAAAAAAAAAAACTTTTAAAATGGCACCTAATGATGATTCTGATAACCGTGTTCCTAGACTTGTGAATCGTGCAGATTTCAAAAATTGGACAATTAGACTGAAGCATCATCTCTGCTCAATAGACAATGATCTCTGGAAATCAATTGACAAGGGTCCTCACATACCTACACAAACTGCTCCGGATAGTGCAAGTACCTACACCAAAGACTCTACTGAACCTTATCCAGAAGATAATCTATCTGCTGAAGACTTAAGGAAAGTAAAGAATGATAGTAAAGCCTATTCTTTGATGTGTAAAGGACTGCCACTACAAGTATTGTCAAGGTTGGATGCTTACCAGACGGGTTATACAATGTTCAAAGCTTTAATGTCTATTTGTGAAGGAGGTGAACAACTCAGAAGTCTTAAGAAACAAAAGCTGAAGAGACAACTGGAGTTATTTGAACACATTGCTGGAGAATCTATGCACCAAATGATGAATAGGTTTGTGCATCTAACTACTGAGATGACGAATGTGGGTGCAAAGACAGATCTTCAAGATTTGAATGACAGATTGTTATGTGCTCTTCCATCTTCTTGGAAACAAACTGTGACACTCTTGAAACATACTGAGAAGTTTCCAATGGATCTAGATTTGCTCATTGCAAAGATAGAAGAAGTTGAGATAGATGAAAGTTCGAGAAACACTGATAGAACTGGTTCAAATGCTCAGTACAAGTACATTGTGAATCCTGCCAACTCAGTGGAGAATGCTTTTCTTGCACAAGATGCAACTAAATTTGAAGATGAGGGTGATTTATTTGTGGGCGCAAGTTTCTATACTGATTCATCATATTTTCCAAGTTCGCCAACTTATTCTCAACCTCAATCTCCACCAAGAGCTCAAGTTCAAAGTCAGAATCTGAAGAATCAAGTAGAAAATCAAAGTTCGAATGTTCAAGCCAAGGTGAAAGATGTGATGAACATCTTACTACAAGATGACGAGACCAAAACTGCCTTCACAGCTTTTATGGCAAGTTTTCAAGCATATCAAGGAAGTCATTTGAGTCAAATGGACGTTGTACTTCAAGATTTATTTGAAATGGATCCTGATGACGTTGAGGAGATGGACTTAAACTGGCAGATGGTTATGGTTGCATATAGAACGCAGAAGCATGCATATGTTAACCGAAGCTACAAGCCTCATGCAAACAAGACGGTTGGTTTTGACAAATCGAAGGCCAGATGTTTTAACTGTAACTGTTATGGTCATTTTTCAAGAGAATGCAAAGCTCCTAAGAATCAGAATTTCAATGACCAAGCTAGTTCAAGTAATCAAGGTCAAGGTCAAAGCTCACAATAGTCTTCAAGCTACCAAAGCAGAAATCAACGTTACTTTCAGAAACCATACCAAAGTCTTCCCATGCCGGAACTGAAGGATGAAGGAAAGAAACCAGAAGATCAATCAAAGGCACTGGTAGTTAGTGTAAAAGATGGTTATGATTGGAGCGCATATGCAGAACAATTCACATCTGATCTTACATCAAGTTTGGCACTAGTATGTGAAATCGAAGAGGATTGGTCAGAAGAAGGAGATATCAAGGTAGTTGATACTGAGAGTGAAGATTCAGAGGAGTATGACTGGAGTGCAAAGTCTGATCCTGTTGAAGAATCAGAGTCTGAAATTGCGCTGATGGCTACATCCAGTGAGTCTTCATCATCCATCGAACAACCAAAGGTTAGTACTGATTTACCCCCTAACTATGTTCCTTTACCTGCTGATGTGAAAGAAAGGTTATGTTCTGAACAATGCATTCAACAAGTAGAACATTATCGAGCTCATTCATTTAAAATTGCTGATAAATTAAGCAAACATGAGAAAATTCATGAACAACTTAAAATTGATCACAAAATTTCTGATGAGAAGATTTTGTCACTTAAAGAATCATGGAACAAAACTTTAAAGGAATTGGAACTAGTAACAAAACAACTGGAAGAAATGACAAAGAACTTTGAACAAGAAAAAGTTGCTCATGCTGTCACACAAGTTGAATTAACAAAGGTTAAAAGTTGTAAAACAATGGTGAGACAACTTGTGAGTGAAAGAGGTAACAAAACCAAAACAGGGTTGGGTTTTACTCATGAACCAATGCCAAACTCAATCACACAAACCTTACCGGAAAACTTTAATGAATTTGATCATTCACCTGAAAATGAACGAAAATTCAAAGAAATTCAAAGAAGTAAATCCGAGACTGAAGGTTCTGAAGTGCTGATGGAAAGTTTGAAAGAAGAAGATGGTGTGACAACTGAAGCTGATGATGAAGCTAGCAACAAATCAGAGCCTGTTCTGATTCAACTTGTTGAGTATCCGGAACTGAATCCGAAGTCAGAGTCAGTGAAGGAAGAAGGTGAATTTTCAGGATATAATGATCCTGAATACATCAGGTGGAAGAAAGAACAAAAGGCGCAAGTTGCTGATCAGTTGATCAAGAAGCAAGAAGTGAAGAAGGCTGAAGTTTCAACTGCAAAGAAGCAGAAATAGAAAGTAATGACCAATCAATCTAAAACAAAAGAATCGAAAGGTAAAAGTGTCATAAAATCAAATGACAATACCAAAGCTCAAAATGTTAAAACTGTTAAGAAGAAAGTGTCAAAAGGTAAGACATTCAAATTTGTGTCTGCAGGAACGTTTGATTTGAACGGATCTTATGGTAAACCAATCAATTCTTTAATCAAATCTAACTCTGGTCTGAAAACTGGTTCAGGTCCTAAGTCTTCCGCTGTCAATGATAAGAGAATTGAATCTAAAAAGGTAACCAAACAGAACAGTTTAAAATCGAACCAAAGTTCCATGGAATCAAAATCACAAACAAAGTCTCCACAAAAGAATCAAGTTAATCTAAAACCGAACAAAACTGATAATGAATCACGAATTGGTTCAAATCAAAAGTTAACAATCGGCTCTTTAGGATTAGCAAGAAACACTGTGAGATTTGTGATCGTTATAATCATGCAACTGCTGAATGTTTCTTTAACAGGTACTGCAGTTTCTGTGACAAAAGAAACCATTCTTCAGAAGAATGTTTTTATAACAAATTCTGTGAAATTTGTGAAAGGAGAAACCATGACACAAAGGATTGTTTCTTTCGATCAAACTCAACAAGAGAAATGACTCCACTTTCAAATTTTCAAAGAAATCAATCATTTGGTTTTCAAAATTTGAATCAAATTCATTCTCCGGTTTTGAGAAATTTCAATCGAAACAATTCTGTTTCTAACTTTTCATCAAGAAATGTGCAGGTTAGCAGTTTTAAACCAAGAGCTTTGATGGTAAGAAACCAAAAGTTTGAAAATAACCTTGATCCTAAGTTAGAGGAAAGGTTTAGTGCTTTGAGAAGAAAGCAATCAATTCACGCCAATGGGCGAAACAGTTATCAGCATCAAAATCTCTTAAATGAAACAAATTTTCAAAATATTCAATATCAACAAGTTACTATTGTAGATAGATTCGGAAAACCCAAGACCGTGTGGGCCTGGGTTGACCAAACTAACTAAGTGATTGTTGAAATGCAGGTACGCCCAAGAAGACCTATCAACTCATGGTTCGTTGATAGTGGGTGTAGCCGGCATATGACAGGCAACCATGCCTTGCTTCAAGATTTCAAGCTGAAAAATGGTACACACGTTGCATTTGGAGGTGATGCCGGTGGTAAAATAACAGGAGAAGGAACCGTATCGAATGGGGTCATTAGTTTTGATAAAGTCAACTACTGTGCACAGTTGAACTTTAATTTACTAAGTGTATCTCAAATTTGTGATAAATCTTATTCAACTTTATTTGATGATTCTTTCTGTTATATACTCAAACCAGGTTTCAAGATTGACAATGAGTGGGTGGTGGTTAAAGCTCCAAGAGATCGTGATGTATACAAGCTTGATATGTCGCAGATTGATGCTGAAACCGAAACTACTTGTCTCATTGCACATGCTTCAAATGATGATAGTCAGCTTTGGCATAGACGGCTGGGTCATTCAAACTTCAGAAACATGAATCGACTGGTGACTGGAAATCACGCTGTAGGAATACCATCGAAGAAGTTCTCTACAACTGATCTCTGTCCAGCATGTTTGAAAGGAAAACAGCACCGAATGTCTTTTAAGTCCAAGCCAGAAAACTCCATTTCAAAACCCTTGCAGATGCTACATATGGATCTTTTCGGACCAACAAATGTGCAAAGCATTGGAAACAAGTCTTACTGTTTTGTCATTATTGACGATTTCACTAGATTTCTTGGGTTTATTTTTTGCATGTTAAATCTGAAACTGCTGAGTTGTTAAAAGAATTTATTATCAAAGTTGAAAATCAGTTGGATTGTAAAGTGAAAACTTTAAGAAGTGATAATGGAACAGAATTTAAGAACGCTAATGTTGATTTGTTTTGTGCAGAAAAAGGAATTGCTAGACAATTTAGTGCTCCAAGAACGCCTCAACAAAATGGGGTTGCGGAACGGAAAAACCGGACACTGATTGAAGCAGCAAGATCCATGCTTGCAGATGCCAAAATTCCTATCACATTCTGGGATGAAGCTATTGCTACTGCATGTTTTGTACAAAACAGAACATTACTGGTTCAGGATAAACAGAAAACATCTTATGAGTTGTTATTTGGAAGAAAACCGAATATTTCTTATTTGAAAGCATTTGGTTATCCTGTATCGATTCTAAATTTAAATGATCATCTCGGGAAATTTGAGTCAAAATCTGACGATGGATTTTTCCTTGGTTATTCGTCTGTTTCTAAAGCTTATCGAGTTTTTAATAGCAAAACAAATACTGTTATTGAAACTATTAACGTAAAGTTTTTAGAAAATTCGTTTCCGTCAGTGGCGCATGGTCCCGAATGGTTATTTGATTTAGATTCGTTATCAAAATCTTTCAATTCTAACTTGTTTGATTTTTCAGGAAAAGCAAGGAAAGAATCAGGCGACTTGGGAAGCTTTAGTGACGATTCTGATAATGATGATGATGGCCATCTCAACTCTGAGTATCCGTTCATGTCATTTCATAATCCTGATCATGTCAAATCTAGTCAAGCTCCAGGTCCTTCTGGTTCTCAAGACGATCAAGAATCAAACAATCTTGAAGATGATGTGAATCCGCAAAGTTCTCCTAATGATGGTGGATCTGTTCAGAACCAACCATCATCAGATCCGAATTTCACTCCGCATACTTCTACCATACTACAAGATCTACCGAATCTGAATCAATCTAATCTAGAGAGTCAAGTGCAAGGTGATGATATTCCAACTCATCGAATTCACAAGAAACATCCTGTCTCTCAGATTATCGGGCCGTTGAATCAGAGAACTACAAGAAGTCAAACTGAGCAAGCAAACGTTTGTCTTTATTCATGTTTTCTTTCTCAAGTGGTGCCGAAGAACATTTCAGAAGCGTTACAAGATAATAGTTGGATTGAAGCCATGCAAGAGGAGTTACTTCAATATCGCAAACAAGAAGTTTGGAAATTAGTGGACTTACCTGAAGGAGAGAATGCGATTGGTACAAGATGTGATAGTTCTAGATGAACCGAGCTTGGATCTAGATCTGAGATTGTTTGGGGATGTTGTTTGTAATCAGTGATGCGGAAACTCACTGATCACGTATTGATGCTTGAATGTTCATGAAGATCAATGCAAAGTATGATGAAGATTCTGATAATATGAATAGGTGAATTGTATTAGATCAATGGATGTTACAAGAGAATATGACTAACAAGAATAGGCAACTCTCTAACAAATGACCTAGGTGATGGTATTTATAGTCCATACCATTCACCTTACAAAGTAACCTAAAAGACGTGCAATTAAGCACAAAATGATTACACAAATATTCTAAGACAAATACAAATTATTAACGTCTTCACCCGTGCTTGCTCGTGATGATGCTCGATATCTTCACTCGCTTATATTTGGAAAGTGACATCTTCAAATAACCCCAACAAGATGGTTGTACAAAAACAAGCCAGACGAACGTGGTATTGTTGTGAGAAACAAAGCGAGACTCATTGCACAGGGATATACTCAAGAAGAAGGCATTGATTATGAAGAGGTGTTCGCTCCGGTCGCAAGACTTGAAGCCATACGCGTTTTTCTTGCATATGCTTCCTTCATGAAGTTTAAAGTATTCCAAATGGACGTTAAAGGCGCTTTTCTGTATGGACCGATTACAGATGACGTATATGTCAGACAACCTCCGGGTTTTGAAGATCCTGACTATCCTCATCGCGTATACAAGTTGAGTAAAGCTCTATATGGTCTACACCAAGCTCCGAGAATCTGGTATGAGACATTATCCAAGCATTTACTAGAACATGGATTCACAAGAGGACAGATTGATCCAACTTTGTTTATGAAGAGGGAGAATGAAGAACTCTTATGTTTTCAAGTTTATGTGGACGATATTATCTTCGGATCAACCAGTGCGTCAATGTGCAAAGAATTTGAGGAAATCATGAAGTCTAGATTCCAGATGAGTTCAATGGGGGAGATTAACTTCTTTCTTGGATTACAAGTGAAACAATCAGCTGACGGAATTTTCATCAATCAATAAAAATTTGTTGAGAAGTTGTTGAAGAAGTTCAAGATGCAAGATTGTCAGACAATTCGAACTCCATCTGATGTGAACTGCAAGATACAGCCGGATCCAAAAGGCAAATCCGTGGATCAAACACTATACAGATCGATGATTGGTTCACTGATGTATCTTACTGCATCAAGGCCAGACATTATGTATGCTGTATGTGTGTGCGCAAGATATCAGTCTGATCCGAAAGAGTCGCACCTGGTTGCTGTTAAATGTATTTTCAGATACCTTAAAGGGAAACCGAATCTTGGGTTATGGTATCCTTATGAAGGCAGTTTTGAATTATATAGTTATTCTGATAGTGACTTTGGTGGTTGTGCTCTTGACAGGAAATCGACTACTGGTGGATGTCAATTTCTGGGTCCTAGACTTGTCTCTTGGCAATGCAAGAAGCAGACCAACGTTTCTGTATCCACAGCTGAAGCAGAGTATATCGCTGCATCTGCAGGATGTTCTCAAGTTTTGTGGTTACAAAACCAATTGCTTGACTACGGGTTTAACTTTCTAAAAACTCCTATTTACATAGACAATACTGCTGCTATGTTCATTACTGCTAATCATGTTCAACACTCAAAAACCAAACATATCGAAATTCGATATCACTTTTTAAGAGACAACTCTGAAAAAGGTTTAATAATTTTGATTAAAGTTCATACCGACAAACAACTGGCAGATCTTTTCACAAAATCCTTTTTGTCAGGACGGTTTGAATTCGTAAAAACAAACAAAAATCAGAAAATATAAAAGCCAAAAATATAATAAGTTGATGTCAAGTATTGATTCCTTTGTCTTTTATTTTATGTTTTGCATTGTGTGTGTGCATGAAAAAGAAAAGCAAAAACAAAATATAAAAGCAAAAAGAAAAGAAAATATCATGTCATAAGAATCTATATTGCAAAAAGTGAGAAATGATAGTTACACTAGACATTATTTGTTACATCATTTTTAATAAAGACTAATGAATGTTAATTGATGTGCTAGACAGCTCAGGCAATTAGACTGAAAAAGTAAGTTGATTGTTGACAAACATAAACTTAATGATCTTTGTGTTAAGTTCCATTGTTATACATGTCTAGATATATATCTTTTGATACATTGCGTGTGATGATAGTTGTGCATGATCGGGTAACGATGTAGTCTATTCAGTGTGATGAACCGCATCGTGAGCTTCTTTGTTGTGGTACCCACAGACCTGAAGTCTCACACGAAGTCTCTTTTGAGCTTCAAGGTGCAGAAAAGATTCCCAAAGATGGAACGAAAAGAGTCCCAAATGTGGACGTCACCAAACAAATTCCAAAAAGGAATTCAGAAGATTCCCAAGGGGAACGATAGGAAAGAAAAATTCCCAAAGATGGAATTAAAAAGAAGTCCCAAAGTGGACCAAATCCAAATAGAACCCAGATTCCACACTGTGTATGACTGTAAGTGACCGGGTTTTGTGCAATATGCATTCAGGTAGTGATTGATAAGGAAATATGTTGACATATGTATACATGTGGGTCACATAAGTCATTCTAATCGAACCTTAAATATCATCATGATACTGAAAAAGTAAGTGTGTCAACTCGAGCTAATTGGTATGTTTTCATATCATCACTCAATCAAGCATAAGTCAAATGTCTATTCAAAACTTGCAAAACATGTTCAGATAATGTGTGGTATGATCTCACTGCGATATTTTGATTCATTGCATTGCATGTCTTTATCTTAATGTGTGTGCTTTGTGTGTGCAGGCGTATGGAATCTTTATTGACACATCGACATCCTTGTTAAACTTAAAAATTTCAAGAAATTTCAAGTTTAGGGGGAGAATAAATTGAAGAAAAATATCTACAAAATTCCAAAAATATTTTTAAATAAGGTTTTTGAATGAACAAGATTATGTGGTGTGAAAAGCAATGGTATTGGATATGTTAAAAACAAACCCAAGGTCTTGTAATGTGTTTTTAGAAATTGCTTCGGGATATAAAAATGTTGGTTGTGCAAAAACAAAAACATTTTTGAAAAAGAAAAAGGATTTTAATGAATTAAATTTGTTGCCCTAAAATGTTGTTGATAATTAATATGACAATTTCTTTTTAAGGATATCTTGTCTAATTAATGTGTCGAGAATGTTTGCAGGTGCAATAAATGCAGTTGAATAAGTCAACAGACGAGAAAAATTGAAGAAAATTGATCAAGTGTTGTAGCCGGGCAAGAATATCATAACACTATTTTGCCGGGTAATGAACACACTGTTCAGCCGGGTAAAAGTTGTGAGTCTGATATGAGTCGGGTGATTGAGAAAAAGAAGTGAAGCCGGGTGAAGATATTATGACTACTGTACAGCCGGGCAATGAACATGTCAAATACAGCCGGGTGAAGGTCATAGATATCAACCGGGTGACAAGTTGTGTTACTATACAGCCGGGTGAAGATATGTTGTCATTATACAGCCGGGTAAAAGAAATCTTTTCTTGCCGTGTAAGTGTATAACACTGTGTTGCCGGGTAATAGTGGAAGCAACTGTGTTGCCGGGTAATGAAGAAAGCATGCCGGGTAATGGTGAAAGCAACTGTGTTGCCGGGTGATGAAGAAAGAATGTCGGGTGATGTTTTGAAGACTACTATACTGCCGGGTGATAAATAAAACCCATCAGGTGTAGTTGTTCCTAACCTTTACCCGTCACTACAGTGACTTACCCGTCACTACAGTGTTTGACCGGTCAAGTGTTTTTCACATGTTTGAGACTTGCCTCATGTACTTGACCCGTCACAACAGTACATGACACGGATCTACAGTGCATGACCCGTCAAGGCTTATTGGGCTTTTGTGCTTGCCCGTCCCAAGTTGTTGACCCGGCACCTCAAAGTTTGACCTAATTTTTAATCATATAAAAACCCGCCTCTTCACAAACACTTATCATTTTTCACTCACACATTCAAGCAAACACTCTGTACCTAAATCCTTTGATTATCATATTCAATCGTTTGTTCTATAACAAGTCGGATAGATTGAATAAGGTATTGTTTATGTGTTTTGATCTTGATAAACCTGCAAATCGACCGATAAAATGAAAAACGATGATGAACAGTGTTTTTGATCATTGAGTCGACACTTTGATTGTGTGTGTTAAAACCAAAACCGAATGTTGTTTTAAGTGTAAAATCTGTCGATTATCAACAATCAATCACTCATTTGCACCAAACTACCTTAAAACCAACTGAATCAATCAAAATTGTTCATAACTGTCAAAACCGCCATTGATGAACCTTGAAAGTTCTTAAGTGTTAACTTCAAACTGACAAAATATGTGTTAAAAGTGACAAATCCTTGTTAAAACTGAACTAAAACATGTTAAACAACTTCATCATATAAATTTCAAATTTATGCTCTTAAGTGATAAACTGTTGTATTGAAAAATGTTGTATAATCATTAAAATTCAAAGTTGTTTTGATCAAAATGATGAAAATCAGTTTGTTAGATCAATTTAGGATTAAAATGTTTATGTGAATGTTTTACTTTGTAACTTTTGTTCAAACACTTATGAAAATTTGAATTTATCAATGAAGGATCTAACACATTTGTCTTGTTTGTGTGTTTGTTTTGTTTTTAACAAATGGAGAATCTAAAGTTTGAACCTAAGCACAATCTGGTGGCATGTTTGGATGAATCTATCCCTGAAACTGAAGGTTACAGAGATATGATCAGATTCATAAAGAGGACAAAATATGTGTATGCTATGTGTGCCAAACCGGTCATATATGCAAGATTGATAAAGAGTTTTTGGAGAACAGCTGAGGTGATCAGAAATGAGGATGGAGTAGCTGTTGTTCGAGGAAATATCACTAGAGAATTAGTGTTGACAGTTTCTGAAGAAGCAATCAGAACTGCATTGAGGATTGATGAGGATGAAGTAGGAATGAATGATGAATTGACCATGGCTGAGTGTCAATCGTGCTTTGTTAATATGGGACATCCTCCTGCATTTCCAAAGTCACAATTTTATAGAGCAAGATTGGGGAAGAAGTGGAAGTTACTATGTTATGTTGTTCAACAATGCATGTCAAGGAGGAGTGCAGGCTTTGACAACTTCCCATCTGATATAGCATCTCCAATTGTTGCTATAGCTGAAAACAAACCATTTAACATGTCAAGATGGATCATGAATGGGTTTGTGTTTAATCTAGTTAAGGGGAAAAGATTCAAGTTTCTCATGTACCCGAGATTCTTGCAGCTGATGATAAATGTTGCTTATCCAATCATCAGAGAAGAAGGTGTGGTTGGAGGAATATTATATACTGAGGACATGAACGATTTATCTTACAGGAAGATGAGCATCGGGAATGTGCCTAGTGTTGAGCTATTTGACTATATGAGAGATATAGCAAATAATGAAGAAGATGTTGAGGGAGTTTATCATCATATTTCACAAGGGGAGATTGTAAATCCGCACGACCTTGTTGATGAGGTGCCTGACAATTTATTGGATGATGATGAGTATGATGCTCGTCATGCAGAAAATGAAGAGGACGAATCTGAGGATGATGGAAATGATGATAGTGATAATGATGGTGAAGAAGATGATGATAATGAAGATGACGGTGGTAATGATGATGGTAATGATGGTGCTGAATCTGTTTCAGAGGAGGCCGAAAATATTGAGATTACTGAACCATTAGAATTGGAGACAGAAAATGTTGAATTTATTGAACCTGTCTTGATTGAAGAACCTATTGAGGTTGGTTGTGTTGAAAGAGATGTGGTTGTTGAAGTTGCAAAGCCAATCACGAAACAGTATGTTAGATCTCGAAGATCTAAATCTGTTGTGGAGAAAGTGTTAAGTGAGCCTGAACAGATAGATGTAGTTCAGATTGCTCAGGAAGTAATTGCCGAGGTTGAAACTATTGCACAGATAGTTGACGAAGCTGATGCTGGCATTACTGATCCTATCTCTGTTGATATACCCACCACATGATCCCCTCCTGCTGAAAATATTGAACAAGTTTTGGAGTCTTCGCCAAAAGTTGTGTCAAGTGTTGATGAAAATGAGGATAAGAAAAAGATTGTTGAGTTAGAAGAGATGGTGGAAAAACTTGTAGCTGCGAATGAACTGTTGAAAGCTTCAAATGATAGGAAAAAGAAAAGACTTGAAGAGTTTTGGGCTACTCACAATCAAAATCTGGAAACTTTCAAAGCTTTGGATACTGATCATCTTAAATTGAAGATTGAACATGATGAGTTGAAGGTTTAGTATGCAAAGTTGAAGGAGGAACATGAGAATTTGAAATATGATCACAAAGAGTTGAAGGCTGAATGCAATACTCTTGAGGCTGAAAAAGAGATGTTGGAGAAATGGTTGGAAGAAACTCGACCGAAGAAATCTGGATCTTCATCTGATAAAGATTTTTCAGACGAAGTTATGGAAATAACTGAACCTTCTCAAGAAGCAAAGGTATACTATACTCGAGCACGTGGTACAACCAATGCGGGTATAAGGGTGGAATCTCCAATAGTTATTCCCGATGAAGCTGTTGCTGAAACTGTCATTTATGACAAGGCTGAGGGAAAAAGGAAGTTAGATGCTGTGCCAGAAATCACTGAAGACACATATGTTTCAAAGAAGGCAAAACTGGATGAAACAGTGCAGATTGAGCCGATTCAATCTATAGCTATAGTTGAAAGGGCTGAGATAGTTAAGGTTGTTGAGGAGACTGTGACTAATGCTGAAGTTGATAAATCAGTTCAGATTGAGCCGATTCAATCTGAAACTGTTGAAGTTGAAGAAGTGCCTGAAACTGTCACAGTAGAAACAAGTCAGTTTGAGCCGGTTCAAACTGACAATGCACCAATGATTGAGGCATTAGATGATTTGGATGATATACATTTTACAGAGTCTGAACCAGAAGCTGAACCAGAAAATAATCCAGATCATGAGATTCCAGAGGACTTAGCTGAAAGATTTGCTTATCTTGAGAAGATGAGGTATAATCCAGTGTTTTTGAATGGGCTGACAGTAAGTCAAATCAATGAAGAATATGAAAAGTGTTTGATAGCTCAAGACAAAGTTGCTGCTGATGAAAAAGAGTTTATTATTGAAATGGGTGAGTGGACTCCATTGCAAGAAAGTTTGAACATTGAAGACTTACCTCCGACTGAACTGTATCATCAAAATCCTGAAGAGATGTCTAGCAGGAACATGCGAGATTGGTTGAGCTCAAGGAATTATCCGTATAAGACTCTGAAGAGATTGAAATCTAAGTCGCTGAGGAAAATTGTTGTTAGTTTCATGAAGACGGAGAAAATGTACAATCGTATGTTTTATTTGGACTACAACAACCCTCAATACTACGAGCTGACCAAAAGATATAAAGTTCTCGGACCTGAAGAAATACCGGTGATGGCATTACCAGAGAATGCGCACAAGAAAAGGCATGAATTGATAGACATGTTTCCCAGTGAAGTTAAGTCATACAACATACCTATGGATGTACGTGAATCATGGCATAAATCAGCCACAGCAGGTGACGTTGTGAGGTCACTGCTGAGCAAGGGTCAGTCGATTGCTGAACTTCTTGATTCAATGATCGTACCGGAAAAATCCAAGAAGGTGAAGATTATTGCGTGGAAATATGACGAGGTGCTCGATGCATTTATGATTAAAATAGTTAATGGTTTATGTGACGTATACCATTATTACTCTAGAATTTTTAAGTTGGAAGTTCAAGATCTAAAAGAATTGCACAAACTTAGACTGATAAATCACACGCATGCTGAGCGTGGTGATAAATGTGCAATGCTGCTGGATGCCGGGATAGCCAGATCACCAAAATATTTAGACTTCAGAGGTCAACAAGAAGATAGTGCTTATGTGCAAGCGAAGAAAGAAAGAAAGAAAAAGAAGTTGGTTGTTAGTGAGGATATGTACTTGGAGGAATTTTCTGATAAGTATTTTGATAAGGTAACCAATCTGGGACTGAAAGTGATTGATGGTTCTCAAATGACAAAGCCAATACTTAGAGTTTTCTACAATCAAGAAACATTTGAGTTGAAGCTTGTTCGAAATTTGGACGATTGGGATAAAGATATGATTACTTTATTCAGTACCTTTGAGCTGAAACTGTTGCATCCATCCTATATCGATTTTCTGAGAAGTTGCAGAATGGAGAAATGCAAGATAAACTGGCTGAAGCTGATCGAAAACTGTTTGTGGTGATGATAGAAGTGATAGCAGCTGCATCAGAAAAGATTCGAGTACGGAAGGCATTGCTCAATTCTAATCTTGTGAGGGTTGACATTCCGGAGATAGAATTTATGAGGATTACTGCGAAGGGTACTTTGGAGGTCCAAGTCAAAGGGAAGGAGATGCCTTATGAACTTTATGCTAATATTGATTTTGCAGGTTTAAATCTTGATTCTCTGAGACGCATGAATGCCTGCCCAATCCTTACTAACGAGTCAAAGCCGAGACAAGCAAAGATAGCAGAAAAGTTCAAATCTTGTATAGAAGAAGCACTGAAGGAACAAGAAGAGTTTAAAGGAAAAGAGTTGCTGGATATCAAAGAAGAACCAGAAGATTGGTGAAAGAGATTGAAGCTGAAAAAGACGAAACCTGTTGAAGTTTTTGCTGAAGATTCAAAGATAAATATTAGGGGGAGTACTGTTAGGGCTATTTCTAGTTAAGATTTACTTTGTATTTGTTTATATGTTTATGTATAGTTTAGGGTGTATTTTGTTATATTCCTTAAACTTGTAATTGTTGCTTTAAAGCATGTAGTGAGAGAGTGTGAGGAGGGAGGCTAGATCACTATTCACGTAAGAGAGAGAACTTAGTGTGTGTGATTTATTTTCTCCTGCACTTGTATTACAAATCTGCTTTGATCATCAATATACAAAGAGAATTATTAGTATGAATTGTGTTAATGATTAAACTGTGTTTGTGTATATGTTATTCTGATCATTGAGCGATATTAACGATCCAATTGAACCTATCAAAAAGCATGTTGGTAAAAAGTACGAAACCTCACAAATCCTAACAACACATTATAATACCGTACGTAAAATAAAAATACTCCATAATAAACCTAATGAATTCATCCGAGTCCTTTGAACATCGTACGACAACTTAGGACATCATACGGCTCTGTATGCACATTAGCACCTTGAAAAGCACGTTAGTATAATATTGGACACCTTACAACTCCTAACAAAACTGAACAAAACCTTAAAACTCCATAATAAACCTAATGAATTTGTCCAAGTCCTTTGAACATCGTAGGACAACTCAGGACATGTTACGACTCACTATGCGACATTAGCAACATGAAAAGCACGTTAGAATAATTAAGGACGCATTAGAACTCCTAAGAACATCTTACATCACCGTACGAAACTTTAAAACTCCATAATACACCTAATGAATTCGTCCGAGTCCTTTGAACGTCATACGTCAACTTAAGACATCTTACGACTCTTTATGCCATATTAACACTTTGAAAAGCATGTTAGCATAATGTTTGAATCTTTGAAACTCCTAACAACACTGTACGAAATTATAAAACTCCAAAAAAAACCTAATGAATTCCTCCGAGTCATTTAAAGATCGTACGAAAACTTAGAATATCTTACGACTCTGTATGTCACATTAGCACCTTGAAAAGCATGTGGGTAAAAAGTACGAAACCTCACAAATCCTAACAACACATTTGTTAGGGCTCCTTTCTATTTAAAGATTTACTTTGTACTTTGTTTATACATATTTGTATAGTTTAGGGTTAATTTTGTATTTTCCCTAAAGTGTTGATGCATAAAGCATGTTATGAGAGAATGTTAGAGAGAGAGTCTAGATCACAATTACACGCTAGAGAGAGAATTGTGTGTGTGTGATTTGTATTCTCCTGCACATTTGTACTACAACTTTTATGCTTTGATCATCAATACAAGAGAATTATTAGTAATGGACTGTGTTGCTGATTGAATTGTGTTTGTGTACTTAGATTGTTCTGATTTGCATCAATATCGATCCAATTGAACCTATCAATTGGTATCAGAGCTGTTGGTACTGTGTGTGTTCTTCGCTATTCATCAAGCAAAAACACATCAATATTGCTCAAATCATGATCTAAATGATCTGTTGCTGTTTTTTAGTTGTGATTCATCATCGCAATCACTTCTAATTCACAACAATTGTGCCAATTGTGATAAATTTGACTTAGACAAAATTTTTGGACTTAGATTTGTTAACAAATAGGTCCTGTGCAGCCGTGTGAAGGCGATTTTGTCTAGACGGGTGAAGAATTTGCAAGAAAAAGGTTGTACTGTTCAACCGGATCAAAGAACTGTTGTGCCGGGTGATGAACTGTTCAGCCGGGTGATTAACATTTCAGCCGGGTGATTGACAACTGTTTAGCCGGGTAAACTATATTCTGCCATGTGATCAACTGTTCAGCCGGGTAAACCTTTCTGCCGTATCAAGTTCTAGCCGGGTCAAGTTTCAGCCGTGTGAAGTTTTTACTGTTCAGCCGTGTAACTGTTCTGCCGGTTAACTCTATCTGCCGGGTGAAGATTGCAAGTGTTGAATATTGACAACTGTTGAGCCGTGTCACTGTTTAGACGGGTGAAGAAAATTCTCAGCCGGGTGAAGAAGAAAAGTCACTGTTCAGCCGGGTGAAGAAGAAATATTCACTGTTCAGCCGTGTGACTCATTTTCAGTTGTTTCAAACCTTGTTATCTTATCTTGTCATTATTTACATGCTTTTAGTTTAACTCTAAATTGTTTTCTTCTCAAAAAATCATCAAAAACACAAAAATATTTTCTTTAAATTGTTAAAAATGTCACCTAATGATGATTCTGATAATCGTGTTCCTAGATTGGTTAATCGTGCAGATTTCAAGAACTGGACAATCAGATTGAAGCATCATCTATGCTCCATTGACAATGATCTATGGAAGTCAATTGATAAAGGTCCTCACATTCCTACTCAGACTGCTCCTGATAGTGCAAGCACCTACACCAAAGACTCAACTAAACCTTATCCTGAAGATAATCTATCAGCAGAACACTTACGAAAGGTCAAGAATGATAGTAAGGCTTATTCTTTGATGTGCAAAGGTCTGCCACTTCAAGTGTTGTTGAGATTGGATGCTTATCAAACTGGCTACACATTGTTCAAAGCATTGAAATCAATCTGTGAAGGAGGAGAACAGTTGAGAAGTCTCAAGAAGCAGAAATTAAAGAGACAATTGGAATTGTTTGAACATATTGCTGGAGAATCTGTGCACCAGATGATGAATAGATTTGTTCATCTGACTACTGAAATGACAAATGTTGGTGCAAAGACAGATCTTCAAGATTTGAATGACAGATTTTTGTGTGCTCTTCCATCTTCTTGGAAACAGACTGTGACTCTACTGAAGCATACAGAAAATTTTCCATTGGACTTAGATCTGCTCATTGCAAAGATAGAAGAAGTTGAGATTGATGAAAGTTCGAGAAATACTGACAGATCAGGTTCCTATGCTCAGTATAAGTTCGTTGTGAATCCTTCAAACACAGTGGAGAATGCTTTTCTTGCACAAGATACTGCAAAAACTGATGATGAGGGTGATTTATTTGTTGGTGCAAGCTTTTATACTGATTCGTCATACATTTCAAACTCACCAACATATTCTCAACCTCAATCTCCGCCAAGAGCTCAAGTTCAAAGTCAGAATGCGAAAAATCAATCTGAAAATCAAAGTTCTACAGTTCAAGCCAAAGTAAAAGATGTGATGAACATCTTGTTACAAGATGATGAGACTAAGAATGCATTTACTGCTTTCATGGCAAGTTTTCAAGCATATCAAGGAAGTCATCTGTCTCAGATGGATGTTTTGCTTCAAGATCTATTTGAAATGGATCCTGATGATGTTGAGGAAATGGATTTAAATTGGCAAATGGTGATGGTTGCATATCGAACTCAGAAACATGCATATGTAAACCGAAGCTACAAGCCACATGCAAACAAGACAGTTGGTTTTGACAAGTCAAAGGCCAGATGTTTCAACTGTAACTGCTATGGTCATTTTTCTAGGGAATGCAAGCCTCCTAAGAATCAGAACTACAATGATCAAGCTGGTTCAAGTGGACAGAATCAAGGTCAAAGTCAGAACTCGCAACAGTCTTCAAGCTACCAAAGCAGAAATCAATGTTTCATGCAAAAGCCATATCAAAGTCTTCCAATGCCAGAACTGAAAGATGAAGGCAAGAAGCCAGAAGATCAGAACAAAGCATTGGTGGTTAGTGTGAAAGATGGATATGACTGGAGTGCTTATGCGGAATAGTTTACATCTGATCTTACATCAAGTTTGGCATTGGTATGTGAAATTGAAGAAGATTGGTCTGAAGACGGGGATGATCAACTGATTAAAGCTGTGAGTGAAGATTCTGAAGAGTATGATTGGAGTGCAAAGGCAGATCCTGTTGAAGAATCTGAACCAGAAGTTGCGCTTATGGCTACATCTAACGAGTCTTCATCATCTGTTGAACAACCAAAGGTTAGTACCGAACTACCCCCTAACTATGTTCCTTTGCCTGATGATGTTAAAGGTAGGTTATGTTCTGAACAATGCATTAAACAAGTGGAACATTATCGAACTCATTCTTTTAAAATTGGTGACAAATTAAGCAAACATGAAAAAATTTATGAACAACTTAAAATTGATCACAAAATTGCTGATGAGAAGATATTGTCACTTAAAGAATCATGGAACAAAACCTTAAAGGAATTGGAACTGGTAACCAAACAACTTGAAGAAATGACAAAGAATTTTGAACAAGAAAAGGTTGCTCATGCAGTCACACAAGTTGAATTAACAAAGGTAAAAAGTTGTAAAACAATGGTGAGACAACTTGTAAGTGAAAGAGGTAACAAAAGCAAACTAGGATTGGGTTTCACTCATGAACCAGTGCCTAAATCAATCACAAATACTTTACCTGAAAACTTCAATGAATTTGATCATTCACCTGAAAATGAACAAAGATTCAAAGAAATTCAAAGAAGTAAATCTGAATCCGAAGGATCTGAAGTGTTGATTGAAAGCTTGAAAGAAGAGGATGTTGTGACAGTTGAGGCTGATGATGAAGCTAGCAACAAATCTGATCCTATTTTGATTCAACTTGTTGAATATCCTGAACTGAATCCCAAGCCAGAAGAAAAGGTGAAGGATGAAGCTGAATTTTCAGGATACAATGATCCAGAATACATCAAGTGGAAGAATGAGCAAAAGGCGATTGTTGCTGATCAACTGATCAAGAAGAAACTAGTGAAGAAGACTGAAGTTTCAAATGCAAAGGTGCAGAAATCGAAATTAACAAACAATCAATCTGAAACAAAACAGTCAAAAGGTAAAAGTGTCATAACATCAAATGACAAATCCAAAGCTCAAACTTTTAAAATTGACAATGTCAAACCTGTGAAAAAGAAAGTGTCAAAAGGTAAAACAATCAAGTTTGTGTCTGCAGGAACATTCGATATGAACGGGTCTTATGGTAACCAAATCAATTCTTCAATCAAATCTAACTCTGGTCTGAAAACAGGTTCAGGTCCTAAGACTTCAGCTGTCAATGATAAAAGATTTGAATCAAAGAAGGTAACCAAACAAGATGGTTTAAAATCGAACCAAGTTCCCAAGCAAGCAAAATCACAAACAAAATCGTCACAAAAGAATGTTGTTAACTTAAAACTGAACAAAATTGATAATGAATCACGAGTGGGTTAAACATCATAAGTTAACAATCGGCTCTTTAGGATTAGCAAGAAACATTGTGATATTTGTGATCGTTATAATCATGTTACTGCTGAATGTTTCTTTAACAGGTACTGCAATTACTGTGGCAAAAGAAATCATTCTTCAGAGGAATGTTTTTATAACAAATTCTGTGATATCTGTGAACGGAGAAATCATGACACCGCAGATTGTTTCTTTCGGAAAAACTCATCAAGAGAAATGACTCCTTTTTCGAATTGCAAAGAAATCAATCTTTTGGTTTTCAAAAATTTAACCAAAGTCATTCTCTTGATTTGAGAACTTTCAAACGAAACAATTCTGGTTTTAATGACTTTTCATCAAGAAATGTGCAGGTTAACAGCTTTAAGCCGAGAGCTTTGATGGTGAGAAATCAGAAATTTGAAAATAACCTTGATCCTAAGTTAGAGGAAAGGTTCATTGCTTTAGGAAGAAAGCAAACAAATCAAGCCGTTGGGCGAAACAGTTTTCAACCAAATCTCTCAAATGAAACAAATTTTCAAAATCTACATTATCAACAAGTTACTGTTACAGATAGATTCGGAAAACCCAAGACCATGTGGGCCTGGGTTGACCAAACTAACTAGATAAATGTTGAAATGCAGGTACGCCCTCGAAGACCTATCAACTCTTGGTTTGTTGATAGTGGGTGTAGCCGGCATATGTCAGGCAATCATGCCTTGCTTCAAGATTTTAAGCTAAAGAATGGTACACATGTTGCATTTGGAGGAGATGCTGGTGGAAAGATTACTGGAGAAGGAACCGTGTCAAATGGGGTTATTAGCTTTGATAAAGTCAACTACTATGCACAGTTGAACTTTAATTTGCTAAGTGTATCTCAAATTTGTGACAAATCATATTCAACATTATTTGATGATTCTTTCTATTACATATTAAACTAGATTTCAAGATAGACAATGAATGGGTGGTGGTTAAAGCTCCAAGAGATCGTGATGTATACAAGCTTGATATGTCGCAGATTGATGCTGAAACCGAAACCACATGTCTCATTGCGCATGCATCAAATGATGAGAGTCAGCTTTGGCATAGACGGTTGGGCCATTCAAACTTCAGAAACATGAACCGACTGGTGACTGGAAATCACGCTGTGGGAATACCTTCAAAGAAATTCTCAACAACTGATCTCTGCCCAGCATGTTTGAAAGGAAAACATCACAGAATGTCTTTTAAGTCCAAGCAAGAACACTCTATTTCAAAACCCTTACAGATGTTACACATGGATCTTTTCGGACCAACAAATTTTCAAAGCATCGGAAAGAAGTCTTATTGTTTTGTCATCATTGATGATTTCACTAGATTTTCTTGGGTTTATTTCTTGCATGTTAAATCTGAAACTGCTGAGGTGTTAAAAGAATTTATTATCAAAGTTGAAAATCAATTGGATTGTAAAGTAAAAATCTTGAGAAGTGATAATGGAACCGAGTTTAAAAACTCTAATGTTGATTTGTTTTGTGCAGAAAAAGGAATTTCGCGCCAATTTAGTGCTCCAAGAACTCCACAACAGAACGGAGTTGCAGCAAGATCCATGCTCGAAGATGCCAAAATCCCTATCACATTATGGGACGAAGCTATTGCTACTGCCTGCTTTGTACAAAACAGGACATTATTGGTTCAGGATAAAAATAAAACGTCTTATGAGTTACTTTTTGGAAGAAAACCGAATATTTCTTACTTGAAAGCATTTGGTTGTCCTGTATCGATTCTAAATTTGAGTGATCATCTCGGTAAATTTGAGTCAAAATCTGACGATGGATTTTTTCTTGGTTACTCTTCGGTTTCAAAAGCTTATCGAGTTTTTAATAGCAAAACAAACACTGTTATTGAAACTATTAACGTAAAGTTTTTAGAAAATTCGTTTCCGTCAGTGGCTCATGGTCCCGAATGGTTATTTGATTTAGATTCGTTATCAAAATCTTTCAATTCTAACTTATTTGATTTTTCAGGAAAATCAAGAAAAGAATCAGGAGACTTGGGATGTTTCAGTGATGATTCTGATAATGACGATGATGACAATCTCAATTCTGAGTATCCGTTTGTGTCATTTCATAATCTTGATAATTGTGTATCCAATCAAGCTCCGAGTCCATCTGGTTCTCAAGAAGATCAAGAATTAAACATTCTTGTTGATGATGTGAATCCGCAAAATTCTCCTAATGATGGTGGATCTGTTCAAAATCAACCATCTTCAGATCCGAATGTTGAAGTCGTTCCAGAATCATTTGACTACTTCATCAATTCACCATAACAAGTTCCTAATTTCACTCCGCATGCTTCTACAATTCTACAAGATCTACCAAATCTGGAGACGCAAGTACAAGGTGATCATATTACAACTCATCGAGTTCATAGGAATCATCCTCTTTCTCAGATTATAGGGCCTTTGAATCAGAGAACTATGAGAAGTCAGACCGAACATGCAAACGTTTGTCTTTATTCATGTTTTCTTTCTCAAGTGGTGCCGAAGAACATTTCAGAAGCGTTACAAGATAACAGTTAGATTGAAGCCATGCAAGAGGAATTACTTCAATTTCGCAAACAAGAGGTTTGGAAATTAGTGGACTTACCTGAAGGAGAAAATGCGATTGGTACAAGATGGTTGTACAAGAACAAGCTCCAAGAATTTGGTCCAAGAATTTGGTACGAGACGTTATCTAAACATCTGCTGGAACATGGTTTTACAAGAGGTCAGATTGATCCAACTTTATCTATGAAGCGGGAAAATGAAGATCTTTTATGTGTTCAAGTGTATGTGGATGATATCATCTTTGGATCAACAAGTCCGTACATGTGCAAAGAGTTTGAAGAGATTATGAAATCAAGATTTCACATGAGTTCGATGGGGGAGATTAATTTCTTTCTCGGATTGCAAGTAAAACAGTCCGCTGAAGGAATTTTTATCAACCAATCAAAGTTTGTTGAAAAGTTGCTGAAAAAGTTCAAGATGCAGGATTGTCAGACTATTCGAACTCCATCTGATGTGAATTGCAAGATACAGCCGGATCCAAAAGGCAAATCCGTTGATCAAACACTGTACAGATCAATGATTGGTTCATTGATGTACCTTACTGCATCAAGACCAGACATTATGTATGCTGTATGTGTGTGTGCCAGATATCAGTCTGATCCAAAAGAGTCGCACCTTGTTGTTGTTAAACGTATTTTCAGATACCTTAAAGGGAAACCGAATCTCAGGTTATGGTATCTTTATGAAGGCAATTTTGAATTATATAGTTATTCTGATAGTGACTTTGGTGGGTGTGCTCTTGACAGGAAATCGACTACGGGTGGATGTCAATTTCTGGGTCCTAGACATGTTTCTTGGCAATGCAAAAAGCAGACCAACGTTTCTGTATCCACAGCTGAAGTAGAGTATATCGCTGCATCTGCAGGATGTTCTCAAGTTTTGTGGTTACAAAACCAATTGCTTGACTACGGGTTTAACTTTCTCAAAACTCCTATTTACATAGACAATACTGTTGCTATGTTCATTACTGCTAATCCTGTTCAACACTCAAAAACCAAACATATCGAAATTCGATATCACTTTCTCAGAGACAACTCTGAAAAAGGTTTAATAATTTTGATTAAAGTTCATACCGACAAAAAACTGGCAGATCTTTTCACAAAATCTTTTTTGTCAGGACGGTTTGAATTCTTAATTCAATCCATAGGGTAAATCAACCATGAATAATTCAAATTTTTGAAAAATCAAACAAAAATCAGAATATATAAAATCCAAAAATAGAATAAGTCGATGTCATATATTGATTCCTTTGCCTTTTATTTTCTTGTTTTTGCATTGTGAGTGTGCATGAAAAAGAAAAGCAAATAAAAAGAATATAAAAAGCAAAAAGAAAAGAAATTATCGTGTCATAAGAATCTATATTGCAAAAAGTGAGAAATGATAGTTACACTAGACATTATTTGTTTCATCATTTTATATAATAAAGACTGATGAATGTTAGTTGATGTGCGAGACAGCTCAGGCAATTAGACTGAAAAAGTAAGTTCATTGTTGACAAATCTAAACTTAACGATCTTTGTGTTAAGTTCCTTTGCTATACATGTCGAAATATATATCTTTGGATGCATTGCTTGTGATGATAGTTGTTCATAATCGGGTAACGATGCAGTCTATTCAGTGTGATGAACCGCATCGTGAGCTTCTTTGTTGTGGTATCCACAGACTTGAAGTCTCACATGAAGTCTCTTTTGAGCTTCAAGGTGCAGCAAAAGATTCCCAAAGTTGGAACAAAAAGAGTCCTAAATGTGGACCATCACCAAACAAAAATTTCAAAAAGGAATTCAGAAGATTCCCAAGGGGAACGATAGAAAATTAAAATTACAAAATGGAATTCAAAAGTAGTCCCAAAGTGGACCAAATTCGAATAGAACCCATATTCCACACTGTTTATGATTGTAAGTGACTAGGTTTTTGTTCAATATGCATTCAGGTAGTGGTTGATGAGGAAATATGTTGACATATGTATGCATGAGGGTCACATAAGTCATTTTAATCGAACCTTAATCTCATCATGATACTGAAAAAGTAAGTGTGTCAATTCGAGCTAATTGGTATGTTTTCATATCATCACTCAATCAAACATAAGTCAAATGTCTATTCAAAACATTCAAAACATGTTCAGATAATGTGTAGTATGATCTCACTGCGATATTTTGATTCATTGCATTGCATATGTCTTTATTTTAATGTGTGTGCTTTGTGTGTGCAGGCATATGGAGTCTTTATTGACACATCGACATCCTTGCTAAACTTAAAAATTTCAAGAAATTTCAAGTTTAGGGGGAGAATAAGTGAAGAAGAAAAATATTTACAAAAAGTCAAAAATATTTTGAAATAAGTGTGTTGAATGAACAAGATTATGTGGCATTGAAAGCAAATGCATTGGATGTGTTAAAAACAAACCTAAGGTCTTGTGATTTGTTTTTAGAAAATTGCTTCGGGATATAGAAATATTGGTTGTGCAAAAACATTTTTGTGAGAAAAATCGAAGAAAATGAAAAAGGATTTTATGTGAATTAAATTTGTTGTCCTAGTTAATATTTTTGATTATTAATGTGACAAACCCTAATAAGGATGTCTTGTCTAATTAATATGTCGAGAATGTTTGCAGGTGCAATAAATGCAGTTGAAAAGTCAACAGACAGAGAAAAGTGAAAAATCGTCTAAGTGTTGTTGCCGGGTAAAGATATCAGAAGCAACTATTTAGCCGGGTAATGAAGTCACTATTTAGCCGGGTAAAGTAGTGATTGTTTTATATCAGCCGGGTGATCGAATGAGAAGGTAGCCGGGTGAAAGAAGAATTGATGCCGGGTGACAAGTTGTAAGTTACTATACAGTCGGGTGATGAAGTGTTGACACTGTACAGCCGGGTAATAGAATGAAGATTCTATGTAGCCGTGTAAGTGAAGAACACTATGCAGCCGGGTAAGTATGATAACTGTACAGCCGGATGATGAAGAGAATCTGTCACTATACAGCCGGGTGATGAAGAAAAGCTGTCACTATACAGCCGGGTGATGAAAGAGTATCACTATGCAGCCGGGTAATGAACATGAAGTTATTGTGCAAGCCGGATGATGTTTAGAAGACTACTATGCAGCCGGGTGATGGGTAAAACCAAAACAGGTGTAGTTGTTCCTAACTCTGACCCGTCCCAACAGTACTTGACCCGTCTCTACAGTGATTGACTCGTCCAAGTGTTTTACATGTTAAATGTTGACCCGTCCAAAGTTGTGACCCGTCCCAACAGTGCTTGACGCGGCTCAATAGTACATGACCCGTCCAGGCTTATTGGGCTCAAATGTTTACTCGTCCAAAATGTTGACCCGTCTCATTTTGTTTGACCTAATTTTTCAATCATATAAATACCCGCCTCTTCATAAACACTTATCAGTTTTCACCAACATTATCAAGCAAATCCTCTGTACTTCAAATCGTTCTTACCATATTCAATCGATTGTTTTGTAACAAGTTGTATTGATTGAATAAGGTATACTTTATATGATTCGACCTGATAAACCTGCTGATTGATCGTAAAAACGAAAAATGATGATGAACAGTAATTGGATCATTGAATCGACACTTTGATTTTGAGTGTTAAAACTTAAATCGAATGTTGCATTTGATGTAATAGCTGTCGATCATCAATAATCATTCATTAATTTGCATCAAATCGTCTAAAATCAACTGAATCAACTGAAAATTTCATGTCACTGTCGAACCGCCATTGATGAACTTTTGAATGATCAGATTTTTAAGATTAAACTGATGAATCATTTGTTATTGTGTGACAAGTCGATGCTAAAACTGAACAAAAACATGTTAAACAAACTCATCATACAAAATTTCAGATTTGTGTTCTTAAGTCCTTAAACTGTTAAGTGTAAAATGTTGCATGATCATTGATTCACAAAGTCTTGTTGAACAAAATGATGAAAATCAGATTGTTAGATTAACTTAGGTGAAAAAATGATTATGTGATTATTTTATATTATAACTTTATGTTTAAATAGTTATGCAAATGTTGTTATTTATAAATGAAAAGTCTAACACATATGTCTCGTTGCTTGTTTGGATGAATCTATACCAGAAGCTGAAGGATATAGAGATATGATCGGATTTATTAGAAGAACAAAGTATGTCTATGCAATGTGTGCCAAACCCATTGTATATGCAAGAATTATAAAGAGTTTTTGGAGGACTGCTGAGGTTTTGACTGATGAAGCAGGAGTTACAGTGGTCAGAGGAAACATTTCCAGACAGTTACAATTGACTGTGTCTGAAGAGTCTATTCGAACTGCTCTGAGAATAGATGATGATGAGATTGGTGCTACAGATGAGCTAACAACTGCTGAGTGTCAGGCGTGTTTTATCAATATGGGTCATCCTCCCATATTTCCAAAGCAGCAGTTTGTTCGAGCTAGACTGGGAAAGAAATGGAAACTATTGTGCTATGTTACACAGCAGTGCATGTCAAGGAGAAGTGCTGGTTTTGACAACTTTCCTTCTGACATTGAATCCCCGATTGTAGCAATTGCTGAGAACAGGCCTTTCAACATGTCGAAGTGGATCATGAAGGGGTTTGTTTTCAATCTTGTCAAAGGGAAGAGGTTCAAGTTTCTTATGTATCCAAGATTCTTGCAACTAATGATCAACATTGCTCATCCAATCATTCGTGAAGAAGGATTTGAAGGAGGGATTCTATATATTAAAGATATGAATGCTCTATCTTATCGAAAGATGAGTATTGGGAATGTTGAAGATGTTGAGATGTTTGACTATATGCGAGATATAGCAAACAATGATGAGGACATTGAATTAGTGTATCATCATATATCACAACGTGAGATTGTGAATCCATTGGACCTTGTTGATGAGATTCTGGATAATCTGTTAGATGATGATGAGTACTTGGCTCGTTATCCAGAAGATGAAGAACATGATGAGGATGGGAATGAGTCTGGTAGTGGTGAGTCAGATAGTGAAGATGATGTTAGTGATGATGGAAATGATGGTGTTGTTCAAGAAGATAGTGATGAATCAGTGTCTTAGAAACAGAAAAAGAAGATGTAGAAATGGATGTTGAGGTAGTTGAACCAGTAGTGACTGAAAATGTTGAGGTTAATGAACCTGTTGAGGTTATAAAAGCAGTAGAAGATGTTGTTATGGAAGCTCCTAGGGATATCACAGTTCATTATTCCAGATCTCGAAGATCCACAACTGTGATTGAGCCTATAATTGTTGAGGAGCCGCAAGTTTTTGAAGATGTGTATGTGCCTGAACAGATTGATATAGTTTAGACTGCACAGGAAGTAGCTGCTGAAGTGGATATTGTGGCACAGACGGTTGATGATACTGATGCTGGTTTTATTGCTCCTGAACCAGCTGATATTGCCACATCCTCCAAAGCAACTGAACACGTTGATCAACCAAAGGAGTCTTCACCTAAAGTTGGTTCAAGTGTTAATTTGAATGAAGAAGAAGATAAAGCTTTTCATTTGGAAAGGATGGTAGCCAAACTCTTAGATGCTAATGCATTATTGAAAGCATCTAATGAAAGGAAGAAAAAGAGGCTGGAAGAGTTTTGGGCTATTCATCAGAAGAATTTGGAAACATTTAAAGAATTAGATGCTGATCATGAAAAGCTGAAAGCTGATTATGAAGAGTTGCAAGCAGAGTGTAACACTTTACGTGCGAAAAAGGAGGTATTGGAAAGTTGGATGAAAGAAAAGGAGCCAGTCAGTTCTGAATCAGACAAAGATTTTGTTGTTGAAGAGGAAGTTGGAGTGTCTGAGACTCCTAGGGACGTCACAGTTTATCAAACTAGATCACAACGATCTAAGACTGTGACAAAACCAATTGTAGAATCTGTCTCTATTCCCGATGAAGCTGCTGATCTTGTCAATTTTGACAAAGATGAGGGAAAACGCAAACTGGATGTTGTACCAGAGATTGTGGAAGAAGAGGTGAGTACAAAGAGAGCTAGAACTGAAGAAACAGTTCATATTGAGCCGATTCAATCTGAGTCTGTAATGGCAACTGAAGTGCCCGAAGTGGTTAAAGTGGCTAAGATTGTGAAGGAAAGTTCTATAATTGAAACAGTTCAGTTTGAGCCGATTCAAACTGATACTGCGCATACAATTGAGGCACTTGATGATTTAGATGATATTGACTTTACAGATTCTGAACCAGAAGCCAATCCTATTGACGATATACCCACTGATCTTGATGAACGATTTGCGTATTTGGAGAAGATGAAATACAATCCTGTTTATTTGAATGGACTAACTGTCAGTCAAATAAACGAGGAATATGAGAAATGTATGAATGCGCAAGACAAGGTGGTAGCTGATGAAAAAGAGTTTGTAGTTGAAATGGGTGAATGGACGCCGCTCCAAGAAAGTCTAAACATTGATGATCTTCCTCCTGAAGAACTTTATCATCAAAATCCGGAAGAGATGTCAACTACAAGCATGCGTCAATGGCTAAGTTCGAGGAATTACCCATACAAGACTCTGAAAAGAAGATTGAAACAAGAATCATTGAAAAAGATTGTGGTGAGCTTTATGAAGACTGAGAAGATGCATAACCGGATGTTTTTCTTGGATTACAATAATCCACAGTATTATGAGTTGACCAAAAGATACAGAGTGCTTGAACCTAATGTCACACCCCAAAAATCGTTGCAGCGGAAGTCACGAATATTTGGTGCTTAGAGCGAAGTTGGCACCCATTAATTATAAAGCAAACATCCACATTAATTTAAAAGGTAATTAAAAGTGTTAATGTTGATAGGTCAATATCCCACAATTTTTCATTAAGAAAATAAAATACGATATTGTCCTAATAAAGCGTAGATTATTTGAAGTAAAACCAAACAAAATTTTAAACAAAGCGGTCCCAAAACACATAAACCAAATGTGGAGTTTGTAGTCCAAAAACTATCCTTCCACAAATTCCCATGCCCATCACTTTTATACCTGAAAAACATGTAAAAACTGAGTCAACACAAAGTTGGTGAGTTTTCGGGTTTTAATCAAAGTAAAGTCATCTTTCATTCACAATAGATATGCTTGGCTTTGAGACATCAACACGACCATACGTCAAAGGGTTTGCAAGGCCCAAAGACAAATGAATCATCAAAGTCATGAGTCCATAATCAAACCAAGAAACGAAGTTCCCTCACAACAATCAACTTATATTCCCCCGCATGTCAACACGATCAGAGCGACTGATCACGAGGGGCGGAATTCCAATCCCGATAGATCTACCAATATAACCTGTGGTTTCTCACTCCAAGAGAAATTAATGATTATGAGAGGGCATTACGCGTAAAATCATCAAACACTCATGCCATCATTTTGGTCAACAACAATACCCGTCTCCCAATACATATCAAAAACAACATAAACAAAATCATGTTTTTCCCCTGGAAATATTTAAATAAAACATTATTTAAAAAGGGGCCGAGACACTCACAGGTCTCTCAATTCATATCAAAACAAGTTGAACAAGTACATGTCTTTCCCCCAAAACAGTTAAATAAGACGTTATTTAAAAAGGGGCCGAAGAACTCACATGTCTCCCAATTCATATCAAAAACAAGTTACACAAATACATGCTTTTCCCCCAAAACAGTTAAATAAGACGTTAGTTAAAAAGGGGCCGAAGAAACTCACAGTGAATACGCCAAAAGCTAGAACATATAAGCCCAAAAATAACACCACCTAAGAACATCCTATACACAAAGGACCCGTTCAAAAGATGCACACATATATCAAGTCTAAAACCGTGTAGGTTGTTCACCAAAACCTAACTAGACTTACGTGAAAACGTTTCATTTACAAAAACATCAACCCTTAATTTTAATGACCCGTTGGTGATCTTTAGCCTTCGATTAATGTTATATATAATAACATACACTTTGTTATTTTGTTATAACTTTGACTAGTTTTCATACTACTAATCACATAAACACATATAACACACATGTAGTGACACATAAAAGTCATATTTAGTCCTTTAACTTTTCTAAGTAAAACAAACACTTTACTTATCCAATATTATTCATATACTTAGGAAAATATAATTTAATATTCTCATGTCATAATTAAAGTTCATAACACTTAGAAAAATATACATTTTTCTCTAGTTAACTAGTATGCAATTTTCAACATGACGGTTAACACTTAATGAGACATTTAACCACGTTTTCATAAAAAAACTTATTAATCATATGAAATTATATATATCTAAACATATTTTCACATAACAAAAATCATATTTCATACATTTTCAATAAAAATCACAATATTAGCTAAACATGTGAATTTCAACATTTTCGGAAACGTTTTCGGGTCACGGAAAGCAACCCAATACCCGTATTTTTGTCATTACTTTATAAATACTTTTATATCAGTAGGTTAACTTAAAAATAAGCTCAAAGTTTCTGATCCAAAACAGTTTACAAAAATATTACGTTTTAGAGTCGAAAATCGTCGTTTTCGGCTTTTCCGGGTACATAGTTTGCACGTTTTTGAGTTTAAAACTCTAAGTTTTTGTACCAAACTTTAAATCTCTTATTTTTACATAAAAATATACTTTATAATCTGTTGAAAATAATATTTTTACATATTTACATTTTTAAGCTAAAATCGATGCGTTTTACGCGTATTTTCGTATCAAAAACCGTTATTTGTAAGGTTTAATCACATCTTTCTTATAATACATTTAAAATACTTGTTTTATGAAGTTCATAAATATTTAAAAATATGATTTATTCCAGAATATAAAATAGTTTATAAATCTTTATAGAAATGTACAAAAATCACATTTAATGTCTTTTTAAGACTTTTCCAATATCCATGTCTTGTAACTAGTTCCAATGTCTTGTGTAAAACAAACATTTACTTTATGAAAACACATTTTAAACTAATTAAAATCATTAATATCATAAACACATTTGAATATCTAGATCTAGTGATTTTAAATCCATATGCAACTAGTTTTTCAAAAATAATGTCTTCCAATATTCTACCATATGAATAAAATTTTTAAAACCATTTTTCTAACACTTTAACATGGAAAACATAATCATCTAGTGATATTATTAACTTGTTTTCATTACAAACCACTTTGCATGTTTAGATCTAGCCATTTCTAATGCAAACACATAACAATCTTTATATGATTTTCAACCAAAACATATACATATACATACATATACACCTACGGATATACATATATACATACATAAATCATACCTTTTCATGATAACATACATGACTTACACTTCATTTCATCCCATTTCCTTTGCACAAAACATCAAGTAATCATTTCTTTACACATGTGTAAACCTTTTTACATGAAATGACACATCTTCACATATACATACATACATATACGGATACACACACATACACACACACACACACTGATTTACACACACACACATACGGATTCACACTCACACACACCATTTTCATTTTCAAAAACCCATTTTCATCTTAAAAATCATTACCTTTTTGTTTGTTTTAGATTTGGTGAACAACCTTTCAAGAATAAGATTTTGAATAACACAAAATACAACAAAACTTTGGGTTCATACCCTTGAAAAACAAGATGAAAAAGAGATGATAGGAGATGGTTTTGGCCCTTAGACAACTCTTGAAATCAACCTTCTAGCTTGGGTGCCTTCTAGAAGGCTTGTGGAACACTAGAACTTGCAAGAACTCAAGAGAGAAGTCGGAGAGTGTTGTGTGTGATGTTGGCCGAAATTTTGGAGAGGGAGAGAGGAGAGGGGACGGTTTTAGAGAGAGAGAGGTGAGAGAGAGGAAAGTGAAGTGTGTGGGAGTGGCTAATAAGTTTTAGGGTTTGGAGTGTGGGTTTGTAAGAAGGAAGATCTTGTGTAAAGATCTTGTTGAGGGGCTTTAAGAAGTGCAAGGCCCAAGAAAAAAAAAAACATTTTAAATAAATGGGGGATGTATATGGACGGTTTTGGGGTATTTTTGTGGGAATTTTCCCCACAAAATTTTATAAAAACACTACACATTTTAATCCCTTGTAAATTTTATGTTTTGTTTAAATTTTACCTTTGCACTATAATACTTCAAGTAATATTATTCCCCACTCAAAATGGTAAAAATATATTAATAAATATTTTACTGTACACCGGGTAGTGTACTGGTAGTGAAACCGGGCAAAAACTGAAACACACGCGATAACCGGAAAAACATCGGATAAAATACATCGCTTTTAGTTTTTATTATGTTTTCACTTATACACACCCAAAATATATTATTTGATGCTATTTCGAGCATTATATCAATCACTGGTCATTTAAAATTTATCAGGCAGTCACCAACGTTCATTACCGGGTATTCAACCGCTACGCGATTAAGCAGTTTCTAAAATCACAAAATGCAAAACAATGCACAAAAATAGGCTTAACTAACTTTAATAATACTTTAATTATCATAATTAAATCAAATGACACATCACAAAATAATAAGCACGTTTTAAGCTAGTACGAATATCGAACCGAAATTTGCCGGGTGTCACAGTCTTCCCCCGTTTAGGAAATTTCGTCCCGAAATTTTACCTCGATAAGTCCTATTTCGATTTAGATAGGGTTTAGGGTATTATTACTTATTTCGGTCTCGACGTTCCTACATATAATCTGGTCCTTATTTAGAATTACATCTAACTTGACCAAATCGGTACAACTTCGCCTGAGTTTTTGAACTTTCGAGGCCAAATCTCTACTGGTTCCTCATCGAAATGGAGTTTATCATCAATACGAACTCCCTCAGACGGTATCATCGATGTCTCATTAGACAAACACTTTTCAAATTCAGGACACGGAACACGTCACGCACACCACTAAGCTCACTAGGTAACTTAAGTCGATAAGCAACTAGGCCAATTCTTTTCAAAATCTCGAATGGTCCTATATATATCGGGGGCTAAGCTTCCCTTGGTTGCCAAACCTAACTACACCTTTCCAAGGTGAGACGTTTAAAACACACGGTCCGCTACTCGGAACTCTAATGGTTTTCATCCGATTATCCGCATAACTCTTTTGCCGATAAACAACAGCTTCAGATCTTTTCATAACTTGGAAAACTTTATCTGCAGATTCCTGGATAATCTCGGGTACACATAATTCTTTTTCACCCATTTTAGCACAAAAAAGTCGTGAACGACATTTTCTTTCATACAGAGCATCAACACGGAGTGGCCCTGATACTAGCGCGATAACTATAGTTATAAGAAAACTAAGCTATAGGTAGGAGGCTATCCTAATTCCTACCAAAATCAATCACACATGCTCGCAACAAGTCTTTCAGAGTTTAAATCGTCCGTTCACTCTAACCATCCTTTTGTAGGGTGATACACCATACTCATATCCAAACGAGTACCCATAGTGTTATACAAAACTCTCTAACGCCTCGAAGTAAAACGACTATCGTTATCTAAAAAGAGTAAGACAGACACATTATCAGAAGATACTAACTTCTCAAGGTAGATCCTTTACAACTATCCTACTTTGTAAGATTCCTTAATGGGCAACAAGTGAGCAGATTTCGTCAAACGATCAACAATTACCCAAATAGCGTTATTACCACTAGATTTGCGGGGTAACATCGTTATGAAATCCATCATGATTCGCTCCCATTTCCATTGTGGAATTTTAGGTTACTGCAAAAGTCTTAAAGGCTTTTGATATTCAGCTTTAACCCTAGAACATGTTATACATTTACTAACAAAAGAGGCTAACTCTCTTTTCATATTTGGTCACCAATAAAGTTCCTTCACGTCTTTACATTTCCCAAATTTTCCTCCTTTAGAGCTTCACTCTAAGCATCACGTAATTGGGAAGTGAGATACGACTAAAGAGCTAACTCTAACGTACGCACACGCAAAGGTTTTTATTTTTACTTTCTACTTAGTGCATCATCAACAACCTTGGCTTTTCCTAGGTGATAGGAATATCACAGTCATAGTCGTTCAATAACTCGACCCAACGTCGTCGTCGTTTCGTATTGAGCTCCTTCTCATCAAAGACATGCTAAATCCAAGCCATCCGTAGTGTAATTCTTTTCATGCACTTTGAGTTTCTTAGACGTTTAAGATACAACATCTTCTCTCTGAATCGAGACACACGTAAAACCTAAACGAGACGTATCACAACATACTACAAAATCATCTATTCCTTCTGGGAGTGACAATATAGACGCACAACATAGCTTGTGCTTCATCGTCTAGAATGCTAACTCTTGATCATATAACCGATCGGATTTCCTATCCTTACGGGTTAATAACTTCAATGACTACATCATTTTAGAGATGTTTTCAATAAACCTTTGGTAGTAACCAGCGAGTCCTAAGAATTAACGCACCTCCGTAGGAGTTTTTTGGTGCTTCCAAATTCTTAATGGCCTCAATCCTTGCCGGATCTACATGAATACCTTTTTCATTGATCATGTGACCAAGACAATAAACTTCCCTAAGCCAGGACTCACATTTTGAAAACATAGGATAACATTTCTTATTTCTTAACATTTCTAGAATTAACTTTAAAAGATGCTCATGATCTCTATTGGTTTGTGAATGAATAAGTATACCGTCAGTGAATACTATTCTAAACTTATCCAAATAAGGTCTACACATCCTATTCATAAGATTCATGAATACTACACACCCTATACATTTGTCTAACCAAACGGCATAATCGAAAACTCATAAGGTCCATAACGCATCATAAAAGAAGTTTTCGGGACATCATCTTCGGCTATTAACAACTAATAGTAGCCGGATCGAAGATCAATCTTAGAATAATAACTAGAACTTTGAAGTTGATCGAACAAATCATCAATCCTAGGCAACATATATCTATTTTTAATTATAAGTTTATTCAACTCTCTATAATCAATACACATCCTAAATGATCCATCCTTTTTCATAACGAACAACACAGGTGATCCCTAAACTTTTGTTCAACGTCCTTGGCATTGATAAATTTAACTAAGTAAAAACATCGGACATCCTTTGCTCCAATACTCATAAGCTTTCATGATATTTCGATTTTTAAAGAAGACTTTCATTTCTCTCCTAAAACAGTTAAAACTTCACTGTTTTCGAACGGAAGCCGAACAATCTTTTCAAAACAAACTTCCTCGGCACAATGTCCAATCAATCAATCCACACCGATAACTACATCGGAACTACCAAGTTTACGGGTAAAGATCTATACTAAAGGAATGACTTTCTAATTTCTAGGAAAAAATTCCTAAATAATTCACAAGTTCCCATTTTATTTCCATTAGCTAATTCAGTAATATATATCTTACTTAACTTACTAGTGTTTAGACCAATTAATACTTAAAATTCTTTTGACACAAGGCTCGTTTCAGGGAAAATACTCCCGTAACAATCTTTCCTTCAGATCGTTGCATGAAAGACCATAAACAGTAACTTCATCCGAATTCCGGATTAACGTATTTCATCACGTCAACGTTTCATCCTGAAACGTACATGTGGCATTCTTAATTCTTTGGCCGTCTTGGGCAATTGCCTATTGCCATATCCGACTCATTTTCGCAATACATCTCACCATGTCAAGTGGACTTTCAGAACCAGTAAAAATTCGTGGGTGACAAACTTGAAAAGTCTCATAAGTACACCCTCACTATAGATTCCTTTTTCCATAGTTCAATAAAATCCATGATTACCATTTCATTCAACTATTTCGGAAACTTCCTAGAATCATTCATACGTCCTTAGGTTATCTAATACCTAAAGAACTACCAATACTAAGGTGCCACTAAGGTTACCATCTGAAACGTCACGTCCTCTACCACGCCTTGTTGTTAAACTAGCGTCACACTATTCCAGAGCAGCATTGCCATGTGGAGCTATTAACTAGGCTAAATCCTATACCTCCACCCGAAGGTGTCATTCGAATTACCGGGGGCGTATTTTATTTCTAACAAACAAAATATTAGTAAATATGATAAGGTATAGTTAATATTATGATGTTAAATATTTGAGTATCATACGTAATACCATATAACATAATCAACCAATCAATAACAAAATCGTGAATTATCATCGATATTCTCCGCCAAAATGGGTACTAAAGTTACCGACCTAACGATCATCAGAAGAAAAGGAAGGGCTTACTTCGGAATAACAGAATTTAGTGAGATCGTAGAATTCTTTACCGATATAAAGTTTTATTATATTTTTATTTATTTATTTATTTTATTCTATCGATTTAACGAATCATCTACGAGCGCCTTTAACGTAGTTTTCTCCTCGAGAGAAGTCAACCGGGTACGCATCATCTGGCACGCGTCAAACACGATCTGCATCTCTATCTTGTAATTCATCGATCTACCGTTCGTACTAAGCACACCTTTCCGTAAGAGTAAGGAGGAAACGTTCGATAGATTTTTCTAACATGGAATCTAAACGTGGAGTACTAGACGAGTCGTCGATCTTGAATATAGACGGAAAACCGCGCTCTACGCCTTGGGAATCAACCACCGACTCCCTTACCCTATTGGGTTCGGGTGCAACCTCATCATCAGCAACCATACGGACAATCTTCCTACGCCTCCAGGAATATACTATGCAGTGCTCGGGGTTCGCAATAATTCATCCGAAGGTATGATATCTTGAACATCATCACTCTGAGCCTCCATTACCGGCTCTACATCAATCACGGACTCAACGACTGATCCTAAAGTGGTGCTAAGTGAGACTCGTGCCTCGGGGACTCATTCAAACATTTGTGACAACAAAAAGGCATATTCGTACTTAACTTCTAGCTTAAAAGGCACTTAAATACACTTATATCAAATAAGCACACAAGGTACACTTAGATATCCAATCTAATAATTATAAACGACACAAGGTATATTTAGATATACAATCAATTTAAACCACACAAGGTATTCTTAGATATACAATCTAAAAAATCAAAACGCACACAAAAATGCTTGGGAATTTTGGAAGTGTTTTAGGGACTTTAAGATTTTTTCAAAAACTTTCAAGTTATAGTCTAGAATTTTTCAAAAACTTTTCTAGTTCGCTATAACCATTGGCTCTGATACCAACTTCTGTCACAACCCAAAAATCGTTGCAGCGGAAGTCACGAATATTTGGTGCTTAGAGCGAAGTTGGCACCCATTAATTATAAAGCAAACATCCACATTAATTTAAAAGGTAATTAAAAGTGTTAATGTTGATAGGTCAATATCCCACAATTTTTCATTAAGAAAATAAAATACGATATTGTCCTAATAAAGCGTAGATTATTTGAAGTAAAACCAAACAAAATTTTAAACAAAGCGGTCCCAAAACACATAAACCAAATGTGGAGTTTGTAGTCCAAAAACTATCCTTCCACAAATTCCCATGCCCATCACTTTTATACCTGAAGACAAATGAATCATCAAAGTCATGAGTCCATAATCAAACCAAGAAACGAAGTTCCCTCACAACAATCAACTTATATTCCCCCGCATGTCAACACGATCAGAGCGACTGATCACGAGGGGCGGAATTCCAATCCCGATAGATCTACCAATATAACCTGTGGTTTCTCACTCCAAGAGAAATTAATGATTATGAGAGGGCATTACGCGTAAAATCATCAAACACTCATGCCATCATTTTGGTCAACAACAATACCCGTCTCCCAATACATATCAAAAACAACATAAACAAAATCATGTTTTTCCCCTGGAAATATTTAAATAAAACATTATTTAAAAAGGGGCCGAGACACTCACAGGTCTCTCAATTCATATCAAAACAAGTTGAACAAGTACATGTCTTTCCCCCAAAACAGTTAAATAAGACGTTATTTAAAAAGGGGCCGAAGAACTCACATGTCTCCCAATTCATATCAAAAACAAGTTACACAAATACATGCTTTTCCCCCAAAACAGTTAAATAAGACGTTAGTTAAAAAGGGGCCGAAGAAACTCACAGTGAATACGCCAAAAGCTAGAACATATAAGCCCAACAATAACACCACCTAAGAACATCCTATACACAAAGGACCCGTTCAAAAGATGCACACATATATCAAGTCTAAAACCGTGTAGGTTGTTCACCAAAACCTAACTAGACTTACGTGAAAACGTTTCATTTACAAAAACATCAACCCTTAATTTTAATGACCCGTTGGTGATCTTTAGCCTTCGATTAATGTTATATATAATAACACACACTTTGTTATTTTGTTATAACTTTGACTAGTTTTCATACTACTAATCACATAAACACATATAACACACATGTAGTGACACATAAAAGTCATATTTAGTCCTTTAACTTTTCTAAGTAAAACAAACACTTTACTTATCCAATATTATTCATATACTTAGGAAAATATAATTTAATATTCTCATGTCATAATTAAAGTTCATAACACTTAGAAAAATATACATTTTTCTCTAGTTAACTAGTATGCAATTTTCAACATGACGGTTAACACTTAATGAGACATTTAACCACGTTTTCATAAAAAAACTTATTAATCATATGAAATTATATATATCTAAACATATTTTCACATAACAAAAATCATATTTCATACATTTTCAATAAAAATCACAATATTAGCTAAACATGTGAATTTCAACATTTTCGGAAACGTTTTCGGGTCACGGAAAGCAACCCAATACCCGTATTTTTGTCATTACTTTATAAATACTTTTATATCAGTAGGTTAACTTAAAAATAAGCTCAAAGTTTCTGATCCAAAACAGTTTACAAAAATATTACGTTTTAGAGTCGAAAATCGTCGTTTTCGGCTTTTCCGGGTACATAGTTTGCACGTTTTTGAGTTTAAAACTCTAAGTTTTTGTACCAAACTTTAAATCTCTTATTTTTACATAAAAATATACTTTATAATCTGTTGAAAATAATATTTTTACATATTTACATTTTTAAGCTAAAATCGATGCGTTTTACGCGTATTTTCGTATCAAAAACCGTTATTTGTAAGGTTTAATCACATCTTTCTTATAATACATTTAAAATACTTGTTTTATGAAGTTCATAAATATTTAAAAATATGATTTATTCCAGAATATAAAATAGTTTATAAATCTTTATAGAAATGTACAAAAATCACATTTAATGTCTTTTTAAGACTTTTCCAATATCCATGTCTTGTAACTAGTTCCAATGTCTTGTGTAAAACAAACATTTACTTTATGAAAACACATTTTAAACTAATTAAAATCATTAATATCATAAACACATTTGAATATCTAGATCTAGTGATTTTAAATCCATATGCAACTAGTTTTTCAAAAATAATGTCTTCCAATATTCTACCATATGAATAAAATTTTTAAAACCATTTTTCTAACACTTTAACATGGAAAACATAATCATCTAGTGATATTATTAACTTGTTTTCATTACAAACCACTTTGCATGTTTAGATCTAGCCATTTCTAATGCAAACACATAACAATCTTTATATGATTTTCAACCAAAACATATACATATACATACATATACACCTACGGATATACATATATACATACATAAATCATACCTTTTCATGATAACATACATGACTTACACTTCATTTCATCCCATTTCCTTTGCACAAAACATCAAGTAATCATTTCTTTACACATGTGTAAACCTTTTTACATGAAATGACACATCTTCACATATACATACATACATATACGGATACACACACATACACACACACACACACACTGATTCACACTCACACACACCATTTTCATTTTCAAAAACCCATTTTCATCTTAAAAATCATTACCTTTTTGTTTGTTTTAGATTTGGTGAACAACCTTTCAAGAATAAGATTTTGAATAACACAAAATACAACAAAACTTTGGGTTCATACCCTTGAAAAACAAGATGAAAAAGAGATGATAGGAGATGGTTTTGGCCCTTAGACAACTCTTGAAATCAACCTTCTAGCTTGGGTGCCTTCTAGAAGGCTTGTGGAACACTAGAACTTGCAAGAACTCAAGAGAGAAGTCGGAGAGTGTTGTGTGTGATGTTGGCCGAAATTTTGGAGAGGGAGAGAGGAGAGGGGACGGTTTTAGAGAGAGAGAGGTGAGAGAGAGGAAAGTGAAGTGTGTGGGAGTGGCTAATAGGTTTTAGGGTTTGGAGTGTGGGTTTGTAAGAAGGAAGATCTTGTGTAAAGATCTTGTTGAGGGGCTTTAAGAAGTGCAAGGCCCAAGAAAAAAAAAACATTTTAAATAAATGGGGGATGTATATGGACGGTTTTGGGGTATTTTTGTGGGAATTTTCCCCACAAAATTTTATAAAAACACTACACATTTTAATCCCTTGTAAATTTTATGTTTTGTTTAAATTTTACCTTTGCACTATAATACTTCAAGTAATATTATTCCCCACTCAAAATGGTAAAAATATATTAATAAATATTTTACTGTACACCGGGTAGTGTACTACTGGTAGTGAAACCGGGCAAAAACTGAAACACACGCGATAACCGGAAAAACATCGGATAAAATACATCGCTTTTAGTTTTTATTATGTTTTCACTTATACACACCCAAAATATATTATTTGATGCTATTTCGAGCATTATATCAATCACTGGTAATTTAAAATTTATCAGGCAGTCACCAACGTTCATTACCGGGTATTCAACCGCTACGCGATTAAGCAGTTTCTAAAATCACAAAATGCAAAACAATGCACAAAAATAGGCTTAACTAACTTTAATAATACTTTAATTATCATAATTAAATCAAATGACACATCACAAAATAATAAGCACGTTTTAAGCTAGTACGAATATCGAACCGAAATTTGCCGGGTGTCACACCTAAAGAGATACCTGTGATGGCATTGACAATTGATGCGCACAAGAAAAGAAAGGAGCTTATTGACATGTTTCCAAGTGAAATGAAGTCTTACAACATTCCGATGGAAGTACGAGAATCATGGCACAAGTCTGCCACAGCAGGTGATATTGTGAGATCACTGCTGAGTAAGAGTCAGTCTGTTGCTGAATTGCTTGACTCAATGATCGAGCCGGAAAAATCCAAACAAGTGAAGATTATCGCTTGGAAATATGATGAGATTTTTGATGCATTTTTTATCAAGAGAGTGAATGGGCTATGTGATGTTTATCACTATTATTCGAGTATTTTCAAGCTGCCTGTACAAGATTTGAAAGAACTGCACAAATTGAGATTGATTAATTACACGCATGCAGAGCGTGGTGATAAATGTGCTATGCTTTTGGATGCTGGAATCAGTCGCATGCCTAAGTTCTTAGAGTTTCGGGGTCAACAGGAAGATAGTGAATATCTGAAGAAAAAGTAGAGAAAAGAGAAGAAGTTGATATTGCGATATATGTACTTAGAAGAGTTTTCGGATGAATACTTTGATAAGGTGACAGATCCGGGTTTAAAAGTGATAGATGGTTCTCAGGCAACAAAGCCCATACTGAAGTGTTTTTACAATCAAGAGACTTATGAGCTGAAGTTAGTTCGAAATCTGGATGATTGGGATCAAGACATGATCACATTGTTTAGTACTTTTGAGCTGAAACTGTTGCATCCATCTTACATTGACTATCTTAGAAGCCACAAGATGGAGAAACTGAAGGATCCTATTGCTGAAGAAGATAGAAGATTATTTGTGATTATGATAAAGGTGATTGGCTGCTACTGAGAAAAACTGATTAAGGAAGGCATTGCTTAATGCTAACCTTGTGAAGATTGATATGCCTGAGATCGAATACATGAGAGTGACGTCTAAGGGTACATTAGAAGTGAAGGTCAAAGGAAGGAAGAAACCGTACGAGTTTTATGCTAACATTGACTTTGCAGGTATTTCCTTGGACACGCTGAAAAGAATGAATGACTGTGATATTATTAGAAATGAATCAAAGCCAAGACAAGCAAAGATTGCTGAGAAGTTCAAATCGTGCATTGAGGAGGCTTTGAAAGAACAAGAAGAATACAAAGGAAAGCCGATGCTAGATATTAAAGACGAACCTGAAGATTGGTGAGAGATTGAAGCTGAACAGCAAGTGTTGAAAACTGAAGATTTTTGAAGTCCAAAGTTAAATCTTAGGGGGAGTATGGTTAGGGCTCGTTTCTAGTTAAAGATTTACTTTGTACTTTGTTTATACATATTTGTATAGTTTAGGGTTAATTTTGTATTTTCCCTAAAGTGTTGACGCATAAAGCATGTTGTGATAAAATGTTAGAGAGAGAGTCTAGATCACAATTACACGCTAGAGAGAGAATTGTGTGTGTGTGATTTGTATTCTCCTGCACATTTGTACTACAACTTTTATGCTTTGATCATCAATACAAGAGAATTATTAGTAATGGACTGTGTTGCTGATTGAATTGTGTTTGTGTACTTAGATTGTTCTGATTTGCAGCAATATCGATCCAATTGAACCTATTAAATATTATAATACCGTACGTAAAATAAAAATACTCCATAATAAACCTAATGAATTCATCCGAGTCCTTTGAACATCGTACGACAACTTAGGACATCATACGGCTCGGTATGCACATTAGCACCTTGAAAAGCACGTTAGTATAATATAGGACACCTTACAACTCCTAACAACACCGAACAAAACCTTAAAACTCCATAATAAACCTAATGAATATGTCCAAGTCCTTTGAACAACGTATGACAACTCAGGACATGTTACGACTCACTATGCGACATTAGCAACATGAAAAGCATGTTAGAATAATTAAGGAAGCATTACAACTCCTAAGAACATCTTACATCACCGTACGAAACTTTAAAACTCCATAATACACCTAATTAATTCGTCCGAGTCCTTTGAACGTCATACGCCAACTTAAGACATCATACGACTCTTTATGCCATATTAGCACTTTGAAAAGCATGTTAGTATAATGATGGAATCTTTAAAACTCCTAACAACACCGTACGAAATTTTAAAACTCTAAATAAAATCTAATGAATTCCTCCAAGTCATTTAAACATCGTGCGACAACTTAGAATATCTTACGACTCTGTATGTCTCATTAGCACCTTGAAAAGCATGTTGGAAAAAAGTACGAAACCTCACAAATCCTAACAACACATTATAATACCGTACATAAAATAAAAATACTCCATAATAAACCTAATGAATTCATCCGAGTCCTTTGAACATCGTACGACAACTTAGGACATCATACGGCTCGGTATGCACATTAGCACCTTGAAAAGCACGTTAGTATAATATAGGACACCTTACAACTCCTAACAACACCGAACAAAACCTTAAAACTCCATAATAAACCTAATGAATATGTCCAAGTCCTTTGAACAACGTATGACAACTCAGGACATGTTACGACTCACTATGCGACATTAGCAACATGAAAAGCATTAGAATAATTAAGGAAGCATTACAACTCCTAAGAACATCTTACATCACCGTACGAAACTTTAAAACTCCATAATACACCTAATTAATTCGTCCGAGTCCTTTGAACGTCATACGCCAACTTAAGACATCATACGACTCTTTATGCCATATTAGCACTTTGAAAAGCATGTTAGTATAATGATGGAATCTTTAAAACTCCTAACAACACCGTACGAAATTTTAAAACTCTAAATAAAATCTAATGAATTCCTCCAAGTCATTTAAACATCGTGCGACAACTTAGAATATCTTACGACTCTGTATGTCTCATTAGCACCTTGAAAAGCATGTTGGAAAAAAGTACGAAACCTCACAAATCCTAACAACACATTATAATACCGTACGTAAAATAAAAATACTCCATAATAAACCTAATGAATTCATCCGAGTCCTTTGAACATCGTACGACAACTTAGGACATCTTACGGCTCGGTATGCACATTAGAACCTTGAAAAGCACGTTAGTATAATATAGGACACCTTACAACTCCTAACAACACCGAACAAAACCTTAAAACTCCATAATAAACCTAATGAATATGTCCAAGTCCTTTGAACAACGTACGACAACTCGGGACATGTTACGACTCACTATGCGACATTAGCAACACGAAAAGCATGTTAGAATAATTAAGGAAGCATTACAACTCCTAAGAACATCTTACATCACCGTACGAAACTTTAAAACTCCATAATACACCTAATTAATTCGTCCGAGTCCTTTGAACGTCATACGCCAACTTAAGACATCATACGACTCTTTATGCCATATTAGCACTTTGAAAAGCATGTTAGTATAATGTTGGAATCTTTAAAACTCCTAACAACACCGTACGAAATTTTAAAACTCTAAAAAAAACCTAATGAATTCCTCCGAGTCATTTAAATATCGTGCGACAACTTAGAATATCTTACGACTCGGTATGTCTCATTAGCACCTTGAAAAGCATGTTGGTAAAAAGTACGAAACCTCACAAATCCTAACAACACATTATAATACCATACGTAAAATAAAAATACTCCATAATAAACCTAATGAATTCATCCGAGTCCTTTGAACATCGTACGACAACTTAGGACATCTTACGGCTCTGTATGCACATTAGCACCTTGAAAAGCACGTTAGTATAATATAGGACACCTTACAACTCCTAACAACACCGAACAAAACCTTAAAACTCCACAATAGACCTAATGAATTTGTCCAAGTCCTTTGAACATCGTACGACAACTCAGGACATGTTACGACTCAGTATGCGAGATTAGCAACATGAAAAGCACGTTTGAATAATTAAGGAAGCATTACAACTCCTAAGAACATCTTACATCACCGTACGAAACTTTAAATCTCCATAATACACCTAATGAATTCGTCCGAGTCCTTTGAACGTCATACGCCAACTTAAGACATCTTACGACTCTTTATGCCATATTAGCACTTTGAAAAGCATGTTAGCATAATGTTCGAATCTTTAAAACTCCTAACAACACCGTACGAAATTATAAAACTCCAAAAAAACCTAATGAATTCCTCCGAGTCATTTAAACATCGTACGAAAACTTAGAATATCTTACGACTCTGTATGTCACATTAGCACCTTGAAAAGCATGTTGGTAAAAAGTACGAAACCTCACAAATCCTAACAACACATTATAATACCGTACGTAAAATAAAAATACTCCATAATAAACCTAATGAATTCATCCGAGTCCTTTGAACATCGTACGACAACTTAGAACATCTTACGCCTCTGTATGCACATTAGCACCTTGAAAAGCACGTTAGTATAATATAGGACACCTTACAACTCCTAACAACACCGAACAAAACCTTAAAACTCCATAATAAACCTAATGAATTTGTCAACGTCCTTTGAACATCGTACGACAACTCAGGACATGTTACGACTCAGTATGCGAGATTAGCAACATGAAAAGCACGTTTGAATAATTAAGGAAGCATTACAACTCCTAAGAACATCTTACATCACCGTACGAAACTTTAAATCTCCATAATACACCTAATGAATTCGTCCGAGTCCTTTGAACGTCATACGCCAACTTAAGACATCTTACGACTCTTTATGCCATATTAGCACTTTGAAAAGCATGTTAGCATAATGTTCGAATCTTTAAAACTCCTAACAACACCGTACGAAATTATAAAACTCCAAAAAAACCTAATGAATTCCTCCGAGTCATTTAAACATCGTACGAAAACTTAGAATATCTTACGGCTCTGTATGTCACATTAGCACCTTGAAAAGCATGTTGGTAAAAAGTACGAAACCTCACAAATCCTAACAACACATTATAATACCGTACGTAAAATAAAAATACTCCATAATAAACCTAATGAATTCATCCGAGTCCTTTGAACATCGTACGACAACTTAGAACATCTTACGGCTCTGTATGCACATTAGCACCTTGAAAAGCACGTTAGTATGATATAGGACACCTTACAACTCCTAACAACACCGAACAAAACCTTAAAGCTCCTTAATAAACCTAATGAATTTTTCAAAGTCCTAAGAACATCTTACATCACCATACGAAACTTTAAAACTCCATAATACACCTAATGAATTCATCCGAGTCCTTTGAACGTCATACGCCAACTTAAGACATCTTACGACTCTTTATGCCAAATTAGCACTTTGAAAAGCATGTTAGTATAATGTTGGAATCTTTAAAACTCCTAACAACACCGTACGGAATTATAAAACTCCAAAAAAAACTAATGAATTCCTCCGAGTCATTTAAACATCATACGAAAACTTAGAATATCTTACGACTCTGTATGTCACATTAGCACCTTGAAAAGCATGTTGGTAAAAAGTACGAAACCTCACAAATCTTAACAACACATTATAATACCGTACGTAAAATAAAAATACTCCATAATAAACCTAATGAATTCATCTGAGTCCTTTGAACATCGTACGACTACTTAGGACATCTTACGGCTCTGTATGCACATTAGCACCTTGAAAAGCACGTTAGTATAATATAGGACACCTTACAACTCCTAACAACACCGAACAAAACCTTAAAACTCCACAATAGACCTAATGAATTTGTCCAAGTCCTTTGAACATCGTACCACAACTCAGGACATGTTACGACTCAGTATGCGAGATTAGCAACATGAAAAGCATGTTTGAATAATTAAGGAAGCATTACAACTCCTAAGAACATCTTACATCACCGTACGAAACTTTAAATCTCCATAATACACCTAATGAATTCGTCCGAGTCCTTTGAACGTCATACGCCAACTTAAGACATCTTACGACTCTTTATGCCATATTAGCACTTTGAAAAGCATGTTAGCATAATGTTCGAATCTTTAAAACTCCTAACAACACCGTACGAAATTATAAAACTCCAAAAAAACCTAATGAATTCCTCCGAGTCATTTAAACATCGTACGAAAACTTAGAATATCTTACGACTCTGTATGTCACATTAGCACCTTGAAAAGCATGTTGGTAAAAAGTACGAAACCTCACAAATCCTAACAACACATTATAATACCGTACGTAAAATAAAAATACTCCATAATAAACCTAATGAATTCATCCGAGTCCTTTGAACATCGTACGACAACTTAGAACATCTTACGCCTCTGTATGCACATTAGCACCTTGAAAAGCACGTTAGTATAATATAGGACACCTTACAACTCCTAACAACACCGAACAAAACCTTAAAACTCCATAATAAACCTAATGAATTTGTCAACGTCCTTTGAACATCGTACGACAACTCAGGACATGTTACGACTCAGTATGCGAGATTAGCAACATGAAAAGCACGTTTGAATAATTAAGGAAGCATTACAACTCCTAAGAACATCTTACATCACCGTACGAAACTTTAAATCTCCATAATACACCTAATGAATTCGTCCGAGTCCTTTGAACGTCATACGCCAACTTAAGACATCTTACGACTCTTTATGCCATATTAGCACTTTGAAAAGCATGTTAGCATAATGTTCGAATCTTTAAAACTCCTAACAACACCGTACGAAATTATAAAACTCCAAAAAAACCTAATGAATTCCTCCGAGTCATTTAAACATCGTACGAAAACTTAGAATATCTTACGACTCTGTATGTCACATTAGCACCTTGAAAAGCATGTTGGTAAAAAGTACGAAACCTCACAAATCCTAACAACACATTATAATACCGTACGTAAAATAAAAATACTCCATAATAAACCTAATGAATTCATCCGAGTCCTTTGAACATCGTATGACAACTTAGAACATCTTACGCCTCTGTATGCACATTAGCACCTTGAAAAGCACGTTAGTATGATATAGGACACCTTACAACTCCTAACAACACCGAACAAAACCTTAAAGCTCCTTAATAAACCTAATGAATTTGTCAAAGTCCTAAGAACATCTTACATCACCATACGAAACTTTAAAACTCCATAATACACCTAATGAATTCATCCGAGTCCTTTGAACGTCATACGCCAACTTAAGACATCTTACGACTCTTTATGCCATATTAGCACTTTGAAAAGCATGTTAGTATAATGTTGGAATCTTTAAAACTCCTAACAACACCGTACGAAATTATAAAACTCCAAAAAAAACCTAATGAATTCCTCCGAGTCATTTAAACATCGTACGAAAACTTAGAATATCTTACGACTCTGTATGTCACATTAGCACCTTGAAAAGCATGTTGGTAAAAAGTACGAAACCTCACAAATCCTAACAACACATTATAATACCGTACGTAAAATAAAAATACTCCATAATAAACCTAATGAATTCATCCGAGTCCTTTGAACATCGTACGACAACTTAGAACATCTTACGGCACTGTATGCACATTAGCACCTTGAAAAGCACGTTAGTATAATATAGGACACCTTACAACTCCTAACAACACCGAACAAAACCTTAAAACTCCATAATAAACCTAATGAATTTGTCAACGTCCTTTGAACATCGTACGACAACTCAGGACATGTTACGACTCAGTATGCGAGATTAGCAACATGAAAAGCACGTTTGAATAATTAAGGAAGCATTACAACTCCTAAGAACATCTTACATCACCGTACGAAACTTTAAAACTCCATAATACACCTAATGAATTCGTCCGAGTCCTTTGAACGTCATACGCCAACTTAAGACATCTTACGACTCTTTATGCCATATTAACACTTTGAAAAGCATGTTAGCATAATGTTCGAATCTTTAAAACTCCTAACAACACCGTACGAAATTATAAAACTCCAAAAAAACCTAATGAATTCCTCCGAGTCATTTAAACATCGTACGAAAACTTAGAATATCTTACGACTCTGTATGTCACATTAGCACCTTGAAAAGCATGTTGGTAAAAAGTACGAAACCTCACAAATCCTAACAACACATTATAATACCGTACGTAAAATAAAAATACTCCATAATAAACCTAATGAATTCATCCGAGTCCTTTGAACATCGTACGACAACTTAGAACATCTTACGGCTCTGTATGCACATTAGCACCTTGAAAAGCACGTTAGTATGATATAGGACACCTTACAACTCCTAACAACACCGAACAAAACCTTAAAGCTCCTTAATAAACCTAATGAATTTTTCAAAGTCCTAAGAACATCTTACATCACCATACGAAACTTTAAAACTCCATAATACACCTAATGAATTCATCCGAGTCCTTTGAACGTCATACGCCAACTTAAGACATCTTACGACTCTTTATGCCATATTAGCACTTTGAAAAGCATGTTAGTATAATGTTGGAATCTTTAAAACTCCTAACAACACCGTACGGAATTATAAAACTCCAAAAAAAACTAATGAATTCCTCCGAGTCATTTAAACATCATACGAAAACTTAGAATATCTTACGACTCTGTATGTCACATTAGCACCTTGAAAAGCATGTTGGTAAAAAGTACGAAACCTCACAAATCTTAACAACACATTATAATACCGTACGTAAAATAAAAATACTCCATAATAAACCTAATGAATTCATCTGAGTCCTTTGAACATCGTACGACTACTTAGGACATCTTACGGCTCTGTATGCACATTAGCACCTTGAAAAGCACGTTAGTATAATATAGGACACCTTACAACTCCTAACAACACCGAACAAAACCTTAAAACTCCACAATAGACCTAATGAATTTGTCCAAGTCCTTTGAACATCGTACGACAACTCAGGACATGTTACGACTCAGTATGCGAGATTAGCAACATGAAAAGCACGTTTGAATAATTAAGGAAGCATTACAACTCCTAAGAACATCTTACATCACCGTACGAAACTTTAAATCTCCATAATACACCTAATGAATTCGTCCGAGTCCTTTGAACGTCATACGCCAACTTAAGACATCTTACGACTCTTTATGCCATATTAGCACTTTGAAAAGCATGTTAGCATAATGTTCGAATCTTTAAAACTCCTAACAACACCGTACGAAATTATAAAACTCCAAAAAAACCTAATGAATTCCTCCGAGTCATTTAAACATCGTACGAAAACTTAGAATATCTTACGACTCTGTATGTCACATTAGCACCTTGAAAAGCATGTTGGTAAAAAGTACGAAACCTCACAAATCCTAACAACACATTATAATACCGTACGTAAAATAAAAATACTCCATAATAAACCTAATGAATTCATCCGAGTCCTTTGAACATCGTACGACAACTTAGAACATCTTACGCCTCTGTATGCACATTAGCACCTTGAAAAGCACGTTAGTATAATATAGGACACCTTACAACTCCTAACAACACCGAACAAAACCTTAAAACTCCATAATAAACCTAATGAATTTGTCAACGTCCTTTGAACATCGTACGACAACTCAGGACATGTTACGACTCAGTATGCGAGATTAGCAACATGAAAAGCACGTTTGAATAATTAAGGAAGCATTACAACTCCTAAGAACATCTTACATCACCGTACGAAACTTTAAATCTCCATAATACACCTAATGAATTCGTCCGAGTCCTTTGAACGTCATACGCCAACTTAAGACATCTTACGACTCTTTATGCCATATTAGCACTTTGAAAAGCATGTTAGCATAATGTTCGAATCTTTAAAACTCCTAACAACACCGTACGAAATTATAAAACTCCAAAAAAACCTAATGAATTCCTCCGAGTCATTTAAACATCGTACGAAAACTTAGAATATCTTACGACTCTGTATGTCACATTAGCACCTTGAAAAGCATGTTGGTAAAAAGTACGAAACCTCACAAATCCTAACAACACATTATAATACCGTACGTAAAATAAAAATACTCCATAATAAACCTAATGAATTCATCCGAGTCCTTTGAACATCGTACGACAACTTAGAACATCTTACGCCTCTGTATGCACATTAGCACCTTGAAAAGCACGTTAGTGTGATATAGGACACCTTACAACTCCTAACAACACCGAACAAAACCTTAAAGCTCCTTAATAAACCTAATGAATTTGTCAAAGTCCTAAGAACATCTTACATCACCATACGAAACTTTAAAACTCCATAATACACCTAATGAATTCATCCGAGTCCTTTGAACGTCATACGCCAACTTAAGACATCTTACGACTCTTTATGCCATATTAGCACTTTGAAAAGCATGTTAGTATAATGTTGGAATCTTTAAAACTCCTAACAACACCGTACGAAATTATAAAACTCCAAAAAAAACCTAATGAATTCTTCCGAGTCATTTAAACATCGTACGAAAACTTAGAATATCTTACGACTCTGTATGTCACATTAGCACCTTGAAAAGCATGTTGGTAAAAAGTACGAAACCTCACAAATCCTAACAACACATTATAATACCGTACGTAAAATAAAAATACTCCATAATAAACCTAATGAATTCATCTGAGTCCTTTGAACATCGTACGACTACTTAGGACATCTTACGGCTTGGTATGCACATTAGCACCTTGAAAAGCACGTTAGTATAATATAGGACACCTTACAACCCCTAACAACACCGAACAAAACCTTAAAACTCCATAATAAACATAATGAATATGTCCAAGTCCTTTGAACAACGTACGACAACTCAGGACATGTTACGACTCACTATGTGACATTAGCAACATGAAAAGCATGTTAGAATAATTAAGGAAGCATTACAACTCTTAAGAACATCTTACATCACCGTACAAAACTTTAAAACTCCATAATACACCTAATTAATTCGTCCGAGTCCTTTGAACGTCATACGCCAACTTAAGACATCATACGACTCTTTATGCCATATTAGCACTTTGAAAAGCATGTTAGTATAATGTTGGAATCTTTAAAACTCCTAAGAACACCGTACGAAATTATAAAACTCCAAAAAAACCTAATGAATTCCTCCGAGTCATTTAAACATCGTACGAAAACTTAGAATATCTTACGACTCTGTATGTCACATTAGCACCTTGAAAAGCATGTTGGAAAAAAGTACGAAACCTCACAAATCCTAACAACACATTATAATACCGTACATAAAATAAAAATACTCCATAATAAACCTAATGAATTCATCCGAGTCCTTTGAACATCGTACGACAACTTAGGACATCATACGGCTCGGTATGCACATTAGCACCTTGAAAAGCACGTTAGTATAATATTGGACACCTTACAACTCCTAACAACACCGAACAAAACCTTAAAACTCCATAATAAACCTAATGAATATGTCCAAGTCCTTTGAACAACGTATGACAACTCAGGACATGTTACGACTCACTATGCGACATTAGCAACATGAAAAGCATGTTAGAATAATTAAGGAAGCATTACAACTCCTAAGAACATCTTACATCACCGTACGAAACTTTAAAACTCCATAATACACCTAATTAATTCGTCCGAGTCCTTTGAACGTCATACGCCAACTTAAGACATCATACGACTCTTTATGCCATATTAGCACTTTGAAAAGCATGTTAGTATAATGATGGAATCTTTAAAACTCCTAACAACACCGTACGAAATTTTAAAACTCTAAATAAAATCTAATGAATTCCTCCAAGTCATTTAAACATCGTGCGACAACTTAGAATATCTTACGACTCTGTATGTCTCATTAGCACCTTGAAAAGCATGTTGGAAAAAAGTACGAAACCTCACAAATCCTAACAACACATTATAATACCGTACGTAAAATAAAAATACTCCATAATAAACCTAATGAATTCATCCGAGTCCTTTGAACATCGTACGACAACTTAGGACATCTTACGGCTCGGTATGCACATTAGAACCTTGAAAAGCACGTTAGTATAATATAGGACACCTTACAACTCCTAACAACACCGAACAAAACCTTAAAACTCCATAATAAACCTAATGAATATGTCCAAGTCCTTTGAACAACGTACGACAACTCGGGACATGTTACGACTCACTATGCGACATTAGCAACATGAAAAGCATGTTAGAATAATTAAGGAAGCATTACAACTCCTAAGAACATCTTACATCACCGTACGAAACTTTAAAACTCCATAATACACCTAATTAATTCGTCCGAGTCCTTTGAACGTCATACGCCAACTTAAGACATCATACGACTCTTTATGCCATATTAGCACTTTGAAAAGCATGTTAGTATAATGTTGGAATCTTTAAAACTCCTAACAACACCGTACGAAATTTTAAAACTCTAAAAAAAACCTAATGAATTCCTCCGAGTCATTTAAACATCGTGCGACAACTTAGAATATCTTACGACTCTGTATGTCTCATTAGCACCTTGAAAAGCATGTTGGTAAAAAGTACGAAACCTCACAAATCCTAACAACACATTATAATACCGTACGTAAAATAAAAATACTCCATAATAAACCTAATGAATTCATCCGAGTCCTTTGAACAACGTACGACAACTTAGGACATCTTACGGCTCTGTATGCACATTAGCACCTTGAAAAGCACGTTAGTATAATATAGGACAGCTTACAACTCCTAACAACACCGAACAAAACCTTAAAACTCCACAATAGACCTAATGAATTTGTCCAAGTCCTTTGAACATCGTACGACAACTCAGGACATGTTACGACTCAGTATGCGAGATTAGCAACATGAAAAGCACGTTTGAATAATTAAGGAAGCATTACAACTCCTAAGAACATCTTACATCACCGTACGAAACTTTAAATCTCCATAATACACCTAATGAATTCGTCCGAGTCCTTTGAACGTCATACGCCAACTTAAGACATCTTACGACTCTTTATGCCATATTAGCACTTTGAAAAGCATGTTAGCATAATGTTCGAATCTTTAAAACTCCTAACAACACCGTACGAAATTATAAAACTCCAAAAAAACCTAATGAATTCCTCCGAGTCATTTAAACATCGTACGAAAACTTAGAATATCTTACGACTCTGTATGTCACATTAGCACCTTGAAAAGCATGTTGGTAAAAAGTACGAAACCTCACAAATCCTAACAACACATTATAATACCGTACGTAAAATAAAAATACTCCATAATAAACCTAATGAATTCATCCGAGTCCTTTGAACATCGTACTACAACTTAGAACATCTTACGCCTCTATATGCACATTAGCACCTTGAAAAGCACGTTAGTATAATATAGGACACCTTACAACTCCTAACAACACCGAACAAAACTTTAAAACTCCATAATAAACCTAATGAATTTGTCAACGTCCTTTGAACATCGTACGACAACTCAGGACATGTTACGACTCAGTATGCGAGATTAGCAACATGAAAAGCACGTTTGAATAATTAAGAAAGCATTACAACTCCTAAGAACATCTTACATCACCGTACGAAACTTTAAATCTCCATAATACACCTAATGAATTCGTCCGAGTCCTTTGAACGTCATACGCCAACTTAAGACATCTTACGACTCTTTATGCCAGATTAGCACTTTGAAAAGCATGTTAGCATAATGTTCGAATCTTTAAAACTCCTAACAACACCGTACGGAATTATAAAACTCCAAAAAAACCTAATGAATTCCTCCGAGTCATTTAAACATCGTACGAAAACTTAGAATATCTTACGACTCTGTATGTCACATTAGCACCTTGAAAAGCATGTTGGAAAAAAGTACGAAACCTCACAAATCCTAACAACACATTATAATACCGTACGTAAAATAAAAATACTCCATAATAAACCTAATGAATTCATCCGAGTCCTTTGAACATCGTACGACAACTTAGAACATCTTACGCCTCTGTATGCACATTAGCACCTTGAAAAGCACGTTAGTATGATATAGGACACCTTACAACTCCTAACAACACCGAACAAAACCTTAAAGCTCCTTAATAAACCTAATGAATTTGTCAAAGTCCTAAGAACATCTTACATCACCATACGAAACTTTAAAACTCCATAATACACCTAATGAATTAATCCGAGTCCTTTGAACGTCATACGCCAACTTAAGACATCTTACGACTCATTATGCCATATTAGCACTTTGAAAAGCATGTTAGTATAATGTTGGAATCTTTAAAACTCCTAACAACACCGTACGAAATTATAAAACTCCAAAAAAAACCTAATGAATTCCTCCGAGTCATTTAAACATCGTACGAAAACTTAGAATATCTTACGACTCTGTATGTCACATTAGCACCTTGAAAAGCATGTTGGTAAAAAGTACGAAACCTCACAAATCCTAACAACACATTATAATACCGTACGTAAAATAAAAATACTCCATAATAAACCTAATGAATTCATCCGAGTCCTTTGAACATCGTACGACAACTTAGAACATCTTACGGCACTGTATGCACATTAGCACCTTGAAAAGCACGTTAGTATAATATAGGACACCTTACAACTCCTAACAACACCGAACAAAACCTTAAAACTCCATAATAAACCTAATGAATTTGTCAACGTCCTTTGAACATCGTACGACAACTCAGGACATGTTACGACTCAGTATGCGAGATTAGCAACATGAAAAGCACGTTTGAATAATTAAGGAAGCATTACAACTCCTAAGAACATCTTACATCACCGTACGAAACTTTAAAACTCCATAATACACCTAATGAATTCGTCCGAGTCCTTTGAACGTCATACGCCAACTTAAGACATCTTACGACTCTTTATGCCATATTAACACTTTGAAAAGCATGTTAGCATAATGTTCGAATCTTTAAAACTCCTAACAACACCGTACGAAATTATAAAACTCCAAAAAAACCTAATGAATTCCTCCGAGCCATTTAAACATCGTACGAAAACTTAGAATATCTTACGACTCTGTATGTCACATTAGCACCTTGAAAAGCATGTTGGTAAAAAGTACGAAACCTCACAAATCCTAACAACACATTATAATACCGTACGTAAAATAAAAATACTCCATAATAAACCTAATGAATTCATCCGAGTCCTTTGAACATCGTACGACAACTTAGAACATCTTAAGGCTCTGTATGCACATTAGCACCTTGAAAAGCACGTTAGTATGATATAGGACACCTTACAACTCCTAACAACACCGAACAAAACCTTAAAGCTCCTTAATAAACCTAATGAATTTTTCAAAGTCCTAAGAACATCTTACATCACCATACGAAACTTTAAAACTCCATAATACACCTAATGAATTCATCCGAGTCCTTTGAACGTCATACGCCAACTTAAGACATCTTACGACTCTTTATGCCATATTAGCACTTTGAAAAGCATGTTAGTATAATGTTGGAATCTTTAAAACTCCTAACAACACCGTACGAAATTATAAAACTCCAAAAAAAACCTAATGAATTCCTCCGAGTCATTTAAACATCGTACGAAAACTTAGAATATCTTACGACTCTGTATGTCACATTAGCACCTTGAAAAGCATGTTGGTAAAAAGTACGAAACCTCACAAATCCTAACAACACATTATAATACCGTACGTAAAATAAAAATACTCCATAATAAACCTAATGAATTCATCCGAGTCCTTTGAACATCGTACGACAACTTAGAACATCTTACGGCACTGTATGCACATTAGCACCTTGAAAAGCACGTTACTATAATATAGGACACCTTACAACTCCTAACAACACCGAACAAAACCTTAAAACTCCATAATAAACCTAATGAATTTGTCAACGTCCTTTGAACATCGTACGACAACTCAGGACATGTTACGACTCAGTATGCGAGATTAGCAACATGAAAAGCACGTTTGAATAATTAAGGAAGCATTACAACTCCTAAGAACATCTTACATCACCGTACGAAACTTTAAAACTCCATAATACACCTAATGAATTCGTCCGAGTCCTTTGAACGTCATACGCCAACTTAAGACATCTTACGACTCTTTATGCCATATTAACACTTTGAAAAGCATGTTAGCATAATGTTCGAATCTTTAAAACTCCTAACAACACCGTACGAAATTATAAAACTCCAAAAAAACCTAATGAATTCCTCCGAGTCATTTAAACATCGTACGAAAACTTAGAATATCTTACGACTCTGTATGTCACATTAGCACCTTGAAAAGCATGTTGGTAAAAAGTACGAAACCTCACAAATCCTAACAACACATTATAATACCGTACGTAAAATAAAAATACTCCATAATAAACCTAATGAATTCATCCGAGTCCTTTGAACATCGTACGACAACTTAGAACATCTTAAGGCTCTGTATGCACATTAGCACCTTGAAAAGCACGTTAGTATGATATAGGACACCTTACAACTCCTAACAACACCGAACAAAACCTTAAAGCTCCTTAATAAACCTAATGAATTTTTCAAAGTCCTAAGAACATCTTACATCACCATACGAAACTTTAAAACTCCATAATACACCTAATGAATTCATCCGAGTCCTTTGAACGTCATACGCCAACTTAAGACATCTTACGACTCTTTATGCCATATTAGCACTTTGAAAAGCATGTTAGTATAATGTTGGAATCTTTAAAACTCCTAACAACACCGTACGAAATTATAAAACTCCAAAAAAAACCTAATGAATTCCTCCGAGTCATTTAAACATCGTACGAAAACTTAGAATATCTTACGACTCTGTATGTCACATTAGCACCTTGAAAAGCATGTTGGTAAAAAGTACGAAACCTCACAAATCCTAACAACACATTATAATACCGTACGTAAAATAAAAATACTCCATAATAAACCTAATGAATTCATCCGAGTCCTTTGAACATCGTACGACAACTTAGAACATCTTACGGCACTGTATGCACATTAGCACCTTGAAAAGCACGTTACTATAATATAGGACACCTTACAACTCCTAACAACACCGAACAAAACCTTAAAACTCCATAATAAACCTAATGAATTTGTCAACGTCCTTTGAACATCGTACGACAACTCAGGACATGTTACGACTCAGTATGCGAGATTAGCAACATGAAAAGCACGTTTGAATAATTAAGGAAGCATTACAACTCCTAAGAACATCTTACATCACCGTACGAAACTTTAAAACTCCATAATACACCTAATGAATTCGTCCGAGTCCTTTGAACGTCATACGCCAACTTAAGACATCTTACGACTCTTTATGCCATATTAACACTTTGAAAAGCATGTTAGCATAATGTTCGAATCTTTAAAACTCCTAACAACACCGTACGAAATTATAAAACTCCAAAAAAACCTAATGAATTCCTCCGAGTCATTTAAACATCGTACGAAAACTTAGAATATCTTACGACTCTGTATGTCACATTAGCACCTTGAAAAGCATGTTGGTAAAAAGTACGAAACCTCACAAATCCTAACAACACATTATAATACCGTACGTAAAATAAAAATACTCCATAATAAACCTAATGAATTCATCCGAGTCCTTTGAACATCGTACGACAACTTAGAACATCTTACGGCTCTGTATGCACATTAGCACCTTGAAAAGCACGTTAGTATGATATAGGACACCTTACAACTCCTAACAACACCGAACAAAACCTTAAAGCTCCTTAATAAACCTAATGAATTTTTCAAAGTCCTAAGAACATCTTACATCACCATACGAAACTTTAAAACTCCATAATACACCTAATGAATTCATCCGAGTCCTTTGAACGTCATACGCCAACTTAAGACATCTTACGACTCTTTATGCCATATTAGCACTTTGAAAAGCATGTTAGTATAATGTTGGAATCTTTAAAACTCCTAACAACACCGTACGGAATTATAAAACTCCAAAAAAAACTAATGAATTCCTCCGAGTCATTTAAACATCGTACGAAAACTTAGAATATCTTACGACTCTGTATGTCACATTAGCACCTTGAAAAGCATGTTGGTAAAAAGTACGAAACCTCACAAATCTTAACAACACATTATAATACCGTACGTAAAATAAAAATACTCCATAATAAACCTAATGAATTCATCTGAGTCCTTTGAACATCGTACGACTACTTAGGACATCTTACGGCTCGGTATGCACATTAGCACCTTGAAAAGCACGTTAGTATAATATAGGACACCTTACAACTCCTAACAACACCGAACAAAACCTTAAAACTCCATAATAAACCTAATGAATATGTCGAAGTCCTTTGAACAACGTACGACAACTCAGGACATGTTACGACTCACTATGCGACATTAGCAACATGAAAAGCATGTTAGAATAATTAAGGAAGCATTACAACTCTTAAGAACAACTTACATCACCGTACGAAACTTTAAAACTCCATAATACACCTAATTAATTCGTCCGAGTCCTTTGAACGTCATACGCCAACTTAAGACATCGTACGACTCTTTATGCCATATTAGGACTTTGAAAAGCATGTTAGTATAATGTTGGAATCTTTAAAACTCCTAAGAACACCGTACGAAATTATAAAACTACAAAAAAACCTAATAATTTCCTCCGAGTCATTTAAACATCGTACGAAAACGTAGAATATCTTACGACTCTGTATGTCACATTAGCACCTTGAAAAGCATGTTGGTAAAAAGTACGAAACCTCACAAATCCTAACAACACATTATAATACCGTACGTAAAATAAAAATACTCCATAATAAACCTAATGAATTCATCCGAGTCCTTTGAACATCATACGACAACTTAGAACATCTTACGGCTCTGTATGCACATTAGCACCTTGAAAAGCACGTTAGTATGATATAGGACACCTTACAACTCCTAACAACACCGAACAAAACCTTAAAGCTCCTTAATAAACCTAATGAATTTTTCAAAGTCCTAAGAACATCTTACATCACCATACGAAACTTTAAAACTCCATAATACACCTAATGAATTCATCCGAGTCCTTTGAACGTCATACGCCAACTTAAGACATCTTACGACTCTTTATGCCATATTAGCACTTTGAAAAGCATGATAGTATAATGTTGGAATCTTTAAAACTCCTAACAACACCGTACGGAATTATAAAACTCCAAAAAAAAAACTAATGAATTCCTCCGAGTCATTTAAACATCGTACGAAAACTTAGAATATCTTACGACTCTGTATGTCACATTAGCACCTTGAAAAGCATGTTGGTAAAAAGTACGAAACCTCACAAATCTTAACAACACATTATAATACCGTACGTAAAATAAAAATACTCCATAATAAACCTAATGAATTCATCTGAGTCCTTTGAACATCGTACGACTACTTAGGACATCTTACGGCTCGGTATGCACATTAGCACCTTGAAAAGCACGTTAGTATAATATAGGACACCTTACAACTCCTAACAACACCGAACAAAACCTTAAAACTCCATAATAAACCTAATGAATATGTCGAAGTCCTTTGAACAACGTACGACAACTCAGGACATGTTACGACTCACTATGCGACATTAGCAACATGAAAAGCATGTTAGAATAATTAAGGAAGCATTACAACTCTTAAGAACAACTTACATCACCGTACGAAACTTTAAAACTCCATAATACACCTAATTAATTCGTCCGAGTCCTTTGAACGTCATACGCCAACTTAAGACATCGTACGACTCTTTATGCCATATTAGGACTTTGAAAAGCATCTTAGTATAATGTTGGAATCTTTAAAACTCCTAAGAACACCGTACGAAATTATAAAACTACAAAAAAACCTAATAATTTCCTCCGAGTCATTTAAACATCGTACGAAAACGTAGAATATCTTACGACTCTGTATGTCACATTAGCACCTTGAAAAGCATGTTGGTAAAAAGTACGAAACCTCACAAATCCTAACAACACATTATAATACCGTACGTAAAATAAAAATACTCCATAATAAACCTAATGAATTCATCCGAGTCCTTTGAACATCGTACGACAACTTAGAACATCTTACGGCTCTGTATGCACATTAGCACCTTGAAAAGCACGTTAGTATGATATAGGACACCTTACAACTCCTAACAACACCGAACAAAACCTTAAAGCTCCTTAATAAACCTAATGAATTTTTCAAAGTCCTAAGAACATCTTACATCACCATACGAAACTTTAAAACTCCATAATACACCTAATAAATTCATCCGAGTCCTTTGAACGTCATACGCCAACTTAAGACATCTTACGACTCTTTATGCCATATTAGCACTTTGAAAAGCATGTTAGTATAATGTTGGAATCTTTAAAACTCCTAACAACACCGTACGGAATTATAAAACTCCAAAAAAAAAACTAATGAATTCCTCCGAGTCATTTAAACATCGTACGAAAACTTAGAATATCTTACGACTCTGTATGTCACATTAGCACCTTGAAAAGCATGTTGGTAAAAAGTACGAAACCTCACAAATCCTAACAACACATTATAATACCGTACATAAAATAAAAATACTCCATAATAAACCTAATGAATTCATCTGAGTCCTTTGAACATCATATGACTACTTAGGACATCTTACGGCTTGGTATGCACATTAGCACCTTGAAAAGCACGTTAGTATAATATAGGACACCTTACAACTCCTAACAACACCGAACAAAACCTTAAAACTCCATAATAAACCTAATGAATATGTCGAAGTCCTTTGAACAACGTACGACAACTCAGGACATGTTACGACTCACTATGCGACATTAGCAACATGAAAAGCATGTTAGAATAATTAAGGAAGCATTACAACTCTTAAGAACATCTTACATCACCGTACGAAACTTTAAAACTCCATAATACACATAATTAATTCGTCCGAGTCCTTTGAACGTCATACGCCAACTTAAGACATCATACGACTCTTTATGCCATATTAGCACTTTGAAAAGCATCTTAGTATAATGTTGGAATCTTTAAAACTCCTAAGAACACCGTACGAAATTATAAAACTACAAAAAAACCTAATAATTTCCTCCGAGTCATTTAAACATCGTACGAAAACGTAGAATATCTTACGACTCTGTATGTCACATTAGCACCTTGAAAAGCATGTTGGTAAAAAGTACAAAACCTCACAAATCCTAACAACACATTATAATACCGTACGTAAAATAAAAATACTCCATAATAAACCTAATGAATTCATCCGAGTCCTTTGAACATCGTACGACAACTTAGAACATCTTACGGCTCTGTATGCACATTAGCACCTTGAAAAGCACGTTAGTATGATATAGGACACCTTACAACTCCTAACAACACCGAACAAAACCTTAAAGCTCCTTAATAAACCTAATGAATTTTTCAAAGTCCTAAGAACATCTTACATCACCATACGAAACTTTAAAACTCCATAATACACCTAATGAATTCATCCGAGTCCTTTGAACGTCATACGCCAACTTAAGACATCTTACGACTCTTTATGCCATATTAGCACTTTGAAAAGCATGTTAGTATAATGTTGGAATCTTTAAAACTCCTAACAACACCGTACGGAATTATAAAACTCCAAAAAAAAAACTAATGAATTCCTCCGAGTCATTTAAACATCGTACGAAAACTTAGAATATCTTACGACTCTGTATGTCACATTAGCACCTTGAAAAGCATGTTGGTAAAAAGTACGAAACCTCACAAATCCTAACAACACATTATAATACCGTACGTAAAATAAAAATACTCCATAATAAACCTAATGAATTCATCTGAGTCCTTTGAACATCATATGACTACTTAGGACATCTTACGGCTTGGTATGCACATTAGCACCTTGAAAAGCACGTTAGTATAATATAGGACACCTTACAACTCCTAACAACACCGAACAAAACCTTAAAACTCCATAATAAACCTAATGAATATGTCGAAGTCCTTTGAACAACGTACGACAACTCAGGACATGTTACGACTCACTATGCGACATTAGCAACATGAAAAGCATGTTAGAATAATTAAGGAAGCATTACAACTCTTAAGAACATCTTACATCACCGTACGAAACTTTAAAACTCCATAATACACATAATTAATTCGTCCGAGTCCTTTGAACGTCATACGCCAACTTAAGACATCATACGACTCTTTATGCCATATTAGCACTTTGAAAAGCATCTTAGTATAATGTTGGAATCTTTAAAACTCCTAAGAACACCGTACGAAATTATAAAACTACAAAAAAACCTAATAATTTCCTCCGAGTCATTTAAACATCGTACGAAAACGTAGAATATCTTACGACTCTGTATGTCACATTAGCACCTTGAAAAGCATGTTGGTAAAAAGTACAAAACCTCACAAATCCTAACAACACATTATAATACCGTACGTAAAATAAAAATACTCCATAATAAACCTAATGAATTCATCCGAGTCCTTTGAACATCGTACGACAACTTAGAACATCTTACGGCTCTGTATGCACATTAGCACCTTGAAAAGCACGTTAGTATGATATAGGACACCTTACAACTCCTAACAACACCGAACAAAACCTTAAAGCTCCTTAATAAACCTAATGAATTTTTCAAAGTCCTAAGAACATCTTACATCACCATACGAAACTTTAAAACTCCATAATACACCTAATGAATTCATCCGAGTCCTTTGAACGTCATACGCCAACTTAAGACATCTTACGACTCTTTATGCCATATTAGCACTTTGAAAAGCATGTTAGTATAATGTTGGAATCTTTAAAACTCCTAACAACACCGTACGGAATTATAAAGCTCCAAAAAAAAAACTAATGAATTCCTCCGAGTCATTTAAACATCGTACGAAAACTTAGAATATCTTACGACTCTGTATGTCACATTAGCACCTTGAAAAGCATGTTGGTAAAAAGTACGAAACCTCACAAACCCTAACAACACATTATAATACCGTACGTAAAATAAAAATACTCCATAATAAACCTAATGAATTCATCTGAGTCCTTTGAACATCGTACGACTACTTAGGACATCTTACGGCTTGGTATGCACATTAGCACCTTGAAAAGCACGTTAGTATAATATAGGACACCTTACAACTCCTAACAACACCGAACAAAACCTTAAAACTCCATAATAAACCTAATGAATATGTCGAAGTCCTTTGAACAACGTACGACAACTCAGGACATGTTACGACTCACTATGCGACATTAGCAACATGAAAAGCATGTTAGAATAATTAAGGAAGCATTACAACTCTTAAGAACATCTTACATCACCGTACGAAACTTTAAAACTCCATAATACACCTAATTAATTCGTCCGAGTCCTTTGAACGTCATACGCCAAGTTAAGACATCATACGACTCTTTATGCCATATTAGGACTTTGAAAAGCATGTTAGTATAATGTTGGAATCTTTAAAACTCCTAAGAACACCGTACGAAATTATAAAACTACAAAAAAACCTAATAATTTCCTCCGAGTCATTTAAACATCGTACGAAAACTTAGAATATCTTACGACTCTGTATGTCACATTAGCACCTTGAAAAGCATGTTGGTAAAAAGTACGAAACCTCACAAATCCTAACAACACATTATAATACCGTACGTAAAATAAAAATACTCCATAATAAACCTAATGAATTCATCTGAGTCCTTTGAACATCGTACGACAACTTAGAACATCTTACGGCTCTGTATGCACATTAGCACCTTGAAAAGCACGTTAGTATGATATAGGACACCTTACAACTCCTAACAACACCGAACAAAACCTTAAAACTCCTTAATAAACCTAATGAATTTGTCAAAGTCCTAAGAACATCTTACATCACCGTACGAAACTTTAAAACTCCATAATACACCTAATGAATTCATCCGAGTCCTTTGAACGTCATACGCCAACTTAAGACATCTTACGACTCTTTATGCCATATTAGCACTTTGAAAAGCATGTTAGTATAATGTTGGAATCTTTAAAACTCCTAACAACACCGTACGAAATTATAAAACTCCAAAAAAAAGCTAATGAATTCCTCCGAGTCATTTAAACATCGTACGAAAACATAGAAAATCTTACGACTCTGTATGTCACATTAGCACCTTGAAAAGCATGTTGGTAAAAAGTACGAAACCTCACAAATCCTAACAACACATTATAATACCGTACGTAAAATAAAAATACTCCATAATAAACCTAATGAATTCATCTGAGTCCTTTGAACATCGTACGACTACTTAGGACATCTTACGGCTCGGTATGCACATTAGCACCTTGAAAAGAACGTTAGTATAATATAGGACACCTTACAACTCCTAACAACACCGAACAAAACCTTAAAACTCCATAATAAACCTAATGAATATGTCCAAGTCCTTTGAACAACGTACGACAACTCAGGACATGTTACGACTCACTATGCGACATTAGCAACATGAAAAGCATGTTAGAATAATTAAGGAAGCATTACAACTCCTAAGAACATCTTAAATCACCGTACGAAACTTTAAAACTCCATAATACACCTAATTAATTCGTCCGAGTCCTTTGAACGTCATACGCCAACTTAAGACATCATACGACTCTTTATGCCATATTAGCACTTTGAAAAGCATGTTAGTATAATGTTGGAATCTTTAAAACTCCTAACAACACCGTACGAAATTTTAAAACTCTAAAAAAAACCTAATGAATTCCTCCGAGCCATTTAAACATCGTGCGACAACTTAGAATATCTTACGACTCTGTATGTGTCATTAGCACCTTGAAAATCATGTTGGTAAAAAGTACGAAACCTCACAAATCCTAACAACACATTATAATACCGTACGTAAAATAAAAATACTCCATAATAAACCTAATGAATTCATCCAAGTCCTTTGAACATCGTACGACAACATAGGACATCTTACGGCTTTGTATGCACATTAGCACCTTGAAAAAGTACGTTAGTATAATATAGGACACCTTACAACTCCTAACAACACCGAACAAAACCTTAAAACTTCATAGTAAACCTAATGAATATGTCCAAGTCCTTTGAACAACGTACGACAACTCAGGACATGTTACGACTCACTATGCGACATTAGCAACATGAAAAGCATGTTAGAATAATTAAGGAAGCATTACATCTCTTAAGAACATCTTACATCACCGTACGAAACTTTAAAACTCCATAATACACCTAATTAATTCCTCCGAGTCCTTTGAACGTCATACGCCAACTTAAGACATCATACGACTCTTTATGCCATATTAGCACTTTGAAAAGCATGTTAGTATAATGTTGGAATCTTTAAAACTCCTAACAACACCGTACAAAATTTTAAAACTCTAAAAAAAACCTAATGAATTCCTCCGAGTCATTTAAACATCGTGCGACAACTTAGAATATCATACGACTCTGTATGTCTCATTAGCACCTTGAAAAGCATGTTGGTAAAAAATACTAAACCTCACAAATCCTAACAACACATTATAATACCGTACGTAAAATAAAAATACTCCATAATAAACCTAATGAATTAATCCGAGTCTTTTGAACATCGAACGACAACTTAGGACATCTTACGGCTCTGTATGCACATTAGCACCTTGAAAAGCACGTTAGTATAATATAGGACACCTTACAACTCCTAACAACACCGAACAAAACCTTAAAACTCCATAATAGACCTAATGAATTTGTCCAAGTCCTTTGAACATCGTACGACAACTCAGGACATGTTACGACTCACTATGCGACATTAGCAACATGAAAAGCATGTTAAAATAATTAAGGAAGCATTACAACTCCTAAGAACATCTTACATCACCGTACGAAACTTTAAAACTCCATAATACACCTAATTAATTCGTCCGAGTCCTTTGAACGTCATACGCCAACTTAAGACATCATACGACTCTTTATGCCATATTAACACTTTGAAAAGCGTGTTAGTATAATGTTGGAATCTTTAAAACTCCTAACAACACCGTACGAAACTTTAAAACTCCATAATACACCTAATGAATTCATCCGAGTCCTTTGAACGTCATACGCCAACTTAAGACATCTTACGACTCTTTATGCCATATTAGCACTTTGAAAAGCATGTTAGTATAATGTTGGAATCTTTAAAACTCCTAACAACACCGTACGAAATTATAAAACTCCAAAAAAAAACCTATTGAATTCCTCTGAGTCATTTACATCGTACGAAAACTTAGAATATCTTACGACTCTATATGTCACATTAGCACCTTGAAAAGCATGTTGGTAAAAAGTACTAAACCTCACAAATCCTAACAACACATTATAATACCGTACATAAAATAAAAATACTCCATAATAAACCTAATGAATTCATCCGAGTCCTTTGAACATCGTACGACAACTTAGGACATCTTACGGCTCGGTATGCACATTAGCACCTTGAAAAGCACGTTAGTATAATATAGGACACCTTACAACTCCTAACAACACCGAAAAAACCTTAAAACTCCATAATAAACCTAATGAATTTGTCAAAGTCCTTTGAACAGCGTACGACAACTCAGGACATGTTACGACTCAGTATGCGACATTAGCAACATGAAAAGCACGTTTGAATAAATAAGGAAGCATTACAACACCTAAGAACATCTTACATCACCGTACGAAACTTTAAAACTCCATAATACACCTAATGAATTCGTCCGAGTCCTTTGAACGTCATACGCCAACTTAAGACATCTTACGACTCTTTATGCCATATTAGCACTTTGAAAACCATGTTAGCATAATGTTCGAATCTTTAAAACTCCTAACAACACCGTACGAAATTATAAAACTCCAAAAAAACCTAATGAATTCCTCCGAGTCATTTAAACATCGTGCGACAACTTAGAATATATTACGACTCTGTATGTCACATTTGCACCTTGAAAAGCATGTTGGTAAAAAGTACGAAACCTCACAAATCCTAACAACACATTATAATACCGTACGTAAAATAAAAATACTCCATAATAAACCTAATGAATTCATCCGAGTCCTTTGAACATCGTACGACAACTTAGAACATCTTACGGCTCTGTATGCACATTAGCACCTTGAAAAGCACGTTAGTGTGATATAGGACACCTTACAACTCCTAACAACACCGAACAAAACCTTAAAACTCCATAATACACCTAATGAATTTGTCAACGTCCTTTGAACATCGTACGACAACTCAGGACATGTTACGACTCAGTATGCGAGATTAGCAACATGAAAAGCACGTTTGAATAATTAAGGAAGCATTACAACTCCTAAGAACATCTTACATCACCGTACGAAACTTTAAAACTCCATAATAGACCTAATGAATTCGTACGAGTCCTTTGAACGTCATACGCCAACTTAAGACAACTTACGGCTCTTTATGCCATATTAGAACTTTGAAAAGCATGTTAGCATAATGTTGGAATCTTTAAAACTCCTAACAACACCGTACGAAATTATAAAACTCCAAAAAAAATCTAATGAATTCCTCCGAGTCATTTAAACATCGTACGAAAACTTAGAATATCTTACGACTCTGTATGTCACATTAGCACCTTGAAAAACATGTTGGTAAAAAGTACGAAACCTCACAAATCCTAACAACACATTATAATATCGTACGTAAAATAAAAATACTCCATAATAAACCTAATGAATTCATCCGAGTCCTTTGAACATCGCACGATAACTTAGGACATCTTACGGCTCTGTATGCACATTAGCACCTTGAAAAGTACGTTAGTATAATATAGGACACCTTATAACTCCTAACAACACCGAACAAAACCTTAAAACTCCATAGTAAACCTAATGAATAAGTCCAAGTCCTTTGAACAACGTACGACAACTCAGGACATGTTACGACTCACTATGCGACATTAGCAACATGAAAAGCATGTTAGAATAATTAAGGAAGCATTACAACTCCTAAGAACATCTTACATTACCGTACGAAACTTTAAAACTACGTAATAAACCTAATGAATTCGTATGCACATTAGCACCTTGAAAAGCACGTTAGTATAATATAGGACACCTTAAAACTCCTAAGAACATCTTACATCACCGTACGAAACTTTAAAACTCCATAATACACCTAATTAATTCGTCCGAGTCCTTTGAACGTCATACGCCAACTTAAGACATCTTACGACTCTTTATGCCATATTAGCACTTTGAAAAGCATGTTAGTATAATGTTGGAATCTTTAAAACTCCTAACAACACCGTCTGAAATTTTAAAACTCCAAAAAAAACCTAATGAATTCCTCCGAGTCATTTAAACATCATGCGACAACTTAGAAAATCTTATGACTCTTTATGTCACATTAGCACCTTTAAAAGCATGTTGGAAAAATTACGAAACCTCACAAATCCTAACAACACATTATAATACCGTACGTAAAATAAAAATACTCCATAATAAACCTAATGAATTCGTTTGAGTCCTATGAACATCGTAGGACAACTTAGGACATCTTACGACTCTATATGCACATTAGCACCTTGAAAAGCACGTTAGTATAATATAGGACACCTTACAACTCCTAACAACACCAAACAAAACCTTAAAACTCCATAATAAACCTAATGAATTTGTCCAAGTCCTTTGAACATCGTACGACAACTCAGGACGTGTTACGACTCACTATGCGACATTAGCAACATGAAAAGCATGTTAGAATAATTAAGGAAGCATTACAACTCCTAAGAACATCTTACATTACCGTACGAAACTTTAAAACTCCGTAATAAACCTAATGAATTCGTATGCACATTAGCACCTTGAAAAGCACGTTAGTATAATATAGGACACCTTAAAACTCCTAAGAACATCTTACATCACCGTACGAAACTTTAAAACTCCATAATACACCTAATTAATTCGTCCGAGTCCTTTGAACGTCATACGCCAACTTAAGACATCTTACGACTCTTTATGCCATATTAGCACTTTGAAAAGCATGTTAGTATAATGTTGGAATCTTTAAAACTCCTAACAACACCGTCCGAAATTTTAAAACTCCAAAAAAAACCTAATGAATTCCTCCGAGTCATTTAAACATCATGCGACAACTTAGAAAATCTTATGATTCTTTATGTCACATTAGCACCTTTAAAAGCATGTTGGAAAAATTACGAAACCTCACAAATCCTAACAACACATTATAATACCGTACGTAAAATAAAAATACTCCATAATAAACCTAATGAATTCGTCTGAGTCCTATGAACATCGTAGGACAACTTAGGACATCTTACGACTCTGTATGCACATTAGCACCTTGAAAAGCACGTTAGTATAATATAGGACACCTTACAACTCCTAACAACACCGAACAAAACCTTAAAACTCCATAATAAACCTAATGAATTTGTCCAAGTCCTTTGAACATCGTCCGACAACTCAGGACGTGTTACGACTCACTATGCGACATTAGCAACATGAAAAGCATGTTAGAATAATTAAGGAAGCATTACAACTCCTAAGAACATCTTACATTACCGTACGAAACTATAAAACTCCGTAATAAACCTAATGAATTCGTATGCACATTAGCACCTTGAAAAGCACATTAGTATAATATAGGACACCTTAAAACTCCTAAGAACATCTTACATCACCGTACGAAACTTTAAAACTCCATAATACACCTAATTAATTCGTCCGAGTCCTTTGAACGTCATACGCCAACTTAAGACATCTTAAGACTCTTTATGCCATATTAGCACTTTGAAAAGCATGTTAGTATAATGTTGGTATCTTTAAAACTCCTAACAACACCGTCTGAAATTTTAAAACTCCAAAAAAAAACCTAATGAATTCCTCCGAGTCATTTAAACGTCGTGCGACAACTTAGAATATCTTACGACTCTTTATGTCACATTAGCACCTTTAAAAGCATGTCGGTAAAAATTACGAAACCTCACAAATCCTAACAACACATTATAATATTGTACGTAAAATAAAAATACTCCATAATAAACCTAATGAATTCGTCTGAGTCCTATGAACATCGTAGGACAACTTAGGACATCTTACGACTCTGTATGCACATTAGCACCTTGAAAAGCACGTTAGTATAATATAGGACACCTTACAACTCCTAACAACACCGAACAAAACCTTAAAACTCCATAATAAACCTAATGAATTTGTCCAAGTCCTTTGAACATCGTACGACAACTCAAGACATGTTACGACTCAGTATGCGACATTAGCAACATGAAAAGCACGTTAAAATAATTAAGGACGCATTACAACTCCTAAGAACATCTTACATCACCGTACGAAACTTTAAAACTCCATAATACACCTAATTAATTCGTCCGAGTCCTTTGAACGTCATACGCCAACTTAAGACATCTTAAGACTCTTTATGCCATATTAGCACTTTGAAAAGCATGTTAGTATAATGTTGGTATCTTTAAAACTCCTAACAACACCGTCTGAAATTTTAAAACTCCAAAAAAAAACCTAATGAATTCCTCCGAGTCATTTAAACGTCGTGCGACAACTTAGAATATCTTACGACTCTTTATGTCACATTAGCACCTTGAAAAGCATGTCGGTAAAAATTACGAAACCTCACAAATCCTAACAACACATTATAATACCGTACGTAAAATAAAAATACTCCATAATAAACCTAATGAATTCGTCCGAGTCCTATGAACATCGTAGGACAACTAAGGACATCTTACGACTCTGTATGCACATTAGCACCTTGAAAAGCACGTTAGTAAAATATAGGACACCTTACAACTCCTAACAACACTGAACAAAACCTTAAAACTCCATAATAAACCTAATGAATTTGTCCAAGTCCTTTGAACATCGTACGACAACTCAGGACATGTTACGACTCAGTATGCGACATTAGCAACATGAAAAGCACGTTAGTATAATGTTGGACTCTTTAGAACTCCTAACAATACCTTACAACACCGTCTGAAATATTAAAACTCCAAAAACAAACCTAATGAATTTCTCCGAGTCATTTAAACATCGTGCGAAAACTTAGAAAATCTTATGACTCTTTATGTCACATTAGCACCTTTAAAAGCATGTCGGTAAAAATTACGAAACCTCACAAATCCTAACAACACATTATAATACCGTACGTAAAATAAAAATACTCCATAATAAACCTAATGAATTCGTCTGAGTCCTATGAACATCGTAGGACAACTTAGGACATCTTACGACTCTGTATGCACATTAGCACCTTGAAAAGCACGTTAGTATAATATAGGACACCTTACAACTCCTAACAACACCGAACAAAACCTTAAAACTCCATAATAAACCTAATGAATTTGTCCAAGTCCTTTGAACATCGTCCGACAACTCAGGATGTGTTACGACTCACTATGCGACATTAGCAACATGAAAAGCATGTTAGAATAATTAAGGAAGCATTACAACTCCTAAGAACATCTTACATTACCGTACGAAACTATAAAACTCCGTAATAAACCTAATGAATTCGTATGCACATTAGCACCTTGAAAAGCACATTAGTATAATATAGGACACCTTAAAACTCCTAAGAACATCTTACATCACCGTACGAAACTTTAAAACTCCATAATACACCAAATTAATTCGTCCGAGTCCTTTGAACGTCATACGCCAACTTAAGACATCTTACGACTTTTTATGCCATATTAGCACTTTGAAAAGCATGCTAGTATAATGTTGGAATCTTTAAAACTCCTAACAACACCGTCTGAAATTTTAAAACTCCAAAAAAAAACCTAATGAATTCCTCCGAGTCATTTAAACATCGTGCGACAACTTAGAAAATCTTATGACTCTTTATGTCACATTAGCACCTTTAAAAGCATGTCGGTAAAAATTACGAAACCTCACAAGTCCTAACAACACATTATAATACTGTACGTAAAATAAAAATACTCCATAATAAACCTAATGAATTCGTCTGAGTCCTATGAACATCGTAGGACAACTTAGGACATCTTACGACTCTGTATGCACATTAGCACCTTGAAAAGCACGTTAGTATAATATAGGACACCTTACAACTCCTAACAACACCGAACAAAACCTTAAAACTCCATAATAAACCTAATGAATTTGTCCAAGTCCTTTGAACATCGTACGACAACTCAAGACATGTTACGACTCAGTATGCGACATTAGCAACATGAAAAGCACGTTAAAATAATTAAGGACGCATTACAACTCCTAAGAACATCTTACATCACCGTACGAAACTTTAAAACTCCATAATACACCTAATTAATTCGTCCGAGTCCTTTGAACGTCATACGCCAACTTAAGACATCTTAAGACTCTTTATGCCATATTAGCACTTTGAAAAGCATGTTAGTATAATGTTGGTATCTTTAAAACTCCTAACAACACCGTCTGAAATTTTAAAACTCCAAAAAAAAACCTAATGAATTCCTCCGAGTCATTTAAACGTCGTGCGACAACTTAGAATATCTTACGACTCTTTATGTCACATTAGCACCTTGAAAAGCATGTCGGTAAAAATTACGAAACCTCACAAATCCTAACAACACATTATAATACCGTACGTAAAATAAAAATACTCCATAATAAACCTAATGAATTCGTCCGAGTCCTATGAACATCGTAGGACAACTAAGGACATCTTACGACTCTGTATGCACATTAGCACCTTGAAAAGCACGTTAGTAAAATATAGGACACCTTACAACTCCTAACAACACTGAACAAAACCTTAAAACTCCATAATAAACCTAATGAATTTGTCCAAGTCCTTTGAACATCGTACGACAACTCAGGACATGTTACGACTCAGTATGCGACATTAGCAACATGAAAAGCACGTTAGTATAATGTTGGACTCTTTACAACTCCTAACAATACCTTACAACACCGTCTGAAATATTAAAACTCCAAAAACAAACCTAATGAATTCCTCCGAGTCATTTAAACATCGTGCGAAAACTTAGAAAATATTATGACTCTTTATGTCACATTAGCACCTTTAAAAGCATGTCGGTAAAAATTACGAAACCTCACAAATCCTAACAACACATTATAATACCGTACGTAAAATAAAAATACTCCATAATAAACCTAATGAATTCGTCTGAGTCCTATGAACATCGTAGGACAACTTAGGACATCTTATGACTCCGTATGCACATTAGCACCTTGAAAAGCACGTTAGTATAATATAGGACACCTTACAACTCCTAACAACACCGAACAAAACCTTAAAACTCAATAATAAACATAATGAATTTGTCCAAGTCCTTTGAACATCGTACGACAACTCAGGACATCTTACGACTCAGTATGCGACATTAGCAACATGAAAAGCACGTTAGAATAATTAAGGACGCATTACAACTCCTAAGAACATCTTACATCACCGTACGAAATTTTAAAACTCCATAATACACCTAATTAATTCGTCCGAGTCCTTTGAACGTCATAGCTTACGCCTCTTTCATGAAGTTTAAAGTGTTTCAAATGGATGTTAAAGGCGCTTTTCTGTACGGACCAATTACCGATGATGTTTATGTCAGACAACCTCCGGGTTTTGAAGATCCTGATTATCCACATCGTGTATACATATTGAGTAAAGCTTTGTATGGTCTACATCAAGCTCCAAGGATTTGGTGCGAGAAGTTATCTAAACATTTGCTAGAACATGGGTTTACAAGAGGTCAGATTGATCCAACTTTATTTATGAAGCGGGAAAATGAAGATCTTTTATGTGTTCAAGTGTATGTGGATGATATCATCTTTGGATCAACCAGTGCGTCCATGTGCAAAGAGTTTGAAGAAATCATGAAGTCAAGATTTCAGATGAGTTCGATGGGGGAGATTAATTTCTTTCTTGGATTGCAAGTTAAACAATCAGCAGACGGAATTTTTATCAACCAATCAAAGTTTGTTGAGAAGTTGCTGAAGAAGTTCAAGATGCAGGATTGTCAGACTATTCGAACTCCATTTGATGTTAATTGCAAGATACAACCGGATTCGAAAGGCAAATCCGTTGATCAAACACTGTACAGATCAATGATTGGTTCACTGATGTATCTTACTGCATCAAGGCCAGACATTATGTATGCTGTATGTGTGTGCGCAAGATACTAGTCTGATCCAAAAGAGTCGCACCTGGTTGCTGTTAAACGTATATTCAGATACCTTAAAGGGAAACCGAATCTCGGGTTATGGTATCCTTATGAAGGCAATTTTGAATTATATAGTTATTCTGATAGTGACTTTGGTGGGTGTGCTCTTGACAGGAAATCGACTACGGGTGGATGTCAATTTCTGGGTCCTAGACTTGTTTCTTGGCAATGCAAAAAGCAGACCAACGTTTCTGTATCCACGGCTGAAGTAGAGTATATTGCTGCATCTGCAGGATGTTCTCAAGTTTTGTGGTTACAAAACCAATTGCTTGACTACGGGTTTAACTTTCTCAAAACTCCTATTTACATAGACAATACTGCTGCCATGTTCATTACTGCTAATCCTGTTCAACACTCAAAAACCAAACATATCGAAATTCGATATCACTTTTTAAGAGACAACTCTGAAAAAGGTTTAATAATTTTGATTAAAGTTCATATCGACAAACAACTGGCAGATCTTTTCACAAAATCTTTTTTGTCAGGCCGGTTTGAATTCTTAATTCAATCCATAGGATTAATCAATCATGATTGATTCTAATTTTTAAAAAATCAAACAAAAATTAGAAAATATAAAAGTAAAAAATATAATAAGTCAGATGTCAAGTTTTGATTCTTTTGTCTTTTATTTTATTGTTTTGCATTGTGTGTGTGCATGAAAAAGAAAAGCAAAAACAAAATATAAAAGCAAAAAGAAAAAGAAAATATCATGTCATAAGGATCTATATTGCAAAAAGTGAGAAATGATAGTTACACTAGACATTATTTGTTACATCATTTTTAATAAAAACTGATGAATGTTAATTGATGTGCTAGACAGCTCAGGCAATTAGACTGAAAAAGTAAGTTTCATTGTTGACAAATCCAAACTCAATGATCTTAGTGTTAAGTTCCATTGATATACATGTCTAGATATATATATTTTGATGCATTGCTTGTGATGTTAGTTGTGCATGATCGGGTAACGATGCAGTCCTTTCAGTGTGATGAACCGCATCGTGAGCTTCTTTGTTGTGGTATCTACAGACCTGAAGTCTCACACGAAGTCTCTTTTTGAGCTTCAAGGTGCAGCAAAAGATTCCCAAAGTTGGAACAAAAAGAGTCCCAAATGTGGACCATCACCAATCAAAAAATTCCAAAAAGGAATTCAGAAGATTCCCATGGGGAACAATAGGAAATAAAAAAAAATTCCAAAATGGAATTAAAAAGAAGTCCCAAAGTGGACCAAATCCGAATAGAACCCAGATTCCACACTGATTATGATTGTAAGTGACCAGGTTTTTGTGCAATATGCATTCAAATAGTGGTTGATAATGAAATATGTTGACATATGTATACATGTGGGTCACATAAGTCATCATTAGTCGAACCTTAAATATCATCATGATACTGAAAAAGTAAGTGTGTCAACTCGAGCTAATTGATATGTCTTCATATCATCACTCAATCAAACATAAGTCAAATGTCTATTCAAAACTTGCAAAACATGTTCAGATAATGTGTGGTATGATCTCTCTGCGATATTTTGATTCATTGCATTGCATATGTCTTTATTTTAATGTGTGTGCTTTGTGTGTGCAGGCATTTGGAATCATTATTGACACATCGACATCCTTGTTAAACTTAAAAATTTCAAGAAATTTCAAGTTTAAGGGGGAGAATAAATTGAAAAGAAAAATATTTACAAAAATCCAAAAATATTTTGAATAAGTGTGTTTTGAATGAACAAGATTATATGGTATAAAAAGCAAAGGTATTTGATGTGTTAAAAACAAACCCAAGGTCTTGTGATGTGTTTTTAAGAAATTGCTTCGGGATATAGAAATTTTGGTTGTGCAAAAACATTTAAAAAAAAAAGAAGTTTTTATTGAACTAATTGTTGCCCTAACAAATGTTGTTGATTAATTAATGTGACAAACCCTAATAAGGATGTCTTGTCTAATTAATATGTCGAGAATGTTTGCAGGTGCAATAAATGCAGTTGAAAAAGTCAACAGACGGAAAAGGAAGAAAATTTCTCAAGTGTTGTAGTCGGGCAAAGATATCAGAAACAACTGTTCTGCCGGGTAATGAAGACACTGTTCAGCCGGGTAAAGTTGTTGTGTCTGATATGAGCCGGGTGATTGTGAAAATGTTGTGAAGCCGGGTGAAGATATTATGACTACTGTATGGACGGGCAATGAATATGTCAAATCTATGCCGGGTGAAGAAGTCATTAATATCTGCCGGGTGACAAGTTGTGTACTATACAGCCGGGTGAAGAAATGTTATTACTGTACAGCCGGGTAAAAGAAAGAAGTCTTATCTTGCCGTGTAAGTGTATAACACTATGTTGCCGGGTAATAGTGCAAACAACTGTGTTGCCGGGTGATGAAGAAAAGCATGCCGGGTGAAGAAGTAAAGCATGCCGGGTGATGAAGGTATCACTATGCAGCCGGGTAATGAACAAACATGTCATTGTGCAAGCCGGGTGATGTTATGAAGACTACTATGCGGCCGGGTGATGAGTAAAAACCAAACAGGTGTAGTTGTTCCTAACCTTTACCCGTCTCTACAGTGTTTGACCCGTCAAGTGTTTTTACATATTTTGATGTTGACCCGTCTCATGATGTGACTTGTCTCAAGTACTTGACCCGTCCCAACAGTGCATGACACGGCTCAACAGTGCTTGACCCGTCAAGGCTTATTGGGCCTTTTAATGTTTACCTGTCCCATTTGTTGACCCGTCACTTAAGTTTGACCTAAATTTTTCAATCATATAAAACCCGCCTCTTCACAAACACTTATCATTTTTCACTTTCATTTTCAAACACAAATCCCCTGCACAAAATCGTTGATTATCATATTCAATAATCATTCTGTAACAAGTTATATTGATTGAATAAGGTATAATTTACATGTTTCGAGCTTGATAAACCTGCAAATCGATTGTTAAAACGAAAATTGATGATGAACAGTACTTGATCACTGAATCGACACTTTGATTTTACGTGTTAAAACTGAAATCGAATGTTGCTTTAGGTGTATTTACTGTCGATTATCAACAATCAATCATTAATTTGCATCAAAATTCCTTAAAATCAACAGAATCAACCAAAATTGTTCATAATTGTTAAACCGCGATTGATGACCTGTTGAATATTCTTTAGTGTTAACTTCAAAAGGATAAAATGTGCGTTAAACATGGACAAATCATTGTTAAAACTGAACTTAACATGTTAAACAACTTCATTATACAAATTTCTGATTCATATGCGTAAGTGAATAAACTGTTTAATTGTAAAATGTTGAATGATCATTAAAATCCAAAGTTGTTTTGATCAAAATGATGAAAATCAGATTGTTAGATCAATTTAGGAGTTATAATGATTATGTGAATTGTTTTACTTTTATAACTTTTTGTTCAAACACTTATGTAAATTTTGAAATTTATTAATGAAGAATCTAACACATTTGTCTTGTTTTTGTCTTAAACAGATGGAGAATTTAAAGTTTGAGCCTAAGCACAATTTAGTTGCTTGTTTAGATGAGTCTATTCCAGAGACTGAAGGCTATAGAGATATGATGAGATTTATCAAGAGAACAAAGTATGTCTATGCTATGTGTGCTAAACCTGTTATCTATGCATAAATGATCAAAAGCTTTTGGAGAACAGCTGAGGTGGTTACAAATGAAGATGGTGTGATTGTTGTTAGAGGAAACATCACAAAAGATTTACAATTGACTGTCTCTGAACAAGCTATCAGAACTGCCCTGAGGATTGATGAGGATGAGGTAGGAGCCAATGATGAGTTGACTGTTGCTGAATGTCAAACGTGTTTTGTAAATATGGGTCATCCTCCTGTATTTCCAAAGTCACAGTTTGTTAGAGCAAGATTGGGGAAGAAGTGGAAACTGCTATGTTATGTGATTCAGCAGTGCATGTCTAGAAGGAGTGCCGGGTTTGATAACTTTCCTTCTGTCATCGCATCCCCTATTGTTGCTATAGTTGAGAACAAACCTTTCAACATGTCGAGTTGGATTATGAAAGGGTTTGTGTTCAATCTTGTGAAGGGTAAAAGGTTCAAGTTTCTCATGTATCCGAGATTCTTGCAACTGATGATTAATGTTGCATATCCAATCATCAGAGAAGGAGTTGCTGGAGGGATACTATATACTGAGGACATGAATGATCTATCTTATAGGAAGATGAGTATCGGGAATGTTCCAAGTGTTGAGTTATTTGACTATATGAGGGATATATAAAATAATGAGGAAGATATTGAGGTAGTATACCATCATATTTCACATGGAGAGATAGTGAATCCACAGGACCTAGTTGATGAGGTGCCTGATAATTTGCTGGATGATGACGAGTACTTTGCTAGACATCCAGAAGAAGAAGAAGGATCTGACAACGAAGAAGAAGAAGATGGATCAGAGAATGATGAAAATGAAGATAGTGAAGATGATGATGATGGTGATGATAGTGGGAATGATGGGATTGATGATGCTGAATCAGATAATGAGGAGGCAGAGAATGTGGAAGTTGATGAAACTGTGGGTTTTGAAGCAGAGAATGTTGAGGTTGCTGAACCAGTGGAGTTTGAGATAGAAAATGTCGAAGTTATTGAACCAGTTGTAGTTGAAGAACCTGTTAAGGTTGTTAGTGTGGCTGAAGAGGTTGATATTGAAGCTCAAAGGAAAATTACAGTTCAATATGTGAGATCTCGAAGAACTAAGGCTGTGATTGAGCCTATGTTGGTGGAGGAACTGAATGTGATTGAAGATGTGAATGTGCCTGAACAGATGGTGGACATTGTTCAGATTGCTACACAAGTTGAAGCAGAAGTAGAGTTTGTGGCACAGACAGACGATGAAACTGATGATGGTGTAAGTGTTTCTGTTCCAGTTGACATACCCACCACATCAACTCCAGCTGCTGAAAACATTAAACAATCTTTGGAGTCTTCACCAAAAATTGCTTCAAGTGTTAGTATGAATGAGGATAAAAAGAAAATTGATGAGTTAGAAGAGTTGGTAGCAAAACTTCTGGATGCTAATGAACAGTTGAAAGCATCAAATGAACGAAAGAAGAAAAGGTTAGAAGAGTTTTGGGCTACTCACAATCAGAATCTTGAAACATTTAGAGCGTTAGATGCGGACTATTTGAAATTGAAGGCTGATTATGGTATGTTGAAGGATGAGCATGATAAGTTGAAGGATGAACATGAAAATTTGAAGTATGATTATAAAGAGTTGAAGGCAGAATGCAATACTCTTGATGCTGAGAAGGAAATGTTGGAGAAATGGTTGGAAGAAACCAGATCAAAGAAGTCAGGGTCCACATCAGATAAAGATTTTTCGGATGAAGTGATGGAAGTGACTGAACCTTCTCAAGAAGCAAAAGTTTATTATACTAGAGCACGTGGCACGAAAAAATGTGGGCATAAGAGTTGAGTCTCCAATTATTATTCCCGATGAAGCTGCTGAAACTATCAATCCTGGCAAAGCCGAGGGAAAAAGAAAGTTAGATGCAGTGCCGGAGATTACTGGTGAAGAAAGTTGTATTAAAAAGGCAAGAATAGATGAAGTTCAGATTGAGCCGATTCAATCTGAAACTGAGACTGAAATGGCTGAGAAAGCGAAGGTAGATGAGACTGTGAATGAAGCTGAGATGGATAAAACAGTTCAGATTGAGCCGATTCAATCTGAATCTGTATTGGAAACTGAAGTGCCTGAAACAATTGAAGTGATTGAGAATGTACCAGAAATTATGACTGAAGAAGCAAGTCAGTTTGAGCCGTTTCAAACTGACACTGCACCAATGATAGAGGCACTAGATGATTTAGATGATATTGATTTTACTGAGTCTGAACCTGAAGCTGAGCCTGAAACTAATCTTAATGATGAGATTCCAGCTGACTTGACTGAACGCTTTGCTTATCTTGAGAAAATGAAGTACAATCCAGTATATCTGAATGGGCTGACTGTGAGTCAAATTAATGAAGAATATGAGAAATGTTTGATTGCACAAGAAAAAGCTGCTGCTGATGAGAAAGAATTTGTGATTGAAATGGGTGAATGGAGACCATTACAAAAAAGTTTGAATATTGATGATTTACCTCCACAAGAGCTTTATCATCAAAATCCTGAAGAAATGTCTTCCAGAAATATGCGAGAATGGTTGAGTTCGAGGAATTATCCATATAAAACCTTGAAGAGACTGAAGCATGAATCGCTAAAGAAGATTGTTATAAGTTTTATGAAGACGGAGAAAATGTACAATCGTATGTTTTATCTGGATTACAACAATCCACAATATTATGAGCTGACGAAGAGATATAAAGTACTCGGGCCAAAAGAGATACCAGTGATGGCTTTACCAGAAAATGCGCACAAAAAGAGAAAAGAGTTGATCGACATGTTTCCAAGTGAAGTGAAGTCATACAATATCCCTATGGACGTACGTGAATCATGGCACAAATCTGCCACAGCAGGAGATGTGGTTAGATCTCTGCTGAGCAAAGGACAATCCATTGCAGAATTGCTTGATTCGATGATCGTACCGGAAAAGTCCAAAAAGGTGAAAATTATTGCATGGAAATATGACGAGGTGTTTGATGCTTTCTTGATCAAAAGAGTAAATGGTTTATGTGATGTATACCATTATTACTCTAGTATTTTCAAGTTAGAGGTGCAAGATTTGAAGGAGTTGCACAAGCTAAGATTGATTAATCACACGCATGCTGTGCGTGGTGATAAATGTGCGATGTTGCTTGATGCTGGGATAAGTCGTATGCCGAAATATTTGGAGTTCAGAGGACAACAGGAGGATAGTGCCTATGTTCAGTCCAAGAAAACAAGAAAACAAAAGAAGTTGGTGGTGAGTGATGACATGTACTTAGAAGAGTTTTCTGATGAATACTTTGATAAGGTAACTGATCCAGGGTTGAAAGTGATAGATGGTACTCAAGCGACAAAGCCAATTCTTAAATTTTTCTACAATCAGGAAACTTTTGAGTTGAAACTTGTACGAAACTTGGATGACTGGGATAAGAACATGATCACCATATTCAGTACATTTGAGCTGAAGTTGCTACATCCATCCTACATCGATCACTTGAGAAGTTACAAAATGGAGAAATGCAAAGATAAAGTTGCTGAAGCGGATCGAAAATTGTTTATGGTAATGGTCGAGGTAATTGCAGCTGCGTCAGAGAAGATACGTGTAAGGAAGGCATTACTCAATGCTAACCTTGTGAAAGTTGATTTACCAGAGATAGAGTTTATGCGAGTGACTTCAAAGGGTACACTGGAAGTGCAAGTCAAAGGGCGAGAATTGTCATATGAATTTTACGCTAACATTGATTTTGCAGGTTTGACTCTTGATTCTCTGAGACGCATGAATGCCTGTGACATCCTTACAAACGAGTCAAAGCCTAGACAAGCAAAGATCGCAGAAAAGTTTAAGTCATGCATCGAGGAAGCGCTAAAAGAACAAGAAGAATACAAAGGAAAAGAATTGCTGGATGTTAAAGAAGAGCCTGAAGATTGGTGAGAGAGATTGAAGCTGACAAAGATGAAAACTTACTCAGGACTTGTTACGACTCTGTATGAGAAATTAGCAACTTGAAAGGCAATTTAGAATAATGTAGGACGCATTACAACTCCAAAGAAGACCTTACATTACCGTACGAAACGTTAAATCTCCATAATAAACCAAATGAATTTGTTCGAGTCCTTTAAACATCGTACGGCAACTTAAAACATATTACGACTATGTATGCCATTTTAGAACCTTGAAAAACTCTTTATTATAATACAGGACTCCTTACAAATCGTAACAACACCTTACAATACCATGTGTAAACTTAAAACTCCATAATAAACCTAATGAATTCGTTCGAGTGCATTGAACATCGTACGACAACTCAGGACTTGTTACGAATCTATATGAGACATTAGCAACTTTAAAAGCAATTTAGAATAATGTAGGACATATTACATGTGACACCCCGCAAATTCAAGTTAATACCGTTAAATTATCCGTCAACTATTACGTCAAATTTTATAAAGTTCAGGGTTAGTTTAGTTATTAAGGAAAATTATTTCATTAAACTTTAACAAGAGATAAAATAGCTAATAACTATAAGGGCTATTACGTAAATTGTTAAATTAGATCAAATAAACCAACCCAAGCCCACCCTACCCCCGCCCGTTTCTTCATCTACATATCATACACACACATGCGACATTCACAAACCCTACTCGCCGCTGCTCATCTCCCCGGTTCACTTCTGATCACCATTATCTTCATCGCTGTCAAGAAAACAAATGGAACAGCAACCCCCCTCCCTCATCGTCTCTTTTCCGATCAGCCTCTATAAACAGTCCTGGAGAAAGAACCGCAAACCGCGTTTCGATCGTCCTCTCCTTTTCATCTCCGGTCATCTTCCTTGTCGATTTCGGTGAGTTTTCACGACCGTAAACATGTTTATGTAAGCTATGTGGCTATATGTATATCTATCTATGTATCGCCGCATGTATGTGAGTATATATGCTCGGGTAAGTCTAGATGAATAGCAGCAGCGATAATAGTATTATGAACGCAATAAATGAACAACATGTATGATTTGTATATAAGTGTTGTTTGTGTATATCAATATGCATGTATATGATATTAATAGCAGCAGCAATCGAAGTATCTATATATATATATATATAACATCATGTGCGTATGTGATATGTGTATGAAAACAGTGTATGTGTATGTATGCGATATATATATGTACACCTTTATCATGCTACTTCCCGTATTCATCACATTACGGTTTTGTTTTTCGGTTCGTTTCGGGTGTCGTTATGGAATACGGTTGACCTCATTTCGATGTATGCGTGTATGTGAACATTTACGTGGACTCCCAATTTGTATGAATGTGTGTGTGAAGCAAAATAGCAGCTATAGGTATGCGATCGATGTGGGTAAACAATATGTGTATATGCTGTGATTGTTATGCGTACATGTTCGATGTTGGTGTGTATATATAGATATGTATGTCAATAATTGGTGTGAAGTTGTATGCGTACAGATTATATGTAGGATTGGGGATATATAATTATTACAAGAATGCGATTTACGTTTGTATATGCGTTACATGTGTGGTTTTGTGTGCATGTATATAGTTAGCAACAATAGTGGTAACGGAGCATGTATAGTAGGTAGGTATGTATGCGATTGTGTAAGTTGATAATAACGTGAGTCGGGTCAAACTATTGATAGGATGCATGAAATGTGTTACATGGGCATGTAAAAATAAGTATATACATATTTGTATAAATATAAATAACTAATAATAACAATCAACTATTAAGCAGGTCGTAAGAAGGTTTAGGATCTTTTATGACATCTATGTTATTAATTGCGGTGCGCTTCAAAGGTGAGTTCTTTGCCCGGTTTTAAATACTTTTTCGAGGAGAAAACATACAAATGTTTTTACAACGCATTCGGGCAACTATTTTTCAGCTCCTTCGGGCGGGCTGCATTTTTATGCCTTCGGGCAGGGCCTTCGGGCAAAACTTTATGCCTTCGGGCAAAGCCAACCAAGGCTACGTTTTACACCTTCGGGTGCAGCCTTCGGGCAAAACTTATTGCCTTCGGGCGGAGCCAATTACGGCTACGTTTTACACCTTCAGGTGGGGCCTTCGGGCAAAACTTATTGCCTTCGGGCGGGGCCAACTACGGCTACGTTTTACACCTTCGGGTGGGGCCTTCGGGCATAACTCTTACGTTGCCAACTGGGGCAATGCTTTTTGGTAAATAATATTATTGTTAAGGGCTTATTTTACCGAGCATTAACATACTTATAAAGTCCTTTTCTTTAGTCGAGATTATTTATATGTCAACTTCGGCATAACGGGGAAATTTGAGTAGTACTACGGGTTCGGCAGACCCCACCACTAGCGGGGAGCTAGTTGGTGCAAATTGTCCTTTAAACATTTGGTCATCCGTAGTGATGGCGACAAGGCAAGTCAAGTAACGTTCAGTTTAATCTCGACGTGCTCGTGTAGTAAGCAAGGTGGTCTTGCAAACCAACAATATATATTGTTTGTGGCCGGGTAATTTCAAATTTTTTCTTTGGGCCGAGTTGTTTGAACCGAAAGTTTCTTTGGGGTGTTTTCAGTTAAACGAAAAAGTAATTTTCCCGGGGGAGAAATATTCTTAATTTTTTGGGAAAATTATTTTTGGGAAAATTAAATTTTTTTTTGAAAAAATATTCTTTTTCAAGAGCGGGATTTAATTGCAAAATTTTTAAAATTTAAAAAAAATGGCTTATGAAAAACTTTTTAACTCCTTTAAATCTGATGATCTCATAATTGCACAAAGCCGTTTTGATAATTTTGCAGTTTTAAAGAATGAAAGGATGCCCGTGGTTCTCGATCGATTTGTGATGGTGGCAAGTAACCTGAAGAAGCATGATCATGAACATACAAATCATGAACAAATTCAAAGGCTTTTTGAATCCCTTCCACCAGAATGGAGTTTTCATGTTAAAAATCTTAAGAAAGAGAAAATGTTTTCAGATTACAAGCTGTTGGATGTGATCGACAAGTTGAAATCTTTTGAGTTGGATATTAAAAGAAAGGAATTTTTTGAAGCAATGATCCAACCACAAACCAACACACCGAATGTTTCTCTCATTTCATCTATGATTAGCAAATCTGATTACAAACCGTTTAAGATGATGGAAAAATTGAAATCGATGGTAACCGATTCCGATTCGCCTGCTGAAATCGAGGAGACTGTGAAAGAAAATAAGTTGCAGGTTAGTTATGATGATGATATGGAAGAAGAGGATTTAAAATGGCAAATAAAATCATTAACTGTAAGAGCACGTCGGTTTATGGAGAGGACTGGGAGAAATGTGTGTAATGATGATAAGATTGAGATTGGATAGGTTCGGAGTCATATCAATTATGCTTTAATGACAAAGATTACGGATGTTCAAAAAATGAAGAGTAAATGTGAAGAGGAATGTGAAGAAAGTTTGAAAGATGATGAAGAAAAGAAGAGAGCTGAGAATGAAGAGATGCTGAAGGCAAAGGAAGAGGAACGCAAAAGAAACACAAGGGTATGCAACTGCGATAAAGCCCTTGCTGTTGAAAAAGTCATTATGGGACTTTCTTATGAGACAGTTCAAGACATGTGTTCATCTGCATGCAGTGTTCGTCTTTTTTGTGTGTATAAAGCTAATAGACTTTTGTTAACAAATCAAGCTGAATTAACCACCATAAATACTGAACTTAAAAAGAATGAAGTTTCTTTTTCGATAAAACTCAATGAAGCCTTAGCTGAAATTGATCTTTTGAAAAGAAATCTTTATGAAATAAATGTCGAAATAAATTTGTTATGTGAAAGACTCATATTAGCACAATTTGAATCCACAAAACTTCAAACCAAACTTGACAAGTGGTCTGTTGCTAGTATGAAAATGAATGAACTTGCTTCAAAACAAAGGGGGGCTAGGGTAAAAGATGGGGTTGGGTATGACACAGATGCTCAGACGGTTTTTCCGCCTCCATTCACTTTGTGTTATTCACCTACACCAAAACCCCATCCTAAAAATTATTTGTTTGAACAAGAATCTAACAGTTTGTATGCAGGTTTAGAGGGAGTTAATCTGAAGGAGGTGCGAGATGATTATGATTCTTCGACTGGTATGGGATATAGTAAAACGGGTACTGATAGTCAAGCTAATGATTGCTCGGTTCCTGTTGTTTCAAATCCTGTAACGGTTGTTACTTCTAACTTCTTTGATAAATTTAAAGCAGGTGAAATTCCTACGTTTGAGCCTGTCAAGAGTGAGAATGAAGAGATAATTCAGGAATCACTCAATCATCAAGCTGCAACTACATCAACACAATCAATTCCCATCAATCAAGATCCATTGGAAGCAGGGGTACTTATTGAAGATTGGACAATTTCAGATGATGAAACAAAGACAAAGGAAAGTCTCGGAGATTCAAAGATCAAGATGTCACCTGCAACCGTCAAATCTAAAATGCTTCCAAAACCTGAATCAAGTCAAATCAGGATCTCATTTCCTGCTGCAAGACAAGTCAGTCTTCGATCCAGAGCTCAAAAGAAGAAGCCTTCACCTCTGTCCATCATATCTCAACTTTGTAAAAGACTTGAGAACAAGCAAGTGAAGATCTCATCTCCCATCCAACAACCCACAACTCAACAAAAGAAGCCACAAGTCTTCCAACAAGTCGCATCATGTTTTAAGAAAGCCCCACCCCCAACTACTCCACACGGGCCAGTCAAGCATCAAAAGCCATTCAAAGCTTGCTTTAAATGTGGAAAGGATGATCATGTGCTCAAGAAATGCCCAACAGGACATGCTTCAGAGTCTAGAAAGAATCTTCCATATGGTAAAGGTAAACAGGTTTGTTTCTTTGATTTTCAAGTTAATAATCATACATCTTTGAATGGTCGGATGACGAACATTTCATCCCTACCTTCTCATGTGAAGCCGGTTTCACATGACTTAAAGATGAATGTGACCAAAGAACCAAAACTAAAATATTTTTCCTCGGGACTTAAACAGAAAATGATTTCCAAATTTAACTCTTTCAAATCGAAAATGTTTGAACCTAAACAAATTTGGCAAATTAAAAAGAAAGAGGAAAAGATGATCGATACAAGAACAGATTGTGCGCTTAAACAAGTGTTTTACACTGATGAAAATGGAACGCCCAGGACTACGATGGCCTGGGTTCCCCTTTCTAACTAATCTGTTGATGAGTGCAGGAACATTTCAGGAGGGCTGTTAGTAATCCGGTTTGCTGACAGAGAATGTTCTGTATTCAAATTTGAGGCGGAACAAACAGGTTATGGTTCTGGTATCTTATCCACAGTCTGGATTCTTCTCTGATTTTCACATATCGATTTTCACAGCCACTGCATTTTTTTTATAACTCATTTAAAATCTTTTGATAGGGTAATATGGAAGGCGTTTCTTTGGTAATTTCTATTTTATATATTGTAGATAGTTTTAAAAAAAGGTTAACAAAAATTTGGGGGAGCCTAACATTTATACTTCTATTTTTGATCAAGTTTTCATATCCCTTTGAGGTCGGTCTTGAGTCTTTTGAAAATTTCAATTTTGTGCTGAAATAGAAATTTTGGGGGTGTAATATCTCAAATGAAAATGTACTGAATATCATTAGTCCAAAATTCCTTTCTGTGTAAATATTTTGTGTCTTTTGAAGGTTTCAGGTTTGTATAGAAAGCATCTGAATGAGGATATTGATTTGTGTGATGATGTGTCAATAGGCTCAGCTCGAATAAAAGTAAACAACAATTCTTTGATCAAGCTAAATTCAAAAGAGCTCGGTGATAAGGATCACTTTCACAGATATTTGGCCTGCACAAAGTAATAAGTTTTGAAAAAAATGGGTTGAGAGTATTTGATTCATGTTTGATTTTTCCCAAATCCAAACCCTTTAGCCGCAGCCCTGAATGATGCTTCTCGTTAGCTCTTCAGTATTTTTTGTTCTAGTGTTAATCTCCTCTACTATGCGGAAGCATTAACCTGGAGTGATGATCTTCTCTATTATATGTAAATATAGACCTGAAGCTCTCATCAGCACGTACAAATAATCATCTCCTCTGTTATACGTCAGTATAGACCTGGAGCGCTGATCATTTGTAAATTCTTTTAAAGCTTAACTCAAAAAATGATTCTACATCAAAAATTCATTGTTTGATGTTTCATTCATTAAATCCAAACTCCATTTCACCTCCTAAATACATCCACCTTGATCACTTGATCTCGGTTTATGTCCCTCCAAAATTACAAAAATCTTGCTGAATTATCTAAACTCAATAAGCCATGAGGTCAAAACAAGTTACTTTGCTGAATATCTGTGAAAACCAAGTCGCTTGAGTTTCTTCAAATCGAACCAAAACATGATAAGATCGTCACAGATTGTCTGTAGAACGGAACAAGGCATGGGTTTAAATGGACAAACATATTGACAATCTCACCGAGTCTTTGTTTCTCCGGATGGTCGCTCGAAACGCATAATCTGTTCTTCATGAAATTTCGCTCGAAACGTGATCTTGTCGGACTCGTCATCTCTTTTTCGAATTTTTAATTTTAATTAAAGAAAAATCAAAAAGATTTTCATTTCAAATTTTTTTCATGTCTTCCATATTATGCTATTAAAATTTTATCATTTTCACATGCATTTCACGGGAATTTGCACACACAACGGACACGGGTTCGCTTGTTTTCATACACAGATAAACACGGGTTTATTTATGAAAATGAAATGATCTAATGAGAAATCTCGAGATTTTGTTTGTGATTGTGTTACAGATATTTGCTACAAATGATGGTCAATCATCAGTTTAGCAAAGCAGCTGACCAAAGAACCTGTTCCTCAAAGTTTGCAGAAGACACCGAGCTAGGAATCCTCCTCCTACATCTTCTGAAGCACTCAAGAAAAGATTGTTGGGAAACAGTTCCAGATTTTACGAAATGATGCACGCAAAATGGGGGAGCATACAATCTGGGGGAGCTTCTGAGATAAAGGATTTTCAGCAACATAATTTGACTTATCGGTGCTGAACACGATGCAAGACGTTGATAATAATAGACTATGAGGGAGTATTGTTGGACCTGAATTGTAGTCTAATATTATCAACAGAGTCGAAGTCAACAAAAGTCAACGCCCGGTCAAAGTCAACGTAAAAAGTCAAATGGCGCGTTAGAGACGAAGAACCGAGTCAAGACGTTGAAGTTGTTTTATATCTAGGATCGTTAATATAATAAATATATTTTGTATCAACAAAATATATTTAATCTAGTTTTAGGCATGTTTTAGCCTTTTATTTGTATTATTTCCATTTTGTCATGTTTTAGTCTAAGTTTAGGGTCCTAATTGTCATTAGTCCAAAGTGTCATTAGGCTATAAATAGTAAATGGCAATTATGGTTTCATTAAGCTTGTATGAGCTAGAATTGGGGTCTTAACACTTTTGTAATATCTGATGCAATTCTAATATATCAAAGTGAGGTTTTTATGAGTGTTCTTCATTGTTCATCATATTTTATCCATTTTATGTCATTTTGATCCAAATTCTTCACAAACTACTGATTCAAATTTGATATTGGGACCAACAAGATCACTGCTGAGTAAAGGTCAATCCGTTGTCGACCTACTTGACTCAATGATCGTGCCGGAAAAGTCCAAGGGTGTGAAGATCATTACATGGAAGTATGATGAAGTGTTTGATACGTTTTTGATCAAACGGGTTAATGGTTTATGTGATATTTATCACTATTACTCAAGCATCTTCAAACTTCCAGTTCAAGACTTGAAAGAGTTACACAAGCTAAGATTGATAAATCATACAAAGGATGAGCGTTGTGACAAGTGTGCAATGCTTTTGGACACAGGAATTAGCCGAATGCCTAAATTTCTGGAATTTCGTGGCCAACAAGAGGATACAACTTATTTGAATAATAAGAAGAAGAAGAAGAAGAAGAAGAAAAAGTTGGTCCTTCGTAATATGTATTTAGATGAATTTTCAGACGAATACTTTGATAAAGTAACCAATCCGGGATTGAAGGTTTTTGATGGTTCGCAGAAGACGAAGCCAATTCTGAGATTTTTCTATCATGAGGAGACATTTGAGCTAAAACTGGTTCGTAATCTAAATGACTGGGATCAATACATGATCACTTTATTTAGTACGTTCGAGCTCAAACTGCTGCATCCATCTTACATTGATCATTTGCGAAGCCACAAGATGGAAAAGATGAAGGATCTGATTGCTGAAGCAGATAGAAAGTTATTTGAAGTGATGGTTGAAGTCATCGGAGCTGCCACAGAAAAGATCCGATTAAGGAAAGCATTACTCAATGCTGACCTTGTAAAGATCAACATTCCGGAGATTGAATTTATGAGGAATACATCCAAGGGTACCTTAGAAGTGCGAGCCAAAGGAAGGAAAAGGCCGTACGAATTTTATGCTAATATTGATTTTGCAGGTATCACTTTGGAAACGCTGAAACAGATGGCTGCTTGTGATATACTCACCAATGAGTCAAAGCCGAGACAAGCCATGATCATTGAAAATTTCAAGTCATGTATTGAAGAAGCTGTTAAAGAGCAAGAAGAATATGCTGGGAAACAGTTGCTGAATGTGAAAGACGAACCTGAAGAGTTTGAATGAAGAATTTTGATTCAAGAGAGTTTGAAGATTAAAGAAAGAAAAGATTAAAGCTGAAGATTTTTTATTAAAAGACCAAAGATAAATCTTAGGGGAGTATTGTTAGGGCTCGTTCCTGTTAGAAGATTTACTTTGTTCTTTGTTTATACAAGTTTGTATAGTGTAGGGTTAATTTTTGATAGGTTCAATTGGATCGATAATATCGCTCAATGATCAGAATGATTCATACACAAAACATAGTTCAATCATAAACACAGTTCATTACTAATAATTCTCTTTGTATATTGATGATCAAAGCAGATTTTGTAGTACAAATGCAGGAGAAAATAAATCACACACACTTAGTTCTCTCTCTAACGTGAATAGTGATCTAGCCTCTCTCCTCACACTCTCTCACTACATGCTTTAAGCAACAAAATACATTTTAGGGAAAATAACAAAATAAACCCTAAACTATACATAAATGTATAAAACAAGTACAAAGTAAATCTTAACTGGAAATAAAAGTACTCCCCCTAAGATTTATCTTTGGACTTCAGCAAAATCTTCAAAAAGTTTTCATCTTGTTCAGCTTCAATCTCTCTCACCAATCTTCAGGTTCATCTTTAACATTCAGCAGCTCTCTTCCTTTATATTCTTCTTGTTCTTTCAATGCTTCCTCGATGCATGACTTGAACTTTTCTGCAATTTTTGCTTGTCTGGGCTTTGACTGGTTTGTAAGGATATCACAGGCATTCATTCGTCTCAGAGAATCAAGAGTTAAACCTGCAAAATCAATATTAGCATAAAATTCATAAGGCAACTCTCGTCCTTTGACTTGCACCTCCAGTGTACCCTTCGCAGTAACTCTCATGAACTCTATCTCTGGAATATCGACCTTCACAAGTTTAGCATTGAGTAATGCCTTCCTTAGCCGAATCTTCTCTGATGCAGCAGCAATCACCTCAACCATCACTATGAATAATTTCCGATCGGCTTCAGCAACTTTGTCTTTGCACTTCTCTATTCTGTAAGTTCGCAAATGATCAATGTATGAAGGATGCAACAATTTCAGTTCAAACGTACTGAATAAGGTAATCATGTCCTTATCCCAGTCCTCCAAGTTTCGTACTAGTTTCAACTCAAAAGTTTCCTGATTGTAGAAAAACTTAAGAATTGGCTTTGTAGCTTGAGTGCCATCTATCACTTTCAACCCCGGATCAGTTACCTTGTCAAAATATTCGTCAGAAAATTCTTCCAAATACATATCTTCACTAACCACCAACTTCTTTTGTTTTCTCTGTTTCTTCGATTGAACATAGGCACTATCCTCCTGTTGACCTCTGAACTCTAAATACTTTGGTAACCGGCTTATCCCAGCATCAAGCAGCATCACACATTTATCACCACGCTCAGCATGCGTGTGATTGATCAATCTTAGCTTGTGCAACTCCTTCAAATCTTGCACCTCTAACTTGAAAATACTAGAGTAGTAATGGTATACATCGCATAAACCATTTACTCTTTTGATCAAGAACGCATCAAACACCTCGTCATACTTCCATGCAATGATTTTTACCTTTTTGGATTTTTCCGGTACGATCATGGAATCAAGAAGTTCAGCAACCGACTGACCCTTGCTCAGCAGTGATCTCACAATATCACCTGCTGTGGCTGATTTATGCCATGATTCCCGTACGTCCATAGGCACATTGTATGATTTGACTTCACTCGGAAACATATCAATCAATTCTTTTCTCTTTTTATGCGCATCCTCTGGTAAAGCCATTACCTGTATCTCTTTTGGTCCGAGAACTTTGTATCTCTTAGTCAGCTCATAGTATTGAGGGTTGTTGTAATCCAGATAGAGCATCCGATTGTACATCTTTTCAGTCTTCATAAAGCTTACAACAATTTTCTTCATAGATTCATGCTTCAACTTCTTCAAAGTTCTATATGGATAGTTCCTCGAACTCAACCATTCTCGCATGTGTCTGCTGGACATTTCTTCCGGATTTTGATGATAAAGCTCTTTTGGAGGTAAATCATCAATGTTAAGACTTTCTTGAAGTGGTGTCCGTTCTCCCATCTCAACAATAAACTCTTTCTCATCAGCAGCTGCCTTATCTTGTGCTATCAAACATTTCTCATACTCTTCGTTGATTTGACTCACAGTTAGCCCATTCAGATATACTGGATTGTACTTCATCTTCTCAAGATACGCAAATCGTTCAGGCAAGTCAGCTGGAATCTCATGATCAGGATTCGGTTCAGGCTCAGCTTCTGGTTCAGATTCTGTGAAATCTATATCATCATGATCATCTAGTGCCTCAATCATTGGTGCAGTTTCAGTTTGAACCGGCTCAAACTGAAATGCTTCTTCAGCAACATTTTCTGGCACATTCTCAATCAATTCAACTACTTCAGGCACTTCTTCTACCACTACAGATTCAGATTGAATTGGCTCAATCTGAACTGTTTTATCCATCTCAGTTTCATTCACAGTCTCATCTACTTTCGCTTTCTCAGCCACCTCAATTTCAGTCACAGTCACGGATTGAATCGGCTCAATCTGACTTTCATCAATCCTTGCCTTTTTCGTACTACTTTCATCACCAGTAATCTCAGGCACTGCATCTAACTTCCTTTTTCCCTCAGCCTTGTCAAGATTGACAGTTTCAGCAGCTTCATCGGGAATTATAATTGGAGATTCAACCCTTATGCCCACATTCTTTGTACCACACGCTCTAGTATAGTACACTTTGGCTTCTTGAGAAGGTTCAGTCACTTCCATTACTTCATCTAAGAAATCTTTATCTGATGTGGACCCTGACTTCTTTGATCTGGTTTCTTCCAACCATTTCTCCAACATTTCCTTCTCAGCATCAAGAGTATTACATTCTGCCTTCAACTCTTTATAATCATACTTCAAATTTTCATGCAAAGTTTCATGGTCAGACTTCAACTTTCCATAATCAACCTTCATCTTCAGATAATCAGCATCTAAAGCTTTGAAAGTTTCAAGATTCTGATTGTGAGTAGCCCAAAACTCTTCTAACCTTTTCTTCTTTCGTTCATTCGATGCTTTCAACTGTTCATTCGCATCTATGAGTTTTGCTACCATCTCTTCTAGCTCAGCAATCCTCCTTTTATCTTTATTCACATCAACACTTGAAACAATTTTTGGCGAAGACTCCAAAACTTGTTCAATGTTTTCAGCAACCGGAGTTGATGTGGTGGGTATATCAACTGGAACAGTAATGCCAGCATCAGTGTCATCAACTATCTGTGCAATAGTTTCTACCTCGGCCATTACTTCTTGAGCAATTTGAACAACATCTATCATTTGTTCAGACACATTCATATCTTCAATCTCAATCTGTTCCTCTACTAACACAGGCTCTATCACTGGTTTCGATCTTCGTGATCTAACATACTGAACAGTAATATTCCTTGGAGTTTCAATATCAACCTCTTCAGCTACACTAACAACCTCAACAGGTTCTTTACTCGCAACTGGTTCAACAACTTCGACATTTTCTATCTCCAACTCCATTGGTTCAGCTACCTCAATATTCTTTGCCTCCTCTGAAACAGATTCACTATCATCATCACCGTCATTTCCATCACTTTCTTCTTCTTCTTCTTCTTCGTCCTCAGATCCATCTTCTTCATCTTCTGCATGACGAGCAGCATACTCATCATCATCCAACAGATTTTCAGGCACCTCATCAACAAGGTCCTATGGATTAACTATCTCTCCATGTGAAATATGATGATATACTGCTTCAATATCTTCCTCATTATTTGCTATATCTCTCATATAGTCAAATAAATCAACACTTTGAACATTCCCGATACTCATCTTCCTATAAGATAGATCATTCATGTCCTCAGTATACAGTATCCCTCCAGCAAATCCTTCATCTCTGATAACAGGATATGCAACATTAATCATCAATTGCAAGAATCTCGGATACATGAGAAACTTGAATCTTTTGCCCTTCACCAAATTAAATACAAAGCCATTCATAATCCATTTCGACATATTGAATGGCTTGTTCTCTACAATAGCAACAATTGGGGATGCTATGTCAGAAGGAAAGTTATCAAAACCAGCACTCCTTCTTGACATGCACTGCTGAATCATATAGCACAGTAACTTCCACTTCTTCCCCAATCTTGCTCTGACAAATTGTGACTTTGGAAATACAGGAGGATGACCCATATTCACAAAGCACGCTTGACATTCAGCATTTGTCAACTCATCATTTGCACCTATCTCATCCTCATCAATCCTCAATGCTGTTCTGATAGCTTCTTCAGATACAGTCAATTCCAAATCTCTTATGATATTTCCTCTGACAACAGTCACTCCAGCTTCATTTCTAACCACCTCAGCCGTCCTCCAAAACCTTTTGATCAATCTTGCATATATGACTGGCTTAGCACACATAGCATAGACATACTTTGTCCTCTTAATAAATCTCATCATATCTCTGTATCCTTCAGTCTCAGGAATAGACTCATCCAAACATGCAACTAAATTGTGCTTGGGCTCAAACATCAAATTCTCCATCTGTTAAAACAAAAACAAAACACAAACAAGACAAATGTGTTAGATTCTTCATTAATAAATTTCAAATTTTCATAAGTGTTTGAACAAAAAGTTATAAAAATAAAACATTCACATAATCATTTTAACTCCTAAATTGATCTAACAAACTGATTTTCATCATTTTGATCAAAACAACTTTGAATTTTAATGATCATACAACATTTTGCAATTTAACAGTTTAACACTTAAGAACACAAATTTGACATTTGTAAAATGAAGTTGTTTAACATGTTTTAGTTCAGTTTTAACAAGGATTCGTCACTTTTAACACATATTTCATCATTTTGAAGTTAACGTTTAAGAGCATTTAACAGGTCATCAATGGCGGTTTTGACAGTTATGAACATTTTGGTTGATTCTGTTGATTTTAAGGAATTTTGATCCAAATTAATGATTGATTGTTAATGATCGACAGTTTTAAACTTAAAACAACATTCGATTTTAGTTTTAACACCCAAAATCAAAGTGTCGATTCAGTGATCAAAAACACTGTTCATCATCGTTTTTCGTTTTACCGATCGATTTGCAGGTTTATCAAGATCAAATCACTCAAACAATACCTTATTCAATCGATCAGACTTGTTACAGAACAAACGATTGAATATGATAATCAAACGATTTAAGTGCAGGGGTTTTGCTTGAAAGTGTGAGTGAAAAATGATAAGTTTTTGTGAAGAGGCGGGTTTTTATATAGTTGAAAAATTAGGTCAAACATGAGGTGCCGGGTCAACACTTTGGGACGGGTAAGCATAAAAGCCCAATAAGCCTTGACGGGTCAAGCAATGTTGAGCCGCGTCAGTCACTGTTGGGACGGGTAAAGTACTTGGGACGGGTCACAACATGAGACGGGTCAACATAAAAAGGTGTAAAAACACTTGACGGGTCAATTACTGTAGAGACGGGTTAGTCACTGTAGAGACGGGTAAATGTTAGGAACAACTACACCTGTTTGGTTTTACTCATCACCCGGCAGCATAGTAATCTTCACAACATCACCCGGCTTGCATAGTGATCTTCATCACCCGGCAACACAGTTGTCTTTTATCACCCGGCTTGCTTTCTTCATCACCCGGCAACACAGTTATCTTCTATATCACACGGCATGCTTTCTTCATCACCCGGCAACACAGTTATCTTCTATATCACCCGGCATGCTTTCTTCATCACCCGACAACACAGTTGTCTTCTATATCACCCGGCATGCTTTCTTCATCAACCGGCCACACAGTTTTCTTCTATATCACCCGGCATGCTTTCTTCATCACCCGGCAACACAGTGTTTACACTATTACCCGGCGACACAGTGTTACACTTACACGGCTAGATAACTTCATTCTTTTACCCGGCTGTATAGTGATAACATTTCTTCACCCGGCTGTATAGCAATAACACTTTGTCACACGGCAGATATTAGACTCCTTCACCCGGCAGATATTTGACATATTCATTGCCCGGCCATACAGTAGTCATAATATCTTCACCCGGCTTCACTTCTTTTTCTCAATCACCCGGCTCATATCAGACTCACAACTTTACTCGGCTGAACAGTGTCTTCATTACCCGGCAGAACAGTTGTTTCTGATATCTTTGCCCGGCTACAACACTTGAGCAATTTTTCTCAAATTTTCTCGTCTGTTGACTTTTTCAACTGCATTTATTGCACCTGCAAACATTCTCGACATATTAATTAGACAAGACATCCTTAAAAGAATTTGTCATATTAATTATTAACAACATAAGACAAGGCAATAGATTAATTCCAATTAAAACCTTTTTCTTTTTCTTTGATTTTTCTTCACAAAAATGTTTTTGCACAACCAAATTTTCTATATCCCGAAGCAATTTCTTAAAAACAATTTACAAAACCTTGGGTTTGTTTTTAACACATCCAATGCCTTTGCTTTTCATACCACATAATCTTGTTCATTCAAAACACATTTATTAAACATATTTTTGGATTTTTGTAGATATTAGATATTTTTCTTCTTCAATTTATTCTCCCCCTAAACTTGAAATTTCTTGAAATTTTTAAGTTTAACAAGGATGTCGATGTGTCAATAATGATTCCAAATGCCTGCACACACAAAGCACACACATTAAAATAAAGACATATGCAATGCAATGAATCAAAATATCGCAGTGAGATCATACCACACATTATCTGAACATGTTTTGCAAGTTTTGAATAGACATTTGACTTATGTTTGATTGAGTGATGATATGAAAACATACCAATTAGCTCGAGTTGACACACTTACTTTTTAGTATCATGATGAGATTAAGGTTCGATTAAAATGACTTATGTGACCCACATGTATACATATGTCAACATATTTCCTTAACAAACACCACTTGAATGCATATTGCACAAAAAAACCTGGTCACTTACACTCATAAACAGTGTGGAATCAGGGTTCTATTCGGATTTGGTCCACTTTGGGACTTCTTTTTAATTCCATTTTGGAATTTTTCATTTCCTATCGTTCCCCTTGGGAATCTTCTGAATTCCTTTTTTTTGGAATTTTTGTTTGGTGATGGTCCACATTTGGGACTCTTTTTGTTCCATCTTTGGGAATCTTTTGCTGCACCTTGAAGCTCAAAAGAGACTTCGTGTGAGACTTCAGGTCTGTGGATACCACAACAAAGAAGCTCACGATGCGGTTCATCACACTGAATAGATTGCATCGTTACCCGATCATGCACAACTATCATCACAAGCATTCTATCAAAAGATATATATCTAGACATGTATAGCAATGGAACTTAACACAAAGATCATTGAGTTTATATTTGTCAACAATCAACTTACTTTTTCAGTCTAATTGCCTGAGCTGTCTAGCACACCAATTAACATTCATCAGTCTTTATTAAAAATTATGTAACAAATAATGTCTAGTGTAACTATCATTTCTCACTTGTTGCAATATATATTCTTATGACATGATATTTTCTTTTTCTTTTTGCTTTTATATTTTGTTTTTGCTTTTCTCTTTTTCATGCACACACACAATGCAAAACAATAAAATAAAAGACAAAGGAATCAATATTTGACATCAACTTATTCTATTTTTGGCTTTTATATTTTCAGATTTTTGTTTGTTTTTCAAAAATTAGAATTAATCATGATTGATTAACCCTATGGATTGAATTAAGAATTCAAACCGGCCTGACAGGAAAGATTTTGTGAAAAGATCTGCCAGTTGTTTGTCGGTATGAACTTTAATCAAAATTATTAAACCTTTTTCAGAGTTGTCTCTTAAAAAGTGATATCGAATTTCGATATGTTTGGTTTTTGAGTGTTAAACAGGATTAGCAGTATTGAACATAGCAGCAGTATTGTCTATGTAAATAGGAGTTTTGAGATAGTTAAACCCGTAGTCAAGCAATTGGTTTTGTAACCACAAAACTTGAGAACATCCTGCAGATGCAACGATATACTCTGCTTCAGCTGTGGATACAGAAACGTTGGTCTGCTTTTTGCATTGCCAAGAAACAAGTCTAGGACCCAGAAATTGACATCCACCAGTAGTCGATTTCCTGTCAAGAGCACACCCACCAAAGTCACTATCAGAATAACTATATAATTCAAAATTGCCTTCATAAGGATACCATAACCCGAGATTCGGTTTCCCTTTAAGGTATCTGAAAATACGTTTAACAGCAACCAGGTGCGACTCTTTTGGATCAGACTGATATCTTGCGCACACACATACAGCATACATAATGTCTGGCCTTGATGCAGTAAGATACATCAGTGAACCAATCATCGATCTGTATAGTGTTTGATCAACGGATTTGCCTTTCGGATCCGGCTGTATCTTGCAGTTCACATCAGATGGAGTTCGAATAGTCTGACAATCCTGCATCTTGAACTATTTCAGCAACTTTTCAACAAATTTTGATTGGTTGATAAAAATTCCATCTGCTGATTGTTTTACTTGCAATCCAAGAAAGAAATTAATCTCTCCCATCGAACTCATCTGAAATCTTGACTTCATGATTTCTTCAAATTCTTTGCACATGGACGCACTAGTTGATCCAAAGATGATATCATCCACATACACTTGAACACATAAAAGATCTTCATTTTCCCGCTTCATAAACAAAGTTGGATCAATCTGACCTCTTGTAAACCCATGTTCTAGCAAATTTTTAGATAACGTCTCGTACCAGATCCTTGGAGCTTGATGTAGACCATATAAAGCTTTGCTCAATTTGTATACACTATGTGGATAATCAGGATCTTCAAAACCAGGAGGTTGTCTGACATAAACATCATCGGTAATTGGTCCATACAGAAAGGCGCCTTTGACGTCCATTTGGAACACTTTAAACTTCATGAAAGAGGCATACGCTAGAAAAACGCGAATAGCTTCAAGTCGAGCGACCGGAGCAAACACTTCTTCATAGTCAATACCTTCTTCTTGAGTGTAACCTTGTGCAATAAGTCTCGCTTTGTTTCTCACAACAATGCCACGTTCATCTGGCTTGTTCTTGTACAACCATCTTGTACCAATCGCATTTTCTCCTTCAGGTAAGTCCACTAATTTCCAAACCTCTTGTTTGCGAAATTGAAGTAACTCCTCTTGCATAGCTTCAATCCAACTGCTATCTTGTAACGCTTCTGAAATGTTCTTCGGCACCACTTGAAAAAGAAAACATGAATAAAGACAAACATTAGCTTGCTCAGTTTGACTTCTTGTAGTTCTCTGATTCAACGGCCCAATAATCTGAGAGACATGATGTTTCTTGTGAATTCGATGAGTTGGTATGACATCTCCTTGCACTTGACTCTCCAGATTAGACTGATTCAGATTTGGTAGATCTTGCAATATGGTAGAAGTGTGCGGAGTGAAATTAGGAACTTGATCCGGTGAATTGATGAAGTAATCAAATGATTCTGGAATTACTTCAACATTCGGATCTGATGATGGTTGATTTTGAACAGATCCACCATCATTAGGAGAACTTTGCGGATTAACATCATCACCAAGAATATTCGATTCTTGATCTTCTTGAGAACCAGAAGGACCCGGAGCTTGACTAGATTTGACATGATCAGGATTATGAAATGACATGAACGGATACTCAGAATTAAGATTGCCATCATCGTCATTATCAGAATCGTCACTAAAACATCCCAAGTCGCCTGATTCTTTTCTTGCTTTTCCTGAAAAATCAAATAAGTTAGAATTGAAAGATTTTGATAACGAATCTAAATCAAACAACCATTCGGGACCATGCGCCACTGACGGAAACGAATTTTCTAAAAACTTTACGTTAATAATTTCAATAACAGTATTTGTCTTGCTATTAAAAACCCGATAAGTTTTGAAACAGACGAGTGCAGGAAAAATCCATCGTCAGATTTTGACTCAAATTTCCCGAGATGATCCCTTAAATTTAGAATCGATACAGGACAACCAAATGCTTTCAAGTAAGAAATATTTGGTTTTCTTCCAAATAATAACTCATAAGACGTTTTATTTTTATCCTGAACCAATAATGTTCTGTTTTGTACAAAACACGCAGTAGCAATAGCTTCGTCCCAGAAAGTGATTTTGGCATCTGCGAGCATGGATCTTGCTGCTTCAATCAGTGTCCGATTTTTCCATTCCGCAACCCCATTTTGTTGAGGCGCTCTCGGAGCACTAAATTGTCTAGCAATTCCTTTTTCTGCACAAAACAAATCAACATTAGCGTTCTTAAACTCTGTTCCATTATCACTTCTCAAAGTTTTCACTTTACAATCCAACTGATTTTCAACTTTGACAATAAATTCTTTTAACAACTCAGCAGTTTCAGATTTAACATGCAAGAAATAAACCCAAGAAAATCTAGTGAAATCGTCAATAATGACAAAACAATAAGATTTCTTTCCGATGCTTTGAACATTTGTTGGTCCAAAAAGATCCATATGTAGCCTCTGCAAGGGTTTTGAAATGGAGTTTTCTTGCTTGGACTTAAAAGACATGCGATGCTGTTTTCCTTTCAAACATGCTGGACAGAAATCTGTTGTAGAGAACTTTTTTGATGGTATTCCCACAGCATGATTTCCAGTCACCAGTCGATTCATGTTTCTGAAGTTTGAATGGCCCAGCCGTCTATGCCAAAGCTGACTCTCATCATTTGAAGCATGCGCAATAAGACAAGTAGTTTCGGTTTCAGCATCAATCTGCGACATATCAAGCTTGTATACATCACGATCTCTTGGAGCTTTAACCACTAACCATTCATTGTCAATCTTGAAACCTGGTTTGAGTATATAACCGAAAGAATCATCAAATAAAGTTGAATATGATTTGTCACAAATTTGAGATACACTTAGCAAATTAAAGTTCAACTGTGCACAGTAGTTGACTTTATCAAAGCTAATGACCCCATTTGACACAGTTCCTTCTCCAGTTATTTTTCCACCAGCATCTCCTCCAAATGCAACATGTGTACCATTTTTCAGCTTAAAGTCTTGAAGCAAGGTATGGTTGCCTGTCATATGCCGGCTACACCCACTATCAACGAACCATGAGTTAATAGGTCTTCTAGGGCGTACCTGCATTTCAACAATTACTTAGTTAGTTTGGTCAACCCAGGCCCACATGGTCTTGGGTTTTCTGAATCTATCAGTAACAGTAACTTGTTGATAATGAAGATTTTGAAAATTTGTTTCATTTGAGAGATTTTGCTGAAAACTGTTTCGCCCATTGGCTTGAATCGATTGCTTTCTTCTCAAAGCACTAAACCTTTCCTCTAACTTAGGATCAAGGTTATTTTCAAACTTTTGATTTCTTACCATCAAAGCTCTCGGTTTAAAACTGTTAACCTGCACATTTCTTGATGAAAAGTTATTAGAAATTGAATTGTTTCGATTAAAGTTTCTCAAAACAGGAGAATGACTTTGATTAACATTTTGAAAACCAAATGATTGATTTCTTTGAAAATTTTGGAATGGTGTCATTTCTCTTGATGAGTTTGTTCGAAAGAAACAATCCTTTGTGTCATGATTTCGCCTTTCACAAATATCACAAAACTTGTTATAAAAACATTCTTCTGAAGAATGGTTTCTTTTGTCACAGAAACTGCAGTACCTGTTAAAGAAACATTCAGCAGTTGCATGATTATAACGATCACAAATCTCACAATGTTTCTTGCTAATCCTATAGAGCCGATTGTTAACTTTTGATGTGGAACCCACTCGTGATTCATTATCAGTTTTGTTCGGTTTTAGATTAACTTGATTCTTTTGTGGAGATTTTGTTTGTTAATTTCCTTGCGTAGAAACTTGGTTCGATTTTAACACACCTTGTTTGGTTAACCTTTTTGATTCAATTCTTTTATCATTGACAGCGGAAGACTTAGGACCTGAACCTGTTTTCAGACCAGAGTTAGATTTGATTGGAGAATTGATTGGTTTACCATAAGATCCGTTTAAATCAAAAGTTCCTGCAGACACAAACTTAATTGTTTTTCCATTTGACACTTTCTTTTTGACAGGTTTGACCTTGTCAGTTTTAACAATTTGAGCTTTGGTGTTGTCATTCGATTTTATGACACTTTTACCTTTTGACTGTTTAGTTTCAGATTGATTGTTTGTTACTTTCGAGTTCTGCATCTTCGCAGTTGAACTTTCAGCCTTCTTCACTGCATTCTTCTTGACCAGTTGATCAGCAACTTTTGCTTTCTGCTCAATCTTCCATTTGATGTATTCAGGATCATTGTATCCCGAAAATTCACCTTCTTCCTTCATTGTTTCTTCTGACTTCGGATTCAGTTCCGGATACTCAACAAGTTGAATCAGAACAGGCTCTGATTTGTTGCTAGCTTCATCATCAGCTTCAGTTGTCACGCCATCTTCTTCTTTCAAACTTTCAATCAACACTTCAGATCCTTCGGATTCAGATTTACTTCTTTGAATTTCTTTGAATTTTCGTTCATTTTCAGGTGAATGATCAAATTCATTAAAGTTTTCCGGTAAAGTTGGTGTGATTGAATTAGGCATTGGTTCATGAGTGAAACCCAAACCTGTTTTGGTTTTGTTACCTCTTTCACTTATAAGTTGTTTAACCATTGTTTTACAACTTTTCACTTTTGTTAATTCAACTTGTGTGACAGCATGAGCAACTTTTTCTTGTTCAAAGTTCTTTGTCATTTCTTCAAGTTGTTTTGTTACCAGTTCCAAATCTTTTAAGGTTTTGTTCCATGATTCTTTAAGTGACAAAATCTTCTCATCAGAAATTTTGTGATCAATTTTAAGTTGTTCATGAATTTTCTCATGTTTGCTTAATTTATCACCAATTTTAAATGAATGAGTTCGATAATGTTCTACTTGTTGAATGCATTGTTCTGAACATAACCTTTCTTTCACATCAGCAGGCAAAGGAACATAGTTAGGGGGTAAATCAGTACTAACCTTTGGTTGTTCAGTGGATGACGAAGACTCACTGGATGTAGCCATCAGCGCAATTTCAGACTCAGATTCTTCAACAGGATCAGACTTTGCACTCCAGTCATATTCTTCTGAATCTTCACTCACAGCATCTGATACTTTAACATCCCCTTCTTCAGACCAATCTTCCTCGATTTCACATACTAATGCCAAACTTGAAGTGAGATCAGATGTAAACTGTTCTGCATAAGCACTCCAGTCATAACCATCTTTCACACTAACCACCAGTGCTTTAGTTTGATCTTCTGGTTTCTTTCTTTCATCCTTTAGTTCTGGCATGGGAAGACTTTGATATGGTTTCTGAAAGAAACTTTGATTTCTTTGTTGATAACTTGAAGACTGTTGCGAGCTTTGACCTTGACCTTGATTCTGTCCATTTGAACTCGCTTGATCATTGTAGTTCTGATTCTAAGGAGCTTTGCATTCCCTAGAAAAATGACCATAGCAGTTACAGTTGAAACATCTGGCCTTTGATTTGTCAAATCCAACCGTCTTGTTTGCATGTCGCTTGAAACTTCGGTTAACATATGCATGCTTTTGTGTTCGGTATGCAACCATCACCATTTGCCAGTTCAAATCCATTTCCTCAACGTCATCAGGATCCATTTCAAAAAGATCTTGAAGAACCACATCCATTTGATTCAGATGACTTCCTTGATATGCTTGAAAGCTTGCCATGAATGCAGTAAACGCATTCTTTGTTTCATCATCTTGTAACAAGATGTTTATCACATCTTTTACCTTTGCTTGAATATTCGAACTTTGATTTTCAGCTTGATGATTTTGAACTTGAGCTCTTGGTGGAGATTGTGGTTGAGAATAAGTTGGTGAACTTGGAATGTATGACGAATCAGTGTAAAAACTTGCACCAACGAATAAATCACCCTCATCTTCAAACTTAGTTGCATCTTGTGCAAGAAAGGCATTCTCCACAGTACTAGCAGGATTCACAATGTACTTGTACTGAGCATTTGAACAAGTTCTATCAGTGTTTCTAGAACTTTCATCAATCTCAACTTCCTCAATCTTTGCAATGAGAAGATCCAAATCCATCGGAAACTTTTCAGTATGCTTCAACAGTGTCACTGTTTGTTTCCATGATGATGGAAGAGCACATAATAATCTGTCATTCAGATCTTGAAGATCTGTTTTTGCACCAACATTAGTCATTTCAGTAGTCAGATGAACAAACCTATTCATCATCTGATGCACAGATTCTCCAGCAATATGTTCAAATAACTCCAATTGTCTCTTCAGTCTTTGTTTCTTGAGACTTCTAAGTTGTTCACCTCCTTCACATATTGACTTCAGAGCTTTGAACATTGTATAACCTGTTTGATAGGTATCCAACCTTGACAGTACTTGTAGTGGCAATCCCTTACACATCAAAGAATATGCTTTGCTATCATTCTTCACTTTCCTCAAATCTTCAGCTGATAAATTATCTTCTGGATAATGATCAGTAGAGTCTTTGGTGTAGGTACTTGCATTATCCGGAGCAGTCTGTTTAGGTATGTAAGGACCCTTGTCAATTGACTTCCAAAGATCATTATCTATTGAGCAGAGATGATGCTTCAGTCTAATCGTCCAATTCTTGAAATCTGCACGATTGACAAGTCTAGGAACACGGTTATCAGAATCATCATTAGGTGCCATTTTAACAATTTTTTAAAGAAAATATTTTTGGTTTTTGTTGATTTTTGAAAAGAAATAGTTAAAATACTAAAATAAAGACAAGTAATTAAAGACAAGATAATAAAACAAGGATTAAAACAACTAAAATTGAGTCACACGGCTGAACAGTGAAAAATCCTTCTTCACCCGGCTGAACAGTAGCTTTTGTTCTTTACCCGGCAGAGAAAAATCTTCACCCGTCTAAACAGTCACACGGCTCAACAGTTGTAAGTCTTGGATTCTTTACCCGGCGGAACAGTTACCCGGCAGAATAGTATTAACTTCACACGGCAATAACACTTGACCCGGCTTGAATCTTGACACGGCAAAAAGCTTTACCCGGCTGAACAGTTGACGATCACACGGCAGCAAAGTTGTTTACCCGGCTACACAGTTGTTGATCACCCGGCTGAATTTGTTAATCACCCGGCGTAACAGTGTATCACCCGGCACAACAGTACTTGATCCGGCTGAACAGTAACACTTTTTCCTCGTCAAATTTGTTGGAATCGGTATGCCCAAGAGACATATTAAATTGATGTGGCTAGTACGTTATGATCCAAGTCGGGTCATACCCAATGACAAGCTAGACAAACACCGGGATATTTATTTTATGACATGATCTAAAATAAATATCAACACTTAGAATATTTAGAAATTGGGTTTCTAGATATTTGCACTTGTGTTAAAAATAAATCATATGGATGATTTATATTATGAAAGAAAGAATCTTCTACAATGTTATTTAAAGTTGTTTAAATAACATTTAGGAGATATATTTTGCTACACCTTGTGTTAAATAAGTAAAGAGAAAGATATTAACAAAAAAAATATATATATATATTTTTAAGGTGGGACCCACTAGGGCCGCCCCCTTCCCCACTTTCTCCTTCTTTTTGGTTTTGGTAATTACAAGGCATGCAAATGGGTTTGTGTGTTAAATACACAAACTCTAGTCTTTCATTATATACAAAAATTCTTTCTACATCACATACAAGTGTAAGAACAAAAGAAGAAAAGTTCTTCTCTTCTCCTTTTCTTCTTCTAATTTTCGGCCAAGAGGAAAAAGCCAAGAAGGAAGGAAATTACAAGTGTTAAATCCTAGCAAAAATGGTGTTTGTTGGAGGCTTGAGGGTATGCAAGCTTGAGGTCTTCTCATTTGAAGATTTTCATTCAAGAATATCATCTTCTTCATCTTAAAAGGTAGTATTCTAAACACCCTATGGTTGTGTTTGATGGTATGTATTTCGTATATGGATCCGGACTTTGGGTTTTGTATGTTAAACGGGTTTAATAATCAACATATTGACAAGATTTTAAACAAATAATCCACTGCGTTTTTCTATAAATTGGTTTATATGAACTTTGATAATCTTGTTAAAACCCAACAATGGTATCAGAGCCGCTTATACGAATACATGCTTCATTAGATCCAAAATTTTCGGGTTTCATGGTGTATTTCACCATATGGCCGAAACTTTTAGGGTCTTGGTTCCCTTGGATTTTCAAGATAATACTTACATGCATGTGATTATCTTGAAAGTTTAAAGTCATTAAAATGGTTAGTTGTTTTGTTTGGACAAAACCCGAAATTTTCGGTTTTATGTATTTTAGGCCGAAAATTTCAAGGGTTCAAAGGGAACCATTTTAAACTTATGTTAATGCATATTTGGATATGCTTTTGAGTGTTTCATAACCTAGCCATAGACCTTGTGCATGTATGATTTTGTGTTGTGGTTTGAAATATTCAAGTGGTTGTAATATTAGTTAACATTTTATTTGGGTTTGTAATTTATTTATTTATTTCATTGATTTGTAATAATAAATAGATTAGGTGTAATTTCATTACTAGAAAAATGTATTAGGACATGTTTTGTAATTGGAAGAACACATATGGAATTGATTTTGGCTTTGGGCCTTAAAGGGTTTTATAGCCCAATATGGGATTCTAGCCTAATGACCCAAACCCAAGATTTGTAAGCCCAAAAGGGGCTGATTTGAAGGCCCAAAAGGAAGCCCAAATAAATGAAGAAATACAACACAAAAGATGGATACTTGAAGCATTCGGATGCGGGATCAAGTGGGAGTTCATCATTTCATGCCTTGTGTCATGTTGTCCCTTAAGAAAGACCTTTTTGGCACACTTGTTTCAGTTAGCAAGTGTAGCTAAAATTAGTTGGCTATGGTTATGGACTCATATATGGTTGTTTATGCATGTTTGGTTGTTATGATATTGTTTGTTATGATATTAGGATATTGATAACTAACAACTATAACCGAGAAAACTTGCATCCTTTTGATTCCTTAGAAATCATTAAGTAATAAAATTAATTTTATCCAAAGGTTAATGATTTCATAATAAAATGGGTTTATTAAAAGGAATTTTGAAATTTGGTTTTCAACTAAGTACCATACATTTGAATGCATGCAAATGAAAGGTACACACTTTGTTTTCACATCTAGAATTTAGAAAACAAACAAAAATCCCTTTTGAATTTTTTGTGGGAACAAGTCTAACACCATCCTTTTATACAACACTCGAAACACTTGGGAACTTTGTGTGGGATAAAGGTCACCTAACCACATTTAGGAAACTTGTGTGTTTGAGGAGGGTTTACAATATTTGTGGGATAAAGGTCACCTAACCACTTGTATGTGTAAACTCACATGTATGTATAAGTAGGACGACTTGAAATTGGAAACCATGTGAATAGGGTCACCGAAGCATGGTGTTCAATGGTGTTGATGGGATTAAACATGCCAACTAAACTTACGAAGTTTAAATGATCCCATAAAACTAGAAGTTACAAAGGGTTGTAATTGCCAAACGTTGACTACCTTGTTAATTCAAATAATAGGATAAAGGTCACCTAACTACTATTTGAATGTAACGTTGGATTCTAGATTTTAATCATTAATAGTCCAAGAGACACAAAAGGGTATTAAAGATTAAAATGTATTAATGATATTAAAAATACTAAATGTGAACTTTGTTAAACTATGTTGATGGCCGCAATCAACAATCCACCTAATGCTATTATCCCACCCGTGCATAACCTATCACTAAGAACCATACATAGACAAGGATCGTCTCAATTACAAAATTTCATGGATTGGTATCGAAGCTTGAGAATTGTTCTCATGCAAGAAAAGAAATCCTACATTTTAGACGATCCTATTCCCGATGAACCTAGTATTGACGATGAAGATGCCTATAACGAATGGGTAAAAAGGCTTTATCGGATCTCATGATCAATGACGATGGTAGCAAAAGAGGCATCACCCGGAACCTAAGGCAAAGGTTGCCAAAGGTAAGGGTCAAGTCAAGGGTAAGTTCAAGGGAAAGGCGAAAGCGAAACCACCCAAACCCAAGGAGAAGAAGCTAAAGGTTAGCTCGGAAGATCCGTGCTTTGGTTGTGGTGAGATAGGACATTGGAAGAGGAATTGTCCAACCTATCTCAAGGAGTTGAAAGCTAAGAGGGATGCGGAGCAAACCTCGGGTACAACTTTCATGATCCATATTGATCTTAATATTATTTCTTCTAACACATGGGTATTGGATACCGGATGTGGAACTCACATTTGCAATTTGTTGCAGGGGTTCAAAAGAAATAAGCTTTACAAGAAAGGAGATACAAGTCTCTACATGGGCGACGGAGCAAAAGTTGTAGTCGAAGCCCTAGGAGACTATGTTTTGAAACCTCCAAGTGTTTTGGAAGTAATTTTGAACAATACTTTGTATGCTCCTAGTTTGACTAGGAACATTATCTCTGTTTCTCGTTTAAGACAATTTGGTTATGATTTTAAGTTTATTGACAATGGTATTTGTGTTTTCATGAATGATGTCTTTTATTTTAAAGCAATGCCGTCTAATGGCATTTATGAATTAGTTCATGAACACACATCCTTTGATGACTCGTTGTACCAATCTAGCACCAAGAAACTCAAAGTAGATTTGAGTAAGACCTATCTTTGGCATTGTCGTCTTGGTCACATAAACAAGGGCCGCATTCATATACTTCAAAAGAATGGTCTTTTGAAAACAAATGAAAGTGATTCATTTGACAAATGTGAATCTTGTTTATTGGGAAAGATGACCAAGAAGCCCTTTAGTGGAACTAATGAAAGGGCGAAAGATTTATTAGGTATCATACATTCGGATGTATATGGGCCTTTTAAGACAATGACAAGGAATGGTGAACTATACTTCATTACCTTTATCGATGATTATAGTCGTTATGGGTATGTGTACTTGTTAAGACACAAAGATGAAGCTTTGAAATGTTCAAAGTCTTCCAAGATGAAGTTCAAAATCAACTCAAAAGGACCATCAAAGTACTTCGTTCGGATAGAGGAGGTGAATACCTTAATGATGCTTTTCAAGATCATCTTAGGAGTTGTGGAATAATCTCACAACTCACTCCACCCGGAACACCGCAACATAATGGTGTGTCCGAAAGGAAGAATCGAACTTTATTGGATATGGTTCGATCTATGATGACTAGAAGCACATTACCTCTATCATTTTGGGGTTTCGCATTGCTCTCTGCAACACATATTTTAAATATGGCTCGGACCAAGAAAGTGGACAAGACACCTTTTGAAATATGGAATGGAAGAGTTCCATCATTAAAATAATTAAAGGTATGGGGTTGTGAGGCTTATGTCAAGAACAACACCCAAAACAAATTTGAAAGCCGATCCACTAAGTGTATCTTTGTAGGATATCCCAAGGACTCTATGGGATATTATTTCTACAACGCAACCGAGCAAAAGGTGTTTATTGCTCTAATAGCTGAGTTCTTGGAAACTAAGCTCCTTACGGAAGGAACTAATAGAACGGTGGAACTCGACGAGGATCGAGATCCACAAGCCGATACACATTTGGTTGAAACTAGCATTCAACAAGAGGTTGTTGAAAATGATCAAATGGATGATCAAGACACACATAACGTTCGTAGATTTGGTAGATATAGTAATCCACCCGAAAGATATGGATTTTTCATGCTATGTGGTAGATTCAGATGAACCCACCACATATCGAGCTGCAATGACACAATCCGATTGTAACAAATGGCTTGAAGCCATGAACGTTGAGATGCAATCCATGCATGACAACCAAGTATGGGACTTGGTTGAACCACCGCTTAACTCCAAACCGGTTGGAAGTAAGTGGGTTTTCAAGAAGTAAAACCGATATGCATGGAAACTTGGATACTTACAAAGCAAGACTTGTAGCAAAAGGTTTCACTCAAACTCAAGGGGTTGATTATGATGAGACTTTCTCACCGATGGCAATGCTAAAGTCAATTAGGATATTATTTGCCAAAGCCGCATATTATGACTATGAGATTTGGCAAATAGATGTCAAAACCGCTTTCCTAAATGGACATCTTGAAGAAGATGTCTATATGATTCAGCCCGAAGGTTTTGCCAATCCACAATATCCTAATAAAGTATGCAAGTTAAAGAAATCAATCTATGGATTGAAACAAGCATCTAGAAGTTAGAATCACCGTTTTGATGAAGAGATTAAAACCTTTGGATTCATCAAGAACGCTGATGAGGCTTGTGTGTATAAGAAAGCTAGTGGGAGCATCATCACTTTCTTAATATTGTATGTCGATGACATACTACTCTTTGGAAACGACATTCCAACCATGCAAAGTGTTAAAACTTGGCTTGGAAGTCGTCTTTCAATCAAGGATCTTGGTGAAGCCGCCTATATTTTGGGAATAAAGATCTATAGGGATAGATCAAGGCGATTGATAGGTTTAAATCAAAATGCATACATTGATAAGATCTTGAAAAGGTTCAAGATGGAAAACTCTAAGAAAGGTTTGGTACCTATTCCAAGAGGAACAATATTGAGTGCATCTCAATGTCCAAGCTCAAAGGATGAGCAAGAAAGAATGAAAGGAGTCCCATATGCGTCAGCTATAGGATCCATCATGTAAATGATATGCACTAGACCGGACGTGTCATGCGCCTTAAGCATGACAAGTAGATACCAACAGAACCTTGGTGATAGTCATTGGATGGCTGTCAAGAATATATTTGAAATACCTTAGACGCACTAAGGATATGTTTCTGATATATGGTTCTGGTGAAGATGAGCTCGTTGTAAAAGGTTACACGGATGCGAGTTTCCAAACCGATCGAGATGATTCTCGATCACAATCGGGATACATTTTCATTATGAATGGTGGGGCAGTCTCTTGGAAGAGCTCAAATAAGATGTGGTGGCCTAATCCACGACAGAATCGGAATACATAGCCGCCTCATTGCCGACCTAGGGGTGGTCCGTACCATTCAGGACCCCCTAGAGATCTTTTGTGATAACGAGGGTGCGATTGCTCAAATCAAGGAACCTCGTACACATCAAAAGACAAGGCACATTGAGCGGAGATTCAACTACATAAGGGATGAAGTTGAAATGGGAAAAATATGTATCCGAAAAGTTCACACTGATCAAAATATTGCGGATCCACTCACGAAGCTCCTCGAAAGGCCAAAACATGAGACTCATACTTGTGCCTTAGGACTTCGATATTCTAGTGATTGGATTTGATCTATTTTGTATTTGGATATCGGAACAATTGTTATTATGACTCATTCATATGATTATGGTTTATGATTATGACATTTTGAGTTGTGTTCCTATTAGCATGTTTAAATCCATGAATAAGTTAATTATTCTAAATGTCCGTAGTCGATTGTATTTGTGGGAACAAATATGAAAGTAAGACTATTATGAACTTGGATTGGTGGATATTCATAAGGCATGAATATAGAGCAAAGGAGTTGCTGCCATGGTTCATAAATATTTATGGGATATAAATATTGGACTGACCCGCTCTCAAATATTACTACATGGAGTCTTTGTGACTGATCACAAGTAAAATTTGAGTAAAGGAGAATATCATAGTATCCTCTGACCTGAGGACCTAATTGTTCACAAATCTAAGTACAAACGAAATTGTCTAAGTCAATTTTATCACCCGGCAAGTTAATCTTCAACCAAGTTCATACTGTTTATCATCTTCGTCATGAGAATTTTTCTGGGTTTATCAAAAACTTGTCCAATTCGTTCAAAAATCACACACAAGCAGTGAAATAGTCCGATTAACAATCCCTAATCTCAATCAATCCAAAACATGATCAAATTTTGATGAATTTTGAGCAAAATTCGATCGAACAGTAACTTTTTCTATCTTCTTAATTCCTCAGATCTGATGATAATCTGATGGAATTTGCACGATTGTTGTGAATTAGGAGTGATTGCGATGATAAATCACAACTAAAAACAGCAACAATTCATTCAGATCATGATTTTTTAGCAATATTGTAGTGTTTTGCTTGATGAATAGCGAAGAACACAATACCAACAGCTCTGATACCAATTGATAGGTTCAATTGGATCGATAATATCGCTCAATGATCAGAATGATTCATACACAAAACACAGTTCAATCATAAACACAGTTCATTACTAATAATTCTCTTTGTATATTGATGATCAAAGCAGATTTTGTAGTACAAATGCAGGAGAAAATAAATCACACACACTTAGTTCTCTCTCTAACGTGAATAGTGATCTAGCCTCTCTCCTCACACTCTCTCACTACATGCTTTAAGCAACAAAATACATTTTAGGGAAAATAACAAAATAAACCCTAAATTATACATAAATGTATAAAACAAGTACAAAGTAAATCTTAACTGGAAATAACCCTAACAATTTTGTATTATCCCTAAGTGTTGATGCATAAAGCATGTTGCTAGTGAATGTTAGAGCCAGAGTCTATATCACAAATATACACGTTAGAGAGAGAAACTGTGTGTGTGATTTTATTCTCCTGCACCATTGTACTTCAACTATTGCTCTGATCATCAATACAAGAGAATTATTAAGTAATGAATTGTGTTGCTGATTGAATTGTTGTGTTTGTACGTTGATCATTCTGATTTGTAGCAGTATCGATCCAATTGAACCTATCACTTCCATTGCTTACCCAATCTTGCTCTTACGAACTACTGCTTAGGAAATATATTCGTCAGGTGCACCTATTTCATCTTCATCTATTCTAAGTGCAGTCCTAATTGACTCTTCAAACACAGTTATTTGTAACTGTCTGGTAATATTTCCTCTTACCACAGATACACCAGCCTCATCAGTGATCACCTCTGCATTTCTCCAGAAAGATTTAATCAATCTTGCATATACAATGGGTTTGACACACATTGCATATACATATTTGGTTCTTCTTAAAAATCGAATCATATATCTATATCCATCAGCTTTCGGTATAGATTCATCCAACAAAGCCACAAGATTATGCTTTGGTTCAAACTTGAGGTAATTCATCTGATAACATACAAAAAATGTGTGTTAGTTTGATAAACAAACAACATTTGTGCAAGAGACAATCATAAAGACATAGTATAACAAATTCAATTATAACATTTATCTAATAAGTTGATCAACAGTTTGAGGATATCATCTTGTTCAAAAACCTTTGTGGCACAATGGTCATAATCAACAGTTAACAGACTTAAATTATGTATCCTTTGTGCTGAAAATCATGAACAAGTTCAATGTTCATCAATGGCGGTTTCAACAGAAATTTAGAAATTTTCTTTTGATTCATTCGATTTCAGATGTTTTGATGTTGATTAATGGATTAATATTGATGATTAACAGTTACAACAACCATTTACAACAATCAATTTCAGTTTTTACACGGATGATCACACTGTCGATTCAAGTTCAGTTACTTTTCATCATCAACATTTCGATTTTAAGAACAACAGTAGTGTCGATGAAGTTTTATCATGATGATTATCTTATTCAATCTCTAAAACTTGTTACAGAATCGGTGATTGAATATGATATAAGACGATTTGATATACAGGGTATTTGCTTGAAATTGATTGTGAAAAATGATAAGTGTTTGAGAAGAGGCGGGTATTTATATGTAGGTGAGCCGGCTCAAAATTAGGTCAAAGTCATTGGGACAGGTCATCATTTCAGACGGATGAACAATTAGGCCCAAAAGCCTTGGACGGGTCATGTTACTGTAGGGAAGGGTCAAACCTTTGGGACGAGTCAACATGTGAATATATAGTTTAACATGTAAAAACACTTAGTCGGGTCACACACTATTGAGACGGGTCAAGTACTGTTGAGCCGTGTCAACACTGTTGGGACGGGTCAAAGTGTTTGCACATAAAATTCTCTTCATGTAAAAGCTTGGTCGGGTCAGGCAACTGTTGAGTCGCGTCAACATCAGTTAAGACGGGTCAATACTTGTTTAACATAGTTTCACCATGTAGACATGAGTCGGGTCATGATATAGCCGTGTCACAAAGTTTGGAACGACTACACCTTTGTTTTGTGTTACCCATCACCCGGCTAAAAAGTAGCATTTTCTTTCATCACTCGGCTGTATAGTGACAGCAATTACCCGGCTGCATAGTAACAACAGCTTCATTACCCGGCTGCATAGTAACAACAGCTTCATTACCCGGCTGCATAGTAACAATAGCTTCATTACCCGGCTGCATAGTAACAACAGCTTCATTACCCAGCTGCATAGTAACAAATGATATCATCACCCGGCTTCAACACTTAGACGATTTTTCTTCACTTTCTTTGTCTGTTGACTTTTCAACTGCATTTATTGCACCTGCAATCAGTCTCGACAAATTATTTAGACACAACATCCTTATTAGGGTTTTTGTTAAATAATTCATCAATCATGATCTAGGGCAACAATTTAACACATTAAAACTTCTAAAAATTTCCTTTAATTTTTTTTTTACTTTCCTCAAGAAGGCATTATGCAAACATTTATGCATTACCAAAATTTCTATTTCCCGAAGCATTATTTTTTCAATCAAAAACAAATCACAAGACTTCATGTTTGTTTTTAACATATTCAATACATTTGCTTTCATTAACCACTTGATCCTTACATTCAACACACTAATTTCTGATATTTTTGGCTTTTGAAAATATGTTTGTACTATTTCTTCAGTTATTTCTCCCCTAAACTTGAAATTTCCTTGAATTTTTAATTTTAAACGGAGTGTCAATGTCAAAAAAGACTCCATATGCCTGCACACACAAAGCACACACATTAAAATAAATACATATGCAATGCAATGAATCAAACATTTGCAGTGAGATCATACCATACATCATCTGAACATGTTTTGCAAGTTTTGAATAGACATTTGACTTATGTTTGATTAAGTAATGATATGAAAACATACCAATTAGCTCGAAGTGACACACTTACTTTTTCAGTATCATGATGAGATTAAGGTTCGATTAAAATGACTTATGTGACCCACATGTATACATATGTCAACATATTTCCTTATCAACAACAACTCGAATGTATCTTGCACAAAAACCTGGTTACTTACAATCATAAACAGTGTGGAATTTGGGTTCTAATTAAAATTGGTCCACTTTGGGACTTCTTTTGAATTACATTTTGGAATTTTCATATCCTATTGTTCCGTTTGGGAATCTTCTGAATTCCATTTTGGAATTTTGATTTGGTGATGGTCCACATTTGGGACTCTTTTTGTTCCAACTTTGGGAATCTTTTCCTGCACCTTGAAGCTCAAAAGAGACTTCATGTGAGACTTCAGGTCTGTGGATACCACAACAAAGAAGCTCACGATGCGGTTCATCACACTGAATAGGTTGCATCGTTACCCGATTATGTTCAAATAACATTACAAGAAGTTCATCAAATGAAATATATTTAGACATGTATAACAAAGGAGCTTAACACAAAGATCATTAAGTTTAGATTTGTCAACAATGAACTTACTTTTTCAGTATAATTGTCTGAGCTGTCTCGCACACAATTAACACTTATCAGTCTTTATTATTAAAAAAATGATGAAACAGACAATGTCTAGTGTAACTATCATTTCTCACTTTTTGCAATGTAGATTCTTATGACATGATTTTTCTTTTCTTTTTGCTTTTTCTTTCTTTTTGTTTTACTTTTTCTTTTTCATGCACACTCACAATGCAAGAATAAAAAGACATAGGAATCAATACTTGACAACGACTTATTATATTTTTGGATTTTAAATTTTCTGATTTTATATTTTGATTTTCATAAAATAGAATTAATCATGGTTGATTAATCCTATGGATTGAATCAAGAATTCAAACCGTCCTGACAAGAATGGTTTTGTGAAAAGATCTGCCAGTTGTTTGTCGGTATGAACTTTAATCAAAATTATTAAGCCTTTTTCAGAGTTGTCTCTGAGAAAGTGATATCGAATTTCGATATGTTTTGTTTTTTAGTGTTGAATAGGATTAGCAGTAATGAACATAGCAGCAGTATTGTCTATGTAAATAGGAGTTTTGAGAAAGTTAAACCCGTAGTCAAGTAATTGGTTTTGTAAACAGAAAACTTGAGAACATCCTGCAGATGCAGCAATGTACTCTGCTTCAGCAGTGGATACGGAAACACTGGTCTACTTTTTGCATTGCCATGAGACTAGTCGAGGACCTAGAAACTGACATTCACCTGTGGTCGATTTCCTGTCAAGAGCACACCCACCAAAGTCACTATCAGAGTAACTATATAGTTCAAAATTTCTTTCGTAAGGATACCATAACCCGAGAATCGGTTTCCCTTTAAGGTATCTGAATATACGTTTGACAGCAATTAGGTGCGACTCTTTAGGATCGGAATGATATCTGGCACACACACATACAACATACATGATGTCTGGTCTGGATGCAGTAAGATACATCAGTGAACCGATCATTGATCTGTAAAGTGTTTGATCAATAGATTTGCCTTTTGGATCAGGTTGGATTTTGCAGTTAACATCAGATGGAGTTCGAATAGTCTGACAATCTTGCATCTTGAACTTCTTTAGCAAGTTTTCAACAAACTTTGATTGGTTGATAAAAATTCCTTCTGGTGGCAGTTTTACTTGCAATCCGAGAAATAATTAATCTCCCCCATAGATCATCTGAAATCTGGATTTCATAATCTCCTCAAACTCTTTCCACATGGATGGACTTGTTTATCCAAAGATGATATCATCAATGTACACTTGAACACATAGAAGATCTTCTTTTTCCCGTTTCATGAATAAAGTAGGATCAATCGGACCTCTTGAAAAACCATGTTCCAGCAAATGTTTAGATAACGTCTCGTACCAAATTCTTGGGGCTTGATGTAGACCATATAAAGCTTTGCTCAATTTGTATACACGATGTGGATACTCAGGATCCTCGAAGCCTGGAGGTTGTCTGACGTACACATCATCGGTGATTGGTCCATACAAAAATGCTCCTTTAACATCCATTTGAAACACTTTGAACTTCATGAAAGAGGCATAAGCTAGAAAAACGCGAATAGCTTCATGTCGAGCGATCGGAGCAAACACTTCTTCATAGTCGATACCTTCTTCTTGAGTGTAACCTTGTGCAATTAGTCTGGCTTTATTTCTGACCACAATGTCACGTTCATCTGGCCTGTTCTTGTACACCATCTTGTACCAATAGCATTTTCTCCTTCAGGTAAGTCCACTAAATTCCAAACTTCTTGTTTTCTGAACTGAAGTAATTCCTCTTGCATGGCTTCAATCCAACTGTTATCTAGCAACGCTTCTGAAATGTTCTTCTGTACCACTCTGATTCAAAGGACCTATAATCTGAGAGATAGGATGATTCCTATGAACTCGGTGAGTTGGTATTTCGTCACCTTGTACTTGAGTCTCCAAATTAGACTGATTCAGATTCGGTAGATCTTGTAAAATTGTACAAGTATGCGGAGTGAAATTAGGAACTTGTTCTGGTGAATTGATGAAGTAGTCAAATGCTTCTGGGACAACTTCAACATTCTGATATGATGATGGTTGATTATGAACATATCCACCATCATTAGGAGAATTTTGTTGATTCACATCACCTTCAAAATTGTTTGATTCCTGATCTTCTTGAGAACCAGATGGACCCGGAGCTTGATTTGATACAACAGTATCAGGATTGTGAAATGACATGAAAGGATACTCAGAATTGAGATCATTATCATCGTCATTATCTGAATCATCACTGAAACATCCTAAGTCTCCTGATTCCTTCTTCATTTTTCCTGAAAAATCAAATAAGTTAGAATTAAAGACTTGGATAACGAATCTAAATCAAATAACCATTCGGGACCATAAGCCACTGACGGAAACGAATTTTCTAAAAACTTAACGTTGATAGTTTCAATAACAACATTCGTTTTGCTGTTAAAAACCCAATAAACTTTTAAAACTAATGAATATCCTAAGAAGAATCCATCGTCAGATTTTGACTCAAATTTACCGAGATGATCACTTAAATTTAGAATCGACACAAGACAACCAAATGCTTTCAAGTATGAAATATTCGGCTTTCTTCCAAACAATAACTCATAAAACGTTTTATGTTTATCCTGAACCAATAATGTCCTGTTTTGTACAAAGCAGGCAGTAGCAATAGCTTCGTCCTACAAAGAAGGCAGTAGCAATAGCACGCAGTAACAATCCTCTGCTTCCCAGCGTTAACTTCCAAACAAATCCTACCACTTCTTCATTCTTAGAATTTTCACCCTGACGTGCCACTATCTTGGGCTCATTAAACTCAATAATCGGATCCACACATATGTGTCTTCTCATAATGTGTATATGGATTGACTTCATAAATTCTTTCGAACTTAGGGTCATAACAACCACGTTTTTCTTTCTTAGACGATGTCATAGTTCAAAATCATTGTTGATTATTAAAATTTTCAACCATCGTCTTTGATGCATATCGAGTTCCTTTTGCTCGAATATGTGCTTTAAACTTTTGTTGTATGATTATATGACAAACCTTATGTCATAAAGATAGTGTCGCCAAACCCTTTAAAGCAAACACCATCGCATCATGTACTTAGGTCGTGTTCAGCGTAACTCCTTAGCCTTTAGTTTTCTCTAAACATAGGTGATCACCTTATTTAGATACATCACTGAAAACCATAAAATTATCATTACCTTCGGAAATTCAAATTTATGCACTACTTAACTTTTCTTTCAACGTCACAAATGTTTCTACTTGATTCAGACCCTATTTATACTCCACTTTCTTCTATGTGGGTGTATTAGTGATTTACCACTCAAAGAAATCATATATAAATTTCAGATAGCATCTAACTAGTCTAAGAAATCTTCTGATTTCTATGGTTATCTTAGACGCGTTTCATTTCATCACCACTTCTATACCAGAAGGGTCTACCAGAATTTCTTTGTTATCGATACATAACCTAAAACTTGAATTTCTTAACCAAAATTCACCTTCAAAGAATTTTGCGTATAATCTTTCTTTTCTTTATCGTTTCTAGGAGCATCCTCAACGTCCTTAATGCTCGTTCTTGGTGTAGGAACACACCAATATACTATTACGAATTTGTCCTTATATGGTTTGCATGCTCTATTTGTCAAGTCCATAAAGACAACAATCTATCAGTTAAGCCAAATGGCCCATCTAGTTCTGGAACCATTCCTTGGTACGTGGTTTCTCAAACCTTCACTTGATGATAGCCACACTGCATATCGATCTTTGTTAAGTAACTTGATCCTTGAAGATAATTCTACAAGTCACCAATACATCGTAAGGGATACTTGTTCTCGATCGTCACTTCATTATATTCTTGGTAATCAGTGCACATTCGTATTGAATCACCCTTTTACATTAGAAATAAGACCGCTGCTCTCCAATAGGACGAGCTAGGTCTTATAAAACCTTTATCTAACAACTCCGGGACTTTGTAAAATTAGTACTTTCATCTTAGAAGGTGTCAAACAATATGATGCCTTAATAGTAGGAGTTTTACATGGCGCCAAGCCAGTATGCAACTTGACTTGTCGATCTGGAGCTACTCCATGTAAATCTTGTAGGAATGTTAGGGTATTCGGCTACCACTAAGAATTCCTCAATCTTTCTTTCTTTCCTTTAGAACATCAAGTACCACAGGTATCCTTTGCAACCTTGTCGGAGGTACTTGTCCGCTCTAATCTTTTAGATTATCTTCGTTGGACTTCCGCGGCAAATACTTAATTACCGACTCCTAGTCGCTTAGCACCTCAATATTCCACGAACTCCATTCATATATTTATGTATGCCTTCTGCTTAGACAACAGTTCATACCTAGAACTATGTCAAATCTTTCTAATTCATATGCAAGAATTCTAGAGAAGCATTCTGATTATCTATCTTAAGAAAACAATTTTAGTAGAAACTTGTATCTTCATTTCTTTGCTTCTTAGCAATTTTTGTAATAAAAACACAACTAACTAAATCATTAATTTAGTTAAACATGAAATAATAGTAATGGACACAAAACTCATACTCACACCTAAGATGAATAGCACACTGGCATAAATGTGATTAACATGGATAAGCTTGTAACCATGTTATCATGGCCTATAGTCTCCTTGGTTCTCATTAGAAAAATCGAAGAATTCATCTTTGCGATGTTACTGCCCTCATTCTTGCTACCATGGCTAGTTTTTGTTCCTTTCTGAAAGTTAAGACAAGTTGCTATCAACGTGTCCTCCTCGTCTGAACTCGTAATACCTTCAGGCATGGGCTAAATAGACTTTGGTAGAATTCCCTTTTCTACCACATCTTTCGCATTCTTGGGCATCAAATCACCCGTTATTATTTACCTTTCTAAACTTGCTGCATAATGGTCTATTTTGTTTCAAATTCTTTCAACTTTCTTACCTTGTCCATCTTCATCATTATAGCCACTAACATCTTGAGTGGTCTCAATCTCTTTCTTCCACTGAAAAGAGTTAGAAGTTGCCTTCAGATGGTGATCAGTTTATACCGACACATTGTCTTGGCCCTTGGACCAATTCCTTTTTACTCTTTCACGTTACTTGCCTTCTTCTTGAGTGTCTTTTGCAACACCTTTGATGAAGTTCAACATCATTGCAGTAATCTTGACAGTGATATTCTGTCGTAGTTTAGCATCATTTTATCTTCTCTTATCTTTCTGATTAGAGGGAGGATTTTTTTTTTTGAACTTCAGATGAAATTATCTACAAGTTTAAACTCTAATGAAAATACATTTAGTCTCTTCTGATGAACTATGATGAGTAGCAATTGTGTCCGTCTTGCTGCCTTTGTCTCTGGCCGTTTTACATTTCTAATATCCAAATGGATAATTATCGGTCATGGTCATAACTTTTCAATATGTAAAATAAGTCAACGCCTCTAACGTGTCTTCTAGCATTAAGGTACCCTACTAAAGGCTATTATAGCAAAGAAAATACACGCCATTCATAAATTAAACAAGGCTCAACATTTGACAGTTAAAAGCAATTGTCTCTAATACTTATGGCGACTACTCCTCATAGTCTCTACAAGTTCCTCACGCTCGCATCTTCTAAAGCATTCACATTCCAGGTAGGGGTCTAAACTTTAAAGTATAAAAGCTACTTTCTAATAAACACTTTTGATTTCTCTATGTACTAGAATCAAAATGCAAAAATCAAAGTCTCAAGCCCTTCAAACAATGTATGTTCAACATTCTCTACTATAATCATGTTTAAGATGATAAGCCTTATATCTGGAATTCCATCTTGACGTACATTTAATTCATTCATCCATATTTTATATAAATACAACTACTCAGCCACACATAGAACTATCAAGTGATTACTAAGGCAAAAACACTAATATGCATAATAGGATCTACTAGGATAAGCATGTAACTGTAAATTCACAATTACATTGATCAAGTGTAATTGTCAATTTACCTCACATGGATATTCTAGTTTTCTCCATCCATGCATCCTACTGTGGAGTCGATATGGGAGTTACATCTTTACTCTCTTAAGCCTCTTATTCTATATTCTAATAAATTATTATCAATATTTCATTTATACTTTTATAATCTAATGGATAAAATCACAAACTTTCATTGTGTCTAAACCAAGATAACAGATGATAAACCAAAACAGTTTTGTAATAGTAAATCCTAATCACATTAGCTACGTGTGATCAGCGATTTATGATACTCATGAGTTTCAGTCATGTGGCTAACTATATTCTTCTAATTTGGCATCAGGCTACTTGGCTAATTTGGCAATCCGCAAAATCTTCTCAATTAGTTTAAGTCCAAACACTAACCGCTAGTGTCTAGTTCACTTAAACTACGGCTCTGATACCAACTTGTAAGACCCTGTTTTCGGGGCTAGAAGAACAACTGGTATTTCATAATACATAGCCGTTTAAACAGAGTACAACGGAAGTCATAAAGGTCCATACCTAAAATTTACAAACAGCTATGCACTAAAAGTCTATCTATACCAAATTTAAGCCTTGCCAAGTAGTCATCTGATGTTTCCATGACCTGTAATGCCATGTCCTAATATTGGGGGTCCTTAATGTGCCTGAAATACATGCTAAAACAAGTCAGCTTCAAAGCTGGTGAGTTCATGATAATGACACATAAATCATTTCCAAGAGTATTATTAAATCAATTGTACACAAATCAATTCTGGTTCAAAATGGTTTCACTACCAAATAACCTACACATAATATATATACACATCTGAGTTTCACCTGTTACACTGCAAATGATTGCATTCAATTATAGACGGTACCGACTATACATATATATATCCCGAGCCATTGTGCTTAATGATTTGTCATCGTACAAGTAATATTAATAATACACAAAAATCATTTGAACTCAAAAACATTCTTAAGCATGTATTTCACCCCAAAACATTTAAAAAGTGGAGAGTTTGGTCATGAAACTCACCTGTGTGAAGCGTTTTATGAACCGGAAGCCTAGCATGTATCTAAGCAAACATAATGCAACCCACAATCATCCAGCAATACTTTGCTAAGTCTTGTTGATCCCGACCCAACTCTTGAACAATCATACCTACAACCTAAGGCCTTCGAGGACGTTAATCTTAGTGATCCCGAGCTTTATCAACACATTTACAACACCCGAGTACTTCACTTGCTCAACACAATATATACGTTAACCATTGGTTTATATCTTTCGGGTCGGTTCGCATACGCGAGTCTTCTCGAAACCAACATGAAATGAGAACCAATACATCATTTTGTTCGTTCTTCCAGCACACACATTTATCCGGTCTCAGATTGTCCGTGCAACCTAGTCCACACCGTCATGCAACTCAAATTACTTTCCTATTTTCGACATTGAATATGTTAACAAACTAAATAGAAGCAAACCATTACTTCCAGACCTCTGATCGTACTTTCCTCTGATGGATATGTTCACATATGTCTTAGGAAGCTACAGTCCAAAAATCGTCACAATCCAACGGTCAGATCTCCGGGAAATCAAAGATCTTTGGGACTGCATTTCCAGTGATGGAAATTCGATCCGTCACCGTTTTTGACATAAAAACCATACTTCTGGATAACATCTATCAAAACTGAACGGTGGATGTTTACACCGATATGTTATGTACAATATATCCAAAATACAGACACATCCAACGGCTAAAACTTCTACAATTTGTCCTAGAACCCAGCTGTGTTTTGTGAGCAAAACTTCTACAATTCGTCACCGGCCGCCATCGGACCGCCGTCCCACCACCACTAGCTTCAGCCAGCCCTCTCTCACACTATGTGTGTGTTTCTTTGTTGAAATGAGAAGAAAGAAAAGAAAAATTCATTATATAGGTGGGTTAGTGAGTCGGGTGCTCGTTTCGCGTCATCCGGCACTGCGTACGAACTCGTTTACTTCGCGTTTTAAGTTTTATTTCTCAAAGATAATAATCAAGAAACATAATCAATATTCTCGGAATATTTATTTCGTCAGATATTGCGTATCTGGTGATAAACTGGCTCGGTACACGTTAATATCACGTATTAACACGTTTAACCGTTTTAGGCGTTTTCTCTCGTCAAGGTTCCAGTTTTTATACATCTTTACGGGTTCAAATCTCGGGGTATCTAATTTATATCTTTATTATTTCTCTAGCATAACACATCGCTCCGGGTCGGGGTGTCACAAGTATGTAACAAAAAGAATCATCAAATAATGTTGAATATGATTTGTCACAAATTTGAGATACACTTAGCAAATTAAAGTTCAACTGTGCATAGTAGTTGACTTTATCAAAGCTAATAATCCCATTTATCACCGTTCCTTCACCAGAGACTTTTCCACCAGCATCTCCTTCAAACGCAACATGTGTACCATTCTTTAGCTTAAAATCTTGAAGCAAGTCATGGTTGCCTGTCATATGCCGGCTGCACCCACTATCAACAAACCATGAGTTGATAGGTCTTCGTGGGTGCACCTGCAATTCAACACTTACTTAGTTAGTTTGGTCAACCCAGGCCCACATGGTCTTGGGTTTTCTGAATCTATCTGTAACAGTAACTTGTTGATAATGTAGGTTTTTAAAATTTGATTCATTTGAGAGATTTGGTTGAAAACTATTTTTGCCACTAGCTTGATTTGTTTGCTTTCTTCTCAAAGCTGAAAACCTTTCCTCTAAGTTAGGATCAAGGTTGTTTTCAAATTTTTGATTTCGCACCATCAAAGCTCTTGGCGTAAAACTGTTAACCTGTTGATTTCTTGATGAAATTTCCTTAAGTCCAAAATTGATTTTTTTGAAAGGTCTCAAATCAGGAGAATGACTTTGATTTGATGTTTGAAAACCAAAAGATTGATTTCTTTGAAAATTCGGAAAATTAGTCTTTTCTCTTTATGAGTTTTTCGGAAAGAAATAATCTGCAGTGTCATGATTTCTCCTTTCACATATCTCACAAAACTTGTTATAAAAACATTCTTCTGAAGAACGATTTCTTTTATCACAGTAATCGAAGTACCTGTTAAAGAAACACTCAACAGTAGGATGGTTATAACGATCACAAATCTCACAGTGTTTCTTACTGATCTTAAAGAGCCGACTGTTAACTTTAGATGTTGAACCAACATGCGATTCATTAACAAACTTGTTTTTTTAAAAGTTAACTTGGTTCTTTTGTGGAGATAATGGTTGTGACTTTGATTTCTTGTTATCAAATTTGGTTGTTTGGGAACTTGATTCGATTTTGAAACATCTTGCTTAGTTACCTTCTTTGATTCAAATCTTTTATCATTGACAGCGGAAGTCTTAGGACCTAAACCTGATTTCAGACCAGAGTTAGATTTGATCTTAGAATTTATTTGGTTACCATGAGATGAATTCAGATTGATGTTATGACATTTTTACCTTTTGACTGTTTCATTTCAGATTGATTGTTTGAAAATTTCGATTTCTGTACCTTTGCTTTCGAAACTTCAATCTTCTTCAATGTTTCCTGCTTGATCAGCTGATCAGCAACACGAACTTTCTGCTACTTTTTCCACTTGATGTATTCTGGATCGTTCTAACCCGGGAATTCTGCTTCATCCTTCATCGTTTCTGCTGGTTTTGGATTCAGTTCCGGATATTCAACAAGTTGCTCCAGAATAGGATCAGATTTGTTACTTGCCTCGTCATCAGCTTCAACAGTCATACTCTCATCTTCTTTCAAACTTTCGAGTAAAACTTCAGACCCTTCGGATTCAGATTTGCTTCTTTGAATTTCTTTGAATCTTTGTTCAATTTCAGGTGAATGATCAAATTCATTAAAGTTATTTGCTAGAATAACTTTGCTAGAATTGCTTTTGAACTTTTCATTTTAGTCAATTCGACCTGAGTTGCTGCATGAGCAATCTTTTCTAGTTCCAAGTTTTTGGTCATTTCTTCCAATCGTTTATTTGAAAGTTCAAGTTCCTTCAAGGTTTTGTTCCGTGATTCTTTAAGTGACAATATCTTCTCATTAGCAATTTTGTGATCAATTTTAAGCTCTTCATGAACTTGTTCATGTTTACTTAATTTATCACCAATTTTAAATGAATGAGTTCGATAATGTTCCACTTGTTTAATGCATTGTTCAGAACATAACCTACCTTTCACATCATCAGGTAAATGAACATAGTTAGGGGGTAATTCGATAATAACCTTTGGTTGATTTGTTTCAGGAGATGAGAAAGACTCTTCAGATGTAGCCATAAGAGAAATCTTTGATTCAGTTTCTTCAATTGGATCTGACTTTGCACTCCAGTCATAATCTTCAGAATCTTCACTGATGTCATTAAGCACTTGACCATCCCCTTCTTCAGACTTGTCTTCTTCCTCAATTTCACAGACAAGTGCCAAACTAGAAGTAAGATCAGATGTAAACTGTTCCGCATAAGCACTATAGTCATATCCATCTTTGACACTAACCACAAGTGTTTTATTCTGATCTTCAGGCTTTTTACTTTCATCTTTCAGTTCTGGCATTGGAAGACTTTGATATGGCTTTTGAATGAAACGTTGATTTCTGTTCTGATAACTTGAAGACTGCTGTGAGTTCTGACTTTGACCTTGATGCTGATTCAGTCCACTTGAACTAGCTTGACCATTATAATTCTGATTCTTAGGAGCTTTACATTCCCTGGAAAAATGACCATAGCAGTTACAGTTGAAGCATCTGGCCTTTGACTTGTCAAAACCAACTGTCTTGTTTGCATTTGGCTTGTAACTACGGTTCACATACGCATGTTTCTAAGTTCGGTATGCAACCATAACCATTTGCCAGTTTAAGTCCATCTCTTCAACGTCATCAGGATCCATTTCAAACAAGTCTTGAAGAACAACATCTAATTGAGTCAAATGACTCCCCTGATAAGCTTGGAAGCTTGCCATGAATGTAGTAAATGCATTCTTAGTCTTATCATCTTGTAACAAGATGTTCATCACATCTTTTACTTTAGCTTTTTCATTTCAACTGATCATCAACACTTCACTCTGACATAAGGCGATCTTCATACATTCAAACTCAAACATCTCATATAATCTTTCAAAATCATATCTATATCATATAGATTACAGAATCAAGCTGGTAATCTTTGTTGGTAAGTATCGTGTTTGAAACTTACAATGTTACTGTTCATCAACAAGGAGAACGAATCGACAAACTAATGAAATGAACAAAATCAAGTTCAATTTTTAACCTAAACTTGAAAAACTTGTATATTGATACTTGTTTACAAGTTATTTATGTCTATTGGTTCATTTTCATCTGATTGAATCGGTTGACCTAAAAGTCGATTACTGTTGACCTAACAGTAAATTTAGGGTTTTTAATTTATATTGAAGTGTTCGTTCTAACATAGAATTTTCTTTCTTTTTCAGGTTGAATGGAGAGTATAGAGTTTGAAAACAAGCACCAAGCAGAGCAAGTTTGTTGTGGTAACCACAGACCTGAAGTCTCACATGAAGTTTTCTTAGTTGTCGTAATCTACACAACTTGAACATCGTCAGATGATCCAAATATATGTGATAGAGAAGATGATTACAGAAGGAAAAGGTTGACTCAGGTCATTTCTCCGGAAATATTTTCTATTGCTAATCAAGATAAAGCTCCTAAACCTGAAATTGAATAAAAATTTATATGATGTTTATGCTGGGATTGATACTCACTTGAATGTGAAACTAGTAGAAAGATCATCTTTATTCTCAAATGAGTTTCAATCCGTAGCTAAAATGTTGATGGAACGTGAACAGAACATGAAAGAAAACATTCTTAAGTTGAAAACCAAGGCTGAAGAGGAGAAAAATCTTCTAGTCTTAGCTTAAGAAAATTTGAAGTATAAAAATGAGCTGAGAAGAATAAACAATCTGAGATTGATGAGATCAAACTTAAGAACTGAAGAAGAATAAACAATCTGAGATTGACAAGATCAAACATCATTGCTCACAATGATAATCAAAGCAATCCAAATGATAAATCAAAGTTTCTCATTGCCTGAATGAAGGTGTTTGATCAATTTAAACAAGAAAAGAAGTTGAAGAAACTTAAAGCATGATGATAGGGGGAGATTGTTGGTATATGTTAATCATCATACTTAAAGTTTGAAGAAGGACAAAAGATGTGCGGACAGCTTTTGTAGCAGAGATGTGCGGACAGAACTGCCATCCGCACATCATTTTAACATTTCGTTATTTTGTTTCTCTTATTCATGTATTAATGTTAGCTAGTATAAATAGAGTAGTATGCAATGTTCTTAGTATACTTTTGAATGCAATTTACTGCAACTACACCTTTTGTACACACAGTTAACAATATCAATACAAGCATTTTATTAGTAAATCATCTGTTCATTCTCTGTTTGTTTGATTGATTCATAGCATGTTTACTGAACGTTTAACAGATTCTCGAGCTCTTGTTGCGACCTGATTTGGATACACAGACTCCTCATCACTATCAACAACATTTTCATCTTCATTGTTGTCATCATCCTCATTACCATCTCCTTCATCACCATTATCATCCTCATCATTATTATCAGAAACACCTTCACCTTCAGTTTCAGATCTACTAGATTCTTCATTTTCAGATCCATTCTCATGACCTTCACTCGAATCAGTCTTAAGTGCATCAGGAATATCATCCACAAGATCTTGAGGATTAACAACTTCACCTTGAGAAATATGATAATATATCCCTCCAATATCTTCCTCATTGTTTGCTATATCTAGGGATGGCAATGGGCCTGGTATGGGCCGGGTATTAGTAATCCCAGGCCCGTATCCGAATGTAAAACCCAGTCCCATACCCGGCCCAATACCCATCGGGTATCAATCGGGTAATTACCCGTCGGGTATCGGGCTTACCCATGGGTATCGGGTATACACGTCGATTACTTCCACAATATAAAAATGATACATACATAGTAAAATGTATCAAATCCAAATAAATAAATTCTCATGATATATGGATTTAAAAGAAGCAATAGCGGTAAATATCAAAACATGATTCATTCTTTAAACAATATCAAAATGAGTAAGTAGTTCATCTTCCAAAACAAGCTTACACTAGTTCATACAAAAAGATCCATGAAAAAAATACCTAAAACAAAGATACTAACTTGTTTTCATAGAATATAAAACATATTAAAAAAAACTAGTTCATCTAATATAAAACATATTAAAAAATACTACTTCATTTAAAGGCTAAAACTAAAGAAAATTAGTGATTATATATAAGGAAAACATATATATATATATGTGAACGGGTACATGGGCCGGGTATGGGACGGGTTCATATAATCCCATACCCGAACCCGAACCCGAATTTTTTTTAAAAACAAATCCCATACCCGGTCCCATACCCGAAAATTCGGGCCATTACCCGGCCCGAATACTTCGGGCTTTGGTTTTTCCCATCGGGTTCGGGTTTTATAGCCTATATCTCGCATATAGTCAAACATTTGCACTTCGGCAACATTTTCAATGCTCATCTTTCGATAAGATAAAGCATTCATATCTTCAGTCATGAGTAAGTCACCACTCACACCTTCTTCACGAATCACATGATGTGCAATGTTGATCAATAACTGCAAGAATCTCGGATACATCAAAAATTTGAATCTCTTTCCTTTTACCAAGTCGAAAATAAACCCCTTCATGATCCATCTTGACATATTGAAAGGTCTATTTATAGCAATTGCAACAATTGGGGATGCAATATCAGATGGAAAGTTATCGAATCCAGCACTTCTTCTTGATAAGCATTGCTGAATCACATAACATAATAATTTCCATTGCTTGCTCAATCTTGCTCTCACAAACTGCCGTTTAGGAAATATAGGAGGATGTCCCATATTTATAAAACATGCTTGGCATTCAGCAGTTGTGTATTCATCAAGAGCACCAACTTCTTCTTCATCCAATGTTAGAGCAGTCCTGATAGACTCTTCAGACACAGTTATCTGCAACTCTCTGGTAATATTCCCTCTTACAATAGATACACCTTCCTCATCTGTCATAACCTCTGCTGTTCTCCAAAAACTTTTGATCAATCTTGCATATACAATGGGTTTGGCACAAATTCCATATACATATTTGGTTCTTCTCAGAAATCGAATCATATCTCTATAGCCATCAGCTTCTTGTATAGATTCATCCAATACAGCCACAAGATTGTCCTTTGGTTCAAACTTTAGATCATTCATCTGATAACAAACAAAGACACATGTGTTAGATGTCAACATTTGATAAACAAACAACATTTGTACAAGGGATAAGCACAAAGACATAATATAACAAATCACATTAACATTCATCACATAAGTTGATCAACAGTTTGATAATATCATCTTGTTTAAAAAACTTAGTGTATCAATGATCATGTAACTATTAACTGACTTCACTGCTTAAACACTTAAGTACAAATTTGTCATTTGCTAAATGAAATTGTAACACATGATCCAGTTCAATTTTAGCATCAATTAATCAATCATATGCATATTATGTATCATTTGTGATCAAAATTATGAACAAGTTCAAAGTTCATCAATGGCGGTTTCGACAGAATTTTGAAATTTTCGTTTGATTCAGTCGATAACATATGGTTTGATGTTGATTAATGGATGAAAATTGTGATTAACAGTTATTACACCTATTACAACACTCGATTTCAGTTTTAACATACACAATCAAATTGTAGATTCAAGTCCAATTAGTGTTCATCATCAACATTTCGATTTTACGAGCAACAGTGAGTTTGATGAGGTTTGATCATGATGATTATACCTTATTCAATCTCTAAAACTTGTTTCAGAATCGGTGATTGAATACGATATAAAACGATTCGATGTACAGGGTATTTTGCTTGAAAGTGATTGTGAAAAATGATAAGTGTTGGAGAAGAGGCGGATATTTATATGTGAATGAGCCGGCTAAAAAATTAGGTCAAAACTTTTGGGACGGGTCAACATTTCAGACTGGTAAACAATTAGGCCCAAAAAGCCTTGTACGGATGATGTTACTATTGGGACGGGTTAACATGTGAATAGACAACATTAACATGTAAAACACTTAAACGGGTCACACACTGTTGAGACGGGTCAAGCACTGTTGAGCCATGTCAACATCAGTTGGGACGGGTCAACATTTGTTTAAAATACGTTTCACCATGTAGACATGAGTCGGGTCATGATATAGCCGTGTCACAAGGTTTGGAACGACTACACCTTTGTTTTGAGTTACCCATCACCCGGCTAAATAGTAGCATCTTCTCTTATCACCCGGCTGAATAGTAACAGGAGTTACCCGGATGCATAGAGACTTCGTTTCCATTATTCGGCTGCATAGTGACAATTTCTTTCATCACCTGGCTGTACAGTGACATCGATTACCCGGCTGCATAGTGATAGGATAAATTTGACACCAGGCATCATTTCCTTCCTTCACCCGGCTACTTATCATTCAATCACCCGGCTATATAGTGACAAATGATGTCTTCACCCGGATTCAACACTTAAACAATTTTTCTTCACCTTCTTTGTCTGTTGACTTTTCAACTACATTTATTGCACCTCAATCATTCTCGACACATTAATTAGACAAGACATCCTTGTTAGGGTTTGTATAATTAATTATCAATCAAAGATTTAGGGCAACAAAAAGAACACATTAAAATCAATTAAAAAGTTTTTTTTATTATTTTTATTTTTTCTTTTATTTTCCTCAAAAAGATATTATGCAAACCTTTTTGCATTACCAATATTTCTATATCCCGAAGCATTATCTTTCCAATCAAAAACAAATCACAAGACTTCAGGTTTGTTTTTAACATATTCAAAACATTTGCATTCATTAACCACTTGATCCTTTCATTCAACACACTTATTTCAAATATTTTTGGCTTTTTGAAAATATTTTTCTTCTTCAAGTATTCTCCCCCTAAACTTAAAATTTCTTGAAATTTTTAAGTTTAAAAAGGATGTCGATGTGTCAATAAAGAATCCATATGCCTGCACACACAAAACACACACATTAAAATAAATACGTATGCAATGCAATGAACCAATATATCGCAGTGAGATCATACCACACATCATCTGAACAACTTGAATGCATGTTGTACAAAAACCTTGTTACTTACAAACATAAACAGTGTGGAATTTGGGTTCTAATTGAATTTGGTCCACTTCGGGACTTCTTTTGAATTCCTTTTTGGAATTTTTCTTTTCCTATTGTTATCCTTGGGAATCTTCTGAATTCCTTTTTGGAATTTTGATTTGGTAATGGTCCACATTTGGGACTCTTTTTGTTCCAACTTTGGGAATCTTTTGCTGCACCTTGAAGCTCAAAAGAGACTTCGTGTGAGACTTCAGGTCTGTGGATACCACAACAAAGAAGCTCACGATGCGGTTCATCACACTGAATAGATTGCATCGTTACTTGATTATGTTCAAATAACATCACAAGATGTTCATCAAAAGATATATGTATAGACATGTATAACAAAGGAACTTAACACAAAGATCATTAAGTTTAGATTTGTCAACAATGAACTTACTTTTTCGATCTAATTGTCTGAGCTGTCTCGCACATCAATTAACACTTATCAGTCTTTATTATTAAAAAATGATGACACAAATAATGTCTAGTGTAACTATCATTTCTCACTTTTGCAATATAGATTCTTATGACATGATATTTCTTTGTTTTTGCTTTTTCTTTCTTTTTGTTTTCTTTTTCTTTTTCATGCAAACTCACAATGTAAGAATAAAAGGACATATGAATCAATACTTGACATCGACTTATTATATTTTTGGATTTTATATTTTCTGATTTTGTATTTTGATTTTCATAAAATAGAATTAGTCATGGTTGATTAATCCTATGGATTGAATTAAGAATTCAAACCGTCCTGAGAAGAATGGTTTTGTGAAAAGATCTGCCAGTTGTTTGTCGGTATGAACTTTAATCAAAATTATTAAACCTTTTTCCGAGTTGTCTCTGAGAAAGTGATATCGAATTTCGATATGTTTTGTTTTTGATTGTTGAACAGGATTAGCAGTAATGAACATAGCAGCAGTATTGTCTATGTAAATAGGTGTTTTGAGAAAGTTAAACCCGTAGTCAAGTAACTGGTTTTGTAACCACAAAACTTGAGAACATCATGCAGATGCAGCGTCATACTCTGCTTCAGCTATGGATACGGAAACATTGGTCTGCTTTTTGCATTGCCATGAGACAAGTCGAGGACCCAGAAACTGACATCCACCTGTGGTCGATTTCCTATCAAGAGCACACCCACTAAAGTCACTGTGACATCTGCCCCAAACCAGAACCCGAATGCCCGACTCGAACCCGAAGTTGTTATCCTTTAAAGTGTAATCGTATTTATTTCCTTCAAAACGTAACGTTCATTATTATTATATGAATAAACACATTGAATTCTACGTTAATTCCCATCCCATTTAAATAATGGTATTCGCATCGCAAAATAGCCACGTATATCAATTAATTATTATTTGTAACAATAAATCTCAAAATATATATATAAACAAATATATATATGGTTCGTAAAAGAAAATTATTGAAAACGTTAAACGGAAACGCTTCTAAGTCTCAAAATAATCTCTAAATGGCTTAAACAGACTAAAACTATAAAAACGTTACTTATATGATTGTTACGTTCCAATTTAGTTAAGTTACTCAATTAATATATTTATAATCTAACTTTGGGTCAAAACTGCAACTTTTGAAACTTTAATTAAAAGTTAATAAGTTAAATAAAACAAAAACTGAAACTCGAGGGACCCGTTGTGTAAATAAGTAAATTACCCAGCCCCACCCCTTTTGACCCCCGTTTTTCCGACGAAACTCAATTCGGCCATTTGGCCGGAATATCGCGACTCCGGCGAAGCCTTAAACACCTAAAAACACACCATTTCAACGTCCAAAACTTGTTTCTAACCGTTGGTGAACCAGTTTCGAACCCCTTGGTACCTTAAAAACTCGGCTACAACAGCCTTAAATCCCGAATTGAACAATCGTTCCGTAACCGTCGAACTTAATGGTCCTTTACAGTCAATTCGTTTCGATTCCTTAACGCCCTAACACCCTATACCATTGATTATCATATTCCAACCAGCAAAACATCACTATTGCCTTACAATTACCGAAACCAATCTCCAAAATACATTTTTCCGGCGACTCAACCAAAGCTCGACCTTCGGAACATCATTTCTGGTAAATTTTATATCCATTTGATTCCTTCTAAACATCTACAACAATCTAACACACCAATTTCATCTCAAAACGTTCCAGATTAACAAATTTTGATCAAGAAACAGTCGGTCTTTGTTCCTATTCGAATCCGTGTCAAACGTTCACCAACAAGTAAGTTTAATATATCAAAATGCTCGTGATGATTTGTAGATCGAAAGCCCTCTGTTGGAATTGGATTTGGTTAACAAGATTAAACGAATTTGGTGAATCATGTTTCTAGGGTTTATGATGGAAATGGGTTTTGTTGGTGAACAAATGTTAAAAGAATTAAAAACGAGATTCATTAACAAAAAGTTATTCTGGTCTAGTGGTCAGGTTGTGTTTGCTGTACCCAAGGGTCACGGGTTCGAAACCCACTGCCCCTACTTTCCTAATGTTTGTATTTTTTTTCATTCTTTAAACATTTAATCTTACTCATCTAATTACCTAACAACATATTTAAGTTAAAACTATTTTTATAAATATAAAAACTCATAGTTTCAAAACTCATAATAATGCTTTAATCTATGGGTAATACTACAAATATTATTCCAATAAAAAGAAACTAGTCGTACAAAGGAGTTATTATAAAATTTTGACATTTTATATAAAGATCCGTTAAAATATATATATATATATATATTACTTAAAACGCTGTCGTTTATCAAAAAATTGGTTCTTGAAACCCTAAATCCCCAAATTGGATACCCTAAATTCCCAATTTGTACTTTAAAACCCTAATTCCCAATTTCTACTTTAAAACCCTAATTCCTAAATTGTATTTCAAAACCCTAAATCCCAAATCCGAAACCCTAGATCTCGGGCTTTTGATTCTTGTTACTATTGTTTCGTTTCTAAGTTAGGGTTTTTCCCAATAAATTAGGTGGTACTAATGTTTGGGGCAACCCTCGGTGCTTTTTAGCTGCGTTTCTAACGGTTCGATTGTAATTACTTTTCTAGGTGAGTAAACTCACTCCCCTTTTTACTGTTTACGTTTTTGGGGCTGAAATACGTGTTTCTATAATACAACGGTTTCTTTTGATGTTTCTATTTTCGAAAATGAGATCATTAGATGTGTTAATCGTGTTTGGCCGCATGTAGCAAAATTGTGTGATAGTCAATATTAGTTATATTATCTTGTAATTTCCACCGGACGATGTTAGCGCTAATGGTTTGACAAGCCCACCTACACTAATGCCCTGATAGGTGATTTTAACCCGTCGATTCTTTGGTTGATTCTATGTTACTAGTTACTACATGTGATGCTTGATGCTACGATGCTATGTCCCTTAGATGCTTAAACATTTTTGATAACTTGCATATCGAGACGGTTAAACGATGGTTATCAATAAATGTAACATGAGTTGGTTCCTCATGACTTGTTGCTAAAGGTAACCCTGCGGGGTCTATGATACTTGTTTCTATGTGTTTCTATGGTCACGGTTGAGATATATATGATGAAATTGCTATGCACATGAGATTGCGAAACACAATCTATAATGATCTCGGATTTTATACTAAGTACTATTAATTGTGTTTTACTCACTAGCTAATTCTTTAGCTAACTTATTTTACACGTTTTTCAGGTGAAGTTTGATACAGTTTTGGTTCAAGACACGTAGGATGTTTCGGACCTAGAATAAAAAGACAATAAACAATATTTAATTGTCGGTTTCTGTTACGGTTTTTATGACTATTGAATGTTTCTTTATGTCACGACATTATTGCTTAATTAATACTAAAATATGCATTTAGTGTGCCATGTGCATTGTACTTTGATATCCGATCCACTTGACGCGCCCGGTGTTTTCCGCCGCCGGGCGGGGTGTCACAGTTTGGTATCAGAGCCATGGTTATAGGGAACTAGGATAGGGTATTAGAAACACACCGTCCTAGACTATAACCTAAGAGTCCTTAGTGCAATAGATGTACTTAAGAATTCTTTTGAACTTATTTGTTTTCCTTCTACGAACCTTTCTATGCTTTTCTTAATCTCATTTCTTACTCGATTTCGCGAAGGAGCTACAAGAGACTCGTCTGCATGATTGGGATCTTCTCTTTGTGAAATCTCGTCATCGTCTTAAGTAAGTTTGAAAACGTGGGAACGTGTGCAATCCGGAAGGGGGAACGCCTGTATCACGGACATCCTGTCTAAGGCAAAGCATTTCGTATAAATCTCTTTAAGAGACCTGTATGCTTACCTGGGGATGTACGAGATGAGTGTGAACCTATAGGCTAAAGCACGCTTTCTCGAATACGTTGAAAATGAACTTAACACTTTGATAAGACATTAGTGTCCAAAACCAAGACACACTCCTAAGCCATTGAAATTTCATTTTCTTAATGATTCTATGATTTTCATTCCTACGATTTATAATTATTTCTATGAATTTTTATATTGACTTAAATAATATTCCAACTTCATTTACTAATGTTTCTAAAGTTTCTAAGTGATTTTCTATGAAATGTTCAAAGGATTCTATGATGTTCTAAGTACTATCACTATTTCATTTAATCGAAATTTCTAAAGTTTCTAAAGTTTCTACGTGATTTTCTATGGTATGTTTCAAAAGATTCTATGATATTCTAAGTGGAACGAGGTGCTATTATTACACCAGATGTTTCTATTGGTCAAAGATGTTGCTACAAAACCGTGCTATTCTACGTTTCATCATTCCGTTTGTTTCTAACCTACAATAATACTTATGCGACATACTCGCTAGCTTATGCAGATAACACAATTACACCGTTGTAAACCAAACATTTCAATTTCAAATCAAAACTAAGACATATCTAAATCGAATTATCCAAAACTTCAGATCACGCATATAATGCATATATCGATTACCGAATATAAGTCGTACTTCTAATCCTAAATCAATTATCGACTCTCCAATCAAAGGTTCGTTATGATTTCTAAATTATAGTCAAGGCTAATTCCATAACGAAATAAAAGTTAACGGGTTTTGCTATTCTTATAAGCTAATGTATTTGAATCGAACGTCTACCCTCAAAATATTTCAACTTGACTGCTATAGTCAAAAGTTTCAAAACTACTCATTTAACTATAAGATTCTAATCCAATTTCTAATTCATCATTACAACTATAAATCTACTATCAAATTATGAACTAACCATCAAAACAAGCACTCGTTAATCAACTACACGATACTGTCCATGAATTCGTTATCCAAATCTAACGAGAACTCCTTACACAACTATTCCCGAACTCATTCAACTAAATGTTTTCATCTATACAAATGACCAACAACGAAATTCTATGCAACTAGTCTTCATGAACTAATCTAAACTCAATGTGTTTCATTTATAAACTTGTGACCCTAACACAACGTGTAATCAATGGACTTTGTAAAAAAAACTAACGGTATTCGAATCTATTAAAATAATTTTCTTATTTTCCCAAGCAAAAAATATATATACATATATATATATATATAAAAAAAGCATAATTTTAATAACCTTTTGGTCTTAGTATCTTGTAAGGAAAAAATAGATATATATAAATTTCGTGATAAATGATTTCTTAAAAAATTGATTGGTCATTCTAATGTCGATCAAATATTTACACAAACATTTTCACGTTTTCTCAAAGATGACACAAAGACTTGCAACAAACACCATGTCTTCTGTTTTTCCAATACCAAGTACTTATAACTTAAATTGTGTCGTTTATTTTCAAATCAATCCTCTTATCTATGGTAAAGATCAAAACTTTCAACTTTTTAGTTAGCTTTTAAAACTACATTATAGAAAAAACAGCATCACCTCTTATAAACTTATTTACCCCCTACATCTGGTATACCTAAAGCTGTTGGTCCTATAAATACAAACAACTTAAAAGTTAAATCCAATTGGAACTAAGTGATTTATTCATTTGAACTATAAATTGGATTATCCGTATTATCAAATTTTCATTAAACTAATTTTCTAAAGATCCCAATAAACTATATTATTACATGTACATCATCAACTAATGCTTATGAACTGGTCAATACCAGAAAACCTAGATAATTACATATTACACACATAGAGCCGATTTTCATAAATATAAGTATTACTATCCTAGTACTCGAATTTGACTATCTACATCGTTGAACAAAGTTATTTATATGAGCAATGTTTACCTAATGGACGTTAGTTTCTTCTGAATCATCAATCTACTTATCATATTAATATGATTTTTCACAAGTACTATTTCTTTCAAGTATAATAACAATACCTATACGTATCATCATTTTAACCAAAAAATTGTTGTGAACTTCTGACTCGCACGTGATCGAATGAACTATGGAGTCCATGCAAAAACTAAAGTAATTACGGGTGCACACGGAATTATGGAAGTTGGTGCATGGGAACTATAGTAAGTTTTGTCTTGTGTAGCTATGCCATATTTAATCATCGTATTTTCACTTGACTTGTTTACTCATTTTACTAATTGCATATAAGTCACTTAATTATGTGTAAGGTTACTTAATTCGTTTCAAACATTCTATTAATCACGACTATTCTCGATGATCATTTGAATGATTCTAAATCCATATACTTAAAATATTTCATTTGCAAGTTGGTATCTTATTCTATTCCTATATTGAGTAACAAATAAAAATTTATTCGAATCTACATACTAATAGTTCAACCGAACTCTTATAAGTGAAAAGAGTTAAATAAACAATTCTCAATGAGACAAAGCAAACTAAAAATAAATAACTTCTTAATCTCGTTATTTAAAATAATGTCTCAAATCAAAATGCTCATCTTTCCATTGATCGAATTCTCAAGAGTTTCTTGCGAGATGAAACTCCCTACGAAGGTGGGCAGTGTTCATCCCGTGTTTCATGTTTCTAATATGAAGAAGTACTTATCCGATAAAAATCTCATTGTGCATATCGATAATGAATCGATGCAATTTATTAAATGGCCATTGGAAATCATGGGCCGTGAAGTCAAACGACTCAAGCGTAATCAAAAATCAGTCGTTAATGATCGTTAAAACTCAAAATGTGAACATGAATTTAAGACCAAACGGAGTTTAAGTATCCGCACCTTTTGCCTCAATCTCCTTCTACTTCGGTTTGAGCAAATTTCGGGACGAAATTTCTATAAGGAGGGGAGACTGTGACATCTGCCCCAAACCCGAACCCGAATGCCCGACTCGAACCCGAAGTTGTTATCCTTTAAAGTGTAATCGTATTTATTTCCTTCAAAACGTAACGTTCATTATTATTATATGAATAAACACATTGAATTCTACGTTAATTCCCATCCCATTTAAATAATGGTATTCGCATCGCAAAATAGCCACGTATATCAAATAATTATTATTTGTAACAATAAATCTCAAAATATATATATAAACAAATATATATATGGTTCGTAAAAGAAAATTATTGATAACGTTAAACGGAAACGCTTCTAAGTCTCAAAATAATCTCTAAATGGCTTAAACAGACTAAAACTATAAAAACGTTACTTATATGATTGTTACGTTCCAATTTAGTTAAGTTACTCAATTAATATATTTATAATCTAACTTTGGGTCAAAACTGCAACTTTTGAAACTTTAATTAAAAGTTAATAAGTTAAATAAAACAAAAACTGAAACTCGAGGGACCCGTTGTGTAAATAAGTAAATTACCCAGCCCCACCCCTTTTGACCCCCGTTTTTCCGACGAAACTCAATTCGGCCATTTGGCCGGAATATCGCGACTCCGGCGAAGCCTTAAACACCTAAAAACACACCATTTCAACGTCCAAAACTTGTTTCTAACCGTTGGTGAACCAGTTTCGAACCCCTTGGTACCTTAAAAACTCGGCTACAACAGCCTTAAATCCCGAATTGAACAATCGTTCCGTAACCGTCGAACTTAATGGTCCTTTACAGTCAATTCGTTTCGATTCCTTAACGCCCTAACACCCTATACCATTGATTATCATATTCCAACCAGCAAAACATCACTATTGCCTTACAATTACCGAAACCAATCTCCAAAATACATTTTTCCGGCGACTCAACCAAAGCTCGACCTTCGGAACATCATTTCTGGTAAATTTTATATCCATTTGATTCCTTCTAAACATCTACAACAATCTAACACACCAATTTCATATCATAACGTTCCAGATTAACAAATTTTGATCAAGAAACAGTCGGCCTTTGTTCCTATTCGAATCCGTGTCAAACGTTCACCAACAAGTAAGTTTAATATATCAAAATGCTCGTGATGATTTGTAGATCGAAAGCCCTCTGTTGGAATTGGATTTGGTTAACAAGATTAAACGAATTTGGTGAATCATGTTTCTAGGGTTTATGATGGAAATGGGTTTTGTTGGTGAACAAATGTTAAAAGAATTAAAAACGAGATTCATTAACAAAAAGTTATTCTGGTCTAGTGGTCAGGTTGTGTTTGCTGTACCCAAGGGTCACGGGTTCGAAACCCACTACCCCTACGTTTCTAATGTTTGTTTTTTTTTTCATTCTTTAAACATTTAATCTTATTCATCTAATTACCTAACAACATATTTAAGTTAAAACTATTTTTATAAATATAAAAACTCATAGTTTCAAAACTCATAATAATGCTTTAATCTATGGGTAATACTACAAATATTATTCCAATAAAAAGAAACTAGTCGTACAAAGGAGTTATTATAAAATTTTGACATTTTATATAAAGATCCGTTAAAATATATATATATATATATATATATATATATATATATATATATATATATATAGGGGAGGGGTAATTTGAGAACACCTCTAGTTGTGAGAACTCGTGAGAACCTTACTTCCCGAGTTTTTTCATAGTACTTTTTTGGCTCAAATGTTGCGTATATTAAAAACTAGAACCTGGAAAAAAGAAAATTAAAAAAAAATATGTTCGTCGTTAAAAAACGTATATGTTAGTAAAAAATATTTACGTCATATTACATGGGTGTAATAAGTTACACCAGCGTTTTTTCGCTGTAAATATTTTTTAGTTACATATACGTTTTTTAACGACGAAAACGTTTTTTTTTTAATTTCCTTTTTTTCAGATTTTAGTTTTTAATATACGCAACATTTGAGCAAAAAAAAATCTATGAAAAAACTCGGGAAGTAAGGTTCTCACGAGTTCTCAAAACTAGAGGGTGTTCTCAAAATATCCCATTTCTATATATATATATATATATATATATAGGGTGAGGATCATTACAGAACAAGGTTTTATCGCGAGAACAAAAAGAACAGATCTCAGCCCTTGATTAAGTTATTAATTAGTTTATTAGTATTTTATTTAAAAAGGGTATTTAAGTAATTGACAAAATCATAACTTTTAATATAATTTGTTATGTCCTGATTATATTCCTACATATTAGGAATGTTAACAATCAAATTGAATTTTTCATCTACATTCACGTTTTATTCTAATCAACAAATTAAAATTGATTATTTCCAATTCCACGATTTCATAGTGCTCCACGATATCAAGCTTTTTCATTTACAGTTCTCGGATCAAACTCCCCATATTGCGACTCTAAGTTATATAGTTTTTAGGCATTTAGTGATGAAACATTGAAATCAAATCAGTTATCTTATGTTTCATACCCTTTTAATTTCATTTTTTTCTATATTTGTACCTTAATTTGTTACAGCAATGATCGAGTTTAATCAATCTAGAAATCGACAAATATATAACTGAGATTATTAGAATGCGCAAATATGTGGGTGACTGGATTTTTCTGCGAACTAAACTACCTTCTCACGCAAATTATTCACAAGCATCGGATATTTATGTCGACATGCATTATGAGTTTTTAAAAACAAGAACATTCATGAAATATCTTCTATGGTGGTGGTGGTTGTGTTGATGATGATAATGATGAAGAAGAAGACAATGAAGATAATGAATATGAAGAAGAAGATTTGTATCCGTTCACGTGTTTAAGCACTTTTAAGTATTTGTTGCTCACCTAATTACAATTACGTAAATTAGGCAAACTGATTTTTTTTGTTGTTTATATGATTTACTAGCTATGAAAAGTCAATGCATGTACATATATGTTGGTTACCTGATTTACAGTTATGTAAATTAGTCGGTATGTCTTAAAAGGTTGCACACATTCTTAATGACTTTATATACATATATATTAATAAGTATTACAAACGCAAAACAACTTCGGAATAGTGTTATACCGAAATTGGTTGCACACATTCTTACTGACTTGATATACATATATGTTAATCAATAATGTTTAGGTAAACGGGTCAAATGAATATTCTTACTGACTTGATATACATATATGTTATATGCTATTTTTTAACTGTTTTACAGTTGTGTACATCATCGGTCTACCTTTTAACATAGATGTTTACACACTTACTTGCAAACAATCTAACAATATAAAAACATCTTACATAACTATAATAAAAGTCATAGTAAGTAAGTACCATCACATATGTAACATCATCTAAACATGATCTTCATATAAAAACAAAGACAATACTACATCAAAAACTTAAAAAAATACAAATTATTCATGGACCCAACAACTACTAATCCATTACAAAAACAAGTTAGCGATCAACCAAACTCAGCATCTATATCCAATACCTTTGTTACTTCTACAACATTTTTCTTATGTATCTTAACATTATACGTTCGAAATTTATAAGCGTGTTTCAACCTTAGATTATTTAGCCACACCTCTTGCTTCGTCCCTTCCTCAACCAGCCCACAACTCCATTTATAACCTTACTCTCCATTTAAGCTTCCATGTGCCTCATAAGAAAGACACCACAATCCACATCGTTTTTTATGGTTGCCCAATCCAACTTTTTCTTCACTAGGTTTGAAGCTCTAATTAATAACATTAACTGCTTTACGAACGCATAACCAAGTTACATTACTAAAATAACATGGTATACATACCTGTAAATTGTGTACTACTACTCGTTTTACATAATACAAAACTATATTTTGTTAATTACATTGATTTACATATATGTACACAACATTATATTCAAAAGAAGGAATTCATACTAAAAATTTTAGCACCCTCATATTGAATTTATATTGATATTTTAGTGAATTAACCAAACGCAAAACCATTGAAATATTTATGCGTACGTACATCCATTTTGAAATTTACACATACGTATTTATATTTGATTGTTAACATTACAAACACTTAATGCAAATATATTATGTGTTTCTTAACAAGATGTTAACCAAAATTTCTTGAATCTGCATTGTTAATTTCAACAACTAAATCAAACAAAACTATTAATCATATATGTGTTACATACCAATTGAAATCGCATAATTATCCATTGCATTTACATCTTCCATATTAGATCTCCCAGTATTCTTCATAACAGCCTTTAAATTTGTTTCTCTAATGTAAGGGGTTTCGACTAACTGTGTTGGTATTGCTTAAACCCTTATTAATTATTATTTTTAAACAACCCATAAATCACAAATTACAATTTTGATTTTTTGAATGGAAATCAAGGTTCCGATTAATTTTTTAACAGATTTACTTACCTAATTTTAATTTATGAATGTAAATCAGTTTATGATTTTGAGTTTTGAATGAAAAATCAAATAAATAATAACGTATCCTAAAGATTCAGGGATTTGAAGTGTTTACTCAAATTTAAAGATGCATTTAATGTTAATTTTACTAAATTACCCATGAATTTATATATTATACCCTAACAAATTATATTGAATTTACATATTACACCCTTTTAATCTTAACCATTAAACTCATAATCAATGGTCTAAAATTGTTCTTTTTGTTCTGTGAATAAATCTTGTTCTGAAAGGATCCTAACCCTATATATATATATATATATATATATATATATATATATATATATATATATATATATATATATATATATATATATATATATATATATATATATATATATATATATAGGGGAGGGTTCATTTGAGAAGAGCAAATATTGCGAGAAGAAAAAGAAATTGCTAAATTCTTCATTTTTTCAACCAAAAACGTTTTTAACTTACAAAACAATGATAGAAATGCAACATTTATTCATTAACTTTGATATTCAATAAATAAAATTTAATAAATTTCGTTTATTTGTTAAACCTACACATGTGGAAGTCATGTGTATGTTAAGTTACTTACACATAACCTACACGTGTGTAGGTAAATTTAAAACGCTAAATATACATACGTAAAAAATATTTTAATGATTTTTTTAGTTTATACCTTACACATTTGTATGTAAGGAGTAAATTTATTTAAAAAAATTAAACAAATGAAAAGTTTTTTTAGTGATTTAGGTTTCTTCTTTTTCTTCTCGCAATATATGAGTCTTCTCAAATGAACCTCCACCTATATATATATATATATATATATATATATATATATATATATATATATATATTACTTAAAACGCTGTCGTTTATCAAAAAATTGGTTCTTGAAACCCTAAATCCCCAAATTGGATTTTGAAACCCTAAATTGGATTTGAAACCCTAAATTCCCAATTTGTACTTTAAAACCATAATTCCCAATTTGTACTTTAAAACCCTAATTCCTAAATTATATTTCAAAACCCTAAATCCCAAATCCGAAACCCTAGATCTCGGGCTTTTGATTCTTGTTACTATTGTTTCGTTTCTAAGTTAGGGTTTTTCCCAATAAATTAGGTGGTACTAATGTTTGGGGCAACCCTCGGTGCTTTTTAGCTGCGTTTCTAACGGTTCGATTGTAATTACTTTTCTAGGTGAGTAAACTCACTCCCCTTTTTACTGTTTACGTTTTTGGGGCTGAAATACGTGTTTCTATAATACAACGGTTTCTTTTGATGTTTCTATTTTCGAAAATGAGATCATTAGATGTGTTAATCGTGTTTGGCCGCATGTAGCAAAATTGTGTGATAGTCAATATTAGTTATATTATCTTGTAATTTCCACCGGACGATGTTAGTGCTAATGGCTTGACAAGCCCACCTACACTAATGGCCTGATAGGTGATTTTAACCCGGCGATTCTTTGGTTGATTCTATGTTACTAGTTACTACATGTGATGCTTGATGCTACGATGCTATGTCCCTTAGATGCTTAAACATTTTTGATAACTTGCATATCGAGACGGTTAAATGACGGTTAAACGATGGTTATCAATAAATGTAACATGAGTTGGTTCCTCATGACTTGTTGCTAAAGGTAACCCTGCGGGGTCTATGATACTTGTTTCTATGTGTTTCTATGGTCAAGGTTGAGATATATATGATGAAATTGCTATGCACATGAGATTGCGAAACACAATCTATAATGATCTCGGATTTTATACTAAGTACTATTAATTGTGTTTTACTCACTAGCTAATTCTTTAGCTAACTTATTTTACACGTTTTTCAGGTGAAGTTTGATACAGTTTTGGTTCAAGACACGTAGGATGTTTCGGACCTAGAATAAAAATACAATAAACAATATTTAATTGTCGGTTTCTGTTACGGTTTTTATGACTATTGAATGTTTCTTTATGTCACGACATTATTGCTTAATTAATACTAAAATATGCATTTAGTGTGCCATGTGCTTTGTACTTTGATATCCGATCCACTTGACGCGCCCGGTGTTTTCCGCCGCCGGGCGGGGTGTCACAGTCACTATCAGAATAACTATATAATTCAAAATACCCTTCATAAGGATACCATAACCCGAGATTCGGTTTCCCTTTAAGGTATCTGAAAATACGTTTGACAGCAATCAGGTGCGACTCTTTAGGATCGGACTGATATCTGGCACATACACATACAACATACATAATGTCTGGTCTTGATGCAGTAAGATACATCAGTGAACCAATTATTGATCTGTAAAGTGTTTGATCAACAGATTTGCCTTTTGGATCAGGCTGGATCTTGCAGTTGGCATCAGATGGAGTTCTTATAGTCTGACAATCTTGCATCTTGAACTTTTTCAGCAACTTTTCAACAAACTTTAATTGGTTGATAAAAATTCCGTCTGCTGACTGTTTTACTTGCAATCCGAGAAAGAAATTAATCTCCCCCATAGAACTCATCTAAAATCTAGATTTCATAATCTCTTCAAACTCTTTGCACATGGATGGGCTTGTTGATCCAAAGATGATATCATCCACATACACTTGAACACATAGAAGATCTTCATTTTCCCGCTTCATGAATAAAGTAGGATCAATTTGACCTCTTGAAAAACCATGTTCTAGCAAATGTTTAGATAACATCTCGTACCAAATTCTAGGAGCTTGATGTAGGCCATATAAAGTTTTGCTCAATTTGTATACATGATGTGGATACTCAAGATCCTCAAAACCGGGAGGTTGTATGACGTACACATCATCGGTAATTGGTCCATACAGAAATGCACCTTTAACATCCATTTGAAACACTTTGAACTTCATGAAAGAGGCATATGCTAGAAAAACGCGAATAGCTTCAAGTCGAGCGACCGGAGCAAACACTTCTTCATAGTCGATACCTTCTTCTTGAGTGTAACCTTGTGCAATAACTCTGGCTTTATTTCTGACCACAATGCCACGTTCATCTGGCTTGTTTTTCTACAACCATCTTGTACCAATTGCATTTTCTCCTTCATATCATCTCATTTCTTTATCAATCTTTTAAAACCATCCATTTAACACATATGTAATTTTGTTTATAAAAATAAAAAACACACACACATATATATACATACATACTTACGGACATACACACATGCACACACACACCCATTTTGAAAACATTCATCTTTTGGTTTAAGGTTTGGTGAACAACACTTCAAGAACACATTCAAACCATAAAAATCAAAATGAAAAGTATTCATACCCTTGATGAACACTAGAATAAGATGAAAATAATGGATTTGGCCTTGGAACACTCCTTGGTTGCACCTACTTGCTTCAAGAACCTCCAAAAACACAAGGTTTTGCAAGGAAGTGAAAGAGATGATTATGGAGAGTGTTGTGGGAGTTGTGGCAAAAATTATGAGTAGGGTGGTGTGGTGGTTCGGTTTTTGGAGAGAGAGGAGGAAGGAAGAAGAGTGTTGTGTTGGTTAAAGTTAGAGTGTGGTGTTGAAAAAGGTTTGGCAAGACCAAGAAAAATCTTTCCCACTCTTCCAAGTTACACAAGGATCAAGACTAGTCTAGAGACCTAGGGGGGAGGGGGTGGCCGGATTTTTAAATAAAAAAAATAAATTATATTTTTTTTTATAAAAACCATTTACATAAACATTACACACTTAAATCCCAAGTAGATTTCAACTCTTGTTAAACATTAACCCCATATATGCCATAATACTTAAAATATTTATTTTTCACACTTAAAATAGTAAAAATATATTAATAAATATTTTACTGCGCTTCGGGTAGTGTACTGGTAGTGAAACCGGGCAAAAACTGAAACACACGCGATAACCGGAAAAACATCGTATAAAATCAAACACTTTTATTTTTAATTACTTTTTCACTTATACACACCCAAAATATATTATTTGATGCTATCTTGAGTATTATATCAATCATTGGACATTTAAAATTTATCAGGCAATCACCAACGTTCATTACCGAGTATTTAACCGCTACGCGATTAAGCAATTTCAAAAGTCACGAAATGCAAAATAATGCACAAAGATGGGCTTATCTAACTTTAATAACACCTTAATTATTATAATTAAGTCAAATGACGCATTTAAAAAATTATGCACGTTTTAAGCTAGTACGAATATTGACCCGAAATTTGCCGGGTGTCACATTTCGCTACAACGAGCTCTTTTATTCAAGTTGCTACTTTGAGCACTTTCAGTCTATAACCTGTGGACATTGTATGCGGAGCGCCATGATCGAGGTCGTTTGATTGATAAAAAATAAAGTAAATAGAGTTCATATTCACCCTTAATAGTAAGGATAAGTAGGGTGTCGAATCCACGAGGAATTTTTGGTCAGTGTTTAACTTACATATATTGATAATTGAATTTAAAGAAAACAGATAGACAATTGCATTTATGAACTTTGGCTTGATATGATTATGAAAGAAATAACTTGTAAAGATGAATTAACTATTAATTAAAAAGGTAAAGACAATGTTAAGTTCAATTGTTTAAGTTTTGATCATGAAAATACGACTTCTATGTAATGATAAATCAATTGCCAAACAATTACCAATTACTAATCTTTATGAGTAGACAATGAAAATGTTGAAAACCAAAAACCAATCAATTAGTTTATTAACAATCCAACAATATCTAAATCACAGAGTTCAACTTAGAACATCAAATAGAAAACAACCCTAACAAATGAACCAAACATGTATCTTATAAGAATTCCTCACCAGGAAACAACTACAGAGGAAGTAGTCACTCATGGTTGCAAGAAGATCTTCAGATTTGATGTAGTATTGCATGATTGATGATGGAATGATGATTGAAAGGCTTGGAATGGTGAAAAGATGATCCCAATTCGTCCTTGGTGGCTAGGAATGAATTTAGGGTTTGAAAATAAACTTAAAAGCTTTAAATACCCTTCAAAAATCCAAAACAAAAATAGAACACGACAATAGGACGTAACCTACATCCAAAAGGACGTAAGCTTATGACCTCCTGGTGACAAACGATCTATCCTTCTGCCTTACGTCCTCTAAACGTGCCAAAAATTCCAAAACTCCAAAACGACGTAACTTACGTCCTTCTGGACGTAAGCTTAAAACCCCCTTTAACTTAAAAATTCTTTTTCTTCTTGTGTAGCTTCTCGAGAGCTTTCCGTTGACAAGTAATAGGTCCCGTAACTCCATTCCTATCTCAAGTTATGATCACTTTACGAGCACACTGCCGCGTAACATCTTCACAGTCTTCTAAGCTTCTGAATAACATAGTTTAATGTCATGGACTTATCTTCTCCATGTCGCGTACGGCACTTAGATCCGTTCTAAGTCAGCCTTTTACTCTCGATGAGATGTTTTACACAGCGGAAGTCTTGTAAAGGGAACGTTGGATTTGTCGGACACAAGTAGAGTGCTTGTATTGTTTTTTTTACAATACAAGAAAGATGCTTGTATTACACAAGTGTAAAGCTTACAAGTATGTAAATAATGTGAAATATGCAAGGTGATCTACAAATGAACCATGATCACATATTTATACTACTTGCTACTTGATCTAGAATGTCCTAAATCTAGATACATCTATACAAATATCTAAACATAATAATCCATAGAAATCTAGAGATTTCTATGTAAGATATCCAAGATATTTATAAGGAAATATCTAGGTGTTAAGGAGTCCTTCGAGGCAAATTTTAAGGTACATTTCCAGCCCCTTCTAGAGCCTTCTAAGACCTCTCAAGGCTGGTCTAGATGACCTTTTGTGGCAGCCACAAGGCTGGACGTTTTTGGACATGTTCCGGGTCGTTCTTGAGTGTTCCGGGGCTGCACAAAGTATGCAGAATGGTGCAGCGTTTTCCGGAGTCTTCCAGCAACTTCTACGCCTTTTGTAGGCTGATTTGAGGTCCCTCCAATGTGCCGGGTTGGTCCGGTAAGTTATAGGCTGATCCGGGTACTTTTGGGTAGCCCTTGATGCTTCCAAATGTTGTCGGAACCTTCCGGATTGCAAGAACTTTGATTTGAAATTAGGCGGGTCGTGACATTCTCCCCCAACTAATGCCACGACATCCTCATCGTGTTTGCATAATGCCCCACGAGAACCCCTCATGAGTTTGATTATAGAGACAGACTTGCCTCGTCGCCTTGTGTCTGGCTCCAAGGTAGCTGTGTGCACTTGGTCACCTTTGATGATGTACATTGTATTATGAAATGTTACTGGGCAGGCTTTGGCTTTTCGAAAGAAGTTCATACCTAGTATTATATTGTAGTCGTCTAGAGGAACGACTGAGAAATGTAACTTGCATGTCCAAGTGCCAATCTTGACTTTGACGCCCCATGTAGCCTCTTCAATTGGTTCTGGTTTCCATGCAGTAGCCTTGATTGACCCTTCTTGCGTGGTGATCCGTAAGCCAAGCCTCCTTGCTTCATCTAGTGTGATGAATTTGTGAGTTGCACTTGTATCGACCAGCGCTTTGACAGTTTGTCCCTTGATCTCCAAGTTCACAAGTTGTAGTCCTTGTGAGCCGGTCTTTGAGTTGCTAGTGACCAAACCTGGGTTTTGTTGTTTTGCCATCACCAAAGGTTTGCCTTCAACTGCGGTTAATGTGTTTAACTGTGGAAGTTGCATTGCACCTAAGCGAGCCTTCTCCTAGTCGCTAGGTTCATCTTCAGCATGAATCAAGGCCGTTAACCTGGCCTTCTTAGGGCAATCACGAGTGTTGTGTGGCCCATCGTAGGGGAAACATCCTCTGTTGTTGTAGTTATTACCTTATCTTGTCGGTTTCCGGGTATTGTCTTTCCTGAATTGATTTTGATTTTGGTTATTGTTGATGGTCTCGCTCCCCCACCTTTTTCGTCATTAGCCTCCAGGATAGCAGATTTTTGTGATCGCCTTTCACTATGGTCGATCAACCCTTCTGCAACAGCGATGGCGGTCGAGTAATCTTGGACACTCCGACGTTCCAATTCGGTTTTGGCCCAAGTTTGCAAGCCATCGATGAAATCGAGAGAGAGTCTTTGAGCGACAGATCCGGAATTTCGAGCACAAGGGTAGTAAAATCTTTGATGATGCCCTTATGTTTTAGATTACGAAGCCTAATCTTTGCTTCGTGTTCAGCATTTTCCGGATAAAATTGTTTCTTGATTTTCTTTATGAAATCTATCCAAGTCTTTATAGTGCACGTACCTTGGTCCATTTCCTTGTGTTTGCGTCGCCACCATAAAGCTGCGGTGTTGTTAGTCCCAAAAACACTAGTGAATCAGAAATTTGTTGAAGATTTGGATCAAAAGGATAAAATAGGATGAACGAGATGAACAATGATAAGAACAATCAATAAAACTCAGATTTGATCCATTTGATTTGCATAAAATGTTGTTTACATGGAAGACCCCAAATCTCTAGCTCATTCAAGCCTCCCAAAACCCTATTTGCACTTACTATTTATAGTGAGTGCATAACATGCTAATTACACTAATAGTCCCTACACTTAGACTAATTAGAAAATAACAAGTTAAAAGGCTAAAACATGTCTAAAGCTAGATTAAATATATTTTGTTGACACAAAATATATTTATTACATTAACGATCCTAGACATAAAACAACTTCAACGTCTTGACTCGGTTCTTCGTCTCTAACGCGCCATTTGACTTTTTACGTGGCCTTTGACCGGACGTTGACTTTTGTTGACTTTGACTGTGTTGATAATATTAGACTACAATTCAGGTCCAACAATACTCCCCCATAGTCTATTATTATCAACGTCTTGCATCGTGTTCAGCACCGATAAGTCAATACTGTTGGATGTTCAATTTGGTAAGCTTCAGTCTTAATTTTTGATCCAACAAAACTCCCCCAAGCCTGATGCTAGCCAAATTTTGTTGCTGAAGATCCTTATTCTCACAAACTCCCCCATTTTGTATGCTCATTTCGTAAAATCTGGAACGGCTTTCAAACTATCTTTTCTTGAGTGCTTCAGAAGATGTAGGAGGAGGATTCCTAGCTCGGTATCTTCTGAAAAACTTTGAGGAACAGGTTCTCTGGTCAGGTGCTTTGCTCAACTGATGATCGGCCATCACTTGCAGCAAATATATGTAACACAATCACAAACAAAAATCTCGAGATTTCTCATTAGATCATTTCATTAAACAAAATAAACCCGTGTTTATTTGTGTATGAAAACAAACGAACCCGTGTCCGTTTGTGTGTGCAATTTCCCGTGAAATGCATGTGAAAATGATAAAATTTCAATAGCATAATATGGAAGACTTGAGAATAATTTGAAATGAAAATCTTTTTGGATTTTTTTTTTAATTATAATTAAAAATTCGAAAATGAGAGGACGAGTCCGACAAGATCACAAATATTTTAGACAAAGAGAACACATCCCATAAGGTACACACGACCAACAAGACTCAAGAACCCAAACATAAAATAAAATAAAATAAAAACTTCATGAAAGGATATCAGATAATGCGTTTCGAGCGACCATCCGGAGAAACAAAGACTTGGCTAGATTGTCAATATGTTTGTCCATTTAAACCCATGCCTTGTTCCTTTCAACAGACAATCTGTGATGGTCTTATCATGTTTTAGGTTCGATTTGAAGAAACTCGGGCAACTCGGTCCCCACAGACATCTTGGTAAAGAAACTTGTCCTATCGTTAGGGTTTATTGAGCAATATGATTGACTTTGCTTGAATTTCATGAATCAAATTTTGAATATTGATCAATTTATGAGCCTCTTTTGACATTCTGCATTTTGCATGTTTGGGAGTGGAGCTTGTCAACAATGATTCTTTTGAACACATTGCGACTTATTATTTGGGAAACTCAAATGATTAGAGCTCCAGGTCTATACCGACGTATAACAGAGGAGATAAACATTTGAGCATGCTCGGTGAATCTTCAGGTCAATACTTCCGTATAGCAGAGAAGATCCACCAACTCCAGGTCAATACTTTCGTATAGCAGAGGAGTTAAGCACTTTGACTCAATACATTCTGAGGAGTTAACGAGTAACTCACTCAGAGGTTTTTCTGAAGAGCAACACTAGCAGCTTTTTATTTGTTTTGCTAACTAGAAACTCGATTCAGGGGTAGGGTGAGGGTGATTTGGGATTTTTTAGGGAAATCAAAGCAAAGATTTGACGCTCTCAACCCATTTTTGACAGAACCCGTATCTTTGTGCAGGCCAAATGTCTGTGAAGGTACTCCTCATCACCGAGCTCTTATTGAATTTAGTTTGATCACAGAATTGCTGTCTAATAGTATTCGGGCTGAGCCTATTGACACATCATTGCACAAATCAATATCCTCCTTTAGGTGTTTTCCACACAAACCTGAAACCTTCAAAAGACACAAAATATTTACACAGATAGAAAATTTTGAATAATGATTTTCAGTTCATTCTCATTTTGAGATTTTACTCCCCCAAAATTTCTCTTTCAGCACAAAATGGAAATTTTCAAAAGACTCAAGAGCGACCTCAAAGGGATGAGAAAACTTTGATCAAAAATACAAGTAAAAATGTTAGACTCCCCCCCTTTTTTTTAATCATTTTTTTTAACTATTTACAATATATAAAACAGAAATTAGCAAGGAAACGCCTTCCATATTATCCTATCAAAAGATTATAAATGAGATATCAAGAAAAATGCAGTGGCTGTAAAATTAGATATGTGAAAATCAAAGAAGGATCCAGAATGTGGATAAGATACCAAAACCATGACCTGTTTGTTCCGCCTCAAATTTAAATAAGGAACATTTTCTGTCAGTAAACCGGATTACTAACAGTCCTCCTGAAATGTTCCTGCACTCATCAACAGATTAGTTAGAAAGGGGAACCCAGGCCATCGTAGTCCTGGGCGTTCATTTTTCATCAGTGTAAGACACCTGTCTATGCACACAACCTGTTCTTGTATCACTTATCTTTTCCTCTTTCTTTTTAATTTGCCAAATTTGTTTAGGTTCAAACATTTTCGATTTGAAAAAGTTAAATTTGGAAATCATTTTCTGTTTAAGTCCCGAGGAGAAAGAATTTTGTTTTGGTGATGTTGTCACATTCATCTTTGAATCATGTGAAACCGGCTTCACATGAGACGGTAGGGATGGAATGTTCGTCATCCGACCTTTCAAAGATGTATGATTCTTACCTTGAAATTCAAATAAACAAGCTTTTTTACCTTTACCAAGTGGATGATTCTTTCTAGACTCTGATCCGGAGAAGCAAACCTGTTTGCCTTTACCGTCCGAAGCATGTCCTTTGGGGCATTTCTTGAGCACATGATCATCCTTTCCACACTTGAAGCAAGCCTTGAATGGCTTTTGATGCTTGACTGGCCCGTGTGGAGCAGCTGGGGGTGGGGCTTTCTTCGAGCTTGATGCAACTTCTTGAGAGGCTTGTGACTTCTTATGCTGAGTTGTGGGCGGTTGCCTGATTTTCGTTTTGCTTTGTTGGATGGGAGATGAGATCTTCACTTGCTTGTTCTCAAGTCTTTTACAGACTTGAGATATGATGGACAGAGGTGAATGCTTCTTCTTTTGAGCTTTTGATGGATGGCTTGCCTGTTTTGCAGCTGGGACTGAGATCCGGATTTGTCTTGATTCAGGTTTTGGAAGCATTTCAGATTTGACAGTTGCAGATGACATCTTGATCTTTGAAACTCCAAGACTCTCCTTTGTCTTTGATTCATCATCAGAACTTGTCCAGTCTTCAATGAGTACCTCCGCTTCCAACGGATCTTGATTGATAGGAATTGAGTGTGTTGATGTGATCAGAGCTTGATGATCAAGTGATTCCTGAATTAACTCTTCCTTCTCATTCCTGACAGGCTCAAACGTAGGAATTTCACCTGCTTTAAACTTATCAAAGAAATTAGAAGTAACAACCGTTACAGGATTAGAAACAACAGGAACTGAGCAATCATTAGCTTGACTGTCAGTACCCGTTTTACTATATCCCATACCAGTCGAAGAATCATAATCATCTCGCACCTCCTTCAAATTAACTCCCTTTAGACCTGCATGCAAACTGTTAAATTCATTCTGTATAATCTCTTGAATCAACTCATTTGATGGATGAGGAATTGGTGTTGGAGAATAACAGAAGGTACTAGGTGGGGGATACGCATATGCATCATTGTTATGACCCAAACCTGTCTTAACTCTGGCCCCCCGTTGTTTCTTACAGGGTTCCTCCCTTTTCATACCGGAAATTGTCCATTGTTCCAGTTTGTTTTTAACTTTTCTGGTCTCAAATTCAGCAAGAGTGACTTGCTCAGTTAAATAGTTTATCTCACAATTCTTTTCCAAAAGAGATCTTTTCAAATGTTCATTTTCTTTTAAAGCTTCTCTTAATTTGACAAAATATTTTGATTCATTCACTTTAAGCTCTTTGTTAGTTCTCTTTAATTCGTTTTCGTTTGACATTAACAATTTATTAGCTTTGTATATGCCAATTAAACGAATTTTGCATGCAGATGAACACATATCTTGAATAACTTCATAAGGAAGACCAATTACCAGTTTCTCAGCTGCAAGAGCACGGTCACACTGGCAATAAGGGGTGCTCCTTTTGAACTCATCCACAGCTTCAAGCTTGGCCTTCTTGATCATAGCTTCCATGTTCAGCTTTGATTCTTCAGCATTATCAGCATTCTTCACCTCATGATCAACAGTAGCAAAAACCCTCATTTCTTTCTTGTCATCAGCTTCACAAACCAACCCATCTCGATCTTCTTCATCCCTTACCACTTTCAACTCATCAACAACCTCATCAGAATTTTCACCATCGTCACCATAGAATTCTTTGAAAGGATCGAAGCAATCAATATAGTTATTATCATGAGCAGACTCCTCAACAGTTTCAGCAATTAAAGCATGATTGATTTCTTCCTTTGCTTTCAGCATCTCTTCATCCTCTGCTTCCTTCTTTCCTTCATCATTTTTCTCATCTTTATCATCAAAAGATTTTAATATGTCCATCACCTCCACCAGTTTGTAATCAGTAAATCCTCTTTCTCTTATAATCGATTTTCCATGTGAACTCCACTCTGGTGGGAGAGAATCAAGCAATCTCTTAACCCGTTCATGATTTCCAAGTTCTGGATCATGCTTCTTCAGGTTATTTGCCACCATCACAAATCGATCGAGAAACTCAGGCATCCTTTCATTCTTTAAAACTGCAAAATTATCAAACCGGCTTTGTGCCATTGTGAGATCATCAGATTCGAAGGATTTAAAAAGTTCTGCATAAGCCATTTTTTTTTAGTCGAAAACCCGTTTAAAATTTGGCCTAAAAATGAGTTTTAGAAAGTCCCGGCCAATTAGACGAACCAACAAAAACACGGCCCAAAAGTTTTAAAACGTTATCTCCCGGCCAACTGACAAAAATATTTTCCACTCAACTGAATAAAAATTTTGGCCCAAGAATAATAACAGCAATAACCCGGCCAACGCCAAAAATATTTTCAACTCAACTTAACAAAAATTTTGGCCCATAGAATAACAATATTAATACCCGGCCAAAAGACGAACCAATTAAAAATATGGCCCAAAAATTTTAAAACTCGAACTCCCGGCCACAAGACGTCACTTTTTCAAATATTTAATGACGACTTAAACAAAAACGCCCATAAAATTTTTAAATTTAACACCCGGCGACAAATAAAACGAACCAAACACTAACACGGCCCAAAACCACCAAACCCAACCCTAATTTTCGGCCCACCCAACAAATAAAACCCAACCCAATTAAACAACCCAAACCCTAACCCTAACACTTTAAACAAAGTCAGCCCCCGTTGAAAAACTACAACAACAACATCCCAACATCACAACTCAAATTTCAACACAAGATCCGGCTCTCTCTACTATTCTCTCTCTCTCTAAGCATACATACACACATCACAAACTTTTTCTCACGTTTTGCTCGGTAGACAACAACAAAAATCTGCTGCTTCTGTTTGTTCTTGTTTATTATTTATCTCACTATTAAGAACACACAAACCTTTGCAGCTTAACAGTATCAACACACACATAAACAGTCAACAAGAGCTCGATCTCTCTCCCTGGTTCGAACTCTCTCTAAACTCTCACTCTCTCTGTGTAACAGTCGCACAACAGAAACTACACATACAAACATAGATCTGCTACTGCTTCTTGTTTGAACTGCTGCAGACAACAACAACAACCGTACACAAACAAGATCTTCATAACATGCTGCTGCTACTCACTCTTTCACTCGATCTGCTGTTGCCTTGTTCTTTCTGCTGTAACAACCCACATACACGTACCAGATCTGCTGCTGCTCAGCTTGGTTTTTCTTCCTGGTTCGAAACAACAACAGCCACAAACAAGAACACACACACACACAAGAAATGAACACACACAATCTGCTGCTTCTTCTTCTTCGGTCAAGAACAAACGACAACAAATACGAACAACACACACACGCAACTCGAACAGCAACACAATGTTCTCTTTTTCTTTTACCAAACAGCCACAAAACCAAAATAGATCTCTTGCTTCTTCTTGTTTTATAAAACAACTAGTTTCAAAAAAAAAACAACTCGTTTTTTTTTTTTTTTTTATAAATGAAAGAAAACAGGATGAGGATATGTGGTAGTGAATGGGTTTGGGTTATGTTTTGTTTGGGTTAAAGTGGTGTAGTTAATATGTTATGTGTTTGGTTTGAAAACGGGTATGGTTATGGTTATGGGTAGTTTGGGTTAAAGATTTTAAAATGGCAAAAAAAAAAAAAGAAAATGGTTTTAATTTTTGGTTTGGGTTTTGGTGTATGGATCTGGTTTGGGTTATGTTGATGTGGGTAAGGTTAAATGGTTTATGGTTTAATGGGTTTGTTTTGGTTGTAGATCTTGTGTAGTGTTTGTGGATTTTGAATGTTGGTGCAAGAAATAAGTCAACAGAAGGTAGATTCGCTCAGATCTGTATGGTTTCGTAAGGTGAGAAATGGTAGGTTCGCCCAAGAAATGGTAGGTTCGCCCAAGAATTGGTAGGTTCGCCCAGATCTGATGTGCAAGAACGTATAGGTTCGCCGGCTTACAAAGTGTCGGGCGAACTTATAGGTTCGCTAAGAACAACGGGCGAATCTATGCAAATGCTTGGTATAGATTCGCTCAGAATTTTGAACTTTCGTTCAGATATTAACTAGATTCGCTGGTCTTGCAGATTTGAAGATATAAAGAACACCAAGAACACACACACACTGTGTGTAAGAGAAAATCTCAGATCTGAGATTTTTCTTTTGATTTCTTGTAAAATTTGATGTGGAGATAACGTTTTTGATGGTAACAAGAGTAGATCTACAACAGATTGTTGTAGATCTGAAGATTTAGTTGAAGATTTAAATTTCAGATCTGGTTTCTCTCTCTAGAAACCACCAGATCTACTTTCTCTCTCTACAATTTTCTTCACAAATCTTCAAAATCAGTAACTAATCTTCATAAACATGATTCAATTGGATCTTTGTTTGGCTCTGATACCAATTGTTAGTCCCAAAAACACTAGTGAATCAGAAATTTGTTGAAGATTTGGATCAAAAGGATAAAATATGATGAACGAGATGAACAATGATAAGAACAATTAATAAAACTCAGATTTGATCCATTTGATTTGCATAAAATGTTGTTTACATGGAAGACCCCAAATCTCTAGCTCATTCAAGCCTCCCAAAACCCTATTTGCACTTACTATTTATAGTGAGTGCATAACATGCTAATTACACTAATAGTCCCTACACTTAGACTAATTAGAAAATAACAAGTTAAAAGGCTAAAACATGTCTAAAGCTAGATTAAATATATTTTGTTGACACAAAATATATTTATTACATTAACGATCCTAGACATAAAACAACTTCAACGTCTTGACTCGGTTCTTCGTCTCTAACGCGCCATTTGACTTTTTACGTGGCCTTTGACCGGACGTTGACTTTTGTTGACTTTGACTGTGTTGATAATATTAGACTACAATTCAGGTCCAACAGGTGTCTTTTAGATATAAGTCACCGTTTTGATCTTATTGGCGTTGTCAACTATGTCAACCGCCTCGAAGTATTGTTCCATCTCCCAAAGAAAGTCATCTACAGCCCTCGCCTCTCGCTTGCCCATAAACGAAGATGGCTTGGGAATGTCGACCTTCGAACGGGTATGGATGATGTTATCGCCCCCGGATGCCAAGGCACGCTTGCAAATGTTTAACTCAATTTTCAAGTCCTTGATCTCTCTCTCGTATTTGTCTTTCATGTGACCTAGCTCTTTCATGAAAGCCTCTTCAACCTCCATCTTCATGACAGAGAGAGCGAGTTTAAAGTCTTTCCTCATGTCGAGGAAGTCATTGCCTAACGCATCCACTTGTTGTAGTGAACCGTAGGTGTGAGTTTTGAAGATGTCGAACTCAGCCCTGAATTCTTCCATACCGTTGTTGAATTCAGCCATCGACATTTCAATATCTTCAATTCGTTTGTCCAAGCTAGACATCAGGTCTTTGGACATACCTCGTGTCTTCTTGTCGACTTCGCTAGTGTCATCCCGACCATGGTTCCCGTTGCCACTGACGCTGGTGCCCCCAAGTTTCCCTGTCTCTGATGCCATCCCAATGAATCGTTGCTCTGATACCACTTGTCACGAACTTATCTTCTCCAAGTCGCGTGCGGCACATAGATCCGTTCTAAGTCAGCCTTTTACTCTCGATGAGATGTTTTACACAGCGAAAGTCTTGTAAAGGGAACGTTGTATTTGTAGGACACAAGTAGAGTGCTTGTATTGCTTGTTTACAACACAAGAAAGATGCTTGTATTACACAAGTGTAAAGCTTAAAAGTATGTAAGTAATGTGAAGTATGCTAGGTGATCTACAAGTGAACTATGATCACCTATTTATACTACTTGCTACTTGATCTAGAATGTCCTAAACCTAGATACATCTATACAAATATCTAAACATAATAATCCATAGAAATCTAGAGATTTTTATGTAAGATATCCAAGATATTTCTAAGGAAATTTCTAGTTGTTCAAGAGTCCTCCAAGGCAGATTTTATGGTGCATTTCCGGCCCTTTCTAGAGCCTTCTAATACCTCTCAAGGCTGGTCTAGATGACCTTTTGTGGCAGCGACAAGGCTGGACGTTTTTGAACATGTTCCGGGTCGTTCTAGAGTGTTCCGGGGCTGCACAAAGTATGCAGAAAGGTGCAGCATTTTCTGGAGTCTTCCAGCAGCTTCTACGCCTTTTGTAGGCTGATTTGAGGTCCCTCCAATGTGCCGGGTTGGTACGGTAAGTTATAGGCTGATCCGGGTACTTCCGGGTAGCCCTTGATGCTTCCAAATGTTGCCGGAACCTTCCGGATTGTGAGAACTTTGATTTGAAATTAGGCGGGTCGTGACATTGCGCTCCAATGACCTACTAACCAAATATAGATACAAAGTAATCATGTTCGATATGATAGTTAAGCTAAAACCATGTGTTTGGATACTTAAACGTGTAGAAAATACGAACACATAACACCCCACACTAGTCATTTGCTTGTCCCCAAGCAAACCCGCTCGTAACACTATGACTTTCGTTAACAAAAACGATCATGCTTCATCTTTACTAATATTAGCCAAGGTCCAAAATCATACCTAACTTAATCAAACCATTAAACACATTATACTTTGCAAGCAAAGTTAAAATGTTTGAATTAAAGTGTATTTACTCGGGCCTAATACGCTTTCAAGTATTCCCAATGCATGCATATAAACCTCTCACAAATGACACTCCTCTCGGTTTAATTTCTGGACTAGTGAAACATGCACTAGTATATTTCTGTAATACTCTCAAACCAAGAAAAGAAACAAAATTACCATAAGCTTACCTAACAATCATACCTCCACCACTTAACATAAATCATGCGCAAATCATAAGGACTTTTTAGGGTTGTAGCATTAGATTAGGGTTAGGGTGCGGATATGGAATTTGAAAGTGACTAAAGGGTAGTGAAATCCAATTAAATATGGTAACTACTGAAATGCAAATAAGTAGACTTCTTACAAATTCGGGTAAAAGTGACCCATAATTACGTAATTATTCTGCTCAAACAAAACATAACTATTCACACACATGGGCAATTCTCGACCCAATAGTAACATTTTTTTTCTTTCTTTTTCTTTTTTCTTTTTTTTTTCTTGTTTTTTTTTTACTTTTTTTTAAACGGAAATAATTCAACCATACTTAGCAATATCTAACGGATCTCACTACACGGGTAAACACGAGACTGGTTTTAAAACGGCTAACAGGTTTTAACATATGTGGGTTAACAAACGAAAGGCTGGGGTTCTGTAGGGCTACTAAAGAAAAATGTAGAGGTAGGGAACAAAAATAGAAAACAGCTAAACAAAAAAAAAGGGTGAACCCTTGATAGTCATGTATAGGTTGGACTCACCGACATGTCGGTGTTACATTGTTATGTTATGTATTTTGTTGTTTTTGTTCTAGCGAACCTACGGGCGAATCTATAGATTCGCCCGGAAGTCTAGATTAGTTTAGTCACATAGATTAGTTTTGTCGTCGGGCGAATCTGCATGCCCGGCGAAGCTAATAGTTTTGCTTGATAGATTCGCTGTCAGCGAATCTATCAGCGAATCTAAAGCTACACTATATATTGTAATGTTTTCTCATTGCAATAAAACTTTTGCATAATTCTATCAAACCCTAAATTGTGTGTGTGACGGCTGGAGGTGCTAGGAGCATATTTTCACTATCATTGTAGCTTGATTACCTCTGATTATCTTGTTTTGATCTTGTTACTATTATTGGGTTATTTTGGACTATTCAATTGGTTGAATCTAAGTGTGTTTGTTGTCTTACTAATCATTATAGCACTGAAATCTCGATCAAGATGGACCAACAATATGGTATCAGAGCCTTAGTGCTCTTGATTGTTTGATCTTTGAGATTTTTGTGAAGTTTTGGGGTTTTTGTGTCAAAACACTGTTTGATTAATTTCGGGACTGATTGTTGTGTTTCTGTGTTGGATTTTGCTTGGGGTTTGTCATACTTGGTAATAGGAAGCTATAGAAACAAACGGATCTTAAATTGGTTGTGTTTTGATGCTGTTCTGGTTGATTTTGGACTGAAACTGTTTTCCCCGTAAGTCAGCGAATCTATATGTTCATCCAGCGAAACTAGATGTTCATCTAGCGAATCTATTCAATATTTGTGATTTGGAAATATCAATATTTTTGATAAGCGAACTTATTATTTTTGAACGAAAGTTCACCTGTTTGGTTCTGTGAGCAAGAGAACATGCGAGCGAACCTACGAGCGAACCTACGAGTGAACCTGCGAGAGAACCTGCGAGAGAATCTACCAGCGAACCTGCGAGAGAATGTACCAGAGAACCTATCAGCGAATCTAATTTCCAAAAAAAATAAATAAAATAAAAAAAAATCTGGAGAATCATCAAGTAATGGATGTAAAGAGAAGAGAATACAATCAATCCATGATGCTTTCTAATGTCTCTCCTCAGAATGCTGCACTGATTACATCCGTTGCAAACTCACCTGGTGCAGTCTCTGAAGGATCATCAAGTTATGGGTCTGTCAAATCTGGTGGTGGTTCCACAAGTGTAGGTGCTGGCTCAAATGCATTTGTCACCACTCAGATTCCATCTGACACTACGGCCTTATCTAGGATGCTTGTTCATAATCATGAAACTTTAATTGTTGAGGTTGTTGAAGAATCTGTTCTCAATGACAATTACATTGATTGTTTTGATCCTTTTAAAGAGTTTTATGGTGAAGAGGTTGAGAATGTTAAAGTGATTGATGAGGTTGAAGAGGGAATGAATACTGGAAAGGTTGCTGAGGTTAGTTTGATTGAAGAGGTTGCTGAGGATGGTTTGATGGAAGAGAGAAAGGATGCTGGTAAAGTTGCTGAGATGGTGATTGATATCGGAAAGGATCAGGAAGAAGCTGCTCATTCTGGATTTGTATGTGAAGCTGTTGTTGAAAAGGAAGAGAAGGTCACCGTCAACGTTGGTAATAGGGCAGAAAATACTGGTATCGATGCTGAAAATGTTACGGAATCAAAGCTTGACATAGAAGCCATGATTGAACGGGCCAGGCATGAAGCTGTGGATGAATACAAGAGGAAAACTCCTTACTGCCAGTGTGATCGTGCTCTCGCAGCTGAAAAACTGGTAGTGGGTCTTCTTTATGAATTTATTGAAGATATGTGTTCATCTGTATGCAAAATTCGTTTGATTGGCATATATAAAGCTAATAAATTTTTAATGTCAAATGAAAACCAATTGAAGAAAATTAACAAAGAGCTAAAAGAGAACGAATCAAAATTTTTTGTTAAATTGAGAGAGGCTTTAAAAGAAAACGAACATTTGAAAAGATCTCTTTTGGAAAAGAATTGTGAGATAAACTATTTAACTGAGCAAGTCACTCTTGTTGAATTTGAGACCAGAAAAGTTAAAAACAAACTGGAACAATGGACAATTTTCAGTATGAAAAGGGAGGAACTCTATAAGAAACAACGGGGGGCTAGAGTTAAGACAGGTTTGGGTTATAACAATGATGCATATGCGTATCCCCCACCTAGTACCTTCTGTTATTCTCCAACACCAATTCCTCATCCTTCGAATGAGCTGATACAAGAGATTATACAGAATGATACTAACAGCTCTATTGCGGGTTTAAGTGGAGTAAATCTTAAAGAGGTTAGAGAGGATTATGCTTATGGTGGAAGTACTGGCCTTGGTTGTTCTAGCAGTTCTGGTTGTTCTAGTTCTGATTCAAAGAAGTCTGTTGAAGACATTAGATTAATTAATTTTGTTCCTAGTAATGTGTTACATACAGACAATTTTATTTGTAATAGTAATTTAGGATGCTTTACTTCAAACTCTAATAACTTGAACGATGATCTCATTGGAAATATTTGTGGAAATGACAAAACAGAACTTTCAGGTCATGTCTCTGAAAGTCAAACCAAAACAAATTGTTTTCAAAAATTCTTTTCTCAATAAATTCCATCTTTCACACCTGTGAGGATTTCAAGACCTAAAGACAAAGAATCATCTTTTTCATCCATGAATCTTAAATCAAAATCTGATAAGGTAAAAGTCATAACAGGTAAGTAAAAAGAGCCTTATGACTCTTACAGTGATTGTAAATCTCAATTATCTGATTGTGATGAAGAGATAGAAATAGATAACATTCCTGTTTCTAAATTTTCCAAAGTTGGTTTAAAATCTCATTGCTTTAAATGTGGAAATCATGATCATACGGTCAAGCAATGCCCTGAGCAAGTTGAAAACAGTTCAAAACATAGATCTTTAGGAAGGAGATTGAATACTTTTGTAAATAATTTTTTCAGTAAATTTTCTACAGTTCAAAGACCTAAGTACACTAAGGCTTGGGTCCCAATTTCAAAAGTCTAACTTGTCTAACTTTGTAAATATGTAAATAACTTTTTCATTTTCTTCCTTGAGAATCCGTGAGTCACATATTTTCTTCGCTCCTTCTTTTATTCCTTTTATTTTATTTTATTTTATTTCATTTCTTTTCTTTATTCTGTATATATATATATTAAGAAAATCTATAAACAAAAATTTCTTATTAGATAGCTATAATATAAAAATTTTGGAGGAGATAATAAAGACTAACTACTTATAGTTTTTCAAATTTTGCTATTTCAGGATCCCCGTTTTGTTTGATGTTGTAGAGACGTTGAAGGAGGTCAGAAGTATTGTGTTTGAGATATGCTAGATAGGCTCAGCCCGAAAAACAAAGTAAACAGTGATTGTGCAGCCAAACATAACGTTCAAGAACTCGGAAATAAGGATTATCCCCTTGACATGATTAGATTGCACAAAGATACGGGTTCTGTAAAAAATGGGTTGAGAGCGTCAAATCTTTGCATTGATTTCCCTAAAAATCCCAAATCACCCTCACCCTAGCCCTGAATCGAGTGTCTAGTTAGCAAAAGCAATATAAAAAGCTGCTAGTGTTACTCTTCAGAAAAACCTCTGAGTGAGTTACTTGTTAACTCCTTAGAATGTATTGAGTCAAAGTGCTTAACTCCTCTGCTATACGGAAGTATTAACCTGGAGTTGGTGGATCTTCTCTGCTATACGGAAGTATTGACCTGAAGATTCGCCGAGCATGCTCAAATGATTATCTCCTCTGTTATACGTCGGTATAGACCAGGAGCTCTAATCAGTTGAGTTTCCCAAATAATAAGTCGCAATGTGTTCAAAAGAATCATTGTTGACAAGCTCCACTCCCTAAAATGCAAAATGCAGAATGTCAAAGTGGCTCATGAATTGATCAATATTCAAGATTTGATCCAAGAAACTCAAGCAAAGTCAATCGTATTACTCAAATAAACCCTGATAATAGAACTTGTTCTTTTTACCTGGATGTCTGTGGGGACCAAGTTGCCTGAGCTTCTTCAATCAAACCAAAACATGATAAATGAAGCTGCTGATCTCTTGTTGAAAGGTCTAAGGCATGGGTTTAAATGGACAAACATATCTGCAATCCCGACAATCTATGATTCTCCTGATTCTGCTCGGAAAAAAACATCAAGAAAATTATATATATCATTCTTTTGTTTAATTTTTAGCCTTCTTTCTTTTTATTTTCTATGTTCTTTTTTAATTTAAATCTTTATTTTTTGGAGCGCTGAATTCGTGGGGCGTTTTCATGGATTCGTAAAGGAAATCAAAATTACCAAAAACAAAAATTATTTTAATTTTTCTTTAATTTCTTCAATCTAGTGAACCAACAGCGAATCTACAGGTTCGCCCGGACCTGGTTTAAGTCTTTTAGACTTTCTTCTGACCTAATCTTCCGAGCAACCCTGAGATTTGCCTCGTTGTCTATCAGCGAACCATGGGCTTTATATATATGTTTTCTGTGAATCCATTTAACACATTCGCTTGCACTGTAACCGGTTTGTTTCAAACTGTTCAAGTTCGAATCTCGCTTAAGGCTTTTCATTACAAATTGAATCTTTTTAATTTCTCCAGGTATGTAAACGCAAGTGCATTTGAGGTTGCGATTAGAAGGGCTGTAGAAGATAACTTCACGGAATTTGGGTACCAAAAGCCGATAAGGAAGAGCTCAAAGAAAGATAAGCACTGGGTGTCGTGGAAGGGAAAGGTAGTGCTGAAGTTGGCTGCTCTAAAGATTATGAATAGAGTGAGAGTTCTAGATACTCAGCCACAAAGATTGCAAGAGTTTGTGAAGGGGTTTTACGATAACAACACTGGTGAAGCGATAATCAGGTTAAGGGTGAAGATCGTCCAGAAATCAGATTGTTTGACCCAATGGAGATCTTCTCCTTTTGTGACGAGGATTTGAAGATTTTATGTGAGAATGATATAAAGCACGGGGCAGGAGATGATACGAGGATTGAAGCAAACTTATTTGTGAAAGTTGCAAACAAAGCCCGAGGTGTACGTACTGAATTAAAGAAGGTGAATGAATTGTTGAGGATGACGGATGAACAGAGAATAAATCAATTGAGAAAAGGGTTGAGAAACCGACTGTGGTTGAATTGGATGTGATCGGTGAGGAACTGACTGAAGAAGTACAAGCAGCGACTAGTGTTGTTGATGTGCCTGATACTGATGTCGCCGTATCAGAATTTGTTGAGTCATTTTTGGTGTTTAGTGAAGATGACGAGGCAGGATCAGAAGACGTGACTAATCCTTTGGCCGGTATCAAATCAAGGGCAGGAGCTTTCATTGAACATTTCTGATGCCGAAAAAGACGGAGCTGAATCAGAAGACTTCCCAGGTGAAGTGCAACCTAGGGGGAGTATTGATAGTCATGTATAGGTTGGACTCACCGGCATGTCGGTGTTACTTTTTTATGTTATGTATTTTGTTGTTTTTGTTCTAGCGAACCTACGGGCGAATCTATAGATTCGCCCGGAAGTCTAGATTAGTGTAGTCACATAGATTAGTTTTGTCGTCGGGCGAATCTGTTTATGCCCGGCGAAGCTATTAGTTTTGCTTGATAGATTCGCTGTCAGCGAATCTATTAGCGAATCTAAAGCTACACTATATATTGTAATGTTTTCTCATTGCAATAAAACTTTTGCATAATTCTATCAAACCCTAAATTGTGTGTGTGACGGCTGGAGGTGCTAGGAGCATATTTTCACTATCATTGTAGCTTGATTACCTCTGATTATCTTGTTTTGATCTTGTTATTGTTATTGGGTTATTTTGGACTATTCAATTGGTTGAATCTAAATGTGTTTGTTGTCTTACTAATCATTATAGCACTGACATCTCGATCAAGATGGACCAACAATATGGGAGATATTAAAGATTAACTATTTATAGTTTTTCAAATTTTGCTATTTCAGGATCCCTGTTTTGTTTGATGTTGAAGAGACGTTGAAGGAGGTCAGAAGTATTGTGTTTGGGATATGTTAGATAGGCTCAACCCGAAAAACAAAGTAAACAGTGATTGTGCAGCCAAACATAACGTTCAAGAACTCGGCAATAAGGATTATCCCCTTGACATGATTGGATTGCACAAAGATACGGGTTCTGTCAAAAATGGGTTGAGAGCGTCAAATCTTTGCATTGATTTCCCTAAAAATCCCAAATCACCCTCACACTAGCCCTGAATCGAGTTTCTAGTTAGCAAAAACAAAATAAAAAGCTGCTAGTGTTACTCTTCAGAAAAACCTCTGAGTGAGTTACTTGTTAACTCCTCAGAATGTATTGAGTCAAAGTGCTTAACTCCTCTGCTATACGGAAGTATTGACCTGGAGTTGGTGGATCTTCTCTACTATACTGAAGTATTGACTTGAAGATTCGCCGTGCATGCTCAAATGATTATCTCCTCTGTTATACGTCGGTATAGACCTGGAGCTCTAATCAGTTGAGTTTCCCAAATAATAAGTCGCAATGTGTTCAAAAGAATCATTGTTGACAAGCTCCACTCCCTAAAATGCAAAATGCAGAATGTCAAAGTGGCTCATGAATTGATCAATATTCAAGATTTGATCCAAGAAACTCAAGCAAAGTCAATCATATTACTCAAATAAACCCTGATGATAGAACTTGTTCTTTTTACCTAGATGTCTGTGGGGACCGAGTTGCCTGAGCTTCTTCAATCAAACCAAAACATGATAAATGAAGCTATTGATCTCTTGTTGAAAGGTCTAAGGCATGGGTTTAAATGGACAAACATATCTGCAATCCCGACAATCTATGATTCTCCTAATTCAGCTCGAAAAAAAATCAAGAAAATTATATAAATATCCTTCTTTTGTTTAATTTTTAGCCTTCTTTCTTTTTATTTTCTATGTTCTTTTTTAATTTAAATCTTTATTTTTTGGAGCGTTGAATTCGTGGGGCGTTTTCATGGATTCGTAAAGGAAATCAAAATTACCAAAAACCAAAAATATTTTAATATTTCTTTAATTTCTTCAATCCAGTGAACCAACAGCGAATCTACAGGTTCGCCCGGACCTGGTTTAAGTCTTTTAGACTTTCTTCTGACCTAATCTTCCGAGCGACCCTGAGATTTGCCTCGTTGTCTATCAGCAAACCATGGGCTTTATATATATGTTTTCTGCGAATCCATTTAACACATTCGCTTGCACTGTAACCGGTTTGTTTCAAAATGTTCAAGTTCGAATCTCGCTTAAGGCTTTTCATTACAAATTGGATCGTTTTACTTTCTCCAGGTATGTAAACGCAAGTGCCTTTGAGGTTGTGTAACACCCCGATTTTTATGGTAGGACTTATTTAAATGATTATGATTAAAATGATGTGTGACGTTTACGAAATACGATATGCTAATGATGTAATTATGAGCCGTTAAGGGTGAAAGAATGAATTAGGCCCAAAATGGTAAGTGGATTAGTTAAGCAATTTACCAAAAATAGCCTAAACAACTAATTAAACCACCATCTTCCAGCCACCATCACACTTCACCATCTTCACCACACACACTCAAAACCCTAATCTCCATTTTTGAAAGAAAAGGCAAGAAAGAAGAAAAATCTAGATTTTTGGTAAATCCAAGTGTTAATCTGAAGAAAAAGGTGTTAAACCACTGGTAATCAAGGTAATAATCATCCCCTAAAACATGTTTTCATAACACAAAACGAATCTGGCCATTAATCGAGTTTTTAAGTTTTCAAAAAAGTTTTAAGAAAAATCAATAAAGGTTGCATTTTTATGTTGAAAATCATGGAAAAAGCTTAGATTTGGTCATATAAATGATAAAACAAGGTTTTGGATGTAAAAGGTTTGAGATTTGGGCGAAAAATGAAGATTTTGGGCAAAAACCGAGCTGAAACCCCGTTTTGCGAAACTGCTGTTCATCTTGCGACACTGTAGTGTCACCTGGGTGACACTGTAGTGTCACCTATGCGACACTATAGTGTCTCATGTGTCTGAAATCTGAAGTGGTGTGTCTGAGTGTGCATAAGTCCCAACGAAAGTTGGGCATGAGCCATGCGAGACTGCATGAGACACTAGCTGTGACACTAGAGAAAAATAACGATTTTCCATAATAACTTAAATGCAGATCGTGCACAATTACCACTACCATAACCTTGTCCAAACAAGCAAGATCACCTAAGAATCAGGTGAGTTCTAGACCTCACTTCCGTTTCAAACACATTTTTGAGGCTAACATGCATACCGAGATGTTTCCTGGACTGTTGGACTTTATTATGTGATGTATGATGATAATGTAAGAACAAGTAATTAAGTACTTGTATGTATATATATATATATATATATATATATATATATATATATATATATATATATATATATATATATATATATATATATATATATATATATATAAATATATAATTATATAAACGAATGTATGCCTTAACAGAAGTTAAGCATCCTACTAGGGATCATATAAAACCAGTCAAGCATCCTACTGGGGATCATATAAAACCAGTCAAGCATCCTATTGGGGATCATATAAAACCAGTCAAGCATCCTACTGGGGATCATATAAAACCAGTCAAGCATCCTACTGGGGATCATATAAAACCAGTCAAGCATCCTACTGGGGATCATATAAAACCAGTCAAGAATCCTACTGGGGATCATATAAAACCAGTTAAGACTGCAGAATGGGTCTCTTATGACCAAATAGGATACGATGATGACTTACTAACAAATAAAGATATTATGATTGTGTGTCATACGAATATGACGTACGGTATGATTATGCAATTTACGTGTATTACATGAATGATAATGGAATGTTTCTAATGATGTTATAAAACTAGAACTCACTCAGCGTAGCTGACTTTTGTATGCATGTTAGATTGATGTGCAGGTTTGATGATTAAAGGAGCTGCTTGGCGAGAGCTAGGGGTTTACTGAAGACTGGCATTGAAGAAAATTCATTTAAGATTACTTATGTTTTGTAATGTTTGAATGATGCATTAAGACAATTATGACGATGTAATGATATTTTTAAACAAGTATTCCGCTGCATTTATGATTTTATTTAAACTATGGTTGTTTTATGCTTATGAATGCCAACTGTGGTGCTTGCCGAAAGGCGGGCGTTACAAGTTGGTATTAGAGCCAAAGTTTAAGAGAAAATGGGTAAAATATTTTCAAAAGAAAAACCTAATACTTAAACTGAAAATGGGACCGAAGTAAGAATGCCAGTCTGCTAGCTCCATGCCAAGAGGTAAAGAATAAACAACAACGACCTGTATATGACAAGTTTATACAACTGAAAATGAAAGAAGTCATTTATCTTATATTGATGTAAATAGTAATGATGATGTAACGTGATGATGAACTATGCTTGTAGGCAATAGGACAATAATTGAGATGCCTGTAGAAATTTAGTGTGTTACGAACAGGTATTAGGAATGTAGAGGAATAGGTCTAGTGCCTATATATGTGACGTGCTCTATACGTGCTCTTGTATGCTTTATATGAACTAGACTAGGTTCGAATACTGACGAGACTCAGGAGGGGTATGTTTAGAACGTGAGCAGTAAAGTAAGTAGTTAATTACAGCTGGCCACTGTTATTAGAAACTTACAGTACTTATCACGTCCTGAATTGCTCTGACTGACGAACGTGAGTGTTTGAATCTTATAGGAAGTAAGAAATGGCACCCAAGAGAGTAACTAGAAGCTCTACCAAGGCTGCTAATGCTAAGGCAACCAATGCCCCTAAAGGGAAGCGTGGAAGAAAGCCCACAAGGAAGAATGTTGAGATCGATCCCAAAATCGAAGCTGAAGTTACACCGGCCTCCGAGCTTGGACAGAATTTGAAGGACGCCATTGCACACGAAGTGCACCAGGTCCTGACTAACGTTATGCCTACATTCTGAAGGAAATGATGAAAGAAATGAAGAAGGCTGAAAAGAATAAACCCGCTAAGAAAGTTGTTGAGGGCGATGAAGGTAGGAAGTATGATAATAAACGGGTCAAGGTTGAAGCAAAGCAGGCAATGGTGCGTAATCAGAATGCGAGCGACAACTGTTCGAAGTGTGGCAAACCCCACTCCGGGGAATGCAAATGGGGGACATGGGTTTGTTATAAATGTGATAAGTGTGGGAAGTCGAGTCATGTGGCCAAGGATTGCTGGGCAGGAAAGGGAGGTGACATGCCGAAGACTACTGCTAGGGCTTTCACCATGACAAGGAAGGAGGCAAGGAAAGAACCGGAAGTCGTTCCAGGTACGTTTTTCGTCAATAACATATGTGCATCTGTGTTATTTGATTCTGGTGCTAGTAAGAGTTTTGTATCTGCATTGTTTTATACGGCCTTAAAAGTTCACTCTAGAAAAGTAGAACGGTCTTTTGAGGTAGAAACAGCCGTGGGTAAATTCATTAGAGTCTATCAAATGATAGAAGGTTGCACCATTACTCTTCTAGGGTGTAGTTTCCCTACAGATTTATGCATTATGACCTTGGGTAGTTTCGACGTGATATTGGGGATGGATTGGTTGTCCAAGTTTGATGCCAACATAGGTTGCCGTGAGAGAGTGGTTCGTTTGAAAGCTCCCGATGGAAGTCCCGTAACTGTATATGGTGACCAAGAAAGTAAGATTCCACGAGTGATCTCAATGATGAAAGCAAGCCTTAACAAGGCTGCAACTCGTTTCTAGCATATGTTAAAGATGTAGATGAAGGACTGAGGCAGTTGTCATATGTACCGATAGTTTGCAATTTCCCTGATGTATTTCCCGAGGATTTGCCAGGAACACCGCCTGACAGAGAGATTGAATTCCAAATTGACCTAGTGCCGGGAGCATAGCCGGTGGCGAAAGCACCGTATCGTTTAGCCCCAAGTGAAATGAAGGAATTGATGACACAACTAAAGGAGTTGCTAGATAAGGGTTTCATCCGACCAAGCACTTCTCTCTGGGGAGCACCAGTGTTGTTTGTTAAAAAGAAAGATGGAAGTATGAGAATGTGTATTGACTATAGGGAATTGAACAAGTTGACCGTGAAGAATCGTTACCCTTTGCCAAGAATAGATGACTTATTTGACCAATTACAGGGTGCGAGCTGGTTTTCAAAGATAGATCTTCGTTCCGGTTATCATCAACTCAAGATTAGGGAGCAAGACATCCCAAGGACAGCGTTCCGCACGAGATATGGGCATTATGAGTTCTTGGTCATGTCCTTCAGACTGACTAACGCGCTAGCCGCGTTTATGGATTTGATGAATCGCGTGTGTAGACCAATGTTGGATAGGTCTGTGATCGTATTTATCGACGACATCTTAATTTACTCTAAGAACGAAGGCGATCATGCGTGCCACTTGAAAGAAGTATTGGAGATGCTACAGAAGGAAAAATTGTATGCCAAATTCTCAAAATGTGCCTTTTGGTTACGAGAAGCTCAGTTTTTGGGTCATGTCATAAACAGCGAGGGAATCATGGTCGACCCATCAAAGATCGAGGCAGTTATGAAGTGGGAAATTCCTAGGAAGCCATCCGAAATCCTTAGTTTCTTGGGTTTGGCGGGTTACTATAGAAGATTCATCCAAGATTTCTCAAGGATAGCATCCCCGCTAACGAAGTTGACAAGAAAGAAGGTAGTATTTGATTGGGGAAAAGATCAACAAGAAGCGTTTAATAAGTTGAGAAAGAGGTTAACCGAAGCCCCTGTACTAACGTTACCCGAAGGGAATGATGATCTTGTGGTTTATTCCGATGCATCACGACAAGGTTTAGGATGCGTGCTTATGCAGCGAGGAAAAGTAATTGTAACATCCCAGCCCGTCGCACCATGATATTGTCCGCTTTGGCAGCCGGAACGCCCTCAGGCGCCGCCCCTCACGGTATTAAAACACGTCATGGTAGGGGAGGTTACCACACTCTTATAAAGCAGTGCTTAGTTCTCCTCCCCACCGATGTGGGATCTTACAATCCACCCCCCTTAGAGGACCAGCGTCCTCGCTGGCACATCGGCCGACGACTGGCTCTGATACCATCTGTAACATCCCAGCCCGTCGCACCATGATATTGTCCGCTTTGGCAGCCGGAACGCCCTCAGGCGCCACCCCTCACGGTTTTAAAACGCGTCATGGTAGGGGAGGTTACCACACTCTTATAAAGCAGTGCTTAGTTCTCCTCCCCACCGATGTGGGATCTTACAGTAATTGCCTACGCATCGAGGCAGTTGAAAGAGAATGAGGTGAACTACCCGACTCATGATCTTGAACTCGCGGCAGTTGTTTTCGCTTTAAAAATATGGAGACATTACTTGTATGGGAAGAAATGTACATTGTACACCGATCATAAGAGTCTAAAGTATTTCTTTGAACAGAAGGATTTAAATATGAGGCAGAGAAGGTGGTTGGAGTTGATCAAGGATTACGATTGTGAAATCCATTACCATCCAGGAAAGGCTAACGTGGAGGCCGATGCTTTGAGTAGGAAGGAGAAACATGAACCGATTCGGGTTAAAGCTTGCCAGTTGATTATTACACCCGGGGTTATGGAAGAGATTAGAAGGGCTCAAGTAGAGGCCCTAAAAGGAGATCAGATTAAGGCAGAAAGAATGGTTGGGAAAGAGATAGAATTGACCGAAAACACTTATGGTGTGAAGACGATATACGGTAAATTATGGGTACCCCGATTCGGGGAGTTACAGAAAGGTATACTTGATGAAGCGCTAAGTCCCGATACTCGATCCATCCAGGAGGAACAAAGATGTACCAAGATTTGAAGAGGGATTACTGGTGTCCTGGTATGAAGAGGGAGGTTGAAGCGTATGTGAGTAAGTGCCTGACTTGCCTTCAAGTCAAGGCAGAACATCAAAAACCATATGGTAAGATTCAACCACTAGAGATACCAGAGTGGAAGTGGGAGCACATCAGCATGGATTTTATTACAAAGTTACCACGAACTCCTAAGGGGTATGATGCTATATGGGTGGTCGTAGACAGATTGACGAAAAGTGCTCACTTCCTACCAATCAAGGAAGCGACAAGTTCAGAAAAATTAGCTGAAATATTTATCAAGGAGGTTGTGACAAGGCATGGAATGCCGGTATCCATTGTGTCTAACAGGGACACCCGGTTTACATCAAGGTTCTGGAAGAAATTTCATGAGGAGATGGGAACAAGGCTCCATATCAGTTCAGCTTACCACCCACAGACTGACGGACAGTCTGAAAGAACGATCCAGACCCTGGAAGACATGCTTAGAGCCTGCGTGCTCGAATTTGGTGGTAGTTGGGACAGTCATCTGCATTTGGCGGAAATCTCCTACAATAACAGTTATCACGCTAGTATAATAATGTCGCCATATGAAATGTTATATGGGAGGAGGTGTAGGACCCCCATCTGTTGGGGCGAGATTGGCCAGAGAGAACTCGGAAGCTTGGAAATAGTCGAGGCCACAACTGAGAAGTTGGAAAGGATTAAAGAGTGTATGAAAGCGGCTAAAGACAGGCAAAAGTCTTATGCTGACAAAAGAAGGAAGGACATTGTGTTCCAAGTGGGGGATAAGGTCATGCTGAAAGTGTCACCCTGGAAGGGGATAATACGATTCAGGAAAAGAGGAAAGTTAAGCCCTAGGTATATCGGGCCATTTAGAATTGTTGCTCGCGTGGGAGATGTTGCTTATCGGTTAGATCTTCCTGAAGAGTTGAGTGGGATTCACCCCACCTTTCATGTGTCGCATTTGCGTAAATGTTTAGTTGATGAAAGTATGGCAGTGCCGTATGACGATCTGGAAATTGATGGACGGCTGAACTATGTAGAACAGCCCATAGCCATATTAGATGAAAAAGAAAAACGATTACGTAATAAGACTGTGAAGCAGGTGAAAGTTCAATGGAGACATAGGAAAGGTTATGATGTTACGTGGGAGTTAGAGAGCGAAATGAGAAAGAATTACCCCTCGTTGTTTTCATGATTAGAAGGTTTCGGGGACGAAACCTATATAAGGAGGGGAGACTTGTAACACCCCGATTTTTATGGTAGGACTTATTTACATGTCTATGCTTATATGAATGTGCATTTAAATGATTATGATTAAAATGATGCGTGACGTTTACGAAATAAGATATGCTAATGATGTAATTATGAGCCGTTAAGGGTGAAAGAATGAATTAGGCCCAAAATGGTAAGTGGATTAGTTAAGCAATTTATCAAAAATAGCCTAAACACCTAATTAAAGCCCAAGCCCACCTAAAAACCCTACCCAAGATGGAAAACCCTACTATTTAAACCACCATCTTCCAGCCACCATCACACTTCACCATCTTCACCACACACACTCAAAACCCTAATCTCCATTTTTGAAAGAAAAGGCAAGAAAGAAGAAAAATCTAGATTTTTGGTAAATCCAAGTGTTAATCTGAAGAAAAAGGTGTTAAACCACTTGTAATCAAGGTAAGAATCATCCCCTAAAACATGTTTTCATAACACAAAACGAATCTGGCCATTAATGGAGTTTTTAAGTTTTCAAAAAAGTTTCAAGAAAAATCAATAAAGGTTGCATTTTTATGTTTAAAATCATGGAAAAAGCTTAGATTTGGTCATATAAATGATAAAACAAGGTTTTGGATGTAAAAGGTTTGAGATTTGGGCGAAAAATGAAGATTTTGGGCAAAAACCGAGCTGAAACCCCGTTTTTTGAAACTGCTGTTCATCTTGTGACACTGTAGTGTCACCTGGGTGACACTGTAGTGTCACCTATGCGACACTATAGTGTCTCATGTGTCTGAAATCTGAAGTGGTGTGTCTGAGTGTGCATAAGTCCCAACGAAAGTTGGGCATGAGCCATGCGAGACTGCATGAGACACTAGCTGCGACACTAGCTGCAACACTAGCTATGACACTGGAGAAAAATAACGATTTTCCATAATAACTTAAATGCAGATCGTGCACAATTACCACTACCATAAACTTGTCCAACCAAGCAAGATCACCTAAGAATCATGTGAGTTCTAGACCTCACTTCCGTTTCAAACACATTTTTGAGGCTAACATGCATACCGAGATGTTTCCTGGACTGTTGGACTTTATTATGTGATGTATGATTATAATGTAAGAACAAGTAATTAAATATTTGTATGTATATATATATATAAATATATAATTATATAAACGAATGTATGCCTTAACAGAAGTCAAGCATCCTACTGGGGATCATATAAAACCAGTCAAGCATCCTACTGGGGATCATATAAAACCAATCAAGCATCCTACTGGGGATCATATAAAACCAGTCAAGCATCCTACTGGGGATCATATAAAACCAGTCAAGAATCCTACTGGGGATCATATAAAACCAGTTAAGACTGCAGAATAGGTCTCTTATGACCAAAGAGGATACGATGATGACTTACTAACAAATAAAGATATTATGATTGTGTGTCATACGAATGTGACGTACGGTATGATGATGCAATTTACGTGTATTACATGAATGATAATGGAATGTTTCTAATGATGTTATAAAACTAGAACTCACTCAGCGTAGCTGACTTTTGTATGCATGTTAGATTGATGTGCAGGTTTGATGATTAAAGGAGCTGCTTGGCGAGAGCTAGGGGTTTACTGAAGACTGGCATTGAAGAAAATTCATTTAAGATTACTTATGTTTTGTAATGTTTGAATGATGCATTAAGACAATTATGACGATGTAATGATATTTTTAAACAAGTATTCCGCTGCATTTATGATTTTATTTAAACTATGGTTGTTTTATGCTTATGAATGCCAACTGTGGTGCTTGTCGAAAGGCGGGCGTTACAGGTTGCGATTAGAAGGGCTGTCGAAGATAAGTTCACGGAATTTGGGTACCAAAAGCCGATAAGGAAGAGCTCAAAGAAAGATAAGCACTGGGTGTCGTGGAAGGGAAAGGTAGTGCTGAAGTTGGCTGCTCCACAGATTATGAATAGAGTGAGAGTTCCAGATACTCATCCACAAAGATTGGAAGAGTTTGTGAAGTGGTTTTACGATAACAACATTGGTGAAGCGATAATCAGGTTAAAGGGTGAAGATCGTCCAAAAATCAGATTGTTTGACCCAATGGAGATCTTCTTTTGTGACGAGGATTTGAAGATTTTATGTGAGAATGATATAAAGCACGGGGCAGGAGATGATACGAGGATTGAAGCAAACTTATTTGTGAAAGTTGCAAACAAAGCCCGAGGTGTACGTACTGAATTAAAGAAGGTGAATGAAAGGTTGAGGATGACGGATGAACAGAGAATAAATCGATTGAGAAAAGGTTTGAGAAACCGACTGTGGTTGAATTGGATGTGATCGGTGAGGAACTGACTGAAGAAGTACAGGCGGCGACTACTGTTGTTGATGTGCCTGATACTGATGTCGCCGTATCAGAATTTGTTGAGTCATTTTTGGTGTTTAGTGAAGATGACGAGGCAGGATCAGAAGACGTGACTAATCCTTTGGCCGGTATCAAATCAAGGGCAGGAGCTTTCATTGAACATTTCTGAAGCCGAAAAAGACGGAGTTGAAATAGAAGACTTCCCCAGGTGAGGTCCAACCTAGGGGGAGTATTGATAGCCATGTATAGGTTGGACTCACCGGCATGTCGGTGTTACTTTGTTATGTTATGTATTTTGTTGTTTTTGTTCTAGCGAACCTGTTTATGCGTAGTCACGTAGATTAGTTTTGTCGTCGGGCAAATCTGTTTATGCCCAGCGAAGCTAATAGTTTTGCTTGATAGATTCGATGTCAGCGAATCTATCAGCGAATCTATTAGCGAATCTAAAGCTACACTATATATTGTAATGTTTTCTCATTGCAATACAACTTTTGCATAATTCTATCAAACCCTAAATTGTGTGTGTGACGGCTGGAGGTGCTAGGAGCATATTTTCACTATCATTGTAGCTTGATTACCTCTGATTATGTTGTTTTGATCTTGTTATTTGTCACACCCTCAAATCCACTAACGGAGTTTTACCGTTAAGTGTGTGACAAACCAGGATCTCAGTCATTAGTTACACCAAACGACACTATATGAATTTAAAATATACGTATCTCATTAAATGAGAAATTTAATACAGAGTTAACGTTTAAAAGTTTGCGGAAGCGTAAATCGAAAGGTAATGTCAAAATATTTAAATTATAACTATATGCGTAAAACACGCGCCCAACAGGAGAAACGCAGTTTAAATAATTGTTAAACTCAAAACATGGTATTTAATGCAAGAATGTGTTTAAATGAAAAGCGGTGACTCCATGCCATGTCCTAAGTGCGTTGTACATCAATGACCTGAAAAAGTGAAATGCTAACAAGTGTCAACACGACGGTTGGTGAGTTCACATAGTAAGTATGAAATCAAGTATGTTCAGTTGCAAGCAGAAATATAAATTAAGTATGTCATTGTAGGTAGCTAGTCTACAGCACATGTCCTTAGAGGCGTAATGTATCTGACCGAAGCTGACGTATGTACACATTAAGTGCAGTTTGCCTGTTCGTACATCCCAGCAGGATGCACTGTAAGTATGTTAGGTCATTCAACACCCGTTCGACAGGTCCTTCTGTCGTGCTAGCGCGACTAGCCCGGGTGGGGTTTGTCAAACCCAGTAGTACTACTCAAAATTTCCCCGCTATTTCACAAATACTAACGGTCAACCAGGTATCCATGAGGTCTTTCATGAACAAAATAAAAGTTGCTCTAATCCAGACATGCGACATACAAAATTTGTAAATCCGTAAAAGTATTCGTCCGAGTTCCAACCCAAAAAGGGTAGAATAGTAAAAGTCTGAGTTCAACCCATAAAAGGGTATCATAGTAAAAGTCCGAGTTCAACCCATAAAAGGGTATAACAGTAAAAGTGCGGTTTAGTGAACTCACCTTAGGTAGCTAGAACATGTATGCATATAAGTGTTGGCATATTCACATAAGCACGCAATGCACAAGGATTCAGTCTCCAACCAATTTCCTATGGTACAGATAACAAATAATCTATAGTATTAGCACATTGTTTATTATACACGTGCAGTTGAGCTCTTCGTATTGAATAACGTGCTTTATTTAGTTCACTTCTTATAAATAAGTCTTACATATGTTTGTTGTTTATGTAGGAGGTACTCATGTTATAGGTTGCCAATAATAATATGAATAATAAAAATATTAATAATAATAATAGAAATAATAATAATAATATTATTATTATTTATAAAATGTAGTTCACATAATAAGAGTGTTTAGTTGACCTAATGACGCTAGCTATTCTTTATAAAATATGTTCGTATACCTTGTTCATTACAATGTCTATCAAGTCCATATGACATATTCATGGTCCAATGTAATAGTAGTAATAATATCTTGTACCACTTACTATAATTTCATTCTTATAATTATTGTTCGTGCCACATTCTTTTAAAACCGAAGTGATCACTATAACATTTTAATTACAAGATCTTATCAAGTTATTACAATTATCATTTTCTATTTAGAGCTCAATGCGCGATTAATTATATACAAAACATATAACGTGTACTCATCATTATACCTTTTCATTCAGTTCATAGTTCGACCTCGTTCCTATACGACTCGACCCTATAATGTTGTCCGCCCATTCACTAGGTTTCAAGTGCTTGAGTTTCGTTGACCAAACCCGGGTACCATAGTGCACCTAATCTGCATCCAACATGAACTTACTACCACCACCCCCGTCATCAACCACAATCCCACAACTCACAATCACCCACCACTATCAACGTTTTCCATCACTACCCTTTCCGCATCTCACCGCTGCCCAAAACAACCACCACCAACCACCATTGCACCGTTAACTACCATGGTTCATTAACATTTGTTGTTGCTGCTATTATTCAATACACCACTGTCGTCTTCATCACAATCACAAACCATCACAACACCATAACTGTTACAACTTACCACAACACCACCATACAGCCCCCATAACTCTCGGCCACTTCTACTCTACCACAACTGCATAACCACTCATGTACAGCCGCCGTTATTATTGATTTTCTTAAAACACAACCACTATAGCCTGTTGTTGCTGCTGTTGTTCACCCACACCCTCGCCGCTATCAAACACCATCACCATTGCTGCTGCTTCGTTGCTACTACACCACCTGCCACCACCACGAATGTACAGGCCTGAATCCACCAACACAACACTATATTACCAGCCCATTCCTGTCACCATAACCCGTAAAACGAGAAGAAGAAGAAGAAGATTAGCAATGAAACCCTAGCCGCCATCATCTTCTACACGAAATAACTTCACCATCACTTTGATTCAGAGAGCAAGGTTACCACCATTAGAACCGCATCGAGAAAAGGGAGAGAATGATATATTGGTGGTGTCATGAGGTGGCCGGATTTCACCGGAAATCAGCCGCAGTTAAGTCGCCAGAGTAAAGTGGCGGCTGAATTGAGTTTGTGGGTTTAGGGTTGTGCAAAAATGACTAAAGGAAGCAAAATCATATGTTTTTATAGTTAGGGTTTTACTATGTGGGCTTTTTTATATAATAACCGCGTATAACACTCCGCGCCTCGTATCGTTGATCGTTCCTAATCATCATTTAGGTATTTGACTTCTCGTAAGTTATAACACGTATTTTAAATTGTATATTAGTTTAGCACTCGTTATAATGTATTGAGTTTTTAGTGGGCCTCGTTTATCATGTTGGGTCACTAATGGGCCTTTAAACCCATTTACTTGAAAATCAATGTGTTTGTATCTTTAAATACTTTTAATTATTATTAATTAACTAAATACAATAAATAATGAAAATGAACATATATAACCGAGTTGTGTTAACGGAGTTAACCCGAAATTCTCGGGTGTCACATTATTGTTATTGGGTTGTTTTGGACTATTCAATTGGTTGAATCTAAGTGTGTTTGTTGTCTTACTAATCATTATAGCACTGAAATCTCGATCAAGATGGACCAACAATCCTAATGCCTTAATCATAAGGATGAGGTTCACAACCCATTTCAACCATCAAACCAAGATTACAACCAACCCAGGTTACAAAAGTAGCAAGAAATACTAAGCACGAATAAACCAACATACAATTAAACAACCAATAAGATAAGGAGAGAATACATGGACCTGATCATAAAAGCTCAAAAAGTGCATCAACACTTTTATGTGTCGGATGTGGGTAAGGTTACCCCATCACATCTTCATATATGCTTTAGTCATCCATGTGCTTCCCCACACTTAGGTGTTTGCATCTAATGATTGTAGCTGAAAAGAAAAACTAACAAAACGAAAAAAAATAATAATAATAAAAATTAAAAATTAAAAATTAAAAAATCCTAAAACTCATTTTCGTATGAATCACGGTTACATTTAGCATATGCAACAAGCCTTTTAAACCCCTCGGTAGACCCGAGTGGACGAGTGAAGTCTCGTGAGGGTTTACAGGGAACATTCCCACAAAGTTCTTAAAATTAGAATAAAAAAAATAAATAAATAAAAATATGAAACTAAAAGTAAAACCACAAAACACCTTGGGTTGCCTCCCAAGTAGTGCTAAGATTAAAGTCCTCAACCAGACTTGATACCTGGACTTCATTCATGGTGGTCGAGTAGGACGCTTGCCCCCTAATTTGTTTGAATATACTTGATTCCAACGATCATCTTCTAGGTCTTTAACGTTTTTCCAGCTTGGGACAAACTTGTCTTCCTTGATCCATGAATTTACACCATCAGGTGGATCGATCACTTTGAACTCCCTTCTCACCTTTTCCTTCCTTATTGTATCCCCTTTCTCTACCTCATCTTCTTGCATATTCTCAAGCTTAGACCTGCAAGACTCAAAACCATTCTAATTGGTGATGTCCATGTATACACGTGGCGTGTATTGAGGAGCACACCGGTTAGTAGCCATTGTTGCATGAAAATCATTAAGAATATCATAAGTTATGGATTTTGAAAATACATTAAAAGATAACTTACTATTTTCATAGGCCATGTCGATTATTCCATTCTGACAGTTGAATTGAGCTTGTGTTATTGCCAAAATGGTCGACCCAAAATTACCTTTTGTTGCTCGTTTATCCTTACCTATGCATAATCTAGCACCAAAAAATCCACCGGGTAGTCGAACTCTCCCAACTTAATAATCACATCTTTTACCATCCAACGAGGATGTTTTAGGGTTAAGTCAGCTAACATCACGGTGGTGTCAACTTCGTGTAAAGGGCCAAACTCATATTGATCATATAGCATGCCTGGCAAGATCCTCACACCCGCTCCATAATCAAAGAGCTCCCTTTTTATCTTGAGTTTTCCAACTTTGATTTGAATGATAGGTGTTTTCGGGTCACTCTCTTCAGCTTCATCAACTCTCTCTGTTGTACATGCAACTACTTGTGCATGAGGGGTTAAACAAAGAGTCAGGAAGGATACTAACCTAATTTATGGTCACATTCCTCGTGTTCTTTGGATTTGAACTCTGATGTGATGGGTTGACTTGTGTATCACTAGGAAGTCTACCATTATTCTTCTTCATATCATTCATCTCTATTGCTAGTTGAGCAACTTGTGTTGTCAAATATTGAATTGTCTTGTCTCTTATTTCATCCTTTTGATTTCTTTGTTGTAGATCTTGTTTCATGGCTTTCTGATCTGCTTGTATAGCCTTCAGAATCTCCAATATTTCATTCCCACTAGTGGAGCTAGAGAATCCAGATGACCCCCCTTGATAGTTGTTCTGATGATAATTCTGAGAACGAGGTTGGTATTGTACGTTGTCCACTACTTTCGATGCTTCCCTGAAAATTAGGATTAGCTTGATTATTAGGATTACCATACCTGAAGTTCGGGTGGTTTCTAAGGCCCGGGTGGTAGATGTTGGAATTCATATCAAAGTTCCTAGCACTTCCTTGCAAATGGTTCACCTCTTCAAAGTTCTCATCATGAATCGAACATTGTTCAGCTGAATGTCCTATTTCGTTGCAATTAGCACACAAGTTATATATTTGATTACTCTTTTGTGTCCAAGAACCCATTTGTGCCATTTGTTGCTCCAACTTGGTCAACCTCTCATTTTCAACCATGGTACTAGCAATGGACTTCACAACCGGATGCATTGCCTGTCACACCCTCAAATTCCACTAACGGAGTTTTACAGTTAGGAGTGTGACACACCAGGATCCGATCATTAGTTACACCAAACGACGTATATGATTTTGAAAAGTAACATATTGTATTAAGTAATAAAAACTAAAATAAAAGTTTACATTAAATGCGGAATCGTAAAGAGTAAATGAGAATCTTTTTGATAAAAGTGATTTATAATATTTGAATTAACAAATGAAATATAATAAATAATGTTGAGTTCTCTAATCAATGCGACCAATGAATGAATGCCCTATCCGTGAGTGTGATCTTGATAACCTGAGATAAACATGCTAAAGTGTGTCAACATAAAGTTGGTGAGTTCACAGGTTTATGAAACTAGAAAATAAGTTCAAAAAGCAATTCAGTAATTCCCTTAGTATATCAAGTAGTTAGCTAAGCTACTATGCATGCTAAACTAGTGTACGAAAGTGTTTACCACCGAAGCTGACAGCAATGTAATGAAAATGAACGCCTCAAGCCAATGTCTCCCATAGACGGTAAATGATAGGACAATTAAACACCCGTTCGACCTCCAGTCGTGCTGGCGCGACCAGCCTGGATGGGGTTTGTCAGACCCATTAGTACTACTCAAAATTTCCTCGCTTTGCAATATAATTAACAGTCCAAACGTAAGGCAAAAGTACTGACACTAGGTACGCATGTGATCATACTAAGAAGCAAGAATGTAAAAGAAGTAATTTACAGCATGTTACCTCCCCCAAAAAGAGTAAGTAAAAGTAAAGTAAAAGGGGCCGTGAAACTCACCTTAGATTGCGCAGCTACTACCAACAACAAAAGTAGAAAATCCTAAGTCGACGAACGACCCGGTTAACTTCCAATTAGTTATATATAAATTACTCTAATAGAGTTCACGTTCTGTTTCATGTTTCCGGTTCGGTTTCATAACAATGCCTTAATATAATTAAGTTATGAAATAAAATGAGTTTTGACGTGAAAATACAACAAGTTTGGATTACTTGTTTCATAAAAAAAATCCATTTATAACAAAACCCACATATAATACACTATCTATATAAGTCATTATGCACATCATTCAACTAGTACTCCGTAATTCAATTTAACCATATGCATGCTCTACTATCACCTGCATCAACTTTATATTATTACCTACCCACCTTAGACACATATACACACACAACATATCTCACATCTACTTATATCCTTACCATCATATTCACACATTACTGTTAATGATATATATCTTCATAATTCCTTGCATTATATAATGACTTTACCCACTGTCACATATATATCTTCATAATTCCTTGCATTATATAATGACTTTACCCACTGTCACACACAGCCTCATGCACACAAACGCATTATAAACATATACATACATTATATCATGCAATCTAGCTCTTTCACACTTTTAATGCATAATTTATATACCCATAGTTATAGATCTATACAATCACATACAACCTATCCTTTCATATATAAATGTTTAAATATATTCCAAATTCATACTCCCAACCATAATACATCACACACATGACTATATGTATTACCTGCAACTACGCACACATTTGAAATAATCCTATATGCATGCATGTATATATGTTTCCACACACATAACCATATCATATCAACTTGTAAATGCTTCTTGTATATGTAGAACTCCATACGAACACACACATATATATTCAGTGTTACACACATACAATTCAGACATATATATATATATACACATTCATAGTAGCCGTTGTTTACCAAATTCGTACCAGTAACAAAACCAAAACCAAACTACAAGTTTTCGAGATATATTTAAACATACTTTATCTGATTTTTGAACCCAAACCGGAACCGGAACTAACCAAAACTATAACGCGAGTTATCGAAACTTACCAGAAAGCTTACGCGAACCTTCATTGGGGTTGATGGGGTTCGCCGGAGGTCTACTGTGGTGGTAACAGTGTCCGACGGTTGTTTCGGTTGCTGTGACGGTGGCGCTAGACGGCGACAGTGAGTAGCAACAGAACGAAAGGCTTCGACGGTGCTTGCGGTTGTGGAGGCGCTGGAACAGAGGTTGTGAGAGGTGAAGGTGGTGATCGGAGTTTGATTAGTGTTGTCGGAAGTTGTGAACGGTGGGAGAGATGTTTAGGGTTATGGATGTAGGTGACGGGTTAGGGGTTGGGTAATATATATAAAACTTAATTTTTACAATTTGGTCCCTTGTGTTTGGGTGTTGTTTAACTTGCTTCCAAAGTTAAATAAATTAACTTTTAACTAGTTACAATTCAAGCCATGTACTATTAAGACGTATATATATTTTATGAAATTATCCCGTCTATTCTTCGATACGTATTCAAGTCATGTGTATTAGTTATTCCCAAATTACTAATGTTTAAACGTCACTCGTTGTGATCCGAAAATTGATCAAGTTACTATTTTTGTAATAATTATTTATTTCTTTGTTTGTTTAAATTAATATTTTTAATTAATTATAGTGGTAATGTACTAGATAAGATTTCAAGTTGTAAGAAACTAACGGAATTTGGTAAAGTTTGATTAACAACGTTAACCTGAAATTGCCAGGTGTCACATTTCCCTTCTACCAACTTGAGCTTGTCTTTTCGAATTCGTTGCCATCCTTTCCAAATACTCCCAGTCCATATCTTCATCATTAGTACCAAATGTGCCATTTGAGATGGAATTGAGGTCACGAATATCCTCTGGTGCTAATCCTTCAAGGACTACGTTGAGTAACTCCCACATCTCTAACCCATGACGAGGAGAATTCTTTATCATCATTTTGAAGCGTGTGAAAACTTCATGAAACATCTCACCCGGTGCTTGTGTAGAACCTCTCAGGTTTTTCCTTGCATCACTAGTTCTTTTATTAGTGTAGAACACATTTAGGAAGTGTTATTGCATGTCTTCCCATGTGGCAATTGAGGCAAATGGTAGAGATTGAAACCATTGTTGTGCCTTGTCCTCTAATGTGAACTAAAATAAAACCAATTTAACTTCATCTGGAGTAAACCCCTGGACCCCAATAGTGTTGCATCTTGCATCATATGCTCCAATATGTTTCTTCAGTTACTAATCCATGGTACTTTGGCAAATTCTGAATGGAGTGAGATCGAACCTCAAATGATCTCCCTTTATAAATTGGTAAAAAAATTTGTGAAGGATTTATTGCAAGGGCTAGTTTGAAATGACGTTCAATCCCCCGTACTGGACCCTGATCATGTCTTCTCGGTATTCCTTGTCGAATGTTCACTTGTGGACCCCTATTCAAAGGAGGTCCTCTTATTCTAGGCACAGTTGGTTGTTGTTGTTGTTGTTGTTGTTGTTGTGGAATTGGATCATTGTACCTCTGAGTTACTGGTTCAGGCTGTTGTTGTGTGTAGCTTACCCCTTCAGGTTCTCTTCTATAGCCACCATACCCCAAATCTGCATCATAACCTTCTTTATATGTCCCTCTTCCACCTTGATACTCAAACCTATTTCCCTTTAGTTCATCATACCTCTCATAGTAATCTTCATTATCTCTTGTATTTGTCTCATAATGAACAACTAAAGAATGAATTTGGGATTTTGATGGTAATTGAAATGATGGGTTCCAATTTGATGGTGATTGTTGGTGGTGTGTGTTATTGGATTGTGGTTGTTGTTGAGGTGGAAGGTCATCATCCAAAACCTTCACATAAGGTGATGAATGTGTGAAGATTGGGGTTGGTGGTGCTTGGCTGAATGTTTGAGCTGCAATGAAACTTGAGAATAACCCTAGGTTGGTTGACTGTGTACCTTGTTCTGATTTCCCTGATAATGGTTGCACAGATGATGATGGATCAACGAGTTTCTTTTCTATATTGAGATCTTCCTCCATTTTTATGTTCTGAGGACTACTAGGAATGCATGTTCGGTGTATGACTCTGTTGTGGCGAGCAGTCTTCTCAATTTCAGGATCAAAAACCAATGGGGAAGTCTTTCCTGATCGTCTTTATGATGCATGCAATTTGAAGTTTCCTGCACAACACAAACAAAGAAAACCACGCGTAATACCGAAATTAACAAACAAAAGAACAAAAAGAAAAAATTAAATAAAACTTTTTTTGGTTTTTTTATTTTATTAAAACTATCATCTATATTAAACTAAACACTAAGCGCACAAATTCTCCGGCAACGGCGCCATTTTGATTGAGGTCGTTTGATCGGTCAAAAATAAAGTAAATAGAGTTCAAATTCACCCTTAATAGTAAGGATAAGTAGGGTGTGAAATCCACGAGGAACTTGTGGTCAATGTTTAACTTAACTATATTGATAATTGAATTTAAAGAAAACATATATACAATTGCATTAATGTAAACTTGAACTTTGGCTTGATATGATTATGAAAGAAATAACTTGTAAAAATGAATTAACTATTAATTAAAAAGGTAGTCATTCCTAGGATTCGGATTCAAAGACAATGTTAAGTTCTATTGTTTAAGTTTTGATCATGAAAATATGACTTCTATGTAATGATAAATCAATTGCCTAACAATTACCAATTACTAATCTTTATGATTATACAACGAAAATGTTGAAAACCAAAAACCAATCAATTAGTTTAGTAATAATCCAACAATATCTAAATCACAGAGTTCAACTTAGAACATCAAATAGAAAACAAACCTAACAAAAGAACCAAACATGTATCTTATAAGAATCCTTCACCCAGAAACAACTACAAGGGAATTAGCCACTCATGGTTGCAAGAATATCTTCTGATTTGATGTAGGATTGCATGATTGATAATAGAATGATGATAGAAAGGCATGGAGTGGTGAAAAGATGATCCCAACTCGTCCTTGGTGGCTAGGTATGTAGTTAGGGTTTGCAAATAAACTTAAAACCTTTAATAACCTTCAAAAATCCAAAACAAAAATATAACTCGACAAAAGTATGTAACTTACGTCCAAAAATACTAAAGCCTATGACCTCCTGGTGAAAAACGTTCTAACCTTCTGCCTTACGTCCTTTAAACGTGCCAAAAATTCCAACACTCTAAAACGACGTAACTTACGTCCTTATAGACGTAAGCTTATGGACCCCTTTAACTTAGATATTAGTTTTCTTATTATGTAGCTTCTCAAGAGCTTTCTGTTGACTGGTAATAGGTCCCGTAACTCCATTCCTAGCTCAAGGTATGATCACTTTACGAACACACTGCCGCGTAACATCTTCACAGTCTTCTTAGCTTCCGAATAACATAGTTTAAGCTCCAATGACCTACAAACCAAATATAGAACAAAGTAATTGTGTTCCATATGATAGTTAAGCTAAAACCATGAGTTTAGATACTTAAACGTGTAGAAAATACGAACACATCACGCCACTTCTTTCATAAGAAGTGTGCTATAAATCCTACTATGACACTCACCCTTTACTAATTTAAGTTCTAAAGCCTAAACTGTTGCCTTATGTTATTTATTGTAAGACCTTTCTATTTCTCCTAAGATGATGACTCACGAGATTCATGACAGCAAAAGTATTGCAAAAAAATCCGTAAAATTGATTATTGCTCACACCTAGTTCACCACCACTGTCGGCCAACATCACCGCTTATCCACCACCACCATCGTTCACCAGTCACCACTGCTGGCCACCACCACTCACCGGCCACCAGTTGACAGTTATATATTTTCAGTTTATGCAGACGATATCTAGTTTATAAAACAAACAGGATTATATTTCAGCTTGCAGATCTTCAACCACATCTTCAGTTGGAGAGATAAGATCAGATGAAATCAGACTGCAGACATTTTTTGTCTGCAAAAACAAACAGCACCTTAGAGAAACCATCTTAGCCAATTGGGTTACCAAACATTTAGCATTTGACTCATCCTTGTTAAAAAAACCACAACTAATTTTTCTTATTGAAAAGCCAAAGTTAATTCCTATCATTTTCCATTTAAAGTGCACAACTTAAACAAAGACATTTTTTTTAAGTTTTCAATTTTATTGGATTTTTAAGACTCTATATGGACTTAAATTAAAACTAAAATCAAACAAAAGATTTAAACGACTATTTCTCATCCCCACACTTAAATTCTACATTGCCCAAAATGTAGAAATGGACAAACACTCTAAATAAAACAAAGCAGAAATAAAAGACTAAAAGGGCAAATTGGAAATGACTTAGCTGGTATTGTGAAATGCGTAAGCTCTATTATCTTCAGTCCATTCCATAGCTTCGATCGTATAGCATTTTGGTCGCGATCGAGCTTGACACCGACACTCTCGAGTTGCATCATCAACTTTATAAATCAAAACTCACCCGAATGGAGATTGAATACGGGTGGTGATCATCCAAATCTGCAAAAACAAAAACACAAATACCCGAGCATAAAATTGACTCCACACAAAAATAAAAACTCTCAAATAAATATAAAATACAACAATAGATAAAAATGAAAAACATGCAAATAAGTATACAAACTCATATCTAATGTGAGGATTCTCTTCTGCTGTTTCTCGATCGCTTGAAATGCTTTCACCAACTTGATGAGTGACTCAGATTTCTGCACTTTTAACTTCTTTCTTGATTAATTTCTTCACAGACCAGTTTTTTAATTCAGAGAAACCCATTCGTTCAGGATCCTTGTGCCCTAGATCAGTTTTTTGGACTTCATCCACTACTAAACTTTCATGAGCCGGTTCCCATTCTCCATGCTCGATCACAATCTCATTTGGATCAGCGGGAATAGCAGACTCAGCAACTATACATTTCTCATATCTTCTATAACCTGCGGTATAGTTAGTCCATCCAGAAACACTCTGTTATATTTCGTCTTTGTCATGTACTCAAATTTTTCTTATATATCCACCAAGATTTTATCCACAGACTTTGAAGGTTCTGCTTGCACAGAAGTACATGCTTCTTCTTCATAGTCCACTACATCATCATACCAGTCATCATCATGCTCTAAAGCTCCTATTTGAACTGGTTTCTCCTTAATGTCCTTAGTTCGAGCTTTCTTTGCAGGTATGGATGATTTGGTAATCTCCGGGATAGCATCAAACTTATGTTTTCCCTCGGCTATACCAGATGCATGAGCAGATTCAGCTTCATCGGGAATAGGGATAGAGGATGGACCACTTTCAATAACATCAACAGTTGGCTGTACAAAGGTTTTCCTAGATCTAGTATATCTGATATTGATCCCCCTGTGAGTTTTAGACACTCCAACGTCACTTTCTTTCTCTTTCTCAGGCACAAACTCCTTATCAGACGAAGATGAACTAGACTTGTCATCTTCTATTTCCTTCTTGAAAATTTCATACTCCGCTTTCAAGTTATTATGCTCAGCTTCTAACTCATCATATTTTGCACTTAGAGTAACGTATTGAGTCACCAACATATCAAAATTTACTTTATTCCTTTTCTGAGATTCACGATACTAGATCAAGCCTTTGTACTTCTCCTTTTGTGCTTTGATTCTATCCTTGTCATCTGATAACTTTGCAACCATCCTTCACAAATGATTGATGTGTGCTAATATATATTATTTAACTACTTATTGAACACCCTAAGTTTTAATATTTATAAACTAGGACTCTTTAAACTAAACTAAACACATAACCGGCAGTGTACCGATCGAGTGTAGGATAGCCTAAGTAAATCCGAGATCGAACCCACAGACTCTATATAACTACGTTTAACTAACTGGATATAACTTAATTAATTACACTATTTATTTTATTTTCTTGAAGGGGGGTTTACTAATAAACTAATTAAAATAAATATAACTAAATAAAAGACTGTGACACCCGTCAATTTTGGGTTAATGTCGTTAAATTAATTTAACCAAGTTTCATTAGTCTCCCTAATTTAAATAATAGTTACTACATAAGGGTGATTCGATGAATTATTAGAACACAATAAGTGATGTGTAATTGTTAGTGATTGGGAAATTAATAGTACACGTGACTTGAAAACGTTGTTGAAAAATAAACAGAGTGATATCGTAATTTATATACGTCGTAATAGTATGAGGTGCAAATTGTAATTAAATAAAAATTGTTTTAAATAAACTTTGGATACAAGAAATCAGAGTTCATAGTTGAAGGACCAATTTGTAAAGATTAAAAACTACAAAGCCAACCTACCCTTGCAAACCGTCACAACCCTCGTTAGCGTATTCTGCCGCTGCACCATCTCACCAGTCATCTTCTACGACGCTGCACTCACCTTCGGCAACCGCCGAGCACCTCCGCAACCTTCGACGAACACCCCCACACTCCCTTGGTTATCCTTGGTAAGTTTCGTTATCTCGTCTCATAGTTTCGTTTTCCTTATGATTTCGGTTTCGATTTCGCGGGTACGGGTCGGGTTAAGGATTACAACTGTGAACTGGAATTTATATGTGTGATCTAGTGTGAGTGTGAATATATGTATTAGCAGCAACAATGAGTGTATGTATATGTGTATAAACAGAGCGCGACAAACAATTGTATGATCATGGCATTTATATATGCGTCTAACATATTTCAGCATGTATGATTAATATATATTATGTGTGTGTATATGTTATAATATGAATGTTAATGGTATGCAATGGATTTATTAAAATAATAATAATAATAATAAACAACAGTATATAGATTATCTTTATATATGTTTACAGCATGTATGCATGGAGTTGGTTGTATGTACACGTATAGCAGGGTTGTAGAAAGTAGGTATGCATAGAAGTACTTGTGCTTGCGTGTGTATGTATTGACTGTGTATACACATGTGTAAACTGTATATGTGTTTTATATTACATCATGCATAGAGAAATATGTATACAAAGAACAATGAGACATGTATGCATATGATAGCAACAACATTGGCGATAGAACTGTATGCATGTATATAAAACTCAAGTTGCTTATGTAGTGTATGCATGTAGGATTTCATGAAGATTACAATTTAAGAATGTTAGATGTGTATATATATACTCATGGCATACTTAATACGTGCAAATTTATGCGGTGTACTATATGGAAAACCGAACCGGGAATGCGAAACCGAACGTGAACTCTGTTAAGAGGGACTTGTATCTAATTAGTAGAACTCAAACAGGTTGTTGGTCGAACTTGGAAATTATTATTTTTGCTAATTATTGTAGTTGCGCAACCTAAGGTGAGTTTCACGGCCCCTTTTACTATTTTCCAGTTGGGGGAGAAAGCATGCACAAAAATATTTGATAATGGTTTTTACTTTATATCTCTTGATTATTAAGTGTTAATCATAACAAGTTGTTAAAGTCCTCACTAAATCTTCGAGCCGTTAATATACGGGGTATAGCGAGGAAGTTCGGGTAGTACTACTGGGTTTGACAAACCCCACCCTCGGCTGGGAGCCGGGAAGGTTTACATTGTCCTATGTTGTTGTCCATTGTTGTTGTTAGCAATGGTGTCGAGGAGCAAATAAATCTCAGTCAGCTCGGTATCGAAACGCTTAAATAATAAGAAACTGGGTTCGCTACCCAACGATATAATTGTATTTTACATTATCGGCTGTTGTTGTAATTTTTACTTATCTAAACCTGTGAACTCACCAACCTAGTGTTGACATGTGAACTCATCAACGGATTAGGAGCATGCTTTGGTTGAGTCGTAGTTGCATCTAAACTCTTTTCATTTTTATTAACTTTGGTTTTTGGACGCGTGGTTTACGCATTGGATGTTTGGATTTTATTTATGCTTCCGCACTGAAACTTATTTTAAACTTGGATTTTTATAAATGTTGGTTTTTAAATTCATATAGAGGTCGTTCAATGTAACTAATGGCACTGAGATCCTGGCATGTCACGCCCTAAACGGTAGAACTCCGTTAGTGGAAATTGAGGGTGTGACAAAGACAGATTGAGAATTCAAATGACGAAATGTAAACTACCTAGACAAGAATCCTTGTTGACTAAATTATCACTCGATTGGTAATGCTAGTTATGGAACTGAGATATTAGTTTGTTCGCCTAAAAGAACCCTAAAATAGGACCCTCGACCCATTTCGAGAAGACACCTACGGGTTGCTAATAAGTTAATATAAAAACCAGTTTAACGATTAAGACTTTCTCACAGTTGTCTAACCTGATTATGACCAAGTATCTTTAAACGAATTCCTACCTCACAGCACAGAAATCAAAGAAAGTTCAAAGCATTCATTTGACTCGATAAACAAGTTTAATAGATAACACTTAGACGGACTTCTCACGAAGAACTAAATCTAGCAAACCAACCAAACAAGACTTATTAATAGCCTATCACCTCACGGATATCTAGATTAGCTGCACATTTTAAGTTATTTAACTAATATTAATGTTCCTATGGTTTTAAGCATGCATTTACCATAACACTTATCATAACACACAGTCAATGATGTGAATTGAACCATATTCTACGACATAGACAACACCAAAAACTTAATTGAAATAAATCCATAATAAAAAACTATCAGTCAACCTAAATCCAATATACATATAAGCATCAATTTAGTAAAGCATTACACTTTTACTTAAACATAAAATAAATCCATAATAAAAAACATCACCAATTCAAGTTCAAACATTAACAAAGATTCATCATAAGTCTAGGCGGCTTTAAAAGCTTAGCCAAGCATGTTTAGAACAAGAACAAATACAAAGACAAAATTAAAGTTGCAAAACATGGTAAAAAGAATCGAACACAAAGGATTACAGAAACCCGGAAGATGCAAGAAGCAATCCTTGAACCCATGTGCTTCCGACGCTTCGATTTCTTGTTCCTAGCCTCAAAAACACCCCAAACATGCTATTTTTCATCTCCCATTCGTAAGTGGAGGCTAGGGTTGAAGCTAGAGGAGTTTATATAATGAAACGGTCCAAAAACGCGTTAAAAATCCACTTCCACGCCACACGGTGAGAAAAGGGGTTTGGCCTCTTATCTTCTTGACCCACTTTTTCTGATCTAGTTTTTCGTTTTCGCGCTCCGGTTTGCTTGTAACTCCGTTTCGCTCCCCGTGTATTCCTAAGTTCTTATTTTTTCGCGATCTTTTCAACCATTCACAAACATGGGGCCTACAAAACAATAAAATATCAGTAGTAAATAGAACTTAATGAAAACTGACATAAACGACTCAAAAACGTATATAAACTATACGCGGGATTATGTATAATTTACATTATATCAATGATAGAGCTCATCTTCATTCTTTTATAGATCTATTATCTCATCCTTTTCAGATAATTTTTCAACGTTTCTCGAACATTCTCCTCCATCCATAGACTTTGGAGATTAAATAACAGTCGCATCCATAAGGGAATATTCCTTGGGCTATTCAGTTTCAAGAGCTATCAGTTATGAGCATCAGCTTCATCATCCGACTGTGCCTCGGATTCTGCTTCAGTTATAACAACTTCTTGTGCGATGCCTACAACATCCACTTTTTCAATAATCACATCCTCATTATCAGCTGATACATGCTCTTCTATTTCTTCATCATTTCCATCATCACTATCATCACCATCTTCATTAACTAAGGCTTTCAATATTTTATTAAGATAAACAGTTAAAGTACAAATCCACAAACAAGAAATGAATCAGACAAACAATTGTGCGTTTAATTAAACAGCCTAACAATAGCTAATCAAGTCTCCCCTCGTGTTCAATTTAGTTTAATGAAATCAATCATCTACAGGATCTCACACATAGAAATAATAAGTTAGCCCAATTAAATTATTGCCTGACAAGGCACAAACTAAACCATAAAGATTTTCCTACCAGAATAACCAAAAGAACTTAATTAAGTAAAGAGCTAGTGTCATATTAGGGTGAACACTGGATGGAGGATACTTACAGGTATAGACTATTTTTATTATTTTTTTTTAAACCAAGATCAACTCACCCACAGGGGTCTGCTCCTTCGTTAAACTTTGTAAATTCTGGTTAACACCGTTAACTCTTCTTCGTTAAACTTTGTAAATTCTCGTCATGAATGACTCGCTCGCTCCGTTTGGGTTGGTTTTGTAATTAACTAAACAAATTAATGAACTTTAAAATCACACTTAAATAGCCTACCAATGTCTAAGGGCCAAAGGTGTATTTTAATCTATTATCCCTAAAGCCCTAGTCGCCCCCCTCCTGTATATCATCATCTTGGTCACATTACATTCGGCTGATTCGGGAAAAAAAACCGCACATTAACAACCAATTATCCCCCCCCCACCTCGTCGCTGTTGTTGTCGGCGACCAAAACAGGAAACAATAAGTGTTGCGCTATCATCCTCAACCTCCACCTTCGATCGTCTCCTGTTTCTGTCCCCTGTCAAGAATGTGTGCTTAGTAGCAGCAACGACATCTCTCTCGGTCTCTCTTTCGGCAGCTCCGATCACTACCTTTGATCTCCCTCCCTGCCCCTCGTCCAGTTGCAGTCACCGGAAGATCGGAAACACCAGTCACAGTTACGTGCCATTATTTCTTTCTACCTCCGGTCATCTTGTTCGTCGTTGTTCGGTGAGTCGTTATGTCCCAAATCGATCTTAAGATTCTGAATGAAATGTTATGTGTGAATATATGTGTACGTACGTAACTGGATAAATAGTGTTACAATGTAGATATATATATATATATATATATAGTATAACTATTGCGAGTGTATGTTCAGACATCTGTTGCGTGTATGGTGTTTTTATGTGGAGATCGTAATATATATGCATACATGTTTATTAGTTGACATATGTGTGTGCAATCATGTGGTAGGTGTGGTATGTATGTTTTATGTATGAATGAATGTGCATGAGCAGCAATTCAGAAAACTAATGGGTATTACATATGCATGGTAATAACAACTGCAATATGTGTATATAAAACAAAAAAACAAGTAGCCAAGTGCGATATGTGTGTATGTTGTATTTGTTTGTATATGTTGTATGTATTTATAATTGCATGTATCTACAAGTGAGAATGATTTAATATGTGTATGGGATTAAAAACAGTGATAGGTTCAATTGGATCGATAATATCACTCAAATGATCAGAACAAAGCGTACAAACAAACGATTCAATCACAAACACAGTTCATACTCATAAATTCTCTTGTATATTGATGATCAAAGCAATTTCGCAGTACAAAATGTGCAGGAGAAAACAATTACACACAGTTAATTCTCTCTCTAACAGTGCAAAAAGTCTCTCTCCTAACACACGCACACTACATGCTTTATAACAAACAAAATGCAAGTTTAAGGAAAATACACATTAAACCCTAAACTATACAAACATATTAAACAAAGATACAAAGTAAATCTTAACACGGAAATAACCCTAACAGTACTCCCCCTAAGATTTAACTTTGAATCTTCAAAAAAACTTTAATCTTGTTCTTCGTTTATCAGCATCAATCTTCAGTCTTTTTCTATCAATCTTCTGGTTCCTCTTTCACGTCCAGCAACTCTCGGCCTTTATATTCTTCTTTTTCTTTCAGAGCTTCTTCAATGCAAGATTTGAACTTTTCGGCAATCTTCGCTTGTCGAGGCTTGGATTCATTTGTCAGAATTGGTAGAGCATTCATGCGTCTAAGCGAATCCAGATTTAAACCTGCAAAATCGATATTAGCATAAAACTCAAATGGCATTTCTTTGCCTTCGACATACACCTCCAATGTTCCTTTTCTGGATATCCTCATGTACTCTATCTTCGGTAAATCCACCATCACAAGATTAGAGTTTAGCAAAGCTTTTCTGACTCGAATTTTCTCTGAAGCAGCAGCAATAACTTCAATCATCACCACAAATAACTTTCTGTCCGCTTCAGCCAGTTTATCCTTGCACTTCTCCATTCTAATGCTCCTCAAATAATCAATATATGAAGGATGTAGCAGCTTTAACTCAAAAGTACTAAACAGAGTGATCATGTCTTTGTCCCAATCCTCCAAATTTCTAACAAGCTTTAGTTCAAATGTATCCTGATTGTAGAAAACTCTCAGTATTGGCTTCGTCATTTGCGACCCATCTATTACCTTCAATCCAGGATCAGTAATCTTGTCAAAATATTCATCCGAGAACTCTTCTAAGTACATATCCTCGGTCACCACCAATCTTTTCTTCTTCTTTTGTTTCTTGGCTTGCACATATTCTGAGTCTTCCTGTTGACCTCGGAAATCCAAAAACTTTGCAGTTCTGCTCATTCCAGCATCAAGAAGCATCACACACTTGTTACCACGATCAGCATTTGTATGATTGATTAACCTCAGTTTATGCAGCTCTTTCAGATCCTGAACTTCCAATTTGAAGATGCTAGAATAGTAATGATAAACATCACATAAGCCATTTACCCTCTTGATCATGAATGCATCAAACACTTCATCATATTTCCACGCAATTATCTTTACCTTCTTATTTTTCTCAGGCACAATCATTGAATCCAACAATTCAGCAATTGATTGTCCTTTACTCATTAACGATCTCACCACATCTCCTGGAGTTGCTGCATTATGCCATGTTTCACGCACAATAATGGCACATTGTACGATTTAACTTCACTCGGAAACATATCCATCAGTTCATGACGTTTTTTATGAGCATCTTCAGGAAGCGCCATCACAGGAATTTCTCTTGGACCCAGAATTTTGTATTTCTTTGTCAGCTCAAAATATTGTGGATTGTTGTAGTCCAAATAGAACATCCGATTGTACAATTTTTCTGTCTTCATGAAACTCACCACAATTTTCTTCAATGAAACAGACTTCAATCTTTGCAATGTTTTGTACGGATAGTTTCTTGACCTCAACCAACTCCTCATTTCATAGGTAGTCATATCGTCTGGATTTGGATGATATAGCTCAGTTGGTGGCAGATCTTCTATGTTCAGACTTTCCTGCATTGGAGTCCATTCTCCCATCTCAGTAACAATCTCTTTCTTATCTGCTTCAGCCTTATCTTGATGCATCATGCATTTCTCGTACTCTTCATTGATTTGAGTTACCGTCAACCCATTCAAAAATACAGAATTGTACTTCATTCTTTCAAGATAGGCAAACCTCTGATCTAAATCATCTGGCACTTCTTCCACAGTATTTTGTACAGGCTCTGGCTCAGCTTCATCCTCAGACTCAGTCCAATCAATGTCTAGATCATCCAATGCCTCTATCATAGGTGCATCATCAGTTTGAACCGGCTCAAACTGACTAGCCACTTCAGCTACAGTTTCAGTCTCAGGCTTATCAACAGTTTCACCAGCTTCAGATTGAATCGGCTCAATCTGAACTGTATCTCCTGAATTAACTTCTTTCTCATCATCTGTTTCTACAAATACTTCTGTTTCGGCTTCAGAAACAATCTAAGTATCAGCCTCAGATATATTCTCAATTCCAGACCCAATTTCAGTCTCAGCAACTTTTTCAGCCTCAACTTCAGCTACAGATTGAATCGGCTCAATCTGCACTGGTTTATCAATCCTCGCCTTCTTTGAGCTTCCTTCATCTCCAAAAATTTCAGGAATAGCGTCAATTTTCCTCTTTCCCTCAGCTTTATCCATCTTGACTGTTTCAGCTTCAGCTTCATCGGGAATGACAATTGGTGATTCAACCAAAATTCCAACATTTCTAGTACCTCTAGCCCTTGTCAAATATACTTTAGGCACATTTGTTTCAGTCACTTCAACTATATCATCAGAAAAATCTTTGTCTGATAGTGATGAGCCAGCCTTCTTTGGTTTCATATCCTCCAATTCCTTCTCAAGCATTTCTTTCTCAGCCTCCAAAGTGTTACACTCAGCCTTAACCTCAACATAGTCATACTTCAAGTTTTCATATTCCTCCTTCAACTTCTCATGCTCATCCTTCAACTTAGCATGCTCAATTTTCAACTCCAAATGATCAGAATCTAACTCTTTGAAAATCTTCAGATTCTGATTGTGAATGTCCCAGTACTCATCCAATCTTTTCCTTTTTCGTTCTTGGGAAGCTTTTAACAAATCGTTTGCTTTAAACAGACTTTCAACCATCTCTTCTAATTCAGCAATGCGTTTCTCTTTTTCCTCATAAATCTCATCAACACTTGGCCCAATGTTTGGTGAAGACTCCAAACCTTGTCCAATGTTTTCATCAATAATGGGATCAGTAACGCCAGCATCCACTTCCTCTATCTGTGCAATAGATTCAGCTTCGGCCATTACTGTCTGAGCAATCTCAATCACATCCACCTCTTCAGGCTTTTCTACTACTTTCTTCTTCTTTCTAACATATTGTACTGACACATCTTTCTCAACAACAACAGAAGCAACCTCAACAGGTTCTTCTACAACCATACGTTCAACAACCTCTAACTCAGTCTCTATTGGTTCAGCCTCCTCTGAATTAGATTCAGATTCAGCATCATTACCACCATCATCATTACTGTCATCACCATCATTATTACCATCATCATTTACCTCATTTTCATCTTCACCATCATCACTTTCATCTATCTCTCTATCAACAAGATCTGCTGGATTAACAACCTCTCCATGAGATATGTGATAGTAAACTCCTTCCACATCTTCTTCATTGTTGATTATATCTCTCATATAATCAAACAATTCAATGTTAGGCACATTCCCGATACTCATCTTGCGGTAAGATAAATCGTTCATGTCCTCAGTATATAAAATACCTCCATCATAACCTTCACTTCTGATCACAGGATAGGCAATATTTATCATCAGTTGCAGAAACCTTGGATACATAAGAAATTTGAACCTCTTGCCCTTTACCAAGTTGAACACAAACCCATTCATTATCCACCTTGACATGTTGAATGGTTTGTTTTCTGCAATAGCCACAATTGGTGATGCAATGTCTGAAGGATAGTTGTCAAACCCGGCACTCCTTCTAGACATGCATTGCTGCACAACATAACTCAGCAGCTTATACTTCTTCCCCAACTTAGCTCTGAAAAACTGTGACTTTGGAAACACAGGTGGATGTCCCATGTTCACAAAACAAGCTTTACATTCCTCCATGGTCAGCTCATCTAACATACCAACCTCATCCTCATCTATTCTCAGAGCCTGCCTAATAGCATCTTCTGAAACTGTAAGTGCCCAATCTCCGGTTATGTTGCCTCTAACAACATTAACACCATTCTCCTCTCTTACAACCTCAGCTGTTCTCCAGAAATTCTTGATCAATCTAGCATATATGACCGGTTTGGCACATATAGCATATACATACTTTGTCCTCTTGATGAACTGAATCATATCTCTATAACCCTCTGTCTCCGGAAGTGATTCATCTAAACAAGCCACTATATTATGTTTAGGTTCAAACTTGAGACTCTCCATCTGTTAACATAAACAAAAACACAAAACAAGGCAAATGTATTAGATTCTTCATTAAACTTATCAAATTTTAACAAGTGTTTAACTAAAAGTTAGAAAGCAAAAACATTAACATAAACATTTTAAATCCTAAATTGTTCTAATAACCTGATTTTCATCATTTTAATCAAACAACATTGAATTTTTAAAGTTATGATTCATGTTTTAAACTATTAACAGTTAATTACTTAGGCAAAATTTTGATAGATTTTATGATGAAAAATTTAACATGTTTTGGTTCGGTTTTAGCAAGTTTAATCACTTTTAAAACAAACATTTCATCGTTTTGATGGTTAACTTTTAAAAGCTTCAGAGTTCATCAATGGCGATTTTAACAGTTAAGTCCATTTCACTTGTTCAGTTGGTTTTAAGGTGTTTTAGTACAAATGAATGATTGAATGTTGATGATCGACAGATTTTAACCCTAAAACAACATTCGATTTAAGTTTTTATGCTCAAAATCAAAGTGTCGATTCAAGTTCAAAACACTGTTCATCATCGTTTTTCCTTTTAACAGTTGATTTTCAGGTCGATTTAGGTCAAAAACACATAATCACTACCTTAATCAATCTATTAAACTTGTTATAGGGCAACAGATTGATTATGATAACAATGGCGATTTGAAGTTCAGAGTGTTTGGTGAAAGTGAATGTGTGTGAAATGATAAGTGTTTTGTGAAGAGGCGGTATTTGTATCGTCAAAAATTTTTAGGTCAAACTTAAAGTGCCGGGTCAACACAAGCAAATTAGGCCCAATAACCTTGCCGGGTCAAGTACTGTAGTGACGGGTCAGGTACTGTAGATACGGGTCAAGTACACAAGACAAGTCACCACCATGTGAAATTAACTTGACGGGTCAAGCACTGTTCATACGGGTAAGTCACTGTAGTGACGGGTAAAGATTAAGGAACAACTACACCTGATGGATTTTGTTCATCACCCGGCAGAATAGTTGTTATCAAAACATCACCCGGCAACTTTTATTCATCACCCGGCAACATAGTTGCTTTCCTTCTTCATCCGGCTTGCTTTCTTCTTTACACGGCAGCTTTGACATCTTCACACGGCATACTCACTTCTTCATTACCCGGAAACATAGTATCATACCTTGACATGGCAACAAAGTTTCTTCATTACCCGGCTGTATAGTATATACTTGTCACCCGGCAAGATATTCATGACCTTCACCCGGCTGTATTTGACATGTTCATTGCCCGGCTGTACAGTGGTCACAATATCTTCACCATTTCTTCAATCACCCGGCAAGTATCAGACTTACAACTTCACCCGGCTGAACAGTTCTTTACCCGGCTGCACAGTTGTACCTGATATCTTTACCCGGCAATAACACTTAAGCAATTTCTTCAATTTTCCTCGTCTGTTGACTTTTTCAACGATCATTTATTGCACCTGCAACATTCTCCGACATATTAATTAGACAATATATCCTTAAAAAGAATGTTTGCCAAATTAATTATCAAACAATATTAACATTTGCAACAAAATAACTTCCAATTAAAATTCATTTTTCTTTTTCCTTTTGAAAAATGTTTTTGCACAACCAATTTTTCTATATCCCGAAGCAATTTCTTAAAAACAAATTACGAGACCTTGGGTTTGTTTTTAACACATCCAAATACCTTTGCTTTTCATAACTAATAACCTTGTTCATTCAAAACACACTTATTCAAAAAACAAAATATTTTTGGATTTTTTGTAGATATTTTTCTTCAATCTTATTCTCCCCCTAAACTTGAAATTTCTTGAAATTTTTAAGTTTATCAAGGATGTTGATGTATCAATAATGATTCCAAATGCCTGCACACACAAAGCACACACATTAAAGTAAAGACATATGCAATGAATCATAATATCACAGTGAGATCATACCACACATTATCTGAACATGTTTTGCAAGTTTTGAATAGACATTTGACTTATGCTTGATTGAGTGATGATATGAAAACATACCAATTAGCTCGAGTTGACACACTTACTTTTTCAGTATCATGATGATATTTAAGGTTCGATTAGAATGACTTATGTGACCCACATGTATACATATATCAACATATTTCCTTATCAAACACTACCTGAATGCATATTGCACAAAACCTGGTCACTTACAGTCATACACAGTGTGGAATCTGGGTTCTATTCGGATTTGGTCCACTTTGGGACTTCTTTTTAATTCCAACTTTGGGAATTTTTCTTTCCTATCGTTCCCCTTGGGAATCTTCTGAATTCCATTTTGGAATTTTTGTTTGGTGTTGGTCCACATTTGGGACTCTTTTTGTTCCATTTTGGAATCTTTTGCTGCATCTTGAAGCTCAAAAGAGACTTCGTGTGAGACTTCAGGTCTGTGGATACCACAACAAAGAAGCTCACGATGCGGTTCATCACACTGAGAAGACTACATCGTTACCCGATCATGCACAACTAACATCACAAGCAATGTATCAAAAGATATATATCTAGACATGTATAACAATGGAACTTAACACAAAGATCATTAAGTTTATGTTTGTCAACAATCAACTTACTTGTTCAGTCTAATTGTCTGAGCTGTCTAGCACATCAACTAACATTCATCAGTCTTTATTAAAAATGATGTATCAAATAATGTCTAGTGTAACTATCATTTCTCACTTTTTGCAATATAGATTCTTATGACATGATATTTTCTTTTCTTTTGCTTTTATATTTTGTTTTTGCTTTTCTATTTTTCTTTTTCACGCAAACACACATAATGCAAAACATAAAGTAAAAGACAAAGGAATCAAAATATAACATCAACTTATTATATTTTTGGCTTTTATATTTTTCTGATTTTTGTTTGTTTTTTCGAAAAATAGAATCAATCATGATTGATTAATCCTATGGATTGAATTAAGAATTCAAACCGTCCTGACAAAAAAGATTTTGTGAAAAGATCTGCCAGTTGTTTGTCGGTATGAACTTTAATCAAAATTATTAAACCTTTTTCAGAGTTGTCTCTTAAAAAGTGATATCTAATTTCGATGTGTTTGGTTTTAGAATGTTGAACAGGATTAGCAGTTATAAACATGGCAGCAGTATTGTCTATGTAAATAGGAGTTTTCAAAAAATTAAACCCGTAGTCCAGCAACTGATTTTGTAACCATAAAACCTGAGAACATCCTGCAGAGGCAGCGATATACTCTGCTTCAGCTGTGGATACAGAAACATTGGTTTGCTTCTTGCATTGCCAAGAGACAAGCCTTGGACCCAAAAATTGACAGCCACCAGTTGTCGATTTCCTGTCAAGAGCACAACCACCAAAATCACTGTCAGAATAGCTATATAGTTCAAAATTTCCTTCATAAGGATACCATAACCCAAGATTTGGTTTCCCTTTGAGATATCTGAATATACGCTTCACAGCAACAAGATGCGACTCTTTCGGATCTGACTGGTATCTGGCGCATACACAAACAGCGTACATGATGTCTGGTCTTGATGCAGTAAGATACATCAGAGAACCGATCATTGATCTGTATAGTGTTTGATCAACTGCTTTGCCCTTTGGATCCGGTTGAATCTTGCAATTTACATCAGATGGAGTTCGAATTGTTTGACAATCTTGCATCTTGAATTTCTTCAACAACTTCTCAACGAACTTTGATTGATTGATGAAAATTCCGTCAGCTGATTGTTTCACTTGTAAACCAAGAAAGAAATTAATCTCCCCCATAGAACTCATCTGGAATCTACTCTTCATAATTTCCTCGAATTCTTTGCACATTGACTCACTAGTTGATCCGAAGATAATATCGTCCACATAAACTTGAACGCACAATAAATCATCATTATCCCTCTTCATAAACAAAGTTGGATCAATCTGACCTCTTGTAAATCCATTTTGTAGTAAATGCTTAGATAGTGTTTCATACCAGATTCTAGGAGCTTGATGTAGACCGTAAAGAGCTTTACTTAACTTGTATACCCGATGAGGATAGTCTGGATCTTCGAAACCCGGAGGTTGTCTAACATACACGTCATCCGTAATCGGCCCATACAAGAAAGCACCTTTAACGTCCATTTGGAATACTTTAAACTTCATGAAAGAAGCATATGCAAGAAAAACGCGTATGGCTTCAAGTCTTGCGACCGGAGCAAACACCTCTTCGTAATCAATGCCTTCTTCCTGAGTGTATCCCTGTGCAATCAGTCTTGCTTTGTTTCTCACCACAATGCCACGTTCGTCTGGCTTGTTTTTGTACAACCATCTTGTACCTATTGCGTTCTCTCCTTCAGGTAAGTCCACAAGTTTCCAAACTTCCTGTTTGCGAAACTGAAGTAATTCCTCCTGCATTGCCTCAATCCAACTGTTATCTTTCAGCGCCTCTGAAATATTCTTTGGCACCACTTGAGATAGAAAACACGAGTAAAGACAGATATTTGCGTGCTCCGTCTGACTTCTTGTAGTTCTCTGATTCAACGGCCCGATAATCTGAGAGACAGGATGTTTCTTGTGAATTCGATGAACAGGAATATCACCTCCTTGTACTTGAGTCTCTAGATTAGAAGTATTCAGATTTGGTAGATCTTGTAGTATGGAAGAAGTATGCGGTGTGAAATTTGGGACTTGATCCGGTGAATTGATGAAGTAATCAAAAGATTCTGGAATAACTTCAGCATTCGGATCCGATGATGGTTGATTTTGAACGGATCCACCATCATTAGGAGAAATCACATCTTCTTCTTGATTGTTCGATTCTTGATCTTCGTTTGAACCAGAAGGACCCGGAGCTTGACTGGATTTGACATGATCAGGATTGTGAAACGACATAAATGGATATTCAGAGTTGAGATTTCCATCTTCGTCATTATCAGAATCGTCACTGAAGCTTCCTAAGTCACCTGATTCTTTCCTTGCGTTTCCTGAAAAATCAAATAAGTTAGAATTGAAGGATTTCGATAATGAATCTAAATCAAATAACCATTCGGGACCATGAGCCACTAAAGGAAACGAATTTTCTAAAAACTTGACGTTGATAGTTTCAATAACAGTATTTGATTTGCTATTAAAAACTCGATAAGCTTTAGAAACAGACGAATATCCTAAGAAAAATCCATCGTCCGATTTTGACTCAAACTTCCCGAGATGTTCATTTAGATTTAGAATCGAAACCGGACAACCAAATGCTTTCAAGTAAGAAATATTTGGTTTCCTTCCAAACAACAACTCATAAGAAGTTTTCTTTTTATCATTCACTAATAATGTTCTATTTTGTACAAAACATGCAGTTGCAATAGCTTCATCCCAAAATGTGATCGGGATTTTGGCATCCGCAAGCATGGATCTTGCTGCTTCAATTAGTGTCCTGTTTTTCCGTTCCGCAACCCCATTTTGCTGAGGCGTTCTAGGCGCACTAAATTGTCGAGCAATCCCCTTTTCTGCACAAAATAAATCAACATTAGCATTCTTAAATTCAGTTCCATTATCACTTCTTAATACTTTAACTTTGCATTCCAATTGATTTTCAACTTTAATGATAAATTCTTTTAATAATTCAGCTGTTTCAGATTTTGCATGCAGAAAATAAACCCATGAAAATCTCGTAAAGTCATCTATGATAACTAAACAATATGATTTTCTCCCGATGCTTTGAACGTTGGTCGGTCCAAAAAGATCCATATGTAGCATCTGCAAGGGTTTTGAAATGGAGTTTTCGAGCTTGGACTTAAAAGACATCCGATGCTGTTTGCCTTTCAGACATGCAGGACAGAGATCAGTTGTGGAGAATTTCTTCGATGGGATTCCCACAGCGTGATTTCCGGTTACCAAACGGTTCATGTTTCTGAAATTTGAGTGGCCCAGCCGTCTATGCCAAAGCTGACTCTCATCATTTGAAGCATGGGCAATGAGACAGGTTGTTTCGGTTTCGGCATCAATCTGCGACATATCCAATTTGTATACATCACGATCTCTAGGTGCTTTCACCACTACCCACTCATTGTCAATCTTGAAACCTGGTTTCAGAATATAACAAAAAGAATCATCAAAAAGAGTTGAATAAGATTTATCACAGATTTGAGATACACTAAGTAAGTTAAAGTTCAACTGTGCACAGTAGTTGACTTTATCAAAACTTATAATCCCATTCGAAACAGTTCCTTCGCCAGTGATTTTACCACCCGCATCACCTCCAAACGCAACATGTGTACCATTTTTAGACTTAAAGTCTTGAAGTAAGGCATGGTTGCCTGTCATGTGCCGGCTACACCCACTATCAACGAACCACGAGTTGATAGGTCTTCTTGGGCGTACCTGCATTTCAACAAAAACATTCAGTTAGTTTGGTCAACCCAGGCCCACACGGTCTTGGGTTTTCCGAATCTATCTGCAATAGTAACTTGTTGGTATTGAACATTTTGAAAATTTGTTTCATTCAAAAGATTTTGATGCTGATAACTTCGCCCATTGGCGTTCAAAGATTGCTTTCTTCTCAAAGCACTAAACCTCTCCTCTAGCTTAGGATCAAGGTTGTTTTCAAACTTTTGATTTCTTACCATTAAAGCTCTTGGTTTAAAATCATTAACCTGCACATTCTTTGAAAAGTTAGAAACAGAATTGTTTCGATTAAACTTTCTCAAAACCGGAGAATGACTTTGACTCATATTTTGAAAACCATATGAATTATTTCTTTGAAAGTTTGAGTATGGAGTCATTTCTCTAGTCGAGTTTGATCGAAAGAAACAATCCTTTGTGTCATGGTTTCTCCTCTCACAAATATCACAAAATTTGTTAAAATAACATTCTTCTGAAGAATGATTTCTTTTATCACAGTAACTGCAGTACCTGTTAAAGAAACATTCAGCAGTTGCATGATTATATCTATCACAAATTTCACAATGTTTCTTGCTAATCCTAAAGAGCCGATTGCTAACTCTAGATGTTGAACCAAAACGTGATTCATTATCATAGTTGTTCGGTTTTAGATTAACATTCTTTTGTGGAGTCACTGTTTGTGCTTTTGATTGCATGGGACTTTGGTTCGATTTTAAATTGTTCTGTTTGGTCACCTTTTTGTTTTCAATTCTCTTTTCATTTACAGCGGAAGACTTAGGACCTGAACCTGTTTTCAGACCAGAGTTAGATTTGATTGGAGAATTGTTTGGTTTACCATAAGATCCGTTCAAATCAAACGTTCCTGCAGACACAAACTTGATGTTTTTACCTTTTGACACTTTCTTGACAGGTTTAACTTTGTCAGTTTTAACACTTTGAACTTTTGTGTTATCATTCGATTTTAAGACATTTTTGCCTTTTGACTGTTTCGTTTCAGATTGATTGTTCATTGTTTTCGATTTTTGCTTCTTAGCATTCGAAACTTCAGCCTTTTTCACTTCTTGCTTCTTGATCAACTGAGCTGCAACTTGCGCCTTTTGTTCTTTCTTCCACTTGATATACTCAGGATCATTGAATCCTGAAAATTCACCTTCTTCCTTCACCGATTCTGGTTCTGGGTTAAGCTTTGGATATTCAACCAGTTGGATAAGAACAGGTTCTAATTTGTTTTCAGACTTGTTGCTTGCTTCATCATCAGCTTCAGTTGTCATTTCTTCTTCTTCATTCAAACTTTCCATCAACACTTCAGTACCTTCAGACTCGGATTTACTTCTTTGAATTTCTTTGAATCTTCTTTCATTTTCAGGTGAATGATCAAATTCATTAAAGTTTTCCGGTAAGGTTTGTGTGATTGAATTTGGCATCGGTTCATGAGTAAAACCCAACCCGGTTTTGGTTTTGTTTCCTCTTTCTTTGATGATTTGTTTAACCATAGTTTTACAGCTTTTAACTTTTGTCAATTCAACTTGCGTGACAGCATGTGCAATTTTTTCTTGTTCAAAGTTCTTTGTCATCTCTTCAAGTTGTTTTGTCATCAGTTCCAGTTCGTTTAAGGTTTTGTTCCATGATTCTTTAAGTGACAAAATCTTCTCATCAGCAATTTTGTGATCAATTTTAAGTTGTTCATGAATTTTCTCATGTTTGCTTAATTTGTCACCGATTTTAAATGAATGAGTCCGATAATGTTCTACTTGTTGAATGCACTATTCAGAACATAGCCTTTCCTTGACATCCAAGGGCAATGGAACATAGTTAGGTGGGAGTTCAGAATTAACCTTTGGTTGCTCAGTTGATGATGAAGACTCATTGGCAGTAACCATTAATGCAACTTCAGATTCAGATTCTTCAGTAGGATCTGCTTTTGCGCTCCAGTCATAATCTTCTGAATCTTCACTCACATCTTCAATCATCTTTCCATCCCCTTCTTCAGACCAGTCTTCTTCAATCTCACATACCAGTGCCAGATTTGATGTAAGATCGGATGTAAACTGTTCTGCATATGCACTCCAGTCATATCCGTCTTGTACACTAACAACCAACGCTTTAGTCTGATCTTCTGGCTTCTTTCCTTCATCCTTCAATTCAGGCATAGGAAGACTTTGGTATGGTTTCTGAAAGAAACGCTGATTTCTGCCTTGATAACTCGTTGATTGTTGAGAGCTTTGACCTTGACCTTGATTGCTTGAACTAGCTTGGTCATTGAAATTCTTTGGAGCTTTACATTCTCTTGAGAAATGACCGTACTGATTACAGTTAAAGCATCTGGCTTTAGATTTGTCAAAACCAACGGTTTTGTTTGCATGAGGTTTGTAACTTCGATTAACATATGCATGCTTTTGCGTACGATAAGCTACCATAACCATCTGCCAGTTAAGATCCATTTCCTCAACATCTACTGGATCCATTTCAAATAAGTCTTGAAGGACTACGTCCATTTGACTTAAATGACTACCTTGGTACGCTTGAAAACTTGCCATAAAAGCAGTAAAGGCAGTTTTAGTTTCGTCATCTTGCAACAGAATATTCATGACATCTTTCACCTTGGCTTGAACAGTTGAACTCTGATTTTCTGATTGACTTTGAACTTGCGTTTTTGGTGGAGATTGAGGTTGAGAATAAGTTGGTGAATTTGGAAAGTATGCTGAATCAGTAAAGAAACTTGCACCAACAAATAAGTCACCCTCATCTTCAAACTTTGTTACATCTTGTGCAAGAAAAGCGTTATCCACAGTATTGGCAGGGTTTACCACATACTTATACTGAGTTTGTGAGCTTGATCTATCAGTATTTCTTGATCCTTCATCAATCTCAACTTCTTCAATTTTCCCAATAAGTAGATCCAATTCCATTGGGAATTTCTCAGTATGCTTCAAAAGAGTAACAGTCTGCTTCCATGATGATGGTAAGGCACACAATAATCGATCATTCAAATCTTGAAGTTCAGTCTTCACTCCGAGATTTGTCATCTCAGTAGTTAAGTGAACAAACCTGTTCATCATCTGGTGTACTGTCTCTCCATTAATGTGTTCAAACAACTCCAATTGCCTTTTTAGTTTCGACTTCTTCAAACTTCTCAATTGTTCTCCTCCTTCACATATCGACTTCAATACTTTGAAGCATGTATAACCAGTCTGATATCCATCCAATCTTGACAAAACCTGAAGTGGCAATCCCTTGCACATTAAAGAATATGCCTTGCTATCATTCTTTACCTTCCTCAAATCTTCAGCTGACAAATTATCCTCTGGATAAGGTTCAGTAGAGTCTTTAGTGTAGGTACTTGCACTATCTGGTTGTGTCTGAGTTGGAATGTGAGGACCCTTCTCAATTGATTTCCATAAGTCATTGTCTATTGAACACAAGTGATGTCTCAACCTGATGGTCCAATTCTTGAAATCTGCACGATTCAAAAGTCTAGGAACACGGTTATCAGAATCATCATTAGGAGCCATTTTTAACAATTTATAAAAAAAATATTTTTGGTTTTTGTAAATTTTTGAAAAGAAATGATTAAAATACTAAAATAAAGACAAGAAATTAAAGACAGGATAAGAAACAAGTATTAAAAAACACAAAATTAAGTCACACGGCAACACAGTGAAAAATCCTTCTTCAACCGGCAAAACAGTGAGTTTGTTCTTCACCCGGCAGGAAAAGGTCTTCACACGGCTAAATAGTTACCCGGCTAAACAGTTGCAAAATACTTTGTTCTTCACCCGGATGAACAGTTACCCGGCAACAAGAAAAACTTCACACGGCAATAAGTCTTTGACCCGGCAGAATCTTGACACAAAAAGCTTCTCCGGCTGAACAGTACTCGTTCACACGGCAGATTGTTGATGACACGGCTACACAGTATGTTTACCCGGCTGTATTTTCTCTATCACCCGGCGTAACAGTGTATTACCCGGCACAACAGTATCACTTTTATAAGTCAAATTCTTCACACGGCAAGCACAAATTCCTTTCCACGACAGCACAGGACCTAATTTCTTCTTAAAATCTAAGTCCAAGGAAAATGTCTAAGTCAAATATATCACCCGGCAAGTTAATCTTCAACCAAACTCAACTGTTCATCATCTTCTTCATGAAGATTTTCTGGGTTTTGTCTGAAACTTGTCCAAATTGTCCAAAAATCACACACAAGCAGTGAAATCATCCGATTATCAAACCCTTGTATCAATCAATCCAAAACATCTTCATTCTTCGATGAATTTTGAGCAAAAATTGATCGAACAGTACTTTTTCTATTCTTCTTAATTCTTCAGATCTGATGATGATCTGATAGAATCTGCACAATCGCTGTGTATAGGAGTGATTATGATGATGAATCACAACTAAAAACACCAACAATTCATTCAGATCATGATATTTTGAGCAATATTGATGTGTTTTGCTTAGAAACAGCGAAGAACACGATACCGAAAGCTCTGATACCAATTGATAGGTTCAATTGGATCGATAATATCACTCAAATGATCAGAACAAAGCGTACAAACAAACGATTCAATCACAAACACAGTTCATACTCATAAATTCTCTTGTATATTGATGATCAAAGCAATTTCGCAGTACAAAATGTGCAGGAGAAAACAATTACACACAGTTAATTCTCTCTCTAACAGTGCAAAAAGTCTCTCTCCTAACACACGCACACTACATGCTTTATAACAAACAAAATGCAAGTTTAAGGAAAATACACATTAAACCCTAAACTATACAAACATATTAAACAAAGATACAAAGTAAATCTTAACACGGAAATAACCCTAACAAACAGTATGCGTTAAACATAGGCATAATATGAGTTCGATTGAGCAAATCAGTTTGTATGTTAGTAAGGCATTAAATTATTATGTATGTGATGTTATGCAATAAACGACCTGTATATGTGTTGTGTAGGAATGTATTTGTTTGTATTAGTATGAATGGATATATATGTACAACGGGCTGGTGTATAAGGTATGTATGTTTATGTGTGTGATCATCTATCATGTATGTATATGGTTATTGTGACACCCCGCTCGGCGGCGGAAAACACCGGGCGCGTCAAGTGAATCGGATATCAGTAGTACAAAGCACATGGCACACTAACTGCATATTTTAGTATTAATTAAGTAATAATGTCGTGACATAAAGTAGCATTCAATAGTCATAAAAACCGTAACAGAAACCGACAATTAAATATTGTTTAATGTCTTTTTATTCTAGGTCCGAAGCATCCTACGTGTCTTGAACCATAACTGTATCAAACTTCACCTGAAAAACGTGTAAAATAAGTTAGCTAAAGAATTAGCTAGTGAGTAAAACACAATTAATAGTACATAGTATAAAATCCGAGATCATTATAGATTGTGTTTCGCAATCTCATGTGCATAGCAATTTCATCATATATATCTCAACCGTGACCATAGAAACACATAGAAACAAGTATCATAGACCCCGCAGGGTTACCTTTAGCAACAAGTCATGAGGAACCAACTCATGTTACATTTATTGATAACCATCGTTTAACCGTCTCGATATGCAAGTTATCAAAAATGTTTAAGCATCTAAGGGACATAGCATCGTAGCATCAAGCATCACACGTAGTAACTAGTAACATAGAATCAACCAAAGAATCGCCGGGTCAAATCACCTATCAGGCCATTAATGTAGGTGGGCTTGTCAAGCCATTAGCGCTAACATCGTCCGGTGGAAATTACAAGATAATATAACTAATATTGACTATCACACAATTTTGCTACATGCGGCCAAACACGATTAACACATCTAATGATCTCATTTTCGAAAATAGAAACATCAAAGGAAACCGTTGTATTATAGAAACACGTATTTCAGCCCCAAAAACGTAAACAGTAAAAAGGGGAGTGAGTTTACTCAACTTGAAATCCAAGGATAATAGTAACACTAGAATCACAACAAGAAAGAACCGAGGATCGCCCAGACATTAGAATCACCTAATTAACCGGGAAAACCTAATTTAGAAACGAAGCAGGTAACGTAATAACTAGAATCAAGAAAATAGAATTTCTAGGGTTTTGGATTTGGGGTTTTAGGGTTTTAAATTATAGATTTGAAATTAGGGTTTTCAAAATATAATTTGGGATTTTTAGGGTTTTAAAGTACCAATTGGGGGTTAGGGTTTTAAAATACAATTTGGGAATTTAGGGTTTCAAATCCAATTTTAGGGTTTCAAAATCCAATTTGGGGATTTAGGGTTTCAAGAACCAATTTTTGATAAACGACAACGTTTTAAGTAATATATATATTTTAACGGATTTACTTTAAACGAAGTTTATAAATTTAAAGCCTAATCATATGGATTTTGTATTGAAATTGTACATTTGTTTGTTTTGAAAATGTATTTGACTTAACTATATTGTTTAGGTATTTAGTAAATATAATCAAATGTTAAAAATGTTTAAAGGTAATAAAATTAAGTAAATAGGTTGTGGGTTTCGAACCCACGACCTCCACATGAAACTGGAACGTACCCAACCACCAGACCAGCGTCTGCTTTTGTTATTGAAACTCGTTTTTAATTTTCTTAACCAATACAAATCATCAACACCCATTATCAAAACAAGCCCTAGAAACAAGATTATCCAAATTCGTTTCATCCTGTTAACAAGATCCAAATCCAGCAGAGGGATTTTACTCTACATTGTATCGTGATCATTTTGATATAATATACTTACTTGATTGGTTACGAATTGGAGCGGAGATGGTGATGAACACGAGATGAACCCTAGAATTTGGTTTCATGATTTTGAGTGACCAAAATGGAATTGGTTGAGCAGAGAGTGAGAGAGATGCCAATGGAGTGTTTCGCACAACGAATCGACTCACAATTTCATGATACAACAACACTATTGAAACCGTTTGTAGCGTTGGTTAATATCTTAGATTGGTAATTGATCGGTCGAAAGACTCGAATTGAAGGTGTAGACTGATTCAATTCATCGCAATAGATGTTTTAGTTAATACAATTTTTATTAAAACAAATGATTTGATTACTTTGGGTTTAATGATTGGCCGACGGTTATATAATTGAACAAAACAGCCCCATTATTGCAATTAACACCGATTAAACGGCTTGGTTGGGTTCGAAACACGTCCACGGTCATTTCCCTAGTTTTAATTTGGTTTTTGGTGCTAAAATCGGGTGGAATTGTACTCGCCGGACCTCGGCATTTTCCGGCCAAGGTGGCCGGACTTCTGTTCGCCGGAAATACGGGAAAACGGGTGGGGGCTGGGTTAAAAATGTAACTTAATTATTTACATGACCGGCCCTTTCAGTTTGAGTTGTTTTAAATTAGTTATTATAAGTTTAATAATAGTTTGTAAATTGACAGTTTTGGCCCAAAGTTAATTATATATATTTTAACTAACTAACTAACTTAACTAAATTGAAACGTAACAATTATGTAAGTGACGTTTTTATGGTTTTAGCTCGTTTAAGCCGTTACGAGATTATTTTGAGACTTGGAGGCGTTTTGGTTTAACGTTTTTACTAATTTTCTTTTACGAACTATATATATATTTATTTATATATATATATTTTGAGATTTATAGTTCCACCATTATTTATTCGATATACGTGAATGTTTTGAAATGTGAATTTAATTGAGACGGGAACAACGTAGAATCAATGCGTTTATTTATAATAATAATAATAATAATAAACGTTACACTTTGAAGAAATAAATACGATTACAGTTTAACGGGTAACAACTTCGGGTCCGAGACGGGCATTCGGGTTCGGGTTTGGGGCAGATGTCACAGTCTCCCCTCCTTATAGAAATTTCGTCCCGAAATTTGCTCAAACCGAAGTAGAAGAAGTTGAAGCAAAAAGATGCGGATACTTAACCTTCATTTGGTCTTAAATTCATATTCACATTTTGAGTTTTAACGATCATTAACGATTGGTATCTGATTACGCTTGAGTTGTTTGAATTCACGGTCCATAATTTCCAATGGCCGTTCAATAAATTGCATTGATTCATTATCGATATACGTAATAAGATTTTTATCCGATAAGTACTTTTTCAGATTGGAAACATGAAACACGGGATGAACACTGCCCACTTCCGTATGGAGTTTCATCTCGCAAGAAACTCTTGAGAATTCGATCAATGGAAAAATGAGCATTTTGATTGAGACCTGGTTTTAAATAACGAGATTAAGAAGTTATTTATTTTTAATTTGCTTTGTCTCATCGTGGATTGTTTATTTAACTCTTTTCACTTATAAGAGTTCGGTCGAACTATTTGTATGTAGATTCGAATAAATTTTATTTGTTACTCAATATAGGAATAAAATAGGATACCAACTTGCAAATGAAATATTTTAAGTATTTGGATTTAGAATTATTTAAATGATCATCGAGAATAGTCGTGATTAATAGATTGTTTGAAACGAATTAAGTAACCTTACACATGATTAAGTGGCTTATATGCAATTAGTAAAATGAGTAAACAAGTCAAGTGAAAATAAGATGATTAAATATGGCATAGCTACACAAGACAAAACTTACTATGGTTCCCATGCACCAACTTCCATAATTCCGTGTGCACCCGTAATTACTTTAGTTTTTGCATGGACTCCATAGTTCATTCGATCACGTGCGAGTCAGAAGTCCACAACAATTTTTGGTTAAAATGATGATACGTATAGGTATTGATATTATACTTGATAGAAATAATACTTGAGAAAATCATATTAAGATGATAAGTAGATTGATGATTCAGAAGAAACTAACGTCCTTTAGGTAAACATTGCTCACATAAATAACTTTGTTCAACGATATAGATAGTTAAATTCGAGTACTAGGTTAGTAACACTTAAGTTTGTGAAAATCGACTCTATAAGTGTAAGATGTAATTATCTAGGTTTTCTGATATTGACCAGGTCATAAGTATTAGCTGATGGTGTACATGTACTAATATAGCTTATTGGGATTTTCAGAAAAATTAGATTCATGAAAATTTGATAATGTGGATAATCCGATTTATAGTCCGAAAGAATATATCAATTAGTTCCTATTAGATTCGATTTTTATGATGTTTGAATTTATATGACCAACCGCTTTAGGTCAACCACATGTAGGGTAAATAAGCTTATACGAGATGATATTTTTATTTTTATGTTATCATTATTTTTTCTTTATAATGCAGTTCTAGAAGCTAAGTAAAAAGTTGAAGGTTTTAACCTTTACCATAGATAAGAAGATTGATTTGAAAATAAATGGCACAATTTAAGTTATAAGTACTTGGTATTGGAAAAACAGAAGACATGGTGTTTGTTGCAAGCCTTTGTGTCATATTTGAGAAAACCGGAAAATGTTTGTGTAAATATTTGACCGACGTTAGAATGACCAATCACTTGTTAAAGAAATCATTTATCACGAAATTTATATGTATATATATATCTATATTTTTTTTTTTCTTACAAGATACTAAGACCAAAAGGTTATTAAAATTTCTCTCCTTTTTTTTTAAATATATATATGTATATATATTTTTGTTTGGGAAAATAAGAAAATTATTTTAATAGTATCGACTACCGTTAGTTTTACAAAGTCCATTGATTACACGTTGTGTTAGGGTAACGCGTTTATAAATGAAACACATTGGGTTTGGATTAGTTCATGAAGACTAGTTGCGTAGAATTTCGTTGGTGGTCATATGTATATGATTGAAAACATTTAGTTGAATGAGCTCGAGAATAGTTGTGTAGTGAGTTCTCGTTAGGTTTGGATAACAAATTCATGGATAGTATCGTCTAGTTGATTAACGAGTACTTGTTTTGATGGTTAGGTCATAATCTGATAGTAGATTTATAGTTGTGATGATGGATTTGAAATTGGATTAGAATCTTATAATTAGATGAGTAGTTTTGAATCTATTTGAGTATAGAAGTCAAGTTGAAATATTTTAAGGGTAGATGTTCGATTCAAATACATTAGCTTATAAGAATAGTAAAATCCGTTAACTTTTATTTAACTATGAAATTTAGCCTTGACTATAATTTTAGAAATCACAACGAACCTTTGATTGAAGAGTTGATAATTGATTTAGGATTAGATGTATGACTTAGTTTCGGTAATCGATATATGCATGATCTAAAGTTTTGGATAATTCGATTGAGATATGTCTTAGTTTTGATTTGAAATGTTTGGTTTACAACGGTGTAATTGTGTTATATGGATAAGCTTGCGAGTATATCGCATAAGTATTACTGTAGTTTAGGAACAAATGGAATGATGAAACGTAGAATAACACGGTTTTGTAGCAACATCTTTGACCGATAGAAACATCCGATGTAATAATAGCACCTCGTTCCACTTAGAATATCATAGAATATTATGAAACATACCATAGAAAATCACGTAGAAACTTTAGAAATTTCGATTAAATGAAATAGTGATAGTACTTAGAACATCATAGAATCCTTTGAACATATCGTAGAAAATCACTTAGAAACTTTAGAAACATGAGTAAATAAAGTTGGAATATTATTTGAATCACTATAAAAATTCATAGAAATAATTATAAATCGTAGAAATGAAAATCATAGAATCATTAAGAAAATGAAATTTCAATGGCTTAGGAGTGTGTCTTGGTTTTGGACACTAATGACTTATCAAAGTGCTAAGTTCGTTTTCCAACGTATTCGAGAAGGCGTGCTTTAGCCTATAGGTTCACACTCATCTCGTACATCCCCAGGTAAGCATACAGGTCTCTTAAAGAGATTTATACGAAATGCTTTGCCTTAGACAGGATGCCCGTGATACAGGTGTTCCCCCTTCCGGATTGCACACGTTCCCACGTTTTCAAACTTACTTAAGACGATGACGAGATTTCACAAAGAGAAGATCCCAATCATGTAGACGAGTCTCTTGTAGCTCCCTCGCGAAATCGGATAAGAAAAGAGATTAAGAAAAACAGAGAAAGGTTCGTAGAAGAAAAGTAAATAAGTTCAAAAGAATTAATAGGTACATCTATTTGCACTAAGGACTCTTAGGTTATAGTCTAGGACGGTGTGTTTCTAATACCCTATCCTAGTTCCCTATAACCATGGCTCTGATACCAAACTGTGACACCCCGCCCGGCGGCGGAAAACACCGGGCGCGTCAAGTGAATCGGATATCAGTAGTACAAAGCACATGGCACACTAACTGCATATTTTAGTATTAATTAAGTAATAATGTCGTGACATAAAGTAACATTCAATAGTCATAAAAACCGTAACAGAAACCGACAATTAAATATTGTTTAATGTCTTTTTATTCTAGGTCCGAAGCATCCTACGTGTCTTGAACCAAAACTGTATCAAACTTCACCTGAAAAACGTGTAAAATAAGTTAGCTAAAGAATTAGCTAGTGAGTAAAACACAATTAATAGTACATAGTATAAAATCCGAGATCATTATAGATTGTGTTTCGCAATCTCATGTGCATAGCAATTTCATCATATATATCTCAACCGTGACCATATAAACACATAGAAACAAGTATCATAGACCCCACAGGGTTACCTTTAGCAACAAGTCATGAGGAACCAACTCATGTTACATTTATTGATAACCATCGTTTAACCGTCATTTAACCGTCTCGATATGCAAGTTATAAAAAATGTTTAAGCATCTAAGGGACATAGCATCGTAGCATCAAGCATCACACGTAGTAACTAGTAACATAGAATCAACCAAAGAATCGCCGGGTCAAATCACCTATCAGGCCATTAATGTAGGTGGGCTTGTCAAGCCATTAGCGCTAACATCGTCCGGTGGAAATTACAAGATAATATAACTAATATTGACTATCACACAATTTTGCTACATGCGGCCAAACACGATTAACACATCTAATGATCTCATTTTCGAAAATAGAAACATCAAAGGAAACCGTTGTATTATAGAAACACGTATTTCAGCCCCAAAAACGTAAACAGTAAAAAGGGGAGTGAGTTTGCTCACCTTGAAATCCAAGGATAATAGTAACACTAGAATCGCAACAAGAAAGAACCGAGGATCGCCCAGACATTGAAACCGTTTGTAGCGTTGGTTAATTTCTTAGATTGGTAATTGATCGGTCGAAAGACTCGAATTGAAGGTGTAGACTGATTCAATTCATCGCAATAGATGTTTTAGTTAATACAATTTTTATTAAAACAAATGATTTGATTACTTTGGGTTTAATGATTGGCCGACGGTTATATAATTGAACAAAACAGCCCCATTATTGCAATTAACACCGATTAAACGGCTTGGTTGGGTTCGAAACACGTCCACGGTCATTTCCCTAGTTTTAATTTGGTTTTTGGTGCTAAAATCGGGTGGAATTGTACTCGCCGGACCTCGGCATTTTCCGGCCAAGGTGGCCGGACTTCTGTTCGCCGGAAATACGGGAAAATGGGTGGGGGCTGGGTTAAAAATGTAACTTAATTATTTACATGACCGGCCCTTTCAGTTTGAGTTGTTTTAAATTAGTTATTATAAGTTTAATAATAGTTTGTAAATTGACAGTTTTGGCCCAAAGTTAATTATATATATTTTAACTAACTAACTACCTTAACTAAATTGAAACGTAACAATTATGTAAGTGACGTTTTTATGGTTTTAGCTCGTTTAAGCCGTTACGAGATTATTTTGAGACTTGGAGGCGTTTTGGTTTAACGTTTTTACTAATTTTCTTTTACGAACTATATATATATTTATTTATATATATATTTTGAGATTTATAGTTCCACCATTATTTATTCGATATACGTGAATGTTTTGAAATGTGAATTTAATTGAGACGGGAACAACGTAGAATCAATGCGTTTATTTATAATAATAATAATAATAATAAACGTTACACTTTGAAGAAATAAATACGATTACAGTTTAACGGGTAACAACTTCGGGTCCGAGACGGGCATTCGGGTTCGGGTTTGGGGCAGATGTCACAGTTATTAGTATGTATATGTACAGCAAACTGCATGTATGTATAGAAAAGTAAGCGTAAGTATAAAATATAAAAGGAATACATGCAAGCTAACCAGGTCAATTTGTATAGAATTATGATCCTAGGAAATGGATGATGTTATGGATTAAGGTACTAATAATATGGGTCGGTTTGAAATAATAGTAAAAGGATTTTTGTTGCATGAGAAATTGTGATGTGTATCGTACGTGTAATCTTGCGTGTTGTGTTACTATTGTATGAAACCCAAATGAGTATTTGATATATATTACACTTATGCATATACATATATCTATAATACATTAATAAGGAGATTAGATGGACAATATGGTCATTTAACAATTTTCTTAATGTTGAAAAACGTACAACCCTTTAAAGCACTATGTACAGATTTTAAAGCATCAACATCTTGCAAACCCTAATTGCCTCTCATAATATATGTCCGCTTCTTCTTCCGCCTCTCAAATGCATTACCAGACTTAAAAGTTCAAAATCACTTCACTTGTTCTCACTTTGTTTTCTTCATATGCTAACAATAGCGATTTTGTTGATGCTAGTTTTGCGAAGTCACCACCAGAGATGTAGCGTTGCCTCCCAAAGTGAGAAGAAATCGTTCAAAAGTGATATCACCATAACCCAACTGTGAATATAAACCCAGGTTTGCGTTTTCATGATATGCGCTTTCATGATATGTGTTTTTATGGAGTATAAAGTCCTCTCTTTGATCCCAGATAGTCCTAGATTTGTCGCTTGAATGATGTAACTGTAGCAACTACATCAAAATACTGCTTTCTAGCGACACATACATTTGTGGTAGAGGCGGCAATGATGGTTACATTGTCTGATGTTGGTGACGACGAATTGGAGGATGAAAGGCACAACTCATAACAATAAAGGTTGGATTTGTGTATGGTTACCAGGTCTGCTGTTGGTGACGACGAATTAGAGGATGTAAGAATCGATTATGAAACTTATTGTAGAGTTTGTTTTCTTGGTTGTTCATCTCTTATTCAATTAATCATGCTTTAATATCAATAACAACATCTTTGTTTTCATACATATGAGTTTTTCGTATTTTATGTTCAGTGTATGTAGGGGCAGAACTGGTGGTTGTGGTTTCTAGAGGCAAAACTTGTTATATGATTCGAGGACTTTGTAAGAAGATGAGGTGATGTAACGCCCGCCTTTCGGCAAGCACCACAGTTGGCATTCATAAGCATAAAACAACCATAGTTTAAATAAAATCATAAATGCAGCGGAATACTTGTTTAAAAATATCATTACATCGTCATAATTGTCTTAATGCATCATTCAAACATTACAAAACGTAAGTTTAATCTTAAATGGATTTTCTTCAATGCCAGTCTTCAGTAAACCCCTAGCTCTCGCCAAGCAGCTCCTTTAATCATCAAACCTGCACATCAATCTAACATGCATACAAAAGTCAGCTACGCTGAGTGAGTTCTAGTTTTATAACATCATTAGAAACATTCCATTATCATTCATGTAATACACGTAAATTGCATCATCATACCGTACGTCACATTCGTATGACACACAATCATAATATCTTTATTTGTTAGTAAGTCATCATCGTATCCTCTTTGGTCATAAGAGACCCATTATGCAGTCTTAACTGGTTTTATATGATCCCAGTAGGATTCTTGACTGGTTTTATATGATCCCCAGTAGGATGCTTGACTGGTTTTATATGATCCCCAGTAGGATGCTTGACTGGTTTTATATGATCCCCAGTAGGATGCTTGACTTTTTTTATATGATCCCCAGTAGGATGCTTGACTGGTTTTTATATGATCCCAGTAGGATGCTTGACTAGTTTTATATGATCCCCAGTAGGATGCTTGACTGGTTTTATATGATCCCCAGTAGGATGCTTGACTAGTTTTATATGATCCCCAGTAGGATGCTTGACTTCTATTAAGGCATACATTCGTTTATATAATTATATATTTATATATATATACATACAAGTATTTAATTACTTGTTCTTACATTATCATCATACATCGCATAATAAAGTCCAACAGTCCAGGAAACATCTCGGTATGCATGTTAGCCTCAAAAATGTGTTTGAAACAGAAGTGAGGTCTAGAACTCACCTGATTCTTAGGTGATCTTGCTTGTTTGGACAAGGTTATGGTAGTGGTAATTGTGCACGATCTGCATTTAAGTTATTATGGAAAATCGTTATTTTTCTCTAGTGTCACAGCTAGTGTCGTAGCTAGTGTCGCAGCTAGTGTCGCAGCTAGTGTCTCATGCAGTCTCGCATGGCTCATGCGCAACTTTCGTTGGGACTTATGCACACTCAGACACACCACTTCAGATTTCAGACACATGAGACACTATAGTGTCGCATAGGTGACACTAAAGTGTCGCATAGGTGACACTACAGTGTCACCCAGGTGACACTACAGTGTCACCCAGGTGACACTACAGTGTCGCAAGATGAACAGCAGTTTCGCAAAACGGGGTTTCAGCTCGGTTTTTGCCCAAAATCTTCATTTTTCGCCCAAATCTCAAACCTTTTACATCCAAAACCTTGTTTTATCATTTATATGACCAAATCTAAGCTTTTTCCATGATTTAAAACATAAAAATACAACCTTTATTGATTTTTCTTGAAACTTTTTTGAAAACTTAAAAACTCCATTAATGGCCAGATTCGTTTTGTGTTATGAAAACATGTTTTAGGGGATGATTCTTACCTTGATTACCAGTGGTTTAACACCTTTTTCTTCAGATTAACACTTGGATTTACCAAAAATCTAGATTTTTCTTCTTTCTTACCTTTTCTTTCAAAAATGGAGATTAGGGTTTTGAGTGTGTGTGGTGAAGATGGTGAAGTGTGAAGGTGGCTGGAAGATGGTGGTTTAAATATTAGGGTTTTCCATATTGGGTAGGGTTTTTAGGTGGGCTTGGGCTTTAATTAGGTGTTTAGGCTATTTTTGGTAAATTGCTTAACTAATCCATTTACCATTTTGGGCCTAATTCATTCTTTCACCCTTAACGGTCCATAATTACATCATTAGCATATCGTATTTCGTAAACGTCACGCATCATTTTAATCATAATCATTTAAATGCACATTCATATAAGCATAGACATGTAAATAAGTCCTACCATAAAAATCGGGGTGTTATAGGTGATTGAATGTTGGTGTGTAGGTATTGCTTATGTCATTATGAGTTATATGAATCTGTTTATGGTTTAATTTGAGTCTACAAATGTATGTCATAGTATCTGTTTGTGTGATAATGTGTTTGTAATATTTCTCTATAAATGGTCACTAGAAGATGAAGATCATATGAACAAATCTAAACTATCGAAAAAGCTATCTATATGAATTTAAAGGTAGCAACTTTGAGCAATTCGACCCATCTCCTTTTTGTAAATATTATTCAATGGCATGTTTAAGTGTTTAACTTGTTGGACAAATTTGACCCAGACATATGTAGATTTTGATGTTTAAACTCATGTTCTAGATTGTATCTTAAATGTTACTAGATTGGCATGTAGAAAACGCTCCCTTTAAATTGCCAAATTTGCTTGATTTATAGGATGTGCATGATTTAAAGTTTCACTAGAAAATCATATGCTTGATTTAAAGTTTCAGTAGAATGCATGTTTAAAGATAATAAACCATGTAGATGTTAATAGATCATTTGTTGCATAATTTGCTTCTTAATATGATTGAAAAAATAAAGTTGATTCTTGGATCTTCATTCTTATTACTGTTATTCCTTTTATGCGCAGCTCAACAAACATTTGTATAACTATTAGTTTGCTTGATTTAAAGGATGGGCTTGATTTAAAGTCTCACTAAAAAATCATATGCTTGATTAAAAGTTTCAGTAGAATGCATGTTTAAAGATAATAAACCATGTAGATGTTAATAGATCATTTGCTACATAATTTGCTTCTTAATATGATTGAAGAAATAAAGTTGATTCTTGGATCATCATTCTTGATTTAAAGGATGTGCTTGATTTAAAGGATGTGCTTGATTTAAAGTTTCACTAGAAAATCATATGCTTGATTTAAAGTATCAGTAAAATGCATGTTTAAAGATAATAAACCATGTAGATGTTAATAGATCATTTGCTGCATAATTTGCTTCTTAATATGATTGAAAAAATAAAGTTGATTCTTGGATCATCATTCTTATTATTGTTATTCCTTTTATGCGCAGCTCAACAAACATTTGTATAACTATAAGTTTGGTTCAAGGTTTTAAATTTTTGTTATCGTACAAAACCTTATTTGATTTATGTTGCTAAAGTAAGCTTTGAGCTATTGCTTGTTTAAGACATGCAGATATTTCGTGTGGCCCGTTGTACCCCTTTTTGGATAAATGCAAAATACGAAAAACTAATACAGAAATGGTTTTATCAGTTAAGTTGATCAAATTGTGAAAAAACAAATCCATGTTATTGTTGGTGTATATGCTTCATCTTGATGCTCATAATTGATTTAAGGTTTCTCAAATGATTTTTTTAATTCATACGAAATCTTTTTCATTATGTAGTAATGTAGATCAAATAACGTGAATGCTGCATTACATTTATCAAAGTTAATTATTATGTTATTTCTTAGTAATGTAGATCAAGCAAAGTTAATACGATGTAATAAGTGAGTTAATACTAAATTACTTTAAATAATTGTAAAAAATTGTAAGTTAGACTTTTAGTGAATGTTTCATAAATCATAATCATCAATTGTAAAAAATATTTTAAATCTTGATATTGATTTGTTCTAGAACTGTGCAATTGAGTTGATACCTTATAATATCTTATAAGAAACTATTTGTTGAAATCAAATTCGAGAGTTGAATTTAGGTTGCTGTGTTTGTTAATCAGAAACAAATTCTTTTTGATCTATATTGATTTTACTGTGCAGGCATTTGAAGGTTTACTTCCCAATGGGTCAACACTCACTCATACATGTAAATTAGTAATGATACATGAATAAAGATAACCTGAAAGCCAGGATGAGAAGTAGTTCGTTTCTAATCATGAATATTAGCAACTGGTTGTAGTAAAAGATTAAGGTCTAATCTTCTCTTTTGATCCAAGTGAAATCAAATACTAACACTCCAAAGGAATTTCCTCATCCAAATGCCAATAGGTTATTCATCTTTCTCTAAAACATTATGTTTTGTCAGGCATTGTGTTTTTCTGGTTACGCTTTTGATACCATGAGATGCATTTTGTAAGAATATGATAGTCATTTTTATGAAGTTTGTAAACAAATTTTATGTATGTTTTAAACAAATTTTCTGGATACGCTTTTTCTGGATACGCTTTTAATACCATGAGATGCATTGAGTTTTGAGTCTTGCGTATATGGGCTGCATATATGTCTAGATTAACCTTCAAACATTATTAAGTCTATTAATACATATGTATGTGTGCAAAAATCATTGTCATGATCATAAAAGAGTATTATTACAATAAGGATTTACATACAATAATATGCAGAAGGTAGTATGCAAAAGGTTGTATGCATTGGACAACTTTCAATCTTTTTCTCTTTTAGATGTTTTTCAAATTTGACCCATTTTTTATAAAAACAACCCATATTAACCCATTCATAAGGAAGATAGTAAAATTTTGACCCATCTCTTTTTGTAAATATTATTTAATGGCATGTTTGAGTGTTTAACTTGTTGGACAAATTTGATCCAGTCATATGTGGATTTTGATGTTTAAACTCCTGTTCTAGATTGTATATTAGATAGAAAAAAGAAAGAGATGTTTGGTGTCAAGTAGTAAAACACTATTGTTGTTGCTACTTAACATTATGTCCTTTCTAATGTGTATATTGATCAATATAAATCTGCATGCTTAACAAGCTTTTTAAACTTACTAGAATCTTGCAGTTTGTATGTAATATATGGTGTTGAAATTTGACTTTAGGCAGCCAAAAGTCCAAAGAAGGATTCAAGCAGTGGGGTGTTTTCATGCATTTTGATTTGTGTTGTGAATTGTGTGTTAATGTATGCATTTGGTTTGATGAATTAAAGTGTTTGGGGGTGTCGGTTTTGGAGCTAAAGAAAGGTGGAAGCCCCCATAGGCTTAGTCATGGATTCGGCGCGGGCAAGACTGCAAATCTACTCATTCCATTTGCTCCTGTAATGCAAACTATAAGTGAATGAAATATAAACTTATTAATTTTGCAAAAGTTTCAAAATCCAGTTGTCATGAGTGATTGACATGTAAACTATCATTTTTGCATAAGTTTCAAAATCTAGTTTGCATAAATGTACATTTCATTATCCTTTAAACATTAGACAATTGAAATAATCAAACCAAACCTTCTTATATCTTTATTTATATCTAAAAATAAACCTTTATATGACAGACTATTGTTAAAGTTTCTTTAGAAATATTCTAAGAATCTTTTTCCTAACTCTTAAGTTGATTTTTATATTTATATAAAATGGGATTTAATTGATCATGTCTTGAGCCATTGGTTGATTAACACAGTTTTGTAGCTGATTTTTTGTGACATATAGTAAATTATGGTGCAAAATTTAGTTTTCTGGTTTCTTTTATTTTCTTCTCTCTTGACCCGTTCTATTTGTAGCCACTCAACCAAACTTTGTTCAACAAACTAGGGTATTTCTCTAAAGGACACCCCCAAGTATTGCTTCAATTTCATCACATATGAATATTTAAGGACTCAGCTAGACAACAACCAAGTTCTCACTTCTCATAGAGTTCATCATAATAACTTGTTAGACCATATACAAACTGGTTCATCTTTAAGAAATTAGGTACCACTATTGTTCCCCTGCATTTTCAAGTTCATTTATTTAAATGACAAATATATAGATACCATTTTTTTTTGTCAATTACATGTTATTGGGTATTTAAATGCATTATGATCATTTGGTAATGAATAACCAATATCACATAATTAAGAGCATATCCCTCCACTTTTATTAATAAACTTTGGTGCATCTAGCATTCAACTTATTATTGTGCATAATAACACTCAATTATCCTAAGTTACGTCTATATGGCTTTGTTTAGATGTTTATTATATGCCCTTATTCAAGCACGTATGGTATGATGTTATTTTGTTGCATTTATTTACAGTTACGAATACACTAAATTACTAATCCTTTATGTTCTTTCTTTTGCTGATCCATGGTATGAAGAAGGGTTATGTTGATTGATTTTCATACATGGTATACATTTTTCTTGCTAAATTCCAAGTAACATGTAGTACAAATCTGGGTGCATATGAGACATGAGAATGAAGTAGATGATGAGAGGCATGATTATTTGTCAAGTACGCGGAAGTAATTTGTATAATCGGCAACAACCATTGTCAAGCTGTGTACCAAGAATTTTCAGTTTAAACACTAATGTTATTGTGTAATATTTGTAGGTGTGATAAAGTAGTTAGTTATATTTGGTCATTGGCTCAAACTCCTTTCAGCTTTGCTAAGAGTTTGATCATTTAGTTATAGTTTTGGAAATTTTAATTTGGTTCATACAACGTCTAGATTATTGACTCTTATGTTTTGATGTTTTAGAATTCATTTTATTTAGTTCATCTAAATATACAATATTGTGTTAACGTTCAATATTTGATGGCCGATTTAAAATTTTCTTGACTGGCTTACTTTTTGGTAAGCTTTAGAATCATGAGTAACAACAATGTATTAGGTGGTTTTAATTGGTTTATATCAGTTTTGACTTTGTGTAAATACATTAAAGTGACCCTACAAATTAGTTTTAAAGGGGTGTTTGGATATGTTTGTTCATGATGATCAAGTGATAATAAGTTATGAAGATAAACACAACAAGATATATACCTTTCTGCCATTTGGATAGGTTTTTTATGATGATTAAGTGACAAACTAACTTAACAGAGTAGTGGTAGAGCTTAAACATTCAAATAAAGGGGGTCTAACTCAATGTATATATACAATTTTTTAAAACTTAAACTACTATCAAAATAAAGCTTAAACTACTAAAAATAATAAATATATGGGTAATGACCCCTCCTCATAAACCCGCCTCTATAACCATGTCTCACATTGTAAATCGTCGTCACCGCAGCATCGCGCGGGTTTCCTGATAGTATATATATATATATATATATATATATATATATATATATATATATATATATATATATACACATGCAAATTCATAGTTAATAATTAGTGAGCGATTATTAAGCAGTTCGTAAGACGGTTTAGGTTCTTTTGTTGCAACCTTGCTATTGAATTTGATGTGCGCTTCAAAGGTGAGTCTCTTTGCCCGCTTTAAAATCCTTTCTGGGAGAACACATACCGAACCATTGTTTTACATCGCCTTCGGGCAAGGGCCTTCGTGCTGAGTTTTATGCCTTTAGGCAAGGGCCTTCGGGCTACAATTTAAGCCTTCAGGAAGGGCCTTCGGGCAACTACTTTTGATAAACTAATCTTCTATTGTATAATGGCTTATTTTACCTGAGCATAAACGTTCCAACAAAAAGTCCTTTCCTTAGTCGAGAATATTAATATACAATGGGTATAACGGGGAAATTTGAGTAGTACTATCGGGTTCGGCCGACCCCATCACGCTGGTAGGGATCCAGGTGGTGCAGATTGTCCTTGGAACTTTTGGTCATCTAGTTTGATGGCAGTAAAGCACAACACAACATTCAGTTTAATCTCGACGTGCTCTTGTTGTAAGAGAGGTGGTCTTGTAAACCAGCAATAGATACATGAAATTTATCAGTTAAACAGTTTTTGATATTTATATGCTTTTGTTAAATATCTCGTTGAGCTCACCAACCATATGTTGACCATTTTCAGTATGTTTTCTCAGGTGGCTAGGAGTTGTGCACGTAAGGCATATCATGCATGAGTCGTTTACTTTATTTCGAACTTTTATTTACCTTGTTGGTTTTATTGAAAACAATTACCGGTTTTGTGCTAGAATATAGAGCACAGGTTTTAATTCGGTATTGTGTTAGATTCTTGAGCACTTGTTTCCTACGGGTATCATGCTAGACTATTGAGCACAAGTTTTATTGGTTTTGTGCTAAACTATTGAGCACAAGTTATTTACATAATGAGTTTGTTTAAAAGCTTTCATTAAACTTTGAAAACTAACATTTTATACCCTGAATTTTGGGTTAATGACTAAGTTAAACTTTTGTTAAAATTTATTGAGTCAGTGTTACTGTAACTAATGGCTTGAGATCCTAGTATATCACATGCCTAACGGATACCCCGTTTGTAGAAAATTGAGTGTGTGACAGTCACCACCTCTAACAACTTTCAAAACAAATCCGTAAGACTACATCACCATAGCCACCAAATCCACGTCAACAAATCATAAAAGAAAAGATATAGAAGTAGCGTAAAGATGGAGCAGAATTAAATGATAAAGCTTGTGATGCTGAGAAGGAGGAGGAACAAAAGACAAAAACCAGAGTATGCAACTGCGAGAAGGCTCTTGCTTCTGAAAAAATCATCGTTGGATCTTCCATACGAGAAAGTTCAGGATATTTGTTCTTCTGATTGATGAACTCGTTTATTTGGTATTTATAAAGCTAACAGATTGTTAATCGAAAATGAAAAACATTTGACTCAGGTAAATAAATGATGTGGTCTAAATTATACTTATTTTATACAAATATTTCTTACACTTTTGGGTTGTTATTGGTTGAATTTTACTCATAGTAGGTTCATCATTATACATACATTATTTTTTAACCAAACATGTAATTGATTAGTGAATGTGTAAACGAATTTTGTAGCTACGATTTGTTATGTAATAATTGAAAGTTTAGATAAGAATTAAATAATTGGTAGGAGCTTCATATGTTATTGAATTCAAAGTTAATAAACCACTCCTCTTTACAATATTATATGCCAATTTCTTATTCTCTGACTAGTCTTTTGGTTTGTGAACTTATAACTTAAGCCTAGGAAATAGAAGGAAGTCCATATTATGATATTATCAAGAATTCAAATGGGCCCACAAAATAACAAGTTCCATGCAATTGTCTTTCACAAATACTGGGTCATGTGGGTTTACAATGAAATAAAAAAGAGAAGTAACCAACTCAAGTAAGGGGACCATTATTTAAGAAAAAGAAAAGGGTTTTAGGAGGTGGACGGCAATTTTAGGAGAAAAAAAAAGAGTCGAACGAAACAAAGAGGGTGGTTCTTTTGGTACTTGGACGGCAGTGGGACGAAAAAGAAAAAGACGAACGAGAACGTTGAACACTTTTGGAGCAGGAGCATAATTGAGTTTACAAGAATTGCAAGTGGTTCGTTGATCAAAGTTTGAATATCTCGTTCGGTTGGTTTATCTACTCGTTAATATTTTGTTTTTTGACATTCGTATTCGTTTTAGTTGCAACCATGTACAAGATTATTTATGACTTTGTTTCCTTTATGAACATGATTGGCAAATTTTCTAGTTCACTTAGGTTGAGATGAATTTTAACAAGCATTGATTTTATTGGTTTGACTATCGTATGAACTTGTGTTGATTTAATTAATTTGAATTTATTTGGCTTTTGATGAATGTGTGTACTTGATATATACTAATTATTGCTTTTGATTGTGTGAATTGATCATCCATGGCATGTAGACCTACCCCCGTGTTTTGATCTATTTATTGTTAGGTTGCTAGATTTCGGTTTGTCAACTTAATGCAATATACTAGGTTTGGTTAGTTAGGTGCACACCCATAGGTGATAGGTTTGATCGAATCGTTGCCTTTGCTATTAATTGTCTTGTCATTGTTGGTTAATTGTATGCTTATGATCGTAAGGTATAATTTACTTATTCGTGATTAGAGATTTTTAGATCTTAAGTTGAATAAATCCTTGTTTGCTTCACACTTTTAGGGTTGTTAGAACTAACTCCCGAGGATTGTGGGTTTAGATTTCTTTGACCGAGGGTTTTAACCATTTAGCACTTCAACATAAGCTTAATCGTCTATTTTTCACTTTATGATTACTAGGATATTTGGGATGTGTCTATAGTTCCGGACCTTTAGTTTATCTACCTTAGAGACGGTTTCATATATTTAGCCATTCCGATTAGTCTTTACATCGTTAGGAGGATTCGATATCTAAGTGACAATTCTCTCCCATTGTTATTCTTTTTAGTTCGCTTCTTATTTTGTTTATAATTTCTGTCAAGTTATTTCTTTTGTTTTATTTAGTTTCTTAATTTTAGTTATTTATTTTAGTTAATTAAAAAAGTCAAATTTTAAACCGGCTAGAACTCGATAAAAGTTTATTACCACGAGCCGTCTAACGTGTCCTTAGGTTCGATACTCGGATTACCTAGCTATACTACGCACGACCAGTACACTTGCTGTTTGTGTGAAGTGAAGTTAGATATTTCTATTTTTAAAACCGAATTGTAAAATAGCATTTTTATAATTAAAGTAATATATACGTTTTCAAACATCAAGTTTTTGGCGCCGTTGCCGGGGACACGGTTTTAGGCGATTTTGGAAACAACCCGAGTCGGGGATTTAGTTTAAGTCGGGGATTTTGGAAGTTAGATATTTCTTTTAGTTTCTTTTTAGTTCTTTTTAAGAAAAAAAAAACATAAATTTTTTTTTCCTTTTTAGTTCCTCATTTTTTATTTTAATCTGTTCTTAGAGTGTTTAGTTTTTTTTAGTTTAAGTCGGCCTTTGTGTGCTATTTGCTACCTTTCTAGGATAGTTTGTTCTTCGTATTTAGGGTAATTTTATTTTATTTGTAATTTCTAGTTTATGCGACATACGCGCTCTCACGGCCCACCAGAGTTTGAACCGTTAGACGATCCTGAACTACTTTTTTATCGACTTCAACACTCGACCGACGAGAATCAGGAGGAATTTGAGCCGTTCTTAGATCGCACAGGTGAGTACCGCGTTTTTGATAATCTTATTTTTGAGTCTGAGACGGATACAGATTCCACGATTTCTACGATGGGAGAAGAACAACCCGCCAGGCGAGTCGTCGCTGATTACTCTCGGCCTACCCAGGCCAATGCTAGACCTTCCATCACTCGACCCACCGTCGCTGCCAATAATTGGCAAATCCCACCCAGATTATCTATTTGATCAGGAGTACCGTCCAGTTCCATGGACTTCCGGATGAGGATCCCACTGCTCACCTCAACCAATTCGGTAGCATCTGCGATACCTTTAGGATCAACAATGTCACGGAGGAAGCAAACCAGTTGCGCCTCTTTCCATTTTCTCTCACTGACAAAGCACAGCACTGGTTGAACTCTCTTTCGCCAGGCTCCATCACCACCTGGGATGATCTGACCCAGAAGTTCATCAACAAATTTTTTCCACCATCCAAGACTGCGCTTCTGTGTGGTCTTATCTACTAGTTTCGTCAGGAGGCTGGAGAATCATTCTATGATGCTTGGGAGAGGTTTAAGGAGTTGTTAAGGAAGTGTCCGCATCATGGGTTGGAAGAGGCGGCACAAGTTGAAATACTCTACTATGGTTTGATGTATTCGGAACGGGGGATGCTTGATACGACCGCGGGTGGAAATTTGTTAACTAAGCGGAGTCCGACTGAGTGTTTTGATATGTTTGAGGATCTCGCGACTAGTGGTTATCAGGCTCCTGATAGGAGGGGGAAACTTCGTCTCAGAAGGCTCCAGGGGTTTACCAGGTTGATTCTGTCATTGCGTTAACCGCCCAGGTTGAGGCTTTGACAAAGAAAATCGACCGCCTGCAGGTAAACAATGTGAAGTGTTGTGATGTTTGCGGAGGAGGACACAACACCGTAGAATGCCCACAGGGAGTTACTGATTTCCCCGAGCATGTAGACTATGCAGGAGGAAAATCCTTGAATAACTGGAACCAGGGAGGAGATTATTCAGGTGGACAGACCAGGTTCCAGAACACTGCTTTCGGTAACTCGTATAACCCCAGCTGGAAAAACCACCCAGGTTTTAGCTAGAAGAGCGGGAACCCACCGGGGTTTCAGCAACGTCCCCAGAATTCTTTTCAGGGACAAAGTAGTGGTTCGTCTCAAGGGCAGACTGGAGGGGCACCTGTGGAGGAGAAGAAGTCAAGTGTTGAGGAGATGTTAGAAAAGCAGAACCACATACTCAACCAGCTTCTTGTGCGTGATGAAAAGAGATATCAGGAGTCCCAGAATGCGTTGCAGCGTCACGAGACGTTGATTCAGGGACAATCTGCAGCTTTACAGAGTCTGGAGAGAACGGTAGGGCAGTTGTCGAGTCAGTTATCAGAGAGAAAGCAGGGAGAGTTGCCTAGTTTCATAGAGACCAACCCGAAAGCACACGTTAAGGTAGTCACAACTAGGAGTGGTAGAACCTCATGTGTAGATAAGGTAGTTCCATGTGGTGATGAGGTCGTAGATGAGGAGATTGAGATGGAGGCTCCTCCTGACACGGTGCAACAGAGGCTGCGCCCAGCAAGTATAGCACAACCGGAGGAGTCTGCACCGAAGGCATCGGATACACCGCCGAGGGTGTATAAGCCTCCCATCTCCTATCCGGGTAGGCTTGCGAGAGAGAAGGTGGACCAGCAGAATGGTAGGTTCCTGGAGTTGTTCAAGTAGTTACATATTAACCTACCATTTGTTGAAGCTCTCACCCAGATGCCAAAGTATGCCAAGTTTCTTAAGGACCTCCTGTCTAACAAAAAGAAACTTGAGGAGTTGTCGACAGTGATACTTAGTGAGGAATGTTCGGCGGTTCTTCAGAGCAAACTGCCTCAGAAGAAAACCGATCCAGGGAGTTTCACTATCCCTTGTCTTATAGGTAGTTTATCTGTCAACAACGCCCTTGCTGATCTAGGTGCTAGTATTAATCTGATGCCTTATGCTATGTTTAGTAGGCTAGATCTAGGAGAACCAAAGCCGACACGAATGAGCATCCAACTCGCAGATCGTTCCATTAAGTATCCGCGAGGAATTGTCGAGAACTTGCTAGTGAAGGTAGACAAGTTCATATTTCCTGTGGACTTTGTTATTCTTGACATGGATGAGGACGTGACAGTTCCACTCATCTTGGGTCGACCTTTCTTAGCTACCGCACGAGCATTGATCGATGTTTGTGATGGTAAGCTATCTTTGAGAGTGGGAGAGGAGACAGTCACTTTTGATATACACCAGCCTATGAGGCACCCGAAGTGCCAAGATGATTCCTTATACTTTATTGATACCATTATGTCACATGTAGGGGATTATCTTAGCTCCATTTGTGGGGGTGCATCTTCTGATTCAGATCACATGGATAGGGAGAGCCAGGACGTTGAATCAGCTGCCGTAGCTGACTCCTCTTCGAGTTGTTCGGCTACCGAGCCTCCCACTCACGCCATTGTGTCAGAAGTGCTGGATCAGAAGGATCCAGTAGATAGACCAAGTGTGGAGCGTCCGCCATCCTTAGAGTTAAAAGATTTACCGTCTCACCTAGAGTACGCATTTTTGGACGAGGCCGAACGTTTACCCGTGATCATTGCGTCTGCTCTCACGGAGGAGGAGAAGAATAAGTTGTTAGAGGTTCTTAGGGCACATAAGCAGGCGATTGCTTGGAAGATCTTAGATATCAAGGGTATAAACCCTTCATTCTGTACGCATAGGATTTTAATGAAGGATGAGTTTAAGCCTGTAGTGCAACCTCAGAGGAGACTTAACCCTAATATGCAGGAGGTAGTAGGGAAGGAAGTGATCAAGCTGCTCGACGTCGGTTTGATCTATCCTATATCTGATAGTGCATGGGTGAGTCCGGTTCAGGTGGTGCCGAAGATGGGTGGTATGACAGTGGTCACCAATGAGCAAAATGAGTTAATACCCACCAGGACCGTTACAGGTTGGAGAGTCTGTATAGATTATCGCAGACTAAATGATGCTACGCGGAAGGATCACTTTCCTTTACCCTTCATTGATCAGATGTTGGAGCGTCTATCTGGACAGCAGTTTTACTGTTTTCTAGATGGTTTCTCTGGTTATTTCTAGATCCCCATCGCACCAGAGGATCAGGAAAAAACCACATTTACATGCCCCATCGGTACCTTTGCGTACAGACGCATGCCTTTTGGGTTGTGTAACGCTCCAGCCACATTCCAGCGTTGCATGGTAGCTATATTTCATGATATGATCAAGGACTCCATGGAGGTTTTCATGGAAGACTTTTCTGTTTTTGGTAGTTCTTTTGATCATTGTTTAAGAAACCTAGAGCGTATGTTAGCTAGGTGTGAGGAGACAAATCTTGTGCTTAATTGGGAGAAGTGTCATTTTATGGTTCGTGAGGGGATAGTTTTAGGACATCGTATTTCACAGGCTGGATTGAGGTTGATCGAGCTAAGGTTGATGCCATTTCCAAACTCCCACCTCCCACTTCAGTTAAGTCCATTAGGAGTTTCTTAGGTCATGCAGGTTTTTATCGTAGGTTCATTAAGGACTTTTCTAAGATAGCCAGGCCGATGACGAAACTTCTAGAGAAGGATGCTCCGTTTGAGTTTGATGAGAGTTGTGTGAGGGCATTTGAAGTGTTGAAGGATAAGTTAGTGAACGCCCTGATCATGGTTGCCCCAGATTGGGCACTGCCATTTGAGTTGATGTGCGATGCTAGTGATTATGCAGTGGGGGCGGTTTTAGGACAGAGGAAGGATAAACACTTCCATCCGATTTATTATGCTAGTAGGACTCTGAATGCTGCTCAGGAGCATTATACTACCACAGAGAAGGAGTTGTTAGCGGTAGTGTTTGCCTTCGATTAGTTTAGGTCCTATCTTGTTCTGTCTAAGACCATAGTTTACACGGATCATGCTGCCATTAGATATCTCTTTAGCAAAAAGGATGCTAAGCCACGACTTATTAGATGGATCCTTTTGCTACAAGAGTTCGATATAGAGATCCGAGATAAGAAAGGAGCCGAGAATGTAGCGGCTGATCACTTGTCACGCCTAGAGGGTCCAGAGAGTGTAGATAAGGCAGGGGTGTCGATAGATGATAGGTTCCCGTTCGAGAGTTTAATGGTTGTGAGCGCTCAGGATGACGATTTTCCCTGGTTTGCGGACTACGCGAATTACCTTGTCGATGGGTCTTTGGTTAAAGGTATGACATACCAGCAAAAGAAGAAATTCTTTGCTGATGTCAAGCACTATCTGTGGGAGGATCCATATCTTTTTAGGATAGGAGCGGATCAGGTTATTAGGAGATGTGTGTTCGGTGAGGAGAGTAGAAATATCTTAAGGCATTGTCATGAGGGACCCACAGGTGGTCATTATGGAGCTAGTTACACCGCAAAGAAGGTGTTTGATTCTGGTTTTTACTGGCCGACAGTGTTTAGGGACGCACATGAGTTTGTGAGGAGTTGTGATTCGTGTCAGAGAGCAGGTAACATCTCATCTCGTAATAAGATGCCCCAAACGAGCATTCAGGTGTGTGAGGTATTTGATATATGGGGCATTGACTTTATGGGACCATTTCTGTCTTCTCGTGGGAACAAGTATATCCTAGTTGCAGTCGATTACGTTTCTAAGTAGGTAGAGGCTCAGGCTTTGCCTACTAATGATGCTAGGGTAGTGGTTAAGTTTCTTAAGAGGTTGTTTGCACGCTTTGGTGTACCGAAGGCGTTGATTAGTGATAGAGGTACCCACTTCTGTATTGCGCAGATGGAAAAGGTGTTGCAGCGACATGGTGTAACCCATAGACTTGCTACGCCATATCATCCATAGACTAGTGGGCAGGTAGAGGTGTCGAATAGAGGGATTAAGAGGATTCTTGAGAGGGCAGTTGGACACAACCGTAAGGATTGGGCTGAGAAACTAGATGATGCATTGTGGGCCTTTCGTACGGCTTATAAGACTCCTATCGGGTCCACACCATTTAGGTTGATATACGGGAAGGCGTGTCATTTGCCGGTAGAGATGGAGCATAAGGCATATTGGGCATTAAGAGCAGTTAATTTAGATTTAGCACGTGCAGGTGAGCATAGGTTTCTGCAGTTACATGAGTTGGAGGAATTGCGTGATGAGGCTTATGGGAGTTCTATTAAGTATAAAGAGAAAACCAAGTGCTTACATGATAAGCATCTAAGAGGGGTTAAGGAATTTCATGTAGGTGATCGAGTTTTGCTTTATAATTCTAGGTTGAAGTTGTTTCCCGGGAAATTAAAGTCCCGATGGTCGGGACCGCACATAGTTAAGGAGGTATTTCTGAATGGGACAGTTGAGGTTGAGCATGACGAAGGGCGCCGTTTTAAGGTAAATGGGCATAGGCTTAAGCATTACATTGAGGGTCTAGTTGATAAGCATGATGAGGAGGTGATCGACCTCAAAGCGCCACACACGTGAGATATGGAGGTCGAGTCTGGCTGAGGACTCGTTAATAAACCAAGCGCTTCCAGGAGGCAACCCGATGGTGTTTTTCTTTTGTTTATTTTTATGTTTATTTTTATTTATTCATTGCTATTTTTATTTTATCTTTCTTTTTCCTTTTTATGCCGGGTATGTTTGTTTGTTCTATGCTTACAGGTTATTGCTTCGAGCTCGAGAGTTTAGCTACTTATGGTTGGTGGGCAGTTGCAGTGCGAGGATGGTGTGCATCGTGGAAGTGGATTTACTGATTATTCTTGGTCAATGCACGCTATATTAGTCAGGGGAGTTTCAGTTTCCCATTCTCTCACTTAATGTTGATTTTCTTACTTGTTTCTGTTTGTTTAATTAGTTTTGAACATTAGGGGCAATGTTTAGTTTAAGTGTGGGGATGGGGGTTAATTGCTATATTAGAGAAAACTGAAACATGTGCTAAGTTAAGTTTGTTAAAAATCCCCACTGAAACATGTGCTAAGTTAAGTTTGTTAAAAATCCCCGAAAATTTGAAAATTTTTGACTCCTTGAAAAAGTTGTGCATTTAATGGAAAATGATAGAAAAATTTGGGCTTTGGTTTTCAAATGGAAAAAATAATTTGGTTTAAAAAGCAAGAATGCGTCAAATGGTAATAAATTGGTGACTCAATTAGCTTTTAGGTTTTCTTTAAGTGTAATAATCAAACCTAATTAAATCAAAATATCTCGTGGGTTATCATCTTAGGAGAAACAGAAAGGCCTTAACTAAATAATAATTAGGCATCATTTTAGGCTTTAGAACTTACATAGGTTAAGGATTAGTGCCATTTTAGGATTTATAGCACGCTTCTTGTGAAAAGAAGTGGCGCATCCGCAAAACAAATGTCCACAGGGTGTAGACTGAAAGCGCTCAAAGTAGCTGCTAAATAAAAGAGCTCAAAGTAGCCAAATTAAAAAAAAATGAAAAAAAATAAGGCAAGTGATCCAAGACCTCATGTGCACTACCTCTGGGATAGCGACTTGGATACGACACCCCTGGGTGAGGTGATCTTGTTTTATGAAAAAAAAAAATAGTCTACGCCCATAAATTTCATCCATCCAATGTTCACCCTAATATGGCACTAGTCTTTAATTTAGTTAAGTTCTTTAGGTTATTTTGGTAGGTAAAATCTATATGATTTAGCCTATGCCTTGTCAAGTAACAAATTAATCAGGCTGAACTGTGGCTTTCTAAGTGTGAGACCCTGTAGATAGATTGATATCACTTGAACTAAAGCAACACTAAAGTAAAACCGATTGGTTAGTGTTAGAGTTATACTGATTTTTACCTTGACTTGTTGCTTGTTTGAAAACTAGTGTTATCTTTAAATGTTTGTTGGAAGATATTGTCTCGATTATGATTCCATTGCATAATTTTTCAGGGACGAAAAGTGTGGGGATATTTGATGTGGTCTAAATTATACTTATTTTATACAAATATTTCTTACACTTTTTGGTTGTTATTGGTTGAATTTTACTCATAGTAGGTTCATCATTATACATACATTATTTTTTTAACCAAACATGTAATTGATTAGTGAATGTGTAAACGAATTTTGTTGCTACGATTTGTTATGTAATAATTGAAAGTTTAGATAAGAATTAAATAATTGGTAGGAGCTTCATATGTTATTGAATTCAAAGTTAATAAACCACTCCTCTTTACAATATTATATGTCAATTTCTTATTCTCTGACTAGTCTTTTGGTTTGTGAACTTATAACTTAAGCCCAGGAAATAGAAGGAAGTCCATATTATGATATTATCAAGAATTCAAATGGGCCCACAAAATAACAAGTTCCATGCAATTGTCTTTCACAAATACTGGGTCATGTGGGTTTACAATGAAATAAAAAACAGAAGTAACCAACTCAAGTAAGGGGACCATTATTTAAGAAAAAGAAAAGGGTTTTAGGAGGTGGACGGCAATTTTAGGAGAAAAAAAAAGAGTCGAATGAAACAAAGAGGGTGGTTCTTTTGGTACTTGGACGGCAGTGGGATGAAAAAGAAAAATACGAACGAGAACGTTGAACACTTTTGGAGCAGGAGCATAATTGAGTTTACAAGAATTGCAAGTGGTTCGTTGATCAAAGTTTGAATATCTCGTTCGGTTGGTTATCTACTCGTTAATATTTTGTTTTTTGACATTCGTATTCGTTTTAGCTGCAACCATGAACAAGATTATTTATGACTTTGTTTCCTTTATGAACATGATTGCCTAATTTTCTAGTTCACTTAGGTTGAGATGAATTTTAACAAGTATTGATTTTATTGGTTTGACTATCGTATGAACTTGTGTTGATTTAATTAATTTGAATTTATTTGGCTTTTGATGAATGTGTGTACTTGATATATACTAATTATTGCTTTTGATTGTGTGAATTGATCATCCATGGCATGTAGACCTACCCCCGTGTTTTGATCTATTTATTGTTAGGTTGCTAGATTTCGGTTTGTCAACTTAATGCAATATACTAGAACTAGTAATTGACGATTTGGAAGTTAATAATTGGTTAGTTAGGTGCACACCCATAGGTGATAGGTTTGATCGAATCGTTGCCTTTGCTATTAATTGTCTTGTCATTGTTGGTTAATTGTATACTTATGATCGTAAGGTATAATTTACTTATTCGTGATTAGAGATTTTTAGATCTTAAGTTGAATAAATCCTTGTTTGCTTCACACTTTTAGGGTTGTTAGAACTAACTCCCGAGGATTGTGGGTTTAGATTTCCTTGACCGAGGGTTTCAACCATTTAGCACTTCAACATAAGCTTAATCGTCTATTTTTCACTTTATGATTACTAGGATATTTGGGATGTGTCTATAGTTCCGGACCTTCTAGTTTATCTACCTTAGAGACGGTTTCATATGTTTAGCCATTCCGATTAGTCTTTACATCGTTAGGAGGATTCGATATCTAAGTGACAATTCTCTCCCATTGTTATTCTTTTTAGTTAGCTTCTTATTTTGTTTATAATTTCTGTCAAGTTATTTCTTTTGTTTTATTTAGTTTCTTAATTTTAGTTATTTATTTTAGTTAATTAAAAAAGTCAACTTTTAAACCGGCTAGAACTCGATAAAAGTTTATTACCAAGAGCCGTCTAACGTGTCCTTAGGTTCGATACTCGGATTTACCTAGCTATACTACGCACGACCAGTACACTTGTTGTTTGTGTGAAGTGAAGTTAGATATTTCTATTTTTAAAACCGAATTGTGAAATAGCATTTTTATAATTAAAATAATATATACGTTTTCACACATCAATATTGAAAGAGGCTATGCAAGAAATTGATCATTTGAAAACGAGTCTTTTGGAAAGAAATGTATAAGTCAATATGTTGACTGAACGTGTCGCCCTGGCTGAGTTTGAGACCAGTAAGTTGCAAACGAAACTCGAAAAATGGACAATTTCGGGGATGAAACTTGAGGATATATCAAAAGCCAACGGGGGGCTCGTATTAAGACTAGTTTGTGTCATGAAGATAAGGCTTTTGTATATCCTCCTCCCAGCACAAACTGTTACTCTCCTACACCAAATCCACATCCGACCAATGAGTTGGTCCATGAGAATTTAGAAAGATACTGATAGTTTGCATGCAGGATTGGAGAATGTGTATCTTAAAGAGGTGCGAGATGATTATGAGTCCCCGACTGGTATTGGATACAGCAAACCAGATGATGTTAGTCAAGCCAATGATTGTTCAATTTTCGGTGTTAGTAAATTTGTACCTTCTGTTTCTTCTAACTTCTTTGACAAGTTTAAAGAAGGTGAAATTCCTACTTTTGAGCTTGTCCTAATTGCGAAGGAAGAGATAAAGCCAAAGGAAAGTGTCAGATACTCAAACATCAATACATCCCTAAGATCATCCAGTCTCAAAAGCTTGGAAAACCTGAATCAAGATCGATACGGATCTCAGCACCAGCTCAGCAAAAGCATTCACCAGCTGTCCATCACAATCATCAAAAATCTTCTTTTATATCTGCAAAGCTACCAGTCTCTCAAAAGACTGATAGAATGAAGAAACATCCTCCATCTCCCTCAGTTGCTTCAAAAGATGTTCCAAAGAAGAAGCAACAAGGTGGTCAACTAGTTTCAACTGTCTCAAAGTAGGCTTCAACCCTAGCTGCTTTCCACAGGACTGAAAAATGAAAAGCCTTTCAAAGCTTGCTTTAGATGTGGAAAAGGAGGTCATGTGCTAAAGCAATGTCCTCAAGTTCAAACACAAAATTCAGATGGTAAAGGCAAAACAAAATGCTTCTCCGGATGTCAGTCTACAAAGAGCGTTCCAGATGGTAAAGGCATCACGGGTTGCTTTTCTGGGATAAGAGGTAAAAAGCACACATCTTTGAATGGTTGGAAGACGAACAATCTCTCCAAACCTTCTCCTGTGAATCCGATTTAAGATGATTCAAAGATGAAAATGATCAAAGTTTCAAAAGCAAAATCTTTTCCTTCGGGTCTTAAACAGAAAATGATTTCCAAATTTAATTCGTTCAAATCAAAATTAATTGAACTGAAACAAATTTGTCAAATTAAAATGAAGGATAAAGAAAACCCTAATTTTTCTAAGGGTTATGTGCTTAAATAGGTTACTTATGTTGATAAAACAGGAACTCCCATGACTATGATGGCCTGGGTCCCCCTCTCTAATTAATCTGTTAGTGAGTGCAGGAACAATTTTGGAGGTCTGTTAAGTAATCCGGTTACTGACAGAGAATGTTCCTTATTCAAATTTTGAGGCGAAACAAATAGGTCATGGTTTTGGTATCTTATCCATATTCTGGATCTTTCTTTGATTTTCACAGCCACTGCATTTTTTCATGATAACTCATTTATAATCTTTTGATAGGGTAATATGGAAGACGTTACTTTGGTAATTTCTATTTTATATATAGTAGATGGTAAAAAAATTTATAAAAAAGAAATTAAAAACAAAAAAAATGGTGAGGGAGCCTAACATTTTTACTTGTAGTTTTTTATCAAGTTTTCACATCTCTTTGAGGTCGTTCTTGTGTCTTTTGAAGATTTCAATTTTGTGCTGAAGTAGAAATTATGCGGGAGTAATATCTCAAACGAAAATGTATTGAATATCATTAGTCCAAAATTCTTTTTTGCTTTTTGTAAATATTTTGTGTCTTTTGAAGGTTTTAGGTTTGTATGGAAAGCATCTGAAGGAGGATATTGATTTGTGTGACGATATGTCAATAGACTCAGCTGGAATACAAGTAAACAACAACTCTGTTCAAAAGAGCTTGGTGATAAGGATCATTTTCATAGACATTTGGCATGCACAAAGTAATAAGTTTTGACAAAAATGGGCTGAGAGTATTTGATTGTTGCTTGATTTTTCCCAAATCCAAATCCCCTTAGCCGTAGCCCTGAATGACGCTTCTAGTTAGCTCTTCAGAATCTTATTTCTTGTTTATCTCCTCTGCTATGCAGAACCATTGACATGAAGTTATGATCTTCTCTGTTACATGTAAATATAAACCTGAAGCTCTCATCCTCACGCTCAGATGATCATCTCCTCTATTATATGTAAATATAGACCTGGAGCGCTCATCATCTGCAACCCACATGTAAAGCTAAGCTCACAATGTTTCTACATCAAGATCGTTGTTTGACGCTTCATACAAAAGAATATGCTCACAATGTTTCTACATCAAGATCGTTGTTGACGCTCAAAACCCAACTCTAGTTCACTCCCAAATACATTCACCTTGATCATTAATTGAGCTTGATCTATGCCCACCCAAATTACAAAATCTCGCTGAATCATCTAAACTCAATAAGCCATGAGTTTGTTGAATGTCTGTGGAAACCAAATCGCCCGAGTTTTTTCAATCGAACCTAAAACATAATAATATCATCACAGGTTGTTCGTTGAAAGGAACAAGGCATGGGTTTAAATGGACAAACATATTGACAATCTCGCCAAGTCTATGTTTCTCTGGATGGTCGCTCGAAACGCATTATCTGAGTTCCTTCATGAAAATTTCATTTATTATCTTTATTTTATGTTTGGGTTCTTGAGTCTTGTTGGTCGTGTGTACCTTATGGAATGTGTTCTCTTTGTCTAAAATATTTGTGATCTTGTCGGACTCTTCCTCTTATTTTCGAATTTTTAATTTTTCAAAAAAAAGTGTGTTCGTTAGATTTTATTAGTTTATTACAAAAAGATTTTTATTTCAAATTATTTTCAAGTCTTCCATATTATGCTATTAAAATGTTATCATTTTCACATGCATTTCACGGGAAATAGCACATACAAACGGCACGGGTTCGTTTGTTTTCATACACAAATAAACACGGGTTTATTTTGATTAATGATATGATCTAATGAGAAATCTCGAGATATTGTTTGTGATTGTGTTATAGATATTTGCTGCAAGTGATGGCTGGTCATCAGTTGAGCAAAGCACCTTACTAGAGAACCTGTTCCTCAAAGTTTGCAGAAGATACCAAGCTAGAAATCCTCCTCCTACATCTTCTGAAGCACTCAAGAAAAAATAGTTCGAAAACCGTTCCAGATTTTACGAAAGGATGGACAGAAAATGGGGGAGCCCGCAAAATGGGGGAGCACGCAAAATGGGGGTGCACACAAAATGGCGGAGCTTATGAGAGAATAGATCTTCGGCAACATAATTTGGCAAGCATCAGTCTTGGGGGAGTTTTGTTGGAGCTGAAATTAAGACTGAAGCTTACCAAATTAAGGATCCAACAGTATTGACAAATCGGTGCTGAACGCGATGCAAGACGTTGATTATAATAGACTATGGGGGAGTATTGTTGGACCTGAAGTTTAGTCTATTATTATCAACACCTTCAAAGTCAATAAAAGTCAACGTCAACGGTCAAAGTCAACGCAAAAGTCAACACGACGCGTTCGGGATGAAGATTAGAGACAAGACGTTGAAGGCGACAGATTTTTATTGTTAACAAATATATTTTGTGCCAACAAAATATATTTAATCATTGTCGTCATTTTAGTATTTTATGTAATATATATATTTTGTCTTAATGACAAAATATATATTAGACTTAAACATTTGGTGTTTATTTGTATTATTTCTTATTTGTCATGTTTTTGTCGAAGTCTAGGGTCCTAATTGTCATTAGTCCAAAGTGTCATTAGGCTATAAATAGTAAATGGCAATTAGGGTTAGACAAGCTTGAATGAGCTAGATTTGGGGTCTTATCACTTATTGTAAATCTGATACAAATCAAATAGATCAAATTGAAGGTTTTCATTGTGTTCTTCATTGTTCATCAATATTGTTCATATTTTATGTCTTTTGATCCAAATCTTCATCAAAAACACTGATTCAAGGCTGATTGGGACCAACATGTTTGGAAGAAGTTCAACGTCGGAGGCTGCAACACGCATCAGGTCACGATATGTACTCTTATCCTAAGTTTAATACTTTTTACGATGATTCGGATGAGATCGTGCACACACCTCACAGTTGGATAGGCAAGTCATAGCATGGAAATACAATTCTCTTGTGGGTGCGTATATGATTAAACGAAGGGGTGGAGATATTTGTTATATCAAGAATAGGAAGCACTTCGCCACTTTACCAAGGTGGGATTTGCGAAGGTTGGCTGATCTACCTCTGTTAGGAAAGGAAGATAGTGGGAGAGCCTGTGCTTTTGAAGTATCAATCAGAAGGGCTGCTGAGAATAACTTCGCTGATTTCGGGTAACAGAAACCGAAGAGAATGAGGCAGAAAAAGGATAAACACTGGGTTTCATGGAAGGGGAAGATTGTGCTAAAGCTGAGTGCTCCAAAGATTATGACTCGGGGTAGGGTTCCTGATACTCAGCCTCCACGTCTACAAGAATTCTTGAAGTGGTTCTATGACAATAGTACGGGTGAAGCAGTGATCAGACAGGAAGATCGTCCGGAGATTCGTCTGTTTGACCCTATGGAGATCTTTTCTTTTTGTGACGATGATTTGAAGATATTGTGTGAAAACAGTATAAAGCATGGAGCAGGAGACGACACAAGAACTGAAGCAAACTTATTTGTGAAAGTTGCAAATAAGGCCCGGGGTGTACGTGCTGAGTTGAAAAGGGTAAATGAAAGGTTGAGGATGACGGATGAGCAGCGAATGGATATGGATGATCTATCCAAACAGCTTGATGAATCTATTGAGAAGAGGTTTGAGAAACCTGTTGAGGTTGTTGAATTGGATGTGTTTGGTGAGGAGCATACAGAAAATATTCAGGCGGAAACTATTGTTCTTGATGTGCCTGATACAAATGTCACCGAAGCTGAGTTCATAGAGTCAATTTTGGTATTCAGTGAAGATGAAGAGGCCGGATCTGAAGATGTGACAAATCCGTTGGCCGGGATTAAATCAACGGCATGAGCGTTTATCGAGCAAATCTGAAGCCGTAAAAGATGGAGCTAAAACAGAAGACTTCCCCGGGTGAGGTCCAACCTAGGGGGAGAATTGATAGTCATGTATAGGTCGGACTCACCGGCATGTCGGTGTTATATCTTTTGTTTTATACTTATAGATTTTGTCTAGCGAACCTACGAGCATAGTATAGTTTGTTTTGTTATTCTGTTTTGGCGACCGGGCGAACCTGTTTGTGCCCGGCGAAGCTATAGTTCGCTTGATAGATTCGCTGACAGCGAATCTATAGCTGAACTATATATTGTAATGTTTTCTCATTGCAATACAACTTTTGCATATTTTACCAAACCCTAAATTGTGTGTGTGACGGCTGGAGGTGCTAGGAGCATATTTTCACTATATTTGTAGCTTGATTTCCTCTGGTTATATTGTTTTGATCTTGTTATTTTGTTTTGGGTTATATTGGACTTTGTTTGGTTGAATCAAGTGTGTTTCATTGTATTACAAATTATTATAGCACTGAAATCTCGATCAAGATGAACCAACATAGTTCCATCCTGGGAGGATGAGTTTGTTGATGCACTGGTGGGCCTGCCTTTTTGTGATGATGGGGAATTTGACCCACTTGATGATTTTAAGATTCTTAAGGATTTAGTATACAATCAAATGCCAAGTGTGGGGATAAATCAAGAACCGAGTGAGCCCGAGGAAGAAGTAAATGATGAAAAATCCTTAAAACATCAAAATAAAGCCAGGAAAGAACTGAGGGAGCGCACAATGTTGCAAGTTGGAAGATGGTTTACGAGGAAGAGGAAACCCTTGAAGTGCCAGAATGACCAATCTTCACGATACATGCCATGCATCCGGTTCTTTACAAGTAAGTATAAATGTTGGTGGTCTGACCAGTCTAAAGGATTTAAACTAATTTTTAAAGATTCTTTCAATTTGACGTGCAATTTTCTATATGTTTTTGTGCACCGGGTGGAATTGAATGGGTTAGATAGGGTCCAGATCAAAGAGAAACGTCCTGATTAAGTTCAAGTGTGGGGAGTTTTCCTATGGGTTTGTAGAGTTTGTATAATATGTCGAGTAGTGTCTTTTTGTCGAGTCAGTGTTATACTCGGGTTTTCAGTTTTGTTTTTGCAGGTTTAAATTATTCTCACCTGCACTCAATCTCCATTCGAGTGAGTTTGCATTTGTGAAAATGAGGATGAAACTCGAGAGTGTCGGAGGCAAGTTTGACCTTGACCGAAATGCTATACGGTCAACACTTGAAGATTGGAATGAAGACTTGGAGGATACGCGTTCTGCAACTTACCAGTTAAGTCTTTTCCAATTCACATCTCTATCTTTTATTTTTGCATTTTTGTTTTTATTTTTAACTATTTTCTATTTCTACATTAGGGACAATGTAGAACTGAAGTGTGAGATGAGAAATGGCTTTTGAGTCTTAGTGTGTCTTTAGTTGTTTAGTTTGAGTCTATATAGAGTATAAAAAATCAAAAAAATTACAAAATTTCAAAAAATTTAAAAAATAGTTTCATTTGTTTTGTGCCTTCTCAACCTTTATGAATGAAATTCGGTAACATTGTGACCTTATAAACCTAATTTGAGTGATTTTTAGTGGGTAACATGTTATTTTTGAAGTGGAATAAAAAGTTGAGTCATACTCAAGCCTTAGAATCTAATTTGAGAAAAAATGAAGTTGCTTTTGTGAATTATGTGGCTTTTGGTGAACTTTAATTTTCATACTTTTAGTGTTAGTGGTTAACATTTCTTGGCGTATGACTTTATAGTCTTAAATTTTGTATTGATGGGATGTTTCAGGGTTCGGAGACCATGGGTCTTTATGCGGTCTATCATCTGGTATTCATACATCTCAAAAGGGGGTATAAATATTCAATTAAAAGCTCAAAGAGCAAACCCTGCAATTAAGTTGCAAATCTAAGTCAATAAATTTGATCACAATGTGCTAAAAAGTACAAATTCACATTTGACATGATCAAACAACCCATTAGTCATATGGGGTCCCCTTGCTCGCATCCTAATAGCAATAAGAAACGGACCACAATGGACCGTTATAATTAAGCACACATATGAAGTCGTGCATAATCACGTACGGTGATGGATTTTGGGATATTGCTTAATAACGGGGGTATGCCATGTAATGGAGAACATTAGTTAGGAGTAAATTGAAAATTGAATTTATTTGATGTCACTTGTGAAATGAATAATAAGCAATGTTTTTAAAATTGCTTGAGTGTTGAATGTGCTTTAAAATGTTTTTAATCATTTAGTTATGAGGTTAAAGACAAGTTGGGGTGACTCGACCCAATAAAACCATGGAAATATTATTTATAAACTTTGGTCCACTCTAATTGAAAATCACTAAAGTTTTAGTCATTGTTACTAGTTTGAGTAAAGATTGAGGGCATGAGTTGTAATTGTATAATTTTTAATTTTTGGTTTTGATGTTTTTTGAGTCTTGAATCCCTGAGATATATATTTTATATAAATATTCCTCTTACTTTTTGGTTACTTTTGATTGAGTTTTACTCCTAATTAGTTCATATTATTATTTTATATATTATAGGAGTCCATGAACGAAAATGGTGTATTTTATTTAAATTTGAGACCAACTAGCGCTTAACGTTATATTGCTAAAGTAACTAAATGATTTACATGTTTAATCCGCTTGCAGGTAACTTCATGTAATGGATGATTGAAGAAATACATGTTCAAAGTTAAACGCCATATGCCTTGAAAGTATAATTTAAAAGGGCCCGATACACTTGTGTAGAAGTCCTAATGAGAAATAAATGTAATTACAAATTAAAAAAAAAAGACCTAGAACAAAGAAAGAAAAAAAAAACTAAGTCGGCCATAAAAGAAAAGGGGGGAATAGTTTGTTTGAAACGGAAGAAGAAAAAAAATGAGCTAGCTAGCACCTTAAAAAGTCAACTATATCGATCGATTTGAATTAATTTATCAAGCTATCAGGCTGCGGAATTAATTTAAGCTAGCAAGCAGGCTGCTGAATTATAATTATTCTTTTTCGATGAACGGTAACTCTGTTTATGTTTCGGTATTGGTTTGCTTTTCGAACATGTCTATAGGCTAAAGTTATTAAGCCGCTTAGGTTATTGATGAACCGAATGTTTTATGTTTGATCTTTTGTGGTTATATTTTTTATTATGGATTATATGCTTTAAGTAAAGGTTTAGTTTTAATTTTTGATGCATATTGTATATTGGAATTGGGTTAATTAGTCTTATTGTTTCACATGATTCTAGTTGAACGTCTTTCATATAATAGAATTGTGTTTAGGTCATTTACTTTGAGTTCTTGATTATTTGTGGTTAATTTGCAATAAAACTATAGGAACGATATTGCTAGTTAATATAATGAAAACGCGAAGCTAAGCTAAATATGCGTGAAGTGATGGGTTATTGAAAAGTCTTTTTTGGTTAAATTACTAGATTTAGATTTTCGTGAGAAGTCCATATAGGTTTCATTTGTCAAACTTGGTTATCGAGTCAAACAAGTAAATTAAATTGTCTTTGATTTCCAATACTGTGAGGTAGGATGTCACTCTAATGACACTTAGTCATAATTTGATTAGACAACTGTGAAGAAGTTTAATCTACAAAACTGGCAATTGTAGTAACTTATTAGAAACCTGTAGGTGTCTTCTCTAAAAGGGTCGAGGGTCCAATTAGTGGTTCCTTTATGAATACATTAAGATCCCAGCTCCATAACTATAAATTCCATTTGAGTGATAAGTAAAATGACGGGGATTCTAGCCTAGGTGGTTTAGTTCTTTTATCTTATTTCTGGTCGTCTTATGTTTCACTTTCGTCATTCTTGTTAATTTAAAGTGACAATTAGGTTAATTAGACAAAACCCCTTCAAGCAAATAAAATAAATACTGTAATTAATTAAGTTAGATCGAGTTAGTTAAACGTAGTTATATAGAGTCTTTGGGATCGATCTCGGACTTACTTAGGCTATTCTACACTCGATCGTTACACTACCGGTTGTGTGTTTAGGTTAGTTTAGAGAGTCCTAGTTTATAAATATTAAAACTGAGGGTGTCTAAATTGTAGTTAAATAATATATATATTAGCACGCATCACTGACTTTTAAAAAAATAGGTTTACGGTTTGTATGGGCTATGATATGGGCCGAGACTTGGATAGCTGGTGGGCTGAGATGTGACACCCGGCAAATTTCCAGGTCAATATTCGTACTAGCTTAAACGTGCATAATTTTTGAAATGCGTCATTTAACTTAATTATAAAAATTAAGGTGTTATTAAAGTTAGATAAGCCCATTTTGTGCATTGTTTTGCAATTTGTGATTTTTGAAATTGCTTAACCGCGCAGCGGATAAATACCCGGTAATGAACGTTGTTGATTGCCTTATAAATGTTAACAGTCTAATAACTGATATAATGCTCAAAATAGCATCAAATAATATATTTTGGGTGTGTCTAAGTGAAAACATAATAAAAACTAAAAGCGATGTATTTTATCCGATGTTTTTTCCGGTTATCGCGTGTGTTTCAGTTTTTGCCCGGTTTCACCACCAGTAAAATACTTATTAATATATTTTTACTATTTTAAGTGTGAAAAATTAATATTTGAAATGTTATGGTATAAAAGTATTAAAATTTGTGTAATGTTCATAAATAAAAATTTTATAAAAATCCTTTTTTTTTATGACCGCCCCCTCCCCCTAGGCCCTAGCATAAACCTTGGTTCATGTGATGCTTAGTGAAGTGGAGAAAATATATCTAGGTCTTGACAAAATCTTTTCCCAACACCACACTCCAACTATCACCACTTCAACACTCCACTCTTTCTTTCTTCCTCTTTCAAAACCAACCCAACACCCCCACACCCTCAAAAATCTCAGCCATAACACTTTCAACACTCTCCACAATCATTTCTTGCACCTTGTTGCAAAATTTTGTGTTTTTGGTGGTCTTGGAAGCAAGTAGGTGTATCCAAGAGGTGTTTAAAGACAAAAATCCATCTTTTTCATCTTTTTCTAGTGTTCATCATCAAGGGTATGAACACTTTTCATTTTGATTTTTATGGTTTGAATGTATTCAAGATTGTGTTCTTGAAGTGTTGTTCACCAAACCTAAAACCAAAAGATGAATGTTTTTTAAATGGAAATGGGTTTTCAAAATGGATGTGTGTGTGTATTGTGTCCGTATGTATGTATGTATAAGTATGTGTGTGTGTTTTTGATTTTTGAAATCAAGATTACATAAGGTTAAATGAATGGTTTTGAAAGTTTGATAAAGAAAATGGGAAGAAATGAACAAGTATATGTTATGTATGGTCATTAAAACATGATTTTTGGGTATGTATGTATGTAATCCGTATGTATATATGTGTGTGTATGTATTTCCATGCTAGTAATACCATATTAAAAGTTGTGTTCTTGCATTGAAAATGTTTAGGTCAAAGTGTTAGAAAGTTGTTTTGTTGGAAATGAGATAATATGAATAAGTGTATGTTAGTTGAGATATTAAAACATGAATCTGTATAAGTGTGTGTATAAAACCGTGTATATGTATGTATATGTGTAGGTATGCATGTTAGATACAAATGATGATAACATGTGGTATGTTGCACATAAAAGGTTAGATCTTAACATGCAAATATGTTTAATAAAGTTAAGTTAACATTGTCACTAAATGATTTTTGTGTAACATGAAAAGTGTTAGGAAAATACTTGCAAAAATATGGTCATATGGTATAAAGTTGAAAAATGTTATTTTTGTGCAAACTTACTACATGTTTGTTTATGAAAATTGCTAGATGAAAGTATGATAAGTGTTTTGCTATGATAAGTAAGACATGACAAAATATGTGATTTCATTAAGTGTAAAAGTGTTTATACATATAAGAAATTATATGGCATGTGATGATATATGATACTTGATGATTAAAAAGATTAAAATGTAACTTTTATACATTTTTGTAAAGGTATAAAAACTAATTTATATTATGAGTTAAATCATATTTTTAAATTTTTATAAACCTTATAAAATAAGTATTTTAAATGTATTATAACAAAGAAATAATTTAAACTTTATAAATAATGGCTTTTAGTACAAAATACGCGTAAAACGTACCATTTTTGCTTAAAAATGTAAAATACGTTAAAATATTATTTCCACAGATTCTTAAGTGTATTTTTATGTAAAAATACATGCAAACTATGTACCCGGAAACGCCGAAAATGATGATTTTCGACTCTAAAACATAATATTTTTGTAAACTGTTTTGGATTAGAAACTTTGGAATTATTTTTAAGAAAACATACTGATTTAAAAGTTCTTATAAAGTAATGACGAAAATACGGGTATTGGATATCCGTTAGGCATGTGACAAACCAGGATCTCAATTTTCCATAATATTATGCTTTGTTGTAGATTTATATATGATTAAGTAAGTTGCTTGTGAAAAACGTGGTTAAATATGTCACACCCTCAATTTTCCACAAACGGGGTATCCGTTAGGCATGTGACAAACCAGGATCTCAAGCCATTATTTACAGTTAACACTGACTAAACGTTTAACGAAATGTTTAATATTATAAATAAACCAAAACTCAGAGTTTAAATGTTAAAACCAACTTTTAGCGGAAGCATAAATAAATCCGGCACGCAAATTCCCGCGCACAGAATCATAAACCAAATTAATTAAATAAAGTAGTAATATATAGTTTTTGAAACACTCCAAAAGACGACCCAATGCATACATGTCCTACTCGTGCTCATGCTCCTTAATTACCTGAGAAAACATACTAAAACGGTCAACACATGGTTGGTGAGTTCAATGAGATTTGTATATAAATAAGGGGCATTTACATATATCCCCTTCATAAGATCATTTATTACATATTTACCCACTCCTTAAATTCAATTACATATTTCTCCTTCCTAAACCACATATATAACATATTTACCCATTTTCTTTAAAATAACTTTTCGAATTACTATTTTACCCTGATTGATCTTGATAAATTTATTTGTATAGTTACAAATTTTTTGTGTATCGACTTTTATTATTTTCGTTGACTATTTTGTATGCGTACGTTTTGAAGAAATTCATAATCGAACAACAAAAAGAAAGTGACTTTTGATTCTCAATGTGGGTTTGTTCTTATGATTTGTGTAAAAGAAAGGGTAATGGTAATTTAATATGCCAAAAGGAATGTGTAATTACACTTTAAGCTTTGGTAAATATGTAATTGATAGATTTAGGAGGGGAAATATGTAAACATATCTAAAGAAAATGGGTAAATATGTAATATATGTGGTTTAGGAAGGGGGAATATGTAATTGAATTTAAGGAGTGGGTAAATATGTAATAAATGATCTTATGAAGGGGATATATGTAAATGTCTCTATAAATAAAAGGTACCGTTTATCACACAGATAACCCAAAAATAAAAATCCCTTTTTATTAGGCGGTTTGCAAGACCGTATGCTTATTACTTGTCAACACGTCGAGATGAAAGCTAAACGTTACTTTTGCATTGTCGCCATCTAACCAGGATGACCCATAACCATTTAAGGACAATCTGCACCACATGACGCCTAGTCAAGGGTGGGGTGCCATCGCAACCCGGTAGTACTACTCAAATTTCCCCGCTATCATATATTAATCAACCTCGAACTTTTATAAGGACTTGAATGTGGTTCCAATTCGTGTAAAGCACTATAAGCCCTAATAAAATCCTACCCGTAGGCATTTTTACTTTTACCAAACCTGCCCGTAGGCATTTGTACTTTTACCGAAACCTGCCCGTAGGCATTTATACTTTTACCAAAACCTGCCCGTAGGCATTTATACTTTTACCGAAACCTGCTCGTAGGCCATACCCGAAGGTATAAAATGCAGCCTTAGTTGGCTCCGCCCGAAGGCATAAAGTTTTGCCCGAAGGCCCTGCCCGAAGGCATAAAAGAAGTAGTCCGCCCGAAGGCACTGTAAAATAGTTGCCCGAAGACGCATTAAAAACATTTGTATGTTTTCTCCCCTAAAAAGATTTAACAGCGGGCAAAGAACTCACCTTAGAATGCGCCGCAACAAATACATAATGAAAACACAAGGACCCTAGCTAGATCGTGTCACGACCTGCTTAATAAATAGTCACTAATTATTAACTAAGAACGTTAATAAATTTAGTATTCACTAGGGTTTCACATATTCGGTAGACTTTGTATAATGATAACCTAAATCACATATTTACGCATATCTTATGCCAACTATTTACACACATACACATATAAGTTTATCTGCCAATATACACCATACTTTGTTTTCATACCAGATAATACATCCTATACCCATACGTATATCCACACACCATGTATACAATTACACACGTAATACCTATATATGACCATATACTCATACGTACATGTATACATTTAACTTGCTGCAATTTATCAATATGTATCCAAAATCATCATAAACAACACATAAAAACAATATACACTATTTGCTGCTGTTGTTTCTAGATTTAATACACACATACATGATCTTTTATGCTACTGTTTCATGCTATATACATACATATACAATATATTTGTTGTTGCTAATTACATGCTATCGAACACACTGCATTTTTTTTATACACATACATATTCATATAACCTCACATACATATAGAACTTGTGCATGCTGTTGTCATGTTATCGTGTGAATATTTATCAACATACAATACCGTAATACATCTTTCATATACATACACATGTACTGATTACCTACTCACAATACTGTTAATCATATACATCCAGCACATTCTCATACATTAATTAACATTTTAATGGTTTCTAATTGCTTCTCTTTAAACATACCGATACATACATACTCTTTTACATACATATATTGATACGAGCCAGGAGGATTCGCCAACTAACATCAACATTGACGATCCAACGATTAAGACCAGGCCCATACGAGCAACCAAGAAGCCCAGTACACTGTTGGACTAAAAGTCAACAGTGAGATCCAACAGCTTTTTTTTATTTCTGCACTTTACAAATTTAGCATTGCATTTTGTTAGTTGAAATTGTCAAACCATGATCTTATTCTTGGTTGATAAGTTTGGTAGTTTTTGCATGACTAGGGTAGTGGTATGAAATAAGGGAGGTGGGATTTAAGTGCCCAAATCTCATGCATATTTATATTCTTGTTTTTGGATTAAGATGATATGAAGAAAATTGCTCCAAAACTCTATCTCTTCACTTAAATCTTCCTACTTACTCTTCTCTCTTATATCTTGCTTCCATCATTTGGTGCTTGCATTCACTTACTCATCCACCCACCATTACAATGCACCACGACGGGAACCATCTTCCGACGACCAACCACCACCACCGGCCCTTAACGATCTCATTATACAGCTTATCAATGTGACCAATAATGCTGCCAATAACACTGCATCTCAATTGGCATCAATTGTTGAAGCAACAAAATCGTTAACGACCAAAATTGATTCACAAACCGCTACCACCGCCAACCTTGTTACACACATCACCACCTTATCTGATCAAATTCACAACGACCCAGAGAAGTCACCTCAAATCCATATTCCAAAACCCAAAGACCCACAATCTTCAAATACTAACAACAATCACCCGAAACCTCCAAAAATCACACTACCATTGTTCGATGGAACCAATCCATTGGGCTGGATTTTCCATGCTGAAAGTTATTACTCGTATTACCAAATACCACCCGGAGAAAGGGTTAGCCTCACTGCGTTCTATTTCATCAATGACGCCTTATCATGGTATCAACACCTCGCTAACAACGATCTATTGGGATCTTGGACCGCATTCAAAAGAGAAGTTGAACTACGATTCGGGCCATCAACGTTTGAAAACCCGGAAGCCACACTACTAAAATTACGGCAGACAACCACCATTACGGCTTACATGACTGAGTTTGAACGATTGAGCAACCGGGTAACTGGGCTTTCACAGCAAACCCTAAGAAACTGTTTCATATCGGGCCTCAAACCAGAAATCCAGGCTGAACTATCCATCCTTGAACCCACAACACTATACCAGGCCGGGGCACTTGCAAAACTAGTTGAAGAAAAATTGGGCCAACCAGTAAGATCCCGTTTCACTTATAACCACAAACAATCTGCCATTTCTTCTACCCACACTGCCGCTATAACCTACCAAAACTCCACAACATCTCCCCAACAACCTTCTTCATCGCATCACCCCAGTTCCTCCACCATGAACCCACAACCCAAACCATTACCATTCACCAAGCTTTCCCCAGAAGCAATACAACAGCGTAAATGTGACAACCTTTGTTTCCGCTGCCCGAAAAAGTTTTTTCCAGGTCACAAATGTTCACCACCACAGTTCTTGTTGATCGTTGACAACGATGAGCCCATCGACTTGCAAGATGAGTTATCGCAAACCTATAATGAACAAAAAGATGCACAATTTTTAGCACTATCGGAGGCTGCTTATTTTGGGTTATCCTCACCCAAAACGTTGAGAATCACGGGTTTTATCAATGGAAGTCCTGTCACTGTCCTAATTGATTGCGGAAGTACTCATAACATTGTACAACCACGAATCGTGCAACAACTTAACATTCATACAGATCCGGTTAATCCTTTCGTGGTCATAGTCGAGAATGGTCAGTTCATCCAATGCCTTAATCAATGTCCCAATGTGATCCTACAATTACAAAAACATCAGTTCAACATTCCATTTTTTGTGCTACCAGTGGAAGGAGCAGATGTGGTACTCGGAGTGGCATGGTTGAGTTCCCTAGGATCAATCACAGCCGATTTTTCAATCCCTCAAATCGAGTTTTCAAAAGACGGCTCCCCATGCATTCTTAAAGGTACTTAAATGTCTCAACAAGTATCTCCTAGTTCACTTTCATGTTTAATACGTCATGATTCCATAGCCTCACTCCATACATTAACCATTCAACCCACATCATCATCCACCACCACACCAACCACACAACTATCCACTGACCCATATATCACTACACTACTGGAGCTATTCCAAGCTGTTTTTTCTGAACCAAAACAACTACCCCCTAACCGCCCGCATGACCACAACATTCCCATCATTGACCCAAACCAAACCATCAATGTCAAACCATACCGTTACCCCCATTTTCAAAAGGAGATCATGACCCAATTAATCAAGGAAATGCTTCAAAATGGAATAATTCGTCCAAGCCAAAGCCCGTTCTCTTCACCGGTTTTACTCGTAAAAAAAAAAGACGGTTCATGGAGGTTTTGTGTGGATTATAGGGCTTTAAACGCCGTAACAATTCGTGATCGGTTTCCAATACCAACAATTGATGAACTATTGGACGAATTGCATGCTGCAACTATCTTTTCGAAGATTGACTTGCGGTCCGGTTATCACCAAATACGAGTAGCCCCAGCCGACATACAGAAAACTGCATTTCGCACGGCCGATGGTCATTATGAGTTTCTTGTCATGCCCTTTGGTCTCTCCAATGCTCCATCCACATTTCAATCAGCAATGAATGATAAATTTCGGAATGTTTTACGGCATTTTGTGTTGGTTTTCTTTGATGACATTCTCATCTACAGTGTTAACAAAGATGACCACTATACACACCTTCAATATGTGTTTCACAAACTGCAACAAAACAAATTCTATGCAAAAGCTTCAAAATGTGTTTTTGGGGTCACAGAAGTTTCTTTTTTGGGACATCGTATCTCGGGTTTGGGAGTTGCTCCGGAAGAAGATAAAATTCGAGCAATCCAACAATGGCCTTCTCCACACTCGTTCACAACTCTTCGAGCATTTTTAGGCCTAACCGGGTACTACCGAAGATTCGTCTCTCAATATGCAAACATAGCCTCTCCACTTACCGATATATTGAAACAAAAAGACTTTTCTTGGAGTACTAGTGCAGAAACTTCCTTTTCAACACTCAAGTTGAAGATGCAACAATTGGTAACACTTGCCCTTCCTAATTTTAATAAACCATTTGATGTTACCACCGATGCATCCGATAAAGCAATAGGTGCGGTTCTCTCTCAAGATAACAAACCCATTGCTTTCTTTAGCAAGAAATTGTGTACAACTATGCAACATCAATCCACTTATACAAAGGAGTTGTACGCAATCACCGAGTCCGTAAAGAAATGGAGACAATACCTTTTGGGGAGACGTTTTCGAATCTACACCGACCATAATAGCTTGAAGCACATCATCACTCAAAAAATACAAACACCAGAACAACAAAAATGGCTCACCAAGCTTATCGGGTACGATTTTGAAATCCATTTCAAACCAGGCAGTGAAAATAAAGTGGCGGATGCACTGAGCCGAGTTGACATTCCGGTTATGTTAGCAATCTCATACCCCACAGCCACATGGCTCGAGGAGCTTCGCGATTTTTTCAAGACAGATCCAGTGGGTATTGAGCTAATAACAAAGATCCAAAATGACCCACAAGCATTCCCTTATCACTGCTACAGAGACGGCCTGTTATACCTACATGGTAAACTTTTTATCCCAAAAATCCAAGCTTTAAGATCCAAATTATTGCATGAATTTCACTCATCGTTTGTTGGGGGTCATTCCGGTATAAATGGAACAATGAAACGCATCTCGGCTGTTTTTACTTGGTGGGGTTTACGTAAGGATGTCACAGAATTTGTCAAATGTTGTGGGGTTTGTCAATCAATCAAGCACCCAACTCACAGACCCTATGGGTTACTCGAACCCTTGCAGACACCGGAACAGCCATGGGTTGACATCTCAATGGATTTTGTCACCAACTTACCTGTTTCAAAAGGAAAAACAGCTATCTGGGTCATCGTGGACAGGTTATCAAAGTTCGCACATTTCATATCGTTACCCAAAACCTACACGGCTATTTCACTCGCATCAATTTTCATGTGAGAAATATATCGTTGGCATGGGTTACCAATTTCGATAGTATCTGATCGTGACCCGATCTTTGTTAGTGCTTTCTGGAAAGAATTATTCAAACAGATGGGGACAAAATTGCTGCACTCAAGTGCATACCACCCGCAAACGGATGGTCAAACAGAGGTGGTTAATCGTTGCATGGAGATGTACTTACGGGCTTTCGCATATGCTGAACCCAAACAGTGGGAAAGGTACTTATACTTGGCTGAATTTTCATATAATACACACTTCCACTCCGCCATAAATATGTCTCCTTTTCGTGCGTTATATGGACGAGATGTCACTGCAATTCACAACTACAGTCCAGGGTCCACAAATACGGGATCAATTGATTCCTCCTTGATCGAACATCAACGTATCTTAGACACATTGAAAGCTTCAATCAAACTAGCTAAGAGACGGATGACAAAACAAGCAAACAAGCATCATATAGACAAGGAGTTCACTGTTGGTGACTTTGTGTACTTGAAGCTTCAAAAATACCGACAACTCTCGATTTCAAAGGCTAAAGATCACAAGTTATCTCGTCGTTACTACGGACCTTACAGAGTTGTAAAACGCATTGGAAAAGTTTCCTACAAGCTAGATTTACTAAACAACTCGAGAATTCATCCAGTATTCCATGTGTCACTACTCAAACCATGTTATGGTAGTCACGCATCAGATTCGGCACCTATGGACGCGTTTGGAGCTGAAGTGGAATTGGCCTACCTACCTGAAGACATTCTGAACACTAGACCGGATGATCAAGGTAATGTACAAGTGTTAGTCCGATGGGAAGATCACACAATTGCGGAAGCAACTTGGGAGGATTTGCAAACTTTAAATGAACAATTCCCAGGATTTGCTGACATTGAGGGCAATGTCAAATTTCGAGGGCAAGGAAACGATACGAGCCAGGAGGATTCGCCAACTAACATCAACATTGACGATCCAATGATTAAGACCAGGCCCATACGAGCAACCAAGAAGCCCAGTAGACTGTTGGACTAAAAGTCAACAGTGAGATCTAGCAGCTTTTTTTTATTTCTACACTTTATAAATTTAGCATTGCATTTTGTTAGTTGAAATTGTCAAACCATGATCTTATTCTTGGTTGATAAGTTTGGTAGTTTTTGCCTGACTAGGGTAGTGGCATGAAATAAGGGAGGTGGGATTTAAGTGCCCAAATCTCATGCATATTTATATTCTTGTTTTTGGATTAAGATGATATGAAGAAAATTGCTCCAAAACTCTATCTCTTCACTTAAATCTTCCTACTTACTCTTCTCTCTTATATCTTGCTTCCATCATATATACATATAAACACATGCACCTATTTCAAGCCATACACACACATATACAAGATTAACCACTGCTATTTCTATGTGTTAATATGCATACTTAGAATTATAAACGTACATATATATATTGCATTCGGTCTAATCTAGTGCCCCCATGCGAACCATTACATACCAATTTATATCTCATATATTCTTGTTGCTTCCCTAATCACAAACACATTCATTCGCATTGTATAGGCAGATATTTCCTTACATGTCAGTGCATACGTACATATTTAAAGAGTTATTTACAGTCACAAACCCGTACAACTACACGAACACACATACGTATATATACATATATCGGTTTAACCGAAACAGCTACATATCTACATGTCGACTACATATATCAATGGCATAGATTCCTACTACTTCACCTGCTCATGTATACGTGTTTACGGGTCATGTGAACTCACCAGAACAGATGAAGAAGATGATCGGAAATGCGGTTCGCGGCTGCTGCTCCAGGACTGCTTATAACAGCTGATCGGAAAAAGAGACGACGAGGGTGCGGCTGCTGGTTTTTATCCGTCGTCCGATGATCAGAGAAGTGCAGGGGTTTTCGTGCGGCGATTAGGGTTTTTTTAGTGTGTGTCGAGTGTGTGATCGAGAGAGAAGAGGAGTATGCAGGGGGCTTTGGGTTTTATTGATTAATTTCGTATTTACACTTTCCCCCCTTCTAGTTTACTAGAGTGCTCAAGTTAGTTTCTAACATTTATAACTAACTTCTGTTTATTGCAATTTGGCCCTTAGACTTATATAGTTTGACTAACGAACGCAGTAGTAATTAAAATTAAGAAGGATTAGCTAGAGTTAACGAGATCAGATTAACGACGTAAACCTGAATTTGCGGGTTGTCACAAAATATCTCCTTACGTGTTAACCGTTATGTTGAAAAATGCTTGCTAGTTGAACTAGGAAAAGTGTATATATTTTTTTTCTAAGTATTATGAGTATTAAATGTTGAAATATAGTTTCCTAATTATTGTATAATATTGTATAAGTGTATATTTACTTAGGTAAATTGTATGACAAAATGTGACTTTTACATGTGATAGTGCCAGACGAACCGAGCTAGGATCTAGATATGAGATTGTTTGGGGATGTTGTTTGCAATCAGTGATGCGGAAACTCACTGATCATGTATTGATGCTTGAATGTTCATGAAGATCAATGCAAATTATGATGAAGATGATGATAATATGAATAGGTGAATTGTATTAGATCAATGGAGAGGTTACAAATGATATGGAATGAAAATGTAGGCAACTCCCTAAACAAATGACCTAGGTGATGGTATTTATAGTCCATACCATTCACTTTACAATGTAACCTAACCACGTGCAGTTAAGCACAAACGCGCATTTAAGCACGAAACGATTACACAAATATTCTAAGACAAATACAAATTATGAACGTCTTCACCCGTGCTTGCTCGTGATGATGCTCGATATCTTCACTCGCTTATATTTGGAAAGTGACATCTTCAAATAACCCCAACAGTTAGTGTGAAAGACGGATACGATTGGAGTGCATATGCAGAACAATTCACATCTGATCTCACATCCAGTCTGGCATTAGTTTGTGAAATTGAGGAAGATTGGTCTGAAGAAAGGGATGGTAAACTGATTGATATTGTGAGTGAAGATTCGGAAGAATATGACTGGAGTGCAAAGTCAGATCCTGTTGAAGAATCTGAGTCAGAAATTGCGCTGATGGCTACATCCAGTGAGTCTTCATCATCTACCGAACAACCAAAGGTTAGTACTGATTTACCCCCTAATTATGTTCCATTGCCTGCTGATGTGAAAGAAAGGTTATGTTCTGAACAATGCATTCAACAAGTAGAACATTATCGAACTCATTCATTGAAAATTGGTGATAAATTAAGCAAACATGAGAAAATTCATGAACAACTTAAAATTGATCACAAAATTTCTGATGAGAAGATTTTGTCACTTAAAGAATCATGGAACAAAACCTTAAAAGATTTGGAACTGGTAACAAAACAACTTGAAGAAATGACAAAGAACTTTGAACAAGAAAAAGTTGCTCATGCTGTCACACAAGTTGAATTAACAAAGGTGAAAAGTTGTAAAACTATGGTTAAACAACTTATAAAAGAAAGAGGTAACAAAACCAAATTAGGATTGGGTTTCACTCATGAACCAATGCCTGAATCAATCACACAAACTTTACCTAAAAACTTCAATGAATTTGATCATTCACCTGAAAATGAACGAAAATTCAAAGAAATTCAAAGAAGTAAATCTGAATCCGAAGGATCTGAAGTGTTGATTGAAAGTTTGAAAGAAGAAGATGGTGTGACCACTGAAGCTGATGATGAAGCTAGCAACAAATCAGAACCTGTTCTGATTCAACTTGTTGAGTATCCGGAACTGAATCCGAAGTCAGAAGAAACAGTGAAGGAAGAAGGTGAATTTTCGGGATACAATGATCCTGAATACATCAAATGGAAGAATGAGCAGAAAGCAAAAGTTGCTGATCAACTGATCAAGAAGCAAGAGGTGAAGCAGACTGAAGTTTCAAAAGGAAAGATGCAGAAATCAAAATTAACAGTCAATCAATCTGAAACGAAACAGTCAAAAGGTTAAAGTGTCATAAAATCGAATGACAAAACCAAAGCTCAAATTGTTAAAACTGACAAGGTCAAACCTGTCAAAAAGAAAGTGTCAAAAGGAAAAACAATTAAGTTTGTGTCTGCAGGAACTTTTGATTTAAACGGATCTTATGGTAAACCAATCAATTCTCCAATCAAATCTAACTCTGGTCTGAAAACAGGTTAGGGTCCTAAGTCTTCCGCTGTCAATGATAAAAGAATTGAATCAAAAAGGTTAACCAAACAAGGTGTGTCAAAATCGAACCAAGTTTCTAAGCAAGGAAATTCACAAACAAAATCTCCACAAAAGAATCAAGTTAATCTAAAACCGAACAAAACTGATAATGAATCACGAGTGGGTTCAACATCAAAAGTTAACAATCGGCTCTTTAGGATTAGCAAGAAACATTGTGAGATTTGTGATTGTTATAATCATGCAACTGCTGAATGTTTCTTTAACAGGTACTGCAGTTTCTGTGACAAAAGAAACCATTCTTCAGAAGAATGTTTTTATAACAAATTTTGTGATATTTGTGAAAGAAGAAATCATGACACAAAGGATTGTTTCTTTCGAAAAAACTCATCACGAGAATTGACTCCATTTCCAAATTTTCAAAGAAAACAGTCATTTGGTTTTCAAAATGTTAATCAAAGTCATTCTCCTGTCTTGAGAAACTTTAATCGAAACAATTCAATTTCTAATAACTTTTCATCAAGAAATGTGCAGGTTAACAGTTTTAAACCGAGAGCTTTGATGGTAAGAAATCAAAAGTTTGAAAATAACCTTGATCCTAAGTTAGAGGAAAGGTTTATTGCTTTGAGAAGAAAGCAATCGATTCAAGCCAATGGGCGAAACAGTTTTCAACAAAATCTCTCAAATGAAACAAATTTTCAAAATCTTCATTATCAACAAGTTACTATTACTGATAGATTCGGAAAACCCAAGACCATGTGGGCCTGGGTTGACCAAACTAGCTAAGTGATCGTTGAAATGCAGGTACGCCCAAGAAGACCTATTAACTCATGGTTCGGTTATAGTGGGTGTAGCCGGCATATGACAGGCAACCATGCCTTGCTTCAAGACTTTAAGCTGAAGAATGGTACACATGTTGCATTTGGAGGAGATGCTGGTGGTAAAATAACTGGAGAAGAAACTGTGTCAAATGGGGTCATTAGCTTTGATAAAGTCAACTACTGTGCACAGTTGAACTTTAATTTGCTAAGTGTATCTCAAATTTGTGACAAATCATATTCAACTTTATTTGATGATTCTTTTTGTTATATACTCAAACCAGGTTTCAAGATTGACAATGAATGGGTAGTGGTTAAAGCTCCAAGAGATCGTGATGTATACAAGCTTGATATGTCGCAGATTGATGCTGAAACCGAAACGACTTGTCTCATTGCGCATGCTTCAAATGATGAGAGTCAGTTTTGGCATAGACGGCTGGGCCATTCAAACTTCAGAAACATGAATCGACTGGTGACTGGAAATCACGCTGTAGGAATACCATCAAAGAAGTTCTCTACAACTGATCTCTGTCCAGCTTGTTTGAAAGGAAAACAGCACCGAATGTCTTTTAAGTCCAAGCCAGAAAACTCCATTTCAAAACCTTTGTAGATGCTACATATGGATCTTTTCGGACCAACAAATGTTCAAAGCATCGGAAAGAAGTCTTATTGTTTTGTCATCATTGATGATTTTACTAGATTTTCTTGGGTTTATTTTCTGCATGTTAAATCTGAAACTGCTGAGTTGTTAAAAGAATTTATTGTCAAAGTTGAAAATCAGTTGGATTGTAAAGTAAAAATCTTAAGAAGTGATAATGGAACAGAATTTAAGAATGCTAATGTTGATTTGTTTTGTGCAGAAAAAGGAATTGCTAGACAATTTAGTGCTCCAAGAACGCCTCAACAAAACGGGGTTGCGGAACGGAAAAACCGGACACTGATTGAAGCAGCAAGATCTATGCTCGCAGATGCCAAAATCCCTATCACATTCTGGGACGAAGCTATTGCTACTGCGTGTTTTGTACAAAACAGAACATTATTGGTTCAGGATAAAAATAAAACTTCTTATGAGTTGTTATTTGGAAGAAAACCGAATATTTCATACTTGAAAGCATTTGGTTGTCCTGTATCGATTCTAAATTTAAGTGATCATCTCGGGAAATTTGAGTCAAAATCTGACGATGGATTTTTCCTTGGTTATTCGTCTGTTTCTAAAGCTTATCGGGTTTTTAATAGCAAAACAAATACTGTTATTGAAACTATTAACGTAAAGTTTTTAGAAAATTCGTTTCCGTCAGTGGCGCATGGTCCCGAATGGTTGTTTGATTTAGATTCGTTATCAAAATCTTTCAATTCTAACTTGTTTGATTTTTCAGGAAAAGCAAGAAAAGAATCAGGCGACTTGGGATGTTTTAGTGACGATTCTGATAATGACGATGATAGTAATCTCAACACTGAGTATCCATTCATGTCATTTCATAATCCTGATCATGTCAAATCCAGTCAAGCTCCGGGTCCTTCTGGTTCTCAAGAGGATCAAGAATCGAATATTCTTGATGATGATGTTAATCCGCAAAGTTCTCCTAATGATGGTGGATCTGTTCAAAATCAACCATCATTAGAACAAGTTCCGAATTTCACTTCGCATTCTTCTACCATTCTGCAAGATCTACCGAATCTGAATCAGTCTAATCTGGAGAGTCAAGTGCAAGGTGATGACATACCAATTCATCGAATTCACAAGAAACATCCTGTCTCTCTGATTATTGGGCCGTTGAATCAAAGAACTACAAGAAGTCAAACTGAGCAAGCCAATGTTTGTCTTTATTCATGTTTTCTTTCTCAAGTGGTACCGAAGAACATTTCAGAAGCGTTGCAAGATAATAGTTGGATTGAAGCCATGCAAGAAGAGTTACTTCAATTTCACAAACAGGAAGTTTGGAAATTAGTGGACTTACCTGAAGGAGAAAATGCGATTGGTACAAGATGGTTGTACAAGAACAAGCCAGATGAACGTGGCATTGTTGTGAGAAACAAAGCGATACTTATTGCACAAGGTTACACTCAAGAAGAAGGTATTGACTATGAAGAAGTGTTTGCTCCGGTCGCTCGACTTGAAGCTATTCGTGTTTTTCTAGCGTATGCCTCTTTCATGAAGTTCAAAGTGATCCAAATGGACGTCAAAGGCGCTTTTCTGTATGGACCAATTACCGATGATGTATATGTCAGACAACCTCCTGGTTTTGAAGATCCTGATTATCCACATCGTGTATACAAATTGAGCAAAGCTTTGTATGGTCTACATCAAGCTCCAAGGATTTGGTACGAGACGTTATCTAAACATTTGCTAGAACATGGGTTTACAAGAGGTCAGATTGATCCAACTTTGTTTATGAAGCGGGAAAATGAAGATCTTTTATGTGTTCAAGTGTATGTGGATGATCTCATCTTTGGATCAACCAGTGCGTCCATGTGCAAAGAGTTTGAAGAAATCATGAAGTCAAGATTTCAGATGAGTTCGATGGGGGAGATTAATTTATTTCTCGGATTGCAAGTAAAACAATCAGCAGACGGAATTTTTATCAACCAATCAAAGTTTTTTGAAACGTTGCTGAAAAAGTTCAAGATGCAGGATTGTCAGACTATTCGAACTCAATCTGATGTGAACTACAAGATACAACTGGATCCGAAAGGCAAATCCGTTGATCAAACACTATACAGATCGATGATTGGTTCACTGATGTATCTTACTGCATCAAGGCCAGGCATTATGTATGCTGTATGTGTGTGTGCAAGATATCAGTCTGATCCGAAAGAGTCGCACCTGGTTGCTGTTAAACGTATTTTCAGATACCTTAAAGGAAAACCGAATCTCGGGTTATGGTATCCTTATGAAGGCAATTTTGAATTATATAGTTATTCTGATAGTGACTTTGGTGGGTGTGCTCTTGACAGGAAATCGACTACTAGTGGATGTCAATTTCTGGGTCCTAGACTTGTTTCTTGGCAATGCAAAAAGCAGACCAACGTTTCTGTATCCACAGCTGAAGCAGAGTATATCGCTGCATCTGCAGGATGTTCTCAAGTTTTGTGGTTACAAAACCAATTGCTTGACTACGGGTTTAACTTTCTCAAAACTCCTATTTACATAGACAATACTGCTGCTATGTTCATTACTGCTAATCCTGTTCAACACTCAAAAACCAAACATATCGAAATTCGATATCACTTTTTAAGAGACAACTCTGAAAAAGGTTTAATAATTTTGATTAAAGTTAATACCGACAAACAACTGGCAGATCTTTTCACAAAATCTTTTTTGTCAGGGCGGTTTGAATTCTTAATTCAATCCATAGGATTAATCAACCATGATTAATTCAAATTTTTGAAAAACAAAAAAATCAGAAAATATAAAAGCCAAAAATAGAATAAGTTGATGTCAAATATTGATTCCTTTGTCTTTCATTTTATTGTTTTGCATTGTGTGTGTGCATGAAAAAGAGAAAAGCAAAAACAAAATATAAAAGCAAAAAGAAAAAGAAAATATCATGTCATAAGAATCTATATTGCAACAAGTGATAAATGATAGTTACACTAGACATTATTTGTTACAGCATTTTTAATAAAGACTGATGAATGTTAATTGGTGTGCTAGACAGCTCAGGCAATTAGTCTGAAAAAAGTAAGTTGATTGTTGACAAATATAAACTCAATGATCTTTGTGTTAAGTTCCATTGCTATACATGTCTAGATATATATCTTTTGATAGATTGCTTGAGATGATAGTTGTGCATGATCGGGTAACGATGCAGTCTATTCAGTGTGATGAACCGCATCGTGAGCTTCTTTGTTGTGGTATCCACAGACCTGAACTCTCAAACGAAGTCTCTTTTGAGCTTCAAGGTGCAGCAAAAGATTCCTAAAGTTGGAACAAAAAGAGTCCCAAATATGGACCAACACCAAACAAAAATTCCAAAAGGAATTCAGAAGATTCCCAAGTGGAACGATAGGAAATGGAAAATTCCAAAAGGGAATTAAAAAAAAATCCCAAAGTGGACCAAATCCGAATAGAACCATATTCCACACTGTTTATGATTGTAAGTGACCAGGTTTTTGTGCAAAATGCATTCAAGTAGTAGTTGATAAGGAAATATGTTGACATATGTATACATGTGGGTCACATAAGTCATTTTAATCGAACCTTAATCTCATCATGATACTGAAAAAGTAAGTGTGTCAACTCGAGCTAATTGGTATGTTTTCATATCATCACTCAATCAAACATAAGTCAAATGTCTATTCAAAACACATCGACATCCTTGTTAAACTTAAAAATTTCAAGAAATTTCAAGTTTAGGGGGAGAATAAATTGAAGAAGAAAAATATTTGCAAAAAATCCAAAATATTTTAAATAAGTGTGTTTTGAATGAACAAGATTATGTGGTATGAAAAGCAAAGGTATTGGATGTGTTAAAAACAAACCCAAGGTCTTGTGATGTGTTTTTTTAAGAAATTGCTTCGGGATATAGAAAATTTGGTTGTGCAAAACCTTTTGTACAAGAAAAATGTTAAAAGGGAATTTAATTGAATTAATTTTGTTGCCCTAAAAAGTTGTTGATTAATTAATGTGACAAACCCTAATAAGGATGTCTTGTCTAATTAATATGTCGAGAATGCTTGCAGGTGCAATAAATGCAGTTGAAAAAGTCAACAGACGAGAAAATTTGAGAAAAATTGCTCAAGTGTTGTAGCCAGGCAAAGATATCAGAAACAACTGTTCTGCCGGTTAATGAAGACACTGTTCAGCCGGGTAAAGTTGTGAGTCTGATATGAGCCGGGTGATTGAGAAAAAGAAGTGAAGCCGGATGAAGATATTATGACTACTGTGTGGCCGGGCAATGAACATGTCAAATATCTCCCGGGTGAAGGAGTAAAACCAAACAGGTGTAGATGTTCCTAACCTTTACCTGTCTCTACAGTGGTTTACCCGTCTCTACAGTGATTGACTCGTCAAGTGTTTTTTACACATTTTTATGTTGACCCGTCTCATGTTGTGACTTGTCTTAAGAGATTGACCCGTCCCAACAGTGCATGTCACGGCTCAACAGTGCATGACCCATCAAGGCTTATTGGGCTTTTAATGTTTACCCGTCCCAATTGTTGACCCGTCACTTAAGTTTGACCTAAATTTTTTCAAGCATATAAAACCCGCCTCTTCACAAACACTTATCATTTTTTCACATTCACTTTCAAGCACAAATCCTCTGCACAAAATCGTTGATTATCATATTCAATCAATCGTTCTGTAACAAGTTATATTGATTGAATAAGGTATAATTTACATGTTTCGAGCTTGATAAACCTGCAAATCGATTGTTAAAATGAAAACGATGATGAACAGTACTTGATCAACTGAATCGACATTTTGATTTTTCTTGTTAAAACTGAAATCGAATGTTGTTTTAGATGTATTTACTGTCGATTATCAACAATCAATCATTAATTTGCATCAAAATCCCTTAAAAATCAATAGAATCAATCAAATTGACCATAATTGTTAAACCGCCATTGATGAACTGTTGAATGTTCTTAAGTGTTAACTTCAAAAGGATAAAATGTGTGTTAAACATTGACAAATCATTGTTAAAACTGAACTTAACATGTTAAACAACTTCATCATACAAATGTCAATTTTGTGTTCTTAAGTGTTAAACTGTTAAAAAAATGTGAAATGTTATATGATCATTAAAATTCAAGGTTGGTTTAATTAAAATGATGAAAATCAGTTTGTTAGATCAATTTAGGGTTAAAATGATTATGTGAATGTTTTACTTTTATAACTTTTTGATTAAACACTTATGTAAACTTTGAAATTTATGAAGAATCTAACACATTTGTCTTGTTTTTGTCTTAAAACAGATGGAAAATCTCAAGTTTGAGCCAAAGCACAATTTAGTTGCTTGTTTAGATGAGTCTATTCCAGAGACTGAGGGCTATAGAGATATGATGAGATTTATAAAGAGAACCAAGTATGTTTATGCCATGTGTGCAAATTCAGTCATATATGCCAGATTGATCAAGAGTTTCTGGAGAACAGCTGAGGTTGTGACTAATGAGGCTGGGGTGATTGCTGTTAGAGGAAACATTATAAGAGAGTTACAGTTGACTGTTTCTGAAGAAGCTATCAGAACAACTTTGAGAATTGATGATGATGAAGTAGGAGCTAATGATGAGTTGACTGTTGCCGAATGTCAAACGTGTTTTGTTAATATGGGTCATCCTCCCGTATTTCCAAAGTCACAATTTGTTAGAGCAAGGTTGGGGAAGAAGTTATTATGCTATGTTATTCAACAGTGCATGTCAAGAAGGAGTGCCGGTTTTGACAACTTCCCATCTGACATAGCATCTCCTATTGTAGCAATTGCTGAAAACAAACCATTCAATATGTCAAAGTGGATTATGAATGGGTTTGTATTCAATCTGGTGAAGGGAAAGAGGTTCAAGTTTCTCATGTATCCGAGATTCTTGCAACTAATGATCAATGTGGCTTATCCTATCATCAGAACAGAAGGTTATCCTGGAGAAATTTTATATACAGAAGATATGAATGACTTATCCTACAGAAAGATGAGTATAGGGAATGTACCAAGTGTTGATTTGTTTGACTATATGAGGAATATTGCAAATAATGAGGAGGAGATAGAAGTAGTATATTATCACATATCTAATGGAGAGATTGTGAAACCATTAGATCTTGTTGATAAAGAGATTGATGAAGATGAGAGTGAAAGTGGCAATGATGATGAAAGTGATAATAATAACAATGAAAGTAGTGATGATGGTGATGATGATAGTGGAAATGATGGTAATGATAGTGCTGAATCAGTTCCTGAGGAGGCAGAGAATGTTGAGATTGCTGAACCAATGGAGGTTGAGATAGAAAATGTGGAAGTTGATGAAACTGTGGGATTAGAATCAGAAAATGTCAAAGTTATGGAACCAGCTGTGATTGAAGAACCTGTAAAGGTTACTAGTGTTGCAGAAGAAATGGTAGTTGAAGTTCCTAAGCCCATCACAATGCAGTATGTTAGATCTCGAAGATCTAAGGCAGTGGTTGAGTCTATGAGGGTGGAAGAACTAAGTGTGATGGAATGTGTTGATGAGAGACTATTGCAGATTGCTCAGGAAGTAATGGCCGATGTAGAGACTATTGCACAGATAGTTGATGACACTGATGCTGGCATTACTGTTTCTGTTCCAGTTGATATACCCACCACATCATCTCCAGCAGCTGAAAACATTGAACAATCTTTGGAGTCTTCACCAAAAATTGTGTCAAGTGTTGATGTTAATGATGATAAAAAGAAAATTGTTGAGTTAGAAGAGATGGTAGCAAAACTCTTGGATGCGAATGCACAGTTGAAGGCATCAAATGATCGAAAGAAGAAAAGGTTAGAAGAGTTTTGGGCCACTCATAATCAGAATCTTGAAACATTCAAAGCATTGGATGCTGATCATTTGAAGATGAAGGAGGATTATGGAATGTTAAAGTCTGATTATGAAACCTTGAAGGAGGAACATGAAAATTTGAAGTATGATTACAAAGAGTTGAAGGCAGAATGCAATACTCTTGATGCTGAAAAGGAAATGTTGGAGAAATGGTTAGAAGAAACCAGATCGAAGAAGTCAGGGTCCACATCAGATAAAGATTTTTCGGATGAAGTGATGGAAGTGACTGAACCTACTCAAGAAGCAAAAGTGTATTATACTAGAGCGTGTGGTACAAAGAATGTGGGCATAAGGGTTGAATCTCAAATTATTATTCCCGATGAAGCTGCTGAAACTGTCAATCCTGACAAGGCTGAGGGAAAAAGGAAGTTAGATGCAGTGCCGGAGATTACTGGTGAAGATAGTTGTATTAAAAAGGCGAGAATAGAAGAAGTTCAGATTGAGCCGATTCAATCTAGAACTGAGACTGAAATGGCTGAGAAAGCGAAAGAAGATGAGACTGTGAATGAAGCTGAGATGGATAAAACAGTTCAAATTGAGCCGATTCAATCTGAATCTGTAGTGGTAGAAGAAGTGCCTGAAGTAGTTGAAATGATTGAGACTATGCCAGAAAATGTGACTGAAGAAGCATTTCAGTTTGAGCCGGTTCAAACTGAAACTGCACCAATGATTGAGGCACTAGATGATCTTGATGATATAGATTTCACAGAATCTGAACCAGAAGCTGAGCCTGAACCGAATCCTGATAATGAGATTCCAGCTGACTTGCCTGAACGATTTGCTTATCTTGAAAAGATGACGTACAATCCAGTATATCTGAATGGGCTAACTGTGAGTCAAATCAACGAAGAGTATGAGAAATGTTTGATAGCTCAAGATAAGGCAGCTGCTGATGAGAAAGAGTTTATAGTTGAGATGGGAGAATGGACACCACTTCAAGAAAGTTTTAACATTGATGATTTACCTCCAACAGAGCTTTATCATCAAAATCCAGAAGAAATGACTAGCAGAAACATGCGTGAATGGTTGAGTTCAAGGAACTATCCATACAGAACTTTGAAGAGGTTGAAACATGAATCTCTGAAGAAAATTGTTGTAAGTTTTATGAAAACTGAGAAGATGTATAACCGGATGTTTTATTTGGATTACAACAATCCTCAATACTATGAACTGACCAAGAGATACAAAGTACTCGGACCGAAAGAGATACCGGTGATGGCTTTACCAGAAGATGCGCACAAAAAGAGGAAAGAGTTGATTGACATGTTTCCAAGTGAAGTCAAGTCATACAATGTGCCTATGGACGTACGAGAATCATGGCATAAATCAGCCACAGCAGGTGATATTGTGAGATCACTGCTGAGCAAGGGTCAGTTTGTTGCTGAACTTCTTGATTCCATGATCGTACCAGAAAAATCCAAAAAGGTAAAAATCATTGCATGGAAGTATGACGAGGTGTTTGATGCGTTCTTGATCAAAAGAGTAAATGGTTTATGCGATGTATACCATTACTACTCTAGTATTTTCAAGTTAGAGGTGCAAGATTTGAAAGAATTGCACAAGCTGAGATTGATCAATCACACGCATGCTGAGCATGGTGATAAATGCGTAATGCTGCTTGATGCTGGGATAAGCCGGTTACCGAAATACTTAGAGTTTAGAGGTCAACAGGAGGATAGTGCATATGTTCAATCAAAGAAAACGAGAAAACAAAAGAAGTTGGTGGTGAGTGAGGATATGTACTTAGAAGAGTTTTCTGACGAATACTTTGATAAAGTGACTGATCCAGGGTTAAAAGTGTTTGATGGTTCTCAAGCGACTAAGCCAATACTTAAGTTTTTTTATAATCAGGAAACTTTTGAGTTAAAATTGGTGCGAAACTTGGATAACTGGGATAAGGATATGATCATACTTTTCAGTACGTTTGAGCTGAAGTTGCTACATCCTTCATACATCGAGCATTTGAGAACTTATAAGATGGAGAAGTGCAAAGATAAACTTGCTGAAGCGGATCGAAAATTGTTCATGGTAATGGTTGAGGTGATTGCAGCTGCATCAGAAAAGATACGTGTAAGGAAGGCATTACTCAATGCTAACCTTGTGAAAGTTGATATACCAGAGATAGAATTTATGCGAGTGACTGCGAAGGGTACACTGGAAGTGCAAGTCAAAGGGCGAGAATTACCGTAAGAATTTTATGCTAATATTGATTTTGTAGGTTTAACTCTTGATTCTCTGAGACGAATGAATGCCTGTGCTATCCTTACAAACGAGTCAAAGCCAAGACAAGCAAAGATCGCAGAAAAGTTCAAGTCATGCATCGAGGAAGCGTTGAAAGAACAAGAAGAATATAAAGGAAAAGAGTTGCTGGATATTAAAGATGAACCTGAAGATTGGTGAGAGAGATTGAAGCTGAACAAGATGAAAATTGTTTGAAGATTTTGTTGAAGTCCAAAGATAAATCTTAGGGGGAGTACTGTTAGGGTTATTTCCAGTTAAGATTTACTTTGTACTTATTTTATACTTTGTGTATAGTTTAGCGTCTATTTTGTATTTTCCCTAAAAATGTATTTTGTTGCTTAAAAGCATGTAGTGAGAGAGTGTGAGGAGAGAGGCTAGATCACTATTCACGTTAGAGAGAGAACTAAGTGTGTGTGATTTATTTTCTCCTGCATTTGTACTACAAAATCTGCTTTGATCATCAATATACAAAGAGAATTATTAGTAATGAACTGTGTTTATGATTGAACTGTTTTTGTGTATGAATCATTCTGATCATTGAGCGATATCATCGATCCAATTGAACCTATCATGTTTTATGTGTAAAAACTGTCGATTATCAACAATCAATCATGAATTTGCATCAAAATGCTTAAAATCAACTAAATCAACTCAAATTTGCTTATAAATGTCGAACCGCCATTGATGACCTGTTGAAAGTTCTTAAGTATTAACTTCAAAATGATAAAATGTGTGTTAAAACTAACAAGTCATTGTTAAAACTGAGCTTAAACATGTTAAACAACTTCATTTTACAAATTTCAGATTTATGTTCTTAAGTGAATAACCTGTTAAGTGTAATATGTTGTATGATCATTGATTCACAAAGGTTTTTATTAAACAAAATGATGAAAATCAGATTGTTAGATCAACTTAGGTGTTAAGATGATTATGTGATTGTTTTTACATTATAACTTCTTGTTCAAACACTTATGTAAATTTGAAATTTATTAATGATGAATCTAACTCATATGTCTTGTTGTTGTTTTAAACAGATGGAGAATTTGAAGTTTGAGCCTAAGCACAATCTAGTTGCTTGTCTGGATGAAACTATACCAGAAATAGAGGGGTATAGAGATATGATGAGATTTATCAAGAGAACCAAGTATGTCTATGCTATGTGTGCGAAGCCTGTGATCTATGCTAGACTGATCAAAAGTTTTTGGAGAACAGCTGAGGTTGTGACTGATGAGGCTGGAGTGTCTGTTGTTAGAGGTAATATCACCAGAGATTTAGTGTTGACTGTTTCTGAAGAAGCTATCAGAACAACATTGAGGATTGATGATGATGAGATAGGAGCAAATGATGAGCTAACAGTTGCTGAATGTCAAGCGTGTTTTGTGAATATGGGTCATCCTCTCGTATTTCCAAAGTCACAGTTTGTTAGAGCTAGATTGGGGAAGAAATGGAAGCTGCTATGTTATGTGATTCAGCAGTGCATGTCCAGAAGGAGTGCTGGTTTTGACCATTTTCCTTCTGACATTGCATCCCCCATCGTAGCTATTGCAGAGAACAAACCGTTCAATATGTCGAAATGGATTATGAATGGGTTTGTATTCAATCTAGTAAAGGGCAAAAGGTTCAAGTTTCTCATGTATCCGAGATTCTTGCAACTGATGATCAATGTGGCTTACCCTATCATCAGAGAAGAAGGATTTGCTAGAGGAATTTTATACACATAAGACATGAATGACTTATCTTATAGGAAGATGAGTATAGGAAATGTTGCAAGTGTTGAGTTATTTGACTATATGCGGGATATAGCAAATAATGTGGAGGATATTGAGATAGTATACCATCACATATCACATGGAGAGATTGTGAATCCACAGGACCTAGTTGATGAGGTGCCTGATAATTTATTGGATGATGATGAGTATTTTGCTCGACATCCAGAAGAAGAAAATGAGTCTGAGAATGATGAGAATAAAGATGAAGAAGAAGGTGGTGATAGTGAAAGAGAGGATGATTGATAGTTCGGGATGAAGCGAGCTTGGATCTAGATCTGAGATTGTTTGGTGATGTTGTTTGCAATCAGTGATGCGGAATCTCACTGATCACGTATTGATGCTTGAATGTTCATGAAGATCAATGCAATGTATGATGAAGATGATGATAATTAGAATAGGAGAATTGTATTAGATCAATAGATGTTACAAGAGAATATGACTAACAAGAATAGGCAACTCTCTCAACAAATGACCTAGGTGATGGTATTTATAGTCCATACCATTCACCTTACAAAGTAACCTAAAAACATGCAATTAAGCACAAAACGATTACACAAATATTCTAAGACAAATACAAATTATGAACGTCTTCACCCGTGCTTGCTCGTGCTGATGCTCGATATCTTCACTCGCTTATATTTGGAAAGTGACATCTTCAAATAACCCCAACAGTACTCCCCCTAAGATGACACTTTACAAATCTGACATATCAGCTTAAATCTTCATGTGGCGAGTATAGAGAGCAACTTAAAGTTTTGGTATGCATTATCTTCAAGAGGACCCAACAGTACTCCCCCTAAGATGATGCTGTCAAAACTCTGTCTTTCAACAAGCAATCTGCATCCTTCTCTCCCTTTTGAGTAACATCAGAGGCTATGGAAAGAAATTAGCAGAGAGTAGATTCCGGTGAATCTATATATCAGCAACGGGATCTTCTTCAACGGTTGAAGTAGAATGAGAAGACTTCTTTGACTTAGAATACTCCCCCTCAACTTTTTCTTTCGAGGTTAACGGGATCTGTGAATGAGATATTAAGAGGAGGATTCTTAACACTCAGCAATCAGACTTGGAGATCTTTGGACTGGAATCAGGCATGAACAGGAACATCTTCAAGTCGCGTGGAAGCTTGTTCTGCAATGGAAACTGTTCCTGCAACTCAAAGAAAAACATTAAAACTCAGGCAATAATGTGCATTTATCATCAATGTAAAGATTAAGTTCTCAATCGGATGAGATATTGCTTGATGAACAACTCCTACATCAATAACACATGTTAAACTGCCAACACAAAAAAAAAATATTAAAATAACAATCTTTTTTGTGTTTTTGAATTTTTCAATGTTTTTGATATTTTTGGAATTTTCTCTTTACATTCTGAATCTTTAACCTGCAATGAGATCATACTAGCAATTTATCCAACACATGTTTTGCAGTTTTGAGAATAGACATTTGAATTGTGAAGTAATTGAATGATGAATTGTTGAACAAATCAATTAGCTCGAAGTGACACACTTACTTTTTTATTCTTGATGATCAATTAGGTTGATTAAGAATAAGTTTTGAGTGACCCATACTTTGCACATTAGAAAGTTATACACCTTATCTAAATATCCTGAGAACAACTCAACACGTCAGGTCACTTACAATCATAAACAGTGTGGAATTTGGGTTCTATTTGGATTTGGTCCACTTTGGGACTTCTTTTGAATTCCATTTTGGAATTTTTCATTTCCTATTGTTCCCCTTGGGAATCTTCTGAATTCCATTTTGGAATTTGTTTGGTGACGGTCCACATTTGGGACTCGTTTTGTTCCATTTTGGAATCTTTTGCTGCACCTTGAAGCTCAAAAGAGACTTCGTGTGAGACTTCAGGTCTGTGGATACCACAACAAAGAAGCTCACGATGCGGTTCATCACACTGAATAGATTGCATCGTTACCCGATGTAAATTGGATGCTTCACGAGATATCTATTTGATTTGTATAAACATTTCACATGCACTAAGATGTTTCAACCACAAAAACTCATTAGAATTTAGTTAAATCATCATAGAATATACTTGTTCAGTATAATTGTCTGAGCCGTCTCGCACATCAATTTTCACGCTTCAGTCTTTATTGTTTAAAATGATGCGTTGAATAACTCTAGTGTACTATCATTTCTCATGTACGTGCAAGTAGATTCAACATATTTTTTTGAATTTTTTTTTTTTTTTTTTTTTTTTAATGGTTTTCTCCCCCTAAACTTTAAATTTCTATGAAAATTGAAAGTTTAATGAAAAGAAAATGGCAGATATGTTATCAACGTATGAAAAGTGCATGCAATATACTTAATCTAAACAGAAGAAATGAAACATCGGTTGTTTCTTGCACTGCCATCATTGTTTGATTTTTGAAAATGTTTTTAAAAATTCCTGCAATGATTCCTTTTTGTTCCCAACTCCATTTGGTGTCAGTTGCATCGAAGACATCATGAACAAGATTCGGTATCTTGTCATGATAAGGGATCAGCCACGGTCTTCTTTTCTTTATTTGACCGGCCTCCATAACTGTCCCTAACACACTAACAAATTAGTTAGAGGTAATGACCCAAACCATTTCGGTTTTAGGTCGTCCAAAATCATCAACATAAGTGATATTCTCATAAGTGCAAGGAATACCTTCAGGTGGTGGTTCTGATGATACAATGTAATTTGTACCTTCATCTTCTTTCATGGATTGTTTGTCAAAAGAGAAATTATAGTCATTTTCAAACAGATTATGATTTTCTTTTAAAAACAGATTTTGTTGACTATATTTCTTATTCAAAGATTGATTCACTATTGGAATCATTTTATCATTTAAATCGTGATTTCTCTTTTTGTTCTTGACAAACTTTGGTGTCCATGAATCATTGACATGTTGATTTTCATCAAACGAATGTCTATGATTAGATCTTTTAAAGTTAGAAAAATACCTGGAAGGGTATGCACATGATGAACTTCTTTGGACTGACCTTCTCGGCTTGTAGTAGCACTCGGATGTGTTGTGATTTACCATGTCACAAATAGAGCAATACTTGTTGTAGTAGCATTCCATTGTGTCGTGGTTGTACATCTGACAGTTGGTGCAGTACTTGTTGTAGTAGCACTCTGCCGTCTTGTGATTGTACATCTCACAAATCTCGCAGTACTTCTGATGATCCTTGAAGGGAGACTTCTTTCCTTTCTTCTGAGAAGTCTTTGCTGTTGAAGATTGTTGTTTCTGAGAAGCTTTGACCTCTGAATCTTGTTGAATCTTTCTTGAAGGAACTGGAGTCTTGAACTTGTCACCTTTTGACCCAAAAGGAAAGACACCTTGACTGTAAATACAATCTGAGATATGATGAGTTTCAGAGTCACAGATTAAACAGTATACGTCACTGTTTGAATCACTCGGGGATTCGGAATCTTGAGACTTTGAAGTAGAAGGAGTCTGTGGTGTAGAATCAGATGAAGCGCCCTTTGTCTTGTTCTTCTTGGCTTTGCTCTTCTTTCTTCTAACCTTCTTCTTCTTCTTTGACTGAAACTCTTGTGTCTTTTCTTCTTCTTCTTGAGAAGATAGTGATCCAACAATTCCGGTTGGCACTAATCTCTCATCTTTCTTTACAACAGACTTTTCTTTTTCGACTTCTTCTTTGATAAACACAAGATCAGATTGTGATCTGTTGAGTTTATCAGTGAGCTCCATGAGTTGAACATTCAGATTATGCTTTTCGGCAAGCATTGAATCAACATTCTGTGTAAGAGATTTGAGTCTATCTTCACATAATTGGTGATCTTTTTGTAGACTTGCATGCTTCTCTTGTTCTTCTTGCAATTTGTTTTTCAGAGTGTTGTTCTCTGAATTGAACATCTCAGACAACTTCTTCAACTTTAGAATCTCTTCTTCCAAATCTTTGATCACACTGGAAGAGTGTTCATTTGATTTTGCAGCTTCGTTTCTGATGTTCATTGCTTCTTTTTCTTTTTGCTTGAGTGAAACTTCAAGAGATATGATTCTTTGATCAGATTTTTCGTGCTGTTCTTTCAGATTCTTGTGCATGGTTTCTTCTTTCTTTAGTTTATCACAAATCTTGAAAGAGTATATTCTGTAGTGTTCAACTTGTTGAAAACATTCTTTGGTGCACATCTTTTCTCTGACTTCAATTGGCATTTCAACATAAGAACTCTGAACATCTTTCTCGTTTTCTGTTTCTGACATCAATCTCTTTATTTCTGATTTCAGTTGAGCAATTGTCTCATCTTGCTTTGCAATGGTTTCTGACAAGTTGCTGATTTCTTTATCTTTCTTTTCAATCTCTTGAATGGAAACAACATCATTGTTTTCACTCCAATCATATTCTTCTTCTTTATCATGATTTTCATGAGAATCTGCTTGACTCACAAGAACAAGTTTTGTGTGTTCATGAAAGTCTCTCTTCTTTTGATCACAGTCTTTGGCAACTTGAAGATAAGTTGTTTCAAACATGTGATTGAATTCTGTAATAAATTCATTGATATCTTCTCTTTTATTTTCTTCTCGGACCACGGTAAACATGCCCGTTGACATTTTTTCTGAATTTTCAAAGTCATTTTGATACTTTTTCTGGGAAGTCATGGTGGCTAAAAATGACTAATATGAAATTTTGGAAAAATGAATTTTTTTTTTTTTTTTTTTTTTTTTTTTTTTTTTTTTACTGTAGATACGGGTCAACCTTGGGACGGGTAACTATTTGGACGTGTCAACAACTTGGGACGGCTAAACAGTGCTTTACCCGGCTAAATAGTGCTTCACCCGGTTGAACAGTGTTTTCACCCGGCTGAACAATGAATTTTCTTCTTCACCCGGCTGAACAGTACTTCACCCGGCTGAACAGTACTTTACCCGGCTGAACAGTGCTTCACCCAGCTGAACAGTCCTTCACCCGGCTGAACAGTGTTTTTCTTCCTTTTTCACCCGGCTGAACAGTGATTTCTTCTACTTCACCCGGCTGAATAGTGAATTTTTTTTCTTCTTTACACGGCTGAATAGTGTATCACCCGGCTGACAACTTCTTCAAATCTTCATATCAGATTGACTTTTCAAAGTCAAAATTGTGATGAACACTAGATCAATTCTTCAATTTTTGTTGTTTTTGTTCAATTCAATACTCGTATTAGCTAAGGAATGATGTTTCTAACAATCCTTCAAAGAATTACACCTTGAATCAAGCTAAATCTCACTCAGATCTGAATTTTTGATGAAGAACACAATAAGTGGGTTTTGACAAAAATGACAAAATATGGATTGAAATCAACAAATCTGAATGGTTTGATCATGAACGAGGCTTAGGATTATGATTTCTAACATATCTCAATCATCAATTTCTCAAAACATCAACAAAATTTCGGATCTCAATTTTGAGCAGTGAATATGACGAACATGTATAATTTCTTCAAAAACTCAGTCAAATCTTCACCAATTGATCTCAAACTTTGCAGTTCTTTACACAAACATGAATCAAAGCTAATGGTAGCTAAAATTCCATCAATAACAACAACAATCAAAGATCACCCAACAGCTCAGATACCAATTGATAGTTCGGGAGGGAGCGAGCTAGGATCTAGATCTGAGATTGTTTGGTGATGTTGTTTGCAATCAGTGATGCGGAATCTCACTGATCACGTATTGATGCTTGAATGTTCATGAAGATCAATGCAATGTATGATGAAGATGATGATAATTAGAATAGGAGAATTGTATTAGATCAATAGATGTTACAAGAGAATATGACTAACAAGAATAGGCAACTCTCTCAACAAATGACCTAGGTGATGGTATTTATAGTCCATACCATTCACCTTACAAAGTAACCTAAAAACATGCAATTAAGCACAAAACAATTACACAAATATTCTAAGACAAATACAAATTATGAACGTCTTCACCCGTGCTTGCTCGTGCTGATGCTCGATATCTTCACTCGCTTATATTTGGAAAGTGACATCTTCAAATAACCCCAACAATGATAGTGATGATGATAGTGGGAATGACGGTGTTGATGATATTATAGAAGAAGAAGATGCTGAATCATTTCCTGAGGAGGCCGAAACTGTTGAAACAGAACCACTGGTGATTGAAGAACCTGTTGAGGTTGTTAGTATTGCAGAAGAAGTTGTTGTTGAAGCTCCTAGGGATATTACAGTTCAATATACTAAATCTCGAAGATCTAAAACTGTAATTGAGCCTATGTTGATTAAGGAGCCAAGTGTGTTAGAATGTGTAGATGTGCCTGAACAGATAGTGGACATCGTACAAATTGCTAAAGAAGTTGAAGCAGAAGTAGAGTTTGTGGCACAGACAGACGATGAAACTGATGCTTGTGTAAGTGTTCCTGTTACTACTGACATTGCCACATCCCCCAAAGCTGCTGAAAACATTGAACAATCTTTGGAGTCTTCACCAAAAGTTGATTCAAGTGTTAATGTGAATGAAGATAAAGTGAAAATTGCTGAGTTAGAAGAGATGGTAGCAAAACTCTTGGATGCTAATGCACAGTTGAAAGCATCTAATGAAAGAAAGAAGAAGAGATTAGAAGAGTTTTGGGCCACTCATAATCAGAATCTTGAAACATTCAAAGCATTATATGCTGATCATGTGAAGTTGAAGGCTGATTATGAAAAGTTGAAGGATGAGTATGAAAATTTGAAAGATGACTTTAAAGAGTTAAATGCGGAATGCAATACTCTTGATGCTGAGAAGGAGATGTTGGAAAAATGGTTAGAAGAAACCAGATCAAAGAAGTATGGTTCTACATCAGATAAAGATTTTTCGGATGATGTAATGGAAGTGGCTGAGCCTTCTCAAGAAGTCAAAGTTTATTATACTAGAGCACGTGGTACGAAGAATGTGGGCATAAGGATTGAGTCACCAATTACTATTCCCGATGAAGCTGCTGATTCTGTCAATCCTGACAAAGCTGAGGGAGAAAGAAAGTTAGATGCTGTGCCTGAGATTACTGGTGAAGAAGGTTGTACTAAAAAGGCAAGAATGGAAGAAACAGTTCAGATTGAGCCGATTCAATCTGAATCTGCAACTGAAACTGAGGTGGCTGAAATGGCGAAGGTGGATGAAACTGTGAAAGAAGCTGAAACTGATAAAACAGTTCAGATTGAGCCGATTCAATCTGAATCTGTAGTGGTAATTGAAGTGCCTGAAGTGGTTGAAGTTGTGCCAGAAACTGTGACTGAAAAAGCATTTCAGTTTGAGCCGGTTCAAACTGAAACTGCACCAATGATTGAGGCACTTGATGATCTGGATGATATAGATTTCACAGAGTCTGAACCTGAGGTTGAGCCTGAAGCTAATCCTGAAGATGAGATACCAGCTGATTTGTCTGATCGTTTTGCTTATCTTGAAAGAATGAAGTATAATCCAGTATATCTGAATGGGCTAACAATGAGTCAAATCAATTAACAATATGAGAAGTGTTTGACTGCACAAGATAAGGCAACTGCTGATGAAAAAGAGTTTGTTGTTGAGATGGGTGAGTGGACACCACTCCAAGAAAGCCTGAATATCGATGCTTTACCTCCACAAGAGCTTTATCATCAGAATCCAGAAGAAATGTCTAGCAGAAACATGCGACAATGGTTGAGTTCGAGGAACTATCCATTAAGAACATTGAAGAAACTGAAACATGAATCGCTGAAGAAGATTGTAGTAAGTTTTATGAAGACTGAGAAGATGTACAATCGAATGTTTTATCTGGATTACAACAACCCGCAATACTATGAGCTGACTAAGAGATACAAAGTGCTCGAACCCAAAGAAATAACTGTGATGGCTTTACCAGAGGATGCGCACAAAAAGAGAAAGGAGTTGATTGATATGTTTCCAAGTGAAGTCAAGTCATACAATATTCCTATGGACGTACGAGAATCATGGCATAAATCTGCCACAGCAGGAGATGTGGTTAAATCTCTGCTGAGTAAAGGACAGTCCGTTGCTGAACTGCTTGATTCTATGATCGTACCGAAAAAGTCCAAGAAGGTGAAAATCATTGCATGGAAATATGACGAAGTGTTTGATGCATTTTTGATCAAAAGAGTTAATGGTTTATACGATGTTTACCATTATTACTCTAGTATTTTCAAATTGGAAGTGCAAGATTTGAAGGAGTTGCACAAGCTAAGATTGATCAATCACACGCATGCTGAGCTTGGTGACAAATGTGCGATGCTTCTTGATGCTGGGATAAGCCGTTTACCGAAGTACTTTGAGTTTAGAGGACAACAAGAAGATAATGCTTATGTTCAGTAAAAGAAAAAGAGGAAACAAAAGAAGTTGGTGGTGCGTGACATGTATTTAGAAGAGTTTTCTGATGAATACTTTGATAAAGTGACTGATCCGGGATTGAAAGTGATCGATGGTACGTAATTTGGATGACTGGGATAAGGACATGATCACCTTTTTTAGCACGTTCGAACTGAAGCTGCTACATCCATCTTACATCGATCATCTGAGAAGTTACATAATGGAGAAGTGCAAAGATAAAGTTGCTGAAGCTGATCGAAATTTGTTTATGGTGATGATTGAGGTGATTGCAGCTGCGTCAGAGAAAATTCGTCTAAGGAAGGCATTACTCAATGCTAACCTTGTGAAGGTGGATATTCCAGAGATCGAGTTTATGCGTGTGACTGCGAAGGGTACACTAGAAGTGCAAGTCAAAGGGCGAGAATTGCCATATGAATTTTATGCTAATATTGATTTTGCAGGTTTGACTCTTGATTCTCTGAGACGCATGAATGACTGTGCCATCCTTACAAATGAATCAAAGCCAAGACAAGCAAAGATCGCTGAAAAGTTCAAGTCATGCATCGAGGAAGCACTAAAAGAACAAGAAGAATATAAGGGAAAGTAGTTGCTAGATGTTAAAGATGAACCAGAAGAATGGTGAGAGATTGGAGCTGGAAAAAAAAAATAAAAGATGAAAACTGTTGAAGATTTTTGAAGTCCAAAGATAAATCTTAGGGGGAGTACTGTTCGGGCTATTTCCGTTTAAGATTTACTTTGTACTTGTTTTATACATTTTGTATAGTTTAGGGTTTATTTTGTTATTTTCCCTAAATGTATTGTTGCATAAAACATGTAGTAAGAGAATGTTAGTGAGAGAGTCTAGATCACATATTCACGTTAGAGAGAGAACTAAGTGTGTGTGATTACATTCTCCTGCATTTTATACTACAATATTTGCTTTGATCATCAATACAAAGAGAATTATTTAGTAATGAATTGTGTTGCTGATTGAACTGTTTGTTTGTACTTATCATTCTGATCATTTGAGCGATATCGATCCAATTGAACCTATCAATATGCACATTAGCACCTTGAAAAGCACGTTAGTATAATATAGGACACCTTACAACTCCTAACAACACCGAACAAAACCTTAAAACTCCATAATAAACCTAATGAATTTGTCCAAGTCCTTTGAACATCGTACGACAACTCAGGACATGTTACGACTCAGTATGCGACATTAGAAACATGAAAAGCACGTTAGAATAATTAAGGACGCATTACAACTCCTAAGAACATCTTACATCACCGTACGAAATTTTAAAACTCCATAATACACCTAATTAATTCGTCCGAGTCCTTAGAACGTCGTACGAAAACTTAAGACATCTTACGACTCTTTATGCCATATTAGCACTTTGAAAAGCACGTTAGTATAATGTTGGACTCTTGACAACTCCTAACAACACGTTACAACACCGTACGAAATTATAAAACTCCAAAAAAACCTAATGAATTCCTCCGAGTCATTTAAACATCGTACGAAAACTTAGAATATCTTACGACTCTGTATGTCACATTAGAACCTTGATAAGCATGTTGGTAAAAAGTACGAAACCTCACAAATCCTAACAGCACATTATAATACCGTACGTAAAATAAAAATACTCCATAATAAACCTAATGAATTCATCCGAGTCATTTGAACATCGTACGACAACTTAGGACATCTTACGGCTCTATATGCACATTAGCACCTTGAAAAGCACGTTAGTATAATATAGGACACCTTACAACTCCTAACAACACCGAACAAAACCTTAAAACTCCATAATAAACCTAATGAATTTGTCCAAATCCTTTGAACATCGTACGATAACTCAGGACATGTTACGACTCAGTACGCGACTTTAGCAACATGAAAAGCACGTTAGAATAATTAAGGACGCATTACAACTCCTAAGAACATCTTACATCACCGTACGAAATTTTAAAACTCCATAATACACCTAATTAATTCGTCCGAGTCCTTTGAACGTCGTACGGGAACTTAAGACATCTTACGACTCTTTATGCCATATTAGAACTTTGAAAAGCACGTTAGTATAATGTTGGACTCTTGACAACTCCTAACAACACGTTACAACACCGTACGAAATTATAAAACTCCAAAAAAACCTAATGAATTCCTCCGAGTCATTTAAACATCGTACGAAAACTTAGAATATCTTACGACTCTGTATGTCACATTAGCACCTTGAAAAGCAGGTTGGTAAAAAGTACGAAACCTCACAAATCCTAACAACACATTATAATACCGTACGTAAAATAAAAATACTCCATAATAAACCTAATGAATTCATCCGAGTCCTTTGAACATCGTACGACAACTTAGGACATCTTACGGCTCTGTATGCACATTAGCACCTTGAAAAGCACGTTTGTATAATATAGGACACCTTACAACTCCTAACAACACCGAACAAAACCTTAAAACTCCATAATAAACCTAATGAATTTGTCAAAGTCCTTTGAACATCGTACGACAACTCAGGACATGTTACGACTCAGTATGCGACATTAGCAACATGAAAAGCACGTTAGAATAATTAAGGAAGCATTACAACTCCTAAGAAAATCTTACATCACCGTACGAAACTTTAAAACTCCATAATACACCTAATGAATTCGTCCGAGTCCTTTGAACGTCATACGCCAACTTAAGACATCTTACGACTCTTTATGCCCTATTAGCACTTTGAAAAGCATGTTAGTATAATGTTGGAATCTTTAAAACTCCTAACAACACCGTACGAAATTATAAAACTCCAAAAAAAACCTAATGAATTCCTCCGAGTCATTTAAACATCGTACGAAAACTTAGAATATCTTACGACTCTGTATGTCACATTAGAACCTTAATAAGCATGTTGGTAAAAAGTACGAAACCTCACAAATCCTAACAGCACATTATAATACCGTACGTAAAATAAAAATACTCCATAATAAACCTAATGAATTCATCCGAGTCATTTGAACATCGTACGACAACTTAGGACATCTTACGGCTCTATATGCACATTAGCACCTTGAAAAGCACGTTAGTATAATATAGGACACCTTACAACTCCTAACAACACCGAACAAAACCTTAAAACTCCATAATAAACCTAATGAATTTGTCCAAGTCCTTTGAACATCGTACGACAACTCAGGACATGTTACGACTCAGTATGCGACATTAGCAACATGAAAAGCACGTTAGAATAATTAAGGAAGCATTACAACTCCTAAGAAAATCTTACATCACCATACGAAACTTTAAAACTCCATAATACACCTAATGAATTCGTCCGAGTCCTTTCAACGTCATACGCCAACTTAAGACATCTTACGACTCTTTATGCCATATTAGGACTTTGAAAAACATGTTAGTATAATGTTGGAATCTTTAAAACTCCTAACAACACCGTACGAAATTATAAAACTCCAAAAAAAACCTAATGAATTCCTCCGAGTCATTTAAACATCGTACGAAAACTTAGAATATCTTACGACTCTGTATGTCACATTAGCACCTTGATAAGCATGTTGGTAAAAAGTACGAAACCTCACAAATCCTAACAGCACATTATAATACCGTACGTAAAATAAAAATACTCCATAATAAACCTAATGAATTCATCCGAGTCATTTGAACATCGTACGACAACTTAGGACATCTTACGGCTCTTTATGCACATTAGCACCTTGAAAAGCACGTTAGTATAATATAGGACACCTTACAACTTCTAACAACACCGAACAAAACCTTAAAACTCCATAATAAACCTAATGAATTTGTCAAAGTCCTTTGAACATCGTACGACAACTCAGGACATGTTACGACTCAGTATGCGACATTAGCAACATGAAAAGCACGTTAGAATAATTAAGGAAGCATTACAACTCCTAAGAACATCTTACATCATCGTATGAAACTTTAAAACTCCATAATACACCTAATGAATTCGTCCGAGTCCTTTGAACGTCATACGCCAACTTAAGACATCTTACGACTCTTTATGCCATATTAGCACCTTGAAAAGCATGTTAGTATAATGTTGGTGTCACATCCGGCCCCTCATACCATCAATATTGTCCGCTTTGCTACACTAGGGTTCACGGATTTGCTTTTGGTTGCCCGGGTGAAACCTTCCCAGGATGGTCACCCATCCTGAGATTGCTGTCATCCACTGCTGATGTTTCTTCATCTTTGGGTCAATTTTTTTTTACTATAAATTGCACTGCTTATGTGTCTTCCATTTATGCATTCACATAATTATAACAAACAGTAGCACTACAAGGCTATCTACGTGACTTGATTTGGCGTCATGATTAGTTAACTTGGACTAAGTAAGCTTTAGATCATAGTAGTAGAATCTTCCCTGCTAGTGAGACTTGAAGTAAATATGCACTTCCTAGCTTTACACATTAATCGCGATATTATACTTAATGTATGCTTGATCACAATTCCTGTTGATTTATTATGTTGTTGGAAACTCAAAGCTGTTTTGATAGGTTCAGTTGGATCGATATCGCTCAAATGATCAGAATGATAAGTACAAACAAACAGTTCAATCAGCAACACAATTCATTACTTAATAATTCTCTTTGTATTGATGATCAAAGAAAATATTGTAGTTCAAAATGCAGGAGAATGTAATCACACACACTTAGTTCTCTCTCTAACGTGAATATGTGATCTAGACTCTCTCTCACATTCTCTTACTACATGCTTTATGCAACAATACATTTAGGGAAAATAACAAAATAAACCCTAAACTATACAAAATGTATAAAACAAAGTATAAAGTAAATCTTAAACTGGAAATAGCCTTAACAGTACTCCCCCTAAGATTTATCTTTGGACTTCAAAAATCTTCAAACAGTTTTTATCTTTTGCTTTTTCAGCTCCAATCTCTCACCAATCTTCTGTCTCTTCTTTAACATCTAGCAACTGCTTTCCCTTGTATTCTTCTTGTTCTTTTAGTGCTTCCTCGATGCATGACTTGAACTTTTCAGCGATCTTTGCTTGTCTTCGCTTTGATTCATTTGTAAGGATGGTACAGTCATTCATGCGTCTCAGAGAATCAAGAGTTAAACCTGCAAAATCAATATTAGCATAAAATTCATATGGCAATTCTCGCCCTTTGACTTGCACTTCTAGTGTACCCTTCGCAGTCACACGCATAAACTCAATCTCTGGAATTTCCACCTTCACAAGGTTAGCATTGAGTAATGCCTTCCTTAGACGAATTTTCTCTGACGCAGCTGCAATCACCTCGATCATCACCATAAACAAATTTCGATCAGCTTCAGCAACTTTATCTTTGCACTTCTCCATTCTGTAACTTCGCAAATGATCGATATAAGATGGATGTAGCAGCTTCAGCTCGAACGTGCTAAATAAGGTGATCATGTCCTTATCCCAATCATCCAAATTTCATACCAATTTCAGCTCAAAAGTTTCCTGATTGTAGAAAAACTTCAGAATTGGTTTTGTCGCTTGTGTTCCATCGATCACTTTCAACCCTGGATCTGTCACTTTATCGAAGTATTCATCAGAAAACTCTTCTAAATACATGTCACGCACCACCAACTTCTTTTGTTTTCTCTTTTTCTTCGACTGAACATAAGCACTATCTTCTTGTTGTCCTCTAAACTCCAAGTACTTCGGTAAACGGCTTATCCCAGCATCAAGTAGCATCGCACATTTGTCACCACGCTCAGCATGCGTGTGATTGATCAATCTTAGCCTGTGCAACTCCTTCAAATCTTGCACTTCCAATTTGAAAATACTAGAGTAATAATGGTAAACATCGAATAAACCATTAACTCTTTTGATCAAAAATGCATCAAAAACTTCGTCATATTTCCATGCAATGATTTTCACCTTCTAGGACTTTTCCGGTACGATCATAGAATTAAGTTTGTATCTGCAGGAACTTTTGATTTGAACGGATCTTATGGTAAACCAATCAATTCTTCAATCAAATCTAACTCACGTCTGAAAACAGGTTCAGGTCCTAAGTCTTCCGCTGTCAATGATAAAAGAATTGAACCAAAGAAGGTAACCAAACAAGATGGTTTAAAATAGAACCAAGTTCCCAAGCAAGTAAAATCACAATCAAAATCTCCACAAAAGAATCAAGTTAATCTAAAACCGAACAAAACTGATAATGAATCACGAGTAGGTTCAACATCAAAAGTTAACAATCGGCTCTTTAGGATTAGCAAGAAACATTTTGAGCTTTGACAGGTTTGACTTTTACCTGTTGAAGGTTTTGTTTCAGATTGATTGACTTTCAATTTTAATTTCTGCATTTTTGCATTTGAAACTTCAGTCTTTTTCACTCCTTGCTTCTTGATCAGTTGATCAGCAACTTTTGCTTTCTGTTCATTCTTCCACTTGATGTATTCAGGATCATTGTATCCCGAAAATTCAGCTTCTTCCTTCATCGTTTCTTCTGGCTTAGGATTCAGTTCTGGATATTCAACAAGTTGAATCAGAACAGGTTCTGATTTGTTGCTAGCTTCATCATCAGCTTCAGTCGTCACGACATCATCATCTTTCAAACTTTCAATCAATACTTCAGATCCTTCGGATTCGGATTTACTTCTTTGAATTTCTTTGAATTTTCGTTCATTTTCAGGTGAATGATCAAATTCATTGAAGTTTTCAGGTAAAGTTTGTGTGATTGAATTAGGCATTGGTTCATGAGTGAGACCCAATCCTAGTTTGGTTTTGTTACATCTTTCACTTATAAGTTGTTTAACCATAGTTTTACAACTTTTCAGCTTTGTTAATTCCACTTGCGTGACAGCATGAGCAACTTTTTCTTGTTCAAAGTTCTTTGTCATTTCTTCAAGTTGTTTGGTTACAAGTTCCAATTCCTTTAAGGTTTTGTTCCATGATTCTTTAAGTGACAAAATCTTCTCATCAGCAATTTTGTGATCAATTTTAAGTTGTTCATGAATTTTCTCATGTTTGCTTAATTTATCACCAATTTTAAATGAATGAGTTCGATAATGTTCTACTTGTTGAATGCAATGTTCAGAACACAACCTACCTCTAACATCATCAGGCAAAGGAACATAGTTAGGGGGTAAATCAGTACTAACCTTTGGTTGTTCGGTAGATGATGAAGACTCACTGGATGTAGCCATCAGCGCAATTTCTGATTCAGATTCTTCAACAAGATCTGACTTTGCACTCCAATCGTATTCCTCAGAATCTTCACTCACAGTCTCAATCAGTTTACCATCCCCTTCTTCAGACCAATCTTCCTCAATTTCACAAACTAATGCCAGACTGGATGTAAGATCAGATGTAAACTGTTCCGCATAAGCACTCCAATCATATCCATCTTTTACACTCACTACCAGTGCTTTAGTCTGATCTTCTGGCTTCTTGCCTTCATCCTTCAGTTCCGGCATGGGAAGACTTTGATATGGTTTCTGCATGAAGCATTGATTTCTGCTTTGATAGCTTGAAGACTGTTGCGAGCTTTAACCTTGACCTAGATTCTGTCCACTTGAACTCGCTTGATCATTGTAGTTCTGATTCTTAGGAGCTTTGCATTCCCGAGAAAAATGACCATAGCAGTTACAGTTGAAACATCTGGCCTTCGATTTGTCAAAACCAACCGTCTTGTTTGCATGTGGCTTGAAGCTTCGGTTAACATATGCATGTTTCTGTGTTCGATATGCAACCATTACCATTTGCCAATTCAAATCCATTTCCTCAACGTCATCAGGATCCATTTCAAAAAGATCTTGAAGAACGACATCCATTTGATTCAAATGACTTCCTTGATTATCTTGAAAGCTTGCCATGAATGCAGTAAAAGCATTCTTAGTTTCATCATCTTGTAACAAGATGTTTATCACATCTTTTACTTTGGCTTGTACAGTAGAACTTTGACTTTCAGATTGTGTTTGAACTTGAGCTCTTGGTGGAGATTGAGGTTGAGAATAAGTTGGTGAATTTGGAATGTATGACGAATCAGTATAAAAACTTGCAACAACAAATAAATCAACCTCATCATCAAACTTAGCAGAATCTTGAGCCAGAAAGGCATTCTCCACAGTATTAGCAGGATTCACAATATATTTGTATGGTGCATGTGAACCAGTTCTATCAGTGTTTCTAGAACTTTCATCAATTTCTACTTCTTTAATCTTTGCAATGAGCAGATCCAAATCCATCGGAAACTTTTCAGTATGTTTCAGTAGTGTCACAGTCTGTTTCCATGATGATGGAAGAGCACATAATAATCTGTCATTCAGGTCTTGAAGATCTGTCTTCGCACCAACATTGGTCATTTCAGTAGTCAGATAAACAAACCTATTCATCATTTGGTGCACAGATTCTCCAGCAATGTGCTCAAATAACTCCAATTGTCTCTTCAGCTTTTGTTTCATGAGACTTCTGAGTTGTTCACCTCCTTCACATATTGACTTCAAGGCTTTGAACAATGTATAACCCGTCTGATAAGTATCCAACCTTGACATTACTTGTAGTGGCAATCCTTTACACATCAAAGAATAGGCTTTGCTATCATTCTTCACTTTCCTTAAATCTTCAGCTGATAGATTATCTTCTGGATAAGGTTCAGTAGAGTCTTTGGTGTAGGTACTTGCACTATCTGGAGCTGCTGTGTAGGTATGTGAGGACCCTTATCAATTGACTTCCAAAGATCATTGTCTATTGAGCAAAGATGATGCTTCAATCTAATCGTCCAATTCTTGAAATCTGCACGATTAACAAGTCTAGGAACACGGTTATCAGAATCATCATTAGGTGCCATTTTTAACAAATTTTAAAGAAAATATTTTTTGTGTTTTTAATGATTTTGAAAAGAAGTAATTAAAATACTAAAATAAAGACAAGTAATTAATGACAAGATAAGAAAACAAGGATTAAAACAACTAAAAATGAGTCACACGGCTGAACAGTGAAAAATTCTTCTTCACCCGGCTGAACAATAGCTTTTGTTCTTTACCCGGCTGAGAAAAGTCTTCACCCGTCTAAAGAGTCACACGGCTCAACAGTTGTAACCTTGATAATCTTCACCCGGCAGAACAGTTAACCGGCTGAACAGTTACAGGGCAAACAGAAATAACTTGACACGGCAAACAATCTTGACCCGGCAAGAAGAAAATATTCACCCGGCTGAACAGTTATCAACACTTCACCCGGCAGGCCTTGACACGGCTTGAAAGTGTTAATCACCCGGCTAAATATTAACAAGTTGATCCGGCTGTTATGTTGATCACCCGGCTGAACAGTACTTTACCCGTCTGAACAGTTCTTCACACGGCTAAACAGTATATCACCAGGCACAACAGTACACAAAATTTTACTTGCAATTCTTCACCCGTCTAGACAAAAATCCTTTACACGGCTGCACATGACCTAATTTGTTCACAAATCTAAATTCAAACGATTTTGTCTAAGTCAATTTGTTACCAGGCTAGTTAATCTTCAACCTGTTCATCCTGTTCATCATCTTCATCATGAGAAATTTTCTGGGTTTATCAAAAACTTGTCCAATTCCTTCAAAATTCACACACAAGCAGCGAAATACACCGATTATCAATCCCTAATCTCAATCAATCCAAAACATGATCATATTTAGATGAAATTTGAGCAAAATTCGATCGAATAGTAACTTTTTCTATCTTCTTAATTCCTCGGATCTAATGATAATCTGATGGAATTTGCACAATCGTTGTGAATTAGGAGTGATTGCGATGATAAATCACAACTAAAAACAACAACAATTCATTCAGATCATGATTTTTGAGCAATATTGTAGTGTTTTGCTTGATGAATAGCGAAGAACACAATACCAACAGCTCTGATACCAATTGATAGGTTCAATTGTATCGATATCGCTCAAATGATCAGAATGATAAGTACAAACAAACAGTTCAATCAGCAACACAATTCATTACTTAATAATTCTCTTTGTATTGATGATCAAAGCAAATATTGTAGTACAAAATGCAGGAGAATGTAATCACACACACTTAGTTCTCTCTCTAACGTGAATATGTGATCTAGACTCTCTCTCACATTCTCTTACTACATGCTTTATGCAACAATACATTTAGGGAAAATAACAAAATAAACCCTAAACTATACAAAATGTATAAAACAAAGTACAAAGTAAATCTTAAACTGGAAATAGCCCTAACATGTTTTGGAACTGGCTAAGAAACATCTTCCATTGGATTACAAATTATAGCTCATATCATGATGACAATAAGCCAGTGTAGAACAGAGCCTAACGAACACACTTTTATAGTTATCCACCCCATATGGCAACCAATCGACAGGGACCGATACTTAATAAATAGTGGTATAAGAACAACTGAACTAGATTATTGGCTAAAACATATTGCTCTAAGGTCATGACTTGACTATTGTGTGACCTACTACACTTTATCACATATCACATATTGCGTGACTCATTATGTGCTATAACATATTATGCTTCTGTGAAACTATTATGTGTGATGAATATGTTACCCACTTGCTTACTGAATACCCACATTGTGTTTATACCATTTTTTTTCCTTATACTTATCAATAACTCATAGTATGTTTGACATATGTTTTCCTTATAAGATCATCAAACTAGGCATCTATTTGTATCTTTCACATGTAGTGTACTTTACTTATTAATTTAAGTATACCCTTCTTTCCTTAGACACTTTATATACTTAAAATGGAATAAAATAACATGTAGATAAGTACGAAATAATAAGAAAAAAACAAGACATACTAGTAAAACATGCGATGGAAGCAAATTAGGATGGTCGTGTGATGTAAATTGACGATTACGGGTGCGCAACGTAATGGTGAATTTATAAGTACGCGGGAATCCAGGCAAGAATCCGTCATGTGGGTAATATCCAAAACACAATGAATAAATCAAACAGTCCACTTAGATTTATATAGAGCAAAAGTCCATATGGTATATAAAAAAAATATCCATCCTAAATTATAGTTGTACGAACTATTTTAGTTACGCATACACACACAATGACTTGTAATAGTCATATATTTTATAAGATATGTCGTTGAAGTCAACTTCCTCACACACTCCTGGTAAGAAACTTATAGCTTCTAATACTCCATCATCCTCACCCACTCACTCTACTTTTTGATCACCTAAACTTATAGAAAATTAATGTCCTATAAACCTTACAAATTAACAAATGCAATCTGAACCCTATTAGAGACTACGTATTCCGATTAGTCAACTCGTGATAACCAAATTAAAACAACTAACATCAAGTATTAGTTTCTTTGAATGAAACCGAAGTGATCCGCCGTTAATAAAATTTCGGGACGAAATTTCTTTCAACAAGGGGATGATGTGACAACCCAAAGTTTTCTTTTCTATTCTTCATTGTAACCCCAAATGGTTACAAATCTTACCCAATTTTCGGGACGAAATTTCTTTCAACAAGGGGATGATGTGACAACCCAAAGTTTTCTTTTCTATTCTTCATTGTAACCCCAAATGGTTACAAATCTTACCCAATTTTCAGGACGAAAATTCTTTCAACAAGGGGATGATGTGACACCCGACAATTTCAAGTTAACGTCTTTAACCCAACTTAACCAAGTTTCATTAGTCTTTTTCAACTTGAAATCCTATCTATTACATTTCCATAGTAATTAATTAAAAGTATTAATTAAACAAAATAACTAAATGAATATGTATTACAAAAATGGTAATTCGAACAATTATTGGATCACACAACGAGTAGCGTTTAAACATTGATAATTTGGGAAATTACTAATCCGCATGACTCGAAAACATACCGAAGAATAAACATGATAATTTCATAAAATAAATACATCGTAAAAAGTATGAGGTTCGAATTGTAATTAGTTAAAAGTTGTTTTATAATTACTTTGAAAACAAGATTTAAGTTTTAATTAGTGTAGCGACTAGAATGCAAATTTGGAAACTATTTAATAAAACCAACCCCCAAACCCGTAAACCCTATGTCGTCACCCTTCCCCCCTTTGAATCCGATCACCACTAATTCCGGCAACCACCTCCGCCACTTCCGTCAACCATTGCCGATCGCCACCTCAGTCATCAACCACCACCGCCAAAAACCATCGCAATCAACTTTTCAGTCACCGGAAACCACCCGCACCGCTTTCGGCAGCAACCTTTGTCTCATACCGTAGTCGCCACCACCGTGTCTGGATGTAGTTCGTACGCCAGGAAAGCATTCTCCCTCACCTCTCGTAATCATTTGGTACGTATTCATTATTTATCGACTCATGTTTTGATACGTTACGATGCGGTTTCGGTTTCGTTCGGTTTGTGGTTTGACGTCAATTGGATTCAGTTTATATGTATATGTGTATATATAACAGGGACTTAGTGTTCGATGTGTATGTGTGTATATATATATACATATATAGAAATAAATCTCAGTCAGCTCGGTATCGAAACGCTTAAATAATAAGAAACTGGGTTAGCTACCCAAAGATATAATTGTAATTTGCATTATCGGCTGTTGTTGATTTTTATGATTATCTAAACGTGTGAACTCACAAACCTAGTGTTGACACGATTTAGCATGTCTTTCTTTGGTACTGTGCACGGATTAAGAGCATGCTTTGGTTGAGTCGTAGTTGCATTTAAAACTATTTTTATATCTTATTTAATTATGGTTTTGGACGCGTGGTTTACGCATTGAATGTTCGATTTTTATTTATGCTTCCGCATTGAAACATATTTTAAACTTAGTATTATAAATGTTGGTTTTTAAATTCATATAGAGGTAGTTCAATGTAACTAATGGCAATGAGATCCTGACATGTCACGCCCCGAACGGTAGAACTCCGTTAGTGGAAATTAGGGGTGTGACAGTTGGAATCTTTAAAACTCCTAACAACACCGTACGAAATTATAGAACTCATTTAAACATAGTACGAAAACTTAGAATATCTTACGACTCTGTATGTCACATTAGTACCTTGAAAAGCATGTTGGTAAAAAGTACGAAACCTCACAAATCCTGACAACACATTATAATACCATACGTAAAATAAAAATACTCCATAATAAACCTAATGAATTCATCCGAGTCCTTTGAACATCGTACGAAAACTTAGGACATCTTACGGCTCTGTATGCACATTAGCACCTTGTTAGGGCTCGTTTCTAGTTAAAGAATTACTTTGTACTTTGTTTATACATTTTGTGTAGTTTAGGGTTAATTTTGTATTTTCCCTAAATGTGTTGATGCATAAAGCATGTTGTGAGAGAATGTTAGAGAGAGAGTCTAGATCACAATTACACGCTAGAGAGAGAATTAGTGTGTGTGTTCTTACATTCTCCTGCACATTTGTACTACAACTTTTATGCTTTGATCATCAATACAAAGAGAATTATTAGTTATGAATTGTGTTGCTGATTGAATTGTGTTTGTGTAGTTAGATTGTTCTGATTTGCAGCAATATCGATCCAATTGAACCTATCATTTGGTATCAGAGCTGTTGGTATTGTGTGTGTTTTTCCCTATTCATCAAGCAAAAACACATCAATATTGCTCAAATCATGATCTGAATGATCTGTTGCGGTTTTTAGTTGTGATTCATCATCGTAATCACTTCTAATTCACAACAATTGTGCAAATTCCATCAGATTATCATCAGATCTGAGGAATTAGGAAGGAAGAGAAGTTTACTGTTCGATCAAAATTTTGCTCAAATTCATCAAAATTTGATCATGTTTTGGATTGATTGAGATTGAAGATTGATAATCGGTATATTTCACTGATTGGGTGTGATTTTTGAAGTAATTGGACAAGTTTTTTGTTAAACCCAGAAAAATTCGTTTGACGAAGATGATGACCAGGATGAACAGGTTGAAGATTAACTAGCTGGGTGATAAAATTTTTGGACTTAGATTTGTGAACAATTAGGTCCTGTGCAGCCGTGTGAAGGCAATTTTGTCTAGACGGCTAAAGAATTTACAAGAAAAAGGTTGTACTGTTTAGCCGGATCAAGAACTGTTGTGCCGGATGATAAACTGTTTAGCCGGGTGAGAGACATTTCAGCCGGGTGATTCATTTACTGTTTAGCCGGGTAACAGCTATTCTGCCGTGTGATCAACTACTGTTCAGCCGGGTCACTATATTTCAGCCGTGTCAAGTCAGCCGGGTGATGTATTTGACAACTGTTCAGCCGGGTAAACCTTTTTGCCGTGTCAAGTTCCAAGCCGGGTCAAGTTGTCTGCCATGTCAAGTGTTACTATTCAGCCGTGTAACTGTTCAATCTACTTGCCGGGTGAAGATTGCAAGTGTTGAATATTGACAACTGTTGAGCCGTGTCACGTGTGAAGAACATTCTCAGCCGGGTGAAGAAGAAAAGTCACTGTTCAGCCGGATGAAGAAGAAATTTTCACTGTTCAGCCGTGTGACTCATTTTTAGTTGTTTCAAACCTTGTTATCTTATCTTGTCATTATTTACTTGCTTTTAGTTTAAATTTTAATTGTTTTTCTTTTAAAAAATCATCAAAAACACAAAAATATTTTCTTTAAAAAAATTGTTAAAATGGCACCTAACGATGATTCTGATGATCGTGTTCCTAGATTGGTTAATCGTGCAGATTTCAAGAACTGAACAATCAGATTGAAGCATCATCTATGCTCTATTGACAATGATCTTTGGAAGTCAATTGATAAAGGTCCTCACATTCCTACTTAGACTGCTCCTGATAGTGCAAGCACCTACACCAAAGACTGTACTGAACCCTATCCATAAGATAATCTATCAGCTGAAGACTTACGAAAGGTCAAAAATTTTAGTAAGGCTTATTCTTTGATGTGCAAAGGTCTGACACTTCAAGTGTTGTCGAGATTGGATGCTTATCAACTGGCTACACATTGTTCAAAGCATTGAAATCAATCTGTGAAGGAGGAGAACAGTTGAGAAGTCTCAAGAAGCAGAAATTAAAGAGACAATTGGAGTTATTTGAACATATTGCTGGAGAATCTGTGCACCAGATGATGAATAGATTTGTTCATCTGACTACTGAAATGACAAATGTTAGTGCAAAGACAGATCTTCAAGATTTGAATGACAGATTGTTGTGTGCTCTTCCATCTTCATGGAAACAGACTGTGACTTTACTAAAGCATACTGAAAAGTTTCCAATGGACTTAGATCTGCTCATTGCAAAGATAGAAGAAGTTGAGATTGATGAAAGTTCGAGAAATACTAACAGATCTGGATCACATGCTCAGTACAAGTTTGTTGTGAATCCTGCTAACACAGTGGAGAATGCCTTTCTTGCACAAGATAATGCTAAAATTGATGATGAGGGTGATTTATTTGTTGGTGCAAGCTTTTATACTGATTCGTCATACATTCCAAACTCACCAACTTATTCTCAACCTCAATCTCCACCAAGAGCTCAAGTTCAAAGTCAGAATGTGAAAAATCAATCAGAAAATCAAAGTTCTACTGTTCAAGCAAAAGTAAAAGATGTGATGAACATCTTGTTACAAGATGATGAAACAAAGAATGCGTTTACTGCTTTCATGGCAAGCTTTCAAGCATATCAAGGAAGTCATCGGACTCAAATGGACGTTGTACTTCAAGATTTATTTGAAATGGATCCTGATGACGTTGAGGAAATGGATCTAAATTGGCAAATGGTGATGGTTGCATATCGAACTCAGAAACATGCATATGTGAATCGAAGCTACAAGCCACATGCAAACAAGACAGTTGGTTTTGACAAATCAAAGGCCAGATGTTTCAATTGTAACTGCTATAGTCATTTTTCTAGGGAATGCAAGGCTCCTAAGAATCAGAACTACAATGATCAAGCTGGTTCAAGTGGACAGAATCAAGGTCAAGGTCAAAGCTCGCAACAGTCTTCAAGCTATCAAAACAGGAATCAACGTTTCATGCAGAAACCATATCAAAGTCTTCCAATGCCAGAACTGAAAGATGAAGGCAAGAAGCCAGAAGATCAGAACAAAGCACTGGTGGTTAGTGTAAAGGATGGATATGATTGGAGTGCTTATGCGGAACTGTTTACATCTGATCTCACTTCATGTTTGGCATTAGTATGTGAAATTGAGGAAAATTGGTCTGAAGAAGGGGATGGTAAAGTGACTGATACTGTTAGTGAAGATTCTTAGGAATATGATTGGAGTGCAAAGGCAGATCCTGTTGAAGAATCTGAACCAGAAGTTGCGCTTATGGCTACATCCAATGAGTCTTCATCATCTGCTGAACAACCTAAGGTTAGTACTGAATTACCCCCTAATTATGTTCCTTTGCCTGATGATGTTAAAGGTAGGTTATGTTCTGAACAATGCATTAAACAAGTGGAACATTATCGAACTCATTCTTTTAAAATTGGTGACAAATTAAGCAAACATGAAAAAATTCATGAACAACTTAAAATTGATCACAAAATTGCTGATGAGAAGATATTGTCACTTAAAGAATCATGGAACAAACCCTTGAAAGAATTGGAACTTGTGACCAAACAACTTGAAGAAATAACAAAGAATTTCGAACAAGAAAAGGTTGCTCATGCAGTCACACAAGTTGAATTAACAAAGGTAAAAAGTTATAAAACAATGGTGAAACAACTTGTGAGTGAAAGAGGTAACAAAAACAAAACAGGGTTGGGTTTTACTCATGAATCAATGCCTAAATCAATCACACAAACTTTACCTGAAAACTTCAATGAATTTGATCATTCACCTGAAAATGAACGAAAATTCAAAGAAATTCAAAGATGACGCTATGACAGTTGAAGCTGATGATGAAGCTAGCAACAAATCTGATCCTATTCTGATTCAACTTGTTGAATATCCGGAACCGAATCCCAAACCAGTAGAAAAGCTGAAGGATGAAGCTGAATTTTCAGGATACAATGATCCTGAATACATCAAGTGGAAGAATGAACAGAAGGCGAAAGTTGCTGATCAAGAAGAAAGAAGTGAAACAGGCTGAAGTTTCAAATGGAAAGGTGCAGAAATCGAAATTAACAGTCAATCCATCTGAAACAAAACAGTCAAAAGGTAAAAGTGTCATAACAGCAAATGACAACACCAAAGCTCGAACTGTTAAAACTGACAATGTCAAACCTGTCAAGAAGAAAGTGTCAAAAGTCAAAACAATCAAGTTTGTATCTGCAGGAACGTTTGATATGAACTCATCTCATGGTAACCAACTAAATTCTAAGATCAAATCTAACTCTGGTCTGAAAACAGGTTCAGGTCCTAAGACTTCCGCTGTCAATGATAAAAGATTTAAATCAAAGAAGGTCACTAAGCAAGATGTTTCAAAATCGAACCAAGTTTCCAATCAATCAAAACTTGATAACAGGCAATCAAAATCACAAACAAAATCTCCACAAAAGAATCAAGTTAATCTAAAACCGAACAAAACTGATAATGAATCACGAGTGGGTTCAACATCAAAAGTTAACAATCGGCTCTTTAGGATTAGCAAGAAACATTGTGAGATTTGTGATCGTTATAATCATGTCACTGCTGAATGTTTCTTTAACAGGTACTGCAGTTACTGTGGCAAAAGAAATCATTCTTTAGAGGAATGTTTTTATAAAAAATTTTGTGATATTTGTGAAAGGAGAAATCATGACACAAAAGATTGTTTCTTTCGGAAAAACTCATCAAGAGAAATGACTCCGTTTTCAAATTTTCAAAGAAATCAATCTTTTGGTTTTCAAAAATTTAACCAAAGTCATTCTCCTGATGTGAGAACATTCAAACGAAACAGTTATGGTTTTAATGAATTTTCATCAAGAAATGTGCAGGTTAACAGTTTTAAGCCAAGAGCTTTGATGGTGAGAAATCAGAAATTTGAAAATAACCTTGATCCTAAGTTAGAGGAAAGGTTCATTGCTTTAAGAAGAAAGCAAGCAAATCAAGCCATTAGGCGAAACAGTTTTCAACCAAATCTCTCGAACGAAACAAATTTTCAAAATCTTCATTATCAACAAGTTACTGTTACAGATAGATTCGGAAAACCCAAGACCATGTGGGCCTGGGTTGACCAAACTAACTAGGTAATTGTTGAAATGTAGGTACGCCCTCGAAGACCTATCAACTCATGGTTTGTTGATAGTGGGTGTAGCCGGCATATGACAGGCAACCATGCCTTGCTTCAAGATTTTAAGCTAAAGAATGGTACACATGTTGCATTTGGAGGAGATGCTGGTGGTAAAATTACTGGAGAAGGAACCGTGTCAAATGGAGTCATTAGCTTAGATAAAGTCAACTACTGTGCACAGTTGAACTTTAATTTGCTAAGTGTATCTCAAATTTGTGACAAATCCTATTCAACATTGTTTGATGATACTTTTTGTTACATTCTCAAACCAGGTTTCAAGATTGACAATGAGTGGGTGGTGGTTAAAGCTCTAAGAGATCGTGATGTATACAAGCTTGATATGTCACAGATTGATGCTGAAACAGAAACCACATGTCTCATTGCGCATGCTTCAAATGATGAGAGTTAGCTTTGGCATAGACGGATGGGCCATTCAAACTTCAGAAACATGAACCGACTGGTGACTGGAAATCACGCTGTGGGAATTCCGTCAAAGAAATTCTCAACAACTGATCTCTGTCGAGCATGTTTGAAAGGAAAACATCACAGAATGTCTTTTACGTCCAAGCCAGAAAATTCTATTTCAAAACCCTTACAAATGCTACACATGGATCTATTCGGACCAACAAATGTTCAAAGCATCGGAAAGAAGTCTTATTGTTTTGTCATCATTGATGATTTTACTAGATTTTCTTGGGTTTATTTCTTGCATGTTAAATCTGAAACTGCTGAGTTGTTAAAAGAATTTATTATCAAACTTGAAAATCAGTTGGATTGTAAAGTAAAAATCTTGAGAAGTGATAATGGAACCGAGTTTAAAAACTCTAATGTTGATTTGTTTTGTGTAGAAAAAGGAATTGCGCGACAATTTAGTGCTCTAAGAACTCCACAACAGAACGGATTTGCAGAACGGAAAAATCGGACACTGATTGAAGCAGCAAGATCCATGCTCGCAGATGCCAAAATCCCTACCACATTCTGGGACGAAGCTATTGCTACTGCTTGCTTTGTACAAAATAGGACATTATTGGTTCAGGATAAACATAAAACGTCTTATGAGTTACCATTTGGAAGAAAACCGAATATTTCATACTTGAAAGCATTTGGTTGTCCTGTATCGATTCTATATTTGAATGATCATCTCGGAAAATTTGAGTCAAAATCTGACGATGGATTTTTTCTTGGTTACTCTTCTGTTTCAAAAGCTTATCGGGTTTTTAATAGCAAAACAAACACTGTTATTGAAACTATTAATGTAAAGTTTTTAGAAAACTCATTTCCGTCATTGGCTCATGGTCTCGAATGGTTGTTTGATTTAGATTCGTTATCAAAATCTTTCAATTCTAACTTATTTGATTTTTCAGGAAAATTGAGAAAAGAATCAGGAGACTTGGGATGTTTCAGTGATGATTCGGATAAGGACGATGATGGCAATCTCAATTCTGAGTATCCGTTCATGTCATTTCATAATCCTGATAATGGCGTATCCAATCAAGCTCCGGGTCCATCTGGTTCTCAAGAAGATCAAGAATCAAACATTCTTGGTGATGATGTGAATCCGCAAAGTTTTCCTAATGATGGTGGATCCGTTCAAAATCAACCATCATCAGATCCGAATGTTGAAGTTATTCCAGAATCATTTGACTACTTCATCAATTCACCAGAACAAGTTCCTAATTTCACTCCGCATGTGTCTACAATTCTGCAAGATTTACCGAATCTGAATCAGTCTAATCTGGAGACGCAAGTTCAAGGAGATTCAATTCCAACTCATCGAGTTCACAGGAATCATCCTCTCTCTCAGATTATTGGGCCTTTGAATCAGAGAACTATGCGAAGTCAGACTGAACATGCAAACGTTTGTCTTTATTCATGTTTTCTTTCTTAAGTGGTACCGAAGAACATTTCAGAAGCATTACAAGATAACAGTTGGATTGAAGCCATGCAAGAGGAGTTACTTCAATTTCGCAAACAAGAGGTTTGGAAATTAGTGGACTTACCTGAAGGAGAAAATGCGATTGGTACAAGATGGTTGTACAAGAACAAGCCAGATGAACGTGGCATTGTGGTCAGAAATAAAGCCAGACTTATTGCACAAGGTTACACTCAAGAAGAAGGTATTGACTATGAAGAAGTGTTTGCTCCGGTCGCTCGACTTGAAGCTATTCGCGTTTTTCTAGCGTATGCCTCTTTCATGAAGTTCAAACTGTTTCAAATGGACGTTATAGGCTCTTTTCTGTATGGACCAATTACCGATGATGTGTACGTCAGGCAACCTCCAGCTTTTGAAGATCCTGAGTATCCACATCGTGTATACAAATTGAGAAAAGCGTTGTATGGTCTACATCAAGCTCTAAGGATTTGGTACGAGATGTTATCTAAACATTTACTGGAACATGGTTTTACAAGAGGTCAGATTGATCCAACTTTATTTATGAAGCGGGAAAATGAAGATCTTTTATGTGTTCAAGTGTATGTGGATGATATCATCTTTGGATCAACAAGTCCGTCCATGTGCAAAGAGTTTGAAGAAATTATGAGATCAAGATTTCAGATGACTTCGATGGGGGAGATTAATTTCTTTCTCCGATTGCAAGTAAAACAGTCAGCAGACGGAATTTTTATCAACCAATCAAAGTTTGTTGAAAAGTTGCTGAAAAAGTTCAAGATGCAAGATTGTCAGACTATTCGAACGCCATCTTGTGTGAATTGCAAGATACAGCCGGATCCAAAAGGCAAATCCGTTGATCAAACACTGTACAGATCGATGATTGGTTCACTGATGTATCTTACTGCATCAAGGCCAGACATTATGTTTGCTGTATGTGTGTGTGCAAGATATCAGTCTGATCCAAAAGAGTCGCACCTGGTTGCTGTTAAACTTATTTTCAGATACCTTAAAGGAAAACCGAATCTCAGGTTATGGTATCCTTATGAAGGCAATTTTGAATTATATAGTTATTCTGATAGTGACTTTGGTGGGTGTGCTCTTGACAGGAAATCGACTACGGGTGGATGTCAATTTCTGGGTTATAGACTTGTTTCTTGGCAATGCAAAAAGCAGACCAACGTTTCTGTATCCACAGCTGAAGCAGAGTATATTGCTGCATCTGAAGGATGTTCTCAAGTTTTGTGGCTACAAAACCAATTGCTTGACTACGGGTTTAACTTTCTCAAAACTCCTATTCACATAGACAATACTGCTGCTATGTTCATTACTGCTAATCCTGTTCAACACTCAAAAACCAAACATATCGAAATTCGATATCACTTTCTCAGAGACAACTCTGCAAAAGGTTTAATAATTTTGATTAAAGTTCATACCGACAAACAACTGGCAGATCTTTTCACAAAATCTTTCTTGTCAGGGCGGTTTGAATTCTTAATTCAATGCATAGGGTTAATCAACCATGATTAATTCTAATTTTTGAAAAAAGCAAACAAAAATTAGAAAATATAAAAGTCAAAAATATAATAAGTCGATGTCAAATATTGATTCCTTTGTCTTTTATTTTACTGTTTTGCATTGTGTGTGTGTGCATGAAAAAGAAAAGCAAACAAAAAGAATATAAAAGCAAAAAGAAAAGAAAATATCATGTCATAAGAATCTATATTGCAAAAAGTGAGAAATGATAGTTACACTAGACATTATTTGTTTCATCATTTTATATAATAAAGACTGATGAATGTTAATTGATGTGCGAGACAGCTTAGGCAATTAGACTGAAAAAGTAAGTTCATTGTTGACAAATCTAAAACTCAATGATCTTTGTGTTAAGTTCCTTTGTTATACATGTCTAGATATATATCTTTTGATGCATTGCTTGTGATGATAATTGTTCATGATCGGGTAACGATGCAGTCTATTCAGTGCGATGAACCGCATCGTGATCTTCTTTGTTGTGGTACCCACAGACCTGAAGTCTCACACGAAGTCTCGTTTGAGCTTGAAGGTGCAGCAAAAGATTCCCAAAGTTGGAACAAAAAGAGTCCCAAATGTGGACCATCACCAAACAAAAATTCCAAAAAGGAATTCAGAAGATTCCCAAGGGGAACGATAGGAAATTAATATTCCAAAATGGAATTCAAAAGAAGTCCCAAAGTGGACCAAATCCGAATAGAACCCAGATTCCACACTGTTTATGATTGTAAGTGACCAGGTTTTTGTGCAATATGCATTCAGGTAGTGGTTGATAAGGAAATATTGTTAGGGTTATTTCCTAGTTAAGATTTACTTTGTATTTTGTTTATATGTTTGTAAATAGTTTAGGGTCTATTTTGTTATATTCCTTAAACTTGTATTTGTTTGCTTTAAAGCATGTAGTGAGAGAGTGTGAGGAGAGAGGCTAGATCACAATATTCACGTAAGAGAGAGAACTTGTGTGTGTGATTTATTTTCTCATGCACCTTGTATCACAATACTGCTTTGATCATCAATATACAAAGAGAATTATTAGTATGAATTGTGTTAATGATTAAACTGTGTTTGTGTTTGTGTTATTCTGATCATTGAGCGATTATCACGATCCAATTGAACCTATCAATTGGTATCAGAGCCTTGGTACCGTGTTATTCGCTGTTCTTAAGCAAAAACACATCAAAAATTGCTCAAATACAATGATCTGAATGAATTGTTGGTGTTTTTAGTTGTGATTCATCATCATAATCACTTCTATACACAACGATTGTGCAGATTTCATCAGATCATCATCAGATCTGAGAAATTAAGAGACTACTGTTCGATCGAATTTTTCATAAATTCATCAAAAAATTGGACATGTTTCAGATTGATTGATATAAGGGATTGTTAATCGGATTGATTCACAGCTTGTGTGTGAATTTTGGACAAATTGGACAAGTTTTGACAAAACCCAGAAAAAAAATTCTCTTGAAGAAGATGATGAACAGTAAGAACTTGGTTGAAGATTAACTTGCCGGGTGATTATTTTGACTTAGACAATTTCCTTGGACTTAGATTGAACAACAAATTAAGTCCTGATTGCCGTATAAAGGATTTTGTGCTTGTCGGGTGAAGAATTTGACTTGAAAAAGTGTTAGTGTTCAGCCGGATCAAACACTGTTGTGCCGGGTAAAACACTGTTACGCCGGGTGATAAACAAAATACAGCCGGGTAATCATCAACTGTGTTGCCGGGTAAACAACCTTGCCGTGTGATCGAGTACTGTTCAGCCGGGGAAGCTTTTTACCGTGTCAAGATTCTGCCGGGTCAAAGACTTATTGTCGTGTGAAGTTTTTTTCTTGTTGCCGGGTAACTGTTCATCCGGGTGAAGAACAAAAATTATTTCAACTGTTGAGCCGGGTAACTGTTCTGCCGTGTAAAGACTTTTTCCTGCCGGGTGAAGAACAAAGACACTGTTTAGCCGGTTGAAGAAGGATTTTCACTGTTTTGCCGTGTGACTCTTTTTAGTTGTTTTTAATACTTGTTTCTTATCTTGTCTTTAATTACTTGTCTTTATTTTAGTATTTTAATCATTTCCTTTAAAAAAAAAAATTAACAAAAAACCAAAAATATTTTCTTTAAAAATTGTTAAAATGGCTCCTAATGATGATTCTGATAACGGTGTTCCTAGACTTTTGAATCGTGCAGATTTCAAGAACTGGACCATCAGGTTGAGACATCACTTGTGTTCTATTGACAATGACTTATGGAAGTCCATTGAAAAGGGTCCTCATATTCCAACTCAGACTGCTCCAGACAGTGCAAGTACCTACACCAAAGACTCTACTGAACCTTATCCAGAAGATAATTTGTCAGCAGAAGATTTGAGAAAAGTAAAGAATGATAGCAAGGCTTATTCTTTAATGTGCAAGGGATTGCCACTTCAAGTTCTGTCTAGATTGGATGCATATCAGACTGGTTATACATGTTTCAAAGCTTTAAAGTCGATATGTGAAGGAGGAGAACAATTGAGAAGTTTGAAGAAATCTAAGTTGAAAAGACAACTGGAACTGTTTGAGCATATTAATGGAGAAACAGTGCACCAGATGATGAACAGGTTTGTTCACTTAACTACTGAGATGTCAAACCTCGGAGTTAAGACTGAACTTCAAGACTTGAACGATCGATTGTTATGTGCTTTGCCATCATCTTGGAAGCAAACTGTTACGTTGTTGAAACATACTGAGAAATTTCCAATGGCACTAGATTTGCTTATTGGAAAAATTGAAGAAGTTGAGATTGATGAAGGATCAAGAAATACTGATAGATCAAGCTTACAAACTCAGTATAAGTATGTGGTAAATCCTGCCAATATTGTGGATAATGCTTTTCTTGTACAAGATGCAACGAAGTTTGAAGATGAGGGTGACTTATTTGTTGGTGCAAGTTTCTTTACTGATTCAGCATACTTTCCTAATTCACCAACTTATTCTCAACCTCAATCTCCACCAAGAGCCCAAGTTCAAAGTCAATCAGAAAATCAAAGTTCAAATGTTCAAGCTAAAGTGAAAGACGTAATGAATATTCTGTTGCAAGATGATGAAACAAAAACTGCCTTTACAACATTTATGGCAAGTTTTCAAGCATACCAAGGAAGTCATTTAAGTCAAATGGACGTGGTCCTTCAAGACTTATTTGAAATGGATCTAGTTGACGTTGAAGAAATGGATTTAAATTGGCAAATGGTTATGGTTGCATATCGCACACAAAAGCATGCATATGTTAACCGAAGTTACAAACCTCATGCTAACAAGAAAGTTGGATTTGACAAATCAAAGGCCAGATGTTTTAATTGTAATCAGTATGGTCATTTCTCAAGAGAATGCAAAGCTCCAAAGAATTTCAATGACCAAGCTAGTTCAAGCAATCAAGGTCAAGGTCAAAGTTCTCAACAGTTTTCAAGCTACCAAAGCAGAAATCAACGTACTTTTCAGAAACCATATCAAAGTCTTCCCATGCCAGAACTGAAAGACGAAGGAAAGAAACCAGAAGATCAAACAAAGGCGCTGGTGGTCAGTGTAAAAGATGGTTATGATTGGAGCGCATATGCAGAACAATTTACGTCTGATCTTACATCAAGTCTGGCTCTGGTATGTGAAATTGAAGAAGACTGGTCTGAAGAAGGGGATGGAAAGATGGTTGATAATGTTAGTGAAGATTCTGAAGATTATGACTGGAGTGCAAAGTCTGATCCTGTTGAAGAATCAGAGTCTGAAGTTGCGCTGATGGCTACTGCTAATGAGTCTTCATCTTCTACTGAACAACCAAAGGTTAGTAATGACTTACCCCCTAATTATGTTCCATTGCCCCTAGATGTGAAAGAAAGGTTATGTTCTGAACAATGCATTCAACAGGTAGAACATTATCGAACTCATTCATTTAAAATTGGTGATAAATTAAGTAAACATGAAAAACTTCATGAACAACTTAAAATTGATCATAAAATTTCTGATGAGAAGATTTTGTCACTTAAAGAATCATGGAACAAAACTTTAAACGAACTGGAATTGGTAACCAAACAACTTGAAGAAATGACAAAGAACTTTGAACAAGAAAAAGTCGCACATGTTGTCACTCAAGTTGAACTAACAAAGGTTAAAAGTTGTAAAACCATGGTCAAACAACTAATCAAAGAAAGAGGTAACAAAACCAAAAACGGGTTGGGTTTTACTCATGAACCAATGCCAAATTCAATCACACAAACCTTACCGGAAAACTTTAATGAATTTGATCATTCACCTGAAAATGAAAGAAAATTCAAAGAAATTCAAAGAAGTAAATCCGAGTCTGAAGGTACTGAAGTGTTGATGGAAAGTTTGGATGAAGAAGATGATGTGTCAACTGAAGCTGACGATGAAGCTAGCAACAAGTCTGATAACAAATTAGAGCCTGTTCTGATTCAACTTGTTGAGTATCCGGAACTGAATCCGAAGCCAGAAACGGTTAAGGAAGAAGGTGAGTTTTCAGGATACAATGATCCTGAATACATCAAATGGAAGAAAGAACAAAAGGCGCAAGTTGCTGATCAGTTGATCAAGAAGCAAAAGTGAAGAAAGCTGAAGTTTCAACTGCAAAGAAGCAGAAATCGAAAGTTATGAACAATCAATCTGAAACGAAACAGTCAAAAGGCAAAAGTGTCTTAAAATCGAATGATAACACCAAAGCTCAAAGTGTTAAAACTGACAAAGTTAAACCTGTCAAGAAAGTGTCAAAAGGTAAAAACATCAAGTTTGTGTCTGCAGGAACGTTTGATTTGAACGGATCTTATGGTAAACCAAACAATTCTCCAATTAAATCTAACTCTGGTCTGAAAACAGGTTCAGGTCCTAAGTCTTCCGCTGTCAATGAAAAGAGAATTGAAAACAAAAAGGTAACCAAACAGAACAGTTTAAAATCGAACTAAAGTCCCATGCAATCAAAACCACAAACAAAGACTCCACAGAAAAACGTTAATCTAAAACCGAACAACCATGATAATGAATCACGTTTTGGGTCAACATCAAAAGTTAACAATCGGCTCTTTAGAATTAGCAAGAAACATTGTGAAATTTGTGATAGATATAATCATGCAACTACTGAATGTTTCTTTAACAGGTACTGCAGTTTCTGTGACAAAAGAAATCATTCTTCAGAAGAATGTTTTTATAACAAATTTTGTGATATTTGTGAAAGAAGAAACCATGACACAAAGGATTGTTTCTTTCGATCAAACTCAACAAGAGAAATGACTCCGTTTTCAAACTTTCAAAGAAATCAATCATTTGGTTTTCAAAATATGAATCAAAGTCATTCTCCGGTTTTGAGAAATTTCAATCGAAACAATTCTGTTTCTAACTTTTCATCAAGAAATGTGCAGGTTAACAGTTTTAAGCCAAGAGCTTTGATGGTTAGAAATCAAAAGTTTGAAAATAACCTTGATCCTAAGTTAGAGGAAAGGTTTAGTGCTTTAAGGAGAAAGCAGTCAATGAACGCCAATGGGCGAAACAATAGTTATCAGCATCAAAATCTCTTAAATGAAACAAATTTTCAAAATGTTCAATATCAACAAGTTACTATTGCAGATAGATTCGGAAAACCCAAGACCGTGTGGGCCTGGGTTGACCAAACTAACTAAGTGATTGTTGAATTGCAGGTACGCCCAAGAAGACCTATCAACTCGTGGTTCGTTGATAGTGGGTGTAGCCGGCACATGACAGGCAACCATGCCTTGCTTCAGGATTTCAAGCTGAAAAATGGTACTCACGTTGCATTTGGAGGTGATGCGGGTGGTAAAATCACAGGAGAAGGAACTGTTTCGAATGGGGTCATTAGTTTTGATAAAGTCAACTACTGTGCACAGTTGAACTTTAATTTACTAAGTGTATCTCAAATCTGTGATAAATCTTATTCAACTCTTTTTGATGATTCTTTCTGTTATATTCTTAAACCAGGTTTCAAGAATGACAATGAGTGGGTAGTGGTTAAAGCTCCAAGAGATCGTGATGTATACAAATTGGATAGATTTACTTTGTATTTTGTTTATTGTTTATATGTTTGTAAATAGTTTAGGGTCTATTTTGTTATATTCCTTAAACTTGTATTTTGTTGCTATAAGCATGTAGAGTGTGTGTGTGAGGAGAGAGGCTAGATCACTTTTACACTGTTAGAGAGAGAATGAACTGTGTGTGATTTTGTTTCTCCTGCACCTTGTACTACGAATTGCTTTGATCATCAATATACAGAGAATTATTAGTATGAATTGTGTTTGTGATTGAACTATTTGTTTGTGCGTGTGATTCTGATCAGTGTGAGCGATATTAACGATCCAATTGAACCTATCAATTGGTATCAGAGCTTTCGGTATTGTGTTCTTCGCTGTTCTTAAGCAAAACACATCAATATTGCTCAAAAATCATGATCTGAATGAATTGTTGCTGTTTTTAGTTGTGATTTATCATCGCAATCACTCCTATACACAACGATTGTGCAGATTCTATCAGATCATCATCAGATCTGAAGAATTAAGAAGAATAGAAGAAGTTACTGTTCGATCAAATTTTTGCTCAATTTCAACAGATTTGATCATGTTTTGGATTGATTGATAAAAAGGATTGTTTAATCGGACTATTTCACAGCTTGTGTGTGAATTTTGAACAATTTGGACAAGTTTTAGACAAAACCCAGAAAATTCTCATGGAGAGAATGATGAACAGTATGATGTTGGTTGAAGATTAACTTGCCGGGTGATTATTTTTGACTTAGACAATTTCCTTGGACTTAGATTTGAGAAGAAATTAGGTCCTGTATTGCCGTGTAAAGGAATTTGTGCTAGACGGGTGAAGAATTTGACTTGAAAAAGTGTTACTGTTCAGTCGGGTGATACACTGTTGTGCCGGGTAAAACACTGTTTCGCCGGGTGAAGAAGAAAAGTCAGCCGGGTAAGCATCAATTGTGTTGCCGGGTAAACAACCTTGCCGTGTGATCGAGTACTGTTCAGCCGGACAAAGACTTTTGCCGTGTCAAGATTCTGCCGGGTCAAAGACTTATTGCCGTGTGAAGTTTTTCTTGCTGCCGGGTAACTGTTCATCCGGGTGAAGAACAAAATTAATACAACTGTTGAGCCGGGTAACTGTTCAGCCGTGTAAAGACTTTTTCCTGCCGGGTGAAGAACAAAGACACTGTTTAGCCGGGTGAAGAAGGATTTTCACTGTTTTGCCGTGTGACTCACTTTAGTTGTTTTTAATACTTGTTTCTTATCTTGTCTTTAATTACTTCTTTATTTTAGTATTTTAATCATTTATTTTCAAAAATTAACAAAAACCAAAAATATTTTCTTTAAAAAATTGTTAAAAAAAATGGCTCCTACTGATGATTCTGATAACCGTGTTCCTAGACTTTTGAATCGTGCAGATTTCAAGAACTGGACCATCAGGTTGAGACATCACTTGTGTTCAATTGACAATGACTTATGGAAATCCATTGAGAAGGGTCCTCATATTCTAACTCAGACTGCTCCAGACAGTGCTGGTACCTACACAAAAGACTCTACTGAACCTTATCCAGAAGATAATTTGTCAGCAGAAGATCTGAGGAAAGTAAAGAATGATAGCAAGGCTTATTCTTTAATGTGCAAGGGACTGCCACTTCAAGTTCTGTCTAGATTGGATGCATATCAGACTGGTTATACATGTTTCAAGGCATCGAAGTCGATATGTGAAGGAGGAGAACAATTGAGAAGTTTGAAGAAGTCGAAACTAAAAAGACAATTGGAGTTGTTTGAACACATCAATGGAGAGACAGTACACCAGATGATGAACAGGTTTGTTCACTTAACTACTGAGATGACAAATCTCGGAGTGAAGACTGAACTTCAAGATTTGAATGATCGATTATTATGTGCCTTACCATCATCATGGAAACAAACTGTTACCTTATTGAAACATACTGAGAAATTTCCAATGGAACTTGATTTGCTTATTGAAAAAATTGAAGAAGTTAAGATTGATGAAGGATCAAGAAATACTGATAGATCAAGCTCACAAACTCAGTATAAGTATGTGGTAAATCCTGCCAATACTGTGGATAACGCTTTTCTTGCACAAGATGTAACAAAGTTTGAAGATGAGGGTGACTTATTTGTTGGTGCAAGTTTCTTTACTGATTCAGCATACTTTCCAAATTCACCAACTTATTCTCAACCTCAATCTCCACCAAGAGCCCAAGTTCAAAGTCAATCAGAAAATCAGAGTTCAAATGTTCAAGCTAAAGTGAAAGACGTAATGAATATTCTGCTTCAAGATGACGAAACTAAAACTGCCTTTACTGCTTTTATGGCAAGTTTTCAAGCGTACCAAGGAAGTCATTTAAGTCAAATGGACGTGGTCCTTCAATACTTATTTGAAATGGATCCAGTTGATGTTGAAGAAATGGATCTTAATTGGCAAATGGTTATGGTTGCATATCGAACTCAAAAGCATGCATATGTGAACCGAAATTACAAACCTCATGCTAACAAGACAGTTGGATTTGACAAATCTAAGGCCAGGTGCTTTAACTGTAACCAGTATGGTCATTTTTCAAGAGAATGCAAAGCTCCTAAGAATTTCAATGACCAAGCTAGTTCAAGCAATCAAGGTCAAGGTCAAAGTTCTCAACAGTCTTCAAGTTACCAGCAAAGAAATCAGCGTTTCTTTCAAAAGCCGTACCAAAGTCTTCCTATGCCTGAGTTAAAGGATGAAGGAAAGAAGCCAGAAGATCAGACTAAAGCATTGGTTGTAAGTGTACAAGACGGATACGACTGGAGTGCATATGCAGAACAGTTTACATCTGATCTTACATCAAATCGAACGTAAATTCAAAGAAATTCAAAGAAGTAAATCCGAGTCCGAAGGATCTGAGGTGTTGATTGAAAGTTTGAGAGAAGAAGAAGGAATGACAACTGAAGCTGACGATGAAGCAAGCAACAAATCTGATAACAAACTGGAGCCTGTTCTTATTCAACTTGTTGAATATCCAAAGCTTAACCCAGAACCAGAATCGGTGAAGGAAGAAGGTGAATTTTCAGGATTCAATGATCCTGAGTATATCAAGTGGAAGAAAGAACAAAAGGCGCAAGTTGCTGCTCAGTTGCTCAAGAAGAATACTGTGAAGAAGGATGAAGTTTCAACTGCAAAGAAGCAGAAAGCGAAAACAATGACAAATCAATCTGAAACAAAAGAATCAAAAGGTAAAAGTGTCATAAAATCGAATGACAACACAAAAGTTCAAAGTGTTAAAACTGACAAAGTTAAACCTGTCAAGAAAGTGTCAAAAGGTAAGACAATCAAATTTGTGTCTGCAGGTACTTTCGGTTCTTATGGTAACCAAATCAATGCTCAAATCAAATCTAACTCTGGTCTGAAAACAGGTTCAGGTCCTAAGTCTTCCGCTGTCAATGATAAGAGAATTGAAAACAAAAAGGTAACCAAACTGAACAGTTTAAAATCGAACCAAAGTCCCATGCAATTAAAATCTCAAACCAAGTCTCCACAAAAGATCGTTAATCTAAAACCGAATAACCAAGATAATGAATCACGTTTTGGTTCAACATCAAAAGTTAACAATCGGCTCTTTAGGATTAGCAAGAAACATTGTGAAATTTGTAATAGGTATAATCATGCAACTGCTGAATGTTTCTTTAACAGGTACTGCAGTTTCTGCGACAAAAGAAATCATTCTTCAGAAGAATGTTACTATAACAAATTTTGTGATATTTGTGAGAGAAGAAACCATGACACAAAGGATTGTTTCTTTCGATCAAACTCAACTAGAGAAATGACTCCGCTTTCAAACTTTAATAGAAATCATTCATTTGGTTTTCAAAATATAAGTCAAAGTCATTCTCCGGTTTTGAGAAATTTCAATCGAAACAATTCTGTTTCTAACGTGTCAAGAAGTGTGCAGGTTAACAATTTTAAGCCGAGAGCTTTGTTGGTAAGAAACCAAAATTTTGAAAACAACCTTGATCCTCAGTTGGAGGAAAGGTTCAGGGCTTTAAGAAGAAAGCAGTCAATGAACGCCAATGGGCGAAACAACAGTTATCAGCATCAAAATCTCATGAATGAAACAAATTTTCAAAATATTCAATATAAACAAGTTACAATTGCAGATAAATTCGGAAAACCCAAGACCGTGTGGGCCTGGGTTGACCAAACTAACTGAAAATGTTTGAATTGCAGGTACGCCCAAGAAGACCTATCAACTCATGGTTTGTTGATAGTGGGTGTAGCCGGCACATGACAGGCAACCATGCCTTGCTTCAGGATTTCAAGCAAAAGAATGGCACTCATGTAGCTTTTGGAGGTGATGCAGGTGATAAAATCACAGGAGAAGGAACTGTTTTGAATGGGATTATTAGTTTTGATAAAGTCAACTACTGTGCACAGTTGAACTTTAATTTACTAAGTGTCTCGCAAATCTGTGATAAATCTTATTCAACTCTTTTTGATGATTCTTTCTGTTACATTCTTAAACCAGGTTTCAAGATTGACAATGAGTGGGTAGTGGTTAAAGCGCCTAGAGATCGTGATGTATACAAATTGGATATGTCGCAGATTGATGCCGAAACCGAAACAACCTGTCTCATTGCCCATGCTTCAAATGATGAGAGTCAGCTTTGGCATAGACGGCTGGGACATTCCAACTTCAGAAACATGAACCGTTTGGTAACTGGAAATCACGCTGTGGGAATCCCATCGAAGAAATTCTCCACAACTGATCTTTGTCCAGCGTGTTTGAAGGGAAAACAGCATCGGATGTCTTTTAAGTCCAAGCTCGAAAACTCCATTTCAAAACCCTTGCAGATGCTACATATGGATCTTTTTGGACCAACAAATGTGCAAAGCATCGGAAAGAAGTCTTACTGTTTTGTCATTATTGACGATTACACTAGATTTTCTTGGGTTTATTTTTTGCATGCTAAATCTGAAACAGCTGAATTATTAAAAGAATTTATCATCAAAGTTGAAAATCAATTGGAATGCAAAGTTAAAGTTTTAAGAAGTGATAATGGAACTGAATTTAAGAATGCTAATGTTGATTTATTTTGTGCAGAAAAGGGGATTGCTAGACAATTTAGTGCGCCAAGAACACCTCAACAAAACGGGGTTGCGGAACGGAAAAACCGGACACTAATTGAAGCAGCAAGATCCATGCTCGCAGATGCCAAAATCCCTATCACTTTTTGGGACGAAGCTATTGCTACTGCGTGTTTTGTACAAAATAGAACATTATTAGTTCAAGATAAACAGAAAACTTCTTATGAGTTGTTATTTGAAAGAAAACCAAATATTTCTTACTTGAAAGCATTTGGTTGTCCGGTATCAATTTTAAATTTGAATGATCATCTCGGGAAGTTTGAGTCAAAATCTGACGATGGATTTTTCTTAGGTTATTCGTCTGTTTCTAAAGCTTATCGAGTTTTTAATAGCAAAACAAATACTGTTATTGAAACTATTAATGTCAAGTTTTTAGAAAATTCGTTTCCTTTAGTGGCTCATGGTCCCGAATGGTTATTTGATTTAGATTCGTTATCGAAATCTTTCAATTCTAACTTATTTGATTTTTCAGGAAAAACAAACAAGGAATCAGGCGACTTGGGATGCTTTAGTGACGATTCTGATAATGACGAGGATGGAAATCTCAACTCAGAATATCCATTCATGTCTTTTCACAATCCTGATCATGTCAAATCTAGTCAAGATCCGGGTCCTTCTGGTTCGCAAGAAGATCAAGAATCGAACAATCGTGAAGAAGATGTGATTTCTCCTAATGATGGTGGATCTGTTCAGAATCAACCATCATCAGATCCGAATGCTGAAGGTATTCCAGAATCATTTGATTACTTCATCAATTCACCGGATCAAGTCCCGAATTTCACACCACATACTTCGTCCATTCTACAAGATCTACCAAATCTGAATACTTCTAATCTGGAGAGTCAAGTGCAAGGAGGTGACATACCAATTCATCGAATTCACAAGAAACATCCTGTCTCTCAGATTATTGGGCCATTGAATCAGAGAACTACAAGAAGTCAGACTGAGCAAGCAAATGTCTGTCTTTATTCGTGTTTTCTATCTCAAGTGGTGCCAAAGAACATTTCAGAGGCGTTGCAAGATAACAGTTGGATTGAAGCCATGCAAGAGGAATTACTTCAGTTTCGCAAACAGGAAGTTTGGAAACTTGTGGACTTACCTGAAGGAGAGAACGCAATTGGTACAAGATGGTTGTACAAAAACAAGCCAGACGAACGTGGCATTGTAGTGAGAAACAAAGCAAGACTCATTGCACAGGGATACACTCAGGAAGAAGGCATTGATTACGAAGAGGTGTTTGCTCCGGTCGCAAGACTTGAAGCCATACGCGTTTTTCTTGCATATGCTTCTTTCATGAAGTTTAAAGTATTCCAAATGGACGTTAAAGGTGCTTTCTTGTATGGACCAATTACAGATGACGTATATGTCAGACAACCTCCGGGTTTTGAAGATCCTGACTATCCTCATCGTGTATACAAGTTGAGTAAAGCTCTATATGGTCTACACCAAGCTCCAAGAATCTGGTATGAGACATTATCCAAGCATTTACTAGAACATGGATTTACAAGAGGTCAGATTGATCCAACTTTGTTTATGAAGAGGGAGAATGACGATTTGTTGTGCGTTCAAGTTTATGTGGACGATATTATCTTCGGTTCGACCAGTGCGTCAATGTGCAAAGAATTTGAAGAAATCATGAAGTCTAGATTCCAGATGAGTTCTATGGGGGAGATTAATTTCTTTCTTGGATTACAAGTGAAACAATCAGCTGACGGAATTTTCATCAATCAATCAAAATTTGTTGAGAAGTTGTTGAAGAAGTTCAAGATGCAAGATTGTCAAACAATTCGAACTCCATCTGATGTGAATTGCAAGATTCAACCGGATCCAAAGGGCAAAGCAGTTGATCAAACACTATACAGATCAATGATCGGTTCTCTGATGTATCTTACTGCATCAAGACCAGACATCATGTACGCTGTTTGTGTATGCGCCAGATATCAGTCTGATCCGAAAGAATCGCATCTTGTTGCTGTGAAGCGTATATTCAGATATCTTAAAGGGAAACCAAATCTTGGGTTATGGTATCCTTATGAAGGAAATTTTGAATTATATAGCTATTCTGACAGTGATTTTGGTGGTTGTGCTCTTGACAGGAAATCGACTACTGGTGGATGTCAATTTCTGGGTCCTAGGCTTGTCTCTTGGCAATGCAAGAAGCAGACCAATGTTTCTGTATCCACAGCTGAAGCAGAGTATATCGCTGCATCTGCAGGATGTTCTCAGGTTTTATGGTTACAAAATCAGTTGCTGGACTACGGGTTTAACTTTCTAAAAACACCTATTTACATAGACAATACTTCTGCTATGTTTATTACTGCTAATCCTGTTCAACACTCAAAAACCAAACATATCGAAATTCGATATCACTTTTTAAGAGACAACTCTGAAAAGGGTTTAATAATTTTGATTAAGGTTCATACCGACAAACAACTGGCAGATCTTTTTACAAAATCCTTTTTGTCAGGCCGGTTTGAATTCTTAATTCAATCTATATGATTAATCAATCATGATTGATTCTATTTTTCGAAAACAAAACAAAAATCAGAAAATTATAAAAGCCAAAAATATAATAAGTTGATGTTATATATTGATTCCGTTGTCTTTTATTTTTATGTTTTGCATTGTGTGTGTGCATGAAAAAGAAAATAGAAAAGCAAAAACAAAATATAAAAGCAAAAAGAAAAATAAAAAATCATGTCATAAGAATCTATATTGCAAAAAGTAAGAAATGATAGATACACTAGACATTATTTGTTACATCATTTTTAATAAAGACTGATGAATGTTAATTGATGTGCTAGACAGCTCAGGCAATTAGACTGAAAAAGTAAGTTGATTGTTGACAAACATAAACTTAATGATCTTTGTGTTAAGTTCCATTGTTATACATGTCTAGATATATATCTTTTGATACATTGCTTGTGATGATAGTTGTGCATGATCGGGTAACGATGTAGTCTATTCAGTGTGATGAACCGCATCGTGAGCTTCTTTGTTGTGGTACCCACAGACCTGAAGTCTCACACGAAGTCTCTTTTGAGCTTCACGGTGCAGCAAAAGATTCCAAAAATGGAACAAAAAGAGTCCCAAATGCGGACCAACACCAAACAAAATTCCAAAAAGGAATTCAGAAGATTCCCAAGGGGAACGATAGGAAAGAAAAATTCCCAAAGATGGAATTAAAAAGAAGTCCCAAAGTGGACCAAATCCGAATAGAACCCAGATTCCACACTGTTTATGACTGTAAGTGACCAGGTTTTGTACAATATGCATTCAGGTAGTGATTGATAAGGAAATATGTTGACATATGTATACATGTGGGTCACATAAGTCATTCTAATCGAACCTTAAATATCATCATGATACTGAAAAAGTAAGTGTGTCAACTCGAGCTAATTGGTATGTTTTCATATCATCACTCAATCAAACATAAGTCAAATGTCTATTCAAAACTTGCAAAACATGTTCAGATAATGTGTGGTATGATCTCACTGCGATATTTTGATTCATTGCATTGCATATGTCTTTAATTTAATGTGTGTGTTTTGTGTGTGCAGGCATATGGAATCATTATTGACACATCGACATCCTTGTTAAACTTAAAAATTTCTAGAAATTTCAAGTTTAGGGGGAGAATAAATGGAAGAAGAAAAATATTTACAAAATCCAAAAATATTTTGAATAAGTGTGTTTTGAATGAACAAGATTATGTGGTAATGAAAAGCAAAGGTATTGGATGTGTTAAAACAAACCCAAGGTCTTGTAATTTGTTTTTAAGAAATTGCTTCGGGATATAGAAAAATTGGTTGTGCAAAAACATCTTTTGAAAAAGAAAAAGAAAAATGAATTAAAATTGTGTTGCCCTAAAAATGTTGATTGATAATTAATATGACAAATTCTTTTTAAGGATATCTTGTCTAATTAATATGTCGGAGAATGTTTGCAGGTGCAATAAATGACGTTGAAAAAGTCAACATACGAGAAAAGTGATGAAAAATTGCAAAGTGTTATTGCCGGGCAAAGATATCAGATGCAACTATTCTGCCGGGCTAAGAACTGTTCAGCCGGGTAATGTTGTGTGTTGATACAAGCCGGGTGATTGAGGAAAAGGTGAAGATATTATGACCACTGTACAGCCGGGCAATGATCATGTCAAATACAGCCGGGTGAAGGTCATAGATATCAAGACGGGTGACAAGTGTTCACTATACAGCCGGGTAAAAGTATTTTATCTTGCCGTGTAAATGAGTCACTATGTTGCCGTGTGAAGAAGAAAAGGCATGCCGGGTGATACAACTGTGTTTCCGTGTAATGAAGAAAAGCATGCCGTGTGAAGGAAAGCAACTATGTTGCCGGGTAATGAAGAAAGCAAGCCGGATGAAGAAGGAAAGCAACTGTGTTGCCGGGTAATGAAGAAAGGTTGCCGGGTGATGTTTGAAGACTACTATTCTGCCGGGTGATTAATAAAACCCATCAGGTGTAGTTGTTCCTAACCTTTACCCGTCGCTACAGTGACTTACCCGTCTCTACAGTGTTTGACCCGTCAAGTGTTTTCAACATGTTTGCGACTTGTCTTATGTACTTGACCCGTCACTACAGTACATGACCCGTCACTACAGTACTTGACCGTCAAAGCTTATTGGGCCTTTTATGTTTACCTGTCCCTTTTGTTGACCCGGCATTTAAAATTTGACCTAAATTTTTGACGATACAAAAACCCGCTTCTACACAAACACTTATCATTTCACACATTCACTTTCACACAAACCCTCTGTACTTAAATCGCCATTGTTATCATATTCAATCGTTTTTGCTCTATAACAAGATCGATCGATTGGATAAGGTAGTGATTAGTGTTTTTAACCTTGATAGACCTGCAAATCAACTGTTAAAAGGAAAAACTATGATGAACAGTATTTTGTGCATTGAATCGACACTTTGATTTTGTGTGTTAAAACCGAAATTGAATGTTGTTTTAAGGTTAAAAACTGTCGATCATCAACAATCAATCACTCATTTGCACCAAAACACCTTAAAATCAACTGAATCACTCAAAATGCTCACAACTGATAAAATCGCCATTGATGAACTTTGAAAGTTCTTAAATGTTTCACTTCAAAATATTGAAATGTGTGTTAAAAGTGACAAATGCATGATAAAACTGAACTAAAACATGTTAAACAACTTCATCATACAAATGTCAAAATTTTGCCTTAAGTGATTAACTGTTAAAATGAAAAATGTTGTATAAATCATTCAAATTCAAAGTTGTGATTATCAAAGTGATGAAAATCAATTTGTTAGATCAATTTAGAATCTTTGTTCATTTTCAGGTGAATGATCGAATTCATTAAAGTTTTCTGGTAAAGTGTTAGTGATTGATTTAGGCATTGGTTCATGAGTAAAACCCAACCCTGTTTTGTTATCTTTCCTATCACTAATTAACTTTGCTACAATTGCTTTTGAACTCTTCATCTTTCTCAATTCAACCTCAGTTGCTGCATGAGCAATCTTTTCTGCTTCAAAACTTTTGGTCATTTCTTCCAATTGTTTATTTGATATTTCCAGTTCCTTCAAGGTTTTGTTCCATGATTCTTTAAGTGACAATATCTTCTCATTTGCAATTTTGTGATCAATTTTAAGTTGATCATGTATGCTTAATTTATCACCAATTTTAAACGAATGAGTTCGATAATGTTCTACTTGCTTAATGCATTGATCGAAACACAACCTACCTTTCACATCATCAGGTAAAGGAACATAGTTAGGGGTAATTCGATACTAACCTTGGGTTGCTCAGCAGATGAAAAAGACTCTTCAGATGTAGCCATAAGAGCAATTTCTGATTCAGATTCTTCAACAGGATCTGACTTGGCACTCCAGTCATAATCTTCAGAATCTTCACTCATAGCTTTAAGCAGTTGATCATCCCCTTCTTCAGACCAATCTTCCTCAATTTCACACACTAATGCCAAACTAGAAGTGAGATCAGATGTAAACTGTTCCGCATAAGCACTCCAGTCATATCCGTCTTTCACACTAACCACCAGTGCTTTGTTCTGATCTTCTGGCTTCTTACCTTCATCTTTCAGTTCTGGCATAGGAAGACTTTGATACGGCTTTTACATGAACGGTTGATTCCTGTTTTGATAACTTGTAGACTGTTTTGAGTTCTGACCTTGACCATGATTCTGTCCACTTGAACTTGCTTGATCATTGTAGTTCTAATTCTTAGGAGCTTTGCATTCCCTTGAAAAATGACCATAACAGTTACAATTGAAACATCTAGCCTTTGATTTGTCAAAACCAACTGTCTTGTTTGCATTTGGCTTGTAACTTCAGTTCACATATGCATGTTTCTGAGTACGATATGCAACCATAACCATTTGCCAATTTAAGTCCATCTCTTCAACGTCATCAGGATCCATTTCGAATAGGTCTTGAAGAACAACATCCAACTGAGTCAAATGACTTCCTTGATACGCTTGAAAACTTGCCATGAATGCAGTGAAAGCATTCTTAGTTTCATCATCTTGTAACAAGATGTTCATCACATCTTTTACTTTAGCTTGAACAGTAGAACTCGAACTTTGATTCTCTTGAACTTGAACTCTCGGTGGAGATTGAGGTTGAGAGTAAATTGGTGAGCTTGGTTGATAAGACGAATCAGTATAAAAGCTAGCACCAACAAACAAATCACCCTCATCATCAGTATTTCACCACGAACTTGAACCCTCATCTTGAAGTAAATTGTGCTAGAAAAGCCTTCTCCACTGTGTTAGATGGATTCACCACGAACTTATACTGAGCATGTGAACCTGATCTGTCAGTATTTCTTGAACTTTCGTCAATTTCTACTTCTTCAATCTTTGCAATAAGTAGATCTAAGTCCATTGGAAACTTCTCTGTATGCTTCAGTAAAGTCACTGTTTATTTCCATGAAGATGGAAGAGCACACAATAATTTGTCATCTCAGTAGTTAGATGCACAAATCTATTCATCATCTGTTGCACAGATTCTCCAGCAATATGCTCAAACAGTTCCAGTTGTCTCTTTAATTTCTGCTTCTTGAGACTTCTCAACTATTCTCCACCTTCACAAATTGATTTTAAAGCTTTGAACAATGTGTAGCCAGTTTGATAAGCATCCAACCTCAACAACACTTGAAGTGGCAGTCCTTTACACATCAAAGAGTAAGCCTTGCTATCATTCTTGACCTTTCGTAAGTCTTCTGTTGATAGATTTTAAAACCCTAAATTTTGACGTAAGACTATGCCGTATATGGGCGGCTGTTCATGTAAATAGCACGTTGAATAAAAGTCCTAATGTATAGAGATAAACCCTAGGGTGATTGGGGACTGAAAATGAAGAACGTGGGCGAAAGCGGAACTCAAATCGGAGTTATAACGAAGCGGGAAATGCGAAAACACGTGAGGAATGCCCGAAAACGTCTTTCGAGAATATCTTGACTTAGAAAAAGAGTATAGAGCCCATAAAATATGAATTCCACGTGTTTCGACGAGAGGAATCTGAAAATGTAGGTTACGCGATCCGTGCATCAAAGGGTAGGCCCGTGCGCGTATCGCCTAGAACAAGTCGGGTGGAAAACAGCAGTCGGGCACTTGCCTGTTACGCGATACGCGCAGGAGGACCCATGGTCCTGCGCGTAGCGCCTGGAACAGCCCAGACAGCCTATAAAAAGGGGTGCAACCCCCCTTCACTTGTGCTCACACCTCTCTCTCTCTAGAACTTTTTAGAGAGAGAAACCAGTTAATTTTCTTGCGGAATCGCGCCTCGTGTGCGGTACCCTGCGTCATGACGTTCCTTCGAGTCTCGAGCGCGTGTAGATCGCTTGGCGTGCGTCGAGGTTTTGCCCGAGTGAAGAACGGTGATCGTCAAGGTGTTGCGCGATTGAAGACCGGTGATCGACGAGGTAATAGTCTTTCTTTCTCGATTAGTTTAGGACGGGAATCAGGTTGAGGACCCGATGGGAATGCGGGATGAAGATACCCGCATAGCACAAGGGACGTGCTAGGGGAAATAGTTGCGGGATTAAACACCCGCAACTAACGGGTAGATTACCCGGGGAGGGTGCGGGTTGAATATCCGTACCCTAGGGGTATGATATCCGTTGTGAACGGGTAACGTTTCTCTGTAGGATTCGTTTAGATTCCCGAGGTTCGGGATTTGGTAAGCGTAGGTGGCAACGACTCGTATCTACTCGTGTGCTTTGCTAGTTAAGCCCTAGGACTTACATAGTCTTAGGAATCGTTGTTTATAACGTTGTGATATCACGTTATAGGTGGATTATAGCTATTGAGGTTGAATGTCAGTATAGCTGTTTGGGTTGATTGTGAAGATATCCGTTTGGATTGATTGTTGGGACTAGATCAAGGAACGAAGCTAGTTGTGAGCTAGTTGTGATCTCGTTGAGGTGAGTTCATACACTTAAACTCTTTTGAAATGATGGTATGTTTTACAAAACTGGATGTGTTGCTTAAACCTGTTTTGGTTGCAAATAATTGTGAGTTTTTGTATAAACTCTTATGGATTGGTTGTGTTCTTAAACTGTTGTGTTTGAACGGTTGGCTAGCAATCTACGGTAAATATCGGGCAATACCACTCCAGATTATAGGGGTGACGCGGGTAAAACTTAGAAGGGTATATGCATATATTCTGCTCCAGCGCAGACGTGCCAGACGGAGTTGTTGAGGGGTTTTATTCGTATTGTCTGGGAATATTTAACGGATGATGTTAGCATGTTTGTGAAATGTTTGTAAGTGATGGAGTTCGTGGTAACTCTTTGATCAAGGTTTTTACAAGCATTTGGTTGAACGTTTTGAAATGTTTTGTAAAATGTTTTATTATGAACTCACCAGCGTAAGCTGACCCTTTCTTTTAAACTTTTTGGCACACATCCTAGGTGCCGAGTGATGCAGGAAAGCACTGTTGAGGCTAGAGCGGGTAGAAGGCTTGCAGGCTTAGAAGATAGACGCTCTGGACCTAGAATAGTTGCTAGCTATAGTTGTTGATGTTATGTATCAAACAATCATTTGTCATTTTGAGAACTATGTACTTGTAGTTTGAAGTTTAATGTATGAACACCTTTAAGTATTAAGCTGTGTGTATGTAAGTTTGTTGTTTCCGCTGCGTTGCTCCTGATATCCATTCGTCACACGTGATAACCCCCGGGCACCTGGGACCGCCTGCCGCGTTGGGGTTGTGACATAGATTATCTTTAGGATAAGGTTCAGTTGAATCTTTGGTGTAGGTACTTGCACTGTCAGGAGCAGTCTGAGTTGGAATGTGAGGACCTTTATCCATTGACTTCCGTAGATCATTGTCAATAGAGCATAAGTGGTGTTTCAATCTGATTGTCCAGTTCTTAAAATGTGCACGATTAACCAATCTAGGAACACGGTTATCAGAATCATCATTAGGTGCCATTTTACTTTAATAAAGAAAAATATTTTTGTGTTTTTGTTAATTTTGAAAAAGAACAGTTAAAATTTGAAAAATAAACACAAGTAAATGATCAACAAAATAAGATAATAGAGTTTGAAACAACTAAAATAAGTCACGCGGCTGAACAGTGAATCTTGACTTTCACACGGCTGAACAGTGAAATTTGACTTCACCCGGCTGAACAGTAAACTTTTGTCTTCACCCAGCTAAACAGTGAAATCTAGTCTTCACCCGGCTGAACAGTAAACGTTCTTCTTGACACGGCTGAACAGTCACACGGCAGAACAGTTACACAGCTGAACAGAAATAACTTGACACGGCTGAAACTTGACACGGCTGAACACTATCACCCGGCTCAATAGTAGTCAAAGCTTTCACCCGACTATTCTTGACACGGCTGAAAGTGATAATGACCCGGCTGAATAGTAACAAGTTGATCCGGCTGTGATGTTGATCACCTGGCTAAACAGTTCTTTACCCGTCTGAATAGCAACTTCACACGGCTAAACAGTAGCTTCACCCGGCACAACAGTACACAACTTTTACTTGCAAATCTTCACTCGTCTAGACAAAAATCCTTCGCACGGTTGCACAGGACCTAATTGTTCACAAATCTAAGTCCAAAAAAAATTGTCTAAGTCAAATTTTGTCACCCGGCTAGTTAATCTTTAACCAGTTCATCCTGTTCATCATTTTCTTCAATCGAAATTTTCTGGGTTTTAACAAAACTTGTCCAATTTCTCCAAAAATCACACACAAGCACCGATTTAAACCGATTATCAATCTCCAATCTCAATCAATCCAAAACATGATCAATTTTTGATGTTTTTGAGCAAAAATTTGATCGAACAGACAACTTCAAATTCTTCTTAATTCCTCAGATCTGATGATAATCTGATGGAATTTGCACAATTGTTGTGAATTAGAAATGATTCCGATGATAAATCACAACTAAAAATAGCAACAGATCATTCAGATCATGATTTGAGCAATATTGATGTGTTTTGTTTTGATGAATAGCGAAGAATATACACAATACCAACAGCTCTGATACCAATTGATAGGTTCAATTGGATCGATATTGCTGCAAATCAGAATGATCTAAGTACAAACACACAATTCAATCAACAACACAATCCATTACTAAATAATTCTCTTGTATTGATGATCAAAGCAAATTCGTTGTAGTACAATGTGCAGGAGAATACAATCACACACACAATTCTCTCTCTAGCGTGTAAGTTGTGATCTAGACTCTCTCTCTAACATTCTCTTACAACATGCTTTATGCATTAACACATTAGGGAAAATACAAAATTAACCCTAAACTATACAAACTTGTGTAAACAAAGTACAAATTAAATCTTCTAACAGGAATGAGCCCTAACAAGAGTCGTAACAAGTCCTGAGTTATCGTACGACATTCAAAGGACTTGGACAATTTGATTAGGTTTATTATGGAGTTTTAAGGTTTCGTACGGTGTTGTAAGGTGTTGTTTGGAGCTTTAAGGCATCCTACGTTATACTAACGTGCTTTTCTAGGTGCTAATATGTCATACAGAGTCTTAAGATATCCTAACTTGTAATACGATGTTCAACGGACTCGGACGAATTCAATAGGTTTATTATGGAGTTTTAAGGTTTTGTACAGTATTGTAAGGTGTTGTTTGGAGTTTTAAGGCGTCCTACGTTATACTAACGTGCTTTTCAAAGTTTTAATATGTCATACAGAGTCTTAAGATGTCTTAATTTGTATTACAATGTACAAAGAACTCGGACAAATTCATTAGTTTTATTATGGATTTTTAGTTTACGTACGGTATGGTAAGGTGTTGTTAGGAGTTGTGAGGTGTCGTACATTATACTAACATGCTTTTCAGGTGCTAATATGTTATACAGAGTCTTAAGATGTCCTAACTTGTAGTACGATGTTCAAAGGATTCTGACGAATTCATTATGTTTATTATGGAGTTTTAAGGTTTCATACAGTGTTGTAAGGTGTTGTTTGGATTTTTAAGGCGTCCTACGTTATACTAACGTGCATATCAAGGTGCTAATATGTCATACAGAGTCTTAAGATGTCCTAACTTGTATTACAATGATCAAAGGACTCGGACAAATTCATTAAGTTTATTATGGATTTTATTTTGACATACGGTATTGTAAAGTGTTGTTAGGAGTTGTGAAGAGTCGTACATTATAATAACATGCTTTTCAAGGTGCTAATGTGGCATACAGAGTCGTAAGATATTCTATGTTATCGTACGATGATTAAATGACTCGGAGGAATTCATTAGTTTTATTATGGGGTTTTAATGTGAAACACCCAGTTTTTTTTTTTATATTTATAAAAATCTCGCAATTCATATCAGAGTAGGTCCCAAGTATACATCCAAAATTTGTCACTCGTGTGACTATTTTCACTATAATATATAGTTTTACAAAATAGTTATTACAGCGAATATTACACAACTTTTATTTAAACAAAAGTAATTTCCACAGGTCGATCCGATGCCGGTCTTTAGTCCTCCTCCACTTTCTTCCCTGAAAGTATACATGAATAACACATTAGCCATAGCTAAGTAAGTACACACTACACGTTGCCACTTTAATTTCTGAGACCACCTGTCTCTAATTTATTTTTGAGACCACCGTCTCTATTTTTATTCACCGAGACCACCGTGTCTATTTATTCACCGAGACCACCGTCTCTATTTTTATTCACCGAGACCACCGTCTCTATTTATTCACCGAGACCACCGTCTCTATTTTTTATTCACCGAGACCACCGTCTCTATTTATTCACCGAGGCCACCGTCTCTATTTTTATTCACCGAGACCACCGTCTCTATTTATTCACCGAGACCACCGTCTCTATTTATTCACCGAGACCATCGTCTTTATTTATTCACCGAGACCACCGTCTCTATTTATTCACCGAGACCACCGTCTCTATTTTTATCATATATTTCAACAAGATATATACTACTCAAATTTTCAACAGTAATAATCACATATATATTTAAGACCCACCGGTCTATATATGTTCCAAATTAATATATATCAAACACATAATGATATTATTATTCATATTGGAACATAATAATAATCATGTATACTTTTAAGAGTTTGTATACTTACCTATTGAGTATAGAAGATAACCGGTTGTTACTGCAATTGATATTGTCTCCAAAATATATTATAGCTCTAATATTAACTATTCGAATCTATTCATATGATTTGAGTTGGTTGTTATTATGGTTTATTTTTCAAAAACATTCTTATGTCTAAAGGCCATATATATACATGAAGATACTTGCCGACTTTAAATACTATATACAAACCGTCATTGTGATATTTTATATAGTAGATAAGTATAAACATGTTCTCGATGTTTCTCAACTGTTTCTTTATTGTATTCTTGACATAAGTTTTCATCATCAATATACTAAACAAATATTTAATTATTTATATAAACTAATATTGTACTGGACTTTTTTTTTATCTTCAAACCAAGATATGGATATGATTTAATTCAAAATTACTTATTGCCCCTTATTCTTAATTTTAAAAGAATATCATTCCCAAACACTTATTTAATAAATACTCGTTTAGTAATTTTCAAAGCACATACTCTAATTACTTTATTAATATTTATATATTTTTAAACATGATGTTACAACTCTCTCCCTCTTATTTAGGTTTCGTCCTTGAAACCTTATTACATATCAAATAATTCAGGGTAATATTTTCTCATTTCATCTTCAGCTTCCCATGTGGTATCAGAACCACGCCGATGTTTCCACTGTACTTTCACCTGATTTATTATTTTATTTCGAAGTTGCTTAACTTTGCGATCAAGAATCGCTACCGGCTTTTCCACATAGTTAAGCTTTCCATCTACTTCAATGTCATTCAACGGCACGCATGCCGTTTCATCAGCCAAGCATTTTCGCAAATATGTCACGTGAAATGTGTTATGAATATCGTTTAATTCTTCTGGTAATTCCAAACGATATGCCACTTTTCCCACATGAGCAATTATTTTAAACGGACCAATAAATCGTGGACTCAACTTTCCACGTTTACGGAAACGAATCACGCCTTTCCATGGGGAAACTTTTAACATCACAAAATCCCCCACTTGGAATTCAATCGGACGTCTCTGCTTATCAGCGTACGACTTCTGTCGATCTTGTGCTGCTTTCAAGTGTTCCCTAATTTGATCGATCTTTTCATTTGTGATATTTATCACTTCTTTATTTTCAAGTTCTCTTTCTCCAATTTCGCCCCAGCACACAGGAGTGCGACATTTTCTACCATAGAGCATTTCAAATGGGGCCCTCTTGATGCTCGAATGGTAACTATTATTGTAAGAGAACTCCACAAGGGGCAAATACTTGTCCCAGCTGCCACCAAAATCAATAATACAAGCACGCAACATATCTTCTAGTGTTTGAATCGTTCTCTCGCTTTGCCCATCTGTCTGTGGGTGATATGCCGTACTAATTAATATTTTAGTACCCATTTCTTCTTGAAACCTTCTCTAAAATCTTGAGGTAAAACGAGTGTCTCTATCAGATACAATAGATACTGGCACCCCATGACTTGACACTATCTCACTAACATACACTTCCGCCATTCTCTCTGACGAATAACTTTCACGAATGGGTATAAAGTGAGCACTTTTCGTTAAACGATCGACAACTACCCATATTGCATCATAACCTTTGGCCGTTTTAGGCAGTTTTGTCACTAAATCCATTGTAATGTGCTCCCACTTCCATAATGGAATTTCTAGTGGTTGCATCTTCCCATATGGCTTTTGGTGTTCAGCTTTGACTTGTAAACAAGTCAAACACCTCTCCACATATTTAACAATGTCTCTTTTCATACCAGGCCACCAATATTCCTTCTTCAAATCATTGTACATCTTGGTCGCACCTGGATGGATTGAGTATTTTGACTTGTGTGCCTCATCCAAAATTATATTTTTAATCTTACAAGTCCAAGGAATCCAAATTCGTCCACAACGAACTTTAATTCCTTTATCATTTTCTTCAAGTTGGTGGACTTGACCGATGATTCTTTCGCGTTTCAAATTCTTCTCTTTCAGAGCCTCCATTTGTGCAGCTTTAATTTGATCAAACAAATCTGAACTCACAATCAGTTTATATGATCTTACTTTGATTGGAGCAATACACTCTTTTCGGCTTAGGGCATCAGCCACAACGTTGGCTTTACCCGGATGATAAAGTATTTCATAATCATAATCTTTGACTAACTCTAACCATTGTCGTTGTCTCATATTTAATTCCTTTTGATCGAAGAAATACTTTAAACTTTTATGATCGGTATAGATTGTGCACTTTGTACCATACAAATAATGTCTCCAAATCTTTAGTGCAAAAACTACTGCCGCCAATTCAAGATCATGAGTTGGATAACCCGCTTCCGTTGGCTTTAATTTCCGTGACGCATATACAATTACTTTTCCCCTTTGCATAAGAACACAACCCAGTCCAACATGCGAGGCATCAGAATAAACAACAAAATCTTCTGTTCCTTCAGGTAAAGCTAGAACAGGAGCTTTAGTTAACTTATCTTTCAAGAGTTGAAATGCTTCCTCTTGTTCTGTCTTCTATTCAAATTTGGAGTTCTTTCGAGTTAGCTTTGTCAACGGGGTAGCTATTTTCGAGAAATCCTGAATGAAACGCCGATAATAACCCGCTAATCCCAAAAAACTTCTAACTTCAGTTGGGGTCTTTGGAGGAGACCATTTCATAATAGTCTCTATTTTAGCGGAATCTACCAAAATACCCTCTGCATTTACCACATGGCCCAAGAACTGAACTTCTCGAAGCCAAAATGCACACTTCGAAAACTTTGCGTATAACTTCTCGTTTCTTAATGTAGTGAGCACTTCTCTAAGATGTTGAGCATGATCTTTTTCTGTTCGAGAATAGATAAGGATATCATCGATAAAAACGATAACAAAACGATCAAGCATAGGTTTACATACTCGATTCATGAGATCCATGAAAATTGCTGGGGCATTCGTCAAACCAAATGGCATCACAACGAATTCGTAATGCCCATAACGAGTACGAAAAGCCGTCTTAGGTACGTCTTCTTCTCTTACCTTTACTTGATGATATCCTGACCTTAAATCAATCTTAGAGAACCAGCTAGCACCTTGCAATTGATCAAAAAGATCATCAATTCTAGGTAAAGGATACCTATTCTTAATGGTCAATTTATTCAGCTCACGATAATCAATGCACATCCGCATGCTACCATCTTTATTCTTAACAAATAAAATCGGCGCACCCCAAGGTGAAACACTTGGCCTAATAAAACCTTTATCTAATAGATCTTGGAGTTGTGACATTAATTCCTTCATCTCACTTGGTGCCAGTCGGTATGGTGATTTAGCTACAGGATTAGCTCCGGGAACTAGATCAATTTTGAATTCAATTTCTCTTTCTGGTGGAACGCCCGATAACTCATCAGGGAAGACGTCAGAGAATTCGTTAACTACTGGGATTTGATCAAGTTCCTTTCCTTTTGTTTCCTTATCCGTCACATAGGCCAAAAACGCTTGATGACCATGATTTAAATAATTCCTGGCCTTCGCCATTGAGCACACGGTAATGCTGCTCTTTCTTTCTCCATAAATACACACTTGTTCTCCAATTGGTGACATAAATTGGACGATCTTTTGATTGCAAACTATCGATGCATGATGCTGGGATAGCCAGTCCATCCCAATAATTACGTCAAACTCCCGAAGCTCAATAGGAATTAAGTCGATGGAATATTCTTCTTCTTGAATAATTAGTTTACAGTTCTGACATACTTCTGATACAACAAAACTCTTATTACTAGCAACCTCGACTTCTAGGGCATTTACTAGATTACTTCTAACAAAGGACTTATGGCAAGCAAAATTTATGGATATGAAGGATCTACTTGCTCCAGAGTCAAACAAAACGTATGCAGGGATAGAATGGATTAGAAAAGTACCTGTGACGACATCAGGTACAACTTTTGCTTCTTCTGCAGTGATTTGAAAAGCCCTACCTCGCGGTTTTGGAACTTCAAATCTCTTGACATTTCCTGCCGTCTTGGATCCTTCAGCAACCTTGCCTTCCCTTGTTCTAAGCTCTGGGCAATCACCCCTCATATGACCCGGCTTGTAACAATTGAAGCATAAATTAACCGGACTAGTGCATCGTGATGCTGTATGCCCAATTTTTCCACATCTATAACAACTTAAATTTGCTGACGTTTTCAGCTTCTTTGACCTCACCCCTGAATGTCCTCTACCACATATGTAACAATTACGTTGTTCATTCTTTGACCTCATCCTTGTCAAGTTTGCTGACGTTTTCAGCTTCTTTGAAGGTGTGGCAACTACTGGGATTTCAGCCTTTCTTTTCTCACCGTTCTCAATCTGCCTTTTTATCTCCATTTCTCTTTCACGAGCCCAGTTAATAAGCTCTGACAACTTTTCACACTTTGAAGGGGACACAAATTCCCTTATTTCTGCCTTTAAAATCAAATGGTAGCGATTTTACCACATACGTTCTGTTGATACCAATGAAGGACAAAACTTAGCTTTATCGAAAAATTCTGCCGTGATTTCATCTACAGATTGATGCGTTTGACGCATATGGAGGAATTCTTCAGCAATTCTATCCACAGTCGCTTGTGGACTAAAATGTTCTAAATATATTACTTTTGAATTCACTCCATGTCATTTTTCGTGTGACTTCTTTACCTTTTTCCACTTTGATCATATCCCACCAGTCCTTTGCCCTCTCACGTAGTTGGCTCGTGGCAAAGATTACCTCATCACTTTTATCACAATGACTTCTATCAAAAATACTTTCCATCTCAGTAATCCATCTATGACTTATCAGGGGTCAATCTCGCCTTTGAATTCTAAAGGCTTACACGCCATAAAGTCTTTATAAGCACACCGGCTTTTCTCTTTTTCTTTATTCAATTCTTCCTGATTATTCACTTTATCAGGACTAAACTGCTCGTGGGGATTCTTAAACTTTGATAGCTCGTCATGAATTAAGTTTCTCACAGAACTTTGCACTTCTGTAAGAAGAAATGGGATGTTTTCTTGAAAAGCCTTTCCCACTTCTGTTGATATTTGATTCCTTATTCTTTCGGATAAAGGATTTTCGTCACGTTCTCGTCTTGGAGAGTACACCGTTCTCACCTCGTTACTATCAAACTTTTCATCACTAGAGTGACGACTTGGGTCTTCATGGTTTGTCATAATTCGTACTGAAATATTGGTACTAATTATTGTACGTTTTACCCTACGACATTCTCATGTTTATATTTGTATCATACGTACACTTATATGCATTCTTATTCCTATATATACACATATAGGTCAATGCATATTTTACACATTCCTCCTACTCCTTTTTATTGTCAAATACAAACATGATCCTTCCAAGAACACACTAGTACCATATATATAACATTACATTGGCCAGATGTAATCTTATACATATTATACTCATGTTTTCTTACAATTATCATATCATATTTTAAATAACAACTTTCAGTTTATCACAGTTTTCACAACCTTTCAACTTATAAATATAGACCCGTAATTCACAAATCATTTTCCACACAATTATACTAATTTACAATATACAATACGTATAACATATAATCAACAAGATTTAATTACGGGTCAGTGTACTTACTTGGATAGGCTTCAGACCGTCTTCGGATCGAAGTTCACCTTTGTTTATCCAGAGCACTCGTAGTTTGAGTCTAAGTATCCATATCGAATACTTAAATCCCTTAAACCAGTGCTCTGATACCAACTTGAAACACACAGTTTTTTTTTATATATTTATAAAAATCTCGCAATTCATATCAGAGTAGGTCCCAAGTATACATCCAAAATTTGTCACTCGTGTGACTATTTTCACTATAATATATAGTTTTACAAAATAGTTATTAAAACGAATATTACACAACTTTTATTTAAACAAAAGTAATTTCCACAGGTCGATCTGATGCCGGTCATTAGTCCCCCTCCACTTTCTTCCCTGAAAGTATACATGAATAACACATTAGCCATAGCTAAGTAAGTACACACTACACGTTGCCACTTTAATTTCTGAGACCACCTGTCTCTAATTTATTTTTGAGACCACCGTCTCTATTTTTATTCACCGAGACCACCGTCTCTATTTATTCACCGAGACCACCGTCTCTATTTTTATTCACCGAGACCACCGTCTCTATTTATTCACCAAGACCACCGTCTCTATTTTTTATTCACCGAGACCACCGTCTCTATTTATTCACCGAGACCACCGTCTCTATTTTTATTCATCGAGACCACCGTCTCTATTTATTCACCGAGACCACCATCTCTATTTATTCACCGAGACCATCGTCTCTATTTATTCACCGAGACCACCGTCTCTATTTATTCACCGAGACCACCGTCTCTATTTATTCACCGAGACCACCGTCTCTATTTTTATCATATATTTCAACAAGATATATACTACTCAAATTTTCAACAGTAATAATCACATATATATTTAAGACCCACCGGTCTATATATGTTCCAAATTAATATATATCAAACACATAATGCTATTATTATTCATATTGGAACATAACAATAATCATGTATACTTTTAAGAGTTTGTATACTTACCTATTGAGTATAGAAGATAACCGGTTGTTACTGCAATTGATATTGTCTCCAAAATATATTATAGCTCTAATATTAACTATTCGAATCTATTCATATGATTTGAGTTGGTTGTTATTATGGTTTATTTTTCAAAAACATTCTTATGTCTAAAGGCCATATATATACATGAAGATACTTGCCGACTTTAAATACTATATACAAACTGTCATTGTGATATTTTATATAGTAGATAAGTATAAACATGTTCTCGATGCTTCTCAACTGTTTCTTTATTGTATTCTTGACATAAGTTTTCATCATCAATATACTAAACAAATATTTAATTATTTATATAAACTAATATTGTACTGGACTTTTTTTTTATCTTCAAACCAAGATATGGATATGATTTAATTCAAAATTACTTATTGCCCCTTATTCTTAATTTTAAAAGAATATCATTCCCAAACACTTATTTAATAATTACTCGTTTAGTAATTTTCAAAGCACATACTCTAATTACTTTATTAATATTTATATATTTTAAACAGGATGTTACATAATGTTTCTTACAGTAATGTAAGGTGTTCTTAGAAGATTTAACGCATCCTACTTTATTCTAAATTGCTTTTCATGTTGCTATTGTCACATACAGAGTCGTAACAAGTCCTGAGTTATCGTACGATGTTCAAAGGACCCGGACGAATTCATCAGGTTTATTATGGATTTTATTTTTACGTACGGTTAAGGTGTTGTTAGGAGTTGTGTGGTGTCTTACATTATACTAACATGCTTTTCAAGGTGCTAATGTGGCAGACAGAGTCATAAGATATTCCAAGTTGTCGTACAATGTTTAAATGACTCGGAGGAATTCATTAGGTTCATTATGGAGTTTTAATGTTTTGTACGATGATGTAAGGTGTTCTTAGAAGTTGTAACGCGTCCTACATTATTCTAAATTGCTTTTCATGTTGCTAATGTCACGTACAGAGTCATAACAAGTCTTGTGTTATCGTACGATGTCAAAGGACTTGGACGATTTCGTTAGGTTTATTATGGAGTTTTAAGGTTTCGTACGGTGTTGTAAGGTGTTGTTTGGAGCTTTAAGGCGTCCTACGTTATACTAACGTGCTTTTATAGGTCCTAATATGTCGTACAGAGTCTTAAGATATCCTTACTTGTAATACGATTATCAAAGGACTCGGACGAATTCAATTGGTTAATTATGGAGTTTTAAGGTTTCGTAGAGTGTTGTAAGGTGTTGTTTGGAGTTTTAAGGTGTCATACGTTATACTAACGTGCTTTTCAAGGTTTTAATATGTCATACAGAGTCTTAAGATGTCTTAATTTGTATTTCAATGTACAAAGAACTCAGACAAATTCATTAGTTTTATTTTGGATTTTTAGTTTACGTACGGTATGGTAAGGTGTTGTTAGGAGTTGTGAGGTGTCGTACATTATACTAACATGTTTTTCAAGGTGCTAATGTGGCATACAGAGTCGTAAGATATTCGAAGTTGTCGTACGATGTTTAAATGACTCGGAGGAATTCATTAGGTTTATTATGGAGTTTTAATGTTTCGAATGGTGATGTAAGGTGTTCTTAGAAGTTGTAACGCGTCCTACATTATTCTAAATTGCTTTTCAGGATGCTAATGTCGCGTACAGAGGAGTAACAAGTCCTGAGTTATCGTCCGAAGTTCAAAGGACTTGGACGATTTCAATTGGTTGATTATGCAGTTTTAAAGTTTCGTACGGTGTTATAATGTGTTGTTTGGAGTTTTAAGGCGTCCAACGTTATACTAACGTGCTTTTCAAGGTGCTATTATGTCATACAGAGTCTTAAGTTGTCCTAACTTGTAGTACGATGTTCAAAGGACTCGGACGAATCATTAGGTTTATTATGGACTTTTATGGTTTCGTACAGTGTTGTAAGGTGTTGTTTGGAGTTTTAAGGCGTCCTACTTTATACTAACGTGATTTTCAAGGTGCTAATATTTCATTCAGAGTCTTAAGTTGTCTTAAATTGTATTACAATGTTCAAAGGACTCGGACAAATTCATTAGGTTTATTATGGATTTTAAGTTTACGTACTGTATGGTAATGTGTTATTAGGAGTTGTGAGGTGTCATACATTAGACTAACATGCTTTTCAAGGTGCTAAAGTGGCATACAGAGTCGTAAGATATTCTAAGTTATCGTACGATGTTCAAAGTACTTGGACGATTTCATTAGGTTTATTATGGAGTTTTAAGGTTTCGTACTGTGTTGTAAGGTGTTGTTTAGGGCTTTAAGGCTTCCTACGTTATACTAACGGGCTTATCAAGGTGCTAATATGTCATATAGAGTCTTAAGATGTCCTAACTTGTATTACAATGTTCAACGGACTAGGACAAATTCTTTAGGTTTAATACGGATTTCAAGTTTACGTACGGTATGGTAAGGTGTTGTTAGGAGTTGTGAGGCGTCGTAAATTATACTAACATGCTTTTCAAGGTGCTAAAGTGGCATACAGAGTCGTAACATATTCTAAGTTGTCTTACGATGTTTAAATGACTCGGAGGAGTACATTAGGTTTATTATGGAGTTTTAACGTTTCGTACAGTGATGTAAAGTGTTTTTAGAAGTTTTAACGCGTCCTACATTTATCTAAATTGCTTTTCATGTTGCTAATGTCGCGTATAGAGTAGTAACAAGTCCTGAGTTATCGTACGATGTGCAAAGGACTTGGATGATTTCATTAGGTTTATTATGGATTTTTAAAGTTTCATTTGGTGTTATAAGGTGTTGTTTGGAGTTTTAAGGCGTCCTACGTTATACTAACGTGCTTTTCATGGTGCTAGTATGTCATACAGAGTCTTAAGATGTCCTAACTTGTAGTACGATGTTCAAAGGACTCGGACGAATCATTAGGTTTATTATGGACTTTTATGGTTTCGTACAGTGTTGTAAGGTGTTTTTTGGAGTTTTAAGTCGTCATACGTTATACTAACGTGATTTTCAAGGTTCTAATATTTCATAAAGAGTCTTATGATGTCCTAACTTGTATTACAATGTTCAAAGGACTAGGACAAATTCGTTAGGTTTATTATGGACATTTAAGGTTTCGTACAGTGTTGTAAGGTGTTGTTTGGAGTTTTAAGGCGTCATAGGTTATACTAACGTGCTCTTCAAGGTGCTAATATGTCACACAGAGTCTTAAGATGTCCTAACTTTTAGTTCAATGTTCAAAGGACATGGACAAATTCATTAGGTTTATTATGGATTTTAAGTTTACATACGGTATGGTAAGGTGTTGTTAGGAGTTGTGAGGTTTCGTACATTATACTAACATGCTTTGTGTGAAAAATGACCTGGAGTTGGTGAATCTTCTCTGTTATACGTCGGTATAGACCTGAAGTTTCACCGAGCATGCTCAAATGATTATCTCCTCTGTTATACGAAAGTATAGACCTGGAGCTCTAATCAGTTGATTTTCCCAAATAATAAAGTTGTAATGTGTTCAAAAGAATCATTGTCGAAAAGCTCCACTCCCAAAATATGCAAAATTGCAGAAAGTCAAAAGAGGCTCATGAATTGATCAATATTCAAAATTTGATCCAAAGAAATTCAAGCAAAGTCAACCATATTGCTCTATAAACCCTGACGATAGGACAAGTTTCTTTACCAAGATGTTTGTGGGGACCGAGTTGCCTGACTTTCTTCAAATCGAACCTAAAACATGATAAGACCATCACAGATTGTCTGTTGAAAGGAACAAGGCATGGGTTTAAATGGACAAACATATTGGCAATCTTGCCAAGTCTATGTTTCTCCGGATGGTCTCTCAAAACGCATTATCTGATTCCTTCATGAAAATTCCGTTTATTATCTTTATTTTATGTTTGGGTTCTTGAGTCTTGTTGGTCGTGTGTACCTTATGGGATGTGTTCTCTTTGTCAAAAATATTTGTGATCTTGTCGGCTCGTCCTCTCATTTCCGAATTTTTATTTTTTAATTAAAAAAAATCCAAAAAGATTTTTAATTTCAAATTATTTTCAAGTCTTCCATATTATGCTATTAATATGCTGTCATTTTCACATGTATTTCACGGGAAATTGCACACACAAACGAACACGGGTTCGCTTGTCTTCATACACAAATAAACACGGGTTTATTTTGTTTAATGAAATGATCTAATGAGAAATCTCGAGATTTTGTCTGTGATTGTTGTGTTACAGATATTTGCTGCAAATGATGGCCGATTATCAGTTGAGCAAAGCACCTGACTAGAGAACCTGTTCCTCAAAGTTTTTCAGAAGATACCGAGCTAGGAAGCCTCCTACTACATCTTCTGAATCACTCAAGAAAAGATAATTTGAAAGCAGTTCCAGTTTTTATGAAAAGATTCACAGAAAATGGGGGTGCAACCAAAATGGGGGAGTATACAATATGGGGGAGCTTGTGAAATTAAGGATCTTCTGCAACATAATTTGGCAAACATCAGTCTTGGGAGAGTTTTGTTGGAGCTGAAATTAAGACTGAAGCTTACCAAATTGAAGATCCAACAGTATTAACTTATCGGTGCTGAACACGATGCAAGACGTTGATAATAATAGACTATGGGGTAGTATTGTTGGACCTGAATTGTAGTCTAATATCATCAACACAGTCAAAGTCAACAAAAGTCAACGTCAATGGTCAAAGTCAACGCAAAAGTCAGGACAACGCGTTCGGGACGAAGATTAGAGACAAGACGTTGAAGGCGACGGAGTTTTATTGTTAATAAATATATTTTGTGTCAACAAAATATATTTAATCAGTTTCGTCATTTTCAGTATTTTATGTAATATATATCTTGTCTTTATGACAAAATATATATTAGACTAAACATTAGGGTTTATTTGTATTATTTACATTTGTCATGTTTTAGTCTAAGTTTAGGGTCCTAATTGTCATTAGTCCAAAGTGTTATTAGGCTATAAATAGTAAATGGCAATTAGGGTTTTAGGAGGCTTGAATGAGCTAGTGATTGGGGACTTTTCATGTAAACATCATTTGGAATCCATTTTAAAGATCAAATCAGTGTTTTATTTGTGTTCTTCAAGTGTTCATCTCATGTTCATCAATATTTTGTCACTTTGATCTAAAATCTTCACAAATTACTGATTCATTATTGTTATTGAGAACAACAGATACTGCTACTAACACGATTGTATATCACGGATCAAAGTAAAACAACAATCAATCAACACTGAAATCATACTGAGTAATTCACTAGTATTGATGATGAGATAGTTGTAGTACAATGGTGTAGAGAGAAAAACGAGTACAATCACACACACACTTTTTTCTCACTCACTCTACATTCTCACCTACAACTTTCTATTTATACACCAATACATTTAGGGAAATAACACATTTACCCTAAACAAAAATTTTGTACAAATAAAGAACAATGTAAATCTTCACACGAGACAAGCCCTAACAGTACTCCCCCTAAGATTTATCTTTGGTCTTTTAATAAAAAAACGTCCTCTTCTTTTCTTCTAGTATCGAACACCGGTTTAATACTCTTGAGGTTCATCTTTTACTTCAAGCAAAGGCTTCGAAGCATGTTCTTCTTGATCTTCTATAGCTTCAGCAATACATTCTTTGAACTTTGCAGCTATCTTGGCCTGCTTCGGCTTTGACTCGTTTGTTAAGATATCGCATGCTGCCATTCTTCTCAGCGTTTTCAAGGACATACCTACAAGATCAATGTTAGCATAAAATTGAAAAGGCTTTTTGACACCTTTTGCACGAACTTCAAGTGTTCCTTTGGAAGTAATTCACATGAAATCTATATGATTTCGAACAATTCACAAATAGTCAATGTAAGTTAGATGAAACAGTTTCAGTTCGAATGTTCCAAAAATAGTAATCATGTCATTTTCCCAAACACTTTAAGTATGGGCTTTGTTTTCTATGATCCATCAAACACTTTAAATCTAGGATCAGTCACTTTGTCAAAGTATTCATCATAGAATTCATCTAAATACATATCGCGCATTACAAGCTTTTTCTTTCTCTTCTTCTTCTTATCAAGATATACATTATCTTCCTGTTGGCCTCTGACTTGTAGATACTATGGCATTCTGCTGATACCAGCATCAAGCGACATCACCAGCTTATTTCCTCTTTTAGATTTTGGTTGATTGATCAGTTGCAGTTTATGAAGTTCCTTCAAGTCTTGGACTGGCAGTTTGAAGATGCTAGTGTAGTAATGATATACGTCACAGATTCTGTTCACCCTCTTGATATAAAATGCATCGAAAGGTTCATCATACTTCCATGCAACTATCTTGACATCTTTGCCCTTGTCAGGAACTGTCATAGAATCTAGTAGGTCGGCTAGAGATTGTCCTTTGTTCAACAGAGATCAGACAATATCACCAACAGTTGAAGCCTTGTTCCATACTTCTCTATTCTCCAATGGAACGTTGTAAGCCTTGAATTCACTCGGAAACATATCAATTAAGTCTTTTCTTGTGAGCATCGAGGGGTAATGACATGAGTGGAATTTCTTTTGGCTCTAAAACCCTGAATCTTTACGTAATCTCTAAGTACTACGGGTTGTTGTAGTCAAGAAAGAACATCCGATTGTGCATTTTTTCCGAAGCTTGAAAGCTTTTCACCAGCTTTCTTAGTGACTCTGACTTAAATCTCTTCAAGCTTCTATAAGGATACTTCCTAAATTGGAGCCATGACCTCATGTCACCAGTTGTCATCTTTCTGGATTTCGATGATATAGTTCTTCGGGAGGAAGATCATCAATGTTTAGGCTCTCTTGCAATGGCGTCCATTCACCAGGCTTAACGATAATCTCCTTTTCATCTCCAACTACACATTCCTGAGCTGTGAGACACTTTTCATACTCCTCATTTATCTGATTGATGGTTAGTCCATTCAGATAAACTTGGTTGTATTTCATTCTCTTAAGATATTCAAACCTAGCTTCAAGATCTAGTGGGATGTCATCAGCAGTTGGAACAACGTGTTCAGTCGTTGAAGGACCAGCTTCAGTAGTGAATTCAACTGTTTTATCTACACTTCCTTCCACATTCTGAACCGGCTCATCCTGAGCTATTTCCTCGGTTCGTGCCTGTTTTTCGTTTTTTTACCAGCTTCAGTTATTTCTAGCACTGCATCTAACTTGTGTTTTCCCTCAGCCTTTTCAGATAGAACTTCAGCAGTAGCTTCATCGGGAGTAGGAACAGATACAACAGCAGTTTCAGTCACATCATTTGATCGTCGTGATCTTGTATAGTTAGCTGAAATGTTCCTAAGAGCCTTAGACACTCCAACTTCTTCTTCATTGAAGTCTTTGTCTGATTCAGTCTCCTTTTCTTCTAGTTCCTTTTCCAATATCTATTTCTCAGCCTTTAGAGTTTTGCATTCAGCTTCCAATTCCTCATAATCTTCCTTATTTTTTTTCATATTCAGCATCCAGTTCCTTGAAAATCTTGGTGTTCTTCTGATGAGTTTTCCAAAATTCTTTCAATCTTTTACTTTTCCTCTCGTTTGATGCTTTAAGCTTCTCATTCTCATCTAACAATTTTGCAATCATTCGCTTAAGATGAAACACCTCATTCTCTTCTTCATTGAAGTAAATATCAAATGTTTCAACTTCTAGAACAACCTTAGGTTAAGACTCCTTCGGTTGTTCAGACAGTTGAGTTGTAATAGGAGATGAAACATTGGGGATTTCAACTAACACAGGATCTGATATATCAACCTCAACATCCTTATCCATTTGTGCCTTGGATTCAACTTCGACTGACATAACAATATCTTGAGGAATCTGAATAACATCTATCTGTTCAACGGCTTCGATTGACTCTGGCACAATAACATCTTCAACAACAATTTCTTCATTAATATCCACATCAACGGATTCTGGAACATCCACATCTTCAACAATATTTTCTTCCACTACTATCATTACCATTATCATCATTGTCATCGCCCTCACTACTATCATTACCATTATCATCATTGTCATCAGAGTCAAGATCATCACTTCCTTCTTCATTAAAATCATCATCATCATCTCCACTATCATCTGATTTCCGAGCATAGCATCGGGTAGATCCTCCACTATATACAAAGGATTGAAAGGATCGTCCTGAGATATATGGTTGTATTCAACACTAATATCTTCTTCATTGTTCGCTATATCTCGCATATAGTCGAATAAGACTACATCTTCTAATCCTCCCATGCTCATCTTTCGATATGATGCAGCATTCATATCATCAATCTCACATAATTCTCCAGGTACACCATTCTCCTTAATCACAGGATGTGCTTCATTGATAATAAGCTGTAAGAACCTTAGATACATGAGAAATTTAAATCTTCTACCCTTCAGAAGATTGAAAATGAATCCTTTCATGATCCAGTTTGCCATATTAAATTTTTCCTGTTCATGGCATTGGCAACGATTAGAGAAGCAATATCGGATGGAAATGTGTCAAATCTAGCACTTCTTCTCGAAAGACAGTGTTGGATGACATAGCAAAGTAATTTCCATTGCTTGCTCAATTGTGCTCTCACAAACTGTTGTTGCGGAAATACAGGTGGATGACCCATATTAATGAAACACTGCTGACATTCTGCAGTTGTGAATTCATCCAATTCTCCAGCTTCATTTTTGTCCAGAAACAGTGCATCTCTAACAGATTCTTCAGATACTGCCACTTGCAACTGTTTTGTAATGTAACCTCGAAAAATAGAACGACCTTCATCATTGGTGATCACCTCAGTAGTCTTCCAGAATCTCTTTATTAACCTCATGTATACAATAGGCTTTGCACACATAGCATACACATACTTTGTTCTGTGAAGAAAATGAATCATCTGCTGGTAACAACTTTATTTCAGTTTTAGGCAACAAAATCAAAGTGTCGATTCATTTTAAACGATAATGTTCATCATCAATTGGTCGATTTGAGTTTAATGATGATTTAATGTGATGACGAAGATGTTTGATCATGGTGTAAATACCTCTAACAATCTCAAAATCTTGATACAGGACACAAGATTGAAAAGGGGTATCGATGGATTTAGAGCAAAAGGATGTGTGGTCGGGTGAAGTTTTGAAGAAATGGTGTTAAGTGTTTTGAAAAAGGGTATAAATAGGATGATGTTTAGTTGGCTGAATTAGGTTAAAAGAATGAGACGGGTCAAACTTTTTCAGTCGGGTCAACATAATCTAAATACCTTGATCTGGTCATTTACTGTTTGGACGGGTGTGACCCTGTTTGGTCGTGTGAAATACTGTTTGGACGGGTAACAACGGGTAGACGTGTCAAAATGATGAAATACACATTTTAACCCATAACACACTTAGTCGTGTCACATACTGTTGAGACGTGCCAACCATTGTTGACATTGTTAAGACAGGTCAAAGTGTTAGACGGGTGAAAATTTATCATATGAAAGCTTGGTCGTGTCAACAACTGTCGGGACGTGTCAACCACTGTTGAGATGTTTCAACATTTGTACAGTCATTCATATGAAACAATGAGACGTGTCAAGACTTGGTCGTGTGATGCACTGTTGAGACGGGTCCTAAACTTGGTCGTGCCAACATTTGTATCACAGCATAATTCATCACAAGTCTTAGACGGGTCAAACACTGTTGACACGTGTCAATGGTTGAGTCGTATCAACTATTGAGTTGTGTCAACATTTGAATCAATTAAGCACAGTTTAACATGGGACGACTACACCTTGACTTTTCTTAACCCGGCTGTACAGTAACTTGGACGCTTCAACACTTAGACAATTTTCATTTTCTTTGACTGTTGAATTTTTCTTCTTTATTTATTGCACCTGCACACTTATGACAATTAATGAGACAATGCATCCTTAATTAGGGTTGTGCAATTAATTTTCAATCATAAATTAGGGCAATAAATTTAATTTTCACCAACACACATCAACAATCAAATTTCTTTAATTTTCATCCATTTTCCATTCAAACCTTTTATTTTTCGGTTTTTACAAAAAGTTTGCATAACCAAATATTTCAATATCCCGAAGCATTTCAATGAAAATAAATCACAAGACCTTGGGTTATTTTATCATGAACAAAACTTTTGCATTCAATAATCACTTGATCCTTTCATTCAACACTTGTTTTTTGAAATATATATATTTTTTAATTTTTCTAAATATCCTTATTTCTCCCCACTAAACTTGAAATTTCGTGGAATTGTTAAGTTTTCAAAGGATGTCGTTGAGCAATTAAAGAATCCACATGCCTGCACACACAAGGCACACACATACAATTAAATACGAATGCAATGCAATAAATCTATAGACTGCAGTAAGATCATACCAAAAATTATCCGAACATGTTTTAGAGTTTTAGAATAGACATTTGACTTGTGTTTGGGTGAGTGATGATATGAAAACATACCAATTAGCTCGAGTTGGCACACTTACTTTTTCAGTAACATGATGAGATTAAGATTCCATTAAAATGACTTATGTGACCCACATGTATACATATATCAATCTATTTCCTTATCAGAAACAGACCAGAATGCACTTGTAACATAGACCTGGTTACTTACAACATAATCAGTGTTGAATGGGTTTTTCTATCTTATTGGGATTTGATCCACTTTGGGACTTCTTTTGAATTCCTTTTTAGAATTATCTTTTGCTTGCGTTCCTTTTAGGAATCTTCTGAAATTCCTTTTTGGAATTTGGTAATGGTCCATCTTTGGAACTCTTTTCTGTTCCACTTTGGGAATCTTTTGTTGCACATTGAAGCTTGAAAGAGACTTCAGGTCTGTGGGTACCACAACAAAGAAGCTCACATATGCGGTTTATCACACTGAATTATATTGCATCATTACCCAATTATGTTTAAAGACATCACTAGCAGTTCATCAAGAGATATATTTAAACATGTATGACAATGGAACTTAACGCAAATACTATTAAGCTTTATATTTGTCAACAATGAACCTACTTTTTCAGTTTGATTGCCTGAGCTTTCTCGCACATCAGTTAACACTTATCAGTCTTTATTATTGAAAATGATGTATCAGATAGTACTTAGTGTATCTATCATTTCTCACTTTTGCAAATTAGATTCTTGTGACATGATGTTTCTTTTCTATTTTTCTTTTTCTTTTTCATGCAAACACACAATGCATAAACAAAAAGACAAGGGAAACAATAAATGACAACGAGTTATTATATTGTTTTAATTTTATATTTTCTGATTTTATATTTTGTTTTCTTGAAAAGAGAATCAATTATGATTGATTAATCCTATGGATTGAATTAAATATTTAAGCCGTTCTGACAAAAAAGATTTTGTGAAAAGATCTGCCAGTTGTTTGTCGGTATGACCTTTAATCAAAATTATTAAGCCTTTTTCAGAGTTGTCTCTGAGAAAATGATATCGAATTTCGATATGTTTTGTTTTGGAGTGATGAACAGGATTAGAAGTAATGGACATAGCGGCAATATAGTCTATGTAAATAGGAGTTTTAAGAAAGTTAAACCCGTAGTTAAGCAATTGATTTTCTAACCACAAAACTTGAGAACATCCCGCAGATGCAGCAATGTACTCTGCTTCAGCAGTGGATACGGAAACATTGGTCTGCTTTTTGCATTGCCAAGAGACTAGATGAGGACCCAGAAACTGGCATCCACCTGTGGTTGATTTCTTGTCAAAAGCACAACCACCATAATCACTATCAGAATAACTATCTAATTCAAAGTTTCCTTCATAAGGATACCATAAACCGAGATTAGGTTTCCCTTTGAGATATCTGAATATACGTTTGACAGCGATCAAGTGCGACTCTTTAGGATCTGATTGATATCTGGCACATACACATACAACATACATGATGTCTGATCTTGATGCAGTAAGATACATCAGCGAACAGATCATTGATCTGTAAGTGTTTGATCAACAGATTTGCCTTTTGGATTAGGTTGGATCTTATAGTTAACATCAGAAGGAGTTCTAATAATCTGACAATTTTGCAGCTTGAATTTCTTCAAGAGTTTGTCAACAAACCTTGATTGGTTGATGAAAATTCCATCTGTTGACTGTTTCACTTGCAATCCAAGGAAGAAATTGATTTCTCCCATCGAACTCATCTGAAATCTGGACTTCATGATTTCCTCGAACTCATTGCACATGGATGAACTTGTTGATTCAAAGATGATATCGTCCACATAAACTTGAACACACAGTAGATCTTCATTTTCCCGCTTCATGAATAAAGTTGGATCAATCTGACCTCTTGTAAAACCAAGTTCCCGCTTCATTTTCCCGCTTCATGAATAAATTCTTGGAGCTTGATGTAGACCGTATAAAGCTTTGCTCAATTCGTATAAATGATGCGGATACTCAGGGTCTTCAAATCCAGGAGGGTGCCTGACGTACACATCATCGGGAATTAGTGCATACAAAAATGCACCTTTAACATATATTTGATACACTTTAAACTTCATGAATGAGGCATATGCAAGAAAAACGTGAATTGCTTCAAGTCGAGCGACCGGAGCAAACACTTCTTCATAATCAATACCTTCTTCCTGAGTGTATCCCTGTGCAACTAGTCTCGCTTTGTTTCTGACAGCAATACCACGTTCATCAGGCTTGTTCTTATACAACCATCTTGTTCTAATAGCATTTTCTCCTTCAGGTAAGTCCACTAATTTCCATACTTCTTGCTTTCTGAACTGAAGTAACTCCTCTTGCATTGCTTCTATCCAGCTGTTATCTTGCAAAGCTTCTGAAATGTTCTTCGGTACCACTTGAGAAAGAAAACATGAGTAAAGGCAGATATTGGCTTGTTCGGTCTGACTTCTCATCATTCTTTAGTTCAACGGACCTACAATCTAAGAGATAGGATGATTCTTGTGAACACCGGAAGTTGGAAATTCTTCACCCTATATTTGCGTCTCCATATTAGATTCATTCAGATTCGGTAGATCTTACAGGATTGTAGAAGTGTGTGGAGTAAAATTAGGAACTTGTTCTGGTGAATTGATGAAGTAATCGAGAGATTATGGAGTAACTTCACCATTCGGATCTGATGATGGCTTATTATGAACAGATCCACCATCATTAGGAGAATTTTGATTATTTGAAAGATCTACTTCATTGTTTGATTCCTGAGTGTAACATCCCGTATTTTAGGTACTAATTTAACTTTTTATTAGTTTATGTGAGAAATATTTATTTAGTTACACGTAACGAACCCTGTCGATTTGTAAATAACACTTTGGGAACCACGACTCGACCATGCTAAAAGTAATAGAGTAATATGACTTATTTTTTTACAAATACGACACAAGTCTCTCTCAAGATAAATTGTTGAAGTAACCATGCAAAACATATACAAATGTGGATATATATGTGTGTATATTTATATACACGTATGAAACACACATGCAAGCAAAACATGAAATCTACATATAATCAAACACCTAAAATAAAAACCCGAACTATCACGAGTAAAGTCAAACTAAAATTAACCGCTTACTTACCAACTAAACAAACCGAAAACCTTAAACATCTAACACCACCACCACCAACAATCATGACTTTTGTACCACCTTGCTTCTTCTCCTCCTTCGCTACCCTTGTAGAGGTCGCCTATAACCACCGCCCCATCATCCATCAATTCCAAGTCCTAGACGTCCCCTTAGATGCCTTGAATTATGGCTAATACACAAAGGTTAACATAACCCTTAAAACCAGTGGTTAACCACCCAAAATCCCCTATAAATAGAGGCATGGACAAGCCTTAAACACACACACACCCATGTCGTCCCCCCATTGTGTTGCTGCTATTCGGACGAAGGAGAAGGCACTAAGACGAGTTCACGAGTCGAGCATCACACCCTCCATCATCCTTCATTCTCGCACCAACGTTCAGTAAAACATTAACTTCATTTTCTTAACTAAATCATATGTTTTTACTAACCATCAAGACACTAAGTTGATAAAATAAAAGTCCAAAACAAAAATGACATTAAAACTATGCTCAAAGAAATGGTAACTCGAAAGAAGGAAGTTGCCCTATTCGAAAGGGTAGCTAATCGGGCTAGAGGTATAAGGTCGGAGTTTAAGCAACTCGCAGAGAGTGTGCAGAAACAAATTGACTTGCAGGCAGATGTTTGTGAGTTGACTGAGATGATCGGAGCTGCAAAGGCTGGAGCTGAACCAGAAGACCCGACAGGTGAAGTACCTCCCTAGGGGGAGTATTGATGACCACATGTAGGGTGGTACTTCACCGTGTCGTTACGTTTATTGTTTTTCTATTTTCTTTCGCGTAATAGATTAGTCGTAATTTGATTTAGTTGTAATAGTTATTTTATGATGTTTAGTTTAGTCTTTGTGGTTTGTGCTTATGCGACATTGCATGCGATACTGAGTATCGCATGCAGCTTGTCTTAGTCTAGCGAGCAAGTAGTTTCGCAATTGCGAAACTACTTGCGATACTAGTTGCTGTATAAATAGTTATTTAGGGTTATTTTGTACAGAACTCTTGGGAACTTATTGAATACATTTGATCTTTTGGACTTGAGTTCGATTCTGATTAGTATTTGCAAGGATTTGTTTTGCTATATCATTGTTGCATCCAATCTATACTACTTCATCTAATCTTCATCTTCTTAATCTACTTCTTATTGGGTTTTTATGGGTTGTTTACCTTTTGATCAAATTCATAACCATTTTGTTGCTAGATCTAGTGGTAACAAAGGGTTTTGATCAGATCTAAATCATAATAGCACGAATTAACGATTATCTGGACCAACACAATTGCTTCGTCCCAAAATGTGATAGGAAGTTTAGCATCTGCCAGCATGGATCTTGCTGCTTCAATTAGTGTCCGATTTTTCCGTTCTGCAACTCCATTTTGCTAAGGAGTTCTTGGAGCACTAAACTGTCGCGCAATCCCCTTTTCTACACAAAACAAATCCACATTAATATTTTTAAACTTGGTTCCATTATCACTTCTCAAGATTTTTACTTTCGATTCCAATTGGTTTTCAACTTTAATATTAATTTCTGTTAACAACTCTGCAGTTTCAGATTTTGCATGCAGGAAATAAACCCAAGTAAATCTTGTAAAATCATCAGTGATGACTAAACAATAGGATTTATTTCCAATACTCTGGACATTTATTGGTCCAAATACATCTATATGAAGCATCTGTAGAGGTTTGGAAATTGAGTTTTCGAGCTTGGACTTAAAAGAAATTCGATGTTGTTTTCCTTTCAAACATGCTTAGCAGTGATCAGTTGTAGAGAATTTCTTCGAAGATAGTCCTACAGCATGATTTCTTGACACCGGTTTGTTCATGTTTCTGAAATTTGAATGGCCCAGCCGTCTATGCCAAAGCGTGCTCTCATTATTTGATGCATGTGCAATGAGACAAGTTGTTTTTGTTTCAGCATCAATCTGAGACATATGAAGCTTGTATACATCTCGATCTCATGGAGCTATAACTAAGACCCACTCGTTAGCAAACTTGAAACGTAGTTTGAGTATATAACAGAAAGAATCATCAAATAGAGTTGAATATGATTTATCACAAATTTGGGAAACGCTTAGCAAATTTAAGTTCAACTGCGCAAAATAATTGACTTTATCAAAGTTAATTATCCCATTGGATACCGTTCCTTCTCTAGTGATTTTCCCTCCTACATCTCCTCAAAATGCAACATGAGTACCATTTTTAAGCTTAAAATCTTGAAGCAATGCATGATTGCCTGTCATATGCTGGTTGCATCCACTGTCAACAAACCATGAGCTAACAGGTCTTCTTGGGCGAACCTGCATTTCACAATCACTTAGTTAGTTCGGTCAAATCTATCTACAACAGTAACTAATTGATATAACAGTAACTAATTGATATTGCAGGTTATTCAAATTTGGTTCATTTAAATGATTAGCTAGAAATTAAATCTATCACCGGTTTGGTTTGACTGCTTTCTTCTTAAAGCATGATACCTCTCCTCTAATTTAGGATCAATGTTGTTTTCATTTCATTGAGGACCAACGTTTACAGCTCTCGGTGTAAATCTGTTTGTCAAAACCTGCCTTGCTGGCATTTCATTGATTTTAGAATTGGTTCTTCTAAAAGGTCTCGAATCAAGAGAATGACTCTTTGTTGAATTTTGAAAACCAAAAGATTGATTTCGTTGAATGTTTGGAAACCTAGTCATATCCCTTGATAAGGTTTTCCGGAAGAAACAATCAGACGTGTCATGATTACGTTTCTGACAAATTTCACAAAACTTGTTATAAAAACATTCCTTTGATGAATGATTTCTTTTGTTGCAATAATCGCAATACCTGTTAAAGAAACATTCAGCAGTTGCATGATTATAACGATCACAAATCTCACAGTATCTTTTGCTGATTTTGAACAACTGATTGTTAACTTTTGGTGTTTTAAAGTTAACTTAGTTCTTCTTGGGAGATTGTGTTTGTGAATTTGGTTTGTTATTACCAGTTTGAGGTTTTGGTTTTGAAACAGGTTTCGATTCGGAAGCATCTTTCTTAGTTCCCGTTTTAAATTCAAATCGTTTAACAGCGGAAGTCTTAGGACCTGAACCTGTTTTTAGATCAGACAGAGATTTAATCAAACATTGAGATGAATTCATATCAAACATTCCAGCTGACACAAACTTCACTGGTTTTATTAGTTTTGACACAAACATTCTTTGATTCAGATTTTGTTGCTTGAGCTTTGATGTTTTTGTCGTTTGAAAATACAACATTTTTACCCTTTTCTTGCTTTGTTTTAAATTAATTGGTTGACTTCTTTAATTTGTGTGATTTTGAATTAGAAGCACCATCTTTCCTCACATTTGAACGTTGATGAATCTTGGCAGCAGCAGGTTCTTTCTATTCTTGCTTCCATTTCAGATATTCAGGATCATTCTATCCTGAGAATTCTTCATCATTCTTCACAGTCTTTGCTGTTTCTGAAATCAATGCTGGATATTCAAAAACTTACACAAGTACAGGACTTTCAAATTCAGATTTACTTCTTTGAATTTCTCTGAATTTTTCTTCATTTTCAGGTGAGTAATCAAATTCATTAAAGTTCTAAGGTAGAGTGTTTGTAATTGATGTAGGCATTGGTTCATGAGTAAAACCCAATCCTGCATTATTATGTTTTCTTTCACTTACCAGTTTTGCCAAGATGGATTTTGTACTTTTTGTTGGACCTGAAGTTTAGTCTAATATTATCAACACTGTCTGTTAGGGTTATTTCCAGTTAAGATTTACTTTGTACTTATTTTATACTTTGTGTATAGTTTAGGGTCTATTTTGTATTTTCCCAAAAAATGTATTTTGTTGCTTAAAAGCATGTAGTGAGAGAGTGTGAGGAGAGAGGCTAGATCACTATTCACGTTAGAGAGAGAACTAAGTGTGTGTGATTTATTTTCTCCTGCATTTGTACTACAAAACTTGCTTTGATCATCAATATACAAAGAGAATTATTAGTAATGAACTGTGTTAATGATTGAACTGTGTTTGTGTATGAATCATTCTGATCATTGAGCGATATCATCGATCCAATTGAACCTTTCAATTGGTATCAGAGCTGTTGGTATTGTGTTCTTCGCTATTCATCAAGCAAAACACTACAATATTGCTCAAAAAATCATGATCTGAATAAATTGTTGCTGTTTTTAGTTGTGATTTATCATCGCAATCACTCCTAATTCACAACGATTGTGCAAATTCCATCAGATTATCATCAGATCTGAGGAATTAAGAAGATTGAAAAAGTTATTGTTCGATCGAATTTTGCTCAAATTCATCAAAATTTGATCATGTTTTGGATTGATTGAGATTAGGGATTGATAATCGGACCATTTCACTGATTGTGTGTGATTTTTGAAGAAATCGGACAAGTTTTTGATAAACCCAGAAAAATTCTCATGACGAAGATGATGAACAGTATGAACTGGTTGAAGATTAACTAGCCGGGTGATAATATTGACTTTAGACAATTTCCTTTGGACTTAGATTTGTGAACAAATTAGGTCCTGTGCAGCCGTGTAAAGGATTTTGTGCTAGACGGGTAAAGAATTTGACAAGAAAAGGTGTTACTGTTCAGCCGGATCAAGTACTGTTGTGCCGGGTAATACACTGTTACGCCGGGTGATTAACAATTTCAGCCGGGTGATCGAAAACTGTAGCCGGGTAAACAACTTTGCTGCCGTGTGATCGTCAACTGTTCAGCCGGGTAAAGCCTTTCTGCCGTGTCAAGATTCCAAGCCGGGTCAAGTTTTATTTGCCGTGTGAAGTTAACTGTGCAGCCAGGTAACTGTTCTGCCGGGTCAAGAAGTCAAGTGTTACAACTATTCAGCCGGGTCAACTGTTTTGACGAGTGAAGATTTTCTCTTTGCCGGGTGAAGAACAAAAGCTACTGTTCAGCCGGGTGAAGAAGAATTTTCACTGTTCAGCCGTGTGATTAATTTTTAGTTGTTTTAATTCTTGTTTTCTTGTCTTGTCATTTATTACTTGTCTTTATATTAGTAGTTTAACTATTTCTTTTCAAAAATTAACAAAAACCAAAAATATTTTCTTTAAAAATCTTTTAAAATGGTACCTAATGATGATTCTGATAACCGTGTTCCTAGACTTGTCAATCGTGCAGATTTCAAGAATTGGACTATTAGACTGAAGCATCATCTTTGCTCAATAGACAATGATCTTTGGAAGTCAATTGATAAGAGTCCTCACATACCTACACAGACTGCTCCGGATAGTGCAAGTACCTACACCAAAGACTCTACTGAACCTTATCCAGAAGATAATTTATCAGCTGAAGATTTAAGGAAAGTGAAGAATGATAGCAAAGCCTATTCTTTGATGTGTAAAGGGTTGCCACTACAAGTTCTGTCGAGGTTGGATACTTATCAGACAGGTTATACAATGTTCAAAGCCTTGAAGTCAATATGTGAAGGAGGTGAACAACTCAGAAGTCTCAAGAAACAAAGGCTGAAGAGACAATTGGAGTTATTTGAACATATTGCTGGAGAATCTGTGCACCAGATGATGAATAGGTTTGTTCATCTCACTACTGAAATGACCAATGTTGGTGCAAAAACAGATCTTCAAGATCTGAATGACAGATTATTATGTGCTCTTCCATCATCGTGGAAAAAAACAGTGACACTGTTGAAGCATACTGAAAAGTTTCCGATGGATTTGGATCTGCTCATTGCAAAGATTGAGGAAGTTGAGATTGATGAAAGTTCTAGAAACACTAATAAAACTGGTTCAAATGCTCAGTACAAGTACATTGTGAATCCTGCTAGTACTGTGGAGAATGCCTTTCTTGCACAGGATGCAACTAAGTTTGAAGATGAGGGTGATTTATTTGTTGGAGCAAGTTTTTATACTGATTCATCATATATTCAAAATTCACCAACTTATTCTCAACCTCAATCTCCACCAAGAGCTCAAGTTCAAAATCATCAAGCAGAAAATCAAAGTTCGAATATTCAAGCAAAAGTAAAAGATGTGATGAACATCTTGTTACAAGATGACGAGACAAAAACTGCCTTTACTGCTTTCATGGCAAGCTTTCAAGCTTATCAAGGAAGTCATTTGTCTCAGATGGATGTTGTTCTTCAAGATCTTTTTGAAATGGATCCTGATGACGTTGAGGAAATGGATTTGAACTGGCAAATGGTGATGGTTGCATACCGAACACAAAAGCATGCATATGTTAACCGAAGTTTCAAGCCACGTGCAAACAAGACGGTTGGATTTGACAAATCAAAGGCCAGATGTTTCAACTGTAACTGCTATGGTCATTTTTCAAGGGAATGCAAAGATCCTAAGAATCAGAACTACAATAATCAAGCGAGTTCAAGTGGACAGAATCAAGGTCAAGGTCAAAGCTCGCAACAGTCTTCAAGTTATCAACAAAGAAATCAACGTTTCTTTCAGAAACCATATCAAAGTCTTCCCATGCCAGAACTGAAGGATGAAGGCAAGAAACCAGAAGATCAAAATAAAGCATTGGTGGTCAGTGTGAAAGACGGTTATGATTGGAGTGCATATGCAGAACAAATTACGTCTGATCTTACATCCAGTCTGACATTAGTTTGTGAAATTGAGGAAGATTGGTCAGAAGAAGGGGATGGTAAACTGATTGATACTGTGAGTGAAGATTCTGAGGAATATGACTGGAGTGCAAAGTCAGATCCTGTTGAAGAATCTGAATCAGAAATTGCGCTGATGGCTACATCCAGTGAGTCTTCATCATCTACCGAACAACCAAAGGTTAGTACTGATTTACCCCCTAACTATGTTCCTTTGCCTATTGATGTGAAAGAAAGGCTATGTTCTGAACAATGCATTCAACAAGTAGAACATTATCGAACTCATTCATTTAAAATTGGTGATAAATTAAGCAAACATGAGAAAATTCATGAACAACTTAAAATTGATCACAAAATTGCTGATGAGAAGATTTTGTCACTTAAAGAATCATGGAACAAAACCTTGAAGGAATTGGAACTGGTAACAAAACAACTTGAAGAAATGACAAAGAATTTTGAACAAGAAAAAGTTGCTCATGCTGTCACGCAAGTTGAATTAACAAAAGTTAAAAGTTGTAAGAACATGGTGAAACAACTTGTAAGTGAAAGAGGTAACAAAACCAAACTAGGATTGGGTTTCACTCATGAACCAATGCCAAATTCAATCACACAAACTTTACCTGAAAACTTCAATGAATTTGATCATTCACCTGAAAATGAACGAAAATTCAAAGAAATTCAAAGAAGTAAATCTGAATCCGAAGGATCTGAAGTGTTGATTGAAAGTTTGAAAGAAGAAGATGGTGTGACCACTGAAGCTGATGATGAAGCTAGCAACAAATCAGAACCTGTTCTGATTCAACTTGTTGAGTTTCCGGAACTGAATCCGAAGTCAGAAGAAACAGTGAAGGAAGAAGCTGAATTCTCGGGATACAATGATCCTGAGTACATCAAGTGGAAGAATTAGCAGAAAGCGAAAGTTGCTGATCAACTGATCAAGAAGCAAGAGGTGAAGCAGACTGAAGTTTCAAAAGGAAAGATGCCGAAATCGAAATTAACAGTCAATTAATCTGAAACGAAACAGTCAAAAGGTAAAAGTGTCATAAAATCGAATGACAACGCCAAAGCTCAAATTGTTAAAACTGACAAGGTCAAACCTGTCAAAAAGAAACTGTCAAAAGGAAAAACAATTAAGTTTGTGTCTGCAGGAACTTTTGATTTAAACGGATCTTATGGTAAACCAATCAATTCTCCAATCAAATCTAACTCTGGTCTGAAAACAGGTTCAGGTCCTAAGTCTTCCGCTGTCAATGATAAAAGAATTGAATCAAACAAGGTAACCAAACAAGATGGTTTAAAATCGAACCAAGTTTCCAAGAAAGCTAAATCACAATCAAAATCTCCACAAAAGAATCAAGTTAATCTAAAACCGAACAAAACTGATAATGAATCACGAGTTGGTTCAACATCAAAAGTTAACAATCGGCTCTTTAGGATTAGCAAGAAACACTGTGAGATTTGTGATCGTTATAATCATGCAACTGCTGAATGTTTCTTTAACAGGTACTGCAGTTACTGTGACAAAAGAAATCATTCTTCAGAAGAATGTTTTTATAACAAATTTTGTGATATTTGTGAAAGGAGAAATCATGACACAAAGGATTGTTTCTTTCGAACAAACTCATCACGAGAAATGACCCCGTTTCCAAATTTTCAAAGAAATCAATCATTTGGTTTTCAAAATGTTAATCAAAGTCATGTTCCTGTCTTGAGAAATTTCAATCGGAACAATTCAATTTCTAATAACTTTTCATCAAGAAATGTGCAGGTTAACAGTTTTAAACCGAGAGCTTTGATGGTAAGAAATCAGAATTTGAAAATAACCTTGATCCTAAGTTAGAGGAAAGGTTTAGTGCTTTGAGAAGAAAGCAATCAATTCACTCCAATGGGCGAAACAGTTTTCAGCAAAATCTCTCAAATGAAACAAATTTTCAAAATCTTCATTATCAACAAGTTACTGTTACTGATAGATTCGGAAAACCCAAGACCATGTGGGCCTGGGTTGACCAAACTAACTAAGTGATTGTTGAAATGCAGGTACGCCCAAGAAGACCTATTAACTCATGGTTCGTTGATAGTGGGTGTAGCCGGCATATGACAGGCAACCATGCCTTGCTTCAAGACTTTAAGCTGAAGAATGGTACACATGTTGCATTTGGAGGAGATGCTGGTGGTAAAATAACTGGAGAAGGAACCGTGTCAAATGGGGTCATTAGCTTTGATAAAGTCAACTACTGTGCACAGTTGAACTTTAATTTGCTAAGTGTATCTTAAATTTGTGACAAATCATATTCAACTTTATTTGATGATTCTTTCTGTTATATACTCAAACCAGGTTTCAAGATTGACAATGAATGGGTAGTGGTTAAAGCTCCAAGAGATCGTGATGTATACAAGCTTGATATGTCGCAGATTGATGCTGAAACCGAAACTACTTGTCTCATTGCGCATGCTTCAAATGATGAGAGTCAGCTTTGGCATAGACGGCTGGGCCATTCAAACTTCAGAAACATGAATCGACTGGTGACTGGAAATCACGTTGTAGGAATACCATCAAAGAAGTTCTCTACAACTGATCTCTGTCCAGCTTGTTTGAAAGGAAAACAGCACCGAATGTCTTTTAAGTCCAAGCCAGAAAACTCCATTTCAAAACCTTTGCAGATGCTACATATGGATCTTTTCGGACCAACAAATGTTCAAAGCATCGGAAAGAAGTCTTATTGTTTTGTCATCATTGATGATTTTACTAGATTTTCTTGGGTTTATTTTCTGCATGTTAAATCTGAAACTGCTGAGTTGTTAAAAGAATTTATTGTCAAAGTTGAAAATCAGTTGGATTGTAAAGTAAAAATCTTAAGAAGTGATAATGGAACAGAATTTAAGAATGCTAATGTTGATTTGTTTTGTGCAGAAAAAGGAATTGCTAGACAATTTAGTGCTCCAAGAACGCCTCAACAAAACGGGGTTGCGGAACGGAAAAACCGGACACTGATTGAAGCAGCAAGATCTATGCTCGTAGATGCCAAAATCCCTATCACATTCTGGGACGAAGCTATTGCTACTGCGTGTTTTGTACAAAACAGAACATTATTGGTTCAGGATAAAAATAAAACTTCTTATGAGCTGTTATTTGGAAGAAAACCGAATATTTCATACTTGAAAGCATTTGGTTGTCCTGTATCGATTCTAAATTTAAATGATCATCTCGGGAAATTTGAGTCAAAATCTGACGATGGATTTTTCCTTGGTTATTCGTCTGTTTCTAAAGCTTATTGGGTTTTTAATAGCAAAACAAATACTGTTATTGAAACTATTAACGTAAAGTTTTTAGAAAATTCGTTTCCGTCAGTGGCGCATGGTCCCGAATGGTTGTTTGATTTAGATTCGTTATCAAAATCTTTCAATTCTAACTTGTTTGATTTTTCAGGAAAAGCAAGAAAAGAATCAGGCGACTTGGGATGTTTTAGTGACGATTCTGATAATAACGATGATAGTAATCTCAACACTAAGTATCCATTCATGTCATTTCATAATCCTGATCATGTCAAATCCAGTCAAGCTCCGGGTCCTTCTAGTTCTCAAGAAGATCAAGAATCGAATATTCTTGATGATGATGTTAATCCGCAAAGTTCTCCTAATGATGGTGGATCTGTTCAAAATCAACCATCATCAGATCCGAATGTTGAAGTTATTCCAGAATCATTTGACTATTTCATCAATTCACCGGATCAAGTTCCTAATCTAAATCAGTCTAATCTGGAGAGTCAAGTGCAAGGTGATGACATACCAATTCATCGAATTCACAAGAAACATCCTGTCTCTCAGATTATTGGTCCGTTGAATCAGAGAACTACAAGAAGTCAGACTGAACAAGCAAATGTTTGTCTTTATTCATGTTTTCTTTCTCAAGTGGTACCAAAGAACATTTCAGAAGTGCTGCAAGATAACAGTTGGATTGAAGCCATGCAAGAGGAGTTACTTCAATTTCGCAAACAGGAAGTTTGGAAATTAGTGGACTTAGCTGAAGGAGAAAATGCGATTGGTACAAGATGGTTGTACAAGAACAAGCCAGATGAACGTGGCATTGTTGTGAGAAACAAAGCGAGACTTATTGCACAAGGTTACACTCAAGAAGAAGGTATTGACTATGAAGAAGTGTTTGCTCCGGTCGCTCGACTTGAAGCTATTCACGTTTTTCTAGTGTATGCCTCTTTCATGAAGTTCAAAGTGTTCCAAATGGACGTCAAAGGCGCTTTTCTGTATGGACCAATTACCGGTGATGTATATGTCAGACAACCTCCGGGTTTTGAAGATCCTGATTATCCACATCGTGTATACAAATTGAGCAAAGCTTTGTATGGTCTACATCAAGCTCCAAGGATTTGGTACGAGACGTTATCTAAACATTTGCTAGAACATGGTTTTACAAGAGGTCAGATTGATCCAACTTTGTTTATGAAGCGGGAAAATGAAAATCTTTTATGTGTTCAAGTGTATGTGGATGATATCATCTTTGGATCAACAAGTGCGTCCATGTGCAAAGAGTTTGAAGAAATCATGAAGTCAAGATTTCAGATGAGTTCGATGGGGGAGATTAATTTTAGCTGGTCCATAATGATCGTGATTTCAGTGCTATATTGACTTGTTTAACAACAAAACACACTTGACTTGAACAAACAAAGTGTATAATAACCCAACAAACCCAATAACAAGATTAAACCACACAACCGGAGGTATACAAGCTACAAAGATGAACGATATATGCTCCTAGCACCTCAGGTGAACAATTACACGAAACAATCAGTTGGATAAGAGTTTTTCAAAGTTGTGCAAAAGTTACATTATCTTCAAGATAAGGTTACAATATATATCAGTCTTAGGTTCGCTGATAGATTCGCTGTAGCGAATCTATCTAGCGAACCACATAGGTTCGCTGGGCACATACAGGTTCGCCCAGTCGACACCATCATAATCACTAAACTATGCTACGGGCGAATCTATATATTCGCCCGTAGGTTCGCTAGTACAAAAGCTTACAAATTACATACAAAACACATACAAAATATATATAACACCGACAAGCCGGTGAGTCCAACCTATACATGTGACTATCAATACTCCCCCTAGGTTGGACCTCACCTGGGGAAGTCTTCTAATTAAGCTTCGTCTTTTTCTCGGCTTCAAAGGTTCTCAATGAATGCTCCTGCCCTATCTTCAATTCCGGCCAACGGATTGGTAACGTCTTCAGATCCGGCCTTATCTTCACTAAAAATCAGCATCAACTCCACAAACTCAGCATCAGCGACATCAGTATCAGGCATTTGTTGAACAATCGTTTCCGCCTGAATATCTTCCGTATGCTCCTCGCCAATTACATCCAGATCTACAACCTCCACTGATTTCTCGAACCTCTTCTCAATCGATTGATCCAGCTGTTTAGATAGGTCATCCATGTCCATTTGCTGATCATCAGTCCTCCTCAGTCTTTCATTCACCGATCTCAATTCAGCACGGAATCCACGGGCTTTGTTTGCGACCTTCACAAACAGGTTCGCTTCGATCCTTGTATCATCTCCAGCCCCGTGCTTAATCCTATTCTCACACAACACTTTCAAATCCTCATCGCTAAAAGAGAAGACCTCCATATGATCAAACAATCGAATTTCTGGACGATCTTCACCTTTCAATCGGATAACCACCTCACCCGTGCTGTTGTCATAGAACCATTTGAGGAAATCCTGCAGTCTGGGTGGCTGTGTGTCCGGAACCCTGACCCTTGTCATAACTTTTGGCGCTTCAATCTTCAAAACTATCTTTCCTTTCCATGAAACCCAATGCCTATCCCTTTTCTACCTCATCCTCCTCGGCTTCTGCTACCCAAAATCCACAAAGTTTGTCTTTGCAGCCTCCCTGATTGTTACCTCGAACGCACAGGCCCTGCCGCTATCTTCTTTACCAAGCAAAGGGAGTTCAGCCAACCTCCGCAAATCCCACCGAGGCAAGGTGGCGAAATGCTTCCTATTCTTGATATAACTGATGTCCCCACCCCGTCGTTTAACCATATAAGCGTCAACAGCAGAGCTGTATTTCCATGCGATCACCTGTCTATCTAGCTGGGAGGTGTTTGGTTCATCAATGTTCTGAAATATAGGCACCTCTGGAACAACTTCTTCTTCTTTTCTGAACCACTCTGATTTATCTAACTCAACGTGCTCGAACTGATAGCTAACCCCCTTTTCTTCAACCTTATACATCTCCGGCTCATCATCCAGATCCTCCTCACTATCAGCATCTATATCAACCTCTGGTTCATCTATCAGACTGAAGTTTACGCTTGATCCACCAACCACCTCTGCCCCCTCAAACACATCCAAGTCTATACCCATCTCTTCATCGAACGACTCCTCAGCAGCTTTACCTTGTCCCTTATCATGATCTCCAAATACAACGTCCATTAACGGATACCTTGCAGCATCCGTTAAGGAATTCAATTCAGCTTCAGTCATAGCAGGTTCAGTCCCCTCCTTTTCCCTCAAACTGACCAGTTCCTTGAAAATCCTGACCATCAGACATTGTTGATCCTTCATCATTCTTCCCATTTCATAAATAACTGTCGACTTCTCAGCATCCTGTGTCTCTAGTTCCTCATACTTACCTTTCAGTTCCACCAATTCTGCCCTCAAACTCTCAATCTCACCCTTCAATTCATTACCAGATTCGGCAGATGTACCCCCAGTATCATGCCTTGCTTTCTTTGATGCTTCAGTTGATGCATCAGACTTCCTCTTCGTCCGTTTTTCCCTATTTGCATCAACCTCAGCCTGTATCTCATCAACCTCTCGATCAAACGAATAATCTTTTTTCTTTTGCGTACGCCTTCCTTTTCTTTATCTTCTTCTCAACCTCTTCAATATTCTCACCGCCCCGTTTCCTTTCAGATTCCATCAATCTTTGAATTTGTACCCATCTATCGGCCGGGTACATGTTCTCCCACAGAAACGAAGTCCTACCCACACAATCAGCCTTTACCGACTTGCAGTCTCGGAATATCCTCGGATGCATCTCCCATATCTTCAGGACATCGCCAACAACCGGTAGATTCGGCAATTTGTCATTCAGAATCATCTGGATAAACCTGGGATACATCAACCATTTACCGGCCTTAGTAGCATGGATGTTCTCAAGCAAGTAGTTGTAGATAGCTTCGAAAGATTTGCTTTCTGCCCTCGGCAAAACAGCATCATAGCCCGAGCCCAGTCCAAATTCAGTCCGTCAGTACCCCCTTTCCTATGATCCAGGCACATAATGAATACGTGTGCAATATACCTCCATTCCTGGATCAGATAGGACTTCACAAACTCCATCTTCTTTTCTCCAGGCATCGGACCCTCATAACCCGCAGTCCGGAATGCCCCATACACCTCCTCAGCAGTCATACTAACCTCTTCTCCGACATCCTCCTCTAGTCTCAGAATCCTGGCCAGATCAGCCTCAGTAAACTCCAGATCGAGACCGCTAACCTTGGCCCATATACGAGATGGCTGTGTAGACACATTCATCACTGCAGTTCTCCAGAAGTCTCGAACATGCAGCTCGTATATGGTTGGAGAATGAGAAATGGCGTGATGTATGTGAGACGACTTCAGCCATTTGATACAATCTCTATAGTCGCCGGCCTTTTCGTGATTCTCGTCAAGCAAAGCACACATATTGTGCTTTCTTTCGAAGAATAATGTCGACATTGTGCCTGAAAAAATAAACGGAGATTGATCAGAAACGAAGATTTTGAAAAACAGTTAATAGATTCGCCGGAAATTAGGTTCGCTTAAAGGGCGAACCTGAGATTTGGCACCAGAACCTATAGATTCGCGGACATGAAAAATCAGTCATTTGGTCGAGCGAATGTATAGGTTCGCTAGAAACAGTCGGGCGAATCTATATTGATGCGCGGGCAGCATAACGACATAGGTTCGCTCGAAGTTTTGAACTTTCGTTCAGATTCGCCAGACGAACACATAGGTTCGCTGGAAACCCTAGTTTCTGAAAAACTGCCAGAATCACATACAATACATCATAAACAAGCAAATAAGGCAACAATCAAGTGATATAAACATCAAACGAGGACTTATGAAGTAGATTCCTAACAACAAACACCAAATCAGTCATTTAATTTACACACAATCACAGATCGACAGATTTAAGGATTTAACAGTGCGATAAAGGGTTTAAAACAGAGATTAAGATGAAGGCGATGGCATACCAGACCAAATTAGTGATGTTTAAGTTTGAAAAATCGGTTGAAATGTGAGAATCGAACGTTCGTCAGTGGTTTTTGAAAAGCCTTGCTACAGTAGTGACAGCGAAATTATGAAAAATTTCGTTGTCACAACATATATATACAGACACAGGTTCGCTGACAGACAGACCAGCGAACTTTAGATTCGCCCGAAGACCAAAAGTCAAGACAGCCTGCGGCGGCGGTGCAAAGAGGTTGCGGGCGAACCTGAGGTTCGGGCGAACCTGTAGGTTCGCTAGCAGGTTCGCTAGCACACAAATTAAAATATTTTTGGTTTTTCTCAAATTTTAAATTCTTTGTAAATCCATGAAAACGTCCCACGACTTCAACGCTCCAAAAATAAACATATTATCCTAAGAATACTAATAATAACAAGATAGAAATTAGAAAAATAAAATAAAATAGAATAAAAAGAAATAAAGACAGGAATTTTAAACGCTAAAGAAGGATATGTATATTTTTCATGATGTTTTGAGCAGAATCCGGAGAATCATCGATTGGCGGGATTGCAGATATGTTTGTCCATTTAAACCCATGCCTTAGTCCTTTCAACAAGAGATCAGCAGCTTCTTTTATCATGTTTTTGGTTTGATTGAAGAAGCTCAGACAACTCGGTCCCCACAGACATCTAGGTAAAAAGAACAAGTTCTGTCATCAGGGTATATCTGAGCAATACGATTGACTTTGCTTGAATTTCAAGGATCAAATTTTGAATATTGATCGATGCATTAGCTTCTTTGACACTTGTGCAATTTTTGCATCTTTTCTTTGTGAGTGGAGCTTGTCAGCAATTGATTCATTTGAACACAATGCGACTTATTATTTGGGAAACTCAAATAGTTCAGAGCTCCAGGTCTATACTGACGTATAACAGAGGAGATAAACATTTGAGCATGCTCGGTGAATCTTCAGGTCAATACTTCCGTATAGCAGAGAAGATTCACCAACTCCAGGTCAATACTTCCGTATAGCAGAGGAGTTAAGCACTTTGACTCAATACGTTCTGAGGAGTTAACAAGTAACTCACTCAGAGGCTTTTTCGAAGAGCATCACTAGCAGCTTTTTGCAAACTAGAAACTCGATTCGGGGATATGGCGAGGGTGATTTGGGATGTTTAGGGAAATCAAGGCAAAGATTTGACGCTCTCAACCCATTTTTGACAGAACCCTTATCTTTGTGCAATCCAATCATGTCAAGGAGATAATCCTTGTTGTCGAGATCTTGAACGTTATGTTTGGCTGCACAATCACTGTTTACTTTGTTTTGGGGCTGAGCCTATCTGACATATCCCAAACGCAATGCTTCTGACCTCCTTCAACGTCTCTTCAACATCAGTCAAAACGAAGATCCTGAAATAGCAAAATTTGAAAAACTATAAATAGTTAATCTTTTATATCTCCCCCAAAATTTCTATATAATAGCTATCTAATAAGAAATTTTTTGTGTTTTCAGATTTTCTTAATATATATATACAGAATTAAAAGAAGGATAAAAGAAAATAAAAGGAAGTAAAATAAAATAACTGAGCGATGAATTGAGTGACCCACGGAATTTGAAAAGAAGAAAAAGAAAAAGTTATTTACATATTTACAAATTGATTCTCACAGAAAAGGTTTTCAAAAAGATATAAGTCCCAGCATAGAGATCAGTTCATAAAAAGGTGATTTGTCAAAAGTTTTTGTGAAAAGATCAGCTTTTTGCTTTCGAGTTTCAATAGGAATAATATCAATAAACCCCTTTTCCTGTGCATCCCTGATTGCATGAATTCTTGTTTCAATGTGCTTGGTGCGAGTGTGATGAATAGGATTCTTGGCAATTCCAACAGCAGCTTCATTATCACAAAAGAGTGGCGTATGAAGAAAGTTGATGCCATAATCCATCATCTGATGCTGAATCCAGAGCACTTGGCAACAGCAACTTGACGCAGCTATATATTCTGCTTCTCCTGTGGACAGAGAGACGGTTGTTTGCTTCTTGCTTTGCCAGGAAACAAGACATTCTCCGAGGTATTGACATCCGCCGGTGACTGATTTTCGGTTAATCCTGCAACCAGCATGATCACTATCAGAAAAAGAATGTAAATCAAAGTTCCCACCTTTTGGGTACCAAAGTCCCAAACGAGAGGAACCCTTAAGGTAACGAAAAATGCGTTTAGCAGCTTTCTCATGTGATTCTTTTGGATTGGCTTGGAAACGAGCACAGTAGCACACAGCAAATGTAATATCTGGTCGGCTTGCAGTCAGATACATGAGAGATCCGATCATCGAGCGATACCGATGAGCATCCACAGGATTCCCATTATCATCGGAAGTAAGGCATGTTTGAGCGTTAAACGGAATCAATTCAGGAGAAGAATCATCCATGCCAAACTTCGTGAGGATTTCCTTGATATATTTCTCTTGGTGGATCAGAATTCCATCAGGCTTTTGTTCCACTTGCAGCCCCAAGAAGAAACACATCTCCCCCATTATTGTCATTTCAAAGCGATCCATCATCACCTTTTCAAATTCTCTACACAGCCCCTCATTAGTCGAACCGAAGATTATATCATCAACATACACCTGAACGATCAGCAGCTCGCCATTCACCTCCTTCTTGAACAGTGTCATATCTATAGTCCCACGAGAGAAACCTTTGCTGAGAAGATACTGAGTCAGAGTTTCATACCAGATGCGTGGAGCTTGATGCAGCCCATAGAAGGATTTATCAAGCTTGTAAACCTTTGAAGGAAAATCTGGATCCTCGAAACCCGGTGGTTGACATACGTAGATCTCCTCATCGATATCTCCATATAGAAATGCACATTTCACATCCATTTGATAATCTTTAAAGTTTTTGTTCACAGCATGAGCAAGAAAGATTCTGATGGCTTCAAGGCGAGCGACTGGAGCAAAGACTTCGGTGTAGTCAATCCCCTCCTCTTGAGCAAATCCCTGAACAACCAATCTCGCCTTGTTTCTGATAACAACACCGCGGTCATCTGGCTTGTTTCGGAAAACCCACTTAGTGCCGATTGGACACTTATTAGGAGGAAGATCAACCAGTTCCCAAACTTTAAGCTTCCTAAATTGTTGCAGTTCCATTTGCATGGCATCCACCCAACTAGGATCTTCAAGTGCTTGTTTATAATTCTTTGGAACAACTTGAGACAGAAAGGCAGCATAGAGACATTCATTAATCAAACCACTCTGACTCCGAGTTCGCACACCATCAGTAATGGATCCTATGATATAATCATGAGGATGGTTTTTCAAGGTTTTGAAGTCAGTGTTAAGGAGTAAAGGATTGTTTTCGGTTGAGGGTGTTTGATTAGATGGTTGTGAAGGTGTAGGTGATGTTGGAGGAATTGTATAAGTGGCAGATGATTGAATGGTAGTGGATGAGGATGGAATATCTGATGGAGAAGTGGGAACAGTTTGAGGTGGTGGAGGTGGTGGAATGTCAAATGAAGTGGGAGGTAGTTGTGAAGTTGAAGGTGGTGGTTGTGATTGTGTAGATGGATGGTTAAAGATAGAAACTGATGTGTGTGGAATGATGTCATCATCGTCAGAGTCAGGAAGATTAAATGATTTGAAAATAGTGGTTGAATCATAAAACCATGCTGGTTCACTGCCAATACTTGTGGTGTTTGACTCTTGCCAGTCAACATAGTAGGACTCTTGCACAATCCGCGTTCGCTTGTTGTAAACACGATACGCCTTTTGTGTGTTCGAGTATCCTACAAAGAAGCATTCATCAGAAACAGCACCAAACTTCGTCTTCTGATCTTGAGTATTCAAAAGAGTACAAGAACATCCAAAGGGGCGCAGAAAATCAATCAGCGGCTTAATCCCTCGAAACAGCTGGTATGAAGTCTTCATCTTTTCTTTGACAATCAGTACCCTGTTTAGAACATAAGCTGCACAATTAACTGCCTCCGCCCGGAAAATAATTGGAAGCTTTGACTCAATCAGCATAGTTCTAGCAGCCTCCACAAGCGTTCGATTCTTCCTTTCAGCAACACCATTTTGTTGTGGTGTTCGTGCGGCGCTAAACTGTTTGAGAATACCCCGTTGTTCACAGAAAGAGTTGAAAATCTGGTTTTTGAATTCTCTTTCCAAGAACCTCGATTTGAGGAATCAGCTTCATCAACTCTTCAGCAGTCTCACTCTTGTATGCCATGAATCTCACCCAGGTGTACCTCGAGTAATCATCTGTGACAACCAAGCAGTAAGATTTCTTAGCAATAGATTTGACACTTATTGGACCAAATAAATCAGTATGTAACAATTCGAGGGGTTCTGAGATGGTATTTGTAATTTTAAGTTTATGTGGCTTTTTGTGCTGTTTTCCTTTAGCACAAGCCATGCATTTCTCAACTACTGAAAAATCTTTGAGTGGTAAACCCCTGACCAAATTGTTCTTAACCAATTTATTCAGAATTTTAAAATTAATGTGCCCTAAACGTCTATGCCACTGAAACGATTCAAAAGAAGAAGCTTTAGACAGGAGACAGGTCACGGTGGAATTTGATTCCTTTGATCCCATATTCAGCATATAGGTATCATTTCGTCTCGGAGCTCGCATGATCACCATATCTTCAGGAATAGTAAACTCTGGCTTCAAGAACAAACATTCATTTGGAAGAAACATCACTGGAATATTCTTATCACAGATTTGTGATACACTGAGAAGATTGAATGCCAGTTCAGGAACATAGTTGACGTCTTCCAAAGTAAGTGAACCGTTTGAGACTTCTCCTTGACCAATCATTTTACCACCTTTCTTGTCTCCCGCAAAAGCAACATATCCACCGTTGATGATCCGATAGTTAGTCAGTAGGTCCTTCAACCCTGTCATATGTCTGGAACATCCGCTGTCAATATGCCAATGACTATTTACAACGGCATTTGAATGTTCCTGACATTTATTAAAAAAAAATAAAAAGTTAGACCTTTGAAATTGGCACCCAAGCCTTTGTGTACTTGGGTGGTGGAGCAGATGAAGAATTACAAAAGAAATTATTTACAAATGTGTTTAATCTTTTTCCGAAAGATTTTTGCTTTGAGCTGTTTTGGATTAACTTAGGGCATTGCTTAACAGTATGACCAGTATTTCCACACTTAAAGCAGTTAGACTTCAAACCCACTTTTGAAACTTTGTTAACAGGAATTTTATCCATTTCAATTTCCTCATCACATTCAGACAGTTGAGAATTGCAGTCACTGTAAGAGTCATAAGGGACTTTTGACTTACCTGTGGTGACTTTAGCTTTTTCAGATTTAGATTTAGGTTTTGAAATTCTCACTGGTGTGAAAGATGGAATTTGCTGGGTGAAGAACTTTTGAAAACAGTTTGTTTTGGTTTGACTTTCAGAGACATGACCTGAAAGTTTGTCTTTGTCATTCTCACACGCATTGTTAATCAAAACATCATTCAACATATTAGGGTTTGAAGTAGTGCACCCTAAATTACTATTAAACATGGAATTGTCTGAATATAACACATTACTACAAACAGAATTAATTAAACTAATGTCTTCAAAAGACTTCTTGGAATCAGAACTAGAGCAATCACTACTGCTAGAACAACCGAGTCCAGTACTCCCACCATAGGCGTAATCCTCTCTAACCTCCTTAAGATTTACTCCACTTAAACCTGCAATGGAACTGTTAGTATCATTATGTATAATCTCTTGTATCAACTCATTTGAGGGATGAGGAATAGGTGTTGGAGAGTAACAGAAGGTACTAGGTGGGGGATATGCATATGTTTCATTATTGTTAAGACCCAAACCTGTCTTAACTCTGGCCCCCCGTTGTTTCTTGCAGAGTTCCTCCCTTTTCATACTAGATATTGTCCAGTGCTGCAATTTGTTTTTAAGTTTTCTTGCTTCAAATTCAGCAAGTGCAACTTGCTCAGTCAAGTAGTTTATTTCACAGTTCTTTTCCAAAAGAGTTCTTTTTAAGTGTTCGTTTTCTTTTAAAGCTTCTCTTAATTTGACAAAATATTTTGATTCACTTAATTTAAGCTCTTTGTTGGTTCTTTTTAATTCGTTTTCGTTTGACATTAACAATTTATTAGCTTTGTATATGCCAATTAAACGAATTTTGCAAGCAGATGAACACATATCTTCAATAACATCATAAGGAAGACCAATTACCAGTTTTTCGGCAGCAAGAGCACGATCACACTGGCAGTAGGGAGTGCTCCTTTTGAATTCATCAACAGCATCAAGCCTCGCCTTCTCAATCATTGCTTCCAAGTTAAGCTTTGAATCCTCTTCATTATTCACTTCATTTACCGCAGCTTCACAAACCAATCCCGAGTGATTCAGATGCCCTTGAACAATAGCATCTGATTGATCTTTATCAACATTCTCCACTTTCTCTTCTTCATCTTTACCATAAAATTCTTTGAAAGGATCAAAGCAATTTATATCGTTGTCATCAATCTCAACAATCTCAGCAACAAGGGCATGATTAATCTCCTCCTTGGTTTCTTCAATTTCTGCACTCCAATCAAAGTTGGTGAGCAATGCAGTTTCATTCTTTGACTTTGCTTCCTCAAGCCTTTCTTGATTTGGAGCAGATCTTGGATTTGCAGAGTTTACTGGTTCAGTAACAATTGGTAAAGGACATTCCCTTTTGAAGTGACCCAATTGTTTGCAGTTGTAACACCTCAGCTTTCCCTTGTCATACCCCAGCTTGCTATTCTGTCCCTGATTTCCAAAGTTTCTTCTACCTGTTCTTTCCATAAATCGTCTGGCACGAAGAGTAAGCATGGCCATTTGCCATTGGATGTCGGTTTCTTCCAGATCATCAGGATCCACCTGATACATATCTTCTACAGTCATCCCCTTTCCCTTCAACTCACCAGCAACAAGAGCTTCATAGCTATGAACAAACATTCCAAATAAAGCCATAGTGTCAGATGGAATCTGAGTGGTGACAGATGCATTTGAGCTTGAACCAGCATTTGTGGATGCACCAACAGATTTAGCAGACACATGACTCGATGATCCTCCAGGTGCAGCACTGTAGATGTAAGAGTTTGCAGCAGATGAAATAAGTGCAGCATTCTGAGAAGGAATATTTGGAACCATCATAGACTGATTGTATTCTCTTCTCTTCACATCAAGATCGAATGACTTCAGCTTGTTTATAACATCCATCAGCTTGTAGTCAGAAAAGTTTCTTTCTTGTTTCAACAGCTTGATCTGAAGACTCCACTGAGGGGGAAGAGAATCTAACAGTTTTGTGACTTGTTCATGATTGCCCAGCTTATCATCATACTTCTTCAGATTACTTGATACAGATAGGAATCGATTTGTAATATCAGTCAAGTTCTCTTGCGAATACCCCACGAAAGAGTTGAACTCTTTTTCAGCTTGAGCTTTTCTATCCAGTTTCAGATCCTCATTACCATCATAAAACTCGCACAATGCATCATACAAGCTTTTTGCAGTTGTGTGTTCAGCAAACCTGTTGAAGATATCCTGATGCAAACAAAGTATCAATGCCCCGAGTGCCTTTTTGTCTCGATCAAGTAACTTGGTATCTACTTCAGTAAAAGTGCTTGGATCTGTGTTTATTAAAGTGACAGTTCCTTCAACTGTCGTTGGCACGTGCGGACCATTTACAATAGATTCCCATTGGTTATAGTCCATGTAGTAGAAAAAGGCTTTCAAACATCTTTTCCAGTCTTCAAAGTTTTCACCACTAACAAGCCTCGGTGGCCTGTTAGGTTGAACACTATCCAGATCATTCATATTCAGTGTTGATGTAGCCATAATTTTGAACAGATTATAGATTCGCTGAAGACAAATAGATTCGCTGGATAAATTCGCTCAAAGAACACAGCAGATTCGCTGGTAGATTCGCTGAAAAACAGATTCGCTAGACAAACAAAACAGATTCGCTGACAAGCAAGCACAGTTTCGCTCGCCTGATTTTGGCAGCAGTTTCGCTTGCACAATGAGCCAAACAAGTGAACTTTCGTTCGATGAAATGTCAGATTCGCTAACCACAACACAAACCAACAGTACAAAAATTTGAATTAGGTTCGCTGGATGAACACCTAGATTCGCTGAAAGAACAGATAGGTTCGCTGGGTTACGAACAAACCAGTAACAGTACGAAAACAACCCAGACAGCTTCAAAACTTGACCATTTGTAGACACGTTTGTTTTAAAAGCTTCCTATGACCAAATATGACAATACTTGAGCAAAATACAACTCCAAAACACCAAAAACAGTCCAGAAAAGAATCAAATAGTGTTTTGACACAAAAACCCCAAAATCAACACAAAAATCACTTGAATCAAACAATCAAGAGCACTAAGGCTCTGATACCATATTGTTGGTCCATAATGATCGTGATTTCAGTGCTATATTGACTTGTTTAACAACAAAACACACTTGACTTGAACAAACAAAGTGTATAATAACCCAACAAACCCAATAACAAGATTAAACCACACAACCGGAGGTATACAAGCTACAAAGATGAATGATATATGCTCCTAGCACCTCAGGTGAACAATTACACGAAACAATCAGTTGGATAAGAGTTTTTCAAAGTTGTGCAAAAGTTACATTATCTTCAAGATAAGGTTACAATATATATCAGTCTTAGGTTCGCTGATAGATTCGCTGTAGCGAATCTATCTAGCGAACCACATAGGTTCGCTGGGCACATACAGGTTCGCCCAGTCGACACCATCATAATCACTAAACTATGCTACGGGCGAATCTATAGATTCGCCCGTAGGATCGCTAGTACAAAAGCTTACAAATTACATACAAAACACATACAAAATATATATAACACCGACAAGCCAGTGAGTCCAACCTATACATGTGACTATCAATGTCAATTTCTGGGTCCTAGACTTGTTTCTTGGCAATGCAAGAAGCAGACCAACGTTTCTGTATCCACAGCTGAAGCAGAGTATATCGCTGCATCTGCAGGATGTTCTCAAGTTTTGTGGTTACAAAACCAATTGCTTGACTACGGGTTTAACTTTCTCAAAACTCCTATTTACATAGACAATACTGCTGCTATGTTCATTACTGCTAATCATGTTCAACACTCAAAAACCAAACATATCGAAATTCGATATCACTTTCTCAGAGACAACTCTGAAAAAGGTTTAATAATTTTGATTAAAGTTCATACCGACAAACAACTGGCAGATCTTTTCACAAAATCCTTTTTGTCAGGACGGTTTGAATTCTTAATTCAATCCATAGGGTTAATCAACCATGATTAATTCTAATTTTTGAAAATCAAACAAAAATCAGAAAATATAAAAGCTAAAAATATAATAAGTTGATGTCAAGTACTGATTCCTTTGTCTTTTATTTTATTCTTTTGCATTGTGTGTGTGCATGAAAAAGAAAAAAACAAAAACAAAATATAATTGCAAAAAGCAAAAGAAAATATAATGTCATAAGAATCTATATTGCAATAAGTGAGAAATGATAGTTACACTAGACATTACTTGTTACATCATTTTTAATAAAGACTGATGAATGTTAATTGATGTGCTAGACAGCTCAGGCAATTAGACTGAAAAAGTAAGTTCATTGTTGACAAATCTAAATTCAATGATCTTTGTGTTAAGTTCCATTACTATACATGTCTAGATATATATCTTTTGATACATTGCTTGTGATGATAGTTGTGCATGATCGGGTAACGATGCAGTCTATTCAGTGTGATGAACTGCATCGTGAGCTTCTATGTTGTGGTATCCACAGACCTGAAGTCTCACACGAAGTCTCTCTTGAGCTTCAAGGTGCAGCAAAAGATTCCCAAAGTTGGAACAAAAAGAGTCCCAAATGTGGACCATCACCAAACAAAAATTCCAAAAAGGAATTCAGAAGATTCCCAAGGGGAACGATAGGAAATGAAAAATTCCAAAATGGAATTAAAAAGAAGTCCCAAAGTGGACCAAATCCAAATAGAACCCAGATTCCACACTGTTTATGATTGTAAGTGACCAGGTTCTGTGCAATATGCATTCCGGTAGTGATTGATAAGGAAATATGTTGACATATGTATACATGTGGGTCACATAAGTCATTTTAATCGAACCTTAAATATCATCATGATACCGAAAAAGTAAGTGTGTCAACTCGAGCTAATTGGTATGATTTCATATCATCACTCAATCAAACATAAGTCAAATGTCTATTCAAAACTTGCAAAACATGTTCAGATAATGTGTGGTATGATCTCACTGCGATATTTTGATTCATTGCATTGCATATGTCTTTATTTTAATGTGTGTGCTTTGTGTGTGCAGGCATTTGGAATCATTATTGACACATCGACATCCTTGTTAAACTTAAAAATTTCAAGAAATTTCAAGTTTAGGGGGAGAATAAATTGAAAAAGAAAATTATTTGCAAAAATCCAAAAAAATATATATATATTTTGAATTAGTGTTTTTTGAATGAACAAGATTATGTGGTATGAAAAGCAAAGGTTTGGATGTGTTAAAAACAAACCCAAGGTTTTGTAAATTGTTTTTCAGAAATTGCTTCGGGATATAGAAAATTTGGTTGTGCAAAAACATTTTTGAAAAAGAAAATGAAAAAGGGAATTTATTTGAATTAATTTTGTTGCCCTAAAAAGTTGTTGATTAATTAATGTGACAAACCCTAATAAGGATGTCTTGTCTAATTAGTATGTCGAGAATGTTTGCAGGTGCAATAAATGCAGTTGAAAAAGTCAAGAGATGAAAAAATTTGAGAAAAATTGCTCAAGTGTTGTAGCCGGGCAAAGATATCAGAAACAACTGTTCTGCCGGGTAATGAAGACACTGTTCAGCCGGGTAAAGTTGTGAGTCTGATATGAGTCGGGTGATTGAGAAAAAGAAGATAGCCGGGTGAAGATATTATGACTACTGTATGGCCGGGCAATGAACATGTCAAATTTATGTTGGGTGAAGAAGTCATTAATATCTGCCGGGTGACAAGTTGTATTGCTATACAGCCGGGTGAAGAAATGTTATCACTGTACAGCCGGGTAAAAGAATGAAGTCTTACCTTGCCGTGTAAGTGAATAACTCTGTGTCGCTGGGTAATAGTGTAAACAAACTGTGTTGCCGGGTGAGGAAGAAAAGCATGCCGGGTGATAAAGAAGACAACTGTGTTGCCTGGTGAGGAAGAAAAGCATGCCGGGTGATAAAGAAGACAACTGTATTGCCGGGTGATGAAGAAATGCATGCCGGGTGATGAAGGTATCACTATGTAGCCGGGTAATGAGCAAACATGACATTGTGCAAGCCGGGTGATGTTGTGAAGACTACTATACTGCCGGGTGATGAGTAAAACCAAACAGGTGTAGTTGTTCCTAACCTTTACCCGTCTCTACAGTGGTTTACCCGTCTCTACAGTGATTGACCCGACAAGTGTTTTTACACAATTTTATGTTGACCCGTCTCATGTTGTGACTTGTCTTAATAGCTTGACCCGTCCCAACAGTGCATGACACGGCTCAACAGTGCTTGACCCGTCAAGGCTTATTGGGCTTTTAATGTTTACCCGTCCCAATTGTTGACCCGTCACTTAAGTTTGACCTAAATTTTTTCAAGCATATAAAACCCGCCTCTTCACAAACACTTATCATTTTTCACATTCACTTTCAAGCACAAATCCCCTGCACAAAATTGTTGATTATCATATTCAATCAATCGTTCTGTAACAAGTTATATTGATTGAATAAGGTATAATTTACATGGTTCGAGCTTGATAAACCTGCAAATCGATTGTTAAAATGAAAAACGATGATGAACAGTACTTGATCAACTGAATCGACATTTTGATTTTGCTTGTTAAAACTGAAATCGAATGTTGTTTTAGATGTATTTACTGTCGATTATCAACAATCAATCATTTATTTGCATCAAAATTTCTTAAAATCAACAGAATCAATCAAATTGTCCATAATTGTTAAACCGCCAATGATGAACTGTTGAATGTTTTGAAGTGTAAACTTCAAAAGGATAAAATGTGTGTTAAACATTGACAAATCATTGTTAAAACCGAACTTAATATGTTAAACAACTTCATCATACGAATGACAATTTTGTGTTCTTAAGTGTTAAAACTGTTAAAAAATGTGAAATGTTATATGATCATTAAAATTCAAGGTTGGTTTAATTAAAATGATGAAAATCAGTTTGTTAGATCAATTTAGGGTTAAAATGATTATGTGAATGTTTTACTTTTATAACTTTTTGATCAAACACTTATGTAAACTTTGAAATTTATTAATGAAGAATCTAACACATTTGTCTTGTTTTTGTCTTAAAAACAGATGGAAAATCTCAAGTTTGAGCCAAAGCACAATTTAGTTGCTTGTTTAGATGAGTCTATTCCAGAGACTGAGGGCTATAGAGATATGATGAGATTTATAAAGAGAACCAAGTATGTTTATGCCATGTGTGCAAAGCCAGTCATATATGCCAGATTGATCAAGAGTTTCTGGAGAACAGCTGAGGTTGTGACTAATGAGGCTGAGGTGATTGTTGTGTTAGAGGAAACATTACAAGAGAGTTACAATTGACTGTTTCTGAAGAAGCTATCAGAACAGCTTTGAGAATTGATGATGATGAAGTAAGAGCCAATGATGAGTTGACTATTGCTGAATGTCAAACGTGTTTTGTTAATATGGGTCATCCTCCTATATTTCCAAAGTCACAATTTGTTAGAGCAAGGTTGGGGAAGAAATGGAAGTTATTATGCTATGTTATTCAGCAGTGCATGTCTAGAAGGAGTGCTGGTTTTGACAACTTCCCATCTGACATAGCATCCCCCATTGTAGCAATTGCTGAAAACAAACCATTCAATATGTCAAAGTGGATTATGAATGGGTTTGTATTCAATCTGGTGAAGGGAAAGAGGTTCAAGTTTCTCATGTATCCGAGATTCTTGCAACTAATGATCAATGTGGCTTATCCTATCATCAGAACAGAAGGTTATCCTGGAGGAATTTTATATACAGAAGATATGAATGATTTATCCTACAGAAAGATGAGTATAGGGAATGTACCAAGTGTTGATTTGTTTGACTATATGAGGAATATTGCAAATAATGAGGAGGAGATATGAGTAGTATATTATCACATATCTAATGGAGAGATTGTGAATCCATTAGATCTTGTTGATAAAGAGATTGATGAAGATGAGGAGAAAGTGGCAATGATGATGAAAGTGATAATAATAACAATGAAAGTAGTGATGATGGTGATGATGATAGTGGAAATGATGGTAATGATAGTGCTGAATCTGTTCCAGAGGAGGCAGAGAATATTGAGGTTGCTGAACCAGTGGAGTTGGAGGAAGAAAATGTTGAAGTCATTGAATTAGCTGTGATTGAAGAACCGTTTGAGGTTGTTAGTGTGACTGAAGAGGTTGACATTAAAACTTCAAAGAATATTACAGTTCAGTATGTCAGATCTCGAAGATCTAAGGCAGTGGTTGAGCCTATGAGTGTGGATGTTGTCCAGATTGCTCAGGAAGTAATGGCCGATGTAGAGACTATTGCACAGATAGTTGATGATACTGATGCTGGCATTACTGTTTCTGTGCCAGTTGATATACCCACCACATCATCTCCAGCAGCTGAAAACATTGAACAATCTTTGGAGTCTTCACCAAAAATTGTGTCAAGTGTTGATGTTAATGATGATAAAAAGAAAATTGCTGAGTTAGAAGAGATGGTAGCAAAACTCTTGGATGCTAATGAACAGTTAAAGGCATCAAATGATCGAAAGAAGAAAAGGTTATAAGAGTTTTGGGCCACTCATAATCAGAATCTTGAAACATTCAAAGCATTGGATGCTGATTATTTGAAGATGAAGAAGGATTATGGAATGTTAAAGTCTGATTATGAAACCTTGAAGGAGGAACATGAAAATTTGAAGTATGATTACAAAGAGTTGAAGGCAGAATGCAATACTCTTGATGCTGAAAAGGAAATATTGGAGAAATGGTTAGAAGAAACCAGATCGAAGAAGTCAGGGTCCATATCAGATAAAGATTTTTCGGATGAAGTGATGGAAGTGACTGAACCTACTCAAGAAGCAAAACTGTATTATACTAGAGCACATGGTACAAAGAATGTGGGTATAAGGGTTGAATCTCCAATTACTATTCCCGATGAAGCTGCTGAAACTGTCAATCCTGACAAGGCTGAGGGAAAAAGGAAGTTAGATGCTGTGCCGGAGATTACTGGTGAAGAAAGTTGTATTAAAAAGGCAAGAATAGAAGAAGTTCAGATTGAGCCGATTCAATCTGGAACTGAGACTGAGATGGCTGAGAAAGCGCAGGTTGATGAGACTGTGAATGAAGCTGAGAAGGATAAAACAGTTCAGATTGAGCCGATTCAATCTGAATCTATAATGGTAGAGATAGTGCCTGAAATAGTTGAAGTGGTTGAGAGTGTACCAGAAACTATGACTGAAGAAGCAAGTCAGTTTGAGCCGTTTCAAACTGATACTGCACCAATGATAGAGGCACTAGATGATCTGGACGATATTGATTTTACTGAGTCTGAACCTGAAGCTGAGCCTGAAACTAATCCTGATAATGAGATTCCAACTGATTTGTCTGAACGCTTTGCTTATCTTGAGAAGATGAAGTACAATGCAGTATATCTGAATGGGCTGACTGTGAGTCAAATTAATGAAGAGTATGAGAAATGTTTAACTGCACAAGATAAAGTTGCTGCTGATGAGAAAGAATTTATAGTTGAAATGGGTGAATGGACACCATTACAAGAAAGTTTAAATATTGATGATTTACCTCCACAAGAGCTTTATCATCAAAATCCGGAAGAGATGTCCAGCAGAAACATGCGAGAATGGTTGAGTTCGAGGAACTATCCATACAGAACTTTGAAGAGGTTGAAACATGAATCTCTGAAGAAAATTGTTGTAAGTTTTATGAAAACTGAGAAGATGTATAACCGGATGTTTTATTTGGATTACAACAATCCTCAATACTATGAACTGACCAAGAGATACAAAGTACTCGGACCGAAAGATATACCGGTGATGGCTTTACCAGAAGATGCGCACAAAAAGAGGAAAGAGTTGATTGGCATGTTTCCAAGTGAAGTCAAGTCATACAATGTGCCTATGGACGTACGAGAATCATGGCATAAATCAGCCACAGCAGGTGATATTGTGAGATCACTGCTGAGCAAGGGTCAGTCTGTTGCTGAACTTCTTGATTCCATGATCGTACTGGAAAAATCCAAAAAGGTAAAAATCATTGCATGGAAGTATGACGAGGTGTTTGATGCGTTCTTGATCAAAAGAGTAAATGGTTTATGCGATGTATACCATTACTACTCTAGTATTTTCAAGTTAGAGGTGCAAGATTTGCCTATGTTTCAAGGTAAAAATCATTGCATGGGATAAGCCGGTTACCGAAATACTTAGAGTTTAGAGGTCAACAGGAGGATAGTGCCTATGTTCAATCAAAGAAAACGAGAAAACAAAAGAAGTTGGTGGTGAGTGAGGATATGTACTTAGAAGAGTTTTCTGACGAATACTTTGATAAAGTGACTGATCTGGGGTTAAAAGTGTTTGATGGTTCTCAAGCGACTAAGCCAATACTTAAGTTTTTCTATAATCAGGAAACTTTTGAGTTAAAATTGGTGCGAAACTTGGATGACTGGGATAAGGATATGATCACACTTTTCAGTACGTTTGAGCTGAAGTTGCTACATCGTTCATACATCGAGCATTTGAGAACTTACAAAATGGAGAAATGCAAAGATAAAGTTGCTGAAGCGGATCGAAAATTGTTTATGGTAATGGTTGAGATGATTGCAGCTGCATCAGAAAAGATACGTGTAAGGAAGGCATTACTCAATGCTAACCTTGTGAAAGTTGATATACCAGAGATAGAATTTATGCGAGTGACTGCGAAGGGTACACTGGAAGTGCAAGTCAAAGGGCGAGAATTACCGTATGAATTTTATGCTAATATTGATTTTGCAGGTTTAACTCTTGATTCTCTGAGACGAATGAATGCCTGTGCTATCCTTACAAACGAGTCAAAGCCAAGACAAGCAAAGATCGCAGAAAAGTTCAAGTTATGCATCGAGGAAGCGTTGAAAGAACAAGAAGAATATAAAGGAAAAGAGTTGTTGGATATTAAAGATGAACCTGAAGATTGGTGAGAGAGATTGAAGCTGAACAAGATGAAAACTGTTTGAAGATTTTGTTCAATCAGCAACACAATTCATTACTAAATAATTCTCTTTTGTATTGATGATCAAAGCAAATATTGTAGTACAAAATACAGGAGAATGTAATCACACACACTTAGTTCTCTCTCTAACGTGAATATGTGATCTAGACTCTCTCTCTCTAACATTCTCTTACTACATGCTTTATGCAACAATACATTTTAGGGAAAATAACAAAATAAACCCTAAACTATACAAAATGTATAAAACAAGTACAAAGTAAATCTTAAACAGGAAATAGCCCTAACAGTACTCCCCCTAAGATTTATCTTTGAACTTCAAAAATCTTCAAACAGTTTTCATCTTTTGCTTTTTCAGCTCCAGTCTCTCACCAATCTTCAGACTCTTCTTTAACATCCAGCAACTCTTTTCCTTTGTATTCTTCTTGTTCTTTTAGCGCTTCCTCGATGCATGACTTGAATTTCTCAGCGATCTTTGCTTGTCTTGGCTTTGACTCGTTTGTAAGAATGGCACATTCATTCATGCGTCTAAGAGAATCAAGAGTTAAACCTGCAAAATCAATATTAGCATAAATATCATATGGCAATTCTCGCCCTTTGACTTGCACTTCTAGTGTACCCTTCGCAGTCACACGCATAAACTCTATCTCCGGAATATCAACCTTCACAAGATTAGCATTGAGTAATGTCTTCCTTAGTCGAATTTTCTCTGACGCAGCTGCAATCACCTCAATCATCACCATAAACAAATTTCGATCAGCTTCAGCAACTTTATCTTTGCACTTCTCCATTTTGTAACTTCTAAAATGATCGATATAAGATGGATGTAACAGCTTCAGCTCAAACGTACTGAATAAGGCGATCATGTCCTTATCCCAGTCATCCAAGTTTCGTACCAATTTCAACTCAAAAGTTTCCTGATTGTAGAAAAACTTAAGAATTGGCTTTGTCGCTTGAGTACCATCTATCACTTTCAACCCCGGATCAGTCACTTTATCAAAATATTCATCAGAAAATTCTTCTAAGTACATGTCACGCACCACCAACTTCTTTTGTTTCCTTGTTTTCTTTGACTGAACATAAGCGCTATCTTCTTGTTGTCCTCTAAACTCCAAGTATTTCGGTAAACAGCTTATCCCAGCATCAAGCAGCATCGCACATTTGTCACCACGCTCAGCATGCGTGTGATTGATCAATCTCAGTGTGACACCCCGCCCGGCGGCGGAAACACCGGGCTGTCATTGGAATTGGATATCAATAGTACAAAGCATATGGCACACTAAAATCATATTTTTATATCATTAATGCAATAACTGTTGTGACATAAATGAGGAATAAATAGTCATAAATTCAGAAATAAAGACCGACAATCAAAGTAATTTATTATTCAATTATTCTATGTCCGATAGGCATCCGCGGGGTGTCACACCGGGCTGTCATTGGAATTGGATATCAATAGTACAAAGCACATGGCACACTAAAATCATATTTTAATATCATTAATGCAATAACTGTTATGACATAAATGAGGAATAAATAGTCATAAATTCAGAAATAAAGACCGACAATCAAAGTAATTTATTATTAAATTATTCTAAGTCCGATAGGCATCCTATGTCTTGAAGGCATAAAACGCTCAAACATCACCTGAAATATGTAAAAATAAAGTTAGCTATTTAAAGCTAGTGAGTAAACCACAATTGATAAATAATAGTATAGAAAATCCGAGATCATCATAATATGCTGCGCAATCCTACATGCATAGTTATTTCATCATATTACTCAACCTTTAACCATAGAACACATGAACACATTGAACACACATTGAACACCATCATTGTATAGCAACTTGTAATCATCTGTCATGAGGAACCAACTCATGGTGCAATTAGTGATAACTGTCATTTAACCGTCTCGAATGTAAGTTATAAAAAATTGTTTTAGCATCGAAGGGACATAGTAACATAGCAACAAGTATCACAGTATAGTAACTAGTAACCACTGAATAGAATCGCGGTTTAAATCACCTATCGATGTTGTAAAGTGTAGGTGGGTTTGTCAGACCATTAGCGCTAACATTGTACCGGTGGAAATTACAAGTAATATACTACTTTAAACTACCACATAAGATTGCATCAAGCCGCGAACTAGATTAACATATTTAATGATCTTATTTGAAAATAGAAACAAAGAAACGAAAACCGAAAGCATTGTATAGTAAATGAACATATTTCAGCCCCAAAATGTAATAGTAAAAAGGGGAGTGAATTTACTCACCTTGAAATGTGAAAGTAACCGAAACAATAGAATCGCAACAATAACGAACCGAGGGTTGCCCAAATATTAGTATCACCTAATTAATTGGGATAAACCCTAACTTAGAAACGAAACAAAAATATAGCAACAAGAATCAAACCAGAAAAATCCAGGGTTTCGGATTTGGGATTTTAGGGTTTTAAATTACAAATCGGGATTTTAGTACGAAACGTAATAGTATTTTCGTAATTGAAAATATATATTTTATAAGAACCATTTTTTTTTAGTTTTCTATTAAAATATTTATAGAATTTCAAATATATATAAACATGTAATTTTTTTATTATTATTATTAGTATATATTTGAATTAATAAGTTTTTAACACTTAATGTATTTAACAAAGAGAATATTAATTGGTTTATTTGTAATTGTAATTTTAATGTTAATAATACGTAAAAGAATCTGAAAAATAAAAAGAAACAGAAAACAGGGCCATGGGACTCGAACCCATGGCCATTTCGTTCACAGCACAAAGACATTAACCACTAGACCAACTTCGCTTTTTGTTAAATGAGTTGCTTTTTAAATGTATTAACACTTTATGACTAGTAACACCCATTTCCACATAAACCCTAGAATCAAGAAACCATCCAATTCGTTCAATCGTGTTACTTTCAACAAAAACGAACATAGGGCTTTTAATCTACAAAGGATCACGAGTATTTTGATATAATATACGTACTTGATTGTGAAGCTTTTATACCGATTCGAATAGGAGAAAGAAGCGGCTGTTTGGGATCAATTTCAATGAATCTGGAACGAAATAAGAAGAAATTGATATGTTAGGAAGATATAGATGATCAAGAGGAATCAAACTAACCCAAAAAGTACCAGAATTGATGTCCAGAAGATAAAGAACACCCAACTCGCCGGAAAATGGTTTTTGTTCGACCGATTATATAATATGCAGAGAAGAACAGAAGGTTTTGGTGATTGGATAATGTTATTCGGTGCTACAGGATGTTATGGAATGATTGAATCGTCAATTACGGGTCTAATTACGGATTTGTAAATTTTCAATTTTTGGATCTCGAAATCAATTCGAGTTAATTAGCGATAAAACGCGTTATTGACATCAATTCGAGTTCGAAACCAGATTAGGGAAGTTTTAGAGTGATTTTGGGTGATTAAAACTTGACAAAACGCGTCAAATGGGGCTCAACGGAGTTGTTTTGTTTGGCCGGAAAGGCTGGCCGGCGATATGCCGGAAAAACGGGGTGAACAGGGGGGCTGGGCTGGGTTTGATTGATTTTACATGTTTGGTCCCTGCAGTTACAAATAGTTATAAATAGTTAATATACGTTTAATTAAAAGTTTCATTTTTTGACAGTTTTGCCCCAAAGTTAGTTATATATATTATGTTAACTAACTAACTAACTAACTTAACTACGTTAACTTGTAACGTTTATATATATTTAGTTCATCTTTGACGTTAAGAGAGTATTGTTAGACTTAGAAGCATTTTTGTTAACATTTTTTTATAAAATCTCTTTTATAAAACACAATATATATATATTTATACACACGTTAGATATATATTCTAGTATAACTTAGTATTTAATTGGTATCCGTTGAATAATAATTTGGTCGATAAGATATTAAATACGAGAATAACGTAACGTTCAATCTTTAATATCAAAACGTTACATTTTAAAGAAATAAATACGAATCCAATTTAAAAGATAGATACTTCGGGTTCGAGTCGGGTATTTGGGTGCGGGTTTGGGGCAGATGTCACAGTCTCCTCTCCTTATAGAAATTTCGTCCCGAAATTTGCTCAAACCGATATAGAAGATGAAACAAAAAGATGTGATTGGTTAGCTTTCATTATAAAGGTACTCACGTTATTTAGTTCCTTTGATTTGAGGAAAGATACGTTAGTCTTGATGAGTTGAATTAGAATACACCAACTTGAGCACAAAGAGATGACAACGACAAATGGTAACTTGCGAGAACAATTGTTAAATTTAGATTTATATATGATAAGAAATGATTTATGATTTTTCAAATGGTAATAGGTTTGTTATTTTAGATCAACTTAGAATATATAGTTTTCCTTACTTGATGATGTACGATAGATATTATTATATGAAACGGATACTTAGAACAACAAGAAGGTTCATAGATGAAAACAACGCTTCATTTGACCGTATGGTAGGAGAATTTATATATAGGATGTTCCACCGGCGTATCCACCATGCTCTTGTCATACCACATTTGTCGCATTGCCCTCAAACACATGACAAAACTTGCTATGGTTTCCATGCACCAACTTCTATAATCCCGTGTGCACCCGTAATTACTTTAGATTTTGCATGGACCTCACAGTTTATTCGATCACGCCCGAGTCAAAGGTATAAATTTTTTTTTTGTTAAAGTGATGATACGCATAGATTCCGCTGTCATACCCGATAGAAATAGTACTTGGAAAAATCAGTTTAAAGTGATAATTAGATTGATGATTAAAAAGAAACTAAAGTCCATTAGGTACATTGCTCATATAAATAATTTTGTTTCTCGATTAATAGTTAAGTTCGAGTACTAGAATAGTAACACTTAAGTTTGTGAGAATGGACTCTATGTGTGTAAGATGCAATTATTTAAGTTTCTAGATAGTGACCAGTTCATAATCATTAGTTGATGGTGTACATGTAATAATATAGTTTGTTAAGATTTTCAGAAAAATTAGTTTCATGAAAATTTGATAATGTGAACAATCCAATTTATAGTTCGTATTAATAGATCACTTAGTTCATATTGGATTCGATTTTTTTTTAAGATGTTTGAATTTATATGACCAACAGCTTTAGGTAAACCAGATGTGTTGATGATGGTAGTAAACAAGGTTATAAGAGATTTTGTTATTTCTCTAAAATGCGATTTTAAGGAAACTACATGATTACATAATGAATTTATAAAAAGTTTAAAAGTTTTAATTCTCTACCGTAGATAAGGGGATTGATTCGAAAATAAGCGGCATAATCTAAGTTTCAAGTACCCGGTATTAGAAAACATATAACATGTTGTTTGTTGAAGTCTTTGTAACATAATTGAGAAGACGTGGGATAGTTGCGTAATCGTTAAAATAATCAATTATTTTTAGGGAAATTATTTATCATAATAATATTATTATTTAATAAATTTTTTTTTTAAAATGAAGAAATCATTTTTAATAGTGTTAACTATTGGTTGGTAGTTTTACAAAACCGTAGATAAAACATGGTATTTAAGTAGAGAGTCTAAACGTAAAAGACACGTTGGGTTTGAATGAGTTTATAAAAACGAGATGTATAAAATTCCATTAGTGGCCATATGTACAAATGAAATATTTTAGTTTAATGAGCTTATGAATAGTTGTGTAGTGAGTTTACGTTACGTTTCGAAAAACGAAATATTTTTAAACAAAATTTAAGTGTTGAGATTAAGTTGAGATACTTTGGGGGTAAACGTTCGATTTGTAAATCCAACGAATGCGTTGACATAACAAAATAGTAAATCCGTTACGAGATTTCAGGAATCATGAATTAAGTCTTTAATTTGGGATTCGATAATTGGATTGAGATTAATAATATGCCTTAGATTTGGTAATTTGTAGTTTTGATAATTTGATTGAGGTTACTCAATATATCTTAGTTTGATTTCGAACATTTGGGTCGCGATGGTATTAGCGATTTGTTCCCGTCCTGTTGTCATTCTACAAGATAGGATAGAAAAGGAATTTCAAAGAACATAAGAAATTTTTTTTTAATAACGTAAATTGTAGTGTATTTTTTTTGGATCGGATAGATAATTGTACTTTGAATCTTTCATAGAATTTTAAGAACCCATAACGTAGTAATCACTTGAAAACATTGAAATGTAAATAAGCAAACTTGAAATAACATTTGAAATAATATAGAAACCCATTGGAAGAAATCTGAAATCATAGAAAATAATAATCATAGAATCCATAAGTAAATAGAATTTGAAGGCTTAGGAATGTGTCTTGGTTTTGGACACTTAAGACTTATCAAAGTGTTAAGTTCGTTTTCAACGTATCCGAGAAGGCGTGCTTTAGCCTATAGGGTCACACTCATCTCGTCCATCCCCAGGTAAGCATACAAGTCTCTTAAAGAGATTTATACGAAATGCTTTGCCTTAGTCAGGATGTCCGTGATACAGGCGTTCCCCCTTCCGGATTGCACACGTTCCCACGTTTCAAACTTACTTAAGACGATGACGAGAATCCACAAAGAGAAGATCCCAATCATGCAGACGAGTCTCTTGTAGCTCCTTCGCGAAATCGGATAAGAAATGAGATTAAGAAAAACATAGAAAGGTTCGTAGAAAGAAAACAAATAATTGCAAAAGAACTTCGAAGTACAAGTATTTGAACTAAGGACACTTAGGTTATAGTCTAGGCCGGTGTGTTTCTAATACCCTATCCTAGTTCCCTATAACCATGGCTCTGATACCAAACTGTGACACCCCGCCCGGCGGCGGAAACACCGGGCTGTCATTGGAATTGGATATCAATAGTACAAAGCACATGGCACACTAAAATCATATTTTAATATCATTAATGCAATAACTGTTGTGACATAAATGAGGAATAAATAATCATAAATTCAGAAATAAAGACCGACAATCAAAGTAATTTATTATTCAATTATTCTAAGTCCGATAGGCATCCGCGGGGTGTCACACCGGGCTGTCACACCGGGCTGTCATTGGAATTGGATATCAATAGTACAAAGCACATGGCACACAAAAATCATATTTTAATATCATTAATGCAATAACTGTTGTGACATAAATGAGGAATAAATAGTCATAAATTCAGAAATAAAGACCGACAATCAAAGTAATTTATTATTCAATTATTCTAAGTCCGATAGGCATCATATGTCTTGAAGGCATAAAACGCTCAAACATCACCTGAAATATGTAAATATAAAGTTAGCTATTTAAAGCTAGTGAGTAAACCACAATTGATAAATAATAGTATAGAAAATCCGAGATCATCATAATATGCTGCGCAATCCTACATGCGTAGCTATTTCATCATATTACTCAACCTTTAACCATAGAACACATGAACACATTGAACACACATTGAACACCATCATTGTATAGCAACTTGTAATCATCTGTCATGAGGAACCAACTCATGGTGCAATTAGTGATAACTGTCATTTAACCGTCATTTAACCGTCTCGAATGTAAGTTATCAAAAATTGTTTTAGCATCGAAGGGACATAGTAACATAGCAACAAGTATCACAGTATAGTAACTAGTAACCATTGAATAGAATCACGGTTTAAATCACCTATCGATGTTGTAAAGTGTAGGTTGGTTTGTCAGACCATTAGCGCTAACATTGTACCGGTGGAAATTACAAGTAATATACTACTTTAAACTACCACATAAGATTGCATCAAGCCGCGAACTAGATTAACATATTTAATGATCTTATTTGAAAATAGAAACAAAGAAACGAAAACCGAAAGCATTGTATAGTAAATGAACATATTTCAGCCCCAAAATGTAATAGTAAAAAGGGGAGTGAATTTACTCACCTTGAAATGTGAAAGTAACCGAAACAATAGAATCGCAACAATAACGAACGGAGGGTTGCCCAAATATTAGTATCACCTAATTAATTGGGATAAACCCTAACTTAGAAACGAAACAATTATATAGCAACAAGAATCAAACCAGAAAAATCCAGGGTTTCGGATTTGGGATTTTAGGGTTTTAAATTACAAATCAGGATTTTAGTACGAAACATAATAGTATTTTCGTAATTGAAAATATATATTTTATAAGAACCATTTTTTTTAGTTTTCTATTAAAATATTTATAGAATTTCAAATATATATAAACATGTAATTTTTTTATTATTATTATTAGTATATATTTGAATTTATAAGTTTTTAACACTTAATGTATTTAACAAAGAGAATATTAATTGGTTTATTTGTAATTGTAATTTTAATGTTAATAATACGTAAAAGAATCTGAAAAATAAAAAGAAACAGAAAACAGGGCCATGGGACTCGAACACAGCACAAAGACATTAACCACTAGACCAACTTCGCTTTTTGTTAAGTGAGTTGCTTTTTAAATGTATTAACACTTTATGACTAGTAACACCCATTTCCACATAAACCCTAGAATCAAGAAACCATCCAATTCGTTCAATCGTGTTACTTTCAACAAAAACGAACATAGGGCTTTTAATCTACAAAGGATCACGAGTATTTTGATATAATATACGTACTTGATTGTGAAGCTTTTATACCGATTCGAATAGGAGAAAGAAGCGGCTGTTTGGGATCAATTTCAATGAATCTGGAACGAAATAAGAAGAAATTGATATGTTAGGAAGATATAGATGATCAAGAGGAATCAAACTAACCCAAAAAGTACCAGAATTGATGTCCAGAAGATAAAGAACACCCAACTCGCCGGAAAATGGTTTTTGTTCGACCGATTATATAATATGCAGAGAAGAACATAAGGTTTTGGTGATTGGATAATGTTATTCGGTGCTACAGGATGTTATGGAATGATTGAATCGTCAATTACGGGTCTAATTACGGATTTGTAAATTTTCAATTTTTGGATCTCGAAATCAATTCGAGTTAATTAGCGATAAAACGCGTTATTGACATCAATTCGAGTTCGAAACCAGATTAGGAAAGTTTTAGCGTGATTTTGGGTGATTAAAACTTGACAAAACGCGTCAAATGGGGCTCAACGGAGTTGTTTTGTTTGGCCGGAAAGGCTGGCCGGCAATATGCCGGAAAAACGGGGTGAACAGGGGGGCTGGGCTGGGTTTGATTGATTTTACATGTTTGGTCCCTGCAGTTACAAATAGTTATAAATAGTTAATATACGTTTAATTAAAAGTTTCATTTTTTGACAGTTTTGGCCCAAAGTTAGTTATATATATTATGTTAACTAACTAACTAACTAACTTAACTACGTTAACTTGTAACGTTTATATATATTTAGTTCGTTTTTGACGTTAAGAGAGTATTGTTAGACTTTGAAGCATTTTTGTTAACATTTTTTTATAAAATCTCTTTTATAAAACACAATATATATATATTTATACACACGTTAGATATATATTTTAGTATAACTTAGTATTTAATTGGTATCCGTTGAATAATAATTTGGTCGATAAGATATTAAATACGAGAATAACGTAACGTTCAATCTTTAATATCAAAACGTTACATTTTAAAGAAATAAATACGAATCCAATTTAAAAGATAGATACTTCGGGTTCGAGTCGGGTATTCGGGTGTGGGTTTGGGGCAGATGTCACACTCAGCTTGTGCAAGTCCTTCAAATTTTTAATTTAAAAAAAAATGTGTTCGTTAGATTTTAATAGTTTATATTAAAAAAAAAAGACTTTCCTTTCAAATTATTTTCAAGTCTTCCATATTATGCTATTAATATGCTATCATTTTTACATGCATTTCACGGGAAATTGCACACACAAACGGACACGAGTTCGCTTGTTTTCATACACAAATAAACACGAGTTTATTTTGTTTAATGAAATGATCTAATGAGAAATCTCGAGATTTTGTTTGTGACTGTGTTACAAATATTTGCTGCAAATGATGGCCGATCATCAGTTGAGCAAAGCACCTGACCAGATAACCTGTTCCTCAAAGTTTGTAGAAGATACCGAGCTAGGAATCCTTCTCCTACATCATCTGAAGCACTTCAGAAAAGATAGTTTTAAAAGTTGTTCTAGATTTTACGAAAGGATGCAGGCAAAATGGGGGAGCACGCAAAATGGGGGAGCACACAATATGGGGAAGCTTGTGACATTAATGATCTTCAACAACATAATTTGGCAAGCATTAGTCTTGGGGGAGTTTTGTTGGATCTGAAATTAAGACTGAAGCTTACCAAATTGAAGATCCGACAGTATTGACTTATCGGTGCTGAACACGATGCAAGACGTTGATAATAATAGACTACGGGGGAGTATTGATGGACCTGAAGTTTAGTCTAATATTATCAACTCTGTCAAAGTCAACAAAAGTCAACATCAACAGTCAAAGTCAACGCAAAAGTCAACACGACGCGTTCGGGACGAAGATTAGAGACAAGATGTTGAAGGCGACGGAGTTTTATTGTTAATAAATATATTTTGTGTCAACAAAGTATATTTAATGGTTTTCGTCTTTTTAGTATTTTATGTAATATATATATTTTGTCTTTATGACAAAATATTTATTAGACTAAACATTAGGGGTTTATTTGTATTAATTTCCATTTGTCTTGTTTTAGTCTAAGTCTAGGGTCCTAATTGTCATTAGTCCTAATTGTCATTAGTCCAAAGTGTCATTAGCTATGAATTGTAAATGGCAATTAGGGTTTTGTAAGCTTGTATGAGCTAGATTTGGGGTCTTATCAGTTTTTGTAAATCTGATGCAAATCAAATATATCAAATGAAGGTTTTATAGTGTGTTCATCATTGTTCATCCATTGTTCATCAATTTTATGTCATTTTGATCCAAAAATCTTCACAAATTACTGATTCAAAGTTGTTTTGGGACCAACACTTTTCATTTTTGCTAAATCAACTTGTGTTGGTGCATGAGCAATCTTTTCCAATTCATGTACTTTGGTTATTTCTTCAATTTGTTTGGTTACAATTTCAAGATCTTTAAGTGTTTTGTTTCATGAATTTTTATGATCAAGTTTAAGTTGTACATGAAGTTTTTCATGCTTACTTAATTTATCACCGATTTTAAATGAATGATTTCGATAATGCTCCACCTGTTTAATGCATTCTTTAGAACACAACATGTTTTTCACATCATCTGAATTGGCACATAATTTAGGGGTAATTCAGAACTTTCCTTTGGTTTTCCAAATTCTGTAGATGAGAAAGACTCGTCAGATGTAGCCATAAGTCCAATTACAGCTTCTGATTCTTCAGTTGGATCAGCTTTTACACTCTAATCATATTCATCTGATTCATGGCTATCATCACTGAGAACTTTGATATCACCTTCTTTAGACCAGTCTTCTTCTTCAATTTCATAAACCAGAGCCAAACTAGAAGTAAGATCAGTAGTAAATTGTCCCGCATAAGCATACCAGTCATATCCGTCCTTGACACTGACCACAAGAGCTTTGTTCTGATCTTCTTGTTGTTTACCTTCAGCTTTGAGTTCTGGTATGGGAAGACTTTGATATGGTTTCTGATAAAAACGTTGATTTATGTTCTGGTAGCTTGAAGACTATTGAAAATTCTGACTTTGACCTTGATTCTGATTATGACTGCTCGTACTTACTTTACAATTGTAGTTTTGATTCTTTGGAGCTTTCCATTCCCTAGAAAAATGACCATAGCAGTTGCAGTAGAAACCGTCTTGTTTGCACTTGGCTTGAACGTACGATTAACACAAGCATGCTTTTGTGTTCGGCATGCAACCATAACCATTTGCCAAATAGATCCATTTCCTCAACATCATTAGGATCCATTTCAAATAGGTCTTGAAGTACAACATCTAGCTGAGTTAGATGACTTCCTTGAAAAGATTGGAAACTTGCCATGATTGCAGTGAAAGCATTCTTTGTTTCATCATCTTACAACAAGATATTCATCACATCTTTAACTTTTCCTTAAACTGTAGAATTTGAGCTTTGAGATTCAGATTGAGACTTCATTAATTGAGGTTGAGCTTTTGGTAGAGATTGAGGTTGCATGTAAATTGGTGAGCTTGAGTGATATGTAGAATCTGTGTAAAAACTCGCACCAACGAACATTTCATCCTCATCTTCTTGTTTCACACTTTCTTGAGCAAGAAATGCATTATCAACAGTATTTGAAGGGTTCACAACAAATTTATACTGAGAATGAGAACCAGATCGATTAGTGTTCCTTGAACTTTCATTAATTTCAACTTCTTCTATTTTTGCAATAAGAAGATCTAAGTCCATAGGAAACTTCTAAGTATGTTTCAAAAGTGTCACTGTTTGTTTCCATGAAGATGGAAGAGCACACAATAATATGTCATTCAAATCTTGAAGGTCTGTCTTAACTCCAACATTTGTCATCTCAGTAGTTAGATGCACAAATCTATTCATCATCTAATGGACAGTCTCTCCGGATATATGCTCAAGCAATTCTAACTGTCTCTTCAATTTTTGCTTCTTGAGACTTCTGATCTATTCTCCTCCTTCATAGATTGATTTCAGTGCTTTGAACAATGTGTAACCAGTCTGATAAACATCCAATCTTGACAACACTTGAAGTGGCAGCCCTTTACACATTAAAGAATAAGCCTTACTGTCACTTTTCACTTTTCGTAATTCTTACCTTACAGATCATCCTCTGGATAAGGTTCAATAGAGTCTTTTTTGTAAGTGCTTGCACTATTAGGATCGGTCTGAACAGGAATATGTGGACCTTTATCAATCAACTTCCACAAATCATTGTCAATGGAGGACAAATGGTGTTTCAATCCGATCGTCCAATTCTTGAAATCTGCACGGTTAACTAACCTTGGCACACGATTATCTGAATCATCAAAAGGAGCCATTTTAAACTTGTTAAATGAAAATATTTTTGTATTTTTGTTAATTTTTGAAAAAGATAAATGATTTTAAAATTTAAGACTAAGAATTAACTAAGTAAATAAAAATTGATACGACAAAACAGTAATTCAGATAATGATGCTTGAAGATGACACGACTAAATAGTCACACGGCTGAACAGTTTGAAGTCGCACGACAAAATAGTAGATAACTCTTGAACAGACTGACATACTTGACACGGCCGAACAGTTCTTCCCCCGGCTGAATAGTTACACAATCAGACAAACTATATTCACCTGACTAAGATTTTGACACGGGTGAACAGTAGTCATTCACCCGGCTGAATCTTTGACATGGCAGAACAGTAGAACAACCCAAGTTTAATCTTGATGACCCGGCTGAATAGTTCACATGGAAACCTTTTAAATTCTTGAAACAACAAAAGAATGCTAACCCGACTAAATATTTACACGACTAAGTAGTGTTTCACACGGCTCAACAGTACACTTCAATTTTTTAGAAATTTGCAGATTTTAACCCGACTACAACTAGAAGACTTCACACGTGTCTACAGAAAACAGGATTTTGTCCAAAAACTAAGTCCTCACACGACTAGATCATCAAATATCAGTCACACGGCAAGAACATCTTCAACAGATTCATGAACATCATCATCCAAATTTTCAATGATTTTTCAAAACTTGTTCAATTTGTCAAAAAACCATACACAAGCTATATAATCACTCGATTAACAACCCTAGATCTCAATCAATATCAAACAGCATCATTTGATTATGAATTTGGTGACATTTTCAATCGAACAGTGTTTTTCTTAATTTCTTAATTCTTTAGATCTGATATATTCTGATTGGAATTAACACCAATGATGTGAATCAAAAACGTTTTGATGGATAAAACAAATCAGATATCACAATCAGATCTTGAAAATCATGATTAAAGCAGTTTTGAGCGTTTTTGCTTGATGAATAGCGAAGAACGCACAATACCAGCAGCTCTGATACCAATTGATAGGTTCAATTGGATCGATACTGCTACTAACAGGATTGTATATACATACAAAGTTTTATAAATAACAGATTACTCAAGTATAATAATTTTAAATGGATCTTTTATGCTTAAAAATGGTGTTAAATGTTTTTAATATATCTAGTAAATACAATATATTTTTGACATTAAACAAGTTGTTATTAAAAATATATTATTTAAGTTTCTATCGTTTATCAAAATAATTATTGCTATTGCTATTGTTTCGGATAAATGAGTTCAAATATTTTTAGACGTTTAAGGAAAAATCCCCAAATCCCAGTTCAAAACCCTAGAATTCCAATTTCCTTTGACTCCTATTGTTTTAAATCCAAGTTTTTTATACAATATGTTTTTCTAAGTTAGGATTATCATTTAATTAGGTGATTCTAATATTTGGACAATCCTCGGTTCTATTTAGACTATTTACTATTTGTTTCGTGCCCAGTTTCAAGGTGAGTAAACTCACACCCCTTTTTACTTTTACGTTTTGGGGTTAAACTATGTGTCCTATTACAATGCAACATTTTCTAATTTTCTTTCAATTTTCAAAAGAGATCATACAAATGTGTTAGTCTTGCTGCAGCATGATGCAGTCTTATGTGGTAGTTTAAAGTAGTATTATTACTTGGTAATCCCAGCGGTACAATGTTAGAGCTAATGGTTTGACAAACCCACCTACATGTACAACAACGATAGGTGATTTAAACCCGCTCATTCTATTACAATGTTACAATTACAATTACAATGTTACAAGTTGCTATTCGAAGTTACAAGTTGCTATATGATGATAAAGTTGTTATTGCTATGCCATGTTCCTAAGTTGCTAATAATTATTACTAACTTAAATATCGAGACGGTTACGTGACGGTTGCTTGAAAAGTTATCTTTAATTAATACATGAGTTGGTTCCTCATGATAAATCGCTACTAAGTTATGTTACAATTATGGTTTTCAATGTGTGTGCAAGGGGTCATGGTTGAGAATAGTATGAAATAGCTATACATGTAAGATTGTGCAACATATTTATGATGATCTCGGATTTTTGTATACTATTATTTATCAATTGTGTTTTACTCACCAGCTTTAATTAGCTAACTCTAATTTGCACATATTTCAGGTGTTGCATGAGATTTGATTTTATGGCTATTTATTCAAGATACAGGGATGCCTTGGACCTAAATTAACAAAAAGAAAAATTGCATTTACTGTTTCGGTTTTAGTACTTTTTCGATGCTATTTAAGACTCATGTTCCAATATTTATGTGATCATAATTAATCTTTAAGAAATAATACCATGTTCTTTGTTTACTATTGATATCCAATTTCTATGACAATACGGCGTTTTCGCCGCCGGGTGGGGTGTCACAGTTTGGTATCAGAGCCATTGTTATAGGGAACTAGGATAGGGTATTAGACACACACTGACCTAGACTATAACCTAAGAGTCCTTAGTGCAAATAGTTTGTGCTTAGAAAACTTTTCTAGAACTTATTTCCTTATTCTTTTTATATTAACTTTTCTATGTCTTTTCTTAATCTCATTTCTTATCTGATTTCACGAAGGAGCTGCAAGAGACTCGTCTGTGTGATTAGGATCTTTCTCTTTGTGTAATCTCGTCATCGTCTTAAGTAAGTTGGAAACGTGGGAACGTGTGCAATCCGGAAAGGGGAACACCTGTATCACGGACATCCTGTCTAAGGCAAAGCATTTTGTATAAATCTCTTTAAGAGATCTGTATGCTTACCTAGGGATGAACGAGATGAGTGTGAGCCTATAGGCTAAAGCACGCCTCCTCGATACGTTGAAAACGAACTTAACAGTTTGATAAGTCTTAAGTGTCCAAAACCAAGACACATTCCTAAGCCTTCAAATTCTATTTATTAATGGATTCTATGATTATCATTATCTATAACTTCAAATTATTTCAATGGATTTCTATATTATTTCAAATATTATTCCAAGTTTGCTTATTTACATTTCAATGATTTCCAAGTAATTACTATGTTATGTGTTTTAAAAATTCTACGAAATTCAAAGTACAATTATCTATCCAATAAATTCAATTACAACTTATGCTATCCAAAAATTTTCTTATGTCACATGAAATTCCTTTTTCTACCTTATCTTGTAGAATGACAACAAGACAAACGATCGCTAATACCATCGCGACCCAAACGTTCTAAATCAAAACTAAGATATATTGATTAACTTCAATCAAATTATTAAAACTTCAAAACAAACACCAATACCAAATTTAAGGCATATTCCTAATCTCAACTCAATTATCGAATCCCAAATTAAAGACTTAACTCATGATTCCTGAAATCTCGTAACGGATTTACTATTTTGTTATGTCAAAGCATTTGTTTGATACGAATCGAACGTTTACCTCCAAAGTATCTTAACTTGATCTCAAATACTCAAATGTTGTCTAAACTACTCATCTAATCATAAGATTTTATTCCAACTTCTAATCCAACATTAAATGATGCTATTATAAATTCGTTTCCCAAAACTTAACGTGAACTCACACAACAACTATTACTAAGTTCATTGAACTAATATAAATTTCATTTGTATAAATGACCACTAATGAAATTATACATCTCATTTCTATAAACTCATCCAAGCACACCATGTCTTACATATAAACTCTCTACTTAAAACACCATGTTTTATCTACGGTTTTCGTGAAAAAAAAACTACCAACAATTGATTCTATTAAAATGATTTCCTTATTTTAAATGAACATATATATATATATATATATAAATTATGATAAATGATTTCTTAAAAAACGGATTGGTTATTTTAACGATTACACAACATTTCCATGTTTTCTAAAATTTGATACAAAGATTTGCAACAAACCTCTTGATTAATATCGAATACTCGAACTTAGACTGTGCTATTTACTTATTTTTAAATCAATCGTCTTATCTAGGGTAAAGATAAGAGAAAAAATATTATAAATTCATCATTTAATTATATAGTTTTTATTTAAAAAAATACCTCATTTTAGAGAAACCACATAACCTCTTATAACCTTATTTACTACCATAATCAACACACTTGGTTTAAAAAAGCTTTTGTTATATGAACTCAAATGTTTTAAAAATCGAACCCAATAGGAATCGAGTAATCTATGCATCCGAACTATAAAGTGGAATAATCACATTATCAAATATTCATGAAACTAATTTTTCTATAATCCTAATAAACTATCAATTAATACTTATGAACTTAATATCAAATGACCTCTACATCTTACACATAAAGTGGGTTTTCAAAAACTTAAGTTGTTACAATTTTGGTACTCGAAATTGACTAGCTATGTCGGTCAACAAAACTATTTACATGAGCAATGATCACCTAATAATCTCAACTCTCTCGAATCATCAATTTGTGTATCATCTTAAACTATACTTGACAAGAACTAAGTGCTATGGAAGATAACTTCGGGTTCGAGTCTGGCATTCGGGTTCGGGTTTGGGGCAGATGTCACAACGGATCTAAGTAAAACAACAATCAATCAACACATAAATCATACTGAATAATTCACTTGTATTGATGATGAGATAGTCGTAGTACAATGATGCAGAGAGAAAAACGAGTACAATCACACACGCACTTTATTCTCACTCACTCTACATTCTCACCTACAATTTTGTATTTATACACCAATACATTTAGGGAAATAACACATTTACCCTAAATAAACCTTTTGTACAAATAAAGAACAAAGTAAATCTTCACATGAGACGAGCCCTAACACAAATAATGAAGTAGAAGTAGGTGCTGAAAATTTTCACATATCCAAGGATGAGCCAATAAATCCCTTGGAATTTATTGACAAAATTCCTGAAGCACTTCTTGAAGATGAAGATTCTGATAATGGCAATGATGATAATCAGAATGGTAATCAAGATGATAATCAAGATGGCAATCAAGATGATAATCAGAATGACAATCAGAATGATGTTGATGATGGTGATGACAGATATGAAGACGGAAATGATGAAATTATTGAAGAACAAGTGGAAAATGTTTATGACAATGATGATCATGATGGAAATAATGAGGCGGAATCCAAGGCACAGTCGGATGATGACGCTGATGAGAATGTGATGAGAAGGTGATCACAGATGATGTGGATGTTGTTAACATCGCATGAGAAGTTGTTATGACTAAAGCAGAATCCAAGGCAAAGTCAGATGATGACGCTGATGCTCATATTGGTGAGTCTGTTTTGTCTCCTGTTGTTGCTTCACATGTGAAATTCTCCGATAGCTCATGAAATAGAACAACATAAGGAATCTTAACTCCAAAGTCTACGGATAGAGGAGAAGGTCCAAGCAATGTTGCTAAAGAAGTTGAGATAATAGAATTTGATGATCCTGAAAACGAGTTATATCATTTAAGAAGGATGGTAACTAAACTATCAGATGATAAAGATAGATTAATGGCTTATACTGAGAGGAAGAGAAAACGTCTGAATGATTTTTTAGGAAACTCAAAATAGGAACAAAGTTACTTTTGATACTCTTGTAGCTGAATGTTAGGTCACTTGTCTTTGAAAGATTTACATTGTCTTTATTTGTAAAGTTTGTTTTGTTTAGGGTATAATGTGTATTATCCATAAAGTGTATTGATGACTATAAATAGAATGTTATAGGCATCTAGGTCAAGTGTGTGAGTGAAAAGTAATGTTTATAGCAGCTTTTGCACCTTGATTGTACTGTAACAATTCTAGTTATCAATACAAGTGAATTTTGAGTTTTTGAGTAATAATTTCATTGTTACTCTGTATAGATCTATGATTATTATCTCATTAAAAGCAATTTCGATCCAATCGAACCTATTAAGTGGTATCAAAGTTGTTGGGTGATCTTTGGTTGTTGTTTTTATTGATGGAATTTTAGCTACCATTAGCTTTGATTCATGTGTTTTTAAGATCATTTGGTGAAGATTTAATCAAGTGTTTTGAAGATTTTGTTCAAGTTCGTGTTCTTCATAGCTCAAATTTGAGATCTGGAATTTGTTGTTGATATTGAGAAATTGATGATTGAGATATGTTAGAAATCATAATCCTAAGCTTCGTTCATCATCAAATCATTCAGATGTGTTGATTTCAATCCATACTTTTTCAATTTTTCTCAACACCCACTTGTTATGTTCTTCATCAAAAATTCGGTTTCGAAGGAGATTAAGCTTGTTTCAAGGTGTAATACTTTGAAGGATTGTTAGAAATATCATTTCTCAACTAATACATGTGTTGAATCGAACAAAAACAACAAAAATTAAAAAATTTATCTTGTGTTCATCTCAATTTTGACTTTGAAAAGTCAATCAGATATGAAGATTTGAAGTTTTGATTGATATTTGCCCAGAATCTTTTCATAATCTATATAGAAAAACAAGAATTGAGTGTTTGATTCAAGGAAATTTTCAGTGCTGAAACGACCAAGTTGAAATGTCACAACCCCAACACGGCGGGCGGTCCCAGGATGGATGGTTGCCCCGGGGGTTATCGCGTGTGACGAATGGATATCAGGAGCAACGCAGCGGAATCAACAAACATACATACAGCTTAATACTTAAAGTTGTTCATAGCAAAACACTTCAAACTACAAGTACATAATTATCAAAATGACAAATGATTGTTTGATACATAACATCAACAACCAAAGCTAGCAACTATTCTAGGTCCAGAGCGTCTATCTTCTAAGCCCGCAAGCCTTTACCTGCTCTAGCCTCAATAGTGCTTTCCTGCATCACTCGACACCTAGGATGTGTGCCAAAAAGTTTAAAAGAAAGGGCCAGCTTACGCTGGTGAGTTCAAAATAAAACATTTTACAAAACACTTCAAAACATTCAACCAAATGCTTGTAAAAACCTTGATCAACGAGTTGCCAAGCTCCATTGATCAAAGAGTTACCACGAACTCCATCACTTACAAACATTTCATAAACATGCTAGTATCATCTGATAAATATTCGCAAACATTACTAATAAAACCCCTCAACAACTCCGTCTGGCACGTCTGCGCTGGAGCAGAATATATGCATATACCCTTCTAAGTTTTACCCGCGTCACCCCTATAATCTGGAGTGGTATTGCCTGATATTTACCATAGATTGCTAGCCAACCGTTCAAACACAATAGTTTAAGAACACAACCAATCCAAAAGAGTTTATACAAAAACTCACAATCATTTCCAACAAATACAGGTTTAAGCATCACATCAAGTTTTGTAAAACATCATTTCAAAACCAAAACAGTTACACAAGAGTTAGGATGTATGAACTCACCTTAACAAGATCACAACAAGCTCACAACTAGCTTCGTTCCTTGATCTAATCCCGACAATCAATCCAAATGACTATCTTCACAATCAACACAAATAGCTATATTCCACCTATAACGTGACATCACAACGCTATAAATAACGATTCCTAAGACTATGTAAGTCCTAGGATAGGGCATAACTAACGAAGCATACGACTAGACACGAGTCGTTGCCATCTACGCTTACCAAATCCCGAACCTCGGGAATCTAAATGAATCCTACAGAGATATGTTACCCGTACACAACGGATATCATACCCCTAGGGTACGGATATTCAACCCGCACCCTCCCAGGGTAATCTACCCGTTAGTTACGGGTGTTTAATCCCGCCACTATTTCCCCTAGCACGTCCCTGGTGCTATGCGGGTATCTTCACCCCGCATTCCCATCGGGTTCCCAACCCGATTCCCGTCCTAAACTAATCGAGAATGAAAGACCATTACCTCGTCGATCACCGATCTTTAATCGCGCAACACTTTGATGATCACCGTTCTTCACTCGGGCAGAACCTCGACGCACGCCAAGCGATCTACACGCGCCCAAGACTCGAAGGAACGTCACGACGCAGGGTACCGCACTCGAGGCGCGATTCCTCAAGAAAAACTAGTGGTCTCTCTCTCTAAAACGCTCTAGAGAGAGAAAGGGAAGTGAGCAAGTGTGAAGGGGGGTTGCACCCCTTTTTATAGGCTGCCGAACATGCACTAGGCGATACGCGCATGATAACATGCTGATCTGCGTGTATCGCGTAAGAGGTGAGTGCCAGCCAGCTGTTTTCCACCCGACAGCTCCTACGCGATACGCGCAGGGGACTACCCCTTAATGCGCGGGTCGCCTATCCCCCAAAATCAGATTCCTCTCGTCGAAACACGTGGTTTTCATATATTATGGGCTCCGTAACTCTTTTTCTAAGTCAAGATATGCTCGAAAGAAGTTTTCGGGCATTCCTCGGGTGTTTTCGCATTTCCCGCTTCGTTATAACTCCGATTTGAGTTCCGTTTTCGCCCACGTTCTTCATTTTCAGTCCTTTATCACTCCTAGGGTTTATTTCTATAAATTAGGACAATTTATTCTACGTGCTATTTACATGAACACCCGCCCATTATCGACGTATACATTCGTCGAAATTTAGGGTTTTACATTTCTCCCCTTCTTAAAAGAATTTCGTCCTCGAAATTCGAATGTAACAAAAATAACTGAGGGTACTTGGCTTTCATCTCACTAGCCAATTCCCAAGTCTTCTCCAGTCCTCTTTGTCCTTCCCATTGGACCAACACCAACCGGATTCTTTCTCAATTTCCTTTCTTGTGTATCAAGAATCTTTACCGGCCTCTCTGTAAAAGATAGCTTCTCGCTTACTTGAACATCTTCGAGAGGTACAGCTTGATTCGGATCTGCCAAACATTTCCTTAAGTTTGACACGTGAAATGTATCGTGCACACCCTTCAAGGTTTCCGGTAATTTAAGCTTATAAGCAACTTTCCCAACTTTCGCAATAATCCTAAATGGACCAATGTACCTCGGGGCTAACTTTCCACGTTTGATAAACCTCACCACTCCTTTCCAAGGAGATACTTTCAACATCACGTAATCTCCAACTTTAAATTCTAAAGGCCTTCTACGGATGTCAGCATAACTCTTCTGCCTATCCTGGGCAGCTTTCAACCTTTGCCTAATCTGTTGGATTTTATCAGTTGTCTCCAGCATCGTCACTGTACTACGCAATTGATCATCCCCAACTTTCGTCCAACAAACAGGAGTTCTGCACTTTCTTCCATAAAGTGCTTCAAACGGTGCCATCCCTATGCTAGTGTGATAACTATTGTTGTATGAAAACTCAACCAATGGTAAGAATTCATCCCAACTACCACTAAAGTCAATCACACACGCACGCAACATATCCTCGAGGGTTTGGATCGTACGCTCACTCTGCCCATCAGTTTGAGGATGATATGCTGTGCTCAAATTCAATCTAGTTCCTAGATCTTTTTGCAAACTCGCCCAAAACCTTGACGTGAATCGACTATCTCTGTCCGAGATGATCGAAAGTGACACGCCATGTCTACTCACAATCTCTTTGATATACAATTTCGCCATCTTCTCTGGTGAGTAGCTCTCGTTATATGGTATGAAATGAGCCGACTTGGTCAATCGATCCACAATCACCCATATGGCATTATGCCCTGCACGAGTTCTTGGGAGCTTCGTGACATAATCCATCGTTATTCTTTCCCACTTCCAAACTGGTAATTCTATCTGTTGTAACAGACCTGCTGGTTTCTGATGCTCAATCTTAACTTGTAAACAAGTCAAGCACCTTTGCACATACTGTGCAATTGATCTCTTCATATTGGGCCACCAATAATGTTCTTTCAAGCTCTTGAACATCTTATCCGTTCAAGGATGAATCGAGTACTTAGACTTGTGGGTTTCGTCAAGAATCTTATCCTGGATACCTCCAAGCTGTGGTATCCAAATTCTAGATCCAAACCTTAGAATCTCATCCTTTCCTTTTGTCAACAAACCTTCCATTCCAACCATTCGCTCCTTCCTGATGCTTTCTTCCTTCAAGGCATTTGTCTGAGCTTCAACGATCTGATCCTTCCAATCAATCGTTACAATGATCTGCAAAGCCCTTACTCTAATGGGTTTAACCCTCTCCTTCCGCCTCAGGGCATCTGCTACCACATTGGCCTTGCCAGGGTGGTATTTGATCTCACAATCATAATCGCTAAGCAATTCCATCCATCTACGTTGCCTCATATTTAGCTCCTTTTGATCAAAAAGGTGTTGGAGGCTCTTGTGATCAGAATATATCACGAATTTAGTACCATAAAGATAGTGTCGCCAAGTCTTCAAGGCAAACACTATGGCACCTAATTCCAAATCATGTGTGGTGTAACGTTTCTCATGAATGCTTAATTGTCGTGATGCATAGGCAATGACCTTCTCTCGTTGCATCAGCATGCAACCAAGACCATTAAGCGAGGCATCACAACATACCACAAAATCCTCATTACCTTCGGGTAATGAAAGGATTGGAGCGCTACAAAGCTTTTTCTTCAAGACACTCACTACAACAAAATTGGGTTTTTAGTACACCCAAAAGTGTCCTATAATGGTACTTTATAGGACCTTTCATTTAATAGGACCAATAGTAAAAGCGTTTCATGTAAAGGGGTTGTAATAATTCCCGGAACTTAAAAAGCGTCCTAATATCGCAAATAAGATTATGAAACCAATTTTATGGTCGCATAATATGTCTACGAACAACTTAAAAGTGTCCTAATAAAAACATATAAGGACACTTTTACAATGTTACAATATGTGAATACTTACTTTTAATCTTATGATACACGTACAAGCGTCCTAAAAAATTAAATTATAGGACCCTTATAATGTAACAGTATATGTACTTTAGTACTAAGAAAAGCGTCCTAATATCTCAAATAAGATTATGAAACCAATTTTATGGTCGCATAATATGTCTATGAACAACTCAAAAAGCGTCCTAATAAAAACATATAAGGACACTTTTACAATGTTCTAATATGTGGTTACTTACTTTAAATCTTATGATACACGTAAAAGCGTCTTTAAAAATTAATTTATAGGACCCTTGTTGGGGTTATTTGAAGATGTCACTTTCCAAATATAAGCGAGTGAAGATATCAAGCATCATCACGAGCAAGCACGGGTGAAGACGTTCATAATTTGTATTTGTCTTAGAATATTTGTGTAATCGTTTCGTGCTTAAATGCGCGTTTGTGCTTAACTGCACGTGGTTAGGTTGAAATTATTAAGTAATGAATTGTGTTGCTGATTGAACTGTTTGTTTGTACTTATCATTCTGATCATTTGAGCGATATCGATCCAATTGAACCTATCAATTGGTATCAGAGCTGTTGGTATTGTGTTCTTCGCTATTCATCAAGCAAAACACTACAATATTGCACAAAAATCATGATCTGAATGAATTGTTGCTGTTTTTAGTTGTGATTTATCATCGCAATCACTCCTAATTCACAACGATTGTGCAAATTCCATCAGATTATCATCAGATCTGAGGAATTAAGAAGATAGAAAAAGTTACTGTTCGATCGAATTTTGCTCAAATTTCATCAAAATTTGATCATGTTTTGGATTGATTGAGATTAGGGATTGATAATCGGACTATTTCACTGCTTGTGTGTGATTTTTGAAGAAATTGGACAAGTTTTTGATAAACCCAGAAAAATTCTCATGATGAAGATGATGATAATATGAATAGGTGAATTGTATTAGATCAATGGAGAGGTTACAAGGGATATTGAATGAAATGTATGCAACTCACAATAACAAATGACCTAGGTGATGGTATTTATAGTCCATACCATTCACCTTACATTTCAACCTAACCACGTGCAGTTAAGCACAAACGCGCATTTAAGCACGAAACGATTACACAAATATTCTAAGACAAATACAAATTATGAACGTCTTCACCCGTGCTTGCTCGTCATGATGCTTGATATCTTCACTCGCTTATATTTGGAAAGTGACATTTTCAAATAACCCCAACAGTACTCCCCCTAAGATGACACTTTACAAATCAGACATATCAGCTTAAATCTTCATGTGACGAGCATAGAGAGCAACTTAAAGTTTTGGTATGCATTATCTTCAAGTGGACCCAACAACCCTTATAATGTAACTCTACATGTACTTTAATACAAAAAAAAGGGTCCTAACACTAGTAGAAAAGTTAAGTTTAGCCGCGGTGATTTCGGTTTTTAAACGCGGGTTTGAACCGTGTCTAGTAACATCGCCTCTAAAATACAAAGATGTCATATCATTCATAATAAATATAAATTTATATAAATCATTCATAATATATACAAACATGTTAAATCCTTCAAAATATATACAAAGATGCTTATTAAATCTGTTGGTCCCATTAACACCTTTGAATCAGTAACTTGTGAAGATTTTGGATCAAAGTGACAAAATATTGATGAACATAAGATGAACACAAACAAAAAGTCAGATTTGATCTATAAAATGGATTGCAAATGATGTTTACATGGAAAGACCCCAATCACTAGCTCATTCAAGCCCCTTGAAAAACCCTAATTGCCATTTACTATATATAGCCTAATGACACTTTGGACTAATGACAATTAGGACCCTAAACTTAGACTAAAACATAACAATTGGAAATAATACAAATAAAACCTAATGTTTAGTCTAATATATATTTTGTCATTAAGACAAAATATATATATTACATAAAATACTAAAATGATGAAAATGATTAAATATATTTTGTTGACACAAAATATATTTAATAACAATTAAACTCCGTCGCCTTCAACGTCTTATCTCTAATCTTCGTCCCGAACGCGTTGTCTTGACTTTTGCGTTGACTGTTGACGTTGACTTTTATTGACTTTGACTGTATTGATAATATTAGACTACAATTCAGGTCCAACAATACTCCCCCATAGTCTATTATTATCAACGTCTTGCATCGCGCTCAGCACCGATAAGTCAATACTGTTGGATCTTCAATTTGGTAAGCTTCATTCTTAATTTCAGCTCCAACAAAACTCCCTCAAGACTGATGCTTGCCAAATTATGTTGCTGAAGATCCTTTTATCTCACAAGCTCCCCCATATTGTATGCTCCCCGACATTGTATGCTGCCCCAATTTCTGTGCATCTTTTCATAAAATCTAGAACGGCTTTCCAACTATCTTTTCTTGAGTGCTTCAGAAGATGTAGGAGGAAGCTTCCTAGCTCGGTATCTTCTGAAAAACTTTGAGGAACAGGTTCTCTGGTCAGGTGCTTTGCTCAACTGATGATCGGCCATCATTTGCAGCAAATATCTGTAACACAACAATCACAGATAAAATCTCGAGATTTCTCATTAGATCATTTCATTAAACAAAATAAACCCGTGTTTATTTGTGTATGAAAACAAGCGAACCCGTGTTCGTTTGTGTGTACAATTTCCCGTGAAATGCATGTGAAAATGATAGCATATTAATAGCATAATATGGAAGACTTGAAAATAATTTGAAATGAAAATCTTTTTGGATTGTTTTTTAATTAAAATTAAAAATTCGAAAATGAGAGGACGAGTCCGACAAGATCACAAATATTTTAGACAAAGTGAACACATTCCAAAAGGTACACACGACCAACAAGACTCAAGAACCCAAACATAAAATAAAATAAAATAAAAACTTCATGAAATGATATCAGATAATGCGTTTCGAGCAACCATCCAGAGAAACAAAGACTTGGCAAGATTGTCAATATGTTTGTCCATTTAAACCCATGCCTTGTTCCTTTCAACAAGCAACCTGTGACGATCTTATCATGTTTTGGTTTGATTTGAAAAAACTCAAGCGACTTGGTTTTCATAGACATTCAGCAAAGTAACTTGTCCTAACATCAAGGTTTATTGAGCATTATGATTGACTTTGCTTGAAATTCTTGGATCAAATCTTGAATATTAATCGATTCATGAGCCACTTTTGACATTCTGCAATTTTTGCATGTTTGGGAGTGGAGCTTGTCAACAATGATTCTTTTGAACACATTGCGACTTATTATTTGGGAAACTCAAATGGTTTAGAGCTCCAGGTCTATACCGACGTATAACAGAGGAGATAAACATTTGAGCATGCTCGGTGAATCTTCAGGTCAATACTTCCGTATAGCAGAGAAGATCCACCAACTCCAGGTCAATACTTCCGTATAGCAGAGGAGTTAAGCACTTTGACTCAATACATTCTGACGAGTTAACAAGTAACTCACTCAGAGGTTTTTCTGAAGAGCAACACTAGCAGCTTTTTATTTTGTTTTGCTAACTAGAAACTCAATTCCGGGCTAGGGTGTGGGTGATTTGGGATTTTTATGGAAATCAAGGCAAAGATTTGACGCTCTCAACCCATTTTTGTCAAAACTTATTACTTTGTGCAGGCCAAATGTCTGTGAAAGTACTCCTCATCACCGAGCTCTTTTTGAATTTAGTTTGATCACATAATTGCTGTCTAATTGTATTCGGGCTGAGCCTATTGACACATCAATACACAAATCAACGACCTCCTTTGGTTGCTTTTCATGCAAGCCTGAAACCTTCAAAAGACACAAAATATTTACACAAAACGAATTTTGGACAAAAGATATTCATTTTTGATATTACTCCCCCAAAATTTCTATTTCAGCACAAAATTGAAATTTTTAAAGACACAAGAGCGACCTCAAAAGGATGAGAAAACTTGATCAAAAATACAAGTAAAAATGTTAGACTCCCCCCTTTTTCTTAATTTTTTTAATAATTTTTTTTAATCCTTTATTTTTAACTATTTACAATATATAAAATAGAAATTATGAAAGAAACGTCTTCCATATTACTCTATCAAAAGATGATAAATGAGTTATCAAGAAAAATGTATTGGCTGTGAAAATGAAAGAAGGATCCAGAATGTGGATAAAATACCAGAACCATAACCTGTTTGTTCCGCCTCAAAATTGAATAAGGAACATTTTCTATCAGTAAACCGGATTACTAACAGTCCTCCTGAAATGTTCCTGCACTAATTAACAGATTAGTTAGAAAGGGGAACCCAGGCCATCGTAGTCCTGGGCGTTCCATTTTCATCAGTGTAAGACACCTTTCTATGCACACAACTTGTTCTTGTATCTATTCCCATTTCCTCTTTTCTTTTAATTTGCCAAATTTGTTTAGATTCAAACATTTTCGATTTGAAAGAGTTAAATTTGGAAATCATTTTTTGTTTAAGCCCCGAGGAAAAAGATTTTGGTTTTGATGATTTTGTCACATTCATCTTTGAATTATGTGAAACCGGCTTCACATGATTAGGTAAAGATGGAATAATCGTCATCCGACCTTTCAAATATGTTTGTTCTTTACCTTGAAATCCAGAGAAGCGAACCTGTTTGCCTTTAGTAACTGGAGCATATCTTTTTGGACATTCTTTGAGCACGTGATCATCCTTTCCACACTTGAAGCAAGCCTTGAATGGCTTTTGATGCTTGATTGGCCCGTGTGGAGCAGTTGGGGGTGGGGCTTTCTTCGAGCTTGATGCAACTTCTTGACAGATTTGTGGCTTCTTATGTTGAGTTGTGGGTGGTTGCCTGATTGTTGTTTTGCTTTGTTGGATGGGAGTTGAGATCTTCACTTGCTTGTTCTCAAGTCTTTTACAAACTTGAGATATGATGGATAGAGGTGAAGGCTTCTTGTTAGGGTTATTTCCTAGTTAAGATTTACTTTGTATTTTGTTTATATGTTTGTAAATAGTTTAGGGTCTATTTTGTTATATTCCTTAAACTTGTATTTGTTTGCTTTAAAGCATGTAGTGAGAGAGTGTGAGGAGAGAGGCTAGATCACAATATTCACGTAAGAGAGAGAACTTGTGTGTGTGATTTATTTTCTCCTGCACCTTGTATCACAATACTACTTTGATCATCAATATACAAAGAGAATTATTAGTATGAATTGTGTTAATGATTAAACTGTGTTTGTGTTTGTGTTATTCTGATCATTGAGCGATTTTCACGATCCAACTGAACCTATCAATTGGTATCAGAGCCTTGGTACTGTGTTCTTCGCTGTTCTTAAGCAAAAACACATCAAAAATTGCTCAAAGACAATGATCTGAATGAATTGTTCGTGTTTTTAGGTGTGATTCATCATCATAATCACTCCAATACACAACGATTGTGCAGATTTCATCAGATCATCATCAGATCTGAGAAATTAAGAAACTACTGTTCGATCGAATTTTTCACAAATTCATCAAAAATTGGACATGTTTCAGATTGATTGATATAAGGGATTGATAATCGGAGTGTTTCACAGCTTGTGTGTGAATTTTGGACAAATTGGACAAGTTTTAGACAAAACCCAGAAAATTCTCATGAAGAAGATGATGAACAGTAAGAACTTGGTTGAAGATTAACTTGCCGGGTGATTATTTTGACTTAGACAATTTCCTTGGACTTAGATTGAAGAACAAATTAGGTCCTGTATTGCCGTATAAAGGATTTTGTGCTTGTCGGGTGAAGAATTTGACTTGAAAAAGTGTTACTGTTCAGCCGGATCAAACACTGTAGTGTCGGGTAATACACTGTTACGCCGGGTGATTAAGAAAATTCAGCCGGGTAATCATCAACTGTGTAGCCGGGTGATTAACAACTGCCGTGTGATCGAGTACTGTTCAGCCGGACAAAGCTTTTGCCGTGTCAAGATTCTGCCGGGTCAAAGATTATTGCCGTGTCAAAGTTTATTCTTGTTGCCGGGTAACTGTTCATCCGGGTGAAGAACAAAAAGTTTACAACTGTTGAGCCGGGTAACTGTTTGGCCGTGTAAAGACTTTTTCCTGCCGGGTGAAGAACAAAGACACTGTTTAGCCGGTTGAAGAAGGATTTTCACTGTTTTGCCGTGTGACTCACTTTAGTTGTTTTTAATATTTGTTTCTTATCTTGTCTTTAATTACTTGCCTTTATTTTTAATATTTTAATCATTTCTTTTAAAAAAAAAAAAAATTTTAACAAAAACCAAAAATATTTTCTTTAAAATTTGTTAAAATGGCTCCTAATGATGATTCTGATAACCGTGTTCCTAGACTTTTGAATCGTGCAGATTTCAAGAACTGGACCATCAGGTTGAGACATCACTTGTGTTCTATTGACAATGACTTATGGAAGTCCATTGAAAAGGGTCCTCATATTCCAACTCAGACTGCTCCCGACAGTGCTAGTACCTACACCAAAGACTCTACTGAACCTTATCCAGAAGATAATCTGTCAGCAGAAGATTTGAGAAAAGTAAAGAATGATAGCAAGGCTTATTCTTTAATGTGCAAGGGATTGCCACTTCAAGTTCTGTCTAGATTGGATGCATATCAGACTGGTTATACATGTTTCAAAGCTTTAAAGTCGATATGTGAAGGAGGAGAACAATTGAGAAGTCTGAAGAAGTCAAAGTTAAAAAGGCAATTGGAATTGTTCGAGCATATTAATGGAGAAACAGTGCACCAGATGATGAACAGGTTTGTTCACTTAACTACTGAGATGTCAAACCTCGGAGTGAAGACTGAACTTCAAGACTTGAACGATCGGTTGTTATGTGCTTTACCATCATCTTGGAAGCAGACTGTTACTTTGTTGAAACATACTGAGAAATTTCCAATGGAACTAGATTTGCTTATTGGAAAAATTGAAGAAGTTGAGATTGATGAAGGATCAAGAAATACTGATAGATCAAGCTCACAAACTCAGTGTAAGTATGTGGTAAATCCTGCCAATACTGTGGAGAATGCTTTTCTTGCACAAGATGCAATGAAGTTTGAAGAAGATGGTGACTTATTTGTTGGTGCAAGTTTCTATACTGATTCAGCATATTTTCCAAATTCACCAACTTATTCTCAACCTCAATCTCCACCAAGAGCTCAAGTTCAAAATCAGGAAAATCAAAGTTCAAATGTTCAAGCCAAGGTGAAAGACGTAATGAATATTCTGTTGCAAGATGATGAAACCAAAACTGCCTTTACTGCTTTTATGGCAATTTTTCAAGCATACCAAGGAAGTCATTTAAGTCAAATGGACGTGGTCCTTCAAGACTTATTTGAAATTGATCCAGTTGATGTTGAAGAAATGGATCTTAATTTGCAAATGGTTATGGTTGCATATCGAACACAAAAGCATGCATATGTTAACCGAATTTACAAACCTCATGCTAACAAGACAGTTGGATTTGACAAATCAAAGGCCAGATGTTTTAATTGTAACCAGTATGGTCATTTCTCAAGAGAATGCAAAGCTCCAAAGAATTTCAATGACCAAGCTAGTTCAAGCAATCAAGGTCAAGGTCAAAGTTCTCAACAGTTTTCAAGCTACCAAAGCAGAAATCAACGTACTTTTCAGAAACCATATCAAAGTCTTCCCATGCCAGAACTGAAAGACGAAGGAAAGAAACCAGAAGATCAAACAAAGGCGCTGGTGGTCAGTGTAAAAGATGGTTATGATTGGAGCGCATATGCAGAACAATTTACGTCTGATCTTACATCAAGTCTGGCTCTGGTATGTGAAATTGAAGAAGACTGGTCTGAAGAAGGGGATGGAAAGATGGTTGATGATGTTAGTGAAGATTCTGAAGATTATGACTGGAGTGCAAAGTCTGATCCTGTTGAAGAATCAGAGTCTGAAGTTGCGCTGATGGCTACTGCAAATGAATCTTCATCTTCTACTGAACAACCAAAGGTTAGTAATGACTTACCCCCTAACTATGTTCCATTGCCCCTAGATGTGAAAGAAAGGTTATGTTCTGAACAATGCATTCAACAGGTAGAACATTATCGAACTCATTCATTTAAAATTGGTGATAAATTAAGTAAACATGAAAAACTTCATGAACATCTTAAAATTGATCATAAAATTTCTGATGAGAAGATTTTGTCACTAACTGAATCATGGAACAAAACTTTAAAAGAATTGGAACTTGTTACCAAACAACTTGAAGAAATGACAAAGAACTTTGAACAAGAAAAAGTTGCTCATGCAGTCACTCAAGTTAAATTAAAGAAAGTTAAAAGTTGTAAAACAATGGTTGAACAACTCATTAATGAAAGAGGTAACAAAACCAAAACCGGGTTGGGTTTTACTCATGAACCAATGCCAAATTAAATCACTCAAACCTTACCGGAAAACTTTAATGAATTTGATCATTCACCTGAAAATGAACGTAAATTCAAAGAAATTCAAAGAAGTAAATCCGAGTCCGAAGGATCTGAGGTGATGATTGAAAGTTTGAAAGAAGAAGATGGAATGACAACTGAAGCAGATGATGAAGCGAGCAACAAATCCGAGAACAAACCGGAGCCTGTTCTTATTCAACTGGTTGAATATCCAAAGCTTAATCCCGAACCAAAACAAACGGTGAAGGAAGAAGGAGAATTTTCAGGATTCAATGATCCTAATTACATCAAATGGAAGAAGAATGAAGAAAAGGCAAAAGTTGCTGCTCAACTGCTCAAGAAGAATGCAGTGAAGAAGGATGAAGTTTCAACTGCAAAGAAGCAGAAATCGAAAGTAATGAACACTCAATCTGAAACAAAAGAAGTGAAAGGTAAAAGTGTCATAAAATCGAATGACAACACAAAAGTTCAAAGTGTTAAAACTGACAAAGTTAAACCTGTCAAGAAAGTGTCAAAAGGTAAGACAATCAAATTTGTGTCTGCAGGTACTTTCGACATGAACGGTTCTTATGGTAACCAAATCAATGCTGAAATCAAATCTAACTCTGGTCTGAAAACAGGTTCAGGTCCTAAGTCTTCCGCTGTCAATGATAAGAGAATTGAAAACAAAAAGGTAACCAAACAGAACAGTTTAAAATCGAACCAAAGTCCCATGCAATCAAAATCGCAAACAAAATCTCCACAGAAAAGTGTCAATCTAAAACCGAACAACCATGATAATGAATCACGATTTGGTTCAACATCAAAAGTTAACAATCGGCTCTTTAGGATTAGCAAGAGACACTGTGAGATATGTGATCGTTATAACCATACAACTGCTGAATGTTTCTTTAACAGGTACTGCAGTTTCTGTGACAAAAGAAATCATTCTTCAGAAGAATGTTTTTATAACAAATTTTGTGATATTTGTGAAAGAAGAAACCATGACACAAAGGATTGTTTCTTTCGATCAAACTCAAGAAGAGAAATGACTCCGTTTTCAAACCTTCAAAGAAATCAATCATTTGGTTTTCAAAATATGAATCAAAGTCATTCTCCGGTTTTGAGAAATTTCAATCGAAACAATTCTGTTTCTAACTTTTCAAGAAATGTGCAGGTTAACAGTTTTAAACCAAGAGCTTTAATGGTAAGAAACCAAAAGTTTGAAAATAACCTTGATCCTAAGTTAGAGGAAAGGTTTAGTGCTTTAAGGAGAAAGCAGTCAATGAACGCCAATGGGCGAAACAACAGTTTTCAGCATCAAAATCTCATGAATGAAACAAATTTTCAAAATATTCAATATCAACAAGTTACTATTGTAGATAGATTCGGAAAACCCAAGACCGTGTGGGCCTGGGTTGACCAAACTAACTAAGTGATTGTTGAATTGCAGGTACGCCCAAGAAGACCTATCAACTCATGGTTCGTTGATAGTGGGTGTAGCCGGCACATGACAGGCAACCATGCCTTGCTTCAGGATTTCAAGCTGAAAAATGGTACTCACGTTGCATTTGGAGGTGATGCGGGTGGTAAAATCACAGGAGAAGGAACTGTCTCGAATGGGGTCATTAGTTTTGATAAAGTCAACTACTGTGCACAGTTGAACTTTAACTTACTAAGTGTATCTCAAATCTGTGATAAATCTTATTCAACTCTTTTTGATGATTCTTTCTGTTATATTCTTAAACCAGGTTTCAAGATTGACAATGAGTGGGTAGTGGTGAAAGCTCCAAGAGATCGTGATGTATACAAATTGGATATGTCGCAGTTTGATGCTGAAACCGAAACAACCTGTCTCATTGCCCATGCTTCAAATGATGAGAGTCAGCTTTGGCATAGACGGCTGGGTCATTCCAACTTCAGAAACATGAACCGTTTGGTAACTGGAAATCACGCTGTGGGAATCCCATCGAAGAAATTCTCCACAACTGATCTCTGTCCAGCGTGTTTGAAGGGAAAACAACATAGGATGTCTTTTAAGTCCAAGCAAGAAAACTCCATTTCAAAACCCTTGCAGATGCTACATATGGATCTTTTCGGACCAAAAAATGTGCAAAGCATTGGAAAGAAGTCTTACTGTTTTGTCATTATTGACGATTACACTAGATTTTCTTGGGTTTATTTTTTGCATGCTAAATCTGAAACAGCTGAATTATTAAAAGAATTTATCATCAAAGTTGAAAATCAATTGGAATGCAAAGTTAAAGTTTTAAGAAGTGATAATGGAACTGAATTTAAGAATGCTAATGTTGATTTATTTTGTGCAGAAAACGGGATTGCTAGACAATTTAGTGCGCCAAGAACACCTCAACAAAACGGGGTTGCGGAACGGAAAAACCGAACACTGATTGAAGCAGCAAGATCCATGCTCGCAGATGCCAAAATCCCTATCACTTTTTGGGACGAAGCTATTGCTACTGCGTGTTTTGTACAAAATAGAACATTATTAGTTCAAGATAAACAAAAAACTTCTTATGAGTTGTTATTTGAAAGAAAACCAAATATTTCTTACTTAAAAGCATTTGGTTGTCCGGTATCGATTTTAAATTTGAATGATCATCTCGGGAAGTTTGAGTCAAAATCTGACGATGGATTTTTCTTAGGTTATTCGTCTGTTTCTAAAGCTTATCGAGTTTTTAATAGCAAAACAAATACTGTTATTGAAACTATTAACGTCAAGTTTTTAGAAAATTCGTTTCCTTTAGTGGCTCATGGTCCCGAATGGTTATTTGATTTAGATTCGTTATCGAAATCTTTCAATTCTAACTTATTTGATTTTTCAGGAAAAACAAACAAGGAATCAGGCGACTTGGGATGCTTCAGTGACGATTCTGATAATGACGAGGATGGAAATCTCAACTCAGAATATCCATTCATGTCTTTTCACAATCCTGATCATGTCAAATCCAGTCAAGATCCGGGTCCTTCTGATTCTCATGAAGATCAAGAATCAAACAATCTTGAAGAAGATGTGAATCCGCAAGTTTCTCCTAATGATGGTGGATCTGTTCAGAATCAACCATCATCCGATCCGAATGTTGAAGCTGTTCCAGAATCTTTTGATTACTTCATCAATTCACCGGATCAAGTCCCGAATTTCACACCGCATACTTCGTCCATTCTACAAGATCTACCAAATCTGAATACTTCTAATCTGGAGAGTCAAGTGCAAGGAGGTGACATACCAATTCATCGAATTCACAAGAAACATCCTGTCTCTCAGATTATTGGGCCGTTGAATCAGAGAACTACAAGAAGTCAGACTGAGCAAGCAAATGTCTGTCTTTATTCGTGTTTTCTATCTCAAGTGGTGCCAAAGAACATTTCAGAGGCGTTGCAAGATAACAGTTGGATTGAAGCCATGCAAGAGGAATTACTTCAGTTTTGCAAACAGGAAGTTTGGAAACTTGTGGACTTACCTGAAGGAGAGAATGCAATAGGTACAAGATGGTTGTACAAAAACAAGCCAGACGAACGTGGCATTGTTGTGAGAAACAATGCGAGACTCATTGCACAGGGATACACTCAGGAAGAAGGCATTGATTATGAAGAGGTGTTTGCTCCAGTCGCAAGACTTGAAGCCATACGCGTTTTTCTTGCATATGCTTCCTTCATGAAGTTTAAAGTATTCCAAATGGACGTTAAAGGTGCTTTCTTGTATGGACCTATTACAGATGACGTATATGTCAGACAACCTCCGGGTTTTGAAGATCCTGACTATCCTCATCGTGTATACAAGTTGAGTAAAGCTCTATATGGTCTACACCAAGCTCCAAGAATCTGGTATGAGACATTATCCAAGCATTTACTAGAACATGGATTTACAAGAGGTCAGATTGATCCAACTTTGTTTATGAAGAGGGAGAATGACGATTTGTTGTGCGTTCAAGTTTATGTGGACGATATTATCTTCGGTTCGACCAGTGCGTCAATGTGCAAAGAATTTGAAGAAATCATGAAGTCTAGATTCCATATGAGTTCAATGGGGGAGATTAACTTCTTTCTTGGATTACAAGTGAAACAATCAGCTGACGGAATTTTCATCAATCAATCAAAATTTGTTGAGAAGTTGTTGAAGAAGTTCAAGATGCAAGATTGTCAAACAATTCGAACTCCATCTAATGTGAATTGCAAGATTCAACCGGATCCAAAGGGCAAAGCAGTTGATCAAACACTATACAGATCAATGATCGGTTCTCTGATGTATCTTACTGCATCAAGACCAGACATCATGTACGCTGTTTGTGTATGCGCCAGATATCAGTCTGATCCGAAAGAGTCGCATCTTGTTACTGTGAAGCGTATATTCAGATATCTTAAAGGGAAACCAAATCTTGGGTTATGGTATCCTTATGAAGGAAATTTTGAATTATATAGTTATTCTGACAGTGATTTTGGTGGTTGTGCTCTTGACAGGAAATCGACTACTGGTGGCTGTCAATTTCTGGGTCCTAGGCTTGTCTCTTGGCAATGCAAGAAGCAGACCAATGTTTCTGTATCGACAGCTGAAGCAGAGTATATCGCTGCATCTGCAGGATGTTCTCAAGTTTTGTGGTTACAAAATCAGTTGCTTGACTACGGGTTTAACTTTCTAAAAACTCCTATTTACATAGACAATACTGCTGCTATGTTTATTACTGCTAATCCTGTTCAACACTCAAAAACCAAACATATCGAAATTCGATATCACTTTTTAAGAGACAACTCTGAAAAGGGTTTAATAATTTTGATTAAGGTTCATACCGACAAACAATTGGCAGATCTTTTCACAAAATCTTTTTTGTCAGGCCGGTTTTAATTCTTAATTCAATCCATAGGATTAATCCATCATGATTGATTCTATTTTTCTAAAACAAAAGAAAAATCAGAAAAAATATAAAAGCCAAAAATATAATAAGTTGATGTTATATTTTGATTCCGTTGCCTTTTATTTTATGTCTTGCATTGTGTGTGTGCATGAAATAGAAAATAGAAAAGCTAAAACAAAATATAAAAGCAAAAAGAAAAAGAAAATATCATGTCATAAGAATCTATATTGCAAAAAGTGAGAAATGATAGATACACTAGACATTATTTGTTACATTATTTTTAATAAAGACTGATGAATGTTAATTGATGTGCTAGACAGCTCAGGCAATTAGACTGAAAAAGTAAGTTGATTGTTGACAAACATAAACTTAATGATCTTTGTGTTAAGTTCCATTGTTATACATGTCTAGATAATATATCTTTTGATGCATTGCTTGTGATGATAGTTGTGCATGATCGGGTAACGATGTAGTCTATTCAGTGTGATGAACCGCATCGTGAGCTTCTTTGTTGTGGTATCCACAGACCTGAAGTCTCACACGAAGTCTCTTTTGAGCTTCAAGGTGTAGCAAAAGATTCCAAAATGGAACAAAAAGAGTCCCAAATGCGGACCAACACCAAACAAAATTCCAAAAAGGAATTCAGAAGATTCCCAAGGGGAACGATAGGAAAGAAAAATTCCCAAAGATGGAATTAAAAAGAAGTCCAAAGTGGACCAAATCCGAATAGAACCCAAATTCCACACTGTTTATGACTGTAAGTGACCAGGTTGTTGTACAATATGCATTCAGGTAGTGATTGATAAGGAAATATGTTGACATATGTATACATGTGGATCACATAAGTCATTCTAATCGAACCTTAAATATCATCATGATACTGAAAAAGTAAGTGTGTCAACTCGAGCTAATTGGTATGTTTTCATATCATCACTCAATCAAACATAAGTCAAATGTCTATTCAAAACTTGCAAAACATGTTCAGATAATGTGTGGTATGATCTCACTGCGATATTATGATTCATTGCATTGCATATGTCTTTACTTTAATGTGTGTGCTTTGTGTGTGCAGGCATATGGAATCATTATTGACATATCGACATCCTTGTTAAACTTAAAAATTTCTATAAATTTCAAGTTTAGGGGGAGAATAAATGGAAGAAGAAAAATATTTACAAAATCCAAAAATATTGTGAATAAGTGTGTTTTGAATGAACAAGATTATGTGGTATGAAAAACAAAAGTATTGGATGTGTTAGATGTGTTAAAAACAAACCCAAGGTCTTCTAATTTGTTTTTAAGAAATTGCTTCGGGATATAGAAAAATTGGTTGTGCAAAAACATCTTTTGAAAAAGAAAAAGAAAAATGAATTAAAATTGTGTTAATTTTGTTGCCCTAAAAATGTTGATTGATAATTAATGTGACAAATTCTTTTTAAGGATATCTTGTCTAATTAATATGTCGGAGAATGTTTGCAGGTGCAATAAATGACGTTGAAAAAGTCAACAGACGAGAAAAGTGAAGAAAAATCGCAAAGTGTTATTACCGGGCAAAGATATCAGATGCAACTATTCTGCCGGGTAATGAACTGTTTAGCCGGGTAATGTTGTATGTTGATACAAGTCGGGTGATTGAGGAAAAAGGTGAAGATATTGTGACCACTGTACAGCCGGGCAAAGATCATGTCAAATACAGCCGGGTGAAGGTCATAGATATCAAGCCGGGTGACAAGTGTTCACTATACAGCCGGGTAAAAGTCTTTTATCTTGCCGTGTAAATGAATCACTATGTTGCCGTGTGAAGAAGAAAAAGCATGCCGGATGATACAACTGTGTTGCCGTGTGAAGAAGGAAATCATGCCGTGTGAAGGAAAGCAACTATGTTGCCGGGTAATGAAGAAAGCAAGCCGGATGAAGAAGGAAAGCAACTGTGTTGCCGGGTAATGAAGTAAGGTTGCCGGGTGATGTTTGAAGACTACTATTCTGCCGGGTGATTAATAAAACCCATCAGGTGTAGTTGTTCCTAACCTTTACCCGTCACTACAGTGACTTACCCGTCTCTACAGTGTTTGACCCGTCAAGTGTTTTTCTTATGTTTGCGACTTGTCTTATGTACTTGACCCGTCACTACAGTACATGACCCGTCACTACAGTACTTGACCCGTCAAAGCTTATTGGGCCTTTTATGTCTACCTGTCCCTTTTGTTGACCCGGCACTTAAAATTTGACCTAAATTGTTGACGATACAAAAGACCGCATCTTCACAAACACTTATCATTTCACACATTCACTTTCACACAAATCCTCTGTACTTAAATCGCCATTGTTATCATATTCAATCGTTTGCTCTGTAACAAGGTTGATCGATTGAATAAGGTAGTGATTAAGTGTTTTTGACCTTGATAGACCTGCAAATCAACTGTTAAAAAGAAAAACGATGATGAACAGTGTTTTGAGCATTGAATCGACACTTTGATTTTGTGTGTTAAAACCTAAATCGAATGTTGTTCTATGTGCAAAATCTGACGATCATCAACATTCAATCACTCATTTGCACCAAAACACCTTAAAATCAACTGAATCAACCAAAATTGTCACTACTGTTAAAATCGCCATTGATGAACTTTGAAAGTTCTTAAATGTTTCACTTCAAAATGATGAAATATGTGTTAAACATGACAAGTGCATGATAAAATTGAACTAAAACATGTTAAACAACTTCATCATACAAATGTCAAAATTTTGCCTTAAGTGATTAACTGTTAAAATGAAAAATGTTGTATAAATTATTAAAATTCAAAGTTGTGTTAATCAAAGTGATGAAAATCAATTTGTTAGATCAATTTAGGGTTAAAATGATTAAGTGAATGTTTTTCTTTCTAACTTTTGTTCAAACACTTATGAAAATTTTGATATATGTTTATGAAGAAACTAACACATTTGTTTTGTTTATGTTTTATGTTTGTTTTAACAGATGGAGAATCTCAAGTTTGAGCCTAAACACAATTTGGTAGCATGTTTGGATGAATCAATTCCTGAAACAGATGGTTACAGGGATATGATCAAGTTTATCAAAAGGACCAAATATGTGTATGCTATATGTGCCAAACCGGTCATATATGCAAGGCTGATTAAGAGTTTTTGGAGGACAGCAGAGGTTGTTAGAGATGAGAATGGTGTTGCTGTTGTAAGAGGGAATATTACCAGAGATATGGTATTGACAGTGTCTGAAGAAGCTATCAGAACTGCCCTGAGAATAGATGAAGATGAGGTTGGTATGAATGATGAGCTGACCATGGATGAATGTAAATCGTGTTTTGTTAATATGGGGCATCCACCTATATTTCCAAAATCACAGTTTTATAGGGCGAAGTTGGGAAAGAAGTATAAGTTGCTGTGTTATGTTGTACAGCAGTGCATGTCCAGGAGGAGTGCAGGTTTCGATAATTTCCCATCAGCATTGCATCACCAATTGTGGCCATAGCAGAGAATAAGCCATTTAATATGTCGAAATGGATCATGAATGGCTTTGTTTTCAACTTGGTGAAGGGCAAGAGGTTTAAGTTTCTCATGTACCCGAGATTCTTACAACTGATGATCAACATTGTCTATCCTATCATCAGATCCGAAGGTTATGCTGGAGGTATGCTATACACTGAGGACATGAACGATCTATCTTACCGAAAGATGAGTATCGGGAATGTGCCTAATATAGAGTTGTTTGACTATATGAGAGATATAGCCAACAATGAAGAAGATGTTGAAGGTGTGTATTACCACATTTCTCATGGTGAGATTGTTGATCCACAGGACCTAGTGGATGAGGTGCCTGATAATCTGTTAGATGATGACGAGTACTTTGCTCGTCATCCAGAAGATGAAGAAGAGGGTGAGAATGGTGATGGTGATAATGTTGAAGATAGTGATAGTAATGATGAACATGATGATGGTGGCAATGAAGGTGCTGAATCTGAATCTAATTCAGAGGAGGCAGAGATTGTTGAAATAGTTGAACCTATGGAAGTAGAGATTGAGAATGTTGTGATAGAAGAACCTGTTGAGGTTGCTTCTACTGCTGAAGAAGTAGTTACTGAAATACCAAAGGATGTTACTGTTCAATATGTCAGAAGAAAGAGGTCGAAATCAGTTAAAGAGCATGTGATTGTTGAGCCTGAAGAGATTGATGTACTTCAGATTGCTCAGGAGGCAATGGCCGAAGCTGAGACTATGGCACAGATAGTTGAAGAAGCTGATGCTGGCATTGCTGATCCTATTATTGTTGATTTTTCGACCACATCATCCCAATTTGCTGAAAATATTGAACAAGGTTTGGAGTCTTCACCAAACTTTGTGTCAAAGGTTGATGAAAATGAGAAGGAGAAAAGAATTGCTGAGTTAGAAGAAATGGTTGCAAAGTTGATTGAAGCGAATGATTTGTTGAAAGCTTCAAATGAACGTAAAAAGAAAAGATTTGATGAGTATTGGGATATTCATAATCAAAATTTGAAAACCTTCAAGAAGTTGGATGAGGATCATGTTAAGCTTGTTGATGAACATGTGAAGTTGAAGGACGATTATGAAAAACTGAAAGAGGAGCATGAGAATCTGAAATATGATTACAAAGAACTGCAAGCTGAATGCAATACTTTGGATGCTGAGAAAGAAATGTTAGAAAAATGGTTGGAGGAAGCGAAACCGAAGAAAGCTGGTTCATCATCTGACAAAGATTTTTCAGATGAAGTTGTTGAAACGACTGAAGCGCATGTACCAAAAGTTTATCTGACCAGAGCTCGAGGCACTACGAATGTTGGCATAAGGGTGGAATCACCAATCATTGTTCCCGATGAAGCTGTTGCTGAAACTGTCATCTCTGACAAAGCTGAGGGAAAAAGGAAGTTAGATGCTATACCTGAGATTTTTGGTGATGAAGAAAGTTCGAAAAAGGCTAAGATTGTTGAAACAGTGCAGATTGAGCCGATTCAATCTGTAGCTGTAGTTGAGACTGAAATTGCTAAAACAGTTCAGGTTGAGCCGATTCAATCTGAATCTGTAGCTGAGACTGAAGTGTTTGAGGCCACAGAGAGTGAGAAAGAAGCTGGTTCTGAGGAAACAGTTCAGGTTGAGCCGATTCAATCTGAAGCTGTTGAAGTTGAAAGTGTGCCTGAAAATGTACCTGAAGTTGCAAGTCAGTATGAGCCGGTTCAAACTGACAATGCACCTATGATTGAAGCATTGGATGATTTAGATGATATAGACTTTACTGAGTCTGATGATGAAGCTGAGCCAGTACAGAATGTTGTTGAAGAGATACCGGATGATTTGGATCAAAGATTTGCATACCTTGAGAAAATGAAGTATAATGCTGTATTTTTGAATGGGTTGACTGTGAGCCAGATTAATGAAGAATATGAAAAGTGTATGATTCATCAAGACAAAGCTGCAGCCGATGAAAAAGAGTTTGTTACTGAAATGGGTGAATGGACACCAATGCAAGAAAGTTTGAACATAGAAGATTTGCCTCCGACTGAATTGTATCACCAAAATCCAGAAGACATGTCAGCTTCAGATATGCGCAGCTGGTTGAGTTCGAGAAACTATCTGTACAAGACTTTGAAGAGGTTGAAGTCTGAGTCACTGAGGAAGATTGTGATCAGTTTTATGAAGACGGAGAAAATGTACAACAGGATGTTTTATTTGGACTATCACAATCCTCAGTACTTCGAGCTGACAAAAAGATTCAAAGTCCTTGGACCGAAGGAGATTCCAGTGATGGCCTTACCTGAAAATGCTCACAAGAAAAGACATGAATTGATGGATATGTTTCCAAGTGAAGTGAAATCTTACAACATACCAATGGATGTGCGTGAGTCTTGGCATAAATCAGCAACAGCAGGTGATGTTGTTAGGTCACTGCTGAGTAAAGGGCAGTCAATTGCTGAATTACTTGACTCGATGATTGTGCCAGAGAAGAATAAGAAGGTGAAGATAATAGCATGGAAATACGATGAAGTATTTGATGCGTTTATGATTAAGAGAGTTAATGGTTTATGTGACGTATACCATTACTACTCGAGCATTTTCAAACTGGAAGTTCAGGATTTAAAGGAGCTGCACAAACTAAGGTTGATAAATCACACGCATGCTGAGCGTGGTGATAAATGTGTAATGCTTCTTGATGCCGGGATTGCTAGACCACTAAAGTATCTTGATTTTAGAGGCCAACAGGAAGATACTGCGTATGTCCAAGCAAAGAAAGAAAGAAAGAAGAAGCGTTTGGTTGTAACTGAAGATATGTATTTGGAAGAGTTTTCGGATGAGTACTTTGACAAAGTGACAGATCCTGGATTGAAGGTGATTGATGGAAGTCAGATGACGAAGCCTATACTCAGAGTGTTTTATAATCAAGAAACCTTTGAATTGAAGCTTGTTCGAAACTTGGAAGATTGGGACAAAGATATGATTACACTGTTTAGTACTTTTGAGTTGAAGCTGCTACATCCATCATATATCGACTTTTTGAGAAGCTACAGAATGGAGAAGTGTAAAGATGCACTTGCTGAAGCTGATAGGAAGTTGTTTGTTGTGATGATTGAAGTTATAGCTGCAGCGACTGAAAAGATACGTGTGAGAAAGGCATTGCTGAACTCTAATCTCGTGAGGGTTGATTTACCAGAGATAGAGTATATGAGGATATCTAGAAGAGGAACTTTGGAGGTGAAAGTCAAAGGTCAAGAGATGCCATTCGAATTTTATGCTAATATTGACTTTGCAGGTTTAAATCTGGATTCTCTTCGACGCATGAATGCCTGCCCAATTTTGACAAATGAGTCCAAGCCTCGTCAAGCCAAGATTGCAGAGAAATTTAAGTCGTGTATTGAAGAAGCATTGAAGGAACAAGAAGAGTACAAAGGCAAAGAGCTGCTGAATGTCAAAGATGAACCGGAAGAGTGGTAAAAGAGATTGATGCTGAAAAAGAAGAAAAAGATAGAAGATTTTGCTGAAGATTCAAAGATAAATCTTAGGGGGAGTACTGTTAGGGTTATTTCCTAGTTAAGATTTACTTTGTATTTTGTTTATATGTTTGTAAATAGTTTAGGGTCTATTTTGTTATATTCCTTAAACTTGTATTTGTTTGCTTTAAAGCATGTAGTGAGAGAGTGTGAGGAGAGAGGCTAGATCACAATATTCACGTAAGAGAGAGAACTTGTGTGTGTGATTTATTTTCTCCTGCACCTTGTATCACAATACTGCTTTGATCATCAATATACAAAGAGAATTATTAGTATGAATTGTGTTAATGATTAAACTGTGTTTGTGTTTGTGTTATTCTGATCATTGAGCGATTTTCACGATCCAATTGAACCTATGACTTCTTCTTTTGAGCTTTGGATGGAAGACTGACTTGTTTTGCAGATGGGACTGAGATCCGGATTTGTCTTGATTCAGGCTTTGGAAGCATTTCAAATTTGACAGTTGCAGATGACATCTTGATCTTTGAAACTCCGAGACTCTCCTTTGTCTTTGATTCATCATCTGAACTTGTCCAATCTTCAATAAGTACCTCTGCTTCCAGCGGATCTTGATTGATGGGAATTGAGTGTGTAATATAGTTGCAGCTTGATGATTAGTTGTTCCTGAATTAACTCTTCCTTCTCACTCTTGACAGGCTCAAACGTAGGAATTTCACCTGCTTTAAACTTATCAAAGAAATTAGAAGTAACAACCGTTACATGATTAGAAACAACATGAACTGAACAATCATTAGCTAGATTGTCAGTACCCGTTTTACTATATCCCATACCAGTCGAAGAATCATAATCATCTCGCACCTCCTTCAGATTAACTCCCTCTAAACCTGCATGCAAACTGTTAGATTTTTGTTCAAACAGATCATTTTTTAGGATGAGGTTTAGGTGTTGGTGAATAACACACAGTGAATGGAGGCGGAAAAACCGTCTGAAACTCTGTGTCATATCCAACCCCATCTTTTAACCTAGCCCCCCTTTGTTTTGAAGCAAGCTCATTCATTTTCATACTAGCGACAGTCCACTTATCAAGTTTTGTTTGAAGTTTTGTGGATTCATGCTGTGCAAATATGAGTCTTTCACTTAAAAGATTTATTTCAACATTTCGTTCATAAAGATTTCTTTTCAAAAGTTCAATTTCAGCCAACGCTTCTTTGAGTTTAATCGAATAAGAAACTTCATTTTTCTTAAGTTCAGTATTTATGGTGGTTAATTCAGCTTGATTTGTTAACAAAAGTCTATTAGCTTCATAAATACCAAAAAGACGAACTCTGCATGCAGATGAACACATGTCTTGAACTGTCTCATAAGGAAGTCCCATAATGACTTTTTCAACAGCCAGTGCCTTGTCACAATTGCAGACCCTTGTATTTCCTTTCAGTTCCTCTTCATTTGCCTTTAGCATCTCTTCATCCTTAGCTTCCTTCTTTCCATAATCATTTTTCTCATCTTTATCATCAACAGTTGACTCACAATCAGATTTACTCTCACTATCAGCTATCGAAGCAACACCACTTTCTATTCTCACTTATCTCTGCAGTTGATTTCGAATCAGATCTCATTGATTCCAGCCTTTCGGTCAATTCAGTTTTGTAATCAAGTATGCTTGTAACCGATGAGATAATGTCAGAATTTATCGTGTTGGTTTGAGGATGAAGAACAGCTTGGTAAAACTCATTTCTTTTGATATCCAACTCAAAAGATTTTAATATGTCCATCACCTCCACCAGTTTGAAATCAATAAATCCTCTTTCTTTTCTAATTGATTTTCCAAGTGAACTCCACTTTAGTGGGAGAGAATCAAGCAATCTTTTAACCCGTTCATGATTTCCGAGTTCTGGATCATGCTTCTTCAGGTTATTTGCCACCATCACAAATCAATCGAGAAACTCATGCATCCTTTCATTCTTTAAAACTGCAAAATTATCAAACCGGCTTTGTGCCATTGTCAGATCATCAGATTCGAATGATTTAAAAAGTTCTGCATAAGCCATTTTTTTAATCGAAAAACCCGTTTAAAATTTGGCCTAAAAATGAATTTTAGTAAGTCCCGGCCAATGACAAAACTTTTTCAACTTAAATGAAAAATTTTGGCCCAAAGATTGACAGAAATAAACACCCGGCCAAAGACGTCACCTTTTCAAATGTTAATGACGACTTTAAGAAAAACGCCCATAAAATTTTTAAACATTACACCCGGCGAATATGAACGAACGGAATCCAACACGGCCCAAAATTTAAAACACCAGAACCCGGCCAATGATTTAAAACGTTAACTCTCAAATTTTAAAATGTTTTATCTAAACACACGGCCAATTTCACAACCCAAAACAAACAAACCTTAGGCCCGAATGAGATTAAATCCGGCCCACAGCAAGAACCCAATTCAATTAAATAACCCAAACCCCAACCCTATTCACAGCCCAAACCAATATTCTCAACCCAACTTAACAAACAACTTTGAAGTCCAAATCACAAACCCGATACAAATCTAAACCTAATTTGAAAAAAAAAAACAATAAAAAAATTAAAAAATTTCCAGCCGTTAAAGTCAACATCTACACTTCAACATTACATATTATCATATGTTTCTCTTTCTCTTGTTCATTCAAACATCACCCACACAATCTCTCTCTTCTTTTTCTTTATCAAACATTAACACACAACTCTCTCTTGTTCTTTTCTTTCATCAGTCAAGCAACACAAACACATCAACAACAAACGTTTTTTTTTTAGTTTATATCTCTCTGAAATCAAAACACACAAACACAAGAGACACATATATGTATCTTCTTCTTTCTTCTCTCTACGGTTCTCTTTCTCAAATAACAACACAGCATAACGCAACAACACATACATCATACGATCTGCTGCTGCTCATCCTTTTCGTTTGTTTGAACTCTTTAAAACGCAGCTGCTACAAGCACTCTATTAACTCACTTCAACACACACAAACGCAGCTCGAACAGCAACACAATGTTCTCTTTTTTTTTTTGGAACAGCCACAACAACGAAACAGATCTCTTGCTTCTTCTTGTTTCATAAAACAACGAGTTTAAAAAAACATCTCGTTTTTTTTTTAAATGAAAGAAAACAGGATGAGGATATGCGGTAGTGAATGGGTTTGGGTTACGTTTTGTTTGTTTTAGATGTGAAACACAAGTGTTGAAATGGTTGGTTATTGAAACTGTTATGGTTATGTGTTTGGCTTATGATAATGATGAGGAGATGGTAATAATCGGTTTTTTTTATGTGTTTTGTAAAATAAACGAGTCTGGTATGGTGGGGGGTTGGTTGAAAACTCAGATCCGTGGTATGGAGATATGGCTATGGCAGGGATATAGATCTGATGGTATGGTATGGTGAATGGGTTTGGTTTTGGATCCGTGTAGTGTTCATGGTTTTGAATGTTGGTGCAGGAAATAAATCAACAAAAAAGGTAGGTTCGCTCAGATCTAAATAGTTTCGTAAGGTATGTTACAAGAACGTATAGGTTCGCCGGCTTACAAAGTGTCGGGCGAACTTATAGCTTCGCTAAGAACAACGGGCGAATCTATGCAAATGCTTTGTATAGATTCGCTCAAAATTTTGAACTTTCGTTCAGATATTGATTAGATTCGCTGGTCTTGCAGATTTGAAGATTTGAAGAACACCGAGAACACACACACACTGTGTGTGAGAGAAAGTCTCGGATCTGAAAATTTTCTTCTATTTTCTGGCAGATCTGAGCTTGTAGATTTCAAATGTGTTGTTGTTTTGCTGAGATCTGATGTTTATAGTTATAGATCTGATGATTTTTGAAATCAGATCTGGTTTCTCTCTCTAAAACCCACCAGATCTACTTTCTCACTCAAAAAACCTTTCTTCTACCTTTAAAATTTCTTCATAAATCTTCAATAACAGCAGTAAATCTTAAATAAAATTATTCAATTGGATCTCCTTTAGGCTCTGATACCAATTGTTGGTCCTATTAACACCTTTGAATCAGTAACTTGTGCAGATTTCGGATCAAAGTGACAAAATATTAATGAACATAAGATGAACACAAACAAAAAGTCAGATTTGATCTATAAAATGGATTGCAAATGATGTTTACATGGAAAGACCCCAATCATTAGCTCATTCAAGCCCCTTGAAAAACCCTAATTGCCATTTACTATATATAGCCTAATGACACTTTGAACTAATGACAATTAGGATCCTAAACTTAGACTAAAACATGACAATTGGAAATAATACAAATAAAACCTAATGTTTAGTCTAATATATATTTTGTCATTAAGACAAAATATATATATTACATAAAATACTAAAATGACGAAAATGATTAAATATATTTTGTTGACACAAAATATATTTAATAACAATTAAACTCCGTCGCCTTCAACGTCTTATCTCTAATCTTCGTCCCGAACGCGTTGTCTTGACTTTTGCGTTGACTTTGACTGTTGACGTTGACTTTTGTTGACTTTGACTGTATTAATAATATTAGACTACAATTCAGGTCCAACAAAATCCTTTAAAACCAGTTCTATGCTAGAATCTATAACAAAATCTGTTAAACGATATCTAAATCTAAAGGACACACACTATATATACACCTAATAGCAAGTTATTATAAAGCTCCGTCATCAAGTCCTTGAGTAGATTGCTGGTATCAGATTCTGTAACACCTCTTGTGGCTTGCGGCATCTAAAAATTATAAAACGTTTTAGTAAACATGTATATTTATATATTTGTAACATTTATATTTTACACCGTGTGTATGTATGCATCATCTCAATACCCGGATAATGATATGAGATCATCCATAAGCACAATTGAAAACCCGGATTCGCTTCCACACTTTGTATCTCCTAACGATAATGTATCACATAATTACGAAATACATATAACAATATAGTTTTTCACATAACGCATCAATGTAGCAGATACACACATGTATTACCAAGTCCATAGTAGTTGTGACACCCCGCAAGTTCAAATTAACACCGTTAAATTATCCGTCCACTATTCCGTCAAATTTTATAAAATTCAGGGTTAGTTTAGTGATTATTGAAAGTTATTTAATTAAACCTTAAGAAAGAAGTAAACAAGCTAATAACTATAAGGGCCTTTATGTAAGTTATTAAATTAAATCAAATTAACCAACCCAAGCCCACCCCATCCCCGTCTGCTTCTTCTACACATCGTACACACGCGCGTGACATTCACAAACCCTATTCGCCGCTGCTCCACTTCCCGTTTTCACTTCCGATCATCATCATCGTCTCCTGCAACTGGAACCCCCCCCCCCTTCATAAAATCTTTTCGATCAGCGGGAGGCTAAATGTTGTCCCGAAACAACAGCTTCAAAACCGCGTGTCCGATCAACTTCTTCGTATTTTTCCGGCGGGTTTCACACCATCCTCAACACCGTCGTTCACCTCCCTGTTTCCGGTCACCTTCCTTGCTGCTCTCCGGTGAGTTTCGCGAACCATAAATATGTATGATTATTAAAAATAATTGGTGTGTGTATATTGTATGAATGTATGCGATGCATTGTATGTATGTATATAATTGAGAACAGAGATAGAACAAGTGTGTGTTAAATCCTATGTGTGGTTGTTTATGTGATGTATATACTTGTAAACTAGCAAGTAGCAGCAGCAGAAAACATGTATATATATATAGACGTAGGTGGTCGAACGGGTATGATACAGCGTATAAGCTGCTATATACATGTATGCGTAGGATCTGGATATATATATGTATGTATTATATGGGTAGCGTGTATGCACGTATGTATGAAATCTATTTACATGATTTAATGATCTATGTATGATGGCGATTTGTATAGGTGATCCATATGCATGCAAACGTGATTAACAGTAACAATAGAACCTTAAATTATGTACATACATAGTAACTATGTGGGAGGATGACATATAGTATGCATGTATGGCAATATGATTATGGATAGGAGCAACAACAGTTATATAAATATCTTTACACATGGATAGCCTGTGGGTATGTGAGTAATATATGATATGGGAAATGGTGTGTGTATATGTGTGGTCATAAAAACAACAATAACAAGAGATGATGGTAGTTTGTTAGATATAGAAATATATGTGTTGGTATATATACGTGGATCGTAATGGTGCATAAATGATAGGTAAGTTAGTATAGTATCGCATGTGAGTATTGTGTGTATAATGTGTAGGATATATATGGATGCAAGAATTAAGTAATCGCATTAGTAGCATAAAGAACATGTAGACATGATTTGATGATGTATGTGTATATGATTTGAAAATGTGTGCATTACTGCCATGATATCATGTATGTATATATGTGGTTAAGTTGTAGTTAATAACTAGCAATTTATTATAAAGCAGGTCATAGTACCAAGTAGGAAAATTCGTATTACAATTGTTGGTAGCAGCGCTCTCTAAGGTGAGTTCTTTGCCCGCTTTTAAATCTTTTTCGGGGAGAAAACATACAAATGATTTTACAGAGCCTTCGGGCAAACTATTTTACAGCGCCTTCGGGCGGGGCTAGCTAAGGCTGCATTTTATACCTTTGGGTAGCGCCTACGGGAAGGTTTCGGTAAAAGTATAAATGCCTACGGGCAGGTTTCGGTAAAAGTATAAATGCATACGGGCAGGTTTCGGTAAAAGTATAAATGCCTACGGGCAGGTTTCGGTAAAAGTATAAATGCCTACGGGCAGGTTTCGCTAAAAGTATAAATGCCTACAGGCATGATTTTATTAGGGCTTATAGTGCTTCACACGAATTGGAACCACATACAAGTCCTTATAAAAGTTCGAGGTTGATTAATATATGATAGCGGGAAAATTTGAGTAGTACTACCGGGTTGCGACGGCACCCCACCCTTGACTGGGCGTCATGTGGTGCAAATTGTCCTTAATGGTTATGGGTCATCCTGGTTAGATGGCGACAAGGCAAAAGTAACGTTTAGCTTTCATCTCGACGTGTTGACAAGCAATAAGCACACGGTCTTGCAAACCGCCTAATAAAGTGGATTTTGTTTACTTTGGTTATAAACGGTACTTTTTATTTATTTACAAATCTCATTGAACTCAACAACATTATGTGTTGACCGTTTTAGTATGTTTTCTCAGGTAGCTAAGGAGCTGAGCACATAGGACATGCATGCATTGGGTCATCTTTTGGATTATTTTAAAAATTAAATTTAATATCTACTTTATTTTGTTAATTTGGTTTATTGTTTTGTGTGCGGGATTTTGCGCACCGGATTTATTTATGCTTCCGCTAAAAGTTGGTTTTAACCTTTAAACTCTGAACTTTTGGTTATTTACAAAGTTATATATTTTATAAACGTTGAGTCAAAGTTCGTGTAACTAATGGCTTGAGATCCTGGTATGTCACACGCCTAACGGATACCCCGTTTGTGGAAAATTGAGGGTGTGACAGACCGTACCTCTCATATACATCCTATACTAGGAATAAGATAACATATCTTATAGATAAGCACAAAACGATAGACGTGATAAGACTTAAGATTAAAGCTCATGATGTGAGACAAACTAGGGTGATTGTGTAAGGTAAATTGACGATTACGGGTGCGCAACGTAATGGTGAGTTTACAGGTACACGATGATCTTGGTAAAACGGTCATATGAGCTATACCCAAAACCTAAAAGTGAATAACCAAACAACATGAATTCATCTGAAACAAAATATTCTTCTCTAAATCACGCACTGATATCAAGTGTACCCTTGTTTGACACTCATAAAGATCCATTTACAAATGGGAAACAATTACAATACAACCTTTGATGGTTTATCCAAAAGTTATCTCTAAATTACACGCATGTTACCATATAAACCTAAATAACGTGACACAAATAAAATCAAAGATTTACATTGACAAACAAGATAAGATTTCACTACTACTACACTTGATTCCTAATGATGATGATACATTCTTCATAATCAATCTACATCGAAACCTTTACCTTATTAATTTCTCAAACTTATGACACGTAATAAGGTGTTTTAAATACCGGTGAACATCATAATGACCTCTTTCCGAGCAAGAAATTCCTTAGCATCAGGGTATCCTCTAAACGAATGTTTAACAAATCTTACAATGGTAAGGATTCATAGGAGGAGTCACATATGGATAACAACTTTATTGAAAAAAAAAAATTTCTTTTGGTATGATAGACCAACCGCATCATATTTCACATTCAGAAGTACCTTCCATAAAGTAAACATCTATCGCATAAGCATTCATGTAAATACATCGTAATATATCAGGCTTGTTCCTTCCGTGAGTATTTCAGCTAATTGTACTCCATCATTTATTTTTCAAGATAAACAATAATTTAAAACAGTTGACTGTAAGCTACCTAAGGATATTTCGGGCGGATGATATATTTATCATATACCGATGCATAGACGAGCCACACCAGCAATGTGTGTACGTTTCGAGATAGTTGGATGACTCTTGTCGTGATACAACTCTCTTGTGAAGGTTAATTCAAAACAATCTTATTCTACATATCTTTTGCTATAAAACATGTTTTGGGTCTAGAACTCTTTTATCTGTCACGAACATTTAAATTCATAAACATTATCTATATTCAGTACATCGAAAAATGTATCTAAATTTCTCAACCGGATTATCCACGTAACAGTAACACAGCTTAAGCGCTACCGATATTGCGAGTCTAAAAAAAAAATTGATCACCTTCGATTTTTTTTACGAGCAAATGACTCCTAATTTCACTATTCTATCTATCATTAATAAGGGAAATCCGCTATATACCTAGATACTTAATACCTTCAGGTATCCATTGTTCACATTAATAACAAAGAGTGAGTGTTGTAAAGACCCCCCCCCCTCTTGTTTAATGGGTCATTATGTCTGTTGTAAACTTCACGCTCATCTTATGGGGCCCAGCCTCGCCCCACTTCGGGCCGAAATTGGTTATAAAGGAAAACTAATCCAAGTTACCTTTAACTGAACTATAGAAGGGGTCAGAGTAGCTGCAAGAGCTACTAGACAAAAGGTTTTATCCAACTTAGCTCGTACTACAACAAATCATCTACTCTAAAACAATTTTAGATAACTTACCATCATGTCAGGGTTCGCGACGTTATATCGAATGCGTTATTATTCCATTCGGGTTATCCAACGTACACGTTGTATTCATAGGTTTAAGTGAAGGGAGCGTCAGCTACCTACCTAAAAGTATGATTTTTAATTTTCGGGACGGAAATTCCCTTAACAAGGGAATGATGTGACAACCTGGAAAATTTTTTCTTTATTTTGTTACATTTCGTTACAGACAACTAATGAGGTGACGTAATTTTCGGGACGAAAATTCATTTAACAAGGGGATGATGTGACACCCCGCAAGTTCAAATTAACACCGTTAAATTATCCGTCCACTATTCCGTCAAATTTTATAAAATTCAGGGTTAGTTTAGTGATTATTGAAAGTTATTTAATTAAACCTTAAGAAAGAAGTAAACAAGCTAATAACTATAAGGGCCTTTATGTAAGTTATTAAATTAAATCAAATTAACCAACCCAAGCCCACCCCATCCCCGTCTGCTTCTTCTACACATCGTACACACGCGCGCGACATTCACAAACCCTATTCGCCGCTGCTCCACTTCCCGTTTTCACTTCCGATCATCATCATCGTCTCCTGCAACTGGAACCCCCCCTTCATAAACTCTTTTCGATCAGCGGGTGGCTAAATGTTGTCCCGAAACAGCAGCTTCAAAACCGCGTGTCCGATCAACTTCTTCGTATTTTTCCGGCGGGTTTCACACCATCCTCAACACCGTCGTTCACCTCCCTGTTTCCGGTCACCTTCCTTGCTGCTCTCCGGTGAGTTTCGCGAACCATAAATATGTATGATTATTAAAAATAATTGGTGTGTGTATATTGTATGAATGTATGCGATGCATTGTATGTATGTATATAATTGAGAACAGAGATAGAACAAGCAGGGCCAGTCCTGAGGAATTTGATGCCCTGTGCGAGCCATTGAAAAAGGCCCCTTGTTGTGTATTGTAGTGACGAAACCAAAAGTGACTAAAACCAAAATATTTTTCCACTAACTTAATCTTTTACAACTTAATCTCAACCATTAAATATTTATATCAAGATTAAAGGCAACAATTCTTTCTTAAAATAAATAAATAAAAAAACCCTCTTTTATCTCTTTTTATCCGAACCTAACTCGTCAATTTAAATTAATCATCTAAAGTATTTTAAAAATTTTACTTTTATAAGCAAATACATCAAACATTTAAAAAAATATATTTTACGTTACATGAAGTAACTAAGTATTACATTGTTTTAGAAAGAAAAAAAAAACAAACTATGAGTTAAATAAGACCTCCTAAAGTAATAAATAACTTAGGCTTTAAATAGTAGGCTTTATATCACCTACTTTTGTCATGTCTTGTCTGCATATATCTCTCTTCTTCTTTTTCCTATCAACCACAAGCACCACCGCTGCAAATTTTCGCCGGAACTTTTTTTTTCTCCGATCATCTTATTTTGACTCTTCCTTTTTAGTATAATTACAAAAACAACCGCTAGTATAACTACAAGCTACTTTTAATATGTATAATACAAGAAAATAATTTAAAAAGTTGGTGCCCCCTTGAGTGATGGTGTCCTGAGCGGTCGCTCACGCCGCACCTGCTCAGGGCCGGCGCTGAGAACAAGTGTGTGTTAAATCCTATGTGTGGTTGTTTATGTGATGTATATACTTGTAAACTAGCAAGTAGCAGCAGCAGAAAACATGTATATATATATAGACGTAGGTGGTCGAACGGGTATGATACGGCGTATAAGCTGCTATATACATGTATGCGTAGGATCTGGATATATATATGTATGTATTATATGGGTAGCGTGTATGCACGTATGTATGAAATCTATTTACATGATTCAATGATCTATGTATGATGGCGATTTGTATAGGTGATCCATATGCATGCAAACGTGATTAACAGTAACAATAGAACCTTAAATTATGTACATACATAGTAACTATGTGGGAGGATGACATATAGTATGCATGTATGGCAATATGATTATGGATAGGAGCAACAACAGTTATATAAATATCTTTACACATGGATAGCCTGTGGGTATGTGAGTAATATATGATATGGGAAATGGTGTGTGTATATGTGTGGTCATAAAAACAACAATAACAAGAGATGATGGTAGTTTGTTAGATATAGAAATATATGTGTTGGTATATATACGTGGATCGTAATGGTGCATAAATGATAGGTAAGTTAGTATAGTATCGCATGTGAGTATTGTGTGTATAATGTGTAGGATATATATGGATGCAAGAATTAAGTAATCGCATTAGTAGCATAAAGAACATGTAGACATGATTTGATGATGTATGTGTATATGATTTGAAAATGTGTGCATTACTGCCATGATATCATGTATGTATATATGTGGTTAAGTTGTAGTTAATAACTAGCAATTTATTATAAAGCAGGTCATAGGACCAAGTAGGAAAATTCGTATTACAATTGTTGGTAGCAGCGCTCTCTAAGGTGAGTTCTTTGCCCGCTTTTAAATCTTTTTCGGGGAGAAAACATACAAATGATTTTACAGAGCCTTCGGGCAAACTATTTTACAGCGCCTTCGGGCGGGGCTAGCTAAGGATGCATTTTATACCTTTGGGTAGCGCCTACGGGAAGGTTTCGGTAAAAGTATAAATGCCTACGGGCAGGTTTCGGTAAAAGTATAAATGCCTACGGGCAGGTTTCGGTAAAAGTATAAATGCCTACGGGCAGGTTTCCGTAAAAGTATAAATGCCTACGGGCAGGTTTCGATAAAAGTATAAATGCCTACGGGCATGATTTTATTAGGGCTTATAGTGCTTCACACGAATTGGAACCACATACAAGTCCTTATAAAAGTTCGAGGTTGATTAATATATGATAGCGGGAAAATTTGAGTAGTACTACCGGGTTGCGACGACACCCCACCCTTGACTGGGCGTCATGTGGTGCAAATTGTCCTTAATGGTTATGGGTCATCCTGGTTAGATGGCGACAAGGCAAAAGTAACGTTTAGCTTTCATCTCGACGTGTTGACAAGCAATAAGCACACGGTCTTGCAAACCACCTAATAAAGTGGATTTTGTTTATTTTGGTTATAAACGGTACTTTTTATTTATTTACAAATCTCATTGAACTCAACAACATTATGTGTTGACCGTTTTAGTATGTTTTCTCAGGTAGCTAAGGAGCTGAGCACATAGGACATGCATGCATTGGGTCATCTTTTGGATTATTTTAAAAATTAAATTTAATATCTACTTTATTTTGTTAATTTGGTTTATTGTTTTGTGTGCGGGATTTTGCGCACCGGATTTATTTATGCTTCCGCTAAAAGTTGGTTTTAACCTTTAAACTCTGAACTTTTGGTTATTTACAAAGTTATATATTTTATAAACGTTGAGTCAAAGTTCGTGTAACTAATGGCTTGAGATCCTGGTATGTCACACGCCTAACGGATACCCCGTTTGTGGAAAATTGAGGGTGTGACAGACCGTACCTCTCATATACATCCTATACTAGGAATAAGATAACATATCTTATAGATAAGCACAAAACGATAGACGTGATAAGACTTAAGATTAAAGCTCATGATGTGAGACAAACTAGGGTGATTGTGTAAGGTAAATTGACGATTACGGGTGCGCAACGTAATGGTGAGTTTACAGGTACACGATGATCTTGGTAAAACGGTCATATGAGCTATACCCAAAACCTAAAAGTGAATAACCAAACAACATGAATTCATCTGAAACAAAATATTCTTCTCTAAATCACGCACTGATATCAAGTGTACCCTTGTTTGACACTCATAAAGATCCATTTACAAATGGGAAACAATTACAATACAACCTTTGATGGTTTATCCAAAAGTTATCTCTAAATTACACGCATGTTACCATATAAACCTAAATAACATGACACAAATAAAATCAAAGATTTACATTGACAAACAAGATAAGATTTCACTACTACTACACTTGATTCCTAATGATGATGATACATTCTTCATAATCAATCTACATCGAAACCTTTACCTTATTAATTTCTCAAACTTATGACACGTAATAAGGTGTTTTAAATACCGGTGAACATCATAATGACCTCTTTCCGAGCAAGAAATTCCTTAGCATCAGGGTATCCTCTAAACGAATGTTTAACAAATCTTACAATGGTAAGGATTCATAGGAGGAGTCACATATGGATAACAACTTTATTGAAAAAAAAAATTAAAAAAAAATTACTTTTGGTATGATAGACCAACCGCATCATATTTCACATTCAGAAGTACCTTCCATAAAGTAAACATCTATCGCATAAGCATTCATGTAAACACATCGTAATATATCAGGCTTGTTCCTTCCGTGAGTATTTCAGCTAATTGTACTCCATCATTTATTTTTCAAGATAAACAATAATTTAAAACAGTTGACTGTAAGCTACCTAAGGATATTTCGGGCGGATGATATATTTATCATATACCGATGCATAGACGAGCCACACCAGCAATTTGTGTACGTTTCGAGATAGTTGGATGACTCTTGTCGTGATACAACTCTCTTGTGAAGGTTAATTCAAAACAATCTTATTCTACATATCTTTTGCTATAAAACATGTTTTGGGTCTAGAACTCTTTTATCTGTCACGAACATTTAAATTCATAAACATTATCTATATTCAGTACATCGAAAAATGTATCTAAATTTCTCAACCGGATTATCCACGTAACAGTAACACAGCTTAAGCGCTACCGATATTGCGAGTCTAAAAAAAAATTGATCACCTTCGATTTTTTTTACGAGCAAATGACTCCTAATTTCACTATTCTATCTATCATTAATAAGGGAAATCCGCTATATACCTAGATACTTAATACCTTCAGGTATCCATTGTTCACATTAATAACAAAGAGTGAGTGTTGTAAAGACCCCCCCCCCTCTTGTTTAATGGGTCATTATGTCTGTTGTAAACTTCACGCTCATCTTATGGGCCCAGCCTCGCCCCAATTCGGGCCGAAATTTGTTATAAAGGAAAACTAATCCAAGTTACCTTTAACTGAACTATAGAAGGGGTCAAAGTAGCTGCAAGAGCTACTAGACAAAGGTTTTATCCAACTTAGCTCGTACTACAACAAATCATCTACTCTAAAACAATTTTAGATAACTTACCATCATGTCAGGGTTCGCGACGTTATATCGAATGCGTTATTATTCCATTCGGGTTATCCAACGTACACGTTGTATTCATAGGTTTAAGTGAAGGGAGCGTCAGCTACCTACCTAAAAGTATGATTTTTAATTTTCGGGACGGAAATTCCCTTAACAAGGGAATGATGTGACAACCTGGAAAATTTTTTCTTTATTTTGTTATATTTCGTTACAGACAACTAATGAGGTGACGTAATTTTCGGGACGAAAATTCATTTAACAAGGGGATGATGTGACACCCCGCAAGTTCAAATTAACACCGTTAAATTATCCGTCGACTATTCCGTCAAATTTTATAAAATTCAGGGTTAGTTTAGTGATTATTGAAAGTTATTTAATTAAACCTTAAGAAAGAAGTAAACAAGCTAATAACTATAAGGGCCTTTATGTAAGTTATTAAATTAAATCAAATTAACCAACCCAAGCCCACCCCATCCCCGTCTGCTTCTTCTACACATCGTACACACGCGCGCGACATTCACAAACCCTATTCGCCGCTGCTCCACTTCCCGTTTTCACTTCCGATCATCATCATCGTCTCCTGCAACTGGAACCCCCCCTTCATAAACTCTTTTCGATCAGCGGGTGGCTAAATGTTGTCCCGAAACAGCAGCTTCAAAACCGCGTGTCCGATCAACTTCTTCGTATTTTTCCGGCGGGTTTCACACCATCCTCAACACCGTCGTTCACCTCCCTGTTTCCGGTCACCTTCCTTGCTGCTCTCCGGTGAGTTTCGCGAACCATAAATATGTATGATTATTAAAAATAATTGGTGTGTGTATATTGTATGAATGTATGCGATGCATTGTATGTATGTATATAATTGAGAACAGAGATAGAACAAGCAGGGCCAGTCCTGAGGAATTTGATGCCCTGTGCGAGCCATTGAAAAAGGCCCCTTGTTGTGTATTGTAGTGACGAAACCAAAAGTGACTAAAACCAAAATATTTTTCCACTAACTTAATCTTTTACAACTTAATCTCAACCATTAAATATTTATATCAAGATTAAAGGCAACAATTCTTTCTTAAAATAAATAAATAAAAAAACCCTCTTTTATCTCTTTTTATCCGAACCTAACTCGTCAATTTAAATTAATCATCTAAAGTATTTTAAAAATTTTACTTTTATAAGCAAATACATCAAACATTTAAAAAAATATATTTTACGTTACATGAAGTAACTAAGTATTACATTGTTTTAGAAAGAAAAAAAAAACAAACTATGAGTTAAATAAGACCTCCTAAAGTAATAAATAACTTAGGCTTTAAATAGTAGGCTTTATATCACCTACTTTTGTCATGTCTTGTCTGCATATATCTCTCTTCTTCTTTTTCCTATCAACCACAAGCACCACCGCTGCAAATTTTCGCCGGAACTTTTTTTTTTCTCCGATCATCTTATTTTGACTCTTCCTTTTTAGTATAATTACAAAAACAACTTGATAGTACGAGATGAACCGAGCTAGGATCTAGATCTGAGATTGTTTGGTGATGTTGTTTGCAATCAGTGATGCGGAATCTCACTGATCACGTATTGATGCTTGAATGTTCATGAAGATCAATGCAAAGTATGATGAAGATGATGATAATTAGAATAGGTGAATTGTATAAGATCAAAGGATGTTACAAGAGAATATGACTAACAAGAATAGGCAACCCTCCTAACAAATGACCTAGGTGATGGTATTTATAGTCTATACCATTCACCTTACAATGTAACCTAAAAACATGCAATTAAGCACAAAACGATTACACAAATATTCTAAGACAAATACAATTAATGAAAATCTTCACCCGTGCTTGCTCGTGATGATGCTCGATATCTTCACTCGCTTATATTTGGAAAGTGACATCTTCAAATAACCCCAACAGTACTCCCCCTAAGATGACACTTTACAAATCTGACATATCAGCTTAAATCTTCATGTGACGAGCATAGAGAGCAACTTAAAGTTTTGGTATGCATTATCTTCAAGAAGACCCAACAGTACTCCCCCTAAGATGATGCTGCCAAAACTCTGTCTTTCAAAAAGCAATCTGCATCCTTCTCTCCCTTTTAGAGTAACATCAGAGGCTATGGAAAGAAATAAGCAGAGAGTAGATTCCGGTGAATCTATATATCAGCAACGGGATCTTCTTCAACGGTTGAAGTAGAATGCGAAGACTTCTTTGACTTAGAATACTCCCCCTCAACTTTTGCTTTAGAGGTTAATGGGATCTGTGTATGAGATATTAAGAGGAGGATTCTTAACACTCAGCAATCTGACTTGGAGATCTTTGGACTGGAATCAGGCTTGAACAGGAACATCTTCAAGTCGCGTGGAAGCTTGTTCTGCAATGGAAACTGTTCCTGCAACTCAAAGAAAAACATTAAAACTCAGGCAATAATGTGCATTTATCATCAATGTAAAGATTAAGTTCTCAATCGGATGAGATATTGCTTGATGAACAACTCCTACATCAATAACATATGTTAATCTGCCAACACAAAAGAAAAAGATTAAAATGACAATCTTTTTGGTGTTTTTGAATTTTTCAATGTTTTTGATATTTTTGGAATTTTCTCTTTACATTCTGAATCTTTAACCTGCAATGAGATCATACCAGCAATTAATCCAACACATGTTTTGCAGTTTTGAGAATAGACATTTGAATTGTGAAGTAATTGAGTGATGAAATGTTGAACATATCAATTAGCTCGAAGTGACACACTTACTTTTTCTATTCTAGATGATCAATTAGGTTGATTAAGAATAAGTTTTGAGTGACCCATACCTGGCACATTAGAAAGTTATACACCTCATCTAAATATCTTGAGAACAACTCAACACGTCAGGTCACTTACAATCATAAACAGTGTGGAATTTGGGTTCTATTTGGATTTGGTCCACTTTGGGACTTCTTTTGAATTCCTTTTTGGAATTTTTCTTTTTCCTATTGTTCCCCTTGGGAATCTTCTGAATTCCATTTTGGAATTTGATTGGTGACGGTCCACATTTGGGACTCTTTTTGTTCCATTTTGGAATCTTTTGCTGCATCTTGAAGCTCAAAAGAGACTTCGTGTGAGACTTCAGGTCTGTGGATACCACAACAAAGAAGCTCACGATGCGGTTCATCACACTGAATAGATTGCATCGTTACCCGATGTAAATTGGATGCTTCACGAGATATCTATTTGATTTGTATAAACGTTTCACATGCACTAAGACGTTTCAACCACAAAAACTCATTAGAATTTAGTTAAATCATCAAAGAAAATACTTGTTCAGTATAACTGTCTGAGCCGTCTCGCACATCAATTTTCACACTTCAGTCTTTATTGTTTAAAATGATGCGTTGAATAACTCTAGTGTAGCTATCATTTCTCATGTACGTGCAAGTAGATTCAACATATTTTTGGATTTTTCTGCTTTTATCATTTTTTTTTAATAATGATTTCTCCCCCTAAACTTTTAAATTTCTAGGAAAATTGAAAGTTTAATGAAAAGAAATTGGCAGATATGTTATCAACGTATGAAGAGTGTATGCAATATACTTAATCTAAACAGACCAAATGAAACATCGGTTGTTTCTTGCACTGCCATCATTGTTTGATTTTTGAAAATGTTTTTTAAAAAACAATTCCTGCAAAGATTCCTTGTTGTTTCCAACTCCATTTGGTGTCAGTTGCATCGAAAACATCATGAACAAGATTCGGTATCTTGTCATGATAAGGGATCAGCCACAGTCTTCTTGTCTTTGTTTGACCGGCCTCCATAACTGTCCCTAACACACTAACAAATTAGTTAGAGGTAATGACCCAAACCATTTCGGTTTTGGGTCGTCCAAATTCATCAACATAAGAGATATTCTCATAAGTGCAAGGAATACCTTCAGGTGGTGGTTCTGATGATACAATGTAATTTGTACCTTCATCTTCTTTTATGGATTGTTTGTCAAAAGAGTAATTATAGTCATTTTCAAACAAATTGTGAATTTCATTTAAAAACAGGTTTTGTTGACTATATTTCTTATTCAAAGATTGATTCACTATTGGAATCATTTTATCATTTAAATCATGATTTCCCTTTTTGTTTTTGACAAACTTTGGTTTCCATGAATCATTGACATGTTGATTTTCATCAAACGAATGTCTATGATTAGATCTTTTAAAGTTAGAAAAATACCTGGAAGGGTATGCACATGATGAACTTCTTTGGACAGACCTTCTCGGCTTGTAGTAGCACTCGGATGTGTTGTGATTGACCATGTCACAAATAGAGCAATACTTGTTGTAGTAACATTCCATTGTGTCGTGGTTGTACATCTGACAGTTGGTGCAGTACTTGTTGTAGTAGCATTCCGTTGTCGTGTGATTGTACATCTCACATATCTCGCAATACTTCTGATGAGCCTTGAAGGGAGACTTCTTTCCTTTCTTCTGAGAAGTCTTTGCTGTTGAAGATTGTTGTTTCTGAGAAGCTTTGACCTCTGCATCTTGTTGAATCTTTCTTGAAGGAGCTGGAGTCTTGAACTTGTCACCTTTAGACCCAAAAGGAAAGACACCTTGACTGTAAATACAATCTGAGATATGATGAGTTTCAGAGTCACAGATTAAACAGTATACGTCACTGTTTGAATCACTCGGGGATTCGGAATCTTGAGACTTTGAAGTAGAAGGAGTCTGTGGTGTAGAATCAGATGAAGCGCCCTTTGTCTTGTTCTTCTTGGCTTTGCTCTTCTTTCTTCTAACCTTCCTCTTCTTCTTCGACTGAAACTCTTGTGTCTTTTCTTCTTCTTCTTGAGAAGATAGTGATCCAACAATTCTGGTTGGCACTAATCTCTCATCTTTCTTTTCAGCTTCTTCTTTGATAAGCACCAGATCAGATTGTGATCTGTTCAGTTTGTCAGTAAGCTCCATGATTTGAACATTCAGATTATGCTTTTCGATAAGCATTGAATCAACATTCAGTGTAAGAGATTTGAGTCTATCTTCACACAATTGGTGATCTTTTTGTAGACTTGCATGCTTCTCTTGTTCTTCTTGCAGCTTGGTTTTCAGAATGTTGTTCTCTGAATTACACATCTCAGACAACTTCTTCAACTTTAGAATCTCTTCTTGCAAATCTTTGATCACACTGGATGAGTGTTCATTTGATTTTGCAGCTTCATTCTTGACATTCATTGCTTCTCTTTCACTTTTCTTGAGTGACTCTTCGAGAGATGTGATTCTTTGATGAGATATGTCGTGTTGTTCTTTCAGATTCTTGTGCATTTGCTCTTCCTTCTTGAGTTTATCACAAATCTTGAAAGAGTATATTCTGTAGTGTTCAACTTGTTGAAAACATTCTTTGGTGCACATCTTTTCTCTGACTTCAATTGGCATCTCAACATAAGAACTGTTCTCATCTTTCTTGATTTCCTTTTCAGACATCAATTTCTCCATTTCTGATTTCAATTGAGCAATTGTCTCATCTTGCTTTGCAATGATTTCTGACAAGTTGCTAATTTCTTTATCTTTCTTTTCAATCTCTTGAATGGAAACAACATCATTGTTTTCACTCCAATCATATTCTTCTTCATCTTCCTGATTGTCATGAGAATTTGCTTCACTCACAAGAGCAAGTTTTGTGTGTTCATTAAAGTCTCTTCTCTTTTGATCACAGGCTTTTGCAACTTGAAGATATGTTGTTTCAAACATATGATTAAATTCTGTAATAAATTCATTTATATCTTCTCTTTTATTTTCTTCTCGGATCACGGTGAACATGCCCGTTGACATTTTTCTTGAAATTTCAAAGTCATCTTGATACTTTTTCTGGGAAGTCATGGTGGCTAAAAATGACTAATTTGAAATTTTGGAAAAATGAAATTTTCGATTTTCCAGACTCTTTGGACGGGTCAACCTTGGGACGGGTCACTATTTGGACGTGTCAACAACTTGGGACGGCTGAACAGTGCTTCACCCGGCTAAACAGTGCTTGACCCGGCTGAACTGTTTCTTCACCCGGCTGAACAGTGTTTCACCCGGCTGAACAGTGTCTTCACCCGGCTGAACAGTGTTTCACCCGGCTGAACAGTGTCTTTACCCTGCTGAACAGTGTCTTCACCCGGCTGAACAGTGATTTCTTCTTTACCCGGCTGAAAACTTCTTCACCCGTCTGAAAATTTCTTCAAGATTATCAACACTTAGGAAAAATTTTCTTTGAATCAATCACTCAATTCTTCAATTCTTCTTCAGATAATGATACTTTTCTGGGCAAATATCAATCAATTCTTCAAATCTTCATATCAGATTGACTTTTCAAAGTCAAAATTATGATGAACAATAGATCAATTCTTCAATTTTTGTTGTTTTTGTTCAATTCAATGCTTGTATTAGGTGAGGAATGATGTTTCTAACAATCCTTCATGGTTTTTCTACCTTGAATCAGGCTAAATCTCATTCAGATCTGGATTTTTGATGAAGAACACAACAAGTGGGTTTTGACAAAAATTGACAAAATATGGATTGAAATCAACAAATCTGAATGGTTTGATCACAAACGAAGCTTAGGATAGTGATTTCTAACATATCTCAATCATCAATTTCTCAATAACATCAACAAATTCCAGATTTCAAAATTGAGCAGTGAATATGACGAACATGAACTTTTTCTTCAAAAATTCAATCAAATCTTCACCAATTGATCTCAAACTTTGCAGTTCTTTACACAAACATGAATCAAAGCTAATGGTAGCTAAAATTCCATCAATAACAACAACAATCAGAGATCACCCAACAGCTCTGATACCAATTGATAGTACGAGATGAACCGAGCTAGGATCTAGATCTGAGATTGTTTGGTGATGTTGTTTGCAATCAGTGATGCGGAATCTCACTGATCACGTATTGATGCTTGAATGTTCATGAAGATCAATGCAAAGTATGATGAAGATGATGATAATTAGAATAGGTGAATTGTATAAGATCAAAGGATGTTACAAGAGAATATGACTAACAAGAATAGGCAACCCTCCTAACAAATGACCTAGGTGATGGTATTTATAGTCTATACCATTCACCTTACAATGTAACCTAAAAACGTGCAATTAAGCACAAAACGATTACACAAATATTCTAAGACAAATACAATTAATGAAAATCTTCACCCGTGCTTGCTCGTGATGATGCTCGATATCTTCACTCGCTTATATTTGGAAAGTGACATCTTCAAATAACCCCAACACAACTGCTAGTATAACTACAAGCTACTTTTTATATGTATAATACAAGAAAATAATTTAAAAAGTTGGTGCCCCCTTGAGTGATGGTGTCCTGAGCGGTCGCTCACGCCGCACCTGCTCAGGGCCGGCGCTGAGAACAAGTGTGTGTTAAATCCTATGTGTGGTTGTTTATGTGATGTATATACTTGTAAACTAGCAAGTAGCAGCAGCAGAAAACATGTATATATATATAGACGTAGGTGGTCGAACGGGTATGATACGGCGTATAAGCTGCTATATACATGTATGCGTAGGATCTGGATATATATATATGTATGTATTATATGGGTAGCGTGTATGCACGTATGTATGAAATCTATTTACATGATTCAATGATCTATGTATGATGGCGATTTGTATAGGTGATCCATATGCATGCAAACGTGATTAACAGTAACAATAGAACCTTAAATTATGTACATACATAGTAACTATGTGGGAGGATGACATATAGTATGCATGTATGGCAATATGATTATGGATAGGAGCAACAACAGTTATATAAATATCTTTACACATGGATAGCCGGTGGGTATGTGAGTAATATATGATATGGGAAATGGTGTGTGTATATGTGTGGTCATAAAAACAACAATAACAAGAGATGATGGTAGTTTGTTAGATATAGAAATATATGTGTTGGTATATATACGTGGATCGTAATGGTGCATAAATGATAGGTAAGTTAGTATAGTATCGCATGTGAGTATTGTGTGCATAATGTGTAGGATATATATGGATGCAAGAATTAAGTAATCGCATTAGTAGCATAAAGAACATGTAGACATGATTTGATGATGTATGTGTATATGATTTGAAAATGTGTGCATTACTGCCATGATATCATGTATGTATATATGTGGTTAAGTTGTAGTTAATAACTAGCAATTTATTATAAAGCAGGTCATAGGACCAAGTAGGAAAATTCGTATTACAATTGTTGGTAGCAGCGCTCTCTAAGGTGAGTTCTTTGCCCGCTTTTAAATCTTTTTCGGGGAGAAAACATACAAATGATTTTACAGAGCCTTCGGGCAAACTATTTTACAGCGCCTTCGGGCGGACTGCATTTTTATGCCTTCGGGCAAAATTTTATGCCTTCGAGCGGGGCTAGCTAAGGCTGCATTTTATACCTTTGGGTAGCGCCTACGGGCAGGTTTCGGTAAAAGTATAAATGCCTACGGGCAGGTTTCGGTAAAAGTATAAATGCTTATGGGCAGGTTTCGGTAAAAGTATAAATGCCTATGGGCAGGTTTCGGTAAAAGTATAAATGCCTACGGGCAGGTTTCGATAAAAGTATAAATGCCTACGGGCATGATTTTATTAGGGCATATAGTGCTTTACACGAATTGGAACCACATACAAGTCCTTATAAAAGTTCGAGGTTGATTAATATATGATAGCGGAGAAATTTGAGTAGTACTACCGGGTTGCGACGGCACCCCACCCTTGACTGGGCGTCATGTGGTGCAAATTGTCCTTAATGGTTATGGGTCATCCTGGTTAGATGGCGACAAGGCAAAAGTAACGTTTAGCTTTCATCTCGACGTGTTGACAAGCAATAAGCACACGGTCTTGCAAACCGCCTAATAAAGTGGATTTTGTTTATTTTGGTTATAAACGGTACTTTTTATTTATTTACAAATCTCATTGAACTCACCAACATTATGTGTTGACCGTTTTAGTATGTTTTCTCAGGTAGCTAAGGAGCTGAGCACATAGGACATGCATGCATTGGGTCGTCTTTTGGATTATTTTAAAAATTAAATTTAATATCTACTTTATTTTGTTAATTTGGTTTATTGTTTTGTGTGCGGGATTTTGCGCACCGGATTTATTTATGCTTCCGCTAAAAGTTGGTTTTAACCTTTAAACTCTGAACTTTTGGTTATTTACAAAGTTATATATTTTATAAACGTTGAGTCAAAGTTCGTGTAACTAATGGCTTGAGATCCTGGTATGTCACACGCCTAACGGATACCCCGTTTGTGGAAAGTTGAGGGTGTGACAGTAGTTGCAAACCATAATGTATCACATATTTAAAAATATATTTGAGAACTAATCAAGAGTCTCAAATAATGAAAACAAACAATACATCTACCATTAAGGCTGATACTAAATCTAGGCCTTAGAAACCTTGCGGTTGAGTTTTTTTAGGACGGTTTTTCCGGCAGTTTTTTTTTCAGTTTTTGTTGGCAGTTAAGTGAATACCACACAGATTAACCACGTTCTTGTACCCCCCCTTACCTCCACAAGTTTCTGCCCTTTCATTGTATATAAATACCACTTAAAAATTAGAGTCAAAGAATCACCATTCACACTATTTATTTTCATAAACAGAGGTTTTACCTGCCAAACTCTTCTCCTTCGCATCTGTTTGTTTTAAGCTCATTTTCAATTGCTAACTTATCTTTATTTGATTCAGCAACTTGTACAACAAATCAAAAGGCCATGGATCCTGCAAAGACACAAAAACTGTATGAAGATGAACTATCTACAGAAAAGGTAATACTTTTAACTTTTAAGTTTGTAATAGGCTATTAACAAGAAACATATCTTTACTACATCTCTTTCATTGTCGCTTCTTTATTCAACATTCAAACACATAAGCGATCCACACACACTGCTTTAAGTCATAGACTCATTTATCTCATATGTATGCATATATATGATATATCATCATCATTGCACTTGCACATATACCTAAAGCACATATATACACTCATTCATATTCCGTTTCATTCACATACACCTCATTTGCATATACAATCTACACATAAAGCTTTCATAAGGTCACTGATGCAATATAACACACACAGTACTAAAGGCCTCCTCTTGCTCGGGTCCCCATTTGAATACAGCCTTCTTCCGCGTTAATGCAGTCATCGGTGTAGCAATCTTGGAGAAGTCTTTGATAAATCTTCGGTAGTACCCAGCTAAGCCCAAGAAGCTTCTAATTTCCGTGGGAGTCTTCGGGACTTCCCATTTCATTATAGCCTCTATCTTAGTTGGATCTACCTGAACACCATCTTCATTTATCACATGCCCGACAAATTGAACTTCTCTCTTCCAAAAATCACACTTGGAGAACTTAGCATACAACTTCTCTTGTCTAAGAGTCTCCAGTACCTTCTTCAAGTGTTCAGTATGATCATTTTGATCTCTCGAATAGACCAAAATATCATCAATAAAGACAATGAGAAACTTGTCTAGATACGACTTGCAGTCTCTGTTCATGAGATCCATGAATGCTGCAGGGGCATTGGTTAGTCCAAAGGACATAACCAAAAACTCATAGTGCCCATATCGGGTTCTAAAAGCCGTCTTGGGAATATCTTCTTCCCGCACCTTCAGCTGATGGTATCCAGACCTAAGATCGATCTTGGAGAAATAGCTGGCTCCTTGCAGCTGGTCAAACAGATCGTCTATCCTCGGCAAGGGATACTTGTTCTTAATTATTAACTTGTTCAGCTCACGATAGTCAATGCACATCCACATTGAGCCGTCTTTCTTCTTCACAAACAGAACTGGTGCACCCCAAGGGGATGAGCTCGGTCTAATGAAGCCTAAGTCGAGCAACTCCTGGACTTGCTTCATCAGTTCTTGCAATTCGGAGGGCGCCAAACGATAAGGAGCCTTCGCAATCGGCCTTGCTTCAGGTATTAAATCGATTCGAAATTCGATTTCTTGGTTGGGAGGGAGTCCGGGTAAGTCGTCAGGAAACACATCAGGGTAATCATACACGACTGGAATATCCGATATCTGTTTTTTGGGCTTAGCATCTAAAGCATAGGCTATAAAAGCCTCACAACCTCTCATCAAACATTTACTAGCCTTAATTGCAGATATCATCCGGATATTACCTCCGATACTATCCCCCTTAACCATTAATGTTTCACCATCTGACTTACATACCCTAACCAACTTTTTCTCACAATCAACTTGGGCTCGATTATAAGTTAACCAGTCCATTCCTATGACTACATCATAACCACACAAGTTCATAGGCGTAACATCAACTGGAAACTCAACACCATTTAAATTAAGCAAGCAATCCTTATACACTACTGTTATCATATCACTTCCTCCATTTGCGGTTTATACCTCATAAGCAAGATCTAGTACTACAGGTTCTTTTCCTAGGTATTTACCAAAGGAAATTGACACAAAACTCTTGCACCATGTCAAATAAAACCTTAGCAGAAACAATGTTTAGAGGGAACATACCTGCCACAACATTATCATTAACTTCTTTATCACCATCCTTCTTCGTAACAAACACCCGCCCTTTGGCTGGGTTCTTTCCTCCTTTAATTTTAGGGCAATCATTCTTAAAATGCCCTGTTTCCTGACAATTATAACACTTAATCGTCGGACATGATATTGAGAGATGTCCCGATTGCTGACATCTGTAACACCTCTTCTCTTGAGACTCCTCTCCAGCCTTCCCCTTATCTTTGCTACCACCTTCTCCCTTTTTGAACTTGAATCTACCACCAGAACCACTCTTTTTATCCTCCGACTTCCTCTTCCTTTCTCCTTCATATGATCTCCTCTGTAATGCAGAGTCTAAGATCCTAGGCAACGTGGCTTCTAGTACCTTGGAGACTTGATTAGCAACCGCCGAAATAAATTGGTTTTTCGTCATGATAACTTCTTCCTCGTCATTATCATGATTCCCGATAGTCCCAGCGTTATCAATTTCGTTATTCAAGTTAGTCCTAGTACTTCTTATTGTAGGAGGACGTCTACCACTACCTTTCTTTTTACAGGCCATAACTCTACCTACGATAGAGAGCAGGGAGTCAGTATTCAGATGATGGACCATGATTAAGAACAATATAGTGCTTGTAAACAAATAATGACAGTGGCCAGTTGCAATTATTTATTTACCGCGCTGATCGTGTTCTTAGCCATTCTCCGCCACATTCATACCAAAACACATTTCCCTTTCCAAAAAGGCAACTTCTATACACCTATGCGGGCACTTATCCTATCTTATCTCATCTTAGTTTAAGTCTAGATACTAAGCTTGTACCTAGTTCGCTTAAACTACGGCTCTGATATCAAGCCTGTCATAACCCCAACACGGCGGGCGGTCCCAGGATGGATGGTTGCCCCGGGGGTTATCGCGTGTGACGAATGGATATCAGGAGCAACGCAGCGGAATCAACAAACATACATACAGCTTAATACTTAAAGCTGTTCATAACAAAACACTTCAAACTACAAGTACATAGTTATCAAAATGACAAATGATTGTTTGATACATAACATCAACAACCAAAGCTAGCAACTATTCTAGGTCCAGAGCGTCTATCTTCTAAGCCCGCAAGCCTTCTACCTGCTCTAGCCTCAATAGTGCTTTCCTGCATCACTCGACACCTAGGATGTGTGCCAAAAAGTTTAAAAGAAAGGGTCAGCTTACGCTGGTGAGTTCATAATAAAACATTTTACAAAACACTTCAAAACATTCAACCAAATGCTTGTAAAAACCTTGATCAACGAGTTGCCAAGCTCCATTGATCAAAGAGTTACCACGAACTCCATCACTTACAAACATTTCACAAACATGCTAGTATCATCTGATAAATATTCGCAAACAATACGAATAAAACCCCTCAACAACTCCGTCTGGCACGTCTGCGCTGGAGCAAAATATATGCATATACCCTTCTAAGTTTTACCCGCGTCACCCCTATAATCTGGAGTGGTATTGCCTGATATTTACCATAGATTGCTAGCCAACCGTTCAAAAACAACAGTTTAAGAACACAACCAATCCAAAAGAGTTTATACAAAAACTCACAATCATTTCCAACAAATACAGGTTTAAGCATCACATCCAGTTTTGTAAAACATCATTTCAAAACCAAAACAGTTACACAAGAGTTAGGATGTATGAACTCACCTTAACAAGATCACAACAAGCTCACAACTAGCTTCGTTCCTTGATCTAATCCCGACAATCAATCCAAATGTCTATCTTCACTATCAACACAAATAGCTATAATCCACCTATAACGTGACATCACCAACGCTATAAATAACGATTCCTAAGACTATGTAAGTCCTAGGGCATAACTAGTGAAGCATACGACTAGACACGATTCGTTGCCATTTACGCTTACCAAATCCCGAACCTCGGGAATCTAAATGAATCCTACAGAGATATGTTACCCGTACACAACGGATATCATACCCCTAGGGTATGGATATTCAACCCGCACCCTCCCCAGGTAATCTACCCGTTAGTTACGGGTGTTTAATCCCGCGACTATTTCCCCTAGCACGTCCCTCGTGCTATGCGGGTATCTTCAACCCGCATTCCCATCGGGTTCCCAACCCGATTCCCGTCCTAAACTAATCGAGAATGAAAGACCATTACCTCGTCGATCACCGATCTTCAATCGCGCAACACTTTGATGATCACCGTTCTTCACTCGGGCAGAACCTCGACGCACGCCAAGCGATCTACACGCGCCCGAGACTCGAAGGAACGTCACGACGCAGGGTACCGCACTCGAGGCGCGATTCCGCAAGAAAAACTAGTGGTCTCTCTCTCTCTAAAACGTTCTAGAGAGAGAAAAGGAAGTGAGCAAGTGTGAAGGGGGGTTGCACCCCTTTTTATAGGCTGCCGAGCATGCACTAGGCGATACGCGCATGATAACATGCTTATCTGCGCGTATCGCGTAAGAGGTGAGTGCCAGCCAGCTGTTTTCCAGCCGACAACTCCTACACGATACGCACATGGAATTCATATATTATGGGCTCCGTAACTCTTTTTCTAAGTCAAGATATGCTCGAAAGAAGTTTTCGGGCATTCCTCGGGTGTTTTCGCATTTCCCGCTTCGTTATAACTCCGATTTGAGTTCCGTTTTCGCCCCCGTTCTTCATTTTCAGTCCTTTATCACTCCTAGGGTTTATTTCTATAAATTAGGAAAATTTATTCAACGTGCTATTTACATGAACACCCGCCCATTATCGACTTATACATTCGTCGAAATTTAGGGTTTTACATGAAACGTTTCAACAGTTGTTGATCCGTCTCAACAGTGTATGACCCGTCACAACAATGTATGATCCGTCACAAATATGTTGTGTTGAAACTTGTCGTTTTCAACATTTTTGACATGACTAAACAGTGTTTTGACACGTCTCAATCAATTTTTGTTGATTTCAATCGGTTCATCAAAGTTGACACGGTTTAACAGTGTTTGACATGACTAAACTGTGTGTGAAACGTCTAAACAGTGTCTGACACGACTAAACTGTGTTTGACACATCTAAACAGTGTTTGACATGCCTAAACAGTGCTTGACACGTCTAAACAGTGATTGACACGACTAAACAGTGTTTGACGCATCTAAGTGTTTTTGGTGTTCAAAATTTCAGATGTGTCATTTCAGTCGGGTGATATATGTTCAGCCGTGTGAAGTCTCAGCCGTGTCAATTTCAAAATTTCATTTTTTTGCAAATTTTAAATTAGTCATTTCTAGCCAAGATGACTTCCTAGAACAATCATAAAAATGACTTTGAAAATTCACGAAAAATGTCATCGTTCATGCAAGCCGTGATCCGAGAAAAAATACCAAGAGAACACATCACTTATTATATTACCGAATTTAATCATATGTTTGAAACAACGCTTCTCCAAGTAGCAAAAGCTTGTAATCTCGAACGAAAAGACAACCATGAACACATAAAATTCGCACTTGTAACTCAAACAAAGTCAAATGACAATCAAGAAGAAGAAGAAGAATATGATTGGGGTGAAAATTGTGATCATGCAAAAGAACTTGAGAATAAAGATAAAGAAAACAACAACTTGTCAGAAACCATTGCAAAGCAAGATAAGACAATTGCTCAATTGAATTCAGAAATAAAAAGATTCATGTCTGAAAAAGAAATAGAGAAAGATGTTCAGAGTTCTTATGTTGAAATGCCAATCGCTGTAAGAGAAAAGATACGCACCAAAGAATGCTCTCAAGAAGTTGAACACTACATAACATATTCCTTCAGGATTTGTGATAAACTCAAGAATGAAGTGAAGAAGAAGCAATGAACATCAGGAATGAAGCTGAAAAATCAAACAAACATCTATCAAGAGGGATCAACGATTTTCAAGCAGAAATTCTTGAGTTGAAGAAATTGTCTAAGATGTTCAATTCAGAGAACAACGTTCTGAAAAACAAACAGCAAGAAACAAGAGAAACATGTTGATTCAAATCTCTTACACAGAATGCTGATTCAATGCTTACCAAAAAGCATATTCTAAATGTATAACTCATGGAGCTTACTAACAAACTGAACAGATCACAACCTGTCTTCTGAACATCAAAGAAGAAGTCGAACAAGCAAAGTCATCCAGACAAGAAAATGAGAGATTAGTGCCAGCTGAAATTGTTAGATCACTACCTTCTCAATATGCAAAGACACAAGAGGTTCAGACAAATAAGAAGAAGAAGGTTAGAAGAAAGGAAAGCAAAGCCAAGAAGAACAAGACAAAGGCCGTTTCATCTGATTCTACACCATAGACTCCTCATTTGCCAAAGTCTCAAGATTCTGAATCCCTGAGTGATTCAAATAGTCACATCTACTGTTTAATATGTGATTATGAAACTCAATCATATCTCATATTGTATCTACAATCAAGGTGTTTTTCCTTACGGTTCAAAAGGTGACAAGTTCAAGACTTCTTCTTCAATCAAGCTTTAACAAGATTTAGAGGTCAAAGCTCCTAAAAAACAACAAGATTCAAATGCCAAAGCTTCTCAGAAACAAATAGCTTCAACTACAAAGGCTTCTCAGAAGAAAAGAAAGAAGTCTTCCTTCAAGGCTCATCAGAAGTACTGCCAGATATGTGAGATGTACAATCACACGACATCAGAGTGTTACTACAACAAGTACTGCACCAACTGTCAGATGTACAACCATGACATAATGAAATATTACTATAACAAGTATTGCTCTATTTTTTTCATGGTCAATCACAACACTCAGGATTGCTTCTACGACAAAGCCTAAGGATGAAGCCGAGAAGGTATGCCCAAAAAATATTCATCATCTGCAAATTCTGCCAGGTGTATGTCTGATTTTAAATTCTCTAATGGTGATCATTAGAGTGATTCATGGAAAACAAGATCTGTAAGAAAACAAAATCAACCAAATCCATTTTTGTATAAGCAAATAGTCATCAAAACCAAAATTTGAAAAATAGGTTTAGAAATGACTATGACAGATGTTCCATGAATATTTCTAGACATGTGTCTAAACCAAAGCATTCCTTTGGTCCCATATAAAAACATTTGTGGAGAAAAACACCTGTTAAGAATCAAGATAAGCAACGTGCTTCATCAACCGCTGGTCCACCAGAAGATGCCATTTATCATCAAATTACTTATATTGATGATTTTGGACAATCCAAGACCGTAATGACTTGGATTTCACTATCTAAATAACTTGTTAGTGTGGTAGGGACATTTATGGAGGCCAGTCAGACAAAGAAAAGAAGACCGTGGTTGATCCCTTATCATGAAAAGATACTGAATCTTGTTCATGATGTTTTCGATGCAACTGACCTCAAATGGAGTTGGAAACAAAAAGGAATCAATGAGAGAATTTTAAAAACATTTTTAAAAGAAAAGTTAAACAATGATGTGTATGCATGAAACAACTGATGTTCATTTCGTTTGTTTAGATTAAGTATATTGCTTTCGTTGACAACACATCTGCCATTTTCATTTTTTTAACTTTCAAACATCAAATAAACTTAAAAGTTTATGGGGAGAATTTAAAACAATTATAAATTTAGAAAAATCAAAAACTAGTTTGAATCTACTTGCACGTACATGAGAAATGATAGTACCCTTAATCACTGTGTGTTGTGTAGGTAAACTGGAAAACATTAAATTTTAGAAGTAGACTCTATGGTGATAAACTAAATACTTCTATGAGAGTTGTGTTAAAGATCTATCTTTGGACATTTGTTAAGTATTCGCTTTTTGATAGACTGCTTGTAATGTCACTTACACACCAGGTAATGACGCAATAAAATAAATGTTGAGCAAAACATCTGTGAACTTCTTTGTTGTGGTGCCCACATACCTAAAGTTTCACACAAGGTCTCCTTTGTTGTATAGAGCAACAGACCTAGAACACCTCAAAATGTACAAAAGATTCCCAATGAGGAACAGAAAAGATTCCCAAATGTGGAACATAACCAATCAAATTCCAACATGGAATATAAAAGAAGATTCCCAATGGGAACACTACCATAAGACGGTCCAGAAATGGATCTCTTTAAGCCCAAAAGCTCCACTGAATATATTGTAAATGACCGAGTATAAAAGATGTTAAAGTGCTTAATTGTATGTTTTGATGAAAGCAGAGCTTAGGTCACATACTTGTCATACTTAATCGAACCTAAACATGATAAAAATCACCAAGTATTTGAAAAAGTAAGTGTGTTTAAAGTTAAATGCCCATCATTCACTTTGAAAACTTTGAAATATTGTCAATGTCTATTCAAAACTTTCTTTTATTTTGTATGAAGACATTTGACTGGTATGATCTCATTGCAGGTAAAAGATTCACAATTGTAAAGAGAAAATCCAAAAAAAGATCAAAAACACTAAAAAAAATAATTCAAAAAGAACAAAAAAATTGTCATTTTAATATTTTCTTTTGTTTTGGCAGTCTAACATGTGTTATTAATGTATGAGTTGTTCATCAAGAAAGATCTCATCCGATTGAGAACTTAATCTTTACAATGATGATTAATGCACATTATTGTCTGAGTTTTAATGTTTTTCCTTAAGTTGCGGGAACAGTGCCCATTGCAGAACAAGCTTCCACGCGACTTGAAGATGTTCCTAATCAAATTAGTTTCCACATCAAAGATCTCCAAGTCAGATTGTTGTGTGTTAAGAATCCTCCTCTTATTATCTCATACACATATCCCATTAACTTCTAAAGCAAAAGTTGAGGGGGAGTATTCTAAGTCAAAGAAGTCTACTTATTTTACTTCAACCGTTGAAGAAGATCATGTTGCTGATACATAGATTCAACGGAATCTACTCTCTGCTTATTCTTTCCATAACATTTGATGTTTCACAAAAGGGAATGAAGAATGCAGAGTGCTTGTTGAAAGACAGAGTTTTGACAGCATCATCTTAGGGGGGGTATTGTTGGGTCCTCTTGAAGTTAATGCATACTTAAACTTTAGTTTGCCCTCTATGCTCGTCGCATGAAGATTTAAGCTGATATGTCGGATTTGTAAAGTATCATCTTAGGGTGAGTATTTTTAGGTCTAATTGAAGATGATACTTTACAAAATAAGCGAGTGAAGATATCAAGCATCGTCACGAGCAAGCACGGGTGAAGACGTTCATTAATTGCATTTGTCTTAGAATAGTTGTGTAATCGGTTTGTGCTTAAGTGCACGAGTTTAGGTTTAATCGTAAGGTGAATGGTATGGACTATAAAGAGTTGCCTGCATTTCTTTTTCCATATTCTTTGTAACCTCTTCATTGATCTAATACAAGAACCTATTCATATTATCATCATCTTAATCATACTTTCCATTGATCTTCATGAACATTCATCAATATGTGGTTAGTGAGATTCCGTATCACTAATTACAAACAACATACTTAAACAATCTCATATCTAAATCTAAGCTTGGTTCGTTTGAACAAATCAAGATGAAATAATAATCACATATCTATGCAAAGTAACAGTGAAATCAACACACGAATACTAAAAATTCACTTATATTGATAACCAAAATTGATACAGTACAATCAAGGTGCAATAGCTGCTATAAATAGTACTTTCATTCACACTTGACCTAGATGTCTATAACATTCTATTTATAGTCATCAATACACTTCAGGGATAATAAACATTATACCCTAAACAAAACAAACTTTACAAATAAAGACAAAGTAAATCTTTCTGAGACAAGTGACCTAACAGTACTCACCCTAAAATCTAATCTGGAATGATATCAAGCTGCTCAACATCAACTGGTTCATCAACAGCTATATCATGCTAATCATCATCACCAGAATCATCATCATTATCATCTTCCTGATCATCATCATCTTGATAACACTGATTTCATCATCACCATCATTTTCTTCATCATTATCATCACCATTATCCTCATTGTCACCATCATTATCATCTTCATCCTGATTCTCATCTTCTTCCAGATACTTTTGAAAATACTCATCATCATCCAATAAAGCATCAGGAATTTCATCATTAAGATCCGAAGGATCTAATGGATCATTCTAAGATATATGAAAATAATCAACACCCATTTCAGCCTCATCATATGTTATATCTCGCATATAAAATATGGGTACATTCTCAGCACCAGCCACCAAACTCATCTTCCTATAAAATAGTTCATTCATGTCCTCAGTCTCACAAATATCACCTGCCATATCTTCTTCTTTAATCATAGGGTGTGCCTCATTGATGATCAGCTGCAAAAACCTCGGATACATCAAGATCTTAAACCTTTTTCCCTTCTGAAGATTGAAAATAAACCCTTTCAATATCCACTTGGCCATATTGAATCTTCTGTTAGTGGCAATAGCAACAATAGGGGATGCAATGTCTGAAGGAAAAGAGTCAAATCCTACACTCCTTTTAGACATGCAATGTTGTATCACATAACATAATAACTTCCAATGCTTGTATAACCGAGCCCTGAAAAATTGCTGTTTGGGAAAAACTGAAGGATGCCCCATGTTCACAAACACATTCCTAGCATTCTTGTACAATAAACTCATCTAAGTCTCCAACTTCATTTTCACCAAGCCTCAATGCATCTCTGATGGATTGTTAAGAAACAACAATCTCATTATTATTTTTTATTGAGCCCCTGACAACTTTGTATCCTTGATCGTATGTAATCACTTCTGCTGTTCTCCAAAACTTCTTTATCAACCTCATGTATACAATTCGCTTTACACATATGGCATATACATACTTTGTCTTCAATAAGAATCTGATCATCTCTTCATATCCAGCAGCTTCTGGAATATGTTCATTAAGCATAGCGGCAACATTATGTTTGGTTTCATATTTCAGATTCTTCATCTGAAATCAGATACAAATGTGTCAGATTCATTTCATAAGATCAATAAACAAATCTTCATTTGAATTTTAACAAAGTGTTACTTTTAGAAGACAAACAGCACAGTGAATAAGTCATAAAACATTCATTTGATGTATTTGAACAACTCAAGTATATGTTTATGCTGTAATCATGAAGAAACAACACTTTTTTTGTTTTCAAACACTTAGAAAAAATTCATGAAATCACAGTCATTTGAAATAAAATTTTATCAATCAATTTTTTTGAATAAAACCTTATTCACATTGTCATTTTAGCATTTGATTTCAAAATTTTGACAATCCAACCTGTATTATTGAAGTTACCAGACCCTCTGATATGTTCATCAATGACAGTTTTGATTGATTCAAATTTTAGTTCAATTATGTCTAATTTCATGACATAAATGATGATTAATCGATGAATATGAATAACAGTCTGATTTTAACTTTAAAACAACAAAATTTCAATTTTGGTTTCAAAATCAAAGTGACTGTTCAAAGTTTAAGGTACTGTTCATCATCAATCAATCAAATTAGGGTTTATGATGTTATGATGTGGTGAAACGATGTTTAAACAATACCTCTATAACTCAAACACAATCGATATAGGATCAATGGTTTGTACATGGGTATAGACGGGTGAAATTGATGAAGTGTTTGGACGGGTGAAATTGTGAAATGAGGTTAAGTGTTAAAAATAGAAGATTATTTATATGATGAGATGATACGGAAAATGATTTTAGGTTTTCAAATGGACGGGTAAAAAAGTGAGACGTGTCAAAACATATATAAAACCCTAGTCGTGTCAACCACTGTTTAGACGGGTGAACAATAGTTAGACGGGTGACTTAATGAAGCGGCTAAAATTTTAAACACAAAAACACTTAGACGCGTCACACACTGTTTGTGACACCCCGCCCGGCGGCGGAAAACACCGGGCTGTCATAGAATTGGATATCCGTAGTAAACAAAGCGCATGGTATTACTTTTATTAAAGTCTAATAGTTATTGTTATAAATTTGGCAAAACCCAAGTCTTAAATGCGAAACGACAAATTCATAACAGCAGTAAATGAAATAGTCAAGTTTAGTATTATTTCTAGGTCCAAGTCCCTATGTCTTGAATAGCAAAGAAACAAGCCAAAATCACGCGCCACCTGAAATACGCGAAAATAAAGTTAGCTACACAAGCTAGTGAGTAAAACCCAATTGAATAGTAATAGTATTGAAATCCGAGATCAACAAGATATGCTGCGCAATCCCACATGTATAGTAATTTCGTAATATCACCCTACCAGGACCCCTAGAATAGAATAGCACACCAACCACAATAGAAACCATAGTATCTCGTTTAGCCATTTGTCATGAGAACCACTCATGTAAGAAATAATGATGACTTTTAATAACCGTCGTTTACCGTCTCGATATATAAGTCATCATTTAGCAATTTAGGGACATGGCATAGTATAGCATCATAGCATAGCAACATAGTATAGCAACATAGTATAGCAACATAGCATCTCGACATAGTAAACATGGAATTAGAAAGGCCGGGTTTAAATCACCTATCGATGTTGTACAAGCAGGTGGGTTTGTCAAACCATTAGCGCTAACATTGTACCGGTGGGTTTACCAAGCAATAAAACTACTTTTAACTAACACATAAGATTGCATCAAGCGGCCAAACTAGATTAACATATTTGTATGATCTCTTTTAGAAAACGAATGGAAACCGCAATATAGTAAAAGACGTATTTCAGCCCCAAAATAGTAAAATGGAAAAAGGGGAGTGAGTTTACTCACCTGAACAATATAGATAATAGCAAACGCAAGAAAGTAACTAAATAGAACCGAGGATCGCCCAGATATTAGAATCACCTAATTAACCGGGAAAACCTAATTTAGAAACGAGACAAATAATATAGTAACTAGAATCAAGAACTTAGAAATTTTAGGGTTTTGGATTTCGGGTTTTAGGGTTTCAAATTATAAATTAGGGTTTCAAAATATGATTTGGGAATTTAGGGTTTTAAAGTCCAATTTGGGGATTTAGGGTTTCAAAATCCAATTTAGGGTTTTAAAGTCCAATTTGAGGATTTAGGGTTTCAAAACCCAATTTAGGAATTTAGGGTTTCGATATACCTGCACCTTTTGATTAAAAGTATTTTATAAGGAATTAGAAATTATTTTCTAATAACATGTATATATTTTTACATCTTAAAATGTATATAGTACAAAAGAAAATATTTATTAGTTTAGTGTTAGTAAATAAGTAAAAAAAAGTTCAAAACTAAATTAAACAGAAAATGGTTGATGTGGGACTCGAACCCGGGTCACGACTCCAAACAGCACACCCACAACAACCGCTGAACCAGGCGTGATTTTGTTTACTAAAATTGATTTTTAATTCCTTTGTATTTTGTTTACCAACCAAACCCATTTCAAATAAAAACCCTAGAATGAAGATTTACCCAATTAATCCAAACCTGTCAATCTCATCAAGAATAAGTTCAGGGCTTTTAATCCCCATGAACAGGTGATCATTTTTATGTATGGCACTTACTTGGATTTAAGGAATTGAAGCAGGTTAGGGTGAAGAACACAAACACGACGGGTCAAGATTCAACAGTGACTTGGAGGCTATCAAACTTCAATTCCAGTTGCAGATTTGATCAAGATGATGCGCACAAGAAAACCCCTAACACAACTTGAATTAGAATGAGGTTTAGTTAACAGAAAAGGTGCCGAGTGATTTAGAGTTTGAGATCAAAAGAAAATGGCAATTGAATGAATGATTCGAATCGATTTGATTCAATTAACAGCTGATAATGAATTCAAGACACTGATCGGACGTGGTGGATTGAATGAAAACATAAATGGTTACGTTAACAGTCGATTGGATCAAGTGGGTGTTTGAACCGGATTTTAAATCGAGAAATTGGTTGATATTTAGGTGATTAGGAACTGGTTAAACGTTCGAATCACACTTAGAATAGTACCAGGATGATTTTGGGTAGGTTTGGTTAATTGAAACAGCTAAAAACGAGTTTTTTTGGAGCTCGCCGGAGTTTTGGGTTTTTTCCGGCCAAACTGGCCGGAGTAGCGGTCGCCGGAAACACGGGGGGGGGGGGGGTTTGGGTGAAAACTGTAATTTAATTGTTTACAAAACGGCCCTTGTAGTTTGTGTTGTTCTAAATTCGTTATTATAAGTTTAGTAATAGTTTGTAAATTGACAGTTTTGGCCCAAAGTTAATTATATATGTATTTTAACTAACTAACTAAAACTAATTTGAAACGTAACAATTATTTAAGTGACGTTCTTATGGTTTTAGCTCGTTTAAGCCGTTACGAGATCATTTCGAGACTTGGAGGCGTTTTGGTTTAACGTTTTCCATAATTTTATTTTACGAGCTATATATATATTTATTTATATATATATATTTTGAGTTTTATTGCCATGGATAGTATTTATTAGATACGCGTGAATATTTTGCGATGTAAATACGGTTATTGAATTAAGACGGGAATAACGTAACGTTCGACACATTTATATATACGTCTTTAATAATAAAGCGTTACACTGAAAGAAAATAAATACAGATACGTTAGGATAGATAATCTCCGGGTTCGAGTCGGGTATTCGGGTATGGTTTGGGGCAGACGTCACAGTCTCCCCTCCTTATAGAAATTTCGTCCCGAAATTTTCTCAAACCGAAGAAGAAGATGAAACGAAGGATGCGATTATTTAGTTTTTCCCTTATAAATGTACTTGCGTTATTTAGCTCTTTTGATTTGAACAAGGGTACGTTACTCTCGAGGGGTGGAATTGGAATACACCAGCTTAAGCACTGGATGATGATGACAAATGTAGATTTGTGCAAACCATTGCTTTCAACCACGTGACAAAACTCGCTATGGTTTCCATGCACCAACTTTCATAATTTCGTGTGCACCCGTAATTACTTTAGTTTTTGCATGGACCACACAGTTCATTCCATCATGTGCGATTCAGGTGTACACGAAAATTCATAAATCAAGATAATAATGGTACATAAATTAATGATTCGAGAGGATTGAGTTATTAGATGATTACTGCTCTTGTAAATAGTTTTGTTAACTGGCATAGCTACTCAAATTCGAGTACAAAAATTGTAGCAACATAAGTTTTTGAAGAACCAACTTTTATGTGCGAGATGTAGATATCAAAGGTTCACAATATCGCCAAGTTCATAAGCGTTAGTTCATGATGGGAATAATCCAATTTAAAGTTCAAATGAATGAATCCCTCAGTGCTTAATAGATACATTTCTTACGACGTTTGAGTTCATATAACAAAACTTTAGGTAAACCAAGTGTATTGGTTATAGAAGTAAACAATGTTATATGAGGTGATATTGTTTTTTCTATAGTACAGTTTAAAAAGAAAAACTAAGTAATTAGATAATGATTTTAGAAAAAGTTAAAAGCTTACTATCTATAGATGGATTGATAAATATTCGATACTGGAAAACATGAATCACGATGTTTGTTGCAAGTGTTTGTATCACATTTGAGAAAACATGGAAATGTTATGTAATTATTTAACAAATGTTTAGAATAATCAATCCATACTTAAAGAAATCATTTGTCATTAATATCTATATTTTATATATTGTACAAATACTAAAGCCAAATGATTTTTTTTAATACATATATATTTATCTGGAAAACAAATTAAAAAAAATTTAAGGAAATCATTTTTTTTTGTACGTATTAGAATTAACTATTGATTGGTAGTTTTACAAAAACCGCAGATAAAACATGGTATTTTGTGTAGAAGGTTTATACGTAAAACAAGTTGGGTCTGAATGAGTTTATAAAAACGAAGTTTATAGAATTTCATTAGTGATCATATATACAATTGAAATGTTTTAGTTCAATGAGCTTAGGAATAGTTGTGTAATTGAGTTCACGTTAGTTTGGAAACGAATTTATGAATAGCGATATAGCATCATTTAGTAAGAGATTAGAAGTTGGATTAGAATCTTAATTATGATTTATATGGTTACCTTAGACAATAGTTGAGTATTTGAAATCAAGTTGAGATACTTTTGGGGTAAACGTTCGATTCGTAAATCAAACGAATGCATTGACATGTCAAAATAGTAGATCTGTTACGAGATTTCAGGAATCATGAATTAATTCTTTAATTTGGAATTCGATAATGGAATTGGGATTAGAAATATGCCTTAGATTTGGTACTTGGTAATTGTTCTGAAGTTTTGATAATTTGATTGGAGGTTAGTCAGTATATCTTAGTTTTGATTTAGAACATTTGGGTCGCGATGGTATTAGCGAGTCGTTCAGTCTTGTTGTCATTCCACAAGATAATATAGAAAAGAATTTCATGGAACATAAGAAGATGTTGGATAACACAAGTTGTAATGGAACTTTTGGATTGAATAGAACGAATAATTGTACTTCGAATTTTCATAGAATTTTAGAACATAACATAGTAGCCACTTGGAAATCATTGAAATGTAAATAAGAAAAGTTGGAATAACATTTGAAATAATATAGAACTCATTGAAATAATTTGAAATCATAGAAAATGATAATCATAGAATCCATAAATAAATAGAATTTGAAGGCTTAGGAATGTGTCTTGGTTTTGGACACTTAAGACTTATCAAAGTGTTAAGTTCGTTTTCAACGTATTCGAGAAAGGCGTGCTTTAGCCTATAGGTTCACACTCATCTCGTACATCCCCAGGTAAGCATACATGTCTCTTAAAGAGATTTATACGAAATGCTTGCCTTAGACAGGATGTCCGTGATACAGGCGTTCCCCCTTCCAGATTGCACACGTTTCCCACGTTTTCAAACTCACTTAAGACGATGACGAGATTCCACAAAGAGAAAGATCCTAATCTTACAGACGAGTCTCTTGTAGCTCCTTCGCGAAATCGGTTAAGAATTGGGATAAAGAAAAGACATAGAATAGTTCATAGAAATAATAAATAAATGAATAAATAAATTCTGAAGAGTTCTCTAAGCACATTAATTTGTACTAAGGACTCTTAGGTTATAGTCTAGGTCGGTGTGTTTCTAATACCCTATCCTAGTTCTCTATAACCATGGCTCTGATACCAACTGTGACACCCCGCCCGGCGGCGGAAAACACCGGGCTGTCATAGAATTGGATATCCGTAGTAAACAAAGCGCATGGTATTACTTTTATTAAAGTCTAATAGTTATTGTCATAAATTTGGCAAAACCCAAGTCTTAAATGCGAAACGACAAATTCATAACAGCAGTAAATGAAATAGTCAAGTTTAGTATTATTTCTAGGTCCAAGTCCCTATGTCTTGAATAGCAAAGAAACAAGCCAAAATCACGCGCCACCTGAAATACGCGAAAATAAAGTTAGCTACACAAGCTAGTGAGTAAAACCCAATTGAATAGTAATAGTATTGAAATCCGAGATCAACAAGATATGCTGCGCAATCCCACATGTATAGTAATTTCGTAATATCACCCTACCAGGACCCCTAGAATAGAATAGCACACCAACCACAATAGAAACCATAGTATCTCGTTTAGCCATTTGTCATGAGAACCACTCATGTAAGAAATAATGATGACTTTTAATAACCGTCGTTTACCGTCTCGATATATAAGTCATCATTTAGCAATTTAGGGACATGGCATAGTATAGCATCATAGCATAGCAACATAGTATAGCAACATAGTATAGCAACATAGCATCTCGACATAGTAAACATGGAATTAGAAAGGCCGGGTTTAAATCACCTATCGATGTTGTACAAGCAGGTGGGTTTGTCAAACCATTAGCGCTAACATTGTACCGGTGGGTTTACCAAGCAATAAAACTACTTTTAACTAACACATAAGATTGCATCAAGCGGCCAAACTAGATTAACATATTTGTATGATCTCTTTTAGAAAACGAATGGAAACCGCAATATAGTAAAAGACGTATTTCAGCCCCAAAATAGTAAAATGGAAAAAGGGGAGTGAGTTTACTCACCTGAACAATATAGATAATAGCAAACGCAAGAAAGTAACTAAATAGAACCGAGGATCGCCCAGATATTAGAATCACCTAATTAACCGGGAAAACCTAATTTAGAAACGAGACAAATAATATAGTAACTAGAATCAAGAACTTAGAAATTTTAGGGTTTTGGATTTCGGGTTTTAGGGTTTCAAATTATAAATTAGGGTTTCAAAATATGATTTGGGAATTTAGGGTTTTAAAGTCCAATTTGGGGATTTAGGGTTTCAAAATCCAATTTAGGGTTTTAAAGTCCAATTTGAGGATTTAGGGTTTCAAAACCCAATTTAGGAATTTAGGGTTTCGATATACCTGCACCTTTTGATTAAAAGTATTTTATAAGGAATTAGAAATTATTTTCTAATAACATGTATATATTTTTACATCTTAAAATGTATATAGTACAAAAGAAAATATTTATTAGTTTAGTGTTAGTAAATAAGTAAAAAAAAGTTCAAAACTAAATTAAACAGAAAATGGTTGATGTGGGACTCGAACCCGGGTCACGACTCCAAACAGCACACCCACAACAACCGCTGAACCAGGCGTGATTTTGTTTACTAAAATTGATTTTTAATTCCTTTGTATTTTGTTTACCAACCAAACCCATTTCAAATAAAAACCCTAGAATGAAGATTTACCCAATTAATCCAAACCTGTCAATCTCATCAAGAATAAGTTCAGGGCTTTTAATCCCCATGAACAGGTGATCATTTTTATGTATGGCACTTACTTGGATTTAAGGAATTGAAGCAGGTTAGGGTGAAGAACACAAACACGACGGGTCAAGATTCAACAGTGACTTGGAGGCTATCAAACTTCAATTCCAGTTGCAGATTTGATCAAGATGATGCGCACAAGAAAACCCCTAACACAACTTGAATTAGAATGAGGTTTAGTTAACAGAAAAGGTGCCGAGTGATTTAGAGTTTGAGATCAAAAGAAAATGGCAATTGAATGAATGATTCGAATCGATTTGATTCAATTAACAGCTGATAATGAATTCAAGACACTGATCGGACGTGGTGGATTGAATGAAAACATAAATGGTTACGTTAACAGTCGATTGGATCAAGTGGGTGTTTGAACCGGATTTTAAATCGAGAAATTGGTTGATATTTAGGTGATTAGGAACTGGTTAAACGTTCGAATCACACTTAGAATAGTACCAGGATGATTTTGGGTAGGTTTGGTTAATTGAAACAGCTAAAAACGAGTTTTTTTGGAGCTCGCCGGAGTTTTGGGTTTTTTCCGGCCAAACTGGCCGGAGTAGCGGTCGCCGGAAACACGGGGGGGGGGGGGGTTTGGGTGAAAACTGTAATTTAATTGTTTACAAAACGGCCCTTGTAGTTTGTGTTGTTCTAAATTCGTTATTATAAGTTTAGTAATAGTTTGTAAATTGACAGTTTTGGCCCAAAGTTAATTATATATGTATTTTAACTAACTAACTAAAACTAATTTGAAACGTAACAATTATTTAAGTGACGTTCTTATGGTTTTAGCTCGTTTAAGCCGTTACGAGATCATTTCGAGACTTGGAGGCGTTTTGGTTTAACGTTTTCCATAATTTTATTTTACGAGCTATATATATATTTATTTATATATATATATTTTGAGTTTTATTGCCATGGATAGTATTTATTAGATACGCGTGAATATTTTGCGATGTAAATACGGTTATTGAATTAAGACGGGAATAACGTAACGTTCGACACATTTATATATATGTCTTTAATAATAAAGCGTTACACTGAAAGAAAATAAATACAGATACGTTAGGGTAGATAATCTCCGGGTTCGAGTCGGGTATTCGGGTATGGTTTGGGGCAGACGTCACACTGTTGAGACATGTCAAATGTAATGAACAGGCTGAAAACAACACCTAAAATCATTAGTTGCGTCAACCACTGTTGGGACGTGTCAACCAGTCAATATATGCATGTTGGATTCGGCTCAATCCTTTTAGTAAAAGATTGGGCCGAGTTTCAATGAAATTCAATTACAATTAATAGAACGAACATTATCTCTTCTTATTTGTATCCTTATCTGTATCCAAAGTATCCATTGCCTAGAACTCAAATTTGATCTCCTTCCATAGTTCATGGATAATTTCATTACCCTCAGTAGAAAGATCGCGTCCCTCATTACAAGCTTGTACACATGCTTCTAGAGCTACTCGATTAGCTACGGCATCAGGTGCATTCTATGACATCTGCCCAAAACCTGAACCCGAATGTCCGACTCGAACCTGAAATAACCCATTTGTATTGTAATCGTATTTATATTCCTTTAAATGTAACGATTCGTTATTAAAAATATATATAAATAGGTTGAACCTTACGTTATTTCTCGTCTTTAATATATAACGACCGAATTATTATCTAACATTTACTAAATTAATTACTTAAAACAAATATTTAATCTCCAAGGTATATATATATATATATAAAGTGGATTTTATAAAAGAAATTATACAAAGATTATAAAGACAAATACTAATAACGTCTCAAATAGACATTTAACATCAAAACGAGCTAAAGATTTAAAAAAGACTTTTATATAAACGTTACATCTCAACTCGGGTGAATTAGTAGTTAAAATAAGTATTTTCTTAAGTTTGTGCCAAAACTGTCAAGTTTCAAAGTTATATTAGGGTTTAAACTACAAGGTGTCAGTTTCTTTAAAGTATCAGGGCCATATGTGTAACTTTTACCCAAACCAACCCCCCTGTACGCAATCCCGTTTTTCCGGTGGTCACCTCCGACCACCGGTGCCGTTTTCCGGCGAAGTTCCAAAACCGGTTTTTAACCCCATTTAATCAAATTAAAACCTATGCAAACCGTCCTAACACTCTCCTAAGCATGTTTCGAACCTCTAATCACCATTTAATCGACCCATTGATGCTCCATTTCCGTTTTAATGATCGGCAATCAAAACCCACATAATGTAATCGATCCAAAACGCATACAAGCAGTAAATTGAATTCACTATTTCGACCCTCGTGATGAATGCAAGTTGTTGGTAGCAATTAATCGGGTTTTAATCAACGAATTAAACACCAATTTATCTCAATTAACCCGTAATCAAGTCTTAAGCCGTTCAACCTGTTCCGGACCGAATTTATCCAATTCAATCGACATATTCCATCTCTCAAACTTGTTTTCACTCCCTGTATCATCAATTTCAAACAACATCATCGAAATCTCAGTGTTTAATCTCAGTGTTTGATTCTCCAACCCGTACGTATTGTTCTTCATCTTTTCTCATTCAATACATCTTTAACAAAGTAAGTATCATACATTAAAATGATCCTTATCATCTCGGGATCAAAAGCCCTATCATTTTTCTGGGATTCAAGATCGTTTGATAGATCGATTTTTGGAAGTTTTGATTTCTAGGGTTATATGAATTGGGGGTTTATAATGAAAACATGTTAAAACAATTTTTATCTGAGTTTAAATCAATATAATGTTTTTGGTTTGATGGTTAAGTGATTGAGTGGTGATCCGGGTGACCTGAGTGCGAACCCAAGTGACTTCAAATTTTTATTAGATTTGTTCAAGCCTTTTGTTAGTTAATTTTTACTAATTTTCTTAAACCTAAAAACCCACACCATACTATAGATTCTATAAAATACTTAAAATCATATTAGAAAATACCAAAACCATTATTTTTATAAACTTACTTTTATAAAATCTAATTATTACAAATACTTTTAAATATTATAAAAAAATACTATAAAAAATGTATACAAATTTTTATAAATAATAGTTACACAAACAAGACTTGTAAATGGACTTTTAAATACTTTAAATTTGTGTAAGAGTCTTAAATAAAGATAACATATTTTGAATGTTATATAATTGTTGTTAAAAATACTTTATTAGAATTTTTATTGTTAATCAAAATAATTTTTGTTACTATTGCTATTGTTTTGCATAAACGAGTTTTTATATATTTTTGATCGTTAACGAAAAACCCCCAAAATCCCAATCTGAAACCCTAGAATTCCAATTTCCTTTGACTTCTATTTTTCCAATGCTAGTTTCTATACAATATGTTTTACTAAGTTAGGATTGTCATTTAATTAGGTGATTCTAATATTTGGACGATCCTCGGTTCTAATTAAATTGTTTACTATTTGTTTCGTGCCCGAGTTCAAGGTGAGTAAATTCACTCCCCTTTTTACTTTTACTTTTTGGGGCTGAAATGTGTTCAATTACTATACAATGTTTTCTATTTTCTATTTTATTTTCCAACAGAGATCATAAAATATGTTACTCTTGTTCCGGTCAAGATGCAAACTTATGTGGTAGTTTAAAGTAGTATTATTACTTTGTAATCCCAGCGGTACAATGTTAGCGCTAATGGTCTGACAAACCCACTTACATGTACAACAACGATAGGTGATTTAAACCCGCCCATACAATTACAATGTTACAAGTTGCAATTCGATGTTACAAGTTGCTATACAATGATACAAGTTGCTATTACTATGCCATGTCCCTAAGTTGCTAAATAATTATTGATAACTTAAATATCGAGATGGTTACGTGACGGTTGCTTAAAAGTTATCAGTAATTAATGTCACACCCCGATTTCTGGGTCACGTCATGATGATTGGATTTACACAAGTACGTAGCCGTTTTAAGTTTTACAGCGGAATTCTTACGGTCCAAAATTTACTTTTACATTTACACGTGTATTCTACGGCTACATACTAAATTTTGTTTATGCCAATGTAATTCCTTTGCCAAATAGCCAGCCAATGCCTTCAAACTTGCCGCACAGCTTACTTGAGATAACTATTTTCTTACCTGAAATGCATACTAAAACAAGTCAGCTAACGCTGGTGAGTTCTAAGTTTATTTAGTAAGGGCAAAACTGTTTCAAGGACCTGTTATTAAGTTCATAAAAAAAATAATCAAACTTTTATTAAAAAACAGTCGTTTTATAATATCATCTCCACGAGATATAAAACATTGGCTTATCAGGCAAGCTTGTTCAAAAACACTTGTGCACATGAAAAATCCCTGTAAAACACACTAGCACATGCTATGCTATGTTAACAATTTAAGCCACATGTAATAAATTGGTTTTGCCATGCCATACGATATGATGTACTCGAGATAATGATATAACGATCATAGACTAGCTAGGTACTATGATAAACTTCGGTCATAAGTCCATAATCAAACCAAGAAACACGTCGTTGCCCCACAACAGTCCAAACATATAAACTCCCTCGCTAAATATCCTGACCAGAGCGACCGGTCGTGAGAGCGGGCCCTTCTAACCCGATAGATCTACCAATATAGTCTGTGGCCTCCCCGAGGTTAATGATTATAGGGGGATTTAGGGGCTCAACAATATATACACATACTGCTGACCAAACTTATACCGTCATAACACTATACATGATCCCGATTACCCATCATATCACCATATCATGCTTTTCCCCAAAACAGTTAAATAAAACATTTATTTAAAACGGGGCGAAGAGCTCACGTATGTTAAAACAGTTTAACACAAAACCGTTACAAGTCTGCATTCCAGCCCAAAACGTATTCAAAACAATTTAAAGGAAGGGCTTCATAGAACTCACATAAGTTAAAACAGTTTAACACACAAACCAATACGAGTATGCATTCCAGCCCAAAACATATTCAAAACGATTAAAAGAGAGGGCGTCATAGAACTCACATAAATTAAAACAGTTTAACACAAAACCATTACGAGTATGCATTCCAGCCCAAAACGTCTTATAAAGCAATTTAAAGAGAGGGCATCATAGAACTCACCTTAGCCATGTACTTAGATTTATCCTATTTGACTTCAGATATAATCTTGTCGTAATTCCGAATCTTCGACCTTAAGTTCCTGATCTGTAATCATATATTTGTCCGAATTAGGATATGGAAGTAGACTATACCTTATATGGCTTAACTGGCCATCTAACGTGTCGTCTCACACGTTGTATTAGATTCATGGCTTTATTATCCGTGTACTTTGTTTTTGGATTATTGTCAAATATTACACTTACAAAATTTGTTGCGATTTTAACTTAGGTAATATATAATTATCAAAGATTGATAATTAATATTATTTGTGTAATATTTTGTTGTACAAAATTAATTATATCCATAATATCTCTAGTACAACTTATTTGTTATTATTTCAATTGTCTTGTATTGTATAGTATACTTTAAGGCAATTATAATTAATAAAATATACTTAATAGTTATGTATTTTCCCTATACATATATGTAGTCCATGACTTTTCAAAACATGATGTTTTCGGATTTTATATATTTATAAATCATCTCAAGTTATACAAAATTTACGCAAAATTTATTTATACGGGAGTCCGTCAAATTCATTTAGACATGCTTATATATACATATAAAATATTTCATTTCGTCACTTCGTATTTTTATTAAAGTCCAAGAGTTGTATTTTGTATAAAAATGAATCTCCAAATATTCCATATATATAAATATATGTGTTCATTTAAAAATCCGTTTTTATGAATTTGACTGTTTTTATGTAATAACAATCTTATTCAATAATCTTAATGGTACAAAAACCGAGTGTTGGTTTTACTTTATACAAATACATTTCCAATATCTCGTATTTATATAACATTAGTTATAATACCAACTTGTCCAACTTTGTTAAATATAACTAGTTATTTATATTTATACATCGTCCCATTTGGTTTATATCTTATAGGTACCATATTGATAGTAATCATAAACTTTTACTTATATAATTCGCACTCGTCCCACTCGTTTAGCACAATATAAAACGATAGCAAAAACGTCCGGTTTATACCTTTCGCGTCCGATTCGCGTTTACGAATCTTCTCAAAACCGACATGCAACGAGACCCGATTACATCATTGTGTTCGTTTTTCCATTACGAACGTTTCTCCGGCCTCGGATCGTCCACGCAACCTTGTTTGACCCACCATGCAACACCAACAAGTTTCCTAATTTCATTCAAGAAATTCGTACAAACTGATCAGTATAAACATCGGACTTCCGATCATCTGATCGTAATTTCCTTCGGAGGAAATGTTCACATACGTATAAGGAACATACAGTCCAAATTTCGTTAGTAACCAACGGTTGGATCTCCAGGAAAGTGATGATCTTTGGGACTGGGTTTTCAATGACAGAAATTACGAACTGTTCCGTTGTTGGACATAAAAACCGTACCTCTGGGTAAGATATACAGAAACGGAACGGTAGATGTTAACTTCCATATGTTAGGCACAGCCCGACCAAATTTCATAGGTATCTGACGGTTAGATCTTCGGGAATCCGTCCTAGAAAATCACTGCGTTTTGGAAATATAACATGCAACTATTGTTATAAAGTTTCTCACGAGTTTTCATTATTTTAAAGGACGATTCAGGCTAAAAGAAGCTTACCATCGCGTTCGGGACGTCGAGAAATGGTTCCGGGACGTCGAGAAATGGTTCCGGGATGAAAACGGCATCTCCGGCCATCGTCGGACCGCCGCGGACCGCCGCCGGCCGCCACCGGACCACCACCGGAAGGTGGCCGGAATTTAGCTGCTCTCCAGAACTCTCTCTCTCTCTAAAACACACTTATATGTGTGTTTTGTGAGAAAAATGAGTTAAGTCTCATTTATATAGTGTTCGGTAATTTGCCAGTTGCTCCGTGCCAGCTCGTACCGCGTACAAATCTGACCTACGTCTATTTTTTTAAGAAATTTTGTTTCGCAAATTTAGATACCATTAGATATAATAAATACTCTAGGGATATTTATTTCATCAAATATGACATGTATGACGATAATGGCGCGTAACGCGTTAACATCGCGTATTTTGCACGCTTAACAGTTTTAAGCGTTTTCTCACACCGAATGTCAATATTATACTTTCTCCACTTATATTGAATCAAAACAAGTGTTTGATAATATTTTTCATGTCATTTTAGGCATGGAGACTGCTTCAGCAAATAACGTAAACGTACGCATGTCTAACGCGGTTTTATCTGTTCTGCACACGAAATTTGCATATTTTGGCGTTCGAATTGAGTTTTCGAATGATTATAAATGAGAATTATGATATTCTTCGTCATGACACCGGGCGTGTCACGTTTCCGATAGATACCGGTTATCTACCGCGTTTTCCATTTATTAGTATAAATATTCATTTGTGAGACTTATAAATCATTGCTACGACTTTTTGCATAATGTTAATTATTTATTGGACTTGAGGTTATTGATTTTGGCTTCAGATAAACCTAAAATCTTTAATGGGCCTTGTTGGGCCTTGTGAGTCATTTCGTTAGTCCACACTTTAAGTATCGAATTTTGACGGGTGTCACAATTAATACATGAGTTGGTTCCTCATGATAAATGGGTAAAAGTTACTTTACAATTATGGTTTACAATGTGTGTGCCCAGGGGTCATGGTCGAGAATGATATGAAATAGCTATGCATGTAAGCTTGCCCATCATATTATGATGATCTCAGATTTTCTATATTACTATGTATCAATTTGTGGTTTATTCACTAGCTTTAAATAGCTAACTTTATTTTCACATGTTTCAGGTGATGCATATGATTATTTTGCTGCTTTTGCCAAGACATAGGATTGCCTTGGACCTAGAATAATAAATCAAACAATTGCCTTTACTTTTTCGGTTTTATTACTTTTGTTGTATCCATTTAAAACTCATGTACTAAACTTACTACATCATTATTAAGCTTAACAAATAAATACCATGTGCTTTTGTTTACTATTGATATCCAATTCCAATGACAGTCCGGTGTTTCCGCCGCCGGGCAGGGTGTCACACCTTCCCCTAAGGGTGCCCAAAAGTTCCTCAACCGAACTGTAGTACAAAATCATTCTCAAAGATCTCGATCAGAGCAAGCATATGCCAAACGTGAATATCGCCCGAAGCTACAGGCAGAACACCTGACAGAGAGACCCAATCTTGGTTAAAATAAGTACCGCGACTTCTATCTGTTTCAATAAAATCATGTATCAACATTACTAAGATGATAGGTTCAACATGAAAAACCGTGGACGCTGTTGGGTCATGTCAAATTGAGTTGTGTCAACATTGATTAGTCATGTCAACACTTGTGGCCCATCAGAATTAATCACAACAGGTTAAGACAGGTCATGCAGTATTGAGACGTGTCAACAAAGGTTGAGACGTGTCAACAAAGGTTGAGACGTTTCAACATGATGAACCGGCAAGCACAAAGACATGAAACGACTACATCTTGACTTTTTGACTTAACATGTCTAAATAGTATCATTGAGACGGTTCATCCCTCTTTTTCATTTCTTGACACCAACGATGTTTACTGTTGACAACGTAGTCAAACGTTGACAGTTATCATCTTCTGCATTAAATGCACATGAAATACACTTGTTTTCACTAATTGACATGTCGACCTTAACATTTAATTAAAGATTTATAATTTTAATTAACAACCAATGTAGTTTAGGGCATTATTAACACAAAGTCACAATTTTTACACACAACTTTTTCATTTCTTTTTCTTTTGACTTGAAAATTTTTGCACAACCAATTTCCAATACCCCGAAGCTTTTTTTTTTCAAAAGATTTTAATCGCTTGAACCATGGATTATTTTAACATGAACAATACAAATGCATTCATTTAAAACTTGATCCTTTCATCTAACAACACAATTTTTGAAATTTATCAACTTTTTTTAAGTTTTCATTTCTAAACATATTTCTCCCTCTAAACATGATATTTCTTGAAATTTTTAAGCTAACAAGGGTTGTCAAAATATCATCAATGAATCCACATGGCTGCACACAAACATCACACATAAATTAAATCCAAATGCAATGCAATGAATCTAAAGACTACAGAGATATCATACTAAGAATTATCTAAGCATGTTTTAGATTTTTAAATAGACATTTGACTTGTGTTGAATTGAGTGATGATATGAAAACATACCATTTAGCTCGAGTTGGCACACTTACTTTTTCAGTAACATAATGAGATTAAGGTTCGATTAGAATGGCTTATGTGACCCACATTTATACATATATCAAGCTATTTCCTCATCAAAACATACCAGAAATGCAATTAAACAATCTTAACCATGTCATTTACAACATAAAGAGTCTGGAATGGGTTTCTATCTTATTTGGATTTGTTCCACTTTGGGAATCTATTTGAATTCCATTATGGAATTATCTTTTGCTTGCTTTCCCTTAGGAACCTTCTGAAATTCCATTTGGTGTTTATTTGGTGATGGTCCTCTTTTTGGACTCTTTTCTGTTCCAGATTGAAAATCTTTTGCTGCACCTTGAAATGTTCAGGTCTATAAATAACTACAACAAGGAGACTTCATGTGAAACTTCAGGTCTGTGGTCACCACAACAACACAAGTTCACATGTGCGGTTCATCACACTAGTTATATTGCATCATTACTCGGTGTGTTAAAGTAACATATCTAAAGAGATATCTTAGCACATGTATAACAATGGAACTGAACACAAAGCACATTAGTGTTTAGATTTGTCAACAATGAACCTACTTTTTCAGATTATTTGCCTAGCTGGCTCGCACATCAAATAGCACTTATCAGTCTTTATTGTTGAAAATAATGTATTAGACAAAAATTAGTGTAACTATCATTTCTCACAGTGCAAGTCAGATTCTTATGTAATGATGATTGTTTTCTTATTTTTCTTATTCTTTTTCTATTCAAGCACACAAACACACAAAACATAAGCAAAATGACATGGGTATCAAAAATGAAATCGACTTATTCTATTTTTGGATTTTTGATTTTCTGATTTTATATTTTCTGTTCTTTGAGATAAAGAATTAATCATGGTTGATTAATCCTATGGACTGGACTAAGAATTCAAACCGTCCTTACAGGAAAGATTTTGTAAACAAATCTGCCAGTTGTTTGTCGGTGTGAACTTTAATCAAAATTATTAAACCTTTTTTAGAGTTATCTCTGAGAAATTGATAACTAATTTCAATGTGTTTTATTTTTGAGTGTTGGACGGGATTAGCAGTTATGAACATTGTAGTTGTATTGTATATGTAAATAGGAGTTTTGAGAAAATTAAACCATAGTCAAGCAATCGGTTTTGAAGCCATAAAACTTGAGAACATCCCGCCAATGAAGCAATGTACTCTGCTTCTGCAGTGGATACTAAAACATTCGTATGCTTTTTTGCATTGCCATGAGACCAGTCGAGGACCCAGAAGCTAACATCCACCCGTAGTTGATTTCCTGTCAAAAGCACAACTAGCATAATCACTGTCAGAATAACAATATAATTCAAAGATGCCATCATAAGGATACCATAAACTGAGATTTGGTTTTCCTTTGATATATCTTAATATAAGTTTGATGGCGATCATGTGCGACTCTTTAGGAAATGATTGGTAATGGGCACACACACATAAAGCATACATGATGACTGGTCTTGATGCAGTAAGATACATTAGTGAACCGATCATTGTTCTGTATAGTGTCTGATCAACAAATTTGCCTTTTGGATCAGGTTGGATCTTGCAGTTCACATCAGATGGAGTTCTAATAGTCTGACAATCTTGCAACGAACTTCGATTGGTTGATGAAGATGCCATCCGCAGACTGTTTAACTTGCAACCCAAGGAAGATATTGATCTCCACCGTAGAACTCATCTAAAATCTGGACTTCATAATTTCCTCGAACTCTTTGCACAAGGATGCACTTGTATCGTCAACATACACTTGAAGACACGAAAGATCTTCATTTTCCCGCTTCATGAATAAAGTTTGACCAATTTGAACTAGGGTATAACCATGTTATAGCAGATATTTTGATAACGTCTCGTACCAGTTCTGATACAATTTGAAGAAGTGCTTCAAGAAGTGCCACTGGAGTGCCACTGGAGCGAATTGCTTCTGATCCAAGAAGTGCGAATTGCTTAAGCAAACATTGCCTTCCTCCTGAGTGTATCAAGAAAAATGCGAATTGCTTCAAGAAGTGCCACTGGAGCAAACATTTCTGCATAGTCTATGCCTTCCTCCTGAGTGTATCCCTGTGCAACCAGTCTCGCTTTGTTTCTGATCCAATGCCACGTTTATCTAGCTTGTTCTTTGACAACCATCTTGTACCGATAGCATTTTCTCCTTTAGGCAAATCCACTAACTTCCATACTTCATGTTTTCTGAGCTGAAGTAACTCTTCCTGCATAGCCTCCATCTAGCTGTTGTCTTGTAAAGCTTCTTAAATGTTCTTTGTAACCACTTGAGAAAGAAAACAAAAGAAGAGTTAGATGTTTGCTTGTTTCGTCTGGCTTCTCATACTTCTTTGATTCAAAGGACCGATGATCTAAGAGATAGGATGATTCTTGTGAATACCTACATATTTGTATTTGTACCTACATATTTGATTGATTCAGATTTGGTAGATCTTGCATGATTGTTGAAAAGTGTGGTGTGAAGTTAGGGACATGATCTGGCGATTTGATAAAGTAGTCGAGTGCCTCTGGAACAACTTCACCATTTGGATCTGATGATGGTTGTGAATCGGTATGAACAGATCCACCTTCATTAGGAGAATTTTGCTGACTTTGTATATCTGCATGATTTTTTAATTCCTGATCTTCTTGAGAAGTTGATGGACTTTGAGAATGGTTTGAGGATTCAACATTAGGATCATGAAAAGACATGAACGGATACTCTGGAATAAGATCGTCATTATCATCGTCTTATTCATCACTGAATGATCCTAGATCTACCGGTTGCTTCTTTAACTTTATTGAAAAATCAAAGTTAGAGTTGAATGATTTGGATAACGAATCTAAATAAAATAACCAATCAAGACCATGAGCCACTGATGAAAAAGAGTTTTCTAAAAACTAAACGTTTAAGTTTCAAGGACTACATTTGTTCTTATATTGTAAACACGATAGGCTTTAGAAACAGAAGAGTATCCAAGAAAGAAACCGTCATCAGTTTTGTACGCAAATTTTCCTAGTTGTTCACTTAGATTTAAAATCATAACAGGACCACCAAATGCTTTTAAGTAAGAAATATTTGGTTTCCTTCCAAGCAATAAATCGTAAGGAATATTATGTTGATCTTGAACCAATGAAGTCCTATTTTGTACAAAGCAGGCATTAGCAATAGCTTCATCCTAGAATGTGATAGGACTTTGGCATCTACTATCATGGATCTTGCAGCTTCAATCAGTGTCCGATTCTTCCTTTCAGCAACACCATTTTGCTGAGGAGTTCGTGGCGCAATGAACTGATGTACAATCCCCTTTTCTGCATAAAACTTATCAACATTAGCATTCTTAAATTTTGTTCCATTGTCGCTTCTCAAGATTTGAACTTTTAATTCCAATAGGTTTTCAACTTTAGTAATGAATTCTTTAAACAATTCAGCGGTTTCAGATTTTGCATGAAGAAAGTAAACCCAAGAAAATTGATTAAAATCATCTATGATGACTAAACAATACGATTTCTTTCCAACACTCTGGACATTTGTCGGTCCGAATAGATCCATGTGCAACATTTGTAGAGGTTTGGAGATTGAGTTTAAGAGCTTGGATTTAAAAGACACTCTATGCTATTTTCCTTTCAAACATGTTGAGCAATGATCAGTTATAGAGAATTTCTTCGATGGGATTCCTACAGCATGATTTCCTGACATCAGTTTGTTCATGTTTCTGAAATTGGAATGACCATGACATCTATGTCAAAGCTGACTTTCATCATTTGAAGCTTGTGGAATGAGACAGGTTGTTTTATTTTCCGAGTCGACTTGAGAAATGTCCAGTTTGTATACATCTCGATCCCTAGGAGGTTAAATCACAACCCACTCCATTGAATATTTGAAACCTGGCTTGAGAATGTAATAGAAAGAATCATCAAATAAAGCAGAATATGATTTATCACAAATTTTGGAAACACTTAGCAGACTAAAATTCAACTATGCAACATAGATGATTTTATCTAAGCTAATGACCCCATTTGATATTGTTCCTTCACCAGTTATCTTTCCTCCTTCATCTCCCCTGAAAGAAATATGAGTACCATTTATCTGCTTGAATTCTTGCAGCAAGGAATGATTTCCTGTCATATGGCGGCTGCACCCACTATCAACAAACCACGAGTTGACATGTCTTGTTGGGCGCACCTGCATTTTGAACAACTGATCAGTTAGTGTGGTCAACCCACGCCGAAATGGTCTTGGGTTTTCCGAATTTATCCAGAACAGTGAATTATTGATACTCTAAGTTATTCAGATCTGGTTTGATTGAGAGATTGGATTGAAAGTTGTTCCGTCCAACTGTTTGTTTTAATTGCTTTCTTCTTAAACCATGATACCTTTTTTCCAGTTTAGGATCAAGGTTGTTGTGTATTTTTCCTTTGCCCATCAACCATCATAGCTCTTAGTAAAATCCTGTTTGGCTGATAATGCTTTGTCGGCGTATCAAAGAACTCACTTGGTTCAGAATTGATTCTTCTGAAAGGTCTCGAACCTAAGGAAGAATTGGTAGTTAAGTTTGGGTAACTGAGATGAATGATTCCTTTTGTTGCAGAAGTGACAATACCTACTAAAGAAACATTCAGCAATTTCATGATTATAAAGATTACAAATCTCACAATATCGTCTACTGATTTTGATCAACCGGTTATTAACTTTGGAGATTGTGTTTGTCATTTTTGTTTGGTTGGCGAAGGTTGTGATTTTGCAGTTGAGTTTGTTTTTGATTCTGAAACATTTTTCTTGGTTACCTTATTTCATTCAAGTCGTTTAATAGCGGAAGTCATAGGACCTCAACCTGTTTAAAGATAAGAGAGAGATTTGATCTTGGAATTTGTTTGGTTACCTTGAGATGAATTCAATTCAAATGTACCTGCTGACACAAACTTCACAGGTTTTGAAAACTTTGACACAGATTTATTAGATTTAGCTTGATTGGTTTTTGGTTTGTTATTTGATTACATTGGAGATATTGCTTTCACCTGATTTGACTTTGATTGATTGATTGACTTCATTGATTTTTGTGATTTGGAAGTTGAAGCAACATCATTCTTCGAACTTAGACGTTGTTGAATAACAGCAGTAGCGAGTTTCTTCTGTTCTCTTTCCATTTGAGAAATTCAGGATCTCTGAATCCTAAGAATTCGCTCTCAACATTTTCTTCATTCGGATTTGTTGGCATTCTTCTTCATAGTCAACGATCTGTTCAAGAATGGGCATTGACTTCTCATTGGTTTCATCATCATTTCCAACAGACACACATCCTTCCTTCATACTTTCAAATATGATGTTTCCATCATCTTTTCCTTCCGAGCTTTCATATTCAGATTTGTTTCGATTAATTTCTTTTAATCTTTCTTCATTTTCAAGTGAATGATCAAATGGATTAAATTTTTCAGGTAAAGTGTTTGTTATGGTTTCAGACATCGGTTCATGAGTAAAACCTAGCACCCTTATGTATGTTTTCGTTCACTTACCAATTTAGCTAGAATAGCTTTTGAACTTTTTACTTTAGCTAATTTCACCTGTGTTGCTGCATGAGCAATCTTTTCAGATTCCAGAGCTTTTGTCATTTCCCTTTAATTGTTTATTAGCAATATCGAGTTCTTCTTATCACTTTTAAATTTTTCATGAATCTTTTCATGTTTGCTTAATTTATCACAGATTTTAAACGAATTGTTCGATAATGTTCAACTTGAGCAATGCATTCTCAAATCATCTTGAATAGGAATGTAATTAGGATGGAGTTAAGAATTAACCTTTGGCTGCTCAGATTCAGCTGATGCGATTGATTCCTCAGATGTGACGTAAGTGCAATTTCAGCTTCCGATTCTTTAGCACTCCATTCATAGGCGTTAGTTTCTTGATTCTCATCATCAAGATCTTTAATATCACCATTTTCTAACCAGTCTCCACTTTCAATTTCAGCAACAAGAGCCAAATTGTAAGTAATATCAGTAGTAAATTGTTCCACTTAGGCACTCCAGTCATATCCATCTTTCACACTGACTACCAGTGCTTTGTTCTGATCTTCCTGCTGTTTTCCTTCATCTTTCTGTTCTGACATTGGAAGACTTTGATAAGACTTTTGCTGAACACGTTGATGTTGATTGATACGACAAAAACGAACATATAAGCTTGGATCTAGATCTGAGATTGTTATGGATGTTGTTTACAATTAGTGATGCGGAATCTCACTGATCATGTATTGATGCTTGAATGCTCATAAAGATCAATGCAAAGTTCATAAAAATTGTTAGGTAATGTATTAGATCTAGAGAAGGTTACAATATGATATGGAATAGAAATATAGGCAACTGTCACCTTACAAAATCCTAAACATGTGCAAATAAGCACTAACGATTACACAAATATTCTAACGTCAAATACAATTAATGAATGTCTTCACCCGTGCTTGCTCGTGTCGATGCACGATATCTTCACTCACATATATTTGTAAAGCGACATCTTCAATTTGTTCTGACATTGATTCTGAAAACTCTAAGATTGTTGAGTGTTTGGCTTTGACTTTAATTTTGGTTCTGACTGCTTGAGCTTAACTGACCATAATAGTTTTGATTCTTTGGTGCCTTGCACTAATTGGAGAAATGACCATAACAGCTTCATTTAAAGAATCTTGCCTTTGATTTGTCAAATCCAACTCTTGTTTGCACTTGACTTGAATTTACGATTTACATATGCATGTTTCTGAGTTCGATAAGCAACCATAACCATTTCCCAGTTAAGATCCATTTCCTCAACATCACCAGGATCCATTTCAAATAAGTCTTGAAGAATAACAATATATGTAGTGAAAGCATTTTTTGTTTCATCATCCTGTAAAAGAATGTTCATAACATCTTTAACTTTGCATGGAATAGTAGAACTTGAACTTTGAGTTTCAGGTTGAGATTTTACTGGTTGGGATTGAGCTTTTGGTTCAGATTGAGGTTGTTGTAGATTGGAGGGCTTGTATGATAAGTGGAATCGGTAAAAAGGCTTGCGCCAACAAACAAATCACCTTCATCTACTGGTTTGTGACCATCTAGAACAAGAAAAGCATTCCCAACTGTGTTTGAAGGATTCATAACAAACTTGTACTGAGCATGAGAACTTGAACGATCTGTATTTCTCGAACTTTCATCAATTTCACTTCTTCAATTTTTGCAATAAGAAGATCTAAGTCCATTGGGAATTTCTCTATATGCATGAGCAATGTAATTGTTTGTTTCCTTGAAGATGGAAGTGCACCCAATAATCTATCATTCAAGTCCTGAAGATCTGTTTTCACCCCAGCATTTGTCATCTCAGTATTTAGATGAACAAATCTATTCATCATTTGGTGAATAAATCTGTTTTTTTCTTATTCATCATCTGTTCCAATTGTCGTTTCAATTTCTTATTCCTTAAACTGCTAATTTGTTACCCTCCTTCACAAATAACCTTGAAGTGGTAGACCCTTGCACATCAAAGAGTAAGCCTTACTGTCATTCTTAACCTTTCGTAAGTCATCTTCTTGTAAATCATCCTCAGGATATAGTTCTGTGGAGTCTTTGGTGTAGGTACTAGCAGCATCAGGGGCAAGAACATGTATACGAGGATGCTTTTTAATAGACTTCCAGAGATCATTGTCAATAGAGCACATGTAATGTTTCAATCTGATATTCCAATTCTTGAAATCTACACGATTAACTAACCTTGGAACACGATTATCTGTATCTTCACTAGGAGCCGTTTAAAAGAAATTAATAAAAATATATTTGGTATTTTTGAAATATATTTTTGATTAATTTTTTTGAAAAAGAGAAATAAGTTGAAAATTTAAATTCTATAAAATTAAGTGTATAAAAGTTTTGAGACGGCTAAACTGTGAATCAGATAATGATGCATATGAATGATGACACGGCTAAATAGTCATACGGCTAAATAGTGATGTGTCTGAACATCACAGGACTGAATAGATGAACCTTTGACCCAGCAAAGACTTCACACGGGTGAACAATGGTTACCCTTTTGAAAATTGATGACACGGCTGAATAGTGACACAACCGTCTGAAATAATTGATTACACAACCGAATAATGACCCGACTAGAAAACTTATGAAAATCGTGAAACGATTTGAAGACAACTTGACCCGACTGAACAGTTACACGTCTGAACAGTATCCCCCGACTCAACAGTACTTCAAATGATTATGAGATTTTTGCGATTTCAACCAGATTAACACTACACAATAGCTTCACATGACTAACAGAAACTTGAATCTAATGCAAATTACAAGTCCTGATACGTCTAATTCATCAATTAAAGTCTCACACTACTAGATCATATCATCACACAGCAGGATCATCATCATCATCATCAAATTTTCACTAATTCTTAAAAACTTCTTGAATTTGTCCAAAATTCTCACAAAAGCTGTGTAATCACTCGATTAACAATCCTATGTATCTATCAATCTCAAACATCATCATTTGATTATGAATTTTGTCAAATTTCAGGTTCGAACAATTTGCTTTTGAACTATATTAATTCTTCTGATTTCTTCTTTTTTTGTGAAAATCAACACCAAGTTGTGAATTAGAAATGATTGTAGTGATTAATCGAGACTAATTTCAACAACTGATCATGATAATCTTAATAGAGGAGTTTTTTATGGTTTTTCCCCGATGAACAGCAGAAAACTCTCAATATCAACAGCTCTGATACCAATTGATATGTTCAAACGAACCGAGCTTGGATCTAGATCTAAGATTGTTTGGGGATGTTGATTGTAATCAGTTATTCAGAATCTCACTAATCACGTATGGATGAATGTTCATGAAGATAAATTGTCACCCCGACTAGTTGGGTGACGTGTGACGATTGATAACAACGAAGCGGCGGAATCGTACTTCTTATAAACCAAAGATTAAAGGGAATAAGCATGGCATTACTTCATTACATATTAAAAATAGATTTTGGTCTCGTCCAATAAGGACGTATAATGCGCTTACAAAAATCAAACGACAAGTGTCTTATCCAAAATACATAATATAAAATTGTCTTTCAAGCTTAAATGGTGAAATAGTAATGCCATCATAACGAGTGGAATTCTAATGCTTCATCCTCTAAGATAGTCGAGCTAAGTCCAACTTCCATTACCTGAAAACATGCTAAAAAAGAAAATGGGTCAACTAAAAAGTTGACGAGTTTCAAGTTTATGTTTCAAAATATATTTGTTGTAAAACATGGTTTTATTCGTGATTAAAACATGAATGTAAATTTCAAGGTTTTCATATAACTTAAGGAAAACCGACATTTTATCTTGCCTCGTGATGTTACACAATCAACCCTGTAATTAGCTCGGCTTGTGCCTCATCAAATACCAAAAGAGCCGGAACTAAGCCCAAATTCATGTTCCCACTCTGCTAGTGTATGAACACTTGTTTCACTTAAAAACCTAACACATGCCGCGAATCACCCCAGGATCTCAGTGTGGACCCTACCCCAAATGCCATTGGTGTATGGCAGACAGGCACAGCGCGTGGGGGATTTCCCAAGTAGTACTACCCATATAAACAGACGGTCCATCTCAAAGATAGAATTAATGATCGTGTAAATAATTTAGCAGATAGAATCAAATATATCACAAATAGCACCTCAAATAACTCAAAAATAGCATTTAAAATATATACGCTTCAAAACATTTAAAAAATAGCATGCTTCCATCCCAAAACATTAACTAAAAAGGGATTCATGAAACTCACCTTAACAATTAAGCAACTAGTCACAATTAAGCAAAACGCCCGAACTTGCTTCTTAGCACCCTATTATAATGTTGTATACTCATAAGTTTCTATGTTATAGGCTATTATATAACCATGTGCACCCCTAAGTGTGTGCAATATTCAAATAGTTCACCTTACGGTGTTGTCGTCGAGTTTTATAAAAATAAAGCTTCTTAAATTGGAAAGTCTTAGAGTTTCGAGTTTTTATTATTTATCACTTACCAATATATTTTCATGATGTGGACCTGTTCTATGAGTTCCAACTCAGCTCCCAAATATTATACTTGTTTTAGATAGCGTGTTTCGGGCGTCGTTAATTAATATCGTTACACGCGCCTAGTTTACAAGTTTTTAAGGATTAGTTCATTACCTATCAAGCTTTTCTTACCATAACTTTTGTAACATGTTGTCTACTAATTTTTATAAGGTTTTGGTTCCAAAACAGTAAGATTTTCGGAGTTATCAATATTAGTCCCTTAAGTTTAAAAAATGACACTTTTAATCCCAATATTTCTTATTTGACGCTTTTTGACCCAACAAGGGTCTGCACTCATTTTATAAGTCTACTATACTTATTTAGTCATATTATAACCAAAAATTCCAGAAAAGTTTATATGTTAGAAAAATATATATTTCGGTTTTACCGGTTACGGTAAAACCGTCACGTTACGCGTTAAAAAATCCACTTTCTCAATCACTTGACTAAAGACTAAAAAATCAGTATCATAGGCTCACATTAGTGTATATAATCTGTAAATAACAAGTTTTTATGTTATGAGTACAATAATCTCAAGTTTTACACAAAACGGTTAAAAACCCGTTTTAACCGTAACCGTAAGGTTAAATATACGATTTTCCCACTTTTATTTCAAAAACCTATTTTAGTTATCATATGCTACTGTAAAATATCAAATTTTTGATTTTTAACCCTTTTGACTAATTATTAGAATTTATTTACGAAAATATGTATTTTAGTGATTATTTTCACTAATAAATTTGTATAAAATACATTTTAAGGCAATAAATCATGAAAATTATTTTCTATCACTAAAATATGTTCATAAAGGCCTGGAGATAACAAAAATTAGGTTTCATAAAGTTTGGTGCAAATTTGTAGTCTTAAGGCTTACCGGGTGCTCGGTTTTTGTATCTTTTTACTAGTTTAATGCTCATTTTGTTACATCCAACCCAAGTCATGATTTTTACACTATATTTCCAGCCCATTTACATATTCAAATCTGAAAGTTATGTTGGTGTTCATGTTCATCTCATTTTCGGGTTTTGAAGTGTTCAAAATCATTATTTATATCAATGTAATCTACATAGTTTTGTACCAAACCAAACCAAAACTTATTATATCTTTTAACGATGTTTAAGACGAGTTTATTTAATGTTTTAAGAAGTGTTTTACATGGGATTTTATAGAGTTTCAGAACACGGTATTAAATTGTGTAAACTAGTGCAAAAATGACGGTTTTAAGGGTGTTTGGTTGTGTACCAACCTTGGTCCAAGCTTGGCTTCGAGATAAACGAACTTTGGGGCTTGAAGGATGCGTGAAAGCTGCTGGTTCCTACTGTTTCGTGCAAAGGAATGAGGGTTTGAAAGATTTAAGTGTATAAACGTAAAGGAAAAATAGTATTTTCGTTACCTAAGCCTTAGGAATCGATGGATCACTTCAAAAACCCTTATAGAAAGCTTGAGTGAGTGTTGTTGCAAATAGTTGAGTGTGTGTTTTGTGTGTTGAAATAGAGATAGGAAAATGGGGAACCTAGGTGAGTAATAATAATGAAGTGAATGGATGGTTGAGTTAGCGTGTTTAATTGAAAAAGAAAAAGAGTGGTTATGGGGTGTGACACCCAGCAAATTTCCAGGTCAATATTCGTACTAGCTTAAAACGTGCATAATTTTTTAAATGCGTCATTTGACTTAATTATGATAATTAAGGTGTTACTAAAGTTAGTTAAGGCCATTTTGTGCATTGTTTTGCAATTTGTGATTTTTGAAATTGCTTAATCGCGTAGCGGTTAAATACCCGGTAATGAACGTTGGTGGCTGCCTGATGAATTTTAACAGTCCGATAATTGATATAATGCTCGAAATAGCATCAAATAATATATTTTGGGTGTGTATAAGTGAAAATATAATAAAAACTAAAAGCGATGCATTTTATCCGATGTTTTCCCGGTTATCACGTGTGTTTCAGTTTTTGCCCGGTTTCACTACCAGTACGCTACCCGAAATACACTAAAATATTTATTTATATATTTTTTACTATTTTAAGTGTAAAATAATAATATTGGAAGTATTATGGCAAATATGGGGTTAAAAGTTTAATAGATTTGAAAAATGTTAGTGATTTAATTGTGTAATGTTTATGTAATTTAAATTTAAAAAAATAATAATTTCTTTTTTTTTAACCCCAAAACCGGCCCCTTTGTTACCCCCCATTTCCCTATACAAATTTTTATTAATCCCCACAATTCACTTTAAACAATACTTACACCTTTCACTTAACCCAAAAATCCTTCCATAATATTATCTCCACTCTCACACTCCATCTCCTTCTTTCCCTTCTCCCCAAAACCGAAACCATACTCCTCCACCCTAAAAATCTCGGCCACCTCTCTCTCTACACTTTCCACAATCATCTCTTGCACCTTGTTGCAAAACCTTGTGTTTTTGGTGATCTTGAAAGCAAGTGGGTGTATCCAAGAGGTGTTTAAGGCCAAAATCCCTCTTCTTCATCTTTTCTAGTGTTCATCAAAGGTATGAACACTTTTCATTTTGATTTTTATGGTTTGAATGTATTCAAGATGGTATTCTTGAAGTGTTGTTCACCAAACCTAAAACCAAAAGATGAATGTTTTTGAAATGAAAATGGGTTTTCAAAAGGAGTGTGTGTATATGTGTTTGTTGTGTCCGTATGTATGTATGTATGTATGAGTGTGTGTGTGTGTTTTTGATTTTTGAAAACAAGATTACATAAGTGTTAAATGAATGGTTTTGAAAGTTTGATAAAGGAAAAGGGAAGAAATGAACAACTATATGTTATGTGTGGTCATCAAAACATGATTTTGGGTATATATGTATGTAGATCCGTATGTATATGTGTGTGTATGTGTATTTACATGTTAGTGACATCATGTAAAAATTGTGTTCTTGCATTGATAATGTTTAGGTCAAAGTGTTGAAAGGTTGTTTTGTTGGAAATGAGATGAAATGAATGAGTGTATGTTAGTTGTGATATTGAAATATGAAGGTAAAAATGTATGTATATGAAACCGTATGTATGTATGTATGTATGTATGTATGTATGTATGTATGTATGTATGTATGTATGTATGTATGTATGTATGTATGTATGTATGTATGTATGTATGTATGTATGTATGTATGTATGTATGTATGTATGTATGTATGTATGTATGTATGTATGTATGTATGTATGTATGTATGTATGTATGTATGTATGTATGTATGTATGTATGTATGTATGTATGTATGTATGTATGTATGTATGTATGTATGTATGTATGTATGTATGTATGTATGTATGTATGTATGTATGTATGTATGTATGTATGTATGTATGTATGTATGTATGTATGTATGTATGTATGTATGTATGTATGTATGTATGTATGTATGTATGTATGTATGTATGTATGTATGTATGTATGTATGTATGTATGTATGTATGTATGTATGTATGTATGTATGTATGTATGTATGTATGTATGTATGTATGTATGTATGTATGTATGTATGTATGTATGTATGTATGTATGTATGTATGTATGTATGTATGTATGTATGTATGTATGTATGTATGTATGTATGTATGTATGTATGTATGTATGTATGTATGTATGTATGTATGTATGTATGTATGTATGTATGTATGTATGTATGTATGTATGTATGTATGTATGTATGTATGTATGTATGTATGTATGTATGTATGTATGTATGTATGTATGTATGTATGTATGTATGTGTGAATATATGCTAGTTGGTATTATGATGAAGTTGTTGTGTATTTACATTTAAATTTATTAGATCTTGACATGCAAATAGGTGTAAATGGAAATATGATAATAATGTCACTAGATGATTTTTAATAATGTGAAAAGTATTAGGAATATTACTTGCAAAAATATGCTCATATGGCATGAAGTTGAAAAATGTTGTTCTTATGCAAACTTACTACATGCTTGTTTATGAAAATTGTTAGATGAAAGTATGAAAGTAAGATAAAATATGAGATTTCATTAAGTGTAAAAGTGTTTAAACATGTAGGAAATTATATGGTATGTGATGATGTATGATACTTGATGATTAAAAAGATTAAAATGTAACTTTTATACATTTTTGTAAAAATATAAAAACTAATTTATGTTCTGAGATAAATCATATTTTTAAATATTTATAAACTTTGTAAAATGAGTATTTTAAAAGTATTATAACAAAGAAATGATTTAAAACTTATAAATAACGGTTTTTGGTACAAAATACGCGTAAAACACACCGATTTTTGCTTAAAATTATAAAATATGTCAAAATGTTATTTTTACAGATTCTTAAGTGTATTTTTATGTAAAAATATGAGATTTAAAGTTTGGTACAAAAACTTGGAGTTTTGAGCCCAAAAACAAGCAAACTATGTACCCGGAAAAGCCGAAAACAACGATTTTCGACTCTAAAACGTAATATTTTTGTAAACTGTTTTGGATCAGAAACTTTGGACTTATTTTGAAGGAAACATACTGATTTAAAAGTGATTAAAAGGTAATGACAAAAATACGGGTATTGGGTTGCTTTCCGTGACCCGAAAACGTACCCGGATTTGTGAGAAATTGACACGTTGGACTTGTATTGTGACTTGTATGAATAATATGTGAGACATGATTTATGGATATAAGATGAATACTTTGTTGTAGATTTATATATGATTAAGTATGTGCTTGTGAAAAACGTGGTTAAATATCTCGTTAAGTGTTAACCTTCATGTTTAGAAAATGCATGCTAATTAACTAGGAATAATGTGTATTTCTACTATGTGTTATAAATTGCGATCATGGCATGAATATGATAAATATATTTTCCTAAGTTATGTATAACATTGTGTAAGTGTATATTTACTTAGGTAAGTTGTATGACTAAATGTGACTTTTACATATTATTGGTGTTTCTAGTGTGTGTAACTATATTTATGTATATATCACTAAAGGCAAAGATCACCAACGGGTCATTAAAATGAAAGGGTTGTTTTTGTAAATGAAATATTTTCACATAAGTCTAGTTAGGTTTTGGTGAACAACCTACATGGTTTAGACTTTGTATTTGTGTGCATCTTTTGAACGGGTCCTTGTGTATAGGGCATTCTTAAGTGGTGTTTTCATTGGGCTTGTAATTTCTAGCTTTGGCATATTCAATGTGATTTTCTAGGCCCCTTTTTAAATAATGTTTTATTTAACTGTTTTGGGGGAAAACATGTATTTTGTTTATGATGTTTTGATATGAATTGGGAGACATATTGTGTTTGACCAAAATGATGGCATGGGTATTTGTTGTGAAAGTGTACACAGTGCCCTCTCATAATCATTTATCTCTCTTGGAGGGAGAGACCACAGGTTATATTGATAGATCTATCGGGATTGGAATTCCGCCCCTCGTGATCAGTCGCTCTGATCGTGTTGACATGCGGGAGAATATAAATTGAATTTTGTGAGGGAACCTCGTTTCTTGGTTGATTATGAACTCATGACTTGATGATTCATTTGTCTTTGGGCCTAGCTAGCTCTTGGACGGTCTTGTTGACGTCTCAAAGCCAAGCATATCAATTGTGAATGAAAAGTGAATTTTTATTGATTAAAATCCGAAAACTCACCAACTTTATGTTGACTCAGTTTTTACATGTTTTTCAGGTACGAAATGATAAGCTCCGGGTATTTGTGCAAGGACAGTTTTGGACTGCAAACTCCACATTTGATCATGTTATTTTGGGACCGCTTTATTAAAAACTCCGTTTAAGTTTTATTTCAAACAATTATGCTTCACTAAGACAATTGTTGTTTTTCTTAATGAACATTGTGGATGTTGACGTGTCAACGTTAACATAATCAACTATTTTAAATTAATGTGGATGTTTGCTTTATAATTAATGGGTGCCAACTTCGCTCCTTACACCACTATATCGTATATTTCCGCTACGACGATTTTTGGGGTGTGACAGAAGTTGGTATCAGAGCCATTGGTTATAGCGAACTAGAAAAGTTTTTGAAAATAATTCTAGACTATAACTGAAAGTTTTTGAAAATTTTTAAAGTCCCAAAAACACTTTCATAAATTCCCGAGCACTTTTGGTGTGCGTGTTGATTTATTGGATTGCATATCTAAACTTACTTTGTGTGGTTTGAAATTGTTGCATACCTATGAGTACCTTATGTGATCTACATGCATTTGATTATTTTTAAGCTATGAGTTAAGTACGAATATGTCTTTTGTTGTCACAGATGTCTTCATATCATGATGGTTTTAATTTTTTTTGCTGCCTCTTTTATGCCCGGCTCGGAGCATACGAGCAACGGGTGGATTGAGGAGGACATAAAGCCTGTTATTAGGGATTTGGCTCACTTTGGACAGACCATTACCCCCCGTCACCTTTCGTGACAAGGGAATTACTTCCCTTACCCCCATCTCTTTTTGACCGACCTACCCCTGTGATCCGTCATGTATACACTAGGCAAAGGAAGAGGAAAGCCAAAGTGGTTATGAGTGACAGGGAAAGGATTGGGGCTCTAGAGAAAGAGCTAGCAAAAGTGAAGGTGAAGCTTGACGATGCGCTTGACTCAGTCAAAGTCATGATGGACATTTATGAGTTGTGCCAATAGGGATGCGATGAGAAGTTACATTGCATTGCATTTCATTTACTTTTGAACTTTGGTTGAATTGTTTCTTTTTCTTTTGTTGTATGTTGGATATGGTTTACACTTTGGTGACAGTTTTTGTTCAAATATTTGGGGCCATTTTGGCAAAAACTTTATTTTGGGAAAATCTTTTGGTAATTTATGATTTATTTTATTCAATTGCATGATTGGTTATTTGCATTATGTGGTACTAGGTTAAGTACGCGAACGTTAGAATTAAAAACGTGAAACCATCTCATTAATATATATATATATATATATATATATATATATATATATACATAAATATATGCATGCATATACTTACTAGTAATATTTTGATTCTTAGAACTAAGTCATGCCTCCGAGAACCCGAACAACAGAGACCGACACTGGTAGTGGTATTCCAGGAACAGCCGAGGAGTTGGCCCAGTTGATTTCCCAACATGTCAACGCCGCTTTAGACCAACACGACGCAAACCTTGGACAGGGTCGTGGTCGTAGGCGTGGAGCAGGTGGCGGTGGCACGTCTCTGGGCAGTGGTTCAGGTATAATAGATTTTCCAAGAATTTGTTATACCACCCATAGTGCATAATGATTATACCTTGTATATCATAATGATGGGCGGATTTGATGCTTCTGAAAGCAGGAGGACGAAGTTTGGGATGCACCTATAAGACGTTCCAAGGTTGCGGTCCCATAGTCTTCACCGGAGCTGAGGGTCCACTCAATATCCTGCGATGGATCGAAAAGATGGAATCCGTGATGGCCATCAATGCTTGTACCAAATCACAAAAGGTGATGTACGCCGCATGTTCTTTTCAAAACGAAGCACTGACATGGTGGAACTCCCTGAAGCAGACCATGGGAGAAGAGGCTGTTACTAACCTCTCATGGGTGCAGCTGAAAGACATGCTGAAAAAGGAGTATTGCCCCCGCAATGAACTCCAGAAAGCAGAAACTGAATTTTGGGATCTAACCATGGAAGGATGATAGGTTCAATTGGATCGATGATATCGCTCAATGATCAGAATGATTCATACACAAAAACAGTTCAATCATAAACACAGTTCATTACTAATAATTCTCTTTGTATATTGATGATCAAAGCAGATTTTGTAGTACAAATGCAGGAGAAAATAAATCACACACACTTAGTTCTCTCTCTAACGTGAATAGTGATCTAGCCTCTCTCCTCACACTCTCTCACTACATGCTTTTAAGCAACAAAATACATTTTTAGGGAAAATACAAAATAGACCCTAAACTATACACAAAGTATAAAATAAGTACAAAGTAAATCTTAACTGGAAATAACCCTAACAGTACTCCCCCTAAGATTTATCTTTGGACTTCAACAAAATCTTCAAACAGTTTTCATCTTGTTCAGCTTCAATCTCTCTCACCAATCTTCAGGTTCATCTTGAATATCCAGCAACTCTTTTCCTTTATATTCTTCTTGTTCTTTCAACGCTTCCTCGATGCATGACTTGAACTTTTCTGCGATCTTTGCTTGTCTTGGCTTTGACTCGTTTGTAAGGATAGCACATGCATTCATTCGTCTCATAGAATCAAGAGTTAAACCTGCAAAATCAATATTAGCATAAAATTCATACGGTAATTCTCTCCCTTTGACTTGCACTTACAGTGTACCCTTCGCAGTCACTCGCATAAATTCTATCTCTGGTATATCAACTTTCACAAGGTTAGCATTGAGTAATGCCTTCCTTACACGTATCTTTTCTGATGCAGCTGCAATCACCTCAACCATTACCATGAACAATTTTCGATCCGCTTCAGCAAGTTTATCTTTGCACTTCTCCATCTTATAAGTTCTCAAATGCTCGATGTATGAAGGATGTAGCAACTTCAGCTCAAACGTACTGAAAAGTGTGATCATATCCTTATCCCAGTCATCCAAGTTTCGCACCAATTTTAACTCAAAAGTTTCTGATTATAAAAAAACTTAAGTATTGGCTTAGTCGCTTGAGAACCATCAAACACTTTTAACCCTGGATCAGTCACTTTATCAAAGTATTCGTCAGAAAACTCTTCTAAGTACATATCCTCACTCACCACCAACTTCTTTTGTTTTCTCGTTTTCTTTGATTGAACATAGGCACTATCCTCCTGTTGACCTCTAAACTCTAAGTATTTCGGTAACCGGCTTATCCCAGCATCAAGCAGCATTACGCATTTATCACCACGCTCAGCATGCGTGTGATTGATCAATCTCAGCTTGTGCAATTCTTTCAAATCTTGCACCTCTAACTTGAAAATACTAGAGTAGTAATGGTATACATCGCATAAACCATTTACTCTTTTGATCAAGAACGCATCAAACACCTCGTCATACTTCCATGCAATGATTTTTACCTTTTTGGATTTTTCCGGTACGATCATGGAATCAAGAAGTTCAGCAACAGACTGACCCTTGCTCAGCAGTGATCTCACAATATCACCTGCTGTGGCTGATTTATGCCATGATTCTCGTACGTCCATAGGCACATTGTATGACTTGACTTCACTTGGAAACATGTCAATCAACTCTTTCCTCTTTTTGTGCGCATCTTCTGGTAAAGCCATCACCGGTATCTCTTTCGGTCCGAGTACTTTGTATCTCTTGGTCAGTTCATAGTATTGAGGGTTGTTGTAATCCAAATAAAACATCCGGTTATACATCTTCTCAGTTTTCATAAAACTTACAACAATTTTCTTCAGAGATTCATGTTTCAACCTCTTCAAAGTTCTGTATGGATAGTTCCTTGAACTCAACCATTCACGCATGTTTCTGCTAGTCATTTCTTCTGGATTTTGATGATAAAGCTCTGTTGGAGGTAAATCATCAATGTAAAGACTTTCTTGAAGTGGTGTCCATTCTCCCATCTCAACTATAAACTCTTTCTCATCAGCAGCTGCCTTATCTTGAGCTATCAAACATTTCTCATACTCTTCGTTGATTTGACTCACAGTTAGCCCATTCAGATATACTGGATTGTACTTCATCTTCTCAAGATAAGCAAATCGTTCAGGCAAGTCAGCTGGAATCTCATTATCAGGATTCGGTTCAGGCTTAGCTTCTGGTTCAGATTCTGTGAAATCTATATCATCAAGATCATCTAGTGCCTCAATCATTGGTGCAGTTTCAGTTTGAACCGGCTCAAACTGAAATGTTTCTTCAGTCACATTTTCTGGCATAGTCTCAATCATTTCAACTACTTCAGGCACTTCTTCTACCACTACAGATTCAGATTGAATCGGCTCAATCTGAACTTTTTTATCCATCTCAGTTTCATTCACAGTCTCATCTTCTTTCGCTTTCTCAGCCATTTCAGTCTCAGTTCCAGATTGAATCGGCTCAATCTGAACTTCTTCTATTCTCGCCTTTTTAATACAACTTTCTTCACCAGTAATCTCCGGCACTGCATCTAACTTCCTTTTTCCCTCAGCCTTGTCAGGATTGACAGTTTCAGCAGCTTCATCGGGAATAATAATTGGAGATTCAACCCTTATGCCCACATTCTTTGTACCACGCGCTCTAGTATAATACACTTTTGCTTCTTGAGTAGGTTCAGTCACTTCCATCACTTCATCCGAAAAATCTTTATCTGATGTGGACCCTGACTTCTTCGATCTGGTTTCTTCTAACCATTTCTCCAACATTTCCTTTTCAGCATCAAGAGTATTGCATTCTGCCTTTAACTCTTTGTAATCATACTTCAAATTTTCATGTTCCTCCTTTAAGGTTTCATAATCAGACTTTAACATTCCATAATCCTCCTTCATCTTCAAATGATCAGCATCCAATGCTTTGAATGTTTCAAGATTCTGACTATGAGTGGCCCAAAACTCTTCTAACCTTTTCTTCTTTCGATCATTTGATGCCTTCAACTGTGCATTCGCATCCAAGAGTTTTGCTACCATCTCTTCTAACTCAGCAATTTTCTTTTTATCATCATTAACATCAACACTTGACACAATTTTTGGTGAAGACTCCAAAGATTGTTCAATGTTTTCAGCTGCTGGATATGATGTGGTGGGTATATCAAGTGGAACAGAAACAGTAATGCCAGCATCAGTGTCATCAACTATCTGTGCAATAGTCTCTACATCGGCCATTACTTCCTGAGCAATCTGAACAACATCTATCTGTTCAGGCTCATCAACACATTCCATCACACTTAGTTCTTCCACCCTCATAGACTCAACCACTGCCTTAGATCTTCGAGATCTAACATACTGCATTGTGATGGGCTTAGGAACTTCAACTACCATTTCTTCTGCAACACTAGTAACCTTTACAGGTTCTTCAATCACAGCTGGTTCCATAACTTCGACATTTTCTGTTTCTAATCCCACAGTTTCATCAACTTCCACATTTTCTATCTCAACCTCCATTGGTTCAGCAATCTCAACATTCTCTGCCTCCTCATGAACTGATTCAGCACTATCAATACCATCATTTCCACTATCATCATCACCATCATCACTACTTTCATTGTTATTATTATCACTTTCATCATCATTGCCACTTTCACTCTCATCTTCATCAATCTCTTTATCAACAAGATCTAATGGATTCACAATCTCTCCATTAGATATGTGATAATATACTACTCATATCTCCTCCTCATTATTTGCAATATTCCTCATATAGTCAAACAAATCAACACTTGGTACATTCCCTATACTCATCTTTCTGTAGGATAAGTCATTCATATCTTCTGTATATAAAATTCCTCCAGGATAACCTTCTGTTCTGATGATAGGATAAGCCACATTGATCATTAGTTGCAAGAATCTCGGATACATGAGAAACTTGAACCTCTTTCCCTTCACCAGATTGAATACAAACCCATTCATAATCCACTTTGACATATTGAATGGTTTGTTTTCAGCAATTGCTACAATAGGAGATGCTATGTCAGATGGGAAGTTGTCAAAACCGGCACTCCTTCTTGACATGCACTGTTGAATAACATAGCATAATAACTTCCATTTCTTCCCCAACCTTGCTCTAACAAATTGTGACTTTGGAAATACGGGAGGATGACCCATATTAACAAAACACGTTTGACATTCGGCAACAGTCAACTCATCATTAGCTCCTACTTCATCATCATCAATTCTCAAAGCTGTTCTGATAGCTTCTTCAGAAACAGTCAACTGTAACTCTCTTGTAATGTTTCCTCTAACAGCAATCACCCCAGCCTCATTAGTCACAACCTCAGCTGTTCTCCAGAAACTCTTGATCAATATGGCATATATGACTGGCTTTGCACACATGGCATAAACATACTTGGTTCTCTTTATAAATCTCATCATATCTCTATAGCCCTCAGTCTCTGGAATAGACTCATCTAAACAAACAACTAAATTGTGCTTTGGCTCAAACTTGAGATTTTCCATCTGTTTTAAGACAAAAAACAAGACAAATGTGTTAGATTCTTCATAAATTTCAAAGTTTACATAAGTGTTTAATCAAAAAGTTATAAAAGTAAAACATTCACATAATCATTTTAACCCTAAATTGATCTAACAAACTGATTTTCATCATTTTAATTAAACCAACCTTGAATTTTAATGATCATATAACATTTCACATTTTTTTAACAGTTTAACACTTAAGAACACAAAATTGACATTTGTATGATGAAGTTGTTTAACATGTTAAGTTCAGTTTTAACAATGATTTGTCAATGTTTAACACACATTTTATCCTTTTGAAGTTAACACTTAAGAACATTCAACAGTTCATCAATGGCGGTTTAACAATTATGGACAATTTGATTGATTCTGTTGATTTTTAAGGGATTTTGATGCAAATTAATGATTGATTGTTGATAATCGACAGTAAATACATCTAAAACAACATTCGATTTCAGTTTTAACGAGCAAAATCAAAATGTCGATTCAGTTGATCAAGTACTGTTCATCATCGTTTTCATTTTAACAATCGATTTGCAGGTTTATCAAGCTCGAAACATGTAAATTATACCTTATTCAATCAATATAACTTGTTACAGAACGATTGATTGAATATGATAATCAACGATTTTGTGCAGAGGATTTGTGCTTGAAAGTGAATGTGAAAAAATGATAAGTGTTTGTGAAGAGGCGGGTTTTATATGCTTGAAAAAATTTAGGTCAAACTTAAGTGACGGGTCAAAAATTGGGACGGGTAAACATTAAAAGCCCAATAAGCCTTGACGGGTCATGCACTGTTGAGCCGTGTCATGCACTGTTGGGACGGTTCAAGTACTTGAGACAAGTCGCAACATGTGACGGGTCAATATAAAACCATGTAAAACACTTGACGGGTCAATCACTGTAGAGACGGGTAAACCACTGTAGAGACGGGTAAAGTTTAGGAACAACTACACCTGTTTGGTTTTACTCATCACCCGGCAGTATAGTAGTCTTCACAACATCACCCGGCTTGCACAATGTCATGTTTGTTCATTACCCGGCTGCATAGTGATACCTTCATCACCCGACATGCATTTCTTCATCACCCGGTTAACATAGTTTGTTTACACTATTACCCGGCTACACAGTGTTATGCACTTACACGGCAAGATAAGACTTCATTCTTTTACCCGGCTGTACAGTGATAACATTTTTTCACCCGGCTGTATAGTAACACAACTTGTCACCCGGCAGATATTATACTCCTTCACCCGGCAGATATTTGACATGTTCATTGGCCGGCCATACAGTAGTCATAATATCTTCACCCGGCTGTCTTCTTTCACACAATCACCCGGCTCATATCAGATACACAACTTTACCCGGCTGAACAGTGTCTTCATTACCCGGCAGAACAGTTGTTTCTGATATCTTTGCCCGGTTACAACACTTGAGCAATTTTTTCTCAAATTTTCTCGTTTGTTGACTTTTTCAACTGCATTTATTGCACCTGCAAACATTCTCGACATATTAATTAGACAAGACATCCTTATTAGGGTTTGTCACATTAATTAATCAACAACTTTTTAGGGCAACAAAATTAATTCAATTAAATTCCCTTTTATCATTTTTCTTGTACAAAAGGTTTTGCACAACCAAATTTTCTATATCCCGAAGCAATTTCTTAAAAAAACACATCACAAGACCTTGGGTTTGTTTTTAACACATCCAATACCTTTGCTTTTCATACCACGTAATCTTGTTCATTCAAAACACACTATTTAAAATATTTTTGGATTTTTTGCAAATATTTTTCTTCTTTAATTTATTCTCCCCCTAAACTTGAAATTTCTTGAAATTTTTAAGTTTAACAAGGATGTCGATGTGTCAATAAAGATTCCATATGCCTGCACACACAAAGCACACACATTAAAATAAAGACATATGCAATGCAATGAATCAAAATATCGCAGTGAGATCATACCACACATTATCTGAACATGTTTGCAAGTTTTGAATAGACATTTGACTTATGTTTGATTGAGTGATGATATGAAAACATACCAATTAGCTCGAGTTGACACACTTACTTTTTCAGTATCATGATGAGATTAAGGTTCGATTAAAATGACTTATGTGACCCACATGTATACATATGTCAACATATTTCCTTATCAACCACCACTTGAATGCATTTTGCACAAAAACCTGGTCACTTACAATCATAAACAGTGTGGAATCTGGTTCTATTCGGATTTGGTCCACTTTGGGACTTCTTTTTTTTTAATTCCCTTTTGGAATTTTCCATTTCCTATCGTTCCCCTTGGGAATCTTCTGAATTCCTTTTGGAATTTTTGTTTGGTGTTGGTCCACATTTGGGACTCTTTTTGTTCCAACTTTGGGAATCTTTTGCTGCACCTTGAAGCTCAAAAGAGACTTCGTGTGAGACTTCAGGTCTGTGGATACCACAACAAAGAAGCTCACGATGCGGTTCATCACACTGAATAGACTGCATCGTTACCCGATCATGCACAACTATCATCTCAAGCAATCTATCAAAAGATATATATCTAGACATGTATAGCAATGGAACTTAACACAAAGATCATTGAGTTTATATTTGTCAACAATCAACTTACTTTTTCAGTCTAATTGCCTGAGCTGTCTAGCACACCAATTAACATTCATCAGTCTTTATTAAAAATGATGTAACAAATAATGTCTAGTGTAACTATCATTTCTCACTTGTTGCAATATAGATTCTTATGACATGATATTTTCTTTTTCTTTTTGCTTTTCTATTTTGTTTTTGCTTTTCTCTTTTTCATGCACACACACAATGCAAAACAATAAAATGAAAGACAAAGAAATCAATATTTGACATCAAATTATTCTATTTTTGGCTTTTATATTTTCTGATTTGTTTTTGTTTTTCAAAAATTTGAATTAATCATGGTTGATTAATCCTATGGATTGAATTAAGAATTCAAACCGCCCTGACAAAAAAGATTTTGTGAAAAGATCTGCCAGTTGTTTGTCGGTATGAACTTTAATCAAAATTATTAAACCTTATTCAGAGTTGTCTCTTAAAAAGTGATATCGAATTTCGATATGTTTGGTTTTTGAGTGTTGAACAGGATTAGCAGTAATGAACATAGCAGCAATATTGTCTATGTAAATAGGAGTTTTGAGAAAGTTAAACCCGTAGTCAAGCAATTGGTTTTGTAACCACAAAACTTGAGAACATCCTGCAGATGCAGCGATATACTCTGCTTCAGCTGTGGATACAGAAACGTTGGTCTGCTTTTTGCATTGCCAAGAAACATGTCTAGGACCCAGAAATTGACATCCACCAGTAGTCGATTTCCTGTCAAGAGCACACCCACCAAAGTCACTATCAGAATAACTATATAATTCAAAATTGCCTTCATAAGAATACCATAACCCGAGATTCGGTTTTCCTTTAAGGTATCTGAAAATACGTTTAACAGCAACCAGGTGCGACTCTTTCGGATCAAACTGATATCTTGCACACACACATACAGCATACATAATGTCTGGCCTTGATGCAGTAAGATACATCAGTGAACCAATCATCGATCTGTATAGTGTTTGATCAACGGATTTGCCTTTCGGATCCAGTTGTATCTTGCAGTTCACATCAGATGGAGTTCGAATAGTCTGACAATCCTGCATCTTGAACTTTTTCAGCAACTTTTCAACAAACTTTGATTGGTTGATAAAAATTCCGTCTGCTGATTGTTTTACTTGCAATCCGAGAAAGAAATTAATCTCCCCCATCGAACTCATCTGAAATCTTGACTTCATGATTTCTTCAAACTCTGCACATGGACGCACTGGTTGATCCAAAGATGATATCATCCACATACACTTGAACACATAAAAGATCTTCATTTTCCCGCCTCATAAACAAAGTTGGATCAATCTGACCTCTTGTAAACCCATGTTCTAGCAAATGTTTAGATAACGTCTCGTACCAAATCCTTGGAGCTTGATGTAGACCATACAAAGCTTTGCTCAATTTGTATACACGATGTGGATAATCAGGATCTTCAAAACCAGGAGGTTGTCTGACATATACATCATCGGTAATTGGTCCATACAGAAAAGCACCTTTAACGTCCATTTGGAACACTTTGAACTTCATGAAAGAGGCATACGCTAGAAAAACACGAATAGCTTCAAGTCGAGCGACCGGAGCAAACACTTCTTCATAGTCAATACCTTCTTCTTGAGTGTAACCTTGTGCAATAAGTCTCGCTTTGTTTCTCACAACAATGCCACGTTCATCTGGCTTGTTCTTGTACAACCATCTTGTACCAATCGCATTTTCTCCTTCAGGTAAGTCCACTAATTTCCAAACTTCCTATTTGCGAAATTGAAGTAACTCTTCTTGCATGGCTTCAATCCAACTGTTATCTTGCAACGCTTCTGAAATGTTCTTCGGTACCACTTGAGAAAGAAAACATGAATAAAGACAAACATTGGCTTGCTCAGTTTGACTTCTTGTAGTTCTCTGATTCAACGGCCCAATAATCTGAGAGACATGATGTTTCTTGTGAATTCGATGAATTGGTATGTCATCACCTTGCACTTGACTCTCCAGATTAGACTGATTCAGATTCGGTAGATCTTGCAGAATGGTAGAAGAATGCGGAGTGAAATTCGGAACTTGTTCTGGTGAATTGATGAAGTAGTCAAACGAATCTGGAACAACTTCAACATTCGGATCTGATGATGGTTGATTTTGAACAGATCCACCATCATTAGGAGAACTTTGCGGATTAACATCATCATCAAGAATATTCGATTCTTGATCCTCTTGAGAACCAGAGGGACCCGGAGCTTGACTGGATTTGACATGATCAGGATTATGAAATGACATGAATGGATACTCAGTGTTGAGATTACTATCATCGTCATTATCAGAATCGTCACTAAAACATCCCAAGTCGCCTGATTCTTTTCTTGCTTTTCCTGAAAAATCAAACAAGTTAGAATTGAAAGATTTTGATAACGAATCTAAATCAAACAACCATTCGGGACCATGCGCCACTGACGGAAACGAATTTTCTAAAAACTTTACGTTAATAGTTTCAATAACAGTATTTGTTTTGCTATTAAAAACCCGATAAGCTTTAGAAACAGACGAATAACCAAGGAAAAATCCATCGTCAGATTTTGACTCAAATTTCCCGAGATGATCACTTAAATTTAGAATCGATACAGGACAACCAAATGCTTTCAAGTATGAAATATTCGGTTTTCTTCCAAATAACAACTCATAAGAAGTTTTATTTTTATCCTGAACCAATAATGTTCTGTTTTGTACAAAACACGCAGTAGCAATAGCTTCGTCCCAGAATGTGATAGGGATTTTGGCATCTGCGAGCATAGATCTTGCTGCTTCAATCAGTGTTCGGTTTTTCCGTTCCGCAACCCCGCTTTGTTGAGGCGTTCTTGGAGCACTAAATTGTCTAGCAATTCCTTTTTCTGCACAAAACAAATCAACATTAGCATTCTTAAATTCTGTTCCATTATCCCTTCTTAAGATTTTTACTTTACAATCCAACTGATTTTCAACTTTGACAATAAATTCTTTTAACAACTCAGCAGTTTCAGATTTAACATGCAGAAAATAAACCCAAGAAAATCTAGTAAAATCATCAATGATGATAAAACAATAAGACTTCTTTCCGATGCTTTGAACATTTGTTGGTCCGAAAAGATCCATATGTAGCATCTGCAAAGGTTTTGAAATGGAGTTTTCTGGCTTGGACTTAAAAGACATTCGGTGCTGTTTTCCTTTCAAACAAGCTGGACAGAGATCAGTTGTAGAGAACTTCTTTGATGGTATTCCTACAGCGTGATTTCCAGTCACCAGTCGATTCATGTTTCTAAAGTTTGAATGGCCCAGCCGTCTATGCCAAAGCTGACTCTCATCATTTGAAGCATGCGCAATGAGACAAGTAGTTTCGGTTTCAGCATCAATCTGCGACATATCAAGCTTGTATACATCACGATCTCTTGGAGCTTTAACCACTACCCATTCATTGTCAATCTTGAAACCTGGTTTGAGTATATAACAAAAAGAATCATCAAATAAAGTTGAATATGATTTGTCACAAATTTGAGATACACTTAGCAAATTAAAGTTCAACTGTGCACAGTAGTTGACTTTATCAAAGCTAATGACCCCATTTGACACAGTTCCTTCTCCAGTTATTTTACCACCAGCATCTCCTCCAAATGCAACATGTGTACCATTCTTCAGCTTAAAGTCTTGAAGCAAGGCATGGTTGCCTGTCATATGTCGGCTACACCCACTATCAACGAACCATGAGTTAATAGGTCTTCTTGGGCGTACCTGCATTTCAACAATCACTTAGTTAGTTTGGTCAACCCAGGCCCACATGGTCTTGGGTTTTCCGAATCTATCAGTAACAGTAACTTGTTGATAATGAAGATTTTGAAAATTTGTTTCATTTGAGAGATTTTGCTGAAAACTGTTTCGCCCATTGGCTTGAATCGATTGCTTTCTTCTCAAAGCAATAAACCTTTCCTCTAACTTAGGATCAAGGTTATTTTCAAACTTTTGATTTCTTACCATCAAAGCTCTCGGTTTAAAAGTGTTAACCTGCACATTTCTTGATGAAAAGTTATTAGAAATTGAATTGTTTCGATTAAAGTTTCTCAAGACAGGAGAATGACTTTGATTAACATTTTGAAAACCAAATGACTGTTTTCTTTGAAAATTTGGAAATGGAGTCAATTCTCGTGATGAGTTTGTTCGAAAGAAACAATCCTTTGTGTCATGATTTCTTCTTTCACAAATATCACAAAATTTGTTATAAAAACATTCTTCTGAAGAATGGTTTCTTTTGTCATAGAAACTGCAGTACCTGTTAAAGAAATATTCAGCAGCTGCATGATTATAACGATCACAAATCTCACAATGTTTCTTGCTAATCCTAAAGAGCCGATTGTTAACTTTTGATGTTGAACCCACTCATGATTCATTATCAGTTTTGTTCGGTTTTAGATTAACTTGATTCTTTTGTGGAGATTTTGTTTGTGAATTTCCTTGCTTAGAAACTTGGTTCGATTTTGACACACCTTGTTTGGTTAACCTTTTTGATTCAATTCTTTTATCATTGACAGCGGAAGACTTAGGACCTGAACCTGTTTTCAGACCAGAGTTAGATTTGATTGGAGAATTGATTGGTTTACCATAAGATCCGTTTAAATCAAAAGTTCCTGCAGACACAAACTTAATTGTTTTTTCCTTTTGACACTTTCTTTTTGACAGGTTTGACCTTGTCAGTTTTAACAATTTGAGCTTTGGTGTTGTCATTCGATTTTATGACACTTTTACCTTTTGACTGTTTCGTTTCGGATTGATTGACTGTTAATTTTGATTTCTGCATCTTTCCTTTTGAAACTTCAGTCTGGTTCACCTCTTGCTTCTTGATCAGTTGATCAGCAACTTTTGCTTTCTGCTCATTCTTCCATTTGATGTATTCAGGATCATTGTATCCCGAAAATTCACCTTCTTCCTTCACTGTTTCTTCTGACTTCGGATTCAGTTCCGGATACTCAACAAGTTGAATCAGAACAGGTTCTGATTTGTTGCTAGCTTCATCATCAGCTTCAGTGGTCACACCATCTTCTTCTTTCAAACTTTCAATCAACACTTCAGATCCTTCGGATTCAGATTTACTTCTTTGAATTTCTTTGAATTTTCGTTCATTTTCAGGTGAATGATCAAATTCATTGAAGTTTTCAGGTAAAGTTTGTGTGATTGATTCAGGCATTGGTTCATGAGTGAAACCCAATCCTAATTTGGTTTTGTTACCTCTTTCTTTTATAAGTTGTTTAACCATAGTTTTACAACTTTTCTCCTTTGTTAATTCAACTTGTGTGACAGCATGAGCAACTTTTTCTTGTTCAAAGTTCTTTGTCATTTCTTCAAGTTGTTTTGTTACCAGTTCCAAATCTTTTAAGGTTTTGTTCCATGATTCTTTAAGTGACAAAATCTTCTCATCAGAAATTTTGTGATCAATTTTAAGTTGTTCATGAATTTTCTCATGTTTGCTTAATTTATCACCAATTTTAAATGAATGAGTTCGATAATGTTCTACTTGTTGAATGCATTGTTCAGAACATAACCTTTCTTTCACATCAGCAGGCAATGGAACATAATTAGGGGGTAAATCAGTACTAACCTTTGGTTGTTCGGTAGATAATGAAGACTCACTGGATGTAGCCATCAGCGCAATTTCTGACTCAGATTCTTCAACAGGATCTGACTTTGCACTCCAGTCATATTCTTCTGAATCTTCACTATTATCAATCACCATGATATCTCCTTCTTCAGACCAATCCTCTTCGATTTCACATACCAATGCCAAACTCGATGTAAGATCAGATGTGAATTGTTCTGCATATGCACTACAGTCATAACCATCTTTCACACTAACCACCAGTGCTTTAGTTTGATCTTCTGGTTTCTTTCCTTCATCCTTCAGTTCTGGCATGGGAAGACTTTGATATGGTTTCTGAAAGAAACGTTGATTTCTTTGTTGATAACTTGACGACTGTTGCGAGCTTTGACCTTGACCTTGATTCTGTCCACTTGAACTCGCTTGATCATTGTAGTTCTGATTCTTAGGAGCTTTGCATTCCCTTGAAAAATGACCATAGCAGTTACAGTTGAAACATCTGGCCTTTGATTTGTCAAATCCAACCGTCTTGTTTGCATGTGGCTTGAAACTTCGGTTATCATATGCATGCTTTTGTGTTCGGTATGCAACCATCACCATCTGCCAATTCAGATCCATTTCCTCAACGTCATCAGGATCCATTTCAAAAAGATCTTGAAGAACAACATCCATCTGAGACAAATGACTTCCTTGATAAGCTTGAAAGCTTGCCATGAAAGCAGTAAAGGCAGTTTTTGTCTCGTCATCTTGTAAGAAGATGTTCATCACATCTTTTACTTTTGCTTGAATATTCGAACTTTGATTTTCTGCTTGATGATTTTGAACTTGAGCTCTTGGTGGAGATTGAGGTTGAGAATAAGTTGGTGAATTTGGAATATATGACGAATCAGTATAAAAACTTGCTCCAACAAATAAATCACCCTCATCTTCAAACTTAGTTGCATCCTGTGCAAGAAAGGCATTCTCCACAGTACTAGCAGGATTCACAATGTACTTGTACTGAGCATTTGAACCAATTCTATCAGTGTTTCTAGAACTTTCATCAATCTCAACTTCCTCAATCTTTGCAATGAGCAGATCCAAATCCATCGGAAACTTTTCAGTATGCTTCAACAGTGTCACTGTTTGTTTCCATGATGATGGAAGAGCACATAATAATCTGTCATTCAGATCTTGAAGATCTGTTTTTGCACCAACATTGGTCATTTCAGTAGTCAGATGAACAAACCTATTCATCATCTGGTGCACAGATTCTCCAGCAATATGTTAAAATAACTCCAATTGTCTCTTCAGTCTTTGTTTCTTGAGACTTCTGAGTTGTTCACCTCCTTCACATATTGACTTCAAGGCTTTGAACATTGTATAACCCGTCTGATAAGTATCCAACCTTGACAGAACTTGTAGTGGCAACCCTTTACACATCAAGAATAGGCTTTGCTATCATTCTTCACTTTCCTTAAATCTTCAGCTGATAAATTATCTTCTGGATAAGGTTTAGTAGAGTCTTTGGTGTAGGTACTTGCACTATCCGGAGCAGTCTGTGTAGGTATGTGAGGACACTTATCAATTGACTTCCAAAGATCATTGTCTATTGAGGAGAGATGATGCTTCAGTCTAATCGTCCAATTTTTGAAATCTGCACGATTGACAAGTCTAGGAACACGGTTATCAGAATCATCATTAGGTGCCATTTTAACAATTTTTTAATGAAAATATTTTTTGTGTTTTTAAAGATTTTTGAAAAGAAACAGTTAAAATACTAAAATAAAGACAAGTAATTAAAGACAAGATATGAAAACAAGGATTAAAACAACTAAAAATGAGTCACACGGCTGAACAGTGAAAAATCCTTCTTCACCCGGCTGAACAGTAGCTTTTGTTCTTCACCCGGCAGAGAGAAAAGTCTTCACACGGCTAAACAGTTGACCCGGCTGAATAGTTGTAACATTTGACTTCTTGACCCGGCAGAACAGTTACCCGGCAGAATAGTATTAACTTCACACGACAATAACTTGACCCGGCTTGAATCTTGACACGGCAAAAAGCTTTACCCGGCTGAACAGTTGACGATCACACGACAGCAAAGTTGTTTACCCGGCTACACAGTTTTCGATCACCCGGCTAAATTGTTAATCACCCGGCGTAACAGTGTATTACCCGGCACAACAGTACTTGATCCGGCTGAACAGTACACCTTTTCCTCGTCAAATTCTTTACCCGTCTAGCACAAAATCCTTTACACGGCTGCACAGGACCTAATTGTTCACAAATCTAAGTCCAAAGGAAATTGTCTAAGTCAATATTATCACCCGGCTAGTTAATCTTCAACCAGTTCATACTGTTCATCATCTTCATCATGAGAATTTTTCTGGGTTTATCAAAAACTTGTCCAATTTCTTCAAAAATCACACACAATTAGTGAAATGGTACGATTATCATTCCCTAATCTCAATCAATCCAAAACATGATCAAATTTTGATGAATTTGAGCAAAATTCGATCGAACAGTAACTTTTTCTATCTTCTTAATTCCTCAGATCTGATGATAATCTGATGGAATTTGTACGATTGTTGTGAATTAGGAGTGATTGCGATGATAAATCACAACTAAAAACAGCAACAATTCATTCAGATCATGATTTTTGAGCAATATTGTAGTGTTTTGCTTGATGAATAGCGAAGAACACAATACCAACAGCTCTGATACCAATTGATAGGTTCAATTGGATCGATGATATCGCTCAATGATCAGAATGATTCATACACAAAAACAGTTCAATCATAAACACAATTCATTACAAATAATTCTCTTTGTATATTGATGATCAAAGCAGATTTTGTAGTACAAATGCAGGAGAAAATAAATCACACACACTTAGTTCTCTCTCTAACGTGAATAGTGATCTAGCCTCTCTCCTCACACTCTCTCACTACATGCTTTTAAGCAACAAAATACATTTTTAGGGAAAATACAAAATAGACCCTAAACTATACACAAAGTATAAAATAATTACAAAGTAAATCTTAACTGTAAATAACCCTAACAGTACTCCCCCTAAGATTTATCTTTGTACTTATTTTATACTTTGTGTATAGTTTAGGGTCTATTTTGTATTTTCCCTAAAAATGTATTTTGCTGCTTAAAAGCATGTAGTGAGAGAGTGTGAGGAGAGAAGGAGCCAAAGTAAGGGCCTATACCTCTAAGTTCAATGACCTTGCTAGACTTGTTCCTCGGATGGTGTCACACCCTCAATTTTTCCACAAACGGGGTATCCGTTAGGCGTGTGACATACCAGGATCTCAAGCCATTAGTTATAGTAACACTAACTCAATAATTTTAACAAAAGTTTAACTTTGACAGTTTTCCAAAACTCAGGGTAATAAAATGTAAGTTTTCAATTTCAGCGGAAGCTTTCAATTTAATCCAAACGTCCAAACCACTTGTGCTCAAAATTCTAGCACAAACAATTAAAAATCCATGTGCTCAATAGTCTAGCACAATTAAATAAAAACATCCGTGCTCATAAGTCTAGCACACAACCCAATAGAAGTTTTCAAAAAAACTAATAATGTAAATAAAAGTTAGTAAAAATGTCAAAGTGACTCATGCATGAAATGTCCTACGTGCACAGCTCCTAGCCACCTGAGAAAACATACTGAAAATGGTCAACACATGGTTGGTGAGCTCAATGAGATATTTAACAAAACTATTTAAATATCAAAACAGTTTAACTGATAAATTTCATTTGCTATTGCTGGTTTGCAAGACCACCTCGCTTACTACATGAGCACGTTGAGATTAAACTGAACGTTGTGTTGTGCCTTACTGCCATCAAACTAGATGACCAAAAGTTCCAAGGACAATCTGCACCACCTGGATCCCTACCAGCGTAATGGGGTCTGCCGAACCCGGTAGTACTACTCAAATTTCCCCGTTATACCCACTGTATATTAATAATCTCAACTAAAGGAAAGGACTTTTGTTGGAACGTTTATGCTCAAGTAAAATAAGCCATTAGACAATAGAAATTAGTTTATCAAAACAGTTGCCCGAAGGCCCTGCCCGAAGGCATAAAACGCAACCCATGGCCGTATAAAATCTTGCCCGAAGGCCCTACCCGAAGGTATAAAAATGCAGCCCGCCCGAAGGCGCTGTAAAATAGTTGCCCGAAGCCGTTGTAAAAACGTTTGTATGTTTTCTCCCCGAAAAAAGTTTAAAAGCGGGCAAAGAGACTCACATTTGAAGCGCACAGCAATTTAAACAGCAAAGATGCAACAGAGAACCTAAACCGTTCTACAATCCTGCTTATTAAATTTTCCCCAAATTAATAACTACAACTTGAGTTTTATATAAGAGTAGAATATTTACATATATGTATAGATATTTATAAACATATACATACAATCACTAACACATATATTCCATTGAGTCCACGTATTCATATATTTCATGTCGTTCATACTATACATGCATTTACCATACCTATACTATACCCCATTTATATACCCCACATGTTTTTACCCTAGTGCACACAAACATCCATATCTATTGTTCCCATTTCATACCATACTATGCATGCAATTACATATCTTCATGTTGCACACATACGCATAAAATACACATGATACTACACACTACGGCTATTGCTAATCTTGTTCCATATTTACACATATATGAAAGATCTCGGTCATATGCATATATGTTTATCAATTTGTCAAGATCTTGTTGCACACATCCACATACACTATACATACACACCCGTACACATACCATTAACGCATACATACAACACGAATACAATATACTATCACACCTTGATCATACATATATACATGCGTGCTGTTACTCAACATCTCATACTATCATATGGCATCCGTATAAAATACATTCTTACATCACATACACACACATTCATACGTTTTTTTTTCTCTTTTCCAGATTTATATATATATATATATATATATACATAAATGTATACGCAGGCAACACACACATAATATACATACATTCATGAGTTACACATACACCGCGCATACACACATACATATTCACTGTTACATACATATGATATGTATATATATTTACGCTACTATGCATACATACAAACACAACAATTCATTCTACATACATACGCATACATACATGCATAACATCACATCTATATCAATTACGTACTGTTATGATTAATCCATATATTCACATACTGACGTACATATATATTTATGTAACCATCTAATACAAACATACCACACAATCGTATACATATATATATACACGCATACTGACATATATATACACATCACGCTGCTACTACAACTTCGCATTCATATATACATCGCACGTACACAACACATCGCACATAACACCTGCGATGATCGATACGAAAATACATGTTTTCGGGTCACGGAACTAACCGGATTCGACGAAGAAGGTGATCGGTACTGGAGTTGGAACTAAAAGATGCAAAGATGACGGGTTCGAGGGGCTGCCGACTGTTAACAAGAAGAAAACGGTTATAGATACGCTGTTGCTCGTGACTGGTAACATATACATACATCATATACATGGTTACGGGCTGCGAGACTTACCGGAAACACGATGAAGATGATCGGAACGGAACCGTTGCGGCTGTTTCCGGTTGATGACCGCTGCAGCGAGAGAGGGAGACGGTGGAGAATAGCAACGATGATGAAGTTTGGTGTGTGTGTGTCGAGCGGCTGTTGCTAGGGTTGGTGTCGAGGAAGAAGGAAGAACATGCGACGGGTTTGGGTGGGGATTGGGTTTTATAATTTTTAATTTCCGTTTTTGGCCTTTACACATTAGTAGGTTGCTTAGTTTGGTTTTTAAAAGTTTATAAGCTAGTTTAATTAATTACAAAACGAACCCTAAACTTATATAAAACTTAACAGAATAGTTATAGGATACTTAACGGTGTTAACCAGAATTTACGGGGTGTCACATCATCCCCTTGTTTAAAGAATTTTCGTCCCGAAAATTACGCTGTACCGTTTGTTGTCTACAACGAAATGGAACAAGAGAAGAAAAATTTTTTAGGTTGTCACATCATCCCATTCTTAAAAGAATTTTCGTCCCGAAAATTAAATCGTGCCATATATTGCCTGTAACCATGAAGAATACACGCATGACCCTTGAAGCTGGTCAAGGAAATTGTTTGTATAACTCTTTTAGTTTAACTTGACGATAGGGAGAGAGTGGGGGGGTTAACTATCTCAGGAATTACGTCAGGATAATTACGGACAATAGGAATACTGTCGATTATAATTTTATCAGAGGGCTTATTAATGACCATGGCTAGAACGTTAGATGCTACAGAAGCGATTCACAACTTGATTTGTCTTAATTAATTACAATTTGTTATCTCTACATAATGGATCTCATCTAAAGGAGTCAAATTAATCCTAGGAACTCTAAGAATTTTGCTAGTCACAAGGCTCTTATCGGCACCCGAATAAAATAAAACATGAGCGTAACGCTTATTTAATGGGAAACGTACCTGAAATAGTGTTGTTATCATCCCAAGCCCCTCGGCTTCCTATAGTAAATGCTCTACCCCTGGCTGCGTTTTCCTCATTATTGCTACCATTATTGTTATTGCCATTGTTGTTGTTATCCTTCTTGTTCTCAGGGCAGTCCCTTTTCCAGTGACCTGCCCTTCCACATGGATGGCAACTTTTGTTGTAATTATTATTATTACCATTTCCTCCACCGTTATTATTATTGTTAATGGGAAATGTAACATCCCACATCAGTTGGGAGGGAGAACAAAACCCGCCTTATAAGGGGGTGGAAACCTTCCCTACCATGACGCGTTTTAAAACCGTGAGGGGCAGCGCCTGAGGGTGTTCCGACCGCCAAAGCGGACAATATCATGGTGCGGTTACAATGGGCTGTTACAGATGGTATCAGAGCTAGGGACCGGACCGATGTGCCAGCGGGGACGCTGGCCTCCTTAAGGGGGGTGGAATGTAACATCCCACATCAGTTGGGAGGGAGAACAAAACCCGCCTTATAAGGGGGTGGAAACCTTCCCTACCATGACGCGTTTTAAAGCCGTTAGGGGCAGCGCCTGAGGGTGTTCCGACCGCCAAAGCGGACAATATCATGGTGCGGTTACACTGGGCTGTTACAGATGGTCACTCCCGAGTATGTACGGATCGAACGGTACATTTGGGGTTTAGCACCACAAATCCGTGGCATGATTACAGCATCGAACCCCACAACAATCCAAAGTGCTGTGAGTCTGGCACTATCATTGAATGATGATGTTGTGTGGAGATGTGTGCTTACTAAGAAGGCCGATCATGGAAAGAACCCAGTGGATGGTAGTAGGAAGGTGACTGAGTCTGACAACCGAGTTCGTAGTAGTGATGGGAAACCCTCTGATGGTAAGAGGAAGTGGATTGGAACATCCAAAGGCCGTGCGAACAATAAGAAAGGATCCAACTATAACTCTGGCAAGATGTACACCGCCAATACGAGCAGGGATGGTGCGTACCCAAAGTGCAACAAGTGCGGGTACAACCATGGTGGTGCATGTAATGTGTGCTCTCGATGTCAGAAGTTTGGACATCAAGCTCAAACTTGTAGGGTCAAGTTGGATGAGAGAACTGGGAAGCCGTATAGGAATTGTTTTGAGTGTGGGTCAGTGGGACATATCAGGAAGGATTGTCCTAAGATGAAGGGGACGAATGCTAAGGGAAGAGCATTCGAGATGAACGCGAAGGATGCGCGACAGGAGCCGACTATGGTTACGGGTACGTTTCTCGTTAATAACCATTACGCATCAGTGTGATTTGATACCGGCGCCGACTTGAGTTTTATGTCTAAAGATTTTGAATCGTTGCTAAATGCTAAAGTGGATAAGTTAGATAAGAAATATATTATCGAAATAGCTAACGGTAAGAAAATCATAGCAGATTCAGTCTATAGAGGCTGTACCTTATGCCTAGGTGATCAATCATTTAGTATAGATCTTTTGCCTGTTATACTTGGTAGTTTTGATGTCGTGATTGGTATGGATTGGCTATCCAAAAATCGTGCCGAAGTTGTGTGTCACAAGAAGGTTGTCCGCCTTCTAAATTCCCACGGCGAAACGATAACGATTCAGGGTGAGAAAGAGAACTCCTACTTGAAGGTCATCAATGTTAAGCAAGCGTACGCGTGTCTGTGTGAAGGACTTCCTGCGTTTCTAGTGAAAGCTATTGACACCGATGTCAAGGAGCGAAATATAGGAGAAAGTCCAGTAGTTTCCGATTATCAAGATGTTTTTCCTGAGGATTTACCAGGATTGCCTCCGTCTAGGCAAATTGAATTTAGAATCGATTTAGTTCCGGGTGCACCCCCATTGCTCGATCGCCATATCGATTAGCTCCATCTGAACTTCAAGAGTTGTCGAAGCAATTGCAAGAATTGCTTGATAAAGGATTCATTCAACCGAGTTTTTCCCCGTGGGGAGCACCTGTGTTATTCGTTAAAAAGAAAGATGGATCGTTTAGGATGTGTATTGACTATCGTGAATTGAACAAACTTACCATTAAGAATAGATATCAGTTGCCTAGGATAGATGATCTGTTTGACCAACTGCAAGGATCTAGTTTCTATTCCAAGATTGATTTGCGATCCGGCTATCATCAGTTGCAGACAGCGGAGGAAGATGTTCCGAACACCGCTTTTAGGACACGTTACGGTCATTACGAGTTCTTGGTAATGCCGTTTAGATTAACGAATGCGCCTGCTGTGTTCATGGATCTTATGAATTGTGACAACCCGCCCGGCGGCGGAATACACCGGGCGCGTCAATAGAATTGGATATCAATAGTAACAAAGCACATGGTATTTATATAGTAAGTCTAATAGGAATTATCTTAAGTTTAGGAAATACAAGTCTTTAAACATAAATCGACAAATCCATAGCAACAAAAATTAAACAGTCTTTATTTTTATTTCACTAGGTCCAAGGCTCCTATGTCTTGAACGTAATTGGAAATAAACCATAAATCAAGAACCACCTGAAATATGTGAAAATAAAGTTAGCTACACAAGCTAGTGAGTAAAACACAATTTATAAATAATAATATGGAAAATCCGAGATCAACAAGATATGCTGCGCAAACTTATATGATTAGCAATTTCGTAATTATTACCCTACCAGGACACCTAGAATCACATAGCACACCAATCACTTTAGAACCCATAGTATCTCGTATAGCCATTTTAGCATGAGAACCACTCATGTGATAATTAAAAATAACTTTTAACCAACCGTCGTTTACTGTCTCGATATATAAGTTATCAATAGTTATTTATCAATTTAGGGACATGGCATAGCATAGCATCATAGTATAGCAACAACCGTCATAGCATAGTAAACATAGAACATGGAGTTAGAAAGACCGGGTTTAAATCACCTATCGATGTTGTACAGGCAGGTGGGTTTGTCAAACCATTAGCGCTAACATTGTACCGGTGGGTTTACCAAGCAATAAAACTACTTTTAACTAACACATAAGGTTGCATCAAGCCGCGAACTAGATTAACATATTTGTATGATCTCTTTTAGAATAGAAAACGTAATATAGAAAAAGACATATTTCAGCCCCAAAAATAGTATAAAAAGGGGAGTGAATTTACTCACCTTAAATACAAATCAGAAATGGTATAGAAATAAATCAACTGGAACCGAGGATTTCCCAAATATTAGTATCACCTAAATAATGAGAATCCTAACTTAGAAATAACATATAGTATAGAAACTAGAATAGAAATAATAAGAATTTACGGAGATTTGGGATTTTTGGTACGAACCGTAACCGAGTATTTTTGTACGAAACCGATTTATTAGACTTTAAGGCTTTGTATTTTACAAAAACCATTTTAGAAAACATTAGTAATATATTGGTATTAATACTTAGAATCTTTCTTTAAATATATACATTTTAGTCTTTAATACATATTATTAACTTAATTTCTTGTTTAATAAAAGTTATTTAATGTATAAATAAATAAAAGTATAAAGATGTTAACTTAGAAATGGAACCGTGGTAACCGGAGTTAAGTCCGAAGTCAAATGTTTCGGATTTAGAAATTAAGGTTTTTAAACGAGTTTGAACGTTCGAACGTTTCGTTAAAATATTTTATAAAAACATGTTTTTGGTATAAAATTTAGAAACTTTAATCTTTGTTAACATGAAATACACTTATACATATTTTTTTAACCTTTAATAACTATTTTTAACAAATAATAGGTTATTAGATTATTAAAGTGTTGGTTTAAGTGGTTAATGGAATTAATTAAAAAGAATGGGGGAGAAGAGGATCGAACCCATGACCTCATATACCAAACACACACGCGCAAACCACTGAACCAAGGCGCGCTTTTGTTAATATTCTTGAACATTAATTGTTTTAACATCTCCTCTGAACTATACCCAAATCCCATATGAGCCCTAGTTTACAAATCCATCAAATTCGTTCGAATTTGATAATCCCAGACAAATTAACCATGGGGCTTTTAATCCCCATGGATTTTCGGTTATTTTGGTGTATCAAACTTACAGATTGGTGAAGTTTTGATATGGATTAGAGTGACGAACGTGTTGCGGCTGTTCTTGGTCCAAATGATGGGTTCTGGACTGAAATGAGATTAAATTGATGGATTAGGGAGTTGTAGAATGTCGAGAGGATCAAAACTAATGCAAAAATTACCTGAAATGGTGGCCGAAGGGTTGAGATCAGAGTCTCGCCGGAAAAATGGAGGTGGGGGTTTCGGTCGGCGATTGTGGGTTACAATGGATGGGTTTGAGGTGATATAAACAAACGATGGAGCGTGTAGCATTAAATGCGAATCGATTAGACAATCGTGGTGCAGGTAACGAGGAGAAAAGGGGCCGGAACAGGGTGGTCGGAGTGGTCGGAGTGGTCGGGTGAACAGGGACAGGGGGAGCAGTCGCGCGACAGGGGGGGGAGGGGCTGGTTTGGGTTAAATTTTCACCTTTGGTCCCTGGTGTTTATGTTTGTTTCATTTTTTAGTTGTTAAGTTTTAATTCAAGTTTTAGAAATGGCAATTTTGGCCCATAAGTTAGTTTTACATAACCTACTAACTAAAATGACCGAGTCGAGATGTAACATTTTTATGGGAGACGTTGTAGCATCATTAGTTCGTTGATGACGTTTGGGGGTTATTACGAGACGTTTATAGTATTTGTTTTATATTTTTAATAGTTTTCTTTTACGAAATATATATATATATATATATATATATATATATATATATATATATATATATATATATATATATATATATATATATATATATATATATATATATATATATATATATATATATATATATTTATACATACTTAGCGTTTTATAGTCAACAAATAATTATTATTTGTTATACGCGGATATTTTGCGGTGTGAATACGTTTGATTTAAATAAGATACAAATAACGTACGATTCGATATATTTATCCATAATTAAAATGAACGTTACATTTTGAGGAAATAAATACGAATTACAATTAAAAGATAAACAACCTCGGGTTTGAATCGGGCATCCGGATTCGGGTTCGGGGCAGATGTCACATGAATAGGGTGTGTAAACCTTAGATAAATTCGTGATAGTATTCATAGACGATATTCTGATCTACTCGCGATCAAAGGAAGATCATGAGCATCACCTTAAGCTAATCTTAGAAACTTTAAGAAATGAGAAGTTGTATGCGAAGTTTTCAAAGTGCGAGTTTTGGCTTAGGGAGGTTCGTTTTCTTGGTCATGTGATCAATAGGGAAGGAATCCATGTGGATCCTGCGAAAATAGAGGCTATCAAAAATTGGGAAGCACCGAGAAGCCCTACGGAAGTACGTCAATTCTTAGGATTGGCAGGATACTATCGTAGATTTATTGAAAACTTCTCGAAAATAGCCTAGCCCCTAACCCTGTTGACTAGTAAGGATCGAAAGTATGAATGGTGTGAGAAGCAGGAGGAAGCGTTTCAGATGCTAAAGCAGAAATTGTATAGTGCACCGATCCTATCTTCCCGAGGGATATGATGATTTTGTAGTTTACTGTGATGCCTCGCATCTAGGTCTTGGGTGTGTCTTGATGCAGAGAGATAAGGTGATAGCTTATGCGTCTAGACAACTCAAAGAGCATGAAAAGAATTACACCACGCATGAATTGGAGTTAGGTGCGGTGGTGTTTGCGTTAAAAATATGGAGACATTATCTTTATGGTACTAAGTGTGTCGTGTACACTGACCATAAAAGTCTTCAGCATATCTTTGACCAGAAAGAGCTCAACATGAGACAGCGACGTTGGGTCGAGTTGTTGAATGACTACGACTGTGATATCCGTTATCACCCGGGAAAAGCCAACGTTGTTGTTGATGCACTCAGTAGAAAGGAAAGAGAGAAACCTTTGCGAGTGCGAGCCCTAGAAATGACTGTCCAATCGGATCTCACCTCTCGAGTGCGTGATGCTCAGAGAGAAGCTTTAAGGAGGAAAATTTGAAAAGTGAAGGTATGCAGGGCATGGTTAAGAATTTGGTGCCTAATTCCGAGAATGTGATGTACTTCGCGAACCGAATATGGATACCTCGTTTTGGAAACTTGCGGGAGCTCATCTTAGATGAAGCTCACAAGTCTAGGTATTCAATTCACCCTGGTTCGGATAAGATGTACAAGGACGTGAAGGAACTTTATTGGTGGCCCAATATGAAAAGAGAGATAACATCCTATGTAAGTAAGTGCATAACCTGCTCTAAGGTTAAAGCTGAATATCAAAAGCCTTCAGGACTTTTGCAACAACCCGGAATTCCTCAATGGAAATGGGAGTGAATTGCGATGGATTTCATAACGAAGTTACCCCGCACATCTAGTGGTAATAACGCTATTTGGGTAATTGTTGATCGTTTGACGAAATCTGCTCACTTTTTGCCCATTAAGGAATCTTATAAAGTGGGGAAGTTGTCAAGGATTTATCTTAAGGAAGTTGTATCTCGTCATAGTGTGCATGTTTCAATTATCTCTGATAAAGATAGCCGCTTTACCTCTAGGTTTTGGAGAGCCTTGCATAGAGCCTTAGGTACTCGTTTAGATATGAGCACTGCATATCATCCTCAAACGGACGGCCAAAGTGAACGAACAATCCAAACGTTGGAGGATTTGTTAATAGCATGCGTGATTGATTTTGGTGGTAATTGGGATACCCACCTACCTTTAGCTGAGTTTTCGTATAACAATAGCTATCATGCTAGTATTAACGCCGCCCCTTTTGAAGCCTTGTACGGTAGAAAGTGTCGTTCACCCCTTTGTTGGGCTGAAATTGGTGAAAAAGAACTAACTGGACCTGAGATTATCCAGGAAACGATTGAAAAAGTTTCCCAAGTTAGGAAAAGGTTAGAAGCCACAGCCAGTCGGCAAAAGAGTTATGCGGATAATCGAAGAAAACCCCTAGAGTTTCAAGTTGGTGATCATGTGTTTTTGAAGGTCTCACCTTGGAAAGGTGTATCTAGATTTGGCAACCAGGGGAAGCTTAGTCCCCGATATATAGGACCTTTTGAGATCTTGAAAAGGATAGGCCCAGTTGCTTATAGACTTAAGTTACCTAGTGATCTTAGTAACGTGCATGACGTGTTCCACGTTTCGAACTTGAAAAAGTGTTTGTCCGATGAAACCTTGGTGATACCGCCCGATGAAGTCCGTGTTGATGATAAAATTCATTTCATTGAGAAACCCGTTGAGGTCATGGACTCGAAGGTCCAAAAACTTAGACAAATCCGTATTAAATTGGTCAAAGTTAGATGGAACTCTAAGCGTGGACCAGAGTATACGTGGGAGCATGAAGACCAGATGAAGCAAAAGTACCCCTATTTGTTGCTATCTAAATCCTAATTGAATTCGTCCATGTAAAATTTCGGGACGAAATTTCCTAAACGGGGGAAGACTGTGACACCCGGCAAATTTCCATGTCAATATTCGTACTAGCTTAAAACGTGCATAATTTTTGAAATGCGTCATTTGACTTAATTATGATAATTAAGGTGTTACTAAAGTTAGTTAAGCACATTTTGTGCATTGTTTTGCAATTTGTGATTTTTGAAATTGCTTAATCGCGTAGCGGTTAAATACCCGGTAATGAACGTTGGTGACAGCCTGATGAATTTTAACAGTCCGATAATTGATATAATGCTCGAAATAGCATCAAATAATATATTTTGGGTGTGTATAAGTGAAAATATAATAAAAACTAAAAGCGATGTATTTTATCCGATGTTTTCCGGGTTATCGCGTGTGTTTCAGTTTTTGCCCGGTTTCACTACCAGTACGCTACCCGGAATACACTAAAATATTTATTTATATATTTTTACTATTTTAAGTGTAAAATAATAATATTGGAAGTATTATGGCAAATATGGGGTTAAAAGTTTAAAAGATTTGAAAAATGTTAGTGATTTAATTGTGTAATGTTTATGTAATTTAAATTTAATAAAAAATAATTTCTTTTTTTTAAACCCAAAACCGGCCCTTTATTACCCCCCATTTCCCCATACAAATTTTTATTAATCCCCACAATTCACTTTAAACAATACTTACACCTTTCACTTAACCCAAAAATCCTTCCATAATATTATCACCACTCTCACACTCCATCTCCTTCTTTCCCTTCTCCCCAAAACCGAAACCATACTCCTCCACCCTCAAAATCTCGGCCACCTCTCTCTCTACACTTTCTACAATCATCTCTTGCACCTTGTTGCAAAACCTTGTTTTTTTGGTGATCTTGAAAGCAAGTGGGTGTATCCAAGAGGTGTTTAAGGCCAAAATCCATCTTCATCTTTTCTAGTGTTCATCAAAGGTATGAACACTTTTCATTTTGATTTTTATGGTTTGAATGTATTCAAGATTAACATGTAACTTTTATACATTTTTGTAAAAATATAAAAACTAATTTATGTTCAGAGATAAATCATATTTTTAAATATTTATAAACTTTGTAAAATTAGTATTTTAAAAGTATTATAACAAAGAAATGATTTAAAACTTATAAATAACGGTTTTTGGTACAAAATACGCGTAAAACGCACCGATTTTTGCTTAAAATTATAAAATATGTCAAAATGTTATTTTTACAGATTCTTAAGTGTATTTTTATGTAAAAATATGAGGTTTAAAGTTTGGTACAAAAACTTGGAGTTTTGAGCCCAAAAACAAGGAAACTATGTACCTGGAAAAGTCGAAAACGACGATTTTCGACACTAAAACCTAATATTTTTGTAACTGTTTTGGATCAGAAACTTTAGACTTAGTTTAAAGGAAACATACTGATTTAAAAGTGATTAAAAGATAATGACAAAAATACGGGTATTGGGTTTCTTTCCGTGACCCGAAAACGTACCCGGATTTGTGAGAAATTGACACGTTGGACTTGTATTGTGACTTGTATGAATAATATGTGAGACATGATTTATGGGTATAATATGAATACTTTGTTGTAGATTTATATATGATTAAGTATGTGCTTGTGAAAAACGTGGTTAAATATCTCGTTAAGTGTTAACCTTCATGTTTAGACTTTGTATCTGTATGCATCTTTTGAACGGGTCCTTGTGTATTTGGCATTCTTAAGTGGTGTTTTCATTGGGCTTGTAATTTCTAGCTTTGGCGTATTCAATGTGAGTTTCTTGGCCCCTTTTTAAATAATCTTTTATTTAACTGTTTTGGGGGAAAAACATGTATTTTGTTTATGATGTTTTGATATGAATTGGGAGACATATTGTGTTTGACCAAAATGATGGCATGGGTATTTGTTGTGAAAGTGTACACAGTGCCCTCTCATAATCATTTATCTCTCTTGGAGTGAGAGACCACAGGTTATATTGATAGATCTATCGGGATTGGAATTCCGCCCCTCGTGATCAGTCGCTCTGATCGTGTTGACATACGGGGGAATATAAATTGAATGTTGGGAGGGAACCTCGTTTCTTGGTTGATTATGAACTCATGACTTGATGATTCATTTGTCTTTGGGCCTAGCTAGATCTTGGACGGTCTTGTTGACGTCTCAAAGCCAAGCATATCAGTTGTGAATGAAAAGTGAATTTTTATTGATTAAAACCCGAAAACTCACCAACTTTATGTGGACTCAGTTTTTACATGTTTTTCAGGTACGAAATGATAAGCTCCGGTTATTTGTGGAAGGACAGTTTTGGACTGCAAACTCCACATGTGATCATGTTATTTTGGGACCGCTTTATTAAAAACTCCGTTTAAGTTTTATTTCAAACAATTATGCTTCACTAAGACAATTGATGTTTTTCTTAATGAACATTGTGGATGTTGACGTGTCAACTTTAACATAATCAACCATTTTAAATTAATGTGGATGTTTGCTTTATAATTAATGGGTGCCAACTTCTCTCCTTACACCACTATATCGTATATTTCCGCTGCGACGATTTTTGGGGTGTGACATGGGGGTTGGGGAAATCTCTCGGCTGAAGAGAAAAGAAAAGACAAGGGAGAGAGTTTTTTATATAATTTCTTGTGGTCAACCAAGAGTATGTCATTGGACCTTCATTTGGGGTTGAGTGTGGATTTGATTCTTTTGATGTTATATTATGTTAGATAGGTGCATGACTCCATGCATATGATATGTATGTATATTACTCATTGTTTATTTTTTCATATACTACAAATATTAACATGAATGGGTAATGTTTGTGTAGCTTAATTTGAGTTGGTGTGGTAATTTTAGTATTAATAGTAGTTAGGTATATTATGGATGGGACTAAATTTGGATATATTATGGGATTTTCATTGTATTTTTGTTGTATAAATATTACCCATTAGTTCCACTAGATAAGTGTCGGCTAAATTTTATATTATTTTTATTTATTTATATTTTTGTTTGCTAAAAATAATGTTGCTCTAAAGTAGCGTTCCGCTATTGTCTCTATTAATTTTACTAGGCTAATGTAAGGCACTATAGTAATAATCTAATCATAAATAAATACACGTGTACAAATAATATCCGGGTATTACTAAAGTAATATTTTGTCTCTTAAATATTTTTATGCACCTAAATAATGGTTAATTAGAATAATCACAAGTAATCATGTCCCTAATAATATTATTATCTAATAATAAGTAAGGTTACGGTGGGACCTGAAAGTCGGGTTGTCACATCAATGAAAAGTATGATGAAGATTATGATAATTGTAAGTCTCAATCGGCCTTGAATCAGTGTTTTTGGTGAAGATTTAGATCAAAATTGTAAAATATGATGAACAAGATGAACTATGATAAGAACAATCAATAAAACTCAGATTTGATCTTGAATATGGATTGCATAAAATGTTTACAATGGAAACCCCAATCACTAGCTCATTCAAGCTCCTAAAACCCTAATTGCCATTTACTATTTATAGCCTAATGACACTTTGGACTAATGACAATTAGGACCCTAGACTTAGACTAAAAGATGACAAATGGAAATAATACAAATAAACCCCTAATGTTTAGTCTAATATATATTTTGTCATAAAGACAATATATATATATATATATATATATATATATATTACATAAAATACTAAAAAGACGAAAACGATTAAATATATTTTGTTAACATAAATATATGTATTAACTATAAAACTCTATCGCCATCAACGTCTTGTCTCATATCTTCGTCCCGAACGTGTTGTGTTGACTTTTGCGTTGACTTTGACCGTTGGTGTTGACTTTTGTTGACTTTGACTATGTTAATGATATTAGACTAACTTCAGGTCCAACAATACTCCCCCATAGTCTACTATTATCAACGTATTGCATCGTGTTCACCATCGATAAGTCAATATTGTTGGATCTTCAATTTGGTAAACTTCAGTCTTAATTTCAGATCCAACAAAACTCCCCCAAGACTAATGCTTGTCAAATTTTGTTGCTGAAGATCCTTTATCTCACAAGCTCCCCCATTAAATTGGCTCTCCCATTTTGTTTGCATCCTTTCGTAAAATCTGGAACGGCTTTCCAACTATCTTTTCTTAAGTGCTTTAGAAGGTGTAGGAGGAGGATTCCTAGCACGATATCTTCTATAAACAATGAGGAACGGTTTCTCTCGTAAGGTGCTTTGCTCAACTGATGATCGGCCATCACTTGCATCAAATATCTGTAACACAATCTCGAGATTTCTCATTAGATCATTTCATTAAACAAAATAAACATGTGTTTATCTGTGTATGAAAACAAGCGAACTCGCGTCTATTTGTGTGTGCAGTTTCTCGTGAAATGCGTGTGAGAATGATATCATTTTTAATTGCATAATATGGAAGACGTGATAAATATTTTGAAATGAAAATCTGTTTGGATTTTTTTATAAACTAATAAAATCTAATGAAATATCTATCAATACCTAGAAATAATATATATATATATATATATATATATATATATTTTTTGTTTTGTTCTATTTTTTTTTAAATTTAGAACTAAGAACCCATTCAATCAAGAGATCACATTCTCCAGATACACTAAAGCACATAGATGTAGTTAAACATCGACAAGTTGTGAGATCATACTAATATAGAGTCATATCAACTTGATTGATACTTGTAATGAGATCATACCAGTCAAAAGTCTTCACACAAAATAAAATAAAGTTTTGAATAGACGTACACAATATTTCAAAGTGGATGATGGGAATTTAATTTCAAGCGCACTTACTTTTACAAACACTTGGTGATTTTTATCATGTTTTGGTTCGATTAAGTATGACAAGTATGTGAGACATACCAAGAAACACTATAAGCTCTACCCTCATCAAAACATACAAGTAAGCACTTTAACAACTTTAATACCAGGTCACTTACAATATAATCAGTGAAGCTTGGGTTTTAAAGAAATCCACGAATGGAAGTCTTAGGTGGTGTTCCCTTTAGGAATCTTCTTTTTATATTCCTTTTTGGGATTTATTTATTTTATTGGTTTCCTTCCACTTTGGGAATATTTTGTGCATCTTGAAGTGTTCCAGGTATGTAGCTCACTACAACAAAGGAGACTTTGTGTGAAACTTCAGGTCTGTGGGCACCACAACAAAGAAGTTCACAGATACTTTGCTTCACACTGATTTTATTGCCTCATTACCTGGTGTGTGTAAGTGACATTACAAGTAGTCAATCAGAAAGACGAATACACAAATGTCCTAAGATAGATCTTAACTCAGCTTGCATAGAAGTATTTAGTTTATCACCAGAGAGTCTACTTTTTAGATTTACTGTTTTTCAGTTGACCCATACAACACATAGTGATCAGTCAATCTGTATTATGCATTTTGAAATCATGTGTAAAAGACAATGACTAAGTGTACTATCATTTCTCATGTATGAGCAAGAAGATTCAAAATATTTTTTAGTTTTTTTTATATAATTCAAAGTGATACAGACATCAAATCAGATACTATCATTTCTCACACTAGGCAAGTCATGCATAAACAAGCATATCAAGTAAATATACTATCATTTCTCAATCATCTCAAATCAAGTTCTCAGTCTTTTATTTATTTTATAACATAAGGAAATTAATTAAAATAGAAATTACCAAATAAACGCCTTCCATATTACCCTATCAAAAGATTAAAAGTGAGTTATCAAGAAAAATGAAGTGATTGTGAAATTAGATATGTGAAGAATCAAAGCAAAATCCAGAATCAAGATAGGATACCCAAAAACCATGCCCTGTTTGTTCCGCCTCAACATTTGAATAAGGAACATTTTCTCTTAGTAAACCGGATTACTACAATCCTCCTAAAATATTCCTGCACTCATTAACAAATTAGTTAGAAAGAGGAACCCATGCTATCGTAGTTCTGGGCGTTCTATTTTCATCAGTGTAAGACACATGTCTATGCACACATCCTGTTCTAGTATCAATTATTTTTTCCTCTTTCTTTTTAATTTGCCAAATTTGTTTAGGTTCAAACATTTTGATTGAAAGAGTTAAATTTGGAAATAATTTTCTGTGTAAGTCCTGAGGAAAAAGTTTATGGTTTTGATGATGTTGTCATATTCATCATTGAATCATGTGAAAACGACTTCATTTGAGAAGGTAGAAATGGAATAATCGTCATCCGGCCATTCAAAAATGTATGATTTTTATCTTGAAATCCAGAAAAGCAAACTTGTTTGCCTTTACCATCTGGAATGTTCCTTAAATACTTTGATCTGGAGAAGCAATTTGTTTTGCCTTTACCCGTTCGAAGCATGTCCATTTGGGCATTTCTTAAGCACGGGATCACCCTTTTCACACTTGAAGCAATCCTTGAATGGATTTTGATGCTTGATTGGCCCATGTGGAGCAGCTAGGGGTGAAGCTTGCTTTGAGCTTGATGCAACTTGTTGAGAGACTTGTGGCTTCTTATGTTGGGCAGTGAAAGATGAACAGATTTGTGGCATCTTTTGTTTAGTTGTAGGAGGTTGCCTGATTTTTGTTTTGCTTTGATGAACGTAAGGTGAGGTCTGCACTTGATTGTTCTCAAGTCTTTTATAAACTTGAGATATGATGGATAGAGGTGAAGACTTCTTCTTTTGAGCTTTCGATGGATGAATGAGTTGTTTTGTAGCTGGTGAGATCCGGATTTGTCTTGGTTCGGGTTTTGAAAGCATTTCAGATTTGACAGTTGCAGATGACATCTTGATCTTTGATACTCCGACACTCTCCTATTTCTTTGATTCATCATATGAGTTTGTCCAGTCTTCAATAAGTACCTTTGCTTCCAGCGGATCTTGGTTGATGGGAATTGAGTGTGTTGATGTAGTTGCAGCTTAATGATTAAGTGATTCCTGAATTGTCTCTTCCTTCTCACTCCTGACAGGCTCAAACGTAGGAATTGCACCTACTTTAAACTTATCAAAGAAGTTAGAAGTAACAATCGTTACAGAAATTAGAAACAACAGGAACTAAGCAATCATTAGCTTGACTTTCAGTACCTGTTTTACTATATCGCATACCAGTCGAAGAATCATAATCATCTCGCACCTCCTTCAGATTTACTCCCTCTAAACATGCATGCAAACTATTAGATTCTTATTCAAAAAAAAATCATTTTTAGGATGTGGTTTAGGTGTTGGTGAATAGCACACAGTGAATGGAAGCGGAAAAACCGTCTGAACCTTTGTGTCATACCCAACCCCATCTATTACCCTAGCCCCCCTTTGTTTTGAAGCAAGCTCATTCATTTTCATACTAGCAATAGTCCATTTATCAAATTTTGTTTGAAGTTTAGTGGATTCAAATTGTGCTAATATGAGTCTTTCACTAAAAAGATTAATATCGACATTTCGTTCATAAAGATTTCTTTTCAAAAGATCAATTTCAGCCAAGGCTTCATTGAGTTTAACCGAATAAGAAACTTCATTTTTCTTAAGTTCAGTATTTATGGTGTTTAATTCAGCTTGATTTGTTAACAACAATTTATTAGCTTTATAGACAACAAAAAGACGGATTTTGCATGCTAATGAACACATGTCCTGAATTACATCATAAGGAAGTCCCATAATAACTTTTTCAACACCAAGGGCTTTGTCGCAGTTGCATACCCTTGTGTTTCTTTTGTGTTCCTTTACCTTCATCATCTCTTCACCCTCAACTTCCTTCTTTCCTTCATCACCTTTCAAACTTTCTTCGCATTCCGCTTCACATTTACTTTTCCCTTTTTGAACATCCACAATCTTTGTAGTTAAAGCATAGTTGATTTAACTCTGAACCTCTCTAATCTCAATCTTATCATCAGTACACACATTTCTCCCAGTCATCTCCATAAACCGACTGACTCTCAGAGTTAATGTTTTTATTTGCCATTTCAAATCGTCTTCGTCCATATCATCATCATAAATAACTTGCAACATATTTTCTTTCACAGTCTCCCCGATTTCAACAGGCGAATCGGAATTAGATGCCATTGACTTCAACCTTTTAATCAATTCCGTTTTTTGGTCAAGTATGCTTATCGCAGATGAAACAAGAACATGATTCGATGTGCTGGTTTGCGGTTGAGTCACTGCGTGATAAAACTCCTTTCTTTTGACATCTAACTCAAACGATTTCAGTTTGTCGATTACATCCAACAGCTTGTAATCTGAAAAGCTTCTCTCTTTCTTAAGCCTTTTAACCTGAAGACTCCATTCTGGTGGAAGAGAGTTAAGAAGCCTTTGAATTTGTTCAGGATTGGTGAGTTGTGGATCATGCTTCTTTAGATTTTTTGCAACAGATATAAATTGATCAATGAGATCCGACAATTTTTTTTTCTTCAAGGCATCAAATGAGTCAAACATACGCTGTGCAGACATAAATTCTTCAGACATAGGCATTTTGACCCTTGATCTTCAAAAAATACAAAAATTATTTTTCCCAAAATTTGTAGAATAATTCTCCCCTTAGAAAAATACTTTTACGTTTCACCATACTTGTCAAAACTCGGCTCAAAGAAAAATAACTTGCAACATATTTTCTTTCACAGTCTCCCCGATTTCAACAGGCGAATCGGAATTAGATGCCATTGACTTCAACCTTTTAATCAATTCAGTTTTTTGGTCAAGTATGCTTATTGCAGATGAAACAAGAACATGATTCGATGTGCTGGTTTGCGGTTGAGTCACTGCGTGATAAAACTCCTTTCTTTTGACATCTAACTCAAACGATTTCAGTTTGTCGATTACATCCAACAGCTTGTAATCTGAAAAGCTTCTTTCTTTCTTAAGCGTTTTAACCTGAAGACTCCATTCTGGTGGAAGAGAGTCAAGAAGCCTTTGAATTTGTTCAGGATTGGTGAGTTGTGGATCATGCTTCTTTAGATTATTTGCAACAGATATAAATTGATCAATGAGATCCGACAATTTTTTTTTCTTCAAGGCAGCAAATGAGTCAAACATACGCTGTGCAGACTTAAATTCTTCGGACATAGGCATTTTGACCCTTGATCTTCAAAAAATACAAAAAAAAAATTTCCCAAAATTTGTAGAATAATTCCCCCCTAGAAAAATACTTTTACGTTTCACCATACTTGTCAAAACTCGGCGCAAAGAAAAATTTGAAAATACCTGGCCACTAACAATTTACGTAGCTCAAAATTAGGCCCAAAAGATAACAACAATAAAAACACGGCCACTGACGTCTCCTTTCAAATTTTAATGACAACTTTAACGAAAACATCCATAAAATTATAAACTTAACACCCGGCGATCATAAAATGAACCGATCCAACACGGCCCAAAATTTAAAACACTAACTCCCGGCCTATTATGTAGTCCTTTTAACCAATATGACTGATCTAAATTCACAACCCAAAAACGCAGCCCACTAGACAAAGGCCCACCACTTTAACCTTAACCCTAACCCTAATCAACTTTTCTCTTCCCTTTTAAAAAACTAAAACCAACCGCTCAATTTTTAAACACACACAATGATACGATCCATGAACCGCAACCGGACCCGTTAACACAAGTTACCCACGTACTTCATTAGTGCATGCATTGTTTAGTTTGTTTAGTCCACTAACCCACTATGCATTTCCATTCCCACGTTTATGTTCATGTAGTTGTTAATGTCTATGTTTATTTTCAAGTTGTATTTAAGCATGCATATGGCTTTCATTTAAAGAATAGAAAAATTGAATTAAAAAGTTGTCTCTATTTCATCTTGTTTTCTTGGAGCCTAACCCACTCAACGGGTCTATCATTCGGGAGTTTGTAGGTTTTCTCCGTAAACCTATCACACAAACACAACAACATTGAGAAGTCATCTCTTTTTCTAGCTCCCGCTCTCTTCATCCTCTCAATCTCAAACGAACACACACACACAAGCACTCTAGCTTTCTCACTACCTCTCTCTCTCTCGTGTTGACCAAACACATCAACACTCAAACTGATTTCTTTCTAACTCTGTGTAGAAATCGCATACACAAATCTCTGCTGCTTCTTCTGTTCGATTTCAAGAACACAGCCACAACACCTCTCTTCAAACGTTGGAGCCGCTCAAATTAAAAAAAACACACGCACACAAAAAAATAATCAGCTTCTATTTTCTCTCGCTCCTTTGATCTCTAGACCTTTTCTCTTTTTAAAACAATGACAAGATCACATCTGCCTCTCTCTCTCTATCTCTTTCTTCTTCTTTGTTTTTGTTGAACAAACTCTAAAAAATCTTGTGTTTGTACGTTAAGATCTGTTGACCGAATATATTGAAAGAGTTGATCGATGTGTTATTTTGAATAAATCACTTATGGGGTTTGTTGGTTTTGTATGAAAAGTTGCTTGTTCTCAGATCTTGAAGTTAGATATGATGGATGTGAATATGAAATATGAGTATGGTTGGTGTTTAGATCTGATGCGTATGGATGAAGATTTGGACGTGATGAAATGAGTGGATGTGTTTTGTTATGGTTGGTAAGAAATGGTTTGGAAATGGTTTTATGGTTGTATATCCGATTGTTATTGTTCTCGTAATGGAGTAATGGTTGGGTTGTTTGTGGGTAGGATGTTTGGCTGAGAATGTGACTAATGTGTTTGTTTGGTTTTGATTGTTGGTGTAGGAAAAAAAAAAGTGAAGAAGTGGTAGGTTTCGCACAGATCTACGAAGTTACATTGTAGCCTTCGCAAGTTAGCTTCGCACAGATCAAAGATCTAGGTTCGCATTATTTTGGAAACAGTACTTTCACACTTAATTTTTTGAACTTTCGTGCAGATAATTTCGCAAGATGCAGACTTGAGGTTTGAAGAACACCAAGAACACACACAACTATGTGTGAGAGAAAATCTCAGATCTGAAGATTTTATGATTTTCGTGTGTAATTTCGGATGTAGAAGATGTTTTTGATAGTAACAAGAGTAGATCTACAACAAGTTGTTGTAGATCTGATAAATTTGTTGATGACTCAAAATTTCAGATTTAGTTTCTCTCACTACAAACCACCAGATCTATTTTCTCTCTCTAAATTTCTTCTCAATTCTTCAAAAGCAGTAACTAATCTTCAAACATGACTCAAATTAGATCTCTCTTAGGCTCTGATACCGTATTGTAGGTCTCAATTAGCCTTGAATCAGGGTTTTTGGTGAAGATTTAGATCAAATGGTAAAATATAATGAAAAAGATGAACTGTCACACCCTCAATTTTCCACAAACGGGGTATCCGTTAGGCGTGTGACAAGCCAGGATCTCAAGCCATTAATTATAGTTAACATTGACTCAACGTTTAACGAAAAGTTTAATATTGTAAATAAACAAAAATTCAGAGTTTAAATGTTAAAATCAACTTTTAGCGGAAACATAAATAAATCAGGTACACAAAATCCCGCACACAAAATAATAAACCAAATTAATTAAATAAAGGAAGTAAGAAAATAGTTTTTGAAACAGTCCAAAGGACGACCCAATGCATGCATGTCCTACTCGTGCTCGAGCTTCTTAATTACCGGAAAAAACATACTAAAACAGTCAACATGGTTGGTGAGTTCAATGAGATTTGCATATAAAAAAAAGGTACCGTTTATAACACAGATAAACCAAAAATTTATTTTATTAGGCGGTTTGCAAGAGCGAATGCTTATTGCTTCTCAACACGTCGAGATGAAAGCTAAACGTTACTTTTGCCTTGTCGCCATCTAACCAGGATGACCCATAACCTTTAAGGACAATTTGCACCACATGACGCCCAGTCAAGGGTGGGGTGCCGTCGCAACCCGGTAGTACTACTCAAATTTCCCCGCTATCATATATTAATCAACCTCGAACTTTTATAAGGACTTGAATGTGGTTCCAATACGTGTAAAGCACTATAAGCCCTAATAAAGTCCTGCCCGTAGGCATTTATATTTTTACCAAAACCTGCCAATAGGCATTTATACTTTTACTGAAACCTGCCCGTAGGCATTTATACTTTTACCGAAACCTGCCCGTAGGCATTTATACTTTTACCGAAACCTGCCCGTAGGCCCTACCCGAAGGTAAAAATGCAGCCTTAGTTGGCCCCGCCCGAAGGCACAAAGTTTTGCCCAAAGGCAAAAAAATGTAGTCCGCCCGAAGGCGCCGTAAAATAGTTGCCCGAAGGCGGTGTAAAAACATTTGTATGTTTTCTCCCCAAAAAGTATTTAAAAGCGGGCAATGAACTCACCTTTGAAGCGCATAGCAAGTTAAACCTCAAAAATGCAAACAAGAACCTAGATCGCTCTACAACTGCTTATCAATTGATAAAAAATATTATCTAAGTACTTGCGTAAATTAATATATATATATATATATATATATATATATATACACACACATATAGATACACGCATGCATTTATATACACAAGGTCATGCACATATTCACTAAATCCAACTTACACATACGTATATTTATTTTCATGCAAACACTTATACACATTGTAATTCTAGATCATTATTACATCAGTATAACCCATTGGTTAGACCCTAACATTCATGTTTCTTACTTATTACACCCAAATAACACGTCACACAATACATATACCCTATTTCACACTTTCAACCTCAAACACCTACCTTAAAATACATAATCATGCAACCACATTTACATATACTCCAATTTCGCATACCAATTCACGCATACATCTACAAGCTGATGTTCATGATACGCTTACAATAACAGTACGTATACTATGCATGATCATACTTATAGGCACACATACATAATGATATCATGGCAGCAACATATGAATATATATATATATATATATAGAGGAGAGTTATCCTACAAAGTGTTGGAAATCTAAGAAGGCTAAGAAGGATTTATGACCTTTAGATCTCTTTTTTAATGGTTGAGATCAATTTGTAGGAAAAGAAATTGGTGGAAGGGTACATTAGTCATACCCACTTTTGTTGACTTTCTCTCTCCACATGCAAGGCACATGCCAATTCCCCCACTTTTTTTAAAACTTTCATAACTTTTGGATACGATATAATTTTTTAAAAAAAATTACACCAAAAAAACAAGCGTTTTGTTATCTTTAAAACGCGTATAATATTGATATATAAAAAATAAAAATAAAAATTCGGCACTTGTCTAGTCCTTGTGTAATATCATGTGATTGTGTTTTAATATAACTAGTGAAATATCACTTTTATCGGTTCATTCTTAAGTCATTATATAATATCATCTTATTATAAATATTTGTTGTGTCATATTATGTGTTTAGAAATTATCACCGTGTCACAAATTGTTAATATGTGTTTGAGAAATGTTCAAAGACAACGTCATTTTTTGTTACAAATGTTGGTCCATAATGATCGTGATTTCAGTGCTATATTGACTTGTTTAACAACAAAATACCCAAGACTTGAACAACAAGGTGTATAATAACCAAACAAACCCAATAACAAGATTACAACACACAACCGAGGTATATAAGGTACAAAGATAAGTAGAATATGCTCCTAGCACCTCAGGTGAACAATTACACAACACAAACAGAAGATAAGAGTTTAGGTTAAAGATGTGCAAAAGTTGTATTCAAATGAGGATAAGGTTACAATATATATCAGTGTTAGGTTCGCTGATAGATTCGCTGTAGCGAATCTATCTAGCGAACCACACAGGTTCGCTGGGCACAATCAGGTTCGCCCAGTCGACACCTTCATAATCACTTAACAGTGCTACGGGCGAATCTATAGATTCGCCCGTAGTTTCGCTAGTACAAAAGCTTACAAAATTACATATAAAATACATACAAAAGTAACACCGACAAGCCGGTGAGTCCAACCTATACATGTGACTATCAATACTCCCCCTAGGTTGGACCTCACCTGGGGAAGTCTTCTGATTTAGCTCCGTCTTTATCTTGGCTTCAAAGATATTCAACGTACGCTCCTGCCCTGTCTTCAATTCCGGCCAAAGGATTTGTAACATCTTCTGATCCGGCCTCATCTTCACTCAAATTCAGCATCGACTCTACGAACTCAGCATCAGCGACATCAGTATCAGGCATTTGTTGAACAGTTGTTTCCGCCTGAATATCTACAGTTTGCTCCTCGCCAAAAACTTCCAGATTTACAACCTCCACTTGTTTCTCGAACCTTTTCTCAATCGATTGATCCAGCTGTCTAGATAGATCATCCATGTCCATACGCTGATCATCAGTTCTTCTTAGCCTTTCGTTCACACTTCTGAGTTCAGCACGAATCCCCCGGGCTTTGTTTGCGACCTTCACAAACAGGTTTGCTTCGATCTTCGTATCATCTCCAGCCCCGTGCTTTATCCGATTCTCACACAACACCCTCAGATCCTCGTCACAAAAGGAAAAGATCTCCATTGGGTCAAACAGTCTGATTTCTGGACGATCTTCCCCTTTTAATCTGATAACAGCTTCACCCGTGCTGTTATCGTAAAACCACTTAAGGAAATCCTGCAGTCTGGGTGGCTGAGTATCCGGAACCCTAACCCTGGTCATTACCTTCGGAGCTTCAATCTTCAACACTATCTTTCCCTTCCACGAGATCCAATGCCTATCTTTCTTCTGCCTCATCCTCCTAGGCTTTTGGTACCCAAAGTCAACAAAATTAGTCTTTGCAGCCTCCCTGATCGTCACTTCGAACGCACAAGCCCTTCCGCTATCTTCTTTACCCAATAATGGAAGATCAGCCAACCTCCGCAAATCCCACCGAGGCAGGGTGGCGAAGTGCTTCCTGTTCTTGATGTAATAAATATCACCGCCCTTCTTTTAACCATATAAGCATCTACCAAACTGTTGTACTTCCATGCTATGATTTGTCTGTCCATTTGTTTGGTGTTGGGTTCATCCAAGTGTTGAAATATTGGCACCTCAGGGACAACTTCTTCTTCTTTTCGGAACCATTCAGATTTGTCTAATTCAACGTGCTCAAATTGGTAACTCACCCCCTTTTCTTCCACCTTATACATTTCCGGCTCATCATCAAGATCCTCCTCACTATCTGCATCTATATCAACCTCCGGTTCATCTATCAAAGTGTAATCCATACCAGATCCTCCGACCACTTCTTCTCCTTCGAAAACATCCAAATCAATGCCCATTTCCTCATCAAACGTTTCCTCAACAGCTTTGCCCTTTCCTTTGTCTCCAAAAACAACATCCATTAACGGATACCTTGTAGCATCCGTTAAGGAGTTCAGTTCAGCTTCGGTCATAGCAGGCTCTGTCCCCTCCTTTTCTTTCAAACTGTTCAGTTCCTTGAAGATCCTGACCATTAAACACTGCTTATCCTTCATCATTCTACCCATTTCGTATATAACTGATGACTTCTCAGCATCCTGTGTCTCCAACTGTTCATATTTGCCCTTCAGTTCCACCAGTTCTGCCTTCAACCGTTCAACTTCACCTTTCAATTCATTCCCAGATTCGGCAGATGTACCCCCAGTATCGTGCTTCGCCTTCTTTGATGCTTCAGTCGATGCATCAGACTTCCTCTTCGTCCGCTGTTCCCTACCAGCATCAATTTCAGCCTGAATTTCATCAACCTCTCGATCGAATGAATAATCTTTTTCTTTGGCGTACGCTTTCCGTTTCTTCATCTTCTTCTCTACACCCCTTTTCCTTTCAGTCTCAATCAGCCTCTGAATTTGTACCCATCTTTCAGCCGGGTACATATTTTCCCATAAAAACGACATCCTACCGACACAATCTGATCTCACCGCCTTACAATCCTTGAAGATCCTCGAATGCATTTCCCATATCTTCAGTTCATTACCTACAACTGGCAGATTAGGCAACTTGTCATTCAGAATCATTTGGATGAACCTGGGATACATCAACCATTTAGCGGCTTTGGTAGCATGGATGTTCTCGAGAATGTAGTTGAAGATCAGCTTCGCAAGATTGGCTTTTTGTCCCTGACAAAACAGCACCATTGCCCGTGCCCAATCCAAATTCAGCCCGTCTGTACCCCCTTTCCTATGATCCAGGCACATAATAAATACGTGTGCAATGTACCTCCATTCCTGGATCAGATAGGACTTCACAAATTCCATCTTCTTCTCACCGGGCATCGGTCCCTCATACCCCGCTGTCCGGAATGCCCCATACACTTCTTCAGCCGTCATACTAACCTCTTCCCCGACATCCTCTTCTAGTCTCAGAATCCTGGCTAGATCAGCTTCAGTAAACTCCAAATCAAATCCACCTACTTTGGCACATATACGCGATGGCTGTACGGATACGTTCATCACTGCAGTTCCCAGAAATCCCGAACATGCAGCTCATATATAGTAGGTGAGTGAGAAATGGCATAATGTATGTGAGAGGACTTCAGCCATTTGATACAGTCTCTATATCCGCCGGCCTTTTCGAAATTCTCGTCAAGCAGAGCACACATGTTGTGCTTTCTTTCGAAGAATAATGTCGACATTTTGCCTGAAAAATAAACGAAGATTGATCAGAAACGAAGATTTGAAAAACAGTTAATAGGTTCGCTGGAATTTAGATTCGCTGATATAGCGAACCTGAGATTTTGGCACCAGAACCTATAGATTCGCTGACATGAAAAAATCAGTCATTTTGGTCGAGCGAATGTATAGGTTCGCTAGCAACAGTCGGGCGAATCTATGTTGTTGCGCGGGCAGCATAACGACATAGGTTCGCTCGAAGTTTTGAACTTTCGTTCAGATTCGCCAGACGAACACATAGGTTCGCTGGAAACCCTAGTTTTTGAAAAACGGCCAGAATCACAATCAATACACCATTATCAAGCATACAAAGCAACAAACAGGTAGTATAATCATCAAAGGGGACTATTATGAAGTAGAAGCCTAACTAAAACACACCAAAACAGTCATTGATTTACACACAATCACAGATCGACAGATTAAATAGGTTTAGAGTGCGATTAAGGGTTTAAACAGAGATTAAGATGAAGACGATCACATACCAGACAATATAGTGATGTTTAATGTGTGAAAAAGCCGGTTGAAAGTGAGAATCGAACGTTTGTGAGTGGGTTTTTGAAAAGCATGCTACAGTACAGATGACAACGAAAGTGTGAGATACTTCGCTGTCACTGTATATATATACAGGCACAGGTTCGCTGGCAGACAGACCAGCGAACTTTAGATTCGCCAGAAGACCAAAAGTCAAGTGAAACCACGGCAGCGAATCAAAGAGATTCCGGGCGAACTTGAGGTTCTGGCGAACCTGTAGATTCGCTTGTAGGTTCGCTAGCACACATACAAAAAATATTTTTGGATTTTCTCAATTTTTAAATTCTTTGAAACTCCATTAAACCGTCCCACAAATTCAACGCTCCAAAAATAAACATATACATATATAATCCTAAAAATACTAACATAACAAGATAGGAGTTAGAAAAATAAAATAAAATAAAATAAAATAAAATAACAGAAAGGAATTTTAAACGCTAATAAGGATATATATTTTTCATGATGTTTTGAGCAGAATCCGGAGAATCATCGATTGGCGGGATTGCAGATATGTTTGTCCATTTAAACCCATGCCTTAGTCCTTTCAACAAGAGATCAGCAGCTTCTTTTATCATGTTTACGGTTTGATTGAAGAAGCTCAGACAACTCGGTCCCCACAGATATCTAGGTAAAAAGAACAAGTTCTGTCATCAGGGTATATCTGAGCAATACGATTGACTTTGCTTGAATTTCAATGATCAACTTTTGAATGTTGATCGATGCATTTGCTTCTTTTGACACTTGTGCAATTTTTTGCATCTTTTCTTTGTGAGTGGAGCTTGTCAGCAATTGATTCTTTTGAACACAATGCGACTTATTATTTGGGAAACTCAAATAGTCTAGAGCTCCAGGTCTATACTGACGTATAACAGAGGAGATAAACATTTGAGCATGCTCGGTGAATCTTCAGGTCAATACTTCCGTATAGCAGAGAAGATCCACCAACTCCAGGTCAATACTTCCGTATAGCAGAGGAGTTAAGCACTTGACTCAATACGTTCTGAGGAGTTAACAAGTAACTCACTCAGAGGTTTTTCCGAAGAGCATCACTAGCAGCTTTTTATTTTTATTTGTTTTGCGTAATAGAAACTCGATTCGGGGATAGGGCGAAGGTGATTTGGGATGTTTAGGGAAATCAATGCAAAGATTTGACGCTCTCAACCCATTTTTGACAGAACCCTTATCTTTGTGCAATCCAATCATGTCAAGGAGATAATCCTTGTTGACGATATCTTGAACGTTATGTTTGGCTGCACAATCACTGCTTACATTGTTTTCGGGCTGAGCCTATCTGACATATCCCAAACGCAATGCTTCTGACCTCCTTCAACGTCTCTTCAACATCAATCAAAACGGAGATCCTGAAATAGCAAAATTTGAAAAACTATAAATAGTTAATCTTTTATATCTCCCCCAAAATTTCTATATTATAGCCGTCTAATAAAAAATTTTTGTTTTTCAGATTTTCTTAATATATATATATATAAAAAATAGAAAGAAATAAAAGAAAATAAAGATAAAATAAAGTAACGGAGCTATGAATCGAGTGACCCACGGAATTTTCAAAGAAGAAAATGAAAGAGTTATTTACATATTTACAAGCAGATTCTCACAGAAAAAGGTTTTCAAAAAGATATAAGTCCCAGCATGGAGATCAGTTCATAAAAACGTGGTTTGTCAAAAGTTTTTGTGAAAAGATCAGCTTTTTGCTTTCGAGTTTCAATAGGAATAATATCAATAAACCCCTTTTCATGTGCATCCCTGATTGCATGAATTCTTGTTTCAATGTGCTTGGTGCGAGTGTGATGAATAGGATTCTTGGCAATTCCAACAGCAGCTTCATTATCACAGAATAGTGGCGTATGAAGAAAGTTGATGCCATAATCCATCATCTGATGCTGAATCCATAGCACTTGGCAACAGCAACTTGACGCAGCTATGTATTCTGCTTCTCCTGTGGACAGAGAGACGGTTGTTTGCTTCTTGCTTTGCCATGAAACAAGACATTCTCCAAGGTATTGACATCCGCCAGTGACTGATTTTCTGTTAATCCTGCAACCAGCATGATCACTATCAGACAAAGCATGTAAATCAAAGTTCCCACTTGTTGGGTACCAAAGTCCCAAACGAGAGGAACCCTTAAGGTAGCGAAAAATGCGTTTGACAGCTTTCTCATGTGATTCTTTTGGGTTAGCTTGGAAACGAGCACAGTAACACACGGCAAATGTAATATCTGGTCGGCTTGCAGTCAGATACATGAGAGATCCGATCATCGAGCGGTACCGATGAGCATCCACAGGATTCCCATTATCATCGGAAGTAAGGCATGTTTGAGTTGTAAAAGGAATCAATTCAGGAGAAGAATCATCCATGCCAAACTTCGTGAGGATTTCTTTGATATATTTCTCTTGGTGGATAAGAATGCCATCAGGCTTTTGTTCCACTTGCAGCCCCAAGAAGAAACACATCTCCCCCATTATTGTCATCTCAAAGCGTTCCATCATCACCTTCTCAAATTCTCTACACAGCCCTTCATTAGTCGAACCAAAAATGATATCATCAACATACACTTGAACGATCAGCAGCTCGCCATTCACCTCCTTCTTGAACAATGTCATATCTATAGTCCCACGAGAGAAACCTTTGCTGAGAAGATACTGTGTCAGAGTTTCATACCAGATCCGTGGAGCTTGATGCAACCCATACAAGGATTTATCAAGCTTGTAAACCTTTGACGGGAAATCTGGATCCTCGAAACCCGGTGGTTGACATACGTAGATCTCCTCATCGATGTCTCCATATAGAAATGCACATTTCACATCCATCTGATAAACTTTAAAGTTTTTGTTCGCAGCATGAGCAAGAAAGATTCTGATGGCTTCCAGGCGAGCGACTGGAGCAAAAACTTCGGTGTAGTCAATCCCCTCCTCTTGAGCAAATCCTTGAACAACCAGTCTCGCCTTGTTTCTAATTACAACACCGCGATCATCTGGCTTGTTTCGGAAAACCCATTTAGTGCCGATTGGACACTTGTTAGGAGGAAGATCAACCAGTTCCCAAACTTTAAGCTTCCTGAATTGCTGCAGTTCCATTTGCATGGCATCCACCCAACTACGATCTTCAAGTGCTTGTTTATAATTCTTTGGAACAACTTGAGACAGAAAGGCAGCATAGAGACATTCATTAATCAAACCACTCTGACTCCTAGTTCGCACACCATCAGTAATAGATCCAATGATATAATCATGAGGATGGTTTTTCAAGGTTTTGAAGTCAGTGTTGAGGAGTAAAGGATTTGGTTCGGTTGAGGGTGTTTGATTAGATGGTTGTGAAGGTGTAGGTGATGTTGGAGGAATTGTATTAGTGGCAGATGATTGAATGGTAGTAGATGTGGATGGAATATCTGATGCAGTTTGAGGTGGTGGAGGTGATGGAATGTCAAATGAAGTGGGAGGTAGTTGTGTAGCTGATGTTGAAGGTTCTGGTTGTGATGGTGTAGGTGGATGATTGAAAATAGAAACTGATGTGTGTGGAATGATGTCGTCATCGTCAGAGTCAGGAAGATTAAATGATTTGAAAATAGTGGTGGAATCATAAAACCATGCCGGTTCACTGCCAATACTGGTGGTGTTTGACTCTTGCCAGTCAACATAGTAGGACTCTTGCACAATTCGCGTTCGCTTGTTGTAAACACGATACGCCTTTTGTGTGTTCGAGTATCCTACAAAGAAGCATTCATCAGAGACAGCACCAAACTTCGTCTTTTGATCTTGGGTATTCAAAAGAGTACAAGAACATCCAAAGGGGCGCAAAAAATCAATCAGCGGCTTAATCCCTCGAAACAGTTGGTATGAAGTCTTCATCTTTTCTTTGACGATCAGTACCCTGTTCAGAACATAAGCTGCACAATTAACTGCTTCAGCCCAGAAAATAATTGGAAGCTTTGACTCAATCAGCATAGTCCTAGCAGCCTCCACAAGAGTTCGATTTTTCCTTTCAGCAACACCATTTTGTTGTGGTGTTCGTGCGGCGCTAAACTGTCTGAGAATACCCTGTTGTTCACAGAAGGAGTTGAAGATATGGTTTCTGAATTCAGTTCCGTTATCGCTTCTGATGGCTTGAACCATTTTCTTTCCAAGAACCTCGATTAGAGGAATCAGTTTCATCAACTCTTCGGCAGTCTCACTCTTGTTTGCCATGAATCTCACCCAGGTGTACCTAGAGTAATCATCTGTGACAACCAAGCAATAAGACTTTTTAGCAATAGATTTGACACTTATTGGACCAAATAAATCAGTATGTAACAATTCGAGGGGTTCTGAGATGGTATTTGTAATTTTAAGTTTATGTGGCTTTTTGTGCTGTTTTCCTTTAGCACAAGCCATGCATTTCTCAACCACTGAAAAATCTTTGAGTGGTAAACCCCTAACCAAATTGTTCTTAACCAATTTATTCAGAATTTTAAAATTAATGTGCCCTAAACGTTTATGCCACAAAAACGATTCAAAAGATGAAGCTTTAGACAGGAGACATGTCACGGTGGAGTTTGATTCTTTTGATCCCATATATAGCATATAGGTATCATTTCGTCTCGGAGCTCGCATGATCACCATATCTTCAGGAATAGTAAACTCTGGCTTCAAGAATAAGCATTCATTTGGAAGAAACATCACTGGAATATTCTTATCACAGATTTGTGATACACTGAGAAGATTGAATGCCAGTTCAGGAACATAGTTGACGTCTTCCAAAGTAAGTGAGCCATTTGAGACTTCTCCTTGACCAATCATCTTGCCACCTTTCTTGTCTCCCGCAAAAGCAACATATACACCATTTATGATCCTATAGTTAGTCAGAAGGTCCTTCAACCCTGTCATATGTCTGGAACATCCGCTGTCAATATGCCAATGACTATTTACAACGGCATTAGAATGTTCCTGACATTTATTAAAAGAAATGAAAAGTTAGACCTTTGAAATTGGCACCCAAGCCTTTGTATACTTGGGTGGTGGAGCAGATGAAGAATTACAAAAGAAATTATTTACAAATGTGTTTAATCTTTTTCCGAAAGATTTTTGCTTTGAGCTGTTTTGGATTATTTTAGAGCATTGTTTAACAGTATGACCAGTATCCCCACATTTAAAGCAATGAGATTTCAAACCAGTTTTGGAAACTCTGTTGACAGGGATCTTATCCATCTCAATTTCCTCATCACATTCAGACAGTTGAGAGTTGCAGTCACTGTAAGAGTCATAATGTTCTTTTAACTTAACTGTTGTGACTTTTACTTTTTCAGATTCAGATTTAGGTTTAAGAATGTATGAAAAAGATGATTCCTTGTCTTTTGGTTTTGAAATTCTCACTGGTGTGAAGGATGGAATTTGATGAGTGAAGAACTTTTGAAAACAGTTTGTTTTGGTTTGACTTTCAGAGACATGACCTGAAAGTTTGTCTTTGCCATTCTCACACATATTTTCAAACAAAACATCATTCATCATATCAGAGTTTGAAGTAGAGCACCCTAAATTACTATTAAACATGGAATTGTCCGAATATGACACATTACTACAAACAGTATTAATTAAACTAATGTCTTCAAAAGACTTCTTGGAATCAGAACTACTGCAATCACTACTGCTAGAACAACCGAGCCCAACACTCCCACCATATGCGTAATCCTCTCTAACCTCCTTAAGATTTACTTCACTTAAACCTGCAATGGAACTGTCAGTATCATTCTGTATAATCTCTTGAATTAACTCATTTGAGGGATGAGGAATAGGTGTAGGAGAGTAGCAGAAAGTACTAGGTGGAGGATATGCATATGTTTCATTGTTACTAAGACCCAAACCTGTCTTAACTCTGGCCCCCCTTTGTTTCTTGCAGAGTTCCTCCCTTTTCATACCAGATATCGTCCACTGCTGCAATTTGTTTTTAAGTTTTCTTGCTTCAAATTCAGCAAGTGTAACTTGCTCAGTCAAGTAGTTTATTTCACAGTTCTTTTCCAAAAGAGTTCTTTTTAAGTGTTCATTTTCTTTTAAAGCTTCTCTTAATTTGACAAAATATTTTGATTCACTTAATTTAAGCTCTTTGATGGTTCTTTTTAATTCGTTTTCGTTTGACATTAACAATTTATTAGCTTTGTATATGCCAATTAAACGAATTTTGCAAGCAGATGAACACATATCTTCAATAACATCGTAAGGAAGACCAATTACCAGTTTTTCGGCAGCAAGAGCACGATCACACTGGCAGTAGGGAGTGCATCTTTTGAATTCATCAACTGCATCTAGCCTCGCTTTCTCAATCATTTCTTCCAAGCTAAGCTTTGACTCCTCCTCATGCTTCACTTCATTAACAGCAGCTTCACAAACCAACCCTGAATGATTCAGATGCCCTTGAACAATAACATCTGATTGATCTTTATCAACATTCTCCACTTTCTCTTCCTCATCTTTTCCATAAAATTCTTTGAACGGATCAAAGCGATTTATATCGTTGTCATCAATCTCAGCAATCTCAGCAACAAGGGCATGATTAATCTCCTCCTTGGTTTCTTCAATTTCTGCACTCCAATCAAAGTTGGTGAGCAGTGCAGTTTCATTCTTTGACTTTGCTTCCTCAACCCTTTCTTGATTTGGAGCAGATCTTGGATTTGCAGAGTTTACTGGCTCAGTAACAATTGGTAAAGGGCATTCCCTTTTGAAGTGGCCCAATTGTTTGCAGTTATAGCATCTCAACTTTCCCTTGTCATACCCCAGCTTGCTATTCTGTCCCTGATTTCCAAAGTTTCTTCTACCGGTTCTTTCCATGAATCGTCTGGCACGAAGAGTAAGCATAGCCATCTGCCATTGGATGTCTGTTTCCTCCAGATCATCAGGATCCACCTGATACATATCTTCTACAGTCATACCCTTCCCTTTCAACTCACCTGCAACAAGAGCTTCATAACTGTGAACAAACATTCCAAATAAAGCCATAGTGTCAGATGGAATCTGAGTGGTGACAGATGCATTTGAGCTTGAACCAACATTTGAAGATGCACCAGCAGATTTAGTAGACACATGACTTGATGATCCTCTAGATGCAGCACTGTAGATATATGAGTTTGCAGCGGATGAAATAAGTGCAGCATTTTGAGAAGGAATGTTTGGAACCATCATTGACTGATTATATTCTCTTCTCTTCACATCAAGGTCGAAAGACTTCAGCTTGTTTATAACGTCCATCAGTTTGTAGTCAGGAAAGTTTCTTTCTTGTTTCAACAGCTTGATTTGAAGACTCCACTGAGGAGGAAGAGAATCTAACAGTTTTGCGACTTGTTCATGATTGCCCAGCTTATCATCATACTTCTTCAGATTACTTGACACAGATAGGAATCGATTTGTAATATCAGTCAAGTTCTCTTGTGAATACCCCACGAAGGAGTTGAATTCCTTTTCAGCTTGAGCTTTTCTATCCAGTTTCAGATCCTCATTGCCATCATAAAACTCACACAATGCATCATACAAGCTTTTTGCAGTTGTGTGTTCAGCAAACCTGTTGAAGATATCCTGATGCAAGCAAAGTATCAATGCCCCGAGTGCCTTTTTGTCACGATCAAGTAACTTGGTATCTGCTTCGGTAAATGTACTTGGATCTGTGTTTATTGAAGTGACAGTTCCTTCCACTGTCGTTGGCACGTGCGGACCGTTTACAATAGATTCCCATTGGTTGTAGTCTGTGTAGTAGAAAAAGGCTTTCAAACAACTTTTCCAGTCTTCAAAGTTTTCACCACTAACAAGCCTCGGTGGCCTGTTAGGTTGAACGCTATCCAGATCATTCATATTCAGTGTTGATGAAGTCATAACTTTGAACAGATTATAGATTCGCTGAAGACAAACAGATTCGCTGGCTAGATTCGCTCAAAGAACACAGCAGATTAGCTGGTAAATTCGCTGATGACAGATTCGCTAGACAAACAAAACAGATTCGCTGACAAGCAAGCACAGTTTCGCTCGCCTGATTTTGGCAGCAGTTTCGCTTGCACACTCAGCCAAACAGGTGAACTTTCGTTCAATGAGATGTCAGATTCGCTGGCCACAACACAAACCAACAGAGCAAAAATTTGAATTAGGTTCGCTGGATGAACAGCTAGATTCGCTGGAAGAACAGATAGTTTCGCTGGGTTACGAACAAACCAGTAACAGTACGAAAACAACCCGAACAGCTTCAAAACTTGACCGTTTGTAGACACGTTTGTTTTAAAAGCTTCCTATGACAAAATGTGACAATACTTGAGCAAAATACAACTCCAAAACATCAAAACAAGTCCAGAACAGAATCAAATAGTGTTTTGACCCAAAAACTCCAAAATCAACACAAAAATCACTTGAATCAAACAATCAAGAGCACTAATGCTCTGATACCATATTGTTGGTCCATAATGATCGTGATTTCAGTGCTATATTGACTTGTTTAACAACAAAATACCCAAGACTTGAACAACAAGGTGTATAATAACCAAACAAACCCAATAACAAGATTACAACACACAACCGAGGTATATAAGCTACAAAGATAAGTAGAATATGCTCCTAGCACCTCAGGTGAACAATTACACAACACAAACAGAAGATAAGAGTTTAGGTTAAAGATGTGCAAAAGTTGTATTCAAATGAGGATAAGGTTACAATATATATCAGTGTTAGGTTCGCTGATAGATTCGCTGTAGCGAATCTATCTAGCGAACCACACAGGTTCGCTGGGCACAATCAGGTTCGCCCAGTCGACACCTTCATAATCACTTAACAGTGCTACGGGCGAATCTATAGATTCGCCCGTAGTTTCGCTAGTACAAAAGCTTACAAAATTACATATAAAATACATACAAAAGTAACACCGACAAGCCGGTGAGTCCAACCTATACATGTGACTATCAACAAAGTGTGAGAATAACACAATGGTAAACAAAGACACAATGACACTTTTAAAAAAATTATAACTCACAATATAAATCAAATTTGAAAAAAGTGGTTCGGAGACCTTGTTCCCCATGTATTCCTCTTTCAGAAAATAAATAAACGAAAAATTAAAAAAAATTAAAAAAATTACCGTTTTTTTTTTATTTTTTAAATTAGACACAATGAAAAAAGACACAATGAGAAAATAGTAGTTTTTTTAAGTTTTGTTTATTTATTTTTTAAGGATGATGATGTGAGAGCAAGATCTTTGACATACTTTTTGTGTTATTGTGTAATTATTATTAGATCATTGTGTAATACTTGTCAAATAAGATTACACAATGACCCGATGAATGACACAACAACCTTACGGATGACACAATCACACAATGACCTGATGAAAGACACAATGACCTGACGGAAGACACAATGACCTGACGTTAGACACAATGAGCTGAAAAATTGTGAAAAAAAAGTTCGTTTTTTATATATCAATATTATACGCGTTTTAAAGAGAAAAAAATTCTCGTTTATATGGTGTAATTTGTTTAAAAAAATAATGTCGTATGTAAAAGTTATAAACGTTTTAAAAAAGTGGGGGAATTGACATGTGACTTGCATGTGGAGAGAGAATATTTAAAAAAGTGGGCATGACTAAAATACCCCCTCTCCTAATTTTCCTAGATGCCACATGTCAATCTCTTATTGCTTCTTAGCCTTCTTAGATTTATAACACTATGTAGGTGAACCTCACTATATATATATATACTAGCAGAGTACCCGCGCGATGCGGCGGCGACAATATGACATCGGCAACAAATAACATGACACTCATTTCTGTTAGTTAAAATTCGTATATCGTCATATTCTATCTATGTTATGAGCCTCATATTTCAATTAATAAGATAATATCAGTCATTAACATAGTACTTTAAAATAAATCTCTAGACACATAAAAAAATTGTTGTTCATATGAACAAATAACTTTACAATGATTAAAACAAATTCCTAGCAAAAGAAAAATCAAGCAATAAAATGAAGCATCAAGCACATGTTATTTCAAATCACACCTGCAAATAAATAATGCAAGCACAAATCACTCAACTAAAGAAAAAAGGTCCAAGTGAATGACATATAAGGCCATGTAGACGCAACATTGAAGCTAAATTATCATCATTACATATAGATGGAAAGTTAAGTTGCTTTGAAACTAAACAATTACATTGTGCCTTTGTTAGTGAGAAAGGAAATGATGCCCTAGTGAAGAAACCAAAATCTATACCTTCCGTCAAACAAAGCTTTCCAATTTGTTAACATGGTTTCAATCATTTGCCTCCATCCTATATTCCCAAATCATATCATTAAACAATATTCAATAAAATCAGATATAAACAAATTTAGTCCATCACTAAAATGAAAATGTCAGATCTAGCCGTTAACCGTTGCGTACCACACAAGTGAAACAATAGTCAGGGTAGCTTGGGATGTATTTAGTGTATTTAGTCTTGTAAAAAAATAAACTAAAAAGGTGAAACTTATCTAAAGGAGAAGAATTATTAATGGGTCATATGAATCAAAATACCAACAAACATTCATTAAGACTGATAACATTAAATTAACAGCTAATGGGTCAACCTAGTTAATAGAAGGTGATGTACAGCAGCAGGTTAAACACCCCCCACCCCCACACGCTACATTCTGATTAAAATCAATTCAAAATTAACATACTTGAAAACCTAGTTACCTGTGTAAGATTTGAGAAATATGTTATTTTGCCACATGGAGCTTGTGCCATCTGCAGCCGGATTGTAGTAAAAACGCAGCCAAATTGACAACATACTTAAGGATGATTAATAAAGTCAAAGCTGTTGCAAAAAATAATCTAAATACAACCATTATGCACTAAAAAACCAGGTTTTTACAACCAAAATGCAGTCAAACTGCAGCCAAAGTGTAGAAAAACAAAGCCAAATTGTATTGAGAAGTCAAAATCACAATAAATATGCAGTCAAAACTGCTGCAAAAATTAGTCAAAATGCAGCTACATTGCACTAAAGAAAACTGGTTTTTGCAACCAAATTGAAGCCAAAATGCAGCCAACTGCAGCTGATTGAAGCAGCCAAAGACATAATGAGGATGTATTTGTAGGATCAAAGACATAATGAGCAAAAAAAGGTTGAACAATAAAAACCTGAATGTATAGCCGTTGTCATGGGGCTGACAAGGTGTGACAACATATCCATAAGGCTTCGTGCGTAACCCAACAAGCCCTATGTGTCCCATAACTGCTATGACAACAATAGACAAGTTAAAGGCACTTTTAATAACTAACATTGAGGTTATTTCATCAATTGAAACTAAAAATAGTACAAATATATAGAAGCAATATGGCACAAAACAGCCACTAAAGCTTCCGTCGTGAGGCTGTTTACAGCCCCAATTTATAGGTAATTAATATAAGTAGCAACAATCTAACATCGTGTAAGATTAGAAGCAATAGTTAACTTCAAAATGAACCAATTTGCAGTCCCAACAACTCAAAAACAGCAGGTAGTCAAAACAGATCAGTTCAGCCCTTTTCTACAGCTTAAAATTGGATTGACCAAACAGCACTGGAAAAACGCTACAAATTTAAGCAAAAAAAAAACTGCAAAATACACTTTTTGACAGCAATAAACTACACTACTGATAGCATTAGAATGCATAAAACTGGACTATTTTGATAGCATTAAGACGCTTAAAACAGTGCTATTTTGATAGCATATAATGCAAAAGGCTGACTCTTTTGAAAACCATCAAAGGGCAAAAAGTTGCTTCTTTATCACGACCGGTAAATCCGTAATAATCAAAACCAAACACGAACCTTGCTTAACATCCTCAACACAAACATTACATGCATTTGATGTTTTTCCAATGGGTTAAACATTGATCTGCAAGTTTCCAACCAGTATTAAAAAAGACCCATTTTGAGTCATTGCTAAACCCTTACACCTAAAAGAAAACGCTAAATAACTAAATAAGATATCACCTAGATTTGAAATTTGCAACATATGCTTGAAACTTGCCTTTGATTAACCATCTTCGTTAGCATTTTAGGACCAAAACCAACCAAATACAGACCTTTAATAATCTTGAATTAACATACATTAAACCAAAATCAATCATTTGTACGAAAATCAATTTAAAACCACATAACATTGATCATGCATCACGACGGGTAACCTATATATGTAAAAAAAACTGAATTTATGCACACATGTATTATCTGTTGCGTCAACTAATAAGAACCTTAATCAACACTAAAAAAAACTCTTGAGTGATAGAAGCCCAATAATACTACATAGCTGTTCCGTACAGCCGAATTAATCATTCAGCATTATACAATGTATAATAGCCATATATACAACAATGTTTTGTTGTACTTTTATAGCCTTATAGACAACATAACAACACCGATTTATAGCCCCGTTCAACTGTATTTTACAGTATTATACATCCCTATACAACTGATGATGCTAGTTAACCATTTAAAGGCTACAACAGCAAAACTAATCCACAAACATCACAACTCTGATTAACTTTAAAAAAATGGTTTGAAAACTTTTACTTGATAATTGTGAAAAATGAACCATGAAACATGAAAACTAAGATAAAGCATACAACTGTTGAAGCTTACCACTATTGTAGCAGACTCCAGACCTCTTCCTCTTTTCAGATGCTGCTTGGGACTGCAACATACAAAAATAGATTCATCAAATTAGTTTTTCGATTCACTCTCATGGTTACCGTGTAAAACATAATTGTTTGGAATTAGCAGATGAATTATAAAGCTGTAAACATTACATAACCAATAATCATCTAAAACATTGTTATCTATTGCTATCCCAGACCTATTGAGCAAAACATTTGACACCCATTAGCAAAACATACTCATTTTCACTGAATCTTACCTTCGATGTCAAAGCAATAATGTTCGGTCTCCTGATAAGGTTCAAGAACAGGAAGAGCTTCCAATTCATCATTCCCAAAGCCAAGACCAATCTTTATAAAGTGAGCAATAATGCATGGCCTGCTAATATGGTTGATGAAACTTGATATTTTAATATTGCATTGTGACCAATTCCTGCAACAACAGAAAAAGAAGAAACAATTACAAATCACAAATAAGATATGAGAAAAACAGATGATCTATATACATACTATTAAGTAATTATTAGTTTATGTAAGAAATCTTAAATAACATCATAAACATGTGTAGGTTCAAACCTGAATGATAGAACCAATGATTTTTCAACCAATAAGATAATCTCAAATAGCATCATAAATAGTGTAGGTCCTTCAAAGTTTGTTGACTCCCAAAATATTTTAGGGAAGAAGGAAATAATGGAGAAAGCATAATATATTCTAATGGAGCTTGAAGTATGAAACTTATTGTTATTATTATCATTGTTAGACTCATTAAGACATAGGATGCATTCTGCCGACTCAAAAGACCATAAAAAAAGTTCAAGAAATAGGTATGTTTTTCAAGCATCAAAGAGAACAACCATAATGGTGCTTATTCTGTGATGTCAATAAAGATCACAGAAATAAGAAGATTGAAAACTCACTAAAACACAACAACAATTTCATCTTATTAAACACTCAAAGGTAACTAAAAACATACCTTAAAAACATGCAATTGGAACACATAATGCAGCAACAATTATAGTTAAATAAAACCTCAAATGTAATCACAATCAGCATATAAACATGCATTTTAGACCACAAAACACATCAGCAAATTCAACATATTAAAAACTCAAACGTAAGTAATCCATCCAAAACTCATAGCTATAAAAACATGTCAACTCTATTAGAGTTCATAAAGTTTCTTCATATTACAAACTGCATAAGCATATGGTTTCTAGATAAAAAGTTAACAGTACAAAGTTCATGGCCTTTATGGGCAAGATAGAACACACCTTAAGAGGTTGAATGAAAAGCATCCACGTAGGAGTTGCTTCTTAACAGATAAAACGAAAGGCGTCAATTTCAACCCTGTATTGAATAGAAGATTGAAAACATTAAGAGCCTATAGTGCAAGTTAAGCTGATGAGAAAAAGTAAGCAAACAACAGTACAAAACTGCAACAGTAGAAAGCTGTTAAGCCTAAAGTGCAATTTCTTTAGTCAATTTTACCAGTGATTGCATTGGGTAAAACAATAATACAAAGCTGCAACGTACCTCAACTGTTCTTCGCAAACAAGATGTTAGAGACGTAAGCAAACTTGCAACAGAAAACCCGGATCAATAGATAAAACAAGAAAATTGAAGAGCAAGGTCTAAGAATAACCATTCTTTGTAGAATCAATTATACGTAATTCAGAAAAACAAATAAAAAAATTCCAAGCATTAATCTCAATTCAAACAACCTAAAAAAATATTCCAAGCAGGATATTGGAGGTTTTCAATATGCAAAATATGTTTCTGAAATCAGAAAAATTCAACACATCGTGCTTAACGTTTTAACCCATACTCAAATAAGAAAATACAGCACACAAAGACGAAAAAATCGACAACCCTAGTGACTTTCTGGCAATCTCAATTGCAAGAAAAAAAATGAAGGCAACCATGGCCATGAAAATCATAAATTAACATACCTCTGCCATCCTTGGCCGGCGCATACCACATCAAAGGACTTTCAATTGATATTCTTGACGTATGGCCCTGATTTGAGAGCCATCTTTGTCACCATTTGAGAGTAGCCAACTGAAATATCAAAACCCTCGCGAAATCCGGCCTTTCTGTGTTAAATCCAGTCTGGCAAGTGAAGAATATGGAGAGGGGCGCTCGACAGTGAAGAAACGATGATGGATTTGAGGCGGATTGTTTGAACCCTAGATGGAAGCTCTCAAACCCTAGATATACATCTGTTGCGTATGCGTATGTTGGGGTGTTGAAAATTTTAAGGATTTTGTTAAAAGACTATTCTACCCATCTAATCTGCATATTAAGATAGTATAGATATATATATATATATATATATATATATATATAGGAGAAGGTTCATTTGAGAAGACTCATATATTGCAAGAAGAAAAAGAAGAAACCTAAATCACTAAAAAAGCTTAACAATAGTTTATTTTTTTAAATAAATTCACTTCCTACATACAAATGTGTAACGTATAAACTAAAAAAAATCATTAAAATATTTTTTACGTATGTATTTTTAGCGTTTTAAGTTTACCTACACATGTGTAAGTAACCTAACTTACACATGACTTCTACATGTGTAGGTTTAACAAATAAACGAAATTCATTCAATTTTATTTTTTGTTTGTCAAAGTTAATGAATAAATATTGTATTTCTATCATTTTTTTGTATGTTAAAAACGTTTTTTGTTGAAAAAAATGAAGAAATTAGTTATTTCTTTCACTTCTCGCAATATTTGCTCTTCTCAAATGAACCCTCCCCTATATATATATATATATATATATATATATATATATATATATATATATATATATATATATATATATATATATATTATATCCGTTCAGATCATACCTTATACAACTAATACCCATTCCTGATCGCACGCACTGCTATTTAATCATATATATATATATATATTTATATTTATATATATATATATATATATATATACACACACTAATGACCACTGTTGTGTCGTTGTTCCTACATACGCATACGCATACCATTATACATACATATCTACTGTTTTCATGCAATTTATTATACACATCCTATACACAAATATCGGTTTCTTCATATACATGCGCATGCCATACTTTTGTCCATATAAAACATACCTATAGTACAAGTGATTGAACTTTTTGCACTATGTCAATAAAACACAAACATGTCTACATACATACATACATACATACATACATACATACATACATACATACATACATACATACATACATACATACATACATACATACATACATACATACATACATACATACATACATACATACATACATACATACATACATACATACATACATACATACATACATACATACATACATACATACATACATACATACATACATACATACATGCATGCATGCATGCATGCATGCATGCATGCATGCATGCATGCATGCATGCATGCATGCATGCATGCATGCATGCATGCATGCATGCATGCATGCATGCATGCATGCATGCATGCATACATACATACATACATACATACATACATACATACATACATACATACATACATACATACATACATACATACATACATACATACATACATACATACATACATACATACATACATACATACATACATACATACATACATACATACATACATACATACATACATACATACATACATACATACATACATACATACATACATACATACATACATACATACATACATACATACATACATACATACATACATACATACATACATACATACATACATACATACATACATACATACATACATACATACATACATACATACATACATACATACATACATACATACATACATACATACATACATACATACATACATACATACATACATACATACATACATACATACATACATACATACATACATACATACATACATACATACATACATACATACATACATACATACATACATACATACATACATACATACATACATACATACATACATACATACATACATACATACATACATACATACATACATACATACATACATACATACATACATACATACATACATACATACATACATACATACATACATACATACATACATACATACATACATACATACATACATACATACATACATACATACATACATACATACATACATACATACATACATACATACATACATACATACATACATACATACATACATACATACATACATACATACATACATACATACATACATACATACATACATACATACATACATACATACATACATACATACATACATACATACATACATACATACATACATACATACATACATACATACATACATACATACATACATACATACATACATACATACATACATACATACATACATACATACATACATACATACATACATACATACATACATACATACATACATACATACATACATACATACATACATACATACATACATACATACATACATACATACATACATACATACATTGAAAACTGCTACAATAATAAACAAAATGCAGCCATTATGCAGTAAAAAACCTGGTTTTTGCAGCCAAAATGCAGTCAAAACTATAGCCAAAATAAAGCAACAAATAATCAAAATACAGCAAAAAAATCAAAAAAATAAAAAATTGCAACAAAAAAAAAGGTCAAATCTACTGCAGCAAGAAAATATTTAAATTACACCCAAATAATAGTCAACCAGCAGCTAAATTACATTCAACCAAATTCAGCTTTTTAAACCCTCAAATGTATTTACAAATAAGCCTCAAATGCACCATATATGGGTTAATACGACCTGAAGCCACTTTATATGATCGTAATTAAGCTTTAACCTAACATATAAACTAAATCGTTCACAGTGATGAGACCAACCTTGAATAGCATCTTGACCTACAACCTAACCTCTTAACAATAAAGAGGTCAAAATATATTGATTAAAATTGAAGTGGGTCAAAATATAGTGAGTAAGTAATAAACAACTATAGTGATTTAAAATGAAATATGTCAAACAGGTCACAATATAATAATAGGGTAGCTCATTCAGTGATTGTACAAGTATCAAACAGCAGGTATTTAAAATGAAATATGTCAAACGGGTCACAATTTTCAGTTTTTTGAACCATTTTCCGGTTTTCATCAACTGTTTACATGTGCAGCTGCTGCTGTTGTTAATCATAAACAACATAAACAGCAAAAACAGCACAAACACACAACACAGCAGCAGCAGCAGCAACAACATACACATTCACACATTCATTTTTTAAAAACAGCAACAGCATACACATTCACACATTCACATATTCATACACATATTCATACACAAACAACACATTCATTCACACGCAAAGTTTATGCAGTAGCAGCAGCTTTTTTTGGTGTTTTTTGGAAGTCATTATCACACACGTACATTAAGACACAACTCAGCTCAACACAACACAACATAGCACATTCAACACACATTCATACAAACACACATGTGCTGCTGTTAATTACTCTTGATGTGCAGCAGCAGCTTTTTAAACATCAAAACACACAAAGTTTATGCTGTTTATGTGTTGCAGCTGTTTAAAAACTCAAAGTTTTATAAGAAAAAATGGCCTAAGAATTCATACATACAAAGTCATACAATAAACACCATAACACATTCATTTTTTTTTAAAACACCAAACATAACACATTCATTTTTTTCCAAAACAGCAACAACACACACTTTCAGATTCATGCTAACATACAACATTCAGACAAGTGTTTAACCCCCCCCCCCCCTTTCCCCCCAACACACACACTTTTAGATTCACAAAATTCGGTACACAGTTTTCAGTTTTTTGAACCATTTTTCGGTTTTCATCAACTGTTTTCGTGTGGAGCAGCTGCTGCTGTTGTTAGTCATAAACAACATAAACAGCAAAAACATCACAAACACACAACACAGCTTCACATTCACACATTCATACACATATTCATACACAAACAACACATTCATTCACACGCAAAGTTTATGCAGTAGCAGCAGCTTTTTTTGGTGTTTTTTGAAAGTCATTATCACATTCACATTTAAGACACAACACAGCTCAACACAACACAACACAGCACATTCAACACACATTCATACAAACACACATGTGCTGTTGTTAATAACTCTTGATGTGCAGCAGCAGCAGTAGCAGCTTTTTAAACATCAAAACACACAAAGTTTACGCTGTTTGTGTGTTACAGCTGTTTAAAAAACTCAAAGTTTTATAAGCAAAAATGGCCCAAGAATTCATACATACAAAGTCATACAATAAACACCATAACACATTCATTTTTTTTAAAAACGCCAAACATAACATATTAATTTTTTTCCAAAACAGCAACAACACAATCACAACATGCAGCCTAAAAACACACATACAACATGCAGCCTAAACACCAAAGATAATATTACATATTGAACTTAATAAAACACTAAAACCTGACCAAAAACCGACCAAAATGCAGCCTAAAAACCGCCCAAAATGCAGCCATAAACCTGCTCTAAAACTTGACCAAAACAGCCTAAAATTGAGCCACGAAGCTGCTGAAAAAACTATTAAAAAACTTGAACAAAAGATCTGCCTTCCGTGCTTCAAATACTTCAAAAACTTGACCAAAACAACACCAACAAAACAGCGACATATGCATAACCACAACAGAAGCTAAAAAAGAGATGCAAAATAACAACAATAAGCAACAATGAAACAATAGTTACTAACCTTCAACGTACTACGAATAGCACCAAATGCATATGGACAATTGAAAACCTAAAAACATTCCACTGCAATCAAAGCAGACCACATACAAAAACATTCAATTGTCAGCCATTCAAATCACCATTACATTATTTTAAACTAAAGTATCATTCTATAAGTACTAATAGAAACCCTAAAATACAAAATAAACACATATGTTTAAGCCTTGTAATTCTTGGTTATGATTTATTGACATAAAATATAAAAAATACTTTCAGATATTTAAACTAAATCATTTTTCTATTTAAATTGTAGAAGTTGAAAATGATAAGGGATATTGAAATGACAAATGAAGTGAGTTTGGTTTGTTTTAAATATTAAATAGATTTAATTGGTGTAAAGTGTTGTAAATGGGTCAAATTAATTGCTCAATGAACATACGTGATTTTTAGCAGAGATACAATCACCAACAGCTGCAAAATCAAGTATATAGATGGCGTTAGATTATGAACAAGATACAACAAAGGAAACAAATGGTTTTAACACAAAACATGTCGGGTTGAAGAAAACAGATCATTATGTTACAGGTTTTTCAAACGAAGACATCTATAATATAGCAGCTGTTCTGATTAATACACATATATACATACATTCATACATGTGTGTTGCTGCTATTATTTATAACCAAGTGATGCTGCTGTCATATTCATACAAACTGATGGTTCAATCTGGTTAACAGCATGAAACAAACCAAAACATCTACAATATAGCTAATGGGTCAACATGGTTAACCGAACACACAACCATGACCCATTTGCATCAGATTTCACCCCTCCCCCCTTGACACAAGAGACACATTTACACAACACACATTCAGGTATGGTTAGAATACAAATAGCAGCAACACTGAATCAAAGAGAGAAGGCAGATTTCAGTATGTAGATATGCATTGAACAAAACCATAATGCACTTAAAAACACACTATTGCACTTAAACAACTGCTAATGCTGCTGATAATCCAGGTATATTTAGAACACACATATTAAAAAAAAATACTTGAGGCACTTAAACAACAACTCCTGTTGTTTGTTTCCACCTTAAGTCAAACAAACTTACACAATTAAACCCAAACATAAGTCAGTGAATTAAATGATCAAACTTTTACCATCTGTCTCCTGTAAACACAAAACAAAGCAACAATGTTTCTTTTTTTATAATGTCAATTCTGGTAATTGTTAATGCAAAGTTTTGTTAAAGGATCACCAACATTGTTCATACCGCTTTTGAACCTGAAATTAAGTAGGTACCGAACAACAGTTCGACCAAAAAACACATGATACAAATAAAACATAATTCTAAAACATAAACAAAGCAATAAATTCCCCGAAACTATATAACATGGTTAACAGCATGCAAGAAGCCTAAACATCTACATTATAGCTAATGGGTCAACCTGGTTAGCAGCAGGTTAACCACCCCCACCCCCAGACGCTACATTCAGGACAATTTGTTGATGGGTCAACCTGGTTAATGTTTATTTTTTCAATTTTTTAAGTCTTTTATCATTCACAACACACACAAATATTCAGGAGACACAACACACATATTTCATAAAACACACACGTGTTGTTGGTTTTTTATTTATAGCAATTGGATGTTAATTATGAATATGTGTGCTGCACAATTATCAGCATAATTAGCATATAAATGGTCATCCTATGAACCATTACCTCATGATCCAATAGGTAACAACTTGAAACATCTAAACCAAAATATTAGGTTAAAAAAATTAGAACGACGTGTCATGTACATACTTGTCAATGTGACCTGATTAGCTCATGTTAATTGGTTTACATGTGACCCGATTAGCTCCAATCCATTTCAATCATCCAACCCATTCAGTTTTTTATAAGAAGCCACATGCACCAGAATTTAAGGCTAAAATAATGTAAGACAACATATTCACACAACACACAACAGCTGGTTAACACCCCCCCCCTTACTCCACATTCAGGACAATTTTTGATGGGTCAACCTGGTTAACAACAGGTGATGTGTGGCAGCAGCTTTTTTTTCAAACAAATTTATGACACACATACACATTCAATGATGGTTGATTAATACATGATGTGCATTCTGTTTTAAACAAATTTATACAAAAGTGGAGTAACATAACACACAACCATAACCCATTTGCATCAGATTTCACCCCTCCCCCCTCGACACAAAAAACAATCATTTACACAACACACATTCAGGTATAGTTAGAATACAAACAGCTGCACTTAAACAAAATCTGCTAATGCTACTGGTAATCCACGTATATTTAGAACACACACATATTAAAAAAACAGGTGATGCACTTAAACAACAACTGTTGCTGTTTGTTTAAGTTTATGGTTGATTTAAGTTTAAAAAACAGTTATAACTTGTAAGTCATACTTATAGAGTGTTTCTAAGAAAAAGGAAACTACTTTTTGACCAAAGTAAAAAACAAATGCAAACTTTCATACAACACACACGTAGGATAGAACAAACACATTCATACAGCACACACTTTCACTCAATTACACATACAACACACACATTCACTCAATAACCATGTGTTGCTGCTATTATATTTATAACCATACATTCATACACAACACACATTTATACAAAAATTGTATTATACAACACAACACAACCAAAACAACAACAGCACATTCTTAAAACATAACAACAATAGTTGTTTTAAACATCCTACACTTCGAAGTTAATAAAACACACACATTTATACAAAAAATGCACAAAAACACACATTCACACAACACAATATTTAGAACACTTGCTGCTGTTATGTGTGATGTTGCTGTTATATTTAAAACCCTGTGCAACTATTTTAAACATATAATACACACATTCATACAACATTGCTGCTATTTTAAACATATAACACACAGATTCATACACACCATGTGTTGCTTCCGTTATATTTGTAACTATACGTTCATACAACACACACATTCATACATCCATACAAACATACAACACACATATTCATACAGCGCACACATTCATACCACACAACACAACACATTCATACAAAACATACAACAGCTGGTTAAGAAAAGGAAACTGCTTTTTGACAAAAACAAATTCACACTTTCGTACAACACACACGGAGGATATAACAAACACATTCATACAATACACACATTCACTCAATAAAACACACATTCACTCAATAAGACATTTAACACACACATTCATACAACACACATGTATGCAAAAACTTTTTTTATACAACACACCACATCAAAAAGCAACATCACATGCACAGTGCTTTGAGGCATTAAGCGAGTTGGAAGATTGAGCTTATAACTTTAAGTTTTCAGTTCTAAATTTAAAAATTGGTTTATTCAGGTTAACCCTCACCAATCCGTTTAAGAAGTTAGCCATGTTAATTGGTTTACATGTGACCCGATTAGCTACAATCCATTTCAATCATCCAACCCATTCAGTTTTTAATAAGAAGCCACATGCACCAGAATTTGAGGCTCAAAGAATGTAAAAAAAATGACAAGCTAAGCCTTACCCAAATAGATAAAAAAAAATATACCATTTATCCATGAATCAAGTCACTAACAACTCAGCAATTCCTATATGTACAATACCTACAATACACATAAAACCAAGTTAAAAAAAGAGCCAACACCATATAAAACCTAAATGCAAGAACAACGACATATCAATCAACAAACTGAAACAACCAAAGATGCAATATCTAAGTTTCAACATCTTATATAACAAAAAAAGAAACTCACGAATCAATCGTGTGCATATAAAACCAGTAGCTAGAGCTGTGTGAAAAGCAAGCAGTGATAAGAATCAAAATCCAATACAGAAATCAATCAGGAACCTTAGAACCCTAGAACCAGTTTGTTTTGTAACTCACCAGAATCAGGTTTATAATCAAGAACAAGATGTTATTTGAGATATCACTTCAAGAACAAGATGCCTCTGAAACAAAAAGAAATATTATGGAGCAACATTTGAAATAATCATCGACACACCAAAATATGTGTAAAATTATAATGCAGCTCAACAACACCATTACAAAACCATACCCAACACATAACCAACAACATGTATCATGCAAATTAAACGAACCGGGTATGCTTACATCACAGACAGAAAATTTTAACCAATTAAAACACATTCACTATTAAAATCACTCCATTAGGTAAGAAAACTGCAAACCACCAACAAATTGTGTTTTGTGGACCATTTTCAGATCAAAGATAAAAAAAAAACTTTGAGAAGATTTGAAGTATCATTAATTCAAGAACAACAAAATCTACGATAACATCAAAAACCCCAAAATCTCAAAGAAAACTATTACCTTTTGCAAATGATTGTTTTCCCAATCAAATGCACCAGAGAAGGAGAATTCCGATACGTACACCATGAATCTGAAACAAACAGGAAAGAGATATCTGAATTATTCAAAGTAAATAACACTAAATGAACAATTAACCAACTCTTCAAAAATCTAAGTTTAACACTGAATTATTCAATTTCAAGGTTAAATAGTGAACAAGAAGTAACAGTTGGTTTAAAATTTAAACAATAAGTGAACCAAATACAACTCTTGGAAAAAGTGAACTAAATTTGTAACAACTAACCAAAAACCTTAACCAGTAGCAATTATTCAACTCAAAGTTAAACATAAATACTGCAACAACTGGCCAAACCTTTAGCAGTAGCAGCTAAATTTACAGAAACCTTAAACATTGAACAACAATGCTTAAAACGCTAAACGCATATGATCGATACAAACAAACCAAACACAAATTAAGCAGAAAATCAGCAATTGAACATGCTAACCTACAATTTTGCTCAACCTCGAGCTGCTATAGAGTGGAGAAAGAAAGACCAAAACTATAAAATCCTTCTGCTCCAGTCATTTCCTTCCTCTAAACCCGCTAGCATTTGAAACTTGAAAAAACATATACCAACTAACAAGCCTTGCAGACCAATAAGCCACTAAACCCTATGTACCAGACTACCAGGCACTCACTTCATGTACAAGAGCCGCTTTGGGTTACATGAAGCGCAGTGGTGATTCACCTAAGGTGTGACTTTTAAGCCAAGAGTACAAGACGTCGTACATGAGATGAACGTCTATGAAAACCACACAGACGTTAAAAATCAAACAAGAAAGAGATATCTGGAAGAAACAATTCAACATCAAAATTAGTAAACTCAGAATCAAGCAAACCCTAAATCTGATTTTTATCTTTGCTAAATCAGATTTCGGGTAAACTACAACGCATATGCAAACCTGAATTGGTTCTGTCGCATAACCTCCTCAACACCAGGTGCGTCTCCATCGAAGACACTCTGACATCTGGTAAATAGTGATGATTTGGCGGTCAACACACTCTGAAATCTGGCCAGAAGGTGAGGAAGAAGGTGAGGCGGTTGTTGATTTGGATTTTGACAGAGAGTGAGAGAGGGAGGCGGTCTTGAGATTGATAACCCTAGAATTGATGAAGGGCATTCGTATTTATAGTGTTGAAATTTTAAGGAAATTGTTAAATTACCATTTTGCCCATGTAAAATGTTTTATAATGTAGTATATATATATATATATATATCTATACTACATTAATAAGCAAACTAGATGGGCAAATAGGTAATTTAACAATTTCCTTAAACTTTCAACACCTTTCAAAAACCCTAACACGCGCCTTCAACTCAAACCCTGTGCATTTATCTTCCGCCTCTCTATTCAAATCAAAATCGTTCCAGGTCATTCTCTCCATTTTCAGAGACCAAATCCGGACTTTCCTTGCTATTCAAATCTCAATCGTCTCCTACTTCCATCGTTTGTAGAGCTACAAAGATCCGACTTTAGCGAGGGTTTTGATTCTGAGATTGAGGGCTTCAATTTCTTAATCAACTTTAGGGTTCATACCAGATTCTGAATCAACATTAGGGCTTCAAAATCTGTATCAACTTACCACATTAAATTAGGGTATTTTTGAAGTTTAGCGCTCTGAATCTTCGATGGAGATATATATTTCATTTACATAAGGTTTGTTTCTTATATGGTTTTTATTCCTACTGTCTTTATTGATTTTATTGTCATTAATCTTGTCTCATACTTTGTTCGTATGTTATTTTTGGTGATAGTTTGCTGAACTTGAGGATGTGGTTTGTAGGTTGTTATCTGGTGCTCTTTTTGTCTTAGGTTTTTGTATCTATTGGGTGTTTTATTTCATCATGTGCAGGTTTTTAACATACTTTTTCTACTTTCTATAGTTTTTTATGTTAGTTGTGTGTTGTTATGTAGTTGCAGTTGTTGTTGTTGATGATGCAACTGGATTATTGTTGATGGTTGTTTAAAGGTAAAGATATCAATGAACTAATTGAAGCAAGAATGGATAATTTGGCTTATGCTCTCTTTGGTGGTGTTGCAGGTGTTGTTATTGGTGGTGGTATTACAACCACAGACATGGTGAGTTGGAGACGCGATTTTGGTGGCTAGAAATTTTAAGAGCTGCGTGTTTTTGGTTTGTTAAATATTGTCTTACTAAAAGTTTATGATCTTTAGTTTAATATAACAGCAATTTATGATCTTTAGTTTAAAAATTTTATGATCTTTAGTTTAAAAATTTTAATAGCTGAGTGAGTGTGTGTAAATATAACAGCAACTCACAAGCATCAACAATTGTTGTTTAAGTGCAACAGGTTGACCCAATATGTTTAGATTGCACAAAAATTGGCATTTATAAGACGTTTTAACCAGTTTGACCCGTTCAATTGTGCCATTTTTTTACCAGTTTGATCCATCTGTTAGTTTGCAGTATTTGAACAGTTTGATCTATAGCATTAGTGCAGTTTTTTACCTGTTTGTGCGTATAATAAACTTGGATTTAAATTTTTTATATTCGTTTGATAAACAAATTTAAAAGTATGTATAATTGTAATTTTAAGAGCTGTGTGTGTGTTGGGGGGCAATATATGTTTGTGCTGTGAATGATAAAGACTTCCATAAAACATACTATACGTATGCCTTATAAGTGCAGTCAATTGCTGTAAAAAATATAGATGGTGTGTATGAATGCATGATTATAATTATAACAGCAGGAAGAACATGATGTGTATGAATGTGTGTGTGTGTTGTATGTGTTATTGAGTGAGTGTGTGTAAATATAACAACCACTCACAAGCATCAGCAATTGTTGTTTAAGTGCAACAGGCTGACCCAGTATGTTCAGATTGCACAAAAATTGGCACTTATAAGACGTTTTAACCAGTTTGACCCATTCAATTGTGCCGTTTTTCTACCAGTTTGACCGATCTGTTAGTTTTGCAGTATTTGAGCAGTTTGATCTATAGCATTAGTGTAGTTTTTGACCTGTTTGTGCGTATAATAAACTTGGATCTAAACTTTTTGTATTCGTATGATAAACAAATTTAAAAGTATGTATAATTGTAATTTTATACCATATGTGTGCGTTGTATGAATGGGTGTTTTGTGTGCTGGGGGGGGGGGTTAAAACCATTCTAAGATGATGTGTGTGTACAATATGTGTACAACCTGCCAATTGTGTTTGAACTAATTACCTAATTTCTAAAGTAATTAACTGCTGTTTGAATTAATGACCTAAAGTAATTAGCTGTTGTTTTTGTTATGTGTTGTGTGTTTTATCTTCCGGTGTGTGTTGTGTGAATGTGTATGTTTAACTAGATGTAAAACGACTCAAACATGTCAAATCTGATGAAAGGATGTATTTTTAATCATTTTGACCTGCTTAAACCATTTCGTTATTGTTTTTGACCCATATATGTGTGTGTTGTATGCAGTGATGGTTGTGTGTTTTGTGCGAGTTCTTATTATCTAAAACTATGTGTTTTATACCCATTTATGAACATACCAAATACAATCTAATTTATGACCCATTTACGAACATACCAAGTTAGAAGTGATGTTATTCCAGATTTATGATGGCTGCTGCGTTTTAGGATTTATCAAAAGCTAATGGGTCAAAAGGTTGAAACCTGTGTATACATGCTTTGGATTTATTATGTAACAAGCAACTATATTCGTCATAATATGGATAAAAGTGTGGGGTTTTTTTATCGGTTTTACTTGTTTGTTAATGTGTAGTTTTTTACCAGTTTGACCCGTTCATTTGTGTAGTTTTTTTATCGGTTTTACCTGTGTGTTATGTGAATGAGGTTGTAGCTGCAGTTTAACTAGAAGCAAACCGACTCAAACTGGTCAAATATGATAAAAGTATGTATTTTAAACCATTTTGACCCGTTTAAACCCTTTCATTATTGTTTTTGACCCATTAATGTGTGTGTTGTATGTATAGTGTTGATTGTGTGTTTTGTGCGTGTTCTTATTATCTCAAACTATGTGTTTTTTTCCCATTTACAAGCATACCAAATACAATCAAATTTTTGACCCATTTACGAACATACCAAGTTATAAGTGATGTTTTACCAAACCTATGATGGTTCTAAATATTACAGTTTTTAAATATTACAGCAGCACCACACATAAAAACATCAACTTTTCTAAATATTGTTTTGTGTGTGGTGTTGACAGGTAAATATATCAGCTTTTGTTTTAATGTTATGTTTGATTTGTTTTTGCAGCTGTTGGTGAGTTGAGTTATGCTAAAAACCTGGTAAGCTCACTTTCTAGAAATTTGTTTTAACTGCATGTTTATGAAAACAATGTGTTTATGAATGTGTGTGTTGTATAAATCTATGAATGTGTGTGTTGTGTGAATGATTATGTTGGTTATGTATGAATGTGGGGGGGGGGGGAGGGAGGGTTTAATATATGTTTGTGCTATGAATGATAAAGACTTCCATAAAACTATAAGTATGCCTTATAATTGCTGTCAATTGCTGTAAAAAATATAGATGGTGTGTATGAATGTATGGTTATAATTATAACAGCAGCAAGAGCATGGTGTGTCTGAATGTGTGTGCTGTATGTGTCATTGAGTGAATGTGTATAAACATAACAGCAGCACACAAGGATCAGCAATTGTTGTTTAAGTGCAACAGGTTGATCAGCATGTTTAGGTTGCACAAAAATTGGCACTTATAAGGCGTTTTGACCAGTTTGACTCATTCATTTGTGTCGTTCTTTTACCAGTTTGACCCATCTGTTAGTTTGTAGTATTTGAGTAGTTTGATCTATAGCATTAGTGCAGTTTTTGACCAGTTTGTGCGTATAATAAACTTGGATCTAAACTTTTTGTATTCATATGATAAACAAATTTGAAAGTATAAATATGCCTTATAATTGCTGTTAATTGCTATAAAAAATATAGATGGTGTGTATGAATGTATGGTTATAATTATAACAGCAGCAAGAGCATGGTGTGTCTGAATGTGTGTGTTGTATGTGTTATTGAGTGAATGTGTGTAAATATAACAGCAGCACACAAGCATCAACAATTGTTGTTTAAGTGCAACAGGTTTATCAGCATGTTTAGATTGCACAAAAATTGGCACTTATAAGACGTTTTGACCAGTTTGACCCATTCATTTGTGACGTTCTTTTACCAGTTTGACCCATCTGTTAGTTTGCAGTATTTGAGTAGTTTGATCTATAGCATAAGTGCAATTTTTTGACCAGTTTGTGCGTATAATAAACTTGGATCTAAACTTTTTGTATTCGTATGATAAACAAATTTGAAGGTATGTATAATTGTAATTTTATACCATGTGTGTGTTGTGTGAATAGGTGTTTTGTGTGCTGGGGGGGGGGGGGGTTAAAACCATTCTAAGATGATGTGTGTGTACAATATGTGAACGACCTGCCAATTGAGTTTGAACTAATTACCTATTGTATAAAGTAATTAACTGCTGTTTGAACTAATGACCTGAAGTAATTAACTGTTGTTTTTGTTATGTGTTTTGTTTTTTATCTTTCGGTGTGTGTTGTGTGAATGTGTGTGAATAGGTGTTTTGTGTGCTGGGGAGGGGGGGTTAAAACCATTCTAAGATGATGTGTGTTTATAATATGTGAACGACCTGCCAATTGAGTTTGAACTAATTACCTATTGTATAAAGTAATTAACTGCGGTTTGAACTAATTACCTGAAGTAATTAACTGTTGTATTTGTTATGTGTTTTGTTTTTTATCTTTCGGTGTGTGTTGTGTGAATGTGTATGTTTAACTAGATTTAAAACGACCAAATAGTGTTGATTGTATGTGTTGTATGTAGTGTTGATTGTGTGTGTAAAACGACCAAATAGTGTTGATTGTGTGTGTAAAACGACCAAATGTGTGTGTTGTATGTAGTGTTGATTGTGTGTTTTGTGCGAGTTCTTATTATCTCAAACTATGTGTTTTTTCCCATTTACAAACATACCAAATACAATCAAGTTTTTGACCCATTTACGAACATACCAAGTTATAAGTGATGTTATACCAAACCTATGATGGATGCTTAGTTTTAGGATTTATCAAAAGCTAATGGGTCGAAAGGTTGAAACCTGTATACATGCTTTGGATTTATTATGTAACAAGCAACTATAGTGGTCATAATATAGATAAAAGTGTGTAGTTTTTTTAATCAGCTTTACCCGTTTGTTAGTGTGTAGTTTTTGACCAATTTGACCCGTTTATTTGTGATGTTCATGACCTATGCAAAGAAAAATTATTAAACTCTAGGGGTCCAAGTGTGAAAATTAAAACAAATTAAATAAACCCTATGCAAAGATGCGATATATATATACATACATTCACGTTGCCTACTACATCTTCTTCATCATCGATATCGAACCCTAACAACAACAGAACTTGAGCAACCCCCCCCCCCCCTTAACACCATATCTCCTCTCGTCTCTCTCTGTTCCATCCTCGCATCGTAGTAGTTCGATCGTATCCCACCGTTGCACATGATTTCTGCTGTTCGGAGGACCAAACAATCCCGGCAGTCCGATAGACCTGCAAATCCATTCAACTCCGTTGCTGTACCAGCACCCTCGTCACCCCGCTCGGTTATTGGTACGTGTCCGTCATGTTCATTTTGCTAGTTATCACGTTGCGGTTGTCGCTTGCGGGTCGTTCCGGGGTTTGTTTTCGGTTCGATCTAGCAAGCGTACGGTGACTAATTGTTTATGTATAAGTAACAGTGATATAAAGAATTGATGTGAAGCTGATCGAACAACACAGTAGATTAATTTAAATATATGTATGCGTATGATCGGTATGTATACATTGTATGAGTAAGCAAGTAAAAATTGTATGATAATGTGTGTATAGATGCAATAGGTATATGACCAGTACGTATATATGTATGTTTATTAACATCAACTATGTAAAATTGTATGATTAGGGTGTATGGATGCAATACATATGTAACCAGTACGTATGTATGTAAATCTTATATGTATGGATGTATATGTGTGAACAGCGAATCAGCATGATGATTTTATGACTGCATGCGAAAAGTTAATTTGTGTGTATGCGTTGATATATATATATAGATGTGTGTGTACATGAGTATGAAATGTGTATGTTATAACTTCGGAATGAGATAGTATGAGAATTTAATTATACTATGTAGGTTAAGCATTAACAAGATTGAGTGGCATGAACATGTGTAATATAATCCAAACCCACAATAAAAATGATGATGTAAATTGCGCATTAATTACGTGAATGGGTGTTAATTTATGTACTTGTGTAATTGATAGAAGTAACGTATGCAATTTAAGAAGGTTAGTGGTTGGATGGATCATATGAAACTAAAGATGAAGTTGTCAATTGATGTGATGATAATGTGAGTCGGGTCGAACTAGTGATAGGATGCATGAAATGTGCTATATGGGTATGTGTATATAAGTATATATATGTTCGTATTAATATAAATAACTAATAATTAACATTTAACTATTAAGCAGGTCGTAAGACGGCTTAGATTCTTTTGTGGCATTTGTCCTGTTTAATTTGTTGTGCGCTTCAAAGGTGAGTTCTTTGCCCGCTTTTAAATACTTTTTTTCGGGGAGAAAACATACAAATGTTTTTACAACGCCTTCGGGCAACTATTTTTCAGTGCCTTCGGGCGGACTGCATTTTTATGCCTTCGGGCAAAACTTTAAGCCTTCGGGCAGAGCCAACTAAGGTTATGTTTTACACCTTCGGGTGGGGCCTTCGGGCAAAACTTATTGCCTTCGGGCGGGGCCAACTACGGCTACGTTTTACACCTTCGGGTGGGGCCTTCGGGCAAAACTTTCATTGCCAACTTGGGCAATCTTTTGGGATAAATAATATTATTGTTAAGGGCTTATTTTACCGAGCATTATCATACTTATAAAGTCCTTTTCTTTAGTCGAGATTATTTATATGCCAACTTCGGCATAACGGGGAAATTTGAGTAGTACTACGGGTTCGGCAGACCCCACCACTAGCGGGGAGCTAGTTGGTGCAAATTGTCCTTTAAACATTTGGTCATCCGTAGTGATGGCGACAAGGCAAGTAAAGTAACGTTCAGTTTAATCTCGACGTGCTCGTGTAGTAAGCAAGGTGGTCTTGCAAACCAGCAATATATATTGATTTATCAAGGAAACTTATATTTTATTTATTTATTTCAATAAACTCATTGAACTCACTAACATTATTTGTTGACTCGTTTTAGTATGTTTTCTCAGGGAACTAGGAAGGCGCACGAGTAGGACACTTGCATGCATTGGTCTTAAAACTATTACGTTTTGTTATTTATACTGTTATTGGTTTTTGAAACGGTTGTTTGGGTCGTGCTGACTTTATGCACATGTTTTCATAACTTTGGTTGGTTTAACTTTTACTATTACGTACTTGGATTTTGAGTACGGGATTGTTTTACAAATGCTTCCGCTAAACTTTGAAACTTTTCAGTTTAAACCCTGGGTTTTGGTTAAATACCTTAATAAGGACTTTTGTTTAAAAAGTTGAGTCAGTGTTTGCTGTAACTAATGGCTTGAGATCTTGGTATGTCACACGCCTAACGGATACCCCGTTTGTGGAAAATTGAGGGTGTGACAACATATATGAAGGCCCGTCTTTTATTGAAAAAGCTCTTAGATTTTCCGTGTGACTTCGCTTTTCCATGACGATCAATAAAGCTCAAGGTCAAATAATTCAACACGTTGGTGTTTACCTACTGGATTCTGTATCTTCACATTGCAATTAGTTGACAAATGAATATTTATTTTGAAATTTATGTCTATGACTTATTTTAATTTTTCGTTTGTATTGGACTGGTATTTTTTCTTACATGTGTTAAGACCGATGTTTATGTTACTATATACGACTTGCATTTTATTGTAGTATGCTTATGACTCAAATGTTCTTATTCCCGTGTTTGTTTTTATTTAATTGACACTTGTAATAGAATAAAATCAAGTATCTTGTTGTAAATTGTTGTCGTTGGTGCATTGTAGCCGCCGCTGCATCGCGCGGGTACCTTACTAGTATATATATCTAAGCATAGAATCAGATTGTACATACATAAACATACATCATCGCACACACATACGTACATAAGCACACATCCGATATATATATACCTATACACACTAGAACACGTATAACAAACCGGTTTACTTAAACATATTTACGGGTCACAAGAACTCACTGAAACACCGCGAACAAAATGTTCGGAAGTAACGGTTTGCAGTTGTTGCTTCGAGGCCGTCACCGGCTACCGCTGACCCAAACTGAAAGCAGGACACGAGAGCGAGGGAGACATGTTCGATGAGTAGAGTGTTGTTGGTTGCAGCTGACGTAAAACCGACGATGAAGGGGGGAGTCTGCTTGCGTTTCGCTGCTACTGTTCTCTAATCTCACCAAGAATTGAAGAAGACTAGGTGATGATGATGATGTTAAAAAGGGGTCGGTTAGCGTTGGGAATCTTAATAATTACACATTTGGTCCTTCTAATTTTGAGGCTATTTAATTTAGGTTTTAAAAGTTAATAACTAGTTTAATTAATTACGAAACGAACCCTAACTTATATAAATCATAACGGAATAATTTGAGGATATGTAACGGTGTTAACCTGAAATTATAGGGTGTCACATCATCCCCTTGTTAAATGAATTTTCGTCCCCAAAAATTACGCCGCGTCACTGGTTGACTGCAACGAACTAGACCAAAAGAAAAGAAAAATTTTCAAATTGTCACATGAACTATGATAAGAACACTCAATAAAACTCAGATTTGATCTTGAATATTGATTGCATAAAATGTTTACAATGGAAACCCCAATCGCTAGCTCATTCAAGCGCCTAAGACCCTAATTTCCATTTACTGTTTATGGCCTAATGACACTCTGGAGTAATGATAATTAGGACCCTAAACTTACACTAAAACATGACAAACGAAAATAATACAAATAAACCCCTATGTTTAGTCTAATATATATTACATAAAATACTAAAAAGACAAAAATGATTAAATATATTTTGCTAACACAAAATATATCTATTAACTATAAAACTCTGTCTCCTTCAACGTCTTGTCCCATATATTCGTCCCGAACGCGTCGTGTTGACTTTTGCGTTGACTTTGACCGTTGATGTTAACTTTTGTTGACTTTGACTGTGTTGATAATATTAGACTAACTTCAGGTCCAACAATAATATGAATAGGTTCTTGTATTAGATCAATGGAAAGGTTACAAAGAATATGGAAAATGAAATGCACACAACTCTTTAACAAATGACCTAGGTGATGGTATTTATAATCCATACAGTTAAACAACTCTTTCACCTTACAGTTAAACCTAAACACGTGCACTTAAGCATAAACCGATTACACAAATATTCTAAGAAAAATAAAATTAATGAACGTCTTCACCCGTGCATGCTCGTGACAATGCTCGATATCTTCACTCGCTTATATTTGTAAAGTGTCATCTTCAATTAGACATAACAATTCCCCCAAAGATGATGCTTTACAAATCCGACATATCAGCTTAAATCTTTATGTGACGAGCATAGAGAGCAACCTAAAGTTTTGGTATGCATTATCTTCAAGAGGACCCAACACTGAATATGATGCATTAAGTTAGAAATATGATCTGCTAGAGGCTGAGCAACATAATTTGAAAGCTGAATATGAAATAATGAAGAAAGAAATGGAAGATGACAAGTCTACATCCAACTGCTGATGTTGTGGATGTTGGTTCGTCCTCCGTCCCTGTTCCCGATGAAGCTGGATCTCCTCATATATCAAAAATAGCTGAGGGAAAACGTAAATTGGATGCTATACCGGAAATTACTGAGTCTTCCAGACCAATAAAGAAAGCTCGAACTGAGGATGTTTAGGAGGAACCAGTTCAAATCGAAGCTTTGCAACAACAGGATGATTGGTATGACGACGTAGTAGATTATGGTGAAGATGTAGGTGCTTCTATGCATGCTGAAATGTCTAAGTCTATTAATGAAATTCTGGTTGATATTGAAGAGAAATTTGACCATCCGACAAGGATGAAGTATAACAAAGTTTTCTTGGATGGATTGACAATACCTCAAGTAATCGAAGAATATGAGAAATGTATGGCGGTTGAGTCTGTTGTTCCCGCTGATCCAAACGAGATTGTGATCGAGCACGGAGAATGGGAACCAACTCATGAAACTGTTGTTGTGGATGAAGTTCCTGAAACATATCTAAGGCACAAAGATCCTGAACGAATGGGTTTCTCTGAATTAAAAAACTGGTTGATGTCAAGGAACTATCCAAGAAACAAACTAAAAGTGCTGAAATCAGAGTCGCTCATAAAGTTGGTGAAAATATTTCAAGCGACCGAGAAACGACAAAGGAGAATTCTCACATTAGACATGCGTAATCCGGAATATCTAGAGATTACTAAGAGAACAAGGATTCTGGAGCCACAAGAGATCGTAAATATTTCGTTAAGTCCGAATGTTCATGATAAACGAAAGGAATTGATAATGATGTTTCCTGAATCTGGACCTGATGCATACGAAGTGTCTGTTGAACAGAGATGGACATAGAGCACATCTCGATCTGTAGGTGATCTTGTGAGAAACATGTTACAAAAAGGACAATCAATTGCAGAACTGTTAGATTCTATGATTGTGCTTGTGAATACAAAAGAAGTGAAGATCGTAGCATGAAAGTATGATGAAGCATTTGATGTATTTTTTATACAGAGGGTAATTGCACAATGTGATGTGTATCATTTCTATTCCTGTATTCTTAAACTTCCAGGGCAGGACTTAAAGAAATTAGTAAAGTTACATCCTCGAAAACCATCTCGCTCAGAGAGAGGTGAAGGATTGGTCAATTAGCTAAATGTTGGATTGACTAGGGCAAAGTGCTATCTTGAGACTGGATGCACTTTAGAGGACAAACGGTACTTTGAAAACAAAAAGAAGAAGAAAGAAGTCGCCGGTGAAGTTTATTTGCATGAATTTTGCGATAAACATTTTGAGAAGATCACACAACCGGGCCTAAAAGTGTGACACCCCGCCCGGCGGCGGAAAACACCGGGCGCGTCAAGTGAATCGGATATCAAAGTACAAAGCACATGGCACACTAAATGCATATTTTAATATTAATTAAGCAATAAAGACGTGACATAAAGAAACCATCAATAGTCATAAAATCTGTAACAGAAACCGACAATTAAATATTGTTTATTGTGTTTTTTTTTATTCTAAGTCCGAAGCATCCTAAATGTCTTGAACCAAAACTGTATCAAACACCACCTGAAAAACGTGTAAAATAAGTTAGCTAAAGATTTAGCTAGTGAGTAAATCACAATATATAGTACATAGTATAAAATCCGAGATCATTATAGATTGTGTTTCGCAATCTCATGTGCATAGCAATTTCAGCATATATCTCAACCATGACCATAGAAACACATAGAAACAAGTATCATAGACCCCGCAGGGTTACCTTTAGCAACGAGTCATGAGGAACCAACTCATGTTACATTTATTGAGAACCATCGTTTAACCGTCATTTAACCGTCTCGATATGCAAGTTATCAAAAATGTTTAAGCATCTAAGGGACATAGCAACGTAGCAACAAGCATCACATGTAGTAACTAGTAACATAGAATCAACCAAAGAATCGCCGGGTCAAAATCACCTATCAGGCCATTAATGTAGGTGGGCTTGTCAAGCCAATAGCGCTAACATTGTACCGGTGGAAAAATTACAAGATAATATAACTAATATTGACTATCACACAATTTTGCTACATGCGGCCAAACACGATTAACACATCTAATGATCTCATTTTCGAAAATAGAAACATCAAAAGAAACCGTTGTATTATAGAAACACGTATTTCAGCCCCAAAAACGTAAACAGTAAAAAGGGAGTGAGTTTACTCACCTTGAAAAGTAATTACAATCGAACCGTTAGAAATGCAGCTAAAAAGCACCGAGGGATGCCCAAACATTAGAATCACCTAATTTATTGGGAAAAACCCTAACTTAGAAACGAAACAATAGTAACAAGAATCAAAAGTCCGAGATCTAGGGTTTCAGATTTGGAATTTAGGGTTTTAAATCACAAATTGGGAATTTAGGGTTTCAAAATATAATTTGGAAAATTAGGGTTTTAACGTACCAATTGGGAATTAGGGTTTCAAAATATAATTTGGGAATTTAGGGTTTTAAAGTACCAATTGAAAATTAGGGTTTCAATATATAATTTGGGAATTTAGGGTTTTAAAGTACCAATCGAAAATTAGGGTTTCAAAATATAATTCAAGAATTTAGGCACGAGATGTAATTGTGTTTTCGTATAGTATAAATTTTGTAATAATCCATTTTTAGTTTTATACTTGAAATAATACTTGTACACAACTTGAAGAAATATATATATAACTTAAATTATAAGTAAATGGATTAAAAGATAAAAAAATAAGGAAAAAGTGGTCAGTGGGACTCGAACCCACGACCAAACACACCACATCCAACGCCCTATCCGCTGGACTAGACGTGCTTTTTGGTTAATATTTTGTTTGCCAATATTTTTATGGATTACAACCCAAGAACACCCATTTCACATTCCAAGCCCTAGAACCAGTACAAACATGGGGCTTTAAATCCCCATTGAATCACGATCGTTTTTATGTAAAAATACTTACTTGGTTTAAAGGAATTGGATCGATTGGTGTGAAGAACAAAGCGCTGATGAGAGAATGATTTGGTCTCTGTAGATTGTTAACATGCAATTCGTCCTACAGGTTTTATCTTCACAATACGAGGAATGATAATCCCAACAGAATTTGAGAAAAGAGGATGAATCAGCGCCCAAAAGATGAGTTGCAGGTTCGGGTAATATGTAGATCAAATACGAGTTCTTGATGCTTATAAGTAAAATTGATTTGGCAGGGACCTAGAGTAAGATTGACGAACCGTTTTGAAAGAATAATTCGTTAGCAATTTGATTCGGGATTACTTGAATAAATTCGGTTTTTTGCTATGAACAAGAAATGGTGATTGTTGATTGATCTTTTGTTGATTAATGTCAAGTTGAATGACTCATTATGTTTGATTTCAAAATAGGAACGATTTAGGTGCCTCAATCTGCCGTTAGGAGCTGTGAATGGTTATATTGATTAATGGGTTTTATGACCGACGGTTTTGAAATTATTAAAACGAGATTTTGCTTGATCATTTGGTGCTTGAAGTGATCGTTATGGTTTCGAAATCCTCAAAGAATCATTTACCGAGCATTAATTTGGTTAGTAGCGACTAAAAAACGATATATTTGGTGCTGCCGGAGTTATTGCCGGTCTCCGGCGACTTCGCCGGAGGTGGTTATCGGAAATACGGGTTGAAAGGGGTGGGGGGCTGGGTGAAATTATAAGTTACATATCTGGTCCTTTATGTTTTGGGTTGTTTTAATCTAGTTATTATAAGTTTAATAATAATTTGTAAATTGACAGTTTTGGCACAAAGTTAAGTATATATATAATTTAACTAACTAACTTAACTAGATTTAAACGTAACCATTATATACGTGACGTTTTTATAGTTTTAGTTCGTTTAAGACATTAAGAGATTATTTCGAGACTTAGAAGCGTTTTGTTTAACGTTTTCAATAATTTTCTTTTACGAACTAAATATATATTTATTCATATATATATTTTGAGCTTTATTGTCACGAATAACAATTATTTGATACGCGTGAATGTTTTGCGACATAAATACGATTATTTAATTTGAGAACGGAATAACGTAGAGTCCAATGCGTTTATTCATAATATAATAATAAACGTTACATTTTGAAGAAAGATGAATACGATTACAATTTAAAGGATAACAACTTCGGGTTCGAGTCGGGTATTCGGGTTCGGGTTTGGGGCAGATGTCACAAAAAGTGTTTGATGGAATTCAGTCGTCAAAACCAATTCCAAAGATTTAATCAGAAATCTAGAAGATCAGTCCAAAGATGCTATCGAGATATTCGTAACATTTGAACTGAAATCGCTTCATCCAAGCTATATATGTTTCATGCGGATGTACAAGATGGAAAAGGTTGTTGATGAAATAAGTTAGATAGGTCGAAAGCACTTTGAAGTTATTATTGAGGCAATTGCAGCTGCTATAGAAAGAATTTCTTTTCGGAAGGCTCTGGCATATTCAAACTTAGAAAAGTTGGATATCAAGAACATCGCATACATGAGGATAACTTTAAATGGTTTCATGAAGGTAGTATCTTTAGATGGTGGAGAACCATACAGGTTTTTTGCTAATATTGATTTTGAAGGGTTGACTCGAGATAAATAGACAACGATGACAAAGACAAATATCCTCATCAATGAAAAGATACTTTAACTGACTTGAGATAAATTGATTTTGAAAGAAACAGTTTCAAGCTGCTATCTAGCAAGCTTTCAAGGATCAAGATGAACATAAAGAAAAACCGAAGTTCAGTGCCAAAGTTAAAGACGAAGAAATTTGGAACTAAAGACATAAAGTTAAATCTTAGGGGGAGTATTGTTAGGGTACTTTGTCTAGAAGATTTACTTTAGTCCTTAATTAACATTTGTTGTTTATTTAGGGTCTATTTTGTATAGTCTCAAAAGTTGTATTGTTGGCTATAAATAGAATGTTATTGGTCATCTAGGTTAAGGACAATTATATGATTTTCCTAGATGACCTATAACTTTCTATTTATAGCCAACAATACAACTTTAGAGCCTATACAAAATAGACCCTAAATAAACATCAAATGTCAATTAAAGACTAAAGCAAACCTTCTAGACAAAGTACCCTAACACTAATGCATGTGATGAACATAAAATAATTCTAATACATGATACCTAAAATGACAGGACCTTTGGTCACGCTTGAGCCGGGGGAAAACATGGCAAAAGGCCTAAGGCTAGCGAAATATTGTTAAACTTATCATCTTAGAAAGCTTGATAAAGATGTGTGGGAAATAATGAAGTAACGTACCAAGAAAATAATGAACAAAAGTTGCAGAGAATTGAAGCAAACAATTTTAAATTGTATTGAAAAATTTGTTAACAGAACTATAACAATTTCACCTTCTTATACCAAGAACTAGTTATAGAAATTACATAACTAGTCCCTATATTTATTTGGAATTACAAAAATCATATTAAAAGTAACAAACTCCCCCTAAATTTCAAATACATCCATCACATTTTCCAAGCTTCCAAGTCTTCTACTCCAATCATAAACCTCATTTCAACAAATTTCGTTTTAGGCAAAACTTTTGTCAAAACATCAGCCTTTCGCATATTTCCACTTACGAAATCAACTTGAACTTGATTCTTATCAACACATTGCCTTATGAAATGATACTTGGGAGAGATGTGCTTGCTTTTACCATGAAAGACAGGATTTTTCATAAGCAATATTGCAAACTTAATATCCACTAGAAGTGTAATAACCTCATGCTTCTTAATTGTGATTTTTTCCAACAATCCATGAAGCCAAATAGCCTGAAAAGCAGCCAATGTGGTAGCCATAAACTCTGCTTCACAACTCAATAATGTCACTGTCTACTTTTTCTTAGACTTCAACGAAACAAGTTCATCATTAAAGAAAAATACATTCCATGATGTACTTTTACCATCTTCACTGTCCATGACAAAGTTACTATCACTATACCCCACTAGACTTCCTACACCGGTTCTCTTATATCTCACACCATAGTTGATAGTACCTTTAATATATCTGATCATTTGCTTGACTGCTTTTAAGTGAGCTTCTTTTGGGTCTTGCATAATACTTCTAACATAAGCAACTGCAAAATTAATGTCTGGCCTAATATGAGTTAAATATCACAATGAACCCACTAATCTTCTTTACTGAGTTGGATCTACATCATTTCCACCTTCTTCTCTTTAAATTTCAAACCAAGTTCCATTGGTATTTGAGTTGCATTACATTCCCTTAGACCTGCCAATTCAAGTAATTTTTTGCATAAGCTGTTTGATTTATTATAATCCCTTCCTTGTTTTGTATGACCTTTATACCTAGTTAATAACACAATAACCCCATAGAAATCATCTCAAACTTTAGTGTCATTTCTTCTTTAAACACTTCAATTTCTCTTTCATTGTTTCCTATTAGAAGCAAATTGTTGGTCCATAATGATCGTGATTTCAGTGTTTTGTTGACTTGTTTAACCCAAATATGTCAAATACTTGAAGAACAAAGAGTAAAAGTCCAAATAACCCAATAACAAGATCTAACACAGAATCGAGGTAAATAAGCTACAATGATAAGTAGAATAAGCTCCTAGCACCTCAATAGAACGATTACACAACACAAATCAGTGAAGAATAGCTTGAGTAAAAGATGTGCAAAAGTTGTATAAATGTGAAGATAAGGTTACAATATATAGGTGTTAGGTTCGCTGATAGATTCGCTCTAGCGAATCTATCCAGCGAACCAACACAGGTTCGCTGGGCACATAGGTTCGCCCAGTCGACACCTAGATACAAAAGACATGATGACCTGCGGGCGAATCTATAGATTCGCCCGTAGGTTCGCTAATACAAACAACATTACAAGTCAAACAATTACATACAAAAGTAACACCGACAAGCCGGTGGGTCCAACCTATACATAGTGACTATCAATACTCCCCCTAGGTTAGACCTCACCTGGGGAAGTCTTCTGATTAGCTCCGTCTTTATGGCTTCAAAGATGTTCAATAAAAGCTCCTGCCCTTTCTTTGATCCCGGCCATTGGGTTTGTATAGTCTTCAGTTCCGGCCTCATCTTCACTCAGATTTAGCATTGAATCTACGAAATCAGCATCTGCGACCTCTGTTTCAGGCTCAAGTTGAACTGTCGTTTCCGCCTGTTTTTCTGCAGTAGGCTCCTCGCTTACCACCTCCAAGTCAATCACCTCTACTGGTTTTTCAAACCTCTGCTCAATAGATCGATCAAGCTGTCTTGTCAGATCATCCATCTCCATTTTCAGATCATCCGTCCTCCTCAATCTTTCATTCACAGCTTTCAGCTCAGCACGAATCCCCCGGGCTTTATTTGCGACCTTTACGAACAGGTTCGCTTCAGCAGCAGTGTCATCTCCAGCCCCGTGCTTAATTCTGTTCTCACACAGCACCTTCAGATCCTCATCACTGAAGGAGAAGACCTCCATCGGATCAAATAGTCGAATTTCTGGACGGTCATCTCCACTCAGTCTTACAACAGCCTCCCCAGTGCTATTATCATAGAACCATTTGACAAAATCCTTCAGTCTCGGTGGCTGAGTGTCTGGGACCCTGACCCTTGTCATCACTTTCGGTGCATCTATTTTCAACACGATTTTCCCTTTCCACGACACCCAATGTTTATCCCTCTTCTGTCTCATCCTCTTTGGCTTTTGGTATCCAAATTGAACAAAATCAGACTTGGCAGCCTCCTGAATAGCAGCTTCGAACGCGCAAGCCCTGCCACTATCTTCCTTTCCCAGTAATGGCAGCTCTGCCAGTCTACGCAAATCTCACCGAGGTAAGGTGGCGAAGTGCTTCCTGTTCTTGATGTACGTGATGTCCCCACCCCTTCGTTTAATCATGTAAGCATCCACCAAACAGTTATATTTCCATGCTATAACTTGCCTATCAAGCTGTTTGGTGTTGGGTTCATCCAGGTGCTGGAATAACGGCACCTCAGGTATCACAGCTTCTTCCTTCCTGAACCATTCAGATTTGTCTAGCTCAGCATGCTCGAACTGATAACACATACCCTTCTCCTCAACTTTATACGTTTCAGGCTCGTCATCCAAATCTTCTTCACTGTCGGCATCGATATCAGTCTCAGGTTCATCAATCAAAGTAAAATCCTTACTCGATCCTCCGACCACTTCATCCCCTTCAAATATATCCATATCAATTCCCATCTCTTCATCAAACTCTTCCTCCACGGTTTTTCCCTTTCCTTTATTACCAAAATCAACATCCATTAACGGATATCTTGTAATATCCGTTAAGGAGTTCAGTTCCGCTTCAGTCATAGCTGGTTCAGTTCCAACATTCTTCTTCAAATCATTTAGCTCTTTGAAGACCCTCACAATCAGACATTGCTGGTCCTTCATCATTCTACCCATCTCGTATATGACAGTAGACTTCTCAGCATCTTGTTTTTCCAACTCTTCATACTTCACTTTCAAATCCAACAGTTCAGCCTTCAAACTTTCAACCTCAACCTTCAATTCATTTCCAGACCCAGCAGATGTACCCCCTATATCGTGCTTCGCCTTCTTTGATGCTTCAGAGTGTATATCAGCCTTTCTTTTCGTCCTCAGTTCCCTCCCAGCATCAATCTCGGCCTGAATTTCATCCACTTCCCGTTCAAATGAATAATCTTTATCTTTGGCATAGGCTTTCCTCTTCTTTATCCTGTTCTCAATCACCTCTATATTCTCTCCGCCTCTTTTCCTCTCCGTTTCCATCAGCCTCTGTATATAAACCCACCTTTCAGCACTGTACATGTTCTCCCACAAATAAACAGTCCTTCCCACACAGTCTGACCTCACCGATTTACAATCTTTGAAGATCCTGGAATGCATATCCCATACCTTCAGCTCAGCACCAACAACAGGCAGACCCGGCAATTTGTCATTTAGTACCATTTGAATAAATCTTGGATACATCAACCACTTGATGCCTTTGGTAGCGTGAATGTTCTCGAGAAGATAATTGAATATTAACTTCGCGAGATTGGCCTTTTGCCCCCGGCAAAATAGTACCATAGCCCTTGCCCAGTCAAGGTTCAGACCGTCCGTACCTCCTTTCCTATGATCCAGGCACATGATAAACACATGAGCGATGTACCTCCACTCCTGGATCAGGTAGGACTTGACAAACTCCATCTTCTTTTCGCCGGGCATCGGCCCCTCATACCCGGCAGTCCGAAGTGCCCCGTACACTTCCTCTGCGGTCATACTTACTTCCTCTCCTACATCCTCTTCTAATCTAAGGATCCTGGCTAGATCACCCTCTGTGAACTCCAGGTTATACCCACCGACTTTGGCACAAATGCGTGACGGTTGTACCGACACGTTCATAACAGCAGTTCCCCAAAAATCCCGAACGTACGTCTCATATATAGTTGGTGAGTGAGAGATGGCATAATGTATATGAGACGATTTCAGCCATTTGATTGCATCTCTATAGCTCCCGGCCTTTTCGTGGTTTTCGTCGAGTAAAGCACACATGTTGTGCTTCTTCTCGAAGAATAATGTCGACATAGTGCCTGAAAAATAAACGGAGATTGATCAGAAATGAAGATTTGAAGAACAGAAAATAGATTCGCTGGATAATAGGTTCGCTGGTATAGCGAACCTGAGTTTTTGGCACCAGAACCTATAGATTCGCTGACATGAAAAATCAGTCATTGTTGTCGAGCGAATGTATAGGTTCGCTAGAAACTGTCGGGCGAATCTATGTTGTTGCGCGGGCAGCATAACGACATAGGTTCGCTCGAAGTTTTGAACTTTCGTTCAGATTCGCCAGACGAACACATAGGTTCGCTGGAAACCCTAGAATTTGAAAAACGGCCCGAAACACAAACAATCAACCATTATTAGGCATATAAAGCAACAAACAGGTAGTATAATCACTAAACGAGGCAATTATGAAGTAAAAAACCTAACATCTAACACACAATCAGTCATTTAATCACCATATAATCATACATCAACAGATTCAACAGATTTATTGTGCGATTAAGGGTTTAAAACTTTGATTAATGTGAAATCGAACACATACCGAGCAATAAGATGAAGTTTAATGTGTGAAAAAGTCGTAAAACGGTGAGAATCGAACGTTGGTGGTTAGAATTTTGAAAAACGTGCTACAGTGGTTTGTACAGCGAATATATGAAATATCCGCTGTCACTGTATATATATACACCCATAGATTCGCTGGCAGACAGACCAGCGAACCTTAGGTTCGCCGGAAGACCAAAAGACAAAGTCTCCGACTGGTTCGCTTGCAGGTTCGCTGACACATAAACAACGATGTTTCATGTCAGCGAAACAAAAAGGTTCCGGGCGAACTTTGGGCGCCGAGCGAACCTGTAGGTTCGCTAGACAAACAACAAAAATTATTTTTGGATTTTCTTTAAAAATTTTAAAGACTTTGTAAATCCGTGAAAACGTCCCACGAATTCAACGCTCCAAAAATAAACATATACACATATAATCCTAAAATTTAAAAAATAAAATGAAGTAAATTGAAGTAAAATAAAATAAAATAAAATAAAATTAAAATAACAGGAGACGGTTTTAAACGCTAGAAAGGATATATATTCTTCATGATGTTTTGAGTAGAATCCGGAGAATCATCGATTGGCGGGATTGCAGATATGTTTGTCCATTTAAACCCATGCCTTAGTCCTTTTCAACAAGAGATCAGCAGCTTCTTTTATCATGTTTTCGGTTTGATTGAAGAAACTCAGACAGCCCGGTCCCCACAGACATCTAGGTAAAAAGAACAAGTTCTGTCATCAGGGTATATCTGAGCAATACTATTGACTTTGCTTGAATTTCAATGATCAACTTTTGAATGTTGACCGATGCGTTTGTTTCTTTTGACACTTGTGCAATTTTTGCATCTTTTCTTTGTGAGTGAAGCTTGTCAGCAATTGATTCATTTTGAATACAATGCGACTTATTATTTGGGAAACTCAAATAGTCTAGAGCTCCAGGTCTATACTCACGTATAACAGAGGAGATAAACATTTGAGCATGCTCGGTGAATCTTCAGGTCAATACTTCCGTATAGCAGAGAAGATCCACCAACTCCAGGTCAATACTTTCGTATATCAGAGGAGTTAAGCACTTGACTCAAGACGTTCTGAGGAGTTAACAAGTAACTCACTCAGAGGCTTTTCCGAAGAGCATCACTAGCAGCCTTTTATTTTTTTATTTTTTATTTTTTTTATTTTTTATTTTTTTTTTTGTTTTGTTTTGTTTTGCATACTAGAAACTCGATTCGGGGATAGGGCGAGGGTGATTTGGGATTTTTTAGGGAAATCAAGACAAAGATTTGAAGATCAAGACAAAGATTTGACGCTCTCAACCCATTTTAGACAGAACCATTATCTTTGTGCAATCCAATCATGTCAAGGGGATAATCCTTGTTGTCGAGATCTTGAGCGTTATGTTTGGCTGCTCAATCACTGTTTACTTCGTTTTCGGGCTGAGCCTATCTGACATATCCCAAACGCAATGCTTCTGACCTCCTTCAACGACTTTTCAACATCAATCAAAACGGAGATCCTGAAATAGCAAAATTTGAAAAACTATAAATAGTTAATCTTTTATATCTCCCCCAAAATTTCTATATAATAGCTGTCTAATAAGAAATTTTTGTTTTTCAGATTTTCTTAATATATATATATATATATATATATATATATATATATATATATATACAAAAGTAAAAGAAAATTAAAAGAAGATAGAATAAAATAAAGTTACGGAGCAATGAAACGAGTGACCCACGGATTTTTCAAAGAAGAGAAAGACCCGATTATTTACAAAGACCAGATTATTTACATATTTACAAAAGGATTCTCACAGAAAAAGGTTTTTAAAAGGATATAAGTCCAAGCATGGAGATCAGTTCATAAAAACGTGGTTTATCAAAAGTTTTCGTGAAAAGATCAGCTTTTTGCTTTCTAGTTTCGATAGGAATAATATCAATAAACCCCTTTTCCTGTGCATCCCGTATTGCATGAATTCTTGTTTCAATGTGCTTGGTTCGAGTGTGATGAATGGGATTCTTGGCGATTCCAACAGCAGCTTCATTGTCACAGAATAGTGGCGTATGAAGAAAGTTGATGCCATAATCCATCATCTGATGTTGAATCCACAGCACTTGGCAACAGCAACTTGACGCAGCTATGTACTCTGCTTCTCCTGTGGACAGGGAGACGGTTGTTTGCTTCTTGCTTTGCCATGAAACAAGACATTCTCCAAGGTATTGACATCCACCAGTAACTGACTTCCTGTTAATCCTGCAACCAGCATGATCACTATCAGAAAAAGCATGTAAATCAAAGTTCCCACCTTTTGGGTACCAAAGTCCCAAACGAGAGGAACCCTTAAGGTAACGGAAAATTCGTTTGACAGCTTTTTCGTGTGATTCTTTTGGATTGGCTTGGAAGCGAGCACAGTAACAGACGGCAAATGTAATATCTGGACGACTTGCTGTCAGATACATGAGAGATCCGATCATCGAGCGGTACCGATGAGCATCCACAGGATTCCCATTATCATCGGAAGTAAGGCATGTTTGAGCTGTAAAAGGAATCAATTCAGGAGAAGAATCATCCATGCCAAACTTCGTGAGGATTTCTTTGATATATTTCTCTTGGTGGATTAGAATTCCATCAGGCTTTTGCTCCACTTGCAGCCCCAAGAAGAAACACATCTCCCCCATTATAGTCATCTCAAAGCGATCCATCATCACCTTCTCAAAATCTCTACACAACCCTTCATTAGTCGAACCAAAAATGATATCATCAACATACACCTAAACGATCAGCAGCTCGCCATCCACCTCCTTCTTGAATAATGTCATATCTATAGCCCCACGTGAGAAACCTTTACTGAGGAGATACTGTGTGAGAGTTTCATACCAGATCCTTGGAGCTTGATGCAACCCATACAAGGATTTATCAAGCTTGTAAACCTTTGACGGGAAATCAGGATCCTCGAAGCCTGGTGGTTGACATACGTAGATCTCCTCATCGATGTCTCCGTATAGAAATGCACATTTCACATCCATCTGATAGACTTTAAAGTTTTTGTTCGCAGCATGAGCAAGAAAGATTCTGATGGCTTCAAGACGAGCGACTGGAGCAAAAACTTCGGTGTAGTCAATCCCCTCCTCTTGAGCAAATCCCTGAACAACCAATCTCGCTTTATTTCTGATTACTACACCACGATCATCTGGCTTGTTCCGAAAAACCCATTTAGTGCCGATTGGACACTTGTTAGGAGGAAGATCAACCAATTCCCAAACTTTGAGCTTCCGGAATTGCTGCAGCTCCATTTGCATGGCATCTACCCAACTCGGATCTTCAAGTGCCTGTTTATAATTCTTTGGAACGACTTGTGACAGAAAGGCAGCATAAAGACATTCATTAATCAAACCGCTCTGACTCCGGGTTCGCACACCATCAGTAATAGATCCAATGATATAATCGTGAGGATGGTTTTTCAGGGTTTTGAAGTCAGTGTTGAGTAGTAAAGGATTTTGATCGTTTGAGGGTGTTTGATTTGATGGTTGTGAAGGTGTAGGTGATGGGATGGTAGTGGATGTGGATGGAATATCTGATGAAGAAGTTTGAACAGTTTCAGGTGGTGGAGGTGATGGAATGTCAAATGAAGTAGGAGGTAGTTGTGTAGCGGATGTGGAAGGTTGTGATTGTGATGGTGTGGGTGTATGATTGAAAATAGAAACCGATGTGTGTGGAATAATGTCGTCATCGTCAGAGTCAGGAAGATTAAATGATTTGAAAATGGTGGTGGCATCATAAAACCAAGCCGGTTCACTACCAATACTTGTAGTGTTTGATTCTTGCCAATCAACATAGTAGGACTCTTGCACAATCCGCGTTCGCTTGTTGTACACGCGATACGCCTTTTGTGTGTTAGAGTATCCCACAAAGAAGCATTCATCAGAGACAGCCCCAAACTTCGTCTTCTGATCTTGAGTATTCAGAAGAGTGCAAGAACATCCAAAGGGGCGTAGAAAATCAATCAGCGGCTTAATCCCTCGAAACAGTTGGTATGACGTCTTCATCTTTTCTTTAACAATCAGTACCCTATTAAGAACATAAGCTGCACAATTAACCGCTTCAGCCCAGAAAATAATTGGAAGTTTTGACTCGATCAACATAGTTCTAGCGGCCTCAACAAGGGTTCGATTCTTCCTTTCAGCAACACCATTTTGTTGTGGTGTTCGAGCAGCGCTAAACTGTCTGAGAATACCCCGTTGTTCACAGAAGGAGTTGAAGATGTGGTTTCTGAATTCAGTTCCGTTGTCGCTTCTGATGGCTTGAACCTTCTTCTTTCCCAGAACCTCTATTAGAGGTATTAACTTCATCAATTCTTCGGCAGTCTCACTCTTGTTTGCCATGAATCTCACCCAGGTGTACCTTGAGTAATCATCTGTGACAACCAAGCAATAAGACTTTTTAGCAATTGACTTGACACTTATTGGACCGAATAAATCAGTATGTAACAATTCGAGGGGTTCTGAGATAGTATTCGTAATTTTGAGTTTATGTGGCTTTTTGTGCTGTTTTCCTCTAGCACAAGCCATGCATTTCTCGACCACAGAAAAATCCTTTTGTGGTAAACCCCTAACCAAATTGTTCTTAACCAATTTATTCAGAATTTTAAAATTGATGTGTCCTAAACGTTTATGCCACAAAAATGATTCAAAGGATGATGCTTTAGACAGAAGACATGTCACGGTGGAGTTTGATTCTGTTGATCCCATATTCAGCATATAGGTATCATTTCGTCTCGGAGCTCGCATGATCACCATATCTTCAGGAATGGTAAACTCTGGCTTCAAGAACAGGCATTCATTTTGGAGAAACATTACAGGAATATTTTTATCACAGATTTGTGATACACTCAGAAGATTGAATGCCAGTTCAGGAACATAGTTAACGTCTTCCAAAGTAAGTGAGCCATTTGAGACTTCTCCTTGACCAATCATCTTCCCACCTTTCTTATCTCCCGCAAAAGCAACATAACCTCCATTTATGATCCTATAGTTAGTAAGAAGATCCTTCAATCCTGTCATATGTCTGGAACATCCGCTGTCAATATGCCAATGACTATTTACAACGGCATTTGAATGTTCCTGACATTTATTAAAAGAAAAGAAAAGTTAGACCTTTGCAATAGGCACCCAAGTCTTTGTGTACCTGGGTGGTGAAGCAGATGAAGTATTACAAAAGAAATTATTTACAAAAGTGTTTAATCTTTTTCCCAAAGATTTTTGCTTTGTGCAATTTTGGATTATTTTAGGGCATTGCTTGACAGTGTGACCAGTATTTCCACATTTAAAACAGTGAGACTTCAAACCGGTTTTGGGAATTCTGTTGACAGGAATTTTATCCATTACAATTTCCTCATCACATTCAGACAGTTGTGAGTCACAGTCACTGTAAGTGTCATAGAGTTCTTTTAACTTACTTGTTGTGACTTTAACAGTATCAGATTCAGGTTCTGGTTTAAGAATGTATGAAAAAGATGATTCCTTCTCTTTTGGTTTTGAAATTCTCACAGGTGTGAAAGATGGAATTTGGTGAGTGAAGAACTTTTGAAAACAGTTTGTTTTGGTTTGACTTTCAGAGACTTGACCTGAAAGTTTGTCTTTGTCATTCACACACACATTTTTAATCAAATCATCATCATTCAACACATTAGGGTTTGAAGTGGAGCACCCTAAATTACTATTAAACATGAAATTGTCTGAATATGTCACATTACTACAAACAGGATTATCTAAACAAATGTCTTCAAAAGACTTCTTGGAATCAGAACTACTGCAATCACTACTGCCAGAACAACCGAGCCCAACACTCCCACCATATGCGTACTCCTCTCTAACTTCCTTAAGGTTTACTTCACTTAAACCTGCAATGGAACTGTCAGTATCGTTCTGCATAATCTCTTGAATTAACTCATTTGAGGGATGAGGAATAGGTGTAGGAGAATAACAGAAAGTACTCGGTGGAGGATAGGCATATGTTTCATTGTTACTAAGACCCAACCCTGTCTTAACTCTGGCCCCCCTTTGTTTCTTGCACAGTTCTTCCCTTTTCATACCCGATATGGTCCACTGCTGCAATTTGTTTTTAAGCTTTCTTGCTTCAAACTCAGCAAGTGTAACTTGCTCAGTCAAGTAGTTAATCTCACAGTTCTTTTCTAAAAGAGTTCTTTTTAAGTGTTCATTTTCCTTTAAAGCTTCTCTTAACTTAACAAAATATTTTGATTCACTTAATTTAAGCTCTTTGATGGTTCTTTTTAATTCGTTTTCGTTTGACATTAACAATTTATTTGCTTTGTATATGCCAATTAAACGAATTTTGCAGGCAGATGAACACATATCTTCTATAACATCATAAGGAAGACCGATTACCAGTTTTTCGGCGGCCAGAGCACGATCACATTGACAGTAGGGAGTGCTTCTTTTGAATTCATCAACTGCATCCAGCCTTGCCTTTTCAATCATTTCTTCCAAGCTAGCCTTAGACTCCTCCTCATGCTTTACTTCATTAACAGCGGCTTCACAAACTAACCCTGAATGATTCAGATGTCCTTGAGCAATAACACCTGATTGAACTTTAACAGCATCCTCCACTTTCTCTTCTTCTTCATTTCCAAAAAATTCTTTGAACGGATCAAAGAGATTTATATCATTGTGATCAAACTCAGTAATTTCAGCAACAAGGGCATGGTTGATCTCCTCCTTGGTTTCTTCGATTTCTGCACTCCAGTCAAAGTTGGTGAGAAGTGCAGTTTCATTCTTTGACTTTGCTTCCTCAACCTTTTCTTGAATTGGAGCAGATCTTGGATTTGCAGAGTTAACTGGCTCAGTAACGATTGGTAATGGGCATTCTCTCTTGAAGTGGCCCAGTTGTTTGCAGTTATAGCATCGTAACTTTCCCTTGTCATATCCCAGCTTAGCATTCTGTCCTTGATTTCCAAAGTTTCTTCTGCCAGTTCTTTCCATGAATCGTCTGGCACGAAGAGTGAGCATAGCCATCTGCCATTGAATATCTGTTTCCTCCAAATCATCAGGGTCCACCTGATACATATCTTCTACTGTCATACCCTTCCCTTTCAACTCACCTGCAACAAGAGCTTCATAACTGTGAACAAACATTCCAAATAAAGCCATAGTATCTGACGGAATCTGGGTGCTGACAGACGCATTCGAGCTAGAACCAACATTTGAAGGAACACCAGCAGATTTAGCAGACGCATGACTTGATGGTCCTCTAGATGCAGCACTATAGGCATAAGAGTTTGCAGCGGATGAGATAAGTGCAGCATTTTGAGACGGAATGTTTGGAACCATCATTGACTGATTATATTTCTTCAGATTACTTGACACAGATAGGAATCTATTTGTAATATCAGTCAAGTTCTCTTGTGAATATCCCACAAAAGAGTTGAATTCCTTTTCAGCCTGAGCCTTTCTATCCAGTTTCAGATCTTCATTTCCATCATAAAATTCACACAATGCATCATACAGACTCTTTGCAGTTGTGTGTTCTGCAAACCGGTTGAAGATGTCCTGATGTAAGCAAAGTATCAGTGCCCCTAATGCCTTCTTGTCACGATCCAGTAACTTGATATCTGTTTCAGTAAAAGTGGTTGGGTCTGTGTTTACTGAGGTGACGGTTCCTTCAACAGTTGTTGGCACGTGCGGGCCATTTACTATAGATTCCCATTGGTTGTAGTCCGTGTAGTAGAAGAACGCTTTTAAACATCTTTTCCAATCTTCAAAGTTTTCACCACTAACAAGCCTCGGTGGCCTGTTAGGTTGAACGCTGTCTAGATCATTCATATTAAGTGTTGAAGAAGTCATAACTTTGAACAAATTACAGATTCGCTGAAAAATGACAGATTCGCTGGCTAGTTTCGCTAGAAGAACACAGCAGATTCGCTGGTAGATTCGCTGGTGACAGATTCGCTAGACAGTCAAACAGATTCGCTGACGAGCAAGCACAGATTCGCTGGCCTGATTTTGGCAGCAGTTTCGCTTGCACAGTCAGTCAAATAGATGAACTTTCGTTCGATGATATGTTAGATTCGCTGGCCACAACACAATCCAAGCAGGACAAAATTTGAATTTAGATTCGCTGGAAGAACAGACAGTTTCGCTGGTTGAACAAATAGTTTCGCTGGTAGCTCAACCACTCTGAAACAGTACGGAAACAGCTCGAAAACCCTCAAAACTTGACCATTTGCCTACAGGTTTGTTTTAAAAGCTTTCTATGTCCAAATACCACAAACCATGAGCAAAATACAACACCAAAACACAAGAAACAAGCTTCAAACAGAATCAAAGTGTTTTGACCCAAAAACTTCGAAAATCAACACAAAAATCACTTGAATCAAACAATCAAGAGCACTAAGGCTCTGATACCATATTGTTGGTCCATAATGATCGTGATTTCAGTGTTTTGTTGACTTGTTTAACCCAAATATGTCAAATACTTGAAGAACAAAGAGTAAAAGTCCAAATAACCCAATAACAAGATCTAACACAGAATCGAGGTAAATAAGCTACAATGATAAGTAGAATAAGCTCCTAGCACCTCAATAGAACGATTACACAACACAAATCAGTGAAGAATAGCTTGAGTAAAAGATGTGCAAAAGTTGTATAAATGTGAAGATAAGGTTACAATATATAGGTGTTAGGTTCGCTGATAGATTCGCTCTAGCGAATCTATCCAGCGAACCAACACAGGTTCGCTGGGCACATAGGTTCGCCCAGTCGACACCTAGATACAAAAGACATGATGACCTGCGGGCGAATCTATAGATTCGCCCGTAGGTTCGCTAATACAAACAACATTACAAGTCAAACAATTACATACAAAAGTAACACCGACAAGCCGGTGGGTCCAACCTATACATAGTGACTATCACAAATCATCCACGTATACACATAATATCACAATGTCTGCTCCTTTGAGTCTCACATATGCAGCTTGTTCATGCAAGCCCCATTTAAACCCCAAGTCTTTTAGAACACCATCTAACTTTAAGTTCAAACATCTATGTGCCTGCCTTAATCCATATAGCCTTCTGCCTCTAATAAGGCTTTAAATCTAGTGATCACAACTTTAGCATCTCTCATGATCTTGTATAACCACTTTAAGCCAATAGGTTCTTTTCAATTGATTCAATCTCACCATACATGGCTTTTTACCATTCAACACCCTTTGACACTTCTTCATATTTCTTTCGAACATCTTCATCATCAGTCAAAAGTAGGTTAATTCCTCTTCCTCTTCCTGTTTGTATTCCCTATATTTGAGTATACTATCCAGCACATAGTCGGTTAACCTAGTAGGAACAACTGAGTCTCTAGAAGATCCTCTTAAACTACCCTGATATGGATGTTGATTATGAATCTGTGCATGAGGTTGTTCAACCTCTAACCTTTCTTGATTTTGATCAAGTTGACCAGATAAATTCTCATTACTCACATGAAACTCTGCCAAACTTGACCCATTTTCATCTTGATTTTTTTCCTACTCAAACCAATCCCACTTCCTAGTTTCTTCAAATTCAACATCTCTACTTAACATCCATTCTCTAAGATTGGGTTGTACATTTTGCACCCTTTAGTTCCTAACTCATGACCAAGATAGACCATTTGAATACTTCTACAGTTCATATTCTATATACACGATATCAAGTTCTTGACATGACCCACACAACCAAAAATCTTAACATGGCTAAGATCTGGTTTCCTGCCTTTTAAGGCATCATATGGTGTAGAATAAACTAAAGCCTTTGTGTGTAACCTATTCAACAGATACACAACATGCCTCACTGCTTCAGCCCAGAGTTCTTGTCGTAGACTCATAGTTTTTCAACATGCTTCATGTCATATTTAGAATGGACCTATTTCTCCTCTCTAGTGCTCCATTTTGTTGAGGAGAACAAGGTACAGTCAATAGTCTAGTGATCCTTTCTTTGTCAAAGTAAGCATTGAATTCATTAGAAATATATTCTACCCCTCTAGCTGATCTCAATGCCTTTAATCTTGATATTAAGTAATTCTTAGCCTTAGCTTTTAATTTTTTAAACTCTTCTAAATCAAGATCTTTGGCCTTAAGCATATACACCCAAATAAATCTGATGCATTCGTCTACAATAAGCAGAAAATATTTTGTACATGCCCTTGTCTCTGGGTGTATTGGACCACACAAGTCTACAGACATCAACTCAAGTGGTTGTTTAGATCTGAATAGTGATGCATCATGAAATAGGTTTCTTGTATGCTTTCCTGCAAGACATGCTTCACGCAGTTGAGTAGGATGATTAATAACTGATACTCCTTTCACCATGCCCTTTGTTGTCATCACCCTTAACGACTCAAAGTTGACATGCTACACTCTGCAATGCCAGAGCCATGATTCATCATATATGCTTATTAGAAAGCGTTTTTCTGTACCTAACCCCAATGTTAATTTGTATAGTCTATGCACTGATCTTTTTGTTTTTAGCTGTAACATCCCACTCTTCTCATACAACCACAGATCATCAACCTTCATTCTTACTTCACAGCCACCTTCTATTGCTTGCCCTAGGCTGAAAATGTTACTTTTCAGGTGTGGGATTAAGTAAACATCTGTCAACAACCTTTTTTCACCAGTTTTACCTTCAAAAAAGTACTAACCCTTTCCCTTTAATCATCACAAATGACCCATCCCCAAATCTAACCTTGCCCGGTACATTCTTGTCAAGTTTGGAAAATAATGACTAAATCAAAGTCATGTGATTTGATGCCCCATTGTCTAGATACCATATGTGAGCATTTTCAGTTTCATTAGTGTCACACCCGGGGCCAGGAGGCTAGATGTAACGAATGGTATTTAATAATCAAAGCAGCGGAAACATTATTATTCATTAAGGATTTAATGTACTACATTCATTTGCTCGACTAGATAATGGAATTTACATAAATTTATATCCCAAAAGTAATAGAACTTAGATGTTGAATCTAGCTTCTCTTGTAGCGTTTGATGTCTACGACTTCTAGGTTTCAATCAAGTCTTCTAGAATATACCGTCAAAGCAATACCAAGCTCTAATCTGATGTCACTTTTAATAAAAGCATCTGAAAAGCATACTAAAAATGTCAACTAAAAAGTTGGTGAGATGGCAGGTTTAAACAAATGTGAGTTTAACAAGTATCATGCAAATTAAATAAGTCCACAACCAAACCTGTACCCGGTCACCCAATCCCCATCTAATATGAATTGAGTTCCCTAATATTAACACCCAATAACTGTCACAAATGTATGCACATGCGCGATAATATGCACGCAACGACCACGTAGGTCTCAAAACCTAACGGGTCTCAGAGTTGGTTTCCTTTACAAAGGGCACTGTGCGTGGGGGATTACCCAAGTAGTACTACCCATACGATCCCTCGGTTCGTCCAGAATTAATGGTTGTGTAAAAACGGACAGTTGGGTAAAAACAATGTCTTAAATAATAAAGTATCATAAAGTTTAATAAAACGAGTATGCTTTCCACCCAAAATAGTTTAAAAGATGGGCCACGAAACTCACGTATCATAAAGTCAAATAAAACGAGTATGATTTTCACCCAAAACATTAAAGAAAGAGGGCTACGTACTCACCTTGTTTCTCTTACAATTATTATTACGTGTCGAGAGCTTAGCTTGCAATAATGTAGAGGTGTTCGCCAATGTACGTAATCCTAATTGTAAACACCTGTCATCAGTTTCTAGTAAAAGAGTAATATTAACTACACTGGTTGAGCTCTTTATATTAGTTAAAATACGATAATAGATTATTGATATTTGTCGAAGTGCTTGTTGTTTTCAATAGAATCCAACTACTTGTACAACTTGTATTATTGGTGTTAGACATGCACACAAATATAAATTTTTAAATAAGTTATATTGTTGTAATACACATGTCTAACATTAATCAAATAATTATAGTTTGTGTAGTAGGACTAATAGTTAGTTGATTTGTATACTATGAATATGTATACATGTGTTCCAATGAAATAATTAGTTGTTTCAGTTTCACGTGTATATACATATGTTTTGTATATATTATTCTTATTTAAATAAAGAAACTAGTAAGAATAAAATAATATCATCACTACTAAAGGTAGAGTTATGTTAATTAAATGTTAAGAAAATGGTTACACCAAAAGTGATAGTATTATATATCTCAAGTAAGATATATGTATGTGTTGATGCGTTAATTATACCAAAACTAATTAATGCCGTACTATAGATACATATATATCTCTGATAGTGTATGTATATTTGGTGTGCCGATGTATATTTGGTGATCTACTAACAAGTCGTAAGTATTTTAAAATAATGAACTTGTTAGTAAATATACCATTTTGTGTCTAACTAATGAGTACTTTCGTATTGAAATTATCGTTGTAAATATATAGAATAGTTAATACGATATTTCTTACAATAATAAATAGTACGTTGGACGCTTTATTTTATATCTCGTATATTATTATCATTTTATTCCAGGCTCAATACACTATATATATTGATAATAAAAATATGTATTCACACGAACACGTAAACGTGCAAATATACCTTATCATTGGTTTCGTACATTCGAACCTACTCGCATCCGACTTTGTCTCGCCTTGTAATCGTCTGATGTTTGATTTCTTGTCGATTGGAAACATAAATAATTATTTGATTGTAAAATAATACTATGGATCACAAAGTAATAAAAGTTAATAAAGTTTAAAACTTTAATTTTTGAGGTTGTTACAATTAGACACATAACTTTCAGGAAAAACTTTCTACTCGTTCAGGAACATCACTTCTTTCAGTTGTTCCATGTGTATTGTGATTAACAATAACTTTTCATCCGGGTCTATCTGTCAATGATTCGCTTCAACTTCCTTCTTTTTTGCATTTGGGCACTCAGATGCATAATGGCCATAAGTCTCACATTTGAAGCATTTGATCTTTAATTTATCTCTCTTGGGTTTGAATCCTTTGGTTTGATCATACCTCTTCCCTTTTGACTTGATCTACCCCTCTCAATCCCATTAGAGAGCCCTTTTCCGATCTATACCCATTTTTCTTGTTTATTGGCTCATTATCCTTCTTCCTTGCATGCCATTCATTATAGGTCACTAGCTACTGATATTCATTTTGAGATTGTGTTGGTTTCTTCATACATGTTCTCTTTTCAAAAGCCTTTAGTATACTTATGGCTTCTTGAAGCAGCATGCTCTTAATAATAAAAATTGCTTTATTAAAGCAATTATGTGGATGACTCTGTTTAGTATAGAGTCCAGAAACATCATGACCAAAACCATTTCGGTGAATGGTTCACCTAGGTCAACAGCCTTTGATGCTATTGCGTTTATTTTTCCTGCAATTTACCAATGTTTTCATTCTCCTTAATTATCAATATTTCAAATTTTGTCTTCAATGTAGCCAACCTTGCCTTCTTCACTCTATCTATTCCGACACATCATTACTTCAGTGAGTCCCATATTGCCATTTGCAACTTGTAACACTAGATCTTCAGGCATGGCTTGATAGAGGTATGCAATGGATGCGTTTCTTTTTTTTTTTTTTTGTAGTGACTGCTACACCCTCGGACGGTTCAACGACTTCCCATAAGCCATGAACATTTAAGATTGCTTTCAATTTCATAGCCCATATTGTTTAGTTTGAGGAGGTAAGTACAAGGCATTGAATGGGAATGTTGTTGTAGTTGTCTCTGACTTGGTGTCTATTGGATGATTGTTATATCTCTGTTCCTCCACCGGCCATCGTCTTCTTCGTGTTCTTCCATCGATAAGGTGTACAAAATTTTGGATCAATTTTGCTTAGATTGACAATAGGAATCAATCAAGCAATTAAGGCTTTCGAATCACCCGACAATTAGTGAAATTCAAAATTCCAATCGATTCGTACTTTTAAATCGATTCCGGTGGTTTTGCTCGTCAATCAAATTTTTTAATAAATTCCAATTGATTACGAATGAGCTTCACCTGAAGCTTTGATACCAATTGAAGTAAGGTACCGATAAAATAATGAACAAAAGTTGCAGAGAAAGAATTGAATCAAATGATTGGAAATTTTATTAAAAAATGTGCTAACAGAACTATAACAAATAAAATTTGTACTAGAAGTTTTAAGGATGTACGAGGTAAACAAATCTACAAAGATTTACAGGAGAAAGATGACATGCGTGGAATTGTTTAACTCAGTTGGCTGTTATGGTCAAACATTTGTCTGTGCTTATTTTTTATAAACTATTTAACAAAAACAGAGGTTAGATAGGTTTTGTAATTTTTTTTCTTCAACAGTTTAATACATGTGAATATTTTTAGTAATTCTTAATTATTTTATTAATGATGATTTCTATTTGTGTCTGTTTAATCATGATTGTTGTTATCATCATTGATCTTCTTCTTTTAAATAGCTTCTGCTCCATTTGACCCATTGAAATTATTTGACATAGTGCTAATTAACTTGTTTATTTTCTAATAAAAAAATAATAACTTTTTTTAAAAACAATATTTAAACTTTTATGTTAAAAACTATTTGTAGAAACAAGATCAGATAGAAACCATAACTTTTTAGTTGTGGAACTTCACGCTTGTTACTCGACCTCGTTACTAGTAAAAAAAATCTCTATTCAAATGATTGTGAATTGATACCAAGAAGTTTAAATCAATTTACCTTGTATTATTTAACAATTTAAATCTATAAAATATGGTAAACATTCATATCCAGTTTCTAATTGACATTTTTACCCTCCATCATACTATATATATATACACACACAAAGAAACAATTATTTGAAGCATTAGTTTGTCTATAAACTATTTTGAAATATTATAGTAAGAGTTATGGAGATAAGTGAGGCAACAATTGTTGATCATGTATACTTAGCGTGGGAAGATTTATCTGTCATGCTTCCAAACTGTAATTCGAAGAAACCTACACGACGAATACTAAATCAAGTTTCTGGTTTCGCTCAGCCTGGAAGAATCTTAGGTATCATGGGTCCTTCAGGTTCTGGAAAATCCACTCTTCTCGATTCTTTAGCGGGTAACTTAATTGTGCTTTTAACTTTAGATTAACTAGGTATTTTCAGTCTCTTGTGCTTTGCGCTAGAGGATTTCGTTCGACTATCATGGTTGTACGAAAAGTTTGTGATTTCATTCGTTGCGCGAGCCATTTTTCATACATGTATTCGTGCGAGCCTTTTTTCGTACATCTATTCAAGCGAGCCTTTTGATGTTGTTGATTGAACATTAAGGAAAAGCAAAACATTAAACAACAACTCAACAATACAACCAATGAAAACATACCTTCTATGTCATTAATTAAGAGAGACCAAATTTCATAACCAACAAACATGTGTGGTAAAAACGAAAAATAAAAAACAAAAAACGCATCTCACTTTCAAAATAAAACAAGAATGCAATGAAAAAAACTAACCAATAGAAATATGTCATACAAAAATTACTCAATAAAACTTACTATCATACCATTTTAGTATTCATGAAGTTTGTTAATTAATATTCACTAATTAATAACAATTAACCACCCGAGCTAGTATTTATAGTATTCAAGTTAAATTTAAAATTGAGTTTATTTGATAAAATTTGCTTAAGATAACAACCATAATAATATTAAATATAGTTGTAGTTACCCTTAAACAAGTTAACAATATTTGTATGAGGATATATTAATACAATTAAAATTGAGAAAAAATTGTGTTATGAAAAAACTTAGGAAGTAAGGTTCTCACGGGTTTTCACAACTCAAGATACTTTTCAAGTTTTTTAATAATTTTTTTCTCAAATGTTGCATATATTAAGGGTAACTACATTAAGTTTGCATATTTACCCAGCCAAAAAAATCAATTGCATATTTCCTCTATAAACAACTTTAATTTGCAGATACACTCATTTGTAATAAGGTTATTTAGTTAACATTGGGTATATATGCAATTGTTTTTTTTAGTTGGGGAATAATGCAATTAGAGGGTGTTTATAGGGGTAAATATGCAATTGAATCTATCATATTTAGTTTACACACTATAAACCTACTATATCACATTTACTTATTTAAGTCAGATAAGAAACTATACTTTTTACCTAATTCGTAAGACGAGTTTTTTTTAATGATAGTAGTATCCAATTCTTAATGTAATTTGTCGCCCAAATCGAAATGAAGGCACAATAGTGTCGATAAAAAGTAAGGCATTAAGCAATGTATCATGTGTCGCAGGCCTTGTTTTAAAAAAATTGTTTATGAAAATGAAGCGAAAAATGAATGGATTCAAGAGGGCGTAGAAGGAGGATGAAAGGGAGTTTTTCAGAGTTACAAAAATATTCATCGGCCTTGAAACAACTACTAATGCTTAATTATCTCGACGGATATTATGAATATTTAGTATTGCGGCTAGGACGTCAAGCGAATGCCTACATTGATGTGGTCTTCTAATCGATTTGTACAATAGAGAGAACTTTTGTCACCTGAGAAGCTTTGACATTGCCATTTTGTATCAAGCAAATAAAAACAAATATAATCTTTCTAGGATGATTGGTAGTATCAACTATACATATTTCACTTGGCAACAATGTCTAACTAACCAGGTTACGAGGGAAATGCATGAGATGTGATTACTACAACCCACGATTATGCTTGAGGCGTTTCCTTCAAAATATACTGTTTTGACTTGTGTTCTTCAATCCTCTTGAGTCAAACAACGACATCATTGTTTTCTAACAATATTTTAAATTAATTTCTTACCGAGCAAAATGGAACCACGCAAAGTTATTATTTCTTGTAAATGATCGATAATACACATTTAGATACTATCTAACGAATGAGATCTACTCTACATGGTCGACGTTTTTGAAAGTGAGTCCGTATAATGAAGTCATAAATGAGACGCCGCCGTCGTAACATGTGTTTTGGGTCAAATTATTAGTTATCATATTAATAAATAAACCTCATTATACTTTGCGATTGTTGGGTAAGTTGAACAACTTGAGCTAATTTATGAGTTTCATGCTTTGTATGTGCTGCAACTTTCAAGGAAGGCTGTAACGTGTGGTTATTACTGGTATAACTTAAATTTTTTTTTATTTCTCAAGTGCATGAGTTGATTTTTTTAATGAAACAAAATTGCGTTAAACATACCCACTCTCTTATCAATTGTTCGAGTACGATTGGAATTAATCTAAATTTGATTCGAAGTGAATTTGATTAAGGACATTGGAAATTGAATTTCAGTCATTCAATTTCAATTTTTGTTCAATTAAAATAATTTTTTTGGCCGTGGATTGAATACTTTACAACTACTTTAGACGTACCATTGTAGTTGTTTTGAACAATATACTGGTGCATCAAACCATTACAGTGGGGCAACAAAAATTACTGGTATATGGATGCATATTATTGTGTTATGGTAACAACCACTTATTACCGATAATTTGTCCAAGTTGTATTTTACTTTAGTTATTCATTTTTTTTTTCTATTGAGTTTTAGTGGGGTCCATCGTCGAACTTCAGTAATTTTAGAAGAATCTCATATGTATATGGAATTCAGTTTAATACCCATGTATACATACGTGTTGATATAATATAGTAACTATTTTAATAATTACATAATGTTAAAGTAATTATAAATGATTTTTTAAATTGTACATCAAAGTTTTTCACTTTTATTTTTATTTTCATAAGTTTTTCACCTAAAAGGTACCTTGATGGGTCTCCTCCTACGACCTTGATTTAAAGGAAAAGTTCATTTTTCTTATAGTTTTTTAAACAATTATTAACTTATATGTCAAACTCACGTTATATATATACTGGTTAATGACAATGAAACTTTAAAATATGTGACTATGTTGGTCAATTTTCGTTGATACGATTAACATTGTATCTTTATCATATTTTGTTACAATTTTTATTTCTACAATACTCGCAGGAAGACTAGCCAGAAACATTATCATGACAGGGAATGTTTTTCTCAATGGAAGGAAAAAGCGGCTCGACTACGGTAGTGTGGTAAGTACCTAGCTATTTAATTATATCTAGGAGAAGATGCTCACAATAGATATGTCACTTATTAAGACAAAACCATTTACTTAACTATATAATGCATCCCATCAGGTAAGAAACGAAAATACATAAAAACTAGATCCTTAAGATATTTTATTTGAAACCAATGGATCATATATGATCGGTTTGAGAAACGAAAAAAAAAAATTATGTGCTGGGGTGTTCTTATTATAAGTTTCTCTTCTTTGTCAAGTATAGTTAAATGTGAGCTTAGTTTTTTTGGGAGTTCATTGTTTGAATACAATTCAAAGAAAGGACTCGAATTAATCGAAATACGATTCGAATTAATCGAAATCCAATTCGAATTTTATTAAATCCTTTTAAAATTGAATGTGGGATTAAGAGTTATATGTTGGGCTTTTGAAGTAAAATTGGAAACACCCAAAACCCAACCTAGCCACGTAAAACTAAAACCCTAATCCTAACAATATAATAAGCCATCACCCTCGCAACTCAGCAGACATTCAGACAACTATCTCACTACCCCATATTAGACTTGGAGATCGTCGCCGATCAACTTTCAGTCGTCAATCATCAGAATTGTTCGAGTCCGCTATTTTTATGTCGATGAACTCTCAGACTTTGAATAAACATTCCTATTTACTTTTAATATATAAAAACCACAAATATTATGTTGAGGACCCTCCACACCTAGAATTTACAAAAAAAATGTCCCAAAATCAAGATTTGACAAGATTTGATCGTCTTTGATATTTTCTTCACATAAGATGTGGATCAAGATGAAATTAAGTTTCGTTAAAATTTACAAAGTAATGTTATGGTAGCCAAAACCATGGCCGTCTCTGAGGAGGGACGACGTGGGCGAGCACCTAGGGCACCATCCGGCGAACTGAACTAGTAACATGGCATAATGTAGCTGATAGTGGTTAGAGACAAAAAGTAACTAATATGAGAATAAAATAGAGTTATTGATAAAATCGGAGTTTTTTCGGTCGGTGGAGGTACCAGCTATGCATCTCTACACAAGAAACATAGCAGGGAGAAGTCGAGAAGAGGACCTAATATGTGGCAGGTTTTGGGCTGCACAAAAAGCGGCAACTTATGTACTACAAAAAGCAACAAGTTTGTTTGGTGATTTACTTGTAATAGTGGACTGCAATGAAACGATCTACGGACAGATTTAATGCTGATTAGCAGAAAATTTTGATGTGTAGAAGCATCGGTTGATTTATGGACTGCAGATCATGTTAACATCATGTGCAGATTGCAAAATATATGTAAATGAAGAGTGAAATGTGCAGAAGCAACACCATTAGCAGCATACTAGTGAATCAACAAATTGTTCAGTATTTTAGCAAATCAACAGCAGATTTCAGTTGCATGATCAAGAAATCAGTTGTGAACAATTGTGGTGCTTAACAACAGTAGTTTATGCTAACAGCTACAAAAAGAATACAATATCAATCAACTTTGATAAAAATTATCATGAAATTCATGAATTCGAACTTATTGGGTATTCTCTTCGGCTTTATGAATGGGATGATATTCTTGGTTGAAGTTTGAAGCCTCGTCTTAAGCCTATGCTTTTTTATTCTCTTATAGTTGTAATATGGTATTTATCAAAATGATACAACACATGTCCGATACGAAAATGTATCCTCAAGACATTTTATCTTTTGAACAAACCAAGTTAGGAGATGCATATTGTGAGGTGGAGACTACAATGAAGAGTGTTGAATCTTCATTAAATCAAGAGGATATTTGATAGATTGGATCCAAAACTTTTTATTTAGTGAGTATGACTTTTGGTGGACTTTATGAAACTCAAACTAACAAAATTATAATCCTCAAGTTACATTGTGATCCTAGTGCATCAATTTAGAGATCAAGGTTGATTGCAAAATATAAAGTCAAGTGTCAAAGTTGACATCGTGTCTCCTACAAGAAGCAGCTAGTAAAGACCATGGCTCCAATATATATAGAACATCAGTTATTCATGTTTAGGCGAGAGTGTCTATTTGTGAGTCCCCACCCAAGGATGAGCTCTCCTTGGGTGGTGTTATTGTTCACATGAGTGTTTATATAGATCTCTGGATGTGTTTTCTCAATTGTAATTATCATACTTTTCGTCAATGAAATCCTTACAACACACTGTTAGATTTGTGTTCATTAGTGTGCATGATTATTGGATAACATCACCTCTCATCTCTATTTCATTTCTAATCAAACATGATGAATTCTAAGATCCTTATTCAAATTGAAATCAAGAGTATAACAATGGAAGAAAATTTTAAAATGCCCTCATGAAAGTCTGACAATGATAACTAGTGAAACGGTTTTTCTCAACCAAAATATCTCGCTTCAAACTATTTGTAAAAGTCCCCCTATAAGTACAGAGACTTAGAAGATAGAAGGTCATGTCGCCCGTAACAAATATATAGAAACAAGTATTTACCGTCCTCACGTACACACCACAAGAAATTTTATCCACAAGCATGATTTAAGCAAACTCTATGCCTTCCACAATGATATAGGTTATATACAAATGATAGTTTTTGGCTAAAAAATAGGAGTGAATAATCAGAAAAATCAGGCATATTGGCTCACCCAATTAAATACATCAAAGATAAAATAAGTGAAGGGAAAACAGAAGCAGAAGTTAACATGGTAACAATGAAAGGAAAGAAGGTTGTCAAAAGACCTTTAAGGAATATAAGACTCAGTAGTGAATCTTCTTTCCTCTGCTGATCCGTTGAAGCTCATTTAAACCTATATCTTTGTGGGAGCCAAGCTAAATAGTGTCTCCATGGACAAGGTATACATGGATAGTGGGGAAGCTTCCAAAATCATGTACGGAAAATGCGTCTTACAAATGAGCCAAGAAACCAGGTCTCGGTTAGATCCTTCAAGCACTACTCTCTCATCAGATTCAGAAGAGAAAGGGTTTCTCCCATTCGACAATTCATTGCTGATGTTTTCCTAAGGAATTGTGAACTTTCACAAACCGAAGAGCTCACATTCGCCAAGAAACCAGGTCTCGGTTAGATCCTTCAAGCACTACTCTCTCATCAGATTCAGAAGAGAAAGGGTTTCTAGACATGCCACGACTTATTGAAGTTCCTTACAGATAGGAAATCTGTAACTCTTAAACCAAAGTTGAAGCATTGCTTATTGCTTCCACCGAAGATGTTGAGATTCCACTAAGGTGCTAGGTCCTAATGCTCAATATCAATTCCACTTATCCTTATCCAATATCACAATCAATGGTAATCTCCCTGTACATATTTTAGGTAAGATTAAAAGCCCTTTTTGGAAATTCATGACGTGTTTGCTTACTACCGTGTTAATATGGTCGGAGTACCAAGACAGATTGCCTGGAAATTTCGAATGCCTCCATTGGTGAAAGGAAATTTTGCCTCTTACATCAAAACGGTAACGTAAACTGCATAACTAAGTTACTGACATGAGCTTAACCAGAAACCTCACCTAATAAAAGGGTGACATCATTGCTCTGTAAGTTCATGTTAAACTCACCACTTGCTGACCTTAAAGCTTTGTTTATCTCTTTTTGATTCTACAAATCCTCTCTAAAGTTTGATATCCAAATTTTTTACCAGAGGCTAATTGCATGAGACCACTCCTACGGTGAGAGTAATGTCGCTTCTTGCTTCCTAGCATGTCCTTTTGAAACTCTAAGCAAAGTAGCACCTACACCTACTCGTTAGCTAGAGACTTGTTATAGGAATACAAAGTATAGCTAGCTGATAACTTACTATACATGTAGCATAAGAATGGTTGCTTTTGACACGCTAGAAGCAAAAACCTTACATTCACTAAAATTGTTAAGTTGTTTAACCTATAGCTTCAAAGTCAGTAAAACGTGTAACAATAAAGACCTTTAAAATTCTCAAAACATGGAGATTTTGTGGCACTCAAGGTTCCCTCATTTAGTATAAGGAATCGTGTTTGACACTAACTAGATTTATCATCAAAATATGGTCAACGGGAAAACACTTGAAATGTCTCTTAAGAATCTCTGTTTGGATTATGTAATAAAGAATTTTAGTGTGTATAGGGGATAAACCTATAGATGTTAAATGCAGGTAAATGGTAGTTAGTTCCGTATGTTAGGTTGTAAAAATAGTTAGTTTAGTATCATAAGCACTGGTATAAATATCACACATATATTTGCAAGTATTATAAGTTTTTGTTTTGAGTGTGTATTTGTTTTCCTTCCAATTACGGTTATACATATTCTCAATTCAACAATCAAGTCACGAAACCAAAGAAATGTTTATCTAACATGATTATGATATAAATGATCCCGAGATAACAGTCCTATCTTCAAAGTTTACCTACATAAACAAGTTGAAAGATGCTGCGATATAAGAATGAACCTACCTAAAGCACTCTAAGTATTGGATTAAATTGAATCACGCTTCTGAAGACAAGTCCAAGTGATCAACCAGATCATCTATTGAAACTGTGTGATCTTCTTCCATCTGTTGAACCCCCCTACGAAATAACTGTAACTTCAGCAAAACAGTGTTCAGCAAGCAGTTCCATAAATTGAAGATCTTCGACATAGATAGCCGAAGAGTAGTTAAGACTCTGCAACTTTCAGCAGCTTCTAAAGATTTGTAGAAACTTATTATTTCTGTTGTACTATCCAATAGGATCGCATATTCATGGAATTCCATATTATGGTTGATCAATGTCTGTAGTTTGCCATTAGTACTATTTCTAGATGGCTAGGATTATATCTAGAGTAGTATAAATAAGCCACAATTGTGATTAATTGTGGCTAAGCCTTATGCTCTAATCATCGGTTCAAGGTTTTAATAGAAAGAAACATTGATAGTATAATATGTGTCCATTGTTACATTGCTTATCTACCTCTTATGTGTGCTCTTGATCAAAACAATCTCATAAGGATTCCACACTTTTGATACTTGTTATTCCACAAAAACTTGTGTGTGACACGTTCCAACTAAAGACTGCTACTAGTAGAGACATAAATATAAAATACTTACGAAATTTAGTTGCATATAAAATATAGATGCTTTAGTGGCATATAAATTGATTTGAGAGCTTTGAAAAAATCAACACATATACTTAAAGAAACTTTCTAATAATTTCATTAAAAAAATAGTTACGAGATTTAAATACCCAATGCCATTACAATGTACATACTGTATAATAGGTTAGTGACCCGTGGCACCCACGGGTTAACAACATATATTTTTTATTTGAATAATGTGTTATATAATTGATGTTGCACAAGGACTTGTTAACTTCTCGTGGGACTATGTAAGAATAAAATTTAAATAAAAAAATAATGCTTGCACTTTCATATTAGAACTTTAAGTAATTAATACTAAACAAGAGTGTATAATAAACTAATCAAATGTATACCTCTGAATAGAAATTACATATCTCTAAAGGCTTTCTTATTCCTTATACATTACATTAGTTGCATATTGTTTAGAAGTGCTTGGTTAGACATAGGTGTTGAACTACCCTTTTCCAGCATGATGCAAAGTAATAATTCTGGTCTTTATATTCAAAATAGGCTTCCTAGAAAAAGAGAATAGGTCCTAACGTTGACATCTCCCATGTCAAAACAATTGTATTTATGTGTGTGTACAACAACCCATTTATACTGGAACATAATGCAACCATGAAACCATCTCACTCTCCAAATCTATATAGCAACCTGTTTATAAAAATAAAAAAATATTTTGACCTACCTACAAGCTCAAAGTAACAAAACAAGTAAGCTTACCTGGGTAAATGAAACCGAAAAGAGCACCGGTCGATCTCTTGAAGATCATAATAAAATAACAAGAATTAAGGTATACTTTTTTTGTCATTTTGTGTAGTATAATAACATAACAACTAATAGTCAAACATACTAATTATATATGGTTGAATGTTCTCATTGTGGCTATGTTAGTATACAACATAGTTTGTAAAATTTACTAAAAATAGGATCAATGTCTACATAATGACTTCAAAATTGTGTAAGCATACGACATAGTAAGTAAAATGTAACAAAAATCATGAAGTAACTCTATATTTATGATAAGAGTTAAGTATTTAAATTTAAATATATCAATATAGCATCAGTGGTGCATTTCCAAATGTGCCTTGCAAACAAAAAATAAGAATATATTACAAACATAGAAGTTGAAATAAATGACTCCTCTTGTAGTTGAAGTACATGCTACAATGATATAGTAGTTCGCAACAAAGTTCTAAGCCAAGCTCAACCTAAGTTCTCTTTAACCACCTTGTAACATGAGCAAAACTGTTCATGGTAACTAAAATTCGTATGTGAAAATGGAAAATTTAAAGATTACGTTAAACTACAAACTTGACAACAAATACTAACATATAACCAAATGTTAACTAAACTAATAGATTTTAAAAGCCAAGATTTACTTACCACAGATATGCCTTATGGCCTTAAGCCCGAAGGGACCATGAATTTCAATAATGTTTGAATTTAGTTATTCAAGTGTAGCAAATAAACAAATAGTTTTAAATGCAAAATAAGATGAACAATTTGAAGAACCAAGTTAAACACTTTTGACTCCTCATCTCTCATGTCGTGCAATCCGAATCCACATTTGTATTATAAAGAAGATGAAAGATTTTCGTCTTAGAAATAAGCTTTAATGTTCTTTCATTATGAAAGAATTCATCATAATTACAACTCTTAGGCTTTTATTTACAATATGCACATGTAATAATCTTCGTGAGGCTGCATCCAAAATGTAACATGCCCTCTTCTTCTACCATGTAATAATCTTCGTGAGGCTGCATCCAATCAAGCAGGGCCGGTCCTGAGAAATTTGGTGCCCTGTGCGGTTCATTAAAAAAGGCCCCCTATTTTGTCTTGCTGGATTTCGGACACAGCGTCCCGGGTAACGGGTCCAAGGGGCTAACGTGTGGAAGGACCATAAATTTTTTTTATGGTGTAGGAGATTTATTTTTGGATTCTAACATCACTAAATAGCTAACAGATCATAATTTTCGGGTCCATGTTGAGACGAACTAGGATACAAAATAAAATACATTGTCATTAAATTAAAATAACGCATCAAAAATATAGTTAGTATAATGTAAGAAAAATTGTTTACAATTGTTAGCTACGAATTTTCATGTTTTGGAACCGGACCATCACATCTATAATGACAACTTTTTGTAAAAAAACTAATTTTTAATGTAATAAATACAAACATCGTTCAATACTCATCACTAATCCAATTACATAAATTTGTCATTACAATTAACGATTCTTTCTTGTAAATAAACTAAAGATGGAACAAAGTAAAATTTTATTTAAATATTATTAAGCTAAACATACATATACACTAAAATGAAATACTAAGCGAAAAAATAAACGATTAATGTTAAAAAACTTGCCGTTCAAAAAAAAATTGTTAAAAAACTTGAGTTGACAATTAAAATTTGAAAAAGGAAAATCAAATATTTAGACCATTAGTTGTTATCCACTTATTGAGAATGTGGGCTTTTTAATTAGAAAAATACCCCAACCCATCTTCTCAATCACTTCACTCTTCTTCATCACTTCACTCCTCTGCAACTTCCACAAGTCCACATGCCGCCCCACTGTAGCGACGTCGGAAAATTTTCCGGTGAATTACATTTTTTCTTCTTTTTGTATCTTTTACCCATCTCTGTTTCGTATTTTAGTATGTATAACAATATAACTATTTTTTAAAAATCTGGTGCCCCCTTTATGATGGTGCCCTGAGCGGTCGCCCACCCCGCACACCCTATGGGCCGGCCCTGCAATCAAGCACAAGGGAAGATGTTTTCTTTTTCATTCAACAACCTATACAAATCATGAACAACCAAAAGATGATTGAATTAATGTAGTTATAAAAAACCCAACCAAATTTAACAATAAAATAATACAACTAATACATATTATTGATTGAAACCTGTCTCTAAAATAAAATTCTCGGTTGTCAATGAAATTTGCGGGTGTAAAATTATCATGAAAATACTGTTTCATTGAATATAGTCTTCAAAATTATCAACAATAGCTAGTGTACATTATCATGAATTAACATTACTATTGACACAATAAATCGAAGATAATCTGAAGCGGGCTCTTCAACAGAGAAAATATGTACATGATATCGTCTACCCTAAAATCACAACCTCTACATGTAAGAATACAAAAAATGCCATATAGAAGCTTAATTTCCTCACAGGTTCTTCAAATAGACTTTTTGTCACAGAGGTTATCATGCATCTCAGCTTCTAACTAAACTCCCCCACATTTGAAGAATGTAACATGCTCAAATATACATATTTTAAATCCAAGATATTTATACCTCTATCCTACGGGAACTGAAATCTTACATAGAGAACTCCCTATATCCATGTATCATGAAGGAATACCCAATGTCAGGTTTCGTATTTATTATGAGTTAGTAGTACGTGTTTCAATCATTTCCTAGATTACAAAGTTATTTTATGATTCTTTCTTGTTTAAGCAAAAAATTTGAAATCAATATTTGGTTCTTATATGCGAACCAAAATTAGATTTTTCCATATAAGAGCTTACGATTTGACCCAAAATGCTAATTCTTATGTAGTACGATACACCGAAGTTCCAGCTCCTAAGATGAAGGAAAGGTTATGCACTAATAAAGATTGAACATTCATATGCATATAGAAATTACCTTAACAATAGGACCATTAGCAATCAAGAAGCTTATTCCAATTGTATTATATTCAACTTCAACAACTAAATTTAGTAAAGTAGATTCAGAGCATTTGTCATTATCTCAACAACACATAGCAGATCCTTCAACCCCCACATTTGAAGAATGTAACATGATCAAATACACATAATTTCGTATTTATTATGAGTTAGTAGTACGTGTTTCAATCATTTCCTTAATTACAAAGTTATTTTATGACTCTTTTTTGTTTAACCAAAAAATTTGAATCAATATTTGGGGTCTTTTATGATCCAATTTAGAAAAAAATTAAAAGAATAAATATATTTCGGGTGATTGGAACCAAAATTAGATTTTCCCATTTAAGAGCTTAAGATTTGACCCAAAATGCTAATTCTTATGTAGTACAATACATCGAAGTTCCAGCTCTTAAGATGAAGGAAATTTTATGCACTAATAAAGATTGAATATTCATATGCATATAGAAATTACCTTTACAATAGGACCTTTAGCAATCTAAGAAGCTTATAGGATAGATTTTACAATTGTATTATATTCACCTTCAACAACTAAATTTAGTATAGTAGATTCAGAGCATTTGTCATTGTCTCAACAACACATAGCAGATCCTTCAACTACATTCTAATACAAAAAATATGCAATGTATCATACTAAACAACACATTAAACTATTAACAAACTGGAGTGGCTTTCAATTCATGGTTTGTTTTATATGAACTATATCAAAGTAAGCAAAACACAAAGTTACAACCAACACTTTCATAAAATAGAATAGTAAAAAGAAAGTACAGTCTAACTAGTTAGAATCAACTGAAGGCATATAGGAATTTAACCAGCTGGAATTGAATGTAACGATTCAAACACAAGAAAAGGAAGATTAATGAATGGATATATAGGAACTAAATAAATCGAAAAAGAAATTTTGAAACACAATCCAGCACAAACTCGAACTATAGCAGTGAAAGAATCAAAATACAAACCTTCACAAGTTTGATCTGAACTATTAGTGCATATGTAAAACGTCAATGGAATCTATAAAACTGTTTATGTAAAACCAAAATGAAATCAATAAAATTGTTTTGCACAACGTGATAAAGAAAAAGTCATTTGAAGTGAGTCTGAATATGAATTCTAATTCTGAAATGGAAAACAAACCTGCAAAAGTCACCGTGGTGGTATATCGATTGGCCTAAATCGAATAAAGTGATAGATAGAGAAGAAAGTGAGTAGTTTTGCAAATCAAGGTGAAAAACATCATGAAATTATGTGTTAATCAAGGATTAGCGATTTAAAGAATACATGTGGTTAAGGTTTCAATAGCAATTGAAACATACTTGTTTAAAGATAAAATCATACCACTATATTGATAGATTGAATCTCAAAACAGATCTTCTACCATGGAAGGAAGACAAACAGATCTTCTCGATGGTTGTGATTATTGATGGATTGATTCTTAGAGTAGTGATTGAGAGAAATCAGAAGACACATAGAACGTTAGATAGAAATTAAGAGAGTTTTACGGTTTTCTTTGTTGAAATTGAGGAGACCTACATGCATTAGCGCAATAAAAGGGATCGGATATTAGTGAACTAGGTAATACATGGAGGCTCTTCGTGAGTTTATTTAAGAGTGAAGGAGAAAGCAACACATTATAAAAATGATATGGAGGCAGGGAGAGAAAGACATGTGGTAGTGAGTTAGTGACTTGTTACTTTAGGTGGATTAACTAATTTTAACCAGATAAAAAGTCGTAATAAAGATACAAAAAGTTAACTTAATGGTAATTAAAATGCTCCTTTTTCCAATATGTGTACCACAACATAAGGACAACTCAGTTTTAATTGTTGAAACTATGTACCATTTCTCAAGTTAAATCTCTCATAATAATCATTAGCACGGGTTAAGGACGAATATTGTATTGAGTATCTATACTTACTAAACTAAACAAGCAAAAATGGTACCATTACCGTTATTAGATTTAACTAATTTAGTATGATACTAGGTGGTATCAGTATCCGGTAAAAGCAATAAAATATCTATTAGTAATTTACCCAACTACCTATCAGTTATTAGATTTTACTCAAATATCCATGTACCTAAGTTTTTGAAGTCTAGTACCTCAAACTAAAAATGATAGTCTGTTACGCGTGTACATATAATCTAATATTCTGTCAATCTATAAAATTTGACCATGGTGAAACACCCTTAAGCGAGTTATGCAAATAAAACCAAAGTATCAGGCATCCACCCCTTTTATGCTCTTAACCGATTTGAGCCTTAGTTCGCCATTATTGTCGCTCCTTCGTTGTTGCTCATCTGATTTCAACCCGAAAATGTGTTGGTTGGTTATTTAAAACAATGACTCTCGCACACATCTACTACTACACTAAACTACACAAGTTGGCATCCAATATAAATTCCAACTCTAAAGTCTTGAATTCGCAACCTTCAGTTCAAGTGAAATAACCATTTTCCACTACACCTAGTTGCCCGCCCTAAGTTGTTTTTTTTATTTTAGATTGAACTACAACAAAGAATTTAGATGAGAGGGGTTTTTATGCATTTTTGGAAGATGTCACCCCATTTACTATCTGAATCGTCCATAAAAAAATGTAAAATCAATTATTAGACATTCAATCATCAAAAACTTTGACACACATGAGACCTCTAGCTCTTACTTTTATTGTTAAGGGTCACGGTTTAAATTGAATCCACCATTGATAATAACCAATTGTTAGACATTTTACAATGATTATGCATGTAGTATTGTCATCGGTAATGAAAGTGAAGAATTGTAACCGGGTGAATATTAACCAATAAGTTATCTTTAGAACTATTAAAAAAAAATAAATAACAACAATATTTTTTTATGATATTTGTTCTACCCACAAACAAGGCTTATGTGACCCAAGAAGACATGCTACTAGCAACCCTAACGGTTAAAGAGACCTTGATCTACTCGGCAAAACTAAGGCTACCTGGAAGCCTAAAGCAAAATCAGGTGAATGAAATCATTGATGAAACCATTATGGAGTTGGGTCTTCAAGATTGTGCTCAAAATCTCATTGGCAACTGGCATTCTAGAGGAATAAGTGGTGGTGAAAAGAAGAGGCTCAGCATTGCACTTGAAATCCTGACTCGACCAACCCTCTTGTTTCTAGATGAACCAACAAGCGGCCTAGATAGTGCATCTGCATTCTTTGTCATTCATGCGCTTAGACGCATGGCTCAAGAGGCTATGCTAACCATTGTGTCCTCCATTCATCAACCCAGTAGTGAAGTCTTTGCACTTTTTCATGACTTGTTTCTGTTATCAGGTGGTGAAACAGTCTTCTTTGGTGAAGCCAAAATGGCCATAAAGGTATAATAACTACAAGATATATGCACATATATGCACATAGTACATTCTACTCGTACTAATGATCTATCCTGATGATTTTAGTTCTTTTCTGATGTTGGACTACCATGTCCTAGTAGAAAAAATCCTTCAGATCACTTTCTACAATGTATAAACTCAGACTTCGATCGTGTGAATGCAACTTTGCAGGGTTCTCAAAGGCTTCAGGTACTAACCATAATTATTCAAAATGATCAAGAATCGTTTAGCAACTTAAGTTTTTTAATTTTTCGTATTACAGGACAAGAAAACTATCACGACCACTCATGCACCGACAACAAAAATAAAAGCCATGCTTGTTCATATGTACAAGTGCTCTGAGTATGCTACAACTACAAAAACAAGATTTCAAGAAATCTCATCCATTGTATGAATTCATGATTTTGAATCTTTCACAAAAACTAGCTATTGAATCCTTTATTGTTTGTGATTGTTACAAACTAATCAAAATGTTTATAACTTTTATATGGTCAACATAGTTCTATAATTATTATTAATGTGAAAGCTTTTTAATTTTTTTAGGAAGGGCTTACTATTGAAGCACAAAGTGGAAGCCAAGCAAGTTGGTGGAAGCAACTAACAACATTGACCGAAAGATCATTCATTAACATGTCTAGAGATATTGGATACTATTGGTTGAGAATAGTTGTCTACCTTATGGTTTCAATTAGTGTTGGTACCGTCTTCTTTAATGTGGGAACGAGCTACCACGCAACGTATGCCCGTGGAGCTTGTGCAGGATTCATTTCCGGTTTTATGATTTTCATGTCCATTGGAGGATTCCCCTCCTTCATAGAAGAAATGAAGGTATGTGTCTTATACTATTCAATTGTTTTACCAAATGTGTTTTCTCAAATCAAAATATTATGCTAAAACAGTAAGGTTATGTTCCAGGAGACCTCACAGTTGGTCATGCATAATATTAAAACTATTTAAAACACCAATTAATTAAAAACATTGCAACGGAAATAGTGTTAAAGTATAAGTACGTCATTATAGACCATTAGACATTTAACATTGTCTGAAATATAAAGAAGTCATAAAAGTATTCTTAAAATGGATGTCAGACTTTTCATGTCTTGTAGCTTGCCATCCATGCCATCTACTTTGCTTCATCATCTCACCTTTCAAATTAATATGCTTACAAAATCAGATTCTCTTAGCGAGTTCTATTAAGAGCTCGATATAGTATTTATCATGTCTTTCTTGAACTTTATTCTTGTTCTTGCCTTCTTAGCAAGTGTATTAGTCTTCAAAGATAGAGATTTATCTTGTTTATCTTTCAATTCCATCTTAAAGCGTGCACAATGCAAAACTAGTCTTAAGGCATGCATGAGGCATAACCTGAACAAGCACTAGGCAGTGTTCGTCTTAGGAATCTGAATAAGGCAATGTTTGTCTTAGGGGAATGCAACAAATGCAATCTTTTTAGCTTGCAAATCGTTTATCTTATGGACGGGCCCTTAGGCCTGACATCTCGGTACTCTTAATGGCCTGAATTTAGTGTTCTTTTTGTTTTTTCTATGTTTAACTTATACATAATATAATATAGTCCATATTCATGTAAAACCAAAATCAACATTTGTCCTCATCAGTGAACAAAGAAATCAGTTTGGGAAATCTTGGTCTTTAAAGCCCAAAATAGTGAGGTCTAAGGGGCGGCAACCCCTTGTGGGGACCAAGGGGCAAAGCCCCTGTTGGTAGTTGCGCTGCATAATGCTTTGCTTTTTATAAATCTGCCATAAAACCTTGTCATAAATCTTGTTATTTACTATGCATATCGCCTGATACAATTTAAAACAATAGAAATATGGGATATATAACTTACCTAATTATGATAATCAACTTTAAGTCTAGAAATCTATACTAGGAACACACCACACGACCTGCATAAAAATTAATACATAAATTGGTCATTTTCAGCTATTTCTCACCTAGTTTCGCTCAAGTAAAACTATAACTTCTCTATGACGAAACAACATTATCGCTAAAAAGTTTGCTAGTCACAGTCCAAACTTTCGTTTGGACTTTTTCCCTATTTCTCTAGGTCGCAATAATTATAAATGACCATGATCTATTGCCAGCGAAAATTTAATTCCGTTGGGGCGAAATTAATAATTCCGTAGATTGCATATAAACATAATTTCGTATGATGAACACGAATTTCGCAGAACATGGTATTAGGACGAACCATGTAGTTTTTCACCCAAAATATTCATTTTTCACCCAAAAGCAAACCTTTTGATTTCCGATTCCTTAGATTATCACCCAAGATACTTAATCCCTAGCTTTTAATCGATTCCAAATGTAAAAATGTTATCTTTTGATGATTTTCTTTACTTTTACAAAAATCCAAAACCCTTGAATTGTTCTAGATCTATAAAGGTGATCTGGATGATGTTTCTGTATTCTTCCTCTTTACTTGGTGATTAGATGCAAAAACAATCAAATCTTGATCCCTTGAATCCAAAATCTTTAAATCTTCAACGTTCTTCACTTTCTCTGAATACTTTCTCTCTCTAAATTGAAATGAAATGGATTAAATGATGTAACATGGTGGCTGATTAGGGTTATAATAGATGATTATGAGCCTTAAAACCTCATAGTTTTCGGCCAAGGTGCCTAATTGAGTTCATAATACTTCTTTTTTGGTAAAGGGTTACCATGGTGATTCTATATATTAACATTGAATCAATGTACATGTAGTGAGGATGAGTTCCACACTAGATCATATTTAGGACATCTCCCCAAATATGTAAAAAAAACTAGAAAAAACACGTGAAATTGGAACCATTAGTCTAACAGCTAGAAACATAACTATCAACAGTACAAAAATTAGCCACCGTCATCGAACATGAGATCACCATGAATATTACATTCACCTAGCACTTGCATCATTCGAGTTGTCTTCTTAAATTTTAGTCCTATAAGTTTGTATCGGATTGTAGAGATGATGGTCTTTCCTATAATAACCGTAGGCCAAACATGATTTTTAAGTATCATGTTATTTCTCTCTTGCCAGAATGTAAGCATATGTCGCAACTATTATTCTACCCAAAATACTACTAATAGATTTTGATCTATATCAGACTTCCAATCAATGCACAATATCATTCTAAACCATAGGAGCATTACCCATATTAGCACAATTGCTATCAATATCTTTATAACAAAGACGACAACACATCATATTCATATTCGTCCTTTTATTGGTACCCATCTAATAATCTTGAGTTAAAACCTTTTCACACATAATTAACCACATAAGAAACGCATGCTTCGGGACACATTGGGAGACCAAATAATATTCACCCATCTCACTTCAAGATCTCGAGATCTAATAGATTGCCATGCTACATTTGATGAATACTTTTAGAGATCATCACCATTCATCCAACATAACCTATCTTGAGAATCATTCAGGATAGGATATAGGCCAACATTAGTAAGGACATGAAAGGAAGTCGAAGGCCATAAAAACTCACCCTTAACACAAACTTCCTTCGCTTTAGTATCTAACGAGAACCCACCATTCTTAATAACTCAAGGAGTCAAAAGACAGTCTAACGGGCATAACTCACACCAATTGTCAAACCAAGCACATGTATTCCGGCTATCACTTAATTTGGACGAAATGTAATTCCGAACAATAGGGCATATTTGAGGAACTTTGCGCTACCAATAACAATTTCCAGGAGCTCTAGAAACCCAAAAACTCTGATTTTTTAACTAATAAGAATGTATCCATGCTACCCAAAGAGACTCTTGGTTTGTAAGTTTACTCCAATTATGATCAACCATAAGATCTTTATTTATCTCCCTAATTCGATGACCCCCCCAGCCCCTTCATATTTAGTAACACAAATAGACTTCCAAGACACTTTAGCCTTACCATTTTGGATCGACCCTTGACACTAGAAAAAAAACATGTATTTTAGCCTCCAAATCAGAAATAATGCGAGATGGAAGGATAAAAATTGAAAACCAATAGATATTAATTGAAGATAATATTTAAATAATAAGCAGTAACCGGCCTACAAAAATAAAAACTTATTTATCCATTCGGAATTCTTTTCTCCAAGAGCTTCACTTAGATATTATAATCTTCATAGAGAAGCCTAGAAGGAACAATAGGCACTCATAAATAACTAATAGGTAAACTACCCTCTTCAAAAAAACTAGAGATTCAAAATAGCAATTTTAACTTGATAAGTAACATTACATGAAAAAATGTACTCTTCTGAATATTCGAACCAAACCTGGCATCCTTATAAAAGATTTAAGAGAACTAGGATGTTACTTACTAATGTGCTATAACTAAGGCCCATTATTTTATTAATTGATCATTTGGAATTTTAAAGTGTTACAAAAACTAGATCATGTAAAATGGGCTAAAAGTTTCCTAAGTCTAGTTAGTGGAAAATATTATTATATTCAGTTGTTTTTATAACAATCTGCCATAAACAGATTTTCCATAAAGAGAGGCTTAATGGACATTATGGAGTAGGAGTATTTATGCTTTCAAATTTCATCTCCTCTATTCCATTCTTGACATTAATGGCCTTTGTTACTGCAATGGTAACATATAACATGGTTAAATTTCAATCGGGTTTCTCCCATATCACGTATGCCTGCCTTGATCTTCTTTTCTCCATTGCTGTTGTGGAAAGTTGCATGATGGTTATTGCTTCACTTGTTCCTAACTTCATGATGGGAATCATTACTGGTTCTGGTTTCATTGTAAGATTAACATATTCTAATATTGGATGCTACACCAACTATATTCATTTTTCTTACAACATTTTGCCAATTCTTGCAGGGTATTATGATGATGACTGCAGGATTCTTTCGTATCCACCATGATCTTCCTAAGATTTTTTGGCGGTACCCAGTTTCTTACATTAACTCTATGTCATGGGCACTACAGGTAAGAAACAAATAAACATACCTAGGAAGATGAAAGCATTTAAGTAACTATAATTTTGTAATATGTTGAAAATTTGTGTAAATCTTGTAGGGAGCATTGAAGAATGACATGATTGGAATGGAATTTAATGCACCATATGAAGAAGAAGAAAAAGTATCTGGTGATATAATCCTGACAACCATGCTTGGGGTTTCTCTTGAACATTCTAAGTGGTGGGATTTAGCTGCTGTTGTAGCCATACTGATCTTTTACAGATTGTTGTTCTTCACCATAATAAAGTTTAGAGAAAAAGCTACACCTATATTTCAGAGTTTGTATGTCAAGCGAACACTGAAACAACTCAACCAGAGGCCTTCTTTCAGGAAAACATCACCAATTCCTTCTAACAGCCACCAGCCTATCTGCTCATTGTCTTTTCAAGAGGGTTTTAATTCTCCACTTCATTAGAGTATATATTTTTGTAATATTTTCAATTTAAAATAATTGTAATACAAATCAAAGTAAATTTAAACCTATTATTCAGTCTTAAATCCAAGATTAGATATCCAACTAAAAAGACAATCAGTTAATCTAATTCTTGATAGCAAGAAATCCCATTGTGCAACATTCGTACATATTTCTATATAATATTTTGGAATACATTTTCATGTTTTTATTTAATATACTCCATAACCTATCTATTGCAAATACTACATATTAGGGGCAAAGGGCTCCTATCTTGATATACTATAGTAAAGGAAAGATGTCGGGTATTGTCCTACGATGGTGAGGCTCTCAATAGTAGATAACTATCATTTTTTTTTATTTTATTGAAAGGATGGTTTTGTAAATTTGTTTTAGATTAAAAACAAGAGATCAATATAAATAAACATATCAACTGGTAATTAGATCAATTATGAAGAGCTACTTACTTGGGGTTGACTTCCTTAAATTGTGTTAGATATGATATATTAGCATTTAGATTAATCTTTGTAATTGTCTTTGTGTAATAGTCTAGGGACTTATTGTGTAACTAGTTTCCTAGATAGTTTGTGTTGATCTATAAAAAACACATTGTATCTCATTATGAGATAGCTTTTCCATTTTGTTCATTGTAAGAGTGCATTTGATCAATACAACCGAAGTTTATGAGTATTCGTCTTTGTGTTGATTGATTGCATATTTTGTGGAATTGTCTCGTGTGATTGTGTTCAATTGTTGCAAATTTATAGATCTAAATCATGCTTTATCAATTGGTATCAGAGCTGTTGGCTTAGATCTGGATCGTGTTCATCGTCAACGAACACTGCTCCATTGAAAATCTACATCAAATTGAAGATTTCAATTTGATCCATTGAATCGAAGTTGTGTTACATCAATCTAAACACAGGTCGAGGTTCAATGATGAAGAAATACAACGAAATAGAAGGAAAATCATCAGATCTATAAGTTTGTGTGTTCATAAAGTTATCGAACAAAAATTTTCAGATCTACTTCAAGTATGATAAGTATTGGTGAAAATTGTGATTAAGGATCATTCATCTAATCATTGTTCAGCTATCCAGAAGAAAAATCATCAAAAACAACGTCAAAATCATGAAATCAGAAATTGGAATGTCTATGAAGTTTCCGCCTTGGATCTGAGTGTTTTGGAAAATTTCAGAAATATTGTCTAAGTTTTATGCCGTCTGACAACTGTTCATCCATCTGAGCACTATTCACTCGTCTGAATACTGTGTAGGTGTCTCGTTCAGGACTTAGTCAAAAATAGTGAATTTAACGACACGGTCCGTCCGTTTTAGAACTATTCATCCGTCTCAAGTTTAAATTTATTCTAAGTCTTTTCGTCCATCTCAAAGAGTATTCTGTCTGTTTCATTAAATCCTCAAAAACACAAAAATATTCTAAGTCTTTTGTGTCCATCTTAATTTCATAAGTTTTGTAAATTATTCTAAGCTTGTGTCCATTTTAAATCTTTTCTCCGTTTCACATTTCTTATCTTTCAAAAATCAAAAACACCAAAAATATTTGTTTCAATCATATATCATGGCACTTGATGATTCAGAGAAAAGTGTTCCAAAGTTGAAAAATCGATCAGATTTCAAGAATTGGACTATTCGACTAAAGCTTTACTTGAATTTAATAGATTTCGATCTATGGAAATCTATAGAAAACGGTCCATTCATTCCTACTCAATCCGTTGGTCTAGATACAAATGGTGTTGCCTATACAAAAGACACAACTACACCATATCTGGAAGATGATCTAGAAGGAGAAGATTTGAAGAAAGTCAAGAATGACATCAAAGCATACTCACTCATGTGCAAAGGCTTACCACTTCAAGTTCTTACTCGTCTTGAAAATTATCAAACTGGATACACATTGTACAAGGCACTCAAGATTATCTGTGATGGAGGGGAAGAACTGCAATCACTGAAGAAGCAAAAGTTAAAGAGACAACTTGAATTGTTTGAACATATATCTGGAGAATCTTTGCATCAAATGATGAATAGGTTCATGCAATTAACTCAAGAAATGTCAACTGCTGGAATCAAGAATGATCTGAATGATTTGAATGATAGATTGTTGAATGCATTACCATCAAGCTGGAAGCACACTATTAAATTGTTAAAACACACTAAGAAGTTTCCTATGGACATGGACATGTTAATTACCAAAATCGAATATGTGGAAATCGATGAAAGTTCAAGAAATAATGGTCATGTCTTATCCTCATCTCAGTACAAATTTGTGACTTCACCAGCAAACGCAAGTGCTAATGCATTTGTGGTTCAAAATGAAGAACTGATTGAAGGAGATTTATTTGTAGGAGCTGGTTTCTTTGTAGAGTCACTATATTCAAATGTTCAATCCACTCAAACTGCAACCAAATCACAACTTGCTCAATCACAACCGTCTCAATATGTGAATCAAAATCAGTTTGAAACTTCCTTTCAAAAAACTATTAAATCTTGCAAAGCTAACGATGTTATTAATATTTTATTGCAGGATGATGAAACAAAGAATGTTTTTACAGCTTTCATGGCACGTTTTCAAGCATTTGAAATGGATCCTACAGCTTTCATGGCACGTTTTCAAGCATTTGGAATATATTTTGCAGGACTTATTTGAAATGGATCCTACAGCTTTCATTAGCATCAGCTGCCGCCGCTGATGCTGCTGTTGCTAATGCTGCTAATGCTGCTGCTGCTGCTAATGCTGCTAATGTTGCTGCTGCTGCTACTGCTGCTGCTACCTGCTACTACTACTACTATTTTTATTAAACGCATGATTCAATCATGATTGATTAAACTAATAGATTAAATTAAAAATTCAAACTGACCCGATAAGAAAGATTTGGTAAACAAATCTGCCAATTGATTGTCAGTGTAAACTTTTATCAATATGATTAAGCCCTTTTCAGAGTTGTCTCTGAGAAAATGATATCGAATCTCGATATGTTTGGTTTTAGAATGTTGACCGGGATTAAATGTTATGAACATCGCAACAGTGTTGTCGATGTAGATAGGTGTTTTTAGAAAATTAAAGCCATAGCAGTGGCAGCAGTAGCATCAGTAGCAGTAGTAGCAGTAGTAGCAGTAGTAGCAGTAGTAGCAGTAGTAGCAGTAGTAGCAGTAGTAGCAGTAGTAGCAGTAGTAGCAGTAGTAGCAGTAGTAGCAGTAGTAGCAGTAGTAGCAGTAGTAGCAGTAGTAGCAGTAGTAGCAGTAGTAGCAGTAGTAGTAGTAGTAGTAGTGGTCGAGTAACGAATGGGTTGGGTATGTGTTCGAGTAACGAATGGGTCGGCCACTTTGAACCCTTGATGCGTGATTTTTACTTCGGGTTTGAGATTTCTAGGTATGGGGGTTTGTTTGCGGTGTGTTTGTGAGTATGTGTGTGTGTGTTTAATTGCAAAATGGTGAGGTTGAGATATGGTTTTGGTTATAGTTTTTGAGTTCGACCAAAGTGAAGAAAAAAGTAAGGTTTCGGGCCATTTTTTGTTCAATTGCACGCAAATTACTCGTTTGAGGTTAGCTATGGACAGGTTAAACATGTTATTACCCGAAATGGGTCTGATTTTAGGCTAAAACTTGGTTGGAGATTTCGAGTATGGTGAAGAGGGGTGGGGGTACTGTTGCTGCGCTTGGAAGGATGAAGGAGAAGGAATTTTTGGGCTTTTGACACTTTTGGTCCCCCATCTTTACATATATATAGATATTTTGTTTTGTTTTGATAACAAGTATTATCATTATTTTCTTGATAAATTTTGTTTTTGTTATTGCTATTATTATTATTATTATTATTATTATTATTATTATTATTATTATTATTATTATTATTATTATTATTATTATTATTGTTAGTGTTTTTCACTTGTTAAATTATTTATACAATAAGTCTCATAAAACTTTAAGTACTCGATTTTATACAATAAGTCTCCCCAACTTTTAGGAATTTCATTCCGAAATTTAAAGAACTAGATAAACAAGTGAGGAAAATCTCTCTTCATACGGTCTTCGCGCTCCCAAGTGAATTCAGGTCCACGTATGTTTTCCCAGCGAATTTTGATAATCGGTATCCGGCTACGCTTGAGTTGTTGACTTCACGGTCCATAATTCTCAATGGTCGTTCAATAAAATGCATCGATTCAACAATTTTAGACTTCATCGAGAGGTAAGATAAGATTTTTATCGGATAACACTTTTCAGATTAGAAACATTAGAAGCATGGATCACAGGAAGAACACTACCTAATTCCTCAGGCAGTTCCAGTTTGTAAGAAACTTTCTTATATGAGAATTCGATCAACGGAAAGATGAGAATTTCGATTGAGGCATGATTTTAAATAAACGAGATTAAGAAGTTATTTGTTTTGACTTAATGAGAGTTGTTTATTTAACTCTTTTCACTTATAAGAGTTCGGGTGAACTAATTGTATGGAGATTCGAATAAATATTATTTGATACTCAATATAGGAATAGCATAGGATGTCAACTTGCGAATAAAATGTTTTCAGTATATGGATTTAAAAATTATTTAAATGACCATCGAGTACAACTATGACTAATAGAATAAGCGAAACGAATAAAGTAACCTTACACATAATTAAGTGGCTTAGATGCAATTAGTAAAGTGAGTAAACAACTCAAGTGAAAATAAGATGATTAAATATGGCCCAACTACACAAGACAAAACTTACTATGGTTCCCATGCACCAACTTTCATAATTCCGTGTGCACCCGTAATTACTTTAGTTTTTGCATGGGCTCCACAGTTCATTCGATCACGTGCGAGTCAGAAGTAAAAAAAAATCTTAAGTTAAAGTGATGATACGCAAAGGTATTACTATCATACCCGATAGAAATAGTACTTGGGAAAATCAGTTTTAGATGATAAGTAGATTGATGATAATTCAAAAGAAAACTATAGTTCATTAGATAGACATTGCTCATATAAATAGTTTCGTTCATCAGTATCGATACACATGTTCGAGTACTAGAATAGTAACACTTAAGTTTGTGAAAACCGACTCTATATGTGTAAGATGTAATTATCTAAGTTTTCTGATATTGACCAGTTCATAAGCATTAGTTGATGGTGTACATGTGTTAGGGTTATTTCCTTGTTAAGATTTACTTTGTATTTTGTTTATTGTTTACATGTTTGTAAATAGTTTAGGGTTTATTGTGTATTTTCCTTAAACTTGTATTTTGTGATATAAGCATGTAGTGTGTGTGTGTGAGGAGAGAGGCTAGATCACTTTTACACTGTTAGAGAGAGAATTAACTGTGTGTGATTTGTTTCTCCTGCACTTTGTACTACGAATTGCTTTGATCATCAATATACATCGAGAATTATCAGTATGAATTGTGTTTGTGATTGAATCGTTTGTTTGTACTTGTTATTCTGATCATTTGAGTGATTGTTACGATCCAATTGAACCTATCAATTGGTATCAGAGCTATCGGTACCGTGTTGTTCGCTGTTCTTAAGCAAAACACATCAAAATTGCTCAAAAACAATGATCTGAATGAATTGATCGTGTTTTTAGTTGTGATTTATCATCGTAATCACTCCTATACACATCGATTGTGCAGATTCTATCAGATCATCATCAGATCTGAAGAATTAAGAAGAATAGAAGAAGTTACTGTTCGATCAAATTTTTGCTCAATTTCATCAGATTTGATCATGTTTTGGATTGATTGATATAAGGGATTGATAATCGGACCTTTTCACAGCTTGTGTGTGAATTTTGGACAATTTGGACAAGTTTTAGACAAAACCCAGAAAATTCGTTTGACGAAAATGATGAACATCAAGAACTTGGTTGAAGATTAACTTGCCGGGTGAATATTTTGACTTAGACAATTTCCTTGGACTTAGATTTGAGAAGAAATTAGGTCCTGTATTGCCGTGTAAGGGAATTTGTGCTTGACGGGTGAAGAATTTGACTTAGAAAAAGTGCTACTCTTCAGTCGGGTGATACACTGTTGTGCCGGGTAAAACACTGTTACGCCGGGTGATTAAGAAAATACAGCCGGGTAAGCATCAACTGTGTTGCCGGGTAAACAACTCTGCCGTGTGATCGAGTACTGTTCAGCCGGGGAAGCTTTTTATCGTGTCAAGATTCTGCCGGGTCAAGATTATTGCCGTGTGAAGTTTTTCTTATTGCCGGGTAACTGTTCATCCGGGTGAAGAAGAAAACAATTACAACTGTTGAGCCGGGTAACTATTCAGCCGTGTAAAGACTTTTTCCTGCCGGGTGAAGAACAAAGACACTGTTTTGCCGGTTGAAGAAGGATTTTCACTGTTTTGCCGTGTGACTCACCTTAGTTGTTTTTAATACTTGTTTCTTATCTTGTCTTTAATTTCTTGTCTTTATTTTAGTATTTTAATCATTTCTCTTCAAAAATTTACAAAAACCAAAAATATTTTCTTTAAAACTTGTTAAAAATGGCTCCTAATGATGATTCTGATAACCGTGTTCCTAGACTTTTGAATCGTGCAGATTTCAAGAACTGGACCATCAGGTTGAGACATCACTTGTGTTCTATTGACAATGACTTATGGAAATCCATTGAGAAGGGTCCTCACATTCCAACTCAGACTGCTCCAGACAGTGCTAGTACCTACACCAAAGACTCTACTGAACCTTATCCAGAAGATAATTTGTCAGCAGAAGATCTGAGAAAAGTAAAGAATGATAGCAAGGCTTATTCTTTGATGTGCAAGGGACTGCCACTTCAAGTTCTGTCTAGATTGGATGCATATCAGACTGGTTATACATGTTTCAAAGCATTGAAGTCGATATGTGAAGGAGGAGAACAATTGAGAAGTTTGAAGAAGTCGAAACTGAAAAGACAATTGGAGTTGTTTGAACACATTAATGGAGAGACAGTACACCAGATGATGAACAGGTTTGTTCACTTAACTACTTAGATGACAAATCTCGGAGTGAAGACTGAACTTCAAGATTTGAATGATCGATTATTATGTGCCTTACCATCATCATGGAAACAAACTGTTACCTTGTTGAAACATACTGAGAAATTTCCAATGGAACTTGATTTGCTTATTGGAAAAATTGAAGAAGTTGAGATTGATGAAGGATCAAGAAATACTGATAGATCAAGCTCACAAACTCAGTATAAGTATGTGGTAAATCCTGCCAATACTGTGGATAACGCTTTTCTTGCACAAGATGTAACAAAGTTTGAAGATGAGGGTGACTTATTTGTTGGTGCAAGTTTCTTTACTGATTCAGCATACTTTCCAAATTCACCAACTTATTCTCAACCTCAATCTCCACCAAGAGCTCAAGTTCAAAGTCAATCAGAAAATCAGAGTTCAAATGTTCAAGCCAAGGTGAAAGACGTAATGAATATTCTGCTTCAAGATGAGGAGACAAAAACTGCTTTTACTGCTTTTATGGCAAGTTTTCAAGCGTATCAAGGAAGTCATTTAAGTCAAATGGATGTGGTCCTTCAAGACTTATTTGAAATGGATCCAGTTGATGTTGAAGAAATGGATCTGAATTGGCAAATGGTTATGGTGGCATCTCGAACTCAAAAACATGCATATGTTAACCGAAGTTACAAACCTCATGCTAACAAGACAGTTGGCTTTGACAAATCTAAGGCCAGGTGTTTTAACTGTAACCAGTATGGTCATTTCTCAAGAGAATGCAAAGCTCCAAAGAATTTCAATGACCAAGCTAGTTCAAGCAATCAAGGTCAAGGTCAAAGTTCTCAACAGTCTTCAAGTTACCAGCAAAGAAATCAGCGTTTCTTTCAAAAGCCGTACCAAAGTCTTCCTATGCCTGAGTTGAAGGATAATGAAAAGAAGCCAGAAGATCAGACTAAAGCATTGGTTGTAAGTGTGCAAGACGGATACGACTGGAGCGCATATGCAGAACAGTTTACATCTGATCTTACATCAAATCTGGCACTGGTGTGTGAAATTGAAGAAGAAGACTGGTCTGAAGAAGGGGATGGAAAGATGGTTGAAGATGTTAGTGAAGATTCTGAAGACTATGACTGGAGTGCAAAGTCTGATCCTACTGAAGAAACTGAATCTGAAGTTGCATTAATGGCTACATCCAATGAGTCTTCATCTTCCACTGAACAACCAAAGGTTAATACTGATTTACCCCCTAACTATGTTCCACTGCCCCTAGACGTGAAAGAAAGGTTGTGTTCTGAACAGTGCATTCAACAAGTAGAACATTATCGAACTCATTCATTCAAAATAGGTGACAAATTAAGTAAACATGAAAAACTTCATGAACAACTTAAAATTGATCATAAAATTGCTGATGAGAAGATTTTGTCACTTAAGGAATCATGGAACAAAACCTTAAAAGAACTGGAACTGATAACAAAACAACTTGAAGAAATGACAAAGAACTTTGAACAAGAAAAAATTGCACATGCTGTCACGCAAGTTGAATTGACAAAAGTTAAAAGCTGTAAAACCATGGTTAAACAACTCATCAAAGAAAGAGGTAACAAAACCAAAACCGGGTTGGGTTTTACTCATGAACCGATGCCAAATTCAATCACTCAAACCTTACCGGAAAACTTTAATGAATTTGATCATTCACCTGAAAATGAACGTAAATTCAAAGAAATTCAAAGAAGTAAATCCGAGTCCGAAGGATCTGAGGTGTTGATTGAAAGTTTGAGAGAAGAAGAAGGAATGACAACTGAAGCTGACGATGAAGCAAGCAACAAATCTGATAACAAACTGGAGCCTGTTCTTATTCAACTTGTTGAATATCCAAAGCTTAACCCAGAACCAGAATCGGTGAAGGAAGAAGGTGAGTTTTCAGGATATAATGATCCTGAATACATCAAATGGAAGAAAGAACAAAAGGCGCAAGTTGCTGCTCAGTTAGTCAAGACGCCAGAAGTGAAAAAGACTGAAGTTTCAACTGCAAAGAAGCAGAAATCGAAAGTCATGAACAATCAATCTGAAACGAAACAGTCAAAAGGCAAAAGTGTCTTAAAATCGAATGATAACACCAAAGTTCAAAGTGTTAAAACAGACAAACCTGCAAAGAAAGTGTCAAAAGGTAAAAACATCAAGTTTGTGTCTGCAGGAACGTTTGATTTAAATGGATCTTATGGTAAACCAATCAATTCTTCAATCAAATCTAACTCTGGTCTGAAAACAGGTTCAGGTCCTAAGTCTTCCGCTGTCAATGATAAGAGAATTGAAAACAAAAAGGTGACCAAACAGAACAATTTAAAATCGAACCAAAGTCCCATGCAATCAAAATCACAAACAATGACTCAACAGAAAAACGTTAATCTAAAACCGAACAACTATGGTAATGAATCACGTTTTGGTTCAACATCAAGAGTTAACAATCGACTCTTTAGGATTAGCAAAAAATATTGTGAAATTTGTGATAGATATAATCATGCAACTGCTGAATGTTTCTTTAACAGGTACTGCAGTTTCTGTGATAAAAGAAATCATTCTTCAGAAGAATGTTATTTTAACAAATTTTGTGATATTTGTGAGAGAAGAAACCATGACACCAAGGATTGTTTCTTTCGATCAAACTCAACAAGAGAAATGACTCCTTTTTCAAATTTTCAAAGAAATCATTCAATTGGTTTTCAAAATAGGAATCAAAGTCATTCTCCGGTTTTGAGAAATTTTAATCGAAACAATTCTGTTTCTAACTTTTCAAGAAGTGTGCAGGTTAATGATTTTAAACCAAGAGCTTTAATGGTAAGAAATCAAAAGTTTGAAAATAACCTTGATCCTAAGCTAGAGGAGAGGTTTAGTGCTTTAAGGAGAAAGCAATTCAAAAATGCCAATGGGCGAAACAACAGTTATCAGCATCAAAATCTCATGAATGAAACAAATTTTCAAAATATTCAATATAAACAAGTTACAATTGCAGATAAATTCGGAAAACCCAAGACCGTGTGGGCCTGGGTTGACCAAACTAACTGAAAATGTTTGAATTGCAGGTACGCCCAAGAAGACCTATCAACTCGTGGTTTGTTGATAGTGGGTGTAGCCGGCACATGACAGGCAACCATGCCTTGCTTCAGGATTTCAAGCAAAAGAATGGCACTCATGTAGCTTTTGGAGGTGATGCGGGTGGTAAAATCACAGGAGAAGGAACTGTTTCCAATGGAGTCATTAGTTTTGATAAAGTCAACTACTGTGCACAGTTGAACTTTAACTTACTAAGTGTCTCGCAAATATGTGATAAATCTTATTCAACTCTTTTTGATGATTCTTTCTGTTATATTCTTAAACCAGGTTTCAAGATTGACAATGAGTGGGTAGTGGTTAAAGCGCCTAGAGATCGTGATGTATACAAATTGGATATGTCGCAGATTGATGCCGAAACCGAAACAACCTGTCTCATTGCCCATGCTTCAAATGATGAGAGTCAGCTTTGGCATAGACGGCTGGGACATTCCAACTTCAGAAACATGAACCGTTTGGTAACTGGAAATCACGCTGTGGGAATCCCATCGAAGAAATTCTCCACAACTGATCTTTGTCCAGCGTGTTTGAAGGGAAAACAGCATCGGATGTCTTTTAAGTCCAAGCTCGAAAACTCCATTTCAAAACCCTTGCAGATGCTACATATGGATCTTTTTGGACCGACCAACGTTCAAAGCATCGGGAGAAAATCATATTGTTTAGTTATCATAGATGACTTTACTAGATTTTCGTGGGTTTATTTTTTGCATGCAAAATCTGAAACAGCTGAATTATTAAAAGAATTTATCATCAAAGTTGAAAATCAATTGGAATGCAAAGTTAAAGTGTTAAGAAGTGATAATGGAACGGAATTTAAGAATGCTAATGTTGATTTATTTTGTGCAGAAAAGGGGATTGCTAGACAATTTAGTGCGCCAAGAACACCACAACAGAATGGGGTTGCGGAACGGAAAAACCGGACACTGATTGAAGCAGCAAGATCCATGCTCGCAGATGCCAAAATCCCTATCACTTTTTGGGATGAAGCTATTGCTACTGCGTGTTTTGTACAAAATAGAACATTATTAGTGCATGATAAAAAGAAAACTTCTTATGAGTTGTTATTTGGAAGGAAACCAAATATTTCTTACTTGAAAGCATTTGGTTGTCCGGTTTCGATTTTAAATTTAAATGATCATCTCGGGAAGTTTGAGTCAAAATCTGACGATGGATTTTTCCTAGGATATTCGTCTGTTTCTAAAGCTTATCGGGTTTTTAATAGCAAAACAAATACTGTTATTGAAACTATCAACGTCAAGTTTTTAGAAAATTCGTTTCCGTTAGTTGCTCATGGTCCCGAATGGTTATTTGATTTAGATTCATTATCGAAATCCTTCGATTCTAACTTATTTGATTTTTCAGGAAACGCAAGGAAGGAATCAGGTGACTTAGGAAGCTTTAGTGACGATTCTGATAATGACGAAGATGGAAATCTCAACTCTGAATATCCATTTATGTCTTTTCACAATCCTGATCATGTCAAATCCAGTCAAGCTCCGGGTCCTTCTGGTTCTCATGAAGATCAAGATTCGAACAATCTTGAAGAAGAAGTGGATACGCAAGTTTCTCCTAATGATGGTGGATCCGTTCAAAATCAACCATCATCGGATCCGAATGCTGAAGTTATTCCAGAATCTTTTGATTACTTCATCAATTCACCGGATCAAGTCCCGAATTTCACACCGCATACTTCGACCATACTTCAAGATCTACCAAATCTGAATACTTCTAATCTAGAGACTCAAGTGCAAGGAGGTGATATTCCTATTCATCGAATTCACAAGAAACATCCTGTTTCTCAGATTATTGGGCCGTTGAATCAGAGAACTACAAGAAGCCAGACAGAGCAAGCGAATGTTTGTCTTTATTCGTGTTTTCTATCTCAAGTGGTGCCAAAGAATATTTCAGAGGCGCTAAAAGATAACAGTTGGATTGAGGCCATGCAGGAGGAATTACTCCAGTTTCGCAAACAGGAAGTTTGGAAACTTGTGGACTTACCTGAAGGAGAAAACGCAATTGGTACAAGATGGTTGTACAAAAACAAGCCAGACGAACGTGGCATTGTAGTGAGAAACAAAGCAAGACTGATTGCACAGGGATACACTCAGGAAGAAGGCATTGATTATGAAGAGGTGTTTGCTCCGGTCGCAAGACTTGAAGCCATACGCGTTTTTCTTGCATATGCTTCCTTCATGAAGTTTAAAGTATTCCAAATGGACGTTAAAGGTGTTTTCTTGTATGGGCCGATTACAGATGACGTATATGTCAGACAACCTCCGGGTTTTGAAGATCCTGACTATCCTCATCGGGTATACAAGTTGAGTAAAGCTCTTTACGGTCTACATCAAGCTCCTAGAATCTGGTATGAGACATTATCCAAGCATTTACTAGAACATGGATTCACAAGAGGACAGATTGATCCAACTTTGTTTATGAAGAGGGAGAATGACGACTTATTGTGTGTTCAAGTTTATGTGGACGATATTATCTTCGGATCAACTAGTGAGTCAATGTGCAAAGAATTTGAGGAAATCATGAAGTCTAGATTCCAGATGAGTTCAATGGGGGAGATTAACTTCTTTCTTGGATTACAAGTGAAACAGTCTGCTGACGGAATTTTCATCAATCAATCAAAATTTGTTGAGAAGTTGTTGAAGAAATTCAAGATGCAAGATTGTCAAACAATTCGAACTCCATCGGATGTGAACTGCAAGATTCAACCTGATCCAAAGGGCAAAGCAGTTGATCAAACACTATACAGATCAATGATCGGTTCTCTGATGTATCTTACTGCATCAAGACCAGACATCATGTACGCTGTGTGTGTATGCGCCAGATACCAGTCAGATCCGAAAGAGTCGCATCTTGTTGCTGTGAAGCGTATATTCAGATATCTTAAAGGGAAACCAAATCTTGGGTTATGGTATCCTTACGAAGGAAATTTTGAATTATATAGCTATTCTGACAGTGATTTTGGTGGTTGTGCTCTTGACAGGAAATCTACAACTGGTGGCTGTCAATTTTTGGGTCCAAGGCTTGTCTCTTGGCAATGCAAGAAGCAGACCAATGTTTCTGTATCCACAGCTGAAGCAGAGTATATCGCTGCATCTGCAGGATGTTCTCAGGTTTTATGGTTACAAAATCAGTTGCTGGACTACGGGTTTAATTTTCTAAAAACTCCTATTTACATAGACAATACTGCTGCTATGTTCATAACTGCTAATCCTGTTCAACATTCTAAAACCAAACACATCGAAATTAGATATCATTTTTTAAGAGATAACTCTGAAAAGGGTTTAATAATTTTGATTAAGGTTCATACCGACAAACAACTGGCAGATCTTTTCACAAAATCTTTTTTGTCAGGCCGGTTTGAATTCTTAATTCAATCCATAGGATTAATCAATCATGATTGATTCTATTTTTCGAAAAACAAAACAAAAATCCGAAAAATATAAAAGCCAAAAATATAATAAGTTGATGTTATATTTTGATTCCTTTGTCTTTTACTTTATGTTTTGCATTGTGTGTGCTTGCGTGAAAAAGAAAAATAGAAAAGCAAATACAAAATATAAAAGCAAAAAGAAAAAGAAAATATCTTGTCATAAGAATCTATATTGCAAAAAGTGAGAAATGATAGTTACACTAGACATTATTTGTTACATCATTTTTAATAAAGACTGATGAATGTTAATTGATGTGCTAGACAGCTCAGACAATTAGACTGAAAAAGTAAGTTGATTGTTGACAAACATAAACTTAATGATCTTTGTGTTAAGTTCCATTGTTATACATATCTAGATATATATCTTTTGATACATTGCTTGTGATGATAGTTGTGCATGATCGGGTAACGATGTAGTCTATTCAGTGTGATGAACCGCATCGTGAGCTTCTTTGTTGTGGTACCCACAGACCTGAAGTCTCACACGAAGTCTCTTTTGAGCTTCAAGGTGCAGCAAAAGATTCCAAAATGGAACAAAAAGAGTCCCAAATGTGGACCAACACCAAACAAATTCCAAAATGGAATTCAGAAGATTCCCAAGGGGAACAATAGGAAAGAAAAATTCCCAAAGATGGAATTAAAAAGAAGTCCCAAAGTGGACCAAATCCGAATAGAACCCAGATTCCACACTGTGTATGACTGTAAGTGACCAGGTTTTGTGCAATATGCATTCAGGAAGTGATTGATAAGGAAATATGTTGACATATGTATACATGTGGGTCACATAAGTCATTCTAATCGAACCTTAAATATCATCAAGATACTGAAAAAGTAAGTGTGTCAACTCGAGCTAATTGGTATGTTTTCATATCATCACTCAATCAAACATAAGTCAAATGTCTATTCAAAACTTGCAAAACATGTTCAGATAATGTGTGGTATGATCTCATTGCGATATTATGATTCATTGCATTGCATATGTCTTTATTTTAATGTGTGTGCTTTGTGTGTGCAGGCATTTGGAATCATTATTGACACATCAACATCCTTGTTAAACTTAAAAATTTCAAGAAATTTCAAGTTTAGGGGGAGAATAAAATTGAAGAAAAATATCTACAAAAATCCAAAAATATTTTGCTTTGAATAAGTGTGTTTTGAATGAACAAGATTATATGGTATGAAAAGCAAAGGTATTGGATATGTTAAAAACAAACCCAAGGTCTTGTAATTTGTTTTTAAGAAATTGCTTCGGGATATAGAAAAATTGGTTGTGCAAAAACATTTTGAAAAAGAAAAAGAAAAATGATTTTAATTGGAAATTAAATTTGTTGCAAGGTTAATATTGTTTGATAATTAATATGACAAACATTCTTTTTAAGGATATCTTGTCTAATTAATATGTCGGAGAATGTTTGCAGGTGCAATAAATGACGTTGAAAAAGTCAACAGACGAGAAAAATGAAGAAAATTGTTCAAGTGTTATAGCCGGGCAAAGATATCAGATGCAACTATTCTGCCGGGTAAAGAACTGTTTAGCCGGGTAATGTTGTAAGTCTGATACATGCCGGGTGATCGAGGAAAAGGTGAAGATCTTATGACCACTGTACAGCCGGGCAATGATCATGTCAAATACTGTCGGGTGAAGGTCATAGATATCTTGCCGGGTGACAAGTGTGTACTATACAGCCGGGTGAAAGAGAAGTCTTATTGCCGTGTAAAGGTATGACACTATGTTGCCGGGTAATGAAGAAGAAAGCATGCCGGGTGATAGTGAAGACAACTATGTTGCCGTGTGAAGAAGAAAGCAAGCCGGATGAAGGAAAGCAACTGTGTTGCCGGGTGATGAAGAAATGTTGCCGGGTGATGTTTGGAAACTATTCTGCCGGGTGATGAATAAAATCCATCAGGTGTAGTTGTTCCTAACCTTTACCCGTCACTACAGTGACTTACCCGTCTCTACAGTAGTTGACCCGTCAAGTGTTTTTCATATGTTTGCGACTTGTCTTATGTACTTGACCCGTCACTACAGTACTTGACCCGTCACTACAGTACATGACCCGTCCATACAGTACTTGACCCGGCAAGGCTTATTGGGCTTTTTAAGCTTGCCCCGTCACTTGTGTTGACCCGGCACTTAAAGTTTGACCTAAATTTTTGTCGATACAAAATACCGCCTCTTCACAAACACTTATCATTTCACATTTTCACTTTCACACAAACCCTCTGTACTTAAAAATCGCCGTGTTATCATATTCAATCGTTTGGTCTGTAACGAGGTTTATCGATTGAATAAGGTAGTGATTTTGTGTTTTTGACCTAAATAGACCTGCAAATCAACAGTTAAAAAGAAAAACGATGATGAACAGTGTTTGGACTTTGAATCGACACTTTGATTTTGTGTGTTAAAACTTAAATCGAATGTTGTTTTAAGGTTAAAATCTGTCGATCATCAACATTCAATCACTCATTTGCACTAAAACACCTTAAAAACAACTGAATCAAGTGAAATGGACTTAACTGTTAAAATCGCCATTAATGACCTTTGAAATCTCTTAAATGTTTCACTTCAAAATGGTGAAATGTGTGTTAAACATAACAAATGCATGATAAAAATGAACTAAAACATGTTAAACAACTTCATCATACAAATGTCAAAATTTTGCCTAAGTGATTAACAGTTAAAATTGAAACATGAAGTATAATCTTTAAAATTCAAAGTTGTTTGATTAAAATGATGAAAATCAGATTATTAGAACAATTTAGGACTTAAAATGATTATGTGAATGGTTTGCTTTTTAACTTTTATTCTAACACTTAAGAAAATTTTGATATATTTTAATGAAGAACCTAACACATTTGTCTTGTTTTGTGTTTGTTTGTGTTTTTAACAGATGGAGAATCTCAAATTTGAACCTAAACATAATTTGGTGGCATGTTTAGATTAATCACTTCCTGAGACAGAAGGTTACAGGGATATGATTAAGTTCATCAAGAGGACCAAATATGTTTATGCTATATGTGCCAAACCGGTCATATATGCAAGGCTGATCAAGAGCTTTTGGAGAACAGCAGAGGTTGTGAGAGATGAGAATGGTGTTGCTATGGTGAGAGGGCATATTACTAGAGATTGGGTACTGAATGTTACTGAAGAAGCTATTAGACAAGCCCTGAGGATTGATGAGGATGAAATTGGTATGATGGATGAACTGACCATGGAGGAATGTAAAGCTTGTTTTGTGAACATGGGACATCCACCTGTGTTTCCAAAGTCACAGTTGTACAGGGCTAAGTTGGGGAAGAAATACAAGCTGCTATGTTATGTTGTACAGCAATGCATGTCCAAGAGGAGTGCAGGGTTTGACAACTTCCCATCCGATATTGCATCGCCAATTTGTGCTATAGCAGAAAACAAGCCATTCAACATGTCAAGATGGATAATGAATGGTTTTGTGTTCAATTTGGTCAAGGGAAAAAGGTTTAAGTTCCTCATGTACCCGAGGTTCTTACAACTGATGATCAATGTTGCATATCCTGTCATCAGAAGTGAAGGTTATGCTGGAGGCATGTTATATACTGAGGACATGAACGATCTATCTTACCGAAAGATGAGTATCGGGAATGTGCCTGATGTTGAACTATTCGACTATATGAGAGATATAGTCAACAATGAAGAAGATGTAGAGGGTGTGTATCATCACATATCTCATGGAGAGATTGTTGATCCAATGGACCTTGTAGATGAGGTGCCAGATAATTTGTTGGATGATGACGAGTACTTTGCTCGTCATCCAGAAGATGAAGAAGATGATGGAAATGGTGATGGTGATAATGATAGTAATGATGATAGTAATGATGATGGTAATGATGATGGTGGTGACGATGCTGAATCTGAATCTAATTCAGAGGAGGTTGAACCAATGGAGACTGAGAATGTTGAGTTGATTGAACCTATGGTTGTAGAAGAACCTGCTGAGGTTGCTTATGTGGTTGAAAAAGTAGTTGCTGAGATTCCAAGAGATATTTCTGTTCAGTATGTTCGAAAGAAGAGGTCGAAACCAGTAGAAAAGCCTGAAGAGATTAATGTGATAGAGATTGCTCAGACAGTAATGGCCGAAGCTGAATCTATTGCACAGATAGATGAAGTGGATGCTGGCATTACTGATCCTATTTTCGTTGATATTCCCACCACATCACCACAAAGTGCTGAAAACGTTGAGCAAGGTTTGGAGTCTTCACCAAACGTTGTGTCAAAGATTGATGATGAGAAAGAAAAACGTATAGCTGAGTTAGAGGATATGGTGGCTAAACTGATGGAAGCCAATGAACTGTTGAAGGCATCGAATGAGAGGAAAAAGAAAAGGTTTGATGAGTATTGGGACATTCATAATCAGAATCTGAAAATTTTCAAGAAGTTGGATGAAGATCATGTGAAGCTTGTTGATGAGCATGTAAAGCTGAGGGGTGATTATGATGCACTCAAAGAGGAGTATGAGAACCTAAAGTATGATTATACTGATTTGAAAGCTGAATGTAATACTTTGGATGCAGAGAAAGAAATGTTGGAAAAGGAGTTGGAGGAAATGAAACCGAAGAAATCTGGTTCATCTTCAGATAAAGACTTTTCTGATGAAGTAGTCGAAGTGACTGAAGCTGAAGTGCCTAAAGTTTATTTGACTAGAGCAAGAGGTACTTTGAATGCTGGTATTTTGGTTGAATCACCAATTATCATTCCCGATGAAGCTGTTGCTGAAACTGTCAAGATGGACAAAGCTGAGGGAAAGAGGAAGATAGATGCTATTCCTGAAATTTTTGGTGACGAAGAAAGTTCAAAAAGGGCGAAAGTTGATAAAACAGTGCAGATTGAGCCGATTCAATCTGTAGCTGTAGCTGAGGATGAGAAAACTGAATCCGTTGCAGAAACTGAAGTATTGGCTGTTACTGAGAGTGAGAAAGAAGTGGGTTCAGAAGACACAGTTCAGATTGAGCCGTTTCAATCTGAAGCTGTTGGAGTTGAAAGTGCGCCTGAAATAGAAGCTGAAGTTGCTAGTCAGTTTGAGCCGGTTCAAACTGATGATGCACCTATGATTGAAGCATTGGATGATCTTGATGAAATAGATTGGACTGAGTCTGAAGATGAAACTGAGTCAGTACAGAATACTGTTGAAGAGTTACCAGATGATTTGGATCAGAGGTTTGCATATCTTGAGAGAATGAAGTACAATTCGGTGTTTTTGAATGGCTTAACAGTAAGTGATAGGTTCAATTGGATCGATAATATCACTCAAATGATCAGAACAAAGCGTACAAACAAACGACTCAATCACAAACACAGTTCATACTCATAAATTCTCTTGTATATTGATGATCAAAGCAATTCGCAGTACAAAATGTGCAGGAGAAAACAATTACACACAGTTAATTCTCTCTCTAACAGTGCAAAAAGTCTCTCTCCTAACACACGCACACTACATGCTTTATAACAAACAAAATGCAAGTTTAAGGAAAATACACATTAAACCCTAAACTATACAGACATATTAAACAAAGATACAAAGTAAATCTTAACACGGAAATAACCCTAACAGTACTCCCCCTAAGATTTAACTTTGAATCTTAAAAAAAAACTTTAATCTTGTTCTTCGTTTATCAGCATCAATCTTCAGTCCTTTTCTATCAATCTTCTGGTTCCTCTTTCACGTCCAGCAACTCTCGGCCTTTATATTCTTCTTTTTCTTTCAGAGCTTCTTCAATGCAAGATTTGAACTTTTCGGCAATCTTCGCTTGTCGAGGCTTGGATTCATTTGTCAGAATTGGTAGAGCATTCATGCGTCTAAGCGAATCCAGATTTAAACCTGCAAAATCGATATTAGCATAAAACTCAAATGGCATTTCTTTGCCTTCGACATACACCTCCAATGTTCCTTTTCTGGATATCCTCATGTACTCTATCTTCGGTAAATCCACCATCACAAGATTAGAGTTTAGCAAAGCTTTTCTGACTCGAATTTTCTCTGAAGCAGCAGCAATAACTTCAATCATCACCACAAATAACTTTCTGTCCGCTTCAGCCAGTTTATCCTTGCACTTCTCCATTCTAATGCTCCTCAAATAATCAATATATGAAGGATGTAGCAGCTTTAACTCAAAAGTACTGAACAGAGTGATCATGTCTTTGTCCCAATCCTCCAAATTTCTAACAAGCTTTAGTTCAAATGTATCCTGATTGTAGAAAACTCTCAGTATTGGCTTCGTCATTTGCGACCCATCTATTACCTTCAATCCAGGATCAGTAATCTTGTCAAAATATTCATCCGAGAACTCTTCTAAGTACATATCCTCGGTCACCACCAATCTTTTCTTCTTCTTTTGTTTCTTGGCTTGCACATATTCTGAGTCTTCCTGTTGACCCCGGAAATCCAAAAACTTTGCAGTTCTGCTCATTCCAGCATCAAGAAGCATCACACACTTGTTACCACGATCAGCATTTGTATGATTGATTAACCTCAGTTTATGCAGCTCTTTCAGATCCTGAACTTCCAATTTGAAGATGCTAGAATAGTAATGATAAACATCACATAAGCCATTTACCCTCTTGATCATGAATGCATCAAACACTTCATCATATTTCCACGCAATTATCTTTACCTTCTTATTTTTCTCAGGCACAATCATTGAATCCAACAATTCAGCAATTGATTGTCCTTTACTCATCAACGATCTCACCACATCTCCTGGAGTTGCTGCATTATGCCATGTTTCACGCACATCCAATGGCACATTGTATGATTTAACTTCACTCGGAAACATATCCATCAGTTCATGACGTTTTTTATGAGCATCTTCAGGAAGCGCCATCACAGGAATTTCTCTTGGACCCAGAATTTTGTATTTCTTTGTCAGCTCAAAATATTGTGGATTGTTGTAGTCCAAATAGAACATCCGATTGTACAATTTTTCTGTCTTCATGAAACTCACCACAATTTTCTTCAATGAAACAGACTTCAATCTTTGCAATGTTTTGTACGGATAGTTTCTTGACCTCAACCAACTCCTCATTTCATAGGTAGTCATATCGTCTGGATTTGGATGATATAGCTCAGTTGGTGGCAGATCTTCTATGTTCAGACTTTCCTGCATTGGAGTCCATTCTCCCATCTCAGTAACAATCTCTTTCTTATCTGCTTCAGCCTTATCTTGATGCATCATGCATTTCTCGTACTCTTCATTGATTTGAGTTACCGTCAACCCATTCAAAAATACAGAATTGTACTTCATTCTTTCAAGATAGGCAAACCTCTGATCTAAATCATCTGGCACTTCTTCCACAGTATTTTGTACAGGCTCTGGCTCAGCTTCATCCTCAGACTCAGTCCAATCAATGTCTAGATCATCCAATGCCTCTATCATAGGTGCATCATCAGTTTGAACCGGCTCAAACTGACTAGCCACTTCAGCTACAGTTTCAGTCTCAGGCTTATCAACAGTTTCACCAGCTTCAGATTGAATCGGCTCAATCTGAACTGTATCTCCTGAATTAACTTCTTTCTCATCATCTGTTTCTACAAATACTTCTGTTTCGGCTTCAGAAACAATCTCAGTATCAGCCTCAGATATATTCTCAGTTCCAGACCCAATTTCAGTCTCAACAACTTTCTCAGCCTCAACTTCAGCTACAGATTGAATCGGCTCAATCTGCACTGGTTTATCAATCCTCGCCTTCTTTGAGCTTCCTTCATCTCCAAAAATTTCAGGAATAGCGTCAATTTTCCTCTTTCCCTCAGCTTTATCCATCTTGACAGTTTCAGCTTCAGCTTCATCGGGAATGGTAATTGGTGATTCTACCAAAATACCAACATTTGTAGTTCCTCTAGCTCTAGTCAGATACACTTTAGGCACATTCGTTTCAGTCATTATGATTTCATCAGAAAAATCTTTGTCCGAAGATGATCCAGCCTTCTTAGGTTTCAAATCCTCCAACTCTTTTTCCAACATCTCTTTTTCAGCATCTAAAGTATTACATTCAGCTTGTAATTCTTTGTAATCATACTTCAAATTCTCATGCTCTTCCTTCAGTTTATCATACTTATCCCTTAACTTTACATGCTCATCAACCAGTTTCACATGATCTTCATCCAATTTTTTGAAAATCTTCAAGTTCTGATTGTGAATATCCCAATATTCATCAAATCTCTTCTTTTTACGGTCATTTGAGGCCTTCATCAACTCATTAGCTTTAACTAGCTTTTCAACCATCTCCTCCAATTCTGCAATACGTTTTTCTTTCTCCTCATAGATCTCATCAACACTTGGCCCAACATTTGGTGAAGACTCCAAACCTTGTCCAATGTTTTCATCAATAATGGGATCAGTAACGCCAGCATCCACTTCCTCTATCTGTGCAATAGATTCAGCTTCGGCCATTACTGTCTGAGCAATCTCAATCACATCCACCTCTTCAGGCTTTTCTACTACTTTCTTCTTCTTTCTAACATATTGTACTGACACATCTTTCTCAACAACAACAGAAGCAACCTCAACAGGTTCTTCTACAACCATAGGTTCAACAACCTCTAACTCAGTCTCTATTGGTTCAGCCTCCTCTGAATTAGATTCAGATTCAGCATCATTACCACCATCATCATTATCGTCATCACCATCACTGTTACCATTTCCATCATTTACCTCATTTTCATCTTCACCATCATCACTTTCATCTATCTCTCTATCAACAAGATCTGCTGGATTAACAACCTCTCCATGAGATATGTGATAGTAAACTCCTTCCACATCTTCTTCATTGTTGATTATATCTCTCATATAATCAAACAATTCAATGTCAGGCACATTCCCGATGCTCATCTTGCGGTAAGATAAATCGTTCATGTCCTCAGTATATAAAATACCTCCATCATAACCTTCACTTCTGATCACAGGATAGGCAATATTTATCATCAGTTGCAGAAACCTTGGATACATAAGAAATTTGAACCTCTTGCCCTTCACCAAGTTAAATACAAACCCATTCATTATCCATCTCGACATGTTGAATGGTTTGTTTTCTGCAATTGCCACTATCGGGGATGCAATGTCAGAGGGAAAATTATCAAAACCTGCACTTCTCCTTGACATGCATTGCTGTATCACATAACACAGCAATTTATACTTCTTCCCCAATTTAGCTCTGAAAAACTGTGACTTTGGAAACACAGGTGGATGTCCCATGTTCACAAAGCAAGTTTTGCATTCTTCCATAGTCAGCTCATCTAGCATACCAACCTCATCTTCATCTATCCTCAGAGCTTGCCTAATAGATTCTTCAGTCACATTCAGTACCCAATCCCCGGTTATGTTGCCTCTAACAACATTAACATCATTCTCCTCTCTTACAACCTCAGCTGTTCTCCAGAAGTTCTTGATCAATCTAGCATATATGACCGGTTTGGCACATATAGCATATACATACTTCGTCCTCTTGATGAACTGAATCATATCTCTATAACCCTCTGTCTCCGGAAGTGATTCATCTAAACAAGCCACTATATTATGTTTAGGTTCAAACTTGAGACTCTCCATCTGTTAAAAACACAAACAAACACAAAACAAGGCAAATGTATTAGATTCTTCATCAAATAAATCAAAAATTAATAAGTGTTTAACTACAAGTTAGAAAGCAAAAACATTAACATAATCATTTTTAATCCTAGATTGTTCTAATAACCTGATTTTCATCATTTTAATCAAACAACATTGAATTTAAAAGATTATACTTCATGTTTAAACTTTTAACAGTTACTCACTTAGACAAAATTTTGACAATTTTATGATGAATTAGTTCAACATGTTTTGGTTCAGTTTTTAACAAGTTTAATCACTTTTGAACAGATATTTCATTGTTCTGATGTTCAATTTTTAAAAGCTTCAAAGTTCATCAATGGTGATTTTTGTCAGTTAAGAACATTTCACTTGATTCAGTCGATTTTAAGGTGTTTTAATGCAAATGAGTGATTGAAAGATGATAATCGAGTGATTTTAACCCTAAAGCAACATTCGATTTCAGTTTTTAAAGCACAAAATCAAAGTGTCGATTCAAGTTCAAAACACTGTTCATCATCGTTTTTCCTTTTAACAGTTGATTTGCAGGTCGATTTAGGTCAAAAACACATAATCTCTACCTTAATCAATCTATTAATCTTGTTATAGAGCAATAGATTGACAATGATAACAATGGCGATTTGAAGTTCAGAGTGTTTGGTGAAAGTGAATGTGTGTGAAATGATAAGTGTTTTGTGAAGAGGCGGTATTTGTATCGTCAAAAAATTTTAGGTCAAACTTTAAGTGCCGGGTCAACATAAGCAAATTAGGCCCAATAACCTTGCCGGGTCAAGTACTGTAGTGACGGGTCATGTACTGTAGATACGGGTCAAGTACACACAAACAAGTCACCAACATGTGAAATTCACTTGACGGGTCAAGCACTGTTCATACGGGTAAGTCACTGTAGTGACGGGTAAAGATTAAGGAACAACTACACCTGATGGATTTTATTCATCACCCGGCAACACAGTTGCTTTCCTTCTTCATCCGGCTTGCTTTCTTCTTTACACGGCAACCTTTAACAACCTTCTTCACACGGCTTACACACTTCTTCATTACCCGGCAACATAGTATCATACCTTTACACGGCAACAAATTTTCTTCATTACCCGGCTGTATAGTATATACTTGTCACCCGGCAAGATATTCATGACCTTCACCCGGCTGTATTTGACATGTTCTTTGCCCGGCTGTACAGTGGTCACAATATCTTCACCATTTCTTCAATCACCCGGCAAGTATCAGACTTACAACATTGCCCGGCTGAACAGTTCTTTACCCGGCTGCACAGTTGTATCTGATATCTTTACCCGGCAATAACACTTGAGCAATTTCTTCAATTTTCCTCGTCTTATTGCACCTGCAACATTCTCCGACATATTAATTAGACAAGATATCCTTAAAAAGAATGTTTGCCATATTAATTATCAAACAATATTAACATTTGCAACAAAATTAATTTCAATTAAAAATCATTTTTCTTTTTCTTTTTGAAAAATGTTTTTGCACAACCAATTTTTCTATATCCCGAAGCGATTTCTTAAAAACAAATTACGAGACCTTGGGTTTGTTTTTAACACATCCAATACCTTTGCTTTTCATAACTAATAACCTTGTTCATTCAAAACACACTTATTCAAAAACAAAATATTTTTGGATTTTTGTAGATATTTTTCTTCAATCTTATTCTCCCCCTAAACTTGAAATTTCTTGAAATTTTTAAGTTTATCAAGGATGTTGATGTATCAATAATGATTCCAAATGCCTGCACACACAAAGCACACAAATTAAAATAAAGACATATGCAATGCAATGAATCAAAATATCGCAGTGAGATCATACCACACATTATCTGAACATGTTTTGCAAGTTTTGAATAGACATTTGACTTATGCTTGATTGAGTGATGATATGAAAACATACCAATTAGCTCGAGTTGACACACTTACTTTTTCAGTATCATGATGATATTTAAGGTTCGATTAAAATGACTTATGTGACCCACATGTATACATATATCAACATATTTCCTTATCAAACACTACCTGAATGCATTTTGCACAAAACCTGGTCACTTACAGTCATACACAGTGTGGAATCTGGGTTCTATTCGGATTTGGTCCATTTTGGGACTTCTTTTTAATTCCAACTTTGGGAATTTTTCTTTCCTATCGTTCCCCTTGGGAATCTTCTGAATTCCATTTTGGAATTTTTGTTTGGTGTTGGTCCACATTTGGGACTCTTTTTGTTCCATTTTGGAATCTTTTGCTGCATCTTGAAGCTCAAAAGAGACTTCGTGTGAGACTTCAGGTCTGTGGATACCACAACAAAGAAGCTCACGATGCGGTTCATCACACTGAGAAGACTACATCGTTACCCGATCATGCACAACTAACATCACAAGCAATGTATCAAAAGATATATATCTAGACATGTATAACAATGGAACTTAACACAAAGATCATTAAGTTTATGTTTGTCAACAATCAACTTACTTGTTCAGTCTAATTGTCTGAGCTGTCTAGCACATCAACTAACATTCATCAGTCTTTATTAAAAAAAAATGTATCAAATAATGTCTAGTGTAACTATCATTTCTCACTTTTTGCAATATAGATTCTTATTACATGATATTTTCTTTTCTTTTGCTTTTATATTTTGTTTTTGCTTTTCTATTTTTCTTTTTCACGCAAGCACACACAATGCAAAACATAAAGTAAAAGACAAAGGAATCAAAATATAACATCAACTTATTATATTTTTGGCTTTTATATTTTTCTGATTTTTGTTTTGTTTTTGAAAAATAGAATCAATCATGATTGATTAATCCTATAGATTGAATTAAAAACTCAAACCGTCCTGACAAAAATGATTTTGTGAAAAGATCTGCCAGTTGTTTGTCGGTATGAACTTTAATCAAAATTATTAAACCTTTTTCAGAGTTGTCTCTTAAAAAGTGATATCTAATTTCGATGTGTTTAGTTTTAGAATGTTGAACAGGATTAGCAGTTATAAACATAGCAGCAGTATTGTCTATGTAAATAGGAGTTTTCAAAAAATTAAACCCGTAGTCCAGCAACTGATTTTGTAACCATAAAACCTGAGAACATCCTGCAGATGCAGCGATATACTCTGCTTCAGCTGTGGATACAGAAACATTGGTCTGCTTCTTGCATTGCCAAGAGACAAGCCTTGGACCCAAAAATTGACAGCCACCAGTTGTCGATTTCCTGTCAAGAGCACAACCACCAAAATCACTGTCAGAATAGCTATATAGTTCAAAATTTCCTTCATAAGGATACCATAACCCAAGATTTGGTTTCCCTTTGAGATATCTGAATATACGCTTCACAGCAACAAGATGCGACTCTTTCGGATCTGACTGGTATCTGGCGCATACACAAACAGCGTACATGATGTCTGGTCTTGATGCAGTAAGATACATCAGAGAACCGATCATTGATCTGTATAGTGTTTGATCAACTGCTTTGCCCTTTGGATCCGGTTGAATCTTGCAATTTACATCAGATGGAATTCGAATTGTTTGACAATCTAGCATCTTGAATTTCTTCAACAACTTCTCAACGAACTTTGATTGATTGATGAAAATTCCGTCAGCTGATTGTTTCACTTGTAAACCAAGAAAGAAATTAATCTCCCCCATAGAACTCATCTGGAATCTACTCTTCATAATTTCCTCGAATTCTTTGCACATTGACTCACTAGTTGATCCGAAGATAATATCGTCCACATAAACTTGAACGCACAATAAATCATCATTATCCCTCTTCATAAACAAAGTTGGATCAATCTGACCTCTTGTAAATCCATTTTGTAGTAAATGCTTAGATAGTGTTTCATACCAGATTCTAGGAGCTTGATGTAGACCGTAAAGAGCTTTACTTAACTTGTATACCCGATGAGGATAGTCTGGATCTTCGAAACCCGGAGGTTGTCTAACATACACGTCATCCGTAATCGGCCCATACAAGAAAGCACCTTTAACGTCCATTTGGAATACTTTAAACTTCATGAAAGAAGCATATGCAAGAAAAACGCGTATGGCTTCAAGTCTTGCGACCGGAGCAAACACCTCTTCGTAATCAATGCCTTCTTCCTGAGTGTATCCCTGTGCAATCAGTCTTGCTTTGTTTCTCACCACAATGCCACGTTCGTCTGGCTTGTTTTTGTACAACCATCTTGTACCTATTGCGTTCTCTCCTTCAGGTAAGTCCACAAGTTTCCAAACTTCCTGTTTGCGAAACTGAAGTAATTCCTCCTGCATTGCCTCAATCCAACTGTTATCTTTCAGCGCCTCTGAAATATTCTTTGGCACCACTTGAGATAGAAAACACGAGTAAAGACAGATATTTGCGTGCTCCGTCTGACTTCTTGTAGTTCTCTGATTCAACGGCCCGATAATCTGAGAGACAGGATGTTTCTTGTGAATTCGATGAATAGGAATATCACCTCCTTGCACTTGAGTCTCTAGATTAGAAGTATTCAGATTTGGTAGATCTTGTAGTATGGAAGAAGTATGCGGTGTGAAATTCGGGACTTGATCCGGTGAATTGATGAAGTAATCAAAAGATTCTGGAGTAACTTCAGCATTCGGATCTGATGATGGTTGATTCTGAACAGATCCACCATCATTAGGAGAAATCACATCTTCTTCTTGATTGTTCGATTCTTGATCTTCGTTTGAACAAGAAGGACCCGGAGCTTGACTGGATTTGACATGATCAGGATTGTGAAACGACATAAATGGATATTCAGAGTTGAGATTTCCATCTTCGTCATTATCAGAATCGTCACTAAAGCTTCCTAAGTCACCTGATTCCTTCCTTGCGTTTCCTGAAAAATCAAATAAGTTAGAATTGAAGGATTTCGATAATGAATCTAAATCAAATAACCATTCGGGACCATGAGCAACTAAAGGAAACGAATTTTCTAAAAACTTGACGTTGATAGTTTCAATAACAGTATTTGATTTGCTATTAAAAACTCGATAAGCTTTAGAAACAGACGAATATCCTAAGAAAAATCCATCGTCCGATTTTGACTCAAACTTCCCGAGATGTTCATTTAGATTTAGAATCGAAACCGGACAACCAAATGCTTTCAAGTAAGAAATATTTGGTTTCCTTCCAAACAACAACTCATAAGAAGTTTTCTTTTTATCATTCACTAATAATGTTCTATTTTGTACAAAACACGCAGTTGCAATGGCTTCATCCCAAAAAGTGATAGGAATCTTGGCATCCGCAAGCATGGATCTTGCTGCTTCAATCAGTGTCCTGTTTTTCCGTTCCGCAACCCCATTCTGTTGAGGCGTTCTAGGCGCACTAAATTGTCGAGCAATCCCCTTTTCTGCACAAAATAAATCAACATTAGCATTCTTAAATTCAGTTCCATTATCACTTCTTAATACTTTAACTTTGCATTCCAATTGATTTTCAACTTTAATGATAAATTCTTTTAATAATTCAGCTGTTTCAGATTTTGCATGCAGAAAATAAACCCATGAAAATCTCGTAAAGTCATCTATGATAACTAAACAATATGATTTTCTCCCGATGCTTTGAACGTTGGTCGGTCCAAAAAGATCCATATGTAGCATCTGCAAGGGTTTTGAAATGGAGTTTTCGAGCTTGGACTTAAAAGACATCCGATGCTGTTTGCCTTTCAGACATGCAGGACAGAGATCAGTTGTGGAGAATTTCTTCGATGGGATTCCCACAGCGTGATTTCCTGTTACCAAACGGTTCATGTTTCTGAAATTTGAGTGGCCCAGCCGTCTATGCCAAAGCTGACTCTCATCATTTGAAGCATGGGCAATGAGACAGGTTGTTTCGGTTTCGGCATCAATCTGCGACATATCCAATTTGTATACATCACGATCTCTAGGCGCTTTCACCACTACCCACTCATTGTCAATCTTGAAACCTGGTTTCAGAATATAACAAAAAGAATCATCAAAAAGAGTTGAATAAGATTTATCACAGATTTGAGATACACTAAGTAAGTTAAAGTTCAACTGTGCACAGTAGTTGACTTTATCAAAACTTATAATCCCATTCGAGACAGTTCCTTCTCCTGTGATTTTACCACCCGCATCACCTCCAAACGCTACGTGAGTACCATTCTTTTGCTTGAAATCCTGAAGCAAGGCATGGTTGCCTGTCATGTGCCGGCTACACCCACTATTAACGAACCATGAGTTGATAGGTCTTCTTGGGCGTACCTGCATTTCAACAAAAACATTCAGTTAGTTTGGTCAACCCAGGCCCACACGGTCTTGGGTTTTCCGAATCTATCTGCAATAGTAACTTGTTTGTATTGAACATTTTGAAAATTTGTTTCATTCAAAAGATTTTGATGCTGATAACTTCGCCCATTGGCGTTCAATGATTGCTTTCTTCTCAAAGCAATAAACCTTTCCTCTAGCTTAGGATCAAGGTTATTTTCAAACTTTTGATTTCTAACCATTAAAGCTCTTGGTTTAAAACTGTTATCCTGCACATTTCTTGAAAAGTTAGAAACTGAATTGTTTCGATTAAAATTTCTCAAGACCGGAGAATGACTTTGACTCATATTTTGAAAACCATAAGAATTATTTCTTTGAAAGTTTGAATATGGAGTCATTTCTCTAGTCGAGTTTGATCGAAAGAAACAATCCTTTGTGTCATGGTTTCTCCTTTCACAAATATCACAAAATTTGTTAAAATAACATTCTTCTGAAGAATGATTTCTTTTGTCACAGAATCTGCAGTACCTGTTAAAGAAACATTCAGCAGTTGCATGATTATATCTATCACAAATTTCACAATATTTCTTGCTAATTCTAAAGAGCCGATTGTTAACTTTTGATGTTGAACCAAAACGTGATTCGTTATCTTGGTTATTCGGTTTTAGATTAACGCTTCTTTGTGGAGTCACTGTTTGTGCTTTTGATTGCATGGGACTTTGGTTCGATTTTAAATTGTTCTGTTTGGTCACCTTTTTGTTTTCAATTCTCTTTTCATTTACAGCGGAAGACTTAGGACCTGAACCTGTTTTCAGACCAGAGTTAGATTTGATTGGAGAATTGATTGGTTTACCATAAGATCCATTTAAATCAAACGTTCCTGCAGACACAAACTTGATTTTCTTATCCTTTGACACTTTCTTTGCAGGTTTGTCAGTTTTAACACTTTGAACTTTGGTGTTAACATTCGATTTTAAGACACTTTTGCCTTTTGACAATTTCGTTTCAGATTGATTGTTCATTGATTTCGATTTTTGCTTCTTAGCATCCGAAACTTCCACTTTCTTCACTTCTTGCTTCTTGATCAACTGAGCAGCAACTTGCGCCTTTTGTTCCTTCTTCCACTTGATATATTCAGGATCATTAAAACCTGAATATTCACCTTCTTCCTTCACCGGTGTTTCTGGTTCGGGATTAAGCTTTGGATACTCAACTAGTTGGATCAGAACAGGCTCTAATTTTGTTTCAGACTTGTTGCTTGCTTCATCATCGGCTTCAGTTGTCATTCCATCTTCTTCTCTCAAGCTTTCAATCAACACCTCCGATCCTTCCGATTCAGATTTGCTTCTTTGAATTTCTTTGAACTTACGTTCGTTAAATGAATGAGTCCGATAATGTTCCACTTGTTGAATGCACTGTTCAGAACATAGCCTTTCTTTGACATCCAAGGGCAATGGAACATAGTTAGGTGGGAGTTCAGAATTAACCTTTGGTTGCTCAGTGGATGATGAAGACTCATTGGCAGTAGCCATTAATGCAATTTCAGATTCAGATTCTTCAGTAGGATCTGCTTTTGCGCTCCAGTCATAATCTTCCGAATCTTCACAGTCATCATCAACCATCTTTCCATCCCCTTCTTCAGACCAGTCTTCTTCAATTTCACATACCAAAGCCAGATTTGATGTAAGATCAGATGTAAACTGTTCTGCATATGCACTCCAGTCATATCCGTCTTGCACACTTACAACCAATGCCTTTGTTTGGTCTTCTGGCTTCTTTCCTTCATCTTTCAATTCAGGCATAGGAAGACTTTGGTATGGTTTCTGAAAGAAACGCTGATTTCGACCTTGATAACTTGTAGATTGTTGAGAACTTTGTCCTTGACCTTGATTGCTTGAACTTGCTTGGTCATTGAAATTCTTTGGAGCTTTACATTCTCTTGAAAAATGACCGTACTGGTTACAGTTAAAGCATCTGGCCTTAGATTTGTCAAATCCAACCGTCTTGTTAGCATGAGGTTTGTAACTTCTGTTAACGTATGCATGCTTTTGAGTACGATACGCTACCATAACCATCTGCCAATTCAGATCCATTTCTTCAACATCTACTGGATCCATTTCGAATAAGTCTTGAAGAACAACGTCCATTTGACTTAGATGACTACCTTGATACGCTTGAAAACTTGCCATAAAAGCAGTGAAGGCAGTTTTCGTTTCGTCATCTTGCAACAGAATATTCATGACGTCTTTCACCTTGGTTTGAACATTCGAACTTTGATTTTCTGACTGATTCTTCTGATTCTGACTTGAAACTTGAACTTGAGCTCTTGGTGGAGATTGAGGTTGAGAATAAGTTGGTGAATTTGGAAAGTATGCTGAATCAGTATAGAAACTTGCACCAACGAATAAGTCATCCTCATCTTCAAACTTTGTTGTATTTTGCACAAGAAAAGCATTGTCAACCGTATTGGCAGGATTTACCACATACTTGTATTGAGTTTGTGATGTTGATCTATCAGAATTTCTTGATCCTTCATCAATCTCAACTTCTTCAATTTTCCCAATCAACAAATCTAATTCCATTGGGAATTTTTCTGTGTGCTTCAAAAGAGTAACAGTCTGCTTCCAGTTTGATGGTAAGGCACATAACAATCGATCATTTAGGTCTTGAAGTTCAGTCTTAACTCCGAGGTTTGACATCTCAGTGGTCAAGTGAACAAACCTGTTCATCATCTGGTGAACTGTTTCTCCATTAATATGTTCAAAAAGTTCCAGTTGTCTTTTGAGCTTTGATTTCTTCAGACTCCTCAATTGCTCTCCTCCTTCACATATAGACTTCAATGCCTTGAAACATGTATAACCAGTCTGATATGCATCCAATCTAGACAAAACTTGTAATGGCAACCCCTTGCACATTAATGAATAGGCCTTGCTATCATTCTTTACCTTCCTCAAGTCTTCAGCTGACAAATTATCCTCCGGATAAGGTGTAGTAGAATCCTTAGTATAGGTACTGGCACTATCTGGTTGTGTCTGAGTTGGAATGTGAGGACCTTTCTCAATTGATTTCCACAAGTCATTGTCAATAGAACACAAGTGATGTCTCAACCTGATGGTCCAGTTCTTGAAATCTGCACGATTCAAAAGTCTAGGAACACGGTTATCAGAGTCATCATTAGGAGCCATTTTTAACAATTTTAAAAGAAAATATTTTTGGTTTTTGTTAATTTTTGAAAAGAAGTGATTAAAATACTAAAATAAAGACAAGAAATTAAAGATAAGACAAAAAACAAGTATTAAAAACAACTAAATTAAGTCACACGGCAACACAGTGAAAAATCCTTCTTCAGCCGGCCAAACAGTGGATTTGTTCTTCACCCGGCAGAAATAAGTCTTCACCCGGCAAAATAGTTACCCGGCTAAACAGTTGCAAAATACTTTGTTCTTCACCCGGATGAACAGTTACCCGGCAACAAGAAAAACTTCACACGGCAATAAGTCTTTGACCCGGCAGAATCTTGACACAAAAAGCTTCCCCGGCTGAACAGTACTCGTTCACACGGCAGATTGTTGATTACCCGGCTACACAGTTTGTTTACCCGGCTGTATTTTCTCTATCACCCGGCGTAATAGTGTATTATCCGGCCCAACAGTATCACTTTTATAAGTCAAATTCTTCACACGGCAAGCACAAATTCCTTTCCACGGCAGCACAGGACCTAATTTCTTCTTAAAATCTAAGTCCAAGGAAAATGTCTAAGTCAAATATATCACCCGGCAAGTTAATCTTCAACCAAACTCAACTGTTCATCATCTTCTTCGTGAAGATTTTCTGGGTTTTGTCTAAAACTTGTCCAATTAGTCCAAAATTCACACACAAGCTGTGAATCGATGCGATTAACAAACCCTTGTATCAATCAATCCAAAACATCTTCATTCTTCGATGAATTTTGAGCAAAAATTGATCGAACAGTACTTTTTCTATTCTTCTTAATTCTTCAGATCTGATGATGATCTGATAGAATCTGCACAATCGTTGCGAATTAGAGTGATTATGATGATAAATCACACCTAAAAACACCAACAATTCGTTCAGATCATGATATTTTGAGCAATATTGATGTGTTTTGCTTAGAAACAGCGAAGAACACAAACCGAAAGCTCTGATACCAATTGATAGGTTCAATTGGATCGATAATATCACTCAAATGATCAGAACAAAGCGTACAAACAAACGACTCAATCACAAACACAGTTCATACTCATAAATTCTCTTGTATATTGATGATCAAAGCAATTCGCAGTACAAAATGTGCAGGAGAAAACAATTACACACAGTTAATTCTCTCTCTAACAGTGCAAAAAGTCTCTCTCCTAACACACGCACACTACATGCTTTATAACAAACAAAATGCAAGTTTAAGGAAAATACACATTAAACCCTAAACTATACAGACATATTAAACAAAGATACAAAGTAAATCTTAACACGGAAATAACCCTAACAGTAAGTCAGATAAACGAAGAGTATGAGAAGTGCATTACTGCCCAAGATAAAGCCGAAGCTGATCAGAAAGAGTTCGTGATTGAGATGGGTGAATGGACTCCGATGCAAGAAAGCTTAAACATAGAAGACTTACCTCCAACTGAGCTTTATCATCAAAACCCAGATGAAATGACTACATCAAATATGCGTAGTTGGTTGAGTTCGAGGAACTATCCATACAAGACGCTGCAGAGGTTAAAGTCTGAGTCACTGAGGAAGATAGTAGTCAGTTTTATGAAAACAGAGAAGATGTACAACAGGATGTTTTACTTGGATTATAACAATCCTCAGTATTACGAGTTGACAAAGAGATTTAAAGTGCTTGGACCAAAAGAGATTCCAGTGATGGCTTTACCTGAAGATGCACATAAGAAAAGACATGAACTGATGGATATGTTTCCAAGCGAAGCTAAAGCTTACAACTTACCAATGGAGGTGCGTGAGACTTGGCATAAATCAGCAACAGCAGGTGATATTGTTAGATCACTGCTGAGTAAAGGACAATCGATTGCTGAATTACTGAATTCAATGATTGTGCCTGAAAAGAATAAGAAGGTGAAGATAATAGCTTGGAAATATGATGAAGTCTTTGATGCATTTATGATCAAGAGGGTAAATGGTTTATGTGACGTTTATCATTACTATTCAAGCATCTTTAAACTGGAGGTTCAGGATTTGAAAGAGCTGCACAAACTGAGGTTAATTAATCACACGCATGCTGAGCGTGGTGATAAATGCGTGATACTTCTTGATGCTGGAATGGGTAGAACAGCAAAGTTTCTTGACTTTAGAGGCCAACAGGAAGACACTGCATATGTGCAAGCTAAGAAACAAAGAAAGAAGAAGCGTTTGGTGGTAACTGAAGATATGTACTTGGAAGAGTTCTCGGATGAGTACTTTGACAAGATTACAGATCCTGGATTGAAGGTGATAGATGGAAGTCAAATGACAAAGCCGATACTCAAAGTGTTTTACAATCAGGAAACGTTTGAACTAAAGCTTGTTCGGAACTTGGAGGATTGGGATAAGGATATGATCACACTTTTTAGTACTTTTGAGTTGAAATTGCTGCATCCGTCATACATTGAGTTTTTGCGAAGTTACAAGATTGAAAAGTGCAAAGATAAACTTGCTGAAGCTGACAGAAAGTTATTTACTGTGATAATAGAAGTGATTGCTGCTGCTTCGGAGAAGATTCGGGTGAGAAAAGCATTACTCAATTCTAATCTCGTGAGGATTGATATACCAGAGATAGAATATATGCGGATCAGTAGGAAGGGTACTTTGGAGGTGAAAGTTCAAGGCCAAGAGATGCCATTCGAGTTTTATGCTAATATCGATTTTGAAGGTTTGAATCTGGATTCGCTTAGACGCATGAATGCTCTACCAATTCTGACAAATGAATCCAAGCCTCGACAAGCTAAGATCGCTGAAAAGTTCAAGTCTTGTATTGAAGAAGCTTTGAAAGAACAAGAGGAGTATAAAGGACGAGAGTTGCTGAAAGTAAAAGATGAACTAGAAGATTGATAGAAAAAGAGATGATGCTGATCAAGAAGAAGAAAAAGATAGAAGATTTTGCTGAAGATCCAAAGTTAAATCTTAGGGGGAGTACTGTTAGGGTTATTTCCTTGTTAAGATTTACTTTGTATTTTGTTTATTGTTTACATGTTTGTAAATAGTTTAGGGTTTATTGTGTATTTTCCTTAAACTTGTATTTTGTGATATAAGCATGTAGTGTGTGTGTGTGAGGAGAGAGGCTAGATCACTTTTACACTGTTAGAGAGAGAATTAACTGTGTGTGATTTGTTTCTCCTGCACTTTGTACTACGAATTGCTTTGATCATCAATATACATCGAGAATTATCAGTATGAATTGTGTTTGTGATTGAATCGTTTGTTTGTACTTGTTATTCTGATCATTTGAGTGATTGTTACGATCCAATTGAACCTATCAACATGTAATAATATAGTTTATTAGGATTTTTAGAAAAAATAGTTTCATGAAAAGTTGATTATCGAATTTATAATTCGAATGAATAGGTCACTTAGTTCCTAAGATGTTTGAATTTATATGACCAACAGCTTTAGGTAAACTAGGTGTATTGATTATGGAGGTAAATAAGTTTATAATGGGTGATGTTGTTTTTCTATAGTGTAGTTTTAAAAGTTAAGTAAAAAGTTGAATGTTTAAATCTTTACCATAGTTAAGAGGATTGATTTGGAAATAAACGACACAATTTAAGTTGTAAGTACTTGGTATTGGGAAATAGAAGACATGGTGTTTACTATAAGTCTTTGTGTCATATTTGAGAAAATAAGAAAAGTGTTGTGTAAATATTTGACAACGTCAGATAACTTATCCCTTTATAAGGAAATCATTTATCATGAAATGCATATATTATATATATATATATATATATATATATATTTATCTTACAAAATACTAAAATCAAAAGGTTATTTTAATTAACATCTCATTTTTTTTCTCCTTTTTTTATATATATTAAAATTTTATTTGGGAAAATAAGGAAATTATTTTAATTGATTTGAATACCAGTAGTTTTACAAATTCCATTGGTTATACATTGGGTTAGAGTAACGAGTTTATAAATGAAATGTATTGGGCTTGGATTAGTTTATGAAAACTAGCGGCGTAGAATTTCATTAGTGGTCATATGTATAGATGAAACATGTAGTTCAATGAGTTTGAGAATAGTTGTGTAGTGAGTTTTCGTTAGGTATTGGATAATGAATTTATGGATAGCATTGCATAGTTGATTAACGAGTACATGTTTTGATGGTTAGTGCATAATTTGGTAGTAGATTTATAGTTTTTATGATGGATTAGAAATTGGATTAGAATCTTATAGTTAGATGAGTTGTTTTTAAACTATTTGAGTATCGAAGTCAAGTTGAAATATTTTGAGGGTAACCGTTCGATTCGAATACGTTAGCTTATAAGGGTAGCAAAATCCGTTAACTTATATTTAATTATGGAATTTAGCCTTGACTATAATTCAGAAATAATGACAAACCTTTGATTGGAGAGTCGATAATCCAATTGGGATTAGAAGCGTGCCCTAGATTTGGTAATTGATATATGATTTGAAGTTTTGAATAATTCGATTGAAGTTAGTCGATATGTCTTAGTTTTGATTTGAGATATTTGGTTTACAACGTTGTAATTGTGTTATATGGATAAACTAGCGAGTATATCGCATAGGTATTATTGCAGCTTAGAAACGAATGGAATGATGGAACGTAGAATAACACGGTTTTGTAGCAAAATCTTTAACCAACAGAAACATCCGGTATAATAATAGCACCTCGTCCCACTTAAAAATATTATAAAATCTTTAGAAAACATAGTATAGTAAACACTTAAAGTCATAGAAAGTTCTTAGAAGTCGTAGAAATATGAATAATCCATTTGGAATTATAGCAAACATTTAAGGTAATATAGAAAACACATGAAAATATTTAAAAATCTTTAGATAAATGATAATCGTAGAATCATTGAAAAGTAAATATATAGAATTTAAAAGCTTAGTATTATGTCCTGTTTTTGGACACTAATGACTTATCAAAGTGTTAAGTTTGTTTTAACGTATTCGAGGAGGCGTGCTTTAGCCTATAGGGTTACGTTCATCTCGTCCATCCCCAGGTAAGCATACCAGGTCCGTACATTGGATTTATACGGTACGCTAACCTTGGATAGAACTTTCTATCGTTGTCACACCCCCAAATTCCACTAATGGAGTTTTACCGTTATGAGTGTGACACATTAGGATCTCAGTCATTAGTTACACCAAACGACGTATATGATTTTGAAAAGTAACGTATTGTATTAACTAATAAAAATTAAAATAAAAGTTTTACATTAAATGCGGAAGCGTAAATAGTAAATGAGAATCTTTTGGGTAAAAGTGATTTATAATATTTGAGTTTACAAATGTAAATAAAATAAATAAAGCTGATTTATCAAATCAATGCGACCAATGAATGAATGCCCTATCCGTGAGTGTGATCTTGATAACCTGAGATAAACATGCTAAAATGTGTCAACATAAAGTTGGTGAGTTCACAGGTTTATAAAACTTGAAAGTAAGTTCCAAAAGCAAATTCAGAAATTCCCTTAATATATCAAGTAGTTAGCTAGACTACTAAGCATGCTACACTAGTGTACAAAAGTGTTTACGACCGAAGCTGACAGCAATGTAAAAAAATGAATGCCTCAAGCCAATGTCTCCCAGACACGGTAAAAGATAGGACAATTAAACACCCGTTCGACCTCCAGTCGTGCTGGTGCGACCAGCTCGGATGGGGTTTGTCAGACCCAGTAGTACTACTCAAAATTTCCTCGCTTTGCAATATAATTAACGGTCCAAACGTAAGGCAAAAGTACTGACACTAGTTACGCATGTGATCATACTAAGAACCAAGTTTGTAAAAGCAGTAATTACAGCATGTATCTCCCCCAAAATGAGTAAAAGTAAAAAGTAAAAGGGGCCGTGAAACTCACCTTAGCTTTGCACCACAACAAATGACCAACCAAGTAATAAGCCTAGGTAGTCTAACTACCTAAACATAACCATAAATTAGCTACGAGTGATTTAAAACTAGACGAGTTCTCGTTTCTGATTTGGTTTCGTACCCAAGGCTCAATTATAATTTGACATGTAGTAAATCAAGTTTCGACACGTGGCAAAGATTTAAAGATTCAAACCAGTATTTTAACAACCTATTCAAATCAAACAACACCCTTATTCACATACATGTACACAACACCCACTTATTCGCATACCACGTTTGCACCACACTCACATAACATGTAACCAATAACATGATAATACAAGCTCTGGTCCTACGGTTCATATTAAGTATATCCACTTAGTAAATCTAACAAAACCCAATTACTCAATTAAATATAATAGCTTAACTTATTCGTAGCATTTACCATACTCACAAACAATCAACGCGTACATACAAACCACACATTAAACCCATGAGCATTCTTGTACACCATATTTATATTAGTGCATAACACACACATACTCATATCTCATGAACCACGTACACTAATGAAATCATTCCTACACACAACTATGATCCTACCTACACATATATATACAATTGCATGCTTTGCTATACCATTTCATAACACACTCATACTAACTCACGCATACACACTAACTTGCTCAAAACAATTCTGTTACATATGCATATAATTTCATCACATCATCATTTCATATGATATTGTCATCATATACATTCAAATACTACCACATATACACACATCAAACAATACACACACAACATAATGTCAATCTGTTATATATTTTACACATTTGAACATACATATTTAGACATCTTATTCAATCCTATGCATACACACATATATCTATCTACAAAGCTACAACACGTTTATATATAATCAGAATCGGTTTGATCTTAACCCGTATCCCGAACGAAATCAAAACCGAAACTGAAACGAATGAACAACTTCTCGAAACAACCACAAAATCGAAACGTACCAAGTGCTGCGGTGAATGGAAACGAGAAAGATGATGACGGGTGATGATGAAGATGGTTGTCAGAGTTACAGGTCTTCCGAAAACAATGGTGGTGATCGGTGATTGCAAGTGGCTCGGCCGCTGTTGTTTGTTGCGCTTTTGCTTCTTCTTTGTCGACTGCTAGCAAAGACGAGATGGCAAGGGAGGCATCGACAGGGAGGTGCGGCTATGGTCTTGGATTAGGGTTTCGGTGATGGTGTAGAGCAGGGAAGAAAGAGGCGACGGGTGTGTGGGTGGGTTGTTTGGGTTATATATGTATTTGATTTATTTAAAAACTTACACTTTAGACCTTAAGGTTTCATAATGTATTAACTTGTTCCCAAAGTTAATTAACCTAACTCTAAAAACATTTACAAAAGGAACCCCGAACTTTAATAACTCATGTTTTACGAAAAGACGAAAACCGAAAGAACGAAAGGAGAAAAATAACGAACGTCTCCCGTTTAATCCACGAGATAGATAGAATAATAATTATTCAGTTTATTACCTAATTACTTGCAATTTACTTTTACAAACAAATGTAGCATTAATTACTATAAAATTAATGACAACTAACGGAACGAGTAAACAGTGTTAACCCAAAAATGTCGGGTGTCACAGTTTTGCCAGAAAATTTAGGATACAGGTGTTTACTGTCTAGATACACATCGTCTTGTTTGTTATTCAGATTCGAAACCTTGATGAGAATGGCCTAAGAGTTTCACTAAGCATAAGATATTCCCATGGAGTCGAGAAATAGATCAAGAAATATTACTTAGCTAATTATAGTTATAGTAAACGATGATGAGGTTTAAAATGAATGGCTCGGATAAGGGAAGAAGAAAATAAGTTAAGGGTTTAGTCTTAGCTATTTGTTCTTGCTTATGTTGAATTCATTTATTAAAGTTTGGTTTAAGTTGTAGGATTACATAGTGTGTGCAAATGCCATGGCATTAAATTATAAATAACACGCATCATGTAACACATAGCGTGTAGCCTCATGTAGCACATAAGCAAGTATGAGATAATTCATATAGGGTCCCTAAGCATACCGTAATCTAGGCCAACGTTTCTAATAGCCTAAATCCCTACAGTTATGGGCTCTGATACCAATCTGTCACACCCCGACCAATTAAATAAATAAAGGCGGATAATCGTCGAGACGTGAGTGTTAGAGATTTCTCATAGCCACATGACGCTACAAATTAGAGTTTTAAATAAGCATGCATCACCAAATTAAATATTACAATTTGTCCACAAGTTTGGCAAATCACAGATGACATAGCTAATAATTGTTCATTGATTTAAATTTTAGCTAGGTACAAAAGCCTATGGTGATCATGATCTAAAGCTAGCATTAAACGTTGGTATTCCCTGAAACATGTTAGAAAATAATGTCAACATAAAAATGTTGGTGATTTCACATAGTTAAATACATAGATAATAGTTTATAGATCACAATGATAAGCGATTCCTTGTCCACAAAGGTTAGTGCAAATATGCAACAACACGTACGGCCTCAAATGTACAATCAAGCCTCAAAAATATAAAATGTAGTATATGATCAGCTAAGTGAAATTTGGTTCCTTCAATGAACTAGAATGCGTCATTGAAGAGTCGGACTTAGCATCGGCTTTAGCACCAAAAAGGCTTGTCAAGCCCCTAGATCTACGACGTCGTTGGGATAGCAATAGTTAATGATTGTATCGATCATAAAATAGAACACCACACGTATACATAAAGCACAACCAAGTCTTAAATAGAATCACATGGTTGATAAATAGATTTAGTTCATGTGGTGTATTTGAATAATATAACATGTTTCACCCCAAAAGTGTATAAATATGAAAAGAGGTATGTAAACTCACATTAATCGGCTCCAAAATCTAGTCAAGAAAATATACGGTGGAAGCTGGAAATAACCCTCGGTAGCTTATCCTATTAATCAAACATAATGATTTTAGTCCATATGTGGTTTCGAGATCGTACGAGTCAAATTCTTAATTTTAGTTGTTTTGTGAAATAGTTATGAATGTTAGTATATTTATAAGTTTTTATAAAAATATGTTAAAATATTATTTATTTGTAACTATCTTACTTTTAAAGATTATTGTCATTGCAAGTTGTTTACTTGACTTTTTTTTACCAATACGGTATGACGTTTAAGTAGATTTTTAGTTTATAAAGTCTTTAAATAGTTGACGAAACAAGTTTATGTGTCTAATTTTATATAAATAATACTTACAAGGGTTAAAATGAGTAGTTTTGGTTAAGTGTTCTTTCACAAGGTTTTTATAAATATATATATATAAATATATATATATACATGTTTTGTTACTTGGTTTTATAAAGTTTTTAAGGTTAATTTTTTATTAAGAAAACTTTTGGGTTTTTAAGACATAAAAAAGATAAAAATATAATTTGTTCATGTTTAGTGGGTATTTTAAGTACTTAAAAAGGTGAATTAGAGGTCAAAATACAAAATAAACAAAAAAAAACGGGTTATGGGGTTCGAACCCGTGACCTCTAGCTTGTTAATATATGCACCCAGCCACTTGAGCTGGATGACTAACCCAACATAAACCCGGAACTTAAATATTTTAACCTTTGGTTGTTTGAAAATATAAAGCATTAATATGGTTTTTAAATAAAAAGGTGGGGGTATTGCCTGGCCGTGAATCAAACCCCTGACCTCCTTGTTGTTTTGCAATGCACCCAGCCACTTGAGCTGGGTGACTAACCCATAAATATATCCCCCCTTAATTCTTTTAACCCCTCTTTAGCAGAAACGAAAATTTCCCATATAACCATACGAGCCCTAGATCTTTCACCCCCAAATTGAGTTCCTTTTCGTAGATTATGACAAAATTAATGTTAGGGCTTTTAATCCTCATCCAAAAACGAGTACAATGGTATAAAAAACTTACAAAATGGTGCGGGTTGGGTATGTGTTCGAGTAACAAACGGGTCGGCCACTTTGAACCCATGCGTGACTTTTACTTCGGGTTTGCGATATCTGGGTATGGGGGTTTGTTTGCGGTGTGTTTGTGAGTATATGTGTGTGTTTAATTGCAAAATGGTGAGGTCGAGATATGGTTTTGTTATGGTTTTTGAGTTCGATCGAAGTGAAGAAAAAAGTAAGGTTTCAGGCCATTTTTTGTTCAATTACACGTAAATTACTCGTTTGATGTTAGCTATGTACAGGTTAAACACGTTATTACCCGAAATGGGTCTGATTTTAGGCTGAAACTTGGTTGGAGATTTCTAGTATGGTGAAGAGGGGTGGGGGTACTGTTGCTGCGCGTGGAAGGAGGAAGGAGAAGGATGTTTTGGGCTTTTGACACTTTTGGTCCCCCATCTTTACATATTTATATATACATATAAATATTTTTTGTTTTGATTTGTTAACAAGTATTATCATTATTTTCTTGATAAATTTTGCTTTTGTTATTGCTATTATTATTATTATTGTTAGTGTTTTTCACTTGCTAAATTATTTATACAATAAGTCTCATAAACTTTAAGTACTCGATATTATAATTAAAAGTCAAATTTCGCAAATGTTACATATATCATCCGGATATTACCTCTGATATTATCTCTCTTAACCACTAACGTTTCACCATCTGACTTACATACCCTAACCAACTCTTTGTCACAATCAACTTGGGCTCGATTATAAGTTAACAAGTCCATTCCTATGACTACATCATAACCACACAGGTTCATAGGCATAACATTAACTGGAAACTCAACACCATTTAAATTAAGCAAGCAATCCTTATACACTACTGTTATCACATCACTTTCTCCATTTGCGGTTTCTATCTCATAAGCAAGATCTAGTACTACAGGTTCTTTTCCTAGGTATTTACCAAAGGAAGTTAACACAAAACTCTTATTTCCTAGGTATAAACGTTGTTTACAGGAAACATACCTGCCACAACATCCTCATTAACTTCTTTATCACCTCCCTTCTTCATAACAAACACCCGTCATTTGGCCGGGTTCTTTCCTCCTTTAATTTTAGGGCAATCATTCTTATAATGCCCTGTTTCCTGACATTTATAACACTTAATCGCCGAACACGATCTTGAGAGATGTCCCGATTGCTGACATCTGTTACACCTCTTCTCTTGAGATTCCTCTCCAGCCTTCCCCTAATCTTTGCTACCACCTTCTCCCTTTTTGAACTTGAATCTACCGCCAGAACCACTCCTCTTATTCTCCGACTTCCTCTTTCTTTCTCCTTCATGTGCCTCTTGACTTTGCACCTCATCATAGATGATTGCACTTAGTCCAACTGCTTCATCAAAGGTCGTTGGCCCTTTTGCCTTCACATGCGTTTGGACCTTTGGTGGAAGCCCCTGGATATAACATCTCAACCTTCTAGACTCAGGAGTAGCTAAGTGGGGAACCAACAAAGCCATCACGTTGAATCTCGAGGTGTCTTCACGAGGCGTCATCTATCCAGCCTCTAGCCAAAGAAACTCCATCTACATTTTGTGCAACCCGTTCTGCGGACAGAATTGTTGGAGCACCAACTCCTTCATGTCATTCCACCTCATGCTATCGATAGCGGCTTGTCCTTTTCTTTGGACTATCATCTTCTACCAATGCATACCTTCTTCTTCAAACGAATGAGCAACGTGCTTGACCTCTTGATCCTCTCGGCACTCACTGATGTTGATAACAGCTTCCATCGCAGAAATCCAATTGCAAGTCGCTATGGCACCACCTTTTCTGTTGAAGGGTTTAGGAGTACAATCCATAAAACTTTTATACAACCAACCTTGCTTGGGGATTCTTCCACCATCGTTTCCACCAGTACCACCATCGCCTTTGATATCGCCACCACCTTTTGTGCCACCACTGCATCCGGTACCACCACTGCCTCTGGCATCACCACCATTTCCCGTGCCACCACTACCTTTGGTACCACCACTGCCTCCAGTGCCTTCAGTACCTCCACTGCCACCACCGCCTCCACGGTTCTCTTCATTTGATCTCCTCTGCAATGTAGAGTCTATGATTCTAGGCAACGTGGCTTCTAGTACCTTGGTGACTTGATCAGCAACCGCCGAATTAAACTGGGTTTCCGTCATAATAACTTACTCTCTGTCATTATCATGATTCTCGGTAGTCTCAGCATTAACTGTTTCTTTGTTCGTGTTCGTCCTAGTACTTCTTCTTGTAGGAGGACGTCTACCACTAGCTTTCTTTTTAGCCATAACTCTACCTACAAAAGAAAGCAAGATGAGTATTCACATGATGGACAATGATTAAGAACAATATAGTGCTTGTTAACAAATAATGACAGTGGCCAGTTGCAATTATTTATTTACCGCACTAATCGTGTTCTCAGCCATTCTCCTCCAAGTTCATACCAAAAACCCATTTCCCTATCCAAAAAGGCAACTTCTATACACCTATGCGGGTGCAGGATCCCACATCGGTGGGAGGAGAACTAAGTACTGCTTTATAAGGGTGTGGTAACCTCCCCTACCATGAGGGCGGGCGCTTGAGGGCGTTCCGGCTGCCAAAGCGGACAATATCATGGTGCGACGGGCTGGGATGTTACAGCGGGCCTATCCTATCTTATCTTAGTTTAAGTCTAGATACTAAACTTGTAGCTATTTCACTTAAACTATGACGGGCGGGCGGTCCAAGGAGGGATGGTGCCCGGGAGTATCGCGTGTGAGGATTCTATATCAGGAGCAACGCTGCGGAATCAAAATATACACACAGCTTAACACTTAAAGTTGTTCATACATTAAACTTCAAATACACAATACTTTGATTACAAACTGACCATTAATTGTTTGATGCATAACATCAACAAACTAAAGCTAGCAATTATTCTAGGTCCAGAGCGTCTATCTTCTAAACCTGCAAGCCCTCTACCTGCTCTAGCCTCAACAGTGCTTTCCTGCATCACCCGGCACCTAGGATGTGTGCTAAAAAGTTTTAAAAGAAAGGTTCAGCTTACGCTGGTGAGTTCATAATAAAACATTTTACAAAACATTTCAAAACAATCAACCAAATGCTTGTAAAAACCTTGATCAACGAGTTACCAAGCTCCATTGATCAATGAGTTACCACTAACTCCATCACTTACAAGAATTTCATAACATACTAGCATCATCAGATAAATATACACAGATAATACGATAAACACCTCAACAATTCCGTCTGGCACGTCTGTGCTGGAACAGAATATATGCATATACCCTTCATCGAGTTTACTGCGTCACCCTATAACTGAAGTGGTATTTCCTGATATTTACCGTAGAATACTAGCCAACCGTTCAAAAACAATAGTTTAAGAACACAACCATTCCAAAAGAGTTTATACAAAAACTCACAATCATTTCCAACCAAAACAGGTTTAAGTAACACATCCAGTTATATAAAAACATACAATCATTTCAAAACCAAAACAGTTACACAAGAGTTTGGGTGTATGAACTCACCTCAACTAGATCACAACAAGGTCACAACTAGCTTCGGTCCTTGATCTAATCCCAACAATCAATCCAAATGGATATCTTCACAATCAACACAAATAGCTATACCGACAATCAACCTCAATAGCTATAATCCACCTATAATGTGATATCACAACGTTATAAATAACGAATCCTAAGACTATGTAAGTCCTAGGGCTTAACTAGCAAAGCATACGACTAGATTCGAGTCATTGCCACCTACGCTTACCAAATCCCGAACCTCGGGAATCTAAACGAATCCTAACGAGATATGTTACCCATTCACAATGGATATCATACCCCCAGGGTACGGATATTCAACCCGCACCCTCCCCGGGTAATCTACCTGTTAGTTGCGGGTGTTTAATCCGGCAACTATTTCCCCCGGCACGTCCCTTGTGCTATGCAGGTATCTTCACCCACATTCCCATCGGGTTCCCAACCCGTTTCCCGTCCTAAACTAATCGAGAATGAAAGACCATTTACCTCGTTGATCACCGATCTTCAATCGCGCAACACCTTGATGACCACCATTCTTCACTCAGGCAGAACCTCGACGCACGCCAAGCGATCTACACGCGCCCGAGACTCGAAGGAACGCTCCGACGTAGGGTACCGCACACGAGGCGCGATTCCGCAAGAAAACTAAGTCTCTCTCTCTAAAAGTTCTAGAGTGAGAAAGATGTCGAGCAAGAAGTGAAGGGGGTTGCACCCGTTTATATAGGATGGTCGGGCCATGCTAGGAGCTACGCGCAGCCCACATGCACCATCTGCGCGCATCACATAGATGGTGAGTGGCTGCCAGCTATTTTCCACCCGACTGGCACTAGGCGATACGCCTAGGGGTATACCCTATGATGCGCGGTACGCGTAGACCACATTTTCAGATTCCTCTCGTCGAAACACGTGGAATTCATATATTATGGGCTCCGTAACTCTTTTTCTAAGTCAAGATATCCTCGAAAGAAGTTTATGGGCTTTCCTTGGGTGTTTTCGCATTTTCCGCTTTGTTATAACTCCGATTTGAGTTCCGTTTTTGCCCACGTTCTTCGTTTTCAGTCCTCTAACACCCCTAGGGTTTATTACTATAAATTAGGACTTCTTATTCAACGTGCTATTTACATGAACACCCGCCCATTATCGACATATACATTCATCGAAATTTAGGGTTTTACAATTTTCTTAGTCTTGAAGATTGACGTTCTCAAGACGGTCAAACAGTGCTTGTTGAGAAAATTAACTCTTGAATATGGATGTTATGAAGACGTACAAATAGTGCTAATGATGAAAATGATAAGTGTGGGAATGTCCACATAAGACAGACAAACAGGATAAAGTGAAGTTGTATCTGTCTCATTGATTTATCGAGATAATTATAAGTGTTGGACGATTTATTATGCAAAACAGACAAATAGTTTTCATATGACTAAATCCTTATATTCAATCTAAGTGTTTGCTTTGTGCTCATAAAATGGACAAATGTGAATAATTCTAAGTATACACTCAAAATGGACAAACAATGTCAAGACGGACAACTCAAGTTGTATACTTAAAACCTTTTAACATGTTTGTCAAAGTGTTTGGCCCAGACGGACAAACAGTGTCCAAACGGACAAACAGTATCCAAACGGGCAACTTTTTATAAAACCCTAAAACACTTGTTCATTTTTCTCATTCGTCCGTCTGAACAAAAAATCATCGTCGTTTCACATTCCTCAACCGATTTCAATTGTTTATCATCTTAAGTCGATTTAGAGACATTGTTAGATCGATTTGAAGGTAAAAACACATTCTGAAAACCAAATTCAAGGTCTAATCTGAATAATTTCAACTTATAATTGGTTAAAATCTGAATTTTAAGAATGCGACTGAAACTTAAAGTCGATTTTCAAAATGAGACAAATTAATTAGTTTAAAGTTAAAATTAATCACTAATACTTGAAATGTACCATCAAACATGTCACATAATCATTCCTATATCAACAAATTAAAATAAAATTGAACTTGAAAATTTCATCTGCTGACTACCTTAACAGGCTAACTCACACATTTGTATCTATGTGCAGGTGTAATGGCCAATCTTAAGCTTGAACCAAGACATAACATTGTTGGTTATCTCAATGAAGCTTGTCAAGAAGCTTCAGGATACGAGAATTCTATCAGATTTCTGTTGAGAACCAAGTATATCTATGCCATATGATATAAGCCCATCATTTACAAGAGGTTGATTAGAAAATTTTGGAGGAATGCTACTATTGAAAAAAAATGAAGAAGGAAAGAGGTAACAAGAGGTTTTATTTCAGCTGAAAGGATGATTGAAGTATCTGAAGCATCAATCAGATCTGCCTTAAGGTTAGGACAAAAAGAAGCATCTGATCCTGATCTATTACGCATCAACGTTTGTAAAGACATTTTCATGGAAATGGGTCATCCAACAGAGTTCTCAAAGCAACAATTCTATCATGGTAGTAATCATTGGAAGTTGTTGTGCTACATATTCCATCAGTGTTTATCTAAAAGAAGTGCAGGCTTTAACTCATTCTCATATGAGCTTGCATCTCCCATTGTAGTTGTAGTTATGAACTGGCTATTCAATTTGGCAAAGTGGATCTTCAATGGATTTACTTTCAATTTGACGAAGGGTGTGAAGAACAAGTTCTTGATGTATCCAAGATTTTTGCAAATGATCATCAATGAAGAGTACCCAAACATAATGGCTTACGGTTTGAATGAAGAAAGGATTGAGCTAAACCATATGACTGAAGAAGCATGTGACAGATTGTCAATGGTTACCCAAGCCAGAAATGTATCTTTGTTCAGGTATATTATTGATGTCAGCAATGAGAATATGGACATCACTGTGCCACAGTATCATTTGACTGAAGATGAGCCTCTGGTTCTAGAAGATTAGTACCAAAGAGAGCCTGAATCTAAGACTGAATCAAGTACTTCAAGTGGTGAAGATGATAATGATGATGGTCAGAATGATGATTTGAACATTAATGAAGAAATGAATGTGATTTATGAAGCTACATCACAACATACTGAAGAGGTTGATGACAACATGATGTTTGATGTGAATGTTCTAGATGACACTGTAATTGAGGCTGCTCATACAGTTGTTCAAATCCAACAAGATGCTCAAATAGATGTATTGGCTATTGCAAGTGAAGCCTTACAAAATCTAGCTGATTCAGTGGCACAAACTGAAAATGAAGCTGATAGGTTCAATTGGATCGTTAATATCGCTCAATGATCAGAATAAATCATACACAAACACAGTTCAATCATAAACACAATTCATACTAATAATTCTTCTTTGTATATTGATGATCAAAGCAAATTTGTAATACAAGTGCAGGAGAAAATAAATCACACACACTAAGTTCTCTCTCTTACGTGAATAGTGATCTAGCCTCCCTCCTCACACTCTCTCACTACATGCTTTAAAGCAACAATTACAAGTTTAAGGAATATAACAAAATACACCCTAAACTATACATAGACATATAAACAAATACAAAGTAAATCTTAACTAGGAAATAGCCCTAACAGTACTCCCCCTAAGATTTATCTTTGAATCTTCAGCAAAATCTTCAACAGTTTTCATCCTTTTCAGCTTCAATCTCTCTTTACCAATCTTCTGGTTCCTCTTTGATATCCAGCAACTCTTTTCCTTTAAACTCTTCTTGTTCCTTCAGTGCTTCTTCTATACATGACTTGAATTTCTCTGCTATCTTTGCTTGTCTTGGTTTGGACTCATTTGTAAGGATTGGGCATGCATTCATGCGTCTCAGAGAGTCAAGATTTAAACCTGCAAAATCAATGTTAGCGTAAAATTCATAAGGCATTTCCTTCCCTTTGACTTGCACCTCCAAAGTACCCTTCGCAGAAATCCTCATAAATTCTATCTCTGGAATGTCAACCCTCACAAGATTAGAATTGAGCAATGCCTTCCGTACTCGAATCTCTTCTGACGCAGCTGCTATCACTTCTATCATCACAACAAACAGTTTTCGATCAGCTTCAGCCAGTTTATCTTTGCATTTCTCCATTCTGCAACTTCCCAGAAAATCGATGTAGGATGGATGCAGCAGTTTCAGCTCAAAGGTACTGAATAAAGTGATTTATCAAATGTTTATCCCAATCGTCCAAATTTCGAACAAGCTTCAACTCAAATGTTTCTTGATTGTAGAAAACTCTAAGTATTGGCTTTGTCATTTGAGAACCATCAATCACTTTCAGTCCCGGATTGGTTACCTTATCAAAATACTCATCAGAAAATTCCTCCAAGTACATGTCCTCACTAACAACCAACTTCTTTTTCTTTCTTTTTTTCTTCGCCTGAACATATGCACTGTCCTCCTGTTGACCTCTGAAGTCTAAATATTTTGGTGATCTGGCTATCCCGGCATCCAGCAGCATTGCACATTTATCACCACGCTCAGCATGCGTGTGATTTATCAGCCTAAGTTTGTGCAGTTCTTTTAAGTCTTGAACTTCTAATTTGAAAATGCTAGAGTAATAATGGTATACATCACATAAACCATTAACTCTTTTAATCATGAACGCATCAAACACCTCATCGTATTTCCATGCAATAATCTTTACCTTCTTGGATTTTTCCGGTACGATCATTGAATCAAGAAGTTCAGAAATCGACTGACCCTTGCTCAGCAGTGACCTCACAACGTCACCTGCTGTGGCTGATTTGTGCCATGATTCACGTACATCCATAGGTATGTTATATGACTTAGCTTCACTTGGGAACATGTCCATCAACTCATGCCTTTTCTTATGTGCATTCTCAGGTAACGCCATCACCGGTATCTCTTCTGGTCCGAGAACCTTGTATCTTTTGATCAGCTCATAGTATTGAGGGTTGTTGTTGTCCAAATAAAACATACGATTATACATTTTCTCCGTCTTCATGAAACTAACAACAATTTTCCTCAACGACTCTTGTTTCAACCTTTTCAGAGTCTTATAAGGATAATTCCTTGAGCTCAACCAATCTCGCATACTCCTACTAGACATCTCTTCAGGATTTTGGTGATACAGTTCAGTTGGAGGCAAGTCTTCAATGTTCAAACTTTCTTGCAACGGTGTCCATTCTCCCATCTCAACGATAAACTCTTTTTCATCAGTAGCAGCTTTGTCTTGAGCTATTAAACACTTTTCATATTCTTCATTGATTTGACTTACTGTCAGCCCATTCAAAAACACTGGATTATACTTCATTTTCTCAAGATAAGCAAATCTCTCATCTAAATCATCTGGAATCTCTTGATCAAGATTGATTTCAGGCTCAGCTTCAGTTTCAGATTCAGTAAAGTCAATATCATCCAAATCGTCTAAAGCCTCAATCATTGGTGCATTGTCAGTTTGAACCGGCTCAAACTGACTTACATCTTCTGTTACAGTTTCAGGCACATTCTCCATCACTTCAACAGCTTCAGACATTTCTTCAACTACAACAGCTTCAGATTGAATCGGCTCAATCTGAACTGATTTATCAACTTCAGCACTAGTCACAATCTCATCAGCCTTAGCTATCTCAGTCACTTCAGTTTCAACTACAGCCACATATTTAATCGGCTCAATCTGTACTGTTTCATCCAGTTTTGCCTTCTTTGATACAGATGTATCTTTAGTAATTTCTGGCACAGCATCTAACTTCCTTTTTCCCTCAGCCTTGTCATAAGTGACAGTTTCAGCAACAGCTTCATCGGGAATAACTAATGGAGATTCCACCCTTATACCCACATTGGTTGTACCACGTGCTCTTGTATAATAGACTTTTGCTTCTTGAGTTTTCTCAGTTACTTCCATTGCATCATCTGAAAAATCTTTATCGGACACAGAATCTGACTTTTTCGATTTGGTTTCTTCCAGCCATTTCTCCAGCATTTCTTTCTCAGCCTCAAGAGTATTGCATTCAGCCTTCAACTCTTTGTGATCATATTTCAAATCTTCATGTTCCTCCTTCAACTTTTTATACTCAGCTTTCAATTCGTCATGTTCAATTTTCAACTTAAGATGATCAGTATCCAAGGCTTTGAAAGTTTCCAGATTCTGATTGTGAGTAGCCCAAAACTCTTCAAGTCTTTTCTTTTTCCTATCATTTGAAGCTTTCAACAGTTCATTCGCCTCTAACAGTTTTGCCACCATCTCTTCTAGTTCGACAATCTTTTTCTTATCTTCATTCTCATCAACACTTGACACAATTTTTGGCGAAGACTCCAAAATTTGTTCAATGTTTTCTGCAACAGGGGATGATGTGGTGGGTATATCAACAGGAACAGGATCAGTAATGCCAGCATCAGCTTCATCAACTATCTGTGCAATAGTTTCAACCTCGGCAATTACTTCCTGAGCTATTTGAACAATATCTATCTTTTCAGGCTCACTTAATACTTTCTCAACAACAGATTTAGATCTTCGAGATCTAACATACTGTTTTGTGATTGGCTTTGCAACTTCAACTACCACTTCTCTTTCAACACAAGCAACCTCAACAGGTTCTTCAACCAAGACAGGTTCAATAACTTCAACATTTTCTGTCTCCAAATCTAGTGATTCAGCAATCTCAATATTTTCGGCTCCTCTGAAACAGATTCAGCACCATCATTACCATCATCATCACCATTGTCATCTTCATTATCATCACTTTCTTCACCATCACTATCACTATCATCATTTTCATCATCCTCAGATCCATTCTCTTCATCTTCTGCATGACGAGCATTATACTCATCCTCATCCAATAAATTGTCAGGCACCTCATCAACCAGGTCCTGTGGATTTACAATCTCTCCATGTGAAATATGATGATAAACTCCTTCGACATCTTCTTCATTATTTGCTATATCTCTCATATAGTCAAATAGCTCAACACTAGGCACATTCCCGATACTCATCTTCCTATAAGATAGATCGTTCATGTCCTCAGTATACAATATCCCTCCAACAACACCTTCATCTCTGATAATGGGATAGGCAACATTTATCATCAACTGCAAGAATCTCGGGTACATGAGAAACTTGAATCTTTTGCCCTTTACCAGATTAAACACAAACCCATTCATGATCCATCTTGACATGTTAAATGGTTTGTTTTCTGCTATGGCGACTATTGGGGATGCTATATCTGATGGGAAGTTGTCAAAACCTGCACTCCTTCTTGACATGCACTGTTGAACAACATAACATAATAACTTCCACTTCTTCCCCAATCTTGATCTATAAAATTGTGACTTTGGAAATGCAGGAGGATGTCCCATATTTACAAAGCAAGCTTGACATTCAGCATTTGTCAATTCATCATTAGCCCCTATTTCATCATCATCTATCCTCAATGCAGTTCTGATTGCTTCTTCAGAAACTGTCAACACTAATTCTCTAGTGATATTTCCTCGAACAACAGCTACTCCATCCTCATTTTTGATCACCTTAGCTGTTCTCCAAAAACTCTTTATCAACCTTGCATATATGACCGGTTTGGCACACATAGCATATACATATTTTGTCCTCTTTATGAATCTGATCATATCTCTGTAACCTTCAGTTTCAGGAATAGATTCATCCAAACATGCCACCAGATTGTGCTTAGGTTCAAACTTTAGATTCTCCATCTGTTAAAACAAAAACAAACACAAACAAGACAAATGTGTTAGATTCTTCATTAATATATATCAAATTTTTCATAAGTGTTTGAACAAAAGTTAGGAAGAAAAACATTCACATAATCATTTTAACCCTAAATTGATCTAACAAACTGATTTTCATCATTTTGATCAAAACAACTTTGAATTTTAATGATTATACAACATTTTTTCAATTTAACAGTTTAACACTTAAGACATAAATTTGACATTTGTATGATGAAGTTGTTTAACATGTTAATCTTAGTTTTAACAATGATTTGTTAATGTTCAACACATATTTTGTCAGTTTGAAGTTAACACTTAAGAACTTTCAAGGTTCAACAATGGCGGTTTTGATAGTTATGAACAATTTTGATTGATTCAGTTGGTTTTAAGGTAGTTTGGTGCAAATGAGTGATTGATTGTTGATGATCGACAGATTTTACACTTAAAACAACATTCGATTTTGGTTTTAACACACACAATCAAAGTGTCGATTCAGTGATCAAAACACTGTTCATCATCGTTTTTCTTTTTATCGGTCGATTTGCAGGTTCATCAAGATCAAAACACATAATCAATACCTTATTCAATCGATCAGACTTGTTATAGAACAAACGATTGAATATGATAATCAAAGGATTTAAGTTCAGAGTGTTTGCTTGAATTCGTGAGTGAAAAATGATAAGTGTTTGTGAAGAGGTGGGTTTTTATATGATTAAAAATTAGGTCAAACTTTAAGGTGTCGGGTCAACACTTTGGGACGGGCAAGCATAAAAGCCCAATAAGCCTTGACGGGTCATGCACTGTTGTGACGGGTCATGTACTGTTGGGACGGGTCAAGTACTTGAAACAAGTCACAACATATGACGGGTCAACATATAACAGGTGAAAAACACTTGACGGGTCAAACACTGTAGAGACGGGTAAATCACTGTAGTGACGGGTAAAGGTTAGGAACAACTACACCTGATGGGTTTTATTCATCACCCGGCAGTATAGTAGTCTTCACAACATCACCCGGCATCATTTCTTCATCACCCGGCAACATAGTGATTTTGCTTCATCACCCGGCATGTTTTTCCTCATTACCCGGCAACATAGTTGTCTTCTATATCACCCGGCATGCTTTTCTTCATTACCCGGCAACACAGTTATTCATTTACACGGCAAGATAAAAACTCTTTTACCCGGCTGTATAGTGAACACTTGTCACCCGGCAGATATCTATGACCTTCACCCGGCATGTATTTGACATGTTCATTGCCCGGCTGTACAGTAGTCATAATATCTTCACCTGGCTTCACTTCTTTTTCTCAATCACCTGGCTTGTATCAAAAACACACTTACCCGGCTAACCAGTGTGTTCATTACCCGGCAAAATAGTGTTATGATATTCTTTGCCCGGCTACAACACTTGATCAATTTTTCTTCAATTTTTCTCGTCTGTTGACTTATTCAACTGTATTTATTGCACCTGCAAACATTCTCGACACATTAATTAGACAAGATATCCTTAAAAAGAATTTGTCATATTAATTATCAACAACATTAAACAAGTCAATAACATTAATTCTAATTAAATTCATTGTTAGGGTTATTTCCTTGTTAAGATTTACTTTGTATTTTGTTTATATGTTTGTATAGTTTAGGGTTTATTGTGTATTTTCCTTAAACTTGTATTTTGTTGTTATAAGCATGTAGTGTGTGTGTGTGTGAGGAGAGAGGCTAGATCACTTTTACACTGTTAGAGAGAGAATTAACTGTGTGTGATTTTGTTTCTCCTGCACTTGTACTACAAATTGCTTTGATCATCAAATATACAAAGAGAATTATTAGTATGGATTGTGTTTGTGATTGAACTGTTTGTTTGTGCGTGTGATTCTGATCATTTGAGTGATATTAACGATCCAATTGAACCTATCAATTGGTATCAGAGCTTTCGGTATCGTGTTCTTCGCTGTTCTTAAGCAAAACACATCAATATTGCTCAAAATATCATGATCTGAATGAATTGTTCGTGTTTTTAGTTGTGATTTATCATCGTAATCACTCCTATACACAACGATTGTGCAGATTCCATCAGATTATCATCAGATCTGAGGATTTAAGAAGAATAGAAGAAGTTACTGTTCGATCAAATTTTTGCTCAATTTCATCAGATTTGATCATGTTTTGGATTGATTAAGATTAGGGTTTGATAATCGGACTATTTCACAGCTTGTGTGTGAATTTTGGACAATTTGGACAAATTTTAGACAAAACCCAGAAAATTCTCATGGAGAAAATGATGAACAGTAAGAACTTGGTTGAAGATTAACTTGCCGGGTGATTATTTTGACTTAGACAATTTCCTTGGACTTAGATTTGAGAAGAAATTAGGTCCTGTATTGCCGTGTAAGGGAATTTGTTCTAGACGGGTGAAGAATTTGACTTGAAAAAGTGCTACTGTTCAGTCGGGTGATACACTGTTGTGCCGGGTAAAACACTGTTACGCCGGGTGAAGAACAAAAGTTAGCCGGGTAATCATCAACTGTGTTGCCGGGTAAACAACTCTGCCGTGTGATCGAGTACTGTTCAGCCGGGGAAGCTTTTTTACCGTGTCAAGATTCTGCCGGGTCAAGATCTATTGCCGTGTCAAAGTTTTTCGTGCTGCCGGGTAACTGTTCATCCGGGTGAAGAACAAAAACAATTACAACTATTTAGCCGGGTGACTATTTGGCCGTGTAAAGACTTTTTCCTGCCGGGTGAAGAACAAAAACACTGTTTAGCCGGTTGAAGAAAGAATTTCACTGTTTTGCCGTGTGACTCACTTTAGTTGTTTTTAACACTTGTTTCTTATCTTGTCTTTAATTACTTGTCTTTATTTTAGTATTTTGATCATTTCTTTTCAAAAACTAACAAAAACCAAAAATATTTTCTTTAAAAATTGTTAAAAAATGGCTCCTAATGATGATTCTGATAACCGTGTTCCTAGACTTTTGAATCGTGCAGATTTCAAGAACTGGACTATCAGGTTGAGACATCACTTGTGTTCTATTGATAATGACTTATGGAAGTCAATTGAAAAGGGTCCTCACATTCCAACTCAGACTGCTCCAGACAGTGCAAGTACATACACCAAAGACTCTACTGAACCTTATCCGGAAGATAATTTATCAGCAGAAGATCTGAGAAAAGTAAAGAATGATAGCAAAGCTTATTCTTTGATGTGCAAGGGGTTGCCACTTCAAGTTCTGTCTAGATTGGATGCATATCAGACTGGTTATACATGTTTCAAGGCATTAATGTCGATATGTGAAGGAGGAGAACAATTGAGAAGCCTGAAGAAGTCGAAATTGAAAAGGCAATTGGAATTATTTGAACACATTAATGGAGAGACAGTACACCAGATGATGAACAGGTTTGTTCACTTAACTACTGAGATGTCAAACCTCGGAGTGAAGACTGAACTTCAAGACTTGAATGATCGATTGTTGAGTGCTTTACCATCATCATGGAAGCAAACTGTTACTTTGTTGAAACATACTGAGAAATTTCCAATGGAACTTGATTTGCTTATTGGAAAAATTGAAGAAGTTGAGATTGATGAAGGATCAAGAAATACTAATAGATCAAGCTCACAAACTCAGTATAAGTATGTGGTAAATCATGCCAATACTGTGGAGAATGCTTTTCTTGCACAAGATGCAACGAAGTTTGAAGATGAGGGTGACTTATTTGTTGGTGCAAGTTTCTTTACTGATTCAGCATACTTTCCAAATTCACCAACTTATTCTCAACCTCAATCTCCACCAAGAGCTCAAGTTCAAAGTCAGAATCAGAAGAATCAGTCAGAAAATCAAAGTTCAAATGTTCAAGCTAAGGTGAAAGACGTAATGAATATTCTGCTTCAAGATGACGAGACAAAAACTGCCTTCACTGCTTTTATGGCAAGTTTTCAAGCGTACCAAGGAAGTCATTTAAGTCAAATGGACGTGGTCCTTCAAGACTTATTTGAAATGGATCCAGTTGATGTTGAAGAAATGGATCTGAATTGGCAAATGGTTATGGTTGCATATCGAACACAAAAGCATGCATATGTTAACCGAAGTTACAAACCTCATGCAAACAAGACGGTTGGTTTCGACAAATCAAAGGCCAGATGTTTTAACTGTAAGCAGTATGGTCATTTCTCAAGAGAATGCAAAGCTCCAAAGAATTTCAATGACCAAGCTAGTTCAAGCAATCAAGGTCAAGGTCAAAGTTCTCAACAGTTCTCAAGCTACCAAAGCAGAAATCAACGTGCTTTTCAGAAACCATATCAAAGTCTTCCCATGCCAGAACTGAAAGACGAAGGAAAGAAACCAGAAGACCAAACAAAGGCACTGGTAGTCAGCGTAAAAGATGGTTATGATTGGAGCGCATATGCTGAACAATTTACGTCTGATCTTACATCAAATCTGGCACTGGTATGTGAAATTGAAGAAGATTGGTCTGAAGAAGGGGATGGAAAGACGGTTGATAATGTGAGTGAAGATTCTGAAGATTATGACTGGAGTGCAAAGTCTGATCCTACTGAAGAAACTGAATCTGAAGTTGCGTTAATGGCTACATCCAATGAGTCTTCATCTTCTACTGAACAACCTAAGGTTAGTAATGACTTACCCCCTAACTATGTTCCATTGCCCCTAGATGTGAAAGAAAGGTTATGTTCCGAACAATGCATTCAACAGGTAGAACATTATCGAACTCATTCATTTAAAATTGGTGATAAATTAAGTAAACATGAAAAACTTCATGAACAACTTAAAATTGATCATAAAATTTCTGATGAGAAGATTTTGTCACTTAAAGAATCATGGAACAAAACTTTAAACGAACTGGAATTGGTAACCAAACAACTTGAAGAAATGACAAAGAACTTTGAACAAGAAAAAGTTGCACATGCTGTCACTCAAGTTGAACTAACAAAGGTTAAAAGTTGTAAAACCATGGTCAAACAACTGATCAAAGAAAGAGGTAACAAAACCAAAAACGGGTTGGGTTTTACTCATGAACCAATGCCAAATTCAATCACACAAACCTTACCGGAAAACTTTAATGAATTTGATCATTCTCCTGAAAATGAAAGAAAATTCAAAGAAATTCAAAAAGGTAAATCCGAGTCTGAAGGTACTGAAGTGTTGATGGAAAGTTTGGATGAAGAAGATGATGTGTCAACTGAAGCTGATGATGAAGCAAGCAACAAATCCGAAAACAAATTGGAGCCTGTTCTGATTCAACTTGTTGAGTATCCAGAACTGAATCCGAAGCCAGAAACAGTCAAGGAAGAAGGTGAGTTTTCAGGATATAATGATCCTGAATACATCAAGTGGAAGAAAGAACAAAAGGCGCAAGTTGCTGATCAGTTGATCAAGAAGCAAGAAGTGAAGAAAGGTGAAGTTTCAACTGCAAAGAAGCAGAAATCGAAAGCTATGAACAAACAATCTGAAACGAAACAGTCAAAAGGCAAAAGTGTCTTAAAATCGAATGATAACACCAAAGCTCAAGGTGTTAAAACTGACAAAGTTAAACCTGTCAAGAAAGTGTCAAAAGGTAAAAACATCAAGTTTGTGTCTGCAGGAACGTTTGATTTGAACGGATCTTATGGTAAACCAAACAATTCTCCAATCAAATCTAACTCTGGTCTGAAAACAGGTTCAGGTCCTAAGTCTTCCGCTGTCAATGATAAGAGAATTGAAAACAAAAAGGTAACCAAACAGAACAGTTTAAAATCGAACCAAAGTCCTATGCAATCAAAATCTCAAACCAAGTCTCCACAAAAGAATGTTAATCTAAAACCGAATAACCAAGATAATGAATCACGTTTTGGTTCAACATCAAAAGTTAACAATCGGCTCTTTAGGATTAGCAAGAAACATTGTGAAATTTGTGATAGGTATAATCATGCAACTGCTGAATGTTTCTTTAACAGGTACTGCAGTTTCTGTGATAAAAGAAATCATTCTTCAGAAGAATGTTTCTATAACAAATTTTGTGATATTTGTGAGAGAAGAAACCATGACACAAAGGATTGTTTCTTTCGATCAAACTCAACAAGAGAAATGACTCCGTTTTCAAATTTTCAAAGAAATCATTCAGCTGGTTTTCAAAATATGAGTCAAAGTCATTCTCCGGTTTTGAGAAATTTCAATCGAAACAATTCTGTTTCTAACTTTTCAAGAAATGTGCAGGTTAACAGTTTTAAGCCAAGAGCTTTGATGGTTAGAAATCAAAAGTTTGAAAATAACCTTGATCCTAAGTTAGAGGAAAGGTTTAGTGCTTTAAGGAGAAAGCAGTCAATGAACGCCAATGGGCGAAACAATAGTTATCAGCATCAAAATCTTTTGAATGAAACAAATTTTCAAAACGTTCAATATCAACAAGTTACTATTGTAGATAGATTCGGAAAACCCAAGACCGTGTGGGCCTGGGTTGACCAAACTAACTAAGTGATTGTTGAATTGCAGGTACGCCCAAGAAGACCTATCAACTCATGGTTCGTTGATAGTGGGTGTAGCCGGCACATGACATGCAACCATGCCTTGCTTCAGGACTTTAAGCAAAAGAATGGTACTCATGTAGCCTTTGGAGGTGATGCGGGTGGTAAAATCACAGGAGAAGGAACTGTTTCCAATGGAGTCATTAGTTTTGATAAAGTCAACTACTGTGCACAGTTGAACTTTAACTTACTAAGCGTCTCGCAAATCTGTGATAAATCTTATTCAACTCTTTTTGATGATTCTTTCTGTTATATTCTTAAACCAGGTTTCAAGATTGACAATGAGTGGGTAGTGGTTAAAGCTCCAAGAGATCGTGATGTATACAAATTGGATATGTCGCAGATTGATGCTGAAACCGAAACAACCTGTCTCATTGCCCATGCTTCAAATGATGAGAGTCAGCTTTGGCATAGACGGCTGGGACATTCCAACTTCAGAAACATGAACCGTTTGGTAACTGGAAATCACGCTGTGGGAATCCCATCGAAGAAATTCTCCACAACTGATCTCTGTCCAGCATGTTTGAAGGGAAAACAGCATAGGATGTCTTTTAAGTCCAAGCAAGAAAACTCCATTTCAAAACCCTTGCAGATGCTACATATGGATCTTTTTGGACCAACAAATGTGCAAAGCATTGGAAAGAAGTCTTACTGTTTTGTCATTATTGACGATTTCACTAGATTTTCTTGGGTTTATTTTTTGCATGCTAAATCTGAAACAGCTGAATTATTAAAAGAATTTATCATCAAAGTTGAAAATCAATTGGAATGCAAAGTTAAAATTTTAAGAAGTGATAATGGAACTGAATTTAAGAATGCTAATGTTGATTTATTTTGTGCAGAAAAGGGGATTGCAAGACAATTTAGTGCTCCGAGAACGCCTCAACAAAACGGGGTTGCGGAACGGAAAAACCGGACACTGATTGAAGCTGCAAGATCCATGCTCGCAGATGCCAAAATCCCTATCACTTTTTGGGACGAAGCTATTGCTACTGCGTGTTTTGTACAAAATAGAACATTATTAGTTCAAGATAAACAGAAAACTTCTTATGAGTTGTTATTTGGAAGGAAACCAAATATTTCTTACTTGAAAGCATTTGGTTGTCCGGTATCGATTTTAAATTTGAATGATCATCTCGGGAAGTTTGAGTCAAAATCTGACGATGGATTTTTCCTAGGTTATTCGTCTGTTTCTAAAGCTTATCGGGTTTTTAATAGCAAAACAAATACTGTTATTGAAACTATCAACGTCAAGTTCTTAGAAAATTCGTTTCCGTTAGTGGCTCATGGTCCCGACTGGTTATTTGATTTAGATTCATTATCGAAATCCTTCAATTCTAACTTATTTGATTTTTCAGGAAAAACAAACAAGGAATCAGGCGACTTGGGATGCTTTAGTGACGATTCTGATAATGACGAGGATGGAAATCTCAACTCAGAATATCCATTCATGTCTTTTCACAATCCTGATCATGTCAAATCCAGTCAAGATCCGGGTCCTTCTGGTTCTCATGAAGATCAAGAATCGAACAATCATGAAGAAGATGTGATTTCTCCTAATGATGGTGGATCTGTTCAGAATCAACCATCATCAGATCCGAATGTTGAAGTTATTCCAGAATCTTTTGATTACTTCATCAATTCACCGGATCAAGTCCCGAATTTCACACTGCATACTTCGACCATACTACAAGATCTACCAAATCTGAATACTTCTAATCTGGAGAGTCAAGTGCAAGGAGGTGACATACCAATTCATCGAATTCACAAGAAACATCCTGTCTCTCAGATTATTGGGCCGTTGAATCAGAGAACTACAAGAAGTCAGACTGAGCAAGCAAATGTCTGTCTTTATTCGTGTTTTCTATCTCAAGTGGTGCCAAAGAATATTTCAGAGGCGCTGCAAGATAACAGTTGGATTGAAGCCATGCAGGAGGAATTACTTCAGTTTCGCAAACAGGAAGTTTGGAAACTTGTGGACTTACCTGAAGGAGAAAACGCAATTGGTACAAGATGGTTGTACAAAAACAAGCCAGACGAACGTGGCATTCTAGTGAGGAACAAAGCAAGACTCATTGCACAGGGATACACTCAGGAAGAAGGCATTGATTATGAAGAGGTGTTTGCTCCGGTCGCAAGACTTGAAGCCATACGCGTTTTTCTTGCATATGCTTCCTTCATGAAGTTTAAAGTATTCCAAATGGACGTTAAAGGTGCTTTCTTGTATGGACCAATTACAGATGACGTATATGTCAGACAACCTCCGGGTTTTGAAGATCCTGACTATCCTCATCGTGTATACAAGTTGAGTAAAGCTCTATATGGTCTACATCAAGCTCCAAGAATCTGGTATGAGACATTATCCAAGCATTTACTAGAACATGGATTCACAAGAGGACAGATTGATCCAACTTTGTTTATGAAGAGGGAGAATGACGACTTATTGTGTGTTCAAGTTTATGTGGACGATATTATCTTCGGATCAACCAGTGCGTCTATGTGCAAAGAATTTGAAGAAATCATGAAGTCTAGATTCCAGATGAGTTCAATGGGGGAGATTAATTTCTTTCTTGGATTACAAGTGAAACAATCAGCTGACGGAATTTTCATCAATCAATCAAAATTCGTTGAGAAGTTATTGAAGAAGTTCAAGATGCAAGATTGTCAAACAATTCGAACTCCATCTGATGTAAATTGCAAGATTCAACCGGATCCAAAGGGCAAAGCAGTTGATCAAACACTATACAGATCAATGATCGGTTCTCTGATGTATCTTACTGCATCAAGACCAGACATCATGTACGCTGTTTGTGTGTGCGCCAGATATCAGTCAGATCCGAAAGAGTCGCATCTTGTTGCTGTGAAGCGTATATTCAGATATCTCAAAGGAAAACCAAATCTTGGGTTATGGTATCCTTACGAAGGAAATTTTGAATTATATAGCTATTCTGACAGTGATTTTGGTGGTTGTGCTCTTGACAGGAAATCGACAACTGGTGGCTGTCAATTTTTGGGTCCAAGGCTTGTATCTTGGCAATGCAAGAAGCAGACCAATGTTTCTGTATCCACAGCTGAAGCAGAGTATATCGCTGCATCTGCAGGATGTAAAATCAGTTGCTAGACTATGGGTTTAACTTTCTAAAAACTCCTATTTACATAGACAATACTGCTGCTATGTTTATTACTGCTAATCCTGTTCAACATTCTAAAACCAAACACATCGAAATTAGATATCATTTTTTAAGAGACAACTCTGAAAAGGGTTTAATAATTTTGATTAAGGTTCATACCGACAAACAACTGGCAGATCTTTTCACAAAATCCTTTTTGTCAGGACGGTTTGAATTCTTAATTCAATCCATAGGATTAATCAATCATGATTGATTCTATTTTTCGAAAAACAATCAAAAAAATCAGAAAATTATAAAAGCCAAAAACATAATAAGTTGATGTTATATTTTGATTCCTTTGTCTTTTATTTTATATTTTGCATTGTGTGTGCTTGCGTGAAAAAGAAAATAGAAAAGCAAAAACAAAATATAAAAGCAAAAAGAAAAGAAAATATCATGTCATAAGAATCTATATTGCAAAAAGTGAGAAATGATAGTTACACTAGACATTATTTGTTACATCATTTTTAATAAAGACTGATGAATGTTAATTGATGTGCTAGACAGCTCAGACAATTAGACTGAACAAGTAAGTTGATTGTTGACAAACATAAACTTAATGATATTTGTGTTAAGTTCCATTGCTATACATGTCTAGATATATATCTTTTGATACATTGCTTGTGATGATAGTTGTGCATGATCGGGTAACGATGTAGTCTATTCAGTGTGATGAACCGCATCGTGAGCTTCTTTGTTGTGGTACCGACAGACCTGAAGTCTCACACGAAGTCTCTTTTGAGCTTCAAGATGCAGCAAAAGATTCCAAAATGGAACAAAAAGAGTCCCAAATGTGGACCAACACCAAACAAAAATTCCAAAAAGGAATTCAGAAGATTCCCAAGGGGAACGATAGGAAAGAAAAATTCCCAAAGATGGAATTAAAAAGAAGTCCCAAAGTGGACCAAATCCGAATAGAACCCAGATTCCACACTGTGTATGATTGTAAGTGACCAGGTTTTGTGCAATATGCATTCAGGTAGTGATTGATAAGGAAATATGTTGACATATGTATACATGTGGGTCACATGAGTCATTCTAATCGAACCTTAAATATCATCATGATACTGAAAAAGTAAGTGTGTCAACTCGAGCTAATTGGTATGTTTTCATATCATCACTCAATCAAGCATAAGTCAAATGTCTATTCAAAACTTGCAAAACATGTTCAGATAATGTGTGGTATGATCTCACTGCGATATTTTGATTCATTGCATTGCATATGTCTTTATTTTAATGTGAGTGCTTTGTGTGTGCAGGCATTTGGAATCATTATTGACACATCAACATCCTTGTTAAACTTAAAAATTTCTAGAAATTTCAAGTTTAGGGGGAGAATAAATTGAAGAAAAATATCTACAAAAATCCAAAAATATTTTGTTTTGAATAAGTGTGTTTTGAATGAACAAGATTATGTGGTATGAAAAGCAAAGGTATTAGATGTGTTAAAAACAAACCCAAGGTCTTGTAATTTGTTTTTAAGAAATTGCTTCGGGATATAGAAAAATTGGTTGTGCAAAAACATTTTTGAAAAAGAAAAGAAAAATGAATTTTAATTGGAAATTAAATCTGTTGCAATGTTTAATGTTGTTTGATAATTAATATGACAAACATTCTTTTTAAGGATATCTGGTCTAATTAATATGTCGGAGAATGTTTGCAGGTGCAATAAATGCCGTTGAAAAAGTCAACAGACAAGAAAAAGTGAAGAAATCGTTCAAGTGTTATAGCCGGGCAAAGATATCAGATGCAACTATTCTGCCGGGTAAAGAACTGTTCAGCCGGGTAATGTTGTAAGTCTGATACATGCCGGGTGATTGAGGAAAAAGGTGAAGATATTATGACCACTGTACAGCCGGGCAATGATCATGTCAAATACAGCCGGGTGAAGGTCATGGATATCTTGCCGGGTGACAAGTGTTTACTATACAGCCGGGTAAAAGAGAAATCTTCTTGCCGTGTAAAGGTATGACACTATGTTGCCGGGTAATGAAGAAGGTTGCCGTGTGAAGAAGGTTGCCGTGTGAAGAAGAAAGTTGCCGTGTGAAGAAGAAAGTTGCCGTGTAATGAAGAAAGCAAGCCGGATGAAGAAGGAAAGCAACTGTGTTGCCGGGTGATGAAGAAATATTGCTGGGTGATGTTGAAGATAACTATTCTGCCGGGTGATGAATAAAAACCCATCAGGTGTAGTTGTTCCTAACCTTTACCCGTCACTACAGTGACTTACCCGTCTCTACAGTGCTTGACCCGTCAAGTGATTTTCACATGTTTGTGACTTGTTGTATGTACTTGACCCGTCACTACAGTAAATGACCCGTCACTACAGTACATGACCCGTCACTACAGTACTTGACCCGGCAAGGCTTATTGGGCCTTTTTAAGCTTGCCCGTCCTTTTGTTGACCCGGCACTTAAAGTTTGACGTAAAATTTTTGACGATACAAAATACCGCCTCTTCACAAACACTTATCATTTCACACATTCACTTTCACACAAATCCTCTGAACTTAAAATCGCCGTGTTATCATATTCAATCGTTTGCTCTGTAACAAGGTTGATCGATTGAATAAGGTAGTGATTAAGTGTTTTTGACCTCAATAGACCTGCAAATCAACTGTTTAAAAGAAAAACGATGATGAACAGTGTTTTGGACTTTGAATCGACACTTTGATTTTGTGTATTAAAACTTAAATCGAATGTTGTTTTAGGGTTAAAATCTATCGATCATCAACATTCAACCACTCATTTGCACCAAAACACCTTAAAATCAACAGAATCACTCAAAATGCTCACAACTGTTAAATCGCCATTGATGAACCTTGAAAGTTTTTAAATGTTTCACTTCAAAATGATGAAATATGTGTTAAAAGTAACAAATGCATGATAAAAATGAACTAAAATTGTTAAACAACTTCATCATAAAAATGTCAAAATTTTGCCTTAAGTGATTAACTGTTAAACTGAAAAATGTTGTATAAATCATTAAAATTCAAAGTTGTGTTAATCAAAATGATGAAAATCAATTTGTTAGATCAATTTAGGGTTAAAATGATTATATGAGTGTTTTTGCTTTCTAACTGTTATTCAAACACTTATGAAATTTTGATATGTTTTAATGAAGAATCTAACACATTTGTCTTGTTTTGTGTTTGTTTGTGTTTTAACAGATGGAGAATCTCAAGTTCGAGCCTAAACACAATTTGGTAGCATGTTTAGATGAATCAATTCCTGAAACAGATGGTTATAGGGATATGATCAAGTTCATCAAGAGGACTAAATATGTGTATGCTATATGTGCCAAACCGGTCATATATGCAAGGTTGATCAAGAATTTTTGGAGGACAGCAGAGGCTGTCAGAGATAAGAATGGAGTTGCTGTGGTCAGAGGGAATATTACTGGAGATTGGGTACTGACAGTTTCTGAAGAATCAATTAGACATGCTCTGAGGATAGATGAGGATGAAGTTGGTATGATGGATGAACTGACCATGGAGGAATGTAAATCATGTTTTGTTAATATGGGACATCCACCTGTATTTCCAAAATCACAATTTTATCGGGCTAAGTTGGGAAAGAAGTACAAGTTATTGTGCTATGTTGTACAGCAATGCATGTCCAGGAGGAGTGCAGGATTCGATAATTTCCCTTCGGATATTGCTTCACCAATTGTTGCCATAGCAGAGAACAAGCCATTCAACATGTCGAGATGGATTATGAATGGTTTTGTATTTAACTTGGTGAAAGGGAAGAGGTTTAAGTTTCTCATGTACCCGAGATTCTTACAACTGATGATAAACATTGCCTATCCTATCATCAGAAATGAAGGTTATGCTGGAGGCATTTTATACACTGAGGACATGAACGATCTATCTTACCGAAAGATGAGCATCGGGAATGTGCCTGATGTTGAATTGTTTGACTATATGAGAGATATAGTCAACAATGAAGAAGATGTTGAAGGAGTATATTATCATATATCAAATGGTGAGATTGTTGATCCACAGGACCTTGTGGATGAGGTGCCTGACAATCTGTTAGATGATGACGAGTACTTTGCTCGTCATCCAGAAGATGAAGAAGATGATGGAAATGGTGACGGTGATAATGATGAGGATGATGATAGTAATGATGATGGTGGTGATGATGCTGAATCTGAATCTAATTCAGAGGAGGTTGAACCAATGGAGACTGAGACAGAGGAAATTGAGAATGTTGAGGTTATTGAACCTAGTATGATAGAAGAACCTATTGAGGTTGCTTTGGTTGAAGAAGAAGTTGCTGTTGAAACTCCAAAAGATGTTAGTGTTCAATATGTTAGAAGAAAGAGATCGAAAATAGCAAAAGAATCTGTGAGTGTTGAGCCTGAAGAGATTGATGTTCTTCAGATTGCTCAGGAGGCAATGGCCGAAGCTGAGACTATGGCACAGATAGTTGAGGAAGCTGATGCTGGCGTTGCTATTCCTACTGCTATTGATATTCCCACCACATCATCACCATTTGCTGAAAACATTGGACAAGGTTTGGAGTCTTCACCAAATGTTGTGCCAAGTATTGATCAAACAGAAAATGAGAAGCGAATAGCTGAATTAGAGGATATGGTTGCAAAACTGATTGAAGCAAATGATTTGTTGAAAGCTTCAAATGAACGGAAAAAGAAAAGGTTTGATGAGTATTGGGACATTCATAATCAGAATCTGAAAACTTTCAAGAAGTTGGATGAAGATCATGTTAAACTTGTTGATGAACATGTGAAGTTGAAAGGAGATTATGAAAAACTGAAGGATGAGCATGAAAATCTGAAATATGATTATACTGATCTGAAGGCTGAGTGCAATACATTGGAGGCAGAGAAAGAAATGTTAGAAAAAGAGTTGGAGGAAATGAAACCGAAGAAGGCTGGCTCATCATCAGACAAAGATTTTTCTGATGAAGTAATGGAAGTGACTGAATCGCATGTGCCTAAAGTTTATTTGACTAGAGCTAGAGGTACTTCGAATGCTGGTATTTTGGTAGAATCACCAATTATCATTCCCGATGAAGCTGCTGCTGATACTGTCAATATGGACAAAGCTGAGGGAAAGAGGAAGATAGATGCAATACCTGAAATTTTTGGTGATGAAGAAAGTTCAAAAAGGGCGAAAATTGATGAAACAGTGCAGATTGAGCCGATTCAATCTGTAGCTGTAGTTGAGTCTGAGAAAACTGATGAGGAGGTGACTGAAACTGAAACTGCCAAAACAGTTCAGATTGAGCCGATTCAATCTGAATCTGCTGCTGACACTGAAGTAGTTAAGCTGACAGATAGTGAGAAGGAGGTTGGTTCTGAGGACACAGTTCAGATTGAGCCGATTCAATCTGAAGCTGTGGATGTGCCTGAAACAGAAGCTGAAGTTGCTAGTCAGTTTGAGCCGGTTCAAACTGACGATGCACCTATGATTGAAGCGTTGGATGATTTAGATGACATAGATTGGACTGAGTCTGAAGATGAAGCTGAGCCAGTACAGAATGTTGTTGAAGAGTTACCAGATGATTTGGATCAAAGGTTTGCATACCTTGAGAAAATGAAGTACAACTCTGTGTTTTTGAATGGTTTGACGGTAAGTCAGATAAATGAAGAGTACGAGAAATGCATGATTCATCAAGATAAAGCTGAAGCTGATAAGAAAGAATTTGTGATAGAGATGGGAGAATGGACTCCGATGCAAGAAAGCCTAAACATAGAAGATTTACCTCCGACTGAGCTTTATCATCAAAACCCAGATGAGATGTCTGCTTCAAATATGCGTAGTTGGTTGAGTTCGAGAAACTATCCGTACAAAACTTTGAAAAGATTGAAGTCTGAATCACTAAGGAAGATTGTGGTTAGTTTCATGAAGACGGAGAAAATGTACAACAGAATGTTTTATTTGGACTATAACAATCCGCAATACTTTGAGTTGACAAAAAGATTCAAGGTGCTTGGTCCAAAAGAAATTCCAGTGATGGCGTTACCTGAAGATGCTCACAAAAAGAGGCACGAATTGATTGATATGTTCCCTAGCGAAGTGAAAGCATACAACATACCAATGAATGTTAGAGAGTCTTGGCATAAGTCAGCAACAGCAGGTGACGTGGTGAGGTCACTACTGAGCAAAGGTCAATCTATTGCTGAGTTGCTTGATTCAATGATTGTGCCTGAGAAAAATAAGAAGGTGAAGATAATCGCTTGGAAATATGATGAAGTGTTTGACGCTTTCATGATTAAGAGAGTGAATGGTTTATGTGATGTATACCATTACTTCTCGAGTATCTTTAAGTTGGAAGTTCAGGACTTAAAGGAGTTACACAAATTAAGGTTGATAAACCACACGCGTGCTGAGCGTGGTGATAAGTGTGTAATGCTTCTTGATGCTGGGATTGCGAGACCACCAAAGTTTCTGGATTTTAGAGGCCAACAAGAAGATTCTGCGTATGTACAAGCAAAGAAACAAAGGAAGAAAAAGAGATTGGTTGTGACTGAAGATATGTACCTTGAAGAATTCTCGGATGAATACTTTGACAAGGTGACAGATCCTGGACTGAAAGTGATTGATGGAACTCAAATGACAAAGCCGATACTTAGAGTTTTCTATAATCAAGAAACCTTTGAGTTAAAGCTTGTTCGGAACTTGGAGAATTGGGACAAGGATATGATTACTCTTTTCAGTACTTTTGAGTTGAAGCTGTTACATCCATCCTATATAGACTTTTTGAGGAGCTACAGAATGGAGAAGTGTAAGGATAAACTAGCTGAAGCTGACAGAAAGTTATTTGTGGTGATGATTGAAGTTATAGCTGCAGCAACTGAAAAGATACGAGTCAGAAAAGCATTACTAAACTCTAATCTCGTGAGGGTTGATTTACCAGAGATAGAGTACATGAGGATATCTAGGAAAGGAACCTTGGAGGTAAAGGTCAAAGGCCAGGAGATGCCATTTGAGTTTTATGCTAATATTGACTTTGCAGGTTTGAATCTGGATTCACTTAGACGAATGAATGCTTTACCAATTCTGACGAATGAATCCAAGCCTCGACAAGCTAAAATCGCTGAAAAGTTCAAGTCCTGTATTGAAGAAGCATTGAAGGAACAAGAAGAGTATAAAGGACGAGAGTTGTTGAATGTCAAAGATGAACCGGAAGAATGGTAGAAAAAGATTGATGCTGATAAAAGATGAAAAAGATTGAAGATTTTGCTGAAGATCCAAAGATAAATCTTAGGGGGAGTACTGTTAGGGTTATTTCCTTGTTAAGATTTACTTTGTATTTTGTTTATATGTTTGTATAGTTTAGGGTTTATTGTGTATTTTCCTTAAACTTGTATTTTGTTGTTATAAGCATGTAGTGTGTGTGTGTGAGGAGAGAGGCTAGATCACTTTTACACTGTTAGAGAGAGAATTAACTGTGTGTGATTTTGTTTCTCCTGCACTTGTACTACGAATTGCTTTGATCATCAAATATACAAAGAGAATTATTAGTATGGATTGTGTTTGTGATTGAACTGTTTGTTTGTGCGTGTGATTCTGATCATTTGAGTGATATTAACGATCCAATTGAACCTATCATTCATTTTTCTTTTTCTTTGATTTTCAAAAACAAAAGTTTTTGCACAACCAATTTTTCTATATCCCGAAGCAATTTCTTAAAAGCAATTTACAAGACCTTGGGTTTGTTTTTAACACGTCCAATACCTTTGCTTTTCCTACCACATAATCTTGTTCATTCAAAACACACTTATTCAAAATATTTTTGGATTTTTGCATATATTTTTCTTCTTCAATTTATTCTCCCCCTAAACTTGAAATTTCTTGAAATTTTTAAGTTTAACAAGGATTTCGATGTGTCAATAAAGATTCCATATGCCTGCACACACAAAGCACACACATTAAAATAAAGACATATGCAATGCAATGAATCAAAATATCGCAGTGAGATCATACCACACATTATCTGAACATGTTTTGCAAGTTTTGAATAGACATTTGACTTATGTTTGATTGAGTGATGATATGAAAACATACCAATTAGCTCGAGTTGACACACTTACTTTTTCAGTATCATGATGATATTTAAGGTTCGATTAGAATGACTTATGTGACCCACATGTATACATATGTCAACATATTTCCTTATCAAACACTACCTGAATGCATATTGCACAAAACCTGGTCACACTTACAGACATACACAGTGTGGAATCTGGGTTCTATTCAGATTTGGTCCACTTTGGGACTTCTTTTTAATTCCATTTTGGAATTTTTCTTTCCTATCGTTCCCCTTGGGAATCTTCTGAATTCTTTTTTGGAATTTTTGTTTGGTGATGATCCACATTTGGGACTCTTTTTGTTCCATCTTTGGGAATCTTTTGCTGCACCTTGAAGCTCAAAAGAGACTTCGTGTGAGACTTCAGGTCTGTGGGTACCACAACAAAGAAGCTCACGATGCGGTTCATCACACTGAATAGATTGCATCATTACCCGATCATGTACAACTATCATCACAAGCAATGTATCAAAAGATATATATCTAGACATGTATAACAATGGAACTTAACACAAAGATCATTAAGTTTATGTTTTTCAACAATCAACTTACTTTTTCAGTCTAATTGCCTGAGCTGTCTAGCACATCAATTAACATTCATCAGTCTTTATTAAAAATGATGTAACAAATAATGTCTAGTGTAACTATCATTTCTCACTTTGTGCAATATAGATTCTTATGACATGATATTTTCTTTTCATTTTGCTTTTATATTTTGTTTTTCTTTTTCTTTTTCTTTTTCATGCACACACACAATGCAAAACATAAAATAAAAGACAAAGGAATCAATACTTGACATCAACTTATTATATTTTTGGCTTTTATATTTTCTGATTTTTGTTTTGTTTTTACGAAAAATAGAATCAATCATGATTGATTAATCCTATGGATTGAATTAAGAATTCAAACCGGCCTGACAAAAATGATTTTGTGAAAAGATCTGCCAGTTGTTTGTCGGTATGAACTTTAATCAAAATTATTAAACCTTTTTCAGAGTTGTCTCTTAAAAAGTGATATCGAATTTCGATATGTTTGGTTTTTGAGTGTTGAACAGGATTAGCAGTAATGAACATAGCAGCAGTATTGTCTATGTAAATAGGAGTTTTGAGAAAGTTAAACCCGTAGTCAAGCAATTGGTTTTGTAACCACAAAACTTGAGAACATCCTGCAGATGCAGCGATATACTCTGCTTCAGCTGTGGATACAGAAACGTTGGTCTGCTTCTTGCATTGCCAAGAGACAAGTCTAGGACCCAGAAATTGACATCCACCAGTAGTCAATTTCCTGTCAAGAGCACACCCACCAAAGTCACTATCAGAATAACTATATAATTCAAAATTGCCTTCGTAAGGATACCATAACCCAAGATTTGGTTTCCCTTTAAGGTATCTGAAAATACGTTTAACAGCAACAAGGTGCGACTCTTTTGGATCAGACTGATATCTTGCGCACACACATACAGCATACATAATGTCTGGCCTTGATGCAGTAAGATACATCAGTGAACCGATCATTGATCTGTATAGTGTTTGATCCACGGATTTGCCTTTTGGATCCGGCTGTATCTTGCAGTTTACATCAGATGGAGTTCGAATTGTCTGACAATCTTGCATCTTGAACTTTTTCAACAATTTCTCAACAAATTTTGATTGATTGATGAAAATTCCGTCAGCTGATTGTTTCACTTGTAATCCAAGAAAGAAGTTAATCTCCCCCATTGAACTCATCTGGAATCTGCACTTCATGATTTCCTCAAATTCTTTGCACATTGACGCACTGGTCGATCCGAAGATAATATCGTCCACATAAACTTGAACACATAAGAGTTCTTCATTCTCCCTCTTCATAAACAAAGTTGGATCAATCTGTCCTCTTGTGAATCCATGTTCTAGTAAATGCTTAGATAATGTCTCATACCAGATTCTCGGAGCTTGGTGTAGACCATATAGTGCTTTACTCAACTTGTATACACGATGAGGATAGTCAGGATCTTTAAAACCCGGAGGTTGTCTGACATATACGTCATCTGTAATCGGTCCATACAGAAAAGCGCCTTTAACGTCCATTTGGAATACTTTAAACTTCATGAAGGAAGCATATGCAAGAAAAACGCGTATAGCTTCAAGTCTTGCGACCGGAGCGAACACTTCTTCATAATCAATGCCTTCTTCCTGAGTATATCCCTGTGCAATGAGTCTCGCTTTGTTTCTCACAACAATACCACGTTCGTCTGGCTTGTTTTTGTACAACCATCTTGTACCAATCGCATTCTCTCCTTCAGGTAAGTCCACTAATTTCCAAACTTCTTGTTTGCGAAATTGAAGTAACTCCTCTTGCATGGCTTCAATCCAACTATTATCTTGCAACGCTTCTGAAATGTTCTTCGGCACCACTTGAGAGAGAAAACATGAATAAAGACAAACATTTGCTTGCTCTGTTTGACTTCTTGTAGTTCTCTGATTCAAAGGCCCGATAATCTGAGTGACAGGATGTTTCTTGTGAATTCGATGAGTTGGTATGACATCTCCTTGCACTTGACTCTCCAGATTAGATTGATTCAGATTCGATAGATCTTGTAGAATGGTCGAAGTATGCGGAGTGAAATTAGGAACTTGATCCGGTGAATTGATGAAGTAGTCAAATGATTCTGGAACAACTTCAACATTCGGATCTGATGATGGTTGATTCTGAACAGATCCACCATCATTAGGAGAACTTTGCGGATTCACATCATCTTCAAGATTGTTTGATTCTTGATCGTCTTGAGAACCAGAAGGACCCGGAGCTTGACTAGATTTGACATGATCAGGATTATGAAATGACATGAACGGATACTCAGAGTTGAGATGGCCATCATCGTCATTATCAGAATCGTCACTAAAGCATCCCAAGTCACCTGATTCTTTCCTTGCTTTTCCTGAAAAATCAAACAAGTTAGAATTGAAAGATTTTGATAACGAATCTAAATCAAACAACCATTCGGGACCATGCGCCACTGACGGAAACGAATTTTCTAAAAACTTTACGTTAATAGTTTCAATAACAGTATTTGTTTTGCTATTAAAAACTCGATAAGCTTTAGAAACAGACGAATAACCAAGGAAAAATCCATCGTCAGATTTTGACTCAAATTTCCCGAGATGATCATTTAAAATTAGAATCGATACAGGACAACCAAATGCTTTCAAATAAGAAATATTCGGTTTTCTTCCAAATAACAACTCATAAGATGTTTTCTGTTTATCCTGAACCAGTAATGTTCTGTTTTGTACAAAACATGCAGTAGCAATAGCTTCATCCCAGAATGTGATAGGAATTTTGGCATCTGCAAGCATGGATCTTGCTGCTTCAATTAGTGTCCGGTTTTTCCGTTCCGCAACCCCATTTTGTTGAGGCGTTCTTGGAGCACTAAATTGTCTAGCAATTCCTTTTTCTGCACAAAACAAATCAACATTAGCGTTCTTAAATTCTGTTCCATTATCACTTCTCAAAGTTTTCACTTTACAATCCAACTGATTTTCAACTTTGATAATAAATTCTTTTAACAACTCAGCAGTTTCAGATTTAACATGCAGAAAATAAACCCAAGAAAATCTAGTGAAATCGTCAATAATGACAAAACAGTAAGACTTCTTTCCGATGCTTTGAACATTTGTTGGTCCGAAAAGATCCATATGTAGCATCTGCAAGGGTTTTGAAATGGAGTTTTCTGGCTTGGACTTAAAAGACATTCGGTGCTGTTTTCCTTTCAAACATGCTGGACAAAGATCAGTTGTAGAGAACTTCTTCGATGGTATTCCTACAGCGTGATTTCCAGTCACCAGTCGATTCATGTTTCTGAAGTTTGAATGACCCAGCCGTCTATGCCAAAGCTGACTCTCATCATTTGAAGCATGTGCAATGAGACAAGTAGTTTCGGTTTCAGCATCAATCTGCGACATATCAAGCTTGTATACATCACGATCTCTTGGAGCTTTAACCACCACCCACTCATTGTCAATCTTGAAACCTGGTTTGAGTATATAACAGAAAGAATCATCAAATAAAGTTGAATAAGATTTATCACAAATTTGAGATACACTTAGTAGATTAAAGTTCAACTGTGCACAGTAGTTGACTTTATCAAAACTAATGACCCCATTCGATACGGTTCCTTCTCCTGTTATTTTACCACCCGCATCACCTCCAAATGCAACGTGTGTACCATTTTTCTGCTTGAAATCTTGAAGCAAGGCATGGTTGCCTGTCATATGCCGGCTACACCCACTATCAACAAACCATGAGTTGATAGGTCTTCTTGGGCGTACCTGCATTTCAACAATTACTTAGTTAGTTTGGTCAACCCAGGCCCACACAGTCTTGGGTTTTCCGAATCTATCTGCAATAGTAACTTGTTGATATTGAACGTTTTGAAAATTTGTTTCATTTAAGAGATTTTGATGCTGAAAACTGTTTCGCCCATTGGCGTGCATTGATTGCTTTCTCCTTAAAGCAATAAACCTTTCCTCTAACTTAGGATCAAGGTTATTTTCAAACTTTTGGTTTCTTACGATCAAAGTTCTTGGTTTAAAACTGTTAACCTGCACATTTCTTGATGAATAGTTAGAAGCAGAATTGTTTCGATTGAAATTTCTCAAAACTGGAGACTGACTTTGATTTACATTTTGAAAACCAAATGATTTATTTCTTTGAAAATTTGGAAACGAAGTCATTTCTCTTGTTGAGTTTGATCGAAAGAAACAATCCTTTGTGTCATGATTTCTCCTTTCACAAATTTCACAAAATTTGTTATAAAAACATTCTTCTGAAGAATGGTTTCTTTTGTCACAGTAACTGCAGTACCTGTTAAAGAAACATTCAGCAGTTGCATGGTTATAACGATCACAAATCTCACAGTGTTTCTTGCTAATTCTAAAGAGCCGATTGTTAACTTTTGATGTTGAACCCACTCGTGATTCGTTATCAGTATTGTTCGGTTTTAGATTAACTTGATTCTTTTGTGGAGACTTTGTTTGTGATTTTGATTGCATGGGACTTTGGTTCGATTTTAAACTGTTCTGTTTGGTTACCTTTTTAGATTCAATTCTCTTATCATTGACAGCGGAAGACTTAGGACCTGAACCTGTTTTCAGACCAGAGTTAGATTTGATTGGAGAATTAATTGGTTTACCATAAGATCCGTTCAAATCAAACGTTCCTGCAGACACAAACTTGATTGTCTTACCTTTTGACACTTTCTTCTTGACAGTTTTAACATTTTGAGCTTTGGTATTGTAATTTGATTTTATGACACTTTTACCTTTCGATTCTTTTGTTTCAGATTGATTGGTCATTACTTTCGATTTCTGCTTCTTCGCAGTTGAGACTTCAGCCTTCTTCACTTCTTGCTTCTTGATCAACTGATCAGCAACTTGCGCCTTTTGTTCTTTCTTCCACCTGATGTATTCAGGATCATTGTATCTTGAAAATTCACCTTCATCCTTCACTGTTTCTAACGTCGGATTCAGTTCCGGATACTCAACAAGTTGAATCAGAACAAGCTCTGATTTGTTGCTAGCTTCATCATCAGCTTCAGTTGTCACACCATCTTCTTCTTTCAAACTTTCCATCAGAACTTCAGATCCTTCAGACTCGGATTTACTTCTTTGAATTTTCTTTCATTTTCAGGTGAATGATCAAATTCATTAAAGTTTTCCGGTAAGGTTTGTGTGATAGAATTTGGCATTGGTTCATGAGTAAAAACCAACCCGGTTTTGGTTTTGTTACCTCTTTCACTTATAAGTTGTTTAACCATTGTTTTACAACTTTTCACTTTTGTCAATTCAACCTGTGTCACAGCATGAGCAACTTTTTCTTGTTCAAAGTTCTTTGTCATTTCTTCAAGTTGTTTTGTTACCAGTTCCAATTCCTTTTAAAGTTTTGTTCCATGATTCTTTAAGTGACCAAATCTTCTCATCAGAAATTTTGTGATCAATTTTAAGTTGTTCATGAATTTTCTCATGTTTGCTTAACTTATCACCAATTTTAAATGAATGAGTTCGATAATGTTCTACTTGTTGAATGCATTGTTCAGAACATAACCTTTCTTTCACATCAGCAGGTAAAGGAACATAGTTAGGGGGTAAGTCATTACTAACCTTTGGTTGTTCGGTAGATGATGAAGACTCACTGGATGTAGCCATTAGAGAAATTTCTGACTCAGATTCTTCAACAGGATCAGACTTGGCACTCCATTCATATTCCTCTGAATCTTCACTCTCAGTATCAATCACCTTGATATCTCCTTCTTCTGACCAATCCTCTTCGGTTTCACATACCAGTGCCAAACTTGATGTAAGATCAGATGTGAATTGTTCTGCATACGCACTCCAATCATATCCGTCTTTTACACTTACTACCAGTGCCTTTGTTTGGTCTTCTGGTTTCTTTCCTTCATCCTTCAGTTCCGGCATGGGAAGACTTTGGTATGGTTTCTGAAAGTAACGTTGATTTCTGCTTTGGTAGCTTGAAGACTGTTGTGAGCTTTGACCTTGACCTTGATTACTTGAACTAGCTTGGTCGTTGAAATTCTGATTCTTAGGAGCTTTGCATTCCCTTGAAAAATGACCATAACAGTTACAATTGAAACATCTGGCCTTTGATTTGTCAAAACCAACCGTCTTGTTTGCATGAGGCTTGTAGCTTCGGTTAACATATGCATGCTTCTGTGTTCTATATGCAACCATCACTATTTGCCAGTTTAAGTCCATCTCCTCAACGTCATCAGGATCCATCTCAAATAAATCTTGAAGGACAACGTCCATTTGACTTAAGTGACTTCCTTGGTATGCTTGAAAACTTGCCATAAAAGCTGTGAAGGCAGTTTTGGTCTCGTCATCTTGTAGTAAGTTGTTCATCACATCTTTCACCTTGGCTTGAACATTCGAACTTTGATTTTCTACTTGATTCTTCAGATTCTGACTTTGAACTTGAGCTCTTGGTGGAGATTGAGGTTGAGAATAAGTTGGTGAACTTGGAAAGTATGATGAATCAGTATAAAAACTTGCGCCAACAAATAAATCACCCTCTTCTTCAAACTTTGTTGCATCTTGTGCAAGAAAAGCATTCTCCACAGTATTAGCAGGATTCACAATATATTTGTATTGTGCATGTGAACCAGTTCTGTCATTGTTTCTAGAACCTTCATCAATCTCTACTTCCTCTATCTTTGCAATGAGCAAATCTAGATCCGTCGGAAACTTCTCAGTATGTTTCAGTAAAGTCACAGTCTGTTTCCATGATGATGGAAGTGCACATAACAATCTGTCATTCAAATCTTGGAGATCTGTCTTTGCACCCGCATTGGTCATTTCAGTAGTTAGATGAACAAACCTATTCATCATTTGGTGCACTGATTCTCCAGCAATGTGTTCAAATAACTCCAACTGTCTCTTCAACTTTTGTTTCTTGAGACTTCTGAGTTGTTCACCTCCTTCACAAATAGACTTCAAAGCCTTGAACAATGTATAACCTGTTTGATAGGTGTCCAACCTTGACAATACTTGCAGTGGCAATCCCTTACACATCAAAGAATATGCTTTGCAATCATTCTTCACTTTCTTCAAATCTTCTCCTGACAAATTATCCTCTGGATAAGGTTCAGTAGAGTCATTGGTGTAGGTACTTGCACTATCTGGAGCTGTCTGAGTAGGTATGTGAGGACCCTTTTCAATTGACTTCCATAGATCATTGTCTATTGAGCAAAGATGATGCTTTAGTCTAAGCGTCCAATTCTTGAAATCTGCACGATTGACAAGTCTAGGAACACGGTTATCAGAATCATCATTAGGTGTCATTTTTAATACTTAAAAAAAAAAAAATTTAAAAATATTTTTGGTTTTTGTTAATTTTTTGAAAAGAAACAATTAAAATACTAAAATAAAGACAAGTAATTAAAGACAAGATAAGAAAACAAGTATTAAAACAACTAAAAATGAGTCACACGGCTGAACAGTGAAAATCCTTCTTCACCCGGCTAAACAGTAGCTTTTGTCTTCACCCGGCAGAGGAAAAGTCTTCACCCGTCTGAACAGTCACACGGCTCAACAGTTGTAAAACTTGGATTCTTGACCCGGCAGAACAGTTACCCGGCAGAATATAACTTCACACGGCAATAACTTGACCCGGCTTGAATCTTGACACGGCAAAAGCTTTACCCGGCTGAACAGTTGTCGATCACACGGCACAGTTGTTTACCCGGCTACACAGTTTTTTAATCACCCGGCTGGAAATGTTAATCACCCGGCGTAACAATGTATTACCCGGCACAACAGTTGTTGATCCGGCTGAACAGTAACACTTTTTCTCGTCAAATTCTTTACCCGTCTAGCACAAAATCCTTTACATGGCTGCACAGGACCTAATTGTTCTTCAATCTACGTCCAAAGAAAATTGTCTAAGTCAAATTTTATCACCCGGCAAGTTAATCTTCAACCAAGTTCATACTGTTCATCATCTTCATAATGAGAATTTTTCTGGGTTTGTCAAAAACTTGTCCAATTCGTTCAAATTCACACACAAGCAGTGAAATGGTCCGATTATCAATCCCTAATCTTAATCAATCCAAAACATGATCAAATTTTGATGAATTTGAGCAAAATTCGATCGAACAGTAACTTTTTCAATCTTCTTAATTCCTCAGATCTGAAGATAATCTGATGGAATTTGCACAATCGTTGTGAATTAGAAGTGATTGCGATGATAAATCACAACTAAAAACAACAACAATTCATTCAGATCATGATATTTGAGCAATATTGATGTGTTTTGCTTGATGAATAGCGAAGAACACAATACCAACAGCTCTGATACCAATTGATAGGTTCAATTGGATCGTTAATATCGCTCAATGATCAGAATAAATCATACACAAACACAGTTCAATCATAAACACAATTCATACTAATAATTCTTCTTTGTATATTGATGATCAAAGCAAATTTGTAATACAAGTGCAGGAGAAAATAAATCACACACACTAAGTTCTCTCTCTTACGTGAATAGTGATCTAGCCTCCCTCCTCACACTCTCTCACTACATGCTTTAAAGCAACAATTACAAGTTTAAGGAATATAACAAAATACACCCTAAACTATACATAGACATATAAACAAATACAAAGTAAATCTTAACTAGGAAATAGCCCTAACAGAAGCTAATGAACCATTTGTTTTTTCCCCTGCTATGTCCAATAACACTTAAGTAATTGAAGAAGAAGAAAAGACTGAATCTGTTCATTCTGGATCAGATGATACATAAGTTAGATTGGAGAGTGATACTGAAGTTGTTAGGTCTGATGACACTGAAGTTGTGAAAAGTGATGAGCATGAAGAGAATGTATCCAAGGAGTCTTCCCTTGAGATCACAAAAACCATTGAAGTTATAGATGTTGATGAAGTATCAACAGAGAAAAACGTTGAAGAAGCACCATCTTCTTCATGATCAACTAGCTAGAGGCAAGAAATGAGGAACTTCAAAAGTAGCGGGCAGAAAGAGATGCAGAACTGGCTAAGATCAAATCTTTGGCAGTGAAAAACACAAGGGTGTTTAATGAGCTAAAAGATGCCTATGAGAAACTATTTGATAAGTTTGATCTTGTTTAAGCTGAAAATTGAAATTTGAAGGCTGACATTGAGTTATTGAATGAAAAGACTGAGTCTGAAAGTTCATCAATAGATAAAGAGTTTACACCAGAAAAAGCTGATGAGGTTATAAAGGTGGACTCTCAAATCCAAACCAGATCTAAAGCTTTGAGTGGAGAAGTTCTTGAAAGTTCATATGTGTTAGAAAAGGTGGCTGGGAAAAGAAAGATAGATGAGATCTTACGTGTTGTTGAGGAACCTGTGGAAAGTGTGAAGAAAACAAAGCTTGATATAGTGACTGAATGTCCAGATCATGAAAAAGGAGGAAATTATTGAAGCCTTACAAATGGATGATGAATGCTATAATGAAGTGGTTGAAGATGATCCTTGAAGATGATCCGGTCATAGAATTGGATATCTTAGTAACCAATGCACATGGCACACTTTTATTAAAGTCTAATAATGATTAACATAAGTTTTTGGAACACAAGCTTTATATAGAAAACGACAAAGCAAAAACTATAGTAAATGCAATAGTCTTTATTATTTGTTTCTCTAAGTCCAAGGCATCCTATGTCTTCAATAAATAGTAATAACGTCATCATCTGAAATATGTGAAAATAAAGTTAGTTATTGAAAGCTAGTGAGTAAAGACACAATTTGTAAATAATAGTATGAAAATCCGAGATCATCATAATATGCTGCGCAACGTTACATGTATAGTCATTTCGTAAATATTACTCAACCATGACCCTTTGTAATAGAGCACAACCACATAGAATCCACAACTTCTCGTTTTAGCCATTTTGACATGAGGAACCAACTCATGTATTTGATTAAAGATAACTTTTAACCAACCGTCTCGATTTATAAGTTATCAATAATCAATTAGCAACTTAGGGACATGACATAGCAACTAGCATCATAGTGTAGCAACAACCGCCATAGCATAGCAAACATAGTAAACATGAAATTAGAATTGCCCGGTTTAAATCACCAATCGATGTTGTCCAGGCAGGTGGGTTTGTCAAACCATTAGCGCTAACATTGTACCTGTGGGATTACCAAGTAACAAACATACTTTGAACTACCACATAAGATTGCATCTTGTCGCGAGTCAAGACTAACACATTTTATGATCTCTTTTGAAAAACAAATTAGAAAATGGAAAGCATGGTATAGTACAGAACACATATTTCAGCCCCAAGATGTAAAAGTAAAAAGGGGAGTGAGTTTACTCACCTTGACACTCGGGCTCGAAATAAATAGCAAACCAACAAGATAGAAATCATGGAACGTCCAAATACTAGGATCACCTAAGTAAATGACAATCCTAACTTAGCAAAGCATATAGTATAGATTGCTAGGATAGGAACAATAGGAATCTAAGGGGATTTGCGAACTAGGGTGACTAATAGGAATTTGGGGTTCTTTTAGTAAGGAAAATAGTAATAATTTTATACGTAAAAAATGAATCAATTACGACCTTTAATAATAAGGAACCATTGGATTAATTTGACTAGCAACTCGATTGAGTAAATGGTATTAACCTTTTTGTTTATAAATGTAACTTGATGATTGATAATAAGTAAATAATTAAATAAACAGTTGTCAAATGTTTTATAAAACTTTTAAGAATTTTACGTGTCCAGAAATCTATAAAAATTATTTTATAGTTTTAAAAGTATTTAGGTAGATTGATATTTATAATTCCCTATGATTTTTACAACTAGTTTAGAGTTTCCAACAAATATTGTTATGGTTAAAGTTCTTCATATCATAAAATAATAAGGAAAAAAAAAAAGAAAACAACTTGGTTGAAGCCAAGTCTCAAACTCGAGACCTAAGCTCAAGCAACCACTAAACAAACCAGTAGGCCAACACTTGCTTTTTGATTAAATACTAAAACTAATTATATTTATCCAAATAACCACAAAAGCACCAAATTCCTTATGAACCCTAATTCTATATCCACTAAATTGATCTTGAAACCCATAATAAATCAACACATAAACTTAGGGCTTTGATTCTACACGAGGTAACAAGCAAAACGATGTATTGAACTTAAATGGGTAATTTCCAAATTGATAAGTCGAAGAAAGAACGAGCGATTTGGCTACAATATATGAATCCATTTGATAACGATGGCTTGGTTCAATTAAAACTCCAGATTCATTCACAACGATACGATGAACAAAACCCCTATATGATATTCATAATTCCAAAACGAATTGATAATGAACTGCTTTGGCCAAAACCCAAGATGAACAAGAGATTTTTTATTGCGACTTCAACTGTTTTAATCAAAATTGAAGAGTTGAAGAGGTTAAAGGAATTTGTGCGAAATTTTTCGACAAATTAAGTTTTTCCCCTTAAGTTGGAATGGACCCGCATGGTTGGGGTTTTCAATCGATGCGTAGACGGTTTCAATTTGACGATTAATTGCAGTTAGTAGTTCAATTACTTACTGTTTTGGGTTTGTAATGATCCGAGGCGTTTCAAATCAACGAATGTAACTGAAATTGTATGAATTATCTTAATTTGTTTCGGGTTTAATCAAATTCGTGATTTGTAGTGGTATTGATAAAAAAACTTGATTAGGGTTCGAATTTGATTCGCAAGAGTCTAATACCTGCTCAACCACTTTGAAAACTGTTAAAATTTGGGTGATGGTGCTCGCCGGACCTATCACTGGCATTGGCCGGGTTACTTCGCCGGGAAAACGGGTTTGCAAGGGGGGTTGGGTTAATTATTTAAATGTTACACTCTAACGCCCCATATTTGATATCTTAATTATTTTATGTTATAAACTTTAAAGTAAGTTTCAAAACTTGTCACGTTCGACCTAAAGTTAAATAAACCTTCATTTTAACAAACTAGCTTAACTCAGTTTACTCGTAACGTTTATGTACGTCTTTACTTCGTTCTTGACGTTAAATGGTTATTTTAGACTTAATAGTATTCAACTTTAACAAATTCTCTTTTACAAAATACAACATATATATATATATACATTTTGGAGATTTAATAGTTGTATTTAGTAATTAATTAGTAAACGTTGGATCATAATTCGGTCGTTTTATTAAACCGATATAATATAAAACTCCGACATACTTATTTAGATTAGTAATGATACGTTACATTTAAAGAAAAATAAATATGAATACAATAGAGATAGACAATTTCAGGTTCGAGTCGGGCATTCGGGTTCCGTTTTAGGCCAGATGTCACAATCCTATCCCAATCAAATCTGTTAAGGCTATTGTGGTTGAAGTTGAAAGAGATGTGAATGTTACTGATGACATTCCTCTTGATTTAGAAGCCAAATTTGCCTAGTTGGAGAACATGAAGTACAATCAAGTCTACTTAAATGGACTGACTGTCTCCCAAATAAATGAAGAATATGAAAAGTGTACAGCAGCTCAGGATCATGCCATTGGAGATGAAAATGAAATCATGATAGAACCAATGGCACCCACTGCAAGAAAGCTTAAACATTGATGATCTTCCTCCTAAAGAGTTATATCATCAAGATCCTGAAGAAATGATAGCATATGATATGAGGTCATGGTTATAATCAAGAAATTATCCATACAGAAGTCTGAGTCTCTAAGACAACTGGTTAGAAGTTTCCAAGCTTCAGAGAAGATGCACAATCGTATGTTCTTCCTTGGCTACAACAACCCACAATACTTAGATATTACCAACAAGTTCAGGGTGTTTAAGCCAAAAGAGATACCTTTGATTTCAAAGCCACTTGATGCACACAAGAAAAGAAAAGACGTTATGGATATGTTCCCAAGTGAGATCAAAGCATACAATATGCCACTTGAAACAAGAGAAGTGTGGAATATGGCATTAACAATAGGTGACATTGTTAGGTCACTATTGAACAAAGGGCAGTCTGTGGCAGAAGTATTAGACTCAATGATTGTGCATGACAAGACTAAGAATGTAAAAATTGTGGCTTGGAAGTATGATTAAGTGTATGATGGACTTTTGGTTAAAAGAGTGAATGGAATCTATGATGTGTATCACTACTATACAAGTATCTTCAAGTTACCTGTTTAGGATATGAAAGAATTGCATAAACTGCCACTAATCAATTATACCAAAGCTGACAGAGGTAACAAGTTGGGGATATTGCTTGACGCAGGCATCAGCAGAATGCCTCAATTTCTGCAAGTTAGAGGACAACAAGAACAAAATGTTTATTTAGATCAGAAGAGGAAGAAAAAGAAGATCAAAACTACATCTCGTGATGTATATCTAAAAGAGTTTTATGATTCTTATTTTGATAAAGTGACTGATCCTTGTGTAAAAGTCTTTGATGGCTCTCAGAGTTCAAAGCCTATTCTTAAAGCATTCTATCATGAAGAAACATTTGAACTCAAGCTTGTAAGAGATATGGATGATTGGGAGAACGATATGATAACTATTTTTGGCACGTTTGATTGAAGTTGCTGCACCCAAGTTACATAGATCATCTAGAGGTAAAAAATTAGAAAAGTTAAAACATTAAGTTGCAGATGCAGATAGAAAACTGTTTGAGATCATGATTGAAGTTATTGGTCCTACAACAGAGAAAATAAGATAGAAAACTGTTTGAGATCATGATTGAAGTTGAGATCATGATTGTTATATGCCAACTTAGTGAAGATTGAGATCAAAGACATAGATTTCATGCTTATCACATCCAAAGGAACACATGAAGTTCGTGCAAAAGGTGTCAAAAAGCCATTTTACTTTCGTCACACCCCAAAAATCGTTGCAGCGGAAGTCACGAATATCCGGTGCTTAGAGCGAAGTTGGCACCCATTAATTATAAAGCAAACATCCACATTAATTTTAAAGGTAATTAAAAGTGTTAATGTTGATACGTCAACATCCCACAATTTTTCATTAAGAAAATAAAATATGATATTGTCTTAATAAAGCCAAACAAAAGTTTAAACAAAGCGGTTCCAAAACACATAAACCAAATGTGGAGTTTGTAGTCCAAAAACTATCTTTCCCCAAATTCCCATGCCCAACACTTTGTACCTGAAAAACATGTAAAAACAGAGTCAACATAAAATTGGTGAGTTTTCGGGTTTTAATCAAAAGTAAAGTCACTTTTCATTCACAATAGATATGCTTGGGTTTGAGAAGTCAACAAGACCGTACGTCAAGGGCTAGCTAGGCCCAGAGACAAATGAATCATCAAAGTCATGAGTCCATAATCAAACCAATAAACGTGGTTCCCTCACAACATTCAATTTATATTCCCCCGCATGTCAACACGATCAGAGCGACTGATCACAAGGGGCGGAATTCCAATCCCGATAGATCTATCAATATAACATGTGGTCTCTCTCTCCAAGAGAGATTAATGATTATGAGAGGGCATTACGCGTAAAATCATCAAACACTCATGCCATCATTTTGGTCAACAACAATACTCGTCTCCCAATTCATATCAAAACAAATACATGTTTTTCCCCTGAAAAATATTTAAATAAAACATTATTTAAAAAGGGGCCGAGAAACTCAAAGTGAATACGCCAAAAGCTAGAACATATAAGCCCAACAATAACACCACCTAAGAACGCCCTATACACGAAGGACACGTTCAAAAGATGCACACAAATATCAAGTCTAAAACCTTGTAGGTTGTTCACCAAAACCTAACTAGACTTATGTGAAAACATTTCATTTACAAAAGCAACCCTTAATTTTAATGACCCGTTGGTGATCTTGCCTTGATTAATATTATATATAATAACACACGCCTCATTATTTTTGTTATATCTTTGACTAGTTTTCATACTACTAATCACATAAACACACATAACACACATGTAATCACACATAAAAGTCATATTTAGTACTTTAACTTTTCTAAGTAAAACAAACACTTTTACTTATCCAATATTATTCATATACTTAGGAAAATATAATTTAATATTCTCATTTCATAGTTAAAGTTCATAACACTTAGAAAAATATACATTTTTCTCTAGTTAACTAGTATGCATTTTTCAACATAACGGTTAACACTTAACGGGATATTTAACCACGTTTTCATAAGCAACTTATTAATCATATGAAATTATATATCTAAACATATTGTCACATAACAAAAATCATATTTCATATATTTTCTATATAAACCACAATATTAGCTAAACATGTCAATTTCTAGTGAATCCGGAAACGTTTCGGGTCACGAAAAGCAACCCAATACTCGTATTTTCGTCCTTATTATGCTAAACACTTTCATATCAGTATGTTACCTTAAAAATATATTCAAAGTTTCTAATCTAAATCAGTTTACAAAAATATTACGTTTTAGAGTCGAAAATCGTCGTTTTCGGCTTTTCTGGTTACATAGTTTGCACGTTTTTTAGTTTTAAACTCTAAGTTTTTGTACCAAACTTTAAATCTCATATTTCTACATAAAAATACACTTAGTAATCTGTAAAAATATAATATTGACATATTTTACATTTTTAAGCAAAACCGGTGCGTTTTACGCGTATTTTTCTGTTAAAAACCGTTATTTGTAAGGTTTAAATCATTTCTTTGTTATAATACATTTAAAATACTTTTTTTATAAAGTTTATAAATATTCAAAAATATGATTTATTCCATAATATAATTTAGTTTTTAAATCATTACAAAAATGTATAAAAAGTTTCATTTTAATCTTCTTAATCATCAAGTATTATATATCATCACATGTCATAAAAATTCTTACATGTTTAAACACTTTTACACTTAATGAAATCTCATATTTTATCATGTCATACATAGCATAACAAAACACTTATCATACTTTTATCTATTCATTTCTTAAACTAACATGTAGCAAGTTTGCATAAAAATAACATTTTTCAACTTCAAGCCATATTTTTGCAAGTATTTTCCTAACACATTTCATGTTAGTCAAAATCATTTTGTGACAATGTTAGCTTAACTTTATTAAACATATTTTCATGTCAAGATCTAACCTTTTTATGTGCAACATACAACAAGTTGTCATCATTTTTAACTAACATGCATACTAACACATATATATACATACATACGGTTCTATACACACACACACACACACACACACACACACACATATATATATATATTCATGTTTTAATATCACAACTAACATATACTTATTCATATTATCCCATTTCCAACAAATCAACCTTTATATTCTTTGACCTAAACATTTTCAATGCAAAAACACATCTTTTAACGTGATATCACTAGCATGTAAATACACACATACACATATATACATACGGATTACATACATACCCAAAAATCTCGTTTTGATGACCATACGTAACATATACTTGTTCATCTCTTCTCATTTCCTATATCAAACTTTCAAAACCATTCATTTAACACTTATGAAATCTTGTTTTCAAAAATAAAAAACACACACACACTTTTACATATATACATACATACGGACACAAATACACACACACACACACACCCATTTTGAAAACCCATTTTCATTTCAAAAACATTCATCTTTTGGTTTAAGGTTTGGTGAACAACACTTCAAGAACACAATCTTGAACACATTCAAATCATAAAAACAAAATGAAAAATGTTCACACCCTTTATCAACACTAGAAAAAGATGAAGAAGATGGATTAGGCCTTTAAACACCTCTTGGATGCTCCTACTTGCATCAAGAACCTCCAAAAATACAAGGTTTTGCAAGGAAGTGAAAGAGAAGTGTGTGGAGAGTGTGGGAGAGTTTATGGCCGAAAATTTGGATGGTGGTGGAGGTGGGATACGGTTTTGAATGGAGGAGGGAGAAAAGGTTGAGTGTGTAGTAGAGGTGGAGTGTTCATGTGGTTAAGATCTTTGGCAAGACCAAGATAAATCATCTCCACTTCTCCAAGCATCACATGAACCAAGACTACCTAGAACCTAGGGGGAGGGGTGGGGTCCGGATTTTATTAAAAAAAGTAAAGATTTTTATAAAATCTTTATATAAAAACAATACACACTCATATTACTAATAATTTTCCAAGTCTTATCAAATTTTAATACTTTTATACAATAATGCTTCATATATTAATTTTTTTTTTCACACTCAAAATAGTAAAAATATATTAATAAATATTTTACTGTACTCTGGGTAGTGTACTGGTAGTGAAACCGGGCTTAAACTGAAACACACGCGATAACCGGAAAAATATTGGATAAAATACACCGCTTTTAGTTTTTATTATGTTTTCACTTATACACACCCAAAATATATTATTTGATGCTATTTCGAGCATTATATCAATTATTGGACAGTTAAAATTCATCAGGCAGTCACCAACGTTTATTACCGGGTATTTAACCGCTACGCGATTAACAATTTCAAAAATCACAAATTGCAAAACAATGCACAAAATGGGCTTATCTAACTTTAATAATACGTTAATTATTATAATTAAGTCAAAAGACGCATTTCAAAAATTAAGCACGATTTAAGCGAGTACGAATATTGACCCAAAATTTGCTGGGTGTCACAACTTTTATGCTAATGTTGATCTTGCAGGTGTGTCCTTAGAGACTTTGAAGAGAATGGCAGCATGCAACATATTGACAAATGATGAACTAGAAGACTACTAAAGCTAAATCCAAATGCAAATCTCTACATAAGCCAAAGCCCATAGCACTGACGACGTCTCCGGCATAAATGCAAGGAGGATGTTAGATATGATAGATTAGCATTTAGATTAATCTTTGTAATTGTTCTTTTGTAATAGTCTAGGGACTTATTATGTAACTAGTTTCCTAGATAGTTTGTGTTGTTCTATAAATAGCATATTGTATCTCATTATGAGAGTGCTATTCCATTTTGTTCATTGTAAGAGAGCATTTGATCAATACAACCGAAGTTTATGAGTATTCGTCTTTGTTGTTGATTGATTGCATATTTTGTGGAATTGTCTCGTGTGGTTGTGTTCAATTGTTGTAGATTTATAGATCTAAATTCTGCTTTATCAAATTATCAAATTGTGTACCTCTAACCTCACTAGAAGGCTTCCCAATTGTCCATCAAATGTAAATGCACGAGGTCTTGCCCCCATAATAGTTTGAATCATTTAATTGAAGAATATATGATAATAATATGATGACTTTGGGTATACTTGTCAAAACCCTAAATATGACCTCTTTGAATAAAAAAATTACAAAGGTAGATCACTAGCTCATACAAGCCTTCCGTAATTAAACATATAACTTTCTTTATATAGACTAATGACTACATGTTAATTGTGATTGGGTCTTTAGTCAATAATAAAGAATAAAACATGAAAATTACAATAAAAGCCCTGATAGTCATGTATAGGTTGGACTCACCGGTATGTCGGTGTTATATCTTTTGTATGTATTTTGTATTGTTCTGTATTTTGTATAGATTCGCCCGTAGCACAGTATAGTTTTTGTTTTAGTTTTGACCGGGCGAACCTAATTGTGCCCGGCGAAACTATATGGTTCGCTAGATAGATTCGCTGTCAGCGAATCTATCAGCGAACCTATGTCTGCTATATATTGTAACCTTATCTTCATGAAATGCAACTTTTGACAACTTTGACAAAAATCTTATCCAAACCATTGTGTCGTGTGTGTGTTTACAGCAGGTGCTAGGAGCATATATTATTCATCTTTGTAGCGTATTTACCTCCGGTTGTGTGGTTTTAATCTCGTTATTGGTTGTTGGGTTATATTGCACTTTGTTTGTTTGAGTCAAGAGTGTTTGTTGTTATACAAGTCATTATAGCACTGAAATCACGATCTAGATGGACCAACAATATGGTATCAGAGCCTTAGTGCTCTTGTGTGTTTCTGTGTCGTATTTTGCTTGGTTTTTGTCATATTTGGTCATAGGAAGCTTCTGAAACAAACGGGTCTACAAATGGTTATGTTTTGAAGCTGTTCTGTTTGTTTTCGTACTGTAACTGGTTTGTTCGTAATCCAGCGAATCTAGTACAAATCTTGTGTTCTGTAATTTTGTGTTTGTGGCTAGAGAATCTGACATTTCATCGAACGAAAGTTCACTTGTTTGGCTCATTGTGCAAGCGAAACTGCTGCCAAAATCTGTCGAGCGAAACTGTGCTTGCTGGTCAGCGAATCTGTTTGTTTGTCTAGCGAATTTGCGAGCGAATCTGCCAGCGAAACTGTTTGTTCTTTGGGCGAATCTAATCCAGCAAATCTATTTGTCTTCAGCGAATCTACAATCTGTTTAAAATTATGACTACATCAACCCTGAATATGAATGATCTGGACAGTGTTCAACCTAACAGGCCACCGAGGCTTGTTAGTGGTGAAAATTTTGAAGATTGGAAGAGGTGTTTGAAAGCTTTTTTCTACTACACTGACTATAATCAATGGGAGTCAATTGTAAATGGTCCGCACGTACCAAAGACAGTTGAAGGAACTGTTACTTCAATAAACACTGATCCAAGTACTTTTACTGAAGCAGACACCAAATTGCTTGATCGTGACAAAAAGGCACTCGGGGCATTGATACTTTGTTTGCATCAGGATATTTTCAACAGGTTTGCTGAACACACAACTGCAAAAAGCTTGTATGATGCGTTGTACGAGTTCTATGATGGTAATGAGGATTTGAAGTTGGATAGAAAAGCTCAAGCTGAGAAAGAGTTTAATTCTTTTGTGGGGTATTCGCAAGAAAATCTGACTGATATTACCAATCGATTCCTGTCTTTATCAAGTAACCTGAAAAAGTATGACAATAAGCTGGGAAATCATGAACAAGTCACAAAGCTGTTAGATTCACTTCCTCCTCAGTGGAGTCTTCAGATCAAATTGTTGAAACAAGAAAGAAACTTTCATGACTATAAGCTGATGGATGTTATAAACAAGCTGAAGTCATTTGATCTTGATGTGAAGAGAAGAGAATACAATCAGTCTATGATGGTTCCAAATATTCCTTCTCAGAATGCTGCACTTATTTCATCCGCTGCAAACTCTCACATTTACAGTGCTGCATCTGGAGGATCATCAAGTCATGTGTCTGTGAAATCTGTTGGTGCATCTACAAATGTTGGTTCTAGCTCAAATGCATCTGTCACCACTCAGATTCCATCTGACACTATGGCTTTGTTTGGAATGTTTGTTCATAGCTATGAAGCTCTTGTCGCCGGTGAGTTAAAGGGAAAGGGGATGACTGTAGAAGATATGTATCAGGTGGATCCTGATGATCTTGAAGAAACCGACATCCAATGGCAAATGGCCATGCTTACTCTTCGTGCTAGATGATTTATGGAAAGAACAGGTAGAAGAAATTTTGGGAATCAGGGACAGAACAACAAGCTCGGGTATGACAAAGGAAAGCTGAGATGTTATAACTGTAAACAATTGGGTCACTTCAAAAGGGAATGTCCTTTACCAATTGTTACTGAACCAGTGAATTCTGGAAATCCGAGAACTGTTCCTAGTCAAGAAAGGCTTGAGGAAATGAAATCAAGGAATGAAACTGCACTGCTCACCAACTTTGATTAGAGTGCAGAAATTGAAGAGACAAAGGAGGAAATTAATCATGCCCTAGTTGCTGAGATTGTTGAGAATGATGACAACTATATAAATTGCTTTGATCCTTTCAAAGAATTTTATGGTGAAGATGAGGAAGGAAATTTGGAGAAACTTGATGAAGATCAATCAGATGCTATTGTTCAAGGGCATCTGAATCACTCGGGATTGGTTTGTGAAGCTGCGGTAAATGAAATGAAGAATGATGAAGAGTCAAAGCTTAACTTGGAAGCCATGATTGAGAAACCGAGGCGTGATGTTGTTGATGAATTCAAGAGGAACACTCCCTACTGCCAGTGTGATCATGCCCTTGCTGCAGAAAAACTGGTAATTGGTCTTCCTTATGACGTTATTGAAGATATGTGTTCATCTGCTTGCAAAATTCGTTTAATTGGCATATACAAAGCTAATAAATTGTTTATGTCAAACGAAAACGAATTAAAGAGAACTAACAAAGAGCTTAAATTGAGTGAATCAAAATATTTTGTCAAATTAAGAGAAGCTTTGAAAGAAAATGAACATTTAAAAAGATCTCTCTTGGAAAAGAATTGTGAAATAAACTATTTGACTGAGCAAGTCACTCTTGCTGAATTTGAAACAAGAAAACTTAAAAATAAACTGCAGCAATGAACAATATCTAGTATGAAAAGGGAGGAACTCTGCAAGAAACAACGGGGGGCCAGAGTTAAGACAGGTTTGGGTCTTAACAATGAAACATATGCATATCCCCCACCTAGTACCTTCTGTTACTCTCCAACACCTATTCCTCATCCCTCAAATGAGTTGATACAAGAGATTATACAGAATGATACTAACAGCTCTATTGCAGGTTTAAGTGGAGTAAATCTTAAAGAGGTTAGAGAGGATTACGCTTATGGTGGGAGTACTGGGCTTGGTTGTTCTAGCAGTAGTGAATGTTCTAATTCTGATTCCAAGAAGTCTGTTGAAGACATTAGTTTAATTAATTCTGTTTCTAGTAATGTGTTATATTCAGACAATTCTATGTTTAATAGTAATTTAGGGTGCACTACTTCAAACCCTAATGTGTTGAATGATGATCTGATTGAAAACAAGTGTGTGAATGACAAAGATGAACTTTCAGGTCATGTCTCTGAAAGTCAAGCCAAAACAAACTGTTTTCAAAAGTTCTTTACTCATCAAATTCCGTCTTTCACACCAGTGAGAATTTCAAAACCTAAATATGAATATGAAAAGGTAAAAGTCACCACAGGTAAATCAAAAGAACCCTCTGACTCTTACAGTGATTGCAATTCTCAACTGTCTGAATGTGATGAGGAAATTGAAATGGATAAAGTTCTTGTTGATAAAGTTTCCAAAGTCAGTTTGAAATCTCATTGCTTTAAATGTGGAAATATTGATCATACTGTTAAGCAATGCCCTAAGTTAATCAAAAACAGTTCAAAGCAAAAATCTTTGGGAAAAAGATTAAACTCGTTTGTAAATAATTTCTTTTGTAATTCTTCATCTTTTCCACCACCCAAGTACACAAAGGCTTGGGTGCCAATTTCAAAAGTCTAACTTCTGTATATTTTAAATAAATGTCAGGAACATTCAAGTGCCATGTAAATAGTCATTGGCATATTGACAGCGGATGTTCCAGACATATGACAGGGTTGAAGGACCTGCTGACTAACTATCGGATTATCAATGGTGGATATGTTGCTTTTGCGGGAGACAAGAAAGGTGGAAAAATGATTGGTCAAGGAGAAGTCTCAAATGGTTCACTAACTTTGGAAGACGTCAACTATGTTCCTGAACTGGCATTCAATCTTCTCAGTGTATCACAAATATGTGATAAGAATATCCCAGTGATGTTTCTTCCAAATGAATGTTTGTTCTTGAAGCCTGAGTTTTCTATTCCTGAAGAATTGGTGATCATGCAAGCTCCGAGACGAAATGATACATATATGCTAAATATGGGATCAAAAGAATCAACTTCCACCGTGACCTGTCTCCTATCTAAAGCTTCATCTTTTGAATCTTTTCAGTGGCATAGACGTTTAGGGCACATTAATTTTAAAATTCTAAATAAATTGGTTAAGAACAATTTGGTCAGGGGTTTACCACTTAAAGATTTTTCAGTGGTTGAGAAATGCATGGCTTGTGCTAAAGGAAAACAGCACAAAAAGCCACATAAACTTAAAATTACAAATTCAATCTCAGAACCCCTCGAATTGTTACATACTGATTTATTTGGTCCAATAAGTGTCAAATCTATTGCTAAGAAATCTTATTGCTTGGTTGTCACAGATGATTACTCTAGGTACACCTGGGTGAGATTCATGGCACACAAGAGTGAGATTGCTGAAGAACTAATGAAGCTGATTCCTCAAATCGAGGTTCTTGGAAAGCGAAAGGTTCAAGCCATCAGAAGCGATAACGGAACGGAATTCAGAAACCATATCTTCAACTTTTTCTGTGAACAACGGGGTATTCTCAGACAGTTTAGCGCCGCACGAACACCACAACAAAATGGTGTTGTTGAAAGGAAGAATCGAACTCTTGTGGAGGCTGCTAGAACTATGCTGATTGAGTCAAAGCTTCCAATTATTTTCTGGGCAGAGGCAGTTAATTGTGCAGCTTATGTTCTGAATAGGGTACTGATTTTCAAAGAAAAGATGAAGACATCATACCAGCTGTTTCGAGGGATTAAGCTGTTGATTGATTTTCTACGCCCCTTTGGATGTTCTTGTACTCTGTTGAATACTCAAGATCAGAAAAACGAAGTTTGGTGCTGTTTCGGATGAATGCTTCTTTGTAGGATACTCGAACACACAAAAAGCGTATCGTGTTTACAACAAGCGAACGCGGATTGTGCAGGAGTCCTATTATGTTGACTGGCAAGAGTCAAACACCACAAGCATTGGCAGTGAACCTGCATGGTTTTATGATTCCACCACTATTTTCAAATCATTCAATCTTCCTGACTCTGATGATGATGACATCATTCCTCACACGTCAGTTTCTATCTTTAACCATCCTCCTACACAATCACAACCACAACCTTCAACTACACAATTACCTCCCACTTCATTTGACATTCCACCACCTCCACCACCTTAAACTGTTCCAACTTCTCCATCAGATATTCCATCATCATCCACTTCCATTCCTACATCTACCACTAATACAATTCCTCCAACCTCAAATTTACCTTCACAACCATCTGATCAAACAACCTCATCCGAAACCAATCCTTTGCTCCTCAACACAGACTTCAAGACCTTAAAAAATCATCCTCATGATTATATCATAGGATCAATTACTGATGGTGTGCGAACTCGGAGTCAGAGTGGTTTGATTAATGAATGTCCCTATGCTGCATTTCTATCTCAAGTTGTTCCGAAAAATTATAAACAAGCACTTGAAGATCCTAGTTGGGTTGATGCCATGCAAATGGAACTGCAGCAATTTAGGAAGCTTAAAGTTTGGGAACTTGTTGATCTTCCTCCTAATAAGTGTCCCATCGGCACTAAGTGGGTTTTCCGAAACAAGCCAGATGATCGCGGTGTTGTTGTCAGAAACAAGGCGAGATTGGTTGTTCAAGGATTTGCTCAAGAGGAGGGATTGACTACACTGAAGTTTTTGCTCCAGTCGCTCGCCTTGAAGCCATTAGAATCTTTCTTGCTCATGCTGTGAACAAAAACTTTAAAGTTTATCAGATGGATGTGAAATGTGCATTTCTATATGGGGATATCGATGAGGAGATCTACGTATGTCAACCACCAGGTTTCGAGGATCCAGATTTTCCCTCAAAGGTGTACAAGCTTGATAAATCCTTGTATGGGTTGCATCAAGCTCCACGTATCTGGTATGAAACTCTGACACAGTATCTTCTCAGCAAAGGTTTCTCTCGTGGAACTATAGATATGACATTGTTCAAGAAAGAGGTGAATGGTGAGCTGTTGATCGTTCAAGTGTATGTTGATGATATAATTTTCGGTTCGACAAATGAGGGGCTGTGTAGAGAGTTTGAAAAAGTGATGATGGATCGCTTTGAAATGACAATTATGGGGGAGATGTGTTTCTTCTTGGGGCTGCAAGTGGAACAAAAGCCAGATGGAATTCTTATCCACCAAGAGAAATATATCAAAGAGATCCTCACAAAGTTTGGCATGGATGATTCTTCTTCGGAACTGATTCCTTTCACCGCTCAAACATGCCTTACTTCTGATGATAATGGGAATCCTGTGGATGCTCATCGGTACCGCTCGATGATCGGATCTCTCATGTATCTGACTGCCAGCCGACCTGATATTACATTCGTTGTGTGCTACTGTGCTCGTTTCCAGGCCAATCCAAAAGAATCACATGAGAAAGCTGTTAAACGCATTTTTGGTTACCTTAAGGGTTCCTCTCGTTTGGGACTTTGGTACCCAAAAGGTGGGAACTTTGATTTACATGCTTTTTCTGATAGTGATCATGCTAGTTGCAGGATAAACCGAAAATCAATCACTGGCGGATGTCAATACCTGGGTGAATGTCTTGTTTCCTGGCAAAGCAAGAAGCAAACAACCGTCTCTCTGTCCACAGGAGAAGCAAAATACATTGCTGCTTCAAGTTGCTGTTGCCAAGTGCTCTGGATCCAACATCAGATGATGGATTATGGCATCAACTTTCTTCATACGCCATTCTTTTGTGATAATGAAGCTGCTGTTGGAATTGCCAAGAATCCTATTCATCACACTCGCACCAAGCACATCGAAACATGAATTCATGCCATCAGAGACGCACAGGAAAAGGGGTTCATTGATATTATTCCTATTGAAACTAGAAAGCAAAAAGCTGATCTTTTCACAAAAACTTTTGACAAACCACGTTTTTATGAACTGATCTCTATGCTGGGACTGATATCTTTTTGAAAACCTTTATCCATGTGAATCAATTTCTAAATACGTAAATAACCTTTTCTTTTTCTTCTATGAAAATTCCGTGGGTCACTCTTTTCTCCGCTCCTTTATTTTATTTTATTTTATTTCCTTTTCTTTTTTTCTTTTATTCTGTATATATATATTAAGAAAATCTGAAAAACAAAAATTTCTTATTAGATAGCTATAATATAGAAATTTTGGGGGAGATATTAAAGATTAACTATTTATAGTTTTTCAAATTTTGCTATTTCAGGATCTCCGTTTTGATTGATGTTGAAGAGACGTTGAAGGAGGTCAGAAGTATTGTGTTTGGGATATGTCAGATAGGCTCAGCCCGAAAACAAAGTAAATAGTGATTGTGCAGCCAAACATAACGTTCAAGATCTCGGCCACAAGGATTATCCCCTTGACATGACTGGATTGCACAAAGATACGGGTTCTGTCAAAAATGGGTTGAGAGCGTCAAATCTTTGTCTTGATTTCCCTAAACATCCCAAATTACCCTCACCCTATCCCCGAATCGAGTTTCTAGTTTGCAAAACAAATAAAAAGCTGCTAGTGATGCTCTTCGGAAAAACCTCTGAGTGAGTTACTTGTTAACTCCTCAGAAAGTATTGAGTCAAAGTGCTTAACTCTCTGCTATACGGAAGTATTGACCTGGAGTTGGTGGATCTTCTCTGCTATATGGAAGTATTGACCTGAAGATTCACCGAGCATGCTCAAATGTTTATCTCCTCTGTTATACGTCGGTATAGACCTGGAGCTCTGAACTATTTGAGTTTCCCAAATAATAAGTCGCATTGTGTTCAAAAGAATCAATTGCTGACAAGCTCCACTCACAAAAAGATGCAAAAAATTGCACAGTGTCAAAAAAAAAAAGAAGGCTAATGCATCGATCAATATTCAAAATTTGATCCTCGAAATTCAAGCAAAGTCAATCGTATTGCTCAGATATATCCTGATGACAGAACTTGTTCTTTTTACCTAGATGTCTGTGGGGACCGAGTCGTCTGAGCTTCTTCAATTAAACCAAAAACATGATAAAAGAAGCTGCTGATCTCGTGTTGAAAGGACTAAGGCATGGGTTTAAATGGACAAACATATCTGCAATCCCGCCAATCAATGATTCTCCGGATTCTGCTCGAAACGTCATGAAAAATATATATATCCTTCTTTAGCTTTTACTTCTTGCTTTTTCTTTCCTTTTATTTTATTTTAATTTTATCTTGTTATTATTATTATTTAGGTTAATGTGTTTACTTTCGGAGCGTTGAAATTGTGGGACGTTTTCGTGAATTTGCAAAGAATTTAAAATTTGAGAAAAACCAAAAACATTTTTAATTTATCTTATTTTGTGTCCCAGCGAATCTACTAGCGAACCTACAGGTTCGCCAAAACCTCAGGTTCGCCCGGAACCTCTTCACATCGCCGCCGTGGTTTCACTTGACCTTTGGTCCTCTGGCGAATCTGAAGTTTGCTAGTGTTTTGGTCAGCGAACCTGTGACTGTATATATATGTAGTGACAGCGAAACCTTTCACACATTCGCTGTCACTATTACTGTAGCCGTTTCATTTTTCAAAAATCATCACACGTTCGATTCTCACCCACAACCGACTTTTTCTCACTAAATCTCCTTTGCTTTTGTCTGGTGTGTAATCGTTTCTATTCTAAACAATGTTTCATCTCATCAGTTGCACTTTAATCTTCTTAAGATCCATCGACCCGCTTTGATTCTGTGTGAATGTTTCATTGAACTGTTAATAGCGTTATTATTCATGTGTATTAGGCTCGTTTCATGATTATGTTGCTTGTTTATTGCATTGATTGTATGTTTATCGCTTTCAGACTGAGATTTGACTGTTTTTCAAAAACTAGGGTTTCCAGCGAACCTATGTGTTCGTCTGGCGAATCTGAACGAAAGTTCAAAACTTCGAGCGAACCTATGCCGTTATGCCGCCCGTGCATCAACATAGATTCGCCCGAGTGTTTCTAGCGAACCTATACATTCGCTCGACCAAATGACTGATTTTTCATGTCAGCGAATCTATAGGTTCTGGTGTCAAAACTCAGGTTCGCCCGTGCAGCGAACCTAATTATGTCAGCGAATCTATTGACTGTTTCAAAAATTTTTGTGTCTGATCAATTTCCGTTTATTTTCCAGGCACGATGTCTACATTATTCTTTGAAAGGAAGCACAATATGTGTGAGCTTGACGAGAATCATGAGAAGGCAGTGGGATATAAAGATTGCATCAGATGGTTGAAGTCGTCTCACATTCATCACGCCATTTCTCATTCACCATGTTCGAGATTTCTGGAGAACAACAGTGATGAACGTGTCTGTGCAGCCATCACGGATCTGTGCCAAAGTTAGTGGGTTTGATTTGGAGTTTACTGAAGCCGATCTGGCTAGGATTTTAAGGTTAGAGGATGATGTTGGAGATGAAGTTAATATGACCGCTGAGGAGGTATATGGGGCGTTTAGGACTGCGGGTTATGAGGGTCCTATGCCAGGTGAAAAGAAGATGGAATTTGTTAAATCCTATCTGATCAAGGAATGGAGGTACATAGCACACGTGTTCATCATGTGTCTTGATCATAGGAAGGGTGGAACTGATGGGTTGAATTTGGACTGGGCTCGTGCTATGGTTCTATTTTGTCGAGGGCAGAAGGCAAATCTAGCAAAGCTCATCTACAACTACATGCTAGAAAACATCCATGCAACGAAGGCGGGCAAGTGGTTGATGTACCCCAGATTTATCCAAATGATTTTGAATGACAAGCTGCCCAATCTACCTGTTGTCGGTGAAGTGCTGAAGATCTAGGAAATGCATTCTAGGATTTTTGGGGATTGTAAATCGGAGAGATCGGATTGTGCTGGTCGGACTTCATATTTGTGGGAAAACATGTACCCAGCTGATAGATGGGTACAAATACAGAGGTTAATGGAAAATGAGAGGAAACGGGGCGGTGAGAACATAGAGGTTGTTGAGAAGAGGATAAAGAAAAGGAAGGCGTATGCTAAAGGAAAGGATTATTCGTTTGATCGGGAAGTAGATGAGATACAGGCTGAGGTTGATGCAGGTAGGGAAAATAGAACCAAGAGGAAATCTGATGCACCGACTGAAGCGTCAAAGAAAGCGAAGCATGATATTCCGGGTACATCTACTGAATCAGTTAATGAGTTGAAGGGTGAGATTGATAGTTTGAAGGCAGAGTTGGGGGATCTGAAGAGTAAATATGCGGAATTGGAGACGCAGGATGCTGAAAAGTCAACTTTTATTTTTGAAATGGGGAGGACGATGAAGGACCAACAGTGTCTGATTGTTAGAATATTCAAGGAGCTGAATAGCCTGAAAGAAAAAGATGGGTCAGAACCTGCTATGTCTGAGGCTGAACTGAAAAACTTAACGGATGCTGAAAAGTATCCGTTAATGGACTGTGTGTTTGGGGATCAGGATAAAGGTAAAGGTAAATCTGCTGAGGAGTTATTTGATGAGGATATGGGGATAAATCTGGATGTATTTACTGGGCCTGAAGTGGTTGTTAGTGCTGAACCGGAAATTGATGTAAATGCTGACAGTGAGGAAGACTTGGAGGATGAGCCGGAGAAATACAAAGTCGAAGAAAAGGGGGTCAGTTATCAGTTCGAGCATATTGACTTAGATAAATCGGAGTGGTTCAGAAAAGAAGAAGAGGTTGTTCCTGAAGTGCCCATCTTCCAACATCTTGACGAACCAAACACCTCCCAACTGGAGAGACAAGTGATCGCATGGAAGTATAACTCGCTTGTGGATGCATACATGATTAAGCGAAGGGGCGGTGACATCTGTTATATCCGAAATAGGAAGCATTTCGCCACCTTGCCGAGGTGGGACTTGCGAAGGTTGGCCGAACTTCCTCTGATAGGAAAGGATGACAGTGGAAGAGCCTGTGCGTTTGAGGTCACAATCAGAGAAGCTGCCAAGAATAACTTCGTAGATTTTGGGTATCAAAAGCCGAGGCGGATGAGACAGAAAAAGGATAGGCACTGGGTTTCATGGAAGGGTAAGGTCGTATTGAAGATTGAAGCGCCAAAGATCATGATCGGGTCAGGGTTCCGGATACACAGCCACCGAGACTACAAGAATTTCTGAAGTGGTTTTATGATAATGGTACGGGAGAAGCGGTTATCAGACTTAAAGGGGAAGATCGTCCAGAGATTCGACTGTTTGATCCAATGGAGGGTTTCTCTTTCTGTGACGAAGATTTAAAGGTATTGTGCGAAAACCGTATCAAGCACGGGGCTGGAGATGACACTAGGATTGAAGCAAACCTGTTTGTGAAGGTTGCAAATGGATGACTGATGATCAGCAAATGGATATGGACGACTTATCTAAACAGCTTGATCAAACTATCGAGAAGAGGTTCGAGAAACCAGTAGAGGTTGTTTACTTGGATGTGGGAGGCGAGGAGCATACTGAAAATGTACAGGCGGAAACGATTGATCTGGATATTCCTGAAACTGAGGTCGCCGAAGCTGAGTTTGTGGAATCAATGCTGGTGTTTAGTGAGGACGAAGAGGCCGGATCAGAAGACGTTACTAATCCATTGGCCGGTATTGAATCAAGGGCAGGAGCGTACATTGAGAACCTTTGAAGCCAAAGAAGACTGAGCTTAAATAGAAGACTTCCCCAGGTGAGGTCTAACCTAGGGGGAGTATTGATAGTCATGTATAGGTTGGACTCACCGGTATGTCGGTGTTATATCTTTTGTATGTATTTTGTATAGATTCGCCCGTAGCACAATATAGTTTTTGTTTTAGTTTTGACCGGGCGAACCTAATTGTGCCCGGCGAAACTATATGGTTCGCTAGATAGATTCGCTGTCAGCGAATCTATCAGCGAACCTATGTCTGCTATATATTGTAACCTTATCTTCATGAAATGCAACTTTTGACAACTTTGACAAGAATCTTATCCAAACCATTGTGTCGTGTGTGTGTTTACAGGAGGTGCTAGGAGCATATATTATTCATCTTTGTAGCGTATTTACCTCCGGTTGTGTGGTTTTAATCTCGTTATTGGTTGTTGGGTTATATTGCACTTTGTTTGTTTGAGTCAAGAGTGTTTGTTGTTATACAAGTCATTATAGCACTGAAATCACGATCTAGATGGACCAACAAGCCCCTTACTTTAATCTGAAATAAGAACTATATTTTTCTAAACAAAACATACTTCTTCAACTAGAAGCACCACTATCTTTCATAACTCAAACATCATGTGTCATTTATTTATCCCCACCCGTCGACTTGCCTTGGCACTTACTTTGACCGGTTAAGGTTAACTGTTGCTAACTATGTTGATAACATTTGACTATTCTTAAAGTCCAAGAATACTCCCTTTAAGTCTACTTTAATCTATGCCTTCCCTCATACTTTCTTGTAAATAATTCAACATTTCTCATACTTTTAGAATAGATCTTAAGACTTCCTCTATGGTTATTCTTGATCTGTGTATCATCTAGGTTATTACTTAATTCATATGATGATTGATTAGTGCATTTTTTAAAGAAATTTTCTCATATATCTTTTGAAGGTATATCACATAGTTTAAATAGCAAAGATCGGTTATAGCAATGACATTACCTTTCAAACTTCACATTAGCAAGAATATCTATATAGTTGGGTTGTAGCATTCTTAGCTCAGAAACACCAAACAATTTGTTCACATCAATTTCATTGTCATCTTCATTTCTGATTAACATAAACTTCTTCTCAATTTGTGCATAAAATCGTTTCAAGACTCGTTTAAAAGTTTTATCTCCTATAATCACCTAAACACCCTTATCGGTTATCTTTGGATGCCGGATCATTGCAAGTGCAGTCATGAATACTTCAAGGGTTTTTAGGGGTCAACGTTTCGTGAAGACTTTGACTTTCTGTTTTTTCTTCTATTATTTGTTACTATGTTTTCTCTCCTTGAATTATTTGGAATCTTGTTCTTTTCCATTTTCGCATATTGTTCTTTAATGTATTTATAGAGTTTATCCAGCATGATATGAAAATAAGCATCAGTTGACGAATAGTTATGATTCATAAGATGTAACCATCTTAGCTCTTTAAGATGTTATTGTAGAATTTGAGAAGTCAAGTATGGTAATAATAAGGTTTAACCATCCATTTGATTCTTTTAGAAGGAACGAATTACCTCATCAAACTTCGAAACAATAATCTTTGTTTAGTTTTCTTAGGATGATGAAACCATCATTAGCATAAGTTGTTCAATTGATTGCCCCTTGTATATCCTAGACCTTAATACACTGATAGGATTTTTTCGCAACCATTTCTATGTTTCTTCTTTTGTTAGAGGCACATAATCATCTTGAGTATCAGTTCTTTGCCTTTATACTTTTTTATAAACTAAGCTGAAATATATTTTGGTATTGTCTTATCATTTGTTTTCTTGCATGCATCAAGAAGCTCATATTCATCTAAATCAAGAATGTTCACTTTTCCTTGTACATTTTCTACCACTTGAAATCATTTTATTAAATTTCTTAGTAATATTCCTTTTGTATGATCCAACAATCTTTTTTTGATAGTTACGAGTAATTAATGAATTATTCATTTTAATATAATACATCATTAATGTGTCATGATGATGTAGTGCTTTTAGTAATGACAGCTCTGCATTATCAAGTTGGTGTTCAATTTAAAATTCACATTCTTCAAACATATTAGGAACTTGAACCTTTGAGGGATCAATATCAACTTCTAGATTGTTTCTTTGAAAGTTTTCATACTTCAAATTTTCTTATTCCGTCTAAATCAAAGTCAGACAAAGAACATATATCTGATTATATCCCTGAAATTAAATGTGTTAAAATCGTTACCCTTTACACATCATAGTGCTTATCTTCTTCGTTATATTTAAACGTAGACTTAGAGTGATGATCATCTTTCTTATGTATGAACATTGACCGGAAACATTCATCATCAGACCGGGTGGTTCATTCCTCTAGTTTGGGCTAACATATATTTGGAGTGCTAATCACGATTATAAAACTTTAATTTTATGAAAACGCTGTATTATCTATACTACATTAATATACAAATTGAATGGGTAAATTGGTAATTTAACAATTTCCTTACAGTTGAAAACTTTACAATTAATACAGCTTAAGTTATAACACAATGAAGCAGCATTACATCAGATGACAAAACCCTATATCTTCATGGTTTCACGATTCAAAATTCAAAACCCCATCCTTACACCTTCTTCCTCTTCCGTCTCTTTTTCTACCCTTAAACGCAATCTCTCAGGTGCATGGATCATCGTTTATTTTGAAGACGAAGTGCCCTAACCTAGCTGCAATCGATACTTAAATCCTTCATCTTCTTCATTCTTCCGATTTCCAAACCCTAATTCCAAATCACCATATTCGCAATCAACATCCACCAAAACAACATCCCTCTCACTCTCGCTCATCGTCTCTCTCTTTCTACACCTTCTTCCTCTTTCGTCTTTTTCTCCACCCTCAAAGGCAAGAATCTCTCTCTCTCTCTGATAGGTTCAATTGGATCGATATTGCATCAAATCAGAATGATCAAGGTACAAACACAACAATTCAATCAACAACACAAATCATTACTAAATAATTCTCTTGTATTGATGATCAAAGCAAATAGTTGCAGTACAATGGTGCAGGAGAATACAATCACACACACAATTCTCTCTCTAACGTGTAAGATGTGATCTAGACTCTCTCTCTCTAACATTCACTAGCAACATGCTTTATGCATCTACACTTTAGGGAAAATACAAAATTAACCCTAAACTATACAAACTTGTATAAACAAAGTACAAAGTAAATCTTCTATCAGAAACGAGCCCTAACAGTACTCCCCCTAAGATTTAACTTTGGACTTTAATAAAAAAACCTTCAGCTTTCAACGCTTTTGCTTTAGGCTTCAATCTGTAAAAAATCTTCAGGTTCATCTTTGACCTTCAGCAACGGTTTTCCTGTATGTTCTTCTTGTTCTTTCATAGCTTCTTCAATGCATGACTTGAACTTTTCAGCAATCACAGCTTGTCTCGGTTTAGACTCATTTGTGATAATGTCACAAGCCGCCATTCGCTTCAAAGTTTGCAAAGTGATACCTGCAAAATCAATGTTAGCATAAAATTCGTACGGCCTTTTCTTTCCTTTGGCCCGTACTTCTAAGGTACCCTTTGAAGTAACTCTCATGAAACCAATCTCTGGTATGTTGATCTTCACAAGGTCAGCATTGAGTAATACTTTCCTTAATCGGATCTTCTCAGTTGCAGCACCGATTACCTCAACCATAATCTCAAATAATCTTTTGTCAGCTTCAGCAACTGGATCCTTCATCTTTTCCATCTTGTGATTTCGCATATGATCAATGTAAGATGGATGCAGTAGTTTAAGCTCAAACGTACTGAATAAGGTGATCATGTCTTGATCCCAATCATCCAAGTTACGAACAAACTTCAGCTCATATGTCTCTTCATGATAAAAGAACTTCAGAATAGGCTTCGTCTTTTGCGAACCTTCAATTACCTTCAACCCAGGATTTGTTACTTTGTCGAAGTACTCATCTGAAAATTATCTAAATACATATCGTGAAGGATCAACTTCTTCTGCTTCTTCTTCTTACTTTTCAAATAACCAGTATCTTCTTGCTGTCCTCGAAACTCCAAAAACTTTGGCATGCGGCTGATCCCAGCATCCAATAACATCGCACACTTATCACCACGTTCAGCTCGTATATGATTTATCAACCTCAGCTTGTTCAATTCTTTCAAATCTTGAACTGGCAGCTTGAAAATACTTGAATAATAGTGATAGATATCACATAATCCATTCACCCTTTTAATCAAGAACGCATCAAAGAACTCATCATACTTCCATGCAATGATTTTCACATCCTTGGATTTTTCCGGTACGATCATCGAGTCTAATAAGTCAGCAACGGATTGAACTTTACTCAGCAGTGATCTTACGATATCACCTGCTGTGGCAGATTTATGCCATGACTTGCGTACATCCATATGAATGTGATATGCTTTCATTTCGCTTGGAAACATATCAAGTAACTCTTTTCTCTTCTTATGAGCGTCTTCGGGCAAAGCCATCAATGGAATCTCTTTTGGTTCAAGTACTTTGAACCGTTTGGTTAGTTCAAAGTATTGAGGATTGTTGTAATCCAAAAAGAGCATATGGTTATGCATCTTTTCTGACTTCTGAAAGCTCACAACGATCTTCTTCAACGATTCCTTCTTCAACCTCTTCAATGTCTTATACGGATAATTTCTTGACCTTAACCACTGATGCATATCTGTGGAAGTCATCTCTTCAGGATTTTGATGATATAATTCTTCCCGAGGAAGATCATCAATGTTCAGACTTTCCTGTAGAGGTGTCCACTCACCAGGCTCAACAACAAACTCTTTAACATCACCTTCAACTCTATCTTGAGCATTTATACATTATTCATATTCCTCGTTTATTTAACTGACGGTGAGTCCATTCAAATAAACAGGTTTATATTTCATCTTTTCCAGATAAGCAAATCGTTCATCCAAATCAAACGGTATATCTTCACCAATATTTGCTTCTGGTTCAGAGTCAGTGAAATCAACTTCATCCGATATATACATCACTTCGGTTGTAGGAACAGGTTCAGCTTGAACCGGCTCTGTCACACCCTCAAATTTCCACAAACGGGGTATCCGTTAGGCGTGTGACATACCAGGATCACAAGCCATTAGTTACACAAACTTTGACTCAACGTTTATAAAAATAATTAACTTTGCAAATAAACCAAAATTCTGAGTTTAAATGTTAAAACCAACTTTTAGCGGAAGCATAAACAAATCCGGTACGCAAAATCCCGCGCACAAAATAATAACCAAGTTAATAAAATAACTAAATCATTAAATGTAGTTTTTGAAACGTGTCCAAAGAACGACCCAATGCATGCATGTCCTACGTGCTCGGCTCCTTAGTTACCTGAGAAAACATACTAAAACGGTCAACACATAATGTTGGTGAGTTCAATGAGATTTATACATATATAAAAAGTACCGGTTATAACATAGATTCATAAATATCAATTTTATTTGGCGGTTTGCAAGACCGAATGCTTATTGCTTGTCAACACGTCGAGATGAAAGCTAAACGTTACTTTTGCTTTGTCTCCATCTAACCAGGATGACCCATAACCTTAAAGGACAATTTGCACCACATGACGCCCAGTCAAGGGTGGGGTGCCGTCACAACCCGGTAGTACTACTCAAATTTCCCCGCTATCATATATTAATCAAACTCGAACTTTTATAAGGACTTGAATGTGGTTCCAATTTGTGTAAAGCACTATACGCCCTAATAAAATCCTGCCCGTAGGCATTTATACTTTTACCGAAACCTGCCCGTAGGCATTTATACTTTTACCGAAACCTGCCCGTAGGCCCTACCCGAAGGTATAAAATGCAGCCTTAGTTGGCCCCGCCCGAAGGCATAAAGTTTTGCCCGAAGGCCCTGCCCGAAGGCATAAAAATGTAGTCCGCCCGAAGGCGCTGTAAAATAGTTGCCCGAAGGCGCAGTAAAAACTTTTGTAAGTTTTATCCCCGAAAATGATTTAAAAGAGGGCAAAGAACTCACCTTTGAAGCGCGCAGCAAATAAACGGCACAAATGCAACAAGAAGAACCTAGATCGCACTACGACCTGCTTTAAATAATTACTTACTAGTTATTAACTAAAAACATATAATTAATATATAATATAAAACTCTCTAGGGTTTTCAGGTATTCGGTTTGATTTTGGCACAACAATGACTCATCACGCGCACCACGCGATATTCTCATATAATACCATACATATAACAAGTACATATACATACCCCACATCACATATCTTATTTCTCATGCATACACACCCATACATGTTAAGCTTGTATCAACATACTCACATCACATTGTTACTTATGATCACCTACACATGTACATGTATTCATACGCATACATCCAAATACCGTATACATACTACTCGCTACTCATATTAATTTAATTGTACACATACCTACATACTACTCAACGTTGCTGCATACATTCACACCTGGTACTCATATGGTTCTTATACATGCTACTACACACACCTTGTTGCTGATTCTATTTAATATATATATACATTCAGTCATTGTTGTTGTTTATATAAATAACACACATACAAAAACATGTAGTCACACATCCATCTTATTAACACATACATTACTTACGATATTATTGCTGATCTCACATACAATGACCATACACATGTTATTTGTTGCCCCTGTTTCACGAGTATATATACAAGTTGATGGACTTACATATACATATAATACTTATCATGATCAATACAAATAGGCATACCATTATAAATCCAAATACACATACAACTTGTAGTTCTTAATACACTCACACACATATAGTCACATATATATGCTGCTGCTACTATTTTCTCACCATGATGTTTTTAGCTTCATCGTATACATACATAATAATTCATGCGCACACATACATCATTACATACACATACACCAGATCGGTTCCTATTGCTGCTCATCTTTATATCTACATGTTCTTTCATACATCCATAAACACACGTACATTATCGATACGTATATATAGCTTTATACATGTTGCTATAGTTTCTGTTATCTATCCCATACACACTTATCATTCAATTATCGGTTCTGCATACACTAGATCACACAACACATACTTAAAATCACAGGTACACGCACCGAACCAAACCGAAAACGAAACCCGAAACGACCCGAAAACGAAACCGTAACGCAATAAATAGCAAAAGTACATGATGGAATCGTACCGATTGTCGAGCGAGTAAGCGGAGGTTGCTGCTATGATGACAGGTGGTCGGAGTTGCAGGTCGGTCGGATCTGCTTGGTGCTCCGAAACAGCAGCGACGACACGCAACGAAGGGACGAGATTCAAGGCGTTCTGGCAAAGATGATGGTGCTGCGTTTTCCACTAGCCCAGAAAATAGTTTAGTGTGGTGATCGGAGGTGAACCCGGGGAGATGAGCAGCGGCAAATCGAGTAGGGTTTATATATATATATTTTTTTGTTTAAATGTTGCATGTGTGTGTACGATGTATAGAAGAAGAGAACGGATGGGGGTGGGGTGGGCTTGGGTTGGGTAATTTGATTTAATTTAATATTTTATATAATGGTCCTTATAGTTATTAAGTTATTCAGTTCTTGCTTAAAGGTTAATTAAATAACTTTCATTAATCACTAAACTAACTCTGAACTTTATAAAATTTGACGGATAATTTAACGGTGTTAACTTGAACTTGCGGGGTGTCACAGGCTCAACCTAAACTGCTTCCTCGGTTCTATCTTTCTTCACAATCTCATCTTCTTTCACAATCTCAGTCACTTCATCAAGTTTACGTTTTCCCTCCGCTTTGTCATAAGTAACACTAGCAGCAGCAGCATCGGGAATAGGGACTGATTCAGCAATTGGTTCTGTCATAGTTTTAGATCGTCGTGATCTGGTGTAATAAACTGTGATGTCCCTAGGAGCCTCAGATACTCCAACGTTTTCATCTGCAACAAACTCTTTATCAGACTCAGATTTTTCAGTTTCTTCCTCTTTCAACCAATTTTCCAAGACCTCTTTTTCAGCTCGTAAAGTGTTGCATTCAGCTTGTAACTCTTCATAATCAATCTTCAGTTTTTCATACTCAGCGTCTAACTCTTTGAAAATCTTTGAGTTCTTTTGATGCATAGCCCAAAATTCTGCTAATCTCTTCTTCTTTCGCTCATTGGATGCCTTTAATTCTGCATTTTCATCCAATAGCGTGGATATCATCCTCTTTAAATGAAATACTTCACCTTCTTCTTCATTCAAATCAACATCTAAACAAACCTTAGGTGAAGACTCCTTCGGTTGTTCAGCATGTTCAATTGCAGGAATCGATGATGTGGCTATATCAACTGGATCCGGGATAATCTCAACAGCTTCAGTTTCATCAACTGTCTGTGCTACAGTCTCTACTTCAGCAACCGCTTCTTGTGCAATCTGAACAACATCAATTTGTTCAGGCACACTACAATCACAGGTTCAACAACAGTCTTAGATTGTCATGATCTAGAATAATGGACTGTGATGTCCCTAGGAGCTTCAAGTATAACAGCCTCTACTTCCTTTTCAGCTTCATCAGATTATGTTTTAGTCTCTTTATCACTCATAACAACATCATCCTCTTCATCACTATTATCATCCTCATCATTATTATCTTCTTCATCTTCTGGATGTCTAGCAAAATACTCATCATCATCAAGCAAATTATCTGGAATCTCATCCACAAGATCTAGCAGGTCTAATACTTCACCTTGAGTAATATGATGATATATTTCTTCAATATCTTCTTCATTGTTTGCTATATCTCGCATATAGTCAAACATTTGCACATTTTTTACATTTCCAATACTCATCTTTCTGTAAGATAGAGCATTCATGTCTTCAGTGTACAAAATTCCTCCCTCAAATCCTTCTTCACGTATCACATGATGAGCAATATTGATCAACAATTGCAAGAATCTTGGACACATCAGAAATTTGAATCTTTTTCCTTTCACCAGATTGAAAATGAATCCCTTCATAATCCATTTTGACATGTTGAATGGTCTGTTCATCGCTATTGCAACTATTGGGGATGCAATATCTGATGGAAAGGTGTCAAAACCAGCACTTCTTCTTGACATACATTGTTGAATAACATAACATAGCAATTTCCATTTCTTTCCCAATCTGGCTCTCACAAACTGCTGTTTAGGAAATACAGGAGGGTGTCCCATATTTATAAAACATGTTTGACATTCAGCAATAGTGTATTCATCAGGAGCACCAACTTCTTCTTTATCAATCCTTAGTGCAGTCCTGATGGACTCTTCAGACACAGTTATCTGTAACTGTCTAGTAATATTTCCTCTTACAACCGATATACCAGCCTCATTTGTAATGACCTCTGCTGTCCTCCAAAAACTCTTAATCAATCTAGCATATACAATGGGTTTGGCACACATTGCATACACATACTTAGTCCTTCTTAAAAATCTGATCATATCTCTATACCCTTCTACTTCAGGCATAGATTCATCCAAAACAGCCACAAGATTATGCTTAGGCTCAAACTTTAGATCATTCATCTGTTTAATCAAAATAACCAAGGCACATGTGTTAGACATTTTCATTCAACAAACCAATAACATTTGAACAAAAAAAAATAAGCACAAAGAGGCAATGTAACAAATCACATAGACATTAGTCAACTAAGTTAATCAACAATTTGATAACATCATTTTGTTTAGTAAAAACTTTGCGAATCAATGATCATGTAATTTTACACACTTAACAGCTTAAATTCTTAAGTACAACTTTGTTATTTGCAAAATGAAGTTGTAAAACATGTTTCAGATCATTTTTAACATCAGTTAATCAGTCAATTGTAGGTGATTTCTCTTTTGACATCAAAAGCATGAACTGTTCAAAGTTCATCAATGGCGGTTCGACAGAATTTGAACTTTTTCGTTTGATTCAGTCGATTACAGATGTTTTGGTGTAAGTTAATGAATGAACATTGGTGAATAACAGTTATAACACCTATTACAACACTCAATTTAAGTTTTAACACACACAATCAAAGTGACGATTCAAAGTCCAATTACTATTCATCATCAACATTTCGTTTTTAAGAGAAACAGTGGGTTTAACAAGGTCGAATCATGAAGATTATACCTTATTCAATCACAAAAACTTGTTACAGAATCAAGGATTGAATATGATATGAGACGATTGATGTACAAGAGTTTTTGCTTGAGAGTGATTTGTGAAAAGTGATAAGTGTTTGAGAAAAGGCGGGTATTTATATGTTGATGAGCCGTCTTAAGTATTAGGTCAAAACATTGAGACGGGTCAACATATTGGACGGGTAAACAATCAAGCCCATAAAGCCTTGGACGGGTCAAGTTACTGTTGGAAATGAAAAGCCGTGACTCCATGCCATGTCCTAAGTGCGTGGTACCCCAATGACATGTAAAAGTGAAAGGCTAACAAGTGTCAACACGACGGTTGGTGAGTTCACATAGTAACTATAAAATCCAGTAAGTTCAGTTGCAAGCAGAAATATAAATTAAGTATGTCATTGTAGGTAGCTAGTCTACAGCACATCTCCTAGAGGCGTATGTATCTGACCGAAGCTAACGTATGTACACATTAAGTGCATTTTGTCCGTTCGTACATCCCAGCAGGATGCACTGTAAGTATGTTAGGTCATTCAACACCCGTTCGACAGGTCCTTCTGTCGTGCTAGCGCGACTAGCCCGGGTGGGGTTTGTCAAACCCAGTAGTACTACTCAAAATTTCCCCGCTATTTCACAAATACTAACGGTCAACTAGGTATCCATGGGGTCTTTCATGAACAAAATAAAAGTTGCTCTATCTAGACATGCGACATACAAAATTTGTAAATCCGTAAAAGTAATCGTCCGTGTTCAGCCCATAAAAGGGTAGAATAGTAAAAGTGCGGTTTAGTGAACTCACCTTAGGTTGCACAGCAAATCAGTTTCAAAAGCACACAATGTAATACAGCAACCTAAATAATAACAGGTCTATTAATGTGTGTTCGTGTAGGGTCTGATAGTCATGTATAGGTTGGACTCACCGGCATGTCGGTGTTACTTTGTTTATGTTATGTATTTTGTTGTTTTTGTTCTAGCGAACCTACGGGCGAATCTATAGATTCGCCCGGGAGTCTAGATTAGTGTAGTCACAAAGATTAGTTTTGTCGTTGGGCGAATCTGTTTATGCCCGGCGAAGCTATCTGGTTCGCTTGTTAGATTCGCTGACAGCGAATCTATCAGCGAACCTACAGCTGATATATATTGTAATCTTATCTCATGGCAATGAAAAACTTTTGGCAAAAATCTTATCCAAACTCTTGAATCGTGTGTGTGTAATCTGGAGGTGCTAGGAGCATATATTATCTATCTTTGTAGCGTATTTACCTCTTGTTGTGTGGTTTTGATCTTGTCTCTGGTTGTTGGGTTATATTGGACTTTTGTTTCTCTTAATCAAGTGTGTTTCATTGTATTACAAATCATTATAGCACTGAAATATCGATCTATATGGACCAACAATATGGTATCAGAGCCTTAGTGCTCTTGATTGTTTGATCTTAGTTGCGAAGTTTTTGGTTTTTTTTATGTCAAAACACTATTTGATTCAATTCTGGGCTGTTGATTGTGTTTCTGTGTTGAAATCTTCTTGGGATTTGTCATATTTGGTCATAGGAAGCTTTTGAAACAAACGGATCTACAACTGGTTATGTTTTGAGGATGTTCTGGTTGATTTTGAACTGAAACTGTTTTTCCCGTAAGTCAGCGAATCTAATCGTTCATCCAGCGAACCTACTGTTCTTCCAGCGAATCTATTGTATATTTGTGATTTGGAAATATCAATATTTTGATCAGCGAACTTACTATTTTTGAACGAAAGTTCACCTGTTTGGTTCTGTGAGCGAGAGAACCTACGAGAGAACCTGCGAGAGAATCTGCGAGAGAACCTACCAGAGAATCTGCCAGAGAACCTGCGAGAGAACCTACGAGCGAACCTACGAGCGAGCGAGAGAACCTACGAGCGAACCTACGAGCGAACCTGCGAGCGAACCTACAAGCGAACCTGCGAGAGAACCTACCAGCGAACCTACGAGAGAACCTACAACGAACCTACCAGAGAACCTACGAGAGAACCTATTTTCCAAAAAAAAAATGGATAGAAAAGCTCAGGCTGAAAATGAGTTCAATTCATTCGTTGGATTCAAGCATGAAAATCTGACTGATATAACGAATCGCTTTTTATCTGTGTCAAGCAATCTCAAAACTTATGATGAAAAATTGGGAAATCATGAGCAAGTGACAAAGCTTTTGGATTCTCTTCCTCCTCAATGGAGTCTTCATATCAAAAAGCTGAAACAAGAAAGAAATTTCTTTGACTTTAAACTAATGGATGTGATAAACAAATTGAAGTCAATTGATCTGGATTTAAAGAGAAAAGAATATAATCAATCCATGATGCTTTCAAGTGTCTCTTCTCAGAACACTACACCGATTACATCCGCCGCAAACTCAACTGGTGCAGTCTCTGGAGGATCATCAAGTTATGGGTCTGTCAAATCTGGTGGTGGTTCCACAAATGTAGGTGCTGGCTCAAATGCATCTATCACCACTCAGATTCCATCTGACACTACAACCTTATCTGGGAAGCTTGTTCATAATCATGAAGCTTTAATTGTTGAGGTTGTTGAAGAATCTGTTCTCAATGACAATTACATTGATTGTTTTGATCCTTTTAAAGAGTTTTATGGTGAAAAGGTTGAGAATGTTAAAGTGATTGATAAGGTTGAAGAGGAAATGAATACTGGAAATGTTGCTGAGGTTAGTTTGATTGAAGAGGTTGCTAAGGATGGTTTTACGGAAGAGAGAAAGGATGCTGGTAAAGTTGCTGAGATGGTGATTGATATGGGAAAAGATCAGGAAGAAGCTGTTCATTCTGGATTTGTATGTGAAGTTGTTGCTGAAAAGGAAGAGAAAGTCACAGTCAACGTTGGTAATGGGGCAAAAAATGCTGGTACCGATGTTGACAATGTTATGGAATCAAAGCTTGACATAGAAGCCATGATTGAATAGGCCAAGCATGAAGCTGTGGATGAATACAAGAGGAACACTCCTTACTGCCAGTGCGATCGTGCTCTCGCGGCTGAAAACTGGTAGTGGGTCTTCCTTACGATGTTATTGAGGATATGCGTTCATCTGCATGCAAAATTCTTTTGATTGGCATATACAAAGCTAATAAATTATTAATGTCAAATGAAAACGAATTGAAGACAATTAACAAAGAGCTTAAACAGAACGAATCAAAATTTTTTGTTAAATTGAGAGAGGCTTTAAAAGAAAACGAACATTTGAAAAGATCTCTATTAGAAAGGAACTGTGAAGTAAACTATTTGACTGAGCAAGTCACTCTTGCTGAATTTGAAACAAGAAAACTCAAAAATAAACTGGAACAATGGACTATTGCTAGTATGAAAAGGGAGGAGTTATGGAAGAAACAAAAGGGGGCTAGATTTAAGACCGGGTTGGGTCATAAAGATGATGCACAAGTATATCCTCCACCTAGTACCTTCTGTTATTCTCCTACACCCATTCCTCATCCTTCAAATGAGTTGATTCAAGAGATTATAAAGAATGATACTAACAGTTCTATTTTGCAGGTTTAAGTGGAGTGAATCTTAAGGAGGTGAGAGAGGATTATGCTTATGGTGAAAGTAGTGGTCTTGGAAGTTCTAGTAACCCTGGCTTTGATTCAAAGAAGACTGTTGAAGACAGTAGTTTGAATATCTTTATTTCTAGTCAAGTTTTAACTTCAGAGGATATTATGTGTGATATTAATTCTGGATGCTCAATTTCAAACTTAAGTAATTTGAATGATGATGTTATTGGAAATGTTTGTGTGAACGACAAAGCTAAACTTTCAGGTCAAGTCTCTGAAAGTCAAACCAAAACAAATTGTTTTCAAAAATTCTTGTCTCATCAAATTCCATCTTTCACACCAATAAGAATTTCAAAACCGAAAGACAAGGAATCATATTTTTCATTCATGAATCACTCTGATAAATTTAAATCTGCACCCTCCAAGGTAAAAGTCACAACAGGTAAGTCAAAAGAGTCTTACGACTCTTGCAGTGATTGTAACTCTCAAACATCTAATAGTAATGAAGAGACTGCAAAATGTTCTAAAAGAAGTTTAAAATCTCATTGCTTTCAGTGTGGAAATATTGATCATACTGTCAAACACTGCCCAGAGATTGTTGAAAATAGTTCAAAGCATAGATCTTTTGGAAAGAGATTGAATACTTTTGTAAATAATTTTTTCAGTAAATCATCTACAGTTCAAAGACCTAAGTACACTAAGGCTTGGGTCCCGATTTCAAAAGTCTAATTTGTCTAACTTTGTAAATATGTAAATAACTTTTTCATTTTCTTCCTTGAAAATCCGTGGGTCACTCATTTCTTCGCTCCTTTACTTTTATTTTATTTTATTTTATTTCCTTGTATTTTCTCTTTTTTATTTTGTACATATATATTAAGAAAATCTGAAAAACAAAAATTTCTTATTAGATAGCTATAATATAGAAATTTTGGGGGAGATATTAAAGATTAACTACTTATAGTTTTTCAAATTTTGCTATTTTCAGGATCTCCGTTTTGATTGATGTTGAAGAGACGTTGAAGGAGGTCAGAAGTATTGTGTTTGGGATATGTTAGATAGGCTCAGCCCGAAAACAAAGTAAACAGTGATTGTGCAGCCAAACATAACGTTCAAGAACTCGGCTATAAGGATTATCCCCTTGACATGATTGGATTGCACAAAGTTACGGTTTCTATCAAAAATGGGTTGAGAGCGTCAAATTTTTGCTTTGATTTCCCTAAATATCCCAAATCACCCTCACCCTAGCCCCGAATTGAGTTTCTAGTTAGCAAAACAAATAAAAAGCTGCTATTGTTGCTCTTCGGAAAAACCTCTGAGTGAGTTACTTGTTAACTCCTCAGAATGTATTGAGTCAAAGTGCTTAACTCCTCTGCTATACGGAAGTATTGACCTGGAGTTGGTGGATCTTCTCTGCTATACGGAAGTATTGACCTAAAGATTCACCGAGCATGCTCAAATGTTTATCTCCTCTGTTATACGTCGGTATAGACTTGGAGCTCTAAACTATTTGAGTTTCCCAAATAATAAGTCGCAATGTGTTCAAAAGAATCATTGCTGACAAGCTCCACTCACAAAAAGATGCAAAAATTGCACAAGTGTCAAAAGAAGCTAATGCATCGATCAATATTCAAGATTTGATCCTCGAAATTCAAGCAAAGTCAATCATATTGCTCAGATATATCCTGATGACAGAACTTGTTCTTTTTACCTAGATGTCTGTAGGGACCGAGTTGTCTGAGCTTCTTCAATCAAACAAAAAACATGATAAAAGAAGCTGCTGATCTCTTGTTGAAATGACTAAGGCATGGGTTTTAATGGACAAACATATCTGCAATCCCGCCAATCTATGATTTTCCGGATTCTACTCAAAACGTCATGAAAAATATATATATCCTTTAGTTTTAATTTCTAACTTTTTCTTTCACTTTATTTTATTTTTCTATTATTATTATTTTATATCTTTAAAATTCAGGTTAATGTTTTTATATTCGGGCGTTGAAATCGTGGGGCTTTTTCGTGGATTTACAAAGAATTTAAAATTTGAGAAAAACCAAAAATTTTAATTTTTCTTATTTTGAGTCCTAGCGAATCTACTAGCGAACCTACAGGTTCGCCAGAACCTACAGGTTCGCCAAAACCTACAGGTTCGCCAGGAACCTCTACGCGTCGCCGTGTCTTCTCTTGACCTTTGGTGTCGGGCGAATCTGAAGTTCGCTAGTGTTTTTGTCAGCAAAACCTGTGACTGTATATATATGTGGTGTCAGCGAAACCTTTCACAAAGTTCGCTGTCACTATTACTGTAGCCGTTTCACTTTTCAAAACAGTCGCACGTTCGATTCTCACTCACCTACCGTCTTTTTCATATTAAACCGTATTTATTTCATCTGGTATGTAATCGATCTTCACTTAATCGATGTTTAATCTCATTTCATCTCTTAAATCATGATTTCTTTGCAAATGATTCTATTAACCCGTTTGATTCTGTGTTGATGGTTAAAAACTGTGATATGCTTAATTGATTGACAAATTAATATGATTGTCTCATGCTTATATTGCTTGATTGTTGCTTTGATTGTTTGATTATGGAATTTAGACTGAGTTTTTGGCCGTTTTTCAAAACTAGGGTTTCAGCGAATCTATGTGTTCGTCTGGCGAACCTGAACGAAAGTTCAAAACTTCGAGCGAACCTATGCTGTTATGCCGCCCGTGCATCAACATAGATTCGCCCGAGTGTTTCTAGCGAACCTATACATTCGCTCGACCAAATGACAGATTTTTCATGTCAGCGAATTTATAGGTTCTGGTGCCAAATCTCAGGTTCGCCCGTGCAGCGAATCTATTTATGCCAGCGAATCTAAACATTGTTTCAAAAATTTCACGTTTTTGAGCAACATCCGTTTACTTTTCAGGCACGATGTCTACATTATTTTTTGAAAGAAAGCACAATATGTGTGCTTTACTAGACGAAAATCATGAACAGGCGGCGACTACTGTTATTGATGTGCCTGATATTGAAGTCACCGAAGCATAGTTTGTTGACTTGTTTATGAATTTGGATGAGATTGATGAAGCCGGATCAGAAGATATTACTAATCCTTTGGCTAGAATCAAATCAAGGGCTGGAGCATTTATTGAGCAATTTTAAAGCCGAAAAAGACGGAGCTGAAACAGAAGACTTCCCCAGGTGAGGTCCAACCTAGGGGGAGTATTGATAGTCATGTATAGGTTGGACTCACCGGCATGTCGGTGTTACTTTGTTTATGTTATGTATTTTGTTGTTTTTGTTCTAGCGAACCTACGGGCGAATCTATAGATTCGCCCCGGGAGTCTAGATTAGTGTAGTCACAAAGATTAGTTTTGTCGTTGAGCGAATCTGTTTATGCCCGGCGAAGCTATCTGGTTCGCTTGTTAGATTCGCTGACAGCGAATCTATCAGCGAACCTACAGCTGATATATATTGTAATCTTATCTCATGGCAATGAAAAACTTTTGGCAAAAATCTTATCCAAACTCTTGAATCGTGTGTGTGTAATCTGGAGGTGCTAGGAGCATATATTATCTATCTTTGTAGCGTATTTACCTCTTGTTGTGTGGTTTTGATCTTGTCTCTGGTTGTTGGGTTATATTGGACTTTTGTTTCTCTTAATCAAGTGTGTTTCATTGTATTACAAATCATTAAAGCACTGAAATATCGATCTAGATGGACCAACAGGGTCATAGAACCCTATCCATCCAAATAGTCATACAGTTTGTGCGAGATTGGAATAGTTTGACTTTTTTACCAAGTTTGACTTTTGTTGACCCAAGTTGACCCACAACCCGTTGGTGATTTATTAAGTGTAAGTAGTTTACATTTGATGTATTTGTTCATGTTTCTTTCACAAACCACGTCACATGACAAGTATTCAACAAGTTAAGTTTCTATGTCCATAAAAGTTTCCTTTATAGGAAAGTCAGACTTCTACAGCATGCTTGCATAATTCAACATCCTAGAGACTCCCAAACATCCCTATGCATGTCAACTATTACATAAAAACCATAGCATGCTACACAAAACAACAACACACACTATCACTATACGGTTTTCAATATGAGACATACTAGCATGTATGGTCACTTCAAAGCACAACACCTTGTCCACATGTTTCACTTCTACTAACATAGCAACACTTTCACAATGGCATCCTAGTTAACTAGAACACACCATTTAGATTCAAAACAACCAATTTCATGCAACCGGTGTATTACCTACTTATCACCTTTACATACCATTTCCATGTCAAAGGTCAATTTACCATTCACAAGATGGCCTACAATCTTCCACAAGCAAATCCATTCATGTTTATATGTCCAAAGTCACTAAACATGCACCCTAGTGAATCTTCATGACAAAAAATTCCACATTTAGCAAGTCATACCAAATCAAGTCGGATTTCCACGTTCAAATAATCAAAATTCATCTAATACACTCTACAAACATGCTAGTAACCTCATAACAACTCTTAGATGTCAACAACATGCAATTTCACATGAGTCCTAGAGAAAAGTTACTATTTTTAGTACTATGTCCAAACGAGCATGAAATTTCAAAACTAAATAATCAAACTTCATCCAATTCACCATATAACCATATATTTCATCATTTTACATCATAATCATGCATGCAAATTCATGTTCCAATGTCATTCTATAAACCCTAATTTTTCAACAATACTAACATGGATTCGATTAGTCATTTGATCATCAAAACACCAAATAAACCTAGAATCTATACCCAATTCCACAACACAATCACCAATTTACAACTTTGGATGAACTAGGGTTTCATGACTTGCAATTTATATAGTGATTTTAGGATTAAAAATTACTTGTATTGTGTTTACAACTCCAATTAGCATGCAACAACACCACCAAAGATTCAACACAACCGAACATCATCACTAGAATCCATCACTGACGCCATTAATCACTACTACCGTGCTTTAGTTCTGTTGTTCATCATCATCGCCGTCATCCATCGTAACCCACCATCACTAACATCAACAAAAACGAGTAACAAACCTCAAAGCCCTAGCAGCCGCAACCTTTGAAGGCCTATAACTTATAAACCCTTGCGATTCAGAGTATGAGATTACCACCGTTAGAAGCGTCTCGTCTAGACGAAGAATTCGATATATTATTTGTGCCATGAAAGTTGCCGGAGGTGGCCGGAAATTGGCCGGGAACAGGGCTGCATTGAGAGTGACTGGAATGGTGGGGGTGGGAGGCTAGTTAGGGTTTGTAAAAGTGATGTGGGGTGATAAATAAGTTGTTTATATAGTAGGGTTTTGAGGTGGGTTCTTTCTAATTAAACATTGCGTATCCGGGACTGCGTGTCGTATCGTTTCCTGTCCAACTTATCGTCAAGATTAAGGTTTCTAAATCTATTTCCCAAATCGTTGCCAAATGTTATTTTATTTATTAGTACTTCAATTATTTGAACGTGTTTGAGCGGGTACGTGTTTTCGTAGCGTTTCTAATCATTTTATTTGAATTATCGCTTAAAATCTCGAAATCAAGATTATAGTAAATATACTAATTGAAGCAAGTATCTTTAGTATTTTAACACTCGGGTTATTACTTTAGATGTCAGCTAATGCCATTACGGCTCGGTATCCGTGTTTCGCAATTAAATAAGTTTGTTTGTTTTGGGATTAAATATACAACTTCTTATAAGTACGTAAAATGCATTTTTATATTAATATGTAGAACGAACATTTGCTATAATGCATTGGGCCTATAATGAGCCTCGTTTATCTTAATGGGCTTTGTTTAATAGATTGGGCCCTTATTGGGTCTTTAAGCCTATTTAGTAGAAATACATGTTTAAGATTCATATAAATTAATATTGTTTTGTTAAATGAATTAACCTAAAATTTTCGGGTGTCACATCATCCCCTTGTTGAAAGAAATTTCGTCCCGAAATTTGACCAATAGCGTTAGTGTTAGACATTATCATTTGAAATAGTTCAGGATGTTTGTACTTTATTCGATTTTTCACACTCCTACACAAATCCCTATCACATTCTGGGACGAAGCTATTGCTACTGCTTGCTTTGTGCAAAACAGGACATTATTGGTTCAGGATAAACATAAAACGTCTTATGAGTTATTGTTTGGAAGAAAACCGAATATTTCATATTTGAAAGCATTTGGTTGTCCTGTATCGATTCTAAATTTAAGTGATCGTCTCGGAAAATTTGAGTCAAAATCTGACGATGGATTTTTTCTAGGTTACTCTTCGGTTTCAAAAGCTTATCGGGTTTTTAATAGCAAAACAAACGTTGTTATTGAAACTATTAACGTAAAGTTTTTAGAAAACTCGTTTCCGTCAGTGGCTCATGGTCCCGAATGGTTGTTTGATTTAGATTCGTTATCAAAATCTTTCAATTCTAACTTATTTGATTTTTCAGGAAAAACGATCAAAGAATCAGGAGACTTGAGATGTTTCAGTGATGATTCTGATAATGACGATGACAGTAATCTCAATTCTAAGTATCCGTTCATGTCATTTCATAATCCTGATCATGATGTATCCAATCAAGCTCCGGGTCCATCTGGTTCTCAAGAAGATCAAGAATCAAACAATTTTGATAATGATGTGAATCCGCAAAATTCTCCTAATGATGGTGGATCTGTTCAAAATCAACCATCATCAGATCCGAATGTTGAAGTTGTTCCAGAAACATTTGACTACTTCATCAATTCACCAGAACAAGTTCCTAATTTCACTCCGCATGCTTCTACAATTCTACAAGATTTACCGAATCTGAATCAGTCTAATCTGGAGAGTCAAGTACAAGGTGACGCTATACCAACTCACCGAGTTCATAGGAATCATCCTCTCTCTCAGATTATTGGGCCTTTGAATCAGCGAACTATGAGAAGTCAAACTGAGCATGCAAACGTTTGTCTTTATTCATGTTTTCTTTCTCAAGTGGTACCGAAGAACATTTCAGAAGCGCTACAAGATAATAGTTGGATTGAAGCCATGCAAGAGGAGTTACTTCAATTTCGCAAACAAGAAGTTTGGAAATTAGTGGATTTACCTGAAGGAGAAAATGCGATTGGTACAAGATGGTTGTACAAAAACAAGCCCGATGAACGTGGCATTGTTGTACGAAACAAAGCAAGACTTATTGCACAAGGTTACACTCAAGAAGAAGGTATCGACTATGAAGAAGTGTTTGCTCCGGTCGCTCGACTTGAAGCATTCGCGTTTTTCTAGCTTATGCCTCTTTCATGAAGTTCAAAGTGTTTCAAATGGATGTAAAAGGCGCTTTTCTGTATGGACCAATTACCGATGATGTGTACGTCAGACAACCTCCAGGTTTTTGAGGATCCTGAGTATCCACATCGTGTATACAAATTGAGCAAAGCTTTGTATGGCCTACATCAAGCCCCAAGGATTTGGTACGAGACATTATCTAACCATTTGCTAGAACATGGTTTTACAAGAGGTCAGATTGATCCTACTTTATTCATGAAGCGGGAAAATTAAGATCTTTTATGTGTTCAAGTGTATGTGGATGATATCATCTTTGGATCAACAAGTCCGTCCATATGCAAAGAGTTTGAAGAGATTATGAAATCCAGATTTCAGATGAGTTCGATGGGAGAGATTAATTTCTTTCTCGGATTGCAAGTCAAACAGTCAACTGAAGGAATTTTTATCAACCAATCAAAGTTTGTTGAAAAGTTGCTGAAAAAGTTCAAGATGCAGGATTGTCAGAATATTCGAACGCCATCTAATGTGAATTGCAAGATACAGCCGGATCCAAAAGGCAAATCCGTTGATCAAACATTGTACAGATCAATGATTGGTTCAATGATGTATCTCACTGCATCAAGACCAGACATTATGTATGCTGTATGTGTGTGTGCCCGATATCAGTCTGATCCGAAAGAGTCGCACCTGGATGCTTTTAAACGTATTTTCAGATACCTTAAAGGGAAGCCGAATCTCGGGTTATGGTATATTTATGAAGGCAATTTTGAATTATATAGTTATTCTGATAGTGAATTTGGTGGGTGTGCTCTTGACAGGAAATCGACTACGGGTGGATGTCAATTTCTGGGTCCTAGACTTGTTTCTTGGCAATGGAAAAAGCAGACCAACGTTTCTGTATCCACCGCTGCAGCAGAGTATATCGCTGCATCTGCAGGATGTTCTCAAGTTTTATGGCTACAAAATCAATTGCTTGACTACGGGTTTAACTTTCTCAAAACTCCTATTTACATAGACAATACTGCTGCTATGTTCATTACTGCTAATCCTGTTCAACACTCAAAAACCAAACATATCGAAATTCGATATCATTTTCTCAGAGACAACTCTGAAAAAGGTTTAATAAATTTGATTAAAGTTCCTACCGACAAACAACTAGCAGATCTTTTCACAAAACCATTTTTGTCAGGACGGTTTGAATTTTTAATTCAGTCCATAGGGTTAATCAACCATGATTGATTCTATTCTTACAAAACTCAATACAAAAATAGAAAATATAAAATCCAAAAATAAAATAAGTCGATGTCGAGTATTGATTCCTTTGTCTTTTTATTTTATTGCATTGTGTATGTGTGCATGAAAAAGAAAAAGCAAAAACAAAAAGAAACGAACAAAGAAAAGCAAAAGAAAAGAAAATATCATGTCATAAGAACCTATATTGCAGAAAGTGAGAAATGATAGTTAAACTAGATATTATCTGTTTCATCATTTTTAATAAAGACTGATAAATGTTAATTGATGTGCGAGACAGCTCAGGCAATTAGACTGAAAAAGTAAGTTCATTGTTGACAAATCTAAATTCAATGATCTTTGTGTTAAGTTCCTTTGCTATACATGTCTAAATATATATCTTTGGATGCATTGCTTGTGATGATAGTTGTGTATAATCGGGTAATGATGCAGTCTATTCAGTGTGATGAACCGCATCGTGAGCTTCTTTGTTGTGGTATCCACAGACCTGAAGTCTCACATGAAGTCTCTTTTGAGCTTCAAGGTGCAGCAAAAGATTCCCAAAGTTGGAACAAAAAGAGTCCCAAATGTGGACCATCACCAAACAAAATTCCAAAAAGGAATTCAGAAGATTCCCAAGGGGAACATAGGCAAAAAGAAAAATTCCAAAAAGGAATTCAAAAGAAGTCCCAAAGTGGACCAAATCCGAATAGAACCCATATTCCACACTGTCTATGATTTTAAGTGACCAGGTTCTTGTACAATATGCATTCAAGTGGTGGTTGATAGGGAAATATGTTGACATATGTATACATGTGGGTCGCATAAGTCATTTTAATCGAACCTTAACATCATCATGATACTGAAAAAGTAAGTGTGTCAATTCAAGCTAATTGGTATGTTATCATATCATCACTCAATCAAACATTGTCAAATGTCTATTCAAAACGTGCAAAACATGTTCAGATAATGTGTGGTATGATCTCATTGCGATATTTTGATTCATTGCATTGCATATGTTTTTATTTTATTGTGTGTGCCTTGTGTGTGCAGGCATATGGATTCTTTATTGACACATCGACATCCTTGTTAAACTTAAAAATTTCAAGAAATTTCAAGTTTAGGGGGAGAATAATTGAAGAAGAAAAATATTTACAAAAAGCCAAAAATATTTGAAATAAGTGTGTTGAATGAAAGGATCATGTGGTTAATGAAAGCAAATGTATTGGATGTGTTAAAAACAAACCTAAGGTCTTGTGATTTGTTTTTTATGAAAGAAAACTTATTGCTTCGGGATATAGAAATATTGGTTGTGCAAAAACATTTTTGTGAGAAAAATCAAAGAAAAATGAAAAAGGAAATTAATGTGGATTAATTTGATGAATTTATTTGCCTAAAGTATATTTTTGATTAATTAATTTGACAAACCCTAATTAATATGTCGAGAATGTTTTGCAGGTGCAATAAATGCAGTTGAAAAAGTCAACAGTTAAGAAAAGTGAAAAATCTGTGAAGTGTATAAGGGGGGGGTTATGGCTGATCTATATAAGACCAGTAAAAGGGTTATGGCTGATCTATATAAGACCAGTAAAAGACTCTAGACTCAAGAACAAGAGAGAAACTAGAGAGAGAATTATAGAAGAAGATTTTATTTCTTTCCAAGGATGGATTACAAATGAAGAGAGGCCTTCCTTTTATAGACCAAGGAAAGGCACTATGACATCATGCATGACCTCATGATACATAATTCATGTGGGCCAGCTACAATAATTCAAACAAAAACAAATACGTAAGCGCTTACATCACTTTAAGAGTGATTAAGCTTTATTTATCCTAAGCACACCATTAATCACTTTAAGAGTGATTAAACTAATAAAACACACTTAAAAATATTAAACATACTAGGATCTTCTTCTTTACTTTTTACTCCTTATTCTGAGTCTGTGTCTTCTTCGAGCGGAGTACGAGGTGACTGAACTTCTATATCCCATGTTCCAAGTTCATCTGCTGTGAGGACCAAAGTTGATTTGTAGAGATGATTGTTGATATGTTCTTTATGGGCTTTGGTCCAGGCTTTAGTCCATGGGCTATCATTTTCCCATACATCTGCACCTTTGATGATGTTTGGGGGCATTTCTTCAATTCTTTTTCCATTTGCTACAGCTAGACATTCTCGAACTTTCATCCATTCTTTGTTGTGCCAAACCTTGTAGCTGAGATTTGATGGTTTCTTGTCTAGCCAAGCATGTATGAAGGATGAAGGAGCATGGAAGATTGCAGACTGCCCATTTAGGATTGATGTTGGAGGTATGTAACACCCGGGTCTCCGAAACATGATTATGCAGTATTTTTTCGAACCTGCTGCTAACTGAGTAGTCAATTGATGGGCTGGATAGAACCATTGGAGTAGTTTCAGGGTGTTTCTTCTATCTGTTTGCACGTTGCCAAACTGGCAATCCAAAAGATACTGCAGTAGTTTGCTGGTGTTAAAGGACATTGCAATGGTATGGGCCTCAAATAGATACCAGAAGAAACACAAGGCTTCTTTCGGTAGGTTGTAGAGGTTCTTGATATGAAATACATTCATAAATGGGTAATCTGGGTGAAAGATCAGCCCTTTCATGAATAGACCATGCTGTCTGAGAGTGATAGTGAGGAACGTTTTATAGCAAATCAAAGACCTGTCTTTGAGTGCTTGGTCAGCTATTACCTCAATAACTTCTTCAGGGATTTCCTTCTCCTTGAATTCTTGTCCAAGCGGGAGACTGGATGAGCTAGAGGTGTCAACTTTACTCATTGTGTAGATGGCTGGTAGAATATGGCAGTTGTTGTGGGAATATTGTAACATCTTGGTATCCTTTTTATAGGGTTTTGGCCTGGATAAAAAGTCTGCCAGAATATTACTATTTCCTTTGATGTGTTTAGCAGTGAACGACCATTGGGAAAACCAGTTTGCCCATCGTAATAATTGGGCTTCTGGGAGAGCCTTTCTTTTGAACTGTAGCATCTTTGGGAAAGATGACATGTCCATTTCAATCAGAAAAGTATAGTTGATAAGATGGAATTGGAACTTTTCGATTCCTCTCTTAACCGCTAAGATTTCTTTATACGTGGAGTGATAATGCTTTTCTGAATCTTTGAACGTGCCACTTTTGTAACCACAAATGGTTCTTGTACCTTTGTCGTCTTCTGCAAGTAGGACTGCTGCCCAGTACTCATCACTAGCATCTGTTTGTAAGATTCGTTTGTCTGTTGGTGCAGGAATCTTTAAAGGTGGCATCACATCAGCAAGTTGCTTTATTTCTTTGACAGCCTCTGTCTGTTTTTCAGACCATTCTGGAGGATTCTTTTTTAACATAGGGTACAGGTACCCTGTATGTTTTGACAATTTTGGCAAAAATTCAGCCATATAATTAACCAAGCCAAGGAACTGTTGGATCTCTTTCTGTGACGTCAGCTTATCTGGAAAACGATGCAGCTCTTGGGCTATGTGCGGTTGTGGCTGGTATTTTCCGTCGGCGATCTTCATCCCGAGGAATTCAATGTTGTTAACCCCAACTTCCATCTTTTTCTCTGAGAGCATTATCCCGTATTGCTGGACAATTGAATGGAATTTCAGAAGGAGTTCTGCATGGGATTCTTCGTCTTCTGAAAATAGGAGGATGTCATCAATATATATTAATGCATTCTCAAGGATTGGCTCAAATATTCGAACCATAGCTTTCTGGAATACTGACGGAGCATTTTTTAACCCAAATGGCATAACCTTCCATTGGTAGTGGTGGTTAGGGATACAAAACGCTGTTTTTGGGCGATCATCCGGCTTAATACCTAGTTGCCAAAAACCTGCTTTGAGATCGAATTTTGAGAGAACCTTTGCATTGACCAAGGATTGGAACAATGATTTTTTCTGAGGGAGTGGAAACTTGTCATCTGCCAAGAAGTGGTTTAATGGCTGGTAATTGATTACCAGCCTTAGTTTTCCTCGAACTTGCTCACTCCTTTTGTTTACATAAAAAGCTTCACATGCCCATTGGGACATCGTTGGCTTTATGAGGTTCTGTCTGAGTAGTTCAGCACACTCTTGAACTGCTAGATGTGTGTGCTCTGGGTTCATTCCTGGGTGGCTTGCCCTTGTGGGGTTGATGTCTTCATTTTGCTTAAATGGAAGAGAGACGAAAAAGGAGGGGTTTAGCCATAATGGAGACTTGTGCTTTGTTAAGAATTCTGTATGGCTGGATGCGCACGATGTTTCGACAATCCTACGCTTAATTTCTTCTATGGGAAGAGGGGAAGCCATGTAAATTCGTGGAACCGTGCTCCAGGGATTTGTAAACTTTTTGTATCTAAGACCTTCTTCACCATATCTTAAATCTCGTAGTCTGTAGAGGATATCAAAACCAATGAAAAGATCTTTTCCATGGCCATTTGATCCCAAAAACCGGTGTCGGACTGTGCATGTTGGGAAAAGCCTGAGGTGTATTGGAATGCTGATTTTGTCTATTTTAAAAGTTTCACCGTTTGCTGCTACGAAGTACCTGCAACAAGGTCTCCAGAAATCTGATGGGAGAATTTCTGGGTCTAGGACGGAGGCTGCAGAACCTGTATCGAAGAATGCAACGACCGGGATAGGTTTTGCATATGTATTGGTTAATAAGTGGACTTTGGCAATTGGTGAGGGAGGCACTTTTGTTCTGTGTGGTTTCTGATGTTGTGCGGAATAGATGGGTTTTGGGTTTGTTGAGGTCGCATCTATTTCTGTATCATCAGAAGCGGACTCATCATCTGAATCAGTCAAAATCAGTGGTTGCTCAACATAATCTTTTCGTCTAAGTGCTGAAAGAAAGGAGGCAACCGGATCATATGGTTTGATTGGAACATCTTCTGGGGCTTTAGAGGAAGCCATCATCATGCTATCATCAGCAGCTTTCCTGCTTGTTGATGGATCTTGTGGTTTGCTCGTAGATGGTCTCTGATTTGAGGTGTCAGATGTCATGGAAGTTGCAGGAGATGACCTTTGCTTCCTTGCTTTGATCTTAGCTTGCTCGCTTGACCATAATCGTAAAGACGGTGAGTCTTCAGGATATGATGAAATTTGCAGTGGTTGAGGATCAAAGGCTGCTCTCACGAATGGTGAGGAGGGTAGTCTCCATGGATCATCTGCTAATGTTGAGACTCTCTGCTGCTTGTGTTGTCTTTCCAGATCTGCAAGTTGTGCTTTTAGGAACTTCATTTCAGCTTCCTTCTCAGTCTGGGCAACGCTTCTTGTGCTTACCATGCCTGGGTTGTTGTAAGCCATCTGAAGTAATTCATTATGAATACCAAGAATTTTATTCTTGATTTCATAGATGATTCCTTCAAGTCCAGTCATCCTGTTGGACAGGGCTGCTTGGGACTTTAAGAGATCCTCTTGTTTTGCAATGATGGATCTAAGAGCGTTATTTTGAGCAACAGCGTTTTCACTTTGCCAGTTCAAAGTGGCTTCAGCAGGGGTAACCTGGTGTTGGACACCGTTTGCACCTATGGTGGTTGGATTCTCAATCTTCCAACTATGTCGGGCCTTTTGCTGGACATTCTCAAAGGTGGATAAAGGTGGGAATTCGGTGTGGTAATTTTGGGGTGAGGGTGCTGGTGTAAGGGTAAAACATTCTTTGGGTGGTGTGGGTGGATGTTTCAGTGGTGGAGGAGGTGATGGTTTTGGTGGTTTAGGTTTGGGTTTTGAATCACCATACAGGACATAGTAGTCAAACTTTCCTGATGGTTCACCTAGAAGACCAACTGTTGGGTCTCCAGCTTCATACCTCTGTTTGAGAGTAAACTGGGAACCTTTCTTCTTTCTCTGGTTGTCTTCTTCTTCATACTCTAGCTTATATGCCTCATCAAGGCAGTCTTGACAGTCACATACATCGAAAGGATTATGTGGTGTCTGTGCTGGAGCTGCTACCGGTTGCATCATGTGCATCGAGGAGAAAACATCTCTTCGATCTTGTCTGTCAAACCTGACCTCGACATGTCCATCCTGGTGACGGATGAACTCTGGAGTTGTCGTTGTCTGGACCGGTGCTTGGTGGATCTGTTCGTAATTAGTTATCCATTTTTCTGGAAGTAGCTTTGTGAGCTCTTCTCTGGATAGCTGTTTAGGAACATATGTGCAGGTTGGCGTTGCATTAGAATCGATGTCTATGAGCAGCGCGTCACCTGAGTTGTCTTGGCCTGGAACCATAAGATCCAAGGCATGATCTTGAACTCTGTAAGCCATCTGATAATGGAAAGTAGCCTGAAAAGTGTTGACCTGTGGAGTACCACCGATCTGGATCTGGGCTTTTAAGGCTGTTAAGAGTGAAGGGTCATTAAGGGGCATACAGAAGTTTGGATAGAAGGTGACAAAGACCGTTCCGGCGTTCAAGGTGGTTTGTATGGTACCAATACAAGCGTGTTGATACTGTACAAATCTTGTATCGACTAAAGCGATTCGAGAGAACGCTGGTAACCCTTTCCTTCCATGGAAAGTAAGGGCTAATCTAATGGCACCAAAGTGGATATGTGTATATCCTTGGGCAAGACAGATCCTTGGAAGATCTGGGGGTAGGGATAGGGTGACAAGGTGTTCAGACGTTGTGGCAGGGAGTTGGTGTGAGTTATATTTGGAAGCTTGGACAAACTCCTTGACAATAGGACTGGACGAAGAACCTATAATCCTTTTTACCTTCGTGGATAAAGAATTATGAGGTTTGGAAAAGACACTATAGGGGTTGACTATGGGCATACTAGTAATAGGGATTTTAGAATCATCGGACATATATGAGATTTCATATAGTTGATCAATTCTAGACGCAGACGATCTTCTTAAAGAAGAACTAGAACGGGATAGACCTTGATCTTGATTCATAACTGGGTTTAGACTCCTCTAACAATTATCAAGTTTTCCCAGCTCGTACCAAATTGAGACTTACCGCGACCCTCTGTCGTCTTACCACTCACAACAAGCTGTCTACGACTCGATAAAGGTTCAGTGTGTCGGACCAGTCTGTTCAAGCCTTGTAAGGTTAGTTTTCTGTTGTGACAGATCAGGAGCTAAGCCTGCAATCACAGAGCATACTAATCAAACCTTAGAAAGGAGGAACAGGAGCGCTTATGGCTCTGATACCAGATAAGGGGGGGGTTTATGGCTGATCCATATAAGACAGTCTTATATAGATCAGCCATAAACCCCCCCTTATCTGGTATCAGAGCCATAAGCGCTCCTGTTCCTCCTTTCTAAGGTTTGATTAGTATGCTCTGTGATTGCAGGCTTAGCTCCTGATCTGTCACAACAGAAAACTAACCTTACAAGGCTTGAACAGACTGGTCCGACACACTGAACCTTTATCGAGTCGTAGACAGCTTGTTGTGAGTGGTAAGACGACAGAGGGTCGCGGTAAGTCTCAATTTGGTACGAGCTGGGAAAACTTGATAATTGTTAGAGGAGTCTAAACCCAGTTATGAATCAAGATCAAGGTCTATCCCGTTCTAGTTCTTCTTTAAGAAGATCGTCTGCGTCTAGAATTGATCAACTATATGAAATCTCATATATGTCCGATGATTCTAAAATCCCTATTACTAGTATGCCCATAGTCAACCCCTATAGTGTCTTTTCCAAACCTCATAATTCTTTATCCACGAAGGTAAAAAGGATTATAGGTTCTTCGTCCAGTCCTATTGTCAAGGAGTTTGTCCAAGCTTCCAAATATAACTCACACCAACTCCCTGCCACAACGTCTGAACACCTTGTCACCCTATCCCTACCCCCAGATCTTCCAAGGATCTGTCTTGCCCAAGGATATACACATATCCACTTTGGTGCCATTAGATTAGCCCTTACTTTCCATGGAAGGAAAGGGTTACCAGCGTTCTCTCGAATCGCTTTAGTCGATACAAGATTTGTACAGTATCAACACGCTTGTATTGGTACCATACAAACCACCTTGAACGCCGGAACGGTCTTTGTCACCTTCTATCCAAACTTCTGTATGCCCCTTAATGACCCTTCACTCTTAACAGCCTTAAAAGCCCAGATCCAGATCGGTGGTACTCCACAGGTCAACACTTTTCAGGCTACTTTCCATTATCAGATGGCTTACAGAGTTCAAGATCATGCCTTGGATCTTATGGTTCCAGGCCAAGACAACTCAGGTGACGCGCTGCTCATAGACATCGATTCTAATGCAACGCCAACCTGCACATATGTTCCTAAACAGCTATCCAGAGAAGAGCTCACAAAGCTACTTCCAGAAAAATGGATAACTAATTACGAACAGATCCACCAAGCACCGGTCCAGACAACGACAACTCCAGAGTTCATCCGTCACCAGGATGGACATGTCGAGGTCAGGTTTGACAGACAAGATCGAAGAGATGTTTTCTCCTCGATGCACATGATGCAACCGGTAGCAGCTCCAGCACAGACACCACATAATCCTTTCGATGTATGTGACTGTCAAGACTGCCTTGATGAGGCATATAAGCTAGAGTATGAAGAAGAAGACAACCAGAGAAAGAAGAAAGGTTCCCAGTTTACTCTCAAACAGAGGTATGAAGCTGGAGACCCAACAGTTGGTCTTCTTGGTGAACCATCAGGAAAGTTTGACTACTATGTCCTGTATGGTGATTCAAAACCCAAACCACCAAAACCATCACCTCCTCCACCACTGAAACATCCACCCACACCACCCAAAGAGTGTTTCACCCTTACACCAGCACCCTCACCCCAAAACTATCACAACGAATTCCCACCCTTATCCACCTTTGAGAATGTCCAGCAAAAAGCCCGACATAGTTGGAAGATTGAGAATCCAACCACCATAGGTGCAAATGGTGTCCAACACCAGGTTACCCCTGCTGAAGCCACTTTGAACTGGCAAAGTGAAAACGCTGTTGCTCAAAACAACGCTCTTAGATCCATCATTGCAAAGCAAAAGGATCTCTTAAAGTCCCAAGCAGCCCTGTCCAACAGGATGACTGGACTTGAAGGAATCATCTATGAAATCAAGAATAAAATTCTTGGTATTCATAATGAATTACTTCAGATGGCTTACAACAACCCAGGCATGGTAAGCACAAGAAGCATTGCCCAGACTGAGAAAGAAGCTGAAATGAAGTTCCTAAAAGCACAGCTTGCAGATCTGGAAAGACAACACAAGCAGCAGAGAGTCTCAACACTAGCAGATGATCCATGGAGACTACCCTCCTCACCATTCGTGAGAGCAGCCTTTGATCGTCAACCACTGCAAATTTCATCATATCCTGAAGACTCGCCGTCTTTACGATTATGGTCAAGTGAGCAGGCAAAGATCAAAGCAAGGAAACAAAGGTCATCTCCTGCAACTTCCATGACATCTGACAGCTCAAATCAGAGACCATCTACAAGCAAGCCACAAGATCCATCAACGGGCAAGAAGGTTGCTGATGATAGCATGATGATGGCTTCATCTAAAGCCATAGGGAAGGGAGAAAATAACCCCATCTCCTCGTTTTTACATGCTATGAGCAAAAACAACCAGAATGTGCCGACTATGGCACCGGTCATTACAACACAATCAGATGACGAGTCTGACCCATGTTCAGAAGGTTCCACGCCAAAGTCATATGAAGACATAAGCCCGACAGAAGAGTTTGAACACCTCTTCATGACTGAACCAGAACGCACTGAGAGGTATGATTTTCATTCCGAAGTAAATGAAAATGATGATAATGCCTCCAATCATGCGGCTCACAGTGGAAACCAACAACAACATCCAGTCACAGACTCAAAGATCAAATTCACCTTTGATGACATCCCACCATCAAAATGGCTTGATAGAAGTATTGAAATGCTAACATGGTGTGAAGCAGAACTTCAATACTATGACATTGCCATGGTTATCAAAAGGTTTTTAGCAAGATGCCAAGGAAGACTCAGAGATTGGTATCTTAGCCTTGGAGAATACCGACATCTCCAACTCCTTCAATGCCAGGCTCCAGAAGCATTCATAAGAGAAATCCAACTTGAATTTGTTGGAAATCCTATTGAATATAAGATACGAGCTAGGGATGAGTTCTTAAAAATGAAATGTTGTTCTTTCAAACAGAAAGACCTTGAAAAGCACTACAATCGAATGTCTGAAAGGTTCTACTGCCTGAACGGCATAGATGATGTGAACCTCAAGCAAGTCTTTCTCAACTCATTCCCAGAGTCGCTGACAAATGAAGCGTACAGGATGTTAGAAAACAAAAATCAAACGGTAGCCAATGTCTCGCTAGGAGGCCTCTACCAGTTGATCATGAATGCTCTAACCAAACTGTGTAACCAGCAGCGATTCTTAGCCGAGTTTGAAAAAACAGGAAGGCGCCTAGCTCAGCTTGCAGTGACAAACATCTAAAGATCGGATGCAAAGAAGAGTCTGCATGTGTCTGTCCAAAAGGATCTAAAATCCTCAAAGGTCTAAACACCTCAAGGAAAACCGAGAGACGATCCAACAAGAACTGGAAATTCTTGAGCAAAAAGTCAAGACGAGGCAGAGACACTGACCGCTGCTATGTATGCAACAAACAGGGCCACTTTGCAAAAGATTGCAAACACAGAAGAAAAACCCAAGCCCTTGTTGAAGCAATCAACAAGATAGAGCCAGTTGACGTCTCTGAAATAGAGTTCTTTTACTCTCTAGAAGATGAACCAGGAGAAAACACAATCTGTTCTATCTTCTATGGTTCAAGCTCAGAGGACAGTTCAGACGAGCAATCTGACTCAGACACCGGTCTAATGACTATCTACATGGCCGACAGCATTCCTCGCCGGAAAAACAGCTATCGGAAAAACAGGCCACAAAGAAAGTTGGTCCCACACACCACCAGACAGCAAGGACCAACAGACCACGTTCAAGATTCCCTCCCTACAGTAATCTTGCCCACTAGGGAGAATATGTCAGCTTTAAAAAAGAAAGAGCCTACTCGCAAAAAAGAAAATAATGCTGACACGAAACCCACTTGCAAGATAAGACCAAACACTGCTACTGCATCACCCACTTTAAAGAATCCTCCAACAGTGGAAAAACGAATCCCGCAGAAAAAAGCAGTCGGGTCATATCGGGAAAAGATACGTGGACACAAACCCAACACGTCTCAAGATCATCAACCCCCTGAGAGACGAAAGGGCCCAAAGGCAACTAAAATCAACAACAGGATACTGATGATGGAGAATCCATCCATCACTGTTCAAGATATCCAACAAAGCTTCTCAACGAAGCCAGACGCCTATTTAAAAGGCACCACAAACCCGAAGATGGACCATCAAACCACCAGTCCACCTCCACCAAACACAATGAGTACCTCAATACCCTCTGAGAAAACCCCTCTCCACCAAGAGCCTAAATGGAAAGATATCCCTGAAGAGGTTATGGAGGTAATCAAAACCCATAACATTAAGGAAGGCTCCTTAAACTACAAAAGCCTCCTTACCATCGCCCTAGAGGCAAATGGGTCGGTACTAACAGGATCCAGGTTCAGCCCAGACTACCCATTCCTAAATATCTTCTATATTAGGAACTTGAAAAGGCTACCAAAAGAAACCCTGTGCTTTCTTTGGTTCCTCCTTGAGACTTTCACAATAGCTGTGGCATTCAATTCTGCAAAACTAAATGCCTACCTATTAGAAAGTCAGACTGGACTGCTGTCTGAGGAAGAAAAAGGTACAATAAAGCTCCTGGAATGGTTTCTCCCTACACAAAAATGGGTCGAAGCCATGGGAACATCTCCCAAAAAACACTGTCTTGTCCTATTCAACAAACCTAGTTTGTATGCGACAAAATATGTGTATCGTGCCCCTCACACATTCATCCAGGCATGGTATGAGGTAAATCCATCGGATGTATACTTCAAAACTAACAGGTATACAGAATGGATACAACTCAGGAAGAAGATGGCAACAATAAACTTCGTCGACGTCGAAAGCATACCTATAAAGGTCCTAACAGAAGAAGAAGTTTATAAGGAAGATGACAAGCAGGCTAACGAATGGGAAGAAGCCCAAATCAGCTATTATGGCAAACACCCATTCTTCAACAAGGTGCACATAATTAGTGGACCTCCTCAGCCTCCAGGACACCTCTTTCGCCCCATCCCAGAGATAGCTAAAGATTGGATCAAAGTAGACATTTGGACCCCGCCAAAAGAATTTCGTGACAGGTTAAAAGCCGAAGGCCTCTTGCCAAACGGAAAAGATCCCTATGAAGATGACGATCCAGCAAAGCCGCCTGAAGCTAGTGACTCGCAAGCAGATGACTCACCGGATCCCTACGAGGACGACGATCCAGCAGACCCGTATGAAGACGACCCATCTCACCCAGATTCCCGCTGGAAGTAATCTGGCTTATCCGTAAAGAAGAAGATTCAAGTGTGTTTAAGTGTGTCTAATATTTTATAAGTGTTTTATTAAATTAATCACTCTTAAAGTGGTTAATGGTGTGCTTAGGATAAATAAAGCTTATTCACTCTTAAAGTGACGTAAGCGCTTACGTATTTGTTTTTGTATTGTTGTTTGAATTATTGTAGCTGGCCCACATGAATTATGTATCATGAGGTCATGCATGATGTCATAGTGCCTTTCCTTGGTCTATAAAAGGAAGGCCTCCCCTCATTTGTAATCCATCCTTGGAAAGAAATAAAATCTTCTTCTATAATTCTCTCTCTAGTCTCTCTCTTGTTCTTCTTTTATATTTTGAGTCTTGAGTCTAGTCCTATCCTAGAGTCTTTTACTGGTCTTATATAGATCAGCCATAAACCCCCCCCCCCCCCTTATCTGGTAGCCGGATGAAGGCATCACTGTTCAACCGGGTGATTGAAAGATAGGTAGCCGAGTGAAAGGAGAAAATGATGCCGGGTGATAAAGTTGTAAGTTACTATACTGCCGGGTGATGATGTGAATCACTGTACAGCCGGGTAATAGAAACAAATTCTATCCAGCCGTGTGATGAAGTGAAGACACTATACAGCCGGGTAATAGAATGAAGTTTTTATACAGCCGTGTAAGTGAAGACACTGTGTAGCCGGGTAAGTATGACAACTGTACAGCCGGGTGATGAGAAAAGTTGTCACTATACAGCCGGGTGATGAAAGACACTATAACTGTGCAACCGGGTAATAAACATGAAGTCATTGTGTAGCCGGTTAATGAACTTAAAGTCATTGTACAGCCGGATGATGATAAGGAGTCTACTATTCAGCCGGGTGATGGGTAAAACCAAAACAAAGGTGTAGTTGTTCCTTACTCTGACCCGTCTCTACAGAACTTGACCCGTCTCTACAGTACTTGACCCGTCTCTACAGTACTTGACCCGTCTAAGTGTTTTTACATGTTAAATGTTGACCCGTCCCAATGTTGTGACCCGTCCCAACAGTACTTGACGCGTCTCAACAGTGCATGACCCGTCCAGGCTTATTGGGCTCAATTGTTTACCCGTCCAATATGTTGACCCGTCTCTTTGTGTTTGACCTAATTCTTGAGCCGGCTGAACAACATATATATACCCGCCTTTTTCTCAAACACTTATCACTTTTCACAAACATTTTCAAGCAAATTCTCTGTACTAAATCGTCCATATCATATTCAATCGTTGATTCTATAACAAGTGTGAGTGATTGAATAAGGTATATTCTACATGCTTCGACAATGTTAAACCCACTGATTGCTCGTAAAAACGAAAAATTGATGATGAACAGTAATTGGACTTTGAATCGACACTTTGATTTTGTGTGTTAAAACTTAAATCGTGTGTTGTAATAGGTGTAATAACTGATAATCACCAATTTTCATTCATTAATTTACATCAAAACGCCAGAAAACGACGGAATCAAATGAAAATTTTCAAACTCTGTCGATCGCCATCGATGAACATTTGAGCTGTTCATGTTTTTGATATCAAACAATGAACCATCTGTTGTTGTGTGAGTGATCGATGTTAAAACTGAACTGAAACATGTTATACCACTTCATTGTGCAAAATTACAAATTTGTGTTTAAGTTTTAAGCAGATTAAGTGTATATTGTTACATGATCTTTGATTTACAAAAGTTTATGTTAAACAAAATGATGATTATCAGATTGTTAGACTAACTTAGGTGATTGAATGATTGTGTGATTTGTTATTTTTTTCTGTTTATGTTTAAATTATATGCAAATTTGTTATTTGTGAATGAAAAAGTCTAACACATATGTCTTGATTTGTCAAAAACAGATGAATGATCTTAAGTTTGAGCCCAAGCACAATCTAGTTGCTATGTTAGATGAATCTATACCAGAAGCAGAAGGGTATAGAGATATGATCAGATTCCTGAGAAGAACAAAGTATGTGTATGCAATGTGTGCCAAACCCATTGTGTATGCAAGACTTATCAAGAGTTTCTGGAGGACTGCTAAAGTAATCACTGATGAAGATGGTATATCTGTGATTAGAGGTAACCTTACCAGACAGTTACAGTTAACTGTGTCTGAAGAGTCCATCCGGACTGCATTGAGGATTGATGAAGAAGAAGTGGGTGCTCCAGATGAACTAACAACTACTGAATGCCAGACATGCTTTATTAATATGGGACATCCGCCTATATTTCCAAAGCAGCAGTTTGTTAGAGCCAGATTGGGAAAGAAGTGGAAGTTGTTGTGTTATGTTATACAACAATGTATGTCTAGGAGAAGTGCTGGCTTTGACAACTTTCCATCGGATACTGCATCCCCAATAGTTGCAATAGCGATGAATAGACCATTTAATATGTCAAAGTGGATTATGAAAGGTTTCATATTCAATCTGATAAAGGGGAAAAGAATCAAGTTTTTGATGTATCCGAGATTTCTGCAACTGATGATCAACATTGCACATCCAATTATACGTGAAGAGGGTGTGAATGGAGATTTATTGATGACTGAAGATATGAATGCTCTATATTACAGAAAGATGAGTATTGGAAATGTTGCAGAGATACAAATGTTTGACTATATGCGAGATATAGCAAACAATGAAGAAGACATAGGAGAAGTGTATCATCATATATCTCAAGGTGAAGTAGTGAACCCGATAGACCTTTTAGATGAGATTCCAGATAATCTACTTGATGATGATGAGTACAATGCTCGTTATCCAGAAGAAGAAGATAGTGTTTCTGAATCAGAAGAAGATGAAGTTTTTGATGATGATGATGATGATGATGATGATGATGATAATGAAGGTGAGAGTGTTGGTAAAAGTGATAGAGATTCTGACACGAATAAAGAAACTGATGAAGCTGAAAAAGAAGAAGATGTCATTGAGGTTAAAACTCCTAAGGATATCACAGTTCACTATTCTAGATCACGACGATCTAAGACTGTGATTGATCCTGTGATTGTAGAGGAGCCGAGTATGTTTGAAAATGTGAGTGTGCCTGAACAAGTGGATGTTGTTCAGATTGCACAAGAAGTAATTGCCGAAGTGGAGACTGTTACACATGCAATTGATGATGCTGATGCTGGTGTTACTTGTTCTGATCCAGTAGATGTTCCCACAACATCATCTCCTGGAACTCCAACAATTGAACAACCTATGGTGTCTTCGCCAAAAGTTGTTTTAGTTCATATCTTGATTGAATAGGATAAAGAGATTGAACGCCTGAATAAGTTGGTAGAGGAATTGACTAAGGAGAATGAGTTGTTAAAGGCTTCGAATGAGCGAAAGAAGGATAGAGTGAATGAGTTCAGAGAGACGAATGTGAAGAATATGAAGGTGTTTCAAGAGCTTGATGCTAAATATGAGAAGCTGAAAGAGGACTACAAAGAGCTTTATGCTGAATGTAATACTCTGAATGCCGAAAAAGAGATGTTGGAAAAATGGTTGGAAGAAGCTAAAGCGAAGAAATCAGGATCTACATCTGACAAAGACTTTTCGGATGAAGTGATGGAAGTAACCGGGCCTTCAAAAGAGATAAAAGTTTATTACACTAGAGCACGAGGATGTAAAGCTGTGGGTGAAGAGGTCGAAGTACCAATTCACATTCCCGATGAAGCTGCTGATATTGTCATTCTTGACAAAGCCGAGGGAAAACGTAAACTGGATGACGTACCAGAGATAGTTGAAGAAGCTGAGCAAGCAAAGAAAGCTAGATTTGAAGAAACAGTTCAGGTTGAGCCGATTCAATCTGAATCTGTATAGGCAACTGAAGTGCTCGAGGTTGGTAAAGAAGATGAGAATGTGAAGGAAACAACTGTAGAAGAAGCATTTCAGTCTGAGCCGATTCAAACTGAAACTGCACCTACAATTGAAGCATTGGATGACTTGGATGAAGTAGATTTCATAGAATCTGAACCGAAAGCTAATCCTGATGATGACATACCCCTTGATCTTGATGAAAGGTTTGTATACTTGGAGAAAATGAAATATAATCCTGTTTATTTGAATGGACTCACTGTCAGTCAAATAAACGAGGAGTATGAAAAGTGTGTAAATGCGCAAGACAAAGTAGAGGGTGATGATAGAGAGTTTGTAGTTGAAATGGGTGAGTGGACTCCTCTTCAAGAAAGTCTAAACATTGATGATCTTCCTCCGGAAGAACTATATCATCAAAACCCTGAAGAGATGACGTCTACAGATATGCGTCAGTGGTTGCAATCAAAGAATTATCCGTACAAAACTCTGAAAAGGCTGAAGAAAGAGTTCTTGAAGAAAATTGTGGTTAGTTTTCAAAAATCTGAGAAGATGCATAACCGTATGCTCTTTTTAGATTATAATAACCCACAATACTTTGAATTGACCAAACGGTTCAAAGTTCTGGAGCCTAATGAGATTCCGTTGATGGCATTGACGGAAGATGCCCATAAGAAGAGGAAAGAGTTAATTGATATGTTCCCAAGTGAAGCAAAAGCATATCACATTCCTATGGAAGTACGAGAGTCATGGCACAAGTCTGCCACAGCAGGTGATATTGTTAGATCACTGCTGAGTAAGGGTCAGTCCGTTGCTGACTTACTAGACTCAATGATCGTGCCTGAAAAGTCCAAGGATGTGAAGATCATTGCTTGGAAATATGATGAGATATTTGATGCGTTTTTGATCAAAAGGGTGAATGGGCTATGTGATGTGTATCATTATTACTCAAGCATTTTCAAGTTTCCAGTTCAAGATTTGAAAGAATTGCATAAGCTAAGGTTGATAAACCATTCTCGAGCAGAACGTGGAGACAAGTGTGTCATGTTATTGGATGCCGGAATCAACCGCATGCCCAAGTTCTTAGAGTTTTGTGGACAACAAGAAGACAAGATCTATGTGAAAAACAAGAAGAAAAAGAAGCAGAAGAAGTTGGTTGTTCGTGATATGTATCTAGAAGAGTTCTCGGATGAGTATTTTGATAAGGTGACAAATCCTGGATTGAAAGTGATTGATGGTTCACAAGTTACAAAGCCGATTCTAAGACATTTCTATAATTCCGAAATTTATGAACTGAAGCTGGTACGGAATTTGGACGATTGGGACAAAGATATGATCACATTGTTTAGTACGTTTGAGCTAAAGCTGCTACACCCATTTACATTGATTATCTTCGAAATCATAAGATGGAAAAGATGAAAGATCCAGTTGCTGAATCCGACAAAAGATTATTTGAGATAATGGTCGAGGTGATTGGTGCTGCAACTGAGAAAATCCGATTAAGGAAGGCATTACTCAATGCTGACCTTGTGAAGATTGATATACCAGAGATTGAGTTTATGCGAGTGACTTCAAAGGGTACCTTAGAAGTACGGGCCAAAGGAAAGAAAAGGCCGTACGAATTTTTTGCTAACATCGATTTTGCAGGTATTACTTTGGATACTCTGAAACGCATGAAGGATTGTGACATTATTACAAATGAGTCAAAGTCAAGACAAGCAAAGATCGCTGCAAATTTCAAGTCTTGTATTGAAGAAACTTTGAAAGAACAAGATGAACATAAAGGAAAAGAATTGCTGAAGGTCAAAGACGAACCTGAAGATTTTTGAGAGATTGAAGCTGAAAAGTAAAGTGTTGAAAGCTGAAGATATTTTGTTAAAGTCCAAAGTTAAATCTTAAGGGGGTACTGTTAGGGCTCATTCCTGTTAGAAGATTTAATTTGTACTTTGTTTATACAAGTTTGTATAGTTTAGGGTTAATTTTGTATTTTCCCTAATGTGTTGATGCATAAAGCATGTTGCTAGAGAATGTTAGAGAGAGTGTCTTGATCACATAGTTAGAGAGAGAATTGTGTGTGTGATTGTATTCTCCTGCACCATTGTACTGCAATACGCTTTGATCATCAATACAGAGAATTATTTAGTAATGAATTGTGTTGTTGATTGAATTGTTGTTTTGTGTACTTGAATCATTCTGATCATCGAGCAATATCGATCCAATTGAACCTATCACATTACATGTGTCGTGTGGCTTCAGTATCATCATAACCTATATGGTTTCCTCTACTAGGACATTAACATGTTAGAATAGCTAGGTTAAAGTTTCTTACATGGCGACTAAAACAATTTTGATTAAGGATGCTAATTAAGTTTAATATGGAAACTCTTGAATAATGGAGCTTCTAAGAAGGGACGTTAGACGTTCATAGTGTCAAATGATAATGAGAGTATCAAATATTGTGTTTCTTGGAAAATACAAAGGTGTATTAGGAATGAAAACAAGATGGGAAGTGGTTATCCTGGACCGTAATGGATTAAGCTCCCTCATAACATTAGTTGGTAGTGGCGGTTCATTGTTGACGATGGTATTCATCACGTCATTCCTTAGAGTTGTGAAATATATTCAAAACCATAATTCATATACGTGAGTCAGTTACGAAACATTTGGTTTTGTTATTACTGTGAATAAGGGTTGTATGAAAGTTATAACTATCTGAGTATATAGCAGGTTACCCTATGAATGATAGATTGAATAACATTATTAGAAATTATGTGTTTTTAAAAGGTATGAGAATGATATATTAGAGTTTTCCAGGTTAATTATTGGTTGTTTTTTTTAGTCCCACATCCAACGCACTTTTAGTGTTTATGTATAGGGTGTACCACAGCTAACCCACCACACCACCAGCAGCTTGAAGGCGTACCTGTCACCTACTAACATTCTTGCATACTTTACTAAGTCATTCAAAGGGTTTGAGAAAAAAAATATACCTTAAGTGAAATGGAAACGCTACAATATATATGGTAACTTCGGTTATGTATTAAAATTTTGTGTGGTTTGAATGTGAATAATCACAAATCGAGACTTTGACAATGTTTAACTTGGTTTAGTTACGCGAATAATCGAGTAGAGGAGTTTGAATATATATTAAGATGGACATAATGTAGATAATGTTTTAAAAGTAAATGTTCTTAAGAAAAAAAATTAGTCCCAAAGCGTTATATGTCATCATAGCTGAGGGTCCACGTCTTGGCCTTCAACTAAACATCAAGAAAACCGAAGTCTTTTGGCCATCGTGTGATGGGGTGAAGGTACAAGATGGATTATTCCCTAGTGCAATTGGAAGGCCGGGTCTGGGTGTAAAACTTCTTGGTGGTGCGGTCAGCCGTGATGCTGGGTTTATCAGTAATTTGGCTATGATAAGAGCATCTCGGGCTGTGGAACTGATGAGATGCCTCCCACATCTACGAGACCCTCAATGTGAACTTCTATTGCTCCGCTCATGTATGGGAGTCGGGAAATTACTATTTGGCCTCAGAATTAACATGTCAACCTATATATGTAGGGGAAGCTGTTTCTGTGTTTGACAAGGGGCTTCGAGAGGCGATTGAGGATATCGTAGTTTGTGGGGGACCTTTCTTTGGGGATCTTCAGTGGCGGTTGGCATCTCTTCCAACTCGTTTTGGGGGGCTTGGTCTATGTTCTGCTGAGGATGTATCCACTTATGCTTTTGTGTCCTCTCGGGCTCAATCGTGGGCTTTGCAAGACCATATTCTTCGTGAATGTGATTTGGACGGCTTAGATTCTGATTACGGGTGTGCATTAGAACGCTTACAGACTTCTCTTCCCGATTTTGATATCAGCGGGTTCTCTAAAAAGGACACCGCCCCCCCTAAAGCCCAACATGTTTTGGCGAGTGCTTTATTTAGTAGGATCAGTCAAAGTTTGGAAGTGAGGTTTGATTTATCACCCCGTCAAAAAGCAGTGGTTTCATGTCTCCAAGCTCCTCGGGCTCAAGATTTTTTGGCTGTCATCCCCATTGAAGGACTAGGGCAACATATGTCGCCATTGGAATACTGTGCTATCCTTAAGTATCGGTTAATGATTCCTTTGTTCCCGATTGATGAGCCTTGTCCCGTTTGCCGCAAGGTTTGTTTGGATGCTTTTGGTGATCATGCAGTCCATTGTAAGGAGTTACCCGCCTTCAAGTACAGACACGATTTGGTTAGGGATGTCCTATGTGATATCCTTAAGCGAGCAGGGATTTCAGCTAAAAAGGAGGCCCCTGTGAACTTTTTGACAGATCCGCTTGAGGGTAGGTCTACCTTAAGGCCGGCTGATATTCTAGTGTTTGGTTGGAAAGGGGGAAAACATGCCTGTCTGGACCTTACGGGAGTGTCCCCCTTGGTGGCGCTCAGGGACACTGGATTTGTTGCTCGACAAGCGGCATCAAAGGCGGAATCATGTAAGATTGCTAAACATGAGAAAGCATGTTTGGAAAATCAACATGTTTTTATTCCATTAGCTTTCGATACGTTTGGTTTCCTAGCCACTGAGGCAGTGAACTTCTTGAATAGGGTTCAACGGGTCATTCATAGCAATGTTTCGACCCCTAAGGGCCAAGGTTTTGTCTTCAGTAGGCTAGGTTTTGCTATTCAAAAGGGGGTGGCGGCGCAACTTGTTGCCCGTCTACCTGCTACCTTATTGTAAATTCATTTGGTGTTTAATATAAGCAACGGAGTATTTACAAGAGTGTTGGATCAAGGCGAATCATCCAACTAGATCGAAACGTATGCATACCAAACATGTGGTTTTTTTGTGCATCGTTAATAGTAGGAACATCATGAGCCAGAATTATTTTTGGGTAACATATTATCAGAAACAACTTGAAATTATGTTTATCTTGAAGAATTGAGAATAGGTTATGATTAGGTGAAGTACTTCTACGATGAGCCTCGTATGTTACGAGGCATTTACATGAATGTTTAAGCTATACAGATGTACTTCATAAGAAGTGATTTTGGATGGGAAATGTTACACGGTTGGTTTATCATACCAACAAGAGGGTTTTTTTCCCGAATAAGTTGTTAGCTTTATGAGACTCCTCCACAGAATCCTAAAAAAAGTTTATACGGTTTGTTTAACATTCATTTGCCGAAAAATTATGTTAAGATGTTACCGGCACTTGGCAAGAGGTCGTAGTACACTGACCAGAATTTAAAGCATCCCATTAAGTATCATAAGTTTGTGACTTTAGTAAGGTAAATGTTTCAGCTGGTGGATTCAGATTGATTTATATGTGCAGTGAGCAGTGTTGTAAAATCGGTCTAGGCGGTCGATTAATCGGTGATTAATCGGTAATCGGTGAATTACCTTGTCGATTTCCTAAAATCGGTCCATTAATCGGTAGGCGGTCTAGGCGGTCCTAGGCGGTGCTAGGCGGTCCTAATCGTAGTAATCGGTCAACTAAAGTGAAAGCTTTTTAATGGGTTTTAAACCTTCAGTTTATTGACCCGATCCATAACCCATGGGTTATAGTCCTTAAATACATAACCTTAGGTGTTAATTTCACTTTTCACGATCAAAACTTAGAATTTTGATGTATTTTAAAGTATTACATTCGCAATAGTGTGTGTTTGTGTGTGTATAAAACTGAAATTTACATATAAAAATTCAAAATCCATGAATGTGGAAGTATTATATTCATATCAGTGTGTGTATATATGTATAAAAATGAAATTTACATATAAAAACACTAAACCGATTAATTACGATTAATCCCGATTAATCCCGATTCCTAGCTCCAAGGTACCTCACCGCCCGACTACCGCCTAGCGAGTTCTACAACACTGGCAGTGAGTCATCATCACTAAGGGACCAATATAATAGTAGTGAAACATCATCAGCTTTGTCAACATAGATCTTAGTTCTTATTTGTGTGTCACCAAGGAAAGATTTCAATTATCTTTAATTTAGGTGTATAAGGTAAAGTGATTGTAGTTTAAGTATAAACTTATGATATGCTATCAAAGGTTGTATTGTAACTGTCTACCATCCATAGATGGATTTTATGGATTCAGTCAAGCATAGGCTTGATATGGGTGCGTTATTTAGAGATGAATGTTTGTTTCAGATGAATTTGTATTGCTTGGTTCTTCACTTTTGTGTTTCTTTTTAGGTATCACCCACATGGCAGATTTTGCCAGGATCATCATGTACCTATAAATTCACCATTGCGTTGTGCACCCGTAATCGTCAATTTACCTTACACAATCACCCTAGTTTGTCTCACATCGGGTACATTAATCTTACGTTTTATTATGTTCTTTGATTTACATTCATCCGTATGGTATTGCTATCCCATGTCTAGTGTTCAATGTGTATAAGTGTATGATAAATCTATATGTAGGAGACAACTATACTACATGTGTAGGACCCTAACAGATTATTAGTGTTATATATCAATGGGTCACATGTATCAGGTATAATGTAAGTTCATAATAAGTGTAAGACTACTAGTGTGAACACAATGTGAGTGTACAATGAGCATGAGTAATGATAATATCAAATCAAGTAAATAGCACATAGTAGGTCGCATAAGTATTAAGTCAAGACCTCTATGATTGAGTATCTGGACAGAAATCCAGTCCCGCATGTACCCCTATACATTAGGCGTCGGTCTCAGCCGGTTGGTTGCCATAATGAGGTAGATAATTCAAAAGTGTTGTTTTAGGCTTAGTACGACACCAGTTTGTTGCCATAATGTTGCAGGCTTCAGTTTATAATCAAATATAAACATATCTCAACTAAAGCCCCAAAAAAAAAAAATTTTTTGACCTAAAAACGGATTAACTTTTGAACAAAGTCATGGTCAAACATGTCTCATGGATACTTCAATGAACAATTCAGAAGCTAGCAAATACACATCTAGTTCAAGCTTCACAAACAGACCAAGTCCCTAAAAAAATATTTTTCCTAATTGTCACATAATACAAGTTGGTCACTTCATGTAATGCTAGAGTAGGCATGTGTATGTGTATATAACATGTATATGGGTCACAAATAAATTTACACAAGTGCAACTAATGTCATTTCTGAAATCAAGTGTGCACAAGTCACTAACAAATAATAAGTTCATAAATAACTCACTCGGTACAACTAATGTAGTGTACAGTTATAGTCTAGAATGCAATGCAATGCAATGCAACCTAGTTCGCTATAACCAATGGCTCTGATACCAATCTGTCACACCCCCAAAATCCACTAACGGAGTTTTACAGTTAAGTGTGTGACAAACCAGGATCTCAGTCGTTAGTTACACCAAACGACACTATATGAATTTAAAACATACGTGTCTCATTAAATGAGGAAATTTATTACAGAGTTAATTTTTAAAAGTTTGCGGAAGCGTAATTGAAATGTAATGTCAAAATATTAAATGTAAACTAAATGCGTAGAATACGCGCCCAACACGATATACACAGTCTAAACAGTCATTAAACTCAAAACATGATTTTTAATGCAAGAAAGTGTTTAAATGAAAAGCCGTGACTCCATGCCATGTCCTAAGTGCGTGGTACCCCAATGACCTGTAAAAGTGAAAGGCTAACAAGTGTCAACACGACGGTTGGTGAGTTCACATAGTAAGTATAAAATCCAGTAAGTTCAGTTGCAAGTAGAAATATAAATTAAGTATGTCATTGTAGGTAGCTAGTCTACAGCACATGTCCTAGAGGCGTATGTATCTGACCGAAGCTGACGTATGTACACATTAAGTGCATTTTGCCCGTTCGTACATCCCAGCAGGATGCACTGTAAGTATGTTAGGTCATTCAACACCCGTTCGGCAGGTCCTTCTGTCGTGCTAGCGCGACTAGCCCGGGTGGGGTTTGTCAAACCCAGTAGTACTACTCAAAATTTCCCCGCTATTTCACAAATACTAACGGTCAACTAGGTATCCATGGGGTCTTTCATGAACAAAATAAAAGTTGCTCTATCCAGACATGCGACATACAAAATTTGTAAATCCGTAAAAGTAATCGTCCGTGTTCAGCCCATAAAAGGGTAGTATAGTAAAAGTGCGGTTTAGTGAACTCACCTTAGGTTGCACAGCAAATCAGTTTCAAAAGCACACAATGTAATACAGCAACCTAAATAATAGCAGGTCTATTAATGTGTGTTCGTGTAGGGTCATAGAACCCTATGCATCCAAATAGTCATACAGTTTGTGCGAGATTGGAATAATTTGACTTTTTGACCAAGTTTGACCAAGTTTGACTTTTGCTGACCCAAGTTGACCCACAACCCGTTGGTGATTTATTAAGTGTAAGTAGTTTACATTTGATGTATTTGTTCATGTTTCTTTCACAAACCACGTCACATGACAAGTATTCAACAAGTTAAGTTTCTATGTCCATAAAAGTTTCCTTTATAGGAAAGTCAGACTTCTACAGCATGCTTGCATAATTCAACATCCTAGAGACTCCCAAACATCCCTATGCATGTCAACTATTACATAAAAACCATAGCATGCTACACAAAACAACAACACACACTATCACTATACGGTTTTCAATATGAGACATACTAGCATGTATGGTCACTTCAAAGCACAACACCTTGTCCACATGTTTCACTTCTACTAACATAGCAACACTTTCACCATGGCATCCTAGTTAACTAGAACACACCATTTAGATTCAAAACAACCAATTTCATGCAACCGGTGTATTACCTACTTATCACCTTTACATACCATTTCCATGTCAAAGGTCAATTTACCATTCACAAGATGGCCTACAATCTTCCACAAGCAAATCCATTCATGTTTATATGTCCAAAGTCACTAAACATGCACCCTAGTGAATCTTCATGACAAAAAGTTTCCACATTTAGCAAGTCATACCAAATCAAGTCAGATTTCCACGTTTAAATAATCAAAATTCATCTAATACATTCTACAACATGCTAGTAACCTCATAACAACTCTTAGATGTCAACAACATGCAATTTCACATGAGTCCTAGAGAAAAGTGACTATTTTTAGTACTATGTCCAAACGAGCATGAAATTTCAAAACTAAATAATCAAACTTCATCCAATTCACCATATAACCATATATTTCATCATTTTACATCATAATCATGCATGCAAATTCATGTTTCAATGTCATTCTATAAACCCTAATTTTTCAACAATACTAACATGGATTCGATTAGTCATTTGATCATCAAAACACCAAATAAACCTAAAATCTATACCCAATTCCACAACACAATCACCAATTTACAACTTTGGATGAACTAGGGTTTCATGACTTGCAATTTATATAGTGATTTTAGGATTAAAAATTACTTTTATGTGTTTACAACTCCAATTAGCAAGCAACAACACCACCAAAGATTCTACACAACCGAACATCATCACTAGAATCCATCACCGACGCCATTATTCACTACTACCGTGCTTTAGTTCTGCTTTCCATCACCATCGCCGTCATCCATCGTAACCCACCATCACTAACATCAACAAAAACGAGTAACAAACCTCAAAGCCCTAGCAGCCGCAACCTTTGAAGGCCTATAACTTATAAACCGTTGCGATTCAGAGTATGAGATTACCACCGTTAGAAGCGTATCGTCTAGACGAAGAATTCGATATATTATTTGTGCCATGAAAGTTGCCGGAGGTGGCCGGAAATTGGCCGGGAACAGGGCTGCATTGAGAGTGACGGGAATGGTGGGGGTGGGAGGCTAGTTAGGGTTTGTAAAAGTGATGTGGGGTGATAAATAAGTTGTTTATATAGTAGGGTTTTGAGGTGGGTTCTTTCTAATTAAACATTGCGTATCCGGGACTGCGTGTCGTATCGTTTCCTGTCCAACTTATCGTCGAGATTAAGGTTTCTAAATCTATTTCCCAAATCGTTGCCAAATGTTATTTTATTTATTAGTACTTCAATTATTTGAACGTGTTTGAGCGGGTACGTGTTTTCGTAGCGTTTCTAATCATTTTATTTGAATTATCGCTTAAAATCTCGAAATTAAGATTATAGTAAATATACTAATTGAAGCTAGTATCTTTAGTATTTTAACACTCGGGTTATTACTTTAGATGTCAGCTAATGCCATTACGGCTCGGTATCCGTGTTTCGCAATTAAATAAGTTTGTTTGTTTTGGGATTAAATATACAACTTCTTATAAGTACGTAAAATGCATTTTTATATTAATATGTAGAACGAACATTTGCTATAATGCATTGGGCCTATAATGAGCCTCGTTTATCTTAATGGGCTTTGTTTAATAGATTGGGCCCTTATTGGGTCTTTAAGCCCATTTAGTATAAATACATGTTTGAGATTCATATAAATTAATATAGTTTTGTTAAAGGAATTAACCTAAAATTGCCGGGTGTCACATTTGATACAGACGGATGAATGAGAAAAATGCACAAGTGTTTTAGGGTTTTATAAAAAGTTGTCCGTTTGGGCACTGTTTGTCCGTCTGGGCCTTTAAGTTGTCTGTCTGGTGTCCGTTTGGGCCAAACACTTTGACAAACATGTTAAAAGTTTAAGTATACAACTTGAGTTGTCCGTCTTGACATTGTTTGTCCGTTTTGAGTGTATACTTAGAACTATTAACACTTTTGTCCATTTTATGAACACATAACGTACAAACACTTAGATGAAATCTAAGACTTTAGTCATATGACGACTGTTTGTTCGTCTTGTGTTATAAATCGTCCAACACTTATAATTATTTCCATAAATCAATTGAGACGGATACAACTTCACTTTTGATTCTGTTTGTCTGTCTGACGAGGACAATCCCACACTAAACAGTTTCACCATTCACACTGTTTGTCCGTCTTATAAACATCAATCTTCAAGACTTAGACAATTTCATGAACACACTGTTTGTCCCTCTTGAGAACATCCATCTTCAAGACTTAGTAAATTTCATCAACAATATGATAGATGCACTGTTTATCCGTATGGTTACTGTTTTTTCGTTTTGAAACAAATAATTTTAACGAATAACCTTGATACATCAGGACGTTGACTTTTTTTTTCGAGTGATATGACATGAGATTTTCTTTGAATGGATAACAGAAAATGTGACACCTGACATGATTCCTACTAAACATGTTAGTATTAAATTCAATTAAGTGTAGATTTTGTCATTGAAAGCAATTGATTTAACATGTTTTGTTCACAATTTTGATAAATTTAAGATGTAAACAAATGTATCTTATATCGGTTAGCACGAAACCTTTCCATATTGATTTTTAATCAATATTTTAGATATTTTAAAGACTTTTTCCAACATTTTCAACATTTGTGCTAGAACATTTCAGCAGATTCCGATTCATCTCTTCACCTTTCATTGATCATAACCATCATTTCTCAAGACTTTTGAAATATTTATTCGAAATATTTTTGTTCTTTTGATATATTTCAATGTTTTTGATATTTTCTTATATTTTCTCCCCCTAAACTTATGACCTCAAAGAAGTTATAAGTTTCAAAAGTAAGAAAATCATATTAAATCACATGCCTGCACACACAAAACACACAAATAAGTATAGATATAATAGTATATATGATATGCATAGAATCAATTAGTAATGCAATGGGATCATTCTAAAAATCATATCAACACATGTTTTGAATGTTTTGAATAGACATATCAATTGTGAAACGATTGAGTGAAGAATTGTTGAACAAATCAATTAGCTCGAAGTGACACACTTACTTTTTCTATTCTTGATGATCAATTATGTTGATTAGGAATAAGTTTTGAGTGAGCCATACCTTGCACATTAGAAATTTATACATTTCATCTAAATATCCTGAGAACACCTCAACACCTCAGTTCACTTACAATCATACTCAGTTTGGAATGGGGTTCTATCTATTTGGATTTGGTCTACTTTGGGACTTCTTTTTGAATTCCTTTTGGAATTATCTTTTTCTTGCGTTCCCTTTGGGAATCTTCTGAATTCCATTTTGGAATTTTGGTTGATAGTCACTATGTATAGGTTGGACTCACCGGCTTGTCGGTGTTACTTTTGTTTGTATTTGTTTAACTTGTAATTGTATTTGTTCTAGCGAACCTACGGGCGAATCTATAGATTCGCCCGCAGGTCAGGTTGTCTTTTGTATTAAGGTGTCGACTGGGCGAACCTATGTGCCCAGCGAACCTGTGTTGGTTCGCTAGATAGATTCGCTAGAGCGAATCTATCAGCGAACCTAACACTGCTATATATTGTAACCTTATCTTCACTTTATACAACTTTTGCACATCTTTTATCAAGACTATAATTCACTGATTGTGTCGTGTAATCGTTCCATTTGAGGTGCTAGGAGCATATTCTACTTATCATTGTAGCTTATTTACCTCATTTGTGTGTTAGATCTTGTTATTGGGTTGTTTGGTTAATATACACTTTGTTCTTCAAAGTTTGGTCATATTTGTGTTAAACAAGTCAACATAGCACTGAAATCACGATCATTATGGACCAACAATATGGTATCAGAGACTTAGTGCTCTTGATTGTTTGATTCAAGTGATTTTTGTGTTGTTTTTGAAGTTTTTGGGTCGAAACACTTTTGATTCTGTTCTCAGCTTGTTTCTTGTGTTTTGGGGTTGTATTTTGCTCAAAGTTTGTAGTATTTGGTCATAGGAAGCTTTTAAAACAAACCTGTGTGCAAATGGTCAAGTTTTGAGGGTTTTCGAACTGTTTCCGTACTGTTTCAGGGTGGTTGAGCTACCAGCGAATCTATTTGTTCAACCAGCGAAACTGACTGTTCTTCCAGCGAACCTAATTCAAATCTTTGTCCTGTTTGGTTTGTGTTGTGGCCAGCGAATCTGACATATCACCGAACGAAAGTTCACTTGTTTGGCTGACTTTGCAAGCGAAACTGCTGCCAAAATTAGGCCAGCGAATCTGTGCTTGCTTGCCAGCGAAACTGTTTGCTTGTCCAGCGAATCTGTCACCAGCGAATCTACCAGCGAATCTGCTGTGTTCTTTGAGCGAATCTAGCCAGCGAATCTGTTTATTTTCAACGAATCTATAGTCTGTTCAAATTTATGACTTCATCAACATTGAATATGAATGATCTGGATAGCGTTCAACCTAATAGGCCACCGAGGCTTGTTAGTGGTGAAAACTTTGAAGACTGGAAAAGATGTTTGAAAGCTTTCTTCTATTACACAGATTACAATCAATGGGAATCTATAGTAAAGGGTCCGCATGTGCCTACAACTGTTGAAGGAACCGTCACTTCAGTAAACACAGATCCAACTACTTTTACTGAAACTGACATCAAGCTACTTGATCGTGACAAGAAGGCACTAGGGGCTTTAATACTTTGTTTGCATCAGGACATCTTCAACCGGTTTGCAGAACACACAACTGCAAAAAGCCTGTATGATGCATTGTGTGAATTTTATGATGGCAATGAGGACCTGAAACTGGATAGAAAAGCTCAGGCTGAAAAGGAATTCAACTCTTTCGTGGGGTATTCACAAGAGAACTTGACTGATATTACAAATCGCTTCCTATCTGTGTCAAGTAATCTGAAGAAATATGATGAAAAGCTGGGCAATCACGAACAAGTTGCAAAATTGTTAGATTCTCTTCCTCCTCAATGGAGCCTTCAAATCAAGCTGTTGAAACAAGAGAGAAACTTTCCTGACTACAAACTGATGGACGTCATCAACAAGCTGAAGTCTTTCGACCTTGATGTAAAAAGAAGAGAATATAATCAGTCAATGATGGTTCCAAACATTCCCTCTCAAAATGCTGCACTTATCTCATCCGCTGCAAACTCTTATGCCTACAGTGCTGCATCTAGAGGACCATCAAGTCATGTGTCTGCTAAATCTGGTGGTGCATCTACAAACACTGGTCCAAGCTCAAATGCGTCTGTTACCACTCAGATTCCGTCTGACACCATGGCTTTATTTGGAATGTTTGTTCACAGTTATGAAGCTCTTGTTGCAGGTGAGTTGAAAGGGAAGGGTATGACAGTAGAAGATATGTATCAGGTGGACCCTGATGATCTGGAGGAAACAGATATTCAATGGCAGATGGCTATGCTCACTCTTCGTGCCAGACGATTCATGGAAAGAACTGGTAGAAGAAACTTTGGAAATCAGGGACAGAATGGTAAGTTAGGGTATGACAAGGGAAAGTTACGGTGCTATAACTGCAAACAATTGGGCCATTTCAAGAGAGAATGCCCATTACCAATCGTTACTGAGCCAGTTAACTCTGCAAATCCAAGATCTGCTCCAATTCAAGAAAAGGTTGAAGAAGCAAAGTCAAAGAATGAAACTGCACTGCTCACCAACTTTGATTGGAGTGCAGAAATTGAAGAAACCAAGGAGGAGATTAACCATGCCCTTGTTGCTGAAATTGCTGAGTTTGATGACAATGATATAAATCTCTTTGATCCGTTCAAAGAATTTTATGGAAAGGAAGAGGAAGAGAAAGTGGAGAATGTTGTTAAAGTTCAATCAGATGTTATTGCTCAAGGACATCTGAATCATTCTGGGTTTGTTTGTGAAGCTGCTGTTAATGAGGTGAAGCAGGAGGAGGAGTCGAAGCTTACTCTAGAAGAAATGATCGAGAAGGCAAGGCTTGATGCAGTTGATGAATTCAAAAGAAGCACTCCATACTGTCAATGTGATCGTGCTCTGGCCGCCGAAAAACTGGTAATTGGTCTTCCTTACGATGTTATAGAAGATATGTGTTCATCTGCTTGCAAAATTCGTTTAATTGGCATATACAAAGCTAATAAATTGTTAATGTCAAACGAAAACGAATTAAAAAGAACCATCAAAGAGCTTAAATTAAGTGAATCAAAATACTTTGTCAAGTTAAGAGAAGCTTTAAAAGAGAATGAACACTTAAAAAGAACTCTTTTGGAAAAGAACTGTGAAATTAACTACTTGACTGAGCAAGTTACACTTGCTGAGTTTGAAGCAAGAAAGCTTAAAAACAAATTGCAGCAGTGGACTATATCTGGTATGAAAAGGGAGGAACTGTGCAAGAAACAAAGGGGGGCCAGAGTTAAGACAGGGTTGGGTCTTAGTAACAATGAAACATATGCCTATCCTCCACCTAGTACTTTCTGTTATTCTCCTACACCTATTCCTCATCCCTCAAATGAGTTAATTCAAGAGATTATGCAGAACGATACTGACAGTTCCATTGCAGGTTTAAGTGAAGTAAATCTTAAGGAAGTTAGAGAGGAGTACGCATATGGTGGGAGTGTTGGGCTCGGTTGTTCTGGCAGTAGTGATTGCAGTAGTTCTGATTCCAAGAAGTCTTTTGAAGACATTAGTTTAATTAACTCTGTTTGTAGTAATGTGTCATATTCAGACAATTCCATGTTTAATAGTAATCTAGGGTGCTCTACTTCTAACCCTAATGTGTTGAATGATGATTTGATTGAAAATGTGTGTGTGAATGACAAAGACAAACTTTCAGGTCATGTCTCTGAAAGTCAAACCAAAACAAACTGTTTTCAAAAGTTCTTCACTCATCAAATTCCATCTTTCACACCTGTGAGAATTTCAAAACCAAAAGAGAAGGAATCATCTTTTTCATACATTCTTAAACCAAAAACTGAATCTGATACAGTTAAAGTCACAACAGGTAAGTTAAAAGAACTCTATGACACTTACAGTGACTGCAACTCACAACTGTCTGAATGTGATGAGGAAATTGAAATGGATAAAATTCCTGTTAACAGAATTCCCAAAACTGGTTTGAAGTCTCACTGTTTTAAATGTGGGAAATACTGGTCACACTGTCAAGCAATGCCCTAAGATAATCCAAAATAGCTCAAAGCAAAAATCTTTCGGAAAAAGATTAAACAGTTTTGTAAATAATTTCTTTTGTAATACTTCATCTGCTTCACCACCCAAGTACACAAAGACTTGGGTGCCAATTTCAAAGGTCTAACTTTTCATTTGTTTTTAATAAATGTCAGGAACATTCAAATGCCGTTGTAAATAGTCATTGGCATATTGACAGCGGATGTTCCAGACATATGACAGGATTAAAGGATCTTCTGACTAACTATAGGATCATAAATGGTGGTTATGTTGCTTTTGCGGGAGACAAGAAAGGTGGGAAGATGATTGGTCAAGGAGAAGTCTCAAATGGCTCACTTACTTTGGAAGACGTCAACTATGTTCCAGAACTGGCATTCAATCTTCTGAGTGTATCACAAATCTGTGATAAAAATATTCCTGTGGTGTTTCTTCCAAATGAATGCCTGTTCTTGAAGCCAGAGTTTACTATTCCTGAAGATATGGTGATCATGCGAGCTCCGAGACGAAATGATACCTATATGTTGAATATGGGATCACAAGAATCAAATTCCACCGTGACCTGTCTCCTGTCTAAAGCTTCATCTTTTGAATATGAGATCTACGTATGTCAACCACCAGGTTTCGAGGATCCCGATTTCCCGTCGAAGGTTTACAAGCTTGATAAATCCTTGTATGGATTGCATCAAGCTCCACGGATCTGGTATGAAACTCTGACACAGTATCTCCTCAGCAAAGGTTTCTCCCGTGGGAGTATAGATATGACATTGTTCAAGAAGGAGGTGGATGGCGAGCTGCTGATCGTTCAAGTGTATGTTGATGATATCATCTTTGGTTCGACTAATGAAGGGTTGTGTAGAGAATTTGAGAAGGTGATGATGGAACGCTTTGAGATGACCATAATGGGGGAGATGTGTTTCTTCTTGGGGCTGCAAGTGGAGCAAAAGCCTGATGGAATTCTAATCCACCAAGAGAAATATATCAAAGAAATCCTCACGAAGTTTGGCATGGATGACTCTTCTCCTGAATTGATTCCTTTTACAGCTCAAACATGCCTTACTTCCGATGATAATGGGAATCCTGTGGATGCTCATCGGTATCGCTCGATGATCGGATCTCTCATGTATCTGACTGCAAGCCGTCCAGATATTACATTTGCCGTGTGTTACTGTGCTCGTTTCCAAGCCAATCCAAAAGAATCACACGAGAAAGCTGTTAAACGCATTTTTCGCTACCTTAAGGGTTCCTCTCGTTTGGGACTTTGGTACCCAAAAGGTGGGAACTTTGATTTACATGCTTTTTCTGATAGTGATCATGCTGGTTGCAGGATTAACAGGAAATCAGTCACTGGTGGATGTCAATACCTTGGAGAATGTCTTGTTTCATGGCAAAGCAAGAAGCAAACAACCGTCTCCCTGTCCACAGGAGAAGCAGAATACATAGCTGCGTCAAGTTGCTGTTGCCAAGTGCTGTGGATTCAACATCAGATGATGGATTATGGCATCAACTTTCTTCATACGCCACTCTTTTGTGATAATGAAGCTGCTGTTGGAATTGCCAAGAATCCTATTCATCACACTCGAACCAAGCACATTGAAACAAGAATTCATGCAATCAGGGATGCACAGGAAAAGGGGTTTATTGATATTATTCCTATTGAAACTAGAAAGCAAAAAGCTGATCTTTTCACAAAAACTTTTGACAAACCACGTTTTTATGAACTGATCTCCATGCTAGGACTTATATCTTTTTGAAAACCTTTTTCTGTGAGAATCCATTTGTAAATATGTAAATTATCTTCTCTTTCTTCTTTGAAAAATCCGTGGGTCACTCGATTCATTGCTTCGTTACTTCATTTTATTTTATCTTCTTTTACTTTCTTTTTAACTCTGTATATATATTTTAAGAAAATCTGAAAAACAAAAATTTCTTTTAGACGGCTATTATATAGAAATTTTGGGGGAGATATAAAAGATTAACTATTTATAGTTTTTCAAATTTTGCTATTTCAGGATCTCCGTTTTGATTGATGTTGAAAAGTCGTTGAAGGAGGTCAGAAGCATTGCGTTTGGGATATGTCAGATAGGCTCAGCCCGAAAACGAAGTAAACAGTGATTGTGCAGCCAAACATAACGCTCAAGATCTCGACAACAAGGATTATCCCCTTGACATGACTGGATTGCACAAAGATAAGGGTTCTGTCAAAAATGGGTTGAGAGCGTCAAATCTTTGTCTTGATTTCCCTAAAAAATCCCAAATCACCCTCGCCCTATCCCCGAATCGAGTTTCTAGTATGCAAAACAAATAAAATAAAAAGCTGCTAGTGATGCTCTTCGGAAATGCCTCTGTGTGAGTTACTCGTTAACTCCTCAGAACGTCTTGAGTCAAGTGCTTAACTCCTCTGCTATACGGAAGTATTGACCTGGAGTTGGTGGATCTTCTCTGCAATACGAAAGTATTGACCTGAAGATTCACCGAGCATGCTCAAATGCTTATCTCCTCTGTTATACGTAAGTATAGACCTGGAGCTCTAGACTATTTGAGTTATCCAAATAATAAGTCGCATTGTATTCAAAAGAATCAATTGCTGACAAGCTCCACTCACAAAGAAAAGATGCAAAAATTGCACAAGTGTCAAAAGAAGCTAATGCATCGGTCAACATTCAAAAGTTGATCATTGAAATTCAAACAAAGTCAATCGTATTGCTCAGATATACCCTGATGACAGAACTTGTTCTTTTTACCTAGATGTCTGTGGGGACCGAGTTGTCTGAGTTTCTTCAATCAAACCGAAAACATGATAAAAGAAGCTGCTGATCTCTTGTTGAAAGGACTAAGGCATGGGTTTAAATGGACAAACATATCTGCAATCCCGCCAATCGATGATTCTCCGGATTCTACTCAAAACATCATGAAGAATATATATCCTTATTAGCATTTAAAACTTTTTCTTTATTTTATTTTATTTTAATTTTAACTTCTATCTTGTTATTACTAGTATTTTTAGGTTTATATGTGTTTATGTTTATTTTTGGAGCGTTGATATCGTGGGACGTTTTCACGGATTTACAAAGTTTTTAAAACTTAAGAAAAACCAAAAATATTGTATTTTGTGTTCGAGCGAACCTGCGAGCGAACCTACAGGTTCGCCCAAATCTCAGGTTCGCCCGCAACCTCTTTTGCACCGCCGCCGTATGTTGATTTTTGACTCTTGGTCTTCTGGCGAACCTAAAAGTTCGCTGTACATAAGTTCGCTGGCCTGTATTAAGTTCGCTAGACTGTCTGCCAGCGAACCTATGTGTGTATATATAGGCTGTGACAGCGAAGTTTTTCAAACATTCGCTGTCATCTGCACTGTAGCACGTTTTTCAATTTCAAAACTACCAACGTTCGATTCTCACTATTTCACGGCTTTTTCATACATTAAACATCTTCTTATTGTCCGGTATGTGATCGATTACATTCTAATCTCTGTCTAAACCCTAAATCGCACCGTTACCATGTTTTTAACTGTCGATCTTTGATTAAGTGTTGATTGAATGACTGTTTTGGTGTTAGTTGTTAGGGTTTTACTTCATAACAGCCTCTATTAATATTTACTTTGACCCGCTGTTGCTTTATATGCTTTATAATGGTGGACTGTATGTGATTTTGGCCATTTTTCAAAAACTAGGGTTTCCAGCGAACCTAAGTGTTCGTCTGGCGAATCTGAACGAAAGTTCAAGACTTCGAGCGAACCTATGTCGTTATGCTGCCCGCGCAACAACATAGATTCGCCCGACTGTTTCTAGCGAACCTATACATTCGCTCGACAACAATGACTGATTTTTCATGTCAGCGAATCTATAGGTTCTTGTGTCAAAATCTCAGGTTCGCTATACCAGCGAACCTAATTTCCAGCGAATCTATCAACTGTTTTTCAAATCTTCGTTTCTGATCAATCTCCGTTTATTTTTCAGGCACAATGTCGACATGCTTCTTCGAGAAAAAGCACAACATGTGTGCTTTACTTGACGAAAACCATGAAAAGGCCGGGAGCTATAGAGATGCAATCAAATGGCTGAAATCGTCTCATATACATTATGCCATTTCTCACTCTCCTACTATATATGAGACGCATGTCCGGGATTTTTGGCGAACCGCTGTCATGAACGTGTCGGTACTGCCGTCACGTATCTGTGCTAATGTCGGTGGGTATGACCTGCAGTTCACAGAGGCTGATCTGGCCAGGATTCTAAGATTAGAAGAGGATGTTGGTGAGGAGGTGAGTATGACCGCTGAGGAAGTGTATGGGGCATTCCGGAACGCTGGGTATGAGGGTCCGATGCCCGGAGAGAAGAAAATGGAGTTCGTTAAGTCCTACTTGATCCAGGAGTGGAGGTACATCGCTCATGTGTTTATCATGTGCCTGGATCATAGGAAAGGGGGTACGGATGGGCTTAACCTTGACTGGGCAAGGGCGATGGTGCTGTTTTGCCGAGGGCAAAAAGCAAATCTCGCGAAGCTGATATTTAATTATCTTCTCGAGAACATCCATGCCACGAAAGGGATCAAGTGGTTAATGTATCCCAGGTTCATTCAGATGGTACTGAATGACAAATTGCCGAATTTGCCGGTTGTTGGCGCTGAGCTGAAGGTTTGGGACATGCATTCAAGAATTTTCAAAGACTGCAAATCTGTGAGATCGGACTGTGTTGGTAGAACGTCATTTTTATGGGAGAACATGTACCCGGCTGAAAGATGGGTACAAATTCAGAGGTTGATTGAGTCGGAGAGGAAACGGGGCGGAGAAAATATATAGGTGGTTGAGAAGAAGATCAGAAAAAGGAAAGCATATGCCAAAGAGAAAGATTATTCGTTTGACTAAGAGGTGGATGAGATAGAAGCAGAAATAGATGCTGGTAGGGAACAAAGGACAAAGAAAAAGGCTGTTACACACGCTGAAGCATCAAAGAAAGCTAGGCATGATACTGGGGGTACATCGGGGGAATCAGCTGGTGAATTAAAGGGTGTTGTTGAAAGACTGGAAGCAGAATTGGTTGAGCTGAGAAGTAAACATGAAGAACTGGAGAAACAGGATGCTGAGAAATCGACGGTTATATACGAAATGGGTAGGATGATGAACGATCAGCAGTGTCTGTTGGTTAGGATCTTCAAAGAATTGAATAGTTTGAAAGAAAATGCTGGAACTGAACCGGCAATGACTGAAGCGGAACTGAACTCCTTAACGGATATTGCAAAGTATCCGTTAATGGATGTTGATTTTGGTGATAAAGGAAAGGGAAATGCCGTTGAGGAAGAGTTTGATGAAGAAATGGGGATAAATTTGGATATTTTTGAAGGAGATGAAGTGGTTGGTGGATCTAGTGTGGACTATACTTTGATTGATGAACCTGAGACTGATGTCGATGCTGACAGTGAAGAAGATTTAGATGACGAGCCTGAAATGTATAAAGTTGAGGAAAAGGGGATGAGCTACCAGTTTGAACATGCTGATTTAGACAAGTCTGAGTGGTTTAGAAAGGAAGAAGAAGTGGTGCCTGAAGTACCGATATTCCAACACCTGGATGAACCCAACACCAAACAGCTTGACAGGCAAATCATAGCATGGAAATATAACTGTTTGGTGGATGCTTACATGATTAAACGAAGGGGTGGGGACATCACGTACATCAAGAACAGGAAGCACTTCGCTACCTTTCCTAGATGGGATTTGCGTAGGCTGGCAGAGCTGCCATTATTGGGGAGGGAAGAAAGCGGAAGGGCGTGTGCATTCGAAGCTACAATCCAGGAGGCCGCAAAGACTGATTTTGTTAATTTTGGATATCAGAAGCCGAAGAGGATGAGGCAGAAAAAGGACAAACATTGGGTGTCGTGGAAGGGCAAGATTGTGTTAAAGATAGCTGCACCAAAGGTGATGACAAGGGTCAGGGTCCCAGACACTCAGCCGCCCAGATTGCAGGATTTCAACAAATGGTTTTATAACAACAGCATTGGGGAGGCCATCATCAGACTTCAAGGGGAAGACCGTCCTGAAATACGTTTGTTTGATCCTATGGAGGTCTTCTCCTTCTGTGACGAAGATTTGAAGGTGTTGTGCGAGCACAGAATAAAGCACGGGGCTGGAGATGACACTGCTGCTGAAGCGAACCTGTTTGTGAAGGTCGCAAATAAAGCCCGGGGGATTCGTGCTGAGCTAAAGGCTGTGAATGAAAGATTGAGGAGGTCGGATGATCAACGAATGGACATGGATGACCTGACAAGACAGCTTGATCGAACTATCGAACAGAGGTTTGAGAAACCAGTGGAGGTGATTGATTTGGAGGTGATAAGCGAGGAGCAAACTGCAGAAATTCAGGCGGAAACAACTGTTCAACAAATGCCTGATGCTGATGTCGCTGATGCTGAGTTTGTGAAATCAATGTTAGTGTTTAGTGAAGATGAGGCCGGTTCTGAAGACATTACAAACCCAATGGCCGGAATAAAAGGAAGGGCAGGAGCGTTTATCGAACATCTTTGAAGCCATCAAGACGGAGCTAATCAGAAGACTTCCCCAGGTGAGGTCCAACCTAGGGGGAGTATTGATAGTCACTATGTATAGGTTGCACTCACCGGCTTGTCGGTGTTACTTTTGTTTGTATTTGTTTAACTTGTAATTGTATTTGTTCTAGCGAACCTACGGGCGAATCTATAGATTCGCCCGCAGGTCAGGTTGTCTTTTGTATTAAGGTGTCGACTGGGCGAACCTATGTGCCCAGCGAACCTGTGTTGGTTCGCTAGATAGATTCGCTAGAGCGAATCTATCAGCGAACCTAACACTGCTATATATTGTAACCTTATCTTCACTTTATACAACTTTTGCACATCTTTTATCAAGACTATAATTCACTGATTGTGTCGTGTAATCGTTCCATTTGAGGTGCTAGGAGCATATTCTACTTATCATTGTAGCTTATTTACCTCATTTGTGTGTTAGATCTTGTTATTGGGTTGTTTGGTTAATATACACTTTGTTCTTCAAAGTTTGGTCATATTTGTGTTAAACAAGTCAACATAGCACTGAAATCACGATCATTATGGACCAACATTGGTGATGGTCCATCTTTGGGACTCTTTTCTGTTCCACTTTTGGAATCTTTTGCTGCATCTTGAAGCTCGAAAGAGACTTCATGTGAGACTCTAGGTCTGTGGATATCACAACAAAGAAGCTCAGGATGCGGTTCATCACACTGAATAGATTGCATCACTACCCGATGTATATTGGATGCTTCACTAGATATCTATTAGATTTGTATAGACAATTCATATGCACTTGATATGTTTCAACCACAAAGACTCATTAGAATTTAGTTAAATCATCATTGAGTATACTTGTTCGGTATAATCGGCTGAGCTGTCTCGCACATCAATGATCACGCTTCAGTCTTTATTGTTGAAAATGATGTGTCGAAGTAACCTTAGTGTACTATCATTTCCCATGTTGTGCATGGAAGATTCTTTATTTTATTTAAATTTTTTTTGTATTTTTCATGATGATGCACACACACATGCAATAATATATATAAGTAAGGCATGCAAATCATATAATATTTAGCTTATTCTAGAAAAACTCAACAACATCCTCAAAATATTAGTTTTGTGGAGTTGTTATTATATCTAAAAATTTTTTATTTTTTTATTAAAGACATGATTTAATCATGGTTGATTAAACCAATGGATTGAATTAAAAATTCAAACCGACCTGGTAGGAAAGATTTGGTAAACAAATCTTCCAGTTGATTGTTGTTGGACCTGAATTGTAGTCTAATATTATCAACACAGTCAAAGTCAACAAAAGTCAATGTCCGGTTAAAGTCCACGTAAAAAGTCAAATGGCGCGTTAGAGACGAAGAACCGAGTCAAGACGTTGAAGGTGTTTTATGTCTAGGATCGTTAATGTAATAAATATATTTTGTGTCAACAAAATATATTTAATCTAGTTTTAGACATGTTTTAGCCTTTTAACTTGTTACTTTCTAATTAGTCTAAGTGTAGGGACTATTAGTGTAATTAGCATGTTAAGCACTCACTATAAATAGTAAAGTGCTATTAGGGTTTTAAGGGGGCTTGAATGAGCATTTGATTGGGGTTTCCACTTTTATAAATCTGATGCAATCAATACAAGATCAAATCTGAGTTTCTCATTGTGTTCTTCATGTTCTTCATCTAGTTCATCATTATTTTACCATTTTGATCCAAAATCTTCACAAGTTACTGATTCAATAGTGTTATTGGGACCAACAATTGGTATCAGAGCCTAAAGGAGATCCAATTGAATCATTTTTGTTGAAGATTAAAGTTGATTATTAAAGATTTGTGAAGAAATTGTAGAGAGAGAAAGTAGATCTGGTTGGTTTTAGAGAGAGAAACCAGATCTGAGTTGAAAAATAATCAGATCTACAACTATAAACATCAGATCTCAGCAAAACAACAACACATTTGAAATCTACAAGCTCAGATCTGCAAGAAAATAGAAGAAAATTTTCAGATCTGGAAGTTTCTCTCACACACAGTGTGTGTGTGTTCTTGGTGTTCTTCATATCTTCAAATCTGCAGATTAGCGAAACTAAGTTAGTACATGAACGAAAGTTCAAAAATTTGAGCGAATCTATGCCAAGCATTTGCATAGATTCGCTTGTTGTTGATAGTCATGTATAGGTCGGACTCACCGGTATGTCGGTGTTATATATATTTTGTATGTATTTTGTATGTATTAGTTCTAGCGAACCTACGGGCGAATCTATAGATTCGCCCGTAGCACAGTTTAGCTTTTGATTTGGTGTCGACCGGGCGAACCTAATTGTGCCCGGCGAACCTATATGGTTCGCTAGATAGATTCGCTGCAGCGAATCTATCAGCGAACCTATGTCTGATATATATTGTAACCTTATCTTCAAGAAATATAACTTTTGCAACTTTGACAAAAACTCTTATCCAACTGATTGTGTCTTGTGTGTGTTTTGCTGGAGGTGCTAGGAGCATATATTATTCAACTTTGTAGCTTATTTACCTCCGGTTGTGTGGTTTAATCTCGTTATTGGTTGTTGGGTTATAATACACTTTATTTGTTTGAGTCAAGTGTGTTTCGTTGTTAAACAAGTCATTATAGCACTGAAATCACGATCATTATGGACCAACAATATGGTATCAGAGCCATAGTGCTCTTGATTGTTTGATCCTAGAGATTTCTGTGATGATTTTGGGGTTTTTTGTGTCAAAACACTATTTGATTATTTTCTGAACTGATTTGCGTGTTTCTGTGTTGTATTTTGCTTGAAATTTGTCGCATTTGGTCATAGGAAGCTTTTGAAACAAACAAATCTACAACTGGTTGTGTTTTGAAGCTGTTATGGTCGTTTTTGAACTGAAACTGTTTTGTTCGTAACCCAGCGAACCTATTTGTTCATCCAACGAATCTGGGTGTTCTTCCAGCGAATCTATTGTATATTTGAGATTTGGAAATATCAATTTTTTGATCAGCGAACTTACTATTTTTGAACGAAAGTTCACCTGTTTGGTTCTGTGAGCGAGAGAACCTGCGAGAGAATCTGCCAGAGAACCTAGAGCGAACCTACGAGCGAGCGAGAGAACCTACGAGCGAGCGAGAGAACCTACGAGCGAGCGAGAGAACCTACGAGCGAGCGAGAGAACCTACGAGCGAGCGAGCGAACCTAGAGCGAACCTAGAGCGAACCTACGAGCGAACCTGCGAGAGAACCTACCAGCGAACCTACCAGAGAACCTACAAGAGAACCTAATTTCCAAAAAAAAAATGGATAGGAAAGCTCAGGCTGAAAATGGGTTCAATTCATTCGTTGGATTCAAGAATGAAAATCTGACTGATATAACGAATCGCTTTTTATCCGTGTCAAGCAATCTCAAAACATATGATGAAAAATTGGGAAATCATGAGCAAGTGACAAAGCTTTTGGATTCTCTTCCTCCTCAATGGAGTCTTCATATCAAAAAGCTGAAACAAGAAAGAAATTTCTTTGACTTTAAACTAATGGATGTGATAAACAAATTGAAGTCAATTGATCTGGATTTAAATAGAAAAGAATATAATCAATCCATGATGCTTTCAAGTGTCTCTCCTTAGAACACTGCACCGATTACATCCGCTGCAAACTCAACTGGTGCAGTCTCTGGAGGATCATCAAGTTATGGGTCTGTCAAATCTGGTGGTGGTTCCACAAGTGTAGGTGCTGGCTCAAATGCATCTGTTACCACTCAGATTTCATCTGACACTACGGCCGTATCTGGGATGCTTGTTCAAGATCATGAAGCTTTGATTGCTGAAGCTGCTAAAGAATCTGTTCTCAATGACAATTACGTTAATTGTTTTGATCCTTTTAAAGATTTTTATGGTGAAGAGGTTGAGAATGTTAGAATGATTGATGAGGTTGAAGAGGAAACAAATACTGGAAAGGTTGCTGATAGTTTGACTGAAGAGGTTGCTGATTATGGTTTGACGGAAGAGGGAAAGAATGGTGGTAAAGTTGCTAAGATGGTGATTGATATGGGAAAGAATCAGGAAGAAGATGTTCTTTCTGGATTAGTGTGTGATGAACTTACTGGAAAGAAAGAGAAGGTCACTGTCAACGTTGGTAATGGGGCTGAAAATGCTGGTACCGATGCTGATAATGTTATGGAATCAAAGCTTGACATGGAAGCCATGATTGAACAGGCAAAGCTTGAAGCTGTGGATGAATACAAGAGGAACACTCCTTACTGCCAGTGTGATCGTGCTCTCGCGGCTGAAAAACTGGTTGTTGGTCTTCCTTATGATGTCGTTGAGGATATGTGTTCATCCGCATGCAAAATTCGTTTGATCGGTATTTATAAGGCAAATAAACTTTTAATGACAAATGAAAATGAATTAAAGACAATTAACAAAGAGCTTAAACAGAACGAATCAAAATTTTTTGTTAAATTGAGAGAGGCTTTAAAAGAAAACGAACATTTGAAAAGATCTCTTTTAGAAAGGAACTGTGAAGTAAACTATTTGACTGAGCAAGTCACTCTTGCTGAATTTGAAACAAGAAAACTCAAAAATAAACTGGAACAGTGGACCATTGCTAGTATGAAAAGGGAGGAGTTATGGAAGAAACAAAAGGGGGCTAGATTTAAGACCGGGTTGGGTCATAAAGATGATGCATAAGTATATCCTCCACCTAGTACCTTCTGTTATTCTCCTACACCCATTCCTCATCCTTCAAATGAGTTGATTCAAGAGATTATAAAGAATGATACTAACAGCTCTATTGCAGGTTTAAGTGAAGTGAATCTTAATGAGGTGAGAGAGGATTATGCTTATGGTGAATGTAGTGGTCTTGGAAGTTCTAGTAACCCTAGCTTTGATTCAAAGAAGACTGTTGAAGACAGCAGTTTAAATGTCTTTATTTCTAGTCAAGTTTTAACTTCAAAGGATATTATGTGTGATATTAATTCTGGATGCTCAATTTCGAACTTAAGTAATTTGTATGATGATATTGGAAATGTTTGTGTGAGTGACAAAGTTAAACTTTCAGGTCAAGTCTCTGAAAGTCAAACTAAAAAAAGTTGTTTTAAAAAATTCGTGTCTCATCAAATTCAATCTTTCACACCAATAAGAATTTCAAAACCGAAAGACAAGGAATCATCTTCTTCATCCATGAATCACTCTGCTAAATTTAAACCTGCACCCTCTAAGGTTAAAGTCACAACAGGTAAGTCAAAAGAGTCTTACGACTCTTGCAGTGATTGTAACTCTCAAACATCTGATAGTAATGAAGAGACTGCTAAATGTTCTAAAAAGGGTTTAAAATCTCATTGCTTTCAGTGTGGAAATTTTGATCATACTGTCAAACACTGCCCTGTGGTTATTGAAAATAGTTCAAAGCATAGATCTTTAGGAAGAAGATTGAATTCTTTTGTAAATAATTTTTTCTGTAAATCATCGACTGTTCAAAGACCTAAGTACACTAAGGCTTGGGTCTCGATTTCAAAAGTCTAATTTGTCTTTCTTTGTAAATACGTAAATAACCTTTTCTTTTTCTTCTTTGAAAATTGCGTGGGTCACTCATTTCTTCGCTCCTTTATTTTATTTTATTTTATTTCCTTTTATTTTCTCTTTTATTTCTGTATATTTACATTAACAAAAATCTGAAAAACAAAAATTTCTTATTAGATAGCTATAATATAGAAATTTTGGGGGAGATATTAAAGATTAACTATTTATAGTTTTTCAAATTTTGCTATTTCAGGATCTCCGTTTTGATTGATGTTGAAGAGACGTTGAAGGAGGTCAGAAGTATTGTGTTTGGGATATGTCAGATAGGCTCAGCCCGAAAACAAAGTAAACAATGATTGTGCAGCCAAACATAACGTTCAAGATCTCAGCCACAAGGATTATCTCCTTGACATGATTGGATTGCACAAAGATAAGGGTTCTGTCAAAAATGGGTTGAGAGCATCAAATCTTTGCCTTGATTTCTCTAAACATCCCAAATCACCCTCGCCCTATCCCCGAATCGAGTTTCTAGTGTGCAAAACAAATAAAATAAAAAGCTGCTAGTGATGCTCTTCGGAAAAACCTCTGAGTGAGTTACTTGTTAACTCCTCAGATAGTATTGAGTCAAAGTGCTTAACTCCTCTGCTATACGGAAGTATTGACCTGGAATTGGTGGATCTTCTTCTCTGCTATACGGAAGTATTGACCTGAAGATTCACCGAGCATGCTCAAAAGTTTATCTCCTCTGTTATACGTCAGTATAGACCTGGAGCTCTGAACTATTTGAGTTTCCCAAATAATAAGTCGCATTGTGTTCAAAAGAATCAATTGCTGACAAGCTCCACTCACAAAAAGATGCAAAAATTGCACAAGTGTCAAAAGAAGCTAATGCATCGATCAATATTCAAAATTTGATCCTCGAAACTCAAGCAAAGTCAATGGTATTGCTCAGATATACCCTGATGACAGAACTTGTTCTTTTTACCTAGATGTCTGTGGGAACCGAGTTGTCTGAGCTTCTTCAATCAAACCAAAAACATGATAAAAGAAGCTGCTGATCTCTTGTTGAAAGGACTAAGGCATGGGTTTAAATGGACAAACATATCTGCAATCCTGCCAATCGATGATTCTCCGGATTCTGCTCAAAACATCATGAAAAATATATATATATCCTTCTTTAGCTTTTAAATTCTAGTTTCAAATTCTAGTTTTTCTTTCTTTTTCATTTTCTTCATTTTAAGTCTTTATTTTTCATTTAAGTTTTTGTTTTCGGAGTGTTGAAATTGTGAGGCGTTTCAAGGATTCTCAAAGGAAATCAAAATTATCAAAAACCGAGGCGGATGAGACAGAAAAAGGATAGGCATTGGGTTTCGTGGAAGGGTAAGGTGGTTTTGAAGATTGAAGCGCCGAAGATCATGACAAGGGTCAGGGTTCCGGACACACAGCCACCCAGATTACGGGATTTTCACAAATGGTTCTACGACAATGGTACGGGTGAAGCTGTTATCAGACTAAAAGGGGAAGATCGTCCAGAAATCCGATTGTTTGACCCAATGGAGATCTTTTCCTTTTGCGATGAAGATTTGAAAGTACTGTGTGAGAACCGGATTAAGCACGGGGCTGGAGATGACACAAGGATTGAAGCGAACCTGTTCGTGAAGGTCGCAAACAAAGACCGGGGTATTCGTGCTGAACTCAGGAAGGTAAATGAGAGACTGAGGATGACAGATGATCAGAACTTGGAAATGGATGACCTGTCCAGACAGCTTGATCGAACTATCGAACAGAGGTTCGAGAAACCAGTAGAAGTGGTTGATTTGGAGGCAACTGGCGAGGAGCATACAGAAGAAATTCAGGCGGAAACAATTGTTCTGGATGTGCCTGATACTGAGGTCGCCGAAGCAGAGTTTGTGGAATCGATGCTGATATTTAGTGAAGACGAAGAGGCCGGATCTGAAGACGTTACCAATCCAATGGCCGGAATTAAAGGAAGAGCAGGAGCATACGTTGAATATATTTGAAGCCAACAGAAGACGGAGCTAAAACAGAAGACTTCCCCAGGTGAGGTCCAACCTAGGGGGAGTATTGATAGTCATGTATAGGTCGGACTCACCGGTATGTCGGTGTTATATATATTTTGTATGTATTTTGTATGTATTAGTTCTAGCGAACCTACGGGCGAATCTATAGATTCGCCCGTAGCACAGTTTAGCTTTTGATTTGGTGTCGACCGGGCGAACCTAATTGTGCCCGGCGAACCTATATGGTTCGCTAGATAGATTCGCTGCAGCGAATCTATCAGCGAACCTATGTCTGATATATATTGTAACCTTATCTTCAAGAAATATAACTTTTGCAACTTTGACAAAAACTCTTATCCAACTGATGGTGTCTTGTGTGTGTTTTGCTGGAGGTGCTAGGAGCATATATTATTCATCTTTGTAGCTTATTTACCTCCGGTTGTGTGGTTTAATCTCGTTATTGGTTATTGGGTTATAATACACTTTGTTTGTTTGAGTCAAGTGTGTTTCGTTGTTAAACAAGTCATTATAGCACTGAAATCACGATCATTATGGACCAACAAACACAATCACTACCTGTTCATAATACCCAAAACCAAAACCCGTCACATACACTACCACACTTGTTTCATACACTGCTCACCTTTCAACCTCATACCCATGTCCTCTAAAGCCTAACACATCGATCTCCACCTTCGAATCGAACCTGAAAAGAACAAAAGATCTGAAACGTGTGTTGTTCTTGTTGTTTCTGTTTACGAACAAGAAGAAGGACAAGACCTTGAGGTGCTCGTGTTTGAAAACACGAAGCAGGAACAGATTTTGTTTGTGTGTGTGTTTTGTTGAACAAGAAAACCAACTGCTGATGTTGTGATGTTGTTGTTGTTGTCGTCTGTCGAGTAATCAAGAAGAAGAAAAAACAGCCGCAGCAAACATTTGTGTGTGTGTTATTGTCTGTGTTGTTGAACAAAAGAAAGAACAAGAAAGCAGCAGCAGCTCGATGTTGTGTTTGTGAGTAGTGTTTTGAACTTAAAAGAACGAGCAGCAGCTGAAAAGAAGTGTGTGTGCGTTCGGACGAGAGAGAGACAAGATGAAGGATGATGTTGTGCTGCTGTGTTGATGTGTGTATGGTTGTTGTGTTGATGTTGTTCATGAAGTAGAGAAAGAATGAAAGTGTGTTTTAAGCGGAGAAAGAAAGTGTTGTTCATGTTGTTGTAAACAAACAGAAGCTGCAATTGTAAGTGTTGTTGTTGTTGGTTGTGGAGTAAACAAGAAGAAGCGGCTGATATAAGAACACATTTTTGAACTCTTTTTAAGAGAGTGTTACCTTGGATTAGGTTTTGACCAGATTTTTTTTCGGGCCGAGTTTTTAGGCCTGTGATTTGAGCTGTTAAGTTAGGCTACAGATTTTGGGCTATATTGTTAAATTAGGCTTGGGTTTGGGCTGCGGATTGGGCTAAATTTTGGGCTGTGTTGGATTTCTTTCGTTTTGAATTCGCCGGGTGTTAAAGTTTAAAAAATTTTATGGGCATTTTCTATCATGTCGTCATTAAATTTCAAAAAGTGACGTCTTTTGGCCGGGTAGTATTATTGTCACTTTTTGGGCCTAAATTTTGTTAGTTGAGACCAAAATATTTTTGTCTCTAGCCGGGGATTAGTGTTTTTAAACTTTGGGCCGTTTTGGGTTCGGTTCGTTTTATATTGGCCGGGAGTTAGCGTTGTAAATTCTTTGGACCAAAGTTTTGTCAGTTGAGACCAAAATATTTTTTGTTGGCCCGGTATTATTATTGTTATTCATTGGGCTTAATTTTGGTCAGTTGAGAGGAAAATATTTTTGTTTTGTTGGCCAGGTGTTTATTTTTGTCAATCTTTGGGCCAAAATATTGTCAGTTAAGTTGAAATATTTTTGTCATTGGCCGGGACTTTCTAAAATTTATTTTTATGCCAAATATTAAACGGGTTTTTTGATTAAAAAAATGGCTTATGCAGAACTTTTTAAATCCTTCGAATCTGATGATCTCACAATGGCACAAAGCCGGTTTGATAATTTTGCAGTTTTAAAGGAAGAAAGGATGCCCGTGTTTCTTGATCGATTTGTGATGGTGTCAAATAATCTGAAGAAGCATGATCCAAAACTCGGAAATCATGAACAGGTTCAGCGATTGCTTGATTCTCTCCCACCAGAGTGGAGTTCACATGGAAAATCGATTAGAAGAGAAAGAGGATTTATTGATTACAAACTGGTGGAGGTGATGAACAAACTAAAAGAAATGGAGTTTACCGAAACCTGAAATTGAAAAGGTACAAGGGGAGATTAAGCAGACATCAGTGGGTAAAGATGGAGCAGAATTAAATGATAAAGCTTGTGATGCTGAGAATGAGGAGGAACAAAAGACAAATACCAGAGTCTGCAACTACGAGAAGGCTCTTGCTTCTGAACAAATCATCATGGAGCTTCCATACGAGACAGTTCAGGATATGTGTTCTTCTGATTGCAGAACTCGTTTATTTGGTATTTATGAAGCTAACAAATTGTTAATCGAAAATAAAAAATATTTGACTCAGGTAAATAAAGAACTTAAACTTAACGAGTCAAAATATTTTGTCAAATTAAGAGAAGCTTTGAAAGAAAATGAACATTTGAAAACAAATCTTTTGAAAAGTAATGTGGAAGTCAATATGCTAACTGAACGTGTCGCCCTGGCTGAGTTTGAAACCAGTAAGTTGCAAACGAAACTCGAAAAATGGACAATTTCGGGGATGAAACTTGAGGATTTAATCAAAAGGCAACGGGAGGCTCGTATTAAGACTGGGTTGGGTCATGAAGATAAGGCTTTTGTATATCCTCCTCCCAGCACTTACTGTTACTCTCCTACACCAACTCCACACCCGACCAATGAGTTGATTCATGAAATAATTCAGAAAGATACTGATAGTTTATATGCAGGATTGAAGAATGTGAATCTTAAAGAGGTGCGAGATGATTATGAGTCCCCGACTGGTATTGGATACAGTAAATTGGATGTTGTCAGTCAAACCAATGATTGTTCAGTTTCCGGTGTTAGTAAATCTGTACAATCTGTTTCTACTAACTTCTTTGACAAGTTTAAAGCAGGTGAAATTCCTACTTTTGAGCCTGTCCTGATTGCGAAGGAAGAGATAAAGTCGGATTCACGTAATCATCAAGCCATCAATCAAGATCCGTTGGAAGCAGAGGTACTTATTGAAGATTGGATAAGCTCAGATGATGAACCAAAGACAAAGGAAAGTCACGGAGATTCAAAGATCAAGATGTCATCTACAACTGTCAAATCTGAAATGCTTCAAAAACCTGAATCAAGTCAAATCAGGATCTCATTTCCAGCTGCAAGACAAGTCAGTCGTCCATCAAAAGCTCAAAAGAAGAAGCATTCACCTCTGTCCATCATATCTCAAGTTTCTAAAAGACTTGAGAACAAGCAAGTGAAGGTCCCCTCTCCCATCCAACAAAGCAAAACAAAAATCAGGCAACCACCCACTACTCAACATAAGAAGCCACAAATCTGTTAACAAGTTGCATCAAGCTCGAAGAAAGCCCCACCCCCAGCTGCTCCACACGGGCCAATCAAGCATCAAAAGTCATTCAAGGCTTGCTTCAAGTGTGGAAAGGAAGATCACGTGCTCAAAGAATGTCCAAAAAGACATGCTCCAGTTACTAAAGGCAAACAGGTTTGCTTCTCTGGATTTCAAGGTAAAGAACAAACATCTTTGAAAGGTCAGATGACGATTATTCCATCTTTACCTAATCATGTGAAGCCGATTTCACATAATTCAAAGATGAATGTGACAAAATCATCAAAACCAAAATCTTTCTCCTCGGGACTTAAACAGAAAATGATTTCCAAATTTAACTTTTTCAAATCGAAAATGTTTGAACCTAAACAAATTTGGCAAATTAAAAAGAAAGAGGAAAAGATAAGTGATACAAGAACAGGTTGTGTGCATAGACAGGTGTCTTACAATGATGAAAAAGGAACGCCCAGGACTACGATGGCCTAGGTTCCCCTTTCTAACTAATCTGTTGATGAGTGCAGGAACATTTCAGGAGGACTGTTAGTAATCCGGTTTACTGACAGAAAATGTTCCTTATTTAAATTTGAGGCAGAACAAACAGGTCATGGTTTTGGTATCTTATCCACATTCTGGATCCTTCTTTGATTTTCACATATCTAATTTCACAGCCACTGCATTTTTCTTGATATCTCATTTATAATCTTTTGATAGGATAATATGGAAGGCGTTTCCTTGCTAATTTCTGTTTTATATATTGTAAATAGTTAAAAAAAAGGATTAAAAAAAAGGGGGGGGGGAGTCCAACATTTTTACTTGTATTTTTTATCAAAGTTTTCTCATCCCTTTGAGGTCGCTCTTGAGTCTTTTGAAAATTTCCATTTTGTGCTGAAATAGAAATTTTGGGGGAGTAAAATCTCAAAATGAGAATGAACTGAAAATCATTATTCAAAATTTTCTATATGTGTAAATATTTTGTGTCTTTTGAAGGTTTCAGGTTTGAATGGATAGCATCTGAAGGAGGATAATGATTTGTGTAATGATGTGTCAATAGGCTCAGCCCGAATACAATTAGACAACAATTCTGTGACCAAACTAAATTCAAAAAGAGCTCGGTGATGAGGAGTACTTTCACAGACATTTGGCCTGCACAAAGTAATAAGTTTTGACAAAAATGGGTTAAGAGCGTCAAATCTTTGCCTTGATTTCCCCAAATATCCCAAATCACCCTCACCCTAGCCCTGAATTGAGTTTCTAGTTAGCAAAACAAAATAAAAAGCTGCTAGTGTTGCTCTTCAGAAAAACCTCTGAGTGAGTTACTTGTTAACTCCTCAGAATGTATTGAGTCAAAAGTGCTTAACTCCTCTTGTTAGGGCTATTTCTAGTTAAGATTTACTTTGTACTTGTTTTATACATTTATGTATAGTTTAGGGTTTATTTTGTTATTTTCCCTCAAATGTATTTGTTGCTTAAAGCATGTAGTGACAGAGTGTGAGGAGAGAGGCTAGATCACTATTCACGTTAGAGAGAGAACTAAGTGTGTGTGATTTATTTTCTCCTGCATTTGTACTACAAACTTGCTTTGATCATCAATATACAAAGAGAATTATTAGTAATGAACTGTGTTAATGATTGAACTGTGTTTGTGTATGAATCATTCTGATCATTGAGCAATATCATCGATCCAATTGAACCTATCAATTGGTATCAGAGCTGTTGGGTGATCTTTGATTGTTGTTGTTATTGATGGAATTTTAGCTACCATTAGCTTTGATTCATGTTTGTGTAAAGAACTGCAAAGTTTGAGATCAATTGGTGAAGATTTGACTGAGTTTTTGAAGAAATTGTTCATGTTCGTCATTTCACTACTCAAAATTGAAATCTGGAATTTGTTGATGATATTGAGAAATTGATGATTGAGATGTGTTAGAAATCACTATCCTAAGCTTCGTTCATGATCAAACATCACTGATTTGTTGATTTCAATCCATATTTTGTCAATTTTGTCAAAACCCACTTATTGTGTTCTTCATCAAAAATCCGGATCTGAATGAGATTTAGCTTGATTCAAGGTAGAAAAACTTTGAAGGAGTGTTAGAAACATCATTCCTCAGCTAATACGAGTGTTGAATTGAACAAAAACATCAAAAATTGAAGAATTGATCTTGTGTTCATCACAATTTTGACTTTGAAAAGTCAATCTGATATGAAGATTTGAAGAATTGATTGATATTTGCCCAGAAACGCATCATAATCTGAAGAAGAATTGAAGAATTTAGTGATTGATTCAAAGAAATTTTTCTAAGTGCTGAAACAACTTTGACCCGTCTCAATTGTTCAGCCTCGTGAAGTGTTCAGCCGGGTGAAGTAGAAGAAAAACACTGTTCAGCCGGGTGAAGCACTGTTCAGCCGGGTGAAGCACTATTCAGCCGGGTGAAGCACTGTTTAGCCAGGTGAAGCACTGTTCAGCCGTCCCAAGTTGCTGACACGACCAAACAGTTACCCGTCTCAATTGTTGACCCGTCCAAACAGTCACCCGTCCCAACAGTGACCCGTCTCAAAAAATAAAAAATAAAAAAATATTTCAAATTTGTCATTTTTAGCCACCATGACTTCCCAGAAAAATTATCAAGATGACTTTGAAAATTCAAGAAAAATGTCAACGGGCATGTTAACCGTGATCCGAGAAGAAAATAAAAGAGAAGATATCAATAAATTTATTACAGAATTCAATCACATGTTTGAAACAACATATCTTCAAGTAGCCAAAGCTTGTGATCAAAAGAGAAGAGACTTTCATGAACACACAAAACTTGCTCTTGTGAGTCAAGCAGATTCTCATGAAAATCAGGAAGATGAAGAAGAATATGATTGGAGTGAAAACAATGATGTTGTTTCCATTCAAGAGATTGAAAAGAAAGATAAAGAAATTAGAACTTGTCAGAAATCATTGCAAAGCAAGATGAGACAATTGCTCAATTGAAATCAGAAATGGAGAAATTGATGTCTGAAAAGGAAATCAAGAAAGATGAGAACAGTTCTTATGTTGAAATGCCAATTGAAGTCAGAGAAAAGATGTGCACCAAAGAATGTTTTCAACAAATTGAACACTACAGAATATACTCTTTCAAGATTTGTGATAAACTCAAGAAGGAAGAGCAAATGCACAAGAATCTGAAAGAACAACACGAAATATCTGATCAAAGAATCACATCTCTCCAAGAGTCACTCAAGAAAAGTGAAAGAGAAGCAATGAATATCAAGAATGAAGCTGCAAAATCAAATGCACACTCATCCAGTGTGATCAAAGATTTGCAAGAAGAGATTCTAAAGTTGAAGAAATTGTCTGAGATGTTTAATTCAGAGAACAACATTCTGAAAACCAAACTGCAAGAAGAACAAGAGAAGCATGCAAGTCTACAAAAAGATCACCAATTGTGTGAAGATAGACTCAAATCTCTCACACAGAATGTTGATTCAATGCTTACCGAAAAGCATAATCTGAATGTCCAACTCATGGAGCTTACTGACAAACTGAACAGATCACAATCTGATCTGGTGCTTATCAAAGAAGAAGCTGAAAAAGCAAAGTCATCCGAACAAGAAAGAGAAGGATTAGTGCCAACCGGAATTGTTGGATCACTATCTTCTCAAGAAGAAGAAGAAAAGACACAAGAGGTTCAGTCAAAGAAGAAGAAGAAGAAGGTTAGAAGAAGGTTAGAAGAAAGAAAAGCAAAGCCAAGAAGAACAAGATAAAGGCCACTTCATCTGATTCTACACCACAGACTCCTTCTACATCAAAGTCCCAAGATTCCGAATCCCCGAGTGATTCAAACAGTGACGTATACTGTTTAATCTGTGACTCTGAAACTCATCATATCTCAGATTGTATTTACAGTCAAGGTGTCTTTCCATATAGTTCGAAAAGCAACAAGTTCAAGACTCCAGCTTCTTCAATCAAGCTTCAACAAGATTCAGAGGTCAAAGCTTCAACTGCAAAGACTTCTCAAAAGCAAAGAAAGAAGTCTCCCTTCAAGGCTCATCAGAAGTACTGCGAGATATGTGAAATGTACAATCATACGACAACGGAATGCTACTACAACAAGTACTGCACCAACTGTCAGATGTACAACCACGACACAATGGAATGTTACTACAACAAGTACTGTTCATTTTGTGACATGGTAAATCACAACACATCCGAGTGCTACTACAATCCGAGAAGGTCAGTCCAAAGAAGTTCATCATGTGCATACCCTTCCAGGTACGTTTCTAACTTTAAAAGATCTAATCATAGACATTCGTTTGATGTAAATCAACATGTCAATGATTCATGGACACCAAAGTTTGTCAAAAACAAAAAGAGAAATCATGATTTAAATGATAAAATGATTCCAATAGTGAATCAATCTTTGAATAAGAAATATAGTCAACAAAACCTGTTTTTAAATGAAATTCACAATTTGTTTGAAAATGACTATAATTACTCGTTTGACAAACAATCCATGAAAGAAGATGAAGGTACAAATTACATTGTATCATCAGAACCACCACCTGAATGTATCCCTTGCACTTATGAGAATATCTCTTATATTGATGATTTTGGACGACCCAAAACCGAAATGGTTTGGGTCATTACCTCTAACTGATTTGTTAGTGTGTTAGGGACAGTTATGGAGGCCGGTCAAACAAAGAAAAGAAGACCGTGGCTGATCCCTTATTATGACAAGATACCGAATCTTGTTCATGATGCTTTCGATGCAACTGACACCAAATGGAGTTGGAAACAAAAAGGAATCATTGCAGGAATTTAAAAAAAAAACATTTTCAAAAGTCAAACAATGATGGCAGTGCAAGAAACAACCGATGTTTCATTTCGTCTGTTTAGATTAAATATATTGCATGCACTCTTCATACGTTGATAACATATCTGCCATTTTCTTTTCATTAAACTTTCAATTTTCCAAGAAATCTAAAAGTTTAGGGGGAGAAATTATTATTATTAAAAAAAATGATAAAATCAGAAAAATCCAAAAATATGTTGAATCTACTTGCACGTACATGAGAAATGATAGTACACTAGAGTTATTCAACACATCATTTTAAACAATAAAGACTGAAGCGTGAAAATTGATGTGCGAGACAGCTCAGACAATTATACCGAATAAGTATATTCTATGATGATTTAACTAAATTCTAATGAGTTTTTGTGGTTGAAACATCTTAGTGCATGTGAAACGTTTATACAAATCAAATAGATATCTCGTGAAGCATCTAAATTACATCGGGTAACGATACAATCTATTCAGTGTGATGAACCGCATCGTGAGCTTCTTTGTTGTGGTATCCACAGACCTGAAGTCTCACATGAAGTCTCTTTGAGCTTCAAGGTGCAGCAAAAGATTCCAAAATGGAACAGAAAAGAGTCCCAAATGTGGACCGTCACCAAACAAATTCCAAAATGGAATTCAGAAGATTCCCAAGGGGAACATAGGCAAAAAGAAAAATTCCAAAAAAGGAATTCAAAAGAAGTCCCAAAGTGGACCAAATCCAAATAGAACCCAAATTCCACACTGTTTATGATTGTAAGTGACCTGACGTGTTGAGTTGTTCTCGGGTTATTTAGATGAAGTGTATAACTTTCTAATGTGCAAGGTGTGGGTCACTCAAAACTTATTCTTAATCAACCTAATTAATCATCAAGAATAGAAAAAGTAAGTGTGTCACTTCGAGCTAATTGATTTGTTCAACAATTCATCACTCAATTACTTCACAATTCAAATGTCTATTCTCAAAACTGCAAAACATGTGTTGGATTAATTGCTGGTATGATCTCATTGCAGGTTAAAGATTCAGAATGTAAAGAGAAAATTCCAAAAATATCAAAAACATTTAAAAAATTCAAAAACACCAAAAAGATTGTCATTTTAATCTTTTTCTTTTGTGTTGGCAGTTTAAAATGTGTTATTGATATAGGAGTTGTTCATCAAGCAATATCTCATCCGGTTGAGAACTTAATCTTTACATTGATGATAAATGCACATTATTGCCTGAGTTTTAATGTTTTTCTTTGAGTTGCAGGAACAGTTTCCAATGCAGAACAAGCTTCCACGCGACTTGAAGATGTTCCTGTTCAAGCCTGATTCCAGTCCAAAGATCTCCAAGTTAGATTGCTGAGTGTTAAGAATCCTCCTCTTAATATCTCATACACAGATCCCATTAACCTCTAAAGAAAAAGTTGAGGGGGAGTATTCTAAGTCAAAGAAGTCTTCGCATTCTACTTCAACCGATGAAGAAGATCCCGTTGCTGATATATAGATTCACCTGAATCTACTCTCTGCTTATTTATTTCCATAGCCTCTGATGTTACTCAAAAGGGAGAGAAGGATGCAGATTGCTTGTTGAAAGACAGAGTTTTGGTAGCATCATCTTAGGGGGAGTACTGTTGGGTCCTCTTGAAGATAATGCATACCAAAACTTTAAGTTGCTCTCTATACTCGTCACATGAAGATTTAAGCTGATATGTCAGATTTGTAAAGTGTCATCTTAGGGGGAGTACTGTTGGGGTTATTTGAAGATGTCACTTTCCAAATAAAAGCGAGTGAAGATATCGAGAATTATTAGTAATGAACTGTGTTAATAAGTGACCAGGTTTTTGTGCAATAAGCATTCAAGTGGTGGTTGATTAGGAAATATGTTGACATATGTATACATGTGGGTCCCATAAGTCATTCTAATCGAACCTTAATCTCATCATGATACTGAAAAAGTAAGTGTGTCAACTCGAGCTAATTGGTATGTTTTCATATCATCACTCAATCAAACATAAGTCAAATGTCTATTCAAAACTTCTAAAACATGTTCAGATAATGTTTGGTATGATCTCACTGCGATATTTTGATTCATTGCATTGCATATGTCTTTATTTTAATGTGTGTGCTTTGTGTGTGCAGGCATATGGAATCTTTATTGACACATCGACATCCTTGTTAAACTTAAAAATTTCAAGAAATTTCAAGTTTAGGGGGATAATAAATTGAAGAAGAAAAATATCTGCAAAATCCAAAATCCAAAAATATTTTTGAATAAGTATGTTTTGAATGAACAAGATTATGTGGTATGAAAAACAAATGTATTGGATGTGTTAAAAACAAACCCAAGGTCTTGTGATTTATTTTAAGAAAATTTGCTTCGGGATATAGAAAATTTGGTTGGGCAAAAACATTTTTTTTGGAAAATAAAAAAAAAAGAAAAAGGGATTTAATTGGAATTATTTTTATTGACTTGTCTTATGTTGTTGATAATTAATGTGACAAATTCTTTTAAGGATGTCTTGTCTAATTAATATGTCGAGAATGTTGCAGGTGCAATAAATGCCGTTGAAAAAGTCAACAGACGAGAGAAATTGAGAAAGTTGATCAAGTGTTGTTGCCGGGCAAAGATATCAGAACACTATTTAGCCGGGTAATGAAGATACTATTTAGCCGGGTAAATCTGTGTGTCTGATATGAGCCGGGTGATTGTGTGAAAGAAGATAGTCGGGTGAAGATATTATGACTACTGTATAGCCGGGCAATGAACATGTCAAATTTATGCCGGGTGAAGAAGTCATAGATATCTGCCGGGTGACAAGTTATGTTACTATACAGCCGGGTAATGAAGTGTTGACACTGTACAGCCGGGTAAAAGAATGAAGTTTTTATCTTGCCGTGTATATGAAGAACACTGTGTTGCCGGGTAATAGTGTAAACAAGCTGTGTTGTCGGGTGATGAAGAAAAGTAAGTAGGGTGATGAAGGTATCACTATGCTGCCGGGTGATGAACAAACATGCTATTGTTCAAGCCGGGTGATGTTGAGACTACTATGCTGCCGGGTGATGAGTAAAATCAAACAGGTGTAGTCGTTCCTTACCTTTACCCGTCTCTACAGTGGTTTACCCGTCTCTACAGTGACTGACCCGTCAAGTGTTTTCTACATGTTTTATGTTGACCCGTCCCATGTTGTGACTTGTCTCAAGAGCTTGACCCGTCCCAACAGTGCTTGACCCGTCTCAACAGTGCTTGACTCGTCAAGGCTTATTGGGCTTTTTAAATGTTTACCCGTCTAAGTTGTTTACCCGTCCCTTAAGTTTGACCTAAATTTTTCAAGCATATAAAACCCGCCTCTTCACAAACACTTATCATTTTTCACATTCACTTTCAAGCACAAATCCCCTGCACAAAATCGTTGATTATCATATTCAATCGATCGTTCTGTAACAAGTTATATTGGTTGAATAAGGTAGTTTGAACATGATTCAACTTTGATAAACCTGCAAATCAAGTGTTAAAATGAAAAACGATGATGAACAGTACTTGATCAACTGAATCGACATTTTGATTTTGCGTGTTAATACTGAAATCGAATGTCGTTTTAGATGTATTTACTGTCGATTATCAACAATCAATCATTAATTTGCATCAAACATCTTAAAATCAACAGAATCAACCAAAATTTGCACCTAACTGTCAACCGCCATTGATGACCTGATGAAAACTCTTAAGTGTTAACTTCAAAATGATAAAAAAATGTGTGTTAAACATTGACAAATCATTGTTAAAACTGAGCTTAACATATTAAACAACTTCATCATATAAATGTCAAATTGTGTTCTTAAGTGTATAAACTGTTTAATTGTAAAATATTGTGTGATGATTAAAATCCAAGGTTGGTTTAATTAAAATGATGAAAATCAGTTTGTTAGATTAATTTAGGAGTTAAAATGATTATGTGAATGTTTTACTTTTATAACTTTTTGTTCAAACACTTATGTAAGTTTGAAATTTATTAATGAAGAATCTAACACATTTGTCTTGTTTTTGTCTTAAAACAGATGGAAAATCTCAAGTTTGAGCCAAAGCACAATTTAGTTGCTTGTTTAGATGAGTCTATTCTAGAGACTGAGGGTGATAGGTTCAATTGGATCGGGAATATCGCTCAATGATCAGAATAACACATACACAAACACAGTTTAATCATTAACACAATTCATACTAATAATTCTCTTTGTATATTGATGATCAAAGCAGTTTTGTAATACAAGTGCAGGAGAAAATAAATCACACACACAAGTTCTCTCTCTTACGTGAAAATGTGATCTAGCCTCTCTCCTCACACTCTCTCACTACATGCTTTAAAGTAACAAATACAAGTTTAAGGAATATAACAAAATAGACCCTAAACTATACACAAACATATAAACAAAATACAAAGTAATTCTTAATCTATGAAATAGTCCTAACAGTACTCCCCCTAAGATTTATCTTTGAATCTTCAGCAAAATCTTCAAATCTTTTTCTTTTTGTTCAGCATCAATCTCTATCACCAATCTTCTGGTTCTTCTTTGATATCCAGCATCTCTTTTCCTTTAAACTCTTCTTGTTCCTTCAGTGCTTCTTCAATGCAAGACTTGAATTTCTCTGCAATCTTGGCTTGTCTCGGCTTTGACTCATTTGTAAGAATTGGGCAGGCATTCATGCGTCTCAGTGAATCCAGATTTAAACCTGCAAAGTCAATGTTAGCATAAAATTCAAAAGGCATCTCCTGTCCTTTGACTTGCACCTCCAAAGTACCCTTTGCACTAATCCTCATAAATTCTATCTCTGGTATGTCAACCCTCACGAGATTAGAATTTAGCAATGCTTTCCTTACTCGAATCTTGTCAGACGCAGCAGCTATCACTTCTATCATCACCACAAACAATTTTCTATCAGCTTCAGCCAGTTTATCTTTACATTTCTCCATTCTGTAACTTCTCAGAAAATCGATATATGATGGATGCAACAGTTTCAGCTCAAAGGTACTAAACAAAGTAATCATGTCTTTATCCCAATCTTCCAAATTTCGAACAAGCTTCAACTCAAAAGTTTCTTGATTGTAGAAAACTCTAAGTATTGGCTTTGTCATTTGAGATCCATCTATCACTTTCAATCCTGGATTGGTCACCTTATCAAAATACTCATCCGAAAATTCTTCCAGGTACATGTCTTCACTGACAACCAATCTCTTTTTCTTTCTTTCTTTCTTCGCTTGCACATACGCACTATCTTCTTGTTGACCTCTGAAATCAAGATACTTCGGTGATCTGGCTATCCCGGCATCTAACAGCATTGCACACTTATCACCACGCTCAGCATGCGTGTGATTTATCAATCTAAGTTTGTGCAACTCTTTCAGATCCTGAACTTCCAGCTTGAAAATGCTAGAGTAGTAATGGTATACGTCACATAAACCATTAACTCTCTTTATCATGAACGCATCAAATACTTCATCGTATTTCCATGCAATAATCTTTACCTTCTTGTTCTTTTCTGGTACAATCATTGAATCAAGAAGTTCAGCGATAGACTGACCCTTGCTCAGCAGTGACCTCACAACGTCACCTGCTGTGGCTGATTTATGCCATGATTCACGCACGTCCATCGGTATGTTATAAGACTTGACTTCGCTAGGAAACATGTCAATTAACTCGTGCCTTTTCTTGTGAGCATTTTCAGGTAAAGCCATCACCGGTATCTCCTTCGGTCCAAGAATTTTGTATCTTTTTGTCAGCTCATAGTATTGAGGGTTGTTGTAGTCCAAATAAAACATACGATTGTACATTTTTTCGGTCTTCATGAAACTAACAACAATCTTCCTCAACGACTCAGATTTCAATCTCTTCAGAGTCTTGTACGGATAATTCCTCGAGCTCAACCAATCTCGCATATTTGTGCTGGACATCTCTTCAGGGTTTTGATGATACAGTTCAGTTGGAGGCAAATCTTCTATATTCAGACTTTCTTGCAATGGAGTCCACTCACCCATTTCAATGACAAACTCTTTTTCATCAGCAGCAGCTTTGTCTTGAGCAATCATACACTTTTCATACTCTTCATTTATCTGGCTCACAGTCAACCCATTCAGAAAAACTGCATTGTACTTCATCTTTTCAAGATATGCAAATCTTTGATCTAAGTCATCTGGAATCTCTTGATCAACATTAGTTTCTGGCTCAGCTTCTGGTTCAGACTCAGTAAAATCTATGTCATCCAAATCATCTAAAGCCTCAATCATCGGTGCATTGTCAGTTTGAACCGGCTCAAACTGACTTGCTTCTTCAACTAAATTTTCAGGCACATTCTCAATCACTTCAATATTTTCAGGCACATTCTCCAACACTTCAACAGTTTCAGGCAGTTCTTCAATAATAACAGCTTCAGATTGAATCGGCTCAATCTGAACTGTTTTATCATCTTTCGCACCAGTCACAATCTCATCAACTTTTGCTAAATCAACTGTCTCATTTTCAACTTCAGCTACAGATTGAATCGGCTCAATCTGCACTGTCTCATCAATCCTTGCCTTTTTCGAACTGCCTTCATCACCCATTATTTCTGGAACTGCATCTAATTTCCTTTTTCCCTCAGCTTTGTCATAAGTGACAGTTTCAGCAACAACTTCATCGGGAATGATGATTGGAGAATCCACCCTTATGCCAACATTAGTTGTTCCTCATGCTCTAGTAAGATAAACTTTTGGTACTTGAGCTTCAGTCATTTCAACTACTTCATCTGAAAAATCTTTATCAGATGTTGAACCAGATTTCTTCGGTTTGGTTTCATCCAGCCATTTCTCCAACATCTCTTTTTCATCTTCAAGCGTATTACATTCAGCTTTCAACTCAGTATAATCATACTTCAGATTCTCATTCTCCTCCTTCAATCTATCATATTTATCTTTCAACTCATCATGCTCAATCTTCAATTTAAGATGATCTGCATCCAACTCTTTGAAAGTTTTCAAGTTCTGATTATGAATATTCCAAAACTCTTCAAACCTTTTCTTTTTCCTTTCATTCGAAGCTTTCAACAATTCATTTGCTTCTAACAGTTTTGCCACCATTTCCTCTAATTCAACAATCTTTTTCTTATCCTCATTTTCTTCAACACTTGACACAAAATTTGGTGAAGACTCCAAACCTTGTTCAATGTTTTCTGCAACGGGGGATGATGTGGTGGGTATATCAACAGAAATAGGATCAGTAACGCCAGCATCAGCTTCTTCAACTATCTGTGCAATAGTTTCAGCTTCGGCCATTACTTCCTTAGCTATCTGTACTACATTTATCTCTTCAGGCTCACTCAACACTTTCTCCACAATAGATTTAGATCTTCGAGATCTAACATACTGTTTAGTGATAGGTTTAGCAACTTCAACTACTACCTCCTTCTCAACAGACACAACCTCAACAGGTTCTTCTATCACCACTTGTTCAATAACTTCAACATTCTCAGTCTCCAATTCCATCAGTTCAGTTGTTTCAATAATTTCTGCCTCCTCTGAATCAGATTCAGCATCATCACCACCATCATCATTACCATCTTCACTATCACTATCTTCCTCATCTCCATCATCATCATCATTATCATCATCTTGACCATCATCACTATCACCATCATCATCACTCTCATCTTCATCAATCTCTCTATCAACAAGATCCACTGGATTCACAATCTCTCCATTCGAAATATGATGATAGACTACATCAACTTCTTCTTCATTATTTGCTATATCTCTCATATAGGCAAATAGATCCACACTAGGCACATTCCCGATACTCATCTTTCTGTAAGATAGATCGTTCATGTCCTCAGTATATAATATACCTCCAGTATAACCTTCAGTTCTGATGATAGGATAGGCAATATTGATCATCAGTTGTAAGAATCTCGGGTACATGAGAAACTTAAACCTCTTGCCCTTTACCAAATTAAATACAAATCCATTCATGATCCATCTTGACATATTGAATGGTTTATTCTCAGCTATGGCAACAATCGGGGATGCTATATCAGATGGGAAATTGTCAAAGCCTGCACTCCTCCTTGACATGCACTGTTGGACAACATAGCATAACAACTTAAACTTCTTTCCCAACTTTGCCCTATAGAATTGTGACTTTGGAAATATAGGTGGATGACCCATATTAACAAAACACGATTGACACTCAGCCATGGTCAATTCATCATTAGCTCCAACTTCATCATCATCTATTCTCAAGGCAGTTCTGATTGCTTCTTCAGACACTGTCAACACCATATCTCTAGAAATATTTCCTCTAACAACAGCAACACCATTATCATCTCTGATCACTTCTGCTGTTCTCCAAAAGCTCTTTATCAATCTTGCATATATGACCGGTTTGGCACACATAGCATACACATACTTTGTCCTCTTTATAAACTTGATCATATCTCTGTAACCATCAGTTTCAGGGATAGATTCATCCAAACATGCCACCAGATTATGTTTGGGCTCAAACTTTAAATTCTCCATCTGTCAAAACAAACACAAAACATAAACAAGACACATGTGTTAGATTTTTCATCAATAAACTTCAAATTTTCATAAGTGTTTGAATAACAGTTAACATGTAAAAACATTCACATAATCATTTTAAATCCTAAATTGTTCTAATAACCTGATTTTCATCATTTTGATCAAACAACTTTGAATTTTAATGATTATACAACATGTTTCAATTTTAACAGTTTAATACTTAAGAATCACAAATTTGAAAGTTATAAGATGAAGTTGTTTAACATGTTTTAGTTCAGTTTTAACATGGATTTGTCACTTTTAGCACACATTTCATCATTTTAAAGTTTAACATTTTAAGAGCTTTCAAAGTTCATCAATGGCGATTTTAACTGTTATGACAATTTTGATTGATTCAGTTGGTTTTAAGGTGTTTTGGTGCAAATGAGTGATTGATTGTTGATGATCGATAGATTTTATACTTAAAACAACATTCGATTTTGGTTTTAACACACACAATCAAAGTGTCGATTCAGTGATCAAAAACACTGTTCATCATCGTTTTTCATTTTATCGGTCGATTTGCAGGTTTATCAAGAACAAATCACAAGGACAATACCTTATTCAGTCGATTACACTTGTTACAGAACAATGAATGAATATGATAATCAAAACAATTTAAGTACAGGGGATTTGCTTGAAAGTGAATGTGAAAAATGATAAGTGTTTGTGAAGAGGCGGGTTTTTATATCGTTAAAAATTAGGTCAAACTTGAGGTGCCGGGTCAACAAAATGGGACGGGCAAGCTTAAAAAGCCCAATAAGCCTTGCCGGGTCAAGCACTGTTGATCCGTGTCATGCACTGTTGTGACGGGTCATGTACTGTTGGGACAAGTCACAATATGTGAAACACACTTGACGGGTCAAACACTGTAGAGACGGGTAAGTCACTGTAGTGACGGGTAAAGGTTAGGAACAACTACACCTGGTGGGTTTTATTCATCACCCGGCAGAATAGTAGTCTTCAAAACATCACCCGGCAACCTTTCTTCATCACCCGGCAACACAGTTCCTTTTCTTTCATCCGGCTTGCTTTCTTCATTACCCGGCAACATAGTTGCTTTCACATTCACCCGGCATGCTTTCTTCTTCACACGGCAATATTCTTCTTCACACGGCATGCATTCTTCTTCACACGGCAACATAGTTGTCTTCCATATCACCCGGCATGCTTTTCTTCATTACCCGGCAACACAGTGTTATACACTTACACGGCAAGAAGATTTCTCTTTTACCCGGCTGTATAGTAAACACTTGTCACCCGACAGATATCTATGACCTTCACCCGGCTGTATTTGACATGTTCATTGCCCGGCTGTACAGTAGTCATAATATCTTCTCCTTTTTCTCAATAACCCGGCTTGTATCAAACTTACAACATTACCCGGCTGAACAGTGTGTTCATTGCCCGGCAGAACAGTTGTCTGATATCTTTGCCCGGCTATAACACTTTGAGCAATTTTCTTCACTTTTCTCGTCTGTTGACTTTTTCAACTGCATTTATTGCACCTGCAAACATTCTCGACACATTAATTAGACAAGATATCCTTAAAAAGAATTTGTCACATTAATTATCAACAACATTAACCAAGTCAATAAAATTAATTCCAATTAAATTCATTTTTCTTTTTCTTTTTCAAAAATGTTTTTGCACAACCAAATTTTCTATATCCCGAAGCAATTTCTGAAAATCACATTGCAAGACCTTGGGTTTGTTTTTAACACATCCAATACTTTTGCTTTTCATACCACATAATCTTGTTCATTCAAAACACACTTATTCAAACTAAATTCTTTTTGATTTTTGTAGATGTTTTTCTTCAATTTATTCTCCCCCTAAACTTGAAATTTCTTGAAATTTTTAAGTTTAACAAGGATGTCGATGTGTCAATAAAGATTCCATATGCCTGCACACACAAAGCACACACATTAAAATAACGACATATGCAATGCAATGAATCAAAATATCGCAGTGAGATCATACCACACATTATCTGAACATGTTTTGCAAGTTTTGAATAGACATTTGACTTATGCTTGATTGAGTGATGATATGAAAACATACCAATTAGCTCGAGTTGACACACTTACTTTTTCAGTATCATGATGATATTTAAGGTTCGATTAGAATGACTTATGTGACCCACATGTATACATATGTCAACATATTTCCTTATCAACCACTACCTGAATGCATATTGCACAAAATCTGGTCACTTACAGTCATACACAGTGTGGAATTTGGGTTCTATTCGGATTTGGTCCACTTTGGGACTTCTTTTTAATTCCATCTTTGGGAATTTTTCTTTCCTATCGTTCCCCTTGGGAATCTTCTGAATTCCTTTTTGGAATTTTTGTTTGGTGATGGTCCACATTTGGGACTCTTTTTGTTCCAGTTTGGAATCTTTTGCTGCACCTTGAAGCTCAAAAGAGACTTCGTGTGAGACTTCAGGTCTGTGGGTACCACAACAAAGAAGCTCACGATGCGGTTCATCACACTGAATAGACTACATCGTTACCCGATCATGCACAACTATCATCACAAGCAATGTATCAAAAAGATATATATCTAGACATGTATAACAATGGAACTTAACACAAAGATCATTAAGTTTATATTTGTCAACAATCAACTTACTTTTTCAGTCTAATTGCCTGAGCTGTCTAGCACATCAATTAACATTCATCAGTCTTTATTAAAAATGATGTAACAAATAATGTCTAGTGTAACTATCATTTCTCACTTTTTGCAATATAGATTCTTATGACATGATATTTTCTTTTTTTTTTTTTATATTTTGTTTTTGCTTTTCTTTTTCATGCACACACACAATGCAAAACATAAAATAAAAGACAACGGAATTAATATATGACATCAACTTATTATATTTTTGGCTTTTATATTTTCTGATTTTTGTTTTGTTTTCGAAAAATAGAATCAATCATGATTGATTAATCCTATGGATTGAATTAAGAATTCAAACCGTCCTGACAAAAAAGATTTTGTGAAAAGATCTGCCAGTTGTTTGTCGGTATGAACTTTAATCAAAATTATTAAACCTTTTTCAGAGTTGTCTCTTAAAAAGTGATATCGAATTTCGATATGTTTGGTTTTTGAGTGTTGAACAGGATTAGCAGTAATGAACATAGCAGCAGTATTGTCTATGTAAATAGGAGTTTTGAGAAAGTTAAACCCGTAGTCAAGCAATTGGTTTTGTAACCACAAAACTTGAGAACATCCTGCAGATGCAGCGATATACTCTGCTTCAGCTGTGGATACAGAAACGTTGGTCTGCTTCTTGCATTGCCAAGAGACAAGTCTAGGACCCAGAAATTGACATCCACCAGTAGTCGATTTCCTGTCAAGAGCACACCCACCAAAATCACTGTCAGAATAACTATATAATTCAAAATTTCCTTCATAAGGATACCATAATCCAAGATTCGGTTTCCCTTTAAGGTATCTGAAAATACGTTTAACAGCAACCAGGTGCGACTCTTTTGGATCAGACTGATATCTTGCGCACACACATACAGCATACATGATGTCTGGCCTTGATGCAGTGAGATACATCAGTGAACCGATCATTGATCTGTATAGTGTTTGATCCACGGATTTGCCTTTCGAATCTGGCTGTATCTTGCAGTTCACATCAGATGGAGTTCGAATTGTCTGACAATCTTGCATCTTGAACTTCTTCAACAACTTCTCAACGAACTTTGATTGGTTGATAAAAATTCCGTCAACAGATTGTTTTACTTGTAATCCAAGAAAGAAGTTAATCTCCCCCATAGAACTCATCTAGAATCTAGACTTCATGATTTCCTCAAATTCTTTGCACATTGACGCAATGGTCGATCCGAAGATAATATCGTCCACATAAACTTGAACACATAAGAGTTCTTCATTCTCCCTCTTCATAAACAAAGTTGGATCAATCTGCCCTCTTGTGAATCCATGTTCTAGTAAATGCTTAGATAATGTCTCATACCAGATTCTTGGAGCTTGGTGTAGACCATATAGAGCTTTACTCAACTTGTATACACGATGAGGATAGTCAGGATCTTCAAAACCCGGAGGTTGTCTGACATACACGTCATCTGTAATAGGTCCATACAGAAAAGCGCCTTTAACGTCCATTTGGAATACTTTAAACTTCATGAAGGAAGCATATGCAAGAAAAACGCGTATGGCTTCAAGTCTTGCGACCGGAGCAAACACCTCTTCGTAATCAATGCCTTCTTCTGGAGTATATCCCTGTGCAATGAGTCTTGCTTTGTTCCTTACAACAATACCACGTTCGTCTGGCTTGTTTTTGTACAACCATCTTGTACCAATCGCATTTTCTCCTTCAGGTAAGTCCACTAATTTCCAAACCTCTTGTTTGCGAAATTGAAGTAACTCTTCTTGCATGGCTTCAATCCAACTATTATCTTGTAACGCTTCTGAAATGTTCTTCGGCACCACTTGAGAAAGAAAACATGAATAAAGACAAACATTTGCTTGCTCAGTTTGACTTCTTGTAGTTCTCTGATTCAACGGCCCGATAATCTGAGAGACAGGATGTTTCTTGTGAATTCGATGAGTAGGAATATCATCTCCTTGCACTTGAGTCTCCAGATTAGATTGATTCAGATTTGGTAGATCTTGTAGAATAGTAGACACATGCGGAGTGAAGTTCGGGACTTGATCCGGTGAATTGATGAAGTAATCAAATGATTCTGGAATAACTTCAGCATTCGCATCTGATGATGGTTGATTTTGAACGGATCCACCATCATTAGGAGAACTTTGCGGATTCACATCATCTTCAAGATTGTTTGATTCTTGATCTTCTTGAGAACCAGAAGGACCCGGAGCTTGACTGGATTTGACATGATCAGGATTATGAAATGACATGAACGGATACTCAGAGTTGAGATTGCCATCCTCGTCCTTATCAGAATCGTCACTAAAACTTCCCAAGTCACCTAATTCTTTCCTTGCTTTTCCTGAAAAATCAAACAAGTTAGAATTGAAAGATTTTGATAACGAATCTAAATCAAATAACCATTCGGGACCATGCGCCACTGACGGAAACAAATTTTCTAAAAACTTTACGTTAATAGTTTCAATAACAGTATTTGTTTTGCTATTAAAAACCTGATAAGCTTTAGAAACAGACGAATATCCAAGGAAAAATCCATCGTCAGATTTTGACTCAAATTTCCCGAGATGATCATTTAAATTTAGAATCGATACAAGACAACCAAATGCTTTCAAATATGAAATATTCAATTTTCTTCCAAATAACAACTCATAAGATGTTTTCTGTTTATCCTGAACCAATAATGTCCTGTTTTGCACAAAACACGCAGTAGCAATAGCTTCGTCCCAGAATGTGATAGGGATTTTGGCATCTGCAAGCATGGATCTTGCTGCTTCAATTAGTGTCCGATTTTTCCGTTCCGCAACCCCATTCTGTTGAGGCGTTCTTGGAGCACTAAATTGTCTAGCAATTCCTTTTTCTGCACAAAACAAATCAACATTAGCGTTCTTAAATTCAGTTCCATTATCACTTCGTAAAATTTTCACTTTACAATCCAACTGATTTTCAACTTTGATGATAAATTCTTTTAATAACTCCGCAGTTTCAGATTTAACATGCAAGAAATAAACCCAAGAAAATCTAGTGAAATCGTCAATAATGACAAAACAATAAGACTTCTTTCTGATGCTTTGCACGTTTGTTGGTCCGAAAAGATCCATATGAAGCATCTGCAAGGGTTTTGAAATGGAGTTTTCTGGCTTGGACTTAAAAGACATGCGATGCTGTTTTCCTTTCAAACATGCATGACAGAGATCAGTTGTAGAGAATTTCTTCGATGGAATTCCCACAGCGTGATTTCCAGTCACCAAACGATTCATGTTTCTGAAGTTTGAATGGCCCAGCCATCTATGCCAAAGCTGACTCTCATCATTTGAAGCATGTGCAATGAGACAAGTAGTTTCGGTTTCAGCGTCAATCTGCGACATATCCAACTTGTATACATCACGATCTCTTGGAGCTTTAACCACCACCCACTCATTGTCAATCTTGAAACCTGGTTTGAGAATGTAACAGAAAGAATCATCAAATAAAGTTGAATAAGATTTATCACAAATTTGAGATACACTTAGTAAGTTAAAGTTCAACTGTGCACAGTAGTTGACTTTATCAAAACTAATGACCCCATTCGATACGGTTCCTTCTCCTGTAATTTTACCACCCGCATCACCTCCAAATGCAACGTGTGTACCATTTTTCAGCTTGAAATCCTGAAGTAAGGCATGGTTGCCTGTCATGTGCCGGCTACACCCACTATCAACGAACCATGAGTTGATAGGTCTTCTTGGGCGTACCTGCATTTCAACAATCACTTAGTTAGTTTGGTCAACCCAGGCCCACACGGTCTTGGGTTTTCCGAATCTATCTGCAATAGTAACTTGTTGATATTGAACATTTTGAAAATTTGTTTCATTTAAGAGATTTTGATGCTGAAAACTGTTGTTTCGCCCATTGGGGTGCATTGATTGCTTTCTTCTCAAAGCACTAAACCTTTCCTCTAACTTAGGATCAAGGTTATTTTCAAACTTTTGGTTTCTTACCATCAAAGCTCTTGGTTTAAAACTGTTCACCTGCACATTTCTTGATGAAAAGTTAGAAACAGAATTGTTTCGATTGAAATTTCTCAAAACCGGAGAATGACTTTGATTCATATTTTGAAAACCAAATGATTGATTTCTTTGAAAGTTTGAAAACGGAGTCATTTCTCTTGTTGAGTTTGATCGAAAGAAACAATCCTTTGTGTCATGGTTTCTCCTCTCACAAATTTCACAAAATTTGTTATAAAAACATTCTTCTAAAGAATGATTTCTTTTGTTACAGAAATTGCAATACCTGTTAAAGAAACATTCAGCAGTTGCATGGTTATATCTATCACAAATTTCACAATGTTTCTTGCTAATCCTAAAGAGCCGATTGTTAACTTTTGATGTTGAACCAAATCGTGATTCATTATCATGGTTGTTCGGTTTTAGATTAACGCTCTTTTGTGGAGACTTTGTTTGTGATTTTGATTGCATGGGACTTTGGTTCGATTTTAAACTGTTCTGTTTGGTTACCTTTTTAGTTTCAATTCTCTTATCATTGACAGCGGAAGACTTAGGACCTGAACCTGTTTTCAGACCAGAGTTAGATTTGATTGGAGAATTGATTGGTTTACCATAAGATCCGTTCAAATCAAACGTTCCTGCAGACACAAACTTGATTTTCTTACCTTTTGACACTTTCTTGACAGGTTTAACTTTGTCAGTTTTAACGCTTTGAACATTGGTGTTATCATTCGATTTTAAGACACTTTTGCCTTTTGACTGTTTCGTTTCAGATTGATTGGTTATTACTTTTAACTTCTGCTTCTTTGCAGTTGAAACTTCAGCCTTCTTCACTTCTTGCTTCTTGATCAACTGATCAGCAACTTGCGCCTTTTGTTCTTTCTTCCACCTGATGTATTCAGGATCATTGTATCCTGAAAATTCACCTTCATCCTTCACTGTTTCTGGCTTTGGATTCAGTTCCGGAGATTCAACAAGTTGAATCAGAACAGGCTCTGATTTGTTGCTAGCTTCATCATCAGCTTCAGTTGTCACACCATCTTCTTCTTTCAGACTTTCCATCAACACTTCAGAACCTTCAGACTCGGATTTACTTCTTTGAATTTCTTTGAATTTTCTTTCATTTTCAGGTGAATGATCAAATTCATTAAAGTTTTCCGGTAAGGTTTGTGTGATAGAATTTGGCATTGGTTCATGAGTAAAACCCAACCCGGTTTTGGTTTTGTTACCTCTTTCATTAATGAGTTGTTTTACCATGGTTTTACAACTTTTAACCTTTGTTAATTCAACTTGAGTGACTGCATGTGCAACTTTTTCTTGTTCAAAGTTCTTTGTCATTTCTTCAAGTTGTTTTGTTACTAATTCCAGTTCCTTTAAAGTCTTGTTCCATGATTTTTTAAGTGACAAAATCTTCTCATCAGAAATTTTATGATCAATTTTAAGTTGTTCATGAAGTTTTTCATGTTTACTTAATTTATCACCAAGTTTAAATGAATGAGTTCGATAATGTTCTACTTGTTGAATGCATTGTTCAGAACATAACCTTTCTTTCACATCAGCAGGTAAAGGAACATAGTTAGGGGGTAAATCAGTACTAACCTTTGGTTGTTCAGTAGAAGATGAAGACTCACTGGCAGTAGCCATCAGCGCAATTTCAGACTCAGATTCTTCAACAGGATCAGACTTTGCACTCCAGTCATAGTCTTCAGAATCATCACTCACATCTTCAATCATTTTTCCATCCCCTTCTTCAGACCAGTCTTCTTCGATTTCACACACCAGTGCCAAACTTGATGTAAGATCAGAAGTGAATTGTTCTGCATATGCACTCCAATCATAACCATCTTTTACACTGACCACCAGTGCCTTTGTTTGGTCTTCTGGTTTCTTTCCTTCATCCTTTAATTCAGGCATGGGAAGACTTTGGTATGGTTTCTGAAAGAAACGTTGATTTCTGCTTTGGTAGCTTGAAGACTGTTGTGAGCTTTGACCTTGACCTTGATTACTTGAACTAGCTTGGTCATTGAAATTCTGATTCTTGGGAGCTTTGCATTCTCTTGAAAAATGACCATACTGGTTACAATTGAAGCATCTGGCCTTTGATTTGTCAAAACCAACAGTTTTGTTTGCATGAGGCTTGTAACTTTGGTTAACATATGCATGCTTCTGCGTTCTATATGCAACCATTACCATTTGCCAGTTTAAATCCATTTCCTCAACGTCAACTGGATCCATCTCAAATAAGTCTTGAAGAACCACGTCCATTTGACTTAAGTGACTTCCTTGGTATGCTTGAAAACTTGCCATAAAAGCTGTAAAGGCAGTTTTTGTCTCGTCATCTTGCAACAGAATGTTCATTACATCTTTCACCTTAGCTTGAACATTTGAACTTTGACTATCTACTTGATTCTTCAGATTCTGACTTTGAACTTGAGCTCTTGGTGGAGATTGAGGTTGAGAATAAGTTGGTGAACTTGGAAAGTATGATGAATCAGTATAGAAACTTGCACCAAATAATAAATCACCCTCTTCTTCAAATTTGGTTGCATCTTGTGCAAGAAATGCATTCTCCACAGTATTGGCAGGATTTACCACATACTTATACTGAGTTTGTGAGCTTGATCTATCAGTATTTCTTGATCCTTCATCAATCTCAACTTCTTCAATCTTTCTAATAAGCAGATCTAAATCCATTGGAAATTTCTCAGTATGCTTTAACAAAGTAACAGTTTGCTTCCATGATGATGGCAAAGCACATAACAATCGATCATTCAAGTCTTGAAGATCAGTCTTCACTCCGAGGTTTGACATCTCAGTAGTTAAGTGAACAAACCTGTTCATCATCTGATGCACTGTTTCTCCATTAATATGTTCAAATAATTCCAATTGTCTTTTCAACTTTGATTTCTTCAAACTTCTCAATTGTTCTCCTCCTTCACATATCGACTTTAATGCCTTGAAACATGTATAACCAGTCTGATATGCATCCAATCTCGACAGAACTTGGAGTGGCAGTCCCTTGCACATTAAAGAATAAGCCTTGCTATCATTCTTTACTTTCCTCAAATCTTCTGCTGACAAATTATCTTCTGGATATGGTTCAGTAGAATCTTTGGTGTAGGTACTTGCACTATCTGGAGCAGTCTGAGTTGGAATATGAGGACCCTTTTCAATTGACTTCCATAAATCATTGTCAATGGAACATAAGTGATGTCTCAGTCTGATTGTCCAATTTTTGAAATCTGCACGATTAACAAGTCTAGGAACACGGTTATCAGAATCATCATTAGGAGCCATTTTAACAATTTAACAATTTTTAAAGAAAATATTTTTGGTTTTTGTTAATTTTTGAAAAGAAACGATTAAAATACTAAAATAAAGACAAGTAATTAAAGACAAGATAAGAAACAAGTATTAAAAACAACTAAAATGAGTCACACGGCTGAATAGTGAAAATCCTTCTTCACCCGGCTAAACAATAGCTTTGTTCTTCACCCGGCAGAGAAAAAGTCTTTACACGGCTAAACAGTTACACGACTCAACAGTTGTAAATCTTGACTTCTTTACCCGGCAGAACAGTTACCCGGCAACAAGAAATAACTTCACACGACAATAACTTGACCCGGCTTGAATCTTGACACGGTAGAAGGCTTTACCCGGCTGAACAGTTGTCGATCACACGGCAATGTTGTTTACCCGGCTACACAGTTTATTGATCACCCGGCTGAAATTGTTAATCACCCGGCGTAACAGTGTATCACCCGGCACAACAGTGTTTGATCCGGCTGAACAGTAACACCTTTTCTTCGTCAAATTCTTTACCCGTCTAGTACAAATTCCTTTACACGGTTGCACAAGACCTAATTGTTCTTCAATCTAAGTCAAAGGAAATTGTCTAAGTCAAATTTTATCACCCGGCAAGTTAGTCTTCAACCAAGTTCATACTGTTCATCATCTTCTCCATGAGAATTTTCTGGGTTTTGTCAAAAACTTGTCCAATTCGTTCAAAATTCACACACAAGCTGTGAAATAGTTCGATTATCAATCCCTAATCTCAATCAATCCAAAACATGATCAAATTTTGATGAATTTGAGCAAAATTCGATCGAACAGTAACTTTTTCAATCTTCTTAATTCCTCAGATCTGATGATAATCTGATGGAATTTGCACAATCGTTGTGAATTAGATGTGATTGTGATGATGAATCACAACTAAAAACAGCAACAATTCATTCAGATCATGATATTTGAGCAATATTGATGTGTTTTGCTTGATGAATAGCGAAGAACACAGTACCAACAGCTCTGATACCAATTGATAGGTTCAATTGGATCGTGAATATCGCTCAATAATCAGAATAACACATACACAAACACAGTTTAATCATTAACACAATTCATACTAATAATTCTCTTTGCATATTGATGATCAAAGCAGTTTTGTAATACAAGTGCAGGAGAAAATAAATCACACACACAAGTTCTCTCTCTTACGTGAAAATGTGATCTAGCCTCTCTCCTCACACTCTCTCACTACATGCTTTAAAGCAACAAATACAAGTTTAAGGAATATAACAAAATAGACCCTAAACTATACACAAACATATAAACAAAATACAAAGTAAATCTTAATCTAGGAAATAGCCCTAACAGAGGGCTATAGAGATATGATGAGATTTATAAAGAGAACCAAGTATGTTTATGCCATGTGTGCAAAGCCAGTCATATATGCCAGGTTGATCAAGAGTTTCTGGAGAACAGCTGAGGTTGTGACTAATGAGGCTGGGGTGATTGTTGTTAGAGGAAACATTACAAGAGAGTTACAGTTGACTGTTTCTGAAGAAGCTATCAGAACAGCTTTGAGAATTGATGATGATGAAGTAGGAGCCAATGATGAGTTGACTGTTGCTGAATGTCAAACCTGTTTTGTTAATATGGGTCATCCTCCCGTATTTCCAAAGTCACAATTTGTTAGAGCAATATTGGGGAAGAAATGGAAGTTACTGTGTTATGTCATTCAACAGTGCATGTCAAGAAGGAGTGCTGGTTTTGACAACTTCCCATCTGACATAGCATCCCCCATTGTAGCAATTGCTGAAAACAAACCATTCAATATGTCAAAGTGGATTATGAATGGATTTGTATTCAATCTGGTGAAGGGAAAGAGGTTCAAGTTTCTCATGTATCCGAGATTCTTGCAACTAATGATCAATGTGGCTTATCCTATCATCAGAACAGAAGGTTATGCTGGAGGAGTTTTGTATACAGAAGACATGAATGACTTATCTTATAGGAAGATGAGCATAGGAAATGTTCCAAGTGTTGAGTTATTTGACTATATGAGGGATATAGCGAATAATGAGGAAGATATTGAGGCAGTATACCATCATATTTCACATGGAGAAATAGTGAATCCACAGGACCTGATTGATGAGGTGCCTGATAACTTACTGGATGATGACGAGTACTTTGCTAGACATCCAGAAGAAGAAGATGGATCTGAGAATGATGATGATGATGATGGTGATGATAATGATGATGATGGTGATGATAGTGGTGATGATGGAAATAGTGATGATAGTGCTGAATCAGTTCATGAGGAGGCAGAGAATGCTGAGATTGCTGAACCAATGAAGTTTGAGATAGAAAATGTGGAAGTTGATGAAACTGTGGGATTAGAAACAGAAAATGTCGAAGTTATGGAACCAGTTGTGATTGAAGAACTTGTTGAGGTTGCTAGTGTTATAGAAGAAATAGTTGTTGAAGTTCCTAAGCCCATCACAATGCAGTATGTTAGATCTCGAAGATCTAAGTCTGTAGTTGAGCGTGTGTTGATTGAGGAACCAAGTGTGATAGAATGTGTTGATGAGCCTGAACAAATAGATGTTGTTCAGATTGCTCAAGAAGTAATGGCCGAAGTAGAGACTATTGCACAGGTAGTTGATGATACTGATGCTGGCATTAATGTATCTGTTCCAGTTGATATACCCACCACATCATCTCCGGTTGTTGAAAACATTGAACAATCTTTGGAGTCTTCGCCAAAAATTGCTTCAAGTGTTGATGTGAATGAAGATAAAAAGAGGATTGCTGAGCTAGAAGAGATGGTAGCAAAACTCTTAGATGCTAATGAACAGTTGAAAGCATCAAATGATAGAAAGAAGAAAAGATTGGAAGAATTTTGGGTTACGCATAATCAGAATCTAAAAACATTCAAGGAATTAGACGAGGATCATGTTAAGTTGAAGGCTAAACATGAAGAGTTGAAGGCTGATTATGATAAGTTGAAGGATGAACATGAAAATTTGAAGTATGATTATAAAGAGTTGAAGGCAGAATGCAATACTCTTGATGCTGAAAAGGAAATGTTGGAGAAATGGTTAGAAGAAACCAGATCGAAGAAGTCAGGTTCCACATCAGATAAAGATTTTTCGGATGAAGTGATGGAAGTGACTGAACCTACTCAAGAAGCAAAAGTGTATTATACTAGAGCACGTGGTACAAAGAATGTGGGCATAAGGGTTGAATCTCCAATTACTATTCCCGATGAAGCTGCTGAAGCTGTCAATTCTGACAAGACTGAGGGAAAAAGAAAGTTAGATGCAGTGCCGGAGATTACTGGTGAAGAAAGTTGTACCAAAAAGGCAAGACTGGATGAAGAAAGTCAGGTTGAGCCGATTCAATCTGTGACTGAAACTGAGGTGGCTGAGATGGCAAAGGTTGATGAGACTGTGATAGAAGCTGAAGTTGATAAAATAGTTCAGATTGAGCCGATTCAATCTGAATCTGTAATGGTAGAGAAAGTGCCTGAAACAATTGAAGTGGTTGAAAGTACACCAGAAACTATGACTGAAGAAGCAAGTCAGTTTGAGCCGGTTCAAACTGATACTGCACCAATGATAGAGGCACTAGATGATCTGGATGACATTGACTTTACTGAGTCTAAACCTGAAGCTGAGCCTGAAACTAATCCTGATAATGAGATTCCTGCTGATTTGCCTGAACGCTTTGCTTATCTTGAGAAGATGAAGTACAATCCAGTATATCTGAATGGGCAGACTGTGAGTCAAATCAACGAAGAGTATGAGAAGTGTTTGATTGCTCAAGATAAGGCAGCTGCTGATGAGAAGAGTTTATTGTTGAGATGGGAGAATGGACACCACTTCAAGAAAGCCTGAACATTGATGATTTACCTCCAACAGAGCTTTATCATCAAAATCCAGAAGAAATGTCCAGCAGGAGTATGCGAGAATGGTTCAGTTCGAGGAACTATCCATATAGAACTTTGAAGAAGTTAAAGCATGAATCGCTGAAGAAAATTGTTGTAAGTTTTATGAAGACTGAGAAGATGTATAACCGGATGTTTTATTTGGATTACAACAATCCACAATATTATGAGCTGACAAAGAGATACAGAGTACTCGGACCAAAAGAGATACCGGTGATGGCTTTACCAGAAGATGCGCATAAAAAGAGGAAGGAGTTAATAGATATGTTTCCAAGTGAAGTCAAGTCATACAAAATACCTATGGATGTACGTGAATCATGGCATAAATCTGCCACAGCAGGTGATGTTGTGAGATCACTGCTGAGCAAGGGTCAGTCGGTTGCTGAACTTCTTGATTCGATGATCGTACCGGAAAAGTCCAAGAAGGTGAAAATCATAGCGTGGAAATATGACGAAGTGTTTGATGCTTTTCTGATCAAGAGAGTAAATGGTTTATGCGATGTATACCATTACTACTCTAGTATTTTCAAATTAGAAGTACAAGATTTGAAGGAGTTGCACAAGCTAAGATTGATCAATCACACGCATGCTGAGCGGGGTGATAAATGTATGATGCTGCTTGATGCTGGGATACGCCGGTTGCCAAAGTATTTGGAGTTTAGGGGACAACAGGAGGATAGTGCCTATGTTCAATCAAAGAAAACGAGAAAACAGAAGAAGTTGGTTGTGAGTGAGGATATGTACTTAGAAGAATTTTCTGATGAATACTTTGATAAGGTAACTGATCCAGGGTTGAAAGTGATAGATGGTACTCAAGCTACAAAGCCAATTCTTAAGTTTTTCTACAATCAGGAAACTGTTGAGTTGAAACTAGTACGAAACTTGGAGGACTGGGATAAGGACATGATCACCTTATTCAGTACGTTCGAGCTAAAGTTGCTACATCCTTCATGCATCGATCATCTGAGAACTTACAGAATTGAGAAGTGCAAAGACAAAGTTGCTGAAGCCGATCGAAACTTGTTTATGGTAATGATTGAGGTAATTGCTGCTGCGTCAGAGAAGATTCAGCTAAGGAAGGCATTACTCAATGCTAACCTTGTGAAGGTCGATATTCCAGAGATAGAGTTTATGAGAGTGACTGCGAAGGGTACATTAGAAGTGCAAGTCAAAGGGAGAGAACTGTCATTTGAATTTTACGCTAACATTGATTTTGCAGGTTTAACTCTTGACTCTCTGAGACGAATGAATGCATGTGCTATCCTTACAAACGAGTCAAAGCCTAGACAAGCAAAGATCGCAGAAAAGTTCAAGTCATGCATCGAGGAAGCGTTGAAAGAACAAGAAGAATATAAAGGAAAAGAGCTGCTGGATGTTAAAGATGAACCTGAAGATTGGTGAGAGATTGGAGCTGAACAAGCAAAAGAAGAAAACTGTTCGAAGATTTTGTTGAAGTCCAAAGATAAATCTTAGGGGGAGTACTGTTAGGGCTATTTCTAGTTAAGATTTACTTTGTACTTGTTTTATACATTTATGTATAGTTTAGGGTTTATTTTGTTATTTTCCCTAAAATGTATTTGTTGCTTAAAGCATGTAGTGAGAGAGTGTGAGGAGAGAGGCTAGATCACTATTCACGTTAGAGAGAGAACTAAGTGTGTGTGATTTATTTTCTCCTGCATTTGTACTACAAACTTGCTTTGATCATCAATATACAAAGAGAATTATTAGTATTGAACTGTGTTAATGATTGAACTGTGTTTGTGTATGAATCATTCTGATCATTGAGCAATATCATCGATCCAATTGAACCTATCACCTCTGCTATACGGAAGTATTGACCTAGAGTTGGTGGATCTTCTCTGCTATACGGAAGTATTGACCTGAAGATTCACCGAGCATGCTCAAATGTTTATCTCCTCTGTTATACGTTAGTATAGACCTGGAGCTCTGAACTATTTGAGTTTCCCAAATAATAAGTCGCATTGTGTTCAAAAGAATCAATTGCTGACAAGCTCCACTCACAAAAAGATGCAAAAATTGCAGAGTGTCAAAAGAGGCTCATGAATTTGATCCAAGAAATTCAAGCAAAGTCAATCATATTGCTCGATAAACCTGATGTTAGGACAAGTTACTTTGCTGAATGTCTGTGAAAACCAAGTCGCTCGAGTTTCTTCAAATCGAACCAAAACATGATAAGATCGTCATAGGTTGTTTGTTGAAAGGAACAAGGCATGGGTTTAAATGGACAAACATATTGACAATCTAGCCAAGTCTTTGTTTCTCTGGATGGTTGCTCGAAACACATTATCTGATATCCTTTCATGAAGTTTTTATTTTATTTTATTTTATGTTTGGGTTCTTGAGTCTTGTTGGTCGTGTGTACCTTATGGGATGTGTTCTCTTTGTCTAAAATATTTGTGATCTTGTCGGACTCGTCCTCTCATTTCCGAATTTTTAAATTTTATTAGTTAAAAAAAAATCCAAAAAGATTTTCATTTCAAATTATTTTCAAGTCTTCCATATTATGCTATTAAAATGTTATCATTTTCACATGCATTTCACGGGAAATTGCACGCACAAATGGACACGGGTTCATTTGTTTTCATACACAAATAAACACGGGTTTATTTTGTTTAATGAAATGATCTAATGAGAAATCTCGAGATTTTGTTTGTGATTGCGTTACAGATATTTGCTGCAAGTGATGGCCGATCATCAGTTGAGCAAAGCACCTGACCAGAGAACCTGTTCCTCAAAGTTTGTAGAAGATACCGAGCTAGGAAGCCTCCTCCTACATCTTCTAAAGCACTCAAGAAAAGATAGTTGAAAAGCCGTTCCAGATTTTAAGAAAGGATGCACACAAAATGGGGGAGCATACAATATGGGGGAGCTTGTGAGATTAAGGATCTTCAGCAATAAAATTTGGCAAGCATCAGTCTTGGGGGAGTTTTGTTGGAGCTGAAATTAAGACCGAAGCTTACCAAATTGAAGATCCAACAGTATTGACTTATCGGTGCTGAACACGATGCAAGACGTTGATAATAATAGACTATGGGGGAGTATTGTTGGACCTGAATTGTAGTCTAATATTATCAACACAGTCAAAGTCAACAAAAGTCAATGTCCGGTTAAAGTCCACGTAAAAAGTCAAATGGCACGTTAGAGACGAAGAACCGAGTCAAGACGTTGAAGTTGTTTTATGTCTAGGATCGTTAATGTAATAAATATATTTTGTGTCAACAAAATATATTTAATCTAGTTTTAGCCTTTTAACTTGTTACTTTCTAATTAGTCTAAGTGTAGGGACTATTAGTGTAATTAGCATGTTAAGCACTCACTATAAATAGTAAAGTGCTATTAGGGTTTTAAGGGGGCTTGAATGAGCATTTGATTGGGGTTTCCACTTTTATAAATCTGATGCAATCAATACAAGATCAAATCTGAGTTTTTCATTGTGTTCTTCATGTTCTTCATCTAGTTCATCATTATTTTACCATTTTGATCAAAAATCTTCACAAGTTACTGATTCAATAGTGTTATTGGGACCAACAATTGTCAGTGTAAACTTTTATCAATATGATTAAGCCATTTTCAGAGTTGTCTCTGAGAAACTGATATCGAATCTCAATATGTTTGGTTTTAGAATGTTGAACGGGATTAATTGTTATGAACATCGCAGCAGTGTTGTCCATGTAGATGGGTGTTTTTTGAAAATTAAAACCATAGTCTAAAAGTTAATTTTGCAACCACAGGACTTGAGAACATCCTGCTAAAGCTGCAATGTACTCAGCTTCGGCTGTTGATTCCGATACATTGCCATGAGACAAGACGTGATCCTAAAAATTGACAACCACCAGTTGTTGATTTTCGATCAAGAACACAACCACCATAGTCACTTTCAGAATACCCATGAAGCTCGCAATTTCCTTCGTCTGGATACCAAAGGCCAAGAGCTGGTTTGCCTTTCAGATAACGAAAAATTCATTTTACAGTAACTAAGTGTGATTCTCTGGGATCAGCTTAATAACGAGCACAAACACATACAACGAACATGATATCTGGCCTTGATGGTGTGAGATACATCAATGAACCAATCATTGAATGGTATAAGGTTTGATCCACAGATTCTCCTTTTGAATCTGGCTCTATCTTTGAGTTTACATCAGATAGAGTTCAAACGGTTTGACAATCTTGTCTTTTGAACTTCTTGAGTAATTTGTCAACAAATTTTTCCTGGTTGATGAAGATAGCATCATCAAATTGTTTGACTTGAAGACCAAGAAAGAAGTTTATTTCACCTATTGAACTCATCTGAAATCTTGCCTTCATGATTTCCTCAAAATCTTTACACATGCTCGGGCTTGTGGAACCGAAGATAATGTCATCAACATACGTTTGTACACATAATAGATCATTTTTCTCTCTTTTGATGAATAGGGTATGATCGATATGACCTCTAGTGTAACATTGATCAGTGAGATGTTTTGACAATGTCTCGTACCAAATCCTTGGAGCTTGATGTAACTCATAAAGAGCTTTGTTAAGCTTATACACATGATGTGGAAACTCTGAATCTTCGAAACCCGGAGGTTGTTTAACATACACATCATCAGTGATAGCTCCATATAAAAATACTCCTTTTACATCCATTTGATACACTTTAAATTTCATGAATGAAGCATATGCTAAGAAGACACGTATTGCTTCTAATCGAGCGACCAGAGCGAACACTTCTTCATAGTCAATGCCTTCTTTTTGTGTGTAACCTTGTGCAACAAAACGAGCTTTGTTTCTGTTAACAATGCCTCTTTCATCTGGTTTGTTTTTGAATAACCATTTTGTCCCTATGGCAGATTCTCCTTCTGGTAACACCACCAACTTCCATACTTCCTATTTACGAAACTGTAACAGTTCTTCTTGCATTGCCTTGATCCAACTGTTATCTTTGAGTGCTTCCATTACATTCTTTAAAACAACTTGAGATAAGAAACATGAATATAAGCAGACATTTGCTTGAGATTTGCTTCTAGTCATGCGTTCATCAAAAGATCTAATAATTTGAGAAATGGGATGATTCCTATGAATGCGACGAGTAGGAATATCATATCCCTGAATATTGACATCCAGATTTGAATGATTCATGTTTAGTTGATCATCTAACAATGAAGACGTATGCGGTTGAAGTTTGGAACTTGAGAAGGTGAGTTAATGAAGTAATCCAGACTATCATTAATCCTTTAATTGTTAGAGTTTGACATAATGTCTGATTGAACAACTTCAGATCATCATTAGGAGAATGATTTGGTACTTCAGGAACATGGTTTTGATAAACATTTTCTGGAATCTGAGATTGAGTTTGATTTTGATCGAGATCTTCATGCACATCTTCAAATGATAGAAAAGGATAGAATTGATTAGAGTCATCCTAGTCATCATCTGCATCGTCACTGAAAGATCCAAGATCACCTTCTTGCTTCGACTTTGTTCCTATATGAGAAAACAGTTTATCATTTAGTAAATTGGATAGTGACTCAATATCAAATAACCATTCAGGACTTTATGCAATAGATGGAAATGAATGTTCAAGAAATTTAACATTGGTCGTTTCAATCACAGTACTAGTTTTTGAATTATAAACACGAAAAGCTTTTGACAGTGATAAATAACCAAGGAAAAATCTTTCATCTGCTTTAGCATCAAATTTTCCCAAATAATCACTTTGATTTAAGATTGATACTGGATAGCCAAATGATTTTAAGAATTCAATGTGTGGTTTTCTCCCAAAAATTAACTCATAAGGAGTTTTATTTTTGTCAGATACAAGAAAGGTTCTATTTTGCACAAAACACGCTGTTGAAACAGCTTCATCCTAAAAAGTAATTGGAAGTTTAGCATCGGCAATCATTGATCTAGCAGCTTCTATTAGAGTGCGATTTTTCCTTTCAGCCACTCTGTTTTGTTCTGGAGTTCTTGGCGCACTATACTGTAATGACTGAGATCCTGGTTTGTCACACTCCTAATGGTAAAACTCCGTTAGTGGAATTTGGGGGTGTGACAATTTAAATTTGATTCATTCAAAGACTTGGTTTGAAAATTAATTCTACCACTAGTTTGATTCGATTGCTTTCTTCTTAAAGCATGATACCTCTCCTCTAATTTAGGATCATGGTTGTTTTCATTTCTTTGACATCTGCCCCAAACCCGCACCGAATACCCGACTCGAACCCGAAGTATTTATGTTTTAAATTGGATTCGTATTTGTTGGGTCCTCTTGAAGATAATACATACCAAAACTTTAAGTTGCTCTCTATACTCGCCACATGAAGATTTAAGCTGATATGTCAGATTTGTAAAGTGTCATCTTAGGGGAGTACTGTTGGGGTTATTTGAAGATGTCACTTTCCAAATATAAGCGAGTGAAGATATCGAGCATCATCACGAGCAAGCACGGGTGAAGACGTTCATAATTTGTATTTGTCTTAGAATATTTGTGTAATCGTTTTGTGCTTAATTGCACGTTTTTAGGTTACATTGTAAGGTGAATGGTATAGACTATAAATACCATCACCTAGGTCATTTGTTAGGGAGTTGCCTACATTTCATTCAAAATCCTTTGTAACCTCTCCATTGATCTAATACAATTCACCTATTCATATTATCATCATCTTCCTCATACTTTGCATTGATCTTCATGAGCATTCAAGCATCAATACGTGATCAGTGAGTTTCCGCATCACTGATTGCAAACAACATCACCAAACAATCTCAGATCTAGATCCTAGCTCGGTGCATCCCGCACTATCAATTGGTATCAGAGATGTTGGGTGATCTTTGATTGTTGTTGTTATTGATGGAATTTTAGCTACCATTAGCTTTGATTCATGTTTGTGTAAAGAACTGCAAAGTTTGAGATCAATTGGTGAAGATTTGACTGAGTTTTTGAAGAAATTGTTAATGTTCGTCATATTCACTGCTCAAATTTGAGATCCGAAATTTTGTTGCTGTTTTGAGAAATTGATGATTGAGATATGTTAGAAATCATAATCCTAAGCCTCGTTCATGATCAAACCATTCAGATTTGTTGATTTCAATCCATATTTTGTCATTTTTGTCAAAACCCACTAGTTGTGTTCATCACAAAAAACCCAGATTTGAGTGAGATTTAGCTTGATTCAAGGTAGAAAAACTTTGAAGGAGTGTTAGAAACATCATTCCTAATCTAATACAAGTATTGAATTGAATAAAAACAACAAATATTGAAGAATTGATCTTGTGTTCATCATAATTTTGACTTTGAAAAGTCAATCTGATATGAAGATTTGAAGAATTGACTGATATTTGCCCAGAAACGTATCATAATCTGAAGAAGAATTGAAGAATTAAGTGTTAGGTTGAAGGAAATTTTTCCTAAGTGTTGAAACATCCAAAAATTGCTGAAAAATACAAGTTTACCCGTCTAGGAGGGGCTGAAACGAACAGGGGGCGAAATCTGTCAGTCTGGGGGGGCAGCCACGTCCAAACAGTCCCTTACCCGGCTAGGGGGGGCAGACACGTCCAAACAGTCCCTTACCCGGCTAGGGGGGGCATACACGTCCAAACAGTTCCTTACCCGGCTAGGGGGGGCAGACGCGTCCAAACAGTACCCCTGACCCGGCTGGGGGGCGAAACGCAAAAAAATGCCAAAAAATCACCCAAAATTCATTTCTAAGTGTTTTAAGTGCTGAATATTCATCCCGAAAACATTATGGGCTGAAATTTTTGTCCAAACCGAGCACTTTTAACAACATATTAGCTCTCATAACCCAAATCATCTTCACAAACACCAAATCTCCCAAAATCAAACATGAAAAACATGATCCAAGAAGAAAATAAAAGAGAAAAGATGTGCACCAAAGAATATTTTGAACAAGTTGAAGAGTGCAAATTATATTCACTTGGATTGTGATAAACTAAAGAAAGAAGAACCATGCACAAGAATCTGAAAGAACAACACGAAATATCTGATCAAAGAATCACATCTCTCGAAGAGTCACTCAAGAAAAGTGAACAAGAAGTTACAAATATAAAGAATGAAGTTGCAAAATCAAATGAACACTCATCCAGTGTGATCAAAGATTTGCAAGAAGAGATTCTAAAGTTGAAGAAGTTGTCTGAGATGTTCAATTCAGAGAACAACACTCTGAAAAACAAACTGCAAGAAGAACAAGAGAAGCATGCAAGTCTACAAAAAGATCACCAATTGTGTGAAGATAGACTCAAATCTCTTACACATAATGTTGATTCAATGCTTACCGAAAAGCATAATCTGAATGTTCAACTCATGGAGCTCACTGATAAACTCAACAGATCACAATCAGATCTTGTGTTTATCAAAGAAGAAGTCGAAAAAGAAAAGTCTGTTGAAAAGAAAGATGAGAGATTAGTGCCAACCGGAATTGTTGGATCACTATCTTCTCAAGAAGAAGAAGAAAAGACACAAGAGTTTCAGTCAAAGAAGAAGAAGAAGAAGAAGAAGAAGGTTAGAAGAAAGAAAAGCAAAGCCAAGAAGAACAAGACAAAGGCCACTTCATCTGATTCTACACCACAGACTCCTTCTACTTCAAAGTCTCAAGATTCCGAATCCCCGAGCGATTCAAACAGTAACATCTATTGTTTAAACTGTGACTCTGAAACTCATCATATCTCTGATTGTATCTACAGTCAAGGTGTCTTTCCTTATGGGTCAAAAGGTGACAAGTTCAAGACTCCAACTTCTTCAATCAAGCTTCAACAAGACTCTAATGCCAAAGCTTCTCAGAAACAACAATCTTCAACAGCAAAGACTTCTCAGAAGAAAAGAAAGAAGTCTCCCTTCAAGGCTCATCAGAAGTATTGTGAGATATGTGATATGTACAATCACATGACATCCGAATGCTACTACAACAAGTACTGCATCAACTGTCAGATGTACAACCACGACACAATGGAATGTTACTACAACAAGTATTGCTTCATTTGTGACATGGTCAATCACAACACTCAGGATTGTTTCTACAACAAAAGCTCAACGATGAAGCCGAGAAGGTATGTCCAAAGAAATTCATCATCTGCAAATTCTGCCAGGTATGTTTCTAATTTTAAATTCTCTGATGGTGATCATTCAAGTGATTCATGGAAACCAAGATCTGTAAGAAAACAAAATCAAACAAATCCATTTTTGCATAAGCAAAATAGTCAACAAAACCAATTTTTGAAAAATAGGTTTAGAAATGACTATGACAGATCTTCCATGAATGATTCTAGATGGGTGTCCAAACCAAAGCATTCCTTTGGTCCCACACAAAAACAGTTGTGGAGAAAAACACTTGTTAAGAATCAAGATGAGCAACGTGCTTCATCAATCGATGGTCCACCAGAAGATGCAATTTATCAAAAAGTTACATATATTGATGATTTCGGACAATCCAAGACCGCAATGGCTTGGATTTCACACTCTAACTAATTTGTTAGTGTGTTAGGGGCAGTTATGGAGGCCGGTCAAACAAAGAAAAGAAGACCGTGGCTGATCCCTTATCATGACAAGATACCGAATCTTGTTCATGATGTTTTCGATGCAGCTGACACCAAATGGAGTTGGAAACAAAAAAGGAATCATTGCAGGAATTTTTTTTTTAAAAAAAAAACATTTTCAAAAATCAAACAATGATGGCAGTGCAAGAAACAACCGATGTTTCATTTCGTCTGTTTAGATTAAGTATATTGCATGCACTCTTCATACGTTGATAACATATCTGTCAATTTCTTTTCATTAAACTTTCAATTTTCGTAGAAATTTAAAAGTTTAGGGGGAGAAATCATTATTAAAAAAAAAACAGAAAAATCCAAAATTATATTGAATCTACTTGCACGTACATGAGAAATGATAGTACACTAGAGTTATTCAACGCATCATTTTAAACAATAAAGACTGAAGCGTGAAAATTGATGTGCGAGACGGCTCAGACAATTATACTGAACAAGTATATTCTTTGATGATTTATTTAAATTCTAATGAGTTTTTGTGGTTGAAACGTCTAGTGCATGTGAAACGTTTATACAAATCAAATAGATATCTTGTGACGCAACGATATACATCGGGTAATGATGCAATCTATTCAGTGTGATGAACCGCATCGTGAGCTTCTTTGTTGTGGTACCCACAGACCTGAAGTCTCACACGAAGTCTCCTTTGAGCTTCAAGATGCAGCAAAAGATTCCAAAATGGAACAAAAAGAGTCCTAAATGTGGACCGTCACCAATCAAATTCCAAAATGGAATTCAGAAGATTCCCAAGGGGAACAATAGGAAAAAGAAAAATTCCAAAAAGGAATTCAAAAGAAGTCCCAAAGTGGACCAAATCCAAATAGAACCCAAATTCCACACTGTTTATGATTGTAAGTGACCTGACGTGTTGAGTTGTTCTCGGGTTATTTAGATGAGGTGTATAACTTTCTAATGTGCAAAGTATGGGTCACTCAAAACTTATTCATAATTAACCTAATTGATCATCAAGAATAGAAAAAGTAAGTGTGTCACTTCGAGCTAATTGAATTGTCCAACAATTCATCACTTAATTACTTCGCAATTCAAATGTCTATTCTCAAAACTACAAAACATGTGTTGGATTAATTGCTGGTATGATCTCATTGCAGGTTAAAGATTCAGAATGTAAAGAGAAAATTCCAAAAAAATATCAAAAACATTGAAAAATTCAAAAACAACAAAAAGATTGTCTTTTTAATCTTTTTCTTTTGTGTTGGCAGTGAAACATATGTTATTGATGTAGGAGTTGTTCATCAAGCAATATCTCATCCGATTGAGAACTTAATCTTTACATTGATGATAAATGCACATTATTGCCTGAGTTTTAATGTTTTTCTTTGAGTTGCAGGAACAAGTTTCCATTTGCAGAACAAGTTTCCACGCGACTTGAAGATGTTCCTGTTCAAGCCTGATTCCAGTCCAAAGATCTCCAAGTCAGATTGCTGAGTGTTAAGAATCCTCCTCTTAATATCTCATACACAGATCCCGCTAACCTCTAAAGAAAAAGTTGAGGGGGAGTATTCTAAGTCAAAGAAGTCTTCGCATTCTACTTCAACCGTTGATGAAGTTCCCGTTGCTGATATATAGATTCACCGGAATCTACTCTCTGCTTATTTCTTTCCATAGCCTCTGATGTTACTCTAAAAGGGAGAGAAGGATGCAGATTGCTTGTTGAAAGACAGAGTTTTGGCAGCATCATCTTGGGGGGAGTACTGTTGGGTCCTCTTGAAGATAATGCATACCAAAACTTTAAGTTGCTCTCTATACTCGCCACATGAAGATTTAAGCTGATATGTCAGATTTGTAAAGTGTCATCTTAGGGGGAGTACTGTTGGGGTTATTTGAAGATGTCACTTTCCAAATATAAGCGAGTGAAGATATCGAGCATCATCACGAGCAAGCACGGGTGAAGACGTTCATAATTTGTATTTGTCTTAGAATATTTGTGTAATCGTTTTGTGCTTAATTGCACGTTTTTAGGTTACATTGTAAGGTGAATGGTATAGACTATAAATACCATCACCTAGGTCATTTGTTAGGGAGTTGCCTACATTTCATTCAAAATCCTTTGTAACCTCTCCATTGATCTAATACAATTCACCTATTCATATTATCATCATCTTCCTCATACTTTGCATTGATCTTCATGAGCATTCAAGCATCAATACGTGATCAGTGAGTTTCCGCATCACTGATTGCAAACAACATCACCAAACAATCTCAGATCTAGATCCTAGCTCGGTGCATCCCGCACTGTCAGTATTTATTTTCGTTACATTGTAACGCGTTGATATTAAATATAAATAAATAAATATGAATGGACGCTACGTTAATTCCCGTCTTTAATGCTTATCGACCAAATGTTTATCCAACGGATACAAATAAATTCCTTAGTGGAATAAGTAATTATTATTTATAATGCAGGAATCTAAAAAATATATAAATCGTACTTTATAAAAGAGATTTTATAAAAAAAAAAAGTTAAATGAAACCGCTTCTAAATCCGAAAATAGATCCTTAACGTCACAAACGAGCTAAAAATACAAAAACGGCATGCATATAAACGTTACGTCTCATCTTGGTTAAGTTGGTTAGTTAAAATAAAGAATTAATTAACTTTATGCTAAAAGTGTCAACTTTAAAACTTATATTAAAGTTTTGGGGGTAACTTTGTAAAAACATAACCAAGTTTCAATTTTGTTCTAATTAAGTCACTCAAGTTTAAAAATTGTTCCAATTAGGTCACTCACCTTCATATTTTATTCAAATTAGAGGTTTTAACATGTTGATTTCACATGTTTTTCTTTACGTTTCAGTTAGGAACTATTTTTTACATTTTTTATGCTAATATGAAGCGGTAATGTGAATTGTAGATTTATTTTTTTATTTTTTATTATAATTAACATATTTTTAAATTTTTTAATATAATTACATATATTAAATATTCCGACCCCCACATTCTATCCCTAATTCCTTTCTTGACACAAACAAAATACAACAATTGCTCGATTTGAAGGTTTAGTCATCTAATTCAAGTAAAATATGCTTGAGTGACCTAATTAGAACAAAACTGAAACTTGGTTATGTTTCTATGACATTTTCCCAATATGAACTAAACTAAAAGGACCATTTGTGTAAAATTCGAATTTACCCAAACCAATTCCCCACTTCACTGGTAATTCCGGCCCAGCTCTGGCGCCACTGTTCCGGCCACTTGTTACTTTTCCGGCGAGACTTTTTCACGCGTTTTAACAAGTTTCAATCAACCGAAATCATCCCAAAACCTTCCCTAATTTGTTTCGAACCCATATTAATGCATAATTACGCGTTTACTACGGATTTGACGCGCGGATTGATTTCGTAATCAATCCGAAAATTTCTATTCCCGTAATTAGTTCAATCAATCGACAAATAACCATTCCATATTACTCTATTCCACTCGATTAACGTACTCCACACACAAAAACACCTTCAGTTTCTTCCTGCAATTACCGAAGCACAATTTTCCGTCGACGTCATCGTGTTTCAATTTTCGGGCATTGATAGAGTATAAAATATACATAAACCCGGTGTTACATTTATTTACGTTTTGTGTCGTTTCGGTAACGTTTTTATATCATTTTTGACACAACTAACGTTTTTATGTTTCGTAGGTCCCATGTTGATAAAGAAACGGGAATATCGTGAAAAATCGAATCCGTAGGCGAAAACGGGGCGCGAAACGGAGTTACGAGCGAGCTGGTACGCGAAAACGAAGAAAGTTTGGGCTTTTCTTGGCCCGGTTCGCTATATAAACACTCCTTATGAAACCCTAGCCTCCTAGAAACCCTAGGGGACGAACTAGAGGCTGAAAAAAGGGTATTTTGGAGCGGAGTTGACGTCAATAGAAGAGAAGAAAAGCTAAGGATCAAGGCTCGTCGGTTTGCAATTTCGGGTTCTTCGATTCCTTTATTTCTTTTGTTCTTTTCATCATGTCTCATAACTTTTACTTTGGTTTTGGTTTTGTTATCATGTTGGTTGACTAAACTTTATTTACTATCTAGGATTAGATGAACGTTTATGAATTGAATGGTTGATTTTGGACATAGTTGTGGTTTTTAATGATTTTGGAATTGTTTTGAACTTATATCTTATTTGAATGTCAGATTGCGTATGACTAATTATAGCTTTATTAAACTAAATTATTGCTTCATTGATGTTCTTATGATGGTCTATGTCATGTATGAATATTAATTAGGTTATAAACTTTGCGGTTTTCAACCTTTACAGTTAATTTGGCCAAAACAACTGTAGGAGCATTGGTTTGGATTAATTTAGGTATAATTGGTCTGTTTAACCTAATATCTGTGAAGTGCGGGTTAGTAGTTGTGTCTCAGCCCTTTCTAGGATTTGAGTTGTCTATTGCGGGAGAAGGGTCTAGCTAGTCAACTTAGTTCTTTTAGGTGCTTTTGAGAATTCCTAAGTCTGGTATTCAATTGAGAGTTCCTCCTTATCACCTTAGGGTGTTGGATTATTGTGCTGTAAGGTAGATAGTCTTTAAGGAGAGAGTTTAAGCAATATTAGGTGAACCATGAGGTTATCTGATTTACCGGTGGATTAACATAACTATTTAATTGCCAATAGGCTTCTTCTCGAGAAGGGTCGAGGGTCCTCTAGGTAGTTCTCTAGTTAACAATTTAAATCCCGGAAGCCAAATGAGTAAACCGCAAGTCCAATTGATGTCATGAAGTCATAAGCTGGATTCTAGCCTAGGTAGTAAATCTTCATTTATTCTAGTTTCTCATTTCAATCTAAGTCGTGTCATTGTTTTTTGTTAATCTATAGAGATAGTTAGGTTAAATAGACAAAACCCCCCCTCAAACAATAAACAATTAGTGTAATTAATTAAGTTAGATCGAGTCAGTTAAACGTAGTTATACAGAGTCTGTGGGTTCGATCTCGGACTTACTTAGGCTATTCTACACTCGATCGGTACACTGCCGGTTGTGTGTTTAGGTTAGTTTAGAGAGTCCTAGTTTATAAATATTAAAACTTAGGTGTTTTTAGTTATTATTTTATATATAGTATTGCACACATCAGGCATCATTACAGGTACTTCTTGGGTTCATTTCAATCCTTTTGAACGTCTACATCTTTCTAAAACACCAATTTCATCCCTTTTCGTTCCAGATTTACGCAAATCGGTCAAATCAGCCAAGTTCTTCATCAAAATCAAATCAGTATCAAAGCACCATCAATTGGTAAGTTCTGTACATCAAAATGATCGTGATTCAATGAGGATCAATAGCCCTATGGTTGTGTGGATTGGTTTAACAAATTGAAAACGAATTGAATGGATCTTTATCCTAGGGCTTGTATATAGAGATGGGTGCTTCTACTTATGACATGTTAAAGTATTTAAAAATCTGAATAAACACCAAGTGTAGCATCTGGTCGAGTGGTGTTGTATGTTTGTTGTGCAAACAGAGGTCGTGGGTTCGAAACCCACTGCCTGTTTTATTTAATTTTTATGCTTTAAACCCTCTTAAACATTTAATTATATTTTATAGATAACCTAATAACATATTTAAGTTAAATATATTTTTAAAACATAAAAAGTTATAATTTCATATATATATATATAAATAATGTTCATAGTTATAAGTATGTATACAAATATATTTTAAATATAAAAATGGTTTCTTGTAAAATATATTTAATATGAAAATACTATAACACTTCGTATAAATTCCCAAATTTGTATTTCAAAACCCTAATTACTAATTTATATTTCAAAACCCTAATTCCTAAATTACAATTTAAAACCCTAATCTCCAATTTGTAATTTAAAACCCTAAAATTCCAAATCCGAAACCCTAGATTTTTCTGGTTTTGATTCTTGTTGCTATATTATTGTGTCATTTCTAAGTTAGCGTTTTTCCCAATTAATTAGGTGATACTAATATTTGGGCAACCCTCGGTTCGTTATTGTTGTGTTTCTATTTCGGTTATCTATTGCATTTCAAGGTGAGTAAATTCACTCCCCTTTTTACTATTACATTTTGAGGCTGAAATATGTTTATTTGCTATACAATGCTTTCGGTTTTTGTTTCTTTGTTTCTATTTTCAAAAGAGATCACAAAATATGTTAATCTAGTTCGCGGCTTGATGCAATCTTATGTGGTAGTTTAAAGTAGTATATTACATGTAATTTCCACCGGTACAATGTTATCGCTAATGGTCTGACAAACCCACCTACACTTTACTACATCGATAGGTGATTTAAACCCGGCGATTCTATACAATGGTTACTAGTTACTATACTGTGATACTTGTTGCTATGTTACTATGTCCCTTCGATGCTAAAACAATATTTGATAACTTACATTCGAGACGGTTAAATGATAGTTATCACTAATTGCACCATGAATTGGTTCTTCATGACAAATGATTACAAGTTGCTATACAATGATGGTGTTCAATGTGTTCATGTGTTCTATGGTCAAAGGTTGAGTAATATGATGAAATAGCTATGCATGTAAGATTACGCAGCATATTATGATGATCTCGGATTTTCTATACTATTATTTATCAACTGTGGTTTACTCACTAGCTTTAAATAGCTAACTTTATTTTTACATATTTCAGGTGATGTTGAGCGTTTTTGCTTTCGAGACATTTAGGATGCTTATTGGACCTAGAATAAATCGGAATTTAACGCTATTAATTGTTGGCTTTTATTTCTGTTTTAATGCTATTTACTTCTCATTTATGTCACGATATTGATGCTTTAATGATATTAAAATATGCCTTTTAGTGTGTCATGTGCTTTGTACTATTGATGTCCAATTACTTGATAGTCCGGTGTTTCCGGCGCCGGGCAGGGTGTCACAATTAGGATTATGAAATCCAAAGCCTTCTTCATTGTCTTTTATAATCTTTGTTGTTTCAGTTATTGTGACATCTGTCCAAAAACCGAACCCGAATGCCCGACCCGAACCCAAAGCTATCCATTTGTAATGTATTCGTATTTATCTCCCTTTAAATGTAACGCTTCGTTATTAAAAATATATATAACGTTTATAACGACCGAGTTATTATACAACGTTTACAAAAATTAAATACTAAATACAATTATTGAACCTTCAAAATATATATATAAAGTGTATTTTATAAAAGAGTTTTAAAAAAAAGTTTATTTGGATAAATACTATCAAAGTCTCAAAGTAGCCATCTAACGTCAAAAAAAAAAAACGAAACAAAAACCTAAAAACGTCACTTATATAAACTTTACGCTTCAACTCGGTTATGTTAGATAGTTAATATAATTTATTAATTAACTTTGGGCCAAAAGTGTAAAGTTTCAAACTAGTAGCAAAGTTATAACTGTAAATAATAAACATTCCAAACAACAAGGACCTAAACCGTAAATTATTAATTACCCAAACCCCCCCCCCCCCCTCGTCCCTTTTCTTCTTCTGCCCGCATTTCCGGTGGCAACTCCGGCCACCGGAACCGTTTTGCCGGTGACCCCCATTTCTGCGATTTAGCTACGTTAAACCCGATTCAACCCACGGAAAATCATCCTAACATTATTCTGAGCATGATACGAACCCTTAAGCGTTATCTAAACACATCACTACAAGAAATCACGGCCTTTACCTACACATCATATGTGTTGGTAAAACCCTATTATGTGTAGGAGATTTTCTTTACCTACACATGATTTAAGTGTCGTGATGTGTTGCCTCACACCTGTAGAGATAGGTCATTACCCACACATTAGTTATGTGTAGGCATACAACACGCAATACCTACTCATATATGTGTAGCTAAATCTAATTATTATGTGTGGGTAAAAGTATTACATTTGTGTGTTTGACGAGTGATGTGGCGGCTGACATGGCGGGTGACATGGACCATAATGATGATGTCAAGAAAAGTGTTCTTACCACGTGTCATAATCAAATGTGTGGGTAAAAGAAATAATATGTGTGGGTAAAAGTAATACTATATGTAGTTAAAAGTGAAATATGTGTAGGCATTCATTCCAATATGTGTAGAAATAACTATAGATTTGTTGGTGATAGTTATATAATGTGTAGGTAAAAGTGGACGATGTGTAGACATTTGATTTGAAAAATGTGTAGAAACAACTACAAATGTGTGGGCAAAAGTTATACAATGTGTAGTTAAAAGTAATTGATGTGTAGACATTCAAACTGAATATGTGTAGAAAGAGATACATATGTGTTGGTAAGAATAAATTTATGTGTGGACATTTACCAGCTTATATATAGGTAATAATCCTCAAACGCATACAAACAATAACAAATATAAAAACGCATGTAACCAAGATTGTCATTTTAAATTAAAAGTTGAAACATCATCTTCCAAACCATAAAAAATACAGTACTAGTTATACAATTCAAACACTTAGATTAACGTCTTGACGAGATAATAAAAATACAACTATTTCACTCGCTAATACTTTCACTACTCTAAAGTGTCACCTTGAAATGCATATGATGTATCAGCTTGATAAGTTCCTGTTGTGCTCCATTCTTGCATTTCTTGAGTCATATTTCTTAAAATGATGGGATCATAGTTCTCCAAGTTATCTAGTCTGGTTACCATAGCATATTACAAGCAAAATATGTATTTGTGAAATAATCCAAGCCCGTCAGAATATATTCACTTATGTATTCTTCAAAGAGGTGACAATTTTGACGCACTTACTTGCAATTAGATCAACACGAGCCAAATGGGTAAAATACTAAATAAAAGTACAAAATAGCTTCTCAAATGGGTCGAAATGAAGCCAAAGTGTACTTTTATTGCATAAAACCTTCTAAAGCTTTTTTTATTAAAAACTAGACTAGTACAAACACATATTTTTTGTAATCACATTTAAGAAAGCAACGGGTAAAAAAAATAAGGACTTTTTGACAAAAAGGTCAACCCTACACATGACTGTAATTGACTTGGACAATAAACACTCGTTTTAACCCAATACCAACCAGCTCACCGCACTTTATAATTGTAGGGTTTACCTTGAGATTGAAACTTCCTATAATTCCATCAACATTTAGCACCTACAAATAACAAAAATTCCTCATATTTTGTTTAATCATATATGATCACAAACTAACTTATAAGTTGAACATAGAACATTTTTAAGAAGGAAAAACAATTAAATTAATTATAAGAAGTGAAAGTAATCAACTTAAGTATGTTGTATTAACTAAACCATATTAAAACAAATATCAAGATTGACATGAATGCATGGGATAGTTGAACTAACCTTATCACAAGAGATTGGTTGGCTTCATCTACAAAATGGAAAAAAATGCATTTAAAGAGAAAGACAAACACAAATCAAACTTGGTATTCAAAGTAAAATGCAGCAAATGATATTCAAACAAGTGCATTCCCATGAGATGCATCATCAAAGTCAAATGCAACAACTAGTATTAATATTTTCACACTTGTGCATGCCTATCTTGCATCATCCAAGTAAAATGCATAATTGTCGTGTAACCATCTGAGAATATATATACCGTGGCCCCTTTCCAACAAATGAACAACCATCCCTGCTAAATGATACAATACCTTGCATGCATAAAACTGGGGGAAAAATTTTCTTTTTGTATCCATCCACAAAAGTGGTTGTTTGCAATGTATATGTAATAAAGGTAAAGAAATAACTCAGCACAAATCAAGATGAACAAAGTACATGAGAATTCAAACTTACACATTAGTGAGTGATTGGAGGAACACCAGTTAGGGAATTTAGAGAACTTGTTAATTGATTGTTCTACAAATGAACCAAATAAACCACAAAATTAGAGCTACCTGACGTTTTATGGAAAACAACAAATCTGAAACATAACCAAGCAATTTACAAAAGTAAGAACAAAATTCAACAAAATACACGAGACATAGTTACACTATATTAAGCTTTCAAGACGAACATAATTTAGCAAATGGCCAATGGTTAAGACCTCCAAAGTTAAATATGCAATTTAGTTTCCATAATCAAAACCCAATTTCAAATATATGTCCTGCAATCTAGTTATTTAGGCTCAAATTTATATCTCTTGCAAAATACCATTAAAAATCACTAAATTCTGAATCACAAGTGCACCAAATATATGTCCTGCTACGTTTGATATTTGAACTTGTTGATCTAATTCAATTTTTTCAAGGGTGAAAAAGGTAGCGAGAACAGCTGCTATGTTATGTGAGTTTTTATGTATTTGTTTGTGTTCCATCTAGATTTAAGTACGAAGCTATATAATTTGAAAAAATATTGTTACTATCAGCAACATTTCTAAAGAGTGCTTTACCTTAATGTGATCATTTGATAAAGCAAGCATATAAGTTGCAATCCATAGTGTGAATCCACCTGAAAGTCAAAAGAAAAGAAATTACATCTATAGTTGATGGTATCCATATTGTAAATTTAGAGCATGAGACCATGTCTAATACCCCTTGCACTTGGAGAACATTAATTACACTAATGTACCAAATGCAAGATGATGAACAGTAAACAAACATCATTTCATCTAGTAGAAAAACATAGCATCACAGTTGAAACGACAAAATAGAACAACAATAACTTCAATTGAAACAGTGATGGCCAGGTGTTCTAATCACCTAGTAGAAAAATAGCAGCACTAGTGGAAATGGGTCAAAATAGGTAGTTTATAGCAGCAACTCAGAATTTTCAGCAATGCTCATTGAAAGAAATAATGTTTCAGACCTGTTTTTGAAAAATTCGTATAAAATCAACCGTAGCTCGGTTTAAGGCATAAGACATATGGCTGGAAAGCTATCAGAGGCTGCTATGTTTGATATTTGAACTCGTTGGTCTAATTCAGATTTTTCAGGGGTGAAAAGGTAGCGAGAACAGCTGTTGCACAGAAAGTACAACAATAAAAAGAATGCAATTTATGAACTTAACACGAATTTAACACGACCCATTTGAACCTATTGAGCTTGTAATAATAAAATTTTCATCTAAACGTGTCAAATTCACCTGTTTTCAATTAATCAAAGGTAATAGTAATTATAATACTTTTAAAATGGGTCAAAACGACCCATTAGTAGGTTTCATGCACAAAAACTTTTGGCACGCTATTAGCAGGTTTTATCCTACTTTGACTAGTGACCCGACCCATTTTGAACCAAATTATTTATAGTATTTCAATTTCAATCTAAATGGATCAAAACGACCCACTTGACACGCTATTAGCAGCAGCTACTCGAATGTGCAGTCACAAATATTAGCAGCAGTCATTTTGACCAAGTGACCCGTTCTCGGTTTGCACAAATATGACACGATATTAGCAGCATCTACTCTAATGAGCAGTCACAAATATTAGCAGCAGCCATTTTGAGCTAGTGACCCGCTATCGGTTTGCACAAATATGGAACGCTATTAATAGCAGCTACTCTAATATGCAATGACATTCTATTAGCATCAGCCATTTTGACCCACTGACGCGCTATCGGTTTGCACAAATTTGACACGCTATTAACAGCAACCACTCTAATTTGTTGTCACAAATGTTAGCAGCAACCATTCGTGGAAATGGGTCAAAATAGGTGGTTTATAGCAGCAACTCAGATTTTCAGCAATGCTCATTGAAAGAAATTATGTTGCAGACCTGTTTTTTGAAAAATTCGTATAAAATCAACCGTAGCTCGGTTTAAGGCATAAGACATATGGCTGGAAAGCTATCAGAGGCTGCTACGTTTGATATTTGAACTTGTTGATCTAATTCAGTTTTTTCAAGGGTGAAAAAGGTAGCGAGAACAGCTGCTATGTTATGTGAGTTTTTATGTATTTGTTTGTGTTCCATCTAGATTTAAGTACGAAGCTATATAATTTGAAAAAAGATTGTTACTATCAGCAACATTTCTAAAGAGTGCTTTACCTTAATGTGATCATTTGATAAAGCAAGCATACACGTTGCAATCCATAGTGTGAATCCACCTGAAAGTCAAAAGAAAATAAATTACATCTATAGTAAATGGTATCCATATTGTAAATTTAGAGCATGAGACCATGTCTAATACCCCTTGCACTTGGAGAACATTAATTACACTAATGTACCAAATGCAAGATGATGAACAGTAAACAAACATCATTTCATCTAGTAGAAAAACATAGCATCACAGTTGAAACGACAAAATAGAACAACAATAACTTCAATTGAAACAGTGATGGCCAGGTGTTCTAATCACCTAGTAGAAAAATAGCAGTACTAGTGGAAATGGGTCAAAATAGGTAGTTTATCGCAGCAACTCAGAATTTTCAGCAATGCTCATTGAAAGAAATAATGTTTCAGACCTGTTTTTGAAAAATTCGTATAAAATCAACCGTAGCTCGGTTTAAGGCATAAGAGATATGGCTGGAAAGCTATCAGAGGCTGCTACATTTGATATTTAAACTCGTTGGTCTAATTCAGATTTTTCAGGGGTGAAAAGGTAGCGAGAACAGCTGCTGCACAGAAAGTACAACAATAAAAAGAATGCAATTTATGAACTTAACACGAATTTAACACGGCCCATTTGAACCTATTGAGCTTGTAATGATAAAATTTTCATCTAAACGTGTCAAATTCACCTGTTTTCAATTAATCAAAGGTAATAGTAATTATAATACTTTTAAAATGGGTCAGAACGACCCATTAGTAGGTTTCATGCACAAAAACTTTTGGCACGCTATTAGCAGGTTTTATCCTACTTTGACTAGTGACCCGACCCATTTTGAACCAAATTATTTATAGTATTTCAATTTCAATCTAAATGGATCAAAACGACCCACTTGACACGCTATTAGCAGCAGCTACTCTAATGTGCAGTCACAAATATTAGCAGTAGTCATTTTGACCAAGTGACCCGTTCTCGGTTTGCACAAATATGACACGATATTAGCAGCATCTACTCTAATGAGCAGTCACAAATATTAGCAGCAGCCATTTTGAGCTAGTGACCCGCTATCGGTTTGCACAAATATGGAACGCTATTAATAGCAGCTACTCTAATTTGCAGTGACATTCTATTAGCATCAGCCATTTTGACCCACTGACGCGCTATCGGTTTGCACAAATTTGACACGCTATTAACAGCAACCACTCTAATTTGTTGTCACAAATGTTAGCAGCAACCATTCGTGGAAATGGGTCAAAATAGGTGGTTTATAGCAGCAACTCAGATTTTCAGCAATGCTCATTGAAAGAAATTATGTTGCAGACCTGTTTTTGAAAAATTCGTATAAAATCAACCGTAGCTCGGTTTAAGGCATAAGACATATGGCTGGAAAGCTATCAGAGGCTGCTACGTTTGATATTTGAACTTGTTGATCTAATTCAGTTTTTTCAAGGGTGAAAAAGGTAGCGAGAACAGCTGCTATGTTACGTGAGTTTTTATGTATTTGTTTGTGTTCCATCTAGATTTAAGTACGAAGCTATATAATTTGAAAAAAGATTGTTACTATCAGCAACATTTCTAAAGAGTGCTTTACCTTAATGTGATCATTTGATAAAGCAAGCATACACGTTGAAATCCATAGTGTGAATCCACCTGAAAGTCAAAAGAAAATAAATTACATCTATAGTAAATGGTATCCATATTGTAAATTTAGAGCATGAGACCATGTCTAATACCCCTTGCACTTGGAGAACATTAATTACACTAATGTACCAAATGCAAGATGATGAACAGTAAACAAACATCATTTCATCTAGTAGAAAAACATAGCATCACAGTTGAAACGACAAAATAGAACAACAATAACTTCAATTGAAACAGTGATGGCCAGGTGTTCTAATCACCTAGTAGAAAAATAGCAGCACTAGTGGAAATGGGTCAAAATAGGTAGTTTATAGCAGCAACTCAGAATTTTCAGCAATGCTCATTGAAAGAAATAATGTTTCAGACCTGTTTTTGAAAAATTCGTATAAAATCAACCGTAGCTCGGTTTAAGGCATAAGACCTATGGCTGGAAAGCTATCAGAGGCTGCTACGTTTGATATTTGAACTCGTTGGTCTAATTCAGATATTTCAGGGGTGAAAAGGTAGCGAGAACAGCTGCTGCACAGAAAGTACAACAATAAAAAGAATGCAATTTATGAACTTAACACGAATTTAACACGACCCATTTGAACCTATTGAGCTTGTAATAATAAAATTTTCATCCAAACGTGTCAAATTCACCTGTTTTCAATTAATCAAAGGTAATAGTAATTATAATACTTTTAAAATGGGTCAAAACGACCCATTAGTAGGTTTCATGCACAAAAACTTTTGGCACGCTATTAGCAGGTTTTATCCTACTTTGACTAGTGACCCGACCCATTTTGAACCAAATTATTTATAGTATTTCAATCTAAATGGATCAAAACGACCCACTTGACACGCTATTAGCAGCAACTACTCTAATGTGCAGTCACAAATATTAGCAGCAGTCATTTTGACCCAGTGACCCGTTCTCGGTTTGCACAAATATGACACACTATTAGCAGCATCTACTCTAATGAGCAGTCACAAATATTAGCAGCAGCCATTTTGAGCTAGTGACCCGCTATCCGTTTGCACAAATATGGAACGCTATTAATAGCAGCTACTCTAATTAGCAGTGACATTCTATTAGCATCAGCCATTTTGACCCACTGACCCGCTATCGGTTTGCACAAATTTGACACGCTATTAACAGCAACCACTCTAATTTGTTGTCACAAATGTTAGCAGCAACCATTCGTGGAAATGGGTCAAAATAGGTGGTTTATAGCAGCAACTCAGATTTTCATCAATGCTCATTGAAAGAAATTATGTTGCAGACCTGTTTTTGAAAAATTCGTATAAAATCAACCGTAGCTCGGTTTAAGGCATAAGACATATGGCTGGAAAGCTATCAGAGGCTGCTACGTTTGATATTTGAACTTGTTGATCTAATTCAGTTTTTTCAAGGGTGAAAAAGGTAGCGAGAACAGCTGCTATGTTACGTGAGTTTTTATGTATTTGTTTGTGTTCCATCTAGATTTAAGTACGAAGCTATATAATTTGAAAAAAGATTGTTACTATCAGCAACATTTCTAAAGAGTGCTATACCTTAATGTGATCATTTGATAAAGCAAGCATACACGTTGCAATCCATAGTGTGAATCCACCTGAAAGTCAAAAGAAAAGAAATTACATCTATAGTAAATGGTATCCATATTGTAAATTTAGAGCATGAGACCATGTCTAATACCCCTTGCACTTGGAGAACATTAATTACACTAATGTACCAAATGCAAGATGATGAACAGTAAACAAACATCATTTCATCTAGTAGAAAAACATAGCATCACAGTTGAAACGACAAAATAGAACAACAATAACTTCAATTGAAACAGTGATGGCCAGGTGTTCTAATCACCTAGTAGAAAAATAGCAGCACTAGTGGAAATGGGTCAAAATAGGTAGTAAACAAACATCATTTCATCTAGTGGAAAAACATAGCATCACAGTTGAAACGACAAAATAGAACAACAATAACTTCAATTGAAACAATGATGGCCAGGTGTTCTAATCACCTAGTAGAAAAATAGCAGCACTAGTGGAAATGGGTCAAAATAGGTAGTTTATAGCAGCAACTCAGAATTTCCAGCAATGCTCATTGAAAGAAATAATGTTTCAGACCTGTTTTTGAAAAATTCGTATAAAATCAACCGTAGCTCGGTTTAAGGCATAAGACATATGGCTGGAAAGCTATCAGAGGCTGCTACGTTTGATATTTGAACTCGTTGGTCTAATTCAGATTTTTCAGGGGTGAAAAGGTAGCGAGAACAGCTGCTGCACAGAAAGTACAACAATAAAAAGAATGCAATTTATGAACTTAACACGAATTTAACACGACCCATTTGAACCTATTGAGCTTGTAATAATAAAATTTTCATCTAAATGTGTCAAATTCACCTGTTTTCAATTAATCAAAGGTAATAGTAATTATAATACTTTTAAAATGGGTCAAAACGACCCATTAGTAGGTTTCATGCACAAAAACTTTTGGCACGCTATTAGCAGGTTTTATCCTACTTTGACTAGTGACCCGACCCATTTTGAACCAAATTATTTATAGTATTTCAATCTAAATGGATCAAAACGACCCACTTGACACGCTATTAGCAGCAGCTACTCTAATGTGCAGTCACAAATATTAGCAGCAGTCATTTTGACCCAGTGACCCGTTCTCGGTTTGCACAAATATGACACACTATTAGCAGCATCTACTCTAATGAGCAGTCACAAATATTAGCAGCAGCCATTTTGAGCTAGTGACCCGCTATCCGTTTGCACAAATATGGAACGCTATTAATAGCAGCTACTCTAATTAGCAGTGACATTCTATTAGCATCAGCCATTTTGACCCACTGACCCGCTATCGGTTTGCACAAATTTGACACGCTATTAACAGCAACCACTCTAATTTGTTGTCACAAATGTTAGCAGCAACCATTCGTGGAAATGGGTCAAAATAGGTGGTTTATAGCAGCAACTCAGATTTTCAGCAATGCTCATTGAAAGAAATTATGTTGCAGACCTGTTTTTGAAAAATTCGTATAAAATCAACCGTAGCTTGGTTTAAGGCATTAGACATATGGCTGGAAAGCTATCAGAGGCTGCTACGTTTGATATTTGAACTTGTTGATCTAATTCAGTTTTTTCAAGGGTGAAAAAGGTAGCGAGAACAGCTGCTGCACAGAAAGTACAACAATAAAAGGAATGCATTTTATGAACTTAACACGAATGATTGTCTAGATACACACAAACGACAGAGTAGAAAAACAAAAACTTCATTTTAAAGGATGGATGATATAATTTGACAAAGTAACTGACGAAGTAGCCAAGACAACAGTTCAGCAGAACCTAACAGTTAAAACACAACAAAAGAGACATCCAACCAAAACAAACACCAATAAACCACACATTACAATAGAAACGAAAGGAAATAGGCAAGTAGAGACACACAACAACTTAACAATAGATAAAAGCATAAAACAAAAACCAAACCTGAAAAACATAAATCCAGCACAAACACCGTAAATGCCCGCATTCAAACCAACACAGTTACCGGAAAACACCTGCAATCAGTTTTTCCTAGTGTGTCCCTGGCTAAGTTGAAACAACAAAAACAATATATGAGAGACCCATTGCTTTTAATGTATTTGGATGCATGAAAAAACCAAATAGAACAGACTCCCTCATGTTCTAATTTCAACAGTACTCCTCTAATTCCTTTAAACCTGCAAACCTACATACCTTCTTATTCTCATAGCCTCTTCCAATCCTGATAATCTCTTTACTAAAACCACAAACTGTTTTCTACCATTGAAATTGTTACCTGAATTTACAAATCATACAAAGAAACATGACTCAAAACACATATTTAACTAATTAGTAAGTTTGTTATTGAGTAAATCATGTTGCATACAAGAGCATGAAATAGGGTTCAGAAAACAGATAAGTTGAAATCAATAAACGTGTTTGGATGTATGACAAAAACAAATAGAACAAACCACTTCATGTTGAAATCAAACACCTAAATAAGAGGAAACATTTAATGTGACTAAATTCCCGAACTCACCTTAGACCCAAATCGCTTGAGCATTTATGAAAACAAAAACCCAATAATCACCAAATAGATATTCAAAATCGGGCTATGAAATCGGATAATAATGATTATGTAGTGTCGATGGCTGACTGGCAACGGTGACGTCCACCTTGGTTGTGGCAGGGACCAATCAAACATCCAAAATTAATTCCAGAGCAATTCAAAATCAGATGATATTACCTCCAATCGCACACATATCAAAGAAACCAAATCATCGAACAAGAAAAAGAGATGTGTGAAGACTTGGATGGAAGTTAATCAGAGATTAGCAGATATGTGTTGCAGTGATCGCTTTTAGAGGAAAATGGAAATTTAAGAGGGAAGATTCAATTTTTTTAGCTAGATTAGGAGGGAAATAAGTTATCTTTATAAAATAAATTATATTATATAAAAATTATAACCCTTTTAAAAAAAATACAAAAACTAGTATATATTCATCACTTGATGACCAATTGGGGGAGTCATTTTTGTTTAATTATAATCAACTAATATCATTGCTTGTTGTGTTTAGGTAAATGATTGTCACTTAGGTTAATGATGGTCACTTAAGTTCACGAACATAAAATTAGAGTTAGTAATGGTCAATTTAGGTTTCCGATAGTCACTTCAGGTCAGTAACAACAAATAAGGGTCATTGACAATCATGTAGGGTAATTTTGGTAATTAATCTATGGATTGAATTAACATTGGTCAATCAAGGTCATTCGTAATCGTTTATGGTAAATGATGGCCATTAAGGCTTATGATGGTCATTAAGGTTACTAGTGGTCACATAGGGTCGCTAACGACCAATTAGGTTAGATGAAGGTCAATCAAGGTTAATGGTGGTCACTTAAGGTCAACGAACCAAGTAAGGTTAAAATCTATCAAATTTAATCTAAACGGAGCTTATAATCTTTCAAATTTAATCTAAATGGATCAAAATGACTCATTTGAACCTAAATAGGTTATAATAATCAAATTTTAAATTAAATAGGTCAAAAAAACATATTTCAATTAAACAAGCTTTAAATATTCCAATTATTCTCTAAATGGGTCAAAACGATCCATTTGAACCAAATGAGCTTCTAATCCTTTAATTGTAATCTAAATGTTTCAAAACGACTCATATGAACCTAACGAGCTTAAAACGACCCATTTTGAACCAAAATGAGTTATAATATTTCAATATTAACCTAAATAGGTCAAAACGACCCATGTGAACCAAACAAACCTAAATTCTATCAATTTTAATGTAAATGGGTCAAAACGACCCATTTGAACCAAAGGAGCTTATAATCTTTCAAATTTAATCTAAACCGATCAAAATGACTCATTTGAACCTAAATAGCTTATAATAATCAAATTTTAAACTAAATAGGTCAAAAAGACATATTTCAATTAAACAAGCTTGAAATATTCCAATTATTCTCTAAATGGGTCAAAACGACCCATTTGAACCAAATGAGTTTCTAATCCTTTAATTGTAATCTAAATGTGTCAAAACGACCCATATGAACCTAACGAGCTTAAAACGACCCATTTTGAACCAAAATGAGTTATAATATTTCAAAGTTAACCTAAATAGGTCAAAACGACCCATTTGAACCAAACTGGCCTAAATTCTATCAATTTTAATCTAAATGTGTCAAAACGACCCATTTGAACCAAAGGAGCTTATAATCTTTCAAATTTAATCTAAACCGATCAAAATGACTCATTTGAACCTAAATAGCTTATAATAATCAAATTTTAAACTAAATAGGTCAAAAAGACATATTTCAATTAAACAAGCTTGAAATATTCCAATTATTCTCTAAATTGGTCAAAACGACCCATTTGAACCAAATGAGCTTCTAATCCTTTAATTGTAATCTAAATGTGTCAAAACGACCCATATGAACCTAACGAGCTTATAATAATTACACTTTAATCTAAATGGGGCAAAGTGACCTATTTAAACATAAGGAGCTTATATCACCAATTTTAATCTAAATAGGTTAAAACAACCCGTTTGAACCAAATGAGCTTATCTTATTCAATTTTAATCTAAATAGATTTAAATGACCCATTTGAACCTAAGGAACTTATAATAACAAAATTTTAATCCAAATGGGTCGAAACAACCCACGAGAACCAAAGAAGGTTATAATATTCTAATTAAATTCAAATGGGTCAAAACAACTCCAACAGACTTTATTAAGTGATAACAAAGATTTAGTGCTTTAAAATTGCTCGACTGTGACTTGTTGACCCATTATAAATGTTATGCTTTATAGTTACATTAACTTGTTTACCTTGTTGACCCATTATAAATGTTATGCTTTATAGTTACATTAGCTTGTTTACCTGTAATGTGAAACATCAATTTATTTGCATGAATATGACCCATTGACCCATTAGTAGTATTATGCTTATAATCTACATTAACTTGTTGACTTGTAATGTAATTAACTTATTGACCTGTAATGTGACCCGCTGACTTATAATCAGGTTTCAAAAGTACTAGTCTATTAGTATTTGCAGTTTTCAAACTACTTTTACCTGGTGACCGGTTATTAGGTTTCAAAACTACTAGTTTACTCGGATTTGCAATCATAAAAGCCATAGATATTCGCCATGGGGTAGTCAAAAACCAAATCTAGTCCTAGAGGATAATAATCCAGTTGAATATGACAGGTTATTCCCCATGAGAAATGTAGCAACCCGTCAAGCCTTCATTTCTACGAAGAGCATCAGCAAACAGTAAATAAAACATTGACCCATTGTGAGCCTGCCATTTTGTTAGATTAATATGATTCATTGACCCATTAAATTGGTTTATGAACTAAAAGTGTCCTGGCAAGTTGACCCAGTATGTGAACCCGCAAGTTTTATTACATTAGTTGACTATAAATAATAATCCAATTTTAATCTAAATCGGTCAAAACGGCCCATTTGAACATGATGAGGTTATAATATTTGACTATAAATCTAAATGGGTCAAAACTAGTGTTTTTCTAGCCTGTTGAACAAAAATTAAACCTTCAAACAGAAAAAGTCAACTGCATAATGTATAAGTTAAAGAAAAAGATACAATCGAAAACATGATTCCATTTGAACCAAATGAGCTTATAATCATTAAATTTTAATCTAAATGGGTCAAAATGACCCATTTAACCCAAAGATATCATGACAAATAACAAATTCACTCAATTGTGTTTGAAGAAGTGAAGCCCAATTTGAAGCATTTATAACATGTTCCTTGCTTCTAAACACATTTGAAGAAAGAAACATATGTGAGGGTACCATTCGAAAACTAAAAGTTGAAACATCATCCTTCAAACCACCAAAATAAAGTACTACTTGTAGAATTCAAACAGTTAAAACATCAATGTCACTACAACTTTATAAAAATACTAAAATACTTCATTCACCAGTATTTGCACTACACTCAAATGTATCACCTTGTGATGCTCCTGATGTATCAACTTGGGATGCTCCTGCAATGCTTGGTGGAGGCATGATATTTTTCTCAATTAATGCTTGCTCCATAATTGCATATCTACCATTCACTTTTATAACTGTATCCACTAGCTCGTCATAGGTTGGACGCTTTGAATTCTGAGTCATATCCAGTGTGTTACTAGCAATAACCGGATCACGTCCCCACCCATTCAAACGAACTGAATTTCGTCCAAGCACCTTCTCTATAATTGACTTGTCACTCATTGCTTCCACCGAATGCTCATTTCTCAGCTTCATCATCTCTTCCTTTTAGTGGGAAAAAAACAAAAACGTACAACAAAATAATTAGTGGCCAGATAATGAATATTTGGCAGCAGACAAGAGCTAAGTAAACTTACATGTTTTGCAGCAAGATCCGGAGTTTCCCAACCTTTTTCAGCATCGTAGTGTGTAAGACGCCAAGTTTCAAGTTGACCTGATGAAGAATCCAAACTCAATCCACGCTTAACGTGATAGCGTATTGTGCTCTTTGAACCATTTTTACTGCTGACTTTTCGCTTTGCACGTGCCATAACCCTCTTTTTTGCGGTTTCCTTCACATACATAAACCAAATAAACATGCACTTCAAGAATGATTAAAAATATAATACTTAAATTAAAATTATTGTCAACACGTTACCAGATAATTAGGGTCACACGACATATCACAAAGGTATTCCCAATCTTCTTTGCTAACATTACGAGGGGGTGTGCTTTTGTAGGAACCGTTCGTACAAAAACTAATAATACTTTTATAAATTCGATTACAATACAAAGAAAATAAAGAATAGAAGTAAATTACAATATGATTACAACTAAAAAAATTATAAATACAAGAAATGAGTAGAAGCAGAATTATAATCGTGGCTGAGGATTCGTGTTTAACACGGGTCCCTTAAAACAAATTCCGAGTCTCCCAAGAGAACTCGTTTGTTTCCCAGGGTACAACAGCCGAAGCAGTATGTACTGCCGGGGTGGACACATGAACCCGAATTATGCCTTAAGAAAAGAGATGAACAAGATCAAATATTTGTTAGAAATAATTTAAAGAGAAAGAATGAGAGTTCTTTAGAGTTGATGAAGGTTTTTAGTGTGTCCTTCAACTAAGACAAGACATGGTATTTATAGGTGATAATAGGTTGAAACACCCCATTCACCATAAACCATGTCTTTAATGTCTTTTAACTCAAGTCAAACAATGAGTTGAAACATCCAAGACATTTAACTCATGACTTGAATTTTATTTCAAACAAAACCATTCTTAATTTTGTTTTTATTCCACCAAAATTTTCCAACAATCCCCCACATGGGAAAAAACAAAATCTCATTTTCTCAAATGAAAAACCCATTTTCTCATGTGAAAACTCATTTTCACATATTATTCCAACAATCCAGATTGATCGTTACATACAGGTTTTTTAGATATAATTCAGCGGTTGAGTATTGCCGGATAGGTAGGTGTTACCTTTGAACCTTCCGTTGTGATGCATACTTAGTCTCCTAGTGGTTCGGTAGACGTGATGTCCTTGAACCAACCACCATTTATGGAGACGACAATACACTTCACACACCACTCTCCCTGGTTCGGTCAAACCCTCATTGTCGTGTCCGTTATGGTCATGGAACACTAGCCTGGTTCTGCGAAAGCTCTAGGAATTGCGCACCCCACAATTTCATTCGAAGTGACCCCACTTCTCTTTCACATAGGTGATTTATCTAAAAAATCATTAAAAGCATTAAGGTTACCATGATTACGCAAATCATTAACCATACGGTATGCTTAGCCTCACAACGTGTCACTGTTGTTATAGGAATGGACTAGGAAGTATTTAAGCTCCCTTTATAATTTAGGAGGACATATATAAACATTTATACATATTAGCTTATATATCGACTGATATATTAGCTATGCCCCCACAGTGACCACCCTTAGATATATGAGTAGGTTGTCCTATTGAACTTAGATCTTGGGATCTCCAGTCAACTAAGTTAGGTTTTCCTTCATCTACCTTCTTTCATGGGCTTTAGTCTCATTCCACAACTCCGTCTCTCATCAACCCACGGTTGTTGGATCCAAAACCATTATTTATGACTTCGTCAAGTCAATACAAATAATTGCAGTGAGATGAGTTGTTACGATGTGTTATTAACTCACAAGTTAATTTTGCCTTTTTACATTTTTTAAGACTATAACCCCAGGTATCAACCCGAATGTGGGTACATTTTGTCTTTAAAAATGCATTTCAAGGCTAACATATCCATGCCATTAGTAACTGGATGCCAAATATAACTAATTAACCTTCGAGTCTAACTAGTAGATTCGGTCACATATTTGCATCATATTTGGCACAACAAAAGGTTCTCTTTTGATACGAGTTTGAGAAAACTTCTCAAATACCATTTCACAAATGGCGTCCCCCCACATTTCTTGCACTTAGATAGAAAATGTTTAAATATACAATTAGACATCCATGATTTGAACAAGATCAACGTCTTGTATCAATGATGTCACTAATGCTTGTTTGCCGACTAAAGCAACACATGTCTTGTCATAGGTTGTTATCAACCATCTCAAACTTAAATACTTTTAAGTTACCATCTAGATTAAATCTAGAAAATTGAGTTCTCCATATGTTATATGACTTTCCTTAGATTGGAAACCGTCTCTCACATTGTCTTATACACAACTTTACTTTTAAGTTGTATATGAGTTGAATGTTTCACATTAGTAGCTCCTTAGAGCACCATAATTAACAAGTACTAGTCTAGCATGCTTTAGACTACAATACTCTAGCATGTGAACAAAAGATGCATCATTCTGATTCTTCACAGCTTTTAAGGAATATCCCAATATTCGTTAAAAACATTCATCTCATAGTTTAAACAAACAATGAGAGTTGTTCAACATCCCAAAATCTCAATATTTAGGAACGTCTAATATGTATGTTACGTAAACATACATAGACCGTCATTCAATCTAGGATCATAAACTTTTTTTTTCTTCCTTTTTCTCAAAAGGTTTCATCATTGACTCATATGGACTTTGAAGAATCACAAATTGATCTCCCATAGTGGTACTCCCACTTTGAACAATCACAAAATTGATATAAAACATCATGTTGTTTATATGGTAAATTGTTCACATGTATTAGTATTTGAACAATTATATATGTTCATAGCAACAAAGATTTATCTTTCCATCAAATAGCCAACTTGAATCTATTATTGCTTTATGACATGTTACTTTCACAAGAGTAACCAACTATATTAACACTTTATGTAAACTTTGGTTTATTTCATTCTAAACCAAATCTTAGTTTTGCCAAAATATGCACTTAGCAGATTCGAAATAAACTATTTTAATTTTATGTTTTGATTACGGAAATCAATACCCAAAAAACTAAATAGTTTTATTGAATATATAACTTCTAACGCACACGTTAGAGATAAGATGTTTACATAAAACACTCTTATTTACAATCCATCATTAACACACATGTTAAGAATAACCGCCTACATAAGACGCTTTTAGACCATAAAATTTAGGTCATATCTAACACACATGCTAGATAAGTAAATAGGTTCTAACACACACATTAGTCAATAAAAAGTCTACGTCAAACGTTCTAAGCATATGGATTCATGTAATGAAAGGTTCCAACAAAACGTTTGCAAAATGTTATGAAACGAAAGTTTTATATAATGGTCATTTGTAAAGCACGCATAATTAATGATCATGTTTGTCAACGTTTTCGAGTGAATAATGATTTCAACGTTTGTTTCTAACACAAAAAATATTTAAATTTAAAAGATTATTACTAAATCCTTACAAACTTGATTATATTATAAAGAATCTCTTCTAATACTTAATTAGAATAACATTAGGTTTTAACACACATGTTAAAACACAAGTGTCACATATGAAATATTTCTTACTCGAAAATAAGAACTACCGGTTTTCATAAGATGCGTACACAAGCATAACCATTCTTAAGGCGCATATGAAAACTGATCTTGAAACCGACAAACGGTTAATTCAAAGTTTTAATCTTGAAACCACATAAGGTTTCGAAAACTTTGATTTAAAACAAATTTGGATTTTCAACATTTTTGTTTTAACATCTTGAGCCATTCAAAAAAATATATTAATGGAAATGAAACCAGTTTTGAATGCTAAAGAAACTCATGAGAGTATTAAACTCTCAAAGTAATTGAGACAAGTGTTACGAAAAACTAACAAAGCTTTTATACATAAACAAAATTACACTTAATAAAACCAACAAATGGTAAAAAAAGAATCACTTTCTTTGTAAGTAAAATCCGGTTCTATAAAAAAGTCAAGTGTAAGTTCTCTAAGTCCAACTTTGAGAGACGAACAATGACTATATATATATTTTTTTTTTAAATACGAATGGTGATTTAAAAAAAAATTTGTTTTAAGATTGTAGAAACCGTTCGTACAAAAACTAATAATACTTTTATAAATTCGATTACAATACAAAGAAAATAAAGAATAGAAGTAAATTACAATATGATTACAACTAAAAAAATTATAAATAAAAGAAATGAGTAGAAGCAGAATTATAATCGTGGCTGAGGATTCGTGTTTAACACGGGTCCCTTAAAACAAATTCCGAGTCTCCCAAGAGAACTCGTTTGTTTCCCAGGGTACAACAGCCGAAGCAGTATGTACTGCCGGGGTGGACAGTGAAGGACTCTCGCCTAGTTCTGAAACTCTTCCCGCAGCATGAACCCGAATTATGCCTTAAGAAAAGAGATGAACAAGATCAAATATTTGTTAGAAATAATTTAAAGAGAAAGAATGAGAGTTCTTTATAGTTGATGAAGGTTTTTAGTGTGTCCTTCAACTAAGACAAGACATGGTATTTATAGGTGATAATAGGTTGAAACACCCCATTCACCATAAACCATGTCTTTAATGTCTTTTAACTCAAGTCAAACAATGAGTTGAAACATCCAAGACATTTAACTCATGACTTGAATTTTATTTCAAACAAAACCATTCTTAATTTTGTTTTTATTCCACCAAAATTTTCCAACAGCTTTTTGCTTTTGCAAGTTCTTCGGGCCCTCCCATATCTTTGAAGTCGACATGCAATTCAGCTCGGTAACCTCTCCATGCCCTTGCCATGTAGCTATCGATCACTTTGCAAACATCCGAATTCTCCACATCAATATCAAAAAGTGTCTTCAAGAAACACACATAATTAACCATTAAGTCATGTAGATATATGTTCAAATCATACTAAATTATAAATAGAGACTCACAGTTAGCTTGTGGCGTAGTGGAGACTTCTCTTTATTTGGTACATGCCTCCACTCTTTATATTGTAAGCTACAATTGTTACGCAAAATGTAGCCACACTAGTGCATGAAGGATGAGTCATTTACATTAATCACTCGCCTCGATTGAAAGTTAAAGTCCACTGGCAATCTCTTCTTAGACGCTTTCATCACTTTACGAGCTCCCTTTCCACACGTGTTGCCACGTTTTCTGTTTGTCATATCATTGCCATTTGCTTGACCTGTCTCACCAAGTGCATCTACAAACAAGTATAAAAACATTTACAGTGATGAGATTACTCACAAAAATATACTCACAAGTAAGGTTAAACAGAATTTTGTTTGTCGTACCATTACCAATTTCTTGCTCATCTTCTTGAAATTGCTCCGCATTACTAACCTGGTTTGCTGGAGATGTTTCTGTTTACAAAGTAAAATAATGAGTAAGTATAAATACGCATGTAAAAATTTTAAATTGGCACCCAAGATTGGAGATATTGAATCAGGTTCTTGGCTTGTGAGTGAAGGGATTGGATCTCCTACTTCTAGTTTAGCATCCAACAACAAACTTCTCAATAAATAAGGTGAGTCAGATTTCATTACCTAGTCGACTGTTTTCTCCCCGCTAAAAAATCTTCGCAATAGAGCATCAAGCATGGTGTGGGATACTGGTTCTTTTATCAATCGTTCCAATTCGGCAACCAACCGGTAAGTTATATACATTAAAATGATCCTTACCACGCCATGAACAAAAGCCCTATGTCTAATTTCTGTATCATGATCGAGATCGTGTTCAATTTCGTGAAATGGTGTTCTAGGGTTTGTACACAAATGGGGTTTTAGTTTAAAACGGGTTAAAACCTTTTTATTTCAAAATGCAATCACTAATTCAACTTGGTCTGCTGGTTTAATCTGTGTGTTTGTGAATGTGAGGTCCCTGGTTCGAAACCAGGGACAACCAGTCTTTTTTAATCTTTTTGTTAATGCTTGATTATCATTTGTTTGCAATTATCTTAAAACTAATACTAATACCATATTCTATGTTTTATAAAAATGTATAAATTTTATAAAATAGCCAAAATCATTATTTTTATAAACTTAGTTTTATAAAATCTAGTTATTACAAGTACTTTCAAATACTATAATAAATGTATTTTTAATACTTACAAAGTGTATACAAAGTTTGATAAAAATATAGTTGATACAAATAATACTTTTAAATAGACGTTTTTGTTTATTTCCAACAAGGATAACATATTTTTATGATTGTGGTTAAAAATATATTATTAGAATGTATATTGTTTATCAGAGTAATTATTGTAACTATTAGTATCGTTCCGATAAAATTAATTTTTATATATATAGTCGGTTAACGAGAAACCCCCAAATCTCAATTCGAAACTTTAGAATTCCAATTTCGTTAGACTCCTATTGTTTCAATTCTAATTTTTATACAATATGTTTTACTAAGTTAGGACTGTCATTTAATTAGGTGATTCTAATACTTTGACGATCCTCGTTTCAATTCAGACTATTTACTATTTGTTTCGTGCCTGAGTTTCAAGGTGAGTAAATTCACTCCCCTTTTTACTTTTACATTTTGGGGCTGAAATATGTTCAATTACTATTCAATGTTTTCGGTTTTCGTTTCTTTGTTTCTATTTTCAAATGAGATCATTAAATGTGTTAGTCTTGTCTGCAGCAAGATGCAATCCTTATGTGGTAGTTTAAAGTAGTATTGTTACTTGGTAATCCCATCGGTATAATGTTAGCGCTAATGGTTTGACAAACCCACCTACATGTATTTCAAAATAGGTGATTTAAACCCGGCCATTCAATTTCAATCTTACAAGTTACTATGTTACAAGTTGCTATACGATGATACAAGTTGCTATGCTATGTTGCTACGTCCCTTAGATGCTTAAACAATTATTGATAACTTATATCGAGACGGTTACGTGACGGTTGCTAAATAGGTTATCTTTAATTAATAACATGAGTTGGTTCCTCATGACAAATGATTATAGGTTGCTATACAATGATGGTGTTCAATGTGTGTTCAAGGTGTCATGGTCGAGAATGATATGAAATAGCTATGCATGTAAGATTGAGCAGCATATTATGATGATCTCAGATTTCTATATTATTATATATTCAAATTGTGGTTTACTCACTAGCTTTAAATAGCTAACTTTATTTTTACATATTTCAGGTGTTACTTGATAATTTTTGCTACTTTTGCCAAGACATAGGATTGCCTTGGACCTAGAATAATAAATCAGACAATTGCAGTTACTGTTTCGGTTTTATTACTTTTGTCGTATTCATTTAAGACTTAGGTTCAAAACTTACTACATCATTATTGAACTTAATAAATAAATACCATGTGCTTTGTTTACTATTGATATCCAATTCCAATGACAGCCTGGTGTTTCCGCCGTCGGGCGGGGTGTCACAGTTTGGTATCAGAGCCATGGTTATAGGGAACTAGGATAGGGTATTAGAAACTCACCGACCTAGACTATAACCTAAGAGTCCTTAGTGCAATTAGTTTGTGCTTAGAAAACTCTTCTAGAACTTACCTCCTTATTTTTCTTTTTATGAACATTTTCTGTGTCTTTTCTCTATCTTATTTCTTATCCGATTTCGCGAATGAGCTACAAGAGACTCTTCTGTGTGATTAGGATCTTTCTCTTTGTGGAATCTCGTCATCGTCTTAGGTAAGTTTGAAACGTGGGAACATGTGCAATCTGGAAGGGGTAACGCCTGTATCACGGACATCATGTCTAAGGCAAGCATTTCGTATAAATCTCTTTAAGAGACCTCTATGCTTACCTGGGGATGTACGAGATGAGTGTGAACCTATAGGCTAAAGCACGCCTTCTCGAATACGTTGAGAACGAACTTAGCACTTTGATAAGTCTTAAGTGTCCAAAACCAAGACACATTCCTAAGCCTTCAAATTCTACTTACTTAATGATTTTATGATTATCATTTTCTATGATTACAAAAATTATTTCCATGGGTTCTATATTATTCCAAGTATTATTCCAAGTTTATTTATTCATACTTTTATGATTTTCAAGTGATTACTATGATATGTGTTTCTAAGGATTATATGAAATTCAAAGTACAATTTTCATTTCCATTCAATCCAAAATTCCATTACAACTTATGTTATCTCGAAATTTTCTATCTCTCATGAAATTCATTTTTATCTTATCTTGTAGAATGGCAACTAGACGTGAATGACTCGCTAATACCATCGCGACCCAAATGGCTAATATCTTGCCCAATCCCGTGACTCAACTTAATAATGCTAATCAAAACGCTCAGCCCAAGACTCCTCATTGTACCCTTAAGTACTTCAATTCGTGTGGTCCAACGAAATTCTTCGGTAATGAAGGGGCTACTGGTCTTCTCCAATGGTACGAAAGTATGGAGAGTACCTTCGTTAATTGTGAATGCCCTGAAAACTTCAAAGTCCGCTATGCCACGAGTGTCCTACAAAAGGGTGCTCTGCCGTGGTGGAATGATGAGAAACGTAAATGTGGTGAAGATGAAATCTCTGAAATGACTTGGGATGAATTCAAAACTGCCATGACTAACAAGTATTGCCCTCCTAGTGAAATTCGTAAACTCGATGGTGAATTCTAGGGTCTCAAACAGGACAGTGGTGAAAATGTGGCCTACAATGATCGTTTTTCTCAGATCAGTACTCTGTGTCCCAATATGGTTACTCCTGAATCCCGTGGTATTGAACAGTATATCGGAGGTTTGCCAATGACTATTCAAGATGTTGTTTGGGGTAGTAAGCCAGCTACTGTGGGTGAGGCAATGACTTTAGCAGGTCGCCTTACCGAAAATCATGTGTAAGCTGGTTCTCTGTTTTGTAAGGGCAAAAAAAAAGTCCAAGGGTTCGTCTAGTGATGATTCTAAACCATCCGAGGATGATTATTATAAGGGTTTTAAGCCCGAATCCTCATCTCATTCCAAGAAACGTAAGAACAATGCTACCAACTATGCAATAACTGCTCCTGCTCCTCCTAGGGCACTGCAAAAGGGGTAAGGATAACCGTAAGCCTTATACGGGATTCTTGCCCAAATGCAACCAATGTCCTTTTCATCATGCTCCTGAAACTCCATGTTTTAAATGTTTTGTTTGTCAACGTTGTGGGCATCTGGCAAAAGATTGTTGGAATAATAATAACCGGGGTAATCAAGGTCGTGCTTGTTTCAATTGTGGCGATCCAACTCATTTCCGCAACAATTGTCCTCAGCCTATCAATGTCAACGTGAATACCAATGCTAATGCAAATCAAGTTGGTCGTGCTAGAACTTTCAACATCAACGCCAACCAAGCTCAAGCAAACAATGAAGTGGTGAACGATATGGTTCCCAAATGATCATTTCGTTTCTATTTTATTTTATTTGTGTGCCGATAAGAACTATGTTTCATTAGAGTTTGTTTCATCATTTACTATTAATCATGCTAGACTTAATAATTTTTATGTGGTAGAAGAAGCGAACCAGAAAAATGTGTTTCTATTAGTTTTTATATTTATGGTGCGAATTTAAACTTCAAGGTCACGTTTCTTCATGTTTATCTTTTGCCTATGATTCTCGTTAATTTTGACGGTTGAAACTCTTGTCTTACGTTGAAACTTTTTGCCTCGTGTTAATGTAAAGAAAAAGAAAGATGACTCGTTATGTATATGTATCGATTATCGCGAATTCAATAAAATTTCAGGTAAAAAAAATCTTCATCCTTTGCCGTCTATCGATGATCTCTTCAATCAACTCCAAAGAGCAACTTGTTTCTCTAAAATTACTCTTCGTTCGGGCTACCATCAATTGCAAAAACTGTGTTTCGTACGCGATGAGAACACGTCGTGCTTCCATGTGTTTCCCTTCGTGTTGACTTAAAATTTAAAATTCTTAAAGTTCAGCATGCCGTTGTACTTGAGTTTACATGGGAGCGTGATGTCCAAATGAAAGCTTTATATATGCATCTTTCCTTTCTATCTTCTTCTTCGGATTGAGCAAATTTCGGGATGAAATTTCTATAAGGAGGGGAGACTGTGACATCTGCCCAAAAACCGAACCCGAATGCCCGACCCGAACCCGAAGCTATCCATTTGTAATGTATTCGTATTTATCTCCCTTTAAATGTAACGCTTCGTTATTAAAAATATATATAAATATGTCGAGCCTAACGTTATCTCTCGCCTTTAATATATAACGACCGAGTTATTATACAACATTTACAAAAATTAAATACTAAATACAATTATTGAACCTTCAAAATATATATATAAAGTGTATTTTATAAAAGAGTTTTAAAAAAAGTTTATTTAGATAAATACTATCAAAGTCTCAAAGTAGCCATCTAACGTAAAAAAAACGAAACAAAAACCTAAAAACGTCACTTATACAAACTTTACGCTTCAACTCGGTTATGTTAGATAGTTAATATAATTTATTAATTAACTTTGGGCCAAAAGTGTAAAGTTTCAAACTAGTAGCAAAGTTATAACTGTAAATAATAAACATTCCAAACAACAACGACCTAAACCGTAAAATAGTAATTACCCAACCCCCCCCCCCCCCCTCGTCCCTTTTCTTCTTCTGCCCGCATTTCCGGTGGCAATTCCGGCCACCGGAGCCGTTTTGCCGGCGACCCCCATTTCTGCGATTTAGCTACGTTAAACCCGATTCAACCCACGGAAAATCATCCTAACATTATTCTGAGCATGATAATAACCCTTAAGCGTTATCTAAACACCATTTGATGTCTCAATATAATCGATTATAAGCGGTTTCTAGCATTCAATTGAATTAATAACAACGAATTAACAACCAATTAATCCAAATAACTCGTAATCAAACTCGTAACTATTCTACTACTTCCTGACAACTAAAACACAATTCATTCGACACTTACACTCTCCTCTACTCGAACTTCCTTCCTGTAACATCAATTTATAGTTTAAGCATCCAAAAATCCCTTGTGATTGTCACCACAGAAGACCCTGTTCTTCGTCTTAATCGTTCCAATTCGGCAACCAACCGGTAAGTTATATACATTAAAATGATCCTTACCACGCCATGAACAAAAGCCCTATGTCTAATTTCTGTATCATGATCGAGATCGTGTTCAATTTCGTGAAATGGTGTTCTAGGGTTTGTACACAAATGGGGTTTTAGTTTAAAACGGGTTAAAACCTTTTTATTTCAAAATGCAATCACTAATTCAACTTGGTCTGCTGGTTTAATCTGTGTGGTTGTGAACGTGAGGTCCCTGGTTCGAAACCAGGGACAACCAGTCTTTTTTTAATCTTTTTGTTTAATGCTTGATTATCATTTGTTTGCAATTATCTTAAAACTAATACTAATACCATATTCTATGTTTTATAAAAACGTATAAATTTTATAAAATAGCCAAAATCATTATTTTTATAAACTTAGTTTTATAAAATCTAGTTATTACAAGTACTTTCAAATACTATAATAAATGTATTTTTAATACTTACAAAGTGTATACAAAGTTTGATAAAAATACAGTTGATACAAAAAATACTTTTAAATAGACGTTTTTGTTTATTTCCAACAACGATAACATATTTTTATGATTGTGGTTAAAAATATATTATTAGAATTCATATTGTTTATCAGAGTAATTATTGTAACTATTAGTATCGTTCCGATAAAATTAGTTTTTATATATAGTCGGTTAACGAGAAACCCCCAAATCTCAATTCGAAACTTTAGAATTTCAATTTCCTTAGACTCCTATTGTTTCAATTCTAGTTTTTATACAATATGTTTTACTAAGTTAGGACTGTCATTTAATTAGGTGATTCTAATACTTTGACGATCCTCGTTTCAATTCAGACTATTTACTATTTGTTTCGTGTCTGAGTTTCAAGGTGAGTAAATTCACTCCCCTTTTTACTTTTACATTTTGGGGCTGAAATATGTTCAATTACTATTCAATGTTTTCGGTTTTCGTTTCTTTGTTTCAATTTTCAAATGAGATCATTAAATGTGTTAGTCTTGTCTGCAGCAAGATGCAATCCTTATGTGGTAGTTTAAAGTAGTATTGTTACTTAGTAATACCACCAGTACAATGTTAGCACTAATGGTTTGACAAACCCACCTACATGTATTTCAAAATAGGTGATTTAAACCTGGCCATTCAATTTCAATGTTACAATTTACTATGTTACAAGTTGCTATACGATGATACAAGTTGCTATGCTATGTTGCTACGTCCCTTAGATGCTTAAACAATTATTGATAACTTATATCGAGACGGTTACGTGACGGTTGCTAAATAGGTTATCTTTAATTAATAACATGAGTTGGTTCCTCATGACAAATGATTACAAGTTGCTATACAATGATGGTGTTCAATGTGTTTTCAAGGTGTCATGGTAGAGAATGATATGAAATAGCTATGCATGTAAGATTGCGCAGCATATTATGATGATCTCAGATTTCTATATTATTATGTATTCAAATTGTGGTTTACTCACTAGCTTTAAATAGCTAACTTTATTTTTACATATTTCAGGTGTTACTTGATAATTTTTGCTGCTTTTGCCAAGACATAGGATTGCCTTGGACCTAGAATAATAAATCAGACAATTGCAGTTACTGTTTCGGTTTTATTACTTTTGTCGTATTCATTTAAGACTTAGGTTCAAAACTTACTACATCATTATTGAACTTAATAAATAAATACCATGTGCTTTGTTTACTATTGATATCCAATTCCAATGACAGCCTGGTGTTTCCGCCGTCGGGCGGGGTGTCACAGTTTGGTATCAGAGCCATGGTTATAGGGAACTAGGATAGGGTATTAGAAACACACCGACCTAGACTATAACCTAAGAGTCCTCAGTGCAATTAGTTTGTGCTTAGAAAACTCTTCTAGAACTTACCTCCTTATTTTTCTTTTTATGAACATTTTCTCTATCTTTTCTCTATCTTATTTCTTATCCGATTTCGCGAATGAGCTACAAGAGACTCTTCTGTGTGATTAGGATCTTTCTCTTTGTGGAATCTCGTCATCGTCTTAGGTAAGTTTGAAACGTGGGAACGTGTGCAATCTGGAAGGGGGAACGCCTGTATCACGGACATCATGTCTAAGGCAAGCATTTCGTATAAATCTCTTTAAGAGACCTGTATGCTTACCTGGGGATTTACGAGATGAGTGTGAACCTATAGGCTAAAGCACGCCTTCTCGAATACGTTGAGAACGAACTTAGCACTTTGATAAGTCTTAAGTGTCCAAAACCAAGACACATTCCTAAACCTTCAAATTCTACTTAGTTAATGATTTTATGATTATCATTTTCTATGATTACAAAAATTATTTCCATGGGTTCTATATTATTCCAAGTATTATTCCAAGTTTATTTATTCATACTTTTATGATTTTCAAGTGATTACTATGATATGTGTTTCTAAGGATTCTATGAAATTCAAAGTACAATTGTCATTTCCATTCAATCCAAAATTCCATTACAACTTATGTTATCTCGAAATTTTCTATGTCTCATGAAATTCATTTTTATCTTATCTTGTAGAATGGCAACTAGACGTGAATGACTCGCTAATACCATCGCGACCCAAATGGCTAATATCTTGCCCAATCCCGTGACTCCACTTAATAATGCTAATCAAAACGCTCAGCCCAAGACTCCTCATTGTACCCTTAAGTACTTCAATTCGTGTGGTCCAACGAAATTCTTCGGTAATGAAGGGGCTACTGGTCTTCTCCAATGGTATGAAAGTATGGAGAGTACCTTCGTTAATTGTGAATGCCCTGAAAACTTCAAAGTCCGCTATGCCACGAGTGTCCTACAAAAGGGTGCTCTGACGTGGTGGAATGATGAGAAACGTAGATGTGGTGAAGATGAAATCTCAAAAATGACTTGGGATGAATTCAAAACTGCCATGACTAACAAGTATTGCCCTCCTAGTGAAATTCGTAAACTCGATGGTGAATTCTAGGGTCTCAAACAGGACAGTGATGAAAATGTGGCCTACAATGATCGTTTTTCTCTGCTCAGTACTCTGTGTCCCAATATGGTTACTCCTGAATCCCGTGGTATTGAACAGTATATCGGAGGTTTGCCAATGACTATTCAAGATGTTGTTTGGGGTAGTAAGCCAGCTACTGTGGGTGAGGCAATGACTTTAGCTGGTCGCCTTACCGAAAATCATGTGCAAGCTGGTTCTCTGTTTTGTAAGGGCAGAAAAAAGTCCAAGGGTTCGTCTAGTGATGATTCTAAACCATCAGAGGATGATTATTATAAGGGTTTTAAGCCCGAATCCTCATCTCATTCCAAGAAACGTAAGAACAATGCTACCAACTATGCAATAACTGCTCCTGCTCCTCCTAGGGCACCGCAAAGGGGTAAGGATAACCGTAAGCCTTATACGGGATTCTTGCCCAAATGCAACCAATGTCCTTTTCATTATGCTCCTGAAACTCCATGTTTTAAATGTTCTGTTTTTCAACGTTATGGGCATCTGGCAAAAGATTGTTGGAATAATAATAACCGGGGTAATCAAGGTCGTGCTTGTTTCAATTGTGGCGATCCAACTCATTTCCGCAACAATTGTCCTCAGCCTATCAATGTCAACGTGAATACCAATGCTAATGCAAATCAAGTTGGTCGTGCTAGAACTTTCAACATCAACGCCAACCAAGCTCAAGCAAGACGTGGTGAACGATATGGTTCCCAAATGATCATTTCGTTTCTATTTTATTTTATTCGTGTGCCGATAAGAACTATGTTTCATTAGAGTTTGTTTCATCATTTACTATTAATCATGCTAGACTTAATAATTGTTATGTGGTAGAAGAAGCGAACCAGAAAAATGTGTTTCTATTAGTTTTTATATTTATGGTGCGAATTTAAACTTCAAGGTCACTTTCTTCATGTTTATCTTTTGCCTATGATTTTTGACGGTTGAAACTCTTGTCTTACATTGAAACTTTTTGGCTCGTGTTAATGTAAAGAAAAAGAAAGATGACTCGTTATGTATATGTATCGATTATCGCGAATTCAATAAAATTTCAGGAAAAAAAATCTTCATCCTTAGCCGTCTATCGATGATCTCTTCAATCAACTCCAAAGAGCAACTTGTTTCTCTAAAATTACTCTTCGTTCGGGCTACCATCAATTGCAAAAACTGTGTTTCGTACGCAATGAGAACACGTCGTGCTTCCATGTGTTTCCCTTCGTGTTGACTTAAAATTTCAAATTCTTAAAGTTCAGCGTGCCGTTGTACTTGAGTTTACTTTGGAGCGTGATGACCAAATGAAAGCTTTATATATGCATCTTTCCTTTCTATCTTCTTCTTCGGTTTGAGCAAATTTCTGGATGAAATTTCTATAAGGAGGAGAGACTGTGACATCTGCCCAAAAACCGAACCCGAATGCCCGCCCCGAACCCGAAGCTATCCATTTGTAATGTATTCGTATTTATCTCCCTTTAAATGTAACGCTTCGTTATTAAAAATATATATAAATATGTCGAGCCTAACGTTATCTCTCGCCTTTTATATATAACGACCGAGTTATTATACAACGTTTACAAAAATTAAATACTAAATACAATTATTGAACCTTCAAAATATATATATAAAGTGTATTTTATAAAAGAGTTTTAAAAAAAGTTTATTTAGATAAATACTATCAAAGTCTCAAAGTAGCCATCTAACGTAAAAAAAAACGAAACAAAAACCTAAAAACGTCACTTATACAAACTTTACGCTTCAACTCGGTTATGTTAGATAGTTAATATAATTTATTAATTAACTTTGGGCCAAAAGTGTAAAGTTTCAAACTAGTAGCAAAGTTATAACTGTAAATAATAAACATTCCAAACAACAAGGACCTAAACCGTAAATTAGTAATTACCCAAACCCCCCCCCCCTCGTCCCCTTTCTTCTTCTGCCCGCATTTCCGGTGGCAACTCCGGCCACCGGAGCCGTTTTGCCGGCGACCCACATTTCTGCGATTTAGCTACGTTAAACCCGATTCAACCCATGGAAAATCATCCTAACATTATTCTGAGCATGATACGAACCCTTAAGCGTTATCTAAACACCATTTGATGTCTCAATTTCTTGTTTCAAAACCAAAATCAAAACCCATTAATTCCAATCATTTCAAAACGTTCGATTCAGTAAATTACCTTAATCAAAATGATCATATAATCGATTATAAGCGGTTTCTTGCATTCAATTGAATTAATAACAACGAATTAAAAACCAATTAATCCAAATAACTCGTAATCAAACTCGTAACTATTCTACTACTTCCTGACAACTAAAACACAATTCATTCGACACTTACACTCTCCTCTACTCGAACTTCCTTCCTATAACATCAATTTATAGTTTAAGCATCCAAAAATCCCTTGTGATTGTCACCACAGTAGACCCTGTTCTTCGTCTCAATCGTTCCAATTCGGCAACCAACCGGTAAGTTATATACATTAAAATGATCCTTACCACGTCATGAACAAAAGCCCTATGTCTAATTTCTGTATCATGATCGAGATCGTGTTCAATTTCGTGAAATGGTGTTCTAGGGTTTGTACACAAATGGGGTTTTAGTTTAAAACGGGTTAAAACCTTTTTATTTCAAAATGCAATCACTAATTCAACTTGGTCTGCTGGTTTAATCTGTGTGTTTATGAACGTGAGGTCCCTGGTTTGAAACCAGGGACAACCAGTCTTTTTTTAATCTTTTTGTTTAATGCTTGATTATCATTTGTTTGCAATTATCTTAAAACTAATACTAATACCATATTCTATGTTTTATAAAAACGTATAAATTTTATAAAATAGCCAAAATCATTATTTTTATAAACTTAGTTTTATAAAATCTAGTTATTACAAATACTTTCAAATACTATAATAAATGTATTTTTAATACTTACAAAGTGTATACAAAGTTTGATAAAAATATAGTTAATACAAATAATACTTTTAAATAGACGTTTTTGTTTATTTCCAACAAGGATAACATATTTTTATGATTGTGGTTAAAAATATATTATTAGAATTCATATTGTTTATCAGAGTAATTATTGTAACTATTAGTATCGTTCCGATAAAATTAGTTTTTATATATATAGTCGGTTAACGAGAAACCCCCAAATCTCAATTCGAAACTTTAGAATTCCAATTTCCTTAGACTCCTATTGTTTCAATTCTAGTTTTTATACAATATGTTTTACTAAGTTAGGACTGTCAGTTAATTAGGTGATTCTAATACTTTGACGATCCTCGTTTCAATTCAGACTATTTACTATTTGTTTCGTGCCTGAGTTTCAAGGTGAGTAAATTCACTCCCCTTTTTACTTTTACATTTTGGGGCTGAAATATGTTCAATTACTATTCAATGTTTTCGGTTTTCGTTTCTTTATTTCTATTTTCAAATGAGATCATTAAATGTGTTAGTCTTGTCTGCAGCAAGATGCAATCCTTATGTGGTAGTTTAAAGTAGTATTGTTACTTAGTAATCCCATCGGTATAATGTTAGCACTAATGGTTTGACAAACCCACCTACATGTATTTCAAAATAGGTGATTTAAACCCGGCCATTCAATTTCAATCTTACAAGTTACTATGTTACAAGTTGCTATACGATGATACAAGTTGCTATGCTATGTTGCTACGTCCCTTAGATGCTTAAACAATTATTGATAACTTATATCGAGACGGTTACGTGACGGTTGCTAAATAGGTTATCTTTAATTAATAACATGAGTTGGTTCCTCATGACTAATGATTACAAGTTGCTATACAATGATGGTGTTCATTGTGTGTTCAAGGTGTCATGGTCGAGAATGATATGAAATAGCTATGCATGTAAGATTGCGCAACATATTATGATGATCTCGGATTTCTATATTATTATGTATTCAAATTGTGGTTTACTCACTAGCTTTAAATAGCTAACTTTATTATTACATATTCAGGTGTTACTTGATAATTTTTGCTGCTTTTGCCAAGACATAGGATTGCCTTGGACCTAGAATAATAAATCAAACAATTGCAGTTACTGTTTCGGTTTTATTACTTTTGCCGTATTCATTTAAGACTTAGGTTCAAAACTTACTACATCATTATTGAACTTAATAAATAAATACCATGTGCTTTGTTTACTATTGATATCCAATTCCAATGACAGCCCGGTGTTTCCGCCGCCGGGCGGGGTGTCACAGTTATCAACTTCTGATATTCAACAACTTGTTCTATCACAGGACTTGATTCTTCACTTGCCTCATCATCAGCTTCGACAAGTATTACTTCTCCTTCTTTCACACTCTCAGTTAAGAATTCAGAACTTTCAGATTCAGATTTGCTTCTTTGAATTTTTCTTCATTTTCAGGTGAGTGATCAAATTGATTAAATTGGTAAAGTGTTTGTTATTGATTTAGGCATTGGTTCATGAGTAAAACCAAAACCAGCTTTGTTATCTTTTCAGTCACTTACCAGTTTAGCTAAAATAGCTTTTGAACTTTTCACTTTGGTTAGATCAACCTGAATTGCTACATGAGCAATCTTTTCCAATTCAAGTGCTTTTGTCATTTCTTCAAGTTGTTTGGTGACAATTTCAAGTTCTTTAAGTGTTTTGTTCCAAGAATTCTGAAGTGAGATTATCTTATCATTGGAAATTTTGTGATCAAGTTTAAGTTGTTCATGAAGTTTTTCATGTTTACTTAATTTATCACCAATTTTAAATGAATGATTTCGATAATGCTCCACCTGTTTAATGCATTCTTTGGAACACAACCTGATTTTCACATCATCTAGAATCGGTACATAATTCGGAGGTAAATAAGAACTAACCTTTGGTTGTTCAGATTCAGCAGATGAGAAAGACTCTTCAGATGTAGCCATAAGTGCAATTTCAGCTTCAAATTCTTCAAGTTTGGCTTTTAGAAATTTCAAATCTCCTTCTTCAGACCAGTCTTCTTCTTCAACTTCACATATCAATGCCAAATTACCAATAAAACCATTATTGAATTAATCATCAAATGCACTCCAATCATAACCATCTTTAACACTAACTACGAGTGCCTGATTCTGAGCTTCTGGTGATTTGCCTTCATCTTTCAATTCAGGCATGGGCAAACACTGATATGGTTTCTGCTGGAAACGTTGATTTCGAGTCTGATAGCTTGAGGATTGTTGATTTGAACTCTGAGTCTGATTCTGATTGCTTGAACTTGACTGCCCATTGAAATCTGATTCTTGGGAGCTTTACATTCTCTAGAAAAATGACCATAACCATTGTAATTGAAACATCTTGCCTTTGTTTTATCAAAACCAACAGGTTTATGAACATTTGGCCTGAAATTACGATTTACATAACCTTTCTGCTCGATATGTAATCATAACCATTTGCCAATTTAGATGCATTTCTTCTACACCATCTGGATTCATTAGATGGAGATCTTGAAGTACAACATCCATTTGAGTTAGATGACTGCCTTGATAGTCTTCAAAACACGCCATAAATGCAGTGAATGCAGTTTTTGTTTTATTATCTTGCAACAGTATGTTCATTACATCTTTTACTTTGCATGGAATTGTAGAATTTGAACATTGAGCTTCAGATTGAGATTTCATTGGTTGAGTTTGAACTTTTGATGGTGATTGAGGCTGCATGTACATTGGTGAGCTTGATTGGTAGGTAGAATCCGTATAAAAACTAGCTCCAACAAACATATCATCCTCATCTTCTTGTTTCACATGTTCCTAAGCAAGAAATGCATTATCAACGGTATTTGAAGGATTCACGACAAATTTATACTGAGCTTGAGAACCAGATCGATCTGTATTCCTAGAACTTTCATCAATTTCCACTTCTTCTATTTTTGTAATCAGAAGATCTAGATCCATTGGAAATTTCTCCGTATGTTTTAGAAGACTAACTGTTTGTTTCCATGAAGATGGAAGAGCACACAATAGCTTGTCGTTCAAATCTTGAAGATCTGTCTTTGCACCAGCATTTGTCATCTCAGTAGTTAGATGCACAAATCTATTCATCATCTGCTGAACGGTCTCTCCAGAGATATGCTCAAACAATTCCAGTTGTCTCTTCAATTTCTGTTTTCTGAGACTCTTGATTTGTTCTCCCCCTTCACAAAATGTCTTCAGTGCTTTGAACAAAGTATAGTCAGTCTGATAAGTATACATCCTTGCCAACACTTATACTAGCAACCCCTTACACATTAAAGAATAAGCCTTGCTATCATTTTTCACCTTTCGTAAGTCTTCTCCTTGTAGATTATTCTCTGGATAAGGTTCAGTTGAGTCTTTGGTATAAGTGCTTTCACTATAAGGTGTAATTTGAGTAGGAATATGTGGACCATTTTCAATTGACTTCCATAGATCAGTATCAATAGCACATAAATGATGTTTCAATCTGATTGTCTAATTTTTAAAATCTGCATGATTGATTAACCTTGGAACACGATTATCTGAATCATCACTAGGAGCCATTTTAAATTTGTAAACAAAACGAATATTTTTGTGTTTTTGTTTGTTTGTTTTTTTTATATTTTTGAAAAAAAGAAATTAATCTAAATCATTTAAAAATTAATCTAAATGTTTAAACAGTTGTGACGTCTGAACAGTGATTCAGATAATGATGCTTGAAAATGACACGGCAAAATAGTCACACGGCTGAACAGTAGACAGAAAATTGAAGTTACACGACTGAACAGTAAAACTTCATGTCACACCCCGATTTCCGGGTCACGTCATGATGATTGGATTTACACAAGTACGTAGCCGTTTTAAGTATTACAACGGAAGTCTTACGGTCCAAAATTTACATTTGCATTTACACGTGTATTCTATGGCTACATACTAAAAAATTTTTGTGCCAATGAAATTCATTTGCCAAATAGCCAGCCAATGCCTTCAAACTCGTCGCACAGCTTACTTGAGATAACTATTTTCTTACCTGAAATGCATACTAAAACAAGTCAGCTAATGCTGGTGAGTTCTAAGTTTATTTAGTAAGGGCAAAACTATTTCAAGGACCTGTTATTAAGTTTATAAAAAAAATAATCAAACTTTTATGAAAAACAGTCATTTTATAATATCATCTCCACGAGATAAAAAAATTGGCTTATCCGGCACGCTTGTTCAAAAACACTTGTGCTCATGAAAAATCCATGTAAAACACACTAGCACATTCCCTGCTATGTTAATAATTTAAGCCACATGTAATAAATTAGTTTTGCCATGCCATACGATATGATGTACTCGAGATAATGATATAACGAGCATAGACTAGCTAGGTACTATGATAAACTTTGGTCATAAGTCCATAATCAAACCAAGAAACACGTCGTTGCCCAACAACAGTCCAAACATATAAACTCCTTCTCTAAAATCCTGATCAGGGCGACTGATCGCGAGAGCGGGCCCTTCTAACCCGATAGATCTACCAATATAGTCTATGGCCTCCCCGAGGTTAATGATTATGGGGGGATTTAGGGGCTCAACAATATATACACATACTGTTGACCCAACTTATACCGTCATAACACTATACATGATCCCGATTACCCATCATATCACCATATCATGCTTTTCCCCCAAAACAATTAAATAAAACAGTTATTTAAAACGGGGAAAATAGCTCACATATGTTAAAACAGTTTAATACAAAACCATTACGAGTATGCATCCCAGCCCAAAGCATTTTTGAAAGCTATTTAAAAAGGGGCTGTCAGAGAACTCACATAAGCTAAAACAGTTTAATACACAAACCAGTACGAGTATGCATTCCAGCCCAAAAACATATTCAAAACGATTAAAAGAGAGGGCGTCATAGAACTCACATAAGATAAAACAGTTTATCACAAAATCATTACGAGTATGCATTCCAGCCCAAAACGTCTTAAAAACCATTTAAAGAGAGGGCGTCAAAGAACTCACATAAGATAAAACAGTTTATTACAAAATCATTACGAGTATGCATTCCAGCAGAGGCGTACCCTCGTAGGGACCAACGGTGGCTTTGGCCCCTGCGCGTTTTTTGTCCCGAAATACCGATTTTTACCCCGACACCTTAAATTTATATATATATATATATATATATATATATATATATTGATCTCGCCCCCGTGTAAAAAAAAATTCCATGTGTTATATATATATTGAACCCACGGCTCGCCCCTGTCAATAATAAACGACATTTCACATGTATACTAGTTGGGTACTTGGGTCATCACAAATTAAACTCATTACAAGTTAAACCCATTAAGTCATTACAATCCGGGTAGTTTGGCAAAAAAAAACCAACGAACAACCATTAGTGATTAGTCCATTAGGATTTAGGACCATTACCTTTAGGATTTAACAACCATTACTGTCGTGAATGATCAAACAAACAAAATGAAGTAGTAGCAACAATAGGCTACGAATAGAACAGAAGAAGAAGCAGAAAAAAATCAGCAACTAGCGAACCATCTTCTTTCGATCATTCTTCGGTCTTCACTCGATTCACGAAAATATCTGTGATATTAGACCCTCTTAGTTGGTTTCTTTCACTTTTGTTGGTTTAATTTAAGTTTATGATCTAGAATTTTGTATCGTTAAGTTTTTTTAGGTTTTGAAAATTTGATTACTTGAACTTATAGTTAATTTAGGTAGATTTATGCTAATGAATTGGATCTTAACAATCTAGAAAGAAATCCGAGTAAACGAAAAGGTCGATGGGCAACGTTGTAATTCTTGTTTAAGGTACTCATCCTTTCTCTCGCATTATCATATATATTTTACGAATTTGTTTTGTTAAAACTTAAGTAGTTTTTATATGTGTAAGTTCAATCATATGTTAGAATGAAGAAAATTAAATATTTAGAGTTGTTATTGTTTGACCTGACCCGAATCAAATTTTCAACCCAAAAAATAACCCGAAACATAATGATAAGAAAAAAAAATTACTAGCCCTATAATTTTCCGCCCACGTGCTACAAGAGCTCAGGATCCACCACTGCATTCCAGCCCAAAACGTATTAAAAACCATTTAAAGAGAGGGCGTCAAAGAACTCACCTTAGCCATGCACTTAAGTATTTCCTATTTGTTTTCAGATATAATCTTGTCATAATTCTGAATCTTCGGCCTTAAGTTCCTGATCTATAATCATATATGTGTCCGAATTAGGATATAGAAGTAGACTATATCCTATTTGGCTTAACCGGCCATCTAACGTGTCATCTCACACGTTACGAGTTTATCGGATTCATGGTTTTATTATCCGTGTACTACGTTTTTGGATTATTGTCAAATATTACACTTACAAGGTTTGTTTTGATAATATATATTTATCAAAGTTTGATAATTAATATTATCTATGTAATATTTTATTGTACAAAAACTAATTATATCCATAATGTTTCTAGTACAATTCACCTTTTTGTATTTATTTCAATTGTCTTGTATTGTATATTTATACTTTTAAGACAATTATAATAAAATACATATTTTAGTTATGTATTTTCCCAAAATGTATCCATTATACATATATGCAGTTCATGACCTTTCAAAACATGAAGTTTTCGGGTTTTATATATTTATAAAAAAATCCCAAGTTATACAAACTTTAGGCAAATTTATTTATTCAGAGTCCGTCATATATACATATGAAAATATTTTGTTTCGTCACTTCATATTTTATTAAAGTACAAAAGTTGAATTTTGTATTATAAAAATGAATATCTCAATATTCAATATCTATAAAATATAATAAAACAAACCTATTTTTGCCAAGTGTTAATCTCTTAACATGTCCATCCTATAATTGCTTACTTGGCATAATATCATTAATCTAATGATGAGGTGTCTTGCTTTCCTTAATTTTCAGATTTGTTATGTTTTTTTTGAAAACTAGGTTTAGTTGAAAACAATGTTTTTAAACCCGGACTAGACCGGTCAGTCCGACCGGTTGAACCGGTAGCTTCAACGGTCCAGTTCATGCGTTAAAACGGCTCCCTAAAGAACCGGTCGATTTGCAACAAAGCCAGGTTCAACCGCTAAAACGTGTCGAACCAGTACACTACAATTAATTAGAATTTTATTTAGACAAACTATTATAATTTATAGAGTTGTGAATGAAATAAAAATTTATCAATGTTTCAATGTGGGATGAGTTACAAAATTTTATAATAAGGGAGGAGGGTTAGCTAAGAATCCATCTCTAGGTCCATGTGGGATGCGAACATGGAGAGATGAAGATGTCTTGTATATATTTATATATTTATTTTTATTATTTATCCAATTGACCTATCAGCCATATTGTTTCTTAAACTTATTATTCAAATTTTAAATGACGTTGAAATTTTATAATATTATTCGGTTCAACCGGTCCGACCAGTGAACCAATAATACGTCCGGTTCGTTGTCCGGTCCGATTTTAAAAACATTGTTTGAAACTAGGATTGAAGGCAGGAAAATATAACAAGTCTATATTAATATAAACCGGCAAGAAAAATATAATAATAACACAAATAATCTTTACCAAATCTTCCAAAAACAAATTGTTCCATTTTTCGATTACCTTCCAATTGAAAACCAATTTTTAAAAGATCGATATCGGGAATATTTTCTTAATTTATATATCATAATTAATAAGTCATCTTTGTTTGAACAACCTAAATAATTAATTAACTATTAGTTTTTATGGTTAGAGACCCGTGTTTTACACTTTGATTGTTTATTAATTATTCATTTTTGGATCCTGCAGTACTACTTGAAGACATACTTTTATTTTGATAAAGATTAGTTTGATGACTTTATGATCATGAAGGGAAAATTTTTGGCAGCTACTTTTTACCTTTATATTAAAAGTTACATTGCTTGATTCAAGGTAGATAGTTTTTATGTCCTTCTTGATAGAGTAATTATGAGGAAAAAATTTCTTGCAATTAGGTTATTTTTTCCAGGTATTGATTAGAACCGATTGCTAAATTATTTTTTTCAGGGATTGATTAGAACCGATTGCTTATCTGTCAACCTCTTATAAATTATTTTATGTTTCATCAATCTTCGTTTTAGATTTTTTGTTTCACCTACTGTTATTGTTTATGAGTTTTTCTTTGTTTATCTTATCAACAAATGACATTGGATTTCGGGTTTTCATAAATTTTATAAAACCATATTCTGTGATTATTGGACTTCACATAAGGAAGTATTTAAAAAGTTGTAACTTCGATTGAGAGGTATACAATTAAATAGTTTAATATAAAGTTTTTAGTTTAACTATTTAAATTATTCTAACTTATTCTCGTGTTAAACACGGGTCTCTTACCTAGTATATAAATATATGAGTTTATTTAAAATCCGACTTTATCAATTTGATTGTTTTTATGTAACCAATATGTTATTCAATAATCTCACTGGTACAAAATCCAAATGTTTGTTTTACTTTATACAAATACATTTCCAATATCTAGTATTTATATAACATTACTTATATCACCAATTTTATCAAGTTTTTGTTAAATATAACTAGTTATTTGTATTTATGTGTATGTATTCATATACCGTCTCATTTGGTTTATATTTCATAAGTGCCAAATTGATAGTAATCATAAATTTTTACTTATATAATTCGCACTCGTCCCACTCGTTTAGCACAATATAAAACGATAGCAAAACGTTCGGTTTATACCTTTCGGGTCCGATTCGCGTTTACGAATCTTTTGAAACCGACATGCAACGAGACACAATTATATCATTGTGTTCGTTTTTCCATTACGAACATTTCTCCCGCCTCGGATTATTCACGCAACCTTGATTGACCCACCATGCAACACCAACAAGTTTCCTGATTTCATTCAAGAAATTGTTACAAACTGATCAGTGTAAAAACCATACTTCCGATCTTCTGATCGTAATTTCCTTCGGTGGAAATGTTCACATACGTATAAGGGCATCATACATTCCAAATTTTGTCAGTAACCAACGGTCGGATCTCCTGGAAAGTGACGATCCTTGGGACTTGGTTTTCAGTGACGGAAATTACGAATTGTTCCGTTTTTGGACATAAAAACCGTACCTCTGGGTAAGATATACAAAAACTAAACGGTAGATGTTAACTTATATTTGTTAGGCACAACCAGACCAAATTTCAAACGTATCCAACGGTTAAGTCGTCTGGAATCCGTCCTAGAAAATCATTGCGTTTTTGGAAACACAACATGCAAACATTGTTAAAACTTTTCTCATGAGTTTTGACGGTTTTAAAGAGGAATTCAGGCTAAAAGAAGCTTAGCATTGCGTTCGAGACGTCGAGAAATGGTTCCGGGTCGAAAACGGCATCTCCGGCCATCGTCGGCCACCGCGGACCGCCGCCGGTTGCCACCGGACCACCTCTGGCCACCACCAGCCACCTCTCAGCTGACCACACACTCTCTCTACTCTCTCACACCTTTGTGTGTGTTGTTTGTAGAGAAATAAAGAAAAAGAAGAGAAATCTTCTTTATATAGTGCTCGGTAATTCGTCTATTGCTCCATGCCAGCTCGTACCGCGTACAAATCTGACCGACATCGTATTCTTATTTAATTTCGTTTCTCAATGTTAATTACTAGTATATATAATAAATATTCTCGGAATATTAATTTCATCAAGTATGACGTGTATGACGATAACGGCTCGAAACGCGTTAATATCGCGTATTTTGCATGCTTAACTGTTTTAAGCGTTTTCTCGCACTGTCTGTCAATATTATATTTTCACCACTTATATCGAATCAAAACAAGTGTATAATACTATTTTTCACGTCATTTTAGGCATCGAAACTGCTTCAGCAAATAGCGTGAACGTACGCACGTTTAGCGCGGTTTTATCGGTTTCGCACGCGTAATTTGCATTTTGACATTCGAATTGAGTTTCCGAATGATTAAAATGAGAATAAGGATATCCATAGTCATGACACCCAAGGTGTCACGTTTCTGATAGATACTGGTTATCTACCGCATTATCCATTTATTACTTCGAATATTCATTTGTGAGACTTAAAAATCATTGCTATGAATTTTTACATAATTTTATTTATTTATTGGACTTGAGATTATCGATTTGGGCTTCAGCTGAACATAAAATCTTTAATGGGCCTTACTAGGCCTTGTGTGTCCATTTTGTTAGCCCACACTTTAAGTATCGAATTTTGATGGGTGTCATATTCTCCCCACCTTTTAGAAATTTCGTCCTCGAAATTAATCAAGTGTCATAATCATTTGTATGATATATTCTAAGATTTCACAAAAACCATATGGTTAAAACCATTGGTAAGCGCAGTTATGAGTTTCAATACGTGAGGTTGTACGTCTTGCTTCAATAGAATTTAGGATTTTAAAAATTATATCTCATTTATTATCGTGAGATTTTCGAATCAAATTGGAGATTTGTTTGTCAGACCATCGAATAGGCCCGTTAGGAGTTTGAGCCAATTAGAATGAGTTCAGCTCATTCGAGGGAGTTAGAGAGTTTCTTAGTTGTAAAACACAACTACAACTCAATCTAATACCTATGTCTGCCGATTAGGCTTTATCTAGTCCAACTTTAATCGAGTTTTTTTTTGTTAGACTAAACATATATGCATGATTATCCAAGGTAGTAATATTAAACTACCAACAGAGTATGGTTATTAATCTTTGCCATACTAATAGCATGCACCTTAGTCTTATGAGAATCGTTTCATCATTTGGCTTTTAATACGAGTTCTTTCATCTGAACCATGAGTTTTCATGTCGACCTCGTGTTCGTTAAAATTTATAGTCGAGTTACCCCGACATGTTGCGTTTCTAGATGGTATGATGTTTCATGATTTATATTTTAGGTTCAAATCTATAATATGGAGGATATGAATTTAATTTCATGTATCGAGCGATCATTTCAGAATAGACAGTCAACGTCCGAGATGACAAGTCATATTTCATAAGGAGTCATTCGTGGATTGTTTTCACCATTCTTCCACATTTATGAAGATCTAGTTGTCAAATACAACTTCACTTAGTTAACGAGGAGGGAATACAAGCGTTATGTTGATGAGAACATGTTTAATCGAGACAATCACTAAACTTGAAACGTCAATCTCAAGCACGTTTGAGAATTATAGTCGATTCATGTCCCAATCTGAGATGGATATCTTATCCAAAGATATAAATTTACTAAGATTTGAGGCACTCATCTTTCTTGAGTTGAGTTTTCTATTATAATAATCACCATGCGATTTGAGAACCCAAACTTCAATGTTTCACTTGAGAAGTTGCAACACTCGGAATTAGGAAAATTCAATTTGAAGCGAATAACAAGTCACAAGACTTACCATTTTATTGGTATTAATTAGGAATCGAAGGGTAAACAACATCTTTTACAAGGAACCATTAATAAGGTTTGCATACGTGTGCAACACTTTAAAATCTTACGGCTTCACTTACTGATAGCCATAAATAGTCTTTCGAGAATGGTATTGATATTTCAAGTATACCAAGTTGTAAAATTATAGACGGATTATTCGTGTAGGAAAAAAAAGGTTTACGTTTGGTGCTCAAATTAGCACTTCTTGATCAACGAGCCAAATAGAAGTAAGTGTTTGAACCCTTGGCTGAAGGATATCAGAACTGATTATATTATCGAGGATAGTCACAAGGGGACTAGAATTTAGGGAAAAGTCATTCGCGTTAAATGACAGAAGAGTTCAAATTAAAATATTAGAATGTGCGATGAAAGCACTATTGAATAATTGCAAGTTATTAAGATTAATCACAAGGTGACTCGAGCTTAAGGAATCAATCGAATTGAGGAGATACTTATTATTGTTTTACGATAAATATAGTATTCTTTCAGATTATCAAGTCATTCCCCTAATAGGTAAAAGCGAATCATACTTCGCCGCTCTTCTCGGTCGTATGTCCTTCAAAGAGGCGTTTTGTTCAAGTATTTGGCGACCATCGAGTCGTCATACGCATAACAAATATATAAGTTATTCAAATGTATTTATTGAATTATATTTGTTCATTTAAGCATTAATCAAAACAACGGAATTTCCTAGAGTTCACAAGTATAATAATTCACAGTTACGTAGGCCAAAATGTAACTGTCAATTACTTTACTGGATCATTCTAGTATTCTCCCATCAGAAATCATAATGCCAAATTTTCTTTTGGGTTTTGTTGTTCTTGTCTGATTGTTCATTTGGTTCGGTCACTTTGTAACTATCAAACTTTCCAACTTTTCCAATCATTAATAGTATGTTGTTAACAACAATTAGTTGTTAATTGTCTAACTATTCTTTTCGTCCAGATGGGACGCGTAAGGGAAGATTTAAGCTTCGTTCGTTTGCAAGTTCGACTCAGCAATTATCGTAACGGCAATGCTTCTAAACTGTTGAGCAAGTTTAAATACCTCTACTAGTTGCTGAGTAGGTTATCAAACCTCTATCGCCTGTTGAGCAGGTTATTAAAACCTCTACCAATCTTTAAGCATCTTATCTAAACATCTACCGGATGTTGAGCCAGTTACATTCAAACTATTAGTCTTAGCTGAGAGATAAAAGTGAACTAATTGTTCATGGGAATTCTACTTAGTCTAGTTGTTATATGGTTCAAACTAGATTTCCTAGTTAAGGTTAAACCAAACCTAGTTATCTAAGTCTCATCATGTAATATGCATGATATATATATATACACACAATTACGCACACAAATTTACTTTATAAGTGACAAATTGTTTATTTAGACTCATTCAAACTCATGAATGTTAATTATATATTCCATGAATTTGATATTTATTTATAATAGTTATTATAAATAATAAAAGTGTCAATGTTTTATAAAAAAAATATACATTGCAACCAATAACCCATGAAGTTGACATTTATAACTACTTTTTTTTTCAAACGAGCAAAAATGCACATGTTTTTTTTTTAAAACGACCAACAAATATATTTTTTTTATCGTATTAGAGTTTTTCTTTACCAAAACTTAGAACATATTTTCACATCATCATGTAATCTCGTATTATAAATAATACTTTAACAAAATCATTTTATCACATAGTTCCAATTAGTTTCATACAAAATTTGTTATTTCGACCAAAGCTCATTTTTCATAACTAATTGTTCACTTAAGATAAGTTTTTTTTAAAGAAGACTTCTCACATATATAATTAAATATGGTTTAAACACTGAAATATATATAAATTTTTATGTAAAAAAAATTATTTCATAAATTCAACCGTTTTCCGTCGAGATAATCCTTTTTTTATCGACTCTTTATGAATAAAATACATATACCAAAGTTGTCAAAACGTTATTTTTCATAAAAATATTATAAGTCAAAAGTACACATATTTAACTAGTTTTTATGACTAGTTCACTATGTAATATTCTTATAACTTAATTTATATTAACACATAGCTAAATATTCATTTTCCACATCTAGTATTTCTTTATGAAATACTTAATTTCTAGATTTTGTATACCAACAAGAAATTTTCATGTAATGTTACTTTCACCTGTAATTTTATACATACATACCATATGTATACATATGACCATTAAAATCTTTTTTTACATACTTTGTTAATAATCAAGTATATTAATCATATAATTTAAATACTTTATTAAAACTGGTGTTTCCCTTCAAAATATATGTTTTTAAATGTGCCTTAATAAAATCATGCCAAAACATTTTTTAATGCATTTTAAGATTCTTTTGTACATAGAATCAACAAGTAATCATCATCATGTGATCCGATTTAATCATTAAAATACTTATTTTGTATGTAATAAAGCACTTCCAAAATATATATTTCTAGATACTCTAATGTTATTGACAAATATATATCAGTTTTCTCAAAATTTTACACTTTTTGCACTGGTAACAAATAGACGTCCTTCATCTTCAAATAATCATATATACATTTAATGATGAAATTTTATACATAATAGTGATTTTTAATAAAATTCACAATCAACATGTATCTAATCAACTTTTAATGATCATAAAATATATACAAACATCAAGTGATACATATACACATATCAAAAACATGTTTTCATGATACATATTCGAGCCCAAAACGTCTTAAAAACCATTTAAAGAGAGGGCGTCAAAGAACTCACCTTAGCCATGCACTTAAGTATTTCCTATTTGTTTTCAGATATAATCTTGTCATAATTCCGAATCTTCGGCCTTAAGTTCCTGATCTATAATCATATATGTGTCCGTGTACTACGTTTTTGGATTATTGTCAAATATTACACTTACAAGGTTTGTTTCGATAATATATATTTATCAAAGTTTGATAATTAATATTATTTATGTAATATTTTATTATACAAAAACTAATTATATCCATAATGTTTCTAGTACAATTCACCTTTTTGTATTTATTTCAATTGTCTTGTATTGTATAATTATACTTTTAAGACAATTATAATAAAATACATATTTTAGTTATGTATTTTCACAAAATGTATCCATTATACATATATGCAGTTCATGACCTTTCATAACATGAAGTTTTCGGGTTTTATATATTTATAAAAAAATCCCAAGTTATACAAACTTTACGCAAATTTATTTATTCAAGAGTCCGTCATATATACATATGAAATATTTTGTTTCGTCACTTCATATTTTATTAAAGTACAAAAGTTGGATTTTGTATTATAAAAATGAATATCTCAATATTCAATATATATAAATATATGAGTTTATTTAAAATCCGACTTTATCAATTTGATTGTTTTTATGTAACCAATATCGTATTCAATAATATCACTGGTACAAAATCCAAATGTTGGTTTTACTTTATACAAATACATTTCCAATATCTAGTATTTATATAACATTACTTATAATACCAATTTTATCAAGTTTTTGTTAAATATAACTAGTTATTTGTATTTATGTGTATGTATTCATATACCGCCTCATTTGGTTTATATTTTATAAGTGCCAAATTGATAGTAATCATAAATTTTTACTTATATAATTCGCACTCGACCCACTCATTTAGCAAAATATAAAACGATAGCAAAACGTTCGGTTTATACCTTTCGGGTCCGATTCGCATTTACGAATCTTTTGAAACCGACATGCAACGAGACCCAATTATATCATTGTGTTCGTTTTTCCATTAAGAACATTTCTTCGGCCTCGGATTATCCACGCAACCTTGATTGACCCACCATGCAACACCAACAAGTTTCCTGATTTCATTCAAGAAATTGTTACAAACTGATCAGTGTAAAAACCATACTTCGGATCTTCTGATCGTAATTTCCTTCGGCGGAAATGTTCACATACGTATAAGGATCATACAGTCCAAATTTTGTCAATAACCAACGGTCGGATCTCCAGGAAAGTGACGATCCTTGGGACTGGGTTTTCAGTGACGGAAATTACGAACTGTTCCGTTTTTTGACATAAAAACCGTACCTCTGGGTAAGATATACAAAAACTGAACGGTATATGTTAACTTCCATTTGTTAGGCACAACCAGACCAAATTTCAGACGTATCCAACGGTTAAATCGTCTGGAATCCGTCCTAGAAAATCACTGCGTTTTTGGAAACACAACATGCAACCATTGTTAAAACGTTTCTCACGAGTTTTGACGGTTTTAAAGAGGAATTCAGGCTAAAAGAAGCTTACCATTGCGTTCGGGGCGTCGAGAAATGGTTCCGGGTCAAAAACGGCTTCTCCGGCCATCGTCGGACCACCGCGGACCGCCTCCGGCCACCACCAGCCACCTTTCAGCTGACCACACACTCTCTCTACTCTCTCACACCTTTGTGTGTGTTGTTTGTAGAGAAATGAAGAAAAAGAAGAGAAATCTTCTTTATATAGTGTTCGGTAATTCGTCTGTTGCTCCGTGCCAGCTTGTACCGCGTACAAATCTGACCGACATCGTATTTTTATTTAATTTCGTTTCTCAATGTTAATTACTAGTAGATATAATAAATATTCTCAGAATATTTTTTTCATCAAGTATGACGTGTATGACGATAACGGCTCGAAACGCGTTAATATCGTGTATTTTGCACGCTTAACTGTTTTAAGCGTTTTCTCGCACCGTCTATCAATATTATATTTTCACCACTTATATCGAATCAAAACAAGTGTATAATACTATTTTTCACGTCATTTTAGGCATCAAAACTGCTTCAGCAATTAGCGTGAACGTACGCACGTTTAGCGCGGTTTTATCGGTTTCGCACGCGTAATTTGCATTTTGACATCCGAATTGAGTTTCCGAATGATTAAAATGAGAATAAGGATATCCATAGTCATGACACCCAACGTGTCACGTTTCTGATAGATACTGGTTATCTACCGCATTATCCATTTATTACTTCGAATATTCATTTGTGAGACTTAAAAATCATTGCTATGAATTTTTACATAATTTTATTTATTTATTGGACTTGAGATTATCGATTTGGGCTTCAGCTGAACATAAAATCTTTAATGGGCCTTACTGGGCCTTGTGTGTCCATTTCGTTAGCCCACACTTTAAGTATCGAATTTTGACGGGTGTCACACTTCACACGATTGAATAGTAACACAAATCTTGACCCGACTGACAAACTTGACACGGCTGAACAGTACTTCACCCGGCTGGACAGTTACACGACTGAAATTGTTTTTTTTCACCCGTCTAATGATCTTGACCCGACTGAATAGTAACAACCCAAGTTAAAATTTAATGACTCGACTGAATAGTTCACACGGCAATTACTTGTAATAAGTTGGCCCAACTGCACAGTAACACGACTGAGCAGGTTCACACGGCACAACAGTACACACAAATTTTCACCCGTCAAGAACAATAAGCCTTCACACGTCTCTATAGTACCTAGTTTTTGTTCAACAACTAAGTCCTGACATGACTAGATCATCAACAACACGAGTCACACGGCAAGAACATCTTCAACACATTCATGAACATCATCATCCAATTTTTAATAATTCTTCAAAACTTGTTGAATTTTTCCAGAAATCACACACAAGCTATATAATCACTCGATTATCAACCCTTAATATCAATCAATCTCAAACAACATCATTGATTATGAAATTTAATGAAATTTTTCGATCGAACAGTGTTCAATATTATCTTCATAATTCTTCAAATCTGATCAATTCTGATTAAAATTGACCTTGATGATGTGAATCAAAAAGGTTTTGATGGAGAAAACGAATTAGAAATCACAATCAGATCGTGAAAAGCATGATTAGAGCAATTTTGAGTGTTTTTGCTTGATGAATAGCGAAGAACACAGAATACCAACAGCTCTGATACCAATTGATAGGTTCAATTGGATCGTTAATGCTACTAACACGATTGTATATCACAGATCTAAGTACAACAACAATCAATCAATACATAAATCATACTGAATAATTCACTTGTATTGATGATGAGATAGTTGTAGTACAATGATGCAGAGAGAAAACAGTACAATCACACACACACTAATTTCTCACGGACACACTATTCTCACCTACAACTTTCTATTTATACACCAATACATTTAGGGAAATAACACAATTTACCCTAAACAAAAACCTTTGTACAATTAAAGGACAAAGTAAATCTTTACAAGAAAGGAAACGAGCTCTAACAACTCTGTTAGTAGATTTTGAGGGTGTGACAAGTACATTGTAGCTTACTTTCAATGCTATTTAAATCATTTTAACACCATGAGGTATTAGCAGTCAATTAAGTTTCGTTTGCCCAGAGGATTTTGGCATCGGTTGGGTGTGACACAGGTAGCCCAAATGTAAGGCCACAATGGTTTTCTCCTACTCCTATAAATTGAAAGAGTCTCCCTGTATTTTAGGTCAAACTATTTTCCTTTCTTAATACACACTTATTACCCACACATTTTGTGAGACCCAGACTTGACTTAAGCGTCGAAGTGTCTTCGATGTGACAACCGACAAATTCAGGTCAATATCCGTACAACGCCCTATACGTGTTTAAATATATAGTTACCTACTAGACTTAATTGACATAGAATTAAGTCCTTTACATGCATAGCAAAGCCCAAATACTATATAATATACATGGGTAGTCATAGATAAATACCTGTCTGACACGCAGTACAACCCGGTAAAACGAACGTTGGTGTTAGTCAATCAAATAAATCAAGAAAATATCTCAATATATTATGTTTACATTATTAGTAGTAAAATGTACCCAAAAAAAAAAGTATACATATAATACGCGTACACGCGAACATTACGTGAACCGAACGTTTTAATATTCTAACGCGTCAATTAAGCGAGTCACCTAGCAAAATAATACACACAAGTAAACCACCTAACAATACCAATTAATACTTCTATGAAACAAGATTTATTGTATAATATTAAAACTACAAGTAACCAAATTATTTGAGAATACTTACATGTTTACAATGTTGCAATAAAAAAATATATATATATATAACCACTCTACTCTCCCACAACCTACGGCTAGAACCAACCACCCCACCATGTCCCCATGCAACATCTAATCAAATATTGTCTCCCATGCATGCATTACCTCCTAGTTAATACCCATTTAAACTTTCAAGATTTGTCCTTATAAACAAGCTTATCTTCTCATTTCAAAACATAACAAAAAAAATCACCAACCCATCTCTTTCTCTTTAATTCTCACGGCAACAACAACAATCATATAACCATCCATTTTGCAATATATACAAACATGATTTGAGCTAGTTTTGCAAGAGATTTCAAGCCAAGTTTTAGTAAATTTCAAGCTTCTACAACACTTTTCCATCCTTCTCCTTGCTTGCTTTAAGTGAGAACAATCTCTATATCTTCTTCATTTTATTATTTCTACCTACTAGTGTTGTGTAACAATTTCCACCAACAAAACTATACATATTCAAAGAAAAGATATAAAAACTAGTGACTTTTAAGCAAAATATAATGTTATTCGAAAACAATAAATAAAACATAATGGTGATTCTTAAGTGTAAAAATGGAAGTAAGAGTTGGTGATATGTGTTAAAAATATTTCAACTTAGTTAGTTACACAAAACGTTAAAAATATAAATATGGTTATATTAGTAGCAAAAATGGTTCATGGACTCTATTAGGGTGAATATTCTGACTAGTATAACATTTGAAATGTAAAGGAAATGGGTGTATTTTATAGTATAAAAGATAGACATTTGGACAATAGTTATGGACTATAAGAAAAAGTTGGTAATTTTTGGCAAAAGACATGTTAATTGAACATTCATGTTAAGACTTTTACTTATATAAAAATCGTGATATACATGGACACAAAATTAGTTTTGACAAAACGTAGGAAAATATTAGTGAGTTAGACTTGTTAGAAAAATATATTAGTAAGGAAAACACATTATTTTGTAGTTAAGATGTTTTAGTCAAATACTAAAATGAGATTTTTTTACTAGAATATAAAAAGTCATAACATTGTACATATATATATATATATATATAAATCGGTTTCGAACAAGGTGTCGAGAAGTGGTAGTAAATTAGTATGTTGAAATAATATATAAAAACATCATTTTTTTTAGGATAAATATATACAAATATGGTTAGAGGAAACATGGACCTAGTAATAGGTAAAGAAAGTATAATTTAGTAAAAAGATAGATAAATATATATTTGAGTAAAAAGCATAAGTGTTGGAAATTGAGTCTCCAAAGGTAAAACGACAAGAAATATAATTACTACAAGTTAAAGGAACAAAATACATGACGACATTTATAATATTTATTTTCGATCTAAAATAAATATATATTACCAAGAATACGACATATCACCAACGGTTCGTCGGGTCAACAATATAAAACACATAAACATACGGAGTATGTTGAGAGAAATGTTACACAACCAAGTTACACATTATATTTATCATTAGACCTTAAGGCGTCATAATTATATTAGGACGCGGGTAGGTCGGGATACATCGGACTTTGCTAAACATTACCACACAGGAACTCACGAGGTGAGTCACGTCCCCTATTTTACTGTTTTATTATATTTGGGGGAAAAACATACTTCATTTCAGTTATGTGATAACGAGAGAACAAGTGCATTATATCGGCTTTTATGTTTATATGAGACATTGTACATTCAACGCGTAGGAAGTCCCCTGTATTCATTACTATAACCATTAGCAACGCATTCAGCCTTGGAACATATGAATAGTACTATTGGGTTGACACCCCCTGTCATGGTTAGTCGCGCTAACCAAGACCAACATGGTCAAATGATTGCATATTATCCAATTTATTTATCGCGGGTATAGACCAGCGATGTGGGGCAAAAACATTATAAGTGTCAAGGGTTGGTTATAGGCTCATATATTATAAAATGCCACTGTCCTAGCTAGACAATGCTTGTTTTATTATCACATGGACTACAAGTTTTACAACAAGGAAATACGAGTTTTCCACATTTATTTATTCAAACACGTGAACTCACCAACTTTATGTTGACATTTTTAAGTATGTTTTTCAGGTAACTGAGCACTACAAGGGTAATCAACAGTAGGAAAACAAGCAAGCAAAATGGAAACAACTTTTGGGGATTTTACTTGTATAACTCAAACATATGGGTCATATTTGTCAAATCCTAAGTCTTTTGGGGTATTTAAAACAATGGTGTCGTTTTGTAAACCTTAACTTTTTCATTATATCCAATTGCTTGTTTGTGTTTGCAATAATCATATGCTTTGGAAGCCACACGTCGCACCTCGCGTTTCCGTCTTGGCGGGGTGTGACAGATTGGTATCAGAGCCATTGGTTATAGCGAACTAGGGAACTTAACAAACCTAGACTATAACTTAATGACTCCACTAGGACATTTTATTTTCTTTCGTTGCTTATAGCTTTAGTTGACACCTACTATATTGTACGGATATTATTAACGCAGCCATGTCGTCCCGCGAAGAGCCCATTGACATCAGCGACACAGAGGAGGAGCGAGAGGCTTCGCCGTCTGTACCACCCATTGACCCACTTCCACGAGTTTCGGATGATGAGGCTGACCTCCCAGCCGACCCACTTCCCCGTCCTCGACCTCGACGATTCATTGTACGCAGTACCACACCCGAGCAGCCTGCCTTAGGGGAGAGACCCATTCTGTATCGCAAGAACAACGGACCACTGATGATAAGGAGTGCAAGGAAGAGAGTTGCAGCATCAGTTACGGGCGAGGTCATTACACCGACAGTTCCGGAGGAGGAGCCATCTGCATCACTACCACCCAAGAAGAAGCTGAAGTATCGATCCCAAGCCAGACGTATGACTTGGATGCCTGAGGCCCTGAGTCGTTGGAGGAGACTCGAGGGGACCCCTTCCACATATGAGGTTGGGGAGTCATCACATCCACCCCCACCCCTACCACTCACTGAGGAACCCATGGAGGTTACCATTCCTACATTGGTCGCAAGGACCAATACGCATGATCACCAGATGGACCGAGTGATGGAAGATGTGAAGGAACTGGAGAAGAATGTTGAGAATACCCAGGGGGAGATGGTAGATGTCAGAAGTCAGATGGTACTCGATGGTTTGACTGTGACTGCTCTACGTGATAGGGTTGCCACCCTAGAGGACCGTGCTGTTGCGTCAGAGATGTTGGCCAGGATCAGCATTGTGATTGCCGGATTTGCTATGATCTTCGGCATGTATTCTCATTTCTCTCACTAGACCTATTATGGGCGGGTTGTGCCCATATGACATTATAATATGAAAACTTGTATCGATGAGGGTATGTATCCTCATCCATTTTGTAACCTTTTGCAAAACATCTATCAAGTTTATTTATGTTATGTGTGTTATATGGATGTGTGTTGATATTTATATACTTGTGATCATGTGTTGACATTATTTATATATATTGTCTTATTCTTTTCTTTACATCGTATGTTAGAAAGAAAAAAAAAACTCATGGCACCACAAAGAAGATCAGCACGTCGAAGCACCGGGAGTGATGACCCCATGAGCCCCGCAGCAATCGAACAACTCATTGCGCAACGCGTAGCATCCGCCCTTGCGCAATATGAGGCCAACCGCAATGGAAATGGAGGTTCTGGAAGCGGTACTGGTAATGGCGCCGGAGGAAGCGGTACTGGTGATGGCGCCAGAGGAAGCGGCACCAGAGGGAACCCGAACGGAAATGGATCTGGAGGTATTACACACGAAAATTCATAACCTTGGGTTAAAAAAAAAATTAAATAAATAAATTAATTAAATAAAAAAAAATGAAACTATTTTAATATTCCGACTTTATTAACAAGCTATCCTTTCCGTACAGACACCGGCCATACGCAAAAAGGTTGCTCGTACAAGACGTTTATGTCATGCAACCCTCGAACTTTTAACGGCACTGAGGGTGCTGTAGGCGTAGTCAGATGGATCGAAAAGACAGAATCGGTTCTTGACATCAGTAACTGTGCGGACGACTGCATGGTTAAGTACGCCACATGTACTTTCACTGATAAAGCCCTAACATGGTGGAACTCCCAGGTTAAGACGTTGGGAAGAGAGGCGGCTTACCAACTCACTTGGGAAGGACTGAAAGCCATGATGATCGAAGAGTATTGTCCACGAAATGAACTTCAAAAACTGGAAGCCGATTTTTGGGCTTTGGAAATGGTTGGAGCTAATATATCGGGCTATACAGATAAGTTTAATGAACTCGCGACACTTTTGCCACACATGGTTACACCTGAATTCAAGCGGGTGGAGCGCTATCTCTGGGGCCTTGCACCCCAAATTCGTGGCATGGTGACGGCATCTAATCCGGTCACGGCTAAGAGTGCAATCGCACTGGCTCATAAACTGACTGATGATACTATTCGTGATGGGTCGTTTAAGAAGGTCTCGGAAGATAAGAAAGTTGGTGACAAGAGGAAATGGGATAGTAAGTCAGGTAACAAGTATGGGAATAACCAGTCTAAGAAACAAAATACTGTTAAAGCATTTGCTGCTGGTATTGCTGTTAACACTGTCGAACCTAAAAAGTACAATGGGCCACACCCAAAGTGCAACAAGTGTGGTTATCATCATATCAACACATGTGACAGTATCCGTTGTGACAACTGTAAACGGATGGGGCACACCACACGAAACTGCAGGGCTGCCCCGGCCGAAAGGAACAAGACTGGGTGTTTTGAATGTGGTGCACCAGACCATTTCAAGAAGAACTGCCCTAAGCTAAAGAACCAGAACAACAATCAAGCTAGGGGTAGGGCATTCGTACTGGGAGTAGGGGAAGCTCGCCAGGACCCGAACACCGTTACGGGTACGTTTCTTGTTAACCAAAATCAAGCATTTGTGCTATTTGATACAGGGGCCGATATGAGCTTTGTCTCCACAAACTTTAAATCTTTACTCGGTACTAAAGTTAGTAAATTAAATTCACCATATACAATAGAGTTAGCTAACGGAAAATTAATCGAAACAAATGAAATCATCAAAGGGTGCACAATACATCTAGAAAATCATCCCTTCGATATAGACCTATTACCCGTCGAACTCGGAAGCTTCGATATCGTTGTGGGCATGGATTGGTTGTCGAAGAATCACGCAGAAGTTGTATGTTTCGAAAAGAAAGTTCGTATTCCTCTCCCGAATGGGGAGACTCTATTGGTACAAGGGGAAAAACAAGAGACGAAACTGAAAATAGTTAATTGCATGAAGGCTCGAAAATATTTGAAAAAGGGATACTGTGCATTTCTGGCCCATGTCGTCGAAGACAAGCCAGAGGAGCGTCGTGTTGAAAACATACCGATTGTTAGGGATTTTCCGGAAGTCTTTCCAGAGGACTTGCCTGGGATACCACCACCCAGACAGGTTGAATTCCGAATCGATTTGGTGCCAGGAGCTGCACCGATTGCAAAATCTCCATATCGATTAGCACCCTCCGAATTGCAAGAATTATCTGATCAATTGCAAGAATTGTTGGATAAGGGTTTCATAAGGCCAAGTTTCTCGCCATGGGGAGCACCAGTCTTATTTGTGAAAAAGAAAGATGGAACCTTCAGGATGTGTATCGACTACCGGGAGTTGAACAAGTTGACCATCAAGAACCGGTACCCACTTCCTAGAATAGATGATTTGTTTGATCAACTTCAGGGTTCTAGTTATTATTCAAAAATCGATCTACGTTCCGGATACCATCAGTTGCGTATCCAAGAGGAAGACGTTCCAAAAACAGCATTCCGAACTCGTTATGGTCATTACGAATTTTTGGTCATGCCGTTCGGTCTAACTAACGCTCCAGCAGTTTTCATGGATCTTATGAACAGGGTATGCAAACCCTACCTGAATAAATTCGTGATCGTATTCATCGACGATATATTAATCTATTCTCGAACCAAAGAGGATCATGAACGTCACCTAGCCTTAATCTTAGAGCTGCTTAAGAATGAGAAGTTGTATGCAAAATTTTCTAAGTGCGAATTCTGGATCCGAGAAGTGCATTTCCTCGGGCATGTCATTAATGAGAAGGGAATTCATGTCGATCCTTCTAAAGTTGAAGCAATAAAGAACTGGGAGGCGCCAAGAACCCCGACCGAGATACGTCAATTCTTGGGTCTAGCCGGTTATTACAGACGGTTTATCAAAAATTTCTCCAAAATAGCCCAACCACTAACTGCATTGACCAAAAAGGATGCAGATTACATTTGGGGAGACGAACAAAGGTCGGCATTCCAAATGTTAAAACATAGATTGTGCAGTGCACCGATCTTGTCCCTCCCCGAGGGAACCGAAAATTTTGTGGTATATTGTGACGCATCACACCAAGGACTTGGTTGTGTACTAATGCAAAAAGACAAGGTCATCGCATACGCGTCTCGGCAGTTGAGGGAAAATGAAAAGGGTCATACGACTCATGATTTGGAACTCGGAGCTGTAGTTTTTGCATTAAAAATTTGGAGACATTATCTTTACGGTACAAAATGCACAATCTTCACTGATCATAAAAGCCTTCAGCACATATTTGATCAGAAAGAATTGAACATGAGACAACGAAGATGGATCGAGTTGCTTAATGACTACGATTGTGAAATTCGTTACCATCCGGGAAAGGCTAATGTCGTAGCAGATGCCTTGAGTCGAAAAGAAAGGGTTAAGCCTCTTCGTGTTCGTGCATTAGGGTTGACCATCCATACGAGCCTCACAACTCACATTCGCCTTGCTCAGCAAGAAGCACTGAAGGACGAGAACATAAAGAATGAGTCCCTACGAGGAATGGTTAATCAATTGGAACCCAAGCCCGATGGAACACTCTACTTCATGAATAGAGTATGGGTTCCACACACCGGGAACTTAAGAGAATTAGTCTTGGATGAAGCCCACAAATCCAAATACTCAATTCACCCGGGTGCTGACAAGATGTATAAAGATATTAAGGAACTTTATTGGTGGCCGAATATGAAGGCAAACATTGCCACCTATGTTGGAAAATGCTTAACTTGTTCGAAAGTTAAAGCAGAATATCAAAAACCATCCGGACTCTTACAACAACCCGAGATACCTCAATGGAAATGGGAACAAATTTCCATGGACTTTATCACAAAGTTGCCCAAAACATCTAGTGGTTTCGACACTATTTGGGTAATTGTCGATCGATTGACAAAATCCGCGCATTTTCTACCCATTAAAGAAACCGACCGAACCGAAAAACTCGCGAGAATTTATATCAAGGAAATAGTATCAAGACATGGAGTGCCAACTTCTATCATCTCTGATAGAGATGGGCGTTTCATATCAAGAGTTTGGAGATCATTACAAAAGGCGTTGGGCACACGCCTAGATATGAGCACGGCATATCACCCTCAAACAGATGGTCAAAGCGAAAGGACTATTCAAACCCTGGAAGATATGCTTCGTGCGTGTGTGATAGACTTTGGCGGAAGTTGGGATGTTCACTTACCATTGGCCGAGTTTTCTTATAATAACAGTTATCATACCAGTATCAAAGCAGCCCCGTTCGAAGCGTTATATGGTCGAAAATGTCGTTCACCACTGTGTTGGGCAGAGGTGGGTGACAGACAACTGATAGGGCCCGAGTTGATTCAGGAGACCACTGACAAGGTCTTTAAGATTCAGGAACGATTGAAAATTTCCAGAGACCGACAGAAAAGCTACGCCGATCTCAAGCGAAAATCAATAGCATTTCAGGTTGGAGATCGGGTTCTCTTAAAAGTTGCACCTTGGAAAGGTGTTGCCAGATTTGGCAAACGTGGTAAACTCAACCCCAGGTATGTTGGGCCATTTGAAATATTGGCTAGGGTTGGTCCAGTAGCTTACAAGCTCAAACTACCACATGAGCTCAGTAACGTGCATGACACTTTTCACGTGTCGAATCTAAAGAAATGTTTATCTGACGAGACACTCATCATACCATTGGAGGAAATCCATATCGATAGCAAATTGAACTTTGTCGAAGAACCAGTTGGTATAGAAGACTGGAAAGTTCAAAAGCTGAGACGTAGTCGTGTCAAACTAGTCAAGGTGCGTTGGAACTCGAAACGCGGACCCGAATTTACATGGGAACGTGAGGATCAGATGAAACGTAAATACCCTCACCTATTCGAGGATGCACCTACAACAAGTAGCACGAGCTAAATTTCGGGACGAAATTCTTTCCAACAGGGGGAGAATGTGACAACCGACAAATTCAGGTCAATATCCGTACAACGCCCTATACGTGTTTAAATATATAGTTACCTACTAGACTTAATTGACATAGAATTAAGTCCTTTACATGCATAGCAAAGCCCAAATACTATATAATATACATGGGTAGTCATAGATAAATACCTGTCTGACACGCAGTACAACCCGGTAAAACGAACGTTGGTGTTAGTCAATCAAATAAATCAAGAAAATATCTCAATATATTATGTTTACATTATTAGTAGTAAAATGTACCCAAAAAAAAAAGTATACATATAATACGCGTACACGCGAACATTACGTGAACCGAACGTTTTAATATTCTAACGCGTCAATTAAGCGAGTCACCTAGCAAAATAATACACACAAGTAAACCACCTAACAATACCAATTAATACTTCTATGAAACAAGATTTATTGTATAATATTAAAACTACAAGTAACCAAATTATTTGAGAATACTTACATGTTTACAATGTTGCAATAAAAAAATATATATATATATAACCACTCTACTCTCCCACAACCTACGGCTAGAACCAACCACCCCACCATGTCCCCATGCAACATCTAATCAAATATTGTCTCCCATGCATGCATTACCTCCTAGTTAATACCCATTTAAACTTTCAAGATTTGTCCTTATAAACAAGCTTATCTTCTCATTTCAAAACATAACAAAAAAAATCACCAACCCATCTCTTTCTCTTTAATTCTCACGGCAACAACAACAATCATATAACCATCCATTTTGCAATATATACAAACATGATTTGAGCTAGTTTTGCAAGAGATTTCAAGCCAAGTTTTAGTAAATTTCAAGCTTCTACAACACTTTTCCATCCTTCTCCTTGCTTGCTTTAAGTGAGAACAATCTCTATATCTTCTTCATTTTATTATTTCTACCTACTAGTGTTGTGTAACAATTTCCACCAACAAAACTATACATATTCAAAGAAAAGATATAAAAACTAGTGACTTTTAAGCAAAATATAATGTTATTCGAAAACAATAAATAAAACATAATGGTGATTCTTAAGTGTAAAAATGGAAGTAAGAGTTGGTGATATGTGTTAAAAATATTTCAACTTAGTTACACAAAACGTTAAAAATATAAATATGGTTATATTAGTAGCAAAAATGGTTCATGGACTCTATTAGGGTGAATATTCTGACTAGTATAACATTTGAAATGTAAAGGAAATGGGTGTATTTTATAGTATAAAAGATAGACATTTGGACAATAGTTATGGACTATAAGAAAAAGTTGGTAATTTTTGGCAAAAGACATGTTAATTGAACATTCATGTTAAGACTTTTACTTATATAAAAATCGTGATATACATGGACACAAAATTAGTTTTGACAAAACGTAGGAAAATATTAGTGAGTTAGACTTGTTAGAAAAATATATTAGTAAGGAAAACACATTATTTTGTAGTTAAGATGTTTTAGTCAAATACTAAAATGAGATTTTTTTACTAGAATATAAAAAGTCATAACATTGTACATATATATATATATATATATATATAAATCGGTTTCGAACAAGGTGTCGAGAAGTGGTAGTAAATTAGTATGTTGAAATAATATATAAAAACATCATTTTTTTTAGGATAAATATATACAAATATGGTTAGAGGAAACATGGACCTAGTAATAGGTAAAGAAAGTATAATTTAGTAAAAAGATAGATAAATATATATTTGAGTAAAAAGCATAAGTGTTGGAAATTGAGTCTCCAAAGGTAAAACGACAAGAAATATAATTACTACAAGTTAAAGGAACAAAATACATGACGACATTTATAATATTTATTTTCGATCTAAAATAAATATATATTACCAAGAATACGACATATCACCAACGGTTCGTCGGGTCAACAATATAAAACACATAAACATACGGAGTATGTTGAGAGAAATGTTACACAACCAAGTTACACATTATATTTATCATTAGACCTTAAGGCGTCATAATTATATTAGGACGCGGGTAGGTCGGGATACATCGGACTTTGCTAAACATTACCACACAGGAACTCACGAGGTGAGTCACGTCCCCTATTTTACTGTTTTATTATATTTGGGGGAAAAACATACTTCATTTCAGTTATGTGATAACGAGAGAACAAGTGCATTATATCGGCTTTTATGTTTATATGAGACATTGTACATTCAACGCGTAGGAAGTCCCCTGTATTCATTACTATAACCATTAGCAACGCATTCAGCCTTGGAACATATGAATAGTACTATTGGGTTGACACCCCCTGTCATGGTTAGTCGCGCTAACCAAGACCAACATGGTCAAATGATTGCATATTATCCAATTTATTTATCGCGGGTATAGACCAGCGATGTGGGGCAAAAACATTATAAGTGTCAAGGGTTGGTTATAGGCTCATATATTATAAAATGCCACTGTCCTAGCTAGACAATGCTTGTTTTATTATCACATGGACTACAAGTTTTACAACAAGGAAATACGAGTTTTCCACATTTATTTATTCAAACACGTGAACTCACCAACTTTATGTTGACATTTTTAAGTATGTTTTTCAGGTAACTGAGCACTACAAGGGTAATCAACAGTAGGAAAACAAGCAAGCAAAATGGAAACAACTTTTGGGGATTTTACTTGTATAACTCAAACATATGGGTCATATTTGTCAAATCCTAAGTCTTTTGGGGTATTTAAAACAATGGTGTCGTTTTGTAAACCTTAACTTTTTCATTATATCCAATTGCTTGTTTGTGTTTGCAATAATCATATGCTTTGGAAGCCACACGTCGCACCTCGCGTTTCCGTCTTGGCGGGGTGTGACATTCGAAGCTTTTGGCTCCTTGGGCTCTCAAATGTAGCTTTCGTTGTGTTTGCAGATTTCTCCATCTGATCTGAGATGATTGTGAGTGGAGATGTGTTGTGGTTTTCTTCTTTTTGAAACATTGATCCAAGACTAAGGTCCGTGAAAATTTGTTTCAATATTGGGCAAGTTGACTAGCGAAACTAGTAGTGAAATTATTGGGCAAGTTGACTAGCGAAACTAGTAGTGAAATTATTGGTGAAATTGCTAGCAAAATTAATATATTCGTTGGTTAGTACCCAAGTGAAGTTACAAGCGAATTTAGTAAAAGACATGTGTTCAATTGAGTACCGGTTGGTAGTAAAATTATTGGTGAAATTATTAGAGAAACTAGATTGTTACCCGTGGGACACACGGGTTTGGGTTAAAAATAAATTAAATTGTTAAAAAGATTGAATTGTAATGTAACATTGAAGCAACAAATAACTTTCTAAATGAAGATTAAATTTTAAAAGCGTAAAAAGAAGCATACACTGAACATGTTATTATAAGTTATAAATTACTAAAAATTTCCTTATAAACAACATTGGTTGTTCTATTTGTGCGTGTTCTCTCTTTATCTAATATTAACAATTTCACTATATCTCGTGTTTTCACTCTTGAAAGTGCCACATATAGTTGTCCATGTGAGAATACAGGTTCTCTCAAATATAAGCCAACTAGTGAAAGAGATTGTCCCTGACTTTTATTAATTGTCATTGCAAAACAAATTGAGATAGGGAACTGCCTTCTTTGAAATTTGAACGGAATTTTTTTTCAAAATGTATCAAATTGAGTCTTGGAATGAATGTTCGTGTTCTGACATTACCACCGGAGATGATTTCAGCTTCAATTACACGCTTACCAAGTGCAATGATTCTTAGCCTAGTACCATTACAAAGACCATTTTGTTGATCAATGTTTCTTAAAAGCATGACTGGAACGCCTGCCTTTAGTGCTAATCTATGATTTAGCAAACCGGATATTTTGAGGCCATTCAAGACATCGGGTAAATATAAAGCTTCTTGCATTGGATCATTTAGATGTTCATCCGGACAAATGCTATCCGATCAAAGGTATTCTTTTTCATCTCCAGGGAAAAGCGATAGCAAACGTTCATTTATATCTCATATTCATGTGTAGGTGCCAAAATTGCTCTCTCACTGAAGAAATCGTGTTCCTTGAAATTCTGGAGAATGTTTGGATAGCAGATCAAATAAACCATATTAAATATTCATGTTCTTAACAATGATATCGTAATTTTCATCTTCTAGCTTCACACTGAGGCGTGGTATTTTCTTTCCATCTTCCAATATGCTATACTTAACTGGTACTCGATTTACAATGCAACCGATCAAATCTTGAAATCAATTTTTAAATTTGAAGTCATAAATTAGTATTTAATGAAGTAAAAGCTAAATTGGATTACATAATTAAACAAACCTATCAAATCATTTTCTCCAACTTTTTTTGATATAATATCTTCAAATTTTACAAAAGCAAAACCATGAGCACCTCCCTTAAAATCATTACATCTTTGAACAGTTGTATCTTTGTCAAAAACAATTTTGTGTGGAAGGTCAACATGCTTGTAATTGGCACGGTTCTCAACAAGAGCTGGGTTATTAATATAAACGCTTTGATTTTCCTGAAGCATATGCCGGAACTGAGCACCAAACTTTTTCATCACGGTACACTACATCTTGTAATTCTACATTCAAATACAATACTAAACATAAGCATAGAAGACATGAAGCGTATATATTATATTTATTACAAAACTTGAAGGAAATTTCACATGTTCATCAATGAGTACTAATTCAATTGAAAAGTAGTCATTCTTATTTTTATAACTTGTAGTAGTCCAGCATATAACGATTTTTACTTTGATGGTGTAATCCTTTTTGTGAACATCAACGTCTTTCAAGAATGTTATAGTCTTGGACTCCATGAGATTAATTGAGTGAAAGTAAATGAATGGAATTAAATTATTAAGGCTCAGTATATAAAAGGGTTAGACTTTATATTTGGAAACAATTTATAAAAGGAATATTGTATATATGTAAAGTGTATTTTCGTTTGAAATTGAGTGTAAATTTAGAATATTTTATAAATAGTTTTATAGTTTATACTTTGAAATTATATAATATGATGATTTACTTTAACTATATTTTAAAAAATATGCTTATTTTGTTTACGTATATATTGTATATATATAAAGAAAGTATAAATAATAAAATTAAAAACAATGTAACATTATATTATATATATGTAAAGTGTATTTTCGTTTGAAATTGATTGTAAATTTAGAATATTTTATAAATAGTTTTATAGTCTATACTTGGAGTCGAAAACTTATTCTTTATCTCATTTGCTTCTTGTTCAATTAAATATGTAGAAAACAGATGTAACATTGATAAATAAAAAGGGCAACTCATGATAAATGTGAATTTCATCATTCACATCAAAGATAATTGTTGAATAACTTAAAAGGCATGCCGACAATTTTTGCTTTCTGCTTGATGGAAGCTGTTCCAAGTAGGGATGAGCTTTTGGTACCGAGTACCGGTACCGGTACCGTCCCGGTACCGTACCGTCCCGCTAAATTCGGTACCGGTACCGGTACCTACTTTTCCTAAAACTCGGTACCGGTACCAGGCGGTACCGGTACCAGGCGGTACCGGTACCGGTACTTTCCCGGTTAGTACCACGTTGGTACCACGTTGGTACCGATTAAGAAAAAACTAGTTTTTTTTAGTATATTTTATATAATTTGAGATGTTATGAATGTTGTGTATTACTTGTTTAATGTTATAAAGTGTTTTCTTTACGATTTCGAGTCATTTTATAATATTTTTTAGATTATTAACTTTTAAATTTAATTAAGTTAATATGATTTTTAATTAATTTATACCATATTTCATTTCTTTTTCTTATATTCAAGTATATTATAGTATAGTTATATAAAAAAGTATAAAATTAAACCGAAATAAGCGAATAAATTTTATAAAAAAAAATAAAATATGAAACTGGTACCAACGTGGTACCAGTACCGAAATACCGGTACCGGTACCGGTACCGTCCCGGTACCGTCCCGCTAAATTCGGTACCGGTACCGGTACCCACTTTTCTTAAAACTCGGTACCGGTACTAGGCGGTACCGGTACCCGTCCCGATCTCATCCCTAGTTCCAAGTTAGAAATATATATGTTCCATTAAGAATTTTCCTTCACTAATATACTTGTTTCTCTGCGTAAAAACAAATAAAATCTCTTAATACACTAAAAAGAACAATTAAATTAAGTAAAATTTGATTGATTCAGCATAAAAAAAAAGGTGTAACAAGCAAAGCTTATTCCACAAGCTTCAAAAGAAAAGGAAGATTAAACTTATACCTTCCTCATAATATGATACCGAATTTCTATTTTACCTTAAATTTGCCAAAATGGGGTGACAAGGGGAATCACATCGGTCTAGGGTCGATTAGTGTTTATCCCCAACTAATCTCCGCCTAGGTCAATTTTTGCAGCTTAATGAGTCAAAACCACAACACGTTATTGTCTTATGAAAATTTTTTACTCTTAACCCATAATTGATATTGACCCATTGCCCTCTTGGCACCTCTAGTTACCCAATACATTTTATAGTATCCTAAGCAAGATGCCCATATTCTAAATGTAATATGTCACACCCCCAAAATCCACTAACGGAGTTTTACCGTTAAGTGTGTGACAAACCAAGATCTCAGTCATTAGTTACACCAAACGACACTATATGAATTTAAAACATACGTGTCTCATTAAATGAGAAAATTTAATACAGAGTTAATGTTTAAAGTTTGCAGAAGCGTAATCGAAATGTAATGTCAAAATATTAAGTGGAAACTAAATGCGCAGAACACGCGCCCAACATGAGATACATAGTCTAAATAGTCATTAAACTCAAAACATGGTTTTTAATGCAAGAAAATGTTTAAATGAAAAGCTGTGACTCCATGCCATGTCCTAAGTGCGTGGTACCTCAATGACCTGTAAAAATGAAAGGCTAACAAGTGTCAACACGACGGTTGGTGAGTTCACATAGTAAGTATAAAATCAAGTAAGTTCAGTTGCAAGCAGAGATATAAATAAAGTATGTCAGTGTAGGTAGCTAGTCTACAGTACATGTCCTTAAAGTCGTATGTATCTGACCGAAGCTGACGTATGTACACATTAAGTGCACTTTGCCTTTTCGTACATCCCATCAGGATGCACATGCATGTATGTTAGGTCATTCAACACCCATTCGACATGTCTTTCTGTCGTGCTAGCGCGACTAGCCCGGGTGGGGTTTGTCAAACCCAGTAGTACTACTCAAAATTTCCCCACTATATCACAAATACTAACGGTCAATTAGGTATCCATGAGGTCTTTCATTAACAAAATAAAAGTTGCTCTAATCAAGACATGCAACATACTAAATTCGTAAATCCGTAAAAGTATTCGTCCGTGTTCAACCCATAAAAGGGTATAATAGTAAAAGTGCGGTTTAGTGAACTCACCTTAGATATCTAACTATTACACGTATGCACATAACGTTGAAATGCTCACGTAAGCTAGCACCGATGCACAAACACTCAATCATCAATAAAATCCCTATTGTACACATAATATATAATATCTAATATTAGCATGATGTTTATTATACACATGCGGTTGAGCTCGTTGTACTAGTTGAAGTGTAGTGATTTATTATTGTAGCTAATTGGCCCATGATCTTGTTCCAATAACAATGTTTTGCTTTATTTCAACACGCTAGATAATCTTTATTAATAGGTCCACATCTTTTGTTCATAGTATAATAATATATAACGATACGAAAGGTACGCACACAGCGGTTTAACTATTAGTGTAGTAGTTGTCATTTGGTCTTGTGTTTTAAAAGAATGTACCACAAACCGTTATGTTCGTGTCATATTTATCAAGTTCACAAAACAAGTTACTAATATTTATTTGTCGTTTGCTTTACCATTTGTATACTTGATATTACTTTAATTACAAGCTCAACTCACGGTATTTTATATTGCAATTAATTAATCTCTTAACTTGGGTTATACCTTAATATTCGGTTTTCGTTCACGTTCTCTAATCAACTCAAGTATAACTTGATCCCGTTGTTGACCATGCTTGACCAATCAACATCCGAAGCCTCTACACTCCACAAATCATCATCACCAAATACCATTTCATACCATAACCTGCAGCGTACGATCATCCGTTGCTTCTTCTTAGGCCATACACCAAAACAGCCACCAACACTGATATTAACCACCCCTTATCACCACAACAATTGCAACTCGTCATCGGATGTCGGAAAACAAAAAAAAAGAACTGTAAACCTAGCAGCCGCAACCTTTAACTAACCATAACTTCTTCATCGCTGCGAGTTAGAAGAAACTGTTACCATAGTTGGAACCGTCTCGTCGAGACAAAGATTTTGATATATAATACACCTCATGGGGACGCCGGATTTGGCCAGAAAATCGCCAGAAAACATGTACTGCGGCTGAAAAAAACCCTCGCCGCTGCAGCTTCTTCTTCGTCCTATAACTCCTTCGTCTTTGAGAATCAGAGTGCAAACTTACTACCAATAGAACCGGGATGAAGAGAGGAAGAGAATGACATATAGAAATCGTCATATGGTGGCCAGAGTTGGCTGGGAAGTATGTGTGGGGAGTTTTAGGGTTTGAGTGTAAAAAAATGATAAGGAAAATAGATAAGATCTTCTATAGTTAGGGTTTGCATGTAGGTTTATTTTAAACAAATACCGCGTCACATACCGCCTCTAAAATCGTCTTCCATCACAAATGGTTGTCAAAACTAATATTCTATTCATGACATTTGAAGTAGTTTCTAAATATATTAACTAGATTATAAATTATGTGTTAGAACGTGTATGATCAAATACGCGCTTCCTACGCGTTTCACAGTTTTATGTTCGTTCCTTACGGGGTTAGTTATTTGACTTTTTAAAACTATATAAGATAAGTTTTGTATTAATATGACGAACACAATCGTTATAATGCACTGGGCCTTTAATGGGCCTCGTTTATCATGTTGGGCCTTTGGGCCCATTTACTTGTAACCAATATATTCGGATCTTAAAATCGAATTACGTAATAATTAAAACATTTAAATTGCTCTAGCTAGATGTAATATAATGATTGAATTAACCGAACTAACTGACTCGTGCTAACGGAGTTAACCCGAAAATGCCAGGTGTCACATAATCAGTTAGCATTTTGAAATGATGATTGATTGTGACATTTGTAATCAATTCGCATTGTGGCATTTAATAGTATATATGCTAATTAGTATGCGTTTTAAACAATATATACGGAATCAATTTATGCCAATAGTATTAACTAAGGCAAAAGATGTAATCTAAATAGCAAGTTTACTAACTGTAACTTCATAAACCAGAAAAAAAACATATGTTACTCTACAAAAGCACGTAAAAAGTTAAAAGTAAAGACACATTACCATTGGGTTTAAAACAAAGGTTTCATTTGCAAAACTTTAGCTTTCTCAGCCTCTATAATTGATTCCACCGTCATAACAAAAGTTTCCAACTTCCTTTCAGCATTAACCACCACATAATTAAAAATTTTAGCTTCTAGTAAAACCGATCCTACAACCTCATAAAAATTTGATTGTTTCACAACACATGACATTGATAAATCGATTTACCAATGATTCCGACTGCCTGATTGAATGCTTTCGAGAGATTAAATTAGCCCATTCTTGTCCAATGATTGTTGTACACAGGATTCAAAACATCTATCCGGAATATAATCCGATTGAGTAGAATAAGCACCTGAGATTGACAATTAATCGATCTTGTTTCAGAGATGATAAAGAAGAGGCGGAGTCTGAAGAAGAGGTGGAGTCTGAAGAACAGGTAGATTTAGGGTTTCGTTTCATATGCATGTACGGAAGAAAGAAATATATATATATATGTATGTATATATATATAAATATATATATATATATATATATATATATGTATATATATATATATAAATATATATATATATATAAAGAAATATATAAATATATATATATATGCGGGTCAATTAGGGAGGGATTGGGTTGGGTAATACATGTCCGTGTGAAAAACTTTGTCTTTATATTTTGGCGGGAATTTGAGGCTACGGATGGCTTCAATGAGTGTCATGTGGTTTTTAAAACCCTATTTTATTAGAAGATATAGATATAGATAGATTATTAAATTTGATGGTTAAATGCTGAGAAAAGTTACTAGCGAACTTTCTAATGGTTAATTGCGTTAGTATATTGGAATTTGTGTTATAACATGTCACTAGGTTTAGACCCGTGTGGGAACACGGGTTTTTGCTATTTATTAAAAAAAACTAACCAAATGTAAGTTTTATTTCAAGTATCAACAACCTAAGTTCACCTTTTCTATATAACCAAATTTACAAAGACCTTTTTAACACGAGAAACCTTAATTAACACTGATTCCCTAATGCAACACAAAAAAGCGCAAATTTGCAGCCCAAACCAACACAAATTTAATGTACCAACTTACTAAACAATTATCCTTGTCACCAACAACGCTCCATACATCATCACCCACTCTCTATGAAGAAAAAACAATAATAAATGTATTGGAACTTACCTTGCCACCAACAATGTGCTACACACCACAATTGTAATTTTCGATATTAATGACATTCAAACCATTAACTTTTACTTGGTACAGAGGGTCCTAACAACATAAAACCACGGTAGCGCACCAATTAAAGAATGCACCTCTTCAAAAATTTTGTGTATCTAGCTCGCCATTATCTTTGAGATTAATGCAGCTTTAATTTGAACCATGAGTGAGCCAACAGTATTAAAGTTAATTTAAGTTTTAAAACAATTACATAAAAAAGTGTTTCTTTTAAACCATAAGATACAAACCAATCACACTCTATTCCATATCCTTTTTCAGTATAACTTCTGGACCAATATAATCAGGTGAGCCAACAGTAGAATAAGCTTACATCATTATAACACAAAAAAAATTCTTAACAGAACTCACAAGCATCCTCCTATATGCAGTAGCTGCTCTTGTTGAGTGCGTTTTGGTACAGCATGGCGCCTGTCACTTTGAAAATGTTACTTTTGTATATCACATGATATAGAGAACTAAAACAAGAAGTGTATTTACAATTCAATCATCAGTTTCAAAAACATTAATGGCAAGTTCCTATGATTATGATCATATCGCAAGACCAATTTTACCAGTTAAACCATTCATTTAGTGGAAACTGATATAGTTTCAGATTTAAGAAAGAAACATCGTTAACCTTTATTAAAACTCTCTACTTGAATTGTTGCCTAGCCCATCTAAACTAACCATTTTTTTTACCTCTAGCAAAGGTAAATTAAAGACATACTAAATGTTTCCGCTTATTTGATGTTAACTAAAGCAATTAATATATAGCAAACAAAATAGCAAATCTGAAAAAAAACATTGAGGATAAGAAAGTTGAAAGCACATCGTAGTTAGATGGAAGATATGGCACATTCGAGTTCTTCATCTTCTAATAATTTCAATGTTAATCAAAATCGAGTTCTTCCTCCTCTAATGACTTTACCATAATTAAGAGCAAAACCAAGACACTGCCTAAGTCACATAATCAAAGAAAGACCAGGTATAGTACCTGAAAACATACAGATATATATGTTTAATCACCACAAAACCAAGCTTTGACCAGAGTTCAGGAATATCCATGTCATCTTTATAACCAAAAATTAATGAATCGAAAACATGTAGTAAATCGTAGTAAAAGTGTCAAGGGACCTAAAATAACATTGTATGAGTGAGAGAAAGAGAGAGGGATCACCCCTTTGCATTGGGCTGCATTTTCTGAAGTTGGGTTTTCACATAATCATGGCTGTAGCAAAGAACCCTTATGCTATGGCGCTGCAAAACCAAAAGAAAAAAACATGACCAGAATGAAAATTCACACATACATTGACTCAAAATGAAACAACACCTAAACATAAGTGTAGACAAACGGAAAAATACATATTAGATTATATATGTTATAACTACATAAGGAAAGAAAGTGTTCTTCAATCCTGATAGTAGTTTTCAAGCTAATAACCAACATATATAAATTTAAAAAATATTAACATAGCATAGCATAATCATCTGCCTCTTCATTTCCTTCAGAAGAATTGATACATTTCCAAACTACAACAGCCTAATAATATCACAACCAAACATAAAGTTAGATAATATGGCAGAAAATAAGCTAATAAATATTTACACCAAATCCCCATTTTCAACTTATCAACAATCGTCTCTCGAGGGTGAACACCAAATCTTCATTTTCAACTTCATCCATTAGCTTGAAAAAATCCATAAAACCAGGTGAATGAATAAAAATAAGACATTACTAACCAATTCTGCAATATGAAATATATCCGGAAAACTTGTTCACAATACATACCATCAAGTAGTTGAGGAAGAATTGGTCTGATCTCACTCAGATCTATAGATATAACAGATCATACAATCTTATTATGTTCTAGATGTTTGAAACAAAGACACGACAATATAAAAAAGAAAAAAAAATCTTTGATGTTTGTTTGTAGTTTACCTTTACACATTATAAATGCTCATTTATAAGGTTAAAAAAATCAGTGAAGAAGAAGCAAAGAAAGAAGGAGGTAACAGATCTGCAAATTAGTAGTAATCTGAAAGCTGTGGTTAGAAGCTTTGAGCCCTAACCCTGAAGTTGATTTGAAAGACGAAGATGAACCGTTTTCTTTGTTTGTAACAAAAAAATGAAGAACAAATTAGGGTTTATGATACATGACAACTCAAACCTCATGTGCCGCTGGTACAGATTGGAGCAAATATCTCGATGATGTTACGCCGGAAAAATTTAAACTTAAAAACCATCATCAAAAGTTCAACACACAAATCAATACAACAATATATCAACAATCGATGTTTCTATCAAGTTTACATAGAACAACAACACGAGAAATTACACCGTAAAAGCTTCTCCACATGTTGCCAAAAAACGGAGATCAAAATTTCTATTTAGTTTCCTCTTCTGCTTATTACTCTCTTGCAGTTTAAATCATTACCTGAAATATGGATGAATCAATACTTGAAATACCTGAAAAGAGGCTGGAATGGTTGTGAATCTTGATGATAGAGAGAATCGAAATAATTTTTGAAAGAGAGAGTAGAATGAACTAATGAAGAGTCTTTAGGAAGAGTGTGGTGGAAGCTTTTGAAATTCAAAAGCAAAAAACGGGCCGGGTTTTAGAAATATGAAATGGATCTTGTTTGCTGATCTCATGCGTATATCACATATCCAATGTGGCATAGGTTAAATTTTGACACGTTCACATTTATGATATCATCACAAAATCTCCTTTAGTAGTATTAAGATATTAAGAGATGTTCAAAATTATTATTATTATTATTATTATTATTATTATTATTATTATTATTATTATTATTATTATTATTATTATTATTATTATTATTATTATATTAAAATACATGTATGTCTTTTAACCCAAAGTAACCCCATTTCGGCCATTCTCTAACCAAACCAAAATGGAGCTATCTGTGCCCCATCTCCCTTGTGCTGTTCGCACCAATTCATCTCCTTCCTCTTCTCAGCTACTCAACCCTAGGGCTTTTAACCGTCCACTCGTTTCAATCAGTCAACGAAATAGGTTCGGTCCAATGGAGCCACAGAGAGCAACAGCCTCATCTATGGTCAAGGGCCATGGTCCTCAGATAACTGCTGGTCCTCCTTTGGACACTGGTATGAACCCTAATTTGTGTTATGTGTTGATTGTTTAATTTTTTTAGACTTGATTTTGTTTTTGGGATTTCAGTTGGAGATCGAATTGGGTCGGTGAAAAGGGTTACCAATGAAACAAATGTGGTTGTGGAATTAAACTTGGATGGCGTTGGTTCACCTGACAGCAGTACTGGGATTCCGTTTCTTGATCACATGTTGGATGTCAGTTTTTTATTTTCTTTTATATACTTACTATCTGATACAGTATATGTTCCGTTATCACTCTGTCTGACCTAGTTTTCATGTAACTCAAGATAACAGAAATATGATATATCTCAACTTTCATGACTAGATTTTTGGTTAAACTCTTTTTCAAAGTTTCTTTTTCTTTTGTTAAAGGCTCCCTTTTTATGCATTAGTAATTTCAGAAGTATGCTTTTCGATCTCCTTAAAACCAAATACTCTACTTGTTCCATTCCATTATGTGATTTCTATATTCTATCCGTACAAGCATCCAACTTTTAATGCTCTATTATTTTTTGATGGAAAGTACCAAAATGCAATAACTTTTATGATTAATCTGATGTTAATGTTGGTGGTCTTTTATATCAGCAACTTGCTTCCCATGGATTATTTGACGTGCATGTGAAGGCCGTTGGTGACATTCACATTGATGACCATCACACCAATGAAGATGTTGGTCTTGCCATTGGAACGGTGATCTTACAATGCATATCTTGCTGAAGTTTTTGTATGTAACTATTTTGAAACATGTGCTGTTTTTGTCCTTTATCTCATCAGGCTTTGCTTAGTGCACTTGGTGATAGGAAAGGAATTAACCGGTTTGGCGACTTCACTGCTCCCCTTGATGAGGCATTGGTACAAGTTACTCTGGTAAGTCTCAATTGCATAAATGGCAATGAAACAGTTATATACAATAGGAAAAAAAGTCATGTTGATGGTGGTGATGACGATGATAACAATAATACAAAAAAGAAACTGAATTTTAATTCTCATAGCAATGATGAAAAGAGTACAATAAGATCTTTTTTTCCCCACATTACCAAGCAATCATGACTTCTACTCTTGAAGTCTTATGCAATCTTCATGAACATGATGTGCCACTGTTTCAAGTTGTCTTTAGCTTTTCTCTTAAGTTTTTTGATTTTTTGATAATTAACTTAGCGTCTAATATTTTTTATGGTTTGAAAATTGAAACCATGCATTCGCAATGAGTTTTTGATTTTATATGAGTGTGGAATCCCTTCTTTAGTTCTTATGATCCATGCATCTATCTTCTAAAGATCCGTTTAAGGGTGGTAGATTTCTTCCATTTGGTTTTGCAACTTCAGAGTGAACTCAGTTTGATCTGATAATATCCATTTGTGCTAAAATATTCATTTTCAACTTATCTATCGTTTGCAAAAATTATATATCTTCTTACAGATTTTAAATTTCTAGGATTTATCTGGACGACCACACCTAAGTTATGACTTGCAAATTCCCACTGAGAGGGTTGGAACATATGACACACAGGTAATCAACTTTTCAGTAATAACTGTACTTATCAAGTTTCTTTTGCACATCTTGTCCATTTCTAGTTTGTCAATTTGTTGCTTTTGATCGTTATATTATGTGCAAAATGTAATACAATTAGTCATATGGTAAATTACTCTGATGTAATATGAATATGCTACTAAGTTATGGCATTTTTGTTGAAAACAGCTTGTAGAGCATTTCTTTCAGTCATTGGTTAATACATCTGGAATGACACTTCATGTTCGGCAGGTAATGCAAGTAAACTCTTACGTTATACTGGCGTTTTGTTCTTTATCTAGATGAATTTAACCACTCACTTGAGATAAAACAAAACATAGATTGACCCTTGTTGGGTCTGTGAAGCCTTATGGGCTTGGTCCACTTTACAAGGATGGAGCATTAGGGCCTGCTCTTAGGGGTGTGCATGGGTCGGTTTGGGTCGGTTTTTGGCTCAACCCGAACCCAAACCAGAAACTTCGGTTTTTGGGTTCGGTTTTTTTCGATTTTTTAACTTTCTCTTTAAACTTATTGCTTAGTACTATGTACATGCTAAAAACACAACTCTTTATGTTTCCATAAGTTTTAAACATTTAGAACCACCACAATTCTAAATTAAACTTGATCAAAAACAGTAACCATAATGGGTGACTTAATCTTCGTCTTCATCCATGCCCTCATTTAGTCCTAGTCTTCATCTTCATCCATGTCCTTGTTAGATGTTTTTATTTCAGGTGATAACTCTATAAAAAAAGAAGAAATTTGCATTATATAGTATTACGAGTAAAAAATAAATCATGTACTAAATAAGATTTAAAAATCTTTACCATCTTCTATTTTCTCCAAGTTATCAACAAAGTCTCCGAGTTGTACTCCATGAAGATGAGAATCTTCTAAATCCGTTGACGTCGACCGTAGCCAATCTTGTAAGCAAATCAAGGACTCAGTAGGCGTAAGAGAACTTTTATATTTATCTATAACTTTCCCACTGTTGCTAAATGCCCACTCCAATGCAAGAGTGGAGATATGCATTCCTAAAACATGTTTGGCAACTTGAGATAGAATAGGAAATTTTGTTGCATTTAACTTCCGCTAACATAATACGTCATACTTATCATCTCCTTTTACTTTTTCTCAACAGTGTCACTTAAATAAATATCAAATTCTTTCTCACTAACCCCTCCTCCACATTCTTCCTCTAAACCATCTTCCAAATCCATAACACCCTCATCCAAGTTAGAAGAGGAAATTGTACTCTTTTTTCACTCACTTTACCCATCTTCATCTTATAACAATTATACAACTCAACTAATACATCTTTAACTAGTTCTTTGAATTTTTTGATTTTTTATCTTGTTCGTCACCTAAACAAAAACCAAGATATGACATTTTGTTTCGTGGATCTAAAACTAAAGCCACATTCAACATGTTCATATTGGCTAAATTCTCCCAATATTTATCAGACTTTTTTTTCATGGTCAACACCATGTTTTTCTTACTTTCATCTTTACTTAAGGTTATGTTGGCTATAGTAGCATGCATAAGACGAATCTCACCAACTAACAAACTGGATGATGTAACATACTTAGAATCTGAGATCTTGTTGGTATCATCAATCTTGAGAAACTCCACAAACAACCTATTTGTAAATTTTGTTGTATGTCATATATGTTAAAATAATAAAATAATAAAAAATATCCGAATATAATACATAACACTTGAGGTGTCCCTACAATTGTTTCACTACTTTTTCTTTTTTTTAGTCTCCTCTCCCTCTTCAACTTGTGAAGGAAAGTAAGATTGATATTCGAAATCCACGACATCTAGTCTAAAAAAAGAAAAAGTAAAACATATTATATTATTAGTAATAAACATAGAACAATATATATATATATATTGTTCTATATATATATAGAGAGAGAGAGGGAGGTTCACCTACAAAGTATTAGAAATCTAAAAAGGCTAAGAAAGCTAAAAAAAATTATAAAAAAAATCTAAATCGAATTTCAAAAAAGTGGCTCGGAGACCTTGTTCCCCTCTACGTTCTCCTTCAAAAAAAAAAAAATAAAATAAAACGAAAAAAAAAAAATATAAAGAAAATTACCGTTTTCATTGTGCCTAATTTATCTTCATTGTGTCATAAATTTATATTAGACACAATGAAAAAAAAATTAGACACAATGAAAACGTTAATTTTTTTTATTTTTGTTTATTTTTGATAGACGACAACAAGGGGAACAAGGTCTCTGAGCTACTTTTTTTAAATTCGATTTAGATTTTTTTTAATAAATTTTTTTAACCGTCATTGTGTCTATTTTACTTGCATTGTGTCTAAAAGATTCTTTGTAGCCTTCTTAGATTCCCAACCCTTTAAATGTTAAAACAAAGCAATTGTCCATCGAGAATAACCATCCATGTGTTAGTAGTAATAGAAATTGTTTCATTTATTAAAACATGCTTAAGAGTTAAGTCTTTTTCTCTCTTCTGCATACAATAACCAAACAGTATCTAGCAACTGTCCATCGAGAAGGAAACCTAAATAAGGGATTTAACTCCCTTACAAACTCCTTAAAACCCTCTTCTTCAACAATACTAATAGGTCTATTATCTTTTACACACATTTAAAGCTAGCATTTTCCTACATTTTTCTTGACTAAACATGTGGGAGGTCAAGCTACTTTCCCCTGAACTTTTAGGCTTAAAGCTTATAGTTGATTGTTTCTTCTTTTCTACTTTTTAATAAACCGGTGATCTTGGGCATGCCGTTTTCAGATGATTCCCCAAATGTCTAGTACCATTTCTTTTCGAATCACCCGCAAACACGCGCTTACAATATGAACATCTTACTTTTTTAGTTTCTTTGTCGATTGTCATATGATCCTATACCCATGACCGGTACTTTGACTTCTTTTTCAACGATTTCCTCATCCAAGTTAACAACCGGTTCCTTGTCATTTTTTTCATCAACATCAACCACCGGAGGCTTGCTACTTGATGTTTCCATCTACAGCAACAAGTCAGATTCAATTTATCACTCCGCGTCGTCCCCTTTTCTGACCTATCATCCAAGGACCATTTTTTTTGTGTGTGAAGGTTTATTTACTACAACATTTTGCTTCTCTTGCTCTGTATCAGTTCTCATAGCATCATAAGTCATAACTAACAAGATCCAAATAATAAAACTAATAATATGCTTATTAAAGTATGAAGAACATTTGTCAAATAAGCTATTAAACAGTTAACACTTTAGTAACAGTAAGCTAACAATAAGCATATAACGAATACTAAGGTTTTTCATCTGATCAATAATTCAGCACTTGTTATAAAACTAGTTATAAAACTAACAATAAGTTGGATATAAAATATATCTTTAACAATACATAATATAACTAGCCTTTTATAGTATATTCTTGCTTTTACTATCAAGAAATTTGTGTGCCATTTTTTACAATCAGTGAATGCCTTTATATTACCCACAACCATAAAAGTATTCACTAACCTTGAAGAGTTGAAGTCTTGAAGGATCAGTGGATGGAATGGAAGATGGAACATGGATAGAGAAGTAGAATTGTCGATTGGAATACATGCATGGGTCATATAACAACAATATTACAGTATGGGCTTTGGCCTACATGGGTCATGGGCTTACATATATTATTATGTATTTATATTATAAATTATATTGTGTCGGTTCGGTTTTTACGTGCGGGTTTTTTACAAAACCCAAACTCAACCTGAAAGTGCCGTTGTTTTTAAATTAAACCCAAAACCCACTGTTTCTGTTTGGGTTTGGTTTTTTGGGTTTAGTTTTTCAGTTTAGGATTGGTTTTTTCGGTTTCATGCACACCTCTACCTGTGCTAGTTATTATTTATTAAGGGCCTGTTTCTGTTTGGGTTTGGTTTTTTGGGTTCAGTTTTTCAGTTTAGGATTGGTTTTTTCGGTTTCATGCACAACTCTACCTGTGCTAGTTATTATTTATTAAGGGCCTGCATTATGTTTTTTGTTCACTAGATTATAACCCTAGTTTATATCTTATATATATATATATATATCCTACATTGTAGTTGTAATCTTTGTACCTTAAGCTAATAAAGAAACAACTAGTTGCAACATGTGGCCATAGGTCACACTGGCTAAACCACTATAAATCCTTCTTTTCTTTATACTTTCTTTCTGCTTCAATCGTCTGTGTGCATGTGTTGTGATTACTATTTTGCCGTATTAATCCATAACAACCCTTTTATAATTGGTTCAATTTGCTATCTCAACTAGTTGATTTGGCAATTAACTATGTTTATTAATTGGTAAAGATGTTTAGTTAGTCTAGAAAATCTTGGCATTTAGTTATTTGCTTTGGTAACTCATTTATCATCACCACCTTTACTCGAACTACTTGTCTATACAACTTTTTATCGTCTTATCATAAGCATTTTCCAATTAATATTTGAATGCAGCTTGCTGGAAAAAATTCTCACCATATAATTGAGGCAACATTCAAAGCTTTTGCAAGGGCTCTTAGACAAGCTACAGAATATGACCCACGACGTCGAGGCACTGTTCCTAGGTTTGCTCACAAACATATTTCCAAAAATTGCATAGTTTTCTCCTATGGTGTGTGCCAATGCCTTCAGCATAGACAAAGAATATGGCTTTATATAAATCCAAAAAGGTAGCTTACCAAAGAAAAAATAAACAAAAAAACACACTAGTAAAACCAAATAAAAGCCAAAATATTTTTATCGTATTTGAATAATAAATCCAAAAACGGTATTCCTATCGTTCTAAGAAAATGCTATGTTTGACTTGACATGGATTAGTAAAATCTTTTTGGTTAGTGAGACTTGAACTCTCGTTGCTTTAGTGAGATAAACAATTAGTCTCACCTGTATATTGTTGTCGGTATTAATTATTAGAGATATATTCTATATTATTATAGGAATGTTTTGTGATATTTCTCAAATATAGTTTAGGCCCATATTGATTGTGAGATGATAGATGGAATATTCCCTACCAAACTATCATAATATCAGAGCTTCCCTGATCACGCAACCATAGCCGTCTCTTTTACCAAAATCAATGACATCTTAATTCATCCATGTTCTTCAGTTAATTAATGTTTTTGTTACCAACACCTTAATTCATCCATGTTCTTTTTCTACTCCTACCCTTTCAAATGGTATCTAAACTGCGTCATTTGGTTCTCATGATAACAAACATCTAGAGTTATCTTTGAGATGAAGAATGGACAATATACCTCCTGGTTGCATGTATTTAAAATACACTCTCATGCTTTTCAAGTTCTTGATCATATCACCTAAAAGGCCAAACTTGATCAATCGTAAACTTTTTTCTCCTTTAAACCTGTTGATGTTGAACTATGGGCCTGATTAGATGCCATTGTTATTTAATGGATCTGTAGTACGATCTACTACATACGATTGTCAAAACTGATTCCACCGCAGCACAAGCATGGATTCTCTTGAAAATATTTTTCAAGACACTAAAAATAGCATGCAATTTTTGGAGGTCGAGCTTAATTTGTTATTACAAAGCTAGAAAACTTCCCTGATTGTTCAGGCTATCGGCAAGCATTAAAATAGCTATCCGATACCCAACGTCTGGTTTTACAATTAGTCGATGGTTTAACAAAATTCTACGAGGGGATTTATATGATGATTCCACAAACCAAACTCAACAACAGCCTTGTTGGTTTATCCCTCCATTGTGCCCATATCTAATAACCTAGTCAAAGCCATCTAATAACCTAGGCCCTGCTGCTGCACCTGAGATTCATGGCCCATTACTAATCAGGCTTACATAACCTTTGAAGCTGACTTTAACTTGTAATATGCTTTCAATACCATGTTAGTGACACCACCAGATTTAAGTGGTACATGGATATGGGCCATTTCTCACATGACAAAATCTAGGGTGTAAATGAGTCAATACAGCTCGCAAGCTACTTGAGATCGACTAGTTAAAGAAGCTCGAACTGAATGAGCTCGATCCCGAGCTCGAGCTTGAAATATGACTCGTTTAGTTATTGAGCTCAAGTCTTGCATCCGTGATCGTTAAGGCTCGCGACTCGCGAGCCCCTAATGAGCCGACTTATTTTAAGTTATTTATATACTTAATATCTAATATTAATTCCCATTTTACCCCACCTCTTAAATCCTTCATCAATACATGTGATTTCATTCCCCCTTTCTTAGTTTCCCTTTCCAAATTTTCAAGCCCTAATTCTCATCTATCTCCACCTCTTGATTCAATATCCCAGGCATCCATTAATCATCGTTAACCGCAACCATCAACCGTCGTTCATCACCCTTCATCGCAACCATGTCTATCGCATCCCCCAGTCGTCATCCTCGCCACCGTCATCATCTATTCATCCTTCTCTTTCACAAATTAGTTCTGCTTGTTCAATTTTTCCTTTTGTTGAACAAAGTCAAGCCCTTAGTTGTACATATCTAACTCAATTTGTTATTGTTCATATTTGTTTTTGTTGTTTATAGTTTAGCTCGGTTTGTTTTTTTACTTTGTTGTACAAAATCGAGCCTTTTTGAGCCAAGCCTTCAAACGTCTAGCAGTCTACCACTTGATGGCTTTGCGAGAGTTTACAAACGCCAATCCAGTGACCTTTGATTCAGTAACTACAATATTCTTCATATCCAAGTCTTCCAAGCCTCAATCTCTTTAAATTAGCCAAGACTGCATATTAACACCCTAATTGCACCCCGTCTTATCAAGTACATGAAGAGATAGTTGAAGCTCCCTGAGCTCTAACTCATTCTCTATCTCAACGATCCTTCATCTTCTCATATATCTAAAGAATTACCACTCTCTAAACTTTGCAAGTGTTACACTAGAGAGATTTCAATAATCGGTTTGTTGGTCCCAGTTGATTGACACAATATTGGATCAATTATTCATTCATATATTCATCATGATAATCAATTTACAGTATGTTTGCATAATGTATGCATAAATGGTTGCAACGCTTGGTGAAGCATTGTGTCTGTTCATAGGGTGGTTTCCAAGTTCCAATCTTGACACAACTAGTCCTTGTGCTAATATAACTACATAAACTAACTCTATCCTATACTTTAAGTAATGACGTGATGAGTCCTTCTAGTTTATGTATGGAGATGTGAGTGATTAGTTCTTCATTCACCCCCTAATCATGAACATCTTCAAGTTGCGTCTTGTTGCAGATATTGGACTCCTAGCATTTCCTTCATGGTCTTGAACTTGCGTCTTGGTAATGCTTTCATGAGTGCTTTAGCTTCCAATTTGTCTTTTGAAACTTTGTCTTCATCATGGGCAAATTCTTCCAAGTCTTCACGTCTTTTCTTCATGATGTTTCGCTTCCCACGAATAGTTACCTTCAATTTTGACTGCTTCGCGCGTTCTTGCCTGAGTTGTTTCATATATCATTTTGACTTCACGCCTCTTGATTGTCTCGCATAATATTTTGACTTCACGCCTTTTGATTGTTTCACACAAGTAACTTTCATAGTCTTTGCCTTAACTTCATTAGCCGCATTCTTGATCCATTCATCTAGCCCTTTTTCATTATACTTGCCGTCTGTCTCGTGCACCTGATTCATCGTTGCATGGTCACCTTCTGGCTTCTCGCTCGTGACTTCTTCTTGAGACTCAACATCGGCTTCTTTTGGATTTTACTTTGGATCATTAGAGACTACTTTGAAGTATGATTCGGCCAATTCAAGGTATCTTTCATAGATGCCGCTGCCTTTCTTGCAATATATTATTGCATCTGGTTCTTGATTGACACACGCCAATCCAATTGTTTATTCACACGAGTTTGCCTCAAATGTGACGAAAACAATCTTTCGAATATCCATCATACGAAACCGGTTTTCTTTCGCATGAAATTCGAGTCAAATTTGTGATAAAGAGTTTAAAATACCACAAATTTTTGTTAAAAATGAGTTTCAATTTTTTACTTCAATCTAATCAATACTCGAAAGTCCTGTTTCGTTATTTATTTAAAACCTTTTGTTTAAAAATAAAGTAAGATTGGATTTGGTTGTCAAAATAGCAATAGTGGTCAAGAACACAAACCGTGTTCTTCCTTTTCTTTTTCAAAACTCGTTTTCAGAATTTTTAATTGATGATGAATAAGTTCTCCCTATTCATTCAGATTCAATTTGCAAAGATTAAACCAAGATAGAAATCGATCTTCCTGTTCATGTTCAATCATCGAACCAACAATCAATTTTTTGTTCGGAATTATTTCTTTTGAACGGTGATTAATAGAGACAAATCTATTTGTCTTGTTCAGATCGTTTTCTTTGCAAATAATCAATCAAGTGTGTGGGTCGATTTGATTATTGCGAACATGTAAAAAAATAAAAAATTGATGTTCCTATTCGGTTTTCAATGAACACAGAGTATGTTTCAAAAAAGTTCAACGAACACGCAAGTTGTTGAACACGCAAGTTGCTGTTCGAATCCTTTTGAGATTTGTAATTGGATTCAAGAACAAGTTCAATTGTCCTTAATCAAATCTAAGAAAGTTTAATCAACAGAACCACAAAATCAAATTTTGTTTTTTGGATTTTGCAGTCAATGACGGGAAGAAAATAAAAACTTACGATTTCTTATTTCCTTGAAAGTCGATTAGCAGTGCATCCAATCCTTTGATTTCTTGATGCGGTTTCGAATTCGGCAGTGAACTTGATCAATATTGATGATCAATTCAACGAGTCGTTGAGGAATTGAATCAATTCCATAATTAATTCGGTGGTCTGATGATGAATACGGAATGAGAAATAAGAGCCTGATGCTCTGATACCAACTGTTGGTCCCAATTGATTCACACAATATTGGATCAAATATTCATTCATATATTCATCATGATAATCAATTTACAGTATGTTTGCATATATACATGTATGCATGAATGGTTGCAACGCTTGGTGAAGCGTTGTGTCTGTTCATAGGGTGGTTTCCAAGTTCCAATCTTGACACAACTAGTCCCTATGCTAATATAACTACATAAACTAACTCTATCCTATACTTAAAGTAATGATGTGATGAGTCCTTGTAGTTTCTGTATGGAGTTGTGAGCCATTAGTTCTTCACGGTTTTCACAACCCTACATATTTATTTCCGATAGTCTTTTTCATCATGATATTGAAAGCTTCCCCTTATCTTCGTTTTTCCCTTGAGCGGGATTTAATCCTACGCAACTACATATAGAACTATAAAAGGGAAGACACTCTCCTTAGTGTGCGAAGGGCTAAGTTGTTCATTTATAAACCAGAGATCTCATAAGAATCTCCTATGTTCAAGACCTTTATTTCTTAGGGAGGTTAGGTAATGGTCGAAGGGTCCTTGTCTAATGGCGGCTAAAAGCCGTTTCCAGCATTATGGAAGAGGAGAACTTGCTCAAGGAGTTCAAATGGGTGACTCTCGTTCGGATGAATCGACGTATGATGATGTGCTTGATGCTAAAGCTGCCTATTCTCGTCGAGACTCTTAGTTGAATCCAATCTTCTGTCTATATGAAAAGGAAATCCGGATGAGTATAAGGGGCCTTCCTAGTCCTTAAAGTTATTAGAGTTTGAACTTATTGACTTGTTTGATAATACAAGCGGTCTTCTTTACAGTGCCTACCACCCCTAGGTTATGTTTCCGAGTTTAGTTTAGGAGAGAAAAGAAAGGAAATGAAAGGAAGGAAAACTATATTTGTGTTCCCAAGTTTTATTAAAGAGAGGAAAAGAAAGGAAATAAAATGGAGGTGTGTTCCTAAGTTTCATTTAAGGAAAGAAACGGAAAGAAAAGAAAGGAAAATAAGTGGAAAATGGAAGGAAAATGGAAGGAAAATGTTTCCTTTCAAATTGGAAGGAAATGGAAGGAAGAGAAAGGAAGAGAAGAAGAGAAGAGAAAAGAAAAGAAGGGATTTTTTCCCCTTTCTTTTCTTTCGTTAAGTGAACTCGGGAACACAACGCTAGTTGATTAAAGAGAAGGGAGCCGCCCTAGTAGCGTTAGATGACAGCCTTACATAGGACTAGTTATGTCAAACCCCGTCCAAGGCGCATGTTATGCGTGAAAAATGAATATCAGGAGCAACGGGACGAAATACAACAATTCAAAAGCTTTTCATACATTATTAAACTTAAAATACAAAATACATAGATATCAACATGACGATTGTTTGTTTGTTACATAACTTCAATAACCTAAAATTTACAACTAGTCATAGTCCTCATCAACACCTCTATAACTATGCTTACCCAAGAAGCTTTTAATTTTCGTGGGAGTCTTCGGGGCTTCCTACTTTGTTTAGCTGGATCTACTTGGACCCCTACTTTATTTATTACATGCTCGAGCAACTGAACTTCTCTTTTTCAAAAATCACACTTGGAGAACTTAGCATACAACTTCTCTTGCTTGAGAGTTTTCAAAACTATCTTTAACTGCTCAACATGATCATTTGAATATCTAGATAAAGACAATGAAAAATTTGTCTAAATACGGTTTGCAGACTCTGTTCGTGAGGTCCATGAGTGCGGCAAGGACATTGGTTAGTCCAAAGGACATAACAAAAAATTCATAGTGCCTATAACGGGTTCTAAAAGCTGTCTTTGGAATATCTTCATCACACACCCTTAGTTGATGATATTTAGACCTAAGATCGATCTTGGAGAAATAGCTGGCTCTTTGATTTGTAGCTGGTCAAACAGATCGTCTATTCTCAGAAATGGATATGGATACTTGTTTTTAATTGTCAATTTGTTCAGCTCATGGTAGTTAATGCACAACCGCATGGTGCCGTTCTTGTTCTTCACAAACAAAACTAGTGCACCTCAAGGAGATGAACGTGTTCCATTGAAGCCTAAGTCGAGCAACTCTTGGACTTGCTTCATCAGCTCTTGCAATTCAGAGGGCGTCAAACGATATGCAGCCTTTGCAACTGGGCTTGCTTCAGATTTCAAGTCGATTCGAAATTTAATTTGTCGATCGGGTGGGAGTCCAGGTAAGTCATTGGGAAACATATCGAGGTAATCACATGCTACAAAGAATATTAGAAATCTGTTTTTTAGGTATAGCCTCTAAAGCATAGGTTATAAAAGCCTCAACCTTTCATCAAACATTTACTAGCCTTAGGCCGTGTTTGTTTACCTCTGAACCAACTCTGAATCTGAGCAATTCAGAGGCAGGGCTAGTTCAGAGCGTTTGGTTGGTGGCCTAGGTCTGAGCGAATCAAACTTGGGGTCTGAGCGCGTGTGTGTGCGAAAAAGAGGCTGTTCCATGTTTGAACGAGGGTGGCGACGAGATTTGCGACGAGCAGTGACCAAAAACACAAAAATGAAACAAAAACAAGTAAAAAACAAACAAACAAGGTCCTTGCACAGACACAGGTTTTTTGAGCTGCATTCGTGTCCATAGGTTGTTGGGCGGCACATTGTGTGAAGGAATTTGAATCAAATGTTTACCCCCTCGCGTAGATGCCAGAGTAAAACAAGACACAAGAACTTAACATGTCATGAAGGTTTGCATGTATAAGCCGACAATGTTATTGTTTCCACTCTAATGTGGGACAAAGTGAATGAAACAAAATTTTTAAAAATCTCCTTTGGATGTCCAACCAAACAGAACCTCTTAACCATTCAACACTTAACCATTTAGACATCTTAAGCATTCAGACCTTTTAACCATCCCGCACTTAACCATTCAGCACTGCTGAACTACCCCTTAATTGCAGATATTATTCGAATATTACCTCCGACACTATCTCCCTTAACCACTAATGTTTCATCACCCGACTTACATACCTTAACCAGCTTTTGTTCACAATCAACATGGGCCTAATTATACTTTAACCAATCCATTCCTACAACTACATCATATCCACACAAGCTCATAGGCTTAAGATCAACTAGAAATTCAACACCATTTAAATTAAGCAAGCATTCTTTATATACTACCATTATCATATCATTTCTTTCATTTGCTGTTTCTACCTCATTCTTTAGGTATTTACCAAAGGAAGTTTACACAAAACTTTTAAAACTCTTATTTGCACTCGTGTCAAATAAAACTTTGGCATAGACGTTATTTAGCGGAAACATACCTCCCACTTCCTTATCATCTCCCTTGTTCATAATGAATACCTTCCCCTTTGCTGGGTTTTTTCTTTCTTACGGTTTCTGGATTTTAGGGCATTCACTTTTGTAATGACCACAGTTGAAACACTTGATCGTCGGCATGGTTTAAAAAAACGATTGAGGCGTACGCCTTGAGGCGCGCCTTGAGACGAGGCGGTGAGAAACCGTTTATGAGGCGGCGCCTCATGGGGTCTTTTGGTACGTACGCCTTGAGGGACTGAGGCGGTAGAAAAAACATGAGGCGGGGGACTTGCCTGAGGCGGAAGGTGTTGCATCTGCACTTGTACTCGCCGGAGCACATTGCCGGCAACACCAGGTCTTTGATTGCCTTGATGAAAAAGAAAAAAGGAAGTAGTTTATGGGGCGGCTGATATGTGTTAGGGTTTTTTTAGGGTGATTGAAAGTTTTGACAGTGGCACTTCTAGCCCCTCTTGTTTCAATACTTGATTTTTAAAGCCTAAACTTTAATACATAGTATTAATTAGTATTTTATCTGTGAAAGTTCCTTGTTTGATGGTTAGTATGTTGTTTTTATAAGATATATAATTTTTATATTTATTTTTTACTTCCGCCTCGGGTTTACGCCTCGGTACGCCTTGAGGCGTACGCCTCACGCCTCGAAGGGAAAACGCCTCGAGGCGCGTTTCCGTTCTTTTAAACCTTGATCGTCGGGCATGATCTCAAAAGATATCTCGATTACTGACACCCTTAACAATTTCTATCTTTAGATTCCCCTTCAGATTTTTCTTTTTTGAGTTGCTACCTTCACCCTTTTAAATTTGTATCTATTACCGGAATTTTATTCTCAAGTTTCTATTTCGTCCCTCCTTCGTGCATTTCTTGACTTTGAACTTCATCCTAGGTGATTGCACTTAGCATGTGTTTGGACTTTTGGCGGAAACCTTTGGCTATAACACTTCAATCATCTAGACTCGTGAGTAACTAAGTGGGGAACCAACAAAGCCATCTCATTGAACCTAGAAGTGTACTCGTGAGGCGTCATTGTTTCTGGCTTCAAGCTTTAGAAACTCCAATTCAATCTTGTACAACCATAATTCTGAGGACAAATGTGTTTAACAACCAACCCCTTCATGTCATCCCACTTCTTGTTATCAATGACTTCTTGTCCTTTCCTTTGGACGATGGTCTTCCACCGATGCATTGCTTCTTCTTCAAATAAACGGGCAACAAAATTGACGGAAGTCCAATTGTACGCTTGGTTCTCTCGGCACTCACTAATGATCACAGCTTCTGTTGCGGAAATCCAATTGTACGTCACTATGACACCACCTTCTTTGTTGAAGGGTTTAATAGTTCAATCTTTAATTATCTATAATCAAATCATTTTAAAATTCCAATTCATTCATTGAGAGACATGCAACCTCTAAAAACCCTATGTTTTCAAATTCCGGTTCATCTAGTGAGAGATCCTTGTGTTTCTTGAGAAGCCATAATCGATGGAACTCGTTTATTACATTGAATATATATAATCACAACATATCTAGTTATCAAATTAGGATCACTTACATTTCCAAAATGTTTCAAATCAAAAAATTTCATCAGAAAGTTGCATCTTTTTCCTACAACTTACTTCCATGTTTGTTAGCATACAACCATACTCAATATATACTAACAATCCCTATAACTTATGATTATGTGAACATTAGAAATAAATAAATGTGTAGTCAATCATATATATGGAGACAACTTTATTTTTAAAAATCAGAATTGAATGTGTAGTTACAGGCTGTACGTACTTATCCTTTTTTAGCAATAGGTAATTTCCATTATAAGAACGTATAGTTAGAGCATTTGATGGCACTTCTCTTGATATAACATTATTATTCTTTGATTAAATCCTAAAACTGTAAAAGACCCAACGACAAATATAATGTTCAATAAGTGAAAACAATTACAAGCGTCGAACACAAATAATGATACAATACCGTACATTAGATCACCGAAAGTTGTGAAAAGTATTTTCCTCAAGAACAAAAATAACTCTTGTTTTGGTAGTTAACTGCCTTCATCTGTTTTGATTATATTGAACATGTTAAACGACAATCCAACAAATAGATTGAAATTTTAGGAATCCAAATCAAACCAAATATTAGGGTTTATATCTTGATGATTAAACAAAATCAAGAAATCGAAAAGCAAACCAACATAAAAACTTAAGTAACTCGCCTAATAATGAAATCGATTATACTAACCCTAGTTGCTCGACCTATATCCGGCATCTTATTCATCTTCAACTGATTAGCAGATGAAATCATCTTCATCTTCTTTATCATCGTAGTTGATTAGCAGATAAAGCTGGTTCTCAAGCAACGATGGAAGAGGCAAATGAAGTGAAAGAAAAGAAACTTAGGGGCTGTTTGGTACCCTCTGAATAACCAGTATGAATCTACCTCTTAATGGTTCAAAAATCTATTATAATGTAGGTTCTAAAATATGATGAGAGGTTATCTCTTAACAATTCAACATCTTTTCATCACTTAATGGTTCAGATGTTTTGAACCATTAAGAGGCAAGCCTCTGAATAACCGTAAAGAGGCTACCAAACATCTCCTTAAACATTTGAATGAATGATGTATGAATGTGAGAATGTTGGGTTATAACCAGGTAAATTGTAACGCGGGTGAGGATCCACATGAAAGAAGCCGAGAGAGGATCTGAGTTTGACTTATAGGAAAAATCCTATGTGGACGTGCTAGGATGATGCCAAGTGTATGCGTTACTCAATTATTAGAATAGGTAGACTAGGTCAGGTGTAGTAAGTAAAGCAACCGATAAGCTCCAAGATTCGACCAAAAACACAGCAGCCCTTAGGGTTGGCTGCTTTGTTCCTATCGTCTAGCAGCTCTTTTAGCCGGGCCATGTCTTCACACGTCTAACAATATTCACTGAAACTGATATTAACATGCGCCTAGGTAAATTTGGAAAGACATCCTTCCTTGTATGCAAATAGTAGAAAACTAATAGGCTGTTATATTGAACAATGACGAATAGTAGTAGCTTCTCTGGGATCGGAAAAATCTATAGAATGCATATTTATAGAATGGTTCATTTTGACTTTCATGAATTTAGGTATTGTGCTTTATATTGAACAATGACGAATAGTAGTAGGCTTCTCTGGGATCGGAAACATCTATAGAATGCATTATTATAGAATGGTTCTTTTTGACTTTCATGAATTTTGGTGTTGTGCTTTATAAGAATCACAATTAGCTTGAACATGTAAAGAATAGGATGAACCTCTCATGTAATTCTGAACTTTCTTCCTACCATCTTGCTTTTGTATATGCAGCTCAAAAGGAGTATTGTCTCGTTCCTGAGATTCGTTCAGAAAGAAGCAGGCATCATGTATGAAATTGGCATTCCTTTTCATTTTAAAATTGTTAATCTTCTCTAGACAGTAGCATTGATTTTGTATATTTTACGAAATTACTCTTGAAATGTGCAGGTAACTGCGATGATGTAGTTCAATAGCCCTTGATCTAGTCTATTATGTCACGTAGAAGAGATCATCATTGTACATCACATCAAGATATTTAACGGAATGGCACGGTACTATGATTCTCAAGGCAAGGTGTTTCACAATGCCCACACATTTCGTCCATTCACATCTTATTTAAATGGTGCATTTGTCTAAGCATTTAAATCAATTTTTTAAGTATAAATTGCTTATTTGCTGGTGGTTGTTACAATTCTTTAATAATATAGGCCTTGGTCCGTGTGATTCTTGCTTGTTATCTTCTCAATCACTTGGTGGGGGGAATTAACTCAGTAGATTAGTATTTGTTACATGGTGTTTGACTTTTTAATCTGTTTCTTTAATCTGTTTGATAGGCACCAAAGTAAGCCATGGATAAAATTATATATATTTTTGCTATTTGATAACCTTCGTGCCGTAAGACTTTAACAAGTGCGGCAACATTACTGGTTTGTTACTTTTTATAGTTTTTTTTCTTTTCTAAATCATGGTATATGGTAGATAGTATTACATCCTTATATAATATAGTAAAACCAAAAAATCCAATGTGGCATCTTTTCATAGCTTTTAACTTATGTGGCATTTTTTGAGAGATTATCTCATAATAATGATTTTTTATTTAAAATATGTATGTAAAATTTATTATAATAAAACTAATTACATTACTGGTTTGTTACTTTTTATAGTTTTTTTTCTTTTCTAAATCATGGTATATGGTAGATAGTATTACATCCTTATATAATATAGTAAAACCAAAAAATTCAATGTGGCATCTTTTCATAGCTTTTAACTTATGTGGCATTTTTTGAGAGATTATCTCATAATAATGATTTTTTATTTAAAATATGTATGTAAAATTTATTATAATAAAACTAATTACATTTTTGGTCCCCTAATATTTTGGAGAATTCTGAAAAATTTAAGAGTATTTATATTTTTAACCCTTTACTACAAGGGGTGTACGTGAGTCGGTTTATATTTGATAAGGTTTAAAAATGAAACTTATGGATAAAGTTAATAATAACATACAATTAAAGATCATTTTTTTATTTAAAATATGTATATAAAATTTATTATAATAAAACTAATTATATTTTTGGTCCCCTAATATTTTGGAGAATTCTAAAAATTTAAGAGAAATTATATTTTTAATCCTTTACTACAAGGGGTGTACGTGAGTCGGTTTATATTTGATAGGGTTTAAAAATGAAACTTATGGATAAAGTGAATAATAACATACAATTAAAGACCATTTTATTATTTATAATATGTATATAAAATTTATTATAATAAAACTAATTACATTTTTGGTCCCTAATATTTTGGAGAATTCTGAAAAATTTAAGAGTATTTTTATTTTTAACCCTTTACTACAAGGGGTGTACGTGAGTTGGTTTATATTTGATAGGGTTTAAAAATGTAATTTATGAATAAAGTTAATAATAACATACAATTAAAGACCTCGGTGTTTTACAAATATACATATTATTTTTATATGGTTTTTTTAAAAAAAACTACACTATAAAACTAAGCACTTTATTCTTTTTAATTTGAGTATAATATTGCTATAAAAATGTAATTTTGAAAAATATATCATGTGTTCCATTTTACCACGGTTTTGTCTCAAAACTGAATGGAACATTCATGAACATCCTTAAAAGCATCACTTGAATTGTGTTCCCAAGCATAGCACGGGCACTAAACTAGTTTGGAATATAACACAAAAGAGTGCCTAGCTTGAGTGGGTGGAATCTTGTTATAAAACATGTAAGGTCACGTGTTTAAAGTCGGCCTATCTTCTTATTTATCCGCTCTTTTGGATTTCTTTTTCTAATGTTATTTAACATAAATAAATAACTTTGCTCTTTTGGATTTCTTTTTCTAATGTTATTTAACATAAATAAATAACTTTTGTGTTCTATGTTATATTGTCATTTAACACATGTTTACAAGTTAACGTACTAAGTTAATGTATTGGACATAATACTTATTTTTATTTATGCCTAACAATGTTATTGTCACCAAAGTAACATGTGTAAGGAGGTTACAAGCGCACTACGTTGTGCGGGGACATCATACATTATTTTCATCAATGTAACGTGTGCTATAGAGTCATGAATGCATCGTAACACGTGCACCAACAAAATCAAGAATGTAACACATGTAATGAGGTCATAAACGTAACATGACGCATGCATCAACTTCGACCCGTCCGTCGCATCGTGCGGCCAGGGTCATAAACCTAGTTGAAATTAAAATTGAAAACATATAGCCGTGCACAAATCGGGTTTTTTTAGGAACCGATTCCCGGTTTTGGTCAACAAAGTCAAGAACCGGGTAGAGTTGGGTTCGGTTTCTGGTATGATTGGGTATTTGACCGGGTTTTGACCGGTTTAGCCGGGTTTTTTTTCGGTTTCGGGTAGGTTCGGGTCCGGTTTTGACCGGGTTGAGGTGGAACCGGTTCCAGCGGTTCCGGTTCGGTTCCGGGTACGGTTCCACTTTCTTGGAGAAACCGGAACCCATGTGTACCCTACGGTTCGGGTACAACTGGTTCCGGTTCCGGTTCGGGTACAGCGGGTCGGTTCCAGAACCGGTTTTTCTGTGCACGGCTTGAGATACACCAAGTAATTAGATCTGTTGGGCCAACTATACTGAAATTGAGATATAGAAATCACCACTCAATTTAGAGTTACGTTTCAAGAACATCATTCAAACTAGCTGGGTTTAAATTAGCATGGAAGAATTAACTCAACTCATAATTTAATGAGCAAAGCTATCAAACATAATTTTCATTCTTACAACATGCAATTATATGGATGAAATTAAAAAATAAACATAAACTACCTAACAAATTATAGTCTTAGAAGCAACTTCATATTCCTGGGTTCATCGTCCTTATCATATATGGGTTCATCGTTCGGTTCATGCTCTTGAGAAGCAACTTCATATATCCTGGTTCTTCAAAACAATCGACTTTCAAGGAGAAAAAACTCTCTCACAGTTGTAGTTTATGTGCAATCAGATCACACTTATTTTTGTGAACATGAGAAGGCATGAACGGTTGTTGTAGTGGGTTCAACTTCTTGAATCGGGCTGATGCTAAGTTTTAAACATGTTAGTGGCAAATGAATGTTAAATTCCGGAGTCGAATTGTAGGGACTTGATTTTCTGCTCAATATTCTGCTTTGGTTACCTCGTGATGATGGTTAACTTGCACATTTGATCTTGCAAATTCTTGATGTGTTGCTTCATAGTCCCCCTTCATAAAGCCTTCACATGCTCTTTCAATATCATGATCTGCTCTTTCATCATCATGTCTTCAAAACACATAATTAAAAATTACTGTTTTTTTAAGTATAGTAGAATTAAATCAAGGAACTTGAAAAAAAGAGAGTCGAAATGAATCGCTTTGGCTTTGATACCAAATAGTAGTGATGCAGTTCTAGAAACGATCAAATGACTCAAGAAAAATAAGGTTTCATTCAAATGATTCCAAACCGAATTATTCGGTAACAAACTTAAAAGCTTACAAATCTTTATTCAAAATAATCAACTGCCTTCTAAAACTCTCACATCCCTATTTATAATAACAAAGAAAAAGATAAACTAGGAAATAACAAGATAAAACAGGAATTTAAATTTCAAATAAATATAAAATATCTCATTGATTTTAACCAACACCATTCTGCATCATTCTCCTCGTCTTCGAAAAAAACTCGTCCTCGAGTTTTGCATCTAGATCAAAGCCACCAGGGTCGAAAGGAACATCCACCCGATTTCCACACATTACCATCCGTCTAAACAATTTAACTTTACGGGTCGCCTCACCCGACTTTAAACACATATCACCTGGGTCTACTGGGTTACTAGGCCCCATTCCTTCTGCTTCATCCATGTTTTTATATGTTAACATCAAGACCCAAAGAAACAATTTAACTTCAGATGTCGTTTCAGCCGACTTTAAACTCATACCACCCGGGTCCGTTGGGTTGCTAGGTGTCTCTATCTGCTTCTCCCGGTCTTTACAAAACTCCTCGAGTTTTGTCTTGTGATTAAAGCCACTTGGGTCGAAATGAACTTCGAGCCATTCTTGTTTACTATCATTTTGAGCTGCCCAAATAGTGTTTTTAATTGTTGTGTCAATCCATCTTGCGATTCTTCAACAACTTCAAACTTTGAATTAATAATAGATGCTTCACAAACACTTGGAAATTGGATATGAATTACCTTGTTAATTTGAAACGTATTTAAAAGTGTAACCTTATCTCTAGAGCACTCATTATTTTTAGCAATTAAATCTTCACCACAAATCTCACCAATTTGAAAATTTAAATTGATATCACTATCCATAATATTATATGGAATATTCGACCTCATCCCATAAATCAGTAAGTTTGCTTGAGTTTGCCAATGGAGAAGATTACTATCCATATTATTCCAAAGGTTACTTTGGCCATCCTCTATCACCATATGATTTTTTTGAACCATAATATGACCAACAGTAATTGCCAAACCACCATCTTTAACCATCACTAGACCACTATTTTCCATGTTGTACGTATTCAAGAACTCATCGAAAATTCCTCTGAAAACATTTGCGTATCTCAACACATCATTAATTATATGAAACGAATCAAACTACCTAATCGATTTTTATACTCCTTGATGGTTTATTCTTTCAATCTTTCAATGACACTACCGATGAACCAAGCATACCAATCTCATCTTCATATTCATTATACAAAGGTGAAGAATCATAGATAATATCGTCAATGGTAGGATGCTCCTCATCCCCGGTTAACTCGTCCCGGACGGGTTCTTCCGGTTCCGTTTCCTTCCATGTCGACGATGCTTTGAGATCTCAGACTCGTTTCTTGAGTCATTCGATCTCAAAATCCCACGGGTCACGGTTCTTGATCTCGTTGCCTCGGTTGGCGGATCTACGGTCATAGTTGAATCGATCTCCACGAGCACGTGAACCAACAATGTTCTTAACGATGCCTCGGTCGGCGACTCTTCGAACAAGAAAACACTTGCCTTCACGTTGAGCCATTTGAAAATCAAAGCTCTGATACCAACTGATGCAGTTCTAGAAACGATCAAATGGCTCAAGAAACATAAGGTTTCATTCAAATGATTCCAAACCGAATTATTCGGTAACAAACTTAAAAGCTTACAAATCTTTATTCAAAATAATCAACTGCCTTCTAAAACTCTCACATCCCTATTTATAATAACATAAAAAGATAAACTAGGAAATAACAAGATAAAACAGGAATTTAAATTTCAAATAAATATAAATATCTCATCGATTTTAACCAACACCATTCTGCATCAGATAGGTACTAATGTAAGCAAAAGAAAGAAATTGAAATTCAAATAGAAAACAAATACGCAATGGTCGACTACGATACTGATATACCACGTAATCAGATTTGCTTGACAAACTAAACTAAAACTGAGATGCATAAATCATGTCTCAAATTAAGTTTAGGTTCCATGAACACCATTCAACTAGCCGGGTTTGAACTACCATGAAAGAATTAACTCAACTCATAATCCAATGAGCAATAACAAACATAATTTTCATTCTTAAACTCTATTCCTTCTTTTTTGTCAAGTTTGAAACATTTTAAGGAAATTAAAGCTAAACATAAACTACCTACTAAATTATCCTACTCTTTAGGACAGATGACATCTACAATACTATTAGAACTGCATGAAGTACCACAAGTAAATGCTGAAAAGAAATAAAATTAAAACTTCAAATGAAAGCTGCAGTTGAGTAAAAATCTGGGATTAAATTTGAATGTGAATTTTTTCCTAATTAGATATTGTTACTTCAATTCAAACGTGGGTCATGAAGTTCCAAATGAGTTAAATGGATGACCCAATTTTTGTTTCTAACCCACTCGTATCACCCTCTCTTCATTTGGAAAAGTTTGACCTCAAACTTTGATAAAAAATTTCTAATACAGTCATGGTGTGATTTCAATCTGATTGACTCGTACATGGATTCTACTAACTATCCAACTTGACCTGTGAATCTGACCGGTTTCTTCATTTCCTTTGTGACAAAATTAGAACCCAAACTTTGTATATGCTTCTTGAAGTCATAATCGAGTCGTAAGTCAACCAATTTAGGTGCAACTAAAACTCTATAATCATTGTGTAGGTCGACTTTGTATACCTTGATATTACTCCTCATTTTGAAACCCGGTGATAAATAACTGTTAATTTCGATCGGTGTTGATATAAGAGAGCCGTTGTTCAACACCCAAATGAAACAAGCAGGAAACTCATCATTTTTGTCCCCACCGTTCACATGGGTATTTTGGTGAAGTACTTTTCCTACAATATCATTTTCTAAGTCGAAATTCCAACAACCTAGGATACATGATGTTGGAGTTTTGTGTTGTGTTTAGAACATAACAATAGGATTACCACAACTACTAACACGTGTCGCCACAAGTTCAACGCTCTAGAAGAAATTCAAGAAGAGTACACTTCATTCCATAAGAAGATGTGTTTTTTGAAGCAAAATGAACAGCTGGCCCAATGAAGCAACTTCATATTTCCTGGGTTCATCGTCCTTATAATATATGGGTTCATCGTTCAGTTCATGCTCTTGAGAAGCAACTTCATATTTCCTGGGTTCTTCAAAATAGTCGACTTCCAAGGAGAAAAAACTCTCACACAGATGTAGTTCATGTGCAATTAGATCACACTTCTTTTTGTGAACATGAGAAGGCATGAACGGTTGTTGTAGTAGGTTCATCTTCTTGAAACGGGCTGATGCTACGTTTTAAACCTGTTGGTGACAAATGAATGTTAAATTTCGGAATCGAATTGTAGGGACTTGATTTTCTGCTCAATATTCTGCTTTGGTTGCCTCGTGACCATGATGGTTAACTTCCACATTTGATGCAAATTCTTGATGTGTTGCTTCATAGTCCCCCTCCATAAAGCCTTCACATGCTCTAAATTAATTCACAAAGTTTTAGTCACTTAACTTAGAATTTAAACTTTTCAACTTATTTTTCTCTTTCAAAATTAATCAAAAATACCAAAAATATTTTCTAAATTAATTCAAAAATATTGGAACTATTTGAGCACATTTCAGGAGAAAGTGTTCACCAAATGATGAATAGATTTGTTCATCTAACTACTGAGATGACAAATGCTGGGGTGAAGACTGATCTTCAGGATTTTAATGATAGATTATTGAGTGCACTTCCATCCTCATGGAAACAAACAGTTACACTACTTAAGCATACTGAGAAATTTCCAATGGACTTAGATCTTTTTATTGCAAAGATAGAAGAAGTGGAAATAGATGAAAGTTCAAGAAACACTGATCGATCAGGATCGCATGCTCAGTACAAGTTTTTTTTGTAAATACTTCAAACAAAGTTGAGAATGCTTTTCTTGCTCAAGATGTGTTAGGGTTATTTCCAGTTAAGATTTACTTTGTACTTATTTTATACTTTGTGTATAGTTTAGGGTCTATTTTGTTATTTTCCCTAAAATGTATTTTATTGCTTAAAGCATGTAGTGAGAGAGTGTGAGGAGAGAGTCTGATTCACATATTCACTTTAGAGAGAGAACTAAGTGTGTGTGATTTATTTTCTCCTACATTTGTACTGCACATTTGCTTTGATCATCAAATACAAGAGAATTATTTAGTAATGAATTGTGTTTGTGATTGAACTATGTTTGTGTATGAATCATTCTGATCATTGAGCGATATCATCGATCCAATTGAACCTATCAATTGGTATTAGAGCTGTTGGTATTGTGTTCTTCGCTATTCATCAAGCAAAACACTACAATATTGCTCAAAAATCATGATCTGAATGAATTGTTGCTGTTTTTAGTTGTGATGTATCATCGCAATCACTCCTAATTCACAATGATTGTGCAAATTCCATCAGATTATCATCAGATATGAGGAATTAAGAAGATTGAAAAAGTTACTGTTCGATCGAATTTTGCTCAAATTCATCAAAATTTGATCATTATTTGGATTGATTGAGATTAGGGATTGATAATCGGACCATTTCACTGCTTGTGTATGAATTTTGAACGAATTAGACAAGTTTTTGACAAACCCAGAAAAATTCTCATGATGAAGATGATGAACAGTATGAACTTGGTTGAAGATTAACTTGCCGGGTGATAAAATTGACTTAGGTGCATGAAAAAGAAAAGCAAAAACAAAATATAAAAGCAAAAAGAAATGAAAATATCATGTCATAAGAATCTATATTGCAAAAAGTGAGAAATGATAGTTACACTAGACATTATTTGTTACATCATTTTTAATAAAGACTGATGAATGTTAATTGGTGTGCTAGACAGCTCAGGCAATTAGACTGAAAAAGTAAGTTGATTGTTGACAAATCTAAACTTAATGATCTTTGTGTTAAGGTCCATTGTTATACATATCTAGATATATATCTTTTTGATGCATTGCTTGTGATGATAGTTGTACATGATCGGGTAACGATGCAGTCTATTCAGTGTGATGAACCGCATCGTGAGCTTCTTTGTTGTGGTATCCACAGACCTGAAGTCTCACACGAAGTCTCTTTTGAAGCTTCAAGGTGCAGCAAAAGATTCCTAAAGTTGGAACAAAAAGAGTCCTAAATGTGGACCATCACCAAACAAAAATTCCAAAAAGGAATTCAGAAGATTCCCAAGGGGAACGATAGGAAATTAAAATTCCAAAATGGAATCAAAAGAAGTCCCAAAGTGGACCAAATCCGAATAGAACCCAGATTCCACACTGTTTATGACTGTAAGTGAACAAGTTTTTATGCAATAAGCATTCAAGTGATGGTTGATTAGGAAAATGTTGACATATGTATACATGTGGGTCACATAAGTCATTTTAATCGAACCTTAATCTCATCATGATACTGAAAAAGTAAGTGTGTCAACTCGAGCTAATTGGTATGTTTCCATATCATCACTCAATCAAACATAAGTCAAATGTCTATTCAAAACTTGCAAAACATGTTCAGATAATGTGTGGTATGATCTCATAGCGATATTTTGATTCATTGCATTGCATATGTATTTATTTTAATGTGTGTGCTTTGTGTGTGCAGGCATATGGAATCTTTATTGACACATCGACATCCTTGTTAAACTTAAAAATTTCAAGAAATTTCAAGTTTAGGGGGAGAATAAATTGAAGAAAAATATCTACAAAAATCCAAAAATATTTTTTGAATAAGTGTTTTGAATGAACAAGATTATGTGGTATGAAAAGCAAAGGTATTGGATGTGTTAAAAACAAACCTAAGGTCTTGTGATGTGTTTTTCAGAAATTGCTTTGGGATATAGAAATTTTGGTTGTGCAAAATGTTTTTGAAAAAGAAAAAGAAAAAGGGATTTAATTAGAATTATTTTTATTGACTTGTCTTATGTTGTTGATAATTAATGTGACAAATTCTTTTAAGGATGTCTTGTCTAATTAATATGTCGAGAATGTTTGCAGGTGCAATAAATGCAGTTGAAAAAGTCAACAGACGAGAAAAGTGAAGAAAATTGCTCAAGTGTTGTAGCCGGGCAAAGATATCAGAACACTGTTTAGCCGGGTAATGAAGATACTATTTAGCCGGGTAAAGGTGTGTGCCTGATATGAGCCGGGTGAATGTGAGATAGAAGACAGCCGGGTGAAGATATTATGACTACTGTATAGCCGGGCAATGAACATGTCAAATACATGCCGGGTGAAGGTCATTAATATCTGCCGGGTGACAAGTGTGTTACTATAAAGCCGGGTGAAGAAAAGTTATCACTGTACAGCCGGGTAAAAGAGAAGTTACCTTGCCGTGTAAGTGAATAACATCATGTAGCCGGGTAATAGTGTGACAACTCTGTTGCCGGGTGATGAAGGTCACTATGCAAGCCGGGTGATGTTGAGTCTACTATGCTGCCGGGTGATGAGTAAAACCAAACAGGTGTAGTTGTTCCTAACCTTTACCCGTCTCTACAGTGACTTACCCGTCTCTACAGTGATTGACCCGTCAAGTGTTTTTACATGGTGCTGTGTTGACCCGTCTCATGTGTGACCCGTCCTAAGTACTTGACCCGTCCCAACAGTGACTGACACGGCTCAACAGTGCTTGACCCGTCAAGGCTTATTGGGCTTTTATGCTTACCCGTCCCAAAGTGTTGACCCGACACCTCATGTTTGACCTAATTTTTAACCATATAAAAACCCGCCTCTTCACAAACACTTATCATTTTTCACTCACAATTTCAAGCAAATCCTCTGCACTTAAATCGACTGATTATCATATTCAATCGTTTGTTCTGTAACAAGTCTGATCGATTGAATAAGGTATTGTCTAAGTGATTTGATCTTGATAAATCTGCAAATCGATCGGTAAAACGAAAAACAATGATGAACAATGTTTTTGATCACTGAATCGACACTTTGATTTTGCGTGTTAAAAATGAAATCGAATGTTGTTTTAAGTGTAAAAACTGTCGATCATTAACAATCAATCATTAATTTGCATCAAAATTCCTTAAAATCAACAGAATCAACCAAAAATGTTCATAACTGTCAAAACCGCCATTGATGACCTGTTAAATGCTCTTAAAATGTTAACTTCAAAATGATGAAATATGTGTTAAAAGTGACAAATCCTTGTTAAAACTGAACTAAAACATGCTAAACCAACTTCATCTTATAAATGTCAAATTTGTGTTCTTAAGTGTTAAACTGTTAAATTGCAAAATGTTGTATGATCATTAAAATTCAAAGTTGTTTTGATCAAAATGATGAAAATCAGTTTGTTAGATCAATTTAGGAGTTAAAATGATTATGTGAATGTTTTACTTTTATAACTTTTTGTTCAACACTTATGAAAATTTGAAAATTATTAATGATGAATCTAACACATTTGTCTTGTTTGTGTTATGTTTTTGGTTTAACAGATGGAGAATTTGAAGTTTGAGCCCAAGCACAATTTAGTTGCCTGTTTGGATGAGTCTATTCCTGAGACTGAAGGATATAGAGACATGATGAGATTTATCAAGAGGACAAAGTATGTTTATGCTATGTGTGCCAAGCCGGTCATATATGCAAGATTGATCAAAAGGTTTTGGAGGACGGCTGAGGTGATTAGAAATGAGGCTGGAGTGAATGTTGTTAGAGGGAATATCACAAGAGAGTTGGAATTGACTGTATCTGAAGAAGCTATCAGAACAGCCTTGAGAATTGATGAGGATGAAGTAGGAGCCAATGATGAGTTGACTATGGCTGAATGTCAAGCGTGCTTTGTGAATATGGGACATCCTCCTGTGTTTCCAAAGTCACAATTTGTTCGAGCAAGGTTGGGGAAGAAGTGGAAACTGCTATGTTACGTGATTCAGCAGTGCATGTCTAGAAGGAGTGCTGGGTTTGATAATTTTCCTTCTGACATAGCATCCCCAATCGTTGCTATAGCTGAGAACAAACCATTCAACAAGTCAAAATGGATTATGAATGGGTTTGTGTTTAATTTGGTTAAAGGCAAAAGATTCAAGTTTCTCATGTATCCGAGATTCTTGCAGTTGATGATTAATGTTGCCTATCCTATCTTCAGAACAGAAGGTTATCCTGGAGGAATCCTGTATACAGAAGACATGAACGATCTATCTTATAGGAAGATGAGTATCGGAAATGTGCCAAGTGTTGAGTTATTTGATTATATGCGGGATATTGCAAATCATGAGGAAGAGATTGGAGGAGTATATCATCACATATCTAATGGAGAGGTTGTGAATCCGTTAGACCTTGTTGATAAAGAGATCGATGATGATAGTGATGAAAGTGGCAATGATGATGGTAATGATGATGATAGTGATGATGGTCAAGATGATAGTGATGAAAATGGAGATGATGTAGATGCTGAATCTGTTTCAGAGGAGGCAGAGAGTATTGAGGTAGCTGAACCAGTGGAATTGGAGATAGAAAATGTTGAAGTTGTTGAACCATTTGTGGTTAAAGAACCTGTTGAGGTTGTTAGTGTGACTGAAGAGGTTGATATTGATACTCCAAGGAATGTTACAGTTCAGTATGTTAGATCTCGAAGATCTAAGTCAGTGACTGTGAAGGAACCAAGTGTGATAGAAGATGTGAATGTGACTGAACAGATGATAGATGTTGTTCAGATTGCTCAAGAAGTAATGGCCGATGTTGAGACTATTGCACAGATAGTTGATGACACTGATGCTGGCATTACTGCTTCTGTTCCAGTCGACATACCCACCACATCGTCTCCGGTTGCAGAAAACATTGAACAAGTTTTGGAGTCTTCGCCAAAAATTGTTTCAAGTGTTGATAAGAATGAGGATAAAAAGAGGATTGTTGAATTAGAAGAGATGGTGGCAAAGCTATTAGATGCTAATGAACAGTTGAAAGCATCAAATGATAGAAAGAAGAAAAGATTTGAAGAGTTTTGGACTGTTCATAATCAAAATCTGAAAACATTCAAGGAGTTGGATGCTGATCATGTTAAGCTGAAGGCTGAACATGAAGAGTTGAAGGCTGAGTATGATAAGTTGAAGGATGAACATGAAAATCTGAAGTATGATTATAAAGAGTTGAAGGCTGAATGTAATACTCTTGATGTTGAGAAAGAAATGTTGGAGAATTGGTTGGAAGAAACTCGATCAAAGAAGTCAGGGTCCACATCAGACAAAGATTTTTCAGATGAGGTGATGGAAGTGACTGAACCTTCTCAAGAAGCAAAAGTCTATTATACTCGAGCACGTGGTACGACAAATGTGGGCATAAGGGTTGAATCTCCAATAGTCATTCCCGATGAAGCTGCTGAAAGTGTCAATTTTGACAAGGCTGAGGGAAAACGAAAGTTAGATGCTGTGCCGGAGATTACTGAAGAAGCATCTGTTTCGAAGAAAGCAAAAACTGATGAGACAATACAGATTGAGCCGATTCAATCTGTGACTGTAGCTGAAACTGAGGTGGTAGAAATGGCAAAGGTTGATGAAACTGTGATAGAAGCTGAAGTTGATAAAACAGTTCAGATTGAGCCGATTCAATCTGAATCTGTATTGATTGAAAAAGTGCCTGAAGTAGTTGAAATGGTTAATGATGTGCCTGAAACTATGACAGAAGAAGTAAGTCAGTTTGAGCCGGTTCAAACTGATAATGCACCGATGATAGAGGCACTAGATGATCTTGATGATATTGATTTTACTGAGTCTGAACCTGAAGCTGAGCCAGAAACTAATCCTGATGATGAGATTCCACCTGATTTGTCTGAACGATTTGCCTATCTTGAGAAGATGAAGTACAATCCAGTGTATCTGAATGGACTGACTGTGAGTCAAATCAACGAAGAGTATGAAAAATGTTTGATAGCTCAAGATAAAGCTGCTGCTGATGAGAAAGAGTTTATTGTTGAGATGGGAGAATGGACACCACTTCAAGAGAGTTTAAATATTGATGATTTACCTCCAACTGAGCTTTATCATCAAAACCCTGAAGAAATGTCAAGTAGATCTATGCGAGACTGGCTGAGCTCAAGAAATTATCCATATCGGACGTTGAAAAGATTGAAACAAGAGTCACTGAGGAAAATTGTTGTAAGTTTTATGAAGACGGAAAAGATGTACAATCGTATGTTTTATCTGGATTATAACAATCCTCAATACTATGAACTGACCAAGAGATACAAAGTACTCGGACCAAAAGAGATACCGGTGATGGCTTTACCAGAAGATGCGCACAAAAAGAGGAAGGAGTTGATAGATATGTTTCCTAGTGAGGTAAAGTCATACAATATACCTATGGATGTACGTGAATCATGGCATAAATCAGCCACAGCAGGTGATGTTGTGAGATCACTGCTGAGCAAGGGTCAGTCGGTTGCTGAACTTCTTGATTCGATGATCATACCGGAAAAATCCAAAAAGGTAAAGATCATTGCATGGAAATATGACGAGGTGTTTGATGCGTTCATGATCAAAAGAGTAAATGGTTTATGCGATGTATACCATTTTTTACACTAGCATTTTCAAGTTAGAAGTTCAAGATTTGAAAGAGTTGCACAAGCTAAGACTGATAAATCACACGCATGCTGAGCGTGGTGATAAATGCGCAATGCTGCTTGATGCTGGATAATCCGGTTACCGAAGTATTTAGAGTTCAGAGGACAATAGGAGGATAGTGCTTATGTTCAATCGAAGAAAACAAGGAAACAGAAGAAGTTGGTGGTGAGTGAGGATATGTATTTGGAAGAATTTTCTGACGAATATTTTGATAAGGTGACTGATCCGGGGTTAAAAGTGTTTGATGGTTCTCAAGCGTCTAAGCCAATTCTTAAGGTTTTCTACAATCAGGAAACTTTTGAGTTGAAACTTGTACGAAATATGGATGATTGGGATAAAGACATGATCACCTTATTCAGTACATTTGAGCTGAAATTACTGCATCCATCCTACATTGATTACCTGAGAAGTTACAGAATGGAAAAATGCAAAGACAAAGTTGCTGAAGCTGATCGAAACTTGTTTGTGGTGATGATCGAGGTGATTGCAGCTGCATCAGAGAAGATACGTGTAAGGAAGGCATTACTCAATGCTAACCTTGTAAAGGTCGACATTCCGGAGATAGAGTTTATGAGAGTAACTGCAAAGGGAACATTGGAAGTGCAAGTCAAAGGGAAAGAAATGCCATTTGAATTTTACGCTAACATTGATTTTGCAGGTTTAACGCTTGATTCTCTAAAACGAATGAATGCCTGTGATATCCTCACCAACGAGTCAAAACCAAGACAAGCAAAAATTGCAGAAAAATTCAAGTCATGCATTTAGGAAGCACTGAAAGAGCAAGAAGAATATAAAGGAAAAGAGTTGCTGGATGTCAAAGAAGAATCTGAAGATTGGTGAGAGAGATTGAAACTGAACAAGATGAAGAATGTTTGAAGATTTTGAAGTCCAAAGATAAATCTTAGGGGGAGTACTGTTAGGGTTATTTCCAGTTAAGATTTACTTTGTACTTATTTTATACTTTGTGTATAGTTTAGGGTCTATTTTGTTATTTTCCCTAAAATGTATTTTGTTGCTTAAAGCATGTAGTGAGAGAGTGTGAGGAGAGAGTCTGATTCACATATTCACTTTAGAGAGAGAACTAAGTGTGTGTGATTTATTTTCTCCTACATTTGTACTGCAGATTTGCTTTGATCATCAAATACAAGAGAATTATTTAGTAATGAATTGTGTTTGTGATTGAACTATGTTTGTGTATGAATCATTCTGATCATTGAGCGATATCATCGATCCAATTGAACCTATCAAGATGGTCACAAACAGGAAGATGAAGGTGACTTGTTCATTGGTGCAAGCTTTTATACTGATTCTACTTACCATACAAGCTCTCCAATTTATAAGCAACCTCAATCTCCACCAAAAGCTCAATCTTAACCAGTGAAAGCACAATCTGAACCTCAAAGTCCAAATTCTACCATACCATGCAAGGTTAAAGATGTTATGAACATTGTTTTGCAAGATGATGAAACCAAGAATGCATTCACTGCATTCATGGCAAGTTTTCAGGCTTACCAAGGCAGTCATTTGACTTAGTTAGATGTTGTTCTTCAAGACTTACTTGAAATGGATCCTGATGATGTTGAGGAAATGGAACTTAACTGGCAAATGGTTATGGTTGCTTAGCGAACTCAGAAACATGCATATTGAACCGTAACTTCAAGCCAAGTGCTAACAAATCTAAGAATCAAGGCACCAAAGAATGTGTTAACTGTAATTGTTATGGCCATTTCTCTAGAGAATGCAAGGCACCAAAGAATCAAAACTACAATAGTCAAGCAAGCTTGAGTAGTCAGAGCCAGAATCAAAGCCAAAGTCAGAACACTCAACAATCTTAGAGTTACCCTCCTTGAAATCAACGATTATATCAAAAGCCATACCAAAGTCTTCCAATGCCAGAAATTAAAGAAGGAAAACAACAAGATGATCATAACAAAGGACTTGTAGTCAGTGTGAAAGATGGATATGACTAGAGTGCATATGCGGAACAATTCACTGCTGATATTACTTCTAATCTAGCTCTTGTTGCTGAAATTGAAAGTAAAGACTGGTCAGAAAATGGTGATATCAAAATCCTTGAATCTAAGGATCTTGAAACTGAAGCTTATGATCTGTGACACCCGACGTTTTCAAGTTAACCGCGGTAACTCGTTCTGTTAGTTCTCATAATTTTTATAGTGATTAATGGGGTATTTTAATACAATACTAAATTGCTAGTAATTACTAAATAAAACATAAAATTTATATTGTATTTATCTCGTGGATTAAACGTGAGACGTTCGTTATTTCCTTTGCCCCGTTCTTTTGGTTTCGTCTCTTCTTAAAACATGAGTTATTGAAGTTCGGGATTCGTTTTGTAAATATTAAAAGCTAAATTATTTAACTTTGGGAAAAAGTTAATAGATTAAGAAACTTGAGGATCTAATATGTAAGTTCTATAATTAATTAAACACAACCCAAACCACCCCACCCACACATCCGTCACTTTTCTTCTTCCTCTACTCGACACCATCATCGAAACCCTAATCCAAGACCATAGCCGCACCCCCTGTCAACGTCATCCTTGCCTTCTCGTCTCTGTTTACGGTTGAAGAAGAAGCAACAGCAGCGTAGAAACAACAGCAGTGAAGAGAAATCAACAGCAACCACGAACGCTGTCTCCGGCCACCCCTCCCTGCAAACCACCACCACTGCAACGTCCTACGACCGCCGGCGAACACCCCTTCTCCCATACGCGTTTCGGTACGTTACCATAACTCGTGTAGTTATCTCGTGTCGTAATAGTTTCGGGCTTCGGTTTCGTTCGGGAAATGGGTTGAGTTCGAATATGATTCTGTTTATATGTATATATGGCAGCGTTTATGCATCGAAATGAGTTATAAGTCGAGTTCGAGATTATGAAACGGCGGCATAATGTACATATATATGGGCCACATAAGTGTATATATATATGATCGTTTTATGTGTGTATTGGATTGTTGATTGTATATATATGATTGTTGTGTGTGGATATATATTGGATTTTCATGGAATACATAATATAGTTACAGGGTATTGAATGATCAAATATATATATGGTTTGGTGTTGAGATTTTATGATAATATAACATGTAACCATGGTGTATATATGCATGCACATAAAATTTGAAGGGGATGAATGTTGTAAGTAATGTTAAAGTATGTATGCTTGAGAAGACATAAATGAATATATGCGTAAATTTGGAAATGGGTATGTAGTTAGTTTATGAATTTTATGCAATAAATATAAGTGAATGTATGCATGCTTGAAGATAAGATTAAGTCCTTGTAGTCGGTTAGTGGATATATATATATATATATATGTATATGTATTTGTGGATATGGATCCATCCATCAGAATTGTACTTATGAGTTTTAAAGAATATGATAAATGTGTGCATATATATGCTACTAATTGTGTACGTTGATGTCATACAAAATATGTAGGTTGATATCATACAAAATGTGTAGGTTGATATCTTACAATGTGTAATTGTGTGTTTTGATTTGGTAACAGGATTATATGTTTAAAGGTAACAATTACGATAAATAAATGATAATGCGGTCATGTGTATTTAAGTGGAAAACGAATATAGGTAATTATATATGCACGTGAAGTATGCAGTAAGATGTGACGTATGTGTTAAGTATGTATTATATATTACGTGTGACGAGTTATTCAAATTTGGGTGTTGATTTAAATGAGTTATTGAATTAATAGTCTGAACATTTTTATGTGAGTCACGTGTCAAAACTTGAATTATTATGTGACAATTTATAATTGGGTGCTTGGGTACGAAACCGAGTCGGAAACAAGAAGTTGTGCAAGTTTTCTATAAAACTCATTTGTAACCAAATAGTGACTATAAACAGGTAGTGAGACTACCTACGATTTTATTTGCTAACTTGTTTGTAGCTGCGCACTCTAAGGTGAGTTTCACGGCCCCTTTTACTTTTACTTTTACTTACTCTTTTTAGGGGAGATAACATGCTGTAATTACTTTCTTTACAAACTTGGTTCTTAGTATGATCACATGCGTACCTAGTGTCAGTACTTTTGCCTTACGTTTGGACCGTTAATTATATTGCAAAGCGAGGAAATTTTGAGTAGTACTACTGGGTTTGACAAACCCCATACGGGCTGGTCGCGCCAGCATGACTGGAGGTCAAACGGGTGTTCAATTGTCCTATCATTTACCGTGTCTGGGAGACCTTGGCTTGAGGCATTCATTTCTTTACATTGCTGTCAGCTTCGGTCGTAAACAGTTTCGTACACTAGTGTAGCATGCATAGTAGTCTAGCTAACTACTTGATATACTAAGGGAATTACTGGATTTGCTTTTGGAACTTACTTTCAAGTTTTATAAACCTGTGAACTCACCAACTTTATGTTGACACACTTTAGCATGTTTATCTCAGGTTGTCAAGATCACACTCACGGATAGGGCATTCATTCATTGGTTGCATTGATTTAAGAAATCAACTTTCTTTATGTATTTGCATTTGTAAATTTAAATATTATAAATCATTTTTACCTCAAAAGAAGATTTCCATTTACTATTTACGCTTCCGCATTTAGTGTGAAACTTTTACTTTAATTTTTATTACTTAATACAATACGTTACTTTTCAAAATCATATACGTCGTTTGGTGTAACTAATGATCGGATCCTGGTTTGTCACACTCTTAACGGTAAAACTCCGTTAGTGGAATTTGGGGGTGTGACATGATCGGAGTGCTAAATCTGATCCATCTAAAGAATTAGAAGCTGAAACTGCACTCATGGCCACATCTGAAGAATCAATCACATCAGCTGAATCTGAGCAGCCTAAGGTTAGTTTTGAACTCCCTCCAAATTATGTTGAAATTCCAAATGATGTGAGAAATAGGTTATGTTCCAAAGAATGCATCGCTCAAGTTGAACATTATCGAACTCATTCATTTAAAATCTGTTATAAACTAAGCAAACACGAAACGATTCATGAAAAGCTTAAAAATGATCATAAGATTTCAGATGAAAAGATAATTTCACTTCAAAAATCATGGAATAAAACTCTAAAAGAACTCGAAAATGTAACTAAACAATCAGAGGAAATGACAAAAGCTCTTGAATTAGAGAAGTTTGCTCATGCAGCAACACAAGATGATTTGACAAAAGTGAAAAGTTTAAAAGCTATTCTGGCAAAATTGGTAAGTGAATGATAAGATAGCAAAGCTGGTTTAGGTTTCACTGTTAGACATTTATAGATTAGCATTTAGATTAACTTTGTAACTTTTTCTTTTGTAATAGTCTAGGGACTTAGTATGTAACTTTGTTTCTAGATACTTTGTATTGATCCATAAATAGCATGTAATGTCTCTATGATAGAGAGCTTTTTCATTCACATTGTAACTATTTGCTATTGATCAATACAACTGCATTTTATGAGTATTCTCATTGTGTTTTGATCGATATTATTGTTGTGTGAAATTGTCTCGTGATTGTAATCGATTGATGCAGATTTGTAGATCGTAAATCCTGCTTTATCAATTGGTATCAGAGCTGTTGGCTCAGATCTGGGTCGTGTTCATTACCAACGAACACTGTTCCATTGAAAATTTGCATCAAATCAACGATTTCGATCAGATCTATTGAATCGAAGCTGTGTTATAACAATCTAAACACAGATCAAGTTTCAATTGTGAAGAAATACAACAAAATAGAAGAAAATTCATCAGATCTATGAGTTTTTGTGTTCATAAAGCTATCGAACAAAAATTTCAGATCTACTTCAAGCATGATAAGAATTGGTGGAAATTGTGATTAAGGATCATTGATCTAATCATTGTTCAGCTATTCGGAAGAAAATTCATCAAAAACAACGTTAAAATCATGAGATCAGAAATCAGAATGTCTATGAAGTTTTCGTTTTGGATCTGAGTGATTGTGGAGAATTTCAGAAAATTGTCTTAGTGTTCATCCATTTGACAACTGTTCATCCGTTTGACAACTATTCATCCGTCTGAGTATTGTTGAGTCGTATTGATCTGGACTTAGTCAAAATAGTGTTTTTAACGGTACTGTTCGTCCGTCTTAGCACTGTAAAATTTCAAAAATTATTCCAAGTCTTTTCATCCGTCTCAAAGTATTCTGTCCGTTTCACTCAGTTTCAACAACTCTTTATCTTTTTCTTGTTTCATCTGTTTCTTGTTGAAATTATTTGTAAGTCTTCTATCCGTCTCATTCAATTCTCAAAAATAATTGTTTCATATTTCTGTCCGTTTTTCATTCCCTTCAAAAACAAAAAAATACCAAAAATACTTGTTTCATTTATTTATCATGGCAATCGATGATTCTGAGAAGAATGTTCCTAAATTGAAGAATCGAAATGATTTAAAGAACTGGACAATTCACATAAAGCTTCATTTGAACTCAATAGATTCCGACTTGTGGAAATCTATAGAAGAAGGTCCTTTTATTCCCATTCAACCTGTTGGTCCAGATACAAATGGAGTTGTTTACATTAAAGACACTACCACTCCATACCCTGAAGATGATTTAGAAGGTGAAGACTTGAAAAAAGTGAAAAATGATATCAAAGCATACTCACTCATGTGCAAAGGCTTACCTCTTGAAGTTCTGACCCGACTTGAAAATTATCAAACTGGATATATTCTTTATAAAACATTCAAAGTTATCTTGTTGAAGCATACAGAGAAATTTCCTATGGACATGGATATTCTTATCACTAAAATTGAGTCTGTGGAAATTGATGAAAGTTAGAGAAACAATGGTCACTTTGTACCATCACCACAGTACAAATTCATAACTTCACCAGCAAACACAAGTGACAATGCATTTGTGGTTCAAAGAGAAGAAGTTATAGAAGAAGGAGATCTATTTGTTGGAGCTGATTTCTTTGCTGAATCATTATATTCAAGTGCATACCCTTCACAAACAGCAAGCAAATCTCAGACTTCACAATCTCAACAAAAACAATCGGGAAAAACTGATCAAAACCAGTCTGAAAATTCTAAATTCAATTATGTTAATTCATGTAAAGTAAATGATGTGATTAACATTTTACTGCAGGATGAAGAAACAAAAAATGCATTTACTGCATTTATGACAAGTTTTCAAGCATACCAAGGTAGTCATCTTAATAACATAGAAATTGTTTTGCAGGATTTAGAAGAAATGGATCCAAACGATGTTGAAGAAATGGATCTTAACTGGCAAATGGTGATGATTGCTTACAGAACTCAAAAAACATGCTCATACAAACAGAAATTTCAGAGTTGCTGCAAATCGAACTGTTGGATTCGACAAATCAAAAGCAAGATGTTTTAATTGCAACAGTTATGGTCATTTTTCAAGAGAGTACAAAGCACTGAAACAACATCAACCTGGAGCTAAATCAAGTTCAAGTTCGAGTGGTTTTGCATCTCAATCAAGCTCAAGCAATGTGAATTAGCAACCAAGATCACAACAAATGTTTCAAAGATCATATCATCAAAGTCTTCCCACGTCTGAAGTGAAAAATGATTCAAAGAAAGGTGAAGATCAGACCAAGGCACTGGTTGTAAACATTCAAAATGGGTATGACTGGAGTGCATATGCAGAACAATTCACTGCAGATCTTACATCTAATTTGGCTCTAGTTGCTGAAGTGTGTGAAGAGGATTGGTCAGAGGAGAATGATCCTAAATTCAATGATGCTGATGAAGATGATACTGAATATGACTGCAGTGCAAAATCTGATCCTATTGCTGAAGAACAAATTGAAGAAATCAATCAAGTTAAAGAATCACAACAAAATGTGATAAGCAATAAGGAAAAAGAAGTGACACTTATGGCACAAGCAGAACAAGTTAAGGTTGAATCCTCATCTTCAGAATCTGAAAAACCACCAAATTATGTCCCTTTACCTGAAACTGTGAAACAAAACTATGCACGCCTGAGTGTGCTGAAAAAATTAAGCATTATAGATCTTATTCTTTCAGAATTTGTGACAAATTTGCTAAAGAAGAAAGGAGACATAACAAACTTAAAGAAGATCATAAAATTTCATCTGAAAAGATCTTGTCTATACAAGATTCTTGGAAAAAGTCACTTGAAGAAATTGAATCACTTAAACATCAACTTTCAGAAGTATCAAAGAACTTTGAACAAGAAAAATTGCTCATGCTCTAACACAAGTTGAATTGACAAAGGTGAAAAGTTGTAAAACAATGGTTAGACAACTAGTACGTGAGAGAGGAAACAAGAACACAACTGGACTTGGATTCACACATGAACCAATGACAGAATCAATCACTAATACAGTACCAGAAAACTTTAACACCCATGATCATTCCCCTGAATATGAAGCAAAGTTGAAAAAATTTCTAAAGAAGAAGTCATATTCTGAAAGTCAAGCAGAATTGAGTGATGTCGAAGTTTTTATTGAAACCGATCAAGCAAAAATTCAAAATGGACACATCCTGTGAAGATAAAGTCCTATCACTCAAGGAACCGAATGAAGAAAATGTATGTTGCAAAGGGATTACAAGTTGCTCATGAAGACAATCAAAGCAAGAAAGCTCAATCTAATTCAAATAGTTTTTCAAATGATAACTCATCGAATTACAGCTTAAAAAATCCTGAGTTTATCAAATGGAACAAGGAAGTGCAAAAGAAGAAGAGATCGATGAAGCACAAACGCAAAGCAAAGACTCAAGTTCATCGTTTTCAAAGAAATCCTTCAAAAGTGCTAAATATGAATTTATACCAAAACAAAATGAACGTCAAAATAACAAGTTTTTAAAACCTGTTAACTTTGTGTCAGCTGGTAAATTTGATATGAACAAATTTGAATATAACCAATCTAACTCAAAGGTCAAACAAGTTTCTGATCCGAAAGCAGGTTCGGGGTCAAAGTCTTCCGCTGTTCATAAAAAGTTTAAATCAATGAGGGTTAATCTAAATGTGTCCAAATTAAATACCACTAGCAAACATCAATCATTAAAACAACAAGCTCCAAAAATCCTCAAGAAATAAATTTAATTCAAAGTCAAGGGTTAAGCGTGAGTTGTTTATAGAACATAAAAAATACTGCGATATTTATGACATGTACAATCACAGTACGGATGAATGTTTTTTCAACAAATACTGTCACATCTGTGATATGCAAAATCATTCTACTAAGGATTTCTACTTCAACAAATATTGTGCTAATTGTGATGAGAAAAATCACAACACATCAGATTGTTACTTCTGATACAATTCTCCTCAATACGGTAAATTTCAAAGGAATCAGACAAAGGGTTTTCAAATCCCACAAAGAATACCGTCGCAAGGATTGAAAATTTTCAGAAAGAATAACTATGTGGTTGAAACTTCAAATGATAAATCTAAAAGGTTTTATCATAAAAATCATTTTGTACCAAGAGCTGTTAAATTGAATAAATCTGAAATGGTATCTAAACCAAACTAGTTTCTGGACTGGAAAAACAATATCATTTTCTGAAAAATAGTCAAGTTGATTTAAGTAACATGCATTACAAAAAAAAATAAATGTCATCGACAAGAATGGCAAGCCTAAGACTATCTCGGCATGAGTTGATCTCTGTAACTAAGTGTGTTTGTAAATGCAGGTACGCCCAAGAAGACCTATTAACACATGGTATGTTGATAGTGGGTGTAGCCGGCATATGACAAGGAATCATGACATGTTACAAGAATTTAAAGAGAAGAATGGAACACATGTCGCATTTGGAGGAGATACAGGAGAAAAAATCACAGGCGAAGAAACTGTTTCAAATGGAATCACAAGTTTTGAAAAAGTCAACTACTGTGCCCAGTTGAACTTTAATTTACTTAGTGTTTCGCAAATCTGTGATAAATCATTTTTGACTCTATTTGACAAATCTCACTGTTACATTTTGAAACCTGTTTTTAAATTCAGTGAAGAGTGGATCGTTGTCAAAGCTGATCGTGATGTATATAAACTGGATATGTCACATATAGATCCCAGCATTGAGACAACATGTTTAATCGCAAAAGCAACAAATGATAAAAGCCAACTTTGGCATATGCGACGCGGTCGCACAAATTTCAAAAACATGAACAAACTTGCAGCAGGAAATCATGTCATTAGAATACCATCCAAGAAGTTTGCTACTATTGATTACTACCCTGCTTGTTTGAAAGGCAAACAACGTCGAGCGTCTTATAAGTCCAAGCTAATAAATTCAAATGTTCAACCTTTACATTTGTTACATATGGATTTGTTTGGTCCAACCAATGTGCAGAGTATAGGAAAGAAATCATACTGTTTGGTTATCATTGATGACTACAAGATCACATGGGTTTTTTTTCTTCACTCTAAATCTGAAACCTGTGAAATCTTAAAAGAAATTATTATTCGAATTGAAAATCAAATGGATTGTAATGTTAAAATAATTCGAAGTGTTAATGGGAAGGAGTTTAAAAACGCTGATCTTAACTTCCAATAACCTTTTAAGATGAAGCAATCTCAACGACGTGTTTTGTATAAAATAGAACTTTGCTTGTATCTGACAAACACAAAGCTCCTTATGAGTTACTTTTTGGACGAAAACCACACATTGACATTTTAAAATCATTTGGTTGTCCAGTTTCAATTTTGAATCTAAGTGATTATTTAGGAAAATTTGATGCAAAAACAGATAAATGATTTTTCTTAGGTTATTCATCACTTTCAAAGGCCTTTTGAAATTACAATTCAAAGACTAATACTGTGATTGAAACAACTAATGTTAAATTTCTTGAACATTCATTTCCATCTGTTGCACAAGGTCCTGAATGGTTATTCGATATTGATTCGTTATCACATTCACTAAATGCTAAATTTTTTGATCATGCAGGTACAAAATCCAAGCAACCAGGAGATCTAGGACTTTAGTGATGATTCAGATGATGACTCGGATGATTCAGATCAACTCTATCCGTTTCTATCTTTTGATGATTCTACTATCGCTCCTGATCAACATCAAGCTCAATCTCAGTCTATAGAACATCAAACTGAAAGTCATGTTCCAGATGCACCAAGTCGGACTCCTAATGATGGATCAGAAGTTGTTCAAACAAACAATATGTCAGATTCTGACAGTGAAAGGATTAATAATAGTTTAGATTACTTCATCAACTCACCTTCTCAAGTTCCAAACTTTCGACCGCATACATCTTCATTGTTAGATGATCAACTGGACATAAATCATTCAAATCTTGAGGTTAATATTCAGGGAGATGAAATACCTACTCGTCGAATTCACAGGAATCATCCCACTTATCAAATTATTGGATCTTTGGATGAACGCATGACTAGAAGCAAATCTCAAGCAAATGTTTGCTTATATTCATGTTTCTTATCTCAAGTCATCCAAAGAATGTCATGGAAGTGCTCAAAGATAACAGTTGGATCGAGGCAATGCAAGAGGAACTGCTACAGTTTCGAAAATAGGAAGTATGGAAGTTAGTGGCTGTACCTGAAGGAGAATCTGTTATTGGAATAAAATGGCTTTTCAAAAATAATCCAGATGAAAGAGGTATTGTTATCAGAAACAAAGCTCTTCTTGTTGCACAAGGATACACACAAGAGGAAGGCATTGACTATGAAGAAGTATTTGCTCCGGTCGGTCAATTAGAAGCAATACATGTTTTTCTAGCTTATGCATCATTCATGAAATTTAAAGTGTATGAAATGGATGTAAAAGGAGCATTTTTGTATGGAGCGATCACTGATGATGTTTATGTTAAACAGCCTCAGGGTTTCAAAGATCCAGAGTTTCCACATCATGTGTATAAGCTTAACAAAGCTCTTTATGGATTACATCAAGCTCCAAGAATTTGGTACAAGACATTATCGAAACATCTCACTGATCATGGTAACACTAGAGGTCATATCGATCCTACTCTATTCATCAAAAGAGAGAATAATGATCTATTATGTGTACAAGTGTATGTTGATGACATTATCTTTGGTTCCACAAGCCCAAGCATGTGCAAAGAATTCGAGGAAATCATGAAGGCCAGATTTCAGATGAGTTCCATGGGTGAAATAAACTTCTTTCTTGGTCTTCAAGTCAAACAATTTGATGATGGTATTTTTATCAACCAAGAAAAGTTTGTTGACAAATTACTTAAGAAGTTCAAAATGCAAGATTGTCAAACCATCAGAACTCCATCTGATGTGAACTCAAAGATAGAACCGGATTCAAAAGGAAAATCGATCCTACTCTATTCATCAAAAGAGAGAATAATGATCTATTATGTGTACAAGTGTATGTTGATGACATTATCTTTGGTTCCACAAGCCCAAGCATGTGAAAAGAATTCGAGGAAATCATGAAGGCCAGATTTCAGATGAGTTCCATGGGTGAAATAAACTTCTTTCTTGGTCTTCAAGTCAAACAATTTGATGATGGTATTTTTATCAACCGAGAAAAGTTTGTTGACAAATTACTTAAGAAGTTCAAAATGCAAGATTGTCAAACCATCAAACTTTATATCGTTCAATGATTGGTTCATTGACGTATCTCACAACATCTAGACCAGATTTTATGTTCACTGTATGTGTTTGTGCTCGTTATCAAGTTGATCCCAGAGAATACATTTAGTTGCTGTAAAACGAATTTTTCGTTAGCTGAAAGGCAAACCAGCTCTTGGCCTTTGGTATCCATACGAAGGAAATTTTGAGCTTCATGGTTATTCTGATAGTGACTATGGTGGTTGTGCTCTTGATCGAAAATCAATGACTGGTGATCGTCAATTCTTTGGACCACGTCTTGTCTCATGGCAATGCAAGAAACAAACGAATGTATCGGTATCAACAACAGAAGCTGAGTACATTGCAGCTTCCGTAGGATGTTCTCAAGTCCTGTGGTTGCAAAATCATCTTTTGGATTATGGTTTTAGTTATCTAAAAACACCCATCTACATCGACAACACTGCTGCTATGTTCATAACAGCTAATCCCGTTCAACATTCTAAAACCAAACATATCGAGATTCGATATCATTTTCTCAGAGACAACTCTGAAAAGGGCTTAACCATATTGATAAAAGTTCATACTGACAATCAACTGACAGATTTGTTTACCAAATCTTTTCTATCTGGTCGGTTTGAATTTTTAATTCAATCCATTGGTTTTTATCAACCATGATTAAATCATGTATTTAATAAATTTTTTTAATTAAACTAAATATAATAAACATAATCTCTTAAATCTTATAAATTGATGATATTATTGAGTTTTACTAGAATAAGCTAAATCCTTTTATGAATTGCATGCCTTACTATATATATATATATATATATATATATATATATATATATATATATATATATATATATATATATATATATATATATATATTATTGCATGAAAACTCTAAAAATATATTATTGCATGAAAACTCTAAAAATAAAATAAAGAATCTTACATGCAATACATGGGAAATGATAGTACACTAAAATTATTTCGACACATCATTTTCAACAATAAAGACCGAAGCATGATCGTTGATGTGCGAGACAGCTCAGACAATTACTGAACAAGTATATTCATGATGATTTAACTAATTTCTAATGAGTCTTTGTGGTTGAAACTTATCAAGTGCATATGTATTGTCTATTCAAATCAAATAGATATCTCGTGAAGCATCAAAATTGCATCGGGTAGCGATGCAATCTATTCAGTGTGATGAACCGCATCGTGAGCTTCTTTGTTGTGGTACCCACAGACCTGAAGTCTCACATGAAGTCTCTTTCGAGCTTCAAGGTGCAGCAAAAGATTCCCAAAGAGGAATAGAAAAGAGTCCCAAATGTGGACCATCACTAAAATTCCAAAATGGAATTCAGAAGATTCCCAAAGGGAACACAAGCAAAAGATAATTCCAAAAGAAGTCCCAAAGACGACCAAATCCAAATAGATAGAACCCAATTCCACACTGAGTATGATTGTAAGTAACCTGACGTGTTGAGTTGTTCTTAGGATATTTAGATGAAGTGTATAACTTTCTAATGTGCAAGGTATGGGTCACTCAAAACTTATTCCTAATCAACCTAATTGATCATCAAGAATGGAAAAGTAAGAGTGTCACTTCGAGCTAATTGATTTGTTCAACAATTCATCACTCAACCGTTTCACAATTCATATGTCTATTCAAATCCTTCAAAACATGTGTTGATATGATTTCTAGTATGATCCCATTGCATTTATTGATTCTATGCATATCACATATACTATTATAGATATACTTAATTGTGTGCTTTGTGTGTGCATGCATGTGACTTCATTGATGATTTTCTCACTCTTTGTAAGTTATAATTTCTTCGAGGTCATAAGTTTAGGGGAAAAATTATAAGAAAATGCCAAAAACATTGAAAAAGATCAAAAGAACAAACATATTTCGAATAATTGTCTCTCAAAATGATGGTTTCGATCGATGAAAGGTTAAAGATTAATCGGAATTTGCTGAAATGATCTAGCACAAATGTTGAAAATTTTGGAAAAAGTGTTGAAAATATCTAAAATGCTGTTAAAAATGTTTTGGAAAAGTTTCGTGCTTACCGATATAAGATACATTTGTCATGTTTAAAATTGCAAAATTGTCAAATCATGAGAAAAATGAAAAATTATTAAGAAAAATCATTTAATTCAACAAATTCATGTTAAATAAATGAATTATGTCTAACATGTTTAGTCTAAATCATGGTAGGTATCACATCATCAATCATTAATACAAGGAAGATCCCACGTCACATCACTGTGAAAATAACGTCAACTCTCGAACATCTCAAGGATTTTCAGGCCAAATTTACCCGTCTGATTTACACATGTCATAGTGACAAACAGTGCCAAGACGGATAAATAGTGCAATCTATCTGAGTTGATGAAATTTTCTAAGTCTTGAAGATGGATGTTCTCAAGACGGACAAACAGTGGTTGCTGATAAAATTTTCTAAGTCTTGAAGATGGATGTTCTCAAGACAGACAAACAGTGGTTGATGATGAAATTTTCTAAGTCTTGAAGATGGATGTTCTCAAGACGGACAAACAGTAACTGATTGATGAAATTTTCTAAGTCTTGAAAATTGTTTGTTCACAAGACGGGCAAATAGTGTGATTGGTGATAAGTTTAAGTATGTGAATGAACTCATCAGACGGACAAACAAGATCAAAAGTGAAGTTGTATCCGTCTGAATTGTGTTATAATTAAGTGGGACGATTTATAACACAAGACAGACAGACAGTCGTCATGTGATTAAAGTCTTAGATTCCATCTAAGGGTTTGCTTTGTGTTTATAAAACGGACAAAAGTGTTAAAATTTGCAAGTATACAGTCAAAACGGACAAACAGTGTCCAGACAGACACTCAGGTTGTATACTTCAACTTTTTAACGTTCATCAAAAGGTTTGGCCTAGACGGACAAACAGTGTCCAGACGGACAACTAAAGGCCCAGATGGACAAACTGTACTCAAACAGACAAATCTTTATAAAAACCCTAAACACTTGTCATTTTTCTTATCTGTCCGTCTGAACAATTTTTACACCGCCGTTTCATAATCTTAACCCAATTCACGATTTCAGGATCTAAAATCGATATAGAGACTTGTTTAGGTCGATTTGAAGGTAAAATCACATTCTGAAACCAGATTTGAGGTCTAATCTGTGGAATTTTAACTAAATCTAGGTTAAAATCTGATTCGACATATTACTACTAAACCCATAGTCTAATCGATAAAATGTGCAAAATTAACCTGATTTAAGTTAATATAACTCATTGATTGATCAAAAAAATCATCATAAACATCACTTAATCTGTTATCATTGATGTGGCTAAAACGACCTATGAAAATAAACTAAATTAAACTAACCTAGACTCGACCTAGACACTCGAGTTAAAATTCTGAACAACCTAAACTTAAACCACACAACAGACAAGTGTACCTGTCAATGCAGTATATCTCTAAGAAGTCCGGATATCGAACCCAAAGGACACTATTAATAACAAAGACTAGACTTAAACTAGGATTAACAATAATTTATAAAATGGGGGGGGGGGGGTTAATTAAAAAGAAGAAACTGAAATAAATAATTAAAAGTAATTAAACTAAGAGCTGCAGAAATGAACGAAAAGTGACTGACTTAAGATTACTGAATAATTGGAGAGACACTATCTAGATTGAATCCTAGTTGAGATAAATGAATGTAAAGAATGATTCAAAATTGAAGATGGATCGGTTTTCTAAAGATACAAACCCTAAGGAAGACTTAGTGGATCCTAGATGTCACACCCCAAAAATCGTTGCAGCGGAAGTCACGAATATTTGGTGCTTAGAGCGAAGTTGGCACCCATTAATTATAAAACAAACATCCACATTAATTTAAAAGGTAATTAAAAGTGTTAATGTTGATAAGTCAATATCCCACAATTTTTCATTAAGAAAATAGAATACGATATTGTCTTAATAAAGCGTAGATTGTTTGAAGTAAAACCAAACAAAATTTTAAACAAAGCGGTCCCAAAACACATAAAACCAAATGTGGAGTTTGTAGTCCAAAAACTATCCTTCCACAAATTCCCATGCCCTACACTTTGTACCTGAAAAACATGTAAAAACTAAGTCAACGTAAAGTTGGTGAGTTTTCGGGTTTTAATCAAAGTAAAGTCATTTTTCATTCACAATAGATATGCTTGGCTTTGAGACATCAACACGACCATACGTCAAAGGGTTTGCAAGGCCCAGAGACAAATGAATCATCAAGTCATGAGTCCATAATCAAACCAAGAAACGAGGTTCCCTCACAACAATCAACTTATATTCCCCCGCATGTCAACACGATCAGAGCGACTGATCACGAGGGGCGGAATTCCAATCCCGGTAGATCTACCAATATAACCTGTGGTTTCTCACTCCAAGAGAAATTAATGATTATGAGAGGGCATTACGCGTAAAATCATCAAACACTCATGCCATCATTTTGGTCAACAACAATACCCGTCTCCCAATACATGTCCAAAACAACATAAACAAAATACATGTTTTTCCCCCGAAAATATTTAAATAAAACATTATTTAAAAAGGGGCCGAGAAACTCACATGTCTCCAATTCATTTCAAAACATTATAAACAAATACATGTTTTTCCCCCAAAACAGTTAAATAAAACGTTATTTAAAAAGGGGCCGAAGAACTCACATGTCTCCCAATTCATATCAAAACAAGTTAAACAAATACATGTTTTTCCCCCAAAACAGTTAAATAAAACATTATTTAAAAAGGGGCCGAAGAACTGACATGTCTCCCAATTCATATCAAAACAAGTTAAACAGATACATGTTTTTCCCCCAAAACAGTTAAATAAAATGTTATTTAAAAAGGGGCCGAAGAACTCACATGTCTCCCAATTCATATCAAAACAAGTTAAACAAATACATGTTTTTCCCCCAAAACAGTTAAATAAAACATTATTCAAAAAGGGGCCGAGAAACTCACAGTGGATACGCCAAAAGCTAGAACATATAAGCCCAACAATAACACCACCTAAGAACATCCTATACACAAAGGACCCGTTCAAAAGATGCACATATATATCAAGTCTAAAACCGTGTAGGTTGTTCACCAAAACCTAACTAGACTTATGGGAAAACATTTCATTTACAAAAACAACCCTTAATTTTAATGACCCGTTGGTGATCTTTGCCTTCGATTAATATTACATATATAATAACACACTTTGTCATTTTGTTATAACTTTGACTAGTTTTCATACTACTAATCACATAAACACATATAACACACATGTAATGACTCATAAAAGCTATATTTAGTCCTTTAACTTTTCTAAGTAAAACAAACACTTTTACTTATCCAATATTATTCATATACTTAGGAAAATACAATTTAATATTCTCATGTCATGGTTAAAGTTCATAACACTTAGAAAAATATACATTTTTCTCTAGTTAACTAGTATGCAATTTTCAACATGACGGTTAGCACTTAACGGGACATTTAACCATGTTTTCATAAACAACTTATTAATCATATGAAATTATATATATATCTAAACATATTGTCACATAACAAAAATCATATTTCATATATTTTCCATACAAATCACAATATTAGCTAAACATGTCAATTTCAACATTTTCGGGAACGTTTTCGGGTCACGGAAAGCAACCCAATACCCGTATTTTTGTCATTACTTTATAAATACTTTTATATCAGTAGGTTAAATTAAAAATATGACCAAAGTTTCTGATCCAAATCAGTTTGCAAAAATATTACGTTTTAGAGTCGAAAATCGTCGTTTTCGGCTTTTTCGGGTACATAGTTTGCACGTTTTTGAGTTTAAAACTCTAAGTTTTTGTACCAAACTTTAAATCTCATATTTTTATATAAAAATATACTTTATAATCTGTTGAAAATAATATTTTTACATATTTACATTTTTAAGCTAAAATCGATGCGTTTTACGCGTATTTTCGTATCGAAAACCGTTATTTGTAAGGTTTAATCGCATCATTCTTATAATACATTTAAAATACTTATTTTATAAAGTTTATAAATATTCAAAAATATGATTTAATTCAGAATATAAATTAGTTTTTATATCTTTACAAAAATGTATAAAAATTACATTTTAAGTCTTTTTAAACTTCAAGCATCATATATCACTACTTACATTAATATTTCATACATCAAAAAAAAATTTTTACACTTTAAGAAATCATGTATTTCATAATATCATACTCATCATAACAAAACACTTATCATGCTTTCATCTAGCAATTTCACAAATAAACATGTAGCAAGTTTTTCACAAAAATAACATCTTCCAATTTCATGTCATATGACCATATTTTTGTAAGTATTTTCCTAACACTTTTTCATGTTATTCAAAATCATTTAGTGACCTTATTATCATATTTTCATTAATACCTATTTGCATGTTAAGATCTAAACAATTTAAGTGTAAATACACATCATAATACCAACTACCATATATTCACAACCACATACATACATACGGTTTCATATACATACATACATACATTCATATTTCAATATCACAACTAGCCTACACTTATTCATATTATCCCCTTTTCTAACAAAACAACCTTTCAACACTTTGACCTAAACATTATCAATGCAAGAACATAATTTTTACATGATGACACTAACATGTAAATACACATACACACACATATACATACGGATCTACATACATGTATACTCAAAATCATGTTTTGATGACCACACCTAACACATACTTGTTCATTTCTTCCCATTTCCTTTATCCAACTTTCAAAACCATTCATTTAACTCTTATGAAATCTTGTTTTCAAAAATCAAAAACACACACACACACTCTTACATACATACATACGGACACAAATACACACACACACACCCATTTTGAAAACCCATTTCCATTTCAAAAACATTCATCTTTTGGTTTAAGGTTTGGTGAACAACACTTCAAGAACATAATCTTGAACACATTCAAATCATAAAAACAAAATGGAAAATGTTCACACCCTTTATGAACACTAGAAAAAGATGAAGAAGATGGATTTGGCCTTTAAACACCTCTTGGATGCTCCTACTTGCTTCAAACACCTTCAAGAACATAGGATCTTGCTAGGAAGTGTAAGAAATGAGTGTGGAGAGTGTGGAGAGAGAGGTGGCCGAATTTTTGGTGATGGTGGAGTGTGGATTCGGATTTGAGAGAAGATAGAGAGAGAAGAGGAGTGTTAAAGTGGTGAAAATGATTTTGGAAGGATTTTGGGTTGAGTGTTGGGTGTAGAAGATATTAAAAGAAGATTGTGGGAGATTTAAGAAGATTTTATGGGGATTTGGTGGGTGTAATAAAGGGGGGGCCGAATTTTAAATAAAAAAAAAGAAATTATATACCCTTTATTATATATAAACACTACACATTTAAATATCAAGTAAATTTCAAGTCTTGTTAAATTTTAACCCCATATATACCAAAATACTTCCAATATTATTATTTTACTCTTAAAATAGTAAAAATATATTAATAAATATTTTACTTTACCCCGGGTAGTGTACTGGTAGTGAAACCGGGCAAAAACTGAAACACACGCGATAACCAGAAAAACATCGGATAAAATACATCGCTTTTAGTTTTTATTATGTTTTCACTTATACACACCCAAAATATATTATTTGATGCTATCTCGAGCATTATATCAATCACTGGACATTTAAAATTTATCAGGCAGTCACCAACGTTCATTACCGGGTATTTAACCGCTACGCGATTAAGCAATTTCAAAAATCACGAAATGCAAAACAATGCACAAAAATGGGCTTATCTAACTTTAATAATACTTTAATTATTATAATTAAGTCAAATGACGCATTTCAAAAATTAAGCACGTTTTAAGCTAGTACGAATATTGACCGAAATTTGCCGGGTGTCACAGTCTTCCCCCGTTTAGGAAATTTCGTCCCGAAATTTTACCTCGATAAGTCCTAATTATATTTAGATAGAAATAAATGAGGGTATATATATATATATATTTATTACTTATTTCGGTCGACGTTCCTACGAATAATATGATCCTCATTTAGAATTACATCTAATCTTGCCAAATCGGTACAACATCGCCTGAGTTTTTGATCTTTCGAGTCCAAATCTCTACTGGTTCCTCAACGAAATGGAGTTTATCATCAATACTAACTCCCTCAGACGGTATCATCGACGTCTCATCAGACAAACACTTTTTCAAATTCGAGACACGGACACGTCACGCACACCACTGAGCTCACTAGGTAACTTAAGTCGATAAGAAACTAGGCCAATTCTTTTCAAAATCTCGAATGGTCCTATATATCGGGGATTAAGCTTCCCTTGGTTTCTAAACCTAACTACACCTTTCCAAGGTGACACTTTCACAACAAACACCCATTTTAGCATAACAAAGTCGTGAACGACATTTTCTTTCATACAGAGCCTCAACACGGAGTGGCCCTGATACTAGCGTGATAACTATAGTTATAAGAAAACTAAGCTATAGGTAGGAGGCTATCCTAATTCCTACCAAAATCAATCACACATGCTCGCAACAAGTCTTTCAGAGTTTGAATCGTCCGTTCACTCTGACAATCTTTTTTGTAGGGTGATACACCATACTCATATCCAAACGAGTACCCATAGTTTTATACAAAACTCTCTAACGTCTCGAAGTAAAACGACTATCGTTATCTAAAATGATTAAGACAGACACATTATAAGAAGATACTAACTCCTCAAGATAGATCCTTTACAACTATCCTACTTTGTAAGATTCCTTAAGGGGCAACAAGTGACCAGGTTTCGTCAAACGATCAACAATTACCCAAATAGTGTTATTACCACTAGATTTGCGGGGTAACATCGTTATGAAATCCATCGCGATTCGCTCACATTTCCATCGTGGGATCTCAAGTTGCTACAAAAGTCCTAAAGGCTTTTGGTATTCAGCCTTAACCCTAGAACATGTTATACATTTACTAACAAATTATACATTTACTCACGTAGGATGCTATCTCCCTTTTCGTATTGGGTCACCAGTAAAGTTCCTTCACGTCCTTACATTTTCCAAATTTTCTTCCTTTAGAGCTTCACTCTAAGCATCACGTATTTGGGAAGTGAGATAAGACTAAAGAGCTAATTCTAACGCGCGCATACGCAAAGGTTTCTATCTTTACCTTTCTGCTTAGTGTATCATTAATAACGTTGGCATTTCCTAAGTGATAACGAATATCACAGTCATAGTCATTCCATAACTCGACCCAACGTCGTCGTCTCGTATTGAGCTCCTTCTGATCAAAGACATGCTAAATCCAAGCCATGCGTAGTGCAATTCTTTTCATGCACTTTGAGTTTCCTAGACATTTAAGATACAACATCTTCTCTCTGAATCGAGACACACGTAAGACCTAAACGAGACGTATGACAACATGCTACAAAATCATCTATTCCTTCTAGGAGTGACAATATAGACGCACAACATAGCTTGTGCTTCATCGTCAAGAATGCTAACTCTTGATCATATAACCGATCGGATTTCCTATCCTTACGGGTTAATAACTTCAATGGCTACATCATTTAGAGAAGTTTTCAATAAACCTTTGGTAGTACCAGCTAATCCTAAAAATTAACGCACCTACGTAGGAGTTTTTGGCGCTTCACAAATCTTATTGGCCTCAGTCTTTGCCGGATCTACATGAATACCTTTTTCATTGATCACGTGACCAAGACAATAAACTTCCCTAAGCCAGGTTTCACATTTTGAAATCATAGCATAAAATTTCTCATTTCTTAACATTTCTAGAATAAACTTTAGAAGATGTTCATGATCTCTCTTGGTTTGTGAATGAATAAGTATACCGTCAGTGAATACTATTCTAAACTTATCCAAATAAGGTCTACACAACCTATTCATAAGCTCCATGAATACTACAGGCATATTTGTCTAACCAAACGGCATAACCGAAAACTCATAAGGTCCATAACGCATCTTAAAAGAAGTTTTCAGGACATCGTCTTCGGCTATTAACAACTAATGGTAGCCGGGTCGAAGATCAGTCTTAGAATAATAACTAGAACCTTGAAGCTGATCAAACAAATCATCAATCCCTAGGTAACGGATAACTATTCTTAATTTATAGTTTATTCAACTCTCTATAATCGATGTACATCCTAAATGATCCATCCTTTTTCATAACGAACAACACATGTGATCCCCAAACTTTTGTTCAACGTCCTTGGCATTGATAAATTTAACTAAGTAAAAAAACATCGGACATCCTTTGCTCCAATACTCTTAAGCTTTCATGATATTTCGATTTTTAAAGAAGACTTTCCTTTATCTCCTAAAACAGTTAAAACTTCATCGTTTTCGAACGGAAGCCGAACAATCTTTTCAAAACAAACTTCCTCGGCACAATGTCCAATCAATCAATCCACACCGATAACTACATCGGAACTACCAAGTTTAACGGGTAAAGATCTATAATAAAGGAATGACTTTCTAATTTCTAGGAAAAATTCCTAAATAATTCGCTAGTTCCCATTATATTTCCATTAGCTAATTCAGTAATATATATCTTACTTAACTTACTAGAGTTTAGACCAATTAATACTTAAAATTCCTTTGACACAAGGCTCGTTTCAGGGAAAATACTCCCGTAACAATCTTTCCTTCAGATCGTTCCATGAAAGACCATAAACAGTAACTTCATCCAAATTCCGGATTAACGAATTTCATCACGTCAACGTTTCATCCTGAAACGTACTTGTAGCGTACTTAACTCTTTGGCCGTCTTGAGCAATTGCCTATTGCCATATCCGACTCATTTTCGCAATCCATCACACCATGTCAAGTGGACTTTCAGAACCAGTAAAAATTCGTGGGTGACAAACTTGAAAAGTCTCATAAGTACACCCTCACTATAGATTCCTTTTTCCATAGTTCAATAAAATCAGTGATTACCACTTGATTTAACTATTTCGAGAAGCTCCTAAAATCATCCATACATGCTTAGATGATCTAATACCTAAAGAACTACTAATACTAAGATGTCACTAAGGTTACCATCTGACACGTCACGTCCTCTACCACGTCCTATTGTTAAACTAGCGTCACACTATTCCAGAGTAGTGTTTCCATGTGGAGCTATTTATTAGGCTAAATCCTATACCTCCATCCAAAGGTGCCATTCGAATTACCGGGGGCGTATTTTCTTTCTAACAAACAAAATATTAATAAATATGATAAGGTATAGTTCATATCATTGTGTTAAATGTTTGAGTATCATAATTAATACCACGTAACATAAGTAACCAATCAATAACAAAATCGTGAATTATCGTCAATCCTCACCGCCAAATCGGCTACTAAAGTTACCGATCTAATGATCATAGAAAGAAAAGGAAGGGCTTACTTCAGAATAACAGAATTTAGTGAGATCGTAGAATTCTTTACCGATAAAAAGTTTTATTATATTTTTATTTATTTATTTATTTTATTCTATCGATTTAACCAATCATCTACGAGCGCCTTTAACGTAGTTCTCTCCTCGAGAGAAGTCAACCGGGTACGCATCATCTGGCACGCTTCAAACACGATCTGCATCTCTATCTTGTAATTCATCGATCTACCGTTCGTACTAAGCACACCTTGCGGTAAGAGTAAGGAGGAAACGTTCAATAGTTTTTTTTTTCTAACATGGAATCTAAACGTGGAGTACTAGATGACTCGTCAAACTCGAATATAGACGGAAAACCGCGCTCTACGCCTGGGGAATCAACCACCGACTCCCTTACCCTATTGGGTTCGGGTGCAACCTCATCATCAACAACCATACGGACAATCTTCCTACGCCTCCAGGAATATACTATACAGGGCTCGGGGGTTCGCTATAATTCATTCGAAGGTATGATATCTTGAACATCATCGCTCTGAGCCTCCATTACCGGCTCTACATCAATCACGGACTCAACGACTGATCCTAAAGTGGTGCTAAGTGAGACTCGTGTCTCGGGGACTCATTCAAACATTTGTGACAACAAAAGGCATATTCGTACTAAACACTAGCTTAAAGGCACTTAAAATATACTTATATCAAATAAGCACACAAGGTACACTTAGATATCCAATCTAATAATTGTAAACCACACAAGGTATATTTAGATATTCAATCTAAAAATCAAAACGCACACAAAAATGCTTGGGAATTTTGGAAGTGTTTTTGGGACTTTAAAATTTTTCAAAAACTTTCAAGTTATAGTCTAGAATTTTTCAAAAACTTTTCTAGTTCGCTATAACCATTGGCTCTGATACCAACTTCTGTCACACCCCAAAAATCGTTGCAGCGGAAGTCACGAATATTTGGTGCTTAGAGCGAAGTTGGCACCCATTAATTATAAAACAAACATCCACATTAATTTAAAAGGTAATTAAAAGTGTTAATGTTGATAAGTCAATATCCCACAATTTTTCATTAAGAAAATAGAATACGATATTGTCTTAATAAAGCGTAGATTGTTTGAAGTAAAACCAAACAAAATTTTAAACAAAGCGGTCCCAAAACACATAAAACCAAATGTGGAGTTTGTAGTCCAAAAACTATCCTTCCACAAATTCCCATGCCCTACACTTTGTACCTGAAAAACATGTAAAAACTAAGTCAACGTAAAGTTGGTGAGTTTTCGGGTTTTAATCAAAGTAAAGTCATTTTTCATTCACAATAGATATGCTTGGCTTTGAGACATCAACACGACCATACGTCAAAGGGTTTGCAAGGCCCAGAGACAAATGAATCATCAAGTCATGAGTCCATAATCAAACCAAGAAACGAGGTTCCCTCACAACAATCAACTTATATTCCCCCGCATGTCAACACGATCAGAGCGACTGATCACGAGGGGCGGAATTCCAATCCCGGTAGATCTACCAATATAACCTGTGGTTTCTCACTCCAAGAGAAATTAATGATTATGAGAGGGCATTACGCGTAAAATCATCAAACACTCATGCCATCATTTTGGTCAACAACAATACCCGTCTCCCAATACATGTCCAAAACAACATAAACAAAATACATGTTTTTCCCCCGAAAATATTTAAATAAAACATTATTTAAAAAGGGGCCGAGAAACTCACATGTCTCCAATTCATTTCAAAACATTATAAACAAATACATGTTTTTCCCCCAAAACAGTTAAATAAAACGTTATTTAAAAAGGGGCCGAAGAACTCACATGTCTCCCAATTCATATCAAAACAAGTTAAACAAATACATGTTTTTCCCCCAAAACAGTTAAATAAAACATTATTTAAAAAGGGGCCGAAGAACTGACATGTCTCCCAATTCATATCAAAACAAGTTAAACAGATACATGTTTTTCCCCCAAAACAGTTAAATAAAATGTTATTTAAAAAGGGGCCGAAGAACTCACATGTCTCCCAATTCATATCAAAACAAGTTAAACAAATACATGTTTTTCCCCCAAAACAGTTAAATAAAACATTATTCAAAAAGGGGCCGAGAAACTCACAGTGGATACGCCAAAAGCTAGAACATATAAGCCCAACAATAACACCACCTAAGAACATCCTATACACAAAGGACCCGTTCAAAAGATGCACATATATATCAAGTCTAAAACCGTGTAGGTTGTTCACCAAAACCTAACTAGACTTATGGGAAAACATTTCATTTACAAAAACAACCCTTAATTTTAATGACCCGTTGGTGATCTTTGCCTTCGATTAATATTACATATATAATAACACACTTTGTCATTTTGTTATAACTTTGACTAGTTTTCATACTACTAATCACATAAACACATATAACACACATGTAATGACTCATAAAAGCTATATTTAGTCCTTTAACTTTTCTAAGTAAAACAAACACTTTTACTTATCCAATATTATTCATATACTTAGGAAAATACAATTTAATATTCTCATGTCATGGTTAAAGTTCATAACACTTAGAAAAATATACATTTTTCTCTAGTTAACTAGTATGCAATTTTCAACATGACGGTTAGCACTTAACGGGACATTTAACCATGTTTTCATAAACAACTTATTAATCATATGAAATTATATATATATCTAAACATATTGTCACATAACAAAAATCATATTTCATATATTTTCCATACAAATCACAATATTAGCTAAACATGTCAATTTCAACATTTTCGGGAACGTTTTCGGGTCACGGAAAGCAACCCAATACCCGTATTTTTGTCATTACTTTATAAATACTTTTATATCAGTAGGTTAAATTAAAAATATGACCAAAGTTTCTGATCCAAATCAGTTTGCAAAAATATTACGTTTTAGAGTCGAAAATCGTCGTTTTCGGCTTTTTCGGGTACATAGTTTGCACGTTTTTGAGTTTAAAACTCTAAGTTTTTGTACCAAACTTTAAATCTCATATTTTTATATAAAAATATACTTTATAATCTGTTGAAAATAATATTTTTACATATTTACATTTTTAAGCTAAAATCGATGCGTTTTACGCGTATTTTCGTATCGAAAACCGTTATTTGTAAGGTTTAATCGCATCATTCTTATAATACATTTAAAATACTTATTTTATAAAGTTTATAAATATTCAAAAATATGATTTAATTCAGAATATAAATTAGTTTTTATATCTTTACAAAAATGTATAAAAATTACATTTTAAGTCTTTTTAAACTTCAAGCATCATATATCACTACTTACATTAATATTTCATACATCAAAAAAAAATTTTTACACTTTAAGAAATCATGTATTTCATAATATCATACTCATCATAACAAAACACTTATCATGCTTTCATCTAGCAATTTCACAAATAAACATGTAGCAAGTTTTTCACAAAAATAACATCTTCCAATTTCATGTCATATGACCATATTTTTGTAAGTATTTTCCTAACACTTTTTCATGTTATTCAAAATCATTTAGTGACCTTATTATCATATTTTCATTAATACCTATTTGCATGTTAAGATCTAAACAATTTAAGTGTAAATACACATCATAATACCAACTACCATATATTCACAACCACATACATACATACGGTTTCATATACATACATACATACATTCATATTTCAATATCACAACTAGCCTACACTTATTCATATTATCCCCTTTTCTAACAAAACAACCTTTCAACACTTTGACCTAAACATTATCAATGCAAGAACATAATTTTTACATGATGACACTAACATGTAAATACACATACACACACATATACATACGGATCTACATACATGTATACTCAAAATCATGTTTTGATGACCACACCTAACACATACTTGTTCATTTCTTCCCATTTCCTTTATCCAACTTTCAAAACCATTCATTTAACTCTTATGAAATCTTGTTTTCAAAAATCAAAAACACACACACACACTCTTACATACATACATACGGACACAAATACACACACACACACCCATTTTGAAAACCCATTTCCATTTCAAAAACATTCATCTTTTGGTTTAAGGTTTGGTGAACAACACTTCAAGAACATAATCTTGAACACATTCAAATCATAAAAACAAAATGGAAAATGTTCACACCCTTTATGAACACTAGAAAAAGATGAAGAAGATGGATTTGGCCTTTAAACACCTCTTGGATGCTCCTACTTGCTTCAAACACCTTCAAGAACATAGGATCTTGCTAGGAAGTGTAAGAAATGAGTGTGGAGAGTGTGGAGAGAGAGGTGGCCGAATTTTTGGTGATGGTGGAGTGTGGATTCGGATTTGAGAGAAGATAGAGAGAGAAGAGGAGTGTTAAAGTGGTGAAAATGATTTTGGAAGGATTTTGGGTTGAGTGTTGGGTGTAGAAGATATTAAAAGAAGATTGTGGGAGATTTAAGAAGATTTTATGGGGATTTGGTGGGTGTAATAAAGGGGGGGCCGAATTTTAAATAAAAAAAAAGAAATTATATACCCTTTATTATATATAAACACTACACATTTAAATATCAAGTAAATTTCAAGTCTTGTTAAATTTTAACCCCATATATACCAAAATACTTCCAATATTATTATTTTACTCTTAAAATAGTAAAAATATATTAATAAATATTTTACTTTACCCCGGGTAGTGTACTGGTAGTGAAACCGGGCAAAAACTGAAACACACGCGATAACCAGAAAAACATCGGATAAAATACATCGCTTTTAGTTTTTATTATGTTTTCACTTATACACACCCAAAATATATTATTTGATGCTATCTCGAGCATTATATCAATCACTGGACATTTAAAATTTATCAGGCAGTCACCAACGTTCATTACCGGGTATTTAACCGCTACGCGATTAAGCAATTTCAAAAATCACGAAATGCAAAACAATGCACAAAAATGGGCTTATCTAACTTTAATAATACTTTAATTATTATAATTAAGTCAAATGACGCATTTCAAAAATTAAGCACGTTTTAAGCTAGTACGAATATTGACCGAAATTTGCCGGGTGTCACACTAGACCATTCACCGGGTGTGACCAAAATGACTCCTAAGGTATGTGTTATGTCTACCGATGGCTAAGTTTTCTTTCCAGTCAACCTAGCAATATTAAAGTACCCGAGAGGTGTTGGACAACCTAGTCTAACATACCACAAACATTAAACATGCAAGAGGTGACACATTTATGGTTCAATTAAACATGATTAACAAAGATATTAAAGTACCAGATTTTAACCGTTTGTCAGTTATTTATCAACCAAGTATCTAATAACTAAGACTAACCAATTAACCTTTATCTTCCAATCTCCGGTTAAGATACACGTTAGTTTCTTATTCATTAAACATGTAATCCTTAGATTTTACTCCGTCTAGTAAGATCCCTAGTAACCACAAACCTAAAGCTACGTGTTAGATATGACAACCACGTTTGAAAGACATTCATAGGCAATCATAAAGGAATAACATGCATTCATAAACAGAAACTAACACATATATTCATCCAATTCAACCAAAAATGTGTCCTTTACAATAATACTAAACCATCCAATCAATTCGAATCATTCAAGCATCCAAGATCAACAACTATTCATCATCTAGATAGTGACTATGGTTTAGTTACTCATAACTAATTCAAAACAGGAAATAAACTCAAAATTCATCATCCAAAACATCATGTTCAAATCAACAAACAATAAAGAAAGTTAATAGAACCCGAAATCAAGTATGTGAGTGATCCAAGCTTCACTCCTATGCTTTAATTGCTCTAGAATGCTCCAATTCGTCTCTCCAGTTCGTCTTCAACCGCTCTCTCTTCTTAAAAACCGTAATTAGGTTCAAAAGCGACTTAAACATGCTTAAAACAAGTTTTGCACGTCTGAGGGTCCGTCGCGCTGCGCGTAGCATTGCCTAAATATCCTCGCGCAGCGCGAAAAGGGTTAAAATCTGATTTCTGACGCGGTGGCATTTTTGTAAATAAACTGAACTCTGAAACCTCTCGCGCTGCGCCTAGCAATGCCCAGTTTCCCTCGCGCGGCGCCAGGGGGTATTTTTTCAGAAAGTTTTCTTCTTTTTGTTGACTCGTCTGTCACCCGCAACGCATCCGGAATCATAGTGTTCTTCAATTTAGCACATTTCCACCTCCTTTTACTCAAAAACCTATAAAAACACAAAACATTAAGTAATAAACCAAAACGATACGAAATCTAAACTAAACGACTTGAAAAACATATAAAACGTGCACCGGAAATCGATGTATTTTGCAATACATCAATCATTCATCAAATTTCAAATAAAATTGAACTTCAAATTTACATCTGTAAATGAAGACTTACACATATGTATCTATGTGCAGGTACAATGTCAGAAATGAAGCTTGAACCAAGGTATAATATTGCAGGATACTTGAATGAACATTGTCAAGAAGTAGCAGGTTATGAAAAAACAATACGTTTTCTATTGAGAACTAAGTATGTGTATGCTATCAACTACAAACCCATCATTTACAAGAGGCTGATATGAAGATTTTGGAGGACAGCTACTGTTGAAACAAATAAAGAGGGTAGACAAGTGGTCAGAGGATTCATCTTTTCAGAGAGGATGATTGAAGTATCAGAGGCTTCAATCAGGTCTGCTCTAAAGTTGGGAAAAAATGATGATGCAGATCCTGACATGCTTCCTATGAATGTGTGCAAGGATATTTTTGTTGAAATGGGTCACCCTGCTGACTTTGCACGACAACAGCTTTACAGAGGGAGAGTGTGTGATCACTGGAAGTTATTGTGCTACATATTTCACCAATGCTTGTCTAAAAGGAGTGCAGGATTCAACTCATTCTCTTATGAGCTTGCTTTTCCTATAGTAGCAGTTGTAATGAACTGGCCGTTTAATATGGCAAAATGGATACTTAATGGGTTTATATTCAATCTAACAAAGGGCATAAAGAACAAGTTTCTGATGTATCCTAGGTTCCTGTAGATGATCATAATCAAAGAACATCCAGACATTGTAGCATATGGTTTAGATGAAGAATGAGTAGAGCTGTATCATATGACTGAAGAGGCATACAGTAGATTATCAATGATCACTCAATCCAGAAATGTGCCTCTGTTTAGATACATTGTGGATGTGAGTAATGATAATGTGGATGTCAATGTGCTACACTTTCACTTGACTGATGAAGAACCACTTGATCCAGAAGATTTGTATCAAAGTGAGCCTGAATCTGAGGTTGAATCAAGTGAATCAAGTGATGAAGAGAATAATGATGATGATCAGGATGATGATGTAAACATTGTAGAAGAATTGAATGTTAGTAATGAGGCAGCATCACATCATACTGAGGAGGTGGATGATAACTTAATGTTTGATGTGGATGTTCTTGATGACACAGTTGTTGAGGCTGCTCATACTGTTGTCCAAATCCAACAAGAAGCTGAGATTAATGTGTTGGAAATTGCTCATGAAGCCTTTCAAGATCTAGCTGATTCAGTGGCACATGCTGAAGATGAAGCTAGGGATCCATTATAAATATCCCCTGTTATCTCAGAGCGCACTGAAGTGTTTGAATATGAAGAATAGACAAAATCCATTCACACCGGATCAACTAAGATAGTTGCATCAGGTGATACAGAAGTGAGGATGGAAAGTGATACTGAAGTGGTCAAGTCTGTTGACACTGAAGTTGTTAAAAGTATGATCAAGAAATAGTATCAAAGGAGTCTTTCCTTGAGATTACAAAAACTATAGATGTGGTAAATGTTGATGATGACTCAACTGAAGAAGGTTCTACTACTAAGTCAGAAGAGGTTAATCATTATTTGTTAATGATTAGTAAACTTGAGACAAAGAATGAGGCATTGGAAAAACAATTGGCTGAAAGAAATGCGGAATTAAGCAAGATCAAAGCCTTGGCTGTGAAAAACACAAGGGTCTTCAATGAACTAAAACAATATTATGAAGAATTATTCGATGAATATGAACTTGTGAAAGGTGAAAATGTTAATCTGAATGCTGATATAGAGCTGATGAAGCAAAAGACTGAGTCAGAAAGCTCAGTAAGTGATAAAGAATTTGAACCTGAAGAAAAGGTTGAGATTACAAATTTGAATACTAAGATTCTGACAAGATCTAAAGCTGTTGAAGAGGATGTGCCTGAGAGTTCATATGCCAAAGAAAAGATTGCTGGAAAGAGAAAATTTGATGATGTTGTTCCTGTCATAGAACAAACTGCTGAAACAGTCAAGAAAGCTAAGTTGGATGATGTTGTTGAAAATCCAGAAGCAGAAAAAGCTGAGATGATTGAAGCTTTACAAAATGAAGATGATTGGTACGATGAGGTATTGGAAGATGATCTTGTACCAGTTGACACTATTAAAACTGTTGAGAAGGAGATAGAGAAAGAAGATAATGTTACTGAAGACATTCAACTGGACTTGGATACTAAATTTGCCTATTTAGAAAATATGAAGTATAATCCAGTCTATCTAAATGGCTTAACGGTTACTTAAATCAATGAGGAGTATGAGAAATGCATTGCTGCTCAAGATCGAACTGAAGGCGATGAAAATAAGATTGTGATCGAACCAGGTGAATGGCACCCGTTTCAAGAAAGTATAAATATAGATGATTTGCCACCTGAGGAGTTGCATCACCCAGATCCTGATAAGATGGGTGCCAGTGATATGAGGGGGTGGTTGCAGTCTAGGAATTATCCTCACAAAAGCTTAAAACGACTAAAATCTGAGTCCTTGAGGAAATTAGTTAAAATCTTTTAGATCACTGAAAAACGGTTTAACCGTATGTTTATCCTTGACTAACACAATCCTCAATACCTTGAGATTACAAAACGGTTCCGTGTGTTAGAACCAGCTGAGATCCCATTGATGTCAAGACCTAAGGATGTTCATAAGAAGAGGCAGGAACTGATTGACATGTTCCTGAGTGAAGTCAAAGCTTATAATATTCAATTAGACACTCGAGAAATATGGAACAAGGCATCTACAATTGGTGATATTGTCAGATCGCTGCTAAACAAGGGGCAATCTGTTGCAGATCTTCTAGATTCAATGACTGTACCTGACAAAACTAAAGATGTGAAGATTGTAGCATGGAAATATGATGAATCTTTTGATGCTTTTCCGATCAAGAAAGTGAATGGCATATGCGATGTTTATCGTTATTACACAAGCATTTTCAAGTTGCCTGTGCAAGATTTGAAAGAACTACATAAACTACCCCTGATTAATCACACAAAAGCTGATCGAGGAAACAAATGTGTGATGCTTCTTGATGCAGGAATAGGCAGAATGCCCTCATTTTTACAAGTCAGAGGTCAACAAGAAGACAATGCATATCTTGATTAGAAGAAAAGGAGAAAGAAAAAGATTGTGGTTCGAGATATGTACCTTGAAGAATTCTTTGATCCATATTTTGATAAAGTAACTGATCAAGGTGTCAAAGTGCTTGATGGATCTCAGAGAACAAAACCAATTCTCAAGGCTTTTTATCATGAAGAAACATTTGAATTGAAGCTTGTTCGTGACATGGATGACTGGGATAATGAGATGATGACTATTTTTGGCACTTTCGAACTGAAACTGCTTCATCCAAGCTACATAGACTATCTAAGAAACCAGAAGCTGGACAAGTTGAAGAATGAAGTAGCAGATGCTGACAGGAAGTTGTTTGAAATAATGTTCGAGGTGATAGGTGCTGCCACTGAAAAAATCAGACTGAGGAAGGCATTGTTATATGCTAACCTTGTAAAGACAGAGATTTATGATATTGAGTAAGATCAAAGAATGTGAAGAAACCGTATTATTTTTATGCTAATGTTGATCTTGCAGGTGTATCCTTAGAAACTCTAAAGAGAATGGCAGAATGTGACATTCAGACCAATGAATCAAAGCCAAAGCAAGCACGTATTGCCGAAAAGTTCAAGGAGTGCATTGCTCGTGCAATTAAGGATCAAGAAGATCATGCCTCTAAGCATCTTTTTGATATAAAAGAAGAACCTGAAGATTACTAAAGTTGATTCCAAATGCAAATCTAAGGGGGAGTATTGTTAGACATTTATAAATTAGCATTTAGATTAACTTTGTAACTGTTTCTTTTGTAATAGTCTAGGGACTTAGTATGTAACTTTGTTTCTAGATACTTTGTATTGATCTATAAATAGCATGTAATCTTTCTATGTTAGAGAGCTTTTTCATTCACATTGTAACTATTTGCTATTGATCAATACAGCTGCATTTTATGAGTATTCTCATTGTGTTTTGATCGATATTATTGTTGTGTGAAAATGTCTCGTGTTTGTAATCGATTGATGCAGATTTGTAGATCGTAAATCCTGCTTTATCATTCACTCATGAACCAATGCCAGAATCCATAACCAACACATTACCAGAAAAATTTAATCCACTTGATCATTCACCTGAAAACAAAGAAAAATTTGAAGAATTTCAAAGAAATAAATCTGAATATGGAAGCTTAGAAGGAAAGGATGATGGAAAGAATGTGACTGAAATCACGAAGAAAGAATATGTGTAAGTTGAAAACGATGATCAAATATGTGAAAAGTCAATACCGATTCTTGAACAAATTGTTGACTATGAAGAAAGAATGCCAGCAAAGTCAAAGGATGAAAAGGCAGAAAGTGAATTCTTAGGATTCAGAGATCTTGAATTTCTCAAAAGGAAAAAGGAACAAAAGGAACCTGCTGCAGCTGCTATTTAACAACGTCAAAGTTCAAAGAACGATATTGTTTCAACTACTAAATCTCAAAACTCAAAGAAATCTATCAATCGATTAAAGTTAAAACATGAGAAAGCTAAATCTCAAATGCCTTCAAGTAACAAACCAGTAACCAAACAAGCTCCTTCTAATAAATCTGTGTCAAAATTACCAAAACCAGTGAAGTTTGTGTGACACCCCACACGGTGGAGGAAACATCGGGTTGTCATAGAAATTGGATATCAATAGTAAACAAAGCACATGGTATTTATATTTAAGTCTAATAATGAGATAATAAGTTGGAACATGAGTCTTAAATAGAAACAACAAAATTGTAGTAAAACCAAAAGAGTAAATGCAATTGTCCTTATTAATTTGACTAGGTCCAAGTCAATCCTATGTCTTGGCAAAAGCAGCAAAATAATATTAAGCATCACCTGAAATATGTGAAAATAAAGTTAGCTATTTAAAGCTAGTGAATAAACCACAAATTGATACATAATAATATCAAAATCCGAGATCATCATAATATGTTGCGCAATGTTACATGTATAACTATTTCATATCATTCTCAACCATGACACCTTGAACACACATTGAAAACATTGTAATATGACTTGTAGTCATTTATCATGAGGAACCAACTCATGTATTAATTAAGGATAACTTTTCAAGCAACTGTCATCTAACCGTCTAGATATTTAAGTTATCCATAATTATTTAGCAACTTAGGGACATGGCAAAGCAACATAGTATAACAACTTGTAACATTGAATAGCAACTTGTAACATAGTAACTTGTAACCTTGAAATTGAATGGCCGAGTTTAAATCACCTATTTTTAAATACATGTAGGTGGGTTTGTCAAACCATTAGCGCTATCATTGTACCGGTGGGATTACTAAGTAACAATACTACTTTAAACTACCACATAAGGATTGCATATTGCTGCGGAACAAGACTAACACATTTTATGATCTCTATTTGAAAACGAATAAAAATTGGAAAAACATTATATAGTATTTGAACACATTTCAGCCCCCAAAATGTAAAAGTAAAAAGGGGAGTGAATTACTCACCTTGAAACTCGGGCTCGAAATAAGTAGTAAAAAAACGACTTAGATTGAACTGAGGATTTCCCAAAGACTAGAATCACTTAAATAGTTGGGAAAATCTAATTTAGAAACGAAACAAATAGTATAGCAACTAGATTCAAAACTAGAAATTCTAGGGTTTCGAATTCTAATTTGGGGATTAGGGTTTCAAAATACTTCGCATTTTTTTGATAAACTATAGAAAGTTTGATAATATATTTTTAACAATATTTGTATAACGCCAAAGAGCACTTTATAAATTTTCCTTGAAAACACTTTATAATTTTTACCATAGTTTGTAATATATATAAAAATCCATAAAAGTTCTATTTGTACAAACTAGTATTTATATAACTTTCTATGTATTTTATAAATGTTAAAATACATTTTACAATATTAAAAATATTTGCAAAAGATAAGTTTATAAAATTCATGGTTTTACTATAATCTATAAGGTTTTATTATATTATTTATTATATATTAGAAAGATTAGTGTTTAGGTTATGGTAATGAGTGAAATTAGTTAAAAATGTAAAGGAAATTAATAAGTAAATAAAATCCACAAAATTTAGCTCCTTGGATTCGAACCCGAGAGCACATGGTTCAAACAACCCACGCTTAACCAGACGCGCGCTGCTTGGAGTTTTTGTTTAGAATTAGATTAGAAACGTTTTTATCTTATAACAATGAAATACCCCCAAATTCGTATAAACCCTAGAAAACAAATCTATAAAATTGATCCAAAATTCGATAGCTATGACACAATTGATAGGGGGCATTTGATCTAGACATGATAATGAGCATTTTAACGTAAATAACTTACCTGTTTTCAAACGAATCAGATTAGAATGGATGAAGAACATAGATGTGACGAAGTGAGAATCAATCAAATACTTAGAGGCTGCTAGATTGCAATTAAATCTCCAGAAACATTCTTGATGATAAGAGGAAAGAAAATCGCTGATCAATTTTAGAAAAGAAAACACGATATGATAGCGGATTGGTATGAGTTTTTGTGGTTATGAAAATGATCTTGTTTGATGATTAATCCAAAAACTGGGTTCAATTGAAACAGTCGAATGTGTTTTCTATAATAATGATGACGTTTTGGTTAAAGAAAATTAATGAGTTGAGCGTTAGACTAGTTGATAATTGGGTTTATCTCCAGAAACATTCTTGATGATAAGAGGAAAGAAAATCGCTGATCAATTTTAGAAAAGAAAACACGATATGATAGCGGATTGGTATGAGTTTTTGTGGTTATGAAAATGATCTTGTTTGATGATTAATCCAAAAACTGGGTTCAATTGAAACAGTCGAATGTGTTTGCTATAATAATGATGACGTTTTGGTTAAAGAAAATTAATGAATTGAGCGTTAGACTAGTTGATAATTGGGTTTAAGGTTCGGTTTCGAAACGATTAAAGACGAGAAATTTGGTGATAATTTGAGGTTTAAATGATTGCTATGGGTTCAAAACGGCCTATTTTGCATTTTACCATGTTTTAATTTGGTTGAAAAGTAGCCGAAATCATGTTTTTAATGTTGCCGGAGTACGACAATGGTTGCCGGAGATAGGTCAACGAAAAAACGGGGGGGGGGGGGGGGGACGGCAATTGGTTTGGGATTTAATAAAATGTTACACAAAGTTAATATTTTTTAGATCAATTAAACTTCAATATAAGTTTTAATTTTGACATTTTTAGCCCAAAGTTAAATTGTAAATTATATTAACTAACTGAGTTGAAACGTAACGATTATATAAGTGACGTTTTTATGTTTTTATTTCGTTCTTGACGTTACATGGCTATTTTGAGACGTTAATAGTATTTGTCTTTATAATATTTGTAAAATTTCTTTAATAAAATACACTATCTATCTATATATATATATATATATGTGAGGTTTAATAATTGTATTTAGTATTTACTTTTTGTAAACGTTGTATAATAACTCGGTCTTTATATATTAAAGACGAGAGATAGCTTAAAGCTCGCCATACTTATATATATTTTTAATAACGAATCATTACATTTTCAGAAATTAAATACGAATAAATATAGGATAGGCGGATTCAGGTTCGAGTTGGGCTTTCGGTTTCAGATTTGGGCAGATGTCACAGTTTGTGTCTGCAGGTACATTTAATTTAAACTCATCTCATGGTAACCAAAACAATTATAAGATCAAATATCTCTCTGGTCTGAAAACAGGTTCAGGTCTTAAGACTTCATTTGTTAACCAATTTGAATCAAAGAAGGTAAATAAGAAGGGCGTGTCTGAATCAAAAGTGAACTTAAGCACCCAAACGCAACCAATCAAATCTTCACCAATCAAACAGAAATCACAAACACAATCTCCAAATAAACACTAAATTAACTTCAAACGCAATCTATGAAAGAATCATGTGTTGATTCATCATCTAAAGTTAATGATCGGTTGTTCAAAATCAGTCAACGATATTGTGACATTTGTGATCATTATAATCATGAAACTGCTGAATTTTTCTTTAGCAGGTATTGTCACATCTGCACCAAAAGGAATAATTCATCCGAGGAATGCGATTTTAACAAATTTTGTGAATTCTATGAAAGACGTTGTGACACCCCGCAAAGTCAAGGTTAACACCGTTAACTATCATCTGCTTACTTTTGTTGAATTCCGGTGATTAATTGAACGCTTGTCCTTCGTAAACTTAATTATATAAAGTTCAGGGTTTGTTTTGTAAATTATAAAAGTTAATGATAGGTTCAATTGGATCGTTCAATCGCTCACAATGATCAGAATAACAAGTACAACACAAAATGATTCAATCACAGACACAATTCATACTCATAAATTCTCTGTATATTGATGATCAAAGCAATTCGTAGTACAAAGTGCAGGAGAAACAAATTACACACAGTTAATTCTCTCTCTAACAGTGTAAAAGTCGCTCTCCTAACACACGCACACTACATGCCTATATCAAACAAAATGCAAGTTTAAGGAAAATACATAATAAACCCTAAACTATACAAACATATACAATAACAAAAATACAAAGTAAATCTTAACAGGAAATAACCCTAACAGTACTCCCCCTAAGATTTATCTTTGGATCTTCAAAAACTTCAATCTTTTTCTTCGTTTATCAGCATCAATCTTCAGTCTTTTTCTACCAATCTTCTGGTTCTTCTTTCACGTTCAGCAACTCTCGACCTTTATACTCCTCTTGCTCCTTTAAAGCTTCTTCAATGCAGGATTTGAACTTTTCAGCGATCTTAGCTTGTCGAGGCTTGGATTCATTTGTCAGAATTGGCAGAGCATTCATGCGTCTAAGCGAATCCAGATTTAAACCTGCAAAATCGATATTAGCATAAAACTCAAATGGCATCTCTTGGCCTTGAACTTTCACCTCCAATGTACCCTTCCTACTGATCCGCATATATTCTATCTCTGGTATATCAACCCTCACGAGATTAGAATTGAGTAAAGCCTTCCTCACACGAATTTTTTCCGAAGCAGCCGCAATAACTTCAATCATTACCACAAATAACTTCCTGTCAGCTTCGGCAAGTTTATCCTTACATTTCTCCATTCTATAGCTTCGCAAAAAATCGATATATGAAGGATGTAATAGCTTCAACTCAAAGGTACTAAAGAGTGTGATCATATCCTTATCCCAATCTTCCAAGTTCCGAACAAGCTTCAGTTCAAATGTTTCCTGATTGTAAAATACTCTAAGTATAGGCTTTGTTGTCTGACTTCCATCAATCACCTTCAATCCAGGATCAGTAATCTTGTCAAAATATTCGTCCGAGAACTCTTCTAAGTACATATCCTCGGTCACCACCAGTCTTTTCTTCTTTCTTTGTTTCTTAGCCTGCACATATGCGGTATCTTCTTGTTGACCTCGAAAGTCCAAAAACTTTGCTGTTCTACTCATTCCAGCATCAAGAAGTAACACGCATTTATCACCACGCTCAGCATGCGTGTGATTAATTAGCTTCAGCTTGTGCAACTCTTTTAGATCCTGAACCTCCAGTTTAAAGATGCTAGAGTAGTAATGATAAACATCACATAAACCATTTACCCTCTTGATCATGAACGCATCAAAAACTTCATCATATTTCCACGCTATAATCTTCACTTTCTTGTTCTTTTCAGGCACAATCATAGAATCTAGTAACTCAGCGATTGATTGTCCTTTGCTCATTAACGACCTCACCACATCACCTGGTGTTGCTGCCTTATGCCAAGTTTCACGCACCTCCATTGGAATATTGTACGATTTAACCTCGCTTGGAAACATATCCATCAGTTCGTGTCTTTTCTTGTGAGCATCTTCAGGAAGCGCCATAACCGGAATCTCCTTTGGTCCTAACACCTTGAATCTTTTGGTCAACTCGAAATACTGTGGATTGTTATAATCCAAGTAAAACATTCTGTTGTACATCTTCTCTGTTTTCATGAAACTGACCACTATCCTTCTCAAAGATTCTGATTTCAACCTCTGCAAAGTTTTATACGGATAGTTCCTTGAACTCAACCAACTTCGCATCTCATAAACAGTCATTTCATCGGGATTTTGATGGTAAAGCTCAGTCGGTGGCAGATCTTCAATATTCAAACTTTCTTGCATCGGGGTCCATTCGCCCATTTCAGTCACAATCTCCTTCTTATCTGCTTCAGCTTTATCTTGATGAATCATACACTTCTCGTATTCTTCATTAATCTGAGTCACCGTCAATCCATTCAAAAACACCGAATTGTACTTCATTCTTTCAAGATAGGCAAACCTCTGATCCAAGTCATCCGGCACTTCTTCAACAGTATTTTGTACAGGTTCTGGCTCAGCTTCATCCTCAGACTCAGTCCAATCAATGTCTAAATCATCTAAGGCTTCAATCATGGGTGCTTCGTCAATTTGAATCGGCTCAAATTGACTAACAACTTCAGATACATTGGTAGGCGCACTTTCAACTTCAACAGCTTCAGCTTGAATCGGCTCAAACTGAACTGTATCTTCTGAACCAGCTTCTTTTTCACTCTCAGTGACCTCAAAAACTTCAGTCTCAGCAACAGAACCAGATTGAATCGGCTCAATCTGTCCTGACTTTGTAGTCTCAGCTCCAGTCACTTTTTCAGTCTCAATCACAGCTGCAGATTGAATCGGCTCAATCTGCACTGGTTCATCAATTCTCGCCCTCTTCGAACTTTCTTCATCACCAAATATCTCCGGTATAGCATCAATTTTCCTCTTTCCCTCAGCTTTGTCCATCTTGACAGTTTCAGCAGCAGCTTCATCGGGAATTATAATTGGTGATTCAACCAAAATTCCAACATTTGTAGTACCTCTAGCTCTTGTCAGATAAACTTTTGGAATTTCTGATTTAGTCACTTCAATAATTTCTTCAGAAAAATCTTTATCTGAAGACGAGCCAGCCTTCTTTGGTCTCATTTCTTCTAATTCTTTTTCCAACATCTCTTTCTCTGCCTCCAACGTATTACACTCAGCTTGTAATTCTTTGTGATCAAACTTAAGATTTTCATGCTCATCCTTAAGTTTTTCATAGTCTCCTTTCAACTTCACATGATCATCAACCAGCTTCACATGATCTTCATCCAACTTTTTGAAAGTTTTTAGATTCTGATTGTGTATTTCCCAGTACTCATCCAATCTCTTCCTTTTCCGTTCGTTTGAGGCTTTCAACACATCATTTGCTTTAAACAGATTTTCCACAATCTCTTCTAATTCAGCAATGCGTTTCTCTTTCTCTTCATAGATCTCATCAACACTTGGCACAACGTTTGGCGAAGACTCCAAACCTTGTCCAATGTTTTCAGCAGTTTGTGGTAATACGGTGGGAATATCATCAGAAGCAGGATCAGTAATGCCAGCATCCACCTCCTCTATCTGTGCAATAGATTCAGCTTCGGCCATTACTGTCTGTGCAATCTGTAGAACGTCAATCTCCTCAGGTTTTTCTACATTTTTCTTCTTCTTTCGAACATACTGCACTGATACATCTTTTGGAATCTCCACAACATGTTCTTCAATCACAGAAGCAACCTCAGCAGGTTCTTCTATCACCACATTTTCTACTTCCATGGGTTCAGCCTCCTCTGAATCAGATTCAGATTCAGCATCATCACCACCATCATCATTACCATCCTCATTATCACTATCATCATCATTACCGACACTATCATCATCAATCTCTTCATCAATCAGATCTAACGGATTCACAACCTCTCCATGAGATATGTGATAATATACTCCATCTACTTCTTCTTCATTGTTGACTATATCTCTCATATAGTCAAACAAATCAATATCAGGCACATTCCCGATACTCATCTTTCGGTAAGAGAGATCGTTCATGTCCTCAGTATACAATATGCCTCCTGCATAACCCTCTGATCTGATGATAGGATAAGCAATGTTTATCATCAGTTGCAGAAACCTCGGGTACATCAAAAATTTGAATCTCTTGCCCTTCACCAAGTTAAACACAAACCCATTCATTATCCACCTTGACATGTTGAATGGTTTGTTTTCTGCAATGGCTACAATCGGTGATGCAATGTCCGAAGGAAAGTTATCAAACCCTGCACTCCTTCTAGACATGCATTGCTGCACAACATAACACAGCAGCTTATACTTCTTCGCCAACTTTGCTCTGAAAAACTGTGACTTTGGAAACACAGGTGGATGTCCCATGTTCACAAAACAAGCTTTACATTCCTCCATGGTTAGTTCATCCATCATTCCAACCTCATCCTCATCTATCCTCAGAGCCTGCCTAATAGCATTTTCTGTAACATCCAGTACCCAATCTCTAGTGATATGACCTCTAACCATAGCAACTCCATTCTCATTTCTCACAACTTCTGCTGTCCTCCAGAAGCTTTTGATCAGCCTTGCATATATGACCGGTTTGGCACATATAGCATATACATACTTAGTCCTCTTGATGAATTTAATCATATCTCTATATCCTTCTGTCTCAGGCAGTGATTCATCTAAACATGCTACCAGATTATGTTTAGGCTCAAATTTGAGAGTCTCCATCTGTTAAACAAAAACAAAAACACAAACCAAGGCAAATGTATTAGATTCTTCATTAAACATTATCAAAGATTTAACAAGTGTTTAACTACAAGTTAGAAAGCAAACATTATCATAATCATTTTAAATCCTAAATTGTTCTAATAACATGATTTTCATCATTTTACTCAAACAACATTGAATTTCAAAGATTATACATCATGTTTAGGCTTTTAACAGTTACTCACTTAAGCAAAAATTTTGATAAATTTTATGATGAAACATTTTAATATGTTTTGGTTCAGTTTTAACTAGTTCAATCACTTTTAACAGACATTTCATCATTTTGATGTTTTAGCTTTTAAGAGCTTCAAAGTTCAACAATGGCGATTTTATCAGTTAAGAATTTTCCACTTGATTCAGTCGATTTTAAGGTGTTTCAGTGCAAATGAATGATTGATTGATGATAATCGAGTGTTTGTACATCTAAATCAACATTCGATTTCAGTTTTAACACACAAAAAACGAAGTGTCGATTCAATGTCCAAAACACTGTTCATCATCGTTTTTCCTTTTAACAGTTGATTTGCAGGTCGATTTAGGTCAAAAACACATAATCTCTACCTTAATCAATCTATTAATCTTGTTATAGAGCAACAGATTGACTATGATAACAATGGCGATTTGAAGTTCAGAGAGTTTGGGTGAAAGTGAATGTGTGTGAAATGATAAGTGTTTTGTGAAGAGGCGGTATTTGTATCGTCAAAAATTTTAGGTCAAACTTAAAGTGCCGGGTCAACAAAAGCAAATTAGGCCCAATAAACCTTGCCGGGTCAAGTACTGTAGTGACGGGTCATGTACTGTAGATACGGGTCAAGTACATAAAACAAGTCACCAACATGTGAAATTCACTTGACGGGTCAAGCACTGTTCATACGGGTAAGTCACTGTAGTGACGGGTAAAGGTTAAGGAACAACTACACCTGATGGATTTTATTCATCACCCGGCAGAATAGTTGTTATCAAAACATCACCCGGCAACCTTTATTCATCACCCGGCAACACAGTTGCTTTCCTTCTTCATCCGGCTTGCTTTCTTCTTTACACGGCAACCTTTGATACCTTCTTCACACGGCATACACACTTCTTCATTACCCGGCAACATAGTATCATACTTACACGGCAACAAAACTTCTTCATTACCCGGCTATATAGTATACACTAGTCACCCGGCAAGATATTCATGACCTTCACCCGGCTGTATTTGACATGTTCATTGCCCGGCTGTACAGTGGTCATGATATCTTCACCATTTTTCTTAATCACCCGGCAAGTATCAGACTTACAACTTTACCCGGCTGAACAGTTCTTTGCCCGGCTGCACAGTTGTATCTGATATCTTTACCCGGCAATAACACTTAAGCAATTTCTTCAATTTTCCTCGTCTGTTGACTTTTTCAACGATCATTTATTGCACCTGCAACATTCTCCGACATATTAATTAGACAAGATATCCTTAATAAGAATGTTTGTCATATTAATTATCAAACAACATTAAACATTGCAACAAATTAATTTTTCAATTAAATTCAATTTCCTTTTTCTTTTTGAAAAATGTTTTTACATAACCACTTTTTCTATATCCCGAAGCAATTTCTTAAAAACAAATTACAAGACCTTGGGTTTGTTTTTAACACATCCAATACCTTTGCTTTTCATAACTTATAACCTTGTTCATTCAAAACACACTTATTCAAAAACAAAATATTTTTGGATTTTTTTTTTTGTAGACATTTTTTTTTTTTTTTTTAATTTATACTCCCCCTAAACTTGAAATTTCTTGAAATTTTTAAGTTTAACAAGGATGTTGATGTGTCAATAATGATTCCACATGCCTGCACACACAAAGCACACACATTAAAGTAAAGACATATGCAATGCAATGAATCAAAATATCGCAGTGAGATCATACCACACATTATCTGAACATGTTTTGCAAGTTTTGAATAGACATTTGACTTATGCTTGATTGAGTGATGATATGAAAACATACCAATTAGCTCGAGTTGACACACTTACTTTTTCAGTATCATGATGATATTTAAGGTTCGATTAGAATGACTTATGTGACCCACATGTATACATATGTCAATATATTTCCTTATCAAACACTACCTGAATGCACATTGCACAGAACCTGGTCACTTACAGTCATACACAGTGTGGAATCTGGGTTCTATTCGGATTTGGTCCACTTTGGGACTTCTTTTTAATTCCATCTTTGGGAATTTTTCTTTCCTATCGTTCCCCTTGGGAATCTTCTGAATTCCATTTTGGAATTGTTGTTTGGTGTTGGTCCACATTTGGGACTCTTTTTGTTCCATTTTGGAATCTTTTGCTGCATCTTGAAGCTCAAAAGAGACTTCGTGTGAGACTTCAGGTCTGTGGATACCACAACAAAGAAGCTCACGATGCGGTTCATCACACTGAGAAGACTACATCGTTACCCGATCATGCACAACTAACATCACAAGCAATGTATCAAAAGATATATGTCTAGACATGTATAACAATGGAACTTAACACAAAGACCATTAAGTTTATGTTTGTCAACAATCAACTTACTTGTTCAGTCTAATTGTCTGAGCTGTCTAGCACATCAACTAACATTCATCAGTCTTTATTTAAAAATGATGTACCAAATAATGTCTAGTGTAACTATCATTTCTCACTTTGTGCAACATAGATTCTTATGACATGATATTTTCTTTTCTTTTTGCTTTTATATTTTGTTTTAGCTTTTCTAATTTTCTTTTTCATGCAAGCACACACAATGCAAAACATAAAGTAAAAGACAAAGGAATCAAAATATAACATCAACTTATTATATTTTTGGCTTTTATATTTTTCAGATTTTTGTTTTGTTTTTCGAAAGATAGAATCAATCATGATTGATTAATCCTATGGATTGAATTAAGAATTCAAACCGGCCTGACAAAAAAGATTTTGTGAAAAGATCTGCCAGTTGTTTGTCGGTATGAACCTTAATCAAAATTATTAAACCCTTTTCAGAGTTATCTCTTAAAAAATGATATCTAATTTCGATGTGTTTAGTTTTAGAATGTTGAACAGGATTAGCAGTTATAAACATAGCAGCAGTATTGTCTATGTAAATAGGGGTTTTCAAAAAATTAAACCCGTAGTCCAGCAACTGATTTTGTAACCATAAAACCTGAGAACATCCTGCAGATGCAGCGATATACTCTGCTTCAGCTGTGGATACAGAAACATTGGTCTGCTTCTTGCATTGCCAAGAGACAAGCCTTGGACCCAAAAATTGACAGCCACCAGTTGTCGATTTCCTGTCAAGAGCACAACCACCAAAATCACTGTCAGAATAGCTATATAGTTCAAAATTTCCTTCATAAGGATACCATAACCCAAGATTTGGTTTCCCTTTGAGATATCTGAATATACGCTTCACAGCAACAAGATGCGACTCTTTTGGATCTGACTGGTATCTGGCGCATACACACACAGCGTACATGATGTCTGGTCTTGATGCAGTAAGATACATCAGAGAACCGATCATTGATCTGTATAGTGTTTGATCAACTGCTTTGCCCTTTGGATCCGGTTGAATCTTGCAGTTCACATCAGATGGAGTTCGAATTGTTTGACAATCTTGCATCTTGAATTTCTTCAACAACTTCTCAACGAATTTTGATTGATTGATGAAAATTCCGTCAGCAGATTGTTTCACTTGTAAACCAAGAAAGAAATTAATCTCCCCCATAGAACTCATCTGAAATCTGCTCTTCATAATTTCCTCGAATTCTTTGCACATTGACTCACTAGTTGATCCGAAGATAATATCGTCCACATAAACTTGGACGCACAATAAATCGTCATTATCCCTCTTCATAAACAAAGTTGGATCAATCTGACCTCTTGTAAATCCATTTTGTAGTAAATGCTTAGATAGTGTTTCATACCAGATTCTAGGAGCTTGATGTAGACCGTAAAGAGCTTTACTTAACTTGTATACCCGATGAGGATAGTCTGGATCTTCGAAACCCGGAGGTTGTCTAACATACACGTCATCCGTAATCGGCCCATACAAGAAAGCACCTTTGACGTCCATTTGGAATACTTTAAACTTCATGAAAGAAGCATATGCAAGAAAAACGCGTATGGCTTCAAGTCTTGCGACCGGAGCAAACACCTCTTCGTAATCAATGCCTTCTTCCTGAGTGTATCCTTGTGCAATCAGTCTTGCTTTGTTTCTCACCACAATGCCACGTTCGTCTGGCTTGTTTTTGTACAACCATCTTGTACTTATTGCGTTCTCTCCTTCAGGTAAGTCCACAAGTTTCCAAACTTCTTGTTTGCGAAACTGAAGTAATTCCTCCTGCATTGCCTCAATCCAACTATTATCTTTCAGCGCCTCTGAAATATTCTTTGGCACCACTTGAGATAGAAAACACGAGTAAAGACAGATATTTGCGTGCTCCGTCTGACTTCTTGTAGTTCTCTGATTCAACGGCCCGATAATCTGAGAGACAGGATGTTTCTTGTGAATTCGATGAACCGGAATATCACCTCCTTGCACTTGAGTCTCTAGATTAGAAGTATTCAGATTTGGTAGATCTTGTAGTATGGAAGAAGTATGCGGTGTGAAATTCGGGACTTGATCCGGTGAATTGATGAAGTAATCAAATGATTCTGGAATAACTTCAGCATTCGGATCCGATGATGGTTGATTCTGAACGGATCCACCATCATTAGGAGAAATCACATCTTCTTCATGATTATTCGATTCTTGATCTTCATTCGAACCAGAAGGACCCGGAGCTTGACTGGATTTGACATGATCAGGATTGTGAAACGACATAAATGGATATTCAGAGTTGAGATTTCCATCTTCGTCATTATCAGAATCGTCACTAAAGCATCCTAAGTCGCCTGATTCCTTCCTTGTGTTTCCTGAAAAATCAAATAAGTTAGAATTGAAGGATTTCGATAATGAATCTAAATCAAATAACCATTCGGGACCATGAGCCACTAAAGGAAACGAATTTTCTAAAAACTTGACGTTGATAGTTTCAATAACAGTATTTGATTTGCTATTAAAAACCCGATAAGCTTTAGAAACAGACGAATAACCTAAGAAAAATCCATCGTCAGATTTTGACTCAAACTTCCCGAGATGTTCATTTAGATTTAGAATCGAAACCGGACAACCAAATGCTTTCAAGTAAGAAATATTTGGTTTCCTTCCAAACAACAACTCATAAGAAGTTTTCTTTTTATCATTCACTAATAAAGTTCTATTTTGTACAAAACACGCAGTAGCAATAGCTTCGTCCCAAAAAGTAATCGGGATTTTGGCATCTGCGAGCATGGATCTTGCTGCTTCAATTAGTGTCCTGTTTTTCCGTTCCGCAACCCCATTCTGTTGAGGCGTTCTAGGCGCACTAAATTGTCTAGCAATCCCCTTTTCTGCACAAAATAAATCAACATTAGCATTCTTAAATTCCGTTCCATTATCACTTCTTAACACTTTAACTTTGCATTCCAATTGATTTTCAACTTAAATGATAAATTCTTTTAATAATTCAGCCGTTTCAGATTTTGCATGCAGAAAATAAACCCATGAAAATCTCGTAAAGTCATCTATGATAACTAAACAATATGATTTTCTCCCGATGCTTTGAACGTTGGTCGGTCCAAAAAGATCCATATGTAGCATCTGCAAGGGTTTTGCAATGGAGTTTTCGAGCTTGGACTTAAAAGACATCCGATGCTGTTTGCCTTTCAGACATGCAGGACAGAGATCAGTTGTGGAGAATTTCTTCGATGGAATTCCCACAGCGTGATTTCCGGTTACCAAACGGTTCATGTTTCTGAAATTTGAGTGGCCCAGCCGTCTATGCCATAGCTGACTCTCATCATTTGAAGCATGGGCAATGAGACAGGTTGTTTCGGTTTCGGCATCAATCTGCGACATATCCAATTTGTATACATCACGATCTCTAGGCGCTTTCACCACTACCCACTCATTGTCAATCTTGAAACCTGGTTTCAGAATATAACAGAAAGAATCATCAAAAAGAGTTGAATAAGATTTATCACAGATTTGAGATACACTAAGTAAGTTAAAGTTCAACTGTGCACAGTAGTTGACTTTATCAAAACTTATAATCCCATTCGAAACAGTTCCTTCGCCTGTGATTTTACCACCCGCATCACCTCCAAACGCTACGTGAGTACCATTCTTTTGCTTGAAATCCTGAAGCAAGGCATGGTTGCATGTCATGTGCCGGCTACACCCACTATCAACAAACCACGAGTTGATAGGTCTTCTTGGGCGTACCTGCATTTGAACAAAAACATTCAGTTAGTTTGGTCAACCCAGGCCCACACGGTCTTGGGTTTTCCGAATCTATCTGCAATAGTAACTTGTTTGTATTGAACATTTTGAAAATTTGTTTCATTCAAAAGATTTTGATGCTGATAACTTCGCCCATTGGCGTTCAATGATTGCTTTCTTCTTAAAGCACTAAACCTCTCCTCTAGCTTAGGATCAAGGTTATTTTCAAACTTTTGATTTCTAACCATTAAAGCTCTTGGTTTAAAAATGTTATCCTGCACATTTCTTGAAAAGTTAGAAACAGAATTGTTTCGATTAAAATTTCTCAAGACCGGAGAATGACTTTGACTCATATTTTGAAAACCATAAGAATTATTTCTTTGAAAGTTTGAATATGGAGTCATTTCTCTAGTCGAGTTTGATCGAAAGAAACAATCCTTTGTGTCATGGTTTCTCCTTTCACAAATATCACAAAATTTGTTAAAATAACATTCTTCTGAAGAATGATTTCTTTTGTCACAGAACCTGCAGTACCTGTTAAAGAAACATTCAGCAGTTGCATGATTATATCTATCACAAATTTCACAATATTTCTTGCTAATTCTAAAGAGCCGATTGTTAACTTTTGATGTTGAACCAAAACGTGATTCGTTATCTTGGTTATTCGGTTTTAGATTAACGCTTCTTTGTGGAGACTTGGTTTGTGATTTTGATTGCATGGGACTTTGGTTCGATTTTAAACTGTTCTGTTTGGTCACCTTTTTGTTTTCAATTCTCTTATCATTGACAGCGGAAGACTTAGGACCTGAACCTGTTTTCAGACCAGAGTTAGATTTGATTGGAGAATTGTTTGGTTTACCATAAGATCCGTTCAAATCAAACGTTCCTGCAGACACAAACTTGATGTTTTTACCTTTTGACACTTTCTTGACAGGTTTAACTTTGTCAGTTTTAACACTTTGAACTTTTGTGTTATCATTCGTTTTTAAGACATTTTTGCCTTTTGACTGTTTCGTTTCAGATTGATTGTTCATTGTTTTCGATTTTAGCTTCTTAGCATTCGAAACTTCAGCCTTTTTCACTTCTTGCTTCTTGATCAACTGAGCTGCAACTTGCGCCTTTTGTTCTTTCTTCCACTTGATATACTCAGGATCATTGAATCCTGAAAATTCACCTTCTTCCTTCACCGATTCTGGTTCTGGGTTAAGCTTTGGATATTCAACAAGTTGGATAAGAACAGGTTCTAATTTGTTTTCAGACTTGTTGCTTGCTTCATCATCAGCTTCAGTTGTCATTCCTTCTTCTTCATTCAAGCTTTCCATCAACACTTCAGTACCTTCAGACTCGGATTTACTTCTTTGAATTTCTTTGAATCTTCTTTCATTTTCAGGTGAATGATCAAATTCATTAAAGTTTTCCGGTAAGGTTTGTGTGATTGAATTTGGCATCGGTTCATGAGTAAAACCCAACCCGGTTTTGGTTTTGTTTCCTCTTTCTTTGATGATTTGTTTAACCATGGTTTTACAGCTTTTCACTTTTGTCAATTCAACTTGCGTGACAGCATGTGCAATTTTTTCTTGTTCAAAGTTCTTTGTCATTTCTTCAAGTTGTTTTGTCATCAGTTCCAGTTCGTTTAAGGTTTTGTTCCATGATTCTTTAAGTGACAAAATCTTCTCATCAGCAATTTTATGATCAATTTTAAGTTGTTCATGAAGTTTTTCATGTTTACTTAATTTGTCACCTATTTTGAATGAATGAGTTCGATAATGTTCTACTTGCTGAATGCACTGTTCAGAACACAACCTTTCTTTCACATCTAGGGGCAGTGGAACATAGTTAGGGGGTAACTCAGTATTAACCTTTGGTTGTTCAGTGGAAGATGAAGCCTCATTGGATGTAGCCATTAACGCAACTTCAGATTCAGTTTCTTCAGTAGGATCAGACTTTGCAGTCCAGTCATAGTCTTCAGAATCTTTACTAACATCTTCAACCATCTTTCCATCCCCTTCTTCCGACCAGTCTTCTTCTTCTATTTCACAAACCAGTGCCAGATTTGAAGTAAGATCAGATGTAAACTGTTCTGCATATGCACTCCAGTCGTATCCGTCTTGTACACTTACAACTAACGCTTTAGTCTGGTCTTCTGGCTTCTTTTCATTTTCTTTTAATTCAGGCATCGGAAGACTTTGGTACGGTTTCTGAAAGAAACGCTGATTTCTGCCTTGATAACTCGTTGATTGTTGAGAACTTTGACCTTGACTTTGATTGCTTGAACTAGCTTGGTCATTGAAATTCTTTGGAGCTTTACATTCTCTTGAGAAATGACCGTACTGATTACAGTTAAAGCATCTGGCTTTAGATTTGTCAAAACCAACGGTTTTGTTTGCATGAGGTTTGTAGCTTCGATTAACATATGCATGCTTTTGTGTACGATACGCTACCATAACCATTTGCCAGTTAAGATCCATTTCCTCAACATCTACTGGATCCATTTCAAATAAGTCTTGAAGGACCACGTCCATTTGACTTAAATGACTACCTTGGTACGCTTGAAAACTTGCCATAAAAGCAGTAAAGGCAGTTTTAGTTTCGTCATCTTGAAGAAGAATATTCATGACGTCTTTCACCTTGGCTTGAATAGTTGAACTCTGATTTTCTGATTGACTTTGAACTTGCGCTCTTGGTGGAGATTGAGGTTGAGAATAAGTTGGTGAATTTGGAAAATATGCTGAATCAGTAAAGAAACTTGCACCAACAAATAAGTCACCCTCATCTTCAAACTTTGTTACATCTTGAGCAAGAAAAGCGTTATCAACAGTATTGGCAGGATTTACCTCATACTTATACTGAGTTTGAGAGCTTGATCTATCAGTGTTTCTGGATCCTTCATCAATCTCAACTTCTTCAATTTTTCCAATAAGCAAATCAAGTTCCATTGGAAATTTCTCAGTATGTTTCAACAAGGTAACAGTTTGTTTCCAGGATGATGGTAAGGCACTCAACAATCGATCATTCAGGTCTTGAAGTTCAGTCTTCACTCCGAGATTTGTCATCTCAGTAGTTAAGTGAACAAACCTGTTCATCATCTGGTGTACTGTCTCACCATTGATGTGTTCAAACAACTCCAATTGTCTCTTTAGTTTCGACTTCTTCAAACTTCTCAATTGTTCTCCTCCTTCACATATCGACTTCAATGCTTTGAAGCATGTATAACCAGTCTGATATCCATCCAATCTTGACAAAACCTGAAGTGGCAACCCCTTGCACATTAAAGAATATGCCTTGCTATCATTCTTTACCTTCCTCAAATCTTCAGCTGACAAATTATCCTCTGGATAAGGTTCAGTAGAGTCTTTGGTGTAGGTACTTGCACTATCTGGTTGTGTCTGAGTTGGAATGTGAGGACCCTTCTCAATTGATTTCCATAAGTCATTGTCTATTGAACACAAGTGATGTCTCAACCTGATGGTCCAGTTCTTGAAATCTGCACGATTCAAAAGTCTAGGAACACGGTTATCAGAATCATCATTAGGAGCCATTTTTAACAATTTTTAAAGAAAATATTTTTGGTTTTTGTAAATTTTTTGAAAAGAAATGATTAAAATGCTAAAATAAAGACAAGTAATTAAAGACAAGATAAAAAACAAGTATTAAAAACAACTAAAGTGAGTCACACGGCAAAACAGTGAAAATCCTTCTTCAGCCGGCTAAACAGTGTATTTGTTCTTCACCCGGCAGAAATAACTCTTCACACGGCTAAAAAGTTGGACGGCTCAACAGTTGAAAATACTTTTGTTCTTCACCCGGATGAACAGTTACCCGGCAATAAGAAAAACTTCACACGGCAATAAGTCTTTGACCCGGCAGAAACTTGACACGGCAAAGATGCTTCCCCGGCTGAACAGTACTTGGTCACACGACAGTTGTTAATTACCCGGCTACACAGTTGAAGTTTACCCGGCTGTATTTTCTCTATCACCCGGCGTAACAGTGTATTACCCGGCTCAACAGTGTCTGATCCGGCTGAACAGTAGCTCTTTTTCAAGTCAAAATCTTCACCCGTCTAGAGCAATTTTCCTTACACGGCTGCACAGGACCTAATTTCTTCACAAAATCTAAGTCCAAGGAAAATGTCTAAGTCAAATATATCACCCGGCAAGTTAATCTTCAACCAAGTTCTTCATGTTCATCATTTTCGTCAAACGAATTTTCAGGGTTTTGTCTAAAACTTGTCCAAATTGTCCAAAATTCACACACAAGCTGTGAAAAGGTCCGATTAACAAACCCTTATATCAATCAATCCAAAACATCATCATTTTTCGATGAATTTGAGCAGAAATTGATCGAACAGTAACTTTTTCTATTCTTCTTAATTCTTCAGATCTGATGATAATCTGATAGAATCTGCACAATCGATGTGTATAGGAGTGATTACGATGATAAATCACACCTCAAAACACGATCAAATCCTTCAGATCATTGTTTTTGAGCAATTTTTGATGTGTTTTGCTTAGAGACAGCGAAGAACACAAACCGAAAGCTCTGATACCAATTGATAGGTTCAATTGGATCGTTCAATCGCTCACAATGATCAGAATAACATGTACAACACAAAATGATTCAATCACAGACACAATTCATACTCATAAATTCTCTGTATATTGATGATCAAAGCAATTCGTAGTACAAAGTGCAGGAGAAACAAATTACACACAGTTAATTCTCTCTCTAACAGTGTAAAAGTCGCTCTCCTAACACACGCACACTACATGCCTATATCAAACAAAATGCAAGTTTAAGGAAAATACATAATAAACCCTAAACTATACAAACATATAAACAAAGATACAAAGTAAATCTTAACACGGAAATAACCCTAACAGTTAAACATTATTAACTTGATCAATATAATGAACCAAGGAAACTAAAAGGACTATATTGCAATTTTACAAAAGGTAATTAAATTATAAAACCAACCCCCGTCCCATACTGTCTTCAACCATCATCTTCACAATCATTCGATCGAACCCCTGCTAACCCTAGTTTAGCCAATGCACATCACCATCATCATAATCACATCGCGTCGGTTTCGTTCTCGCATCGCAGCAGATCATTCCCGTCCTACCGTTGCGCGCCGTACTGCTGTTCGGAGTACCAATCAAGTCCGACGGACCTACAAGTCCGGTGAACCAGCAGCTCGGATCACCAATCATCGTACCATCAGTCTTCACTTACACCACTTAACAATTGGTACGTATACTTTCGGTATTTATTCCGATACGATTTTGTTCTCGGGTCATCTCGGTTTCTGTTTCGGGATACGATTGTTTTCGGGTCGATCATATGTATGTATGTAACGTGAATATGGTGTGTGATTAAAACGTGCGTACGCATGTATGTGTTAACAGCAGCCGCTGCAATTGTAATCATGGTGTACATTTATATATAGGTTGTATGTGAGATGGTATGTGATGTTTTTGTATGCGATATATGTGTGCGTGTGCGCGTTCTATATGGATGTATGTATATAATTAGCGGCTGCACTAGTGGAAAAATATATGTGTATTTGTGTAGTGAATGTGGGTTGTGTAAATACATAGCATTGTATGTGCAATTGGATGTGTATATACATGCATAGGAAGATGTACAACAATGAGTAGGTATATATATAAATATATAAGGTGTGTGTACGGTAAGTTTTTATGTAGAATAATGCAGCATGTATATTCTATTAATGTGTATATGCCATCTATGTATGTATGTATGTATGTATGTATACGTTTATGATCTAAATGAGTATGTATGTCGCTGGCACGATATCATTGTGTGTTTACGGAATAGCAGACCAACAACATAATTCAGGTATGCAAGGTGTATCGACCGCGAATGCGGATTTGTCGGGTGTATATATATTTGCATTGCATGTATGTGGATAGGAAGGTTAAGTAACAACAGTAGTTATAAGATGGTATGCGCATGATAAGATAATATATATATATATATATATATATATATATATATATATATATATATATATATATATATATATATATATATATGGTATGAGTCATATTGCATAGTAGACATTGTATTAGGTGGAATAAAAGAGTAGGTAAATATGTTTTGATGTTAGTGTGTATATGTTACCATATGTGTGTATTGTATGCGTGATGTATGAGAATGAATTGATGTATTGTTGTAAATATTGTAAGTATAGATATGATGAAATTAAATGAAAGCTAATACGTGTAAGCGTAGAGAGTCATGATAAAAGCATGGGTGAATAATGTTTACGTTATTATAATAGTGATGAGCCATGATAAGGAACGTGTACTGTGATGTATGTCTATGTGGACTTATGTGAAGTTATACATCAGTATGAGTTATATATATATATATATATATATATATATATATATATATATATATATATATATATATATATATATATTTACACTACATTTCTATAAACATAAGTTGTCGCTATTAATTAGCGGTGAACTAAATAAACAGGTTGTTGGGTGAGTTAAGTTCTCTGTTGCGTTTTGCTGTAAATTGTTGTGCGCTTCAAAGGTGAGTTTTTTGCCCGTTTTTAAATATTTTTCAGGGGGAAAACATACAAACGTTTTTACAACGCCTTCGGGCAACTATTTTTACGGCGCCTTTGTGACGGCTGCCTTTTTCAGCACCTTCGGGTGGGCTGCATTTACGGCGCCTTTGTGGCGGCTGCGTTTTACAGCACCTTCGGGTGGGCTGCATTTACGGCGCCTTTGTGGCGGCTGCGTTTTACAGCACCTTTTTGGTGGGCTGCATTTACGGCGCCTTTGTGGCGGCTGCGTTTTACAGCACATTCGGGTGGGCTGCATTTTCGGCGCGTTTGTAGACGCTGCATTTTACAGCACATTCGGGTGGACTGCATTTTCGGCGCCTTTGTGGCGGCTGCGTTTTACGACACCTTCGGGTGGGCTACATTTACAGCGCCTTCGTGGCGGGCTGCATTTTAAACCTTCGGGTAGGGCCTTCGGGCAAGATTCTATCGACTTTCGAGCTGCGTTATATGCTTTTGATAAATAAACTCATTGAACTCACCAACCTTTGTGTTGACACTTTTTAGTATGTTTTTCTCAGGTAATTAAGGAGCACGAGCACGATTAGGGCATGCATGCATTGGGTCGTCCATTGGACTGTTTTAAAAAAAATATTTAATACTTACTTTATTGACATTTAAACTCTAAATTTTGATTTATTTACAAAATTAAATATTTCGTTAAACATGGAGTCATTGTTAACAGTAACTAATGGCTTGAGATCCTGACATGTCACACGCTTAACGGATACCCCGTAAGTGGAAAATTGAGGGTGTGACAGATTGGTATTAGAGCCATAAGTTATAGGGAACTAGCATTTGCATCTAGACTATAACTAGGCATTACATTAGTTACATTAGATTGGGCTTATACGTGTTCCTATACTAGCGACCTTATATGTGATTCCTTATACTTGTTTCTTTAAGCAGACTTCCTTTTACACTTTTATTATGCATTTAATATTAGTCTTGATTTCTAATCTTGATTATGATTCTTATTCCCATCATATTACGGAGTCATTCTCGAGATCCGAGAAGCGTCGTTTGGAGCACATTGCTACCCAGTGGGCAATGATCAAACCTTTCTTTTCCGAACAATTGGATTCTGTATTCCTTAGGTGTTTAGAGAATGATGAATCATAGAAATATTCTATCCTCCCGGTGCTCTGTTGGTGCTTCATAATTTATTTAAACTTTTAAAGCTTCTCCATCTTGTCACAATTACCTTATTTCGTCAACAATTCATAACTCAAGTGTATACTCAAATCGAACAATTCTCGACTAACTTTATAATATAACTCCTAGTTGATCAATATAGAGTTTAGGATTAAGCTGTAGATAACTTTCATCGTTGGCACCACTCGGTACTCAGTATTATAAACATTTGGACATTTTAACACCAGACAAGTGGAATTAGGGTGAACATGCAAGACAAATTATCATCACGGGTGCACACGAGATAGTAATTTGTAGTGCATGTAAATCCCGGTGAGACCTGGCTTGTGGGTAAATGATTCTAATGTGTGTTTCCTCACATAAACATTATTATTATTTTTTTTCCAATGATAGAGGAAACTCTCGTAAGCCACTTGACTAATGGCTGGTATCGTAAAGCCTGCTCGCTAACTAATGGAACGCTACTATCCGGTTGGAGAGGTTTATGGGACCGCCATAGTATCCTCAGGAAAATATCACCATAGATCTGAAAAAGTTCTCATGAATACTATGTAAATCGATGATCAAATGTACTATCTATTATGAAGACTATGTTAAAAAAAAACTCATAAACTTTCTATCTATTATGAACACTATGCTTAAATCATGTACTTTCGAACATCTAAGTAGTATTATTATTATTCTTCATTCTCCATCGATTCTTTAAAATTTCTGTGATACCCATGGCGTTCACGTGTTGACAACACTCCTTTTACTAAAGTACAATACATACACACAGTTGAGTCAATTTAAAGATTTATAAGAATACATGATTATTTAGGTAGTTAGATAAGTATAGTACGCAGGGAAGTACCTATCTGAAAGGAAGGTAACGACTGAGACACAGTCCATAGATATCCGAATAACAACTTCAAGCTCATTGATGTAAATATTTTGAAACATTCTAAACATAAGTCGTCCTTTACAAATGGAGAATTCCCAAAACTTTGAAAATTCATCAAACCAACGATAAATCGAACCATTTGAATACTGCATAGGATTGGTCCAATAGTTCTCGTGCCCTCAACCAAATAAAGTACCTTCTAGAGAGACTCGTCATGCCACTTAATATCTTATAAATAACAACAATTACTTTTATTTGAGTAACTAGTTGAACTCGTGAGCCGAGAATTCAAAACACTCAAACATAATAAGATACTTTTATTTAAAGTTCGTTGAAATTCTAAGAGTGAATCGAAGCTCACGTAAGAACGCGGAAAATCTAATAATGTACGAACATTCGTGGCTATTGAAAACTTCAACGCCATAAATTTTCCTTTTCTTTTGATCTATTTCGTTGCAGAAAACCAATGATGCTGCGTAATTTTCAGGACGAAAATTCATTTAACAAGGGGATAATGTGACACCCCGCAAAGTCCAGGTTAACACCGTTAACTATGATCTGCTTACTTTTGTTGAATTCCGGTGATTAATTGTACGCTTGTCCTTCGTAATCTTAAATTATATAAATTTCAGGGTTTGTTTTGTAAATTATAAAAGTTAAACATTATTAACTTGATCAATATAATGAACCTAGGAAACTAAAAGGACTATATTGCAATTTTACAAAAGGTAATTAAATTATAAAACCAACCCCCGGTCCCCCCTACCGACTTCAACCTTCATCTTCACAATCATTCGATCAAACCCCTGCTAACCCTAGTTTAGCCACCGCACATCACCATCATCATAATCACATCGCGTCGGTTTCGTCCTCGCATCGCAGCCGATCATTCCCGTCCCACCGTTGCGCGCCGTACTGCTGTTCGGAGTAGCAATAAGTCCGGCGGACCTACAACTCCGGTGAACCAGCAGCTCCTATTACCAATCATCGTACCAGCAGCCTTCACTTATCCCGCTTAACAATTGGTGCGTGTACTTTCGGTGTTTATTACGATACGGTTTTGTTCTCGGGTCGTCTCGGTTTCTGTTTCGGGATACGATTGTTTTTGGGTCGATCATATGTATGTATGTAACGTGAATATGGTGTGTGATTAAAACGTGTGTACGCATGTATGTGTTAACAGCAGCCGCTACAATTGTAATCATCGTGTACATGTATATATAGGTTGTATGTGAGATGGTATGTGATGTTTTTGTATGCGATATATGTGTGCGTGTGTGCATTCTATATGGATGTATGTATATAGTTAGCGGCTGCAGTAGTGGAAAAATATATGTGTATTTGTGTAGTGAATATGGGTTGTGTAAATACATAGCATTATATGTGCAATTGGATGTTTTTAAATATACATGTGCAGGAAGATGTACAACAGTGAGTAGGTATATATATATAAATATATAAGGTGCGTGTACGGTATGTTTTTATGTAGAATAATGCAGCATGTATATTCTATAAATGTGTATACGCCATCTATGTATGTATGTATACTTTTATGATCTAAATGAGTATGTATGTCGCTACCACGATATCATTGTGTGTGTACGGAATAGCATACCAACAACATAATTCTGGTATGCAAGGTGTATCGACCGCGAATGCGGATTTGTCGGTTGTATATATATTTGCATTGTATGTATGTGGATAGGAAGGTTAAGTAACAGCAGGAGTTATAAGATGGTATGCGCACGATTAGATAATATATATATATATATATATATATATATATATATATATATATCTATAATACATTAATAAGCATTTTAGATGGGCAAAAAGGTAATTTAACATATTCCTTTAAATTCAACAGCTATATAAATCAAACCCTAACCCAGTAACCCTAATTGAAACTGTATACACATACCGCCTCTCTCTCCATTTTCAATCGGCAAATCAGCAGCCTCTTCTTGTCTTCTCTCTCGCTTGAACGATGTAGCAGCAACAACTAACATCAAGCAACTGCAGATCCGATTTTGGTTAATTTGGACTGCAAAAGTTGACGAACCTCAGTAAAATTCATCAACAACGAAGAATCTCCTGGACCAAACTCAAAATTCATCAACAACGACGAATCTGTAAGTAAAATTTCCAGTTTTGTGTATTGAATGTACAAAATATTAACCTAAATCAGTGATCTGTTTGTTAATGTTTTCGAAGTAATTTTTTCAAGGCAATTTGGCCACAATTATAATTGTTGTGTGTTTGTGTGTGTATGTTTTGTGTTGTGTGGTGTAGTATCACACATAACAACAGCAACTCAAAATAATTTAAAAAAAATTCACCATGTTTAAATGTGTTTGTTTTGATGTTGAAATTGATGTGCTGTGATTATGAAAGTGAATCTGTGTATGAATGTGTGTGTGTGTGGGGGGGGGGTTAATATTTGTATGTGTGTGTCGCGATTGATAAATGTGTGTGTGTGTTGAGTTGTGTTGTGTATGAATGATGAATGTGGTGTGTTGTATGAATGTGTCGTGTGTTGTAGTATAAATGAGTGTGTGTGTGTGTATGAATGGTGTGTGTTATGTTTTTGTTTTCTTTGTGCAATTTAAAAAAAACAGTTGAAACAAATAACAGCAGAATGTGTATGTTGTGTGTTGTATGTTTGAAAAAGGATAACAGCAGCAAACCTGCACATTCAAGAGTTGTTTATGTTGTGTTGTGTGTTGTGTTGTATGAATGTTTGTGTGTGTTTTGATGTTGTGTTATGTTGGATGGGCAAACTGAATGTGTTGTGTGTGTGTACGTATGTGTTGTGAATGATAAATGTGTGTGTTAAGTTCAAATTGAACACTGTTAGAAGGCCTGCTATGTTTATATGTTGCGGTTTGCTGGTATTGCATTGTTTTACCGATTTGTTATTGAAATTTATGAATCACTATCGGTTTCTGTTGTTCGTGCTTATAATTCTTCAACTTTTATTATTATTGAACTTAAAAGAGTTGGTGGTTTTGTCCAGAGACACATGTTTTTAAATTTTAAACTGTAGGCATGTAGATCATAAATTCTATTACCATTTCATTTCATTTTCTGATTTGTTAGTTGATTTAAGTTTGATTGTTGAAGTGTTTACTACATTGACTATCCTTATGAGGTATGATTAATTAATGGCATATCCTTATGTTTTTCTGGTCATTAAACTGTATTTTATTGTTTTATCAAATGTATTGTTTAAGGTATTAACTAAATTGGGTTTTATCAAATGTGTTGTGAAGATGATAACAAATATGCTGGGGAGTTCAAAGGCGGTATCAAACATGGGCTTGGTCACTATCATTTCAGGTTTAAGGTATTATCTGTTTGCTGTGTTTCATAATCCAATTTTTAACTGTTTGTTGTGTATCATACTTAAAGGTGTTAACTGTTTGTTGTGTTTCAGGTTTCCGATTAACATAAATTTGAATGCTTGTTTAATGTTTATTATGTGGATGTTGGAAATGTATATAAAAACTATTTGTGACTTTTGAAATAGAGTCAGATGATCTTTTGATAGAATGGTTGACATTTTTTTCAAAATATATTTGCGGTGATAGAAACAGATATGTTGTATGTAATAAATGAGCGCTTCAGAACAAAGTTGTCATACTATCATGATAGTTTTTGCATATGTGCTTTTGCATACTTGTAGTAACGAGAAGCACCATCATTTTCATTCGCATGTAAGGCAGCCTATTCAAAACATCATGTTTGTGTATGGTGTTCAATTTGTGTGTGCGTTGAGTGGAAGTAAAATTAGTAGTTATGAGTAATGTGTGTGTTGATGTCAATTGTGTAGAATATATTCTGTGTTGAATAGGCAGTATTGGATTGTTGATTTATTAATGTAAATGTCATATTTTGTATACCTTTTTTAGATTGGGTGCTTCATCTGTTTTCAAGGTGTGAATCTCCATCATATCTGGAATTCCGGTGAGTTTTTTCCTCTATTGGTTTGTTTATAGGAATGTTGTTCGTAATCTTACCTCACATTTCAATGTCGTAAGCTTTTGTTCGTAATCTTACCTCACATTTCAATTCTTTTAGGATTTGTTCATTTTGTAACTAAATATGCATGTCAGTGTCACTTTGTGTTTTAAACGAAACTAAAACAAATGATTTTTGTGTTGTGTGTGTTCCATGTTAAATTTTGATATAGACTCATGATGTAGAGAGTTTGAATCAGGTTTTGGAGGGGGGGGGGGTGTTAAAAACTTATGAAAATGGTTCTTAGAGTCGAATTTTACCACAATGAGATCACTACCTGTTGTTTGTTACAATTACAATATCTTTGACCTATTCTTTTTAAAACACTATAGTATGACCCGTTTAATATGTATTCCCTATATTTTGACCCGTTTCAACTTTCAATTGAAATAACTTCATTTGGACCATAAGTATATTAACTTGAGTTCTATGTGTTAATACCATATCAAGATCTACGAGTTGAAAGCTTTCTTAACAATTTATAATATCGAAACTGAAGTTTGAACTGGTAACACTTATTTTTAGTGCTATTTTGTTTTGTAATTGTCTTTGGGTTATATTCTTGAAACTGTAGTAAGCTTTCATTTATAGATTCTTTGTCGTGTGAGTCTACTAGATTCTTTGTTGTGTGTCCGGGACTAAGCCCAAATCCAGGTTCGTCTTTGTTTATTTTTATGTTGATGGTATATTGTTACCTTTTTTGGTTCTTCACGATTGTATTTTAAGTCACTGTTGCCTGCTTTCAGGTAGCTCTTCTTACAGGTCTTATGTGCAAATTCCTTTTGATCTTCTATTTGTGATTTTTCTTACGTGTGGTTGCGTCTATGTTTTATATGATGTTGTGTCTTATTTGTAACCTGGGTCTGTGTGTAATATTAGATATTTGAGTTACATTTTACCATGTTGTAGGTGAATATAGGCATTGCTAAGGTGTTTGAGGATAGACGTTTTGATTTTTTGTTCAACTGTTAGTGGAATAACATATGAAATATCTTTGAAATTTGAATTGATTTACCGGTGTAAATTTCTCTGCATATGCTTAATTCGTGGTTTTGGTTTTTTATTTGTCCTACAAAGTGGTTTCTCAGTGATTGCTTTTTCCGGTGTTAGGTAAATTGATCGAAGTTATTTGTTGCCTATGTTTGTCATTGTACTTGCATGTGTAAGATTTTGTTTGTTTAGTTTTTTAGTCGTTTATATATTGCTGTTGTTGTGTATATGTTGCTGCTGTGTAAATCTGTGCAACAAAATTGCTGCATGGTTACATTGAATCTGAATTTATATGTGTTATGAACTTATGATTATGATAATGAATTTTAATGATTGGCCAAAAGTTGCAGTAATGTGTGTTGTATGAATGTGTGTGTGGTATAAAAGCATGTATGAATGAATTTATCAATGTATGAATGTGTGTATTCATATTACCTAATTGGCATGTATAAGATGTTTTGTAGTTGTTGTCCAAACATGTATAGATTGTTGGTTTAGAGCTATAAAAAGTTTTATGTCATTGAATCTACGCCATGACATTGAATCGTTTTTATTTGACATTGAATCGTTTTTATTTGACATTGAATCCTTCATAGTTCTAAATCGTTTTTATTTGACCATGATGTATAAGCCATTTGAGAAACCTGCTAGATCCTATGGTTTTTTTTAACTCTCGCACGTCTGTTGTTATTTTTGGTCTGTTACAAGGCTGCTGCTGTTTCTCTTTATTAAACGGAGTGTTTGACACTAACTCATTTTAACCCATTACTCGACACTGTTTGGGCATAATTTGTTTTATATCATTTTGCTTAAACTGGTACTATACATAAAATGGTACTATGCATATTATACAATAGTTATGATTTGTTTTGTACGCGTATTAGTGACTGATTTATGAGTTTTTATGTCCAATTTTGAGCTGCAAAAATGGTCTCAAACCTAAATTTGTTTAGCTTGCATATCAGCGGCTGATGTGTGTTTTTAGGTCAGCTTGAGTGGAAAATTGTTGCCGAACTAATCTGATATGTTTTATCTGCAATTTAGAATCTGATACGCGTGTTATTTTAGGTTCATAATGTTACTGCTTGCAGCAACTGAATTATTTTCTTGCTGATGATTTTGGACTGCAACTTTAGGTCCTTTTGGCCAGCAGGGTATGTAGTTCTATTTTCGTCTCCTTTAAATGATTCTTTGTCTTTAAATTTCAAATTCAGCACATGAACATCAGCACAATGGTTATCTAATTGCAGCTGATTCAAAACTACTTTAAAATCATAATTGAGCTGCAAACCAATTATTTTCTTGCAGCTGATTCGTAGCCAAGTTAAGGGTTGAATTGGGCTATGATTTAGACTTGAAACGGTGAAGTTAAGACAGTTTAATTATGCACAAAAGGAGTGGTTAGCTGATCTATTTAGGGGTCTTTTGTCCTTAAAAGTGTGTTGGGAATTCATTAACTAAATCTATAGATTTTTATGTTTCACTTGGTATGACAGCTTTATATACTTCAATAAATTAGTTATTGTATTCTTTTATTCAGAGTATGACAGCTTTATGTTTCACTTGGGTTGTAGTTCCTGTAGTGTATCGCTATTGTATTCTTCTATTAATTCAATTAGATATAGCGTATTAGTGTGCATTATGATCAGTATGCATATGAAATTAAGGCGTTAATGAATTTTGACAATGTTAAAGAAATGACAATTTCCTGGTTAGCTTTGCTTGCATGTTAATGACTAATTTAAGTGTGTTTAGGTCTGAATTTTGGGGTGTAAAATGGTTGCTGACCTGATTTGTTTTCTATGCGTATTAGTGACTAATTCAAGTGTTTTAAGGTCAAATATTGAGCTGCAAACATGGCTACATACTGGATCGGTTTTACTTGTATAATGGCTGTCAATGTGTGTGTTTTGAGGTCCAGTATTGACTGTCAAATGGTCACTGATTTTATATGTTTTTTCTGCAAATTAGCAATTGATCTGCAATAAAGCAGCTGGTCCATCTTGACCCGAACCATTCTGAATTTGGATCATGTTTTTGCAGGAAAACCATGTGCATGCTCTTCGTGATTCTGACAACGGCGACTCTGAAATTGTTAAAACAGTGAATTGACGACTCAAAAAATGGCTGCATTAGTAGTTGCTGGAAAAGGCAAGTCCAAATAAACTGAAATAATGTTAAGTTGCTGCCGGCAAATCCAAATAGCCCATCTTTGGTCGATTTGGGTCCTGAATGTGGCGTGTGAGTGTTTAAATCCTAGCTGAATCTGACATCTATTGAAAATTCTAGAGGGCCACACAAAGAAGAATTGTTTAGTGTTTGATTCCTCAACTTTAGAGGGGGTTGTTGATGTATGATAATCAAGTTCTTTTTCACATTGTTTTCATTAATTTCAACGTTTTTTGGAACAAATTAATTCGAAGACTCTTTACATCGATCACTTTCAACTCCCAAACTATTACTACATGCTGCAGCAGCAAGTATAGATATGCCAGAAAAGTAGTCATCTTTCAGTAACTTGCCCAAACTATTACTACACTTTTAGCTCCCATATTTGAATTTAGTCTTAAACAATAAAAGACATACACAAGTTAAAAATAATTCCAGTCTTAAACAATCAAAAACATACACAAGTAAAAAATATATAGCAAGTTTACTAAACTTAAAACTTCTTTCAAACATTTACGTTTAGAATTTAATCTATTTGCCCAACCTAAAACCCATACTAAAACAAATGGCATTTTAAATCAAAGATAGAACATTACAATCGATATTTGATATCAAAAGTAACAAGCAAATCCTATTTGAGATTCTGTAAATTGCTCCTATAATCAGTAAGATCTTTTAACATGTGACCAATTAACATTAATCCATCACGATCATGTGAATGACATACACAGAAGCTATACATTCCAATGTTTTGTTGTAAATATGTTGCCAATTGGGGAAATCTTCTTATCTAAAGATGAAGATGAGAAAACGATTTGATGCGAAATTAGGATTGAAACCCTAAATGGAATTAAAAAGCATTTAGGGTTGTGGTAAATTACCATCTTATTCTAGATGTGAAAGTTAACGGATGTGATACATTACCTATTTGCCCATCAAATTTGCATACTTTTCGTGCAGGACTGCAGGTAAGTAATGACTGTTAAAGACGTGTTTTATCGAGAATTGTTGGTTTTATAGAAGATGATATTTTACAAATAAATTAATTCAACGGAAGTTAATGTTGATCATGATGGATGATAATGATTAAAGAAGCAATGAATAAGCATATGGTCATATGATCATGTTCCAGAAAATTCACGTTCAAGTATGATTTGTTGGTATAAATAAAGAGTTTCATGAATTACCTGCAACAGTAGTTCTTCAATCTTGGTTCATTTGAAATTTCAAGTTGTAGTTATCAAATGTTCTTTTTGTTAACAGAGTTATGCAATGTTGAACATGTTTTTAACGAGTATCACATTGTAGATTGTTGTCGCCGCCGCATCGCGCGGGTACCCTGCTAGTATATATTATATATATATATATATTATATATATATCTTCTATATAATATAGCAAAATCATATTTGCTTACTTGGCATCATTTGAGATCCATTTGCTTAGTTGTCATTATTTGAGAAATTCTCTCAAAATTAATAATATTGTTATAGTTTAAAAAATATATATCTATCTATAATAATTTATTATAATAATATTAGTTTTCATTTGATCCCCTAATATTTAGCATAATATTTAAAAAATTAAGACTATTTACATTTTCAACTCTCTTCTATTAAGAGTGTGTTTGGTCCAGAATATATTTATTAGGGTATAAAAATAAAGAGTTAAGTGCAATTTGCACCCCTGTGTTTTACACTCAAAAGCACTTTGCAACTCCGTTTGAAAATTTAGACCCTTTGCAACCCTGTGCTTTTTAAAGTGGGTCATTTACATCCCTCCGTTAAGTTTACCATTAGTTGACCATCCAATTTATGGTAAAAGTACCATTATACCCTCCCTTATATCTATACTATATATAAAGGGGATTAGAGTGGTATTTTAAGATACCCAAAAAATAAGAACACTTACTTATTTAATTGCATGATGTACAACCAAAATTAAGGGTAGTTTAGTCTTTAAACACTATTTTCATTTTAACCCTCATAAATATTACACTCTAATCCCTAACTTTATGGAACTTACCATTAGTTTTTACAAATTATACCCCTTAATTAAACAGAAAAAATACCGTCTTACACTTTCGGTTGTTACGTTTAATATGTGGGGTTTTAAACTTTTTCGAAACCATTAATAGAATTGTCATCATTTTATCTTCCATATGCACCAAAAATTTTCAAAACTCGATCCCTAAATCTTCATGTACATGGAAAAGTGGGTACCGGTACCAAATCTATCGATATGGTACTGGTACGGTATAGGTACGAAACAAATACTTTTAGGTAAATTTAAGGTATCTGTACCGAACCGGTACCGATACCGAAAATACTGGTACCGAATTTATAGAAAAAATGGGTACCGATACCAGTACCGAATTTAATGGTACAATACTGGTTCAGTACGGTACCGGTACCGGTTCGATATTCAAGTACCAAACGCTCATCCTATTAGAAAAGTCATGACAATTTTTTACATGTTGCAATTGGCTCGGTTGCCCATTTTTTCTCTCACTTCGCCGCAACCTACGGCCACCCTTAGACTAAACCCATTCACAATCTAACCAACCCAATCTTTTTATTAAAAACTAATTTCTTACTCTTCCACCTATACAACCCAACCAAATAACATTTTTCATACCCCATTCATAATTCAAATTATTCTAACTTTTTATTACACAAAATAAAACATATAATTACTTTTATTATATTCAAAATACAGAATATTAAATTAACTATTTTATATTAAAGCAAATAGGTTATTTAGTTTAATTAAAATTCTTACCACCGTATTTGATAGCTAGAGTCCATTTGATTTGATGGAAGTTGAAGAATGATGGATCTTGGTTATCATTTTGTAAATATGTCATTTATTTGCGGTTTGAATTTGGTTATTGATATATATTTCATAAAATGGCCAGACTGCGGCATTTACAGGCATCTAGGGGTAAGCTATGACTGGAGTTTGGATTGGGGTTTGGGAGATACTTTATGGTAAAAGGTCTGTGATTGTTAGGTATAATGTGTTACTGTTACTTGATTTAATGGTTAATCGATCTATGAATACTTCGTTTCCAGTTGATTAATGGGTAACTTGCTGGACCATTTAAGAGAGATGTGTGCAAGTAAGTACATTTCATTCTCTATTCAAATTAATTTCAGATAAATTGTTGTATGAGATTTTCTTCTTATTTAGTTTATGAAATGTTAACAAGTACATGTTGTTTCTTCATTTATTCATGTTATTTTTTATAACTGGATATTCATGTTATTTTTGATAACTAGATTATAAAATTTTTAATCCTTATTTGTGTTTTGCTAAGCTATTCATTATTTATACAATCAATTGCTTCTATTCATTTTTACTGATCCCAAGTTGATTACATTAAAGTGATTAAACTTATGTTAAATTTTCGTATAAATCTTAGGGCAGTGTTATCTTCATCACACTAATGGGAGATTATGAAGATGAGCTTCAATATAAGTACAATTATTATAATATTTGGTTTAATCATATAATTTAACATACTGAGATTCATTTTGCTTATTTTGCATTGCATTGTTTGATAGTCACTATGTATAGGTTGGACTCACCGGCTTGTCGGTGTTACTTTTGTTTGTATTTGTTCAACTTGTATTTGTATTTGTACTAGCGAACCTACGGGCGAATCTATAGATTCGCCCGCAGTTCAGGTTGTCTTTTGTTTTAAGGTGTCGACTGGGCGAACCTATGTGCCCAGCGAACCTGTGTTGGTTCGCTAGATAGATTCGCTAGAGCGAATCTATCAGCGAACCTAACACTACTATATATTGTAACCTTATCTTCACTTTATACAACTTTTGCACATCTTTTACCAAAGCTATTATTCACTGATTGTGTTGTGTAATCGTTCCATTTGAGGTGCTAGGAGCATATTCTACTTATCTTTGTAGCTTATTTACCTCATTTGTGTGTGTAATCTTGTTATTGGGTTGTTTGGATATTTTACACTTTGTTCTTCAAGTCTTGGATATATTTGTGTTAAACAAGTCAACATAGCACTGAAATCACGATCTTTATGGACCAACAATATGGTATCAGAGCCTTAGTGCTCTTGATTGTTTGATTCTAGTGATTTTTGTGTTGATTTTGGAGTTTTTGGGTCGAAACACCTTTTGATTCTGTTCTAAGCTTGTTTTAGTGTTTTGGTGTTGTATTTTGCTCAAAGATTGTGGTATTTGGTCATAGGAAGCTTTTAAAACAAACGTGTATGCAAATGGTCAAGTTTTGAAGGTTTTCGAGCTGTTTCCGTACTGTTTCAGGGTGGTTGAGCTACCAGCGAATCTATCTGTTCAACCAGCGAATCTGATTGTTCATCCAGCGAACTTAATTCAAATCTTTGTTCTGATTGGTTTGTGTTGTGGCCAGCGAATCTGACATATCATCGAACGAAAGTTCACTTGTTTGGCTGACTGTGCAAGCGAAACTGCTGCCAAAAATCAGGTGAGCGAATCTGTGCTTGCTTGTCAGCGAAACTGTTTGCTTGTCTAGCGAACCTGTCACCAGCGAATCTGCCAGCGAATCTGCTGTGTTCTTTGAGCGAATCTAGCCAGCGAAACTGTTTGTCTTCAGCGAATCTATAATCTGTTCAAAGTTATGACTTCATCAACACTAAATATGAATGATCTAGACAGCGTTCAACCTAACAGGCCACCGAGGCTTGTTAGTGGTGAAAACTTTGAAGATTGGAAAAGATGTCTGAAAGCGTTTTTCTACTACACGGACTACAACCAATGGGAATCTATAGTAAATGGCCCGCACGTGCCAACAACTGTTGAAGGAACCGTCACCTCAGTAAACACAGATCCAACTACTTTTACTGAAACAGATATCAAGTTACTTGATCGTGACAAGAAGGCACTAGGGGCATTGATACTCTGCTTGCATCAGGACATCTTCAACAGGTTTGCTGAACACACAACTGCAAAGAGCCTGTATGATGCATTGTGTGAATTTTATGATGGGAATGAGGATCTGAAACTGGATAGAAAAGCACAAGCTGAAAAGGAATTCAACTCTTTCGTGGGATACTCACAAGAGAACTTGACTGATATTACAAATCGATTCCTATCTGTGTCAAGTAATTTGAAGAAATATGATGATAAGCTGGGTAATCATGAACAAGTTGCAAAACTGTTAGACTCTCTTCCTCCTCAATGGAGTCTTCAAATCAAGCTGTTGAAACAAGAGAGAAACTTTCCTGACTACAAACTGATGGACGTCATCAACAAGCTGAAGTCTTTCGACCTTGATGTGAAGAGAAGAGAATATAATCAGTCAATGATGGTTCCAAACATTCCCTCTCAAAATGCTGCACTTATCTCATCCGCTGCAAACTCATATATGTACAATGCTGCATCTAGAGGATCATCAAGTCATGTGCCTACTAAATCTGTTGGTGTACCATCAAATGTTGGTTCAAGCTCGAATGCATCTGTCACCACTCAGATTCCGTCAGATACTATGGCTTTGTTTGGGATGTTTGTCCACAGTTATGAAGCTCTTGTTGCAGGTGAGTTAAAAGGGAAGGGTATGACTGTAGAAGACATGTATCAGGTGGATCCTGATGATCTGGAGGAAACAGATATCCAATGGCAGATGGCTATGCTCACTCTTCGTGCCAGACGATTCATGGAAAGAACTGGTAGAAGAAACTTTGGAAATCAAGGGCAAAATAGTAAGCTGGGATATGACAAGGGAAAGTTAAGATGCTATAACTGCAAACAATTGGGCCACTTCAAAAGAGAATGCCCATTACCAATTGTTACTGAGCCAGTTAACTCTGTAAATCCAAAATCTGCTCCAAATCAAGAAAGGATTGAGGAATCAAAATCAAAGAATGAAACTGCACTTCTCACCAACTTTGACTGGAGTGCAGAAATTGAAGAAACCAAGGAGGAGATTAACCATGCTCTTGTTGCTGAGATTGTTGAGCTTGATGACAACGATATAAATCTCTTTGATCCGTTCAAAGAATTTTATGGAAAGGATGAGGAAGAGAAAGTGGAGAATGTTGATAAAGTTCAATCAGATGTTATTGCTCAAGGGCATCTGAATCATTCTGGGTTGGTTTGTGAAGCTGCTGTTAATGAAGTAAAGCATGAGGAGGAGTCAAAGCTTAGTTTGGAAGAAATGATTGAGAAGGCAAGGCTAGATGCAGTTGATGAATTCAAAAGAAGCACTCCCTACTGTCAATGTGATCGTGCTCTGGCTGCCGAAAAACTGGTAATTGGTCTTCCTTACGATGTTATTGAAGATATGTGTTCATCTGCTTGCAAAATTCGTTTAATTGGCATATACAAAGCAAATAAATTGTTAATGTCAAACGAAAACGAATTAAAAAGAACCATCAAAGAGCTTAAATTAAGTGAATCAAAATATTTTGTTAAGTTAAGAGAAGCTTTAAAAGAAAATGAACACTTAAAAAGGACTCTTTTAGAAAAGAACTGTGAAATTAACTACTTGACTGAGCAAGTTACACTTGCTGAATTTGAAGCAAGAAAACTTAAAAACAAATTGCAGCAGTGGACTATATCTGGTATGAAAAGGGAGGAACTGTGCAAGAAACAAAGGGGGGCCAGAGTTAAGACGGGTTTGGGTCTTAGTAACAATGAAACATATGCATATCCTCCACCGAGTACTTTCTGTTACTCTCCTACACCTATTCCTCATCCCTCAAATGAGTTAATTCAAGAGATTATGCAGAATGATACTGACAGTTCCATTGCAGGTTTAAGTGAAGTAAATCTTAAGGAAGTTAGAGAGGATTACGCATATGGTGGGAGTGTTGGGCTCGGTTGTTCTGGCAGTAGTGATTGCAGTAGTTCTGATTCCAAGAAGTCTTTTGAAGACATTAGTTTAATTAACTCTGTTTGTAGTAATGTGTCATATTCAGACAATTCCATGTTTAATAGTAATCTAGGGTGCTCTACTTCTAACCCTAATGTGTTGAATGATGATTTGATTGAAAATGTGTGTGTGAATGACAAAGACAAACTTTCAGGTCATGCCTCTGAAAGTCAAACCAAAACAAACTGTTTTCAAAAGTTCTTCACTCATCAAATTCCATCTTTCACACCTGTGAGAATTTCAAAACCAAAAGAGAAGGAATCATCTTTTTCATACATTCTTAAACCAAAACCTGAATCTGATACAGTTAAAGTCACAACAGGTAAGTTAAAAGAACTCTATGACACTTACAGTGACTGCAACTCACAACTGTCTGAATGTGATGAGGAAATTGAAATGGATAAAATTCCTGTTAACAGAGTTCCCAAAACTGTTTTAAATCTCACTGTTTTAAATGTGGAAATACTGGTCACACTGTCAAGCAATGCCCTAAGTTAATCCAAAATAGCTCAAAGCAAAAATCTTTCGGAAAAAGATTAAACACTTTTGTAAATAATTTCTTTTGTAATTCTTCATCTGCTCCACCACCCAAGTACACAAAGACTTGGGTGCCTATTTCAAAGGTCTAATTTTTCATTTTTTTTAATAAATGTCAGGAACATTCAAATGCCGTTGTAAATAGTCATTGGCATATTGACAGCGGATGTTCCAGACATATGACAGGGTTGAAGGACCTTCTGACTAACTATAGGATCATAAATGGCGGTTATGTTGCTTTTGCGGGAGACAAGAAAGGTGGGAAGATGATTGGTCAAGGAGAAGTCTCAAATGGCTCACTTACTTTGGAAGACGTCAACTATGTTCCTGAACTAGCATTCAACCTTCTGAGTGTATCACAAATCTGTGATAAAAATATTCCTGTGATGTTCCTTCCAAATGAATGCTTGTTCTTGAAGCCAGAGTTTACTATTCCCGAAGATATGGTGATCATGCGAGCTCCGAGACGAAATGACACCTATATGTTGAATATGGGATCACAGGAATCCAATTCCACCGTGACCTGTCTCCTGTCTAAAGCTTCATCTTTTGAATCATTTGTGTGGCATAAACGTTTAGGACACATCAACTTTAAAATTCTGAATAAATTGGTTAAGAACAATTTGGTTAGGGGTTTACCACTCAAAGACTTTTCAGTGGTTGAGAAATGCATGGCTTGTGCTAAAGGAAAACAGCACAAAAAGCCACATAAACTTAAAATTACAAATACCATCTCAGAACCCCTCGAATTGTTACATACTGATTTATTCGGTCCAATAAGTGTCAAGTCTATTGCTAAAAAGTCTTATTGCTTGGTTGTCACAGATGATTACTCAAGGTACACCTGGGTGAGATTCATGGCAAACAAGAGTGAGACTGCCGAAGAGTTGATGAAGCTAATACCTCTAATCGAGGTTCTTGGAAAGAAGAAGGTTCTTCTCCTGAATTGATTCCTTTTACAGCTCAAACATGCCTTACTTCCGATGATAATGGGAATCCCGTGGATGCTCATCGGTATCGCTCGATGATCGGATCTCTCATGTATCTGACAGCAATCCGTCCAGATATTACATTTGCCGTGTGTTACTGTGCTCGTTTCCAAGCCAATCCAAAAGAATCACACGAGAAAGCTGTTAAACGCATTTTTCGCTACCTTAAGGGTTCCTCTCGTTTGGGACTTTGGTACCCAAAAGGTGGGAACTTTGATTTACATGCTTTTTCTGATAGTGATCATGCTGGTTGCAGGATTAACAGAAAATCAGTCACTGGTGGATGTCAATACCTTGGAGAATGTCTTGTTTCATGGCAAAGCAAGAAACAAACAACTGTCTCTCTGTCCACAGGAGAAGCAGAATACATTGCTGCCTCAAGTTGCTGCTGCCAAGTGCTGTGGATTCAACATCAGATGATGGATTATGGCATCAACTTTCTTCATACGCCACTCTTTTGTGATAATGAAGCTGCTGTTGGAATTGCCAAGAATCCTATTCATCACACTCGAAATAAGCACATTGAAACAAGAATTCATGCAATCAGGGATGCACAGGAAAAGGGGTTTATTGATATTATCCCTATCGAAACTCGAAAGCAAAAAGCTGATCTCTTCACAAAAACTTTTGACAAACCACGTTTTTATGAACTGATCTCCATGCTAGGACTTATATCTTTTTGAAAACCTTTTTCTGTGAGAACCCATTTGTAAATATGTAAAAAAATCTTCTTTTTCCTCTTTGAAAAATCCGTGGGTCACTCGCTTCATCGCTCCGTTATTTTATTTTATTTCATCTTATTTTCCTTTTATTTTATTTTTTTAACTCTGTATATATATTTTTAAGGAAAATCTGAAAAACAAAAATTTCTTATTAGATAGCTATAATGTAGAAATTTTGGGGGAGATATAAAAGATTAACTATTTATAGTTTTTCAAATTTTGCTATTTCAGGATCTCCGTTTTGATTGATGTTGAAGAGTCGTTGAAGGAGGTCAGAAGCATTGCGTTTGGGATATGTCAGATAGGCTCAGCCCGAAAACGAAGTAAACAGTGATTGTGCAGCCAAACATAATGCTCAAGATCTCGACAACAAGGATTATCTCCTTGACATGATTGGATTGCACAAAGATAATGGTTCTGTCAAAAATGGGTTGAGAGCGTCAAATCTTTGTCTTGATTTCCCTAAAAATCCCAAATCACCCTCGCCCTATCCCCGAATCGAGTTTCTAGTATGCAAAACAAATAAAATAAAAAGCTGCTAGTGATGCTCTTCGGAAAAGCCTCTGAGTGAGTTACTCGTTAACTCCTCAGAACGTATTGAGTCAAAGTGCTTAACTCCTCTGCTATACGGAAGTATTGACCTGGAGTTGGTGGATCTTCTCTGCTATACGGAAGTATTGACCTGAAGATTCACCGAGCATGCTCAAATATTTATCTCCTCTGTTATACGTAAGTATAGACCTGGAGCTCTAGACTATTTGAGTTTCCCAAATAATAAGTCGCATTGTATTCAAAAGAATCAATTGCTGACAAGCCCCACTCACAAAGAAAAGATGCAAAAATTGCACAAGTGTCAAAAGAAGCTAATGCATCGGTCAACATTCAAAAGTTGATCATTGAAATTCAAGCAAAGTCAATCGTATTGCTCAGATATACCCTGATGACAGAACTTGTTCTTTTTACCTAAATGTCTGTGGGGACCGAGTTGTCTGAGCTTCTTCAATCAAACCATAAACATGATAAAAGAAGCTGCTGATCTCTTGTTGAAAGGACTAAGGCATGGGTTTAAATGGACAAACATATCTGCAATCCCGCCAATCGATGATTCTCCGGATTCTACTCAAAACATCATGAAGAATATATATCCTTATCAGCGTTTAAAACTTTTTCTTTATTTTATTTTATTTTATTTTATTTTAATTTTAACTTCTATCTTGTTATTACTAGTAATTTTAGGATTATATGTGTATATGTTTATTTTTGGAGCGTTGATATCGTGGGACGTTTTCACGGATTTACAAAGATTTTAAAATTTAAGAAAATCCAAAAATATTTTAATTTGTGTGCGAGCGAACCTGCTAGCGAACCTTCAGGTTCGCCCAAATCTCAGGTTCGCCCGCAACAACCTTTTGCACCGCCGCCGCATGTTGTTTTTGACTCTTGGTCTTCTAGCGAATCTAAAAGTTCGCTGTACATAAGTTCGCTGGCCTGTATTAAGTTCGCTGGACTGTCTGCCAGCGAACCTATGTGTGTATATATAGGCTGTGACAGCGAAGTTTTTCAAAACTTTCGCTGTCACCACTGTAGCATGTTTTTCAAAAAATTCAACCGTCGCACGTTCGAGTCTCACTTATTCACCGATTTTTCACACTTTTATACTTCCTTTTGGTCTGGTATGTCATCGCCTACACCTTAATCAGTGTTTTAAACTCTTAATCGCTCATTAAACCTGTTAAATCTGTCGATCTTTGATTATGTGGTGTTTAAATGACTGATTTTGTGTTAGTTGTTAGGGTTTTACTTCATAATAGCCTCGTTTAGTGATTATACTACTTGTTTGTTGGTTTAAATGCTTGATAATGATGGACTGTACTTGATTTTAGCCGTTTTTCAAAAACTAGGGTTTCCAGCGAACCTATGTGTTCGTCTGGCGAATCTGAACGAAAGTTCAAAACTTCGAGCGAACCTATGTCGTTATGCTGCCCGCGCAACAACATAGATTCGCCCGACTGTTTCTAGCGAACCTATACATTCGCTCGACCACAATGACTGACTTTTCATGTCAGCGAATCTATAGGTTCTGGTGCCAAAATCTCAGGTTCGCTATACCAGCGAACCTAATTTCCAGCGAATCTATTAACTGTTTTTCAAATCTTCATTTCTGATCAATCTTCGTTTATTTTTCAGGCACAATGTCGACATTATTCTTTGAGAAAAAGCACAACATGTGTGCTTTGCTTGATGAAAACCATGAAAAGGCCAGCAGCTATAGAGACTCTATCAAATGGCTGAAGTCGTCACATATACATTATGCCATCTCTCACTCACCTTCTATATATGAGACGCACGTTCGGGATTTCTGGCGAACTGCTGTCATGAACGTGTCGGTACAGCCGTCACGTATCTGTGCCAAAGTCTGTGGCCATGACTTGGAGTTTACTGAAGCCGATCTGGCTAGAGTCCTGAAGTTGGAAGAGGATGTAGGAGAGGAAGTAAGTATGACTGCTGAGGAAGTGTACGGGGCATTGCGGACTGCTGGGTATGAGGGTCCGATGCCAGGCGAGAAGAAAATGGAATTTGTGAAGTCCTACTTGATCCAGGACTGGAGGTACATTGCACACGTGTTTATCATGTGCCTGGATCATAGGAAAGGTGGTACGGACGGGCTAAACTTGGACTGGGCTCGAGCTATGGTGCTGTTCTGCCGAGGGCAGAAGGCAAATCTGGCGAAGCTGATCTTCAATTACATGCTCGAGAACATCCATGCCAGCAAAGGGGCCAAATGGTTAATGTATCCCAGATTCATTCAGATGATTCTGAATGATAAATTGCCAAATCTGCCGGTGGAGGGTGCAGAACTGAAAATCTAGGATATGCATTCCAGGATATTCAAGGATTGTAAATCGGTGCGATCGGATTGTGTGGGAAGGACTGCTTATTTGTGGGAGAACATGTATACTGCTGACAGATGGGTCTATATACAGAGGTTGATGGAGACGGAAAGAAAAAGGGGCGGAGAGAATATAGAGGTGGTTGAGAAAAGGATAAAGAAGAGGAAGGCATATGCAAAGGAGAAAGACTATTCGTTTGATAGGGAAGTGGATGAGATCCAAGCTGAGATTGATGCTGGTAGGGAACAGCGAACAAAGAAAAGGTCTGATACACACGCTGAAGGGTTAAAGAAAGCTAGGCATGATACCGGGGGTACATCTGCTGGGTCAGGAAATGAATTGAAGGTTGAGGTTGAAAGTTTGAAGGCTGAACTGGTTGATTTGAAAGTGAAGTATGAAGAGTTGGAAAAGCAGGATGCTGAAAAATCAACAGTCATATACGAGATGGGTAGAATGATGAAGGACCAGCAATGTTTGATTGTGAGGATCTTCAAAGAATTAAACAGTTTGAAGGAAAATGTTGGAACTGAACCGGCAATGACTGAAGCAGAGCTGAACTCCTTAACGGATATTGCAAGGTATCCGTTAATGGACGTTGATTTTGGTGACAAAGGTAAAGGAAAAGCTGCCGCGGAAACATTCGATGAAGAGATGGGGATTGATTTAGATATTTTTGAAGGAGAAGAAGTGGTCGGAGGATCGAGTAAGGATTTTACATTGATAGATGAACCAGAGACTGATGTCGATGCTGATAGTGAAGAAGATTTAGATGATGAGCCGGAGAATTATAAGGTTGAAGAAAAGGGGGTTAGCTACCAGTTCGAGCACGTAGATTTAGACAAATCAGAATGGTTCAGGAAGGAAGAAGCTGTGGTTCCCGAAGTACCGATATTCCAACACCTGGATGAACCCAACACCAAACAGCTTGATAGGCAAATCATAGCGTGGAAGTATAACTGTTCGGTGGATGCTTACATGATCAAAAGAAGGGGCGGTGACATCAGTTACATCAAGAACAGGAAGCACTTTGCTACCTTTCCTCGTTGGGACTTGCGTAGGCTGGCAGAGCTACCTCTGTTGGGGAAAGAGGAAAGCGGAAGGGCTTGTGCGTTTGAAGCTACAATCCAGGAGGCTGCAAAGACTGATTTTGTCAACTTTGGTTACCAAAAGCCTAGGAGGATGAGGCAGAAGAAAGACAGACATTGGGTGTCGTGGAAGGGAAAAATAGTTTTGAAGATTGATGCCCCAAAGGTTATGACCAGGGTTAGGGTTCCCGACACTCAGCCACCGAGACTGCAGGATTTTCTGAAATGGTTCTATGACAATAGCTCGGGTGAGGCAGTTATCAGACTGAGTGGAGAAGATCGTCCTGAAATCAGACTATTTGACCAAATGGAGATCTTTTCCTTCAGTGATGAGGATCTGAAAGTGTTGTGCGAGAACAGGATAAAGCACGGGGCTGGAGATGACACTGCCGCTGAAGCGAACCTGTTTGTGAAGGTCGCAAACAAAGCCCGGGGGATTCGTGCAGAACTTAAGGCTGTGAATGAAAGGTTGAGAAGGTCGGATGATCAGCGCATGGACATGGACGATCTAACTAGACAGCTGGATCGATCAATTGAGCAGAGATTTGAGAAACCGGTGCAGGTTATTGATTTGGATGAAACTGGCGAGGAGCTTACTGTAGAGACTCAGGCGGAAACTACTGTTCAACAAATGCCTGATGCTGATGCTGCTGATACTGAGTTCGTAGACTCAATGCTGAATTTGAGTGAAGATGAGGCCGGTTCTGAAGACATTACAAACCCATTGGCCGGAATTAAAGGAAGGGCAGGAGCATATATCGAACACCTTTGAAGCCATCAGACGGAGCTAAACTAGAAGACTTCCCCAGGTGAGGTCCAACCTAGGGGGAGTATTGATAGTCACTATGTATAGGTTGGACTCACCGGCTTGTCGGTGTTACTTTTGTTTGTATTTGTTCAACTTGTATTTGTATTTGTACTAGCGAACCTACGGGCGAATCTATAGATTCGCCCGCAGTTCAGGTTGTCTTTTGTTTTAAGGTGTCGACTGGGCGAACCTATGTGCCCAGCGAACCTGTGTTGGTTCGCTAGATAGATTCGCTAGAGCGAATCTATCAGCGAACCTAACACTACTATATATTGTAACCTTATCTTCACTTTATACAACTTTTGCACATCTTTTACCAAAGCTATTATTCACTGATTGTGTTGTGTAATCGTTCCATTTGAGGTGCTAGGAGCATATTCTACTTATCTTTGTAGCTTATTTACCTCATTTGTGTGTGTAATCTTGTTATTGGGTTGTTTGGATATTTTACACTTTGTTCTTCAAGTCTTGGATATATTTGTGTTAAACAAGTCAACATAGCACTGAAATCACGATCTTTATGGACCAACATTGTTATTGTAAATTTATTGTTCCTTTGCTTTTGTTTTTTTCTTGAATCAAAGTATTCAAATGCATTTATGTTGGTGCAAATATTGTGCATATGCATGATTACAGAGTTTCAAATCGATTGGTAGATGCGAGCATTTAGAAAGACATGGATGCCTCCGATTATCAATGGCCTAAACGGTATATGCTCTAGATTATGCTCTCTTAGTTTTGGTTTCGAATTAGATTTAATGGGAGAATAAATGGATTTGTGTTATTCAACTGAGATATTGTACACCTCCCCATTGTATTTTTCAATTTGCTTTCTCTTTGTTGTTATATGGTTGGTTTTGGATTAGATGCATGCCTAGACTTCATTCACTCCAATCAAAGGAAGAAATTAATACAAGAAGTTCAGACCCTCTATTAGTTACAAAGGTAATGCTATAAACCAATTTTGTATTATGCTTTCGGTCTTTTACTGTTATGTTCTTTTATGAATCAGACTTGGTCATTTGGAATATTATAAAAAACGAAGCTGAAACTAATATAAAAACGTAGAGAAACACAAGGATGACTTAGTTGAATTCGAGGCATTATTTATACTTGTAGATAGATTTTCTTTATTGTAAAGTTGATAAAATCTAATTTAATGGCAAAGAGGAGGTACATATTAGCATCACTATGTGTATTTCAAGTGCTTTTTAATGGTATTTAATGATCTAATGCGTGCTTAATAACTTTTGATCTTAACTGCATAGTTAACCAAGATTTTGAATGTTGCGAAACAGAGGTACTTTCATATTTTATGATGGTTTTTGCTTTTATTAGCCAATTTTGTCATATTGCTGGTGTTAAATTGTTGTCTGCTATACATTGAAAACTTTAAATCCTAAAAAAGACATCCTTAAGTGAATTACCAACTACACTCAACCATGATTAACTGTTAGACATAAAAACATTATGGATTCTGGACAAAATATTTTCAGTAGGTTGGTGTTTTCTTTGATATCATTTACGGAGTTTGTCATATTGCAACTAAAATCTTTTTTACTTTCTTTATGGTTTTTTATTTTGTGTGATTTAAGGATTTGGTTATCTTGCAACTTTAGTGTGATGGGGGTTTTTTACATTATAAGTCAAGAAAATAAAAAACCTTTATAAGTTTTGGTTGCCTTGAATTTCTTTTAATATTAATGTGTTTGTTTACATAAGCTGTAACGCAAATTTTTTTTAGTTTTCCACTTTATGCAAATGCGAAATACTAATACTAACTTTATTTCTCTTCATTCTTCTTTCTTTTGATTTTGCTATAAGAAATTGTGATATGTCTTATTGATTTAAGCTTTCTTTATAATGATCGGATCTATGATGGGGTAGTGAATCGGATAACCTATGTGTCAAGGATTCAGGCTGGTCTGTATGCTCAACTACATAAGAGTCAGAATTCTTCTCCGTGGCTAATTTTTTTCTTTTGATTTCAATAACTCATTTTCAAGTTTCATGAACAATGGCCGGTGGTTTTCTTCAGTAGTTAATAGGTGCATTGTTATTCAAGTTTTTTGAGGTGTTTGGGTTTTTACAATTCTTTGTGTTTTATTAAGATGCTTTGATGATGAGGTTGAAAGATATTATATTAACTTAATGTATAATAGTAAAAGTAATATATTTTTTATCTTAATGTTATAAAAAAATGAAAGAGGTAACTTAATAGAAACATACGTAAGTTTCAATTTTGTTCTAATTAAGTTACTCAAATTTAAAACTTGTTCTAATTAGGTCACTCATCCTCATATTTTATTCAAATTATAGGTTTTAAAATGTTTTCGCATGTTTTTTTACGTTTAAGTTAGGAATTATTTTTTACATTTTTTAATGCTAATGTGAGATGGTGATATGAATTGTAGGTTTATTTTTTTAATATAATTAACATGTTTTTAAATTTTTTTAATATAATTACATATATTAAATATTTCAACCCTCACATCATCTCCTCAATTCCTTTCTTGACTTAAACAAAATCCAACAACTGCTCGATTTGGAGGTTTAGACTGTTTAGTCACCCAATTTGAACAAAATATGCTTGAGTGACATAAATAGAACAAAAGAAAAAAATTGAAACTTGATTATTTTTCCATGATATTTCCCCAAAATAGAACCACAATAGAATGAACTGTCACTATAAAACTTTAATTCAAAGGATAACAGATGTAGTATTAGAGATCTCAAGACTAAGGAACATAAATGTGCAATTTTTCGCACAGTATTTAAATCTGTAAATTTTGATGTAACTTTTAATAAAATGGACTAGCTAGCTTTTTCATTTTACAAGTGACTTTCTATAACTAACTTTGTTATTTATGTTGATTGCCATTTACTATATTAGTCATTAGAGTAGGATTTGGCTTGATGCTTCTCAGGTATTACTTGATCGTAATTACATGTTCGTTGACTTAGTTTGTCTGTTAATTTATTTTGTATAATCCTATTATTCTTGTTTTACATGTTTCCAGTTTTTAGTTTTTTTCAATTTTATATCATAATCTTTTTGATCCCGTTGCATAGTGCGAGTCCCGCTGCATCGCGCGGGTCCCTACTAGTATATATATATATATATATATATATATATATATATATATATATATATATATATATATACATATATACTAGTAATGTACCCGCGCGATGCGGCGGCGACAACTATGCACCAACGACGTCAACTAACGATTGCGTATCATACGGGGTATAGTAAAGTAGTGAGGCAAACACACGAATAAAAATATTAGTCATAAACAAAGCATTTTGAACTATATCAATTCTTTTTATACTACTACTACTACTACTACTACTACTACTCCTACTGCTACTCCTACTGCTACTGCTACTGCTACTGCTACTGCTACTGCTACTGCTACTGCTACTGCTACTGCTACTGCTACTGCTACTGCTACTGCTACTGCTACTGCTACTGCTACTTCTACTGCTACTGCTACTGCTACTGCTACTGCTACTGCTACTGCTACTGCTACTGCTACTGCTACTGCTACTGCTACTGCTACTGCTACTGCTACACTGCTACTGCTACACTGCTACTGCTACTGCTACTGCTACTGCTACACTGCTACTGCTACACTGCTACTGCTACTGCTACTGCTACTGCTACTGCTACTGCTACTACTACTACAGCCCAACCAACAGACAGTTAAAAATTGAAACCGAGCCACTGAACACAGATTCATTAAATTAGATGTTCATATGCATATAAACACTACACACACTGCACATAAACACACTACACTAAAAACACATTCAGGACATCAAAAGGAAAGTTATAGACCATTTTTATGAAAATAAAACTTATAGACTTCTTTCATAGAAATTGAAGACACACATACAACTGCACAAATCAGTTACATGTTTAGCTGATTTAGCTGAATACAGAAAAAAACATTAAACTGTTTAGTTGAATATAAAATAGTTACATGTTCCAACTTTAAACCTGTTTAAATCCAAAATCTAAACACATTATTTTCAGAATTTCTTACATTTGACACAACTAATTTTCACAAAATTCAAAATTCACACAAAGAACACCCATAGGATCAATTATGAAATGCTTTTATAACTCACACAACAGATAATAGAAAATTGCACAAAAACACACAACATGTGCTGTTGTTTATAACAGTTGCTGCTATTTATGTGTGCTGCTGAACATTTATATAACACACATGTTCATACCCTTTGTTTAACAAACACACTCATACAACACAAGACACAACACACAACACAAGACACAACACAACACATTAAGTTTGAATTAAGCCTGACTAAAACAACCTAAACCGAGCCATGAAGCTGCCGAAAAAACTGCTCAAAAACTGCTCAAAAACTTGACATCTAGGCCTGTCTTCTGCGCTTCAAAAACTTGATTCTTTGGAGTTTTATCTAGCTAGTACACCCTACAAACAGTACAACACAAAAAACACCAAAAGATCACATAGAAAATATCCTAAAATTTTGGCACAACTCAAAATAAAATGAAGTGTCCTTCCTATTTATTAAATAGATAACTATTTATTAAAGATCACTAACCAGTCATCGTCGCACCACCACCATCTCCAGTTGCAGCACCTAAAACAACCCATGTTTATTAAACAGTTTAAAAAAATCAATTTGGATTTAAAACCAATTTAAATTGAATCAAAATAATATTATAAAATATCTCTCCACGAAAAATGCCTATATCAACTTCAAGATGTACTAAGCTCAAATTTACCGATTTTAATAGAGAAATTAATATGGTCATATTTCAAAATTGAAACACACACCATCATACAACACAAGACATAACACAAATTCAGTTTCAAATAATACTAACATACAACACACACCTTCACACAACACATTCGTACACAGACACACAATAAATTCTTAGTCACAGACAGTTTTTTGGAAGTCATTATCATTCACAGCATAAACAAAATATTACCCCCCAACTCCATATTCAGATTACCCCCCACCCCCATATTCAGGTGTTGAGGCTGTTATATTTATAGAATTTTTAATGCTAATTATAGCATTCTTATACAACACACACAACACATTCATACACACACACATATTCTGTTTCAAAATCACAACACACACTTATATAGTTTTTTAAACATCAAAACACATACATTTATAAAAAAAATTTCACAAAAACACACAACATGTGCTGCTGTTTATAACAGTTGCTGCTGTTTATGTGTGCTGCTGCACAATTATATAACACACACATTCATACCCTTTGTTCAACAAACACACTCATACAACACAACACACAACACAAGACACAACAAAACACAATAAGTTTGAATTAAACCTGACTAAAATAGCCTAAACCGAGCCATGAAGCTGCCGAAAAACTGCTCAAAAACTTGAACTTAGTAACAATAAAAAACTGCATGTTATACGACTAAAAAACTATTTAAACATAAGAAGATCTGGTTTTTCAGCAATAAAACTGCACCTTTACATAACATTAAAACAGTTTTTCAGCTGCAACAAATCTGTATTCTAACTGTCGCAAAACTACACCCTTTACTCAACACTTTAACAACTTTCTACCAACACTATAACAAAATACTAATCAGCGTTTTAGGCATCAAACTAAGCAGCGTTTTAGGCATCATTTTAAGCAGTTTTAGGACTATGAAGAACAGAAAAAAAATGTAAGATTTGCCCAAAACTGGTGTTGTGTAGTCACTTGTACATAGATCCTGCTTAGTTTCTACCAGTGATTCTACCAGTGACCCATTTTCACACGCATTTAAAACTCAAATATAGACATTTTCCAAACTCAAACATAGACATTTTCCAAACAATTGTCTAAAACTATCATGCTACCATGCTATACCTGAAAACATAAATATATAAAACTGTACTTAAGAAGATAACTTTTGATTAGAACCTCGTTGGCAACAATAAACCGACTAAGATTGGCCAGATTTTTTTGTTATTCTGAAACTCGAACCTTAACAATAGTCAACTTGAATTTTAGAAAGAACCAAAAATCATTTGAATTCGATCAAAAAAATTTATAAAAATGACAAAACAACCATGTGTTTGAAGAAGCAGCACATTTTATTCTCTGATAATGCACTGGACATGTGTTCCAATTTAGAATTTAGAAATTTTGTTTTCATGCATTTGTTCTTCATGCATTATGAACTTTAAAACTTTCTTACAATCATGTGAGTGGCTATTTTTTGTAAACAAAAAGGTTATGCATTTAAGGTGTCTAAGTAATAGTTTATACTTGGTTTTGTAAATACACACAAACACAAACAAACACAAAACGGAACACACACACAAACATATACTTCGCGCACGTACACACCAGACACACACAAAAACGAAACCTGAAACACAACAAACAGTTTTATAAAACGTACCTGACAAAGATAAGACCAAGCCAATGGTTGACACTTCATTTGAACTCCCCATCATACTTGCTATCACCTAAAACACCAAAAACAACTATAATTTCTTAAGTTTAAACACTAAACTAATATGAATTCAACTTTGCTTACCTTTAATCAAATGAAAGGAAATAGGAAAAGGTTCTAATAGCAAATTGGTCGACGGCAAGAGGGATGCACCAACAACGACAACCAACGATTGCGTATCATATGAGGTATAATCAAGTAGTGATGTAGTTAGAACTTGATAGATTAACGAACGATTATGGCGATGCAAGTGCTGCGTAAATCCCTTCAGTTATCAAAATGTACCAGAACTTAATATATGATAGGACATAACGGTACAAAAACAACAAAGCCCAAACAACCCAAAATGAATAAAATCACCAACAACAGTAAATAATAAGAATCAAAAGCAACAAAATCATGATGCATAAATGAAGCGAAAATTTAGATTGTATATTGTATGTTCATAAATGTGCTTGGATTGCTATAGTAGCATATCATCGGAAGTGAATGATCATATCGACATGTTGGTGAATCATATGTAAGATCAACAACTACATAACAGGTTGTATGCAAACAGAAATGATATGATAATTACAAGCAAATGCATAACAACAAAGATCATAAAAAAAGCATGTGTGAAAGATAAACCATACGCACATCTATACATATGTATATAGCAGCAGATTATATATTAGATTACATGGATAGTAGCAACCACTTGACAACTAAATGCATATCAGAATATCAAGATACAACAGCAGCGTGCAGAATCATTAAATTAGATGTTGATATGCATATAAACACTACACACACTTCACATAAACACACTACACTAAATACACATTCAGGATACACCAAACTTCACATCAACACACACACCAAACTGCACCTTATTATTAGACTGTATTTAACAAAAGGAAAGTTATAGACCATTTTTAAGAAAATAAAACTTATAGACTGTTTTCATGGAAATTGAAGACACACATACAACTGCACAAATTAGTTACATGTTTAGCTGAATATAGGGAAAAAAACAATAAAATATGTAGCTGAATATAAAACAGTTACATGTTCCAACTTTAAACATGTTTAAATCCAAAGTCTAAATAGATTATTTTCATAATTTCTTACATTTGACACAACTAAATTTCACAAAATTCAAAATTCACACAATGAACACCCATAGGATCAATTATGAAATGCTTTTATAACTCACACAACAGATAATAGTAATATTTTTAAAACGGTTTACCTAGCTTAATAGCATTGTGCTAACTACTTAACTCGTTTACTTCTTGGATACAAACTGCATCATCAATACATCACACATAGCAAAAAACATAAAACAAAACTCACCTATTTTCAAAACAAAAATGCAAATACCTGAGGATTTCGTATTCAAAACTAAAAACAGTGATTCAAACTTGGTTCTTCTCCTTATATTGCTTTTAGAAACCTGAAAATAAACCTAAATCAGTAAAAAAATGTTGGACCTGAATTGTAGTCTAATATTATCAACACAGTCAAAGTCAACAAAAGTCAACGTCCGGTCAAAGTCAACGTAAAAAGTCAAATGGCGCGTTAGAGACGAAGAACCGAGTCAAGACGTTGAAGTTATTTAATGTCTAGCATCGTTAATGTAATAAATATATTTTGTGTCAACAAAATATATTTAATCTAGCTTTAGACATGTTTTAGCCTTTTAACTTGTTATTTTCTAATTAGTCTAAGTGTAGGGACTATTAGTGTAATTAGCATGTTAAGCACTCACTATAAATAGTAAAGTGCAAATAGGGTTTAGGTGCTTGAAACATAGCCTAGAATTGGGAGGTTACACATGTAAACAAAATCATAGCAATTCTATGGAAGCATATGATGATTTGAGTAATTTCTTATTTGTTCTTTCATTATGTTCTTCATTGTTCTTCCTTGTTCATCAAGTTCTATGACATTTTGATCCATTTTTATCCAAATCTTCACAAATATGTTGATTCAAGGCTGTTATGGGACCAACAATTGGTATCAGAGCCTAATGAAGATCCAATTTGAGTCATGTTTTTAAAGATTTACTGCTGTTCATCAAAATTTTAGAGAGAGAAAGTTGGGTTTTAGAGAGAGAAAGTAGATCTGAGTTTAAAATTTGCTCAGATCTTCATTCAAATCATCAGATCTGTTTAGATCTTCATCATATTCATCATCTCTAATCAGATCTATACAAGAAAAGAAGAAGAAATCATCAGATCTGAAAGTTTCTCTCACACACAGTGTGTGTGTTCTTGGTGTTCTTCAAATCTTTAAATCTGCAAGATTGGCGAATCTAGCTAATATCTGAACGAAAGTTCAAAATTCTGAGCGAATCTATGCCAAGCATTTGCTTAAATTCGCTCGTTGTGCTCAGCGAACCTATAAGTTCGCCCGACATTTTGTGCTCAGCTTGAAAGCCAGCGAACCTATAAGTTCTACCGTCTACTTGTAAGTTCGCCAGAAATCAATTGATCCAAACAAGATCATCAGATCTGACAAAAAATAAAAAAAAAAACCAAAACCATCTACAAAAATTTCAGATCCGTGCTCTCAGATTTATGTTCCCCTCTGATCTTCATAGATCTTGAAACATTATCATTATCGAAATCATTTCAAACCAAAATACCAAACTCGAAAGCATTACCATAACCAAACACAACAAATCAAACCAAATCATTATCAGATCTGTTAAACTCATTTCACCATACCCATCTCACCATCAACACGTCAGCAACATACCTATCTCCATCTTTTCATTTCAAACAGAAAATAGTAGAAGAAGATGTTGTTTCTTTGTTAGTGTTGGACGTCACACATGAAGAAGAAGAAGAAGATGCTGTTGCGTGTTTGAAATTTTCTTTGTGTCTTAAAAATGAACAAGATGAAGCAGATCGGGTGGAAGAGTGAGTAGCAGCAGCATGTTAGGTAGATCGTGTTTGTGTTGTGATTGTTGAAGTACAAACTGTTTAAACAAACAAGAAGCAGCTGGTCAAGTTTTGTTGCGTGATGTTCTAGCTCGACAACAAAAAAGAAGGGTAACAGCAGATCTGCGTTTGTGTGTGTGTGTGATTGTTGAACTTAAGAGAACAAAGCTGCTGATTTTGTTAAGCTTATTTCGAACCAGGAAGAAAAAGAAGCAGCAGCAGCTCGTGTATTGTTGGTTGTTGTTGAAGAGAGCAGCAGCAGATCGAACTTGTATGTGTGTGTTCATTCCTTGTGTGAGTGTGTTCTTGTGTATGTGTTGTTGTTGATTACCGGAGATAGAGAGAGAACCGGTAGAGAGAGAGTGACGAGAAAAAGAGATTATGTTGCTACTTGAAGGTTGAAGATAAAATACAAAGAAAGAAAGAGAGAGCAGGAAGCAAGTCAATATGATGCTTGTGTTCTAGATGTTGCTATCACCAAGAGAAAGAGAAATTAAGAGAGATGATAAGAGACAGAAAGTGAAATGATGTTACTGAACGGCTGAAGTGAAGTAAAAGAAAATATATTGGGTTTTGAAACCTCTTTTTAAAATCAGACTTCAACTTCAAACTAAAATAAAATAAATAATAAAAGTTTACAAATCTAGTGGGCCATGTTATAATCTTCACGTGAGATCATGGAAAATGAATTGGGATACGATTTTAAATCATTTTGGGTTGGAGTTTAATAAGTTCTGGACGGGAGTTAGTGTTATAAATTTTTGGGTCGTGTTGTAGTCGGTTTCGTATTGCTCGCCGGGTGTAAAGTTTAAAAAATTTTATGGGCGTTTTGGTTAAAGTCGTTATCAATTTTTAAAAGAAACGTCTTTTGGCCAGGAGTTCGAGTTTTAAATTTTGGGCCGTGTTGGATTCCGTTTGTTTTATTTGGCCGGGTTTTTATATTGTCAGTTTTTGGGCCAAAGTTTGTTTGTTGAGACGAAAGTTTTATCTGTGGCCGGGACTTTCTAAAAATTATTTTTAGGCCAAATTTTAAACCGGTTATCGATTAAAAAAATGGCTTATGCAGAACTTTTTAAATCTTTCGAATCTGATGATCTTACAATGGCACAAAGCCGGTTTGATAATTTTGCAGCTTTAAAGAATGAAAGGATGCCTGAGTTTCTCGATCGATTTGTGATGGTGGCAAATAACCTGAAGAAGCATGATCCAGAACTCGGAAATCATGAACGGGTTAAGAGATTGCTTGATTCTCTCCCACCAAAGTGGAGTTCACATGGAAAATCGATTAGAAGAGAAAGAGGGTTTACTGATTACAAACTGGTGGAGGTGATGGACAAACTAAAAGAAATGGAGTTGGATATCAAACGTCGTGAGTACGATGAAGCGATGTCTCTGAATTCAAAGATCACCTCAATCTCCAAAGAGAAACCAGAAGAGATATCAGTTTCTACCTCCAATTTCAAAGGTTTACCGAAACTTGAAATTGAAAAGGTACAAGGTGAGATTAAGCAGACATCAGTGGGTAAAGATGGAGCAGAATTAAATGATAAAGCTTGTGATGCTGAGAAGGGGGAGGAACAAAAGACAAATACCAGAGTCTGCAACTGCGAGAAGGCTCTTGCTTCTGAACAAATCATCATGGAGCTTCCATACGAGACAGTTCAGGATATGTGTTCTTCTGATTGCAGAACTCGTTTATTTGGTATTTATAAAGCTAACAAACTGTTAATCGAAAATGAAAAATATTTGACTCGGGTAAATAAAGAACTTAAACTTAACGAGTCAAAATATTTTGTCAAATTAAGAGAAGCTTTGAAAGAAAATGAACATTTGAAAACAAATCTTTTGAAAAGAAATGTGGAAGTCAATATGCTAACTGAACGTGTCGCCCTGGCTGAGTTTGAAACCAGTAAGTTGCAAACGAAACTCGAAAAATGGACAATTTCGGGGATGAAACTTGAGGATTTAATCAAAAGCCAACGGGGGGCTCGTATTAAGACTGGGTTGGGTCATGAAGATAAGGCTTTTGTATATCCTCCTCCCAGCACTTACTGTTACTCTCCTACACCAACTCCACACCCGACCAATGAGTTGATTCATGAAATAATTCAGAAAGATACTGATAGTTTGTATGCAGGATTGGAGAATGTGAATCTTAAAGAGGTGCGAGATGATTATGAGTCCCCGACTGGTATTGGATACAGTAAACTGGATGTTGTCAGTCAAACCAATGATTGTTCAGTCTCCGGTGTTAGTAAATCTGTACAATTTGTTTCTTCTAACTTCTTTGACAAGTTTAAAGCAGGTGAAATTCCTACTTTTGAGCCTGTCCTGATTGCGAAGAAAGAGATAAAGTCGGATTCACGTAATCATCAAGCCATCAATCAAGATCCGTTGGAAGCAGAGGTACTTATTGAAGACTGGACAAGTTCTGATGATGAATCAAAGACAAAGGAGAGTCATGGAGATTCAAAGATCAAGATGTCATCTACAGCAGTCAAATCTGAAATGCTTCCAAAATCTGAAGCAAGTCAAATCAGGATCTCATTTCCAGCTGCAAGACAAGCCAATCTTCCATCCAGAGCTCAAAAGAAGAAGACTTCACCTCTGCCCATCATATCTCAAGTTTGTAAAAGACTTGAGAACAAGCAAGTGAAGATCTCATCTCCTATCCAACAAAGCAAAACAAAAATCAGGCAACCACCCACAACTCGACAAAAGACGCCAAAAGCTTCTCAACAAGTTGCATTAAGCTCGAAGAAAGCCCCACCCCCAGCTGCTCCACACGGGCCAGTCAAGCATCAAAAGCCATTCAAGGCTTGCTTCAAGTGTGGAAAGGATGATCATGTGCTCAAGAAATGCCCCAAAGGACATGCTTCGGACGGTAAAGGCAAACAGGTTTGCTTCTCTGGATCAGTGTCTAGAAAGAATCCTCCACATGGTAAAGGTAAACAGGTTTGTTTATTTGAATTTCAAGTTAATAATCATACATCTTTGAATGGTCGGATGACGAACATTCCATCCCTACCGTCTCATGTGAAGCCGGTTTCACATGATTCAAAGATGAATGTGACAACATCACCAAAACAAAATTCTTTCTCCTCGGGACTTAAACAGAAAATGATTTCCAAATTTAACTTTTTTAAATCGAAAATGTTTGAACCTAAACAAATTTGGCAAATTAAAAAGAAAGAGGAAAAGATAAGTGATACAAGAACAGGTTGTGTGCATAGACAGGTGTCTTACACTGATGAAAAAGGAACGCCCAGGACTACGATGGCCTGGGTTCCCCTTTCTAACTAATCTGTTGATGAGTGCAGGAACATTTCAGGAGGACTGTTAGTAATCCGGTTTACTGACAGAAAATGCTCCTTATTTAAATTTGAGGCGGAACAAACAGGTCATGGTTTTGGTATCTTATCCACATTCTGGATCCTTCTTTGATTTTCACATATCTTATTTCACAGCCACTGCATTTTTCTTGATATCTCATTTATAATCTTTTGATAGGATAATATGGAAGGCGTTTCCTTGCTAATTTCTGTTTTATATATTGTAAATAGTTAAAAAAAAAGGATTAAAAAAAAGGGGGGGGAGTCTAACAATTTTACTTGTATTTTTTATCAAAGTTTTTTTCATCCCTTTAAGGTCGCTCTTGAGTCTTTTGAAAATTTCCATTTTGTGCTGACATAGAAATTTTGGGGGAGTAAAATCTCAAAACGAGAATGAACTGAAAATCATTATTCAAAATTTTCTATATGTGTAAATATTTTGTGTCTTTTGAAGGTTTCAGGTTTGAATGGATAGCATCTGAAGGAGGATAATGATTTTTGTAATGATGTTTCAATAGGCTCAGCCCGAATACAATTAGACAGCAATTCTGTGACCAAACTAAATTCAAAAAGAGCTCGGTGATGAGGAGTACTTTCACAGACATTTGGCCTTCACAAAGTAATAAGTTTTGACAAAAATGGGTTGAGAGCGTCAAATCTTTGCCTTGATTTCCCCAAATATCCCAAATTACCCTCACCCTAGCCCTGAATTGAGCTTCTAGTTAGCAAAACAAAATAAAAAGCTGCTAGTGTTGCTCTTCAGAAAAACCTCTGAGTGAGTTACTTGTTAACTCCTCAGAATGTATTGAGTCAAAAGTGCTTAACTCCTCTGCTATACGGAAGTATTGACCTGGAGTTGGTGGATCTTCTCTGCTATACGGAAGTATTGACCTGAAGATTCACCGAACATGCTCAAATGTTTATCTCCTCTGTTATACGTCAGTAAAATCATGTTTTAAATGCACTATCAATGCATTAAAATGTAACTCAAATATCCAACAATACATATAGAACCAGGTTAAAATATAAACCAGCGTCATATAAAACATAGACACAAGAACAATCAGACATCGACAAAAACGTCAGACATCCGAAGATGCAATATCAAGATTATTAGCATCCGATATAACAACAAAAGAAACTTACCAATCATTCATGTATATTCCTTAATCAGTAGATAGAGTTGTGTGAAAAGCAAGCATTTCTAACCTAAAATCACAATTGTAGCAAAAAAAAAGAAAGTTAAAACTATTCTGTTAGAACCCTAAAATCAATTTGTTTGGGAGCTCACTGGAAATACAAAAGGGTCGCCAGAACCCTAGAATAATCATGAACTCTATCGCACGTGAACCCTAATCATCACATCGCACTACCGCCCGTCACCCCTTAACTACCATAGGTTCAACCTTGTTCTTCACAACCACCTTCACTGTGCTCGATCTGATCTCAGAGCTCGCCGGTTTTAGGTTGTGAGGTTTGTTTTTTGTTTCCCGTGTGGATGTGAGAAGATCAGACAAACTTAGTTTAGAAATTGAAACACAATTGTCTTGTGAGCTGGAAAACAAAAACCCAATAAACCATACCCGTGATGGTCTTAAGATGAAGATGAAGATGAAAATGAAGATGACAGACGGATGAAGATGAAGATGACAGACGCATGAATCTAAGAGCCAGATGAAGATGACAGCCGGATGAAGATGAGTGTCGATTTAAACTCTAGATGGCTTTCATAAGCGTGAAGGGGAATTTAGGTTGTATTTAGGGTTTGGTAAATGTTGAAAGTTTAAGGAACATGTTAAGTTACCTATTTGCCCATTCAATCTGTATATTAATGTAGTATATATATATATATATATATATATACACACTAGTCGGATACCCGCGCGATGCTGCTATGACAACAATATAGAACACGATACTCTTTTTTTGTAGTTCATAAATACTCTCGTGATATCTTAAGGTTAAATAATTCATAAAAATTGAGGTTTTAATTCAACTAAACAGGTAAATTAGGTGAGATTTTCACTGGTTGTTGCATACAAAATTAAAACATGTCCAAGTCTCAAGTCTCAAATACACACACAACACACTGTACAATTAGAAATCAATATAATTTTGATAACAATCAAATATTACAGATATGTTTAGGTATTGAAGGTCAATATGGTTTATTTGTTTCAAGTACACTATTTAGACCTGTTACCCAACTCGCATGACCCGCCGAACCTTAGCCTTAATGTCGGGTTCTGAATGCCTTTTAATGATATTATTTGCTATATAAAAGAAAACAAGCTCTATGAATTTTTGCGCTCTTCCACACTAGAAACTTGGATATGAAATCTCCCCAAAATAAACAACTTACGCACTTTATTAGTTCTATCATCATCAACATCAGCTGCAATTGCATAACAATACACATATCACATCATAAAAACTATAGAAAGTAAAAAACTGTGTTAAAAATCTGAACATGAAGAAATAAAAGCCCCAATAAAAACAAAAAACCTAACACAATAAAGAGCATCAGAAAACAACCTGAAAACCACATCCTCAAGTTCAGCAAACTATACGAAAAAAGTATGAAAAAAAGTTAATGACCATAATATCTATAAAAAACAGTTGGAATCAAAACATAAGAAGCAAACCTTATGTAAATGAAATAGAGAGAAAAATTCATATTCATAGATTTCAAGACACAAATAGCCACCATCGCAGTCAGCACCAGTTCCAGTATCTCCATCGATGAAGATTCAGAGCTAGACTTCAAACACGCCATTGCAGTCAGCACCAGTAAGAGCGAAACCCTAGCATTTGAAACAATTTGACCTTTGACTCATCTACAAATTAGCAACTAAATAGGCCCAAAACATTACTAAATTAAAACCTGATTTGTAGGTAGTCATCATGAAGGTTATATCTTCCTTTTATGGATCTACACTTTACCTACACATTTAACAATTTAAATAACAATCAAATAACCAATCATGCTTTATACTCTTTTGCCTTATATACATAAGTGTCGTGACTTAACAAAATCAATATTAGAATTCTTACTTGAATTTCTTGAGTGTAAACTCATATTACCCTCCATTCGACCCATTTGGTCAAACTGTTGTTTTTATAGCTATAAGTTCTCCAACTTTTTTTACTCAATTGACTTCATTTCTCTACATTTGACCTAATTCCACCTGCAATCAGCTTCAGTCACTAATTTTTTCTTTAACAAATCATGAACCCTAATTAGACATACATAATTGTGTATTCTAAATTGGCCATCGTACAAACACACAAACACTAAAACATAAGCATAAACAAAAACACACAAATTCGGGTAACAAAGTTCAAGTTAATGAAAACACTTGTTGTTGAGTACCTTTTTTGACTTTGCAAACAGCTTTAGAAGAACCATAGCTTGGACGTTTATAGATCTGGGAATTGCAGGACATGACAACCGACAATATTGAATAAAAAGTATGAGCTAGAAAGGAACTAATAACATACCTAAATAAACAGAATGAAGAACAATTTAATAACACGCATGGATAGATAAACGACAGAAATAAAATATGTCAATGATTCTTACAGAAAACACGATGAACAGAATGGTGAAAAAGACAACAGTGATGGATGAAGAACGATGGTAGTTGAAACTGTAGATCTGAATCTGATTTTTTACTTAACCGCACCTCTTCCTTTGTGAAATCAATTGCATCTTAAAAATTTAGACCTTCCTCAAATCACAGGAGGTTGAAGGAAACGATGGTGTCAGGGATGGCGTCTATTCATGTGAAGATATTAGGGTTTGAGAGATCAATGGCGTCTGCTAGGGTTTAGAGAAAGAGGCGTGTATCTGACTTCCAAAATTAGGGTTAGAGTATTGAAAATAATCTTATATACATGTTGAAAAATTTAAAGGATTTGTTAAATTACCGTTTTGCCCATCCAATCTGCTTATAATGTAGTATGTATGTATATATATATATATATATATATATATATATATATATATATATATATATATATATATATATATATATATATATATAGGGGATGGCTAGAATGAAAACCCATACATATTGAAAAAACCCTAGAAACCCAATTATAACCATTGATCTTGTAAGATCTATGGTTGTGATTGATTTTAGCTTTTATTCAAATATTTTAATTATATAAAGTACAAAAAGGGTATTTAGGGAAATTACTTTTCTTTTTTTCTCTCTCTCAAGTACCACATCACTTCATCACTTTTCATATTCTCTCTCCTACTTTATAACTTCTCTCTCCTACTTTTTTTATTTCAATGACATTAGCTGATACGTTTGTTACACATTGTTACACTAGTTGATAGGTTTGTTACATCTTGTTACATATTAACAAAAATGAATGGACTACGTGTCACTCAAGACATGTTACGTTTGTTACATCATGTTACACATGTTACAACGTGATACATATTATATAAAAACAAAACTCCATGGATTACGTTTGTTACATCTTGTTACATATGTTACAACGTGATACATATTTTATTAAAAACTGAAGGATTACGTTTGTTACATCGTGTTACATATATTTTAAAAAACAAAACTGTATGGATTACGTTTGTTACATAGTGTTACATAGTTTCAATCATGCTTCGTTTCTTGATGGATATATTAAGTGCCAATCCGACAAGTTTCATATGTTACATCGTGTTACATATTTTATTACATCGTGTTACATATTTGGATCTTTAAAAAAATCAATGTTACATATGTTACATCGTATACATATTTGAATAAAAAAAACAAAGTTACATATTGTTACATGTTTAACTTAAATTTAAAAAAGCAATAAAGCAAAATCAGATAAGTTACATATTGTTACACATTTAACTGAAATTTGAACAACCTGTTGAAAACTAACCAGCATGTATGTCAAGCACTCGAACAACAAAGTCAAAACTAAATGGTTAAAAACACTTGAAAAAATAACTAGTACGTGTGTTACATCGTGTTACATATTTTATTAAAAACAAAACTAGGCGGTTAAGCTTCCGTCAGGCATGTTACATCGTGTTACATATTTTATTAAAAACTGAAAAACATTACTTGTCAATTTTGACATAGTATTGCATATGTTACATTGTGTTACATATTTTAGTTGGAACTATTTACTTATAAAATGTTGTTATAAAATCCTATACATTAATAAAAAATCAAAGTTACATATTGTTACATATTTAACTTAAATTTAAAAAAAGCAAAATCACATAAGTTACATATTGTTACATATTTAACTGAAATTTAAACAACTTGTTTAAAACTAACCGGTACATATGTCAAGCACTCGAACCGCAAAGACAAACTAGATGGTTAAAAATCACATAAGTTACATATTGTTACATATTTAAGTTCTGTTTTAAAAAAAATGTAACACGATATTCAAACCAATGCATGTTTGTTTAAAAAAAACCAAACATCAAAATCTGAACATTAAACCTAATTAATTTAGCACTTCTAACACTTATGATTAGTGAATATTTGTTTGCAAAAGCACCCACTTCTATGCTTATGTTACATATTTTATTGCACCGTGTTACATATTTGGATCAAAGAAAAAATCAAGTTACATATTATTACATATTTAACTAAAATTTTAAAAACCAATAAAGCAAAGTTACATCATGTTACATACTAGAATCTAAAAAATCAATATCTATAAAAAAAATGTTACATATGTTACATATTTGGATCTAAATGGTACGTATGTTATATCGTGTTACAAATGTTACTTCGTGTTACATGTCAGTTTAGATGTGGTGTTACATGTTACATCGTGTTACCATTTCAAAACTACAACAGTTAAAAAAATCCCAAATCTATAAAAATAAAATCGAAGCAAAATAATTCATGAACAAGACATATAAATAAAAAAGAAGATGTCGATCAAGATCTTAAAAAAATAACAAGATTTATGTTTATAAGTTAGCAACCCCATGAATTCAAAATATCTAGTAATAATTAACTTTGATCCAACATACCAAACGCATAAAAGTGTAAAAAGGAAAAAAAAATTAATTTAAGTTTTATAAAGTAATGAATCAACAACCAAACATATAAAAAAGAGAATAAACTCAAACAGGAGGAATATGGACGGACAGAAGGTGGAAAGAGGCGAACATGGCTTCGTTGAAACAAGAATGAAGCTCTGCATCTGAAATCGGAAACGACAACCAGAAATAAAACGAACCTGAAATCTAGCTACACCGATAAAGTTGCAGCGGCGACATAGATGACAGAGATGACCGCCACACCGACACCAGATCTGACGATGAACACGATTCCGAAACAGCTGGTGACATAGATGGGTTTGATGACGTGCTAACGGTGATGTTGAACAACGATTCCGCATTAGTTGTTGACATCAGTCTTAAGATCTTGTGGTTGTTGATCGTCGCATTAGTTGGTGACACCGGATCTCATATCTGAACAGCAACAACGACGACCATGATCTCAGAGAGTGACACCGACGACGACGGTGGTTCAAACGTGGTGGCAACGACATTATCTTCGATTATCTTGATCTTGGCTTCATCATTACGAGTTTGTCCCTGATACGTGAGTTTTGGCCTTTTGGGTGAGGTGAAGATAATTTTAGAGAGAGACAGAAGTGTATTTTAAAAATTTTGAATGTTTTGATTTAAGAAATGGATGTGAATGTGTTTATGTCAGCTTTGGGAAGAAAATATATGGGCAAAATGTCGAATATACCCTCAAGGGGTAAAAGACAAATTAGAGAGAAGGTGTGGATGTGGCATAATGTAAGCCACATATAAGGTTTTCTGGGTTTTTATAATAAAATCAAGTTTCTATTATATACATCTCATATATATATATATATATATATATATATATATATATATATATATATATATATATATATTTGGTATGAGTTATAGTGTATTGCATAGTAGACATTGTATTAGGTGGAATTAAAGAGTAGGTAAATATGTTTTGAAGTTAGTGTGTATATGTTACCATATGTGTGTATTGTATGTGTGATGTATGAGAATGTATTGATGTATTGATGTATTGTTGTAAATATTATAACTATAGATATGATGAAATTAAATGAAAGCTAATCCGTGTAAGCGTAGAGTGTCATGATAAAAGCATGGGTGAATAATGTTTACGTTATTATAATAGTGATGAGCCATGATAAGGAACATGTACTGTGATGTATGTCTATGTGGACTTATGTGAAGTTATACATCAGTATGAGTTTATATATATATATATATATATTTATTTATTTATTTACACTACTTTTCTATAAACATATGTTGTCGTTATTAATTAGTGGTGAACTAAATAAACAGGTTGTTGGGCGAGTTAAGTTTTCTGTTGCATTTTGCTGTAAATTGTTGTGCGCTTCAAAGGTGAGTTCTTTGCCCGCTTTTAAATATTTTTCGGGGAGAAAACATACAAACGTTTTTACAACGCCTTCGGGCAACTATTTTTACGGCGCCTTTGTGGCGGCTGCCTTTTTCAGCACCTTCGGGTGGGCTGTATTTACGGTGCCTTTGTGGCAGCTGCGTTTTACAGCACCTTCGGGTGGGCTGCATTTACGGCGGCTTTGTGGCGGCTGCGCTTTATAGCACCTTCGGGTGGGCTGCATTTACGGCGCCTTTGTGGCGGCTGCGTTTTGCAGCACCTTCGGGTGGATTGCATTTTCGGCGCCTTTGTGGCGGCTGCGTTTTACAGCACCTTCGGGTGGGCTGCATTTACAGCGCCTTCGTGGCGGGCTGCATTTTATACCTTCGGGTAGGGCCTTCGGGCAAGATTCCATCGGCTTTCGAGCTGCGTTTTAGCTTTCGATAAATAAACTCATTGAAGTCACCAACCTTTGTGTTTGAACTTTTTAGTATGTTTTTCTCAGGTAATTAAGGAGCACGAGCACGATTAGGGAATGCATGCATTGGGTCATCCTTTGGACTGTTTTAAAAACTATAATTAATACTTACTTTATTGACATGTCACACGCCTAACGGACACCCCGTAAGTAGAAAATTGAGGGTGTGACAGACGTAATCATGCCACGTCTGATTGTTTCTTCAGAAAGAACTCACCAAGGGAAAGGATTAGTCACCCAACTTTTCAAAGAAATCAATCTTACGATTTTCAAAACATAACCAATAATCCTCCTTAGGTTCGAGACCTTTCAGGAGAATCAGTTATGAACAAAATGAGTTCTTTGATATGCCAACAAAGCAGTATCAGTCAAACAACTTTTTACCAAGAGATGTGATGGTTGGTGGGAAAAGGAGAAATAACAACAATCTTGATCCTAATCTGGAAGAAAGGTATCATGCTTTAAGGAGAAAGCAATCAAACCAATTAGCTGGAAGAAATAACTTTCAATAAAATCTTTCAACCGAACCAAACCTGAATAAATTGCATCATTAACAATTCACTATTGTGGATAAATTCGGAAGACCCAAGACCATTTCGGCCTGGTTTGACTACACTAACTGATGAAATCTGAAAATGCAGGTACGCCCAAGAAGACCTGTCAACTCGTGGTTTGTTGATAGTGGGTGTGCCGGCACATGACAGGCAATCATGCCTTGCTTCAAAATTTCAAGCAAAAAAATGGTACTCATGTTGCTTTCGGGGGAGATGCTGGAGGAAAGATTACCGGAGAAGGAACATGTATCAAACGGGATCATTAATTTGAAAAAGTCAACTACTGTGCTCAGTTGAATTTTAATCTGCTAAGTGTTTCCCAAATCTGTGATAATTCCTAATATACTTTATTTGATGATTCTTTCGGTTACATTCTTAAGCCAGGTTTCAAGTTTCTAAGTGAGTGGGTTGTGATTAAAGCTCCTCGAGATCGAGATGTATACAAGCTGGATATGTCTCAAGTTGACTCGGAAACTGAAACATGAACAAACTGGCATAGACGACGTGGTCATTCCAACTTCAGAAACATGAACAAACTGGCTTCGGGAAATCATGCTTTGGGAATCCCATCGAAGAAATTTTCTACAACCGACCATCGTTCTGTGTGACTGAAAGGAAAACAACACAAAGTGTCTTTTAAGTCCAAGCTCCTAAAGTCGAAAACCAACTTGATTCAAAAGTTAAAATCTTGAGAAGTGACAATGGAACATAACTTAAGAATGCTAATGTTGATTCGATTTGTGCAGAAAAGGGTATTGCACGTCAATTCAGTGCGCCACAAACTCCTCAGCAAAATGGTGTTGCTGAAAGGAAGAATCGTACCCTGATTGAAGCCGCAAGATCCATGATAGTAGATGCCAAAATCCCTATCACCTTCTGGGATTAAGCTATTGCTACTGTCTGCTTTGTACAAAACAGGACGCTGTTGGTTTAGGATAAACATAAAACTCCTTACGAGAGACCAACTTGGAAGGAAATCAAACATTTCATACTTAAAGCTTTTGGTTGTCCTGTTAAGTTTTTAGATCTAAGTGACCAACTTAGAAAATTTGAGTAAGAAAATTTGAGTCCAAATCGGATGACGGTTTCTTACTTGGATACTCTTCTGTTTCTAAAGCCTATCGGGTTTTAAATAGAATAAAAAATGTTGTTCTTGAAACACTAAGCATTCAATTTTTAGAAAACTCCTTTCCATCAGTGGCTCATGGTCACGATTGGTTATTTGATTTAGACTCGTTATAAATCTTTCAACTCTAACTTGTTTGATTTTTCATGAAAGTCAAAGAAGTAGTAGGAATCTAGGATCATTCAGTGATGAATTAGATGATGATGATGACGATCTCAATCCATAGTATCCATTCATGTCTTTTATCGATCCTAATGCTGAATCCTCAAACCATTCTCAGAGTCCATCAACTCCTCAAAAAGATCAGGAGTCAAACAATCAAGAAGATGTTCAATGTCAGCAAAATTCTCCTAATGATGGTGGATCTGTGCATACCATTTCAGAACCATCATTAGATTCGAATGGTGAAGTTTTCCCAGAGTCACTTGACTACTTTATTAATTCACCAGATCATGTCCCTAACTTCACACCACACTCTTCAACAATCATGCAAGATCTACCCAATCTGAATCAATCAAATCTGGAGGTACAAATACAAGGAGGAGGTTATCCAACTTCTCGTATTCACAAGAATCACCCTACCTCTCAGATCATAGGTCCTTTGAACCAAAGAACTATGAGAAGTCAGACGGAACAAGCAAACATCTGTCTCTCCTCACGTTTTCTCTCTCAAGTGGTCCCAAAGAACATTTCAGAAGCTTTACAAGACAACAGTTGGATAGAAGCTATGCAGGAAGAGTTACTTCAATTCAGGAAACATGAAGTATGGAAGTTAGTGGATTTTTCTGAAGGAGAAAATGCTATCGGTACAAGATGGTTGTACAAAAACAAGCCAGATGAACGTGACATTGTGATTAGAAACAAAGCAAGACTAGTTGCACATGGATACACTTAGGAGGAAGGTATAGACAATGAAGAAGTGTTTGCTCCAATTGCACGACTTGAGGCAATTCGTATTTTTCTTGCTTATGCATCCTTCATGAAGTTCAAAGTGTATTAGATGGATGTTAAAGGCGCATTCTTGTATGGACCGATTACCGATGATGTGTACGTCAGGCAACTGCTAGGATTCGAAGACCCTGAGTATCCACATCGCGTATACAAGCTTAGCAAAGCATTGTACGACTTACATCAAGCTCCAAGGATTCGATACGAGACGTTATCAAAAAATCTACTAGAACATGGTTATACTAGAGGTCAGATTGATCCAACTTTATTCATGAAGCGGGAAAATAATGATCTTTTGTGTGTCCATGTGTATGTTGATGATATCATCTTCGGTTCCACAAGCCCATCCATGTGCAATGCTTTCGAGGAAATTATGAAATCCAGATTTCAGATGAGTTCTATGGGGGAGATAAAGTTCTTCTTTGGACTAAAACTTAAAACAGTCTGTAGATGGAATCTTCATCAACCAATCATAGTTCGTTGACAAATTGTTGAAGAAATTCAAGATGCATGATTGTCAACTATCAGAATTCCATCTGATGTGAACTGCAAGATCCAACCTGATCCAAAAGGCAAATCTGTTGATCAGATACTATACAGATCATTGATAGGCCCACTGATGTATCTTACTATATCAAGACCAGACATCATGTATGTTGTATGTGTGTGTGCCCGATACCAGTCAGATCCTAAAGAGTTGCACCTGATCGCCGTCAAGAGAATATTCAGATATCTCAAGGGAAAACCTAATCTCGGTTTATGGTATCCTTATGATGGAAATTTTGAATTATATAGTTATCGTGACAGTGATTATGGTGGTTGTGCTCTTGACAGGAAATCAACCACGGGTGGATTTCAGTTTCTGGGTCTTCGACTAGTCTCTTGGTAATGCAAGAAGCAGACCAATGTTTCCGTATCCACTGCAAAAGTAGAGTACATTGTTGCATTGGCAGGATGCTCTCACGTTTTATGGCTTCAAAACCAATTGCTTGACTACGAGTTTAATTTTCTCAAAACTCCTATTTACATAGACAATACTACTGCAATATTCATAACTGCTAATCCTGTCCAACACTCAAAAACAAAACACATTGAGATCCGTTACCATTTTCTCAGAGATAACTCTGAAAAAGGTTTAATAATTTTGATTAAAGTTCACACCAACAAACAACTGGCAGATCTGTTTTCAAAATCCTTCTTGTCAGGACGGTTTGAATTCTTAGTCCAATCTATAGGATTAATCAACCATGATTAATTCTTCTTCTCGAAGAAAAGAAAATAGAAAATCAGAAAATTTGAAATCCTAAAATAGAATAAGGCGATCTCATTTTAGATACCCATGCATTTTGTTTATGTTATGTATGTTTGTATGACTAGCATTGAAACATAAAAAGAAAGCGAAAGAAAAACAATCATCATTTCATAAGAATTTGACTTGCAATGTGAGAAATGATAGTTACACTAAGCTTTATCTGATACATCATTTTTAACAATAAAGACTGATACGTGTTAATGGATGTGCGAGACAGCTCAGGAAATTAGACTGAAAAAGTAGGTTCATTGTTGACAAATCTTAATATTAATGTGCTTAGTGTTAAATACCACTATAGTACACATATGCTAAGATAGTACTTTTGATGAACTACTTTTTATGATACTTAAACACGCTGGGTAATGATGCAATGTAATTAGTGTGGAGAACCACATCTGTAAACTTCTTTGTTGTGGTGACCACAGACCTGAAGTTTCACACGAAGTCTCCTTTGTTATAGTAAGCTACAGACCTAGAACACTTCAAGGTGCAGCAAAAGATTCCTAATGTGGAAGAGAAAAGAGTCCCAATGAGGACCATCAACAAAGAAAATTCCAAATGGAATTTCAAAAGATTCCCAATGAGGAACACAAGCAAAAGAAAATTCCAAAAAGGAATTCAAAAAAATTCCCAAAGTGGACCTTCCAAATAAGATAGAATCCAATTCCACACTTCTTATATTGTAAGTTTGTTTAAGTTCATTCCTGTATGTTTGGAGAAGGAAATAGCTTAATATATGTCTGCATGTGGGTCACATAAGTCATTTTTATCGAACCTGAAAAAGTTCTAATACAGTCCTTAGATTCATTGCATTGATTTCGTATTTAATTTATGTGTGCTTTGTGTGTGCATGCATGTGGTTTCATTGATGTTGTACCGACATTCCTTGTAAACTTTACAAAAAAATATAAAGAAATTTCAAAGTTTAGGGGGAGAAATAATTTAGAAAAGAAGAAAATTTCCAAAAATGTGTTGTTGGATTAAAGGATTAAGTTTTAAATGAATGCATTCGTATTGTTCATGTTGTTAAAATAATCCATAAGTCAAGTAATTAAAATTTTTTGGAAAATGCTTCGGGATATTAGAAAATTGGTTGTGCAAAATTTTTCATGTCTAAAGAAAAGAAAAGAAAAAGAATCTGTGTGCAAAAACAAAAAAACTTCAATTTTGTGAAAAATGGCCTCAAAATACGTTTGTTTTAATTAAAATGATAATTTTTTATTGAAATTAAGAATGCCATGTCATTTAATAAAAACAAAGACGTGTTGCAGGTGCATTTATTGAAGAATGAAGAAATCGTCGAAGGTTGACCGATGTTGAAAGTCAACACACGCCAAGACAAGAAGTGTTGAAATTAATGAAACGACCAAACAGTGTCAAGTTTATTGGAAAAATGCACAAGTGTTGAGAATCAAGAGGATGAAACGTCCAAATAGTGGCAAAACGTACAAATAGTGGTCAAGCTGCTATGTTTCAAGACTTTTGTTCATGAAATGTCCAAACAGTGGATGTGTTAGCCATTTCAAATGAAGTCAGACGTTTTGGAAGCATGAAATGACCAAATAATGGTCATGTGTCCACAACAAAGCATGAAACGACCAAACAGTGGTCATTTGTTCATTGCAAAGCATGAAACGACCAAAAAGTGATCATGCATCCAAGACAAGAAGAAACGTCTAAAACTTCACATTCAACTAATCTCTTCTTGAAACGTATCAACAGTGGTCAGACGTCCAAACTGTGACAATTCAGCCTTGTGGTCAACAGAAGTCAAAGGTGTAGTCGTTTCAATCATAAATTTGCTCGTGTCTGCCGTTTCATCAATGTTGATACGTCTCAACAGTGGTTGACACGTCTCAACAGTGTTTGACACAACTAGAACATTTTGTGTTGAAACGTGTCTTTTCATTAGTGTTGACACGTCTCAACAGTGGTTGACACGTCTCAACAGTGTTTGACGCGACCAAGTGTTTTTAAGTTGAAAATGCAGCCATGTCATCCAATGTCATCCATCTAAACCATGTTCATGCGTCTGAACAGTACATGACGCGACTAGGGTTAATTATTTGTTTTTGTATGATGGGTCTAATGCAACCTTCATCCGTCTAAGTGAAAACTTAATAATCTTGCCGTCTCATCTCAAATCATATAAATACTCTTATTCACAAATAGTTAAACCTATTCTTCACTTTCACATGACTTTGCCGCTTCACCATCTTCACCTGACCATATCTCTGTACCAAACCATCGATCCTATATCGAGTGTGTTTGATTTACAAAGGTATATCATCATGTTTTGAAGTCAATTCACCATATTATATCTTTATAAAACCTAAATCAGTCGATTACCGATGAACAATACTTTGAACCATGAACTGTCACTTTGATTTTGAAACCCAAATTAAAAACTTGTTGTTTTAAAGTTAAAACCGGTCCGTTAATCACTCATATTCATCGTTTAATCATCATCAAATCCTTGAAATTGAACCAATTTTGAACTGAAAAAAACCGCCATTGATGAACTTAAAATGTACTTCATAAAACTTCATTGAATCAAGAAGTTCGAATAAAGTTTTGAAATCAGAATTTGAAGTAATGAATTTACTCAAGTCTTTTTACAAGAAATGGTTGTTGACATGTTTGAGTTGAACTAACTGTGAATTCACAAGTGTTGAGATAATGAACAAAGTGTTTTTCTCTCATAATAACTTCATCTAAATGTGGCTGATTATTTCAAATATATCAAATGAATATTGTGACTTAACAAACCTACTTTTTCATTCTCAACTGTCAACACTTAGTTAAAATTTCAAATGAAATCTTGTTGATTGATCATATAAACTGCTTCTGACACATTTGTATCTGATTTTCAGATGGAAAATCTGCAATATGAGCCAAAGCATAATGTGGTTGTTGTGCTTAATGAACATATACCAGAGGCCGATTGATATGAAGAAATCATCAGATTTCGATTGAAAACTAAGTATGTCTATGCAATGTGTGCCAAGCCTATTGTATATATGAGGTTGGTTAAAAGGTTTCGGAGAACAGCTCAAGTGGTCACAAATGATGAAGGGATGACTGTTGTAAGGGGATCAATATCCAATCAACATGAGATTGTTGTGTCTGAACAATCAATTAGAGAAGCTCTAAGGCTGGGAGACAATGAACCGGGGGATTTAGATGAATTTAATGTGCTGGAGTGTCAGCAATGTTTCATTTCCATGGGATATCCACCTGTCTTCCCTAAACAACAATTCAATAGAGCAAAGTTGTACAAGCATTGGAAACTATTGTGTTATGTTATACAACACTGTTTGTCTAGGAAGAGTGCTGGGTTTGACTCATTTCCATCAGTTATAGCCTCTCCTATAGTTGCCATTTGTTGGTCCAACAAATCGATAAATCGTGCTGTAATGATATAGATCTAATCAGAATACCTTGTTACCACTAGATCTAGCAACAAAGTGTTTTGAAGATTGAACAAAATGTAAATAAAACTATAAAACCCATTTAGATTGATATAGAATAAGATGAAGATTGATTAGAAGAGATATAATGCTCAAATGATATATAGAATAAACTCCTAAAAAACAACAAGATTCGAACTCAATATCAAAGAGATTGTATTCAATAAAGTTCAAAGAGTTATGTACAAATGAAACCAAAACAACAATATATATACAGTTAGCAATTTGGCAAGTAGTTTTGCATCCGCATGCAGTTTCACAAAACTCAACCTATAACTAAGCAAACGATTAAACCAAAACTAATCTATTACAATGATAAACAAAATACGATCTAGTCTATTACAAGAATAATAAATATGATAACAATAACGATAAGGTGAATACCACCCCAGATGTGGTCCTTAATACTCCTCCTATGGGGTATTCACCTACCGGGTCTTCTAGATTAGTTCCACCTTCTGTAGCTTCAAGTTGATGCGCCAGCTCACGTACCTCTATTTGTATTTCTCGAGTTGATTAACTTCCGATCGTATCCCATGAGCTCTATTAGCCACTCTCTCAAACAGAGCAGCTTCCTTCTTCGTTTCAGCTCCAGCTCCACACTTGAAAAGCTTAATACCTCCCTTCATTGGATCAAAAAGTCGGAATTCTGCACCATCGTTCACTCTTACAATGGCCTCCCCCGTTTGATCATCGTAGAACCATTTTTCAAATTCCTGCAATCTTGACGGATTTAGGTCTGGCACTCTCAATCTTTGTACAGTCTTTATCGGCTTCAATCTTAACAAATATTTTCCTTTATTAGTCACCCATGCCAAATTCTTCTTCGACCTCTGATGTGAGGGTGATTAAATGGATGTTAAAGAGTTAAATGCTAGAGTTTAGATGCGTTTATATGTGTTATTCATGTGTTTTTCATTAAGAAGATAACTACGCATGTGTATGTGAATTGTAGGTAAAAATGGTGCTTTTGGACCATGCATTAGGAGGGATGGAAGACGGACATGGATTACACGAAAGTTGGAGGCTAAAGACAAGGCAATTGAGGATTTCATCAAGGCCTCTGGCGTAGGCTACGCCAGCCCAAAATCAAGAGTAACAGAAAGCCCTCTGGCGTAGGCTACGCCAGCTCGCGTAGGCTACGCCAGACAACTTTAGGAGTAAACAGAACAGCCTCTGGCGTAGGCTACGCCAGCTCGCGTAGGCTACGCCAGACTATTTTTTGAAATGTGTTTTTAGGTCGGGTTTTGACCTATTTAATCACCACTTCAATTCCATTCGTCTCTCTCGAGTTTTTGACGAATTTTTGGAGTTCAACTAAGGTCTTGGCATCATTTCATCACTACAAAACATCAATCCATCATCTACAATGCTTAGTTCATCAACTTTTGAAGATCCAATCAAGAACATGAGCGGCTAAACCACCCGTGTTCATCTCCGGGTGGATGGTTAGTGTTAGTTAATGTGTAGTTAGGGTTTTAATGTGCTAGACACAAGTTAAATGTTTGGTTTTGTTCGAATATCATAATTTGTCTATGACTTTAATATTTGAATGCAATTGAATGTTTGATAAACTTGTGAGTTTGTGATCAATAGTTTAATTAATGGTTATAGCATTTTGTTTGAGAAACTTGTATGTCATTCACTAGCCAAGCTAACTAGTAATCAACATTCGAGTCGTTTTCCTACATGGTTATAACTTGTACTTCTAAATGAAACCACTAGGTCCGGCATTGGTTTGGATCCGGCCAACACAATGAAAATTGGTCGTGAAATCATCTAATTTAACTACCCGTGAGTCTAGTTATTAGCACGCTTTAACCTATGATCACAACTATCTATGTCTATGTAGATTCTAGCATGTTAAGCCTAATTGCATATCTTTCCGAAACCTAAACCCGGAGGTGATCCATTTTTCCATTATTATCACAATCAACTTTATTACTTGCAATTGTTTTCTTTATAGTTTTCACTTTTACAAACAAATCATCTTTTCACAGCCAAGAGGCAATAGCATAATTTACTTTAATTAATTATTTGTTTTCTCAATCAAGCTAAGATTCATCATCCACTAATTCCACGTGGTTCGACACTCTACTTACCCTAGCTAGCTAAGGTGATTAGAATACACTTTTTACACTTATCTTTGATTGGTCCTTCGACACCTATCAAATTTTGGCGCCGTTGCCGGGGAATCGGTGCGCTTGGTGTTAAATTAGTTTGATTTTTATTTTCTCTATTTTTGTGTTATACGGGTTGTGTTTTCGTGTGCAGGTGACAGTTGCATGCATACTCGACATTCGGGTAAGAGATCACCACTTTTGTTTGACCCAGAAATTGAGAAATCCGCGAGGGAGAACCGTCTCCTTCAACGGACAAGTTTGTTTGTGAAGCCGATTTCACAAGGAAGCCACACAACCACCCAAAGTTCAAGTTCTAGTTCCTCCCATTCCAAAGAAATGGACAACAAACCACCCACCAACCAACAACAAAACACACAACCACTACCACCACACCAATCTCCCCAATTTACAACCGACGATCTCGGTTTCCAATACACCATTCCACCACAAACCGTACAACCCACAAGCTTAAATCAAAACCCACCTCAACCACGAAACTCACCTCCAGTACTAAACCAAAACCATTACCAAGCCAAGGAAGAACCTAGAATACGCCCTTTCACCCAACATGTTGACGACCAATACTTCACCCGCAATCCGGGTAAGACTCATACAGGGCATGAGGAAGATGGAAGCATGAGGGGACATGTGGATGGTAGTGATGATTATCAGAGGCAAGGTTTTGGTGCCCATGGTTATGAAGGTGAAGGTGAAGGATATGAAGAGGAAGATGGCTCATTTGATGAAGTTTATAACTACAATCAAAGACCACCACATAGGAGACAAGGCATGATGGGCCATGAGCAACAAGTGAATAGGGGATTGAACCATAGAAGAAATCCACCACCACAAGGAAGGGCAAATGCGTATGGTGGAGGCTACGGTGGAGGTTACGGTGGATGTAGAGGAGGTGGAGGTAGAAATGAGGGAGGATATGATGAGTTTGATGAAGAGGGTGTGAATAGCCATTACAGACCGGCAGTGAACAATAATCCGGGACCGATTGTGATGCCAAACCGACGGGGGAGGCAATTTGAGATTAGACCCAACTACTTGGCAATCTTGCCTAAATTCTCGGGGAACGCAACTGAAGAGCCATATTTTCACTTGGATGAATATCATGCTATTTGTTGCACAATTGGTGGACCACATGTCACGCAAGATGAGGTCAAACTTAGGCTATTTCAGTTCTCTTTGACTGGTAAGGCCAAACAATGGTACCATATGCTGCCTAGCAATAGTATTCATACATGGCATGAGTTGCAGCAAGAGTTCTTAGATGAGTTTTATCCCATGGGCAAAACAAGTGATGCAATCGAGAATATAAGGCTTTTCCAACAACAAAGTGGGGAGCCTCTTCATGAGGCATGGGCAAGATTCAAGGAGCTCGTTAGGTTGGTACCTCACCATGAGATGAAGAAGTGGGAATTGATCAGGGCATTTTGTGATGGTTTGACAGATGAAGAGATCAAGTATGTGAGATCTACAAGCGGGGGTAAGTTTTTGACAAGGAATCCGGATTTTGAATGGAATTTCTTAGAAGATATGGCAAAGGATTCAAAGACTCAAGCATCGGCTAGGAGAAAGAGTAAGGGTCAATCTTCAAGGTACTCAAGGAGTGATGTTGAGCTTAAGGAAAGGATGGAAACACTAGAGAAACAACTATCCAAGATGGGACGAACCGGTGGGCGAGAAGTCAAGTCGATTGGTTATGAGGTTTGCGAAGTGTGCCAAGAAATAGGGCACAATGGTAGTGATTGTCCATCAAGTATTGAAAGTGGTGAAGAGGAGATAAATCAAGTGTATTCATCTAATCGGAAACCATATGATATGAATTCCAATACATATCATCCAGGTTTGAGAAATCACCCCAATTTTTCATATGCCAACCCATCTAACCAATTGAATCCTAACTTTCAGGTGCCAAATCAAGGAGCTCAAACGCAACAAGGAGGGTACCAGAGGCAATACAATCAAGGTGGGCAACAAGGTGGTTATCCTAGAAGATATAACCAATCTCAAGAGAACCCACAAGCACAAGCTGCCAATAATGATCCTCTTAGTGAGATGACAACAATATTGAGCTTGATGAGGAAGGTGGAAGAGAAGCAAGAGAAGAGAGACGCCGAGGCTAGATTGAGGGAAGAAATCCGTGACAAAGCCACAGAAGCGATCACCCGACAAATCGGGCAAATGGCGGGGGATATCTCGTTACTCATGAGTGAGAGGAAGGCCGGAGTGCTTCCGAGTGATACACAGGTAAACCCGGCTCATCAAAATGGCAAACCAAAGAACGTGAGGAGCGTGGACATCAATGAGGTAAGTACTTTACGTTCGGGTAAGGTTTATAAGAAAACAAATGAGCCGCCTCAACCACCACCACCATCTAACGAGGGAGTGGTGGTTGAAGATGAGACTTCTGATGTGGAAGAGGTGGATGAGGAACTTGCTTCACCTAATAGGAAAACAACAAAAAGTTTTGAAACTCCTAAACATTCAAATGATTTTCCTAATGCTTCTTCTAAAACACAAGATGAGGGTGTGGAGAATAATACCATCCCTTACCCTGCTGCTTTGGAAAAGCCAAACAAGAAACCGGTGACAAAGAGGGGCCCACAACAAGATGAAATGTGGGAGGTATTCAAACAAGTAAAAATCAATTTACCTCTCTTGGAAGCAATTAAGCAAGTTCCGGCATATGCGAGGTACCTCAAGGATATGTGCACTCGAAAGAAAACAAATACATTTCCTGAGACAATTGACATGACTCAGACTTGTAATGCAATCCTTGCGGGTACCCTTCCACCAAAACGTGGGGATCCAGGAGCACCAATCATTCCCATTCAAGTGGGAAATTGTAGAATCTCATCGGCTCTTTTGGATCTTGGTGCTAGTGTTAGTATTTTACCGGGAAGCTTGTATGACCAATATGATTTTGGCCCTCTTAAAAAATGCAACACCACCGTGGTGTTGGCAGATCATTCAACCAAGCTTCCCCGTGGAATACTAACTGATGTGATTGTGAAAGTTGAGGATTTTTACTACCCCGTCGATTTTTTGGTGTTGGACTATGTGTCGTCTAATAAGAACAAACCATCTAATGTTATACTTGGTAGGCCATTTTTGGCAATTGCAGGGGCTCAAATTGATTGCATAGGTGGTGGAGTTGAAATGGCATTTGGAAATAGAAAAATGACGATTAAAGCATTTAAAGCTGAGTCAGAGTTATCATTTCCGGTCGACGAGGGAGAGTGTTTTGTGCTTGATACTATTAATGGGTGTGAACCTCACAAGTTTGAGGAGAACACTGGCGAACCTTGTTTGTTGTGTGACAGGTTAGGTGTGGAACATGCCCATGAGTTGGAAGAGCAGGAGCAGTTGATTGAAGCGCTAGCTGTGAGTGAGAAAAGACCACCTTGGAGTCTTCAAGTGGATCCATTACCCGAGCACATAGATTCTAAGCTGAAGCCGTCACTAGAGAGCTCACCCAAGGTGGAATTAAAGGAGCTACCCAAGAACCTCAAATATGCTTTCTTGGGGGAAGGTGAGACACTACCTGTCATCATAGCCGCTGATTTGAACCAACAACAAGAGAAGGTTCTACTAAAGGTGTTGAAGAATCACAAGGCTGCTATAGGATGGACCATCGCTGATCTCAAAGGTATTAGCCCTTCTATTGTTATGCATAAAATTATTACTGATGCAGATGCTAAGCCTTCAAGAGATGCACAAAGAAGATTGAATCCCAACATGAGGGAAGTGGTAAAGAAGGAGGTGCTGAAGTGGTTGGATGCAGGGATTATCTATCCCATTAGTGATAGCACGTGGGTAAGTCCAACACAGACTGTGCCAAAGAAGTCAGGAATTCAAGTGGTGAAGAGTGAGGATGGAGAACATGTAGCCACGAGACCAGTCACAGGATGGAGAGTGTGTATTGATTACAGGAAGCTGAATGCTGCCACTTCCAAGGACCATTTTCCTCTCCCATTCATTGATCAGATCATTGAGAAATTATCAGGTCAGAAGTTTTATTGTTTTTTAGATGGGTATTCGGGTTATAATCAGATAGCTATTCATCCTGAAGATCAGCATAAGACCACTTTTACATGTCCATTTGGCACATTTGCATTTAGGCGAATGCCATTTGGATTGTGTAATGCCCCGGGCACCTTCCAAAGGTGCATGATGAGTATCTTCTCAGATATGCTCGGGGAGTCTTTGGAGATCTTTATGGATGACTTTTCAATTTTTGGTCCATCTTTTGAAACTTGTTTGAATCAATTAACCAAAGTGTTGAAAAGATGTATTGAAACTAACCTTGTGTTAAGTTGGGAAAAGAGTCATTTTATGGTTCAAGAGGGGGTGGTGTTAGGTCATGTAATCTCCAAGCGGGGGATTGAGGTGGATCATGCAAAGATAAAGGTAATTTCTACTCTTCCTCCACCTACAAATGTGAAAGGCATTCGTTCGTTTTTGGGGCATGCGGGTTTCTATAGAAGGTTCATCAAGGGGTTTAGTGTCATTACAAAACCACTTTGCAATTTACTGTTAAAAGATGTTCCTTTTGTGTTTGATGAAGAGTGTTTAAATGCTTTTGAAACTTTAAAAGGAAAGTTGGTTGAAGCCCCGATTTTGCAAGCACCAAATTGGTCTCTTCCTTTTGAGATCATGTGTGATGCAAGTGACTTTGCAATCGGGGCTGTTTTGGGGCAACGGGTTGAGAAGAAACCCGTGGCAATCTATTATGCAAGTAAAACTCTTGATGGTGCTCAATTAAATTATACAACTACTGAAAAAGAGTTGCTTGCAGTTGTTTATGCTCTTGACAAGTTTAGGTCCTACATCTGGGGAAGCAAAGTGATCGTATACTCGGACCATAGTGCTGTCAAGTACCTAATGGAGAAGAAGGATGCAAAACCAAGGCTAATCAGGTGGATTTTGTTGCTTCAGGAGTTCAACTTGGAGATTCGGGATAAGAAGGGGAGTGAGAATGTGGTTGCGGACCATTTGTCTCGCATCGTGTTTAATGAGAATGAAAATAAGAGGGAGATTAATGAGACATTCCCTGATGAACATATATTTGCAGTCTCTACATTACCTTGGTTTGCTAATATTGTTAATTTTTTGGCTGCAGGTAAACTTCCACAGCATTGGGACAAGAAGAAGAAGCACCACTTCCTAGCGCAATCCAAACAGTACATTTGGGATGAACCAGATCTTTTCAAGATAGGAGCTGATCAGATGATCCGGAGATGTGTGCCAGAGAGTGAAGTCCAAGCCATCTTAAGCTTGGTTCATTCATCTGCGTGTGGGGGTCATTTCAGTGGCCAAAAGACAGGTTATCGCGTTCTATCTTCAGGTTTTTATTGGCCCTCTATTTTTAAAGATGCTGCAGAATACGTTAAACATTGTCTCAAATGCCAGCAGTTAGGTAACATTGGGAAGAGGGATGAGATGCCCATGAAACCAATCCTGGTTGTTGAAATTTTTGATGTATGGGGGATTGATTTCATGGGGCCATTTCCTAATTCACGTGGTAATTTGTATGTTTTAGTGGCAGTGGATTATGTCTCTAAATGGATTGAAGCCATTCCCACTAAAACAAACGATCATACCGTTGTTTGTAACTTTGTGCAAACACACATTTTTTCTCGATATGGAGTACCTCGTGTGATCATAAGTGATGGGGGATCCCATTTTAAAAATTTTAACTTTGCAAAGTTACTTAAACGGTATGGCGTGGATCATAGGATCGCAACACCTTATCATCCACAGACAAGTGGTCAAGTGGAGGTGTCCAATAGGCAAATAAAGGAGATTTTACAAAAAACGGTGCGAACTGATCGTAAGGATTGGTCAATTCGTTTGACTGATGCCTTATGGGCGTACCGGAGGGCTTTCAAAACGCCTATTGGCACCACACCTTACCGCTTAGTGTATGGAAAGGGTTGCCATTTACCTGAGGAATTAGCTCACCGTGTTTTTTGGGTTGTGACAAGCGTAAATACAGATTATGAGAAAGCAGGTAGGGAAAGGAAGTTGCAGTTGAGCGAGATTGAGGAATTGAGAAATGAAGCGTACAATTGTGCTTCGGCGTACAAGGATAAGATGAAAGTTGTGCATGATGCAAAGCTAAAGAAGAAAACCTTCGAGGTAGGACAAAAAGTTTGGTTGTTTAACTCTCGACTCAAATTTTTTGCAGGTAAGTTGAGAAGCAAGTGGACGGGCCCGTATCTAGTGACACATGTCGGAAACTATGGAGATGTGGAAATTGAAGATTTTGATGATCACTTGAGACAACGGGTGAATGGACATAGGCTTAAGCCATACTTGGAGTTTCAAGATCTCAACAAGGAAGCCGTAGAAGAAGTGAATCTACTTTCAGATTCACCACTTGAGGAGACCGTCTGAGGGTCACGAGAAGTCTGGCTGAAGACTTACAAAACTTAGCGCTTCCGGGAGGCAACCCGAGATTAGTAATTTCTCTTTTGTTTTGATTCTTAGTTTTGTGTTGTTTTTCTTTTGTTTTGTGTGTTGTTTAACTTGTTTTAGAGCAAAACCGGAGTCCAAATCAATTGTGAGGACACTCGCCATCCAGGTATGTTTATTTCGATATTTAAGTCGGGGGCGACTTTAGTTACAAGAGGGGGTGGGGTTTCAACGAGTTAACCCTGCTAAATTTTGCGTTGGCAAAAGAAACCATTCTGAAAGTGGTCTGGCGTAGGCTACGCCAGGTGGCGTAGGCTACGCGAGGCTTGAACCAAGGCAACCAGAACACACTCTGGCGTAACCTACGCTGGGTGGCGTAGGCTACGCCGAGCTTCGAAGAGGTCAAACAGAACACCTTCTGGCGTAACCTACGCCGGGTGCCGTAGGCTACGCCAGCTCTTGACCAACCCAAACAGAACACACTCTGGCGTAACCTACGCCGGGTGCCGTAGGCTACGCCAGCCCCTGACCTGACCAAGCAGAACAGCCCCTGGCGTAGGCTACGCCGGGTGGCGTAGGCTACGCCAGCTTCGAATTTGGTGGGCCCGGATCGATGTGGCTGAATAACAACCATAACCCACATTTAACCTACCCACTTTCACTTTCTTCTTCCTTCATTCTCCATAACTCCATAACCCACTTCTTTCATTCTCCATCTCTAATTTGAGAGTTTCTCCACCAAATCTTACGTTCATATAGTGCTTTCCACTTAATTTTTCGCAAAGAACCCACTGGTGGTGTCGGTTTTAAACGAAACCCACTCGATTTTACCCAATCTGTGCGTGACCCGAAGAACCCTAATTTCTTAAATTTGGGGGTTTTTGATTTTAAGTGTTTTATTCACAATTGAAGTGTTCTTGAGTTACATAAACACCAAAGGTATGATTTTTATTCACATTCTTTCATATTTTGTGAGAGTTGTTGAAATTTTATGGGTGGGAGTAATGCTTGAGAACGAAACTTGATTGTAGTTGTTATTCTAGCATAATGCATTGATATATTATGAATGATTATTACACATTTAGGCTAGAATCATGTTTGTTGGGAATTGAGAAATAGGTTATGGCTACTAGTTGATCGGATTTAGATTGTTGAACCTCAAAGATGTTAACTTTAGAGTAAAAATTGGTGATTTATGATTCAATGAAACTTGGTAACTTGACATAAGTTTTAAAGTCTTGATTCATGGGTTAAAAAATCATTAATTTTGGAGAAATTGGTTCAACAATGCTAGTAGCCATAGTTATGATCAAGTGTGGGGAGGTGATGTTTATAATTACACATTTGTTCATGGTTTAGGATGGTTCAGGACCTAACTTGCTCTGTTTATGTGTTTGTGGAATGATTGTGCAGATGCCAAAAGTTAATAGTAAAGGGAAAGCAGCAGCAAGTTCATCAGGGCAAATGCACCCTGCACAAAGAGAACGAATGGAAAAGGAAGAAAGGATTCGAGCAATGGGCACTGGTGGTGGAGAAAGGATAGTAGAGTGGATGACGGGGTCACTCGAAAAGAAAGGAAGGGAATACCACATGGATCTGTTCGAGAAAAAAATGAATAAAAATCAAACTTTTGAAGAAGGATTCCTATACGAGAGAGTGGTGGCTGACGAGTTTAGGGATTTAGGAATCGTTCAAAAGTTTGAGGCCTTGGGATGGGAAGCAGCCCTTAACTGCTACGATGGGGAAACTGAGAAGCGGTACATGGTGCCGATCATGCATTGGGTTGGGTCATTGCGATATGATAGCGGAAGAAAACCACCGAAAACCATTAGATTGATTGGAGAAGTGGATGGTGTCGAGGTGGTCATGTCACGGGAAACGTTGAGTGCTTTGGCTGATTTTGATTCAAAGCCGGATGGGCGAGGAACCGACAAATATATTTACCCATCGGCTGCTGAATTGTTTGATAGAGCCAAGGAACATCCTCAATATAACCAGATGTTGAATGATTTGTTTCCACAAGGTGGAAACGATGGCACCATGAGGAGGAATCTGATGAAGATGACAACTAGATTGCTGTTGCTTCTGGTGCAACAGAATATCCTGCCTCGAAGGAGTGATAGGGGGTACATCCGGACTCAAGATGTACAGATTGTTCATTCGTTGTTGACCGGGTCACCACGGATTTCTTTTATGCACCTCGTGATGCAAAATATTTGGTACTCGAGAAACAAGGTGGATAAACGAACCATTCCCTATTGCCGCTTGATCACTGCATTGCTCAAAAGCCAAGGGGGTATTGATGATGATATGGCTTTTGTTGTGGACCCAATCCCTATGTTTGATTTGGCAGGACTCAGATCTTTTGGATGGAGGTATGAGAAAACGGCAAGACATCACAGGTTGATCAACGCTGGGGTTGTGTGGCAGGCCGTGAGAACTGATGTAGAACTGTCTGATGATGAAGAGGATGAAGAGGAGATAGAGGAAGAAGAGAACCGGTAGGAGGAAGATGAAGTAATGGAGGATGTTGGGGGACATGGCCTGAGTAGACCGATGCACGCAGGTATGTACGATCATTATGCCAATGTTCCTGCATATCATAACATGCAGGAGTATGTTGAGGAAAACCGGCCTCTGGCATGGGCGACATGGGACTCATACCAGCAGCATACATATGATCTTGGGTTGAGGACTGCTGAGGAGCAGAGGTATGCTAACAGGACAGCATACAATAGGCAAGAGGAGTGGAATCGGTCCCATGCGTTTAATCAGGCATGGGAGGTCAACTTGAGATGGCAGGATGATGAGAGGAGAAGACAGGAAGAATGTTGGAGGCAAGGTACACCATGGGTGGAGAACCCACCAATTGTTGATTACTCCACCTTGCCCCCATATGATGGCACCATTGAGCATCCGGTGCAGACTCATCACTCCCCATGGATAGACCCGATACAATACCAGCAGCAGCAGTCTCATCAACAACAAGGTCAGGGGAGCTCGTCCGACCCGTTTGACACCAGTAGCATGTCTAGCGCTTTGAGAAGTATATTTGGGGATCCACAGCCCCCGTACTACTGAGTACTCTCTGATATTTATCAGGTCCATGTACTCTTTTCTATCTTTATTTTTGTTTTAATTTTGATGTCTTTATTTGATTTATTTTTGTTTATTTTTAGTTTAATTGTTTTAGTTATTTGGTAGGATTATGTGTTAAACTCGATAGTCGACATGATGTCTATGTGTTCTTGGTTGGTAGTACATTACATTATGTGTTGGATGGTTATGATTGGGCATGTTTAGCTTTGAAAACCCATACATTGGGGACAATGTATCCCAAGTGTGGGGATGTGGGATGGAAACTGACAAATTTTTTGAAAATTAAGCAACCCAATCAACACGAAAACAAGGTAAAAGCATGCCTGATGTTTCTAACTTAATCAGTGGGATGGTCTTTGGTCATGGTCTAATTCCCAAGTGAGCAAACGAAATGTGTGAAGCAAGGTTTTTAAAATTTCTCTGGTTTAGAAATACCTAACTAGAGGTAACATGCTGTTGGTAATAACTTTCATGCACGCATCGGCAACCCAATTCCCCAAGTTTGGTGAGATTTGCTTTTAAGCCTATATTAGATTGTAGTTCACTCTCAAATGATCTATTTGTCGAGTGTAGGCCATATGATTGTCTGTTTTAGAACTTGTATGATTTGATGCATGCCAAGATAGTGGACTAGACGTTTGCACATAAAGGATAAAGGCAACCTTAGGACCTCCCTTTCGCTTAGAACACCATCTTTGTGTTCATAAATTCTCTTGTTTTTCCATAGTACCCCATGTTGAGCCTTTCAAGTTTCATCTTTTGTCGAATTATCACTGATTAACCCAAACCGACCCACAATCCACATACCACTGTTGATGACATTCTAGTAGTAGTGTTTTGTTTTGTTTATTGTAAATGAGTTAAAAAAATGAAAAAAAAAGAAAAAAAAAAGGAAAATGAAAAAAAAAAAAAAAGAAGAAGAAAATCCAAAGTGAAGAAAAATGGAAAAGCAAAAGAATGTTCAAGTTATAGTTTTGGGTTAGTTGTGTACCCAAATTTTAATACTTTATGTTTGAAGTTTAGTTTGAAGTTTGTATTTAATAAATAAAGAATGTCCGCAGTTGGTTTTTACATTTTTTTCACCCACTTTCACAGCCAAACATTCCTACCCTAACCTAAACCCAAAAACCTGTAAGTCCTTTTGATGTGTGCAATATCTATGCGTTACTATGGAGGTGTGATTGTCATCCAAGCTTATGATAATAGACTCTTGTATTTGGTCATGTTGAGTGATATATTGGTACATCTTTTACCAATCCAGAAATAAGCCGAGAGGAGTGAATTTTGTGAGGGGTGTGTTGCATGAAAGATATAAACTAGAAGCTTGTTAGGTTTAGTTAGGTATGTTCTTGTTTAAATTGCATTGCAATATCACTTACTTCTTGTAAAACACGTTTATTGTAAACCAAGAATGGGGTATGACTTTGGACCATAACTAAGATTTTGAAGGGGCATTTGGTTTTGTTTGTTGTTTAGTGTTTGAGCGGGTTTGCTTGGGGGCAAGCAAACGATAAGTGTGGGGATGTGATGTGAGGGTGATTAAATGGATGTTAAAGAGTTAAATGCTAGAGTTTAGATGCGTTTATATGTGTTATTCATGTGTTTTTCATTAAGAAGATAACTACGCATGTGTATGTGAATTGTAGGTAAAAATGGTGCTTTTGGACCATGCATTAGGAGGGATGGAAGAGGGACATGGATTACACGAAAGTTGGAGGCTAAAGACAAGGCAATTGAGGATTTCATCAAGGCCTCTGGCGTAGGCTACGCCGGGTGGCGTAGGCTACGCCAGCCCAAAATCAAGAGTAACAGAAAGCCCTCTGGCGTAGGCTACGCCAGCTCGCGTAGGCTACGCCAGACAACTTTAGGAGTAAACAGAACAGCCTCTGGCGTAGGCTACGCCAGCTCGCGTAGGCTACGCCAGACTATTTTTGGAAATGTGTTTTTAGGTCGGGTTTTGACCTATTTAATCACCACTTCAATTCCATTCGTCTCTCTCGAGTTTTTGACGAATTTTTGGAGTTCAACTAAGGTCTTGGCATCATTTCATCACTACAAAACATCAATCCATCATCTACAATGCTTAGTTCATCAACTTTTGAAGATCCAATCAAGAACATGAGCGGCTAAACCACCCGTGTTCATCTCCGGGTGGATGGTTAGTGTTAGTTAATGTGTAGTTAGGGTTTTAATGTGCTAGACACAAGTTAAATGTTTGGTTTTGTTCGAATATCATAATTTGTCTATGACTTTAATATTTGAATGCAATTGAATGTTTGATAAACTTGTGAGTTTGTGATCAATAGTTTAATTAATGGTTATAGCATTTTGTTTGAGAAACTTGTATGTCATTCACTAGCCAAGCTAACTAGTAATCAACATTCGAGTCGTTTTCCTACATGGTTATAACTTGTACTTCTAAACGAAACCACTAGGTCCGGCATTGGTTTGGATCCGGCCAACACAATGAAAATTGGTCGTGAAATCATCTAATTTAACTACCCGTGAGTCTAGTTATTAGCACGCTTTAACCTATGATCACAACTATCTATGTCTATGTAGATTCTAGCATGTTAAGCCTAATTGCATATCTTTCCGAAACCTAAACCCGGAGGTGATCCATTTTTCCATTATTATCACAATCAACTTTATTACTTGCAATTGTTTTCTTTATAGTTTTCACTTTTACAAACAAATCATCTTTTCACAGCCAAGAGGCAATAGCATAATTTACTTTAATTAATTATTTGTTTTCTCAATCAAGCTAAGATTCATCATCCACTAATTCCACGTGGTTCGACACTCTACTTACCCTAGCTAGCTAAGGTGATTAGAATACACTTTTTACACTTATCTTTGATTGGTCCTTCGACACCTATCAACCTCCTCCTCTCCTTTACTGTAACCAAAAGAATGAAATTTATCCTTCAACCCTGCCTGAACCTTTGCTTCATGTAACTTTGCACGATCACTCAGATTTGCGTTAATCAGAGGGAGAATAACTAACCGCCTCAAGTCTCATTTTGAGAATGACTTGAAGTGCTTGCGGTTGCTTATATAGTTGATTCTGCCCCCTCTCCACATTTTCAGCTCCAAGTTGAACTTCCAGCTGAAAATCTTGTTAAGATTCTTTTGAGGTCGAGGAATCAATATTCTGAAACAAAGGGGTAACTAACTCTGGTTCGTCGACCTTCTTATACCAATCAGACTTATCCATTTCCACAACATCACCTTCTTGTCCACTTCTTTGAGCTAGACAAGTCATTGGTTTCTCTTCAGTTTCGTAAAATTCAGACTCAGAATCATAATCGATCAACTGTTCCTTCTCTTCTTCATTGATGCGAACCTTTGGTGTATGAAAATGATGTTTGGATCGGAAAATCAGGTTTTAAATTTATAAAGTGGAAAAACCTAACAAGTTCACACAATCGGCAAATGTACCGGTCGTATGTAGCAAGTTAAGTAAGTCTGGATATCGTACCCAAGAGATTTGAGTTTGACGTCCTCTAATACTGGATCTTTATCGAGTTCTAACTGATGTAAAAGAGTTGGGATTTTTAATTATAAAGACTAGATTAAACAAGCAAAAGACAAATTACCTAAAATTATCTAAAAATAAGATTTAGACTAAGGAAAATTATCTAAAATAAACTAAGGATAAAAAACTTCATTAAATGGAAACTAAAGGTGGAAATAAGCTAAAAGATAACTATGGGTGGAGTGATGACTACTTAGGCGGGAATCCTGATGATAATATGACAACTCTCGGCTTTCTAGATATGTTGGCACCGAATCTGAGAATATATCTACTCAAAACAATCTAACACGTCAGTGCCTACTACTAAGGTCTCGTGGGTGCTAAAAAGTCCTAAAATAAATATGTGAAGCTCACGGTGTGAGGAATGTCTACTAATGGATCCTAAACTGGCTCGCCTCTCGGCTTACAAGTCCATTTATCCTAGAAACTGACTCAATCAGTAAACTAAAATAACGGGATCAATTGGTTTATGATAAATCAAGACTAGATAACACAAGTTGTTAGTTTTTATTAAGCAAAACCTACTCCCGTAGTATTTTAACCCAAACCAACTAACAAAAGGATGAAATCTACAAATCCTCACCTTCCGGCAACGAATCCGGCTAGCATATTGGCTCAAATCCACAAATCAATCTTAACTTATGAGTATCTATTCCTAGATCTACTCAAATGATGATTAAATCTAGTAGACTAACCACCAAAAATGTGAAATCTATTATCAAGTTATCAAATCAAGATAATATTATCCACAATCAAGTCAAGATCTCAACATGAATCATAAAGTCAACACACATATTGCATACAAGATCATCATAAACCAATTTTCTCACAAAGAACATCCATCCAACATATCATAAACAACCAAAAATCATCATATCTTCATCAATCATCCATAATGCCTAAGTAATCATGCAAAATCTAGCCAAATATCAACATAATCCTTAAATCCAAAATCAAAATGTCTAGATCTAGTATCATATCAATAATAACTAAGGAAACTCAAATAAAAATGCACAAAGAAGAGTAGATCACACCCGGATTGGCCACCAATCTTCAAATCAAGGCTTGAATCTTCAAGATCTACCACTTTGATCTTCAAATCCGCAACTTTTAGTCTTCAACCCATGAATAATCTTCAAAATCTTCAAAGAGAATCTTCAAATCTTCAAGATCAAAGACCAAAACACCAATGAAAGCTTGAATCCACACTAATTTGCACTTATGATCACCCCCAAAGACCCTCTCAATGATTGCCAGCCGTTTTGTGTTTTTGGGTGAAGAGGTGATACCCTAAAAGTGTAAGAAAAAGTGTTTAAATAGTGATTTTTAGGGTTTTTTCGCGACAGGACGGCCAGCTGGTCGCTGGGGACTAAGGTTCCTGCCCAGCGGCCCTCTGGGCAGAGAATCTGACAGATCAGGAGCCCAGCGGGTCTCCGGGGGCTAAACTGACTGCCCAGCGGCCCTCTGGGCTGGCAGATTTCTGAAAATGGGCTTTTGGGCCTGGCCTCCAAAGCAGATTTCACTTGGTTTTCTTCCCGTTTGTGTCCCGAATCCGCTTCTTTTGTTTGAACTTACCTAAAACTAAAACAAAATAAAATAAATAACTAAAAACCAAATATATTTACATAAAATAAGATTAAAATGTGGTTAAATATATATAATAAACCCATGTGTTTTGCAACACATCAAATATCCCCACACTTAACCTTTTGCTTGTCCCTAAGCAAAATATTTACAATCACAATTCCCAAACAAATACGCCTTCATCGAGTGAAATCAATTTGAACCGCGGGATCCATAACCTTTTTATTATGTTTATTATAACGATCAAAGATTTATAACCCAACTAGCACGGTGAAGCAACTTTAAAACCAAAGTCTACCTAATCAAGCTTTGTTTACCTTCAAGTATCAAATTATACATACTTGCACCTCTCTCTATTACTCATTCACTCGGCTAAATATGAAATTTGGGAGTGAACTCTCATTACCAATTAAAATAGTGCAATATAAACATAAGCTTGTATGCCAATCATATCTCCACCTATTGACAAGAAATTAACAAGAATCAAGAGGTCTTAATTCGGGTTGTAACGTGGCTAGGGCTAGGGTAGGATAAACAAAGGAAAAACAAACGAAAAGGGCTAAAAAACCGGCTTTGTTAGCATATAAACAATCAAAACAACTAACTTGTAACCAAAAACCAAAACTTGGATCAAACTTAGGATCTCAAACCCAATATACTATCAATTTAAGGTCAATTTTCTTACATTTTTCTTCTTTTCTCAACATTTTTTTTATTTTTATTTTTTGATTTTTTTTCTCTTTTTGTTTCTTTTTTTTTCTTTTTTTTCAATATTTTTTTTCATATAAACATTTATTCATGCTTTCTAACTATATACACACTTCTAAAAACTTCCCACAATGTCTAACTACTAAAAATAATAAAAAGCTTTGCTTAAACACTAACTTAGCCAGATTTTCAAACACTTGGGCCAAAGCAAAAAGGTTTAAATATACATACGAAATGAAATGGCTAAATGGGTCAAACAAATAAAAAGGCTAAGGCTCAGACGGGATAACTAGTGGAAATATATAAAATAGACAGGTATAAACAAGTCGGAATAGATGAATCCTAAATGCCTCAATCATATTCTTGTTTTAATTTCAAGTCTAAGGTCTCAAAATGCATCAAAGCATACAAGTTCTATAATTGCAACTACAATAATGGTCAAACTCTCAACAAAAGAATAATGAGCATATATATAATCAGGTAAAGCTCAATAATCAGGCTCAAATCCTCACAAGACAAGGGGTATGGGATAATGATGCAAGCATCGTATAATTTTTAACTATCTGGTTCACTCCACTATCTTAGGCATCCTAAGATTTTATTTTTATTAAAAATGCTAGTTAGGAAAACTTTTCTCATTTTATTTAGTTATATTAAATATAAAAGTTAAGAACCCGCAAATCCAAACCAACCAACCTTTTGTCAACGATTTACATTGAATGAGCCGCGTCTTTTGTGTAAAAAAGATGACAAAAACGGGACAAGCCTTTTAAAAGATAATAAATTTTATTCTATTTTTGTATTTTTCAGAATTTTCAAAATTTTTTTTGTATTTTTAATAATTTCCTAATTTTTTTTAGATAAGAAAATGTGAACCGAACCACTCCCGAATGGAGATTGAGTACGGGAGTGGTTTGATAGAAAAATAACAAATAAAAATCTAACTATAAAATCCATCCCCACACTTGAAACACACATTGTCCCCAATGTGTGAAACAAATATAAAAATGAAAGAAGAAAAAGAAAAAGGATAGCAGATACTCCCCTGGTATGTACGGGCCCACGTGGGCGACAGAATATATATAACCCACGGGGGCGTAGAAAAAGAAAGGAAAGAACACCGGTGGAGGAAGATCTCTCTAGAATATAATATATAAATCCAACTTGCGCGCTTCGTAGAGAGTTATCCAAGCACAATCAAACAAAATAACATTAGATATATACAATAAAGATAAAACATAAAGAACTGAAATAAAACTATATACACAATCACATCAACCGGATGTATCGAACCACTCCCGAAAGGAGATTGAGTACGGGAGTGATCGATTGTGGCCTTTTAAGCACCCAACATCAACAAATTACACTACTCTTAACTAAAATTAAACTAACATTACTATTTACAAAGCTAACTAATTTCTAATAAAAGCAACTTAGCAATTTAACCTAAATAAACTTAACTACCAATAAAAAAAACAAAAGAAAATCTTTTTGTGTTTTTTTTTAAGTTTTTCAAATGTTTTTGTATTTTTGAAATAAAAGAGGACTATTTACAAAATTATTTTTGTAATTTTATAACTTTTAAAGAAAATTGAAAATGGGGGTTTCGTTTTTGCAATATAACCCGACCCGACCACCCCCGAATGGAGATTGAGTACGAGGGTGGTCCGGTATTGCCTTTTAAACATCCAAACACAATCAATTCCTCCCAATTCACAAAAATCCCCAATCCTACACTACCAAAATCCACAATTCAGAATTTAACCAAGAAATATTAAATAAGTCTCAATTCAACCTCAAACAACCTCAAAGTGATCTGATTTTTGCCTTTTAAAGAACCATATTCAACAAATTTCATTCAAATTCACACCGATTTAACAAAAACCCAAATTTCAATTAACCATGAACCCTAATTCTCAAAATTTCTAAATTAAACCTAATTTGTATCCTAAGTTAGCCCTAATCTGCTGTAATTAAAACTATAAACTAACCTAAATCCTAATTTAACTAATTAAGAAATTTATAACCTGAATTTGAAGTGGAAGTGTGAATTAGGAAGAAATGGTGGTGGGTTGTGGGTGTAACAGCAGAACAGTAGCAGCAGAAGGATGCAGGAGTGGTGGCGAATGGCTGAACAGCAGCCGCACAGGGCGGCGAGTATGGTAGTGGACGGCTGAAGATGGAGTTGGAGAAGACGATTGATGATAAGCAGATGAAGATGAAGGGGTGTGCGGTTGTGTGAAGTAGCAGCAGTTGAGCAGAGGTGGTTTGGGTGATTAACAGGGGGCGGTGATGATGTTGGTTTGATGATGTGATGGTGTGGTGTTGATGGACAGGGGTGTGCGGCGCAGTGGTGGTGGAGATGAAGATGATGGAGGGTGTGGCGAAGGGTAATGATGCGGCGGCTGTGGTGGTGTTGGTGAGGACTGGCGGTTGAGGGTGGGTGCAGAACAGCAGCGGCAACACCAATGGTGGTCTGCTACTGGGTGTTTTGGCGAAGCACGGTTGATGGTGGTGGTTTGTTGTAGAAACGCTGAAGATAGTGATGCTCGGTGGAGGATGTGGCTGCTGTAACAGCAATGGTGATGGTGCGTGTAAACACAAGTGAGTGGTGGAGACTTGCAGATGGAGCGGTGGCGATAGAGGGGTTCAGGTGCTGTTACAGGCGGTGGTGGTGTGGGTGCTTTCTAATCGAGGTGTAGAGGATGAAGAAGAAGAGAGATGGGATGTTAGTGAAGAAGCTGCTGCTGCCATTCGTTTCCTTTAATTCCACCAGCGGGTCGCTGGTGGAAACAAACTCACAAAAACATACATATTTTCACTTTTTTTTAATAATCACTACCAAAATGAATACGGTTTCTGAACAACTCGAAACGAGACATAATAATGAACTAAGGCCCCATGTCATGAACTCGATTCCTAATTAAAATAAAACTAAAAAAAATCGAAACCTAAACCCAAAACTTAAAAACACGCTAATTATTATTTACACGACCCTCGTTATCTTTTTTTTAGCTAATTAAAAAAAAACTTTACTAAAAAGAACCGAACCACTCCCGAATGGAGATTGAGTACGAGAGTGGTTTGATAGAAAAATAACAAACAAAAATCTAACTATAAAATTCATCCTCACACTTGAAACACACATTGTCTCCAATGTGTTCCAAATAAAGAATGGATCAAAAAAAAATTAAATAAATAAAGAATAAGGAAAAGGATAAACGTTACTCCCCTGAAATGCAGCATGCAATGACAACCAATAATCAGGAAACTCTACTGCCACTGTGCATGCCATCCTCACTATGTAATCTCAATCAGGAGGCTTCTCCTTTATTCTCTTCTCACTTGTCTTGCTTAGCTTCTTTCTCTTACCGTTTGCTGGGAAGAATGTAACGGTCGGATGCAAACGAACTCTAATAGAAGTAACTGATTCGACCCACCAATCCTTAAACTTACCTCTTCGTTTCCTCTCTCGTGGTGACTCTGATATGGGGGGTAATCCATCGTCTTCTTCCACGTGCCAACTAAACAAAATTTGAAGTGGTTGTTTTGGTTTCTCAACCACTTCCTCCTCCTCTTCTACCTTACTACTCTCCATTTCTGGCTCCAGGAGTACTAATCTCTCTAACTCAGCAAGATCACTAAGAGGGTCAAACTCTCCTATATCTGTAGCAAGCTCAATATCTACCAACTCATCACCAAACTCTGCCTCCCAACAAACCTCAACTCCAACACCCTCAAACTCATCAACAACTCCAGCATCCTCATCCATAATATTAAACTCAAGCTAAACCGGAGGTGGGACATGCGTATAAATATGTGGGATAGCAAAAAACGCATTATCCATTCTCGTCTCCGGTTCTGAAAAATCATCAACCACATCAGTACAGAGACCAGTGTCACAAAAAGTACTCTCGGACTGATGGTTTGCAGTAATCTGGTCAATCAAAAGTCCCAGCTCTTCTGTTCTACAAACCAAGTCCTCAGATTCTTTAAGTCTAATCGCACGTTCCTCGCCACTTTGCTGTTGTAAAGCAAGAAAGTTCTGGAGCACCTGGTTCATCTCAAACATAGCTGTGTGCAGATCGGGTGTGGATGATGGACCCTCGACTGGTGAAGTGTAAGGATAAGGATCAGCATAACCTGTGGAGTACCCCTGTGAGTAGCAACAGTAATATGTATAATGGGGTCCTCCACAGATCTCACACCAAGCACTAGTACGATGATCCTCGTAGCTATAAGTGTTGCCTTCGTAATCATCCTCATAGTAGCTATCCATGAGAAAAGCTGCAAAAGCAAACTCAAAACGCAACGATCACGAGCACCAGATAGAAAAAAAGCTAAAAATAATCATCAGATTTCGATTGAAAACTAAGTATGTCTATGCAATGTGTGCCAAGCCTATTGTATATATGAGGTTGGTTAAAAGGTTTCGGAGAACAGCTCAAGTGGTCACAAATGATGAAGGGATGACTGTTGTAAGGGGATCAATATCCAATCAACATGAGATTGTTGTGTCTGAACAATCAATTAGAGAAGCTCTAAGGCTGGGAGACAATGAACGGGGGGATTTAGATGAATTTAATTTGCTGGAGTGTCAGCAATGTTTCATTGCCATGGGATATCCACCTGTCTTCCTTAAACAACAATTCAATAGAGCAAAGTTGTACAAGCATTGGAAACTATTGTGTTATGTTATACAACACTGTTTGTCTAGGAAGAGTGCTGGGTTTGACTCATTTCCATCAGTTATAGCCTCTCCTATAGTTGCCATTTGTTGGTCCAATAAATCGATAAATCGTGCCATAATGATATAGATCTAATCAGAATACCTTGTTACCACTAGATCTGGCAACAAAGTGTTTTGAAGATTGAACAAAATGTAAATAAAACTATAAAACCCATTTAGATTGATATAGAATAAGATGAAGATTGATTAGAAGAGATATAATGCTCAAATGATATATAGAATTAACTCCTAACAAACAACAAGATTCGAACTCAATATCAAAGAGATTGTATTCAATAAAGTTCAAAGAGTTATGTACAAATGAAACCAAAACAACAATATATACAGTCAGCAATTTGGCAAGTAGTTTCGCATTCGCATGCAGTTTCACAAAACTCAACCTATAACTAAGCAAACGATTAAACCAAAACTAATCTATTACAATGATTAACAAAATAGGATATAGTCTATTACAAGAATAATAAATATGATAACAATAACGATAACGTGAATACCACCCTAGATGTGGTCCTCAATACTCCTCCTAGGGGGTATTCACCAACCGGGTCTTCTGGATTAGTTCCACTTTCTGCAGCTTCAAGTTGATGCGCCATCTCACATACCTCTATTTGTATTTCTCGAGTTGCTTAACTTCCGATCGTATCCCATGAGCTCTATTAGCCACTCTCTCAAACAGAGCAACTTCCTTCTTCGTTTCAGCTCCAGCTCCACACTTTATCTGGTTTTCAAACAAAATCCTCAAATCGTCATTTGAAAAGCTTAATACCTCCCTCCATTGGATCAAAAAGTCGGAATTCTGCACCATCGTTCACTCTTACAATGGCCTCCCCCGTTTGATCATCGTAGAACCATTTTTCAAATTCCTGCAATCTTGACGGATTTGGGCCTGGCACTCTCAATCTTTGTACAGTCTTTATCGGCTTCAAGCTTAACAAAAATTTTCCTTTATTAGTCACCCATGCCAAATCCTTCTTCGACCTCCTCCTCTCCTTTACTGTAACCAAAAGAATCAAAATTATCCTTCAACCCTGCCTGAACCTTTGCTTCGTGTAACTTTGCACGATCACTCAGATTTGCGTTAATCCTGATGATAATATGACAACTCTCGGCTTTCTAGATATGTTGGCACCGAATCTGAGAATATATCTACTCAAAACAATCTAACACGTCAGTGCCTACTACTAAGGTCTCGTGGGTGCTAAAAAGTCCTAAAATAAATATGTGAAGCTCACGGGGTGAGGAATGTCTACTAATGGATCCTAAACTGGCTCGCCTCTCGGCTTACAAGTCCATTTATCCTAGAAACTGAATCAATCAGTAAACTAAAATAACGGGATCAATTGGTTTATGATAAATCAAGACTAGATAACACAAGTTGTTAGTTTTTATTAAGCAAAACCTACTCCGGTAGTATTTTAACCCAAACCAACTAACAAAAGGATGAAATCTACAAATCCTCACCTTCCGGCAACGAATCCGGCTAGCATATTGGCTCAAATCCACAAATCAATCTTAACTTATGAGTATCTATTCCTAGATCTACTCAAATGATGATTAAATCTAGTAGACTAACCACCAAAAATGTGAAATATATTATCAAGTTATCAAATCAAGATAATATTATCCACAATCAAGTCAAGATCCTAACATGAATCATAAAGTCAACACACATATTGCATACAAGATCATCATAAACCAATTTTCTCACAAAGAACATCCATCCAACATATCATAAACAACCAAAAATCATCATATCTTCATCAATCATCCATAATGCCTAAGTAATCATGCAAAATCTAGCCAAATATCAACATAATCCTTAAATCCAAAATCAAAATGTCTAGATCTAGTATCATATCAATAATAACTAAGGAAACTCAAATAAAAATGCACAAAGAAGAGTAGATCACACCCGGATTGGCCACCAATCTTCAAATCAAGGCTTGAATCTTCAAGATCTACCACTTTGATCTTCAAATCAGCAACTTTTAGTCTTCAACCCATGAATAATCTTCAAAATCTACAAAGAGAATCTTCAAATCTTCAAGATCAAAGACCAAAACACCAATCAAAGCTTGAATCCACACTAATTTGCACTTATGATCACCCCCAAAGACCCTCTCAATGATTTCCAGCCGTTTTGTGTTTTTGGGTGAATAGGTGATACCCTAAAAGTGTAAGAAAAAGTGTTTAAATAGTGATTTTTAGTGTTTTTTCGCGACTGGACGGCCAGCGGGTCGCTGGGGACTAAGGTTCCTCCCCAGCGGCCCTCTGGGCAGAGAATCTGACAGATCAGGAGCCCAGCGGGTCTCCGGGGGCTAAACTGACTGCCCAGCGGCCCTCTAGGCTGGCAGATTTCTAAAAATGGGCTTTTGGGCCTGGCCTCCAAAGCAGATTTCACTTGGTTTTCTTTCCGTTTGTGTCCCGCATCCGCTTCTTTTATTTGAACTTACCTAAAACCAAAACAAAATAAAATAAATAACTAAAAACCAAATATATTTACATAAAATAAGATTAAAATGTGGTTAAATATATATAATAAACCCATGTGTTTTGCAACACATCATTCATCATACTAACTCCTTCAGCCAATACTTCATCACCCCCAAATTCTTCTCATTATCAAAACAACAGTATTCAATAACTTCGACATCTTTTTCAGCTCTGCTTCCACCAGCATCGCTAAATCCTCCAAAATCTTTCCGACTCGTTCCGGTTTTGACCATTTCCCCCAAAGTTGGATATTTAGAAATATGCTAGGATAAAATGATCAGATGTCCCTTTCGTTTACCTTAGAAAAAAAGAAGAGCGAAGGAGGTTCCGAAAGAAAGAAGGCTTGGAAAGTAATTTATGCAACTGTCAATGGATTCTGTGATCGAATGCCACTAGACAGAATTTTTATCATTTCATTTATCTCACCCTCAGTCACCGTCTCTCCCACTTTTGTTTCCTTCTTTACTTCATTAAGTTCTATCAAGATTTTGTTGATCAGACATTGTTGATCAAGAACTAGTTTCTGCATATCTTCCATTTCAGTCTCTCGATGCCTCTCACGTTCCTCCAGATTAATCAGCTTCGTTTTTACCATAATCAACTCGTTAGGGAGCGATGTATTCAACCCACGAATCACGTCCTCATCCATCCCAGCTGCATCCATCTTCTTTGGTTCGTTTGACTAAGTTTGTAACACCCTAGGCAAATCCCACATCGGCCGTAGGCAGGAGAGATCTGGGATTTATAAGGGATGTCCGACCTCAAATACCAACAACGCGTTTTGGGGCTTAATGGTAGTGGATGAGTGGAGAACTCCACAGTTAAGCGTGCTCGGATGACAGCAGTCTCAGGATGGGTGACCATCCTGGGAAGGTTTCACTCGGGCAACCAAAAGCAAATCCGTGAGCCCTAATGTAGCAAAGCGGACAATATTGGTGGTATGAGGGGCCGGATGTTACAAGTGGTATCAGAGCAACTCCTGTGCCGTTCGGGATGGTGGGGCAAACCTCATCGAGGATGGTGAGTCCCCGGGGGTGTTCAGAGGGACACCTTAGGCAAATCCCACATCCAAGAGATGGATGGTGGGGCAAACCTCATCGAGGACGATGAGTCCAAAAGGGGGGGTGTTTGTAACACCCTAGGCAAATCCCACATCGGCCGTGGGCAGGAGAGATCTGGGATTTATAAGGGATGTCCGACCTCAAATACCAACAACGCGTTTTGGGGCTTAATGGTAGTGGATGAGTGGAGAACTCCACAGTTAAGCGTGCTCGGATGACAGCAGTCTCAGGATGGGTGACCATCCTGGGAAGGTTTCACTCGGGCAACCAAAAGCAAATCCGTGAGCCCTAATGTAGCAAAGCGGACAATATTGGTGGTATGAGGGGCCGGATGTTACAAAGTTTCAGGCTCGGATTCTGGTATCACTGGCTATTTCCCCTTAGAACTTCTTTCTTTAATCCCAGAGTCAGATTCGGTTTGGGAAGGCGACTGATCCGCAATTTTTCTCTTCTTTTTTCCTTTCTTCTTCGCCATCTCGGCATCAATCTCATCCAACTCCACTTCAAACGACACATCCTTTTCCTTAAGGTATTTCTTTCTCTTTTTAATCTCGGTCTCCCGCGCATCTCTTCGCTCATTGAATTGTCGTTCTTCGTCATTCTTCAGCTTCTCAATGTACTCCCACCTTTAATCACTGTACATATTTCTGAATAGATATGTGATTTTGTCCTAAAATTTGTGGCGCAGTGCAACATAATTAGCGAAAATCCTCACGTTCATTGGAGTCTGAACCAAAACTTCGCCACGTTTTTGCAGATCTAGCTTTAGATGATCGATAAAGATCTGCACAAACCTTGGGTACAACAACCATTTGTCTTTTCTTGAAGCTCGAATGTTTGCAATCATGCATTCGAATTTCAGCTGTGGAATATTAGCTTTGTGTCCTCGGCACAGGTTCAACATTGCCCTTGCCCACTCAAAATTCAAACCATCAGAACCCTCGTTTCGGTGATCAAGACAAACGATAATCACGTGGGCAATGAACCTCCATTCCTTAGACAGAAATGATTTCTTGATCTTCCTCCGTTACAAGAAATCCGTTCCTTCGAAACCCATCCCATCTCGATAAAACCAGTGTGAATGTCAATGCCATTTAGCAAAACCGGAGATCCAACATCACGTTCCATCTTCAGAATCTGTTCAACAATCTCAGTACTATTCACTAAACGCTCCCCCATAACAGTCGCAGTAATTTCCCTGGGCTTCTTGTTCAAATAATAATCAGCCGTCTGCCAATACTCTCGAATGTATTGCTGATCTATGACCGGATCATAAGTGATGGTGTATGAAATCGGAGATGCCTGAAGCCAAGTGATAGCGTCTCGGTATCCCACCGTCTTTTGATCCCTTTCGTTCAGATATGCCACCACGTTCGAGCGAGGCTCGAACTTTAGAGGAAGAACTTCCATTTCTTTCTGAAATACAAAACGGAAGTGTGTTCGTTATATAAAAAAAATTATAAGGAATAAAAAAAGTGAATAATAATAACAAAATAAAATAAAAAAAATTAAATTCGCAGATAGTTTCGCAAAACTACGACACAGTTGTGTCGCAAGAAATCGAAACAAGGTTTTGATGCCTATCGACACTGTTGTTTCGCAAAAAATGTGTTTCCGACTCTACCAAATGCAGACAGGCAGAAGAACAACATAGTTTCGCAAACACGTTTTGAACTTTCGTTCAGTATCGCAAAATGAAATGTAGTTTCGCAAAACAGCAGAAACAAACAGTCAAAGAATCAGATAACAATAACAACACATTAATCTTTGAACAGAAGAAGTTCGAAACACATTAGATCATCAAACTCACCGATTAGATTCCACCAAAAATAACACAAATGACGGATGGAATGAAATGAAAAACTAGGGTTTAGTGTCGGGTTTTAGATAAAATGATTTTGACTGATATAATGACCCAACAGACTCGATGGCATATGTAAGAACAGAGTTTCGCAAACATGCGAAATAGTAGTTTCGTTCAAAAATTAAAAAAAATATAAAGATTCGAAAATTTTGATGACGAGCCCAACAAGATCACGAATATTTAAGACGAAAGAAGACACATCCCACTAGACACACTAGACCAACAAGACACAAAGACCCAAAGATAAAAAACGAAAATTTCAAGAAAGGATATCAGATAATGTGTTTCGAGCAACCATCCGGAGAAACATAGCCTTGGCGAGATTGTCAATATGTTTGTCCATTTTAACCCATTCCTTGTTCCTCTCAACAAGAAATTTGTGACGATCTTAACATGTTTTTGGTTCGATTGGAAGAAACTCGGATGACTTGGTTTCCACAAACATTCAGTAAAGTAACTTATCTTGATATCATGGCTTATTGAGTTTAGGTGATTCTGTAAGATTTATTAATTTGAGACAAATAGACAATGATCATTTAATAATCATTGTGAATGTAGTCTTTGGGAGTGATATGTAGTGAAGTTTTGGGCATCAAAACGATCTTTATGGTAGAAACGTTGTGAGCATAATTTTGAAGCGTCAAACAACGATCTTGATGTAGAAACATTGTGAGCTTAACTTGGGTTGCAGATGATGAGCGCTCCAGGTCAATATTTCCATATAGCAGAGGAGATGATCATCTGACCGTGCTGATGAGAGCTTCAGGTCTATATTTACACATAGTAGAGGAGATAAGCACGAAAAGAAATTCTGAAGAGCTAACTAGAAGCATCATTCAGGGCTAAGGCTTTGGGGTTTGGATTTGTGAAAATCAAGCATAAATCAAATACTCTCAACCCCTTTTTGTCAAGACTTATTACTTTCTGCAGGCCAAAAGTCTGTGAAAATGATCCTAATCACCGAGCCCTTTTGAATTTAGTTTGATCACAAAATTGTTGTTTACTTTGTATTCGAGCTGAGCCTATTGACACATCAACACACAAAACAATATCCTCCTTCAAATGCTTTCAATACAAACCTAAAACCTGAAAAGTCACAAAATATTTACACAAGATAGAAACTAAACTTTTAGATTTTAATATTTAGCACGTGTTCATTTATATCATTTCTCCCCCCAGAATTTCTATTTTATTTCTTAAAATTGAAATTTTCAAAAGACTCAAGAATGACACCAATGGGATGTGAAAACTTGATCAAAAATACAAGTGAAAATGTTAGCTCCCCCCGTTTTTTAAATTATAAACAAGGATGATAGAAACAAACAACGTTGGATAAATCAAAAAGATATGAGACCCAACATGTTGATCATTTCATAAAAACGAGGTTTATCAAACGTTTTTGTGAAAAAAATATGCTTTTTGATTCTTTGTGTCAATGGAAATAATATCAATAAAACCCTTTTCCTGTGCTTCACGAATGGCATGAATTCTGGTTTCGATGTGCTTTGTTCGCATGTGATGAACAAGATTCTTCGCAATTCAAATGGCCGCTTCGTTGTCACAGAATAATGGAGTATGAAGAAAATTGATCCCATAATCTATCATCTGGTGTTGAATCCATAACACTTGCCAACAAAAACTAGAGGCAGCTGTGTATTCCGTTTCATTGGTAGATAAAGAAACTGTAGTATGCTTCTTGCTCTGCCAGGATACCAAACACTCACCCAGATATTGACAACCTCTTGTTACATATTTCCGATCGAGCTTACAACCACCGAAATCGCTGTCAGAATTGAAATGAAGATCAAAGTTTCTTCCTTTTGGATACCATAAGCCCAAACAAGGAGTTCTTTTAAGATAACGAAAAATCCTCTTTACTGCTTTTTCACGTGACTCCTACGGATTAGCTTGATATCTAGAGCAGTAACCAACGGCAAATGCAATATCAGGCCGACTTACAGTGAGGTACATCAGTGACCCAATCATTGATCTGTATCGACGTGCATCAACAGATTTACCTGATTCATTAGGTTTAAGACAAGTCTGTGCGGTGAAAGGCGACAATTCAAGAGAACAATCATCCATCTTGTATTTCTTCAGAATTTCTTGAATATACTTCTTTTGATGGATGAGTATACCGTCAGATTTCTATACAACTTGTAGACCAAGGAAGAAGCACAGTACATCCATCATGCTCATCCCGAATCTGTCTTTCATAACTTCCTTAAATTCTCTGCATATCTTCTCGTTTTATGAGCCGAAGATAATGTCATCAACATAGACTTGCACCAGCAATACATCATCATCAATCACTTTATTGAAAAGGGTCATATCAATTGCTCCTCTGGTAAAACCTTTACTCATCAAGTATTGAGTCAAAGTCTCGTACCAAATACGAGGTGCTTGATGTAGTCCATAAAGATATTTGTCCAATTTATAAACTTTATGAGGAAAATCCGGGTCCTCAAATCCTGGCGGTTGACACACATATATCTCCTCATCAATAATTCAATATCTCCGTACGAGAATGCACGCTTGACGTTCATTTGATATACCTTGAAATTCTTGTGTGCAACATGAGCCAAAAATATACGAATGGCTTCAATTCTAGCCACATGGGCGAAGACATCGATGTAGTCGATTCCTTCCTCCTGTACAAACCCTTGAACAATCAAACGAGCTTTGTTACGAATGACCACACCATGATCTTCTAGCTTGTTCTTGTAGACCCACTTAGTACCAGATGGATATTTGTTCGGTGGTAGATCAATCAATTTCCGAACTTTTAACTTTCTGAATTGCTGAAGCTCATGTTGCATGGACTCAACCCAGCTTGGGTCTTGTAAGGCCATTGTAATGTTCTTTGGTACGATTTGAGATTAGAAGCAAGAGAATAAACATTCATTGATGAGCCCAGATTGGTGACGTGTTCTCACACCGTTAGAAATTGATCCAATGACAAGATCATGAGGATGATCTTTCAACTCTTTGTAATTCGGAGGATCTACAGTAGGAATAGAATTCAAAGTTTGTGGTTGAGAAGTTGGATGAGAAGTAACAGCAGCTGGAACAAAATTTTTTGGAGAAGCTAAAATAGAAACTAATTCAGATGATGATGGAGAAAGATCAGATTTGAAAGAAGGAGCTTCAACAGGAACATGAATATGTGGCATTGATGGTTGTACAATATCTTGAACATGTGGAATAATGAAAGGTTCAGACAAAATTTCAATTGGTACCGGAATGGCATCAACATCTTCTAGAAAAGAAGGTAAATTGAATGAATTGAAAACCGTTGTAGCGTCATAGAACCATGCAGGGTCAGATCTAGTGTCACAAACGTTTGATTTCTGCCAGTCAACATAAAAGGATTCGTGCACAATTTTGGTGCGCTTGTTGTAAACCCGATATGCTTTCTGAGATGAAGAATAACCCACAAAGAAACATTCATCAGAAACCGCACCAAACTTTGAAGTTTGAGTTTGGGTATTCAATAGAGTACAAGAACATCCGAACGATCGAAAGAAATCGATCAATGGTTTTCGCTTGTGAAACAATTCATAGGGTGTTTTCAACTTATCCTTGATAATTAACACACGATTTAGAACAAAAAGAGGCTTGCAGTTCACAGCTTCAGCCTAGAAAATGATAGGAAGTTTTGCCTCAATCAACATTGTTCTGGCTGCTTCGATTAGAGTCCGATTTATGCGTTCTGCCACTCTATTTTGCTGTGGGGTCCTTACTGCACTGAATTGTCTCAAGATACCTCTTTCTTCACAAAATGAATCGACCATATGATTTCTGAACTCAGCTCCATTGTCGCTCCGAATCGCCGTCACTTTCCTATTGCTTATGGTTTCGGTCTTGAGAATCAGCTTTTGGAAAATAGCAGCAGTCTCTCCCTTGTGTGCAAGAAAACTAACCCATGAGTATCGAGAGAAATCATCTGTCACAACAAGACAATACGATTTCTTAGCAATACTCTTAACGCTAATAGGGTTAGAAGTTGAATTTAAAAGTTTAAGTTTATGAGATTTTTTTCTGCTTCCCTTTTAGACATGCCATACACTTCTCTGCAACAAAAAACATTTTCTGAGGTAAACCACGAACAAGATTATGCTAATCAAGCTTATTTATATTATTAAAATTAACGTGACCAAGTTTCCGGTGCCAGAGAAATGATTCGGATGAGGATGCCTTGGACAAGAGACATGTCACTGTGGACGTAGAATCTTTTGAATTCATGTTGAGTAAATATGTGTTGTTCCTTCTAGGCTCTTGCGTAACAATCAACTCACCAGGTATAGAAAGTTTGGGCTTAAGAAATAAGCATTCATCAGATTTAAAAAGAACCGGAATATTTTAATCACAAATCTGCGAGATGCTCAACAGGTTGAAGTGCAATTCAAGAACATAGTTGACCATTTCAAGAGTTAATGATCCATTTGATACATCTCATTGCCCTATCATCTTCCCTCCCTTTTTATCACCAGCAAATGCCACATAGCCCCCATTAATAATCCTGAAGTTAGTTAGTAGATCCTTCAACCCCGTCCTGTGCCTAGAACATTCGCTCTCTACATGCCACATTTTGTTGATAGGCCTTCTCGAACGATCCTGGCAATAAAGCAAAAGAAAAATTAGTTAGAAACAGGAACCCATGTCTTAATTGACTTGGATTTCAATAAAGAAAAATTAACAAAAAAATGATTATTTTCCAACTTATTAAATCTATTCTTTAAACTATAAGTATTTACCACATGAGTATCTTTACCACATCTAAAACAGTGTGATTTCAAACATTCTTTCTTTGTTTTCTATGGGAATAGAATCTATGCAATTTTCTTCATAAGATTCTGACAAACTCGAGTAAGAATCACTGAATGGAACGTGCAGTTCTTTGGACTTACCGTTCAAAGTTCCTGAATGATCACCTGTAACCTATGTATAATTTGACTTTGAACAGTTTGCTCAGTTGGTTTAGATATACGAATAGGAATAAAAGTTGGAAATGGTGATGATACAAACTTTTCAAAACAATTTTTATGAGGTAACAGAGTATCAACTTTAGCAGAAGAAACACAATCATAATTAACATCATTCAAACCAAACGAAACACAATCATTGTTTAATACAAACGATTTGATGTTCAAACTATTCGAATCATTAGAACTACTACTAGCACTGTCTAAAACAGACTTCTTGGAATTTAAATTAGAACTAGAAATAGAGCATCCAAGATCAGACGTTGCACCATAGCCATGCTCTTCCCGCACTTCCTTATGATTAACACCCTCTAAACCTGCAAAGAATTTGTTAGTATGTTCTTCAATTAAATCATTAACTGGGTGAGGTTTTGGTGTAGGAGAGTAACAATAAGTGCTAGGTGGAGGATAGACATAAGCAGGCTCTTAATAACCTATTCCAGTTTTAATTTTGGCTCCTCGTTGCCTACAATTTAACTCATTTCGTTTCATGCCAGAGATGGTCCATCTGTCTAACTTTGTTTGAAGCTTACTACTTTCAAACTCGGCTAGTTTAACCCGTTCATCCAACATGTTAACCTCAACGTTCCTTTCTATTTCCTGCATAGCTTCATTAAGTTTCACATAATAATTCACTTCTTTTTTTTATGGTTAGAATTAATGGTGTCCAGTTCAGCTTGATTAGATAACAATAATCGATTGGCTTTATACGCACCAAAAAGACGAAGACGACAAGCAGATGAGCACATATCTTGTATTACCTCATATGGGAGTCCCATGACAATTTTCTCTGCAGCCAATGCTTTCTCGCAATTGCAGACATGAGTGTTCCTTTTTCGTTCTTCTTCCTTCTCATCATCAATCTCGTTCTTGACGTTCACATCATCATCAGCTTTCACATCTTTCTCGTCAGCAACAGATTCTTCTTTTACAAATTCACAGTCTTTCTTGGTAACTTCTTCTTTTATCTCAGATTTGTTTCTTTCATCAGTGGATACTTCAGCCATAAGAGCATGATTGATTTCTTCATCTACCTCAACAATTTCTACACTCCAGTCAATGTTAGTTATCAGTGCAATCTCCTTTGAGTTATTGTTTTCTCCTCTTTCTATGACTGCGGTTTTCCTGGTATTTGGTGATGGTGGTTCAAAGATTGTAGGAGAAGGACAACCCCTTTTAAAATGTCCAAGTTGCTTGCAGTTAAAACATCGAAGTTTAGATTTTTCAAATCCGACTTTAATGTTTTGATTTCCAAAATTTCGTTTCCCCATTCTCTCCATGAATCTCATTTCTCTTACAGTGAGCATGGCCATCTGCCACTGAATGTCTGCCTCTTCTAGATCATCCGGATCAACCTGCAACATGTCTTCCATTGTTATTCCTTTTCCTTTTACTTCTCCAGCAATCAATGCCTCATAGCTGTTAACAAACATCCCAAAAGTGCCATCATATCAGTCTGGACTTGTAGTCTGATCCTTTCCAGTATTATTGTTCTCAAACGATCCACTTCCAGAACCATACGTAAATCCAGAGTTGTTTGTTGGAGCCGTTGATGTAGCTGATATCAATGCGGCATTTTGCGAGTGAACATGATGGGGTAAACACGTTGATTGTACACTCTCCGTTTGATATCCAGAAAAAGGATTTCAACTTGTTGATCACATCTATCAATTTATATTCAAAAAACATCCTTTCTTGTTTCAACATTCTAACTTGAAGACTCCTTTCTGGAGGAAGTGAGTCTAGAAGCTTGGTAACTTGTTTAGCAGTTGTCAGATTATCATCATGCTTCTTCAGATTACTGGTAACAGTTAGGAAACGGTTTGTTAAATCTGATATCTTTTCATTGTCCTTTTGTAGATAAGAATTTCCATCGTAAAATTCACATAGAATCAAACCGATTGTGAATTTCCGAACTTAAACATAGAATCAATGCTCCAAACGCCTTGTTATCTCAGTTAATCAACTTCTTGTCTCTTTCATTGTATGTCTCAGGAGCTGTGTTTCGAACAGTTACATCTCCTATAGTGCTAACATGTATATGAGGACCATTCTCAATTGATTCCCACTGTGTATGATCAGTATATAGGTAAAAGGCTCTAAGTCTCCTTTGTCAGTCCTTAAAATTGCCCCCATTTATCAATTTTGGTGGTCTGTTTAGTGACCTACTTTCAAAATCAGCTAAGGTGAAAGACATAGACATTTTAAATTTGATTCAGAGGCTAGTTTCGCAAATAAATATCAGTTTCGCAATATGAAGATTTAGTTTTGCAATATGAATATGAAAATCCTTTTTCACAAAAAATCACAACAAAATCCCACAGAATGCACACAATAGATCAATCCCCAACTAAAATTCGATGATAATACAACAGATCAGATCCAAATTTGATTGAAACAACTTTTGAACCAAAACTTACTAAAAAACACTAAGAATCAATCACATATTACAGATATATCTATTGATGATAGATCTGATAATCTCAATTGATCTGAACAGTAAAAACACACAAATCTCAATCAAATTCCATTACAAAGATTACCAAAACAGATCCAAAAATATTGAGATTTCCTTTTTACCAAAACCTTCAAAAACCTCAAAATCAAGAGCACAAAGGCTCTGATACCATATTGTTGGTCCAATAAATTGATAAATTGTGCTATAATGATATAGATCTAATCAGAATACCTTGTTACCACTAGATCCAGCAACAAAGTGTTTTGAAGATTGATTAAAATGTAAAAAAAACTATAAAACCCATTTGGATTGAAATAGAATAAGACGAAGATTGATTAGAAGAGATAAAATGCTCAACTGATATATATATAGAATAAACTGCTAGCAAACAACAAGATTCGAACTCAATATCAAAGAGATTGTATTCAATAAAGTTCCAAGAGTTATGTACAAATGAAACCAAATGTGACACCCGACAAATTCAGGTTAACTCCGTTAGTTAAACTCTGTTAGTCACGTTAACGCAATTATATTTTCATTTAATTTGACAAATTAAATGTGGAAACTGTTACGCAAATATACATACGAAATGACCACACGAGTTAATATCCGGGCGTTGGTGATCTTAAATGAATACAAATACAATAATAATACATTTTAACTGTTATGTATGTTTAATTGTTGAATTTTCGTGTAACCGCGTATTTTACCGGTTTTAGCCATTTGCGGATTTCGGTAAACCTTACCAAACAAAAAATGAATATTGGAGAAAGATTTTCATAGGGTTTGCAAAACCGAAACAAAACGGGGCCAGTGGATCATCCATGTGACCCATGGATGGCCCAAGGCCCAACCCAACTTAACACTTAACAATAATTAACAAAATTTAACAAAACCCTAAACCTAAATACATAAAAAAATATCGGTTTTTGGCCTCTTTTTCTCCCCTTGGCTGCCGTCACAATACATACACCAACACAAGACCATTTTGTTGCTAATTGATTCGATTTTTGGTGATCTCGGTTGTTGATTGAAGTGATAAACGCAATACTAGTAAGTGTTTATGTTAATTGTTATTATATAAATCGAAAATTGTATGTTTTGAAAACCCTAGTTCATCCAAATTGGCCAAATTGATGTTGTGTTGTGGAAATGGTTAGTGTTTTTGTGTAAATGGTTATTTTTGATGGTTAGATGATGAAATTGGTGCAAAAAGTGTGCTTATGGAATTAGGGTTTGATATAGAATCATTGAAACTTGATGTTGCATGATTGATATTGAGAAAATAGGATTGAATATGTATTTAGATGATGAATGGGATGAAGATTGGTTGCTTGTTTGTGAAATTTCACGATTGTTATGCTAGATTACTAAAAATAGTAACTTTTGTGTTAGAGATCGTGTGAAATCGCACGTTATGGACATATAATGATCATTATGGACTTGCTAGCATGTTTGTAAGATATGTTAGACGAATTTTGGTTATTTGAACGTACGAATTCGACTTGGTTTGGAACACTTGCTAAATGTAGAAACTTTATAGCATGAAAATTGACTAGGTTGCATGTTTTGTGATTTTGGACGTACAAACATGATTTGGGGTTGCATGTGAATGATTGTAGACATGTGATGCTTGGTAAATGTGCTTTGATCATGCGATGACATTTATAGGTACTAGTTGAATTGAAAGTAAGTACTTGAAATTGGTTACTTGAAGTCTAAGTTGTATATGCAAGTAACTAGGATGCATGATGAAAGTAGTTACTATACTAGTTGAACAAAGCATGTAAACATTATATTATGCTTAGAAACGATCACGCATGCTAGTATGCCTTATGTAGGAACCACAAAGTGTTGGTATGTGTTGTTGACTTGTGTAGCGTGCTACGGTATTTGTGTAGTTGACATGCTTAAGATGTTGGAATATGCAAGTATACTTTACAAATCCAACTTTCCTATAAAGGAAACTTTTGTGGAATTTGAAATCCAATTTGTTGAATGCGTGACGTGTAATGTGGTATGCGAATGTAATATAGTCAAATACATCACTTCTAACGTGTTTACACTCAATAAATCACCAACGGGTCGTGGGTCAACTCGGGTCAACTAAAAGTCAAACTTGGACCAAAAGGCAACTAAAAGTCAAACTTGGACCAAAAGTCAACTAAAAGTCAAACTTGGACCAAAAGTCAACTAAAAGTCAAACTTGGTCAAACTTGGACAAAAAGTCAAACTTGGACAAAAAGTCAAACTCGGTCAAAAGTCAAACATTTTCGATCACGCACAAATTGTATGACCAATTGGATGCATAGGGTACTATGACCGTATATGAACACACATTAATGGACCTACTGTTATTTAGGTCGCTGCATTACGTTGTGTACTTTAAACTATTTTGCTGTGCAACTTAAGGTGAGTTCACTAAACCGCACTTTTACTATTTTACCCTTTTATGGGCTGAACACGGACGATTACTTTTAGGGATTTACAAATTCTGTATGTCGCATGTCTGGATTAGAGCAACTTTTATTTTGTTCATGAAAGACCTCATGGATACCTAGTTGATCGTTAGTATTTGTGAAATAGCGGGGAAATTTTGAGTAGTATTACTGAGTTTGACAAACCCCACCCGGGCTAGTCGCGCTAGCACGACAGAAGGACCTGTCGAACGGGTGTTGAATGACCTAACATACTTACAGTGCATCCTGCTGGGATGTACGAACGGGCAAAATGCACTTAATATGTACATACGTCAGCTTCGGTCAGATACATACGCCTCTAAGGACATGTGCTGTAGACTAGCTACCTACAATGACATACTATATTTATATATCTGCTTGCAACTGAACTACTTGCTTTTATACTACTAAGTGAACTCACCAACCGTCATGTTGACACTTGTTAGTCTTTCACTGTTTCAGCTCACTGAGGTACAATGCACATAGGGCATGGCATGGCGTCCTCGCAAACATTTAAAATATTTCTTGCATTAAAAACTTTGTTTTGGGATTTGTAAACTACTTAAACTGCATGTCTTGTGTCGGGCGCGTGTTTTTGCGCATTTACTTTCTACATGGTTTGGGTTTGCTTAAACTTACTTATTTAATACGCTTCCGCATAACTGAAAAATTAAACACTCTGATTGTCGTTCAAACTACCGCGTTTAATGGGTAAACCTTTGATTTTCAAAACTCATATAGAGTCGTTCGGTGTAATTAATGACTGGATCCTGGTTTGTCGCACCTCTAACGGTAAAACTCCGTTAGTGGATTTGGGGGTGTATGAGAAGTTAGTGGATTGCATTTTAGTGGGTTGGTCTGGTATGAGAAGTTAGTGGATTGGTATCAGAGCCATTGTTTATAGCGAACTAGGTTGCATCGCATTGCATTCTCGACTATAACTATACACTACATTAGTTGCACCGAATAAATTACTTATGACTGCTTTATTGGGTAGTTACTTGAACACATATTTTATTTCAGGAATGGCCTCATCGTCTAAAACACCTACTAGTTCTTCGCGTAAGCGATCTTTGCCTGACTCACTCCCGTCCCCGGCTCGTGAATGGCCTCGTATCCCAACTGAAGGGGTCAATTGGGATCAACCGTTTGCCATTCTTCCTACCTACTATGACTGGAACTATTATCCGGCTTACATGGAAAGCCTAAGACAAGAGGAGAGCGTACCTCAAACGCCCCCTCGTGTGCCGTATCCGAATTATGATCCTTCTTCCGAACTTCCCACTCTCGATTGCTCTAATGAAAGGGCAATAGCCGCTCTCGTGGCAACTCAGTGTTCTTCTCGCCGTGAAGTGGAGATGTTGAGGGAGGAGCTGCAGCAATCCCGGCAAGCTCAACAGCTTTTGGTTGAGCGGATGGCGACTCTGGAGGCAAGGGGTGCGGAGGACCGACACGCTAATCTAAACGTCATAGCGCATCTGGACGCTCAGATTGCGCAGGCGGCAGAACAGGAGGAGGAACCGTAGGAGGACCCGGAGGAGGAACCAATGGAGGACCCCGGTACTGATAGTGACGATGATGCAGGCTCTGTGATCTCATCTTAGATTTTATATCTATCTATCTATCTATCTGCTTTTATGTTGGTTACTTTCTTTATCTCATGACTTAGTGGGAAGGGTTGTTTCCCACAGAAACTGAAAATTTTGGATATTGATGTTTGAATAGTATTTTGTGAGAAATTGCAATTTATTTATCAAGTGTTGTTATTTGAATTTGGATGTTTGGTTGTGTTAATTTTCCTGTTTACTTATACATGGATGATAGTAACTTGTTGGGTACTTATTCATTGTTGTATGCTGTGAATTTGAAGATGGCTGGGAACGTTAACATGACACCTGCCGAACTGGCCAACCAGGCTCAGGCTCAAGCTCAGGCCCAGGCCCAGGCCTAACCAGCACCTGGTAAATCCGGAAACCGTGAAAATTTTCTTTTCTTTCCTTTCCTTTTCTCCTGTTTATTTTGCATCATTGTATCCATTTTAACCTATAATTTGTATTTGGGTTTTAAAACTCTTTTGTACCAGCACCACCAGTTTGTACCTTTAAAACGTTTTTGGATTGCAAACCGCATCACTTCAATGGGATCGAAGGAGCGGTGGGATTGATTAGGTGGATCGAGAAGGTAGAGGCGGTTTTTGATAGGAGTGGTTGCGCTCCCGAAAATAATGTGAACTTTGCTACCGGGACCCTTAGTGGGCCGGCTTTAACTTGGTGGAACAGGGAAACGCAACACATGGGTTGGAGGCAGCTAATGCCTTAACATGGGAACAGTTTAAGCAGCTGATTAAGCGGGACTACTGTCCCCGGGATGAAATACAAAAACTTGAAACCGAATTTTATCACTTGAAGATGGAAGGGTCCGAAGTGGAGGCCTATACCCCCAGGTCCCACGAACTTGCTACGTTGTGTCCAAATACGGTGGACGAGGATTATAAGAGGATTGAACTCTACATCTCGGGTTTACCACCGCAAATTCAGGGCTTGGTTACCTCATCAAGGCCTGAAACCATTCAAGATGCGATCCGACTCACACATCGATTGGTAGAACAGGCTATAGAACAGGGTACGTTACCTAAAAAGAAAGGGTCAACGTCGTCGGGGTCAGATGGGAAGAGAAAGTGGAATGACAATAACAACAACAAGTCAGGAACGAGCTCCAATTACACACCGTATCAACAAAATAAGAAATTTGACAAGTCGAGGATTTATCAATCCTCTCAGTCAAACGCAAATCTGAGTAAGGGTGGATATTAGGGGGATCTACCAAAGTGCAACAAATGTAATAGACATCATAATGGGGTTTGTAACAGGATCATGTGTTTGCGTTGTGAGAAACTTGGGCATGAGGCGAAAGATTGTAGAGGGGATTTGGTGGCTCGGGGGGCACCAAGGAACAATAACAATGGAATTACCTGTTTTGAATGTGGACAAAAGGGGCATTATCGGACTGAGTGTCCGAAATTGAAAAATGGTGGTAACGGTGGGGACAAGGGCAAGGACAAGGCTGAGGGTAGTGGTGCTGGTGCTAAGGGTCGTGCTTTCACACTCGGAAAAGGTCAGGATATCAATGACTCTAATGTTGTTTCTGGCAAATTTCCTATCAATAACTGCTTTGCTAATATTCTTTTTGACTCGGGGACTGATAAAAGCTTCGTCTCCCTTGATTTTAGTAAACTCTTAGGGGTCGAACCGTCCCAACTTGATAAAAATTATACTGTTGAAATTGCAAATGGTAAGAAAATCGATGTCACTCATGTTTTGCAACGTTGTAAACTAGGACTGTCTGGTCACTTGCTAGATATTGATCTTATGCCAATTTCACTTGGTAGTTTCGATGCCGTCATCGGCATGGATTGGTTATCCAAAAACCAAGCAGAGATCATATGTAACGAGAAAATCATCTGAATCACTCTTCCTAGTGGAGAGACCTTGTCCGTTCAAGGTGAGAAGAGTGGTGCTGTGGTTGGCATCATTTCTCTCATGAAAGCTCAAAAGTGTCTACGTAAGGGTCATTTTGCATTCTTGGCTCATGTCACCTAAACCCCATCTGAGCCGAAAAGGTTGGGTGAATTTCCTGTCGTTTGTGACTTTCCGGACGTTTTTCCTGAAGATTTACCCGGTTTACCCCATCAACATCAGGTTGAATTCCAAATTGAATTAACTTCGGGAGCAGCACCGATAGCCAGAGCTCCGTACCGTCTCGCTCTGGCTGAGTTGCAAGAATTATCTAAGCAGCTTCAAGAGCTTCTTGAGAAGGGTTCATTGGACCCAGTTCATCTCCGTGGGGAGCTCCTGTACTTTTGGTCAAAAAGAAGGTCGGGACTTTCCGTATGTGCATCGATTATCGGGAACTGAATAAAGTGACCGTCAAAAATCGATATCTGCTACCCCGTATCGATGACTTGTTTGATCAGTTACAAGGGTCTAGTTTCTACTCCAAAATTAATCTCCGATTGGGCTATCACCAGTTGAGAGTCCGCGAGGAGGACATCACAAAAACAGCTTTCCGAACCCGCTATGGTTACTACGAATTCGCTGTCATGCCATTTGGCCTAACCAATGCACCAGCGGTCTTTATGGACCTTATGAATCGTGTCTGTAAAACCCTACCTTGATCAATTTGTAATCGTTTTTATTGATGACATTTTAATATACTCTAAAAGCAAGGAGGACCACGCGGATCACTTGCGATTGATCCTTGAACTCCTGAAAAAGGAACAACTCTATGCAAAATTCTCTAAATTTGATTTCTGGATTCGAGAAGTCCAATTCCTTGGTCACATAGTCAATGAAAGTGGTATCCACGTCGATCCTTCAAAAATCGAGTCAATTAAAAATTGGGCACCTCCAAAAACTCCGACGGAAATTCGTCAATTTCTTGGTCTCGCGGGTTATTATCGCCGTTTCATCGAAGGGTTCTCAAAAATCGCACAGCCACTGACTGCATTAACCCATAAGGGTACGGTGTATCAGTGGGGTGATTAGCAAGAAGCTGCGTTCCAATTACTTAAACAAAAACTCTGCAGTGCACCCATTTTGTCTCTACCTTAGGGGACATAAGACTTTGTGGTGTATTGTGATGCCTCAGTTCAAGGCCTTGGTTGCGTTTTAATGCAACGTGGAAAGGTCATCGCGTATGCCTTGCGCCAATTGAAAATCCACGAGAAAAACTATTCAACTCACGATCTCGAGTTAGGAGCTGTGATCTTTGCTCTAAAAATTTGGAGGCACAATCTGTATGGTACCAAGTGTACCATATACACCGACCATAAAAGTTTGCAACACATCTTTGATCAGAAGGAGTTGAACATGCGTCAACGCCGATGGGTGGAACTCCTGAATGATTACAACTACGCTATAAAGTATCATCCTGGCAAGGCTAACGTGGTAGCTGATGCCCTCAGTCGTAAAGAAACTTTGAAACCTCGACGTGTCCGGGCTATTCAGCTCACCATCCATACCAGCTTACCCGATCAAATCCGTTATGCCCAACTTGAGGCGCTCAAGGAGGAACGTCTTAAATCTGCGTCTCTTCGGGGGATGGAAAAACGATTTGAAACGAAGCCTGATGGCATTCGGTGTGAGGAAAATCGGATGTGGATTCCAGTTTTTGGCGACCTAAGGGAACTCGTCATGGATGAAGCCCATAAATCCCGTTACTCCGTACATCCTGGTTCTGACAAGATGTATCATGATCTCAAACAACTGTATTGGTGGCCAAACATGAAGGCCGACATCGCCACATACGTGAACAAGTGTCTTACATGCTCCAAGGTTAAGGTGGAATACCAGAAACCTAAGGGTATGCTTCAACAACCCGAAATTCCTGTATGGAAATGAGAACAAATCGCCATGGACTTTGTAACCAAATAGCCTCGAACACCTTCCAGTCGCGATGCCATTTGGGTAATCGTGGACTGCTTGACGAAATCTGCTCATTTCATTCCTTTCAAAGAAACTGATAAAATGGAAAAACTTGCTCGAATTTATATCAAAGAAATTGTTTCTAGGCATGGGGTGCCAGTGTCTAATATTTCTGACCGTGGGGCCGAATTCACATCTAAATTCTGGGGGTCTTTGCAAAAAGCTTTCGGTACGCGTCTCGATTTGAGCACGGCTTACCATCCTCAAACGGACGGTCAAAGCGATCGTACAATTCAAACTCTCGAGGACATGCTAAGTGCTTGTGTGATAGATTTTGGTGGCAGTTGGGAGAATCACTTACCTTTGGTGGAGTTCTCGTATAATAACAATTATCACACTAGCATCAAGGCTGCACCATTCGAAGCCCTGTATGGGCAAAAATGTCGATCTCCAATCTGTTGGGCCGAAGTTGGTGATAGCCAATTATTTGAGCCTGATCTCGTGCGCGAAACTACTGAGAAAATTGTGCAGATCCGTAATCGCATGGCAGCTGCTAGCGATAGGCAGAAAAGTTATACAGATTTGCACAGACAGGCGGTGGAATTTAATGTTGGGGATAAAGTGTTACTTAAAGTCTCGCCCTGGAAGGGTGTGGTCCGCTTTGGGAAGCGGGGGAAACTAAATCCTCGTTATGTCGGGCCATTTGAAATTACAAAACGAATCGGGCCGGTAGCCTACGAATTGAACTTACTCGACTCACTCAAAAACGTGCATAACGTTTTCCATGTCTCAAATCTCAAAAAGTGTCTGTCTGATGAAACACTCATTGTACCCTTGGAGGAACTTGAAATCGACGACAAACTACAATTTATCGAGGAACCGATAGAAATCATGGATAGAGAGGTCAAACTTTAAAACACAGTAAAATTCTGATTGTTAAAGTAAAATGGAATTCCAAGCGTGAGCCAGATTTCACTTGGGAACGAGAAGACCAAATGAAACAGAAGTACCCGCATCTATTTGAATAAACTCTTCTTATCACTCGAGGTACTATTTAAAATTTCGGGACGAAATTTCCTTCAACAAGGGGATGATGATAGGTTCAATTGGATCGTGAATATCGCTCAATGATCAGAATAACATAAACACAAACACAGTTTAATCATTAACACAATTCATACTAATAATTCTCTTTGTATATTGATGATCAAAGCAGTATTGTGATACAAGGTGCAGGAGAAAATAAATCACACACACAAGTTCTCTCTCTTACGTGAAAATGTGATCTAGCCTCTCTCCTCACACTCTCTCACTACATGCTTTAAAGCAAACAAATACAAGTTTAAGGAATATAACAAAATAGACTCTAAAATATATACAAACATATAAACAAAATACAAAGTAAATCTTAATCTAGGAAATAGCCCTAACAGTACTCCCCCTAAGATTTATCTTTGAATCTTCAGCAAAATCTTCTATCTTTTTCATCTTTGTTCAGCATCAATCTCTTTCACCAATCTTCTGGTTCTTCTTGTTCTTTCAGAGCTTCTTCTATGCAAGACTTGAACTTTTCGGCAATCTTTGCTTGTCTCGGCCTGGACTCAGTTGTCAGAATTGGGCAGGCATTCATGCGTCTTAGAGAATCCAGATTTAAACCTGCAAAGTCAATGTTAGCATAAAATTCAAACAGCATCTCTTGACCTTTGACTTGCACCTCCAATGTACCCTTTGCACTGATCCTCATAAATTCTATCTCTGGTATATCAACCCTCACGAGATTAGAATTAAGCAGTGCCTTCCTCACTCGGATCTTTTCAGTTGCAGCAGCTATTACTTCTATCATCACCACAAACAACTTCCTATCAGCTTCAGCAAGTTTATCTTTACACTTCTCCATTCTGTAGCTTCTCAAAAAATCTATGTAGGATGGATGTAGCAGCTTCAACTCAAAGGTACTGAACAAAGTAATCATATCTTTGTCCCAATCTTCCAAATTTCTAACAAGCTTCAACTCAAAAGTTTCTTGATTGTAGAAAACTTTAAGTATTGGCTTTGTCATTTGAGATCCATCTATCACCTTCAATCCAGGATTGGTTACTTTATCAAAATACTCATCCGAAAATTCTTCTAAGTACATATCTTCACTAACAACCAATCTCTTCTTCTTTCTTTCTTTCTTTGCTTGCACATAAGCAGTATCTTCTTGTTGTCCTCGGAAATCAAGATACCTTGGTGGTCTGACTATCCCGGCATCAAGCAGCATTGCACATTTATCACCACGCTCAGCATGCGTGTGATTTATCAGTCTGAGTTTGTGCAGCTCCTTCAAATCCTGAACTTCCAACTTGAAAATGCTAGAGTAGTAATGGTATACGTCACATAAACCATTAACTCTCTTTATCATGAAAGCATCAAACACTTCATCGTATTTCCATGCAATAATCTTCACCTTCTTATTCTTTTCCGGCACAATCATTGAATCAAGCAGTTCAGCTATTGACTGACCCTTGCTCAACAGTGACCTCACAACGTCACCTGCTGTGGCTGATTTATGCCATGATTCACGAACATCCATCGGTATGTTATAAGATTTGACTTCACTTGGAAACATATCCATCAATTCGTGCCTTTTCTTGTGAGCATTTTCAGGTAAAGCCATCACCGGTATCTCCTTCGGTCCAAGAATTTTGTATCTCTTTGTCAGCTCGAAGTATTGAGGGTTGTTGTAGTCTAAATAAAACATACGGTTGTACATTTTCTCCGTCTTCATAAAACTAACAACAATTTTCCTCAATGACTCAGATTTCAATCTCTTCAGAGTCCTATACGGATAATTTCTTGAGCTCAGCCAACTACGCATATCTGTACTTGACATTTCTTCCGGATTTTGATGATAAAGTTCAGTTGGAGGCAAGTCTTCTATATTCAGACTTTCTTGCATTGGAGTCCATTCACCCATCTCAATGATAAATTCCTTTTTATCAGCTTCGGCTTTGTCTTGGGCAATCTTACACTTTTCATATTCTTCATTTATCTGGCTCACAGTCAACCCATTCAAAAACACAGCATTATACTTCATCTTTTCAAGATAAGCAAATCTTTGATCTAAATCATCTGGAATCTCTTGATCAACATTTGTTTCTGGCTCAGCTTCATTTTCAGATTCAGTGAAGTCTATATCGTCCAAATCATCTAAAGCTTCAATCATAGGTGCATTGTCAGTTTGAACCGGCTCAAACTGACTTGCAACTTCAGGCACAGTTTCAGTAGTTTCAGCAGTTTCAGGCACTTTTTCAACAACAGCAGCTTCAGATTGAATCGGCTCAATCTGAACTGGTTTAGCAATTTCAGCTTCAGTCACAATCTCATCAACTATCTCGGTTTCAACTACAGCTACAGATTGAATCGGCTCAATCTGCACTGTCTCATCAATTTTTGCCTTTTTCGAACTGCTTTCATTACCCATAATCTCTGGTATAGCATCTAACTTCCTTTTTCCCTCAGCTTTGTCAGTATTGACAGTTTCAGCAACAGCTTCATCGGGAATGATGATTGGAGATTCCACCCTTATACCAACATTTGTAGTACCTCGTGCTCTAGTAAGGTAGACTTTTGGTATTTGAGTTGCTTCAGTCGTTTCAACAACTTCATCTGAAAAATCTTTATCAGATGTTGAACCAGATTTCTTCGGTTTTGATTCTTCCAGCCATTTTTCCAACATCTCTTTCTCATCCTCCAACGTATTGCATTCAGCTTTCAGTTCCTTGTAATCATACTTCAGATTCTCATGTTCCTCCTTCAAACTTTCATACTCATCTTTCAACTTATCATGTTCAATCTTCAGTTTAAGATGATCTGCATCCAACTCTTTGAAAGTTTTCAAGTTCTGATTATGAATATCCCAAAATTCTTCAAATCTTTTCTTTTTCCTCTCATTAGAAGCTTTCAACATTTCATTTGCTTCTATCAACTTTTGTACCATCTCCTCTAACTCAGTAATCTTTTTCTCATTCTCTGTTTCATCAACACTTGATACAAATTTTGGTGAAGACTCCAAAACTTGATCAATCTTTTCTGCAACTTGGGATGATGTGGTGGGTATATCAACAGAGATAGGATCAGTAACGCCAGCATCAGCTTCTTCAACTATCTGTGCAATAGTTTCAGCTTCGGCCATTACCTCCTGAGCTATCTGAATTACATCTATCTCTTCAGTGTCAATCACATTAGGTTCCTCTATAATCACAGACTCTATTACTGGTTTCGACCTTTTTCTTCTAACATACTTAACAGTAATATCCTTGGGAACTTCAGCAACTTCTTCTTCTTCAACAGAAGCAACCTCAACAGGTTCTTCTATCATACTTTGTTCAACAGCTTCAACATTCTCAGTCTCCAATTCCATCGGTTCAGTTGTTTCAACAATCTCTGCCTCCTCTGAATTAGATTCAGATTCAGCACCATCATTACCAGCATCATCATTATCATCATCTTGACTATCATCACTATCACTGTCACCATTTTCACCATCATCACTATCATCTTCTTCTTCATTTTCAGACTCATTTTCATCCTCTGGATGACGAGCAAAGTACTCATCATCATCAAGTAGATCATCAGGCATCTCATCCACCAAATCCTGAGGATTTACAATCTCACCATGAGAAATATGATAATAAACACCTTCAACATCTTCTTCATTGTTGGCTATATCTCTCATATAGTCAAATAACTCCACATTAGGCACATTCCCGATACTCATCTTTCTGTAAGATAGATCGTTCATGTCCTCAGTATATAAGATACCTCTAGTATAACCTTCAGTTCTGATGATAGGATAGGCAATATTGATCATCAGTTGTAAGAATCTCGGGTACATGAGAAACTTAAACCTCTTGCCCTTTACCAAATTAAATACAAATCGATTCATGATCCATCTTGACATGTTGAATGGTTTATTCTCTGCTATGGCAACAATCGGGGATGCAATGTCAGATGGGAAATTGTCAAAGCCTGCACTCCTCCTTGACATGCATTGTTGGACAACATAACACAGCAACTTGAACTTCTTTCCTAACTTTGCCCTATAAAACTGTGACTTTGGAAATACAGGTGGATGACCCATATTAACAAAACACGATTGACATTCTGCCATGGTCAATTCATCATTCATACCAACTTCATCATCATCAATCCTTAAGGCAGTTCTGATTGCTTCTTCAGACACTGTCAATACCATATCTGTAGCAATATTCCCTCTGACAACAGCAACACCATTATCATCTCTGATCACTTCTGCTACTCTCCAAAAACTCTTAATCAGCCTTGCATATATGACCGGTTTGGCACACATAGCATACACATACTTTGTCCTCTTAATAAACTTGATCATATCTCTGTAACCATCAGTTTCAGGGATAGATTCATCTAGACATGCCACCAAATTGTGTTTGGGCTCAAACTTTAGATTCTCCATCTGTCAAAACAAACACAAAACATAAACAAGACAAATGTGTTAGATTCTTCATTAAAACATATCAAATTTTTCATAAGTGTATGAACAAAAGTTAAAAAGAAAAACATTCACATAATCATTTTAACCCTACATTGATCTAACAAACTGATTTTCATCATTTTGATCAAAACAACTTTGAATTTTAATGATTATACAACAATTTTTAATTTAACAGTTTAACACTTAAGCATAAATTTGACATTTGTATGATGAAATTGTTTATCATGTTTTAGTTCAGTTTTAACCAGTATTGATCACTTTTAAACAGTTATTTCATCATTTTGATGTTTAACATTTAAGAGCTTCAAAGTTCATCAATGGCGGTTTTATCAGTTATGAACAATTTTGACTGATTCAGTTGGTTTTTAAGGTGTTTTAGTGCAAATGAGTGATTGATTGTTGATGATCGACAAATTTTATACTTAAAACAACATTCGATTTTGGTTTTAACACACACAATTAAAGTGTCGATTCAATGATCAAAAACACTGTTCATCATCGTTTTTCATTTTATCAGTCGATTTGCAGGTTTATCAAGAACAAATCACAAGGACAATACCTTATTCAATCGATTACACTTGTTACAGAACAACGATTGAATATGATAATCAAAACGATTTAAGTACAGGGGATTTTCTTGAAAGTGAATGTGAAAAATGATAAGTGTTTGTGAAGAGGCGGGTTTTTATATCGTTATAAATTTAGGTCAAACTTGAGGTGCCGGGTCAACAAAATGGACGGGTAAACATAAAAGGCCCAATAAGCCTTGTCGGGTCAAGCACTGTTGATCCGTGTCATGCACTGTTGTGACGGGTCATGTACTGTTGGGACAGGTCACAACATGTGAAACACACTTGACGGGTCAAACACTATAGTGACGGGTAAAGGTTAGGAACAACTACACCTGTTGGGTTTTATTCATCTCCCGGCAGTATAGTAGTCTTCAAAACATCACCCGGCAACCTTTCTTCATCACCCGGCAACACAGTTGCTTTTCTTTCATCCGGCTTGCTTTCTTCATCACCCGGCAACATAGTTGCTTTAACTTTCACCCGGCATGCTTTCTTCTTCACACGGCAACATAGTTGTCTTCTATATCACCCGGCATGCTTTGTTCATTACCCGGCAACATAGTTGCTTTAACTTTCACCCGGCATGCTTTCTTCTTCACACGGCAACATAGTTGTCTTCTATATCACCCGGCATGCTTTGTTCATTACCCGGCAACACAGTTGCTTTTACTATTACCCGGCAACACAGTGTTATACATTCACACGGCAAGATAAGATTTCTTTTACCCGGCTGTATAATGACAACATATCTTCACCCGGCTATATAGTAACACAACTTGTCACCCGGTTGATATCTATGACCTTCACCCGGCTGTATTTGACATGATCTTTGCCCGGCTGTACAGTGGTCATAATATCTTCACCTTTTTCTCAATCACCCGGCTTGTATCAACATCACAACATTACCCGGCTGAACAGTATGTTCATTACCCGGCAAAACAGTTGTGTCTGATATCTTTGCCCGGCTATAACACTTTGAGCAATTTTCTTCATTTTTCTCGTCTGTTGACTTTTTCAACAGCATTTATTGCACCTGCAAACATTCTCGACACATTAATTAGACAAGATATCCTTAAAAAGAATTTGTCTCATTAATTATCAACAACATTAAACAAGTCAATAACATTAAATCTTCAATTAAATTCATTTTTCTTTTTCTTTTTCAAAAATGTTTTTACACAACCAATTTTTCTATATCCCGAAGCAATTTCTTAAAAGCAATTCACAAGACCTTGGGTTTGTTTTTAACACATCCAATACTTTTTGCTTTTCATACCACATAATCTTGTTCATTCAAAACACACTTATTCAAAAAATATTTTTGGATTTTTGTAGATATTTTCTTCAATCTTATTCTCCCCCTAAACTTGAAATTTCTTGAAATTTTTAAGTTTAACAAGGATGTCGATGTGTCAATAAAGATTCCATATGCCTGCACACACAAAGCACACACATTAAAATAAAGACATATGCAATGCAATGAATCAAAATATCGCAGTGAAATCATACCACACATTATCTGAACATGTTTTGCAAGTTTTGAATAGAAATTTGACTTACGTTTGATTGAGTGATGATATGAACACATACCAATTAGCTCGAGTTGACACACTTACTTTTTCAGTATCATGATGATAATTAAGGTTCGATTAAAATGACGTATGTGACCCACATGTATACATATGTCAACATATTTCCTTATCAGTCACTACCTGAATGCATATTGCACAAAACCTGGTCACTTACAGTCATATACAGTGTGGAATCTGGGTTCTATTCGGATTTGGTCCACTTTGGGACTTCTTTTTAATTCCATCTTTGGGAATTTTTTCTTTCCTATCGTTCCCCTTGGGAATCTTCTGAATTCCATTTTGGAATTTTTGTTTGGTGATGGTCCACATTTGGGACTCTTTTTGTTCCATTTTGGAATCTTTTGCTGCACCTTGAAGCTCAAAAGAGACTTCGTGTGAGACTTCAGGTCTGTGGATACCACAACAAAGAAGCTCACGATGCGGTTCATCACACTGAATAGACTACATTGTTACCCGATCATGCACAACTATCATCACAAGCAATGTATCAAAAGATATATATCTAGACATGTATAACAATGGAACTTAACACAAAGATCATTAAGTTTATGTTTGTCAACAATCAACTTACTTTTTCAGTCTAATTGCCTGAGCTGTCTAGCACATCAATTAACATTCATCAGTCTTTATTAAAAATGATGTAACAAATAATGTCTAGTGTAACTATCATTTCCCACTTTTTGCAATATAGATTCTTATGACATGATATTTTCTTTTCTTTTTGCTTTTATATTTTGTTTTTTTTTGCTTTTCTTTTTCATGCACACACACAATGCAAAACATAAACTTAAAAGACAACGGAATCAATACTTGACATCAACTTCTTATATTTTTGGCTTTTATATTTTTCTGATTTTTGTTTTGTTTTTGAAAAATAGAATCAATCATGATTGATTAATCCTATGGATTGAATTAAGAATTCAAACCGGCCTGACAAAAATGATTTTGTGAAAAGATCTGCCAGTTGTTTGTCGGTATGAACTTTAATCAAAATTATTAAACCTTTTTCAGAGTTGTCTCTTAAAAAGTGATATCGAATTTCGATATGTTTGGTTTTTGAGTGTTGAACAGGATTAGCAGTAATGAACATAGCAGCAGTATTATCTATGTATATAGGAGTTTTGAGAAAGTTAAACCCGTAGTCAAGCAATTGGTTTTGTAGCCACAAAACTTGAGAACATCCTGCAGATGCAACGATATACTCTGCTTCAGCTGTAGATACAGAAACGTTGGTCTGCTTCTTGCATTTCCAAGAAACAAGTTTAGGACCCAGAAATTGACATCCACCAGTTGTCGATTTCCTGTCAAGAGCACATCCACCAAAGTCACTGTCAGAATAACTATATAATTCAAAATTTCCTTCATAAGGATACCATAACCCAAGATTCGGTTTCCCTTTAAGGTATCTGAAAATACGTTTCACAGCAACCAGATGCGACTCTTTTGGATCAGACTGATATCTTGCGCACACACATACAGCATACGTGATGTCTGGCCTTGATGCAGTAAGATACATCAGTGAACCGATCATTGATCTGTATAGTGTTTGATCCACGGATTTGCCTTTCGAATCCGGCTGTATCTTGCAGTTCACATCAGATGGAGTTCGAATTGTCTGACAATCTTGCATCTTGAAGTTCTTCAACAACTTCTCAACAAATTTTGATTGATTGATGAAAATTCCGTCAGCTGATTGTTTCACCTGTAATCCGAGAAAGAAGTTAATCTCCCCCGTAGAACTCATCTGGAATCTGCACTTCATGATTTCCTCAAATTCTTTGCACATTGACGCACTGGTCGATCCGAAATCTCACTCAAATCTGGGTTTTTTGTGATGAAACAACTAGTGGGTTTTGACAAAAATGACAAAATATGGATTGAAATCAACAAATCTGAATGGTTTGATCATGAACGAGGCTTAGGATTATGATTTCTAACATATCTCAATCATCAATTTCTCAAATCATCAACAAAATTTCGGATCTTAATTTTGAGCAGTGAATATGACGAACATGTATAATTTCTTCAAAAACTCAGTCAAATCTTCACCAATTGATCTCAAACTTTGCAGTTCTTTACACAAACATGAATCAAAGCTAATGGTAGCTAAAATTCCATCAATAACAACAACAATCAAAGATCACCCAACAGCTCTAATACCAATTGATAGGTTCAATTGGATCGTGAATATCGCTCAATGATCAGAATAACATAAACACAAACACAGTTTAATCATTAACACAATTCATACTAATAATTCTCTTTGTATATTGATGATCAAAGTAGTATTGTGATACAAGGTGCAGGAGAAAATAAATCACACACACAAGTTCTCTCTCTTACGTGAAAATGTGATCTAGCCTCTCTCCTCACACTCTCTCACTACATGCTTTAAAGCAAACAAATACAAGTTTAAGGAATATAACAAAATAGACCCTAAACTATATACAAACATATAAACAAAATACAAAGTAAATCTTAATCTAGGAAATAGCCCTAACAGATGATGTGACAACTCGAAATTCTAACCTCTGAATTCTTTCATTTTCAGACCCATTTTAATGACCGTATCCAATTTTCGGGACGAAAATTCCTTCAACAAGGGGATGATGTGACACCTGACAAATTCAGGTTAACTCCGTTAGTTAAACTCTGTTAGTCACGTTAACGCAATTATATTTTCATTTAATTTGACAAATTAAATGTGCAAACTGTTACGCAAATATACATACGAAACGACCACACGAGTTAATATCCAGGCGCTGGTGATCTTAAATGAATACAAATACAATAATAATACATTTTAATTGTTATGTGTGTTTAATTGTTGAATTTTCGTGTAACCGCGTATTTTACCGGTTTTAGCCGTTTGCGGATTTCGGTAAACCTTACGAAACAAAAATGAATATTGGAGAAAGATTTTCATAGGGTTTGCAAAACCGAAACAAAACGGGGCCCGTGGATCATCCATGTGACCCATGGATTGCCCAAGGCCCAACCCAACTTAACACTTAACAATAATTAACAAAATTTAACAAAACCCTAAACCTAAATATATAAAAAAAAATCGGTTTTTGGCCTCTTTTTCTCCCTTTGGCTGTCGTCGCAATACATACACCAACACAAGACCATTTTGTTGCTAATTGATTCGATTTTTTGTGATCTCGGTTGTTGATTGAAGTGATAAACGCAATACAAGTAAGTGTTTATGTTAATTGTTATTATATAAATCGAAAATTGTATGTTTTGAAAACCCTAGTTCATCCAAATTGGCCAAATTGATGTTGTGTTGTGGAAATGGTTTAGTGTTTGTGTGTAAATGGTTATTTTTGATGGTTAGATGATGAAATTGGTGCAAAAAGTGTGCTTATGGAATTAGGGTTTGATATGAAATCATTGAAACTTGATGTTGCATGATTGATATTGAGAAAATAGGATTGAATATGTATTTAGATGATGAATGGGATGAAGATTGGTTGCTTGTTTGTGAAATTTCACGATTGTTATGCTAGATTACTAAAAATAGTAACTTTTGTGTTAGAGATCGTGTGAAATCGCACGTTATGGACTTGCTAGCATGTTTGTAAGATATGTTAGACGAATTTTGGTTATTTGAACGTACGAATTCGACTTGGTTTGGAAAACTTGCTAAATGTAGAAACTTTTTGGCATGAAAATTGACTAGGTTGCATGTTTTGTGATTTTGGACGTACAAACGTGATTTGGGGTTGCATGTGAATGATTGTAGACATGTGATGCTTGGTAAATGTGCTTTGATCATGCGATGACATTTATAGGTACTAGTTGAATTGAAAGTAAGTACTTGAAATTGGTTATTTGAAGTCTAAGTTGTATATGCAAGTAACTAGGATGCATGATGAAAGTTGTTACTATACTAGTTGAACAAAGCATGTGAACATTATATTATGCTTAGAAACGATCACGCATGCTAGTATGCCTTATGTAGGAACCGCAAAGTGTTGGTATGTGTTGTTGACTTGTGTAGCGTGCTACGGTATTTGTGTAATAGTTGACATGCTTAGGATGTTGGAATATGCAAGTATACTTTACAAATCCGACTTTCCTATAAAAGAAACTTTTGTGGAATTTGAAATCCAATTTGTTGAATGTGTGACGTGTAATGTGGTATGCGAATGTAATATAGTCAAATACATCACTTGTAACGTGTTTACACTCAATAAATCACCAACGGGTCATGGGTCAACTCGGGTCAACTAAAAGTCAAACTTGGACCAAAAGTCAACTAAAAGTCAAACTTGGACCAAAAGTCAACTAAAAGTCAAACTTGGTCAAACTTGGACAAAAAGCCAAACTTGGTCAAACTTGGACAAAAGGTCAAACTCGGTCAAAAGTCAAACTTTTCCGATCACGCACAAACTGTATGACCAATTGGATGCATAGGGTACTATGACCCTATATGAACACACATTAATGGACCTACTGTTATTTAGGTCGCTGCATTACGTTGTGTACTTTAAACTATTTTGTTGTGCAACTTAAGGTGAGTTCACTAAACCGCACTTTTACTATTTTACCCTTTTATGGGCTGAATACGGACGATTACTTTTACGGATTTACAAATTCTGTATGTCGCATGTCTGGATTAGAGCAACTTTTATTTTGTTCATGAAAGACCTCATGGATACCTAGGTGACCGTTAGTATTTGTGAAATAGCGGGGAAATTTTGAGTAGTACTACTGGGTTTGACAAACCCCACCCGGGCTTGTCGCGCTAGCACGACAGAAGGACCTGTCGAAAAGGTGTTGAATGACCTAACATACTTACAGTGCATCCTGCTGGGATGTACGAACGGGCAAAATGCACTTAATGTGTACATACGTCAGCTTCGGTCAGATACATACGCCTCTAAGGACATGTGCTGTAGACTAGCTACCTACAATGACATACTTTATTTATTTATCTGCTTGCAACTGAACTACTTGCTTTTATACTACTATGTGAACTCACCAACCGTCGTGTTGACACTTGTTAGTCTTTCATTGTTTCAGGTCACTGAGGTACAATGCACGTAGGGCATGGCATGGCATCCTCGCAAACATTTAAAATATTTCTTGCATTAAAAACTTTGTTTTGGGATTTGTAAGCTACTTAAACTGCATGTCTTATGTTGGGCGCGTGGTTTTGCGCATTTACTTTCTGCATGGTTTGGGTTTGCTTAAACTTACTTATTTAATACGCTTCTGCATAACTGAAAATTAAATACTCTGATTGTTGTTCGAACTACCGCGTTTAATGGGTACACGTTTGATTTTCAAAACTCATATAGAGTCGTTCGGTGTAATTAATGACTGGATCCTGGTTTGTCGCACCTCTAACGGTAAAACTCCATTAGTGGATTTGGGGGTGTGACACCAAAACAACAATATATACATTCAGCAGTTTCGCAAGTAGTTTCGCATACTTGCGAAACTGACTGATCGCTGAGTCAAGCTTAGCTGCATGCGACATTATAGTCTCGCATGCAGTTTCGCAAAACTCAGCCTACAATTAAGCAAACGATTAAACCAAAACTAATTTATTATAACGATAAACAAAATACGATCTAGTATATTACAAGAAAAACAAATATGATAACAATAACATCAAGGTGAATACCACCCTACACGTGAAGATGATCAGGAAGATAATGACGAGAATGATGATGAAAATGATGATGGTGAGGATGACCAAGATAATGAAGATGATCAGGAAGATAATGATGAGAATGATGATGAAAATGATGATGAGGATGATGACAACAATGATAATGATGATAATGACCAGGCGGGTAATGAAGAAGAAGATCAAAATGATGATGATCAGGATAGTGATGGTGATAATGATGATGACAGAAATGATGTTGAAAATCAGAATGATAATGTTGTTGAAGATTGAAAAAATGTAAATAAAACTATAAAACCGATTTAGATTGAAATAGAAGAAGATGATGATAGATTAGAAAAGACATAAAGCTTAAATGATATATAGAATAAACTCCTAGCAAACAACAAGATTCGAACTCAATATCAAAGAGATTTTATTCAATAAAGTTTCAAGAGTTATGTACAAATAAAACCAATACAACAATATATATACAATCAGCAGTTTCGCATACTTGCGAAACAGACTGATCGTTGAGTCAAGCTTAGCTGCATGCGACACTATAGTTTCACATGTAGTTTCGCAAAACTTAGCCTACAACTAAGTAAACAATTAAACCAAAACTAATTTATTACAACGATAAACAAAATACGATCTAGTCTGTTACAAGAAAAACAAATATGATAACAATAACGACAAGGTGAATACCACCCTACATGTGGTCATCACCATTGCTACAAACAAAAGGTTTAATATGGCAAAGTAGATTTTGAATAGATTCATCTTCAACTTTGAAAAGGGTAGTATGTTCAAGTTTCTGATGTATCCAAGATTCTTTCAACTGATTATCAATGAAGCATATCCGTTGATCAAAGAAGAAGGAGTGTTTGGTGATTTGTGTGAAATAGAGGACATGTCTGAGTTAAGCTACAGAAAGCTAGGTGTAATTTCTAGTGCTTTGATTGTTCCTATATTTGACTACATGTGAGATGTATCAAATAATGAAGTTGAAGTTGGTGCTGACCATTTTCACATTTCACAGGATGAGCCAAAAAATCCCTTGGGTCTTATTGATGACATTCCTGACACACTCCTTGATGATGAAGAATTGGTTGAGGATAATAATGATCAGCATGATGGTGAGGATGAACAGAATAGTGAAGATGATCAGGAAGATAATGACGAGAATGATAATGAAAATGATGATGGTGAGGATGACCAGAATAATGAAGATGATCAGGAAGATAATGATGAGAATGATGATGAAAATGATGAAAATGATGATGAGGATGATGACCATAATGATGATGATGATAATGACCAGGCTGGTAATAAAGAAGAAGATCCAAGTAATGATGATCATGATAGTGATGGTGATAATGATAATGATAGAAATGATGTTGAAAATCAGAATGATAATGTTGTTGATGAACATGTTGTTGATGAAAATGTTGAGGTAATTCAAGAATAAATTCAGGAACAACCTGAGAATGTTTTGTTTGAGGATGTGGATGTTATTGGCATCGCTCAAGAAGTAGCTCTATCTGAAGCAGAATCCGAGGCACATTCGGATAATGAAGCTGATGATAATGTTGTTGAACCTTTGCATCTACAGTTATTGTTTCACCTGTTGTACAGTTCCCGGTTGCTCAAGATTTAGAACAACACAAGGAGTCTTCACATGTGGTTGTTACTGTTGAAAAAGAAGCATAGATTATAGCAGTTGATGATACAGAAGAAGAACTATTTCATTTAAGAAGGATGGTGGCTAAGCTTACTGATGATAAAGAAAAACTGATTGCTTCTAATGAAAGAAAAAGGAAAAGGTTGAATGATTTTTGGGAATCTCAGCAGAAGAACAAAGTTACATTTGACACTCTTGTGGCTGAATTCGATGCTCTGACTGCGATACATGAAGATTTAGAAGCGGAACATATTACACTGAAAGGAGAATATGAGGTTCTGAAGAAAGAAGTGGAATATGATAAGTCTGATTCATCTTCTTCAGATAATGACTTTGTGCCAGAATCTAATAAACATAAAGACGTTGGTGTGTCTGATACTCAATATCAAAGAGATTGATTCATCTTCTTCGGTTTGAATGAACTAAATTTGGAAATCATTTTATATTTAAGCCCCAAGGAAAAAGATTTTGGTTTTAGTTCTTTTATCACATTCATCTTTGAGTCATGTGAAACCGGCTTCACATGAGAAGGTAAGGATGGAATGTTCGTCATCCGACCATTCAAAGATGCATGATTCTTAACTTGAAATTCAGAGAAACAAACCTGTTTACCTTTACCATGTGGAGGATTTCTCATGGACTCTGATCCGGAGAAGCAATTTGTTTTGTCTTTACCATCTGAAGCATGTTCTTGTGGGCATTTCTTAAACACGTGATCACCTTTTCCACACTTGAAGCAAGCCTTGAATGGCTTTGGATGTTTGACCGGCCCATGTATAGTAGGTATGGTGGAGCTTTCTTTGAGCTTCATGCTACTTGTTAAGAAACTTGTGGTTTTTTACATTGAGCAGTGAAAGATGAACAAATATGTGGCTTCTTTTTTTGAGTTGTGGGTTGTAGGATGGGAGATGAGATCTTCACTTGCCTTTTCTCAAGTCTTTTACAAGCTTGAGATATGATGTACATAGGTGAAGACTTCTTCTTTTGAACTTTTGATGAATGACTGGCTTGTTTTGTAGCTGGAAATGAGATCCGGATTTGTCTTGGTTCAGGTTTTGAAAGCATTTCAGATTTGACAGTTGTAGATGACATCTTGATCTTTGAATCTTCGAGACTCTCCTTTGTCTTTGATTAATCATCTGAACTTGTCCAGTCTTTAATAAGTACCTCTGCTTCCAGCGGATCTTCATTGATGGGAGTTGAGTGTGTTGATGTAGTTGCAGCTTGAAGATTAAGGGGCTGTTTGGTTGAGCGTTGAACGCCTCTGAACGGGAGAAAGGCGCTGATTCGGTCAGAGGTGACGGTGTTTGGGGGGCGCTGAACTGAACCAAAGCTGCTGAACGGGCGCTGAACGAATCAGCGATTCAACAATGCTGAACGGTTCAGTGATGAGGGAAGGTTGGACGGGTGAGGAATCTCGCTTGACACGCAACAAAGCCAAAAAAATGAGACGCAAAAACCACCATCGCACGGACCCGGGTTTTCGGAGTTGCATTCGTGTCCGCAGGTCGTGCGGGCATCGCATTGAGACAAGGAAATCGAACCAAATTTGCACCCCCCTGCGCGCGGGTAGATGCTGGAGTAAAATGTAACATAAGAATTTAATAGTGCATTAAGATTTGCATATATAAAGGCAACTATGATTTGTCTCCACTCCTATGTGGGACAAGTGAAAAAAAAATATAATCTCATTCAGATGTCCAACCAAACAGCTTCAGCACTTGACCATTCAGACCTCTTAACCATTCAGCACTTAATCATTCAACATTTGCCAAACAGCCCCTAAGTGATTCCTGAATTATCTCTTCCTTCTCACTCCTGACAGGCTCAAACGTAAGAATTTCACAAACATTAAACTTATCAAAGAAGTTAAAAGTAACAACCGTTATAGGATTAGAAACGACAGGAACTAAGCAATCATTAGCTTGACTGTCAGTACCCGTTTTACTATATCACATACCAGTCGAAGAATCATAACACACAGTGAATGGAGGCGGAAAAACCGTTAAATTCTTTAAGATTAACTCCCTCTAAACCTGCATGTAAACTATTAGATTCTTTTTCAAACAAATAATTTTTAGGATGAGGTATAGGTGTTGGTGAATAACACACAGTGAATGGAGTCGGAAAAACTGTCTTAACCTCTGTGTCATACCCAACCCCATCTTTTACCCTAGGCCCCCCTTTGTTTTGAAGCAAGCTCATTCATTTTCATACTAGCAACAGTCCACTTATCAAGTTTTGTTTGAAGTTTTGTGGATTCAAACTATGCTAATATGAGTCTTTCACTTAACAGATTTATTTCGATACTGCGTTCATAAAGATTTCATTTCAAAAGATCAATTTCAGCCAAGGCTTCATGGAGTTTTACCGAATAAGAAACTTTCATTTTTTCTTAAGTTCAGTATTTATGGTGGTTAATTCAGCTTGATTTATTAACAACAATTTATTAGCTTTATAAACACCAAAAAAGACGAATTCTGCATTCCGATGAACACATGTCCTGAATTATCTCATAAGGAAGTCCCATAATGACTTTTTCAACAGCAAGGGCTTTGTCACAGTTGCATACCCTTGTGTTTCTTTTGCGTTCCTCTTCCCTTGCCTTCAATATCTCTTCATCCTCAGCTTCCTTCTTTCCTTTATCATCTTCAAACTTTCTTCACATTCTTTTTCACATTTATTTTTACTTTTTTGAAAATCCACAATCTTTGTCATTAGAGCATGGTTGATTTCACTCTGAACCTCTTAAATCTCAATCTTATCATCAGCACAAACGTTTCTCCCGGTCCTCTCCAGAAACCGGCTGACTCTTAACGTTAGCGTTTTTACTTGCCATTTTAAATCCTCTTCTTCCATATCATCATCATAACTAACTTGCAAAATATTTTCTTTCATAGTCTCCCCGATTTCAGTAGTCAAATCAGAATTAGATGCCATCAACTTCAACCTTTCAATCAATTCAGTTTTGTAATCAAGTCTGCTTGTCACAGATGTAACAAGAGCAGCATTCGGTGTGTTAGTTTGTAGTTGAGTCACTGCTTGATAAAATTCCTTTATTTTAACATCCAATTCAAAAGATTTCAATTTGTCGATAACATCCAACAACTTGTAATCTTAAAACCTTCTCTCTTTCTTAAGTGTTTTAACCTGAAGACTCCACTCTTGATCATGCTTCTTTAGATTCTTTGCAACTGATATAAATCTTTCAATGAAATCTGACAACTTTCTTTCTTCAAGACAACAAATAAATCAAACATACGCTGTGCATGCATGAATTCTTCAGACAATGGCATTTTGACCCTTGATCTTCAAAAATTAAAAAAATATTTTTCCCAAAATGTGTATAATATTCTCCCCCTGGAAAAATACTTTTTCGTTTCACCACACTTTGTCAAAATTCGAACAAAAGAAACAAAATTGAAATTACCCGCCACTATCAACTAGTGCAGTTCAAAATTAGGCGAAAAGATAACAACAATAACAACTCGGCCAACTTGAGCAAATTTTTTTTTTCATTTTTTTTAATGATCTTGGCCCAACTGATTAAACGTTAGCTTCCGCCCCTAAGCAAAATGTTAATACATGTTCCCTTCTAACTCATAAGAGTTCAACAACCCGAATGAAATTCTCAAGCCCACAAAAGAGACTGGTCCACTGTGCAATTTAAATCTCATGTCACACCCCAAAAATCGTCGCAACGGAAAGATACGATATCAAGGTGTAAGGAGCGAAGTTGGCACCCATTAATTATAAAGCAAACATCCACATTAATTTAAAATAGTTAATTTCGTTAACGTTGGCACGCCAACATCCCATAATTTCCATTACGAAAATATAAATAGTCTTAGAGAAACACAAATTGTTTGGAATAAAAACTTAAACGGAGTTTTTAATAAAGCGGTCCCAGAACAACTAAAACACATGTGGAGTTTGCAGTCCAAAAACTGTCCTTCCACAAATACCTGGAGCTTATCATTTCGTACCTGAAAAACATGTAAAAACTGAGTCAACATAAAGTTTGTGAGTTTTCGGGTGTTAATCAATAGGAAAATTCACTTTTCATTCACAACTGATATGCTTGGCTTTGAGACGTCAACAAGACCGTCAAGGGCTAGCTAGGCCCAAAGACAAATGAATCATCAAGTCATGAGTTCATAATCAAACCAAGAAACGAGGTTCCCTCACAACATTCAATTTATATTCTCCCGCATGTCAACACGATCAGAGCGACTGATCACAAGGGGCGGAATTCCAATCCCGATAGATCTATCAATATAACATGCGCTCTCTCTCCAAGAGATTAATGATTATGAGAGAGCAATGTGTACACTTTCACAACAAACACCCATGCCATCATTTTGGTCAAACACAATATGTCTCCCAATTCATATCAAAACATCATAAACAAATACATCTTTTTCCCCCGAAAAATATTTAAATAAAACATTATTTAAAAAGGGGCCGAGAAACTCACATTGAATACGTCAAAGCTAGAAAATACAACCCCAATGAAAACACCACCTATGAACGTCCTATACACGAAGGAACCGTTCAATAGATGCACACATATATCATGTCTAAAACCATGTAGGTTGTTCACCGAACCTAACTAGACTTATATGAAAACATTTCATTTACAAAAACAACCCTTAATTTTAATGACCCGTTGGTGACTGTTGCATTTAAAGTGTTATATATGTATAGTAACACACACTTAAAAATAAGTAATCATGTAAAAGTCACATTTAGTCATACAATTTACCTAAGTAAATATACACTTATACAATACTATACAATACTTAGGAAACTATATTTCAACATTTAATACTCATAATACTTGGAAAAAATATATATATACACTTTTCCTAGTTCAACTAGCAAGCATTTTTCAACATAACGGTTAACACTTAAGGAGATATTTAACCACGTTTTTCACAAGCAACTTACTTAATCATATATAAATCTACAACAAAGCATATATTATGCCACATGAATCATGTCTCACATATTATTCATACAAGTCACAATATAAGTCCAACGTGTTAATTTCTTATAAATCTGGGTACGTTTTCGGGTCACAGAAAGCAACCCAATACCCGTATTTTCGTCATTACTTTATAAGTACTTTTAAATCAGTATGTTTTCTTAAAAATAATTACAAAGTTTCTAATCCAAAACAGTTTACAAAAATATTATGTTTTAGAGTCGAAAATCGTCGTTTTCGGCTTTTCCGGGTACATAGTTTGCATGTATTTTTACATAAAAATACACTTAAGAATCTATGGAAATAATATTTTAACATATTTTACATTTTTAAGCAAAAATCAGTGCGTTTTACGCGTATTTTGTACTAAAAACCATTATTTATAAAGTTTAAATCATTTCTTTGTTATAATACATTTAAAATACTTATTTTATAAGGTTTATAAATATTTAAAAATATGATTTAACTCATAATATAAATTAGTTTTTATACCTTTACAAAAATGTATAAAAGTTACATTTTAATCTTTTTAATCATCAAGTATCATATATCATCACATGCCATATAATTTCTTATATGTATAAACACTTTTACACTTAATGAAATCACATATTTTGTCATGTCGTACTTTCATCTAGCAAAACACCTATCATACTTTCATCTAGCAATTTTCATAAACAAACATGTAGCAAGTTTGCACAAAAATAACATTTTTCAACTTTATACCATATGACCATATTTTTTGCAAGTATTTTCCTAACACTTTTCATGTTACATAAAAATCATTTAGTGACGATGTTAACTTAACTTTATTAAACATATTTTCATGTTAAGATCTAACCTTTTATGTGCAACATACCACATGTTATCATCATTTTTATCTAACATGCATATCTACACATATACATACATACACACGGTTTTATACACACACTTATACACATTCATGTTTTAATATCTCAACTAGCATACACTTATTCATATTATCTCATTTCCAACAAAACAACTTTCTAACACTTTGATCTAAACATATTCAATGCAAGAACACAACTTTTAAGATGGTATTACTAGCATGGAAATACATACACACACATATATACATACGGATTACATACATACCCAAAAATCATGTTTTAATGACCATACATAACATATACTTGTTCATTTCTTCCCATTTTCTTTATCAAACTTTCAAAACCATTCATTTAACACTTATGTAATCTTGTTTTCAAAAATCAAAAACACACACACATACTTATATATACATACATACATACATACATACATACATACATACATACATACATACATACATACATACATACATACATACATACATACATACATACATACATACATACATACATACATACATACATACATACATACATACATACATACATACATACATACATACATACATACATACATACATACATACATACATACATACATACATACATACATACATACATACATACATACATACATACATACATACATACATACATACATACATACATACATACATACATACATACATACATACATACATACATACATACATACATACATACATACATACATACATACATACATACATACATACATACATACATACATACATACATACATACATACATACATACATACATACATACATACATACATACATACATACATACATACATACATACATACATACATACATACATACATACATACATACATACATACATACATACATACATACATACATACATACATACATACATACATACATACATACATACATACATACATACATACATACATACATACATACATACATACATACATACATACATACATACATACATACATACATACATACATACATACATACATACATACATACATACATACATACATACATACATACATACATACGGACACAATACACACACCTATTTTGAAAACCCATTTCCATTTAAAAAACATTCATCTTTTGGTTTTAGGTTTGGTGAACAACACTTCAAGAACACAATCTTGAATACATTCAAACCATAAAAATCAAAATGAAAAGTGTTCATACCCTTGATGAATACTAGAAAAAAGATGAAGAAGATGGATTTTGGCCTTTAAACACCTCTTGGATACACCTACTTGCTTTCAAGACCACCAAAACACAAGATTTTGCAACAAGGTGCAAGAAATGATTGTGGAGAGTGTTGAAAGTGTTATGGTCGAGATTATTGAGGGTGTGGGGGTGTTGTGTCAGTTTTGAAAGAGGAAGGAAGAAAGAGTGGAGTGTTGAAGTGGTGATAGTTGGAGTGTGGTGTTGGGAAAGGATTTTGTCAAGACCTAGATATATTTTCTCCACTTCACCAAGCATCACATGAACCAAGGTTTATGCTAGGGCCTAGGGGGGAGGGGGGCTGGTCAATAAAAAAAAGGATTTTTATAAAAATTTTATTTAAGAACATTACACACTTATATCACTAATAATTTTTCAAGTCTTGTCAAATTTTAATACTTTTATACCATAATATTTCAAATATTAATTTTTCACACTTAAAATAGTAAAAATATATTAATAAATAATTTACTGCACTCCGAGTAGTGTACTGGTGGTGAAACCGGGTAAAAACTTAAACACACGCGATAACCGGAAAAATATCGGATAAAATACATCGCTTTTAGTTTTTATTATGTTTTCACTTATACACACCCAAATATATTATTTGATGCTATTTCGAGCATTATATCAGTTATTAGACTGTTAAAATTTATCAGGCAATCACCAACGTTCATTACCGGGTATTTAACCGCTACGCGATTAAGCAATTTCAAAAATCACAAATTGCAAAACAATGCATAAAATGGGCTAAGTAAGTCCTTAGTTTTAATATTTATAAACTATGACTCTCTAAACTAACCTAAACACACAACCGGTAGTGTACCGATCGAGTGTAGAATAGCCTAAGTAAGTCCGAGATCGATCCCAAAGACTCTATATAACTACGTTTAACTAACTCGATCTAACTTAATTAATTACAGTATTTATTTTATTTGCTTGATGGGGGTTTTGTCTCATTAACCTAATTGTCACTTTAAATTAACAAGAATGCGAAAGTGAAACATAAGACAACCTGAAATAAGATAAAAGAGCTAAACCACCTAGACTAGAATCCCTGTCATTTTAGTTATCACTCAAATGGAATTTATAGTTATGGAGCTGGGATCTTAATGTATTCATAAAGGAACCACTAATAGGACCCTCGACCCTTTTTGAGAAGACACATACGGGTTTCTAATAAGTTACTACAATTACCAGTTTTGTAGATTAAACTTCCTCATAGTTGTCTGATCAAATTATGACTATGTGTCATTAGAGTGACATCCTACCTCATAGCATTGGAAATCAAAGACAATTTAATTTACTTGTTTGACTCGATAACCAAGTTTGACAAATGAAACCTAGATGGACTTCTCATGAAAATCTAAATCCAGTAATTTAACCAAAAAAGACTTGCCAACAAACCCATCACTTCACGCATATTAGGTTAGCTTCACGTTTTCATTAAATTAACTAGCAATATCGTTCCTATAGTTTTATTGCAAATTAACCACAAATAATCAAGAACTCAAAGTAAATGACCTAAACACAATTCTATTATATGAAAGACATTCAACTAGAATCATGTGAAACAATAAGACTAATTAACCCAATTCCAATATACAATATGCATCAAAAAAATTAAAATTAAACCTTTACTTAAAGCATATAATCCATAATCAAAATATAACCACAAAAGATCAAACATAAAACATTCGGTTCATCAATAACCTAAGCGGCTTAATAAGTTTAGCCTATAGACATGTTCGAAAAGCAAAACAAAACCGAAACATAAACAGAGTTACCGTTCATCGAAAAAGAATAATTATAATTCAGCAGCCTGCTTGCTAGCTTAACTGGTAGCTTGGTTATTAATTCAAATCGATCGATACAGTTGACTTTTTAGGTGCTAGCTAGCTTGCTTTTTTTTTTCTTCCGTTTCAAACAAATTGTTCTCCCTTTTTCCTTTATGGCCGACTTAGTTTTTTTTCTTTCTTTGTTCTAGGTCTTTTTTTCAATTTGTAATTAGATTTATTTCTCATGTGGACTTCTACACAAGTGTATCGGGCCCTTTTGAATTATACTTTCAAGGCATATGGCGTTTAACTTTGAACATGTATTTCTTCAATCATCCATTACATGAAGTTATCTGCAAGCGGATTAAACATGTAAATCATTTAGTTACTTTAGCAATATAACGTTAAGCTCTAGTTGGTCTCAAATTTAAATAAAATACATCATTCTCGCTCATGGACTCCTATAATATATAAAATAATAATATGAACTAATTAGGAGTAAAACTCAATCAAAAGTAACCTAAAAGTAAGAGGAATATTTATATAAAATATATATAGTTTTGACCACATCAAATATCACCACAACCTTTTTCCTCCCTGAAAAATCATCTAACTTATCTCAGGGATTCAAGACTCAAAAAACTTCAAAACCAAAAACTAAAAATTATACAATTACAACTCATACCCTCAATCTTTACTCAAAGTAGTAATAATGACTAAAACTTTAGTGATTTTCAATTAGAGTGGGCCACAGTTAATAAATAATATTTTCATGGTTTTATTGGGTCGAGTCACCCCAACTTGTCTTAAACCTCATAACTAAATGACTAAAAACATTTTAAAGCACATTCAACACTCAAGCAATTTTAAAAACATTGCTTATTATTCATTTCACAAGTGGCATCAAATAAATTCAATTTTCAGTTTACTCCTTACTAATGTTCTCCATTACATGGCATACCCCCGTTATTAAGCAATATCCCAGAATCCATCACCATACGTGATTATGCACGACTTCATATGTGTGCTTACATATAGCGGTCCATTATGGTCCGTTTCTTATTGGTATTAGGATGCGAGTAAGGGGACCCCATATGACTAATGGGTTGTTTGATCATGTCAAATGTGAATTTGTACTTTTTAGCACATTGTGATCAAATTTATTGACTTAGATTTGCAACTTAATTGCAGGGTTTGCTCTTTGAGCTTTTAATTGAATATCTATACCCCCTTTTGAGATGTATGAATACCAAATGATAGACCGCATAAAGACCCATGGTTTCCGAACCCCGAAACATCCCATCAATACAAAATTTAAGACTATAAAGTCATACGCCATAAAATGTTAACCACTAACACTAAAAGTATGAAAATTAAAGTTCACCAAAAGCCACATAATTCACAAAAGCAACTTCATTTTGTCTCAAATTAGATTACAAGGCTAGAGTATGACTCAACTTTTTATTCCACTTCAAAAATAACATGTTACTCACTAAAAATCACTCAAATTAGGTTTTATAAGGTAACAATGTTCCGCCTTTCATTCATAAAGGTTGAGAAGACACAAAACAAATGAAACTATTTTTTAAATTTTTTGAAATTTTGTAATTTTTTGGATTTTTTATACTCTATATAGACTCAAACTAAACAACTAAAGACACACTAAGACTCAAAAGCCATTTCTCATCCCACACTTAAGTTCTACATTGTCCCTAATGTAGAAGTGGAAAACAGTTAAAAATAAAAACAAAAATGCAAAAATAAAAACATAGAGATGTGAATTGGAAAAGACTTAGCTGGTAAGTTGCAGAACACGTATGCTCCAAGTCTTCATTCCAATCTTCAAGTGTTGACCATATAGCATTTCGGTCGCGGTCAAACTTGCCTCCGACACTCTCGAGCTTCATCCTTATTTTCACAAATGCAAACTCACTCGAATGGAGACTGAGTGCAGGTGAGAATAATTTAAACCTGCAAAAACAAAACCGAAAACCCGAGCATAACACTGACTCAACAAAAAGACACTACTCGACATATTATACAAACTCTACAAACCCATAGGAAAACTCCCCACACTTGAACTTAATCAGGACGTTTCTCTTTGATCTGGACCCTATCTAACCCATTCAATTCAACCCGGTGCACAAAAACATATAGAAAATTGCACGTCAAATTGAAAGAATCTTTAAAAGTTTAAATCCTTTAGACTGGTCAGACCACCAACATTTATACTTACTTGTAAAGAACCAGATGCATGGCATGTATCGTGAATATTGGTCATTCTGGCACTTCAAGGGTTTCCTCTTCCTCGTAAACCATCTTCCAACTTGCAACATTGTGCGCTTCCTCAGTTCTTTCCTGGCTTTATTTTGAGGTTTTAAGGATTTTTCATCATTTACTTCTTCCTCGGGCTCACTCGGTTCTTGATTTATCCCCACACTTGGCATTTGATTGTATACTAAATCCTTAAGAATCTTAAAATCATCAAGTGGGTCAAATTCCCCATCATCACAAAAAGGCAGGCCCACCAGTGCATCAACAAACTCATCCTCCCAGGATGGAACTAGCACCTCCTTCACATCGTCTTCTTGTATCTCCTACATCTCATCATGTAACATCTCGTTTTGTGGCTAAAATATAATATTTGAAACTTAAATCTCAAATATTGTTATATTATAACAAATGAGTTTCAAGTTAGATATATAACTGTTGAATGTTATTAAAATTAACTAATAAGTGAGATTATAAGAAATATACATATGGTTTGCATTCAACGATATTGTATTATCACAATATGAATAATGTTATGTATAAGACATGATATATTTGGATTAAAAGATGCATCAGAAAAGAACCAAGGTAAATATATCATAATAATTGAAAAGAAGAAGTAAGAAAAAAAGAAAATAAAATTCTCTAAATGATTGGATTGGATGATGGTAGTGCAAAAGTTAAAAGTAAGTTCATTATTTTAAAACTAAAGGACTAAAGGTATAGAATTTACAAAAGAAATCAATAGTCATCAAATGTATACACGTGGAACGGCTATAAACATTACCTTGGCCAATACGAAAAATAAATAATAAATTATATTGACCCAATCTATTTAAAAGTCGATCAAGAAAATATAAATTAAGTTCACCAAGGGAAGAGAAAGGGGGCAAGCAACAAAAAAAATAAAGAAACACATATGGTGTGAGATTTAAAAAGCATGCAAGGACTATAATATGTTTTGAAGACGGTAGATTACATATTATCTTTTAGGCTCAAGTTATTAACACCAAGAGGTAAGTACACTAACCCGAAACTAAATCACTTTATATGTTTATTAACATGTTATATGTATTTAGTTTGTATTATTTTGTGGAGATGAGACATGTTTGATTTAATGTTATGCATGATTATGGGATGTTTTGTGATATTACGGATCTGATTATATGATTTATATAAAAAGGGGAGTAAATATATATGTAAGGATTTCGGGTGTGGAAATCCCAAGGGGTTCGGGTGTTGAGCTCCACATATATAAAAAAAGAGGAGTAAATATATATGTAAGAATTTCGGGTGTTGAAATCCCAAGGGGTTCGGGTGTTGAACTCCACATATATAAAAAGAGGAGTAAATATATGTAAGGATTTCGGGTGTTGAAATCCCAAGGGGTTCGAGTGTTGAACTCCACATATAAAAAGAAGGAAATTAATAATCCTCAAGGGTTTATATTAAACCCACCAGGAAATCTGTGTAAATTTCAGTGAATTAATGAGGATTAAATAAATGATTTTTGGGTGTTGATCCCTGATGTGGTCCAAATTATATATGATTTTATAAAGATATTCCCTACACTTTTGGTTTACTTTTGGATTGAATTCTACTCATAACTGATTCATATTTATAATTTAATGATTTTAAGAGTCAATGAGCTAAAAGTTGTATTTTAATAAAACTTGAAATCGATGAGCGGTCAAGATTAATTACATTAATAAAGTTATGATTTTAATTTGGAAGTATATAAATATATTTGTAAAGATAAAAAAAATACAAATCATTGTTGGAAATTTGTGCAGGTACACGTGCATTATTGTGAGCACCACAATGACAAAATCTTACTACTCCACTAAAGGAGAGTTAGAGATGACGTCAGCAAGCTGACGTGTCAGCTTAAGAGACTATCCACGTCTACCATTTATTAAAATTGCTGATGTCACCATAGTTCGGATCCGGGTTGAGCTACCCGACCCATTATTTTGAATTTGAAGTTCAATGGTCAAAACTTCCTCATCACTCTTCCCATCATTTCTCTCTCAACCTAAGATTCAACAATTCCACCACAAAAAAAAACATACCAGCTTCTTCTCCGATCCAATCTTCTTCTCCGATCCAATCTTCAATACAACAACATTTCCAGGTAAATTGTTCATCACCATATCATTTCCAGGTAAATTCAAAACAAGATCTCAACTTTTCGTTTCTCCTATTTCTCTCTAAAATCTTTTCTTTCACTTTCTCTTCTCACGTTTCTATTTGTTGTTTCAAGCAGCCACGCTGGTTATATCTTTCTTACATTTTTCTTAGTTTTTGCACTTTTGTGTTCAGATATGATATTTTCATATGCATCTCTTAAGGTTTTGTTTGATATATTTGCAGATCTAAAACCAACATCCACAACAAAATGGTTTTTTAATTAAACCTTCATTTTTACTAAAAAAACCAGCTGATTTGGTTAGTGTTATGGAAGATTCAGTAGCGCGTAACTCAGATATAAGGTATGTTTCTTCCATTTTTAGTTAATTTTTCAAGTTTTTATTCAGATCTGATATTTTCTATGTAGCCTTATGTTCATATTGGAGTTTTTTTCTTCAATTTTGTTGTTTTTGTTTTTTTTAATAGCCTGATGGTCATTAGATAATGGCAAACCTAATAATGATCTTGATGCTAATGTACAGTCTCACTTGGTACGTGATTTGCTTGATCTATACTCATAAAATACAAAAAATGTTGGGTGGGGTTGTGGCTGAAACAGTTTATGGATGTCATTTTAGTTCAATTTATATGCATCTGGAAGTGTCAAAATAATGCGGTTTATTTCATTTTTTATTTGTGTTTGTTAGGTATAATAATGAGTATTTGCATTCTTGATTTTTGTTTATCAGAAATGTCTTGATTGAGCAGCAAACAAGACAAGACATATTGCCTCTTGCAATCAGGTTTGCCATTGTTACATAGTTTGAGTTATCATAGGATTTTATTAAAGAAAATTGTTTTGTTATGTTTTTCAATACAAGAAAAATTTGTAATGCAAGTGGCCTACCAAAAAGTCTTTTTTCTGAACTATTTTGAAGTAACATGTAAAGATGTCAACAGAGATAACGTAAAAAATTTGAGAAAAAACTTCATCATATCATATATTTTCTCATGGGATTTGTCTAAAAACTATGAAACCAACAACTTGTAGGCTTTAAAAAGTCATAAAGGTTAAAAACAAAGTTGGGTGGGGTTGTGGTTGAAACAGTTTATGGATGTCATATTAGTTCAGTTTATATGCATATAGAAGTCTCAAAATAGTGCGGTTTGTATTAACAAAACTTTGTTTATGCGTTTTCAGGAAGAAGTTTCATCAAAGTTGTTAGAGTTCATACAATCTTCACATGCTACAACAGTACCACTAAAGGCATGCTTACCATAAAAAAAACAAGTTTGTTTACCCTCAAATTGGTACAATCACAGTATCTTATATGTTACGCTATGCTATAACGTTTTATTTATTAAAACTTTGTCTAATCAAATTATCAATTCAACTTAAGTTGTTTATGAATTGGATACACTGTTATGCATTCTGATCCATTATTGATGCTAATTTGAACTAATAGATATCAACTTTGCAACTTATAATCTCATGCATTAATAATTTGACATGTTACATTTGCTTATTGTTTAGGTTTACTAAGATGTAATTAGTACGAGACTAACAGATATCAAGTATGCAACTTATAATCTCCTATGTACTTTTAGTGTGATTAGATTATGTGGATTTGTGAACGGTTTAAAGGATTTTTGTTTCATTTTAGGATGCATGGATAATATAAGGAGATTAGGTTGTTGATATTGATCTGGAATTGATAGAAATTGGGATTTTTGTGAATTATTTCCTTGAACAACATTTGTGTGAGCAGCGAGTATGCCCTGAAACTAAGACATGAGATTGAAGAAACATACCTAAGGTGAGGTGAGTACTCAACATCCCAGGCTCACTCCTATCTTTTTTGTGTTTCATATTATATTTGTTTAAGAAATATAGGTTTACATTTTTGTTAAAGGATTAGTTTTTTTTGGTAAAGGGTTAGTTATATAAAAGTAACATATCCAGTGATTCACTTTTTTTCATGTTTATCCTACAATAAATTAAAGCATTCCCCTTTGCATGCCAACTAAATAGAACTTTTAGAAAGTGTAACTTTTGATTTATTACTATATTTTTAATGTGCTACAAGAACTTTGTGAGTTAAAAGGGTAAACATAGTGTACTAATAATATGCTCAGAGATAACGTAAATGAGGCACATAACATAATAATATTTGATCAGTACATTACATTATTTGTTAATTTATATTCTCTTGTATTTTGTCATGATTTTGAATTATCAGGTGGAAAGAGGGTGGATCATTGAAGCCAAGAAATATGGATTGGAAATAACACTTCTACTCTTGGATGGAACTGAAATTGATTCGGTTCTAATATGATTTTGATTACTTTTGCAGGTTCATCATCGAATCCGTTGTTGTAGATCCACGGGTATGTTATGTTTCATCATTTTTTTCATCCAATTTCATTTTTTTTTTTGGGTTTTCCCGTTTCTATTTTTATCACTCTAATTCAAGCAGTTCACTGACTCTTGGTTGTTTTTTGTTAAATCCAATACCGGATTTGAGCAGGCTGAAACTATAACGAGAAGAGGTAATATACTAAGTTTTCACTATAACCATGAATCTTTCCTGGATTCAGGTTCATATTTTGAACATCCTTGTCAAGATATTATTAACCTTGAATTCACCGTTGGTGAAAGCTTATTAGCATAATGTTTGTTAGTGATACATCATGCTGAAAGTATAAAACTTTGAAGTTAGTTTCAGGAAGTTATAGTATGCAATACTTATAAATCTAAGTGTCAATTTCCAAGGAATACAATCATCAAACAATAGTAGTATCAATAATACATTGCATTAAACAGTAAGATTAAAACGTCAATAATGTTTATAGTTTCTTCTTTTGTACATTAAATGGTAAGAATAAAACTACATTGCATACATCTAGAAAAGGTGAAAGGAGGTTGCATTTTAATGGAATCAACTCATTATGGTTTTCTGGTTTGGTCACTTTGTGGTTACAAATAACCAAAATCGACCTGTTCGTACCTACTCGGTTCATAATAATCAATGTTTTTTGAGGTTTTGTTTTGTCACTGACAATTGTTGCATTAAACATATGTTAACAGGTCAGAAGTTAATATGTGACTATGGGAAGAAGAGTTCCAATATTGAAGAAGGTTCACAAAGGCAGAGTTGGAGAAGAAGTTTTTGTATGCATATTGGAAAGGGAACCCAGATGTCGTTTTTTTCAATTAAGCATTGCTCGAGTGTAACGACACAAAGTAATGGTGTGCTTTAATTATGCGCCAGGTACAAGCAATTAATTGCATATGAGAATTGAATTGTTATGTGATCTTTTTGGTATGAGTACATCACTGGTTAGGTTAGAACAAGAAAGCAAAGGTTTTAATCAATGGACCTATGCGCAAGTTCATTGTCTCATCTTAACTATGTCCTTTTTTCCAGTGTTGGCTATATTTCCATTAACTATACTTTAGTTAATGTATAGATGATTCTGGTGTGAGTTGTTTTGATTGTGTTTGGTTTTGGTGTGATACCTAATTCTCATAAAAACAAACAGTTCTAAGGTGCTGATGTAATCTAACATAATCACATAGATCAGGTGGAAGGGTTATGCAATGGAACAAGATAACAAGCAACAAAACTTGGAAAACATGTTATTGAAGTAAAAGTCCTTACTGGAAATAATATTGGTCTACAAACTTATATCTAAAGAATAAACATGACACCTTGATCGGTTCATTTTAGATGAACTTTATTTCATATTAGTAGTCCATTAATTGCGTTGATTTGATTACAAAACATACTACGCAAAGTTGTTTTTAATTATTTTTAGATATGTAGAAATGGTTTAAATGATAAAGTTTTGCTGAGTACAAGATTGGCTTCATGCACCAAGTTCAAATTGCTTTTAGGCATGATTGTTTTGCTATTTTAAGTGAAGCACACAAAAATAAAATAAAAGTTAAAGAAAAGGATGACATGGTGCTGGAAATCAAATGAACAAAAAGAACTAAAATGTTCCAGTATGCCTTATAGATATTTGATTACATTTATACTTGGTGGATATGAAAGTTTTTATTACACAGGTAAGAAAACGATATCAGATTGAGTATTTTTCTTAAGACTGTTTTGAGCTTGAACATGTGTAGAAGGATGTGGGTTTCGCAACACAAAATTATGATTGTATCTTTGAATATGATCCGGAAGTTTCTTAAATCTTCAATTTAATTAGACACTTATTTTTATAACATCTTGTAGTATAAGTTTATGATTAGTTGGTGCTTATTAACTTTAATTGCACCCGGATGATTATTGCAAATCATTCTATATGCGGTTTACGACCTTTAGGCAACGACCAAAAATAAGTTGGGTTTCATGCAACTTTATAGATTGATATACATATGTCGTTTGTTAGGATATGTTAGCATAGCCAATAAATGTAATAAGTCATTTTAGTTATTATAGTCGTATACATACTTATTATTTGATTTTTTAACGATTCAAACTCATTTAGTATTTAGGTATAAAGTTTAGTGTTAAAAGTGGGTGTGTTAGTTTTGTTTTTTAAAAGTATTGAAAGAATTAATATTTGTATTTTTTTTCCTTTTTTAGGTCACATGTTACTTACTTTATGATGTATTTTTTTATTTTTATTATTTTATATATTGTGTACTAATTATTTTTGAGTATTTTATTACTTTATGAAAAAAGTATACTATTGATGATTATAGGTAATCACTCAAGGAAAACCCGTATGTAACACGGGTCTCATATCTAGTTCAATTATTAAATGAGTAATGCAATATAAGGGCCATGTGAATTTTGCAAGCAAATAAAAGCCCACGAGAGGAAATAAAAGAAGGGCCCATGTGAAATTCAAAAGGGGTATATTTTTTTGTGACGGCAGATTAGAAAAAAGGGAGAGGAAGAGCCGCAGGAAAATCATATTCGTTTGGGAGCAGATTTTTAGCAAGTTTGAAGGTTCCGGACGGCTAGGAAGACGAAACAAAGGCAACGGAAACGCGTAGGATCAACGGTTGCGTCGTGGTTCTTCCGGGTTTAATCGTTTCTTTGTTTTCTCTTTATTTCCATCATGTTCAATACATTAAACCTTGTTTTTATTGATTTGATTATGGTAGGCTAGTCGTTTAAAACTACCTAGGCGTTATGTTGATTCGTTAACTTTGTTTGAACTCATGTTTGGATTGTTGGTTATGGTTTATGTCTAATTAAAGTTTGAACCTTTATGATTGTTTAATGCATTATATATGTTTTAATTGGTAGATTTGATATTATTAATCCATGTGTTCTTGGTGATCGTCTATGTCACGTAATAGGATTCATTTAGTCATTAACGTGAGTTGTGATTATTATGGTTTAACTGCAGTACAACCATAGGATTAATAATATTAATGAAATCGGTAATAACGTGTAGCCAACCTAGATATCCGTGAGGTGATAGGTTGTTAACAAGTCTTGATTAGTCAATTTGCTAGGCTTAGGTTTTTGTGAAAATTCCGGGTGAAGACACTGTTCAGCCGTCCCAACCTTGTTGACCCGTCCAAACAGTTACCCGTCTCAACGTTGACCCATCCCAAGTTTGACCCGACTCAACAGTAAAAAAAAGTATCAAGATGACTTTGAAAATTCAAGAAAAATGTCAACGGGCATGTTAACCGTGATCCGAGAAGAAAATAAAAGAGAAGATATCAATAAATTTATTACAGAATTCAATCATATGTTTGAAACAACATATCTTCAAGTAGCCAAAGCTTGTGATCAAAAGAGAAGAGACTTTCATGAACGCACAAAACTCGCTCTTGTGAGTCAAACAAATTCTCATGACAATCAGGAAGATGAAGAAGAATATGATTGGAGTGAAAACAATGATGTTGTTTCCATTCAAGAGATTGAAAAGAAAGATGAAGAAATTAGCAACTTGTTAGAAACCATTGCAAAGCAAGATGAGACAATTGCTCAACTGAATTCAGAAATAAAGAGATTGATGTCAGAAACAGAAAACGAGAAAGATGTTCAGAGTTCTTATGTTGAAATGCCAATTGAAGTCAGAGAAAAAATGTGCACCAAAGAATGTTTTCAACAAGTTGAACACTACAGAATATACTCTTTCAAGATTTGTGATAAACTCAAAAAGGAAGAGCAAATGCACAAGAATCTGAAAGAACAACACGAAATATCTGATCAAAGAATCACATCTCTCGAAGAGTCACTCAAGAAAAGTGAAGGAGAAGCAATGAATGTCAATAATGAAGCTGCAAAATCAAATGCACACTCATCCAGTGTGATCAAAGATTTGCAAGAAGAGATTACAACGTTGAAGAAACTCTCTGAAATGGTTAATTCAGAAAACAGCAGTCTGAAAACCAAGCTTCAAGAAGAACAAGAGAAATTCAAAAGTCTTCAAGAAGATCACAAACTGTGTGAAGACAGATTCAAATCTCTTACATAAAATGTTGATTCAATGCTTACCGAAAAGCATAATCTGAATGTTCAACTCATGGAGCTCACTGATAAACTCAACAGATCACAATCTGATCTTGTGCTTATCAAAGAAGAAGTCGAAAAAGAAAATTCTGTTGAAAAGAAAGATGAGAGATTAGTGCCAACCGGAATTGTTGGATCACTATCTTCTCAAGAAGAAGAAGAAAAGACACAAGAGTTTCAGTCGAAGAAGAAGAAGAAGGTTAGAAGAAAGAAGAGCAAAGCCAAGAAGAACAAGACAAAGGCCGCTTCATCTGATTCTACACCACAGACTCCTACTCCAAAGTCTCAAGATTTCGAATCCCCGAGTGATTCAAACAGTGATGTCTACTTTTTAATCTGTGACTCTGAAACTCATCATATCTCAGATTGTATTTACAGTCAAGGTGTCTTTCCTTTTGGGTCAAAACGTGACAAGTTCAAGACTCCAGCTCCTTCAAGAAAGATTCAACAAGATTCAGAGGTCAAAGCTTCTCAGAAACAACAATCTTCAACAACAAAGACTTCTCAGAAGAAAGGAAAGAAGTCTCCCTTCAAGGCTCATCAGAAGTATTGTGAGATATGTGAGATGTACAATCACATGACATCAGAATGCTGCTACAACAAGTACTGCATCAACTGTCAGATGTACAACCACGACACAATTGAATGTTACTACAACAAGTACTATTCTTTCTGTGACATGGTAAATCACAACACATCCGAGTGCTACTACAAGCCGAGAAGGTCAGTCCAAAGAAGTTCATCATGTGCATACCTTTCCAGGTACGTTTCTAACTTTAAAAGTTCTAATCATAGACATTCGTTTGATGTAAATCAACATGTCAATGATTCATGGACACCAAAGTTTGTCAAAAACAAAAAGAGAAATCATAATTTAAATGATAAAATGATTCCAATAGTGAATCAATCTTTGAATAAGAAATATAGTCAACAAAACCTGTTTTTAAATGAAATTCGCAATTTGTTTGAAAATGACTATAATTACTCTTTTGACAAACAATCCATGAAAGAAGATGAAGGTACAAATTACATTGTATAATCAGAACCACCACCTGAAGGTATTCCTTACACTTATGAGAATATCTCTTATGTTGATGAATTTGGGCGACCCAAAACCGAAATGGTTTGGGTCATTACCTCTAACTGATTTGTTAGTGTGTTAGGGACAGTTATGGAGGCCGGTCAAACAAAGAAAAGAAGATCGTGGTTGATCCCTTATCATGACAAGATACCGAATCTTGTTCATGATGCCTTCGATGCAACTGACGCCAAATGGAGTTGGAAACAACAAGGAATCATTGCAGGAATTTTTAAAAACATTTTCAAAAAAATCAAACAATGATGGCAGTGCAAGAAGCAACCGATGTTTCATTTCGTCTGTTTAGATTAAGTATATTGCATGCACTCTTCATACGTTGATAACATATCTGCCATTTTCTTTTCATTATACTTTCAATTTTCTTAGAAATTTAAAAGTTTAGGGGGAGAAATCATTATTAAAAAAATGAAAAAAAAAATGATAAAATCAAAAAAATCCAAAAATATGTTGAATCTACTTGTACGTACATGAGAAATGATAGTACACTAGAGTTATTCAACGCATCATTTTAAACAATAAAGACTGAAGCGTGAAAATTGATGTGCGAGACAGCTCAGACAATTAGACTGAAAAAACATATTCTTTGATGATTTAACTAAATGCAAATGAGTTTTTGTGGTTGAAACATATCTTAGCTAGTGCATATGTATTGTCTATACAAATCAAATAGATATCTCGTGAAGCATCTAAATTACATCGGGTAACGATGCAATCTATTCAGTATGATGAACCACATCGTGAGCTTCTTTGTTGTGGTACCCACAGACCTGAAGTCTCACACGAAGTCTCTTTTGAGCTTCAAGGTGCAGCAAAAGATTCCCAAAGATGGAACAAAAAGAGTCCCAAATGTGGACCGTCACCAATCAAATTCCAAAATGGAATTCAGAAGATTCCCAAGGGGAACAATAGGAAAAAGAAAAATTCCAAAAAGGAATTCAAAAGAAGTCCCAAAGTGGACCAAATACAAATAGAACCCAAATTCCACACTGTTTATGATTGTAAGTGACCTGACGTGTTGAGTTGTTCTCAGGATATTTAGATGAAGTGTATAACTTTCTAATGTGCAAGGTATGGGTCACTCAAAACTTATTCTTAATAAACCTAATTGATCATCAAGAATAGAAAAAGTAAGTGTGTCACTTCGAGCTAATTGATTTGTTCAACAATTCATCACTCAATTACTTCACAATTCAAATGTCTATTCTCAAAACTGCAAAACATGTGTTGGATTAATTGCTGGTATGATCTCATTGTAGGTTAAAGATTCAGAATGTAAATTCCAAAAAATATCAAAAACATTGAAAAAATTCAAAAAGAACAAAACGATTTTCTTTTTAATCTTTTCTTCAGTTTTGGCAGTTTAACTTGTGTTATTGATGTAGGAGTTGTTCATCGAGCAATATCTCATCCGATTGAGAACTTAATCTTTACATTGATGATAAATGCACATTATTGCCTGAGTTTTAATGTTTTTCTTTGAGTTGCAGGAACAGTTTCCATTGCAAAACAAGCTTCCACGCGACTTGAAGATGTTCCTGTTCAAGCCCGATTCCAGTCCAAAGATCTCCAAGTCAGATTGTTGAGTGTTAAGAATCCTCCTTTTAATATCTCATACACAGATCCCGTTAACCTCTAAAGCAAAAGTTGAGGGGGAGTATTCTAAGTCAAAGAAGTCTTCTCATTCTACTTCAACCGTTGAAGAAGATCCCGTTACTGATATATAGATTCACCAGAATCTACTCTCTGCTTATTTCTTTCCATAGCCTCTGATGTTACTCAAAAGGGAGAGAAGGATGCAGATTGTTTGTTGAAAGACAGAGTTTTGGCAGCATCATCTTAGGGGGAGTACTGTTGGGTCCTCTTGAAGATAATGCATACCAAAACTTTAAGTTGCTCTTTATACTCGCCACATGAGATTTAAGCTGATATGTCAGATTTGTTAAGTGTCATCTTAGGGGGAGTACTGTTGGGGTTATTTGAAGATGTCACTTTCCAAATATAAGTGAGTGAAGATATTGAGCATCATCACGAGCAAGCACGGGTGAAGACGTTCATAATTTGCATTTGTCTTAGAATATTTGTGTAATCGTTTCGTGCTTAAATGCGCGTTTGTGCTTAATTGCACGTGTTTAGGTTACATTGTAAGGTGAATGGTATAGACTATAAATACCATCACCTAGGTCATTTGTTTAAAAGAGTTGCCTACATTTCATTCCATATCCCTTGAAACCTCTCCATTGATCTAATACAATTTCACCTATTCATATTATCATGATCTTCATCATACTTTGCATTGATCTTCATGAACATTCAAACATCAATATGTGATTAGTGAGTTTCCGCATCATTGATCGCAAACAACATCACCAAACAATCTCAGATCTAGATCCAAGCTCGGTTCGTCCCGAACTATCAAAATCCCATTTTATATAAATATAAAAATCAACTTAAGAGTTAGGAAAAAGATTCTTAGAATATTTCTAAAGAAACTTTAACAATAGTCTGTCATATAAAGGTTTATTTTTAGATATAAATAAAGATATAAGAAGGTTTGGTTTGATTATTTCAGTTGTCTAATGTATGAAGGATAATGAAATGTACATGTATGCAAACTAGATTTTGAAACTTATGCAAAAATGATAGTTTACATGTCAATCACTCATGACAACTGGATTTTGAAACTTTTGCAAAATTAATAAGTTTATATTTCATTTTCTCATAGTTTGCATGACAGGAGCAAATAGAATGAGCAGATTTGTAGTCTTGCGCACGCCGAATCCATGATTAAGCCTATGGGGGCTTCCATCTTTTTTTAGCTCCAAAACCTACACCCCCAAACACTTTAATTCATCAAACCAAATGCATACATTAACACACAATTCACAACACAAATCAAAATGCATGTAAACACCCCACTGCTTGAATCCTTCTTTAGACTTCTAGCTTCCTAAAGTCAAATTTCACCACCATCTATTACATACAAACTGTAAGATTCTAGTAAGTTTAAAAAGCTTGTTAAGCATGCAGATTTATATTGATCAATATACACATTAGAAAGGACATAATGTTAAGTAGCAACAACAATAGTGTTTTACTACCTGACACCAAACATCTCTTTCTTTTTCTATTTAATATATACAATCTAGAATAGGAGTTTAAACATCAAAATCCACATATGACTGGATCAAATTTGTCCAACAAGTTAAACACTCAAACATGCCATTAAATAATATTTACAAAAAGAGATGGATCAAAATTTTACTATCTTCCTTATGAATGGGTTAATATGGGTTGTTTTTATCATAAATGGGTCAAATTTGAAAAACATCTAAAAGAGAAAAAGATTGAAAGTTGTCCAATGCATACAACCTTTTGCATACAACCTTCTGCATATTATTGTATGTAAATCCTTATTGTAATATACTCTTTTATGATCATGACAATGATTTTTGCACACACACATATGTATTAATAGACTTAATAATGTTTGAAGGTTAATCTAGACATATATGCAGCCCATATACGCAAGACTCAAAACTCAATCCCTAATATTTAAAACATACATAAAATTTGTTTACAAACTTCATAAAAATGGCTATCACATTCTTACAAAATGCATCTCATGGTATTAAAAGCATATCTAGAAAAACATAATGCCTGACAAAACATAATGTTTTAGAGAAAGATGAATAACCTATTGGCATTTGGATGAGGAATTTCCTTTGGAGTGTCATCATTGCCTTGGTATTTAATAAATAATAATAAGTTAGTATTTGATTTCACTTGGATCAAAAGAGAAGATTAGACCTTAATCTTTTACTACAACCAGTTGCTAATATTCATGATTAGAAACGAACTACTTCTCATCTGGCCTTCAGGTTATCTTTATTCATGTATCATTACTAATTTACATGTATAAGTGAGTGTTGACCCATTGGGAAGTAAACCTTCAAATGCCTGCACAGTAAAATCAATATAGATCAAAAAGAATTTGTTTCTAATTAAGAAACACAGCAACCTAAATTCAACTTTCGAATTTGATTTCAACAAATAGTTTCTTATAAGATATGATAAGGTATCAACTCAATTGCACAGTTCTAGAACAAATCAATATCAAGATTTAAAATATTTGTTACAATTGATGATTATGATTTATGAAACATTAACCGAAAGTCTAACTTACAAATTTTTACAATTATTTAAAGTAATTTAGTATTAACTTTGCTTGATCTACATTACTAAAAAATAACATAATAATTAACTTTGATAAATGTAATGCAACATTAACTTTATTTGATCTACATTACTACATAATGAAAAAGATTTCGTATGAATTAAAAAAATCATTTGAGAAACCTTAAATCAATTCTGAGCATCAAGATGAAGCATATACACAAACAATAACATGGATTTGTTTTTTCACAATTTGATCAACTTAACTCATAAAACCATTTCTGTATTAGTTTTTCGTATTTTGCATTTATCCAAAAAGGGGTACAACGGCCACACGAAATATCCGCATGTCTTAAACAAGCAATAGCTCAAAGCTTACTTTAGCAACATAAATCAAATAAGGTTTTGTACGATAACAAAAATTTAAAACCTTGAACCAAACTAATAGTTATACAAATGTTTGTTGAGCTGCGCATAAAAGGAATAACAGTAATAAGAATGATGATCCAAGAATCAACTTTATTTTTTCAATCATATTAAGAAGCAAATTATGCAGCAAATGATCTATTAACATCTACATGGTTTATTATCTTTAAACATGCATTCTACTGATACTTTAAATCAAGCATATGATTTTCTAGTGAAACTTTAAATCAAGCACATCCTTTAAATTAAGCAAACTAATAGTTATACAAATGTTTGTTGAGCTGCGCATAAAAGGAATAACAGTAATAAGAATGATGATCCAAGAATCAACTTTATTTTTTCAATCATATTAAGAAGCAAATTATGTAGCAAATGATCTATTAACATCTACATGGTTTATTATCTTTAAACATGCATTCTACCGAAACTTTAAATCAAGCATATGATTTTCTAGTGAGACTTTAAATCAAGCCCATCCTTTAAATCAAACAAACTAATAGTTATACAAATTTTTGTTGAGCTGCGCATAAAAGGAATAACAGTAATAAGAATGATGATCCAAGAATCAACTTTATTTTTTCAATCATATTAAGAAGCAAATTATGCAGCAAATGATCTATTAACATCTACATTGTTTATTATCTTTAAACATGCATTCTACTGAAACTTTAAATCAATCATATGATTTTCTAGTGAAACTTTAAATCATGCACATCCTTTAAATCAAGCAAATTTGGCACTTTAAAGGGAGCATTTTCTACATGCCAGTCTAGTAACATTTAAGATACAATCTAGAACATGAGTTTAAACATCAAAATCTACATATGTCTGGGTCAAATTTGTCCAGCAAGTTAAACACTTAAACATGCCATTGAATAATATTTACAAAAAGGAGATGGGTCGAATTCTCAAAGTTGCTACCTTTAAATTCATATAGATAGCTTTTTCGATAGTTTAGATTTGTTCATATGATCTTCATCTTCTAGTGACCATTTATATAGAAATATTATAAACACATTATCACACAAACAGATACTATGACATACATTTGTAGACTCAAATTAAACCATAAACAGATTCATATAACTCATAATGACATAAGCCATACCTACACACCAACATTCAATCACCTCATCTTCTTACAAAGTCCTTGAATCATATAACAAGTTTTGCCTCTAGAAACCACAACCACCAGTTCTGCCCCTACATACACTGAACACAAAATACAAAAAAAACTCATATGTATGAAAACAAAGATGTGGTTATTGATATTAAAGCATGATTAATTGAATAAGAGATGAACATCCAAGAAAACAAACTCTACAATAAGATTCATAACTCATATAACATTATTCCATAATTACATCCTCCAATTCGTCATCACCAACAGCAGACCTGGTAACCATACACAAATCCAACCTTTATTGTTATGAGTTGTGCCTTTCATCCTCCAATTCGTTGTCACCAACATCAGACATGGTAACCACCACTGCCGCCTCTACCACGAATGTATGTGTCGCTAGAAAGCAGTATTTTTATGTAGTTGCTACAGCTACATCATTCAAGCGACGAATCTAGAGAATTTACAAAGTTTAACGAAGAAGAGTTAACGGTGTTAACCAGCATTTACAAAGTTTAACGAAGGAGCAGACCCCTATGGGTGAGTTGATCTTGGTTTAGAAAAAAAAAAAATAAAAACAGTCTATACCTGTAAGTATCCTCCATCCAGTGTTCACCCTAATATGTGTAAAACCCTAAATTTTGACGTAAGACTATGCCGTGTATGGACGGGTGTTCATGTAAATAGCACGTTGAATAAATTGTCCTAATTTATAGAAATAAACCCTAGGAGTGATAGAGGACTGAAAATGAAGAACGTGGACGAAAACGGAACTCAAATCGGAGTTATAACGAAGCGGGAAATGCGAAAACACCCAAGGAATGCCCGAAAACTTCTTTCGAGCATATCTTGACTTAGAAAAAGAGTTACGGAGCCCATAACATATGAATTCAACGTGTTTCGACGAGAGGAATCTGAAAATGTGGGTTACGTGGTCCGCGCATCATGGGGTATACTCCTGTGCGTATCGCCTAGTGCCTGTCGGGTGGAAAACAGCTGGCAGCCACTCACCATCTACGCGATACGCGCAGATGGTGCATGTAGGCTGCGCGTATCGCCTGGAACAGCCCAGACAACCTATTTAAAGGGATGCAACCCCTTTCACTTTTGCTCAACACCTTTCTCTCTCTAGAACGTTTTAGAGAGAGAGAGACCCTTAGTTTTATTGCCGAATCGCGCCTCGTGTGCGGTACCCTGCGCCGTGACGTTCCTTCGAGTCTCGGGTGCGTGTAGATCGCTTGGCGTGCGTCGAGGTTCTGTCCGAGTGAAGAACGGTGATCGACGAGGTAAATGGTCTTTCATTCTCGATTAGTTTAGGACGGGAATCGGGTTGAGAACCCGATGGGAATGCGGGGTGAAGATACCCGCATAGCACAAGGGACTTGCTAGGAGAAATAGTTGCGGGATTAAACACCCGCAACTAATGGGTATATTAGCAGGGGAGGGTGCGGGTTGAATATCCGTACCCTAGGGGTTTGATATCCTTTGTGAACGGGTAACATATCTCTGTAGGATTCGTTTAGATTCCCGAGGTTCGGGATTTGGTAAGCGTAGGTGGCAACGACTCGTATCTAGTCGTATGCTTCGCTAGTTAAGCCCTAGGACTTACATAGTCTTAGGAATCGCTGTTTATAGCGTTGTGATATCGCGTTATAGGTGGATTATAGCTATTGAGGTTGATTGTCGGTATAGCTATTTGTGTTGATTTTGAAGATAGTCATTTGGATTGATTGTCGAGATTAGATCAAGGAACGAAGCTAGTTGTAAGCTTGTTGTGATCTTGTTGAGGTGAGTTCATATACCCAAACTTTTGTGCAACTGTTTTGGTTTTGAAATGATTGTGTGGTTTTACAAAACTGGATGTGTTGCTTAAACCTGTTTTGGTTGGAAATGATTGTGAGTTTTTGTATAAACTCTTTTGGATTGGTTGTGTTCTCAAACTGTTGTTATTGAACGGTTGGTTAGCATTCTACGGTAAATATCGTGCAATACCACTTCAGTTATAGGGTGACGCGGTAAACTCGGTGAAGGTATATGCATATATTCTGCTCCAGCGCAGACGTGCCAGACGGAGTTGTTGAGGGGTTTATCATATTGTTTGTGTATATTTATTTGATGATGCTAGTATGTTTATGAAATGCTTGTAAGTGATGGAGTTAGTGGTAACTCTTTGATCAATGGAGCTTGGTAACTCGTTGATCAAGGTTTTTACAAGTAATTGATTGAATGTTTTGTAAAATGTTTTATTAGGAACTCACCAGCGTAAGCTGACCCTTTCTTTTAAAACTTTTTGGCACACATCCTAGGTGCCGGGTGATGCAGAAAAGCACTGTTGAGGCTAGAGCAGGTAGAGGGCTTGCGGGCTTAGAAGATAGACGCTCTGGACCTAGAATAGTTGCTAGCTTTTGTTTGTTGATGTTATGTATCAAACAATCATATTTCATTTTGAGAACTATGTAATTGTTGTCTGAAGTTTAATGTATGAACAACTCTAAGTTTTAAGCTGTGTGTGTGTGTATGTTGTTATTCCGCTGCATTGCTCCTGATATCCATTCGTCACGCGTGTAAACCCTCGGGCACCTGGGACCGCCCGCCGTGTTGGGGTTGTGACAATATGGCACTAGCTCTTTACTTAATTAAGTTCTTTTGGTTATTCTGGTAGGAAAATCTTTACGGTTTAGTTTGTGCCTTGTCAAGCAATAATTTAATTGGGCTAACTTATTATTCCTATGTGTGAAATCCTGTAGATGATTGATTTCATTAAACTAAATTGAACACGAGGGGAGACTTGATTAGCTAGTGTTAGGATGTTTAATTAAACGCATAATTGTTTGTCTGATTCATTTCTTGTTTGTGGATTTGTACTTTAACTGTTTATCTTAATAAAATATTGAAAGCCTTATTTAATGAAGATGGTGATGATAGTGATGATGATGATGATGGAAATGATGAAGAAATAGAAGAGCATGTATCAGCTGATAATGAGGATGTGATTATTGAAAAAGTGGATGTTGTAGGCATCGCACAAGAAGTTGTTATAACTGAAGCAAAATCCGAGGCACAGTCGGATGATGAAGCTGTTGCTCATATTGGTGGATCTGTTTTATCTCCTGTCATTGTTTCACCCATAACTGATTTCCTGATAGCTCTTGAAACTGAACAGCCCAAGGAATATTCCCTTATGGATGCGACTGTTATTTCATCTCCAAAGTCAATGGATGGAGGATAATGTTCGAGAAACGTTGAAAAATTATCTGAAAAGGATGAGATAATAGATCTAGAAAAGCATGAAGATGAGCTCTATCATTGATATAATGTAAATTATACATAATCCCGCGTATAGTTTATATACGTTTTTGAGTCGTTTATGTCAGTTTTCATTAAGTTTTATTTACTACTGATATTTTATTGTTTTGTAGGCCCCATGTTTGTGAATGGTTGAAAAGATCGCGAAAAAATAAGAACTTAGGAATACACGGGGAGCGAAACGGAGTTACCAGCAAACCGGAGCGCGAAAACGAAAAACTGGATCAGAAAAAGTGGGTCAAGAAGCTAAGAGGCCAACCCCCTTTTCTCACCGTGTGGCGTGGAAGTGGATTTTTGACGCGTTTTTGGACCGTTTCACTATATAAACTCCTCTAGCTTCAACCCTAGCCTCCACTTACGAATGAGAGACGAAAAATAGCATGTTTGGGGTGTTTTTGAGGCTAGGAACATGAAATCGAAGCGTCGGAAGCACGTGGGTTCAAGGATTGCTTCTTGCATGTTCCGGGTTTCTGTAATCCTTTGTGGTCGATTCTTTTTACCATGTTTTACAACTTTAATTTTGTCTTTGTTTTTGTTCTTGTTCTAAACATGCTTGGCTAAGCTTTAAAGCCGCCTAAACTTATGATGAATCTTTGTTAATGTTTGAACTTGAATTGGTGATGTTTTTTATTATGGATTTATTTTATGTTTAAGTAAAAGTTTAATGCTTTACTAAATTGATGCTTATATGTATACTGGATTTAGGTTGACTGATAGTTAATGTTTCCATTAAGTTTTTGGTGTTGTCTATGTCATAGAATAGGGTTTAATTCACATCACTGACTGTGTGTTATGATAAGTGTTATGGTAAATGCATGCTTAAAACCATAGGAACATTAATATTAGTTAAATAACTAAAAATGTGCAGCTAATGTAGATATCCGTGAGGTGATAGGCTATTGATAAGTCTTGTTTGGTTGGTTTGCTAGATTTAGTTATTCGTGAGAAGTCCGTCTAAGTGTTATCTATTAAACTTGTTTATCGAGTCAAATGAATGTTTTGAACTGTCTTTGATTTCTGTGCTGTGAGGTAGGAATTCGTTTAAAGATACTTGGTCATAATCAGGTTAGACAACTGTGAGAAAGTCTTAATCGTTAAACTAGTTTTTATATTAACTTATTAGCAACACGTAGGTGTCTTCTCGAAAAGGGCCGAGGGTCCTATTTTAGGGTTCTTTTAGGCGAACAAACTAATATCTCAGTTCCATAACTAGCATTACCAATCGAGTGATAATTTAGTCAACGAGGATTCTTGTCTAGGTAGTTTATATTTCGCCATTTGAATTCTCAATCTGTCTTTTATTTAGTTATATTTATTTTAATTAGTTTATTAGTAAACCCCCCTTCAAGAAAAGGAAATAAATAGTGTAATTAATTAAGTTATATCCAGTTAGTTAAACGTAGTTATATAGAGTCTGTGGGTTCGATCTCGGACTTACTTAGGCTATCCTACACTCGATCGGTACACTGTCGGTTATGTGTTTAGTTTAGTTTAAAGAGTCCTAGTTTATAAATATTAAAACTTAGGGTGTTTAATAAGTAGTTAAATAATATATATTAGCACACATCAATCATTTGAGAAGGATGGTTACAAAGTTATCAGATGACAAGGATAGAATCAAAGCACAAAAGGAGAAGTACAAAGGCTTGATCTAGTATCGTGAATCTCAGAAAAGGAATAAAGTTAATTTTGATAAGTTGGTGACTCAGTACGTTACTCTAAGTGCAAAATATGATGAGTTAGAAGTTGAGCATAATAACTTGAAAGCGGAGTATGAAATTTTCAAGAAGGAAATAGAAGATGACAAGACTAGTTCATCTTCGTCTGATAAGGAGTTTGTGCCTGAGAAAGAGAAAGAAAGTGACGTTGGAGTGTCTGAAACTCCCAGGGGGATCAATATCAGATATACTAGATCTAGGAAAACCTTTGTACAGCCAACTGTTGATGTTATTGAAAGTGGTCCGTCCTCCATCCCTGTTCCCGATGAAGCTGAATCTGCTCATGCATCTGGTATAGCCGAGGGAAAACATAAGTTTGATGCTATCCCGGAGATTACCAAATCATCCATACCTGCAAAGAAAGCTCGAAATGAGGACATTAAGGAGAAACCAGTTCAAATAGGAGCTTTAGAGCATGATGATGACTGGTATGATGATGTAGTGGACTATGAAGAAGAAGCATGTACAACCTTCAAAGTCTGTGGATAAAATCTTGGTGGATATATAAGAAATATTTGAGTACATGACAAAGACGAAATATAACAGAGTGTTTTTGGACAGACTAACTATACCGCAGGTTATAGAAGAATATGAGAAATGTATAGTTGCTGAGTCTGCTGTTCCCGCTGATCCAAATGAGATTGTGATCGAGCATGAAGAATAGGAACCGGCTCATGAAAGTATAGTAGTGGATGAAGTCCCAAAAACTGATCTAAGGCACAAGGATCCTGAACGAATGGGTTTCTCTGAATTAAAAAACGGGTATGTGAAGAAATTATCCAAGAAAGAAGTTAAAAGTGCTGAAATCCGAGTCACTCATCAAGTTGGTGAAAGCGTTTCAAGCGACCGAGAAACAGCAGAAGAGGATTCTCACATTAGATATGAGTTTGTATACTTATTTGCATGTTTTTCATTTTTATCTATTGTTTAATTTTATATTTATTTTAGAGTTTTTATTTTTGTGTGGAGTCAATTTTATGCTCGGGTATTTGTGTTTTTGTTTTTGCAGATTTGGATGATCACCACCCGTATTCAATCTCCATTCGGGTGAGTTTTGATTTTTAAAGTTGATGATGCAACTTGAGAGGTGTCGGTGTCAAGTTCGATCGCGACCAAAATGCTATACGATCGAAGCTATGGAATGGAATGAAGATAATGGAGCTTACGCATTTCACAATACCAGCTAAGTCATTTCCAATTTGCCCTTTTAGTCTTTTATTTCTGCTTTATTTTATTTAGAGTGTTTGTCCATTTCTACATTTTGGGCAATGTAGAATTTAAGTGTGGGGATGGGAAATAGTCGTTTAAGTCTTTTGTTTGTTTTTAGTTTTAATTTAAGTCCATATAGAGTCTTAAAAATCCAATAAAATTGAAAACTTAAAAAAACTGTCTTTGTTTAAGTTGTGCACTTTAAATGGAAAATGATAGGAATTAACTTTGGCTTTTCAATAAGAAAAATAAGTTGTGGTTTTTTTAACAAGGATGAGTCAAATGCTAAAAGTTTGTTAACCCAATTGGCTAAGATGCTGTCTCTAAGGTGCTGTTTGTTTTTGCAGACAAAAAATGTCTGCAGTCTGATTTCATCTGATCTTATGTCTGCAACTGAAGATGTGGTTGAAGATCTGCAAGCTGAAATATAATCATGTTTGTATTATAAACTAGATATCGTCTGCATAAACTAAAAATATATAATTGTCAACTGGTGGCCGGTGAGTGGTGGTGGCCAGCAGTGGTGACTGGTGAATGATGGTGGTGGTGGATAAGCGATGATGTTGGCCGACGGTGGTGGTGAACTAGGGGTGAGCAATAATCGATTTTACCGATTTTTTTGCAATACCAACCTGATAAATTACAGATTACGGTACCGATTTTTTTGCAATACTTTTGCTGTCATGAATCTCGTGAGTCATCATCTTAGGAGAAATAGAAAGGTCTTACAATAAATAACATAAGGCAACAGTTTAGGCTTTAGAACTTAAATTAGTAAAGGGTGAGTGTCATAGTAGGATTTATAGCACGCTTCTTATGAAAGAAGTGGCGTGATGTGTTCGTATTTTCTACACGTTTAAGTATCTAAACTCATGGTTTTAGCTTAACTATCATATCGAACACGATTACTTTGTTCTATATTTGGTTTTTAGGTCATTGGAGCTTAAACTATGTTATTCGGAAGCTAAGAAGACTGTGAAGATATTACGCGACAGTGTGTTCGTAAAGTGATCATACCTTGAGCTAGGAATGGAGTTACGGGACCTATTACCAGTCAACGGAAAGCTCTCGAGAAGCTACACAAGAAGAAAAAGAATATCTAAGTTAAAGGGGTCCATAAGCTTACGCCTATAAGGACGTAAGTTACGTCGTTTTGGAGTGTTGGAATTTTTGGCACGTTTAAAGGACGTAAGGCAGAAGGTTAGATCGTTTTCACCAGGAGGTCATAAGCTTAAGTATTTTTGGACGTAAGTTACATACTTTTTTCGAGTTATATTTTTGTTTTGGATTTTTGAAGGTTATTAAATGTTTTAAGTTTATTTGCAAACCCTAACTTCATACCTTGCCACCTAGGACGAGTTGGGATCATCTTTTCACCATTCCATGCCTTTCAATCAATCATGCAATCCTACATCAAATCAGAAGATATTCTTGCAACCATGAGTGGCTAATTCCTTTGTAGTTGTTTCCGGGTGAAGGACTCTTATAAGATACATGTTTGGTTCTTTTGTTAGGTTTGTTTTCTATTTGATGTTCTCAGTTGAACTCTGTGATTTAGATATTGTTGGATTGTTACTAAACTAATTGATTGGTTTTCGGTTTTCAACATTTTCGTTGTCTACTCATAAAGATTAGTAATTGGTAATTGTTCGGCAATTGATTTATCATTACATAGAAGTCATATTTTCATGATCAAAACTTAAACAATTGAACTTAACATTTTGTGATTTTTGAAATTGCTTAATCGGGTAGCGGTTAAATACCCGGTAATGAACGTTGGTGATTGTCTGATAAATTTTAAATGTCCAATGATTGATATAATGCTCGAGATAGCATCAAATAATATATTCTGGGTGTGTATAAGTGAAAAAGTAATTAAAAATAAAAGCGTTTGATTTTATACGATGTTTTTCAGGTTATCGCGTGTGTTTGAGTTTTTGCCCGGTTTCACTACCAGTACACTACCCGAAGTGCAGTAAAATATTTATTAATATATTTTTACTATTTTAAGTGAGAAAAATAAATATTTGAAGTATTATGGCATATATGGGGTTAAAGTTTAACAAGAGTTGAAATCTACTTGGGATTTAAGTGTGTAATGTTTATATAAATGGTTTTTATAAAAAAAATATAATTTCTTTTTTTTTATTTAAAAATCCGGCTACCCCCCTCCCCCTAGGTCTCTAGACTAGTCTTGATCCTTGTGTAACTTGGAAGAGTGGGAAAGATTATTCTTGGTCTTGCCAAACCTTTTTCAACACCACACTCTAACTTTAACCAACACAACTCTTCTTCCTTCCTCCTCTCTCTCCAAAAACCGAACCACCACACCACCCTACTCATAATTTTCGGCCACAACTCCCACAACACTCTCCATAATCATCTCTTTTACTTTCCTTGCAAAACCTTGTGTTTTTGGAGGTTCTTGAAGCAAGTAGGTGCAACCAACGAGTGTTCCAAGGCCAAATTCATTCTTTTTATCTTATTCTAGTGTTCATCAAGGGTATGAACACTTTTCATTTTGATTTTTATGGTTTGAATGTGTTCTTGAAGTGTTGTTCACCAAACCTTAAACCAAAAGATGAATGTTTTTATAATGGAAATGGGTTTTCAAAATGGGTGTGTGTGTGCATGTGTGTATGTCCGTAAGTATGTATGTATATATATGTGTGTGTGTTTTTTATTTTTATAAACAAAATTACATATGTGTTAAATGGATGGTTTTAAAAGATTGATAAAGGAAATGAGATGATATGAATAAGTATATGTTAAGTATGATATGAAAATATGATTTTTATATATGTATGTATGTAAAACCGTATGTATGTATGTATGTGTGTATAAGTATATATTGGTTGAAATCTTCTAAAGCTTGTTGTGTATTTGCACTTAAAAAGGTTAGATCTTGACATGCAAAGGTGTCTTAATGAAGTTAAGATAATATTGTCACTAGATGATTATGTGTACCTGAAAAAGTGTTAGGAAAATACTTACAAAAATATAGTCATATGACATGAAATTGGAAGATGTTATTTTTGTGAAACACTTGCTACATGTTTGTAAAGAAATTTCTAGATGTAAGTATGATAAGTATTTTGTTATGATGATTATGATATGATAAAATACATGATTTTTTAAAGTGAAAAATTGTTTTTAGAAGTATAAAATATTGATGCAAGTAATGATATATGATACTTGAAGTTTAAAAAGACTTAAATGTAATTTTTATACATTTTGCAAAGGATTTAAAAAATATTTATATTCTGAGTTAAAACATATTTAAACCTTATAAATAACGGTTTTAGTACAAAAATACGCGTAAAACGCACCGATTCTTGCTTAAAAATGTAAATTATGTCAAAATATCATTTTCACAAATTCTTAAGTGTATTTTTATGTAAAAATGTGAGACTTAAAGTTTGGTACAAAAACTTAAAGTTTTGATAGGTTCAATTGGATCGATATTGCTGCAAATCAGAATGATCTAAGTACAAACACACAATTCAATCAACAACACAATCCATTACTAAATAATTCTCTTGTATTGATGATCAAAGCAAATTCGTTGTAGTACAATGTGCAGGAGAATACAATCACACACACAATTCTCTCTCTAGCATGTAAACTTGTGATCTAGACTCTCTCCTAACATTCTCTCACAACATGCTTTATGCATCAACACATTAGGGAAAATACAAAATTAACCCTAAACTATACAAACTTGTATAAACAAAGTACAAATTAAATCTTCTAACAAGAATAAGCCCTAACAGTACTCCCCCTAAGATTTAACTTTGGACTTTCAAAAACTTTTTCAGCTTTCAACTCTTGATCTTCTCTCAAAAATCTTCTGGTTCATCTTTGACCTTCAGCAATTCTTTTCCTTTGTATTCATCTTGTTCTTTCAAAGCTTCTTCAATACATGACTTGAACTTTTCAGCGATCTTTGCTTGTCTTGGCTTTGACTCATTTGTAATAATGTCACAATCCTTCATGCGTTTCAGAGTGTCCAAAGAGATACCTGCAAAATCGATGTTAGCAAAAAATTCGTACGACCTTTTCTTTCCTTTGGCCCGTACTTCTAATGTACCCTTTGAAGTCACTCGCATAAACTCAATCTCTGGTATATCAATCCTCACAAGGTTAGCATTGAGTAATGCCTTCCTTAATCGGATTTTCTCAGTTGCAGCACCAATCACCTCGACCATTATCTCAAATAATCTTCGGTCAGCTTCAGCAACTGGATCTTTCATCTTTTCCATCTTATGATTTCGAAGATAATCAATGTAACATGGGTGCAGCAGCTTCAGCTCAAACGTACTAAATAATGTGATCATATCTTTGTCCCAATCGTCCAAATTCCGTACCAGCTTCAGTTCATAAGTTTCGGAATTATAGAAATGTCTTAGAATCGGCTTTGTAACTTGTGAACCATCAATCACCTTCAATCCAGGATTGGTCACTTTGTCAAAATACTCATCCGAAAACTCTTCCAGATACATATCACGAACAACCAACTTCTTCTGCTTCTTTTTCTTCTTATTTTCAACATAAATCTTGTCTTCTTGTTGTCCACGAAACTCTAAGAACTTAGGCATGCGGCTGATTCCGGCATCCAATAACATGGCACACTTGTCTCCACGTTCTGCTCGAGAATGGTTTATCAACCTCAGCTTATGCAATTCTTTCAAATCTTGAACTGGCAACTTGAAAATGCTTGAGTAATAATGATACACATCACATAGTCTATTCACCCTCTTGATTAGAAACGCATCAAATATCTCATCATATTTCCAAGCAATGATCTTCACATCCTTGGACTTTTCAGGCACGATCATTGAGTCTAGTAAGTCAGCAACGGATTGACCCTTACTCAGCAGTGATCTAACAATATCACCTGATGTGGCAGACTTGTGCCATGACTCTCGTACTTCCATAGGAATATGATATGCTTTTGTTTCACTTGGGAACATATCAATAAGCTCTTTCCTCTTCTTATGGGCATCTTCCGGCAATGCCATCAATGGAATCTCATTAGGCTCCAGAACTTTGAACCATTTGGTTAATTCAAAGTATTGTGGGTTATTATAATCTAAAAGGAGCATACGGTTATGCATCTTCTCAGATTTTTGAAAACTAACTACAATTTTCTTCAAGGACTCTTTCTTCAGCTTTTTCAGAGTTTTGTACGGATAATTCCTTGATTGCAACCACTGACGCATGTCTGTGGACGTCATCTCTTCTGGGTTTTGATGATATAGTTCTTCCGGAGGAAGATCATCAATGTTCAGACTTTCTTGAAGAGGAGTCCACTCACCCATTTCAACAACAAACTCTCTATCATCACCCACTACTTTGTCTTGCGCATTTATACACTTTTCATACTCCTCGTTTATTTGACTAACAGTGAGTCCATTCAAGTAAACAGGATTATATTTCATTTTCTCCAAATACGCAAACCTTTCATCAAGATCAATTGGTATGTCCTCATCAGGATTAGCTTCCGGTTCAGATTCTGTGAAATCTACTTCGTCCAAGTCATCCGATGCTTCAATTGTGGGTGCAGTTTCAGTTTGAACCGGCTCAAACTGAAATGCTTCTTCTACACTTGCTTTCCTCATATGTTCATCTTCTTTAACAACCTCGGGCACTTCAGTTGCCTGTACAGACTCAGATTGAATCGGCTCAACCTGAATGGATTCTTCAATTCTGGCTTTCTTTGCATGCTCATCTTCCTTTACAATTTCCGGTACATCATCCAGTTTACGTTTTCCCTCGGCTTTGTCAAGAATGACAATATCAGCAGCTTCATCGGGAATGTGAATTGGTACTTCGACCTTTTCACCAACAGCTTTAGTTCCCCGTGCTCTAGTGTAGTAAACTTTTATCTCCTTTGAAGGCCCAGTTACTTCCATCACTTCATCTGAAAAGTCTTTGTCAGATGTAGATCCTGATTTCTTTGGTTTAGCTTTTTCCAACCATTTTTCCAACATCTCTTTTTCGGCATTCAGAGTATTACATTCAGCATAAAGCTCTTTGTAGTCCTCTTTCAGCTTCTCATATTCATCATCAAGCTCTTGAAACACCTTCATATTCTTCACATTCGTCTCTCTGAACTCATTCAATCTATTCTTCTTTCGCTCATTCGAAGCCTTTAACAACTCATTCTCCTTAGTCAATTCCTCTACCAACTTATTCAGGCGTTCAATCTCTTTATCCTTTTCAATCAAAATATCAACTGAAGCAACTTTTGGCGAAGACACCATAGGTTGTTCAATTGGTGGAGTGGCAGGAAATGATGTTGTGGGAACATCTACTGGATCAGAACAAGTAACACCAGCATCAGCATCATCAACTGCCTGTGCAACAGTCTCCACTTCAGCAATTACTTCTTGTGCAATCTGAACAACATCCACTTGTTCAGGCACACTCACATTTTCAAACATACTCAGCTCCTCTACAATCACAGGATCAATCACAGTCTTAGATCTTCGAGATCTAGAATAATGAACTGTGAAGTTCCTAGGGGCTTCAACAATAACATCTTCTTCTTCTGTTACAAGTTCAACAGGTTCATCAACCTCTATATGTTTAATCACAACAGGTTCATCAACCTTAACGTTCATTTCTACATCCTCTTGTTCTGCCTCCTCAAAAACTGATTCAGCACTAGTATCAGCAATAACTTCATCATTTCCATCATCACCCACAATATCATCATTTTCATCACTCTTATCAGATACTTCTTCTTCTTCTGATTCAGAGTCACTTTCTTCTTCTTCTGGATGACGAGCATTGTACTCATCATCAAGTAGGTTATCTGGAATCTCATCTACACGGTCAGACGGGTTCACAACTTCTCCTTGAGATATATGATGATACACTTCTCCAATATCTTCATCATTGTTTGCTATATCTCTCATATACTTAAACATTTGTACCTCTGCAACATTTCCAATACTCATCTTCCTATAAGATAGAGCATTCATATCTTCTGTCATCAATAAGTCCCCATTCACACCCTCTTCACGTATAATTGGATGTGCAATGTTGATCATCAGTTTCAGAAATCTCGGATACATCAGAAACTTGAATCTTTTGCCTTTTACTAGATTGAAGATAAACCCCTTCATAATCCACTTAGACATATTGAATGGTCGATTCTCAGCTATTGCAACTATGGGAGATGCAATGTCTGATGGAAAGTTGTCAAATCCAGCACTTCTTCTTGACATACATTGCTGGATGACATAGCATAAAAGCTTCCACTGTTTTCCCAGTCTTGCTCTAACAAACAGCTGTTTGGGAAATATGGGAGGATGTCCCATATTGATAAAACAAGTCTGACATTCAGCAATTGTTAGCTCATCAGAAGCACCAATCTCTTCTTCATCAATCCTTAATGCAGTCCGGATGGACTCTTCAGACACAGTTAACTGTAACTGTCTGGTAATGTTTCCCCTAATCACAGATACACCAGCTTCATCAGTGATCACTTCAGCAGTCCTCCAGAAACTTTTAATAAGTCTTGCATGCACAATGGGTTTTGCACACATAGCATACACATATTTTGTTCTTCTCAAGAGTCTGATCATATCTCTATACCCTTCAGCTTCTGGTATAGATTCATCCAACATAGCAACCAGATTGTGTTTGGGTTCAAAACTTGAGATCATTCATCTGTTATGACAAAACAAGACATATGTGTTAGTTTTTTTTTCATTCACAAGTAGCATAATTTGCATAAGATTGTAATAATACAGAGATAATGTATCAATTAACATAAACATTAAACACTTAAGTTAATTCATCAAACTGATGTTCATCACTTGTTTAACAAACACTTTGTGTATCAATGATCATGTACCACAAATACACTTAACTGCTTAAAATCTTAAGAACAAGTTAGTTGTTTGCAAAGTGAAATTATATGCCAAGTTTCTGTTCATGTTTATCCTTAGTTACTCGCTTAACATCAGATGATTCATCTTTTGACATCAACAGTATGAACAACTCAATTGTTCATCAATGGCGGTTCGACAATGTTTGAAATTTTTCTTTGATTAAGTCGCTTTCAGATAATTTGATGCAAGTTAATGAATTAACATTGATAATTAACAGTTATTACACCTTTTACAACACTCGATTTAAGTTTTAACACTCAAAATCAAAGTGTCGATTCATAGTCCAATCACTGTTCATCATCAACATTTCGATTTTAAGAACATTCACTGGTTTAAACAGGTTGAATCATGTAAAATATACCTTATTCAATCTATAAAACTTGTTATAGAATCATGGATTGAATATGATATTGGTCGATTAAGAACAGAGAATTTGCTCGAGAGTTTTTGTGAAAATGATAAGTGTTTGAGAAAAGGCGGGTATATATATGTTGTTCAGCCGGCTTAAGAAATAGGTCAAACTTAAGGGGACGGGTCAACATATTGGACGGGTAAACAATTTAGCCCAATAAGCCTGGACGGGTCATGCACTGTTGAGACGCGTCAAGTACTGTTGGGACGTGTCATAGTCTTGGGACGGGTCACAACCTTGGGACGGGTCAACATTTAACATGTAAAACACTTAGACGGGTCAATCACTGTAGAGACGGGTCAAGTACTGTAGGGACGGTTCAGAGTTAGGAACAACTATACCTTTGTTTTGGTTTTACCCATCACCCGGCTGAATAGTAGATTCCTTATCATCACCCGGCTTGTACAATGACTTCATGTTCATTACCCGGCTGCACATCGATACTGTCTTTCATCACCCGGCTGTACAGTTGCCATACTTACCCGACTGCACACTGTTCTTCACTTTACACGGCTATATAGAATCTTCATTCTATTACCCGGCTGCACAGTATCAAACACTTCATCACCCGGCTGCATAGTAACTTACAACTTTGTCACCCGGCATCATTTCTTCTTTCACCCGGCTACTTTTCATTTCATCACCCGGCTGAACAGTGATGCCTTCACCCGGCTTCAACACTTAACAGATTTTTCTTTACTTTTCTCTATCTGTTGACTTTTCAACTGCATTTATTGCACCTGCATAACATTCTCGACATATTAATTAGACAAGACATCCTTATTAGGGTTTGTCACATTAAATAATCAAAAATGGAAATTAGGGCAACAAATTTAATTCACATTAAATTTCTTTTTCATTTTCTTTGATTTTTCTCACAAAAATGTTTTTGCACAACCAATATTTCTATATCCCGAAGCAATTTTCTAAAAACAAATCACAAGACCTTAGGTTTGTTTTTAACACATCCAATACATTTGCTTTCATTAACCACTTGATCCTTTCATTCAACACCCTTATTTCAAATATTTTTGGCTTTTTGTAAATATTTTTCTTCTTCAATTATTCTCCCCCTAAACTTGAAATTTCTTGAAAATTTGAAGTTTAAAAAGGATGTCAATGTGTCAATAAAGACTCCATATGCCTGCACACACAAAGCACACACATTAAAGTAAATACATATGCAATGCAATGAATCAAAATATCGCAGTGAGATCATACCACACATTATCTGAACATGTTTTGCAAGTTTTGAATAGACATTTCACTTATGTTTGATTGAGTGATGATATGAAAACATACCAATTAGCTCGAAATGGCACACTTACTTTTTCAGTATCATGATGAGATTAAGGTTCGATTAAAATGTCTTATGTGACCCACATGTATACATATGTCAACATATTTCCTCATTAACCACCACTTGAATGCATATTGCACAAAAACCTGGTCACTTACAATCATAAACAGTGTGGAATATGGGTTCTATTCGGATTTGGTCCACTTTGGGACTTCTTTTGAATTCCTTTTTGGAATTTTTCATTTCCTATCGTTCCCCTTGGGAATCTTCTGAATTCCTTTTTGGAATTTTGTTTGGTGATGGTCCATATTTGGGACTCTTTTTGTTCCAACTTTGGGAATCTTTTGCTGCATCTTGAAGCTCAAAAGAGACTTAATGTGAGACTTCAGGTCTGTGGATACCACAACAAAGAAGCTCACGATGCGGTTCATCACACTCAATAGATTGCATCATTACCCGATTATATTCAACTATCATCACAAGCAGAGCATCAAAAGATATATATTTAGACATGTATAACAAAGGAACTTAACACAAAGATCATTGAATTTAGATTTGTCAACAATGAACTTACTTTTTCAGTCTAATTGCCTGAGTTATCTCGCACATCAATTAACATTCATCAGTCTTTATTATAAAAATGATGAAACAAATAATGTCTAGTGTACTATCATTTCTCACTTTTTGCAATATAGATTCTTATGACATGATATTTTCTTTTCTTTTTGCTTTTTCTTTTCTTTTTGTTTGCTTTTTGTTTTTCATGCACACTCACAATGCAAAAGTAAAATAAAAGGCAAAGGAATCTATACTAGACATCGACTTATTCTATTTTTGGCTTTTATATTTTCTATTTTTGTATTGAGTTTTGTAAAAATAGAATCAATCATGGTTGATTAACCCTATGAATTGAATTAAGAATCCAAACCGTCCAGACAAAAATGGTTTTGTGAAAAGATGTGCCAGTTGTTTGTCGGTATGAACTTTAATCAAAATTATTAAACCTTTTTCAGAGTTGTCTCTGAGAAAATGATATCGAATTTCGATATGTTTAGTTTTTGAGTGTTGAACAGGATTAACAGTAATGAATATAGCAGCGGTATTGTCTATGTAAATAGGAGTTTTGAGAAAGTTAAACCCGTAGTCAAGCAATTGGTTTTGTAAACACAAAACTTGAGAACATCCTGCAGATGCAGCGATATACTCTGCTTCAGCTGTGGATACAAAAACGTTGGTCTGCTTTTTGCATTGCCAAGAAACAAGTCTAGGACCCAGAAATTGACATCCACCCGTAGTCGATTTCCTGTCAAGAGCACAACCACCAAAGTCACTATCAGAATAACTATATAATTCAAAATTCCCTTCATAAGGATACCATAACCCGAGATTCGGTTTCCCTTTAAGGTATCTGAAAATACGTTTAACAACAACAAGGTGAGACTCTTTCGGATCAGACTAATATCTGGCACACACACATACAGCATACATGATGTCTGGTCTTAATGCAGTAAGATACATCAATGAGCCAATCATTGATCTGTACAGTGTTTGATCAACGGATTTGCCTTTTGGATCCGGCTGTATTTTGCAATTCACATCAGATGGCGTTCGAATAGTCTGACAATCTTGCATCTTGAACTTTTTCAGCAACTTCTCAACAAACTTTGATTGGTTGATAAAAATTCCGTCTGCTGACTGTTTTACTTGCAATCCGAGAAAGAAATTAATCTCCCCCATCGAACTCATCTGAAATCTTGATTTCATAATCTCCTCAAACTCTTTGCACATGGATGGACTTGTGGATCCAAAGATGATATCATCCACATACACTTGAACACATAAAAGATCTTCATTTGCCCGCTTCATGAATAATGTGGGATCAATCTGACCTCTTGTAAATCCATGTTCGAGTAAATGTTTAGATAACGTCTCGTACCAAATTCTTGGAGCTTGATGTAGACCATACAAAGCTTTGCTCAATTTGTATACACGATGTGGATAATCAGGATCCTCAAAACCTGGAGGTTGTCTGACATATACATCATCGGTAATTGGTCCATACAAAAATGCACCTTTCACATCCATTTGAAACACTTTAAACTTCATGAAAGAGGCATATGCTAGAAATACGCAAATAGCTTCAAGTCGAGCGACCGGAGCAAACACTTCTTCATAGTCAATACCTTTTTCTTGAGTGTAACCTTGTGCAATAAGTCTTGCTTTGTTTCTGACCACAATGCCACGTTCATCTGGCTTGTTCTTGTACAACCGTCTTGTACCAATCGCATTTTCTCCTTCAGGTAAGTCCACTAATTTCCACACTTCTTGTTTGCGAAACTGAAGTAACTCCTCTTGCATGGCTTCAATCCAACTATTATCTTGTAGCGCTTCTGAAATGTTCTTCGGTACCACTTGAGAAAGAAAACATGAATAAAGACAAACGTTTGCGTGCTCAGTTTGACTTCTCATAGTTCGCTGATTCAAAGGCCCAATAATCTGAGAGAGAGGATGATTCCTATGAACTCGGTGAGTTGGTATAGCGTCACCTTGTACTTGACTCTCCAGATTAGACTGATTCAGATTCGGTAGATCTTGTAAAATTGTAGAAGTATGCGGAGTGAAATTAGGAACTTGCTCTGGTGAATTGATGAAGTAGTAAAATGTTTCTGGAACAACTTCAACATTCGGATCTGATGATGGTTGATTTTGAACAGATCCACCATCATTAGGAGAAATTTGCGGATTCACGTCATCACCAAAATTGTTTGATTCTTGATCTTCTTGAGAACCAGATGGACCCGGAGCTTGATTGGATACACCATTATCAGGATTATGAAATGACATGAACGGATACTCAGAATTGAGATTACTGTCATCGTCATTGTCAGAATCATCACTGAAACATCCCAAGTCTCCTGATTCTTTGCGCGATTTTCCTGAAAAGTCAAATAAGTTAGAATTGAAAGATTTTGATAACGAATCTAAATCAAACAACCATTCGGGACCATGAGCCACTGACGGAAAAGAATTTTCTAAAAACTTTACGTTAATAGTTTCAATAACAATGTTTGTTTTGCTATTAAAAACTCGATAAGCTTTTGAAACCGAAGAGTAACCAAGAAAAAATCCATCGTCAGATTTTGACTCAAATTTACCTAGATGATTACTCAAATTTAGAATCGACACAGGACAACCAAATGCTTTCAAGTATGAAATATTTGGTTTTCTTCCAAAGAATAACTCATAAGACGTTTTATGTTTATCCTGAACCAATAATGTCCTGTTCTGTACAAAGCAAGCAGTAGCAATAGCTTCGTCCCAGAATGTGATAGGGATTTTGGCATCTGCGAGCATGGATCTTGCTGCTTCAATTAGTGTTCAATTTTTCCGTTCAGCCACACCGTTTTGTTGAGGCGTTCTTAGAGCACTAAATTGACGAGCACTTCCTTTTTCTGCACAAAACAAATCAACATTAGAGTTTTTAAACTCGGTTCCACTATCACTTCTCAAGATTTTTACTTTACAATCCAACTGATTTTCAACTTTGATAATGAATTCTTTTAACAACTCCGCAGTCTCAGATTTAACATTCAAGAAATAAACCCAAAAAAATCTAGTAAAATCATCAATGATGACAAAACAATATGACTTCTTTCCGATGCTTTGAACATTTGTTGGTCCGAATAGATCCATATGTAGCATCTGTAAGGGCTTTGAAATGGAGTGTTCTTGCTTGGAATTAAAAGACATTCGGTGCTGTTTTCCTTTCAAACATGCTAGACAGAGATCAGTTGTTGAGAATTTCTTTGACGGTATTCCCACAGCATGATTTCCAGTCACTAAACGATTCATGTTTCTGAAGTTTGAATGGCCCAGCCGTCTATGCCATAGCTGACTCTCATCATTTGATGCATGCGTAATGAGACAAGTGGTTTCGGTTTCAGCATCAATCTGTGACATATCAAGCTTGTATACATCACGATCTCTTGGTGCTTTAACCACCACCCATTCATTATCAATCTTGAAACTTGGTTTGAGTATGTAACAAAAAGAATCATCAAACAGTGTTGAATAAGATGTATCACAAATTTGAGATACACTTAGCAAATTAAAGTTCAACCTTGCACAGTAGTTGACTTTATCAAAGCTAATAATCCCATTTGACACGGTTCCTTCTCCAGTAATTTTTCCACCAGCATCTCCTCCAAATGCAACATGAGTACCATTCTTTAGCTTAAAATCTTGAAGCAAGGCATGATTGCCTGTCATATGCCGGCTACACCCACTATCAACAAACCATGAGTTGATAGGTCTTCGAGGGCGTACCTGCATTTCAACATTTACTTAGTTAGTTTGGTCAACCCAGGCCCACATGGTCTTGGGTTTTCCGAATCTATCTGTAACAGTAACTTGTTGATAATGTAGATTTTGAAAATCTGATTCATTTGAGAGATTTGGTTGAAAACTGTTTCCCCCAACGGCTTGATTTGTTTGCTTTCTTCTTAAAGCAATGAACCTTTCCTCTAACTTAGGATCAAGGTTATTTTCAAATTTCTGATTTCTCACCATCAAAGCTCTTGGCTTAAAACTGTTAATCTGCACATTTCTGAACAACTGTTCATTAAGACCAGAATTGTTTCGTTTGAAAGTTCTCAAATCAGGAGAATGACTTTGGTTAAATTTTTGAAAACCAAAAGATTGATTTCTTTGAAAATTCGGAAAAGGAGTCATTTCTCTTGATGAGTTTTTCCGAAAGAAACAATCTGCAGTGTCATGATTTCTCCTTTCACAAATGTCACAAAACTTGTTATAAAAACATTCTTCTGAAGAATGATTTCTTTTGTCACAGTAATTGCAGTACCTGTTAAAGAAACATTCAGCAGTAACATGATTATAACAATCACAAATCTCACAATGTTTCTTGCTAATCTTAAAGAGCCGATTGTTAACTCTAGATGTTGAACCCACTCGTGATTCATTAACAGACATGTTCGGTTTTAAGTTAACTTGATTCTTTTGTGGAGATTTTGATTGTGACTTTGATTGTTTGTGATCAAGTTTAGATTGTTTGGGAACATGGTTTGATTTTAAAACATCTTGCTTAGTGACCTTCTTTGATTCAAATCTTTTATCATTGACAGCGGAAGTCTTAGGACCTGAACCTGTTTTCAGACCAGAGTTAGATTAGATCTTAGAATTGAGTTGGTTACCATGAGATGAGTTCATATCAAATGTTCCTGCAGACACAAACTTGATTGTTTTAACTTTAGACACTTTCTTTGTCACAGGTTTGACATTGTCAGTTTTAACAATTTGAGCTTTGGTGTTGTCATTTGATGTTATGACACTTTCACCTTTTGACTGTTTTGTTTCAGATTGATGGTTTGTCAATTTCGATTTATTCATCTTTGCATTTGAAACTTCAGTCTTCTTCACGGTTTTCTTCTTGATCAGTTGATCAGCAACACTCGCCTTCTGTTCATTCTTCCACTTGATGTATTCTGGAATATTGTATCCTGAAAATTCAGCTTCATCCTTCACCTGTTCTGCTGTTTTAGGATTCAGTTCCCGATATTCAACAAGTTGCACCAGAATAGGATTAGATTTGTTGCTTGCTTCATCATCAGCTTCAACTGTCACGGTGTCATCTTCTTTCAAGCTTTCGATTAACACTTCAGATCCTTCGGGTTCAGATTTACTTCTTTGAATTTCTTTGAATCTTTGTTCATTTTTCAGGTGAATGATCAAATTCATTGAAGTTTTCAGGTAAAGTGTTAGTGATTGATTTAGGCATTGGTTCATGAGTGAAACCCAATCCTAGTTTGTTTTTGTTACCTCTTTCACCCACAAGTTGTCTCACCATTGTTTTACAACTTTTTACCTTTGTTAGTTCAACTTGTGTGACAGCATGAGCAACTTTTTCTTGTTCAAAATTCTTTATCATTTACTCAAGTTGTTTGGTCACTAGTTCCAATTCTTTCAAGGTTTTGTTCCATGATTCTTTAAGTGACAATATCTTCTCATCAGCAATTTTGTGATCAATTTTAAGTTGTTCATGAATTTGTTCATGTTTGCTTAATTTGTCACCAATTTTAAAAGAATGAGTTCGATAATGTTCCACTTGTTTAATGCATTGTTCAGAACATAACCTACCTTTAACATCATCAGGCAAAGGAACATAATTAGGGGGTAGTTCGGTACTAACCTTTGGTTGCTCAACAGATGATGACGATTCGTCAGATGTAGCCATAAGAGCAGTTTCTGGTTCAGATTCTTCAACAGGATCTGACTTTGCACTCCAATCATACTCTTCAGAATCTTCATTGATAGCATTAGTCACTTGATCATCCCCTTCTTCAGACCAATCTTCTTCAATTTCACATACCAGTGCTAAACTTGATGTAAGATCAGATGTAAACTGTTCCGCATAAGCACTCCAGTCATATCTATCTTTTACACTAACCACCAGTGCTTTGTTCTGATCTTCTGGTTTCTTGCCTTCATCTTTCAGTTTTGGCATGGGAAGACTTTGATATGGCTTTTGCATGAAACATTGATTCCTGTTTTGATAGCTTGAAGATTGTTGTGAGTTCTAACTTTGACCATGATTTTGTCCACTTGAACCAGCTTGATCATTGTAGTTCTGATTCTTAGGAGCCTTGCATTCCCTTGAAAAGTGACCATAGCAGTTACAGTTGAAACATCTGGCCTTTGACTTGTCAAAACCAACTGTCTTGTTTGCATGTGGCTTGTAGCTTAGGTTCACATATGCATGTTTCTGAGTTCGATATGCGACCATGACCATTTGCCAATTTAAATCCATTTCTTCAACGTCATCAGGATCCATTTCAAACAAATCTTGTAGCACAACATCCATCTGAGTCAAATGACTTCCTTGATAAGCTTGAAAGTTTGCCATGAATGCAGTGAATGCATTCTTTGTCTCATCATCTTGTAACAAGATGTTCATCACATCTTTTACTTTTGCTTGAACTGTAGAACTTTGATTTTCTGATTGAGATTTCACAGACTGACTTTGAACTTGAGCTCTTGGTGGAGATGAGGTTGAGAGTAAATTGGTGAGCTTGGTAGATACGATTAATTAGTGTAAAAGCTAGCACCAACAAACAAATCACCCTCATCATCAGTCTTAGCAATATCTTGTGCTAGGAAAGCATTCTCCACTGTGTTAGATGGATTCACCACCAACTTATACTGAGCATGTGAACCTGATCTGTCAGTATTTCTTGAACTTTCGTCAATTTCTACTTCTTCAATCTTTGCAATAAGCAGATCTAAGTCCATTGAAAACTTCTCTGTATGCTTAAGTAAAGTCACTGTTTGTTTCCATGAAGATGGAAGAGCACACAATAATCTGTCATTTAGGTCTTGAAGATCTGTCTTTGCACCAACATTTGTCATCTCAGTAGTTAGATGCATAAATCTATTCATCATCTGGTGCACAGATTCTCCAGCAATATGCTCAAACAATTCTAATTGTCTCTTCAATTTCTGCTTCTTGAGACTTCTTAATTGTTCTCCTCCTTCATAGATTGATTTTAATGCCTTGAACAATGTGTAGCCAGTTTGATAAGCATCCAATCTCGACAAAACTTGAAGTGGCAGCCCTTTGCACATCAAAGAATAAGCCTTACTGTCATTTTTGACCTTTCGTAAGTCTTCTGCTGACAGATTATCTTCAGGATAAGGTTCAGTTGAATCTGATAGTTCGAGAGGGAGCGAGCTTGGATCTAGATCTGAGATTGTTTGGGGATGTTGTTTGCAATTAGTGATGCGGAAACTCACTGATCACGTATTGATGCTTGAATGTTCATGAAGATCAATGCAAAGTATGATGAAGATTATGATAATATGAATAGGAGAATTGTATTAGATCAATGGAGAGGTTACAAGGGATTTTCAATGAAATGTATGCAACTCTCAAACAAATGACCTAGGTGATGGTATTTATAGTCTATACCATTCACCTTACAATGTAACCTAAAACACGTGCAGTTAAGCACAAACGCGCATTTAAGCACGAAACGATTACACAAATATTCTAAGACAAATACAATTAATGAACGTCTTCACCCGTGCTTGCTCGTGATGATGCTCGATATCTTCACTCGCTTATATTTGGAAAGTGACATCTTCAAATAACCCCAACAGTACTCCCCCTAAGATGACACTTTACAAATCTGACATATCAGCTTAAATCTTCATGTGGCGAGTATAGAGAGCAACTTAAAGTTTTGGTATGCTTTATCTTCAAGAGGACCCAACAGTACTTCCCCTAAGATGATGCTAACAAAACTCTGTCTTTCAACAAGCAATCTGCATCCTTCTCTCCCTTTTGAGTAACATCAGAGGCTATGGAAAGAAATAAGCAGAGAGTAGATTCCGGTGAATCTATATATCAACAACGGGATCTTCTTCAACGGTTGAAGTAGAATGAGAAGACTTCTTTGACTTAGAATATGTCAACATATTAAGATTTACTTTGTATTTTGTTTATATGTTTGTATATAGTTTAGGGTCTATTTTGTTATATTCCTTAAACTTGTATTTGTTTGCTTTAAAGCATGTAGTGAGAGAGTGTGAGGAGAGAGGCTAGATCACAATTTCACGTAAGAGAGAGAACTTGTGTGTGTGATTTATTTTCTCCTGCACCTTGTATCACAATACTGCTTTGATCATCAATATACAAAGAGAATTATTAGTATGAATTGTGTTAATGATTAAACTGTGTTTGTGTTGATGTTATTATGATCATTGAGCGATATTCACGATCCAATTGAACCTATCAATTGGTATCAGAGCTTTCGGTATTGTGTTCTTCACTGTTCTTAAGCAAAACACTACAATATTGCTCAAATATCATGATCTGAATGAATTGTTCGTGTTTTTAGTTGTGATTCATCAGCATAATCACTTCTAATTCACAACGATTGTGCAAATTCCATCAGATTATCATCAGATCTGAGGAATTAAGAAGATTGAAAAAGTTACTGTTCGATCGAATTTTGCTCAAATTTGATCATGTTTTGGATTGATTGAGATTAGGGATTGATAATCGGACCATTTCACAGCTTATGTGTGAATTTTGAACGAACTGGACAAGTTTTTAACAAAACTCAGAAAATTCTCATGGAGAAGATGATGAACAGTATGAACTTGGTTGAAGATTAACTTGCCGAGTGATAAATTTGACTTAGACAATTTCCTTTGGACTTAGATTGAAGAACAATTAGGTCCTGTGCAGCCGTGTAAGGGATTTTGTGCTAGACGGGTAAAGAATTTGACGAGAAAAAGTGTTACTGTTCAGCCGGATCAAATACTGTTGTGTCGGGTGATACACTGTTACGCCGGGTGATTAAGAGATTTCAGCCGGGTGATCAAAGACTGTGTAGCCGGGTAAACAACCTTGCCGTGTGATCGAGAACTGTTCAGCCGGGTAAACCTTTTTGCCGTGTCAAGATTCAAGCCGGGTCAAGTTATTGCCGTGTGAAGTTATTTCTTGTTGCCGTGTAACTGTTCAGCCGGGTAACTGTTCAGCCGTGTCAAGAACACAAGTTTTACAACTGTTGAGCCGTGTAACTGTTTAGCCGTGTAAAGACTTTTTCTCTGCCGGGTGAAGAACAAAGCTACTGTTTAGCCGGGTGAAGAAGGATTTTCACTGTTCAGCCGTGTGACTCAATTTTAGTTGTTTTTAATACTTGTTTCTTATCTTGTCTTTAATTACTTGTCTTTATTTTAGTATTTTAATCATTTCTTTTCAAAATTAACAAAAACCAAAAATATTTTTTTTAAAAATTGTTAAAATGGCACCTAATGATGATTCTGATAACCGTGTTCCTAGACTTGTTAATCGTGCAGATTTCAAGAATTGGACAATCAGACTGAGACATCACTTATGCTCCATTGACAATGACTTATGGAAGTCAATTGAAAAGGGTCCTCATATTCCAACTCAGACTGCTCCAGACAGTGCAAGTACCTACACCAAAGACTCTACTGAACCTTATCCAGAAGATAATTTGTCAGCAGAAGATTTGAGGAAAGTAAAGAATGATAGCAAGGCTTATTCTTTAATGTGCAAGGGACTGCCACTTCAAGTTCTGTCGAGATTGGATGCATATCAGACTGGTTATACATGTTTCAAGGCATTAAAATCGATATGTGAAGGAGGAGAACAATTGAGAAGTTTGAAGAAATCAAAGTTGAAAAGACAATTGGAGTTGTTCGAGCATATTAATGGAGAAACAGTGCATCAAATGATGAACAGATTTGTTCACTTAACTACTGAGATGTCAAACCTCGGAGTTAAGACTGATCTTCAAGACTTGAATGATCGTTTGTTATGTGCTTTGCCATCATCATGGAAGCAGACTGTTACTTTGTTGAAACATACTGAGAAATTTCCAATGGATTTAGATCTGCTTATTGGAAAGATTGAAGAAGTTGAGATTGATGAAGGATCAAGAAATACTGATAGATCAAACTCACAAACTCAGTATAAGTATGTGGTAAATCCTGCCAATACTGTGGAGAATGCATTTCTTGCACAAGATGCAATGAAGTTTGAAGAAGAGGGTGACTTATTTGTTGGTGCAAGTTTCTACACTGATTCATCATACTTTCCAAGTTCACCAACTTATTCTCAACCTCAATCTCCACCAAGAGCTCAAGTTCAAAGTCAAAATATGAAACCACAATCAGAAAATCAAAGTTCAAATGTTCAAGCCAAGGTGAAAGATGTAATGAACATTCTGTTGCAAAATGACGAGACAAAAAATGCTTTCACAGCGTTTATGGCAAGTTTTCAAGCATACCAAGGAAGTCACTTAAGTCAAATGGACGTGGTTCTTCAAGATTTATTCGAAATGGATCCAATTGACGTAGAAGAAATGGATTTAAACTGGCAGATGGTAATGGTTGCATATAGAACGCAGAAGCATGCATATGTTAACCGAAGTTACAAGCCTCATGCAAACAAAACTGTTGGTTTTGACAAATCAAAGGCCAGATGTTTCAATTGTAACCAGTATGGTCATTTCTCAAGAGAATGCAAAGCTCCCAAGAATCAAAATTTCAATGACCAAGCTAGTTCAAGTAATCAAGGTCAAGGTCAAAGCTCACAACAGTCTTCAAGCTATCAACAAAGAAATCAACGTTACTTTCAGAAACCATACCAAAGTCTTCCCATGCCTGAACTTAAAGACGAAGGAAAGAAACCAGAAGATCAAACAAAGGCACTGGTGGTCAGTGTAAAAGATGGTTATGATTGGAGTGCGTATGCAGAACAATTCACTTCTGATCTTACATCAAGTTTGGCACTGGTATGTGAAATAGAAGAAGACTGGTCAGAAGAAGGGGATGGTAAAGTAATTGAGGATGAAAGTGAAGATTCTGAAGACTATGACTGGAGTGCAAAGTCTGATCCTGTTGAAGAATCTGAGTCTGAAGTTGCGCTGATGGCTACTGCCAATGAGTCTTCATCTTCTACTGAACAACCAAAGGTTAGTAATGACTTACCCCTAACTATGTTCCATTACCTGCTGATGTGAAAGAAAGGTTATGTTCTGAACAATGCATTCAACAAGTAGAACATTATCGAACTCATTCATTTAAAATTAGTGATAAATTAAGTAAACATGAAAAACTTCATGAACAACTTAAAATTGATCATAAAATTTCTGATGAGAAGATTTTGTCACTTAAAGAATCATGGAACAAGACCTTAAAGGAACTGGAATTGGTAACAAAACAACTTGAAGAAATGACAAAGAACTTTGAACAAGAAAAAGTTGCACATGCTGTCACTCAAGTTGAATTAACAAAGGTTAAAAGTTGTAAAACCATGGTCAAACAACTCATTAATGAAAGAGGTAACAAAACCAAAACCGGGTTGGGTTTTACTCATGAACCAATGCCAAATTCAATCACTCAAACCTTACCGGAAAACTTTAATGAATTTGATCATTCACCTGAAAATGAACGTAAATTCAAAGAAATTCAAAGAAATTCAAAGAAGTAAATCCGAGTCCGAAGGATATGAGGTGTTGATTGAAAGCTTGAAAGAAGAAGATGATGTGACAACTGAAGCTGATGATGAAGCAAGCAACAAGTCTGATAACAAATCAGAGCCTGTTCTGATTCAACTCGTTGAATATCCGGAACTGAATCCGAAGCCAGAAACGGTGAAGGAAGAAGGTGAGTTTGAGTTTTCAGGATACAATGATCCTGAATACATCAGGTGGAAGAAAGAACAAAAGGCGCAAGTTGCTGATCAGTTGATCAAGAAGCAAGAAGTGAAGAAGGCCAAAGTTTCAACTGCAAAGAAGCAGAAATCGAAAGTAATGAACAATCAATCTGAAACAAAAGAATCGAAAGGCAAAAGTGTCTTAAAATCGAATGATAACACCAAAGTTCAAAGTGTTAAAACTGCCAAAGTTAAACCTGTCAAGAAAGTGTCAACAGGTAAGAAAATCAAGTTTGTGTCTGCAGGAACGTTTGATTTGAACGGATCTTATGGTAACCCAATCAATTCTCCAATCAAATCTTACTCTGGTCTGAAAACAGGTTCAGGTCCTAAGACTTCCGCTGTCAATGATAAGAGAATTGAATCTAAAAAGTTAACCAAACAGAACAGTTTAAAATCGAACCAAAGTTCCATGCAATCAAGATCACAAACCAAGTCTCCACAAAAGAATCAAGTTAATCTAAAACCGAACAAAACTGATAATGAATCACGAGTTGGTTCTTCATCAAAGGTTAACAATCGGCTCTTTAGGATTAGCAAGAAACATTGTGAAATTTGTGATAGATATAATCATGCAACTGCTGAATGTTTCTTTAACAGGTACTGCAGTTTCTGTGACAAAAGAAATCATTCTTCAGAAGAATGTTATTATAACAAATTTTGTGACATTTGTGAGAGAAGAAATCATGACACAAAGGATTGTTTCTTTCGATCAAACTCAACAAGAGAAATGACACCATTTTCAAATTTTCAAAGAAATAAATCAATTGGTTTTCAAAATATGAATCAAAGTCATTCTCCGGTTTTGAGAAATTTCAATCGAAACAATTCTGTCTCTAACTTTTCAAGAAATGTGCAGGTTAATAATTTTAAACCAAGAGCTTTAATGGTAAGAAACCAAAAGTTTGAAAATAACCTTGATCCTAAGCTAGAGGAAAGGTTTAGTGCTTTGAGGAGAAAGCAATCAATGAACGCCAATGGGCGAAACAACAGTTATCAGCATCAAAATCTCTTAAATGAAACAAATTTTCAAAATGTTCAATATCAACAAGTTACTATTGTAGATAGATTCGGAAAACCCAAGACCGTGTGGGCCTGGGTTGACCAAACTAACTAAGTGATTGTTGATATGCAGGTACGCCCAAGAAGACCTATCAACTCATGGTTCGTTGATAGTGGGTGTAGCCGGCACATGACAGGCAACCATGCCTTGCTTCAGGATTTCAAGCTGAACAATGGTACACATGTTGCATTTGGAGGTGATGCGGGTGGTAAGATAACAGGAGAAGGAACCGTATCGAATGGGGTCATTAGTTTTGATAAAGTCAACTACTGTGCACAGTTGAACTTTAACTTACTAAGTGTATCTCAAATTTGTGATAAATCGTATTCAACTTTATTTGATGATTCTTTCTGTTATATACTCAAACCAGGTTTCAAGATCGACAATGAATGGGTAGTGGTGAAAGCTCCAAGAGATCGTGATGTATACAAGTTGGATATGTCGCAGATTGATGCCGAAACCGAAACTACTTGTCTCATTGCACATGCTTCAAATGATGAGAGTCAGCTTTGGCATAGACGGCTGGGCCATTCAAACTTCAGAAACATGAATCGTTTGGTGACTGGAAATCACGCTGTGGGAATCCCATCGAAGAAATTCTCTACAACTGATCTCTGTCCTGCATGTTTGAAAGGAAAACAGCATCGCATGTCTTTTAAGTCCAAGCCAGAAAACTCCATTTCAAAACCCTTGCAGATGCTACATATGGATCTTTTCGGACCAACAAATGTGCAAAGCATCGGAAAGAAGTCTTACTGTTTTGTCATCATTGACGATTTCACTAGATTTTCTTGGGTTTATTTCTTGCATGTTAAATCTGAAACTGCGGAGTTATTAAAAGAATTTATCATCAAAGTTGAAAATTAGTTGGATTGTAAAGTGAAAATTTTACGAAGTGATAATGGAACAAAATTTAAGAACGCTAATGTTGATGTGTTTTGTGCAGAAAAAGGAATTGCTAGACAATTTAGTGCTCCAAGAACGCCTCAACAGAATGGGGTTGCGGAACGGAAAAACCGGACACTAATTGAAGCAGCAAGATCCATGCTCGCAGATGCCAAAATCCATATCACATTCTGGGATGAAGCTATTGCTACTGCGTGTTTTGTGCAAAACAGAACATTACTGGTTCAGGATAAACAGAAAACATCTTATGAGTTGTTATTTGGAAGAAAACCGAATATTTCTTATTTGAAAGCATTTGGTTGTCCTGTAACGATTCTAAATTTAAATGAACATCTCGGGAAATTTGAGTCAAAATCTTACGATGGATTTTTCCTTGGATATTCGTCTGTTTCTAAAGCTTATCGGGTTTTTAATAGCAAAACAAATACTGTTATTGAAACTATTAACGTCAAGTTTTTAGAAAATTCGTTCCGTCAGTGGCACATGGTCCCGAATGGTTATTTGATTTAGATTCGTTATCAAAATCTTTCAATTCTAATTTATTTGATTTTTCAGGAAAAGCAAGGAAAGAATCATGTGACTTGGGATGCTTTAGTGACGATTCTGATAATGACGAGGATGGAAATCTCAACTCTGAATATCCGTTCATGTCATTTCACAATCCTGATCATGTCAAATCCAGTCAAGCTCCGGGTCCTTCTGGTTCTCATGAAGACCAAGAATCAAACAATCTTGAAGAAGATGTGAATCCGCAAGTTTCTCCTAATGATGGTGGATCCGTTCAAAATCAACCATCATCAGATCCGAATGCTGAAGTTATTCCAGAATCGTTTGATTACTTCATCAATTCACCGGATCATGTCCCGAATTTCACTCCGCATACTTCGTCTATTCTACAAGATCTACCAAATCTGAATCAATCTAATCTGGAGACTCAAGTGCAAGGAGATGACATACCAATTCATCGAATTCACAAGAAACATCCTGTCTCTCAGATTATCGGGCCGTTGAATCAGAGAACTACAAGAAGTCAAACTGAGCAAGCAAATGTTTGTCTTTATTCATGTTTTCTTTCTCAAGTGGTGCCGAAGAACATTTCAGAAGCGTTGCAAGATAATAGTTGGATTGAAGCCATGCAAGAGGAGTTACTTCAATTTCGCAAACAAGAGGTTTGGAAATTAGTGGACTTACCTGAAGGAGAAAATGCGATTGGTACAAGATGGTTGTACAAAAATAAGCCAAACGAACGTGGCATTGTTGTGAGAAACAAAGCAAGACTCATTGCACAGGGATACACTCAAGAAGAAGGCATTGATTATGAAGAGGTGTTCGCTCCGGTCGCAAGACTTGAAGCCATACGCGTTTTTCTTGCTTATGCTTCCTTCATGAAATTTAAAGTATTCCAAATGGACGTTAAAGGCGCTTTTCTGTATGGACCGATTACAGATGATGTTTATGTCAGACAACCTCTGGGTTTTGAAGATCCTGACTATCCTCATCGTGTATACAAGTTGAGTAAAGCTCTATACGGTCTACATCAAGCTCCAAGAATCTGGTATGAGACATTATCCAAACATTTACTAGAACATGGATTCACAAGAGGGCAGATTGATCCAACTTTGTTTATGAAGAGGGAGAATGAAGAACTCTTATGTGTTCAAGTTTATGTGGACGATATTATCTTCGGATCGACCAGTGCGTCAATGTGCAAAGAATTTGAGGAAATCATGAAGTGTAGATTCCAGATGAGTTCTATGGGGGAGATTAACTTCTTTCTCGGATTACAGGTGAAACAATCAGCTGACGGAATTTTCATCAATCAATCAAAATTTGTTGAGAAGTTGTTGAAGAAGTTCAAGATGCAAGATTGTTAGACAATTCGAACTCCATCTGATGTGAACTGCAAGATATAGCCGGATTCGAAAGGCAAATCCGTGGATCAAACACTATACAGATCAATGATCGGTTCACTGATGTATCTTACTGCATCAAGGCCAGACATCATGTATGCTGTATGTGTGTGCGCAAGATATCAGTCTGATCCAAAAGAGTCGCATCTGGTTGCTGTGAAACGTATTTTCAGATACCTTAAAGGGAAATCGAATCTTGGGTTATGGTATCCTTATGAAGGAAATTTTGAATTATATAGTTATTCTGACAGTGACTTTGGTGGATGTGCTCTTGACAGGAAATCGACAACCGGTGGATGTCAATTTCTGGGTCCTAGACTTGTCTCTTGGCAATGCAAGAAGCAGACCAACGTTTCTGTATCCACAGCTGAAGCAGAGTATATCGCTGCATCTGCAGGATGTTCTCAAGTTTTATGGTTACAAAATCAGTTGCTTGACTACGGGTTTAACTTTCTAAAAACTCCTATTTACATAGACAATACTGCTGCTATGTTCATTACTGCTAATCCTGTTCAACACTCAAAAACCAAACATATCGAAATTCGATATCACTTTTTAAGAGACAACTCTGAAAAAGGTTTAATAATTTTGATTAAAGTTCATACCGACAAACAACTGGCAGATCTTTTCACAAAATCATTTTTGTCAGGCCGGTTTGAATTCTTAATTCAATCCATAGGATTAATCAATCATGATTAGTTCTATTTTTCAAAAACAAAACAAAAATCAGAAAATATAAAAGCCAAAAATATAATAAGTTGATGTCATATATTGATTCCGTTGTCTTTTATTTTATGTCTTGCATTTGTGTGTGCATGAAAAAGAAAATAGAAAAGCAAAAACAAAATATAAAAGCAAAAAGAAAAGATTCCCAAAGATGGAATTAAAAAGAAATAAGCAGAGAGTAGATTCCGGTGAATCTATATATCAGCAACGGGATCTTCTTCAACGGTTGAAGTAGAATGAGAAGACTTCTTTGACTTAGAATACTCCCCCTCAACTTTTTCTCTAGAGGTTAATGGGATCTGTGTATGAGATATTAAGAGGAGGATTCTTAACACTCAGCAATCTGACTTGGAGATCTTTGGACTGGAAACAGGCTTGAACAGGAACATCTTCAAGTCGCGTGGAAGCTTGTTCTGCAATGGAAACTGTTCCTGCAACTCAAAGAAAAACATTAAAACTCAGGCAATAATGTGCATTTATCATCAATGTAAAGATTAAGTTCTCAATCGGATGAGATATTGTTTGATGAACAACTCCTACATCAATAACACATGTTAAACTGCCAAAACTAAAGAAAAAGATTAAAATGACAATCTTTTTGGTGTTTTTGAATTTTTTTTTTCAATTTTTTTTTGATATTTTTGGAATCTTTAACCTGCAATGAGATCATACTAGCAATTTATCCAACACATGTTGTGCAGTTTTTAAGAATAGACATTTGAATTGTGAAGTAATTGAGTGATGAATTGTTGAACAAATCAATTAGCTCGAAGTGACACACTTACTTTTTCTATTCTTGATGATCAATTAGGTTATTAGGAATAAGTTTCGAGTGACTCATACTTTGCACATTAGAAAGTTATACACCTCATCTAAATATCCTGAGAACAACTCAACACGTCAGGTCACTTACAATCATAAACAATGTGGAATTTGGGTTCTATTTGGATTTGGTCCACTTTGGGACTTCTTTTGAATTCCTTTTTGGAATTTTTCTTTTTCCTATTGTTCCCCTTAGGAATCTTCTGAATTCCATTTTGGAATTTGATTGGTGACGATCCACATTTGGGACTCTTTTTGTTCCATTTTGGAATCTTTTGCTGCATCTTGAAGCTCAAAAGAGACTTCGTGTGAGACTTCAGGTCTGTGGGTACCACAACAAAGAAGCTCACGATGCGGTTCATCACAATGAATAGATTGCATCATTACCCAATGTATATCTTTGCGTCACAAGATATCTATTTGATTTGTATAAACGTTTCACATGCACTAAGACGTTTCAACCACAAAAACTCATTAGAATTTAGTTAAATCATCAAAGAATATACTTTTTCAGTATAATTGTCTGAGCCGTCTCGCACATCAATTTTCACGCTTCAGTCTTTATTGTTTAAAATGATGCGTTGAATAACTCTAGTGTACTATCATTTCTCATGTACGTGCAAGTAGATTCAACATATTTTTGGATTTTTCTGATTTTATCATTTTTTTTAATAATGAGTTCTCCCCCTAAACTTTTAAATTTCTACGAAAATTGAAAGTTTAATGAAAAGAAAATGGCAGATATGTTATCAATGTATAAAGAGTGCATGCAATATACTTAATCTAAACAGACGAAATGAAACATCGGTTGTTTCTTGCACTGCCATCATTGTTTGATTTTTGAAAATGTTTTTAAAATTCCTGCAATGATTCCTTTTTGTTTCCAACTCCATTTGGTGTCAGTTGCATCGAAGGCATCATGAACAAGATTCGGTATCTTGTCATGATATGGGATCAGCCACGGTCTTCTTTTCTTTGTTTGACCGGCCTCCATAACTGTCCCTAACACACTAACAAATCAGTTAGAGGTAATGACCCAAACCATTTCGGTTTTGGGTCGTCCAAATTCATCAACATAAGAGATATTCTCATAAGTGCAAGGAATACCTTCAGGTGGTGGTTCTGATGATACAATGTAATTTGTACCTTCATCTTCTTTCATGGATTGTTTGTCAAACGAGTAATTATAGTCTTTTTCTAACAAATTGTGAATTTCATTTAAAAACAGGTTTTGTTGACTATATTTCTTATTCAAAGATTGATTCACTATTGGAATCATTTTATCATTTAAATCATGATTTCTCTTTTTGTTTTTGACAAACTTTGGTGTCCATGAATCATTGACATGTTGATTTACATCAAACGAATGTCTATGATTAGATCTTTTAAAGTTAGAAACGTACCTGGAAGGGTATGCACATGATGAACTTCTTTGGACTGACCTTCTCGGCTTGTAGTAGCACTCGGATGTGTTGTGATTTACCATGTCACAGAAAGAACAGTACTTGTTGTAGTAACATTCCATTGTGTCGTGGTTGTACATCTGACAGTTGATGCAGTACTTGTTGTAGTAGCATTCCGTTGTCATGTGATTGTACATCTCACATATCTCGCAATACTTCTGATGAGCCTTGAAGGGAGACTTCTTTCCTTTCTTCTGAGAAGTCTTTGCTGTTGAAGATTGTTGTTTCTGAGAAGCTTTGACCTCTGAATCTTGTTGAATCTTTCTTGAAGGAGCTGGAGTCTTGAACTTGTCACCTTTTGACCCAAAAGGAAAGACACCTTGACTGTAAATACAATCTGAGATATGATGAGTTTCAGAGTCACAGATTAAACAGTATACGTCACTGTTTGAATCACTCGGGGATTCGGAATCTTGAGACTTTGAAGTAGAAGGAGTCTGTGGTGTAGAATCAGATGAAGCGCCCTTTGTCTTGTTCTTCTTGGCTTTGCTCTTCTTTCTTCTAACCTTCTTCTTCTTCTTCGACTGAAACTCTTCTGTCTTTTCTTCTTCTTCTTGAGAAGATAGTGATCCAACAATTCCGGTTGGCACTAATCTCTCATCTTTCTTTTCAACAGACTTTCCTTTTTCAACTTCTTCTTTGATAAACACAAGATCAGATTGTGATCTGTTGAGTTTATCAGTGAGCTCCATGAGCTGAACATTCAGATTATGCTTTTCGGTAAGCATTGAATCAACATTCTGTGTAAGAGATTTGAGTCTATCTTCACACAATTGGTGATCTTTTTGTAGACTTGCATGCTTCTCTTGTTCTTCTTGCAGTTTGTTTTTCAGAGTGTTGTTCTCTGAATTGAACATCTCAGACAACTTCTTCAACTTTAGAATCTCTTCTTGCAAATCTTTGATCACACTTGATGAGTGTTCATTTGATTTTGCAGCTTCATTCTTTATATTCATTGCTTCTCTTTCACTTTTCTTGAGTGACTCTTGGAGAGATATGATTCTTTGATCAGATATTTCGTGTTGTTCTTTCAGATTCTTGTGCATAGTTTCTTCTTTCTTTAGTTTATCACAAATCTTGAAAGAATATATTCTGTAGTGTTCAACTTGTTGAAAACATTCTTTGGTGCACATCTTTTCTCTGACTTCAATTGGCATTTCAACATAAGAACTGTTCTCATCTTTCTCGTTTTCTGTTTCTGACATCAATCTCTTTATTTCTGAATTCAGTTGAGCAATTGTCTCATCTTTCTTTGCAATGGTTTCTGACAAGTTGCTGATTTCTTCATCTTTCTTTTCAATCTCTTGAATGGAAACAACATCATTGCTTTCACTCCAATCATATTCTTCTTCTTCATCTTGATTTTCATGAGAATTTGATTGACTCACAAGAGCGAGTTTTGTGTGTTCATTAAAGTCTCTTCTCTTTTGATCACAAGCTTTGGCAACTTGAAGGTAAGTTGTTTCAAACATGTGATTGAATTCTGTAATAAATTCATTGATATCTTCTCTTTTATTTTCTTCTCGGATCACGGTAAACATGCCCGTTGACATTTTTCTTGAATTTTCAAAGTCATTTTGATGATTTTTCTGGGAAGTCATGGTGGCTAAAAATGACTAATTTGAAATTTTGGAAAAATGAAATTTTCGATTTTCCAGACTCTTTTTTTTTTTTTTTTAGAGACGGGTCACTGTTGGGACGGGTAAACAACTTAGGACGGCTGAACAGTGCTTCACCCGGCAGAACAGTGCTTCACCCGGCAGAACAGTGCTTCACCCGGCTGAACAGTGCCTTCACCCGGCTGAACAGTGTTTTCACCCGGTTGAACAGTGTTTTTCTTCTTTCACCCGGCTGAACAGTGTTTTCACCCGGCTGAACAGTGTTTTTCTTCTTTTACCCGGCTGAACAGTGAATTTTCCTACTTCACCCGGCTGAACAGTGTTTCACTTGTTCTTCACCCGGCTGAACAGTGAATTTTCCTTCTTCACCCGGCTGAACAGTGAATTTTCCTTTTTCACCCGGCTGAATAGTGTCTTTCTTCCTTTTCACCCGGCTGAACAATGATTTCTTCTTTACCCGGCTGAAAACTTCTTCACCCGTCTGAAAATTTCTTCAAGATTATCAACACTTAGGAAAAATTTTCTTTGAATCAATCACTTAATTTTTCAAATCTTCTTCAGGTTATGATAAGTTTCTGGGCAAATATCAATCAATTCTTCAAATCTTCATATCAGATTGACTTTTCAAAGTCAAAATTGTGATGAACACAAGATCAATTCTTCAATTTTTGATGTTTTTGTTCAATTCAACACTTGTATTAGCTGAGGAATGATGTTTCAAACACTCCTTCAAAGTTTTTCTACCTTGAATCAAGCTAAATCTCATTCAGATCTGGATTTTTGATGAAGAACACAACAAGTGGGTTTTGACAAAAATGACAAAATATGGATCGAAATCAACAAATCAGTGATGTTTGGTTATGAACGAAGCTTAGGATAGTGATTTCTAACACATCTCAATCATCAATTTCTCAATATCATCAACAATTTCCAGATTTCAATTTTGAGCAGTGAATATGACGAATATGAACAATTTCTTCAAAAACTCAATCAAATCTTCACCAATTGATCTCAAACTTTGCAGTTCTTTACACAAACATGAATCAAAGCAAATGGTAGCTAAAATTCCATCAATAACAACAACAATCAAAGATCACCCAACAGCTCTGATACCAATTGATAGTTCGAGAGGGAGCGAGCTTGGATCTAGATCTGAGATTGTTTGGGGATGTTGTTTGCAATCAGTGATGCGGAAACTCACTGATCACGTATTGATGCTTGAATGTTCATGAAGATCAATGCAAAGTATGATGAAGATTATGATAATATGAATAGGAGAATTGTATTAGATCGATGGAGAGGTTACAAGGGATTTTCAATGAAATGTATGCAACTCTCAAACAAATGACCTAGGTGATGGTATTTATAGTCTATACCATTCACCTTACAATGTAACCTAAAACACGTGCAGTTAAGCACAAACGCGCATTTAAGCACGAAACGATTACACAAATATTCTAAGACAAATACAATTAATGAACGTCTTCACCCGTGCTTGCTCGTGATGATGCTCGATATCTTCACTCGCTTATATTTGGAAAGTGACATCTTCAAATAACCCCAACAGAATCTTTGGTGTAGGTGCTTGCACTGTCAGGAGCAGTCTGAGTAGGAATGTGAGGACCTTTATCAATTGACTTTCATAGATCATTGTCAATAGAACATAGATGATGCTTCAATCTGATTGTCCAGTTCTTGAAATCTGCACGATTAACCAATCTAGGAACACGGTTATCGGAATCATCATTAGGTGCCATTTTAAAGATTTTAAAGAAAATATTTTTGTGTTTTTGTTGATTTTTGAAAAGAAACAGTTAAATTTAAAAACTAGATGCAAGTAAATAATGACAAGATAAGATAACAAGGTTTGAAACAACTGAAAACAAGTCACACGGCTGAACAGTGAAATTTTGTTCGTCACCCGGCTGAACAGTAAACTTTCTTCTTCACCCGGCTGAGAATTTTTCTTCACCCGTCTGAACAGTCACACGGCTAAACAGTTGTACACTTCAATACTTGATATCTTCACCCGGCAAGCAGAGTTACCCAACTGAACAGTGACACGGCTGAACAGTTAAAAAACTTAACACAACTGAAACTTGACCCGGCTAGAAAACAATTATTCACCCTACTTCACAGTTATCAACCCTTCACCCGGCTGAGCTTGACACGGCTGAAAGAGTTAATGACCTGGCTGAATAGTAACAAGTTGAGCCGGCTGTAATGTTGATCACCCCGCAGAACAGTGCTTTACCCGTCTGAAAAAGATCTTCACACGGCTAAACAGTACACTCACCCGACACAACAGTACACAGTTTTACTTGCAAATCTTCACCCGTCTAGACAATTTTCCTTTACACGGCTGCACAGGACCTATTTGTTCACAAATCTAAGTCCAAAAAGTTTGTCTAAGTCAAATTTTATCACCCGGCTAGTTCATCTACTTCAACCAGTTCATCCTGTTCATCATCTTCGTCATATGAATTTTTCTGAATTTTAATGAAACTTGTCCAATTTGTCCAAAATTCGCACCCAATAAGTGAATTATACCGATTATCAATCTCCTATATCAATCAATCCAAAACATGGACAAATTTCGATGAATTTGAGTGAAAATTCGATCGAACAATAAATTTCAATTTCTTTTTAATTCCTCAGATCTGATGATAATCTGATGGAATTTGCACAAACGTTGTGAATTAGAAGTGATTCCGATGTTGAATCAAATTCAAAAACAGCAACAGATCATTCAGATCATGATTTGAGCAATATTGATGTGTTTTTGCTTGATGAATAGCGAAGAACACACACAATACCAACAGCTCTGATACCAATTGATAGGTTCAATTGGATCGATATTGCTGCAAATCAGAATGATCTAAGTACAAACACACAATTCAATCAACAACACAATCCATTACTAAATAATTCTCTTGTATTGATGATCAAAGCAAATTCGTTGTAGTACAATGTGCAGGAGAATACAATCACACACACAATTCTCTCTCTAGCGTGTAAACTTGTGATCTAGACTCTCTCCTAACATTCTCTCACAACATGCTTTATGCATCAACACATTAGGCAAAATACAAAATTAACCCTAAACTATACAAACTTGTATAAACAAAGTACAAATTAAATCTTCTAACATGAATGAGCCCTAACAAGTTTAAACCCAAAAACAAGCAAACTATGTACTCGGAAAAGTAGAAAACGACGATTTTCGACTCAAAAACGTAATATTTTTGTAAACTGATTTGGATCAGAAACTTTGGACTTATTTTTAAGTTAACCTACTGATATAAAAATATTTATAAGAATAATGACGAAAATACGAGTTTTGGGTTGCTTTCCGTGACCCAAAAACGTTCCCAAAAATGTTTGAAATTGACATGTTTAACTAATATTGTGATTTGTATGAAAAATATATGAAATATGATCTTTTTTATGGGACAATATGTTAGATATATAATTACACATGATTAATAAGTTACTTGTGAAAAACATGGTTAATATCCCGTTAAGTGTTAACCGTCCTGTTTGGAAAATACATACTATTTAACTAGAGAAAAATGTATATTTTTCTAAGTGTTATGAACTTTAACTATGACATGAGAATATTAAATTATATTTTCCTAAGTATATGAATAATATTGGATAAGTAAAAGTATTTGTTTACTTAGAAAAGTTAAAGGACTAAATATGACTTTTATGTGTCATTACATGTGTTTTATATGTGTTTATGTGATTAGTAGTGTGAAAGCTAATCAAAGAATAACAAAATACAAAGTTTGTTATTATGTATGCAACATTAATTGAAGGCTAAAGATCACCAACGGGTCATTAAAATTATGGGTTGTTTTTCTAAAAGAAATGTTTCCACATAAGTCTAGTTAGGTTTTGGTGAACAACCTACACGGTTTTAGACTTGATATATGTGTACATATTTTGAATGGGTCCTCCATGTATAGGGCGTTCTTAAGTGGTGTTATTGTTGGGCTTATATGTTCTAGCTTTTGGCGTATTCACTGTGAGTTTCTCAGCCCCTTTTTAAATAATGTTTTATTTAAATATTTTTGGGGGAAAAACATCTATTTGATTATGTTGTTTTGATATGAATTGGGAGACGATATTATGATGACCAAAATGATGGCATGGGTGTTTGTTGTGAAAGTGTACACATTGCCCTCTCATAATCATTAATCTCTTGGAGAGAGACCTCAGGTTATATTAGTAGATCTATCGGGATTGGAATTCCACCCCTCGTGATCAGTCGCTCTGATCGTGTTGACATGCGGGGGAATATAAACTAAATGTTGTGAGGGAACCTCGTTTCTTGGTTTGATTTTGAACTCATGACTTGATGATTCATTTGTCTTTGGGCCTTGCAAACCCTTGACGGTCTTGTTGATATCTCAAAGACAAGCATATCTATTGTGAATGAAAAATGACTTTACTTTGATTAAAACCCGAAAACTCACCAATTGTATGTTGACTCAGTTTTTACATGTTTTTCAGGTACAAATTGATGGGCATGGGAATTTGTGGAAGGATAGTTTTTGGAATACAAACTCCACATTTGGTTTATGTGTTTTGGGACCGCTTTGTTTAAAATTTTGTTTGGCTTTACTTCAAACAATCTACGCTTTATTAAGACAATATCGTAATTTATTTTCTTAATGAAAAATTGTGAGATGTTGACGTATCAACATTAACACTTTTAATTACCTTTTAAATTAATGTGGATGTTTGCTTTATAATTAATGGGTGCCAACTTCGCTCCTTACACCACGATATCGTGACTTTCCGCTGCGACGATTTTTTGGGTGTTAGAGAAGTTATGACACCAAATGAAAAAAAAAATTTTAAAAAAATTTGACTATATCTTGAATAAATAGTCATAAAATCAATCTCATGCAACACTTGAAATATGTCTTGAATAAATAGTCAATCTCATGCAACACTTGAAATATGTGAAAAATATAGTTAGTTATAAAAGCTAGTGAGTAAACCACTATTGATAAATAGTAGTATAGAAATCTGAGATCATTATAAATATGTTGCGCAACCTTACATGTATAGCAATTTCATATTATTCTCATTTATGAACCCTTGAACACACATTGAAAACCATCATTGTAATATAACTTGTAGCCATTTATCATGAGGAACCAACTCATGTATTAATTAAAGATAACTTTTCAAGCAATCGTCTCGATATATTAGTTATCAATAATTCTTTTGCAACTTAGGGAGATGGCATAGAAACATAGTATAGCAACTTGTAACATTGGGTAGCAACTTGTAACATTGTAATTGTAATTGTAATTGAATGGCCTGGTTTAAATCGCCTATCGTTGTTGTATAAGTAGGTGGGTTTGTCAAACCATTGGCGCTAACATTGTATCGGTGGGATTACCAAGTAATGATACTTTAAACTATCACATAAGACTGCATCATGCTACAACAAGACTAACACATTTGTATGATCTCTTTTTAAAATTAAAAGAAAATTAGAAAGTGTTGCATTGTAATAGAACACATATTTCGGACCCAAAACGTAAAAGTAAAAAGCTCGAAATAAATAGCAAATAGTCTAAATATAACTGAGGATTTCCCAAAATACTATAATCACCTAAGTAAATGAGAATCCTAGCTTAGTAAACATATAGTAAAGAAAACTAGGATAGGAACAATAGAATTCTAAGGAACTTGAAATTCTAGGTTTAGAGTTGATATTTGGGGATTTCTCTTTAATCGATTAAAATATATAATATCCTTTATTAGAACCGATAGAATTAGTAATAATACTTATTTTGTCAAACAATAGAAAATTTAATAACATATTTTTAACAACAATTTATATAATGTCAAAAATATGTTAAATTTATTAGAAACACTTTAAAACATTAACCACCACTTTAAAGCATACAAAATCCATATAAAAATCTTATTTTTACAACCTATTATTTTATAAAAGTTTGTATATGTTTCATAAGTATTAAAATGCATTCTTAAAGTATTACAAGTATTTGTAAGCATAAGATTTATAAAATGAAGTTATATAAAATCATGGTTTTACTATAACTTATAAAAATTTAACATATTACATATCATATATTAGAAAGACAAGTGCTTATGTTATGGTAATTAGTGCAACAAAGACTAACAACCTGCACTAACCATCAGACCAAATCTGTTTTTGTTATTTGAAATGGTTTTTTAATTGTCTTTAACATTTTAAGTAAGAAATCCCCTAAATTTGTATAAAACCTAGAAACTAAAATCAACTAATTGATCACAAATTTGATAACAATAGAACAAGTAATCTTAGGGCTTTTGATAAATAGATGATAAGGATCATTTTAACATAAATAACTTAGTTGATTTCGGACAAATAAGATCGATTGAAGTGAAGAACAAAATGCACTACTAGAGAATTGAAATGGCATCTAGAGGCTGTTAAAATGCAATTGCACTTGTAGATTCACTCTTGATGGCAGATAGAGTAAAAGCCCAAACACAATTTGCATATTAATCAGTGTTTTGATGGTTGATCAATGATAAACAAGTTCGAACAAAACTTGAATTACATACCGAGTTCTTAATGATTCCTGCTGAATTAGGAGAGTGTGTGGGTCGATTGAATTGGATTGGTTTTGGCTAAAAACTGTTGAATGGGTTCGAGATAGTTTGCGAGATAATTAGGATTAATTAGGTTTTAATTCGGTGTTTAAAGCTTAATTAATTGTTGCAAACAGATTCTAAACATTAAAATGACCATTTTAGTTAACTTCATTCATTGATTTCGAGCGTTTAGAGTCGATTGGGATTAATGGGTGTTGATTGAAACCGAGCATTCGGAAAATTGAATTAAACATGGTGATTTGCGCATGATAGTGCGAATAACATAGACCATGCGTTCGAGTATTGGGTAAGGATGACTTTACCAGTTTTTTGGTTAAAACTCACCAAAACTCACGTTTTCGAACTCGCCAGAGTTGGACATTCCGGCCAAATGGCTGGGTTTTTGGAACTGTCGGAAGAACGGGTCGCATGGGGTAGGGGGTTGGATTAATAAAAATTTAGAGTTTAGCTCCCTCGAGTTTCAAAAGGCATTAATTAGCTAAAATAAGTTTTGTTATAAGTTTGAGAAATGACAATTTTGGCACAAAGTTAATTAAGTATTTATTTTAACCAACCGACTTAACCCCATTAACTCGTAACGTTTAAATAAATGACGTTTTTATATCATTACGTTATTTTTGACGTTGAAAAGCTATTTTGAGACTTAATAGTACTTATGTGCATTAATATTTATAAAATCTCTTTTGTAAAATACAATTTATATACTTTAAGATTAAGTTTTTGAATTTAGTAATTAATTAGTAATTTAGTTGTTTTATTAAAGATTATATAAATAAAATTCCGACACATTAATTTATATTAATAACGAATGTTTCATCAAAATGAGTTAAATACAATAAATAGAAACAGAACAATGGATCCGAGTTCGGGTTTTGGGCAGATGTCACACATGCGACACCTAGGTTTCGCACATAGGTTTCCTGTGACACCTAGGTTTCGCCCTTAGGTGTAATGCGACACCTTGTACGCGAGACCTAGGCGTGTCACAACCTCAAATGACATACTAAAAATGTTTACAATGATAATCAAACAAAACAACTAAATTATTACAAGCTGTTGTCACGAAACAAATAGTCAACAAGCTCAAACACTTTGAATAGTGTAATCATATCCTCATCCCAGTCATCTAGGTTCCTCACCAGCTTCAACTTAAATGTGTTTTAGTGATAGAAACACTCCAGAATCAGCTTAGATGTTTGAGTTCTATAAATAACTTTAATACCAGGACTTGTAACTTTTTCAAAGTGTTCGTCTAAAAAATCTAACAAGTATTTCTCATCAGAGATGATTGACTTCTTTTTCTTTCTTTTCTCATAGAAGTATGCCTTTCCTTCTTGATCACATATCGTACTCAAGAATTATGGCATCCTTGACATTCCAACATCTAATAATGTCAAGAATTGTTGTCCTCTTTCAGCTCTTGTGTGATTGATCAGAGGCAAGTTGCAAAGCTCCTTTAAATCTTGAACATGTAGTCTGATTATGCTTGTGAAGTAGTGATACACATCATAAATTCCATTCACTATCTTTATCAGGAATGCAACAAAAACTTCGTCATATTTCCAAGAAATCATCATCACCTCCTTAGATATATCAGGTACAATCATTGCATCCAACAGTTCAGCAACTGATTGTCCTTTTTTCAATAAGGACCTGACCAAATTTCCCATACTCCTAGATTTGTTCCATAATTGACGTGTGCCAATTGACACGTCATACGCACATGTATCACTTTGAAACATCTTCATTAGGTCTTTCCTCTGCGTGAGAACATCTTCTCGTATAGCCATTGATGAAATCTCTTTTGGATCCAACACTCTAAACTTCTTTGAGATCTCAAGATATTAAGGGTTGTGGAAATCAAGTATGAACATTCTATTATGCATCTTCTTTGAGCCTTGGAAGCTTTTCCCCAGTTTTCTTAGCGAATCGGACTTCAATATTTTTAAGCTTCTATATGGATAGTTCCTTGACTGTAACCATGAGCTCATTTATGAAGCTCCCATATCATCGGGATTTGGATGGTGTAATTCCTCAGAAGGTAAGTCAACGATATTTAGGCTTTCTTGTATCGGATGCCACTTTCCATGCTCAACTATAATCTCACCAGGATCCATAGGCATTGAGATTTTTGCTGCCACACAATTATCATATTCTTCACAAATTTGTGTAACTGTCAGTCTATCCAAGTATACTTGATTGGGCTTTTTTGGACCTGAAGTTTAGTCTAATATTATCAACACAGTCAAAATCAACAAAAATCAACGTCAACGGTCAAAGTCAATGCAAAAGTCAACACGAAGCGTTCGGGATGATGATTAGAGACAAGACGTTGAAGGCGACGATGTCACACCCCGGCCAAACGGGCCGGGTCATGACGGACTGATATCATAAACAAGCAGCGGAAATAATAAACTACATATTCATTAAATATAATAAAAGTTGTTCATGTGGGCATATTTCATCCCATTAATAGTTTTAAACAAAATGCATAGAAATTTAAATTGTCTAGTGCGTGCATATCAGTCTTAAAAACATATTAAAATAACTAGTAGGCTATCCTCCAAAACGTTCCAAGCCTTAACTTCAAATCAACGAGCTAAATAACCTTCCAATCAATTACCTGAAATACATATCCAAAAATACGTCAACATAAAGTTGGTGAGCTCATGGTTTAATAAAATTTATGACACTAAAACATTATATTATATGGTGTACGGTCGACAATATATGTAGCCAAACCTGTTCGGATTATACCAACCCGAATACAATAAATAATAGTCCCCTAACCCAAGGTTGGCTAACGTGCCCTGCTAAGCACCAACGTATCATTGAACATGTGGCGTAACGGTTTTCAACCTCAGTGGGGGGTATGCCACTGTACGCCGGGGATTCCCAAATAGTACTATTCACATTTCAAAGGGCTCCTGCAAGAAGTTAATGGCTACCGAAAGTTGTACCAATGTTCGGGGACAAGTAGCAGATGTGTTACACCATTAAAATCAGTTTATATAAACAAGTTTAGTAGGTATGTATCAGCCCCAAAAGCATTACGTAAAAAGGGGATTCATTAACTCACCTATAGCTTTGCTCAAGGATTTCCCAGATAATGATTCGCGTGAGAGTCCTACCTCCTAGAGTCCTAGCGGACTTCCTATGTTTAGTTTAATCAAGTTAGATTCTAAAATATATAAGTCTACGAGCCTTCCATAACGGGTGCGTTTGTCTTTCGGTTGTATAGTCGTTTTAGTGTTATCGTTGGTTTGTTCTCGTTTTAACACTTAAATCCATATTGTTTTGGTTTATTAAGGTAAGTATTTAACTTATTTCTCATAAAAATTAAAAAGTTTGAGTGTTGTCACATTTAGTCCCTCAACTTTGCTATATTGACACTTTTAGCCCTAAAGTTAGGTTTTTGGTTCTAACTTCTCGTTTCTAGGTGTGTTAGTGGTGTGTATTGGCCTTATACATATTTTAAGGTTAAACTACTGGTTTTAAAGTGTTTATCAAGTTCGGGGTAGGTTTCGAGTTTACCGGTTTCTCCGGTTGCGGTAAAACGTTACGTGTCGGGTTATGATTTAGGTTTTTGAGCTTATTTTGATCTTGGGCTCCTATATTAAGTTAAAGGGGTCTTAGTTACTGTAATATATGGTGTTTCATGGTTTTTAGGTGTTTCAATTATTTTCTACAAATTATTTTAGTAGTTGTCGGTTTATAGGTTTTTAAACTTAAATAATTTGTATAAAATAATTGGTACTTCCTAAATTGTTAAAATTTTGGTTATAGCTTATTTATTCAGTAACTAAGTACTTTTTAGTCCAAAACTTGAGTTTTATGGTTCGTTGGTCATTTTCGTATTTTAACGCGTGTGTAACCGATGTATGAACGATTTACTTACAAAACATCCTTTTAAACATTTTTATTCTTTAAAATACTTCCTTGGGTCATATATACTGTATAAAAAGTGGTATTTTATATTAAAAGGTATTTTTCTAATTTTTGTGTTTTTTACCATTTACTTAGTCTTTTATGTTCAAAAATTCATAACAAATAGGTTAGGCTTATAAAATTATGAAACTTGTTGAGATACTTAGTTTTTATATATAAAAGCTTCTAGAATCATAAAATATCAGATTTTTCTTGTTTCGTTGGGTTTCGTGTTTTTAACGCGTTAGGTTCGGTTAAGATTACGTTTTATGCTTAGAGGGTCCTTGGTAACATTTTAGGTCTTAAATAGTTATTTTATACCCATATATGAGTTTAGGTTCTGTAAGTTTGGCTTTAAGTGTCCTTAATTATTTTATACGAATTTTTGTATTTTAATCCTATTAAACATTCAAAAACTTTTAGTAATTACATTCTTTTTAGAAAAATTATGAAATTTATTTTTTAACTTATTTTTAACATATTTAAGCTACTGAGATAATAAAAATTTGATATTTTTACATTTTTGGTATTTTCGTTGTTTTGTACGTTTTAGTTCCGGGTATTGTTCGATTTTTATGTACACCCATCAACAATCAATCATAATCAGTAATATTCACCTATATACATATTTATAACAGTAAGATAACAAGTTTTTGTATTTTTATACTTCCCATACGTTTTTGTGAATATTAGGTATTCATCCATTTTTAATATTCAAAAATGCATAATAATTAATGTACAACTCCAAAAATCATGAAATTTATTTTGTAACCATATTTTATTATAAAGAAGCTCCAGAAAATATGAAATCATGTTTTCAAGGTTGTTAGTTGGGTGTTGTTGTTTTTCTCAAAATAAAGTGTATAGTTTGACTATTTTAGTCAAACTTGTATATTTTTGTTTAGAAAATGGTTTTATGGTTTTTAATACTTTTGTTACTGAAAAATGAGTGTTTGAAGGTGTTCAAAAATATATGGGGAGTGTTGGTATTCATTGTGTGTAAAAATGAACGTTTTGTGCACGTATAGTGTACTTTCGGGTGTTTTTCCGTTACCTTGAGTTTGAGAGTGAGTGTGGGTGCACTTGGGGTGGTATGAGAGTCACAAGGGAGGCTGGAAATCGACTAGAACAGGGCTGGTCTTGGGCTGGTCTCGCGGTGCTTCTTCGTGGGTCGAACGGTTTTTGCTTCGGTTTGCTCGGTTGTTGTTTCTTTGGACCCGTGGCTCCTCTTGGCTTGTGTTTGATGATGTTGGTCGACCTTAGAGTGTTATTGCTACTGTGTTACACGTTTTTGAGATGAATAACACTTGGTTGTTGAGAGAAAAGCTTGAGAGAGTTTTGTTTGTGAGTTGTGAGTGTGTATTGTGAAAATGAAGTGGAGTATGGGTGTGTGTGTGTATAGGGTCGGCTGAAAAGAGGGAGAGAGAAGGGAGAGTGTGGTCAAATCTTGGCCTTGGTTAGTGGGAGATTTTGGTGAAGCTTCCAAGCAAGGTGGGTGACATGCATTGAGCAAGTAGGTGGTGTGTGGGTGTGTAGGAGACATGGGATTAATAGGGTGGCTAGGACCAATCTTGCAAGTATTGTTTTTATATTTTAGTTTTAGTATTTTAATTGTGTTGTTTATATTTATAAAATGGTAGTTTAAAATGTTGGTGAATTAAATTGTTAGTTGTAGTTAACAAATCTATTAAATAATCACCTACACTTATATACAATTACACATACAACCAACACACAATATTAATCACCTACAACCAATTATTTACACTACTAAATAAAAACACATATATATATATATGCATGTATGCATGTATATTTACGTATGCATGTGTGGTTATATATGTTGAATGTGTTGATTTTTATATAATGTGGGTGTTGGTTTTTAAAAGTTTGGAGATTAGGGTGCAAGTATATTATTTATGTGCTTGTATGGGATTTTATTGGTTTTGGTAGTTATATAAGTTTTGTGTATGATCACATATATATATATATGCATTCGTACGTATGCATGTATATATTTTATATATGTGTACAAGGTTGTCTAGTGGCTATTAGGTTAATAAAATTGGTATCTTTATTAATTTGTTGCCTAGTATTTGTCATAAGTATAATTTAAATATATATCCTAACAATTGGAAATGCTAAAGACATTAGTGGGAAAATGCCTATCTAAGTTATGGTAGTAAAAATAAATTCCTACCCGTACTCGGGTATTTAATATGACGGGTTTCGTCATCGGTTTTTATCGTAAACATACATGGGCCAAGCCCATAATCTAAGTTGGGCCTAAGCCCAATAAGGGTTGGGCCAAGCCCAATAATTTAAGTGTGACCTAAGCCCAATAATAGTTGGGTCAAGCCCAATGGGTTTTAAAAAAAATCCGGGCCCAAAAACCGTGATTGTTACAGACGAAGTTTAAAGTTAATAAAAATATTTTGTGTGAACAAAATATATATAATCGTTTTCGTCTTTTTAGTATTTTATGTAATATATATATATATATATATTTTGTCTTAATGATAAAATATATATTAGACTAAACATTAGGGTTTATTTGTATTATTTCCTAATTGTCATTAGTCCAAAGTGTCATTAAGCTAAAAATTGTAAATGACAATTAGGGTTAAAAAAAGAGAGCTTGAATGAGCAAAGAATTGGGGTTTCCACTTTTGTAATATCTGATGCAATTCCTTTTATAGATCAAATAGAAGATTTTATTAAGTGTTCTTGAGTGTTCTTCAATATTATTCATCATATTTTGTCATTTGATCCACAAATCTTCACCAAAACACTGATTCATAGGTGATTGGGACCAACAATATGGTATCAGAGCCTAATAGAGATCCAATTGAATCATTTTGTTGAAGATTGAAGCTGATTATTAGAGATTTATGAAGAAATTGTAGAGAGAGAAAGTAGATCTGATGGGTTTTAGAGAGAGAAACCAGATCTGAGTTCAAACTCATCAGATCTACATCAACAATCATCAGATCTGTTGATTTCAACAACATATTTGTGATCTACAAGCTGATTCACACATGAAAATCTCAGATCTGAAGTGTTTTCTCTCACACACAGTTGTGTGTGTTCTCGGTGTTCTTCAGATCTTCAAATCTGCAGATTTGCGAAACTATTTTGCGAATCTGCAGATTTGAACTAGTTCAAAACCATTGCGAAAGTTCAAAACCATTCGCAAACTAGTTTCGCAAACTACCTGAACGAAGTTCAAAAGCATTGCGAAAGTACTGTTTCAGAAATATTACGAAAGTACCGTTTCGAAATCTCACGAAACTAGATCTAGGTTTTGCGACACTACCTTGCGAAATTACCCAAATCTTTTCGAATCTACCTCTTGTTACATCTTGTTACCTGAAAACAAAACTCATTTCCAACAACCTTACCCTAAAATCATTTAACACAACCCCTACCCATAACCAAAACGCAAAATATATATATATATATATATATATATATGTGTGTGTGTGTGTGTGTGTGTGTGTATATATGTGTATATATATATGTGTGTGTATATATATATGTGTATATGTATATATATGTGTATATATATATATGTATATATATATATATGTATAGGGGAGGGGTAATTTGAGAACACCTCTAGTTGTGAGAACTCGTGAGAACCTTACTTCCCGAGTTTTTTCATAGTACTTTTTTGGCTCAAATGATGCGTATATTAAAAACTAGAACCTGGAAAAAAGAAAATTTTAAAAAAAGTATGTTCGTCGTTAAAAAACGTATATGTTAATAAAAAATATTTACGTCATATTACATGGGTGTAATAAGTTACACCAGCTTTTTTCGCTCTAAATATTTTTTAGTTACATATACGTTTTTAACGACGAGAACGTTTTTTTTTAATTTCCGTTTTTTCAGGTTTTAGTTTTTAATATACGCAATATTTGAGCAAAAAAAACCAATGAAAAAACTCGTGAAGTAAGGTTCTCACGAGTTCTCAAAACTAAAGGGTGTTCTCAAAATATCCCATTTCTATATGTATATATATATATATATATATGTATAGATATATAAAACTCCACCCAGATCTACAACCAAAACCAACCAAACCAAACACAACCACAACCTCACCCATTTACCAGATCTGCCGATAAATAAAATAAAAATATCAAATTTGAGTTCAGATATGTTAAATCAAAACGATTCCGAAATAATTTCAAAGTTTCTTTAACCTTAACTCATTCAAAACCAAAAACGCTTCACAAACCAACAAAACTCAGATCTGTTTGACCTACACTTCCAAAGAACAACAAACTGAATCCAAAACCTCGAACCAAAAATAACCCATTCACCATAACCATCTAACACAACCACCCTACACAATCGTGTTCGTTTCAACATCATCATACCACAGATCTGATTTTCAAACCCCCTTCCCACCATACCAGATTCTTGGACGTGAAACAAAAAAAACTGTCATTATTGTGTGTGTGCGGGATTTCGTTGTTGAGCTACTGTGTTGAAACAAGAGAAATAACAAAGAGATCGAGTTCTTATCAGGGGCGTACCCACCCTTAGAGGGTGGGTGGCGCCCGCTCCCCCTGCGATTTTTTTTTTGGTTTTTATATGTTAAATTCTTGATCGACCCCGTAAAATTTAGCCCTCGACCCCATCCAGTCTTGAAAATTCAGTTTAATGCCCAGTTAACGGCCTATATGAGACACATAATATTTAACCATGGATTAGGTTAAATAATGGTTAGAAGAGAGTAATATATATATTTATATATATTGTCATGTATTGTAACAACCCCGGTTTTTGGGCCCGGAATTTTTTTTATTTATTATTAAGAAACCCATTGGACTTGGCCCAACCCCTTATAGGATCCGGCCCAACGATATATATGGGCTTGGCCCATTTAGTTATGTTTAACGCAAGTGACGAAACCCGTCGTAATAAGTACCTGGATACGCTATGAATTATTTTATGTCTTATGGGTATACATTAGACTAGTTAGGAATAACCCCACTAACATTGTGTCCCCTCCGAATACAAAGGAAGATAAATAAAAGAACGCCAATAATTAATTGCGAATAACTAAACAACAAAAATATATCATTTTATAAACATAATCTATCTATACATTTATACACATAAGAAAGCATGCACACATGCATATATGTATGTACGTGATACAATATATTTAACTACCACCAATAATAAAAGCCTACACAAATGTGGAGCTATGATAGGTAATTAGATCATGTGAAATGTATAACCAATGATAAAGACCAACAACCAACATTATATAAAAATTAAACCCCACACACATGTACATATACATATTTAGAAAAACATGCGCATACAAGTACCATACAATATTTACCACCACACGTCCATACACATTATTATTATTTTACAAACCATAAATATACATACACATACACACCATACGTAAATATATATATATATATATATGTATATATGTATAACTACATAAAACCCATAAGTCTACAATTTATAAAATAAAGCATCATTTTATAAAAACCACCAACTAACAAAAATAATACTTGCAAGTTTCCCCCTACCTTTATATGTTCCCTCCTACCCAACACCCACCACCTACCATGGCCAATCTCCCTTCATGCATGAGCCTACCAATGTAAGCTAGAAGACCCTATGCACTAGTCCACATCTTTTCACAATCCTTCCATATCTTTCATTAACCAAGAAGGTGGACCCCTTGTTCTTTCCCCCTCCTCACTTCATATGTACAAACACACACACACACACAATCACTAGCACACCATTTCTTTTACCTTTCATAACTTCAACTTTCTCTTAAACACTCTCACATTCTCTCTAACATTCAAACACTCCTACACTTAAGAAAACTCAGAGACCCCCATGGAGCTCTAGACATTGTCCAACAAGCCAAGAGGAAGACCCAAGAAATCACACAAGTCCAAGGAATCCAACCCACAAGCAACCGAAGCACGAACCGTTCCTCCCACAAGCAAGCGCGTCAAGACCATCCCCTTTCCAGTCGATTTCCAGCCTCTCTAGTGAGCCTTTTATCATCTCAAGTGCACCTACACTCACACTCATTCACAAGGTAACGAGAAAATACCCGAAAACACACTACACGTGCACTAAACGTCCATTTTCACACATAATGAATACCAACACTTCCCATATCATTTGAACATCTCCAAACACTTATTTTTCAGTAATAAAACCATTAGAAACCATGAAAATTGTAACATCCTGTTTTACGGATGTAAATAAAATAATTAAAGTTAAGGTTTCGACCATTATTATAAGAGTAAATAATAACTATAAATAAAGGCGAGTTGAAATATGAAAAAATAAAGCGAATGTTAAAACATTCGACAACATTATATCACAATAAAAATAGGTATGAAAGGTTCAAATGTTTAAACAATATATGGGTAGCAGTTCTTGCAAAATAGGACTAGAAGATGTAGCAAAATAATATAATAGTATTAAGTAACTTTTGGTACACATAATTAATTTTAAAAAAAATAACTATGGAAGCTTACTCATGTCAAAGGAAATGACACGTTAGCTTCAAGCTAATATATTTGGTGACATCTGTTAATTTAGCCGCCATTCTAATATTATAATTCAAATATTATAATTGAAAGAAACCTCCTGAAAACTTATACATACATATGTACGATGCTTTTTATCCTTAGTAAAAAAATGGGAAGTTGCAAAATAAAGGAAACAAAAGCTAGTGTAATAGAAACCAAGTTGCTTTTAGAAGAAAATTGAATCTACGTTCGTCTATTGCTTACTGCAATCAGCGTGTGAATTCGGTCACTTTATCGTGTTAATTTATTAAAGTAAGTATACAAGCTCTTAAAAGTATACATGATTATTTGTTATGTTCCATATATATTAGTTTGGAAAATATATAGACCAATGGGTCTTAAATATTTATGTGATTATTATTGTTGAAAATTAGAGTAGTGTATATTACTACTTGTTGAAATATATGATAATAAATAGAGACGGTGGTCTCGGCGAATAATTAGAGACGGTGGTCTCAATAAATAGAGACAGTGGTCTCATAATTAGAGACGGTGGTCTCATAAATAGAGACGGTGGTCTCGGTGAATAATTAGAGACGATGGTCTCAATAATTAGAGACGGTGGTCTCAATAATTAGAGACGGTGGTCTCAATTATTAGAGACGGTGGTCTCATAAAAATAGAGATAATGGTCTCAATAATAGAGACGGTGGTCTCGGTGAATAAATAGAGACGGTTGTCTCGGCGAATAAATAGAGACGGTGGTCTCGATGAATAAAAATAGAGACGGTGGTCTCAACAATATATTAGAGACATACGGTCTCAGAATTAAAGTGGAGACATGTAGTGTGTACTTACTTAGCTATGGCTAATATGATATTCATGTATACTTTCAGGGAAGAAAGTGGGAGAGGACTAAAGGCCGGACTCGGATCGACCAGTGGAAGTTACCTTTGTTTAAATAAAAGTTGTATAATATCTGATGTAATGACTGTTTTGTAAACTATATATTATAGTGAAAATAGTCACATGAGTGACAAGTTTTGGATGTATATTAGGACCTACTATGATATGAATCGTGAGACTGTTATTTATAAATATATAAAAAAAATAAAAAAACTGGGTGTTTCAAGTTAGTATCAGAGCACTGGTTTGAGGGATTTGAGTATTTGATATGGATACTTAGACTCAAACTGTGAGTGCTCTGGACAAACAAAGGTGAACTTCGATCCGAAGACGGTCTAATGCCTGCCCAAGTAAGTACACTGACCCGTGTTTCAATCATGTTGATTATATGGTATACATGTTGTATGTTATAAATTCGTATGATTGTGTGGAAAATGATTTGTGAACTACGGGTCTATATTTATAAGTTGATGTTGTGAATATTATTATGGACTGAAACTTGTTATTTGAATTACGACATGATACTTGTAAGAAAACATGAGTATAATATGTATAAGATTACATCTGGCCAATGTAATGTTATATATATGGTACTAGTGTGTTCTTGGAATAATCATGTTTGTATTTGACAATAACAAGGAATAGGGGGAATGCGTAAAATATGCATTGACCTATACGTGTATATATAGGAATAAGAATGCATATAAGTGTACGTATGATACAAATATAAACCTGGGAATGTCGTAGGGTAAAACGTACACTAATTAGTACCAATATTTCAGTACGAGTTATGACAAACCATGAAGAGCAAAGTCGTCACTCTGGTGATGAAAAGTTTGATAGTAACTAGGAGAGAACGGTGTACTCTCCAAGACGAGAACGTGACGAAAATCCTTTATCCGAAAGGATAAGAAATCAAATATCAACATAAGTGGGAAAGGCTTTTCAAGCAAACATCCCATTCCTTCTTGCAGAAGTGCAAAGTTCTGTGAGAAACTTAATTCATGACGAGCTATCAAAGTTTAAGAGTCCCCACGAGCAGTTTAGTCCTGATAAAGTGAATAATCAGGAAGAATCAAATAAAGAAAAGGAGAAAAGTCGGTGTGCTTATAAAGACTTTATGGCATGTAAGCCTTTAGAATTCAAAGGCGAGATTAACCCCCTGATAAGTCATAGATGGATTACTGAGATGGAAAGTATATTTGACAGAAGTCATTGTGATATAAGTGACGAGGTAATCTTTGCTACGAGCCAACTACGTGAGAGGGCAAAAGAGTGGTGGAATATGATCAAAGTGGAAAAAGGTAAAGAAACCATACGAAAAATGATTTGGAGTGAATTCAAGGTGATATTCTTAGAACATTTCAGTCCACAAGCGGCGGTGGATAGAATTGCTGAAGAATTCCTCCACTTGCATCAAACACACCAGTCTGTAGATGAAATCATGGCAGAATTTTTCGATAAAGCTAAGTTTTGTCCTTCGTTGGTAGCTACAGAACATATGTGGTTAAATCGCTACCATGTGATTTTAAAGGCAGAGATAAGGGAATTTGTGTCCCCTTTAAAGTGTGAAAAGTTGTCAGAGCTTATTAACTGGGCTCGTGAAAGAGAAATGGAGATAAAAAGGCAGATTGAGAACGGTGAGAAAAGAAAGGCTGAAATCCCAGTAGTTGCCACACCTTCAAAGAAGCTGAAAACGTCAGGAAACTTGACAAGGATGAGGTCAAAGAATGAACAACGTAATTGTTACATATGTGGTAGAGGACATTCAGGGGAATGTCTTTACAAAAATTTAAGTTGTTATAGATGTGGAAAAATTGGGCATACAGCATCCCGATGCACTAGTCCGGTCAATCTATGCTTCAATTGTTACAAGCCGGGTCATATGAGGGGTGATTGCCCAGAGCTTAAAACAAGGGAAGGCAAGCTTGCTGAAGGATCCAAGACGGCAGGAAATGTCAAGAGATTTGAAGTTCCAAAACCGCGAGGTAGGGCTTTTCAAATCACTGCAGAAGAAGCAAAAGTTGTACCTGATGTCGTCACAGGTACTTTTCTAATCAATTCTGTCCCTGCATACGTTTTGTTTCATTCTAGAGCAAGTAGATCCTTCATATCCATACATTTTTCTTGCCATAAGTCCTTTATTAGAAGTAAGCTAGTAAATGCCTTAGAAGTCGAGGTTGCTAGTAATAAGAGTTTCGTTGTATCCGAAGTATGTCAAAACTATAAACTAATTATTCAAGAAGAAGAATATTCCATCAACTTAATTCCTATTGAACTTCGGGAGTTTGACGTAATTATTCGGATGGACTGGCTATCCCAACATCATGCGTCAATAGTTTGCAATCAAAAGATCGTCCAATTTATGTCACCAATTGGAGAACAATTGTGTATTTATGGAGAAAGAAAGAAAGAGCAACATTACTGTGTGCTCAATGGCAAAGGCCAAGAATTATTTAAAGCATGGTCATCAAGCATTTTTGCCCTACGTGACGGATAAGGAAACAAAAGGAAAGGAACTTGATCAAATCCTCGTAGTTAACGAATTCTATGACATTTTCCCTGATGAGTTATCTGGCGTTCCACCAGAAAGAGTAGTCTAATTCAAAATTGATCTAGTTCCCGGAGCTAATCCTGTGGCTAAATCGCCATACCGACTGGCACCAAGTGAGATGAAAGAATTGATGTCACAACTCCAAGATCTATTAGATAAAGGTTTTATTCGGCCAAGTGTTTCACCTTGGGGTGCGCCGATTTTGTTTGTTAAGAAGAAAGATGGTAGCATGCGAATGTGCATTGATTACCGTGAGTTAAACAAACTGACCATTAAGAATAGGTATCCTTTACCTATAATTGATGATCTTTTTGATCAATTGCAAGGTGCTAGCTGGTTCTCTAAGATTGACCTAAGGTCAGGATATCATCAAGTAAAGGTAAGAGAAGAAGATGTACCTAAGACGGCTTTTCGTACTCGTTATGGGCATTATGAATTCGTTGTGATGCCATTTGGTTTAACGAATGCCCCGGCAGTTTTCATGGATCTCCAGAATCGAGTATGTAAACCTGTGCTTGATCGTTTTGTTATCGTTTTTATCGATGATATCCTTATCTATTCTCGAACAGAAAAAGATCATGCTTGACATCTTAGAGAAGTTCTCACCACGTTACGAAAAGAGAAGTTATATGCGAAGTTTTCAAAGTGTGCATTTTGGCTTCGAGAAATTCAGTTCTTGGGTCACGTGGTAAATACAGAGGGTATTATGGTAGATTCAGCTAAAATAGAAACTGTGACATCTGCCCCGAACCCAAATCCGAACGCCCGACTTGAACCCGAGACTTTCTACATTTATTTGTATTCGTATATAGTTCAAAAATAAGTAACGGTCGTCATTATTATGATGAATAAATGTATCGGATTTGTACGTATTCTTATCTTATTTAATCAATCGCTTTTGCCTTGTAAAAAATATATATGTATTAAATAATTACGATTTATAATATTAAGTCTCAAGATATAAATAAACACATATATATATAGTTAATAAAAAGTAATCTTGTAAAAATCGTTAAAAGAAAATAGTTCCAAGTCTCAAAATAGTCACTTAACATCTCAACCGAGCTAAAGTTATAAGAAACGTCGTTTATATCAACATTTCATCTCAACATAGTTAAGTTAGCTAATTATTATAAGTTATAAATTAACTTTGTGCCAGAATTGTAATTATTGAAACTTGAAGTTAAAAGTTCATAACTTAAGTAATAAACATAGTAATCTTCAGGGGCCAATTTTGTAACTTTTTAATTAAACCAACCCAGCCCCCCTTTCAACCCCGTGTTTCCGACTGACCTGCTCCGGCAGTGTTTCCGGCACAATCCCAATTTCCAGCGAGCTCTTTTAACGCGTAATATCCAATTATAACTCAATTAAATCGTCCCGAAACCTTCCTTAACGAGATTCGACCCCTTTAATGGCCAAATAACGCGTGTACAACGAGTTTCTAGGCCGGATTGTTTGTGAGATTCAAAACTGAAATACCATTCCTTAATTAAACACGTAATTTATGAGCAAATTAACTCTAAAATACTCGGACCTTACTACACGATCGTCTAACATCATGCTATCATCAAAACACTTTCTTTTCACTACTATTATCGAATCAAACATCAAAAGTAAATACTTTTCTGGCGACTTAGTGATTTCCACCTTTCCGAGCACCATTGCAGGTATTTTTTGAATTCGTTTCAATCCTCTCAATCATCTACACCTTTCTAAACCATCAATTACATCTCATTTCATTCTAGGTTCACGGATTCTTCATCAAAACAGTCGACTTTTCCTTCGTTTCGAATCCATATCAAACCTTCATAATCAAGTGAGTATTTTATATCAAAATGTTCGTGAGATCACAAGGATTAAAAGCCCTATGTTTGATTTGGTTGAGATTAACACACTAAATCGAATTGAATTGATTCTTGTTCTAGGGCTTTAATATGAAATGGGTGTTGCCTTGTGTAAAGAGTTAAAAGAATTAAAAAGCATATTAAATAACAAAATCTGATTCTGGTCTAGTGGTTGGTTATTTTAATATTTTTCACACTTTAAACATTTAATTCTACATTTCAAATAAACTAAATAATTTCAAATTAAATATATTTAAAAACTGTTAGGGCTATTTCCTAGTTAAGATTTACTTTGTTTTTGTTTATATGTTTATGTATAGTTTAGGGTGTATTTTGTTATATTCCTTAAACTTGTAATTGTTGCTTTAAAGCATGTAGTGAGAGAGTGTGAGGAGAGAGGCTAGATCACTATTCACGTAAGAGAGAGAACTTAGTGTGTGTGATTTATTTTCTCCTGCACTTGTATTACAAATCTGCTTTGATCATCAATATACAAAGAGAATTATTAGTATGAATTGTGTTAATGATTAAACTGTGTTTATGTATATGTTATTCTGATCATTGAGCGATATTAACGATCCAATTGAACCTATCAATTGGTATCAGAGCTGTTGGTATTGTGTTCTTCGCTATTCATCAAGCAAAACACATCAATATTGCTCAAATATCATGATCTGAATGAATTGTTGCTGTTTTTAGTTGTGATTCATCATCGCAATCACTCCTAATTCACAACGATTGTGCAAATTCCATCAGATTATCATCAGATCTGAGGAATTAAGAAGATTGAAAAAGTTACTGTTCGATCGAATTTTGCTCAAATTCATCAAAATTTGATCATATTTTGGATTGATTGAGATTAGGGATTGATAATCGGACTATTTCACTGCTTGTGTGTGAATTTTGAACGAATTGGACAAGTTTTTGACAAAACCCAGAAAATTCTCATGATGAAGATGATGAACAGTATGAACTTGGTTGAAGATTAACTTGCCGGGTGATAATATTTGACTTAGACAATTTCCTTTGGACTTAGATTGAAGAACAATTAGGTCCTGTGCAGCCGTGTAAAGGATTTTTTGCTAGACGGGTAAAGAATTTGACGAGAAAAAGTGTTACTGTTCAGCCGGATCAACAACTGTTGTGCCGGGTAATACACTGTTACGTCGGGTGATTAACAATTTCTGCCGGGTGATCATAAACTGTGTAGCCGGGTAAACAACTGTGTCGTGTGATCGACAACTGTTCAGCCGGGTATAGCTTTTTGCCGTGTCAAGATTCAAGCCGGGTCAAGTTATCTGCCGTGTGAAGTTATTTCTTGTTGCCGGGTAACTGTTCTGCCGAGTAAAGAATCCAAGTCTTACAACTGTTGAGCCGTGTAACTGTTCAGACGGGTGAAGACTTTTTCTCTGCCGGGTGAAGATAAAGCAACTATTCAGCCGGGTGAAGAAGGAATTTTTCACTGTTCTGCCGTGTGACTCATTTTAGTTGTTTTAATACTTGTTTTCTTATCTTGTCATTAATTACTTGTCTTTATTTTAATAGTTTAACTATTTCTTTTCAAAAATTAACAAAAACCAAAAATATTTTCTTTAAAAATTGTTAAAATGGCACCTAATGATGATTCTGATAACCGTGTTCCTAGACTTGTGAATCGTGCAGATTTCAAAAATTGGACAATTAGACTGAAGCATCATCTCTGCTCAATAGACAATGATCTCTGGAAATCAATTGACAAGGGTCCTCACATACCTACACAAACTACTCCGGATAGTGCAAGTACCTACACCAAAGACTCTACTGAACCTTATCCAGAAGATAATCTATCTGCTGAAGACTTAAGGAAAGTAAAGAATGATAGCAAAGCCTATTCTTTGATGTGTAAAGGACTGCCACTACAAGTATTGTCAAGGTTGGATGCTTACCAGACGGGTTATACAATGTTCAAAGCTTTAAAGTCTATTTGTGAAGGAGGTGAACAACTCAGAAGTCTTAAGAAACAAAAGCTGAAGAGACAACTGGAGTTATTTGAACACATTGCTGGAGAATCTGTGCACCAAATGATGAATAGGTTTGTGCATCTAACTACTGAGATGACAAATGTGGGTGCAAAGACAGATCTTCAAGATTTGAATGACAGATTGTTATGTGCTCTTCCATCTTCTTGGAAACAGACTGTGACTTTACTGAAACATACTGAGAAGTTTCCGATGGATCTGGATTTGCTCATTGCAAAAATAGAAGAAGTTGAGATAGATGAAAGTTCGAGAAACACTGATAGAAATGGTTCAAATGCTCAGTACAAGTACATTGTGAATCCTGCCAACTCAGTGGAGAATGCATTTCTTGCACAAGATGCAACTAAATTTGAAGATGATGGTGATTTATTTGTGGGCGCAAGTTTCTATACTGATTCATCATATTTTCCAAGTTCGCCAACTTACTCTCAACCTCAATCTCCACCAAGAGCTCAAGTTCAAAGTCAGAATCTGAAGAATCAAGTAGAAAGTCAAAGTTCGAATGTTCAAGCTAAGGTAAAAGATGTGATGAACATCTTGCTACAAGATGATGAGACCAAAACTGCCTTCACAGCTTTTATGGCAAGTTTTCAAGCATACCAAGGAAGTCACTTAAGTCAAATGGACGTTGTCCTTCAAGATTTATTTGAGATGGATCCTGATGACGTTGAGGAAATGGATTTAAACTGGCAGATGGTTATGGTTGCATATCGAACACAAAAGCATGCATATGTTAACCGAAGCTACAAGCCTCATGCAAACAAGACGGTTGGTTTTGACAAATCGAAGGCCAGATGTTTCAATTGTAATTGTTATGGTCATTTTCAAGGGAATGCAAAGCTCCTAAGAATCAGAATTTCAACGACCAAGCTAGTTCAAGTAATCAAGGTCAAGGTCATAGCTCACAACAGTCTTCAAGCTACCAAAGCAGAAATCAACGTTACTTTCAGAAACCATACAAAAGTCTTCCCATGCCGGAAATGAAGGATGAAGGAAAGAAACCAGAAGATCAAACAAAGGCACTGGTAGTGAGTGTAAAAGACGGATATGATTGGAGTGCGTATGCAGAACAATTCACATCTGATCTTACATCAAGTCTGGCACTAGTATGTGAAATAGAAGAAGACTGGTCAGAAGAAGGAGACAGTAAGGTGATTGATACTGTGAGTGAAGATTCAGAGGAATATGACTGGAGTGCCAAGTCTGATCCTGTTGAAGAGTCTGAGTCTGAAATTGCGCTAATGGCTACATCCAGTGAGTCTTCATCATCTACCGAACAACCAAAGGTTAGTAATGACTTACCTCCTAACTATGTTCCTTTACCTGCTGATGTGAAAGAAAGGTTATGTTCTGAACAATGCATTCAACAGGTAGAACATTATCGAACTCATTCATTTAAAATCGGTGATAAATTAAGTAAACATGAGAAAATTCATGAACAACTTAAAATTGATCACAAAATTTCTGATGAGAAGATTTTGTCACTTAAAGAATCATGGAACAAAACCTTAAAGGAACTGGAACTGATAACAAAACAACTTGAAGAAATGACAAAGAATTTTGAACAAGAAAAAGTTGCTCATGCTGTCACACAAGTTGAACTAACAAAAGTGAAAAGTGGTAAGAACATGGTTAAACAACTTATAAGTGAAAGAGGTAACAAAACCAAAACCGGGTTGGGTTTTACTCATGAACCAATGCCAAATTCTATCACACAAACCTTACCGGAAAACTTTAATGAATTTGATCATTCACCTGAAAATGAAAGAAAATTCAAAGAAATTCAAAGAAGTAAATCCGAGTCTGAAGGTTCTGAAGTGCTGATGGAAAGTTTGAAAGAAGAAGAGGGTGTGACAACTGAAGCTGATGATGAAGCTAGCAACAAATCAGAGCCTGTTCTGATTCAACTTGTTGAGTATCCGGAACTGAATCCGAAGTCTGAAACAGTGAAGGAAGAAGGTGAATTTTCAGGATACAATGATCCTGAATATATCAAGTGGAAGAAGGAACAAAAGGCGCAGGTTGCTGATCAGTTGATCAAGAAGCAAGAAGTGAAGAAAGCTGAAGTTTCAACTGCAAAGAAGCAGAAATCGAAAGTAATGACCAATCAATCTGAAACAAAAGAATCGAAAGGTAAAAGTGTCATAAAATCAAATGACAATACCAAAGCTCAAAATGTTAAAACTGTTAAGAAGAAAGTGTCAAAAGGTAAGACAATCAAGTTTGTGTCTGCAGGAACGTTTGATTTGAACGGATCTTATGGTAAACCAATCAATTCTTTAATCAAATCTAACTCTGGTCTGAAAACAGGTTCAGGTCCTAAGTCTTCCGCTGTCAATGATAAGAGAATTGAATCTAAAAAGGTAACCAAACAGAACAGTTTAAAATCGAACCAAAGTCCCATGCAATCAAAATCACAAACAAAGTCTCCACAAAAGAATCAAGTTAATCTAAAACCGAACAAAACTGATAATGAATCACGAATTAGTTCAACATCAAAAGTTAACAATCGGCTCTTTAGGATTAGCAAGAAACATTGTGAGATTTGTGATCGTTATAACCATGCAACTGCTGAATGTTTCTTTAACAGGTATTGCAGTTTTTGTGACAAAAGAAACCATTCTTCAGAAGAATGTTTTTATAACAAATTCTGTGAAATTTGTGAAAGGAGAAACCATGACACAAAGTATTGTTTCTTTCGATCAAACTCAACAAGAGAAATGACTCCGCTTTCAAATTTTCAAAGAAATCAATCATTTGGTTTTCAAAATATGAATCAAATTCATTCTCCGGTTTTGAGAAATTTCAATCGAAACAATTCTGTTTCTAACTTTTCATCAAGAAATGTGCAGGTTAACAGTTTTAAACCAAGAGCTTTGATGGTAAGAAATCAAAAGTTTGAAAATAACCTTGATCCTAAGTTAGAGGAAAGGTTTAGTGCTTTGAGAAGAAAGCAATCAATTCACGCCAATGGGCGAAACAGTTATTAGCATCAAAATCTCTTAAATGAAACAAATTTTCAAAATATTCAATATCAACAAGTTACTATTGTAGATAGATTCGGAAAACCCAAGACCGTGTGGGCCTAGGTTGACCAAACTAACTAAGTGATTGTTGAAATGCAGGTACGCCCAAGAAGACCTATCAACTCATGGTTCGTTGATAGTAGGTGTAGCCGGCATATGACAGGCAACCATGCCTTGCTCCAGGATTTCAAGCTGAAAAATGGTACACACGTTGCATTTGGAGGTGATGCAGGTGGTAAAATAACAGGAGAAGGAACCGTATCGAATGGGGTCATTAGTTTTGATAAAGTCAACTACTGTGCACAGTTGAACTTTAATTTACTAAGTGTATCTCAAATTTGTGATAAATCTTATTCAACTTTATTTGATGATTCTTTCTGTTATATACTCAAACCAGGTTTCAAGATTGACAATGAGTGGGTGGTGGTTAAAGCTCCAAGAGATCGTGATGTATACAAGCTTGATATATCGCAGATTGATGCTGAAACCGAAACTACTTGTCTCATTGCACATGCTTCAAATGATGAGAGTCAGCTTTGGCATAGACGGCTGGGCCATTCAAACTTCAGAAACATGAATCGACTGGTGACTGGAAATCACGCTGTAGGAATACCATCGAAGAAGTTCTCTACAACTGATCTCTGTCCAGCATGTTTGAAAGGAAAATAGCATCGCATGTCTTTTAAGTCCAAGCCAGAAAACTCCATTTCAAAACCCTTGCAGATGCTACATATGGATCTTTTCGGACCAACGAATGTGCAAAGCATCGGAAAGAAGTCTTATTGTTTTGTCATTATTGACGATTTCACTAGATTTTCTTGGGTTTATTTTCTGCATGTTAAATCTGAAACTGCTGAGTTGTTAAAAGAATTTATTATCAAAGTTGAAAATCAGTTGGATTGTAAAGTGAAAACTTTAAGAAGTGATAATGGTACAGAATTTAAGAACGCTAATGTTGATTTGTTTTGTGCAGAAAAAGGAATTGCTAGACAATTTAGTGCTCCAAGAACGCCTCAACAAAATGGGGTTGCGGAACGGAAAAATCGGACACTGTTTGAAGCAGCAAGATCCATGCTCGCAGATGCCAAAATCCCTATCACATTCTGGGACGAAGCTATTGCTACTGCGTGTTTTGTACAAAACAGAACATTACTGGTTCAGGATAAACAGAAAACATCTTATGAGTTGTTATTTGGAAGAAAACCGAATATTTCTTATTTGAAAGCATTTGGTTGTCCTGTATCGATTCTAAATTTAAATGATCATCTCAGGAAATTTGAGTCAAAATCTGACGATGGATTTTTCCTTGGATATTCGTCTGTTTCTAAAGCTTATCGGGTTTTTAATAGCAAAACAAATACTGTTATTGAAACTATTAACGTAAAGTTTTTAGAAAATTCGTTTCCGTCAGTGGCGCATGGTCCCGAATGGTTGTTTGATTTAGATTCGTTATCAAAATCTTTCAATTCTAACTTGTTTGATTTTTCAGGTAAAGCAAGGAAAGAATCAGGTGACTTGGGATGCTTTAGTGACGATTCTGATAATGACGAGGATGGCAATCTCAACTCTGAGTATCCGTTCATGTCGTTTCATAATCCTGATCATGTCAAAAACAGTCAAGCTCCGGGTCCTTCTGGTTCTCAAGACGATCAAGAATCAAACAATCTTGAAGATGATGTGAATCCGCAAAGTTCTCCTAATGATGGTGGATCTGTTCAGAATCAACCATCATCAGATCCGAATATTGAAGTTATTCCAGAATCATTTGACTACTTCATCAATTCACCGGATCAAGTCCCGAATTTCACTCCGCATACTTCTACCATTCTACAAGATCTACCGAATCTGAATCAATCTAATCTGGAGAGTCAAGTGCAAGAAGATGTCATTCCAACTCATCGAATTCACAAGAAACATCATGTCTCTCAGATTATCGGACCGTTGAATCAAAGAACTACAAGAAGTCAAACTGAGCAAGCAAACGTTTGTCTTTATTCATGTTTTCTTTCTCAAGTGGTGCCAAAGAACATTTCAGAAGCGTTGCAAGATAATAGTTGGATTGAAGCCATGCAAGAGGAGTTACTTCAATTTCGCAAACAGGAAGTTTGGAAATTAGTGGACTTACTTGAAGGAGAAAATGCGATTGGTACAAGATGGTTGAACAAAAACAAGCCAGATGAACGTGGCATTGTTGTGAGAAACAAAGCGAGACTCATTGCACAGGGATACACTCAGGAAGAAGGCATTGATTATGAAGAGGTGTTCGCTCCAGTCGCAAGACTTGAAGCCATACGCGTTTTTCTTGCATATGCTTCTTTCATGAAGTTTAAAGTATTCCAAATGGACGTTAAAGGCGCTTTTCTGTATGGACCAATTACAGATGACGTATATGTCAGACAACCTCCGGGTTTTGAAGATCCTGACTATCCTCATCGTGTATACAAGTTGAGTAAAGCTCTATATGGTCTACACCAAGCTCCAAGAATCTGGTATGAGACATTATCTAAGCATCTACTAGAACATGGATTCACAAGAGGACAGATTGATCCAACTTTGTTTATGAAGAGGGAGAATGAAGAACTCTTATGTGTTCAAGTTTATGTGGACGATATTATCTTCGGATCGACCAGTGCGTCAATGTGCAAAGAATTTGAGGAAATCATGAAGTGTAGATTCCAGATGAGTTCAATGGGGGAGATTAACTTCTTTCTTGGCTTACAAGTGAAACAATCAGCTGACGGAATTTTCATCAATCAATCAAAATTTGTTGAGAAGTTATTGAAGAAGTTCAAGATGCAAGATTGTCAGACAATTCGAACTCCATCTGATGTGAACTGCAAGATACAGCCGGATCCAAAAGGCAAATCCGTGGATCAAACACTATACAGATCAATGATCGGTTCACTGATGTATCTTACTGCATCAAGGCCAGACATTATGTATGCTGTATGTGTGTGCGCAAGATATCAGTCTGATCCAAAAGAGTCGCACCTGGTTGCTGTGAAACGTATTTTCAGATACCTTAAAGGGAAACCGAATCTTGGGTTATGGTATCCTTATGAAGGCAATTTTGAATTATATAGTTATTCTGATAGTGACTTTGGTGGTTGTGCTCTTGACAGGAAATCGACTACTGGTGGATGTCAATTTCTGGGTCCTAGACTTGTCTCTTGGCAATGCAAGAAGCAGACCAACGTTTCTGTATCCACAGCTGAAGCAGAGTATATCGCTGCATCTGCAGGATGTTCTCAAGTTTTGTGGTTACAAAACCAATTGCTTGACTACGGGTTTAACTTTCTCAAAACTCCTATTTACATAGACAATACTGCTGCTATGTTCATTACTGCTAATCCTGTTCAACACTCAAAAACCAAACATATCGAAATTTGATATCAGTTTTTAAGAGACAACTCTGAAAAAGGTTTAATAATTTTGATTAAAGTTCATACCGACAAACAACTGGCAGATCTTTTCACAAAATCATTTTTGTCAGGCTGGTTTGAATTCTTAATTCAATCCATAGGATTAATCAATCATGATTGATTCTATTTTTCGTAAAAACAAAACAAAAATCAGAAAATATAAAAGCCAAAAATATAATAAGTTGATGTCAAGTATTGATTCCTTTGTCTTTTATTTTAGGTTTTGCATTGTGTGTGTGCATGAAAAAAAAAACAAAAAAACAAAAACAAAATATAAAAGCAAAAAGAAAAGAAAATACCATGTCATAAGAATCTATATTGCACAAAGTGAGAAATGATAGTTACACTAGACATTATTTGTTACATCATTTTTAATAAAGACTGATGAATGTTAATTGATGTGCTAGACAGCTCAGGCAAATAGACTGAAAAAGTAAGTTGATTGTTGACAAACATAAACTTAATGATCTTTGTGTTAAGTTCCATTGTTATACATGTCTAGATATATATCTTTTGATACATTGCTTGTGATGATAGTTGTGCATGATCGGGTAACGATGTAGTCTATTCAGTGTGATGAACCGCATCGTGAGCTTCTTTGTTGTGGTATCCACAGACCTGAAGTCTCACACGAAGTCTCTTTTGAGCTTCAAGGTGCAGCAAAAGATTCCCAAAGATGGAACAAAAAGAGTCCCAAATGTGGACCATCACCAAACAAAAATTCCAAAAAGGAATTCAGAAGATTCCCAAGGGGAACGATAGGAAAGAAAAAATTCCAAAATGGAATTAAAAAGAAGTCCCAAAGTGGACCAAATCCGAATAGAACCCAAATTCCACACTGTGTATGACTGTAAGTGACCAGATTTTGTGCAATATGCATTCAGGTAGTGATTGATAAGGAAATATGTTGACATATGTATACATGTGGGTCACATAAGTCATTCTAATCGAAACTTAAATATCATCATGATACTGAAAAAGTAAGTGTGTCAACTCGAGCTAATTGGTATGTTTTCATATCATCACTTAATCAAGCATAAGTCAAATGTCTATTCAAAACTTGCAAAACATGTTCAGATAATGTGTGGTATGATCTCACTGCGATATTTTGATTCATTGCATTGCATATGTCTTTATTTTAATGTGTGTGCTTTGTGTGTGCAGGCATATGGAATCTTTATTGACACATCGACATCCTTGTTAAACTTAAAAATTTCAAGAAATTTCAAGTTTAGGGGGAGAATAAATTGAAGAAGAAAAATGTTTGCAAAAATCTAAAAATATTTTTGAATAAGTGTTTTGAATGAACAAGATTATGTGGAATGAAAAGCAAAGGTATTGGATGTGTTAAAAACAAACCCAAGGTCTTGTAATGTGTTTTTAAGAAATTGCTTCGGGATATAAAAAAAATTGGTTGTGCAAAAATAGTTGTTTTTGAAAATCAAAGAAAAAGAAAAATGAATTTAATTAGAATTAATGTTATTGACTTGTTTTAATGTTGTTGATAATTAATATGACAAATTCTTTTTAAGGATATCTTGTCTAATTAATGTGTCGAGAATGTTTGCAGGTGCAATAAATGCAGTTGAAAAAGTCAACAGACGAAAAAGTGAAGAAAATTGATCAAATGTTGTAGCCGGGCAAAGAATATCATAACACTATTTTGCCGGGTAATGAACACACTGTTCAGCCGGGTAAAGTTGTGAGTTTGATACAAGCCGGGTGATTGAGAAAAAGAAGTGAAGTCGGGTGAAGATATTATGACTACTGTATAGCCGGGCAATGAACATGTCAAATACATGCCGGGTGAAGGTCATAGATATCTGCCAGGTGACAAGTGTTCACTATACAGCCGGGTAAAAGAGTTTTTATCTTGCCGTGTAAATGAATAACTGTGTTGCCGGGTAATGAAGAAAAGCATGCCGGGTGATATAGAAGACAACTATGTTGCCGGGTAATGAGGAAAAACATGCCGGGTGATGAAGTAAAATCACTATGTTGCAGGTTGATGAAGAAAGCATGCCGGATGATGAAGAAAGCATGCCGGGTGATGAAGAAAGGTTGCCGGGTGATGTTTTGAAGACTACTATACTGCCGGATGGAGAATCTAAAGTTTGAACCTAAGCACAATCTGGTGGCATGTTTGGATGAATCTATCCCTGAAACTGAAGGTTACAGAGATATGATCAGATTCATAAAGAGGACAAAGTATGTATATGCTATGTGTGCCAAACCGGTCATATATGCTAGATTGATTAAGAGTTTTTGGAGGACAGCTGAGGTTATTAGAGATGATATTGGAGTAGCTGTTGTTAGAGGAAACATAACTAGAGAGTTAGTTTTGACTGTGTCTGAAGAAGCAATCAGAACAGCACTGAGGATTGATGAAGATGAAGTAGGAATGAATGATGAGTTGACTATGGCTGAATGTCAAGCGTGCTTTGTAAATATGGGACATCCTCCTGCATTTCCAAAGTCACAATTCTATAGAGCCAGATTGGGAAAGAAATGGAAGTTATTGTGTTATGTTGTCCAACAGTGCATGTCCAGGAGGAGTGCAGGTTTTGACAACTTCCCATCTGATATAGCATCTCCAATTGTTGCTATAGCTGAGAACAAACCATTCAATATGTCAAAATGGATTATGAATGGGTTTGTATTTAATTTGGTAAAGGGCAAAAGGTTTAAGTTTCTCATGTACCCGAGATTCTTACAACTGATGATCAATGTTGCTTATCCCATGATTAGAGAAGAAGGAGTGGTTGGAGGGATACTTCATACTGAGGACATGAACGATCTATCTTATAGAAAGATGAGTATCGGGAATGTGCCTAGTGTTGATATATTTGACTATATGAGAGATATAGCAAATAATGAAGAAGATGTTGAAGGAGTTTATCATCATATTTCACAAGGGGAGATTGTAAATCCGCAGGACCTTATTGATGAGGTGCCTGATAATCTGTTGGATGATGATGAGTATGATGCTCGTCATGCAGAAGATGAAGAGGATGAACCTGAGGATGGTGAAAATGATGATAATGATAGTGATAGTGAAGAAAGTGATGATAGTGGAGATGATGGTGAAAATGATGGTAATGATGGTGCTGAATCTGATTCAGAGGAGGCAGAGAACATTGAGATTGCTGAACCATTAGAATTGGAGACAGAAAATGTTGAAGTTATTGAACCTGTCTTGATTGAAGAACCTGTTGAGGTTGCTTGTGTTGAAAGAGAGGTGGCTGTTGAAGTTGCAAAGCCAATCACAAAACAGTATGTTAGATCTCGAAGATCTAAATCTGTTGTGGAGAAAGTGTTAAGTGAGCCTGAACAGATAGATGTAGTTCAGATTGCTCAGGAAGTAATTGCCAGGTTGAAACTATTGCACAGATAGTTGATGAAGCTGATGCTGGCATTACTGATCCTATCTCTGCTGATATACCCACCACATCATCCCCTGTTGCAGTAAACATTGAATAAGTTTTGGAGTCTTCACCAAAAACTGTTTCAAGTGTTGATGATATTGAGAATAAGAAAAAGATTGTTGAGTTAGAAGAGATGGTTGAAAAACTTGTAGCTGCGAATGAACTGTTGAAAGCTTCAAATGATAGGAAAAAGAAAAGACTTGAAGAGTTTTGGGCTACTCACAATCAAAATCTGGAAACTTTCAAAGCTTTGGATACTGATCATCTTAATTTGAAGATTGAACATGACAAGTTGAAGGCTGAGTATGCAAAGTTGAAGGAGGAACATGAGAATTTGAAATATGATCACAAGGAGTTGAAGGCTGAATGCAATACTCTTGAGGATGAAAAAGATATGTTGGAGAAATGGCTAGAAGAAACACGATCAAAGAAGTCTGGGTCAACATCTGATAAAGATTTTTCAGATGAAGTGGTTGAAATGACTGAAGCGACTCAAGCACCAAAAGTTTATCTCACTAGAGCACGAGGCACAACAAATGTGGGTGTAAGGGTGGAATCTCCAATTATCATTCCCGATGAAGCTGTTGCTAATTTTGTCAATACTGACAAGGCTGAGGGAAAAAGGAAGTTAGATGCAGTTCCAGAAATAACTGGTGATGAAGGTTGCAGTAAAAAGGCGAGATTGGAAGAAACAGTGCAGATTGAGCCGATTCAATCTGTAGCTGTAGTTGAAACTGAAGTGATTGATGCTGAACAAGATGAAAAACTGATTGAAGATTTTGCTGAAGATCCAAAGATAAATCTTAGGGGGAGTACTGTTAGGGCTATTTCCTAGTTAAGATTTACTTTGTATTTGTTTATACGTTTATGTATAGTTTAGGGTGTATTTTGTTATATTCCTTAAACTTGTAATTGTTGCTTTAAAGCATGTAGTGAGAGAGTGTGAGGAGAGAGGCTAGATCACTATTCACATACGAGAGAGAACTTAGTGTGTGTGATTTATTTTCTCCTGCACTTGTATTACAAATCTGCTATGATAGGTTCAATTGTATCGTTAATATCGCTTGTATATTGATGATCAAAGCAGATTTGTAATACAAGTGCAGGAGAAAATAAATCACACACACTAAGTTGTCTCTCATACGTGAATAGTGATCTAGCCTCTCTCCTCACACTCTCTCACTACATGCTTTAAAGCAACAATTACAAGTTTAAGGAATATAACAAAATACACCCTAAACTATACATAAACATATAAACAAATACAAAGTAAATCTTAACTAGGAAATAGCCCTAACAAAAACCTATAATTTCAAATACATATGTATATAAATAATAATTAATGTTTATAAGTATTTGTTACAAATACTAATTCAAGAAAACTAAAAACAAGTTCGTATAAGATATATTCAATACGAAAATACTATAACGCTTCGTATAAATTCCAAAATTATAATCCAAAACCCTAATTCTTATTTTGTATTTCAAAACCCTAATTACTAATTGTTACTTCAAAACCCTAATTCCTAAATTTCAATTTAAAACCCTAATTTTCAATTTGTAATCCCAAATCCCAAACCCTATATTTTCTGGTTTTGATTCTTGTTGCTATATTATTGTTTCGTTTCTAAGTTAGGGTTTTTCTCAATTAATTAGGTGATACTAATATTTGGGCAACCCTCGGTTCGTTATTGTTGCGTTTCTATTTCGGTTATCTATTGCATTTCAAGGTGAGTAAAATCACTCCCCTTTTTACTATTACATTTTGGGGCTGAAATATGTTCAATTACCATACAATGTTTTCGGTTTTCGTTTCTTTGTTTCTATTTTCAAATGAGATCATTAAATGTGTTAGTCTTGTTCGCGGCAAGATGCAATTCTTATGTGGTAGTTTAAAGTAGTATTATTACTTAGTAATCCCATCGGTACAATGTTAGCGCTAATGGTTTGACAAACCCACCTGCATTTATTTCAAAACAGGTGATTTAAACCCGGCCATTCAATTTCAATGTTACAAGTTACCATGTTACAAGTTGCTATACGATGATACAAGTTACTATGCTATGTTGCTACGTCCCTTAGATGCTTAAACAATTATTGGTAACTTATATCGAGACGGTTAGGTGACGGTTGCTAAAAAGGTTATCTTTAATTAATAACATGAGTTGGTTCCTCATGACAAACGATTACAAGATGCTATACAATGATGTTGTTCAATGTGTTTAATGTGTTCAATGTGTGTTCAAGGTGTCATGGTCGAGAATGATATGAAATAGCTATGCATGTAAGATTGCCCAGCATATTATGATGATCTCGGATTTATTTATTACTATATATTAATTGTGGTTTACTGACTAGCTTTAATTAGCTAACTTTATTTTTACATATTTCAGGTGGTGTATGAGCGTTTTATACCTTCAAGACATAGGATGCCTATCGGACCTAGAATAATTGAACAATAAAATTACTTTGATTGCCGGTCTTTATTTCTGAATTTATGCCTATTTATTCCTCATTTATGTCATAACAATTAATGCGTTAATGATATTAAAATATACTTTTAGTGTGCCATGTGCTTTGTACTATTGATATCCAATTCCAATGACAACCCGGTGTTTCCGCCGCCGGGCGGGGTGTCACAGTTTGGTATCAAAGCCATGGTTATAGGGAACTAGGATAGGATATTAGAAACACACCGACCTAAACTATAACCTAAGTGTCCTTAGTTCAAATACTTGTACTTAGAGATTCTTTTGGACTTATTTGTTTTCCTTCTACGAACCTTTCTATGCTTTTCTTTATCTCATTTCTTATCCGATTTCGCGAAGGAGCTACAAGAGACTTGTCTGTGTGATTAGGATCTTCTCTTTGTGGAATCTCGTCATCGTCTTAAGTGAGTTTGAAACGTGAGAACGTGTGCAATCTGGAAAGGGGAACGCCTGTATCACGGACATCATGTCTAAGGCAAAGCATTTCGTATAAATCTCTTTAAGAGACCTTTATGCTTACCTGGGGATGTTCGAGATGAGTGTGAACCTATAGGCTAAAGCACGCCTTCTCGAATACGTTGAAAAACGAACTTAGCACTTTGATAAGTCTAAAGTGTCCAAAACCCAGACACATTCCTAAGCCTTCAAAGTTTTATTTTTTATGATTCTATGATTTTCTTTCAACGATTTATAATTATTTTTGTGAATTTCTTTATTAATTTAAATGTTATTCCAAATTCATCTATCCCTAAAAGTTTCTAAGTGGTTTCTATGGTATCTTTCAAATGATTCAATGATGTTCTAAGTACAATTACTATTCCATTAAATCAAAATTTTGTTACACTTATGATATCCAAAATTTCTTATGTCTCACGAAAAGTTATTTTCTATCTTATCTTGTAGAATGTCAACGAGACACGAACGACTTGCTAACGCAATTGCCACCCAAATGGCTAACCTTTTGCCTGAACTGGTGAAACAACTTAATGCTGCTAATGAAAACAAAGAACCTAAGGCTCCCCATTGTACTCTTAAATACTTCAACTCTTGTGGTCCCACTAAATTCTTCGGTACTGAAGGGGCTACGGGTCTTCTCCAATGCTACGAAAGCATGGAGAGTACCTTCGTTAATTGTGATTGCCCTGATAACTTCAAGGTCCGCTACGCCACGAGTGTCCTTCAAAAGGGTGCTCTGACGTGGTGGAATGATGAAAAACGTAGACGCGGTGAAGATGGAATCTCTGAAATGACTTGGGATGGATTCAAAACCGCCTTGACTGACAAGTATTGCCCTCCTAGTGAAATTCGTAAACTCGAGAGTGAATTCTAGGATCTCAAACATGATAGTGGTGAGAATGTGGCCTACAACGATCGTTTTTCTCATCTTAGTACTCTGTGCCCTAATATGGTTACTCCCGAATCCCGTGGTATTGAACAATATATCGGGGGCTTACCCATGACTATCCAAGATGCTGTTTGGGGTAGTAAGCCCGACAACGTGGGTGAGGCAATGACTTTAGCGGGTCGTCTTACCGAAAATCATGTGCGGGCTCGTACGTTGACTCGAAAGGGTAACAAAAAGTCCAAAGGTTCTTCTAATGACGATTCTAAACCATATGAGGACGATTCTTATAAGGGTTTTAAGCCCGAATCCTCATCCAAATCCAAGAAGCGTAAGAACAATGCCACAAATTATGCAATAACTGCTCCTACTCCTCCTATGGCACCGCAAAGAGGTAATGATAACCGTAAGCCTTATACAGGGTTCTCGCCCAAATGCAACAATTGTCCTTTTCATCATGCTCCTAAAACTCCATGTTTTAAATGTTCTGTTTGTCAATGTTATGGGCATTGAGCAAAAGGTTGTTGGAAAAATAATAATCGGGATAATCAAGGTCTTGCTTGTTTCAATTGTGGCGATCCAACTCATTTCCACAACAATTGTCCTCAGCCTATCAATGTCAACGTGAATACCAATGCTAATGCAAATCAAACTGGTCGTGCTAGAACTTTCTATATCAACGCTAATCAAGCTCAAGCAAAAAATGACGCAGTGAACGGTATGGGTCCTCAGGAATAATCGTTACGTTCCAGTTTTACTTGATTCGGATGCTGATAAGAGTTTTGTTTCATTAGAGTTTGTTTCATCTTTTGCTATTAGCAGTCTTAGACTTGATAATCTTTATGTAACTGTGACACCCGACAAATTCAGGTTAACTCCTTTAGTTAAACTCTGTTAGTCACGTTAACGCAATTATATTTTTCATTTAATTTGACAAATTAAATGTGCAAACTGTTACGCAAATATACATACGAAACGACCACACGAGTTAATACCCGGGCGTTGGTGATCTTAAATGAATACAAATACCATAATAATACATTTTAACTGTTATGTGTGTTTAACTGTTAAATTTTCGTGTAACCGCGTATTTTATCGGTTTTAACCATTTAAGAAATTCGGTAAACTCAGGGAAACAAAAGTTTATGTTTTATAAAGTTTTTCATTGTGTTTACAAACCGAAGTGAAAACGTGGCCTATGGACCACCCATGTGACCCATAAGTGGCCCAAGGCCCAACCCAACTCAACATCCAACAATAATTAACAAAGCTAAGCCCTAAGCCTAATTAGATAAAAAAAAACGTTTTTGGCCTCTTCGTCCCCCCTTGGCTGCCGTCGCACTCCAACACACATACAAAAGAGTTTTTTTTGCAAGTTTGATTCATTTGTTAGTGATTTCGGGTGTTAATCGAGGTGATAAACGCAATACTAGTAAGTGGTTATGTTAATTGTTATTATATAATTCGAAAATAGTACGTTTTGAAAACCCTAGTTCATCCAAATTGGCCAAATTGATGTTGTGTTGTGGAAATGGTTTAGTGTTTGTGTGAAAATGGTTATTTTGATGGTTAGATAATGAAATTGGTGCAAAAAGTGTGTTTATGGAATTAGGGTTTGATATGGAATCATTGAAATTTGATGTTGCATGATTGATATTATGAAAATAGGATTGAATATGTATTTAGATGATGAATGGGATAAAGATTGGTTACTTGGTTGTGAACTTTCATGATTTTTAGGCTAGATTACTAAAAATAGTAACTTTTGTGTTAGAGATCGTGTGAAATCGCATGTTATGGACATATGATGATCATTATGGACTTGGTAGCATGTTTGTAAGATATGTTAGACGAATTTTGATTATTTGAACATACGAATTCTGTCACACCCCCAAATTTCACTAACGGAGTTTTACCGTTAGGAGTGTGACACACCAGGATCCGATCATTAGTTACACCAAACGACGTATATGATTTTGAAAAGTAACGTATTGTATTAAATAATAAAAATTAAAATAAAGTTTTACATTAGATGCGGAAGCGTAAATATTAAATGAGAATCTTTTTGGTAAAAGTGATTTCTAATATTTGAATTTACAAATGCAAATATAATAAATAAAGTTGATTTCTGAAATCAATGCGACCAATGAATGAATGCCCTATCAGTGAGTGTAATCTTGACAACCTGAGATAAACATGCTAAAATGTGTCAACATAAAGTTGGTGAGTTCACAGGTTTATAAAACTAGAAAGTAAGTCATAAAAGCAATTCAGTAATTCCCTTAGTATATCAAGTAGTTAGCTAGACTACTATGCATGCTACACTAGTGTACGAAAATGTTTACGACCGAAGCTGACAGCAATGTAAAGAAATGAACGCCTCAAGCCAATGTCTCCCAGACACGGTAATGATAGGACAATTGAACACCCGTTTGACCTCCAGTCATGCTGGCGCGACCAGCCCGGATGGGGTTTGTCAAACCCAGTAGTACTACTCAAAATTTCCTCCCTTTGCAATATAATTAACGGTCCAAACGTAAGGCAAAAGTACTGACACTAGGTACGCATGTGTTCATACTAAGAAGCAATATTGTAAAAGAAGTAATTTACAGCATGTATCTCCCCCAAAAGAGTAAAAGTAAAAGTAAAAAGGGGCCGTGAAACTCACCTTAGAATGCGCGGCTACAAATAATTATCAAATAATTATAATTTCCAAGTCTGGTCAACAACCTGTTTGAGTTCTACTAATTAGATAAAAATTACTCTAATAAAATTCGTATTCGGTTTCTCGTTCCCGGTTCGGTTTCGTACTGACATCCAAACTATAAATACTTTATTAATTACAAAGAAGTTAGACACCATCAAACCATATAATTTGAACTAACTTTTATGACAAGCGATAACAACCAATGGTTTTAGATCATTAACTTGTTATCTCAATTAAACCGACACTCATTATACTCAATTTTAATCATCTTATAAATTCATTTCACATAGATCACACGTATAAACGCACTCATCTATATATTATCATAAATAAAAATGTAGCATACATAATAACCTCAATATCCTAATCATTAAAGTACGTACACTCACTATAATAATTCAAAATTTTATACAACCTCACTTATATTCATTCTCCCTTCTTCAGAGTAGGCTAATTATATATATGTTGCCATATATATACATACATAGACTTTACATTTTGTTCTTCCTACCAACACACATCACGTATTGCATATTTATATATATACATTTATAAACTACGTCAACAGTATTGTATCGTTTTATTTGCACATAGTACCTATTTTTCCGCATCTGATACTTCTATTGATGCATATTGTACTCTTTTTTATGTTCATTACTCTTTATTATGCATATTGTACTATATTTTGATGCAGTTGAAGTCTCTTTTGACATGTTAACAACACTTGGTTACTACTCCTAGGTGCCACATGGGGTTATTAAGGACACGTGTAAGTGTAAACATATTGACAACCTTATCTTCCCAACAACATTTGTATTCACTCATCTTTTCTTTAGCATCCCTTACTTTGTCTCTATTCCTGTCTTCGGTGATGAGCCCCTAAATCCCTAATGACAGCGATGGGTTGACCATCACAGGCACGTTTTCTTGCTACACCCGTCTCTGCATTTCATCTTTTTTTGCTATGTTATTTGACGTTCTTTTTCCCAGAGAACAAGTTTTTTGCTTTGTGTTGATGTGTTTGGAATACTTTTTGATTGTTGTTGTTTGGGGAGGTTGTTTTTCTTATTTGCTATTGGTATGAGTTTTTGATTGTGGTTTCATGTTTTGTGTGGGTATTTTTTTGCTTCTAGGGTTTTATTTAGATCTTGGTGTTTGAATGTTTGTTTTTGCATGTTGTTGTTCGTTTTTTGCTAATCGTATTTGGGTGGGTTTGTTGTAGTGTTTTTGCTTGTGAATCAACATAATCGATTTTGGGTTGTTGATGTTTCTTTTATCAATTGCATTGTTTTTGGTCGTTTTTTTGTTTTGTTTCTTTACTTTAACCTAGCTTTTTCTTTACAATAATAACACTAATTAGGCTACTTTGGTGTCTCCTATTCTACTGTAGGAAATTATTATTTGTGAGGTTGGAGAAATTAAAACGTTTTTGGTGTCCTCCCATGAAAATAAAGTCTTTGACAACATGATCTTTGTCTTTCATTGTGGATCAGTGCTTAAAGATTGTTTTAGATCATTAGGATATATAAATGCCACCAAATTGGCAATATTATATATTTTACTTTTCATTGAAAATTTGTTTTTAGACGCTTCATTTGTACTCTACAAAATTGCTAGCCCCATATATATTTAGTAGAAAGGCTAAGTCTTACGTTTCCGCAGCGAAGCGCGGGGTTACACACTAGTTATATATTATTTCCATACAATCCTACATAAAACTAATACCATCACATACGAACATACATGCATACCTAACAAAATTCATACAATCATGATCATGTGTACACATACTTTGCTGTTAAGTTACAATTCATATTTGTTTACGAGAATTATACTGCAACTAGTTAAATTCATGTCCTACAATTTAACTATCCAATTTTAATAAGGGTTATTGGATTTAATCACCTCCAACTATTGGTTATTGGCCGCTGTCACCCCCAAGTATCACTTTGGCCAATATAATTCCAAACTAAACACTTTGGTGTGTGTATCACCAAAAGTTAAAAAAAATTAACCAAAAATTAACCAAAAGTGACTTGAATTGGTTAACTTTTGGTGATACGGTGTCCGTAACACCAAAAGCTAACCAAAAAATAATCAAAAGTTAACCAAAAGTGACTTAAATTGGTTGAATTTTGGTGATACGGACACCAAAATGTTTAGTTGGGAGTGATATTGGCCAAAGTGATACTTGAGGGTGACAGCGGCCAATAACCAATAGTTGGAGGTGATTAAATCCAATAACCCTTTTAATAAAAGCTATAGACTTTGTAAATCTAAAACCAAATAAAATCTACAACATGACGTCCTCCCAATTAGTTTACACACGCATACATGCACATCAGCACATACTATTTCAATAACCACGCACATGATCGAACCGGTCAAGCCCTACGCACTTAAACAATTATATATACATCGTATACACTTATACATATCGACCAAGTTGAAACGAGACCAAACCGTAACCCGAAACGAAACCGAAACCAACCGAAACTATAAAGCGAGTTATCGAAACTTACCGCAAAGCTTACGCAGTGCTTCGCCGGTAATTAGGAAGATTGTGGTGGCTGTGGTCATGTACGTCTGTTGTCGCAGCGGTGGTGACTGCTGGTTGCAGGTGACGGCAGGGTGGTCTGCGACAGTGGGTTTGACGAGAGGTGAAGGCGGAGTGATTACTGGTCGTAGGGAACGATGGTAGTAGTGTTTTCTACAGCAACGATGGTGACTGGCGGCTGTGGTGGCTGCTGTAAATGGTGAGGACGGTTAGGGTTTTGGGTTGGGTGAAGAAGACGATCGAATGGGGGGAGGAGAAAGGGTTGGTTGCATTTAATTTATTTGGATTTTACACAATGGCCCCCTCAACTTAACTAGATGTTTAACTTGTTTCCAAAGTTAATAAGTTTAACTTTTAGTTAATTACTAATTATCTCGTTTATTCTTCGGTACGTATCCGAGTCATAAGAATTTGTAATTCTCTAAAGTACTAATAGTTAATGTCACTTACAATATAATAATTCCTCAAATTATTCTCTTTGTAATAAATAGTTATTTAGATAATTGTTTAAATTATTATTGGTGACATGTATGAAAAATGATTTCATGTTGATAAAGACTAACGGAATTTGGTTAAGTTGGGTTAACGACGTACACCTGAAATTGTCGGATGTCACAAATTCGACTTGGTTTGGAATACTTTCTAAATGTAGAAACTTTTTGGCCTAAAAATCGACTAGGATGCATGTTGTATGATTTTGAATGCACAAACGTGATTTGGGGTTGCATGTGAATGATTGTAGACATGTGATGATTGGTAAACGTGCTTTGATCATGCGATGACATTTATAGGTACAAGTTGAATTGAAGGTGAGTACTTGAAATTGGTTAATTGAAGTCTAAGTTGTATATGCAAGTTAACTAGAATGCATGATGAATGGGTTATTAGGCTAGTTGTACAAAACATGTGAACATTATGTATTGCTTAGAAATGACTACACATGCTAGTATGCCCTATGTAGGAACCGCAAAGTGTTAGTATGTGTTGTTGACTTGTGTAGCGTGCTACGGTATTTGTGTAATAGTTGACATGCTTAGGATGTTGGAATATGCAAGTATACTTTACAAATCCGAATTTCCTATAAAGGAAACTTTTGTGGAATTTGAAATCCAATTTGTTGAATGTGTGACGTGTGATGTGGTATGCGAATGTAATATAGTTAAATACATCATTTGTAACGTGTTTACACTTAATAAATCACCAACGGGTCGTGGGTCAACTCGGGTCAACTAAAAGTCAAACTTTGACCAAAAGTCAACTAAAAGTCAAACTTGGACAAAAAGTCAAACTCGATCAAAAGTCAAACTTTTCCGATTACGCACAAACTGTATGACCAATTGGATGCATAGGGTTCAATGACTCTACATGAACACACATTAATAGACCTACTATTATTTAGGTTGCTGTATTACATTGTGTGCTTTTAAACTGAATTGCCGCGCAATCTAAGGTGAGTTCACTAAACCGCACTTTTACTATTCTACCCTTTTATGGGCTGAACACGGACGATTACTTTTATGGATTTACAAATTTTGTATGTCGCATGTCTGGATTAGAGCAACTTTTATTTTGTTCATGAAAGACCTCATGGATACCTAGTTGACCGTTAGTATTTGTGAAATAGCCGGGAAATTTTGAGTAGTACTACTGGGTTTGACGAACCCCACCCGGGCTAGTCGCGCTAGCACGACAGAAGGACCTGTCGAACGGGTGTTGAATGACCTAACATACTTACAGTGCATCCTGCTGGGATGTACGAACAGGCAAAATGCACTTATTGTGTACATACGTCAGCTTCGGTCAGATACATACGCCTCTAAGGACATGTGCTGTAGACTAGCTACCTACAATGACATACTTAATTTATATTTCTGCTTGCAACTTAACTACTTGATTTCATATTTACTTTGTGAACTCACCAACCGTCGTGTTGACACTTGTTAGTCTTTCACTTTTACAGGTTACTGAGGTTCAACGCACTTAGGACATGGCATGGAGTCACAACATTGCATTTAAACACTTTCTTGCATTTAAAAACTATGTTTGGTTTTAACAAATATTTAAACTATTTTTCTTATGTTGGGCGCGCGTTCGCGCATTTAGTTTCATTTAATATTATTGACCTTACATTTCGATTACGCTTCCGCAAATTATTAAATGTTAACTCTGTATTAAATTTTCTCATTTAATGAGACACGTATATTTTAAATTCATATAGTGTCGTTTGGTGTAACTAATGACTGAGATCCTGGTTTGTCACACACTTAACGGTAAAACTCCGTTAGTGGATTTTGGGGGTGTGACAGTAACGAACGAGGAAAAAGAGTTTTCTATTAATTTTTATACGTATGGTGCGAACTTAAATTCCAAGGTCACGATTTCTTCATGTTTATCTCTTTCCTATGACTCTTGGTAATTTCGACGTTTGAAACTCTTGTCTTACGTTTAACTCTAAATATATGCATGAGTGTTACGAGCATCGATATCGCGAGCTTAAATTATATATATGATGATAATAATAATACATACAAATTAAATAAACAAATAAAGAACTTATTTTCCATATTTCAAATTCGAAGAAATGTTAATCTTATAAAAATCTCTTTGTGCCTCTCGATGAAATTTAATCAATGGCTATGAGAAATTTATGGATCGTAAAGTGGAGCCGCTCAAGCATACTCGGATACCAATAATAAAAGTTCGTTCTAAATCAAATCACATACATGAGGTTACTTGAGGACTTGAGGACTAAATGAAATCCTAATATCCGTATCTTTTTACTTCTTCTTCTTCTACTTCGGTTTGACCAAATTTCGGGACGAAATTTCTATAAGGAGGGGAGACTGTGACATCTGCCCCGAACCCAAATCCGAACGCCCGACTTGAACCCGAGACTTTCTACATTTATTTGTATTCGTATATAGTTCAAAAAGAAGTAACGCTCGTCATTATTATGATGAATAAATGTATCGGATTTGTACGTATTCTTATCTTATTTAATCAATCGCTTTTGCCTTGCAAAATATATATATGTATTAAATAATTACGATTTATAATATTAAGTCTTAAGATATAAATAAACACCTATATATATAGTTAATAGAAAGTATTCTTGTAAACATCGTTAAAAGAAAATAGTTCCAAGTCTCGAAATAGTCACTTAACGTTTCAACCGAGCTAAAGTTATAAGAAACGTCGTTTATATCAACATTTCATCTCAACATAGTTAAGTTAGCTAATTATTATAAGTTATAAATTAACTTTGGGCCAGAATTGTAATTATTGAAACTTGAAGTTAAAAGTTCATAACTTAAATAATAAACATAGTAATCTTCAGGGGCTGATAGGTTCAATTGGATCGATATTGCACAAATGATCAGAATGATTAGTACAAACAAACAGTTCAATCAGCAACACAATTCATTACTAAATAATTCTCTTTTGTATTGATGATCAAAGCAAGAATGTAGTACAAAATGCAGGAGAATGTAATCACACACACTTAGTTCTCTCTCTAACGTGAATATGTGATCTAGACTCTCTCTCTAACATTCTCTTACTACATGCTTTATGCAACAATACATTTTAGGGAAAATAATAAAATAAACCCAAACTATACACAATGTATAAAACAAGTACAAAGTAAATCTTAAACTGGAAATAACCCTAACAGTACTCCCCCTAAGATTTATCTTTGGACTTCAAAATCTTCAAACAGTTTTCATCTTTTGCTTTTTCAGCTCCAATCTCTCACCAATCTTCAGACTCTTCTTTAACATCCAGCAACTCTTTTCCTTTGTATTCTTCTTGTTCTTTTAACGCTTCCTCGATGCATGACTTGAACTTTTCCGCGATCTTTGCTTGTCTTGGCTTTGACTCGTTTGTAAGGATGGCACAGTCATTCATGCGTCTCAGAGAATCAAGAGTCAAACCTTCAAAATCAATGTTAGCATAAAATTCATATGGCAACTCTCGCCCTTTGACTTGCACTTCTAGTGTACCCTTCGCAGTCACACGCATAAACTCTATCTCTGGAATATCGACCTTCACAAGATTAGCATTGAGTAATGCCTTCCTTAGACGAATTTTCTCTGACGCAGCTGCAATCATCTCGATCATCACCACAAACAATTTTCGATCAGCTTCAGCAACTTTATCTTTGCACTTCTCCATTCTGTAACTTCTCAGGTGATCGATGTGGGATGGATGTAACAATTTCAGCTCAAACGTACTGAATAAGGTAATCATGTCCTTATCCCAGTCATCCAGATTTCGTACCAATTTCAGCTCAAAAGTTTCTTGATTGTAGAAAAACTTAAGAATTGGCTTTGTCGCTTGAGTAGCATCTATCACTTTCAACCCCGGATCAGTCACTTATCAAAATATTCATCAGAAAATTCTTCTAAATACATGTCACGCATCACCAACTTCTTTTGTTTTCTCGTTTTCTTTGACTGAACATAAGCGCTATCTTCTTGTTGTCCTCTAAACTCCAAGTACTTTGGCAACCGGCTTATCCCAGCATCTAACAGCATCTCACATTTGTCACCACGCTCAGCATGCGTGTGATTGATCAATCTCAGTTTGTGCAACTCCTTTAAATCTTGCACTTCCAACTTGAAAATACTAGAGTAATAATGGTAAACATCGCATAAACCATTAACTCTTTTGATCAAGAAAGCATCAAACACTTCGTCATATTTCCATGCAATGATTTTCACCTTCTTGGACTTTTCCGGTACGATCATAGAATCAAGCAGTTCAGCAACGGACTGTCCTTTGCTCAGCAGAGATCTAACCACATCTCCTGCTGTGGCAGATTTATGCCATGATTCTCGTACGTCCATAGGAATATTGTTTGACTTGACTTCACTTGGAAACATATCGATCAACTCTTTTCTCTTTTTGTGCGCATCCTCTGGTAAAGCCATCACCGTTATTTCTTTGGGTTCAAGCACTTTATATCTCTTCGTCAGCTCATAATATTGTGGGTTGTTGTAATCCAGATAAAACATCCGATTGTACATCTTCTCAGTCTTCATAAAACTTACAACAATTTTCTTCAGCGATTCATGTTTCAATTTCTTCAAAGTTCTATATGGATAGTTCCTCGAACTCAACCATTCACGCATGTTTCTGCTAGACATTTCTTCTGGATTTTGATGATATAACTCTGTTGGAGGTAAATCATCAATATTCAGGCTTTCTTGTAACGGTGTCCACTCACCCATCTCAACAACAAATTCTTTCTCATCAGCAGTTGCTTTATCTTGTGCAATCAAACATTTCTCATATTCTTCATTGATTTGACACACTGTCAGTCCATTCAGATATACTGGATTGTATTTCATCTTTTCTAGATAAGCAAAACGTTCAGGCAAATCAGCTGGTATCTCATCATCAGGATTAGGTTCAGGCTCAACCTCAGGTTCAGACTCTGTGAAATCAATGTCGTCTAAATCATCTAGTGCCTCTATCATCGGTGCAGTTTCAGTTTGAACCGGCTCAAACTGAAATGCGTCTTCAGTCACAGTTTCTGGCGCATTCTCAACTACTTCATCCACTTCAGGCACTTCAATTTCCACTACAGATTCAGATTGAATCGGCTCAATCTGAACTGTTTTATCAATTTCAGCTTCCTTCACAGTTTCATCTACCTTCGCCATCTCAGCTTCAGTTTCAGATTCAGATTGAATCGGCTCAATCTGAATTTCTTCTATTCTTGCCTTTTTAGTAAAACCTTCTTCACCAGTAATCTCAGGCACAACATCTAACTTTCTTTTTCCCTCAGCTTTGTCAGGATTGACAGAATCAGCAGCTTCATCCGGAATAGTAATTGAAGACTCAACCCTTATGCCCACATTCTTCGTACCACGTGCTCTAGTATAATAAACTTTGGCTTCTTGAGTATGCTCAGTCACTTCCATCACATCATCCGAAAAATCTTTATCTGATGTAGAACCAGACTTCTTTGATCTAGTTTCTTCTAACCATTTTTCTAACATCTCCTTCTCAGCATCAAGAGTATTACATTCCGCCTTTAACTCTTTATAATCATCTTTCAAATTTGCATGCTCTTTCTTCAAATTTTCATAATCAGCTTTCAACTTCACATAACCCGCATCTAAAGCTTTGAAAGTTTCAAGATTCTCATTATGAGTGGCCCAAAACTCTTCTAATCTCTTCTTCTTTCTTTCATTTGATGCTTTCAACTGTTCATTAGCATCCAAGAGTTTTGCTACCATCTCTTCTAACTCAGCAATTTTCTTTTTATCTTCATTCACACCAACACTTGAATCAACTTTTGGTGAAGACTCCAAAGATTGTTCAATGTTTTCAGCAGCTTTGGAGGATGTGGCAATTTCAGTAGTAAAAGGAACACTCACGCCAGCATCAGTTTCATCGTCTGTCTGTGCCACAAACTCTACTTCTACTTCAACTTCTTTAGCAATCTGAACAATGTCCACAACCTGTTCAGACACATCTACACTTGGCTCCTCAATCAACATAGGCTCAATTACTGGTTTAGATCTTCGAGATCTAGTATATTGAACTGTAACATTCCTAGGAGCTTCAATAACAGCTTCTTCTGCAACATCAACAATCTCAACAGGTTCTTCAATCACCAATGGTTCAGTTTCAACAATTTCTGCCTCCTCAGGAACTGATTCAGCACTTTCTTCCATAATATCCTCATTTTCACTATTACCATCATCATTGCCATCATTACTATCATCTTCTTCTTCATTTTCATCATCCTCAGATCCATCTTCTTCTTCTGGATGTCTAGCAAAGTACTCGTCATCATCCAATAAGTTATCAGGCACCTCATCAACTAGGTCCTGTGGATTTACTATCTCTCCATGTGAAATGTGATGGTATACTACCTCAATATCTTCCACATTATTTGCTATATCCCGCATATAGTCAAATAGCTCAACACTAGCAACATTCCCTATACTCATCTTTCGATATGATAAATCATTCATATCCTCAGTATACAATATCCCTCCAGCAAATCCTTCCTCTCTGATAATAGGATAGGCAACATTAATCATCAATTGCAAGAATCTCGGATACATGAGAAACTTGAATCTTTTGCCTTTCACCAAATTGAATACAAACCCATTCATAATCCATTTCGACATGTTGAATGGTTTGTTCTCTGCAATAGCAACAATTGGAGATGCGATGTCAGAAGGAAAATTGTCAAAACCAGCACTCCTTCTTGACATGCATTGTTGTATTACATAGCATAATAACTTCCACTTTTTCCCCAATCTTGCTCTAACGAACTGTGACTTTAGAAATACGGGAGGATGACCCATATTCACAAAACACGCTTGACATTCAGCAACTGTCAGCTCATCATTAGCTCCTATCTCATCATCATCAATCCTCAATGCTGTTCTGATAGCTTCTTCAGAAACAATCAACACAAAATCTCTGGTGATATTCCCTCTAACAACAGTCACACCATCTTCACCAGTTACCACCTCAGATGTTCTCCAGAAGCTTTTGATAAGTCTGGCATAGATCACTGGCTTTGCACACATGGCATAGACATACTTGGTTCTCTTGATAAATCTCATCATATCTCTATACCCTTCAGTCTCTGGTATAGTTTCATCCAAACAAGCAACTAAATTGTGCTTAGGCTCAAACTTCAAATTCTCCATCTGTTTAAAACAAAAACAAGACAAATGTGTTAGATTCTTCATTAATAAATTTCAAATTTACATAAGTGTTTGAAAAACAGTTATAAAAGTAAAACATTCACATAATCATTTTAACTCCTAAATTGATCTAACAATCTGATTTTCATCATTTTGGTCAAAACAACTTTGAATTTTAATGATCATACAACATTTCACAATTAAACAGTTTGCTCACTTAAGAACATGAATCAGAAATTTGTATAATGAAGTTATTTAACATGTTAAGCTCAGTTTCAACAATGATTTGTCAATATTTAACACACATTTTATCCTTTTGAAGTTAACACTTAAGAACTTTCAACAGGTCATCAATGGCGGTTTGACAGTTATGGACAATTTTGGTTGATTCTGTTGATTTTAAGGAATTTTGATGCAAATTAATGATTGATTGTTGATAATCGACAGTTTTTACACATAAAACAACATTCAATTTCAGTTTTAACACGCAAAATCAAAGGGTCGATTCAGTGATCAAAGTACTGTTCATCATCATTTTTCGTTTTAACGAACGATTTGCAGGTTTATCAATGCTCGAAACATTTAAATTATACCTTATTCAATCAATCAAACTTGTTACAGAACAATCGATTGAACAAAAGTATGAACGATTTTTGTGCAGGGGATTTGCTTGAAAAACTTTGGTGAAAAATGATAAGTGTTAGTGAAGAGGCGGGTTTTATATGATTGAAAAATTTAGGTCAAAATTAAGTGACGGGTAAACAACTTAGACTGGTAAACATTAAAAGCCCAATAAGCCTTGACGGGTCATGCACTGTTGAGACGTGTCATGTACTGTTGGGGCGGGTCAAGTACTTGAGACAAGTCACAACATGGGACGGGTCAACATAAAAACATGTAAAAAAAAACACTTGACGGGTCAATAACTGTAGAGACGTGTAAACCACTGTAGAGACGGGTGAAGGTTAGGAACAACTACACCTGTTTGGTTTTACTCATCACCCGGCAGCATAGTATTCTTCACAACATCACCCGGCTTGCACAATGACATGTTTGTTCATTACCCGGCTGCATAGTGATACCTTCATCACCCGGCCTGCTTTTCTTTATCACCCGACAACACAGTGATCTTCTTTATCACCCGGCATGCTTTTCTTCATCACCCGGCAACACAGTTGTTTGCACTATAACCCGGCAACATAGTGTTCTTCACTTACACGGAAAGATAAAAACTTCTTTCTTTTACCCGGCTGTACAGTGTCAACACTTCATTACCCGGCTGTATATTAACACAACTTGTCACCCGGCAGATATCTATGACTTCTTCACCAGGCTGCACAATGACTTGTTCATTACCCGGCAACACAGTAGCCATAATATCTTTGCCCGGCTTCACTTCTTTTCATAATCACCCGTCTCATATCAGACAACACAGCTTTACCCGGCTAAATAGTATCTTCATTACCCGGCTAAACAGTGTTCTGATATCTTTGCCCGGCTACAACACTTGAGCAATTTTTCTCAATTTTCTCGTCTGTTGACTTTTCAACTGCATTTATTGCACCTGCAAACATTCTCGACATATTAATTAGACAAGACATCCTTATTAGGGTTTGTCACATTAATAATCAACAATATTTAATATGCAATAAATTTAATTTCTCATTAAATCCCTTTTCTTTTTCTTGTAAAAGTGTTTTTGCACAACCAAAATTTCTATATCCCGAAGCAATTTCTTAAAAACACATCACAAGACCTTGGGTTTGTTTTTAACAGATCCAATACCTTTGCTTTTCATACCACATAATCTTGTTCATTCAAAACACACTTATTTGAAAATATTTTTGGATTTTTGTGAATAATTTTCTTCTACACTTATTCTCCCCCTAAACTTGAAATTTCTTGAAAATTTTTAAGTTTAACAAGGTTGTCAATGTGTCAATAATGATTCCAAATTCCTGCACACACAAAGCACACACATTAAAAATAAAGACATATGCAATGCAATGAATCAAAATATCGCAGTGAGATCATACCACACATTATCTGAACATGTTTTGCAAGTTTGAATAGACATTTGACTTATGTTTGATTGAGTGATGATATGAAAACATACCAATTAGCTCGAGTTGACACACTTACTTTTTCAGTATCATGATAAGATTAAGGTTCGATTAAAATGACTTATGTGACCCACATGTATACATATGTCAACATATTTCCTTATCAACCACTACCTGAATGCATATTGCACAAAAACCTGGTCACTTACAATCATAAACAGTGTGGAATCTGGGTTCTATTCGGATTTGGTCCACTTTGGGACTTCTTTTGATTCCATTTTGGAATTTTAATTTCCTATCATCCCCCTTGGGAATCTTCTGAATTCCTTTTTGGAATTTTTGTTTGGTGATGGTCCACATTTGGGACTCTTTTTGTTCCAACTTTGGGAATCTTTTGCTGCACCTTGAAGCTCAAAAGAGACTTCGCGTGAGACTTCAGGTCTGTGGGTACCACAACAAAGAAGCTCACGATGCGGTTCATCACACTGAAAAGACTGCATCGTTACCCGATCATGCACAACTATCATCACAAGCAATGCATCAAAAGATATATATCTAGACATGTATATCAATGGAACTTAACACAAAGATCATTAAGTTTAGATTTGTCAACAATGAACTTACTTTTTCAGTCTAATTGCCTGAGCTGTCTAGCACATCAATTAACATTCATCAGTCTTTATTAAAAATGATGTAGCAAATAATGTCTAGTGTAACTATCATTTCTCACTTTTTGCAATATAGATTCTTATGACATGATATTTTCTTTTCTTTTTGCTTTTATATTTTGTTTTTGCTTTTCTTTTTCATGCACACACACAATGCAAAACAATAAAATAAAAGACAAAGGAATCAATACTTGACATCGACTTATTATATTTTTGACTTTTATATTTTCTGATTTTTGTTTGATTTTCAAAATTTAGAATTAATCATGATTGATTAACCCTATGGATTGAATTAAGAATTCAAACCGCCCTGACAAAAAAGATTTTGTGAAAAGATTTGCCAGTTGTTTGTCGGTATGAACTTTAATCAAAATTATTAAACCTTTTTCAACGTTGTCTCTGAGAAAGTGATATTGAATTTCGATATGTTTGGTTTTTGAGTGTTGAACAGGATTAGCAGTAATGAACATAGCAGCAGTATTGTCTATGTAAATAGGAGTTTTGAGAAAGTTAAACCCGTAGTCAAGCAATTGGTTTTGTAGCCACAAAACTTGAGAACATCCTGCAGATGCAGCGATATACTCTGCTTCAGCTGTGGATACAGAAACGTTGGTCTGCTTTTTGCATTGCCAAGAAACAAGTCTAGGACCCAGAAATTGACATCCACCCGTAGTCGATTTCCTGTCAAGAGCACACCCACCAAAGTCACTATCAGAATAACTATATAATTCAAAATTGCCTTCATAAGGATACCATAACCCAAGATTCGGTTTCCCTTTAAGGTATCTGAAAATACGTGTGACAACCCGCAAATTCAAGTTATTTTCGTTAAACCGCTCTTGCTATCTTTAGCTAACTTATCGGGTTTAAATCGTTACTTGTTCTAGTTGGTTCAAATGTATAAGCCTCGGGTCAAATTGTAATTAACAAAAGTTAATGATTACTTTAAAGCTAACTAAACAATTAAACAAATAAGAAGGGGGTCAAGCGTAAATTATGAAATTAAATAAAGACCCAAACCCCCGGCCCATAACCGTCATCTCTCACAATCGTGGTCTTCTTCAACCCTAGTCCAGCCGCTCACCTCTAAACCCCATTCGTTCCAGTTTCATCATCACAAACCCCTCCCCCTCCCTGTTCATCGTTGATTTCTGACAGCAGCAACCGGCAACGTCATAATCATCGAACCCGTCTCCCTCACTCCCGCTCCGGCCTTCACCGCTGTCAAGAAGTCACGCGGCAACAGCAGCTAGCCCCCCTCGGACGTCACTGCATTGTCGGTTTCATCTCCATCTCTGATCGTCTTCTTCGTTGATCTCCGACTCGAGCAGCAGCCATTGTCAACCGGAGTTTGTCCCGTTCCGATCATCTCTTCGTCATCTTTTCGGTGAGTCCTCGTGACCCGTAGATGTGATTAAGTTAACCGGTTTGATTATACATGTTCTAGTATGTATGTATCGACGCCTGTATGACCTCAAACATGAGTGTTCAAAGCGGATCGATGTGTAGATGTGCATGTATGTATATATACTGCTATATGTTCACGTATCTATGTGTGCGAGATGTGCGGTCTGGTGTGTATAACCGGATTGTAGGGTAGATATATATATATATATATATATATATATATATATATATATATATATATATATATATATATATATATATATATATATATATATATATATATATATATATATATATATATGGATATTCGTATGTATGAATCAGTTTGTGTGTGTATGTAATGGTAGTACAGTTAGATTACACATAAATATGCTTGCATGGCTAGTAATGATAACAACAACGTGCGTATATGATTTGTGTGTGATTCGCATTAATGTATCTTGATGTAGTGTATGTATATGTTGTATGCTTGAATCCAAAAATAATAATAATAACAATAAAATAAAATAATGTATGTATGTATACGTGCATATATGTGTGAGCATGAAAAACATCATAGTAAATGAATGTATGTTGATAATTAATTAAGCATGTATATTTGAGTTGTTGTACGATGCAGAGATGAATAAATGCAATCAAACTTGAAGTATCAATAGTATATATATGTTTGCAAATTATGAGCTGCAGCAAGCTGATATAGGTGTGCAAGTATGTATGTTATGTGAATGGTCAATGTTGCAAACGTATTTGTGTCATAAAGTATAACAATGGCAAAATGGTTATGTATTGATATGTATGCATGTTACCGTATGTACGATGTGTATTATATGTGGCATAGATAGTTTATGAACGGTATGTACGTATTGCAAGTGTGAGATTGTATTTGTAAAGTGTTGAAGGTGAAAGTATGTTCTATATATATATATAATTAAGTTAAGTTCGTAAATAGTAATTAGCGTTTAATCATTAAGCAGGTCGTAGGGCGACCTAATCTCTCTGTTGCATTTTGCTAGTAATTGCTGTGTGCTTTAAAGGTGAGTTCTTTGCCCGCTTTTAAATACTTTTTCGGGGAGAAAACATACAAATGTTTTTACAACGCCTTCGGGTGGACTGCATTTTTATGCCTTTGGGCAGGGCCTTCGGGCAAAACTTTATGCTTTCGGGCAGAGCCAACTAAGGCTACGTTTTACACCTTCGGGTGGGGCCTTCGGGCAAAACTTATTGCCTTCGGGCGGGGCCAACTACGACTACGTTTTACACCTTCGGGTGGGGCCTTCGGGCATAACTCTTACGTTGCCAACTGGGGCAATGCTTTTTGGTAAATAATATTATTGTTAAGGGCTTATTTTACCGAGCATTAACATACTTATAAAGTCCTTTTCTTTAGTCGAGATTATTTATATGCCAACTTCGGCATAACGGGGAAATTTGAGTAGTACTACGGGTTCGGCAGACCCCACCACTAGCGGGGAGCTAGTTGGTGCAAATTGTCCTTTAAACATTTGGTCATCCGTAGTGGTGGCGACAAGGCAAGTAAAGTAACGTTCAGTTTAATCTCGACGTGCTCGTGTAGTAAGCAAGGTGGTCTTGCAAACCAGCAATATATATTGATTTATCCAGGAAACTTATATTTTATTTATTTTATATAAATAAACTCATTGAACTCACCAGCATTATTTGTTGACTCGTTTTAGTATGTTTTTCTCAGGGAACTAGGAAGGCGCACGAGTAGGACATTTGCATGCATTGGTCTTAAAACTATTACGTTTTGTTATTATATTGTTATTGGTTTTTGAAACGGTTGTTTGGGTCGTGCCAACTTTATGCACGAGTTTTCATAACTTTGGTTGGTTTAACTTTTATTGTTACGTACTTGGATTTTTAGTACGTGGATGTTTTACAAATGCTTCCGCTAAACTTTGAAACTTTTCATTTTAAACCTTGGGTTTTGGTTTAATACTTTAATACGAACTTTTGTTTAAAACGTTGAGTCAGTGTTTGCTGTAACTAATGGCTTGAGATCCTGGTATGTCACACGCCTAACGGGTACCCCGTTTGTGGAAAATTGAGGGTGTGACAGATTGGTATCAGAGCCATAAGTTATAGGGAACTAGCATGTCATTGCATATAGTCTATAACTTTAAGCATTTGCATTAGTTACACTCACACTGCACAGTAGTACCATAGTTAGAAATAGTGTTTGTTTGCCTATACGTGTTACATTTTATACGCTTACCTGATATACAATCTTTATAGATTAAGAATCCTTATACAAGTACTGTAACCTTATCCTAAACATGAATTTAAATTTCCTGCCTAAATCTATTTCTTTATCGCCGATGTGAACGAGTCTTCCTCTGGAGGCGCAAAGAGGCCAAGGTGTGAGCCGGGCGAATGCAACCGTTTTGAACCGTTTGAGGGTGTCCCTCCTTGAGTTTGGGAAGTGGAGCATGAGTTTACCAGCAAATTATCCTTATCTCGTCTGAATACGTTAAATTTTATAATCTTTGAAACCCAAATTTTATTCTGATTTTTCCTCGCTCTACGAACGCGTGGTGGCAGTAAAAGCCCGATAAAGGCGTTGGTGTTACCCGATAAAGGCATTGGAATTATCTGTAGTGATTTCCCTACGTTAAGATATTCTGTTTCATTCCATCAGCTCATATTTGAATTTTAATTAATTGGTTTGAATATTTTGTAAACACGTTACAAATTGTTTGCCGAGAAATTAATATTTAAATTCCTATTTTAAAAAATGGGTTCTCACGTATTGTTTATGTTTACTATGTCTTATCAATGAGATTTATATACGTAAATATTTAAATCATTGTGTGATTGGTGAATGTAGATCAATGGCCGGTCGAGGTATGGGTCGTGGCCATGGACGCGGCAACATTAATATGACTGCCGAACAATTGACGGCAATGATGAACGACCATGCAGCTGCAGTTCTTGGAGCAGCCATGGGAGCGCAACATCAAGTTCCTTTGGGTAACTAAAACAATGAATCATCTAATATGTGAATTTATTTACAAATAACATTTTCTTCTATCCTATTTCACCTAAATAAAAATATAACACATTTAAACTTAATCCCAGTTTGCACGTTCACTGACTTCATGGATTGTAAGCCCCACACATTCAACGGCACCGAAGGAGCGACAGTGATGCTCCGGTGGTTCGACAAGCTCGAATCGGTTTTCCAGATGTGTAATTGCCCGCAAGGCAGTCGGGTAAAGTTTGCTTCAGGTACTTTGGAAGGTGCTGCCTTGACATTTTGGAAGGATCATGTTCAATTAATGGGGATCGAGATGGCAAATGCGACCCCGTGGGATGAGTTTAAAACACTCTTCACTGAGGAGTATTGCTCTCGTGATGATGTTCGAAAGTTGGAGGATGAATTATGGAGTCACAAAATGATTGGGTCGGACATCGAGGCATACACTACTAGGGCGAATGAGTTAGCCACTTTATGTCCACAGATGGTGGCACCTGCTGCGAAACGTATTGAGTTCTACATCAAAGGGTTAGTACCTGAGATTCGGATGAACGTGACGTCGGCTAATCCGACAACAATTCAGGCCGCTGTAAGAATGGCCAAACGGCTCACCGATCAGGCGGTAGAGTTGGGTAAACTGCCCGCTAGAGGATCGTTGACAACGACTAGTGATAACAAGCGTAAGTGGGAGAGTAATAGCAATACCAACAAAGGGTCGCCATCTCAGCAACCTCAGCAGGGACAGAAGAAGGTAGATACTAGTAGAACCTTCGACCAGTCTTCCTCGCTGAATCAGGGAAACTCGGGTTATATCGGTAAATTGCCAAAATGTGACAGTTGTGGTCGACATCATCTAGGAAGGTGTAACACGGTTCAATGTCAGCGTTGCGGTAAGATGGGGCATATTTATAGCAACTGCAGAGTCAGAATGACTGATGGTAATATTCAAGGGGCAAATCGGTGGAACAACAACAACAATAATAACAACCAGGGGACGAATGGTAGTGATGGTAACTCAAGGGGTTGTTACCACTGTGGAAAGAACAACCACTGGAAGAAAGATTGCCCTGAGCTTAAGAAGAGGAACAACAACAACAACAATAACAACAACAACGACAATGGAAATGGTGACGGAAGTGGTGCAGCCAGGGGCAGAGCCTTTATTATTGGAGGAAGAGAAGTTAGGGATGATAACAACGCCTTTTAAGGTACATTTTCATTAACTCCACGTTTTTGCAAAATTGTAGAAATCCTAGGATTAAATCCGCTTCCTTAAATGATAATTATTATGCAAGAAATAGCAAATGGTAATTAATTAAGACAAATCACTTGTGAATTGCTTCTGGAACATCTAACACTTTAACTACGGTCACTAATAAATCCTCTGATAAAATCATAATCGATAGCATTCCTATTGTCCGTAAATATTTTGAAAGAGGTACCAGTTACCCCCCCCCCCCCCCGCTCCCTCATTGTCGTGGTAAAATATATATATATATATATATATATATATATATATATATATATATATATATATATATATATATATATATATATAGAAAACAAAATAATAAAATAAAATAAAAATGGGAGTCGGGCGTATCTTCTATATATAACTTGAGCACCGTATCGACTCGCTCAAGTGAAACTGCAAGGGCTATTTAAACAACTTTTGACCAGTTTCAAGGGTTAAATGTTTACTCTAAATCGTTGCAAGCAACCAATGACACCATTTAATTTTCGGGACGAAAATCCTTCTAACAAGGGGATGATGGGACAACTAGAAAATTTTTATTCTTTTGTCCAATTTGGTTGCAGACAACCAATCGTACGGCGTAATTTTCGGGACGAAAATTCTTCTAACAAGGGGATGATGTGACAACCCGCAAATTCAAGTTATTTTCGTTAAACCGCTCTTGCTATCTTTAGCTAACTTATCGGGTTTAAATCGTTACTTGTTCTAGTTGGTTCAAATGTATAAGCCTCGGGTCAAATTGTAATTAACAAAAGTTAATGATTACTTTAAAGCTAACTAAACAATTAAACAAATTAGAAGGGGGTCAAGCGTAAATTATGAAATTAAATAAAGACCCAAACCCCCGGCCCATAACCGTCATCTCTCACAATCGTGGTCTTCTTCAACCCTAGTCCAGCCGCTCACCTCTAAACCCCATTCGTTCCAGTTTCATCATCACAAACCCCTCCCCCTCCCTGTTCATCGTTGATTTCTGACAGCAGCAACCGGCAACGTCATAATCATCGAACCCGTCTCCCTCACTCCCGCTCCGGCCTTCACCGCTGTCAAGAAGTCACGCGGCAACAGCAGCTAGCCCCCCTCCGACGTCACTGCATTGTCGGTTTCATCTCCATCTCTGATCGTCTTCTTCGTTGATCTCCGACTCGAGCAGCAGCCATTGTCAACCGGAGTTTGTCCCGTTCCGATCATATCTTCGTCATCTTTTCGGTGAGTCCTCGTGACCCGTAGATGTGATTAAGTTAACCGGTTTGATTAAGTGTTCCTCCGGGTCCTTTGCATCAGTCAGAATTTGTAGACCATGTAAAGCTTTGCTCAATTTGTATACACGATGTGGATAATCAGGATCTTCAAAACCCGGAGGTTGTTTGACATATACATCATCGGTAATTGGTCCATACAGAAAAGCACCTTTAACATCCATTTGGAACACTTTAAACTTCATGAAAGAGGCATACGCTAGAAAAACGCGAATAGCTTCAAGTCGAGCGACCGGAGCAAACACTTCTTCATAATCAATACCTTCTTCTTGAGTGTAACCTTGTGCAATAAGTCTCGCTTTATTTCTCACAACAATGCCACGTTCATCTGGCTTGTTCTTGTACAACCATCTTGTACCAATCGCATTTTCTCCTTCAGGTAAGTCCACTAATTTCCAAACTTCTTGTTTGCGAAATTGAAGTAACTCCTCTTGCATGTCTTCAATCCAACTGTTATCTTGTAACGCCTCTGAAATGTTCTTTGGTACCACTTGAGAAAGAAAACATGAATAAAGACAAACGTTTGCTTGCTCAGTTTGACTTCTCGTAGTTCTCTGATTCAACGGCCCAATAATCTGAGAGACAAGATGTTTCTTGTGAATTTGATGAGTTGGTATGACTTCACCTTGCACTTGACTCTCCAGATTAGACTGATTCAGATTCGGTAGATCTTGTAGAATTGTAGATTCATGCGGAGTGAAATTAGGAACTTGATCTGGTGAATTGATGAAGTAATCAAACGATTCTGGAATAACTTCAACATTCGGATCTGATGATGGTTGATTTTGAACAGATCCACCATCATTAGGAGAATTTTGCGGATTAACATCATCACCAAGAATATTTGATTCTTGATCTTCTTGAGAACCAGAAGGACCCGGAGCTTGACTGGATACACCATGATCAGGATTATGAAATGACATGAACGGATACTTAGAATTGAGATTGCCATCATCATCATTGTTAGAATCATCACTGAAACATCCCAAGTCTCCTGATTCCTTTCTTGAGTTTCCTGAAAAATCAAACAAGTTAGAATTGAAAGATTTTGATAACGAATCTAAATCAAACAACCATCCAGGACCATGTGCCACTGACGAAAACGAATTCTCTAAAAACTTTACGTTAATAGTTTCAATAACAGTGTTTGTTTTGCTATTAAAAACCCGATAAGCTTTAGAAACAGACGAATAACCAAGGAGTTTTCCATCGTCAGATTTTGACTCAAATTTCCCGAGATGATCACTTAAATTTAGAATCGATACATGACAACCAAATGCTTTCAAGTAAGAAATATTCGGTTTTCTTCCAAACAATAACTCATAAGATGTTTTATTTTTATCCTGAACCAATAATGTCATGTTTTGTACAAAACACGCAGTAGCAATAGCTTCGTCCCAGAATGTGATAGGGATTTTGGCATCTGCGAGCATGGATCTTGCTGCTTCAATCAGTGTCCGATTTTTCCGTTCCGCAACCCCATTTTGTTGAGGCGTTTTTGGAGCACTAAATTGTCTAGCAATTCCCTTTTCTGCACAAAACAAATCAACACTAGCGTTCTTAAACTCTGTTCCATTATCACTTCTCAAGGTTTTTACTTTACAATCCAACTGATTTTCAACTTTGACAATAAATTCTTTTAACAACTCAGCAGTTTCAGATTTAACATGCAAGAAATAAACCCAAGAAAATCTAGTAAAATCATCAATGATGACAAAACAATAAGACTTCTTTCCGATGCTTTGAACATTTTTGGTCCGAAAAGATCCATATGTAACATCTGCAAGGGTTTTGAAATTGAGTGTTCTTGCTTGGACTTAAAAGACATTCGGTGCTGTTTTCCTTTCAAACATGCTGGACAGAGATCAGTTGTAGAGAACTTCTTTGATGGTATTCCTACAACGTGATTTCCAGTCACTAAACGATTCATGTTTCTGAAGTTTGAATGGCCCAGCCGTCTATGCCATAGGTGACTCTCATCATTTGAAGCATGTGCAATGAGACAAGTAGTTTCGGTTTCAGCATCAATCTGTGACATATCAAGCTTGTATACATCACGATCTCTTGGAGCTTTAACCACTACCCATTCATTGTCAATCTTGAAACCTGGTTTGAGTATATAACAGAAAGAATCATCAAATAAAGTTGAATAAGATTTATCACAAATTTGAGATACACTTAGCAAATTAAAGTTCAACTGTGCACAGTAGTTGACTTTATCAAAGCTAATGACCCCATTTGACACAGTTCCTTTTCCAGTTATTTTACCACCAGCATCTCCTCCAAATGCAACATGTGTACCATTCTTTAGCTTAAAGTCTTGAAGCAAGGCATGGTTGCCTGTCATATGCCGGCTACACCCACTATCAACAAACCATGAGTTAATAGGTCTTCTAGGGCGTACCTGCATTTCAACAATCACTTAGTTAGTTTGGTCAACCCAGGCCCACATGGTCTTGGGTTTTCCGAATCTATCTGTAACAGTAACTTGTTGATAATGAAGATTTTGAAAATTTGTGTCATTTGAGAGATTTGGTTGAAAACTGTTTCGCCCATTGGCTTGAATGGATTGCTTTCTTCTCAAAGCAATAAACCTTTCATCTAACTTAGGATCAAGGTTATTTTCAAATTTCTGGTTTCTTACCATCAAAGCTCTCGGTTTAAAACTGTTAACCTGCACATTTCTTGATGAAAAGTTATTAGAAACAGAATTGTTTCGATTGAAATTTCTCAAAACAGGAGAATGACTTTGATTAACATTTTGAAAACCAAATGATTGATTTCTTTGAAAATTTGGAAACGGAGTCATTTCTCTTGTTGAGGTCTTTCGAAAGAAACAATCCTTTGTGTCATGGTTTCTTCTTTCACAGATATCACAAAATTTGTTATAAAAACATTCCTTTGAAGAATGATTTCTTTTGTCACAGTAACTGCAGTACCTGTTAAAGAAACATTCAGCAGTAACATGATTATAACGATCACAAATCTCACAGTGTTTCTTGCTAATCCTAAAGAGCCGATTGTTAACTTTTGATGTTGAACCAACTCGTGATTCATTATCAGTTTTGTTGGGTTTTAGATTAACTTGATTCTTTTGTGGAGATTTTGATTGTGATTTTGCTTGCTTGGGAACTTGGTTCGATTTTAACACATCTTGTTTGGTTACCTTCTTTGGTTCAATTCTATTATCATTGACAGCGGAAGACTTAGGACCTGAACCTGTTTTCAGACCAGAGTTAGATTTGATTGAAGAATTGATTGGTTTACCATAAGATCCGTTCAAATCAAAAGTTCCTGCAGACACAAACTTAATTGTTTTACCTTTTGACACTTTCTTTTTGACAGGTTTGACCTTGTCAGTTTTAACAATTTGAGCTTTGGTGTTGTCATTCGATTTTATGACACTTTTACCTTCCAAAGGTTTTGTTTCAGATTGGTTGACTTTCGATTTTAATTTATGCATTTTTGCATTCGGAACTTCAGTCTTTTTCACTTCTTGCTTCTTGATCAGTTGATCAGCAACTTTCGCTTTCTGTTCATTCTTCCACTTGATGTATTCAGGATCATTGTATCCCGAAAATTCACCTTCTTCCTTCACCGTTTCTTCTGACTTTGGATTCAGTTCCGGTTACTTAACAAGTTGAATCAGAACAAGCTCTGATTTGTTGCTAGCTTCATCATCAGCTTCAGTCGTCACGCCATCTTCTTCTTTCAAACTTTCAATCAACATTTCAGATCCTTCGGATTCGGATTTACTTCTTTGAATTTCTTTGAATTTTCGTTCATTTTCAGGTGAATGATCAAATTCATTGAAGTTTTCAGGTAAAGTTTGTGTGATTGAATTAGGCATTGGTTCATGAGTGAAACCCAACCCTGTTTTGTTTTTGTTACCTCTTTCATTTACAAGTTGTTTAACCATTGTTTTACAACTTTTCACCTTTGTTAATTCCACTTGCGTGACAGCATGAGCAACTTTTTCTTGTTCAAAGTTCTTTGTCATTTCTTCAAGTTGTTTGGTCACAAGTTCCAATTCCTTTAAGGTTTTGTTCCATGATTCTTTAAGTGACAAAATCTTCTCATCAGAAATTTTGTGATCAATTTTAAGTTGTTCTTGAATTTTCTCATGTTTGCTTAATTTATCACCAATTTTAAACGAATGAGTACGATAATGTTCTACTTGTTGAATGCATTGTTCAGAACATAACCTACCTCTAACATCATCAGGCAAAGGAACATAGTTAGGGGGTAAGTCAGTACTAACCTTTGGTTGTTCGGTAGATGATGAAGACTCACTGGATGTGGCCATCAGCGCAATTTCTGATTCAGATTCTTCAACAGGATCTGACTTTGCACTCCAGTCATATTCCTCAGAATCTTCACTCACAGTATCTATCACCTTGATATCTCCTTCTTCAGACCAATCTTCCCTAATTTCACAAACTAATGCCAGACTGGATGTAAGATCAGAGGTGAATTGTTCTGCATAAGCACTCCAATCATATCCATCTTTCACACTCACTACCAGTGCTTTGCTCTGATCTTCTGGCTTCTTTCCTTCATCTTCCAGTTGTGGCATGGGAAGACTTTGATATGGCTTCTGTATGAAACGTTGATTTCTGCTTTGATAGCATGAAGACTGTTGCGAACTTTGACCTTGACCTTGATTCTGTCCACTTGAACCCGCTTGATCATTGTAGTTCTGATTCTTAGGCGCTTTGCATTCCCTTGAAAAATGACCATAGCAGTTACAGTTGAAGCATCTGGTGTGACATCCGTCTCAATTCGTTTTCTTTTTCTTTCTTTATGTAAACCGAACCGTCAAATAATAATGTAATCTTATGGTTTATTATGAAATAAAGGTTTACATTATTTTAATCTCTTTATGTTAATCATTTTATTATCAAATAAAGGTTATAAAATAAATTTTTATAAAATGCACATTAATTAACAAGAGACAATTTATACAAATGTTAAAAATTGTTAATTAGTTAGTTAGTTGTTAAAGTTAAAGTTAACGGGTTGATTTTGTAATTAATAAAACCTAATCTTAACTATTAAAACATTTAAACACAAATTTAACATAACTCAAAGTGCAGGGGGGGTAATATGAAAATCAATTTAAAACCAACCCTCCCCCACACGTAAAACCGGCAGCCGTCTCCGGCGACTCCGGCGAGGGCCGATTCCACTAAATCTTTATCATTTTAACGCGTTTAAACCATTCTTATCACTTATCCATAAGATTCGAACCTAAATACATCACTAAATCCGGTTTAAACACGATTATCATCAACCTAGATCAATACCCACGTTTTCCGGCCAAATCCAAATACAATTCACCAAAATTTATCAGTAAAAATCAAATTAAACTAATCCAAAACTCTTCTACAACCGATTAAAGGGATAAGAACACGAATAATTAACAATTATCATAAGTAATCGGTTGAATTGAGCCTAACTTCATCCGCAATCAACTCGGTTTCAACTCGATCCACTAAACCTATTCCAACTCTTTATATATCGCCCAATACGTTCATTCGACCTCACATAATCTTTCTACAACTTCAATTCCACCTCCAAACACACACAACAGTCCAATAAATCTCGAGTTCTTCGTCCTCTCTGCTCTTAATCGACGACCCACTTCAGGTATATTTCAAGCTTTAAATTCTTAGGGCTTTTGTTCCTCATCCATAATTAACTAAATCTGTAAGTTTAATTGGATTATCATCAACGATTGCAGTTCCATTTTGATCCGGAGTAGTGTTCTTCTATTTTCTTCCATTTTCATCAAACCGTAACCAAATCGGGTAATTAAAGGTATAATTGAGTTCGAATTCGTATGCTGATCATGTTGGTTGCATTTGATTTCAATTTCCGATTCAGATTTATGTTCAATTTGCATGATTTGTGTTTAGGGTTTATAAAGAATTGTGGGTTTAAGGATAAAACTGGTTAAAATAAATCGTGTCTGAATATTTTAACAAAAACACATTTGGTCGAGTGGTGGTGTGGTCTTAATTAAACAAAGATGTCTAGGGTTCGAACCCCCTGGACTGTTTTGTGTTTTAAATTATTTAATTTCAAGTTTTACAAATATAAATTCTTTTATTAACACCCTATAATTATTTTAATATTAATATGAGATTATTTATAAAGCTATTTTGTAAGAATTTTATAAGTCTAAAAAATGTATATAGATATACAAGGATACATATATAAAACTTCTTTGATTTTTATAAAAAAAAAATCTACTTACGGGGTTTTTACTAAGTACTAGACTTATTTTAAACACGATTGTTCAATTAAGACTATGGTTTAATTATACATTTATTAAACACATATGATTATTTATTCAAGATAATTAGTCCCTTTTATCAAAGAGGGTCGTGTCGTTTAACGGATCATCTATTTTAATCGTTTTCACAAAAGAATAAGATTCATATACTATTTAATCACAATACTTCATCAAAGTTAAATATATATATTTATTAATATTACGTATTTACAAATTATAACAATAAATTACTTAAACCCAAATTCTAAATTAGAACCCTAGACTTCAAGTTAGTTCTCAGTTATCGTTCTAACATAGGATAAATCCTTTAGGTGATCCTTAAGGAGTATCCGGTGACGTTTCAAGTTTTTAATCACTTTCAGTCGATCAACAATTATCACGTGAGTATTCATAGCCCCTTTTCTGGTTTTCAGTTTGGGGTGTTATCATGTGATATATTTAAATCAGATTTCAGAGTTCAGTTTATCAGTTATTTCATTTAAACAATTCATGTTATGTCTTTACTTGCAATTATGTGATCATAGCCTGATAGCAATTTTTGTTCAAGCGTAATCATTAATTTGTAGAAACCGACAGTTACTAATGGTAGATCTATTGGTCGAAAGGACCCACCCCCTGATTCTTGGGTGATTATAACTGAGTATCATTAACATGTGGACCCCCCCTTATCATTCAAGGTTTGATTATGCGTTGTTATCTTGTATGTTCATGTTTTGCATAGATAAGTTTTGACATAACTATATGAATTGGATTTTTATCATGTACTACTATGTATCTCCAAACCTATGTTTACTCACCGGCTAATTCGTTAGCTAACTTTTTACTTTTTACATGATTTCAGGAAAAACAGGTTAGGAGACTTGGATGCTAAACAACTAGGGACTTGGACCTAGTTAAATTAATTCAATCTAGTAGACTTATTATTTATTTATGTTTGGATTGTTATTTGAATATTCGTTTAGTTCTGTTTGAATAATTGGATTTTAATTATATTTAAACCATTTTGAATACTATAAGCTATGAGCAATCATTCACTTTCGTCCGCCTCGGTGATTCCGCCATTGGTCGGGGTGTGACAGATTGGTATCAGAGCCATGGTTATAGGGAATTAGGTTATTAGAAATGGAATGACCTAGACTATAACTAAGAACCCTAACATGAGTCCTCTCGTGTATTACTTAGGAGTATGCTTATTTCATATATGTTACATTCTATGCCCTTTCTTATTTCTCACGATTATCTCGATATCATTCGCGTGGACTTCATTTTTAAGACGAGTATAAAAAAAAATTCAGTATCATTTATATATTTAAATTTATTTTTTTAGTTCAATTCAAGATTTTTTGATTTTTTTCAATTCTCGTCAAAGTCTTAGTCCCATAATCGAACACGTGCGATGCTGGAAGGGTGGGTGCTTGTATCTCGGGTGTTCTGTCTAGGAAAGGTATTCATAAAAATCCAAATCAACCGATGGATTCGTTAACTTACCTGGGAACCCTCGGGATGAGTATCCACTTATAGGTAAGCATGTCTTCATTAAGATTGTGGATGACTAAATTACTTTGATAAGTCAACGTATTCGTCTTAGTTTGCGAACTAAGAGTTTACATTCGGAATATTTCAACATGATTTCAGTGACTCGATCTCTTTACTTATGTTTATCAAATTTTGTACTTATTTATTTGCTCAACGATTTATCAGTTAAATAATATTTTTTTCCTCGGTAATCTTTCAGCATGTCGAGACACGGACCCCGTTATGGTTCTGCAAGGGCTGACCGAAGGATCGCATCAATCGTTGCTAAGGAAATGGCTGCAGTGATTCCAACGCTCATGACTAATCTGAATAATCACACTGCTGCCAACCCTCCTCATTCTGAGTGTTCCTTCAAGAAGTTTAGCTCTTGTAATCCGACTAAGTTCAGCGGAACAGAGGGAGCCACCGCCCTGCTGCAATGGTTTGAAAGTATGGAAAATACTTTCCTAAACAGTGAATGCCCTGAAAATCTCAAGGTTCGTCATGAGACGAGTGCTCTTCAAAAGCAGGCTCTTACGTGGTGGAACGGGGAAAAACGTAAACGGGGAGTCGATGCTGCTATGGCCTTGTCTTGGGATGAGGTTAAGGAACTCATGACTAGGGAATACTGCCCTAGAAATGAAGTAAAGAAACTGGAAGCTGAGTTTTGGGATCTGGCTCAGGACAGTGGGGAAAATCAGGCTTACACCAACCTTTTCCACGAACTGAGTCTTCTAGTACCACATTTGATCACTCCCTTGTCTCGGGCCATCGAGAAATATATCGGTGGTCTGCCCATGCAAATCCAGGATACTGTGTGGGGTAGTAACCCCACTACTTTGGAGGACATCATTCGTCTTGCCGCTCAGCTAACTGATAACCACGTGAAAAATGGGACTTTGGTTAGAAAGGGTAAGAAGAAATCAATTGCTGAATCTACAAAAGAGGTTAATGCTGAATCTTCTTCTAAGAATAAGAAGCGAAAGCACAAAGCTCTTTCTTATGCTGCTAATGCTCCTGCTGCACCGGCCAAGCAACAAGCTCCAGTTCATCAACCAGGTTCTACGTTTCAACCTCCGTAGAGAAAGCCTTACACTGGAACTCTCCCTCTGTGTAACCACTGCAAGTATCATCATCTGTCAAGTTCTCCATGTCGCCACTGTACTAAATGTGGTCGTTTTGGCCACACTGCTATTTATTGTAAGGTGCTTGGTAATCCTCCAGCAAGTGCTTGCTATCAATGTGGTGATCCGAATCACTTCAAAAATCAGTGTCCTCAGTTAACCAATGCGATCCCAGTGGCTCGAGGTCGTGCTTTCAATATCAATGCCCCTCAGGCTCAAAGCAACAATGACGTGGTGAACGGTACGTTTCTAATTAACGGTCATTATGCTTCAGTTTTATTTGATTCCGGGGCCGATAGGAGTTTTGTTTCTATGAAATTTGAGCCTTTACTTGCTAAACCACGATCTAGATTAGAGGAATCTTTTATAGTTGAAACTGCTAACGGAAAATCTGTTGAAATTGATTCTGTTATCCCCGACTGTACTCTTTATCTTCGCGAGCATGAATTCTCGGTGGATCTAATTCCGATGCAACTCGGTAGCTTTGACGTCATTATAGGCATGGACTGGCTCTCGAAGTGCCATGCCGAGGTCGTTTGCTTTGAAAAATATATCCGGATTCCTCTCCCTTCTGGTGATGTACTTAACGTTTATGGGGAGGAACCTTCGAAAGGGTTAAAACTCATGTCATGTGTTAAAGCTCAAAAATACTTACGAAAGAAGTATGTGGCCTTTCTAGCTCATATTGTGAAATCCGAGGAGAAACCGAAGAAGATCGAGGATATTCCCGTCATTTGAGATTTTCTAGAGGTTTTTCCAGAGGATTTAACTGGCCTTCCTCTTGTTCGTCAAGTCGAATTCCGTATCGACCTTGTTCCCGGAGCAACTCCCGTCGCTAAATCTCCTTATCGACTTGCTCCGTCTGAAATGCAAGAGCTCGCGAGTCAACTTCAAGAGCTTTCCGATAAAGGTTTTATTCGTCCAAGTTCCTCGCCTTGAGGAGCTCCAGTTTTGTTTGTGAAAAAGAAAGACGGTTCTTTTCGTATGTGCATCGACTATCGTGAACTAAATAAGCTCACGGTCAAAAACCGGTATCCGTTACCGAGAATCGATGATCTTTTTGACCAACTTCAAGGAGCGTCTCATTTCTCCAAAATTGATCTTCGTTCTGGTTATCATCAACTCCAAGTTCATGATGATGATATTTACAAGACTGCTTTTCGGACTAGGTATGGTCACTACGAGTTCACGGTTATGCCTTTCGGACTAACCAATGCATCTGCGGTCTTCATGGATCTAATGAACCGCGTGTGTAGACCATATCTGGACAAATTTGTGATTGTGTTTATTGATGACATTCTAATTTATTCTAAGTCGAAATCTGAGCATGAACAGCACCTCCGGTTAATTCTCGAGCTCTTAAAAGAGGAAAAGTTGTATGCTAAATTCTCTAAGTGCGAGTTCTAGGTTAAAGAAGTTCAATTCCTTGGTCATACAGTCAATGATAAAGGGATTCATGTAGACCCTGCAAAGATCGAGGCAATTCAAAAGTGGGCAGAACCAAAGACTCCTACTGAAATCCGTTCATTTCTTGGTTTAGCTGGGTATTACCGTCGTTTCATTCCTAATTTTTCAAATATTGCGGTGCCTCTTACTACCCTCACTCAAAAGGGTGTACCTTATAATTGGGGTCCGGAGCAAGTCCAAGCGTTTCAGTCTCTTAAGCATGCATTATGCAATGCTCCGATTTTAACTCTTCCTGATGGTAATGATGATTTTGTTGTCTATTGCGACGCTTCGAATCGTGGGCTTGGTTGTGTTCTCATGCAACGAGGCAAAGTGATAGCTTATGCCTCAAGACAACTCAAGATTCACGAGAAGAATTATACGACCCATGATCTCGAATTGGGTGCGGTTGTTTTTGCACTCAAAATCTGGAGGCACTATCTCTATGGCACCAAGTGTGTCGTATTCACTGATCATAAGAGCCTCCAGCACATCCTTAATCAGAAAGAACTCAATATGAGGCAGCGACGTTGGGTCGAGTTACTTAACGACTATGACTGCGAGATTCGCTACCATCCCGGTAAAGCGAATGTTGTGGCCGACGTCCTAAGTCGTAAGGAACATGTCGTGCTTCATTGTGCTACAGTACAGTCAAATCTCAAGTCTCTTATTCTGAACGCTCAGCATACTTCAGTCACAACGGGAAACATGTACACCGAAATGTCTTGTGGTGTCGAAAACCAGTTGGTAACTAAATTGGATGATCTGCTTTATTTCATGGACCATATTTGGATTCCGAATCGTGATAATCTTCGTACAATCATTTTGAACGAGGCTCACAAATCTCGTTATTCCATTCATCCGGGTTCAGACAAAATGTACATGGACCTTCGTAAACAGTATTGGTGGCCCGGTATGAAAAAGGACATAGCTCTGTATGTGGCCAAATGTCTTACTAGTTCCAAGGTCAAAGCCGAGCATCAGCGTCCATCCGGTTTACTTATTCAGACTGAAATTCCCGTTTGGAAGTGGGAAAGTATATCTATGGATTTCATCACGAAACTGCCTCGCACTCCAAGTGGTTGTGATAGCATCTGGGTCATCGTTGATCGTTTGACTAAATCCGCTCATTTCTTGGCTATTCGTGAAAGTGATCCGGCTAGTAAGTTGGCTAAGATGTACATTCAGGAAATCGTTAGTCGTCATGGTGTGCCATTAGACATCATTTCTGATCGTGACGGTCGATACATGTCAAGATTTTGGCAAAGTATGCAATCGTCTCTGGGTACTAAGCTTAACATTAGCACTGCTTATCATCCCCAAACCGATGGTCAAACCGAAAGAACGATACAAACTCTTGAAGACATGCTCCGAGCTTGTGTCATAGATTTTGGCGGTAATTGGGAATCTCATCTAGCGTTGGTCGAGTTTTCTTATAATAACAGCTATCATTCAAGTATCGACATGGCACCTTTTGAAGCTCTTTATGGTCGAAAGTGTCGATCTCCTATTTGTTGGACTGAGATTGGGGAAGCTCAGATCACTGGTCCTGAGTTTATTCAGTTATCTACCGACAAAATTTATAAAATTCGTGACAACTTACTTGCTGCTAGAAACCGTCAAAAGTATTATGCTGATAAGAAACGAAAACCCATGGAATACAAAGTCGGCGATCTCGTACTTCTTAAAGTATCACCTTGGAAGGGAGTGGTCCGCTTTGGAAAGAAAGGGAAGCTAGCACCTCGTTATGTTGGTCCATTCAAAGTACTCGAGCGTGTCGGGAAAGTAGCCTACATACTCGAACTGCCCGAGGAACTCAGCAATGTTCATCCTACTTTTCACGTTTCAAATCTAAAGAAGTGTTTGGCCGATGAAAATCTTCACATACCTCTCGATGAAGTGCAAATTGATGAATCTATGCATTTTATTGAGAAGCCGGTTGAAATCATGGATCGAGAAATTAAGAAACTCAAGCGTAGTCGGATACCTATTGTGAAAGTTCGTTGGGAGTCTAAACGTGGACCAGAGTTTACTTGGGAGCGTGAAGACCAGATGAAGAAGAAGTATCCGCATCTTTTTGCTACAGCCTCCTCATAATTAAATTTCGGGACGAAATTTCCTAAAGGAGGGGAGACTGTGACATCCGTCTCAATTCGTTTTCTTTTTCTTTCTTTATGTAAACCGAACCGTCAAATAATAATGTAATCTTATGGTTTATTATGAAATAAAGGTTTACGTTATTTTAATCTCTTTATGTTAATCATTTTATTATCAAATAAAGGTTATAAAATTTTTTTTATAAAATGCACATTAATTAACAAGAGACAATTTATACAAATGTTAAAAATTGTTAATTAGTTAGTTAGTTGTTAAAGTTAAAGTTAAGGGGTTGATTTTGTAATTAATAAAACCTAATCTTAACTATTAAAACATTTAAACACAAATTTAACATAACTCAAAGTGCAGGGGGGTAATATGAAAATCAATTTAAAACCAACCCTCCCCCACCCGTAAAACCGGCAGCCGTCTCCGGCGAGTCTCCGGCGACTCCGGCGAGGGCCGATTCCACTAAATCTTTATCATTTTAACGCGTTTAAACCATTCTTATCACTTATCCATAAGATTCGAACCTAAATACATCACTAAATCCGGTTTAAACACAATTATCATCAACCTAGATCAATACCCACGTTTTCTGGCCAAATCCAAATACAATTCACCAAAATTTATCAGTAAAAAGCAAATTAAACTAATCGAAATCTTCTACAACCGATTAAAGGGATAAGAACACGATTAATTAACAATTATCATAAGTAATCGGTTGAATTGAGCCTAACTTCATCCGCAATCAACTCGGTTTCAACTCGATCCACTAAACCTATTCCAGCTCTTTATATATCGCCCAATACATTCATTCGACCTCACATAATCTTTCTACAACTTCAATTCCACCTCCAAACACATACAACAGTCCAATAAATCTCGAGTTCTTCGTCCTCTCTGCTCTTAATCGACGACCCACTTCAGGTATATTTCAAGCTTTAAATTCTTAGGGCTTTTGTTCCTCATCCATCATTAACTATATCTGTAAGTTTAATTGGATTATCATCAACGATTGCAGTTCCATTTTGATCCGGAGTAGTGTTCTTCTATTTTCTTCCATTTTCATCAAACCGTAACCAAATCGGGTAATTAAAGGTATAATTGAGTTCGAATTCGTACGCTGATCATGTTGGTTGCATTTGATTTCAATTTCCGATTCAGATTTATGTTCAATTTGCATGATTTGTGTTTAGGGTTTATAAAGAATTGTGGGTTTAAGGATAAAACTGGTTAAAATAAATCGTGTCTGAATATTTTAACAAAAACACATTTGGTCGAGTGGTGGTGTGGTCTTAATTAAACAAAGATGTCTAGGGTTCGAACCCCCTGGACTGTTTTGTGTTTTAAATTATTTAATTTCAAGTTTTACAAATACAAATTCTTTTATTAACACCCTATAATTATTTTAATATTAATATGGGATTATTTATAAAGCTATTTTGTAAGAATTTTATAAGTCTAAAAAATGTATATAGATATACAAGGATACATATATAAAACTTCTTGGATTTTTATAAAAAAAAATCTACTTACGGGGTTTTTACTAAGTACTAGACTTATTTTAAACACGATTGTTCAATTAAGACTATGGTTTAATTATACATTTATTAAACACATATGATTATTTATTCAAGATAATTAGTCCCTTTTATCAAAGAGGGTCGTGTCGTTTAACGGATCATCTATTTTAATCGTTTTCACAAAAGAATAAGATTCATATACTATTTAATCACAATACTTCATCAAAGTTAAATATATATATTTATTAATATTACGTATTTACAAATTATAACAATAAATTACTTAAACCCAAATTCCAAATTAGAACCCTAGACTTCAAGTTAGTTCTCAGTTATCGTTCTAACATAGGATAAATCCTTTAGGTGATCCTTAAGGAGTATCCGGTGACGTTTCAAGTTTTTAATCACTTTCAGTCGATCAACAATTATCACGTGAGTATTCATAGCCCCTTTTCTGGTTTTCACTTTGGGGTGTTATCATGTGATATATTTAAATCAGATTTCAGAGTTCAGTTTATCAGTTATTTCATTTAAACAATTCATGTTATGTCTTTACTTGCAATTATGTGATCATAGCCTGATAGCAATTTTTGTTCAAGCGTAATCATTAATTTGTAGAAACCGACAGTGACTAATGGTAGATCTATTGGTCGAAAGGACCCACCCCCTGATTCTTGGGTGATTATAACTGAGTATCATTAACATGTGGACCCCCCTTATCATTCAAGGTTTGATTATGCGTTGTTATCTTGTATGTTCATGTTTTGCATAGATAAGTTTTGACATAACTATATGAATTGGATATTTATCATGTACTACTATGTATCTCTAAACCTATGTTTACTCACTGGCTAATTCGTTAGCTGACTTTTTACTTTTCACATGATTTCAGGAAAAACAGGTTAGGAGACTTGGATGCTAAACAACTAGGGACTTGGACCTAGTTAAATTAATTCAATCTAGTAGACTTATTATTTGTTTCTGTTTGGATTGTTATTTGAATATTCGTTTAGTTCTGTTTGAATAATTGGATTTTAATTCTATTTAAACCATTTTGAATACCATGAGCTATGAGCAATCATTCACTTTCGTCCGCCTCGGTGATTCCGCCATTGGTCGGGGTGTGACATCTGGCCTTTGATTTGTCAAAACCAACCGTCTTGTTTGCATGTGGTTTGAAGCTTCGGTTAACATATGCATGCTTTTGTGTTCGATATGCAACCATTACCATTTGCCAATTCAAATCCATTTCCTCAACGTCATCAGGATCCATTTCAAAAAGATCTTGAAGTACAACATCCATCTGAGACAAATGACTTCCTTGATAAGCTTGAGAGCTTGCCATGAACGCAGTAAAAGCAGTCTTCGTCTCGTCATCTTGTAATAAGATGTTCATCACATCTTTTACTTTTGTTTGAACATTCGAACTTTGATTTTCTACTTGATTCTTCAGATTCTGACTTTGAACTTGAGCTCTTGGTGGAGATTGAGGTTGAGAATAAGTTGGTGAGTTTGGAAAGTATGACGAATCAGTATAAAAACTCGCACCAACAAATAAATCACCCTCATCTTCAAACTTAGTTGCATCTTGTGCAAGAAATGCATTCTCCACAGTGTTAGCAGGATTCACAATATATTTGTATTGTGCATGTGAACCAGTTCTATCAGTGTTTCTAGAACTTTCATCAATCTCTACTTCTTCAATCTTTGCAATGAGCAGATCCAAATCCATTAGAAATTTTTCAGTATGTTTCAGTAGTGTCACAGTTTGTTTCCATGATGATGGAAGAGCACAGAGTAATCTGTCATTTAGATCTTGAAGTTCTGTCTTTGCACCAACATTGGTCATTTCAGTAGACAGATGAACAAACCTATTCATCATCTGGTGCACAGATTCTCCAGCAATGTGTTCAAATAACTCCAATTGTCTCTTCAGCTTTTGTTTCTTAAGACTTCTGAGTTGTTCACCTCCTTCACAGATTGACTTCAAAGCTTTGAACAATGTATAACCCGTCTGATAAGTATCCAACCTCGACAGTACTTGTAGTGGCAGTCCTTTACACATCAAAGAATAGGCTTTGCTATCATTCTTCACTTTCCTTAAATCTTCTGCTGAAAGATTATCTTCTGGATAAGGTTCAGTAGAGTCTTTGGTGTAGGTACTTGCACTATCTGGAGCAGTCTGTGTAGGTATGTGAGGACCCTTATCAATTGACTTCCAAAGATCATTGTCTATTGAGCAAAGATGATGCTTCAATCTAATCGTCCAATTCTTGAAATCTGCACGATTAACAAGTCTAGGAACACGGTTATCAGAATCATCATTAGGTGCCATTTTTTAACAAATTTTAAAGAAAATATTTTTTGTGTTTTTAAAGATTTTTGAAAAGAAATAGTTAAAATACTGAAATAAAGACAAGTAATTAATGACAAGATAAGACATGTTTGTTCATTACCCATTGATAGGTTCAATTGGATCGATATTGCACAAATGATCAGAATGATTAGTACAAACAAACAGTTCAATCAGCAACACAATTCATTACTAAATAATTCTCTTTTGTATTGATGATCAAAGCAAGAATGTAGTACAAAATGCAGGAGAATGTAATCACACACACTTAGTTCTCTCTCTAACGTGAATATGTGATCTAGACTCTCTCTCTAACATTCTCTTACTACATGCTTTATGCAACAATACATTTTAGGGAAAATAACAAAATAAACCCTAAACTATACACAATGTATAAAACAAGTACAAAGTAAATCTTAAACTGGAAATAACCCTAACAGGGGCCAATTTTGTAACTTTTTAATTAAACCAACCCAGCCCCCCTTTCAACCCCGTGTTTCCGACTGACCTGCTCCGGCAGCGTTTCCGGCACAATCCCAATTTCCGGCGAGCTCTTTTAACGCGTAATATCCAATTATAACTCAATTAAATCATCCTGAAACCTTCCTTAACGAGATTCGACCCCTTTAATGGCCAAATAATGCGTGTACAACGAGTTTCTAGGCCGTATTGTTTGTGAGAATCAAAATTGAAATTACCATTCCTTAATTAAACAAGTAATTTACGAGCAAATTAACTCTAAAATACTCGGACCTTACTATACGATCGTCTAACATCATGCTATCATCAAAACACTTTCTTTTCACTGCTATTATCGAATCAAACATCAAAAGTAAATAGTTTTCCGGCGACTTAGTGATTTCCACCTTTCCAAGCACCATTGCAGGTATGTTTTGAATTCGCCTCAATCATCTACACCTTTCTAAACCATCAATTACATCTCATTTCATTCCAGGTTCACGGATTCTTCATCAAAACAGTCGAATTTTCCTTCGTTTCGAATCCATATCAAACCTTCATAATCAAATGAGTATTTTATATCAAAATGTTCGTGAGATCACAAGGATTAAAAGCCCTATGTTTGATTTGGTTGAGATTAACACACTAAATCGAATTGAATGGATTCTTGTTCTAGGGCTTTAATATGAAATGGGTGTTGCCTTGTGTAAAGAGTTAAAAGAATTAAAAAGCAGATTAAATAACAAAATCTGATTCTGGTCTAGTGGTTGGTTATGTTAATATTCACGCGTTAGGTCGTGGGTTCGAAACCCACTGCCCCTATTTCTTTATTTTTCATATTTTTCACACTTTAAACATTTAATTCTACATTTCAAATAAACTAAATAATTTCAAATTAAATATATTTAAAAACCTATAATTTCAAATACATATGTATATAAATAATAATTAATGTTTATAAGTATTTGTTACAAATACTAATTCAAGAAAACTAAAAACAAGTTCGTATAAGATATATTCAATACGAAAATACTATAACGCTTTGTATAAATTCCCAAATTATATTCCAAAACCCTAATTCTTATTTTGTATTTCAAAACCCTAATTACTAATTGTTACTTCAAAACCCTAATTCCTAAATTTCAATTTAAAACCCTAATTTTCAATTTGTAATCCCAAATACCAAACCCTAGATTTTCTGGTTTTGATTCTTGTTGCTATATTATTGTTTCGTTTCTAAGTTAGGGTTTTTCTCAATTAACTAGGTGATACTAATATTTGGGCAACCCTCGGTTCGTTATTGTTGCGTTTCTATTTTGGTTATCTATTGCATTTCAAGGTGAGTAAAATCACTCCCCTTTTTACTATTACATTTTGGGGCTGAAATATGTTCAATTACCATACAATGTTTTCGGTTTTCGTTTCGTTGTTTCTATTTTCAAATGAGATCATTAAATGTGTTAGTCTTGTTCGCGGCAAGATGCAATTCTTATGTGGTAGTTTAAAGTAGTATTGTTACTTAGTAATCCCACCGGTACAATGTTAGCGCTATTGATTTGACAAACCCACCTGCATTTATTTCAAAACAGGTGATTTAAACCCGGCCATTCAATTTCAATGTTACAAGTTACAAGTTGCTATACGATGATACAAGTTACTATGCTATGTTTCTACGTCCCTTAGATGCTTAAACAATTATTGATAACTTATATCGAGACGGTTACGTGACGGTTGCTAAAAAGGTTATCTTTAATTAATAACATGAGTTGGTTCCTCATGACAAACGATTACAAGATGCTATACAATGTGTGTTCAATGTATCTTTAATTAATGTTGTGCAATGTGTTTAATGTGTTCAATGTGTGTTCAAGGTGTCATGGTCGAGAATGATATGAAATAGTTATGCATGTAAGATTGCGCAGCATACTATGATGATCTCGGATTTCTTTATTACTATATATCAATTGTGGTTTACTCACTAGCTTTAATTAGCTAACTTTATTTTTACATATTTCAGGTGGTGTATGAGCGTTTTATACCTTCAAGACATAGGATGCCTATCGGACCTAGAATAATTGAACAATAAAATTACTTTGATTGCCGGTCTTTATTTTTGAATTTATGACTATTTATTCCTCATTTATGTCACAACAATTAATGCGATAATGATATTAAAATATACTTTTAGTGTGCCATGTGCTTTGTACTATTGGTATCCAATTCCAATGACAGCCCGGTGTTTCCGCCGCCGGGCGGGGTGTCACAGAAATATTATGAAATGGTCTCCTCCAAAGACCCCAACTGAAGTTAGAAGTTTTCTGGGTTTAGCGGGTTATTATCGGCGTTTCGTCCAGGATTTTTCGAAAATAGCTACCCCGTTGACAAAGCTAACTCGAAAGAACTCCAAATTCGAATGGAAGCCAGAACAAGAGGAAGCGTTTCAACTTTTGAAAGAAAAGTTGACTATAGCTCCTGTTCTAGCTTTACCTGAAGGGACAGAAGATTTTGTTGTTTATTCTGATGCTTCGCATGTTGGACTAGGTTGTGTTCTTATGCAAAGAGGAAAAGTAATAGCATACACATCACGAAAATTAAAGCCAACGGAAGCGGGTTATCCAACTCATGATCTTGAATTAGCGGCAGTAGTATTTGCACTAAAGATTTGGAGACATTATTTGTATGGTACAAAGTGCACAATCTATACCGATCATAAAAGTTTGAAATATTTCTTTGATCAAAAGGAATTAAATATGAGACAACGGCGATGGCTAGAGTTAGTCAAAGATTATGATTGTGAAATACTTTACCATCCGGGTAAAGCCAATGTTGTGGCTGATGCCCTAAGTCGAAAGGAGACTATTGCTCTAATTAAAGCCAATACTTTACCATCCGGGTAAAGCCAATGTTTTGGATGAGGCACATAAGTCAAAATACTCAGTTCATCCAGGTGCGACCAAGATGTACAATGATTTGAAGAAGGAATATTGGTGGCCTAGTATGAAAAGAGACATTGTTAAATATGTGGAGAGGTGTTTGACTTGTTTACAAGTCAAAACTGAACACCAAAAGCCACATGGGAAGATGCAACCACTTGAGATTCCATTATGGAAATGGGAGCATATACAATGGATCTAGTGACGAAGCTGCCTAAAACGGCCAAAGGTTACGATGCAATATGGGTAGTTGTCGATCGTTTGACAAAAAGTGCTCACTTTATACCCATTCGTGAAAGTTATTCGTCAGAGCGAATGGCGGAAGTGTATGTTAGTGAGATAGTGTCAAGTCATGGAGTGCCGGTATCTATTGTATCTAATAGAGACACTAGTTTTACCTCAAGATTTTGGAAAAGATTTCAAGAAGAAATGGGTACTAAATTATTAATTAGTACGGCGTATCACCCACAGACAGATGGGCAAAGAGAGAGAACGATTCAAACTCTTGAAGATATGTTGCGTGCTTGTATTATTGATTTTGGTGGCAGTTGGGACAGGTATTTGCCCCTTGTAGAGTTCTCCTACAATAATAGTTACCATTCGAGCATTAAGAGGGCCCCATTTAAAATGCTTTATGGTAGAAAATGTCGCACTCCTGTGTGTTGGGGAGAAATCGGAGAAAGAGAACTTGAAAATAAAGAAGTGATAAATATAACAAATGAAAAGATTGATCAAATTAGGAACACTTGAAAGCAGCACAAGATCGACAGAAGTCGTATGTTGATAAGCGGAGACGTCCTATTGAATTCCAAGTGGGGGATTTCGTGATGTTAAAAGTTTCCCCATGGAAAGGTGTGATTCGTTTCGGTAAACGTGGAAAGTTAAGTCCACGGTTTATCGGTCCGTTTAAAATAATTGCTCGTGTGGGGAAGGTGGCATATCGTTTAGAATTACCAGAAGAACTAAACGGTATCCATAACACATTTCATGTGTCATATTTACGAAAATGCTTAGCTGATGAAACGGCATGTGTGCCGTTGAATGACATTGAAGTAGATGATAAGCTTAACTATGTGGAAAAACCGATGGCGATTCTGGATCATAAAGTTAAGCAACTTCGAAATAAAATAATAAATCAAGTGAAAGTACAGTGGAAACATCGGCGTTGTTCTGATACCACATGGGAAGCCGAAGATGAGATGAGTAAATATTACCCTGAGTTATTTAATATGTAATGAGGTTTCAGGGACGAAACCTAAAATAAGGGGGATAGAGTTGTAACATCCTGTTTTACGGATGAAAATAAAATAATTAAAGTTAAGGTTTCGACCATTATTATAAGAGTAAATAATAACTATAAATAAAGGCGAGTTGAAATATGAAAAAATAAAGCGAATGTTAAAACATTCGACAATATTATATAACAATAAAAATAGGTATGAAAGGTTCAAATGTTTAAACAATATATGGGTAGCAGTTCTTGCAAAATAGGACTAGAAGATGTAGCAAAATAATATAATAGTATTAAGTAACTTTTGGTACATATAAATAATTTAAAAAAAATAACTATGGAAGCTTACTCATGTCAAAGGAAATGACACGTTAGCTTCAAGCTAATATATTTGGTGACATCTGTTAAGTTAGCCGCCATTCAAATATTATAATTCAAATATTATAATTGAAAGAAACCTCCTGAAAACTTATAAATACATATGTACGATGCTTTTTATCCTTAGTAAAAAAAAGGGAAATTGCAAAATAAAGGAAACAAAAGCTAGTGTAATAGAAACCAAGGTGTTTTTAGAAGAAAATTGAATCTACGTTCGTCTATTGCTTACTGTAATCAGCGGGTGAATTCGGTCACTTTATCGTGTTGATTTATTAAAGTAAGTATACAAACTCTTAAAAGTATACATGATTATTTGTTATGTTCCTTATATATTAGTTTGGAAAATATATAGACCAGTGGGTCTTAAATATTTATGTGACTATTATTGTTGAAAATTAGAGTAGTATATATTACTACTTGTTGAAATATATGATAATAAATAGAGACGGTGGTCTCGGCGAATAATTAGAGACGGTGGTCTCAATAAATAGAGACAGTGGTCTCATAATTAGAGACGGTGGTCTCATAAATAGAGACGGTGGTCTTGGTGAATAATTAGAGACGATGGTCTCAATAATTAGAGACGGTGGTCTCAATAATTAGAGACGGTGGTCTCAATAATTAGAGACGGTGGTCACATAAAAATAGAGACAGTGGTCTCAATAATAGAGACGGTGGTCTCGGTGAATAAATAGAGACGGTTGTCTCGGCGAATAAATAGAGACGGTGGTCTCGGTGAATAAAAATAGAGACGGTGGTCTCGACAATAAATTAGAGACATACGGTCTCATAATTAAAGTGGAGACATGTAGTGTGTACTTACTTAGCTATGGCTAATATGATATTCATGTATACTTTCAGGGAAGAAAGTGGGAGAGGACTAAAGGCCGGACTCGGATCGACCAGTGGAAGTTACCTTTGTTTAAATAAAAGTTGTATAATATCTGATGTAATGACTGTTTTGTAAACTATATATTATAGTGAAAATAGTCACATGAGTGACAAGTTTTGGATGTATATTGAGACCTACTCTGATATGAATCGTGAGACTGTTATTTATAAATATATAAAAAATAAAAAAACTGGGTGTTTCAAAAATATGTAAGTTTGACTAAAATAGTCAAACTACACACTTTGTTTTGGGAAAAACAACAACACTCAACAAACAACCTTGAAAACGTGATTTTATATTTTCTGGAGCATCTCTATAATAAAATATGGTTATAAAATAAATTTCATATATTTTGGAGTTATAGATTATTTAATATGCATTTTTTAATATTAAAAATGTACATTTTCACAATTATTTATAAAAATGTATGGGAAGTATAAAAATACAAAAACAAGTTATTCTACTGTTATAAATATGTATATGGACACTTAGCATTGAAATTAGTTGATTCTTGATGGGTGAACCTAAGAACCGAACAATAAACGAGACTAAACGTACGAAACAACGAAAGTACCAAAAATATAAAAATATAAAAAAATTTCATATTTTTCTGGACATTAAAATAATTACTACAAATTTTCTAATATTTAATGGGATTAAAATATGAAAATTTGTAGAAAATAGTTAGACACTCCTAAGATCAAATTTACAGAACTCGAACTCATATATGGACATAAGGTAAGTAAATTTAGACCCTAAACATTACCAAAGACTCTCTATGCTTAAAACGTAACATTAACCGAACCGAACGCGTTAAAAACACAAAACTAAGAACCACAAGTAAAAACAGGTATTTTTCACGTCCAGAAGCTTTTATACTTATAAGTAGAGCATTTCGACAAGTTACATAATTTTTATAAGCTTAATCTATTTATTATGAATTTTCGAATATACGAACCTAATATTTTCACAAAAAGCATAAAAATTGGAGAAAGACCTTTTTGTCAAGAAAAATACATTTGATACAGTAACATAAGACCCAAGGAAGTGTATTAAAGTATAAAGCGTGTTAAAAGAGTATTTTGTAACCAAATCATTTATTCATCGGTTTCACGCGCGTTAAAATACGAAAACGACCGAAGGACTATAAGACTCGAATATTAAGTTTGTAACTACTTATTTACTGTATAAATAGGTTGAAAATGAAGTTTCACTATTTATTGGGTCACGGTTTATTTTATACAAATTATTTATGTTTAAACTACATTAACCGGCTACATTCTTAAATAAAATATAGTAATTTTTAGAAATATCTAAAAATTATAAAAAGTATATTTTTTCAGTAACATATGACCACTTAACATATTGGTACAATTATATTGAAGTATTTTGACTTAAACCTTAAACGTAACTTAATGCGCGGTATCGCACCGCACTTGGTAAACCGGTGGAACCTAACTTTCATGAATCTAATACTTAGATATATTTTTATCAGTAGATTCACCCCTAAAATACTATACATACCATAAATATAATGTATCGTACTTATTAATATCAACCCTTAGTTAAAAACTCAACTTTAGTACGAATGTGACGATTTAACAAAGTCTAGGGACTAAAAGTGACAAGTACCAAACTTTACTGAATGAACATCAACGTACACTTAATACCTACGTATATAACCTAGAATAACATAAGTATATACATACTTAGACGTATAAGTCAACGCAAACGACTAAAACCGTGATATTACACGAATGTGATCAAAAACCGTACGCACACGACACCGACACAACGAAACACATAGACTTATGTATTTTGGGGTCTAACATGACTAAACTAAACATAGGAAGCCTGCTAGGAGGTAGAACTCTCACGCTGAATGTACAATATCTTTAGAAATCTTGAGCAGGCCGGATACCATGTGAGTTCATGAACCCCCTTTTTACGTAATACTTTTGGGGCTGATACATACCTACTAAACTTGTTTATATAAACTGATTTTCATGGTGTAACACATCTGCTACTTGTCCCCGAACGTTGGTACAACTTTCGATAGCCATTAACTTCTTGCAGGAGCCCTTTGATATGTGAATAGTACTATTTGGGAATCCCCCGCGTACAGTGGCATACCCCCCACTGAGGTTGAAAACCGTTACGCCACATGTTCAATGATATGTCGGTGCTTAGCAGAGCACGTTAGCCCACTTTGGGTTAGGGGACTATTACTTATTGTCTTCGGGTTAGGTATAATCCGGACAGGTTTGGCTACATATTTTGTCATCCGTACACCATAAACGTACTTATTTAATGTCTAGAATTTTGTGTACTAACGTTTTGTGTCATTGTCTGTGTTTGTTAAACCATGAGCTCACCAACTTTATGTTGACGTATTTTCGGGTATGTATTTCAGGTATTTAGATGCTTTATCGATGGAAGTATACAACTAGACTTTATAACAATGGATGTGCATTTAGACACGGTTGATAGCTTTAGAAGACCCTGATTAGAAGAAACAAGCAAAGATTATATAACAATTATAGAAGAAGACTACTTGTGAATAGTATACCAACTAGCCTCACAGCTTTTATTAAAAATTACTTTTGTACCCTTTGATTTGTAGTTAGAAAATAATAATATTTTGTGTAAACCTATGGCCCACTATCAATGCATACATAGTTTCCGCTGTGTTTTGTTGGATATTCAATCGTCACGGCCCACCCCCTTGGCCGGGGTGTGACATGTATAGTCAAGCATTAAGGTATTATAACCTCAAGTTTTTTTCACCGTTACACAAAACCATCAACATAGTTGATGATTTGGATGGTCATGAATACAAGAAAGGAAATACATAAATAAACTAACTACTTTTGCTAAGTAATCAAGTGAGAAGTGAGGAATGATGGAAAAATTAGTTGTAGAGCCAAGGTTCACAACATCACATTTTTTATACCATAACACAAGTACTCCAATATAATCTTGTTTGGAAACATGATTTGGTTTCATTCACATCTTATTTGTAGATTAATTAGTAGCTTAAGAAAGATGTAGAATGAGAGTATATGAAGTTTAAGAAACAAAATAAAAGATTTATTTTATAATGCTTAAAAAAAATAATCCTAACTTGAACCTTAAAATGGTGATTTACCAAACTTTATTTACCTAGGTAAATATATGGTAAACTTCAATTCATAGATGATGTTTCAAGTATTTAGGAATAAAATAAAGTAAAATAATGATAGAAAAAATAAAAAAAAATAAAAGAGAGAGTTTGAGAGAGAGTTAAGAGTGATGAAAGTGATTAGAGAGATTTGGTTTGGTATTTATAGATAAAAATTAGGGTTAGACATTAAAGAAGTTAGGTAAGTAGAGGGAAATTGAAATTTTCAATTTTAAATATAGGTGGAGGGAAATGAAATTTTTTTAATTTGACCCGACCTGGTTCGACCCGAACCGAATCGAAACGGATTGGAAAAAATATTATATATTGATACTTAAAAAATTATTATCAAATTTCTGACCCCCATGAAAAAAATTCCTAGGTACGCCACTGGTTCTTGTTGATTGTGTGTGTGTGTTCAACAAGAACGATCGTTGTCTCTGATTACTGGCGAGAAAATGCTCAGTTCCGGTGTTGTGTTGTAATCGACGTAGATAGAGAGACTCACAAGGATCTGGTCTTGCTTGTTAGGTTTTGTGATGTTTTGTTTGCAAAAAATAAAAAGGTAATGTTTGGTGAAGGTTTGTGAGTTTGAATTGAGAAGAAAGAAGAAATATATTTGGTGAATATATAAAATCTTGTGTTTGGTGTTTGTGTGTTCAACGAGAAGTGAAGAGAAAAAGAAATTTTTAAAGTTTGATATGGATTAATGTTTGTGTCATTATTTGAAGAGAAAAGAAGCTAAGGTTTTGAGTGTGTTTCAGTGTGAATGTGAAGAAAAGATGGATAAGGAGTGTAACGGCTGGACTTTTCAAAACAATATAGGGTTTAAATTAGGACCAATCTATTCATACAAATATCCCATATTTCACACCCCCCCTCATATGCAGCGCTAAGCCCTTAGCGCAACATATCTCATTCCCCAAACAGCCATATGCTGCGCTGACGCCTATGCGCAGCATATGGCTTTTTTTCACCAAGTCGACTTTTTTACGCCTTTTTTATACATGACCAACACATTTTTTTAATTAGAATTCACACTTCATTATACATGTTACAATAATGATATTAGGGTTTTGACATGTGTATAAAGTCACGGCAAAATTCGCAAAAGTAATTTAAGATTATCAATTTTTTAGCTTTTTATAATAGCCAAATGCTTCCAAAAAAATAATAAGATTATAAGATCCACAATACTTGGAGCAATTTTCTTCTTAACCTAAAAAATGCAATACAAGAAATTATATAAACATACAACCAATTAAATAGAAGTGGTAGATCATATCATACGAAACTTTCGAAATAATATAAAAGTTCAATACATTCCACTTGGACTTGCCTGACCATTGTAATTCTGATTCTTAGGAGCTTTACATTCCCTTGAAAAATGGCCATAGCAGTTACAATTAAAACATCAGGCCTTTGATTTGTCAAAAGCAACCGTCTTTTTTGCATTTGGCTTGTAATTACGGTTGACATATGCGTGCTTCTGTGTTCGACATGAAACCATAACCATTTGCCAGTTTAAGTCCATTTCTTCAACGTCATCAGGATCCATTTCAAATAGATCTTGAAGAACAACATCCAGTTGAGTTAAATGACTACCCAGATAAGCTTGAAAACTTGCCATTAATGAAGTAAAGGCATTCTTTGTTTCATCATCTTGTAACAGGATATTCATCACATCTTTCACTTTGCCTTGAACAGTAGAACTTGAACTTTGATTTTCAGATTGGGATTTCATTGGTTGAGGTTGAGCTTTTGGTGGAGATTGAGGTTGCATGTAGATTGGTGAACTTGCTTGATATGAAGAATCAGTATAAAAACTTGCACCAACGAACAAATCACCCTCATCTTTAGATTTGATACCATCTTGAGCAAGAAATGCATTCTCAACTGTATTTGAAGGGTTCACCACAAACTTATAGTGAGCATAAGAACCAGATCTGTCAGTGTTCCTTGAACTTTCATCAATTTCAACTTCTTCTATCTTTGCAATAAGAAGATCTAAGTCCATAGGAAACTTTTCAATATGTTTCAGTAGTGTAACTGTTTGTTTCCATGATGATGGAAGAGCACACAATAATCTATCATTCAAGTCTTGAAGATCTATCTTAATACCAACATTTGTCATCTCAGTTGTTAGATGCACAAATATATTCATCATCTGATGGACAGATTCTCCAGAGATATGCTCAAACAGTTCCAGTTGTCTCTTTAGTTTCTACTTTTTGAGACTTCTTAACTATTCTCCTCCTAAACAAATAGATTTCAATGCTTTGAATAGTGTGTAGCCAGTTTGATAAGCATCCAGTCTTGACAAAACTTGAAGTGGTAGCCCTTTACACATTAAGAAGTAAGCCTTACTATCATTCTTCACTTTTAGTAGTCTTCACCTTGCAAATTATCTTCAGGATAAGGTTCTGTTGAATCTTTTGTGTAAGTGATTGCACTATTAGGAGCAGTCTGAGTAGGAATTTGTGGACCTTTATCAACTTCCACAAATCATTATCAATCGAGCACAAATGTTGTTTCAACCTAATTGTCCAATTCTTGAAATCTGCACGGTTAGCTAACCTTGGTACACGATTATCTAAATCATCAATAGGTGCCATTTTAAATTTAAAAGAAAATATTTTTGTATTTTTATTGATTTTTGAAAAACAATTAAATTTTGAAATAAAAACTAAGTTTTAAGAAATGAAATGAAATTTGATGCGACAAAACAGTAACATATTCAGACAATAATGTTTGAGACGGCTAAACAGTCACACGGCAGAACAGTGTAATCTTCACACGGCGGAACAGTAGCTTTTAGATGTCACACAACTGAATATTGTAAATTTCAAAAAAGTAAAATCTTCACACGACTGAATAGTACTTCACACAGCTAAACAGTAGAAAAAGACTTGACCCGACTATAACCTTGACACGGCTGAATAGTAGATCACCCGACTGAACAATATCAATCTTCAGAATAGATATCACCCGACTAAAAATCTTGACACGGCTGAACAGTACACTTTCACCCGGCTGAAATTTGAGATGGCTAAACAGTACAATGCAAAGATACTTGAAACGACTGAATACTTGTTGACCCGACTACACAGTAGATCACACGGCTCAACAGTACACAGTTTTTCCTTTGAAATTTTCACCCTTTTAGACAAATTGTCTTCACACGACTATACTGGAACTTAATTTTGTCCACAAACTAAGTTCAGAAATTCTCTAAGTCAAAAATAGTCACACGTCTAGTACATCTTCATCCTGTTCATGAACATCATCATTCAATTTTCAGTGATTTCTTAAAAACTTGTTCAATTAGTCCAAAAATCACACACAAGCAGTGTATTATATCGATTATCAATCCTTTTACTCAATCAATCTCAAACAACATCGTTTGAATGTGAATTCTGATGAAAATTCGATCGAACAGAATTTTACTTTTTCTTCTTAATTTCTCAGATCTGATGAAATCTGATTGGAATTTGAACTATTGTTGTGAATTAGAAACGATTATGATGATGAATCGGATCCAAACTCACCAACAGATAATGATTTTAGCAAGATTGATATGTTTTGCTTGTTGAATAGCGAAGAACACACATAGTACCAACAGCTCTGATACCAACTGATAGGTTCAATTGGATCGAAGACTGCTACAAACCACTATGATCTATGTAATACAACAATCAATCAACACAGTAATCATACTAAATAATTCACTTGTATTGATGATGAAATTAGTTGCAGTACAATTGTGCAGGAGAGAATACAATCACACACACACACACACTCTTTGTGATACGTCTAAAATTCTCTCTCGCACTCACACTAGCAACATGCTTTTATACATCAATACAATTAGGGAAAATACAAAATTAACCCTAAACAACCAACTTTTTACATAATAAGAACAAATTAAATCTTTCTAGGAACGAGCCCTAACAATATATGAACTATCATGAACCAATCACAAGTATGATCAAAGCCACCTTTATTATAACTACATTTACTCAAATGTACTTTTAGACACAAATGTAGATTAGCAAAGAGATCATATACCATCAATAATCTTCACACAAAGTAAAACAAAGTTTTTAATAGACATGGACAATTTTTCAATATGTAAGATGGGCATAAAACTTATAACAAACTTACTTTTCAACACTTAGTTATACTTTATCATGTTTTGGTTTGATTAAGTATGTCAAGTATGTGACCCACACTCAGAAACATCCTAGGAATTTATGTCTCTTCAAAACATGCAAGCAAGCACTTTAACATCAGGTCATTTACAATGTAATCCGTGGAGCTTTGGGTTATAAATTATTTGGTGGTGTTCCCTTTAAGTGTGACACCCCGCCCGGTGGCGGAAACACAGGACTGTCATTGGAATTTGACATCAATAGTAAACAAAGCACATGGTATTTATTTATTAAGTCTAATAATGATATAATTACATTGGGACATGGGTCTTAATTGGAAACGACAAAAGTAATAAAAACTGAAACAGTAAATGCAAAGTCTTTATTATTATTCGAAGTCCAAGGCAATCCTATGTCTTGGCAAAAGCAGCAAAACAATCATAAGCAACACCTGAAATATGTGAAAATAAAGTTAGCTATTTAAAGCTAGTGAGTAAATCACAGTTGATAAATAATAGTATAGAAAATCCGAGATCATCATAATATGCTGCGCAATCTTACATGCATAGCTATTTCATCATATTACCAACCTTTGACCATAGAATAGAAACACGAATCATAGACCCCGAAGGGTAACCTTTAGCAACAAGTCATGAGGAACCACTCATGTTACAATTAGTGATAACTGTCATTTAACCGTCATTTAACCATCTCGATGTGTGAGTTATCAAAAATTGTTTTAGCATCGAAGGGACATAGTAGCATAGCAACAAGCATCACAGTATAGTAACTAGTAACCATTGTATAGAATCGCCGGGTTTAAATCACCTATCGTTGTTGTACATGTAGGTGGGTTTGTCAGACCATTAGCGCTAACATTGTACCGGTGGAAATTACAAGTAATATACTACTTTAAACTACCACATAAGGATTGCATCTTGTCGCGAGTCAAGACTAACACATTTTATGATCTCTTTTGGAAAACAAATAGAAAAATTGAAAACATTGTATAGTAACTAGAAACATATTTCAGCCCCAAAACGAATAGTAAAAAGGGGAGTGAATTTACTCACCTTAAGACTCAGGCATGAAACAAATAGTAAATAGTATGAATTGAGCCGAGGATTTCCCAAATACGTAACTTTGTGTTTTACGTATATGCATGTCATATACGTATTTTACTAATACACTAGAACACATTTCGACCATACAAATAGCATTAACCTAGAACCACATATATAGCCTTACTAATACGTTCGATGTCTATAGTAAAAACCAGCAATTGATTATCAAAGGAAGCACTAACAACCACAAGTCAAACATTGTCAATACGTATGTTTAACGAATCGTTACTTGAGGTTTTGTATTCAACTCAAACGTTGTGGTTGTAGACATTGAATATAAAACTTTTGATGATCTAAAAAGTGGTACCAGATTTTAATAACATAAACCACATAAGCATATACATAACCTTAGCTATAGTCAATTTCAATTAAAAAAAATGCATACGCATATCATTACATACATAAACGTTTCCAGATTTTCAACAAGCATATATAACATCGTATACATATATGTATCATCAACCAATCGTACAAGAACTAATAATAAGTATACACACAACATACATATGCGTATCAAAAATCATTCATAAAAAAGATATCGCAGTTCCATTAATACACATATACATGACATACATATACGTATAAAAAATAAATCCCAAAAAATTTACCAATAAATGGCTTACACAAACACATATGTGATTAGGATGAAACAGGTTACACAACATACAAATGAGATTGGGAAATCGGTTTTTATATTCGCTTGGTTTGCACAGTATATATAACTACCTGATTTAAATAAGCAAACATACAACTCTGTTAAAATTTCATCCATAGCACACAAATTCACAATTTATAGAACATATACGTATACGTATTAAATTTAGTTTTACACCCAAAATATACATACCAGCATTGGATTAAAATTGGAAAAGGAGTCGACAACTCTATATGCATTTAAGTCTCAAATAATTGTTCCTGAAAACTACTTAAAATCCTACAAAATTAATAAACCCCTAATTACTATGGACATTCAAAACGATTACTAACCTGTTGCGTGTAAAACCAAGATATCATAATCGAATCCGGTTTTCAAATAAAGCCTTACAGTCTTCGTCCTCGTTTTTGTGAGGTTGGATTTGTCGATCTCTATAGAACAATGTAACGAGATTGTGTTTGTATTTTAACCTAATTTTGCTTGGACTAGCTATTACAAATATGATTTGGATTTAAATAGATTTGGAGAGATTCTATAGGAAAGAAGTTACTTTTTATTATACCGAGAATGTCCTTTTCCTTTCAAAATTTACATAAACAAATTAATTTATTTACAATACTGCCACTAATATGTAAAAAACCAAAACTCTTTGGTTTTTAGTGTTTTTAATTAAAATAGTATTTTCAATGGATCTCACCCCTATATATATATATATATACATATATATATATATATATAATTAAGGGGGGTTTCACGTCTTAATTCTAACGTCCGCGCAATTTAATATTACACAATGCAATTAACCAACAAGCAATTAAACATAAATAATCATAAATTACCGAAAAGTTTTTCCAAAATAAAAGCTTTTCCAAAACGGTAACCAAAAGTGTAAACCATATTCAACATACAAAGAAAAGCAAACAATTCAACCAAAGTTCAAAAGCAAATGAAATGAAATGCAACTTCTCATCGCATCGCTATTGCGTCCATCCTTATTGGCACAACAAGTAAATGTCCAAATGGTTTGGACCGACTCATGCATCTCTTGAAGCTTCTTCTTCACTTCTTCTAACTCTTCTTCAAGAGCTTCAATACGGCTCCTATCACTCAGGATACCCTCGGCTTTCCTCTTGCCTCGCCGAGTGTACACGTGTCGGATCACTGGGGTAGGTCGGGACTGATGTGTGCAATACTAAATATAAAATAATAACTAAAAACACCTAAGTTTTAATATTTATAAACTAGGACTCTCTAAACTAACCTAAACACACAACCCACAGTGTACTGATCGAGTGTAGAATAGCCTAAGTAAGTCCGAGATCGAACCCACAGACTCTGTATAACTACGTTTAACCGACTCGATCTAACTTAATTAATTACACTAATTGTTTATTGTTTGAGGGGGTTTTGTCTAATTAACCTAACTGTCACTATAGATTAACTAAAACAATGACACGACTTAGATTGAAATGAGAAACTAGAATAAATGAAGATTTACTACCTAGGCTAGAATCCTGCTTATGACTTCATAACATCAATTGGACTTGCAGTTTACTCCTTTGGCTTCCGGGATTTATATTTTTAACTAAAGAATTACCTAGAGGACCCTCGACCCTTCTCGAGAATAAACCTATTGGCAATTTAATAGTTATGTTAATCCACCGGTAAATTAGACAACCTCACGGTTCACCTAATATTGCTTAAACTCTCTCCTTAAAGACTATCTACCTTACAGTACAATAATCCAACACCCTAAAGTGATAAGGAGGAACTCTCAATTGAACACCAGACTTAGGAATGCTCAAAAACACCTAACAGAACTAAGTTGACTAACTAGACCCTTCTCCTGCAATAGACAACTCAGATCCTAGAAAGGGCTGAGACACAACTACTAACCCGCGCTTCACAGATATTAGGTTAAACAGACCAATTATACCTAAATTAACCCAAACCAATGCTCCTACAGTTGTTTTGGCCAAATTAACTGTAAAGGTTTAAAGCCGCAAAGTTTATGACCTAATTAAAATTCATACATGAGGACCATCACAAGAACATCAATGAAGCAATAATTCAGTTTAATAAATTTATAACTAGTCATACACAATCTGACAATCAACTGAAATATAAGTTCAAAACAATTCCAAAATCATTGAAAACCACTATTATGTCCAAAATCAAGCAATCAATTCATAAACGTTCATCTAATCCTAGATAGTAAATAAAGTTTAGTCAACCAACATGATAACAAAACCAAAACCAAAGTAAAAGTTATGAAACATGATGAAAAGAACAAAAGAAATAAAGGAATCGAAGAACCAGAGATTGCAAACCGACGAGTCTTGATCCTTAGCTTTTCTTCTCTTCTCTTGACGTCAACTCGGCTCCAAAATACCCCGTTTCAGCCTCTAATTCGTCCCCCATTCGTGCATAGGGGAGTATGAGTGGCTAGGGTTTGAGAATATGAGTTTATATAGCGAACCGGGCAAAAAATCGTCGAAACTTTCTGTTAAAAACGCGTCACCGCGTCGCGCGGTGACGAAACCAATTCTGGCCGCGTAGATGACGTCAGCCCACCACCACCAGCAGCAGGACACGCCACGCCACGCGGTGATGGGAATTCTTATGGCCGCGTGACGTGGTGAGGACCACCACGTGCTCGGTTTCGTTCGTTTCTTCGTTTTCGCGTACCGGCTCGCTCGTAACTCCGTTTCGCGTCCCGTTTTCACCTACGGATCCAATTTTCCGTCAGCTTTTCAATTCTTTATCAACATGGGACCTATGAAACACAAAAATATTACTTGTGCCAAAAATGATATAAAAACGTAACCAAAACGACACAAAATGTAAACAAACACAACTAGGGATTTATGTATAATTTATACTTTATTAGGGACAAAAGAGATTGGGGTATAGGAAGTAACTCCCTAGTCACGAGATGTGACGGGGGTGTAATGGTCGGTACAAAGGGAGCCAAAGCCCTAATATCAGGCTTTGTGTCCTCCTTGATCCACCCGTTGCTCGTGTGCTCCGAGCCGGGCATAAAAGAAGTAGCAAATAAAGAAAAATCGGCATGAAATGAAGACTAGGGTAAATCACTAGGGGTATATCGTGGATACATCTGTAACAACAAAAGACACATTCGTACTTAACTCATAGTTTAAAAGATAATTAAATGCATATAAATCACATAAGGTATACATAGGTATGCAACAATTTTAAACCACACAAAGTGAGTTTAGATATGCAATCAAATAAATCAACACGCACACCAAAAGTGCTCGGGAATTTTTGGAAGTGTTTTTAGGACTTTAAAATTTTTCAAAAACTTTTAAGTTATAGTCTAGAATTAATTTCAAAAATTTTTCTAGTTCGCTATAACCAATGGCTCTGATGCCAACTTCTGTCACACCCCAAAAATCGTCACAGCGGAAAGACATGATATCGTGGTGTAAGAAGCGAAGTTGGCACCCATTAATTATAAAGAAAACATCCAAATTAATTTAAAATTAGTTAATTATGTTAACGTTGACACGTCAACATTCCACAATTTTCATTACGAAAATATAAATAGTTTTAGCGAAACATAAATTGTTTGAAATAAAAACTTAGATGAAGTTTTAATTAAAGCGGTCCCAAAACAACTAAAACAAATTTGGAGTTCGCAGTCCAAAAACTGTCCTTCCACAAATACCCGGAGCTTATCATTTCGTACCTGAAAAACATGTAAAAACTGAGTCAACATAAAGTTGGTGAGTCTTCGGGTTTTAATCAAAAGTAAAATTCACTTAAATTTATGATGGCTTTGGGACGTCAACAAGACCGTCAAAGGCTAGCTAGGCCCAAAGACAAATGAATCATCAAGTCATGAGACCATAATCAAACCAAGAAACGAGGTTCCCTCACAACATTAAATTTATATTCCTCCGCATGTCAACAAGATCTGAGCGACTGATCACGAGGGGCGGAATTCCAATCCCGATACATCTATCAATATAACATGTGGTCTCTCCAAGAGATTAATGATTATGAGAGGGCAATGTGTACACTTTCACAAAAAACACCCATGCGATCATTTTGGTCAAAGCAACAAACACCCAATTCATATCAAAACATCATAAATAAATACATGTTTTTCCCCTGAAAAATATTTAAATAAAACGTTATTTAAAAAGGAGCCGAGAAACTCACATGAATATGCCAAAGCTAGAAAATATAGGCCCAATGAAAACACCACCTAAGAACGTCCTATACACGAAGGACCAGATCAAAAGATGCAAGCATATATCAAGTGTAAAACCATGTAGGTTGTTCACCGAACCTAACTAGACTTATATGAAAACATTTTATTTACAAAAACAACCCTTAATTTTAAGGACCCGTTGGTGATCCTTACCTTGAAAAATTTTATATATATAAGTATAGTAACATACTTGAACAAAAATAACATGTAAAAGTCACATTTAGTCCTATAACTTACCCAAGTAAATATACACTTATACAATATTACATAAACTTAGGAAAAATATATTTCAACTTTTAAGGCTCATAACACTTAGAAAAATGTATACACATTTTTCCTAGTTGACTAGCATGCATTTTTCAACATAACGGGATATTTAACCTTGTTTTCCACATGCAACTTTATTAATCATAAGTAAACTTCTAATAAAACATATTATCATACATTATTTACCCTAACTTATAATATTCATACTCAAGTCAAATAACAAATAAATATGTTGATTTTTCATGAATCCGGTTAACATATCGGGTCATAAAAGCAAGCAAAGACACGTGTTTCCATCATGAACATTTTAAACACTTTTACAATAGTAGGTAAGCTCAAAAATATGTCCTAACATTCTAATCTAAATCACTTTGAGTCGAAAATCGTCGTTTTTGGCTTTTCCGAGTACATAGTTTACATGTTTTTGGGTTTTAAACTCGAAGTTTTTGTACCAAACTTTAAATCTCACATTTTTACGTAAAAATACACTTAACAATCTGTGAAAATAATATTTTTACATATTTACATTTTTAAGCAAAAATCGATGCGTTTTACGCGTATTTTTGTACTAAAACCGTTATTTATAGGGTTTAGATCATTTCTTTCTTATAAGACATTTAAAATACTTATTTTATAAAGTTTATAAATATTTAAAAATATGTTTTAACTCAGAGTATAAATTAGTTTTTATATATATTTTTACAAAAATGTATAAAAAATACATTTTAAGTCTTTTTAAACTTTCAAGTAACATTTATCATCACATGCCATATAATTTCTTACATGTATAAACACTTTTACACTTACTTAATGAAATCACATATTTTGTCATGTCATACTTCTCATAGCAAAACACTTAACATACTTACATCTATCAATTTCTTAAACAAACATGTAACAAGTTTTTCACATAAGTAACATCCTTCAAATTTCATGCCATTTGACCATAATTGTAAGTATTTTCCTATAATTTCCTCATGGTATTCATAATTATCAAGTGACAATGTTATCATATTTTCATTAAAACATTTATTCATGTCTATATCTATACGGTTATACACACACACATATATATACATTCATGTTTTAATATCACTCCTAACATATATTTATTCATATCATCCCATTTCCAACTAAACAATTTTCCAATCTTCGACCTAATCTTTTAATGCAAGAATATAACACTTATTATGATATCACTAGCATGCATACATACACATACATACATACATACGGATCCATATACACACATGCTCAAAATCATTTTTCAATGGCCAAACATATCATATACTTGTTCATTTTATCTCATTTCCTTTACCAAACTTTCAAAACCATCCATTTAACATATATGTAATCTTGTTTTCAAAAATCAAACACACACACACACACACACATATATATATATATATATATACATATATATATATATATATATATATATATATATATATATATATATATATATATATACCTACGGATAGAAACTCTCTCACACACACACATCCATTTTGAAAACCCATTTCCATTTTAAAAACATTCATCTTTTGGTTTAAGGTTTGGTGAACAACACTTCAAGAACACAATCTTGAACACATTCTGTAGGTCCATCTTGATCGTTATTTCAGTGCTATAATGACTTGTATTACAACGAAACACACTTGACTCAAACAAATAAAGTCCAATATAACCCAACACACAATAACGAGATTAAAACCACACAACCGGAGGTAAATATGCTACAAAGATGAATAATATATGCTCCTAGCACCTCCTGGAAACACACACATGATACAAGGGTTTGGATAAGATTTTTGCCAAAAGTTCTCTTGCATTAAGATAAGGTTACAATATATAACAGCTTTAGGTTCGTTGATAGATTCGCTGACAGCGAATCTATCTAGCGAACCATATAGTTTCGCCGGGCACAATCAGGTTCGCCCGGTCGATACTAACACAAAAACTATACTGTGCTACGGGCGAATCTATAGATTCGCCCGTAGGTTCGCTAATACAAAAACAATACAAAATACATACAAAAGATATAACACCGACATGCCGGTGAGTCCAACCTATACATGACTATCAATACTCCCCCTAGGTTGGACCTCACCTGGGGAAGTCTTCTATTTAAGCTCCGTCTTTGTTGGCTTCAAAGATGCTCAATGAACGCTCCTGCTCTTCCTTTAATTCCGGCCAATGGATTTGTAACATCTTCAGATCCGGCCTCATCGTCTTCACTAAAGACCAACAGCGACTTCATGAATTCAGCTTCGGCAACATCGGTATCAGGCACATCAAGATCAATGGTTTCCGCCTGAATGTTTTCTGTATGCTCCTCACCGGTCACATCCAAATCAACAACCTCAACTGGTTTCTCAAACCTTCTCTCAATTGATTTATCAAGTTGCTTGGTCAAGTCATCCATATCCATTTGTTGCTCATCTGTCACTCTCAACCTTTCATTAACACTCCTCAGCTCAGCACGAATACCCCGGGCTTTGTTAGCGACTTTCACGAACAAGTTCGCTTCAGTCCGCGTATCATCTCCTGCCCCGTGCTTGATACGGTTCTCGCACAATACCTTCAAGTCTTCGTCACAGAAAGAGAAGACCTCCATTGGATCAAACAGACGAATCTCTGGACGGTCTTCCCCTTTGAGTCTGATCACCGCTTCACCCGTGCCATTATCATAGAACCATTTCGAGAATTCTTGCAGACGAGCAGGCTGAGTATCAAGAACCCTCACCCGTGTCATAATCTTTGGAGCTTCAATCTTCAACACAATTTTACTCTTCCAAGAAACCCAATGCCTGTCCTTCTTTTGTCTTATTCGCTTCGGCTTTTGATATCCAAAATCAGTAAAGTTGTTCTCCGCAGCCCTCCTAATTGTAACCTCAAATGCACACGCCCTTCCACTATCCTCCTTTCCCAGCAGAGGTAGTTCAACTAACCTTCGCAGATCCCACCGAGGCAAGGTGGCAAAATGCTTCCTGTTCTTTATATAGCAGATATCCCCACCCCTTCGTTTAATCATATAAGCATCAACGACAGAGTTATATTTCCATGCGATCACTTGTCTATCCAGTTGGGAGGTGTTCGGTTCATCAATATTCTGAAAAATTGGTACCTCTGGAACAACCTCTTCATCCCTTTTAAACCATTCAGATTTGTCCAAATCAATATGATCGAACTGATAGCTCACCTCTTTTTCCTCAACTTTGTATTTCTCTGGCTCATCATCCAAATCCTCCTCACTGTCAGCATTCACGTCAACTTCCGGTTCAGCACTAACAACCACTTCAGGCCCAGTAAACACATCCAGATTTATCCCCATATCCTCATCAAACAACTCCTCAGCAGATTTCCCTTTACCTTTATCCTTATCCCCAAACTCACAGTCCATTAACGGATACTTTGCAGCATCGGTTAAGTTTTTCAGTTCTGCCTCAGACATAGCCGGATCAGATCCATTCTTTTCCTTCAAGCTATTCTCTCCTTGAATATTCTAACAATCAGGCACTATTGATCCTTCATCATCCTCCCCATTTCAAAAATAACTGTTGATTTTTCAGCATCCTTCGTCTCCAAATCAGCATATTTATCATTCAAATCCACCAATTCAGCCTTCAGACTTTCAATTTCTCCCTTCAACTCACTAACTGATTCAGTAGATGTACCCGGAATATCATGCTTCGCTTTCTTTGCAGCTTCAGTGCGTACATCAGATTTCCTCTTCGTTCTATTTTCCCTACCTGCATCAACCTCAGCCTGAATCTCATCTATTTCCCGATCTAAGTTATAATCCTTGTCTTTTGCATACTGTTTTCGCTTCCTCAGCTTCTTCTCAACAACCTCAACGTTCTCACCACCCCTTTTTCTTTCTATTTCCATTAACCTTTGTATATGTACCCATCTATCAGCAGGGTACATATTTTCCCACAAATACGATGTCCTACCAACACAGTCTGATCGCACCGATTTGCAGTCACCAAAGATCCTTGAATGCATCGACCAGATATTCAAAATGTCACCAATAACAGGTAGGTCAGGCAGTTTGTCATTCAGGATCATCTGCACGAATCGAGGATACATCAACCATTTATCTCTCTTAGCAGCGTGTATGTTCTCGAGCATATAAGTGTAGATCAGCTTTGCTAAATTTGCCTTCTGCCCTCGACAAAATAGAACCATAGCACGAGCCCAGTCTAGATTCAACCCATCAGTTCCACCCTTCCTATGATCAAGACACATAATGAACACGTGTGCTATATACCTCCATTCCTTGATCAGATAGGATTTAACAAATTCCATCTTCATTTCACCTGGCATTGGACCCTCATAACCCGCAGTCCTAAACGCCCCATAGACCTCCTCAGCGGTCATATTAACTTCATCTCCGACATCATCCTCAATCCTTAACACCCTTGCCACATCGGCTTCAGTAAACTCTACATCGTACCCATTAACCTTAGCACATATACGCGATGGCTGTACAGACACGTTCAACACTGCTGTTCTCCAGAAATCTCGAACATGTAGCTCGTATATAGTCAGTGAATGAGAAATGGGGTGATGAATGTGAGAGGATTTTAGCCACCTGATACAATCCTTGTATCCAACTGCTTTCTCATGATTTTCGTCCAGCAACGCACACATATTGTGCTTCTTTTCGAAAAATAACGTGGACATCGTGCCTGAAAAATAGACGGAAATTGCTCAGACACAAAATTTTTGAAACAGTCAATAGATTCGCTGACCTAATTAGATTCGCTGCACGGGCGAACCTGAGATTTGGCACCAGAACCTATAAATTCGCTGACATGAAAAATCAGTCATTTGGTCGAGCGAATGTATAGGTTCGCTAAAAACAGTCGGGCGAATCTATGTTGATGCACGGGCGGCATAACGACATAGGTTCGCTCAAAGTTTTGAACTTTCGTTCAAATTCGCCAGACGAACACATAGGTTCGCTGGAAACCCTAGTTTTTGAAAAACTCCCAAATCTCAGTCAAAACATCATAATCAAGCAAACAAAGCAAGAATCAAGCAATATAATCATCAAACGAGGATATTATGATGTAAATTTCTAACTAATAACACAAATCAGTCATTTAATTTACATAATATCACAGATCGATGGATTTAAGAGGATTAATGTACGATTGATGGGATGAAACATAGATTAAGATGAAGACGATGACATACCAGACAAAACAAAGACGATTTAGTGTGAAAAAGTCGGTTGTGGGTGAGAATCGAACGTTTGATTAATTTGAAAAAGATACGGCAACAGTAAAATAGTGACAGCGAACTTGTGAAAGGTTTCGCTGTCAACAAATATATACAGTCACAGGTTCGCTGACAAAAACACTAGCGAACTTCAGATTCGCCCGAAGACCAAAGGTCAAGAGTAGACACAGTGACAAAAATAGGTTCGGGCAAACCAGTAGATTCGCTAGTTGGTACGCTGGAAATGTGAACTAGCGAACTTCAGATTCGCCCGAGACCAAAGGTCAAAAGAAGATACGGCGACAAGAGGAGGCTCCGGGCGAACCTGTAGGTTCGCTAGTAGATTTGCTTGGACTCAAAACAAGAAAAATTGAAGATATTTTTGGTTTTTCTGAAATTTTAAATTCTTTGTAAATCCACGAAAACGCCCCACGATTTCGACGCTCCGAAAATAAAAGACAATACCCTGAAATATAAGTAGAAAGAAAATTAGAATAAAATAAAATAAAATAAAGAAAAAACTAGGAAATAAAGCTAAAGAAGGATATATATATTTTTCATGACGTTTTACGAGCAGAATCCGAAAGTCATAGATTGGCGGGATTGCAGATATGTTTGTCCATTTAAACCCATGCCTTAATCCTTTCAACATGAAATCAACAGCTTCTTTTATCATGTTTTTAGTTTGATTGAAGAAGCTCAGGCAACTCGGTCCCCACAGACATCTAGGTAAAAAGAACAAGTTCTGTCATCAGGATATATCTGAGCAATACGATTGACTTTGCTTTGAATTTCGAGGATCAAATTTTGAATATTGATCGATGCATTAGCTTCTTTTGACACTTGTGCAATTTTTGCATCTTTTTGTGAGTGTAGCTTGTCAGCAATTTTTGCATCTTTTTGATTCTTTTGAACACATTGCGACTTATTATTTGGGAAACTCAAATAGTTTAGAGCTCCAGGTCTATACCGACGTATAACAGAGGAGATAAACATTTGAGCATGCTCGGTGAATCTTCAGGTCAATACTACCGTATAGCAGAGAAGATCCACCAACTCCAGGTCAATACTTCCGTATAGCAGAGGAGTTAAGCACTTTGACTCAATACATTCTGAGGAGCTAACAAGTAACTCACTCAGAGGTTTTTCCGAAGAGCATCACTAGCAGCTTTTTATTTGTTTTGCAAACTAGAAACTCGATTCGGGGATAGGGTGAGGGTGATTTGGGATGTTTAGGGAAATCAAGGCAAAGATTTGACGCTCTCAACCCATTTTTGACAGAAACCGTATCTTTGTGCAATCCAATCATGTCAAGGGGATAATCCTTGTGGCCGAGATCTTGAACGTTATGTTTGGCTGCACAATCACTGTTTACTTTGTTTTCGGGCTGAGCCTATCTGACATATCCCAAACACAATACTTCTGACCTCCTTCAACGTCTCTTCAACATCAATCAAAACGGAGATCCTGAAATAGCAAAATTTGAAAAACTATAAATAGTTAATCTTTAATATCTCCCCCAAAATTTCTATATTATAGCTATCTAATAAGAAATTTTTGTTTTTCAGATTTTCTTAATATATATACAGAATAAAAGAGAAAATAAAAGGAAATAAAATAAAATAAAATAAAGGAGCGAAGAAATGGGTGACCCACGGAATTTTCAAAGAAGAAGAAAATGAAAAAGTTATTTACATATTTACAAATTGAATCACATGGATAAAGGTTTTCAAAAAGATATCAGTCCCAGCATAGAGATCAGTTCATAAAAACGTGGTGTGTCAAAAGTTTTTGTGAAAAGATCAGCTTTTTGCTTTCTAGTTTCAATAGGAATAATATCAATGAACCCCTTTTCCTCTGCGTCTCTAATGGCATGAATTCTTGTTTTGATGTGCTTGGTGCGAGTGTGATGAATATGATTCTTGGCAATTCCAACAGCAGCTTCATTATCACAAAAAAGTGGCGTATGAAGAAAGTTGATGCCATAAGCCATCATCTGATGTTGGATCCAGAGCACTTGGCAACAACAACTTGAAGCAGCAATGTATTCTGCTTCTCCTGTGGACAGAGAGACGGTTGTTTGCTTCTTGCTTTGCCAGGAAACAAGACATTCGCCAAGGTATTGACATCCGCCAGTGACTGATTTTCGGTTAATCCTGCAACCAGCATGATCACTATCAGAAAAAGCATGTAAATCAAAGTTCCCACCTTTTGGATACCAAAGTCCCAAACGAGAGGAACCCTTAAGGTAACGAAAAATGCGTTTAACAGCTTTCTCGTGTGATTCTTTTGGATTGGTCTGGAAACGAGCACAGTAGCACACAGCGAATGTAATATCAGGTCGGCTGGCAGTCAGATACATGAGAGATCCGATCATCGAGCGATACCGATGAGCATCCACAGGATTCCCATTATCATCAGAAGTAAGGCATGTTTGAGCGGTGAAAGGAATTAGTTCCGGAGAAGAATCATCCATGCCAAACTCTGTGAGGATCTCTTTGATATATTTCTCTTGGTGGATAAGCATTCCATCAGGCTTTTGTTCCACTTGCAGCCCCAAGAAGAAACACATCTCTCCCATAATCGTCATTTCAAAGCGATCCATCATCACTTTTTCAAACTCTCTACACAGCCCCTCATTTGTCGAACCGAAAATTATATCATCAACATACACTTGAACGATCAGCAGCTCACCATTCACCTCCTTCTTGAACAATGTCATGTCTATAGTCCCACGAGAGAAGCCTTTGCTAAGAAGATACTGTGTCAGAGTTTCATACCAGATGCGTGGAGCTTGATGCAATCCGTACAAGGATTTATCAAGCTTGTACACCTTTGAAGGAAAATCTGGATCCTCGAAACCCGGTGGTTGACATACGTAGATCTCCTCATCAATATCTCCATATAGAAATGCACATTTCACATCCATCTGATAAACTTTAAAGTTTTTGTTAGCAGCATGAGCAAGAAAGATTCTAATGGCTTCAAGACGAGCGATTGGAGCAAAAACTTCAGTGTAGTCAATCCCCTCCTCTTGAGCAAATCCTTGAACAACCAATCTCGCCTTGTTTCTGATAACAACACCGCGATCATCTGGCTTGTTTCGGAAAACCCACTTAGTGCCGATGGGACACTTATTAGGAGGAAGATTAACAAGTTCCCAAACTTTAAGCTTCCTAAATTGCTGCAGTTCCATTTGCATGGCATCAACCCAACTAGGATCTTCAAGCGCTTGTTTATAATTCTTCGGAACAACTTGAGATAGAAAGGCAGCATAGAGGCATTCATTAATCAAACCACTCTGACTCCGAGTTCGCACACCATTAGTAATTGATCCTATGATATAATCATGAGGATGATTCTTTAAAGTTTTGAAATCTGTGTTGAGAAGCAAAGGGTTGGTTTGGGATGAGGATGTTTGATTAGATGGTTGTGAAGGTATATTTGAAGTTGGAGGAATTGTATTAGTGGTAGATGATGGAATGGAAGTGGATGAGGATGGAATATCTGATGGAGAAGTTGGAACAGTTTGAGGTGGTGGAGGTGGTGGAACGTCAAATGAAGTGGGAGGTAATTGTGTAGTTGAAGGTTGTGGTTGTGATTGTGTAGGTGGATCGTTAAAAATAGAAACTGATGTGTGAGGAATGATGTCATCATCGTCAGAGTCAGGAAGATTGAATGATTTGAAAATAGTGGTGGAATCATAAAACCATGCAGGTTCACTGCCAATACTTGTTGTGTTTGACTCTTGCCAGTCAACATAATAGGACTCTTGCACAATCCGCGTTCGCTTGTTGTAAACACGATACGCTTTTTGTGTGTTCGAGTATCCTACAAAGAAGCACTCATCCGAAACAGCACCAAACTTCGTTTTCTGATCTTGAGTATTCAACAGAGTACAAGAACATCCAAAGGGGCGCAGAAAATCGATCAACGGTTTAATCCCACGAAGCAGCTGGTATGATGTCTTCATCTTTTCTTTGACAATCAGTACCCTATTCAGAACATAAGCTGCGCAATTAACTGCCTCTGCCCAGAAGATAATTGGAAGCTTTGACTCAATCAGCATAGTTCGAGCAGCCTCCACAAGAGTTCGATTCTTCCTTTCAGCAACACCATTTTGTTGTGGTGTTCGTGCGGCGCTAAACTGTCTGAGAATACCCCGTTGTTCACAGAAAGAGTTGAAGATATGATTTCTGAATTCCGTTCCGTTATCGCTTCTGATGGCTTGAACCCTTCGCTTTCCAAGAACCTCGATTTGAGGAATCAGCTTCATTAGCTCTTCAGCAGTCTCACTCTTGTATGCCATGAATCTCACCCAGGTGTACCTAGAGTAATCATCTGTGACAACCAAGCAATAAGATTTCTTAGAAATAGATTTGACACTTACTGGACCAAATAAATCAGTATGTAACAATTCGAGGGGTTCTGAGATTGAATTTGTAATTTTATGTTTATGTGGCTTTTTATGCTGCTTTCCTTTAGCACAAGCCATGCATTTCTCAACCACTGAAAAATCTTTAAGTGGTAAACCCCTGACCAAATTGTTCTTAACCAATTTATTTAGAATTTTAAAATTAATGTGCCCTAAACGTCTATGCCATTGAAAAGATTCAAAAGATGAAGCTTTAGATAGGAGACAGGTCACGGTGGAAGTTGATTCTTTTGATCCCATATTCAGCATATATGTATCATTTCGTCTTGGAGCTCGCATGATCACCAAATCTTCAGGAATAGAAAACTCTGGCTTCAAGAACAAACATTCATTTGGAAGAAACAATACTGGGGTATTCTTATCACAGATTTGTGATACACTGAGAAGATTGAATGCCAGTTCAGGAACATAGTTGACGTCTTCCAAAGTTAGAGAACCATTTGAGACTTCTCCTTGACCAATCATTTTGCCACCTTTCTTGTCTCCCACAAAAGCAACATATCGACCATTGATAATCCGATAGTTAGTCAGCAGGTCCTTCAACCCTATCATATGTCTGGAACATCCGCTGTCAATATGCCAATGACTATTTACAATGGCACTTGAATGTTCCTGACATTTATTGAAATATATAGAAGTTAAACTTTTGAAATTGGCACCCAAGCTTTTGTGTACTTGGGTGGTGGAACATGTGAAGAACTACAAAAGAAATTATTTACAAACTTGTTTAATCTTTTTCCAAAAGATTTTTGCTTTGAACTGTTTGTGACTATCTTAGGGCATTGCTTAATAGTATGATCAATATTTCCACATTTAAAGCAATGAGATTTCAAACTTACTTTGGAAACTTTATCAACAAGAACTTTATCCATTTCAATTTCCTCATCACATTTAGACAGTTGAGAATTGCAATCACTGTAAGAGTCATAAGGTTCTTTTGATTTACATGCTGTGACTTTTACCTTTTCATATTCAGATTTAGGTTTTGAAATTCTCACTGGTGTGAAAGACGGAATTTGATGAGTAAAGAACTTTTGAAAGCAATTTGTTTTGGTTTGACTTTCAGAGACATGACCTGAAAGTTCATCTTTGTTATTCACACACTTATTTTCAATCACATCATCATTCAACACATTAGGGTTTGAAGTAGCGCATCCTAAATTACTATTAAACATAAAATTGTCTGAATGTAACACATTACTAGAAACAGAATTAATTAATCTAATGTCTTCAACAGACTTCTTGGAATCAGAATTAGAACATTCACTACTGCTAGAACAACCAAGCCCAGTACTCCTACCATAAGCGTAATCCTCTCTAACCTCTTTAAGATTTACTCCACTTAAACCTGCAATAGAGCTGTTAGTATCATTCTGTATAATCTCTTGTATCAGCTCATTTGAAGGATGAGGAATAGGTGTTGGAGAGTAACAGAAGGTACTAGGTGGCGGATATGCATATGTTTCATTTTTAAGACCCAAATCTGTCTTAACTCTGGCCCCCCGTTGTTTCTTGCAGAGTTCCTCCCTTTTCATACTAGATATTGTCCATTGCTGCAGTTTATTTTTGAGTTTTCTTGTTTCAAATTCAGCAAGAGTGACTCGCTCAGTCAAATAATTTATTTCACAATTCTTTTCTAAGAGAGATCTTTTTAAATGCTCATTTTCTTTCAAAGCTTCTCTTAATTTGACAAAATATTTTGATTCACTCAATTTAAGCTCTTTGTTAGTTCTCTTTAATTCGTTTTCATTTGACATTAACAATTTATTAGCTTTGTATATACCAATTAAACGAATTTTACATGCAGATGAACACATATCTTCAATAATGTCATAAGGAAGACCAATTACCAGTTTTTCTGCAGCAAGGGCACGATCGCACTGCAGTAGGGAGTGTTCCTCTTGAATTCATCTACAGCATCAAGCCTCGCCTTCTCAATCATGGCTTCCAAGTTAAGCTTTGACTCTTCATCATTCATCATCTCATTTACCGCAGCTTCACATACCAATCCCGAGTGATTAAGATGCCCTTGAACAATAACATACGATTGATCTCCATCAACTTTCTCCAATTTCCCTTCTTCATCTTCACCATAAAATTCTTTGAAGGGATCAAAGCAATTTATATAGTTATCATCATTCTCAACAATCTCAGCAACTAGGGCATGATTAATTTCCTCCTTTGTCTCTTCAATTTCTGCACTCCAATCAAAGTTGGTGAGCAGTGCAGTTTCATTCCTTGATTTCACTTCCTTAAGCCTTTCTTGACTAGGAACAGTTCTCGGATTTTCAGAATTCATTGGTTCAGTAACAATTGGTAAAGGACATTCCCTTTGAAGTGACCCAATTGTTTACGGTTGTAGCATCTCAGCTTTCCTTTGTCATACCCCAGCTTGTTATTCTGTCCCTGATTCCCAAAACTTCTTCTACCTGTTCTCTCCATAAACCGTCTAGCACGTAGGGTAAGCATGGCCATTTGCCATTGGATGTCGGTTTCTTCAAGATCATCAGGATCCACCTGATACATATCCTCAACAGTCATCCCCTTTCCCTTTAACTTACCAGCGACAAGAGCTTCATAGCTATGAACAAACATTCCAAACAAAGCCATAGTGTCAGATGGAATCTGAGTGGTGACAGATGCATTTGAGCTTGAACCAACATTTGTAGATGCACCAACAGATTTAACAGACACATGACTTGATGATCCTCCGGGTGCAGCACTGTAGATAAGAGAGTTTGCAGCGGATGAAATAAGTGCAGCATTCTGAGAAGGAATATTTGGAACCATCATAGACTGATTGTATTCTCTTCTCTTCACATCAAGATCAAATGACTTCAGCTTGTTTATAACATCCATCAGCTTATAGTCATGAAAGTTTCTTTCTTGTTTCAACAATTTGATCTGAAGACTCCACTGAGGAGGAAGTGAATCTAACAGCTTTGTGACTTGTTCATGATTTCCCAGCTTCTCATCATACTTTTTCAGGTTACTTGATACAGACAGAAATCGATTGGTAATATCAGTCAAACTTTCTTGCGAATACCCCACAAAAGAATTGAACTCTTTCTCAGCTTGAGCCTTTCTATCCAACTTCAAATCCTCATTACCATCATAGAACTCGCACAACGCATCATACAAGCTTTTTGCAGTTGTGTGTTCAGCAAACCTGTTGTAAATATCCTGATGCAAACAAAGTATCAATGCCCCGAGTGCCTTTTTGTCACGATCAAGCAGCTTGGTGTCTCCTTCAGTAAAAGTACTCGGATCAGTGTTTATTGAAGTAACAGTTCCTTCAACTGTCTTTGGCGCGTGCGGACCGTTTACAATTGACTCCCATTGATTATAGTCAGTGTAGTAGAAAAAAGCTTTCAAGCACCTCTTCCAATCTTCAAAATTTTCACCACTAACAAGCCTCGGTGGCCTGTTAGGTTGAACACTATCCAGATCATTAATATTCAGGGTCGATGTAGTCATAATTTTAAACAGATTGTAGTTTCGCCAAAGACAAATAGATTCGCTGGATTAGATTCGCCCAAAGAACAACCAGATTCGCTCGCAGATTCGCTCAACAACCAAACAGATTCGCTGGCCAGCAGGAACAGTTTCGCTTGACAGATTTGCTGTCAGATTCGCTCAAATGATTTTGGCAGCAGTTTCTCTTGCACAATGAGCCAAACAAGTGAACTTTCGTTCAGTAAAATGCAGATTCGCTACACAGAAACACTGAAGTACAGTAACACAAGATTGTGTTAGATTCCTGGAAGAACAAGCAGTTTCGCTGGATGAACAAATAGGTTCGCTGGGCTACGAACAACACAGTTTCAGTTCAAAAACGACCAGAGCAGTTTCAAAACACAACCAGTTGTAGACCCGTTTGTTCCAAAAGCTTCCTAAGACCAAGTATGACAAATTCCAAGCAAAATACAACACATAAACACACAAACCAGTTCAGAAATGAATCAAATAGTGTTTTGACTCAATAACCCCAAAATCAACACAAAAATCTCTAGGATCAAACAATCAAGAGCACTAAGGCTCTGATACCATTTTGTAGGTCCATCTTGATCGTTATTTCAGTGCTATAATGACTTGTATTACAACGAAACACACTTGACTCAAACAAATAAAGTCCAATATAACCCAACACACAATAACGAGATTAAAACCACACAACCGGAGGTAAATACGCTACAAAGATGAATAATATATGCTCCTAGCACCTCCTGGAAACACACACACGATACAAGGGTTTGGATAAGATTTTTGCCAAAAGTTCTCTTGCATTAAGATAAGGTTACAATATATAACAGCTTTAGGTTCGCTGATAGATTCGCTGACAGCGAATCTATCTAGCGAACCATATAGTTTCGCCGGGCACAATCAGGTTCGCCCGGTCGATACTAACACAAAAACTATACTGTGCTACGGGCGAATCTATTCGCTAATACAAAAACAATACAAAATACATACAAAAGATATAACACCGACATGCCGGTGAGTCCAACCTATACATGACTATCACATTCAAACCACAAAACCAAAATGAAAAGAGTTCATACCCTTGATGAACACTATAATAAGATGAAGAAGATGGATTTGGCCTTTAAACACCTCTTGGATGCTCCTACTTGCTTCAAAGACTTTCAAGAACACTAGTTTTTGCAAGAAAGTGCAAGGAGAGAATGTGGAGAGTGGTGTGGGTGTGGTGGCCGAATTATGGTGATGGTGGGGAGCTGGTTTCGGTTTTGGAGAGAGGAGGGAGAAGAAGATGGAGAGTTATCTTAGTGAAAATGTTTTGGAAGGATTTGGGGTTAAGTGTAGTGTGTAAGGTTGGTTAATAGGCTTTCTTGTGCTTAACAAAACACACTATCTAATGTGGGCAAGGGGAATGTATGGATTAAGGGAGGGGGGTGGCCTGTTTTTTTTAAAGAAAATTTTATAAAAACCATTTATATAAATATTACACACTTTAATCCCATGTATTTTTCATGTCTTGCTTAATTTCAACCCCATATACACTAAAATACTTCCAATATTATTATTTTACACTTAAAATAGAAAAAAATATATTAATAATTATTTTATTGTACTCCGGGTAGTGTACTGGTAGTGAAACCGGGCAAAAACTGAAACACACGTGATAACCGGAAAAATATCGGATAAAATACATCGCTTTTAGTTTTTATTACGTTTTCACTTATACACACCCAAAATATATTATTTCATGCTATTTCTAGCATTATATCAATTATTGGACCGTTAAAATTTATCAAGCAGTCGCCAACGTTCATTATCGGGTATTTAACCGCTAAGCGTTTAAGCAATTTCAGAAATCACGAAATGCAAAACAATGCACAAAAAGGGGCTTATATAACTTTAATAATACTTTAATTATTATATATAAGTCAAATGACGCATTTAAAAAATTAAGCACGTATTAAGCTAGTACGAATATTGACATATAAATTTGCCGGGTGTCAAACATTAATAAAAACGATCGAATTTACTTTGAGTTATTATATAAATTTACTCATTTAAATACTATTTATAATGATTAAATCCAAAATATACAAACTTGTAATATATAAGAAGAATTTATAAATAATATCATGTTTGATATGGATAAGGCTAAAAATAACTATTCAATGTAAAAAACAATGTGAATATGAAAAACGTCAATTCTGTAAAGATTGCAAGTTAACTCGGTTATGTTAGTTGGTTAAGTTAACCTTTTGTGTCAAAACTGTCAAAGTATAAACTCGTATTAAGCTTTTAAAGTCACTTAATAATCAGAATAAACATTAGTGACCAAACTTGTAAAGTTTTATAACCCAGCCTCCCCCACTTCGCAGACCCCCCCCCCCCGGGTATTTTCGATTAACAGCTCCGGCGAGGAATTTTGGCCACAAACCACAACTCCGGCGACACCATCAACTCATGTGAATCTATATCAGATCAAATTAGAGCTTGAGAATCTGTTAATTAATCAACAAACATGATATCAATCAATTAAACACAACATGTAATCAACAGTAGAGTTTACTATTAAATGCTTTGTATTGATCTCGAAACTATGTGTACAATAAGGTGTATTTGCAGTAAATTCTGTTCAAAAGTCTACCAAATACAATAAACTCGTATTTGCAGTAATAAAGAAAAACAAATTAACAAATAGTTAAAATGATATGCGGATGACAGTTCTATCCGCACATCTCTGGTACAGAAGCTGTCCACACATCTCAACATTTGTCCGCATATCTTTGTTTTTCTTCAAAACTTTAAGTATGATGATTAAAATATATACCAACAACTCAAGACTCAAGTTTTTTCGATCAAATTAAACCTAGGGAAATCACTCTTTATCAAGTTTCAAATATGAACCAAATCTTTAAACTCCATTTCCGTTTTGTGTGAGTGCAATAATGAATGAATTCACTGATCAACCTTATTCCAAATCAAAGCCCCACCCCAACTGTCGCGATTATTTCAATTCATTGAACCATTATGAACCTGTAATCAAATGCAATCGAAGACAACAATCAATTGAGTAGTGAATACAAGATTTCAATCGATCAAGCATTTAGAAACAAAAATCAAGCCAAAACACATTCAATCAGTCTCGGAATCAAATCGAGTCAACTATTCTGTTCTAATCACTTCCTCATGATTTGCAAGAACTATCTGTAATCCCAATTTCATCTGAAGATCACGCATATATTGAATTCACTGCTGGTGTTCGTCTTAAGTTCCCAGGACTCGAACTCATATTGAAGGTGAGTAAACTCACTCCCAACTACTCCCTTTTTCAAAAAGAGATCATACAAATATGTTAATCTAGTTCACGGCTTGATGCAACCTTAAGTGGTAGTTTAAAGTAGTTTGTTGCTTAGTAATCCCACCGGTACAATTTTAACGCTAATGGTTTGACGAACCCACCTGCATGGACAACATCGATAGGTGATATACCCCGACCATTCTAATTCTATGTTTACTATCTTTATTATGTTGCTATGCTATGTCAGTTTTTGCTATACTATGACGCTAGTTGCTATGTCATGTGCCTACGTTGCAAATTGATTATTGATAATTTATAGGTCGAAACGATTAAATGACGTTCGGTTAAAAGTTATCTTTAACACATGGATGGTTCCTCATGTTAAAATGGCTAAACGAATCTTGTGGATTTCTAAGTGGTTTTGTTCTATTCTAGGGGTCACAGTTGAGTAATATTTACGAAATGGCTATACATGTAAGATTGCGCAACATATATTGTTGATCTCGGATTTCAATACTATTATTTACAAATTGTGTTTTTACTCAATAGCTTTTATGACTAACTTTGTATTCACATATTTCAGGTGGTGATTAATGTTGATTGTATTGCTTTTACCAAAACATAAGGATGCCTTGGACCTAGAATAATACTCCCTCCGTCCCATTACAATAGTCTTAGTTTGAAAAACACAAAGTTTTAGGCACAATAAATGATTGGTATTTTTGTTTGTTATTTGACAATAATACCCTTGACAATAAATATTATTGTGGGTCCATCATATTGTTTGTTTTATGTTAGTAAGGGCAAATTTGGAAGTTTACCAATAAATTTTAAAAGTTGACACTTTAAGTGGGACAACTAAAAAAGGCAATATGGACACTTCTAATGGGACGGAGGGAGTAATAAAGACTATTTGCAATTACAGTTCTAATTTATTTCATTTGGCGTTTCCAATTAAGGCTTATGTATCAAAACTTATGATAATCATAATTAGACTTTAATAAAAGGTTACCATGTGCTTATTTACTATTGATATTCATTTCCATGACAATGCCCGATGTTTCCAGCATCGGGTGGGGTGTCACATTTAGTGTAAGAGATTTGAATATTCCTTCACATAATTTGTGGTCTTGTTGTAGACTTTTTAATATCTCATGTCCTTCTTGAAGCTTGGTTCTCAACCATTTTAGAGAGTTTCTTCATCTTCGTAATCTCTTCTTGCAAATCGTTGATCACACTAGATGAGTGTTCATTTGATTTTTCAGCTTCATTCTTGAAGTTTGTTGCTTCTTTTTCACTTTTTTTGAGTGATTCTAGGAGAAAAATGATTCTTTGATAAGATGTCATGTGTTGTTCTTGCAGTTTCTTATGCATGGTTCCTTTCTTTTTGAGTTTATCACATATCTTGAAAGAATATGTTCTGTAATGTTCAACTAGTTGAAGGCATTCTTTTGTCTACATCTTTTTTGTTACATCAATTGACATTTCAACATAGGAACTTTTCACATCTTTCTTGGTTTCTTTTTCAGACTTCAATTTCACCATTTCTGAAGTTATTCGAGCAATTGTCACATATTGCTTTGTAACAATTCTTGCCAAATTGCTAATTTCTTTGTCTTTCTTTTTAATCTCTTCTTCAGGAACAAAATCATTCTTTTTGTTCCAATCATACTTTTCATTTTCTTGATTATCATGAAATTTTGTTTGAGTTACGAAAGCATATTCTTGAATGCCTCTTCTGTCTTGATCAAGGTTTTGGTAGTTTGAAGAAAAGTTGTTTGAAACATATGATCAAACTCTATGATAAAATCAATGTTTTTTTCTTTTTTATTGTCTTCCCACATCACGGTTTTCATAATGCTTCGGGTAATATGATGTTAAATATGTCGAAGTGCTGCTGAAAATGATCGTTTGGGAAAAAAATTCAGCATTTAGTGTTTTTGGGATGAACTTTCAGCACTTAGAACACTTAGGAATAATTTTTGGGAGTTTTGGCACTATTTTGGAGTAGGGGCACTTTTTGGGAGTATGAGAAAAATTCTTTTTTTTAATATGAATAGTTGTCAAATGCCCAAAGACAAAGATATAACGTTTTGCTATTAATAAAAAATAATGTTTTGGATTTCCATGTTTTCTTGCCGTTAATAAAAACGAACGAATTTAATTTGAGTTATTATTTAAATTTTCTCATTTAATTACTATTTGTAATGATTAAATCCAAAATATATAAACTTGTATTTTATAAGAAAAATTTATAAATAATATCAAGTTTGATATGGATAAGACTAAAAATAACTATTCAACGTAAAAAACAATGTAAATATGTAAAACGTCAATTCTATAAAGATTGCAAGTTAACTCGGCTATGTTAGTTGGTTAAGTTAACTTTTTGTGCCAAAACTGTCAAAGTTTAAACTCGTATTACACTTTTAAAGTCACTTAATAATCATAATAAACATTAGTGACCAAACTTGTAAAGTTTTATAACCCAGCCTTCCCCCACTTCGTACAGACCCCCCTCCCCGTATTTCCGATTAACTGCTCAGGCATGGAATTTCGGCCATAACCCACAACTCCGCCGACACCATCAACTCAACACTCAAGCTTTTTCGATCAAATTAAACCTAGGGAAATCACTCTTTATCAAGTTTCAAATATGAACCAAAGCTTTAAACTCCATTTTCGTTTAGTTTGACTACAATAATGAACCAGTTCAATAATCAACCTTATTCCAAATCAATTCCCCACCCCAACTGTCGCGATTATTTCAATTCAAAGAACCATTATGAACCTGTAATCAAATGTAATAAAAAATAACAATCAATTAGGTATTGAATACAAGATTACAATCGATCAAGCATTTAGAAACTGAAATCAAGCAAAAACGCATTCAATAAGTCCCAGAATCAAATCGAGTCAGTTAATCTTTTCTAATCGCTTTCTCATGATTCGCTAGAACTCTTTGTAATCCCAATTTCATCCTAAGATCACTCATACATTGAATTCATTGTTGGTGTTCGTCTTGGGTTCACACGACTCGGGTTATCTACAAATGGATACTACTTCCTGCAACTAAATTGACGTTAAACATCCTCACCCAATCGCGAATCAACCAACATCATCAATTTTCTCGTAACATCAACCATCAATCGAACGTGGATCTTTTTCCAGCCGTAGATGTTTTTCCTTTAGATTTATCAATCTGACATCATTAAGGTTGGTTTAATACCTTAATCGACTCGTTGTGGTTCAAGGATCAAAAGCCCTAAGATTTATTTATTGATTGATATCGTATTATGATGAATTGGGTGGTGTTACAATCTTGGGTACTTATAGAAATTGGGGCATTTGGCTAGTTTAAAAACAAAAGGTTTTTTAAATTCATTTCTAAACAAAATATCTTCGTAGCACATCTGGTTAAGCATGGGTGGTGGGAATCAGATGACTCTGGGTTCGAATCCAGGGAACCCTATTTGTTGATTTTTACTCATTTACTAATTTTATTACATTTTTACCTATTTTCACTAATTAACATAACCTAAATACTAATATTTTTTAAAAATAAAATGTAATATGTCAAAATCTTATAAAACTACAATTTTATAAAATTTTAACTTTACGAAAATATAGAGTATGCTACAGGGTTTTTAAATACTATAAAATGTGTAAATATATAATATATTTTTAGACGTCAAATAATGTATTATTCGAAAAAATATTATTTTAATATATCTATCGTTATCAAAATATTGTTATTACCATTATTATTATTTTGCCGTCGTGATGATTAAATAACTTTAAATATTTTTATTGTTTATCAAAAACCCTCAAATCTCAATTCAAAACCCTAGAATTCCAAATTACCTTAGAATCCAATTGTTTCAATTTTAGTTTGCTATACTATATGTTTTGCTAAATTAGGATTCTCATTACTTAGGTGATTCTAGTTTTGGGGAAATCATCGGTTCCATCTAAGTGTCCGCTATAATATTTTGGGGCTGAAATATGTGTTTATACTATATCACGTTTTCTATTTTTCTATTTTTTTCAAAAAGCGATCATAAAAATATGTTAATCTAGTTCGCGACTTGATGTGACTTGATGTGGTAGTTTAAAGTACTTTGTTGCTTGGTAATCCCATAGGTACAATGTTAGCGCTAATGGTTTGACAAACCCACTTGCCTGGACAACATCAATAGGTGATTTAAACCCGGCCATTCTAATTCCATGTTTACTATGTTGCTATGCTATGTCGGTTGTTGCTATACTATGATGCTAGTTGCTTTGCCATGTCCCTACGTTGCAAGTTGATTATTGATAACTTATATATCAATACGGCTAAATGACGTTCGGTGAAAAGTTATCTTTAATTGATAAATGGGTGGTTCCTCATGTTAAAATGGCTAAACGAATGTTGCGGATTTATAGGTGGTCGGGTTCTATTCTAGGGGTCATGGTTGAGTAATATTTACCCATGATCAATGTTTAGTTTAAATTTTAAAAAAAGTACATTTAGGGTTAGGGCTTGTGTATTAAGTTGTAATGATATATAGATTTTTTATTAGGTTTAATAGTTGTATATATAATAGGTCTATGAGTATGTGTTCTTGTAGATTAACTAACCCTAAGTATCCAAACATTACCAATGTGTATGTATAAATAAAAATCTTTGATTCCTGAAATGAGTTTGAATATTCAATGATCTTAATAAAGTTACCTAAAATAAAAAAAAGTAGTTTTTCATGGAACACAAAACTCTCACTAAAGCAAATTAACCAATCTTTCAAATAACGCGATTTAACCCATGAACAATGTTTACGTTAAGTTTTAAACAAAGTATATTAGGGGTTAGGGATTTTGTATTAGGTTGTTATCATAAGTAGATTCTTAATAAGGTAGATCTATGAGTATGTGTTCTTGTAGGTTATCTAACCTCAAGTATCCAAACGTTCCCAATGTGTATTTGTAAATAAAAATCTTTGATTCCTTAAATGAGTTTGACCAATCCATAATCCTAATAAAGTTACTTAAAATAGAAACCCTAGTTTTTCATACGAATCAAAACTCTAATTAAAGCAAATCAACCAATCATCCAAATAACCCATTTTAACCCATGATCAATGTTTATTTTAAAATTTAAACAAAGTATATTCGGGCGAAGGTTTTATACTTTAAGTTTTTATCATCGGTACATTCTTTAATACCTTTAAATGGTGTATATATAATAGATCTATTAATATATGTTCTTGTAGGTTAAATAATGTGACACCCCGCAATCTTAGGTTAATGCCGTTAACTTAACTTAACCAAATTCCGTTAGTCTCTCTAATTGAAACAATATTTATTACAAAAAGGGTGATTCGATGAATTATTAGGACAAAAAAAAGTGACGTTAAGTGTTAGTACTTTGGGAATTACTAATTCACATAACTCAAAACTAAAGAATAAACATGATAACTTCATATATTATATTCGTTGTAAAAAAAATACGAGGTTCAAATGGTAATTAGTAGAAAGTTGTTTTATAATAACTTTGGAAACAAGTTAAACAAATATAATAGACTAGGGACTAAGTTGCAAATTTAGAAACTATATATAAATATCTTCATCCCTGTTAACACGAAAACCCTACCACCTCCATAACTTCGACGCCGCACGAGCCACCACCGCACCACCAACCACCGCATCACCTCACTACCGGTCACCATCCTCTCCGTCGTAAGCAAACCGCAACTACTTCCACCGGTTACAACAACAACCGTTACCGTCTTAAACACCACCCTCGTCACCGCTGCAACCTCCGACAGCCCCGGCACTGCACGCCGCCTCGCGGTCACCGTTGTCGTTTAAACATCAAGACCTCCTCCGTCAAGCACATAACCACCAACGAGCACGACCCTTTGTCGTTGTTACGGTACGTACTCATTACTTTCACTAAATCTGTTGGCGGTTCGTTATGGTTTCGTTCGGGATACGGGTTAAGTTCAGATCTGTTTCTGATTATATATATGTATACGAGTGTCTGAACTGGATGTATAATAGTATGTATCTGTAGTATTTATGGGAGCGGATGTATGTATGTATATGTATATAAGTTGCAGACATATGCGCGTGTATGTACATGTTGATATGAAGTAGCAGTAGCGCAGCAATGTTTATATATGTGTGTGGGTGCATACGGTTATATATATATATATATATATATATATATATATATGTGTGTGTGTGTGTGTGTGTGTGTGTGTGTGTGTGTGTGTGGGTTTATATGTGATTTTATGAGATTGCAAATATAGATGTGTGTAAAGTTATATATAGATATGCGTAATGCAGAACATATATATGTGTATGTATGTATCTTTAGCATGTTAACTTGTAGGTGATTAATTTGTATTATTTTCATAAGCTTGGTTGAGAAGATGATTGATAATTATAAATTATGTGTATGTGTGTTTATATATTCATGCGTAAGAGTTGTTACATGTTTGTACTAATTGAATAAATTAATGTGTGCATGATATTAGTTATGTAATATGTGGTTTGCTCATATATGACTTGAGTATAGTAATGTGTATCCTTATAATCCAACTAAAAGAATCTTTGCATGAATTGGGTATGATATTATATGAATTATAAATATAGTCTACACATACATCCTATGGAACAAATTATAAACTTTATTATTATTAATTAAATTGTATTGTGCATTAAGAAGGATGAAGGTGCATGTGGTTGAATTGGAACTATGTAATTTGATGAATTATGAATATGTTTGGGTAACTTTGAGTGCGTGAAAAGTGTTTGCATGTGCATATGTATGTTGCAGTATGTACATGTGTGAAAAGTTGTATGTGTATTATGCATATGATTATATCGTTGTAAGTAGTCGTTTGCCTTTGGTCGTTATTACTAGTCATGAGAATTGGTTCAAGTCAGGTAGACTAGTGGATGTGTAAACTTGTGAGTGTAATAACATAATAATGTGGGTATTGGTACGAAACCGAAACAAGAACGTGAACCCGAATGTATACTCTATTAGAGTGATTTGTACCTAACAAGTAGAACTTAAACAGGTCGTTGGTCGACTTAGGAATTTCTATTTTTGCTGTTGAATTATTTGTTGATGCGCAAAGCTAAGGTGAGTTTCACGGCCCCTTTTACTATTTTCCTGTTGGGGGAGAAAGCACGCACGAAAACACTTTTGATTTTGTACTTACTTATATATCATCATGGCTTACTAAACGTCAAACTTAACATACGTAAGTCCTTTCAATTCTCCCGAACCGTTAATATACGGGGTATAGCGAGGAATTTCGGGTAGTACTACTGGGTTTGACAAACCCCACCCTCGGCTGGGAGCCGTGCAGGTGTGAATTGTCCTAATCTCATGGGCCATTGAATGTTAACAATGGTAACAAGGCACAACATAAACAGTCAGCTCGGATTCGAAACGTTTGAGTAACATGAAAACTTGGGTTAGCTACCTACTAATATATTTGTGATTTACATTATCTGGAAAACTTGTTTATGAACTATTATTTAAACATGTGAACTCACCAACCTAGTGTTGACTCAATTTAGCGTGTCTTTCTCAGGTACTGTGCACGGATTAGGAGCATGTTGGTTGAGTCTTAGCTGCATTTAAAACTTCTTTTGTTTTATTTTATTTTTATTAACTTCGGTTTTTGGACGCGTGGTTTACGCATTGGATGTTTGGATTTTATTTATGCTTCCGCACTGAAACTTATTTTAAACTTGGATTTTTATAAATGTTGGTTTTTAAATTCATATAGAGGTTGTTCAATGTAACTAATGGCAATGAGATCCTGGCATGTCACGCTGATAGGTTCGAGATGAACCGAGCTTGGATCTAGATCTGAGATTGTTTGGTGATGTTGTTTGTAATCAGTGATGCGAAAACTCACTAATCACGTATTGATGCTTGAATGCTCATGAAGATCAATGCAAAGTATGATGAAGATGATGATAATATGAATAGGTGAATTGTATTAGATCAATGGAGAGGTTACAAGGGATATGGAATGAAATGTAGGCAACTCCCTTAACAAATGACCTAGGTGATGGTATTTATAGTCTATACCATTCACCTTACAATGTAACCTAACCACGTGCAGTTAAGCACAAACGCGCATTTAAGCACGAAGCGATTACACAAATATTCTAAGACAAATACAAATAATGAACATCTTCACCCGTGCTTGCTCGTGATGATGCTCGATATCTTCACTCGCTTATATTTGGAAAGTGACATCTTCAAATAACCCCAACACACGCCCTAAACGGTAGAACTCCGTTAGTGGAAATTGAGGGTGTGACAGATTGGTATCAGAGCCCTTGGTTATAGCGAACTAGGTTTGCATTGCATTCTAGACTATAACTGCACATTGCATTAGTTACACATGCATTCACGTAATTCACACTCATTCAGATAAATTGCATTGCTAATGTATTTTTTTTCTTCTTCCTTGGGTCAAAAATATACATATTTTTTTTACCTAGAACGATAGACATAGAATTAGTCTTCCATGACGTGACTCGATTTGTTGGCTTGTGTAGTTAAGTTGGATTAAGTAAACCTATAAAGAACTCCAGAAGAATCTTCTCTGTTAAGTAAGACTTGAACTAAGTATGCACTTCAGTTGCTTTACACGTTAATCGCTGGAATATACATAATGACAATTTTGTTGATTTATTATGTTGTTGGAAACTCAAAGCTGTTTTGGAACTGTCTAAGGAACATCTTTCATTGGATTACAAGTTATAGCTCATATCATGATGGCAATAAGCCAGTGTAGATCAGAGCCTAATGAACACACTTTTATAGTTATCTACCCCATATAGTACCCAACCGATAAGGACCGATACTTAATATATAGTGGTACAAGAACAACTGAACTAGATTATTGGTTAAAACATATTGTTGTAAGGTCATGGCTTGACTGTTGTGTGACATACTACACTTTATGACATATCATATATTGCATGACTCATTATGTGTTATAACATGTTACTTGATACGTGATTCATTTTTTTGTGCTATAACATGTTATTTAATATGAGACTTATTACGTGCTATAACATACTATCGCTTCTATGAACTAGTAGGTGTAATAAAAATGTTACATACTTGCTTACTGAATACTCACATTGTGATTATAAAAATTTTCCCCTTATACTTATCAAGAACTCATAGTATGTTTCATATGTGTTTTCCCTATAAGTACATCACACTAGGAATTTATTTGTATCTTTGACATGTAGTGTACTTTATTATAAATATAAGTATACCCTACTTCATTAGACACGCCATATGCTTAAAATGTAGTTAAGTACAAAAAAAAAAAAAACGCAAGAGTAAAATATGCGATGAGAAGCAAGTTAGGATGGTCGTGTGATGTAAATTGACGATTACTGGTGCGCAACGTAATGGTGAATTTATAGGTACACGGGAATCCTAGCAACAATCCGTCGTGTAGGCTATACCTAAACACAATAGATAAATCAAAAAGCCCACTCAAAATTATCTAGAGCAAAAGTCCATCTTTAAATAACAATGATAAAAAGTCCATCCTAGTTTATAACTGAACGAACTACATACACACACAATGATTCGTAATAGTTAGATATTATATTGGATATTATATTTATACGTATAAGATATGTCGTCGTTGTCAACTTCCTCTCACGCCCCTGGTAAGAAACTTGTAGTTTCTGATACTCCATCCTCACCCACTCACTCTACTCTTTCGACACTTAAACTGACAGAAATTTTATGTCCTATAAACCTTACAAATTACCAAATGCAATCCGAACTCTATTAGAGCCTAAGTATTCCATTTAGCTAACTCGGGATAATTCAATTAAAACAACTCAATCAGGTATTACTTTCTTTTGAAACAAACCAAAAATGATATGCCGTTATAAAAAAAAAACCTTCGGGATGAAATTTCTTTCAACGAGGAGATGATGTGATAACCCAAAACTTTTATTTTCTTTTCCTTCCTGCAACCCTCAAACATTTACCAACCTTACTCAATTTTCGGGACGAAAATTCTTTCAACAAGTGGATGATGTGACACCCCGCAATCTTAGGTTAATGTCGTTAACTTAACTTAACCAAATTCCGTTAGTCTCTCTAATTTAAACAATATTTATTACAAAAAGGGTGATTCGATGAATTATTAGGACAAAAAAAAGTGACGTTAAGCGTTAGTACTTTGGGAATTACTAATTCACATAACTCAAAAACATACTAAAGAATAAACATGATAACTTCATATATTATATTCGTTGTAAAAAAAATATGAGGTTCAAATGGTAATTAGTAGAAAGTTGTTTTATAATAACTTTGGAAACAAGTTAAACAAATATAATAGACTAGGGACTAAGTTGCAAATTTAGAAACTATATATAAATATCTTCATCCCTGTTAACACGAAAACTCTACCACCTCCGTAACTTCGACGCTGCACGAGCCACCACCGCACCACCAACCACCGCATCACCTCACTACGGGTCACCATCCTCTCCGTCGTAAGCAAACCGCAACTACTTCCACCGGTTACAACAACAACCGTTACCGTCTTAAACACCACCCTCGTCACCGCTGCAACCTCCGACAGCCCCGACACTGCACGCCGCCTCGCGGTCACTGTTGTCGTTTAAACATCAAGACCTCCTCCGTCAAGCACATAACCACCAACGAGCACCACCCTCTGTCGCTGTTACGGTACGTACGCATTACTTTCACTAAATCCGTTGGCGGTTCGTTACGGTTTTGTTCGGGATACGAGTTAAGTTTAGATCTGTTTCTAATTATATATATGTATACGAGTGTCTGAACTGGATGTATAATAGTATGTATCTGTAGTATTTATGGGAGCGGATGTATGTATGTATATGTATATAAGTTGCAGACATATGCGCGTGTATGTACTTGTTGATATGTATGTATATAAGTTGCAGACATATGCGCGTGTATGTACATGTTGATATGAAGTAGCAGTAGCGCAGCAATGTTTATATATGTGTGTGTGTGTGGGTTTATATGTGATTTTATGAGATTGCAAATATAGATGTGTGTAAAGTTATATATAGATATGCGTAATGCAGAACATATATATGTGTATGTATGTATCTTTAGCATGTTAACTTGTAGGTGATTAATTTGTATTATTTTCATAAGCTTGGTTGAGAAGATGATTGATAATTATAAATTATGTGTATGTGTGTTTATATATTCATGCGTAAGAGTGGTTACATGTTTGTACTAATTGAATAAATTAATTTGTGCATAATATTAGTTATGTAATATGTGGTTTGCTTATATATGACTTGAGTATAGTAATGTGTATCCTTATAATCCAACTAAAAGAATCTTTGCATGAATTGGGTATGATATTATATGAATTATAAATATAGTCTACACATACATCCTATGGAACAAATTATAAACTTTATTATTATTAATTAAATTGTATTGTGCATTAAGAAGGATGAAGGTGCATGTGGTTGAATTGGAACTATGTAATTTGATGAATTATGAATATGTTTGGGTAACTTTGAGTGCGTGAAAAGTGTTTGCATGTGCATATGTATGTTGCAGTATGTACATGTGTGAAAAGTTGTATGTGTATTATGCATATGATTATATAGTTGTAAGTAGTCGTTTGCCTTTGGTCGTTATTACTAGTCATGAGAATTGGTACAAGTTAGGCAGACTAGTGGATGTGTAAACTTGTGAGTGTAATAACATAATAATGTGGGTATTGGTACGAAACCGAAACAAGAACGTGAACCCGAATGTATACTCTATTAGAGTGATTTGTACCTAACAAGTAGAACTTAAACAGGTCGTTGGTCGACTTAGGAATTTCTATTTTTGCTGTTGAATTATTTGTTGCTGCGCAAAGCTAAGGTGAGTTTCACGGCCCCTTTTACTATTTTCCTGTTGGGGGAGAAAGCACGCACGAAAACACTTTTGATTTTGTACTTACTTATATATCATCATGGCTTACTAAACGTCAAACTTAACATACGAAAGTCCTTTCAATTCTCTCGAACCGTTAATATACGGGGTATAGCGAAGAAGTTCGGGTAGTACTACTGGGTTTGACAAACCCCACCCTCGGCTGGGAGCCGTGCAGGTGTGAATTGTCCTAATCTCATGGGCCATTGAATGTTAACAATGGTAACAAGGCACAACATAAATAGTCAGCTCGGATTCGAAACGTTTGAGTAACATGAAAACTTGGGTTAGCTACCTACTGATATATTTGTGATTTACATTATCTGGAAAACTTGTTTATGAACTATTATTTAAGCCTATGAACTCACCAACCTAGTGTTGACTCAATTTAGCGTGTCTTTCTCAAGTACTGTGCACGGATTAGGAGCATGTTGGTTGAGTCTTAGCTGCATTCAAAACTTCTTTTAATTTATTTTATTTTTATTAACTTTGGTTTTTGGACGCGTGGTTTACGCATTGGATGTTTGGATTTTATTTATGCTTCCGCACTGAAACTTATTTTAAACTTGGATTTTTATAAATGTTGGTTTTTAAATTCATATAGAGTTTGTTCAATGTAACTAATGGCAATGAGATCCTGGCATGTCACGCCCTAAACGGTAGAACTCCGTCAGTGGAAATTGAGGGTGTGACAAATAACCCTAAGTATTCAAACAATCTCAATTTGTCTATCTAACTTGAAATATGATGTATGGAATATATATATATATATATATATATATATATATATATATATATATATATATATATATATATATATATATATATAATAAATAACTAAAACAACTAGTTTTAAATTTATAAAAACCAATACATACCTATTAATTCACACATAATCGGCAGTGGACTGGTCGTATGTAATAGTGAATTGTAAGTCAGGGTGTCGACCCATAGACTCTATATACTACGTTAATTAAAATAGAGAAGACTTACTTTAACTAGACACGACTTTAAAATGAAATAATATTTGAAGGGAGGGTTTTTACTTCGAAAACTAATTTGCATACAAGAAACTAGTGGCATGAAAGATGAAGTTTGAAAACCGTGATTGAAATGAACCACCTAGACCGACTCCTTTAGGTTGCAATTATCACTTGAAAATGGACGTTTTGATTATGGAACTAATGGCAAAAGATTTTCACTTGAACGCCCTCACGGTTATTAACAAGTACCAGTTCAACTGTTAAACGACCTCACGGTTGTCTAACTAAATTATGACTAAGTGACCTTAAATGAATTCTAACCTCACAGTTTAAAACTCAAAGCCAATTCAACGCATTCGATTAACTTGTTAAACTTTGTTTGCTAAACACAACCTACATCAAATTCTCACAAGTAGCTAATCTTAGCAATCAAACAAATAAAACTTAACAATGATTCTAATCACCTCACGGATATCTTAGAAAAGCTACTACATTTTCATTAGGTTGGTTTCTATTATGTTTCCTATGGCTTTTAAGCATGCATTCACCATAAAACTTTTCATAACACAGTCAATGAACGTGAATTGAATCATATTCTACGACATAGACCATCACCAAGCATTTAATGGAAACAATAATATCAACCAAAACAAATCCAACATACATACAAGCATCAAATGAATTAAAGCATCAAACTTTTCCTTTAATGATAAACAAATCCATAATCATAAACATAAAAAATCCAAGTTCAAAAGTTAACATAGATTCATCTTAATTTTAGGCAGCTTTAAAAGCTTAGCCAACCATGTTTAGAACAAAAAGAAAAGAAAAAGTAATGTAGCAAAACATGGTAGAAAAAGATAGAAACCAGGAATTGAAAACACCCGATACGTTCAAGAAGTAACCCTTGATCACACGAGCTTCCAAACGCATCGTTTCCGTCTTCCTAGCCTTCAAAACACTTCAAATCAGTCTTCTTTCATCTTTTAATCGAGCATGAGGCTAGGGTTTAAGTTATGGAGAGTTTTTATAGCAAACCGGGCCAAAAAACGTCAAAACTTTCTGCCGAAAACACCTCATGTCGTCGCGCGGCGACGCAACGAGTTCCTGGACGCGTGAGGTGACGTCAGCACGCCACTAGCAACATACCACGCCGCGTCACGCGGTCATGGTGGTGCATGGTGGTCGGGTGGCGTGGTGATGCCCACCGAATTCATAAGGTGCTTCGGTTTCTTCGTTTTTGCGTTCAGGTTCGCTCGTAACGCCGTTTAGCGCCCCGTTTTTGCCTACAGACACCTTTTTTTGCAAGATTCTCATTTCTTCATCAATATGGAACCTACGAAATAAAAAAATAAAAGTAGTAGATAAAACTTAATGAAAACGACTAAAAAACGCAAACAAACTTAACAACAGGATAAATTTATAATTTACATTATATGAAAATCGTTGATTCCTTAAAAGTTTTTGACCAATCCTTGATGTTAATAAAGTTACTCAGTATACAAACCCTAGTTTTTCATGAACACAAAGTTATCACTAAGGCATATCAACCAGTCATCTGAATAACCCGTTTTAACCCATGATCAATGATTACTTTAAGTCTTAACAAGGTATATTTAAGGTTTGGGTTTATGTATTAGGTTGTAATCATAGATAGTTATTGATTAGGTTTAATAGGTGTATATATAATAGATCTATGAGAATGTGTTGTCAGACCCCGGTTGCGGAAAACACCGGGGCGCAGCGATCGTATCTCACAAGCCTTGGTATTAAAAAGAGATTACTAAAATGCATTTCACTAATAAGAGTCGTGACATATGTTCAACACGGATATGTCTCACGATTCCGATCCAGTGTCAATCACTAAAAATAAAACAAAATCCAAACAACCAAATGGACAAGCAAGTCTGCCAATTAAAGAAATTTAAGTCTAATGCAAATAAAGTCTAAAATGAGGTCCAAGTTCATCACTAACGCATCCAAACCAGAGAATCCAAGCTTACTCTGTTATTGCCACATGAGAAATCATGCTAAAAATGATCAACTATAAAGTTGGTGAGATTCACAGGTGTGTGACTCAACAATGAATTGTATGTGTGTGAAGCCAAATATGGAGTGAGCAAGTAAAGCAAATGATGTGATTAACATGAGACCACAACCAAACCTACCGACAAGTATCGTTTGCCCCAACGAATACCCCATCTCAAGGGCATTCTAAGTTTATCATTGACTTTGAATATTTTCACCCAGTTAGTCGCTTCGTGACTGTGGTTGTCAGGCCAAAACTGGATGGGGGTGTCAACCCGAATAGTACTATCCACAACTATCCACCGGCTTATATCAAAAGTTAACTAGTTGTGTAGTTTAAAAGGGGAATTAAGAGTATGAGACGAATATAGTTTAAAACCCATGTGAATAACAACAATTCGACTACAAGCATCACCAAGCGTAAAAGCGTACAAGTATAATGAATAAGTTGCATAAAAATATAAAGTAGAATGCTTTTCCCCCAAAATTTAAAAGAGTAAATAGGGGCCGTGAAACTCAACTCGAGTGTAGATTTCTAGGAACAAGATATTCACAAAAAAAGGCTACAAAGTGTAAGTGTCGATCATAAGTTTAAACGAGACTAATATATAGTCGTGGCATAGAAAAGATTCATATTATTTAGTATATTTAATGTTTAGAGTTATTTCAATTCCTAATGCTTTAAAGAGTCATTAAATTAAATAACTCGGTTATTACTTGATTTAGCTATTTATTGTACATATCATCATCCTGATTTGTCTATGTGATATAACCATTTCTCCTTGTATAACTTATTATAGATAGTATTTGAATTTATATCAGTTTTATTAAATTGAATTTTTTTAGGTAGTTATAATTATTTTGTGTATGAATCTTTAACATGACATGAAAACTCTTTAACACTATTTTATTTAACAACACAACTTACACATAAAACCATTCCTTACAGTTTCGTATTCGATCCTACAAAACCAATGATTTGAATGAACAGTACAACCAGAAAAGATGTGACGGTTTACCTGCGGTGAATATGAAAGGTTCGTTTATGGATTGTTTGTAGTATTTCCACAACGACGATGGCGACTCGTGGTGGTTGTCATCGGTAGCGGGGAGGCGTTTGTGGATTTTAAGAGTATGTACTTTGGAGATGTGGTAGTAGAGACTTACCTAATTTTATTCCAATATAAGGATTGTAGAGATGGGAAGGGGTTTAGAAATCTGGTAATGCATTGCAATAGAAGTGGATAAACTTGTGGGAAAGATGTGTTTTGATATGACATTTGAGTTTCAATTTAGAGCCATGCTAAAATCTTACTTATTTCCTCACTTCGTTCTTAATTTTTAATAGATATATATATATATATAGTCTAATAACAATCATGATTAAGATGTTCGAGATTGTTATTTATTTACATAGTGTCTTCTAGTAACTTACCTATTAATTGTTAGTCTAGGATGACTTTTATTTAGGTTCTCAGATATTAGTATGTTGGGTTATATCATCTATATTAGTTTATTTAATTTGATAGGTTTTTGGTAAACTAACGTTAGCGTAATGTTTTAAAGACGTGTCAAGCATAAATGTCCAAGAGATAAATTGAGTCCAATGGTCTAGCCCGACACGTATTCTAGTATCTTAGTGGGTCTCACCCCACACAATATGACTCTAATATAGGGGTTGTCACATTCTCCCCTCCTTATAAAAATTTCTTCATCGAAATTTTATATTACTAGTACTAAGATGTGGATAATTGTGTTAGAATAGGCAACATGAATATATTGTCAAGCGTGTATATAGAGCAAATGGTGATCATTAAGTAGAAATGTACCCGTCTCCACGTCGGGATCCTGACGAGATAGGACAGAGGCTCTTCCGCGACCTTGATTACTAGTGTTGCCTTGGTTCACTTCATTTCCTTGGTTTTTTTAGATTCGGGTAGGTGTTACGAAAATGATCTGGGCTGCCACACTCAAAGAAAGCTCTATGATTTCCTTGATGGTAGTTGGAATTTCTCTGAGTCTGGTTATTTGCATTTCCCCGGCCTTGATAGTTGTTCCCAACTCGGCAAAATCCAGTTGTGTGACCAAGTTGGTTGCAATTACCACACTTAAAACATTCACCAATGTGATGTAGGTTATAATAATTGCACTTTGGGTATGTAACTTTGTACTGATTTCTCTCTTCAGTTGTAACAGCATAATTGCCCACAAACTTTGCCTTCTTGCCCGACTTGTCATCATAGTTGTTCTCAGAACTCTCTGTATTGTTTCTTTTCTCGCTAGAATCGGCCATCACCAACTCACCAGTTCTAACTCTCTCAGTAGTCATAGTCCCAGATGCTAATGCAAGGTTATAGGATTACTAGAACGAACATTTACCCTAAACTCCTGAGCTAAACCCCAGATATAGCAATCAATCCTCTTCGACTAAGGAGTAACAAGATGTGTCACTAGCATGATCGGCTCCGACCATGGAGTGGTACCGGAATTCGTCTTCCAGATTTTGCATTTCGTTCTTTGGGAAATACTCAGTTGTCATTAACGTCTTGAAGGCATCACTCGTCATCCGCATAGCTATCTCTCGTCCTCTTGCTCGAACATCACCATTCCACCAATTTAGTGCTTTATCCTTAAACATACCTACGGCGAACTTCATCGTTGAGTTGTTCGGGCAGTCACTAAGGTCAAATACCGACTCCTTTTTCTCTATCCATCTCATGGCTCCAACCGCCCCTTCACTACCCAGGAATTCCATTGGCTTACATGACAGGAAGTCTTTATGCGCACACCTAGTCCCCCCATTAGTTCCGCTTGAACCACCTTCTTGTTCTGGATGCTCTCGCTTACCTGGGTCACAATTTGTGGTATAACGGCTGCTAGTTGTTGGGCAATCAAAGCAGCAATGTCGTGGTTTTCGGGGTCTCTTTGGGAGGCATATTCAAACATAAAATAGAAGTTATGAGTACTAAGAGCTTTCAACTCAGGTCTATTCAATAGTCAATTTGAGGTGAGAGTGAAAAGACATGACAAATTTCAGCAAGCAAGTTATAATTTGAACATAGTGATGAGGCAGGATTTGGATCTACAATCTGCAGCAGATGTTTCGATCAACACAAGACAATTCCGAAACACACAGATAAGATTCAATCAAACACAATTGCAAACACTCGTAAATTCACGGTTGTATTGATAAAACACAATAGCAATTACAAATTGTGAAGGAAAAGCTCTCTTCATAATGAAGATATAATTACTATTTATAGACAAAGACAACCTACTAGACACAATTACATATCTAGTCCCTAGACTATACAAATGAATACAATAATATTGATAAAACTAAAACATGCTAATATATAATATTCTAACAATACTCCCCCTTAGATTGGCATATTTAGTTGATCTTCTGTATTCTTCAAGTTCTTCTTTTATGTCAAAAAGTCGCTTTTGAGAGTGCGACTCTTGGTCTTCTATGGCTTTGAGAATGAAGAATTTGAACTTCTGTACTGTTCTGGCTTGAGCAGACTTTGATTCATTCACCAAGATTTGAGTTTCAGCCATCCATTTCAAAGTATCAAGTGATACACCTGTAAGGTCAACATTTGCATAAAACATATAAGGTTTCTTGATACCTTTAGCTCTGACCTCTAGTGTGCCATTGGATGTTATTCTCATGAAATCAATATATTTTATCTCTATCTTGACCAAATTTACATACAACAGAGCTTTTCTTAGCCTGATTTTCTCTATTGCAGCTCCAGTGACTTCAAACATTATCTCAAACAGTTTCATGTCAGCAACAGCCACTACTAATTTGATATTTTCTAACTTCTGGCTTCTGAGATAATCAATATAGCTTGTATGAAGAAGTTTGAGTTCAAATGTTCCAATTATAGTGATCATATCATTATCCCAATCATCAAGATCACAAAGTAGTTTGAGTGCATAAATTTCTTCATGATAAAAGGCTTTGAGTATTGGTTTTGTGCTTTGTGATTCATTAAATACTTTTACACCTGGATTTGTGACTTTATCAAAGTACTCATCACTGAATTCATCCAGATATTTATCCTGACCTGGCATCCTCTTCTTCTTCTTTCTTTTAGGATCAAGATATGCATTATCCACTTGATGTCCACGAGTTTGAATAAACTGTGGCATTTAGCTGATTCCTGCATCAATTAAGATCACAAGCCTTCGTGTGATTGATTAGTGGGATCTTATGAAGTTCCTTTAAATCTTGAGCAGGTAACTTCAGGATGCTTAATTAGTAATGATACACATCACATATTCCATTCAATCGTTTGATCAGGAAAGCATCAAAGATATCATCATATTCCACGTTATGATCTTGACATCCTTAGTTTTGTCAGGAACAATCATAGCATCCAGCAACTCTGCTACTGATTGAACTTTGCTCAATAATGGTCTAACAATGTCCCCTGCAGTGCTTCCTCTATTCCATAGTTCTCTTGTATCTAATGGCACATTGTATACCTTCATCTCACTTGGGAACATATCAATCAATTCTCTTTTTTTCTTCTGAGCATCTTCCACTCTTGCCAAAGATGGTATTTCTGATGGTTCAAGCACTTTGAATCTATTTGAAATATCCAGATACTGTGGATTATGATAATCTAGGATAAACATCCTACTATTCTTTTTCTCAGATGCTTGAAAGCTCTTGACAAGTTTCCTTAAGGATCTGACTTCAGTCTCTTCAAACTTATATATACATAATCTCTCGATTGGAGCCATGATCTCATGTCACTCATTGACATTTACACTGGTTCAGGATGATGTAATTCTTAGGTGGAAGATCATCTATATTCAAGCTTTAATGAAGTGAATGCCATTCCCCTGGTTCAATAATGATTTCATTCTCATCCCCATCCACACATTCTTGAGTAGCAATGCATTTTTCATACTCCTCCCTTATCTATGTGACTGTCAGCCCATTCAAGTAGACTTGATTATATTTTATCCTTTCAAGGTAAGCTGTGACACCCGGCAAATTTCGGGTCAATATTCGTACTAGCTTAAAACGTGCTTATTATTTTATGATGCGTCATTTGACTTAATTATATAATTAAAGTATTATTAAAGTCAGATAAGCTCATTTTGTACATTGTTTTGCAATTGTTGATTTTTGAAATTGCTTACTCGCGTAGCGGTTAAATACCCGATAATGAACGCTGGTGATTGCCTGATACATTTTAACAGTCTAATAACTGATATAATGCTCGAAATAGCATCAAATAATATAGTTTGGGTGTGTATAAGTGAAAATATAATAAAAACTAAAAGCGATGTATTTTATCCGATGTTTTTCTGGTTATCGCGTGTGTTTCAGTTTTTGCCCGGTTTCACTACCAATACACTACCCGTAGTACAGTAAAATATTTATTAATATATTTTTACTATTTTAAGTGTGAAAAATTAATATTTGAAGTATTATGGTATAAAAGTATTAAAAACTTAACAAGACTTGAAAAAACTTGGGATTTAAGTGTGTAATGTTTATGTAAATTGTGTTTATAAAAAAAAAATTTATTTCTTTTATTTATTTAAATAATCCGGCCCCCTTTATTACTCCCCACCAAATCCCCATAAAAATCTTTTAAAATCTACACACTTCCCATTACCCCCCTTTGCTACACTCAACCTCTTTCAACAATCTTACACACAACCCTTTAACCAACACAACACTTTTCTTCACCTTTTTCTTCTTCCCAAAATTCGGCCAACACACTCTCCATACTCTTCACAATCATTTCTTGCACCTTGTTGCAAAGTCTTGAAGTTTTCGTGGTCTTGGAAGCAAGTAGGTGTATCCAAGAGGTGTTTAAAGGCCAAAAAAAAACCATCATTTTCATCTTATTCTAGTGTTCATCAAGGGTATGAACACTTTTCATTTTGACTTCTATGGTTTGAATGTGTTCAAGATTGTGGTCTTGAAGTGTTGTTCACCAAACCTAAAACCAAAAGATGAATGTTTTTTAAATGAAAATGGGTTTTCAAAATGGGTGTGTGTGTGTATTGTGTCCGTATGTATGTATGTATAAGTATGTGTGTGTGTTTTTTATTTTTGAAAATAAGATTACATAAGTGTTAAATGACTGGTTTTGAAAGTTTGATAAAGGAAATGGGAAGAAAGGAACAAGTATATGATATGTATGGCCATTGAAAAATGATTTTTGGGTATGTATGTAATCCGTAGGTATATATGTGTGTTTATGTATTTACATGCTAATAATAATATATTAAATATTGTGTTCTTGCATTGAAAATGTTTAGGTCAAAGAATATAAAAGATTGTTTTGTTGGAAATGGGATGATATGAATAAATGTATGTTAAGTATGATATTAAAACATAAATGTGTATGTATATGTATGTAGAGCCGTAGGTATATATATATATATGTGTGTGTGTGTGTGTATGTGTGTGTATATAAATATGTTAGTTAAAAGTAATGATAAATTGTTGTGTATTTGCACTTAGGATGATTAGATCTTGACATGCAAATATGTTTAATGAAAATATGATAACAATGTCACTAGATGATTTTGAATACCATGAAAAAGTGTTAGGAATATTACTTGCAAAAATGTGGTTATATGACATGAGATTAGAAGATGTTACTTATGTGAAAAACTTGTCACATGTTGGTTTAAGAATTTGATAGATGAAAGTATGTTAAGTGTTTTGCTATGATAAGTATGACATGACAAAATATGAGATTTCATCAAGTGTAAAAGTGTTTAAACATGTAGGAAATTATATGACATATGATGATATATAATACTTGATGATTAAAAAGATTAAAATGAAACTTTTATACATTTTTGTAAAGGTATAAAAACTAATTTATATTCCGAGTTAAATCATATTTTTAAATATTTATAATCCTTATAAAATAAATATTTTAAATGTATTATAACAAAGAAATGATTTAAACTTTATTAATAATGGTTTTTAGTACAAAAATACGCGTAAAACGCACCGATTTTTGCTTAAAAATGTAAAATATGTCAAAATATTACTTTCATAGAATCTAAATTATATTTTTATGTACAAATATGAGATTTAAAGTTCGGTACAAAAACTTACGGTTTTAAACTCAAAAACAAGCAAACTATGTACCCGGAAAAGCCGAAAACAACGATTTTCGACTCTAAAACGTAATATTTTTGTAAAATGATTTATATCAGAAACTTTGGACATATTTTTAAGTTAACATACTGATCTAAAAGTACTTAAAAAGTAATGACAAAAATACGGGTATTGGGTTGTTTTCCGTGGCCCAAAAACGTTCCCGAAAATGTTTGAAATTGACATGTTTAGCTAATATTGTGATTTGTATGAAAAGTATATGCAATATGATTTTTGTTATGTGACTATATGTTTAGATATATAATTTCATATGATTAATAAGTTACTTGTGAAAAACATGGTAAATATTTCGTTAAGTATTAACCGTCGTGTTTGAAAAGTGCATGCTAGTTAACTACGAAAAATATATATTTTTCTAAGTATTATGATACTTAATTATGACATAAAGTTATTAAATATTTTTTCCTAAGTATATGAATGAAATTGTGTAAGTAAAAGTATTTATTTACTTAGGTAAGTTAAAGGACTAAATATGACTCTTATGTGATTAGTAGTGTGAAAGTTAATCAAAGAATAACAAAATAACAAAGTGTGTTATTATATACGTAACATTAGTCGAATGCTAAAGATCACCAACGAGTCATTAAAATTAAGGGTTGTTTTTGTAAATGAAATGTTTTCATATAAGTGTAGTTAGGTTCGGTGAACAACCTACACGGTTTTAGACTTGATATATGTGTGCATCTTTTGAACGGGTCCTTCGTGTATAGGGCGTTCTTAGGTGGTGTTATTGTTGGGCTTATATGTTCTAGCTTTTGGCGTATTCACTGTGAGTTTCTCGGCCCCTTTTTAAATAATGTTTTATTTAAATATTTTTCGGGGAAAAACATTTTTATGTTTAACTTGTTTTGATATGAATTGGGAGACGAGTATTGTTGTTGACCAAAATAATGGCATGAGTGTTTGATGATTTTACGCGTAATGCCCTCTCATAATCATTAATCTCTTGGAGAGAGACCACAGGTTATATTGATAGATCTATTGGGATTGGAATTCCGCCCCTTGTGTTGACATGCGGGGGAATATAAATTGAATGTTATGAGGGAACTTCGTTTCTTGGTTTCATTATGGACTAATGACTTGATGATTCATTTGTTGTTGGGCCTAGCTAGCCCTTGATGGTCTTATTGACGTCTCAAAGCCAAGCATATCTATTGTGAATGAAAAGTGACTTTACTTTTGATTAAAACCCGAAAACTCACCAACTTTATGTTGATTCAGTTTTTACATGTTTTTCAGGTACAAAGTGATGGGCATGGGAATTTGTGGAAGGATAGTTTTTGGACTACAAACTCCACATTTGGTTTATGTGTTTGGGACTGCTTTATTTAAAATTTTGTTTGGCTTTACTTCAAACAATCTACGCTTTATTAAGACAATATCGTATTCTATTTTCTTAATGAAAACTTGTGGGATGTTGACGTATCAACATTAACACATTTAATTATCTGTTAGGGTTATTTCCGTGTTAAGATTTACTTTGTATCTTTGTTTAATATGTTTGTATAGTTTAGGGTTTAATGTGTATTTTCCTTAAACTTGCATTTTGTTTGTTATAAAGCATGTAGTGTGCGTGTGTTAGGAGAGAGACTTTTTGCACTGTTAGAGAGAGAATTAACTGTGTGTAATTGTTTTCTCCTGCACATTTTGTACTGCGAAATTGCTTTGATCATCAATATACAAGAGAATTTATGAGTATGAACTGTGTTTGTGATTGAATCGTTTGTTTGTACGCTTTGTTCTGATCATTTGAGTGATATTATCGATCCAATTGAACCTATCAATTGGTATCAGAGCTTTCGGTTTGTGTTCTTCGCTGTTTCTAAGCAAAACACATCAATATTGCTCAAAATATCATGATCTGAACGAATTGTTGGTGTTTTTAGGTGTGATTTATCATCATAATCACTCTAATTCGCAACGATTGTGCAGATTCTATCAGATCATCATCAGATCTGAAGAATTAAGAAGAATAGAAAAAGTACTGTTCGATCAATTTTTGCTCAAAATTCATCGAAAAATGAAGATGTTTTGGATTGATTGATATAAGGGTTTGATAATCGGACTGATTCACAGCTTTTGTGTGAATTTTGGACTAATTGGACAAGTTTTAGACAAAACCCAGAAAATCTTCACGAAGAAGATGATGAACAGTTGAGTTTGGTTGAAGATTAACTTGCCGGGTGATATATTTGACAGAGACATTTTCCTTGGACTTAGATTTTAAGAAGAAATTAGGTCCTGTGCTGCCGTGGAAAGGAATTTGTGCTTGCCGTGTGAAGAATTTGACTTATAAAAGTGATACTGTTGAGCCGGGTAAACAAACTGTGTAGCCGGGTAATCAACAATCTGCCGTGTGAACGAGTACTGTTCAGCCGGGGAAGCTTTTTGTGTCAAGATTCTGCCGGGTCAAAGACTTATTGCCGTGTGAAGTTTTTCTTGTTGCCGGGTAACTGTTCATCCGGGTGAAGAACAAAGTATTTTGCAACTGTTTAGCCGGGTAACTATTTTGCCGGGTGAAGACTTATTTCTGCCGGGTGAAGAACAATTACACTGTTTAGCCGGCTGAAGAAGGATTTTTCACTGTGTTGCCGTGTGACTTAATTTTGTTGTTTTTAATACTTGTTTCTTATCTTGTCTTTAATTTCTTGTCTTAATTTAGTATTTTATTCACTTCTTTTCAAAAATTAACAAAAACCAAAAATATTTTTCTTTGAAAAAAAATTGTTAAAATGGCTCCTAATGATGATTCTGATAACCGTGTTCCTAGACTTTTGAATCGTGCAGATTTCAAGAACTGGACCATCAGGTTGAGACATCACTTGTGTTCTATTGACAATGACTTGTGGAAATCAATTGAGAAAGGTCCTCACATTCCAACTCAGACACAACCAGATAGTGCCAGTACCTATACTAAGGATTCTACTACACCTTATCCAGAGGATAATTTGTCAGCTGAAGACTTGAGGAAGGTAAAGAATGATAGCAAGGCCTATTCATTAATGTGCAAGGGGTTGCCATTACAAGTTTTGTCTAGATTGGATGCATATCAGACTGGTTATACATGTTTCAAGGCATTGAAGTCTATATGTGAAGGAGGAGAGCAATTGAGGAGTCTGAAGAAATCAAAGCTCAAAAGACAACTGGAACTTTTTGAACATATTAATGGAGAAACAGTTCACCAGATGATGAACAGGTTTGTTCACTTGACCACTGAGATGTCAAACCTCGGAGTTAAGACTGAACTTCAAGACCTAAATGATCGATTGTTATGTGCCTTACCATCAAACTGGAAGCAGACTGTTACTCTTTTGAAGCACACAGAAAAATTCCCAATGGAATTAGATTTGTTGATTGGGAAAATTGAAGAAGTTGAGATTGATGAAGGATCAAGAAATTCTGATAGATCAACATCACAAACTCAATACAAGTATGTGGTAAATCCTGCCAATACGGTTGACAATGCTTTTCTTGTGCAAAATACAACAAAGTTTGAAGATGAGGATGACTTATTCGTTGGTGCAAGTTTCTATACTGATTCAGCATACTTTCCAAATTCACCAACTTATTCTCAACCTCAATCTCCACCAAGAGCTCAAGTTCAAGTTTCAAGTCAGAATCAGAAGAATCAGTCAGAAAATCAAAGTTCGAATGTTCAAACCAAGGTGAAAGACGTCATGAATATTCTGTTGCAAGATGACGAAACGAAAACTGCCTTCACTGCTTTTATGGCAAGTTTTCAAGCGTATCAAGGTAGTCATCTAAGTCAAATGGACGTTGTTCTTCAAGACTTATTCGAAATGGATCCAGTAGATGTTGAAGAAATGGATCTGAATTGGCAGATGGTTATGGTAGCGTATCGTACTCAAAAGCATGCATACGTTAACAGAAGTTACAAACCTCATGCTAACAAGACGGTTGGATTTGACAAATCTAAGGCCAGATGCTTTAACTGTAACCAGTACGGTCATTTCTCAAGAGAATGTAAAGCTCCAAAGAATTTCAATGATCAAGCTAGTTCAAGCAATCAAGGTCAAGGTCAAAGCTCTCAACAATCAACGAGTTATCAAGGCAGAAATCAGCGTTTCTTTCAGAAACCATACCAAAGTCTTCCTATGCCTGAATTGAAGGAAAATGAAAAGAAGCCAGAAGATCAGAATAAAGCATTGGTTGTAAGTGTGCAAGACGGATATGACTGGAGTGCATATGCAGAACAGTTTACATCTGATCTTACATCAAATCTGGCTTTGGTATGTGAAATTGAAGAAGACTGGTCTGAAGAAGGGGATGGAAAGATGGTTGATGATGACTGTGAAGATTCGGAAGATTATGACTGGAGCGCAAAAGCAGATCCTACTGAAGAATCTGAATCTGAAATTGCATTAATGGCTACTGCCAATGAGTCTTCATCATCCACTGAGCAACCAAAGGTTAATTCTGAACTCCCACCTAACTATGTTCCATTGCCCTTGGATGTCAAAGAAAGGCTATGTTCTGAACAGTGCATTCAACAAGTAGAACATTATCGGACTCATTCATTTAAAATCGGTGACAAATTAAGCAAACATGAGAAAATTCATGAACAACTTAAAATCGATCATAAAATTGCTGATGAGAAGATATTGTCTCTAACCGAATCATGGAACAAAACCTTAAAAGAATTGGAACTTGTTACCAAACAACTTGAAGAAATGACAAAGAACTTTGAACAAGAAAAAGTTGAACATGCTGTCACACAAGTTGAATTAAAGAAAGTTAAAAGCTGTAAAACAATGGTTGAACAACTTCTTAATGAAAGAGGTAACAAAACCAAAACCGGGTTGGGTTTTACACATGAACCGATGCCAAATTCAATCACTCAAACCTTACCGAAAAACTTTAATGAATTTGATCATTCACCGGAAAATGAACGTAAGTTCAAAGAAATTCAAAGAAGCAAATCTGAATCTGAAGGATCGGAGGTGTTGATTGAAAGCTTGAGAGAAGAAGATGGAATGACAACTGAAGCCGATGATGAAGCAAGCAACAAGTCTGAAACCAAATTAGAGCCTGTTCTGATCCAACTAGTTGAGTATCCAAAGCTTAATCCCGAACCAGAAACACCGGTGAAGGAAGAAGGTGAATATTCAGGTTTTAATGATCCTGAATATATCAAGTGGAAGAAGGAACAAAAGGCGCAAGTTGCTGCTCAGTTGATCAAGAAGCAAGAAGTGAAGAAAGTGGAAGTTTCGGATGCTAAGAAGCAAAAATCGAAATCAATGAACAATCAATCTGAAACGAAATTGTCAAAAGGCAAAAGTGTCTTAAAATCGAATGTTAACACCAAAGTTCAAAGTGTTAAAACTGACAAACCTGCAAAGAAAGTGTCAAAGGATAAGAAAATCAAGTTTGTGTCTGCAGGAACGTTTGATTTAAATGGATCTTATGGTAAACCAATCAATTCTCCAATCAAATCTAACTCTGGTCTGAAAACAGGTTCAGGTCCTAAGTCTTCCGCTGTAAATGAAAAGAGAATTGAAAACAAAAAGGTGACCAAACAGAACAATTTAAAATCGAACCAAAGTCCCATGCAATCAAAAGCACAAACAGTGACTCCACAAAAGAATGTTAATCTAAAACCGAACAACTATGATAATGAATCACGTTTTGGTTCAACATCTAGAGTTAGCAATCGGCTCTTTAGGATTAGCAAGAAACATTGTGAAATTTGTGATAGATATAATCATGCAACTGCTGAATGTTTCTTTAACAGGTACTGCAGTTACTGTGATAAAAAAAATCATTCTTCAGAAGAATGTTATTTTAACAAATTTTGTGATATTTGTGAGAGGAGAAACCATGACACAAAGGATTGTTTCTTTCGATCAAACTCGACTAGAGAAATGACTCCATACTCAAACTTTCAAAGAAATAATTCATATGGTTTTCAAAATATGAGTCAAAGTCATTCTCCGGTTTTGAGAAAGTTTAATCGAAACAATTCTGTTTCTAACTTTTCAAAGAATGTGCAGGTTAATGATTTTAAACCAAGAGCTTTAATGGTAAGAAATCAAAAGTTTGAAAACAACCTTGATCCTAAGCTAGAGGAGAGGTTTAGTGCTTTGAGAAGAAAGCAATCTTTGAACGCCAATGGGCGAAGTTATCAGCATCAAAATCTTTTGAATGAAACAAATTTTCAAAATGTTCAATACCAACAAGTTACTATTGCAGATAGATTCGGAAAACCCAAGACCGTGTGGGCCTGGGTTGACCAAACTAACTGAATGTTTTTGTTGAAATGCAGGTACGCCCAAGAAGACCTATCAACTCGTGGTTCGTTGATAGTGGGTGTAGCCGGCACATGACAGGCAACCATGCCTTACTTCAAGACTTTAAGTCTAAAAATGGTACACATGTTGCGTTTGGAGGTGATGCGGGTGGTAAAATCACTGGCGAAGGAACTGTTTCGAATGGGATTATAAGTTTTGATAAAGTCAACTACTGTGCACAGTTGAACTTTAACTTACTTAGTGTATCTCAAATCTGTGATAAATCTTATTCAACTCTTTTTGATGATTCTTTCTGTTATATTCTTAAACCAGGTTTCAAGATTGACAATGAGTGGGTAGTGGTTAAAGCACCTAGAGATCGTGATGTATACAAATTGGATATGTCGCAGATTGATGCCGAAACCGAAACAACCTGTCTCATTGCCCATGCTTCAAATGATGAGAGTCAGCTATGGCATAGACGGCTGGGCCACTCCAACTTCAGAAACATGAACCGTTTGGTAACCGGAAATCACGCTGTGGGAATCCCATCGAAGAAATTCTCCACAACTGATCTCTGTCCTGCATGTCTGAAAGGCAAACAGCATCGGATGTCTTTTAAGTCCAAGCTCGAAAACTCCATTTCAAAACCTTTGCAGATGCTACATATGGATCTTTTTGGACCGACCAACGTTCAAAGCATCGGGAGAAAATCATATTGTTTAGTTATCATAGATGACTTTACGAGATTTTCATGGGTTTATTTTCTGCATGTAAAATCTGAAACGGCTGAATTATTAAAAGAATTTATCATTAAAGTTGAAAATCAATTGGAATGCAAAGTTAAAGTATTAAGAAGTGATAATGGAACGGAATTTAAGAATGCTAATGTTGATTTATTTTGTGCAGAAAAGGGGATTGCTCGACAATTTAGTGCGCCTAGAACGCCTTAGCAAAATGGGGTTGCGGAACGGAAAAACAGGACACTAATTGAAGCAGCAAGATCCATGCTTGCGGATGCCAAAATCCCGATCACATTTTGGGATGAAGCTATTGCAACTGCATGTTTTGTACAAAATAGAACATTATTAGTGAATGATAAAAAGAAAACTTCTTATGAGTTGTTGTTTGGAAGGAAACCAAATATTTCTTACTTGAAAGCATTTGGTTGTCCGGTATCGATTTTAAATCTAAATGAACATCTCGGGAAGTTTGAGTCAAAATCTGACGATGGATTTTTCTTAGGATATTCGTCTGTTTCTAAAGCTTATCGGGTTTTTAATAGCAAAACAAACACTGTTATTGAAACTATTAACGTCAAGTTTTTAGAAAATTCGTTTCCTTTAGTGGCTCATGGTCCCGAATGGTTATTTGATTTAGATTCATTATCGAAATCCTTCAATTCTAACTTATTTGATTTTTCAGGAAACGCAAGGAAAGAATCAGGTGACTTAGGAAGCTTCAGTGACGATTCTGATAATGACGAAGATGGAAATCTCAACTCTGAATATCCATTTATGTCGTTTCACAATCCTGATCATGTCAAATCTAGTCAAGCTCCGGGTGCTTCTGGTTCGAATGAAGATCAAGAATCAAACAATCATGAAGAAGATGTGATTTCTCCTAATGATGGTGGATCCGTTCAAAATCAACCATCATCGGATCCGAATGCTGAAGTTATTCCAGAATCTTTTGATTACTTCATCAATTCACCGGATCAAGTCCCAAATTTCACACCGCATACTTCTTCCATACTACAAGATCTACCAAATCTGAATACTTCTAATCTAGAGACTCAAGTGCAAGGAGGTGATATTCCTGTTCATCGAATTCACAAGAAACATCCTGTCTCTCAGATTATCGGGCCGTTGAATCAGAGAACTACAAGAAGTCAGACGGAGCACGCAAATATCTGTCTTTACTCGTGTTTTCTATCTCAAGTGGTGCCAAAGAATATTTCAGAGGCGCTGAAAGATAACAGTTGGATTGAGGCAATGCAGGAGGAATTACTTCAGTTTCGCAAACAGGAAGTTTGGAAACTTGTTGACTTACCTGAAGGAGAGAACGCAATAGGTACAAGATGGTTGTACAAAAACAAGCCAGACGAACGTGGCATTGTTGTCAGAAACAAAGCAAGACTGATTGCACAGGGATACACTCAGGAAGAAGGCATTGATTACGAAGAGGTGTTTGCTCCGGTCGCAAGACTTGAAGCCATACGCGTTTTTCTTGCATATGCTTCTTTCATGAAGTTTAAAGTATTCCAAATGGACGTTAAAGGTGCTTTCTTGTATGGGCCGATTACGGATGACGTGTATGTTAGACAACCTCCGGGTTTCGAAGATCCAGACTATCCTCATCGAGTATACAAGTTAAGTAAAGCTCTTTACGGTCTACATCAAGCTCCTAGAATCTGGTATGAAACACTATCTAAGCATTTACTACAAAATGGATTTACAAGAGGTCAGATTGATCCAACTTTGTTTATGAAGAGGGATAATGATGATTTATTGTGCGTTCAAGTTTATGTGGACGATATTATCTTCGGATCAACTAGTGAGTCAATGTGCAAAGAATTCGAGGAATGTATGAAGAGTAGATTCCAGATGAGTTCTATGGGAGAGATTAATTTCTTTCTTGGTTTACAAGTGAAACAATCAGCTGACGGAATTTTCATCAATCAATCAAAATTTGTTGAGAAGTTGTTGAAGAAATTCAAGATGCAAGATTGTCAAACAATACGAACTCCATCTGACGTGAATTGCAAGATTCAACCGGATCCAAAGGGCAAAGCTGTTGACCAAACACTATACAGATCAATGATCGGTTCTTTGATGTATCTTACTGCATCAAGACCAGACATCATGTACGCTGTGTGTGTATGCGCCAGATACCAGGCAGATCCGAAAGAGTCGCATCTTGTTGCTGTGAAGCGTATATTCAGATATCTCAAAGGGAAACCAAATCTTGGGTTATGGTATCCTTATGAAGGAAATTTTGAATTATATAGCTATTCTGACAGTGATTTTGGTGGTTGTGCTCTTGACAGGAAATCAACAACTGGTGGCTGTCAATTTTTGGGTCCAAGGCTTGTCTCTTGGCAATGCAAGAAGCAGACCAATGTTTCTGTATCCACAGCTGAAGCAGAGTATATCGCTGCATCTGCAGGATGTTCTCAGGTTTTATGGTTACAAAATCAGTTGCTGGACTACGGGTTTAATTTTTTGAAAACTCCTATTTACATAGACAATACTGCTGCTATGTTTATAACTGCTAATCCTGTTCAACATTCTAAAACTAAACACATCGAAATTAGATATCACTTTTTAAGAGACAACTCTGAAAAGGGTTTAATAATTTTGATTAAGGTTCATACCGACAAACAACTGGCAGATCTTTTCACAAAATCTTTTTTGTCAGGACGGTTTGAATTCTTAATTCAATCCATAGGATTAATCAATCATGATTGATTCTATTTTTCGAAAAACAAACAAAAATCAGAAAAATATAAAAGCCAAAAATATAATAAGTTGATGTTATATTTTGATTCCTTTGTCTTTTACTTTATGTTTTGCATTATGTGTGTTTGCGTGAAAAAAAAAAAAATATAAAAGCAAAAGAAAAGAAAATATCATGTCATAAGAATCTATATTGCAAAAAGTGAGAAATGATAGTTACACTAGACATTATTTGATACATCATTTTTAATAAAGACTGATGAATGTTAGTTGATGTGCTAGACAGCTCAGACAATTAGACTGAACAAGTAAGTTGATTGTTGACAAACATAAACTTAATGATCTTTGTGTTAAGTTCCATTGTTATACATATCTAGATATATATCTTTTGATACATTGCTTGTGATGTTAGTTGTGCATGATCGGGTAACGATGTAGTCTTCTCAGTGTGATGAACCGCATCGTGAGCTTCTTTGTTGTGGTACCCACAGACCTGAAGTCTCACACGAAGTCTCTTTTGAGCTTCAAGATGCAGCAAAAGATTCCAAAATGGAACAAAAAGAGTCCCAAATGTGGACCAACACCAAACAAAAATTCCAAAATGGAATTCAGAAGATTCCCAAGGGGAACAATAGGAAAGAAAAATTCCCAAAGTTGGAATTAAAAAGAAGTCCCAAAGTGGACCAAATCCGAATAGAACCCAGATTCCACACTGTGTATGACTGTAAGTGACCAGGTTTTGTACAATATACATTCAAGTAGTGATTGATAAGGAAATATGTTGACATATGTATACATGTGGGTCACATAAGTCATTCTAATTGAACCTTAAATATCATCATGATACTGAAAAAGTAAGTGTGTCAACTCGAGCTAATTGGTATGTTTTCATATCATCACTCAATCAAACATAAGTCAAAAGTCTATTCAAAACTTGCAAAACATGTTCAGATAATGTGTGGTATGATCTCACTGCGATATTATGATTCATTGCATTGCATATGTCTTTATTTTAATTTGTGTGCTTTGTGTGTGCAGGCATTTGGAATCATTATTGATACATCAACATCCTTGTTAAACTTAAAAATTTCAAGAAATTTCAAGTTTAGGGGGAGAATAATTTGAAGAAAAATATCTACAAAAATCCAAAAATATTTTGTTTTTTGAATAAGTGTGTTTTTGAATGAACAAGGTTATTAGTTATGAAAAGCAAAGGTATTGGATGTGTTAAAAATAAACCCAAGGTCTCGTAATTTGTTTTTAAGAAATTGCTTCGGGATATAGAAAAATTGGTTGTGCAAAAACATTTTTCAAAAAGAAGAAAAAGAAAAATGAATTTTAATTGGAAGTTATTTTGTTGCAAATGTTAATATTGTTTGATAATTAATATGACAAACAATTCTTTTTAAGGATATCTTGTCTAATTAATATGTCGGAGAATGTTGCAGGTGCAATAAATGATCGTTGAAAAAGTCAACAGACGAGGAAAATTGAAGAAATTGCTTAAGTGTTATTGCCGGGTAAAGATATCAGATACAACTGTGCAGCCGGGTAAAGAACTGTTCAGCCGGGCAATGTTGTAAGTCTGATACTTGCCGGGTGATTGAAGAAATGGTGAAGATATTATGACCACTGTACAGCCGGGCAATGAACATGTCAAATACAGCCGGGTGAAGGTCATGAATATCTTGCCGGGTGACAAGTATATACTATACAGCCGGGTAATGAAGAAACTTTGTTGCCTTGTAAAGGTATGATACTATGTTGCCGGGTAATGAAGAAGTGTGTATGCCGTGTGAAGAAGGTTGTTAAAGGTTGCCGTGTAAAGAAGAAAGCAAGCCGGATGAAGAAGGAAAGCAACTGTGTTGCCGGGTGATGAATAAAGGTTGCCGGGTGATGTTTTGATAACAACTATTCTGCCGGGTGATGAATAAAATCCATCAGGTGTAGTTGTTCCTTAACCTTTACCCGTCACTACAGTGACTTACCCGTATGAACAGTGCTTGACCCGTCAAGTGAATTTCACATGTTGGTGACTTGTTTTTGTGTACTTGACCCGTATCTACAGTACATGACCCTTCACTACAGTACTTGACCCGGCAAGGTTATTGGGCCTATTTTGCTTGTGTTGACCCGGCACTTAAAGTTTGACCTAAATGTTTTTGACGATACAAATACCGCCTCTTCATACAACACTTATCATTTCACACACTTTCACTTTCACCCAAACACTCTGAACTTCTAATCGCCATTGTTATCATAATCAATCTGTTGCCCTATAACAAGTTTAATAGATTGATTAAGGTAGTGATTAAGTGTTTTTGACCTAAATCGACTTGCAAATCAACTGTTAAAAAGAAAAACGATGATGAACAGTGTTTTGAACTTGAATCGACACTTTGATTTTGAGCATTAAAACTGAAATCGAATGTTGCTTTAGGGTTAAAATCACTCGATTATCATCATTCAATCACTCATTTGCACTAAAACACCTTAAAATCAACTGAATCAAGTGAAATGTTCTTAACTGATAAAAAACACCATTGTTGAACTTTGAAGCTTTTAAAAATTAAACATCAAAACGATGAAGCATCTGTTCAAAAAGTGATTTAACTTGTTAAAACTGAACCAAAACATGTTAAACTTTGTCATCATAAATTTGTCAAAATTTTACCTAAGTGATCAACTGTTAAAATTAAAACATGATGTATAATCTCTAAAAATTCAATGTTGTTTGATTAAGATGATGAAAATCAGGTTATTAGAACAATGTAGGATTTAACATGATTATGTGAATGTTTTTGTTGTCTAACATTTGTTTCTATCACTTATTAAAATTTTGATATGGTTTAATGAAGATTCTAACACATTTGCCTTGTTTTGTGTTTGTTTTGTGTTTAAAAGATGGAGAGTCTCAAGTTTGAACCTAAACATAATATAGTGGCTTGTTTAGATGAATCACTTCCGGAGACAGAGGGTTATAGAGATATGATTCAGTTCATCAAGAGGACAAAGTATGTATATGCTATATGTGCCAAACCGGTCATATATGCTAGATTGATCAAGAACTTCTGGAGAACAGCTGAGGTTGTAAGAGAGGAGAATGGTGTTAATGTTGTTAGAGGCAACATAACCGGAGATTGGGGACTTACAGTTTCAGAAGATGCTATTAGGCAAGCTCTGAGAATAGATGAGGATGAGGTTGGTATGTTAGATGAGCTGACCATGGAGGAGTGTAAAGCGTGTTTTGTGAACATGGGACATCCACCTGTGTTTCCAAAGTCACAGTTTTTCAGAGCTAAGTTGGGGAAGAAGTATAAGCTGCTGAGTTATGTTGTGCAGCAATGCATGTCTAGAAGGAGTGCCGGGTTTGACAACTATCCTTCAGACATTGCATCACCAATTGTGGCTATTGCAGAAAACAAACCATTCAACATGTCAAGGTGGATAATGAATGGGTTTGTGTTCAACTTGGTAAAGGGCAAGAGGTTCAAATTTCTTATGTATCCAAGGTTTCTGCAACTGATGATAAATATTGCCTATCCTGTGATCAGAAGTGAAGGTTATGATGGAGGTATTTTATATACTGAGGACATGAACGATTTATCTTATCGCAAGATGAGCATCGGGAATGTGCCTGACATTGAATTGTTTGATTATATGAGAGATATAATCAACAATGAAGAAGATGTGGAAGGAGTTTACTATCACATATCTCATGGAGAGATTGTTAATCCAGCAGATCTTGTTGATAGAGAGATAGATGAAAGTGATGATGGTGAAGATGAAAATGAGGTAAATGATGGAAATGGTAATAATGATGGTGATGATGGTAATGATGATGGTGGTAATGATGCTGAATCTGAATCTAATTCAGAGGAGGCTGAACCAATAGAGACTGAGTTAGAGGTTGTTGAACCTATGGTTGTAGAAGAACCTGTTGAGGTTGCTTCTGTTGTTGTTGAGAAAGATGTGTCAGTACAATATGTTAGAAAGAAGAAGAAAGTAGTAGAAAAGCCTGAAGAGGTGGATGTGATTGAGATTGCTCAGACAGTAATGGCCGAAGCTGAATCTATTGCACAGATAGAGGAAGTGGATGCTGGCGTTACTGATCCCATTATTGATGAAAACATTGGACAAGGTTTGGAGTCTTCACCAAACGTTGGGCCAAGTGTTGATGAGATATATGAAGAAAAGGAGAAACGGATTGCTGAATTGGAAGAAATGGTTGAAAAATTGATTAAGGCAAGTGATGTGTTGAAGGCATCAAATGATCGCAAGAAGAAACGGTTTGATGAATATTGGGATATTCACAACCAGAACTTGAAGATTTTCAAAGAGTTGGATTCTGACCATCTTGAGTTGAAAATCGAGCATGATAAGTTGAAGAATGAGCATGATAAGTTGAAAGCTGAGCATGAGAAATTGAAGGAAGATTATGACAACTTGAAGTATGACTATACTGAGGTTAAGGCTGAGTGTAACACTTTGGAGACTGAGAAAGAAATGCTTGAGAAGGAATTGGAGGATATGAAACCAAAGAAGGCTGGCTCATCACTATCAGACAAAGATTTTTCTGATGAAATCATAATGACTGAAACGAATGTGCCTAAAGTGTATCTGACTAGAGCTAGAGGAACTACAAATGTTGGTATTTTGGTAGAATCACCAATTACCATTCCCGATGAAGCTGAAGCTGAAACTGTCAAGATGGATAAAGCTGAGGGAAAGAGGAAAATTGACGCTATTCCTGAAATTTTTGGAGATGAAGGAAGCTCAAAGAAGGCGAGGATTGATAAACCAGTGCAGATTGAGCCGATTCAATCTGTAGCTGAAGTTGAGGCTGAGAAAGTTGCTGAGACTGAAATTGGGTCTGGAACTGAGAATATATCTGAGGCTGATACTGAGATTGTTTCTGAAGCCGAAACAGAAGTATTTGTAGAAACAGATGATGAGAAAGAAGTTAATTCAGGAGATACAGTTCAGATTGAGCCGATTCAATCTGAAGCTGGTGAAACTGTTGATAAGCCTGAGACTGAAACTGTAGCTGAAGTGGCTAGTCAGTTTGAGCCGGTTCAAACTGATGATGCACCTATGATAGAGGCATTGGATGATCTAGACATTGATTGGACTGAGTCTGAGGATGAAGCTGAGCCAGAGTCTGTACAAAATACTGTGGAAGAAGTGCCAGATGATTTAGATCAGAGGTTTGCCTATCTTGAAAGAATGAAGTACAATTCTGTATTTTTGAATGGGTTGACGGTAACTCAAATCAATGAAGAGTACGAGAAATGCATGATGCATCAAGATAAGGCTGAAGCAGATAAGAAAGAGATTGTTACTGAGATGGGAGAATGGACTCCAATGCAGGAAAGTCTGAACATAGAAGATCTGCCACCAACTGAGCTATATCATCCAAATCCAGACGATATGACTACCTATGAAATGAGGAGTTGGTTGAGGTCAAGAAACTATCCGTACAAAACATTGCAAAGATTGAAGTCTGTTTCATTGAAGAAAATTGTGGTGAGTTTCATGAAGACAGAAAAATTGTACAATCGGATGTTCTATTTGGACTACAACAATCCACAATATTTTGAGCTGACAAAGAAATACAAAATTCTGGGTCCAAGAGAAATTCCTGTGATGGCGCTTCCTGAAGATGCTCATAAAAAACGTTATGAACTGATGGATATGTTTCCGAGTGAAGTTAAATCGTACAATGTGCCATTGGATGTGCGTGAAACATGGCATAATGCAGCAACTCCAGGAGATGTGGTGAGATCGTTGATGAGTAAAGGACAATCAATTGCTGAATTGTTGGATTCAATGATTGTGCCTGAGAAAAATAAGAAGGTAAAGATAATTGCGTGGAAATATGATGAAGTGTTTGATGCATTCATGATCAAGAGGGTAAATGGCTTATGTGATGTTTATCATTACTATTCTAGCATCTTCAAATTGGAAGTTCAGGATCTGAAAGAGCTGCATAAACTGAGGTTAATCAATCATACAAATGCTGATCGTGGTAACAAGTGTGTGATGCTTCTTGATGCTGGAATGAGCAGAACTGCAAAGTTTTTGGATTTCCGAGGTCAACAGGAAGACTCAGAATATGTGCAAGCCAAGAAACAAAAGAAGAAGAAAAGATTGGTGGTGACCGAGGATATGTACTTAGAAGAGTTCTCGGATGAATATTTTGACAAGATTACTGATCCTGGATTGAAGGTAATAGATGGGTCGCAAATGACGAAACCAATACTGAGAGTTTTCTACAATCAGGATACATTTGAACTAAAGCTTGTTAGAAATTTGGAGGATTGGGACAAAGACATGATCACTCTGTTCAGTACTTTTGAGTTAAAGCTGCTACATCCTTCATATATTGATTATTTGAGGAGCATTAGAATGGAGAAGTGCAAGGATAAACTGGCTGAAGCGGACAGAAAGTTATTTGTGGTGATGATTGAAGTTATTGCTGCTGCTTCAGAGAAAATTCGAGTCAGAAAAGCTTTGCTAAACTCTAATCTGGTGATGGTGGATTTACCGAAGATAGAGTACATGAGAATATCAAGAAAAGGAACATTGGAGGTGTATGTCGAAGGCAAAGAAATGCCGTTTGAGTTTTATGCTAATATTGATTTTGCAGGTTTAAATCTGGATTCGCTCAGACGCATGAATGCTCTACCAATTCTGACGAATGAATCCAAGCCTCGACAAGCTAAGATCGCTGAGAAGTTCAAATCCTGTATTGAAGAAGCTCTGAAAGAAAAAGAAGAGTATAAAGGTCGAGAGTTGCTGGACGTGAAAGAGGAACCAGAAGAATGATAGAAAAAAGATTGAAGATTGATGCTGATAAACGAAGAACAAGATTAAAGTTTTTGAAGATTCAAAGTTAAATCTTAGGGGGAGTACTGTTAGGGTTATTTCCGTGTTAAGATTTACTTTGTATCTTTGTTTAATATGTTTGTATAGTTTAGGGTTTAATGTGTATTTTCCTTAAACTTGCATTTTGTTTGTTATAAAGCATGTAGTGTGCGTGTGTTAGGAGAGAGACTTTTTGCACTGTTAGAGAGAGAATTAACTGTGTGTAATTGTTTTCTCCTGCACATTTTGTACTGCGAAATTGCTTTGATCATCAATATACAAGAGAATTTATGAGTATGAACTGTGTTTGTGATTGAATCGTTTGTTTGTACGCTTTGTTCTGATCATTTGAGTGATATTATCGATCCAATTGAACCTATCATTATCTTTCAAATTAATGTGGATGTTTGTTTACAACAAATGGGTGCCAACTTCGCTCTAAGCACCAAATATTCATGACTTCCGCTGCAACGATTTTTGGGGTGTGACAGAAGTTGGTATCAGAGCCAATGGTTATAGCGAACTAGAAAACTTTTTGAAAACTTCTAGACTATAACTTGAAAGTATTTGAAAAATTTCAAAGTCTCAAAAACACTTCCAAAATTCCCAAGCATTTTTGTGTGCGTTTTGATTTTTAGATTGTATATCTAAGAATACCTTGTGTGGTTTAAATTGATTGCATATCTAAATATACCTTGTGTGGTTTACAATTATTATATTGGATATCTAAGTGTACCTTGTGTGCTTATTTGATATAAGTGTATTTAAGTGCCTTTTAAGCTAGAATTTAAATACGAATACGCCTTTTGTTGTCACAAATGTCTGAAAGAGTCCCCGAGACACGAGTCTCACTTAGCACCACCTTAGGGTCAGTCGTTGACTCTGTGGTTGATGTAGAGGCGGTAATGGAGGCTCAGAGTGATGATGTTCAAGACACCATACCTTCGAATAAATTATTGCGAACCCTAGAGCTCTTCATAGTATATTCCACGAGGAGTAGGAAGATTGTCCGTATGGTTGTTGATGATGAGGTTGCACCCGAACCCAATATGGTTAGGGAGTCAGTGGTTGATCTACTAGGGGTAGAGCGCGGTGTTCCGTCTACATTCGAGTTTGGCGATTAGTGTGACACCCTGCAAAATTCAGGTTAACACCGTTGACTACTTTCTATCTATTCCATTAAGTTTTATATAATTTTGGGGTTCGTTTTGTAATTAACTAAACTAGATATTAACCTTAAAACTTTGATAAAATAACGTTGCATATTATAGGGGCTGAAAGTGTTAACTTTAAATGAAATTCACCCAACCCTAACCGCCCCCCTTATATTAAGGACAAACCAAAACAACTCGGCGGCCATAATAATTTTTCCTCATACGCACGATCACCCACCTCGTCGTTATCGTTCCTTGCTCGACTGAAATCGATCGCCATCAACTCTCTCTGTTTCAAAGGCAAGCAACAGCAGCAGTTTAACCATCGTTTCTTTCTGATTCCGGTTATCTTATTCATCGTTTCCGGTAAGTGGTGATCCGTAAACATTATGTATACATGAGCATGTAATGTGTATATATATAGATATACAACAACCTCTTTAATTTGTCTCTCTCGTTAACAGTAGGAGCAAACCACCGCAACTTCATAACCATTGAACCCGTCTAGTTAAGAACGCGCAACAACAGCAACCCTCACCGTCTCCCTTTCCCGTCGCCATTAACAAACCGAAGTAGCAACCGAAAACTCCGTTGTTTCCGATCATCTTTTCCGTTAATCCCGGTGAGTTTCACGGCCGTAAACTCGTACGCATATGTGTTATATGTGGATCATGTATGTGAAAGGATGCAAGCTGTTGTATGTATATAGATCTTTATGTATGTGTGTTGTGATCGCATGTATATATATATAGATTAAATGTGATCGCCGGTATATATATGTTGTGTATGTATAATGTGTGTATGTATGTTGTAGATCTGCATGATTAGTATGTAAGTAGGTGCGTGTATATATATATATATATATATATATATATATATATATTTGTATTGTAAATACAGTAGCATACTAGCATGTGATGGTGTTATGATGTTTCGTTATGTAATTCCGGGTTTTGGTTCTGGTTCATTACGGGATAAGATTGCTTTCGGTTTGGTTGATCGGGTGGGTATATATGCAACTATATATATATACGTGATCTATGTCTAGAGGTTAATATAACAACAATAACGAGTCCCTAAATAAGAATTGCATGAAATCAATGGTATGTGCAAATGACTAAAAATATGTGTAGCTGTGATGTATGCATATATAAATGAATGAATAACGGTATCCATGCGAGAATGTAAAACATTAGTTATATAGGGATATTGAACATTGATTGAAGCATATAAAGTATACTGAGTATGTGCATTGTATGTGTGAGTCTATTTATGGGTCATTAAAACAATAACAGAGATGGTATATATCTATAACATATAATAAACAAAACCTATTTTGGCCAAGTGTCCATCACTTACCACACTTACCCTTAAAATCTACACGTGTCAGTTTCTCAGCAATGCGGATCTTTAGGATCCAAATATCAATCGGGATATTTGATGTTTTAACCCGATTATATCTCACTTTTCCGTTGACACTTCTTTAGATCTAGGGTTTCTCCATCTTTTGTTTGCATCGATCAAATCTTCTTCCATTCCAAAATCAGGTAAATAATATTGGGCTTTAGGGATACGATCTTTTCAGTTTTTAGGGGTTTTGATCTTAAATTGATGTATTGTTGTTCTATTTCTTGGAACGTTTTGATTTTTTGGTTTTGAAACTTAGGGTTTGTGAGCTTTTGATTCACGTATAAAAGCTACACACATGTTCATTCAATTCACAATCTAAACACACATTATTTTGATATATTTAGGGGTTTTGATCTTTAATTGGTGTATTGTTGTAGAATTTGCTGGAAAGTTTTGATTTTGATTTTGTGGATTTGAAAATTAGGGATTTGGGTTTGCGATGGCAGAGGGTCCGGCGAGTCCTGGTGGTGGGAGCCATGAGAGTGGGGAATTGAGCCCCAGGTCGTCGAATGTTCGAGAACAGGATCGGTTTTTGCCGATAGCGAATATTAGTCGGATTATGAAGAAAGGGTTACCGGCTAATTGAAAGATGTCGAAAGATGTGAAGGAGACTGTTCAGGAGTGTGTTTCTGAGTTTATCAGCTTTGTCACTGGCGAGTAAGTGTTTACTTGACTGTGGTTAAATTGTTATTGTTTGTGTGTTTAATTCATATTTTGGATGTTGATGGAAGCAGTTAGTTTTCAAGAGAGTTTGTGTTAATAATGTGTAATTTTTTATGTGATTAATTGATTATGGGAAGGCACATTCGAACAACTTTTTAATTATTTGAAAATTTTATCATGTGGAAGGTTGATCATTTGTGATAGGAAAGAACTGTACGATTCATGTTAATCGGTTGAAGTGTTGTGTTATACATGTGTACAAGCTTTTTCACTAATGAGGATCATTCAAATTCTTAAGTTTACGGTTTTTTATTGTTTGTTAATAAGTTGGCAGGTGGTTGTGTGCTTTGAAAAGAAGTTTTGCAAGTTTGGATGTGGGTTTAATTTGTTATTTCTTTTGGTACAAGCAACTGATTCTGATTTTATGACTGAAATCAAAGGTACCGATTTCCAAGTAATTGTTACCAAAGGGAAACATACTAAATTAGGATTTAAAGTTAGCCGTAGGTGACATGTTTTTTAATTAAAGAGGATGAAGTAACCCCTATTGGTGTTCAGTGAAGTTTTGTCATCAAAGTATATGTTATTTATATGCGTATATTTTTAAATCAGTTTTAAAATACTTCTTGGTGTTGAATGTGTAGGGCGAGTGATAAGTGTCAAAGGGAGAAGAGGAAAACTATCAACGGTGATGATCTTTTGTGGGCAATGGCTACCCTAGGGTTCGAAGATTATATTGAACCACTCAAGTTGTACTTGAGTAGATACAGAGAGGTAGCTTATGTGCACCATTTTTTGCTAACTTAAAATTGTTGTTACTTTAGTTTATTTATGATCCTTTTTTTACAAACATATACTGATGATTTGATGTTTGTGTTTCTTTATGTTCTCGATTGGATTGCTTCGCAGATGGAGGTTAGTGAGGTTCATTTGTTTCTCTTTATCTTATCATAAAAAGGTGGCAAATGGACGGGTTGGATGGTTAGGTAACGGGTCAAAACGGGTTGTGTCAGACCTGTTGTTTCATACGACTTTCAATATAGATTTTAGTTTTAAACACTAAACAGGGAAATGAGGTAAGTTGTATGCTTTAAGTTCATGTGTCATATATTTATAAATAAAGATTTTAGTTTTATAATATATTTGTCCGAAATTGGAGTTTCTGAGCATTAATGTTGGCTTGTATAGGCAGCTACAAAGATTTTAGCATGCCAACTGGTCAAGCTTAGACAACAAATAGCCAATTTACAGAGTAGCCGGGCTCAAATGAGAGGCATTGCAACACATAAACAGGTTTGTGTGTCTATAATTTATATATTGTCATAAGTTATGTCATATGATGGTAATTTATGATTTACTTTCTTGCAGGCGGTTAGCTGCACACTCTTCTGTGGCTGTTGGGATGAAAGGTGCTACTAAAGCAATGTCAGCAATGAATAAGGTATTATGTTCCGTTTTCTTGATTGTCTTTAGGATCATAAAAGCGTATGAACTAAAGATGAAAGCCTTTTTAAACACTAAAGATGTTCCGTTTTAAACACTTGGAAAGTTTTAAACACTAAAGAGTTAAGCTGTTTAAAAGCTAATTAAGTAATTATAGATGGAGCCAGAACTTGAAAGTTTTAAATCTTGTGTTAAAACTTAAAATCAATCATTGGTGAATCAAGATGGTAACGTAATCATCACCGTTGAATCATCAAATGGTGGTAACTAATATGTTATGGATGTTTGCCAGAAACTTAACATTATTATATTACCTTTACCATCTTTTGGTCACAGTACAGAAACTTTACCAGCTCTGATTATCGTCTCCCATTTGTTATCATAATTCATTTCATTTTTTTATTTTGATGCAATATTTCTTTTTATTGTCAATTGTCAAATTGAAATTATCGCCTTGGCCTATATTAGAAAATATATTGCACTATGAATCTAAGAATACGTGGGTCGTTTATTACATGCAGACGGACTGGGGGCGGCTGCTGTTACCTCAATCTATAAAAAGGCTAATCAATTTTTTGTGAAAATTAAATCAATGACTGATTTCAAATCAAATTCATGTGTCTTATATTTATGTATTCAACTAAACAAAATAATTATTTCATTTCATTAGTCATAAATTTGTTATAAGTTTTCAGTAGGCTAATCAACTCTATAAATATAAATTGAAAATAAATTGCTAAGAATAAGCTAATCAAATTTCAAAATTAAATATGTGACAATAACAGTTGGTAAATTTCCTTTTTTAAAAGCTAATTCAAATCAAATTTGACTTTTTTAATTTCAATTAGCTTTCTATTAAAACTCAAACATCATTTCTTCATTCCAAAAATATGTGACAATAACAGTTGGTAAATTAACTCTTTTATCTTCCTATTATCACTAAATTCATGTGTCTTATATTTATGTATTCAACTAAACAAAATAATTATTTCATTTCATTAGTCATAAATTTGTTATAAGTTTTCAGTAGGCTAATCAACTCTATAAATATAAATTGAAAATAAATTGCTAAGAATAAGCTAATCAAATTTCAAAATTAAATATGTGACAATAACAGTTGGTAAATTTCCTTTTTTAAAAGCTAATTCAACTTTTTTAATTTCAATTAGCTTTCTATTAAAACTCAAACATCATTTCTTCATTCCAAAAATATGTGACAATAACAGTTGGTAAATTAACTCTTTTATCTTCCTACTATCACTAAATTCATGTGTCTTATATTTATGTATTCAACTAAACAAAATAATTATTTCATTTCATTAGTCATAAATTTGTTATAAGTTTTCAGTAGGCTAATCAACTCTATAAATATAAATTGAAAATAAATTGCTAAGAATAAACTAATCAAATTTCAAAATTAAATATGTGACAATAACAGTTGGTAAATTTCCTTTTTTAAAAGCTAATTGAAATTAAATTTGCTAATTTAAATCAAATTTGACTTTTTTAATTTCAATTAGCTTTCTATTAAAACTCAAACATCATTTCTTCATTCCAAAAATATGTGACAATAACAGTTGGTAAATTAACTCTTTTATCTTCCTACTCTCACTATATAATACATACCTAGACTTCTTCTTTTTTCTCATTCTCCCAGAAATTACTCGAAACCTATAAAATATGTCATCTTCTCAAATTACTGTTCAACCAAACATGAATGACAGGTTAGAATATTACATTGAGTTAAATCAGTTTAGTTTAATGTCATGTATTTGTTCTCTTTCTGACTTGACTCGGTGAAAAGATCTTGAATTTGTGAATAAGTTTTCTGTTACAGTATTTATATATACATGACAGTTAAGTAGTGAATCATTGTTTTTTATAATAATAATAACATCAATTCAGCATCATTGGACCATTGCTTTCGAGACCATATTATACATGTGTTTGAGGTCCACGAATCTGAAACTTTGTATTTATCTGTTATGTTTTATTATTATATTGGTTTATGGGTTAATTAAAGTATGTAAAAAGATTATTAAAGTTTGTTTGGATGTTTTCAAAATTACATAGTCATAAAGGTGAAGGAAATGAGTCAACTGGTTATGTTTTCTTTATTTTTATAATGGTAAAGTAATCATCACCCTTGAATCATCAAGGGTGGTAACTAATATTTATGGATGTTTGCCTGAAAGTTAACATTACTATTATTACCTTGATCGCTTTTGGTCCAAGTGAAGAAACTTTACCAGCTTTCATTATCGTCTCCCATTTGTTACCAGCTATGTTTTGTTTTATTATTATATTGGCTTATGGGTTAATTAAAAACAATAAAAAGATTATTAAAGTTTGTTTGGATGTTTTCAAAATTGCATAGATAGAAAGGTGAAGGAAATGAGTCAACTGATTATGTTTTTATTATTTTTTAAAAGTATATTTATGTGTACATGAATCCACTAAAAAGACCTTGAATTCGTGAATAAGATTTATGTGACAGTATTTATATATACATGACAATTAAGTAGTGAATCATTGTTATTTAGAATAATAATAACATCAATTGAGAATCATTTTATATTGCTTTCGAGACCAAATTATACATGTGTTTGAGGTACACAAATTTGAAACTTTCTATCTACCTGTTTTTTTTTATTATTATATTGGTTTATGGGTTAATTAAAAACAATAATAATGTTATTAAAGTTTGTTTGGATGTTTTCAATATTGCATACACAGAAAGGTTTACGAAGTGAGGATTTGAGGATTTTTCAATATTGGATGTTTTCTTTATTTTGTTATAGATTTGAGGATTTTTCTTCTACATTGACTTAAGGTAGTACCTAACAGTGATGAAGTTAATATTTTTTTATTTTTAAACAGCTCAAAGAAGGTAGCCAATATCATTACTTTGAATCAACTTAATGCATCAAATGCTAATTCAACAATCAAAGTGAGGATAATCCAGCTTTGGAGGCAAAAATTGCAAAGGAATCCTAATGTGACTCGTGCAATTGAGATGATTCTGATGGACGAAGAGGTATTTCATGTCTTTAATTGTTTATCGAATAACTTAAATAAGTTTATATTTCAATACCTTAAATCTAAATTATAAAGTGTTAATTTCAGGGTACCAAGATTCATGCCAACTTGAACCGTAACAATTTCCAAAATCTAGAGAAATATATGGTGCTACATTCTTGCCTTTATATTTCAAGGGCAGATGTGGGTGACAATTACTCGAATTATAAGTTATGTCCTCATCCACATAAATTGTTCCTCTCTGGCTCAACATTTGTTAGGAAGTGTGATGATTTTGTTGGATCTTTATATGGGTTCTCATTTACCTCATTTGATCTGCTTCGGAGTAATGCAATTCCGAATGATTCTGCAGTTGGTAAGCAATCCTTTAAAAACTTAATTGTTTAATAATTATACATAATTATTATATCTTTTAACAAAAACTATTATATTTATGTCAGATATCATTGGCCATGTGTTTAACTATTTCCCTATTGTTGATCACGAAACTGCTAAAACAAAGAAAGTAAAAAAGAAGATAAGTCTTCAACTTCATGACCTTGAGTAAGTTTGAATTACATATGAGATATTTGTATTCATCAATGAGCAAATGATAATAACATCTTTACGACATCATCTAATTTATATTATACACCTTTTATAATTCTCAGGGGAAGGATGATCTTTGTTACGTTGTGGGAGACATTTGCAGTTAAAATGTCAAAACACCTTGAAAAAAGGAATGGTGATACTACAGTAATGATTCTTCAATTCGGGACCTTCAACTTTGGATCAGATATTTTCTTGAACACATCTATTATAAAAGAAAAATTGTATCAAAACTAAATTACATTTTTGGTTTCCTTATTTAGGAAGGGCTTATGTTAATTCTGGGTTTCAAGGTACCAGTCTTTATATAAATGAAGACATCGAGGATATCAACGCATACACCGCCAGGTTTTTTGTTTTGAATTCTTTTTTGTTAGAATATGTTTTATATACCGTGTATTTGTAAGAATATGTTTTATGTAGATGTGCTAATCATAACGTGTCTCAATCATATGAAGTAGATGCTAACATATTTATTGTGTTTAATAAATACAAACAGGTTAAATTCCACTGTGCAAACAAAAATCATAAATAAATACTAGGCATTTCATTTCATATTTATAAATAGTGTTATTATTTCAAATGATTATGAGTATCATATTTATAGATTACTTGAGAAGAAACAAACTGAATCATCTTCAAGCTTGCGTATTGAGGCAACTGAAATAGTTACTGACATGAAAACGGATATACTATCAAACTGTGTTTTCAATACCATGGCTGACGTGAACAAAGCTGCTCAGGTAGTTCTATATGATTTTTCAGTAATCAAACACTATAGTACAGGTTTATTGACATAACTAATCTGTTTGTATTTGTTTAGACAAAGATTGTGGTTGTATTGGGTACAATAATCACCTTCCCACCTGATATGGAATGGTATTATAATGCTTGTAACACATGTAACAGAAAAGTTACATATGATAAAATTTACATTGACCCAACTACTGGTAATGAGTTGGATGAACCAAAAGATGTCATTGTTTGTCCTACTTCAGGATGTAAGGTGGTCTCTACTGTTCCAAGGTTAATATTATTAATTTTAAATTAACAGTTAACAACATCTTATATGCTTTGTATTTTATTAAAACTAACGATTATCTATTGTAGGTTTAAATTTGATCTCAGAGTTCAAGATTCAACCGGTGTTGTTTCTCTTACTTAATGGACCGTCAGGCTAGGAGATTTTTAAGGAGAACAGCTAAGGAACTAATTGATAAGATGCTTGATGTATGTTCTTTTAAACATTTTTGTTTAACTATTAATAATGTTATGTATTCTAATTGGTCATATTTGTCAACTTTAAAATCTATAAAATCAATTACAGGATGGTGCTTTTGACATCATTCTAGAAGAGATAATCAACTTGGTTGGCAAGAAGTATATATTCAAGATTGACATATCCGAGTTTAACATCAACAACAAATACAAGTCGTTTACTATTATTAAATGGACCGAAGATCCAACCATTATATCCACTGTTGAATCGACTTATGCTATAGAACAGGTAAGCTTCATTTTTCCAATCTGCTATTCAAATTCATATGTAAGTATATAACATTGTTTTAGATAAATTTATAAACTTTTTACTTTATTTAGGGGGAGAACTCCAGCTCTATGATTATAAGCTCATCTGATTTAGTCTCAAATCAAAGTAAAACTATGCAGGTATTTATTTATATCATTCATCTTACTCAAATTATTATTCTTTATTTAAAAACTCTCACTTGTATGCTTCTAACTAAACATCAATATTGTATTGTAGAATTCAACTTCATTATCTACTGCTGATGTTACCCCTTTGTCACTAATTGAGTCAAGCACTGCAAGGACTATGTCGGTTAATGAAAGCTTTGAAAAAGAAAGTGCGTTTACTGGAGTGAAGCGCAAGTTAGCTGATTCGTTTGATGTTGAGGCATCTCCAACCACATCAGGATTTAAAGCATCAGAAGACATAACAGAAGGTGCGATTAAAGTGCCTAAATCTGCAATGTTGGTTCCAAAGTTGGAGAAATAATCAACTACACTCTTTATTGCCTTAACTTCATTCTGGTTATTTTGTCATGGAACAATGTTTATCTTTTGTTATGTTTTTTCAGTTTCTTTCTGGTTTAAAACATTGAAGTATCTGTTTTTTGGTTGGAATGAAGTGTTTTAGTTTCTAAAATTTTGTTTGAAGTATGTTGATGCAGTTTAGTATTCTTATTTACAAAATAACACTGTTTAACCAAATGTTATATGTCAATATTTTTTTCTATTATACACAACTTGCATATTTATGCACTAAAGATTTTCATGTTGATAATATTAAATAATCTTAATCATTAGTTAAAACTTACCAAATTTTTTATTTTTCAGATTCAACTAACTTCAATTATCCCGGTATCGGACAACGTTTGCCACTCTCACGTAAGAATATTCATTCATGTTTTTTCAACTAAGTTTTTCAAAAATACAATCACTTAGTTAAACAACTAATTACTTTACAGTTCCTACAAATTTATGCACGGAAACTTTTGATGTTGATAATATTGAATAATCTTAATCATTAGTTAAAACGTATTAGATTTTTTATTTTTCAGATTCAACTAACTTCAATTATCCCGGTGGTATCGGACAATGTTTGCCACACTCACGTAAGAATAATCATTCATGTTTTTTCAACTAAAATTGTCTAAAATACTATCACTTAGTTAAACCACTTATTACTTTACAGTTCCTAACTATTTTATATATATATATATATATTTTGTAGTCCTTGATGGTAGAAGTTCATTTTCAAGACTTACAAATGGTTTGCTACATCGCAGATTCTAACGTTTAACCATTATTGTTATTATTGATTGACTTGCTAATAATTTTTTTAACCAAATTCTTTAATCTCTAATGTATTTGGTCTTTTATTAGTCTCACATAAGTACGTATCAAACAATGATGCTAAAATGAAGAGAAAATCACGAAAGGATTACATGGATGGAAGGAAAAGACTTCATGGTCAAGAATTCATTTCAAACCAAATGACACACACAGGTTTATCCTTTAACAATTTGTTCATTCTTAAACGTCTTAGACTAATCATGTGATGGTTTTCAACTAACATTTCATAAAAATTGCTAACTATTTAATATATTTTTTTGTAGTGCATGATGCTAGAAATCCATTTTCCGACCTTACAAATGGTTTGACACAATACACATAATAACTCTTAACCATTATTATTCTGGGTTTACTTACCACTAATTTTTTAAAATAAAATTCCTTAACTCATGTTTTTTTGTATTTATATAGTTTTAGATAATTTAGTATCTAGCAACGATACTAAAATGAAGAGAAAACTACGAAAAGATTACATCAATGGAAGGAAAAGGACTCATGACTCCGTCTCAATTTCAAACCAAATGACACATACAGGTTTATCATTCAACAACTTCTAAATTCTTAAACGTCTTATATAATCAACCTATTTATAAGGTTGAATAATCTATAAAATATAGTTTGTGTGTTATAACTGATAAACTACCAAAATTGTAATTTATCAACATAACGATAATGATCACCCTTTATTTGCTATGATGGGATTAAAAAACAGCACATCGACTTCTTGAAACAAGTCAATCAGAGGCTATCCTAATGCCATACAACTATAATGTTTACCCTTTAGTTGCTATGATGTCTCCCAGCTATAATGGTAACTACTAATTTATTATAAAGGGCATATAGCTCAACATCTATATATTTGCTATTTAACTAATCAGTTTTAATCTTTTTCCTTTTGCATTTTTTAAGTTCAATATAACGAAACATTAAACAATGATGCTAAAACGAAGAGAAAGCTAAGGAAACATTACATGGATGATAGGAAAAAGTTTCAGGCATCGCTATTAAATTCAAGAAAAAGCAATTCTAAAGGTTTTCCTGGTCTTTTTATACCTCTCATATAATCCATAAAGTATAATACTTATTAGATCTAACTTTATATTTTTATTTTCCTAACAGCTTCAAATTTGGATACCAATCATATCGCTACGGAACAGATTATGAATTCTCCAAATTTGTTTATAGAGAAAGGTAACCCAAAGACCATTTTTTTGCCAGATAACTATAATGTTGAATCATCATTTTCAACAAAACTACCGTATTTAATACTTACTGAAAATTATATCTTAACATCTCTAAATTATTTTTTTTTTCAAACATATCATTTTGTTAATGTTTGTTTGCAAGTTCATGTGTATCAACTCCTAAAGTTAATAATCAACAATCCTTATATTCATACTACAATAATCACTAATAGCCATTATAATTATATGCACAGTTACAAATGGTTCGATAAATACATTGCAAAGTACTCAAAAGCGGAGGGAGCGAAAGGAATATTTGGATGCCAGAAAATTTAAAAGATTCAACAAAACCTCAAACGCTCATCTTTCATCACGCAAATCAACAAGTATTATAATAGATGAAAATGGTAACAGTAAGTTTTTTTCACAAAAAAAAACCAATATATTAGAGTTACAAAAATATGGAAATCTAATATATTGTTATGATTTCTTTTAGATGGTCATACCAACTTAACATCGTCAAATCAATTGCCTGGTGCTTCTAATGGATCTATTAGAATTCCTTTGTCAAACATCGCAATAGGTAATCAATTGATTCAAATAATATATCATAAACTTTATGCTTACTGTTACACTATGTTACTAACATATAGGTGAACACACACAATCGTTAACTGATATTCAACCGGCTTCTATTAGAGTCAATGATAATTCAAATGGTATTATATTTATTTTACTTCAACTTATTATTATACAATCTTATATGTATACATATAATAGAAAATGACAGCCTAATTTATTTTCAACTATAACGACGCAGAGACACCTTCTAACGGTTTGGAAAAGATCTCAAAAGGTATATACCATGTTTTACGGTTTCTAAAATTGTGAATCAGATTGTATTATTTATTGTTTAAAGTATTTTCACTATGAAGACAATGAATTTTTTATATTTTTCAGATTACCTCGACCATGGTGATCAGAGTGTTACATGTGACTTATGCTTTGCAAAATTATGGAAGAATGAAGCTAAAAAGTCAAAAAAAAATTGATGGACATAAAACATGTTACTCTATATGTTGTGGTTATTCTAAAGTTCAACTACCGCCTATGAAGGAACCACCAGCAAATTACAAGGAACTCTATAATGGTATTGATGCTGAAAGCAAGTTCTTCTTAAACAATAATAAGCGATTAAATTCTATGTTTTCTTTTACCTCAATGGGTGGAAAAGTTGACAAATCCATTAATAAAGGCAAGGGTCCTTTTATATTTAGGCTTAGTGGTCAGAATTATCATAGCTTGGGAAGTCTACTACCTCAACAAGGATCAAAGCCCAAATTCTCGCAATTATACATATATGATACTGACAATGAGGTTGAGAATAGACAATCAATTTATAGGTACGTGTTATTATAAATTGTAATACTATTTTCATTATGGTTCAGTCATACTAAGAGTTTATAGTAATTATAATTACTAACTGCAGCTGATCACTTTTTTATAATATTTGAAGTTGGTTTTAAAATATAATTTTAGTTATAAACATTCATTCATAAAAGTTTAATTATTTTTACAACATCTTATAAAGTAATTTATAATTTTACTCATTATTTAACACCTACACCTTTTACCTCTAACTTCTATTTTTTCTTATTTTAGTGACTCCACAAAAAAACCTTCAGCGAGGTCTAAAAGTATTGAACTTAAAATCATTCGATATCTCAAGAATATGTTAGATTCAAACAACGTTTTAGTACAAAGTTATCGAATGGTAAGAGACACCTTTGAAGCTGAACCACATCTTCACATGAAGTTACGACTAATTGGTAAAAGGGAAAAGGATGGGCGTACGTACAACTTACCAACAGCTTCAGAAGTCGCTGCTTTAATCGTCGGTGACTTTGCAGAAGGCTTGTAAAAAAGAGATATTGTTGTAAAAAGCAGAGAAGGTCATCTACATCGTATTAGTGAACTTCATCCATCCTATCTAGCACTACAATATCCATTACTATTTCCTTATGGTGAGGATTGTTATAGAGTGGATATTCCTCATAGAGGGGTGGCTCCTGACAGCACAGACAAAAGAGCAACTTGCACGATGAGGGAGTTCTTTGCTTATAGAATTCAAGATAGGGCTAATGAGTTCTCACTAATTCTAAATTCTAGAAGGCTTTTCCAACAATTCTTAGTAGATGCTTACACCGTGGTTGAAACTGAAAGGCTTAACTTCATTCGAGGTCAACAGAGTAAACTAAGATGTCAATCTTTTGAGAAGTTAAAGAATATACGTAATCAGGATGATAATGACATTTCAAACACTGGGAAGCGTGTTATTTTGCCTTCATCCTTTACCGGTGGTTCACGGTACATGATGCAAAATTATCTTGACGCAATCGCAATATGTAAGTGGTATGGATACCCTGATTTTTTCATTACCGTGACATGTAACCCAAAATGGCCCGAGGTGAAGAGATTTCTTGAAGACACGTCTCTTAATCCAGAGGACAGGCCTGATATCTTATGTCGATTGTTTAAAATAAAGCTAGATTCGTTAATTACAGATTTGAAAGATAAATCAATTCTTGGAAAAGTCTCAGCAGGTATGTTATAGCATCTTTCAACCTAATTGTAGAGATGTAGTTACATGTTAATACTAGACATGTTTTCATTAACAATCCAGTATAAATACATGGATTGCTTTATTATATTTAATAGATGGGTTAAAGTGATTGGTTATTACATTTAGATGTGTCAAATGGATTATTTAAAAACTATGATTGCTTACATGATGGGGTTCAAGTACATGAAAATTAGTTTATTTACAATAAATTTTTTGTTGTTCACTATCAAATGTTTATTAATAGATCATGTTGTGCATTTTTTATGGAAGAAATAGTGTGTCAAGTGTGTTTTTTTAGTGATTATGCATTTGTCTTTCTTTTTAAAGTTTAAGAGCTCCAATTCAATAACAACTTAATCTTTTTTGAAAAACATTTTCATAATTTAATTCATATAAAATTGGAATCATTAATTAGGTCAAGAATTTAATGGCTATAAAGTGACTAATTTATATAGCATGTGTTGTTTATTCTAACTTAACATGCTTCAACATTTATTTGCAGTTGTTTATACTATTGAATTTCAAAAACGTGGACTGCCACACGCTCATATTTGTTTGTTCATGCGTGCCTCTGACAAGTATCCAACAGTGGAACATATTGATCCGGTAATTTCTGCTGAGATACCAGACCCAAATGAAGATTTGGAGTTGTATACACTCGTAAGTGATTTCATGATACATGGTCCTTGTGGAAGTTACAACATGAAATGTTCGTGCATGGTTGATAAAAAATGTTCGAAAAGCTTTCCGAAACCATTTCGTGATCACACTTCTATTGATTCCAATGGCTATCCTCTATACAGAAGAAGAGCTTCTGGGCATTATGTTGAGAAATCTGGTATAAAACTTTATAACGAAAGTGTAGTTCCTTACAACAAAACACTTTTAAGAAAATACCAGGCGCATATTAATGTGGAATGGTGCAATCAAGCTGGTTCAATCAAATATTTGTTTAAGTATATTAATAAGGGGCCTGATAGGGTTACTGTTGCTGTTGAACAAGAAAACACTGAATCCGACCAACAACCACCTGTTGATGAGATCAAAAATTTTTATGATTGTAGATATTTATCTGCATGTGAGGCAACATGGAGGATATTTTCATATGATGTTCACCACAGGTATCCTTCGGTGATTAGGCTACCTTTCCATCTTCCAAATCAACAACAAGTTGTATACGGCGAGGATGATGATATCGATAACGTACTAAGCAAACCATCTGCGGCAGTTTCCAAGTTTCTAGGTTGGATGGAATGTAACGAAACAAACGAGGATGCAAGAAAACTATCCTATGTTGAATTTCCAACAAAATTTGTATGGAAGCAGGATGAGCTTCGCTGGAAAGAGAGGAAAAACGGGATATCTATTGGTCGAATTCATTCGGTGCCTTCGTCTCTTGGCGAGGCTTACTATTTGAGGATTCTTTTAAACAAGGTTAAAGGCCCAAAGTCATTTGAAGATATTTGTACCGTAGACGGACAAATACATCCTACATTTAGACAGGCATGTTTTGCTCGTGGACTATTAGATGATGACACAGAATATGTTGAAGCTATTCAAGAAGCAAGTCATGCTGGGTCTGGTTATTATTTAAGGACTTTGTTTGCTACAATGTTAACCTGTCAATGTCTCTCAAGGCCTGAGTATGTGTGGGAAAAAACATGGGAAATCTTATCAGATGGCATCCTACATAAACAACGAATTATTCTAAAGAACTCGGGTATGTCTCATTTATTCTCATTCTCATTAGATTTGTGTCTATCTTTTTTAAATTATAACATGATAATAAAAATAATTGTTCTTTCCATAAGATTTACTCATTATCAATTATAATATACACTTTTTTTTTCAAACTTCAAAATGCAATATTATGACATATTGTATGAATTCTTCAAACCAATTTATAACCGAATGCTAAAAGGTTTAACTAAACAATTTTTTGTTCATTCAATAGACATATTTCAACTTCAAGATTTAGGATTTTGGCATATTGATGATTAAAATTTACATTTGCTCACGCTATATTTGCAGATTTATCCCTAAATGACGAACAACTACAAAACCTCACTTTGTATGAGATTGAAAAAATCTTAGTTCGTAATAATAGCACATTACGGAACTGGAATACAATGCCTTACCCTGATAATGAGTTTGTTCATTCCTCTAATAATCGTCTTATTATTGAAGAGCTAAATTACAACAAACTTGACCTTCAATTGGAGTTCACAAATCTTTTTATGGCATTAACTGATGAGCAAAGGTCTATCTTTAATAAAATTACACATGCCGTAAAAGAAAACAAAGGTGGGGTTTTTTTTGTTTACGGTTATGGAGGAACCGGTAAGACATTTCTTTGGAAGACATTATCTGCGTCAATAAGATCAAAAGGTGAGATTGTTTTAAATGTTGCTTCAAGTGGGATTGCATCTTTATTATTGACTGGAGGTAGGACAGCGCATTCTCGGTTTATTCTTCCATTAAATCTTAATGAAGACTCTATTTGTAATATCATGCCTGGTAGCGACCTTGCAAATCTTTTAAATAAAAGTTCTTTGATTATATGGGATGAAGCGCCGATGGTACATAGACATGGTTTTGAAGCGCTTGACAGAACCTTAAAAGATATCTTGACATCAAATGGTTACAAGAATCCTGATTTACCATTTGGTGGCAAAACAATTGTCTTCGGTGGAGATTTTAGACAAATTCTCCCAGTTATTCCAAGTGGTTCACGACAGGATATTGTTAATGCTTCATTAAGTTCTTCATACATTTGGGATACTTGTATGGTTCTTAAGTTAACAAGGAACATGCGCTTGCATGTAGGTAGTGATGAAAATAATATTCACCAGACTAACATCTTTAGTAAGTGGTTGTTAGATATAGGTGAAGGAAATGTTGGGGACCAAATGATGGAGAGGCAGTTATAGAGATACCAGACGATCTTCTCATAATGGATGCATGTGATCCTATATCTAAGCTTATAGAGTTTGTTTATCCTTCAATTCTTACCAACTTTACAAATTCAAAGTTTTTTCAAGAAAGAGCAATTCTCGCTCCTACAAATGAAGCTGTAGAAGAAATAAATGATTTGTTCTTATCTATGATTCCTGGAGATGAAAAAGAATACTTGAGTTCGGATAGTATTTGTGAGTCGGAGGATTTACATGAGGGGTTTGACCAAAATTTATACTCACCGGATGTCTTAAATGGTCTTAAAATTTCAGGTTTGCCAAACCACAGGTTAGCACTAAAGATTGGTGTTCCAGTCATGCTACTACGAAATATTGATCAAAAAAATGGTTTATGCAATGGTACACGCTTACAAGTATTGTCACTAGGAAATCGTGTTATAGAAGCTGAAGTTATCTCCGGAAGTAATATTGGAACTCGAACTTTTATTCTGAGGCTTGCTTTAACACCATCTGATAAGCAGATTGCATTCAAATTTCAAAGAAGACAGTTTCCGATTGCTGTTTGTTTCGCAATGACCATTAATAAAAGTCAAGGAAAATCATTATCAAGAGTTGGTTTATTGTTGAAACAACCTTGCTTTTCACATGGACAATTATACGTAGCTTTGTCAAGAGTAAAGTAGAGATGGGCTTAAACTGTTAATTTTTTACAACGACGGTAATCCTACGAATAAGACATCCAACGTTGTGTATAAGGAAGTATTTAGAGATTTGTAATGTGGAGTCATTGTGTATATGTTTATTTGAGTTATCCTTTTTTTACTTTTATTATGTAATTAAAAGCAGTTTATTTTTCATTGACAACTTATTCTAAAACTTACCCGTGTATGACACCTTATGTGGAGCATGAATTAGAAGACTGAAATGTGGGTTTTGACTAATAAGTAAAATTCATATATTTTTAATTTATGTTTCAAGATCTTTTGTTGGCACTAATGTTATTGTGTTGGTACTAATTGCAGCATTCTTACCCGGCACAGTTCATGATTTTTTAATTGTTATTCTTGACATGCCACATTAACAAGTGCATAAATTAATTAAAGACTGGTTTGTAACCAGTGACATATCATCAGGTATAAATAAAATCTGATTGTTTATCTGTTAACTTAACTAGATATTTTGCTCGTGCCGCGCGTTGCAGCGGCAGTGTCCAGCGAACTTAAATCTGTTGTGCATGTGTTCGTGTCAAGTGCATAACCATTAATATTATATTACTATAGGTTCTTGGCATACAAACTACATAAGTTAACATTTGAATTACACGTCTTAATTGCATATAAACATTCTGATTCTTGCCCGCTATTTTGGTACCTTTGCCTTCTTGCTCGCGTCTTTACCTACATGGATTAGATGTGTTGTAACAGCTGTTTGAGTTAACTAAATAGATAGAAATTTTCATATTGTAATAAATTCAGTTATGGTGTTGACAAAAATGAGAATGAACATTGGTCCCATTGTTAATACTGCTAGGCAAGTTCATGCTACTGTAAACGCACTAATTGGTTAAAGGACCATTCATAAACAATATTTGTAAAAAACAAACATCCAAGCATTTGCTGTAAATTTGAATTGAAAACTTAAAATTCAACTAAAACAATTAATCTAACCAGACCATTAAACCAAATAATCAAAATACACTAAAGCTAGCCCTTCATACCATAGTAAACATGAATAGACTCCCTCTTAACTTTAAAAATATTCCTAACATGATAAAAATTGAAGATTCAGTTTGTAAGAAAAACTCAAATAGTTAATGTCCATAAATCTAAAATATACAAAAATACATTCACATGAAACTATTTTTGAAAAGCATTGTGTATCCAAAACATTAAATCGAGGATATACTCATAATAAATGAACTAAACTAAACAAATGCAAATTATTTTACATTATAGTATATATGACAACCAGATCTAACAACCTAACAAAAATGATTTTAAAAGACAGTTGGCGACCCACATTATAGTCAAAATCAACAAAATTTCAAAATCAAGATCCACAATTTCCAATAATCATGTTTAGTAAGATGATTACCGTGCAAAAGTGCAGATAAGCTTCCCATTGGCATATAATCACAAACCATGAGCTTTTTTTCCTCATTGCAGTAATAATCTCTCAAAGGCATAAAATTTTCATGATCCATTGCACCAACACCTTCAATCTTCTCTTTGAACACCTTATCCCCATTGCTACACATTTCAATCTCTTCATATCAACCACAAATCTCATCTCCAGCACCCCCTTATACGCGGTCCCTTTTTGAGCATCTCTGCTGATGCTCGGAGCAACTCCAAATCAAACTTACCCAGAATTCATCACATTATATGCAATTTCAATTGTCAATAAATTTAGCATGACAACCGAATGGATTCATGACAATCATTCAAGTATGTAAACATACCTGCATGGAATCAAAGCGGGAGAAACACGCAGCAAATCAGAATTCCAGAATAAGCTTGGGTAATAGTGATTAGTAGACTAAGGCTTACCACAGATCCAAATGCCGTTTAAAAAACTTAAAAACTTAAAAAGGTCACAGCTTTACAAACAAAGACTCTCTACTATAGTAAATTTTTTTGGTTTACTCTAAAATACAATATGAGATGCCCAAAACCAGTTTTGTGACAACACAACCCTTCCATTTCACTATTGCCATCATCAATCTTCATTCAAAATTAACCAAAATTCAGGTGCTAAAACCAACCATCAAACCACAACTTAAAATTAAAATCAAATCTTACATAATCATTTCAATATTCAGATCAAATTCCATATAAACTAAAATTCCATATAAACTAACTCTAATATAAAATCAGAAGTTTTGTATTCTAATTTTTTACATATGACAACATTAGTCAACTTTAAAAGCTTAATTTCAGTTTATCGTGAGTCGAAATCTAAACAATAGTTTTTTTTAACTATAGGAAGGATTAAGACTTACACTCATGAGGCAATAAACTCTTTTCATGGAAAATCACTCCTGTGATAAACACCACACAAAAACAAAGTAACAATATTTGTCATACTCAATATAAGCTTCACATCAAAGTTAGCAAAGTGGTAGATAAAAACAATAAAATACCACAATTTTGCAATCTCTCATCTTCAAAACCTTCTTTTCCAAAGTTGTGTGAATCTATAAAAGCCTTCAATTTAATCAGGGACATGATTTACAATTGAATACTTGTATTTGCGTTGATCATCCTATGGAAGAACAAACAAAAAAGTAATTAGTAGTATGCATAGATGGTCTATGAGTAGACTTCGGCCGGAAAAAAATCTGGCTTTAAACCTGCTCAGAATTGCTCCAAATTGGTACAATTATTCCCCCCAATCTAGGTCCCTCATACCAAAACCATAATCCCCACTACCATCCATCACCATAACCACCATGCATGATCATTGCAATCATCATCGCTCTAAACCCCTTTTGTACCCCTATCGCCAAAATCTGAGACCGTCGCTTCCAGTTGAACCTCCGTTCGCACCATCGCTCACCCACCATACGTCAAACAAATCGGATATGAGTTCTCTCTCTGTTTGTGAAGAAGCCGAGCAATAGTGAGTTCTGCATAAGGTTGTACACAACATACAAAAACCAGGGCAAATATGTGGAACAGCTGTACAATTGTAAAAACCCTAAAATACTCCTAAAGTTACTGTTCCTTTTCTTTGGTTTTACAATAAGAAGGAGAATGTAAAATATTTTATGTTTCGTCAATCTTCGTTTTACAATTTTTTTTAATCCATTTGTATTATTCTTGAGTTTTTTTGTCTATCTTATGAACAAATATGATATATTTATTTATTTTTATTTATTTTTATTATTACCAAATCCCGTGTTAAACACAGGTCTCTAACCTAGTATATATATATATATATATATATATATATATGTATGTAAATCAAGTAGCGATGGGTAAAGTATGCCTATATATGTGATTTATGTGTGTGCATGATATGTTTGTATATGTATGTTAAATGTAGTATGTAGGGAAGGTGTAAACCATGCAAGTATGATTTTAGGTAATATAGGATATATGAATTGTATGTATTGGCATGTAATGTTTAATAGCATGAGCACAGATCTGTATGTATATAGGGGTTGAAACAGTAGCATTAGCAGGAAAAATGCGAATATGGGTATATCATGTGTATTATGTGGCGTGTAAGTTGTTGAATGTGAAAATATATATCAATACAAGTTCCTAGCAAATAATTAGTATATAACCATTTAGCAGGTGGTAGGAAGATTTAGGTTCTCTGTTGCATTCGTGCGGTTAAATTGCTGTGCTCTTCAAAGGTGAGTTCTTTGCCCGCTTTTAAATCTTTTTCGGGGATAAAACATACAAATGTTTTTAATGCGCCTTCGGGCAACTATTTTACAGTGCCTTCGGGCGGACTGCTTTTTTTATGCCTTCGGGCAAAACTTTATGCCTTCGGGCGGAGCCAACTAAGGCTGTATTTTATACCTTCGGGTATGGCCTACGGGCAGGTTTCGGTAAAAGTATAAATGCCTACGGGCAGGTTTTGGTAAAAGTATAAATACCTACGGGCAGCTTTCGGTAAAAGTACAAATGCCTACGGGCAGGTTTGGTAAAAGTATAAATGCCCACGGGCAGGATTTTATTAGGGCTTATAGTGCTTTACACGAATTGGAACCACATTCAAGTCCTTATAAAAGTTCGAGGTTGATTAATATATGTTAGCAGGGAAATTTGAGTAGTACTACCGGGTTGCGACGACACCCCACCCGTGACTGGGCGTCATGTGGTGCAAATTGTCCTTAAAGGCTATGAGTCATCCTATTTAGATGGCGACAAGGCAAAAGTAACGTTTAGCTTTCATCTCGACGTGTTGACAAGCAATAAGCATTCGGTCTTGCAAACCGCCTAATAAAATAGAATTTGTTTATCTGTGTTATAAACGGTATCTTTTAATCTATATTGTTAAATTAAACTCATTGAACTCACCAACATTATGTGTTGACCGTGTTAGTATGTTTTCTCAGGTAGCAAAGGAGCCGAGCACGTAGGACATGCATGCATTGGGTCGTCCTTTGGACACGTTTCAAAAAAAAACTAAATTTAATGATTTACTTATTTTATTAACTTGGTTTATTATTTTGTACGCGAGATTTTGCGTACCGAATTTGTTTATGCTTCCGCTAAAAGTTGATTTATAACATTTAAGCTCTGAATTTTGGATAATTTACAATATTAAACATTTTGTTAAAACGTTGAGTCAGTGTTAACTGTAACTAATGGCTTGAGATCCTGGTATGTCACACGCCTAACGGATACCCCGTTTGTGGAAAAATGAGGGTGTGACAGATTGGTATCAGGGCCATAAGTTATAGAGAACTAGCATTTGCATCTAGACTATAACTAAGCATTGCATTAGTTACACTCACACTGCACATTAGTTAAATTAGATTAGGCTTATACGTGTTCCTATACGTGCTGCCTTATGTGTGATTCGTTATACTGTTTTCCCTTTGGAAGACTTCCTTACACTCTTTTATTATGGCTTAACGGTAGACTTAATATCTATTCTTGAATTGGATTCTCATTCCCATCATAGTATGGATTCATTTTCGGGATCCGAGAAGCGTCGTCTGAAGTGTATCGCTGGCCCGTTGGGTAATGATCAAGCCGTCCTTATCCGAGCAATTGGACTCTGTATTCCTCGGTTGTTTAAGGAAAGATGGATCAGGAGAATATACCCCCGCATGTGCGTGCTCTGTTGGTGCTAAACCATTTAGTTAGATTTTTAATCCCTTCTCCATTGAGGGTCAATCTATAGATAACCTTTCATTTTGACACCACTCAGTAATCAGTATTATAATATTAAGGACATTTTGACGCCAGATAGGTGGAATTAGGGTGAACATGCAAAACAAATTATCATCACGGGTGCACACGAGATAATAATTTGGAGTGCATGTGAATCCCGGTGAGACCTTGCTTGTCGGTAATGGTTCTAGAGTGTAATTTATCACTTAAAATTTTCTTCCACTGTCAGTGGAAATTCTCGTAAGCCCCTTGGCTTGTGGCTAGTGTCGTAAAACCTGCTCGTTAGCTATTAGACACTATTATCGGGTTGGAGAGGTTTTAAGACATCAAAACTATCATCAATATTATCTCCGTTGATCTGAAACACCCTCAAGAACAATAAAGTAATGAATAATTAAATGTATAATTTGTTACGAAATGAGTAACTCAAAGAATTATTGTAACACCTAAACGATGTTTAAGTAATAATAATTTAGGGGAAACCGCTATACACCTAGACACTTACGACTTTCAGATACCCATAATTCGCAGCGATTGCAGAAACTAAGTGATTTTTGTAATTGACCCCCCCCCCGGTGTATATAAATCCGAATATCAAGTACGCTCTGTGATTTTAGGTGATGAATAGTACAATCTACAAAAATCAATTAATACCAACTAGCATTGTGTGCGAGCCTTAAGCTTTACTGATCAGAATAACAACCTCTCATTCCGTTTCATCTTTATACATCTTTATAGTTGCTACAAAATATAATGATTGATAACCTCATTTTCATTTGACACTTCAAGCGTGCGATTTCTTTCTTTCGAAGCTCCAGTTTATTCAAGAGAATCTACCTTGTATGTAATAATCTTCCTTGTTCAAAACTATTTGAAGCGCAATGTAAGAAATTGTCACTTAATCATTCTAAACCATAAAGATCCTAATAGAAGAAAACACATGCTTAACGAAACTACTGAAGTTACACAATACATGTAGCAAAATAACATGGTATCCTTATCTGATCCATTTAACTCTAAACCACAACCAGACTGTCATCTCTCACTATCTCTTAATCATTTGAATGGTGAATTCAAAATCCTTGCTAACATCTTATTATTTAAAGTCTTATCTAATCCATGTGTAAACTAAAACCCATATTTTCAAAGGAATATTGTTAGATCACCTTAAAAGACCTACACGATTGAATTAGTCTCCTATTCGAATAAAAAGATAAGATTTAAGAAAACTTTTTCTATGAGCAAATGCTTGGTGTATCATATACTCCACCCCCTCCTGCACACTTCTAACCATAACACTCAAGTTCCATCAACAAGAAAATTTATTGTACTCTAATGACTAGGAACATCTCATGTATAACATTGATTTTTTTGGTTTAACACTACTACAATACGTAAACTTTAATACCTTATTATCCTGTGCCGTATAACCATTTGTTCTCTTGATCACAACAAATCCAGCATAGTAAGATTCTTATTATTAATTTCGATGAAATTCAAAAAAAGTAAAAATGAATCGAAGTCACTTAGAACGCAAAATATCTAATAATGTACGAACATCCTTGACTATTCAATAACCTCAACGCCATACGCTAATGATAATGGTTAAATTTCGGGACGAAATTTCTTTTAACAAGGGGATGATGTGACAACCTGAAAAATTTTATTCTTCGTTCCATTTCGTTGCAGACAACCAGTGACGAGGCATAATTTTCGGGACGAAAATTCTTTTAACAAGGGGATGATGTGACACCCTGCAAAATTCAGGTTAACACCGTTGACTACTTTCTATCTATTCCATTAAGTTTTATATAAGTTTGGGGTTCGTTTTGTAATTAACTAAACTAGATATTAACCTTAAAACTTTGATAAAATAACGTTGCATATTATAGGGGCTGAAAGTGTAACTTTAAATGAAATTCACCCAACCCTAACCGCCCCCCTTATATTAAGGACAAACCAAAACAACTCGGCGGCCATAATAATTTTTCCTCATACGCACGATCACCCACCTCGTCGTTATCATTCCTTGCTCGGCTGAAATCGATCGCCATCAACTCTCTCTGTTTCAAAGGCAAGCAACAGCAGCAGTTTAACCATCGTTTCTTTCTGATTCCGGTTATCTTATTCATCGTTTCCGGTAAGTGGTGATCCGTAAACATTATGTATACATGAGCATGTAATGTGTATATATATAGATATACAACAACCTCTTTAGTTTGTCTCTCTCGTTAACAGTAGGAGCAAACCACCGCAACTTCATAACCATTGAACCCGTCTAGTTAAGAACGCGCGCAACAACAACAACCTTCACTGTCTCCCTTTCCCGTCGCCATTAACAAACCGAAGTAGCAACCGAAAACTCCGTTGTTTCCGATCGTCTTTTCCGTTAATCCCGGTGAGTTTCATGGCCGTAAACTCGTACGCATATGTGTTATATGTGGATCATGTATGTGAAAGGATGCAAGCTTCTGTATGTATATAGATCTTTATGTATGTGTGTTGTGATCGCATGTATATATATATAGATTAAATGTGATCGCCGGTATATATATGTTGTGTATGTATAATGTGTGTATGTATGTTGTAGATCTGCATGATTAGTATGTAAGTAGGTGCGTATATATATATATATATATATATATATATATATATATATATATATATATATATATATATATATATATATATATATATATATATATATATATTTGTATTGTAAATACAGTAGCATACTAGCATGTGATGGTGTTATGATGTTTCGTTATGTAATTCCGGGTTTTGGTTCTGGTTCGTTACGGGATAAGATTGCTTTCGGTTTTGTTGATCGGTTGGGTATGTATGCAACTATATATATATACGTGATCTATGTCTAGAGGTTAATATAACAACAATAACGAGTCCCTAAATAAGAATTGCATGAGATCAATGGTATGTGCAAATGACTAAAAATATGTGTAGCTGTGATGTATGCATATATAAATGAATGAATAATGGTATCTATGCGAGAATGTAAAACATTAGTTATATAGGGATATTGAACATTGATTGAAGCATATAAAGTATACTGAGTATGTGCATTGTATGTGTGAGTCTATTTATGGGTCATGAAAACAACAACAGAGATGGTATATATATATATATATATATATATATGTGTGTGTGTGTGTATGTAAATCAAGTAGCGATGGGTAAAGTATGCCTATATATGTGATTTATGTGTGTGCATGATATGTTTGTATATGTATGTTAAATGTAGTATGTAGGGAAGGTGTAAACCATGCAAGTATGATTTTAGGTAATATAGGATATATGAATTGTATGTATTGGCATGTAATGTTTAATAGCATGAGCACAGATCTGTATGTATATAGGGGTTGAAACAGTAGCATTAGCAGGAAAAATGCGAATATGGGTATATCATGTGTATTATGTGGCGTGTAAGTTGTTGAATGTGAAAATATATATCAATACAAGGCTGTATTTTATACCTTCGGGTATGGCCTACGGGCAGGTTTCGGTAAAAGTATAAATGCCTACGTGCAGGTTTTGGTAAAAGTATAAATGCCTACGGGCAGCTTTCGGTAAAAGTACAAATGCCTACGGGCAGGTTTGGTAAAAGTATAAATGCCTACGGGCAGGATTTTATTAGGGCTTATAGTGCTTTACACGAATTGGAACCACATTCAAGTCCTTATAAAAGTTCGAGGTTGATTAATATATGTTAGCGGAGAAATTTGAGTAGTACTACCGGGTTGCGACGGCACCCCACCCTTGACTGGGCGTCATGTGGTGCAAATTGTCCTTAAAGGTTATGGGTCATCCTAGTTAGATGGCGACAAGGCAAAAGTAACGTTTAGCTTTCATCTCGACGTGTTGACAAGCAATAAGCATTCGGTCTTGCAAACCGCCTAATAAAATAGAATTTGTTTATCTGTGTTATAAACGGTATCTTTTAATCTATATTGTTAAATTAAACTCATTGAACTCACCAACATTATGTGTTGGCCGTTTTAGTATGTTTTCTCAGGTAGCAAAGGAGCCGAGCACGTAGGATATGCATGCATTGGGTCGTCCTTTGGACACGTTTAAAAAAAACTAAATTTAATGATTTACTTATTTTATTAACTTGGTGTATTATTTTGTACGCGAGATTTTGCGTACCGGATTTGTTTATGCTTCCTCTAAAAGTTGATTTATAACATTTAAGCTCTGAATTTTGGTTCATTTACAATATTAAACATTTTGTTAAAACGTTGAGTCAGTGTTAACTGTAACTAATGGCTTGAGATCCTGGTATGTCACACGCCTAATGGATACCCCGTTTGTGGAAAAATGAGGGTGTGACAATTAGTCTAGTACTCACGTTTAGATTCCATGTTAGAAAAATCTATCTAACGTTTCCTCCTTACTCTTACGGCATGGTGTGCTTAGTACGAACGGTAGATCGATAAACTACAAGATAGAGATGCAGATCGTGTTTAGCGCGTGCCAGATGACGCATACCCGGTTGACTTCTCTCGACAAAAGAAGAGTGTTGGATGATAATACGCTGCAGCAAAGGCTTTCGTAGATGATTGGTTAAATCGATAAAATAAAATAAATAAATAAATAAATAAATAAATAAAATTTTATATCAGTAATGAGTTCTACGATCTCGCTAAATCCTGTTATTCCGAAGTATATCTTTCCTTTTCCTCTGATGATCATTAGATTGGAAAGTTTAGTAGCCGATTTGGCGGAGAGGATTGATGATAATTCATGATCATTATTATTGATTGGTTGATTATTGTGAAACCCGACAATTTCGGGTTACATCGTTAATCCAACTTTTCGGAATTTCGTTAGTATCTTTCAAGTTGAAATCCTAGCTAGTACATTATCACAATACTTAACTAAAATTATTAAATTAAATGAATAACTAAATTGATAATAATTACAAAAATAATAATTCGATCAATTTACGGATCACAACAAGAGACGTTTAAACATTAGTAATTTGAGGAATTACCAATTCACATAACTCGAAAACGTACCGAAGAATAAACGAAATGGTTTCGTAAATTTATAAATCAAACAAGTATGGGGTTCAATTGATATAATTAATTAAAAGTTAAACTTATTAACTTTAGAAATAAGTTAAAGATGATTGAAACTCAAGGGGGCTAAAGTGAAAAAAAAGGTTATATGTAACCCTAGTATCTCACGCAATTGCCGTCGTTGTTTCCGATTGATCAGCATCGTCCTCCACAATATCTCCAGCAACCACTATATCAATTGTCGTCATTTGCAGTTGATTTTCGGGAATGATGACCACCGCGAACCACTGCCACATACCACCGCAACTCGCCGGCGAAGCTTCTTTCGTCTCTCGCGAACCATTCCGGTTAATCTTTATTCCATTTTATTTTCTCGTTTAGTGTTCGGTTTGTTACAACCTAAACGGTAGAACTCATCCCAAAAGATTAATCTGATGGGAGAGGGGACCATTTGGGTTATAAATCCCAGATCAATTGCCCATTCAACCAATGTGGGATAAGTCCCATACCTTGCAATAGTAAGGTCCATAACATTCGACCCTCCTTAAGGTCCAACGTCCTCGTTAGTCACTGCTGGCTCCCTCCAGGCCACCACTCCGTGGGCCACCACTCCGAGTTTGGCTCTGATATCACTGTTACAACCCAAACGGTAGAACTCATCCCAAAAGACTAATCTAATGGGAGAGGGGACCATTTGGGTTATAAATCCCACATCAATTGCCCATTCAACCAATGTGGGACAAGTCCCATACCTTGCAATAGTAAGGTCCATAACACAGTTTGTACAAGTTTTGGTTCCGGTTTCGTTACGGGTACACTTTCGGTTTGAATATAATTTTTGAGTGTAAATATGAACGTTGAATTGAGTATATAAGATTGTTATGTTTCTTGGTTAATGTCGAATTTAATTCGTGTGCGTTGTGTACGTAACAGTGTATATATGAATATTGTTTGTAACAATGCGGCAATGTGAGTGGGTAAGTTTGTAATATGGATGGATGTGTATACATGATATACTAAATGTGTTCATATACATATGTATCGTTACCTGCTTGTATTGATTTAAAATGTGATTGCATGATAAGTATTATATATATGCATGTTTTTGTATGTGTATATATATACACGTTATTATAGATGTAGGTATTACATGTAAGAATATGAATATGTTGTTTAGATGTGTAGGTATGGATTAGTTAATTAACAACATATTGTGAATTGATGTATATGGTGAGAGTAATATGTGGGTGAGCTCACTTAGAAGTGTATGTTAGGAGTATTTTAATAGGTTATAAGCATGCATATATTATGTATATGAGCTATGAAAACAATATGTGTTTTCATATGTCAGTACATAAAAGATTGTAACGAACCTGTCTATGTTTGTTGGAATGTGTGCATGATATATAATATATGTGTATAATAAAAGTAAATATTGATTAAACGAATAGTTACAAGATATTGGTTTAAAGAAGATACTACTAATAGTCGAATACCATGAGTATTTGTGGTGTGTTAAAAACAACATTATATTGATGATTTTAATCATCAAGTTGGTGATGTTTAAGCTCTATAAATCTAATAACATGATTGTATTTGGGTTTTAGTACGAAACCGAACCAGGAACGCGAAACCGAACGTGAACTCTATTAGAATAACTTGTATCTAACTAGTGGAACTTATTCAGGTCGTTGGTTGACTTAGAATTTTTCTATTTTTGCTGTTGAGTTATTAGTAGGTGCGTAATCTAAGGTGAGTTTCACGGCCCCTTTTACATTTACTTAGTCTTTTTGGGGAGATAACATGCTGTAATTATTTCTTATACAAACTTGGTTCTTACTTCTTAGTATGATCACATGCGTACCTAGTGTCAGTACTTTTGCCTTACGTTTGGACCGTTAATTATATTGCATAGCGAGGAAATTTTGAGTAGTACTACTGGGTCTGACAAACCCCATCCAAGCTGGTCGCGCCAGCACGACTTGAGGTCAAACGGGTGTTTAATTGTCCAATCATTTACCGTGTCTGGGAGACATTGGCTTGAGGCGTTCATTCCTTTACATTGCTGTTAGCTTCGGTCGTAAACACTTTCGTACACTAGTGTAGCATGCATAGTAGTCTAGCTAACTACTTGATATACTAAGAGAATTATTGAGTTGCTGTTAAAACTTACTTTCTAGTTTTATAAACCTATGAACTCACCAACTTTATGTTGACACACTTTAGCATGTTTATCTCAGGTTGTCAAGATCGCACTCACGGATAGGGCATTTATTCATTGGTCGCATTGATTTGAGAAATCAACTTTATTTATGTGTTTGCATTTGTACATTCAAATATTATAATAAGTTTTACTAAAAATATTCTCATTTACTATTTACACTTCCGCACTTAATGTAAAACTTTTATTTTAATTTTTATTACTTAATATAATACGTTACTTTTCAAAATCATGTACGTCGTTTGGTGTAACTAATGATCGGATCCTGATGTGTCACACTCCTAACAGTAAAACTCCGTTAGTGGAATTTGGGGGTGTGACAATTATGTTGTGTGGTATCACGTATGATACTCAAACATTTAACACCATGATATGAACTTATATCTTATGATTTTATTATTTTGTTTATTAGAAACAAAATATGCTCCCGAGAATTTGAATGACACCTTCAAGTGGTGGTATAGGATGGCCTAATTCGGCCGATGAATTAACTCAATTGATAGAACACGTCAACACTCCTCTTGAATTTCGCGACGCTAGTCTAGCAGTAGGACGCGGTAGAGGACGTGACATTTCAGATGGTAACCTTAGTATTGGTAGTTCTTTAGGTATTAGATAACCTAAGCAGGTATGGATGATTCTAGGAGCTTCTTGAAATAGTTAAATCAACTGGTAACCATTGATTTTATTGAACTATGGAAAAAGGAATCTATTGTTAGGGTGTACTTATGAGACTTTTCAAGTTTGTCACCCATGAATTTTTACTGGTTCTGAAAGTCAACTTGTCATGGTGAGATGGATTGTGAAAAGGAGTCGGATATAGCAATAAGCAATTGCTCAAGATGACCAAAGAGTTAAGTATGCTACATGTACGTTTCAGGATAAAACGTTGACGTGGGGGAATTCGTTGATCCGGAATTTGAATGAAGTTACTATTTATGGTCTTTCATGGAACGATATGAAGGAAAGATTGTTACGGGAGTATTTTCCCCAAAACAAGTTTTGTGCCAAACGAATTATAAGCGTTAATTGGTTTAAACTCTAGGAAGTTAAGGATGATATATATTACTGAATTAGCTAATGGAAATAAAATGGGAAATAGTGAATTATTTAGGAATTGTTCCTAGCAATTAGAAAGTCATTCCTTTAGTATAGATATCTTACGCATTAAGCTTGGTAGTTTCGATGTAGTTATCAGTATGGATTGATTGTTGGGAAATTGTGCCGAGGAAGTTTGTTTAGAAAAGATCGCTCGGCTTTCGTTTGAAAACGGTGATGTTTAAACTCTTTTAGGAGATAAAGGAAAGTCTTCTTTAAAAATCGGAAATTTCATGAGAGCTTATGAGTATTGGAGCAAAGGATGTCCCGCGTTGTTAGTTAGAACGATTAATGCAAGTGATGCAGAACAGAAGCTTGAGGAGATACCAATACGAGACTATCCAGATATATTTGCTGATGATTTGCTTGGTTTGCCACCGCTGAGACAAATCATGTTCCGAATCGACTTGGTGCTAGGATCTACGCCTATAGCTCGATCGCCATATCGATTAGTACCATCACAAGTGCAGGAATTGTCAAAGCAATTGCAAGTGTGTTAGACAAAGTTTTTTTTTATTATTAGACCGAGTTTTCCCCATGGGATCACATGTGTTGTTCTTATGAAAAAGATGGATTATTTAGGATGTGCATAGATTATAGAGAGTTGAATAAAATTATAATTAAAAATAGATATGTGTTGCCTAGGATTGATGATTTGTTTGATTAGCTTCAAGGTTCTAGTTATTATTCTAAGATTGATCTTCGATCCGGCTACCATTAGTTGTTAATAGCTGAAGATGATGTCACAGAAACTTCTTTTAGGATGCGTTATGGACATTATGAGTTTTTGGTTATGCCATTTTGTAACAAATGGGCCTGTAGTATTCATGGATCTTATGAATAGGTTGTGTAGACCTTCTTTGGATAAATTTAGGATAGTATTCACTGAAGATATACTTACTTATTCACGAACCCAAGGAGATCATGAACGTTATTTAAAGTTAATTCTAGAAATGTTAAGAAATGAAAAATTTTATGCTTAGTTTTCAAAATGTGAGTTCTAGCTTAGGGAAGTTTGTTTTCTTGGTCACGTGATCAATGAAAAATGTATTCATGTAGATCTGGCAAAGATTGAGGCCAATAAGAAATGTGAAGCGCCAAAAACTCTTACGGAGGTGCGTCGATTCTTAGGACTCACTGGTTAATTCCAAAGGTTTATTGAAAACTCCTCTAAAATGATGTAGCCATTGAAGTTATTAACCCGTAAGGATAGGAAATCCGATTGGTTAGATGATCAAGAGTTAGCATTCTAGACAATGAAGCACAAGCTATGTTGTGCGTCTATATTGTCACTTCTAGAAGGAATGGATGATTTCGTAGTATATTGTGATGCGTCTCGTTTAGGTCTTAGGTGTGTCTGGATTCAGAGAGAAAATGTTATACCTTAAACGTCTAGGAAACTCAAAGTGCATGAAAAGAATTAAACTATGCATGGCTTGAATTTAGCATGTCTTTGATCAGAAGGAGCTCAATGCGAGACAACGACATTAGGTCGAGTTATTGAATGACTACCACTGTGATATTCATTATCACCTAGGAAAAGCCAACGTTGTTGATGATGCACTAAGTAGAAAGGAAAGAGAGAAACCTTTGCGTGTGCACGCTTTAGAATTAGCTCTTTAATCGTACCTCACTTCCCAAATATGTGATGCTTAGAGTGAAGCTCTAAAGGAAGAAAATTTGGGAAATGTAAGGATGCAAGGGATGGTTAAGAACTTGGTGCCTAGTTATGAGAACATAATGTACTTCGCGAATCGAATTTGGATACCTCGTTCAGGAATCTTGCGGGAGCTCATCTTAGATGAAGCTCACAAGTATAGGTATTCAATTCACCTGATTCGAATAAGATGTATAAGGATGTGAAAGTGCTTTATTGGTGACCCCATATGAAAAGAGAGATAGCATCCTTCGTTAGAAATGTATAACGTGTGCTAGGGTTAAAGCTGAATAGCAAAGTCTTCAGGACTTTTGCAGCAACTTGAGATCCCATAATGGAAATGGGAGCTAATCACGACGGATTTCATAACGATGTTACCCCGCAAATCTAGCGGTAATAACGCTATTAGGGTAATTGTTGATCGTTTGACGAAATCTGCTCACTTTTTGCCTATTAAGGAATCTTACAAAGAAGGAAAGTTGTAAAGGATCTGTCTTGAGGAGTTTGTATCTCCTAACAATGTGCCTGTCTCGATCATTTTAGATAAAGATAGTCGTTTTGCTTCGAGACGTTGAAGTGCTTTGTATAAAGCTTTGTGAACTCGTTAGATATGAGTACCGCCTATCACCCATAACCAGATGGTCAGAGTGAATGAACGATTCAAACTTTGAAAGACTTGTTACGAGCATGTGTGATTGATTTTGGTAGGAATTAGGATAGCCTCCTGCCTTTAGCTGAGTTTTCTCATAACCCTAGTTATCACGCTAGTATCTGGGGCACTCCATTTTGAGGCTTTATATGAAAGAAAATGTCATTCGCGACTTTGTTATGCTAAAATAGGTGAAAAAGAATTATCTGTACCCGAGATTATCCAGGAAACTACGGATAAAGTTTTCCAAGTTACGAAAAGATTTGAAGCCGTAGTTTATCGGCAAAAGAGTTATGCGGATAAATCGGAAATCCGAGTAGGAAATCATGTGTTTCTGATAGTGATAGGTTCAATTGGATTGATATTGCATCAAATCAGAACGATCAAGGTATAAACACAACAATTCAATCAACAACACAATCCATTACTAAATAAGTCTGTTGTATTGATGATCAAAGCAATAGTTGCAGTACAATGGTGCAGGAGAATACAATCACACACACAATTCTCTCTCTAACGTGTAAGTTGTGATCTAGACTCCCTCTCTAACATTCTCTAGCAACATGCTTTATGCATCAACACTTTAGGGAAAATACAAAATTAACCCTAAACTATACAAACTTGTATAAACAAAGTACAAAGTAAATCTTCTAAACAGGAACGAGAGTACTCCCCCTAAGATTTAACTTTGGACTTTCATCAAAAATCTTCAGCTTTCAACTCTTTGCTTTTGGCTTCAATCTCTCAAAAATCTTCAAGTTCGTCTTTGACCTTCAGCAATGGTTTTCCGGTATGTTCTTCTTGTTCTTTGATGGCTTCTTCGATGCATGACTTGAATTTTTCAGCGATAGCAGTTTGTCTCGGCTTAGATTCATTTGTGATGATGTCACAAGCAGCCATTCATTTCAAAGTTTCCAAAGTGATACCTGCAAAATCAATGTTAGCATAAAATTCGTACGGCCTTTTCTTTCCTTTGGCCCGTACTTCTAAGGTACCCTTTGAAGTAACTCTCATGAAATCTATCTCCGGTATGTTGATCTTCACAAGGTCAACATTCAGTAATGCTTTCCTTAATCGGATCTTCTCAGTTGCAGCACCGATCACTTCAACCATTATCTCGAATAATCTTCTGTCAGCCTCAACAACTGGATCCTTCATCTTCTCCATTTTGTGATTGCGCAAATGATCAATGTACGATGTATGTAGCAGTTTGAGCTCGAATGTACTAAACAGAGTGATCATGTCTTGATCCCAATCATCCAAGTTTCGTACAAACTTCAACTCATACGTCTCTTCATGATAGAAGAACTTCATAATAGGCTTCGTCGTTTGCGAACCATCAATAACCTTCAACCCGGGATTTGTCACTTTGTCAAAGTACTCATCTGAAAATTAATCTAAATACATATCTTCAAGGATCAATTTCTTCTGCTTCTTCTTCTTCTCTTCAAATATGCGGTGTCCTCTTGTTGTCCTCTAAACTCCAAAAACTTTGGCATGCGGCTGATCCCAGCATCCAATAGCATCGCACACTTATCACCACGTTCAGCACGTGTGTGATTTATCAACCTTAGCTTGTGCAGTTCTTTCAAGTCTTGAACCGGCAACTTGAAGATACTTGAATAATAGTGATAAACATCACATAATCCATTCACCCTCTTGATAAAAAACGCATCGAAGACCTCATCATACTTCCATGCAATGATTTTCACATCCTTGGATTTTTCCGGTACGATCATCGAATCCAATAAGTCAGCAACAGATTGACCTTTACTCAGCAGTGATCTGACGATATCACCTGCTGTGGCAGATTTGTGCCATGATTCGCGTACGTCCATGGGAATGTGATATGCTTTCATTACGCTTGGAAACATATCAATCAGTTCTTTTCTCTTCTTATGAGCGTCTTCGGGCAAAGCCATCAGTGGAATCTCTTTAGGCTCAAGTAATTTGAACCGTTTGGTTAGTTCAAAGTATTGTGGATTGTTATAATCCAAAAAGAGCATACGGTTATGCATCTTTTCTGATTTCTGAAAGCTCACCACAATCTTCTTCAACGATTCTTTCTTCAACCTCTTCAACGTCTTATACGGATAGTTTCTCGATCTTAACCACTGGCGCATATCTGTGGAAGTCATCTCTTCAGGATTTTGATGATACAATTCTTCCGGAGGAAGATCATCAATGTTCAGACTTTCATGTAGAGGTGTCCACTCACCAGGCTCAACTACAAACTCTTTTGTATCACCTTCAACCCGATCCTGAGCATTCACACACTTCTCATAATCCTCGTTTGTTTGACTGACTGTGAGTCCATTCAAATAGACGGGATTATATTTCATCTTTTCCAGATACGCAAATCTTTCATCCAAATCATACGGTATATCTTCACCAACATTTGCTTCTGGTTCAGAGTCAGTGAAATCAACCTCATCCGATATGTTCATCACTTCGGTTAAAGGAGCAGTTTCAGTTTGAACCTGCTCAAACTGAACTGTTTCCTCAGTTCTAGCTTTCTTCACAGGCTCATCTTCTTTCACAATCTCAGGCACTTCATCCAGTTTACGTTTTCCCTTCGCTTTGTCATGAATAGCAACACCAGCAGCATCATCGGGAATGGGAATTGGTACATCAACCTTTTCACGCAAAGCCTTAGATCCTCGCGATCTAGTATAGTAAATCTTTATTTCTCTTGAAGGCTCAGTCACTTCTACCACTTCGTCAGAAAAATCTTTATCAGATGGAGGACCTGATCTTTTTGGTTCAGCTTCTTCTAACCATTTCTCCAACATCTCTTTCTCAGCATTCAAAGTATTACATTCAGCATACAGCTTTTTGTAATCATCTTTGAGTTTCTCATACTCAGCATCAAGCTCTTGGAAAACCTTCATATTCTTCAGATTTGTTTCTCTAAACTCATTCAGTCTCACCTTTTTACGTTCATTTGAAGCCTTTAATAAGTCATTTTCAGTCTTCAATTCCTCTACCAACTTCTTCAAACGTTCAATCTCTTTATCTTTTCAATTAACACATCAATTGAAACAACTTTTGTGAAGACTCCATCGGTTGTTCAATATGTGGAGTTGCAGGAGATGATGTTGTGGCAATATCTACTGGTTCAGAATGAGTGAAACCAGCATCAATATCATCAACTGCCTGTGCCACAGTCTCCACTTCAGTCATCACTTCTTGTGCAATCTGAACAACATCGATCTGTTCAGGCACTCTGACTTCTTCAACCACATCCGGCTCCTCTACAATCATAGGTTCAACAACAGTCTTAGATCTTCGTGATCTAGAATAATGGACTGTGATGTCCCTAGGAGCTTCAAGTATAACAACCTCTGGTTCCTTTTCAGCTTCAACAGATTCTGTCTCAGTTTCAGATTCTCTATCACTTACAACAACATTATCATCTTCATTACTATCATCTCCCTCATCATCATTATCTTCATCACTATCATTTCCCTTATCATCACTATCTTCAACACCTTCCGGATATCTAGCCAAATACTCATCATCATCAAGTAGATTGTCTGGAATCTCATCCACAAGATCTAACGGGTTCACTACTTCACCTTGAGAAATATGATGATAAATTTCTCCAATATCTTCTTCATTGTTTGCTATATCTCGCATATAGTCAAACATCTGCACATTTTCTACATTCCCAATACTCATCTTTCTGTAAGATAGAGCATTCATGTCTTCAATATACAAGATTCCTCCTTCAAAACCTTCTTCTCGTATCACAGGATGTGCAACATTGATCAACAGTTGTAGAAATCTTGGATACATTAGAAACTTGAATCTTTTTTCCCTTTACCAAATTGAATATAAATCCCTTCATAATCCATTTTGACATGTTGAATGGCCTGTTCATCGCTATTGCAACTATTGGGGATGCAATCTCCGATGGAAAGTTGTCAAAACCAGCACTTCTTCTTGACATGCATTGTTGAATAACATAGCATAGCAATTTTCATTGCTTTCCCAATCTGCTCTCACAAACTGCTGCTTGGGAAATACAGGAGGATGTCCCATATTTATAAAGCTTTCCTGACATTCAGCAGTTGTGTATTCATCAGGAGCACCAACTTCTTCTTCATCTAATCTCAATGCAGTCCGGATGGACTCTTCAGACACAGTTATTTGTAACTGTCTGGTAATATTTCCTCTAACAACAGATATACCATCCTCATTGGTAATCACCTCTGCTGTCCTCCAAAAACTCTTAATCAGTCGAGCATATACAATGGGTTTGGCACACATTGCATACACATACTTTGTCCTTTTTAAAAATCTGATCATATCTCTATACCCTTCTGCTTCTGGTATAGATTCATCCAACATAGCAACAAGATTATGCTTAGGCTCAAACTTTAGATCATTCATCTATTTAACACAAACAAGGCACATGTCTTAGACATTTTCAATCAACTAAACAACAATATTTGCACAAGAAATAAGCACAAGAGACAATGTAACATATCACATAGGCATTAAACAACTAAGTTAATCAACGATTTGATAGAATCAGCTTGTTTATCAAAACTTTTGTGTATCAATGATCATGTAATTTTTACACACTTAACTTCTTAAATTCTTAAGTGCAACTTTGTTATTTGCAAAATGAAATTGTATAACATGTTTCAGTTCATATTTAACATCAGTTAGTCACTCAATAGCAGATGATTCATCATTAGACATAAAAAACATGAACAATTCAATGGTTCATCAATGGCAGTTCGACAGAATTTGAACTTTTTCATTTGATTCAGTCGATTTCAGGTGATTTGGTGTAATTAATGGATGAAATTCGGTGATTAAGAGTTATTACACCTATTACAACACTCGATTTGAGTTTTAACACACAATATCAAAGTGTCGATTCAAAGTCCAATTACTGTTCATCATCAACATTTCGTTTTTACGAGAAATCAGTGAGTTTAACAGGCGAATCATGAAAAATATATACCTTATTCAATCACTAAAACTTGTTATAGAATCAAGGATTGAATATGATATGGGACGATTGTAGTACAGGGGATTTGCTTGAAAATGATTTGTGAAAAGTGATAAGTGTTTGGGAAAAGGCGGGTATTTATATGTTGATGAGTCGGCTCAAGAATTAGGTCAAACTCAATGAGACGGGTCAACATATTGGACGGGTAAACAATCAGGCCCAATAAACATTGGACGGGTCATGCACTGTTGAGCCGCGTCAAGTACTATTGGGACGGGTCATATCTTTGGGACGGGTCACAACCTTGGGACGGATCAACATTTAACATGTAAAAATACTTAGACGGGTCACACACTGTTGATACGGGTCAGGTACTGTTGAGACGGGTCATGATATAGTCGGGTCATAGAGTTAGGAACGACTACACCTTTGTTTTGGTTTTACCCATCACCCGGCTGAACAGTAGACTTCTTTTCATCACCCGACTGCACAGTGACTTCATGTTCATTACCCGGCTGCATAGTGATAGTTTCTTTCCTCACCCGGCTGTACAGTTGTCACACTTACCCAGCTGTATAGCACTTACACGGCTATATAGAAACTTTATTCTATTACCCGGCTGCATAGTGTCAATCACTTCATTACCCGGCTGTACAGTGACTTCACTTTTGTCACCCGGCATCATTTCCTTCCTTCACCCGGCTACTTTTCATTCAGTCACCCGGCTGAATAGTAATTGATGCCTTCACCCGGCTTCAACACTTAACGAGTTTTTCCCACTTTCTTTGTCTGTTGACTTTTCAACTGCATTTATTGCACCTACAAACATTCTCGACATATTAATTAGACAAGACATCCTTATTAGAGTTTGTCGAATTAAATAATGAAAAACAGAATTTAGGGCAACAAATTCAACAATTTAAAACACATTAATTTCTCCTTTTTCATTTTTCTTTGATTTTTCTCAAAAATGTTTTTGCACAACCAATATTTCTATATCCCGAAGCAATTTTCTTTAATAAAAAACAGATCACAAGACCATAGGTTTGTTTTTAACACATCCAATACATACGCTTTCATTGACCACATGATCCTTACATTCAACACACTTATTTCAAATATTTTTGGCTTTTTGTAAATATTTTTCTTCTTCAGTTATTCTCCCCCAAACTTGAAATTTCTTGAAATTTTTAAGTTTAAAAAAGGATTTCGATGTGTCAATAAAGACTCCATATGCCTGCACACAAAAGCACACACATTAAAGTAAATACATATGCAATGCAATGCAATGAATCAAAATATCGCAGTGAGATCATACCACACATTATCTGAACATGTTTTGCAAGTTTTGAATAGACATTTGACTTATGTTAGATTGAGTGATGATATGATAACATACCAATTAGCTCGAATTGACACACTTACTTTTTCAGTATCATGATGAGATTAAGGTTCGATTAAAATGACTTATGTGACCCACATGTATACATATGTCAACATATTTCCTCATCAAACACAACTTGAATGCATATTTCCTCATCAACCTCATCAAACACAACTGGAATTTGGGTTCTATTTGAATTTGGTCCACTTTGGGACTTCTTTTGAATTCCTTTTTGGAATTTTTCTTTTCCTATTGTTCCCCTTGGGAATCTTCTGAATTCCTTTTGGAATTTGTTTGGTGATGGTCCACATTTGGGACTCTTTTTGTTCCATCTTTGGGAATCTTTTGCTGCACCTTGAAGCTCAAAAGAGACTTCATGTGAGACTTCAGGTCTGTGGATACCACAACAAAGAAGCTCACGATGCGGTTCATCACACTGAATAGATTGCATCATTACCCGATTATGTTCAAATAACATCACAAGAAGATCATCAAAAGAGATATATTTAAACATGTATAAAAAAGGAACTTAACACAAAGATCATTAAGTTTATATTTGTCAACAATGAACTTACTTTTTCAGTCTAATTGCCTGAGCTGTCTCGCACATCAATTAACATTCATCAGTCTTTATTATTAAAAAGAATGTAACAGATAATGTCTAGTGTAGCTATCATTTCTCACTTTTTGCAATGTAGATTCTTATGACATGATTTTCTTTCTTCTTCTTTTTGCTTTTTCTATCTTTTTGTTTTCTTTTTCTTTTTCATGCACACTCACAATGCAAAAATTAAAAAGACAAAGGAATCAATACTTGACATCGACTTATTATATTTTTGGCTTTTATATTTTCTGATTTTGTATTGATTTTTGTAAAAATAGAATTAATCATGGTTGATTAACCCTATGGATTGAATTAAGAATTCAAACCGTCATGACAAGAATGGTTTTGTGAAAAGATCTGCCAGTTGTTTGTCGGTATGAACCTTAATCAAAATTATTAAACCTTTTTCAGAGTTGTCTCTGAGAAAATGATATCGAATTTCGATATGTTTGATTTTTGAGTGTTGAACAGGATTAGCAGTAATAAACATAGCAGCAGTATTGTCTATGTAAATAGGAGTTTTGAGAAAGTTAAACCCGTAGTCAAGCAATTGGTTTTGTAACCACAAAACTTGAGAACATCCTGCAGATGCAGCGATATACTCTGCTTCAGCTGTGGATACAGAAACATTGGTCTGCTTTTTGCATTGCCAAGAAACAAGTCGAGGACCCAGAAATTGACATCCACCCGTAGTCGATTTCCTGTCAAGAGCACACCCACCAAAGTCACTATCAGAATAACTATATAATTAAAAATTCTCTTCATAAGGATACCATAACCCGAGATTTGGCTTTCCTTTAAGGTATCTGAAAATACGTTTAACAGCAACCAGATGCGACTCTTTTGGATCAGACTGATAACTGGCACACACACATACAGCATACATGATGTCTGGTCTTGATGCAGTAAGATACATCAATGAACCAATCATTGATCTGTAAAGTGTTTGATCAACGGATTTGCCTTTTTGATCCGGCTGTATCTTGCAGTTCACATCAGATGGAGTTCGAATATTCTGACAATCTTGCATCTTGAACTTTTTCAGCAACTTTTCAACGAACTTTGATTGGTTGATAAAAATTTCTTCAGCTGACTGTTTAACTTGCAATCCGAGTAAGAAATTAATATCTCCCATCGAACTCATCTGAAATCTGGATTTCATAATCTTTTCAAACTCTTTGCACCTGGATGGACTTGTTGATCCAAAGATGATATCATCCACATACACTTGAACACATAGAAGATCTTCATTTTCCCGCTTCATGAATAAAGTAGGATCAATCTTACCTCTTGTAAAACCATGTTCCAGCAGATGTTTAGATAACGTCTCGTACCAAATCTTTGGGGCTTGATGTAGACCATACAAAGCTTTGCTCAATTTGTATACACGATGTGGATACTCAGAATCCTCAAAACCTGGAGGTTGTCTGACGTACACATCATCGGTAATTGGTCCATACAAGAATGCGCCTTTTACATCCATTTGAAACACTTTGAACTTCATGAAAGAGGCATATGCTAGAAAAACGCGAATAGCTTCTAGTCGAGCAACCGGAGTAAACACTTCTTCATAGTCGATACCTTCTTCTTGAGTGTAACCTTGTGCAATAAGTCTTGCTTTATTTCTTACAACAATGCCATGTTCATCCGGCTTGTTTTTGTACAACCATCTTGTGCTAATCACATTTTCTCCTTCAGGTAAGTCCACTAATTTCCACACTTCTTGTTTTCTGAGTTGAAGTAACTCCTCTTGCATAGCTTCAATCCAACTGTTATCTTGTAGCGCTTCGGAAATGTTCTTCGGAACCACTTGAGAAAGAAAACATCAATAAAGACAAACGTTTGCATGTTCAGTCTGACTTCTCATTGTTCTCTGATTCAAAGGTCCTATAATCTGAGAGAGAGGATGATTCCTATGAACTCGGTGAGTTAGAATTGAATCACCTTGTACTTGAGTCTCCAGATTAGACTGATTCAGATTCGGTAGATCTTGTAGAATTGTAGAAGTATGCGGAGTGAAATTAGGAACTTGTTCTGGTGAATTGATGAAGTAATCAAATGTTTCTGGAACAACTTCAACATTCGGATCTGATGATGGTTGATTTTGAACAGATCCACCATCATTAGGAGAGTTTTGCGGATTCACATCATCACCAAAATTGTTTGAATCCTGATCTTCTTGAGAAACAGATGGACCCGGAGGTTGGTTGGATACCATATTATCAGGATTATGAAATGACATGAACGGATACTCAGAATTGAGATTACTGTCCTCGTCATTATCTGAATCATCACTGAAACATCCCAAGTCTCCTGATTCTTTACTCGTTTTTCCTGAAAAATCAAATAAGTTAGAATTGAAAGATTTTGAGAACGAATCTAAATCAAATAACCATTCGGGACCATGAGCCACTGACGGAAACGAATTTTCTAAAAACTTTACGTTAATAGTTTCAATAACAACATTCATTTTGCTATTAAAAACCCGATAAGCTTTTGAACCGAAGAGAAACCAAGAAAAAATCCATCGTCAGATTTGGACTCAAATTTACCGAGATGATCACTTAAATTTAGAATCGACACAGGACAACCAAATGCTTTCAAATATGAAATATTTGGTTTTCCTCCAAACAATAACTCATATGATGTTTTATGTTTATCCTGAACCAATAATGTCATGTTTTGTACAAAGCAGGCAGTAGCAATAGCTTCGTCCCAAAAAGTGATAGGGGTTTTGGCATCTGCGAGCATGGATCTTGCTGCTTCAATTAGCGTTCGATTTTTCCGTTCTGCCACTCCGTTTTGTTGTGGCGTTCTTGGAGCACAAAATTGACGCGCAATTCCTTTTTCTGCACAAAATAAGTCGACATTAGAGTTTTTAAACTCAGTTCCATTGTCACTTCTCAAGATTTTTACTTTACATTCTAACTGATTTTCAACTTTGATAATGAATTCTTTTAACAACTCAGCAGTTTCAGATTTAACATGCAAGAAATAAACCCAAGAGAATCTAGTAAAATTATCAATGATGACAAAACAATAAGACTTCTTTCCGATGCTTTGAACATTTGTTGGTCCGAATAGATCCATGTGTAGCATCTGTAAGGGTTTTGAAATGGAGTTTTCTGGCTTGGACTTAAAAGACATTCGGTGCTGTTTTCCTTTCAAACATGCTGGACAGAGGTCAGTTGTTGAGAATTTCTTTGATGATATTCCCACAGCATGATTTCCAGTCACCAGTCGGTTCATATTTATGAAGTTTGAATGGCCCAGCCGTCTATGCCATAGCTGACTCTCATCATTTGACGCATGCACAATTAGACACGTAGTTTCGGTTTCAGCATCAATCTGAGACATATCAAGCTTGTACACATCTCGATCTCTTGGAGCTTTAACCACCACCCATTCATTTTCAATCTTGAAACCTGGCTTGAGTATGTAACAAAACGAATCATCAAACAATGTTGAATAAGATTTGTCACAAATTTGAGATACATTTAGCAAATTAAAGTTCAACTGTGCACAGTAGTTGACTTTATCAAAGCTAATAATCCCATTTGACACAGTTCCTTCTCCAGTGATTTTTCCACCAGCATCTCCTCCAAATGCAACATGAGTACCATTCTTAAGCTTAAAGTCTTGAAGCAAGGCATGGTTGCCTGTCATATGCCGGCTACACCCACTATCAACAAACCATGAGTTGACAGGTCTTCGAGGGCGTACCTGCATTTCAACATTTACTTAGTTAGTTTGGTCAACCTAGGCCCACATGGTCTTGGGTTTTCCGAATCTATCTGTAACAGTAGCTTGTTGATAATGTAGATTTTGAAAATTTGATTCATTTGAGAGATTTGGTTGAAAACTGTTTCTACCACTGGCTTGATTGGTTTGCTTTATTCTTAAAGCTGAAAACCTTTCCTCTAACTTAGGATCAAGGTTATTTTCAAATTTTTGATTTCTTATCATCAAAGCTCTTGGCTTAAAACTATTAACCTACTGATTTCTGGATGAATTTTCCTTAAAAACAGAATTGATTCTTTTGAAAGGTCTCGAATCAGGAGAATGACTTTGGTTAAATTTTTGAAAACCAAAAGATTGATTTCTTTGAAAATTCAGAAAAGGAGTCATTTCTCTTGATGAGGTTTTCCGAAAGAAACAATCTACAGTATCATGATTTCTCCTTTCACATATCTCACAAAACTTGTTATAAAAACATTCCACTGAAGAATGATTTCTTTTGTCACAGTAATCGCAGTACCTATTAAAGAAACACTCAGCAGTAACATGATTATAACGATCACAAATCTCACAATGTTTCTTGCTAATCTTAAAGAGCCGATTGTTAACTCTAGATGTTGAACCCACTCGTGATTCATTCACAGATTTGATCGGTTTTAAGTTAACTTGGTTCTTTTGTGGAGATTTTGGTTGTGACTTTAATTGTTTGTTATCAAGTTTTGATTGTTTGGAAACTTGGTTCGATTTGAAACATCTTGCTTAGTGACCTTCTTTGATTCAAATCTTTTATCATTGACAGCGGAAGTCTTAGGACCTGAACCTGTTTTCAGACCAAAGTTAGATTTGATCTTAGAATTTAATTGGTTACCATGAGATGAGTTCATATCAAACGTTCCTGCTAACACAAACTTGATTGGTTTGATTTTAGACACTTTCTTTGTCACACGTTTGATATTTGCAGTTTGAACAACTTGAGCTTTGGTGGTGTCATTTGATGTTATGACACTTTTACCTTTTGACATTTTTGTTTCAGATTGATTGTTTAACACTTTCGATTTCTGCATCTTTGCAATCAAAGCTTCAGTCTTCTTCACAGATTTCTTCTTGATCATTTGATCAGCAACACTTGCTTTTTGTTCATTTTTCCACTTGATGTATTCTGGATCATTGTATCCTGAAAATTCTGCTTCATCCTTCACCGTTTCTGCTGGTTTAGGATTCAGTTCCGGATATTCAACAAGTTGCACCAGAATAGGATCAGATTTGTTGCTTGCTTCATCATCAGCTTCAACTGTCACACTATCATCTTCTTTCAAGCTTTCGAGTAAAACTTCAGATCCTTCGGATTCAGATTTACTTCTTTGAATTTCTTTGAATTTCTTTGAATCTTTGTTTTATTTTCAGGTGAATGATCAAATTCATTATAGTTTTCTAGTAAAGTGTTAGTGATTGATTTAGGCATTCGTTCATGTGTGAAACCCAAACCTGTTCTGTTTTCTTTCCTATCACTTATTAACTTTGCTAGAATTGCTTTTGAACTTTTCATCTTTGTCAATTCAACCTCAGTTGCTGCATGAGCAATCTTTTCTGATTCAAAATTTTTGGTCATTTCTTCCAATTGTTTATTTGACATTTCCAGTTCCTTCAAGGTTTTGTTCCATGATTCTTTAAGTGAAAATATCTTCTCATTATCAATTTTGTGATCAATTTTAAGTTGTTCATGAATTTGTTCATGTTTGCTTAATTTGTCACCAATTTTAAATGAATGAGTTCGATAGTGTTCCACTTGTTTAATGCATTGGTCAGAACACAACCTACCTTTCACATCATCAGGTAAAGGAACATAGTTAGGGGGTAATTCGATACTAACCTTTGGTTGTTCAGCAGATGAGAAAGACTCTTCAGATGTAGCCATAAGAGCAATCTCTGATTCAGATTCTTCAACAGGATCTGACTTTGCACTCCAGTCATAATCTTCAGAATCTTCACTGATAGCTTTAATCACTTGATCATCCCCTTCTTCAGGCCAATCTTCTTCTTCAATTTCACATACCAGTGCCAAACTAGAAGTAAGATCAGATGTAAACTGTTCCGCATAAGTACTCCAGTCATATCCATCTTTCACACTCACTACCAGTGCTTTGTTCTGATCTTCAGGCTTTTTGCCTTCATCTTTCAGTTCTGGCATTGGAAGACTTTGATCTGGCTTTTGCATGAAACGTTGATTCCTGTTTTGATAGCTTGAAGACTGTTGCGAATTCTTACTTTGACCATGATTTTGTCCACTTGAACTAGCTTGATCATTATAGTTCTGATTCTTAGGAGCTTTGCATTCCCTTGAAAAGTGACCATAATAGTTGCAGTTGAAACATCTGGCTTTTGACTTGTTAAAACCAACTGTCTTGTTTGCATTTGGCTTGTAGCTTCGGTTCACATATGCATGTTTATGAGTTCGATATGCAACCATAACCATTTTCCAATTTAAGTCCATCTCTTCAACGTCATCAGGATCCATTTCAAACAGATCTTGTAGAACAACATCCAGCTGAGTCAAATGACTTCCTTGGTAAGCTTGGAAGCTTGCCATGAATGCAGTAAAGGCATTCTTTGTCTCATCATCTTGTAACAAGATGTTCATCACATCTTTTACTTTAGCTTGAACTGTGGAACTTGAACTTTGGTTTTCTGCTTGAGATTTCACAGAATGGCTTTGAACTTGAGCTCTTGGTGGAGATTGAGGTTGAGAGTAAATTGGTGAGCTTGGTAGATATGATGAATCAGTGTAAAAGCTAGCACCAACAAACAAATCACCCTCATCATCAGGCTTAACCGCATCTTGAGCAAGAAATGCTTTCTCCACTATGTTAGAAGGATTCACCACAAACTTATACTGAGCATGAGAACCTGATCTGTCAGTATTTCTTGAACTTTCATCAATTTCAACTTCTTCAATCTTTGCAATAAGAAGATCTAAGTCCATAGGAAATTTTTTCTGTATGCTTCAGTAGAGTCATTGTTTGTTTCCATGAAGATGGAAGAGCACACAATAATCTGTCATTCAGGTCTTGAAGATCTGTCTTTGCACCAACATTTGTCATCTTAGTAGTTAGATGCACAAATCTGTTCATCATCTGGTGCACAGATTCTCCAGCAATATGCTCAAACAGTTCTAGTTGTCTCTTCAATTTCTACTTCTTGAGACTTCTCAATTGTTCTCCTCCTTCACAAATTGATTTTAATGCCTTGAACAATGTGTAGCCAGTTTGATAAGCATCCAATCTTGACAGCACTTGAAGTGGCAGTCCTTTACACATCAAAGAGTAAGCCTTACTGTCATTCTTGACCTTTCGTAAGTCTTCTGGTGATAGCTTATCTTCAGGATAAGGTTAAGTTGAATCTTTGGTGTAAGTGCTTGCATTGTCAGGAGCAGTCTGAGTAGGAATGTGAGGACCTTTATCAATTGACTTCCATATATCATTGTCAATAGAGCATAGATGATGTTTCAATCTGATTGTCCAGTTCTTGAAATCTGCACGATTAACCAATCTAGGAACACGGTTATCAGAATCATCATTAGGTGCTATTTTAAAGATTTTAAAGAGAATATTTTTGTGTTTTTGTTGATTTTTGAAAAGAAACAGTTAAAATGTTAAACTAAAAACAACTAAAATAATGACAAGATAAGATAACAAAGTTTAAAAACAACTAGAAATAAGTCACACGCTGAACAGTGAATTGTTGTTCTTCAGCCGGCTGAACAGTAAATTTTCTTCTTCACCCGGCTGAGAAATTTCTTCACCCTTCTGAACAGTCACACGGCTAAACAGTTGTCAATCTTCAACACTTTGTATCTTCACACGGCTTAACAGTGTTACCCCGCTGAATAGTGACACGGCTGAAAAGATATAACTTGACACGGCAAAAACTTGACACGGCAAATTTCCGGTCAATATTCGTACTAGCTTAAAACGTGCTTATTATTTTGTGATGCGTCATTTGACTTAATTATATAATTAAAGTATTATTAAAGTTAGATAAGCTCATTTTGTGCATTGTTTTGCAATTGGTGATTTTTGAAATTGCTTAATCGCGTAGCGGTTAAATACCCGGTAATGAACGCTGGTGATTGCCTGATAAATTTTAACAGTCTAATAACTGATATAATGCTCAAAATAGAATCAAATAATATATTTTGGGTGTGTATAAGTGAAAACATAATAAAAACTAAAAGCGATGTATTTTATCCGATGTTTTTCCGGTTATCACGTGTGTTTCAGTTTTTGCCCGGTTTCACTACCAGTACACTACCCAAAGTACAGTAAAATATTTATTAATATATTTTTACTCTTTTTAGTGTGAAAAATTAATATTTGAAGTATTATGGTATAAAAGTATTAAAAATTTAATAAGACTTGAAAATACTTGGGATTTAAGTGTGTAATGTTTATGTAAATGGTTTTTATAAAAAAAATTATTTCTTTTTTTTTAATTAAATAATCCGGCCCCTTTATTACTCCCCACCAAATCCCCATAAAAATCTTTTAAAATCTACACACTTCCCATTACCCCCTTTACTACACTCAACCTCTTTCACCAATCTTACACACAACCCTTTAACCAACACAACACTCTTCTGCACCTTTTTCTTCTTCCCAAAACCGACCCAACACCCCCACACTCTCAAAAATTCGGCCAACACACTCACCATAATCTCCACAATCATTTCTTGCACCTTATTGTAAAGTCTTGAAGTTTTGGTGGTCTTGGAAACAAGTAGGTGTATCCAAGAGGTGTTTAAGGGCCAAAAAAACCCATCTTTTTCATCTTATTTTAGTGTTCATCAAGGATATGAACACTTTTCATTTTCATTTTTATGGTTTAAATGTGTTCAAGATTGTGTTCTTGAAGTGTTGTTCACCAAACCTAAAACCAAAAGATGAATGTTTTTGAAATGAAAATGGGTTTTCAAAATGGGTGTGTGTGTGTGTGTGTGTATTGTGTCCGTATGTATGTATGTATGTATGTATGTATGTATGTATGTATGTATGTATGTATGTATGTATGTATGTATGTATGTATGTATGTATGTATGTATGTATGTATGTATGTATGTATGTATGTATGTATGTATGTATGTATGTATGTATGTATGTATGTATGTATGTATGTATGTATGTATGTATGTATGTATGTATGTATGTATGTATGTATGTATGTATGTATGTATGTATGTATGTATGTATGTATGTATAAGTATGTGTGTGTGTTTTTGATTTTTGAAAACAAGATTACATAAGTGTTAAATGATTGGTTTTGAAAGTTTAATAAAGGAAATGGGAAGAAAGGAACAATTATATGATATGTATAGCCATTGAAAAATGATTTTTGGGTATGTATGTATGTATGTAATCCGTAGGTATATATGTGTGTGTATGTATTTACATGCTAGTAATATTATGTTAAATGTTGTGTTCTTGCATTGAAAATGTTTAGGTCAAAGAATATAAAAGATTGTTTTGTTGGAAATGGGATGATATGAATAAATGTATTTTAAGTATGATATTTAAACATAAATGTGTATGTATATGTATGTAGAGCCGTAGGTATATATATATATATATATATATATATATATATATATATATATATATATATATATATATATATATATATATATATGTGTGTGTGTGTGTGTGTGTGTGTATAAAAACATGTTAGTTAAAAGTCATGATAAATTGTTGTGTATTTGCACTTAGGATGATTAGATCTTGACATGCAAATAGGTTTAATGAAAATATTATAACAATGTCACTAGATGATTTTGAATACCATGAAAAAGTGTTAGGAATATTACCTGCAAAAATGTGGTCATATGACATGAGATTAGAAGATGTTACTTATGTGAAAAACTTGTCACATGTTGGTTTAAGAATTTGATAGATGAAAGTATGTTAAGTGTTTTGCTATGATAAGTATGACATGACAAAATATGAGATTTCATCAAGTGTAAAAGTGTTTAAACATGTAGGAAATTATATGACATATGATGATATATAATACTTGATGATTAAAAATTAAAAAGATTAAAATGAAACTTTTATACATTTTTGTAATGGTATAAAACTAATTTATATTCTGAGTTAAATCATATTTTTAAATATTTATAAACCTTATAAAATAAGTATTTTAAATGTATTATAACAAAGAAATGATTTAAACTTTATAAATAATGGTTTTTATACAAAAATACGCGTAAAACGCACCGATTTTTGCTTAAAAATGTAAAATATGTCAAAATATTATTTACACAGAATCTTAAGTATATTTTATGTAAAAATATGAGATTTCAAGTTCAGTACAAAAACTTAGAGTTTTAAACTCAAACACGAGCAAACTATGTACCCGGAAAAGCCGAAAACGACGATTTTCGACTCTAAAACGTAATATTTTTGTAAACTGATTTTGATCAGAAACTTTGGACATATTTTTAAGTTAATATACTGATCTAAAAGTACTTAAAAAGTAATGACAAAAATACGGGTATTGGGTTGCTTTCCGTGACCCGAAAACGTTCCCGAAAATGTTTGAAATTGACATGTTTAGCTAATATTGTGATTTGTATGAAAAGTATATGAAATATAATTTTTGTTATGTGACTATATGTTTAAATATATAATTTCATATGATTAATAAGTTACTTGTGAAAAACATGGTAAATATTTCGTTAAGTATTAACCATCGTGTTTGAAAAGTGCTTGCTAGTTAACTAGGAAAAATATATATTTTTCTAAGTATTATGATACTTAATTATAACATACAGTTATTAAACATATTTTCCTAAGTATATGAATGAAATTGTGTAAGTAAAAGTATTTATTTACTTAGGTAAGTTAAAGGACTAAAATATATATTTTTCTAAGTATTATATGTGTTTATGTGATTAGTAGTGTGAAAGCTAATCAAAGAATAACAAAATAACAAAGAGTGTTATTATATATGTAACATTAATCGAAGGCTAAAGATCACCAATTGGTCATTAAAATTAAGGGTTGTTTTTGTAAATAAAATGTTTTCACATAAGTCTAGTTAGGTTCGGTGAACAACCTACACGGTTTTAGACTTGATATATGTGTGCATCTTCTGAACGGGTCTTTCGTGTATTATTGGGCTTATATGTTTTAGCTTTTGGGGTATTCACTATGAGTTTCTCGGCCCCTTTTTAAATTATGTTTAATTTAAATATTTTTCGGGGGGAAAACATGTATTTGTTTAACTTGTTCTGATATGAATTGGGAGACGATTATTGTTGTTGACCAAAATGATGGCATGAGTGTTTGATGATTTTACGCGTAATGCCCTCTCATAATCATTAATCTCTTGGAGAGAGACCACATGTTATATTGATAGATCTATCGGGATTGGAATTCCGCCCCTCGTGATCAGTCGCTCTGATCGTGTTGACATGCGGGGGAATATAAATTGAATGTTGTGAGGGAACTTCGTTTCTTGGTTTGATTATGGACTCATGACTTGATAATTCATTTGTTGTTGGGCCTAGCTAGCCCTTGTTGGTCTTATTGACGTCTCAAAGCCAAGCATATCTATTGTGAATGAAAAGTGACTTTACTTTTGATTAAAACCCGAAACATCACCAACTTTATGTTGACTTAGTTTTTACATGTTTTTCAGGTACAAAGTGATGGGCATGGGAATTTGTGGAAGGATAGTTTTTGGACTACAAACTCTACTTTTAGTTTATGTGTTTTAGGACTGCTTTATTTAAAATTTTGTTTGGCTTTACTTCAAACAATCTACGCTTTATTAAGACAATATCGTATTCTATTTTCTTAAAGAAAACTTGTGTGATGTTGACGTATCAACATTAACACATTTAATTATCTTTCAAATTAATGTGGATGTTTGTTTACAACTAATGGGTGCCAACTTCGCTCTAAGCACCAAATATTCGTGACTTCCGCTGCAACGATTTTAGGGGTGTGACATAAGCAAACTTTTTCTCTAAGTCCAATGGAATGTCATCAGTAACATCCATCACTTTCTTAGCTTCAACAGGTTTTGTTATTTTATCCACATTAGACTCTTCAATTTCTTATGTTCATCTTCCAATACTTCATTTACCAATCATCAACCATAATCAAAGCATCAATCATTTCTCCTTGATTAGTTTCCAACTGAAAAGGTATGGTTTCTGTGACAACCCGCAAATTCAGGTTAACACCGTTAACTACCTCGTAACTATTATGTTAAGTTTTCTAAGCTTAAGGTTCGTTTTGTAATGAATTAAACTTCTTTATAAACTTTAAAACCAAACTAAATAACTTACTAAATTTCAAGGGCCAAAAGTGCAAATTTAAAAATTACAAACCCAGCCCCCCACCCTAAACCGTCGCCTCCCCCTCTCTTGTCTTCTACCTAGCGACCACACACACACACCACAAACAACCCTAGCCGCAGCCACGCATCATCATCATCTTCATCGACAATTCACGTCAACCAATTCTCCCCTCAATCGATTGAACAGCAGCGCCGGAGCTCTCTCTCTCCCTCTTCCCGATCTACGGCTGTTAACAGCCCGAAGCAGCAACCGCAAAACCCATTCTTCGATTTTCTTCGTCGATCCCGGTGAGTTTCATGACTTGAATACGTGATTACCTGATCGATTCATGCTGTGTAGGTTTTGATTTTTGTGTGTGTGTTCAGTTAAAGCAAGTTTAGGCGGGTATACAGGTATGTGTTCGGTTTTATATAGAACTATGTGTATGTATGTGTGCGAAGGTGTATGTATATATGCGATCTGTTGTATGTCGTATGTATGCGATTGTATGTTCTGTTAATGTATGTTTATATATATGCGTATAGGTCTGTGTGTGTTCTTGAGTGGATATGTGTGTGGAATGCACAATTAATTCTGAATTATCGATTTGTATGTATGTATCTAAAGTAGCAGAATCAGCGAATGTATGTATGGATGTTTATATATGAACATGAACAATAGCAGTACTTAGTATGCGAGGTTGTATATGTGTATGTATTTACGTAGCAATATGTATTTATGGAGCCGAGGTGTTTATATATGATAGTATGCATAGGTTGTATAGGTATGTATAGAATTGTAAGTATATATGTGGAGCAACCGTGGACAACATGTTAAATGAAACAAATTGTTTGTATGTGATGGTGCATGGAAATAATCAGTATATGTATGCATGTTTGAGCAACCAGTAACCGAGTGAACTAAATGGTGTAGGTGTGTGCACGCAAGTATGATAATTATATGTACATATGTATTGCATGATGTATATTATGTGTACATGTATGTATAGCGTTGTATTTATGTATATGTAGCAACGGAACAGCAGGTGTGCATGAATCGTATATGTATGTTGTGTATGTAAATGGGTCAAGTCATACATATGCATAGGTTCGAAGACATATGATGATGTATAATGTGTATATGTATGGATAGTATCGTGTTAATATATGCGCATGAAGCAGAAATGCAGGTATGCATAAATTGTATATGTGTGTTGTGTGTATGAATCAATATGTGTATATAGATGTATGCACGTGTATTAATAACAGAAACTGAATGTATGCGTGATTGTATGATGTTAAGATGTATACATGAATAATTAATGTGTGTATACATGTAGTTAGGTACGTATGAACATATTAGCATTTGTATGCATGGAACGTATTAAATTTATATGCACGAACGGAATAATAGTAGTTGATTTTGTGTAAATATGTATGCAATGTATGTTGTGGAATGAATGTGAATATATGAGCAGGAGTTTGTTCTATGTGTTTAAATGCAAGTTCGAGTTAATAATTAGTATATAATCATTAAAGCAGGTCGTAGAACGATCTAGATTCTTGTTGGCATTTTTGCTGGTTATTTGCTGTGCGCTTCAAAGGTGAGTTCACTAAACCGCACTTTTACTATTCTACCCTCTTATGGGCTGAACACGGACGATTACTTTTACGGATTTACAAATTTTGTATGTCGCATGTCTGGATAGAGCAACTTTTATTTTGTTCATGAAAGACCTCATGGATACCTAGTTGACCGTTAGTATTTGTGAAATAGCGGGGAAATTATGAGTAGTACTACTGGGTTTGACAAACCCCACCCGGGCTAGTCGCGCTAGCACGACAGAAGGACCTGTCGAACGGGTGTTGAATGACCTAACATACTTACAGTGCATCCTGCTGGGATGTACGAACGGGCAAAATGCACTTAATGTGTACATACGTCAGCTTCGGTCAGATACATACGCCTCTAGGACATGTGCTGTAGACTAGCTACCTACAATGACATACTTAATTTATATTTCTGCTTGCAACTGAACTTACTTGATTTCATACTTACTATGTGAACTCACCAACCGTCGTGTTGACACTTGTTAGCCTTTCACTTTTTCAGGTCATTGATGCACAACGCACTTAGGACATGGCATGGGGTCACCGCTTTTCATTTAAACATATTCTTGCATTAAAAACCATGTTTTGAGTTTAACAACTATTTAAACTGTGTTTCTCCTGTTGGGCGCGTGTTTTGCGCATTTAGTTCCAATTTAAATATTTTGACATTACCTTTCGATTACGCTTCCGCAAACTTTCGAACGTCAAATCTGTATTAAACTTCTGGATTAATGAGACACGTATGTTTTTAAATTCATATAGTGTCGTTTGGTGTAACTAATGACTGAGATCCTGGTTTTTAAATTCATATAGTGTCGTTTGGTGTAACTAATGACTGAGATCCTGGTTTGTCACACACTTGGTAAACTCCGTTAGTGGAAATTGAGGGTTTGACAGATTGGTATCAGAGCCATTGGTTATAGCGAACTAGGTTTGCATTGCATTGCATTTTAGACTATAACTGTACACTGCATTAGTTGCACTTATGTGAATTCATTTGTGATGTTATTTACACATACCACACGCCTACACTAGCATTACATAAAGTGACCAGCTTGTAATATGTGACACTTTAGGGCAAAAAAATTTTTTTAGTGACTTGCCCTGCTAGTGAAGCTTGAACTAGGTGTGGACTTGTTAGCTTCTGAATTGTTCACTGAAGTAGGCATGAGAAATGTTTGACAATGACGTTGTTCAAAAGTTATCCCGTTTTTTAGGCCAATTTTTTTTAGGGGCCTTGGTTGGGATAGGTTTACATTTCACTATAACTTGAAACTCACAACATTATGGCAACAAACTGGTTTCGTATGAAGCCTAAACAATTCACTTTTGAACTATCTACCTCATTACGGCAACCAACCGGTAGAGACCGATGCCTAAGGTATAGAGGTACATGAACAACAGTAATGGATTTTGTCCAGAAACTCATCCATACAGAGGTCTTGACTTGTTAGTTATGCGACCTACTATGTGCTATTACACGTCACTTGCTATATGACACATTCGTATGCTATAACATGTCCTTTAATACGAGACATATTATTAGTTGTAACATGTCACTCATTGCGTGAACCACAACGTGCTATCTACTTGATTTGATATTACCTCTGCTTATGCACCTTGTAAACTCAGATTGTGTTTAGACTAGTAGTCTTACACTTATTATGAACTTACATTACACCTGATACATGCGCCCCATTGATACATCACACTAATAATTTGTTAGTGTCCTACACGTGTAGTATAGTTGTCTCCTACTTATAGGTTTGCTATACACTTAAACACCTTCAATACTTGATATGGGATAGCAATAGCACACGGACGAATGTAAATTGAAGAACATAACTAAACGTAAGATTAATGTACCCGGTGGGAGACAAACTTGGGTGATTGTGTAAGGTAAATTGACGATTACGGGTGCGCAACGTAATGGTGAATTTACAAGTACATGATGATCCTGGCAAAATCTGCCATGTGGGCGATATCCAAACAGAAACACAAAAGTGATGAATCAATCAATACAAGTTCATCTGAAACAAACAATTCACTTCTAAATAACGCACCGATATTAAGTCTATGCTTGACTGAACCCATTAAATCCATATACGGATGGTATACAATTACAATACAACATTTGATGGCATATGATAAGATTATCTTAAAACTACATACATTTTACCTTATACACCTAAGTTAAAAATAATTGAAATCTTTTCTTGGTGGCACACAAATAAGAACAAAGATCTGTGTTGAAAAACCTGATAATGTTCCGCTACTACTATATTGGTCTCCTAATGATACGGGCCATTCCACATAACTAATCTGAATCCACCAGTTGAAACATTTACCTTACTGAAGTCACAACCTTATGGTACGTAATGAGATGCTTTAATTTATGGTCGGTGTACTATAACCTCCTACCAACAGTCGGTAACATCTTAACATCATTAGTTCTGCAAATAAATGTTAAACAAACCCTATAATTCTTAGAATTCCATGGAGGAGTCTAATAAAGCTAACAACTTATAAATATATATATATATATATATATATAATAAAACTCTTGTTGATATGACAAACCAACCGCGTAATATTGCTCATTCAAAATCACTTATTGTGAGGTAAATCTGTATTGCTTAAACATTCATGTGAATACCTCGTAACATACCAGGCTCGTCCTAAAAGTACTTCACCTAATTGTACACTATTCTCAATTCTTCAAGATAAATAGAACTTTAAATTATTTCTGATAATAAATTACCTAGAAATAATTCCGACTCATGATGTTTCAATTGTTAACGATGCACTGGCGAACCAACGTGTAGTATGCATACGTTTTGATCTAGTGGGATGACTCGCCTTGATCCAACCCTCTTGTAAATGTTAATTCTCACACTCCATCCGCACCTCTATTATGTTAAAACACGTTTTGGGTTTAATTTAAATTACTTATTATTATCATTATTACTATTTTTATCTTTAAAGATCATATGTTTAATTAAAAACATTATCTACTACTATACATCTTAATATATAATCGAACTTCTTTACCTGCTTACTAGAGCAGAATCCAAGTTAAGCGTTCTTAAAGTCTCAAGTCAGTGGTCATGTAGAATCGAACCACATGAAATTTCAATAGGTAACCGATGTTACAGTATATATATTACAACGTAACAATTTCACTTAATATATATTCCTTTTCCTCAACTCTTTTAATGACTTAATAAAGTAGGCAAGAAGGTTAGTAGATGGCAGGTACGCCTTCAAGGTACTGGTGGTGTGGTGGGTTAGCTGCGGTACACCCTATATAAAAACACTAACGGTACACTCGATGTGGACCTGAAACCAAAGCAGTAATTAACCCGAGAAACTCTAAAATATCAATCTCATACTGTTAAAAAACACCTGATTCTTAAGACTCTAGTTAGCCCAACGTTCATAAGGTAAACTACTACATGCATAAACACTTTAAACTTCTTTGTATCCCTTATACACAGTAGTAACAAAACCGAATGTTTCGTAACTGACCCATATATATAAACTATGATTTGAATACATTTCACGACTCCAAGGGTTAGCTTGATAAATACCATCATCAACACTGAACCGCTAATACCAACTAATGCTTTGAGAAAGCTTTACTTATTACAGTCCAGGATAACCACTCTCTATTATGTTTCATTCCTGGTAACACCTATCATCTGGGTTATACATGGAAGCACAAAAGTGAAGAATAACTCAAGACAAAATCCACCTGAACAATAGCCTAACTGGAACGAAATTTTATTCTTAAGTAACACACTAATATCAAGTTTATTCTCGATTACATTCGTTGAACACTTACAATACCACTATAGATGAGAAACAATACAAACTCAAATATGTACAAACTGCCCACATCTAATTCACCGTACACATCCTGCTATTGAAGTCAATCCATAATGACATGATCACAAGATTTATGAATGATTTTGGCAATTAACAAGATTACACTACTATACATTGACATCAATGTTAATGACTTATCACCCCATATATATAAATATGAATATCAAATACGTTCCATGATCCTAAGGATTCACATGATAATTAGAACAATCCATAATAAACAACTAATATCTCATCCATTACCGTTCAGAATAATAACTTCTTATTTCATTTATACTAATACACATTTGTATCTGCTAAGAAACATTATAATTGATGCTCTCATTGTCATTTGACACTCCAATCGTATGATATCTTACTTTAGAAGCTCCAGTTTATTCAAGAGATTCTACCTTGAATGTAATTAACCTTCTAATCAAACTATTTGAGGCGCAATGTAAGCAATTATCACCTAATCGTTCCAAACCATGAAAATCCTAATAGAGGAAACTACATGTTTCAAAGAAATTGGTTAAGCTACACAACCCAAGTAATGAAATAACACGCCACCCTTACCTAACTCGTCAGCAAGCCAGACTATTATCTCTCACCAACCCTTAAACACCCTAATGACAAATTCAAACGCTATCACTCAGTGAGGCTTGATGTCAAAATCTTTGCTAATTTGAACTCTTATCTAATCCATGTGTAAACTAAAACCCATATGTTAAAGGGAACATTGTTAGATCACCCTAGATGACCTACACGATTGAACTAATCTGCTACTCGAATAGGAAGAGAAGATTCTTGAAAAACTTTCTATATAAGAAAATGTTGGGCGTATCATATACCCCCCCCCCCGGCACACTTCTTACCGTAACATTCAGATGTCATTAACAATAAAACTTATTGTACTCCCATGAATAGGAACAACTCATGTAACATCAACTCATTTGGTTTAACACTACTTCAGTATGTAAAATTTAACAACCTATTACACTATGCCGTATAATCACTTGTTCTCCTTAACACATAAAATCCAGTAACTATCAAAGGAAGAAATATCTATTCAATTTCCTTATCATTTTTGCCTGAAACAGGTACTCTCAAAACATATTAGTGTTATTGTTCATCCTTCTCCATCTATTCATAGGGTTTCTATGACATCCCTGATATTTGTGTTTTGACAACGCATTTTTTTATATAAAGTAGAGTACCTATACACGGTTTACCTCGTACACAAGTTGTCGCAGTTTAACAACCTATATCAATAAAATGAACTCTTTAGTTAGGACTCGGTCCTCGGGTAGCTAAATAACAACGTGAAACTCATTAATCTAAATCCCCGAAACATACAGCATAGAAATCGCTATTTATAAATCCCATCCAAAAACTTTAGAATCCCATCAAAACCATGATGCATTAGACAACTTGAAATCCTAGGGTATTGGTCTTCTAGATCATTGACTGGGTCAGTTTTAAGAGCTAAACATGGTACACAACGTTTCTGACATCCTCAAACTAATCAAGCTCTTACCTGATGGGACACTCGTCGTCCCACTTAACGAGGTTCAAATCGATGAACAACAACGCTCCATGGAAAAATCGGTTGAAATTATTGGCAAAGAATTCAAAACATTTGAACATAGTAAGATTCTTATTATTAAAATGCGTTGAAATTCAAAAATTGAATCGAAGTTCACGTAAGAACGCATAAAAAAATTTAATAATGTACGGATACCCTTGACTATTTAAAAACTTCAACACCGCACGCTACTACTAATGATTAAATTTCGGGACGAAATTTCCTTCAACAAGGGGATGATGTGACACCCTAGAATTTCATATTAACTCCGTTAACTAAATTCCGTTATTTCTGTTAATGAAATTATACTACACAAACAGTTACATGTAACGACAACCCAATGAGTTACCAGATCACGGGAGTTAATACGCGAATGTTAGCGAATTAAAAAAAAATAATAATTCCGAACAACTAAATAAATATAAATTTGGTAAATTTATATGTTATGTGACTAACATGTTTTCGGGAACATGGAAGTGACAACTCAGAGCTCTAAACCCTAAATTCTTTCATTTTCAAGACCTATTTTAACAACCGTATACCGTGTCCAATTTTCGGGACGAAAATTCCTTCAACAAGGGGATGATGTGACAACCGCAAATTCAGGTTAACACCGTTAACTACCTCGTAACTATTCTGTTAAGTTTTCTAAGCTTAAGGTTCGTTTTGTAATGAATTAAACTTCTTTATAAACTTTAAAACCAAACTAAATAACTTACTAAATTTAAAGGGCCAAAAGTGCAAATTTAAAAATTACAAACCCAGCCCCCCACCCTAACTTGTCTTCTACCTAGCGACCACACACACACACCACAAACAACCCTAGATGCAGCCACGCATCATCATCATCTTCATCGACAATTCACGTCAACCAATTCTCCCCTCAATCGATTGAACAGCAGCGCCGGAGCTCTCTCTCTCCCTCTTCCCGATCTACGGCTGTTAACAGCCCGAAGCAGCAACCACAAAACCCATTCTTCGATTTTCTTCGTCGATCCCGGTGAGTTTCATGACTTGAATACGTGATTACGTGATCGATTCATGCTGTGTAGGTTTTGATTTTTGTGTGTGTGTTCAGTTAAAGCAAGTATAGGCGGGTATACAGGTATGTGTTCGGTTTTATATAGAACTATGTGTATGTATGTGTGCGACGGTGTATGTATATATGCGATCTGTTGTATGTCGTATGTATGCGATTGTATGTTCTGTTAATGTATGTTTATATATATATGTGTATAGGTGTGTGTGTTCTTGAGTGGATATGTGTGTGGAATGCACAATTAATTCTGAATCATCGATTTGTATGTATGTATCTAAAGTAGCAGAATCAGCGAATGTATGTATGGATGTTTATATATGAACATGAACAATAGCAGTACTTAGTATGTGAGGTTGTATATGTGTATGTATTTACGTAGCAATATGTATTTATGGAGCCGAGGTGTTTATATATGATAGTATGCATAGGTTGTATAGGTATGTATAGAATTGTAAGTATATATGTGGAGCAACCGTGGACAACATGTTAAATGAAACCAATTGTTTGTATGTGATGGTGCATGGAAATAATTAGTATATGTATGCATGTTTGAGCAACCAGTAACCGAGTGAACTAAATGGTGTAGGTGTGTGCACGCAAGTATGATAATTATATGTATATATGTATTGCATGATGTATATTATGTGTACATGTATGTATAGCGTTGTATTTATGTATATGTAGCAACGGAACAGCAGGTGTGCATGAATCGTATATGTATGTTGTGTATGTAAATGGGTCAAGTCATACATATGCATAGGTTCGAAGACATATTTTGATGTATAATGTGTATATGTATGGATAGTATCGTGTTAATATATGCGCATGAAGCAGAAATGCAGGTATGCATAAATTGTATATGTGTGTTGTGTGTATGAATCAATATGTGTATATAGATGTATGCACGTGTATTAATAACAGAAACTGAATGTATGCGTGATTGTATGATGTTGAGATGTATACATGAATAATTAATGTGTGTATACATGTAGTTAGGTACGTATGAACATATTAGCATTTGTATGCATGGAACGTATTAAATTTATATGCACGAACGGAATAATAGTGGTTGATTTTGTGTAAATATGTATGCAATGTATGTGGTGGAATGAATGTTAATATATGAGTAGGCGTTTGTTCTATGTGTATAAATGCAAGTTCGAGTTAATAATTAGTATATAATCATTAAAGCAGGTCGTAGAACAATCTAGATTCTTGTTGGCATTTTTGTTGGTTATTTGTTGTGCGCTTCAAAGGTGAGTTCACTAAACCGCACTTTTACTATTCTACCCTTTTATGGGCTGAACACAGACGATTACTTTTACGGATTACAAATTTTGTATGTCGCATGTCTGGATAGAGCAACTTTTATTTTGTTCATGAAAGACCTCATGGATACCTAGTTGACCGTTAGTATTTGTGAAATAGCGGGGAAATTTTGAGTAGTACTACTGGGTTTGACAAACCCCACCCGGGCTAGTCGCGCTAGCACGACAGAAGGACCTGTCGAACGGGTGTTGAATGACCTAACATACTTACAGTGCATCTTGCTGGGATGTACGAACGGGCAAAATGCACTTAATGTGTACATACGTCAGCTTCGGTCAGATACATACGCCTCTAGGACATGTGCTGTAGACTAGCTACCTACAATGACATACTTAATTTATATTTCTGCTTGCAACTGAACATACTTGATTTCATACTTACTATGTGAACTCACCAACCGTCGTGTTGACACTTGTTAGCCTTTCACTTTTTCAGGTCATTGATGCACAACGCACTTAAGACATGGCATGGGGTCACCGCTTTTCATTTAAACATATTCTTGCACTAAAAACCATGTTTTGAGTTTAACAACTATTTAAACTGTGTTTCTCCTGTTGGGCGCGTGTTTTGCGCATTTAGTTCCAATTTAAATATTTTGACAATACCTTTCGATTACGCTTCCGCAAACTTTCGAACGTCAACTCTGTATTAAACTTCTGGATTAATGAGACACATATGTTTTTAAATTCATATAGTGTCGTTTGGTGTAACTAATGACTGAGATCCTGGTTTGTCACACACTTAACGGTAAACTCCGTACGTCCCAGCGCGACTAGCCCGGGTGGGGTTTGTCAAACCCAGTAGTACTACTCAAAATTTCCCCGCTATTTCACAAATACTAACGGTCAACTAGGTATCCATGAGGTCTTTCATGAACAAAATAAAAGTTGCTCTAATCCAGACATGCGACATACAAAATTTGTAAATCCGTAAAAGTAATCGTCCGTGTTCAGCCCATAAAAGGGTAGAATAGTAAAAGTGCGGTTTAGTGAACCCACCTTTGAAGCGCATAGCAAATAACAGCAAACTGCAATAAAAGACCTAAACTGCTCTAGGACCTGCTTTAGCAATTATTTACTAATTAATAACTAGTAACACATAAATGAAATATATAGCATGGTATTCGCTAGGGTTTCGTATATTCAATTCGGTTTTCCCCGTAATAGTCTATCACATAGCTGCCATTCACATATCAGGAATTTTTATTTCACACTTGTATTCATATAAATTCCCATGCAATGTAATCTCACACACATCATACTTATTTACACTGTACCTCCTTTTCATCACACATTAAAATACATACAATACATGTTCATTTAGTGCGCACTAACTAGCTACACATTCCCACATAACACATGTATAAGGTCATACATTCATTTCAACGTGATACAATACAAATACATATGTTTTCACACCTACAATCAAATCCTCCTAATTCCCACACCCTAATACATACTTAGCACACCCATTCTGATTATCATATATATGCACGCATCGAATACGTTACAGCACACTTATGCGTAAAACACACATATGATACATACTGATTATCATGTTCAATCTTCGGCTGATGTGTAATCTAAACATATAGTCACCGTTACCCCCATATACATATCTTAATACTACAAATAGACATGACCATAAATAGACCGTTGTACTTGTTTTCGTTTTAATAACTAACATGGTGGATACCTATACAATGATCATATAACAGTCGCACCCATACATACATCTGTACATACATATATACATCAAATTCACACACTATTGCTACTACACTGTGTTGCTAAGCATACATCTGCATACATATATATCCCTATTGCATTCATCATCGGTACTACTGTTTCTTCACATACATACATACTCTAACAAATACACATCAAATCATACATACCATCCATATGCATACTATATATGACTAGCTACTGTTGATGATTCAATTTTTATATACACATACATACAAGATCACACTTACTGTTGTACCTCTTTGTAATTTTATACATAACATACAAGCATAATATATATACATATACAACGTTGCTGCTGCTTATACTCACAAATATGACATACTCGCACCATCCCCGCTTATATATATAACCTGTACATAATCAAAATCAACGCATCTTCCTACTTATTTTTAAACATACAACACTCTTGTCAAATATACAATCACGTGGTGGCCAAACCAATAACAATCGAAACCCGCAACGAAACCAAAAGCGAAATGAAACTGTTAACTAATGAGTTATAAAATCGTTTTGGCTTACCGATATGAAGAGCGATAGTAAGAGACGACCAAAACGACCACAGATAATCTACGATGATCCGAAGACGCCGGAACAGTGCTCGATGATGGTTTATGGGGACTAACGAGGTTGAACAATAACGGTTGTCTTCGCTCCCTGTTTCTGCGGTAGCGTATGGTGGTTTATATGACTGATTATCAAGTGATGGGTGGTGATGTCTGATGATTTTTGCAACGATGGATAGCAGCGCCAGAGGAAGGAGACGAGTGAAGAAGACGAGGGAGGCTGTTGCGTTTTTCTTGGTCTCGGATTCACGAGATTAGTGGGGGGGTCAATTAGGGTTGGGTTTTATTTTTAAATTTACATTCTGCACCCCTTAACTTAACTTATTTTATTTATTTAAGTCCAAATGTTATAAAGCTATTTTATTCCATTACGAAACAAACCTGAACTTTTTATATAATTTGATTTACAAAACAAGTGAGTTAGTTATAATAGATACTTTTAATAGAAAAGATCAGAAATGATTTAACGATGTTAACTTGGAATTACGGGTTGTCACATCATCCCCTTGTTAAAAGAATTTTCGTCCCGAAAATTGGATACAGTTGTTAAAATAGGTTTGAAAATGAAAGAATTTAGAGCTTAGAGTTCTGATTTGTCACATCCATGTTCCCGAAAACATGTCAGTCATATAACATATAAATTCATCACATTTATATTTATTTAGTTGTTCGGAATTATTATTTTATTAATTCTCAAACATTCGTGCATTAACTCTCGTGACCTGGTAACTCCTTGGGTTGTCGTTAAATGTAACCGTTAACAAGTGGCACGTTTAATTCAACTAATTAAATGTGGAGTATAATTTCATTAACACAAATAATGGGATTTAGTTAACGGAGTTAATCTGAAATTTTAGGGTGTCACATTATCCCCATGTTGAAAGAAATTTCGTCCCGAAATTTAACCATTAAGGGTGTTTGTACATTATTAGATTTTATGCGTTCTTACGTGAACTTCGATTCACCTTTTGAATTTCAATGAATTTTTAATTAAAAAGAATCATACTATGTTTAAGTGTTTTGAATTCTCTATTTACAAAGGACCTCTTATGTTTAGAATGTTTCGATATATTTATATCAATGGGCTTGAAGTTGTTATTTGGATATCTAAGGATTGCGTCTTACCTAAAGAGTCATATATTTTTATAGATCTATAAATTGACTCAACTTTGTATAGGTATTGTACTTCATTAAAAGAAGTGTTGTCAACATGAATATGCCATGGATGCCACAGAAAGTTTTAAGAATGGATGGAGAATGATGAATAATAATACTACTTATGCGTTCGGAAGTACATGATTCAGGAAAAATGATAAAGAAATCGAATAGGTATTTCTTTCTTTGATAGTTACTGGATTTTCTGTATTAAGGAGAACAAGTGATTATACGGCATAGGGTAATAGGTTGTTAAATTTTACGTACTGAAGTGGTGTTAAACCAAAAGAGTTGATGTTACATGAGTTGTTCCTAGTCATGGGGGTACGATAAGTTTTAATGCTGATGAAATCTGAGTGTTACGGTAAGATGTTTGCGTTGGGGGGTATATGCACTAAGAGCTTATCTTTTTATTCGAATATGAGGTTTATTCAATCGTGTAGGTCTTTTAAGGTGATCTGACAATATTCCTTTTAAAATACGGGTTTTAGTTTACACATGGATTAGGTAAGAGTTCATACAATAAGATGTTAGCAAGGATTTTGATATCAAGCTTCATTGAGTGATAGCGTTTGAATTTGCCCTTAGGGTGTTTAAGGGTTCGAGTTCTATGTTTACTAACGGGTAGGATAAGGATGTCATGTTAATTTATTACTTGGGTCGTGTAGCTTAACCAATTTCTTTAAACATGCAGTTTCTCTTATTAAGGTTTTCATGGTTTGGAACGATTAGATGATAATTGTCTACGTTGCGCCTCAAATAGTTTTGATCAAGAAGTAAATTACGTACATGGCAGAATCTCTTGCATAAACTGGAGCTTCTAAAGAAAGATAGTGCCCGATTGGAGTGTCAAATGACGATGAGAACATCAAATATAATGTTTCTTAGCATATACAAATGTGTATTAGGATAAATGAAATAAGAAATCATTAGTCTGAACAGTAATGGATGAGGTATTAGTTGTTTGTTGTGAATCGTTCTAGTTATCATGTCAATCTTTAGCCATGGAACATATTCGATATTCGTATTTATATATGGGGGATTAAGTCATTAACATTGATGTCAATGTATATCAGTGTAATCTTATTAATTTGTCAAAATAATTCATTAATCTAGTGACCGTGTCATTATGGATCGACTTCAATAGCAGAATGTGTACGGTAAGTTAGGTGTGGGGAAGTTTGTGTATATTTGAGTTCGTATTGTTTCTCATCTGTAGTAGCATTGTGAGTTTTTATCATCCATGGATGGGTTTTAATGAATGTAATCGATGATAAACTTGATATAAGTGCGTTACTGAAGAATAAATTTTCGTTTCAGATAGACTTTTGTTCAGATGGATTTGTGTTGAGTTATTGTAAACTTTTGTTCTTCTGGGTATAACCCACTCGAAAAGTGTTACCAGGAATGAAACATAATAGAAAGTAGTTATCTTGGACCGTAATGGGCAAGGCTTTCTCAAAACATTAGTTGGTATTAGAGGTTCGGTGTTGAAGATGGTATTTATCACGTGAACCTTGAAGTCGTGAAATGTATTCAAAATCATAGTTTATATACGAGTCAGTTACGAAACATTTGGTTTTTGTTATTACTGTGAATAAGAGATACAAGGCAGTTTAAAGTGTTGGCTAACTAGGGTTCCTAAGTATCAAATGTTGCGTAATAGTATAAGAGTGATATTTTAGATTTTCTCGGGTTAATTACTGCTTTGGTTCCAGGTCCACATCCAACGTACTGTTAGTGTTTATATATAGGGTGTACCGCAGCTAACCCACCACACCACCAGCACCTTGAAGACGTACCTGTCGCCTACTAACATTCTTGTCTACTTCACTAAGTCATTCAAAGGAGTTAGGGAAATAGGGATATGTGTTAAGTGAAATGGTAACGTTATAATATATACTGTAACATCGGTTATGCATTAGAATTTTTTTATTATTATTTTTTTTTGTGGTTCGAATCTGTGTGATCACTGATCTGAGACTTCGAGGACACTTAACATAGATTATGCGCTTCTAAATAGGTAAAGAAGTTCGATTATATATTAAGATGTACAGAATGTAGTTAATGTTTTTAAATTAAATATATGTTTCTTTAAAGATAATAATGATAATAATAATAATAATAATAATAATAATAATAATAATAATAATAATAAATAATCATAATTTAAATTAAATCCAAAACGTGTTTTACAACATTGGAGGTGTAGATTGGGTGTGAGAATCAACATTTACAAGAGTGTTGGATCGGGACGAGTCATCCAACTAGATCAAAACATATACATGCCACACGTGTGGTTCATTAGTGCATTGTTGACAATTGAAGCATCACGAGTCAGAACCATTTTTGAGTAAATCATTAGGAACAGCTTAGAGTTATGTTTTTCTTGAGGAATTGAGAAAATAAATTCGAGAGTAGAGTACGATTAGGTGAAGTACTTCTAGAACGGGTCTGGTATGTTACAAGGTATTCACATGAAGGTTTAAGCATCACCGATTTACTTCACAAGAAGTGATTTGAATGAGCAACATTACGCGGTTGGTTTGTCATATCAACAAGAGTTTTATTATATATATATATATATATATATATAGGAGGAGGTTCATTTGAGAAGACTCATATATTGCAAGAAGAAAAAGAAGAAACCTAAATCACTAAAAAACTTATCAATGGTTTAGTTTTTTTAAATAAATTCACTTCCAACATACAAATGTGTAATGTATAAACTAAAAAAAATCATTAAAATATTTTTTACGTATGTATTTTTAGCGTTTTAAGTTTACCTACACATGTGTAAGTAACCTAACTTACACATGACTTCCACATGTGTAGGTTTAACAAATAAACGAAATTCATTCAATTTTATTTTTAGTTTGTCAAAGTTAATGAATAAATATTGTATTTCTATCATTTTTTTGTATGTTAAAAACGTTTTTTGTTGAAAAAAATGAAGAAATTAGTTATTTCTTTCACTTCTCGCAATATTTGCTCTTCTCAAATGAACCCTCCCCTATATATATATATATATATATATATGTATAAGTCTTTAGCTTTATTAGACTCCTCCATGGAATCCTAAAAATTATAGGGTTGTTTAACATTCATTTGCAGAAATAATGATGTTGAGATGCCACCGACAGTTGGCAAGAGGTCATAGTACTCCGACTTAAGTTTAAAGCATCCCATTAAGTATTATAAGTTTGTAACTTTAGTAAGGTAAATGTTTTCAACTGGTAGATTCAAATTGATTATATATATATGCGGTAAGTCATCCTCATTAGAGGACAAATATAGTAGTAGTGAAACATTATTAGGTTTGTCAACATAGATATTCGTCCTTATTTGTGTGTCATCAAGGAAAGATTTCAATTATCCTTGTTTTAGGTGTGTAGGGTAAAATGTATGTAGTTTTAAAAAAAAATAAACTTATCATATGCCATCAAATATTGTATTGTATTTGTATACCATCTGTATACGGATTTTATGGGTTCAGTCCAGCATAGACTTGATATTGGTGCATTATTTAGAGATGGATGTTTGTTTCAGATGAAATTGTATTGATTGTGTGACACTCCGGCTCGTACGAGAATAAAAAGACTTAAATATATATATATATATATATATATATATATATATATATATATATATTACGCGATACGCGCATGAGAGACACTAGTCTGCGCGTATCGCCTAATGCGGCCAAAACCGGGTACGCGACATTGTGGGCGCCCGCAGCTTCCGGCAATACCACCTCCCCCACACGATGCGCGCAGGAGAGGGGCACACCCTGGGCGTATCGCGTAACGCACGCTGAGCAGCTATAAAAAGGGATCGACCCTCCCCATCATTCTCTCTGTAAAATTCCGGCCCAAAACGCCGGTGAAGTCCCGACGAAGTCTCGGCAGGTTTCCGACAAGAAACGGAAGCCTCCAAAGAGTGTGGTTCAAGCGCGGAATTGCTCACGAAGCGTCTCCGGGATATCTTCGGTGTTCGGTAAGACTCGTTTCTAGTTTCCTTCGAGTATTTACCGTTTTATATATATATATATAGTTAGAAATATATATATATATATATATATATATATATATATATAGGGGAGGGTTCATTTGAGAAGAGCAAATATTGCGAGAAGTGAAAGAAATAACCAATTTCTTCATTTTTTCAACAAAAAACGTTTTTAACATACAAAAAAATGATAGAAATACAATATTTATTCATTAACTTTGACAAACAAAAAATAAATTTGAATGAATTTCGTTTATTTGTTAAACCTACACATGTGGAAGTCATGTGTAAGTTAGGTTACTTACATATGTGTAGGTAAACTTACAACGCTAATAATACATACGTAAAAAATATTTTAATGATTTTTTTAGTTTATACATTACACATTTGTATGTAGGAAGTGAATTTATTTAAAAAAACTAAACCATTGATAAGTTTTTTTAGTGATTTAAGTTTCTTCTTTTTCTTCTTGCAATATATGAGTCTTCTCAAATGAACCTCCTCCTATATATATATATATATATATATATATATATATATATATATGCACCTAAGATACTAAAAGGGGCACAAAACCCGTTGTTATAGTTAACGATGTCCTCCCGCAAGCACGTGAGCTCGGGACCACTGAACGAAACGAAGTGCTGCTCTAGTCCACAGAAACTTTCGTACCTATGCCCTCACTCTGCTCGACTCATTAGGTAACGTCCCAGATCCCGTACTCATTTAAGATGTATGTATGACTTCAGTCCATGGTAGAACCAGGATTTTAGAATAAGAACATTCCTAGTCATATAATATTACTAGGGACGTTATATGTTTTCAATGAATGATATGATCGTGTGAGAAACACGAAGATATGATGATGTGGCTTTTCAAATAAAATGATAATGAGAATATAGGATAACCCTGACTCAGATGTTAAAGCACTCTGAGAAGAATGAATATACCAAGGACTAAAGTCGTCGCCAAAGTCACATAGCGTGACTTAGGCAATGCATCAGTAAAAATGCACTGTTAGGATTATCCCTGGGGGAATGAATCCTAATAAGTATGAAATGTTTTACAGGGTTGTCTTGATTAGCCACTAGCTTGTGATACGTAGGCTACATCAGAAGGTGAGTCTAACCGCCCCTCATTTATATGTTTTATGATTTCGGGGCTGTATCCGAGCTTGTATGAAAAGTATGAAATGTTTTATAAATGTTATGAATATATATATATATATATATATATGTGTGTGTGTGTGTGTGTGTGTGTGTGTGTGGTTATAAGTATATCGCTACCTGGTGATTCAACGCACCTCAACTCCAGGTTCGTCCGGTTGTTGTGTTGTTGGTTCGCGGTAATAAGCTTCGCGTTAAGAGTCGTCCGACGAAAAGGACGGCAGCTACATGCCACAGGGCAAGTCATTAGGGCAGGGCTTCGCGCTAAGAGGTAGTTGTTTAAGGAACTACCGGCTCCGCCTCGGGATGTATATGCGTCTAGTTGGATCCAATTAGGTAGACTGTCTGCTCGTAACAGGAGAGGTACCACCCGCCTAGGCAACATGATGCGACCGAGAGAGGTCATAAGGGTACCTTGGTTATTCCTGTATGCGGCATATAATAATAGTTGGCCATTTCATGTAATGCTAGTGTAGGCGTGTGTATGTGTAAATAACATGCATATGGGTCACAAATGAATTCACATACGTGCAACTAATGCAGTGTACAGTTATAGTCTAGAATGCTATGCAAACCTAGTTCGCTATAACCAATGGCTCTGATACCAATCTGTCACACCCTCAAAATCCACTAACGGAGTTTTACTGTTAAATGTGTGACAAACCAGGATCTCAGTCATTAGTTACACCAAACGACACTATATGAATTTAAAACATACGTGTCTCATTAAATGAGAAAATTTATTACAGAGTTAACGTTTAAAAGTTTGCGGAAGCGTAATCGAAATGTAATGTCAAAGTATTAAATGGAAACTAAATGCGCAGTACACGCGCCCGATACAAGATACAAAGTCTAAATAGACATTAAACTCAAAACATGGTTTGTAATGCATGAAAATGTTTAAATGAAAAGCTGTGACTCCATGCCATGTCCTAAGTGCGTGGTACCTCAGTGACCTGTAAAAATGAAAGTCTAACAAGTGTCAACACGACGGTTGGTGAGTTCACATAGTAAGTATAAAATCAAGTAAGTTCAGTTGCAAGCAGAAATATAAATTAAGTATGTCATTGTAGGTAGCTAGTCTACAGCACATGTCCTTAGAGGCGTATGTATCTGACCGAAGCTGACGTATGTACATATTAAGTGCATTTTGCCCGTTCGTACGTCCCAGCAGGATGCATTGTAAGTATGTTAGGTCATTCAACACCCGTTCGACAGGTCCTTCTGTCGTGCTAGCGCGACTAGCCCGGGTGGGGTTTGTCAAATCCAGTAGTACTACTCAAAACTTCCCCGCTATTTCACAAATACTACCGGTCAACTAGGTATCCATGAGGTCTTTCATGAACAAAATAAAAGTTGCTCTAATCCAGAAATGCGACATACAAAATTTGTAAATCCGTAAAAGTAATTGTCCGTGTTCAGCCCATAAAAGGGTAGAATAGTAAAAGTGCTGTTTAGTGAACCCACCTTTGAAGCGCACAGCAAATAACAGCAAACTGCAATAAAAGACCTAAACTGCTCTAGGACCTGCTTTAGCAATTATTTACTAATTAGTAACTAGTAACACATAAATGAAATATATAGCATGGTATTCGCTAGGGTTTCGTATATTCGATTCGGTTTTCCCCGTAATAGTCTATCACATAGCTGCCATTCACATATCAGGAATTTTTATTTCACACTTGTATTCATATAAATTCCCATGCAATGTAATCTCACACATATCATACTTATTTACACTGTACCTCCTTTTCATCACACATTAAAATACATACAATACATGTTCATTTAGTGCGCACTAACTAGCTACACATTCCCACATAACACATGTATAAGGTCATACATTCATTTCAACGTGATACAATACAAATACATATATTTTCACACCTACAATCAAATCCTCCTAATTCCCACACCCTAATACATACTTAGCACACCCATTATGATTATCATATATATGCACGCATCGAATACGCTACAGCACACTTATGCGTAAAACACACATATGATACATACTGATTATCATGTTAAATCTTCGGCTGATGTGTAATCTAAACATATAGTCACCGTTACCCACATATACATATCTTAATACTACAAATAGACATGACCATAAATAGACCGTTGTACTTGTTTTCGTTTTAATAACTAACATGGTGGATACCTATACAATAATCATATAACAGTCGCACCCATACATACATCTGTACATACATATATACATCAAATTCACACACTATTGCTACTACACTTTGTTGCTAAGCATACATCTACATACATATATATCCCTATTGCATTCATCATCGGTACTACTGTTTCTTCACATACATACATACTTTAACAAATTGATAGGTTCAATTGGATCGTTCAATCGCTCACAATGATCAGAATAACAAGTACAACACAAACGATTCAATCACAGACACAATCCATACTAAATAATTCTCTGTATATTGATGATCAAAGCAATTCGTTGTACAATGTGCAGGAGAAAATAAATCACACACAGTTAATTCTCTCTCTAACAGTGTAAAAGTGATCTAGCCTCTCTCCTCAGACACACAAACTACATGCCTATATCAACCAATAACATGTTTAAGGAATATAACAAAATAGACCCTAAACTATTTACAAACATGTAAACAATAAACAAAATACAAAGTAAATCTTAACAAGGAAATAGCCCTAACAGTACTCCCCCTAAGATTTATCTTTGGATCTTCAAAAACTTCAATCTTTTTCTTCGTTTATCAGCATCAAACTTCAATCTTTTTCTACCAATCTTCTGGTTCTTCTTTCACGTTCAGCAACTCTCGACCTTTATACTCCTCTTGTTCCTTTAAAGCTTCTTCAATGCAGGATTTGAACTTTTCAGCGATCTTAGCTTGTCGAGGCTTGGATTCATTTGTCAGAATTTGCAGAGCATTCATGCGTCTAAGCGAATCCAGATTTAAACCTGCAAAATCGATATTAGCATAAAACTCAAATGGCATCTCTTGGCCTTGAACTTTCACCTCCAATGTACCCTTCCTACTGATCCGCATATATTCTATCTCTGGTATATCAACCCTCACGAGATTAGAATTGAGTAAAGCCTTCCTCACACGAATCTTCTCCGAAGCAGCAGCAATAACTTCAATCATTACCACAAATAACTTCCTGTCAGCTTCGGCAAGTTTATCCTTACATTTCTCCATTCTATAACTTCGCAAAAAATCGATATATGAAGGATGTAATAGCTTCAACTCAAAGGTACTAAAGAGTGTGATCATATCCTTATCCCAATCCTCCAAGTTCCGAACAAGCTTCAGTTCAAATGTTTCCTGATTGTAGAATACTCTGAGTATAGGTTTCGTTGTCTGACTTCCATCAATCACCTTCAATCCAGGATCTGTAATCTTGTCAAAGTATTCGTCCGAGAACTCTTCTAAGTACATATCCTCGGTTACCACCAATCGCTTCTTCTTTCTTTGTTTCTTAGCTTGCACATATGCGGTATCTTCTTGTTGACCTCTAAAGTCAAGAAACTTAGCTGTTCTACTCATTCCAGCATCAAGAAGTATCACGCATTTATCACCACGCTCAGCATGCGTGTGATTAATTAACTTCAGCTTGTGCAACTCTTTTAGATCCTGAACTTCCAATTTGAAGATGCTAGAGTAGTAATGATAAACGTCACATAAACCATTTACCCTCTTGATCATAAACGCATCAAAAATTTCATCATATTTCCAAGCTATTATCTTAACCTTCTTGTTCTTCTCAGGCACAATCATAGAATCTAGTAACTCAGCGATTGATTGTCCTTTGCTCATTAGCGACCTCACCACATCACCTGGTGTTGCTGCCTTATGCCAAGTTTCACGCACCTCCATTGGAATGTTGTACGATTTAACCTCGCTCGGAAACATATCCATCAGTTCGTGTCTTTTCTTATGAGCATTTTCAGGTAAAGCCATAACTGGAATCTCCTTTGGTCCTAACACCTTGAATCTTTTGGTCAACTCGAAATACTGTGGATTGTTATAATCCAAGTAAAACATTCTGTTGTACATCTTCTCTGTTTTCATGAAGCTGACCACTATCCTTCTCAAAGATTCTGATTTCAACCTCTGCAAAGTTTTATACGGATAGTTCCTTGAACTCAACCAACTTCGCATCTCATAAACAGTCATTTCATCGGGATTTTGATGGTAAAGCTCAGTCGGTGGCAGATCTTCAATATTCAAACTTTCCTGCATAGGAGTCCATTCGCCCATTTCAGTCACAAACTCCTTCTTATCTGCTTCAGCTTTATCTTGATGAATCATACACTTCTCGTATTCTTCATTAATCTGAGTCACCGTCAATCCATTCAAGAACACAGAGTTGTATTTCATTCTCTCAAGGTATGCAAACCTCTGATCCAAATCATCTGGTACCTCTTCAACCGTATTCTGTACTGGTTCTGGCTCAGCTTCATCCTCAGACTCAGTCCAATCAATGTCTAAATCATCCAAAGCCTCTATCATAGGTGCTTCGTCAGTTTGAACCGGCTCAAACTGACTAGCCACTTCAGTAACATTTTTAAGCGCACTTTCAACTTCACCAGCTTCAGGTTGAATCGGCTCAACCTGAACTGTATCTCCAGAGCCAACATCTTTCTCACTATCTGATGCTTCAAATACTTCGGTTTCAGCTTCCGATACATTCTCAGTCTCAGCTTCAAACACATTCTCAGTCTCAGCAACTTTCTCAATCTCAGCCACAGCTACAGATTGAATCGGCTCAATCTGCACTGTTTCATCAGTTTTTGCCCTTTTCGAACTTTCTTCATCACCAAATATCTCCGGTATAGCATCTATTTTCCTCTTTCCCTCAGCTTTGTCCATCTTGACAGTTTCAGCAGCAGCTTCATCGGGAATGATAATTGGTGATTCAACCAAAATACCAGCATTTGAAGTACCTCGAGCTCTTGTCAGATAAACTTTTGGAATTTCAGATTCAGTCACTTCAATAATTTCTTCAGAAAAATCTTTATCTGAAGACGAGCCAGACTTCTTTGGTCTCATTTCCTCCAATTCCTTTTCCAACATCTCTTTCTCTGCCTCCAAAGTATTACACTCAGCTTTAACTTCAGTATAATCATACTTTAAGTTCTCATGCTCCTCTTTGAGTTTATTATAATCATCTCTCAACTTCACATGTTCATCAACCAGCTTCACATGATCTTCATCCAACTTTTTGAAAGTTTTCAGATTCTGATTGTGAATTTCCCAATACTCATCCAATCTTTTCCTTTTTCGTTCATTAGATGCTTTCAACAAATCATTTGCTTTAAACAGATCTTCCACAATCTCTTCTAATTCAGCAATGCGTTTCTCTTTCTCTTCATAGATCTCATCAACATCTGGCACAACGTTTGGTGAAGACTCCAAATTTTGTCCAATGTTTTCAGCAGTTTGTGGTAATGCGGTGGGAATATCAACATCAATAGTATCAGCAACGCCAGCATCCACTTCATCTATCTGTGCAATGGATTCAGCTTCGGCCATTACTGTCTGAGCAATTTGGAGAACATCAATCTCTTCAGGTTTTTTTACTGTTTTCTTCTTCTTTCGAACATACTGTACAGAAACATCTCTTGGAATCTCCATAACAACCTCTTCAACCACAGAAGCAACCTCAGCAGGTTCTTCTATTTCTACATTCTCAATTCCTTCTGCCTCAGTCTCCATTGGCTCAGCCTCTTCTGAATTAGATTCAGATTCAGCTTCATCACCACCATCATCATTACCATCATCACCATCACTATTATCATCATTATCAACACTAGCATCATCAATCTCTTCATCAATCAGATCTAACGGATTCACTATCTCTCCATGAGATATGTGATAATACACTCCATCTACTTCTTCTTCATTGTTAACTATATCTCTCATATAGTCAAACAAATCAATATCAGGCACATTCCCGATACTCATCTTTCGGTAAGAGAGATCGTTCATGTCCTCAGTATATAATATGCCTCCAGCATAACCCTTTGATCTGATGATAGGATAAGCAATGTTTATCATCAGTTGCAGAAACCTCGGGTACATAAGAAATTTGAATCTCTTGCCCTTCACCAAGTTAAACACAAAACCATTCATTATCCATCTCGACATGTTGAATGGTTTGTTCTCTGCTATGGCACAAATTGGTGAGGCAATGTCTGAAGGAAAGTTATCAAACCCTGCACTCCTTCTAGACATACATTGCTGCACAATATAACACAGCAGCTTATACTTCTTCCCCAACTTAGCTCTGAAAAACTGTGACTTTGGAAACACAGGTGGATGTCCCATGTTCACAAAACACGCTTTACACTCCTCCATGGTCAGCTCATCTAACATACCAACCTCATCCTCATCTATCCTCAGAGCCTGCCTAATAGCATCTTCTGAAACAGTAAGTACCCAATCTCTGGTTATGTTGCCTCTAACAACATTAACACCATTCTCCTCTCTTACAACCTCAGCTGTTCTCCAGAAATTCTTGATCAGTCTAGCATATATGACCGGTTTGGCACATATAGCATATACATACTTGGTCCTCTTGATGAACTGAATCATATCTCTATAACCTTCTGTCTCAGGAAGTGATTCATCTAAACATGCCACCAAATTATGTTTAGGTTCAAATTTGAGATTCTCCATCTGTCAAAAACACAAACAAACACAAAACAAGGCAAATGTGTTAGAATCTTCATAAACATATAAAAAATTGAATAAGTGTTTTAACTAACAGTTAGAAAGCAAAAACATTAACATAATCAGTTTAAGTCCTAAATTGTTCTAATAACCTGATTTTCATCATTTTAATCAAACAACATTGGATTTTAAGGATTATGCATCATGTTTGAACTTTTAACAGTTAATCACTTAGGCAAAATTTTGACAAATTTATGATGAAAAGGTTCAACACGTTTTGGTTCAGTTTTAACAGGTTTAATCACTTTTAAAGCAGATATTTCATTGTTGTTATGATTAACTTGTAAAAGCTTCAAAGTTCAACAATGGCGATTTTTATCAGTTAAGAACATTCCACTTGATTCAGTCGATTTTAAGGTGTTTTAGTGCAAATGAATGATTGAATGATGATAATCGAGTGTTTGTACACCTAAATCAACATTCGATTTCGGTTTTAACACACAAAGACGAAGTGTCGATTCAATGTTCAAAACACTGTTCATCATCGTTTTTCTTTTAAACAGTTGATTTGCAGGTCTATTAAGGTCAAAAACACTTAATCTCTACCTTAATCAATCTATTAATCTTGTTATAGGACAACAGATTGACTATGATAACAATGGCGATTTGAGGTTCAGAGTGTTTGTGTGAAGGTGAAATTGTGAAATGATAAGTGTTTGTGAAGAGGCGGTATTTGTATCGTCAAAAATTTTAGGTCAAACTTTAAGTGTCGGGTCAACAAAAGCAGAAAAGGCCCAATAAACCTTGCCGGGTCAAGTACTGTAGTGACGGGTCATGTACTGTAGTTACGGGTCAAGTACATAAAACAAGTCACCAACATGTGAAATTCACTTGACGGGTCAAGCACTGTAGATACGGGTAAGTCACTGTAGTGACGGGTAAAGGTTAAGGAACAACTACACCTGATGGATTTTATTCATCACCCGGCAGAATAGTTGTTATCAAAACATCACCCGGCAACTTTTCTTCATCACCCGGCAACACAGTTGCTTTCCTTCTTCATCAGGCTTGCTTTTCTTCTTTACACGGCAACCTTTGACAACCTTCTTCACACGGCATACACACTTCTTCATTACCCGGCAACATAGTGTCATACCTTTACACGGCAACAAGACTTCTTCATTACCCGGCTGTATAGTATACACTTGTCACCCGGCAAGATATCTATGACCTTCACCCGGCTGTATTTGACATGATCATTTGCCCGGCTGTACAGTGGTCATAATATCTTCACCTTTTTCCTTAATCACCCGGCAAGTATCAGACTTACAACTTTACCCGGCTGAACAGTTCTTTGCCCGGCTGCACAGTTGTACCTGATATCTTTACCCGGCAATAACACTTAAGCAATTTCTTCAATTTTCCTCGTCTGTTGACTTTTTCAACGATCATTTATTGCACCTGCAACATTCTCCGACATATTAATTTGACAAGATATCCTTAAAAAGAATGTTTGTCATATTAATTATCAAGCAACATTAAACATTGCAACAAATTCATTTTTCAATTAAAATTCAATTTCCTTTTTCTTTTAGAAAAATGTTTTTGCACAACCAATTTTTTTATATCCCGAAGCAATTTCTTAAAAACAAATCATAAGACCTTGGGTTTGTTTTTAACACATCCAATACCTTTGCTTTTCATAACTTATAACCTTGTTCATTCAAAAAACACACTTATTCAAAAAACAAAATATTTTTGGATTTTTGTAGATATTTTTCTTCAATTTATTCTCCCCCTAAACTTGAAATTTCTTGAAATTTTTAAGTTTAACAAGGATGTTGATGTGTCAATAATGATTCCACATGCCTGCATACACAAAGCACACACATTAAAGTAAAGACATATGCAATGCAATGAATCAAAATATCGCAGTGAGATCATACCACACATTATCTGAACATGTTTTGCAAGTTTTGAATAGACATTTGACTTATGCTTGATTGAGTGATGATATGAAAACATACCAATTAGCTCGAGTTGACACACTTACTTTTTCAGTATCATGATGATATTTAAGGTTCGATTAGAATGACTTATGCGACCCACATGTATACATATGTCAACATATTTCCTTATCAATCACTACCTGAATGCATATTGTACAAAACCTGGTCACTTACAGTCATACACAGTGTGGAATCTGGGTTCTATTCGGATTTGGTCCACTTTGGGACTTCTTTTTAATTCCATCTTTGGGAATTTTTCTTTCCTATCGTTCCCCTTGGGAATCTTCTGAATTCCATTTTGGAATTTTTGTTTGGTGTTGGTCCACATTTGGGACTCTTTTTGTTCCATTTTGGAATCTTTTGCTGCACCTTGAAGCTCAAAAGAGACTTCGTGTGAGACTTCAGGTCTGTGGGTACCACAACAAAGAAGCTCACGATGCGGTTCATCACACTGAATAGACTACATCGTTACCCGATCATGCACAACTATCATCACAAGCAACGTATCAAAAGATATATATCTAGATATGTATAACAATGGAACTTAACACAAAGATCATTAAGTTTATGTTTGTCAACAATCAACTTACTTTTTCAGTCTAATTGTCTGAGCTGTCTAGCACATCAATTAACATTCATCAGTCTTTATTAAAAATGATGTAACAAATAATGTCTAGTGTAACTATCATTTCTCACTTTTTGCAATATAGATTCTTATGACATGATATTTTCTTTTTCTTTTTGCTTTTATATTTTGTATTTGCTTTTCTATTTTTCTTTTTCACGCAAGCACACACAATGCAAAACATAAAGTAAAAGACAAAGGAATCAAAATATAACATCAACTTATTATATTTTTGGCTTTTATATTTTTCGGATTTTTGTTTTGTTTTTCGAAAAATAGAATCAATCATGATTGATTAATCCTATGGATTGAATTAAGAATTCAAACCGGCCTGACAAAAAAGATTTTGTGAAAAGATCTGCCAGTTGTTTGTCGGTATGAACCTTAATCAAAATTATTAAACCCTTTTCAGAGTTATCTCTTAAAAAATGATATCTAATTTCGATGTGTTTAGTTTTCAAAAAATTAAACCCGTAGTCCAGCAACTGATTTTGTAACCATAAAACCTGAGAACATCCTGCAGATGCAGCGATATACTCTGCTTCAGCTGTGGATACAGAAACATTGGTCTGCTTCTTGCATTGCCAAGAGACAAGCCTTGGACCCAAAAATTGACAGCCACCAGTTGTTGATTTCCTGTCAAGAGCACAACCACCAAAATCACTGTCAGAATAGCTATATAGTTCAAAATTTCCTTCATAAGGATACCATAACCCAAGATTTGGTTTCCCTTTGAGATATCTGAATATACGCTTCACAGCAACAAGATGTGACTCTTTCGGATCTGACTGGTATCTGGCGCATACACACACAGCGTACATGATGTCTGGTCTTGATGCAGTAAGATACATCAGAGAACCGATCATTGATCTGTATAGTGTTTGGTCAACTGCTTTGCCCTTTGGATCCGGTTGAATCTTGCAGTTCACATCAGAAGGAGTTCGAATTGTTTGACAATCTTGCATCTTGAATTTCTTCAACAACTTCTCAACGAACTTTGATTGATTGATGAAAATTCCGTCAGCTGATTGTTTTACTTGTAATCCAAGAAAGAAATTAATCTCCCCCATAGAACTCATCTGGAATCTGCTCTTCATTATTTCCTCGAATTCTTTGCACATTGACTCACTAGTTGATCCGAAGATAATATCGTCCACATAAACTTGAACGCACAATAAATCATCATTATCCCTCTTCATAAACAAAGTTGGATCAATCTGACCTCTTGTAAATCCATTTTCTAGTAAATGCTTAGATAGTGTCTCATACCAGATTCTAGGAGCTTGATGTAGACCGTAAAGAGCTTTACTTAACTTGTATACCCGATGAGGATAGTCTGGATCTTCGAACCCCGGAGGTTGTCTAACATACACGTCATCCGTAATCGGCCCATACAAGAAAGCACCTTTAACGTCCATTTGGAATACTTTGAAACGCATGAAAGAAGCATATGCAAGAAAAACGCGTATGGCTTCAAGTCTTGCGACCGGAGCAAACACCTCTTCGTAATCAATGCCTTCTTCCTGAGTGTATCCCTGTGCAATCAGTCTTGCTTTGTTTCTCACCACAATGCCACGTTCGTCTGGCTTGTTTTTGTACAACCATCTTGTACCTATTGCGTTTTCTCCTTCAGGTAAGTCCACAAGTTTCCAAACTTCCTGTTTGCGAAACTGAAGTAATTCTTCCTGCATCGCCTCAATCCAACTGTTATCTTTCAGCGCCTCTGAAATATTCTTTGGCACCACTTGAGATAGAAAACACGAGTAAAGACAGATATTTGCGTGCTCCGTCTGACTTCTTGTAGTTCTCTGATTCAACGACCCAATAATCTGAGAAACAGGATGTTTCTTGTGAATTCGATGAATAGGAATATCACCTCCTTGCACTTGAGTCTCTAGATTAGAAGTATTCAGATTTGGTAGATCTTGAAGTATGGAAGAAGTATGCGGTGTGAAATTCGGGACTTGATCCGGTGAATTGATGAAGTAATCAAAAGATTCTGGAATAACTTCAGCATTCGGATCTGATGATGATTGATTCTGAACCGATCCACCATCATTAGGAGAAATCACATCTTCGTCATGATTGTTCGATTCTTGATCTTCATTTGAACCAGAAGGACCCGGAGCTTGACTGGATTTGACATGATCAGGATTGTGAAAAGACATAAATGGATATTCAGAGTTGAGATTTCCATCTTCGTCATTATCAGAATCGTCACTAAAGCATCCTAAGTCGCCTGATTCCTTCCTTGAGTTTCCTGAAAAATCAAATAAGTTAGAGTTGAAGGATTTCGATAATGAATCTAAATCAAATAACCATTCGGGACCATGAGCCACTAAAGGAAACGAATTTTCTAAAAACTTGACGTTGATAGTTTCAATAACAGTATTTGATTTGCTATTAAAAACCCGATAAGCTTTAGAAACAGACGAATATCCTAGGAAAAATCCATCATCCGATTTTGACTCAAACTTCCCGAGATGTTCATTTAGATTTAGAATCGATACCGGACAACCAAACGCTTTCAAGTAAGAAATATTTGGTTTCCTCCCAAACAACAACTCATAAGAAGTTTTCTTTTTATCTTGAACTAATAATGTTCTATTTTGTACAAAACACGCAGTAGCAATAGCTTCGTCCCAAAAAGTAATCGGGATTTTGGCATCTGCGAGCATGGATCTTGCTGCTTCAATTAGTGTCCGGTTTTTCCGTTCCGCAACCCCATTCTGTTGAGGCGTTCTAGGCGCACTAAATTGTCGAGCAATCCCTTTTTCTGCACAAAATAAATCAACATTAGCATTCTTAAATTCCGTTCCATTATCACTTCTTAATACTTTAACTTTGCATTCCAATTGGTTTTCAACTTTAATGATAAATTCTTTTAAAAGTTCAGCTGTTTCAGATTTTGCATGCAAAAAATAAACCCATGAAAATCTAGTAAAGTCATCTATGATAACTAAACAATATGATTTTCTCCCGATGCTTTGAACGTTGGTCGGTCCAAAAAGATCCATATGTAGCATCTGCAAGGGTTTTGAAATGGAGTTTTCGAGCTTGGACTTAAAAGACATCCGATGCTGTTTGCCTTTCAGACATGCAGGACAGAGATCAGTTGTGGAGAATTTCTTCGATGGGATTCCCACAGCGTGATTTCCTGTTACCAAACGGTTCATGTTTCTGAAATTTGAGTGGCCCAGCCGTCTATGCCATAGCTGACTCTCATCATTTGAAGCATGGGCAATGAGACAGGTTGTTTCGGTTTCGGCATCAATCTGCGACATATCCAATTTGTATACATCACGATCTCTAGGCGCTTTCACCACTACCCACTCATTGTCAATCTTGAAACCTGGTTTCAGAATATAACAGAAAGAATCATCAAAAAGAGTTGAATAAGATTTATCACAGATTTGAGATACACTAAGTAAGTTAAAGTTCAACTGTGCACAGTAGTTGACTTTATCAAAACTTATAATCCCATTCGAAACAGTTCCTTCGCCTGTGATTTTACCACCCGCATCACCTCCAAACGCTACGTGAGTACCATTCTTTTGCTTGAAATCCTGAAGCAAGGCATGGTTGCCTGTCATGTGCCGGCTACACCCACTATCAACGAACCATGAGTTGATAGGTCTTCTTGGGCGTACCTGCATTTCAACAAAAACATTCAGTTAGTTTGGTCAACCCAGGCCCACACGGTCTTGGGTTTTCCGAATCTATCTGCAATAGTAACTTGTTTGTATTGAACATTTTGAAAATTTGTTTCATTCAAAAGATTTTGATGCTGATAACTTCGCCCATTGGCGTTCAATGATTGCTTTCTTCTCAAAGCAATAAACCTTTCCTCTAGCTTAGGATCAAGGTTATTTTCAAACTTTTGATTTCTAACCATTAAAGCTCTTGGTTTAAAACTGTTAACCTGCACATTCTTTGAAAAGTTAGAAACAGAATTTGATTCATATTTTGAAAACCATATGAATTGTTTCTTTGAAAGTTTGAATATGGAGTCATTTCTCTAGTCGAGTTTGATCGAAAGAAACAATCCTTTGTGTCATGATTTCTTCTCTCACAGATATCACAAAATTTGTTAAAATAACATTCTTCTGAAGAATGATTTCTTTTGTCACAGAAACTGCAGTACCTGTTAAAGAAACATTCAGCAGTTGCATGATTATATCTATCACAAATTTCACAATATTTCTTGCTAATTCTAAAGAGCCGATTGTTAACTTTTGATGTTGAACCAAAACGTGATTCGTTATCTTGGTTATTCGGTTTTAGATTAACGCTTCTTTGTAGAGACTTGGTTTGTGATTTTGATTGCATGGGACTTTGGTTCGATTTTAAACTGTTCTGTTTGGTCACCTTTTTGTTTTCAATTCTCTTATCATTGACAGCGGAAGACTTAGGACCTGAACCTGTTTTCAGACCAGAGTTAGATTTGATTGGAGAATTGTTTGGTTTACCATAAGATCCGTTCAAATCAAACGTTCCTGCAGACACAAACTTGATGTTTTTACCTTTTGACATTTTCTTGACCGGTTTAACTTTGTCAGTTTTAACATTTTGAGCTTTGGTGTTAGCATTCGATTTTAAGACACTTTTGCCTTTTGATTCTTTTGTTTCAGATTGATTTGTCATTGTTTTCGCTTTCTGCTTCTTTGCAGTTGAAGCTTCATCCTTCTTCACAGTATTCTTCTTGAGCAACTGAGCAGCAACTTGCGCCTTTTGTTCTTTCTTCCACTTGATATACTCAGGATCATTGAATCCTGAAAATTCACCTTCTTCCTTCACCGATTCTGGTTCTGGATTAAGCTTTGGATATTCAATCAGTTGAATAAGAACAGGCTCCAGTTTGTTTTCAGATTTGTTGCTTGCTTCATCGTCAGCTTCAGTTGACACATTATCTTCTTCATCCACGCTTTCCATCAACACTTCAGTACCTTCAGACTCGGATTTACTTCTTTGAATTTCTTTGAATTTTCTTTCATTTTCAGGTGAATGATCAAATTCATTAAAGTTTTCCGGTAAGGTTTGTGTGATTGAATTTGGCATTGGTTCATGAGTAAAACCCAAACCGTTTTTGGTTTTGTTACCTCTTTCTTTGATTAGTTGTTTAACCATGGTTTTACAACTTTTAACCTTTGTTAGTTCAACTTGAGTGACAGCATGTGCGACTTTTTCTTGTTCAAAGTTCTTTGTCATTTCTTCAAGTTGTTTTGTTACCAATTCCAGTTCGTTCAAAGTTTTGTTCCATGATTCTTTAAGTGACAAAATCTTCTCATCAGCAATTTTATGATCAATTTTAAGTTGTTCATGAAGTTTTTCATGTTTACTTAATTTGTCACCTATTTTGAATGAATGAGTTCGATAATGTTCTACTTGTTGAATGCACTGTTCAGAACATAACCTTTCTTTCACATCCAAGGGCAATGGAACATAGTTAGGTGGGAGTTCAGGATTAACCTTTGGTTGCTCAGTGGAAGATGAAGACTCATTAGATGTTGCCATTAACGCAACTTCGGTTTCAGTCTCTTCAGTAGGATTTGCTTTTGCGCTCCAGTCATAATCTTCAGAATCTTCACTAACATCTTCAACCATTTTTCCATCCCCTTCTTCAGACCAGTCTTCTTCTTCAATTTCACATACCAGAGCCAGATTTGATGTAAGATCAGATGTAAACTGTTCTGCATAAGCGCTCCAGTCGTATCCGTCTTGTACACTTACAACTAACGCTTTAGTCTGGTCTTCTGGCTTCTTTTCATTTTCCTTCAATTCAGGCATAGGAAGACTTTGGTACGGTTTCTGAAAGAAACGCTGATTTCTGCCTTGATAACTCGTAGACTGTTGAGAACTTTGACCTTGACCTTGATTGCTTGAACTAGCTTGATCATTAAAATTCTTTGGAGCTTTGCATTCTCTTGAGAAATGACCATACTGATTACAGTTAAAGCATCTGGCCTTAGATTTGTCAAAACCAACGGTTTTGATTGCATGAGGTTTGTAGCTTCGGTTAACATATGCATGCTTTTGTGTACGATATGCTACCATAACCATTTGCCAGTTAAGATCCATTTCCTCAACATCAACTGGATCCATTTCAAATAAGTCTTGAAGAACAACGTCCATTTGACTTAAATGACTACCTTGGTACGCTTGAAAACTCGCCATAAAAGCAGTAAAGGCAGTTTTTGTCTCGTCATCTTGAAGCAAAATATTCATGACGTCTTTCACCTTGGCTTGAACAGTTGAACTCTGATTTTCTGATTGACTTTGAACTTGCGCTTTTGGTGGAGATTGAGGTTGAGAATAAGTTGGTGAATTTGGAAAGTATGCTGAATCAGTAAAGAAACTTGCACCAACAAATAAGTCACCCTCATCTTCAAACTTTGTTACATCTTGTGCAAGAAAAGCGTTATCCACAGTATTGGCAGGATTTACCACATACTTATACTGAGTTTGTGAGCTTGATCTATCAGTATTTCTTGATCCTTCATCTATCTCAACTTCTTCAATTTTTCCAATAAGCAAATCAAGTTCCATTGGAAATTTCTCAGTATGTTTCAACAAGGTAACAGTTTGTTTCCATGATGATGGTAAGGCACATAATAATCGATCATTCAAATCTTGAAGTTCAGTCTTCACTCCTAGATTTGTCATCTCAGTAGTTAAGTGAACAAACCTGTTCATCATCTGGTGTACTGTCTCTCCATTAATGTGTTCAAACAACTCCAATTGTCTTTTCAGTTTCGACTTCTTCAAACTTCTCAATTGTTCTCCTCCTTCACATATCGACTTCAATGCTTTGAAGCATGTATAACCAGTCTGATATCCATCCAATCTTGACAAAACCTGAAGTGGCAACCCCTTGCACATTAAAGAATATGCTTTGCTATCATTCTTTACTTTCCTCAGATCTTCTGCTGACAAATTATCTTCTGGATAAGGTTCAGTAGAGTCTTTGGTGTAGGTACTAGCACTATCTGGTTGTGTCTGAGTTGGAATGTGAGGACCCTTCTCAATTGATTTCCATAAGTCATTGTCAATAGAACACAAGTGATGTCTCAATCTGATGGTCCAGTTCTTGAAATCTGCACGATTCAAAAGTCTAGGAACACGGTTATCAGAATCATCATTAGGAGCCATTTTTTAACAAATTTTTAAAGAAAATATTTTTGGTTTTTGTAAATTTTTTGAAAAGAAATGATTAAAATACTAAAATAAAGACAAGTAATTAAAGACAAGATAAGAAACAAGTATTAAAAACAACTAAATAAAGTCACACGGCAAAACAGTGAAAATCCTTCTTCAACCGGCTAAACAGTGTATTTGTTCTTCACCCGGCAGTAATAAGTCTTTACACGGCTAAACAGTTAGACGGCTCAACAGTTGAAAATACTTTTGTTCTTCACCCGGATGAACAGTTATCCGGCAAGAAGAATTACACTTGACACGGCAATAGTCTTGACCCGGCAGAATCTTGACACGGCAAAGAGCTTCCCCGGCTGAACAGTACTAGGTCACACGACAAAGTTGTTAATTACCCGGCTACACAGTTGAAGTTTACCCGGCTGTATTTTCTCTATCACCCGGCGTAACAGTGTATTACCCGGCACAACAGTGTCTGATCCGGCTGAACAGTAGCACTTTTTCAAGTCAAATTCTTCACCCGTCTAGAACAAATTTCCTTACACGGCTGCACAGGACCTAATTTCTTCACAAAATCTAAGTCCAAGGAAAGTGTCTAAGTCAAATATATCACCCGTCAAGTTAATCTTCAACCAAAACTCAACTGTTCATCATCTTCGTCAAACGAATTTTTTGGGTTTTGTCTAAAACTTGTCCAAATTGTCCAAAATTCACACACAAGCTGTGAAAAGGTCCGATTAACAAACCCTTATATCAATCAATCCAAAACATCATCATTTTTCGATGAATTTGAGCAAAAATTGATCGAACAGTAACTTTTTCTATTCTTCTTAATTCTTCAGATCTGATGATAATCTGATAGAATCTGCACAATCGATGTGTATAGGAGTGATTACGATGATAAATCACAACCAAAAACACGATCAAATCCTTCAGATCATTGTTTTTTTGAGCAATTTTGATGTGTTTTGCTTAAGAACAGCGAAGAACACAATACCGAAAGCTCTGATACCAATTGATAGGTTCAATTGGATCGTTCAATCGCTCACAATGATCAGAATAACAAGTACAACACAAACGATTCAATCACAGACACAATCCATACTAAATAATTCTCTGTATATTGATGATCAAAGCAATTCGTTGTACAATGTGCAGGAGAAAATAAATCACACACAGTTAATTCTCTCTCTAACAGTGTAAAAGTGATATAGCCTCTCTCCTCACACACACAAACTACATGCCTATATCAACCAATAACATGTTTAAGGAATATAACAAAATAGACCCTAAACTATTTACAAACATGTAAACAATAAACAAAATACAAAGTAAATCTTAACAAGGAAATAGCCCTAACACAAATACACATCAAATCATACATACCATCCATATGCATACTATATATGACTAGCTACTGGTTGATGATTCAATTTTTATATACACATACATACAAGATCACACTTACTGTTGTACCTCTTTGTAATTTTATACATAACATACAAGCATAATATATATACATATACAACGTTGCTGCTGCTTATACTCACAAATATGACATACTCGCACCATCCCCGCTTATATATATAACCTGTACATAATCAAAATCAACGCATCTTCCTACTTATTTTTAAACATACAACACTCTTGTCAAATATACAATCACGTGGTGGCCAAACCAATAACAATTGAAACCCGCAACGAAACCGAAAGCGAAACGAAACTGTTAACTAATGAGTTATAAAATCGTTTTGGCTTACCGATATGAATAGCGATAGTAAGAGACGACCAAAATGACCACAGATAATCTACGATGATCCGAAGACGCCGGAACAGTGCTCGATGATGGTTTATGGGGACTAACGAGGTTGAACAATAACGGTTGTCTTCGCTCCCTGTTTCTGCGGTAGCGTATGGTGGTTTATATGACTGATTATCAAGTGATGGGTGGTGATGTCTGATGATTTTTGCAACGATGGATAGCAACGCCAGAGGAAGGAGACGAGTGAAGAAGAAGACGAGGGAGGCTGCTGCGTTTTTCTTGGTCTCGGATTCACGAGATTAGTGGGGGGGTCAATTAGGGTTAGGTTTTATTTTCAAATTTACATTCTGCACCCCGTAACTTAACTTATTTTATTTATTTAAGTCCAAATGTTATAAAGCTATTTTATTCCATTACGAAACAAACCCGAACTTTTTATATAATTTGATTTACAAAACAAGTGAGTTAGTTATAATAGATACTTTTAATAGAATAGATAAGAAATGATTTAACGATGTTAACTTGGAATTACGGGTTGTCACATCCGGAGCTTTGCCGCAACCGATCACCGGAAATACGGGCTGAAGTGGGGTGGGGTTTGGTTTGAATTAGTTTTTTTTTTCAGTTTTGGCCCTTATAGTTTAGTTGTGTTTTAGTTTGTTACCAAAAGATTTTAATTCAAGTTTCATAATTTGCAAAAATCACCCCTCAAAGTTAGCTTGTTAATTAAAACATTAACTTAACAAACCAAAGTAACTATATAACTTTATAAATCTTAATAATTTTATATAGAGTAAATTGTTAAAAAGGTCCCTGGGTTTGTACCGTTTCGACCACTTTGGTCCTTATTTTTTTTTTGTTGCCATTTTGGTGTTTGCTTTTGTAAAAAACTGCCACTATCGTCCTTCCGTCAAATTTGTCAACGTTTTTTGTTAACTCCAAGGGTATTTTAGTCATTTTACCACTATAAGGACCAAAATAGCAATAATGTTGATATTATTATTATTATTATTATTATTATTATTATTATTATTATTATTATTATTATTATATATCCACCCACCCACCCACCTACCCTTTCTTCTTCTTCATCTTCAAAACACCACACCTACCACCCACAATTTCTCCACACCTACCACCCACCATTTCTCCATCTTCGGCTCACCTCTGTCACGCCACCACCGGATCTGTCTTTCGTAGTTCCAACACCGCTGCCACTTCCTACAACCACAACCATCGCTCACTATTATAACCACAAACCACCACCGTATTCAAGCACCATCTGTCATATCTGAAGAAGATGATCAAGCAAGGATGAGTGGATGAGTCATTTCACTTCAATCAGTGGATAACCAAATGCGATAGGGGTTTTGAAAATCAAATAGATAAGGGGAGCGGTGGTTGATAATGGCTATGTCGGAGGCATGAAAAATGTGTGGAATAGATTGTGGTGGCGATGATGTTGTGGTGTTCATGAACAAATCCTACAAACCCCTTTAATTTGACCCTTTTGTTCTTTGCTGATCCAAACATTCAGATGAGTATAATTGATCATTCTAGTGTGTTCCTGTTCACTTGACTACTAAAAGCATTAGTGTTCTACTGAACAGGGTTATGAGAAAGAAGTTGCTTAGGCTGCAATGATGATGGGTGGTGGTGGTTTGTGGATGGGTAGCTTCAAGTGGGGGTGGAGGTTGGGGTTGTGACTTGTGGTTGAATATGGTGGTGGTGTCTTATTTTTTAAAATTAATACCAAGGGTAAACTCGTCATTTAACACAAAGTTAACGGTTATCATTGACGGAAGGACGATAGTGGCAATTTTTTACAAAAGCAAACACCAAAATGGCAACAAAAAAAAATAAGGACCTAAGTGGTCGAAACGGTACAAACCTAGGGACCTTTTTGGCAATTTACTCTTTAATAAAAACTATTTTATAAATTATAAATTTATTAATTAGTGATTAAATTATACATATAAAGTCATTTAAACACAATTACGTAACAATTGTTTTCATCTCAAGATAAATTTGTATTTAATTTTTTTTAATAAAATACCGAAACGGGCCGGGTTTGGATTTAGATCGAGTTTGATTCGGGGCAAATGTTACAGTATTGGTGTATAAATAGAAAGTTGTAGGTGAGAGTGTGTGTTGCCGTGTGTGTGATTGTACTCGTTTTCTCTCTGCACCATTGTACTACAACTCTCTGATCATTAATACATTATTCAGTATGATTTCTGTGTTGATTGATTGTTGTTTTACTTAGATCCGTGATATATAATCGTGTTAGTAGCAGTACCAATCCAATTGAACCTATCAATTGTTATAAGAGCTGTTGGTATTGTGTGTTCTTTGCTATTCATCAAGCAAAAGCACTCAAAACTGCTCTAATCATGATTTTCACGATCTGATTGTGATATTTGATTCGTTTTATCCATCAAAACGTTTTTGATTCACTTCATTGGTGTTAATTCCAATCAGAATTGATCAGCTCTGAAGAATCAAGAAAGTTAAGAAAAACGTTGTTCGATAGAAAATTTTACCTAATTCATAATCAAATGATGTTGTTTGAGATTGATTGATATCTAGGGTTGTTAATCGAGTGATTATACAGCTTGTGTATGATTTTTGGACAATTTGAACAAGTTTTGAAGAATCACTGAAAATTTGGATGATGATGTTCATGAATCTGTTGAAGATAATCTTGTCGTGTGACTGATTTTTGATGACTTAGTCGTTTGAGGACTTAGTTTTTGAACAAAATCTAGGTTACTATAGAGACGTGTGAAGGCTTTAGTTGTAGTCGGGTTAAAATCTGAAATTTCTTAAAGAATTGAAGTACACTGTTGAGCCGGGTGAAACACTATTTAGTCGTGTAACTATTTAGTCGGGTCAGCATTTTTCAGTTGTTTCAAGATTTTAAAGGTTGCCGTGTGAACTATTTAGTCGGGTCATCAAGATTAAACTTGGGTTGTTCTACTGTTCTACCATGTCAAAGATTCAGCCAGGTGAATTGATTACTGTTCAGCCGTGTCAAAATCTTGGTCGGGTGAATATTTGTCTGATTGTGTAACTGTTCAGCCGGGTGAAGAACTGTTCAGTCGTGTCAAGTTTGTCGGCCGGGTCAAGTTTTATCAACTATTCAGTCGTGTGGTTATTCACTGTTCAGTCGTGTGACTTCAAATTTCTCTACTGTTCAGCCGTGTGACTGTTTAGCCATGTCATCTTCAAACATCATTATCTGAATCACTGTTTCGTCGTTCCAACTTTTTAATCACTTAGATTAATTTTTAGTCTTAATTTTTTTAAATCATTTATCTTTTTCAAAAATTAACAAATATACAAAAATATTTTTTTTAACAAATTTAAACATGGCTCCTATTGATGATTCAGATAATCATGTGCCAAAGTTAGTTAATCGTGCAGATTTCAAGAATTGGACGATAAGATTGAAACACCATTTGTGCTCTATTGACAATAATTTATGGAAGTCAATTGATAAAGCTCCACATATTCCTGTTCAGATTGTTCCTGATAGTGCAAGCACTTACACAAAAGATTCAACTGAACCTAATCAAGAGGATGATCTGCAAGGAGAAGACTTACGAAAAGTGAAAAATGACAGTAAGGCTTATTCCTTAATGTATAAAGGGCTGCCACTTCAAGTTTTGTCAAGACTTGATGCTTATCAGACTGACTACACATTGTTCAAAGCACTAAAATCAATATGTGAAGGAGGAAAACAGATCAGAAGTCTCAAAAAGCAGAAATTGAAGAGAAAGTTGGAATTATTTGAGCATATCTCTGGAGAGACTGTCCATCAGATGAATAATCGATTTGCACATCTAACTACTGAGATGACAAATGTTGGAGTTAAGACAGATCTTCAAGATTTGAACGACAGATTATTATGTGCTCTTCCATCTTCATGGAAACAAACAGTGACACTTTTGAAGCATACTGAGAAGTTTCCTATGGACTTAGATCTTCTCATTGCAAAAATAGAAGAAGTTGAAATTGATGAAAGTTCAAGGAACACTGATAGATTTGGTTCTCATGCTCAGTAAGTTTGTGGTAAATCCTTCAAATACGATTTAGAATGCTTTTTTTGTTCAAGATGGTATTAAATCTGAAGATGAGGGTGATTTGTTCGTTGGTGCTAGCTTTTAAACTGATTCCTCATACCAAACAAGCACACCAATCTACATGCAACCTCAATCTCCACCAAAATCTCAAACTCAATCAATGAAGTCTCAATCTGAATCACAAAGTTCAAGTTCTATAGTTCAAGGAAAAATTAAAGATGTGATGAATATTTTGCTACAAGATGATGAAACAAAGAATGCTTTCACTGCATTCATGGCAAGTTTCCAAGCATATCAAGGAAGTCATCTAACTCAGTTAGACGTTTTACTTCAAGACCTATTTGAAATGGATACTGATGACGTTGAAGAAATGAATTTAAATTGGTAAATGGTTATGGTTGCATATCGAACCCAAAAGCATGTATATGTTAATCATGATTTCAAGCCAAGTGCAAACAAGACGGTTGGTTTTGACAAATCAAAGGCCATATGTTTCAACTGCAACTGTTATGGTCATTTTTCTAGGGAATATAAAGTTCCAAAGAATCAATACTATAATGGTCAAGCAAGTTCGAGCGGTCAGAATCAGAATCAAGGTCAAAGTTGATAATACATGTAGGTTGGACTCACCGCATGTTGGTGTTACTTTTGATTTGTTATGTATTTTGTTCTAAATGTAACTAGCGAACCTACGTATAGGTTCGCCCGGAAGTCTAGATCAGAATAGACTTTAGATTAGATCAGTCGCCGGGCAAATATGTTTTGTGCCCGGCGAAGCTGATAGGTTTGCATGACAGATTCGATGTCAGCGAACCTATGTCTATTCTATATAATGTAATGTTTTCTCATTTTGAATACAATTTTTGCAAGTTTATCAAACCATAATTGTGTGTGTGTGACGGCTGAGGTGCTAGGAGCTTATTATTATCATCTTTGTAGCTTGTTAACCTCTATTTGTGTTGATTTGAACCTTGTTATAGTGTGTTAAGAGTATTTGGACAATGTTTCATTGAATCTTAGTGAGTTTTGTTGTTTATTAATCATCATTGCACTGAAATATCGATCTGATGGACCAATAATATGGTATCAGAGCCTTAGCGCTCTTGATAGTCTGAGATCTTTGAGATTTTTGTGAAGTTTTTGGGTTTTAAAAGGCAAAACACTGTTTGATTCATTTCGGAACTGTTTGTTGTGTTTTTGAGTTGGAATTTGTTTTGGGATTGTCATATTTGGTACTAGGAAGCTGCAGAAACAAACGGATCTTCAATTGGTTGTGTTTTGAGGTAGTTTTGGTTAATTTTGGACTAAGAAAGTTTTTCCCGTAAGTCAGCGAACCTAAACATTCATCCAGCGAACCTGTGGATCATCCAGCGAACCTATAGGATATATGTGAGTTTGAAATATCAATTTTTGATTAGCGAATCTATCACATTTTGAACGAAAGTTCACCTGTTTGGTTCTGTGAGCATACGCAGTTGCTACCGAATCTATTATTTGAGCACAAGACTCTGTTATGTTGGGCGAATCTGTCCAGCGAACCTGTGCTCATCACTCATTGTTGCGCGAACCTACACATACTGCCGAGCGAATCTACCAGCGAATCTGTTCTCAGCGAAACTAATATCTGATTGAATTTATGTCTATATCAATCATGAATGTGAATGATGTGGAGAGTGTTCAATCAAACAGGCCACCGAGGCTTGTGAACGGTGAAAATTTTGAAGACTGGAAGCGTTGTTTGAAGGCGTTTTTCTTCTATACTGATTATAACCAATGGGAGTCGATTGTTAATGGGCCCCACATGCCAAAAAAGGTTAAAGGAACCGTTACTTTACCAAACAATGATCCAAGTACCTACACTGAGGATGATATCAAGTTACTTGATCGTGACAAAAAGGCCCTTGGAGCTTTGATACTTTGTTTGCATCAAGACATTTACAATAGGTTTGCTGAACACACAATTGCTAAAAACTGTATGATGCGTTGTGTGAGTTCTATGATGGTAATGAGGACCTCAAGTTGGATAGAAAAGCTCAAGCTGAGAAAGAGTTTAATTCATTTGTGGGGTACAAGCAAGAAAGTCTGACTGATATAACCAATCGTTTTCTATATGTATCAAGCAATCTGAAAACGTATGACGAGAAACTGGGAAATAATGAGCAAGTTACAAAGCTTTTAGATTCACTTCCACCTTAGTGGAGTCTTCAGATCAAAATGTTGAAGCAAGAGAGAAACTACCTTGAATTTAAACTAATGGATGTGATAAACAAGCTGAAATCATTTGATCTTGATGTGAAGAGTAGAGAATACAATCAATCTATGATGCTTCCAAATGTCCCTCCTCAGAATGCTGCACTGATTACATCCGCTGCAAACTCACATGTTTATGGTGCAGTATCTGCTGGATCATCAAGTTTTGGGTCTGTTAAATCTTATGGTGCATCTACAAGTGTAGGTTCCGGCTCAAATGCATCTGTCACCACTCAGATTGCGTTTGACACAATGGCTTTGTTTGGGATGTTTGTTCATAGCTATGATGCTCCGGTTGCAGGAGAGTTGAAAGGTAAGGGAATGACAGTTGAAGACATGTATCAGGTGGATCCTGATAATCTTGAAGAAACTGGTATTCAATGGCAAATGGCAATGCTCACTCTTCGTGCTAGAAGATTTATGGAAAGAACAGGTCGAAGAAATTTTGGAAATCAGGGTCAGAACAACAAGCTTGGGTATGACAAAGGGAAGTTGAGATGTTATAACTGCAAGCAACTGGGACATTTCAAGAGAGAATGTCCATTACCAATTGTCACTGAACTTGTTAATTCTGGAAATTCAAGAATTGTTCCTATTCAAGAAAGAGCTGAGGAAGTTAAACCAAGGAAAGAAACTGCACTACTCACCAACTTTGATTGGAGCGCTCAGATTGAAGAAACAAAGGAAGAAATCAATCATGCGTTAATTGCTGAGATTGTTGATGAGCTTGCTCTCGATGACAACTACATTGATTCCTTTGATCCTTTCAAAGAGTTTTATGGTGAAGATGGTGAGAATGTTGATAAGATTGATGAAGGTAGTTTGATTGTAGAAGGAAAGGTTTTGGGTAAGGTTGCTGAGTGTGAGGTTGATTTGGGAAAGGATTATGATGAAGCTGTTCATTCTGGATTAGTGTGTGAAGTGGTTGCTGAAAAGGAGGAAAAGGTCTCAATCAACATCGGTAATGGGGCAGAGATTGCTGGTACTGATCTGAAACCGTTAAGGAATCAAAGCATAACATGGAGGTTATGATTGAACAAGCCAAGCAAGAAGCTGTGGATGAATACAAAAGGAACACTCCTTATTGCCAATGTGACCGTGCTCTCGCAGCCGAAAAACAGGTACTTGGTCTCCCTTATGAAGTTGTAGAAGATATGTGTTCATCTGCATGCAAAATTCGTTTAATTGTTATTTATAAAGCTAATAGGTTATTAATGACAAATGAAAACGAATTAAAGAAAATTAACAAAGAGCTTAAAGAGAATGAATCAAAATTTTTCGTTAAAATAAGAGAAGCTTTGACAGAAAACGAACATTTGAAAAGATCTCTTTTGGAAAATAACTGTGAAATAAACTATTTGACTGAGCAAGTCACTCTTGCTGAATTTGAAACAAGAAAAGTCAAAAATAAATTGGAACAATGGACAATTTCAAGCATGAAAAGGGAGGACCTTTGTAAGACCGGTTTGGGTTATAAAAACGATGCACAAGTATACCCTCCACCTAGTACTTTCTATTATTCTCCTACACCCATTCCTCATCCATCAAATGAGTTGATACAAGAGATTATACAGAATGATACTAACAGCTCTATTGCAGGTTTAAGTGGAATAAATCTTAAAGAGGTGAGAGAGAAGTATGCTTATGGTGGGAGTAGTGGCCTTGGCTGTTCTAGCAGTTCTAGTTGTTCTAATTTTGAGTCAAAGAAGTCTGTTGAAGACAGTAGCTTAATTAATTTTGTTTCTAGTCATGTTTTACATTCAGACAATTTTATGTGTAATAGTAATATAGGATGCTCTACTTCAAATATTAGTCATTTGAATGATCACTTCATTGGAAATGTTTGTGTGAATGACAAAGATGAACTTTCATGTCATGTCTCTGAAAGTCAAACCAAAACAAACTGTTTTCAAAAGTTGTTTTCTCATCAAATTCCATCTTTTACACCTGTGAGGATTTCAAAACCTAAAAACAAGGAATCATCTTTTTCATCCATGAGTCACATCGATAAACTTAAATCAGAATCTGATAAGGTAAAAGTCATAGCAGGTAAATCAAAAGAGCCTTATGACTCTTACAGTGATTGTAACTCTCAATTATCTGATTGTGATGAAGAGATAGAAATAGATAAGATTCTTGTTTCTAAAGTCTCCAAAGTAGGCTTGAAATCTCATTTCTTTAAATGTGGAAATGATGATCATACTGTCAAGCAATGTCCTGCGTTAGTTGCAAACCGTTCAAAGCATAGATCTTTAGGAAGAAGATTGAATACATTTGTAAATAATTTTTTCAGTAAATCTTCTTCTGTTCAGAGACCTAAGTACACTAAGGCTTGGGTCCCAATTTCAAAAGTCTAATTCACTTTTTGCAAAATGTCAGGAACATACCAGCGCCATTATAAATAGTCATTGGCACATTGATAGTGGATGTTCCAGACATATAACAAGATTGAAGGACCTGCTGACAAATTATCGAATTATTAACAGTGGTTATGTCGCTTTTGTGTGAGATAAGAAGGGTGGAAAGATGATTGGTCAAGGAGAACTCTCAAATGGTTCACTAACCTTGGAAGATGTTAACTATGTTCCTGAATTGCCATTCAATCTTCTTAGTGTATCACAAATCTGTGATAAGAATATTCATGTGTTGTTTCTTCCAAACGAATGTCTGTTCTTGAAGCCAGAGTTTACTATTCCTGAAGAATTAGTGATTATGCGAGCTCCAAGACGAAATGATACATATATGCTGAATATGGGATCAAAAGAATCAACTTCTACTGTGACCTGTCTTCTGTCTAAAGCTTCATCTTTTGAATCTTTTCAATGGCATAGACGTTTAGGACACATTAATTTCAAAATACTAAATAAGTTAGTTAAGAACAATTTGGTAAGGGGACTACCACTTAAAGATTTTTCTGTGGTAGAGAAATGCATGGTTTGTGCTAAAGGAAAGCAGCACAAAAAACCACATAAACTTAAAATTGAAAATTCTATTTCACAACCCCTCAAATTGTTACATACTGACTTATTTAGTCCAATAAGTGTCAAATCAATGGCTAAGAAATCTTATTGTTTGGTTGTCACATATGACTACTCAAGATACACTTGGGTGAGATTTCTGGTAAACAAGAGTGAGACTGCTGACGAGTTAATGAAGCTGATTCCCTTGATTGAGGTTCTTGGAAAGCGAAAGGTTCAAGCTATTAGAAGTGACAATGGAACGGAATTCAGAAACCATATCTTCAATTCATTTTGTGAACAAAGGGGTATTCTCAAACAGTTCAGCGCTACAAGAACGCCACAACAAAATGGTCTTACTGAGAGGAAGAACCGAACTCTTGTGGAGGCAGCTAGAACTATGCTGATTGAGTCAAAGCAGCCTCCTATTTTTTTATGGCAGAAGCAGTTTGTTGGTCCATAATGATCGTGATTTCAGTGCTTTGTTGACTTGTTTAACACAAATATTGTCCAAGACTTGAAGAACAAAGTGTAAAATGTCCAAATAACCCAATAACAAGATTCAACACACAATCGAGGTATATAAGCTACAAAGATAAGTAGAATATGCTCCTAGCACCTCAATAGAACGATTACACAACACAAATCAGTGAATAATGGCTTGAGTAAAAGATGTGCAAAAGTTACATAAAGTGAAGATAAGGTTACAATATATAGTAGTGTTAGGTTCGCTGATAGATTCGCTCTAGTGAATCTATCCAGCGAACCAACACAGGTTCGCTGGGCACATAGGTTCGCCCAGTCGACACCTTAATACAAAAGACTACTTAACCTGCGGGCGAATCTATAGATTCGCCCGTAGGTTCGCTAATACAAATACAATTACAAGTTAAACAATTACAAACAAAAGTAACACCGACAAGCCGGTGAGTCCAACCTATACATAGTGACTATCAATACTCCCCCTAGGTTGGACCTCACCTGGGGAAGTCTTCTGATTAGCTCCGTCTTTATGGCTTCATAGATGTTCAATAAACGCTCCTGCCCTTTCTTTGATCCCGGCCATTGGGTTTGTAAAGTCTTCAGTTCCGGCCTCATCTTCACTCAAATTTAGCGTTGAGTCCACGAACTCTGTATCTGCGACCTCAGCTTCAGACTCAAGTTGAACTGTCGTATCCGCCTGAATCTCTGCAGTTGGCTCCTCGCTTATCACTTCCAAATCAATCACCTCAACTGGTTTCTCAAACCTCTGCTCAATTGATCGATCCAGCTGTCTAGTTAGATCATCCATTTCCATGCGCTGATCATCCGACCTTCTCAACCTCTCATTCACAGCCTTCAGCTCAGCACGAATTCCCCGGGCTTTATTTGCGACCTTTACAAACAGGTTCGCTTCAGCAGCAGTGTCAACTCCAGCCCCGTGCTTAATCCTGTTCTCACACAAAACCTTCAGATCCTCATCACAGAAGGAAAAGATCTCCATTGGGTCAAATAGTCTGATTTCAGGACGATCTTTTCCTTGTAGACGGATAACAGCTTCACCCGTACTGTTATCATAAAACCATTTAAGAAACTCCTGCAGTCGGGGTGGCTGTGTGTCTGGGACCCTGACCCTTGTCATCACCTTAGGTGCAGCTATCTTCAGCACAATCTTGCCCTTCCACGACACCCAATGTTTATCCTCCTTCTGCCTCATCCTCTTCGGCTTTTGATACCCGAATTGAACAAAATCAGTCTTGGCAGCCTCCTGAATAGCAGCTTCGAACGCGCAAGCCCTGCCACTATCTTCCTTTCCCAGTAATGGCAGCTCTGCCAGTCTACGCAAATCCCATCTAGGAAAGGTGGCGAAGTGCTTTCGGTTCTTGACATACGTAATGTCTCCGCCCCTCCTTTTGATCATGTAAGCCTCCACCAAACAGTTGTACTTCCATGCAATGATCTGTCTATCTTGCTGTTTGGTGTTGGGTTCATCTAAGTGCTGGAATATCGGTACTTCAAGAACCACTTCTTCTTCCTTTCCAAACCACTCAGACTTGTCTAAATCGGCATGTTCAAACTGGTAGCTAACCCCTTTTTCTTCAACCTTATAATTCTCCGGCTCATCATCTATATCTTCCTCACTATCAGCATCAATGTCAGTTTCTGGTTCATCTATCAAAGTATAGTCCACACCCGATCCTCCTACCACTTCATCCCCTTCAAATACATCCAAATTAATCCCCATTTCTTCATCAAACTCTTCCTCAACGGCCTTTCCCTTTCCTTTATTACCAAAATCAACGTCCATTAACGGATATTTTGTAATATCCGTTAAGGAGTTCAGTTCCGCTTCAGACATAGCCGGTTCAGTTCCAGCATTTTCCTTCAGACTGTTTAGTTCTTTGAAGATCCTTACAATCAAACACTGCTGGTCCTTCATCATCCGACCCATCTCGTATATCACAGTCGATTTCTCTGCATCTTGCTTTTCCAACTCTTCGTGCTTCACTTTCAACTCAAACAGATCAGCCTTCAATCTCTCAACCTCATCCTTCAACTCATTTCCAGACCCAGCAGATGTACCCCCTATATCGTGCTTCGCCTTCTTTGACCCCTCAGCGTTTGTATCAGACCTTTTCTTTGTTCTCAATTCCCTGCCAGCATCTATTTCAGCTTCTATCTCATCCATTTCCCTATCAAACGAATAGTCTTTATCCTTTGCATATGCCTTTCTCTTTTTAATCTTCTTCTCAACCACCTCTATATTTTCTCCGCCCCGTTTCCTTTCTGTTTCCATCAGCCTCTGTATGTAAACCCACCTTTCAGCCGTATACATGTTCTCCCAGAGATATGCAGTCCTTCCCACACAATCTGATCGCACCGATTTACAGTCCTTAAAGATCCTGGAATGCATATCCCATACTTTCAGCTCAGCGCCAACAACCGGCAGATTCGGCAATTTGTCATTCAGTACCATCTGAATGAACCTGGGATACATTAACCACTTGATGCCTTTGGTAGCGTGAATGTTCTCAAGAATGTAGTTGAAGATCAGCTTCGCTAGATTTGCTTTCTGCCCTCGGCAGAACAGCACCATGGCTCGAGCCCAGTCCAAGTTTAACCCGTCCGTGCCCCCTTTCCTATGATCCAGGCACATGATAAACACGTGAGCGATGTACCTCCACTCCTGGATCAAGTAGGATTTAACAAACTCCATTTTCTTTTCGCCGGGCATCGGACCCTCATACCCAGCAGTCCGGAGTGCCCCATACACATCCTCAGCAGACATATTTACCTCCTCACCAACATCTTCTTCTAATCTTAGAATCCTAGCCAAATCGGCTTCCGTAAACTCCAAGTCGTAACCACAGACTTTGGCACAGATTCGTGACGGCTGCACCGACACATTCATGACCGCAGTTCGCCAGAAATCCCGAACGTGCGTCTCATATATGGTGGGAGAGTGAGAAATAGCATGATGTAAATGAGATGACTTTAGCCATTTGATTGCATCTCTATAGCTCCCGGCTTTTTCATGGTTTTCGTCAAGTAAAGCACACATGTTGTGCTTTTTCTCGAAGAATAATGTCGACATTATGCCTGAAAAATAAACGGAGATTGATCAGAAACGAAGATTTGAAAATCAGTTAATAGATTCGCTGGAAATTAGGTTCGCTGGTATAGCGAACCTGAGATTTTAACACAAGAACCTATAGATTCGCTGACATGAAAAATCAGTCATTGTGGTCGAGCGAATGTATAGGTTCGCTAGAAACAGTCGGGCGAATCTATGTTGTTGCGCGGGCAGCATAACGACATAGGTTCGCTCGAAGTTTTGAACTTTCGTTCAGATTCGCCAGACGAACACTTAGGTTCGCTGGAAACCCTAGTTTTTGAGAAACGGCCAGAATCGCAAACAATCAACCATTATTAGGCATATAAAGCTACAAACAGGTGGTATAATCACTAAACGAGGCTATTATGAAGAAAAACCCTAACATTTAACACACAATCAGTCTTTTAAACACTATATAATCAGAGATCGACAGATTTAATAGACTTAAGATGCGATTAAGGGTTCAAAACATAGATTAAGTTGAAATCGATTACATACCGGACAATATATGTGAAGTTTAAGTGTGAAAAAGACCGGTTGAAGTGAGAATCGAACGTTAGTGTAGAAATTTGAAAATCGTGCTACAGTGATGATGACAGCGAATGTTTTGAAAAAAATTCGCTGTCACAGCTTATATATACGAACATAGGTTCGCTGGTAGACAGACCAGCGAACCTTAGGTTCGCCGGAAGACCAAAAGACAAAGCATCCGACTGGTTCGCTAGCAGGTTCGCTGACACATAAACAAAGATGTTTCATGTCAGCGAAACAAAGAGATTCCGGGCGAACCTGTAGGTTCGCTAGCACACACAAAAAAATATTTTTGGATTTTCTTAAGTTTTAAAATCTTTGCAAAAACCGTGAAAAACGTCCCACGATATCAGAGCTCCAAAAATAAACATATACACATATAATCCTAAAAATTAAAAATTAAAAAAAAATAAAATAAAGTAAAATGAAATAAAATAAAATAAAAATAGAATAACAAGAGACGGATTTAAGCGCTAGAAAGGATATATATTCTGCATGATGTTTTTGAGTAGAATCCGGAGAATCATCGATTGGCGGGATTGCAGATATGTTTGTCCATTTAAACCCATGCCTTAGTCCTTTCAACAAGAGATCAGCAGCTTCTTTTATCATGTTTTCGGTTTGATTGAAGAAACTCAGACAACTCGGTCCCCACAGACATCTAGGTAAAAAGAACAAGTTCTGTCATCAGGGTATATCTGAGCAATACTATTGACTTTGCTTGAATTTCAATGATCAACTTTTGAATGTTGACCGATGCATTAGCTTTTTTTTTTTTGAAACTTGTGCAATTTTTTGCATCTTTTCTTTGTGAGTGGAGCTTGTCAGCGATTGATTCTTTTGAATACAATGCGACTTATTATTTGGGAAACTCAAATAGTCTAGAGCTCCAGGTCTATACTGACGTATAACAGAGGAGATAAACATTTGAGCATGCTCGGTGAATCTTCAGGTCAATACTTCCGTATAGCAGAGAAGATCCACCAACTCCAGGTCAATACTTCCGTATAGCAGAGGAGTTAAGCACTTGACTCATAACGTTCTGAGGAGTTAACGAGTAACTCACTCAGAGGCTTTTCCGAAGAGCATCACTAGCAGCTTTTTATTATTTTTTTTTTATTTGCATACTAGAAACTCGATTCGGGGATAGGGCGAGGGTGATTTGGGATTTTTAGGGAAATCAAGACAAAGATTTGACGCTCTCAACCCATTTTTGACAGAACCATTATCTTTGTGCAATCCAATCACGTCAAGGAGATAATCCTTGTTGTCGAGATCTTGAGCGTTATGTTTGGCTGCACAATCACTGTTTACTTCGTTTTCGGGCTGAGCCTATCTGACATATCCCAAACGCAATGCATCTGACCTCCTTCAACGACTCTTCAACATCAATCAAAACGGAGATCCTGAAATAGCAAAATTTGAAAAACTATAAATAGTTAATCTTTTATATCTCCCCCAAAATTTCTATATAATAGCCGTCTAATAAGAAATTTTTGTTTTTCAGATTTTCTTAATATATATATATATACAAAGGTAAAAGAGAATTAAAAGAAGATAAAATAAAATAAAGTGACGGAGCAATGAATCGAGTGACCCACGGATTTTCCAAAAAAAAAAAGATTATTTACATATTCACAAAGGATTCTCACAGAAAAAGGTTTTCAAAAAGATATAAGACCCAGCATGGAGATCAGTTCATAAAAACGTGGTTTGTCAAAAGTTTTTGTGAAAAGATCAGCTTTTTGCTTTCTAGTTTCGATAGGAATAATATCAATAAACCCCTTTTCCTGTGCATCCCTGATTGCATGAATTCTCGTTTCAATGTGCTTGGTTCGAGTGTGATGAATAGGATTCTTGGCGATTCCAACAGCAGCTTCATTGTCACAAAAGAGTGGCGTGTGAAGAAAGTTGATGCCATAATCCATCATCTGATGTTGAATCCACAGCACTTGGCAACAGCAACTTGAAGCAGCAATATATTCTGCTTCTCCAGTGGACAGAGAGAGGGTTGTTTGCTTCTTGCTTTGCCACGAAACAAGACATTCTCCAAGGTATTGACATCCGCCCGTGACTGATTTCCTGTTGATCCTGCAACCAGCATGATCACTATCAGAAAAAGCATGTAAATCAAAGTTCCCACCTTTTGGGTACCAAAGTCCCAAACGAGAGGAACCCTTAAGGTAACGGAAAATTCGTTTAACAGCTTTCTCATGTGATTCTTTTGGATTGGCTTGGAAGCGAGCACAGTAACACACGGCAAATGTAATATCTGGACGACTTGCAGTCAGATACATGAGAGATCCGATCATCGAGCGGTACCGATGAGCATCCACAGGATTCCCATTATCATCGGAAGTAAGGCATGTTTGAGCTGTAAAAGGAATCAATTCAGGAGAAGAGTCATCCATGCCAAACTTCGTGAGGATTTCTTTGATATATTTCTCTTGGTGGATTAGAATTCCATCAGGCTTTTGCTCCACTTGCAGCCCCAAGAAGAAACACATCTCCCCCATTATAGTCATCTCAAAACGATCCATCATCACCTTCTCAAATTCTCTACACAGCCCTTCATTAGTTGAACCAAAAATGATATCATCAACGTACACTTGAACGATCAGCAGCTCGCCATTCACTTCCTTCTTGAATAATGTCATATCTATAGCCCCACGTGAGAAACCTTTACTGAGGAGATACTGTGTCAGAGTTTCATACCAGATTCTTGGAGCTTGATGCAACCCATACAAGGATTTATCAAGCTTGTAAACCTTTGACGGGAAATCAGGATCCTCGAAACCTGGTGGTTGACATACGTAGATCTCCTCATCAATATCTCCGTATAGAAATGCACATTTCACATCCATCTGATAAACTTTAAAGTTTTTGTTCGCAGCGTGAGCAAGAAAGATTCTGATGGCTTCCAGGCGAGCGACTGGAGCAAAAACTTCGGTATAGTCAATTCCCTCCTCTTGAGCAAACCCTTGAACAACCAGTCTCGCTTTGTTTCTGATTACAACACCACGATCATCTGGCTTGTTTCGGAAAACCCATTTAGTGCCGATTGGACACTTATTAGGAGGAAGATCAACCAATTCCCAAACTTTGAGCTTCCGAAATTGCTGCAGCTCCATTTGCATGGCATCCACCCAACTTGGATCTTCAAGTGCCTGTTTATAATTTTTTGGAACAACTTGAGACAGAAAGGCAGCATAAAGACATTCATTAATCAAACCACTCTGACTCCGAGTTCGCACACCATCAGTGATAGATCCAATGATATAATCGTGAGGATGGTTTTTCAGGGTTTTGAAGTCAGTGTTGAGTAGTAAAGGATTTTGATCGGTTGAAGGTGTTTGATTAGATGGTTGTTGAGGTGTGGGTGATGGGATGGCATTGGATGTGGATGGAATGTCTGATGGAGAAGTTTGAACAGTTTGAGGTGGTGGAGGTGGTGGAATGTCAAATGAAGTAGGAGGTAGTTGTGTGGCTGATGTGGAAGGTTGTGGTTGTGATGGTGTGGATAGATGATTGAAAATAGGAACAGATGAGTGTGGAATGATGTCGTCATCGTCAGAGTCAGGAAGATTAAATGATTTGAAAATGGTGGTGGCATCATAAAACCAAGCCGGTTCACTACCAATACTGGTAGTGTTTGATTCCTGCCAATCAACATAGTAGGACTCCTGCACAATCCGTGTTCGCTTGTTGTAAACGCGATACGCCTTTTGCGTGTTAGAGTATCCCACAAAGAAGCATTCATCAGAGACAGCCCCAAACTTCGTCTTCTGATCTTGAGTATTCAGAAGAGTGCAAGAACATCCAAAGGGGCGTAGAAAATCAATCAGCGGCTTAATCCCTCGAAACAGTTGGTATGAAGTCTTCATCTTTTCCTTGACAATCAGTACCCTGTTAAGAACATAAGCTGCACAATTAACCGCTTCAGCCCAGAAAATAATTGGAAGTTTTGACTCGATCAGCATAGTTCTAGCGGCCTCCACAAGGGTTCGATTCTTCCTTTCAGCAACACCATTTTGTTGTGGTGTTCGGGCAGCGCTAAACTGTCTGAGAATACCCCGTTGTTCACAGAAGGAGTTGAAGATGTGGTTTCTGAATTCAGTTCCGTTATCGCTTCTGATGGCTTGAACCTTCTTCTTTCCAAGAACCTCAATTAGAGGTATTAGCTTCATCAACTCTTCGGCAGTCTCACTCTTGTTTGCCATGAATCTCACCCAGGTGTATCTTGAGTAATCATCTGTGACAACCAAGCAATAAGACTTTTTAGCAATAGACTTGACACTTATTGGACCAAATAAATCAGTATGTAACAATTCGAGGGGTTCTGAGATGGTATTTGTAATTTTAAGTTTATGTGGCTTTTTGTGCTGTTTTCCTTTAGCACAAGCCATGCATTTCTCGACCACTGAAAAGTCTTTTAGTGGTAAACCCCTAACCAAATTGTTCTTAACCAATTTATTCAGAATTTTAAAATTGATGTGTCCTAAACGTTTATGCCACAAAAATGATTCAAAGGATGATGCTTTAGACAGAAGACATGTCACGGTGGAGTTTGATTCTGTTGATCCCATATTCAGCATATAGGTATCATTTCGTCTCGGAGCTCGCATGATCACCATATCTTCAGGAATGGTAAACTCTGGCTTCAAGAACAGGCATTCATTTGGAAGAAACATTACAGGGATATTTTTATCACAGATTTGTGATACACTCAGTAGATTGAATGCCAGTTCAGGAACATAGTTAACGTCTTCCAAAGTAAGTGAGCCATTTGAGACTTCTCCTTGACCAATCATCTTCCCACCTTTCTTATCTCCCGCAAAAGCAACATAACCTCCATTTATGATCCTATAGTTAGTCAGAAGATCCTTCAATCCTGTCATATGTCTGGAACATCCGCTGTCAATATGCCAATGACTATTTACAACGGCATTTGAATGTTCCTGACATTTATTACAAACAAATGAAAAGTTAGACCTTTGAAATTGGCACCCAAGTCTTTGTGTACTTGGGTGGTGAAGCAGATGAAGTATTACAAAAGAAATTATTTACAAAACTGTTTAATCTTTTTCCGAAAGATTTTTGCTTTGAGCTATTTTGGATTATCTTAGGGCATTGCTTGACAGTGTGACCAGTATTTCCACATTTAAAACAGTGAGACTTCAAACCAGTTTTGGGAATTCTGTTAACAGGAATTTTATCCATTTCAATTTCCTCATCACATTCAGACAGTTGTGAGTTGCAGTCACTGTAAGTGTCATAGAGTTCTTTTAACTTACCTGTTGTGACTTTAACTGTATCAGATTCAGTTTTTGGTTTAAGAATGTATGAAAAAGATGATTCCTTCTCTTTTGGTTTTGAAATTCTCACGGGTGTGAAAGATGGAATTTGGTGAGTGAAGAACTTTTGAAAACAGTTTGTTTTGGTTTGACTTTCAGAGACTTGACCTGAAAGTTTGTCTTTGTCATTTACACACACATTTTTAATCAAATCATCATCATTCAAAACATTAGAGTTTGAAGTGGAGCACCCTAAATTACTATTAAACATGAAATTGTCTGAATATGACATATTACTACAAACAGGATTATCTAAACAAATGTCTTCAAAAGACTTCTTGGAATCAGAACTACTGCAATCACTACTGCCAGAACAACCGAGCCCAACACTCCCACCATATGCGTACTCTTCTCTAACTTCCTTAAGATTTACTTCACTTAAACCTGCAATGGAACTGTCAGTATCGTTCTGCATAATCTCTTGAATTAACTCATTTGAGGGATGAGGAATAGGTGTAGGAGAATAACAGAAAGTACTCGGTGGAGGATAGGCATATGTTTCATTGTTACTAAGACCCAACCCTGTCTTAACTCTGGCCCCCCTTTGTTTCTTGCACAGTTCTTCCCTTTTCATACCAGATATGGTCCACTGCTGCAATTTGTTTTTAAGCTTTCTTGCTTCAAACTCAGCAAGTGTAACTTGCTCAGTCAAGTAGTTAATCTCACAGTTCTTTTCTAAAAGAGTTCTTTTTAAGTGTTCATTTTCCTTTAAAGCTTCTCTTAACTTAACAAAATATTTTGATTCACTTAATTTAAGCTCTTTGATGGTTCTTTTTAATTCATTTTCGTTTGACATTAACAATTTATTTGCTTTGTATATGCCAATTAAACGAATTTTGCAAGCAGATGAACACATATCTTCAATAACATCGTAAGGAAGACCAATTACCAGTTTTTCGGCGGCCAGTGCACGATCACATTGACAGTAGGGAGTGCTTCTTTTGAATTCATCAACTGCATCTAGCCTTGCCTTCTCAATCACTTCTTCCAGGCTAACCTTTGACTCTTCCTCATGCTTAACTTCATTAACAGCTGCTTCACAAACCAACCCAGAATGATTCAGATGCCCTTGAGCAATAACATCTGATTGAACTTTGTCAACATTCTCCACCTTCTCTTCCTCATCTTTTCCATAAAATTCTTTGAACGGATCAAAGAGATTTATATCATTGTCGTCAAACTCAGCAATTTCAGCAACAAGGGCATGGTTAATCTCCTCCTTGGTTTCTTCAATTTCTGCACTCCAATCAAAGTTGGTGAGCAGTGCAGTTTCATTCTTTGACTTTGCTTCCTCAACCTTTTCTTGAATTGGAGCAGATCTTGGATTTGCAGAGTTAACTGGCTCAGTAACGATTGGTAATGGGCATTCTCTCTTGAAGTGGCCCAGTTGTTTGCAGTTATAGCATCGTAACTTTCCCTTGTCATATCCCAACTTAGCATTCTGTCCTTGATTTCCGAAGTTTCTTCTGCCAGTTCTTTCCATGAATCGTCTGGCACGAAGAGTGAGCATAGCCATCTGCCATTGAATATCTGTTTCCTCCAAATCATCAGGGTCCACCTGATACATATCTTCTACTGTCATACCCTTCCCTTTCAACTCACCTGCAACAAGAGCTTCATAACTGTGAACAAACATTCCAAATAAAGCCATAGTATCTGACGGAATCTGTGTGGTGACAGATGTATTGGAGCTTGAACCAGCGTTTGTAGATGCAACAGCAGATTTAGCAGACACATGACCTGATGATCCTCTGGATGCAGCACTGTAAACATAAGAGTTTGCAGCGGATGAGATAAGTGCGGCATTTTGAGAAGGAATGTTTGGAACCATCATTGACTGATTATATTCTCTTCTTTTCACATCAAGGTCGAAAGATTTCAGCTTGTTGATGACGTCCATCAGTTTGTAGTCAGGAAAGTTTCTCTCTTGTTTCAACAGCTTGATTTGAAGGCTCCATTGAGGAGGAAGAGAATCTAACAATTTTGCCACTTCTTCGTGATTCCCCAGCTTTTCATCGTATTTCTTCAGATTACTTGACACAGATAGGAATCTATTTGTAATATCAGTCAAGTTCTCTTGTGAATATCCCACAAAAGAGTTGAATTCCTTTTCAGCCTGAGCTTTTCTATCCAGTTTCAGATCCTCATTGCCATCGTAAAATTCACACAATGCATCATACAGGCTTTTTGCAGTTGTGTGTTCTGCAAACCGGTTGAAGATGTCCTGATGCAAACAAAGTATTAAAGCCCCTAGTGCCTTCTTGTCACGATCAAGTAGCTTGATGTCAGTTTCAGTAAAAGTAGTTGGATCTGTGTTTACTGAAGTGACGGTTCCTTCAACTGTTGTAGGCACATGCGGACCATTTACTATAGATTCCCATTGATTGTAATCTGTGTAATAGAAGAAAGCTTTCAAACATCTTTTCCAGTCTTCAAAGTTTTCACCACTAACAAGCCTCGGTGGCCTGTTAGGTTGAACGCTGTCCAGATCATTCATATTAAGTGTTGATGAAGTCATAACTTTGAACAGATAATAGTTTCGCTGAAGAACACAACAGATTCGCTGGCTAGATTCGCTGGAAGAACACAACAGATTCGCTGCAGGTTCGCTGGTAGATTCGCTTGAAACAGATTCGCTAGGCAGTAAAACAGTTTCGCTGACGAGCAAGCACAGATTCGCTGGCCTGATTTTGGCAGCAGTTTCGCTTGCACAGTCAGTCAAACAAGTGAACTTTCGTTCAATGAAATATCAGATTCGCTGGCCACAACGCAACCCAAACAGGACAGAAGTTTGAATTAGGTTCGCTGGATGAACTGACAGTTTCGCTGGTTGAACAGATAGTTTCGCTGGTAGCTCAACCACCCTGAAACAGTACGGAAACAGTTCGAAAACCCTCAAAACTTGACCATTTGCACACAGGTTTGTTTTAAAAGCTTCCTATGACCAAATACTACAAACCTTGAGCAAAATACAACACCAAAACACAAGAAACAAGCTTCAAACAGAATCAAAGTGTTTTGACCCAAAAACTTCAAAAATCCACACAAAAATCACTTGAATCAAACAATCAAGAGCACTAAGGCTCTGATACCATATTGTTGGTCCATAATGATCGTGATTTCAGTGCTTTGTTGACTTGTTTAACACAAATATTGTCCAAGACTTGAAGAACAAAGTGTAAAATGTCCAAATAACCCAATAACAAGATTCAACACACAATCGAGGTATATAAGCTACAAAGATAAGTAGAATATGCTCCTAGCACCTCAATAGAACGATTACACAACACAAATCAGTGAATAATGGCTTGAGTAAAAGATGTGCAAAAGTTACATAAAGTGAAGATAAGGTTACAATATATAGTAGTGTTAGGTTCGCTGATAGATTCGCTCTAGCGAATCTATCCAGCGAACCAACACAGGTTCGCTGGGCACATAGGTTCGCCCAGTCGACACCTTAATACAAAAGACTACTTAACCTGCGGGCGAATCTATAGATTCGCCCGTAGGTTCGCTAATACAAATACAATTACAAGTTAAACAATTACAAACAAAAGTAACACCGACAAGCCGGTGAGTCCAACCTATACATAGTGACTATCACAGTTAATTGTGCAGCCTATGTCCTGAATCGGGTACTGATTGTCAAAAGCAAGATGAAGACATCGTATCAGCAGTTTCGTGGGATAAAGCCGTTGATTGATTTTTTGTGCCCCTTTGGATGCTCTTGTATTCTTTTGAATACTCAAGATCAGAAAACAAAGTTTGGATCTGTTTCTGATGAATGTTTCTTTATGGGATACTCTGACACACAAAAAGCGTATCGTGTTTACAACAAGCGAACGCGAATTATGCAAGAGTCCTACTATGTTGATTGGCAAGAATCAAATTCCACAAGCATTGGCTGTGAACCCGCATGGTTTTACGATTCCACCCACTGTTTTCAACTAGTTTAATCTTCCAAACTCTGACGATGATGACATCATTCCTCATACTCCTGTTACTATAATCAATCCTCAACCTCAACAACCATCACAACCACAACCTACTGTCACCCAATTACCTCCAACCACATTTGACCTTCCTCCGCCAGCTCCAACTGATTCAATTCCTCCATTAGAAATTCCATCATTATCAACTTCCATCCCATCCGCTCTTACCTATACAATTCCTCCTCCAACTTCAAACATTCCATCTCAACCATCTAATCAAGCATCCTCATCACAATCTAACCCAATGTTCCTTAACATAAACTTCAAAACCTTAAAGATCATCCTCATGATTATATCATTGGATCAATTACTGATGGTGTGAGTGTCTCTATGCTGCTTTCTTATCACAGGTCCTTCCGAAGAATTATAAACAAGCACTTGAAGATCCTAGTTGGGTTGATGCCATGCAAATGGAATTACAACAATTTAGGAAGCTAAAAGTTTGGGAGCTAGTTGACCTTCCTCCAAATAAGTGCCCCATCGGCACCAAGTGGGTCTTCCGGAACAAGCCAGATGATCGCGGTGTTGTTATCAGAAACAAGGCCAGATTGGTTGTTCAAGGATTCGCTCAAGAGGAGGGGATTGACTACACTGAAGTCTTTGCCCCTGTCGCCCGTCTTGAAGCCATTAGAATCTTTCTTGCACATGCTGCTAACAAAGACTTTAAAGTCTATCAGATGGATGTTAAATGTGCATTTCTATATGGAGATATCAATGACGAGATCTACGTATGTCAACCACTGGGTTTTGAGGATCCAGATTTTCCTTCAAAGGTGTACAAGCTTGATAAATCCCTGTATGGGTTGCATTAAGCTCCACGAATCTGCTATGAAACTCTGACACAGTATCTGCTGAGCAAAGGTTTCTCTCGTGGGACTATAGATATGACATTATTCAAGAAGGAGGTTAACGGTGAGATGCTGATTGTTCAAGTGTATGTGGACGACATTATCTTTGGATCGACAAATGAGGAGCTGTGTAGAGAATTTGAGAAAGTAATGATGGATCGATTTGAAATGACTATCATGGGTGAAATGTGCTTCTTCTTGGGGCTGCTAGTGCAACAGAAGCCTGATGGTATCCTTATCCACCAAGAAAAGTACATCAAAGAAATTCTTACAAAGTTTGGCATGGACGATTCTTCTCCTGAACTGATTCCCTTCACTGCTCAAACATGCCTAACTTCTGATGATAATGGGAATCATGTGGATGCTCATCGGTACCGCTCAATGATCGGATCTCTCATGTATCTGACTGCAAGCCGTCCAGATATTACATTTACTATGTGCTACTATGCTCGTTTCCAGGCCAACCCTAAAGAATCGCATGAAAAAGATGTTAAAAACATTTTTCGTTACCTTAAGGGTTCCTCTCGTTTGGGGCTTTAGTACCCAAAAGGTGGGAACTTTGATTTACATGCTTTTTCTGACAGTGTCATGCTGGTTGCATGATAAACAGAAAATCAGTAACTGGTGGATGCCAATATCTCGGTGAATGTCTTGTTTCCTGGTAAAGAAAAAGGCAAACAACAGTCTCCTTGTCCACAGGAGAAGCTGAATACATTGCTGCTTCAAGCTGCTGCTGCCAAGTGCTATGGATTCAGCACCAGATGATGGATTACGGCATCAACTTCCTTCATACACCACTCTTTTGTGACAAAGAAGCTGCTGTTGGAATTGCCAAAAATCCAGTTCATCCACACGAACCAAGCACATTGAAACAAGAATTCATGCCATTCGTGATGCACAGGAAAAGGGGTTCATTAATATCATTCCAATTGAAACAAGAAAGCAAAAGGCAGATCTTTTCACAAAAACATTCGATAAACCACATTTTTATGAACTGATATCTATGCTGGGATTGATATCATTTTGAAAACCTTCTTCTAAAGAAAAATGGCCTTGTAAATATGTAATTATTCAATTTTCACTTTCTTCCTTGAGAATCCGTGTGTCACATATTTCTTCGCTCCTTCCTTTTATTTTATTTTATTTTATTTTCTTTCTTCTCTTTATCTTGTATATATATTAAGAAAATCTGAAAAAAAAAAAATTCTTATTAGATAACTATCATATAGAAATTTTGGGGGAGATATTAAAGATTAACTACTCATTGTTTTTCAAATTTTGCTATTTCAGGATCCCCGTTAAATTGATGTTGAAGAGACGTTCAAGAAAGTCAGAAGTATTGTGTTTGGGATATGCAGATAGGCTCAGCCCGAAAACGAAGTAAACAGTGATTGTGTAGCTAAACATTAAGTTTAAGAGCTCGGCAATGAGGATTATCTCAAAAATGGGTTGAGAGCGTCAAATCTTTGCCTTGATTTCCCTAAAACATCCCAAATCACCCACACCCTAACCCTGAATTGAGTTTCTAGTTAGCAAATAAAATAAAAGGCTGCTAGTGTTGCTCTTCAGAAAACCCTCTGAGTGAGTTACTTGTTAGCTCCTCAGAAAGTATTGAGTTAAAGTGCTTAACTCCTCTGCTTTGTGTGAACAATGACCTGGAGTTGGTGAATATTCTCTGTTATACGTCGGTATAGACCTGAAGTTTCACCGAGCATGCTCAAATGATTATCTCCTCTGTTATACGTTGGTATAGACCTGGAGCTCTAACCATTTGAGTTTCCCAAATAATAAAGTCGCAATGTGTTTAAACATCAAAGAATCATTGTCGAAAAGCTCTACTCCCAAAATGCCAAATGGCATCAAGTCAAAAGAGGTTCATGAATTAATCAATATTCAAGAATTGATCCAAAAGAAATTCAAGCAAAGTCAATCATATTGCTCTATAAACCCTGATGATAGGACAAGTTTCTTTACCAAGATGTCTGTGGGGACCGAGTTGCCTGAGTCTCTTTAATCAAACCAAAACATGATAAATGAAGCTGTAGTTCTCCTATTGAAAAGAATAAGGCATGGGTTTAAATGAACAAACATGTCTGCAATCCCGCCATTCTTTGATTCTCCGGATTCTGCTCGAAAAACGTCAAAAAAATATATATCCTTCTTTAGTTTTAATTTTAGTTTTACTTAATTTTATTTTTTTTTTATTTTTTATTTTTCCTTTTAGTCTATCTTTTCATTAAAAAAAAATTTTAGCGTTGAAATTTTGGGGCGTTTTCATGGATTCTTAAAGGAAATCTAACTTAAGTAAACCAAAAATATTTTATTTTAACTTTCAATCCAGCGAAACTGGCAGCGAACATACAGGTTTGCCCGGAACTGATTTAAGTTGCTTGACTTTTCATGACCTTAAGCTCCGAGCGAATCTAAGGTTCGCCCGATTGCATTTTCAGCGAACCTAAGTCTGTATATATATGTTTTCTGCGAATCCATTTAACACTTTCGCTGTCACTGTAACCGGTTTGTTTCAAAAGTCTCAAGTTCGAATCTTGCTTAAGGCCTTTCATTACAAATTGAATCGTTTTAATCTGTTCAGGTATGTAAACGCAAGTGCCTTAATCCAAATCATACTATTTTAATCGTATTCTAACCTGGTTCAATCCCTTCGAACCCATCTAACCTGTCACTGATTGTTTAAACATAACTGCATTGATTGTTTGGTAAAACCTATTCTAATGTGTTCAACTTGTGATTAAAACCTATTCTAATGTGTTCTATTTGGTTTATCCTATTGATTCTGCCCTATTTTCAAAATCTAGGGTTCGAGCGAACCTAGTGTTCCTTTAGCGAACTTGAACGAAAGTTCATCACAACTCGGCGAACCTATGTCGTTATGCTGCCCGTGCATAAGCTTAGCTTCGCCTGACTGTTCCAAGCGAACCTATAAATTCGCCCAAGACTTTGTGTCAGATTTGTATGCCGGCAAATCTATAGGTTCTGTAGTCTAATTATAAGTTCTCCTGTTCAGCGAATCTGATACATTCAAGCGAACCTATAAGCTGTTTCATAATTTTTTTTTGGTCAACTTCCGTTTCTGTTTCAGGCATTATGTCCACATTATATTTTGAGAAGAAGCACAATATGTGCGCATTGTTGGGTGAGAACCATGATAAAGCCGTTGGCTACAAGGATTGCATCAGATGGCTCAAATCTTCTCATATACATCATGCCATATCTCATTCACCGATCGTGTACGACTTACACGTTCGTGATTTCTGGAGGAACGTCGTGCTGAATATTTCTGAACAATCGTCAAGGATTTGTTCAAGGATTCAAGATCAAGAAATCTTATTCACTAAAGCTGATCTGGCCAGAATTCTTAAACTTGAAGGTGATGTAGGAGATGAGGTGAAAATGACAACTGAGGAGGTTTACAGAAAACTAAGAACAGCTGGGTATGAAGGGCCGATGCCTGGGGAGAAGAAAATGATCTTAAACGACAAGAAGCCCGATCTACCTATTGTTAGTGATACTCTGAATATATGGTCGAAGCATTCAAGGATCTTCAGTGATTGCAAGGCCGCTAGACATGATTGTGTGGAGAGGATATCGTATTTATGGGAGAACATGTATCCGGCTGATAGATGGGTACACATAAAAAGATTGAAAGAGATTCAGAAGAAGAGAGTGGGTGAGAACGTTGAGGAAGTTCAAAAGAAGCTGAAGAAGAGAAAACAATATGCAAAAGAAAAGGAATATTCATTAGATAAGGATATCGATGAGGTACAGAAGGAATTGGATGCACAAGGGAAATGGAGTTCGAAAAGAAAAACTGTTGATGTTTCTGCTGAATCTGAGAGGAGAACAAAGCAAAAACATGGGATTCCTGTGCCAACTGCTGAAACGGATACAGAGGTAAAGGGTGAGTTGATTGAGTTAAAAAAGAAATATGCTGAACTGGAGAAGAGGGATAAATAAAAGGGGGACGTGATCAAAGGAATGGCCAGGATGGTCATGGACCAACAATGCTTAATCGTTCGCATCTTCAAGGAATTAAATAGATTGAAAGAAAAAGAAGGGTCCTTCCGTGCAATATCTAAACGCGAACTGAAAAGCTTAACGGATGCTTCAAAGTATCCGTTAATGAATTATGGAGTTAGTACTGAGCCAAAATAAAAGGTTGTTGAAGATATTTTTGAAGAAGAAATGGGTATAAATCTTGATGCGTTCACTGGATCAGAAGTTGTTGGTGGTGCTAATGTAAATTTTAGTCTGATTGATGAACCGGATGTGGATGTGAATATAGGAAGTGAAGAAGATGTGGAGGATGATCCAAAGGATGAACCAGAACAATACAATGTTGAAGATAAGCCTGTGACTTATCTGTTTGAGCACATTGATCTAGACAAATCAAAATGGTTCAAAAAGGATGAAGAGATCACTTCTGAAGTCCCAATCTTTCAACACCTGAATGAACCAAACACCATGCAGATGGATAGACAAAATATTGCATGGAAATACAACACTCAGATGGATGCGTATATGATAAAGAGGAGAGGGGGAGATATCTGCTATATAAAGAACATAAAACATTTTGCTACACTGCCCAGATGGGATCTGAGGAGATTAGCTGAACTCCCTCTTCTTGGCAAGGAGGATAGTGGCAGGGCGTGTGCATTTGAGGTTGCAATTAGAAGGGCTGCAGAAGATAACCTCACGGAATTTGGGTACCAAAAGCCGGTAAGGAAGAGGTCAAAGAAAGATAAGCACTAGGTGTCGTGGAAGGGAAAGGTGGTGCTGAAGTTGGCTGCTCCAAAGATTATGAACAGAGTGAGAGTTCCAGATACTCAGCCACAAAGATTGCAAGAGTTTGTGAAGTGGTTCTATGATAACAGCATACGTGAAGCGATAATCAGATTATAAGGGGAAGATCGTCCGGAAATCAGACTGTTTGATCCAATGAAGATTTTCTCCTTCAGTGATGAAGATTTGAAGGTGTTGTGTGAGAATGAAATTAAGCACGAGGCTGGAGATGACACCAAAACTGAAGCCAACTTGTTTGTGAGGGTTGCGAATAGAGCCCGGGGGGTTCGTGCTGAGTTGAGAAGGGTAAATGAGAAGATTATGAGGACTTATGATTTGAACTTAGAGATGGATGATCTATCCAAACAATTGGATCAATTGATTGAAAAGAGATTTGAGAAGCCTGTTGAGGTGGAAGTTAGAGGATCAAAAATGCAAGGTGAGGAGCAGACGGTAGATGTTCAGGAGGAGATTATTGAAACTGATATGCCTGATACTGTGGTCACCGAAGGACAGTTTGTTGAATCGTTTTTGGATTTTACTGAAAGTGAAGAGGCCGGATCTGAAGATGTTACTAATCCTTTGGCCGGAATTGAATCGAGGGCTAGAGCATTCATTGAGAATCTTTAAAGCTGGAAAGAAACGGAGCTTAAACAGAAGACTTCCCCAGGTGAGGTCCAACCTAGGGGGAGTATTGATAGTACATGTAGGTTGGACTCACCGGCATGTCGGTGTTACTTTTGATTTGTTATGTATTTTGTTCTAATTGTAACTAGCGAACCTACGGGCGAACCTATAGGTTCGCCCGAAAGTCTAGATTAGAATAGACTTTAGATTAGATCAGTCGCCGGGCGAATCTGTTTTGTGCTCGGCGAAGCTGATAGGTTTGCATGACAGATTCGCTGTCAGTGAATCTGTCAGCGAACCTATGTCTGTTCTATACAATGTAATGTTTTCTCATTTTGAATACAAGTTTTGCAAGTTTATCAAACCCTAATTGTGTGTGTGACGGCTGAGGTGCTAGGAGCTTATTATTATCATCTTTGTAGCTTGTTTACCTCTGTTTGTGTTGATTTGATCCTTGTTATAGTGTGTTAAGAGTATTTGGACAATGTTTCATTGAATCTTAGTGAGTTTTGTTGTTTATTAATCATGATTGCACTGAAATCTCGATCTGATGGACCAACAAAAGTCATAATTCTCAACAGTCTTCAAGCTACCTTAACATAAATCAGCCTTTTTATCAGAAACCATATCAAAGTCTTCCAATGCCATAACTCAAAGATGAAGGTAAACAGCCAGAAGATCAGAACAAAATTCTTGTGGTTAGTGTCAAAGACGGGTATGACTGGAGTGCTTATGCAGAACAATTTACTACTGATCTTACTTCTAGTTTGGCTCTGGTTTGTGAAATTGAAGAAGAAGAATGGTCTGAAGAATGTGATATCAAAGTTGTTAGTGATGACAGTCATGAATCATATGAATATGATTGGAGTGCAAAAGTTGATCCAATTGAAGAATCAGAAGCTGAAATTGCACTTATGGCTACATCTGAAGAGTCTTTCTCATCTGCGGAATCTGAACAACCAAAGGTTAGTTCTGAATTACCCCCAAATTATGTGCCAATTCCAGATGATGTGAAAAACAGGTTGTGTTCCGAAGAATGCATTAAATAGGTGGAGCATTATTGAAATCATTCATTAAAAATCGGTGATAAATTAAGTAATCATGAAAGACTTCATGACCAACTTAAACTTGATCACAAAATTTCAGATGATAAGATAATATCACTTCAGAATTCATGGAACAAAACACTTAAAGAACTTGAAATTATAACCAAACAACTTGAAGAAATGACCAAAGTACTTGAATTGGAAAAGATTGCTCATGGAGCAACAAAGGTTGATTTAGCAAAAATGAAAAGTTCAATAGCCATCTTGGCAAAACTGGTAAGTGAAAGAATAGATAATAAAGCAGGATTGGGTTTTACTCATGAACCAATGCCCTACATCAATCACAAACACTTTATCTGAGAACTTTAAGAATTTGATCACTCACCTAAAAATGAAGAAAAATTCAGAGAAATTCAAAGAAGTAAATCTAAATCTGAAAGTTCTGAACTATTAACCGAGAGTGTGAAAGAAGGAGAAGTGGTTATTACTGAAGTTGATGATGAGGCAAGTGAAGAAATAAGTCCTGTGCTTATGCAAGTCGTTGAATATCCAGCATTGATTTCAGAAACAGTAAAGACTGTGAAGAATGATGAAGAATTCTCAGGATACAATGTGTCACACCCCCAAATCCACTAACGGAGTTTTACCGTTAGAGGCGTGACAAACCAGGATCCAGTCATTAATTACACCGAACGACCCTACATGAGTTTTGAAAAAACCAAATGTTTACCCATTAACTTTGGTAGTTTAAACGACAATCAGAGTAATTAGTTTTTCAGTTATGCTGAAGCGTAATAAATAAGTAAGTTTAAGCAAACCCAAACCATGCAGAAAGTAAATGCGCAAAAACACGCGCCCGACACAAGACATGCAGTTTAATATGTTTACAAATCCCAAAACACAGTTTTTAATGCAAGAAATGTTTTAATGATTTGCTAGGACGCCATGCCATGCCCTACGTGCAATGGACCTTAGTGACCTGAAACAGTGGAAGACTAACAAGTGTCAACACGACGGTTGGTGAGTTCACATAATAGTGTAAAAGCAAGTATTTCAGTTACAAGCAGATATATAAATTAAGTATGTCATTGTAGGTAGCTAGTCTACAGCACATGTCCTTAGAGGAGTATGCATCTGACCGAAACTGACGTATGTACACATTAAGTGCAGTTTGCCTGTTCGTACATCCCATCAGGATGCACATGTATGTATGTTAGGTCATTCTACACCCGTTCGACAGGTCCTTCTGTCGTGCTAGCGCGACTATTCCGGGTGGGGTTTGTCAAACCCAGTAGTACTACTCAAAATTTCCCCACTATTTCCAAAATACTAACGGTCAACTAGGTATTCATGAGGTCTTTCATAAACAAAATAAAAGTTGCTCTAATCCAGACATGCGACATACAAAATTCGTAAATCCGTAAAGTGTTTGTCCGTGTTCAGCCCATAAAAGGGTATAATAGTAAAAGTGCGGTTTAGTGAACTCACCTCAAGTTGCACAGAAAAAATTTGTTTAAAGCACACAACGAAATGCAGCGACCTAAATAACAGTAGGTCTATTAATGTGTATTCATGTAGGGTCATAGTACCCTATGCATCCAAATGGTCATACAGTTTGTGCGAGTTTGGTTTAGTTTGACTTTTTCACAATGTTTGACTTTTTTGTCCAAGTTTGACCAAATTTGACTATTTGTCCATGTTTGACTAAGTTTGACTTTTTGTACAAGTTTGACCAAGTTTGACTAAGTTTGACTTTTAGTTGACTCGAGTTGACCCACGATCAGTTGGTGATTTGTTAAGTGTAAATATGTTGCATTTGGTGTATTTGACCATATTATATTCACATACCACATTACACGCCACACATTCAACAAATTGAATTTCAAATTCCACAAAACTTTCCTATATAAGAAAGTCGGACTTTTAAAGTATACTTGCATAATTCAGCATCCTAAACATGTCAACTATTACACAAATACCATAGCACGCTACACAGGACAACAATACCTATTTTTTCTTTATAGTTTCCAATATAAAACACATTGGCATGCATGGTCATTTCTAGGCATAATATAATATTTACATGCTTTGTTCAACTAGTATAGTAACAACTTTCATCATGCATCCTAGTTAACCTGCACATACAACTTAGACTTCAATAATCAATTTCAAGTAACCAATTAGTACTTGCAATGTCATCTCATGATGAAAACATGTTTACCAACATTCATATGCAACCCAAATCATGTTTGTACGTCCAAAAATCACTAAATATATCTTCTAGTAATTTCCATGACAAAAGTTTCTACATTTAGCAAGTCCTTCAAAACTGAATCGAATTCGTACGTTCAAATAACCAAAATTCGTCTAACACATCTTACAAACATGCTAGTAAGCCCATAACAATCATTATATGTCCACAACATGCGATTTCACACGATCCCTAACACAAAAGTTACTATTTTTAGTAATGTAGCGAAACGTTCACGAAATTGCAAAGCCAATTAACCAAACTTCATCCAATTTATCATCTAATCACATAACCAATCACATTTCATACTAATCATGCATGTATCATCAAGTTTCCCTAACTTTCTATCAAACCCTAATTTCATAAACACACTTTTTGTATCTATTTCATCATCTAACCATCCAAATAACAAATAACACATAACTAATATCCTAATTCTACAACACAATCATCAATTGGCCATTTTTAGATAAACTAGGGTTTCCAATACATGTATTTTTACGAAATATATATACAATTAACACAAACACTTACTAATATTGCGTTTATTAATTCAATCAACGCCCGAAATCACCAACAATTAAATCAAACTAGCAAAATTATGATCTTGTATATGTGTGTGTATAGCGACGGCAATAAGGGAGCAAAAAGGAGGCTTAGGCCGAATTTTTTTATTAAAATAGGTTTAGGGTTTTAGCTAGTTTTTGTTAATTATTGTTAAATGTTAAGTCGGGTTGGGCCTTGGGCCATCCATGGGTCACATGGATGATCCACGGGCCCCGTTTTATTTCGGTTTTGCAACCACAATGAAAATCTTTCTCGAATATTTATTTTAGTTTCATAATGGTTACCGAAATCCGCAAACGGTTAAAACCGTTAAAATACGCGGTTACACGAAAATTCAACAATTAAGCACACATAACAGTTAAAATGTATTATTATTGTATTTGTATTCATTTAAGGTCACCAACGCCTGGGTATTAACTCGTGTGGTCGTTTCGTGTGTATATTTGCGTAACAGTTTGCACATTTAATTCGTCAAATTAAATGAAAAGTATAATTGCGTTAACGTGACTAATAGAGTTTAACTAAGGAAGTTAACCTGAATTTGTCGGGTGTCACATCATCCCCTTGTTGAAGGAATTTTCGTCCCGAAAATTGGATACGGTCGTTAAAATGGGTCTGAAAATGAAAGAATTCAGAGGTTAGAATTTCGAGTTCTCACATCATCCCCTTGTTGAAGGAAAATTCATCCCGAAATTTTAAATAATACCTCGAGTGATAAGAAAGGTTTATTCGAATAGATGCGGGTACTTCTGTTTCATTTGGTATTCTCGTTCCCAAGTGAAATCTGGCCCATGCTTGGAATTCCATTTTACTTTAACGATCGGAATTTTACTGTGTTTCAAAGTTTTGGCCTCTCTATCCATGATTTCTATCGGTTCCTCGATAAATTGCAGTTTGTCTTCGATTTCTAGTTCCCCCAAGGGTAAAATGAGTGTTTCATCGGATAGACACTTTTTGAGATTTGAGATATGGAAAACGTTATGCACGTTTTTGAGTGATTCGGGTAAGTTCAATTCGTAGGCTACCGTCCCGATTCGTTTTGTAATTTCGAATCGCCCGACGTAGTGAGGATTTAGTTTCCCCCGCTTTCCAAAGCGGACCACACCCTTCCAGGGCGAGACTTTAAGTAACACTTTATCCCCAACATTAAATTTCACCGCCTTTCTGTGCGAATCTGCATAACTTTTCTGCCTATCACGAGCAGCTGCGATGCGATTTCGGATCTGCACAATTTTCTCGGTAGTTTCGCGCACGAGATCAGGCCCAAATAATTGGCTATCACCAACTTCGGCCCAACAGATTGGAGATCGACATTTTCGCCCATACAAGGCTTCGAATAGTGTTGCCTTGATGCTAGTGTGATAACTGTTATTATATGAGAACTCTACCAAAGTTAAGTGATTCTCCCAACTGCCACCAAAGTCTATCACACAAGCCCTTAGCATGTCCTCGAGAGTATGGATTGTACGTTCGCTTTGACCATCCGTTTGAGGATGGTAGGTGTAACAATCCCGGTTTTTGGGCTCGGAAATTTTTTTTAAAAACCCATTGGGCTTGACCCAACCATTACTGGGCTTAGGTCCCACTTAAACTATTGGGCTTGGCCCAACCCTTATTGGGCTTAGGCCCAACTTAGATTATGGTCTTGGCCCATGTATGTTTACGATAAAAACCGATTACGAAACCCGTCATGTTAAATACCCAGATACGAGTAGGAATTTATTTTTGCTACCATGATTTAGATAGACATTTTCCCACTAATATCTTTAGTATTACCAATTGTTAGGAGGTGTAATATAAATTACACATATAACATACGCTAAGTAACAAATCAATAAAGATACCAATTTCATGAACTTAATTATCACCACACAACCTTGTACACATATTATCATCAATTATCTCCTAACCCGATATGTTCAAATACAAAATTTACCAATTATCATGATCTATATATTAACCCGATATGTACCAAGTATCATGAATTATCTCCTAACCTGATATGTTTAAATAAAAAACTTATCAATTATTATGATTTATTCTAACCTGATATGTTCAAATTAATGTTTTACCAATTATCATTAATTATCTCATAACTCGATATGTTCAAATAAAAAAATTTACAATTATCATGAATTATCTCCTAACCCGATATGTTCCAATAAAAATTTACCAACTATTATAAATCATATCCTTTATTGTATCATATGATTTTTTATATGAATATATTTGTAAATATCCAAATCGATTTAATAAGAGATATGTTAAAAATAAATTTGATATGTAAATTGAGTTAAAACATATAAAACTAAAATCCGTGTAGTACACGGGTACTAATCTAGTAATTATATATACATGCATACGTACATATATGTGTGTGTATATATATATATATATATACAAATACAAACAACCCATCAAATAAACACCCACACATATATACAATTACACCTACAACCAACACACAATATTTACCACCATACAATCATCATTATTTATACTACATAACAAACACCCACATAAATATATATATATATATATATATACATCTATACGTCCATACACATATATATATATATATAGGGTGAGGATCATTACAGAACAATGTTTTATCGCGAGAACAAAAAGAACAGATCACAGCCATTGATTCATATACTCATTATTTTATGTTTTCTTTTTTAAAAAAGGGCACTTAGGTCATTTGATCTAATTTCTAATTTAACATATCCCTGATTTCTTTCCTACTAATTAGGCAATTTTGACTTTCAATTCAATTTTCACAATCACAAAAATCGGTTAATCCTCAAGAATAACAAATTAGAATAATTTGAACCTAGTATCATCCTATACTTACCGAAGAGGATTACCAATTAGCAGACTTGGGAATAAAATTTGAGAAATATGTTTCGGAAACGACCGGTAACAACATATGGAGAGCTAAACTAGCGACTGATGATGAAATCGAGCATGGTAGTAAAATCTTAACACATAACTCATATTTTTGTGTGGATTCAGATGAAAATGAAGGATCCAATTCAATGCTTATCTATTGGGGGTATTCGATATATATGTAACATCTTAAATTAGGGATGAATTGGAGCTTCATACTTCAATTCAATCTTAACAAAAGTATGCTTTTTTTTGTGAAATCAAATGAATTTTGAAAGATATTTTAAACTTGTTTTGCCGATAAGGATAAGATGTGTACTGGTCTTTTTAAATTTGCATATTAATTTTGTATGTTTGTGTTTCAAGCATTACAGATTATAGTTGAAAATGTGATGGAGAAATTATGTCCGATTCATTTATTTTCTATTTAAATGTTAGAAATTTTGTTCATGAAGGTTTCTTGTTAACATATTTTTGCAGCAATGGCTTAGTGTACCTTGAACGTTTTGCGTACGTGTGTTGTTATTATAACTTTAATATTTTGGTTATTTTAAAGGTTTTGAAACACAAATTACTTATTCCCCAAATCCCCGGATTACATCTCCATTCTTTATGCATCTAGGCTGGCCCATTTCTGATTTATTAATTTTTTACATGATATACAGTCATGTAAATCGGGTTTTTTGTCTTCAATTTTTGTAACGACTCTTTCTAAATTGATGTACATGTATGTTAATCAATATTGTTTATCTAAGCGGGTCAAGTGAGTAAGTTTTAAATGGGCTACAAATGTAATTAGTCAAACAAGTCGAAGTCAATCCTATGTGTAATGTTCAAGTCATATGACTCTTAAACAATTTCACTTTCATCATATTTTATGATATTACACACACAAACAATGACTCTTAAACAATTTCACTTTAATTATATTTTATTATATTATGAACACAAACAAATTGAAAACATTATATCAAAACTTGATCCATATATCCCATGAAATATTCTTACTTCTACAACTGTTTTACAGTAATGTTAACAAGTCATTTTCTCTATAATTGTGATTACCAGTTGTGCATAATGGATATGCATATATGTAAAATAATATTAATCCGTAGTTCTTAGCTTTACAAATATGGATGGATATAAGTTGCAAGGGTTGAAATTTTTAAAACCCATATGACCCATATTAGTCTCACTTATTATTCATAACACAAACTAGACCCACATAAACAATTTGAAACTTAAAAAAAGTCAAACTCGTCTAAGAGTATGTATTACATGTATACCTTGAAGGCTTGAACATCAATGGTCACTTCACAACACATCAATGGTTACATGAAGTACTATTACTTTTTTACAACTGATTTACAAATATGTAAATCAGTATTTACAAATACATAAAGGATATACATATATGTTAATCAGTACTTTAAGTATTAATATGACTTCGTAGCTCTTAAAATTTACATGTATGGATATCAGGTGTAAGAGTTGCAATTTTCATACGCAAAATAATTCATATGACCCATTAGATAAAATGATCAACATATACGTATGTATGCATGCGTAATGTTTAACCTACATATGTGTACATCCATGTTAACTAGAATACTGCGAAACCAAATTTACTTAAGTTTACCTTATTAAAACTAATGTAAACCTCATTGTGATAAACAAGTGGTTGCTATTAGTCCCCATATACACATTTTTTAAAATCTATGCTTATTACAATTTACATGTATGTATATATCAGTTTCAAGGGTGGAACTTGCTATACCCAAATCGACTCATATAATCACTTTGCAAAATTTTATACCAAATAAACAATGTGTAGTTTAATAAAATTATATCTTGAACACCAGTTCTCCACAAATCACATCACCTTGGTTAATGAAATACAAAAAAAAAAAATTTAACTGTTTTATATTTATGTAAATTATTCAATATATCCTTACCTGCAATTTTATAAATTAAATATTTGCAATATGTAATGGTCTAAGATTTTGAATCAGAAACGTAAATCAATAAAATATTTGTATTGTTTTGGTATTTTAGGATGAAAGTAAAAAAAATAACGGTTGCCTAAAAATCAGGAAATTTAAACATTTGTTAACTTTTATAACTTTTTTTATTAAACTAATGTTATGTTAAATTGACCAATTTACCCAAGAATTTACACATTATGCCCTAAACAGATTTATTAAATTTACATAATACTCCTTTTCATCTCAACCATTAAACTTACAATCAATGGTCAATGATTGTTCTTTTTGTTCTGAAAATAAAACTTGTTCTGTATGGATCTTAACCCTATATATATATATATATATATATATATATATATATATATATATATATATATATATATATATATATATATATATATATATATATATATATATATATATATATATATATATATATATATATATATATATATATATATATATATATATATATATATATATATATATATATATATATATATATATATATATATATATATATATATATATATATATATATATATATATAAAACTACAACCACAACCAACAAAATAATTCACCAACACTTTATAAAAACTAAACTAACATTTTATAAAAACAAATAACACATTTTAATAATATAATACAAGACATATTAAACTAATTAACCAAAAACAAAATAAAATACTTCTACCCTATTAACCATCCTACCTAAACCATGTCCCCTAACCACACTACCCACCTCCCATGCAACCAATACCCAAGATTACTTGAAATATCCCCATAATCTCACACCACCCCACAAAATCTTCTTCTCTCTCCCCCTTTCCCCTTATTTTCGGCTGAAACCACCTTCACACACACCCCACATTATCTCATTTGCATTTACACAATCTCTCAACTCACCAAAAACTCTCTCTAGCAATTTCTTCATCAAGCAAGCATTCTCCACCCCAAAAACGTGTAACACAGCAGCAACAACACTCTAAGGTCGACCAAAATCATCAAACACAAGCCAAGAGGAGCCACGGTTCCAAAGAAACAACAACCGAGCAAACCGAAGCAAAAACCGTTCGACCCACGAAGAAGCACGCCAAGACCAGCCACGTCCAGCCCCTTTTCCAGTCGAGTTCCAGTCCATTTCGTGACCCTCATACCATCCAAAGTCCACCCACACTCACTCTCAAACTCAAGGTAACGGAAAAACACCCGAAAGTGCACTATCCGTGCACAAAACGTTCATTTTTACACACAATGAATACCAACACTTTCCATATATTTTTGAACACCTTCAAACACTCATTTTTTAGTAACAAAAGTATTAAAAACCATAAAACCATTTTTTAAACAAAAATATACAAGTTTGACTAAAATAGTCAAACAATACACTTTATTTTGAGAAAAACAACAACACCCAACTAACAACCTTGAAAACATGATTTTATATTTTCTGGAGCTTCTTTATAATAAATTATGGTTAGAAAATAAATTTCATGATTTTTGGATTTGTACATTATTATTATGCATTTTTTAATATTAAAAATGGATAAATATACCAATATTCACAAAAACGTATGGGGAGTATAAAAATACAAAAACTTGTTATCTTACTGTTATAAATATGTGTATAGGTGAATATGACTGATTATGATTGATTGTTGATGGGTGTACATAAAAATCGAACAATAACTGAAACTAAAACGTACAAAACAACGAAAATACCAAAAATGTAAAAATACAAAATTTTTATTACCTCAGTAGCTTAAATATGTAAAAAATAAGTTATAAAATAAATTTCATAATTTTTCTAAAAACAATGTAATTACTACGAATTTTTGAATGTTTAATGGGATTAAAATACAAAATTCGTATAAAATAATTAAGGACACTTAGGGCCAAACTTACAGAACCTAAACTCATATATGGGTATAAAATAACTATTTTAAGACCTAAAATATTACCAAGGACCCTCTAAGCATAAAACGTAATCTTAACCGAACCGAACGCGTTAAAAACACGAAACCCAACGAAACAAAAAAAAATATGATATTTTATAATTCCAGAAGCTTTTGTATATAAAAACTAAGTATCCCAACAAGTTTCATAATTTTTATAAGCCTAACCTATTTATTATAAATTTTTGAATATAAAAGACCAAGTAAATGGTAAAAAGCATAAAAATTAGAAAAAAAAATATATTTTAAGTTAAAAGAACACTTTTAAACAGTAGGATATGACCTAAAAATATATTTTGAGGGATAAAAATGTTTAAAACGATGTTTTGTAAGTAAATCGTTCATACGTCGGTTACACGCGCGTTAAAATACGAAAATGACCAACGAACCTTAAAACTCAACTTTTGGACTAAAAAGCACTTAGTTACTGATTAAATAAGTAATAACCAAAATTTCAACAATTTAGGAAGTACCAATTATTTTATACAAATTATTTAAGTTTAAAAACCCGTAAACCGACAACTACTAAAATAATTTGTAGAAAATAATTGTAAAACCTAAAAACCATGAAACACTATATATTACAGTACCTAAGACCCCTTTAAGTTAATATAAGAGCCCAAGATCAAAATAAGCTCAAAAACCCAAATCATAACCCGACACGTAGCGATTTACCGTAACCGGAGAAACCGGCGAACTTGAAATATATCCCGAACTTGATAAACACTTTAAAACCAGTAGGTTAACCTTAAAATATTTATAAGACCAATACACACCACTAACACACCTATAGATGGGAAGTTATAACTAAAAACCTAACTTTAGGGCTAAAAGTGTCAATATAACAAAGTTGAGGGACTAAATGTGACAACACCCAAACTTTCTGACTTTTATGAAAAATAAGTTAAATACTTACTTAATTAAACTGAAATAATAAGAATTTAAGTGTTAAAACGAGAACGAACCAACGAGAACACTAAAACGACTATACAACCGAAAGACAAATGCACCCGTTATGGAACGCACGTAGACTTATATATTTTAGAATCTAACTTGATTAAAATAAACATAGGAAGTCCGCTAGAAGGTAGGACTCACGCGAACCATTATCTAGGAAGTTCTTGAGCAAGCAACAGGTGAGTTCATGAACCCCTTTTTTACATAATATTTTTGGGGCTGATACATACCTACTAAACTTGTTTATATAAACTGATTTTCATGGTGTAACACATCTGCTACTTGTCCCCGAACGTTGGTACAACTTTCGGTAGCAATTAACTTCTTGCAGGAGCCCTTTGATATGTGAATAGTACTATTTGGGAATCTCCTGCGTATAGTGGCATACCCCCCCCCCCCTCCACTGAGGTTGAAAACCGTTACGCCACATGTTCAATGATACATTGGTGCTTAGCAGAGCACGTTAGCCCACTTTGGGTTAGAGGACTATTATTTATTGTATTTGGGTTGGGTATAATCCGAACAGGTTTGGCTACATATATTGTCGACCGTACACCATTTAATATAATGTTTTAGTGTCATAAATTTTATTAAACCATGAGCTCACCAACTTTATGTTGACGTATTTTTGGGTATGTATTTCAGGTAATTGACTGGAAGGTTATTTAGCTCGCTAATTTGAAGTTAGGGCTTGGAACGTTTTGGAGGATAGCCCACTAGTTATTTTAATATGTTTTTAAGACTGATATGCACGCACTAGACAATTTAAATTTCTATGCATTTTGTTTAAAACTATTAATGGGATGAAATATGCCCACGTGGACAACTTTTATTATATTTAATGAATATGTAGTTTATTATTTCCGCTGCTTATTTATGATATCAGTCCGTCATGACCCGGCCCGTTTGGCCGGGGTGTGATAGATTGGTATCAGAGCTAGTGGTTCTAGCGAATTAGGTTCTTACACTAAGACACCAAGGCTTTAATCACACGATCTAGGGACTAAGATAAGATGTGAACCGAGCAATGAACTAGGCACTTTAGTGAACCCAAGGACCTTACTAAATGTGTTTACTTGCATTTTCGTCTATCTGTTACTACTACCTTAATTCATAATATTACTAATGCACTTATTTACTTATTTATTTATTTATTTAATTTGATCACTAATTTGTTTACCTTTCTTTCCAATAGATGACAGGACGCCAAGACCGTATCTGCATTACTTATTTTGTTTTTAGTAAATTACAATTTTGGGCCTTTATAATAAGTCAAATTACGGATCGTGGCCTTTATTTTAAATTATTGCACTGGTTGGCCTTTATATAAATTTTTCTCACAAATTAGGACCTTTAAGTTAACGTTCGTAAACTTTTCTGGTTAAATACCCTCATGCGCAATGCACATGAGGGCATTTTGGTCATTTTACATCTAAGGACTATTAATGTAAAATTAATATTGTTATTATTATAATTATATAAGTAACTTCTTCATCTTCATCTTCATCTTCATCTTCTTCTTCTTCTTCTTCTTCTTCTTCATCTTCATCTTCATCTTCATCTTCATCTTCATCTTCATCTTCATCTTCATCTTCTTCATCTTCATCTTCATCTTCATCTTCATCATCTTCATCTTCTTCATCTTCATCTTCATCTTCATCTTCATCTTCATCTTCCCCAAATCACAACCATCCCTTCACAACCACCACATCACCATCATTGTCGATCTCCGATCATTTTCGGGCGGGATTTCTAGATCTAATATACAAGACAACACAATCCATATATATATATACATATATACACAGTCCACACACATATATATATATATATACACATTCGTAGATGACGATGCTAACAACCACCGCCATCACCACAGCTACAACCGCCATCTCCAATTTCAGATCTTGTTCACTTTCCAGTGATAATAGGCTACATGTAAGGTTCTGATTAGGAGTAAGATCAATGAGGTGGTGGTGTTGGTATGATGGTGGTGTGATGGTGGTGGTGGTGTGATGGTGGTGGGTGGAATAATCTCATCTGATGAAGATGATATATATATATATATAATTATAATAATAACAATATTAATTTTACATTAATAGTCCTTAGATGTAAAATGACCAAAATACACTCATGTGCATTGCACATGAGAGGACTTAACCAAAAAACTTAACGCCCGTTAACTTAAAGGCCCAAAACCGTGACAAAAATTTATATAAAGGCCAACCAGTGCAAAAATTTAAAATAAAGGCCACGATCCGTAATTTGACTTATTATAAAGGCCCAAAATCGTAATTTACTCTTTTTTTATGCATTATGACATTGTAGGACCAAGTGAATTTTCTCTTGTGTCACACCGGATATTATATTCTTATTTATCATTCTATTGTAGGACCAAGTGAATTTTTGCTTGTGTCACACTGGATATTGTATTTTACTTATTTTGGTACTTGCAATGCATAGTGGGTTTTGCTATACGCAACTTTGGTTTATTTTACATTCTCATTTTATATGCTTATTTTACATGCTTATCATATATGTTCATATAACATGCTTACTACTTTTAAAGGAGTAATTCTAATGTTTGAACTTTGAAGAAGGATTGCAAAAATTTATTTTTCTTTAAAATAAAGATAGGTTGAATATGTGTAATAATGTAATACGCAAGAGAGTAATGCATACTTAAATGACACATTGGCTTGCCATACAAACGTTCACGATTATACGTAATACCTATACATGTATATGTGTGCCCTCTTGAACGTTCATATACATCTATATATATACATACACACGCATACATATATACATATATATATATATACGCCCACATGTGCACAAATGACCATACACCATGAACCTATTTACATGCCTACATGAACATACATAAACTCTACATACATGACCAATAATCATACTTATAACGAACGCGTTTCCTATATAGCAATGGCAAAAAGAAGAGAACGTAAGCATGACGTAACCCAACAGGATGACGCCGGCAACCAAACTCAAGACAGCCGTAGCAATCATGAGGATGAGACCAAGGACAACAACAATGAGGATTCAAGGATCCAACAACTCATCTCTGATGCTATTGCAAAAGCCATACCCACTATAACCGCGTACGTTAACGCCGAGCGAGACAAAGAGAAGGAGGAAGAAAACGGCAAAGATGAGGAAAGCTAAGGGAATGCTAAGGATGAAACCAAGAAGTAGGAGAAACTCGAGGAGCGAACCAGTGGTGCCTACAAGGCGTTCATGGCATGTAAGCCTACTGAGTATTACGGAGATGAAGGAGCGACTGGAACTATTAGGTGGTTGGAAGAGATGGAGGCTGTGCTTGACATCAGTGACTGTTTGGAAAAGAATAAGGTACGATTTGCAACCCACTCATTGAAAAAGGGAGCATTGGCTTGGTGGAACACTTTGCTCCAAACCCGTGGAAGGGATGCTGTGACTAGGATGAAGTGGGAAGAGTTTAAGACACTGATGATTGAGCAATATTGCCCCATCAACGAAATCGAGAAGATGGAAGCCGAGTTTCTGAAACTTGAGATGAAAGGGAATGAACATCTAGAGTACACCAACCGTTTCAATGAGTTAGCACGCCTAGTACCTCACCTAGTAACTCCTGAATCGAAGAGAATTGGAAGGTATGTTTGGGGTTTGTCACCCAAGATTAGGGGAATGACTAGGGCTGCGAAGCCTAGGACATTCCAAGAAACTGTGGAAATATAGGGGGCGTTGAATGATGAAACCATCAGGAGTGAAGGACCGAAAAAGTTTGAAGGAGTAGGCGTGAAAAGAAAGTGGGAAGGAAACCGATCTACCCATGGAGGTGTTGGGAATAACATGGTAGGAACATGGAACGACCCGAATAAGAAACCAATGACTGAACGAAAACCCTACCTAGGTAATGCCCCATGGTGTGCCAAGTGTCAACGCCACCACAATGGAGATTGTAAGGCAAGAACTAACAACCAACCACAAAGGGGAACGTGTGCTATAAGTGAAATAGGGCAGGACACTTTGCAAGGGAATGCAAGTCTACCACTACCGCCACCCTCAAGTGTCATGAGTGCGGAGATCCCAGCCACATTAGGCCAAACTGCCCAAAACTTAAGGCTAAGAAACCTGCAGTTGGACGCCCCAAGGGTAGAGCTTTTATGATGAACGTAGAAGAGGCACGTGAGGAGCCGGACGTCGTGACCGGTATGTTCTTAATAAACAACCATTATGCATATGTTTTATTCGATACTGGTGCTAGTAAGAGCTTTGTGTTTAGATCCTTTAGGCCAAAAATTGAAATAAGGTCAACTAGGATAGAACATCCATACACGATAGAAATAGCAAACGGCACTATCATGAAAGTAGACGAAACCATTAAGGGATGCACACTAGAGCTAGATGACTGTAAGTTTACGATCGATCTAATGACCGTAGAACTAGGAGGATTTGACGTGGTTGTTGGAATGGATTGGTTAGCAGAAAATATGGCAGAAATTGTATGTCATAAACGGTTACTCAAAATCCCCTTACATGGAGGGAAAACTCTCATCATTTACGGAGAAAAGCCAGAACAAAACTATTAAACATAAGAACCCTACATATATGACTACAACAGGAGAATACTAGAATGACATGTGAGGTAAATTAACGATTACGGTCCGGAACGTAATGGTGAATTTACAGGCACATGAGCATTTAGGGAAATCCTAATGAGTCACCATATGTTTAAAACCTCATAACTTAAATCATTTTCCATTTATGACTCGATGCCACACTGGTTGAAGTTTCTATCATATATATGCAATATGCAAGTGTCACAATCCGTTAGTCAAAATCTATCCCTTAGATACCTTAAACAAGTACCCGAATCCTTCTTAATCCGCTCTTGATGATTACTCATCCTTGCAACTTCTATTTAAAATTTTAAAACCACGAAGGTACCATTAGTTCGCAGACCACTTCAACTATCTCAAGCCTACTTTAAAAAAAATAGCATATAACACATCTTCGATCATATATGCTGAATAGACGACAATGAAGGAGAGTAGAACTACTCGACGCCTAGGACAGAGAGATACAATACCATCTAGGTGAAATGCATGTGGTTGACGCCATTTACAGTAGAAAAGAAAGGAACAAGACCCCTTGGAATGTGCGCTTTAAGGATTACAACTCGATAAAACTCGATAACCCAAATACAAGACACCTAGTAGGAAGTTCCTACTAAGGAGAAGCCTAAGAATCAGAAGTTGAACATATTAGAGGAGTCGTTCATAGTATGAAACGAATTAATGTGATAAGACAACACCATACCAAATCGCTTATCAGGACACAAGGTTATTATGTGCATCTTATGTGTTTACGTGCATTCTTGAAAAACTACATACTTAGAGAGTAACGTAGTACTAAGATACAAACTCGACCATAATTTAGAGGACAACACCGAGAAAAAACAATAGGGAACCCATAGCGGATAAGAACTAGTCACTTCTACAAGATAACGTAGACCAAATCCCTAGTTAGTAGAATAGTGATTATGTGCTTTTTATGTGTTTATGTTCATACTTGCAACCGTATTTCTAGCAAGATAACTTGACATTAAACAACCAACCTTAATTTAATTTCGAGGACGAAATTCTTATAAGTAGGGGAGGATGTAACAATCCCGGTTTTTGGGCCCGGAAATTTTTTTTAAAAACCCATTGGGCTTGACCCAACCATTACTGGGCTTAGGTCCCACTTAAACTATTGGGCTTGGCCCAACCCTTATTGGGCTTAGGCCCAACTTAGATTATGATCTTGGCCCATGTATGCTTACGATAAAAACCGATGACGAAACCCGTCATGTTAAATACCCGGATACGAGTAGGAATTTATTTTTGCTACCATGAGTTAGATATACATTTTCCCACTAATATCTTTAGTATTACCAATTGTTAGGAGGTGTAATATAAATTACACATATAACATACGCTACGTAACAAATCAATAAAGATACCAATTTCATGAACTTAATTATCACCACACAACCTTGTACACATATAATTATATATACATGCATACGTACATATATGTGTATATATATATATATATACACAAAGACAAACAACCCATCAAATAAACACCCACACATATATACAATTACACCTACAACCAACACACAATATTTACCACCATACAATCATCATTATTTATACTACATAACAAACACCCATATATATATATATATATATATATATATATATATATATATATATATATACATCTATACGTCCATAGGATTAGGATCAAATGAGAAGACTCATATATTGCAAGAAGAAAAAGAAGAAACCTAAATCACTAAAAAAACTTATCAATGGTTTAGTTTTTTTTAAATAAATTCACTTCCTACATACAAATGTGTAATGTATAAACTAAAAAAAATCATTAAAATATTTTTACGTATGTATTTTTAGTGTTTTAAATTTACCTACACATGTGTAAGTAACCTAACTTACACATGATTTCCACATGTGTAGGTTTAGCAAATAAACGAAATTTATTCAATTTTATTTTTTGTATGTCAAAGCTAATGAATAAATATTGCATTTCTATCATTTTTTTGTATGTTAAAAACATTTTTGGTTGAAAAAATGAAAAATTTAGCTATTTCTTTCACTTCTCGCAATATTTGCTCTTCTCAAATGAACCCTCCCCTACGTCCATATATACATATATATATATATATATATATATATATATATATATATATATATATATATATATATATATATATATATATATATATATATATATATATATATATATATATATATATATATATATATATATATATATATATATATATATATATATATATATATATATATATATATATATATATATATATATATATATATATATATATATATAGGAGGAGGTTCATTTGAGAAGGCTCATATATTGCAAGAAGAAAAAGAAGAAACTTAAATCACTAAAAAAACTTATCAATGGTTTGGTTTTTTAAATAAATTCACTTCCTACATACAAATGTGTAATGTATAAACTAAAAAAAAATCATTAAAATATTTTTTACGTATGTATTTTTAGCGTTTTTAATTTACCTACACATGTGTAGGTTATGTGATCTACACATGATTTCCACATGTGTAGGTTTAACAAATAAACGAAATTTATTCAATTTTATTTTTTGAATATCAAAATTAATGAATAAATATTGCATTTCTATCATTCTTTTGTATGTTAAAAACGTTTTTGGTTGAAAAAAACGAAAAATTTAGCTATTTCTTACACTTCTCGCAATATTTGGTCTTCTCAAAAGAACCTTCCCCTATATATATATATATATATATATATATATATATATATATATATATATATATATATATATATATATATATATATATATATATATATATATATATATATATATATATATATATATACTAGCAGGGTACCCGCGCGATGCAGCTGCGGCAACGTGGCATTGACGACAAAATACAGCGTTATGCTCATTTCAGTTAATTAATACTCTTGTGGCTTCTATTATATAGTATTTTTGTTAACTTTATGCAACTTTCATACACAGCTAAAAAATGGCATTTCAAGATGAATGATAATGAAATTACCATACAAAGCTCATACCTTTAACGTATGTACTCTTAGGTTTTTTTTGTGATTCGCTTTGTATTTTTATGCTAATATCTATTTGAAATAAGTTTAAATTAAATAATTTTACTAACATGAACAACTTATTGCTAATTCATATTTCAACTCTTACCAATCTTTGATTTTGATCATCCAACAAAAAGTCCACAATTTGAGCAGCCTATATACATTTAAAATATATACATTTTTTTATAACTGGGTTATAATCACTTCGGTCTGTTGTTATTAACTTAGGTTTATTTTACTAAGCATGTTTTTTTGTTTCGTTTGATATATCGAATAATGTTAGATTCTAAGGTGTTGCTATTTTGTCTAACTATTTGGTCTCCTCGCTTTGGTTGTGTAATATTTGGTTGCATAATAGCAAACATTTACTTTGGTTGTAAATACTTTGCATATTAGTTCACATGCTCATAAACTTAGATACATACATTACAGTTGTTACTATGTCTATTTAAGTATTTGAGTGTCCTCAAAGTTATTGATTCATATACTAATTGGTGCATCTAAATACACATGCTCATAAATTTAAATATATTCATATACCACCGGGTACATTTCAATAGTTTTTACAACTTTGACCCAATGAACAAATGTGACAAAACAATCTAGTATGCACAATCCAAACGAAATCTAGTATGCACAATCCAAACGATTTGGGCACTATTTGTTATCAAGGACTTATAACAGAGAAAACAAAAAAATGGATTTGGGTCAAACATATTTATATTACGGTTCACCTCAATTTCTATTTTAATTTAGAAAAGGGATTGGGTCAAATGGGTCATTTTGATATTTATACTAACTCTGAATTCTTCCTAACATTTTTTATTTTACAAATAGTTATTAAAACAAGTAACTTTAATCGATTTTCTATAACTTTTCAAAATGAAATTATGTACAAAGTAATATTAGTTATATGCTCATAAAGTTGAATACACTCATAGTTAGTTTAGACATATTATAGGTGACACTAAAAGTATCCTTATACTTTTGGGTATCTAAACATCTTATAATGGATTCAAACATGACAACAACCAAATGAATCGTTGACATAAATCTAACAGTGTAACACCACTTGAACATTGTAATATTCTATACCAAAAAACTAACAGCTAGTAGGGCTACAATAGCCTTTGAACATGCTATATATCAACTATATGTAATTCCAGTTTGTCTCTAATCTAGAAAATTTACGCCAAACAACCACATCGGCTTACCAAAAAATAGCTCTTGCTGCAGCAAATAGGCCTCGGCTACAATAAATCCTGACATCACCACAAACCCAACAACATCACGCTCCACTACTTCCTATGTCGGTTTAGAACAGGCCTGGGCTATAGCAACACGCAGCCCCGACTAAATATCTAGTTATAAATGACAGTGTAATATGGTAGTATTTGAACGGTTGTAGGAAAAATAATTATTTGCAAATGCATTTGATTTTGAGTACTTATGGGGCTAAAAGCAAACATTAAAGTCTAATGTAGATGAACTTGCTTGACACAATAGTTTATAACTTTTAAACTTGTTGACAAAATGTGATTTGGGTGGAACTAAACTTGACCCAAGCAGTTTTAACATATTTGCATCCACCCCTCAACCTCACCCACACTTTGCTAATTCAGAAGAAACCAAGTGTCATCAAACCATAGAGGTAACAACATGTTGTGTCTGAGCCTAGATAATTATGGAACAAAAAAACAAGAAATAGTATGCATACCTTACTGATTGAGTTGAGATAATTTTTTAATTGCAGTCATAGGTTTTATATCTGCAAGAACCAACCATACAATTACACAAAATCATGACAAAGTAAAACATAAAAAAATATTGGGTTTCGTCTTTCGTCTTCACACAAACTTGCTCAACTTCACTCATTGCTTGATGCTCGATCTCATCTCGTTTATTACTTTAAAATGTGTGATTACTTACATTCTTTTTTGCTAATTTAACATGAAAAACAAAATAAACCTCTATTCTTTTCATAAAGATGGCTACAAGAAAATACTCTTAAATCTAACGCATCGTCTCAAACTTTATTACCCAAATATCGACATCATAATCTCATCAAACTTTATTACCCAAATACCCACTAAATTCCGATAAAACCCATATAATCAAAAGAACAAACACCTTACTCGCATAATCAAATCAAACCTGCAACACTTTAGACTCGGTTTCTGGTCCTCAATATCTTCTAAAAGCAACTGCAACAATAACAATTAAACAGCCAATGATGCAGCTTTGTGTTGCATTAAACTATACCTAAAATTCACTGAACTGCAGTCTTTATCAAGCTGAATAACAGAAAAAACAACACATAAATCCATAATATTGTTGAAAAATCATATATAAAAACACCATTAACCATCCATCTAAAAGAAGTCTCTTATTTGATGTGTGGGGTCACTTGTACATTAAGACTATTAGCCACAACAATAATGAAATGGGTCAAACGGGTGAACAATCCTAATCGGGTCACAAGCTGCACAAAAACTTCACACATGATAACAGTAGCAGTGTGACATTGTAACTTGTAACAAAACAGAAACAACAACAGCTTGACATGTGGGAGTGCTATGTTTGTAGTTTTTGGCTTATGGCTAGATTGGAAACAGCATCACCCTTGTAACAGAACATAAACAACATATCTGCTATGTAATAGCTACATATCAACAGCCTTGTAAAAGAACAGAACCCATAGAAGCACCCATGTAATAGAACAGAAACAGTTGCATATCCTAGTTGTGTTTTACTAAGTTTAGCATACACAAGTTAATTGGAGTCTGATGCATTTTCAAAAAAAAAACCATTTTTAAGTGAAATGGAATCGTTTTGTATTTCAATCGTGCATTGAAGTTCGAAAAAAAACATTTTTAAGTTAATTGGTTTGCAAACAATCTGCATTGAAGTTCTATCAATAAGAAATGGAAATAATAACAAGATGGTAAAAAAATATAACAAGATGCATAACTTACAGAACAAAAATACTTTTTTTGTTTACAAGATAATAAGAAACGTAAGTAAATTTTAAATAGAGGTTACTGGGTTTGGAAAATCAAAAAAGGAAACACGTTTTTTAACAAGAATAGTGATTATCCCCCCCCTCCTCACAAAATGGGCCAATTTGCAGATGCAACGACAATAAACAGCAGCAATATAGTTGCTGCTAGCCCACACAAGCCACTTTTGCTTTTTTTAACCCATAATCTTAAACATAATTATATGCACTTTGTTCCTAGTATTTACCTTTTTAACGCTTCACAGAATTCAGTCCTTCACTTCCCTTTATATGCCTCTTGTTCGCCTCTTTCTGCTGAACAAACTTAGATTTGCTGCAAGGATTACAAAAATAGTTACCTTAAAACTGAAAATCTAGGAGCATGCGAGGTTGTGGATCAGGTAGGAAAAGGAATTTGAGATTTGAAATTGAAGATTTGTTCATGAGTTTATTGGATCTTTTAGCCATAATAGTTCTATATAAATCAACTCTAGAACTACAAAAGTGAACAATGCCCCATCTTGTTATTGCTAATAATCATACATGATGTTGGCTACTACATATAAATAAGTAGTAGGCAACTTTAGGTATGATTAGTACAATATGTAACTTCAAATTGAACCAATTCATAGTCGCAACGACACCAAACAGCAGCCGATAGCTACTGTGATGGGGCTGCCACCAGCACACACAAGCCACTTTTGCATTTTAAACCAATAATCTTAAAGATACTTATATACACTTTGTTCCTAGTATTTACCTTATCAACGCTTTAAAAAATTTAGTCCTTCATTGCCCTTTATAAGCCTCTTGTTCACCCCATGTGTTGAACACCTTTGATTTGCTGCAAGCATTACACAAAAATTGTTATCTACATTTATAACGCTTCCTATTATATCCATCACAAGATTACCTGAATATATAAAAGATAAATGCCTACAATGCCTGCTTATTAGCTTTCTTATTAACCTATACAAATACCTAAAAAAGATGGATATTCATTGAGAAAAAATGCCTACATGTATATATTAATTAGGTAACTTGTTATTGCTAATAATCATGCATGATGTAAGCTGCTACATACATATAAAAAGTAGCAGCCAACATCATGTATGATTAGTAGCAATAGATAACTTCAAATTGAACCATTTGTAGGGCTGGCAAATCGTGTCTTATCGTGCTTAACAGGTTTCTGACGACGCGAGTAACACAAGTATCAAACACGAAAATGACCCGTTTAACAAATGGCTTTGATTGATTGAGTGTGACAGTTATCTATTTTATACACCAAGAAGGAGATGTGTTAAACCCTAAGCTCCTAATTTCAATTAAGTTAAAAAATAAGAAAATTACATGTTGTACTTTTTTGCTTAACAGGTCTTATCGTGTCTAAACAGGTGACCCAATTGCCAGCCCTAACCATTTGCAGTCACAACAACACCAAACAACAGCGTATAGTTGCTTTCATGGGGCTGTTGTCAGCGTATACGCACTTTGTTCCTAGTATTTACCTTATCAATGCTTCACAAAATTTAGTCTTTCGTTGCCCTTTATATGCCTCTTGTTCACCCTTTTCTACTGAACAACTAAGATTTGCTGTAATAATTACACAAAAAAACTATCAAACATGTATAACGCTTCCTATCAAACATGTATAACTCTTACAAGCTATAACTGAAAATATGTAACTCTCAATAATCCCATTATTTAAAGCCAATCACTTTAGTAGCATTCTCCCAGCTGCATTAACTCACTGGTCAGAAAACCAAATGAAAACTATATAGAATCTCAAAGAAAATGTCAATTTAAGGCATAAAGTTGACATACCTCACAAAATATGCCATAAAGCCCATCCGGACAAGATTTTCCAGAACTGTTCCAATTTCCCCTGCACCTTCTTCAGTTCAGCCCAGCTTCCCCTTCTTCAGTTCAGCCAGCCCAGCCCTCCCCTGCACCAGAGCCACCCCCACATCCACCCTCAGAATCTTAGAGCCAATCATAATCGATTTTGACAGTATCACTTCCACCATCATCTACTACAAAACCACCGGCACACAACTGGAAACTGGATGTTCTAATGAACCAATCACTGCAAATAGATAAATACAACATACAGAGATTAGTTATTACTGAATTTGTTTGTTAATGTTTTATCAACAAACATTATTAGATAGAAATATGAAAGTAAAACGTCATGATGAGTTGAGCTCACCTAGTGCATCGCCACCAGCGGTTGAGTTAATGGTCTCATCATTTCCACCTCTACTGCCAAATTACAAAACCTAAGAATTATAAGCACACCGATTAACAAACAAAGTTAGATAGACAATCATTTTAGTATCTTACCTAAATAAGACGCCTAATGGTAGAAAATATGCGTCTGGATTTTGTTAACACCAATACATATACATACATCAATTTTTGATAAAACTTCATATTGCTAAACTTCATTAATTTATGACAATAGACTTGTACAAATGCTTTTGGCTATATGAATCAATGACAGTAAATGAAATCTATTCTAACCTAAGATGATCAATCCCAAACTTATGCAAATTATCAGTAATGTTATTCGCAACTTTGTAGTCTTGATTATGCAAAAGACGACGCTGCATTGCAACCCAGTTAGATTTAACTTTATCCCTTGCCTAAACATAAATTATAAAGAGAAAGACGTTCATGAGGATCAAAAAGTAAAATAGATTAAGCAAAGACTCCAATTACTCACACAATTTATTGAGTTGATTATCTAGCTGACTCTACACCATTTATTTTAGCACGGCGAAAATAATTCTGAATGATTCTACACCATAGCTAATGTTTTGTTTTGGGTATGCAAATGAAGAACAACAAAACGACTATAGTACAAGTTTAAGAACATCTATCAAATTGTATGCAAGAAAGATAAATACCTTTTTCAACTCTTGTTCGACATCTTTCACCGCAACCATATAAAACTTCAAAGCTACAAATTCTTTACCAACATCCGTGTAAAACCTTCAAAATAAAAACCACAAACCTCCAGTGTTAAAACTCGATATATGCCTTTTTCTAACCAAGCCATTTGCCTGAAGCAATTTTAGTCAGTTCCAGTTTTGACCCAAACCAAAGCACGTAACACTCCTTTAAAACAAGATGTTTCAAATCAAGTCGGTATGATCAACCAAACCCAACCAGCCCATTTTACTTTTCTGCCACGGTTTAAGAATCCTTGAAAGCCTAACAGAATGGTGTTGCCTTGTAGACACACAGTTACAACGCTAGCCTCCAAAACCTTGGCAAACTCAGGAGGCCGCTACTTTATGTTGCACATCTATAAAGAAATAGGAACACACAAAGTGAGTGATTGAGCTTTGAATAATAGTATAAACATGAGCAGAAAATGCCAGTCATGAGCAGAATATGTCAATTACCATATAAAATCAAACAAAGCAAGAATGTAGTTTAAATATGAAACTGTTACCAGCAACCCTATGTACCTCATAACCAAAACTGTTCTTAAGGAAATTAATGTCTATCAGTTGATAAAATTTCAGTTTTATGTCTGTTGGAAGGTGTTCAACAACTAAAGAATGTCCATTGTTTTACAAAATTTAAGTTTTACCTCATTAAAAGTTGTTTGACAGCTGATTAAAAAGGGGCTAACACGAAGAGCTTATCAACAGCAACTATAATGCACATTAGCAACGCAAGGAGCTTTTCAAATGCAAACAACAGCCTTCCAAACTCGCAGTGCAACAAAGCATACGCATAAAACACACACATGTAGACAACCAACTACATCAAAAGCTATCCAAATGCAAAGCAACTACACAAGGTGGTGATGATGAAGAAACATAAAGTCATAAACATACATTTCATCAAACAGGTGTTATGCATTAACCTAAACATGTTATACAAAACCTTTTATTAATCAAGTTTCATGCTTAGCACCTCTTATTCAGGTCCTTTACACTCATCAAGCACTGCAATTGAACTTGATGTTAACTAACCTGGTCATATGAAGATCTTTCTTTAAGACCCATTATCCTTGTCTTAGCAGCCATCTTCCTTGTCGGAGCAGCCATCGTCCTTGTAGAAGCAGCCATCTTCCTTGTCGGAGCAGCCATAGTGAAAGAGAAGAAGTCAGTTGTGATGGAAAGGATGTACCTGTGAATCAGACGGTGTTCATTTCAAAACGACTTAAGCTACAGAAGTGTATGACATGGTGCAATAGTAGAATGTACCTGTGAGTCTGCGGGAGAGAACAAGCAAAGCATCGAACAAGAGAAAAGAGTATCCTTTAGATGCAGAAGCAAACTGGTGAACAACAGCATCGAGATCAGGTGAAGAGGGACAGTGATAGATGCCGATAACTCCATGAATTTTGCGATTGGATTGAAAATCCTCCCATGGACTGGGGCGATCCACCAACGATGAACTTGAACCTTAGGCTGCCAAAATCCCATTGCTGATGAGAGAAAGGGGATTTTTGGTGTTCCGTGAACAAAGAAGAGATTGAAATGGTATCTTAGGGTTTGAGTTTTATAGTGTTAAAAGTTTAAAGAAAATGTTCAATTACCATTTTGCCCATCTAATTCTCTTATTAAGGTAGTATATATATATATATACATACATATATATATATATATATATATATATATATGACACCCGACAAATTCAGGTTAACTTCGTTAGTTAAACTCTGTTAGTCACGTTAATGCAATTATACTTTTCATTTAATTTGATGAATTAAATGTGCAAACCGTTGTATAAATATTCACACGAAGCGACCACACGAGTTAATACCCGGGCGTTGGTGATCTTAAATGAATGCGAATATAATAATAATACATTTTAACTGTTATGTGTGTTTAATTGTTGACTTTTCGTGTAACCGCGTATTTACCAGTTTTAACCGTTTGCGGATTTCGGTAACCATTATGAAACAAAAATGAATATTTGAGAAAGATTTTCATGGTGTTTGCAAAACCGAAACAAAACGGGGCCCGTGGATCATCCATGTGACCCATGGATGGCCCAAGGCCCAACCCAACTTAACATTTAACAAATATTAACAAAACTTAACAAAACCTAAACCTGATGTGTGTTAGAAAAAAATTAAATTTTCTCCTTCTTTTCTTCTTGGAGCCGTCGCACCCACACACACATCTACACATTGATTTTTTTTGCAATCTTGATTAATTGGTGGTGTTTTTGGTTGTTGAACGAGATTACAAACGCGTTACAAGTAAGTTTTATCCCTAGAAACATGATATATATTACGAATATTGCAAGTCTTGAAACCCTAGTTCATCCAAAATGGCCAAATTGATGATTGTGTTGTGGAAATGGATTATTGGTTATGTGTTAATGGTTATTTTGATGATTAGATGATGAAATGAATACAAAAATTGTGTTTATGAAATTAGGGTTTGATAGGACGTTATTGAAGCTTGATATTGCATGCTTGATGTTGATGAAATAAGATTGATTATGTGATTAGATGATGAATTGGATGAAGATTGGTCACTTGGTTGTGAAATTTCATGAACGTTTTGTCATGTTACTTAAAATAGTAACTTTTCTCTAGAGATTGTATGAAATTGCATGTTGTTGATGTCGAGGAATGGTTTTGAGATCACTAGTACGTTAGGATAATGTAATAGATGAATTTTGGGTTTTTGAATGTACGAATCCGACTTGGTTTTGAAAGACTTGCTAAATGTAGAAACTTTTATCATGGAAATTTACTAGGACGCATGTTTAGTGGTTTTTGGACGTACAAACATGATTGGGTTTGCATATGAATGTGTTGTAGGCATGTGGTGTTTGGTAAACATGTGTTGATCATGAAATGACATTCGTAGGTACTAAATGGTTTGTAGACCGGTTGCTTGAAGTTGTTTTGTTGAAGTCCAAATGGTGTGTGTTAATAACTAGGAATGCCATGATGAAAATGTCACTATACTAGTTGAACAAAACATGCGAACAATATATTGTGCCTAGAAATGACCACGCATGCTAGTGTGTTCTATATTGAAAACCGTAAGGTGATGGTACGTGTTGTGGACTTGTGAAACATGCCATGGTATTTGTGTAATAGTTGACATGCTTAGGGATGTTGAATTATGCAAGTATACTGTGAAAATCCGACTTTCCTATAAAGGAAACTTTTGTGGAATTTGAAATCCAATTTGTTGAATGTGTGACGTCTAATGTGGTATGCGAATGTAATATAGTTAAATACATCAAATGTAACGTGTTTACACTTAATAAATCACCAACGGGTCATGTGTCAACTCGGGTCAACTAAAAGTCAAACTTGGACCAAAAGTCAAACTAAACCAAACTCGCACAAACTGTATGACCATTTGGATGCATAGGGTATTATAACCCTACATGAACACACATTAATAGACCTACTATTATTTAGGTTGTTGTATTACTGTGTGCTTTTAGAAACTGAATTGATGCGCAACCTAAGGTGAGTTTCACTAAACTGAACTTTTACTATTTCACCCTTTTATGGGTCGAACACGAACGATTACTTTTACGGATTTACGAATTCTGTATGTCGCATGTCTGGATTAGAGCACTTTTATTTTTGTTCATGAAAGACCTCATGGATACCTAGTTGACCGTTAGTATTTGTGAAATAGCGTGGGAAGTTTTGAGTAGTACTACTGGGTTTGACAAACCCCACCCGGGCTAGTCGCGCTAGCACGACAGAAGGACCTGTCGAACGGGTGTTGAATGAACTAACATACTTACAGTGCATCCTGCTGGGATGTACGAACGGGCAAAATGCACTTAATGTGTACATACGTCAGCTTCGGTCAGATACATTACGCCTCTAAGGACATGTGCTGTAGACTAGCTACCTACAATGACATACTTAATTTATATTTCTGCTTGCAACTGAACTACTTGATTTCATACTTACTTTGTGAACTCACCAACCGTCATGTTGACACTTGTTAGACTTTCACTTTTACAGGTCACCGAGGTTCAACGCACTTAGGACATGGCATGGAGTTACAACCTTGCATTTAAACACTTTCTTGCATTTAAAAATTATGTTTGGTTTTAACAAATATTTAGACTATGTTTCTTATGTTGGGCGCGTGTTTGCGCATTTAGTTTCATTTAATATTATTGACATCACATTTTGATTACGCTTCCGCAAATTATCAAACGTTAACTTTGTATTAAATTTTCTCATTTAATGAGACACGTATATTTTAAATTCATATAGTGTCGTTTGGTGTAACTAATGACTAAGATCCTGGTTTGTCACACACTTAACGGTAAAACTCCGTTAGTGGATTTTGGGGGTGTGACAGATTGGTATTAGAGCCATTGGTTATAGCGAACTAGGTTTGCATTGCATTGCATTCTAGACTATAACTGTACACTACATTAGTTACACCGAGTGAATTAGTTATGCACTTATTATTGGTTAATGACTTGTACACATTTGACTTCAGAAATGACATCAGTTGCACTTGTGAAAATTTATTTATGACCCACATACATGTGATTTACACATACATACGCCTACACTAGCATTACATGAAGTGACCCGTTTGTATTATGTAACACTTTAGGGCAAAGTTTTTTTTTTTTTTTAGTGACTTGGTCTGCTAGTGAAGCTTAAACTAGGTATGTATCTGCTAATTTTTGAATTGTTCACTGAAGTATGCATGAGAAATATTTGACAATGACCTTGTTCAAAAGTTATTCCGCTGTTTAGGCAAAAAAAAATTTTAGGGGCCTTAGTTGGGAAATGTTTACATTTCATTATAACTTGAAACTTACAAGATTATGGCAACAAACTGGTTTCGTATGAAACCTAAACAGTTCAATTTTGAATTACCTACCTCGTTATGGCTACCAACCGGCAGAGACCGATGCCTAAGGTATAGAGGTACATGAACAACAGTAATGGATTTTTATCCAGAAACTCATTCCTAGTGAGGTCTTGACTTCATACTTATGTGACCTCCTATGTGCTATTACACATTACTTATCATACAACACGTTCGTGTGCTACAACATGTTACTTAATATGAGACATTATTAGTTGTAACATGTCACTTACTGTGTGATCCATTACATGTTATTTACTTGATTTAATATTACTACTGCTTATACACATCGTACACTCAGATTGTGCTTAGACTAGTAGTCTTACACTTAGTATGAACTTACACCATACCTGATACATGCGACCCATTGGTATATCACACTGATAGTCTGTTAGTGTCCTATACATCTAGTATAGTTGTCTCCTACTTATAGGATTATCATACACTTATACACATTCAATACTTGACATGGGATAGCATTATCATACGGATAAATGTAAATCCAAGAACATAACTAAACGTAAGATTAATGTACCCGGTGGGAGACGAATGGTGAATTTACAGGTACACGATGATCCTGGAAAAGTCTGCCATGTCGGTAGTACCCAAGAAGACACACAACAGTAATGAACCAATCAGTACAAATTCATCTGAAACAAACATCCATCTCTAAATAACGCACTGATACCAAGTTTATGCTTGACTGAACCCATAAAACCCACCTATGGATGGTAGACAGTTACAATACAACTTTTGATGGCATATCACCAGTTATCTTAAAACTACATACGCATTACGATTAGGCAACTAAATCACCGATAATTAAATTCTTGCCTTGATAACACACAAATAAGAACAAAGATCTATATTGACAAACCTCATAATGTTTAACTACTACTATATTTGACCCCTGATGATGACGACTCATCCTGCATATAAACAATCTGAATCCTCCAGTTAAAACATTTGCCTTACTTAATTCCCAAAATTATAAATTCCAGTCTGCGGACTATAATCTTTTAGCACACCAGTAATATCTTGACATCATTGTTTTTGCAAGTGATTGTTAAACAAACTCTATAATTGTTAAGACTCCGTGGAGGAGCTTTATAAAGCCAACAACTTATTTAAAAATAACCTCCCATTGATATGACGAACCAACTGCGTAATATTTCCCATTCAAAATCACTTCTTGTGAAGTAAATCTGTATCACATAAACCTTCATGTGAATACCTCGGAACATATCAGGCTCGCTCTAGAAGTACCTCACCTAATCGTACCCTATTCTCAATTCTACAAGTTAAACAGAAGTTAAAGTTATTTCTGATAATAAGTTACCTAGAAATAATTCCGGCTCATGATGTTCCAATTGTTAACGATGCACTGGCGAACCACACATGTGGTAGGTATATGGTTCGATCTAGTTGGATGACTTGTCTCGATCCAGGACTCTTGTAAACGTTAACTAATACACCCAATCTACCTCCCTATTATTGTAAAACACGTATTGGATTTAATTTATTCTATTATTATTATTAATATTATTATTATTTTTGTTATTATTTTCCTCTTTAAAGAACCTATATGTAATTCAAAAACATTATCTACCTTCTGTACATCGTGATATATATTCAAACCTCTCTACCTGCTTGGTAGAGCAGAATTCAAGTTAAGCTTTCTTAAAAATCTCAAGTTTGTGATTATTCACATTTGAACCACATAAAAATTTTAATACATAACCGAAATTACCATATATATTATAAAGTTCCCATGGCACGTAAAGTATATTCCCTTCTTCCCGACCCCTTGAATGACTTAGTAAAGCAGGCAAGAATGTCAGATGGTGATGGGTACACCTTCAAGGTGCTGGTGGTGTGGTGGGTTAGCTGCGGTACACCCTATATATAAGCACTAACGGTACGTTGGAGGTGGACCTGAAACCAATCTAATAATTAACCTGGGAAACTCTAATATATAAACACGAAATTTCTTATAAAGCTTTTTGATCTATCACTTATAGGGTAACCTACTAGGTACTCAGATAAATTATAACTTTCATATATCCTTTAGTCACAATAACAACAAAAACCAAACATTTCATAATCGACACACGCATACAAATTCTGATTTGGAATACATTTCACAACTCTAAGAATTCTAGTGATGATTACCACCATCAACAATAAACCAACACTATCAGTTGATGTTTTGGGGGAGATTTACTCATTACGGTCCAGGGTAACCACTTTCTATTTTGTTTCATTCCCGGTACACCTTTGTAATTGTCAAGAAACATAATATTGATACGCTGATTATCCGTTGGCACTTTAGACGCCTGACGTCCCTTCGTAGAAGCTCTATTATCCAGCAATTTCCGTATTAAACTTAATTAGCTTCCTTAATAAAAAGTGTTTAGCCGCCATGTAAGAAACCTTAACCTAGCTATTCTAACCTGTGAAGGTCCTAGTAGAGGAAACCATGTAAGCTATGATGTCATTGAAACCACCCGACACACGTAAAGATATAACATGAGATTCTTTCTAATCTGTTAATGAACTTGGAAACCTAGACTTTAAATCGGACTGTTATACCTCATCGTGTTCTATATCCTCAAATGGCGAATCTAAACACTACCATATGATGAATCCCGTTATAAAAATCACAGCTAGAATGTTACTACTTGATACTGGAACCCTTACCTAGTATGTTAGGGAACTAAAACCACAAATAATGAACTGGAGTAAAACTAAATTTTCATAAAGAATACCCGAAAAGTGAATCAAATCCTCACCTAATGTCGGCTTACGAATCTCATGGAACCTGCCTCCATGAGAAAATGGTTTGTTGTCATATACTCCCTCACACCCTTGTAAACATTATCCTGGAATTCAATTAAAATATGTGCCCATAGGAACACCTGTTTTCGGCTAATGTTGTAGGAATTAAAATCTGAAGATACAACGAAAATCACGTAACAACAAGAGTTTGATAATACAGTAACACAACCATAAAGCTGTGACAACCCGCAAATTCAGGTTAACACTGTTACCTACTCTTTACATATTCCGTTAAGGTTATATAACTTTAGGGTTCAGTTTGTTAATTATTAACGTTTAACACCCAAACTAAATAACTTTCAAAATTAGAAGAACCAAAAGTGAAAGCGAGTACAATTAACCCAACCCTAACCGACCCCCCAATATGTATATATATATATATGTTGTCGATCATCATCATAATATTGTCCTTCATTCGGCTGAAACAATTAAACCACAACCCTATACTTTTGTTCTCTCCCTCTCGTCATCTCCACCTCCATCACAGCCTCCGCAGCCACCAACACCCACCATCAATTCCTTCTCTCTCGCATCCTCCCACTGCAGCAGACACCGGGCGTCAGACCTCCCCCCTTTGTCTTTTCTCCGACCAGCAACCATAAGAAGTTCCGGAGCAGCAGGCGTAACCGTGTTCCGACTACCCTCTCCTTTTCGGCTCCAAGACTTCTGTTTCGCGGTGTTTCGGTTCAGATCGGCGGTTAGCCGGTGACTGTCGCGAATCAACAACTACAACTTCTCGCCTCTGAACTTTCTGTTTCGTGGTATTTCGGTGAGTTTCGTGACCCAAAACTGTATATATATTAATTGATCATGTATTGAACCGTGTGTGCGTGTCTCTGTGATGTAAAATATATATATATGTGTATGTGATATAAGCTGCAAGTTGCAATGTGTGTATGGATGTTGTAGAACATCATGAATAGTATGTAGTTAGATATATGTACGTGAAGATCGGAACCAGAATTAGTGTGTGAATTGTAATATGGAGCATATTAGTTTATAAGTTGATGGTATGTATTGTATGCTTATACGTGTTTACGAAATCGGGCAGCAGCGAGATGATCTCGACTAAATGTATACAAACCATAAGTTGCGTGTATAGTGTATTCTAGGTAAAAGTGATCCGTAAACAGGAGGTATTATGTATATATGTATCGATGTTGGTACGTATGTAGATTAGAAAACAACCAGCGTTATTATGTATGTATGCGTATGAACATAGTGTAGGTAATGTATGCGTGTGTATGCAGTCGTTTGTTAGTGTGTATGTATGATGAAATAATTGAAACCACAGTGTATGTAACAGTATGTATATTATTGTGTACATGTAGGTATTGTTGCGATGTGTATGTCGTATATATATGTATGGTATGTACACCGATTGATAAAGTGGATCACGTGAATGTATGAATATGGTTTATGTAGCGAAGCAAAGGATTGGATGCGAGATGTGTATATGCGTGAATATAGATTGTAAGTTTATTAGTATGTTGGTATGCGCGTAGAGAAAGCTGTATGTATATATGTGTATGTGTGTAGTTTCATAAGCAGTAGGTATAAAGATACGAGTAGTATGTATGTATAATGGTCATAAGCAGCACTACCATCTGAGCCATTATAAAGGTATATATGATCGATATGTGTATGAGGATATGAATGTGTAACAGAAATAGTAGGTTGAATGTATGTGTATGGTATGCCAAGTAACAAGGTCAACTTGTATAGAAATACGATCATATGAGATTCATGATAATGCCCTTGATTGAGATGATTGTGGTGTGTACTCTGTGTGATATCTGGCGTGTTAGGCTATTATTGCATGAGACCCTTGCGATTGTTAAATATATATATATATATATATATATATATATATATATATATATATATATATATATATATATATATATATATAAATACAAGTTTCTAGTGAATAATTAGTATGTAATCATGAAAGCAGGTCGTAGAGTGGTCTAGTTCCTTTTGTGGCATTTTTGCTGTTAATTGCTGTGTGCTTCAAAGGTGAGTTCTTTGCCCGCTTTTAAATCTTTTTTTTTCGGGGAGAAAACATACAAATGTTTTTGCACGCCTTCGGGCGGACTACATTTTTATGCCTTCGGGCAAAACTTTATGCCTTCGGGCGGGGCCAACTACGGCTACGTTTTATACCTTCGGGTAGGGCCTTCGGGCAAGATTCTAATGGCCTTTGGGCTACGGTTTATGCCTTCGGGCTACGGTTTATTCCTTCGGGCTACGGTTTACGCCTTCGGGCAACGGTTTTGATAAAACAAAGTTCTATTGTCTAACTGTTTATTTTACTGAGCATGATTCCACCCAACTCTAAAGTCCTTTCCTTTTTGTCGAGATTATTAATATACAGTGGGTATAACGAGGAAATTTGAGTAGTACTACGGGTTTGACAGACCCCATCATGCTGGATTGGTTTCCAGGTGGTGCAAATTGTCCTTTAACTTTTGGTCACCCGTCGTGGTGGTAACAAGGCAACCTTATCGTATCGTTCAGTTTAATCTCGACGTGCTCATGTAGTAAACGAGGTGGTCTAGCTAACCAGCAATAGTAATGATGTTTATCGGTTAAACGGTTTCAGTATTTTTATATACTCTTGTTACGTAAACTCATTGAACTCACCAACATTAATTGTTGACTCGTTTTAGTATGTTTTTCTCAGGTGGCTAGGAGCTGTGCACGTAGGACATATCATGCATGAGTCGTTTTATTTTATTTTGAACAGTTATTTACATTGTTGGTTTAATGAAAATAAATGATGGTATCGTGCTAGACTATTGAGCACAAGTTTATTTAAATAATGGGTTTGTTTGAAAGCTTCCGCTAAACTTTGAATACTTACATTTTTATACCCTGAGTTTTGGGTTAATGTCTGAGTTAAACTTTTATTTAAAACATTGAGTCAGTGTTACTGTAACTAATGGCTTGAGATCCTGGTATATCACACGCCTAACGGATACCCCATTTGTGAAAAATTGAGGGTGTGACTAAAACTATCTAGGTTGAAACACTAAGCAACAAATTAAGAACTTGGTAATGAGATGACCAGCATGAAACGGTGATCATACGCTGGAAGTGGAACGAAATATTGAGGTATTGTAATTGTAACAACTATGGAAACAAATGTATGGCAAAGTCTAAGATAACATTCTTGAAAACCTTCTCAGTGAGAAAATGCTTGGCGTATCATATGCCCCCGGGCACACTTCTAACCGTAACACTCAGATTCCATCAAAGAGAAAATCAATTGTAGTCCAAGGGATTAGGAACACCTCATGTAACATAGACGCATTCATTTTTATACTATTTCAGTAAGCAAACATTAATAACATTTTACCCTACATCATCATCCAACGACTTTTCTATCGACCACAACGAATCATGAATACTTATTAAGTTCTTTGATCGTTCATGCTTAATTCACGTGCGTCCAAACATATGGATAGTATCAAAATTCATTCCTCATATATTTTTAGAAGGTCCATGACATCCTTGAGACTGCGTTTTGACAACGTTTCTTTAATGAAGTCAAGTACCTACACACGGTTTACCTTGTACACAAGTTGTCTGAGTCTAACAATCTATACCAATAAATGAACTCTTCAGTTAATACTTCGTCCTCGGGTAGCTAATAACAACGTGAGACTCATTAATATAAATTCCCGAAATTTACAGTATAGAAATCGTTATTTGTAAATCCCATCCAAAAACTTTAGAATTCCATCAAAACCATGATACATTAGACCATTTGAAACCCTAGGGTATTGGCCTTCCAGATCATTGACTGGAATAGTTTTAAAAGAAAAACATGATGCACAACATTTCTGATGTCTTCAACCTAATCAAGCTCTTACGTGATGGAACACTCGTCGTCACAATCGGTGAACAACAACGTTTCACGGAAAATCAGTTGAAATAATAGGCAAAGAATTCAGAATACTCAAACACTGTAAGATCACTATAGTCGAAGTGGCTAGAACTTTGAAGCATGGACCAGAGTTACGTAGTAGTGTGAAAAATCAAATAATGTACAAGCATCGGTAATTATTTCAAATGACAACATCAAATACTAATGCTATTAGTTAAATTTTCGGGACGAAAATTCTTTCAATAAGGGGATGATGTAACACCCGAGAATTTCAGATTAACCCGTTAACAAAATCTCGTTACTTCTATTAATGAAATTATACTCCATCTTTAATTAGTTGAGTTAAACGTGCTACATATTACACAAACAGTTACATGTAACGACAATGCAAGGAATTACCAGATCACGTGAGTTAATACACGGATGTTGGCGAGTTAATAAAATAATAATTCCGAACAACTAAATAAATATAAATTTAGTGAACTTATATGTTATGTGACAGAAAGGTTTTTGGGAACATTGTATGACAACTCGAAACCTATTTTAACGATCGTATCCAATTTTCGGGACGAAAATTCCTTCAACAAGGGGATGATGTGACACCTGACAAATTCAGGTTAACTTCGTTAGTTAAACTCTGTTAGTCACGTTAACTCAATTATACTTTTCATTTAATTTGATGAATTAAATGTGCAAACTGTTGTATAAATATTCACACGAAACGACCACACGAGTTAATACCCGGGCGTTGGTGATCTTAAATGAATGCGAATATAATAATAATACATTTTAACTGTTATGTGTGTTTAATTGTTAAATTTTCGTGTAACCGCGTATTTACCAGTTTTAACCATTTGCGGATTTCGGTAACCATTATGAAACAAAAATGAATATTTGAGAAAGATTTTCATGGTGTTTGCAAAACCGAAACAAAACGGGGCCCGTGGATCATCCATGTGACCCATGGATGGCCCAAGGCCCAACCCAACTTAACATTTAACAAATATTAACAAAACTTAACAAAACCTAAACCTAATTTGTGTTAGAAAAAAATTAAAATTTTCTCCTTCTTTTCTTCTTGGAGCTGTCGCACCCACACACACATCTACACATTGATTTTTTTTGCAATCTTGATTAATTGGTGGTGTTTTTGGTTGTTGAACGAGATTACAAACGCGTTACAAGTAAGTTTTATCCCTAGAAACATGATATATATTACGAATTTTGCAAGTCTTGAAACCCTAGTTCATCCAAAATGGTCAAATTGATGATTGTGTTGTGGAAATGGATTATTGGTTATGTGTTAATGGTTATTTTGATGATTAGATGATGAAATGAATACAAAAATTGTGTTTATGAAATTAGGTTTTTATAGGAATTTATTGAAGCTTGATATTGCATGCTTGATGTTGATGAAATGAGATTGATTATGTGATTAGATGATGAATTGGATGAAGATTGGTCACTTGGTTGTGAAATTTCATGAACGTTTTGTCATGTTACTTAAAATAGTAACTTTTCTCTAGAGATTGTATGAAATTGCATGTTGTTGATGTCTAGGAATGGTTTTGAGATCACTAGTGCGTTAGGATAATGTAATAGACGAATTTTGGGTTTTTGAACGTACGAATCCGACTTGGTTTTGAAAGACTTGCTAAATGTAGAAACTTTTATCATGGAAATTTACTAGGACGCATGTTTAGTGGTTTTTGGACGTACAAACATGATTGGGTTTGCATATGAATGTGTTGTAGGCATGTGGTGTTTGGTAAACATGTGTTGATCATGAAATGACATTCGTAGGTACTAAATGGTTTGTAGACCGGTTGCTTGAAGTTGTTTTGTTGAAGTCCAAATGGTGTGTGTTAATAACTAGGAATGCCATGATGAAAATGTCACTATGCTAGTTGAACAAAACATGCGAACAATATATTGTGCTAGAAATGACCACGCATGCTAGTGTGTTCTATATTGAAAACCGTAAGGTGATGGTACGTGTTGAGGACTTGTGAAACATGCCATGGTATTTGTGTAATAGTTGACATGCTTAGGGATGTTGAATTATGCAAGTATACTGTGAAAATCCGACTTTCCTATAAAGGAAACTTTTGTAGAATTTGAAATCCAATTTGTTGAATGTGTGACGTGTAATGTGGTATGCGAATGTAATATAGTTAAATACATCAAATGTAACGTGTTTACACTTAATAAATCACCAACGGGTCATGTGTCAACTCGGGTCAACTAAAAGTCAAACTTGGACCAAAAGTCAAACTAAACCAAACTCGCACAAACTGTATGACCATTTGGATGCATAGGGTATTATAACCCTACATGAACACACATTAATAGACATACTATTATTTAGGTTGTTGTATTACTGTGTGCTTTTAGAAACTGAATTGCTGCGCAACCTAAGGTGAGTTTCACTAAACTGCACTTTTACTATTTCACCCTTTTATGGGTCGAACACGAACGATTACTTTTACGGATTTACGAATTCTGTATGTCGCATGTCTGGATTAGAGCACTTTTATTTTTGTTCATGAAAGACCTCATGGATACCTAGTTGACCGTTAGTATTTGTGAAATAGCGTGGGAAGTTTTGAGTAGTACTACTGGGTTTGACAAACCCCACCCGGGCTAGTCGCGCTAGCACGACAGAAGGACCTGTCGAACGGGTGTTGAATGACCTAACATACTTACAGTGCATCCTGCTGGGATGTACTAACGTGCAAAATGCACTTAATGTGTACATACGTCAGCTTCGGTCAGATACATTACGCATCTAAGGACATGTGCTGTAGACTAGCTACCTACAATGACATACTTAATTTATATTTCTGCTTGCAACTGAACTACTTGATTTCATACTTACTTTGTGAACTCACCAACCGTCGTGTTGACACTTGTTAGACTTTAACTTTTACAGGTCACCGAGGTTCAACGCACTTAGGACATGGCATGGAGTCACAACCTTGCATTTAAACACTTTCTTGCATTAAAAATTATGTTTGGTTTTAACAAATATTTAGACTTTGTTTCTTATGTTGGGCGCGTGTTTGCGCATTTAGTTTCATTTAATATTATTGACATCACATTTTGATTACGCTTCCGCAAATTATCAAACGTTAACTCTGTATTAAATTTTCTCTTTTAATGAGACACGTATTTTTTAAATTCATATAGTGTCGTTTGGTGTAACTAATTACTGAGATCCTGGTTTGTCACACACTTAACGGTAAAACTCCGTTAGTGGATTTTGGGGGTGTGACAGTATATATATATATTATATATTTATATAAAACTACAACCACAACCAACAAAATAATTCACTAACACTTTATAAAAACTAAACTAACATTTTATAAAAACAAATAACACATTTTAATAATATAATACAAGACATATTAAACTAATTAACCAAAAACAAAATAAAATACTTCTAGCCTATTAACCATCCTACCCACCTCCCATGCAACCAATACCCAATATTACTTGAAATCTCCCCATAATCTCACACCACCCCACAAAATCTTCTTCTCTCTCCCCCTCTCCCCTTATTTTCGGCTGAAACCACCCTCACACACACCCCACATCATCTCATTTTCATTTACACTATCTCTCAACTCACCAAAAACTCTCTCTAGCAATTTCTTCATCAAGCAAGCATTCTCCACCCCAAAGACGTGTAACACAGCAGCAACAACACTCTAAGGTCGACCAACATCATCAAACATAAGCCAAGAGGAGCCACGGGTCCAAAGAAACAACAACCGAGCAAACCGAAGCAAAAACCGAGCATACACAAGCCAAGAGGAGCCACGTTCATTTTTACACACAATGAATACCAACACTTCCCATATATTTTTGAACACCTTCAAACACTCATTTTTCAGTAACAAAAGTATTAAAAACTATAAAACCATTTTCTAAACAAAAATATACAAGTGTGACTAAAATAGTCAAACAATACACTTTATTTTGAGAAAAACAGCAACACCCAACTAACAACCTTGAAAACATGATTTTATATTTTCTGGAGCTTCTTTATAATAAATTATAGTTATAAAATAAATTTCATGATTTTTGGAGTTGTACATTAATTATTATGCATTTTTTAATATTAAAAATGGATAAATATACCAATATTCACAAAAACGTATGGGGAGTATAAAAATACAAAAACATGTTATTTTACTGTTATAAATATGTGTATAGGTGAATATGACTGATTATGATTGATTGTTGATGGGTGTACATAAAAATCGAACAATAACCGAAACTAAAACGTACAAAACAATGAAAATACCAAAAATGTAAAAATACAAAATTTTTATTATCTCGGTAGCTTAAATATGTTAAAAATAAGTTACAAAATAAATTTCATAATTTTTCTAAAAAGAATGTAATTACTACGAATTTTTGAATGTTTAATGGGATTAAAATAAAAAATTCGTATAAAATAATTAAGGATACTTAGTGATAGTCTACTATGTATAGGTTGGACCCACCGGCTTGTCGGTGTTACTTTTGTATGTAATAGTTAAACTTGTTATGTTGTTGGTACTAGCGAACCTACGGGCGAATCTATTGATTCGCCCGCAGGCCATCAGTGTCTTTTGTATTAGGTATCGACTGGGCGAACCTATGTGCCCAGCGAACCTGTGTTGGTTCGCTGGATAGATTCGCTAGAGCGAATCTATCAGCGAACCTAACATCACTATATATTGTAACCTTATCTACAACTTTATAAAACTTTTGCACATCTTTTACTCAGACGAATTCTTACCATTTTGTGTTGTGTAATCGTTCAATTGAGGTGCTAGGAGCTTATATCTTTCATCATTGTAGCTTATTAACCTCGATTATGTGTTAGATCTTGATATTGGGTTATTTGGACTTTATTCACTTTGTTCTTCAAGTATTTGACATATTTGTGTTAAACAAGTCTACAAAGCACTGAAATCACGATCTTTATGGACCAACAATATGGTATCAGAGCCTTAGTGCTCTTGATTGTTTGATTCAAGTGATTTTTGTGTTGATTTTTGAAGTTTTTGGGTCAAAACTCTTTCGATTCTGTTTGAAGCTTGTTTGTTGTGTTTTGGAGTTGTATTTTGCTCTGGTTTTGTGTTATTTGGACGTATAAAGCTTTTAAAACAAACCTGAAGGCAAATGGTCAAGTTTTGAGGGTTTTCGAGCTGTTTCCGTACTATTTCAGAGTGGTTGAGCTACCAGCGAAACTGTGTGTTCAACCAGCGAATCTGCAGTTCTTCCAGCGAATCTAAATTCAAAATTTTGTCCTGTTTGGGTTGTGTTGTGGCCAGCGAATCTAGCATATCATCGAACGAAAGTTCATCTATTTGACTGAACGTGCAAGCGAAACTGCTGCCAAAATCAGGCCAGCGAATCTGTGCTTGCTCGTCAGCGAATCTGTTGACTGTCTAGCGAATCTGTCACCAGCGAATCTTCCAGCGAATCTGCTGTGTTCTTCCAGCAAAACTAACCAGCGAATCTGTCATTTTTCAGCGAATTTATAATCTGTTCAAAGTTATGACTTCTTCAACACTTAATATGAATGATCTAGACAGTGTTCAACCTAACAGGCCACCGAGGCTTGTTAGTGGTGAAAACTTTGAAGATTGGAAAAGATGTCTGAAAGCGTTCTTCTACTACACGGACTACAACCAATGGGAATCTATAGTGAATGGTCCGCATGTGCCCACAACTGTTGAAGGAACTGTCACTTCAGTAAACACAGATCCAACTACTTTTACTGAAACTGATATCAAGCTACTGGATCGTGACAAGAAGGCATTAGGGGCACTGATACTTTGCTTACATCAGGACATCTTTAACCGGTTTGCAGAACACACAACTGCAAAGAGTCTGTATGATGCATTGTGTGAATTTTATGATGGGAATGAGGATCTGAAACTGGATAGAAAAGCTCAGGCTGAAAAGGAATTCAACTCTTTTGTTGGATATTCACAAGAGAACTTGACTGATATCACAAACAGATTCCTATCTGTGTCAAGTAATCTGAAGAAATATGATGAAAAGCTGGGTAATCACGAACAAGTAGCAAAATTGTTAGATTCACTTCCTCCCCAATGGAGCCTTCAAATCAAGCTACTGAAACAAGAGAGAAACTTTCCTGATTACAAATTGATGGACGTCATCAACAAGTTGAAGTCTTTTGACCTTGACGTGAAAAGAAGAGAGTACAATCAATCAATGATGGTTCCAAACATTCCGTCTCAAAATGCTGCACTTATCTCATCCGCTGCAAACTCTTATGTTTACAGTGCAGCATCTAGAGGATCTTCAGGTCATGTATCTGCTAAGTCTGCTGGTGCATCTTCAAACGCTGGTTCGAGCTCAAGTGCATCCGTCACCACACAGATTCCGTCAGATACTATGGCCTTATTTGGAATGTTTGTTCACAGTTACGAAGCTCTTGTTGCAGGCGAGTTAAAAGGAAAAGGTATGACAGTGGAAGACATGTATCAGGTGGATCCTGATGATCTGGAGGAAACAGATATTCAATGGCAGATGGCTATGCTGACTCTTCGTGCCAGACGATTCATGGAAAGGACTGGTAGAAGAAACTTTGGAAATCAAGGACAGAATGCTAAGCTGGGTTATGACAAGGGAAAGCTACGATGCTATAACTGCAAACAACTGGGCCACTTCAAGAGAGAATGCCCATTACCAATCGTCACTGAGCCAGTCAACTCTGCAACTCCAAGATCTGCTCCAATTCAAGAAAAGGTTGAAGAAGCTAAGTCAAAGAATGAAACTGCTCTTCTCACCAACTTTGACTGGAGTGCAGAAATCGAAGAAACCAAGGAGGAGATTAACCATGCCCTTGTTGCTGAAATTGCTGAGTTTGATGACAATGACATAAATCTCTTTGATCCATTCAAAGAGTTTTATGGTAAAGAAGAGGAGGAGAAGGTGGAGAATGCTGATAAAGTTCAATCAGATGTTATTGCTCAAGGACATCTGAATCATTCCGGGTTAGTTTGTGAAGCTACTGTTAATGAAGTGAAGCATGAGGAAGAGTCAAAGGTCAGCCTGGAAGAAGTGATTGAGAAGGCAAGGATAGATGCAGTCGATGAATTCAAAAGAAGCACTCCCTACTGTCAATGTGATCGTGCTCTGGCCGCCGAAAAACTGGTAATCGGTCTTCCTTACGATGTTATTAAAGATATGTGTTCATCTGCTTGCAAAATTCGTTTAATTGGCATATACAAAGCAAATAAATTATTAATGTCAAACGAAAATGAATTAAAAAGAACCATCAAAGAGCTTAAATTAAGTGAATCAAAATATTTTGTTAAGTTAAGAGAAGCTTTAAAAGAAAATGAACACTTAAAAAGGACTCTTTTAGAAAAGAACTGTGAGATTAATTACTTGACTGAGCAAGTTACACTTGCTGAGTTTGAAGCAAGAAAACTCAAAAACAAATTGCAGCAGTGGACCATATCTGGTATGAAAAGGGAGGAACTTTGCAAGAATCAAAGGGGGGCCAGGGTCAAGACAGGCTTGGGTTTCAGTAAAAATGAAACATATGCATATCCTCCACCCAGTACTTTCTGTTATTCTCCTACACCTATTCCTCATCCCTCAAATGAGTTAATTCAAGAGATTATGCAGAAAGATACTGACAGTTCCATTGCAGGTTTAAGTGAAGTAAACCTTAAGGAAGTTAGAGAGGAGTACGCATATGGTGCGAGTGTTGGGCTCGGTTGTTCTGGCAGTAGTGATTGCAGTAGTTCTGATTCCAAGAAGTCTTTTGAAGACATTTGTTTAGATAATTCTGTTTGTAGTAATATGTCATATTCAGACAATTGCATGTTTAATAGTAATCTAGGGTGTTCCACTTCAAACCCTAATGTGTTGAATGATGCTGATTTGATTAATAATGTGTGTGTGAATGACAAAGACAAACTTTCAGGTCAAGTCTCTGAAAGTCAAACTAAAACAAACTGTTTTCAAAAGTTCTTCACTCACCAAATTCCATCTTTCACACCTGTGAGAATTTCTAAACCAAAAGAGAAGGAATCATCTTTTTCATACATTCTTAAACCAAAATCTGAATCTGATACAGTTAAAGTCACAACAAGTAAGTTAAAAGAACTCTATGACACTTACAGTGACTGTGACTCACAACTGTCTGAATGTGATGAGGAAATTGTTATAGATAAAATTCCTGACAACCGAATTCTCAAAACCGGTTTGAAGTCTCACTGTTTTAAATGTGGAAACACTGGTCACACTGTCAAGCAATGCCCTAAATTAATCCAAAATAGCACCAAGCAAAAATCTTTGGGAAAAAGATTAAACACTTTTGTAAATAATTTCTTTTGTAATACTTCATCTGCTTCACCACCCAAGTACACAAAGACTTGGGTGCCTATTGCAAAGGTCTAACTTTTCTTTCTTTTAATAAATGTCAGGAACATTCAAATGCCGTTGTAAATAGTCATTGGCATATTGACAGCGGATGTTCCAGACATATGACAGGATTGAAGGATCTTCTTACTAACTATAGGATCATAAATGGAGGCTATGTTGCTTTTGCGGGAGATAAGAAAGGCGGGAAGATGATAGGTCAAGGAGAAGTCTCAAATGGCTCACTTACTTTGGAAGATGTCAACTATGTTCCTGAACTGGCGTTCAATCTTCTGAGTGTATCACAAATCTGTGATAAAAATATTCCTGTGATGTTTCTTCAAAACGAATGCCTGTTCTTGAAGCCAGAGTTCACTATTCCTGAAGATATGGTGATCATGCGAGCTCCGAGACGAAATGATACCTATATGCTGAATATGGGATCAACTGAATCAAACTCCACCGTGACATGTCTTCTGTCTAAAGCATCATCCTTTGAATCATTTTTGTGGCATAAACGTTTAGGACACATCAATTTTAAAATTCTGAATAAATTAGTTAAGAACAATTTGGTTAGGGGTTTACCACAAAAGGATTTTTCTGTAGTCGAGAAATGCATGGCTTGTGCTAAAGGAAAACAGCACAAAAAGCCACATAAACTCAAAATTACAAATACTATCTCAGAACCCCTCGAATTGTTACATACTGATTTATTCGGACCAATAAGTGTCAAATCAATTGCTAAAAAGTCTTATTGCTTGGTTGTCACAGATGATTACTCTAGGTACACCTGGGTGAGATTCATGGCAAACAAGAGTGAGACAGCAGAAGAATTGATGAAGCTGATACCTCTAATAGAGGTTCTTGGAAAGAAGAAGGTTCAAGCCATCAGAAGCGATAACGGAACTGAATTCAGAAACCACATCTTCAACTCCTTCTGTGAACAACGGGGTATTCTCAGACAGTTTAGCGCTGCCCGAACACCACAACAAAATGGTGTTGCTGAAAGAAAGAACCGAACTCTTGTTGAGGCCGCTAGAACTATGCTGATCGAGTCAAAACTTCCAATTATTTTCTGGGCTGAAGCGGTTAATTGTGCAGCTTATGTTCTTAACAGGGTACTGATAGTCAAAGAAAAGATGAAGACTTCATATCAACTGTTTCGAGGGATTAAGCCGCTGATTGACTTTCTACGCCCCTTTGGATGTTCTTGCACTCTTCTGAATACTCAAGACCAGAAGACGAAGTTTGGGGCTGTCTCTGATGAATGCTTCTTTGTGGGATACTCTAACACGCAAAAGGCGTATCGCGTTTACAACAAGCGAACGCGGATCGTGCAAGAGTCCTACTATGTTGATTGGCAAGAATCAAACACTACAAGTATTGGTAGTGAACCGGCTTGGTTTTATGATGCCACCACCATTTTCAAATCATTTAATCTTCCTGACTCTGACGATGACGACATTATTCCACACACATCGGTCTCTATTTTCAATCATACACCCACACCATCACAATCACAACCTTCCACATCTGCTACACAACTACCTCCTACTTCATTTGACATTCCATCACCTCCACCACCCGAAACTGTTCAAACTTCTCCATCAGACATTCCATCCACATCCACTACCATCCCATCACCTACACCTTCACAACCATCAAATCAAACACCCTCAAACGATCAAAATCCTTTACTACTCAACACTGACTTCAAAACCCTGAAAAACCATCCTCACGATTATATCATTGGATCTATTACCGATGGTGTGCGAACCCGGAGTCAGAGCGGTTTGATAAATGAATGTCTTTATGCTGCTTTTCTGTCACAAGTCGTTCCAAAGAATTACAAACAGGCACTTGAAGATCCGAGTTGGGTGGATGCCATGCAGATGGAACTGCAACAATTCAGGAAGCTCAAAGTTTGGGAACTGGTTGATCTTCCTCCTAACAAGTGTCCAATCGGCACTAAATGGGTTTTTCGGAACAAGCCAGATGATCGTGGTGTGGTAATTAGAAATAAAGCGAGACTGGTTGTTCAGGGATTTGCTCAGGAGGAGGGAATTGACTATACCGAAGTTTTTGCTCCAGTCGCTCGCCTGGAAGCCATCAGAATCTTTCTTGCACATGCTGCGAACAAAAACTTTAAGGTTTATCAGATGGATGTGAAATGTGCATTTCTATACGGAGACATCGATGAGGAGATCTACGTATGTCAACCACCAGGATTTGAGGATCCTGATTTCCCGTCAAAGGTTTACAAGCTTGATAAATCCTTGTATGGGTTGCATCAAGCTCCAAGGATCTGGTATGAAACTTTGACACAGTATCTCCTCAGTAAAGGTTTCTCACGTGGGGCTATTGATATGACATTATTCAAGAAGGAGGTGGATGGCGAGCTGCTGATCGTTCAAGTGTACGTTGATGATATCATTTTTGGTTCGACTAATGAAGGGTTGTGTAGAGAATTTGAGAAGGTGATGATGGATCGTTTTGAGATGACCATAATGGGGGAGATGTGTTTCTTCTTGGGGCTGCAAGTGGAGCAAAAGCCTGATGGGATTCTAATCCACCAAGAGAAATATATCAAAGAAATCCTCACGAAGTTTGGCATGGATGACTCTTCTCCTGAATTGATTCCTTTTACTGCTCAAACATACCTTACTTCCGATGATAATGGGAATCCTGTGGATGCTCATCGGTATCGTTCGATGATCGGATCTCTCATGTATCTGACTGCAAGTCGTCCGGATATCACATTTGCCGTGTGTTACTGTGCTCGCTTCCAAGCAAACCCAAAAGAATCGCATGAAAAAGCTGTTAAACGAATTTTCCGTTACCTTAAGGGTTCCTCTCGTTTGGGACTTTGGTACCCAAAAGGTGGGAACTTTGATTTACATGCTTTTTCTGATAGTGATCATGCTGGTTGCAGGATTAACAGGAAATCGGTCACCGGTGGATGTCAATACCTTGGAGAATGTCTTGTTTCATGGCAAAGCAAGAAGCAAACAACCGTCTCCCTGTCCACAGGAGAAGCAGAATACATAGCTGCGTCAAGTTGCTGTTGCCAAGTGCTGTGGATTCAACATCAGATGATGGATTATGGCATCAACTTTCTTCACACGCCACTCTTTTGTGACAATGAAGCTGCCGTTGGAATCGCCAAGAATCCCATTCATCACACTCGAACCAAGCACATAGAAACAAGAATTCATGCAATCCGGGATGCACAGGAGAAAGGGTTTATAGATATTATTCCTATCGAAACCAGAAAGCAAAAAGCTGATCTTTTCACGAAAACTTTTGATAAACCACGTTTTTATGAATTGATCTCCATGCTTGGACTTATATCTTTTTGAAAAACCTTTTTCTGTGAGAATCCTTTTGTAAATATGTAAATAATCTGTTCTTCGTAAATAATCGGGTCTTTATCTTCTTTGAAAAATTCGTGGGTCACTCGATGCTTTGCTCCGTCACTTTATTTTATTTCATTTTTTTTTTTTTTTTTTCTCTTTTCTTTTATATTCTGTATATATATATATATTTAGAAAATCTGAAAAACAAAAATTTCTTAATTAGACGGCTATTATCTAGAAATTTTGGGGGAGATATAAAAAGATAAACTATTTATAGTTTTTCAAATTTTGCTATTTCAGGATCTTCGTTTTGATTGATGTTGAAGAGTCGTTGAAGGAGGTCAGAAGTATTGCGTTTGGGATATGTCAGATAGGCTCAGCCCGAAAACGAAGTAAACAGTGATTGTGCAGCCAAACATAACGCTCAAGATCTCGACAGCAAGGATTATCCCCTTGACGTGATTGGATTGCACAAAGATAATGGTTCTGTCAAAAATGGGTTGAGAGTGTCAAATCTTTGTCTTGATTTCCCTAAAAAATCCCAAATCACCCTCACCCTATCCCCGAATCGAGTTTCTAGTATGCAAAACAAATAAAAATAAAAAGCTGCTAGGGATGCTCTTCGGAAAAGCCTCTGAGTGAGTTACTCGTTAACTCCTCAGAACGTATTGTGTCAAGTGCTTAACTCCTCTGCTATACGGAAGTATTGACCTGGAGTTGGTGGATCTTCTCTGCTATACGAAAGTATTGACCTGAAGATTCACCGAGCATGCTCAAATGTTTATCTCCTCTGTTATACGTCAGTATAGACCTGGAGCTCTAGACTATTTGAGTTTCCCAAATAATAAGTCGCATTGTATTCAAAATGAATCAATTGCTGACAAAGCTTCACTCACAAAAGAAAAGATGCAAAATTTGCACATGTGTCAAAAGACAACATTCAAAAGTTGTTCTATGAAACTCAAGCAAAGTAAATCGTATTGCTCAGATATACCCTGATGACAGAATTTGTTCTTTTTACCTAGACGTTTGTGGGGACCGAGTTGTCTGAGTTTCTTCAATCAAACCCAAAACATGATAAAAGAAGCTGCTGAGCTCTTGTTGAAAGGACTAAGGCATGGGTTTAAATGGACAAACATATCTGCAATCCCGCCAATCGATGATTCTCCGGATTCTACTCAAAACATCATGAAGAATAAATATCCTTTCTAGCGTTTAAAACCGTCTCCTGTTATACTTATTTTATTTTATTTTAATTTTAAATTTTAAATTTTAATTTTTAGGATTATATGTATATATGTTTATTTTTGGGGCGTTGATATCGTGGGACGTTTTCACGGATTTACAAAGATTTTAAAATTTTAAGAAAATCCAAAAATATTTTTTTCTTTCTTTTGTCTAGCGAATCTGTGGCGAACCTACTGATTCGCTCGGCCTCTAAGGTTCGCCCGGACTCTCTTTGTTTCGCTGACATGAAACATGCTTGTTTTTGTGTCAGCGAACCTGTTAGCGAACTAGTCGGTTGTTTTGTCTGTTGGTCTTCCAGCGAACCTAAAGTTCGCTGGACTGACTGCTAGCGAACCTATGTCTGTTTATATACTAGTGACAGCGAATTTTTCTCACTTATTCGCTTACCCACTGTACTGTAGCAGACGCTTTTTAAAACTTCCACCAACGTTCGATTCTCACCTATTTACGGCTTTTTCATACATTAAACAACTTCTTAGTGTTTGGTATGTCATCGCTTTCATCTTAATCTGTGTTTTATACCCTTAATCGTTCATTTGACCTGTTAGAACTGTCGAATCTTGATTATGTAGTGTTTAAAAAACTGATTGTTTGTTAGATGTTAGGGTTTTACTTCATAATAGCCTTGTTTGGTGTTTCTTCTACCTGTTTGTTGCCTTTAATGCCTGAAAATGATGAACTGTATGTGATTTCGGCCGTTTTTCAAAAGCTAGGGTTTCCAGCGAACCTAAGTGTTCGTCTGGCGAATCTGAACGAAAGTTCAAGTCTTCGAGCGAATCTATGTCGTTATGCTGCCCGCGCAACAACATAGATTCGCCCGACTGTTTCTAGCGAACCTATACATTCGCTCGACAACAATGACTGATTTTTTTTCTGTCAGCGAATCTATAGGTTCTTGTGCCAAAATCTCAGGTTCGCTATACCAGCGAACCTAATTTCCAGCGAATCTATTTTCTGATTTTCAAAACTTTATTTCTGATCAATCTCCGTTTATTTTTCAGGCAAAATGTCGACTTTATTCTTCGAGAAGAAGCACAATATGTGTGCTTTACTCGATGAAAACTTCGAAAAGGCCAGCAGCTATAGAGACGCTATCATATGGCTGAAGTCGTCACACATTTATCATGCCATCTCTCACTCACCCACCATATACGAGACGCACGTTCGGGATTTCTGGCGAACTGCGGTCATGAATGTGTCGGTGCAGCCGTCACGAATATGTGCCAATGTCTGTGGCCAAGACCTCGCGTTTACTGAAGCCGATCTGGCAAGGATTCTCAGATTAGAAGATGATATGGGTGAGGAGGTACATATGTCTGCTGAAGAAGTTTACGGGGCATTCCGGACAGCGGGGTATGAGGGACCGATGCCCGGAGAAAAGAAGATGGAATTTGTAAAGTCGTACCTGATCCAGGAATGGAGATATATCGCACATGTGTTTATTATGTGCCTGGATCACCGAAAGGGGGGTACGGACGGGTTGAACCTAGATTGGGCTAGAGCTATGATGCTATTTTGCCGGGGGCAAAAAGCAAATCTTGCTAAGTTGATTTACAACTACATGCTCGAGAACATTCACGCCAGCAAGGGGGCGAAATGGCTAATGTATCCCAGATTCATTCAGATGATTCTGAATGATAAGCTGCCAAATCTGTTGGTTGAAGGTGCAGAATTGGAAATCTGGGATATGCATCCAAGAATCTTCAAGGACTGTAAATCCGTGCGGGCAGACTGTGTTGGTAGAACGTCGTTTTTGTGGGAGAACATGTACCCGGCTGAAAGATGGGTGCAAATTCAGAGGTTGATAGAGTCGGAAAGAAAACGGGGAGGCGAGAATATAGAAGTGATTGAGAAGAAGATTAGAAAAAGGAAAGCCTATGCCAAGGATAAAAATTATTCATTTGAACGGGAGGTGGATGAGATACAAGCTGAGATAGATGCGGGCAGAGAACTGAGGACAAAGAAGAGGGCTGATACACATGCTGAGGGGTCAAAGAAGGCAAAGCATGATGTAGGGGGTACATCTACTGGGTTTGGGAATGAGTTGAAGGATGAAGTTGAGAGATTGAAGGCTGATTTGGTTGAACTCAAAGGTAAGCATGAAGAATTGGAAAAGCAGGATGCGGAAAAATCAACGGTCATATATGAGATGGGACGGATGATGAAAGACCAGCAATGTTTAATTGTAAGGATCTTCAAAGAGCTGAATGATTTGAAGAAGAATGTTGGGACAGAACCGGCGATGACTGAGGCGGAACTGAACTCCTTAACGGATATTACAAGATATCCGTTAATGGATGTTGATTTTGATAATAAAGGAAAGGGAAAGGCCGTAGAGGAAGAGTTTGATGAAGAGATGGGGATAAATTTGGATGCGTTTGAAGGAGAGGAAGTTGTTGGTGGATCTGGGGTTGATTATACTTTGGTGGATGAACCTGACACTGATTTTGATGCTGAAAGTGAGGAGGACATTGAGGATGAGCCTGAGGTATACAAAGTGGAGGAAAAGGGAATGAGCTACCAGTTTGAACACGCTGAGTTAGACAAATCCGAATGGTTCAGGAAAGAGGAAGCAGTGGTGCCCGAGGTACCGATATTCCAAAATCTAGACGAACCCACCACCAAACAGCAAGATAGACAGATTATAGCATGGAAATATAACTGTTTGGTGGAAGCTTATATGATCAAAAGGAGGGGTGGCGACATTACATACGTGAAGAACCGAAAGCACTTTGCCACCTTTCCTCGATGGGACTTGAGGAGACTGGCAGAGCTGCCGCTTTTAGGGAAAGAGGATAGCGGTAGGGCATGTGCATTTGAAGCTGCGATCAGGGAGGCCGCTAAGTCAAACTTTGTTGAATTCGGATACCAAAAGCCTAGAAGGATGAGGCAGAAAAGGGATAAACATTGGGTATCGTGGAAGGGCAAAATTGTTTTGAAAATTGCTGCTCCGAAAGTGATGACGAGGGTCAGGGTCCCAGATACTCAGCCACCCAGATTGCAGGATTTCAACAAGTGGTTCTATGATAATAGCACTGGGGAGGCCATTATTAGACTAAGTGGAGATGACCGTCCAGAAATTCGATTGTTTGATCCGATGGAGGTCTTCTCCTTCTGTGATGAGGACTTGAAGGTGCTATGTGAGCACAGAATTAAGCACGGGGCTGGTGATGACACTGCTGCTGAAGCAAACCTGTTTGTGAAGGTTGCTAACAAAGCCCGAGGGATTCGTGCAGAACTGAAGGCAGTGAATGAGAGGTTGAGAAGGTCAGATGATCTGCAACTGGAAATGGACGATCTAACTCGACAGCTAGATCGATCAATTGAGCAGAGGTTTGAGAAACCTGTTGAAGTTGTAGACTTGGAAGTTGAAAGCGAGGAGCCAACAGCTGATATTCAGGCGGAAACGACAGTTCATCCTGAGCCTGATACAGAGGTCGCAGATACAGAGTTTGTGGATTCTATGTTAAATCTGAGTGAAGATGAGGCCGGAATTGAAGACTATACAAATCCAAAGGCCGGGATCAAAGAACGGGAAGGAGCTTTTATTGAACAACTTTGAAGCCAACAAGACAGGAGCTAATCTGAAGACTTCCCCAGGTGAGGTCCAACCTAGGGGGAGTATTGATAGTCTACTATGTATAGGTTGGACCCACCGGCTTGTCGGTGTTACTTTTGTATGTAATAGTTAAACTTGTTATGTTGTTGGTACTAGCGAACCTACGGGCGAATCTATTGATTCGCCCGCAGGCCATCAGTGTCTTTTGTATTAGGTATCGACTGGGCGAACCTATGTGCCCAGCGAACCTGTGTTGGTTCGCTGGATAGATTCGCTAGAGCGAATCTATCAGCGAACCTAACATCACTATATATTGTAACCTTATCTACAACTTTATAAAACTTTTGCACATCTTTTACTCAGACGAATTCTTACCATTTTGTGTTGTGTAATCGTTCAATTGAGGTGCTAGGAGCTTATATCTTTCATCATTGTAGCTTATTAACCTCGATTATGTGTTAGATCTTGATATTGGGTTATTTGGACTTTATTCACTTTGTTCTTCAAGTATTTGACATATTTGTGTTAAACAAGTCTACAAAGCACTGAAATCACGATCTTTAAACAAATCTGAAGACTTCCCCAGGTGAGGTCCAACCTAGGGGGAGTATTGATAGTCTACTATGTATAGGTTGGACCCACCGGCTTGTCGGTGTTACTTTTGTATTATTAAATATAGTTAGTTGTTATGTTTTTGTAACTAGCGAACCTACGGGCGAATCTATAGATTCGCCCGGATGTCTAGTTTAGTCGCTGTCTATAGATCTGTTTTGTCGTCGGGCGAACCTGTTTGTGCCCGGCGAAGCTATAGTTCGCTGATAGATTCGCTGTCAGCGAATCTAGCAGCGAATTTATAGCTGATCTATAAATAGTTTAGTAATGGATAAGGTTTAGGTGCTTGAAACATAGCCAAGAATTGGGAGGGTTCACATGTAAACAAAATCACTGCAATTCTATCATGTTTGTATGAGTGTCAGAGGTGCTAGGAGCGTATATCTTTCATCTATGTAGCGTGTTTACCTCTTTTGAGTTGTTTTGTTTGTCTCCCCTTTGAATCAAGTGTGTTTTGTTATCTCTTAATCATAATAGCACTGAAATCACGATCTGGATGGACCAACACTTAGGGCCAAACTTACAGAACATAAACTCATATATGGGTATAAAATAACTATTTTAAGACCTAAAATATTACCAAGGACCCTCTAAGCATAAAACGTAATCTTAACCGAACCGAACGCGTTAAAAACACGAAACCCAACGAAATAAGAAAAATATGATATTTTATAATTCCAGAAGCTTTTATATATAAAAACTAAGTATCCCAACAAGTTTCATAGTTTTTATAAGCCTAACCTATTTATTATAAAGTTTTGAATATAAAAGACCAAGTAAATGGTAAAAAGCACAAAAATTAGAAAAAAAATATATTTTAAGTTAAAAGACCACTTTTAAACAGTAGGATATGACCTAAAAATATATTTTGAGGGATAAAAATGTTTAAAAGGATGTTTTGTAAGTAAATCGTTCATACGTCGGTTACACGCGCGTTAAAATACGAAAATGACCAACGAACCTTAAAACTCAACTTTTGGACTAAAAAGCACTTAGTTACTGATTAAATAAGTAATAACCAAAATTTCAACAATTTAGGAAGTACCAATTATTTTATACAAATTATTTAAGTTTATAAACCCGTAAACCGACAACTACTAAAATAATTTGTAGAAAATAATTGAAAAACATAAAAACCATGAAACACTATATATTACAGTAACTAAGACCCCTTTAACTTAATATAAGAGCCCAAGATCAAAATAAGCTCAAAAACCCAAATCATAACCCGACACGTAGCGATTTACCGTAACCGGAGAAACCGGCGAACTTGAAATCTATCCCGAACTTGATAAACACTTTAAAACCAGTAGGTTAACCTTAAAATATGTATAAGACCAATACACACCACTAACACACCTATAGATGGGAAGTTATAACTAAAAACCTAACTTTAGGGCTAAAAGTGTCAATATAACAAAGTTGAGGGACTAAATGTGACAACACCCAAACTTTCTGATTTTTATGAAAAATAAGTTAAATACTTACTTAATTAAACTAAAATAATAAGAATTTAAGTGTTAAAACGAGAACGAACCAACGAGAACACTAAAACGACTATACAACCGAAAGACAAACGCACCCGTTATGGAACGCACGTAGACTTATATATTTTAGAATCTAACTTGATTAAAATAAACATAGGAAGTCCGCTAGGAGGTAGGACTCACGCGAACCATTATCTAGAAAGTTCTTGAGCAAGAAACATGTGAGTTCATGAACCCCTTTTTTACATAATACTTTTGGGGCTGATACATACCTACTAAACTTGTTTTTATAAACTGAATTTCATGGTGTAACACATCTGCTACTTGTCCCCGAACGTTGGTACAACTTTCGGTAGCCATTAACTTCTTGCAGGAGCCCTTTGATATGTGAATAGTACTATTTGGGAATCCCCCGCGTACATTGGCATACCCCCCACTGAGGTTGAAAACCGTTACGCCACATGTTCAATGATACGTTGGTGCTTAGCAGAGCACGTTAGCCCACTTTGGGTTACAGGACTATTATTTATTGTATTCGGGTTGGGTATAATCCGAACAGGTTTGGCTACATATATTGTCGACCGTACACCATATAATATAATGTTTTAGTGTCATAAATTTTATTAAACCATGAGCTCACAAACTTTATGTTGACGTATTTTTGGGTATGTATTTCATGTAATTGATTGGAAGGTTATTTAGCTCGCTGTTTTTAAGACTGATATGCACGCACTAGACAATTTAAATTTCTATGCTTTTTGTTTAAAACTATTAATGGGATGAAATATGCCCACGTGGACAACTTTTATTATATTTAATGAATATGTAGTTTATTATTTCCGCTGCTTATTTATGATATTAGTCCGTCATGACCCGGACCGTTTGGCCAGGGTGTGACAGTAGGCCGTACTCAGATCGAGAGGTGTACCAAAAACCTTTTGCAAAGACGCTCAGAATTTAGATGCGAATTGAGCCCCACGGTCAGAAATGATAGACACCGGCACCCCGTGCCTAGCAACAATTTCTTTGATATAGATTCGAGCAAGTTTGTCAATTTTATCAGATTCCTTGTAAGGAAGAAAATGAGCAGATTTCGTTAAGCGGTCCACGATTACCCAGATGGCATCGCAACCGGAAGGTGTTCGAGGCAATTTGGTTACAAAGTCCATGGCGATTTGTTCCCATTTCCAAACATGAATTTCGGGTTGTTGGAGCATACCCTTAGGTTTCTAGTATTCCACCTTAACCTTGGAGCATGTAAGACACTTGCTCACGTATGTGGCAATGTCGGCCTTCATGTTTGGCCACCAGTACAGTTGTTTCAGATCATGATACATCTTGTCAGAACCAGGATGTGCGGAGTAACGGGATTTATGGGCTTCATCCATGACGAGTTCCCTTAGGTCGCCAAATACTGGAATCCACATCCGATTTTCCACGCACCGAATGCCATCAGGCTTCGTTTCAAATCGTTTTTCCATCCCCCGAAGAGACTCAGATTTAAGATGTTCCTCCTTGAGCGCCTCAAGTTGAGCATCACGGATTTGATCGGGTAAGCTGGTATGAATTGTGAGTTGAATAGCCCGGACTCGTCGAGGTTTCTGAGTTTCTTTACGACTGAGAGCATCAGCCACCACGTTAGCCTTGCCCGGATGATACTTTATAGCACAGTCGTAATCATTCAGGAGTTCGACCCATCGGTGTTGACGCATGTTCAACTCCTTCTGATCAAAGATGTGTTGCAAACTTTTACGGTCGGTGAATATGGTATACTTGGTACGATACAGATAGTGCCTCCAGATTTTCAGAGCAAAGATCATAGCTCCTAACTCGAGATCGTGAGTAAAATAGTTTTTCTCGTGAATTTTTAGTTGGCGCGAGGCATACGCGATGACCTTTCCACGTTGCATTAGAACGCAACCAAGGCCTTGAACTGAGGCATCACAGTACACTACAAAGTCTTCTGTCCCCTCGGGTAGAGACAAAATGGGTGCACTGCAGAATTTTTGTTTGAGTAACTGGAATGCAGTTTCCTGCTGATCACCCCACTGATACACCGAACCCTTATGGGTTAATGCAGTCAGTGGTTGTGTTATTTTTGAGAACCCTTCGATGAAATGGCAATAATAACCCGCGAGACCAAGAAATTGACGAATTTCCGTCGGAGTTTTCGGAGTTGCCCAATTTTTAATTGACTCGATTTTTGAAGGATCGACGTGGATGCCACTTTCATTAACTACATGACCTAGGAACTGGACTTCTCGAATCCAGAAATCACATTTAGAGAATTTTGCATAAAGTTGTTCCTTTTTCAGAAGATCAAGAATCAATCGCAAGTGTTCCGCGTGGTCCTCCTTGCTTTTAGAGTATATTAAAATATGATCAATAAAAACGATTACAAACTGATCAAGGTAGGGTTTTGATGTGGTCCAATTAATATATATTTTTATAAAGATATTTCCTTCACTATTGGGTTACTATTGATCAATTTCTACTCCTAATCGGTTCATATTTATAAACTAATGATTTTAGGAGACCATTAGCTAAAATGATACAATTTACTAGAGAGAATTTCGATGAGTAAATTTAACATATATATTTTGGGTATTGTGTTTTTATTAGAGTTAGACAAAACTGCACTTTTGGTCCTTTATGTTTATACAAACATGTACTTTCAGTCCTTTAAGTATAAAAGTCATAATTAACATCCTTTGTCTTTAAATTTATTGTATTATTGGTCCTTTATCACTAACGGAGTAAAATATTTCAGTTAAGTCAAGGGCAAATTAGTCTTTTACAAAAATTGTCCTTTAAGTTTTAAATTACAGAAATAGTCCTTTAAGTTTAAAATTATAGAAATAGTCCTTTAAGGGTAAAAAGACTAATTTACCCTTGACTTAACTGGAATATTTAACTCTGTTAGTGATAAAGGACCAATAATACAACAAATTTAAAGACAAATGATGTTAATTATGACTTTTATACTTAAAGGACTGAAAGTGCATGTTTGTATAAACATAAAGGACCAAAAATGCAGTTTTGTCTTAGAGTTATAAATAACAAAAATGAAAAATAAACTTCTTTCAACTAAAAAATCAATTTACAAACATCTAGAGTTTAAATTTAATGCCATTGTTCTTGTTATGCATACAGACGTTAATGATGTTTGAAGAATAAACATGTCATTGCAAATTGATTAATTGATTATCATAAGTGCAAGTGCTGGAAAGGAATTTAAAAAAACATGTTTTGAAGTATATGTCACAAATCCTAATTGCAATATTCGTATGGGCCAAAGCATGAACGTACAATTATTAGACGGCCCATTATTGACTTTAAGGTTGGACGGCAATATATATATTTTGGTAATCGAACGACAGAAATGGAGGAGGCACGATTTGGAAGTGGAGTTTCAGCATATTTGACGGGTTTTTGAACGACTAGGGAGACGAAACAAAGGCAACGGAAACGCGTAGGATCAACGGTTGCGTCGTGGTTCTTCCGGGTTTAATCGTTTCTTTGTTTTCTCTTTATTTCCATCATGTTCAATACATTAAACCTTGTTTTTATTGATTTAATTATGGTAGGCTAGTCATTTATAACTACCTAGGCGTTATGTTGATTCGTTAACGTTTGTTTGAACTTACGTTGGATTGTTGGTTATGGTTTATGTTTAATTAAAGTTTGAACCTTTATGATTGTTTAATGCATTATATGTGTTTGAATTGGTAGAATTGATATTATTAATCCATGTGTTCTCTGTGATCGTCTATGTCACGTAATAGGACTCGTTTAGTCATTAACGTGAGTTATGATTATTATGGTTTAACTGCAGTATAGCCATAGGATTGATTATATTAATGAAATCGGTAGATAACGTGTAGCCAACCTAGATATCCGTGAGGTGATAGGTTGTTAACAAGTCTTGGTTAGTCAATTTACTAGGTTTAGGTTTTTGTGAAAATTCTGGCTTAGTGTTAATTATTAATCTTGCTTGTTAAATTAAATGATTGGGTTCAAATGGCTTTAAGGGTCGTATCGTGAGATAGATCTTTAACGTGGGTCAATTAGGCATAATTTGATTAGATAACCGTGAGGAAGTTTAATCCTGTAACCGGTGTGCTAATAACTTAATAGTTATCCTTTAGGTTTCTTCTCAAGAAGGGTCGAGGGTATTAATTAGGAAAGCTTTTAAGTGAATAAATTTAGATCCCGGTTCCATAACCATTAATCCGACGTGAGCGATAACTAAAGTTAACGATGATTCTAGCCTAGGTGGTTTGTTTTCTCTAATCTGTTTTAAACCCGTCTTTAAATCGTCAGTTTCCATTTTTAGTAAGTTTCCTAATTTAGAAAGTTTCTATTTTTAAAAATTTTCTATTTTTAGCAAAAACCCCCCTTCTTAAATAATCTTTCTTTTAAAGTTCATGTCTTGTTTAGTTGAGTCTTGTCTAGTTAATTAAACGTAGTATATAGAGTCTGTGGGTCGACACCCGGACTTACTATAGCTATATTACATTCGACCAGTCCACTGCCGGTTGTGTGTAAGTTAGTTAGTTTGTCTAGGTTTTATAAATTTAAAAACTAGGTGTTTTTAGTTAATTTTTTTATATATATTTGCACGCATCAAGTTTTTGGCGCCGTTGCCGGGGACTCTTGGCGATTGCGTTAATTACTTTGATTTTACTTAATTGATTATATTTGTGCTATTTGTTTTAGTTTTGTTTGAATCGTAGGATTAGTTATTATTTTCTCTGTTTCTCTCCCCATTGAGTCTTTCTGTAATATTAATCATGTGTGAAATCTGTGGAGGACCTCACTTTACCTGTTTATGTCTAGGATATACGGGGTCCTCTGCATCACCTTGTGTTACTAACCCCTCTATGCATGCGTAGCCATATTATTCACAGGAATGTCAAACATCCCAAGATGGTGCAGAGTACATAGAAGAAAGGAGAAGGGAGGATGAAGAGAAATTAAGGGATCAATTAAAGATAGTGCAGGATATGATGATGTATCGTTGGGATGAGTTTACTAATGATGATAAGCGAAAACTTCTGGAGGTTCACGGATTAATTTCGGAGGAACTTGAGAAATATAAGAGAATCCAACCAGAAGCAACTAAAGAGCCAGAAATCATGGAGAGGTATGTGGTCAAAGGTAATGAGGATTTACCACCTGCCGGTATCTATGATTTTTCCGTCCAAGATGATTCTTCTAGCGATGATGAAGACGAATGGGATGTTAGTTATGAAGATTCGCATCATGATCCTGAACCAGGTAAGTATTCCGAACTTCAGTATGATCATTCTTATCTTGATATTCCTGCATCATTTGACTTAATTGAGGATGAACTCGAGTCATCGGGTTCATTAAATTTTTCATGTTTGCCTGTTGAGGATGATGGTGTGCAGGTATTAAATGTTGAATCTGAGCAGGAGGGAGATGTGAAGGAGGTACCAGTTCCATCCTGGGAGGATGAGTTTGCTGATGAACTGGTGGGCCTTCCTATTTGTGAAGAAGTGGAATTTGACCCACTTGGCGATTTGAAGATTCTTGAAGACCTTGTATACAATCAAATGCCAAGTGTGGGGATGAACCGAGAACCGAGCGGACCCGAGGAAGAAGTAAATGATGAGGAATCCTCAAAACCTCGGGAGGAAGCAAGGAAGAAGCCTGTGAGCCGAAGCCTTTTGCAAGTCAGAAGATGGTTTGCAGGGAAAAAGAAGTCGTTGAAGATTAAGCATGACCAGTCTTCACGATACATGACATGCATCCGGTTCATGCCAGGTAAGTACAAATGCTGGTGGTCTGACCCGTTTAGAGTTTTTAAATTGATTATCAAAAACGTTTTCAATTTCACTATTAATTTTATAAGAATTTATGTGAAGCGGATGGAATTGAACGGGTTAGATAGGGTCCAGGTCAAAGAGAAACCTCCTGATTAAGTTCAAGTGTGGGGAGGTTTCTTGTGAATTTTGTAGAGTTTGTAGAATTTCATTTTTATATCTTTTATTTTTATTTTATTTTATTTTTGTCGAGTCAGTGTTATGCTCGGGTATTCTTGTTTTTGTTTTTGCAGGTTTAAATCATTTTCACCCGTACTCAATCTCCATTCGGGTGAGTTTATATTTGTAAAGACGAAGATGGATCTTGGGAGTGTCGGTGAAGCTCGATCGCGACCGAAATGCTATACGATCGAAGATGCAGTTGGAATGAAGACTTGGAGCTTACGCGTTTCACAAAACTAGCTAAGTCTTTTCCAATTCACCCTTCTATCTTTTATTTTTGCATTTTTGTTTTTTATTTTTTTTAGATGTTTTCTATATCTACATTGAGGACAATGTAGAACTTAAATGTGGGGATGGGAAATAGTCATTTCTGGGTCTTAGTTGTTTGTTTTGAGTCATATAGAGTCTTAAAAAAATTGAAAAAAATTGAAAAATGTCTTTGTTTAAGCTGTGCACTTGAAATAGAAAATGATAGTGAACTAATTGTGGTTTTCAAATGAGTTGTGGTTTTTAAACAAAAATGAATTTGGATAAACTTTTGGTAACCCAATTAGCTGAGATAGTTTCCCCAAGTGTAATAATAGAAAGTTAATTGTCATGAATCTCGTGGGTGTTCATCTTAGGAGGAATAAGAAGGCCTTAACTAAAGAACAATTAGGCACCATTGTAGGCTTTAGAACTTAAATAGGTTAAGGGGTAGTGCCATTTTGGGATTTATAACACATTTCTTGTGAAAGAAGTGGCGCATCCGCAAAGAAAATGTCCACCGGGTATAGTACTGAAAAGCGGTCAAAGTAGCTGCTAAATAAAAGAGCTCAAAGAAGCCAAACCAAAAGAAAAAAAATGAAAAAAATGAAAAATATAGGGCAAGTGATCCAAGACCTCATGTGCTCTACCTCCGGGATAGCGACTTGGATACGACACCCCTGGGTGAGGTGATCTTGTTTTATGAAAAAAAAATAGAATAAACAGTCTATACCAACAAAATTCATCCATCAAAATCCACCCTAATATGGCACTAGTTCTTAGCTCAGTTAAGTTCTTTAGGTTATTTTGGTAGGAAAACCTTTTTGGTTTATCATGTGCCTCGTCAAGCAACAATAATCGGGCTGACTTGTTTTTCCTTTGTGTGAGACCTTATAGACAAATGATCTAATTAAATTGAAATTAAACATAAAGGGAAACTTAATTGGCTAGTGTTAGGGTGTTTAATTAAACTCACCGATGTTTATCTGATTTGTTTCTTGTTTGAAAATTGTGACGAAATGTTGAAGCCTTAATTAGTTGTGATTCTATGTGCATGCTTTTTCAGGGACGAAAAAGGTTCAAGTGTGGGGATATTTGATGTGGTCCAAATAATATATATTTTTATAAAGATATTTCCTTCACTATTGGGTTACTATTGATCAATTTCTACTCCTAATCTGTTCATATTTATAAACTAATGATTTTAGGAGACCATTAGCTAAAATGATACAATTTACTAGAGAGAATTTCGATGAGTAAACTTCACATATATATTTTGGGTATTGTGTTTTTATTAGAGTTATAAATAACTAAAATGTAAAATAAACTTCTTTCAACTAAAAAATCAATTTACAAACATCTAGAGTTTAAATTTAATGCCATTGTTCTTGTTATGCATACAGACGTTAATGATGTTTGAAGAATAAACATGTCATTGCAAATTGATTAATTGATTATCATAAGTGCAAGTGCTGGAAAGGAATTTAAAAAAACATGTTTTGAAGTATATGTCACAAATCCTAATTGCAATATTCGTATGGGCCAAAGCATGAACGTACAATTATTAGACGGCCCATTATTGACTTTAAGGTTGGACGGCAATATATATATTTTGGTGATCGAACGACAGAAAAGGAGGAGGCACGATTTGGAAGTGGAGTTTCAGCATATTTGACGGGTTTTTGAACGACTAGGGAGACGAAACAAAGGCAACGGAAACGCGTAGGATCAACGGTTGCGTCGTGGTTCTTCCGGGTTTAATCGTTTCTTTGTTTTCTCTTTATTTCCATCATGTTCAATACATTAAACCTTGTTTTTATTGATTTGATTATGGTAGGCTAGTCGTTTATAACTACGTAGGCGTTATGTTGATTCGTTAACGTTTGTTTGAACTTACGTTGGATTGTTGGTTATGGTTTATGTTTAATTAAAGTTTGAACCTTTATGATTGTTTAATGCATTATATGTGTTTGAATTGGTAGAATTGATATTATTAATCCACGTGTTCTCTGTGATCGTCTATGTCACGTAATAGGACTCGTTTAGTCATTAACGTGAGTTATGATTATTATGGTTTAACTGCAGTATAGCCATAGGATTGATTATATTAATGAAATCGGTAAATAACGTGTAGCCAACCTAGATATCCGTGAGGTGATAGGTTGTTAACAAGTCCTGGTTAGTCAATTTGCTAGGTTTAGGTTTTTGTGAAAATTCCGGCTTAGTGTTAATTATTAATCTTGCTTGTTAAATTAAATGATTTGGTTCAAATGGCTTTAACGATCGTATCGTGAGATAGATCTTTAACGTGGGTCAATTAGGCATAATTTGATTAGATAACCGTGAGGAAGTTTAATCCCGTAACCGGTGTGCTAATAAGTTAATAGTTATCCTTTAGGTTTCTTCTTGAGAAGGGTCGAGGGTATTAATTAGGAAAGCTTTTAAGTGAATAAATTTAGATCCCGGTTCCATAACCATTAATCCAACGTGAGCGATAACTGAAGTTAACGATGATTCTAGCCTAGGTGGTTTGTTTTCTCTAATCTGTTTTAAACCCGTCTTTAAATCGTCAGTTTCAATTTTTAGTAAGTTTCCTAATTTAGAAAGTTTCTATTTTTAGTAAGTTTCTATTTTTAGCAAAAACCCCCATCTTAAATAATCTTTCTTTTAAAGTTCGTGTCTTGTTTAGTTGAGTCTTGTCTAGTTAATTAAACGTAGTATATAGAGTCTGTGGGTCGACACCCGGACTTACTATAGCTATATTACATTCGACCGGTCCACTGCCGGTTGTGTGTAAGTTAGTTAGTTTGTCTAGGTTTTATAAATTTAAAAACTAGGTGTTTTTAGTTAATTATTTTATATATATTTGCACGCATCAGGTTTACAGACACGATTCATAAGATCCATAAAGACCACTGGTGCATTGGTTAAACCAAAAGGCATGACGGCAAATTCGTAGTGACCATAACGGGTTCGGAAAGCTGTTTTTGTGATGTCCTCCTCGCGGACTCTCAACTGGTGATAGCCCGATCGGAGATCAATTTTGGAGTAGAAGCTAGACCCTTGTAACTGATCAAACAAGTCATCGATACGAGGTAGCGGATATCGATTTTTGACGGTCACTTTATTCAGTTCCCGATAATCGATGCACATGCGGAAAGTCCCATCCTTCTTTTTGACAAAGAGAACAGGAGCTCCCCACGGAGAAGAACTGGGTCTAATGAAACCCTTCTCAAGAAGTTCTTGAAGCTGCTTAAATAGTTCTTGGAACTCAGCTGGAGCGAGACAGTACAAAGATCTGGCTATCGGTGCTGCTCCCGGTGTTAATTCAATTTGGAACTCAACTTGACGTTGAGGGGGTAAACCATGTAGATCCTCAGGAAACACGTCCGGATAATTACAAACGACAGGAATATCCTCCAACTTTTTAGGTTCAGAAGGAGTTTCGGTGACCTGAGCCAAGAACGCAAAATGGTCCTTACAAAGACACTTCTGGGCTTTGAGGAGAGAAATGATGCCCACCACGGCGCCACTTTTCTCACCCTGAACAGACAGAGTCTCTCCACTAGGGAGAGGGATTCAGACGATTTTCTCGCTACATATGATCTCTGCTTGGTTCTTGGATAAACAATCCATGCCGATGACGGCATCGAAACTACCAAGTGAAATTGGCATAAGATGTTAGGGCTATTTCCAGTTAAGATTTACTTTGTACTTGTTTTATACATTTATGTATAGTTTAGGGTTTATTTTGTTATTTTCCCAAAAATGTATTTTGTTGCTTAAAGCATGCAGTGAGAGAATGTGAGGAGGGAGGCTAGATCACTATTCACGTTAGAGAGAGAACTAAGTGTGTGTGATTTATTTTCTCCTGCATTTGTACTACAAACTTGCTTTGATCATCAATATACAAAGAGAATTATTAGTAATGAACTGTGTTAATGATTGAACTGTGTTTGTGTATGAATCATTCTGATCATTGAGCGATATCATCGATCCAATTGAACCTTTCAATTGGTATCAAAGCTGTTGGTATTGTGTTCTTCGCTATTCATCAAGCAAAACACTACAATATTGCTCAAAAATCATGATCTGAATGAGTTGTTGCTGTTTTTAGTTGTGATTTATCATCGCAATCACTCCTAATTCACAACAATCGTGCAAATTCCATCAGATTATCATCAGATCTGAGGAATTAAGAAGATTGAAAAAGTTACTGTTCGATCGAATTTTGCTCACATTCATCAAAATTTGATCATGTTTTGGATTGATTGAGATTAGGGATTGTTAATCGGACTATTTCACTGCTTGTGTGTGAATTTTGAACGAATTGGATGTGAACAATTAGGTCCTGTGCAGCCGTGTAAAGGATTTTGTGCTAGACGGGTAAAGAATTTGACAAGAAAAAGGTGCTACTGTTCAGCCGGATCAAGTACTGTTGTGCCGGGTAATACACTGTTACGCCAGGTGATTAACAAATTCAGCCGGGTGATCGAAAACTGTGTAGCCGGGTAAACAACTTTGCTGCCGTGTGATCGACAACTGTTCAGCCGGGTAAAGCTTTTTACCGTGTGAAGATTCAAGCCGGGTCAAGTTATTGCCGTGTGAAGTTAATACTATTCTGCCGGGTAACTGTTCTGCCGGGTAAAGAATACAAGACTTACAACTGTTAAGCCGGGTCACTGTTTAGACGGTTGAAGACTTTTTCTCTGCCGGGTGAAGAACAAAAGCTACTGTTCAGCCGTGTGACTCATTTTTAGTTGTTTTAATCCTTGTTTTCTTATCTTGTCATTAATTACTTGTCTTTATTTTAGTATTTTAATTACTTCTTTTCAAAAATCTTAAAAAAAAATATTTTCAATTAAAAATTTGTTTAAAATGGCACCTAATGATGATTCTGATAAACGTGTTCCTAGACTTGTCAATCGTGCAGATTTCAAGAATTGGACGATTAGACTGAAGCATCATCTCTGTTCAATAGACAATGATCTTTGGAAGTCAGTTGACAAGGGTCCTCACATACCTACACAGACAGCTCCAGATAGTGCAAGTACCTACACCAAGGACTCTACTGAACCTTATCCAGAGGATAATTTGTCAGCAGAAGATTTAAGGAAAGTGAAGAATGATAGCAAAGCATATTCTTTGATGTGTAAGGGATTGCCACTACAAGTACTGTCAAGGTTGGACACCTATCAAACAGGTTATACATTGTTCAAAGCTTTGAAGTCCATCTGTGAAGGAGGTGAACAACTCAGAAGTCTCAAGAAACAAAAGCTGAAGAGACAGTTGGAGTTATTTGAACACATTGCTGGAGAATCCGTGCACCAGATGATGAATAGGTTTGTTCATCTGACTACTGAAATGACCAATGCAGGTGCAAAAACAGATCTCCAAGATCTAAATGACAGATTGTTATGTGCACTTCCATCATCATGGAAACAGACTGTGACTCTACTGAAACATACTGAAAAGTTTCCGATGGATCTGGATCTGCTCATTGCAAAGATTGAAGAAGTAGAGATTGATGAAGGTTCTAGAAACACTGATAGAACTGGTTCACATGCACAATACAAATATATTGTGAATCCTGCTAATACTGTGGAGAATGCCTTTCTTGCACAAGATGCAACTAAATTTGAAGATGAGGGTGATTTATTTGTTGGCGCAAGTTTTTATACTGATTCATCATACTTTCCAAGTTCACCAACTTATTCTCAACCTCAATCTCCACCAAGAGCTCAAGTTCAAACACAATCTGAAAGTCAAAGTTCTTATGGCAAGCCAAGGTAAAAGATGTGATGAACATCTTATTACAATCTGAAAGTCAAATGGACGTTGTCCTTCAAGATCTTTTTGAGATGGATCCTGATGACGTTGAGGAAATGGATTTGAATTGGCAAATGGTGATGGTTGCTTATAGAACGCAGAAACATGCGTATGTTAACCGAAGCTACAAGCCTCATGCAAACAAGACAGTTGGTTTTGACAAATCGAAGGCCAGATGTTTCAACTGTAACTGCTATGGTCATTTTTCTAGGGAATGCAAAGCTCCTAAGAATCAGAACTACAACGACCAAGCTAGTTCAAGTAATCAAGGTCAAGGTCAAAGCTCGCAACAGTCTTCAAGCTATCAACACAGAAATCAACGTTTCATCCAGAAGCCATATCAAAGCCTTCCCATGCCGGAACTGAAGGATGAAGGCAAGAAACCAGAAGATCAAACTAAGGCACTGGTGGTTAGTGTAAAAGACGGTTATGATTGGAGTGCATATGCAGAACAATTTACGTCTGATCTTACATCCAGTCTGGCATTAGTGTGTGAAATTGAAGAAGACTGGTCTGAAGAAGGAGATGGTAAAGTTACTGATGATGTGAGTGAAGATTCTGAGGAATACGATTGGAGCGCAAAGGCAGATCCCGTTGAAGAATCTGAACCAGAAATTGCATTAATGGCTACATCCAATGAGTCTTCATCATCTACTGAACAACCAAAGGTTAGTATCGAATTACCCCCTAACTATGTTCCATTGCCTGAAGATGTGAAAGAAAGGTTATGTTCTGAACAATGCATTAAACAAGTGGAACATTATCGAACTCATTCATTTAAAATTGGTGATAAATTAAGCAAACATGAGAAAATTCATGAACAACTTAAAATTGATCACAAAATTGCTGATGAGAAGATTTTGTCACTTAAAGAATCATGGAACAAAACCTTAAAGGAACTGGAACTTGCAACAAAACAACTTGAAGAAATGACAAAGAACTTTGAACAAGAAAAAGTTGCTCATGCTGTCACACAAGTTGAATTAACAAAGGTTAAAAGTTGTAAGAACATGGTGAAACAACTTGTGAATGAAAGAGGTAACAAAAACAAAACCGGGTTGGGTTTCACTCATGAACCAATGCCTAATTCAATCACACAAACTTTACCAGAAAACTTTAATGAATTTGATCATTCACCTGAAAATGAACGAAAATTCAAAGAAATTCAAAGAAGTAAATCCGAATCTGAGGGATCTGAAGTGCCGATTGAAAGTTTGAAAGAAGAAGATGACGTGACAGTTGAAGCTGATGATGAAGCAAGCAACAAATCTGACAACAAATTAGAGCCTGTTCTAATTCAACTCGTTGAATATCCAAAACTTAATCCTGAATCAGCAGAAACGGTGAAGGATGAAGGTGAATTTTCAGGATACAATGATCCTGAATACATCAGGTGGAAGAAAGAACAAAAGGCGAAAGTTGCTGATCAACTGGTCAAGAAGAATGCAGTGAAGAAGGCTGAAAGTTCAACTGCGAAGATGCAGAACTCGAAAGTAACAAACAATCAATCTGAAACTAAACAGTCAAAAGGTAAAAGTGTCATAAAATCGAATGACAACACCAAAGCTCAAATTGTTAAAACTGACAAGGTCAAACCTGTCAAAAAGAAAGTGTCAAAAGGTAAAACAATTAAGTTTGTGTCTGCAGGAACTTTTGATTTGAACGGATCTTATGGTAAACCAATCAATTCTTCAATCAAATCTAACTCTGGTCTGAAAACAGGTTCAGGTCCTAAGTCTTCCACTGTCAATGATAAAAGAATTGAACCAAAAAAGGTAACCAAACAAGACAGTTTAAAATCGAACCAAGTTCCCAAGCAAACAAAATCACAATCAAAATCTCCACAAAAGAACGTTAATCTAAAACCGAACAAAACTGAAAATGAATCACGAGTTGGTTCAACATCAAAAGTTAACAATCAGCTCTTTAGGATTAGCAAGAAACACTGTGAGATTTGTGATCGTTATAATCATGTTACTGCTGAATGTTTCTTTAACAGGTACTGCAGTTACTGTGACAAAAGAAATCATTCTTCAGAAGAATGTTTTTATAACAAATTTTGTAATATTTGTGAAAGGAGAAATCATGACACAAATGATTGTTTCTTTCGGACAAACTCATCAAGATAAATGACACCATTTCCAAACTTTCAAAGAAATCAATCATTTGGTTTTCAAAATGTTAATCAAAGTCATTCTCTTGTTTTGAGAAATTTCAATCGAAACAATTCAGTTTCTAATAATTTTTCATCAAGAAATTTGCAGGTTAACAGTTTTAAACCAAGAGCTTTGATGGTAAGAAACTAGAAATTTGAAAATAACCTTGATCCTAAGTTAGAGGAAAGGTTCATTGCTTTGAGAAGAAAGCAATCAAGTCAAGCCAATGGGCGAAACAGTTTTCAAAATCTCTCAAATGAAACAAGTTTTCAAAATCTTCATTATCAACAAGTTACTGTTACAGATAGATTCGGAAAACCCAAGACCATGTGGGCCTGGGTTGACCAAACTAACTAAGTGATTGTTGAAATGCAGGTACGCCCAAGAAGACCTATCAACTCATGGTTCGTTGATAGTGGCTGTAGCCGGCATATGACAGGCAACCATGCCTTGCTTCAAGACTTTAAGCTGAAGAATGGTACACATGTTGCATTTGGAGGTGATGCCGGTGGTAAAATAACTGGAGAGGGAACAGTGTCAAATGGGGTCATTAGTTTTGATAAATCTTATTCAACTTTATTTGATGATTCTTTCTGTTATATACTCAAACCAGGTTTCAAGATTGACAATGAATGGGTGGTGGTTAAAGCTCCAAGAGATCGTGATGTATACAAGGTTGATATGTCGCAGATTGATGCTGAAACCGAAACTACTTGTCTCATTGCGCATGCTTCAAATGATGAGAGTCAGCTTTGGCATAGACGGCTGGGCCATTCAAACTTCAGAAACATGAATCGTTTAGTAACTGGAAATCATGTTGTGGGAATACCTTCAAAGAAGTTCTCTACAACTGATCTCTGTCCAGCATGTTTGAAAGGAAAACAGCACCGAATGTCTTTTAAGTCCAAGCCAGAAAACTCCATTTCAAAACCCTTGCAGATGCTACATATGGATCTTTTCGGACCAACAAATGTTCAAAGCATCGGAAAGAAGTCTTATTGTTTTGTCATCATTGATGATTTTACTAGATTTTCTTGGGTTTATTTTCTGCATGTTAAATCTGAAACTGCTGAGTTGTTAAAAGAATTTATTGTCAAAGTTGAAAATCAGTTGGATTGTAAAATAAAAATCTTGAGAAGTGATAATGGAACAGAGTTTAAGAACGCTAATGTTGATTTGTTTTGTGCAGAAAAAGGCATTGCTAGACAATTTAGTGCTCCAAGAACGCCTCAACAAAACGGGGTTGCGGAACGGAAAAACCGGACACTGATTGAAGCAGCAAGATCAATGCTCGCAGATGCCAAAATCCCTATCACATTCTGGGATGAAGCTATTGCTACTGCGTGTTTTGTACAAAACAGGACATTATTGGTTCAGGATAAAAATAAAACATCTTATGAGTTGTTATTTGGAAGAAAACCGAATATTTCATACTTGAAAGCATTTGGTTGTCCTGTATCGATTCTAAATTTAAGTGATCATCTCGGGAAATTTGAGTCGAAATCTGACAATGGATTTTTCCTTGGTTACTCGTCTGTTTCTAAAGCTTATCGGGTTTTTAATAGCAAAACAAATACTGTTATTGAAACTATTAACGTAAAGTTTTTAGAAAATTCGTTTCCGTCAGTGGCGCATGGTCCCGAATGGTTGTTTGATTTAGATTCGTTATAAAAATCTTTCAATTCTAACTTGTTTGATTTTTCAGGAAACTCGAGAAAGGAATCAGGAGACTTGGGATGTTTCAGTGATGACTCTGACAATGACGATGATGGGAATCTCAACTCTGAGTATCCGTTCATGTCTTTTCATAATCCTGATCATGGAGTATCCAGTCAAGCTCCGGGTCCTTCTGGTTCTCAAGACGATCAAGATTCAAACAATCTTGAAGATGATGTGAATCCGCAAAATTCTCCTAATGATGGTGGATCTGTTCAAAATCAACCATCATCAGATCCGAATTTTGAAGTTGTTCCAGATTCGTTTGACTACTTCATCAATTCACCAGAACAAGTTCCGAATTTCACTCCGCATACGTCTACAATTCTACAAGATCTACCGAATCTGAATCAGTCTAATCTGGAGAGTCAAGTGCAAGGTGAAGTCATACCAACTCATCGAATTCACAAGAAACATCCTGTCTCTCAGATTATTGGGACGTTGAATCAGAGAACTACAAGAAGTCAAACTGAGCAAGCCAACGTTTGTCTTTATTCATGTTTTCTTTCTCAAGTGGTACCGAAGAACATTTCAGAAGCGTTACAAGATAACAGTTGGATTGAAGCTATGCAAGAGGAGTTACTTCAATTTCGCAAACAAGAGGTTTCGAAATTAGTGGACTTACCTGAAGGAGAAAATGCGATTGGTACAAGATGGTTGTACAAGAACAAGCCAGACGAACGTGGTATTGTTGTGAGAAACAAAGCCAGACTTATTGCACAGGGATATACTTAGGAAGAAGGTATTGATTATGAAGAAGTGTTCGCTCCGGTCGCACGACTTGAAGCTATACGCGTCTTTCTTGCATATGCATCCTTCATGAAGTTTAAAGTATTCCAAATGGACGTTAAAGGCGCTTTTCTGTATGGACCGATTACAGATGATGTATATGTCAGACAACCTCCGGGTTTTGAAGATCCTGACTATCCTCATCGTGTATACAAGTTGAGTAAAGCTCTATATGGTCTACATCAAGCTCCAAGGATCTGGTACGAGACGCTATCTAAGCATTTACTAGAACATGGATTTACAAGAAGTCAGATTGATCCAACTTTGTTTATGAAGAGGGAGAATGAAGAACTCTTATGTGTTCAAGTATATGTAGACGATATTATCTTCGGATCAACCAGTGCGTCAATGTGCAAAGAGTTTGAGGAAATCATGAAGTCCAGATTCCAGATGAGTTCAATGGGGGAGATTAACTTCTTTCTCGGATTACAAGTGAAACAATCAACTGATGGAATTTTCATCAACCAATCAAAATTTGTTGAGAAGTTGCTGAAAAAGTTCAAGATGCAAGATTGTCAGACTATTCGAACTCCATCTGATGTGAACTGCAAGATACAGCCGGATCCAAAAGGCAAATCCGTGGATCAAACGCTATACAGATCGATGATTGGTTCACTGATGTATCTTACTGCATCAAGACCAGACATTATGTATGCTGTATGTGTATGCGCAAGATATCAGTCTGATCCGAAAGAGTCGCACCTGGTTGCTGTTAAACGTATTTTCAGTTACCTTAAAGGGAAACCGAATCTCGGGTTATGGTATCCTTATGAAGGCAATTTTGAATTATATATATATATTCTGATAGTGACTTTGGTGGGTGTGCTCTTGACAGGAAATCGACTACTGGTGGATGTCAATTTCTGGGTCCTAGACTTGTTTCTTGGCAATGCAAGAAGCAGACCAATGTTTCTGTATCCACAGCTGAAGCGGAGTATATCGCTGCATCTGCAGGATGTTCTCAAGTTTTGTGGTTACAAAACCAATTGCTTGACTACGGGTTTAACTTTCTCAAAACTCCTATTTACATAGACAATACTGCTGCTATGTTCATTACTGCTAATCCTGTTCAACACTCAAAAACCAAACATATCGAAATTCGATATCACTTTTTAAGAGACAACTCTGAAAAAGGTTTAATTATTTTGATTAAAGTTCATACCGACAAACAACTGGCAGATCTTTTCACAAAATCGTTTTTGTCAGGCCGGTTTGAATTCTTAATTCAATCCATAGGATTAATCAATCATGATTGATTCTATTTTTTCAAAAAAACAAACAAAAATCAGAAAATATAAAAGATCAAAAATATAATAAGTTGATGTCAAGTATTGATTCCTTTGTCTTTTATTTTATGTTTTGCATTGTGTGTGTGCATGAAAAAGAAATAGAAAAGGAAAAAAAAAATTTAAAAGCAAAAAAAAAAAGAAAAAGAAAATATCATGTCATAAGAATCTATATTGCAAAAAGTGAGAAATGATAGTACACTAGACATTATTTGTTTCATCATTTTTAAATAAAGACTGATGAATGTTAATTGATGTGCGAGACGGCTCAGGCAATTAGACTGAAAAAGTAAGTTCATTGTTGACAAATCTAAAACTTAATGATCTTTGTGTTAAGTTCCATTGTTATACATGTCTAGATATATATCTTTTGATGCTCTTGCTTGTGATGATAGTTGTACATGATCAGGTAACGATGTAGTCTATTCAGTGTGATGAACCGCATCGTGAACTTCTTTGTTGTGGTATCCACAGACCTGAAGTCTCACACGAAGTCTCTTTTGAGCTTCAAGGTGCAGCAAAAGATTCCCAAAGTTGGAACAAAAAGAGTCCCACATGTGGACCATCACCAAACAAAAATTCCAAAAAGGAATTCAGAAGATTCCCAAGGGGAACGATAGGAAATGAAAAATTCAAAAATGGAATTAAAAAGAAGTCCCAAAGTGGACCAAATCCGAATAGAACCCAGATTCCACACTGTTTATGACTGTAAGTGACCAGGTTTTTGTGCAATAAGCATTCAAGTGGTGGTTGATTAGGAAATATGTTGATATATGTATACATGTGGGTCACATAAGTCATTTTAATTGAACCTTAAATATCATCATGATACTGAAAAAGTAAGTGTGTCAACTCGAGCTAATTGGTATGTTTTCATATCATCACTCAATCAAACATAAGTCAAATGTCTATTCAAAACTTCTAAAAACATGTTCAGATAATGTTTGGTATGATCTCACTGCGATATTTTGATTCATTGCATTGCATATGTCTTTATTTTAATGTGTGTGCTTTGTGTGTGCAGGCATATGGAATCTTTATTGACACATCGACTTCCTTGTTAAACTTAAAAATTTCAAGAAATTTCAAGTTTAGGGGGAGAATAAATTGAAGAAGAAAAAATATCTGCAAAATCCAAAAATATTTTTGAATAAGTATGTTTTGAATGAACAAGATTATGTGGTATGAAAAGCAAAGGTATTGGATATGTTAAAAACAAACCCAAGGTCGAAATTGCTTCGGGATATAGACATTTTGGTTATGCAAAAATGTTTTTGAAAAAGAAAAAGAAAAAGGGATTTAAATTGAAATTAATTTTATTGACTTGTCCTATGTTGTTGATAAGGTCGAAATTGCTTCGGGATATAGAAATTTTGGTTATGCAAAAATGTTTTTGAAAAAGAAAAAGGGATTTAAATTGAAATTAAATGCAGTTGAAAAAGTCAACAGACGAGAAAATTGAGAAAAATCGCTAAAGTGTTGTAGCCGGGCAAAGATATCAGAACACTGTTTAGCCGGGTAATGAAGATACTATTTAGCTGGGTAAAGTTGTGTGTCTGATATGAGCCGGGTGATTGTGTGAAAGAAGACAGCCGGGTGAAGATATTATGACTACTGTATGGCCGGGCAATGAACATGTCAAATTTATGCCGGGTGACGAAGTCATAGATATTTGCCGGGTGACAAGTTGTGTCACTATACAGCCGGGTAAAAGAGAAGTTATCTTGCCGTGTAAGTGAATAACACTGTGTTGCCGGGTGATGAAGAAAGCATGCCGGGTGATGAAGAAAGCATGCCGGGTGAAAAAGAAGACAACTGTGTTGCCGGGTGATGAAGTCTACTATGTTGCCGGGTGATGAGTAAAACTAAACAGATGGAAAATCTCAAGTTTGAGCCAAAGCACAATTTAGTTGCTTGTTTAGATGAGTCTATTCCAGAGACTGAGGGCTATAGAGATATGATGAGATTCATAAAGAGAACCAAGTATGTTTATGCCATGTGTGCAAAGCCAGTCATATATGCCAGATTGATCAAGAGTTTCTGGAGAACTGCTGAGGTTGTGACTAATGAGGCTGGGGTGATTGTTGTTAGAGGAAACATTACACGAGAGTTACAGTTGACTGTTTCTGAAGAAGCTATCAGAACAACTTTGAGAATTGATGATGATGAAGTAGGAGCCAATGATGAGTTGACTGTTGCTGAATGTCAAACGTGTTTTGTTAATATGGGTCATCCTCCTGTATTTCCAAAGTCACAATTTGTTAGAGCAAGGTTGGGGAAGAAATGGAAGTTATTATGCTATGTGATTCAGCAGTGCATGTCTAGAAGGAGTGCTGGGTTTGATAACTTTCCTTCTGACATAGCATCACCGATTGTTGCTATAGCTGAGAACAAACCTTTCAACATGTCGAGTTGGATTATGAAAGGATTTGTATTCAATCTGGTGAAGGGAAAGAGGTTCAAGTTTCTCATGTATCCGAGATTCTTGCAACTAATGATCAATGTGGCTTATCCTATCATCAGAACAGAAGGTTATGCCGGAGGATTTTTGTATACAGAAGACATGAATGACTTATCTTATAGGAAGATGAGCATAGGAAACGTTCCAAGTGTTGAGTTATTTGACTATATGAGGGATATAGCGAATAATGAGGAAGATATTGAGGCAGTATACCATCATATTTCACATGGAGAAATTGTGAATCCACAGGACCTGATTGATGAGGTGCCTGATAACTTACTGGATGATGACGAGTACTTTGCTAGACATCCAGAAGAAGAAGATGGATCTGAAAATGATGATGATGATGGTGATGATAATGATGATGATGGTGATGATAGTGGTGAAGATGGAAATAGTGATGATAGTGCTGAATCAGTTCATGAGGAGGCAGAGAATGTTGAGATTGCTGAACCAATGGAGGTTGAGATAGAAAATGTGGAAGTTGATGAAACTGTGGGATTAGAAACAGAAAATGTCGAAGTTATGGAACCAGCTGTGATTGAAGAACCTGTTGAGGTTGCTAGTGCTATAGAAGAAATAGTTGTTGAAGTTCCTAAGCCCATCACAATGCAGTATGTTAGATCTCGAAGATCTAAGGCAGTGGTTGAGCCTATGAGGGTGGAAGAACCAAGTGTGATAGAATGTGTTGATGAGCCTGAACAAATAGATGTTGTTCAGATAGTTCAGGAAGTAATGGCCGATGTAGAGACTATTGCACAGATAGTTGATTACACTGATGCTGGCATTACAGTATTTGTTCCAGTTGACATACCCACCACATCATCTCCGGCTGCTGAAAACATTGAACAATCTTTGGAGTCTTCGCCAAAAATTGCCTCAAGTGTTGATGAGAATGAAGATAAAAAGAGGATTGCTGAGCTAGAAGAGATGGTAGCAAAACTCTTATATGCTAATGAACAGTTGAAAGCATCAAATGATAGAAAGAAGAAAAGATTGGAAGAATTTTGGGTTACACATAATCAGAATCTGAAAACATTCAAGGAATTAGACGAGGATCATGTTAAGTTGAAGGCTAAACATGAAGAGTTGAAGGCTGATTATGATAAGTTGAAGGATGATCATGAAAATCTGAAGTATGATTATAAAGAGTTGAAGGCAGAATGCAATACTCTCGATGCTGAAAAGGAAATGTTGGAGAAATGGTTGGAAGAAACTAGATCAAAGAAGTCAGGGTCCACATCAGACAAAGATTTTTCGGATGAAGTGCTGGAAGTGACTGAACCTACTCAAGAAGCAAAAGTATATTATACTAGAGCACGGGGTACAAAGAATGTGGGCATAAGGGTTGAATCTCCAATTACTATTCCCGATGAAGCTGCTGAAACTGTCAATCCTGACAAGGCTGAGGGAAAAAGGAAGTTAGATGCAGTGCCTGAGATTACTGGTGAAGAAAGTTGTATTAATAAGGCGAGAATAGAAGAAGTTCAGATTGAGCCGATTCAATCTGGAACTGAGACTGAAATGGCTGAGAAAGCGAAGGTAGATGAGACCTTAAATGAAGCTGTGATGGATAAAACAGTTTAGATTGAGCCGATTCAATCTGAATCTGTAGTAGTAGAAGAAGTGCCTGAAGTAGTTGAATTGATTGAGACTATGCCAGAAAATGTGACTGAAGAAGCATTTCAGTTTGAGCCGGTTCAAACTGAAACTGCACCAATGATTGAGGCACTAGATGATCTTGATGACATTGATTTTACTGAGTCTGAACCTGAAGCCGAGCCTGAAACTAATCTTGATGATGAGATTCCATCTGACTTGCCTGAACGATTTGCTTATCTTGAGAAGATGAAGTACAATCCAGTATATCTGAATGGGCTAACTGTGAGTCAAATTAACGAAGAGTATGAGAAATGTTTGATAGCTCAAGATAAGGCAGCTCCTGATGAGAAAGAGTTTATAGTTGAGATGGGAGAATGGACACCACTTCAAGAAAGTCTTAACATTGATGATTTAACTCCAACAGAGCTTTATCATCAAAATCCAGAAGAAATGTCCAGCAGGAGTATGCGAGAATGGTTGAGTTCGAGGAACTATCCATATAGAACTTTGAAGAAGTTAAAGCATGAATCGCTGAAGAAAATTGTTGTAAGTTTTATGAAGACTGAGAAGATGTATAACCGGATGTTTTATTTGGATTACAACAATCCACAATATTATGAGCTGACAAAGAGATACAAAGTACTCGGACCAAAAGAGATACCGGTGATGGCTTTACCAGAGGATGCGCACAAAAAGAGGAAGGAGTTAATAGATATGTTTCCAAGTGAAGTCAAGTCATACAATATACCTATGGATGTACGTGAATCATGGCATAAATCTGCCACAGCAGGTGATGTTGTGAGATCACTGCTGAGCAAGGGTCAGTCGGTTGCTGAACTTCTTGATTCTATGATCGTACCGGAAAAGTCCAAAAAGGTAAAAATTATTGCATGGAAATATGACGAGGTGTTTGATGCTTTTCTGATCAAGAGAGTAAATGGTTTATGCGATGTATACCATTACTACTCTAGTATTTTCAAGTTAGAAGTACAAGATCTGAAGAAGTTGCACAAGCTGAGATTGATCAATCACACGCATGCTGAGCGTGGTGATAAATGTGTGATGCTGCTTGATGCTGGGATAAGCCGGTTGCCAAAATACTTGGAGTTTAGAGGACAACAGGAGGATAGTGCCTATGTTCAATCAAAGAAAACGAGAAAACAGAAAAAGTTGGTTGTGAGTGAGGATATGTACTTAGAAGAATTTTCTGATGAATACTTTGACAAAGTTACTGATCCAGGATTGAAAGTATTTGATGGTACTCAAGCGACAAAGCCAATACTTAAGTTTTTCTATAATCAGGAAACTTTTGAATTGAAACTGGTACGAAATTTGGAGGACTGGGATAAGGACATGATCACCTTATTCAGTACGTTCGAGCTAAAGTTGTTACATCCTTCATACATCGACCATCTGAGAACTTACAAAATGGAAAAGTACAAAGACAAAGTTGCTGAAGCTGATCGAAACTTGTTTATGGTAATGGTTGAGGTAATTGCTGCTGCGTCAGAGAAGATTCGGCTAAGGAAGGCATTACTCAATGCTAACCTTGTGAAGGTCGATATTCCAGAGATAGAGTTTATGAGAGTGACTGCAAAGGGTACATTGGAAGTACAAGTCAAAGGGAGAGAACTGCCATTTGAATTTTACGCTAACATTGATTTTGCAGGTTTAACTCTTGACTCTCTGAGACGAATGAATGCTTGTGATATCCTTACAAACGAGTCAAAGCCTAGACAAGCAAATATCGCAGAAAAGTTCAAGTCATGCATCGAGGAAGCGTTGAAAGAACAAGAAGAATATAAAGGAAAAGAGTTGCTAGATGTTAAAGATGAACCTGAAGATTGGTGAGAGATTGGAGCTGAACAAGAAAAAGATGAAAATTGTTTGAAGATTTTGTTGAAGTCCAAAGATAAATCTTAGGGGGAGTACTGTTAGGGCTATTTCTAGTTAAGATTTACTTTGTACTTGTTTTATACATTTATGTATAGTTTAGGGTTTATTTTGTTATTTTCCCAAAAATGTATTTTGTTGCTTAAAGCATGTAGTGAGAGAGTGTGAGGAGGGAGGCTAGATCACTATTCACGTTAGAGAGAACTAAGTGTGTGTGATTTATTTTCTCCTGCATTTGTACTACAAACTTGCTTTGATCATCAATATACAAAGAGAATTATTAGTAATGAACTGTGTTAATGATTGAACTGTGTTTGTGTATGAATCATTCTGATCATTGAGCGATATCATCGATCCAATTGAACGTATCATAAGATTAATATCTAGCAAGTGACCAGACAGTCCTAGTTTACAACGTTGCAAAACATGAGTGACATCGATTTTCTTACCATTTTCAATTTCAACAGTATAATTTTGATTATGTTCGATCGGTGTGGCTCCTAAGAGTTTAATAAATTCAATGGAGACGAAGCTTTTATCAGCTCCAGAGTCGAAAAGAATATTAGCAAAGTAGTTATTGATAGGAAATTTGCCAGAGACAACATTAGAGTCATTGATTTCCTGACCTTTTCCTTGTGTGAAAGCACGACCCTTAGCACTAGCACCACTACCCTCAGCCTTGTCCTTGCCCTTATCTCCACCGTTACCACCATTTTTCAGTTTCGGACACTCAGTCCGATAATGCCCCTTTTGTCCACATTCAAAGCAGGTAATCCCATCGTTATTATTCCTTGGTGCCCCACGAGCCATTAACTCCCCTCTACAATCTTTCGTCTCATGACCAGGTTTTCCACAGCGCAAACACATGGTCCTGTTACAAACCCCATTATGATGTCTATTACACTTGTTGCACTTTGGGAAATCCCCCTGATATCCACCCTTACTCGGACTTGCGTTTGACGAAGAGGGTTGATAATTCCTTGACTTGTCCAATTTCTTATTTTGCTGATACGGTGTGTAATTGCAGCTTGTTCCTGACTTGTTATTATTACTGTCGTTCCACTTTCTTTTTCCATCCGACACCGACGACATAGCCCCTTTCTTTTTGGGTAACGTCCCCTGTTATATAGCATGTTCCACCAATCGACGTGTGAGTCGTATCGCATCCTGAATAGTTTCAGGCCTTGATGAGGTATCCAAGCCCTGAATTTGCGGTGGCAAACCCGAGATGTACAGTTCAATCCTCTTGTAATCCTGGTCCACCATATTTGGACACAACGTAGCAAGTTCGTGGGACCTGGTGGTATAGGCCTCCACTTCGGACCCTTCCATCTTCAAGTGATAAAATTCAGTTTCAAGTTTTTGTATTTCATCCCGGTGACAGTAGTCCAGCTTAATCAGCTGCTTAAATTGTTCCCATGTTAAGGCATTAGCTACCTCCAACCCCATGTGTTGCGTTTCCCCGTTCCACCAAGTTAAAGCCGGCCCACTAAGGTGCCGGTAGCAAAGTTCACATTATTTTCGGGAGCACAACCACTCCTAGCAAAAACGGCTTCTATCTTTTCAATCCACCGAATTAATCCCACCGCCCCTTCAGTCCCATTGAAGTGATGCGGTTTGCAATCCAAAAACGTTTTGAAGGTACAAACTGGTGGTGCTGGTACAAAAGTATTTTGAAACCCAAATACAAACTATATGTTAAAATGGATACAATGATGTAAAATAAATAAGAGAAAAGAAAAGGAAAGAAAAGAAAATTTTCACGGTTTTCGGATTTACCAGGTGTTGGTTGGGCCTAGCTTGAGCCTGGGCCTGGTTGGCCATTGCCGCAACCACATGTTGTTGGATCAAAGCGGCCAGTTCGGCAGGTGTCATGTTAACGTTCCCAGCCATTCTTTAAATTCACAAAATACAACAATGAATCAGTACCCCACAAGTTACTATCATTCATGTATAAGTAAATAAAGAGATTTAACACAACCAAACACCCAAATTCAAATAACAACACTTGATAAATATATTGCAATTTCTCACAAAATACTACTCAAACATCATAATCCAAAATTTTTCAGTTTTTGTGGGAAACAACCCTCCCCACTAAGTCATGAGATAATGAAAGTAACCAAGACAAAAGCAGATATATAGCTAGATATAAAATCTAAGATGAGATCACATAGCCTGCATCATCGTCATTATCAGTTCCTGGGTCCTCTATTGGTTCCTCCTCCGGGTCCTCCTCTGGTTCCTCCTGCTCCGCCGCCTGCGCGATCTGAGCGTGTCGGTCCTCCCCACCTCTTGCCTCCAGAGTCACCACCCTCTCAACCAACTGCTGCTGGGCTTGCCGGGATTGCTGCAGCTCCTCCCTCAACATCTCCACTTCACGACGAGAAGAACACAGAGTTGCCACGAGAGCGGCTATTTCCCTTTCGTTAGAGCAATCGAGAGTAGGAAGTTCAGAAGAAGGATCATAATTCGGATACAGTGTACGAGGGGGCGTTTGAGGCACGCTCTCCTCCTGTCTTAGGCTTTCCATGTAAGTCGGATAATAGTTTCAGTCATAAGAGGTAGGGAGAATGGCAAACGGTTGATCCCAATTGACCCCTTCAGTCGGGATACGAGGCCATTCACGATCCGAGGACGGGAGTGAGTCGGGCAAAGATCGCTTATGCGAAGAACTAGAAGGTGTTTTAGACAATGAGGCCATTCCTGAAATCAAGTATATGTTCAAGTAACTACCAAATAAAGCAGTCATAAGTAATTTACTCGGTGCAACTAATGTAGTGTACAGTTATAGTCTAGAATGCATGTAATGCAAACCTAGTTCGCTATAACCATCATCTCTGATACCAATCTGTCACACCCCCAAATCCACTAACGGAGTTTTACCGTTAGAGGCGTGACAAACCAGGATCCAGTCATTAATTACACCGAACGACCCTACATGAGTTATGAAAAAACCAAACGTTTACCCATTAACTTTGGTAGTTTAAACGACAATCAGAGTAATTAGTTTTTTAGTTATGCGGAAAGTAAGTGTAAGCAAACCCAAACCATGCAGAAAGTAAATGCGCAAAAACACGCGCCCGACACAAGACACGCAGTTAATATGTTTACAAATCCCAAAACACAGTTTTTAATGCAAGAAATGTTTTAATGATTTGCGAGGACGCCATGCCATGCCATGCCCTACGTGCAATGGACCTTAGTGACCTGAAACAGTGGAAGACTAACAAGTGTCAACACGACGGTTGGTGAGTTCACATAATAGTGTAAAAGCAAGTATTTCAGTTACAAGCAGATATATAAATTAAGTATGTCATTGTAGGTAGCTAGTCTACAGCACATGTCCTTAGAGGCGTATGTATCTGACCGAAGCTGACGTATGTACACATTAAGTGCAGTTTGCCTGTTCGTACATCCCATCAGGATGCACATGTATGTATGTTAGGTCATTCTACACCCGTTCGAAAGGTCCTTTTGTCGTGCTAGCGCGGCTAACCCGGGTGGGGTTTGTCAAAGCCAGTAGTACTACTCAAAATTTCCCCGCTATTTCACAAATACTAACTGTCAACTAGGTATCCATGAGATCTTTCATGAACAAAATAAAAGTTGCTCTAATCCAGACATGCGACATACAAAATTCGTAAATCCGTAAAGTATTTGTCCGTGTTCAGCCCATAAAAGGGTATAATAGTAAAAGTGTGGTTTAGTGAACTCACCTCAAGTTGCACAGCAAAAATTTGTTTAAAGCACACAACGAAATGCAGCGACCTAAATAACAGTAGGTCTATTAATGTGTATTCATGTAGGGTCATAGTACCCTATGCATCCAAATGGTCATACAGTTTGTGCGAGTTTGGTTTAGTTTGACTTTTTGACCATGTTTGACTTTTTTGTCCAAGTTTGACCAAATTTGACTTTTTGTCCATGTTTGACCAAGTTTGACTTTTTGTACAAGTTTGACCAAGTGTGACTAAGTTTGACTTTTAGTTGACCCGAGTTGACCCACGACCCGTTGGTGATTTGTTAAGTGTAAATATGTTGCATTTGGTGTATTTGACAATATTATATTCACAAACCACATCACACGTCACACATTCAACAAATTGAATTTCAAATTCCACAAAAGTTTCCTATATAAGAAAGTCGGACTTTTAAAGTATACTTGCATAATTCAGCATCGTAAGCATGTCAACTATTACACAAATACCATAGCACGCTACACAGGACAACAACACCTACTATTTCTTTATAGTTTCCAATATAAAACACATTGGCATGCATGGTCGTTTCTAGGCATAATATAATATTTACATGCTTTGTTCAACTAGTATAGCAACAACTTTCATCATGCATCCTAGTTAACCTGCACATACAACTTAGACTTCAATAATCAATTTCAAGTAACCAATTAGTACTTGCAATGTCATCTCATGATCAAAACATGTTTACCAACATTCATATGCAACCCAAATCATGTTTGTACGTCCAAAAATCACTAAATATATCTTCTAGTAATTTCCATGACAAAAGTTTCTACATTTAGCAAGTCCTTCAAAATCGAATCGAATTCGTACGTTCAAATAACCAAAATTCGTCTAACACATCTTACAAACATGCTAGTAAGCCCATAACAATCATTAGATGTCCACAACATGCGATTTCACACGATCCTTAACACAAAAGTTACTACTTTTAGTAATGTAGCGAAGCGTTCACGAAATTGCAAAGCCAATTAACCAAACTTCATCCAATTTATCATCTAATCACATAACCAATCACATTTCATACTAATCATGCATGTATCATCAAGTTTCCCTAACTTTCTATCAAACCCTAATTTCATAAACACACTTTTTGTATCTATTTCATCATCTAACCATCCAAATAACAAATAACACATAACTAATATCCCAATTCCACAACACAATCATCAATTGGCCATTTTTGGATGAACTAGGGTTTCCAATACATGTATTTTTACGAAATATATATACACAATTAACACAATCACTTACTAGTATTGCGTTTATTACTTCAATCAACGCCCGAAATCACAAACAATTGAATCAAACTAGCAAAATTATGATCTTGTATATGTGTGTGTATAGCAACGGCAATAAGGGAGCAACAAGGAGGCTTAGGCCGAATTTTTTTTATTAAAATAGGTTTAGGGTTTTAGCTAGTTTTTGTTAATTATTGTTAAATGTTAAGTTGGGTTGGGCCTTGGGCCATCCATGGGTCACATGGATGATCCACGGGCCCCGTTTTGTTTCGGGTTTGCAACCACAATGAAAATCTTTCTCAAATATTCATTTTAGTTTTATAATGGTTACCGAAATCCGCAAACGGTTAAAACCGGTAAAATACGTGGTTACACGAAAATTCAACAATTAAGCACACATAACAGTAAAAATGTATTATTATTGTATTTGTATTCATTTAAGGTCACCAACGCCTGGGTATTAACTCGTGTGGTCGTTTCGTGTGTATATTTGTGTAATAGTTTGCACATTTAATTCGTCAAATTAAATAAAAAGTATAATTGCGTTAACGTGACTAACAGAGTTTAACTAACGAAGTTAACCTGAATTTTCGGGTGTCACATAATGATCCAGAATATCTGAAATGGAAGCAAGAACATTGCTGCCAAGATTCATCAACGTGCAAATGTGAGGAATTGTTAGGGTTATTTCCAGTTTAAGATTTACTTTGTACTTGTTTTATACTTTTTGTATAGTTTAGGGTTTATTTTGTTATTTTCCCTAAAATGTATTTGTTGCATAAAGCATGTAGTGAGAGAATGTTTAGGTGAGAGTCTAGATCACATATTCACGTTAGAGAGAGAACTAAGTGTGTGATTATTTTCTCCTACATTTGTACTGCAGATTTGCTTTGATCATCAATACAAGAGAATTATTTAGTAATGAATTGTGTTGCTGATTGAACTGTTTTGTTTGTGCTTATTTCATTCTGATCATTTGTGCAATATCGATCCAATTGAACCTATCAATTGGTATCAGAGCTGTTGGTATTGTGTTCTTCGCTATTCATCAAGCAAAAACACTGAAATATTGCTCAAAAATCATGATCTGAATGAATTGTTGTTGTTTTTAGTTGTGATTTATCATCGCAATCACTCCTAATTCACAATGACTGTGCAAATTCCATCAGATTATCATCAGATCTGAGGAATTAAGAAGATAGAAAAAGTTACTGTTCGATCGAATTTTGCTCAAATTCATCAAAATTTGATCATGTTTTGGATTGATTGAGATTAGGGATTGATAATCGGACCATTTCACTGATTGTGTGTGATTTTTGAAGAAATTGGACAAGTTTTTGATAAACCCAGAAAAAATCTCATGATGAAGATGATGAACAGTATGAACTGGTTGAAGATTAACTAGCCGGGTGATAAAATTGACTTAGACAAATTCCTTTGGACTTAGATTTGTGAACAAATTAGGTCCTGTGCAGCCGTGTAAAGGTTTTTGTGCTAGACGGGTAAAGAATTTGACGAAGAAAAAGGTGTACTGTTCAGCCGGATCAAGTACTGTTGTGCCGGGTGATACACTGTTACGCCGGGTGATTAACAAATTCAGCCGGGTGATCAACAACTGTGTAGCCGGGTAAACATTTACTCTGTCGGGTGATCAACTGTTCAGTCGGGTAAAGCCTTTCTGCCGTGTCAAGATTCCAAGCCGGGTCAAGTTATTGCCGTGTGAAGTTAATACTATTCTGCCGGGTAACTGTTCTGTCGGGTAAATAATACAAGACTTACAACTGTTAAGCCGGGTCACTGTTTAGCCGTGTGAAGACTTTTCTCAACCGGGTGAAGAACAAAAGCTAATGTTTAGCCGGGTGAAGAAGAATTTTTCACTGTTCAGCCGTGTGACTCATTTTTAGTTGTTTTAAGTCTTGTTTTCTTATCTTGTCATTTATTACTTGTCTTATTTTTATTAGTTTAAATATTTCTTGTCAAAAATCAACAAAAACCAAAAATATTTTCTTTTAAGTCTTTTAAAATGGCACCTAATGATGATTCTGATAACCGTGTTCCTAGACTTGTCAATCGTGCAGATTTCAAGAATTGGACGATTAGACTGAAGCATCATCTTTGCTCAATAGACAATGATCTTTGGAAGTCAATTGACAAGGGTCCTCACATACCTACACAGACAGCTCCAGATAGTGCAAGTACCTACACCAAAGACTCTACTGAACCTTATCCAGAGGATAATTTGTCAGCAGAAGATTTAAGGAAAGTGAAGAATGATAGCAAAGCTTATTCTTTGATGTGTAAGGGATTTCCACTACAAGTACTGTCAAGGTTGGACACTTATCAAACAGGTTATACATTGTTCAAAGCTTTGAAGTCCATCTGTGAAGGAGGTGAACAACTCAGAAGTCTCAAGAAACAAAAGCTGAAGAGACAATTGGAGTTATTTGAACACATTGCTGGAGAGTCCGTGCACCAGATGATGAATAGATTTGTTCATCTGACTACTGAAATGTCCAATGTGGGTGCGAAGACAGATCTCCAAGATCTGAATGACAGATTGTTATGTGCACTTCCATCATCATGGAAACAGACTGTGACTTTACTGAAACATACTGAGAAGTTTCCGATGGACCTAGATTTGCTCATTGCAAAGATAGAGGAAGTAGAGATTGATGAAAGTTCTAGAAATACTGATAGAACTGGTTCACATGCACAATACAAATATATTGTGAATCCTGCTAACACTGTGGAGAATGCCTTTCTTGCACAAGATGCAACTAAGTTTGAAGATGAGGGTGATCTATTTGTTGTCCAAACTCACCAACTTATTCTCAACCTCAATCTCCACCAAGAGCTCAAGTTCAAAGTCAGAATCTGAAGAATCAAGTAGAAAATCAAAGTTCGAATGTTCAAGCAAAAGTGAAAGATGTAATGAACATCTTGTTACAAGATGACGAGACCAAAACTGCTTTTACTGCTTTCATGGCAAGTTTTCAAGCATATCAAGGAAGTCACTTGAGTCAAATGGGCGTTGTCCTTCAAGATCTTTTCGAAATGGATCCTGATGACGTTGAGGAAATGGATTTGAATTGGCAGATGGTGATGGTTGCATATCGAACACAAAAGCATGCATATGTTAACCGAAGTTTCAAACCACATGCAAACAAGACGGTTGGTTTTGACAAATCAAAGGCCAGATGCTTCAACTGTAACTGTTATGGTCATTTTTCAAGGGAATGCAAAGCTCCTAAGAATCAAAACTACAACGACCAAGCCAGTTCAAGTGGACAGAATCAAGGTCAAGGTCAAAGCTCGTCTTCAAGCTATCAAAGCAGGAATCAACGTTTCATTCAGAAACCATATCAAAGTCTTCCCATGCCGGAACTGAAAGATGAAGGCAAGAAACCAGAAGATCAAACTAAAGCACTGGTGGTTAGTGTGAAAGACGGTTATGATTGGAGTGCATATGCAGAACAATTCACATCTGATCTTACATCCAGCCTGGCATTAGTTTGTGAAATTGAGGAAGATTGGTCTGAAGAAGGAGATATCAAGGTGATAGATACTGTGAGTGAAGATTCTGAGGAATATGACTGGAGTGCAAAGTCAGATCCTGTTGAAGAATCTGAATCAGAAATTGCGCTGATGGCTACATCCAGTGAGTCTTCATCATCCACCGAACAACCAAAGGTTAGTACTGATTTACCCCCTAACTATGTTCCTTTGCCTGATGATGTTAGAGGTAGGTTATGTTCTGAACAATGCATTCAACAAGTAGAACATTATCGAACTAATTCATTTAAAATTGGTGATAAATTAAGCAAACATGAGAAAATTCATGAACAACTTAAAATTGATCACAAAATTGCTGATGAGAAGATTTTGTCACTTAAAGAATCATGGAACAAAACCTTAAAGGAATTGGAACTTGTAACAAAACAACTTGAAGAAATGATAAAGAACTTTGAACAAGAAAAAGTTGCTCATGCTGTCACGCAAGTGGAATTAACAAAGGTGAAAAGTTGTAAAACAATGGTTAAACAACTTATAAGTGAAAGAGGTAACAAAACCAAATTAGGATTGGGTTTCACTCATGAACCAATGCCTAATTCAATCACACAAACTTTACCTGAAAACTTCAATGAATTTGATCATTCACCTGAAAATGAACAAAAATTCAAAGAAATTCAAAGAAGTAAATCTGAATCCGAAGGATCTGAAGTGTTGATTGAAAGTTTGAAAGAAGAAGATGGCGTGACGACTGAAGCTGATGATGAAGCTAGCAACAAATCAGAACCTGTTCTGATTCAACTTGTTGAGTATCCGGAGCTGAATCCGGAGTCAGAAGAAACCGTGAAGGAGGAAGGTGAATTTTCAGGATACAATGATCCTGAATACATCAAGTGGAAGAATGAACAGAAAGCGAAAGTTGCTGATCAACTGATCAAGAAGCAAGAGGTGAAGCAGACTGAAGTTTCAAAAGGAAAGGTGCAGAAATCGAAATTAACTGTCAATCAATCTGAAACGAAACAGTCAAAAGGTAAGATTATCATAAAATCGAATGACATCACCAAAGCTCAAAATGTTAAAACTGACAAGGTCAAACCTGTCAAAAAGAAAGTGTCAAAAGATAAAACAATTAAGTTTGTGTCTGCAGGAACGTTTGATTTGAACGGATCTTATGGTAAACCAATCAATTCTCCAATCAAATCTAACTCTGGTCTGAAAACAGGTTCAGGTCCTAAGTCTTCCGCTGTCAATGATAAAAGAATTGAATCAAAGAAGGTAACCAAACAAGATGTGTTAAAATCGAACCAAGTTCCCAAGCAAGCAAAATCACAATCAAAATCTCCACAAAAGAATCAAGTTAATCTAAAACCGAACAAAACTGATAATGAATCACGTGTTGGTTCAACATCAAAAGTTAACAATCGGCTGTTTAGGATTAGCAAGAAACACTGTGAGATTTGTGATCGTTATAATCATGTTACTGCTGAATGTTTCTTTAACATGTACTGCGACAAAAGAAATCATTCTTCAGAGGAATGTTTTTATAACAAATTTTGTGATATTTGTGAAAGAAGAAACCATGACACAAAGGATTGTTTCTTTCGAAAGACCTCAACAAGAGAAATGACTCCGTTTCCAAATTTTCAAAGAAATCAATCATTTGGTTTTCAAAATGATAATCAAAGTCATTCTCCTGTTTTGAGAAATTTCAATCGAAACAAGTCTGGTTCTAATAACTTTTCATCAAGAAATGTGCAGGTTAACAGTTTTAAACCGAGAGCTTTGATGGTAAGAAATCAGAAATTTGAAAATAACCTTGATCCGAAGTTAGAGGAACGGTTTATTGCTTTGAGAAGAAAGCAATCAATTCACGCCAATGGGCGAAACAGTTTTCAACCAAATCTCTCAAATGACAAAAATTTTCAAAATCTTCATTTCAACAAGTTACTGTTACAGATAGATTCAGAAAACCCAAGACCATGTGGGCCTGGGTTGACCAAACTAACTAAGTAATTGTTGAAATGCAGGTACGCCCAAGAAGACCTATCAACTCATGGTTCGTTGATAGTGGGTGTAGCCGGCATATGACAGGCAACCATGCCTTGCTTCAAGACTTTAAGCTGAAGAATGGTACACATGTTGCATTTGGAGGAGATGCTGGTGGTAAAATAACTGGAGAAGGAACTGTGTCAAATGGGGTCATTAGCTTTGATAAAGTCAACTACTGTGCACAGTTGAACTTTAATTTGCTAAGTGTATCTCAAATTTGTGACAAATCTTATTCAACTTTATTTGATGATTCTTTTTGTTATATACTCCAACCAGGTTTCAAGATTGACAATTAATGGGTGGTGGTTAAAGCTCCAAGAGATCGTGATGTATACAAGCTTGATGTGTCACAGATTGATGCTGAAACCGAAACTACTTGTCTCATTGCACATGCTTCAAATGATGAGAGTCAGCTTTGGCATAGACGGCTGGGCCATTCAAACTTCAGAAACATGAATCGTTTAGTGACTGGAAATCATGCTGTGGGAATACCTTCAAAGAAGTTCTCAACAACTGATCTCTGTCCAGCATGTTTGAAAGGAAAACAGCACCGAATGTCATTTAAGTCCAAGCAAGAACACTCCATTTCAAAACCCTTGCAGATGCTACATATGGATCTTTTCGGACCAACAAATGTGCAAAGCATCGGAAAGAAGTCTTATTGTTTTGTCATCATTGACGATTTCACTAGATTTTCTTGGGTTTATTTTCTGCATGTTAAATCTGAAACTGCTGAGTTGTTAAAAGAATTTATTGTCAAAGTTGAAAATCAGTTGGATTGTAAAGTAAAAATCTTGAGAAGTGATAATGGAACCGAGTTTAACAACGCTAATGTTGATTTGTTTTGTGCAGAAAAAGGAATTGATAGACAGTTTAGTGCTCCAAGAACGCCTCAACAAAACGGGGTTGCGGAACGGAAAAATCGGACACTGATTGAAGCAGCAAGATCCATGCTCGCAGATGCCAAAATCCCTATCACATTCTGGGACGAAGCTATTGCTACTGCGTGTTTTGTACAAAACAGGACATTATTGGTTCAGGATAAAAATAAAACATCTTATGAGTTGTTATTTGGAAGAAAACCGAATATTTCATACTTGAAAGCATTTGGTTGTCCTGTATCGATTCTAAATTTAAGTGATCATCTCGGGAAATTTGAGTCAAAATCTGACGATGGATTTTTCCTTGGTTACTCGTCTGTTTCTAAAGCTTATCGGGTTTTTAATAGCAAAACAAACACTGTTATTGAAACTATTAACGTAAAGTTTTTAGAAAATTTGTTTCCGTCAGTGGCGCATGGTCCCGAATGGTTGTTTGATTTAGATTCGTTATCAAAATCTTTCAATTCTAACTTGTTTGATTTTTCAGGAAACTCGAGAAAGGAATCATGTGACTTGGGATTTTTCAGTGATGATTCTGACAATGATGATGATGATGGAAATCTCAATTCTGAGTATCCGTTCATGTCTTTTCATAATCCTGATCATGTGGTATCCAATCAAGCTCCGGGTCCATCTGGTTCTCAAGAAGATCAAGAATCAAATATTCTTGGTGATGATGTTAATCCGCAAGGTTCTCCTAATGATGGTGGATCTGTTCAAAATCAACCATCATCAGATCCGAATGTTGAAGTTATCCAGAATCGTTTGACTACTTCATCAATTCACCGGATCAGGTTCCTAATTTCACTCCGCATACTTCTACCATTCTACAAGATCTACCGAATCTGAATCAGTCAAATCTGGAGAGTCAAGTGCAAGGTGATGTCATACCAACTCATCGAATTCACAAGAAACAACCTGTCTCCCAGATTATCGGACCGTTGAATCAGAGAACTACAAGAAGTCAAACTTAGCAAGCAAACGTTTGTCTTTATTCATGTTTTCTTTCTCAAGTGGTGCCAAAGAATATTTCAGAGGCGTTGCAAGATAATAGTTGGATTGAAGCCATGCAAGAGGAGTTACTTCAATTTCGCAAACAAGAGGTTTGGAAATTAGTGGACTTACCTGAAGGAGAAAATGCGATTGGTACAAGATGGTTGTACAAGAACAAGCCAGATGAACGTGGTATTGTTGTGAGAAACAAAGCGAGACTTATTGCACAAGGTTACACTCAAGAAGAAGGTATTGACTATGAAGAAGTGTTTGCTCCGGTCGCTCGACTTGAAGCTATTCGCGTTTTTCTAGCTTATGCCTCTTTTATGAAGTTTAAAGTGTTCCAAATGGACGTTAAAGGCGCTTTTCTGTATGGACCAATTACAGATGATGTATATGTCAGATAACCTCCGGGTTTTGAAGATCCTGATTATCCTCATCATGTATACAAGTTGAGTAAAGCTCTATATGGTCTACATCAAGCTCCAAGGATCTGGTACGAGACGCTATCTAAGCATTTGCTAGAACATGGGTTTACAAGAGGTCAGACTGATCCAACTTTGTTTATGAAGAGGGAGAATGAAGAACTCTTATGTGTTCAAGTATATGTGGACGATATTATCTTCGGATCAACCAGTGCGTCCATGTGCAAAGAGTTTGAAGAAATCATGAAGTCAAGATTTCAGATGAGTTCGATGGGGGAGATTAATTTCTTTCTCGGATTGCAAGTAAAACAATCAGCAGACGGAATTTTTATCAACCAATCAAAGTTTGTTGAGAAGTTGCTCAAGAAGTTCAAGATGCAGGATTGTCAGACTATTCGAACTCCATCTGATGTAAATTGCAAGATACAACCGGATTCGAAAGGCAAATCCGTTGATCAAACACTGTACATATCAATGATTGGTTCACTGATGTATCTTACTGCATCAAGGCCAGACATTATGTACGCTGTATGCGTGTGCGCAAGATATCAGTCAGATCCAAAAGAGTCGCACCTGGTTGTTGTTAAACGTATTTTCAGATACCTTAAAGGGAAACCGAATCTTGGGTTATGGTATCCTTATGAAGGAAATTTTGAATTATATAGTTATTCTGATAGTGACTTTGGTGGGTGTGCTCTTGACAGGTTATCGACTACGGGTGGATGTCAATTTCTGGGGCCTAGACTTGTTTCTTGGCAATGCAAGAAGCAGACCAACGTTTCTGTATCCACAGCTGAAGCATAGTATATCGCTGCATCTGCAGCATGTTCTCAAGTTTTGTGGTTACAAAACCAATTGCTTGACTACGGGTTTAACTTTCTCAAAACTCCTATTTACATAGACAATACTGCTGCTATGTTCATTACTGCTAATCATGTTCAACACTCAAAAACCAAACATATCGAAATTCGATATCACTTTTTAAGAGACAACTCTGAAAAAGGTTTAATAATTTTGATTAAAGTTCATACCGACAAACAACTGGCAGATCTTTTCACAAAATCTTTTTTGTCAGGCCGGTTTGAATTCTTAATTCAATCTATAGGATTAATCAATCATGGTTGATTCTAATTTTTGAAAATCAAACAAAAAAAAATCAGAAAATATAAAAGCCAAAAATATAATAAGTCGATGTCAAGTATTGATTCCTTTGTCTTTTATTTTATTGTTTTGCATTGTGTGTGTGCATGAAAAAGAGAAAAGCAAAAACAAAATATAAAAGCAAAAAGAAAAAGAAAATATCATGTCATAAGAATCCATATTGCAAAAGTGAGAAATGATAGTTACACTAGACATTATTTGTTACATCATTTTCAATAAAGACTGATGAATGTTAATTGATGTGCTAGACAGCTCAGGCAATTAGACTGAAAAAGTAAGTTCATTGTTGACAAATCTAAATTCAATGATCTTTGTGTTAAGTTCCATTACTATACATGTCTAGATATATATCTTTTGATGCATTGCTTGTGATGATAATTGTGCATGATCGGGTAACGATGCAGTCTATTCGGTGTGATGAACCGCATCGTGAGCTTCTTTGTTGTGGTACCCACAGACCTGAAGTCTCACACGAAGTCTCTTTTGAGCTTCAAGGTGCAGCAAAAGATTCCCAAAGTTGGTACAAAAAGAGTCCCAAATGAGGACCATCACCAAACAAAAATTCCAAAAAGGAATTCAGAAGATTCCCAAGGGGAACGATAGGAAATTAAATTCCAAAATGGAATCAAAAGAAGTCCCAAAGTGGACCAAATCCAAATAGAACCAAGATTCCACACTGTTTATGACTGTAAGTGACCAAGTTCTGTGCAATATGCATCTCAGGTAGTAGTTGATAAGGAAATATGTTGACATATGTATACATGTGGGTCGCAAAAGTCATTTTAATCGAACCTTAATCTCATCATGATACTGAAAAAGTAAGTGTGTCAACTCGAGCTAATTGGTATGTTTTCATATCATCACTCAATCATGCATAAGTCAAATGTCTATTCAAATCTTACAAAACATGTTCAGATAATGTGTGGTATGATCTCACTGCGATATTTTGATTCATTGCATTGCATATGTCTTTATTTTAATGTGTGTGCTTTGTGTGTGCAGGCATTTGGATTCATTATTGACACATCGACATCCTTGTTAAACTTAAAAATTTCTTCGGGATATAAAAATTTCTTCGGGATCTCACTGAAATATTTGCAAAAATCCAAAAATATTTTGAATAAAGTGTGTTTTGAATGAACAAGATTATGTGGTATGAAAAGCAAAAGTATTGAATGTGTTAAAAACAAACCCAAGGTCTTGTAATAAGTTTTTTAAGAAATTGCTTCGGGATATAGAAATTTTGGTTGTGCAAAAACATTTTTGAAAAAGAAAAAGAAAAAGGATTTAATTAGAATTAATTTTTATTGACTTGTCTTATGTTGTTGATAGTTAATGTGACAAATTCTATTAAGGATGTCTTGTCTAATTAATATGTCGAGAATGTTTGCAGGTGCAATAAATGCAGTTGAAAAAGTCAACAGACGAGAAAATTGAGAAAAATTGCTCAAAGTGTTGTAGCCGGGCAAAGATATCAGAACACTGTTTAGCCGAGTAATGATGTTACTATATAGCCGGGTAAAGTTGTTGTGTCTGATATGAGCCGGGTGATTGTGTGAAAGAAGACAGCCGGGTGAAGATATTATGACTACTGTATGGCCGGGCAATGAACATGTCAAATCTATGCCGGGTGAATAAGTCATTAATATCTGCCGGGTGACAAGTTGTGCTACTATACAGCCGAGTGAAGAAATGTTATTACTATACAGCCGGGTAAAAGAAAGAAGTCTTATCTTGCCGTGTAAGTGAATAACACTGTGTAGCCGGGTAAAAGTATAACAACTGTGTTGCTGGGTGATGAAGAAAAGCTGCCGGGTAAGGTGATGAAGGTATCACTATGCAGCCGGGTAATGAACAAACATGTCATTGTGCAAGCCGGGTGATGTTGTGAAGACTACTATGCTGCCGGGTGATGAGTAAAAACCAAACAGGTGTAGTTGTTCCTAACCTTTACCCGTCTCTACAGTGATTTACCCGTCTCTACAGTGATTGACCCGTCAAGTGTTTTTACATGTTTTATGTTGACCCGTCTCATGTTGTGACTTGTCTCAAGTACTTGACCCGTCCCAACAGTGTATGACACGGCTCAACAGTGCTTGACCCGTCAAGGCTTATTGGGCCTTTTAATGTTTACCCGTCCCATTTGTTGACCCGTCACTTAAGTTTGACCTAAATTTTTCAATCATATAAAACCCGCCTCTTCACAAACACTTATCATTTTTCACTTTCACTTTCAAGCACAAATCCCCTGCACAAACTCGTTGATTATCATATTCAATCAATCGTTCTGTAACAAGTTATATTGATTGAATAAGGTATAATTTACATGTTTCGAGCTTGATAAACCTGCAAATCGATCGTTAAAACAAAAATTGATGATGAACAGTACTTGATCAACTGAATCGACACTTTGATTTTACCTGTTAAAACTGAAATCGAATGTTGCTTTAGGTGTATTTAATGTCGATTATCAACAATCAATCATTAATTTGCATCAAAATTCCTTAAAATCAACAGAATCAATCAAAATTGTCCTTAACTGTTAAACCGCCATTGAACTGTTGAAAGTTCTTAAGTGTCAACTTCAAAAAGATAAAATGTGTGTTGAACATTGACAAATCATTGTTGAAACTAAACTTAACATGCTAAACAAATTCATTATACAAATTTCTGATTCATGTGCTTAAGTGAATAAACTGTTTAATTGTGAAAATTTTGTATGATCAATAAAATTCAAAGTTGCTTTAACCAAAATGATGAAAATCAGATTGTTTAGATCAATTTAGGAGTTAAAATGATTATGTGAATGTTTTACTTTCATAACTTTTTGTTCATACACTTATGCAAATTTTGAAATTTATTAATGAAGAATCTAACACATTTGTTTTGTTTTTGTCTTAAACAGATGGAGAATTTGAAGTTTGAGCCAAAGCACAATCTAGTTGCTTGTTTAGATGAGTCTATTCCAGAGACTGAAGGTTATAGAGATATGATGAGATTTATCAAGAGAACAAAGTATGTCTATGCTATGTGTGCTAAACCTGTTATCTATGCTAGACTGATCAAAAGTTTTTGGAGAACAGCTGAGGTGGTGACTAATGAGGATGGGGTGATTGTTGTTAGAGGAAACATTACCAAAGAGTTAGTATTGACTGTTTCTGAAGAAGCTATCAGAACAGCATTGAGGATTGATGAGGATGAGGTAGGAGCAAATGATGAATTGACTGTGACTGAATATCAAGAGTGTTTTGTTAATATGGGTCATCCTCCTGTATTTCCAAAGTCACAATTTGTCAGAGCTAGATTGGGGAAGAAGTGGAAGTTACTGTGTTATGTCATTCAACAATGCATGTCAAGAAGGAGTGCTGGTTTTGACAATTTTCCCTCTGACATTGCATCTGTGACACCCCGCCCGGTGGCGGAAAACACCGGGCTGTCATAGAATTGGATATCCGTAGTAAACAAAGCACATGGTATTACTTTTATTAAAGTCTAATAGTTATTGTCATAAATTTGGCAAAACCCAAGTCTTAAATGCGAAACGACAAATTCATAACAGCAGTAAATGAAATAGTCATGTTTAGTATTATTTCTAGGTCCAAGTCCCTATGTCTTGAATAGCAAAGAAATAAGCCAAAATCACGCGCCACCTGAAATACGCGAAAATAAAGTTAGCTACACAAGCTAGTGAGTAAAACCCAATTGAATAGTAATAGTATTGAAATCCGAGATCAACAAGATATGCTGCGCAATCCCACATGTATAGTAATTTCGTAATATCACCCTACCAGGACCCCTAGAATAGAATAGCACACCAACCACAATAGAAACCATAGTATCTCGTTTAGCCATTTGTCATGAGAACCACTCATGTATTAAATAATGATAACTTTAATAACCGTCGTTTACCGTCTCGATATATAAGTCATCATTTAGCAATTTAGGGACATGGCATAGTATAGCATCATAGCATAGCAACATAGTATAGCAACATAGCATCTCGACATAGTAAACATGGAATTAGAAAGGCCGGGTTTAAATCACCTATCGATGTTGTACAAGCAGGTGGGTTTGTCAAACCATTAGCGCTAACATTGTACCGGTGGGATTACAAAGCAATAAAACTACTTTTAACTAACACATAAGATTGCATCAAGCCGCGAACTAGATTAACATATTTGTATGATCTCTTTTAGAAAACGAATAGAAAACGCAATATAGTAAAAGACATATTTCAGCCCCAAAATAGTAAAATGGAAAAAGGGGAGTGAGTTTACTCACCTGACCAAAATAGCAAACGCAAGAAAGTAACTAAATAGAATCGAGGATCGCCCAGATATTAGAATCACCTAATTAACCGGGAAAACCTAATTTAGAAACGAGACAAATAATATAGTAACTAGAATCAAGAACTTAGAAATTCTAGGGTTTTGGATTTGGGGTTTTAGGGTTTAAAATTATAAATTTGAAATTAGGGTTTCAAGATATAATTTAGGGTTTTAAACTCCAATTTGGGAATTTAGGGTTTCAAATCCAATTTAGGGTTTTAAAATCCAATTTGGGGATTTAGGGTTTCACACGAAACGTTGTAGCATTTTTCGTTTAAATATATCTTACGGATTGACTTTAAATGAAGTTTATAAATTTAAAGCCTATTAGTATGGATTTTGTATTGAAATTGTACATTTGTATGTTTTGAAAATGTATTTAGTTAAATATATTATTTAGGCTATTTAGCAAATATAACTAAGTGTTTTAAAAGTGAAAAATATGAAAAATTGAAGAAATGAGGGCAGTGGGTTTCGAACCCACAGCCTAACCTTTAACAGAAACACATTCGACCACCAGACCAGAAACCATTTTTGTTATTAAACTCGTTTTTAAATTGTTTTAACTTTTAAAATTCAAGAACACCCTTTTTTCAATACAAGCCCTAGAACAAGAATCAATCCAATTCGTTCAAATCTGTTAATCAAATCCAAAATCATCAGAGGGCTTTTAATCTACTAGAACTCACGATCATTTTGATATAACATACTTACTTGATTGGTGAAGAAACGGGTTGATGAAATGAAGAACAGAAAACGGCTATTATAGAATCAAAGCAATAGATCGAGGATGTTATAATCCAATTCAACTTCCAGATATCTTTCGCATAATTAGATGAGTGAATCTCGATGGTCAATTTCAGAAAATTAGCACAATTCGACGGTGAATTGGTTTCGTTTGGGTTCAGTTCTTTAGAGGATCAGACGGATTGATGTTACGAATATTGGATGAATTAGATTACTGGCAGTAAATCGGAATGATGCAGGGAGCGTTATGATTCCAAGAATTGATTGAATTGAGCACCAAAACGTCGATTGATTAAATGGGTTTAAGTTTTCGGTTTTGAAATCAATTAAAAATGATGAATTAATTGACATTTCGTTGGTTAAGTGACCGTATGAGTTAGAATCTTGATCACGATAGATTTTTCGGCCTTTAATTGAATTAAAAGTCGCTAGAAATGATGTTTTAGGGCCCGCCGGAGCGTTGCCGGAATCCGGCCAGGACGCCGGAACAACAAGCCGGATTCACGGGCTGCATAGATGGGTGGGGAATATGGGTTTTGAAATTTACAGAATGGCCCCCTGATGTTTCATATGTTGTTTCTTTTTAATTAATAACTTTATTTTAAGTTTTCAAAGTTTACATCAATGGCCCAAAGTTAATTAACATATGTATTTTAACTAACTAACTAAACTAATTTGAAACGTAATAATTATATACGTGACGTTTTTATAGTTTTAGCTCGTTCACATCCTTAAGAGACCATTTCGAGCCTTTGAGTCGTTTTTATTTAACGTTTTTAATAATTTTCTTTTACGAACTATATATATATATTTATATATATATACTTTGAGATTTACTGTTTCAAATAATATTTATTTGATGTACGAGAACATTTTGCGACATAAGTACAATTATTTAATTGAGACGGAAATAACGTAGAACCAATGCGTCATTTCATAATCATAATAATAAACGCTACATTTTGAAGGAAAATAGAAATGATTACAGTTAAAAGGATAACAACTTCGGGTTCGAGTCGGGCATTCGGGTTCGGGTTTGGGGCAGATGTCACAGTCTCCCCTCCTTAAAGAAATTTCGTCCCGAAATTTGCTCAAACCGAAGTAGAAGAAGATGAGGCAAAAAATGTGCGGATACCTAAACTTCATTTGATCTTAAATTTATGTTCACATTTGAGTTTCAATGATTGTTGACAATTGGTATCTGATTACGCTTGAATTGTTTGACTTCACGGTCCATAATTCAATAAATCGCATCGATTCATTATCGATATGCACAATGAGATTTTTATCGGATAAGTACTTGTTCAGATTAGAAACATGAAACACAGGATGATCACTACTCACTTCCGCAGAGGGTTTCATCACGCAAGGAAACTCCTGAGATTCGATCAATGGAAAGATTTTGATTGAGACACGATTTTGAAATAACGAGGTTAAGAAGTTTTAATTCGCTTTGTCTTAATGAGGATTGTTTATCTAACTCTTTTCACTTATAAGAGTTCGGTTGAACTATTTGTATGTAGATTCGAATAAATTTTATATCCAATATAGGAATAGAATAGGATACCAACTTGCAAATGAAATATTTTAAGTATATGGATTTAGAATTATTTAAGTGATCATCGAGAATAGTCGTGATTAATAGATTGCTTGAAACGAATTAAGTAACCTTACACATAACTAAGTGGCTCATATGCATTTAGTAAAATTAGTAAACAAGTCAAGTGAAAATAAGATGATTAAATATGACCCAGCTACACCAGACAAAACTTACTATGGTTCCCATGCACCAACTTTCATAATTCCGTGTGCACCCGTAATTACTTCAGTTTTTGCATGGACTCCACAGTTCATTTGATCACGTGCTAGTCGGAAGTACACAACAATTTTAGGTTAAAGTAATGATACGTATAGATATTGTTGTCATACTTGATAGAAATAGTACTTGGGAAAATCATATTAAGATGAAAAGTAGATTGATGATTTAGAATAAACTAACGTCCATTAGGTAGACATTGCCCATATAAATAACTTCGTTCAACGATACAGATAGTCAAATTCAGGTACTAGGATAGTAACACTTAAGTTTTTGAAAATCTGACTTTATGTGTGTAAGATGTAATAATGTAGTTTATTGAGATCTTTAGAAAAACTAGTTTCGAGAAAATTTGATAATGCGGATAATCAAATTTATAGTTCGAATGAATAGATCACTTAGTTTCAATTGGATTTAGCTTTTAAGGTGTTTGTATTTATATGACCGACAGCTTTGGGTAAACCAAATGTGTTGACTTATGGAGATAAACAAGTTTATAAGAGATGATACCGTTTTTATATAATGTAGTTTTAAAAGCTAACTAAAAAGTTGAAAGTTTTGGTCTTTACCATAGATAAAAGGATTGATTCGAAAATAAACGGCACAATTTAAGTTATAAGTACTTGCTATTGGAAAAACAGAAGACATGATGTTTGTTGGCAAGTCTTTGTGTCATATCTGAGAAAACGGGAAATGTTGGTGTAAATATTTGGCCGACATTAGAATGACCAATCACTTTTTAAAGAAACCATTTATCACGAAATTTATATGTATATATATATCTATATTTTTTTTTTCAAGATACTAAGACCAAGAGGTTATTAAAATATTTATTATTTTTTTTTTTAAATATATATATATATGTATATATATTTGTTTGGGAAAATAAGAAAATTATTTTAATAGAATCGAATAACGTTAGTTTTACAAAGTCCATTGATTACACGTTGTGTTAGGGTAACGAGTTTATAAATGGAACACATTGGGTTTGGATTAGTTCATGAAGACTAGTTGCGTAGAATTTCGTTGGTGGTCATATGTATAGATGAAAACATTTAGTTGAATGAGTTCGGGAATAGTTGTGTAAGGAGTTCTCGTTAAATTTGGATAACGAATTCATGGATAGCATCGTCTAGTTGATTAACGAGTACTTGTTTTGATGGTTAGTTCATAATTTGGTAGTAGATTTATAGTTGTAATGATAGATTAGAAATTGGATTAGAATCTTGTAGTTAGATGCGTAGTTTTGAATCTATTTGAGTGTAGAAGTCAAGTTGAAGTATACGTTCGATTCAAATGCATTAGCTTATAAGAATAGCAAAATCCGCTAGCTTTTATTTAGTTATGGAATTTGACCTTGACTAAAACTTAGAAATCATAAAGAACCCTTGATTGGAGAGTCAATAACTGATTTAGGATTAGAAATACGACTTAGAATTCGGTAATTGATATATGCATGATCTGAAGTTTTGGATAATTCGATTGAGGTATGTCTTAGTTGTGATTTGAAATGTTTGGTTTACAACGGTGTAATTGTGTTATATGGATAAGCTAGCGAGTATATCGCATAAGTATTATTGTAGCTTAGAAAACAAATGGAATGATGAAACGTAGAATAACACGGTTTTGTAGCAACACCTTTGACCGATAGAAACATCCGATGTAATAATAGCAACTTGTTCCACTTAGAATATCATAAAATCCTTTGAAACATACCATAGAAAATCACGTAGAACTTTAGAAACTTTAGAAATTTCGATTAAATGAAATAGTGATAGTACTTAGAACATCATAGAATCCTTTGAACATATCATAGAAAATCACTTAGAAACTTTAGAAACATTAGTAAATGAAATTGGAATATTATTTGAATCACTATAAAAATTCATAGAAATAATTATAAATCATAGGAATGAAAATCATAGAATCATTAAGAAATTGAAATTTCGATGGCTTAGGAGTGTGTCTTGGTTTTGGACACTAATGACTTATCAAAGTGTTAAGTTCGTTTTCAACGTATTCGAGAAGGCGTGCTTTAGCCTATAGGTTCACACTCATCTCGTACATCCCCAGGTAAGCATACAGGTCTCTTAAAGAGATTTATACGAAATGCTTTGCCTTAGACAGGATGTCCGTGATACAGGTGTTCCCCCTTCCGGATTGCACACGTTCCCACGTTTCAAACTTACTTAAGACGATGACGAGATTCCACAAAGAGAAAGATCCTAATCATACCGACGAGTCTCTTGTAGCTCCTTCGCGAAATCGGATAAGAAATAAGATAAAGAAAAGCATAGAAAGGTTCGTAGAAGGAAAACAAATAAGTTCAAAAGAATTCTTAAGTACATCTATTGCACTAAGGACTCTTAGGTTATAGTCTAGGACGGTGTGTTTCTAATACCCTATCCTAGTTCCCTATAACCATGGCTCTGATACCAACTGTGACACCCCGCCCGGTGGCGGAAAACACCGGGCTGTCATAGAATTGGATATCCGTAGTAAACAAAGCACATGGTATTACTTTTATTAAAGTCTAATAGTTATTGTCATAAATTTGGCAAAACCCAAGTCTTAAATGCGAAACGACAAATTCATAACAGCAGTAAATGAAATAGTCATGTTTAGTATTATTTCTAGGTCCAAGTCCCTATGTCTTGAATAGCAAAGAAATAAGCCAAAATCACGCGCCACCTGAAATACGCGAAAATAAAGTTAGCTACACAAGCTAGTGAGTAAAACCCAATTGAATAGTAATAGTATTGAAATCCGAGATCAACAAGATATGCTGCGCAATCCCACATGTATAGTAATTTCGTAATATCACCCTACCAGGACCCCTAGAATAGAATAGCACACCAACCACAATAGAAACCATAGTATCTCGTTTAGCCATTTGTCATGAGAACCACTCATGTATTAAATAATGATAACTTTAATAACCGTCGTTTACCGTCTCGATATATAAGTCATCATTTAGCAATTTAGGGACATGGCATAGTATAGCATCACAGCATAGCAACATAGTATAGCAACATAGCATCTCGACATAGTAAACATGGAATTAGAAAGGCCGGGTTTAAATCACCTATCGATGTTGTACAAGCAGGTGGGTTTGTCAAACCATTAGCGCTAACATTGTACCGGTGGGATTACAAAGCAATAAAACTACTTTTAACTAACACATAAGATTGCATCAAGCCGCGAACTAGATTAACATATTTGTATGATCTCTTTTAGAAAACGAATAGAAAACGCAATATAGTAAAAGACATATTTCAGCCCCAAAATAGTAAAATGGAAAAAGGGGAGTGAGTTTACTCACCTGACCAAAATAGCAAACGCAAGAAAGTAACTAAATAGAATCGAGGATCGCCCAGATATTAGAATCACCTAATTAACCGGGAAAACCTAATTTAGAAACGAGACAAATAATATAGTAACTAGAATCAAGAACTTAGAAATTCTAGGGTTTTGGATTTGGGGTTTTAGGGTTTAAAATTATAAATTTGAAATTAGGGTTTCAAGATATAATTTAGGGTTTTAAACTCCAATTTGGGAATTTAGGGTTTCAAATCCAATTTAGGGTTTTAAAATCCAATTTGGGGATTTAGGGTTTCACACGAAACGTTGTAGCATTTTTCGTTTAAATATATCTTACGGATTGACTTTAAATGAAGTTTATAAATTTAAAGCCTATTAGTATGGATTTTGTATTGAAATTGTACATTTGTATGTTTTGAAAATGTATTTAGTTAAATATATTATTTAGGCTATTTAGCAAATATAACTAAGTGTTTTAAAAGTGAAAAATATGAAAAATTGAAGAAATGAGGGCAGTGGGTTTCGAACCCACGGCCTAACCTTTAACAGAAACACATTCGACCACCAGACCAGAAACCATTTTTGTTATTAAACTCGTTTTTAAATTGTTTTAACTTTTAAAATTCAAGAACACCCTTTTTTCAATACAAGCCCTAGAACAAGAATCAATCCAATTCGTTCAAATCTGTTAATCAAATCCAAAATCATCAGAGGGCTTTTAATCTACTAGAACTCACGATCATTTTGATATAACATACTTACTTGATTGGTGAAGAAACGGGTTGATGAAATGAAGAACAGAAAACGGCTATTATAGAATCAAAGCAATAGATCGAGGATGTTATAATCCAATTCAACTTCCAGATATCTTTCGCATAATTAGATGAGTGAATCTCGATGGTCAATTTCAGAAAATTAGCACAATTCGACGGTGAATTGGTTTCGTTTGGGTTCAGTTCTTTAGAGGATCAGACGGATTGATGTTACGAATATTGGATGAATTAGATTACTGGCAGTAAATCGGAATGATGCAGGGAGCGTTATGATTCCAAGAATTGATTGAATTGAGCACCAAAACGTCGATTGATTAAATGGGTTTAAGTTTTCGGTTTTGAAATCAATTAAAAATGATGAATTAATTGACATTTCGTTGGTTAAGTGACCGTATGAGTTAGAATCTTGATCACGATAGATTTTTCGGCCTTTAATTGAATTAAAAGTCGCTAGAAATGATGTTTTAGGGCCCGCCGGAGCGTTGCCGGAATCCGGCCAGGACGCCGGAACAACAAGCCGGATTCACGGGCTGCATAGATGGGTGGGGAATATGGGTTTTGAAATTTACAGAATGGCCCCCTGATGTTTCATATGTTGTTTCTTTTTAATTAATAACTTTATTTTAAGTTTTCAAAGTTTACATCAATGGCCCAAAGTTAATTAACATATGTATTTTAACTAACTAACTAAACTAATTTGAAACGTAATAATTATATACGTGACGTTTTTATAGTTTTAGCTCGTTCACATCCTTAAGAGACCATTTCGAGCCTTTGAGTCGTTTTTATTTAACGTTGTTAATAATTTTCTTTTACGAACTATATATATATATATTTATATATATATACTTTGAGATTTACTGTTTCAAATAATATTTATTTGATGTACGAGAACATTTTGCGACATAAGTACAATTATTTAATTGAGACGGAAATAACGTAGAACCAATGCGTCATTTCATAATCATAATAATAAACGCTACATTTTGAAGGAAAATAGAAATGATTACAGTTAAAAGGATAACAACTTCGGGTTCGAGTCGGGCATTCGGGTTCGGGTTTGGGGTAGATGTCACAGCATCCCCCATCGTAGCTATTGCAGAGAACAAACCATTCAACATGTCAAAGTGGATTATGAATGGATTTGTATTCAATCTGGTAAAGGGAAAGAGGTTCAAGTTTCTCATGTACCCGAGATTCTTGCAACTGATGATCAATATGGCTTATCCTATCATCAGAACAGAAGGTTATGCTGGAGGAATCTTGTATACAGAAGACATGAATGACTTATCCTATAGGAAGATGAGCATAGGGAATGTACCAGTGTTGATTTCTTTGAGTATATGCGGAAAATAGCAAATAATGAGGAGGAATCTTGTATACAGAAGACATGAATGACTTACCCTTAGTATATTATCACATATCTAATGGAGAGATTGTGAATCCATTAGATCTTGTTGATAAAGAGATTGATGAAGATGAGAGTGAAACTGGCGATGATGATGATAAGGAAGATAGTGAAGATGATGGAAATAGTGATGATAGTGCTGAATCAGTCCATGAGGAGGCAGAGAATGTTGAGGTTGCTGAACCAGTGGAGTTTGAGATAGAAAATGTCGAAGTTATTGAACCAGTTGTAGTTGAAGAACCTGTTGAGGTTGTTAGTGTGACTGAAGAGGTTGATATTGAAGCTCCAAGGAAAATTACAGTTCAATATGTGAGATCTCGAAGATCTAAGGCTGTGATTGAGCCTGTGTTGGTGGAGGAACTGAATGTGATTGAAGATATGAATGTGCCTGAACAGATGGTGGACATTGTTCAGATTGCTAAACAAGTTGAAGCAGAAGTAGAGTTTGTGGCACAGACAGACGATGAAACTGATGCTGGTGTAAGTGTTTCTGTTCCAGTTGACATACCCACCACATCAACTCCAGCAGCTGAAAAAATTGAACAATCTTTGGAGTCTTCACCAAAAATTGCTTCAAGTGTTAGTGTGAATGAGGATAAGCAGAAAATTGCTGAGTTAGAAGAGATGGTAGCAAAACTCTTGGATGCTAATGAATAGTTAAAGGCATCAAATGATCGAAAGAAGAAGAGACTAGAAGAGTTTTGGGCCACTCATAAACATAATCTTGAAACATTCAAAGCATTGGATGCTGATTATTTGAAAATGAAGGAGGATTATGGAATGTTGAAGTCTGATTATGAAACTTTGAAGGAGGAACATGAAAATTTGAAGTATGATTATAAAGAGTTGAAGGCAGAATGCAATACTCTTGATGATGAGAAGGAAATGTTGGAGAAATGGTTGGAAGAAACCAGATCAAAGAAGTCAGGTTCCACATCAGATAAAGATTTTTCGGATGAAGTGATGGAAGTGATTGAACCTACTCAAGAAGCAAAAGTTTATTATACTAGAGCACGTGGCACGAAAAATGTGGGCATAAGGGTTGAGTTTCCAATTACTATTCCTGATGAAGCTGCTGAAACTGTCAATCCTGACAAAGCCGAGGGAAAAAGAAAGTTAGATGCAGTTCCGGAGATTACTGGTGAAGAAAGTTGTACTAAAAAGGCAAGAATGGAAGAAAGTCAGATTGAGCCGATTCAATCTATAACTGAAACTGAGGTGGCTGAGATGGCAAAAGTAGATGAGACTGTGAAAGAAGTTGAGATTGATAAAACAGTTCAGATTGAGCCGATTCAATCTGAATCTGTAATGGTAGAGAAAGTGCCTGAAATAGTTGAAGTGGTTGAGAGTGTACCAGAAACTATGACTGAAGAAGCAAGTCAGTTTGAGCCGGTTCAAACTGATACTGCACCAATGATAGAGGCACTGGATGATCTGGATGACATTGACTTTACTGAGTCTGAACCTGAAGCTGAGCCTGAAAGTAATCCTGATGATGAGATTCCAGCTGATTTGCCTGAACGATTTGCTTATCTTGAGAAAATGAAGTACAATCCAGTATATCTGAATGGGCTGACTGTGAGTCAAATTAATGAAGAGTATGAGAAATGTTTGATTGCACAAGATAAAGCTGCTGCTGATGAGAAAGAATTTGTTGTGGAGATGGGTGAGTGGACACCGTTACAAGAGAGCCTGAATATCGATGATTTACCTCCACACGAGCTTTATCATCAGAATCCAGAAGAAATGTCTTCCAGAAACATGCGAGAATGGTTGAGTTCGAGGAACTATCCATATAGAACTTTGAAGAAGTTGAAGCATGAATCGCTGAAGAAAATTGTTGTGAGTTTCATGAAGACTGAGAAGATGTACAATCGGATGTTCCATCTGGATTACAACAATCCTCAATACTATGAGCTGACCAAGAGATACAAAGTACTCGGACCGAAAGAGATACCGGTGATGGCTTTACCAGAGGATGCGCACAAAAAGAGAAAGGAATTGATAGATATGTTTCCAAGTGAAGTGAAATCATACAATATTCCTATGGACGTACGTGAATCATGGCATAAATCTGCCACAGCAGGAGATGTGGTTAGATCTCTGCTGAGAAAAGGACAGTCTGTTGCTGAACTGCTTGATTCAATGATCGTACCGGAAAAATCCAAAAAGGTGAAAATAATTGCATGGAAATATGACGAGGTGTTTGATGCTTTCATGATCAAAAGAGTAAATGGTTTATGCGATGTTTACCATTATTACTCCAGTATTTTCAAATTAGAAGTGCAAGACTTGAAGGAGTTGCACAAGCTGAGATTGATCAATCACACGCATGCTGAGCGTGGTGATAAATGTGCGATGCTGCTTGATGCTGGAATAAGCCGGTTACCAAAATATTTGGAGTTTAGAGGACAACAGGAGGATAGCGCTTATGTTCAGTCCAAGAAAAAAAGAAAACAAAAGAAGTTGGTAGTAAGTGATGACATGTACTTAGAAGAGTTTTCTGATGAATACTTTGATAAAGTAACTGATCCGGGGTTGAAAGTTATAGATGGTACTCAAGCGACGAAACCAATTCTTAAGTTTTTCTACAATCAGGAAACTTTTGAGCTGAAATTGGTGCGAAATCTGGATGACTGGGATAAGGACATGATTACCTTATTCAGTACATTTGAGTTGAAATTGTTACATCCATCCTATATCGATCACCTGAGAAGTTACAGAATGGAGAAGTGCAAAGATAAAGTGGCTGAAGCTGATCGAAACTTGTTTATGGTGATGATTGAGGTAATTGCTGCTGCGTCAGAGAAAATACGACTAAGGAAGGCATTACTCAATGCTAACCTTGTGAAAGTCGATATTCCGGAGATAGAGTTTATGCGGGTGACTGCTAAGGGAACACTGGAAGTGCAAGTCAAAGGGCGAGAATTACCATATGAATTTTACGCTAATATTGATTTTGCAGGTTTGACTCTTGATTCTCTGAGACGCATGAATGCCTGTGATATCCTTACAAACGAGTCAAAGCCAAGACAAGCAAAGATCGCGGAAAAGTTCAAGTCATGCATCGAGGAATCATTAAAAGACAAGAAGAATACAAAGGAAAAGAGTTGCTGGATGTCAAAGAAGAATCTGAAGATTGGTGAGAGAGATTGAAGCTGAACAAGATGAAAACTGTTTGAAGATTTTGTTGAAGTTCAAAGATAAATCTTAGGGGGAGTACTGTTAGGGTTATTTCCAGTTTAAGATTTACTTTGTACTTGTTTTATACTTTTTGTATAGTTTAGGGTTTATTTTGTTATTTTCCCTAAAATGTATTTGTTGCATAAAGCATGTAGTGAGAGAATGTTTAGGTGAGAGTCTAGATCACATATTCACGTTAGAGAGAGAACTAAGTGTGTGTGATTATTTTCTCCTACATTTGTACTGCATATTTGCTTTGATCATCAATACAAGAGAATTATTTAGTAATGAATTGTGTTGCTGATTGAACTGTTTTGTTTGTGCTTATTTCATTCTGATCATTTGTGCAATATCGATCCAATTGAACCTATCAGGAATGATGGTGCTTCTACTTCAAAATCACAAAAATTAAAGAAGTCAACCAATCAATCTAAAACAAAGCAAGAAAAAGGTAAAAGTATCGTAACTTCAAACGACAAAACCATCAAAGCTCAATTGACAAATCTGAACCAAAGAATGTGTCAAAACTGCTAAAACCAGTGAAGTTTTTGTCAGCCGGAATGTTTGATTTAAACTCATCTCAAAGTAACCAATAAAAATCAAAGATCAAATTTATCTCTGATCTGAAAACAGGTTCATGTCCTAAGACTTCCGCTGTAAAACGATTTGAATCTAAGAAGGGAACTAACAATGATGTTTTAGAATCAAAACATGCTTCAAAACCAAAACCTCAAACTGGTAATAACAAACCAAATTCACAAACACAATCTCCCAAGAAGAACCAAGTTAACTTTAAAACAAACAAACCTGTGAATGAATCACGTGTTGATACAACACCAAAAGTTAACAATCGGTTGTTCAAAATCAGCAAAAGATACAGTGAGATTTGTGATCGTTATAATCATGGAACTGCTAAATGTTTCTTTAAAAGGTATTGCGATTACTTCAACAAAAGAAATCACCCATCAGAGGAATGTTTTTATAACAAGTTTTGTCAAAGACGTAATCATGACACGTCTGATTGTTTCTTCCAAAAAAACCTCATCAAGAGAAATGACTAGATCTCCAAACTTTCAACGAAATCAATCTTTTGGTTCTCAAAATTCAACATATAGTCATTTTCTTGATTCGAGACCTTTCAGAAGAATCAATTATGAATTCAATGAAATGCCACCAAGGCAGTTTCAGCTTAACAAATTTACACCAAGAGTTGTGATCATTGGTCCTTAAAGAAATGAAAACAACCTTGATCCTAAGTTAGAGGAGAGGTATCATGCTTTAAGAAGAAAACAATCGAACCAAACCCCTGGTAGAATTAATTTTCAAGCCAATCATTTGAATGAACCAAATTTGAATAATTTGCAATATCAACAAGTTACTGTTGCAGATAGATTTGGAAATCCCAAGACCGTGTGGGCCTGGGTTGACCAAACTAACTAAGTGATTGTTGAAATGCAGGTTCGCCCAAGAGTAGGAACTACTACAATCCCTTCCAATGGGATAAATAGTTTTGATAAAGTCAACTATTGTGCCCAGTTGATCATATTCAACTCTATTTGATGATTCTTTCTACTATATACTCAAACCAGGTTTAAAAATTTCTAATGAGTGGGTTGTGGTTAAAGCTCCAAGAGACAAAGATGTATACAAGCTTGATATGTCTCAAATTGATGCTGAAACCGAAACAACTTGTCTCATTGCACATGCATCAAATGATGAGAGTCAGCTTTGGCATAGACGACTGGGCCATTCAAATTTCAGAAACATGAACAAACTGGTGTCAGGAAATCATGCTGTAGGAATACCTTCGAAGAAATTCTCTACAACTGATCACTGCTCAGCATGTTTGAAAGGAAAACAGCATCAAATGTCTTTTAAGTTCAAGCTCAAAAACTGAATTTCCAAACCTCTATAGATGCTTCATATGGATCTATTTGGACCAACAAATGTCCAGAGTATTGGAAAGAAATCTTAATGTTTAGTCATCATGGATGATTTTACAAGATTTACTTGGGTTTATTTTGTCACACCCCCAAAATCCACTAATGGAGTTTTATCGTTAAGTGTGTGACAAACCAGGATCTCAGTCATTAGTTACACCAAACAACACTATATGAATTTAGAATATACGTGTCTCATTAAATGAGAAAATTTAATACAGAGTTAACGTTTAAAAGTTTACGGAAGGGTAATCTAAATGTAATGTCAAAGTATTAAATGGAAACTAAATGCGCAGTACACGCGCTCAATACGAGATACACAATCTAAATAGTCATTAAACTCAAAACATGGTTTTTAATGCAAGAAAATGTTTAAATGAAGAGCCGTGACTCCATGCCATGTCCTAAGTGCGTGGTACCTCAATGACCTGTAAAAGTGAAAGGCTAACAAGTGTCAGCACGACGGTTGGTGAGTTCACATAGTAAGTATAAAATCAAGTAAATTCAGTTGCAAGCAGAAATATAAATAAATTAAGTATGTAGTGTAGGTCGCTAGTCTACAGTACATGTCCTTAGAGTCGTATGTATCTGACCGAATCTGACGTATGTACACATTAAGTGCATTTTTCCTGTTCGTACATCCCATCAGGATGCACATGTATGACCCGTTGGTGACTTTTAAGTGTAAATATGTTCATTAACGTTCACTTGCTCACCTTAAGTTCATAGATCGAATTACAAGGCACGTATGCAACGAAACCAAATTCAATTTTTATTAAAGTTTCCATTATAGGGAATATGTGTTCTACGACATGTTTTGATCCTCATAACTTCCTTAATAGGTTTACATGTTCAGCTATCCACATTTCATGCTCAAGTATCACACCTTACATGTCTAACCCTTAGCATGGACACACATTGGTACATAAAGTTCCACTTTGATATAACATAACATACATGGATATTTCAAAGTAAACATCATTCTTAACATGTTACTGCAACACCAAGAGCATAACGACATTATTCCATGGCATCCTAGTTGGGTAGAACATAATTCATATTTCACAACTTTAATAAAGTTTCCTCTTATGGAAATAGGTACAACCAATATGATCACTAGCAATACAACACCTTTAATCCACATTCTAAAACCCAACCACTTGTTTAGAACACATACATTAATTCATCTACAAAGACCCGTATGCATTTTACTAATATTTGTATCATTAAAGTTATTATTATTAGCAATTAGTTGTAGCAAGCATGCATCTCACTTTTTAACCATGAATCTATCATAGTAACTATATAACATACTTGCAACATCATGTAACCATGATCATGTTTAAAACAATGTCTAGTAATTTCTCATGTAGATAAGATAGTATTGATAGTAACCAACCAAACCGAGTCCTAATAATCATGATTCAAGTCAACAAGCATCACAACACATATAAACAAGCATGTTAGTATTACTCTTAATTCATCATGACATCAAATTTACAGGTTGCACATATGATATAGGTGAAACACATTGCAAGTCCATTTTTCAGATTTTTCAGCTTTGTTAACCGTTTTTATGTTGTAAAGAAATCAACTGAAAATAACATGTACAAGTCCCAAGTTTCACCTACAGTTGCAATAATGTCTTAGGTTCATTTCTTATTTTATATACTATACTTGAAACCCAAATCAACTATTTATTAAAAATACATCTTTACATAAAGGTCAAAAACCGCATCTGGTTGCACACTGGAATATTTTATAAGATTTGGACGACTATAAAGTAGAATAAAAATACAAATGTTAGCAATATAGAAAGCTAAGACATTAAGGTTTAATTGGGTGTAAAAATCATTCAAGAATACGTTGTAATTATAAAATTATGCCCTTTTGAAGTTGACCCATTTTCTGCCTAGATTTTCAGATTTGGCATCTGTGTTTGTAAAATCAAAAAGTCTAACTTATTCTTCTCTAAAATCTCATTGGTTTAGTATTCTGGAAACTAAACTCTTTAAACTATAATCTAGGCTCAAGAATGACCCATTTTGGTTCGGCTTTGAACAAGATATAGTCCAAGGAAAATCAGGTTATGAATCTGTCAAAATTCTGGTTATCAAAAACGAAATCTAAATGGTTTCTTAGCATAGGTAGAACAGAAAAACGATCCAAGCATAAAAATTTCATGTTCTAGTAAACCCCTATGACACTAGCTTCTCCAAAAACAAAAAACTAAACTTTTATAACATCCCCTAGTATCTAATGTCACAATTACATTAAAACTTCATATAAATCAACAATCAATACCCAATTTTACATACAAAATACCAATTGAAGAATTTAGATGAACTAGGGTTTATGTAACATGAAGAAAAACGAAAATCTATAATGGATTGATCAAATTACTTACTTGTAATATGCTTTAGAACTTCAAATAACACCAAGATTGATCACCAATTTCACAAAAATGTCAAAAATCACAAGTTGTGTGTGTAGAGATGGTTGCCATCATCTAGGGTTAGAGGGGAAGAGGGGAATATGTTTTTTTTGGTGAAATGGTTTAATATAATTAAATTAATTAAAATGGTGGGTTTGGGTCACCCATGGATCACCTAGATGATCCATGGACCATCTATTAGTTGAACTTTGCTAAAATATAAGAAAAACCTTTATGTATTTTATAAAAAAAAATTTGATTTATAAATTTTGCCATAAAACTTGCTGAACTTGTTAACCGTTAAAACCGGTCAAATACGCGATTTCACGAAAGGTCAAGAAATTAAACACATAAGTCATATAACATATAAATTTGCTAAATTTATATTTAGTTAGTTGTTCAGGATTAGTATTTTATCAATTCACCAACGTCCATGTATTAACTCGTGTGCTTTTGTAATTCTCTAAATTACCGTTACGTGTAACTGTTTGCGTAACTAGTAGCACATTTAATTCAACTAATTAAATGTAGAGTATAGTTGCATTATTGGAACTAACGTGATTTAGGTAACTAATCCAAAATTCTCGGGTGTCACATATTTCTTGCATGCAAAATCTGAAATTGCTGAGTTGTTAATAGAATTTATTATTAAAGTTGAAAACCAATTGGAATCAAAAGTAAAAATCTTGAGAAGTGATAATGGAACCGAATTTAAAAATATTAATGTGGATTCGTTTTGTGAGAAAGGGGGATTGCGCAACAGTTTAGTGCTCCACGAACTCCTCAGCAAAATGGAGTTGCGGAACGGAAAATTCGGACAGTAATCAAAGCAGCAAGATCCATGCTAGCAGATGCTAAACTTCCTATCACATTTTGGGACGAAGCAATTGCTACTGTCTGCTTTGTACAAAACAAGACATTATTGGTTCAGGATAAACATAAAACTCCTTACAAGTTATTGTTTGGAAGGAAACCAAATATTTCTTACTTGAAAGCTTTTGGTTGTCCTGTTACGATTCTGAATTTAAGTGACCATCTCTGTAAATTTGAATCAAAATCTGATGACGTTTTCTTTCTTGGATATTCATCAATGTCTAAAGCATATCATGTGTTTAATAGACGTACTAATGTTGTCCTTGAATCTGTAAACGTACAGTTTTTAGAAAACTCCTTTCTATCAGTGGCTCATGGTCCCGACTGGTTATTTGATTTAGAATCGTTATCCAAATCTTTAAACTCTAACTTGTTTGATTTTTCAGGAAAATCAAAGAAGGAACCATGAGATTTAGGATCTTTCAATAACAATGATAATCTCAATTCAGAGTATCCATTCATGTCTTTTTGTGATTCATATATTGAATCTTCCAATCATTCACAAGATCCATCCGTTTCTCAAGAAGCTCTAGAATCAAACAATGAAGCAGATCTTTCAAATCAGCAAAATTCTCCTAATGATGGCAGATCTGTTCATAATCAACTATCATTAGATCCGAATGGTGAAGTTACTCCAGAATCTCTCGATTACTTCATCAATTCACCAGAACATGTTCCTAATTTTACTCCGCATACTTCTACAATCCTACAAGATTTACCGAATCTGAATGAATCTAATCTAGAGACACAAATACAAGGTGAAGACATTCCAACTTTCCATGTTCACAGGAATCATTCTATCTCTCATATTATAGGTCCGTTGAATCAAAGAACAAGCCAGATGAATGTGGCATTGTTGTCAGAAACAAAGCGAGACTAGTTGTATAGGGATACACTCAGGAAGAGGTACTGATTACGAAAAAGTGTTTGCTCTGGTCGCTCGACTTGAAGCAATTCGCGTTTTTCTTGCATATGCCTCATTCATGAAGTTCAAATTGTATCAAATGGACGTCAAAGGCGCATTTTTGTATGGACCAATTACAGATGATGTGTACGTCAAGAAACCTCCAGGATTTGAACACCCTGAGTATCCGCACCGTGCATACAAACCGAGCAAAGCTTTATATGGTCTACATCAAGCTCCAAGAATTTGGTACGAGACGTTATCAAAACATCTACTAGAACATGGTTTTACAAGAGGTCAGATTGATCCTACTTTATTCATGAAGCGGGAAAAGGAAGATCTACTGTGTGTTCAAGTTTATGTGGATGATATCATCTTTGGATCAAGAAGTTCATCCATGTGCAAAGAGTTCGAGGAAATCATGAAGTCCATATTTCAGATGAGTTCAATGGGAGAAATCAATTTCTTCCTTGGATTGCAAGTGAAACAGTCAGCAGATGGGATTTATATCAACCAATCAAAGTTTGTTGACAAACTGTTGAAGAAATTCAAGCTGCAAGATTGTCAGACAATTCGATCTGCATCTGATGTCAATTGCAAGATCCAACCTAATCCAAAAGGCAAATCTGTTGATCAAACACTTTACAGATCAATGATCGGTTCACTGATGTATCTTACTGCATCAAGACCAGACATCATGTATGCTGTATGTGTATGTGCCAGATATCAATCAGATCATAAAGAGTTGCACTTGATCGCCGTCAATCGTATATTCAGAGGGAAAGCTAATCTCGGTTTATGGTATCCTTATGAAGGCAATTTTGAATTATATAGTTATTCTGATAGTGATTATGGTGGTTGTGCTCTTGACAGGAAATCAACCACAAGTGGATGTCAGTTTCTGGGTCCTCTTCTAGTCTCTTGGCAATGCAAAAAGTAGACCAATGTTTCAGTATCTACTGCAGAAGCAGAGTACATTGCTGCATCATTAGGATGTTCTCAAGTTTTGTGGTTACAAAATCAATTGCTTGACTACGGATTTAACTTTCTCAAAACTCCTATTTACATAGACAATACTACTGCTATGTTCAATACTGTTAATCCCGTTCAACACTCCAAAACAAAATATATCGAAATTTGATATCATTTCTCAGAGACAACTCTGAAAAAGGCTTAATAATTTTGATTAAAGTTCATACCGACAAACACTTTTGAATATAAATTTTTTTGTCAGGACGGTTTGATTATTTAATTCAATTCATAGGATTAATCAATCATGATTAATTCTCTTCTCAAGAAAACAAAGTATAAAATAAAAAGAGTAAATTGCCAAAAACGTCCTTAGGTTTGTACCGTTTCGATCACTTTGGTCCTTATGTTTTTTTTGTTGCCATTTTGGTGTTTGGTTTTGTAAAAAATTTGCCATACTCTTCCTTCCGTCAATAATCGTTAAATAAATCTGTTAACTTCAGGGTTATTTAGGTCTTTTTATTATTATTATATATTAAGTTAAAGTGACCACATTCACAACAACCCACCCACCCACCCTCTTTTCTGTGACCACATTCACAATAACCACCACCACTCCTTTCTTCTTCTTCTTCTTCCTCCATTTGCAATTCTATCTTCTTCATCATCATCATCATCATCATCATCATCATCATCATCATCATCATCATCATCATCATCATCATCATCATCATCAATCTTCCATCTTTTATCATTTAATACCATCTCGTCATCTTCATCGCCATCACCTACAACACATCCCCGTCTGGACAGCCGGTGACGACACCGGAGTTACAGACCCCGCCGGCAGCAACACTTTACAAACTCCACAGCCACCACCACTTTACAACTGTTGCCATTGACGATTCTTCCTGGTCAAAACTACACTGTTGAATTGATCGGATTAACACTAATTTAACTCCACCAACTTTAGGGCTTCAATCGACTGGGAGTTGGGCATTTATAGTTGGGGTTTCGGGTGTGGATGGTGAGCAGGTGGCGTATGATGGTGGTGGAGCAGGAAGTAAGGTGTTAGTATTTGGTGGTGCTGGCGTGTGATGGTGGTGGAGCAGGAAGTAAGGGGTTTGGAGTTTGTTGTAGAAGGTTAGATGATGATGGGTGGTGGTGGGTTGTGAATCTGGTGGCTTCAATCGGTGGGTTATGGTGAAGTATGTGGTGGTGGTGGTGATGTTTTATATATAATTTTAATAAACAGGTGTAAACTTGTCATTTAACACAAAATTAACGGAATTTATTGACGGAAGGACGAGTATGGCAATTTTTTATAAAACCAAACACCAAAATAGCAACAAAAAAAACATAAGGACCAAAGTGGTCGAAACGGTACAAACCCAAGGACGTTTTTGGCAATTTACTCAAATAAAAAATATAATAAGTCGTTGTCATTTATTGTTTCCCATGTCCTTTTTGTTTATGCATTGTGTGCTTGCATGAAAAAGAAAAAGGAAAAAAAAATCATATCATAAGAATCTTATTTGCAAAAGTGAGAAATGATAGATACAGTAAGTATTATCGGATTCATCATTTTCAATAATAAAGACTGCTAATGGTTAATTGAAGTGCGAGAGGGCTCATTTTACAAAACAAATAATAAAAAACACGTCTATAGTTAAAACCGAAGCCGTAACATGCGCTACAAATATTAATAGCCGAGATATTAATTTAGCCTAACAAAAACTGTTAGTATAAAACAAAATAGAAAAAGTTTAAAATTATTTAAAAAACAAAAAAAGAAACTCAAAACATCACCTAACCAAGTAAACTTTTTATAGTAAATGTTAACCTTATTAATATTGTATATGTCAAAGTATGAAACCAAGGTCGGCTCACCACCGACCTTGGGTTTTAGTATTATATGAAATCTATAGTTAAAACCGAAGCTGTAACATGCGCTACAAATATTAATAGCCGAGATATTAATTTAGCCTAACAAAAACTGTTAGTATAAAACAAAATAGAAAAAGTTTAAAATTATTTAAAAAACAAAAAAAGAAACTCAAAACATCACCTAACCAAGTAAACTTTTTATAGTAAATGTTAACCTCATTAATCTATCTAATAAATCAAACTTTTAGGGGGCAATTTTTGAAGAGATTTTTTTTTCTATAATAGGAAGTTTGGGAGGTAAAATTTAGCTAAAATTTTCACCATGCAAGTTGATGGAGCCAACTCCTTAAATGTTATATATTATAAATTGTTAAATATAATGGTTATAATTTCTTTATAAATATTACTATTTAACCCGTGTGTAACACACAAGTATTAAACCTAGTATTGTATATGTCAAAGTAGGTTGATTGTTGACAAACATAAAGCTTAATGATATTTGTGCTAAGTTCCATTGTCATACATGTTTAAATATATCTCTTATGATGAACTACTAGTGATGTTCTTTAAACATAATCGGGTAATGATGCAATATAATTTAGTGTGATGAACCGCATCTGTGAGCTTCTTTGCTGTTACCCACAGACCTGAAGTCTTACATGAAGTCTCTTTTAAGCTTCAAGGTGCAGCAAAAGATTCCCAAAGTGCAACAGAAAAGAGTCCCAAAGATGGACCATTACCAAAATTCAAAAATGGAATTTCAGAAGATTCCCAATGGAAAAGCAAGCAAAAGATAATTCCAAAAAGGAATTCCAAAAGAAGTCCAAAGTGGACCAAATCCCAATAAGAGAGAAAAACCCATTCCACACTGATTATGTTATAAGTAACCAGGTTTTTGTTACAAGTGCATTCTGGCTTGTAAAACACAAGTCAAATGTCTATTCTAAAACTCTAAAATATGTTCGGATAATGTTTGGTATGATCTCACTGCAGTCTATAGATTCACTGCACCATTGTACTATAACTCTCTGATCATTAATACAAGTGAATTATTCAGCATGATTTCTGTGTTGATTGATTGTTGTTTTACTTAGTGTTAGTAGCAGTAACGATCCAATTGAACCTATCACCAAGAATATCTACCTTAAATTGTAATCGTATATAATTTTAAAAAAATGTAACACTCAATATTACTATTATGAATAATTGTATCGGGTTTTACGTTATTCCCGTTTCACCTAATCCAACGTTTCCTTGACGCAAAAAATCTGTTTGTACCAAATGATACTATTTGTAATAATAAATCTCAATATATATATATATACAGTGCATAAAATAATTTTTTTTAAAAAATTGGTAAACAAAAACGTTTCTAAGCCTAAATATTGTCCTTTAACGTCATAAATGAACTAAAAATATAAAAGCGTCACTTCTATAAATGTTACAATTTATTTAATTCAGTTAGTTTGTTAATTTTATTTATAACCTAACTTTAGGTCAAAATTATAAAAGTTTAAAACTTAAATATAAGTTTATAACTAGATAAAGACACAAATTGAAACATGAAGGGCCATTGTGTAAAATAAAAAAAATTACCCAAACGTTTCCCCTTGCCCGCATTTCCGGCGACACCTCTGGCGACCCTATTTACGCGTTTTTGACCAATTTTCATCACCTAAAAACATTCCTAATCCTCTTTTACACTAATTCTAATCGTCTTTAACAACTAAAACGCAATTTTAGCTTGATTTACGCTCGGATTGATTATGAGTCTTGAAGTGAATTTTCATTTCCGTAATTACAACCCCAATCAACAATTAAACCATTCCAAATCCTTCCTATACACTAGACTAACATATCTGGAACACAAAAACACTCCACTTCTTCTCTGAATTTACCAAAATCAATCGACCTAAAACAATTCTGGTGGCTTAATCATTTACTATCATCCGGCATCGTTACAGGTAGTATTTGTATCCACTTTAATCCTCTTGATCATATAAATCTGTACAACACATCAATTTCATCTTGTTTCATTCCAGATTCGTGTAATTTGACCAAGAACAATCGATCCTTTTTCTTCTCCGAATCCATATCAAATCGTCCTTAACAAGTGAGTTTAATATACTAAAATGTTCGTGAGATCATGAGGATTAAAATTCGTATTGTTTTTTGAATTAGATTATCAGATTGAAAACCAATTTGATTTATCCTGGTTCTAGGGCTTGTTTTGAAAAAGGGGACTATTGGTTGTGAAAAGAAAAAAACAATAAAAGTTGAGATTGATAACAAAAGAATGCATCTGGTCCAGCAGTGATAGAGTTGTGCTTTGAACTAAATGGCCATGGGTTATATTTTTACCTATTTTAAGCATAAAACTATATTTTCTACCACCTAAATAACACCCTTTAAGTTAAGTATATTTTTCTAACGATTAAAACATACCATTTCAAATACATTTATATAAATAATAATGTTTTTAAGTTTATAAGTATTATTACAAATATTATTTCAAGAAAAACTAGAAGTAGATTCGTATAAAATATATTCAATAAGAAAAATACTATAATATTTCGTATAAATTCCCAATTTGTACTTTAAAACCCTAATTCCTAACTTATATTTTAAAACCTTAAATCCCAAATCCGAAAACTAGACTCGGATTTTTTATTCTAGTTCCTATTGTTTCGTTTCTAAGCTAGGGTTTTTCCCAATTACTTAGGTGATACTAATATTCAGGCAACCCTTGGTTCGTTATAGCTGCGTTTCTAACGGTTCGATTACATTTGCATTTCGAGGTGAGTAAACTCACCCCCTTTACTATTTACGTTTTTGGTGCTGAAATACGTGTTCCTATAATACTACGGTTTCTTTCTTTTGTTTCTATTTTTAAAATGAGATCATTAGATGTGTTAATCTTGTTTGGCCGCATGATGCAAAATTATGTGATAGACAATAGTACTTATATTATCTTGTAATTTCCACCGGTACGATATTAGAGCAAATGGCTTGACAAGCCCACCTACACTAATGGCCTGATATGTGATTTTAACCTGGCGATTCTTTGGTTGATTCTATGTGTTGGTTACTAGTTACTATATGTGATGCTTGTTGCTACGTTTCTATGTCCCTTAGACACTTAAACATTTATTGATAACTTGTATATCGAGACGGTTAAATGATAGTTATCAATATTTGTAACATGAGTGGTTCCTCATGACTTGTTGCTAAAGGTTACCCTACGGGGTCTATGGATTCTTGTTTTTATGTGATTCTATGGTCATGGTTAAGATATAAGATGAAATTGCTATACGCATAAGATTGCGAAACATATTTATAATGATCTCGGATTTCATATTATGTACTATTAACTTTCTTTTTACTCAATAGCTATATCTTTAACTAACTTATTTTACACGTATTTCAGGTGGCGTTTGAAGTGTTTTATGTCTTACAAGACATAGGATGCTTTTGGACATAGAATAAAAGGGATTTAAACACTATTAATTATTGGCTTTTATTTCTGTTTTAAGACTATTTATGCCTCTATTATGTCACGACATGTACTTGTTAATCAACTACGATGCTATCCATAAATTCGTTATCCAAAACCTAACGAGAACTCACTACGCAACTATTCACGAAATCATTAAACTAAATGTTTCCTCTATACATATGACCACTAATGAAATTTTACGCCGCTAGTTTTCATGAACTAATCCAAACCCAATGCATTTCATTTATAAACTCGTTACTCGAACCCAATGTGCAATCAATGGAATTTATAAAACTACCGGTATTCAATTCTATTAAAATAATTTCCTTATTTTTCCCAAACAAATATATATATATATATATATATATATATATATATATATATATATATATATATATATATATATATATATCTACTACATTAATAAACAAATTACATGGGCAAAATAGTCATTTAACAATTTCCTTAAATTTTCAACACCCCATACATACACTAACATACACACATGTACACTAGGGTTTGAGAGCTGCCGCACATGTACATTAGGGTTTATGCGCCTCCTTGTTCCAAAATTCAAATCCACCATCTTTTCTTCATTCTCAAGTGCCGCTCTCCATGTTCTTCGTTTGTCAGCCCGGATTTGACATCGAAAGGCCAGATTTCGCGAGGGTTTTGATGTTTTAGTTGGTTGCTCTCAAATGGTGGCCAGTCGGCAAGAATACAACTAGGTGGTCGGATTTCACGAGGGTTTTGAAAGTCCAATGATGTGGTATGCGACAGCCTAGGATCATAACACTTCAGAGGTATGCTAATTCATGATTTTCATGGCCATGGTTGTCTCCGTTTTTTTCTTGCAATTAAGAATGGCAGAAAGACACTAGGGTTCTCGATTTTTTCGTCTTTGTGTGCTGTATTTTCTTATTTGAGTTTAGTTGATGGGTTAAAACGTTATGCAAGATGTGTTGAAATTTTCTGATTTCAGAAACGTTTACCAATTTTTGATTGGAAGTTTTCGATTTGTGTTTCGAGTTATGTATTCTTGATTCTTCAAACACTGGTTATTCTTAGACCTTACCCTTCAATTTTTCTTGGATTATATGTTGATTAGGGTTTTCTGTTGCAGGTTTGCTTACGTCTCTAAAGCTTTGTTGCAGGTTTGTGAAGAACAGTTGAGGTATGTTGCGGCTTTGTACTATTTTTTTACCCTATGTAATCACTTGTAAATTTGAATAAAGAAATTGCACTATAGCTTAGCTTTGTATTGTTGCAGTTTTGTACTATTGTTTGCTTACGTTTTCTCATCAGCTTAACTTGCACTATAGGCTCTTAGTGTTTTCAGTCTTTTATTCAATACATGATTAAAATTGACGCTTTTTGTTTTATCTCTTAAGAAGCAACTGTTACATGAACTTTGGTCTGTTAACTTTTTGTCTAGAAACCATCTGCTTATGTAGTTTTTAATATGAAGAAATTGTATGAACTCTAATAGAATTCACATATTTTTAAAGCTATGTGTTTTGGACGGATTACCTACGTTTGAGTTTTTAATAAGCTTAATTCGCTGATGTGTTTGGTGGCCTAAAGTTCATGTTTTATAAGCTGATTATGATTACATTTGAGGTTTTATTTAGCTAAAATTGTTGCTATGTTTTGTGTTCCAATTGCATGTTTTTAAGGTATGTTTGTTGTTACCTTTGAGGGTTTAATAAGATGAAATTGTTGTTGTGTTTTAGTGAGTTTTCAATCTTTTTATTTCTGTGATCTCTATTGACATCACAGAAATAAGCATCATTGTGGTTGTTCTCTTTGATGTTTGAAAAACATACCTATTTGTTGAACTTTTTGTTATGACGTCTTTAGATGTAAAAGATATTAATTTGTGTTTACCTAGATTGTGCAATTAAGGAGGTGTTCTAATGTGTATTTTTAAGCTAAGGAGTGTGAGTAGGCCTGGGTGGCTAGAGATTGATATGGGGTCTAATGTGCATAATTACAAATCTGTTGCATTTAGGTTGATTCTTGTAGTTTTATTGTAACCCAATTTGGTGTTGGTTTTAGTAGGTTCTTGATTGTGACAAAATGTGAAGTACTTTTTCCACCATTGGAGGCTGATTTTAAGGTAGAGGTGAAGACTTAAGTATCAAACATTTTCTTGAAGCCAAATCAACAAGTCAGCATCAAATCAGTTGCTCAAATTATCCATGAAATGAATGGAAAGTAAGTGACTATTTGTTTATGATTTAAGTTAATAACTCTGATTTTTTATGTTGTGCGTTTTTAACATGGATCTGAATCTTTGTGTGTATGTGTGTGGATTTCATTATTTTTTTTTGATTTTTGAGTATGTGTTGTGTGAATATGTGTTTTGTTTACTTTTGTGGGGGGGGGGGGGGTAATTCTAATCAAAACACAAAAGTTATTACACCTCATGAAAATAGTATCAAATAGTTGATATGCATCACCAATGCCCACAACAGACCATTTCATTATTGTTTTCCTAAGTTATTTGTATTAGCTGTATTTTTTGGCTTCCGAATTGGACCTTTTTAACCATACCCACACTTAAATTTTTTATGAACCAGTTAGTAAACCAAAGTGTTTGATTTTGCTGCAGTAAAAACTAAGGGAATTTGGCGATATGTAATGCCTTAGTACGTTGTAGTTGAATGGAGGTATGATCTCTACTTTGTTTCTCATGAAATGCCTTAGTACGTTGTAGTTGAGGGAATTTGGCGATATGTAATGCCTCAGTTTTGCTGCAGTAAAAACTGAATGGACCTTTTTTCTTCTTTTAGCAGTTTGTCTTTGGACTCTTGTTATATGTGCGGGTGAAACTGAAGGTGTGGTTCAGTTTATAACAGCAGCATGCAGCAGGTTATAAGTTCAACAGGTTCACGACATTTACCCATTTAAATTGAAAGATGATTTTATGGTTTTAAAAGTGTGTTAGGTCAATTTGAAAGATGATTTTTGTGCAAATCATGTGCTTTATCATTAAAATTCTACCTTTTTCAATATAAATCAAAAGTTAACTATGTTAGTATAAATCAAAATTCTACATTATTTGATTTTAATTTGTTTAAAGGATCGAATTTTTACACTTCTAAAAGCTACCTATTCATACTATATAAGTTTATGTTGGTCCATAATGATCGTGATTTCAGTGCTATATTGACTTGTTTAACAACAAACACTCTTGACTTGAACAAACTAAGTGTATTAGAACAACAAACCAAATAATGAGATTAAACCACACAACCGGAGGTAAATACGCTACAAAGATAAGTAAAGTATGCTCCTAGCACCTCCTGATTACACACAAACTATTCAGGGACTTTGGATAAGATTTTGCCAAAAGTCACTCTTGCCAAGAGATAAGGTTACAATATATAACAGCTTTAGGTTCGCTGATAGATTCGCTGTCAGCGAATCTATCTAGCGAACCAGATAGCTTCGCCGGGCACAATCAGGTTCGCCCGACGACAAAACTTATCTCTGTGACAACACTAATCTAGACTCCCGGGCGAATCTATAGATTCGCCCGTAGGTTCGCTAGAACAAAAACAACAAAATACATAACATAAACATAGTAACACCGACATGCCAGTGAGTCCAACCTACACATGACTATCAATACTCCCCCTAGGTTGGACCTCACCTGGGGAAGTCTTCCATTTAAGCTCCGTCTTCTTTGGCTTCATAGTTGCTCAATGAAAGCTCCAGCCTTTGATTCATCAATTTCTGCTTCGGTGACATCTGTATCAGGTAAAATAGTAGCAGTAATCTCCGCCTGAATATCTTTAGTTAGTTCCTCACCTATTACATTCCATTCAATTTTGGCCCAAAAATAAAACTTATAAAGATCCGGCCTTTTACGCTAGGTTCGCTCAAATAGGTTCGCTCAGCAGCAGCAACAGATTCGCTCGGCAGCAATAAATTCGCTCGGCCGCAGCAATAGATTCGCCCGACAGGTTCGCTTGGGCAGAACAAAGACTTGTGCCCAAATGAGATTGGCAGCAAGTTCGCTTGCACAGTGAGCCAATCAGGTGAACTTTCGTTCAAAATCTTTGTAGATCGCTGACCACTGTTTGAAATTTCCGAATCACAAATTTGGTCTAGGTTCGCTGGATGATCCAGTAGATTCGCTGGATGAACATGCAGTTTCGCTGGGTTACGAACGACACAGTTTCAGTCCAAAATCAACCAGAACAGCGTCAAAACTCAACCAAATTAAGATCCGTTTGTTTCAATAGCTTCCTATAACCAAAAACGACAAACCCCAAGCAAATTCCAGTTCAAAAACACAACAAACAATCCCGAAATGAATCAAGAGTGTTTTGACACAAAAGCCCCAAAAACATCACAAAAATCTCTAAGATCAAACAATCAAGAGCACTAAGGCTCTGATACCATATTGTTGGTCCATAATGATCGTGATTTCAGTGCTATATTGACTTGTTTAACAACAAACACTCTTGACTTGAACAAACTAAGTGTATTAGAACAACAAACCAAATAATGAGATTAAACCACACAACCGGAGGTAAATACGCTACAAAGATAAGTAAAGTATACTCCTAGCACCTCCTGTTTACACACAAACTATTCAGGGACTTTGGATAAGATTTTGCCAAAAGTCACTCTAGCCAAGAGATAAGGTTACAATATATAACAGCTTTAGGTTCGCTGATAGATTCGCTGTCAGCGAATCTATCTAGCGAACCAGATAGCTTCGCCGGGCACAATCAGGTTCGCCCGACGACAAAACTTATCTCTGTGACAACACTAATCTAGACTCCCGGGCGAATCTATAGATTCGCCCGTAGGTTCGCTAGAACAAAAACAACAAAATACATAACATAAACATAGTAACACCGACATGCCAGTGAGTCCAACCTACACATGACTATCAGTTTATTTATGTTTTTTTACCATTTATTGTTTGACCAATTTGGTGTATGTTTCATAATTATGCAGTGTGTGTGCGTTTCACAATGATTTGGGTGGTTGAAAATGTTACTTTAGTTGGTTTTTACCCCTTTGACCCATTAAACACTTGGTTAAAAATGATCCTTGAACTTGAAGTGTAAATGCTCCATATTTTAGTGGTGTGGTTAGTGTGCTGTAAAGTGGTTTAAAACATGTTACATAATGCTATAACTCATTGAATTTGGATCATTTTTTGCAGGAAAACCATGTGCACGCTCTTCGGGATTCTATATCATTTTGGAGGTTTATATCAAGAGCTACGCACAACCTAGGTTTGTTGCAAAAATAAGGCTTTAGTTGAAGCTCATTAACATAAAGTGGTGTCTCAGGAAGCGACTGTAGTAGCTGCTGTTTCTAAGCAAGAAAAATAAAGCCAAATTTAAATAACCCCTTGGTATGTAACAAGTTAAATAGTTTTCTATACATTGTTTGATTTTGATATGTTTAAAGGATCGAATGTTTTACACTACTAAAATCTACCTATTCATATTACATAAGTTTATTCATATTCTTTTTTTCTTCTACCTGATTATTGACTATTGTGTTTTCATGGCCTTGAATGTGTTTTCAAGTGTTTCCTATCAATGATTTAGTGTCCGGTAAATCTCTATAACTTAAAATATGTTTTAGTTAGTTCTTGTGTTTTCATGGGCTTGAATGTGATTAAGACACATCTAATTATGTTAGTTTTTAGGGTGTTTATGGATTGGTTGCAAACTACTCATATTGAAAGAAATTGTTGTGAAATTGGGATGGGGATTTAAGATTAGAATAGCTAAATCAAAATTTTCAACAAATCTATGTTGAATTTGGACCTATATGTTCTCTATTAATATTGCCTACTACTTTGCCATGTTGTGAATAAATCATATATGTTTGACATGTTGAGTTTTCTTTCAAGAGCGTTTAGATTCATTTCTACTTGAGCGTTTCCTTTGATGTTGGCTGGTACTACTTACATTAATTACCTATAATTTAGGGGTTGATTGGGGGCTGTAAAAAGCCTCACAACAGAAGTTTTAGTGGCTTTTGTGCCATATTGCTGCTATATATGTGTACTATTGTTAATGGAAATGGACTTGATTGTGTAATGTTGAGATTAACTTGAAGTTAATGGTAGTATTTATGTGTTGTTTTTGCAAAAGAGGTGGTTGTCTTGCTGTTTTATAATGGTAGTACTACTTGCTTTCCTTTTTTCTTACTTATTTTTTATATATTTTTGTGCTTGTGGTGTTATTAGAAGATTTGCGGCAGCATTAGGTGCTGATTAGCAGTGTTCTACAGCAGCATTAGGTGATGAATAATGCGCAGTTGATAAATGAAGTTGATGATTATGAGTGCGGCATGGTGTAATAAGATGTGTAGCAAAGTTACCCACACATCTAGATATTTGCGGGTGATAAAAAGATGAAGACTAAGGCCATTGTCACACCCTCAATTTTCCACAAACGGGGTACCCGTTAGGCGTGTGACATACCAGGATCTCAAGCCATTAGTTACAGCAAACACTGACTCAACGTTTTAAACAAAAGTTCGTATTAAAGTATTAAACACAACCCAAGGTTTAAAATGAAAAGTTTCAAAGTTTAGCGGAAGCATTTGTAAAACATCCACGTACTAAAAATCCAAGTACGTAACAATAAAAGTTAAACCAACCAAAGTTATGAAAACCCGTGCATAAAGTTGGCACGACCCAAACAACCGTTTCAAAAACCAATAACAATATTATAACAAAACGTAATAGTTTTAAGACCAATGCATGCAAATGTCCTACTCGTGCGCCTTCCTAGTTCCCTGAGAAAAACATACTAAAACGAGTCAACAAATAATGCTGGTGAGTTCAATGAGTTTATTTATATAAAATAAATAAAATATAAGTTTCCTGGATAAATCAATATATATTGCTGGTTTGCAAGACCACCTTGCTTACTACACGAGCACGTCGAGATTAAACTGAACGTTACTTTACTTGCCTTGTCGCCACCACTACGGATGACCAAATGTTTAAAGGACAATTTGCACCAACTAGCTCCCCGCTAGTGGTGGGGTCTGCCGAACCCGTAGTACTACTCAAATTTCCCCGTTATGCCGAAGTTGGCATATAAATAATCTCGACTAAAGAAAAGGACTTTATAAGTATGCTAATGCTCGGTAAAATAAGCCCTTAACAATAATATTATTTATCCAAAAGATTGCCTAAGTTGGCAATTTAAAGTTTGCCCGAAGGCCCCACCCGAAGGTGTAAAACGTAGCCGTAGTTGGCCCCGCCCGAAGGCAAATAAGTTTTGCCCGAAGGCCCTGCCCGAAGGCATAAAAATGCAGCTCGAAAGCCGTTAGAATCTTGCCCGAAGGCCCTACCCGAAGGTATAAAATGCAGTCCGCCTGAAGGCACTGAAAAATAGTTGCCCGAAGGCGCAGTAAAAACATTTGTATGTTTTCTCCCCGAAAAAGATTTAAAAGCGGGCAAAGAACTCACCTTTAAAGCACACAGCAATTACCAGCAAAATGCAACAGAGAGATTAGGTCGCCCTACGACCTGCTTAATGATTAAACGCTAATTACTATTTACGAACTTAACTTAATTATATATATATATATAGAACATACTTTCACCTTCAACACTTTACAAATACAATCTCACACTTGCAATACGTACATACCGTTCATAAACTATCTATGCCACATATAATACACATCGTACATACGGTAACATGCATACATATCAATACATAACCATTTTGCCATTGTTATACTTTATGACACAAATACGTTTGCAACATTGACCATTCACATAACATACATACTTGCACACCTATATCAGCTTGCTGCAGCTCATAATTTGCTAACATATATATACTATTGATACTTCAAGTTTGATTGCATTTATTCATCTCTGCATCGTACAACAACTCAAATATACATGCTTAATTAATTATCAACATACATTCATTTACTATGATGTTTTTCATGCTCACACATATATGCACGTATACATACATTATTTTATTTTATTGTTATTATTATTATTTTTGGATTCAAGCATACAACATATACATACACTACATCAAGATACATAAATGCGAATCACACACACAAATCATATACGCACGTTGTTGTTATCATTACTAGCCATGCAAGCATATTTATGTTTAATCTAACTGTACTACCATTACATACACACACAAACTGATTCATACATACGAATATCCACATATATATATATATATATATATATATATATATATATATATATATATATATATATATATATATATATATATATATATATATATATATATATATATATATATATATATCTACCCTACAATCCGGTTATACACACCAGACCGCACATCTCGCACACATACATACGTGAACATATAGCAGTATATATACATACATGCACATCTACACATCGATCCGCTTTGAACACTCATGTTTGAGGTCATACAGGCGTCGATACATACATACTAGAACATGTATAATCAAACCGGTTAACTTAATCACATCTACGGGTCACGAGGACTCACCGAAAAGATGACGAAGAGATGATCGGAACGGGACAAACTCCGGTTGACAATGGCTGCTGCTCGAGTCGGAGATCAACGAAGAAGACGATCAGAGATGGAGATGAAACCGACAATGCAGTGACGTCGGAGGGGGGCTGCTGTTGCCGCGTGACTTCTTGACAGCGGTGAAGGCCGGAGCGGGAGTGAGGGAGACGGGTTCGATGATTATGACGTTGCCGGTTGCTGCTGTCAGAAATCAACGATGAACAGGGAGGGGGAGGGGTTTGTGATGATGAAACTGGAACGAATGGGGTTTAGAGGTGAGCGGCTGGACTAGGGTTGAAGAAGACCACGATTGTGAGAGATGACGGTTATGGGCCGGGGGTTTGGGTCTTTATTTAATTTCATAATTTACGCTTGACCCCCTTCTAATTTGTTTAATTGTTTAGTTAGCTTTAAAGTAATCATTAACTTTTGTTAATTACAATTTGACCCGAGGCTTATACATTTGAACCAACTAGAACAAGTAACGATTTAAACCCGATAAGTTAGCTAAAGATAGCAAGAGCGGTTTAACGAAAATAACTTGAATTTGCGGGTTGTCACATCATCCCCTTGTTAGAAGAATTTTCGTCCTGAAAATTACGCCGTACGATTGGTTGTCTGCAACCAAATTGGACAAAAGAATAAAAATTTTCTGGTTGTCCCATCATCCCCTTGTTAGAAGGATTTTCGTCCCGAAAATTAAATGGTGTCATTGGTTGCTTGCAACGATTTAGAGTAAACATTTAACCCTTGAAACTGGTCAAAAGTTGTTTGAATAGCCCTTGCAGTTTCACTTGAGCGAGTCGATACGGTGCTCGAGTTATAGAAGATACGCCCGACTCCCATTTTTATTTTATTTTATTATTTTGTTTTCTATATATATATATATTTTTTACCACGACAATGAGGGAGCGGGGGGGGGGGGGGTAACTGGTACCTCTTTCAAAATATTTACGGACAATAGGAATGCTATCGATTATGATTTTATCAGAGGATTTATTAGTGACCGTAGTTAAAGTGTTAGATGTTCCAGAAGCAATTCACAAGTGATTTGTCTTAATTAATTACCATTTGCTATTTCTTGCATAATAATTATCATTTAAGGGAGCGGATTTAATCCTAGGATTTCTACAATTTTGCAAAAACGTGGAGTTAATGAAAATGTACCTTAAAAGGCGTTGTTATCATCCCTAACTTCTCTTCCTCCAATAATAAAGGCTCTGCCCCTGGCTGCACCACTTCCGTCACCATTTCCGTTGTCGTTGTTGTTGTTATTGTTGTTGTTGTTGTTCCTCTTCTTAAGCTCAGGGCAATCTTTCTTCCAGTGGTTGTTCTTTCCACAATGGTAACAACCCCTTGAGTTACCATCACTACCATTCGTCCCCTGGTTGTTATTATTGTTGTTGTTGTTCCACCGATTTGCCCCTTGAATATTACCATCAGTCATTCTGACTCTGCAGTTGCTATAAATATGCCCCATCTTACCGCAACGCTGACATTGAACCGTGTTACACCTTCCTAGATGATGTCGACCACAACTGTCACATTTTGGCAATTTACCGATATAACCCGAGTTTCCCTGATTCAGCGAGGAAGACTGGTCGAAGGTTCTACTATTATCTACCTTCTTTTGTCCCTGCTGAGGTTGCTGAGATGACGAACCTTTGTTGGTATTGCTATTACTCTCCCACTTACGCTTGTTATCACTAGTCGTTGTCAACGATCCTCTAGCGGGCAATTTACCCAACTCTACCGCCTGATCGGTGAGCCGTTTGGCCATTCTTACAGCGGCCTGAATTGTTGTCGGATTAGCCGACGTCACGTTCATCCGAATCTCAGGTACTAACCCTTTGATGTAGAACTCAATACGTTTCGCAGCAGGTGCCACCATCTGTGGACATAAAGTGGCTAACTCATTCGCCCTAGTAGTGTATGCCTCGATGTCCGACCCAATCATTTTGTGACTCCATAATTCATCCTCCAACTTCCGAACATCATCACGAGAGCAATACTCCTTAGTGAAGAGTGTTTTAAACTCATCCCACGGGGTCGCATTTGCCATCTCGATCCCCATTAATTGAACATGATCCTTCCAAAATGTCAAGGCAGCACCTTCCAAAGTACCTGAAGCAAACTTTACCCGACTGCCTTGCGGGCAATTACACATCTGGAAAACCGATTCGAGCTTGTCGAACCACCGGAGCATCACTGTCGCTCCTTCGGTGCCGTTGAATGTGTGGGGCTTACAATCCATGAAGTCAGTGAACGTGCAAACTGGGATTAAGTTTAAATGTGTTATATTTTTATTTAGGTGAAATAGGATAGAAGAAAATGTTATTTGTAAATAAATTCACATATTAGATGATTCATTGTTTTAGTTACCCAAAGGAACTTGATGTTGCGCTCCCATGGCTGCTCCAAGAACTGCAGCTGCATGGTCGTTCATCATTGCCGTCAATTGTTCGGCAGTCATATTAATGTTGTCGCGTCCATGGCCACGACCCATACCTCGACCGGCCATTGATCTACATTCACCAATCACACAATGATTTAAATATTTACGTATATAAATCTCATTGATAAGACATAGTAAACATAAACAATACGTGAGAACCCATTTTTTAAAATAGGAATTTAAATATCAATTTCTCGGCAAACAATTTGTAACGTGTTTACAAAATATTCAAACCAATTAATTAAAATTCAAATATGAGCTGATGGAATGAAACAGAATATCTTAACGTAGGGAAATCACTACAGATAATTCCAATGCCTTTATCGGGTAACACCAACGCCTTTATCGGGCTTTTACTGCCACCACGCGTTCGTAGAGCGGGGAAAAATCAGAATAAAATTTGGGTTTCAAATATTATAAAATTTAACGTATTCAGACGAGATAAGGATAATTTGCTGGTAAACTCATGCTCCACTTCCCAAACTCAAGGAGGGACACCCTCAAACGGTTGAAAACGGTTGCATTCGCCCGGCTCACACCTTGGCCTCTTTGCGCCTCCAGAGGAAGACTCGTTCACATCGGCGATAAAGAAATAGATTTAGGCAGGAAATTTAAATTCATGTTTAGGATAAGGTTACAGTACTTGTATAAGGATTCTTAATCTATAAAGATTGTATATCAGGTAAGCGTATAAAATGTAACACGTATAGGCAAACAAACACAATTTCTAACTATGGTACTACTGTGCAGTGTGAGTGTAACTAATGCAAATGCTTAAAGTTATAGACTATATGCAATGACATGCTAGTTCCCTATAACTTATGGCTCTGATACCAATAGTCACACCCTCAATTTTCCACAAACGGGGTACCCGTTAGGCGTGTGACATACCAGGATCTCAAGCCATTAGTTACAGCAAACACTGACTCAACGTTTTAAACAAAAGTTCGTATTAAAGTATTAAACACAACCCAAGGTTTAAAATGAAAAGTTTCAAAGTTTAGCGGAAGCATTTGTAAAACATCCACGTACTAAAAATCCAAGTACGTAACAATAAAAGTTAAACCAACCAAAGTTATGAAAACCCGTGCATAAAGTTGGCACGACCCAAACAACCGTTTCAAAAACCAATAACAATATTATAACAAAACGTAATAGTTTTAAGACCAATGCATGCAAATGTCCTACTCGTGCGCCTTCCTAGTTCCCTGAGAAAAACATACTAAAACGAGTCAACAAATAATGCTGGTGAGTTCAATGAGTTTATTTATATAAAATAAATAAAATATAAGTTTCCTGGATAAATCAATATATATTGCTGGTTTGCAAGACCACCTTGCTTACTACACGAGCACGTCGAGATTAAACTGAACGTTACTTTACTTGCCTTGTCGCCACCACTACGGATGACCAAATGTTTAAAGGACAATTTGCACCAACTAGCTCCCCGCTAGTGGTGGGGTCTGCCGAACCCGTAGTACTACTCAAATTTCCCCGTTATGCCGAAGTTGGCATATAAATAATCTCGACTAAAGAAAAGGACTTTATAAGTATGCTAATGCTCGGTAAAATAAGCCCTTAACAATAATATTATTTATCCAAAAGATTGCCTAAGTTGGCAATTTAAAGTTTGCCCGAAGGCCCCACCCGAAGGTGTAAAACGTAGCCGTAGTTGGCCCCGCCCGAAGGCAAATAAGTTTTGCCCGAAGGCCCTGCCCGAAGGCATAAAAATGCAGCTCGAAAGCCGTTAGAATCTTGCCCGAAGGCCCTACCCGAAGGTATAAAATGCAGTCCGCCTGAAGGCACTGAAAAATAGTTGCCCGAAGGCGCAGTAAAAACATTTGTATGTTTTCTCCCCGAAAAAGATTTAAAAGCGGGCAAAGAACTCACCTTTAAAGCACACAGCAATTACCAGCAAAATGCAACAGAGAGATTAGGTCGCCCTACGACCTGCTTAATGATTAAACGCTAATTACTATTTACGAACTTAACTTAATTATATATATATATATAGAACATACTTTCACCTTCAACACTTTGCAAATACAATCTCACACTTGGAATACGTACATACCGTTCATAAACTATCTATGCCACATATAATACACATCGTACATACGGTAACATGCATACATATCAATACATAACCATTTTGCCATTGTTATACTTTATGACACAAATACGTTTGCAACATTGACCATTCACATAACATACATACTTGCACACCTATATCAGCTTGCTGCAGCTCATAATTTGCTAACATATATATACTATTGATACTTCAAGTTTGATTGCATTTATTCATCTCTGCATCGTACAACAACTCAAATATACATGCTTAATTAATTATCAACATACATTCATTTACTATGATGTTTTTCATGCTCACACATATATGCACGTATACATACATTATTTTATTTTATTGTTATTATTATTATTTTTGGATTCAAGCATACAACATATACATACACTACATCAAGATACATAAATGCGAATCACACACACAAATCATATACGCACGTTGTTGTTATCATTACTAGCCATGCAAGCATATTTATGTTTAATCTAACTGTACTACCATTACATACACACACAAACTGATTCATACATACGAATATCCACATATATATATATATATATCTATCTACCCTACAATCCGGTTATACACACCAGACCGCACATCTCGCACACATACATACGTGAACATATAGCAGTATATATACATACATGCACATCTACACATCGATCCGCTTTGAACACTCATGTTTGAGGTCATACAGGCGTCGATACATACATACTAGAACATGTATAATCAAACCGGTTAACTTAATCACATCTACGGGTCACGAGGACTCACCGAAAAGATGACGAAGAGATGATCGGAACGGGACAAACTCCGGTTGACAATGGCTGCTGCTCGAGTCGGAGATCAACGAAGAAGACGATCAGAGATGGAGATGAAACCGACAATGCAGTGACGTCGGAGGGGGGCTGCTGTTGCCGCGTGACTTCTTGACAGCGGTGAAGGCCGGAGCGGGAGTGAGGGAGACGGGTTCGATGATTATGACGTTGCCGGTTGCTGCTGTCAGAAATCAACGATGAACAGGGAGGGGGAGGGGTTTGTGATGATGAAACTGGAACGAATGGGGTTTAGAGGTGAGCGGCTGGACTAGGGTTGAAGAAGACCACGATTGTGAGAGATGACGGTTATGGGCCGGGGGTTTGGGTCTTTATTTAATTTCATAATTTACGCTTGACCCCCTTCTAATTTGTTTAATTGTTTAGTTAGCTTTAAAGTAATCATTAACTTTTGTTAATTACAATTTGACCCGAGGCTTATACATTTGAACCAACTAGAACAAGTAACGATTTAAACCCGATAAGTTAGCTAAAGATAGCAAGAGCGGTTTAACGAAAATAACTTGAATTTGCGGGTTGTCACAGCCATGATCATCAAACATCACAGCAATAGATTAGCATACAACAGCAGATTGTTTGAATCTGAAAAAGTTGAATCAGATATAGTCTAGCAGCAGCAACAAGTTGCAGTATCAGCTAATAACAGTGATGAACAATAGCTTTTGGTGTGCGGGTAATAGTTGCAAAAGAAATCTCCTACACATCTCTAAGATGTGCGGATGAAGAAACAAAGATGTAGATCGATGATATATATGTGTGTAGATCATGATGTTTTTGGTCAATGAAACAGCAGTACATATAACAGCTAGACCAGCTGCAACACTTGTTAAGATGTATGCAGCAAAGATTTATACGCAAATCTTTAGAGATGCACGGTGAAATAGTGACGCGAACAGGTTGATGAATAGCAACAGTCTTCATGTCCAACACAGTGTAGCAAAAGTGTGTAGATTAGTGATCATTTGTATATAATCACGTGATACTGTTGTGTAAAATATATAAGGTTACATAGTGTTCCTTATCATTAGATGAATAAGAAAGTTATTATTTGGGAAATGAACATGTGGATGGTTATTTTCTTTTTCGTGTGTTTATCATTTATTATTTGGGATATGTTATACTCACAGCATAGATAGACTACCGATATACGAATAAGCAAGTTAACTAAAGTATTCCATAAGTCACGGGAGTATTATATAACAAACATAAACGAGTGTTACTTTGTATATTGTCTTTCATGTCGAGTATGTGTCGCCGCATCGCGCGGGTATTCTGCTAGTATATATATATATATATATATATATATATATATATATATATATATATATATATATATATATATATATATATATATATATATATATATATATTTAAACAAAAGATTTTAATTAATTTAACTTTTTGGTTTTTGTATTTTGTAAGATAAAAATATATATATGCAGTTCGTGATAAATGATTTTTTTATAAAGGGATTGGTTATTCTAATGTTTATCAAATATTTACACAATATTTTTCCGTTTTCTCAAATATGACACAAAGACTTGCTACAAACATCATGTCTTCTGTTTTCCAATACCAAGTTTGTGACATTTTTTTCAAATCAATCCTCTTAACTATGGTAAAGATTAAAGTTTTCAACTTTTTACTTAACTTTTGAAACTACATTATAGAAAAACAACATCACCTCTTATAAACTTATTTACCTCCATAGTCAATAATCTGGTTTACCTAAAGTTGTTGGTCATATAAATTAAAACATCTTAAAAACCAAATCCAATAAGAACTAAGTGATCTATTCATTCGAACTATAAATTGGATTATCCGCATCATCAAATTTTTATGAAACTACTTTTCTAAAAAAATCCTAATAAACTATATTATTACATATACACCATCAACTAATACTTATGAACGGGTCAATATCAGGAAACTTAGATAATTACATCTTACACACATAGAGTCGATTTTCACAAACTTAGGTCTTACTATTCTACTACTGGAACTTGACTATATATAGCTATGAACAAAACTATTGATATGAGCAATGTCTACGTAATGGACTTTAGTTCTTTTGAATCATCAATCTACTTATCATCTTAAACTGATTTTCCCAAGTACTATTTCTATCGGGTATGATATCGAAACCAATGCGTATCCTCACTTTAACTTAAAAAAATTTTTGTGTGCATGTGACTCGTACGTGATCGAATGAACCGTGGGGTCCATGCAAAAACTAAAGTAACTACAGGTGCATACAGAATTATGAAAGTTGGTGCATGGAAACCATAGCAATTTTTCTCTTATGTTTAAGGGCAATGCGACAAATGTGGTATGACAAGGGCATGGTGGATACGCCGCTGGTATATCCTATATATAAATGTTTTTGTTATACTGTCAAATGAAGAGTTGTTTGCAACCTGTGGAGTTTTGTATTGTTCTAAACATTCTATTCATATAACAATACCCATCGTATCTCATCGAGTATGATAAACCATATTCTAAGTTGACCTAAAATAATGAACAATTACCATTTGAACCTATGCGGAAATCAGAAACTAATTCTTGTCATATAGAAATCAAAATTTAACAATTTCTCATCATCAGCGTCCAATTCTTAAGTTGGTATATTCTAATTCAGCTCCTCAAGACTAACGTATTCTTGTTCAAACCATAGTTGCTAAATAACGTAAGAACATTTATGATGAAAAGGGCAATATTATGAAAAAACTTGTGTAGTTGGGCCATATTTAATCATTTTATTTTCACTTGACTTATTTACTCATTTTACTAATTGCATCTAAGCCACTTAACTATGTGTAAGGTTACTTTATTCGTTTCATCCATTCTATTAATCATGGTAATTCTCGATGGTCAATTAAATAATTCTAAATTCATATACTTAAAACATTTATTCACAAGTTAGCAACGTATTCCATCCCTATATTGAAAAGCAAATAATGTTTATTCGAATCTCCATACAATTACTTCACCTGAAATCTTATAAGTGAAAAAAAGTTAAATAAACAACTCTCAATGAGTCAAAACAAATCTAAAATAAATAACTTCTTAATCTCGTTTATTTAAAATCGTGCTGCAATCAAAATGCTCGTCTTTCCATTGATCGGATTCTCGATTAATAAAGTTTCTTACGAACTGGAACCGCCTAAGGAATTGGGTAGTGTTCATCCTGTGTTTCTTGTTTCTAATTTGAAGAAGTGTTTATGCGATGAAAATCTCATTGTGCTTCTCGGTGATATCCAAATTTATGAATCTATGCAATTTTTTTGAACGGCCATTGGAAATGATGGATCGTGAAGTTAAACAACTCAAGCGTAGCCGGATAGCGATAGTCAAAGTTTATTGGGAATCAAAGCTTGGGCTGAGTTTACTTGGGAACGTGAGGACCAAATGAAAGACAATTATCAGCATCTTTTTTGCTTCATCTTCTTTTTCTTCGATTTGAGGAAATTTCAGGACAAAATTTCTATAAGGAGGGGAGACTGTGACATCTGCCTCGAACCCGAATCCGAACGCCCGACTCAAACCCGAGAATATCTACCTTAATTTGTAATAGTATATAATTTCAAAAGATGTAACGTTCAATATTACTATTATGAATAAATGTATCGAGTTTTACGTTATTCCCGTTTCAATTAATCGATCGTTTCCTTGTCGCAAAATATCTACGTGTACCAAATGAATACTATTTGTAATAATAAATCTCAGATATATATATATATATATATATATATATTCTATACAAGAGATTTTTAAAAAAATTGTTAAAAAAACGTTTCTAAGCCTAAATATTGTCCTTTAACGTCATAAACGAACTAAAAATATAAAAACATCACTTCTATAAACGTTAGAATTTATTTGATTAAGTTAGTTAGTTAGTTAATTTAATTTATAAACCTAACTTTGGTTCAAAATTGTAAAAGTTTAAAACTAGATACTGAAACAAATTGAAACATGAAGGGCCATTATGTAAAATAAAAAAAATGAACCAAACCATTCCCCCTTCCCGCATTTCCGACGACACCTCCGGCGACCCTATTTACATGCTTTTGACCAATTTTCATCACCTAAAAACATTCCTAATCCTCTTTTACACTGATTCGAACCTTCTTTAACAACTAAAACGTGGTTTTAGCTTGATTTACGCTCGGATTGATTATGAGTCTCGAAGTGAATTTTCATTTCCGTAATTACAACCCCAATCAACAATTAAACCATTCCAAATCCTTCTTATACGCGCGTCTAACATATCTCGAACACAAAAACACTCCAATTATTCTCTGCATTTACCAAATCAATCAACCGAAAACAATTCGGGCGACTTAATTGTTTCCTATCATCTGGGCATCGTTACCGGTAGTATTTGTATCCATTTTAATGCTCTTGATCATCTACATCTGTACAACTCATCAATTTCATCTTGTTTCATTCCAGATTCGTGTAATTTGACCAAGAACAATCGATCCTTTTTCTTCTCCGAATCCATAGCAAATCGTCCTTAACAAGTGAGTTTAATATACTAAAATGTTTGTGAGATCGTGGGGATTAAAAGCCCGATGGTTGTTTGAATTAGATTATCAGATTGAAAACCAATTTGATGAATCTAGGTTCTAGGGCTTGTTTTGAATAGGATGACTATTGGTTGTGAAAAGATAAAAAAAAAGTTGAGATTGATAACAAAAGAATGCATCTGGTCCAGTGGTGTTAGAGTTGTGCTTTGAACGAAATGGCCATGGGTTCGAGTCCCATGGCCCTGTTTTCCTTCTATTTATATTTTTAACTATTTTAAGCAGAAAACTATATTTTCTACTAACCTAAATGACACCCTTTAAGTTAAGTATATTTTTCTAACGATTAAAACATACAATTTCAAATACATTTATACAAATAATAATGTTTTTAAATTTATAAATATTATTAACAAATATTATTTCCAGAGAAACTAAAAGTAGATTCGTATAAAATATATTCAATAAGAAAAATACTATAATGTTTCGTATAAATTCCCAATTTGTACTTTAAAACCCTAATTCCTAACTTATATTTTAAAACCTTAAATCCCAAATCCGAAACACTAGACCTCAGATTTTTTATTCTAGTTCCTTTTCGTTTCTAAGCTAGGGTTTTTCCCAATTATTAGGTGATACTAATATTCAGGCAACCCTTGGTTCGTTATAGTTGCGTTTCTAACGGTTCGATTACATTTGCATTCCGAGGTGAGTAAACTCACCCCCCCCCTTTTACAATTTACGTTTTTGGGGCCGAAATACGTGTTCCTATAATACTACGGTTTCTTTCTTTTGTTTCTATTTTCAAAATGAGATCATTAGATGTGTTAATCTTGTTTGGCCGCATGATGCAAAATTATGTAATAGACAATAGTACTTATATTATCTTGTAATTTCCACCGGTACAATATTAGCGCTAATGGCTAGACAAGCCCACCTACACTAATGGCCTGATAGGTGATTTTAACCCGGCGATTCTTTGGTTGATTCTATGTGTTGGTTACTAGTTACCATATGTGATGTTTGTTGCTACATTGCTATGTCCCATAGATGCTTAAACATTTATTGATAACTTGTATATCGAGACGGTTAAATGACGGTTAAAGGATAGTTATCAGTATTTGTAACATGAGTGGTTCCTCATGAGTTGTTGCTAAAGGTAACCCTGCGGGGTCTTGGGATTCTTGTATCTATGTGATTTTATGGTCATAGTTGAGATATATGATGAAATTGCTAGACACATAAGATTGCGAAACATATTTATAATGATCTCGGATTTCATATTATGTACTACTAACTATGTTTTTACTCACTAGCTAATTCTTTAGCTACCTTATTTTACATGTATTTTAGGTGGCGTTTGAAGTGTTTTATGCCGTATAAGACATATGATGCTTTTGGACCTAGAATAAAAGGGATTTAAACACTATTAATTGTTGGCATTTATTTCTATTTTATGACTATTTATGCATCGTTTATGTCATGACGTTGATGCTTTAATGATATTAAAATATGTCTTTAGTGTGCCATGTGCTTTGTACTATGGATATCCAATTCACTTGACGCGCCCGGTGTTTCCGCCGCCGGGAAAGGTGTCACATTTTAGAGGATTCTACATCTTCCAATACTGGTATTATCTCATCAACCTTCCTTTTCTCCAGCCACCTTTTTAGTCACATATGAAGTCTCAGCCTTTTCTTCTACAGCAACAGCCTTTGATCTAGAAACAACTTGTGCATCTGGTTTACTAATTTCTAATAGATCTTCTTGTACATATTCTTTATCACTTGCAGACACAAGAGATTCTAACTCTTGCTGCTTCATTAGATACATATCTGCTAGCAAATTTACATTCTCTGCCTTCACAAGATCATACTCTTCAGATATCTTCTCATATTCTTCATTGTGTTCTTGATAGTTATGTTTGAACTCATCAAGTTCTGTATATTTCTCGGCCAATTTTCTTTCAAACATCTCATTCTTCATCTTTGGATAAATTATTATCAATAGATAATGTGCAATCTCTTCATCCTTTGATGTAAAATCCACATCATCAACCACTTTTTCCATCGATGTTTCTTCTTCAATGACACTAACATCGACATACTTTGTAATCACAAGGGAAGACTCCTTGGATACAATCTTTTCATCATCTAATCTGATGGCTTCAGTACCAACAGATTGTATTTCCACTTTATCTCTAGATGGTACAACTTCAATGTCAGCATATTTTATCACTTCGCATCTGTATGCACTGATTCAGTCTCATCTATCTCAACAATTTCAGTATTTTCTGATTCATTTGGAGATTGAGGTACAGGGGATTTAGCTTCAACACCAGTCTATGCCACTGATTTTGCTAGACTTTGTATGGCTTGATTAGCAATATCGAGAATGTTTACTCCAGGTTCTTGAGTTAGTTGAATGACTGTTTGAGCAGCTTCAACAACTTCATCCTCAAACACACTTGTGTAAAAAAATAATGCATCATCATGCTCATCTTTTATATTCTCTTGATTACCATTATTCTCATCATCAACATTCAAATTTACTTCTTCAGTATCATCAGAAATGATTACTTCTTCATCAACATCTTCTTCTTCAGACACACATCTTCTTGTTTTGATTCAGTTTCAGGCTCTTGTTGAACAAGATCTTCAGGATCAAGTGGTTCTTCATCAGTGAGATTGTAGTATATATCATTCACATCTATCTCATTATTACTTAAATTAACAATGTATATGAATAAAGGCACATTCCTTGACTTAGTAATCATAGAAAGTCTCTGATTAACTTCTTTTGTCATATCTTCCAACACAATCCTCTCAGCCTTCAAACCATAAGTAACTATGTTGATATTCTTCAATTATGATTAATTGAAGGAATTTGGGCTACATGAGAAATTTGTTCTTGATCCCTTTAGATATATTGAAAATAATTTCATTCAAAATACATTTTGCCTTGTTGAATGGTTAGTTCATGACCACTGCAACAATTGGTGAAGCTAACTCATAAGAAAATGAGTTGAAACCAGCACTCCTCTTTGTTAATCTCGAATTTGATGAGCTAGGATCTTAGAATTCATCATGTTTGATTAGAAATGATATAGAGATGGGAGGTGTTGTGATCCAATCATCATGCACACATGAGAAATGAGGTGTTGTATGGATCTCATTGATGATAAGTATGATAATTACAATTGAGCAAAACACATCTAAAGATCTATACAAACAATCATGTGAACAATAAGCACACATTCACCCAAGGAGAGCTCATCCTTGGGTGAGGACTCCAAATAGACACTCTCACCTAAACTTAAACAAGTGATGGTCTATTTATAGTGGAGTCATGGTCTTCACACTAGCCGCTTCTAGTAGAAGAACCCGATGTCAACTTAGACGTTTATCTTTAACTTTTTATTCTTGCAATCAACCTTGATCTCTAAATTGATGCACTAGGATCACAATGTAACTTTGTAGAACAAAATTTGGTTAGTTTGAGTTTCATAAAATCCCAACACTCTTCGACATGCAGTGATGAAATACATAACATAATAACTTCTCACACAGTCTTGCATGGAAGAATTGTTTTCTTGGGAATTCACTTGGATGACCCATTGCTGTAAACACTTCTTTACATACATTTAGATGCAAGATTTCAAGATTAGTTGGATCATTCACTCCCAACTTCAAAGCAGTTCTAATTGAGCTTTCTGAAACTTCAATCATTCTTTCCTTGGATATAAATCAACTGACCACTTGTGAAACCCGACTATTTGGACCCACCGTAACCTTAGTTATTATTAGATAACTGTATTTTTAAAAATATGATTACTTGTGATTACTTTAACTAACCATGATTTAGGTGCAAACGAATATTTAAGAGACAAAATATTATTTTTATGATACCCGGATATTATTTGTACACATGTATTTATTTATGATTAGACGATTATTTTAATGCCATGAGTTAGGATAGCAAAACCACTAGAGACAATAGTGGAACAATGCTTTAGAGCAATATTATTCTTAACAAACAAACAAATAAAATTACCCGACAATTATACAATGAAATCAATATAGTAATATTCATACCACAAAAACACAATGAAAACCTCATAAGATATCCTAAATTTTTGTCCAATCTCATATTATACCAAATTATTACCTATTAAAGTGCTACCAACTCAAATTATACGCCATCAATTACCTACACATACATGTTATAAAAAATAAAAAAATATATTGTAAATATATATGCATACATGAACGTATGCAAATGCATACACACATACAATTTTCATTTTTAATTCTCACTTGTTTCAAGACAATCACCCCCACCTTTATCCAATTACACAAGGCATTATGACCACCCAATCCCTTTAGTTTTCTTGTTGCAGCCAAATACCTCACATCAAGATACACAATCCCCAATTTTTTTATATTAAACACAACACTCAACCACATTTGTTTTACCCATACAAGCCAACTTCATTTCACACTCAAACTCTCTCCATCTTATATAAAAAACACTCCACACTCTCTTCATTTCCAGCAGCAAACTCACTCTAAAAAATCAAATCCAAGAAGTTTTAAAGCGTTCTACCCATCTTTAATGCACCAAGGAAACGAAAATATGACTTTTCTTTAGCTTTCTACACGTTGTTCTTGCCAACTCCTACCCCTTGTTTTGAAACTGTAGAAACCAGCAGCACCATGATTTATTGAAGCCATCTTCATCCCACAAATCATTATTCTTGAAGCTAAGCTTGGACCAAGGTTGGTACATAACCAAACACCCTTAAAACGTTCATTTTTGTACTAGTTTACACCATTTGACACCTTGTTTTGAAACTCTATAAAAACCCACGAAATAAGCCACTTAAAAACAGTAAATAACTTCATCTTTAACATGGATAAAAGGTATAATAACTTGTGGTTTGGTTTAGTACAAAACTACGTAGATTACATTGATGTAAATAGTTATTTTGAACACTTTAAAACCCAAAAACGAAATGAACATGAGCACCAACATAACTTTCAGATTAAAATTTGTAAATGAGCTGGAAATATCATGTAAAAATCGTGATACATGTTTAGGGTGGTAATAAGCGTTGATAGATGGGTAAATAGTACAAAACCGAGCACCCGGTAAACCTTAAAACTACAAATTTTCACCAAACATTACAAAACTTAATTTTTATTATCTCCAGGCCTTTAAGAACATATTTTAGTCGTAGAAAATAAATTTCATCATTTATTGTCTTAAAATGTATTTTCTACAAATTTATTAGTGAAAATAGTCACTAAAATATACATTTTAATAAATAAATTCTAATAATTAATAAAAAAAGGTTAAAAATTACAAAGCTAGTATTTTACAGTAGAATATGACTAATAAAACATATTTTTGTCATAAAAAGTGAGAAATCATATATTTTACCTTACGTATACGATAAAAACGAGTTTTTAACGGTTTTGTGTAAAACTTGGTATTTTTGTACTTATAACCTAAAAACCTGTTATTTACAGATTATATAAACTAATGGGGGCCAATTATACTGATTCTTGAAGTCTTGAGTCAAGTGGTTGAGAAAATGGATTTTAAACGCGTAATATGACGGTTTTTACCGTAACCGATAAAACCAAAATGTATATTTTATAACATATAAAATTTTCTAGAACTTTTGGTTATAATATGACTCAAATAAATATATTATACTTATGAAATATGTGTGGACCCTTGTTGGATCAAAAAGGGACAAATTAAGAAAACTTTGGGGTTAAAAGTGTCATTTTTTAAACTTAAGGGACTAAAACTGATAAATCTGTAAACGCTACTTTTTATGAACTGAAATTTTATAAAAATATACTAAGAATCAGATTACAAAGTTCATAATAAGAAAACTTAATAGGTAATGAACTAAACCTTGAAAACTTGTAAACTACGCACGTGTGACGATATTAATTAAGAACACTGTAAGGTGAACTGTTTGAATATTGTACACACTTAGGGGAGAACCTGGTTACATAATAGTCTATAAAATAGAAACTTATGAGTAAATAACATTGATGTGTGAAAACGTATATATATTTTAATTATAAAAATGGTTCACAAATTTAGGTTTTAAAAATAAAACAGAAATATCTAACTCTACTTCACACAAACAGCAAGTGTACTGGTCGTGCGTAGCATAGCCAGGTAAATCCGAGTATCGAACCTAAGGACACGTTAGACGGCTCTCAGTAATAAACAGTTGTCGAGTTTTAGCTGGGTTGAAGGTTTGATTTTTTAATTAAAAGAAAACTAATTATTAATTAATTAAAACTAAAAATTAAACTAAAGCAATTACGAAAATAGGAGACAAACGGAATGAAAAACTGAACACGAACAAATCAAGAATGACGAAGCAACTATCTAGACCTGGAATCCTGTTGGCGATTTTGATGCTCTCGGTTATGGAAGATTGACTGGTGTCGGATCTAAAAGTACATCTGACTTAAAAACTCACTAAGTGTTGTTAGATCTCCTCTCGGTCTCACTAACTCAGCCTAATGAATCCTAAGGGGTGTGTAAAACTCACCGGGTGTGTAGGTTAAATCTTCTCTCGGTCTCATTAACCTAAAAAATAATACTCAAGTGCCCAAAGAACTGATTACCTCTCGGTCTCACAATTCACAATACATCCGAGAGTGTAAGGGATGCAAGTGACAACTTATTAATACTAATCTCAACTAGAGTAACAAGAATTATTAAATTATTAGGGTTAATTCACTCTCGTGAAACTAGCTCCCTAAAACCTAATAACCAAGACTACCCTATAACCTATCACCTCTCGGTCTCAAGATTAATTAGATTACCAATTTTAGATAGATTAATTTAACTATTCCTATGATGATCTAGTCTAGATTCAACCACCACCTAATCAAAACACTAAGTAATGACTAAACGCGAAACCCTAATCAAATAGCACACAACTAATTAATCAAAGCACACGTGGAATATATAAATATAATCAATCATCCAAATCAATAAACAATAATATCAAGATCAAAAACTAATAAATCTTTACAAGAATATGAACCAATAAATAATCCAATACCCGAAAGAACCATTAAATCATCCAACAATAATCTTACGGTCTAGATAGTTATTAAAATTTAGTTACTCATAGTCATTTAAAACAAACACAAACCAATAAGAGCAATAGTTTTCATGTTCAACAAGTTTCAAAACCAAAGTTAAAACCAATTAAAAACAAGAAATCAAACAGTTGCTAACCGATTTATTGCTCCAAACTTTTATTATTCGCCTTCGCTTGCGTCAAAAGATATCATACGTTACTTCGCCGTCGGTTTCTTTCGTCTCCCTTTTTGTTGTTCTTAAGACTCCTCTTTTAATCGCTCTTTTCCCCCAATCGTCCGTATGCAATAATTCAGAAAAGATATATATTGCTGCCATCAAAGTCCAGTTTTTTTCTTTTATCCCTTTTCTCCACTCCAATCTTTTTCTTTATGTGCATATAACGTTTAAAATTAATGAGACTTACAATTCCCTTTCATCTTCATAAAATAATTGTTAAATAACAAATTAATTTTAAACAATCGATAACACTTTAATTTAATTACATATTTTTACTCATTATTCTTAAAACTTAGAAAATCCAAATATAAACTAATTTTGAGTAATATTTATTAAAAACTAACCCAAAACTATTCAAAGTGTAAGAAATATTTATATAATTAGTGTACGGTTTATACCATATCAAATATCCCCACACTTAAACATTTTTCGTCCTAGAAAAAGCATGCAATGGAATCAAAATCGAGACAATAGCTTCCAACAAACATTTAAAGAAAACAAAGCATTTTTCAAACAAGCAATAAATCATGGTAAAAATTAGTATAACCCTAACACTAGACAATCGATTTTCCTTTAGTGTTTTCTTTAGTTCAAGTGATATCAATCTATCTACAGGGTCTCACATTTAGAAAGCCACAGTTCAGCCTGATTAATTTGTTACTTGACAAGGCATAGGTTAAATCATATTGATTTTACCTTTGAAAATAACCTAAAGAACTTAACTAAATTAAAGACTAGTGCCATATTAGGGTGAACATTGGATGGATGAAATTTATGGGCGTAGACTGTTTATTCTTTTTTTTTTTTCATAAAACAAGATCAACTCACCCAGGGGTGTCGTATCCAAGTCGCTATCCCGGAGGTAGAGCACATGAGGTCTTGGATCACTTGCCTTATTTTTATTTTTTTTTTTCATTTTTCATTTTTTTTATTTGGCTACTTTGAGCTCTTTTATTTAGCAGCTACTTTGAGCGCTTTCAGTCTACACCCTGTGGACATTTGTTTTGCGGATGCGCCACTTATTTTCACAAGAAGCGTGCTATAAATCCCAAAATGGCACTAACCCTTAACCTATTTAAGTTCTAAAGCCTAAAATGGTGCCTAATTATTATTTAATTAAGGCCTTTCTGTTTCTCCTAAGATGATAACCCACGAGATATTTTGATTTAATTAGGTTCGATTATTACACTTAAAGAAAACCTAAAAGCTAATTGAGTCACCAATTTATACCATTTGACTCATTCTTGCTTTTTAAACCAAATTATTTTTTCATTTGAAAACCAAAGCCCCAATTTTCTATCATTTTCCATTAAATGCACAACTTTTTCAAGGACATTTTCAAAATTTTCAAATTTTCGGGGATTTTTAACAAACTCAACTTAGCACATGTTTCAGTTTTCTTTAATATAACAATTAACCCCCATCCTCACACTTAAACCGAACATTGTCCCTAATGTTCAAAACTATCTAAACAAACAGAAACAAGTAAGAAAATCAAACAATAAGTGAGAGAATGGAAAAACTGAAACTCCCCTGACTAATATAGCATGTATTGGCAAAAAAAAAATTTAATCAGCAACTTCACTGCCACTATGCACGCAATCTCCACACTACATCTAATAACCAACCACAAGCAACCAACCAAACTCTCAAGAGCGAAGCAATAACCTGAAAGCAAAAGAAGAAACACCCGGCATAGCATAAAAATAAATAAAAAACATAATAAATCAAAATTAGAAATAAAACATAGTACCGGGTTGCCTCCCGGGAAGCGCTAAGTTTACAGAAGAGTCTTCAGCCAGACTCACTTCCGAAACCTCAATCAGGAGGCTTCTCCTTTATCCTCTTCCCATCAGTGCTCCTCAAAACTCTCCTCATACAATTGGCTAGGAAGAAACCAATTGCATAAGTATCAGGGGCCCAAACACAATAATTAAGCTCACCACAGCAATTCTTGAATATTCCCGGATCAAACTGTATAATATATCTGTAATCCAAGAGATAGTCATCCCTGCATAATGATTCGGTGAAGCAAGGTGGGTATGACAACCTCCTAAGCACACTATGATCTTTGAGCCCCCATTTCCTTTTCTCTCTTCCTTTAGCCAGTTTATAACACCTCAACACGTCCCGAATGGAGATTAAGTACGGTACGTGTTTTGGTATTTCTTTTTCAAGGTGTAGTGTCGTAAGAACCGATTCACTAACTACCTCTTGGCTCTCTTCTTTTTGAATCCCAACACTTGGCTCTCGATATAGGAGATATTCAAGATGCTTTAAATCACCAAGTGTGTCAAACTCTTCTTCACTGGGAATCGGTAAGTCCACCAATTCATCGCCAAACTCCTCCTCCCATGACGGGACATGCTCACATTCACCTTGTAAAACCTGCATCACATCATCCTCAAAGAACAAGTGTGAAATATCAAATGAATCTGAAGATTCAAATTCATCACCAAATGAATTAAATGATTTAGAAATATCACAATTATAATAAAATGAGCTCAGTTCAGAATACTTACCTGCTTTGGGATCGACTAGATACATCTCTTCACCATTGAAATCACATTCATCTTCATCTTAAACTACCTCTTCAACACGAATTGGTGTTTTCTCTACTGCCTCCCTCTCATCAGCACTCCAAAAATCATCATCGGTGGGTTCATATTCATAGCTCCATGATGTTAAATTCTGAGAGTGTGGTTCACTATTCTGAATCGAAGGCAGGACTAGTTCGTCCATTATCGTCTCCGGCTTTTGAGCGGCTTTATCTTTTGCAATAATCACACTTGTTAATTCATCCGTGAGCCTCCCATATTCGTTCAAGTAGTGAAGTTGCTCAGCCTTACTTAACAGGTTCCAACGAGTACCGATGATCTCCTGCACTTTCAGTTGTTCCTTTCTGATTGTTTCCTCGGATTGTGACTCCTGTACCGTATCAATCTCACAAGACAAGTGTAAAGCACAACTAGGAATATCATGTTTGTCTGTCAAATCAAATGAAAAATTAGATTCATCACAAGGATTAGAATACTTACCTGATAGTGGGACCTTTGCTGCATTTTCTGACAATGAAACTTGCACTTCATCTTTATGATTGTCCTCTACCTCTACATCCTGCATTATTTCATCATTACAAAACAAGTGTAACAAACAAGGTGGCACTGAATCAAGGCTGCATAGGTACTCCAACTCATCTGTCATCATCTCAGGTTCTGGGGTTGCCAAAATCAGTTCACCCGACGCAGTTTCATATCCCATACAGTTACCATCTTGATCGTAAACAACCCGCTCGTGAAAATTTAGACGCTCTTGTATCAGAGGGCACTCGTATTCCGAATGAGATCCACCACATACAGTACACCAAGGATTCCCATACTTATCAAACTCCTGTCTAAACATTTTCCTGAAGTAGCAGGTGAGATATGAAAAAAAAAAATTAATAATAATAATAATAATAATAATAATAATAATAAAATTAATAATAAAATAAAATAAAAACAAACAAATTTTTTTTTTTATCGAAAAATAAACAAAAAAAAATAATAATAATAAATAAATAAATAAACAAATAAAGAGAAAAAAAACTACAAAACAAAAAATTAAAAGTGGCTAAATCCCCAACTCAGGTCATTCCCAAAATCGCCTAAAACCATGTCCCCGGCAACAGCGCCAAAAACTTGATGTGTGAAAACGTATATATATTTTAATTATAAAAATGGTTCACAAATTTAGGTTTTAAAAATAAAACAGAAATATCTAACTCTACTTCACACAAACAGCAAGTGTACTGGTTTGATTTTTTAATTAAAAGAAAACTAATTATTAATTAATTAAAACTAAAAATTAAACTAAAGCAATTACGAAAATAGGAGACAAACGGAATGAAAAACTGAACACGAACAAATCAAGAATGACGAAGCAACTATCTAGACCTGGAATCCTGTTGGCGATTTTGATGCTCTCGGTTATGGAAGTTTGACTGGTGTCTGATCTAAAAGTACATCTGACTTAAAAACTCACTAAGTGTTGTTAGATCTCCTCTCGGTCTCACTAACTCAGCCTAATGAATCCTAAGGGGTGTGTAAAACTCACCGGGTGTGTAGGTTAAATCTCCTCTCGGTCTCATTAACCTAAAAAATAATACTCAAGTGCCCAAAGAACTGATTACCTCTCGGTCTCACAATTCACAATACATCCGAGAGTGTAAGGGATGCAAGTGACAACTTATTAATACTAATCTCAACTAGAGTAACAAGAATTATTAAATTATTAGGGTTAATTCACTCTCGTGCAAATAGCTCCCTAAAACCTAATAACCAAGACTACCCTATAACCTATCACCTCTCGGTCTCAAGATTAATTAGATTACCAATTTTAGATAGATTAATTAACTATTCCTATGATGATCTAGTCTAGATTCAACCACCACCTAATCAAAACACTAAGTAATGACTAAACGCGAAACCCTAATCAAATAGCACACAACTAATTAATCAAAGCACACGTGGAATATATAAATATAATCAATCATCCAAATCAATAAACAATAATATCAAGATCAAAAACTAATAAATCTTTACAAGAATATGAACCAATAAATAATCCAATACCCGAAAGAACCATTAAATCATCCAACAATCATCCTACGGTCTAGATAGTTATTAAAATTTAGTTACTCATAGTCATTTAAAACAAACACAAACCAATAAGAGCAATAGTTTTCATGTTAACAAGTTTCAAAACCAAAGTTAAAACCAATTAAAAACAAGAAATCAAACGGTTGCTAACCGATTTATTGCTCCAAACTTTTATTATTCGCCTTCGCTTGCGCCAAAAGATATCATACGTTACTTCGCCGTCGGTTTCTTTCGTCTCCCTTTTTTTTGTTCGTAAGACTCCTCTTTTAATCGCTCTTTTCCCCCAATCGTCCGTATGCAATAATTCAGAAAAGATATATATTGCTGCCGTCAAAGTCCAGTTTTTTTCTTTTATCCCTTTTCTCCACTCCAATCTTTTTCTTTATGTGCATATAACGTTTAAAATTAATGAGACTTACAATTCCCTTTCATCTTCATAAAATAATTGTTAAATAACAAATTAATTTTAAACAATCGATAACACTTTAATTTAATTACATATTTTTACTCATTATTCTTAAAACTTAGAAAATCCAAATATAAACTAATTTTGAGTAATATTTATTAAAAACTAACCCAAAACTATTCAAAGTGTAAGAAATATTTATATAATTAGTGTACGGTTTATACCATATCAAACATTATAATAGGTAGCTAAGAATCAAGTGCGAGTTGCTTGTTTGTAGCTATGTGCTTGATTGTCAAGGTAAGTTTCATGAATCCTCTTTTTTTTACTTAATGTTGTGGGATGAAAGCATGCTATTTTAAAAAGTTTTGAAGTGTATATATTTGTTATGCTATTTTTGAGTTATTTGATGTGCTATTTGTGATGTATGCGATTCTATCTGCTAAATCATTTACACGATCATTAATTCTATCTTTGGGATGGACCGCTTGTTTATATGGGTAGTACTACTTAGAGAATCCCCATGCGCAGTGCCTGCATGCCATTCACCAATGGCATTAGAGGTAGAGTCCGCACGGAGATCTTGCGGGGTCGTTCGCGGCATGTGTCAGGTTTTGATTGAGACAAGTGTGTTGGAATATATTAATGTGGGCTTGTCCATTTACCTAATTAACCATTATATGACTTATTTGGTTCTAACTTAATGGGCCCTAATTAACCCTTTAACTAATATGGACCGGTTAATTGATGGGCTTAACTAGTCATAATACATATTAGGGTTTTCCCCTAGATGTCTAATAATTATATATAGAGAGCTAATTAGAGAGTTAAGATATGTAATTACAATACACCACTAAACCCTAGCCGTCACTCTCTTCTCTCTATTATCCCATCAAGCCATAGACATCCTTACGGGAAACCACAACGAGATTCAATGGCGTCTTCATCCTCTCAACAGATCGGATTCTCTACCGGTACGTCTCTAACTATTATTATATAAACATGTTTTGGTTTATAATCTGACAGATGTTTTAAGATATAATCAACATCTGGTATCAGAGCGTTGTTGATTATGTCAATAATATCATGAAACAAAATTAACTTTTGAACCGGTTAAAGTTTTGTATCGGTAAATGTTTTGAATCGATTAAGTTAGGTGATTTAAATTACATCGACTGTTAGCTTTAATGGAATTGAATCTTTTGGTTTCAATTTGTATTGTTTACGAAACCAGTGGAAGCCATTAATTTTATAAACAATTTAAATAGTACGACTAAATTATGACCATATGTTTAATGAATTTAAGTTACTGTTCTACAAATCAATTCATGAATATATATAGTTTTAAATTGATTCTCCCAATCACAATTATAACATCTTTCGTACTATTATATTTTGCATGAATATATATATATAAGGAGAATATATATTTATTGAAAGTTCTTACAATATTTATTGAACTTTCGCATGATTTATTAAGTTTTAGCAAAGACGTTACTCAAGATTGTTATCTTATTCTGTTAAATTTTCCCAAATAATATAATGGTGTTTTCTCAATGAAATTGGATCTCTAACCCAACTGTTTGATTGCGCTTCATTGAGAACTAAATGATACCATCTTATTTAATTATGTGTTTGTTGGCCTAACATGCATAAACACTTCACTTCTGCCCAAAGGTGATTTGTGGTGTTTGTGTACGCCTTAAATCATCACTAAACTCTTGTTCATAATACTTTTGTGTTGGTCATAGCCAAAGCGAAGCTAACACATGAGTAGAACCTTAACTAATTGATGATACACACATACTAAAATTTGGCCTTATATGTGTAAGTTTTGCATTTCTGCCCAAAGGTGATGTGTAGTACTTATACATGCCCTAATTTACTCTGAATTAGTTCCTTACCTTGAATATTAGTCATAGCCAAAGCGAAACTAATATTCAAGTAGAACCTTACTTGGTCTAATATTTGGTGTTATATTAGACATTCTTCAATGGTATAATCTTTGTCCGCATAATTCTACTTTATCCCTAAATCAAGCTTATTATCACTTCTCCTAAATTTCATATCTTATTCGTCTCTACCGCACCCACTTTTACTCCCAATCTTGGGATTGAATCTCTGACTGGTGCGAACTTTGCTTCTTGGAGAGATAATCTCAAACTTACTCTTGGCATGTTAGACTTAAATTATGCTCTAAGATATGACTCTCCTAATGCACTTAATGAAAAAAGCACCACTGAAGAGAAAGAAATCTTCAATAAGTGGGAGAGGTCGAACAGAATGTCTCTAATGGTGATTAAGAACTCCATCTCACCAATCATCTGGGGAGCAATCCCAGATTCCAAAAATGCTAAAACATACTTGGAATCTGTTGAGGCTCAGTTCTAAGGAACCTCAAAGGCGCATGCAAGCACCTTAATTCTGAAAATGTTGACTACTAAGTATGACGGGGTCAGTGGTGTACGTGAACACATAATGATGATGAATGACATGTCCCATAAACTTAAGGGCTTAGACATGGAGATCAGTGACGGTTTTCTAGTGCACTTCATCATGACTTCTCTTCCTGCACAGTTTGATGCCTTCAAAATCAACTATAACACTCAGAAAGAAAAATGATCTATGAGTGAGTTGATGGCAATGTGCGTACAAGAGGAAGAGAGACTGAAACTAGAAAAAACCTCAAGTTGTTCACGTGGCCACTACATGCTCGCATAAGAGGAAGGGGAACTTTAATCATGGGGCGAGTTCTAAGGTTCACAACACTAAACAAAGTACTTCTTCCAGCATGACTAACTCCCAGGGAAAGCCTTTCTGCAAATTTTGTCGTACTCATGGGCATAAGCAGAAAGACTGTCTGCAATTCAAGGAGTGGCTGAAAAAGAAAGGTAATCTTCCTATATGTATGATAATTGAGTCCTTTAATATTAATGTTCCTTCCAACACATGGTGGATTGACTCTGGTTCTATGGTACATATAACTAACTCTTTACAGGGATTCCTTACAATTCGGATGCTGGAAAGAAACCAAAGAACAGTTAGGATGGGAGGTGGTGAGCCCTTAAACGTCAAAGGCATAGGCACTATGCAACTACTCATGAAAACTGGACAATGCCTTGAACTTAAAGATACCTTATATGTACCGAGAATTACTCGGAATTTAGTATCTGTTCCTAAATTAGACATTAATGGTTTTGATGTTGCACATGGACGTGGCAAAGTCACTATTTCCTTTAATTCATTACTTATTGGTTTTGGCTATCTGAATGGTCCCGTAGATGCTTGTTTGTATAAATTAGAACTAGACCATGAATTTTCAAAATCTTTGTTGTCATATAATGTTAATGCTAATCCAACTAAGAGGAAAAGAGACTCAGAAACTTCATCCATGTTGTGGCATCAACGCTTAGGCCACATTTCACGAGACAGAATGTCTAGACTAGTGAAGGATGAAGTTTTACCTAATCTCGATTTCTCAGATTTTGAAACATGTGTTAAATGCCTCAAAGGCAAAATGGCTAAAGGGAATAAGAAAGGGGCCACCAGGAGCTCTAATTTATTAGAGATCATTCATACTGACATCAGTGGTCCCTATCCCGATGGAATATCTGGACATAACTCTTTTATCACTTTCGTAGATGATTATTCTCGTTACATGTACTTGTTTTTAATAAAAGAGAAATCTGAATCGCTTGAAACCTTTAAAGCTTTTAAAGCTGAAGTTGAAAATCAATTGAATTGTAAAATAAAGGTTGTCAGATCAGATCGTGGAGGTGAATATTATGGTAGACATACTGATATTGGTCAGGCTCCTGGTCCATTTTATCAATTTTGTAAGGAGCATGGAATCATAAACCAATACACCATGCCTGGTACTCCTCAACAAAATGGTGTTGCTGAAAGGAGGAACAGAACCCTTATGGACATGGTGAGAAGTATGTTGGCCAATTCAGGACTACCTCAATTTTTGTGGACCGAGGCCTTAAAGACAGCAGTTCATATACTTAACAGGGTACCTTCTAAATCTGTCCCTAAAACTCCTTTTGAGTTATGGACTGGAAGGAAACCAAGCCTGAAGTATATGAAAGTATGGGGTTGTCCTGCAGAAGCAAAACTCTACAATCCCCAACAGAAGAAACTAGACATGAAAACGGTTAGTTGCTTCTTTATTGGATATCCCAAACATTCTAAGGGATACATATTTTACTGCCCTTCTCACGTCACACGTATAGTTGAAACAAGTCATGCGGAGTTTCTAGAGAACTCACAAATCAGTGGGAGTAGTGAAAATCCTGATTATAACCTACAAGAGATGCCAGAGGTGGGGGGGAGAACCAATTTAGTCATACCTCAAACTACACCTTCTGGAACTCTTTCACAGAACACTACACCACCGATAGTCTCCTTAGAACCTAATGATCCTCATACACTTGATGATAACAATGGGGAACCACCACTTATAGAGCAACTCTCTGAAACTGGCAATGATCTTATTCAATTTAATGAACCCGAAAATCAGCTTAGGAGGTCATCTAGACCTAGACGGTCTACTAACTTTGATGATTATGTAACCTTCCTGAATGAAGCTGAAATGGATGTAGGAAACTGTAACGATCCCATCTCTTACAATGAAGCCATTAGTAGTGATCAATCTTCTGAATGGAATAAAGCTATGACTGATGAGCTTAACTCCATGTACCAGAATGACGTTTGGGATCTGGTCGAATTACCCAAGGGTGCTAAACCCGTAGGATGTAAATGGGTTTATAAGATCAAACTAGATCCGAATGGAAACGGTAAACGCTATAGAGCGAGATTGGTTGCAAAAGGTTATGCTCAGAAAGAGGGCATTGACTATCAAGAAACCTTCTCTCCTGTTTCAAGGAAGGATTCCTTACGGATTGTCATGGCTCTTGTAGCTCATTACGGTTTAGAGCTACACCAGATGGACGTTAAAACCGCTTTCCTTAATGGTGACTTACAAGAAGATGTGTTCATGACTCAGCCTGAAGGCTTTAAACCTAAAGGTAAGGAACACTTAGTCTGTAAGTTAAAGAAGTCTATATACAGGTTGAAGCAATCATCACGTCAGTGGTACCTAAAGTTTGATGAGGTCATGAAGAAAGAAGGCTTTATCAAAAATCAAGTGGATCAGTGCACCTACCTTAAGATGAGTGGGAGCAACTTTACTACTCTTGTCCTTTATGTGGATGACATCCTTCTGGCAAGTAATAGCTTAGACATGTTGCATGAGTCAAAGCGTTTACTATCGCATAATTTTGACATGAAGGATCTCGGAGAAGCCTCTCACAGTATAGGCATCGAAATACACCGAGATAGACCCAGAGGGACCTTAGGTCTGTCCCAAAAGGCTTATATTGAACGGGTCCTTACTCGTTACAACATGCAACATTGTTCCTGTGGTTAAAGGTGATGTTTTCAGCTCATTCCAATGTCCAAAGACAGAGGTTGAAAAGGAGCAAATGAGACTGATACCTTATGCTTCAGCTGTTGGAAGCCTTATGTATGCTCAAGTCTGTACTCGCCCTGATATCGCATATATAGCTGGAATGCTAGGCCGTTACCAATCTAATCCTGGCCTAGATCACTGGAAAGCAGCGAAGAAAGTATTGCGATACCTTCAAGGCACAAAAGACTATAAGTTGACATACAAGAGAAGTGATAACTTGGAAGTTGTTGGCTATTCTGACTCTGACTTTGCTAAGTGCAAAGATGATAAACGGTCAACTTCGGGGTACGTATTCATGTTAGCAGGCGGACCTATCTCATGGAAAAGTCATAAGCAGCATTTGACAACGACCTCAACTATGATGGCTGAATATGTAGCAGTGTACAATGCCACATGCCATGGAATGTTGTTGAGAAACCTTATTGCTGGACTCAAAGTTATTAACTCCATCTCAAAACCATTGAAGATTTACTGTGACAATTCAGCTGCTGTAAATTTCTCGAACAGTAACAGTTCGACTGGCGCTGGATTATATCTCGATACGAAATTCTTGTTTGTACGTGAACGAGTTGAGGAAAATAATTTATGTATCGAGTATGTCAGTACGAAGGATATGCTAGCGGATCCGATGACTAAAGGTCTCCCGCCTAGAACGTTCGAAGATCTTGTGTCAAGAATGGGCCTTACAAGAGACTCTACTTACTAGCATATTGTACCTTATGGCCTAACTTAATTATTTCCTCAATTTATTGTCTATCTTATTTTACGCGCGCCTTAAGCAAATATAGACAGGAACCTTTGCAAGGATTTATTTCAGTCATTTTGGTCTTATGTTTTGATTTGGAATTATAGTATGATTAGTGGGGGTCCTGAGTTATGTAATGGCTCTACGGCTGTATTTTTCTGCTATAGTTTCACTTTAAAACGTGATGAGTGTTCTTAACCTGATTAGCTTACTTAACATTCATCGTAAATGGTTTTACGCCCAAGTGGGAGAATGTTGGAATATATTAATGTGGGCTTGTCCATTTACCTAATTAACCATTATATGACTTATTTGGTTCTAACTTAATGGGCCCTAATTAACCCTTTAACTAATATGGACCGGTTAATTGATGGGCTTAACTAGTCATAATACATATTAGGGTTTTCCCCTAGATGTCTAATAATTATATATAGAGAGCTAATTAGAGAGTTAAGATATGTAATTACAATACACCACTAAACCCTAGCCGTCACTCTCTTCTCTCTATTATCCCATCAAGCCATAGACATCCTTACGGGAAACCACAACGAGATTCAATGGCGTCTTCATCCTCTCAACAGATCGGATTCTCTACCGGTACGTCTCTAACTATTATTATATAAACATGTTTTGGTTTATAATCTGACAGATGTTTTAAGATATAATCAACAAAGTGTTCGTACACTAGCAGAGTGAGAACATGTATTTGAGCTTAGTCCCGGCTCTTTTCGTATTTGATGAGGCACAAGCCGGGCTAAGTACAGGGTTGATTGTGTAACGTCACCAAACATTATTTCATTATGTAACATCACGAGACAACATAAAACGTTGATTTTCTTTACTTTATATGAAAACCTCGAAACTAATATTCATGTTTTATCATGAATTAAACCATGTTTTACAAACAATTATATTTTGAAACATAAACTTGAAACTCACCAACTTTTTAGTTGACCCATTTTCTTTTGAGCATGTTTTCAGGTAATTGAAGTTGGACTTAGCTGACTATCATTAGAGCAAGAAGCCTTAGAAGTCAACCCGTTATGATGGCATTACTGTTTCACCGTCTAAGCTTAAAAGACAATTTTATATTATGTATTTTGGATAAGACACATGTCGTTTGATTTTCATAAACACGTTTTACGTCCTTAGTGGATGTGACAAAACTTATTTTTATATATGTAATGAAGTAATGCCATGCTTATTTCCTTTAATCTTTGGTTTATTGGAAGTACGCTTCCGCCACTTCGTTGATTATCAGTCATCACACGCCACCCACCTAACCGGGGTGTGACAGATTGGTATCAGAGCCAAAGGTTGTAGGGAAATAAGCCTCTTAGGAGAAACTTAAGCTACAACCGAGACCCTTAGGACTCCCTAGTTGTAACAATAAATTATTAGGAACAACGGGTAAGATAAATTGACGATTACACTTGATCAACATAATCGTGAATTTATTAGACGCGTAAGTTCTAAGGAGTTGTTACGAAAAATATTATAACTATATATATATATGTGTGAGAAAATTTTTAAGTGTTTCAAAAATTTATTTTAATTTGTGTTTATTTTTGTCTTTCTATAGTTATTTACTCCTTTGGGAATATGCAAATACTTATCCGATTCAAGCATTACAGAAATGGCGTGCTGCGGGAAGTATCATATGAAGTCATATTTTTATTAATATACCTATATTATTGATTTGCACTACTAACATTTGAAATATTTTTTTTGTGGATTTTTGACATTTCCTTTTTGGGGCATGGGTTATAATGGCCTAAATTTTGGGTTTTGGAATTGGATGAAACAAGTTATTTTTACGGCTATTTGTTTGTGTGATTGATGAATCAACTAATTTGATGATACTTTTATTTAACATAATTTAAATACGAATATGCCTTTTGTTGTCACAAATGTCTGAAAGAGTCCCCGAGACACGAGTCTCACTTAGCACCACCTTAGGGTCAGTTGTTGAGTCTATGGTTGATGTAGAGGCGGTAATGGAGGCTCAAAGTGATGATGTTCAAGACACCATACCTTCGAATGAATTATTGCGAACCCCCGAGCCCCGCATAGTATCTTCCACGAGGAGTAGGAAGATTGTCCGCATGGTTGTTGATGATGAGGTTGCACCCGAACCCAATATGGTAAGGGAGACGGTGGTTGATCCACCAGGCGTAGAGCGTGGTGTTCCGTCTACATTCGAGTTTGGCGATTAGTCTAGTACTCCACGTTTAGATTCCATGTTAGAAAAATCTATCTAACGTTTCCTCCTTACTCTTACGGCATGGTGTGTCACACCCCAAAAATCGTCGCAGCGGAAAGACTCGATATCGTGGTGTAAGGAGCGAAGTTGGAACCCATTAATTATAAAGCAAACATCCACATTAATTTAAAAGGTAATTAAAGTGTTAATGTTGATACGTCAACTTCCCACAATTTTTCATTAAGAAAATAAAATACGATATTGTCTTAATAAAGCGTAGATTGTTTGAAGTAAAGCCAAACAAAATTTTAAACAAAGCGGTCCCAAAACACATAAACCAAATGTGGAGTTTGTAGTCCAAAAACTATCCTTCCACAAATTCCCATGCCCAACACTTTGTACCTGAAAAACATGTAAAAACTGAGTCAACATAAAGTTGGTGAGTTTTCGGGTTTTAATCAAAGTAAAGTCATTTTTCATTCACAATAGATATGCTTGGCTTTGAGACGTCAACAAGACAGTACGTCAAGGGCTAGCTAGGCCCAGAGACAAATGAATCATCAAAGTCATGAGTCCATAATCAAACCAAGAAACGAGGTCCCTCACAACATTCAATTTATATTCCTCCGCTTGTCAACATGATCAGAGCGACTGATCACGAGGGGCGGAATTCCAATCCCGATAGATCTATCAATATAACTTATGGTTTCTCTCTCCAAGAGAAATTAATGATTATGAGAGGGCATTACGCGTAAAATCATCAAACACTCATGCCATCATTTTGGTCAACAACAATACTCGTCTCCCAATTCATATCAAAACAAGTTAAACAAATACATGTTTTTCCCCCAAAACAGTTAAATAAAACATTATTTAAAAAGGGCCGAGAAACTCACATGTCTCCCAATTCATATCAAAACAAGTTAAACAAATACATATTTTCCCCCAAAACGGTTAAATAAAACATTATTTAAAAAAAAGGGTCCGAGAAACTCACATGTCTCCCAATTCATATCAAAATATCATAAACAAATACATGTTTTCCCCCAAAAAAGTTAAATAAGACGTTAGTTAAAAAGGGGCCGAAGAACTCACATTGAATACGCCAAAAGCTAGAACATATAAGCCCAACAATAACACCACCTAAGAACATCCTATGCACAAAGGACCCGTTCAAAAGATGCACACATATATCAAGTCTAAAATCGTGTAGGTTGTTCACCAAAACCTAACTAGACTTATGTGAAAACATTTCTTTTACAAAAGCAACCCTTATTTTAATGACCCGTTGGTGATCTTTGCCTTGATTAGTTTTATGTATAATAACGCACACTTTGTTATTTTGTGATAACTTCGATTAGTTTTCATACTACTAATCACATAAATACACATAACACACATGTAATCACACATAAAAGTCATATTTAGTACTTTAACTTTTCTAAGTAAAACAAACACTTTTACTTATCCAATATTATTCATATACTTAGGAAAATATAATTTAATATTCTCATGTCATAATTAAAGTTCATAACATTTAGAAAAATATACATTTTTCTCTAGTTAACTAGTATGCAATTTTCAACATAACGGTTAACACTTAACGGAACATTTAACTACGTTTTCATAAGCAACTTATTAATCATATGAAATTTTATGTCTATCTAAACATATTGTCACATAACAAAAATCATATTTCATATATTTTCCATGCAAATCACAATATTAGCTAAACATGTCAATTTTAACATTTTTGGGTCACCGAAAGCAACCCAATACTTTTATATCAGTAGGTTAACTTAAAAATAAGCTCAAAGTTTCTGATCCAAAACAATTTACAAAAATATTACGTTTTAGAGTCGAAAATCGTCGTTTTCGGCTTTTCCGGGCACATATTTGCACGTTTTTGAGTTTAAAACTCTAAGTTTTTGTACCAAACTTTAAATCTCATATTTTTACAAAAGAATTTACTTTATAATCTGTTGAAAATAATATTTTTACACTTTTACATTTTTAAGCATAAATCGATGCTTTTTACGCGTATTTTCGTATAAAAAACCGTTATTTATAAGGTCTAAATCATTTCTTTGTTATAATACATTTAAAATACCTATTTCATAAAGTTTATACATATTTAAAAATATGATTTATCTCAGAATATAAATTAGTTTTTATATTTTTACAAAAATGTATAAAAGTTACATTTTAATCTTTTTAATCATCAAGTATCATATATCACTACTTACATCAATATTTCATACATCTAAAAACAATTTTTACACTTTAAGAAATCATGTATATTATCATATCATAATCATAATAACAAAATACTTATCATACATACATATAGCAATTTCTTAAATAAACATGTAGCAAGTTTTTCACAAAAATAACATCTTTCAATTTCATGTCATATGACTACATCTTTTGTAAGTATTTTCCTAGCAGTTATTCATGTTATTCATAATCATTTAGTGACAATATTATCTTAACTTCATTAAAACACCTTTGCATGTTAAGATCTAACCTTTTTAAGTGCAAATACACAACAAGCTTTAGATCATTTCAACCAATATATACATATACACACATACATATATACGGTTTTACATACATACATATATAAAAATCATATTTTCATGGCTAAACTACCCATACACATGTTCATTTCATTCCATATCCTTTATCCAACCCATTAAACCATCCATTTTTACACATATGTGATCTTGTTCCAAAAATCGAAACACACACACATATACATACATACATACTTACGGACATACACACATGCACACACACACCCATTTTGAAAACCCATTTCCATTTAAAAACATTTATCTTTTGGTTTAAGGTTTGGTGAACAACACTTCAAGAACACAATCTTGAACACATTCAAACCACAAAATCAAAATGAAAAGAGTTCATACCCTTGATGAACACTAGAAAAAGATGAAGAAGATGGATTTGGCCTTTAAACACCTCTTGGATGCTCCTACATGCATCAAACACCTTCAAGGACCTTAGATCTTGCAAGATAGTGGAAGAGGTGAATGTGGAGAGTGGTGGTGAAGTGGTGGCCGAAAATTGGAGGGGGAGAGAGGAAAGAGGACGGTTTTAGAGAGAGGGAGAAAAGGTTGAGTGTTGTAGTGGCCATAATCTTCTAAGTAATCTTCCTTGGATTCCCTTAGATTTTAGAAATCTTTAGGTTAGCTTTGTAATAAGATATGGATGATTTTAGAAGAAAGAATCTTGTAGGTATTGAGGTAGGGGATAGGGTGGACGGCTTGGGTTAAAAAAAAGTAAAGGAATTTTACAGTTTTTACTTTATAAAACACTACACACTTATATCACTTGAAATTTTCAAGTCTTGTAAACTTTTACCCTTTTTATACCATAATACTTCAAATATTAATTTTTCACACTCAAAATAGTAAAAATATATTAATAAATATTTTAATGTATTCCGGGTAGTGTACTGGTAGTAAAACCGGGCAAAAACTGAAACACACGCGATAACCGGAAAAACATCGGATAAAATACATCGCTTTTACTTTTTATTATATTTTCATTTATACACACCCAAAATATATTATTTGATGCTATTTCGAGCATTATATTAGTTATTGGACTGTTAAAAATTATCAGGCAGTCACCAACGTTCATTACCGGGTATTTAATCGCTACGCGATTTAGCAATTTTAAAAATCACGAAATGTAAACCAATGCACAAAAATGGGCTTATATAACTTTAATAATGCTTTAATTATCATAATTAAGTCAAATGACGCTTTTCAAAAATTAAGCACGTTTTAAGCTAATACGAATATTGACCGAAATTTGCTGGGTGTCACATGGTGTGCTTAGTACGAACGGTAGATCGATAAACTACAAGATAGAGATGCATATCGTGTTTGAAACGTGCCAGATGACGCATACCCGGTTGACTTCTCTCGACGAAAGAAGAGTGTTGGATGACAATACGCTGCAGCAAAGGCGTTCGTAGATGATTGGTTAAATCGATAGAATAAAATAAATAAATAAATAAATAAAATTTTATATCAGTAATGAGTTCTACGATCTCGCTAAATCCTGTTATTCCGAAGTATGTATTTCCTTTTCCTATGATGATCATTAAATCGGAAAGTTTAGTAGCCGATTTGGCAGAGAGGATTGATGATAATTCATGATCATTGTTATTGATTGGTTGATTATGTTGTGTGGTATCACGTATGATACTCAAACATTTAACACCATGATGAACTTATATCTTATCATTTTATTATTTTGTTTGTTAGAAACAAAATATGCTCCCGAGAATTCGAATGACACCTTCGAGTGGAGGTATAGGATGGCCTAATTCGGCCGATGAATTAACTCAAATGATAGAACACGTCAACACTCCTCTTGAATTTCGCGACGCTAGTCTAGCAGTAGGACGCGGTAGGGGACGTGACATTTCAGATGGTAACCTTAGTATTGGTAGTTCTTTAGGTATTAGATAACCTAAGCAGGTATGGATGATTCTAGGAGCTTCTTGAAATAGTTAAATCAAGTGGTAACCATTGATTTTATTGAACTATGGAAAAAAGAATCTATTGTTAGGGTGTACTTATGAGACTTTTCAAGTTTGTCACCCACGAATTTTTACTGGTTCTGAAAGTCCACTTGTCATGGTGAGATGGATTGTGAAAAGTAGTCGGATATAGCAATAAGCAATTGCTCAAGATGACCAAAGAGTTAAGTATGCTACATGTACGTTTCAGGATGAATCGTTGACGTGGTGGAATTCGTTGATCCAGAATTTGAATGAAGTTACTATTTATGGTCTTTCATGGAACGATCTGAAGGAAAGATTGTTACGGGAGTATTTTCCCCGAAACAAGTTTTCTGCCAAACGAATTATAAGCGTTAATTGGTTTAAACTCTAGGAAGTTAAGGATGATATATATTAATGAATTAGCTAATGGAAATAAAATGGGAAATAGTGAATTATTTAGGAATTGTTCCTGACAATTAGAAAGTCATTCCTTTAGTATAGATCTCTTACCCGTTAAGCTTGGTAGTTTCGATGTAGTTATCAGTATGGATTGATTGTTGAGAAATTGTGTCGAGGAAGTTTTTTTAGAAAAGATCGCTCGGCTTTCGTTCGAAAACGGTGATGTTTTAACTGTTTTAGGAGATAAAAGAAATTCTTCTTTAAAAATCAGAAATTTCATGAGAGCTTATGAGTATTGGAGCAAAGGATGTCCCGCGTTGTTAGTTAGAGCGATTAATGCAAGTGATGCAGAACAAAAGCTTGAGGAGATACCGATAGTACGAGACTATCCGGATATATTTCCTGATGATTTGCTTGGTTTGCCACCGCTGAGACAAATCATGTTCCGAATCGACTTGGTGCTAGGAGCTACGCCTATAGCTCGATCGCCATATCGATTAGTACCATCACAAGTGCAGGAATTGTCAAAGCGATTACAAGTGTGTTAGACAAAGTTTTTTTTTTATTATTAGACCGAGTTTTCCCCATGGGATCACATGTGTTGTTCTTATGAAAAAGATGGATCATTTAGGATGTGCATAGATTATAGAGAGTTGAATAAAATTATAATTAAGAATAGATATGTGTTGCCTAGGATTGATGATTTGTTCGATTAGCTTCAAGGTTCTAGTTATTATTCTAAGATTGATCTTCGATCCGGCTACCATTAGTTGTTAATAGCCGAAGATGATGTCCCAGAAACTTCTTTTAGGACGCGTTATGGACATTATGAGTTTTTGGTTATGCCATTTTGTAACAAATGGGCCTGTAGTATTCATGGATCTTTTGAATAGGTTGTGTATACCTTATTTGGATAAATTTAGGATAGTATTCACTGAAGATATACTTAATTATTCACGAACCCAAGGAGATCATGAACGTTATTTAAAGTTAATTCTAGAAATGTTAAGAAATGAAAAATTTTATGCTTAGTTTTCAAAATGTGAGTTCTAGCTTAGGGAAGTTCGTTTTCTTGGTCACGTGATCAATGAAAAAGGTATTCATGTAGATCCCGCAAAGATTGAGGCCAATAAGAATTGTGAAGCGCCAAAAACTCTTACGGAGGTGCGTCGATTCTTAGGACTCACTGGTTAATTCCAAAGGTTTATTGAAAACTCCTCTAAAATGATGTAGCCATTGAAGTTATTAACCCGTAAGGATAGGAAATCCGATTGGTTAGATGATCAAGAGTTAGCATTCTAAATGATGAAGCACAAGCTATGTTGTGCGTCTATATTGTCACTTCTAGAAGGAATAGATGCTTTCGTAGTATATTGTGATGCGTCTCGTTTAGGTCTTAGGTGTGTCTGGATTCAGAGAGAAAATGTTATATCTTAAACGTCTAGGAAACTTAAAGTGCATCAAAAGAATTACACTATGCATGGCTTGAATTTAGCATGTCTTTGATCAGAAGGAGCTCAATACGAGACAACGACATTGGGTCGAGTTATTGAATGACTACCACTGTGATATTCGTTATCACCTAGGAAAAGCCAACTGTAAGACCTGATTTTTTTTTATTTTATTTTTTTCAAACGACCAATAACAAACGTACAACATAGCGGAAGCTATATTTTTAAAACTTACATAATGGTCCTTGAAAATTTACAAATTTCTTAAAACAACCTACTTATAACAAAACTTATCTTACCAATATTTAGACCAACCCACTTAATAAAAAGGAAACTACCATGCATAATGACACGTCGTAATATGCTTTAAACAAATATCCGTTTGATAATCTATCTTCAACTAAGGGATGTACACGTGTGTTGCACCAATCCCGAGCCCTTGATCTTCAAATACACTTCCCTAGCTGCATTTCAGCTTTTTTATAAGGCATCATAATGCCGCAACACAAGAGTTACCTGAGGTAGCACACATTCTTTGTTAGTAATATGCATATGTAATGTTCATATCAACAAATATACAAAGTACTGAGTAGAAACATCAAAATGCCCAAAAATTCATTAGATGCACCATAGACTACGACCAGCCACCGTAGTGTTCGGCACCATGTCGTAACAATATACTGTAGATCATAATGCTTTCAGCGTAAGATACCAGCCCCATGATAGTCTAAGGAAGTTGACCATATGTCACACCCCGACTCCAGGGCCCGACACGTTGCATAATATCAGCCAATCAATTAAAATAATCATATTACAGCGGAAGTCTTTCGTAATAAAGACCACTAAAAGTCAACCCAATTTGAACTTTTAACAATGTCACTAAGTAAAACTACGTACAAAGTAACTATCTAAGGACACTGCTCCCAGGTGTCCAAATCGGGTACTAGCTCCTATGATGAGAGCATGAATCATCTGATCCTAGCTAAGCATCTTCAACCTAGCTAACGCCCTTGGGCGTTCCCTGTACCTGCATCACGAGCTAAAAGACGTCAACAACAACGTTGTTGGTGAGTCGTAACCAGTGACATAAGACATATAAAAACATTTAGACATCATTCATTCATATATGTGTGTGGTGATAAGTTATCTACAAGCCAACTCTTCTCTGACGCCATATCTAATGGTGGCCAACTTTCGTCAGAGCCTGTTAACGTATATGCCGCATACAGGAATAACCAAGGTACCCTTATGACCTCTCTCGGTCGCATCATGTTGCCTAGGTGGGTGGTACCTCTCCTGTTACGAGCCGACAGTCTACCTAATTGGATCCAACTAGACGCATATACATCCCGAGGCGGAGCCGGTAGTTCCTTAAACAACTACCTCTTAGCGCGAAGCCCTGCCATAATGACTTGCCCTGTGGCATGTAGCCGCCGTCCTTTTCGTCAGACGACTCTTAACGCGAAGCTTATTACCGCGGACCAACAACACAACAACCGGACGAACCTGGAGTTGAGGTGCGTTGCATCACCAGGTAGCGATCTACTTATAACCACATATATATATATATGCGTACACATACATATATATTCATAACATTTATAAAACATTTCATACTTTTCATACAAGCTCGGATACAGCCCCGAAATCATAAAACATATAAAAGAGGGGCGGTTAGACTCACCTTAGTGCAGCCTAAGTATCCTGACCTGGTGGCTAACAAAGGTAACCCTGTAAACATTTCATATCATTAGGATTCATTTCCCCTAGGGATAATCCTATCAGTCTTTTCTCACCGATCCATTACCTTAGTCACATTGTGTGACTTAGGTGATGACTTTAGTCCTTGGTCTTAGACATCTTACTCAGAATGCCTGGGCATTCGAGTCAGGGTTCCTATGGTTTCATTTTCAAATCTTTTGAAAGCCACTTCATCATATCCTTGTGTTTCTCACAAGGATCTATCATACATATGGTTTTATTTAAAACATACCTCATTCCTAGTGTATTATCATAATATAACTAAGAATGTTCTACTTTAAAACCCTGGCTTTTCCCCATGGACTTAAGTCATAATAGTCTTAAGTTAAACAAGGGATTTATATACTTTACCTAGGAAATTCTGACAGCGCTTTGCTCTGTCTGTCTCGGATCTATCTATCTTTCGGCAACTTGGCAACCCTTCGCCTTGCCAGCTTATAGATCCAGCTCTTAACTCGAGGAATCCAACACCGTTCACAATGACCAACATTGTAACGGGTTCGTCATCATCATCATCAACCTAATCCTCATACATACATGTGTACATTTATCACTATATGTACATATGGTAAATAACTCGAAGAATACTAAAACGAGTCTTACCATTTAATTGAGAGTTTCCGAGATGCTAATCCTTAGCAATCCCGAGCTTTAATACTAATTCCATAACAGCCCGTTTGCTTCACTATAGCTTCCCAAAGTGTCACATTTCATCATATTTGATTGACACTATATGGAAGGTCAATGCTCGGTTACACCTTCGGGCCGGTTCACATACGCGAATTCCTTAAAGACCGACATACACCGAGAACCAATATACCATCGTGTTCGTCTTTCCAAAACAAACATTTATCCATCATCAAACTATCCATACATCCTCATCTTGACCAACATGCACCACAATCAATTTTCCTGTTTTCGACATGAAAACTGTTACAAACTGAACAGATCTAAATCCATACTTCCGGACTTCTGATCGTACTTTCCTTCAGTGGAAATGTTCCCCTTTGTCTCAGGAACCTACAGTACAAATTTCGTCACTAACCAACGGTCGGATCTCCGGGAAAGTGACGATCTTTGAGACTGTATTTCCAGTGACGGAAATCCGATCAGTCTCGGTTTTCAACATAAAAATCGTACCTCTGGGTAAGATCATCAAAAACTGAACGGTAGATGTGAGCATCTATGAGTTAGGAACAACATATCCAAAATGTAGACGTATCCAACGGCTAGATCTTCCAGGATCCTTCCTGGAACACAACTGCGTTTTCATGAAAAACACATGCATACATCTTAGGACGGTTTTCAACATTTACACGACTTTAACGAGAGATTGAGGTTAAACGGAGCTTACCATTGCGTTCAGGAGGTCGAGAAATGGTTCCGGGGTGAAGACGACTTTTCCGGCCGTCGTCGTACCACCACGGACCGCCGTCGGCCGCCACCGGACCGCCACCGGCCACCGGCGGCCACCATCAGCCACCCACCAGCTGATCTCTCCCTCTCTCTAGTTTCTCTCACACCTTAAGTGTGTGTAAAATTGTTGCAAATGAAAGAAATGAGTGGAAACTCATATATATAGGTGAGTTGAGTACTCGGTACGGTACTCGTACCGAGTCATCCGGCACTTCGTACGAACTCGATTCTTTTTGCGTTTTAGACATTATTTCCTGAAAATAACGTCACTTAACTTAATAAATATTCTCGAAATATTTATTTCGTTAGATACTACGTATCCGGGGGCAAACTGGCCCGTTACGCGTTTATGTCGCGTATTCCATACGTTTAACCATTTTAAACGTTAACGGATATCGTACCTCTTTGATACGGAAATTCAACCCATATCCTCGGGTATTCTACCCGTTCGTTGCGGGTGTTTTAATCCCGCAACTCAATCTCTGGCACGTTCCTCGTGCTATGCGGGTATCCTTACCCGCATTCCCTTCGGGTTTTAAACCCGTTACCCATCCTAAACTAACGAGAAGGAAAGGCTATTTACCTCGTCGATTGCCATTCTTCAGTCGTGCAGAACCTTGACGACCACCATTCTTCTATCGGACAGAACCTCAATGTCTACCGTTCTTCAATCGGGTAGAACCTCGACGCCCGCTAAGCGATCTTCGTGCGACCGATACTCGAAGGAGCGTTCCGACACAAGGCACCGTACTTCCCGCGATCCCGAATAAAACTACGGCTCTCTCTCTCTAGAAGTTTAGAGAGAGAAAGCACAATGAGCAACAATGAAGGGAGGGGTGCTCTTCTATTTATAGCCCGTAATCACGTGCTACGCGTACCGCGCAGGTCATACCCTCCACCTGCGCGTATCGCGTAGGTGGAGTGGTTTTGCAAAACCACGCGCTGACGTGGTTTACTCGCACCCGGGTTTTCCTCCTATGACGCGATACGCGCAGGCCAAGGCCATGCTTTGCGCGTATCGCCTAGCCTAACATTTCGTTTTTATTTTATTATTTTTCGATGAAATAAAATGTTCCTTTAAGGGTTGGGTGTTACATCCTCCCCCCCTTATTGGGATTCCGTCCCGGAATCAATCTAGAGAACAACTAAGCGTATTTCTTCTTCATGGCGTCTACAAGTTCTTATGTGAACTTAGAACTGCGTCTTGCGTTCTACAAGACTTTGACTATGGGATGTGCTTATTCCTTAACCCATTTACTTTCTTTTCGACCATTTCGATTGGCTCCTTAACGTTATTCAATTATACGTCCATCGTGGTCATTTCTCATTTCCATCTGAGAACTTCAAAAGGTCATAACATACCTAACAGTTGCTAATGTCGGCTTTGACTTGCGAATAAGTCATATCTTTTTCCACATAAGTCGTCGTATCTTTCTTCATCCTTGGTATTGACAATGACCTTACATCGTATAATACCTCTATTCTGCATTCGGATGTAACGGGCATCTTGTCTTATATGCCTCTTAGAATATTATTATCTTTCATAAATTACTGAAGTCCGGTCTCCAAACCAAACTCGGCAGTCTAGCTGAAGCAATCCTTTGCTTTCCAGCATTAACTTCCTTACGCTTCCTATCGTTTCTTAATATTTTTGCCATGACATGTCATTATCTAGGCTTCGTTCAACTCATTAATAGGATCCACACATACGTATCTTCTTTATTTGGATCGTTTCTATACATTCTTTAGAGTCATAACAACCACGTTTTTCTTTCACAAACGATATCATAGTTCAAAATGATAGTCGATCAAAATTTTCATCCATCGTCTTTCGTGCATATCAAGCTCCTTTTGCTCAAATGCGTGCTTTAAATCCTTATGGTATGAAAATACGACAAACCCTATGTCGTGGAGATATGGTGTTACCACATATTTCAAAGTAAACACTATCGCACCTGATCTTTAGGTTGTGTTCTGCGTAACTCATTCGCCTTTAGTTTTCCCAAACTTAAGCGATTACCTCGTTCATATACATAACTTAGTCCCATAACATCATTGTTATCTTCGGGTGGTGCAAGTACATGCGCACTGTTTAACTTTCCTTTCAATGTCTCAAACACTTCCACTTGATTGAGACCTTGTTTAAACTCCACTCCTTTCCATGGAATTGGTTGAGATTTGTGACCAAAACTCACACAAACCATTATGACCCATTAACAAATGATTAATTAAGAATATTAGTAGAAGAAGATGAATTAAGCAATTGCAACAAAGATATAATAGATCCAATTCCTTGCAAACACACAATAAGGTTCGAACTCAGTATCAAAGAGAAAATGTATTCAATAAAGTTCCATGAGTTATGTACAAAAAGCCCTAAAATATCTATATATACAGGTCATAGTGTCGCAGGCAGTGTCGCAAACGCGACACTGCCTGATCGCTAAGCAGAGACAAGCTGCATGCGACATTATAGTGTCGCATGCAGTGTCGCAAAGACCTGCACAAAACATACAAAATAAGGCTAAAACTAACTATTACAGCGGAAACGAATTACGACTAAACTATTACAAGATAAACGTAAATACTAGTAACAACAAGGTGAAGTACCACCCTACCTGTGGTCAACAATACTCCCCCTAGGGAGGTACTTCACCTGTTGGGTCTCCTTCTTCAGCTCCAGCTTTTGCTGCTCCAAACATTTGTGTCAACTCACGAACATCTTCATTAAGCGCTGCTTGTTTTTGAATCCTTTCTGTAAGCTCCTTTACTTCTGCTCTGATTCCCCGAGCTCTATTTGCGACTCTCTCGAACAGTGCCGCTTCCTTTCTGGTATCAGCTCCGGCTCCAGCTCTAATCGAATTTTCGCATAAAATCTTCAAATCGTCGTCTGAGAAACCGAACACCTCCATCGGATCAAATATTCTCCATTCAGATCCATCTTTTACTCTAATCACCGCCTCCCCTGTTTGATTGTCGTAAAACCATTTTTCAAACTCCATAAGTCTTGACGGGCTTGGATCTGGAACTCTCACCCTCAACATAGTCTTAATCGGCTTCATTTTCAACACAATCTTTCCTTTTCCAGTAGCCCAATCCAAATCCTTCTTTGAACGTTTGCGCTCCAATTTGTTATACCCGAAACTCACAAAATTATCTTTCAATCCCGCCTGGATTTCTTCTTCCAAAAGCTTTGCACGATCATTTTGATCTGCATTAATTAATGGTAAAACCGCCAAACGCCTCAAATCCCATTTTGGAAGGGTTTTGAAGTGTTTGCGGTTACTGATATAACTGATCCCTCCTCCCCTTCTTTTAATCATGAATTTGTGTAGCTCCATATTGTATTTCCAGCTAAAAATCTTGTTGTCTGTGTCTTTGGGGGCAGGGGCATCCATGTTTTGAAATAGAGGAGTGACGTATTCAGGTTCATCAACCTTCTTGAACCAATCTGATTTGTCTAATTCGAATACGTCACCCTCGGCTCCACTCCTCTGAGCCACATATATCATCTCCTTCTCATCTGTTTCATAATATTCTGGTTCTGAGTCGTAATCCACCAGTTGCACCTCCTCCTCTTCATCAACAATCTTCATATCAGTCTTCTTTCCTGCTTCAGCCACAACCTCATCTCCTGCTAAGTCAGCGTCAACATCGAAACAGAAATCATCAGTAATTTCTGCTTCTTTGGCAATATAGCTTGCACCAACACCGCTGAAACCAGCAAACTCCTTTCGGCTCTTAGCAACTTGTACCATCTCCTTTAATGTTGAGTATTTTCCAACGTTTACCATCTCGTTAATCTCATCCTCCGTCTCTACGTTCCCAATTTTTACCTCCTTCTTTACCTCATTCAGTTCTGTTAACAGCTTCTTGATAAGAACTTGTTGATCCAAAACAATCCTTCTCAAATCATCCATTTCTGACTCCCTATGCCTCTCTCTCTCTTCAGCATTCATCAACTTTGTTTTTATCATGCTTAGCTCATTTGCGAGCGACGTATTTACTCCTCGAATCACGTCCTCGTCAATCCCAGCAGAACCTTTCTTCTCCGTCTTGAATGTTTTTGGTACCGTCTCCGACACCTCTGGTTCCTTTCCTTTTCTCCTACTGACATCAGTATCAGCAGTATCAACAACCTTTCTCTTTTTCTTACCTTTTGATTTAGCAATTTCTGCTTCAATCTCGTCGATCTGTTCTTCAAATGGAACCGTCCTTTTACCAACGAACTTCTTCCTCTTCTTTATGTCCTCCTTAATTTTCTCCCTCAGCTCACCGAAACGCTTTTCTTCTGAAATTTTTAACTTCTCTATATAGTCCCACCTTTCGTCTGTATACATGTTTCGGAAAAGATAAGTTATCTTTCCCGAAACATCATGTCGTGGAGTGGAGCAGTCAGCAAAGATTCTAACATTCATCTTTGTCAATATCAGAGGATCACCTAACTTCTTTAGACCCGGTTTCAGCTCATCGATAAAGATTTGAATAAATCTTGGATAAAGCAACCATCTATCCTTCCTTTCAGCGGAGATATTTTCAATCATATACTCAAAAATCATCTGAGGAATATTTGCTTTGTCCCCCCTGCAAAGATTCAGCATTGCACGAGCCCATTCGAAGTTTAAACCATCAGTTCCACCCTTCCGATGGTCTAAGCATACAATAATCACATGTGCAATAAATCTCCATTCCCTTGATAAAAACGTCTTCTTGATTTCCCTCCGTTCTAAATACTCAGTACCTTCATACCCCATTTCCAGGAAACCTTCGTGTACGTCTTCCAGACTTAGTAGCATTGGTGAACCAACGTCACGTTCCATTCTCAACATTCGAGCAATGGAATTTACAGTGAGCATAATGTCCTCCCCCGAAACCCTTGCTCTAATCTCCGCAGGTTTGGCGTTGAGGTTGTATGTGGCAGATTCCAAGAAATCTCGGATGTGCTTTTGATCAATGATTACCTCCTTCGACACAGCATATGCAATAGGGGACGCCTTTAACCAGGAAATAGCATCGTGAAAACCGACTGACTTCGGGTCCCTATCGTTGAGGTAAGCGACCACATTTGACCGTTTGTCAAACTTCATTGGCTGCGGAGGCTCGGGATCCATTTCTATACCTGAAACATAAGACGGAAATTGATAAGTGACCAAATGAAAATTAATAAGGAGAATGATAATAATAAAAAAAATAAATAAAAATAGTGTCGCAGATGTGCGACACAGTAGTGTCGCACCAGTGTCGCAGAAGCAGCGACAGTGTAGTGTCGCAGCCGCAGATCATTAACAACGACACTGCAATGTCGCCGCACAACAAGCCTCCGACACTACCACAAAACACGGCCAGCATAACCTTGGTAGTGTCGCAGACTAGTGTTTGAACTTTCGTTCAATGTCGCAATAAGAACATTTAGTGTCGCAAGAAGAACAGTGGACACCCAACAGTCACAATCACCAAAATCATATCAGATCAAAACCAAAAGCCAATACAAGACAGACGAAGGTTCGAAACATTAAGAAGAGTAATACTTACCGTTTAAAATCGACAAAAACGCCCAAAAATGAAGGATTTTGAAGTGAATGTGTGTATTAGGGTTTCAGGTCTTAGTTAAAGTCGTGTTATAGAGATTTTGAAAATATGACCGTTTGATCCAAATCAGTTAATATGAAACACGACGTAGTGTCGCATGATCGACACTATAGTGTCGTATGTATCATAGTGTTGCATACCCGACACTATAGTGTCGCAAGCAAAAATAACAATAAAATTTAAAATAAATTTTCAAAAAAAAAAATGAAATCAAAACCATTTATTTTACAAATACTTTAAAAATAGTGTCAGGCCAAACAAATGAAATAGATATAAAAAGAACATTCTTTCGAAACACGAGTCCGTAAAGATGAATCAAATCAGAAACACCGAATGAATCACGAGGAAAACAGAAAAATGTGTAACAACCCCGGTTTTTGGGCCCGGAAATTTTTTTTAAAACCCATTGGGCTTAGGCCACACTTAAATTTTTGGGCTTGGCCCAACCCTTATTGGGCTCAGGCCCAACTTGAATTATGGGCTCGGCCCATGTAAGTTTACGATAAGTACCGATGACGAAACCCGTCATATTAAATACACGGATACGCGTAGGTGATTATTTGTACTGCATTAAGTTAGATAGGAGTTTCTCCGCTAATATTTTTAGCACTACCAATTGTAAGGATGTGTAATTAAATTACACCTATAACTTATATTAGATAACAAAATAATAAAATATCAATTCTATAAATCTAGTGATCATTACATAACCATGCACATATAAACAAAATAATACACAAATATATGGTCATCCAACAAACTTGATTAAAAATCAAGACAAGTTTAAGGCAACAATATGAGAACATGATTAATTAAACTCTTGAATACATTATTTAAAAACTAACATCTATATTATATAAACTCCTCCCACATGCACATACATACACATAAACATGTATGTATATATATATTATATATGTATATATTTTATCATCATACAAGAATAATATTTATGTCCACACACACACACACATACAACAACCAAGCACATATGATCATCAAACTCATACACACATGACCATAATACAAACCTATACACATACACACACACCTTCATGTATATATAAAGACCATACATACATTTACATACACACACATATAAACGTATATATATATATATGCACACTACACCACACACATGTAAGTATCATGCATGCATCATACACATGACACTCTTACACTCAAACCCACCTACTAGATTCCACCTACATCTATACCTTGTCCCCTCCTACCCAACACCACCTCCATAACCAACCAACCCCCATTTTTATACATAATCAAATAAGATATTCTTTTCTTGCAAATCTACCCAAAATTTACAAAGACCAACACAATCTTGCAAGAACCAAGAAGTGTGGGACCCACTTCCCCCCTACCATCTCCTCTTCTTACGTCCAACATACCATCACCTCCCATACACTTCACTTTTTAATCATCTCTTTACACATAAACACTTTACAATACCCTCTCAAGTTCTCTCAACACTCACACTAAAAATCCAGGATATTTCAGCCCCTTGAAGCCCCAAACCGCCCATCAAAGTTCAGCTCCAACACCATTCTATCATCAATAAACAAAGTAATGAACACTTACCCAAACCCACACCACGTCCTTTCGAAAACCCGCTCACTCCATCATCCAAGAGCCCATCACAACGAATCAGTTTCTAGCAGCTCATAACCACCATTTCGAAGCCCTTAAACCATCATAAGGTCAACCATGCCAACTCTACACATTAAGGTAACGAACACATAACCAAAAACACGTTAAACACGCACTACACTTACATTTTTATACACAACGAATACCATGTCTCCCCATCCATTATGAACATTCAAAAACATTTATTTTTCAGTAACAAAAGTGTTAAAAATGATAGAAATCATTTTCTAAAGAAAACACACAAGTTTGACTAAAACTAGTCAAACCGAATAACTATTTTTGGTCAAAACCACAAACCAAGGTTAACCATCTTCAAAATGTAATTTTATGATTTCTGTACATTCTTAATACTAAAATAAGGTTATAAACCAAATTTCATAATTTTTGGAGTTATAGATTATTTAATATGCATTTTTGAATATTAAAAATGTATATTTTCACACTTATTTATTAAAAACGTATGGGAAGTGTAAAAATATAAAAATAAGCTATTATACTGTTATAAATATGCATATGAACACTTAGGATTGAAAATAGTTGATTGTTGATGGGTGAACCTAAGAATCGAAGAATAAACGAGACTAAACGTACGAAACAACGAAAGCACCAAAAATATAAAAATACCAAGTTTTTGTATTCCCAGTAGCTTATATATGATATAAACATGCTAGATAATAAATTTCATTTTTTTTCTGGACAACAAAATAATTACTACAAATTTTCTAATATTTAATGGGATTAAAATATGAAAATTTGTAGAAATTGGTTAGAGACTCCTAAGACCAAATTTACAGAACCCAAACTCATATATGAACATAAGGTAAGTAAATTTGGACCCTAAACATTACCAAAGACTCTCTATGCTTAAAACGTAATCTTAACCGAGCCGAACGCGTTAAAAACACGAAACTGGGAAACGCAAGTTAAAGCAGGTATTTTTCACATCCAGGAGCTTTTATATATATAATTAGAGTATTTCACCAAGTTTCATACTTTTTATAAACTTAATCTATTTATTATGAATTTTTGAATATATGAACCTAGTATTTTCACAAAAAGCATAAAAATTGAAGAAAGACCTTTTTGGCAAGAAAATACATTTCATACAATATGGATGAGACCCAAAGAAGTGTTTCAAAGTATAAAAAGTGTTTAAAAAGTATTTTGTAAGCAAATCGTTTATTCATCGGTTTCACGCGCGTTAAAATACGAAAACGACCGACGGACTATAAAACTCGAATATTAAGTTTGTAACTACTTATTTACTGTATAAGTATTTTGAAAATGAAGTTCCACTATTTATTGGGTCACGGTTTATTTTATACAAATTATTTATGTTTAAACTACATTAACCGGCTACATTCTTAAATAAAATATAGTAATTTTTAGAAATATCTAAAAATTATAAAAAGTGTATTTTTACAGTAGCATATGGCCATTTAACATATGGGTACAATTATATTGAAGTATTTTGACTTAAACCTAAAACGTAACTTAATGCGCGGTAACGCACCGTACTCGGTAGACCGATGGAAACTAACTTTCATGAATCTAATACCTAGATATATTTTTATCAGTAGATTCATACCTAAAATGCTATACATACCATAAGTATAATGTATAGTACTTATTAATATCAACCCTTAGTTAAAAACCCAACTTTAGTACGAATCCGACGATTTAACAAAGTCTAGGGACTAAAAGTGACAAGTACCAAACTTTACTGAATGAACATCAACGTACACTTAATACCTACGTATATAACCTGGAATAACATAAGTATATACATACTTAGACGTATAAGTCAACGCAAACGACTAAAACCATGATATTACACGAATGTAACGGAAACCGTACGCACGCGACACCGACACAACGAAACACGTAGACTTATGTATTTTGGGGTCTAACATGAGTAAACTAAACATAGGAAGCCTGCTAGGAGGTAGAAATCGCACGCTGAATGTACAATATCTTTAGAAATCTTGAGCAGGCCGGACACCAGGTGAGTTCATGAACCCCCCTTTTTACATAATACTTTTGGGGCTGATACATACCTACTAAACTTTATTTATTTAAACTCTTTTTACATTTTGTTGTGGTGTAACACATCTGCTACTTGTCCCCGAACATTGGTACAACTTTCGGTAGCCATTAACTTCTTGCAGGAGCCCTTTGATATGTGAATAGTACTATTTGGGAATCCCCCGCGTACAGTGGCATACCCCCCACTGAGGTTGAAAACCGTTACGCCACATGTTCAATGAAACGTTGGTGCTTAGCAGAGCACGTTAGCCCACTTTGGGTTAGGGGACTATTATTTATTGTATTCGGGTTGGGTATAATCCGAACAGGTTTGGCTACATATATTGTCGACCGTACACCATAAAATATAATGTTTTAGTGTCATAATTTTTACTAAACCATGAGCTCACCAACTTTATGTTGACGTATTTTTGGGTATGTATTTCAGGTATTTAGATGATTTATCGATGGAAGTATACAACTAGACTTTATAACATTGGATGTGCATTTAGACACGGTTGATAGCTTTAGAAGACCTTGATTAGAAGAAACACGCAAAGATTATAGACAAATTATAGAGGAAGACTACTTGGGAATAGTATACCAACTAGTCTCACTGCTTTTGTTAGAGTTTACTATTGTACCCTTTGATGTACACTTAGAATACACTGATATTACGTGTAAACCTATGGCCCACTATCAATGCATACATAGTTTCCGCTGTGTTTTGTTGGATATTCAATCGTCACGGCCCACCCCCTTGGTCGGGGTGTGACAGATTGGTATCAGAGCCAAAGGTTAGCGCGAATTAGGAATCCCTCTTAGGAAATTCCTAGGCCCTAACCAAAACCCCTTAGGGACACTTAAGCCATTGGACATGTAAGATTACTTTGACTTCCGCCTAAGATAAGTAATACATTTATACTTGAGATCAACCGATAGGACTCTAAGACTTGCCTTTTTGGACTTTAAGTGTTTAGAGAATTTAAGATTTGATTTGAGAATATATGTTTATACTCTAGGATGTTTGCTTCTACAACTTTTTGCACACATAACTTAGTGAAAATCACAAGCAAGAACAAAACTATTAAACACAAGAATCTACATATATGACTACAATGGGAGAATACTAGAATGCCATGTGAGGTAAATTAACAATTATGGTCCGGAACGTAATGGTGAATTTACAGGCACATGAGCATTTGAGGAAATCCTAATGAGTCACCATACGTTTAAGACATGGAAACAACTATATAAAAACCAAGACTAACTTAAAACAAAGTTCGAATAAATATTTCCGACAAATAACCACTACACATATCGAAGATTAGACCCTTAACAACTTTATTCAGCATTATAACTACACGGACACGAAGTTCCCGTCATTGTTTCCGCAAGATAACCATTCTTAGAAACCATGAAATCTTCTTCCTTCGAAGTACTTTGGGGTTCTCATTGAAAAATGTTTTATGGACCCTTCTTATATCTCAACCGCCATCATGAGACATAGCTTGTACACCATCATTAGCTTTTGACAACTCTGTTATAATTCACATATAATGTATCTTATCGTTCAATTCCGTCTGGCCTATTAGGAAAAAAACTTATGCTAAACTTCAACAAATAGGTTGCTACAACAAACTTATTACCATAAGTAACGAAGGTTTATCGCCCTCTAATTCTCTGTTAGGACCCTTCACTAAAACACAATCCTTTCTTAATCCTCACAAAAGACTCAATAAGCCGATTACACCCATATTTCCAACATAAGACGTCATACTAGTACTAACAACGAGTGCCTTCCACTCCCTCGAACACTCTGTTGATGACTGTGGTTGTCACCAACAAACCTTTAATTACCTATCTACGTTCTTCGCTAACATTACCCACTATGACCATTACCCCAAACCAATCATCTCAGTCTAGACTTTAAAGTGATTGCTTCAACGTAGGATATGCATGAATGATGGACATAAAGGAAAGATATATATGCATTAGTGATGAAAATGCGAGAATGATAAACATGCAGAGATGATAGAGACAACAAGACTGACTCGTTATCAAACTTTGTATGATGAAGTACGCTTCTTGACAGGTAGTCTCCATTCTCTGTCATTTGCAAACCAACCACTCGACTACAATAAGACGATAAACGTTTGGCTGTAAGGTGAATAAAGAGGATATATATCATAAGATTAACCCCTAGCATTAGGAACTATTCTAACTTATTCGAATCTCCCATAGAATAAATTTCTAACATTATACTTTAGGAGTAGGACCAGCTTTATCTTCCCACTTCATCAAAAATTTCTCAACTCATGTATAAGAAACTACAATAAGCAGAAGCTATTCGTTTTATTAGTGGACATCCTTCAATGCATACTATATAATCGCAACTAGAACTATGATTGGATTGTCTCGAAGGTTGACCTGACCTACAATCAAATATTGGGTAATTATTAAGAATGTTGGCATCAATTCAGCACTTCAAGATAAAAACTAATATCCCTCCCGAACGACGGAGAGATACAGGAAGATTAGTTGCATGGAAGACGATTTTGGACATACGCCTTTTAGTAAACTAGTTAATCTATTCCTTATTCTACCAACGATGGAAAACACCTTCATAACACAACTCTTAGAATAAAAGAAGCTCCTTAAGGCCTTTTACGTTAATATTAAGGGATACCTAAGGTAGGGTGAGAGCGGCTACTTCCATTGGAAACTAATACGACGCGAGCGAATCAAATTTGGAATCGACTCAGTAGTGGCAAAGACATGATAAGACTATAACTTCTAATTAAGTATCGTTTTCGGAAGCTACAAGATGAATGTGAATATAGTTAGTGGAACCTTCCAAAAATCCTACCCATCCTTATTTCGTTTCTACTCAGATAAAATTCATTTATTACTTTGGATGTAGACTGTAAATGACGCTCCCTTATTCATATAATACTCTGAACCCTCATCACCCCTACAAGTAAGTTATAAGCTCCAACGTTTGTCGATAATACATAGGGATAGACCCGCGAACCTAAAGCTAACCTTAGAGAAATTTCGCCTCTACGAACTTATCCCCCACATCAAAGTTGCTTACATCACCATGTAAACGTTTACTAGCAACTCTTTTTAAACCGTTATCGTTCAAATAGAGAATACAACACAGTGGATGCTAATTCCAAAAAAAAAAAAAAAAAAAAGTCAACCTAAACTTATACACAAACTCCTACAGTGGCACAAAGATAATGAGAAAAGCACTTTGTATATACTTTAACCCCTTCTAAATCTTAACTATATACTTTCATGGACACTTACTTACCTTCATCTCTTATATTCCCTTAAAACGACTCTATACTTAGCATATGGATCTTCCGTTGTCATCAACGAACTATCCTATCTACGCTTGTATCTTGAGGGAATGAATTGCGAACGAATTACATTTCTGTACCCCTATTAAATTTATCGAATTATGTAATCCCGATTAGGAAGACCGTGTGAAGAATGTTGTATATCCGGACATGCAGAATTCAAAATCATTACGACCTCAAAACTTAAATCATTTTCCATTTATGACCCGATGCCACACTAGTTGAAATTTCTATCGTCTCTACTCAATATACGAGTGTCACTAACCCCTTAGTAAAAATCCATTCCTTAGATACCTAAATGAATACACGCATATTTCTTAATCTACACTCTTATTGTTACTCTTTCTTTTAACTTCTATTTAAAGTTTTAGAACCTCGAAGATACCTTTAGTTGGCACACTACTTTAACTATCTCAAGCCTAACTCTAAACAATATCGTATAACACATCTTCGATCACATATGTTGAAGGAACGACAATGAAGAGGAGCAGAACTACTCGACAACTAGGTTCGAGAGATACAATATCATCTAGGTGAAATGCATGTGGTTGACGCTGCCTTAAGTAGAAAAGAAAGGAACAAGGCCCCTTGGAGTGTGTGCCTTAAGGATCACGTTCATATCCGAAAATAATGAAACAAGGCATATAATACTTGTCACGAACTACCAATGAGCTTAGAAGTATTCAACACATTTCAAATGTCTAATATCAAGAAGTAACCACTAAATGAGATATTAGTTATCCTAAATAAGGGGATGAAACACGATAATAACTTAAATTTCATCAACGAACCCCGTTGAAACAATACGGTACAAGAAAAGAAGCCATGAATGAGTGAAATTAAAACTGTTATGGTTTAGTGAAATTCAAAACGAGGACGTGAATTCACATAGGAGATAAAGAACGAACGGAAAAAGAAATACCCTCATTTGATTTATTTAACCCAACTAACGACGACTAACAAAAAGTTAGGAACACGAACATAGTCTGAAACAATCACTGTGATGAGACAATACCAGACCAAATCACGAATCAGTACACAAGGTTATTATGTACTACTTATGTGTTTACATATATTCTCGAAAATATTATGCTAAGAGAGTAACGTAGTTGTACTAAGATACCACCTCTCCCTTAATTTCGAGGACGACACCGAGGAAAAACAATAGGGAACCCGTAGTGGCTATGAGTTGTCGTTATTGCAAGACAACATAGACCAAATCACGAATCAATTAGCAAGGTGATTATGTACTCTTTATGTGTTTATGTTCATACGTGAAAATATCGTACTGGGAAGGTAACGTAACGTCAAGATACCGACTTTGTTTTAATTTCGAGGACGAAATTCTTATAAGTAGGGGAGGATGTAACAACCCCGGTTTTTGGGCCCGGAAATTTTTTTTAAAACCCATTGGGCTTAGGCCACACTTAAATTTTTGGGCTTGGCCCAACCCTTATTGGGCTCAGGCCCAACTTGAATTATGGGCTCGGCCCATGTAAGTTTACGATAAGTACCGATGACGAAACCCGTCATATTAAATACACGGATACGCGTAGGTGATTATTTGTACTGCATTAAGTTAGATAGGAGTTTCTCCGCTAATATTTTTAGCACTACCAATTGTAAGGATGTGTAATTAAATTACACCTATAACTTATATTAGATAACAAAATAAAAAAATATCAATTCTATAAATCTAGTGATCATTACATAACCATGCACATATAAACAAAATAATACACAAATATATAGTCATCCAACAAACTTGATTAAAAATCAAGACAAGTTTAAGGCAACAATATGAGAACATGATTAATTAAACTCTTGAATACATTATTTAAAAACTAACATCTATATTATATAAACTCCTCCCACATGCACATACATACACATAAACATGTATGTATATATATATTATATATGTATATATTTTATCATCATACAAGAATAATATTTATGTCCACACACACACACACATACAACAACCAAGCACATATGATCATCAAACTCATACACACATGACCATAATACAAACCTATACACATACACACACACCTTCATGTATATATAAAGACCATACATACATTTACATACACACACATATAAACGTATATATATATATATGCACACTACACCACACACATGTAAGTATCATGCATGCATCATACACATGACACTCTTACACTCAAACCCACCTACTAGATTCCACCTACATCTATACCTTGTCCCCTCCTACCCAACACCACCTCCATAACCAACCAACCCCCATTTTTATACATAATCAAATAAGATATTCTTTTCTTGCAAATCTACCCAAAATTTACAAAGACCAACACAATCTTGCAAGAACCAAGAAGTGTGGGACCCACTTCCCCCCTACCATCTCCTCTTCTTACGTCCAACATACCATCACCTCCCATACACTTCACTTTTTAATCATCTCTTTACACATAAACACTTTACAATACCCTCTCAAGTTCTCTCAACACTCACACTAAAAATCCAGGATATTTCAGCCCCTTGAAGCCCCAAACCGCCCATCAAAGTTCAGCTCCAACACCATTCTATCATCAATAAACAAAGTAATGAACACTTACCCAAACCCACACCACGTCCTTTCGAAAACCCGCTCACTCCATCATCCAAGAGCCCATCACAACGAATCAGTTTCTAGCAGCTCATAACCACCATTTCGAAGCCCTTAAACCATCATAAGGTCAACCATGCCAACTCTACACATTAAGGTAACGAACACATAACCAAAAACACGTTAAACACGCACTACACTTACATTTTTATACACAACGAATACCATGTCTCCCCATCCATTATGAACATTCAAAAACATTTATTTTTCAGTAACAAAAGTGTTAAAAATGATAGAAATCATTTTCTAAAGAAAACACACAAGTTTGACTAAAACTAGTCAAACCGAATAACTATTTTTGGTCAAAACCACAAACCAAGGTTAACCATCTTCAAAATGTAATTTTATGATTTCTGTACATTCTTAATACTAAAATAAGGTTATAAACCAAATTTCATAATTTTTGGAGTTATAGATTATTTAATATGCATTTTTGAATATTAAAAATGTATATTTTCACACTTATTTATTAAAAACGTATGGGAAGTGTAAAAATATAAAAATAAGCTATTATACTGTTATAAATATGCATATGAACACTTAGGATTGAAAATAGTTGATTGTTGATGGGTGAACCTAAGAATCGAAGAATAAACGAGACTAAACGTACGAAACAACGAAAGCACCAAAAATATAAAAATACCAAGTTTTTTTATTCCCAGTAGCTTATATATGATATAAACATGCTAGATAATAAATTTCATTTTTTTCTGGACAACAAAATAATTACTACAAATTTTCTAATATTTAATGGGATTAAAATATGAAAATTTGTAGAAATTGGTTAGAGACTCCTAAGACCAAATTTACAGAACCCAAACTCATATATGAACATAAGGTAAGTAAATTTGGACCCTAAACATTACCAAAGACTCTCTATGCTTAAAACGTAATCTTAACCGAGCCGAACGCGTTAAAAACACGAAACTGGGAAACGCAAGTTAAAGCAGGTATTTTTCACATCCAGGAGCTTTTATATATATAATTAGAGTATTTCACCAAGTTTCATACTTTTTATAAACTTAATCTATTTATTATGAATTTTTGAATATATGAACCTAGTATTTTCACAAAAAGCATAAAAATTGAAGAAAGACCTTTTTGGCAAGAAAATACATTTCATACAATATGGATGAGACCCAAAGAAGTGTTTCAAAGTATAAAAAGTGTTTAAAAAGTATTTTGTAAGCAAATCGTTTATTCATCGGTTTCACGCGCGTTAAAATACGAAAACGACCGACGGACTATAAAACTCGAATATTAAGTTTGTAACTACTTATTTACTGTATAAGTATTTTGAAAATGAAGTTCCACTATTTATTGGGTCACGGTTTATTTTATACAAATTATTTATGTTTAAACTACATTAACCGGCTACATTCTTAAATAAAATATAGTAATTTTTAGAAATATCTAAAAATTATAAAAAGTGTATTTTTACAGTAGCATATGGCCATTTAACATATGGGTACAATTATATTGAAGTATTTTGACTTAAACCTAAAACGTAACTTAATGCGCGGTAACGCACCGTACTCGGTAGACCGATGGAAACTAACTTTCATGAATCTAATACCTAGATATATTTTTATCAGTAGATTCATACCTAAAATGCTATACATACCATAAGTATAATGTATAGTACTTATTAATATCAACCCTTAGTTAAAAACCCAACTTTAGTACGAATCCGACGATTTAACAAAGTCTAGGGACTAAAAGTGACAAGTACCAAACTTTACTGAATGAACATCAACGTACACTTAATACCTACGTATATAACCTGGAATAACATAAGTATATACATACTTAGACGTATAAGTCAACGCAAACGACTAAAACCATGATATTACACGAATGTAACGGAAACCGTACGCACGCGACACCGACACAACGAAACACGTAGACTTATGTATTTTGGGGTCTAACATGAGTAAACTAAACATAGGAAGCCTGCTAGGAGGTAGAACTCGCACGCTGAATGTACAATATCTTTAGAAATCTTGAGCAGGCCGGACACCAGGTGAGTTCATGAACCCCCCTTTTTACATAATACTTTTGGGGCTGATACATACCTACTAAACTTTATTTATTTAAACTCTTTTTACATTTTGTTGTGGTGTAACACATCTGCTACTTGTCCCCGAACATTGGTACAACTTTCGGTAGCCATTAACTTCTTGCAGGAGCCCTTTGATATGTGAATAGTACTATTTGGGAATCCCCCGCGTACAGTGGCATACCCCCCACTGAGGTTGAAAACCGTTACGCCACATGTTCAATGAAACGTTGGTGCTTAGCAGAGCACGTTAGCCCACTTTGGGTTAGGGGACTATTATTTATTGTATTCGGGTTGGGTATAATCCGAACAGGTTTGGCTACATATATTGTCGACCGTACACCATAAAATATAATGTTTTAGTGTCATAATTTTTACTAAACCATGAGCTCACCAACTTTATGTTGACGTATTTTTGGGTATGTATTTCAGGTATTTAGATGATTTATCGATGGAAGTATACAACTAGACTTTATAACATTGGATGTGCATTTAGACACGGTTGATAGCTTTAGAAGACCTTGATTAGAAGAAACACGCAAAGATTATAGACAAATTATAGAGGAAGACTACTTGGGAATAGTATACCAACTAGTCTCACTGCTTTTGTTAGAGTTTACTATTGTACCCTTTGATGTACACTTAGAATACACTGATATTACGTGTAAACCTATGGCCCACTATCAATGCATACATAGTTTCCGCTGTGTTTTGTTGGATATTCAATCGTCACGGCCCACCCCCTTGGTCGGGGTGTGACAAAATGGATATCAAGCAATCATCTGGAGATACAGAGATTTCATAAGATTGACAGTATGTTTGTCCATTTAAACCCATGCCTTATTCCTTTCGACGAACAACCTGTGATGGTCTTATCATGTTTTAGGTTCGATTTGAAGAAACACAGGCAACTCAGTCCCCACAGACATCTTGGTAAAGAAACTTGTTCTATCATCAGGGTATATCGAGCAATATGATTGACTTTGCTTGAATTTCATAAATCAAAAAATTGAATATTGATCAATTTATAAGCCACTTTTGACATTCTGCATTTTTGCATTTTTTTTTTGGGAGTGGAGCGTGTCAACAATGATTCATTTGAACACATTGCGACTTATTATTTGGGAAACTCAACTGATTAGAGTCCAGGTCTATACCGACGTATAACAGAGGAGATAATCATTTGAGCATGCTCGGCGAATCTTCAGGTCAATACTTCCGTATAGCAGAGAAGATCCACCAACTCCAGGTCAATACTTCCGTATAGCAGAGGAGTTAAGCACTTTGACTCAATACGTTCTGAGGAATTAGCGAGTAACTCACTCAGAGGCTTTTCTGAAGAGCAACACTAGCAGCTTTTTATTTTGTTTTGCTAACTAGCAACTCAATTCAGGGCTAGGGTGTGGGTGATTTGGGATGTTTAGGGAAAATCAAAGCAAAGATTTGACACTCTCAACCCATTTCTGACAAGGACTAGTAACTTTGTGCAGGCCAAACATGTCAAGGAGATAATCCTTATAGCCGAGCTCTTATTGAATTTAGTTGGATCACAGAATTGCTGTCTAATAGTATTCAAGCTGAGCCTACTGACATATCAGTACAAATCTCCTTTCTCCTTCTGACGCTGATATCCATATCTGAATCCTGCAAGAAACAAACAATATTACATGAAATGAGGCATTGTCATTAAATTTATTTTATTTCTCCCCAAAAACTTTCAGTTTTTCAAAAAAAAAACAGAGAATTTTTAACATTAGAACATGCGAGATCAAGCACAAAAGAAAGGCCGACAATATTTAGAAAATAAAAGTAAAATAAAAGGATTTTTCTTTCATATTTCCCCCAAATTTTTTTTTTTTTTTTTTAACAAAGAGAATTAGAAAGAAAGCAGGCCAAGCATGTTGATTAATTCATAAAAGCGAGGTTTATCAAACGTTTTAGTGAATAAATCAGCCTTTTGATTTTTGGTATCGATTAATATGATATTGATAAACCCTTTTTCCTGTGCGTCACGGATGGCATGAATGCGTGTTTCAATGTGCTTTGTTCGGGTATGATGAATCGGATTCTTGGTAATGCCAATGGCTGCCTCATTATCGCAGAAGATCGGGGTATGTAAGAAATTGAAGCCATAATCCATCATTTGATGTTGTATCCACAGGACTTGACAACAGCAACTGGATGCAGCCGTGTATTCAGCCTCGCCTGTGGATAGAGAAACGGTGGTCTGTTTTTTGCTCTGCCACGAAACAAGACACTCCCCTAGATACTGACATCCACCAGAAACCGATTTTCGATCAAGTTTGCATCCCCCATAGTCACTATCAGTAAAAGCATGAAGATCAAAACTTCCCCCTTTTGGATACCACAATCCGAGACGTGGAGTTCCTTTTAGATAATGAAATATACGCTTCACAGCTTTTTCATGTGACTCTTTTGGATTGGATTGATACCTCGAACAATATCCAACAGCGAAAGCGATGTCAGGATGACTTGCAGTTAAGTACATTAACGATCCAATCATTGACCTGTAACGATGTGCATCAACGGACTTCCTGGATTCGTCAGGAGTGAGACATGTCTGTGCAGTGAATGGAGATAGTTCAGCAGAGCTATCGTCCATCTTGAATTTGACCAAAATCTCCTGAATATATTTCTCCTGGTGAATAAGAATTCCATCGGGTTTTTGTACAACCTGTAAACCGAGAAAGAAGCACATCTCCCCCATCATGCTCATCTCAAATCTTTCCTTCATAACCTCCTCAAATTCTCTGCACAAGTCGTCATTTGACGAACCGAAAATGATATCGTCTACATACACTTGAACTAGAAGAATATCATCATCGATCACTTTCTTGAACAGTGTCATATCAATCGTTCCTCTAGTAAATCCTTTGCTCAACAAGTATTGTGTCAGCGTCTCATACCAGATTTGTGGAGCTTGGTGTAAACCATACAGTGATTTGTCCAACTTGTAAACTTTGTCAGGAAAATCCGGATCCTCAAAACCAGGAGGTTGGCAAACATATATTTCTTCATCGATATCACCATACAAGAATGCACACTTTACATCCATTTGATAAACTTTGAAATTTTTGTGTGCAGCATGTGCAAGAAAGATTCGTATGGCTTCTATGCGAGCAACAGGAGCAAAAACGTCAGTATAATTGATGCCTTCTTCTTGTGCGAAGCCCTGAACAACTAATCGAGATTTATTACGAACCACAACTCCTCTGTCATCAGGTTTGTTTTTATACACCCACTTCGTCCCGATTGGATATTTGTTTGGTGGAAGATCCACCAGCTCCCAAACTTTGAGCTTTCTGAACTGTTGAAGTTCAAGCTGCATTGATTCTACCCAGCTTGGATCTTGCAATGCCATATTAATATTCTTTGGAACCGTCTGAGACAAAAAGCATGAAAACAAGCACTCATTGATTAAACCTGATTGGTGACGCGTGCGAACTCCATCTGAAATAGATCCAATGACTAAGTCATGTGGATGATCATTTAGTTCCTTATAAAGAGAGTTTGTGGTAACGACATTTGATGGTGATGAAGTGGAATCATTTATCGAATTGATGACAGAAGAACTTGGAGGATGAATAGCAGGTGATGATGGTGTTGAGGATGATGGCAAAGAGTCGGCAGGAACAACAATATCAGGTAAAGATGATGGTTGTTGCGGGAAGGTAGAGGATGATGGGAGGATGATGGAATCTGGTGTAGGGTCAAGGTGAATGGGAATGATCTCATCTTCTTCAAGGGACACTGGTAAATTAAATGAGTTAAACACAGTTGTGGCATCATAAAACCAGGTGGGTTCAGAACCAGTATCGCACGTATTAGATTCCTGCCAGTCAACATAAAATGACTCTTGAACGATCTTGGTTCTCCTATTGTAAACCCGATAAGCTTTCTGAGAGGAAGAGTATCCAACGAAGAAGCACTCATCAGAGACAGCACAAAATTTTGATGTTTGAGCTTGTGTATTCAGCAAAGTACAAGAGCATCCGAACGGTCTAAAGAAATCTATCAAAGGTTTCCTTTTGTGAAACAGTGCATATGATGTTTTCATTTTGTCTTTAACGATTAACACCCTATTCTACACATAGGATGCACAGTTAACAGCTTCAGCCCAGAAGATTCTTGGAAGTTTCGATTCAATCAACATAGTCCTTGCCGCTTCAATCAAAGTTCGGTTCTTTCGTTCTGCCACACCATTTTGCTGAGGTGTTCGAGCAGCACTGTATTGCCTCAAAATCCCTTTCTCTTCACAGAATGAGTCAAAAATGTGATTTCTGAATTCTGTTCCATTATCGCTCCTGATCGTCTTCACTTTCTTTCCGCTGATGGTTTCAATCTTCAGTATCAAACTCTTGAAAGCTCCTGTGGTTTCTCCTTTGTTTGTTAGAAAGCTCACCCATGAGTACCTGGAAAAATCGTCAGTCACAACCAAACAATAGGATTTTTTAGCAATGCTTTTAACACTAATTGGTCCAAACAAATCTGCATGAAGCAATTCAAGTGGGTCAGAAATAGAATTTATCAATTTAGACTTATGTGACTTTTTATGTTGTTTGCCTTTGGCACAAGCCATACACTTTTCGATCACAGAAAAATCTTTGATGGGTAAGCCACAAACAAGATTATGTTTCACCAATTTGTTAATATTGGTAAAATTAACATGACCCGGTTTTCTATGCCATAAGAATGCTTCGGAGGATGAAGCCTTAGATAGTAAACATGTGACAGTTGAAGAAGACTCCCTTGAATTCATGTCGAGTAGATAGGTGTCGTTCTTTCGAGGGGCACGCATCATGATCAAATCTTCTGGAACAGAGAAATCCGGTTTCAGAAATAGACATTCATCAGCTTTGAATAGGACCGGAATATTCTTGTCACAAATTTGAGAGACGCTCAGCAAATTGAAATGTAATTCTGGAACATAGTTGACTTTCTCCAGAGTCAGTGAACCGTTTGATACTTCTCCTTGTCCAACCATTTTACCACCTTTCTTGTCACCAGCGAATGCCACATACCCACCATTTATTATGCGAAAACTAGTAAGAAGATCTTTCAGACCCGTCATGTGTCGCGAACATCCACTATCTACATGCCATAGACTGTTTGGTCTCCTCGGACGTTCCTAACAAAAACACAAAAAAGAATTAATTAGAAACAGGAACCCATGCCTTGTTAGACGTGGGTTTAAACAAAGAAAAAGAAACAGAAAAATGATTATGTACAAAGTTATTTAATCTATTTGAAAAGCTAGACTTAGTTACACCCTTTCGACCCAGTTCCGGACAATTTTTGACAACATGAGTATCTTTTCCACAGCGAAAGCAATGTGATTTCAAACATTTCCTTTCGGTCTTAACTGGAGGAATGGGATCACATACAATTTCCTCATCACAATCAGACGTGTTATTGTCTGAATCACTAAAAGAAACATACATTTCTTTAGTCTTACCCTTTGAAGTGCTAGCTTTGTCACCTATATCAATCATAGGATTGTTTGTCTCAACGGGTTTAGATATACGAATAGGTACAAATGTCGGTATAGGTGTTGAGACAAACTTTTCAAAACAATTCTTTTCATGCAATGCATCAATAGGTTTAATATCAGAAACATGTTCATCATTACACTCAATAGAAACAGACATAACAGAATTAGTGTTTAATACAGACGGTTTAATGTTTGAAATACTAGAATCCTTCAACAAAACATCTGAATTAACACTCATGTCTAAACTAGACTTCTTGGAATTAAAACTACTGCTTGAACTAGAACATCCCAGACCAATGGTTGCACCATATCCGTACTCCTCTCGAACCTCCTGATGATTTATCCCTTCTAAACCTGCAAATAAACTATTAGTATTTTCTGGAATTAAATCATTAGTGGGATGGGGTTTGGGTATAGGAGAGTAACAAAAGGTACTCGGAGGAGGATAAACATGAGAAGACTCATCATATCCTATACCAGTTTTGATTCTGGCTCCTCTTTGTCTACGATTTAACTCCTCTCTTTTCATTTCGGCAATGGTCCATCTATCGAGTTTAGATTGGAGTTTACTACTTTCAAATTCAGCCAGTTTGACACGTTCCTCTAACAGATTAACCTCAACATTCCTTTCAAGAAGTTTTCTATTTAAATGATCTATTTCTTGCAAAGACTCATTTAATTTTACATAATAATTTGCTTCATTCTTTTTAAGATCAGAGTTGATGGTGGTTAATTCGGCTTGGTTTGTTAACAATAAACGATTAGCTTTATATACAGCAAAGAGAAGAACGCGACATGCTGATGAGCACATGTCCTGAATTACCTAATAAGGAAGGCCCATGATGACCTTTTCAGTTGCTAGGGCTTTGTCACAGTTGCAGACAGGTGTATTTTTCTTCCTTTCTTCCTCCTTTTCGTCTTCAGTCTCCTTTCCAACTTTCTCAAATTTCACACTTTTCTCACTTTTGTCTTCTTCAGTTGTCTGATTGATAGTTGATTTAGATTTCCTTTCATCATTCGGAATGGTCTCAACAACAAGAGCATGGTTAATTTCTTCCTGAACTTCTGCAATCTCAGCACTCCAATCAAAGTTTGTCAGTAAAGCAGTTTCTCTTGTGTTACTGGTATTTCTTCTTTCCATAGTAACAACATTTCTTGTGGTAGGGGATGGTGGTTCAAACACAACTGGTGATGGGCAATCTCTCTTGAAATGTCCGAGTTGTATGCAATTGAAGCATCGGAGTTTAGTTTTGTCGAACCCAACCTTTGCATTTTGATTACCAAAGTTTCTTTTTCCAGTTCTCTCCATGAAACGTCTTGCTCTCACAGTCAACATAGCCATTTGCCACTGTATATCTGCTTCTTCAAGATCATCTGGGTCAACTTGCAACATATCCTCCATTGTAATCCCTTTTCCCTTGACATCTCCTGTGATTAAAGCTTCATAACTGTTTACAAACATTCCAAACAAGGCCATCATATCATTAGGAACTTGAGATGTGACAGGTTCCTTTCCAGCATTCTTTTGTTCCGATGGACCACTTCCTGAGATGTATGAGAGAGTCCCAGAGTTGTTTGTTGAATGATCAAATGTAGAAGAGAGTAAAGCAGCGTTCTGAGTCTGTATTGGTGGATAAACAGTCTGATTGTATTCTCTTCTCATGATATCGAGCTCAAAAGATTTCAGTTTGTTAATAACATCCATGAGCTTATACTCGGTAAACATCTTCTCTTGTTTCAGCAATCTGACCTGTAAACTCCATTCCGGAGGAAGTGAATCCAACAATTTTGTCACCTGTTCTACTGTAGTCAGTTGCTCGTATTTCTTCAAGTTGCTTGTGACAGTTAGAAAACGATTTGTGAGATCGGTGATCTTCTCATTTCTCAGTCCCATGAAAGAATTGAACTCCTTTTGTGCTTGAACTCCCTTATCTTTTTGTAGATTGATGTTTCCATCATAGAACTCACAGAGAGCATCGTACAAATCCTTTGCAGTTTTCTGATCTCCAAAACGATTATATATTTCTGAGCTTAAACACAGTGTTAATGCCCCAAAAGCCTTGTTATCACGATCAACAAGTTTTTTGTCACGTTCATTAAATGTTTCAGGGTTTGTGTTCATGACAGTTGCTTCTCCTACAGTTGTTACCGGAACATGGGGACCTTTTACGATTGAATCCCATTGAGTATGATCTGTGTACAAATAAAAAGCTTTTAACCTCCTCTTCCAATCTTCAAAGTTATCTCCATTAATCAGTTTCGGTGGTCTATTTGGTGATCCACTTTCCAGATCAGCTAGGGTAAAAGACATTGACATTTTGATCAGACAATAGTGTCGCAAGAACTACAGTGTCGCAGAAGAGTAATGTCGCAAACACAGTAGTGTCGCAGACAAGTCAGTGTCGCAAGTGAGCGCACAGTTTGAACTTTCGTTCAGGCTAATGTCGGGTGTACAATAAGCACAATGTCGGAGCAATACCGTCTACAATGTGGAGCAAAGTGTCGTGAACAATGTCGTACACAGTGTCAAGCACAATGTCGTGGACAATGTCGTGAACTTTCGTTCACAAAGTATACAAGTCAGCCAAACAACGATCAACAACACAAAAAATAGTAGTGTCGCAAACTCCACTAGTGTCGTAGTATGAACACTAGTGTCGCAAGATGAACAGAAACTCCTTCTTCTCCAAGTAAACAAAAAAAAACCAATTCCACAGAAAACACCAATCAGATCCAAATGATAATCTGATGATTTCTATTGAAAAACAATACGAAATAAACTAATCCCCAATCAAATTCAGTCCATAATAACAGCAAATAAGATCCAATTTGATTGATTAAGTCTTTTGTCCAAAAACCCTAAAAAAATATCTCTAAATCACACCTAGATCACAGATCTGTATGATGATGACAGATCTATTGATTTCGATTGATTCAAACACTAAAGGAAAGCAAATCTCAATCCAATTTCATATCAATTCACACAAGATCAGATCCAGAATTGATGAAATATGAATATTTTCAAAAACCCTCAAAAACCACAAATCATGAGCACAATGGCTCTGATACCATATTGTTGGTCCATGAAAACAGTAAATCGTGCTATATATATGATTTAGATCTAATCACAATCAGTTGATACCACTAGATCTAGCATCAATTGGTTGAGATTTGTGACCAAAACTCACACAAACCATTATGACCCATTAACAAATGATTAATTAAGAATATTAGTAGAAGAAGATGAATTAAGCAATTGCAACAAAGATATAATAGATCCAATTCCTTGCAAACACACAATAAGGTTCGAACTCAGTATCAAAGAGAAAATGTATTCAATAAAGTTCCATGAGTTATGTACAAAAAGCCCTAAAATATCTATATATACAGGTCATAGTGTCGCAGGCAGTGTCGCAAACGCGACACTGCCTGATCGCTAAGCAGAGACAAGCTGCATGAGACATTATAGTGTCGCATGCAGTGTCGCAAAGACCTGCACAAAACATACAAAATAAGGCTAAAACTAACTATTACAGCGGAAACGAATTACGACTAAACTATTACAAGATAAACGTAAATACTAGTAACAACAAGGTGAAGTACCACCCTACCTGTGGTCAACAATAAATGATAATCTGATGATTTCGATTGAAAAACAATACGAAATAAACTAATCCCCAATCAAATTCAGTCCATAATAACAGCAAATAAGATCCAATTTGATTGATTAAGTCTTTTGTCCAAAAACCCTAAAAAAATATCTCTAAATCACACCTAGATCACAGATCTGTATGATGATGACAGATCTATTGATTTCGATTGATTCAAACACTAAAGGAAAGCAAATCTCAATCCAATTTCATATCAATTCACACAAGATCAGATCCAGAATTGATGAAATATGAATATTTTCAAAAACCCTCGATCAAAAACCACAAATCATGAGCACAATGGCTCTGATACCATATTGTTGGTCCATGAAAACAGTAAATCGTGCTATATATATGATTTAGATCTAATCACAATCAGTTGATACCACTAGATCTAGCATCAATTGGTTGAGATTTGTGACCAAAACTCACACAAACCATTATGACCCATTAACAAATGATTAATTAAGAATATTAGTAGAAGAAGATGAATTAAGCAATTGCAACAAAGATATAATAGATCCAATTCCTAGCAAACACACAATAAGGTTCGAACTCAGTATCAAAGAGAAAATGTATTCAATAAAGTTCCATGAGTTATGTACAAAAAGCCCTAAAATATCTATATATACAGGTCATAGTGTCGCAGGCAGTGTCGTAAACGCGACACTGCCTGATCGCTAAGCAGAGACAAGCTGCATGCGACATTATAGTGTCGCATGCAGTGTCGCAAAGACCTGCACAAAACATACAAAATAAGGCTAAAACTAACTATTACAGCGGAAACGAATTACGACTAAACTATTACAAGATAAACGTAAATACTAGTAACAACAAGGTGAAGTACCACCCTACCTGTGGTCAACAGATCGATGATTTAGCACTTGGAGAAATCAGTGATAAATTTCAGGTAGCCTCTAGCTAGTCCATGAAATCTTCAGATTTATGTAGCTGTCGTATAGGCATTTTATTTCATCGATGCTTCTATCCTAGAAGCGTCTACCTGAACTCCTTTGTTATCAATACAAATCCTAACACTTGGAATTTCCCTAACCAAAATTCACACCTTGAGAATTTTGGGCATAATCTTTATTCTCCTTAGAATTTCTAAGAGCATCCTCTAATGTCCTCCATGCTCTTTCTTAGCGTAGAAATACACTAAGATGCTACTACACACTTGTTCAATATGATTCGCATACTTGCTTCTACAAGTCCATGAAAATTGCATGATATCGGTTAACCTAAATGGTACTATCGTGTTCTTGAACCATTCCTTGGTACTTCGGCTTCTCAAACCTTCACTTGATGATGGCTACATTGCATCTTGGAGGAGTAACTTGATTCTCATAGCTGGTCATACAAATCGTCTACATGCCGTAAGGGATCCTAATTCTCGAGCGTTCCTTTATTCAAATGCGGGTAATCAACACACATCCGTATTGGACCATCCTTCTACGTCACGAATAAGATCGGAGTTGTGCATGGTTCCAAGCCGCTACGCAGCTTGACTTGTCGATTTGGAGCTTCTCTACGTAAGTCTTCAAGGAAACGTTGGGGCATCGCGCCACCTCTAAGACGTCGTTAGCATATCTTTCTTTCCTAATGTCGGGTACAGCAGTAGCCCACGTAACTCGTCATAAGTACTTACGAGGAGTACTTGTCAGCTTTAGTCCTCAAAACTATCTTTGTTGGATTCATGCGGGGGATGGTCCTCACTTTCTGCCTTCTGATCGTTCAGCACCTCGTTCTTCAACGACTTTCGTTCGTGTTTTAGGTTTGTCGTGTGCATCGACAAAAACGCGTACCTAGAACTATATCGAATTTTTCTAAGTTCATAGGCACTAGTTCTAGAGGGATACACTGCTTATCTATCTTAAGAAGGAAATTTCAATAAGAAAGGCTATAACTAACTTGGTCATCAAAGAGATAAAAGTAATGGACACAAGATTACTATTCGCACCTAGGTCGAATAGTATATTAACATAAGCATAATTAACATAGAACAAACGTATAACCACCTTATCGTGGTCTATGGTCTACTTGGTTCTCATCAGGAAAACCATGACATTAATCTTAAGGGTGTTCATGCCCTCATCTTGGCTAGCTAGGGTAGCCATCATTCTCTCTTGGAACTTACGGCAGTTTGCTTTTAGTGTGTCCATGCTATCTCAATCATTATAACCACTAACATTTCAAGTGGTCTCCATCTCTTTGATTCACCGAAGAGCGTTAGCAGTTGCCTTTGGATTGTCTATCGTACAACGAAACGTTTTCTTAGTCCTTAGACCGATTCTTCTTCATATTTCCATGTTGCTTGCCTTCTCGAACATCTTTTGCAACATTAGTGATAATCTAAAGCATCGTTGACATAATCTTCACAATGATCTTCTGTTGCAGTTCGACATTGCGTTCAGTTTCTCTTACCTTTTGTAGATGTTGATGGAAGGTTTTGCTGAACTTTAGATGAAACTATCTATAAGTCTAAACTCGAATAGGCTCTATCCTTAATCCTTTCCGAAGGACTATCTTGAGTAACGATCACAGTCGTCTTGCTGCCTCCTTTAGTCTCATATTTCTAATATTCAATGGAATATTACCAACCACGTAATATATATAAACAAATCCAGGCCTCTAATGCGTTTGCAAGAAATAAGGTATCCTGCTAAAGGCTATTAAGTCCTAGCAAACACATGTCATTAACAAATTAAACAAGCCTCGTTATATGGTCGTCAAAAACGGCTATCGATAATACTCATGGGCCATGGCGACGATTCTTCATGGCCTTTGTAAGTTCCTCACGTTCACGTCTTCTGAAGCACTCATGTTCCGGTTAAGAGTCGGCCTTCACACTTCCTCCTAGTGCTAGTTTTGGTGTCGACTCTCAGCCTCATGCATCCTGATTCGTCGCTGGTACCATCCTGGTTGCTGTCGTTTTTCTTAAACACCGCTTGCTCCTGAGTATCGCCAAAATAACGATACGAGCTGGAATCCTTATTCTCATCCTAAGCTTCTTCTGCATCGTATAGGGTGTAGGTAGGGAGGTTCATTGCTACTTCAAAATCCTCCCTAGTACTCCTACCGATTCTCTTCCACCTGCTGATGCGTGTCTCCTTCACATATCTTTATTCTTTCACGTCTTTTTCTCTTGTTCTCAATCTTGAACTCGTCTCTCGAGAGGGTGACTTCATCACCATAGTAGATACCAAAACAAGTATCCAAACAAAAGAGATGACTTAGGCCTTCAAGCCTATCTCGAATTTTCATTTAGCTCGGTGATCACTCAATGTGTCAAAGACGTCTCGCTTCGTTCAAAACATACCTTAATAACAATTCATTTTCCTTTCAGTCATGTTCATATATATATCTCATAATGTATATATATATATTCATATATATATATATACAATAATAACGTATAAGTCATCCAATGCTCATGACTAATCCTTTCGGATTTCCCAGACGAGGTTTCTAAGTCAATCCATACGACAGTGAGGATTTTCATGCTCGCACAAAGATAACTTGACAATTACGTTGATCAGGCGCTCTTGTCTCATTGTCTTAGGCGTTCAATCAAACAATCACTTATCATACTTCTCAACTTTCCTAGGGCTTTCCTATCTTAAGTGGTCCTTTCATCCTATCAGGTTAGAGCATAAGGATCAGTGTGACCCTTAATTCGCTAAAACCTTTGGCTCTGATACCAATCTGTCACACCCCGACTCCAGGGCCCGACACGTTGCATAATATCAGCCAATCAATTAAAATAATCATATTACAGCGGAAGTCTTTCGTAATAAAGACCACTAAAAGTCAACCCAATTTGAACTTTTAACAATGTCACTAAGTAAAACTACGTACAAAGTAACTATCTAAGGACACTGCTCCCAGGTGTCCAAATCGGGTACTCGCTCCTATGATGAGAGCATGAATCATCTGATCCTAGGTAAGCATCTTCAACCTAGCTAACGCCCTTGGGCGTTCCCTGTACCTGCATCACGAGCTAAAAGACGTCAACAACAACGTTGTTGGTGAGTCGTAACCAGTGACATAAGACATATAAAAACATTTAGACATCATTCATTCATATATGTGTGTGGTGATAAGTTATCTACAAGCCAACTCTTCTCTGACGCCATATCTAATGGTGGCCAACTTTCGTCAGAGCCTGTTAACGTATATGCCGCATACAGGAATAACCAAGGTACCCTTATGACCTCTCTCGGTCGCATCATGTTGCCTAGGTGGGTGGTACCTCTCCTGTTACGAGCCGACAGTCTACCTAATTGGATCCAACTAGACGCATATACATCCCGAGGCGGAGCCGGTAGTTCCTTAAACAACTACCTCTTAGCGCGAAGCCCTGCCCTAATGACTTGCCCTGTGGCATGTAGCCGCCGTCCTTTTCGTCAGACGACTCTTAACGCGAAGCTTATTACCGCGGACCAACAACACAACAACCGGACGAACCTGGAGTTGAGGTGCGTTGCATCACCAGGTAGCGATCTACTTATAACCACATATATATATGCGTACACATACATATATATTCATAACATTTATAAAACATTTCATACTTTTCATACAAGCTCGGATACAGCCCCGAAATCATAAAACATATAAAAGAGGGGCGGTTAGACTCACCTTAGTGCAGCCTAAGTATCCTGACCTGGTGGCTAACAAAGGTAACCCTGTAAACATTTCATATCATCAGGATTCATTTCCCCTAGGGATAATCCTATCGGTGTTTTCTCACCGATCCATTACCTTAGTCACATTGTGTGACTTAGGTGATGACTTTAGTCCTTGGTCTTAGACATCTTACTCAGAATGCCTGGGCATTCGAGTCAGGGTTCCTATGGTTTCATTTTCAAATCTTTTGAAAGCCACTTCATCATATCCTTGTGTTTCTCACAATGATCTATCATACATATGGTTTTATTTAAAACATACCTCATTCCTAGTGTATTATCATAATATAACTAAGAATGTTCTACTTTAAAACCCTGGCTTTTCCCCATGGACTTAAGTCATAATAGTCTTAAGTTAAACAAGGGATTTATATACTTTACCTAGGAAATTCTGACAGCGCTTTGCTCTGTCTGTCTCGGATCTATCTATCTTTTGGCAACTTGGCAACCCTTCGCCTTGCCAGCTCTTAACTCGAGGAATCCAACACCGTTCACAATGACCAACATTGTAACGGGTTCGTCATCATCATCATCAACCTAATCCTCATACATACATGTGTACATTTATCACTATATGTACATATGATAAATAACTCGAAGAATACTAAAACGAGTCTTACCATTTAATTGAGAGTTTCCGAGATGCTAATCCTTAGCAATCCCGAGCTTTAATACTAATTCCATAACAGCCCGTTTGCTTCACTATAGCTTCCCAAAGTGTCACATTTCATCATACTTGATTGACACTATATGGAAGGTCAATGCTCGGTTACACCTTCGGGCCGGTTCGCATACGCGAATTCCTTAAAGACCGACATACACCGAGAACCAATATACCATCGTGTTCGTCTTTCCAAAACGAACATTTATCCATCATCAAACTATCCATACATCCTCATCTTGACCAACATGCACCACAATCAATTTTCCTGTTTTCGACAAGAAAACTGTTACAAACTGAAAAGATCTAAATCCATACTTCCGGACTTCTGATCGTACTTTCCTTCAGTGGAAATGTTCCCCTTTGTCTCAGGAACCTACAGTACAAATTTCGTCACTAACCAACGGTCGGATCTCCGGGAAAGTGACGATCTTTGAGACTGTATTTCCAGTGACGGAAATCCGATCAGTCTCGGTTTTCAACATAAAAATCGTACCTCTGGGTAAGATCTTTAAAAACTGAACGGTAGATGTGAGCATCTATGAGTTAGAAACAACGTATCCAAAATGTAGACGTATCCAACGGCTAGATCTTCCAGGATCCTTCCTGGAACACAACTGCGTTTTCATGAAAAACACATGCATACATCTTAGGACGGTTTTCGACATTTACACGACTTTAACGAGAGATTGAGGTTAAACGGAGCTTACCATTGCGTTCAGGAGGTCGAGAAATGGTTCCGGGGTGAAGACGACTTTTCCGGCCGTCGTCGTACCACCACGGACCGCCGTCGGCCGCCACCGGACCGCCACCGGACCACCACCGGCCACCGCCGGCCACCATCAGCCACCCACCAGCTGATCTCTCCCTCTCTCTAGTTTCTCTCACACCTTAAGTGTGTGTAAAATTGTTGCAAATGAAAGAAATGAGTGGAAACTCATATATATATAGGTGAGTTGAGTACTCGGTACGGTACTCGTACCGAGTCATCCGGCACTTCGTACGAACTCGATTCTTTTTGCGTTTTAGACATTATTTCCTGAAAATAACGTCACTTAACTTAATAAATATTCTCGAAATATTTATTTCGTTAGATACTACGTATCCGGGGGCAAACTGGCCCGTTACGCGTTTATGTCGCGTATTCCATACGTTTAACCATTTTAAACGTTAACGGATATCGTACCTCTTTGATACGGAAATTCAACCCATATCCTCGGGTATTCTACCCGTTCGTTGCGGGTGTTTTAATCCCGCAACTCAATCCCTGGCACGTTCCTCGTGCTATGCGGGTATCCTTACCCGCATTCCCTTCGGGTTTTAAACCCGTTACCCATCCTAAACTAACGAGAAGGAAAGGCTATTTACCTCGTCGATTGCCATTCTTCAGTCGTGCAGAACCTTGACGACCACCATTCTTCTATCGGGCAGAACCTCAATGTCTACCGTTCTTCAATCGGGTAGAACCTCGACGCCCGCTAAGCGATCTTCGTGCGACCGATACTCGAAGGAGCGTTCCGACGCAAGGCACCGTACTTCCCGCGATCCCGAATAAAACTACGGCTCTCTCTCTCTAGAAGTTTAGAGAGAGAAAGCACAATGAGCAACAATGAAGGGAGGGGTGCTCTTCTATTTATAGCCCGTAATCACGTGCTACGCGTACCGCGCAGGTCATACCCTCCACCTACGCGTATCGCGTAGGTGGAGTGGTTTTGCAAAACCACGCGTTGACGTGGTTTACTCGCACCCGGGTTTTCCTCCTCTGACGCGATACGCGCAGGCCAAGGCCATGCTTTGCGCGTATCGCCTAGCCTAACATTTCGTTTTTATTTTATTATTTTTCGATGAAATAAAATGTTCCTTTAAGGGTCGGGTGTTACACCATAGACCATGCCATCCTCTTCGCTAATTATCATTTTTGCGATCCATATTGCATCGCTTGTTGTCTATGAATCACTCAACTTGATATCAACTAATACAATTATATAATCGAACAATCAATGTAGGTAATTAAATTCCTTTAGATACAATAAAGGATTCGAGCTTATCTAATTTGACTAACTTATTGTTTCTTCAATGAATGCCCATTAACATAAACAAATAACATTACAACATACCTTCTTGGCGTTTCATTAACTTCCATTGACTAGTGAGCTTTTCACACACAAAGTATCATTTGCCTCATTATGGATAATCCGAGTGTTCTACTTTTAACTTCATGAATGAACAATTTAAACCAACTAAATATACATAATCAACATATATGTGAGTGATTATCCCACAACTTATACTTGGTTTAAATATCAACATTTTTATTATTTCAAATCACTCAATGACTTCATAAATATCACTCCTAAGCAATACTTCTTTACATTCTACAAATAACCAATCCATATCATACAATATGGACAACCTCAAAAACTAACAAGCACATCCATATACCATGATTTAAACATATGCTAACAACATGCTTCATTAAAACAAGTCTAAATATGTTGTTACAAACTCTTAAATCAAACAAACAACTTGATTACCTACAAACATATGATTTCATATCTAATATGAAGATACATCAACATATTTCACAAACCATATTTTAACCATGGGTTTCTAACAATTACCAAGTAAGTATACATCTATATCATCAAAGAATAAAGAGTACTTACCTTGTACTTTGCCCCTCCCTTGAACCAATTCGTTGATTTCCAAGCTTTAACTCACCTAACTTATTTAAAATCAACTTTCGATCAGTAGAATACATGATGCATAATCAGATTAACTGAACATCGTATCCACATAACATAATTCATCACTCAGTGTTCAAGAGATTCAAGCATTAATAATCCAAACCGTTTGACCCGTTATGCAACTACTTGCATTCATCTATATGCAAGTACTTTTAGACTCTTTTCTCACACTCTATTAAGTATAACTTATCCATAAAAGATCCATATTCATGTCTAGACCAAACGGAGACCAATCATCCGTCTTTGGTCCATTTTATTAAAACTTCATTTTTCAGTGTTGTATTTTTGTACAGCAGCTGTTCACGACACAGTTTGACCTCTTTAACATTTTAATCGGTTCATCATGTTCAAAGATGGACTGTAAAGGACTCAAGGAGCTTTCCAAGCATATAATATACGCCTCTACTTGATTTTTCTACGATTTTACACAAATTTTACAAAAACCCATGGCAGAAGCAAAGTAACCACCAATCAGCTCTGCTGAACTTTCTAGATAGCCATTGAAATCGGCTGTTTAGGCTCACTTACTACCCGAATCATTTTCTCGTGCTCAAAGATGAAACGTAGTAGACTTTAAGTGCTTTTTAACCGTATAGATTATGACTCCAGCAAAGTCTTGCTTGATTTTATATAGTTTTTAGAAAACAGTCCAGCAACTAGATTTTAATCTCTATCAGCTTACTAACTTGGATTTACCAACATTGTACTTTCATTTCTCATTTAATAACCAACTATGCCTCAAACCAATCATCTAATCATGTTAGCCACATTGTAAACACAAACTTAAAACTTGAGCTAATATCAATTAATCAACTTGTAACTAACATGTTTCCACATACACTTCAACAATACTTATTTAATTGAGACATTTTACCAAACAACTTGCGTGCACATGTAACAAATCATCAGTTTATACATGTGCACTATATGGATCCATCTTCCAACTTTGAATCATCCACTTTTAAGGTTAATACATCATACAACCATTTATACCTATAAATTTTAACTATCATTTAGCATACTTTATGATTAACAATTGCATTTCTTTTAGGTTCCTTACAATCTTCGGTTCTCATCCAAACCACATCAATATCATACTACCATAGAGGATATAACAAAGATTATGCCTTTCAAACTTGGATTCAACATGCAACATCATCTATTAGTGTAACACAACTTTAACTTTTAGGGATTTCATCCCGATTTAACTTTTTCATTCAATCTATTCAAGTAATCAAATGTTAGGGCTTTAGAAACCATACCTTTACTCTTTTCAGCATCTAACAGTGCTTGATTCCGACATGCATAGGCTGAATTTATGGTTTAACTCTCAATTTTATCCTCAAGACTGAATTTACTCTTCTTCTTCTTGCGAATACAAACGACCAGATAGAGCAGATGATGAATCTGTTCTTTTTCTTTCCACCTTTTCTTGTATTTCAAGCTTAATAATGTTTATTTTCAGCCCCTTAGGTTTAGTTAACTTTTAAATTAAAACCCTAACTAACCACATTTGTATGATACTTTTAGAGTGTTCTAAGTAAACCTCTTTCTTCCAATCTTTATCACCAAGATAACAATAATATATATTCTCATTATTTATTATTATTTCTATAAAATAATTCCCATCAAAATTTTGGGATGTTACACCAACGTTGTTGATGATGCACTAAGTAGAAAGGAAAGAGAGAAACCTTTGCGTGTACACGCTTTAGAATTAGCTCTTTAGTCGTACCTCACTTCCCAAATATGTGATGCTTAGAGTGAATCTCTAAAGGAAGAAAATTTGAGAAATGTAAGGATGCAAGGGATGGTTAAGAACTTGGTGCCTAGTTATGAGAACATAATGTACTTAGCGAACCGAATTTGGATACCTCGTTCAGGAAACTTGCGGGAGCTCATCTTAGATGAAGCTCACAAGTATATGTATTCAATTTACCTGGTTCGAATAAGATGTATAAGGATGTGAAAGAACTTTATTGGTGACCCAATATGAAAAGAGAGATAGCATCCTTCGTTAGAAATGTATAACGTGTGCTAGGGTTAAAGCTGAATAGCAAAGTCTTCAGGACTTTTGCAGCAACTTGAGATCCCACAATGGAAATGGGAGCTAATCACGATGGATTTTATAGCGATGTTATCCCGCAAATCTAGCGGTAATAATGCTATTTGGGTAATTGTTGATCGTTTGACGAAATCTGCTCACTTTTTTCCTATTAAGGAATCTTACAAAGTAGGAAAGTTGTAAAGGATCTGTCTTGAGGAATTTGTATCTCCTAACAGCGTGCCTGTCTCGATCATTTTAGATAAAGATAGTCGTTTTGCTTCGAGACGTTGAAGTGCTTTGTATAAAGCTTTGTGAACTCGTTAGATATGAGTACCGCCTATCACCCATAACCAGATGGTCAGAGTGAATGAACGATTCAAAATCTGAAAGACTTGTTACGAGCATGTGTGATTGATTTTGGTAGGAATTAGGATAGCCTCCTGCCTTTAGCTGAGTTTTCTCATAACCATAGTTATCACGCTAGTATTTGGGGCACTCCATTTTGAGGCTTTATATGAAAGAAAATGTCATTCGCGACTTTATTATGCTAAAATAGGTGAAAAAGAATTATGTGTACCCGAGATTATCCAGGAAACTACAAATAAAGTTTTCCAAGTTACGAAAAGATTTGAAGCCGTAGTTTATCGGCAAAAGAGTTATGCGGATAAATCAGATGATACCATTAGAAATCCGAGTAGGAAATCATGTGTTTCTGATAGTGTCACCTTGGAAAGGTGTAGTTAGACTTGGCAACCAAGGGAAGCTTAGTCCCCGATATATAGGACCATTCGAGATTTTGAAAAGAATTGGCCTAGTTTCTTATCGACTTAAGTTACCTAGTGAGCTTAGTGGTGTACGCGACATGTTTCGTGTCTCGAATTTGAAAAAGTGTTTGTCTAATGAGACATCAAAAATACCGTCTAAGGGAGTTCGTATTGATGATAAAGTCTATTTCGTTGAGGAACCAGTAGAGATTTGGACTTGAAAGTTCAAAAACTCAGGTGAAGTTGTGCCGATTTGGTCAAGTTAGATGTAATTCTAAATGAGGACCAGATTATTCGTAGGAACGTCGAGACCGAAATAAGTAATAATACCCTCATTTATTTCTATTTAAATCTAAATAGGATTTATCGAGGTAAAATTTCGGGACGAAATTTCCTAAACGGGGGAAGACTGTGACACCCGGCAAATTTCGGGTCAATATTCGTACTAGCTTAAAACGTGCTTATTATTTTGTGATGTGTCATTTGACTTTATTATATAATTAAAGTATTATTAAAGTTAGATAAGCCCATTTTCTGCATTGTTTTGCAATTGGTGATTTTTGAAATTGCTTAATCGCGTAGCGGTTAAATACCCGATAATGAAAGCTGGTGATTGCCTGATAAATTTTAACAGTCTAATAACTGATATAATGCTCGAAATACCATCAAATAATATATTTTGGGTGTGTATAAATGAAAACATAATAAAAACTAAAAGCGATGTATTTTATCCGATGTTTTTCCCGTTATCGCGTGTGTTTCAGTTTTAACCCGGTTTCACTACCAGTACACTACCCGAAGTACAGTAAAATATTTATTAATATATTTTTACTCTTTTAAGTGTGAAAAATTAATATTTGAAGTATTATGGTATAAAAGTATTAAAAATTTAACAAGACTTGAAAATACTTGGGATTTAAGTGTGTAATGTTTATGTAAATGGTTTTTATAAAAAAAATTTATCTCTTTTTTTTAATTAAATAATCCGGACCCCTTTAGTACTCCCCACCAAATCCCCGTAAAAATCTTTTAAAATCTACACACTTCCCATTACCCCCCTTTACTACACTCAACCTCTTTCACCAATCTTACACACAACCCTTTAACCAACACAACACTCTTCTTCACCTTTTTCTTCTTCCCAAAACCGACCCAACACCCCCACACCCTCAAAAATTCGGCCAACACACTCTCTATACTCTCCACAATCATTTCTTGCACCTTGTTGCAAAGTCTTGAAGTTTTGGTGGTCTTGGAAACAAGTAGGTGTATCCAAGAGGTGTTTAAAGGAAAAAAAACCATCTTTTTCATCTTCTAGTGTTCATCAAGGGTATGAACACTTTTCATTTTGATTTTTATGGTTTGAATGTGTTCAAGATTGTGTTCTTGAAGTGTTGTTCACCAAACCTAAAACCAAAAGATGAATGTTTTTGAAATGAAAATGGGTTTTCAAAATGGGTGTGTGTGTGTGTGTATTGTGTCCATATGTATGTATGTATAAGTATGTGTGTGTGTTTTTGATTTTTGAAAACAAGATTACATAAGTGTTAAATGAATGGTATTGAAAGTTTGATAAAGGAAATGGGAAGAAAGGAACAGTTATATGATATGTATGGCCATTGAAATATAATTTTTGGGTATGTATGTATGTAATCTGTAGGTATATATGTGTGTGTATGTATTTACATGCTAGTAATATTATGTTAAATGTTGTGTTCTTGCATTGAAAATGTTTAGGTCAAAGAATATAAAAGATTGTTTTGTTGGAAATGGGATGATATGAATAAATGTATGTTAAGTATGATATTAAAACATAAATGTGTATGTATATGTATGTAGAGCCGTAGGTATATATATATATATATGTATATATATATATATGTATATGTATGTGTGTGTATAAAAACATGTTAGTTAAAAGTCATGATAAATTGTTATGTATTTGCACTTAGGATGATTAGATCTTGACATGCAAATAGGTTTAATGAAAATATAATAACAATGTCACTAGATGATTTTGAATACCATGAAAAAGTGTTAGGAATATTACTTGCAAAAATGTGGTCATATGACATGAGATTGTAAGATGTTACTTATGTAAAAAACTTGTCACATGTTGGTTTAAGAATTTGATAGATGAAAGTATGTTAAGTGTTTTGCTATGATAAGTATGACATGACAAAATATGAGATTTCATCAAGTGTAAAAGTGTTTAAACATGTAGGAAATTATATGACATATGATGATATATAATACTTGATGATTAAAAAGATTAAAATGAAACTTTTATACATTTTTTTAAAGGTATAAAACTAATTTATATTCTGAGTTAAATCATATTTTAAAATATTTATAAACCTTATAAAATAAGTATTTTAAATGTATTATAACAAAGAAATGATTTAAACTTTATAAATAATGGTTTTTAGTACAAAAATACGCGTAAAAACGCACCAATTTTTGCTTAACAATGTAAAACATGTCAAAATATTATTTTCATAAAATCTTAAGTATATTTTTAAGTAAAAATATGAGATTTAAAGTTCGTTACAAAAACTTAGAGTTTTAAACTAAAAAACGAGCAAACTATGTACCCGGAAAAGCCGAAAACGACGATTTTCGACTCTAAAACGTAATATTTTTGTAAACTGATTTAGATCAGAAACTTTGGACATATTTTTAAGTTAACATACTGATCTAAAAGTACTTAAAAAGTAATGACAAAAATACAGGTATTGGGTTGCTTTCCGTGGCCCGAAAACGTTCCAGAAAATGTTTGAAATTGACATGTTTAGCTAATATTGTGATTCGTATGAAAAGTATATGAAATATGATTTTTGTTATGTGACTATATGTTTAGATATATAGTTTCATATGATTAATAAGTTACTTGTGAAAAACATGGTAAATATTTCGTTAAGTATTAACCGTCGTGTTTGAAAAGTGCATGCTAGGTAACTAGGAAAAATATATATGTTTCTAAGTATTATGATACTTAATTATGACATAAAGTTATTAAACATATTTTCCTAAGTATATGAATGAAATTGTGTAAGTAAAAGTATTTATTTACTTAGGTAAGTTAAAGGACTAAATATAACTCTTATGCGTCATTACATGTGTGTTATATGTGTTTATGTGATTAGTAGTGTGAAAGCTAATCAAAGAATAACAAAATAACAAAGTGTGTTATTATATATGTAACATTAATCAAAGGCTAAAGATCACCAATGGGTCATTAAAATTAAGGGTTCTTTTTGTAAATCAATTTTTTTCACATAAGTCTAGTTAGGTTCGCTGAACAACCTACACGGTTTTAGACTTGATATATGTGTGCATCTTTTGAACGGGTCCTTCGTGTATAGGGTGTTCTTAGGTGGTGTTATTGTTGGGCTTATATGTTTTAGCTTTTGGCGTATTCACTGTGAGTTTCTCGGCCCCTTTTTAAATAATGTTTTATTTAAATATTTTTCGGGGGAAAAACATGTATTTGTTTAACTTGTTTTGATATGAATTGGGAGACGAGTATTGTTGTTGACCAAAATGATGGCATGAGTGTTTGATGATTTTACGCGTAATGCCCTCTCATAATCATTAATCTCTTGGAGAGAGACCACAAGTTATATTGATAGATCTATCGGGATTGGAATTCCGCCCCTCGTGATCAGTCGCTCTGATCGTGTTGACATTCGGGGGAATATAAATTGAATGTTGTGAGGGAACTTCGTTTCTTGGTTTGATTATGGACTCATGACTTGATGATTCATTTGTTGTTGGGCCTAGCTAGCCCTTGATGGTCTTATTGACGTCTCAAAGCCAAGCATATCTATTGTGAATGAAAAGTGACTTTATTTTGGATTAAAACCCGAAAACTCACCAACTTTATGTTGACTCAGTTTTTACATGTTTTTCAGGTACAAAGTGATGGGCATGGGAATTTGTGGAAGGATAGTTTTTGGACTCCAAACTCCACATTTGGTTTATGTGTTTTAGGACCGCTTTATTTAAAATTTTGTTTGGCTTTACTTCAAACAATCTACGCTTTATTAAGACAATATCGACATTAACACATTTAACAAATTTTGTTTGGCTTTACTTCAGTGTTTTAGGACCGCTCTATTTTCTTAATTAAAACTTGTGGGATGTTGACGTATCAACATTAACACATTTAATTATCTTTCAAATTAATGTGGATGTTTGTTTACAACTAATGGGTGCTAACTTCGCTGTAAGCACCAAATATTCGTGACTTCCGCTGCAACGATTTTTGGGGTGTGACATAAGCAAATTTTTTCTCTAAGTCCAATGGAATGTCATCAGTAACATCCATCACTTTCTTAGCTTCAACAGGTTTTGCTATTTTATCCACATTAGAGTCTTCAATTTCTTATGTTCATTCTCCAATACTTCATTGTACCAATCATCAACCATAATCAAAGCATCAATCATTTTTCCTTGATTAGTTTCCAACTGAAAAAAGGTATGGTTTCATCGAGTTTTGCCTTTTTGTGACACCTGCCCCGAACCCGAATCCGAACGCCCAACTTGAATGAAGATTTACTTTGCTCTTTATTTGTATAAAGTTTTTGTTTAGGGTAAATGTGTTATTTCCCTAAATGTATTGGTGTATAAATAGAAAGTTGTAGGTGAGAGTGTGTGTTGCCGTGTGTGTGATTGTACTTGTTTTCTCTCTGCACCATTGTACTACAACTCTCTGATCATTAATACAAGTGAATTATTCTGTATGATTTCTGTGTTGATTGATTGTTGTTTTACTTAGATCCGTGATATATAATCGTGTTGGTAGCAGTAACGATCCAATTGAACCTATCAATTGGTATCAGAGCTGTTGGTATTGCGTGTTATTGCTATTCATCAAGCAAAAACACTCAAAACTGATCTAATCATGATTTTCACAATCTGATTGTGATATTTGATTCGTTTTATCCATCAAAACGTTTTTGATTCACTTCATTGGTGTTAATTCCAATCAGAATTAATCAGCTCTGAAGAATCAAGAAAGTTAAGAAAAACACTGTTCGATCGAAAATTTTACCTAATTCATAATCAAATGATGTTGTTTGAGATTGATTGATATATAGGGTTGTTAATTGAGTGATTATAAAGCTTGTGTATATTTTTGGACAAATTGAACAAGTTTTAAATAATCATTGAAAATTTGGATGATGATGTTCATGAATATGTTGAAGATGTTCTTGTCATGTGACTGATTTTTGATGACTTAGTTGTCTTAGGACTTAGTTTTTGAACAAAATCTAGGTTACTGTAGAGACGTGTGAAGGCTTTTAGTTGTAGTCGGGTTAAAATCTGAAATTTCTTAAAGAATTGAAGTGTACTGTTGAGCCGGGTGAAACACTATTTAGTCGTGTAACTATTTAGTCGGCTCAGCATTTTTCAGTTGTTTCAAGATTTTAAAGGTTGCCGTGTGAACTATTTAGTCGGGTCATCAAGATTAAACTTGGGTTGTTCTACTGTTTTGCCGTGTCAAATATTCAGCCATGTGAATTGATTACTGTTAAGCCGTGTCAAAATCTTGGCCGGGAGAATATTTGTCTTATTGTGTAACTGTTCAGCCGGGTGAAGAACTGTTCAGCAGTGTCAAGTTTGTCAGCCGGGTCAAGTTTTATCAACTATTCAGTCGTGTGATTATTCACTGTTCAGTCGTGTGACTTCAAATTTCTCTACTGTTCAGCCGTGTGACTGTTTAGCCATGTCATCTTCAAACATCATTATCTGTATCACTGTTTCGTCGTTCCAACTTTTTAGTCACTTAGATTAATTTTTAGTCTTAATTTTTTTAAATCATTTATCTTTTTCAAAAATTAACAAATATACAAAAATATTTTTTTTAACAAATTTAAACATGGCTCCTATTGATGATTCAGATAATCATGTGCCAAAGTTAGTTAACCGTGCAGATATCAAGAATTGGACGATCAGATTGAAACACCATTTATGCTCTATTGACAATGATTTATGGAAGTCAATTGATAAAGCTCCACATATTCCTGTTCAGACTGTTCCTGATAGTGCAAGCACTTACACAAAAGATTCAAATGAACCTAATCAAGAGGATGATCTACAAGGAGAAGACTTAAGAAAAGTGAAAAATGACAGTAAGGCGTATTCCTTAATGTGTAAAGGGCTGCCACTTCAAGTTTTGTCAAGACTTGATGCTTATCAGACTGACTACACATTGTTCAAAGCACTAAAATCAATCTATGAAGGAGAAGAACAGATCAGAAGTCTCTAGAGAGACTGTCCATCAAATGATGAATCGATTTGCGCATCTAACTACTGAGATGACAAATGTTGGAGTTAAGACAGATCTTCAAGATTTGAACGACAGATTATTATGTGCTGTTCCATCTTCATGGAAACAAACAGTGACACTTCTGAAACATACTGAGAAGTTTCCTATGGACTTAGATCTTCTCATTGCAAAAATAGAAGAAGTTAAAATTGATGAAAGTTCAAGGAACACTGATAGATCTGGTTCTCATGCTCAGTATAAATTTGTGGTAAATCCTTTAAATACGATTGAGAATGCTTTTTTTGTTCAAGATGGTATTAAATCTGAAGATGAGGGTGATTTGTTCGTTGGTGCTAGCTTTTATACTGATTCCTCATACCAAACAAGCTCACCAATCTACATGCAACCTCAATAATCACCAAAATCTCAAACTCAATCAATGAAGTCTCAATCTGAATCACAAAATTCAAGTTCTACAGTTCAAGGAAAAGTTAAAGATGTGATGAATATTTTGCTACAAGATGATGAAACAAAGAATGCTTTCACTGCATTCATGGCAAGTTTCCAAGCATATCAAGGAAGTCATCTAACTCAGCTAGATGTTGTACTTCAAGACCTATTTGAAATGGATCCTGATGACATTGAAGAAATGGATCTAAAGTGGCAAATGGTTATGGTTTCATATCGAACCCAAAAGCATGTGTATGTTAATCGTGATTTCAAGCCAAGTGCAAAAAAGACGGTTGGTTTTGACAAATCAAAGGCCATATGTTTCAACTGCAACTGTTATGGTCATTTTTTAGGGAATGTAAAGTTCCAAAGAATCAAAACTATAATGGTCAAGCAAGTTCGAGCGGTCAGAATCAGAATCAAGGTCAAAGTTGATAGTACATGTAGGTTGGACTCACCGGCATGTCGGTGTTACTTTTGATTTGTTATGTATTTTGTTCTAAATGTAACTAGCGAACCTACGGGCGAACCTATAGGTTCTCCCGGAAGTCTATATTAGAATAGACTTTAGATTAGATCAGTCGCCGGCCGAATCTGTTTTGTGCCCGGCGAAGCTGATAGGTTTGCATGACAGATTCGCTGTCAGCGAATATGTCAGCGAACCTATGTCTGTTCTATATAATGTAATGTTTTCTCATTTTGAATACAAGTTTTGCAAGTTTATCAAACCCTAATTGTGTGTGTGTGACGGCTGAGGTGCTAGGAGCTTATTATTATCATCTTTGTAGCTTGTTTACCTCTGTTTGTGTTGATTTGATCCTTGTTATAATGTGTTAAGAGTATTTGGACAATGTTTCATTGAATCTTAGTGAGTTTTGTTCTTTTTTAATCATCATTGCACTGAAATCTCGATCTGATGGACCAATAATATGGTATCAGAGCCTTAGTGCTCTTGATAGTCTGAGATCATTGAGATTTTTGTGAAGTTTTTGGGTTTTAAAAGGCAAAACACTGTTTTATTCATTTCGGAACTGTTTGTTGTGTTTTTGAGTTGGAATTTGTTTTGGGATTGTCATATTTGGTACTAGGAAGCTACAGAAACAAACGAATCTTCAATTGGTTGTGTTTTGAGGTAGTTTTGGTTGATTTTGGACTGAGAAAGTTTTTCCCGTAAGTCAGCGAACCTAGACATTCATCCAGCGAACCTGTGGATCATCCAGCGAACCTATAGGATAATTGTGAGTTTGAAATATCAATTTTTGAATAGTGAATCTGTCACATTTTGAACGAAAGTTCACCTGGTTAGTTCTGTGAGCAAGCGAAGTTGCTACCGAATCTATTATTTGAGCACAAGACTTTGTTCTGTTGGGCGAATCTGTCCAGCGAACCTGTGCTCATCACTCATTGTTGCGCGAACCTACTGACATACTGCCGAGCGAACTTGATTAGATTCACTCAAGCGAATCTACCTGCGAATCTGTTCTCAGCGAAACTAATATCTGATTGAATTTATGTCTATATCAACCATGAATGTGAATGATATGGAGAGTGTTCAACCAAACAGGCCACCGAGGCTTATGAACGGTGAAAATTTTGAAGACTGGAAGCATTGTTTGAAGGCTTTTTTCTTCTATACTAATTATAACCAATGGGAGTCGATTGTTAACGGGCCCCACATGCCAAAAAAGGTTGAAGGAACCGTTACTTTACCAAACAATGATCCAAGTACCTACACTGAGGGTGATATCAAGTTACTTGATCGTGACAAAAAGGCCCTTGGAGCTTTGATACTTTGTTTGCATCAAGACATTTACAATAGGTTTGCTGAACACACAACTGCAAAAAATCTGTATGATGCGTTGTGTGAGTTCTATGATGGTAATGAGGACCTCAAGTTGGATAGAAAAGCTCAAGCTGAGAAAGAGTTTAATTCATTTGTGGGGTATAAGCAAGAAAGTCTGATTGATATAACCAATCGTTTTCTATCTGTATCAAGCAATCTGAAAAAGTATGACGAGAAACTGGGAAATAATGAGCAAGTTACAAAGCTTTTAGATTCACTTCCACCTTAGTGGAGTCTTCAGATCAAAATGTTGAAGCAAGAGAGAAACTTCCTTGAATTTAAACTAATGGATGTGATAAACAAGCTGAAATCATTTGATCTTGATGTGAAGAGAAGAGAATACAATCAATCTATGATGCTTCGAAATGTCCCTCCTCAGAATGCTGCACGGATTACATCCGCTGCAAACTCACATGTTTATGGTGCAGTATCTGCAGGATCATCAAGTTTTGGGTCTGTTAAAGCTTATGGTGCATCTACAAGTGTATGTTCTGGCTCAAATACATCTGTCACCACTCAGATTCCGTCTAACACAATGGCTTTGTTTGGGATGTTTGTTCATAGCTATGAAGCTCTGGTTGCAGGAGGGTTTAAAGGTAAGGGAATGACAGTTGAAGACATGTATCAGGTGGATCCTGATGATCGTGAAGAAACTGATATTCAATGGCAAATGGCAATGCTCACTCTTCGTGCTAGAAGATTTATGGAAAGAACAAGTCGAAGAAATTTTAGAAATGAGGGTCAGAACAACAAGCTTGGGTATGACAAAGGGAAGTTGAGATGTTACAACTGCAAGCAACTGGGACATTTCAAGAGAGAATGTCCATTACCAATTGTCACTGAACTTCTTAATTCTGGAAATTCAAGAATTGTTCCTATTCAAGAAAGAGCTGAGGAAGTTAAACCAAGGAAAGAAACTGCACTACTCACTAACTTTGATTGGGGCACTGAGATTGAAGAAACAACGGAAGAAATCAATCATGCGTTAATTGCTGAGAATGTTGATGAGCTTGCTCTCGATGACAAGTACATTGATTCCTTTGATCCTTTCAAAGAGTTTTATGGTGAAGATGGTGAGAATGTTGATAAGATTGATGAAGGTAGTTTAATTGTAAAAGGAAAGGTTTTGGGTAAGGTTGCTGAGTGTGAGGTTGATTTGGGAAAGGATTATAACGAAGCTGTTCATTTTGGATTAGTGTGTGAAGCGGTTGCTGAAAAGGAGGAAAAGGTCTCAATCAACATCGGTAATGGGGCAGAGATTGCTGGTACTGATGCTGAAACCGTTAAGGAATAAAAGCTGAACATGGAGGTTATGATTGAACAAGCCAAGCAAGAAGCTGTGGATGAATACAAAAGGAACACTACTTATTGCCAATGTGACCGTGCTCTCGTGGCCGAAAAACAGGTACATGGTCTCCCTTATGAAGTTGTAGAAGATGTGTGATCAGCTGCATGCAAAATTCTTTTAATTGGTATTTATAAAGCTAATAGGTTATTAATGACAAATGAAAACGAATTAAAGAAAATTAACAAAGAGCTTAAAGTGAATGAATCAAAATTTTTCGTTAAATTAATAGAAGCTTTGAAAGAAAACGAACATTTGAAAAAATCTCTTTTGGAAAAGAACTGTGAAATAAACTATTTGACTGAGCAAGTCACTCTTGCTGAATTTGAAACAAGAAAAGTCAAAAAATAAACTGGAACAATGGACAATTTCAAGCATGAAAAGGGAGGACAGTTGCAAGAAACAACGGGGGCTAGAATTAAGACCGGTTTGGGTTATAAAAACGATGCACAAGTATACCATCCACCTAGTACTTTCTGTTATTCTCCTACACCCATTCCTCATCCATCAAATGAGTTGATACAAGAGATTATACAGAATGATAGAAATAGCTCTATTGCAGGTTTAAGTGGAATAAATCTTAAAGAGGCAAGAGAGGAGTATGCTTATGGTGGGAGTAGTGGCCTTGGCTGTTCTAGCAGTTCTAGTTGTTCTAATTTTGAGTCAAAGAAGTCTGTTGAAGACAGTAGCTTAATTAATTTTTTTCTAGTCATGTTTTACATTCAGACAATTTTATGTGTAATAGTAATTTAGGATGCTCTACTTCAAACATTAGTCATTTGATGATTTCATTGGAAATGTTTGTGTGAATGTCAAAGATGAACTTTCAGGTCATGTCTCTGAAAGTCAAACCAAAACAAACTGTTTTCAAAAGTTCTTTTCTCATCAAATTCCATCTTTCACACCTGTGAGGATTTCAAAACCTAAAGACAAGGAATCATCTTTTTCATCCATGAGTCACATCGATAAACTTAAATCAGAATCTGATAAGGTAAAAGTCACAGCATGTAAATCAAAAGAGCCTTATGACTCTTACAGTGAATGTAACTCTCAATTATCTGATTGTGATGAAGAGATAGAAATAGATAAGATTCTTGTTTCTAAAGTCTCCAAAGTAGGCTTGAAATCTCATTGCTTTAAATGTGGAAATGATGATAATACTGTCAAGCAATGTCCTGAGTTAGTTGCAAACCGTTCAAAGCATAGATCTTTAGGAAGAAGATTGAATACATTTGTAAATAATTTTTTCAGTAAATCTTCTTCTGTTCAGAGACCTAAGTAGACTAAGGCTTGGGTCCCAATTTCAAAAGTCTAATTCACTTTTTGCAAAATGTCAGCAACATACCAACGCCGTTGTAAATAGTCATTGGCACATTGATAGTGGATGTTCCAGATATATGACATGATTGAAGGACCTGCTGACAATTTATCGAATTATTAACGGTGGTTATGTCGCTTTTGCGAGAGACAAGAAGGGTGGAAAGATGATTGGTCAAGGAGAAGTCTCAAATGGTTCACTAACCTTGGAAGACGTTAACTATGTTCCTGAATTGGCATTCAATCTTCTTAGTGTATCACAAATCTGTGATAAAAATATTCCTGTGTTGTTTCTTCCAAACGAGTGTCTGTTCTTGAAGCCAGAGTTTACTATTCTTGAAGAATTAGTGATCATGCGAGCTCCAAGACGAAATGATACATATATGCTGAATATGGGATCAAAAGAATCAACTTCTATTGTGACCTGTCTTCTGTCTAAAGTTTCATATTTTGAATCTTTTCAATGGCATAGACGTTTAGGACACATTAATTTCAAAATACTAAATAAGTTAGTTAAGAACAATTTGGTAAGGGGACTACCACATAAACTTAAAATTGAAAATTCTATTTCACAGCCCCTCGAAATGTTACATACTGACTTATTTGGTCCAATAAGTGTCAAATCAATTGCTAAGAAATCTTATTGTTTGGTTGTCACAGATGACTACTCAAGATACACTTGGGTGAGATTTCTGGCAAACAAGAGTGAGACTGCTGACGAGTTAATGAAGCTGATTCCCTTGATTGAGGTTCTCGGAAAGCGAAAGGTTCAAGCTATTAGAAGTGACAACGGAACGGAATTCAGAAACCATACCTTCAATTCATTCTGTGAACAAAGGGGTATTCTCAGACAGTTCAACGCTGCAAGAACGCCATAACAAAATGGTCTTGCTGAGAGGAAGAACCGAACTCTTGTGGAGGCAGCTAGAACTATGCTGATTGAGTCAAAGCTTCCTCTTATTTTTTGGGCAGAAGCGGTTAATTGTGCAGCCTAAGTCCTGAATCGGGTACTGATTGTCAAAAGCAAGATGAAGACATCGTATCAGCTGTTTCGTGGGATAAAGCCGTTGATTGATTTTCTGCGCCCCTTTGGATGCTCTTGTATTCTTTTGAATACTCAAGATCAGAAAACGAAGTTTGGAGCTGTTTCTGATGAATGTTTCTTTGTGGGATACTCTGACACACAAAAAGCGTATCGTGTGTACAACAAGCGAACGCGAATTGTGCAAGAGTCCTACTACGTTGATTGGCAAGAATCAAACTCCACAAGCATTGGCTGTGAACCTGCATGGTATTATGATTCCACCACTGTTTTCAACTCATTTAATCTTCCAAACTCTGACGATGACGACATCATTCCTCATACTCCTGTTACTATAATCAATCCTCAACCTCAACGACCATCACAACCACAACCTACTGTCACCCAATTACCTCTAACCACATTTGACATTCCTCCCCCACGTCCAACTGATTCAATTCCTCCATTAGATATTCCATCATCATCAACTTCCATCCCAACCCCTCCTACCAATACAATTCCTCCTCCAACTTCAAACGTTCCATCTCAACCATCTAATCAAGCATACTCATCACAATCTAACCCCATGTTCCTTAACACAAACTTCAAAACCTTAAAAGATCATCCTCATGATTATATCATTAGATCAATTACTGATGGTGTGAGGACTCGGAGTCAGAGTGGATTGATAAATGAGTGTCTCTATGCTGCTTTCTTATCACAGGTCGTTCCGAAGAATTATAAACAAGCACTTGAAGATCCTAGTTGGGTTGATGCCATGCAAATGGAATTACAACAATTTAGGAAGCTAAAAGTTTGGGAGCTAGTTGACCTTCCTCCAAATAAGTGCCCCATCGGCACTAAGTGGGTCTTCCGGAACAAGCTAGATGATCGCAGTGTTGTTATCAGAAACAAGGCCGGATTGGTTGTTCAAGGATTCGCTCAAGAGGAGGGGATCGACTACACTGAAGTCTTTGCCCCTGTCGCTTGTCTCGAAGCCATTAGAATCTTTGTTGCACATGCTGCTAACAAAGACTTTAAAGTCTATCAGATGGATGTTAAATGTGCATTTCTATATGGAGATATCGATGAGGTGATCTACGTATGTCAACCACCGGGTTTCGAGGATCCAGATTTTACTTCAAAGGTGTATAAGCTTGATAAATCCCTGTATGGGTTGCATTAAGCTCCACGAATCTGGTACGAAACGCTGACACAGTATCTGCTCAGCAAAGGTTTCTCTCGTGTGACTATAGATATGACATTATTCAAGAAGGAGGTTAACGGTGAGATGCTGATTGTTCAAGTGTATGTGGACGATATTATCTTCGGATCGACAAATGAGGAGCTGTGTAGAGAATTTGAGAAAATAATGATGGATCAATTTGAAATAACTATCATGGGTGAAATGTGCTTCTTCTTGGGGCTGCAAGTGGAACAGAAGCCTGATGGTATCCTTATCCACTAAGAAAAGTACATCAAAGAAATTCTTACAAGTTTGGCATGGACGATTCTTCTCAACAAGATCACAACAAGCTCACAACTTGCTTCGGTCCTTGATGTAATCCCAACAATCAATCGAAATGGATATCTTCACGATCACACAAATAGCTATATCGACAATCAACCTCAATAGCTATAATCCACCTATAACGCGATATCACAACGTTATAAACAACGATTCCTAAGACTATGTAAGTCCTAGGGCTTAACTAGTGAAGCATACGACTAGATACGAGTCGTTGCCACCTACGGTTACCAAATCCCGAACCTCGAGAATTTAAACGAATCCTACAGAGATATGTTACCCATTCACAACGGATATCATACCCCTAGGGCACGGATATTCAACCCGCACCCCCCGAGTAATCTACCTGTTAGTTGCGGGTGTTTAATCCCGCAACTATTTCCCCTAGCACGTCCCTCGTGCTATGCGGGTATCTTCACCCGCATTCCCATCGGGTTCCCAACCCGATTCCCGTCCTAAACTAATCGTGAATGAAAGACCATTACCTCGTCGATCACCGATTTTCAATCGAGCAACACCTTGATGACCACTATTATTCACTTGGGCAGAACCTCGACGCACGCCAAGCGACCTACACGCGCCCGAGACTCGAAGGAACGTCACGACGCTGGGTACCGCACTTGAGGCGCGATTCCGCAAGATAACTATGCCGTGTATGGAGGGGAGAAATGTAAAACCCTAAATTTTGACGTAAGACTATGCCGTGTATGGGCGGGTGTTCATGTAAATAGCACGTTGAATAAAGAGTCCTAATGTATAGAGATAAACCCTAGGGGTGATAGAGGACTTAAAATGAAGAACGTGGGCGAAAATGGAACTCAAATCGGAGTTATAATGAAGCGGGAAATGCGAAACTACCAAAGGAATGCCCAAAAACTTCTTTCGAACATATCTTGACTTAGAAGAAGAGTTACGGAGCCCATAATATATGAATTCCACGTGTTTCGACGAGAGGAATCTGAAAACGTAGGTTACGCGGTCCGCGCATCAAAGGGTAGTGCCCTGCGCGTATCTCCTAGCATCAGTCGGGTGGAAAACAGCTGGCAGCCACTCACCATCTACGCGATACGCGCAGATGGTGCATTTGGGCTGCGCGTATCGCCTAGCATGGCCCGACCAGCCTATAAAAGGGGGTGCAACCCCCCTTCATATGTGCTCATCTCCTCTCTCTCTCTAGACTTTTAGAGAGAGAAACAACCTAGTTTTCTTGCGGAATCGCGCCTCGTGTGCGGTACCCTGCGTCAGAGCTTTCCTTCGAGTCTCGGGCGCGTGTAGATCGCTTGGCGTGCGTCGAGGTTCTGCCCGAGTGAAGAGCGGTGGTCATCTAGGTGGTGCGCAATTGAAGATCTGTGGTCGACAAGGTAAATGGTCCTTCATTCTCGATCTAGTTTAGGACGGGAATCGGGTTGGGAACCCGATGGGAATGCGGGGTGAAGATACCCGCATAGCACGAGGGACGTGCTAGGGGAAATAGTTGCGGGATTAAACACCCGCAACTAACGGGTAGATTACCCGGGGAGGGTGCGGGTTGAATATCCGTACCCTGTGGGTATGATAGCCGTTGTGAACGGGTAACATATCTCTGTAGGATTCGTTTAGATTCCCGAGGTACGGGATTTGGTAAGCGTAGGTGGCAACGACTCGTATCTAGTCGTATGCTTCGCTAGTTATGCCCTAGGACTTACATAGTCTTAGGAATCGTTATTTATAACGTTGTGATATCACGTTATAGGTGGATTATAGCTATTGAGGTTGATTGTCGGATAGCTATTTGTGTGATTGCAAAGATATTCATTTGGATTGATTGTCGAGATTAGATCAAGGAAAGAAGCTAGTTATGAGCTTGTTGTGATCTTGTTAAGGTGAGTTCATACACTTAAACTCTTTTGAAATGCTTGTATGTTTTACAAAACTGGATGTGTTGCTTAAACCTGTTTTGGTTGCAAATGATTGTGAATTTTTGTATAAACTCTTTTGGAATGGTTGTGTTCTTAAACTGTTGTTTATGAACGGTTGGCTAGCATTCTACGGTAAATATCGGGCAATTCCACTTCTGTTATTGGGTGACGGGCGGTAAACTCAGTGAAGGGTATATGCATATATTCTGCTCCAGCGCAGACGTGCCTGACGGAGTTGTTGAGGGGTTTATCGTATTGTCTGTGTATATTTATCTGATGATGCTAGTATGTTTATGAAATGCTTGTAAGTGATGGACTTAGTGGTAACTCTTTGATCAATGGAGCTTGGCAACTCGTTGATCAAGGTTTTTACAAGTATTTGGTTGAATGTTTGAAATGTTTTGTAAAATGTTTTATTATGAACTCACCAGCGTAAGCTGACCCTTTCTTTTAAAACTTTTTGGCACACATCCTAGGTGTCGTGTGATGCAGGAAAGCACTATTGAGGCTAGAGCAAGTAGAGGGCTTGCGGGCTTAGAAGATAGACGCTCTGGACCTAGAATAGTTACTAGCTTTAGTTGTTGAAGTTATGTATCAAACAATCATTTGTCACTTTGAGAACTATGTAATTGTAATTTGAAGTTTAATGTATGAACAGCTTTCTGTTTTAAGCTGTGTTTATGTATGTTGTTGATTCCGCTGCGTTGCTCCTGATATCCATTCGTCACACGCGTGTAAACCACCGGGCACCTGGGGCCGCCCGTCGTGTTGGGGTTGTGACAGGCTTGGTATCAGAGCCGTAGTTTAAGCGAACTAGGTACAAGTTTAGTATCTAGACTTAAACTAAGATAAGATAGGATAAGTGCCCGCATAGGTGTATAGAAGTTGCCTTTTGGATAGGGAAATGGGTTTTTGGTATGAACTTGGCGGAGAATGGCTGAGAACACGATCAGTGCGGTAAATAAATAATTGCAACTGGCCACTGTCATTATTTGTTTACAAGCACTATATTGTTCTTAATCATGGTCCATCATGTGAATGCTGACTCCCTGCTCTCTTTTGTAGGTACAGTTATGACTAGAAAGAAAGGTAGTGGTAGACGTCCTCCTCCGAGAAGAAGTTCTAGGATTAACACGAATAAACAAACTGATAACGCTGAGACTATCGAGAATCATGATAATGACGGAGAGGAAGTTATCATGACGGAAACCGGGTTTAATTCGGCGGTTGCTGATCAAGTCTCTAAGGTATTGGAAACCACGTTGCCTAGGATCATAGACTCTGCACTGCAAAGGCGATCAAATGAAGAGAACCGTGGAGGCAGTGGTGGCACTGGAGGTGGCACCGGAGGCAGTGGTGGTACCGGAGGCAGTGGTGGTACGGGAAGTGGTGGCGATGCCAGAGGCACTGGTGATACTGGTGGAAACGATGGCGGGAAAATCCCCAAGCAAGGTTGCTTGTATAAAGGTTTTAAGGATTGTACTCCTAAACCCTTCAGTGGAAAAGGTGTGCCATAGCGACGTATAATTGGATTTCTGCGATGGAAGCTGTGATTAACATCAGTGAGTGCCGTGATGATCAAGCGGTTAAGTATGATGCTCATTCGTTCGAGGAAGAAGTTATGCATTGGTGGAAGACGATAGTCCAAAGGAAAGGACAAGCCACTATTGACAACATGATGTGGAATGACATGAAGGAGTTGGTGCTCCAACAGTTCTGTCCACAGAACGAGTTGGACAAGATGGAGATGGAGTTTCTTCGGCTTGAGGCTGGATCGATGACGCCTCGTGAGTACACCTCTAGATTCAACGAGATGGCTTTGTTGGTTCCCCACTTAGTTACTCCCGAGTCTAGAAGGTTGAGGTGTTATATCCAGGGGCTTCCACCAAAGGTCCGAACGCATGTGAAGGCAAAAGGACCAACGACCTTTGATGAAGCAGTTGGACTAAGTGCAATCATCTATGATGAGGTGCAAAGTCAAGAGGCACATGAAGGAGAAAGAAAGAGGAAGTCAGAGGATAGGAAGAGTGGATCTGACGGTAGATTCAAGTTTAAAAAGGGAGAAGGAGGTAGCAAAGATAAGGGGAAAGTTGGAGTAGAATATCAAGAGAAGAGGTGTTACAGATGTCAGCAATCAGGACATCTCTCAAGATCGTGTCCGACGATTAAGTGCTATAATTGTCAGGAAACAGGGCATTTTAAGAATAATTGCCCTAAAATTAAAGGAGGAAAGAACCCAGCCAAAGGGCGGGTGTTTGTTATGAAGAAGGGAGGTGATAAAGAAGTTAATGAGGATGTTGTGGCAGGTATGTTCCCTCTAAACAACGTATATGCTAAGGTTTTATTTGACACGGGTGCAAATAAGAGTTTTGTGTCAACTTCCTTTGGTAAATACCTAGGAAAAGAACCTGTAGTACTAGATCTTGCTTATGAGGTAGAAACCGCAAATGGAGGAAGTGATGTGATAACAGTAGTGTATAAGGATTGTTTGCTTAATTTAAATGGTGTCGAGTTTCCAGTTAATTTTATGCCTATGAACTTGTATGGTTATGATGTAGTCATAGGAATGGACTGGTTAACTTATAATCGAGCCCAAGTTGATTGTGAGAAAAAGTTGGTTAGGGTATGTAAGTCAGATGGTGAAACATTAGTGGTTAAGGGAGATAGTAACGGAGGTAATATCCGGATGATATCTGCAATTAAGGCTAGTAAATGTTTGATGAAAGGTTGTAAGGCTTTTATAGCCTATGCTTTAGATGCTAAGCCTGAAAAGCAGATTTCGGATATCCTAGTCGTATGTGATTACCCTGACGTGTTTCCTGATGCCTTACCTGGACTCCCTCCTAACCGACAAATCGAATTTCGAATCGATTTAATACCTGAAACAAGGCCAATTGCGAAGGCTCCTTATCGTTTGGCGCCCTCCGAATTGCAAGAGCTGATGAAGCAAGTCTAGGAGTTGCTCGACTTAGGCTTCATTAGACCGAGTTCATCCCCTTGGGGTGCACCAGTTCTGTTTGTGAAGAAGAAGGACGGCTCCATGCGGATATGCATCGACTATCGTGAGCTGAACAAGCTGACTATTAAGAACAAGTATCCCTTGCCAAGGATAGACGATCTGTTTGATCAGCTTCAAGGAGCCAGCTATTTCTCCAAGATCGATCTTAGGTCTGGATACCATCAGCTAAAGGTGCGGGAAGAAGATATTCCCAAGACGGCTTTTAGAACCCGTTATGGGCACTATGAGTTTTTGGTTATGTCCTTTGGACTAACTAATGCCCCTGCAGCATTCATGGATCTCATGAACAGAGTCTGCAAGCCGTACTTAGACAAATTTGTCATTGTCTTTATCGATGATATTTTGGTCTATTCGAGAGATCAAAATGATCATGCTGAACACTTGAAGAAGGTTTTGGAAACTCTCAGGCAGGAGAAGCTGTACGCTAAGTTCTCCAAGTGTGATTTTTGGAAGAGAGAAGTTCAATTTCACGGGCATGTGATAAATGAAGCTGGTGTTCAGGTAGATCCAACTAAGATAGAGGCTATAATGAAATGGGAAGTCCCGAAGACTCCCACGGAAATTAGAAGCTTCTTAGGCTTAGCTGGGTACTACCGAAGATTTATCAAAGACTTCTCCAAGATTGCTACACCGATGAATGCATTAACGCGGAAGAAGGCTGAGTTCAAATGGGGACCCGAGCAAGAGGAAGCCTTTAATGTCTTGAAGAAGAAGCTTTGTAGCGCTCCAATCCTTTCATTACCCGAAGGTAATGAGGATTTTGTGGTATGTTGTGATGCCTCACTTAATGGTCTTGGTTGCGTGCTGATGCAACGAGATAAGGTCATTGCCTATGCATCACGACAATTGAGCGTTCATGAGAAACGTTACACCACTCATGATTTGGAATTAGGTGCCATAGTGTTTGCCTTGAAGACTTGGCGACACTATCTTTATGGTACTAGATTCGTGATATATTCTGATCACAAAAGTCTTCAACACCTTTTTGATCAGAAGGAGCTAAATATGAGGCAACGTAGATGGATGGAATTGCTTAGCGATTATGATTGTGAGATCAAATACCACCCTGGCAAGGCCAATGTGGTAGCAGATGCCCTGAGTCGGAAGGAGAGGGTTAAACCCATTAGAGTAAGGGCTTTGCAGATCGTTGTAACGATTTATTGGAAGGATCAGATCGTTGAAGCTCAGACAAATGCCTTGAAGAAAGAAAGCATCAGGAAGGAGCGAATGGTGGGAAAGGAAGATTTGTTGACAAAAGGAAAGGATGAGATTCTAAGGTTTGGATCAAGAATTTGGATACCAAAGTTTGGAGGTATCCAGGATAAGATTCTTGACGAAACCCACAAGTCTAAGTACTCGATTCATCCTGGAACGGATAAGATGTTCAAGAGCTTGAAAGAGCATTATTGGTGGCCCAATATGAAGAGATCAATTGCACAGTATGTGCAAAGGTGCTTAACTTGTTTGCAAGTTAAGATTGAGCATCAAAAACCAGCAGGTCTGTTGCAACAGATAGAATTACCAGTTTGGAAGTGGGAAAGAATAACGATGGATTATGTTACGAAGCTCCCAAGAACTCGTGCAGGGCATAATGCCATATGGGTGATTGTGGATCGATTGACCAAGTCGTCCCATTTCATACCATATAACGAGAGCTACTCACCAGAGAAGATGGCGAAATTGTATATCAAGGAGATTGTGAGTAGACATGGCGTGCCACTTTCGATCATCTCTGATAGAGATAGTTAATTCACGTCAAGGTTTTGGTCGAGTTTGCAAAAAGATCTAGGAACTAGATTGAATTTGAGCACGGCATATCATCCTCAAACTGATGGGCAGAGTGAGCGTACGATCCAAACCCTTGAGGATATGTTGCGTGCGTGTGTGATTGACTTTAGTGGTAGTTGGGATGAATTCTTACCATTGGTTGAGTTTTCATACAACAATAGTTATCACACTAGAATAGGGATGACACCATTTGAAGCACTTTATGGAAGAAAGTGCAGAACTCCTGTTTGTTGGACGGAAGTTGGGGATGATCAGTTGTGTAGTACAGAGATGATGCTGGAAACAACTGATAAAATCCAACAGATTAGGCAAAGGCTGAAAACTGCCCAGGATAGGCAGAAAAGTTATTCTGACGTCCGTAGAAGGTCTTTAGAATTCAAAGTCGGAGATTACGTGATGTTGAAAGTATCTCCTTGGAAAGGAGTGGTGAGGTTTATCAAACGAGGAAAGTTAGCCCCGAGGTATATTGGTCCATTTAAGATTGTTGCGAGAGTTGGGAAAGTTGCTTATAAGCTTGAGCTACCGGAAACCTTGAAGGGTGTGCACGATACCTTTCATGTGTCAAACTTAAGGAAATGTTTGGCAGATCCGAACCAAGCTGTATCTCTCGAAGATGTTCAAGTAAGCGAGAAGCTATCTTTTACAGAGAGGCCGGTAAAGATTCTTGATACGCAAGAAAGGAAATTGAGAAAGAAAAGAATCCGGTTAGTGTTGGTCTAATGGGAAGGACAAAGAGGACCGGAGAAGACTTGGGAATTGGCTAGTGAGATGAAAGCCAAATATCCTCAGTTATTTTTGTAATATTCGAATTTCGAGGACGAATTTCTTTTAAGGAGGGGAGAAATGTAAAACCCTAAATTTTGACGTAAGACTATGCCGTGTATGGGCGGGTGTTCATGTAAATAGCACGTTGAATAAAGAGTCCTAATGTATAGAGATATACGCTAGGGGTGATAGAGGACTTAAAATGAAGAACGTGGGCGAAAACGGAACTCAAATCGGAGTTATAATGAAGCGGGAAATGCGAAAATACCCGAGGAATGCCCGAAAACTTCTTTCAAACATATCTTGACTTAGAAGAAGAGTTACGGAGCCCATAATATATGAATTCCACGTGTTACGACGAGAAGAATCTGAAAATGTAGGTTACGCGGTCCGCGCATCAAAGGGTAGGGCCATGCGCGTATCGCCTAGCATCAGTCGGGTGGAAAACAGCTGGCAGCCACTCACCATCTACGCGATATGCGCAGATGGTGCATGTGGGTTGCGCGTATCGCCTAGCATGGCCCGACCAGCCTATAAAAGCGGGTGCAACCCCCCTTCATTTGTGCTCATCTCCTCTCTCTCTCTCTCTAGACTTTTAGAGAGAGAAACAACCTAGTTTTCTTGCGGAATCGCGCCTCGTGTGCGGTACCCTGCGTCGGAGCTTTCCTTCGAGTCTCGAGCGCGTGTAGATCGCTTGGCGTGCGTCGAGGTTCTGCCCGAGTGAAGAGTGGTGGTCATCGAGGTGGTGCGCAATTGAAGATCGGTGGTCGACAAGGTAAATGGTCCTTCATTCTCAATCTAGTTTAGGACGGGAATCGGGTTGGGAACCCGATGGGAATGCGGGGTGAAGATACCCGCATAGCACGAGGGACGTGCTAGGGGAAATAGTTGCGGGATTAAACACCCGCAACTAACAGGTAGATTACCCGGGGAGGGTGCGGGTTGAATATCCGTACCCTGTGGGTATGATAGCCGTTGTGAACGGGTAACATATCTCTGTAGGATTCGTTTAGATTCCCAAGGTACGGGATTTGGTAAGCGTAGGTGGCAACGACTCGTATCTAGTCGTATGCTTCGCTAGTTATGCCCTAGGACTTTGGAATCGTTATTTATAACGTTGTGATATCACGTTATAAGTGGATTATAGCTATTGAGGTTGATTGTCGGATAGCTATTTGTGTAATTGCAAAGATATTCATTTGGATTGATTGTCGAGATTAGATCAAGGAAAGAAGCTAGTTGTGAGCTTGTTGTGATCTTGTTAAGGTGAGTTCATACACTTAAACTCTTTTGAAATGATTGTATGTTTTACAAAACTGGATGTGTTGCTTAAACCTGTTTTGGTTGCAAATGATTGTGAGTTTTTGTATAAACTCTTGTGGAATGGTTGTGTTCTTAAACTGTTGTTTATGAACGGTTGGCTAGCATTCTACGGTAAATATCGGGCAATACCACTTCTGTTATTGGGTGACGGGCGGTAAACTCAGTGAAGGGTATATGCATATATTCTGCTCCAGCGCAGACGTGCCTGACGGAGTTGTTGAGGGGTTTATCGTATTGTCTGTGTATATTTATCTGATGATGCTAGTATGTTTATGAAATGCTTGTAAGTGATGGAGTTAATGGTAACTCTTTGATCAATGGAGCTTGGCAACTCGTTGATCAAGGTTTTTACAAGTATTTGGTTGAATGTTTGAAATGTTTTGTAAAATGTTTTATTATGAACTCACCAGCGTAAGCTGACCCTTTCTTTTAAAACTTTTTGGCACACATCCTAGGTGTCATGTGATGCAGGAAAGCACTATTGAGGCTAGAGCAGGTAGAGGGCTTGCGGGCTTAGAAGATAGACGCTCTAGACGTAGAATAGTTACTAGCTTTAGTTGTTGATGTTATGTATCAAACAATCATTTGTCACTTTGAGAACTATGTAATTGTAATTTGAAGTTTAATGTATGAACAGCTTTCTGTTTTAAGCTGTGTTTATGTATGTTGTTGATTCCGCTGCGTTGCTCATGATATCCATTCGTCACACGCGTGTAATCCCCCGGGCACCTAGGGCCGCCCGCCGTGTTGGGGTTGTGACAGATTAGGACTTTTTATTCAACGTGCTATTTACATGAACACCCGCCCATATACGGCATAGTCTTACGTCAAAATTTAGGGTTTTACATTAACTATGACATGAGAATATTAAATTATATTTTCCTAAGTATATGAATAATATTGGATAAGTAAAAGTGTTTGTTTTAGTTAGAAAAGTTAAAGTACTAAATATGACTTTTATGTGTGATTACATGTGTGTTATGTGTGTTTATGTGATTAGTAGTATGAAAACTAGTCAAAGATATAACAAAAATAATAAGGCGTGTGTTATTATATATATAATTAATTAAGGCAAAGATCAACAACGGGTCATTAAAATTAAGGGTTGTTTTTGTAAATGAAATGTTTTCACAATAAGTCTAGTTAGGTTCGGTGAACAACCTACACGGTTTTAGACTTGATATATGTGTGCATCTTTTGAACCGGTCCTTTGTGTATAGGATGTTCTTAGGTGGTGTTATTGTTGGGCTTATATGTTCTAGCTTTTGGCGTATTCACTGTGAGTTTCTCGGCCCCTTTTTAAATAATGTTTAATTTAACTATTTTGGGGGAAAAACATGTATTTGTTTAACTTGTTTTGATATGAATTGGGAGACGAGTATTGTTGTTGACCAAAATGATGGCATGAGTGTTTGATGATTTTACACGTAATGCCCTCTCATAATCATTAATCTCTCTTGGAGAGAGAGACCACATGTTATATTGATAGATCTATCGAGATTGGAATTCCGCCCCTCGTGATCAGTCGCTCTGATCGTGTTGACATGCGGGGGAATATAAATTGAATGTTGTGAGGAACTTCGTTTCTTGGTTTGATTATGGACTCATGACTTGATGATTTATTTGTTTTTGGGCCTAGCTAGCCCTTGATGGTCTTATTGACGTCTCAAAGCCAAGCATATCTGTTGTGAATGAAAAGTGACTTTATTTTGGATTAAAACCCGAAAACTCACCAACTTTATGTTGACTCAGTTTTTACATGTTTTTCAGGTACTAAGTGATGGGCATGGGAATTTGTGGAAGGATAGTTTTTGGACTACAAACTCCACATTTGGTTTATGTGTTTTGGGACCGCTTGTTTAAAATTTTCTTTGACTTTACTTCAAACAATCTACGCTTTATTAAGACAATATTGTATTTTATTTTCTTAATGAAAAATTGTGGGATGTTGACGTAACGACATTAACACTTTTAATTATCTTTTAAATTAATGTGGATGTTTGCTTTATAATTAATGGGTGCCAACTTCGCTCTAAGCACCAAATACTCGTGACTTCCGCTACAACGATTTTTGGGGTGTGACAACTACTGTCGCAAACACACCCGACACACGCCCAGAATTCATTCATCCTTAGTGTCGCAAGATGAACACTAGGGTCGCATTAAGAACACTAGTGTCGCAAAACGCTGTTATAGCTTGTTTTCAACCCCAAATCCTTGTTTTTCAACCAAATCTCAAACTTTTTACGTCCAAAACCTTGGTTTATCATTTATATGACTAAATCTAAGCTTTTTCCACGATTTTATCCGTAAAAATGCAACCTTTATTGATTTCTTTGAAACTTTTTGAAAAACTTAAAAACTCCATTAATGGCCAGATTCGTTTTGTGTTATGAAAACAAGTTTTAGGGGATGATTTTACCTTGATTACCTGTTGTTTAACACCTTTAAACTTCAAATCAATCCTTTGATTCACAAAAATCTTGGTTTTCTTCTTTGTTGCCTTTTCTTTCAAAGATTAGGGTTTGTGTGTGTGTTGTTGTTGTGATGGTGAAGAATGGGGGATGGTGGCTGGAAATAGTGTTTAAGTAGTAGGGTTTTCCATATTGGGGGTAGGGTTTTAGATGGACTTTGGGCCTAATTAGGTAATTAGGCCATTTTAGGAATGTATTCTAACTAATCTACTTATCATTTTAGGCCTAATTTATTCTTTCACCCTTAATGGCCCATATTTACCTCATAACCTCTTCATTAATCCTTCAGTTTTCTAGTTAGCAAGTAACTAGTCATTACGCTTTACATTCTCATATACTTGTAATCATTTTCTTGCTCCATCGTATATATCGTAATCATCATATTTATCGTTAACATAACATATATCGTAAACGTCATACATCATTTTAATCATAATCACTTAAATGCACATTCATATAAGCATAAGCACGTAAATAAGTCCTACCATAAAAATCAGGGTGTTACAAAACCTCTACAGATGCTTCATATGGATCTATTTGGACCAACAAATGTCCAGAGTATTGGAAAGAAATCTTAATGTTTAGTTGATGTGCGTGAAAGTATATATATTTAATAAAGATTTTTCACACAAATTTAGTTTTAATAGGGGTTTTCACCTAAAAATACTAAATCACACACAAAAAGGCAAGTGTACCTGTCGGCTAGTAATATAGTAAAAATGGCAAGAACCGGATATCAATCCGTGGACACGGTAGTTCTCGATACTAAACGTTTGTTAATGTTTGTCCGATTAAAGAGCGAATTTGGGTTTTTCTTAAACTACCATACAAGGAAAATATTAAACTAAGAGAATTTTAACTAGAGGAATAAAACTATGGAATTAAGATATTATCTAGACTAAGAATCCACTTAACCTTGATGATGAAAACTATTAATGGTGAAGTCAATTTTTCTTATAGGAATAACAAGACTCCGATTAAGGATATCTAACTAAAATGATTCTTGGGAAAACTAGAACGATAAACACATCCTAATCACCTAAAATCATACAATTAAGTCCAATTGATGTCTTTTATGTCAAGAACTAAAGGCAAACTAGTCATCCGCTAAAATGTCCTAGTTTCATAATTAAAGGAAAACTAGAATGATAATCACATCCTAATCACCAATAATTACGTAAAGTAGACAAAATTATGAAATATTCCAACATGTAATTCTCAAACTAAGTCATGCAAATCTAGATATTGTGGCCACAATTCCAAACCTACACATCTAACATGTTTAAGAAATTACAACATCACAATCATCTTTTCAAATATCTTGTGAAAGAAAGCACACTTATCTAATTTCATGTCATCTAACATTCCAATCATCATATCTAATATCATGGCATAAATCCTACAAAATTCATTTATAAGATTTACAAACAAATATCAATGAGATGAGTTTTTCAACATGTCAAACTTCCTAACATTCATCAACAACATATGACAATAAAATTGGACAAGCATACAACATCATTGAAATATCACCATCATTTCATCATTGATCTTAACATAAAACATCACCAAAATATTCAAGTTTCATTCATCATCAAGGCATAAGTATCATCCTAATCTAGATAATATGAGTGTTTAGCCCATAAGGCTTACAAAAACTACAAGAAACATGATTAAACTAGCTAAAAACATGATTAAACTAACTAAACGTTCAAACCGAAAACAAGCAAGGAGAAGGAAAGATGGTTGGTTGATGATTCTTGAGTCTTCTATGGCTTCCAACGGCTTCCAATGGGTCCAAAAACACTCAAAACCAGTGAATTTTAGTGTAATTTTGCTCTAAAAACTCAACAACCCGTAATGAATGAACACAAGGATTTTATAGCAAACAGCAGATGTGCATTACCTGGTGCACGGTCGTGCTCCAGGTCGTGCTGGTAGCTACAGTGTTTTCTTTTTCGCTCAGGCATTTCGCAGTTTCCATTTTCAGCAAAATCTCGATTCCCGTCTCGAGGTGGCAGTCCCACGACCGTGCCTAGACCAAGCACGGTCGTGCTTGAATCAAAATCACGTGCACGACCATGAAATGTGCGGCACGAGCTTGTAACGATCTCGGAGACGATGTGAGCACGGGCGTGCTTGGCTGGCGCACGGGCGTGCTCAGGTCAAGATTACGAGCACGTCCTTGTGCACAGCCTGTGCACCCGAGTGGAAAACACGGGCACGATCGTGCTTGATCCTTGCACGGTCGTGCTTTGACCTGTTTCTCATCGATTTCTCATGAAAACGCGTCTTTTCTCCGTACTTTTTTTCGGTGGTTTGTCTTGGCTGTAAAATCACAAAAACCACAATTTAGTACTTAAACTAATGAAATTACAACCAATTATAACCAAATTCGGGTTAAATGTGGTGAATAAATATGTATATTTCTATACATATCAAACATCCCCACACTTGAACTTTGCTTGTCCTCAAGCAAACTTAAATGAACAAGATCTCCAATGGCAACAATAAACAAATTAAACAACAAGCAAAATAGCTTCAAAAGGGGTGAAAACAAATAGTTGGTATCAAAGAAGCAAATGATCAAAAATGGAATGACAACTATTAAGACATGTTTCACCTCTTGAATCCCTAACAAGCATTGCCTTACCCTCTCACAATGTTCACACACACTCGGGTGATTTATGGACATACATGTAAGGAGTATGTTTAGAACACTCAACGCCAAGTCAATGAATCATACATTATCATAAGCCTGTGCAAAAATCAAATCTCCATCAACTAATATAAAACAATTGCATAAATCAAGAGGACTTGGTTTGGGTTTTGGTTTGGTGGTGGTGGAGGTGTGGAATTTTGGAATGAGAAACTGGGTAAAAGGCGTTAAAAACTCGGTGGTTAAATAACTAACTAATTCATACAAATCTAATAATAAAACCATTATGGTTTTTCCTGATGGAGAAGGGATGTCATCATAAAGTACTCAAAACTTCCTCTTCTTTTGCACAATTTCACCTTAATTATGGTGAGAACCTCTTTTCGATTTTTTGATTTTTTTGATTTGATATTTTTTTTTTGACATCAACTAAACATATGATCATGTTTAGCAAAAATTGACTACTTGAATAGGTTAAATAAACGATGAGATAATATAAGAACCGACCGAGTTTAAACAAAAAGAATTTGTGAGATATAGGAGGTTTCGGGATGGTGAAGTGGGTAGATAGGATAATAGCATGAAAGATCACATGGGGGTTATCTAGCGGCTAGGTTTGGATGGGTAAATACATGAAAATGGTGGTGAATGAAGATGGGTGTCCTAATGCCTCAATAATTTTTACGCAATGTATTAAATTGTGATCTTGAAATGTATATATAACACAAGTTCTAAAATGTATAAAACATCCGGCACACTCAATTCCAACAAAAACAAGAGCAACAATGTGATACAAAGCTAGAAAGGCTAAAAAAATTACTCTCTCAAATGGAAAGGGTGGGGTGTGTAAGGCATGACATGTAGTTCATCATTTAGCTCATACGCTTAATAGTTGCCACAAAAAATTAACTCATTTACTTCCCTTATCAACTATTTCTTTTGCAAAAACACCCTTTTTTATTATCTTGCTTCATTGGTTGATTTGTTAAAAATAATTTTTCTAATTGCCACAAAAATTAATGTTGGAGATTTTGCAAAAATAAATAAACTAAGGACAAGAACAAGTTTCCATTCATGCATATCCCTCCCCACACTTGAATTGCACATTGTCCCCAATGTGCAACAAAAAATGCAAAGCAAAATGATATCAATAAGAATGCATGGAGGTAAGGAAGAAAAATGCTCCCCTGTCAAAATCGGAGTGCGCGCGTGCTTCGAAATCTACGAGTGCCATGTTCATCCACCTGTAACCAAAAACAAAACTACACCAAGCGTTTACACTACTAAATCATCAAATCATTACCAATCATCACACCAATTAAAATAAAAGCTAGATTAAACAAAAATATTAAAATCTAAGAGTCTGTACGGATGAATCACAATAGTAACAATTCAGTCATGACATAAATAAACAAAAATGCCAACAACCAAACAGAAAAAGTGCATCAGATCTCCAAACTTGAACATCAACTAATCATCTTGATTTGCCCCTGAACCGCTTGCTCCGTCTTGGCGTGACCGCTTCTGACCAGGATTTCGCCCAAAAGATGCGTACGTGAAAGGAGGGGCAGGCAGGTCGTAGTGTTGGTAGGCAGCGACAACCTGATGAGATGAGAACAGCCAGTCGTAGTGATGGAGCCATGTCGCTCCTGCTTAAGGCTAAATGCATCCATTCGTTGCCGCTGCAACTCAATATCATTACACATTGTGTTTTGGGCAGTCTCAAATTCTACGAAACATCGGTGGAACCGTAGGGATCGCGGCAGCATCAGCAGCATCAAGATTGTCCATAGAGCGCATAAAGTCATCATGCTGAGTCCCACCAGCTGCAAACGTGGCGCCTCCTACATTCTCTGGTTCCCTATTGTCAGCAACATCCTCCTCTTCATCTTCAGCCTCCTCCTCAGCTGGGATAGGATCCCATATCCGTCCCTCCTTGTCTTTCAAACGCCAGCCTGCTGGAGTTTGAACGACAAGGGTCATGTAGCGAAGAGTCCGAAGATCGAGGGCCGGTGTATCGTAAAGATGTGTCAGAGTAGCAACATTCTCTGGGGTTAACAACCCCAAAGACTCTGCCATCTAAGTCACGTAAATCCCACCGCAAATCTGGCTGTTATGCCGTTTGCCAGAAGATGTGACCAAATAGTTTGCCAGACAATGACCGAGATTAATATTCTCCCTGCGAATGAAGCAGAACAGGAAGAATAGATCTCGGGTAGAGACATTTCCTACGCTATCACCACGTAGGCAGATGGTTCCCACCAGGACTCGATGAATGAATCGATGCAACGGATCCCTCAACTTCGTAGCCTTAGCGGTTCTTGCCGCATAAGGACCCGATGCGACCTCTTCCCAAAACCCTGCCTTCTTGAAATCACTTCTGAAGTCATGCAGCCCATCAAATAGCTCGGTCTGTAGCTCTGATTCAGTGTATAATCCCATTCGTTGTGCAAATTCAGCTACAGACATCTTTCGCCATATTCCCCCCAAACAAAATCGAACCCCGTGACGTTTCCTGTAGATATCTCGCGAAGGATAACTAAATTGGAATGTCGCGAATAACTCTATGATCAATTCAGTATATTGTGGATGCTGAATTGAAAATAGTCTCGTCCAGGGGGGGTCATCATGGGCTGCATACGGCCGTCTTGGTTCAGGCTCTCGACTAAGTCCCAGTCCAAGTATCGAGCGCACTCAATCTGATGTCGACGCTCCCACAACGAATTAAGAGAGGCCATGCATGGTCGGTCATGTTTGTCTCTAGAATCAAATTGTAGCCACTCGTGATCCATCTGTACAAACACAGCTAAAAAGTCAGAAAAAATGACGGGAAAATGAAAAAGAAAAACACAAAATTTGGGCAAACAGAAGAGATGCACGACCGTGCTTTGACCAGGCACGGTCGTGCTTAGGTCAGAGTTCTCGAGAACACAGGTAGTGCGCCAACCAGCACGACATGTGCGTTCATCGGGAAGCACGATCGTGCGCAGGCCAAGCACGGGCGTGCTTGAGCCAAATTGCTCGGAAGCACAGGCAGTGCGCCAACAGCACTACCTCTATGACCCGAGCACGGTCGTGCGTCTGAGGAGCACGGTCGTGCACTGTACCTGCTACAGTTATGACGAAGAAAAATCCCGCAAAACTCATAAAAATCACTACTATTTGCCACAAAAATCAAAATCTAACAAAGGGGAAAGGATCTAGAAGACAATAACAAGAAAAACAACCCTAAAAACTAAGATATTAAGCAACAATCGGACAAGAATGGTGTTCATCTCCATTCAAGCCCTAGAAATCTAAAAACTAAGAATTAAAACACAAAAAGAGTAGATGGATCGAAGTTACATACCGAGATTGAGAAGGAATTTGGAAGAAACGAGTGGAATGGAGTGGAATCGCGTTTTGGTACTGTAGATCGAGTAGGTGGCTGTAATGGAGGTTAGGGAAATGTGAAAGTGAATTGTGGAGAAGATAAAAGTAAAAAACTAAATTCCCGTACAAACGCACGGTCGTGCATTTTTTTGGCACGGTCGTGCCTCTTTGGCCGCGCACGGTCATGCGTCTCAGAGCACGGTCGTGCACCTCATCAAGTTTTACATTTTTCGACATTTTTACTCATTTGGGCACCAAAACGTCAATTCCCTTCGATTATACACTCGCAAAAACAACCGAAACAAACCAAAGGATGTTTCGGATCTTCACATGTCACCCTCTCTCCTTCGATATGCAAACAAAGATTTCAAGAACTCGTACAAAACAACAACAATAAAAAAAATAACAAAGTAAATAAACACACGAACATCCGGGCTCCCTCCCGGCAGGGCTTAGTTTATGGAGTCCTTAGCTAGACTCATGATCCCCGAATTTATTTGTTCTTGGGGTGGAGTGCAAGAACCTCCAAAGCCATGTCAATCGGTCCTTCAACATAAACTTTCAATCTATGACCATTGACTTTAAAGACTCCTCCGTCATCGTGTGAAATCTCAATGGTACCATATGGAAACACCTTCTTCACTGTGTATGGACCGAACCATCGAGATTTCAACTTACCAGGAAACAAACGCAACCTTGAATTGTATAGCAACACACGATCCCCCACTTGGAATTCTTTGTGGTCCTTCAAGCGGCGATCGTGTAAATTCTTGGTTCGTTCCTTGTAGATAGTGGAATTGGCATAGGCTTGATTTCTTAATTCCTCCAGCTCGTGAATCTGGAGAAATCGAGTGTCACCTGAGTTTGTCAGGTCCAGATTAACGGCTTTTAATTCCCAATAAGCCTTATGCTCCAATTCCACAGGAAGATGACACGCCTTTCCATAAATCAACCTAAAGGGAGTGGTGCCTATAGGTGTCTTGTATGCAGTTCGAAAGGCCCAAAGCGCATCATCTAATTTCTCCGACCAATCCTTACGGTTTTGACTAACCGTTTTCTCAAGAATTCGTTTGATGCCCCTATTAGTGACCTCAACCTGTCCGCTGGTTTGTGGATGATATGGCGTTGAAAATCTATGGTTCACTCCATAGCGTGACAACGCCCTTTCCAATTGGGAATTGCAGAAATGCGTCCCACGATCACTAATGAGTGCTTTGGGGGCACCAAAGCGAGAAAACAACTTCTTCAAAAACTTGACAACTACTCTGGCATCATTAGTGGGCAAGGCCTGAGCCTCCGCCCACTTGGAAACATAATCAATCGCCACCAGGATATATTTATTGCCATAAGAAGTTGGGAAAGGTCCCATAAAGTCAATACCCCAGACATCAAAAATTTCACAAACTTGGATACTGTTCTGGGGCATCTCATTTCTGGAAGAGATGTTGCTTGCCCTTTGGCAAGCATCACAAGCACGGATCATATCATGAGCATCACGGAAGATGGTGGGCCAGAAGAAACCAGCATCAAAAACCTTCTTCGCAGTGAGAGCCGCTCCATGATGTCCTCCTGTGGGTCCTTCATGGCAGTGGTGTAGGATTTTAGAAGCCTCCTCTCCATACACACATCTGCGTAAAATCTGATCTGCTCCGACTCTGAACAGATAAGGATCCTCCCACAGGTAGTGCTTCACGTCAGCAAAGAATTTCCTCTTTTGCTGGTGAGTCAAACCCTTCAACACAATACCACTTGCCAAATAATTGGCAAAGTCGGCGAACCAAGGATGCTCATCTTCATGCGTCTGTATGTGCATGAGGGACTCGTGGGGAAATTTGTCATTTATGTGTAACCCCACGTGTTCCTCTGAAGCTGGGCACTCAAGACGTGAAAGATGATCTGCTGTAACATTTTCAGCACCCTTTTTGTCACGGATCTCAATATCAAATTCTTGCAGCAACAAAATCCAACGTATCAATCTGGGTTTAGCATCTTGTTTGCTGAAAAGATAACGAAGGGCAGCATGATCTGTAAACACAATGGTTTTGGAAAGGACAAGATAAGATCTGAATTTATCGAATGCAAAGACCACAGCCAAGAGCTTTTTCTCAGTGGTGGTGTAATGCTCTTGTGCGTCATTCAAGGTCTTGCTCGCATAATAAATCGGATGGAAATGCTTATCTTTCCGTTGCCCCAAGATCGCCCCTACTGCAAAGTCACTCGCATCACACATTAACTTGAATGGTAAAGACCAATCGGGGGCTACCATGATAGGAGCATTGACGAGTTTTTCTTTCAGAAACTGAAATGCTTTTAAGCATTCATTGGAGAAGATAAAAGGGGCGTCTTTCTCAAGGAGCTGTGTCATAGGCCTGGCGATTTTAGAAAAATTTATTGATGAATCGCCCGTAGAAACCAACATGGCCCAAAAAGCTCCGAATGGCTTTCACTGAGATGGAAGGTGGTAGCCTAGTAATGGTATCAATTTTGGCTCGGTCAACCTCAAGACCCTCCTGTGAGATCTTGTGCCCTAAAACAATGCCCTCCTTCACCATGAAGTGGCATTTTTCCCAATTAAGCACAAGATTGGTTTCCTCACACCTCGTCAACATTTTCTTTAGATTTGTGAGACAGTGCTCAAAAGAGCTCCCATATACAGAAAAATCATCCATGAAAACCTCCATGGAATCCCCGATCATGTCATGGAAAATGGCTACCATGCAGCGCTGGAAGGTAGCTGGGGCATTGCACAGTCCAAAGGGCATCCGTCGGTAGGCGAATGTGCCATAAGGACATGTGAATGTCCTCTTCTCCTGATCAGGAGGAGAAATGGGGATTTGAATTTACCCCGAGAAACCATCAAGAAAACAATAAAACATCCTCCCAGATAAGCGTTCAAGCATCTAATCAATGAAAGGGAGGGGGAAATGATCTTTTCTCGTAGCATCGTTGAGTTTGCGATAATCAATGCAAACTCTCCAACCAGTGACGGTGCGAGTAGGAATCAACTCATTCCTCTCGTAAGTGACCACCGTCATCCCTCCTTTTTTCGGGACAACCTGTATTGGACTCACCCATGCGAAATCAGAAATCGGGTAAATCAACCCAGCATCAAGTAGTTTGATCACCTCTTTCTTTACAACAGGTTTGAAGTCCTCCTCCATCAAGATTTTATGGGTACAAAAGGATGGATTGATTCCTTTTATATTCATAATCTTCCACGCGATTGCCTTTTTATGCAATTTCAAAACCTCAAGTAATCTCGCCTTCTCGTCACTCGTTAAATCAGAAGAAATGATGACAGGTAAACCGGACTCACCATCTAAGAAAGCATACTCTAAATGGCTAGGTAGCTCTTTAAGTTCAACTGGTGGTGGGTCCTCGACAGAAGGTCGTGACTTGGGTTCAGCATTGCAATCAATAACCTCAAAGACCTCTGGACATGAGAAAGAATCATGGTCAACAAGAAATATCGTCTCCTCAATGGAGGTGTCATGGTGAACTGAATCCCATGTTTGATTAGGAATTAACTGTGTGTCAGGGCCTTTTTATCGAACGTGTCATGTAACTGATTACTCACACATGTGTCAATAGTGTCACTGAAATACAGTGAGTCATCCTGACTTTCTGGATGCTACATAGATCTCCCAATATCAAAAGTCACCTCTTCATCATCAACCCGAAGAGAAAGTCTACCAGTGCAAACATCAATCAAAGCTCTAGCCGTGGCTAGGAATGGGCGACCTAAGATAAGGGGTACATTCTTATCCTCATCCATATCAAGAATAACAAAGTCGACTGGAAATACGAATCTGTCAATTTTCACCAGCATATTCTCAACTATACCCAGCGGGTATTTCACTGATCGATCAGCAAGCTGAATACTCATACGTGTTGGCTTTGGTTCTCCTAGGTCAAGCTTAGCAAAAACCGCGTATGTCATTAGGTTTATGCTAGCACCTAGGTCAGCCAAAGCATTGCTGACAGACAAACTACCAACCAAACAAGGGATAGTGAAACTCCCAGGATCATTCATCTTCTTTGGTAGTTTGTTTTGGAGAATAGCTGAACACTCCTCATTCAAAGTAACATGAGACAGCTCCTCGAGCTTCTTTTTGTTTGTGAGGAGGTCTTTCAAGAATTTAGCATACTTGGGCATTTGAGCAAGGGCTTCAACGAATGGTAAATTGATGTGAAGTTGCTTAAAAAGCTCGAGGAATTTTCCATAATGCTCCTCCATTTTATGCTTTTTAAGTCTGCTCGGATATGGAATGGGAGGATTGTATGGTCTGACTGGCTCCTTGGACCATGTTGTACTTGCTGGGCTTCGCCTCAGTTGCACCTCATCCGGAGACTCAGTCTCTTCTTCTTCAACAACCGGCTGTGAAGAAGGTGATGGAACAGGCTTAGTGGTCTTGCCACTTCTTGTCGTGATGGCTTTGACATGACCTTTTGGATTCGTCTCAGTGTTGCCTGGAAGGCCACCCTGAGGTCTCTCAGAAAGAAGTTTGGCAATTTGCCCGACCTGGTTTTCAATGTTTTGCAAAGAAGCTTTCTGATTTCTCAGTTCAGTTTCATTTTTCAGGAATCGATCTTCAGTATATCGATTTTGTTTCTCAGAATTGGCTAACAGTCTAGCCATCATGTCCTCCATAGTAGCTTTCCCTTCTGTTGGGGTTTGTGAGCTACTACTAGGTCCCTGATTATGGAGTGAGGCTTGTGGAGGACGAGACTGGAAGGATTGAGTTTGAGTCTGCTGAAATGGGGGACGCTGATTGAATCCGGGTGGTTGCTGGTTTAGGGAACCAGACCTCCAACCGAAATTTGGGTGATTCCTCCACCCAGGATTATAAGTATTGTTGTAGGGATTGTTCTGGGGACGAGTCTGGTTACCCATGAAATCAACCTGCTTGTGCATCATTTCCCCCATCTGACAATCACTACCTGGATGCGGCCCCCCGCATAACTCACTGCAGCTTTGAACACGATTTGCCTGCATTTGATCAACTTTTATGGAGAGAGCCTCCAACTGAGCAGTTAAAGCAGTGTAGGAGTCAACTTGGTGAACTCCATGACGAGATGTCCTAGATCGCGGCGCGTGACTAGAATAACTCTTCGCGGCTACCCTTTCGAGCATATCGTATGCTTCTTGCGGTCTCTTTTTGCCTAATTCCCCATTTGCGTGCATGTCGAGAAGCTGCTGACTCTGCGGTTCTAAAGCATTGTAAAATGTGTCGCAAAATTTCCATAATTCTAAACCGTGGTGTGGGACCTTTCGAGCAAGGTCCTTGAATCGTTCCCATGCATCGTGAATGGACTCACCATCATCCTGCTCAAACGCGTGAAGTCTAGCCCTAAGCTTTGAGGTTTTCTCAGCAGGAAAATACTTCTCCAGAAACTTCTCAGCCATCTGAGTCCAAGAAGTAATGGATCCGGAGGGAAGTGAAACCAACCAGGCTTTGGCTCGGTCCCGTAAGGAAAACGGGAACAGCCTAAGCCGGATAGCATCATCAGAAGCGCCATTGATTTTGAAGATGGTTCGACGATATCGCCCTCGATTGCAGCGGCTATGAGGCGGGACCGCACCCGCATCCTTCGATGTAAATTTCGCTCCGGTTCTGAAGATGGTTCGACGATATCGACGACCGGAGTTGTGGACATACACGATTGACAATAAAAGAAAAGACGATGACGAAACTATTCCTATAAATAAAAATAAAATAAAAATAAAAATCAACTCGATAGAAAAATACACACAAGGTATCAACAATGGTCAAATCACTAACTCGTTAATGGCCCATAATTACCTCATAACCTCTTCATTAATCCTTCACTTTTCTAGTTAGCAAGTAACTAGTTATTACGCTTTACATTCTCATATACTTGTAATCATTTTCTTGCTCCATCGTATATATCGTAACCATCATATTTATCGTTAACATAACATATATCGTAAACGTCATACATCATTTTAATCATAATCACTTAAATGCACATTCATATAACCATAAGCACGTAAATAAGTCCTACCATAAAAATCAGGGTGATACAAAACCTCTATAGATGCTTCATATGGATCTATTTTGACCAACAAATGTCCAGAGTATTGGAAAGAAATCTTAATGTTTAGTTGATGTGCGTGAAAGTATATGTATATTTAATAAAGATTTTTCACACAAATCTAGTTTTAAAAGGGGTTTTCAACTAAAAATACTAAATCACACACAGAAAGGCAAGTGTACCTGTCGGCTAGTAATATAGTAAAAATGGCAAGAACCGGATATCAATCCGTGGACACGGTAGCTCTCGATACTAAACGTTTGTTAATGTTTGTCCGATTAAAGAGCGAATTTGGGTTTTTCTTAAACTAGCATACAAGGAAAATATTAAACTAAGAGAATTTTAACTAGAGGAATAAAACTATGGAATTAAGATATTATCTAGAATAAGAATCCACTTAACCTTGATGATGAAAACTATTAATGGTGAAGTCAATTTTTCTTATAGGAATAACTAGACTCCGATTAAGGATATCTAACTAAAATGATTCTTGGGAAAACTAGAACGATAAACACATCCTAATCACCTAAAATCATACAATTAAGTCCAATTGATGTCTTTTATGTCAAGAACTAAAGGTAAACTAGTCATCCGCTAAAATGTCCTAGTTTCATAATTAAAGGAAAACTAGAACGATAATCACATCCTAATCACCAATAATTACGTAAAGTAGACAAAATTATGAAATATTCCAACATGTAATTCTCAAACTAAGTCATGCAAATCTAGATATTGTGGCCACAATTCCAAACCTACACATCTAACATGTTTAAGAAATTACAACATCACAATCATCTTTTCAAATATCTTGTGAAAGAAAGCACACTTGTCTAATTTCATGTCATCTAACATTCCAATCATCATTTCTAATATCATGGCATAAATCCTACAAAATTCATTTATAAGATTTACAAACAAATTTCAATGAGATGGGTTTTTCAACATGTCAAACTTCCTAACATTCATCAACATCATATGACAATAAAATTGGACAAGCATACAACATCATTGAAATATCACCATAAATTCATCATTGATCTTAACATAAAACATCACCAAAATATTCAAGTTTCATTCATCATCAAGGCATAAGTATCATCCTAATCTAGATAATATGAGTGTTTAGCCCATAAGGCTTACAAAAACTACAAGAAACAAGATTAAACTAGCTAAAAACATGATTAAACTAATTAAACGTTCAAACCGAAAACAAGCAAGGAGAAGGAAAGATGGTTGGTTGATGATTCTTGAGTCTTCTATGGCTTCCAATGGCTTCCAATGGGTCCAAAAACACTCAAAACCAGTGAATTTTAGTGTAATTTTGCTCTAAAAACTCAACAACCCGTAATGAATGAGCTCAAGGCTTTTTATAGCAAACAGCAGATGTACACTACCTGGTGCACGGTCGTACTGGTAGCTACAGTGTTTTCTTTTTCGCTCAAGCATTTCGCAGTTTTCATTTTCAGCAAAATCTCGATTCCCGTCTCGAGGTGGCAGGCGCACGACCGTGCCTAGACCAAGTACGGTCGTGCTTGAATCAAAATCATGGGCACGACCATGAAATGTGCGGCACGAGCTTGTAACGATCTCGGAGACGATGTGAGCACGGGCGTACTTGGCTGGCGCACGTGCGTGCTCAGGCCAAGATCACGAGCACGTCCTTGTGCACAGCCTGTGCACCCGAGTGGAAAACACGGGCACGATCGTGCTTGATCCTTGCACGGTCGTGCTCTGACTTGTTTCTCATCGATTTCTCATGAAAACGCGTCTTTTCTCCGTACTTTTCTTCGGTGGTTTGTCTTGGCTGTAAAATCACAAAAACCACAATTTAGTACTTAAACTAATGAAATTACAACCAATTAATAACCAAATTCGGGTTAAATGTGATGAATAAATATGTATATTTCTATACATATCATTAGTCATCATGGATGATTTTACATGATTTACTTGGGTTTATTTTGTCACACCCCCAAAATCCACCAACGGAGTTTTATCGTTAAGTATGTGACAAGCCAGGATCTCAATCATTAGTTACACCAAACGACACTATATGAATTTAGAATATACGTGTCTCATTAAATGAGAAAATTTAATACAGAGTTAACATTTAAAAGTTTGCGGAAGCGAAATCGAAATGTAATGTCAAAGTATTAAATGGAAACTAAATGCGCGGTACACGCGCCCAATACGAGATACACAGTCTAAATAGTCATTAAACTCAAAACATGGTTTTTAATGCAAGAAAATGTTTAAATGAAGAGTCGTGACTCCATGCCATGTCCTAAGTGCGTGGTACCTCAATGACCTGTAAAAATGAAAGGCTAACAAGTGTCAGCATGATGGTTGGTGAGTTCACATAGTAAGTATAAAATCAAGTAAGTTTAGTTGCAAGCAAAAATATAAATAAATTAAGTATGTCAGTGTAGGTAGCTAGTCTACAGTACATGTCCTTAGAGTCGTATGTATCTGACCGAAGCTAACGCATGTACACATTAAGTGCATTTTGCATGTTCGTACATCCCATGAGGATGCACATGTATGACCCGTTGGTGACTTTTAAGTGTAAATATGTTCATTAAGGTTCACTTGCTCACCTTAAGTTCATAGATCGCATTACAAGGCACGTATGCAACGAAACCAAATTCCATTTTTATTAAAGTTTTCATTATAGGGAATATGTGTTCTACGACATGTTTTGATCATACTAACTTCCTTAATAGGTTTACATGTTCAGCTATCCACATTTCATGCTTAAGTATCACACCTTACATGTCTAACCCTTAGCATGGACACACATTGGTACATAAAGTTCCACTTTGATATAACATAACATACACGGATATTTCAAAGTAAACATCATTCTTAACATGTTACTGCAACACCAAGAGCATAACGACATTATTCCATGGCATCCTAGTTAGGTAGAACATAATTCATATTTCACATCTTTAATAAAGTTTCCTCTTATGGAAATAGGTACAACTAATATGATCACTAGCAATACAACACCTTTAATCCACATTCTAAAACCCAACCACTAGTTTAGAACACATACATTAATTCATCTACAAACACCCGTATGCATTTTACTAATATTTGTATCATTAAAGTTATTATTATTAGCAATTAGTTATAACAAGCATGCATTTCACTTTTTAACCATGAATCTATCATAGCAACTATATAACATACTTGCAACATCATGTAACCATGATCATGTTTAAAACAATGTCTAGCAATTTCTCATGTACAAAAGATAGTATTGATAGTAACCAACCAAACCGAGTCCTAATAATCATGATTCAAGTCAACAATCATCACAACACATATAAACAAGCATGTTAGTATTACTCTTAATTCATTATGACATCAAATTTACAGGTTGCACACATGATATAGGTGAAACACATTGCAAGTCCATTTTTCAGATTTTTCAACTTTCTTAACAGTTTTTATGTTGTAAAGAAATCAACTCAAACTAACATGTACAAGTCCCAAGTTTCACCTACAGTTGCAGTAATGTCTTAGGTTCATTTCTTATTTTATATACTATACTTGAAACCCAAATCAACTATTTATTAAAAATACATCTTTACATAAAGGTCAAAAACCGCATCTGTTGCATACTGTAATGTTTTATAAGATTTGGACGACCATAAAGTAGAATAAAAATACAAATGTTAGCAATATAGAAAGCTAAGACATTAAGGTTTATGTAATAATCATTCAAGAATACGTTGTAATTATTGTGACACTCCGCCTCATACGAGAATAAAAAAAAAGGTATTCTACGCGATACGCGCAGAAGAGGATTTAGCCTGCGCGTATCGCCTAAGGCAACCAAACCCGGGTACGCGAAACCAAAGGCAGCCGCAGACTCGCGTGAAGCCACCTCCCCTACGCGATACGCGCAGGTGGAGGCATGCCCTGCGCGTATCGCGTAGGGCAGAATCACCAGCTATAAAAAGGGGGCGACCCCCCCTTCATTTCTTGCACCATACCATCCAACTCTCTCTCTCTCTACACTCTCTCTAAGCCAATTCCGGCCAAGAGTGTCCAGCAAGGTTCCGACGAAGTCCTGGTGGGTTTCCGACACGTAGCGGAAGCCTCCAAAAGTTCGGTTCGAGTGCGGTTTTGCTCACAAGGCGCCTACGGACCATTTTATATATATATATATATATACACACACCTTAGATATTAAGCGGGATAGGAACCTCGTCATTGTAGTGAACGGTGCCCTCCCATTCTCACGCGTGAGCTCGAGACTGCTAAACGGGGCGAAGCGCTGCTCAAGTTCAGAAAGACTTTCGTGCCTAGGCCCCCATTCTGCTCGACTCATTAGGTAACGTCCTTGATCCCGTACTCATTTAAGACATGTATGACTTAAGTCCATGGGAAAGCCAGGGTTTTAGAATAGAACATTTCTAGTTATATAATATTACTAGGAATACAGTATGTTTTCAATGAACGATAGAATCGTGTGAGAAACACGAAAATATGATAATGTGGCTTTTAAATAGAATGATAATAAGAGCGTAGGATAACCCAGACTCAGATGCTAAAAGCACTATGAGTGAAATAATTATGCCAAGGACTAAAGCCATTACTGAAGTCACATAATGTGACTAAGGTAATGAAATAGTAGGATTATCCCTAGGGGAATGAATCCGGATAAATATGAAATGTTTACAGGGTTGTCTCGATTAGCCATCCGGTCGTGATACTTAGGCTACACTAAGGTGAGTCTAACCGCCCCACTTTTATATGTTTTATGATTTCGGGGCTGTATCCGAGCTTATATGAAAAGTATGAAATGTTTTATGAAATGTTTGAATATGTATGTGGTTATAAGTAGATCGCCACCTGGTGATTCAACGCACCTCAACTCTAGGTTCGTCCGGTTGTTGTGTGGTTGGTCCGCGGTAATAAGCTTCTTGACGAGCCATCCCTGGTCAGGGATGACGGCTACATACCACAGGGCAAGTCATTAAGACAGGGCTTGGTAGATCCATTGAGTGCTACCGGCCCCGTCTCGGGATGTATATGGGTCTAGTTGGATCCAATTAGGTAGACTGACTGCTCGTAACAGGAGAGGTACCAAAAGCCTAGGCAATATGATGATGTGACCAAAAGGGGGTCAAAGGAAAATGGTACCTTCTTTATCCCTGTATGCGGCATATACGTTAACAGGCTCTAACGAAAGTTGGCCACCATCAGATATGGCGTTAGAGAAGAGTTGGCTTGTAGATAACTTATTACCACATACACATATATGAATGATGATGTCTAAATATTTTATATGTCTTACGTCACTGGTTACGACTCACCAACACGTAGTTGTTGATGTCTTTTAGCTCGTGATGCAGGTGAAAGAAATAACCGTGCACATTAGCTAGGAAGGCCTAGCTAGGGATGATCGGATGATAGTACTCCACATAGGAGGAAGGGTAGTGTCTTTAGTTTTCATTATGATGTAATACACTCAATCGAGTGTTAGACAATGTTGTTATATTTAAACAATTAATGAAAAGTTTAAATTTGGGACCGTAAATATGGTCTTTTATTAAGTCTTCCGTTGTATTATTTCATTTGATTGGCTGATGTTATGCAACGTGTCGGGCCCTGGGAGTCGGGGTGTGACAGGTTGGTATCAGAGCCAATGGTTTCAGCGAATTAAGGTTCACATAGATCCTTAAGCTTTAACCGAGAGGCTCGAAAGACCACTAAGATAGGAAAAACCCTAGGAGATGTTAAGAAATATGATGAGTAAATATTGATTGAACACCTAAGGAAATGAGACAAATACGCCTGATCAACGTAGTTGTCGATTATCCTTCGCGTGAACATGAAAATAATTACAAGTCATGTGGATTAACTTAGAAACCTCGTCAGGAAAGGCGAAGGAACTAGGCGTTAATATTAATACGATACGATTATTATATGCTTATATTATACTTTAAATAACAGGAAATGGCAGGTAAAAGTTTCCTCCTCAGAGCAATTGGTATGAGCAGATCGTCTTCCAAAAAGAGTAGTTCCAGTAACAACAACACTGAAGAAGGGGAACGTTCCGTTAAACCGCGATAGTCTCACTCACCCGATGCTTCGGGTTACTACACTCACATACCCTCACCTGCAAGGGCGATCAATGAACCCCAGCAGGAACCCGAACCCCAGCCTCGTCATGCACGAACCAGGTTGGCCGCAAAGAAAACAGTTCGGAGAGGCCACGTGGAGAGGTTTAGACTCACAGAAGCTGACTGGGCTGCGATTCGTGAAGCCGAGAACGCCAATGATAACGAAGAGGATGAAGAAGGTGAGGAAGAACCTGAGGAGCAACATGAGGAGGAACACGAAGAAGACCCCGAAGAGCACCACTCTCCTATTTTCATGATGACTGATAGCGAGAGGACACGAATCCGAGCCGAAATGGAAAGCGATAATGAATATGAGGGGAAAAAGGGAAGAAGAAGACTAAGGAACTATCAAGCTCCAAGTCACGCGCTATAACAATACCCAAGAGGGATCCATACTTAGCACCATATGACTACAAGCAGCGGGAACGCGATGAGCTAGCCGAGGCAATGCGACGTAGTCATCATGAGTACTATCGTCAAGCTCACGCGGCCCCAGCTTACCCGCATCCCTCGATGTACCCGCCAGTACCTGCATACCCTCAACCCCCGATGTACTCATAACCTCCGCCCATGTATCCGTCGCCTCCTATGTACCAATCACCGCCGATGGGTTACGCTCCCCATCCGTACCCTATGTATCCATCCCCTCCATCATACGCTCCATACCCATATTCTCCGCCCTCTTATGCTCACCCAGTCTATCCCCCTCCTAACTATCAGTCACCTTACCCGTATCTCCCCGAACCAGGAAGAAGCTCAATGGGGGCAGGATCTTCCAGTCATCACTATAGCCTAGACCCTCCTAGGCGATCAACAGAAGATGCTAGGGTCATGGAACGATATCGAGTTCCACTTGAAAGTGATGAACAGAAGTACAAGGACGATGAAAAGGAAGAGTACTGGAGGAAATTCTTTGGGTGATAACCAAGGAAAATGAAGAATTATGTTGTATTCTGAATTATGTTGTATTTGAAGCTGTATTCTGAATTATATTGTATTTTATTTTGAACTATGTAATGTTGTATTTTGAATCATGGTATGTTGTATCAAAACTATGTTGTAACCGAAATCATGTTGTACTTGGATTATTATCATAAATCCCTATTATATGTTACAGTACTTCTGAGTTGTATTAAAATATTAAGATAAATTGTATTAAAGGTTGTGATTAACAGAAGAAATGTTTAAATTATAGTATGGCTAAGGATAAGAGTAGCAAGGTTGTTTCCGAAGTAGGACCTTCCACAAGAGGAAGGAATAAAGATCCAATTGACCCTAATCAAGACAAGGAACCCTCCATTGAAGTTCACACAGAAGAGCCGCTGACCGCCGAACAAAAGCAAGAGGCGGAACAAATGGCTAAGTTTCAGGAGATGCTAATTGCAAGGATCACCGCGGCTATGCCGGCGATCATTGCGGGAGTCACGAAAGTTGTGCTGAACAGTGGAGAATCAGGAAGCAATAGAAGGAAGGACTCAAAGAAGAGTGATACCGACTCTGATTTCCGCCATACCAAGAAGAGCAGCCATGGAAGTAGTAGCCCAAGTTCAGAAGATGACGATGAAGTTAACAAGCCCAAGGGGGAGGCAGACCGAGACCCAAGAGCCAAGGGTTGCAGCTATAGGCATTACATGGCTTGCAAACCCGAACAATTCAGAGGAGATAAAACAGCTACAGATGCATTGAGGTGGAGAAGAGATTGAAACTACCCTCGAAGTGAGCGGATGCAGCGATGAGGATCGAGTTTTATTTGCAACACAGTCGTTCAAAGGGTTGGCTCATTCATGGTGGAAGACAGTGAAAGCATCGATGAACCCGAGGAAAGCATCTGCAATGGGATGGAGAAATTTCCGCCAGAGATTTTTTGAAAAATTTGTACCCCACCATGAGATCGAACAATTGGAGGATGAATACCTCCATCTGGAGATGAAAGGGACCGATCACAAGAAGTACACAGAGCGTTTCCTGGAGCTCGTTGGATTATTGCCTGAGTTCACTGGATCCGAATCCTAGAAGGTCGGACGTTATATCTGGGGAATCATCCCCGAGATCCGTGGAGACTTGCGAACCTCCAAACCCTCCACACTACAAGCAGCCGTAGACCTAGCTGCTGAGCTTACGAAGACCTAATCCGGGCAAGGAATAGCCGAGTAGCTGCAGGAGGTAGTGAGAGGGGAAACAAAAGGAGCTATGATGCTCGTAGGTCCAGGAAATCCAACACCGGGAAACGCAGAGAAGGATCGGGCCCCAATAAATTCAGAAAGAACAACTCAGGCGAGAAGTCTGTTCCAACCGAATGTGGGAAATGTGGGAAATTGGGACACACAACCGCCGACTGTTTAGTTGGTACTGGGAAATGTTACGGTTGTGGGAAAGAAGGTCACATCCGGGCAAACTGCCCCAAGAAAGCAAGGGGAGGAAATGAGAAGGAAAGAACAGCGGGCAAGGGAAATGCCCGGGTCTTCCAAATGACTGTAGAGGAAGCCCGCAACCATGATGACGTACTCACCGGTATGTTCCCAGTTAATCATACCTATGCTTGCATACTGTTCGATTCAGGTGCAAATAGGAGTTTTGTTTCCAATACATTTTTACCTTGTTTGAACGGCTTGATAGCTAAGTTAGACATACCCTATGTAGTCGAGATAGCCAACGGTCTCGAGGTGAGGGTTGAAAATGCCCTTAGAGATTGTTACCTTAAGATCAATAACCAAAACATTCCCTTAGAACTCCTCCCTATGACACTAGGCGGATTTGACATAGTTCTAGGAATGGATTGGTTAGCTAGACATAAGGCGCAAATTGATTGTGAGCGGAAAGTGCTAAAAATCGAATTGCCCGACGGTCAACAGGCAGAAATTAAGGGGGACACGCCACGTAAACCTTCCAGACTTTTGACGATCGCTAAGGCAAGCAAATATCTACGGCAAGGATGCGAGGGATTCTGGTTATACCTTATGACCGAAAAGGGAGAGAAGAAGGAGATTTCAGAAGTCCCAATAGTCGCAGAATACCCCGACGTGTTTCCCGAAGAATTGCCTGGTTTACCTCCAGACCGACAAGTCGAATTTCACATCGACTTAGTGCCAGGCACGACACCAATCGCAAAATCACCTTATAGACTAGCGCCATCGGAGATGAAAGAGCTTATGGCCCAACTTCAAGAGCTGTTGGAAAAAGGATTCATCCAACCTAGCTCATCACCATGGGGAGCCCCCATTTTATTCGTGAAGAAGAAGGATGGGTCATTAAGGATGTGTATCGATTACCGAGATCTTAATAAGGTAACGGTTAAGAATCGATACCCATTACCCAGAATCGACGATCTATTCGACCAACTGCAAGGATCAAGAGCTCCTCAGAGGAGAAAAGCTCTATGCCAAATTTTCAAAGTGCGAATTTTGGCTACGAGAAGTTCAGTTCTTAGGACATATTGTCAATGAGCAAGGAATCCAAGTTGATCCTTCAAAGGTTGAAGCAGTAATGAAGTGGGAAACCCCTAGAACGGCGACTGAAATTCGAAGATTTCTTGGATTAGCCGGCTACTATAGGAGATTCATCAAGGATTTCTCGAAGATAGCCAAGTCTTTGACTAAGCTAACTCAAAAGAAAGTCGCGTTTAAGTGGGAACCCGAACAAGAAGAGGCATTCAGAACCTTGAAAGAAAGGTTGAGCAGCGCGCCAATCCTTGCATTACCCAATGGTAACGATGACTTTGTCGTATACTGTGATGCATCCTCCACGGGTTTTGGCTGTGTCTTAATGCAGCACAGCAATGTAATTGCATACGCCTCAAGACAACTGAAGGGCGCCGAAGCAGGATACGCAACTCATGACCTCGAGTTAGGCGCAATAGTGTTTGCATTGAAAATATGGCGGCACTATTTGTATGGCTCAAAGTTTACCGTGTATTCTGATCACAAGAGTTTGAAGCATATATTTGATCAGAAGGAGCTTAACATGAGGCAACGACGATGGATGGAAGTTTTGTCTGACTACGACTTCGACGTTCACTATCACCCAGGGAAGGAAAACATCGTCGCTGACGCCTTGAGTAGAAAAGAGTGCGCCAAACCCAGACGTGTCCGAGCACTAAGAATGAATGTGCAAGTGAACCTCTTGGACCAAGTGAAGATGGCCCAAAAGGAAGCACTAAAGGACGAAAACGTCCAAAAGGAAGAAATGATTGGGGTAATAAAGAAGTTAGAAGCAGGAGAAGATGGGTTCATCCGCATGAAATGCCGAATTTGGATACCAAACTTCGGTAATCTGAGAGGACTCATATTGGATGAAGCTCATAAGACCAAGTACCTCATCCATCCTGGAGTAGATAAGATGTATTATACCATAAAGGACCAATTTTGGTGGCCTGGAATGAAGAAGGACATAGCAACCTATGAGGAACGTTGCATGACATGTCTCCAGGTGAAGGCCGAGCACCAAAAACCGTCCGGTATGCTCCAACCCCTTGAGATCCCCTCGTGGAAATGGGAAATGATCACAATGAATTTTGTGATGGGTTTGCCAAAAACAAGAAAGGGGAATGATGTTATATGGGTAATCGTGGACAGACTCACTAAGTCCGCCCACTTCCTCCCTATGAAAGAAAGTGCCGGGGCTGAGCAACTTGCCCAATTGTATGTCGACGAGATTGTGGCAAGACACGGAGTGCCCGTGTCCATTGTTTCAGATAGGGATGGAAGATTCACATCTCGATATTGGAGGCAATTTCATGAAGCTTTAGGAACTAAATTGGAAATGAGCACAGCCTATCACCCGCAGACGAATGGTCAAAGTGAAAGGACCATTCAAACCTTGGAGGATATGTCGCGAGCGTGTGTAATAGATTTCGGTGGTAGCTGGGACACTCACCTCCCATTAGCCGAATTTTCTTATAACAACAGTTACCACAAAAGTTTGAAAGCTTCACCATTTGAAGTTTTATATGGCCGAAGGTGCAGAACGCCCCTATGTTGGTTTCAAGTGGGAGATGGTCAAATGACCGGCCCCGAAATGGTGCTAGACACCATTGAAAAGGTTAAAATGATCCGGGAGCGACTCAGAGTGGCGCAAAGCCGACAAAAGAGCTACGCCGACAGACGTCGAAAGCCACTAGAGTTCGCGGAAGGAGATAAAGTTATGTTAAAAGTATCACCATGGAAAGGCACGATTCGTTTCGGAAAACGGGGAAAACTAAGTCCCCGATTCATCGAACCTTTTGTGATAACCTTGGCAAAGTAGCGTATAGACTTGAACTTCCGGAAGAGCTGCGTGGGATCCACCCAGTCTTCATGTCTCTCAACTCCGAAAATGTCTATCTGACGAAACCTTGCAAGCACCACTAGAAGAAATACAAGTGGACGAACGACTAAATTTTGTTGAGGAACCAACAGAAATAGTCGAGAGGCAGGTTAAAAAGTTAAGAAGGAAGCGCATTCCCATTGTTAAAGTCAAGTGGAATGCAAGGCGTGGTTCTGAGTTTACCTGGGAACCGGAAGACGCCATGAGGAAAAAGTACCCTAATTTGTTCTAAGAGTGATTCCGGGACGGAATCCCAATAAGGAGGGGAGGATGTGACACTCCGCCTCATACGAGAATAAAAAGACGTAAAAAAAAATGGATTCTACGCGATACGCGCAGAAGAGGATTTAGCCTGCGCGTATCGCCTAAGGCAACCAAACCCGGGTACGCTAAACCAGGGGCAGGCGCAGACTCGCGTGAAACCACCTCCCCTACGCGATACGTGCAGGTGAAGGCATGCCCTGCGCGTATCGCGTAGGGCAGAATCACCAGCTATAAAAGGGGGTGACCCCCCCCCCTTCATTTCTTGCACCATATCATCCAACTCTCTCTCTCTCTCTACACTCTCTCTAAGCCAATTCCGGCCAAGAGTGTCCAGCAAGGTTCCGACGAAGTCCTGGTGGGTTTCCGACACGTAGCGGAAGCCTCCAAAAGTTCGGTTCGAGTGCGGTTTTGCTCACAAGGCGCCTACGGAGTATCTTCGGTGTTCGGTAAGACTCGTCTTTAGATTTCTTCGAGTACTTACCATTTTATATATATATATATATACACCTTGATATTAAACGGGATAGGAACCCCGTCATTGTTGTGACATCTGCCCCGAACGCAAACCCGAATGCCCGACTCGAACCCGAAATCGTCCGTTTGTAATATATTCGTATCTATCTCCCTTAAATGTAATGTTTCGTCGTTAAAACTATATATATAAATATGTCGAGTCTAACGTCATTCTCGTCTTTAATAAATAACGACCAAATTATTGTTCAACGTTTACCAAATTAAATACTAAAATCAATTATTAAATCTTCAAAGTATATATATATAGTGTATAAAAATAATCTCATAAAAATTGTTAAAAGAAAATAGTTCTAAGTCCCGAGATAGTTCATTAACGTCCTAAACGAACTAAATATATATAAACGTAACTTATATAAACGTTACAAGTTAAAGTAGTTAACTTAGTTAGTTAATATACTATATAAAACTAACTATGGGTCAAAACTGTAACTATTGAAACTTGTTTTTAATGTTTATAACTTAAAATAACACAAAAGAAAGTGCAGGGGCTAGTTTTGTAAAATCATTTTATAGCCAGCCCCCCCCTATTCGTGACCCGTGTTTCAGGCGACATCACCTCCGGCCATAATGGCCGGAATCCTGCGTTTTCCGGCGAAGTGGTGTTCGGTCGTTTTAGCCACCTTAAACCCAAATTAACCTATATAAAATCATCCTAAGCTCGCCCCTAACACGTTTCGAACCTTTAACCGTTTCCTAATCATCAAATGACCACATAATTTCTCGTTTCAAAACCGAACATTAAGACCCATTGTTCTTGAATCGACCAAAACGCTCAAATTTAATGAATGGGATTAACTACAACAGTAACATCAACGTTTACAAGCTGTTACTATCATTCAATTCGATTAAAATCACTTAATTATCATCCAATTACTCCTCCATAACTCGTATTCGAGCGTGAACCATATCGGCAAAATTCTGATCAAAACAATTCAATTCAATCAACCACAACACCCTTCTAAACTCGTTGCCTCCTCCTGGGTATTCAATTTTGTCAAAAACCACCAGGAATTCAAGTTTGATCGTTTAAACCGTCGCTCGTGTTCTTCGTTCTTTTCGATTCAATCCGTCATCAATCTAGTAAGTATTATATATCAAAATGATCGTGATTTCAAGTAGATTAAAAGCCCTATGTTTGTTCTTGGTGAGATTAACAGGATTAAACGAATTTGATGGATCTTTGATCTAGGGCTTGTATGGGATAAAAAGTTGGTTAACTTAAAATGTTTAAAACTATTTCCAGTCGATTAAATAAACAAAAGTAGCATCTGGTCTGCTGGTTAGCTGTTGTTGTTGTTAATGAGATGGTCATGGGTTCGAGTCCCATGACCTTTATTCTTTGGTTTTTATATTTTTAAGTTTTTTTAAACAATTAACAATACTTTTTCAAATAACCTAAATAATATCTTTTATGATAAATACATTTTAGACACGTTTTAGTTAAAAACTTATATTTTACCCATTTAAAACATTAAAGTATATGTTTATATAATCTAAATAACATTCTTTTAAAACTAAAATATATTTTTATATATTTCAAAACTTATAAATTCAAATATATACTAATAACAAAATTACATGTTTATAAGTATTTTAAAGTTGTACAAATGTTTTGTAGAAAACTAAAATGGGTTCGTATAAAATATTTACCTTACGAAAACACTAAAACGTTTCGTACAAAATCCCAATTTGTATCTTAAAACCCTAATTTCCAATTTGTACTTTAAAACCCTAAATCCCAAATCCGAAACCCTAGATTTTCTGATTGTGATTCTTGTTACTATTGTTTCGTTACTAAGTTAGGATTGTCATTTAATTAGGTGATTCTAATACTTGACGATCCTCGTTTCAATTCAGACTATTTACTATTTGTTTCGTGCCTGAGTTTCAAGGTGAGTAAACTCACTCCCCTTTTTCTATTTACTATTTTGGGGCTGAAATACGTCTTTTACTATATTGCGTTTTCTATTCGTTTTCTAAAAGAGATCATACAAATATGTTAGTCTAGTTTGGCCGCTGGATGCAATCGTATGTGTTAGTTAAAAGTAGTTTTATTGCTTTGTAATCCCACCGGTACAATGTTAGCGCTAATGGTTTGACAAACCCACCTGCTTGTACAACATCGATAGGTGATTTAAACCCGGCCTTTCTAATTCCATGTTTACTATGTCGAGATGCTATGTTGCTATACTATGTTGCTATACTATGTTGCTATGCTATGATGCTATACTATGCCATGTCCCTAAATTGCTAAATGATGACTTATATATCGAGACGGTAAACGACGGTTATTAAAAGTCATCATTATTTACTACATGAGTGGTTCTCATGACAAATGGCTAGACGAGATACTATGGTTTCTATTGTGGTTGGTGTGCTATTCTATTCTAGGGGTCCTGGTCGAGTAATATTACAAAATTACTATACATATGGGGTTGCGCAGCATATCTTGTTGATCTCGGATTTCAATACTATTACTATTCAATTGGGTTTTACTCACTAGCTTGTGTAGCTAACTTTATTTTCGCGTATTTCAGGTGGCGCGTGATTTTGGCTTGTTTCTTTGCTATTCAAGACATAGGGACTTGGACCTAGAAATAATACTAAACATGACTATTTCATTTACTGCTATTATGAATTTGTCGTTTCGCATTTAAGACTTGGGTTTTGCCAAACTTATGACAATAATTATTAGACTTTAATAAAAGTAACACCATGTGCTTTGTTTACTATGGATATCCAATTCTATGATAGCCCGGTGTTTTCCGCCACCGGGCGGGGTGTCACAGTTGGTATCAGAGCCATGGTTATAGAGAACTAGGATAGGGTATTAGAAACACACCGACCTAGACTATAACCTAAGAGTCCTTAGTGCAAAATTAATGTGCTTAGAGAACTCTTCAGAATTTACTTATTCATTTATTTATTATTTCTATGAACTATGCTATGTCTTTTCTTTATCTCAATTCTTAACCGATTTCGCGAAGGAGCTACAAGAGACTCGTCTGTAAGATTAGGATCTTTCTCTTTGTGGAATCTCGTCATCGTCTTAAGTAAGTTTGAAAACGTGGGAAACGTGTGCAATCTGGAAGGGGGAACGCCTGTATCACGGACATCCTGTCTAAGGCAAGCATTTCGTATAAATCTCTTTAAGAGACCTGTATGCTTACCTGGGGATGTACGAGATGAGTGTGAACCTATAGGCTAAAGCACGCTTTCTCGAATACGTTGAGAACGAACTTAACACTTTGATAAGTCTTGAGTGTCCAAACCCAGACACATTCCTAAGCCTTCAAATTCCATTTAATCATTTTTCTAATACTATCATTTTTCTATAAATTCTAATTATTTCTATGAGTTCTTTGTGATTTTAAAATGTCACCCTAAACTATTTGATTGTGTTTCTATGGTTTCTAAATGTTTACTATGAAGTGTTTTCTAAGGAGATTCTATGATATTTCTAAATACCATTCAAATTCAATAAGTGTTTACTATGAACTATGTTTTAAAAAGAATGTTCCATGTCTCACGAAATCGTTTTCTATCTTGTAGAATGGCGGGTAGAAATCAACGACTTGCTAATGTTATCGCGACACAAATGGCTAATATTTTGCCTAATCTCGTGAACCAACTTAATAATGCTAATCAAAACAATGAGCCTAAGTGTACTCTTAAGTACTTCAACTCGTGTGGTCCAACCAAATTTATCGGTAACGAAGGGGCTACGGGACTTCTCCAATGGTTTGAAAGCATGGAGAGTACTTTTGTTAATTGTGGTTGCCCTGAAAATCTCAAAGTCCGATATGCAACAAGTGTTCTTCAAAAGGGTGCTTTGACTTGGTGGAATGATGAAAAGCGTAGGCTCGGTGAAGCCGCTGTAACAGCTTTAACCTGGACCGTGTTCAAAACCAACATGACTAATAAGTATTGTCCTCCTAGCGAGATTCGTAAACTCGAGGGCGAATTCTGGGGTCTTAAGCAAGATAGTGGTGATAATGTGGCTTATAATGATCGTTTCTCCCAGCTCAGTACTTTGTGTCCTAATATGGTTACTCCTGATTCTCGTGGCATTGAGCAATATATCGGAGGTCTGCCAATGACTATCCAAGATGCTGTTTGGGGTAGTAAGCCAGCCACTGTAGGTGAGGCAATGACTTTAGCCGGTCGCCTTACTGAAAATCATGTGCAAGCTGGCTCTCTGTTTCGTAAGAGTAACAAAAAGTCTAAAGGTTCTTCTAGTGATGACTCTAAATCATCTGAGGATGATTCTTATAAGGATTTTAAGCCCGAATCCTCATTCAATTCCAAGAAGCGTAAGAACAATGCCACCAACTATGCTATTGCTGCTCCTGCTCCTCCTATGGCACCGCAAAGGGGTAATGATAACCGTAAGCCTTATACGGGGTTCTTGCCCAAATGCAACCAATGTCCTTTTCATCATGCTCCCGAAACTCCATGTTTTAAATGCTCTGTTTGTCAACGTTATGGGCATCTGGCTAAAGATTGTTGGAATAATAATAATCGGGGTAATCAAGGTCGTGCTTGTTTCAACTGTGGTGATCCAACTCATTTCCGCAACGATTGTCCTCAACCTATCAATGTCAACGTAAACACCAACGCTAATGCTAACCAAGCTGGTCGTGCTAGAACCTTCAATATCATCGCTAATCAAGCTCAAGCTAACAATGACGTGGTGAACGATATGATTCCCAAATGATTTCTACGTTTCTATTTTATTTGGAGGCCGATAAGACTTTTGTTTCATTAGATTGTGTTTCATCATTTGCTATTAATTGTGTTAGACTCGATAATCTTTATGTGGTAGTCGAAGCGAAAAAAAAAATGTTTCTATTGGTTTTTATATTTATGGTGCGAACTTACATTTCAAGGTCACATTTTCTCCATGTTTATCTTTTGCCTATGACTCTCAGTAGTTTCGACGGTTGAAACTTTTGCCTTGCGTTGAAACTCAAAAGCATATGCGTTAGAGTTATGTCGCGTGTTGGCTCGTGCTGATGTAAAGAAAAAGAAAGATGATCTATTCCGTATATGTCCCGATTATCGCGAATTCGATGAAACTTTCAGTAAAAATAAATAAAATAAAAATCGTTATCTTTGGCCGCCTAACGATGATCTCTTCGCATTGTTTTCAAATACCGTTTGTTGCTGCAAATTTCGGGACGAAATTTCTATAAGGAGGGGAGACTGTGACATCTGCCCCGAACGCAAACCCGAATGCCCGACTCGAACCCGAAATCGTCCGTTTGTAATATATTCGTATCTATCTCCCTTAAATGTAATGTTTCGTCGTTAAAACTATATATATAAATATGTCGAGTCTAACGTCATTCTCGTCTTTAATAAATAACGACCAAATTATTGTTCAACGTTTACCAAATTAAATACTAAAATCAATTATTAAATCTTCAAAGTATATATATATAGTGTATAAAAATAATCTCATAAAAATTGTTAAAAGAAAATAGTTCTAAGTCCCGAGATAGTTCATTAACGTCCTAAACGAACTAAATATATATAAACGTAACTTATATAAACGTTACAAGTTAAAGTAGTTAACTTAGTTAGTTAATATACTATATAAAACTAACTATGGGTCAAAACTGTAACTATTGAAACTTGTTTTTAATGTTTATAACTTAAAATAACACAAAAGAAAGTGCAGGGGCTAGTTTTGTAAAATCATTTTATAGCCAGCCCCCCCCCTATTCGTGACCCGTGTTTCAGGCGACATCACCTCCGGCCATAATGGCCGGAATCCTGCGTTTTCCGGCGAAGTGGTGTTCGGTCGTTTTAGCCACCTTAAACCCAAATTAACCTATATAAAATCATCCTAAGCTCGCCCCTAACACGTTTCGAACCTTTAACCGTTTCCTAATCATCAAATGACCACATAATTTCTCGTTTCAAAACCGAACATTAAGACCCATTGTTCTTGAATCGACCAAAACGCTCAAATTTAATGAATGGGATTAACTACAACAGTAACATCAACGTTTACAAGCTGTTACTATCATTCAATTCGATTAAAATCACTTAATTATCATCCAATTACTCCTCCATAACTCGTATTCGAGCGTGAACCATATCGGCAAAATTCTGATCAAAACAATTCAATTCAATCAACCACAACACCCTTCTAAACTCGTTGCCTCCTCCTGGGTATTCAATTTTGTCAAAAACCACCAGGAATTCAAGTTTGATCGTTTAAACCGTCGCTCGTGTTCTTCGTTCTTTTCGATTCAATCCGTCATCAATCTAGTAAGTATTATATATCAAAATGATCGTGATTTCAAGTAGATTAAAAGCCCTATGTTTGTTCTTGGTGAGATTAACAGGATTAAACGAATTTGATGGATCTTTGATCTAGGGCTTGTATGGGATAAAAAGTTGGTTAACTTAAAATGTTTAAAACTATTTCCAGTCGATTAAATAAACAAAAGTAGCATCTGGTCTGCTGGTTAGCTGTTGTTGTTGTTAATGAGATGGTCATGGGTTCGAGTCCCATGACCTTTATTCTTTGGTTTTTATATTTTTAAGTTTTTTTAAACAATTAACAATACTTTTTCAAATAACCTAAATAATATCTTTTATGATAAATACATTTTAGACACGTTTTAGTTAAAAACTTATATTTTACCCATTTAAAACATTAAAGTATATGTTTATATAATCTAAATAACATTCTTTTAAAACTAAAATATATTTTTATATATTTCAAAACTTATAAATTCAAATATATACTAATAACAAAATTACATGTTTATAAGTATTTTAAAGTTGTACAAATGTTTTGTAGAAAACTAAAATGGGTTCGTATAAAATATTTACCTTACGAAAACACTAAAACGTTTCGTACAAAATCCCAATTTGTATCTTAAAACCCTAATTTCCAATTTGTACTTTAAAACCCTAAATCCCAAATCCGAAACCCTAGATTTTCTGATTGTGATTCTTGTTACTATTGTTTCGTTACTAAGTTAGGATTGTCATTTAATTAGGTGATTCTAATACTTGACGATCCTCGTTTCAATTCAGACTATTTACTATTTGTTTCGTGCCTGAGTTTCAAGGTGAGTAAACTCACTCCCCTTTTTCTATTTACTATTTTGGGGCTGAAATACGTCTTTTACTATATTGCGTTTTCTATTCGTTTTCTAAAAGAGATCATACAAATATGTTAGTCTAGTTTGGCCGCTGGATGCAATCGTATGTGTTAGTTAAAAGTAGTTTTATTGCTTTGTAATCCCACCGGTACAATGTTAGCGCTAATGGTTTGACAAACCCACCTGCTTGTACAACATCGATAGGTGATTTAAACCCGGCCTTTCTAATTCCATGTTTACTATGTCGAGATGCTATGTTGCTATACTATGTTGCTATACTATGTTGCTATGCTATGATGCTATACTATGCCATGTCCCTAAATTGCTAAATGATGACTTATATATCGAGACGGTAAACGACGGTTATTAAAAGTCATCATTATTTACTACATGAGTGGTTCTCATGACAAATGGCTAGACGAGATACTATGGTTTCTATTGTGGTTGGTGTGCTATTCTATTCTAGGGGTCCTGGTCGAGTAATATTACAAAATTACTATACATATGGGGTTGCGCAGCATATCTTGTTGATCTCGGATTTCAATACTATTACTATTCAATTGGGTTTTACTCACTAGCTTGTGTAGCTAACTTTATTTTCGCGTATTTCAGGTGGCGCGTGATTTTGGCTTGTTTCTTTGCTATTCAAGACATAGGGACTTGGACCTAGAAATAATACTAAACATGACTATTTCATTTACTGCTATTATGAATTTGTCGTTTCGCATTTAAGACTTGGGTTTTGCCAAACTTATGACAATAATTATTAGACTTTAATAAAAGTAACACCATGTGCTTTGTTTACTATGGATATCCAATTCTATGACAGCCCGGTGTTTTCTGCCACCGGGCGGGGTGTCACAATTGTAGTGAACGGTGCCCTTCCATACTCACGCGTGAGCTCGAGACTGCTAAACGGGGCGAAGCGCTGCTCAAGTCCAGAAAGACTTTCGTGCCTAGGCCCCCATCTGCTCGACTCATTAGGTAACGTCCCTGATCCCGTACTCATTTAAGACATGTATGACTTAAGTCCATGGGAAAGCCAGGGTTTTAGAATAGAACATTTCTAGTTATATAATATTACTAGGAATACAGTATGTTTTCAATGAACGATAGAATCGTGTGAGAAACACGAAAATATGATAATGTGGCTTTTAAATAGAATGATAATAAGAACGTAGGATAACCCTGACTCAGATGCTAAAAGCACTCTGAGTGAAATAATTATGCCAAGGACTAAAGCCATCACTGAAGTCACATAATGTGACTAAGGTAATAAAATGGTAGGATTATCCCTATGGGAATGAATCCTGATAAATATGAAATGTTTACAGGGTTGTCTCGATTAGCCATCCGGTCGTGATACTTAGGCTACACTAAGGTGAGTCTAACCGCCCCTCTTTTATATGTTTTATGATTTCGGGGCTGTATCCGAGCTTATATGAAAAGTATGAAATGTTTTATGAAATGTTTGAATATGTATGTGGTTATAAGTAGATCGCCACCTGGTGATTCAACGCACCTCAACTCCAGGTTCGTCCGGTTGTTGTGTGGTTGGTCCGCGGTAATAAGCTTCTTGACGAGCCATCCTTAGATAGGGATGACGGCTACATACCACAGGGCAAGTCATTAAGACAGGGCTTCTGGGGGTAGATCCATTGAGTGCTACCGGCCCCGTCTCGGGATGTATATGCGTCTAGTTGGATCCAATTAGGTAGACTGACTGCTCGTAACAGGAGAGGTACCAAAAGCCTAGGCAATATGATGATGTGACCAAAAGGGGGTCAAAGGAAAAGGGTACCTTCTTTATCCATGTATGCGGTATATACGTTAACAGGCTCTAACGAAAGTTGGCCACCATCAGATATGGCGTTAGAGAAGAGTTGGCTTGTAGATAACTTATTACCACATACATATATATGAATGATGATGTCTAAATATTTTATATGTCTTACGTCACTGGTTACGACTCACCAACACATAGTTGTTGATGTCTTTTAGCTCGTGATGTAGGTGAAAGAAATAACCGTGGACATTAGCTAGGAAGGCCTAGCTAGGGATGATCGGATGATAGTACTCCACATAGGAGGAAGGAAGATGCTTGGGAATAGTGTCTTTAGTTTTCATTATGATGTAATACACTCAACCGAGTGTTAGACAATGTTGTTATATTTAAACAATTAATGAAAAGTTTAAATTTGGGACCGTAAATGTGGTCTTTTATTAAGTCTTCCGTTGTATTATTTCATTTGATTGGCTGATGTTATGCAACGTGTCGGGCCCTGGGAGTCGGGGTGTGACAATTATAAAATTATGCCCTTTTGAAGTTGACCCATTTTCTGCCCAGATTTTCAGATTTGGCATCTGTTTTTGTAAAATCAAAAAGTCTAACTTATTCTTCTCTAAAATCTCATTGGTTTAGTATTCTGGAACCTAAACTCTTTAAACTATAATCTAGGCTCAAGAATGACCCATTTCGGTTCGGCTTTGAACAAGATATATTCCAAGGAAAATCAGGTTATGAATCTGTCAAAATTCTGGTTATCAACGGTTTTGTCAAAAACGAAATCTAAATGGTTTCTTAGCATAGGTAGAACAGAAAAACGATCCAAGCATAAAAATTTCATGTTCTAGTAAACCCCTATGACACTAACTTCTCCAAAAACAAAAGGCTAAACTTTTATAACATCCCCTAGTATCTAATGATCACAATTACATTAAAACTTCATATAAATCAACAATCAATACCCAATTTTACATACAAAATACCAATTGAAGAATTTGGATGAACTAGGGTTTATGCAACATGAAGAAAAATGAAAATCTATAATGGATTGATCAAATTACTTACTTGTAGTATGCTTTAGAACTTCAAATAACACCAAGATTGATCACCAATTTCACAAAAATGTAAAAAAATCACAAGTTGTGTGTGTAGAGATGGTTGCCGTCATCTAGGGTTAGAGGGAATATGTTTTTTTGGTGAAATGGTTTAATATAATTAAATTAATTAAAATGGTGGGTTTGGGTCACCCATGGATCATCTAGATGATCCATGGACCATCGATTAGTTGAAGTTTGCTAAAATATAAGAAAAACCCTTTATGTATTTTATTAAAAAAACTTGATTTATAAATTTTGCCATAAAACTTGCTAAACTTGTTAAACGTTAAAACCGGTCAAATACGCGATTTCACGAAAGGTCAAGAAATTAAACATATAAGTCATATAACATATAAATTTGCTAAATTTATATTTAGTTAGTTGTTTAGGATTATTATTTTATCAATTCACCAACGTCCATGTATTAACTCGTGTGCTTTTGTAATTCTCTAAATTACCGTTATGTGTAACTGTTTGCGTAACTAGTAGCACATTTAATTCATCTAATTAAATGTAGAGTATAGTTGCATTATTGGAATTAACGTGATTTAGGTAACAGGGTTAATCCAAAATTCTCGGGTGTCACATATTTCTTGCATGCAAGATTTGAAATTGCTGAGTTGTTAATAGAATTTATTATTAAAGTTGAAAACCAATTGGAATCAAAAGTAAAAATCTTGAGAAGTGATAATGGAACCGAATTTAAAAATATTAATGTGGATTCGTTTTGTGAGAAAGGGGGATTGCGCGACAGTTTAGTGCTCCACGAACTCCTCAGCAAAACGGAGTTGCGGAACGGAAAAATCGGACAGTAATCGAAGCAGCAAGATCCATTAGTAAATGTTTTCAAACGTACGTTATATCATAATGGTTTTAGTACTTCTTACGTCTAATCACGTGTAAATACGTATGCGTATGTGGAAATACGTATGTGTTCGAAACTTTAGACATTTATGAAATAACTAAAAAAGTATGAAATTTTCCTTCATGGACTCACGTTATAACCTAAAGTTGAGTAATTTCTTACTATGGAAAATGTTTACCTGGAGATTATTCAAACAATCATCCTAAGAACTTAGATATTTAATAAAAACTGAGTACATATATCATGAAAAGTAAATAAAGCTCATGATCCATATCATGTAATGCACTTTGTCCATGAAAATTTTGTATAACAAACATTGCCATTATATTATTATTTTGTATGCTATAACTCTTAAAAATGTTTTGTCGTTCCGACTTAACAACCGATACCGAGATACCTATATGTATCATATTAGGTTACGTATACGTATATATGATGAATATATGATTATCCTTTAATATATGTTTTCAAACGTACGTTATATCATATTGGTTTTAGTACTTCTTACGTGTAATCACGTGTAAATACGTATGCGTATGTGTAAATACGTATGTGTTCGAAACTTTAGACATTTGTGAAATAACTAAAAAAGTATGAAATTTTCCTTCATAGACTCACGTTATAACCTAAAGTTGAGTAATTTCTTACTATGGAAAATGTTTACCTAGAGATTATTCAAACAATCGTCCTAAGAACTTAGATATTTAATAAAAACCAAGTCTTTATAATACAAAATTATGAAAGAAAATCTAAAATCAAAATATGTTAGTAAAAAAAATTTGCAGTGGTTACATACCTTCAATCAATCAGGAAAGGAGAAAATGGGAAGTGATGGTGAGATATTTAAAGAATTGGTATAACCGTATAACCGTTTAAAAAATTGTAATCTACCAAATCTACCCTTTTTCATTTTATTAAAAGAAATAAAATGAAATAATTTATCTTTGGTTTTTAGTGTTTTCAATTATAAAGTTTGTTTTCAATTGAACCTAACTATATATATATATATATATATATATATATATATATATATATATATATATATATATCAATTGTATGTGTAGTGCATGTATGGTAGTATATAGCATGTATGTGTAGAAGAAAATAAATAGTATGAATGTATTGGTTTAATATATAACAGCACCGGTATCTTCATGTGGACATATATATGTAGATGTGATTGTATGCATATATTGGAGAAATAGCAAGAACCATGAAAGTGTGTAGGTGTATGATAATGTATGTATCACTATTGTGTATGTGCGCAACCGTAATAGCATGTAACAATATGATAGTATTTTGTGTAATTGTATGAAAGTGAACCATATATGAAAACTAGGTATGCGTGTATTGTATATTGTAGGTGTAGATCAAAATGTGCTTGTGTAGCGGATGTGTGTATTATATGTTACATTATGGATCATGTTGATGTTAGGTTGTAAATGAAAATACCCACATGAAATTAAATGTGATTATGACATGTTTATACGTGAAACCATATGCGATATGTTAGTATGGTATGGAAACCGAACCGAATACGCGAAACCCTAGCGAACGCGATGTATATTATTATTTATATATATATAAGTACAAGTGTTTAGTTAATACTTAGTTATTAATTATTAAACAAGTCATAGAGCGATCTAGGGAATCTGTGTTGCATGTCTTATCTTTTGCTGTGCGCTTTAAAGGTGAGTTCTTTGCCCGCTTTTAAATACTTTTTCCGGGAGAAAACATACAAATGTTTTTACAACGCCTTCGGCAACTATTTTTCAGAGCCTTCGGGCGGACTGCATTTTTATGCCTTCAGGCATGGTCTTCGGGCAAAACTTTATGCCTTCGGGCAGAGCTAACTAAGGCTACGTTTTACACCTTCGAGTGGGGCCTTCGGGCAAAACTTATTGCCTTCGGGCGGGGCCAACTACAGCTACGTTTTACACCTTCGGGTGGGGCCTTCGGGCAAAACATTACATTGCCAACTTAGGCAATCTTTTTGGTAAATAATATTATTGTTAAGGGCTTATTTTACCGAGCATTAACATACTTATAAAGTCCTTTTCTTTAGTCGAGATTATTTATATGTCAACTTCGGCATAACGGCGAAATTTGAGTAGTACTACGGGTTCGGCTATCCCCACGACTAGCGGGGAGCTAGTTGGTGCAAATTGTCCTTTAAACATTTGGTCATCCGTAATGGTGGCGACAAGGCAAGTAAAGTAACGTTCAGTTTAATCTTGACGTGCTCGTGTAGTAAGCAAGGTGGTCTTGCAAACCAGCAATATATATTGTTTTATCAACGAAACTTACATTTTATTTATATTATTTAAATAAACTTATTGAACTCACCAACATTATTTGTTGACTCGTTTTAGTATGTTTTTCTCAGGGATCTAGGAAGGCGCACGAGTAGGACCCTTGTATGCATTGGTCTTAAAACTATTACGTTTTGTTATTTATACTGTTATTGGTTTTTGAAACGGTTGTTTGGGTCGTGCTAACTTTATGCACGGGTTTTCAAAACTTTGGTTGGCTTAACCTCTATTGTTATGTACTTGGATTTTTAGTACGGGGGTGTTTTACAAATGCTTCTGCTAAACTTTGAAGCTTTTCATTTTAAACCCTGGATTTTGGTTTAATACCTTAAGAAAGACCTTTGCTTAAAAATGTTGAGTTAGTGTTTGCTGTAACTAATGGCTTGAGATCCTGGTATGTCACACGCCTAACGGATACCCCGTTTGTGGAAAATTGAGGGTTTGACAGATACACTCAGGAAGAAGGTATTGATTACGAAAAAGTGTCTACACATACACGCCTAACGGTCGCTCGACTTGAGGCAATTCACGTTTTTCTTGCATATGCCTCATTCATGAAGTTCAAAGTGTATCAAATGGACGTCAAAGACGCATTTTTGTATGGACCAATTACAGATGATGTGTACGTCAGGAAACCTCCAGGATTTGAACACCCTGAGTATCCGCACCGTGCATACAAACTGAGCAAAGCTTTATATGGTCTACATCAAGCTCCAAGAATTTGGTACGAGACGTTATCAAAACATCTACTAGAACATGGTTTTATAAGAGGTCAGATTGATCCTACTTTATTCATGAAGCGGGAAAATGAAGATCTACTGTGTGAACAAGTTTATGTGGATGATATCATCTTTGGATCAACAAGTTCATCCATGTGCAAAGAGTTCGAGGAAATCATGAACTCCATATTTCTGACGAGTTCGATGGGAGAAATCAATTTCTTCCTTGGATTGCAAGTGAAACAATCAGCAGATGAGATTTATATCAACCAATCAAAGTTTGTTGACAAATTGTTGAAGAAATTCAAGCTGCAAGATTGTCAGACAATTAGATCTCCATCTGATGTCAACTGCAAGATCCAACCTGATCCAAAAGGCAAATCTGTTAATCAAACACTTTACAGATCAATGATCGGTTCACTGATGTATCTTACGGCATCAAGACCAGACATCATGTATGTTGTATGTTGTATGTGTATGTGTCAGATATCAATCAGACCCTAAAGAGTTGCACTTGATCGCCGTCAATCGTATATTCAGATATCTCAAAGGGAAAGCTAATCTCGGTTTATGGTATCCTTATGAAGGCATTTTTGAATTATATAGTTATTCTGATAGTGATTATGGTGGTTGTGCTCTTAACAGGAAATCAACCACAAGTGGATGTCAGTTTCTGGGTCCTCGTCTAGTCTCTTGGCAATGCAAAAAGCAGACCAATGTTTCATTATCTATTGCAGAAGCAGAGTACATTGCTGCATCAGCAGGATGTTCTCAAGTTTTGTGGTTACAAAATCAATTGCTTGACTACAGGTTTAATTTTCTCAAAACTCCTATTTACATAGACAATACTGCTGCTATGTTCAATACTGTTAATCCCGTTCAACACTCCAAAACAAAACATATTGAAATTTGATATCATTTCTCAGAGACAACTCTGAAAAAGGCTTAATAATTTTGATTAAAGTTCATACCGACAAACACTTTTGAATATTTATTGTTTGTCAGGACGGTTTGAATATTTAATTCAATTCATAGGATTAATCAATCATGATTAATTCTCTTCTCAAGAAAACAAAGTATAAAATAAAAAATATAATAAGTCGTTGTCATTTATTGTTTCCCATGTCCTTTTTGTTTATGCATTGTGTGCTTGCATGAAAAAGAAAAAGAAAAAAAAATCATATCATAAGAATCTTATTTGCAAAAGTGAGAAATGATAGATAAAGTAAGTATTATCTGATTCATCATTTTCAATAATAAAGACTGCTAATGGTTAATTGAAGTGCGAGAGGGCCCATGCAATTAAACTGAAAAAGTAGGTTGATTGTTGACAAACATAAAGCTTAATGATATTTGTGCTAAGTTCCATTGTCATACATGTTTAAATATATCTCTTTTGATGAACTACTAGTGATGTTCTTTAAACATAATCGGGTAATGATGCAATATAATTCAGTGTGATGAACCGCATCTGTGAGCTTCTTTGCTGTTACCCACAGACCTGAAGTCTTACATGAAGTCTCTTTTGAGCTTCAAGGTGCAGCAAAAGATTCCCAAAGTGGAACAGAAAAGAGTCCCAAAGATGGACCATTACCAAAATTCAAAAATGGAATTTTAGAAGATTCTCAAAGGGAACGCAAGCAAAAGATAATTCCAAAAAGGAATTCCAAAAGAAGTCCAAAGTGGACCAAATCCCAATAAGAGAGTAAAACTCATTCCACACTGATTATGTTATAAGTAACCAGATTTTTTTACAAGTGCATTCTGGCTTATTGTTGATAAGGAAATAGATTGATATATGTATACATGAGGGGCACATAAGTCATTTTAATCGAACCTTAATCTCATCATGTTACTGAATAAGTAAGTGTGCCAACTCGAGCTAATTGGTATGTTTTCATATCATCACTCAACCAAACACAAGTCAAATGTCTATTCTAAAACTCTAAAACATGTTCGGATAATGTTTGGTATGATCTCACTGCAGTCTATAGATTCACTGCATTGCATTCGTATTTAATTTTATGTGTGCTTTGTGTGTGCAGGCATTCTTTATTTGCTTAACGACATCCTTTTATAAACATAAAAATTTCAACAAATTTGAAGTTTAGGGGAAAATAAGGAAATTCAGAAAAAATAAAAAATATATATTTAAAAAAACAAGTGTTGAATGAAAGGATCAAGTGATTATTGAATGCAAAAGTTTTGTCCATGATAAAATAACCCAAGGTCTTGTGATTTATTTTCATTAAAAATGCTTCGGGATATTGGACTATTTGGTTTTGCAAAATTTTTGTAAAAACCTAAAAATAAAAAAAAAAATTGAATGAAAATTGATGAAAATTAAAGAAATTTAATTATTGATGTGTGTTGGTGAAAATTAAATTTGTTGCCCTAATTCATGATTGAAAATTAATTGCAAAAACCTTAATTAAGGATGTCTTGTCTCATTAATTGTCAAAAGTGTGCAGGTGTAATAAATGCAGGAGAAAAAGTCAACAATCGAAGAAAATGAAAATTGGCTAAGTGTTGAACCGTCCAAGTTACTGTACAGTCGGGTTAAGAAAAGTCAAGGTGTAGTCGTTCCATGTAAAAATGGGCTTAAATTGATTTAAATGTTGACACGACTCAATAGTTGACACGACTCAACTGTTGACACGTATCAACAGTGTTTGACCCGTCTAAGACGTGTGATGAATTCTGTTGTGATACAAATGTTGACACGACCAAGTGTATGACCCGTCCCAACAGTGCATCACACGACCAAGTCTTGACACTTCTCAATATGTCATATGATGAATGACTGAACAAATGTTGACACGTCTCAACTGTGATTGACACGTCCAAACAGTTGTTGACACGACCATGCTTTCATATAATAAACTTTGACACGTCTCTACAGAGTTTGACACGTCTCAACAGTGGTTGACACGTCTCAACATTGTGTGACACGACTAAGTGTGTGACACGACTAAGTGTGTTTTGAGCTAAAATGTCTTTGTTCATCATTTTGACACGTATATCCTTTGTCACTCGTCCAAACAGTATTTCACACGACCAAACAAGGTCTCACCCGTCAAAACAGTGACTGACCCGTCCAAGGTATTTAGGGTTATGTTGACCCGTATGAAAAAGTTTGACCCGTTTCATTCTTTTAACCTAATTCAGCCGACTCAACATCCTCCTATTTATACCCTTTTTCAAAACACTTAACATCATCTCTTCACAACTTCACCCGACCAAATATCCTTTTGCTCTAAATCCATCGATACCCCTGCTCAATATTGTGTCATGTACTTTACCCAAAAAAATATTGTGTCATGTATCAAGATTTTGAAATTAATAGAGCTATTTACACCATGATCGAACATCATCATCATCATCATCTTTCATCATCATTAAACCTAAAATTGTCCGATCGCTGATGAACAGTATCGCCTGAAATGAATTGACACTTTGATTTTGTTGTCTAAAACTGAAATCAAGTTGTTAGAAATGATAATTGGACTGCTAACCACTGATAATCATCATTTTAATCATCATCAATCATCAATATTCACTCAATCAAAGATAAATTTGAATATATGAAACCGCCATTGATGAAAACAAGAACTGATGTGAACAACAAAACTTAATGAAATAGTTTAAGTATATTAAACTGATGCCAAACTTGTGTTCAATAAAGTCGTTTTTCATCAAAAGTATTAAATCAATCTTAAAAACAAGTGTTGTGACATTCGAGCCGACTCGAAATGTGTAAACCTGAACTCGTTTTACTTTTATGTAATCATTTAGTTTGATCATTAAATAAAAGCACTTATTCAGTAACTATGTTTTATATATTATGTTTACTATTATATAACTACATTAATTAATTTATAATTAACAAATTTAGTTAATAAGTTTTATATAATCATAAATGTTATTCAATGATATAGGAAATTATGAAAGAAGGCGTAAAAATTATTAAAAAAAACGAATGCTATATGATTTATTAAATTATGTAGTTAGTGTGGTTGGTTAAGTTAGTGAAATATTACACAAAAATAAGCAGAGATCATATGTAGCGAAAAAGTTATACGAATATCTCTCCCTAGTGGAGAAACTCTGTCTATTTAAGGTGAGAAAAGTGGCGTTGTTGTTGGCATCATTTCTCTCATGAAAGCCCAAAAGTGTCTACGTAAGGGTCATTTTTCATTCTTGGCTCATATTACCGAAACTCTATCCGAACCGAAAAAGCTGGAAGAAATTCCTGTCGTTTGTGATTATCCGGACGTATTCCCTGAAGATTAACCTGGTGTGACACCCCGCCCGGCGGCGGAAAACACTGGGCGCGTCAAGTGAATTGGATATTTATGTGTGCAATACTATATATAAAATAATAACTAAAAACACCTAAGTTTTAATATTTATAAACTACGACTCTCTAAACTAACCTAAACACACAACCGGCAGTGTACCGATGGAGTGTAGAATAGCCTAAGTAAGTCCGAGATCGAACCCACAGACTCTGTATAACTACGTTTAACCGACTTGATCTAACTTAATTAATTACACTAATTGTTTATTGTTTGAGGGGGGGTTTTGTCTAATTAACCTAACTTTCACTACAAATCAACTAAAACAATGACACGACTTAGATTGAATGAGAAACTAGAATAAATGAAGATTTACTACCTAGGCTATAATCCTGCTTATGACATCATGACATCAATTGGACTTGCAGTTTACTCCTTTGGCTTCCGGGATTTAAATTGTTAACTAAAGAACTACCTAAAGGACCCTCGACCCTTTTCGAGAAGAAACCTATTGGCAATTTAATAGTCATGTTAATCCACCGGTAAATCAAATAACCTCACAGTTCACCTAATATTGCTTAAACTCTCTCCTTAAAGATTATCTACCTTACAGCACCATAATCTAACACCCTAAAGTGATAAGGAGGAACTCTCAAATGAATACCAGACTTAGGAATGCTCAAAAACACCTAAAAGAACTAAGTTGACTAGCTAGACCCTTCTCCTGCAATAGACAACTCAGATCCTAGAAAGGGTTGAGACACAACTACTAACCCGCACTTCACAGATATTAGGTTAAACAGATCAATTATACCTAAATTAATCAAAACCAATGCTCCTACAGTTGTTTTGGCCAAATTAACTGTAAAGGTTTAAAACCGCAAAGTTTATGACCTAATTAATATTCATACATGACATAGACCATCACAAAACATCAATGAAGCAATAATTTAGTTTAATAAAGCTATAATTAGTCATACGCAATCTGATATTCAACGGAGATATAAATTCAAAACAATTCCAAAATCTTTGAAAACCACAACTATGTCCAAAATCAACCAATCAATTCACAAACGTTCATCTAATCATAGATAGTAATGTCACACCCCGGCCAAACGGGTCGGGTCATGACGGACTGATATCATAAATAAGCAGCGGAAATAATAAACTACATATTCATTAAATATAATAAAAGTTGTCCCCGTGGGCATATTTCATCCCATTAATAGTTTTAAACAAAATGCATAGAAATTTAAATTGTCTAGTGCGTGCATATCAGTCTTAAAAACATATTAAAATAACTAGTATGCTATCCTCCAAAACGTTCCAAGCCCTAACTTCAAATCAACGAGCTAAATAACCTTCCAATCAATTACCTGAAATACTTACCCAAAAATACGTCAACATAAAGTTGGTGAGCTCATGGTTTATTAAAAGTTATGACAATAAAACATTATATTATATGGTGTACGGTCGACAATATATGTAGCCAAACCTGTTCGGATTATACCCAACCCGAATACAATAAATAATAGTCCCCTAACCCAAAGTGGGCTAACGTGCTCTGCTAAGCACCAACGTTTCATTGAACATGTGGCGTAACGGTTTTCAACCTCAGTGGGGGGTATGCCACTGTACGCGGGGGATTCCCAAATAGTACTATTCACATATCAAAGGGCTCCTGCAAGAAGTTAATGGCTACCGAAAGTTGTACCAACGTTCGGGGACAAGTAGCAGATGTATTACACCATGAAAATCAGTTTATATAAATAAGTTTAGTAGGTATATATCAGCCCCAAAAGCGTTACGTGAAAAGGGGTTCATGAACTAACCTGTAGCTTGGTCAAGAATTTCCTAGATAGTGGTTTGCGTGAGAGTCCTACCTCCTAGCGGACTTCCTATGTTTAGTTTAATCAAGTTAGATTCTAAAATATATAAGCCTATGTGCGTTCCATAACGGGTGCGTTTTGTCTTTCGGTTGTTTAGTCGTTTTAGTGTTCTCGTTCTAACACTTAAATCCATACTGTTTCAGTTTAATTCAGTAAGTATTTAACTTATTTTTCATAAAAATCGAAACGTTTGAGTGTTGTCGCTTTTAGTCCCTCAACTTTGTTATATTGACACTTTTAGCCCTAAAGTTAGGTTTTTGGTTATAACTTCCCATCTATAGGTGTGTTAGTGGTGTGTATTGGTCTTATACATATTTTAAGGTTAACCTACTGGTTTCAAAGTGTTTATCAAGTTCGGGATAGATTTCGAGTTCGCCGGTTTCTCCGATTACGGTAAATCGTTACGTGTCGGGTTATGATTTAGGTTTTTGAGCTTATTTTAATTTTGGACTCCTATATTAAGTTAAAGGGGTCTTAGTTACTGTAATATATGGTGTTTCATGGTTTTTAGGTGTTTCAATTATTTTCTACAAATTATTTTAGTAGTTATCGGTTTACGGGTTTTTAAACTTAAATAATTTGTATAAAATAATTGGTACTTCCTAAATTGTTGAAATTTTGGTTATTACTTATTTAATCAGTAACTAAGTGCTTTTTAGTCCAAAAGTTAAGTTTTATGGTTCGTTGGTCGTTTTCGTATTTTAACGCGTGTGTAACCGACGTATGAACGATTTATTTACGAAACATCCTTTTAAATATTTTTATTCTCTAAAATACTTCCTTGGATAATATATACTGTATAAAAGTGGTATTTTAGATTAAAAGGTATTTTTCTAATTTTTGTGCTTTTTACCATTTACTTAGTCTTTTATATTCAAATATTCATAATAAATAGGTTAGGCTTATAAAAATTATGGAACTTGTTGAGATACTTAGTTTTTATATATAAAAGCCTCTGGACTCATAAAATACTAGATTTTTTTCCTGTTTCTTTAGGTTTCGTGTTTTTAACGCGTTCGGTTCGGTTAAGATTACGTTTTATGCTTAGAGGGTCCTTGGTAACATTTTAGGTCTTAAAATAGTTATTTCATACCCATATATGAGTTTTGGTTTTGTAAGTTTGGCCCTAAGTGTCCTTAATTATTGTATACGAATTTTTGTATTTTAATCCTATTAAACATTCAAAAATTAGTAGTAATTACATTCTTTTTAGAAAAATTACGAAAGTTATTTTCTAACTTATTTTTAATATATTTAAGCTACTGAGATAATAAAAATTTAGTATTTTTACATTTTTGGTATTTTCTTTGTTTTGTACGTTTTAGTCTCGGTTATTGTTCGATTTTTATGTACACCTATCAACAATCAATCATAATCAGGAATATTTACCTATACATATATTTATAACAGTAAGATAACAAATTTTTGTATTTTTATACTTCCCATACGTTTTTGTGAATATTAGTGTATTTATCCATTTTTAATATTAAAAAATGCATAATAATTAATGTACAACTCCAAAAATCATGAAATTTATTTTGTAACCATATTTTATTATAAAGAAGCTCCAGAAAATATAAAATCATGTTTTCAAGGTTGTTAGTTGGGTGTTGTTGTTTTTCTCAAAATAAAGTGTATAGTTTGACTATTTTAGTCAAACTTGTATATTTTTGTTTAGAAAATGGTTTTATGGCTTTTAGTACTTTTGTTACTGAAAAATGAGTGTTTGAAGGTGTTCAAAAATATATGGGGAGTGTTGGTATTTGTTGTGTGTAAAAATGAACGTTTTGTGCACGTATAGTGCACTTTCGGGTATTTTTCTCGTTACCTTGAGGTTGGGAGCGAGTGGGGGTGCACTTGGGGTGGTATGAGAGTCACAAGGGAGGCTGGAAATTGGCTGGAACAGGGCTGGTTGTGGGCTGGTCTTGGCGTGCTTGCTTGTGGTGACGAACGGTTCTTGCTCCAGTTTACTCGGTTGTTGATTTCGTTGGTCTCGTAGCTTCACTTGGCTCGTGGTTGATGTCGTGGTGTTGTTGGTCGACTTTTTGGTCTCCTTGTAGCTAAGTTTTCTAAGTTTTTGTTGGTGAAGAAAGCTTGAGAGTTGAGAAAATTGTTTGAGAGAGATTTTTGGATGTGAGTTTGTGTTGTAGGTTGAAATGAGATGGTGTGTGTGTGTGTGTGTTTGTGTGTTTCAGCCGAAACAAAGAAGAGGGAGGGAGAGAGAGGGATCTTGCATTGGGTGTGGAGAGATTATGGTTAGATTTTCAAGTCATCTTTTTAGTGGTTGCATGGGGGTGGGTTGGTTGGTTAGGGAACATGTAGTGATAGCTAGGTGGCTAGGAATTTGCAAGTATCTTTTTATTTATTTTTGATTTGGTGATTTAATTGTGTAGGTTGTTTTTATAAAAATTGTAGTTGGTTTAATTATAAGTTGTAGTGAATTTGTATAAATATATGTACATATATGTATGTATGTATGAGTGTATATACATATAATGTGTATATGATTTTGGTAGTGTAAATAATAATGGTTGTAGGTGATTAATATTGTGTGTTGGTTGTAGGTATAATTGTATATATGTGTGGGTGTTTATTTGATGGGTTGTTTGTCTTTGTATATATATATATATACATACACATACATGTACGTATGCATGTATATAATTATATGTGTACAAAGTTGTGTGGTGATTATTAAGTTCATAAAATTGGTATCTTTATTAATTCGTTGCCTAGCGTTTGTTATAAGTGTAATTTGAATTACACACCCTAACAATTGGTAATACTAAAGGTATTAGTGGGGAAATGCCTAAGTCATGGTGGTAAAAATAAATTTATACGCGTATTCGGGTATTTAATATGACGGGTTTCGTCATCCGTTTTTATCGTAAACATACATGGGCCAAGCCCATAATTTAAGTTGGGCCTAAGCCCAATAAGGGTTGGGCCAAGCCCAATAGTTTAAGTGGGACCTAAGCCCAGTAATGGTTGGGTCAAGCCCAATGGGGTTTTTTTTAAATTTCCTGGCCCAAAAACCGGGATTGTTACATCCTCCCCTACTTATAAGAATTTCGTCCTCGAAATTAAATTAAGGTTGTTCGTTTAAGGCCACAAAGTTTTTCCTAGTGTCACACTAGCAAGTAGGGTAATAAACACACAAAGCATATAATCACATTATACTGGTTCGTGAGTTGGCCTACGCTGTCTTGTATCAGTGACTAGTTTATAGCCACTTGGGGTTCCCTATTGTTTTCCTTAACGTCGTTGTTTTGTGCGAACAAGTGCGGGTATTTTCGTTTCAGTTCATCCTTCCTTTCCCAAGTAAACTCAGGTCCGTAACGGGAGTTCCATCTAACCTTAACGATAGGAATCCTACTTCTCTTAAGTCGCTTCTCTTGCCTGTCCATCACCTCGACGGGTTCTTCGACGAAGTACATCTTGTCGTCTATGCGGATTTCTCGCAACGGTATCACTAAACTCTCGTCGGATAGACACTTCTTGAGGTTCGATACATGAAAGGTGTCGTGCACGTTACCAAGTTCGTCGGGTAACTCTAATCGATAGGCGACTGGTCCTACTCTCTCGATTATCCTAAACGGTCCTACGTATCTTGGGCTCAGCTTGCCCTTTTTCCAGAACCTGACTGCGCCCTTCCATGGGGACACTTTTAGCATAACCCTATCATCAACTGCAAATTCTAACGGCTTTCGCCTCTTATCCACGTAGCTCTTTTGACATGATCTTGCGGTCACTAACCTTTCCTTGATCTTAAAAATTTTGTCGGTCGTCTCTTGTACTATTTCGGGTCCGGTTAGTTGGACGTCTCCGACTTCTGCCCAACACAACGGTGAACAACACTTTCTGCCGTACAAGGCTTCAAATGGAGCCATCTTTATGCTTGCTTGGTAACTATTGCTGTATGAGAATTCTACCAATGGCAAGTGGGTATCCCAACTGCCTCCAAAGTCTAGCACACATGCTCTCAGCATATCTTCTAACGTTTGGATTGTTCTCTCGCTCTGCCCGTCCGTTTGGGGGTGGTAGGCGGTGCTTAAGTCTAGTCGGGTTCCCATGGCTTTTTGGAATGATTGCCAAAATCTAGAAGTGAATCGACTATCACGATCAGATATAATTGAGACTGGCACGCCATGCCTTGTAACGATCTCGTCAACGTATAGCTTTGCCAATCTTTCTAACGTGAAATCTTCACGGATTGCCAGGAAGTGTGCGGATTTCGTGAGTCTATCCACTATTACCCAAATAGTATCATGTCCTCTGGCGGTCCGTGGTAGTTTTGTGACAAAATCCATTGCAATTTGCTCCCATTTCCATCCTGGGATTTCCGGTTGTTGGAGCATTCCCGAGGGTTTTTGGTGCTCTGCCTTTACTTTTGAGCACGTCAGACATTTCCTCACATAGGTGGCCACATCCTTCTTCATTCCAGGCCACCAATAATTTTCCCTTAGATCATTATACATCTTATCATTCCCAGGGTGGATGGAGTATTTACTTTTGTGTGCCTCATCCAGAACTTTCGTCTTAATTCCCCAAATACTGGAATCCATTTCCTACTTTCAAACCTCCATCTCCATCACCATCCTTTGTCAATTGTTTTTCCATTCCAACTAATTCTTCTTTCTGGAGGTTCCCTTCCTCCAGAGCTTTCTGTTGGTTATCTCGTATGCTTGGGATTAGTTCAGGTTGGATGGTCATCCTAAGGGCTCGCACTCTTAGCGGTTTGGCTCTTTCCTTCTTACTAAAGGCATCAGCCACTACGTTTGCCTTACCTGGGTGGTACTTAATCTCACAATCATAGTCATTTAGCAGTTCTACCCATCTCCTTTGGCGCATATTCAACATCTTTTGGTCGAAGATGTGTTGTAGGCTTTTGTGGTCGGTGTAGACCACGCACTTGGTGCCATATAAGTAATGTCTCCATATCTTCAGGGCAAAACCACTGCTCCTAATTCTAAGTCATGAGTGGTGAAGTTTTTCTCATTTTCCTTAAGTTGCCGAGATGCGTACGCTATCACCTTATTCCTTTGCATCAATACACATCCTAGACCCTGATGCGAAGCGTCGTAATACACCGTGAAATCATCGGTTCCATCCAGTAAAGATAAGATAGGTGCGCTACATAGTTTTTGTTTCAACATCTCAAAGGCCTCTTGTTGTTTTTCTCCCCATTCAAACTTGATCTTCTTCTGCGTAAGGGTCGTTAATGGCCTTGCTATCTTTGAAAAGTTTTCTATGAAGCGGCGATAATAACCTGCCAAACCCAAGAATTGTCTTATCTCTGTTGGGGTTTTGGGCGCTTCCCATCTTTTGACGGCCTCAATTTTTGTTGGATCCACCTGAATTCCTTTCTCACTAACAATGTGGCCTAAAAACTGCACTTCTCTCATCCAAAATTCACACTTCGAGAACTTAGCGTACAATTTTTCTTCCTTAGGAGTGCTAACATCAATCTTAGGTGTTCCTCGTGATCTTCTTTGCTTTTTGAATAGATGAGTATGTCGTCAATGAACACGATCACGAATTTGTCTAAGTAAGGCTTACATACTCTATTCATGAGATCCATGAAAACAACCGGTGCATTAGTCAGACAGAATGGCATCACTAGGAATTCGTAGTGCCCATACCTAGTTCTAAAAGCAGTCTTAGGAACGTCTCTTTCATTTATTCTTAGTTGGTGGTAACCGGATCTTAAGTCTATCTTTGAAAAATAATTCGCTCCTTGGAGCTGATCGAATAGATCGTCGATCCTAGGGAGTGGGTACCTATTCTTTATTGTTACCTTGTTCAAATCCCTATAATCTATGCACATTCGCATGGTTCCATCATTCTTTTTGACGAACAGTACCGGCGTTCCCCAAGGTGAATAGCTGGGTCGAATGAAACCTTTGTCCGTAAGGTCTTGGAGTTGCACCATCAATTCTTGCATTTCTGATGGTGCCAGTCGATATGGTGATTTAGCAATCGGAGCGGCTCCTGGTACTAGGTCAATACGGAATTCGACTTGTCGATGGGGTGGGAGTCCTGGTAGTTCGTCTTGGAATACATCTGCAAAATCGGACACAACTGGAACCTCTTCAATGCGCATCTCATCTTTCTCCGAGCTCATGACATATGCTAGGTAAGCCATACAGCCTCTTTGTAAGCTTCGGTGTGCTTTTGCACACGAGACGAGTTTCACTCTTTGCTCTGGCTTTTCCCCGTAAACGATGAGAGTCTTCCCTCCATGTAAGGGGATTTTGAGTAACCGTTTATGACATACAATTTCAGCCTTATTTTCTGCTAACCAATGCATTCCAACAGCCACGTCAAATCCTCCTAGTTCTACGGTCATTAGATCGATCATGAACTTACAGTCATCTACCTCTAGTGTGCATCCCTTAATGGTTTCGTCTACTTTCATGATAGTGCAGTTTGCTATTTCTATCGTGTATGGATGTTCTATCCTAGTTGACCTTATTTCAATTTTTGGCCTAAAGGATCTAGACACAAAGCTCTTACTAGCACCGATATCGATAAAACATATGCATAATGGTTGTTTACTAAGAACATACCGGTCACGACGTCCGGCTCCTCACGTGCCTCTTCTACATTCATCACAAAACCTCTACCCTTGGGGCGTCCAACTGCAGGTTTCTTAGCCTTAAGTTTTGGGTAGTTTGGCCTAATGTGGCCGGGATCTCCACACTCATGACACTTGAGGGTGGCGGTAGTGGTAGACTTGCATTCCCTTGCAAAGTGTCCTGCCCTGTTGCACTTATAGCACACGTTCCCGTTTGCGGTTCCCCTTTGCGGTTCCCCTATGTGTACAAAGTTGTGTGGTGATTATTAAGTTCATAAAATTGGTATCTTTATTAATTCGTTGCCTAGCGTTTGTTATAAGTGTAATTTGAATTACACACCCTAACAATTGGTAATACTAAAGGTATTAGTGGGGAAATGCCTATCTAAGTCATGGTGGTAAAATAAATTTCTACGTGTATTCGGGTATTTAATATGACGGGTTTCGTCATCCGTTTTTATCGTAAACATACATGGGCCAAGCCCATAATTTAAGTTGGGCCTAAGGCCAATAAGGGTTGGGCCAAGCCCAATAGTTTAAGTGGGACCTAAGCCCAGTAATGGTTGGGTCAAGCCCAATGGGTTTTTTTTTTTTTAAATTTCCGGGCCCAAAAACCGGGATTGTTACAAGTAAAAAAAGGTTTAGTCAACCAACATGATAACAAAACCAAAACCAAAGTAAAAGTTATGAATCATGATGTAAAGAACAAAAGAAATAATGGTATCGAAGAACCCGAGATTGCAAACCGACGAGTCCTGATCCTTAGCTTTTCTTCTCTTCTCTTCATGTCAACTCAGCTCCAAAATGCCCTTTTTCAGCCTCTAATTCGTCCGCAATTCGTTCATAGGGTTTCTTAGAAGGCTAGGGTTTCATAACATATGCTTATATAGTGAACTGGGCCAAGAAAAGCCCAAAATTTCTTCGTTTTCGTGTACCGGCTCGCTCGTAACTCCGTTTCGCGCCCCGTTTTCGCCTACGGATTCGATTTTCCGCGATCTTTCCATTTATTTATCAACATGGGACCTAAGAAACATAAAAACATTAGTTTCATGTAAACACGATAAAAACCGGTACGAAACGACACGAAACGTAAATAAATGCAACAAGGGAATTATGTATAATTTGCACATTATCAGGTATCAATAGTACAAAGCACATGACACACTAAAAGCATGTTTTAATATCATTAAAGTAATAATGTCGTGACATAAAAGAAACAATAAATAGTCCTAAAACCGAAATAAAAGCCGACAAATAATAATGTTTATTTATTCTAGGTCCAAAGCATCCTAAATGTCTTGAAGCCTAAACGTCTCAAACTCCACCTGAAATATGAGTAAAATAAGTTAGCTAAAGAATTAGCTAGTGAGCAAAACACAGTTAATAGTACGTAATATGAAATCCGAGATCATTATAAATATGTTTCACAATCTTATGTGTATAGCAATTGCATTATATACCTCAACCATGACCATAGAAACACATAGAAACAAGTATCATAGACCCCGCAGGGTAACCGTTAGTAACAAGTCATGAGGAACCACTCATGTTACAAATACTGATAATTATCGTTTAACCGTCTCGATATATATATAAATTATCAATAAATGTTTAAGCCTCGAAGGGACATAACATCGTAGCAACAAGCATCATAAATAGTAACTAATAACCAACACATAGAATCAACCATAGAATCGCTGGGTTTAATCACCTATCAGGCCATTAGTGTAGGTGGGCTTGTCATGCCATTAGCGCTAATATCATACCGGTGGAAATTACAAGATAATATAAATACTATTGACTAACACATAATTTCGCATCATGCGGCCAAACAAGATTAACACATCTAATGATCTCCTTTTGAAAAATATAAACAAAAATAAAGAAACCGTAGTATCATAGGAACACGTATTTCATCCCCAAAAGTAAAATAGTAAAAAGGGGAGTGAGTTTACTCACCTCGAAATGCAAAGATTATAGAAAAAGAAACCCCGCTATAAATAACCGAGGGTTTCCCAAATGTTGGTACCACCTAATTAATTGGGAAAAAAACCCTAACTTAGAAACGAAACAAATAGTAACTAGAATCACAAATCCGAGATCTAGGATTTCGGATTTTTAGGGTTTTAGATTATAATTTGGGAATTAGGGTTTTAAGTCACCAATTGAGAAATTAGGATTTTAAATTACAAACTAGGATTTCTGTACGAAACGTAAATGTGTTTTCGTATTATATTTTATACGAAACCGTTTTTAGTTTTCTTTGTAGCATTATAAATTGGCATATGTATATATATTAAACTTATAATTTTAAGCTTTAGGAATATATATTTAACTTAAAATATGGTATTTAGGTTATTAGAAAATTATAGATTAATGTTTAAAAATGTTTAAAATATGTAAATTAAAGAAAAGGGGCAGTGAGAATCGAACTCGAGACGACACCGTCCACAAACAGTGGCACATTCCACCAGACCAAAGCATTTTTTGCTATATAATTCCATTTTAAATACTTTAATTTCTTAGTAACAAATCACCCCCTTCCACATATGAACCCTAGAACAGAAAACCATCAAATTCGTTTCAATCTGTAAATCAAGATCAAATCAAATATAGGGCTTTTAATATACATTGAAACACGGTCATTTTGATATATAAAACTTACTTGTTGGTGAAGATTGGATACGGATTTGAATAGGATAAAGAACACGATTGTTTAGATGTAATTACACGAAATCTGGAATAAAAAGGATGAAATTGATAGTTTAGAAAGCTATAGATGATCAATAGGATTAAAACGAACCCAAAAGGTACCTGTATTGATGCTCCGAAGGTAGAAAACGACTAAGTCGTCGGAAAATAATGTTCGGTCAATTGATTTTGATTAGTTGCAGAGAAAATGGAGGTGTTTTGGTAATAGAAAAGTGTTAATCGGTTGCAAATGATGGTTCGTGATGATATGGAAAGATTAAACCGTCGATTACGGGTTTTAATTACGGAAAGGTCCACACCATCAATCCGCGACTAAATTAAAACGCGTTTTTTTGATAATTAATGGGTTCGAATCTGTGTGACATCTGCCCCAAACCCGAACCCGAATGCCCGACTGAAACCCGAAGTTGTTCATCTTTATTCGTATTCATTTCTTTAAAAAAAATAACGTTCGTCATCATTGTTATGAATAATTATATCGGACCTTATGCTTTTTCCGTCTTTAATAGGAACGACCGAATTATTATCTAACGTTCACTAAAATAGTACTAAATACAATAATTAAATCTCCAAAATATATATAAATAGTATTTAAAAGAGATTTTATAAATATTGGTAAAGAAGAATACTATTAAGTCTTGAACTAGTCTTTTAACATCAAAAACGAGTTAATAATAACAAAACGTCACTTATATAAACGTTGCGTCTCGTCTCAGTTAAGTTAGTTAGTTAGTATAGCTTATAAATTAAGTTTGGGTCAAACTTTTAATTTTTAAAACGTAAATTAAAGTGATTAATCAAAACATAAACAAACTTAAACCTCAAGGGCCGAATGTGTAACATTTTTTAAACCCAAACCCCCAGCCCTATTGACCACCGTTTTTCCGGTGCCCAGTTCTGGCGACCTCCGGCGGCTCCGGCAAAGCCTACTTTACGCGTTCTGACCATTCCAATCAACCTAAAACCTTCCAAAATCATTTCCTAGCAAGTTTAGAAACCTTTAATAACCTAAAAGTCGCATGTATAGCTTGTTTTACGCTCGGATTGATTATGATTCAATCCGAAAACCACATTTCCAAATATGCAACCGCAATTGAAAATTAAATATTTCCTAATCTCTCTATTACAACCGGTTAACATCAATCTTTCATTGAAAACACTTTCTTTTTCCCTGCAAAGCTAACAATCAATTGACCCATTTAAAATTCCAGAGACTTAGTTGGTTTTCACCTTCCGGGCATCAATCCAGGTAATTTTCGGGTTCTTTTGAATCCTCTTGATCACTTATATCTTCCTAATTCATTCATTTTAACTAATTTCAGTTCCAGAATCACCAAAATCGATCAACTCAGTCGTGTTCTTGTTCCGATTCAAATCCGTAATAAAATCTCAATAATCAAGTAAGTTCAATATATCAAAATGATCGTGGTTTCATGGGGATTAAAAGCCCTATATTTAATTTGGTTTTGATTAACAGGTTGAATCGAATTGGCTAGATTCTTGTTCTAAGGCTTGTAATTGGAAATAGGTTTAGTTGGTTTATAAAAGATAAAAACTAATAAAATCAGAATAATTAACCAAAGTAGCATTTGGTCTAGTGGTTGTGTATACTGGTTATGCAGGCTGAAGTTGTGGGTTCATTTTCAAGGTGTTTTTATTATTCTTTTACATTTTAAATCATTTTGAACGCTAAACAATACTAAAATGGATTCTTGTAAAATATATTCAATTACGAAAATACTATTACGTTTCGTACCAAAATCCAAATTCATAATTTAAAACCCTAATTTCCAATTTATAATCTAAAACCATAAATCCCAAATCCGAAACCCTAGATCTCGGATAGGGTATTAGAAACACACCGACCTAGACTATAACCTAAGAGTCCTTAGTGCAAATATCTTATGCTTAGAAAACTCTTCTAGAACTTATTTCCTTACTCCTTTTTATGAATCTTTCTTTGTATTTTCTTCATCTTATTTTTTATCCGATTTCGCGAAGGAGCTACAAGAGACTCGTCTGTGTGATTATGATCTTTCTCTTTGTGGAATCTCGTCATCATCTTGAGTAAGTTTGAAACGTGGGAACGTGTGCAATCCGGAAGGGGGAACACTTGTATCACGGACATCCTGTCTAAGGCAAAGCATTTCGTATAAATCTCTTTAAGAGACCTGTATGCTTACCTGGGGATGTCTGAGATGAGTGTGAACCTATAGGCTAAAGCACGCCTCCACGATACGTTGAAAACGAACTTAACACTTTGATAAGTCTTAAGTGTCCAAACCAAGACACATTCCCAAGCCTTCAAATTCTATTTATTTATGGATTCTATGATTATCATTTTCTATGATTTCAAATTATTTCAATGGGTTTTTATACTATTTCAAATGTTATTCCAAGAGTGCTTATTTACATTTCAATGATTTCCAATTGAATACTGTGTTATGGGTTCTAAAAATTCTACGAAAGATTCAAAGTACAATTATCCGTTCTATTCAATCCAAAAGTTCCATTATAACTTAAGTTATCCAAAATTTCCTTATGTCTCATGAAAAATCCTTTTTCTATCCTATTTTGTAGAATGACAACAAGACATGAACGATTCACAAATATCATCGTGACCCAAATGTTCTGAATCAAAACTAAGAGATATATTGACTAACCTAAGTCGAATTATAAAAACTTCAAAACAAATATCGAATACCAAATCTAAGCACACTTCTAATCTCAATTTAATTATCGAATCTCATATTAAAGACCTTATTCATGAATCCTGAAATCTCGTAACGAATTTACTACTTAATTATGTCAACGCATTCATTTGATTTACAAATCGAACATTTACCACCAAAGTACCTCAACTTGATCTCAATACTCAAATATTGTCTAAACTACTCATCTAATCACAAGATTCTAATCTAATTTCTAATCCGCCATTTAATTCATTTTCCAAAACTTAACGTGAACTCACTACACATCTATTCCTAAACTCAACAAACTAAATCATTTCAATTGTATATATGATCACTAATGAAATTCTATACATCTCGTTTATATAAACTCATTCAAACCCAACGTGTTTTAAGTGTAAACTTTGTACCTAAAATACTACATTTTATCAACGGTTCCTTTTTTTGTAAAACTACCCACCGATAGTTAATTGTATTAAGAAAAAAACGATTTCTTTATCATCTAAAAGAATAAAAAAATATATAAATTTAAGATAAATGATTTCTTTAAAAGAGATTGGTTATTTTAATGATTACACAACATTATCACGTTTTCTCAATAATGATACAAAGACTTGCCACAAGCACCATGTTATATGTTTTCTAATACCGGGTACTTAAAACTTAGACTGTGTCGTTTATGTTTTTTCAAATCAATCCCCTTATCTATGATTAAGATTTAAAACCTTCAACTTTGTATACATTTATTAATCTTGTAGCTCTCTTTTAAAACCACATCATACAGAAATAACATAATCTCTTATAACCTTGTTTAACACCATAATCAACGCACCTGGTCTACCTAAAAGCTTTTGTTATATGAACCAAAATGTTTTAGAAATCGAAACTAAATCGAGTGATCTATGCATCCGAACCTATAAATTGGAATGATCACATTATCAGATATTAATGAAACTAATTTTGCTATAATCCTAACAAACTATCAATTAATACTCATGAACTTAATATCAAATGATCTCTACATCTCCCACATAAAGTGATTTTTCAAACACTTAAGTTGTTACAAATAATGGTACTTGAATTTGACTAGCTATGTCGGTCAACAAAACTATTTACAAGAGCAGTGACCACCTTATAAACTCAACTCTCTCGAATCATCAATTTGCTTATCATCTTAAACTATACTTCGCAGGAACTAAGTGCCATTGAGTATGATTTCGGAACCTATGTGTGTCAATATTTTCTTAACTTAGAAATTGTGTACTTTTGACTCGCACGTCATCGAATGAACAGTGTGGTCCATGCAAAAACTAAAGTAATTACAGGTGCACACGGAATTATAAAAGTTGGTGCATGGAAACTGTCACAACCCCAACACGGCGGGCGGTCCCAGGAGATGGTGCCCCAGGGGTTTACATGCGTGACGAATGGATATCAGGAGTAACGCAGCGGAACAACAACAAACATACACACACAACTTAAAACTCAAAGCTGTTCATACATTAAACTTCAGACAACAATTACATAGTTCTCAAAATGAAATATGATTGTTTGATACATAACTTCAACAAACTAAAGCTAGTAACTATTCTAGGACCAGAGCATCTATCTTCTAAGCCCGCAAGCCCTCTACCTGCTCTAGCCTCAACAGTGCTTTCCTGCATCACACGGCACCTAGGCTGTGTGCCAAAAAGTTTTAAAAGAAAGGGTCAGCTTACGCTGGTGAGTTCATAATAAAACATTTTTACAAAACATTTCAAACATTCAATCAAATGCTTGTAAAAACCTTGATCAACGAGTTACCAAGCTCCATTGATCAAAGAGTTACCACTAACTCCATCACTTACATGCATTTCATAAACATATTAGCATCATCAGATAAATATACACAAACAATACGAATAAAACCCCTCAACAACTCCGTCTGGCACGTCTGCACTGGAGCAGAATATACGCATATACCCTTCTAAGTTTTACCCGCGACACCCCTATAATCTGGAGTGGTATTGCCCGATATTTACCGTAGAATGCTAGCCAATCGTTCAAAAACAACAGTTTAAGAACACAACCAATCCAAAAGAGTTTATAAAAAAAACTCACAATCATTTCCAACCGAAACAGGTTTAAGCATCACATCCAATTTTGTAAAACATACAATCATTTCAAAACCAAAAAAGTTACACAAGAGTTTGGATGTATGAACTCACCTCAACAAGATCACCACAAGCTCACAACTAGCTTCGTTCCTTGATCTAATCCCGATAATCAATCCAAATGACTATCTCCACAATCAACACAAATAGCTATACTGACAATCAACTTCAATAGCTATAATCCACCTATAACGCGATATCACAAAGTTATAAATAACGATTCCTAAGACTATGTAAGTCCTAGGGCATAACTAGCGAAGCATACGACTAGATACGAGTCGTTGCCACCTACGCTTACCAAATCCCGAACCTCGGGAATCTAAACAAATCCTACAGAGATACGTTACCCGTTCACAACGGATATCATATCCCTAGGGTACGGATATTCAACCGGCACCCTCCCCGGGTAATCTACCCGTTAGTTGCGGGTGTTTAATCCCGCAACTATTTCCCCTAGCACGTCCCTTGTGCTATGAGGGTATCTTCACCCCGCATTCCCATCGGGTTCCCAACCTGATTCCTGTCCTAAACTAATCGAGAATGAAAGACCATTTACCTCGTCGATCATCGATCTTCAATTGCGCAACACCTTGATGATCACCGTTCTTCACTCGGACAGAACCTCGACGCACGCCAAGCGATCTACACGCGCCCGAGACTCGAAGGAACGTCACGACGTAGGGTACCGCACACGAGGCGCGATTCCGCAATAAAACTAAGGGTCTCTCTCTAAAATGTTCTAGAGAGAGAAAGGTGTTGAGCAAGAAGTGAAGGGGGGTTGCACCCTTTTTATAGGCTGGTCGGGCCATGCTAGGCGATACGCGCAGCATATCATGCTCCTGTGCGCGTATCGCGTAGGAGGAGAGTGCCAGCCAGCTGTTTTCCACCCGACAACTGCTAGGCGATACGCGCAGGGGCATACCCTCTGATGCGCAGATCGCGTAGACCACATATTCAGATTCCTCTCGTCGAAACACGTGGAATTCATATATTATGGGCTCCGTAACTCTTTTCCAAAGTCAAGATATGCTCGAAGGAAGTTTTCGGGCTTTCCTCGGATGTTTTCGCATTTCCAGCTTCGTTATAACTCCGATTTGAGTTCCGTTTTCGCCCACGTTCTTCATTTTCAGTCCTTTATCACTCCTATGGTTTATTTCCATAAATTAGGACAATTTATTCAACGTGCTATTTACATGAACACCCGCCCATTATCGACATATACATTCGTCGATATTTAGGGTTTTACAGAAACCATAGCAAATTTGGTTATGTGTTTGGGGTAGTGCGGCAAAATGTGGTATGACAAGAGCATGGGGGGATACGCTGCCGGTATATAAATGCTTCTGTCATACTGTAAAATGAAGCATTGTTTCTATTCGTGAATTCTCGTGTTGTTCTAAGTATCTATTCATATAATAAAACCTATCGTACAATTTCGAGTCAGATAAACTATTTTAAGTGGATCTAAAATAACAAACCTATTACCATTCGATCAATGCAGAAATCATAAAATCCTCTTTTATCATGTATAAATCAAAATTAAATAATTGTTCTCGCAGATTGCAATTTGTCATTGTCACCACTTTGTGCTCAAGTTGGTGTACTCTAATTCAACTCCTTGAGACTAACGTAACCTTGTTCAAATTAGAAGAGCTAAATAACTTAAGTACATTTATAATGGAAAGCTAAATAATCGCATTCTTTCGTTTCATCTTCTGTTTCGGTTTGAGCAAATTTCGGGACAAATTTCTATAAGGAGGGGAGACTGTGACATCTGTCCCAAACCCGAGACCGAATGCCCGACTCAAACCCGAAGTTGTTCATCTTTATTCGTATTCATTTCTTTTAAAAAAATAACGTTCGTCATTATTGTTATGAATAAATATATCGGACCTTATGCTTTTCCAGTCTTTAATAGGAACGACCGAATTATTATCTAACGTTCACTAAAATAGTATTAAATACAATAATTAAATCTCCAAAATATATATAAATAGTATTTAAAAGAGATTTTATAAATATTGGTAAAGAAGAATACTATTAAGTCTTGAACTAGTCTTTTAACATCAAAAACGAGTTAATAATAACAAAACGTCACTTATATAAACGTTGCGTCTCGTCTCAAGTTAGTTAGTTAGTATAGCTTATAAATTTACTTTGGGTCAAACTTTTAATTTTTAAAACGTAAATTAAAGTGATTAATCAAAACATAAACAAACTTAAACCTCTAAGGGCCGAATGTGTAACATTTTTTAAACCCAAACCCCCAGCCCTATTGACCACCGTTTTTCCGGTGCCCAGGTCTGGCGACCTCCGGCGGCTCCGGCGAAGCCTACTTTACGCGTTCTGACCATTCCAATCAACCTAAAACCTTCCAAAATCATTTCCTAGCAAGTTTAGAAACCTTTAATCACCTAAAAGTCGCATGTATAGCTTGTTTTACGCTCGGATTGATTATGATTCAATCCGAAAACCACATTTACAAATATGCAACCGCAATTGACAATTAAATATTTCCTAATCTCTCTATTACAACCGGTTAACATCAATCTTTCATTGAAACACTTTCTTTTTCCCTGCAAAGCTAACAATCAATTGACCCATTTAAAATTCCGGAGACTTAGTTGGTTTTCACCTTCCAGGCATCAATCCAGGTAATTTTCGGGTTCTTTTGAATCCTCTCGATCACCTATATCTTCCTAATTCATCCATTTTAACTAATTTCAGTTCCAGAATTACGAAAATTGATCAACTCAGTCGTGTTCTTGTTCCGATTCAAATCCGTAACAAAATCTCAATAATCAAGTAAGTTCAATATATCAAAATGATCGTGGTTTCATGGGGATTAAAAACCCTATATTTAATTTGGTTTTGATTAACAGGTTGAATCGAATTGGATGGATTCTTGTTTTGATAGTCATGTATAGGTCGGACTCACCGGCATGTCGGTGTTATATCTTTTGTTTTATCGTTTATAGATTATGTCTAGCGAACCTACGGGCGAATCTATAGATTCACCCGGAAGCATTGTATAGTTTTGTTTATTATTCAGTTTTGGCGACCGGGCGAACCTACATTGTGCCCGGCGAAGCTATATGGTTCGCTTGATAGATTCGCAACCAGCGAATCTATCACCGAATCTATGGCTGAACTATATATTGTAATGTTTTCTCATTGCAATACAACTTTTGCATATTTTATCAAACCCTAAATTGTGTGTGTGACGGCTCGAGGTACTAGGAGCATATTTTCACTATCTTTGTAGCTTGATTACCTCTGGTTATATTGTTTTGATCTTGTTATTGTGTATTGGGTTATATTGGACTTTGGTTTGGTTGAATCAAGTGTGTTTCATTGTCTTACAAATCATTATAGCACTGAAATCTCGATCCATATGGACCAACAATATGGTATCAGAGCCTTAGTGCTCTTGATTGTTTGATCTTAGAGATTTTTGTGATGTTTTTGAGGTTTTTGTGTCAAAACACTGTTTGATTCATTTCTGGACTGTTTATTGTGTTTCTGAGTTGGAATTTGCTTGGGGTTTGTCATATTTTGTGGTAGGAAGCTATAGAAACAAACGGATCTTCAATTGGTTGTGTTTTGAAGCTGTTCTGATTGGTTTTGGACTGTAACAGTTTTTCTCGTAAGCCAGCGAAACTGATTGTTCATCCAGCTAAACTAAGTGTTCTTCCAGCGAATCTACAGAAATCTTGTGTTTTGGTATTTACTGCTTTTGGTTAGCGAATCTAAGATTTTATTGAACGAAAGTTCATCTGTTTGGGTCATTGTGCTAGCGAACTTGCTGCTAAACTCAATTTGGGCACAAGTCTTTGTTCTGACTAGCGAAACTGTGTCTGCTGTCGAGCGAATCTGTTTGTTTGTTGAGCGAATCTGCCGAGCGAATCTGTCTGTCCTTTGGGCGAATCTAAGCCAACGAATCTGTCTGTTTTGGGCGAAACTACAATCTGTTTGAAATTATGACTACATCAACTTTGAACATGAATGATCTGGATAGTGTTCAACCAAACAGGCCACCGAGGCTTGTTAGTGGTGAAAATTTTAAGGATTGGAAGAGGTGTTTGAAGGCGTTTTTCTACTATACTGATTACAATCAATGGGAGTCAATTGTTAATGGTCCTCATGTGCCAAAGAAAGCTGAAGGAACTGTTACATCAATAAACACTGATCCAAGTACTTTCACTAAGGGAGACATCAAGTTGCTTGATCGTGATAAAAAGGCACTTGGAGCATTGATACTTTGTTTGCATCAAGATATTTACAATAGGTTTGCTGAACACACAACTTCAAAAAGCTTGTATGATGCGTTGTGCGAGTTCTATGATGGTAATGAGGATTTGAAGTTGGACAGAAAAGCTCAAGCTGAGAAAGAGTTCAATTCATTCGTGGGGTATTCGCAAGAAAGTTTGACTGATATTACCAACCGCTTTCTGTCTGTATCAAGCAACCTGAAAAAATATGATGAGAAGCTGGGAAATTATGAGCAAGTCACAAAGCTGTTATATTCACTTCCTCCTCAGTGGAGTCTTCAGATCAAACTGTTGAAGCAAGAGAGAAACTTTCATGACTTTAAATTGATGGATGTTATAAACAAGCTGAAGTCTTTTGATCTTGATGTGAAGAGAAGAGAATACAATCAGTCTATGATGGTTCCAAATATCCCTCCTCAGAATGCTGCACTTATTACATCCGCTGCAAACTCTCTTATCTATGGTGCTGCATCTGGAGGATCATCAAGTCTTGGGTCTGTTAAATCTGTTGGTGCATCTACAAGTGTTGGTTCTGGTTCAAATGCATCTGTCACCACTCAGATTCCGTCTGACACTATGGCTTTATTTGGAATGTTTGTTCATAGCTATGAAGCTCTTGTTGCTGGTGAATTAAAGGGAAAGGGTATGACTGTTGAGGATATGTATCAGGTGGATCCTGATGATCTTGAAGAAACCGACATCCAATGGCAAATGGCCATGCTTACCCTACGGTTCATGGAAAGAACAGGTCGAAGAAGTTTTGGAAATCAGGGACAGAACAACAAGCTTGGGTATGACAAAGGGAAGTTGAGATGTTACAACTGCAAGAAATTGGGTCACTTCAAGAGGGAATGTCCTTTACCAATTGTTACTGAACCGGTAAATTCTGGAAATTCGAGAACTGTTCCTATTCAAGAAAGGCTTGAGAAGTGAAACCGAGAAATGAAACTACACTGCTCACCAATTTTGTTTGGAGTGCAGAAATTGAAGAAACAAAATGCCTTGGTTGCTGAGATTGTTGAGGATGATGATAACTATATAAATTGCTTTGACCCTTTCAAAGAATTTTATGGTGAAAATGGTGAGAATTATGATGAAGCTGCTGAGTTAAAATGTGAGGTTGATGAAGAGAAAGATGAAGAAGGGAAAGCGGAGAAAGTTGATGAAGATTAGTCAGATGCTATTGTTCAAGTGCATCTGAATCATTCGGGGTTAGTATGTGAAGCTGCTGTGAATGAGATGAAGAATGACGAAGAGTCAAAGCTGAACTTGGAAGCAATGATCGAGAAAGCAAGACTTGATGTTGTGGATGAGTTCAAGAGGAGCACTCCCTATTGCCAGTGTGATCGTGCTCTTGCTGCCGAAAAACTGGTAATTGGTCTTCCTTACGATGTTATTGAGGACATGTGTTCATCCACATGCAAAATTCGTCTAATCGGCATTTATAAGGCAAATAAACTGTTAATGACAAATGAAAACGAATTGAAGAAAATTAACAAAGAGCTAAAAGAGAACGAATCAAAATTTTTTGTTAAATTAAGAGAGGCTTTAAAAGAAAACCAACATTTGAAAAGATCTCTTTTAGAAAAGAATTGTGAAATAAACTATTTAACTGAGCAAGTCACTCTTGCGGAATTTGAAACCAGAAAAGTTAAAAATAAACTGGAACAATGGACAATTTCTGGTATGAAGAGGGAGGAACTTTGTAAGAAACAACGGGGGGCTAGAGTTAAGACAGGTTTGGGCTATAACAACAATGATGCATATGCATATCCCCCACCTAGTACCTTCTGTTATTCTCCAACTCCAATTCCTCATCCTTCAAATGAGTTGATACAAGAGATTATACAGAATGATACTAACAGCTCTATTGCAGGTTTAAGTGGAGTAAATCTTAAAGAGGTTAGAGAGGATTATGCTTATGGTGGGAGTACTGGCCTTGGTTGTTCTAGCAGTTCTGGTTGTTCTAATTTTGTTCCCAAGAAGTTTGTTGAAGACATTAGATTAATTAATTTTGTTCCTAGTAATGTGTTACATTCAGACAATTTTATCTGTAATAGTAATTTAGGGTGCTCTACTTCAAACATTAATTTGTTGAATGATGATGTGATTGAAAATGTTTGTGTGAATGACAAAGATGAACTTTCAGGTCATGTCTCTGAAGGTCAAACCAAAACAAATTGTTTTCAAAAGTTCTTTTCTCAACAAATTCCATCTTTCACACCTGTGAGGATTTCAAAACCTAAATAAAGGGAATCATCTTTCTCATCCATGAATCACATTGATAAATCCAAATCTGAATCTGAAAAGGTAAAAGTCACAGCAGGTAAATCAAAAGAGCCTTATGACTCTTACAGTGATTGCAATTCTCAGTTATCTGATTGTGATGAAGAAATCGTAATAGATAAAGTTCTTGTTGCTAAAGATTCCAAAGTGGGTTTGAAATCGCATTGCTTTAAATGTGGAAATGTTGATCATACTATTAAGCAATGCCCTGATTTAGTTAAAAACAGTTCTAGGTAGAAATCTTTTGGAAAGAGATTGAATACGTTTGTAAATAATTTTTTATGTCAAACTTCTTCTGTTCAACGACCTAAGTATACTAAGGCTTGGGTCCCAATTTCAAAAGTCTACTTTCTATTTTGAAATATGTCAGGAACATTCAAGCGTCGTTGTAAATAGTCATTGGCACATTGATAGTGGATGTTCCAGACATATGACTGGGTTGAAGGACCTGCTGACAAATTATCGGATCATTAATGGTGGATATGTTGCTTTTGTGGGAGACAAGAAGGGTGGTAAGATGATTGGTCAAGGAGAAGTCTCGAATGGTTCACTAACCTTGGAAGATGTTAACTATGTTCCGGAATTGGCATTCAATCTTCTCAGTGTATCACAAATCTGTGATAAGAATATCCCAGTGTTGTTTCTTCCAAATGAATGTCTGTTCTTGAAGCCAGAGTTTACTATTCCTGAAGAATTGGTGATCATGCGAGCTCCAAGACGAAATGATACATATATGCTGAATATGGGATCAAAAGAATCAACTTCCACCGTGACCTGTCTTTTATCTAAAGCTTCATCTTTTGAATCTTTTCAATGGCATAGACGTTAGGGCATATTAATTTTAAAATACTAAATAAATTGGTTAAGAACAATTTGGTCAGGGGTTTACCACTTAAAGATTTTTTTGTGGTTGAGAAATGCATGGCTTGTGCTAAAGGAAAGCAGCACAAAAAGCCACATAAACTTAAAATTGAAAATTCTATCTCACAACCCCTCGAATTGTTACATACTGATTTATTTGGTCCAATAAGTGTCAAATCTGTTGCTAAGAAATCTTATTGCTTGGTTGTCACAGATGATTACTCTAGGTACACCTGGGTGAGATTCCTGGCAAACAAGAGTGAGACTGCTGAAGAACTAAAGAAGTTGATTCCTCAAATCGAGGTTCTTGGAAAGCGAAAGGTTCAAGCCATCAGAAAGACAATGGAACTGAATTCAGAAAAACCATATCTTCATTTCTTTCTGTGAACAGCGGGGTATTCTCAGACAGTTTAGCGCCGCACGAACGCCACAACAAAATGGTCTTGCTGAAAGTAAGAATCGAACTCTTGTGGAGGCTGCTAGAACTATGCTGATTGAGTCAAAGCTTCCTATTATCTTCTGGGCTGAGGCAGTAAGTTGTGCAGCTTATGTTCGGAATCGGGTACTGATTGTCAAAGACAAGATGAAGACATCATACCAGTTGTTTCGAGGGATAAAGCCGTTGATTGATTTTCTGCGCCCCTTTGGATGTTCTTGCACTCTGTTGAATACTCAAGATCAGAAAACGAAGTTTGGTGCTGTTTCAGATGAATGCTTCTTTGTAGGATACTCGAACACACAAAAAGCGTATCGTGTTTACAACAAGCGAACGCGGATTGTGCAAGAGTCCTATTATGTTGACTGGCAAGAGTCGAACTCTACAAGCATTGGCTGTGAACCTGCATGGTTTTACGATTCCACCACTGTTTCAAATCATTCTATCTTCCAAACTCTGATGATGATGACATCATTCCTCACACATCTGTTACTATCATTAACCATCCACTTCCACAATCACAACCTTCGTCTACACAATTACCTCCTACTTCATTTGACATTCCTCCACCTCCACCAACTCAATCCGTTCCAATTCCTCCATTAGATATTCCGTCATCATCCACTTCCATTCCAACCTCTTCCACTAATACAATTCCTCCAACCTCAAATGTACCTTCACAACCATCTAACCAAACATCCTCATCCCAAACCAACCCTTTGCTTCTCAACACAAATTTCAAAACTTTGAAAGATCATCCTCATGATTATATCATAGGATCAATTACTGATGGTGTGCGAACTCGGAGTCAGAGTAGTTTGATTAATGAGTGTCTCTATGATGCTTTCTTATCTCAAGTTGTTCCGAAGAATTATAAACAAGCACTTGAAGATCCTAGTTGGGTTGATGCCATGCAAATGAAATTGCAACAATTTAGGAAGCTTAAAGTTTGGGAACTTGTTGATCTTCCTCCTAATTAGTGCCCCATCGGCACTAAGTGGGTCTTCCGAAACAAGCCAGATGATCGCGGAGTTGTTATCAGAAACAAGGCGAGATTGGTTGTCCAAGGATTTGCTCAAGAGGAGGGGATTGACTACACTGAAGTTTTTGCTCTAGTCGCTCGCCTTGAAGCCATTAGACTCTTTCATGCTCATGCTGCTAACAAAGACTTTAAAGTCTATCAGATGGACGTGAAATGTGCATTTCTATATGGAGATATCGATGAGGAGATCTACGTATGTCAACCACCGGGTTCGAGGATCCAGATTTTCCTTCAAAGGTGTACAAGCTTGATAAATCCTTGTATGGGTTGCATCAAGCTCCACGTATCTGGTATGAAACTCTGACACAGCAAAGGTTTCTCTCATGGGACTATAGATATGACGTTGTTCAAGGAGAAGGTGACTGGTGACCTGCTAATTGTTCAAGTGTATGTTGATGATATAATCTTCGGTTCGACAAATGAGGGTGTTAGGGCTCATTCCTGTTAGAAGATTTAATTTGTACTTTGTTTATACATGTTTGTATAGTTTAGAGTTAATTTTGTATTTTCCCTAATGTGTTGATGCATAAAGCATGTTGTGAGAGAATGTTAGGGAGAGAGTCTAGATCACAACTTACACGCTAGAGAGAGAATTGTGTGTGTGATTTGTATTCTCCTGCACATTGTACTACAACGTTTATGCTTTGATCATCAATACAAGAGAATTATTTAGTAATGGATTGTGTTGTTGATTGAATTGTGTGTTTGTACTTAGATCATTCTGATTTGCAGCAATATCGATCCAATTGAACCTATCAATTGGTATCAGAGCTGTTGGTATTGTGTGTGTTCTTCGCTATTCATCAAGCAAAAACACATCAATATTGCTCAAATCATGATCTGAATGATCTGTTGCTGTTTTTGGATTTGATTCATCATCGAAATCATCTCTAATTCACAACGTTCGTGCAAATTCCATCAGATTATCATCAGATCTGAGGAATTAAGAACAAATTGAAGTTTACTGGTCGATCAATTTTCTGCTCAAAATCATCAGAAATTGATCATGTTTTGGATTGATTGAGATTGGAGATGGATAATCGGTATAATTCACTAACTGGGTGTGAATTTTGGACAAATTGGACAAATATAATTAAAAATCTGAAAAATCTGTATGACGAAAATGATGAACATGATGAACTGGTTGAAGATTAACTAGCCGGGTGATAAATTTGGCTTAGACAATATTTTTGGACTTAGATTTGTGAACAAATAGGTCCTGTGCAGCCGTGTGAAGGCAAAATTGTCTAGACGGGTGAAGAATTTGCAAGAAAAAGTTTGTACTGTTCAGCCGGATCAAAGAACTGTTGTGCCGGGTGATCAACTGTTCAGCCGGGTGATTAACATTTCAGCCGGGTGATTCACTTACTGTTTGGCCGGGTAAACAACATTTCTGCCGTGTGATCAACTGTTCAGCCGGGTTAACTGTTTCTGTCGTGTCAAGTTCTAGCCGGGTCAAGTTTCAACCATGTCAAGTTTTACTATTCAGCCGTGTTACTGTTCAGCCGGGTAACTCTACCTGCCGGGTGAAGATTTCAAAGTGTTGAATTGTACAACTGTTTAGCCGTGTCACTGTTTAGATGGGTGAAGAAGTTTTTCTCAGCCGGGTAAAGAAGGAAAGTTACTATTCAGCCGGGTGAAGAACAAAATTTCACTGTTCAGCCGTGTGACTTGTTTTTCAGTTGTTTCAAACCTTGTTATCTTATCTTGTCATTATTTACTTGCTTTTAGTTTAAAATTTTAACTGTTTCTTTTCAAAAATCATCAAAAACACAAAAAAATATTTTCTTTAAATTTTTAAAATGGCATCTAATGATGATTCTGATAACCATGTTCCTAGATTGGTTAATCCTGCAGATTTCAAGAACTGGACAATCAGATTGAAGCATCATCTATGCTCTATTGACAATGATCTATGGAAGTCAATTGATAAAGGTCCTCACATTCCTACTCAGGCTGCTCCTGATAGTGCAAGTACCTACACCAAAGATTCAACTGAACCTTATCATGAAGATAATCTATCAGCAGAAGACTTACGAAAGGTCAAGAATGACAGTAAGGCTTATTCTTTGATGTGCAAAGGTCTGCCACTTCAAGTGTTGTCGAGATTGGATGCTTATCAAACTGGCTACACATTGTTCAAGGCATTTAAATCAATCTGTGAAGGAGGAGAATAGTTGAGAAGTCTCAAGAAGCAGAAATTGAAGAGACAATTGGAATTATTTGAACATATTGCTGGAGAATCTGTGCACCAGATGATGAATAGATTTGTTCATCTAACTACTGAGATGACAAATGTTGGTGCAAAGACAGATCTTCAAGACCTGAATGACAGATTGTTGTATGCTCTTCCATCTTCATGGAAACAAACTGTGACTCTACTAAAGCATACAGAAAAGTTTCCAATGGACTTAGATCTGCTCATTGCAAAGATTGAAGAAGTTGAGATTGATGAAAGTTCAAGAAACTCAGACATATCAGGTTCACATGCTCAATACAAGTTTGTGGTGAATCCTGCTAACACAGTGGAGAATGCTTTTCTTGCCCAAGATGCTGCTAAGACTGATGACGAGGGTGATTTGTTTGTTGGTGCTAGCTTTTACACTGATTCATCGTATTTACCAAGCTCACCAATTTACTCTAAACCTCAATCTCCACCAAGAGCTCAAGTTCAAAGTCAATCTATGAAATCTCAGTCAGAAAATCAAAATTCTATAGTTCAAGCTAAAGTAAAAGATGTGATGAACATCTTGTTACAAGATGATGAGACTAAGACTGCGTTTACTGCATTCATGGCAAGCTTTCAAGCTTATCAAGGAAGTCATTTGTCTCAGATGGATGTTGTACTTCAAGATCTGTTTGAAATGGATCCTGATGACGTTGAAGAAATGGACTTAAATTGGCAAATGGTGATGGTTGCATATCGAACTAAGAAACATGCATATGTAAACCGAAGCTTCAAGCCACATGCAAACAAGACAGTTGGTTTTGACAAGTCAAAGGCCAGATGTTTCAACTGTAACTGCTATGGCTTTTTTTCGAGGGAATGCAAGGCTCCTAAGAATCAGAACTACAATGATCAAGCTGGTTCAAGTGGACAGAATCATGGTCAAAGTCAGAACTCACAACAGTCTTCGAGCTATCAAAACAGGAATCAACGTTTCATGCAAAAGCCATAGCAAAGTCTTCCCATGCCAGAACTGAAAGATGAGGGCAAGAAACCAGAAGATCAGACCAAAGCACTGGTAGTTAGTGTGAAAGACGGATATGATTGGAGTGCTTATGCGGAACAGTTTACATCTGATCATACATCGAGTTTGGCACTGGTATGTGAAATTAAAGAAGATTGGTCTGAAGAAGGGGATAATCAAATGACTAATGCAATCAGTGAAGATTCTGAAGAGTATGACTGGAGTGCAAAGTCAGATCCTGTTGAAGAATCTGAACCAGAAGTTGCACTTATGGCTACATCTGACGAGTCTTCATCATCTGTTGAGCAACCAAAGGTTAGTACCGAACTACCCCTAATTATGTTCCTTTGCCTGATGATGTTAAAGGTAGGTTATGTTCTGAACAATGCATTCAACAAGTAGAACATTATCGAACTCATTCTTTTAAAATTGGTGACAAATTAAGCAAACATGAAAAAATTCATGAACAACTTAAAATTGATCACAAAATTGCTGATGAGAAGATATTGTCACTTAAAGAATCATGGAACAAAACCTTGAAAGAACTGGAACTAGTAACAAAACAACTTGAAGAAATGAAAAAGAATTTTGAACAAGAAAAAGTTGCTCATGCTGTCACACAAGTTGAACTAACAAAGGTAAAAAGTTGTAAAACAATGGTGAGACAACTTGTGAGTGAAAGAGGTAACAAAAGCAAACTAGGATTGGGTTTCACACATGAACCAATGCCTAAATCAATCACAAACACTTTACCTGAAAACTTCAATGAATTTGATCATTCACCTGAAAACGAACAAAGATTCAAAGAAATTCAAAGAAGTAAGTCTGAATCCGAAGGATCTGAAGTGTTACTCGAAAGCTTGAAAGAAGATGACATCGTGACAGTTGAAGCTGATGATGAAGCAAGCAACAAATCTGATCCTGTACTCGTGCAACTTGTTGAATATCCGGAACTGAATCCTAAACCAGCAGAAAAGGTGAAGGATGAAGCTGAATTTTCAGGCTACAATGATCCAGACTACATCAAGTGGAAGAATGAACAGAAGGCGAATGTTGCTGATCAACTGATCAAGAAGAAAGCAGTGAAGAAGACTGAAGTTTCAAATGCAAAGATGCAAAAATCGAAATTGATAAACAATCAATCTGAAACAAAACAGTCGAAAGGTAAAAGTGTCATAACAACAAATGACAAACCCAAAGCTCAAATTGTTAAAACTGACAATGTCAAACCTGTGAAAAAGAAAGTGTCAAAAGGTAAAACAATCAAGTTTGTGTCTGCAGGAACATTCGATATGAACGGATCTTATGGTAACCAAATCAAGTCTTTAATCAAATCTAACTCTGGTCTGAAAACAGGTTCAGGTCCTAAAACTTCCGCTGTCAATGATAAAAGATTTGAATCAAAGAAGGTAACCAAACAAGATGGTTTAAAATCGAACCAAGTTTCCAAGCAATCAAAATCACAAACAAAATCTCCACAAAAGAATGTTGTTAACTTAAAACCGAACAAAATTGATAATGAATCACGAGTGGGTTCAACATCTAAAGTTAACAATCGGCTCTTTAGGATTAGCAAGAAACATTGTGAGATTTGTGATCGTTATAATCATGTTACTGCTGAATGTTTCTTTAACAGGTACTGCAATTACTGTGACAAAAGAAATCATTCTTCAGAGGAATGTTTTTATAACAAGTATTGTGATATTTGTGAAAGGAGAAATCATGACACTACAGATTGTTTCTTTCGGAAAAACTCATCATGAGAAATGACTCCTTTTTCGAATTTTCAAAGAAATCAATCTGTTGGTTTTCAAAAATTTAACCAAAGTCATTCTCCTGATTTGAGAACTTTCAAACGAAACAACTCTGGTTTTAATGAATTTTCATCCAGAAATGTGCAGGTTAACAGTTTTAAGCCGAGAGCTTTGATGGTGAGAAATCAGAAATTTGAAAATAACCTTGATCCTAAGTTAGAGGAAAGGTTCATTGCTTTAAGAAGAAAGCAAACAAATCAAATCGTTGGGCGAAACAGTTTTCAACCAAATCTCTCAAATGAAACAAATTTTCAAAGTCTACATTATCAACAAGTTACTGTTACAGATAGATTCGGAAAACCCAAGACCATGTGGGCCTGGGTTGACCAAACTAACTAGGTAAATGTTGAAATGCAGGTACGCCCTCGAAGACCTATCAACTCATGGTTTGTTGATAGTGGGTGTAGCTGGCATATGACAGGCAATCATGCCTTGCTTCAAGATTTTAAGCTAAAGAATGGTACTCATGTTGCATTTGGAGGAGATGCTGGTGGAATAATTACTGGAGAAGGAACCGTGTCAAATGCGATTATTAGCTTTGATAAAGTCAACTATTGTGCACAGTTGAACTTTAATTTGCTAAGTGTATCTCAAATTTGTGACAAATCTTATTCAACATTGTTTGATGATTCTTTCTGTTACATACTCAAACCAGGTTTCAAGATTGACAATGAATGGGTGGTGGTTCAAGCTCCAAGAGATCGTGATGTATACAAGCTTGATATGTCGCAGATTGATGCTGATACCAAAACCACTTGTCTCATTGCGCATGCATCAAATGATGAGAGTCAGCTTTGGCATAGACGGCTAGGCCATTCAAACTTCAGAAACATGAACCGACTGGTGACTGGAAATCATGCTGTGGGAATACCATCAAAGAAATTCTCCACAACTGATCTCTGTCCAGCATGTTTGAAAGGAAAACAACACCGAATGTCTTTTAAGTCCAAGCAAGAACACTCTATTTCAAAACCCTTACAGATGCTACACATGGATCTTTTTGGACCAACAAATGTTCAAAGCATCGGAAAGAAGTCTTATTGTTTTGTCATTATTGATGATTTTACTAGATTTTCTTGGGTTTATTTTTTGCATGTTAAATCTGAAACTGCTGAGTTGTTAAAAGAATTTATTATCAAAGTTGAAATCAATTGGATTGTAAAGTAAAAATCTTGAGAAGTGATAATGGAACCGAGTTTAAAAACTCTAATGTCGATTCGTTTTGTGCAGAAAAAGGAATTGCGCGCCAATTTAGTGCTCCAAGAACTCCACAACAGAACGGAGTTGCAGAACGGAAAAATCGGACACTGATTGAAGCAGCAAGATCCATGCTCGCAGATGCCAAAATCCCTATCACTTTCTGGGACGAAGCTATTGCTACTGTCTGCTTTGTATAGAACAGGACATTATTGGTTCAGGATAAAAATAAAACGTCTTATGAGTTATTGTTTGGAAGAAAACCGAATATTTCATACTTGAAAGCATTTGGTTGTCCTGTATCGATTCTAAATTTGAGTGATCATCTCGGTAAATTTGAGTCAAAATCTGACGATGGATTTTTTCTTGGTTACTCTTCTGTTTCAAAAGCTTATCGGGTTTTTAATAGCAAAACGAACATTGTTATTGAAACTATTAACGTAAAGTTTTTAGAAAATTCGTTTCCGTCAGTGGCTCATGGTCCCGAATGGTTGTTTGATTTAGATTCGTTATCAAATCTTTCAATTCTAACTTGTTTGATTTTTCAGGAAAATCGAGTAAAGAATCAGGAGACTTGGGATGTTTCAGTGATGATTCTGATAATGACGATGACAGCAATCTCAATTCTGAGTATCCGTTCATGTCATTTCATAATCCTGATCATGTGGTATCTAATCAAGATCCGGGTCCATCTGGTTCTCAAGAAGATCAAGAATCAAACAGCTTTGGTGATGAAGTGAATACGCAAGTTTCTCCTAATGATGGTGGATCTGTTCAAAATCAACCATCATCAGATCCGAATGTTGAAGTTGTTTCAGAAACATTTGACTACTTCATTAATTCACCAGAACAAGTTCCTAATTTCACTCCGCATATTTCTACAATTTTACAAGATCTACCGAATCTGAATCTCTAATCTGGAGAGTCAAGTACAAGGTGACGCTATACCAACTCACCGAGTTCATAGGAATCATCCTCTCTCTCAGATTATTGGGCCTTTGAATCAGCGAACTATGAGAAGTCAGACTGAACATGCAAACTTTTGTCTTTATTCATGTTTTCTTTCTCAAGTGGTGCCGAAGAACATTTCGGAAGCGTTACAAGATAATAGTTAGATTGAAGCCATGCAAGAGGAGTTACTTCAATTTCGCAAACAAGAAGTTTGGAAATTAGTGGACTTACCTGAAGGAGAAAATGCGATTGGTACAAGATGGTTGTACAAGAACAAGCCAGATGAACGTGGCATTGTGGTCAGAAATAAAGCCAGACTTATTGCACAAGGTTACACTCAAGAAGAAGGTATTGACTATGAAGAAGTGTTTGCTCCGGTCGCTCGACTAGAAGCTATTCGCATTTTTTAGCTTATGCCTCTTTCATGAAGTTCAAAGTGTTTCAAATGGATGTAAAAGGCGCTTTTCTGTATGGACCAATTACCGATGATGTGTACGTCAGACAACCTCCAGGTTTTGAGGATCCTGAGTATCCACATCGTGTATACAAATTGAGCAAAGCTTTATATGGTCTACATCAAGCCCCAAGGATTTGGTACGAGACGTTATCTAAACATTTGCTGGAACATGGTTTTACAAGAGGTCAGATTGATCCTACTATATTTATGAAGCGGGAAAATGAAGATCTTCTATGTGTTCAAGTGTATGTGGATGATATCATCTTTGGATCAACAAGTCCGTCCATGTGCAAAGAGTTTGAGGAGATTATGAAATCAAGATTTCAGATGAGTTCGATGGGAGAGATTAATTTCTTTCGCGGATTGCAAGTAAAACAGTCAGCTGAAGGAATTTTTATCAACCAATCAAAGTTTGTTGAGAAGTTGCTGAAAAAGTTCAAGATGAAAGATTGTCAGACTATTCGAACGCCATCTGATGTGAATTGCAAGATGCAACCGGATCCAAAAGGCAAATCCGTTGATCAAACACTGTACAGATCAATGATCGGTTCACTGATGTATCTTACTGCATCAAGACCAGACATCATGTATGTTGTATGTGTGTGTGCAAGATATCAGTCTGATCCAAAAGAGTCGCACCTGGTTGCTGTTAAACGTATTTTCAGATACCTTAAAGGGAAACCGAATCTCGGGTTATGGTATCCTTATGAGGGCAATTTTGAATTATATAGTTATTCTGATAGTGACATTGGTGGGTGTGCTCTTGACAGGAAATCGACTACGGGTGGATGTCAATTTCCGGGTCTTAGACTTGTTTCTTGGCAATGCAAAAAGCAGACCAACGTTTCTGTATCCACAGCTGAAGCAGAGTATATCGCTGCATCTGCAGGATGTTCACAAGTTTTGTGGCTACAAAACCAATTGCTTGACTACGGGTTTAACTTTCTCAAACTCCTATTTACATAGACAATACTGCTGCTATGTTCATTACTGCTAATCCTGTTCAACACTAAAAAACCAAACATATCGAAATTCGATATCATTTTCTCAGAGACAACTCTGAAAAAGGTTTAATAATTTTGATTAAAGTTCATACCAACAAACAACTGGCAGATCTTTTCACAAAATCTTTCTTGTCAGGACGGTTTGAATTCTTAATTCAATCCATAGGGTTAATCAACCATGATTGATTCTATTTTTACAAAAACTCAATACAAAATCAGAAATATAAAAGCCAAAAATATAATAAGTCGATGTCAAGTATTGATTCCTTTGTCCTTGTATTTTATTTTTGCATTGTGAGTGTGCATGAAAAAGAAAAAGAACACAAAAAGATGGAAAAAGAAAAGCAAAAGAAAAAGATTTTCATATCATAAGAATCTATATTGAAAAAAGTGAGAAATGATAGTCACACTAGACATTATTTGTTTCATCATTTCAATAATAAAGACTGATGAATGTTAATTGATGTGCGAGACAGCTCAGGCAATTAGACTGAAAAAGTAAGTTCATTGTTGACAAATCTAAATTCAATGATCTTTATGTTAGGTTCCTTTGTTATACATGTCTAGATATATATCTTTTGATGCTCTGCTTGTGATGATAGTTGTTCATGATCGGGTAACAATGCAATCTTTTCAGTGTGATGAACCGCATTGTGAGCTTCTTTGTTGTGGTATCCACAGACCTGAAGTTTCACATGAAATCTCTTTTGAGCTTCAAGGTGCAGCAAAAGATTCCCAAAGTTGGAACAAAAAGAGTCCCAAATGTGGACCATCACCAAACAAAATTCCAAAAAGGAATTCAGAAGATTCCCAAGGGGAACGATAGGAAATGAAAAATTCCAAAAAGGAATTCAAAAGAAGTCCCAAAGTGGACCAAATCCAAAAAGAACCCATATTACACACTGTTTATGATTGTAAGTGACCAGGTTTTTGTGCAATATGCAGTCAAGTAGTGTTTGATAAGGAAATATGTTGACATATGTATACATGTGGGTCACATAAGTCATTTTAATCGAACCTTAATCTCATCATGATACTGAAAAAGTAAGTGTGTCAATTCGAGCTAATTGGTATCTTTTCATATCATCACTCAATCAAATATAAGTCAAATGTCTATTCAAAACTTGCAAAACATGTTCAGATAATGTGTACTATGATCTCACTGCGATATTTTGATTCATTGCATTGCATATGTCTTTATTTTAATGTGTGTGCTTTGTGTGTGCAGGCATATGGAGTCTTTATTGACACATCGACATCCTTGTTAAACTTAAAAATTTCAAGAAATTTCAAGTTTAGGGGGAGAATAATTGAAGAAGAAAAATTGTTACAAAAAGCCAAAAATATTTTTGAAATAAGTGTGTTGAATGTATGGATCATGTAGTTAATGAAAGCAAAAGTATTGGATGTGTTCAAAACAAACCTAAATGTCTTTTGATTTGTTTTTAGAAAAATGCTTCGGGATATAGAAATATTTGTTGTGCAAAAACATTTTTTGTGAGAAAAATCAAAGAAAATGAAAAAGGATTTAATGTGAATTAAATTTGTTGCCCTAATTTCTATTTTTGAATATTTAATTTGAGAATGTTTGCAGGTGCAATAAATGCAGTTGAAAAAGTCAACAGAGAGAAAAGTGAAAAATCATCCAAGTGTTGTAGCCGGGTGAAGATATCAGACTTCACTGTTTAGCCGGGTAATGAATGTCACTATTTAGCCGTGTAATGAAGCGATGTTTGATATCAGTCGGGTGACTGAATGAAAGAAGGTAGCCGGGTGAAAGAAGGAAAGGAAGCCGGGTGACAAGGTTGTAAGTTAATATACAGCCGGGTGATAAAATGTTTAACACTGTACAGCCGGGTAATAGAATGAAGATTCTATGTAGCCGTGTAAGTGAAGAAAACTGTGCAGCCGGGTAAGTATGACAACTGTACAGCCGGGTGATGAAGAAAAGCTGTCACTATACAGCCGGGTGATGAAACAGTATCACTATGCAGCCGGGTAAAGAACATGAAGTTAATGTGCAAGCCGGGTGATGATAAGGAATTTACTATTCAGCCGGGTGATGGGTAAAACCAAAAACGAAGGTGTAGTTGTTCCTAACTCTGACCCGTCTCTACAGTACTTGACCCGTCTCTACAGTGATTGACCCATCCAAGTGTCTTTACATGTTAAATGTTGACCCGTCCCAAAGTTGTGACCCGTCCCAATACTGTGACCCGTCCCAACAGTGCTTGACGCGGCTCAACAGTACATGACCCGTCCAGGCTTATTGGGCTAAAATTGTTTACCCGTCCCAAATGTTGACCCGTCCCAAAATTTTGACCTAATTTTTGAGCCGGCTGAACAACATATATATACCTGCCTTTTCTCAAACACTTATCATTTTTCACAAACATTTTCAAGCAAATCCCTTGTACCTCAATCGTCCATATCATATTCAATCGTTGATTCTATAACAAGTTTTAGTGATTGAATAAGGTATAATCTACATGTTTTGACAATGTTGAACCTGCTGATTGATCGTAAAAACGAAATGTTGTGATGAACAGTAATTGGACTTTGAATCGACACTTTGATTATGGGTGTTAAAACTTAAATCGAGTGTTGTAATAGGTGTAATAACTGTCGATCATCAATTTTCTGCCATTAATTTGCATCAAATCGCTTAAAATCAACTGAATCAAAGGAAATTTTCAAAACTCTGTCAAACCGCCATTGATGAACATTTGAGTTGTTCATATTTTTGCTATCATATGATGAATCATCTGTTGTTATGTGACAAATCGATGGCTAAAACTGAACTAAAACATGTTATACAACTTCATTATGCAAAATCACAGATTTGTGCTTAAGTGTTTAAACTGTTAAGTGTATAATTTACATGATCATTGATTCACAAAAGTTTTTGTTAAGCAAAATGATGATTATCAGTTTGTTAAACTAACTTAGGTGATAAATTATTGTGTGATTTGTTACATTGTGTCATTATGTTTAAAACTTCTTATGCATATGTCTGTTATTTGTGAATGACAAGTCTAACACATGTGTCTTGTTTTTTTCAAAACAGATGAATGATCTTAAATTTGAGCCCAAGCACAATCTTGTTGCTTGTTTGGATGAATCTATACCAGAAGCTGAAGGGTATAGAGACATGATCAGATTTCTTAGAAGAACAAAGTATGTCTATGCAATGTGTGCCAAGCCAATTGTGTATGCAAGACTTATAAAGAGTTTCTGGAGGACTGCAGAAGTTGTTACTGATGAAGCTGGTGTTACTATGGTCAGAGGAAATATTACCAGACAGTTACAGGTAATTGTGTCTGAAGAGTCCATCCGGACTGCTCTAAAGATAGATGATGATAGGTTCAATTGGATCGTTAATATCACTCACAATGATCAGAATAATTCGCACAAACAAACAGTTCAATCACAAACACAATTCATACTAATAATTCTCTTTGTATATTGATGATCAAAGCAAATCTGTAGTACAAGTGCAGGAGAAATAAATCACACACAGTTAACTCTCTCTCTAACGTGTAATAGTGATCTAGCCTCTCTCCTCACACTCTCTCACTACATGCTTAAAGCAACAAAATACAAGTTTGAGGAATATACACAATAAACCCTAAACTATACACAAACATATAAACAAAATACAAAGTAAATCTTAACTAGGAAATAACCCTAACAGTACTCCCCCTAAGATTTATCTTTGAATCTTCAGCAAAATCTTCTATCTTTTTCATCTTTGTTCAGCATCAATCTCTTTCTACCAATCTTCTGGCTCGTCTTTGACATTCAGCAGTTCTCGTCCTTTAAATTCTTCTTGTTCCTTCAATGCTTCTTCTATGCATGACTTGAACTTTTCAGCAATTTTGGCTTGTCTCGGCTTGGACTCATTTGTCAGAATTGGGCAGGCATTCATGCGTCTAAGTGAATCCAGATTTAAACCTGCAAAGTCAATATTAGCATAAAATTCAAACGTCATTTCCTGTCCTTTGACTTGCACCTCCAAAGTACCCTTCCTACTGATTCTCATATATTCTATCTCTGGTATGTCAACCCTTACGAGATTAGAATTCAGCAGTGCCTTCCTCACTCGGATCTTTTCAGTTGCAGCAGCAATCACTTCTATCATCACAACAAACAACTTCCTATCAGCTTCAGCTAGTTTATCCCTGCATTTCTCCATTCTGCAACTTCTTAAATAATCGATATAGGATGGATGAAGCAGCTTCAACTCAAAAGTACTAAACAGAGTGATCATGTCTTTGTCCCAATCATCCAAATTCCGAACAAGCTTCAACTCAAAGGTTTCTTGATTATAGAAAACTCTAAGTATAGGCTTTGTCATTTGCGAACCATCTATCACCTTCAATCCAGGATTTGTCACCTTGTCAAAATATTCATCCGAAAATTCTTCAAGATACATATCTTCAGTCACAACCAATCGTTTCTTCTTTCTTTCTTTCTTTGCTTGCACATAAGCAGTATCTTCTTGTTGGCCTCTGAAATCAAGATACTTCGGTGGTCTAGCAATCCCGGCATCAAGAAGCATTGCACATTTATCACCACGCTCAGCATGCGTGTGATTTATCAACCTGAGTTTGTGCAGCTCTTTCAAATCCTGAACTTCTAGTTTGAAAATGCTCGAGTAATAATGATATACGTCACATAATCCATTAACTCTCTTTATCATAAAAGCATCAAACACTTCATCGTATTTCCATGCAATTATCTTCACCTTCTTATTCTTCTCTGGCACAATCATAGAATCAAGCAACTCAGCAATAGACTGACCTTTGCTCAGCAGTGACCTCACCACGTCACCTGCTGTGGCTGACTTATGCCATGATTCTCGAACATCCATCGGTATGTTGTAAGATTTAACTTCGCTTGGAAACATATCCATCAATTCGTGCCTTTTCTTGTGAGCATCTTCAGGTAAAGCCATCACCGGAAGTTCTTTTGGTCCAAGAACTTTATATCTCTTTGTCAGCTCGAAATACTGAGGATTGTTGTAGTCCAAATAAAACATCCGGTTGTACATTTTCTCCGTCTTCATAAAACTAGTAACAATCTTCCTCAGTGACTCAGATTTCAACCTCTTCAAAGTTCTATATGGATAGTTCCTTGAGCTTAGCCAACTTCGCATATCTGTACTCGACATTTCTTCCGGATTTTGATGATAAAGTTCAGTTGGCGGCAAGTCTTCTATGTTCAGGCTTTCTTGCATTGGTGTCCATTCTCCCATCTCAATGACAAACTCTTTCTTATCAGCAGCAGCTTTGTCTTGGGCAATCAAGCACTTTTCATATTCTTCATTAATCTGGCTCACAGTCAACCCATTCAAAAACACAGGATTATACTTCATCCTTTCAAGATAAGCAAATCTTTGATCCAAATCATCCGGAATCTCTTCAACAACATTAGGTTCTGGTTCAGCTTAATCTTCAGATTCAGTAAAGTCTATATCATCTAAGTCATCCAAAGCTTCAATCATAGGTGCATTGTCAGTTTGAACCGGCTCAAACTGACTTGCAACTTCAGATACAATTTCAGCAGTTTCAGCAGTTTCAGGTACTTCTTCAATAACAGCAGCTTCAAATTGAATCGGCTCAATCTGAACTGGTTTAACAATTACAGCTTCAGTCATAGTCACCTCAACTTTCTCAGTTTCAACTACAGCTACAGATTGAATCGGCTCAATCTGCATTGTTTCATCAATCTTCGCCCGTTTCGAACTGCTTTCATCTCCCATAATCTCCGGAACTGCATCTAGCTTCCTTTTTCCCTCAGCTTTGTCAGAGATGACAGTTTCAGCAACAGCTTCATCGGGAATGATGATTGGAGATTCCACCCTTATGCCAACATTCGTAGTACCTCTTGCTCTGGTTAGATAAACTTTTGGAAATTGATCCGCTTCAGCTATTTCAACCACTTCTTCTGAAAAATCTTTATCAGATGATGAACCAGATTTCTTTGGTTTCGTTTCGTCCAGCCATTTTTCTAACATTTCTTTCTCATCCTCCAACGTATTGCATTCAGCTTTCAGTTCAGTATAGTCATACTTCAGATTGTCATACTCCTCCTTCAGTTTTTCATAATCGTCCTTCAATTTCACATGTTCATCAACAAGCTTGACATGATCCTCATCCAACTTTTTGAAGGTTTTCAAATTCTGATTATGAATATTCCAAAACTCTTCAAATCTTTTCTTTTTCCGTTCATTCGAAGCTTTCAACAAGTCATTTGCTTCTACCAGCTTTGCAACCATCTCCTCTAACTCAACAATTCTTTTCTCATTCTCTGTTTGATCAACACTTGGCACAAAATTTGGTGAAGACTCCAAACCTTGTCCAATGTTTTCTGCAGCAGGGGATGATGTGGTTGGTATATCAACAAGAATAGGATCAGCAATGCCAGCATCAGCTTCCTCAACTATCTGTGCCATAGTTTCAGCTTCGGCAATTACTTCCTGAGCAATCTGAAATACATCAATCTCTTCAGGCTCTACAATCACAGGCTCTATTACTGGTTTTGATCTTTTTCTTCTGACATACTGAACAGTAACCTCCTTTGGGATTTCAGCAACTACTTCTTCAACAACAGAAGCAACCTCAACAGGTTCTTCTATTTCAGCTTGTTCAATAACTCCAACATTCTCTATATCCAAATCCATTGGTTCGGCCATTTCAACAATCTCTGCCTCCTCTGAATTAGATTCAGATTCAGCACCTTCATTACCACCATCATCATTACCATCGTCACTATCACTATTCTCATCATCTTGAACATCATCACTATCATCATTACCATCGTCCTCAGGTTCATTCTCTTCATCTTCTGGATGACGAGCAAAATACTCATCATCATCTAACAAATCATCAGGCACCTCATCCACTAAGTCCTGAGGATTAACAATCTCACCATGAGAAATATGATGATATATACCCTCAACATCTTCTACATTGTTTGCTATATCTCTCATATAGTCAAACAGCTCCACATTAGGCACATTCCCGATACTCATCTTTCTGTAAGATAGATCGTTCATGTCCTCAGTATATAACATGCCTCCAGCATAACCTTCAGTTCTGATGATAGGATAGGCAACATTAATCATCAGTTGTAAGAATCTCGGGTACATGAGAAACTTAAACCTCTTGCCTTTCACCAAGTTAAACACAAATCCATTCATAATCCATCTCGACATGTTGAATGGTTTGTTCTCTGCAATGGCAACTATCGGAGATGCTATGTCTGATGGGAAATTGTCAAAGCCTTCACTCCTCCTGGACATGCACTGCTGGACAACATAGCACAACAACTTATACTTCTTTCCCAATTTTGCCCTATAAAACTGTGATTTTGGAAATACAGGTGGATGACCCATATTAACAAAACACGATTGACATTCTCCCATTTTCAATTCATCATTCATCCCAATCTCATCTTCATCTATTCTCAGGGCATTTCTGATTGCTTCTTCCGAGACTGTCAACACCATATCTCTAGTTATGTTGCCTCGAACAACAGTAACACCATTCTCTTCTCTAATGACCTCTGTTGTCCTCCAAAAACTTTTAATCAACCTTGCATATATGACCGGTTTGGCACACATAGCATACACATATTTGGTCCTCTTGATAAACTTGATCATATCTCTGTAACCATCTGTTTCAGGGATAGATTCATCCAAACATGCCACCAAATTGTGTTTAGGCTCAAACTTGAGATTCTCCATCTGTTAAAACACAAACAAACACAAAACAAGACAAATGTGTTAGATTCTTTATTAATACGTATCAAAATTTTCATAAGTGTTTGAATAAAAGTTAGAAAGCAAAAACATTCACATAATCATTTTTAAATTCTAAATTGTTTTAATAACCTGATTTTCATCATCTTAAAAAACAACTTTGAATTTTAATGATTCTATAACATGTTTCAATTTTAACAGTTAATCACTTAAGACATAATTTTGACATTTGTATGATGAATTTGTGTATCATGTTTTAGTTCAGTTTTAACAAGTATTGATCACTTTTAAATAGATATTTCATCATTTTGATGTTTAACATTTAAGAGCTTCAAAGTTCATCAATGGCGGTTTTAAAAGTTGTGACGATTTTGATTGATTCAGTTGATTTTAAGGTGTTTTAGTGCAAAGGAGTGATTAATTGTTGATGATCGACAGATTTTAGACTTAAAACAACATTCGATTTTGGTTTTAACACACACAATCAAAGTGTCGATTCAATAATCAAAACACTGTTCATCATCGTTTTTCATTTTATCGGTCGATTTGCAGGTCTATCAAGGTTAAAAACACTTAATCACTACCTTATCCAATCGATCAACCTTGTTACAGAGCAAACGATTGAATATGATAACAAAGCGATTTAAGTACAGAGGATTTGTGTGAAAGTGAATGTGAAAAATGATAAGTGTTTGTGAAGAGGCGGGTTTTTGTATCGTTAAAATTTAGGTCAAACTTGAAGTGCCGGGTCAACAAAAGGGACGGGTAAACATAAAAGGCCCAATAAGCTTTGCCGGGTCAAGTACTGTAGTGACGGGTCATGTACTGTAGTGACGGGTCAAGTACATAAGGCAAGTCACAAACATATGAACAACACTTGACGGGTCAAACACTGTAGAGACGGGTAAGTCACTGTAGTGACGGGTAAAGGTTAGGAACAACTACACCTGATGGGTTTTATCAATCACCCGGCAGAATAGTAGTCTTCAAACATCACCCGGCAACATTTCTTCATTACCCGGCAACACAGTTGCTTTCCTTCTTCATCCAGCTTGCTTTCTTCATCACCCGGCAACATAGTTGCTTTCTCTTTCACACGACATGCTTTTCTTCATTACACGGCAACACAGTTGTATCGCCCGGCATGCTTTTTCTTCTTCACACGGCAACATAGTGACTCATTTACACGGCAAGATAAAAGACTTTTACCCGGCAGTATAGTGAACACTTGTCACCCGGCAGATATTTATGACCTTCACCCGGCTGTATTTGACATGATCATTGCCCGGCTACCCAGTAGTCATAATATCTTCACCTTTTTCTCAATCACCCGGCTTGAATCAAACTCACAACTTTACCCGGCTGAACAGTATGTTCATTACCCGGCAGAACAGTTGTATCTGATATCTTTGCCCGGCTATAACACTTTGCGATTTTTATTCATTTTTCTCGTCTGTTGACTTTTTCAACGTCATTTATTGCACCTGCAAACATTCTTCGACATATTAATTAGACAAGATATCCTTAAAAAGAATTTTGTCATATTAATTATCAAACAACATTAAACAATGCAATAAATTTAATTTCACAATTAAATTCATTTTTCTTTTTCTTTTTCAAAAATGTTTTTGCACAACCAATTTTTCTATATCCCGAAGCAATTTCATAAAAACAATTCACAAGACCTTGGGTTTGTTTTTAACACATCCAATACTTTTGCTTTTCATACCACATAATCTTGTTCATTCAAAACACACTTATTCAAGAATATTTTTGGGATTTTGTAGATATTTTTCTTCAATTTATTCTCCCCCTAAACTTGAAATTTCTTGAAATTTTTAAGTTTGACAAGGATGTCGATGTGTCAATAATGATTCCATATGCCTGCACACACATTAAAATAAAGACATATGTAATGCAAATGAATCAAAATATCGCAGTGAGATCATACCACACATTATCTGAACATGTTTTGCAAGTTTTGAATAGACATTTGACTTATGCTTGATTGAGTGATGATATGAAAACATACCAATTAGCTCGAGTTGACACACTTACTTTTTCAGTATCTTGATGATAATTAAGGTTCGATTAAAATGACTTATGTGACCCACATGTATACATATGTCAACATATTTCCTTATCAATCACTACCTGAATACATATTGCACAAGACCTGGTCACTTACAGTCATATACAGTGTGGAATCTGGGTTCTATTCGGATTTGGTCCACTTTGGGACTTCTTTTTAATTCCATCTTTGGGAATTTTTCTTTCCTATCGTTCCCCTTGGGAATCTTCTGAATTCCTTTTTGGAATTTTTGTTTGGTGATGGTCCACATTTGGGACTCTTTTTGTTCCAACTTTGGGAATCTTTTGCTGCACCTTGAAGCTCAAAAGAGACTTCGTGTGAGACTTCAGGTCTGTGGATACCACAACAAAGAAGCTCACGATGCGGTTCATCACACTGAATAGACTACATCGTTACCCGATCATGCACAACTAACATCACAAGCAATGTATCAAAAAATATATATCTATACATGTATAACAATGGAACTTAACACAAAGATCATTAAGTTTATGTTGGTCAACAATCAACTTACTTGTTCAGTCTAATTGTCTGAGCTGTCTAGCACATCAATTAACATTCATCAGTCTTTATTAAAAATGATGTAACAAATAATGTCTAGTGTAACTATCATTTCTCACTTTTTGCAATATCGATTCTTATGACATGATATTTTCTTTTCTTTTTGCTTTTATATTTTGTTTTTGCTTTTCTATTTTCTTTTTCATGCACACACACAATGCAAGACATAAAATTAAAAGACAACGGAATCAATATATGACATCAACTTATTATATTTTTGGCTTTTATATTTTCTGATTTTTGTTTTGTTTTCGAAAAATAGAATCAATCATGATTGATTAATCCTATGGATTGAATCAAGAATTCAAACCGGCCTGACAAAAAGGATTTTGTGAAAAGATCTGCCAGTTGTTTGTCGGTATGAACCTTAATCAAAATTATTAAACATTTTTCAGAGTTGTCTCTTAAAAAGTGATATCGAATTTCGATATGTTTGGTTTTTGAGTGTTGAACAGGATTAGCAGTAATGAATATAGCAGCAGTATTGTCTATGTAAATAGGAGTTTTTAGAAAGTTAAACCCGTAGTCGAGCAATTGGTTTTGTAACCACAAAACTTGAGAACATCCTGCAGATGCAGCGATATACTCTGCTTCAGCTGTGGATACAGAAACGTTGGTCTGCTTCTTGCATTGCCAAGAGACAAGTCTAGGATCCAGAAATTGACATCCACCAGTATTCGATTTCCGGTCAAGAGCAGAACCACCAAATCACTGTCAGAATAGCTATATAATTCAAAATTTCCTTCATAAGGATACCATAACCCAAGATTCGGTTTCCCTTTGAGATATCTGAATATACGCTTCACAGCAACAAGATGCGACTCTTTCGGATCAGACTGATATCTGGCGCACACACAAACAGCGTACATGATGTCTGGTCTTGATGCAGTAAGATACATCAGAGAACCGATCATTGATCTGTATAGTGTTTGATCCACGGATTTGCCTTTCGGATCTGGTTGTATCTTGCAGTTCACATCAGATGGAGTTCGAATTGTTTGACAATCTTGCATCTTGAACTTCTTCAACAACTTCTCAACGAATTTTGATTGATTGATGAAAATTCCGTCAGCAGATTGTTTCACTTGTAATCCGAGAAAGAAGTTAATCTCCCCCATAGAACTCATCTGGAATCTGCATTTCATGATTTCCTCAAATTCTTTGCACATTGACTCACTGGTTGATCCGAAGATAATATCGTCCACATAAACTTGAACACATAAGAGATCGTCATTCTCCCTCTTCATAAACAAAGTTGGATCAATCTGCCCTCTTGTGAATCCATGTTCAAGTAAATGTTTGGATAATGTCTCATACCAGATTCTCGGAGCTTGATGTAGACCGTATAGAGCTTTACTCAACTTGTATACACGATGAGGATAGTCAGGATCTTCAAAACCCGGAGGTTGTCTGACATATACGTCATCTGTAATAGGTCCATACAGAAAAGCGCCTTTAACGTCCATTTGGAATACTTTAAACTTCATGAAGGAAGCATATGCAAGAAAAACGCGTATGGCTTCAAGTCTTGCGACCGGAGCGAACACCTCTTCATAATCAATGCCTTCTTCTTGAGTATATCCTTGTGCAATGAGTCTCGCTTTGTTTCTCACAACAATACCACGTTCGTCTGGCTTGTTTTTGTACAACCATCTTGTACCAATAGCATTCTCTCCTTCAGGTAAGTCCACTAATTTCCAAACTTCCTGTTTGCGAAACTGAAGTAATTCCTCTTGCATGGCTTCAATCCAACTGTTATCTTGCAACGCCTCTGAAATGTTCTTTGGCACCACTTGAGATAGAAAACATGAATAAAGACAGACATTTGCTTGCTCAGTCTGACTTCTTGTAGTTCTCTGATTCAATGGCCCAATAATCTGAGAGACAGGATGTTTCTTGTGAATTCGATGAATTTGTATGTCACCTCCTTGCACTTGACTCTCCAGATTAGAAGTATTCAGATTTGGTAGATCTTGTAGTATGGAAGAAGTATGCGGAGTGAAATTCGGGACTTGATCCGGTGAATTGATGAAGTAATCAAAAGATTCTGGAACAACTTCAACATTCGGATCGGATGATGGTTGATTCTGAACAGATCCACCATCATTAGGAGAACTTTGCGGATTCACATTATTTTCAAGATTATTTGATTCTTGATCTTCTTGAGAACCAGAGGGACCCGGATCTTGACTGGATTGGACATGATCAGGATTATGAAATGACATGAACGGATATTCAGAATTGAGATTTCCATCCTCGTCATTATCAGAATCGTCACTAAAGCATCCCAAGTCACCTGATTCTTTCCTTGCTTTTCCTGAAAAATCAAACAAGTTAGAATTGAAAGATTTTGATAACGAATCTAAATCAAATAACCATTTGGGACCATGTGCCACTGACGGAAACGAATTTTCTAAAAACTTGACGTTAATAGTTTCAATAACAGTATTTGTTTTGCTATTAAAAACCCGATAAGCTTTAGAAACAGATGAATATCCAAGGAAAAATCCATCGTCAGATTTTGACTCAAATTTCCCGAGATGATCATTTAAATTTAGAATCGTTACAGGACAACCAAATGCTTTCAAATAAGAAATATTCGGTTTTCTTCCAAATAACAACTCATATGATGTTTTCTGTTTGTCCTGAACCAGTAATGTTCTGTTTTGTACAAAACACGCAGTAGCAATAGCTTCGTCCCAGAATGTGATAGGGATTTTGGCATCTGCGAGCATGGATCTTGCAGCTTCAATCAGTGTCCGGTTTTTCCGTTCCGCAACCCCATTCTGTTGAGGCGTTCTTGGAGCACTAAATTGTCTAGCAATTCCTTTTTCTGCACAAAACAAATCAACATTAGCGTTCTTAAATTCAGTTCCATTATCACTTCGTAAAATTTTCACTTTACACTCCAACTGATTTTCAACTTTGATGATAAATTCTTTTAATAACTCCGCAGTTTCAGATTTGACATGCAAGAAATAAACCCAAGAAAATCTAGTGAAATCGTCAATGATGACAAAACAATAAGACTTCTTTCCAATGCTTTGCACATTTGTTGGTCCGAAAAGATCCATATGTAGCATCTGCAAGGGTTTTGAAATGGAGTTTTCTGGCTTGGACTTAAAAGACATTCGGTGCTGTTTTCCTTTCAAACATGCTGGACAGAGATCAGTTGTAGAGAATTTCTTCGATGGGATTCCCACAGCGTGATTTCCAGTAACCAGTCGATTCATGTTTTTGAAGTTTGAATGGCCCAGCCGTCTATGCCAAAGCTGACTCTCATCATTTGAAGCATGAGCAATGAGACAAGTAGTTTCGGTTTCAGCGTCAATCTGCGACATATCCAACTTGTATACATCACGATCTCTTGGAACTTTCACCACTACCCATTCATTGTCAATCTTGAAACCTGGTTTGAGTATATAACAGAAAGAATCATCAAAAAGAGTTGAATAAGATTTATCACAAATTTGAGATACACTTAGTAAGTTAAAGTTCAACTGTGCACAGTAGTTGACTTTATCAAAACTAATGACCCCATTGGATACGGTTCCTTCTCCTGTTATCTTACCACCCGCATCACCTCCAAATGCAACGTGTGTACCATTTTTCAGCTTGAAATCCTGAAGCAAGGCATGGTTGCCTGTCATATGCCGGCTACACCCACTATCAACAAACCACGAGTTGATAGGTCTTCTTGGGCGTACCTGCAATTCAACAATCACTTAGTTAGTTTGGTCAACCCAGGCCCACACGGTCTTGGGTTTTCCGAATCTATCTGCAATAGTAACTTGTTGATATTGAACTTTTTGAAAATTTGTTTCATTTAAGAGATTTTGATGCTGATAACTGTTGTTTCGCCCATTGGCGTTAATTGACTGCTTTCTCCTCAAAGCACTAAACCTTTCCTCTAACTTAGGATCAAGGTTATTTTCCAACTTTTGATTTCTAACCATCAAAGCTCTTGGTTTAAAATTATTAACCTGCACATTTCTTGAAAAGTTAGAAACAGAATTGTTTCGATTAAAATTTCTCAAAAACGGAGAATGGCTTTGACTCATATTTTGAAAACCAAATGAATGATTTCTTTGAAAATTTGAAAACGGAGTCATTTCTCTTGTTGAGTTTGATCGAAAGAAACAATCCTTTGTGTCATGGTTTCTTCTCTCACAAATATCACAAAATTTGTTAAAATAACATTCTTCTGAAGAATGATTTCTTTTGTCACAGAAACTGCAGTACCTGTTAAAGAAACATTCAGCAGTTGCATGATTATATCTATCACAAATTTCACAATGTTTCTTGCTAATCCTAAAGAGCCGATTGTTAACTCTTGATGTTGAACCAAAACGTGATTCATTATCATGGTTGTTCGGTTTTAGATTAACGTTTTTCTGTGGAGTATTTGTTTGTGATTTTGATTGCATGGGACTTTGGTTCGATTTTAAACTATTCTGTTTGGTCACCTTTTTGGATTCAATTCTCTTATCATTGACAGCGGAAGACTTAGGACCTGAACCTGTTTTCAGACCAGAGTTAGATTTGATTGGAGAATTGATTGGTTTACCATAAGATCCATTCAAATCAAACGTTCCTGCAGACACAAACTTGATGTTTTTACCTTTTGACACTTTCTTGGCAGGTGTAACTTTGTCAGTTTTAACACTTTGAACTTTGGTGTTATCATTCGATTTTAAGACACTTTTGCCTTTTGATTCTTTTGTTTCAGATTGATTGTTCATTACTTTCGATTTCTGCTTCTTTGCAGTTGAAACTTCAGCCTTCTTCACTTCTTGCTTCTTGATCAACTGATCAGCAACTTGCGCCTTTTGTTCTTTCTTCCACCTGATGTATTCAGGATCATTGTATCCTGAAAATTCACCTTCTTCCTTCAACGTTTCTGGCTTCGGATTCAGTTCCGGATACTCAACAAGTTGAATCAGAACAGGCTCTAATTTGTTATCAGACTTGTTGCTTGCTTCATCATCAGCTTCAGTTGTCATTCCATCTTCTTCTTACAAACTTTCAATCAGCACCTCAGATCCTTCGGACTCGGATTTACTTCTTTGAATTTCTTTGAATTTACGTTCATTTTCAGGTGAATGATCAAATTCATTAAAGTTTTCCGGTAAGGTTTGAGTGATTGAATTTGGCATTGGTTCATGAGTAAAACCCAACCCGATTTTGGTTTTGTTACCTCTTTCTTTGATGAGTTGTTTGACCATGGTTTTACAACTTTTAACCTTTGTTAATTCAACTTGAGTGACAGCATGTGCGACTTTTTCTTGTTCAAAGTTCTTTGACATTTCTTCAAGTTGTTTGGTTACCAATTCCAGTTCTTTTAAAGTTTTGTTCCATGATTCTTTAAGTGACAAAATCTTCTCATCAGAAACTTTATGATCAATTTTAAGTTGTTCATGAAGTTTTTCATGTTTACTTAATTTGTCACCAATTTTAAATGAATGAGTTCGATAATGTTCTACTTGTTGAATGCACTGTTCAGAACACAACCTTTCTTTCACATCAGCAGGTAATGGAACATAGTTAGGGGGTAAGTCATTACTAACCTTTGGTTGTTCAGTAGAAAATGAAGATTCATTTGAAGTAGCCATCAGCGCAACTTCAGACTCTGATTCTTCAACAGGATCAGACTTTGCACTCCAGTCATAATCTTCAGAATCTTCACTTACATCCTCAATTACTTTACCATCCCCTTCTTCAGACCAGTCTTCTTCAATTTCACATACCAGTGCCAGACTTGATGTAAGATCAGAAGTGAATTGTTCTGCATACGCACTCCAATCATAACCATCTTTTACACTCACTACCAGTGCCTTTGTTTGATCTTCTGGTTTCTTTCCTTCATCTTTCAATTCAGGCATAGGAAGACTTTGGTATGGTTTCTGGAAGTAACGTTGATTTCTGCTTTGGTAGCTTGAAGACTGTTGTGAGCTTTGACCTTGACCTTGATTACTTGAACTAGCTTGGTCATTGAAATTTTGATTCTTGGGAGCTTTGCATTCTCTTGAGAAATGACCATACTGGTTACAATTGAAACATCTGGCCTTTGATTTGTCAAAACCAACAGTTTTGTTTGCATGAGGCTTGTAACCTCGGTTAACATATGCATGCTTTTGCGTCCTATATGCAACCATGACCATTTGCCAATTAAGATCCATTTCCTCAACGTCAACTGGATCCATCTCAAATAAGTCTTGAAGGACCACGTCCATTTGACTTAAATGACTTCCTTGGTATGCTTGATAACTTGCCATAAACGCTGTAAAAGCAGTTTTGGTCTCGTCATCTTGCAACAGAATATTCATAACGTCTTTCACCTTGGCTTGAACATTTGAACTTTGATTTTCTACTTGATTCTTCAGATTTTGACTTTGAACTTGATTCCTTGGTGGAGATTGAGGTTGAGAATAAGTTGGTAAACTTGGAAAGTATGATGAATCAGTGTAGAAACTTGCACCAACAAATAAGTCACCCTCTTCTTCAAACTTCATTGCATCTTGTGCAAGAAATGCATTCTCCACAGTATTGGCAGGATTTACCACATACTTATACTGAGTTTGTGAGCTTGATCTATCAGTATTTCTTGATCCTTCATCAATCTCAACTTCTTCAATCTTTCCAATAAGCAGATCTAAATCCATTGGAAATTTCTCAGTATGTTTCAACAAAGTAACAGTCTGCTTCCATGATGATGGCAAAGCACATAACAAACGATCATTCAAATCTTGAAGATCAGTCTTAACTCCGAGGTTTGACATCTCAGTAGTTAAGTGAACAAACCTGTTCATCATTTGGTGTACTGTTTCTCCATTAATGTGCTCAAACAATTCCAATTGTCTTTTTAACTTTGATTTCTTCAAACTTCTCAATTGTTCTCCTCCTTCACATATCGACTTTAATGCCTTGAAGCATGTATAACCAGTCTGATATGCATCCAATCTAGACAGAACTTGAAGTGGCAGTCCCTTGCACATTAAAGAATAGGCCTTGCTATCATTCTTTACTTTCCTCAAATCTTCTGCTGACAGATTATCTTCTGGATAAGGTTCAGTAGAGTCTTTGGTGTAGGTACTTGCACTGTCTGGAGCAGTCTGAGTTGGAATATGAGGACCCTTTTCAATTGACTTCCATAGATCATTGTCAATAGAGCATAAGTGATGTCTCAGTCTGATTGTCCAATTCTTGAAATCTGCACGATTAACAAGTCTAGGAACACGGTTATCAGAATCATCATTAGGAGCCATTTTTAACAATTTTTAAAGAAAATATTTTGGTTTTTGTTAATTTTTTGAAAAGAAATGATTAAAATACTAAGATAAAGACAAGTAATTTAAAGACAAGATAAGAAACAAGTATTAAAAACAACTAAAATTGAGTCACACGGCAAAACAGTGAAAATCCTTCTTCACCCGGCTAAACAGTGTCTTTGTTCTTCATCCGGCAGAGAAAAAGTCTTTACACGGCTAAACAGTTACACGGCTCAACAGTTGTAATACTTTTGTTCTTGACCCGACTGAACAGTTACCCGGCAACAAGAAAAAAACTTCACACGGCAGATAAACTTGACCCGGCAGAATCTTGACACAGCAAAAAGCTTTACCCGGCTGAACAGTACTCGATCACACGGCAGTTGTTAATCACCCGGCTACACAGTTGATGATTACCCGGCTGAACACTACTCGATCACACGGCAGTTGTTAATCACCCGGCTACACAGTTGATGATTACCCGGCTGAACAGTACTCGATCACACGGCAGTTGTTAATCACCCGGCTACACAGTTGATGATTACCCGGCTGAAATCTCTTAATCACCCGGCGTAACAGTGTATCACCCGGCACAACAGTTGTTGATCCGGCTGAACAGTAACACTTTTTCACGTCAAATTCTTTACCCGTCTAGCACAAATTCCCTTACACGGCAGCACAGGACCTAATTTGTTCTTCAATCTAAGTCCAAGGAAAAATGTCTAAGTCAAATTAATCACCCGGCAAGTTAATCTTCAACCAAGTTCATACTGTTCATCATCTTCTCCATGAGAATTTTCTGGGTTTTGTCAAAAACTTGTCCAATTCGTTCAAAATTCACACACAAGCTGTGAAATGGTCCGATTATCAATCCCTAATCTCAATCAATCCAAAACATGATCAAATTTGATGAAATTGACCAAAAATTTGATCGAACAGTAACTTTTTCAATCTTCTTAATTCTTCAGATCTGATGATAATCTGATAGAATTTGCACAATCGTTGAGAATTAGAAGTGATTGCGATGATAAATCACAACTAAAAACAGCAACAATTCATTCAGATCATGATATTTGAGCAATATTGATGTGTTTTGCTTAAGAACAGCGAAAAACACAGTACCAACAGCTCTGATACCAATTGATAGGTTCAATTGGATCGTTAATATCACTCACAATGATCAGAATAATTCGCACAAACAAACAGTTCAATCACAAACACAATTCATACTAATAATTCTCTTTGTATATTGATGATCAAAGCAAATCTGTAGTACAAGTGCAGGAGAAATAAATCACACACAGTTAACTCTCTCTCTAACGTGTAATAGTGATCTAGCCTCTCTCCTCACACTCTCTCACTACATGCTTAAAGCAACAAAATACAAGTTTAAGGAATATACACAATAAACCCTAAACTATACACAAACATATAAACAAAATACAAAGTAAATCTTAACTAGGAAATAACCCTAACAGATGAAGATGAGATTGGTGCTTCGGCTGAGCTAACAACTGCTGAATGTCAGGCTTGTTTCATCAATATGGGTCATCCTCCCATATTTCCTAAGCAGCAGTTTGTTAGAGCTAGATTGGGAAAGAAGTGAAAGTTGTTATGCTATGTCATCCAGCAATGTATGTCTAGGAGAAGTGCTGGGTTTGACAACTTTCCTTCAGACATTGCATCTCCCATAGTGGCAATTGCTGAGAACAAACCATTTAATATGTCGAAGTGGATCATGAAGGGGTTTTTTTTCAATCTAGTTAAAGGGAAGAGGTTCAAGTTTCTGATGTATCCGAGATTCTTGCAACTAATGATTAATATTGCTCATCCTATTATTCGAGAAGAAGGTTTTGAAGGAGGGATATTATACACCGAAGATATGAATGCTCTATCTTATCAGAAGATGAGTATTGGGAATGTGGAAGGTGTTGAGATGTTTGCCTATATGCGAGATATAGCAAACAATGATGAAGACATTGAAGTAGTGTATCATCATATATCACAAGGTGAAGTTGTAGATCCATTGGACCATGTTGATGAGATTCCTGACAATTTGCTTGATGATGATGAGTACCTTGCTCGTCATCCAGAAGATGAAGATTGTGATGAGGATGAGAATGAAGAAGAAGATGATGAATCTGAAGGTGATGATGATGATAGTGAGGATAATGGTGATGGTGAAAATGATGATGTTATTGAAGAAGACAGTGCTGAATTAGTTCCTGAGGAGGCAGAACAAGAAAATGTAGAAATTAATGTAGAGGTTGATGAACCTGTTGAAGTTGTAACTGAAGATGTTGTTGTTGATGCTCCTAGGGATATCACAGTTCATTATTCTAGATCTCGAAGATCTAAAACTGTGATTGAGCCTATGATTGTTGAGGAGCAGCATGTATTTGAAGATGTGAATGTACCTGAACCTGTAGATGTTATTCAGATTGTAGAGGAAGTAATGGCCGAAGTGAAGACTGTTGCACAGGCAGTTGATGATACTGATGCTGGTGTTACTTTTCTTGATCCAGTAGATGTTCCCACAACATCATCTCCTGCAACTCCACAAATTGAACAACCTATGGTGTCTTCGCCAAAAGTTGTGTCAAGTGATATTTTGACTGAAAAAGATAAGGAGATTGAACGGCTGAACAAGGTGATAGAAGATTTGATGAAGGAGAATGGATTGCTTAAAGCTTCGAATGAGCGAAAGAAGGTTAGACTGAATGAGTTCACAGAAACCAATGTGAAGAATATGAAGGTGTTTAAAGAACTTGATGATGAATATGAGAAGCTGAAAGAGGATTACAAAGAGTTGTATGCTGAATGTAATACTCTGAATGCAGAAAAGGAGATGTTAGAAAAATGGTTGGAAGAAGCTAAACCGAAGAAGTCAGGATCTACATCTGACAAAGACTTTTCAGTTGATGTAATGGAAGTTGCCGGGCCTTCGCAAGAGATAAAAGTTTATTATACCAGAGCTCGAGGAACTAAAGCTGTGGGTGAAAAGGTGGAAGTACCAATTCAAATTCCCGATGAAGCTGCTGATATTGTCAATCTTGACAAAGCCGAGGGAAAACGTAAACTCGATGCTGCACCGGAGATTGTGAAAGAAGATGTGATTGCAAAGAAAGCCAGAACTGAAGAAACAGTTAAAATTGAGCCGATTCAATCTGAGTCTGTACAGGCAACTGAAGTGCCCGAGGTTGTTAAAGAGGATGAGATTGTGATGGAAACAACTATAGATGAAACAGTACAGTTTGAGCCGATTCAAACTGATATTGCACATACAATTGAGGCACTCGATGACTTGGATGATGTTGATTTTACAGATTCTGAACCAGAAGCTAATCCTGTTGATGATATACCCACTGATCTTGATGAAAGGTTTGCGTATTTGGAGAAGATGAAATACAATCCTGTTTATTTGAATGGACTCACTGTCAGTCAAATTAACGAGGAATATGAGAAATGTGTGAATGCGCAAGACAAGGTAGAAGGTGATGAAAAAGAGTTTGTGGTTGAAATGGGTGAGTGGACACCGCTTCAAGAAAGTTTGAACATTGATGATCTTCCTCCAGAGAATTATATCATCAAAATCCAGAAGAGATGTCAGTTCCAGGAATGCTTCAGTGGCTCAGTTCGAGAAACTATCCATACAAGACTTTGAAGAGGCTGAAAAGAGAATCGCTAAAGAAGATTGTGGTTAGTTTTCAAAAGTCAGAAAAGATGCATAACCGTATGCTCTTTTTGGATTATAACAATCCACAGTATTATGAGTTGACCAAACGATACAGAGTGCTTGAGCCTAAAGAGATACCATTGATGGCATTGCCTGAAGATGCGCACAAGAAAAGAAAGGAATTGATTGATATGTTTCCGAGCGAGATGAAGTCTTACAACATTCCTATGGAAGTACGAGAGTCATGGCACAAGTCTGCCACAACAGGTGATATTGTTAGATCACTGCTGAGTAAGGGACAGTCAGTTGCTGATTTACTTGACTCGATGATCGTGCCTGAAAAGTCCAAGGATGCGAAGATTATAGCATGGAAATATGATGAGATATTTGATGCTTTTCTAATCAAGAGGGTGAATGGGATATGCGATGTGTATCATTACTATTCGGGTATCTTCAAGTTGCCGGTTCAAGACTTGAAAGAGTTGCATAAGTTGAGGTTGATTAATCACTCACGAGCAGAGCGTGGTGATAAATGTGTTATGTTATTGGATGCTGGGATCAGCCGCATGACAATGTATCTGGAGTTTCGGGGGCAGCAAGAAGATAAAGCATATTTGGCGTCAAAGAAGAAGAAACAGAAGAAGTTGATACTACGGGATATGTACTTAGAAGAGTTCTCTGATGAGCCTTTTGACAAAGTGACAGATCCTGGATTGATGGTGATTGATGGTTCGCAAGCAACAAAGCCCATTCTGAAGTGTTTCTATAATCAAGAGACTTATGAGCTGAAGTTGGTTCGAAATCTGGACGATTGGGATAAAGATATGATCACATTATTTAGCACGTTTGAGCTGAAGCTGCTACACCCATCTTACATTGATTATCTTCGCAACCACAAGATGGAGAAGTTGAAAGATCCTGTTGCTGAAGAAGACAGAAGATTATTCGTGATCATGATCGAGGTGATTGCGGCTGCCACTGAGAAAATTCGATTAAGGAAGGCATTGCTTAATGCTAACCTTGTGAAGATTGACATGCCAGAAATCGAATATATGAGGGTGACTTCAAAGGGTACCTTAGAAGTGAAGGTCAAAGGAAAGAAGAAACCTTATGAGTTTTATGCTAACATCGATTTTGCAGTTTGGACACTCTGAAACGCATGAAGGATTGTGACATTGCTACAAATGAATCAAAGCCGAGACAAGCAAAGATCGCTGAAAAGTTCAAGTCATGTATTGAAGAAGCTTTGAAAGAACAAGAAGAATATAAAGGAAAGCCGTTGCTGGAGGTTAAATAAGAACCTGAAGATTTTTGAGAGATTGAAGCTGAAAAGCAAGAGTTGAAAACTGAAGAAGATTTTTGAAAGTCCAAAGTTAAATCTTAGGGGGAGTACTGTTAGGGCTCATTCCTATTAGAAGATTTAATTTGTACTTTGTTTATACATGTTTGTATAGTTTAGGGTTAATTTTGTATTTTCCCTAATGTGTTAATGCATAAAGAATGTTGTGAGAGAATGTTAGGGAGAGAGTCTAGATCGCAACTTACACGCTAGAGAAAGAATTGTGTGTGTGATTTGTATTCTCCTGCACATTGTACTACAACATTTATGCTTTGATCATCAATACAAGAGAATTATTTAGTAATGGATTGTGTTGTTCATTGAATTGTGTGTTTGTACTTAGATCATTCTGATTTGCAGCAATATCGATCCAATTGAACCTATCAGAGGGGCTGTGTAGAGAGTTTGAAAAAGTGATGATGGATCGTTTTGAAATGACAATTATAGGGGAGATGTGTTTCTTCTTGGGGCTGCAAGTGGAACAAAAGCCTGATGGAATTCTTATCCACCAAGAGAAATATATCAAAGAAATCCTCACAAAGTTTGGCATGGATGATTCTTCTCCTGAACTGATTCCCTTCAATGCTCAAACATGCCTTACTTCTGATGATAATGGGAATCTTGTGGATGCTCATCGGTACCGCTCGATGATCGGATCTCTCATGTATCTGACTGCTAGCCGACCAGATATTACATTTGCTGTGTGCTACTGTGCTCGTTTCCAGGCTAATCCAAAAGAATCACACGAGAAAGCTGTTAAATGCATTTTTCGTTACCTTAAGGGTTCCTCTCGTTTGGGACTTTGGTACCCAAAAGGTGGGAACTTTGATTTACATGCTTTTTCTGATAGTGATCATGCTGGTTGCAGGATAATCCGGAAATCAGTCACTGGTGGATGTCAATATCTTGGCGAATGTCTTGTTTCCTGGCAAAGAAAGAAGCAAACAATTGTCTCCCTGTCCACAGGAGAAGCCGAATACATTGCTGCTTCAAGCTGCTGTTGCCAAGTGCTCTGGATCCAGCATCAGATGATGGATAACGGCATCAACTTTCTTCATGCTCCACTCTTTTGTGACAATGAAGCAGCTGTTGGAATTGCCAAGAATCCTGTTCATCACACACGCACCAAGCACATCGAAACAAGAATTCACGCCATCAGAGACGCTCAGGAAAAGGGGTTCATTGATATTATTCCTATTGAAACTCGAAAGCAAAAAGCTGATCTTTTCACAAAAACTTTTGACAAACCATGTTTTTATGAACTGATCTCTATGCTGGGACTGATATCATTTTGAAAACCTTTGTCTATGAAAAATGGCTTTGTAAATATGTAAATACCTTTTTCATTTTCTTCCTTGAAAATCCGTGGGTCACTCATTTCTTCGCTCCTTCACTTTTATTTTACTTTATTTCTTTTTATTTGCTCTTCTTTGTTCTGTATATATATATATTAAGAAAATCCGAAAAACAAAAATTTCTTATTTGATAGCTATTATATAGAAATTTTGGGGGAGATATTAAAGATTAACTACTTATAGATTTTCAAATTTTGTTATTTCAGGATCCCCGGTTTTTGAAATGATGTTGAAGAAACGTTGAAGGAGGTCAGAAGTATTGTGTTTGGGATATGTTAGATAGGCTCAGCCCGAAAACAAAGTAAACAGTGATTGTGCAGCCAAACATAACGTTCAAGAACTCGGCAATAAGGATTATCCCCTTGACATGATTGGATTGGACAAAGTTACGGGTTCTGTCAAAAATGGGTTGAGAGCGTCAAATCTTTGCCTTGATTTCCCCAAATATCCCAAATCACCCTCACCCTAGCCCTGAATCGAGTTACTAGTTAGCAAACAAAATAAAAAGCTGCTAGTGTTGCTCTTCAGAAAAACCTCTGAGTGAGTTAATTGTTAGCTCCTCAAAATGTAATGAGTCAAAAGTGTTTAACTCCTCTGCTATACGGAAGTATTGACCTGGAGTTGGTGGATCTTCTCTGCTATACGTAAGTATTGACCTGAAGATTCACCGAGCATGCTCAAATGTTTATCTCCTCTGTTATACGTCGGTATAGACCTGGAGCTCTAAACTATTTGAGTTTCCCAAATAATAAGTCGCAATGTGTTCAAAAGAATCATTGTTGACAAGCTCCACTCACAAAAAGATGCAAATATTGCACAAATGTCAAAAGAAGTTCATGCATCGATCAATATTCAAGATTTGATCCAAGAAATTCAAGCAAAGTCAATCATATTGCTCAAATATATCCTGATGACAGAACTTGTTCTTTTTACCTAGATGTCTGTGGGGACCGAGTTGTCTGAGCTTCTTCAATCAAACCAAAACATGATAAAAAAAGCTGCCGATCTCTTGTTGAAAGGACTAAGGCATGGGTTTAAATGGACAAACATAGCTGCAATCCCGCCAATCTATGATTCTCTTGATTCTGCTCGAAAAACGTCATGAAATTATATATATCCTTCTTTTTGTTTTATTTTCTAGCTTTTTCTTTCACTTTGTTTTATTTTTCTCTTTATGTCTTTAATTTTCATTTAATTCTTTTATTTTTTGGAGCGTTGAAATCGTGGGGCGTTTTCATGAATTTGCAAAGGATTTAATATTTAAGAAAAACCAAAAATATTTTAATTTTTCTTGTTTTTGTGTCCCAGCGAACCTACTAGCGAATCTGAAGTTCGCTAGTTCACATCTCCAGCGAACATGTGGTCATATATATATGTTGTGTCTGCAATATTTCTTTCACAAGTTCGCTGTTACTGTTGACCGTACCACTTTCAAATCTTTTTCGCAAGTTCGATTCTCACTCACCACAACTCACTACCTTTGAACCGCTTTTTTAATCATCTCTGGTATGATTTACTTTCATTTTAATCATCATTTTTTTTTGGGTAAAACATTTTAATCATCATTTTAATCATCATTTTTATCCATTAACCTGTTCTTAATCGCCGATAATCCAATCGACCCACTTTGATTCTGTGTTAATGTTTAAACAACTGATTATGTGCTTTAATGTCTATCAAACGTGCTCGTTTCATGATTATATTGCTTGATTGTTGCTTTTGATTGTATGATTATGGTTTTTAGACTGTGATTTGGCTGTTTTTCAAATATTAGGGTTTCAGCGAACCTATGTGTGTGACACCCCACCCGGCGGCGGAAAACACCGGGTTGTCAAGTGGATTGGATATCAAAAGTACAAAGCACATGGCATCTAAGAAGCATATTTTAATATTATTAAGCATTTAATGTTGTGACGTAACAGGTAATAAATAGTCTTAAAATAGTAATTAAATCCGAAAACAGAAAAGTCATTGTTTATTATTTTCTAAGTCCATAGCATCCTACGTGTCACGTAAACGAAACAACTTCATACGCCACCTGAAATATGAGTAAAATAAGTTAGCTACGGGAATAGCTAGTGAGTAAAAACACAATAAATAATACATAGTATAAAATCCGAGATCAATGTAAATATGTTGCGCAAGCTCATGTGTATAGCAATTTCGTTATATTACTCAACCATGACCAATAGAATCACATAGAAACAAGAACCATTGACCCCGCAGGGTAACCTTTAGCAACAAGTCATGAGAACCACTCATGTTACAATTAATGATAACTGTTATTGAACCGTCATTCAACCGTCTTGATGTGAAAGTTATCAGAAATTGTTTTAGCATCGAAGGGACATAGTAACATAGCAACAAGTATCATAGGATAGTATCTAGTAACCAACACATAGAATCAACAACAAGAATCGCCGGTTTAACGTGCCATAATGCGTAGGTGGGTTTGTCAGACCGTTAGCGCTAACATTGTACCGGTGGAAATTACATAATAATACAACTACTTTTAACTAACACATAATTTTGCATCAAGCGGCCGACAAGATTAACACATTTTATGATCTCATTTGAAAATAGAATCAAAAAGGAAAGAAACCGTAGTATAGTAATAAGAATCATATTTCAGTCCCAAAGCAAAAATAGTAAAATGGGAGTGAGTTTACTCACCTGGAAAACAAAGATAATAGTAACACAAGAAAGCAACTAGAGAGATTCGAGGATCGCCCGAATATTAGAATCACCTAATTAATCGGGAGAACCTAATTTAGAAACGAAGCAAGTAACGTAATAACTAGAATCAAGAAAATAGAACTTCTAGGGTTTTGGATTTGGGGTTTTAGGGTTTTAAATTATAAATTTGAAATTAGGGTTTCAAAATATAATTTGTGATTTTTAGGGCTTTAAAGTACCAATTGGGAGTTAGGGTTTTAAAATACAATTTGAAATTTAGGGTTTCAAATCCAATTTTAGGGTTTTAAAGTCCAATTTGGGATTTAGGGTTTCAAATTCAATTTAAGGTTTTAAAATCCAATTTGGGGATTTAGGGTTTCAAGAACCAATCTTTGATAAACGACGACGTTTTAAGTACTATATATATTTTAACTGATTTTTATATAAAATGTCAAAAAATTATAATAACTCCGTTGGACAACTAGTTTCTTTTTATTGGAATAATATTTGTATAAACCTTAGAGAATATATGACTTAACTTAAAAGTAAATGGGTTAAAACATAAATATTAAATAAAAGTGGTCAGTGGGATTCGAACCCACGACCCAACGCGCCACAACCAGCAGCATTACCACTGAACCAGACGCGCTTTTTGATTTCAAACAGACAACGATTAGTTTTAATATTTATTACACAAAAATACCCATTTCCATACAAACCCTAGAATAAAGAATCAACCAATTCGCTTTTAATCTGATGATCGAATCCGAAAACCCATAGGGCTTTTAATCTACACTTCAAGACGAGCATTTTGATATATGATGCTTACTTGGTTTTTGACGAATTGAGACGATGAAGATGAAGTTGAAGAACACGACGGCTTGGTTCTTGAAATGATATCTAGGAGCTGTTATAAAACAATTAAACTTCCAGATTCCTTAAACGCGGTTAGATGAACAAAACCCCTATAACAATTTCAGATTAAATCAAAGATTTGATGGCTACCCGTTGAAGAACAAACTCGGATTGAAACGGAATCACTTACAGATTGATGATGATTGATGAGAGAAATTGGAGTTGCAGATAGAGAAATTGAGAAATGAGGAAGGTGCAGGTAGATTGAATTGCGTTATAGTTAACAAATTAATGTCGATTGGTTTTGAGTTAAGTTATGAACCGAAAATGGATATTGAATGAGTGAATTTGGATGATCTCGGTTCAATTGATTAGTGTACTTGAATTCGCAACACCCAAAGGTCATAGAAATTGAATGAATTAGTAAATTTGATACGTTAACCGTCGATTGATAAAGTGGGTTTTTGAACGGGTTTTCAAACCGAATTTAGGCATGGAATGGACGAATTAAAGTGGGTTTTTTAGTTGGTAACTGGTTCGAAAATCGTCTAGGAACATGTTACATAGCTTGAATTGCGTTAAAAACGACCAAAATTTGCCGAAACAAGGCCGCCGGAAAACTGCAAATTCCGGCCAAAGTGGCCGGAATAAAAATTCGCCGGAAACACGGGATTTTGAATTGAGGGGCTGGTCATGGGTGAATTAATTAGAAATTTACATACTTGACCCTTCCATTTTGAGTTCCTATTTATTTTAAGCATAAAGCTTTAGTATAAGTTTCAAAACTTGCCACTTTTGACCCAAAGTTTATAAAATACTTATTTTAACTAACTAACTTAACCCTGTTAAATCGTAACGTTTATAGGATTTACATTTTTATATTTTTGGGCTTGATTGAGACATTAAAAGGTAAAAATGGATTGAGACAAGAACATCACGCTAAAACATATTTATTTAAATATTTGACTTTCAAGACGTTACAATGATAAATAAAAGAGTACGGATACATTTTAGGATAGGAACTTCGGGTTCAAGACGGGCATTCGGGTTTGGGTCCGGGGCAGATGTCACAGTCTCCCTTCCTTATAGAAATTTCGTCCCGAAATTTGCTCAAACCGAAGTAGAAGGAGATGAAGCAGAAAGATGCAGATACTTAACCCTGATTTGATCTTAAATTCATGTCCACATTTGAGTTTAAACGATCATTAGCGATTGGTATCTGATTACGCTTGAGTTGTTTGACTTCATGGTCCATAATTTCCAATGGCCGTTCAATAAATTGCATCGATTCATTATCGATGTGCACAATGAGATTTTTATCGGATAAGTACTTCTTCAGATTAGAGACATGAAACACGGGATGAACACTGCCCACTTCCGTAGAGAGTTTCATCTCGCAAGATACTCTTGAGAATTCAATCAATGGGAAGATTTTGATTGAGACACGATTTTAAATAACGAGATTAAGAAGTTATTTATTTTTAATTTGCTTTGTCTCATTGTGGATTGTTTATTTAACTCTTTTCACTTATAAGAGTTCGGTTGAACTATTTGCATGTAGATTCGAATAAATTTTATTTGTTACTCAATATAGGAATAAAATAGGACACCAACTTGCAAATGAAATATTTCAAGCAGATGGAATTAGAATTATTTAAATGATCATGAATAGTCGTGATTAGTAGAATGTTTGAAACAAATTAAGTAACCTTACACATAATTAAGTGGCTTATATGCAATTAGTAAAATGAGTAGACAAGTCAAGTGAAAATAAGATGATTAAATATGGCCCAGCTACACAAGACAAAACATATTATGGTTCCCATGCACCAACTTTCATAATTCCGTGTGCACCCGTAATTACTTTAGTTTTTGCATGGACTCCATAGTTCATTCAATCACGTGCGAGTCAGAAGTCCACAACAATTTTTGGTTAAAATGATGATACGTATAGGTATTGATATCATACTTGATAGAAATAGTACTTGGGAAAATCATACTAACATGATAAGTAGATTGATGGATTCAGAAGAAACTAACGTCCATTAGGTAGACATTGCTCATATAAATAACTTTGTTCAACGATATAGATAGTCAAATTCGAGTACTAGGATAGTAACACTTAAGTTTGTGAAAATCGACTCTATGTGTGTAAGATGTAATTATCTAAGTTTTCTGATATTGACCAGTTCATAAGTATTAGTTGATGGTGTACATGTACTAATATAGCTTATTAGGATTTTTAGAAAAATTAGATTCATGAAAATTTGATAATGTGGATAATCCGATTTATAGTCCGAAAGAATATATCACTTAGTTCCTATTAGATTCGATTTTTAAGATGTTTGAATTTATATGACCAACCGCTTTAGTTAGACCAGATGTATTGACTATGGAGATAAACAAGTTTATAAGAGATGGTGTTGTTTTTCTATAATGTAGTTTTAAAGGCTAAATAAAAAGTTGAAAGTTTTAATCTTTACCATAGATAAAAGAATTGAATTGAAAATAAACGACACAATTTAAGCTATAAGTACTTTGTACTGGAAAAAACAGAAGTCATGGTGTTTATTGCAAGTCTTTGTGTCGTATTTGAGAAACGGGAAAATGTTTGTGTAAATATTTGGCCGACGTTAGAATGACCAATCACTTTTCAAAGAAACCATTTATCACGAAATTTATATGTATATATATATATATATCTATTTTTTTTTACAAGGTACTAAGACCAAAAGGATATTAAATTTTTTTTTTAAATATATATATGTATATATATTTGTTTGGGAAAATAAGAAAATTATTTTAATAGAATCGAATACCGTTAGTTTTACAAAGTCCATTGATTACACGTTGTGTTAGGGTAACAAGTTTATAAATGAAACACATTGGGTTTGGATTAGTTCATGAAGACTAGTTGCGTAGAATTTCGTTGGTGGTCATATGTATAGATGAAACATTTAGTTAAATGAGTTCGAGAATAGTTGTGTAGTGAGTTCTCGTTAGATTTGGATAACGAATTCATGGATAGTATCCTGTAGTTGATTAACGAGTACATGTTTTGATGGTTAGTTCATAATTTGATAGTAGATTTATCGTTTTAATGATAGATTAGAAATTGGATTAGAATCTTGTAGTTAGATGAGTAGTTTGGAATCTATCTGAGTATAGAAGTCAAGTTGAAATATTTTAAGGGTAGACGTTCGATTCAAATACATTAGCTTATAAGAATAGCAAAATCCGCTAACTTTTATTTAGTTATGGAATTTAGCCTTGACTATAATTTAGAAATCATAACGAACCTTTGATTGGAGAGTTGATATTTGATTTAGAATTATAAGTACGACTTAGATTCGGTAATCGATATATGCATGATCTGAAGTTTTGGATAATTCGATTGAGATATGTTTTAGTTTTGAATTGAAATGTTTGGTTTACAATGGTGTAATTGTGCTATATGGATAAGCTAGCGAGTATATCGCATAAGTATTATTGTAGCTTAGAAAACAAATGGAATGATGAAACGTAGAATAACACGGTTTTGTAGCAACATCTTTGACCGATAGAAACATCCGATGTAATAATAGCAACTCGTTCCACTTAGAATATCATAGAATCTTTTGAAACATACCATAGAAAATCACGTAGAAAGTTTAGAAACTTTAGAAATTTCAATTAAATGAAATAGTGATAGTACTTAGAACATCGTAGAATCCTTTGAATATATCATAGAAAATCACTTAGAAACTTTAGAAACATTAGTAAATGAAGTTGGAATATCATTTGAATCACTATAAAAATTCATTATAAATCGTAGGGATGAAAATCATAGAATCATTAAGAAAATGAAATTCGACGGCTTAAGAGTGTGTCTTGGTTTTGGACACTAATGACTTATCAAAGTGCTAAGTTCGTTTTTCAAGGTATTCGAGAAGGCGTGCTTTAGACTATAGGTTCACACTCATCTCGTACATCCCCAGGTAAGCATACAGGTCTCTTAAAGAGATTTATACGAAATGCTTTGCCTTAGACATGATGTCCGTGATACAGGTGTTCCCCCTTCGGATTGCACACGTTCCCACGTTTTCAAACTTACTTAAGACGATGACGAGATTTCACAAAGAGAATATCCCAATCATGCAGACGAGTCTCTTGTAGCTCATTCGCGAAATCGGATAAGAAATGAGATTATGAAAAGCATAGAAAGGTTCGTAGAAGGAAAACAAACAAGTTCAAAAGAATTCCTGAGTACATCTATTTGCACTAAGGACTCTTAGGTTATAGTCTAGGTCGGTGTGTTTCTAATACCCTATCCTTGTTCCCTATAACCATGGCTCTTATACCAAACTGTGACACCCCACCCGGCGGCGGAAAACACCGGGTTGTCAAGTGGATTGGATATCAAAAGTACAAAGCACATGGCATCTAAGAAGCATATTTTAATATTATTAAGCATTTAATGTTGTGACGTAACAGGTAATAAATAGTCTTAAAACAGTAATTAAATCCGAAAACAGAAAAGTCATTGTTTATTATTTTCTAAGTCCATAGCATCCTACGTGTCACGTAAACGAAACGACTTCATACGCCACCTGAAATATGAGTAAAATAAGTTAGCTACGGGAATAGCTAGTGAGTAAAAACACAATAAATAATACATAGTATAAAATCCGAGATCAATGTAAATATGTTGCGCAAGCTCATGTGTATAGCAATTTCGTTATATTACTCAACCATGACCAATAGAATCACATAGAAACAAGAACCATTGACCCCGCAGGGTAACCTTTAGCAACAAGTCATGAGAACCACTCATGTTACAATTAATGATAACTGTTATTGAACCGTCATTCAACCATCTCGATGTGAAAGTTATCAGAAATTGTTTTAGCATCGAAGGGACATAGTAACATTGCAACAAGTATCATAGGATAGTATCTAGTAACCAACACATAGAATCAACAACAAGAATCGCCGGTTTCAAATCACCTAACGTGCCATAATGCGTAGGTGGGTTTGTCAGACCGTTAGCGCTAACATTGTACCGGTGGAAATTACATAATAATACAACTACTTTTAACTAACACACAATTTTGCATCAAGCGGCCGACAAGATTAACACATTTTATGATCTCATTTGAAAATAGAATCAAAAAGGAAAGAAACCGTAGTATAGTAATAAGAATCATATTTCAGTCCCAAAGCAAAAATAGTAAAATGGGAGTGAGTTTACTCACTTGGAAAACAAAGATAATAGTAACACAAGAAAGCAACTAGAGAGATTCGAGGATCGCCCGGATATTAGAATCACCTAATTAATCGGGAGAACCTAATTTAGAAACGAAGCAAGTAACGTAATAACTAGAATCAAGAAAATAGAACTTCTAGGGTATTGGATTTGGGGTTTTAGTGTTTTAAATTATATATTTGAAATTAGGGTTTCAAAATATAATTTGTGATTTTTAGGGCTTTAAAGTACCAATTGGGAGTTAGGGTTTTAAAATACAATTTGAAATTTAGGGTTTCAAATCCAATTTTAGGGTTTTAAAGTCCAATTTGGGGATTTAGGGTTTCAAATCCAATTTAAGGTTTTAAAATCCAATTTGGGGATTTAGGGTTTCAAGAACCAATCTTTGATAAACGACGACGTTTTAAGTACTATATATATTTTAACGGATTTTTATATAAAATGTCAAAAATTTATAATAACTCCGTTGGACAACTAGTTTCTTTTTCTTGGAATAATATTTGTATAAACCTTAGAGAATATATGACTTAACATAAAAGTAAATGGGTTAAAACATAAATATTAAATAAAAGTGGTCAGTGGGACTCGAACCCACGACCCAACGCGCCACAACCAGCAGCATTACCACTGAACCAGACGCGCTTTTTGATTTCAAACAGACAACGATTAGTTTTAATATTTATTACACAAAATACCTATTTCCATACAAACCCTAGAATAAAGAATCAACCAATTCGCTTTTAATCTGATGATCGAATCCGAAAACCCATAGGGCTTTTAATCTACACTTCAAGACGAGCATTTTGATATATGATGCTTACTTGGTTTTTGACGAATTGAGACGATGAAGATGAAGTTGAAGAACACGACGGCTTGGTTCTTGAAATGATACCTAGGAGCTGTTATAAACCAATTAAACTTCCAGATTCCTTAAACGCGGTTAGATGAACAAAACCCCTATAACAATTTCAGATTAAATCAAAGATTTGATGGCTACCCGTTGAAGAACAAACTCGGATTGAAACGGAATCACTTACAGATTGATGATGATTGATGAGAGAAATTGGAGTTGCAGATAGAGAAATTGAGAAATGAGGAAGGTGCAGGTAGATTGAATTGCGTTATAGTTAACAAATTAATGTCGATTGGTTTTGAGTTAAGTTATGAACCGAAAATGGATATTGAATGAGTGAATTTGGATGATCTCGGTTCAATTGATTAGTGTACTTGAATTCGTAGCACCCAAAGGTCATAGAAATTGAATGAATTCGTAAATTTGATACGTTAACCGTCGATTGATAAAGTGGGTTTTTGAACGGGTTTTCAAACCGAATTTAGACATGGAATGGACGAATTAAAGTGGGTTTTTTAGTTGGTAACTGGTTCGAAAATCGTCTAGGAACATGTTACATAGCTTGAATTGCGTTAAAAACGACCAAAATTTGCCGAAACAAGGCCGCCGGAAAACTGCAAATTCCGGCCAAAGTGGCCGGAATAAAAATTCGCCGGAAACACGGGATTTTGAATTGAGGGGCTGGTCATGGGTGAATTAATTAGAAATTTACATACTTGACCCTTCCATTTTGAGTTCCTATTTATTTTAAGCATAAAGCTTTAGTATAAGTTTCAAAACTTGCCACTTTTGACCCAAAGTTTATAAAATACTTATTTTAACTAACTAACTTAACCCCGTTAAATCGTAACGTTTATAGGATTTACATTTTTATATTTTTGGGCTTGATTGAGACATTAAAAGGTAAAAATGGATTGAGACAAGAACATCATGCTAAAACATATTTATTTAAATATTTGACTATCAAGACGTTACAATTATAAATAAAAGAGTACGGATACATTTTAGGATAGGAACTTCGGGTTCAAGACGGGCATTCGGGTTTGGGTCCGGGGCAGATGTCACAATGTGTTCGTCTGGCGAACCTGAACGAAAGTTCAAAACTTCGAGCGAACCTATGATGTTATGCCGTCAGTGCATCAGCATAGATTCGCCCGAGTGTTTCTAGCGAACCTATACATTCGCTCAACCATTATGTCAGGTTTTTGATGTCAGCGAATTTATAGGTTCTGGTGCCAAATCTCATGTTCGCCCTTGCAGCGAACCTGTTTTATCCAGCGAATCTATATACTGTTTCACAATTTCACGTTTCTGATCAATTTTCGTTTGTTTTTCAGATACGATGACTACGTATTTTTCGAAAAGAAGCACAACATGTGTGCTTTGCTAGACGAGAATCACGAGAAGGCTGTTGGATATAAAGATTGTATCCGGTGGCTAAAATCTTCTCAGATTCATCACGCTATTTCTCGTTCACCAACCATCTACGAGCTACACATTAGAGACTTTTGGAGGACAGCCGTGAGGAACGTGTCTGTACAGCCATCACGTATTTGTGCCAAGGTTAATCATTTTGATTTGGAGTTTACTGAAGCTGATGTTGCAAGGGTTTTAAGATTAGAGGACGATGTCGGTGAGGAGGTTAATATGACTGCTGAGGAGGTTTATGGGGCTTTTAGGACTGCGGGTTATGAGGGTCCTATGCCGGGGGAGAAGAAGATGGAGTTTGTGAAATCCTATTTGATCAAGGAATGGAGGTACATAGCACACATGTTCATTATGTGCCTTGATCATAGGAAGGGCGGTACTGATGGGCTGAATCTGGATTGGGCAAGGGCCATGGTTTTGTTTTGTCGAGGGCAGAAGGCAAATCTAGCAAAGCTGATCTACAACTACATGCTAGAGAACATTCATGCTACTAAGGGGAACAAGTGGTTGATGTATCCTAGATTCGTGCAGATGATTCTGAATGACAAGCTGCCTAATCCGCCCGTTATTGGTGTTGTGCTGAAGATCTGGGATATGCATTCGAGGATTTTTGGAGATTGCAAGTCGGCACGATCTGACTGCGTTGGTAGACCATCTTATTTATGGGAAAATATGTACCCAGCTGACAGATGGGTACATATTCAGAGATTAATGGAGATTGAGAGGAAATGGGGTGGTGAAAATATAGAGGTTGTTGAGAAGAAGTTGAGGAAAAGAAAGTCGTATGCTAAGGATAAAGATTATTCTTTAGATCGGGAAATCGATGAGATACAAGCTGAGATTGATGCGGGTATGGAGAAAAGGACAAAGAGAAAATTAGATGCACCCACTGAAGCCGTAAAGAAAACAAAGCATGATGATTCAGGTATATCTGCTAAGACTGTTAGTGAGTTGAAGGGCGAAATTGTAAAATTGAAGTCTGAGATGGTGGATCTGAAAAGTAGATATGCTGATTTGGAGACGAAGGATGCAGAGAAATTAACAGTTATCACTGAGATGGGTCGGATGATAAGGGATCAACAATGTTTGATGGTTAGAATATCCAAGGAGTTAAACAGTCTGAAGGAGAAGGATGGATCTGATCCGGCGATGTCTGAACTGGAGCTGAAAAGCTTAACGGATGCTGCAAAGTATCCGCTAATGCAATCCGAGTTTGGGGCAGAGGCTGAAACGAAAGGTAATGAAGACTTGTTTGATGAAGATATGGGGATCAATCTGGATGTGTTTACTGGGCCTGAAGTTGTTGTTAGTACTGAACCAGATGTTGATGAGAATATTGATAGTGAGGAGGATTTGGAGGACGAACCAGAGAAATAAAACGTTGAAGAAAAGGGGGTGTCTTATCAGTTTGAACATATTGATTTGGACAAATCTGAATGGTTTAAAAAGGATGAAGAGGTCATTCCCAAAGTTCCTATCTTCCAACATCTAGATGAACCGAACACTTCTTAGTTGGATAGGCAAGTTATCGCATGGAAATACAATTCTCTTGTTAATGCGTATATGATCAAAAGGAGAGGTGGGGATATTTGTTATATCAGGAACAGGAAGCATTTTGCTTCCTTGCCTCGATGGGATTTGCGTAGGTTGGCTGAACTACCTTTGTTAGGCAAGGAGGACAGTGGAAGAGCTTGTGCGTTTGAGGTTACGATCAGAAAGGCTGCGAAAAACAATTTTGCTAATTTTGGGTACCAGAAACCGAAACGAATGAGGCAAAAAAAGGATAAACATTGGGTTTCTTGGAAAGGGAAAATTGTGCTGAAGATTGATGCTCCAAAGATTATGACTCGGGTTAGGGTTTCTGATACTTAGCCTCCTCGTCTACAAGAATTTCTGAAGTGGTTTTATGACAATGGTACGGGTGAGGCGGTTATTAGACTCAAAGGAGAAGATCGTCCGGAAATTCGCCTGTTTGATCCTATGGAGATCTTCTCCTTCTGCGATGATGATCTGAAGATATTGTGTGAGAACAGTATTAAGCACGGGGCTGGAGACGATACGAGGGCTGAAGCGAACTTGTTCGTGAAAGTCGCTAACAAAGCCCGGGTGTACGTGCTGAATTGAGGAAGGTAAATGAAAGGCTGAGAGTGACGGACGAACAGAGAATGGACATGGATGATTTATCCAAACAGCTTGATGAAACTATTGAGAAGAGGTTTGAAAAACCTGTTGAGGTTGTTGAGGATGTGATAGGTGTGGAGCAGACAGAAGAAATTCAGGCGGAAACTATTGATCTTGATGTGCCTGATACAGTTGACACCGAAGCTGAGTTTGTTGAGTCGATTTTGGTATTTAGTGAAGATGATGAGGCCGGATCTGAAGATGTGACAAATCCATTGGCCGGGATTGAATCAAGGGCAGGAGCGTTTATCGAGCAAATTTGAAGCCGAAAAAGATGGAGCTAAAACAGAAGACTTCCCCGGGTGAGGTCCAACCTAGGGGGAGTATTGATAGTCATGTATAGGTCGGACTCACCGGCATGTCGGTGTTATATCTTTTGTTTTATAGATTATAGATTATGTCTAGCGAACCTATGGGCGAATCTATAGATTCGCCCGGAAGCATTGTATAGTTTTGTTTATTATTCGGTTTTGGCGACCGGGCGAACCTTTATTGTGCCCGGCGAAGCTATATGGTTCGCTTGATAGATTCGCTACCAGCGAATCTATCAGCGAATCTATGGCTGAACTATATATTGTAATATTTTCTCATTGCAATACAACTTTTGCATATTTTATCAAACCCTAAATTGTGTGTGTGACGGCTGGAGGTGCTAGGAGCATATTTTCACTATCTTTGTAGCTTGATTTCCTCTGGTTATATTGTTTTGATCTTGTTATTGTGTATTGGGTTATATTTGACTATTGTTTGGTTGAATCAAGTGTGTTTCATTGTCTTACAAATCATTATTGCACTGAAATCTCGATCCATATGGACCAACATGTTCTAGGGCTTGTAATTGGAAATGGGTTTAGCTGGTTTATAAAAGATAAAAACTAATAAAATCAGAATAATTAACCAAAGTAGCATTTGGTCTAGTGGTTGTGTATACTGGTTAAGCACGCTGAGGTTGTGGGTTCGAAACCCACTGCCTGTTTTTACTATTCTTTTACATTTTAAGTCATTTTGAACGCTAAACAATATTTCTCAAATAACCTAAATGACATCTTGTACGTTAAATATATTTTCAAGGTGTTTTTATTATTCTTTTACATTTTAAATCATTTTGAACGCTAAACAATATTTCTCAAATAACCTAAATGACATCTTGTACGTTAAATATATTTTCAAGGTTTAAGAACTTATAATATATATACAAATTTCATGGTTATAAGTACTATTTTAAAAAATACTAAAATGGATTCTTGTAAAATATATTCAATTACGAAAATACTATTACGTTTCGTACCAAAATCCAAATTCGTAATTTAAAACCCTAATTCCCAATTTATAATCTAAAACCCTAAATCCCAAATCCGAATCCCTAGATCTCGGATTTTTTATTCTTGTTACTATTGTTTCATTTTTATGTTAGGGTTTTTCCCAATTAATTAGGTGATACTAATATTTGGGCAACCCTCGGTTCGTATAGCTGCTTTTCTATTTCGGTTATCTATTTCATTTCAAGGTGAGTAAAATCACTCCCCTTTTTACTTTTACATTTTGGGGCTGAAATATGTTCAATTAGTATACAATGTTTTCAATTTTCTATTTGTGTCCAAAAGAGATCATAAAATATGTTAGTCTTGACTCGCGACAAGATGCAATCCTTATGTGGTAGTTTAAAGTAGTATTGTTACTTAGTAATCCCACAGATACAATGTTAGCGCTAATGGTTTGACAAACCAACCTGCATGTATTTCAAAATAGGTGATTTAAACCCGGCCATTCAATTTCAATTTCAATGTTACAAGTTACTATGTTACAAGTTGCTATACGATGATACAAGTTGCTATGCTATATTGTCATGCTATGTCCCTAAGTTGCTAAATTAATTATTGATAACTTATATCGAGACGGTTACGTGACGGTTGCTAAAAAGGTTACCTTTAATTAATAATATGAGTTGGTTCCTCATGACAAATGATTACAATTGCAATTAATACAATTGCAATTAATATTTCTGTTTTATAAATTTTGTCATTTCTATTTATAACTCATGTTCTAAATTTATTAATCATTATTTGGCTTAATAAATAATTACCATGTGCTTTGGTTACTATTGATATCCAATTCTCTTGACGCGCCCGGTGTTTTCCGCCGCCGGGCGGGGTGTCACAATCTGGTTGAAAATAGTTTAGGAATGATTTTCGGGTGTTTAAAGATGGTAAATATGCGTAAATCAACTTCGCCGAAGCCACCGAATGTCGCCGGAAAGATTGCCGGCAACATCGCCGGAATCACGGGCATCTCGAGTGGGGGGAGGGCTAATTGAATAAGTTTCATAAATTGCAATTTGGCCTTTTACTATATATTAATATTTCTTAGATAGTATAAACTTTATTATGATTTTGAAAGTTGACGGTTTTGGCACAAAGTTAATTAATCTTTTATTTTAACTAACAAACTTAACCGAGTTTAGGCGTAACGTTTATAAGTGGCGTTTTTATGTTTTTATTTCGTTCTTGCCGTTTGGCTATTTTGAGACTTTAATGACATTTATCTTTATTATCTTTGTAAAATATGTATATTTTTTTTAATAAAATGCAATGTATATGTATACATACTTTGGAGCTTAAATAATTGTATTTAGTATTTAATTAGTAAACAATAGATAATAATTATGTCGTTATATATTAAAGTCGCGAAATAACATAAAACTTAACATATAAATATATATATATATAATAACGAAGCGTTACATTTAAAGGAAGATAAATACAATTACATTAGATGACTTCGGGTTCGAGTCGGGCAATCGGGTTCGGGTTTTGGGGCAGATGTCACACCTGGTTTACCTCCTCAACGTCAAGTCAAATTTAAAATCGAATTGACTCCAGGAGCGGCACCGATCGCCAGAGCTCCGTGCCGTCTCGCTCCGGCTGAGTTGCAAGAACTGTCTAAGCAGCTCCAAGAGTTGCTTGAGAAGGTTTTCATTAGACCCAGTTCATCTCCGTGGGGAGCTCCTGTTCTTTTGGTCAAAAAGAAGGATGAGACTTTCCCCATGTGCATCGATTACCGGGAACTGAACAAAGTTACCGTTATAAATCGATATCCTCTACCTCGTATTGACGACATGTTTGACCAGTTGCAAGGGTCAAGTTATTATTCCAAAATTGATCTCCGGTCTGGTTATCATTATCTGAGAGTCCATGAAGAGGAAATCACAAAACAGCTTTCCGAACCCGTTACGGTCACTACGAATTCGCCGTCATGCCATTTGGCTTAACGAATGCACCAGCACTCTTCATGGATCTTATGAATCGTGTTTGTAAGCCCTGCCTCGATCAGTTTGTAATTGTTTTCATTGATGACATTTTAATATACTCTAAAAGCAAGGAGGACCACGCGGAACACTTGCGATTGTTTCTTGAACTCCTGAAAAAGGAACAACTTTATGCAAAATTTTCTAAGTGTGATTTCTAAGTGGCATCCATGTCGATCCTTCAAAAATCGAGTCAATTAAAAATTGGGCAACTCCGAAAACTCCTACGGAAATCCGTCAATTTCTTGGTCTTGCGGGTTATTATTGTCGTTTCATTGAGGAATTCTAAAAAATCGCACAACCACTAACAGCCTTAACCCATAAGGGTACTGTGTATCAGTGGGGCGACCAACAAGAAGCCGCATTCCAGTTACTTAAACAAAAACACTGCAGTGCACCTATCTTGTCCTTACCAGAAGGGACAGAAGATTTTGTAGTGTACTGTGATGCCTCGCGCCAAATGAAAATCCATGAGAAAAACTATTCAACTCACGATATTGAGTTAGGAGCTGTGATTTTTGCTCTAAAAATTTGGAGGCACTATCTGTATGGCACCAAGTGTATGATATACACTGACCATAAAAGTTTGCAACACATCTTTGACCAGAAGGAGTTGAACATGCGTCAACGCCGATGGGTTGAACTCTTGAATGATTACGACTGCGCCATAAAATATCATCCGGGCAACGCTAACGTGGTAGCTGACGCCCTCAGTCGTAAAGAAACCGTGAAACCTCGACGGGTCCGAGCTATTAAGCTTAAAATTCATGCTGATCTACCTGATCAAATCCGTGATGCCCAGCTTGAGGCAATCAAGGAAGATCATCTGAAATCCGAGTCTCTTCGAGGGATGGAAAAACGATTTGAAACGAAGCTTGATGGCATTCGGTGTATGGAAAATCGGATGTGGATTCCTTTATTTGGTGGCCTTAGAGAACTCATCATGGATGAAGCTCATAAATCTCGATATTCCGTACATCCTGGTTCTGACAAGATGTATCATGATCTTAAACAATTATACTGGTTGCCGAATATGAAGGCCGACATTGCCACATACGTGAGCAAATGTCTTCCATGCTCTAAGGTTAAGGTGGAATACCAGAAACCAAAGGGTATGATTCAACAACCCGAAATTTCTGTGTGGAAATGGGAACAAATTGCCATGGACTTTGTAACTAAATTACCTCGAACACCTTCCGGTTGTGATGCCATTTGGGTGATCGTTGACCGCTTAACGAAATCTGCTCATTTCCTTCCTTACAAGGAATCCGATAAAATGGAAAAACTTGCTCGAATCTATATCAAAGAAATTGTTGTTAGGCACGGGGTGCCGGTGTCTATTATCTTCGGTACACGTCTTGATTTGAGTACGGCTTACCACCCCCAGACGGATGGTCAAAGTAAACGTACAATTCAAACTCTCGAGGATATGCTAAGAGCTTGTGTGATAGATTTTGGGGGCAGTTAGGAGAATCATTTACCTTTGGTAGAATTCTCATACAATAATAGTTATCACACCAGCATCAAGGCAGCGCCATTTGAAGCCTTGTATGGGCGAAAATGTCGATCTCCGATCTGTTGGGCCGAAGTTGGCGATAACCAATTAATTGGGCCTGATCTTGTACACGAAACCACTGAGAAAATTGTGCCGATCAGAAATCGCATGGCAGCTCCTCGTGATAGGCAGAAAAGTTATGCGGATTTGCACAGATAGGCGGTAGAATTCAATGTTGGTGATAAAGTGTTACTTAAAGTCTCGCCCTGGAAAGGTGTGGTCCGTTTTGGAAAGCGGGCAAAACTAAACCCTCGTTATGTCGGGCCATCCGAAATTACTAAACGAATCGGGCCGGTAGCTTACGGATTGGACGTACCCGAGTCACTCAAAAACGTGCATAACGTCTTCCATGTCTCGAATCTCAAAAAGTGTCTATCTGATAAAACACTCATTGTACACTTGGAGGAACTAGAAATCGATGACAAGTTACAATTCATTGAGGAACCAATCGAAATTATGGATAGAGAGGTCAAAACGTTGAAACACAGTAAAATTCCTATCGTTAAAGTTAAATGGAATTCCATGCGTGGGCCAGATTTCAGCTGGGAACGAGAAGTACCCACATCTGTTAGAATAAATCCGTCATATCACTTCAGGTATTATTTAAAATTTCGGGACGAAATTATCTTCAACAAGGGGATGATGTGACAACTCGGAACTCTAAACTCTAAATTCTTTCATTTTCAGACTTATTTTAACGACCGTAAACAATTTTCGGGACGAAAATTCCTTCAACAAGGGGATGATGTGACACCCGACAAATTCAGGTTAACCTCGTTAGTCAAACTATGTTAGTCACGTTAACGCAATTATACTTTTCATTAATTTGATAAATTAAATGTACAAACTGTTACGCAAACGTACACACGAAACGACCACAAGAATTAATACCCGGGCATTGGTGAATTTAAATGGATACAAATACAATAAATATACATCTTAAGTAACATGTGTGCTTAATTGTTGAACTTTCGAGTAATCACGTATTTTAACGGTTTTAACCATTTGTGAAATTCGATAATCTTTATAAAACATAAATTTACATTTGAGAGAGTTTTTCATTGTGTTTACAAACCTAAGTAAAAACGCAGCCCATGGATCATCCATGTGATCCATGGATGGCCCAAAGCCCAACCCAACTTAACATTTAACAAAATTAACAAAATTTAACAAAACCTAAACCTAATTTTTTTTAATAAAAAAACGACATACACTCTTCTTTCTCCCCTTTGGTCATCGCATATCACATACACACATATCATCTTGATTTTCTTTCAATTTGGATCCATTGTGGTGTTTTTGAGTGTTACTTGAAGTTGTAAACGCAATACTAGTAAGTATTTATCTTAATTGTGGTTATATATTTTGTAACCCATTGATGATTGTGTTGTGGAAATGGGTTATTGGTTATGAGTTATTTGTTATTTTAATGATTAGATTATGAAATGAATTCATAATTGTGTTGTTATGAAATTAGGGTTTGATAGGAAGTCATTGAAACATGATGTTGCATGCACAATTTTGATGATATGTGATAGATTATGTGTTTAGACAATGAAATGGATGAAGATTGATTACTTGGTTTTAAAATTTCATGATCGTTTTGCCATATTACTAAAAATAGTAACTTTTTTCACTAGGGTTTATGTGAAATTTCATGTTATGGACATCTAAGGCTTGATAGGATGTTACTAGTATGTTTATATGATGTACTAGATGAATTTTGGTTATTTGAACATGCGAATCCGACTTGATTTTGTATGACTTGCTAAATGTAGAAACTTTTTGTCATGGAAATTCGCTAGAGTGCATGTTTAGTAACTTTGGACATACAAACGTGAATAAGTTTGCATATGGAATATTGTAGGCCATCTTGTGATTGGTAAACTAGCTTTTGACATGAAACGGCATTTGAAAGTGTTAGTTGGTTAATAACTCGTTTGCATGGAATTGGTTGTGAAGGAAAATATGATGCGTGTTCTAGTTAATTAGGAATGCCATGATGAAAGTGTTGCAAAGTGGGTGAAACAAAACATGTGAACAATGTATTGTGCTTTGAAGTGACCACGCATGCTGGTATGTTTTATATTGGAAACCGTAAAGTGATAGTGTGTGTTATTGTCTTGTGTAGCATGCTATGGTTATTATGTAATAGTTGACATGCTTAGGGATGTTTGGGAATCTCTAGGATGTTGAATTGTGCAAGCATGTTCTAAAAGTCCGACTTTCCTATAGATGAAACTTTTGTGGAAATAGAAACTTAGCTTGTTGAATACTTGTTGTGTGATGTGGATTAAGGGTGAAATATGAACCAATACATCAAATGTAACATATCTACACTTAATAAATCACCAACGGGTCGTGGGTCAACTCGGGTCATCAAAAGTCAATTGGTCAAAAAGTCAAACTTGGTCAAACTTGGTAAAAAGTCAAACTTGGTCAAAAAGCCAAACTATTCCAATCTCGCACAAACTGTATGACTATTTGGATGCATAGGGTTCTATGACCCTACACGAACACACATTAATAGACCTACTATTATTTAGGTTACTGAATTACATTGTGTGCTTCTATAACTGAATTGCTGGGCAACCTAAGGTGAGTTCACTGAACTGGATTAACTACTATTCTACCTTGTTATGGGATGGAAACTTGAACTAAGACTTTTACGGATTTACAAATTTAGTATGTCGCATGTTTGGATTAGAATTACTTTTATTTGTTCATGAAAGACCTCATGGATACCTAGTTGACAGTTAATATTTGTGAAATAGCTGAGGGATTTTGAGTAGTACTACTGGTTTTGACAAACCCCACCCGGGCTAGTCACGCTAGCACGACAGATGGACTTGTAGAACGGGTGTTGAATTGACCTAACATTCATACATGTGCATCCTGATGGGATGTACGACAGGAAAAATGCACTTAATGTGTACATACGTCAGCTTCGGTCAGATACATACGACTCTAAGGACATGTATTGTAGACTAGCTATCTACACTGACATACTTAATTTATATTTCTGCTTGAAACTGAACTTACTTGATTTCATACTTACTATGTGAACTCACCAACCGTCGTGTTGACATTTGTTAGCCTTTCACCGTTTCAGGTCACTGAGGTACTTGCACGTAGGAGATGGCATGGCGTCCCAACATTTTATTAAAACACTTTCTTGCATTAAACACTGTGTTTTGGGATTTAACAACTATTTAAACTGTGTGTCTTGTGTCGGGCGCGTGTTTTTGCGCATTTACTTACTGCATGGTTTGGGTTTGCTTTAATTACTTAATTATTACGCTTCCGCATAACACAAAACTATTTACTCTGATTAACGTTTCAATTACCACAATTAATGAGTAAACGTTTGGTTTTCAAAACTCATATAAAGTCGTTCGGTGTAATTAATGACTGGATCCTGGTTTGTCACGCCTCTAACGGTAAAAATCCGTTAGTGGATTTGGGGGTGTGACATATTGGTATCAGAGCCATTGGTTATAGCGAACTAGGTTGCATTGCATTGCATTCTAGACTATAACTGTACACTACATTAGTTGCACCGAGTGAATTATTTATGACTGCATTACCTGGTAGTTACTTGTACGCATACTTGATTTCAGGAATGGCATCATTTTCTAAAACACCTTCTAGTTCTTCACGTAAGAGACCATTACCCGACTCACTTCCTTCCACTAATCGTGAATGGCCTCGTATCCCGACCGAGGAGGTTAATTGGGATCAGCCGTTTGCTCTTCTTCCCACCTCGTACGATTGGAACTACTATCCGGGTTACATGAAAAGCCTAAGGCAGGAGGAGATCGTACCTCAAACGCCCCCTCGTGTGCCCTAACCGATTTATGATCCCACTTCTGAACTTCCTACTCTTAATTGCTCCAACGAAAGGGCAATAGCCGCTCTTGCAGCAACCCTGTGTTCTACTCAGCGCGAAATTGAGATGTTAAGGGAGGAGCTACAGCAATCCAGGCCAGCTCTGTAGCAATCGAACGAGAGAATCGCGACATTGGAGGCAAGGAATGCAGATGATCGGCACGTCATATTGAACATTGTGGAACATCTGGACGCGCAGATCGCGCAGGCGGCGGAACCACCAGTGGAGCCTGAGGTGGAACCGCCAGTGGACCCCGGCAGTGATGGAGAGGATAGCGCAAGATTAGTGGTCTCACCTTAGTTTTCCCTATCCAGTTACATACTTATGTCTTGTTTTCTTTCACAATCTTTCTTATTCATTTCATGACTTAGTGGGAAGGGTTATTTCCCACAAAAACTGAAAACTTTGGATTATAATGTTTGACTAGTATTTTGTGAGAAATTGCTAATTATTTATCAAGTATTGTTATTTGAATTTGGATGTTTGGTTGTGTTAATTTCTTTGTTTACTTATACATGAATGATAGTAACTTGTTGGTTACTTATTCATTGTTATATCTTGTGAATTTGAAGAATGGCTGGAAATATCAATATGACACCTGTTGAGCTGGCAGCTTTGATCCAACAGCATGTGGTCGCGGCAATGGCCAACCAGGCCCAGGCTCAAGCCCAGGCCCAAGCTCAGGCCCAGGCCCAGGCCCAACCAGCACCTGGTTAATCCGGAAAAAACCATGAAATTTTTTTATATATCATTGTATCCATTTTAGCCTATCATTTCTTTCTTAACTCGCATGTATGATCTAATCTCATTGAGTATGGGTGTTCTAATTCATGTTTCAAAATTCTTTTGTACCAACACCACCAGTCTGTACTTTCAAAACATTCCTGGATTGCAAACCGCACCACTTCATCGGGACAGAAGGGGCGGTAGGGTTAATACGTTGGATTGAAAAGGTTGAGGCGGTCTTTGCTAGGAGTGGTTGCACTCCTGAAAACAATGTGAATTGTGCCACCGGGACCCTAAGTGGACCAGCGTTAACTTGGTGGAACCGTGAAACACATCATATGGGTTGGAGGCAGCTAATGCCTTAACATGGGAACAGTTCAAACAGCTTATTAAGCGTGACTACTGTCCACGGGACGAGATCCAAAAACTTGAAACGGAGTTCTATCATTTGAAAATGGAAGGGTCAGAGGTGGAGGCCTATACCACCAAGTCCCACGAACTTGCTACCTTGTGTCCGAATATGGTGGATCAGGATTACAAGAGGATTGAACTGTACATCTCAGGTTTACCACCACAGATTCAGGCATTGGTTACATCATCTAGGCCCGCAACTATCCAAGATGCTATTCGTCTCACACATTAGTTAGTGGAACAGGCTATTGAACAGGGAACGTTACCTAAAAAGAAAGGGTCTACGTCGTCTGGGTCGGAGGAGAAAAGGAAATGGAATGACAATAATCATAACAAATCGGCAACGAACTCCAGTTACTCACCACACCAACAAAATAGAAAATTTGATAAGACAAGGAGTTATCAACCCTCCTCGTCAAATGTGAGCCCGAGTAAGGGGGGATATCAGGGGGATTTGCCTAAGTGTAACAAGTGTAATCGGCATCACAACGGGTTTTGTAACATGACTACTTGTTTGCGTTGTGGTAAGCCTGGTCATGAGGCGAAGGATTGTAGAGGGGAATTGATGGCACGAGGAACACCAAAGAACAATAATAACGGGATTACTTGTTTCGATTGTGGGCAAAAGGGGCATTGCCGGACTGAATGTTTGAAATTTAAAATGGGGGGTAACGGTGGGGACAAGGATAAGGCTGAGGGTAGTGGTGCTGGTGCAAAGGGTCGTTCGTTCACCATCGGTAAAGGTCAGGCTATCAATGACTTAAACATTGTTTCCGGAAAATTTTCTATAAATGATTGCTTTGCTAATGTTCTTTTTGATTTTGGAGCTGATAAATGCTTCGTTTCCCACGAATTTAGTAAACTCCTCGGGTTCGTACCAATTGAACTCGATCGCAATTACACCATTGAGCTAGCAAATGGCAAGAAAATCGATGTTACTCATGTGTTTGCAGCGTTGTAAACTAGGTCTGTCGAGTCACGTGCTGGATATTGATCTTATGCTAATTTCACTTGGCAGTTTCGATGGCATCATCGGCATGGATTGGTTATCCAAGAACTTAGCAGAGATGAATTTAGCGAAAAAGTTATACGAATTTCTCTCCCTAGTGGAGAAACTCTGTCTGTTCAAGGTGAGAAAAGTGGCGTTGTTGTTGGCATCATTTCTCTCATGAAAGCCCAAAAGTGTCTACGTAAGGGTCATTTTGCATTCTTGGCTCATATTACCGAAACTCTATCCGAACCGAAAAAGCTGGAAGAAATTCCTGTCGTTTGTGATTATCCGGACGTATTCCCTGAAGATTTACCTGGTGCGACACCCCGCCCGGCGGCGGGAAACACCGGGCGCGTCAAGTGAATTGGATATCAATAGTACAAAGCACATGGCACACTAAAAGCATGTTTTAAAATCATTAAAGTAATAATGTCGTGACATAAGAGAAACAATAAATAGTCTTAAAACCGTAATAAAAGCTGAAAAATAATAATGTTTATTTATTCTAGGTCCAAAGCATCCTAAATGTCTTGAAGCCTAAATGTCTCAAACTCTACCTGAAATACCTGTAAAATAAGTTAGCTAAAGAATTAGCTAGTGAGCAAAACAAAGTTAATAGTACGTAATATGAAATCCGAGATCATTATAAATATGTTTCACAATCTTATGTGTATAGCAATTGCATTATATACCTCAACCGTGACCATAGAAACACATAGAAACAAGTATCATAGATCCCGCATGGTAACCGTTAGCAACAAGTCATAAGGAACCACTCAAAGTCATGAGGAACCACTCATGTTACAAATACTGATAATTATCGTTTAACCGTCATTTAACCGTCTCGATATATATATATATAAAAATTATCAATAAATGTTTAAGCATCGAAGGGACATAGCATCGTAGCAACAAACATCACAAATAGTAACTAGTAACCAACACATAGAATCAACCATAGAATCGCTGGGTCTAATCACCTATCAGGCCATTAGTGTAGGTGGGCTTGTCAGGCCATTAACGCTAATATCATACCGGTGAAAATTACAAGATAATATAAATACTATTGACTAACACATAATTTCACATCATGCAGCCAAACAAGATTAACACATCTAACGATCTCCTTTGGAAAAATAGAAACAAAAATAAAGAAACCGTAGTATCATAGGAACTCGTATTTCATTCCCAAAAGTAAAATAGTAAAAAGGAGAGTGAGTTTACTCACCTCGAAATGCAAAGATAATAGAAAAAGAACCGAGGGTTTCCCAAATGTTGGTACCACCTAATTAACTGAGAAAAACCCTAACTTAGAAACGAAACAAATAGTAACTAGAATCACAAATCCGAGATCTAGGGTTTCGGATTTTTAGGGTTTTAGATTATAATTTGGGAATTAGGGTTTTAAGTCACCAATTGAGAAATTATGATTTTAAATTACGAACTGGGATTTCGGTACGAAACGTAAATGTGTTTTCGTATTATATTTTATACGAAACCGTTTTTAGTTTTCTTTGTAGCATTATAAATTGGCATATGTATAATTTTAAGCTTTAGGAATATATATTAAACTTATAATTTTAAGCTTTAGGAATATATATTAAACTTATAATTTTAAGCTTTAGGAATATATATTTAACTTAAAATATGATATTTAGGTTATTAGAAAATTACAGATTAATGTTTAAAATATGTAAATTAAAGAAAAGGGGCAGTGAGAATCGAACTCGAGACGACACCGTCCACAAACAGTGGCACATTCCATCAGACCAAAGCATTTTTTGCTATATAATTCCATTTTAAATACTTTAATTCTTTAGTAACAAATCACCCCCTTCCACATATGAACCCTAGAACAGAAAACCATTAAATTCGTTTCAATATGTAAATCAAGATCAAATCAAATATAGGGCTTTTAATATACATTGAAACACGGTCATTTTGATATATAAAACTTACTTGTTGGTGAAGATTGGATACGGATTTGAATAGGATAAAGAACACGACTATTTAGATGTAATTACACGAAATCTGGAATAAAAAGGATGAAATTGATGGTTTAGAAAGCTATAGATGACCAATAGGATTAAAACGAACCCAAAAGGTACCTGTATTGATGCTCCGAAGGTAGGAAACGACTAAGTCGTCGGAAAATAATGTCCGGTCAATTGATTTTGATTAGTTGCAGAGAAAATGGAGGTGTTTTGGTAATAGAAAAGTGTTAATCGGTTACAAATGATGGTTCGTGATGATATGGAAAGATTAAACCTTCGATTACAGGTTTTAATTACGGAAATGTCCACACCATCAATCCGCGACTAAATTAAAACGCGTTTTTTTGAAAATTAATGGGTTCGAATCTGGTTGAAAATAGTTTAGGAATGATTTTCGGGTGTTTAAAGATGGTAAATACGCGTAAATCAACTTCGCCGAAGCCGCCGGAAAGGTTGCCGGCAACATCACTGGAATCACGGGCATCTCGAGTGGGGGGAGGGCTAATTGAATAAGTTTCATAAATCGCAATTTGGCCTTTTACTATATATTAATATTTCTTAGATAATATAAACTTCAATATGATTTTGAAAGTTGACGGTTTTGGCACAAAGTTAATTAATCTTTTATTTTAACTAACAAACTTAACCGAGTTTAGGCGTAACGTTTATATAAGTGGCGTTTTTATGTTTTTATTTCGTTCTTGCCATTACATGGCTATTTTGAGACTTTAATGACATTTATCTTTATAATCTTTGTAAAATATGTATATTTTTTTAATAAAATGCAATATATATGTATACATACTTTGGAGCTTAAATAATTGTATTTAGTATTTTATTAATAAACAATAGATAACAATTCGGTCGTTATATATTAAAGACGCAAAAGAACATAAAGCTTAACATATATATATATATATATATATATATATATATATACATATATATATATATATATAGGGAATGGGTAATTTGAGAACACCCTCTAGTTTTCAGAACTCGTGAGAACTTTACTTCCCGAGTTTTTTCATAGTATTTTTTTTGCTCAAATGTTGCGTATAGTAAAAACTAGAACCTGGAAAGAAGGAAATTAAAAAAAAACGTTTTCGTTGTTAAAAAACGTATATGTTCGTAAGAAATATTTACGACATATTACATGGGTGTAATAAGTTACACCAGCGTTTTTTCGCTGTAAATATTTTTTAGTTACATATACGTTTTTTAACGACGAAAACGTTTTTTTTTTTAATTTCCTTTTTTCCAGGTTCTAGTTTTTAATATAAGCAACATTTGAGCAAAAAAACTATATAAAAAAAACTCGGAAAGTAAGGTTCTCACGAGTTCTCAAAACTAAAGGGTGTTCTCAAAATATCCCATTTCTATATATATATATATATATATATATATATATATATATATATATATATATATATATATATATATATATATATATATATATATATATTTAATAACGAAGCGTTACATTTAAAGGAAGATAAATACAATTACATTAGATGACTTCGGGTTCGAGTCGGGCAATTGGGTTCGGGTTTTGGGGCAGATGTCACACCTGGTTTACCTCCTTAAGGTTAAGTCAAATTTAAAATCGAATTGACTCCGGGAGCGGCACCGATCGCTAGAGCCATGCCGTCTCGCTCCGGCTGAGTTGCAAGAACTGTCTAAGCAGCTCCAAGAGTTGCTTGAGAAGGGTTTCTTTAGACCCAGTTCATCTCCGTGGGGAGCTCTTGTTCTTTTGGTCAAAAAGAAGGATGAGACTTTCCCCATGTGCATCGATTACCGGGAACTGAACAAAGTTACCGTTATAAATCAATATCCTCTACCTCGTATTGACGACCTGTTTGACCAGTTGCAAGGGTCAAGTTATTATTCCAAAATCGATCTCCGATCTGGTTATCATCAGCTGAGAGTGCACGGAGAGGACATCACAAAAACAGCTTTCCGAACCCGTTCCGGTCACTACGAATTCGCCGTCATGCCATTTGGCTTAACGAATGCACCAGCAGTCTTCGTGGATCTTATGAATCGTGTATGTAAGCCCTACCTCGATCAGTTTGTAATTGTTTTCATTGATGCATTTTAATATACTCTAAAAGCAAGGAGGACCACGCGGAACACTTGCGATTGATTCTTGAACTCCTGAAAAAGGAACAACTTTATGCAAAATTTTCTAAGTGCGATTTCTGGATACGTGAAGTCCAATTCCTTGGTCACGTAGTTAATGAAAGTGGCATCCATGTCGATCCTTCAAAAATCGAGTCAATTAAAAATTGGGCAACTCCGAAAACTCCTACGGAAATCCGTCAATTTCTTGGTCTTGCGGGTTATTATCGTCGTTTCATTGAGGGATTCTAAAAAATCGCACAACCACTGACAACCTTAATCCATAAGGGTACTGTGTAGCAGTGGGGTGATCAACAAGAAGCCGCATTCCAGTTACTTCAACAAAAACTCTGTAGTGCACCTATCTTGTCCTTACCAGAAGGGACAGAAGATTTTGTAGTGTACTGTGATGCCTCGCGCCAAATGAAAATCCATGAGAATAACTATTCAACTCACGATCTTGAGTTAGGAGCTGTGATTTTTGCTTAAAAATTTTGAGGCACTATCTGTATGGCACCAAGTGTACGATATACACTGACCATAAAAGATTGCAACACATCTTTGACCAGAAGGAGTTGAACATGCGTCAACGCCGATGGGTTGAACTCGTGAATGATTACGACTGTGCCATAAAATATCATCCGGGCAAGGCTAACGTGGTAGTTGACGCCCTCAGTCGTAAAGAAACCGTGAAACCTCGACAGGTCCAAGCTATTCAGCTTACAATTCATGCTAATCTACCTGATCAAATCCGTGATGCCCAGCTTGAGGCAATCAAGGAAGAACATCCGAAATACGAGTCTCTTCGAGGGATGGAAAAACTATTTGAAACGAAGCCTGATGGCATTCGGTGTATGGAAAATCGGATGTGGATTCCTTTATTTGGTGGCCTGGGAGAACTCATCATGTGTTGGGGTTATTTGAAGATGTCACTTTCCAAATATAAGCGAGTGAAGATATCGAGCATCATCACGAGCAAGCGCGGGTGAAGACGTTCATAATTTTGAAGATGTCACTTTCCAAATATAAGCGAGTGAAGATATCGAGCATCATCACGAGCAAGCGCGGGTGAAGACGTTCATAATTTGTATTTGTCTTAGAATATTTGTGTAATCGTTTCGTGCTTAAATGCGCGTTTGTGCTTAACTGCACGTGGTTAGGTTACATTGTAAGGTGAATGGTATGGACTATAAATACCATCACCTAAGTCATTTGTTAAGGGAGTTGCCTACATTTCATTCCATATTCTTTGTAACCTCTCTATTGATCTAAGACAATTCACCTATTCATATTATCATAATCTTCATCATACCTTGCATTGATCTTCATGAACATTCAAGCATCAATACGTGATCAGTGAGTTTCTGCATCACTGATTGCAAACAACATCCCCAAACAATCTCAGATCTAGATCCAAGCTCAGTTCATCTAGAACTATCAATTGGTATCAGAGCTGTTGGGTGATCTTTGATTGTTGTTGTTATTGATGGAATTTTAGCTACCATTAGCTTTGATTCATGTTTGTGTAAAGAACTGCAAAAGTTTGAGATCAATTGGTGAAGATTTGACTGAGTTTTTGAAGAAATTGTTCATGTTTGTCATATTCACTGCTCAATTTTGTGGTCTGGAAATTGTTGATGATATTGAGAAATTGATGATTGAGATGTGTTAGAAATCACTATCCTAAGCTTCGTTCATAATCAAACATCACTGATTTGTTGATTTCGATCCATATTTTGTCATTTTTCTCAAAACCCACTTGTTGTGTTCTTCATCAAAAATCCGGATCTGAATGAGATTTAGCCAGATTCAAGGTAGAAAAACTTTGAAGGATTGTTAGAAACATCATTCCTTAGCTAATACGAGTATTGAATTGAACAAAAACAACAAATATTGAAGAATTGATCTTGTGTTCATCACAATTTTGACTTTGAAAAGTCAATCTGATATGAAGATTTGAAGAATTGATTGATATTTGCCCAGAAACTTATCATAATTTGGAAAAGAATTGAAGAATTGAGTTGTTGATTAAGGAAATTTTCCTAAGTGTTGCTACAACAAAGGCTGAAACGTCTCTATAGTGCATGACCCGTCTCCACATTACTTGAAACTGTTCAGCCGGGTGAAAGAAGTGAAAACACTGTTCAGCCGGGTGAAGGCACTGTTCAGCCGGGTGAAGTACTGTTCAGCCGCGTGAAGTGTTCAGCCGGGTAAAAACATTGTTCAGCCGTGTGAAAAACACTGTTCAGCCGTGTGAACACTGTTCAGCCGGGTGAAGTAGAAGAAATCACTGTTCAGCCGTGTGAAAGAAGAAAAACACTGTTCAGCCGTCCCAACTTTGTCACCCGTCCAAACAGTTACCCGTCCCAACAGTGACCCGTCTAAAAAAAAAGTATCAAGATGACATTGAAAATTCAAGAAAAATGTCAACGGCCATGTTAACCGTGATCCGAGAAGAAAATAAAAGAGAAGATATCAATAAATTTATTACAGAATTCAATCATATGTTTGAAACAACATATCTTCAAGTAGCCAAAGCTTGTGATCAAAAGAGAAGAGACTTTCATGAACATAAAAAGCTTGCTCTTGTGACTCAAACAAATTCTCATGACAATAAGGAAGATGAAGAAGAATATGATTGGAGTGAAAACAATGATGTTGTTTCCATTCAAGAGATTGAAAAGAAAGATGAAGAAATCAGCAACTTGTCTGAAACCATTGCAAAGCAAGATGAGACAATTGCTCAATTGAATTCAGAAATAAAGAGACTGATGTCTGAAAAGGAAACCGAGAAAGATGTGAACAGTTCTTATGTTGAAATGCCAATTCATGTCAGAGAAAAGATGTGCACGGAAGAGTGTTTCACACAAGTTGAACACTACAGAGTATATTCATTCAAGATTTGTGATAAACTCAAGAAGGAAGAAACCATGCACAAGAATCTGAAAGAACAACACGAAATATCTGATCAAAGAATCACATCTCTCGAAGAGTCACTCAAGAAAATTGAAAGAGAAGCAATGAATGTCAAGAATGAAGCTGCAAAATCAAATGCACACTCATCCAGTTTGATCAAAGATTTGCAAGAAGAGATTACAACGTTGAAGAAACTCTCTGAAATGGTTAATTCAGAAAACAGCAGTCTGAAAACCAAGCTTCAAGAAGAACAAGAGAAATTCAAAAGTCTTCAAGAAGATCACAAACTGTGTGAAGACAGATTCAAATCTCTTACACAGAATGTTGATTCAATGCTTTCTGAAAAGCATAATCTGAATGTACAACTCATGGAGCTCACTGACAAACTGAACAGATCACAATCTGATCTTGTGAAAATCAAAGAAGAAGTTGAAAAAAGCAAAGTTATACGAACAAGAAAACGAGGGATTAGTGCCAACCGGAATTGTTGGATCACTATCTTCTGAAGCGAAAAGACACAAGAGTTTCAGTCGAAGAAGAAGAAGAAGGTTAAAAGAAAGAAGAGCAAAGCCAAGAAGAACAAGACAAAGGCCGCTTCATCTGATTCTACACCACAGACACCTACTCAAAAGTCTCAAGATTTCGAATCCCCGAGTGATTCAAACAGTGATGTCTACTGTTTAATCTGTGACTCTGAAACTCATCATATCTCAGATTGTATTTACAGTCAAGGTGTCTTTCCTTTTGGTTCAAAAGCCAACAAGTTCAAGACTCCAGCTTCTTCAATCAAGCTTCAACAAGATTCAGAGGTCAAAACTTCAACTGCAAAGACTTCTCAAAAGCAAAGAAAGAAGTCTCCCTTCAAGGCTCATCAGAAGTACTGCGAGATATGTGAAATGTACAATCACACGACAATGGAATGCTACTACAACAAGTACTGCATCAACTGTCAGATGTACAACCATGACACAATGGAATGTTACTACAACAAGTATTGCTCTATTTGTGACATGGTAAATCACAACACATCTGAGTGCTACTACAAGCCGAGAAGGTCAGTCCAAAGAAGTTCATCATGTGCATACCCTTCCAGGTATTTTTCTAACTTTAAAAGATCTAATCATAGACATTTGTTTGATGAAAATCAACATGTCAATGATTCATGGAAACCAAAGTTTGTCAAAAACAAAAAGAGAAATCATGATTTAAATGATAAAATGATTCCAATAGTGAATCAATCTTTGAATAAGAAATATAGTCAACAAAACCTGTTTTTAAATGAAATTCACAATTTGTTTGAAAATGACTATAATTACTCTTTTGACAAACAATCCATGAAAGAAGATGAAGGTACAAATTACATTGTATCATCAAAACCACCACCTGAAGGTACTCCTTGCACTTATGAGAATATCTCTTATGTTGATGAATTTGGACGACCCAAAACCGAAATGGTTTGGGTCATTACCTCTAACTGATTTGTTAGTGTGTTAGGGACAGTTATGGAGGCCAGTCAACCAAAGAAAAGAAGACCGTGGCTGATCCCTTATCATGACAAGATACCGAATCTTGTTCATGATGTTTTCGATGCAACTGACACCAAATGGAGTTGGAAACAAAAAGGAATCATTGCAAGAATTTTAAAAACATTTTCAAAAATCAAACAATGATGGCAGTGCAAGAAACAACCGATGTTTCATTTCGTCTGTTTAGATTAAGTATATTGCATGCACTCTTCATACATTGATAACATATCTGCCATTTTCTTTTCATTAAACTTTCAATTTTCGTAGAAATTTAAAAGTTTAGGGGGAGAACTCATTATTAAAAAGAATGATAAAATTAGAAAAATCCAAAAATATGTTGAATCTACTTGCATGTACATGAGAAATGATAGTACACTAGAGTTATTCAACGCATCATTTTAAATAATAAAGACTGAAGCGTGAAAATTGATGTGCGAGACAGCTCAGACAAGTATACTGAACAAGTACATTCCATGATGATTTAACTAAATTCTAATGAGTTTTTGTGGTTGAAACGTCTTAGTGCATGTGAAACGTTTATACAAATCAAATAGATATCTTGTGACGCAACGATATACATCGGGTAATGATGCAATCTATTCAGTGTGATGAACCGCATCGTGAGCTTCTTTGTTGTGGTACCCACCGACCTGAAGTCTCACACGAAGTCTCTTTTGAGCTTCAAGATGCAGCAAAAGATTCCAAAATGGAACAAAAACAGTCCCAAATGTGGACCGTCACCAATCAAATTCCAAAATGGAATTCAGAAGATTCCCAAGGGGAACAATAGGAAAAAGAAAAATTCCAAAAAGGAATTCAAAAGAAGTCCCAAAGTGGACCAAATCCAAATAGAACCCAAATTCCACACTGTTTATGATTGTAAGTGACCTGACATGTTGAGTTGTTCTCAGGATATTTAGATGAGGTGTATAACTTGAAAAATTCCAAAAATATATCAAAAACATTGAAAAATTCAAAAAGAACAAAAAGATTTTCTTTTTTATTTTTCTTTTGTTTTGGCAGTTTAACATGTGTTATTGATGTAGGAGTTGTTCATCAAGCAATATCTCATCTGATTGAGAACTTAATCTTTACATAGATGATAAATGCACATTATTGCCTGAGTTTTAATGTTTTTCTTTGAGTTGAAGGAATAGTTTCCATTGCAGAACAAGCTTCCACGCGACTTGAAGATGTTCCTGTTCAAGCCTGATTCCAGTCCAAAGATCTCCAAGTCAGATTGCTGAGTGTTAAGAATCCTCCTCTTAATATCTCATACACAGATCCCATTAACCTCTAAAGCAAAAGTATTCTAAGTCAAAGAAGTCTTCTCATTCTACTTCAACCATTGAAGAAGATCCCGTTGCTGATATATAGATTCACCGGAATCTACTCTCTGCTTATTTCTTTCCATAGCCTCTGATGTTACTCAAAAGGGAGAGAAGGATGCAAATTGCTTGTTGAAAGACAGAGTGTTGATAGCATCATCTTAGGGGAGTACTGTTGGGTCCTCTTGAAGATAATGCATATCAAAACTTTAAGTTGCTCTCTATACTCGTCACATGAAGATTTAAGCTGATATGTCGGATTTGTAAAGTGTCATCTTAGGGGGAGTACTGTTGGGCTTATTTGAAGATGTCACTTTCCAAATATAAGCGAGTGAAGATATCGAGCATCATCACGAGCAAGCGCGGGTGAAGACGTTCATAATTTGTATTTGTCTTAGAATATTTGTGTAATCGTTTCGTGCTTAAATGTGCGTTTGTGCTTAACTGCACGTGGTTAGGTTACATTGTAAGGTGAATGGTATGGACTATAAATACCATCACCTAGGTCATTTGTTAAGGGAGTTGCCTACATTTCATTCCATATTCTTTGTAACCTCTCTATTGATCTAAGACAATTCAACTATTCATATTATCATAATCTTCATCATACCTTGCATTGATCTTCATGAACATTCAAGCATCAATACGTGATCAGTGAGTTTCCGCATCACTGATTGCAAACAACATCCCCAAACAATCTCAGATCTAGATCCAAGCTCAGTTCATCTAGAACTATCATCATGGATGAAGCTCATAAATCTCGATAATCCGTACATCCTGGTTTTGACAATATGTATCATGATCTTAAACAATTATACTGGTGGCCGAATATGAAGGCTGACATTGCCACATACGTGAGCAAGTGTCTTACATGCTCTAAGGTTAAGTGGAATACCAGAAACCAAAGGGTATGCTTCAACAACACGAAATTCCTGTGTGGAAATGGGAACAAATTGCCATGGACTTTGTAACTAAATTACCTCGAACACCTTCCGGTTGCGATGCCATTTGGGTGATCGTTGACCGCTTAACGAAATCTACTCATTTCCTTCCTTACAAAGAATCCGATAAAATGGAAAAACTTGCTCGAATCTATATCAAAGAAATTGTTGTTAGGCACAGGGTGCCGGTGTCTATTATCTTCGACCGTGGGGCTCAATTCATATCTAAGTTCTGGGGGTCGTTGCAAAAGGCCTTCGGTACACGTCTTGATCTGAGTACGGCTTACCACCCCTAGACGGATGGTCAAAGTGAACGTACAATCCAAACTCTCGAGGATATGCTAAGAGCTTGGTAGAACTCATACAATAATAGTTATCACACCACCATCAAGGCAACGCCATTTGAAGCCTTGTATGGGCGAAAATGTCGATCTCCGATCTGTTGGGCCTAAGTTTGCGATAGCCAATTATTTGGGCCTGATCTTGTACGCGAAACCACTGAGAAAATTGTGCAGATCAGAAATCGCATGGCAGCTGCTCGTGATAGGGAGAAAAGTTATGCGGATTTACACAGACAGGAGGTAGAATTCAATGTTGGTGATAAAGTGTTACTTAAAGTCTCGCCCTGGAAGGGTGTGGTCCATTTTGGAAAGAGGGAAAAACTAAACCCTCGTTATGTCGGGCCATTCGAAATTACTAAACGAATCGGGTCGTTAGCTTACGGATTGGACTTACCTAAGTCACTCAAAAACATGCATAACGTCTTCCATGTCTCGAATTTCAAAATGTGTCTATCTGATGAAACACTCATTGTACCCTTGGAGGAACTAGATATCAATGACAAGTTACAATTCATTGAGGAACCAATCGAAATTATGGATAGAGAGGTCAAAACGTTGAAACACAGTAAAATTCCTATCGTTAAAGTTAAATGGAATTCCAAGCGTGGGCCAGATTTCAACTGGGAACGAGAAGACCAAATGAAACAGAAGTACCCACATCTGTTAGAATAAATCCGTCATATCACTTCAGGTATTATTTAAAATTTCATGACGAAATTTTCTTCAACAAGGGGATGATGTGACAACTCGGAACTCTAAACTCTAAATTCTTTCATTTTCAGACTTATTTTAACGACCGTATCCAATTTTTGGGATGAAAATTCCTTCAACAATGGGATGATGTAACACCCGACAAATTCAGGTATTATTTAAAATTTCAGGACGAAATCTTCTTCAACAAGGGGATGATGTGACAACTCGGAACTCTAAACTCTAAATTCTTTCATTTTCAGACTTATTTTAATGACCGTATCCAATTTTGGGACGAAATTTTCGTTTGTCAAACTATGTTAGGCACGTTAATGCAATTATACTTTTCATTTGATTTGATAAATTAAATGTACAAACTGTTACACAAACGTACACACGAAACGACCACACGAGTTAATACCCGGGCGTTGGTGAATTTAAATGGATACAAATACAATAAATATACATCTTAAGTAACATGTGTGCTTAATTGTTGAACTTTCGAGTAATCACGTATTTTAACGGTTTTAACCGTTTGTGAAATTCAGTAATCTTTATAAAACAGAAATTTACATTTGAGAGAGTTTTTCATTGTGTTTACAAATCAAAGTAAAAACGCAGCCCATGGATCATCCATGTGATCCATGGATGGCCCAAAGCCCAACCCAACTTAACATTTAACAAAATTAACAAAATTTAACAAAACCTAAACCTTTTTTTTTATAAAAAAAACGGCATACACTCTTCTTTCTCACCTCTGGCCGACGCATATCACACACACATATCATCTTGATTTTCTTGCAATTTTGATCCATTGGTGGTGTTTTTGAGTGTTACTTGAAGTTGTAAACGTAATACTAGTAAGTATTTATCTTAATTGTGGTTATATATTTCGTAAATTACAAGTCTTGAAAACCCTAGTTTATCCAAAATGGCCAATTGATGATTGTGTTGTGGAAATGGGTTATTGGTTATGAGTTATTTGTTATTTTAATGATTAGATAATGAAATGAATTCATAATTGTGTTGTTATGAAATTAGGGTTTGATAGGAAGTCATTGAAACACGAAGTTGCATGCATAATTTTGATGAAATATGATAGATTATGTGTTTTGACAATGAAATGGATGAAGATTGATTACTTGGTTTTGAAATTTCATGATCGTTTTGTCATGTTACTAAAAATAGTAACTTTTTTCACTAGGGTTTATGTGAAATTTCATGTTATGGACATCTAAGGCTTGATAGGATGTTACTAGTATGTTTATATGATGTACTAGATGAATTTTGGTTATTTGAACGTGCGAATCCGACTTGATTTTGTATGACTTGCTAAATGTAGAAACTTTTTGTCATGGAAATTCGCTAGAGTGCATGTTTAGTAACTTTGGCCATACAAACGTGAATAAGTTTGCATATGGAAGATTGTAGGCCATCTTGTGATTGGTAAACTAGCTTTTGACATGAAACGGCATTTGAAAGTGTTAGTTGGTTAATAACTCGTTTGCATGGAATTGGTTGTGAAGGAAAATATGATGTGTGTTCTAGTTAATTAGGAATGCCATGATGAAAGTGTTGTAAAGTGGGTGAAACAAAACATGTGAACAGTGTATTGTGCTTTGAAGTGACCACGCATGCTGGTATGTTTTGTATTGGAAACCGTAAAGTGATAGTGTGTGTTATTTTCTTGTGTAGCATGCTATGGTTATTGTGTAATGGTTAACATGCTTAGGGATGTTTGGGAATCTCTAGGATGTTGAATTGTGCAAGAATGTTCTAAAAGTCCGACTTTCCTATAGAGGAAACTTTTGTGAAAATAGAAACTTAGCTTGTTCAATACTTGTTGTGTGATGTGGATTGAGGGTGAAATATGAACCAATACATCCAATGTAACATATCTACACTTAATAAATCACCAACGGGTCGTGGTTCAACTCGGGTCAACAAAAGTCAAATATGGTCAAAAAGTCAAACTTGGTCAAAAAGTCAAACTTGGTCAAAAAGCCAAACTATTCCAATCTCGCACAAACTGTATGACTATTTGGATGCATAGGGTTCTGTGACCCTACACGAACACACATTAATAGACCTTCTATTATTTAGGTTGCTGAATTACATTATGTGCTTTTAAAACTGAATTGTTGTGCAACCTAAGGTGAGTTCACTGAACTTGATTAACTACTATTCTACCTTGTTATGGGATGGAAACTTGAACTAAAGACTTTTACGGATTTACAAATTTAGTATGTCGCATGTCTGGATTAGAGTTACTTTTATTTGTTCATATTTGTGAAATAGCTGGGGGATTTTGAGTAGTACTACTGGGTTTGACAAACCCAACCCGGGCTAGTCGCGCTAGCACGACAGATGGACTTGTCGAACGGGTGTTGAATTCACCTAACATACATACATGTGCATCCTGGTGGGATGTACGACAGGCAAAATGCACTTAATGTGTACATACGTCAACTTCGGTCAGATACATACGACTCTAAGGACATGTACTGTAGACTAGCTATCTACACTGACATACTTAATTTATATTTCTGCTTGAAACTGAACTTACTTGATTTCATACTTACTATGTGAACTCACCAACCGTCGTGTTGACACTTGTTAGCCTTTCACTGTTTCAGGTCACTGAGGTACATTGCACGTAGGACAAGGCATGGCGACCCAACATTTTATTAAAACACTTTCTTGCATTAAACACTGTGTTTTGGGATTTAACAACTATTTAAACTATGTGTTTTGTGTCGGGCGCGTGTTTTTGCGGATTTACTTACTGCATGGTTTGGGTTTGCTTTAATTACTTAATTATTACACTTCCGCATAACACAAAACTATTTACTCTGATTAACGTTTCAATTACCACAATTAATGAGTAAACGTTTGGTTTTCAAAACTCATATAGAGTCGTTCGGTGTAAATAATGACTGGATCCTGGTTTGTCACGCCTCTAACGGTAAAAATCCGTTAGTGGATTTGGGGGTGTGACAATTTTCTACACCTACTGTACTCTCAACTACTTGATTTAACACATTCGAATTTATTAGTGATTCTTCGTGTTGATTTGTTCTTTGATCTTATACTTTGATTGTGATTATGTTTGTTGATTAGAGTTTAACAGATTCACGGCTCTAGACCTGATTCACACTTGTTACACGTGCACAATTGTTCTTTGAAACGTTTGTCTCTGTTGGTCTAGATATAAAAGTAAGAGTAAAAGTTGGGATTGGTTCATTGACAAATTCTCAAAGTAATTTGTAGCAGATACCTCAGTATTACTTCTAGCAATAATAGGAGAATCAACATCATTCAAAACATTCAAATCACAACCATTATTTAAATCTACAATTGTCACTAATAGAACTAGAATTGTCTAAAACAGACTTCTTGAAATTAAAACTAGAGCTAGAGTTAGAGCATCCAAGTCGGGTCATTCCACCATATCCATAATCTTCTCGCACTTCCTTATGATTCACTCCTTCTAAACCTGCAAATAAATTATTAGTATTATCTTCAATTAAATCGTTTGTTGGATGAGGTTTTGGCATAGGAGAATAATAATAAGTGCTAGGTGGAGGATAAACGTAAGGAGTTTCTTCATGACCTACTCTTGATTTGATACTAGCTCCTCTTTGTCTACAGAATAGTTCATTTTGATTCATACATGATATTGTCCACCTATCCAACTTAGTTTGAAGTTTTCTACTTCCAAATTCTGCTAATTTCACTCTCTCACTTAAAAAATTTATTTCTACATTTATTTCAAAAAGATTTCGTTTTAAATGATCTATTTCCCAAAGAGCTTCGTTAAGTTTTGCATAATAGTTTACTTCATTTTTCTTGAGTTTGGAGTTTATGGTGTTTAACTCGGCTTGATTAGTTAGTAATAGTTTATTAGCTTTTGACACACCAAAAAGACGAACTCTACATGCTGATGAACACATGTCTTGTATTATCTCGTAAGGGAGACCCATGACGACTTTCTCAGCTACTAGGGCTTTGCCAGAGATGTAGACACCAGTGTTCCTTCTTCTCACTTGCTCTTCCTAATCATCAACAACATCATCAACTTTCTCAGCATCATCAGGTTTCACGGCTTTATCAGATCGCACACCCTTCTTTTCAATCATAGACTTCATTTTCAACGATTCAACCGCTTCTACCTCATCCTTCTCTTTCAAGTCAGACTTACCTTCACCACCCATTGTAAGCTCGGCCATAAGTGCATGATTAATTTCTTCCTCAGTTTCAGCAATTTCAGCACTCCAGTCAAAGTTTGTTATGAGTGTTGTTTTCTTTTTGTTGTTGTGTTCACCCTTATACAAGACTGGCTTGTTCTTCGTGGTGATTGTTGGTGGTTCAAAAATGATTGGAGAAAGATAATCTCTTTTGAAATGGCCCAATTGTTTGCAGTTCAAACATCATAGCTTTGATTTATCAAACCCCGCCTTGGCATTCTGATTTCCAAAATTTCTTTTCCCCGTTCGTTCCATGTACCTCCTAGCCCTCACAGTTAACATGGCCATCTGCAATTGAATATCAGCTTCTTCCAAATCATCAGGATCAACTTCATCATGTCTTCCATTGTAATTCATTTTCCCTTGATTTCCCCAGCAACCAGCACTTCATACCTATTCACAAACATCCCAAATAGAGCCATCATATCTGTAGGGACTTGCGGAGTAACTTGATCCTTTGAAGCATTCTTATTCTCAGAATATCTATACATAGATGTACTGAAGAAACCAGAATTCTTACAGAATCCATTGATGCAGACGAAGTCAGTGTAGCATTTTAAGAATGAACCCGAGCAGGAAATACTCCCTTATTGTATTCCCTTTGTTTGGTATCCAGTTCAAATGACTTCAACTTGTTAATCACATCCATGAGCTTGTATTCTGTAAATTCTCTTTCTTGTCTCATCATCCTCACCTGAAGACACAATTCAAGAAGGAGTGAGTCCAAAAGCTTAGTAACTTGTTCAACAGTTGCAGTTTCTCATTGTATTTCTTCAAGTTGCTTGTTACAGTCAAGAATCGATTTGTCAAATCTAACTCTTCTCATTTCAATGGCACATAAATGCATTGAACTCTTTTTTATCTTGAACACCTTTGCCCTTTTGCAAGTCTCCATTTCCATCATAGAACTCACACAGTGCTTCATAGAGATCTTTTGCATTCTTCTGCTCACCAAACCGGTTAAGAATTTCTGAACTCAAACACAGAATCAAGGCTCCAAATGCCTTGTTGTCTCTATCAACTAATTTCTTATCTCTTTCGGTAAAAGTTTCAGGGGTTGTGTTCCGAACTCTAGCATCTCCAAGAGTGGTTACGGAATATGAGGTCCATTTTCAATTGATTCCCACTGTGTGTGATCGGGGTACTGGTAAAAGGCCCTGAGCCTTCTTTTCCAGTCCTGGATGTTTCACAGTTGATCAATTTAGATGGTCTATTTGGTGAACCGCTCACCAAATCAGCAAGGGTGAATGACATTGACATTGTAAATTTCAAATTTTAAAATCAGGTCACAATTGCTGCGGTAGTTTCGCAGACAATTTTGGCAAGCTAGTTTCGCACGCTGGTTTTGCAAACTAGTTTCGCAAGCACTTGTGAACTTTTGTTCAATGATAGTTTCGGTAAAGCTGAAGAAATTTTGGCAGCACTGTTGTATGCCGAGATCACAAAACACTAAACTTTCGGTCAATACTTTTGCAAGCCAAACACCCAGAACAATCAACACAAGCGATCAGACAGTTTCGCATGATAAACTACAGTTTCGCAAGTTAAAACTGTAGTTTCCCAAGATGAATCTGAAAACCCTCTTCTCCACGAAAAACCACTAAAAATTCCTATAAATTGCCAAAAATTTAGTTGATGATAGATTTGATGATTGCAACGACTTCTAATACCAAATCTAATCAATCCTCAATCAAATTCCATTGGTAAATTAACATATCATATCCAAAGTTGATTGAAACACTTTTTAGCAAAATCTTACTAAAATTACCAAAAATCAATTATAGATCACAAAAATATCTCTTGATGATAGATCTGATGATTTTAATTAATCCAAATAGCAAAAACGCACAAATATCAATCAAATTCCATTACTAAGAATACCAAATCAGATACAAAATGATTGAAATTGCCTTTTTTTACTAAAACACTACAAAACCTCAAAAATCAAGAGCACAATGGCTCTTATACCATATTTTTGGTCCAAACAATGATCGATATTCAAACTCAAACTCAGAGAGAATAGTATTCAGTAAGTTCCTAGAGTTGTTTACAAATGAGCCAAAAACAATATTAAAAACAGACCACCGTTTCGCATGTAGTTTTGCATACATGCAAAACTGTCTGGTCCTGAGTCAGAGCTAGCTACGTGTGATACTATAGTTTCGCATGACTCAACTTACAATCTAAGTAAACGACTAAACTAGCTACGCTATTACAATAACCAAAATACGAACTAGTCTATTGCAAATAAAGCAAATATGATAACAATAATGGCAAGGTGAATACCACCCTACACGTGGTCATTAGAAGTATTTGTGACTGCGGGTCATCCAAATAACTTTCCAAATGTTAGGGCTCGTTCCTGTTAGAAGATTTACTTTGTTCTTTGTTTATACAAGTTTGTATAGTGTAGGGTTAATTTTGTATTATCCCTAAGTAGTGATGCATAAAGCATGTTGCTAGTGAATGTTAGACAGAGAGACTAGATCACAAATTACACGTTAGAGAGAGAAACTGTGTGTGTGATTGTATTCTCCTGCACCATTGTACTGCAACTATTGCTGATAGGTTCAATTGGATCGATATTGCTCAATGATCAGAATGAAATAAGCACACAAACACAGTTCAATCAGCAACACAATTCATTACTAAATAATTCTCTTGTATTGATGATCAAAGCACAATCTGTAGTACAAAATGCAGGAGAAAAGAAATCACACACACTTAGTTCTCTCTCTAACGTGAATAAGTGATCTAGCCTCTCCTAAACATTCTCTCACTACATGCTTTATGCAACAATACATTTTAGGGAAAATAACAAAATAAACCCTAAACTATACAAAATGTATAAAACAAGTACAAAGTAAATCTTAAACTGGAAATAACCCTAACAGTACTCCCCCTAAGATTTATCTTTGGACTTCAACAAAATCTTCAAACAGTTTTCATCTTTTTCAGCTTCAATCTCTCACCAATCTTCAGGCTCTTCTTTAACATCCAGCAATTCTCTTCCTTTGTATTCTTCTTGTTCTTTTAGCGCTTCTTCGATGCATGACTTGAACTTTTCCGCGATCTTTGCTTGTCTTGGCTTTGAATCGTTTGTAAGGATGTCACAAGCATTCATGCGTCTCAGAGAATCAAGAGTCAAACCTGCAAAATCAATGTTAGCGTAAAATTCATATGGCAATTCTCGCCCTTTGACTTGCACTTCCAGTGTACCCTTTGCAGTCACTCGCATAAACTCTATCTCTGGAATATCAACTTTCACAAGGTTAGCATTGAGTAATGCCTTCCTTACACGTATCTTCTCTGACGCAGCTGCAATCACCTCAACCATTACCATAAACAATTTTCGATCCGCTTCAGCAACTTTATCTTTGCATTTCTCCATTTTGTAACTTCTCAAGTGATCGATGTAGAATGGATGTAACAATTTCAGCTCAAATGTACTGAATAAGGTAATCATGTCCTTATCCCAGTCATCCAGATTTCGTACCAATTTCAGCTCAAAAGTTTCCTGATTGTAGAAAAACTTAAGAATTGGTTTCGTTGCTTGAGTACCATCTATCACCTTCAACCCCGGATCAGTTACCTTATCAAAGTATTCATCAGAAAATTCTTCTAAGTACATGTCATCACTCACCACCAACTTCTTTTGTTTTCTTGTTTTCTTGGATTGAACATAAGCGCTATCTTCCTGTTGTCCTCTAAACTCCAAGTATTTCGGTAAACGGCTTATCCCAGCATCAAGCAGCATCGCACATTTATCACCACGCTCAGCATGCGTGTGATTGATCAATCTCAGCTTGTGCAACTCCTTCAAATCTTGTACTTCTAACTTGAAAATACTATAGTAATAATGGTAAACATCGCATAAACCATTAACTCTTTTGATCATGAAAGCATCAAACACCTCGTCATATTTCCATGCAATGATTTTCACCTTCTTGGACTTTTCCGGTACGATCATTGAATCAAGCAGTTCAGCAATGGACTGTCCTTTGCTCAGCAGAGATCTCACCACATCTCCTGCTGTGGCAGATTTATGCCATGATTCTCGTACGTCCATAGGAATATTGTATGACTTCACTTCACTTGGAAACATGTCGATCAACTCTTTTCTCTTTTTGTGCGCATTTTCTGGTAAAGCCATCACTGGTATCTCTTTCGGTCCGAGTACTTTATCTCTCTTCGTCAGCTCATAATATTGTGGATTATTGTAATTCAGATAAAACATGCGATTGTACATTTTCTCCGTCTTCATAAAACTTATAACAATCTTCTTTAGCGATTCATGCTTCAGTCTCTTCAAAGTTTTATATGGATAGTTCCTCGAACTCAACCATTCTCGCATATTTCTGGAAGACATTTCTTCTGGATTTTGATGATAAAGCTCTTGTGGAGGTAAATCATCAATATTCAAACTTTCTTGTAATGGTGTCCATTCACCCATCTCAACAACAAATTCTTTCTCATCAGCAGCAGCTTTATCTTGTGCAATCAGACATTTCTCATACTCTTCATTAATTTGACTCACAGTCAGCCCATTCAGATATACTGGATTGTACTTCGTTTTCTCAAGATAAGCAAAGCGTTCAGGCAAATCAGCTGGAATCTCATCATCAGGATTAGTTTCATGCTCAGCTTCAGGTTCAGACTCAGTAAAGTCAATGTCATCCAGATCATCTAGTGCCTCTATCATTGGTGCAGTATCAGTTTGAAACGGCTCAAACTGACTTGCTTCTTCAGTCATAGTTTCTGGTACACTCTCAACCACTTCAACTATTTCAGGCACTTTCTCTACCATTACAGATTCAGATTGAATCGACTCAATCTGAACTGTTTTATCAATCTCAACTTCTTTCACTGTCTCATCTACCTTTGACATCTCAGCCACCTCAGTTTCAGTTCCAGATTGAATCGGCTCAATCGGACTTTCTTCTATTCTTGCCTTTTTAGTACAACTTTCTTCACCAGTAATCTCAGGCACTGCATCTAACTTTCTTTTTCCCTCGGCTTTGTCAGGATTGACAGTTTCAGCAGCTTCATCGGGAATAGTAATTTGAGACTCAACCCTTATGCCCACATTTTTCGTGCCACGTGCTCTAGTATAGTAAACTTTGGCTTCTCGAGTATGCTCAGTCACTTCCATTACATCATCCGAAAAATCTTTACCTGAAGTAGAACCTGACTTCTTTGATCTGGTTTCTTCCAACCATTTTTCCAACATTTCCTTCTCAGCATCAAGAGTATTGCATTCTGCCTTCAACTCTTTATAGTCATACTTCAGATTTTCATGCTCATCCTTCAAAGTTTCATAATCAGTCTTCAATTTTCCATAATCATCCTTCATTTTCAAATAATCAGCATCCAATGCTTTGAATGTTTCGAGATTCTGATTATGAGTGGCCCAAAACTCTTCTAGTCTCTTCTTCTTTCGATCATTTGATGCCTTCAACTGTTCATTAGCATCCAATAGTTTTTCTACCAACTCTTCTAACTCATCAATTTTCTTTTTATCCTCATTCAAACTAACACTTGAAGCAATTTTTGGTGAAGACTCCAAAGATTGTTCAATGTTTTCAGCTGCTGGAGTTGATGTGGTGGGTATGTCAACTGGAACATAAACACTTACACCAGCATCAGTTTCATCGTCTGTCTGTGCCACAAACTCTACTTCTGCTTCAACTTGCTTAGCAATCTGAACAATGTCCACCATCTGTTCAGGCACATTCACATCTTCAATCACATTCAGTTCCTCCACCAACATAGGCTCAATCACAGCCTTAGATCTTCGAGATCTCACATATTGAACTGTAATTTTCCTTGGAGCTTCAATATCAACCTCTTCAGCCACACTAACAACCTCAACGGGTTCTTCAACTACAAATGGTTCAACAACTTCGACATTTTCTATCTCAAGCTCCACTGGTTCAGCAACCTCAACATTCTCTGCCTCCTCAGAAACTGATTCAGCATCATCATTCCCATTATTCTCACTATCATCATCACTAACATCTTCTTCTTCATTTTCATCATTCTCAGATCCATCTTCTTCTTCTGGATGTCTAGCAAAGTACTCGTCATCATCCAGCAGATTATCAGGCACCTCATCAACTAGGTCCTGTGGATTTACTATTTCTCCATGTGAAATATGATGGTATACAATCTCAATATCTTCCTCATTATTTGCTATACTCCTCATATAGTCAAATAACTCAACACTTGGAACATTCCCAAGACTCATCTTCCTATAAGATAGATCATTCATGTCCTCAGTATATAGTATCCCTCCAGCAACTCCTTCTTCTCTGATGATTGGATATGCAACATTAATCATCAGTTGCAAGAATCTCGGATACATGAGAAACTTGAGCCTTTTGCCCTTTACAAGATTGAACACAAACCCTTTCATAATCCAACTCGACATGTTGAAGGGTTTGTTCTCAGCTATAGCAACAATCGGGGATGCTATGTCAGAAGGAAAGTTATCAAACCCGGCACTCCTTCTAGACATGCACTGCTGAATCACATAACATAGCAGTTTCCACTTCTTCCCCAATCTTGCTCTAACAAACTGTGACTTTGGAAATACAGGAGGATGACCCATATTTACAAAGCACGCTTGACATTCAGCAACAGTCAACTCATCATTGGCTCCTATCTCATCCTCATCAATCCTCAATGCTGTTCTGATAGCTTCTTCAGAAACAGTCAATACTAACTCTTTGGTGATGTTTCCTCTAACAACAATCACACCATCCTCATTAGTCACCACCTCAGCTGTTCTCCAAAAGCTTTTGATCAGTCTTGCATAGATAACAGGTTTAGCACACATAGCATAGACATACTTTGTTCACTTGATAAATCTCATCATATCTCTATAACCTTCAGTCTCTGGAATAGACTCATCTAAACAAGCAACTAGATTGTGCTTTGGCTCAAACTTCCAATTCTCCATCTGTTTAAGACAAAAACAAGACAAATGTGTTAGATTCTTCATTAATAAATTTCAAAGTTTGCATAAGTGTTTGAACAAAAAGTTATGAAAGTAAAACATTCACATAATCATTTTAACTCCTAAATTGATCTAATAATCTGATTTTCATCATCTTTGTCAGAGCAACTTTGAATTTTAATGATATATACAAAATTTCACATTTAAACAGTTTATTCACTTAAGCATATGAATCAGAAATTTGTATAATGAAGTTATTTAACATGTTAAGTTCAGTTTCAATCAATGATTTGTCAATGTTTAACACACATTTTATCCTTTTGAAGTCAACACTTAAGAACATTCAACAGGTCATCAATGGCGGTTTAACAGTTATGAACAATTTTGGTTGATTCTGTTGATTTTAAGGAAGTTTGATGCAAATTAATGATTGTTTGTTGATAATCGACAGTTTTTAACACATAAAACAACATTCGATTTCAGTTTTAACAAGCAAAATCAGAGTGTCGATTCAGTGATCAAGTACTGTTCATCATCATTTTTCGTTTTAACGATCGATTTGCAGGTTTATCAAGCTCGAAACATGTAAATTATACCTTATTCAATCAATATAACTTGTTACAGAACGATTGATTGAATATGATAATCAACGAGTTTGTGCAGGGGATTTGTGCTTGAAAGTGAAAGTGAAAAATGATAAGTGTTTGTGAAGAGGCGGGTTTTATATGATTGAAAAATTTAGGTCAAACTTAAGTGACGGGTCAACAAATGGGACGGGTAAACATTAAAAGACCCAATAAGCCTTGACGGGTCAAGCACTGTTGAGCCGTGTCATGCACTGTTGGGACGGGTCAAGTACTTGAGACAAGTCACAACATGAGACGGGTCAACATAAAAATATGTAAAAACACTTGACGGGTCAATCACTGTAGAGACGGGTAAACCACTATAGTAGTATTCACAACATCACCCGGCTTGCACAATGACATGTTTGTTCATTACCCGGCTGCATAGTGATACCTTCATCACCCGGTATGCTTTTCTTCATAACCCGGCAACACAGTTGTAGTATTTTACCCGGCTACACAGAGTTATTCACTTACACGGCAAGATTTTACCCGGCTGTACAGTGATAACATTTCTTCACCCGGCTTCACTTCTTTTTCTCAATCACCCGGCTCATATCAGACACAACAACTTTACCCGGCTAAACAGTGTCTTCATTACCCGGCAGAACAGTTGTTTCAGATATCTTTGCCCGGCTACAACATTTGAGCAATTTTTCTCAATTTTCTTGTCTGTTGACTTTTTCAACTGCATTTATTGCACCTGCAAACATTCTCAACATATTAATTAGACAAGACATCCTTAATAGAATTTGTCACATTAACTATCAACAACATAAGACAAGTCAATAAAAATTAATTCTAATTAAATCCTTTTTCGTTTTCTTTTTCAAAAAATGTTTTTGCACAACCAAAATTTCTATATCCCGAAGCAATTTCTTAAAAACACATCACAAGACCTGGGTTTGTTTTTAACAAATCCAATACATTTGCTTTTCATACCACATAATCTTGTTCATTCACAATACACTTATTCAAAAAATATTTTTGGATTTTTGCAAATATTTTTCTTCTTCAATTTATTCTCCCCCTAAACTTGAAATTTCTTGAAATTTTTAAGTTTAACAAGGATGTCGATGTGTCAATAATGAATCCAAATGCCTGCACACACAAAGCACACACATTAAAATAAAGACATATGCAATGCAATGAATCAAAATATCGCAGTGAGATCATACCACACATTATCTGAACATGTTTTGTAAGTTTTGAATAGACATTTGACTTATGTATGATTGAGTGATGATATGAAAACATACCAATTAGCTCGAGTTGACACACTTACTTTTTCAGTATCATGATGATATTTAAGGTTCGATTAAAATGACTTATGTGACCCACATGTATACATATGTCAATATATTTCCTTAACAACTACTACCTGAAATGCATATTGCACAGAACTTGGTCACTTACAATCATAACAGTGTGGAATCTGGGTTCTATTCGGATTTGGTCCACTTTGGGACTTCTAAATTCAATGATCTTTGTGTTACCCAATCATGCACAACTATCATCACAAGTAAAGCATCAAAAGATATATATCTAGACATGTATAGCAATGGAACTTAACACAAAGATCATTGAATTTAGATTTGTCAACAATGAAACTTACTTTTTCAGTCTAATTGCCTGAGCTGTCTAGCACATCAATTAACATTCATCAGTCTTTATTGAAAATGATGTAACAAATAATGTCTAGTGTAACTATCATTTCTCACTTTTTGCAATATCGATTCTTATGACATGATATTTTCCTTTTCTTTTTGCTTTTATATTTTGTTTTTGCTTTTCTCTTCTTCATGCACACACACAATGCAAAACAATAACATAAAAGACAAGGAATCAATACTTGACGTTGACTTATTATATTTTTGGCTTTTATATTTTCTGATTTTTGTTTGATTTTCAAAAATTAGAATTAATCATGGTTGATTAACCCTATGGATTGAATTAAGAATTCAAACCGTCCTGACAAAAAGGATTTTGTGAAAAGATCTGCCAGTTGTTTGTCGGTATGAACTTTAATCAAAATTATTAAACCTTTTTCAGAGTTGTCTCTTAAAAAGTGATATCGAATTTCGATATGTTTGGTTTTTGAGTGTTGAACAGGATTAGCAGTAATGAACATAGCAGCAGTATTGTCTATGTAAATAGGAGTTTTGAGAAAGTTAAACCCGTAGTCAAGCAATTGGTTTTGTAACCACAAAACTTGAGAACATCCTGCAGATGCAGCGATCTGCTTCAGCTGTGGATACTGAAACGTTGGTTTGCTTCTTGCATTGCCAAGAAACAAGTCTAGGACCCAGAAATTGACATCCACCCGTAGTCGATTTCCTGTCAAGAGCACACCCACCAAAGTCACTATCAGAATAACTATATAATTCAAAATTGTCTTCATAAGGATACCATAACCCGAGATTCAGATTCCCTTTAAGGTATCTGAAAATACGTTTAACAGCAACCAGGTGCGACTCTTTTGGATCAGACTGATATCTTGCGCACACACATACAACGTACATAATGTCTGGCCTTGATGCAGTAAGATACATCAGTGAACCAATCATTGATCTGTACAGTGTTTGATCAACGGATTTGCCTTTCGAATCCGGCTGTATCTTGCAATTCACATCAGATGGAGTTCGAATAGTCTGACAATCCTGCATCTTGAACTTCTTCAGCAACTTCTCAACAAACTTTAATGGGTTGATAAAAATTCTGTCTGCTGATTGTTTTACTTGCAATCCGAGAAAGAAATTAATCTCCCCCATCGAACTCATCTGAAATCTTGACTTCATGATTTCTTCAAACTCTTTGCACATGGACGCACTGGTTGATCCGAAGATAATATCGTCCACATATACTTGAACACATAAGAGTTCTTCATTCTCCCTCTTCATAAACAAAGTTGGATCAATCTGTCCTCTTGTAAACCCATGTTCTAGCAAATGCTTAGATAGCGTCTCGTACTAGATCCTTGGAGCTTGATGTAGACCATATAGACCTTTACTCAACTTGTATACATGATGAGGATAATCAGGATCTTCAAAACCCGGAGGTTGTCTGACATATACATCATCTGTAATTGGTCCATACAGAAAAGCGCCTTTAACGTCCATTTGGAACACTTTAAACTTCATGAAAGAGGCATAAGCTAGAAAAACGTGAATAGCTTCAAGTCGAGCGACCGGAGCAAACACTTCTTCATAGTCAATACCTTCTTCTTGAGTGTAACCTTGTGCAATAAGTCTCGCTTTGTTTCTCACAACAATGCCACGTTCATCTGGCTTGTTCTTGTACAACCATCTTGTACCAATCGCATTTTCTCCTTCAGGTAAGTCTACTAATTTCCAAACCTCTTGTTTGAGAAATTGAAGTAACTCCTCTTGCATGGCTTCAATCCAACTGTTATCTTGTAACGCCTCTGAAATGTTCTTTGGTACCACTTGAGAAAGAAAACGTGAATAAAGACAAACGTTTGCTTGCTCAGTTTGACTTCTCGTAGTTCTCTGATTCAACGGCCCGATAATCTGAGAGACAGGATGTTTCTTGTGTATTCGATGAGTTGGTATAGCATCACCTTGCACTTGACTCTCCAGATTAGACTGATTCAGATTTGGTAGATCTTGCAGAATTGTAGACATATGCGGAGTAAAATTCGGAACTTGTTCTGGTGAATTGATGAAGTAGTCAAACGAATATGGAACAACTTCAACATTCGGATCTGATGATGGTTGATTTTGAACAGATCCACCATCATTAGGAGAACTTTGCGGATTAACATCATCACCAAGAATATTTGATTCTTGATCTTCTTGAGAACCAGAAGGACCCGGAGCTTGACTGGATTTGACATGATTAGGATTATGAAATGACATGAACGGATACTCAGAATTGAGATTGCTATCGTCGTCATTATCAGAATCATCGCTAAAGCATCCCAAGTCACCTGATTCTTTCCTCACTTTTCCTGAAAAATCAAACAAGTTAGAATTGAAAAATTTTGATAACGAATCTAAATCAAACAACCAATCGGGACCATGCACCACTGACGGAAACGAATTTTCTAGAAACTTTACGTTAATAGTTTCAATAACAGTGTTTGTTTTGCTATTAAAAACTCGATAAGCTTTAGAAACAGACGAATAACCAAGGAAAAATCCATCGTCAGATTTTAACTCAAATTTCCCGAGATGATCACTTAAATTTAGAATCGATACAGGACAACCAAATGCTTTCAAGTATGAAATATTCGGTTTTCTTCCAAACAATAACTCATAAGATGTTTTATTTTTATCCTGAACCAATAATGTCATGTTTTGTACAAAACACGCAGTAGTAATAGCTTCGTCCCAGAATGTGATAGGGATTTTGGCATCTGCGAGCATGGATCTTGCTGCTTCAATCAGTGTCCGATTTTTCCGTTCCGCAACCCCGTTTTGTTGAGGCGTTCTTGGAGCACTAAATTGTCTAGCAATTCCTTTTTCTGCACAAAACAAATCAACATTAGCGTTTTTAAACTCTGTTCCATTATCACTTCTCAAGATTTTCACTTTACAATCCAACTGATTTTCAACTTTGATAATAAATTCTTTTAACAACTCAGCAGTTTCAGATTTAACATGCAGAAAATAAACCCAAGAAAATCTAGTAAAATCATCAATGATGACAAAACAATAAGACTTCTTTCCGATGCTTTGCACATTTGTTGGTCCAAAAAGATCCATATGTAGCATCTGCAAGGGTTTTGAAATGGAGTGTTCTTGCTTGGACTTAAAAGACATTCTGTGTTGTTTTCCTTTCAAACATGCTGAACAGAGATCAGTTGTAGAGAACTTCTTCGATGGTATTCCTACAGCGTGATTTCCAGTCACTAGTCGGTTCATGTTTCTGAAGTTTGAATGGCCCAGCCGTCTATGCCAAAGCTGACTCTCATCATTTGAAGCATGTGCAATGAGACAAGTAGTTTCGGTTTCAGCATCAATTTGCGACATATCAAGTTTGTATACATCACGATCTCTTGGAGCTTTAACCACCACCCATTCATTGTCAATCTTGAAACCTGGTTTGAGTATATAACAGAAAGAATCATCAAATAAAGTTGAAAAAGATTTGTCACAAATTTGAGATACACTTAGCAAATTAAAGTTCAACTGTGCACAGTAGTTGACTTTATCAAAGCTAATGACCCCATTTGACACAGTTCCTTCTCTAGTTATTTTACCACCAGCATCTCCTCCAAATGCAACATGTGTACCATTCTTCAGCTTAAAGTCTTGAAGCAAGGCATGGTTGCCTGTCATATGCCGGCTACACCCACTATCAACAAACCATGAGTTAATAGGTCTTCTAGGGCGTACCTGCATTTCAACAATTACTTAGTTAGTTTGGTCAACCCAGGCCCACATGGTCTTGGGTTTTCCGAATCTATCTGTAACAGTAACTTGTTGATAATGAAGATTTTGAAAATTTGTTTCATTTGAGAGATTTGGTTGAAAACTGTTTCGCCCATTGGCGTGAATTGATTGCTTTCTTCTCAAAGCAATAAACCTTTCCTCTAACTTAGGATCAAGGTTATTTTCAAATTTCTGATTTCTTACCATCAAAGCTCTCGGTTTAAAACTGTTAACCTGCACATTCCTTGATGAAAAATTATTAGAAACAGATTTGTTTCGATTGAAATATTTCAAAACAGGAGAATGACTTTGATTAACATTTTGAAAACCAAATGATTGATTTCTTTGAAAATTTGGAAACGGAGTCATTTCTCTTGTTGAGGTCTTTCGAAAGAAACAATCCTTTGTGTCATGGTTTCTTCTTTCACAAACATCACAAAATTTGTTATAAAAACATTCCTCTGAAGAATGATTTCTTTTGTCACAGTAACTGCAGTACCTGTTAAAGAAACATTCAGCAGTAACATGATTATAACGATCACAAATCTCACAATGTTTCTTGCTAATCCTAAAGAGCCGATTGTTAACTTTTGATGTTGAACCAACACGTGATTCATTATCAGTTTTGTTCGGTTTTAGATTAACTTGATTCTTTTGTGGAGATTTTGATTGTGATTTTGCTTGCTTGGGAACATGGTTTGATTTTAACACATCTTGTTTGGTTACCCTCTTTGGTTCAATTCTTTTATCATTGACAGCGGAAGACTTAGGACCTGAACCTGTTTTCAGACCAGAGTTAGATTTGATTGGAGAATTGATTGGTTTACCATAAGATCCGTTCAAATCAAAAGTTCCTGCAGACACAAACTTAATTGTTTTACCTTTTGACACTTTCTTTTTGACAGGTTTGACCTTGTGTTGGTGTTGTCATTCGATTTTATGATACTCTTACCTTTTGACTGTTTCGTTTCAGGTTGATTGATTATTAATTTCGATTTCTGCACCTTTCCTTTTGAAACTTCAGTCTGCTTCACCTCTTGCTTCTTGATCAGTTGATCAGCAACTTTCGCTTTCTGTTCATTCTTCCACTTGATGTATTCAGGATCATTGTATCCTGAAAATTCACCTTCCTCCTTCACGGTTTCTTCTGACTTCGGATTCAGCTCCGGATACTCAACAAGTTGAATCAGAACAGGTTCTGATTTGTTGCTAGCTTCATCATCAGCTTCAGTCGTCACGCCATCTTCTTCTTTCAAACTTTCAATCAACACTTCAGATCCTTCGGATTCAGATTTACTTCTTTGAATTTCTTTGAATTTTTGTTCATTTTCAGGTGAATGATCAAATTCATTGAAGTTTTCAGGTAAAGTTTGTGTGATTGAATTAGGCATTGGTTCATGAGTGAAACCCAATCCTAATTTGGTTTTGTTACCTCTTTCACTTATAAGTTGTTTAACCATTGTTTTACAACTTTTCACCTTTGTTAATTCCACTTGCGTGACAGCATGAGCAACTTTTTCTTGTTCAAAGTTCTTTGTCATTTCTTCAAGTTGTTTTGTTACAAGTTCCAATTCCTTTAAGGTTTTGTTCCATGATTCTTTAAGTGACAAAATCTTCTCATCAGCAATTTTGTGATCAATTTTAAGTTGTTCATGAACTTTCTCATGTTTGCTTAATTTATCACCAATTTTAAATGAATTAGTTCGATAATGTTCTACTTGTTGAATGCATTGTTCAGAACATAACCTACCTCTAACATCATCAGGCAAAGGAACATAGTTAGGGGGTAAATCAGTACTAACCTTTGGTTGTTCGGTGGATGATGAAGACTCACTGGATGTAGCCATCAGCGCAATTTCTGATTCAGATTCTTCAACAGGATCTGACTTTGCACTCCAGTCATATTCCTCAGAATCTTCACTCACAGTATCTATCACCTTGGTATCTCCTTCTTCAGACCAATCTTCCTCAATTTCACAAACTAATGCCAGGCTGGATGTAAGATCAGATGTGAATTGTTCTGCATATACACTCCAATCATAACTGTCTTTCACACTAACCACCAGTGCTTTAGTTTGATCTTCTGGTTTCTTGCCTTCATCTTTCAGTTCCGGCATGGGAAGACTTTGATATGGTTTCTAAATGAAACGTTGATTCCTGCTTTGATAGCTTGAAGACGAGCTTTGACCTTGACCTTGATTCTGTCCACTTGAACTGGCTTGGTCGTTGTAGTTTTGATTCTTAGGAGCTTTGCATTCCCTTGAAAAATGACCATAACAGTTACAGTTGAAGCATCTGGCCTTTGATTTGTCAAAACCAACCGTCTTGTTTGCATGTGGTTTGAAACTTCGGTTAACATATGCATGCTTTTGTGTACGATATGCAACCATCACCATCTGCCAATTCAAATCCATTTCCTCAACGTCATCAGGATCCATTTCGAAAAGATCTTGAAGGACAACATCCATTTGACTCAAGTGACTTCCTTGATATGCTTGAAAACTTGCCATGAAAGCAGTAAAAGCAGTTTTGGTCTCGTTGTCTTGTAACAAGATGTTCATTACATCTTTCACTTTTGCTTGGACATTCGAACTTTGATTTTCTACTTGATTCTTCAGATTCTGACTTTGAACTTGAGCTCTTGGTGGAGATTGAGGTTGAGAATAAGTTGGTGAGTTTGGAAAGTATGACGAATCGGTATAAAAACTTGCGCCAACAAATAGATCACCCTCATCTTCAAACTTAGTTGCATCTTGTGCAAGAAAAGCATTCTCCACAGTATTAGCAGGATTCAAAATATATTTGTATTGTGCATGTGAACCAGTTCTATCAGTGTTTCTAGAACTTTCATCAATTTCTACCTCTTCAATCTTTGCAATGAGCAGATCCAAATACATCGGAAACTTCTCAGTATGCTTCAGTAGAGTCACAGTCTGTTTCCACGATGATGGAAGAGCACATAGTAATCTGTCATTCAGGTCTTGAAGATCTGTTTTTGCACCCACATTGGTCATTTCAGTAGTCAGAACAAACCTATTCATCATCTGGTGCACAGATTCTCCAGCAATGTGTTCAAATAACTCCAATTGTCTCTTCAGCTTTTGTTTCTTGAGACTTCTGAGTTGTTCACCTCCTTCACATATCGACTTTAAGGCTTTGAACAGTGTATAACCTGTTTGATAAGTGTCCAATCTTGACAGTACTTGTAGTGGCAATCCCTTACACATCAAAGAATAAGCTTTGCTATCATTCTTCACTTTCCTTAAATCTTCTGCTGACAAATTATCCTCTGGATAATGTTCAGTAGAGTCCTTGGTGTAGGTACTAGCACTATCTGGAGCAGTCTGTGTAGGTATGTGAGGACTCTTGTCAATTGACTTCCAAAGATCATTGTCTATTGAGCACAGATGATGCTTCAATCTAATCGTCCAATTCTTGAAATCTGCACGATTGACAAGTCTAGGAACACGGTTATCAGAATCATCATTAGGTGCCATTTTTTTAAAGATTTTAAAGAAAATATTTTTGGTTTTTGTTGATTTTTGAAAAGAAATATTTAAACTACTAAAATTAAGACAAGTAATTAATGACAAGATAAGAAAACAAGTTTAAAACAACTAAAAATGAGTCACGCGGCTGAACAGTGACAAATTCTTCTTCACCCGGCTGAACAGTAGCTTTTGTTCTTCACCCGGCTGAGAAAAGTCTTCACCCGTCTATACAGTGACCCGGCTTAACAGTTGTAAGTCTTGTATTCTTTACCCGGCAGAACAGTTACTCGGCAGAATAGTATGAACTTCACACGGCAATAACTTGACCCGGCTTGGAATCTTGACACGGCAGAAAGGCTTTACCCGGCTGAACAGTTGATCACCCGACAGAGTAAATGTTTACCCGGCTACACAGTTGTTGATCACCCGGCTGAACAGTGTATCACCCGGCACAACAGTACTTGATCCGGCTAAACAATACACCTTTTTCTCGTCAAATTCTTTACCCGTCTAGCACAAAATCCTTTACACGGCTGCACAAGACCTAATTTGTTCACAAATCTAAGTCCAAAGGAATTTGTCTAAGTCAATTTTATCACCCGGCTAGTTAATCTTCAACCAGTTCATACTGTTCATCATCTTCATCATGAGAATTTTTCTGGGTTTATCAAAAACTTGTCCAATTTCTTCAAAAATCACACACAATCAGTGAAATGGTCCGATTATCAATCCCTAATCTCAATCAATCCAAAACATGATCAAATTTTGATGAATTTGAGCAAAATTCGATCGAACAGTAACTTTTTCTATCTTCTTTAATTCCTCAGATCTGATGATAATCAGATGGAATTTGCACAATCGTTGTGAATTAGTAGTGATTGCGATGATAAATCACAACTAAAAACAGCAACAATTCATTCAGATCATGATTTTTGAGCAATATTTCAGTGTTTTTGCTTGATGAATAGCGAAGAACACAATACCAACAGCTCTGATACCAATTGATAGGTTCAATTGGATCGATATTGCTCAATGATCAGAATGAAATAAGCACACAAACACAGTTCAATCAGCAACACAATTCATTACTAAATAATTCTCTTGTATTGATGATCAAAGCACAATCTGTAGTACAAAATGCAGGAGAAAAGAAATCACACACACTTAGTTCTCTCTCTAACGTGAATAAGTGATCTAGCCTCTCCTAAACATTCTCTCACTACATGCTTTATGCAACAATACATTTTAGGGAAAATAACAAAATAAACCCTAAACTATACAAAATGTATAAAACAAGTACAAAGTAAATCTTAAACTGGAAATAACCCTAACAATTGCTTTGATCATCAATACAAGAGAATTATTAAGTAATGAATTGTGTTGCTGATTGAATTGTTGTGATTGTACGTTGATCATTCTGATTTGGAGCAGTATCGATCCAATTGAACGTATCAATTGGTATCAGAGCTGTTGGTACTGTGTGTTCTTCGCTATTCGTCAAGCAAAAACACATCGATATTGCTCAAATCATGATCTGAACGATCTGTTGATGTTTTTAGATCTGATTCATCATCGGAATCATTTCTAATTCAAAACAATTGTGCAAATTCCATCAGATTTTCATCAGATCTGAGGCATTAAGAAGAAATTAAGAGTTACTATTCGATCAATTTTTTTTTCTCAAATTCATCGAAAATTGATCATGTTTTGGATTGACTGATATAGGAGATTGATAATCAGTATAAATCACTGCTTGTGTGTGATTTTTGGACAAATTGGACAAGTTTTGTTAAAATTCTGAAAAATCTGTATGAAGATGTTGATGGACATGATGAACTGGTTGAAGATGAACTAGATGGGTGATAAAATTTACTTAGACAAAATTTTTGGACTTAGTTTGGTGAACAATTAGGTCCTGTGCAGCCGTGTAAAGGAAATTTGTCTAGACGGGTGAAGAATTTTCAAGTAAAAGTTTTGTACTGTTGTGCCGGGTGAAGTAACTATTCAGCCGGGTGATCAACTCTACAGCCGGATCAACTTGTTACAGTTCAGCCAGGTCATTATCTCTTTTAGCCGTGCCAAGTGTAGCCAGGTGAAAGTTTTGATAACTGTTGAGCCGGGTGATTCATTCTTTTCAGCCGTGTCAAGTTCTGCCGTGTCAAGTTATATTTGTTCAGCCGTGTGATTGTCGTCAAGACGTGTGACTATTCAGCCGGGTAATACATTTAGCCGGGTGAAGATATAAAGTGTTGAAGATTTGCAACTGATCAAGCCGTGTGACTGTTTAGACGGGTGAAGAAGTTTTCAGCCGGGTAAAGAAGAAAATTCATTGTTCAGCCGGGTGAAGAACAAAATTCACTGTTCAGCCGGGTGAAGAACAAAATTCACTGTTCAGCCGGTGAAGAAGAAATTTCACTGTTCAGCCGCGTGACTTATTTTAGTTGTTTCAAATTTTTTTATCTTACTTTGATTACTGGTTAGTCGCTTTTATTTTTTAAAATCTTAAATGTTTCCTTTCAAAAATCAACAAAAACACAAAAATATTTTCTTTAAATTTTAAAATGGCACCTATTGATGATTCTGATAATCGTGTACCAAGATTGGTTAATCGTGCAGATTTCAAGAACTGGACAATCAGATTGAAACACCATCTATGCTCTATTGATAATGATTTGTGGAAGTCTATTGATAAAGGTCCTCATATTCCTATTCAGATTGCTCCTGACAGTGCAAGCACTTACATAAAAGACTCAACTGAACCATATCCTGAAGATAATCTACAAGTTGAAGACTTATAAAAGGTCAAGAATGACAGTAAGGCTTATTCCTTAATGTGTAAAGGGCTGCCACTTCAAGTGTTGTCGAGACTGGATGCTTATCAAACTGGCTACACATTATTCAAGGCATTGAAATCAATTTGTGAAGGAGGAGAACAGTTAAGAAGTCTTAAGAAGCATAAAATAAGGAGACAATTAGAACTGTTTGAGCATATTGCTGGAGAATCTGTACACCAGATGATGAACAGATTTGTGCATCTAACAACTGAGATGACAAATGTTGGTGCAAAGACAGATCTTCAAGACTTGAATGATAGACTATTGTGTGCTCTTCCATCTTCATGGAAACAAACAGTGACTTTGCTGAAGCATACAGAAAAGTTTCCAATGGATTTAGATCTTCTTATTGCAAAGATTGAAGAAGTTGAAATTGATGAAAGTTCAAGAAACACTAACAGATCAAGTTCTCATGCTTAGTATAAGTTTGTGGTGAATCCTTCAAATACAGTTGAGAATGCTTTTCTTGCTCAAGATGCAGTTAAATCTGATGATGAGGGTGATTTGTTTGGTGGTGCTAGCTTTTACACTGATTCATCATATCTACCAAACTCACCAATTTACTCTCAACCTCAATCTCCACCAAGAGTTCAAGTTCAACAAATGAAATCTCAAACAGAAAATCAAAGTTCAAGTTCCACAGTTCAAGCTAAAGTAAAAGATGTCATGGACATCTTGTTACAAGATGATGAGACTAAGAATGCTTTTACTGCATTCATGGCAAGTTTTAAAGCCTATCAGGGGAGTCATTTGACTCAATTGGATGTTGTTTATCAAGATTTGTTTGAAATGGATCCTGATGACGTTGAAGAGATGGACTTAAACTGGCAAATGGTTATGGTTGCATACCGAACTCAGAAACATGCGTATGTGAACCGTAGTTACAAGCCAAATGAAAACAAGACAGTTGGTTTTGACAAATCAAAGGCCAGATGTTTCAACTGTAACTGCTATGGTCATTTTTCAAGGGAATGTAAAGCTCCTAAGAATCAGAATTATAATGGTCAAGCTAGTTCAAGTGGACAAAATCAGTATCAAGGTCAAAGTCAGAACTCACAACAGTCTTCAAGTTATCAGAACATAAATCAACGTTTAATTCAAAAGACATATCAAAGTCTTCCAATGACAGAACTAAAAGAAGAAGGAGACTACCAAATGGTAAATGATGTCAATGAAGATTCAAAAGAATATGGCTGGAGTGCAAAGTCAGATCCAACTGAAGAAAGTGAATCAGATATTGCTCTTATGGCTACATCTGGAAAGTCTCTCTCATCTGCTGACACAGAACAACCAAAGTTTAGTATCGAATTACCCCCTAATTATGTTCCTTTACCGGATGATGTGAAATGTAGGTTATGTTCTGAACAATGCATTAAACAAGTGGAACATTATCGAACTGATTCATTTAAAATTGGTGACAAATTAAGTAAACATGAACAAGTTCATGAACAACTTAAAAATGATCACAAAATTGCTAATGAGAAGATATTGTCACTTAAAGATTCATGGAACGAAACCTTGAAGGAACTGGAATTGTCAAATAAACAATTGGAAGAAATGACCAAAAACTTTGAATCAGAAAAGATTGCTCATGCAGCAACTCAAGTTGAATTGACCAAAATGAAAAGTTCAAAAGCAATTCTAGCAAAGTTGATAAGTGATAGAAAAGAAAACAGAACAGGATTGGGTTTCACACATGAACCAATGCCTAAATCAATCACTAACACTTTACCAGATAACTTTAATGAATTTGATCATTCACCTGAAAATGAACAAAGATTCAAAGAAATTCAAAGAAGCAAATCTGAATCCGAAGGGTCTGAAGTTTTAATCGAAAGTTTGAAAGAAGATGACAGTGTGACTGTTGAAGCTGATGACGAAGCAAGCAACAAATCTGATCCTATTCTAGTGCAACTTGTTGAATATCTGGAACTGAATCCAAAACCAGCAGAAACGGTGAAGAATGAAGCAGAATTCTCGGGTTACAACGATCCAGAATATATCAAGTGGAAAAAGGAGCCAAAAGATCGTGTTGCTGATCAGCTGATCAAACAGGAAACAGTGAAGAAGACTGAAGTTTCGAAAGCAAGAGTGTGCAGAAATCGAAATTGTCAAACAATCAATCTGAAACAAAATAGTCAAAAGGTAAAAGTGTCGTAACATCAAATGACAACACCAAAGCTCAAGTTGTTAAAACTGAAACTGTAAAACCTGTGACAAAGAAAGTGTCTAAAATCAAACCAATGAAGTTTGTGTCAGCATGAATGTTTGATATGAATTCATCTCATGGTAACCAAATAAATTCTAAGATCAAATCTAACTCTTGTCTGAAATCAGGTTCAGGTCCTAAGACTTCCGCTGTCAATGATAAAAGATTTGAATCAAAGAAGGTAACTAAGCAAGATGTTTCAAAATCGAACCAAGTTCCCAAACAACCAAAATTTGATAACAAGAAATCAAAGTCACAATCACAATCTCCACAAAAGAACCAAGTTAACTTAAAACCGAACACGTTTGTTAATGAATCACGTGTTGGTTCAACTTCTAAAGTTAACAATCGGCTCTTTAAGATCAGTAAGAAACATTGTGAGATTTGTGATCGTTATAATCACGTTACTGCTGAGTGTTTCTTTAACAGGTACTGCGATTACTGTGATAAACGAAACCACTCTTCAGAAGAATGTTTTTATAACAAGTTTTGTGAGATATGTGAAAGGAGAAATCATGACACTGCAGATTGTTTCTTTCGGAAAAACTCATCAAGAGAAATGACTCATTTTCCAAATTTTCAACGAAATCAATCTTTTGGTTTTCAAAAATCAAATCAAAGTCATTCTCCTGATTTGAGATCTTTCAAAAGAATCAATTCTGGATTTAAGGAAATGTCATCAAGAAATCAGCAGGTTAACAGTTTTACGCCAAGAGCTTTGATGGTACAAAATCAAAGATTTGAAAACAACCTTGATCCTTAGTTAGAGGAAAAGTTTTCAGCTTTAAGAAGAAAGCAAACAAATCAAGCCAGTGGCAGAAACAGTTTTCAACCAAATCTCTCGAATGAATCAGATTTTAATAACTTACATTATCAACAAGTTACTGTTACAGATAGATTCGGAAAACCCAAGACCATGTGGGCCTGGGTTGACCAAACTAACTAAGAAATTGTTGAAATGCAGGTGCGCCCTCGAAGACCTATCAACTCATGGTTTGTTGATAGTGGGTGTAGCCGGCATATGACAGGCAATCATGCCTTGCTTCAAGATTTTAAGCTAAAGAATGGTACACATGTTGCATTTGGAGGAGATGCTGGTGGAAAAATAACTGGTGAAGGAACTGTGTCAAATGGGATTATTAGCTTTGATAAAGTCAACTACTGTGCACAGTTGAACTTTAATTTGCTAATTGTATCTCAAATTTGTGACAAATCGTATTCAACATTATTTGATGATTTTTTTTGTTACATAATCAAACCAGGTTTTAATATTGACAATGATTGTTAAAGCTCCAAGAGATCGAGACGTGTACAAACTTGATATGTCTCAGATAGACGCTGAAACCGAAACCACATGTCTCATTGCTCATGCATCAAATGATAAGAGTCAGCTATAGCATAGACGGCTGGGCCATTCAAACTTCAGAAACATGAACCGACTGGTGACTGGAAATCATGCTGTGGGAATACCTTTAAAGAAATTCTCAACAACTAATCTCTGTCCAGCATGTTTGAAAGGAAAACAGCACCGAATGTCTTTTAAGTCCAAGCTAGAGAACTCCATTTCAAAGCCCTTACAGATGTTACATATGGATCTTTCCGGACCAACAAATGTTCAAAGCATCGGAAAGAAGTCTTATTGTTTAGTCATCATTGATTATTTTACTAGATTTTCTTGGGTTTATTTCTTGCATGTTAAATCTGAAACTGCTGAATTGTTAAAAGAATTCATTTTCAAAGTTGAAAATCAGTTAGATTGTAAAGTAAAAATCTGAGAAGTGACAATGGAACCGAGTTTAAAAACTCTAATGTAGACTCGTTTTGTGCAAAAAAAGGAATTGCGCGTCAATTTAGTGCTCCAAGAACTCCACAACAGAACGGAGTTGAAGAATGGAAAAATCGGACGCTAATTGAAGCAGCAAGATCCATGCTTGCAGATGCCAAAATCCCTATCACATTCTGGGACGAAGCTATTGCTACTTCCTGCTTTGTACAAAACAGGACATTATTGGTTCAGGATAAACTTAAAACGTCTTATGAGTTATTGTTTGGAAGAAAACCGATTATTTCATACTTGAAAGCATTTGGTTGTCCTGTGTCGATTCTAAATTTAAGTGATCATCTCGGTAAATTTGAGTCAAAATCTGACGATGGATTTTTCTTAGGATATTCATCAGCTTCAAAAGCTTATCGAGTTTTTAACAGCAAAACGAATGTTGTTATTGAAACTATCAACGTTAAGTTTTTAGAAAATTTGTTTCCGTCAGTGGCTCATGGTCCCGAATGGTTATTTGATTTAGATTCGTTATCAAAATCTTGCAATTCTAACTTATTTGATTTTTCAGGAAAAACGAAGAAAGAATCAGGAGACTTAGGATGTTCCAGTGATGATTCAGACAATGACGATGATAATGATCTCAATTCTGAGTATCCATTTATGCCATTTCACAATCCTGATACTGTGGTATCAAATCAAGCTCCGGGTCCATCTGGTTCTCAAGAAGATCAGGATTCAAACAATCTTGAAGATAATGTGAATCAACAAAATTCTCCTAATGATGGTGGATCTGTTCATAATCAACCATCATCAGATCTGAATGTTGAAGTTGGTCCAGAAACATTTGACTACTTCATCAATTCACCAGAGCAAGTTCCTAATTTCACTCCGCATACTTCTACAATTTTACAAGATCTACCGAATCTGAATCAGTCTAATATGGAGACACAAGTACAAGGTGATGAAATACCAACTCACCGAGTTCATAGGAATCATCCTATCTCTCAGATTATAGGTCCTTTGAATCAGCGAAAAATGAGAAGTCAGACTGAGCATACAAACGTTTGTCTTTATTCATGTTTTCTTTCTCAAGTGGTACCAAAGAACATTTCAGAAGCGTTGCAAGATAATAGTTGGATTGAAGCCATGCAAGAGGAGTTACTTCAGTTCAGAAAACATGAAGTTTGGAAATTAGTGGACTTACCTGAAGGAGAAAATGCTATTGGTACAAGATGGTTGTACAAGAACAAGCCAGATGAACGTGGCATTGTGGTCAGAAATATAGCCAGACTTATTGCACAAGGTTACACTAAAAAAGAAGGTATCGACTATGAAGAAGTGTTTGCTTCGGTCGCTCGACTTGAAGCTATTCGCGTTTTTCTAGCATATGCCTCTTTCATGAAGTTCAAAGTGTTTCAATCGGATGAGAAAGGCGCATTTTTATATGGACCAATTACCGATGATGCGTACGTCAGACAACCTCCAGGTTTTGAGGATCCTGAGTATCCACATCGTGTATACAAATTGAGCAAAGCTTTATATTGTCTACATCAAGCCCCAAGGATTTGGTACGAGACATTATCTAAACATTTGCCGAAACATGGTTTTTCAAGAGGTCAGATTGATCCTACTTTATTCATGAAGCGGGAAAATAAAGATCTTCTATGTGTTCAAGTGTATGTGGATGATATCATCTTTGGATCAACAAGTCCATCCATGTGCAAAGAGTTTGAGGAGATTATGAAATCCAGATTTCAGATGAGTTCTATGAGAGAGATTAATTTCTTTCTCGGATTGCAAGTAAAACAGTCAGCAGACGAAATTTTTATCAACCAATCAAAGTTTGTTGAAAAGTTGCTGAAAAAGTTCAAGATGCAAGATTGTCAGACTATCAAAACTCCATCTGATGTTAACTGCAAAATCCAACCTGATCCAAAAGGCAAATCTGTTGATCAAACACTTTACAGATCAATGATCGGTTCACTGATGTATGTTACTGCATCAAGACCAGACATTATGTAAGTTGTATGTGTATGTGCCAGATATGAGTCCGATCCTAAAGAGTCGCACCTGATTTCTGTCAAACGTATTTTCAGATACCTGAAAGGCTCGGGTTATGGTATCCTTATGAAGGGAATTTTTAATTATATAGTTATTCTGATAGTGACTTTGGTGGGTGTGCTCTTGACAGGAAATCGACCGCAGGTGGATGTCAGTTTCTGGGTCCTCGCCTAGTCTCATGGCAATGCAATAAGTAGACCAATGTTTCCGTATCCACTGCTGAAGCAGAGTACATAGCTGCATCTGCAGGATGTTCTCAAGTTTTGTGGTTACAAAACCAATTACTTGACTACGTGTTTAACTTTCTCAAAACTCCTATTTACATAAACAATACTGCTGCTATGTTCATTACTGCTAATCCTGTTCAACACTCAAAAACAAAACATATCGAAATTCGATATCACTTTCTCAGAGACAACTCTGAAAAAGGTTTAATAATTTTGATTAAAGTTCATACCGACAAACAACTGGCAGATCTTTTCACAAAACCTTTCTTGTCAGGACGGTTTGAATTCTTAATTCAATCCATAGAGCTAATCAACCATGATTAATTCTATTTTTTAAAAATCAAAATACAAAATCAGAAAAATATAAAATCCAAAAATATAATAAGTCGATGTCAAGTATTGATTCCTATGTCTTTTTATTCTTGCATTGTGAGTGTGCATGAAAAAGAAACATAAAGAAAGAAAAAGCAAAAGAAAAGAAAAATCATGTCATAAGAATCTACATTGCAAAAAGTGAGAAATGATAGTTACACTAGACATTATCTGTTTCTTCATTTTTAATAAAGACTGATAAGTGTTAATTGATGTGCGAGACAACTCAGGCAATTAGACTGAAAAAGTAAGTTCATTGTTGACAAATCTAAACTTAATGATCTTTGTGTTAAGTTCCTTTGTAATACATGTCTAAATATATCTCTTTTGATGAACTTCTTGTGATGTTATTTGAACATAATCGGGTAACGATGCAACGTATTTAGTGTGATTAACCGCATCGTGAGCTTCTTTGTTGTGGTATCCACAGACCTGAAGTCTCACACGAAGTCTCTTTTGAGCTTCAAGGTGCAGCAAAAGATTCCCAAAGTTGGAACAAAAAGAGTCCCAAATGTGGACCATCACCAAATCAAAATTCCAAAAAGGAATTCAGAAGATTCCCAAGGGGAACAATAGGTAATGAAAAATTCAAAAAAGGAATTCAAAAGAAGTCCCAAAGTGGACCAAATTCAATTAGAACCCAAATTTCACACTGTTTATGTTTGTAAGTAACCAGGTTTTTGTGCAACATGCATTCAAGTTGTTGTTGATAAGGAAATATGTTGACATATGTATACATGTGGGTCATATAAGTCATTCTAATCGAACCTTAATCTCATCATGATACTGAAAAAGTAAGTGTGTCAATTTGAGCTAATTGGTATGTTTTCATATCATCACTCAATCAAACATAAGTCAAATGTCTATTCAAAACTTGCAAAACATGTTCAGATGATGTATGGTATGATCTCACTGCGATATATTGATTCATTGCATTGCATATGTGTTTACTTTAATGTGTGTGCTTTGTGTGTGCAGGCATATGGAGTCTCTGTTGACATTGACACTCTTTTTAAACTTAAATATTTCTTGGAAATTTCAAGTTTAGGGGGAGAAATAAAATGAAGAAAAATCAAGTACAAAAATATCTGAAATAAGTATGTTGAATGGATCAAGTGGTTAATGAAAGCAAATGTATTGGATTTGTTAAAAACAAACCTGAAGTCTAGTGATTTGTTTTTTATTAAAGAAAAATGCTTCGGGATATAGAAATATTGGTAATGCAAAAAATGTTTGCATAATGCTTTTTAAAGAAAATGAAGAAAATTGAAAAAGGAAATTTTGAGAAGATTTTAATGTGTTAAATTGTTTGCCCTAGATCATGATTGATAAATTATTTAACACAAACCCTAATAAGGATGTCGTGTCTAATTAATATGTCGAGAATGATTGCAGGTGCAATAAATGCAGTTGAAAAGTCAACAGACAAAGAAAATGAAGAAAAATTGTTTAAGTATTGAAGCCGGGTGAAGACATCATTTGTCACTGTACAGCCGGGTGATGGAATGATAAGTAGCTGGGTGATGAAAGAAAATGTTGCCGGGTGACAAAATTTACCTTGTCACTATGCAGCCGGGTAATGGAAATGGTCTCTATGCAGCCGGATGAATGATCTAAAGTTTGATCCAAAGCACAATCTTGTGGCTGTATTGGATGAATCTATACCAGAAGCTGATGGCTATAGAGACATGATTCGATTTCTGAGAAGAACCAAATATGTATATGCAATGTGTGTCAAACCAATTGTATATGCAAAATTGATTAAAAGTTTTTGGAGAACAGCAGAGGTTATTACAGATGAAGCACGTGTATCTGTGGTAAGAGGGAATATTACCAGACAGTTGCAGATAACTGTGTCTGAAGAGTCTATCAGGACTGCTCTAAGATTAGATGAAGAAGAAGTTGGTGCTCCTGATGAATACACAACTGCTGAATGCCAAGCATGTTTTATGAATATAGGACATCCTCCTGTATTTCCTAAACAGCAGTTTGTGAGAGCAAGATTGGGCAAGCAATGGAAGTTATTTTGTTATGTGATTCAGCAATGTCTGTCAAGAAGAAGTGCTGGATTCGATAACTTTCCATCTGATATTGCATCCCCAATAGATGCAATTGCAACAAATAGACCTTTCAATATGTCAAGATGGATTATGAAGGGGTTTATTTTCAACTTGGTAAAAGGGAAGAGATTCAAATTTTTGATGTATCCAAGATTCTTGCAGTTGTTGATCAACATTGCACATCCTGTGATTCGTGAAGAAGGTATGAATGGTGACTTACTCATGACTGAAGATATGAATGCCTTATCTTATCGAAAGATGAGCATTGGAAATGTTGCCGAAGTGCAAATGTTTGACTATATGCGAGATATAGCAAACAATGAGGAAGATATTGGAGGAATATATCATCATATTACCCAAGGTGAAGTAATTGATCCATTAGATCTTGAAGATGATATTCCTGATGCACTCAAGACTGATTCGAGTGAAGGAGATGAGAATGAATCTGAAAATGAAGAATCTAGTTGCTCTGAAACTGAAGATGAAGATGTTTCTGAGAATGATGGTAATGAGGGTGATGATAACAATGAAGATGATAATGTTGCTAATGATGATGAGAACGTTGAAGTTGATACAGAATCTGATCAAGCAGAAGAAGAAGAATTGGTTGTTCTTGAATTGGATACAACATATGTAGAGAATGTTGTTTTGATTGAAGAAGAAAGTGTGCCTGAACACATTAATGTAGTTCATATTGCACAAGAGGCTGTTGCTGAAGTAGAGACTGTGGCACAGATAGTTGATGAAACTGAAGCTCTTGAGTTTGTTCCTGATACTCATGATATAGCCACATCATCTGCTCCTGCTACTATACATACTGAACAACCAAAGGAGTCTTCACCTAAGGTTGGTTTAGATGTGAATATGAATGAAGAAGAAGGTGAAGTCTTTCACTTAAAGAGGATGATAGCCAAGCTATTGGATGAAAATGCTAAATTAAAGGCATCCAATGAGCGAAAGAAAAAGAGATTAGCAGAATTCTGAGCTATGCATCAAAAGAAATCAAAGATTTTCAAAGAGTTAGATGCACAATATGAAAATCTGAAGATTGATTACGAAGAATTACATGCAGAATGTAATACTTTGCGTGCTGAAAAAGAAGTTCTGGAAAATTGGTTGAAAGAGGAAGAAACTGAAAATTCTGAATCTGATAAAGTGTTTATTACGGATGAAGACGTTGGAGTGTCTGAAACTCCTAGGGACGTCACAGTTTATTACACCAGATCACGACGATTTAAAACTGTGACAGAACCGATTGTTGAATCTGTCCCTATTCCCGATGATGTTGCTGCTATTGTTACATATGACAAAGTGGAGGGAAAACGTAAACTTGATGAACTGCCTGAGATTGTTGAAGAAGATGTATCTGTGAAGAAAGCTAGAACCAAGGAAGCAGTTCAGGTTGAGCCGGTTCAAGCTGAAACTGTACAAGCAACTGAAGTGCTGGATATGACGGAAGAAGCTGGTCACTCCGGGTTTGATACTGAAGTGAATATCTGCTAAGATATTCCTATTGATCTGGATGCACGGTTTGCATATCTGGAAAGAATGAAATATAATCCTGTTTATTTGAATGGACTCACGGTTAGTCAAATAAACGAGGAGTATGAAAAGTGTGTGAATGCTCAAGATAGAGTAGACGGTGATGAAAAAGAGTTCGTTGTTGAACCGGGTGAGTGGACGCCATTACAAGAAAGCCTGAATATTGATGATCTTCCTCCAGAAGAATTATATCATCAAAATCCATAGGAGATGACTTCGACTGATATGCGTCAATGGTTACAGTCAAGGAACTATCCATATAAAACGTTGAAGAGGTTGAAGAAGGAGTCTTTGAAAAAGATTGTGGTGAGCTTTCAAGCGTCAGAAAAGATGCATAATGGTATGCTCTTTTTGGATTATAATAATCCACAGTATTTTGAACTAACCAAAAGGTTCAAAGTATTAGAGCCGAAGGAGATTCCATTGATGGCTTTACCTGAAAATGCTCACAAAAAGAGGAAGGATCTGATTGATATGTTTCCAAGCGAGATAAAAGCGTACCACATTCCTATGGACGTACGTGAGTCATGGCATAAAGCTGCCACAGCAGGTGATATTGTGAGATCACTGCTGAGTAAAGCTCAATCCGTTGCTGATCTACTTGACTCAATGATCGTGCCGGAAAAGTCCAAGGATGTGAAGATTATCGCATGGAAATATGATGAAGTGTTTGATGCATTTTTTATCAAAAGAGTTAATGGTCTATGTGATGTTTATCACTATTACTCTAGCATCTTCAAACTTCCGGTACAAGACTTGAAAGAGTTGCACAAGCTGAGACTGATAAATCATACACGAGCTGAGCGTGGTGATAAGTGTGCAATGCTGTTGGACGCTGGAATAAGCCGAATGCCTAAATTTCTGGAACTTCGTGGTCAACAAGAGGATACGGCTTATTTGAATAAGAAGAAGAAGAAGCAGAAAAAGTTGATCCTTCATGACATGTACTTAGATGAATTTTCAGACGAATACTTTGATAAAGTAACCAATCCGGGTTTGAAGGTATTTGATGGTTCACAGAAGACGAAGCCTATTCTGAAATTTTTCTATCATGAAGAGACATTTGAGTTAAAGTTGGTTCGTAATCTGGATGACTGGGATCAAGACATGATTACTTTATTTAGTACGTTCCAGCTCAAACTGTTGCATTCATCTTATATTGATCACTTGCGAAGCCACAAGATGGAAAAGATGAAGGATCTGATTGCTGAAGCCGACAGAAAGTTATTTGAAATAATGATTGAAGTTATCGGAGCTACTACCGAAAAGATCCGATTAAGGAAAGCATTACTCAATGCTGACCTTGTGAAGATCAACATACCGGAGTTTGAGTTTATGAAGATTACATCAAAGGGTACCTTAGAAGTGTGTGCCAAAGGAATGAAAAGATCGTATGAATTTTATGCTAATATTGATTTTGCAGGTATCACTTTGGAAACGCTGAAACAGATGGCTGCTTGTGACATACTCACCAACGAGTCAAAACCGAGACAAGCCATGATAGCGGAAAAGTTCAAGTCGTGCATTGAAGAAGCTATCAAAGAGCAAGAAGAATATACTGGAAAACAGTTGTTGAATGTTAAAGATGAACCTGAAGAGTTTGAATGAAAAATTGTGATTCAAGAGAGATTGAAGATTAAAGCTGAAGATTTTTTATTAAAAGTCCAAAGTTAAATCTTAGGGGAGTACTGTTAGGGCTCGTTCCTGTTAGAAGATTTACTTTGTTCTTTGTTTATACAAGTTTGTATAGTGTAGGGTTAATTTTGTATTATCCCTAAGTAGTGATGCATAAAGCATGTTGCTAGTGAATGTTACAGAGAGAGTCTAGATCACAAATTACACGTTAGAGAGAGAAACTGTGTGTGTGATTGTATTCTCCTGCACCATTGTACTGCAACTATTGCTTTGATCATCAATACAAGAGAATTATTAAGTAATGAATTGTGTTGCTGATTGAATTGTTGTGATTGTACGTTGATCATTCTGATTTGGAGCAGTATCGATCCAATTGAACCTATTACCACAAATATAAAATCCAAAAATATAATAAGTCGATGTCAAGTATCTTTCACTATTTAGCCGTGTGAAAGAAGAAAACACTGTTCAGCCGTGTGAAAGAAGAAAAACACTGTTCAGCCGTGTGAAAGAAGAAAAAACACTGGTCAGCCGCGTGAATCCTTCAGCCGGGTGAAAACACTGTTCAGATGCATCACTGTTCAGCCGTCCCAAGTTGGTGACCCGTCTCAATTGTTGACCCGTCCAACTTTGACCCATCTCAATTGTTCAGTCGTCCCAAGTTGTTGAATCGTCCCAAGTTGTTGAATCGTCCAAATAGTCACCCGTCCCAACAGTGACCCGTCCAACTTTGTGACCCGTCCCAATAGTCACCCGACTCAACAGTAAAAAAACAAAAAAAAAATCATCAAAGTGACTTTGAAAATTCAAGAAAAATGTCAACAAGCATCTCTTCATTTTTCCAAAACTTCAAATTAAGCACAGAATTACATCTCTTCAAGAGTCACTCAAGAAAAGTGAACAAGAAGTTACAATTATAAAGAATGAAGCTGCAAAATCAAATGAACACTCATCCAGTGTGATCAAAGATTTGCAAGAAGAGATTCTAAAGTTGAAGAAATTGTCTGAGATGTTTAATTCAGAGAACAACATTCTGAAAACCAAACTGCAAGAAGAACAAGAGAAACACGCAAGTCTACAAAAGGATCACCAATTGTGTGAAGATAGACTTAAATCTCTTACACAGAATGTTGATTCAATGCTTACCGAAAAGCATCATTTGAATGTTCAACTCATGGAGCTTACTAACAAACTGAACATATCACAATCTGATCTTGTGAAAATCAAAGAAGAAGCTGAAAAAGCAAAGTCATCCGAACAAGAAGAAGAGGGATTAGTGCCAACCGGAATTGTTGGATCACTATCTTCTGAAGAAGAAAAGACACAAGAGGTTCAGTCAAAGAAGAAGAAGAATAAGGTTAGAAGAAAGAAAAACAAATCCAAGAAGAACAAGACAAAGGCCCCTTCATCTGATTCTACACCACAGACTCCTACTTCAAAGTCTCAAGATTCCGAATCCCCGAGCGATTCAAACAATAACATCTACTGTTTAATCTGTGACTCTGAACCTCATCATATCTTAGATTGTATCTACAGTCAAGGTGTCTTTCCATATGGTTCAAAAGCAAACATCTTCAAGACTCCAGCTTCTTCAATCAAGCTTCAACAAGATTCAGAGGTCAAAGCTCCTCATCAAGAAAAAGGTTCAACTGCAAAAGCTTCTCAAAAGCAAAAAAAGAAGTCTCCCTTCAAGGCTCATCAGAAGTACTACGAGATATGTGAAATGTACAATCACACGACAACTGAATGCTACTACAACAAGTACTGCACCAACTGTCAGATGTACAACCACGACACAATGGAATGTTACTACAACAAATACTGTTCCTTCTGTGACATGGTAAATCACAACACATCCGAGTGCTACTACAAGCCGAGAAGGTCAGTCCAAAGAAGTTCATCGTGTATACCCTTCCAGGTATTTTTCTAACTTTAAAAGATCTAATCATAGACATTCGTTTGATGAAAATCAACATGTCATTGATTCATGGACACCAAATTTTGTCAAAAACAAAAAGGAAAAACATGATTTAAATGATAAAATGATTCCAATAGTGAATCAATCTCTGAATAAGAAATATAGTCAACAAAACCTGTTTTTAAAAGGAATTCATAATCTGTTTGAAAATAACTATAATTACTCTTTTGACAAACAATCCATGAAAGAAGATGAAGGTACAAATTACTTTGTATCATCAAAACCACCACCTGAAGGTATTCCTTGCACTTATGAGAATATCTCTTATGTTGATGAATTTGGACGACCCAAAACCGAAATGGTTTGGGTCATTACCTCTAGTTAAATTTTTAGTGTGTTAGGGACAGTTATGGAGGCCGGTCAAACAAAGAAAAGAAGACCGTGACTGATACCTTATCATGAAAAGATACCGAATCTTGTTCATGATGCTTTCGATGAAACTGACGCCAAATGGAGTTGGAAACAAAAAGGAATCATTGCAGGAATTTTTAAAAACATTTTCAAAAATCAAACAATGATGGCAGTGCAAGAAACAACCGATGTTTCATTTCGTCTGTTTAGATTAAGTATATTGCATGCACTCTTCATACGTTGATAACATATCTGCCATTTTCTTTTCATTAAACTTTCAATTTTCCTAGAAATTTAAAAGTTTAGGGGGAGAAAACCTGTGAAATTCAGAAAAATTAAAAAAAATGATGATAAAATCAGAAAAATCCAAAAATATGTTGAATCTACTTGCACGTACATGAGAAATGATAGTACACTAGAGTTACTCAACGCATCATTTTAAAAACAATAAAGACCGAAGCTTGAAAATTGATGTGCGAGACGGCTCAGACAATTATACAGAACAAGTATATTCTTTGATGATTTAACTAAATTCTAATGAGTCATTGTCGTTGAAACATATTTAGTGCATATGTATTGTCAATACAAATTAAATAGATATCTCGTGAAGCATCCAAATTACATCGGGTAACGATGCAATCTATTCAGTGTGATGAACCGCATCGTGAGCTTCTTTGTTGTGGTATCCACAGACCTGAAGTCTCACACGAAGTCTCTTTTGAGCTTCAAGATGCAGCAAAAGATTCCGAATGGAACAAAAAGAGTCTCAAATGTGGACCGTCACCAAACAAATTCCAAAATGGAATTCAGAAGATTCCCAAGGGGAACATAGGCAAAAAGAAAAATTCCAAAAAGGAATTCAAAAGAAGTCCCAAAGTGGACCAAATCCAAATAGAACCCTATTCCACACTGAGTATGATTGTAAGTGACCTGACGTGTTGAGGTGTTCTCAGGATATTTAGATGAAGTGTATAACTTTCTAATGTGCAAGGTATGGGTCACTCAAAACTTATTCCTAATCAACCTAACCGATCATCAAGAATAGAAAAAGTAAGTGTGTCACTTCGAGCTAATTGATTTGTTCAACAATTCATCACTCAATTACTTCACAATTCAAATGTCTATTCTCAAAACTGCAAAACATGTGTTGGATAAATTGCTGGTATGATCTCATTGCAGGTAAAAGATTCATAAATGTAAAGAGAAAATTCCAAAAATATCAAAAACACTGAAAAAATCAAAAAAAAAAACACCAAAAAGATTGTCTTTTCAATTTTATTTTCCTTTTGTTTGGCAGTTTAACTTGTGTTATTGATGTAGGAGTTGTTCATCGAGCAATATCTCATCCGATTGAGAACTTAATCTTTACATTGATGATAAATGCACATTATTGCCTGAGTTTTGAAGTTTCCATTTGCAGAACAAGCTTCCACGCGACTTGAAGATGTTCCTGTTCAAGCCTGATTCCAGTCCAAAGATCTCCAAGTCAGATTGATGAGTGTTAAGAATCCTCCTCTTAATATCTCATACACAGATCCCGTTAACCTCTAAAGCAAAAGTTGTGGGGGAGTATTCTAAGTCAAAGAAGTCTTCATATTCTACTTCAACCGTTGAAGAAGATCCCGTTGCTGATATATAGATTCACCGGAATCTACTCTCTGCTTATTTCTTTCCATAGTCTCTGATGTTACTCAAAAGGGAGAGAACGATGCAGAATATTGCAGATTGCTTGTTGAAAGACATAGTTTTGACAACATCATCTTAGGGGGAGTACTGTTGGGTCTTCTTGAAGATAATGCATACCAAAACTTTAAGTTGCTCCCTATGCTCGTCACATGAAGATTTAAGCTGATATGTCTGATTTGTAAAGTGTCATCTTAGGGGGAGTACTTTTGGGGTTATTTGAAGATGTCACTTTCCAGATATAAGCGAGTGAAGATATCGAGCATCATCACGAGCAAGCACGGGTGAAGACGTTCATCATTTGTATTTGACGTTAGAATATTTGTGTAATCGTTTCGTGCTTAAATGCACGTTTGTGCTTAAATGCACGTGTTTAGGTTGAAATGTAAGGTGAATGGTATGGACTATAAATACCATCACCTAGGTCATTTGTTAAAAGAGTTGCCTACATTTCATTCTATATCCCTTGTAACCTCTCCATTGTGATCTAATACAATTCACTTATTCATATTATCATCAATCTTCATCATACTTTGCATTGATCTTCATGAACATTCAAGCATCATTACGTGATTAGTGAGTTTCCGCATCACTGATTGCAAACAACATCACCAAACAATCTCAGATCTAGATCCAAGCTCGGTTCGTCTAGAACTATCACAAAAGCAACAGTTCTTTCTTGCAAGAATGTGAGATCATTGGAAGTTATTATGCTGTCTTTCAACATTGTCTATCCAAGATAAGTGTTGGTTTTAATTCCTTTTCATATGAATTAGCTTCTCCGATTGTAGCATTAAATCAACCATTTAATATGGCAAGATGGATAATGAATGGCTTTATCTACAAACTTACAAAAGGGATCAAGACCAAGTTTCTGATGTATCCATGCATGGTTTTTTCAACTGATGATAAATGACGATAATCCATACATAGTGGCTTATGGATTGGAAGGTGATAGAGTTATCCTTGAAGATATGACTAAGGATGTATATCAAAGGCTGTCTGTGATTACACATGCTGAAAATGTTTCTCTTTTCAGATATATCATTGATGTAAGTAATGAAAATGTGGAAATTAATGAAACTCACTATAATTTGATAGAAGGAGAACCAGAGTATCCTGACGACTTGATTCAAGCTAAACTAGCAAGTGAATCTGAGTCTTAATAAGATGAAGAATAAGTGCATGAGGATGAAACTGAAGAAGATCATAATGGTGAGGAATCAGAAAATGAAAGTATGTTTGTATCAAGTGCGAATGATGATGATACTGATGAATATAATGATGATAATAATGAAGACATGAATGTTGATGAAGCGGTTGTAGAACAGAGTTTTGAAAATGACAAGGTTCAAATTGGTGAAAATGTCATTGATATTCAAGAAGAAGATAATGCAGTTTTTAATGATACCTTGTACTTAGACACAAATATCTTTAATGATGAAGTGATTTAGGATGCATGATCTGTTATACAACTTCCAAAATGAACCTGAAGTGAATGTAGTTGAAATTACACATGAAGTTGTTGAAAGTTTAGCTGAGTCAATGGCACAGACTGATAATGAAGCTAAGTCTCAAGAAAGAAAAAGTTCACCTCCTGTTATTCAAACTCCTCTAGCATCAGGTGATACAAAAGTTGTTAAGACTGATGAAACTGATATTGTTAAGTTAGGAGATACGGAAGTCATGAAATCTGATGATACTAAAGTCATCAGTCTATCTACTGAAGAAAATGTGACCAAGGAGTCTTCCCTTGAGTGCACAAAAGTTGTTGATGTTGTAGACTTAGACAAAGATGAAGATCTAAGTAAAACCGAACATTCGGCTGGTGAAAAACGTTTTTGAAAATGTGAACAAAGAGATTGCTCATTACTTACTAATGATCAATACTTTGACTGAGAAGAATGAGATGGTCAAAGAAGTTAGTTGAAAAGGATGCTCTTATTGAAACGTTTAAGCAAAATCATATCAAGAACTCAAAGATGTTTGAAGAGTTAAATATTGAGTATGAAAAGTTGGCGAGGAGTATGACTTGTTGAAAGCTGAGAATGTGAATCTAAAAGCTGATATATATCTTATGAAGCAACAAGAATCTGAAACTCGTGTATCTTCTGGTGACAAAGAGTTTAAACCTAAAGGTGAGAAGGAGGTAACAAAACTAGAAACTCAACTGTTACAAGAGTCAGAGCATCTGTGGTTGTGGAAGAAGATAAAGATGACTCATATGCTATTGAAAAGGCAAGTGGAAAGAGAAAACTTGATGCCATAGAACCCATTATAGAAGAAGCTAAAACATCCAAAAAGGCGAAAATTACTGATGATATGCCTTCACAGTCTGTGGATCAGGTGAATCAAATGATAAAAGCACTGGAAATGGATGATGAGTGCTATGTCGATGCGCTTGATGATGATGCAGAGAAAGTGATTGTGAGCCAAGTTAGACATCAGGAGGTAGCAACCGAAGAAATTTCCTTGGATAGAGAAGAAATGTTTAACTATCGGACAAGAATGAAATACAATGATGTATACTTGAACTGGCTGATAGTGACTCAGATATGCGGAGAGTATGAAAAATGCATAACTGCTGAAACATTAGCTCCAACTGATCCAAAAGAGATGTCTATTGAAAATGGTGAATGGCATCCATTGCAAGAAAGTTTGAATATTGATGATCTACCACCTAAGGAGTTACATCATCCTGATCCGAATGAAATGAGAGCATCTCAAATGAGATCAAGGTTACAATCTCGTAACTATCCCTATAAAAGTTTGAAGAGGCTAAAATCATATTCGTTGAGGAATTGGTGAAGAGTTTTCAAGCAACTGAGAAAATGCATAATCGCATGTACATATTAGATTATGACAATCCTCAATATTTGGAGATCACAAAGAGATTTAGAGTGCTTGATTCGAAAGAAATCTCGTTAATGGCAAGAAAAGAAGATATTCACAAGAAACGTCAAGATCTGATTAAGATGTTTCCGAGTGAAACTAGAGCATACAACGTTCCTATTGATAGTCGAGAATTGTGGAACAAGGCAAGTACGACAGGTAATATAGTCAGTTCACTATTGACTAAAGGACAATTTGTAGCTGATCTTCTTGATGCTATGATTGTGCCGGATAAGACCAAAGATGTGAAGATTATAGCATTGAAGTGTGATGAAGTATTTGATGCAATTTTTATTATAAGGGTAAATGGTATATGTGTTGTGTGCCATTATTTCTAAATCATACTGAAGCTGCATGTACAAGATTTAAAAGAACTTCATAAACTACCATTGATCAATCATACAAAAGATGAAAGAGGTCAAAGGTTCGTTATTTTGTTACATGATGGAATTATTCGAATGCCTCATTATTTAAAAACAAGAAGGGATCAGGAAGATAGAGCATATCTTAATCAGAAGAAGAAAAAGAAGAAAGTAGATAATAGTGAAGATAAGTACCTTGATGATTCTGTGATGAACACTTGGATAAAATCACAAATCCTGGTATAAAAGTGCTCGATGGGACTCAAAGCTCAAAACGGATTCTTAAATGTTTTTACCATGAAGATACATTTGAATTAAGACTGGGATAATGACATGATAACACTGTTTTGAGTGTTTGAGCTTAAACTATTACATCCAAGTTATATTGATTTCTTGAGTAATCAAAAACTTGAGAAGATAAAGTCTGAAACTGCAAATGCCAATCGTAAATTGTTTGAGATTATGATTGATGTGGTCGGTGCAGCAATGGAAAATATTAGGTTAAGAAAAGCACTTGCTTATGCTAATCTAGTGAAGATGGAAATCAAAAATATTTCATTAATACAACAAAAGGAGTGTTAGAAGTTCGAGCAGAAGGTGTGGTGAAACCCTATGATTTTTATGCAAGTGTGGATATTGTAGGGTTATCGTTAGACACTTTGAAGAGAATGATGGAAATACCAATTCTGGTAAATGAATCAAAACATGTTCAGAAGAAGATTGCTGACAAGTTCAAATAGACGATTGAAAGAACAATACAAGAACAAGAATCACTCACTGCAAAGCCAATGTTCGATATAAAAGAAGAACCAATAGAGTTTTGAAGAATGACCAACGACAACAAATCTAAGGGGGACTATTGTTAGAACATTCTAGATTACCTTGTCTTGTTTTATCCATTCTAGTTTGATATATTTTGTATAGACTAGGGACTTATTATGTAAATATTTCCTAGTTGCAGGCATTGAGATCTATAAATAGTGATTCATTTGTGAGAGAGCTTTTTAATTTTACAAACATAGTGCACTCACTGTTGAAGATCAATACATTCGACATGAATTTTTAGTAATTGCAATTATTTTGACTGAATTGTCTTCGTAGATCATAGCTTTAATTGTGCAGATATCGATCCGATCCTTGCTTTATATACAGACCACAGTTTAGCATGCAATTTCGCATACATGCAAAATTGTCTGGTCATTGAGTCAATTGTTGGCTACGTGCGAAACTACAGTATCGCACGTAGGTTTGCATGACTCAACTTACATACTAATCAAACGAATAAACTAACTAAGCTATAACAATAAACCAAAATACGATCTAGTGTATTACAATAAAAGCAAATACAATAGCATTAATGGCATGGTTCAGCTCCAGCTTTCGCAGCTTCAAATTTATGTGTCAATGCTCTAATCTTCGCTTGGTCCTCTTCATGCTTCTATACACTCTCAGGGAGTTGCTTTACCTCCGACCTTATCCCACCAGCCTTATTTGCAACCGTTTCAAAAAGAGCAGCTTCTTTCTTTGTCTCTGCTCCGGCCCCACACTTGATCTAATTCTCATAAAGAACCTTTAGATCATCATCAGAGATAAAAACACCTCCATTGGATCAAACAATCTGATTTCCGCTCCATCCTTAACTCTCACAACTGCCTCCTCCGTCTAGTTATCATAGAATCATTTTTCAAAGTCTTGCAATCTTGATGGACTTGTATTAGGCACCCTCAATCTTTGAACTTTCTTGATTGGTTTTAGTTTTAGTACAATCCTAGCTTTCCAAGTCACCCAATCTAAACCTTTCTTTGATAGTCTCCTTTCAGTTTTCATGTACCCAAAGGACACAAAGTTATCTTTTAGCCATGCTTGAATCCCAGTCTCCAATAACTTTGCATGATCACTCAGATATGCATTAATTCAGTGGGAGCTTAGCCAACCGCCTCAAGTCCCAATTTGGTAATGTCTTGAAGTCCTTGCGATTACTGATGTAGTTTATTCTTCCCATCTCCTCTTAATCATAATCATTTTCTGCTCTAACTTAAACTTCCAGCTGAAAAATTTATTATCCGACTCCTTTAAGGTCGGAGCATTGATATATTCTAGAATAATGGAGTAACAGAATCTGGTTCGTACACCTTCTTGAACCAGTCTAACTTTGACTTATCGTCCACTTCTTTGCTCTATGTACGTCATAGGCTTCTCATCAGTTTCATATAACTCGGGCTCAGAATAACAGTCAATCAACTGCTCGTCTTCCTCTTCATCCACCAGCTTCATCTCATGAACTTTCTTTTCTACTCCAGTACCAGCTACAACTTCATCACCTCCCAGATCCACATCAGCATCCAAACAAAAATCATCTACGAATCAAGTTTCTACAACATCTTCAACACCTACAGCACTCCTCGGTCCTGCACCAACACCACTTGCAACTCTAAACTGTTTCCTGCTTGAACTAGTATGCACCATCTCCTTTAACGTTGGATATTTAGAGATATTACTCATCTCATTTAACTCTAGTTCAGTCTCAGGCTCCTAATTTTAGTCTTCTTTTTCACCTCATTCAGTCCTATCAGCAACTTCTTGATCAAACACTATTGATCCAAGACTAACTTTCACATATCTTCTATTTAAGCTTCCCTATGCTTTTCATGTTCCTCAAGATTCATCAATTTTGTTTTCACCATTCTCAACTCATTTGCTGGCAATGTATTTAGATTTCGAATAACATCCTCATCCAAACCAATCTGATCCATCTTCTTTTGTTTCTTTGACTTAACCTCAAACTCAGGCTCTGGTATCACAGGTTGTTTCCTTTAGATCTTCTTTCGTGAACAGGAGAGTCAGATTTAGTCCGAGAAGGCGATTGTCTTGAAATATTCCTCTTTTTTTCTTCTTTTTCTATCTCATCCTCGATATCATAAATTTGTTCCTTAAAAAAACCATGATGTTGAGATAAGTGTCTTTGCTGAATATCTTTGGAAACCAAGTTGCTCGAGTTTCTCTAATCGAACACAACATGATAATATCGTCACAATTTGTTCGTCGAAAGGAATAAGGCATGGGTTCAAGAGGACAAACATATTGACAATCTCACCAATCCATGATTCTCCGGATGATCTCTTGAAATACCCAATCTGATATCCTTTTATTCTTTATTTCTTTATTTTATTTTATTTTTGAATCTTTGAGTCGTGTGTCTGTCATGAAGATCTCGTGGGATATATTCTCTTTTATCTTAAATATTTTTTATGATGATGGGTTTTATTTTTGTGACAACCTGCAAAAATCCAGGTTGACGTCATTAACTTTTTGTTAGCTATTTCGTTAAGTTTATTAGCTTTGGGGTTCTTTTTGTGATTAACTAAACTAGATTATTAACTTTAAAACCTAATGTAATAACCTATAAATGTCTAAGGGCCAAAGTGTAGCTTGTTTTAATATAACCCACACCCTATCCCCACCCGTCTTCTTCCTCTCATTTCTTGTTTTACATTGACACAACACACACACACACTCCATGCTGCATCTCTCTCTCATCCCTCTTCTTCTTCATTGGTCATGGGAAAACAGGCTTAGTAGCTGTAATCTGCAGTTGCACGTCATCATCTCGTATCCCTCTCATTGACTCCATCATAACGAAAAGCAACAAACAACAGCCCCTCAATTTGTGGTAAGCTTTAAATATCACAGAATTATCAAGTAGGGTTTCAGGTTGTTTCAATGTTGCGTGATGTGTAACTGTTACGCGTGTTACGTGTATGTGTATGTGTATGATGTAGAAACTGTTGTGTACTATTATTGTATGTAAGTCTTAAATATATACAATACACTAATATGCATATGTGCGTGTGTGAAACAATAGGTAAACAGTTTATACATGCGTATCATTGTGTGGATATACAGTAGCAGCCAAGTATGATTGTATGTACCTATATGCAAAACGTATGTATATTAAGCATGTGTGTTAGGAACCATGTTGTATGTGAAAAGATGTGATGCATGTATGATAACATTGCTATAGTACTAATTGAGATTGTATTAGGTGTATGTATGCGTGAGATTATGATGTGTAGTTTATATTTAATATTGTGTGATGGTTTATCATCACTTGGAAAATGAAATGAATACTCGAAACCCTAGCAGATCCTATATATATCTATATCATACAAGTTCCTAGTTAATGATTAGTGATAAATTATTAAGCAGGTTGTAAAACGATCTCGGATTTCATGTTTGCATTTTATACTTGTTTCAGTGAATTCAAAGTGAGTTATTTGCCCGCTTTTAAATCTTTTTTTAGGAGAAAGCATACAAATGTTTTTACAGCCCCTACGAGCAACTATTTTACAGCGCCTTCGGGCGGGCTACACTTTTATGCCTTCGAGCAAAACTTTATGCCTTTGGGTGGGACCAACTAAGGCTGCAATGTATACATTCGGGTAGGGCCTTCGGGCAAAACGTTTACATTGCAAACTTGGGCAATCATTTGTATAAATGATATTTATTGTTAAATTTTACTGAGCATTAGCATTCTTATAAAGTCCTTTTCTTTGGTCGAGATTATTTATATGCCAACTTCGGCATAACGGGGAAATTAGAGTAGTACTATGGGTTCAACAAACCCCACTCAAAACTATACACAAGTGAGTTTTATATAGTACTCTAGAACAAACTCTAACCATCCATTATAGGCAAAAGATCAATGGCAAACCACATCCATTGATGATACATGTCATGGCATATCACGGATATGTATTAATATTATATAATAAGAAACAAACAAAAAGTACAAGACACCAAACATTCTATACAAATCTTCAGTAGGCACTAAGGTTGTCGTGTCTCCATTACTCTTCAGCTATGACACAAGCATCTCCTGAAGATATGCAGCAAATGGAATTACCTGCTGAATAATTGTTTTTTAGCAGATGCATGAATTCATGAATTAAAGAAGCATACATAGTCTTAAGCATGTAGACTTATGTATTGAAGCAGTTGGACTTTAATAAAGGAGCTTGATTAACTTTAGCAAATTCAAAAGTGTTTTAGGTTGCATCATCCTTACTTCCCAACAGTTACTTTAAGTGAATTAAGGATTACACATAAATGCGAGAGGAATGTTGGTGATTTTATTGTCATCAAAGTCATTTAACTATAAATGGATGCCTTTAAGACTAGATGAAAAGTTAGAATAAACACATATATGAGTTGTGAGGTGTGGAGTGCAGAATCATTTAACAATGTTCTAACATCCGCCACGGAAATGAATCATTCGAATTCATTTTCGCTAAAATCTTTTGAATTCACAGGTTCCATCGTTCCCAATGCTTCTTACTTAATGGTTAGGTCTTAATTCTACAACGGAGCTATTAGTTCTTAAGTCAATATTAATTGATATTTGAGGGTTTTCGGTAAACGATTAAAAATATATAAAATTATTTACTAATTACGCCAGAAAATAATGGTAATAGAAATAACAACATGTTTAATAAAAAAATAGCAACTAGTTATTCAAACTAGTTTTGTTAGCGCGCGAGCCATTTAGATGCAAGTTTAGGCCATGCTTTTAAGTGGTTTTTATTAGTTTGAATTATAAGGAATTCTTTACATGTACAAAAGATGACAGCAAGTAGTTTGGTTGGATATACAATAGACAAAGCTATACAAAACTATCAACAACTAAATGCAATCAAAAGTGTCATAAACTTCAACTTACACAGTTGATCCATTTGCATATATATGCCAACGCTATACAGAAATGATCAAAATACATGGCTGAAGTACATGTGAACAACTCTAATGTAATTCTGATCCATTTGCAAATGGGTCAGGTAACCCATCTCATTTTTTAGATTATTTATAATCTAAACTGATTAGAAGTATTTTTCGTTCATATACAAATGGTCAGGTGATCCATTTTTGCCTTAAAAACATATCGTAAACGTTTAGCGAACCATAATGTTGTTCCACAAAATTCACGAACCTCTCTATATAGATTCCATATCACTGCTCAACGAAAAAACCATTATTCCTATTAGTTATAGTAGTCACTTACTACAACTCAAACACCATAACCCATTCACAAAACTCACACTTTCGAACCAAACACTAAAATACACATGAAGCACTAATTCTAAATATTATTGTTTATTAATATATAGCACATTGGCCTTAGCAACCAAACCAAAAAAGGGAAGGCCTACAATCAACAACTTAATCAAAACAAAAAACAATGCCATCTAATAAACGTGAACATCAAGTAACTCATAATATTCACTACATTCAATCACAAACGCATGCAATTATATATTACCAACAGATGTATAACCCTCCACATTAAAGGGTGAACCAATGACACCTCAACGCCTTTTCGCCGATGCATGCAATATGTTGGCCCTTCACGTGACATCTGATGAACAACATAACAGTTTACAAATGCAATAAACCACACAAACACACCTAACTTAATTACTGGCATGTTATGGTAGATACAAAAACTGCACTAACAACAGAAGAATCAGTAATACAACAACCTACAATAGCACAAAAACAAAAAACGCAATTTCAATCTCACAAACATAACCAAAGTTATGGGAAGGTAAAACATGTCTTTCTTGAAAGATCATCCAACCTTTACACAAATACATCAACAATATAATAGACGCCATTCAAACAAACATGTTTTTCTTATGAATCGATTTGGCTTCAGAGCCAACAAAACTAAAAACGGCTAACCTGGCGGAAGAAGAAACATAGAAGACGAAGAGGTAGGTGGAATTCCCCGGCCAATCAAACCCTCTCTTGTCTACCATTGATCTACCGTCTAGCGCCGATCCAATCTTAATCGGACACGACAACCCCCATTGTCATAGTAGAGTCATTTTTTTCTGGAAGGTTGTTTCCACTTGCTTGAGAACCCATCACCGTTAACGATTCATCGGAACAACCATTCTTCCAATCGGAGCAGAAGAAACTGCTGAAAGGACACCGGAATCTGTCATCGGAGTCCCAGATCTCTCGCAGCCAACACCATAAACGACCGACTGAAAATCGCATCGATGTTGTTGCTGTCACTGTCGTTGGAAAACTACAGAAGACTTGTAACTGTTTATGGCATCAACTCTCTTCTAGTCTTCTGGTCTCTTTATTCCTCTCTCTTAAGTCTTCATTATGTTATAAGATGCATTTGAAAGCCACATGTAAAGAAAAAATGAGACACGTGTGATGAACCGTAAGAAAGTGAGTGGGATCGAGTAACACGTGGTCTGAAAGAGATACCTGGCCTATCAAACAAATCACACAAATGTAGGTAATATACTAACAAGTACATGAGGATTATATTTCTAATACAACAAACAATTAGTGGTAAAAATCTAAAACCAAAATGTGTAACTGTGGAATACACTTCTAATTCATTATATGGTAATAACACATTTTTTAACGAAAACTATTTAACGTAATATATATATATATATACATAAATAGAAAAATCAATGGGGAACCCCTTTTATCAGGGAATTAGGAAAAATTCTAGGCCCTTGAATCATCTTTAATCAACTAGAAATGATGCCGGGGCTGCGCGTTGCGGCAGCCAGGACATCGAAGGTGACTGTTTTGGTAGGCGTTGTAACAATAGCTAACAGTTCATATTGAATGACATTAACAACCTTGGCTGTTATAAGAATTATAACTAAGGAGAACATTAAGTTGACTTTGGCAAGTCACAGTTTATATATGGATAATGTGATGTGCAACATCTACAAAAGCTACAAGCAGGCTAGCTGTTGATACATGCTTTAGATCAACATATAAAAAACTACAAGCAGGCCAGCTGTTAATACATGCCTTGCATCGGGACTTAAAGTCTAGAACTAATAAAAAGGTTATAGATACTACGTGATCTGCAAGAGGTTTGATTGTTGTTAATAGATACACACTAACTTGTTCTTGCTTCAGATGTCTTGTCGGATGACATTCTTGTGTTTTTTGACATTTCCAACAACTGCAATTAAGTGAATGATTTTGGTTTCGGATGGTTGATTGCTGTTGTAAAAAAAGATGAATGGTGGTTTGATACCTGTGTGTTCTGTTGATGCTCATGTGTGGTGCTCTCTTTTTTTATGCTCATCACAGCAAAGAAGATGTAGACATGAGCATAAAAAAAGAACCAGCAGTACACAAACAGCACCAGACAAAACGACAATGTTGAAGGATAAACGAAACCAACCAAAACACAAAAGACAGAGCAACCGAAAGCAAAGGTCGAAACAGCATCAGTAGGTACAATAAACCAAAAAAATACCTAAACAGCCTAACACAAAGGCATAAGACTAAAGGTAGTAACAGCATCCTAAAGATAGCAATATCAGGCTGATAACAAACACAGTAAGAAAACAGGTGTAGCAATACAAGTCATAGTCTAAGGTTAACAAACAAATAGTCCTACAAAATACAATAAAGCTTTCAAAATCAGATTACCACAGCAGAAAAAGTAAGTTGAAACTGAAAAAACTCACCAACAGCCATACTCACCAAAATACGTGAACGTCCACGAACAGGAACTACAAATCTGGATTCTTTTGCTCATCAGGTGTGAATGGCTTCCAGTTTTTCAAAACTCTTCTTCTGGTATAATGTCACCAATGTTTTTAAGAGACAACATGCAACACTTTACTGCTGTCATATGTAAATCAAATAAAGATGTTTAGTATACAATCTTTGAAAGTAGTTAGACTATAATTAGTGTAACTGTATTGCAAATAACATAAGAAAATTGATATAATTATATCAAATATACATGTGCTTATAAAAAACTCACAAGAACCATCACCATGATTGACATAAGCAGACCCGTTTGACGACGAAGTAGATGCAACATGAGTACTCTTAGTCGTTTCCAAACAGTAGACTTGACAAAGAAAAAAACAATTTTCAACAGCCAAACTAAGATCATAGACAACAAAGCACAACAACAGACTTAAAAGACAAATGACAGTAGCAAGCAAATCATCAATCCAAGTAGACAAACACCAATAGAAAATCGACAACATCAAGAAAACCATACAACAGAAGAATAACATCTTAAGTCAGCACCAAGACAACCATATAATGAAAACATAACTGAAATCAACAAATTAGAAGCCAAAACATAGCGGTAGGAAAATGATAAAGCCACAAGTCCACAACATCAAGACAGTCATATAACACATAACAACAACATCCAACATCTAATACAGCAGTAAAACAAAATGCCAGAATTACTTACTTGAATAACCATAGTGCAAGCTAAATTGAACGACAAGGCAACTGGAAAACACAAACAACCAAAAAAGCGAGAACCAGGAAACATCAAATTGAACCCCGTCCCCGTCAAAGCATGCTGGAAAAACTAACACCAACATCAATAGTAGACTTGCGATTCAACCAAAAAACAACCCTAGGACCACCGATGAACACAAATCCCAACCTGAAAAGCCAAACAAATCTGCAGAGGTAAGTAGCCGAAAAGACGAGGATGATGAGAAAACAGCAGCAACAATCTTCGATCACCCAAAATACATAAACGTTCCAGCAAAATCAACAACAACTGTACACAATCTTCGATCACCCAACACCAAGCCCTAAAACCAGCAACAACAAACCGATCCAGCAAAATCAAAAGCAACTAACCGCTGCATGAGTAGAAGAAATGGCAAACGAACAACGACAGCAAGCAAAACCCTAGAAAAACAAAACGGATCATCAATTTAGAGAGAAACAGATGATAAGATGCAAGACAAATGCAAAAGAAGAAGATTACAAAACCTGTGAGATAAGTCTGCCGCCAATTAAAGGCACAATGTCGATATAAAAACGAAGAAGAAGGCAAAGAAAGTGGGGACGCACGTGAAAGGCAGGTGCATTAACACCGACCTTACTCTTTAGGAGTAAGGGTAATTTTGCGTGGGGAACACCTACACCATCAAATCCTCTACAATGCATTAGAAAAAAATTAAAAAAACACACGTGGATACAGGCTTGGACCCGCGACCTCACGCACATTGGACTTATACGCAACACCACTAGACCAAAAGCAATATTTGTTCTTTATTGTATAGAAGTATATATAAATAAACTAAGTAATAAAACATTTGAAAAGTCATTGTCCAAAAAGGCTTTCGTTGTTTTTTTAACAATTTTTGTTTTTTTTAAGTTTATTTGGAATTTAGTTTTTAGGAATTTTATTTAGTTGTAGGTTACGCTTAGTTTTTCGGTTAAGTCTTTAAGGTTTAGCTTTTAGTTTAGTTTTAGGTTTCGTTAAGTTTTATGTTTTGTTTAGTTTCTTTAAAACTTATTGACTGGTCAATATTTTTTAGTTATCAATATAGAAGGTTTTTCTATGTTTTTATTTGTCAGTATTCGAGTTTAACTCCATAAGTGATTTTTGTCAAAAGTGTTTTTTTATCAAAAATACTTATTTGACTTATGAATTTTTCAAAATTCGTTTATAAAAATATTTACATTAGCTTGTGTAATTTGGATATATTTGAAAAAAGTAAATTTATAAGAAATGTTTTGAATGGTTAACAAAATTATATCGGTTATTGATATTTCACAAAAACTAAACAAAGTAATTCATATTAAGTTTAATAAAATGACGTACTCTTAAACTTCAACTAAAACCTATATATTATTTCATGTGAAACTAATGAACTAGAAATTGAAAACAAGAATTGAAAATCATATAAAATCCTCCAAGAAAGGCAAAGGTATGCAAAAGTAAGTTTTTGATATAATAGTATGAATCTAGGGGGAGTTTGTTAGGACCTAGATAAGATTCAAACTAGTATATTGTATAGTTTTCTGTTTCATAGTTTAGTGGTTCTCGGTTCCTAGAGATGTGTTCCTAGACCAAGTGGGCTTTAATGTAACCTACATAGACTTTGTAGAAGCCCATCAAAGTCTAAGTATATAAGCTAATATGTTTTAATGAATTGTAAGAGCTTTTGATCATAATTCTATCAGAGCCATTGAAGTCAGTCAAGGCTCACTTAGATATCAAGGATTCAAGATTTGGAGATTCTGAAGTTGTTGTTCATCATGTTCTTCATTGTTTCGGGTGTTTGATCTGCTTTGGAATTCTGAGAAAGGTGTTGGCAAAGATTTCGGAGATTTAAAAGATTAGAGATTTTCACGGAATATTTAATTTTCTATGATTATCTCCAAATCCCTGATTTTTCGGAGTTTCTGCTGTATTTGGGTTCTTGGATATTATTCTGAAATTGATTCTCAGATTGCTTCTCTAAATACTTCTCGGAGAGAGTTCTCGATTTACTTCTTGAATATTGTTTCTTGAATTACTTCTTGGTTTACAAAAGGTTCTCGAAGTTTAAATCAAGTTCTCGGAAAATGTTAGTGTTTCCCGGAAAATTTCAGAGTTTTTGGAAAAGCAAATTGGTTCTCAGTTTTCTTTCTGGGTTTTCGGTTGACTGCTATTGTTCTCGAAAATGCTAAAGATGGATGTCTAGAAACAATTATTGGCCAATCAAACTCAACTAGAATTGGACAATGCCATTGGAACAAGTACTCGGGTTCCAAGGTTAATGGTTGGTGATTCTGATAGGTTCAGTTGGATCATTAATATCGCTCAATGATCAGAATAACATATACACAAACACAGTTTAATCATTAACACAATTCATACTAATAATTATCTTTGTATATTGATGATCAAAGCAGATTTGTAATACAAGTGCAGGAGAAAATAAATCACACACACTAAGTTCTCTCTCTTACGTGAATAGTGATCTAGCGTCTCTCCTCACACTCTCTCACTACATGCTTTAAAGCAACAATTACAAGTTTAAGGAATATAACAAAATAGACCCTAAACTATACATAAACATATAAACAAATACAAAGTAAATCTTAACTAGGAAATAGCCCTAACAGTACTCCCCCTAAGATTTATCTTTGGATCTTCAACAAAATCTTCAAACAGTCTTTATCTTTTTCAGCTTCAGTCTCTCTTACCAATCTTCTGGTTCGTCTTTGACATCCAGCAATTCTTTTCCTTTAAACTCTTCTTGTTCCTTCAGTGCTTCTTCTATACAAGACTTGAACTTTTCTGCAATCTTGGCTTGTCTTGGTTTGGATTCATTTGTAAGGATTGGGCAGGCATTCATGCGTCTCAAAGAGTCAAGATTTAAACCTGCAAAATCAATGTTAGCATAAAATTCATAAGGCATCTCCTTCCCTTTGACTTGCACCTCCAAAGTACCCTTCGCAGTAATCCTCATAAATTCTATCTCTGGAATGTCAACCCTCACAAGATTAGAATTGAGCAATGCCTTCCGTACTCGAATCTTTTCTGATGCAGCTGCTATCACTTCTATCATCACAACAAACAGCTTTCGATCAGCTTCAGCCAGTTTATCTTTGCATTTTTCCATTCTGCAACTTCTCAGAAAATCAATGTAGGATGGATGTAGCAGTTTCAGCTCAAAGGTACTGAATAAAGTAATCATATCTTTATCCCAATCGTCCAAATTTCGAACAAGCTTCAACTCAAATGTTTCTTGATTGTAGAAAACTCTAAGTATTGGCTTCGTCGCTTGCGAACCATCAATCACTTTCAATCCCGGATTGGTTACTTTATCAAAATACTCATCAGAAAATTCCTCCAAGTACATATCCTCACTAACAACCAACTTCTTTTTCTTTCTTTCTTTCTTCGCTTGCACATAAGCACTATCCTCTTGTTGACCTCTGAAGTCTAGATATTTCGGTGATCTGGCTATCCCGGCATCCAACAGCATTGCACATTTATCACCACGCTCAGCATGCGTGTGATTTATCAGCCTAAGTTTGTGCAGTTCTTTCAAGTCTTGAACTTCTAACTTGAAGATGCTAGAGTAGTAATGGTATACATCACATAAACCATTAACTCTTTTTATCATGAATGCATCGAACACTTCGTCATATTTCCACGCTATAATCTTTACCTTCTTGGACTTTTCCGGTACGATCATAGAATCAAGAAGTTCAGCAATCGACTGACCCTTGCTCAGCAGTGACCTTACAACATCACCTGCTGTGGCTGATTTGTGCCATGATTCACGTACATCCATAGGTATGTTATATGACTTAGCTTCACTTGGGAACATGTCCATCAACTCATGCCTTTTCTTATGTGCATTCTCAGGTAACGCCATCACCGGTATCTCTTCTGGTCCGAGAACCTTGTATCTTTTGGTCAGCTCATAGTATTGAGGGTTGTTGTAGTCCAAATAAAACATACGATTGTACATTTTCTCCGTCTTCATGAAACTAACAACAATTTTCCTCAACGACTCTTGTTTCAACCTTTTCAGAGTCTTATAAGGATAATTCCTTGAGCTCAACCAGTCTCGCATGTTCCTGCTAGACATCTCTTCAGGATTTTGATGATACAGTTCAGTCGGAGGTAAGTCTTCAGTGTTCAAACTCTCTTGCAATGGTGTCCACTCACCCATTTCAACAATAAACTCTTTTTCATCAGCAGCAGCTTTGTCTTGAGCTATCAAACACTTCTCATATTCTTCATTGATTTGGCTCACTGTCAGTCCATTCAGAAACACAGGATTGTACTTCATCTTCTCAAGATACGCAAATCTTTCAGCTAAGTCATCTGGAATCTCGTGATCAGGATTAGTTTCTGGTTCAGCTTCTGGTTTAGACTCAGTAAAATCTATATCGTCCAAATCATCTAATGCCTCAATCATTGGTGCATTGTCAGTTTGAACCGGCTCAAACCGACTTACATCTTCTGTTACAGTTTCTGGCACATCTTCAACTTCAACAGCTTCAGATTGAATCGGCTCAATCTGAACTGATTTGTCAATTTCAACTTCAGTCATAGTCTCATCAACTTTTGCCAAATCAACTATCTCAGTTTCAACTACAGCTAAAGATTGAATCGGCTCAATCTGCACTGTCTCATCCAGTTTTACCTTCTTTGAAACAGATGTGTCCTCAGTGATTTCTGGCACAGCATCTAACTTCCTTTTTCCCTCAGCCTTGTCATAAATGACAGTTTCAGCAACAGCTTCATCGGGAATAACTATTGGAGATTCCACCCTTATACCCACATTGGTTGTACCACGTGCTCGAGTATAATAGACTTTTGCTTCTTGAGTTTTCTCAGTTACTTCCATTGCTTCATCTGAAAAATCTTTATCTGACACAGAATCTGACTTTTTCGATTTGGTTTCTTCCAGCCATTTCTCCAGCATTTCTTTCTCAGCCTCAAGAGTATTGCATTCAGCCTTCAACTCTTTGTGATCATATTTCAAATCTTCATGTTCCTCCTTCAACTTTTTATACTAAGCTTTCAATTCGTCATGCTCAATTTTCAACTTAAGATGATCAGTATCCAAGGCTTTGAAAGTTTCCAGATTCTGATTGTGAGTAGCCCAAAATTCTTCAAGTCTTTTCTTTTTCCTATCATTTGAAGCTTTCAACAGTTCATTCGCCTCTAACAACTTTGCCACCATCTCTTCTAACTCAATAATTTTCTTCTTATCCTCATTTTCATCAACACTTGACACAATTTTTGGCGAAGACTCCAAAATTTGTTCAACATTTTCAGCAACAGGGGATGATGCGGTGGGTATATCAACAGAAACATGATCAGTAATGCCAGCATCAGCTTCATCAACTATCTGTGCAATAGTTTCAACCTCGGCAATTACTTCCTGAGCTATTTGAACAACATCTATCTTTTCAGGCTCAACCAATACTTTCTCAACAACAGATTTAGATCTTCGAGATCTAACATACTGTTTTGGGACAGGCTTAGCAACTTCAACTGCTACCTCCTTTTCAACACAAGTAACCTCAACAGGTTCTTCTATCACAGCTTGTTCAATGACTTCAACATTTTCAGTCTCCAATTCCATTGGTTCAGCTATCTCAATGTTCTCTGCCTCCTCTGAAACAGATTCAGCACCATCATTACCATCATCATCACCATTGTCATCTTCATCATGATCACTCTCTTCATCATCACTATCACCATCATCATTTTCATCATCCTCAGATCCATCCTCTTCATCTTCTGCATGACGAGCATCATACTCATCATCATCCAAAAGATTATCAGGCACCTCATCAATAAGGTCCTGTGGATTCACAATCTCCCCGTGTGATATATGATGATAAACAATCTCAACATCTTCTTCATTATTTGCTATATCTCTCATATAGTCAAATAGATCAACACTTGGCACATTCCCGATGCTCATCTTTCTATAAGATAGATCGTTCATGTCCTCAGTATATAATATCCCTCCAGAATAACCTTTAGTTCTGATGATAGGATAGGCAACATTGATAATCAGTTGCAAGAATCTCGGGTACATGAGAAACTTGAACCTTTTACCCTTTACCAGATTAAACACAAACCCATTCAAAATCCACCTTGACATGTTAAATGGTTTGTTTTCAGCAATGGCAACTATTGGGGATGCTATATCTGATGGGAAGTTGTCAAAACCTGCACTCCTCCTTGACATGCACTGTTGGACAACATAACATAGTAACTTCCACTTCTTCCCCAATCTTGCTCTATAAAATTGTGACTTTGGAAATGCAGGAGGATGTCCCATATTTACAAAGCAAGCTTGACATTCAGCATTCGTCAATTCATCATTAGCCCCTATTTCATCATCATCTATCCTCAAAGCTGTTCTGATTGCTTCTTTAGAAACAGTCAACACCAATTCTCTTGTAATATTCCCTCTAACAACAGCAACACCATCATCATTTCTGATTACTTCAGCTGTTCTCCAAAAACTCTTTATCAACCTTGCATATATGACCGGTTTGGCACACATAGCATACACATACTTGGTTCTCTTTATGAATCTGATCATATCTCTGTAACCTTCAGTTTCAGGGATAGATTCATCCAAACATGCCACCAGATTGTGCTTGGGCTCAAACTTCAAATTCTCCATCTGTTAAAAACAAAAACAAACACACAAACAAGACAAATGTGTTAGATCCTTCATTGATAAATTCAAATTTTCATAAGTGTTTGAACAACAGTTACATAGTAAAACATTCACATAAACATTTTAATCCTAAATTGATCTAACAAACTGATTTTCATCATTTTGATCAAAACAACTTTGAATTTTAATGATTATACAACATTTTTCAATTTAACAGTTTCACACTTAAGAGCATAAATTTGACATTTATAAGATGAAGTTGTGTAACATGTTTTAGTTCAGTTTTAACAAGGATTTGTCACTTTTAACACACATTTCATCATTTTGAAGTTTAACATTTAAGAGCTTAAACCAGGTCATCAATGGCGGTTGACAGTTCTAAAGTAATTTGATTGATTCAGTTGATTTTAATGAATTTTGGTGCAAATGAGTGATTGATTGTTAATGATCGACAGTTTTTACATCTAAATCAACATTCAATTTCAGTTTTAACACGTAAAATCAAAGTGTCGATTCAATGATCAAAAACACTGTTCATCATCGTTTTTCATTTTATCGGTCGATTTGCAGGTTTATCAAGAACAAATCACATAAACAGTACCTTATTCAATCGATCAGACTTGTTACAGAACAAACGATTGAATATGATAATCAAACGATTTTAAGTGCAGAGGATTTGCTTGAAATTGTGAGTGAAAAATGATAAGTGTTTGTGAAGAGGCGGGTTTTTATGTGATTAAAAATTAGGTCAAACTTTGAGGTGCCGGGTCAACAACTTGGGACGGGCAAGCACAAAAGCCCAATAAGCCTTGACGGGTCATGCACTGTAGAGACGGGTAAGTCACTGTAGTGACGGGTAAAGGTTAGGAACAACTACACCTGATTGGTTTTATTCATCACCCGGCAGTATAGTAGTCTTCACAACATCACCCGGCATTCTTTCTTCATCACCCGGCAACACAGTTGCTTTTCTTTCACCCGACATGCTTTGTTCATCAACCGGCAAGCTTTCTTCTTCACACGGCAACATAGATGCTTCCACTATTACCCGGCAACACAGTGTTATACACTTACACGGCAAGATAAGACTTCTTTCTTTTACCCGGCTGTATAGTGACAACATTTCTTCACCCGGCTGTATAGTGACACAACTAGTCACCCGGCAGATATCTATGACCTTCACCCGGCTATATTTGACATGATCATTGCCCGGCTGTACAGTAGTCATAATATCTTCACCCGGCTTCACTTCCTTTTCTCAATCACCCGACTCATATCAGACTCACAACTTTTACCCGGCTGAACAGTGTGTTCTTTACCCGGCAAAACAGTGTTATGATATTCTTGCCCGGCTATAACCCTTGAACGATTTTCTTCACTTTTCTCGTCTGTTGACTTTTTCAACAGCATTTATTGCACCTGCAAACATTCTCGACACATTAATTAGACAAGATATCCTTAACAGAATTTGTCACATTAATTATCAACAACATAAGTAAGTCAATAAACATTAATTCCAATTCATTTTTCTTTTTCTTAAATTTTCAAAAAACAATTGTTTTTGCACAACCAAATTTTCTATATCCCGAAGCAATTTCTTAAAAACAATTCACAAGACCTTGGGTTTGTTTTTAACACATCCAAAACCTTTGCTTTTCATACCACATAATCTTGTTCATTCAAAACACACTTATTCAAGAAATATTTTTGAATTTTTTTGTAGATATTTTTCTTCAATTATTTATTCTCCCCTTAAACTTGAAATTTCTTGAAATTTTTAAGTTTAACAAGGATGTCGATGTGTCAATAAAGATTCCATATGCCTGCACACACAAAGCACACACATTAAAATAAAGACATATGCAATGCAGTGAATCAAAATATCGCAGAGAGATCATACCACACATTATCTGAACATGTTTTGCAAGTTTTGTATAGACATTTGACATATGTTTGATTGAGTGATGATATGAAAACATACCAATTAGCTCGAGTTGACACACTTACTTTTTCAGTATCATGATGATATTTAACGTTCGATTAAAATGACTTATGTGACCCACATGTATACATATGTCAACATATTTCTTTATCAACCACTACCTGAATGCATATTGCACAAAACCCGGTCACTTACAGTCATACACAGTGTGGAATCTGGGTTCTATTTGGATTTGGTCTACTTTGGGACTTCTTTTTAATTCCATATTTGGGAATTTTTCTTTCCTATCGTTCCCCTTGGGAATCTTCTGAATTCCTTTTTGGAATTTTTTATTTGGTGATAGTCCACTTTTGGGACTCTTTTTGTTCCAACTTTGGGAATCTTTTGCAGCACCTTGAAGCTCAAAAGAGACTTCGTGTGAGACTTCAAGTCTGTGGATACCACAACAAAGAAGCTCACGATGCGGTTCATCACACTGAATAGACTAAATCGTTACCCGATCATGCACAACTATCATCACAAGCAATGTATCAAAAGATATATATCTAGACATGTATAACAATGGAACTTAACACAAAGATCATTAAGTTTATATTTGTCAACAATCAACTTACTTTTTCAGTCTAATTGCCTGAGCTGTCTAGCACATCAATTAACATTCATCAGTCTTTATTAAAAATGATGTAACAGATAATGTCTAGTGTAACTATCATTTCTCACTTTTTTTGCAATATAGATTCTTATGACATGATATTTTATTTTCTTCTTTTTTTTTTTTTTGCTTTTATATTTTGTTTTTGCTTTTCTTTTACATGCACACACACAATGCAAAACATAAAATAAAAGACAAAGGAATCAATACTTGACATCAACTTATTATATTTTTGGCTTTTATATTTTCTGATTTTTGTTTGTTTTTACGAAAAATAGAATCAATCATGATTGATTAATCCTATGGATTGAATTAAGAATTCAAACCGGCCTGACAAAAATGATTTTGTGAAAAGATCTGCCAGTTGTTTGTCGGTATGAACTTTAATCAAAATTATTAAACCTTTTTCAGAGTTGTCTCTTAAAAAGTGATATCGAATTTCGATATGTTTGGTTTTTGAGTGTTGAACAGGATTAGCAGTAATGAACATAGCAGCAGTATTGTCTATGTAAATAGGAGTTTTTAGAAAGTTAAACCCGTAGTCAAGCAATTGGTTTTGTAACCACAAAACTTGAGAACATCCTGCAGATGCAGCGATATACTCTGCTTCAGCTGTGGATACAGAAACGTTGGTCTGCTTCTTGCATTGCCAAGAGACAAGTCTAGGACCCAGAAATGGACATCCACCAGTAGTCGATTTCCTGTCAAGAGCACAACCACCAAAGTCACTATCAGAATAACTATATAATTCAAAATTGCCTTCATAAGGATACCATAACCCAAGATTCGGTTTCCCTTTAAGGTATCTGAAAATTCGTTTAACAGCAACCAGGTGTGACTCTTTTGGATCAGACTGATATCTTGCGCACACACATGCAGCATACATAATGCCTGGTCTTGATGCAGTAAGATACATCAGCGAACCAATCATCGATCTGTATAGTGTTTGATCCACGGATTTGCCTTTCGAATCCGGTTGTATCTTGCAGTTCACATCAGATGGAGTTCGAATAGTCTGACAATCTTGCATCTTGAACTTCTTCAACAACTTCTCAACAAATTTTGGATGATTGATGAAAATTCCGTCAGCTGATTGTTTCACTTGTAATCCAAGAAAGAAGTTAATCTCCCCCATTGAACTCATCTGAAATCTACACTTCATGATTTCCTCAAATTCTTTGCACATTGACGCACTGGTCGAACCGAAAATAATAACGTCCACATAAACTTGAACACATAAGAGTTCTTCATTCTCCCTCTTCATAAACAAAGTTGGATCAATCTGTCCTCTTGTGAATCCATGTTCTAGTAAATGCTTAGATAATGTCTCGTACCAGATTCTTGGAGCTTGGTGTAGACCATATAGAGCTTTACTCAACTTGTATACACGATGAGGATAGTCAGGATTTTCAAAACCCGGAGGTTGTCTGACATAAACATCATCTGTAATTGGTCCATACAGAAAAGCGTCTTTAACGTCCATTTGGAATACTTTAAACTTCATGAAGGAAGCATATGCAAGAAAAACGCGTATGGCTTCAAGTCTTGCGACTGGAGCGAACACCTCTTCATAATCAATGCCTTCTTCCTGAGTATATCCCTGTGCAATGAGTCTCGCTTTGTTTCTCACAACAATACCACGTTCGTCTGGCTTGTTTTTGTACAACCATCTTGTACCAATCGCATTTGTCACACCCTCAATTTCAACTAACGGAGTTATACCGTTTGGGGCGTGACATGCCAGGATCTCATTGCCATTAGTTACATTGAACGACCTCTATATGAATTTAAAAACCAACATTTATAAAAATCCAAGTTTAAAATAAGTTTCAGTGCGGAAGCATAAATAAAAATCCCAAACAATTCAATGCGCAAACCGCGCGTTCCAAAAACCAAGTCTAATAATAATAAAATAAAAAGAGTTTTTGAATGCAACTAAGACTTAACCAAAGCATGCTCCTAATCCGTGCACAGTACCTGAGAAAGACATGCTAAATCGTGTCAACACTAGGTTGGTGAGTTCACAGGTTTAAGTAAATAAAAATACAACAACAGCCGATAATGTAAAATACAATTATATCGTTGGGTAGCGAACCCAGTTTTCTTATTATTTAAGCGTTTCGATACCGAGCTGACTGAGATTTATATGCGCCTCGACACCATTGCTACAACAATGGACCAACAACATAGGACAATTCACACCTACCCGGCTCCCAGCCGAGGGTGGGGTTTGTCAAACCCAGTAGTACTACCCGAACTTCCTCGCTATACCTCGTATATTAACGGCTCAAAGATTTAGTGAGGACTTGACAACTTGTTACGTTTACGCTTAATAATCAAGAGATATAATGTAAATACAGTTATCAAATTTAGTTTCGTGCATGCTTTCTCCCCCAACAGGAAAATAGTAAAAGGGGCCGTGAAACTCACCTTAGGTTGCGCAGCTACTAATAATTATCAAAATTATAATTTCCAAGTTCGACCAACGACCTGTTTAAGTTCTACTTGTTAGGTACAAATCACTCTAATAGAGTATACATTTGGTTTCGCGTTCTTGTTTCGGTTTCGTACCAATACCCGCATTATTATGTTATTATTACACTCACAAGTTTACACATCCACTAGTCTACCTGACTTGAACCAATTCTCATGACTAGTAATAACGACCAAAGGCAAATGACTACTTACAACACATACATCAAGTGTGCGCCACCCGAATCTATTAACAAAGATTCCCCAAGCATAACTATATAATCATATGCATAATACACATACAACTTTTCACACATGTACATACTGCAACATACATATTCATAATACACATACAAACACATTTCATGCACTCAAACTTACCTAAACATATTCATAATTCATCATATTACATAGTTCCAATTCAACCACATGCACCTTCATCCTTCATAATACACAATACAATTTAGTTAATAATAAAGTTTATAATGTGTTCCATAGTATGTATGTGGAGACTATTTATAATTCATTTAATATCATACCCAATTCATGCAAAGATTCTTTCAGTTGGATTATACGGATACACATTGCTATACTCAATTTATATATAAGCAAACCACATACTACATAATTTATATCATGCACACATTTATTCAAATAATACAAACATGTAACCACACTCTTACGCATGAATATATAAACACACATACACATAATCCATAATTATCAATCATGCATCTTCTCAACCTAGCTTATGATAATAATACAAATTAATCATCCACAACATGCTAAAGATACATACATACATATACATATATATGTTCTGCATATAAACCCACACACATATATATAATCATTGCTGCGCTACTTCTGCTTCATATCAACATATACATACACGTAAATATGTCTGCAACTTATATACATATACATACATACATCCGCTCCCACATATACATACTGTTATACATCCAGTTCAGACACTTGTATACATATATATAATCAGAAATAGATCCGAACATAACCCGTATCCCGAACGAAACCGTAACGATAAAAAAATCTACTAAACACACATCTATAGTCAGATTCGAACCAAACCGTAACCGAAACCGAGACCAAAACCCGAAACCTTAGCGAACCGAACATTAACGAGTTAACGAAACGGAGTAAAAACTAACCGAAACGATTCGCGAGAGACAAACGAAGCTTTGCCGCGTCTGTTGCAGGGGCGGAGATGGCTAGACAGTGGCGGCGAACGTTTGCAACGACAGAATGGTGCTCTACGGTCTTTGCGGTGGAAGTTGGCGGTTGCAGAGATGCCGGAACGGTGGTTGTAAGTGGCGAAGGTGATGATCGGCGTTTAGGGTTTATGGTGTGTGCTTGTGTGTTCAGAATGAAGAAGGCGATTAGGGGGGGTGGGTTTATAGTTTGTAAATTTGCATATTGGTCCATGAGTTATGAGTTTTTATTTTTTGTTACCAAAGTTAAGTTAATTTAATTTTATTTAATTACAATTCGAACCCTATACCTTTTATGACGTATTTATTTTATGAAGTTATCTCGTTTCTTCTTCGGTACCTATTCGAGCCATGTGAATTAGTAATTTCGTGAATTACTAACGGTTGAACGTCACTTGTTGTGATCCAATAATTGCTCGAATTTCATTATATATATTTATATTTTGTAAAATATATTTATTTAGTTGTACAAATAGTTAACTACTTTTTGTTAATTATTGTGATAGTGCACTATATAGGATTTCAAGTTGAAAGACACTAACGGAATTCGGTTAGGTTAGGTTAACGGCGTTAACCCGAAATTGACGGGTGTCACATCATCCCCTTGTTGAAAGAATTTTCGTCCCGAAAATTTAGTAAGGTAGTAAGGGTTTTAGGATATAAGGAAAAAAAGAAAATTTTGAGTTGTCACATCATCCCCTTGTTAAAAGAAATTTCGTCTCGAAATTTAGTATCGAAAGATAACTTCATTTTGGTTCAAAGAAAAACTAATACTTGATAGAAGTTGTATTAATTAGACTAATCACGAGTTAACTAATTAGAATGCTTAGGTTCTAGCAGAGTTTCGATTGTATTAGTAATTTGTAAGGTTTATGGGACATAAAATTGCTATCAGTTTAAGTGTTGAGTGGGTTGAGATGGTGGAGTGTTGGAAATTACAAGTTTCTTACTCGGAGTGTGAGAGGGAGTTGCTAATGACGAGATATCTTATACGTATAAATAATATGTCTAGTTATTACGAATCATTGTGTGCGTAAGTGTAACTAATGTAGTTCGTACGATTGTAGTTTAGGATTGACTTTTTACCATTGTTATTTAAAGATGGACTTTTGCTCTATATAAATCTGAGTGGACATTTTGATTTATTTATTGTGATTTGGGTATAACCCACACGACGGGCTTTTTTTTTTCAGGATCCTCATGTATCTATAAATTCACCATTACGTTGCGCACCCGTAATCGTCAATTTACATCACATGACCATCCTAACTTGCTTCCCATTGCATGGTTTACCTATATGTTTTGTCTTTCTTATTGTTTAGTACTTATCTGTATGGTATTTTATTCCATTTTAAGTATATGACATGTCTAAGGAAATTAGGATATAATGATATTTATAAATATTCACTACATGTGAAAGATACAAATAGATGCCTAGTGTGACGTACTTATAGGGAAAACATATAAGCAAGTGGATAACATACTTATTACACCTACTAGTTTCACACAACTAATAATATGTTATAGCAAATAATAGGTCTCATATCAAATAACATGTTATAGCACAAAAATGAGTCACGTATTAAGTAACATGTTATAGCACATAATGTATCATGTGATATGTGATAAAGTGTAATAGGTTATACAACAGTCAAGTCAAGACTTCACAATAAAGATGTTTCAGTCAATAATCTAGTTCATTTGTTCCTGTATCCCTATTCATTAGATGATGGTCACTGCCTGTTGGTTGTCATATGGCTAAGTAACTATAAAAGTGTTTTCATTAGGCTCTGATCTACACTGGTTTGTGCCATCATGATATGAGTTATAACTTCTAATTTCAAAATAGTTTTAGTTTCCAACAACATAATGAGTCAACATAGTTGTGATCAACATAACTTATGTATACTTCAGTGATAAAGGTATGAAGCTAGGAAGTACATATTTAGTTCAAGCATCGCTAATAGAGCAGATTATTATAGTGCTCTTTAAAGTTTTACTTAATCCAACATAACTACGCAGGTCGCCAAGTCAAGTCATGTCGATAGGCATACAATGCTAGTGTATATGTGCATGTTATAACTAAGTGAGTGTATAAATGGAAGACTACTTTAGTGTCTCTAGTTATAGTAAAAAAAAATGTTTTAACCCAAAGATGATGAAATATTTGCAATGCAATTTATCTAAATGAGTGCCAATTATGTGAATGCATAAGTGTAACTAATGCAATATGCAGTTATAGTCTAGAATGCAATGCAATGCAAACCTAGTTCGCTATAGCATTCTCTCCTTAAGGTAAGTCCACTAATTTCCAAACCTCTTGTTTGCGAAATTGAAGTAACTCCTCTTGCATGGCTTCAATCCAACTATTATCTTGTAACGCTTCTGAAATATTCTTCGGAACCACTTGAGAAAGAAAACATGAATAAAGACAAACATTTGCTTGCTCAGTTTGACTTCTTGTAGTTCTCTGATTCAACGGCCCGATAATCTGAGAGACAGGATGTTTCTTGTGAATTCGATGAGTTGGTATGACATCTCCTTGCACTTGACTCTCCAGATTAGAATGATTCAGATTCGGTAGATCTTGTAATATGGTAGAAGTATGCGGAGTGAAATTCGGGACTTGATCCGGTGAATTGATGAAGTAATCAAATGATTCTGGAATAACTTCAGCATTCGGATCTGATGATGGTTGATTTTGAACAGATCCACCATCATTAGGAGAACTTTGTGGATTAACATCATCTTCAAGATTGTTGGATTCTTGATCGTCTTGAGAACCAGAAGGACCTGGAGCTTGACTGGATTTGACATGATCAGGATTATGAAATGACATGAACGGATACTCAGAATTGAGATTGCCATCATCGTCATTATCAGAATCGTCACTAAAGCATCCCAAGTCGCCTGATTCTTTCCTTGCTTTTCCTGAAAAATCAAACAAGTTAGAATTGAAAGATTTTGATAACGAAACTAAATCAAATAACCATTCGGGACCATGCGCCACTGACGGAAACGAATTTTCTAAAAACTTTACGTTAATAGTTTCAATAACAGTATTTGTTTTGCTATTAAAAACCCGATAAGCTTTAGAAACAGACGAATATCCAAGGAAAAATCCATCGTCAGATTTTGACTCAAATTTCCCGAGATGATCATTTAAATTTAGAATCGATACAGGACAACCAAATGCTTTCAAGTATGAAATATTTGGTTTTCTTCCAAATAGCAACTCATAAGATGTTTTCTGTTTATCCTGAACCAGTAATGTTCTGTTTTGTACAAAACATGCAGTAGCAATAGCTTCATCCCAGAATGTGATAGGGATTTTAGCATCTGCGAGCATGGATCTTGCTGCTTCAATTAGTGTCCGGTTTTTCCGTTCCGCAACCCCATTTTGTTGAGGCGTTCTTGGAGCACTAAATTGTCTAGCAATTCCTTTTTCTGCACAAAACAAATCAACATTAGCGTTCTTAAATTCAGTTCCATTATCACTTCTTAAAGTTTTCACTTTGCAATCCAACTGATTTTCAACTTTGATAATAAATTCTTTTAACAACTCAGCAGTTTCAGATTTAACATGCAGAAAATAAACCCAAGAAAATCTAGTGAAATCGTCAATGATGACAAAACAATAAGACTTCTTTCCGATGCTTTGCACATTTGTTGGTCCGAAAAGATCCATATGTAGCATCTGCAAGGGTTTTGAAATGGAGTTTTCTGGCTTGGACTTAAAAGACATTCGGTGCTGTTTTCCTTTCAAACATGCTGGACAGAGATCAGTTGTAGAGAACTTCTTCGATGGTATTCCTACAGCATGATTTCCAGTCACCAGTCGATTCATGTTTCTGAAGTTTGAATGACCCAGCCGTCTATGCCAAAGCTGACTCTCATCATTCGAAGCATGTGCAATGAGACAAGTAGTTTCGGTTTCAGCATCAATCTGTGACATATCCAGCTTGTATACATCACGATCTCTTGGAGCTTTAAGCACCACCCACTCATTGTCAATCTTGAAACCTGGTTTGAGTATATAACAGAAAGAATCATCAAATAAAGTTGAATAAGATTTATCACAAATTTGAGATACACTTAGTAAATTAAAGTTCAACTGTGCACAGTAGTTGACTTTATCAAAACTAATGACCCCATTCGATACGGTTCCTTCTCCTGTTATTTTACCACCGGCATCACCTCTAAATGCAACGTGTGTACCATTTTTCAGCTTGAAATCTTGAAGCAAGGCATGGTTGCCTGTCATGTGCCGGCTACACCCACTATCAACGAACCATGAGTTGATAGGTCTTCTTGGGCGTACCTGCATTTCAACAATCACTTAGTTAGTTTGGTCAACCCAGGCCCACACGGTCTTGGGTTTTCCGAATCTATCTACAATAGTAACTTGTTGATATTGAATATTTTGAAAATTTGTTTCATTTAAGAGATTTTGATGCTGATAACTGTTTCGCCCATTGGCGTGAATTGATTGCTTTCTTCTCAAAGCACTAAACCTTTCCTCTAACTTAGGATCAAGGTTATTTTCAAACTTTTGGTTTCTTACCATCAAAGCTCTTGGTTTAAAACTGTTAACCTGCACATTTCTTGATGAATAGTTAGAAACAGAATTGTTTCGATTGAAATTTCTCAAAACTGGAGAATGACTTTGATTAACATTTTGAAAACCAAATGATTGATTTCTTCGAAAATTTGAAAATGGTGTCATTTCTCTTGTTGAGTTTGTTCGAAAGAAACAATCCTTTGTGTCATGATTTCTCCTTTCACAAATTTCACAGAATTTGTTATAAAAACATTCTTCTGAAGAATGGTTTCTATTGTCACAGAAACTGCAATACCTGTTAAAGAAACATTCAGCAGTTGCATGATTATAACGATCACAAATCTCACAATGCTTCTTGCTAATCCTAAAGAGCCGATTGTTAACTTTTGATGTTGAACCCACTCGTGATTCATTATCAGTTTTGTTCGGTTTTAGATTAACTTGATTCTTTTGTGGAGACTTTGTTTGTGATTTTGATTGCATGGGACTTTGGTTCGATTTTAAACTGTTCTGTTTGGTTACCTTTTTAGTTTCAATTCTCTTATCATTGACAGCGGAAGACTTAGGACCTGAACCTGTTTTCAGACCAGATTTTGATAGTTCGAGACGAACCGAGCTTGAGGGAGCGAGCTAGGATCTAGATCTGAGATTGTTTGGGGATGTTGTTTGCAATCAATGATGCGGAATCTCACTGATCACGTATTGATGCTTGAATGTTCATGAAGATCAATGCAAAGTATGATGAAGATAATGATAATATGAATAGGTGAATTGTATTAGATCAATGGAGAGGTTACAAAATGATATTCAATGAAATGTAGGCAACTCCTTAAGAAATGACCTAGGTGATGGTATTTATAGTCTATACCATTCACCTTACAATGTAACCTAAAAACGTGCAATTAAGCACAAAACGATTACACATATTCTAAGACAAATACAAATAATGAACGTCTTCACCCGTGCTTGCTCGTGATGATGCTCGATATCTTCACTCGCTTAAATTTGGAAAGTGACATCTTCAAATAACCCCAACAGTACTCCCCCTAAGATGACACTTTACAAATTCGACATATCAGCTTAAATCTTCATGTGGCGAGCATAGAGAGCAACTTAAAGTTTTGGTATGCATTATCTTCAAGAGGACCCAACAGTACTCCCCCTAAGATGATGCTATCGAAACTCTGTCTTTCAACAAGCAATCTGCATCCTTCTCTCCCTTTTGAGTAACATCAGAGGCTATGGAAAGAAATAAGCAGAGAGTAGATTCCGGTGAATCTATATATCAGCAACGGGATCTTCTTCAACGGTTGAAGTAGAATGCGAAGACTTCTTTGACTTAGAATACTCCCCCTCAACTTTTGCTTTAGAGGTTAATGGGATCTGTGTATGAGATATTAAGAGGAGGATTCTTAACACTCAGCAATCTGACTTGGAGATCTTTGGACTGGAATCATGCTTGAACAGGAACATCTTCAAGTCGTGTGGAAGCTTGTTCTGCAATGGAAACAGTTCCTGCAACTCAAAGAAAAACATTAAAACTCAGGCAATAATGTGCATTTATCATCAATGTAAAGATTAAGTTCTCAATCGGATGAGATATTGCTTGATAAACAACTCCTACATCAATAACATATGTTAATTTGCCAAAACAGAAGAAAAATAAAAAAATCTTTTTGTTCTTTTTGATTTTTTTTTTTAATGTTTTTGATATATTTTTGGAATTTTCTCTTTACATTCTGAATCTTTAACCTGCAATGAGATCATACTAGCAATTAATCCAACACATGTTTTGCAGTTTTGAGAATAGACATTTGAATTGTGAAGTAATTGAGTGATGAATTGTTGAACAAATCAATTAGCTCGAAGTGACACACTTACTTTTTCTATTCTTGATGATCAATTAGATTGATTAGGAATAAGCTATGAGTGACCCACACTTTGCACATTTAGAAAGTTATACACCTCATCTAAATAACCTGAGAACAACTCAACACGTCAGGTCACTTACAATCATAAACAGTGTGGAATTTGGGTTCTATTTGGATTTGGTCCACTTTGAGACTTCTTTTGAATTCCATTTTGGAATTTTTCTTTTCCTATTGTTCCCCTTGGGAATCTTTTGAATTCCATTTTGGAATTTTTGTTTTTGGTGACGGTCCACATTTGGGACTCTTTTTGTTCCATTTTGGAATCTTTTGCTGCATCTTGAAGCTCAAAAGAGACTTCGTGTGAGACTTCAGGTCTGTGGGTACCACAACAAAGAAGCTCACGATGCGGTTCATCACACCGAATAGATTGCATCATTACCCGATGTATATCGTTGCGTCACAAGATATCTATTTGATTTGTATAAACGTTTCACATGCACTAAGACGTTTCAACCACAAAAACTCATTAGAATTTAGTTAAATCATCAAAGAATATACTTGTTCAGTATAATTGTCTGAGCCGTCTCGCACATCAATTTTCACGCTTCAGTCTTTATTGTTTAAAAATGATGTGTCGAATAACTCTAGTGTATCTATCATTTCTCATGTACGTGCAAGTAGATTCAACATATTTTTTTTTTTTTTTTTGGATTTTTCTGATTTTATCATTTTTTTTTTATTTTTTTTTTTAATAATGATTTCTCCCCCTAAACTTTTAAATTTCTAAGAAAATTGAAAGTTTAATGAAAAGAAAATGGCAGATATGTTATCAACGTATGAAGAGTGCATGCAATGTACTTAATCTAAACAGACAAAATGAAACATCGGTTGTTTCTTGCATTGCCATCATTGTTTGATTTTTGAAAATGTTTTTAAAAATTCCTGCAATGATTCCTTTTTGTTTCCAACTCCTTTTGATGTCAGTTGCATCGAAAGTCATCATGAACAAGATTCGGTATCTTGCCATGATAAGGGATCAGCCACGGTCTTCTTTTCTTTGTTTGACCGGCCTCCATAACTGTCCCTAACACACTAACAAATCAGTTAGAGGTATTGACCCAAACCATTTCGGTTTTGGGTCGTCCAAATTCATCAACATAAGAGATATTCTCATAAGTGCAAGGGATACCTTCAGGTGGTGGTTCTGATGATACAATGTAATTTGTACCTTCATCTTCTTTCATGGATTGTTTGTCAAACGAGTAATTATAGTCATTTTCAAACAAATTGTGAATTTCATTTAAAAACAGGTTTTGTTGACTATATTTCTTATTCAAAGATTGATTCACTATTGGAATCATTTTATCATTTAAATCATGATTTCTCTTTTTGTTTTTGACAAACTTTGGTGTCCATGAATCATTGACATGTTGATTTACATCAAACGAATGTCTATGATTAGATCTTTTAAAGTTAGAAACGTACCTGGAAGGGTATGCACATGATGAACTTCTTTGGACTGACCTTCTCGGCTTGTAGTAGCACTCGGATGTGTTGGAATTTACCATGTCACAGAATGAACAGTACTTGTTGTAGTAACATTCCATTGTGTCGTGGTTGTACATCTGACAGTTGGTGCAGTACTTGTTGTAGTAGCATTCCGTTGTCGTGTGATTGTACATTTCACATATCTCGCAGTACTTCTGATGAGCCTTGAAGGGAGACTTCTTTCCTTTCTTCTGAGAAGTCTTTGCTGTTGAAGATTGTTGTTTCTGAGAAGCTTTGACCTCTGAATCTTGTTGAATCTTTCTTGAAGGAGCTGGAGTCTTGAACTTGTCACCTTTTGACCCAAAAGGAAAGACACCTTGACTGTAAATACAATCTGAGATATGATGAGTTTCAGAGTCACAGATTAAACAGTATACGTCACTGTTTGAATCACTCGGGGATTCGGAATCTTGAGACTTTGAAGTAGAAGGAGTCTATGGTGTAGAATCAGATGAAGCGCCCTTTGTCTTGTTCTTCTTGGCTTTGCTCTTCTTTCTTCTAACCTTCTTCTTCTTCTTCGACTGAAACTCTTGTGTCTTTTCTTCTTCTTCTTGAGAAGATAGTGATCCAACAATTCCGGTTGGCACTAATCCTTCTCTTTCTTGTTCGGATGACTTTGCTTTTTCAGCTTCTTCCTTGATAAGCACAAGATCAGATTGTGATCTGTTCAGTTTGTCAGTAAGCTCCATGAGTTGGACATTCAGATTATGCTTTTCGGTAAGCATTGAATCAACATTCTGTGTGAGAGATTTGAGTCTATCTTCACACAATTGGTGATCTTTTTGTAGACTTGCATGCTTCTCTTGTTCTTCTTGCAGTTTGTTTTTCAGAATGTTGTTTTCTGAATTAAACATCTCAGACAACTTCTTCAACTTTTGAATTTCTGCTTGAAAATCGCTGATCACTCTTGAAAGATGTTCATTTGATTTTTCAGCTTCCTTTCTGATGTTCATTGCATCTTTTTCTTTTTCTTTGAGCGACTCTTCGAGAGATGTGATTCTGTGCTCTGATGTCTTGTGTTGTTCTTGGAGATTCTTGTGCCTTTTCTCTTCATCCTGGAATTTATCCCAAATCCTGTAAGAATATGTTCTGTAGTGTTCACATTGTTGAAAACATTCTTTGGTGCACATCTTTTCTCTTACATTGACAGGCATTTCAACAAATGAACTCTGAACATCTTTCTCGGATTCCTTTTCAGACATCAATTTATCCATTTCTGATTTCAATTGAGCAATTGTCTCATCTTGCTTTGCAATGGTTTCTGACAAGTTGCTAATTTCTTTATCTTTCTTTTCAATTTCTTGAATGGAAACAACATCATTGTTTTCACTCCAATCATATTCTTCTTCATCTTCCTGATTGTCATGAGAATTTGCTTCACTCACAAGAGCAAGTTTTGTGTGTTCATTAAAGTCTCTTCTCTTTTGATCACAAGCTTTGGCAACTTGAAGGTAAGTTGTTTCAAACATGTGATTGAATTCTGTAATAAATTCATTGATATCTTCTCTTTTATTTTCTTCTCTTTTTTTTTTTTTTTTTTTTTTTTTTTTTTTTTTTTTTTTTTAGAGACGGGTCACTGTTGGGACGGGTCAACAACTTGGGACGGCTGAACAGTGCTTCACCCGGCAGAACAGTGTTTCACCCGGCTGAACAGTGCTTACACGGCTGAACAGTGTTTTTCTTCCTTTTCACCCGTCTAAACAGTGATTTCTTCTTTACCCGGCTGAAAACTTCTTCAAATCTTCATATCAGATTGACTTTTCAAAGTCAAAATTGTGATGAACACAAGATCAATTCTTCAATTTTTGATGTTTTTGTTAAATTCAACACTTGTATTAGCTGAGGAATGATGTTTCTAACACTCCTTCAAAGTTTTTCTACCCTGAATCAAGCTAAATCTCATTCAGATCTGGATTTTTGATGAAGAACACAACAAGTGGGTTTTGACAAAAATGACAAAATATGGATCGAAATCAACAAATCAGTGATGTTTGGTTATGAACGAAGCTTAGGATAGTGATTTCTAACACATCTCAATCATCAATTTCTCAATATCATCAACAATTTCCAGATTTCAATTTTGAGCAGTGAATATGACGAACATGAACAATTTCTTCAAAAACTCAATCAAATCTTCACCAATTGATCTCAAACTTTGCAGTTCTTTACACAAACATGAATCAAAGCTAATGGTAGCTAAAATTCAATCAATAACAACAACAATCAAAGATCACCCAACAGCTCTGATACCAATTGATAGTTCGAGACGAACCAAGCTTGAGGGAGCGAGCTAGGATCTAGATCTGAGATTGTTTGGGGATGTTGTTTGCAATCAATGATGCGGAATCTCACTGATCACGTATTGATGCTTGAATGTTCATGAAGATCAATGCAAAGTATGATGAAGATAATGATAATATGAATAGGTGAATTGTATTAGATCAATGGAGAGGTTACAAAATGATATTCAATGAAATGTAGGCAACTCCTTAAGAAATGACCTAGGTGATGGTATTTATAGTCTATACCATTCACCTTACAATGTAACCTAAAAACGTGCAATTAAGCACAAAACGATTACACAAATATTCTAAGACAAATACAAATAATGAACGTCTTCACCCGTGCTTGCTCGTGATGATGCTCGATATCTTCACTCGCTTATATTTGGAAAGTGACATCTTCAAATAACCCCAACAGAGTTAGATTTGATTAAAGAATTGATTGGTTTACCATAAGATCCGTTCAAATCAAACGTTCCTGCAGACACAAACTTGATTGTCTTACCTTTTGACACTTTCTTCTTAACAGTTTTAACATTTTGAGCTTTGGTATTGTCATTTGATTTTATGACACTTTTACCTTTCGATTCTTTTGTTTTAGATTGATTGGTCATTACTTTCGATTTCTGCTTCTTCGCAGTTAAAACTTCAGCCTTCTTCACTTCTTGCTTCTTGATCAACTAATCAGCAACCTGCGCCTTTTGTTCCTTCTTCCACTTGATATATTCAGGATCATTGTATCCTGAAAATTCACCTTCTTCCGTCACTGTTTCTGACTTCGGATTCAGTTCCGGATACTCAACAAGTTGAATCAGAACAGGCTCTGATTTGTTGCTAGCTTCATCGTCAGCTTCAGTTGTCACACCATCTTCTTCTTTCAAACTTTCCATCAACACTTCAGATCCTTCAGATTCGGATTTACTTCTTTGAATTTCTTTGAATTTTCTTTCATTTTCAGGTGAATGATCAAATTCATTAAAGTTTTCCGGTAAGGTTTGTGTGATAGAATTTGGCATTGGTTCATGAGTAAAACCCAACCCTGTTTTGGTTTTGTTACCTCTTTCACTCACAAGTTGTCTCACCATTGTTTTACAACTTTTAACCTTTGTTAATTCAACTTGTGTGACAGCATGAGCAACTTTTTCTTGTTCAAAGTTCTTTGTCATTTCTTCAAGTTGTTTTGTTACTAGTTCCAATTCCTTTAAAGTTTTGTTCCATGATTCTTTAAGTGACAAAATCTTCTCATCAGAAATTTTGTGATCAAATTTAAGTTGTTCATGAATTTTCTCATGTTTGCTTAATTTATCACCAATTTTAAATGAATGATGTTGGGGTTATTTGAAGATGTCACTTTCCAAATATAAGCGAGTGAAGATATCGAGCATCATCACGAGCAAGCACGGGTGAAGACGTTCATTAATTGTATTTGTCTTAGAATATTTGTGTAATCGTTTCGTGCTTAAATGCGCGTTTGTGCTTAACTGCACGTGTTTTAGGTTACATTGTAAGGTGAATGGTATAGACTATAAATACCATCACCTAGGTCATTTCTTAAGGAGTTGCCTACATTTCATTGAATATCATTTTGTAACCTCTCCATTGATCTAATACAATTCACCTATTCATATTATCATTATCTTCATCATACTTTGCATTGATCTTCATGAACATTCAAGCATCAATACGTGATCAGTGAGATTCCGCATCATTGATTGCAAACAACATCCCCAAACAATCTCAGATCTAGATCCTAGCTCGCTCCCTCAAGCTCGGTTCGTCTCGAACTATCAATTAACATCCTTGTAAACTTAAAAATTTCAAGAAATTTCAAGTTTAGGGGGAGAACTCATTATTAAAAAAAATGATGATAAAATCAGAAAAATCCAAAAATATGTTGAATCTACTTGCACGTACATGAGAAATGATAGATACACTAGAGTTATTCGACACATCATTTTTAGACAATAAAGACTGAAGCGTGAAAATTGATGTGCGAGACGGCTCAGACAATTATACTGAACAAGTATATTCTTTGATGATTTAACTAAATTCTAATGAGTTTTTGTAGTTGAAACGTCTTAGTGCATGTGAAACGTTTATACAAATCAAATAGATATCTTGTGACGCAACGATATACATCGGGTAATGATGCAATCTATTCAGTGTGATGAACCGCATCGTGAGCTTCTTTGTTGTGGTACCCACAGACCTGAAGTCTCACACGAAGTCTCTTTTGAGCTTCAAGATGCAGCAAAAGATTCCAAAATGGAAAAAAAAAGAGTCCCAAATGTGGACCGTCACCAATCAAATTCCAAAATGGAATTCAGAAGATTCCCAAGGGGAACAATAGGAAAAAGAAAAATTCCAAAAAGGAATTCAAAAGAAGTCCCAAAGTGGACCAAATCCAAATAGAACCCAAATTCCACATTGTTTATGATTGTAAGTGACCTGACGTGTTGAGTTGTTCTCAGGATATTTAGATGAGGTGTATAACTTTCTAATGTGCAAAGTATGGGTCACTCAAAACTTATTCCTAATCAACCTAATTGATCATCAAGAATAGAAAAAGTAAGTGTGTCACTTCGAGCTAATTGATTTGTTCAACAATTCATCACTCAATTACTTCACAACTCAAATGTCTATTCTCAAAACTGCAAAACATGTGTTGGATTAATTGCTGGTATGATCTCATTGCAGGTTAAAGATTCAGAATGTAAAGAGAAAATTCCAAAAATATCAAAAACATTGAAAAATTCAAAAACACCAAAAAGATTGTCATTTTAATCTTTTTCTTTTGTGTTGGCAGTTAAACATATGTTATTGATGTAGGAGTTGTGGATCGAGCAATATCTCATCCGATTGAGAACTTAATCTTTACATTGATGATAAATGCACATTATTGCCTAAGTTTTAATGTTTTTCTTTGAGTTGCAGGAACTGTTTCCATTGCAGAACAAGCTTCCACGCGACTTGAAGATGTTCCTGTTCAAGCCAGATTCCAGTCCAAAGATCTCCAAGTCAGATTGCTGAGTGTTAAGAATCCTCCTCTTAATATCTCATACACAGATCTCGTTAACCTCTAGAGAAAAAGTTGAGGGGGAGTATTCTAAGTCAAAGAAGTCTTCTCATTCTACTTCAACCGTTGAAGAAGATCCCGTTGCTGATATATAGATTCACCGGAATCTACTCTCTGCTTATTTCTTTCCATAGCCTCTGATGTTACTCAAAAGGAAGAGAAGGATGCAGATTGCTTGTTGAAAGACAAAGTTTCGATAGCATCATCTTAGGGGGAGTACTGTTGGGTCCTCTTGAAGATAATGCATACCAAAACTTTAAGTTGCTCTCTATGCTCGTCACATGAATATTTAAGCTGATATGTCGGATTTGTAAAGTGTCATCTTAGGGGGAGTACTGTTGGGGTTATTTGAAGATGTCACTTTCCAAATATAAGCGAGTGAAGATATCGAGCATCATCACGAGCAAGCACGGGTGAAGACGTTCATTAATTGTATTTGTCTTAGAATATTTGTGTAATCGTTTGGTGCTTAAATGCGCGTTTGTGCTTAACTGCACGTGTTTTAGGTTACATTGTAAGGTGAATGGTATAGACTATAAATACCATCACCTAGGTCATTTCTTAAGGAGTTGCCTACATTTCATTGAATATCATTTTGTAACCTCTCCATTGATCTAATACAATTCACCTATTCATATTATCATTATCTTCAGCATACTTTGCATTGATCTTCATGAACATTCAAGCATCAATACGTGATCAGTGAGATTCCGCATCATTGATTGCAAACAACATCCCCAAACAATCTCAGATCTAGATCCTAGCTCGCTCCCTCAAGCTCGGTTCGTCTCGAACTATCAAATGAGTTCGATAATGTTCTACTTGTTGAATGCATTGTTCAGAACATAACCTTTCTTTCACATCAGCAGGTAAAGGAACATAGTTAGGGGGTAAATCAGTACTAACCTTTGGTTGTTCGATGGATGATGAAGACTCACTGGATGTAGCCATTAGTGCAATTTCTGACTCAGATTCTTCAACAGGATCAGACTTGGCACTCCAGTCATATTCCTCTGAATCTTCACTCTCAGTATCAACTACCTTGATATCTCCTTCTTCTGACCAATCCTCTTTGATTTCACATACCAGTGCCAAACTTGATGTAAGATCAGATGTGAATTGTTCTGCATATGCGCTCCAATCATAACCGTCTTTTACACTTACTACCAGTGCCTTTGTTTGGTCTTCTGGTTTCTTTCCTTCATCCTTCAGTTCCGGCATGGGAAGACTTTGGTATGGTTTCTGAAAGTAACGTTGATTTCTGCTTTGGTAGCTTGAAGACTGTTGTGAGCTTTGACCTTGACCTTGATTACTTGAACTAGCTTGGTCGTTGAAATTCTGATTCTTAGGAGCTTTGCATTCCCTTGAAAAATGACCATAACAGTTACAATTGAAACATCTGGCCTTTGATTTGTCAAAACCAACCGTCTTGTTTGCATGAGGCTTGTAGCTTCGGTTAACATATGCATGCTTCTGCGTTCTATATGCAACCATCACCATCTGCCAGTTTAAATCCATTTCCTCAACGTCATCAGGATCCATCTCAAATAAATCTTGAAGGACAACGTCCATTTGACTCAAATGACTTCCTTGGTATGCTTGAAAACTTGCCATAAAGGCTGTAAAGGCAGTTTTGGTCTCATCATCTTGTAACAAGATGTTCATCACATCTTTTACCTTAGCTTGAACATTCGAACCTTGATTTTCGACTTGATTCTTCAGATTCTGACTTTGAACTTGAGCTCTTGGTGGAGATTGAGGTTGAGAATAAGTTGGTGAGCTTGGAAAATATGATGAATCAGTATAAAAACTTGCGCCAACAAATAAATCACCCTCTTCTTCAAACTTCGTTGCATCTTGTGCAAGAAAAGCATTCTCCACAGTATTAGCAGGATTCACAATATATTTGTATTGTGCATGTGAACCAGTTCTATCAGTGTTTCTAGAACCTTCATCTATCTCTACTTCCTCTATCTTTGCAATGAGCAAATCTAGATCCATCGGAAACTTCTCAGTATGTTTCAATAAGGTCACAGTCTGTTTCCATGATGATGGAAGTGCACATAACAATCTGTCATTCAAATCTTGGAGATCTGTCTTTGCACCGGCATTTGACATTTCAGTAGTCAGATGAACAAACCTATTCATCATTTGGTGCACTGATTCTCCAGCAATGTGTTCAAATAACTCCAACTGTCTCTTCAACTTTTTTTTCTTGAGACTTCTGAGTTGTTCACCTCCTTCACAAATGGACTTCAAAGCCTTAAACAATGTATAACCTGTTTGATAGGTGTCCAACCTTGACAATACTTGTAGTGGCAATCCCTTACACATCAAAGAGTATGCTTTGCTATCATTCTTTACTTTCCTCAATCTTCTGCTGACAGATTATCCTCTGGATAAGGTTCAGTAGAGTCTTTGGTGTAGGTACTTGCACTATCTGGAGCAGTCTGTGTAGGTATATGAGGACCCTTGTCAATTGATTTCCAGAGATCATTGTCTATTGAGCAGGGATGATGCTTCAGTCTAATTGTCCAATTTTTGAAATCTGCACGATTCACAAGTCTAGGAACACGGTTATCAGAATCATCATTAGGTGCCATTTTAACAATTTTTAAAGAAAATATTTTTGGTTTTTGTTAATTTTTGAAAAGAAATAGTTAAACTATTAAAATAAAGACAAGTAATTAATGACAAGATAAGAAAACAAGTATTAAAACAACTAAAATGAGTCACACGGCAGAACAGTGAAAAATTCCTTCTTCACCCGGCTGAATAGTTGCTTTTATCTTCACCCGGCAGAGAAAAAGTCTTCACCCGTTTGAACAGTTACACGGCTCAACAGTTGTAAGACTTGGATTCTTGACCCGGCAGAACAGTTACCCGGAAACAAGAAATAACTTCACACGGCAGATAACTTGACCCGGCTTGAATCTTGACACGGCAAAAAGCTATACCCGGCTGAACAGTTGTCGATCGCACGGCAAAGTTGTTTACCCGGCTACACAGTTGTTGATCACCCGGCTGAAAATGTTAATCCCGGCGTAACAGTGTTTTACCCGGCACAACAGTAGTTGATCCGGCTGAACAGTAACACTTTTTCTCGTCAAATTCTTTACCCGTCTAGCACAAAATCCTTTACATGGCTGCACAGGACCTAATTGTTCTTCAATCTAAGTCCAAAGGAAATTGTCTAAGTCAAATATTATCACCCGGCAAGTTAATCTTCAACCAAGTTCATACTGTTCATCATCTTCATCATGAGAATTTTTCTGGGTTTGTCAACAACTTGTCCAATTCGTTCAAAATTCACACACAAGAAGTGAAATGGTCTGATTATCAATCCCTAATCTCAATCAATCCAAAACATGATCAACTTTTGATGAATTTGAGCAAAATTCGATCGAACAGTAACTTTTTCAATCTTCTTAATTCCTCAGATCTGATGATAATCTGATGGAATTTGCACAATCGTTGTGAATTAGAAGTGATTGCGATGATAAATCACAACTAAAAACAGCAACAATTCATTCAGATCATGATATTTGAGCAATATTGATGTGTTTTGCTTGATGAATAGCGAAGAACACAATACCAACAGCTTTGATACCAATTGATAGGTTCAATTGGATCGTTAATATCGCTCAATGATCAGAATAACATATACACAAACACAGTTTAATCATTAACACAATTCATACTAATAATTCTCTTTGTATATTGATGATCAAAGCAGATTTGTAATACAAGTGCAGGAGAAAATAAATCACACACACTAAGTTCTCTCTCTTACGTGAATAGTGATCTAGCCTCTCTCCTCACACTCTCTCACTACATGCTTTAAAGCAACAATTACAAGTTTAAGGAATATAACAAAATAGACCCTAAACTATACATAAACATATAAACAAATACAAAGTAAATCTTAACTAGGAAATAGCCCTAACAGATTCTTTTGCTGAATGGAAGTACAGATTTATTCAGCATATCGAGGGTAGAGATCCTAAGCTATGGAGGTCTATCATGAGGGGTCCAATTCAAATAACTTATGATATTAAAGATCAGGGAACCTTAGCTTCCAAACCTCAAAATCTATGGACCATCGACCGATGAGGATTTTGGAAAGACAGAAGTTGATGAAAAGGCCTTGGCTTTTATCACTCAAGGATTGGCATCTGAGATTTCTATGGGATTTAAGGATCTTACCTCCGCTAAGGAACTGTGGGAAGAACTCACTGAGGCATTTGAGAGAAATGTAGATATGAAGTCCAACAAAATAGATATGCTTAGACAAAAGTTTAATCTTTTTAACTATGTTCTTCATGAAACTTTAGAAACTCAGATTAACAGGTTTGTCACTTTGATCACTCAAATGAAGACTGCAAATATAGTTTTTGATAACGCTGCAATGAATAAAAAGTTGTTGAACTCACTGCCTCGCAACTGGGATATGAATATTTGTCTGATTAAATAGACCAAGGACTTGGGAAGAATGACTCTACAAGAATTGATTTCTTGTATCAAGGCTTGTGAGATGGATGATCAGCAACGAGCCATAAACCATGTCAGTTCCTATATCAAGCATGAGCATCTAGTTCGTCCACAGCATTGATCTCACAAACTGGTTATTTTCCACCGGCCATGTGAATGTCGGTCAAACGTCATCTTCTCAACAGGCAAATGTGGTAGTACCTGCTAAGCTGCCAAAAGAAACATAAGATAATCTAGCTCTAATGGCAAGTTTCATAAACTGTACAAAACCTTCATGGAAGAGAATCTGATTCATCCATCAGTAATGATTTCAGATCTGGATCAAATTTATCCAGATGATGTTGAAGAGATGGATGTTACCTGGCAGATGGCGATGGCGGTGTTCAGAGCTAAGAATTTTATCAAGAAGACGGGCAGGAACACCTGGGATAAATCTGGCAACAGAAATTTTGGATTCAGCAAAGCAAATCTGAGGTGTTTCAATTGTCACAATCCAGGGCATTTTGCCAAGGAATGTAATGAGCCTAAGGTAGATCTTGTGGATGGTGATAAGCATATTGTTCTGCTAATGGTTCTGAATTAGCAGCAGCAAGCAGTACAGGTGTAGCTGGAAGGGCAATGGTTATTTAGTCATCTGAGTTCGACTGGGAGGATTAGATCTCTGCATTGTACATCACGGACGTTGGAACTATGACTGCAAATTTAGCACAAATTAAGGAAGATGAATCTGAGCAAGCAGACTGTCAGGAGGAAATCACTACAGAAGAACTGCAAGCCTTTATGGTATACAGTGATCCAACTGAGATATTCTCTATATTCTGTACTACTAACTGTAAAGACACAAATTTATGGTACAAAGGACACAACGATTAATTGCTCAGAGAAAATGAAAAATTAAGAAGTAAATTATCCTCAGTAAGTGAACAAGCTAAAGCATATAAAGAAAAGGTCATGTCACTTGAAAGGGATCTTAAAAAATGTAAAAAGGATTTGAGCAATCAAATGTGTGTCAGTTTGCATCATAAAGTGTTTGACCTGAATTGTAGTCTAATATTATCAACACAGTCAAAGTCAACAAAAGTCAACGTCCGGTCAAAGTCCACGTAAAAAGTCAAATGACGCGTTAGAGACGAAGAACCGAGTCAAGAAGTTGAAGCTGTTTTATGTCTAGGATCGTTAATGTAATAAATATATTTTGTGTCAACAAAATATATTTAATCTAGCTTTAGACATGTTTTAGCCTTTTAACTTGTTATTTTCTAATTAGTCTAAGTGTAGGGACTATTAGTGTAATTAGCATGTTATGCACTCACTATAAATAGTAAAGTGCAAATAGGGTTTTAGGGGGCTTGAATAAGCTAGTGATTGAGGTCTTTCATGTAAAAATCATTTGCAATCCATTTTAAAGATCAAATCTGACTTTTTGTTTGTGTTCATCTCATGTTCATCAATATTTTGTCACTTTGATCCAAAATCTTCACAATATTACTGATTCAATAGTGTTTTGGGACCAACAATTGGTATCAGAGCCTAATAGAGATCCAAATTGAATCATTTTGTTGAAGATTAAAGCTGATTATTAGAGTTTTGTGAAGAAATTTTAGAGAGAGAAAGTAGATCTGATGGGTTTTTAGAGAGAGAAACCAGATCTGAGTTTTGAACCTTCATCCAAATCCTCAGATCTACAACATTTCGTGGTAGATCTTTACTTATAATCAGCAAAAACATCATTTCCACTTCAAAAATTATAAGAAATCGGAAGAAAAAGTGCAGATCTGAGATTTTCTCTCACACACAGTGTGTGTGTGTTCTTGGTGTTCTTCAAATCTTCAAATCTGCAAGACCAGCGAATCTTGTTAATATCTGAACGAAAGTTCAAAATTTTGAGCGAATCTATACCAAGCTTTTGCATAGATTCACCCGTTGTTCTTAGCGAACCTATAAGTTCGCCCGACACTATCCTGATTTGAGCGAATCTATACCAAGCTTTTGCATAGATTCGCCTGTTGTTCTTAGCGAACTTATAAGTTCGCCCGACACTATCCTGATCTAAGCGAATCTATTTTTTTTACACGTTCCTGCACCAACAAGTTTCAGATCTATAACCCAACCTTAACCACAACACCATAACCCAAACCATTACCATAACCAACAACCAAAACCAACAAACTATCATTTTTTTTAGATCTGAACTAAACATCTAGATCTAAGATTTTAACAATACCTTAAACATATTTTAAGATTTCAACAATACCACAAACCAAAACAACCAAAACATTTTTAAAATCTCTAACCCTTAACCCTAATCCACAATCAAAACCAAGTCAAATCCATAGCCCATCCCAACAACTTAAACAATCTGTCAAACTTTAAAAACCATTTCGTTTTTCTTTAACCAAATCCATACCCCCACCAGATCCATCACCAACACCTTTTCAAACACATCGTCAAACACTATCACCCTACCATATTGTATACGGAAAAGAGAAGAAGAAGAAGCAGCAGCAGCTGCCATTGTTTAAACAAAAAAAAAATATAAAGGGCATCAGTTGTAAGTGTTGTTAAGAAGCAGCAGATCGGAGATATTTTTTTGTTGTTTTGTGTGTTGTTTGTGTTCATAGAGATCGAACAACCGCAGATCTGAGCATGTTTGTGTTGATGTTGCTGTAGCAGACAAGATCGTAAGAGAGAGAGATCAAGTGTTTGTTATGGATTGTGTTGTGTTTGTTAACAAAAATAAAGCAGCATCAGTTCGATTTTTTGTTGTGTGTTGGTTAACAGAAAGAGACGAAGTTCAGCAGCAAATCGTGTGTTCGTATGTGTTTGTGCTGCTGCTGTTAGAGAAAGAACATGATGGTGTTGATGTTCACATGAGTTTATGTTTTGACTCTAACAAGAAGAAGAAGAAAATCAAGAAAGAAAAGCAAGCAGCAGCAAGAAGCAACAGCAGCAGACTCGTCTTAGTGTGTGTGTGTTGTTTGAACAGTGAACCTAAGAGAGAGAAATGAAATTGAGTTGTTGAGTGTTGTGTTGTTATTGTGTGTGTGGTAGTTGTGTTGATGTTTAGTTGTTTAAATTGTTAGGGTTGGGTTATTGGGCCATTTGGGTTGGGCTAACATTATAAAAAAAAAAAAAAAAAAAAAAAAAAAAAAAAAAACTTGCTGAATTTTTTTGGTCATTGGGCCGAAAATTTTGGTGGTTTTGGGCCGTGTTGGTTTTGGTTCGTTTTATTTGTCGCCGGGTGTTAAACTTTAAAATATTATGGGCGTTTTTTTTAAAGTCGTCATTAACATTTGAAAAGGTGACGTCTTTGGCCGGGTTATGTCTGTTATTATTGTTGGGCCAAAATTTTGTTTAAATTGAGTTGAAAATATATTTGACCGGGAGATAGCGTTTTAAAATATTTGGGCCATATTCGTTTGAGTGGACTTTAAAATTTCTCAAAAAAACGTCTTTTCGCCGGGTGTAAAGTTTAAAAATTTTATGGGCATTTTTTTTGTTCAAGTCGTCATTAAAATTTGAAAAGGTGACGTCTTGTGGCCGGGTGTTTATTTTGTCAATCTTTGGGCCAAAATTTTTCATTTAAGTTGAAAAAGTTTTGTCAGTGGCCGGGACTTGCTAAAATTTATTTTTAGGCCAAATTTTAAACGGGTTATCGATTTAAAAAAAATGGCTTATGCAGAACTTTTCAAATCCTTCGAATCTGATGATCTCACAATGGCACAAAGCCGGTTTAATAATTTTGCAGTTTTAAAGAAAGAAAGGATGCCCGTGTTTCTTGATCGATTTGTGATGGTGGCAAATAACCTGAAAAAGCATGATCCAAAACTCGGAAATCATGAACAGGTTCAGCGATTGCTTGATTCTCTCCCACCAGAGTGGAGTTCACATGGAAAATCGATTACAAGAGAAAGAGAATTTATTGATTACAAACTGGTGGAGGTGATGAACAAACTAAAAGAAATGGAGTTGGATATCAAACGTCGTGAGTACGATGAAGCGATGTCTCTGAATTCAAAGATCACCTCAATCTCCAAAGAGAAACCAGAAGAGATATCAGTTTCTACCTCCAATTTAAAAGGTTTACCGAAACCTGAAATTGAAAAGGTACAAGGGGAGATTAAGCAGACATCAGTGGGTAAAGATGGAGCAGAACTAAATGATAAAGCTTGTGATGCTAAGAAGGAGGAGGAACAAAAGACAAATACCAGAGTCTGCAACTGCGAGAAGGCTCTTGCTTCTGAACAAATCATCATGGAGCTTCCATACGAGACAGTTCAGGATATGTGTTCTTTTGATTGCAGAACTCGTTTATTTGGTATTTATGAAGCTAACAAATTGTTAATCGAAAATGAAAAATATTTGACTCGGGTAAATAAAGAACTTAAACTTAACGAGTCAAAATATTTTGTCAAATTAAGAGAAGCTTTGAAAGAAAATGAACATTTGAAAACGAGTCTTTTGAAAAGAAATGTGGAAGTCAATATGCTAACTGAACGTGTCGCCCTGGCTGAGTTTGAAACCAGTAAGTTGCAAACGAAACTCGAAAAATGGACAATTTCGGGGATGAAACTTGAGGATTTAATTAAAAGCCAACGGGGGGCTCGTATTAAGACTGGGTTGGGTCATGAAGATAAGGCTTTTGTATATCCTCCTCCCAGCACTTACTGTTACTCTCCTACACCAACTCCACACCCGACCAATGAGTTGATTAATGAAATAATTCAGAAAGATACTGATAATTTGTATGCAGGATTGGAGAATGTGAATCTTAAAGAGGTGCGAGATGATTATGAGTCTCCGACTGGTATTAGATACAGTAAACCAGATGCTGTCAGTCAAGACAATGATTGTTCAGTTAACGGTGTTAGTAAATCTGTACAATTTGTTTCTTCTAACTTCTTTGACTGAAATTCCTACTTTTGAGCCTGTCCTGATTGTGAATGAAGAGATAAAGCCGGATTCACGTAATCATCAAGCCATCAATCAAGATCCGTTGGAAGCAGAGGTACTTATTGAAGATTGGACAGGCTCAGATGATGAATCAAAGACAAGGGAGAGTCATGGAGATTCAAAGATCCAGATGTCATCTACAACAGTCAAATCTGAAATGCTTCCAAAACCTGAATCAAGACAAATCCGGATCTCAGTCCCAGCTGCAAAACAAGTCAGTCATCCATCAAAATCTCAAAAGAAGAAGCCTTCACCTCTGTCCATCCTATCTCAAGTTTGTAAAAGACTTGAGAACAAACAAGTGAAGATCTCATCTCCCATCCGACAAACCACAACTCAACAAAAGAATCCACAAGTTTGTTACTCTTTCACTGCTCAACATAAGAAGCCACAAATCTTCCAACAAGTTGCATCAAGCTCAAAGAAAGCTCCACCCCCAACTGCTCCACACGAGCCAATCAAGCATCAAAAGCCATTCAAGGCTTGCTTCAAGTGTGGAAAGGATGATCACGTGCTCAAGAAATGCCCAATAGGACATGCTTCGGACGGTAAAGGCAAACAGGTTTTCTTCTCAGGATCAAAGTCTAGAAAGAATCATCCACTTGGTAAAGGTAAACAGGTTTGTTTATTTGAATTTCAAGGTAAGAATCATACATCTTTGAAAGGTCGGATGACGAACATTCCATTCCTACCGTCTCATGTGAAGCCGGTTTCACATGATTCAAAGATGAATGTGACAACATCACCAAAACAAAATTCTTTTTCCTCGGGACTTAAACAGAAAATGATTTCCAAATTTAATTCTTTCAAATCGAAAATGTTTGAACCTAAACAAATTTGGCAAATTAAAAGAAAAGAGGAAAAGATAATTGATACAAGAACAGGTTGTGTGCTTAAATAAGTGTTTTACACCAATGAAAATGGAACGCCCAGGACTACGATGGCCTGGGTTCCCTTTTCTAACTAATATGTTAATGAGTACAGGAACATTTCAGGAGGACTGTTAGTAATCCGGTTTACTGACAGAGAATGTTCCTTATTTAAGTTTGAGGCGGAACAAACAGGTCATGGTTTTGGTATCTTATCCACATTCTGGATCCTTCTTTGATTTTCTCATATCTAATTTCACATTCACTGCATTTTTCTTGATATCTCATTTATAATCTTTTGATAGAGTAATATGGAAGGCGTTTCTTTGGTAATTCCGTTTTATTTATTGTAAATAGTTAAAAAAAAATTAAAAAAAAGGGGGAGCCTAACATTTTTACTTGTATTTTTTATCAAGTTTTCACATCTCTTTGAGGTCGCTCTTGTGTCTTTTGAAAATTTCAATTTTGTACTGAAATAGAAATTTTGGGGGAGTAAAATCTCAAAGGAAAATGAACTAATATCTTTTGTCCAAAATTCCTCTATGTGTAAATATTTTGTGTCTTTTGAAGGTTTCAGGTTTGTGTGGAAAGCACCTAAAGGAGGACGTTGATTTGTGTTATGATGTGTCAATAGGCTCAGCCCGAATACAATTAGACAGCAATTCTGTGATCAAACTAAATTCAAAAAGAGCTCGGTGATGAGGAGTACTTTCACAGACATTTGGCATGTACAAAGTAATAAGTTTTGACAAAAATGGGTTGGAGCGTCAAATCTTTGCCTTGATTTCCCCAAATATCCCAAATCACCCTCACCCTAGCCCTGAATTGAGTTTCTAGTTAGCAAAACAAAATAAAAAGCTGCTAGTGTTGCTCTTCAGAAAAACCTCTGAGTGAGTTACTTGTTAACTCCTCAGAATGTATTGAGTCAAAGTGCTTAACTCCTCTGCTATACGGAAGTATTGACCTGGAGTTGGTGGATCTTCTCTGCTATACGGAAGTATTGACCTGAAGATTCACCGAGCATGCTCAAATGTTTATCTCCTCTGTTATACGTCGGTATAGACCTGGAGCTCTAAACTATTTGAGTTTCCCAAATAATAAGTCGCAATGTGTTCAAAAGAATCATTGCTGACAAGCTCCACTTACAAAAAGATGCAAAATTGCACAAATGTCAAAAGAAGCTCATGCATTGATCAATATTCAAGATTTGATCCTAGAATTTCAAGCAAAGTCAATCATATTGCTCAATAAACCTTGATGATAGGACAAGTTACTTTGCTGAATGTCTGTGAAAACCAAGTCGCTTGAGTTTCTTCAAATCGAACGAAAACATGATAAGATCGTCACAGGTTGTTTGTTGAAAGGAACAAGGCATGGGTTTAAATGGACAAACATATTGACAATCTCGCCAAGTCTTTGTTTCTCTGGATGGTCGCTAGAAACGCATTATCTGATATCCTTCATGAAAATTTCATTTATTATCCTTTTATTTTATGTTTGGGTTCTTGAGTCTTGTTGGTCGTGCGTACCTTATGGGATGTGATCACTTTGTCTAAAATATTTGTGATCTTGTCAGACTTGTCCTCTCTTTTTCGAATTTTTAATTTTTAATTAAAAAAAATCCAAAAAGATTTTCATTTCAAATTATTTTCAAGTCTTCCATATTATGCTATTAAAATGTTATCATTTTCACATGCATTTCACGGGAAATTGCACACACAAACGAACACGGGTTCACTTGTCTTCATACACAAATAAACACGGGTTTATTTTGTTTAATGAAATGATCTAATGAGAAATCTCGAGATTTTGTGTGTGATTGCTGTGTTACAGATATTTGCTGCAAATGATGGCCGATCATCAGTTGAGCAAAGCACCTGACCAGAGAACATGTTCCTCAAAATTTGCAGAAGATACCGAGCTAGGAATCCTCCTCCTACATCTTCTGAAGCACTCAAGAAAAGATTGTTGGAAAGCAGTTCCAGATTTTAAGAAAGGATGCACACAAAATGGGGGAGCATACAATATGGGGGAACTTGTGAGATTAAGGATCTTCAGCAACAAAATTTGGCTAGCATCAGTCTTGGGGGAGTTTTGTTGGATCAAAAATTAAGACTGAAGCTTACCAAATTGAAGATCCAACAGTATTGACTTATCGGTGCTGAACACGATGCAAGACGTTGATTATAATAGACTATGGGGGAGTATTGTTTGACCTGAATTGTAGTCTAATATTATCAACACAGTCAAAGTCAACAAAAGTCAACGTCCGGTCAAAGTCCACGTAAAAAGTCAAATGGCGCGTTAGAGACGAAGAACCGAGTCAAGACGTTGAAGCTGATTTATGTCTAGGATCGTTAATGTAATAAATATATTTTGTGTCAACAAAATATATTTAATCTAGCTTTAGACATGTTTTAGCCTTTTAACTTGTTATTTTCTAATTAGTCTAAGTGTAGGGACTATTAGTGTAATTAGCATGTTATGCACTCACTATAAATAGTAAAGTGCAAATAGGGTTTTAGGGGGCTTGAATAAGCTAGTGATTGAGGTCTTTCATGTAAACATCATTTGCAATCCATTTTAAAGATCAAATCTGACTTTTTGTTTGTGTTCATCTCATGTTCATCAATATTTTGTCACTTTGATCCAAAATCTTCACAATATTACTGATTCAATAGTGTTTTGGGACCAACATAAAGAGGATGTGCAATATTGTCTCAAGAACTCGAAAAGGTGAGCACAAAATTTGAAAATATTGATTTTAGTTTTAAAAAATTCGAATGCTCAAGTCGAGTTCTTGAGCAAATGATTGGAACTCAAGTCCAATACAGTGAAAATATAGGAAAAGGGTTGGGCTACAAGGAAGTATCTCCTCTGTCACACCCCCAAATTCCACTAACGGAGTTCTACCGTTTTGAAGCGTGACAAACCAGGATCCAAGACATTAATTACACAAACGACTCTAAATGAGTTTAAAATTAACGTGTCTCAGTAAATGAGAAAACCAAACGTCAGAGTTTAACCGTTTAAAAACAATGCGGAAGCGTAAAGTAAAGTAAAACATATGCGCAAAACACACGCCCCAAAGTATAAGTTTTAAAATGCAAGTTAATAATATATAAAGTGTTTGAAAACTGAGCAGACCCATGATGCATGTCCTATTGTGATGTTCAGCTAACCTTGACCACCTGAGAAAAACACGCTAAAAAGTGTCAACGCTAGGTTGGTGAGTTCACAGGTTTTAAACAACAGTTCAATAACATGTTTTCCAGATAATGTAAATCACAAATATATCAGTAGGTAGCTAACCCAAGTTTTCATGTTACTCAAACGTTTCGAATCCGAGCTGACTGTTTATGTTGTGCCTTGTTACCATTGTTAACATTCAATGGCCCATGAGATTAGGACAATTCACACCTGCTCGGCTCCCAGCCGAGGGTGGGGTTTGTCAAACCCAGTAGTACTACCCGAACTTCCTCGCTATACCCCGTATATTAACGGTTCGAGAGAAATGAAAGGACTTTCGTATGTTAAGTTTAACGTTTAGTAAGCCATGATGATATATAAGTAAATACAAAATCAAAAGTGTTTTCATGCGTGCTTTCTCCCCCAACAGGAAAATAGTAAAAGGGGCTGTGAAACTCACCTTAGATTTGCGCAGCTACAATTAAATCAAAAATAGAATCTTTGCGGTCAACCAACAACTTGTTGAGTTCTACTAATTAGGCTTAAAATTACTCTACTAGAGTTCACGTTCAGTTTCGCGTTTGCGGTTCAGTTTCATACCAACCCCAAATATAATTATTTATATATGATACAAACTCACATTCTTCTCATTGTATGAATATACGTTTAGATTTAAAAATACTTTAAACATACTAATATATATAACCCAATATGTGCATACCCATAACTAAATGCAAGCACTTAAAGCTGCTATAAACTCCCACATATACGCTGCATGCTCGCACGCAGATTATATACACACACCATGCATGCATCTTATGTATATATACATATTTGTGTCTAACACACGCACACATCGGTCTGTACCGATATTAATCCCGACACAAAACGTTGTTATATATATATAATCCTAAGTACATTTATATTCACAATAATCAGATTTAAAACCAGACCGATACCCGAAACGAAACCGAAACCGCAACAAAAACAAAACGAATCAAGGACTTACCACAATGAATCGTGCGATTGAACGGGATGATTCACTGGTGTGTTAGGGAGGTTCCGGTGGCTTGGGTGGTCTTCATCGGTGGTTGCAAGTGGCGGTTACGTACGGTGGCGTGCGACAATGGCTATGATAGAGGTGAAGGTGGAGTGGTTACCGGTTGCAGGGAACGATGGTGGTGATGTTCTCTACAGCGAGCGACGGTGGTGACTGGAGGTAATGGTGGCTGCCGGAATTGGAGAGGGGAGGTTAGGGTTTTTAGGTTGGGTGCTTGTGAAGAGGAGAGGGTTATGGGACGGGGGTTTGGGTTAATGAATTTGATTTATAAAAAAATTTACACTTTAGACCCTGAATTTTCTTAGTCTATTAACTTGTTCCCAAAGTTAATTTATTTATATTTTAAACATTTACAAAACGAATCCCGAACTTCAATAACTTATGTTTTACCAAAAGACGAAACTGAAAAGACTGAACGACAAAAATAACAAAGGTCTCATGTTTAATCCACGAGATAAATACAATGATAATTCCTCGGTTTATTATTTAATTTCCAGCAAATTACTTTTGAAATTTAAAATACACCATTAATTACTATAAAAATAGCGAGAACTAAAAGAACTAGTTAACGGCGTTAACTCAAAAATGCCGGGTGTCACATCATCCCCTTGTTGAAAGAATTTTCGTCCCGAAAATTGGATTTAGTCAATAAAAAGGTCTTAGATAGAAAAGATAAAAAAAATATTTCAGTTGTCACATCATCCTCTTGTTGAAATAAGTTTCGTCTCGAAACTTTAGGAACGACAGATCACTTCGGTTTGGTTCAGAGAAAACTAATACTTGATGTGTGTGTGTGTGTGTGTTTTTTTTTTCTTTCTTCCTTTTTTTTTTTTTTGATTATCGCGAGTTAACTATACGAACTTCTTAGGTTGTAATATAGTTCAGATTGCATTTGGTAGTTTGTCAGGTTTATTAGACACAATATTTCTATCAGTTTATGTGTCGAAAGAGTAGATGAGTGGTGAGGATTGTGGAGTGTTAGAAACTACAAGCTTCTTAGGAGTGTGGGAGGGAGTTAACGATGATGACATATCTTATACGTTTAAACATCATGTCTAACTATTACGAATCATTGTGTGTGTTAAGTGTAACAAATATAATTCCTACGTGTAGTCTAGGATGGACTTTTTATCTATTATTATTTATTGGTACACTTTCGATTTAGATGAATCTGAGTTAACTTTATTTATGTATTATGTTTTGGGTTTAATCCCCACGACGGATTTTTGCTAGGATCCCCATGTACCTGTAAATTCACCATTACGTTGCGCACCCGTAATCGTCAATTTACATCACACGACCATCCTAACTTGTTTCCCATCGCGCGATTTACTCTTACGTTTTTGCATGTTTGTTGTTTTGTACTTATCTATATGGTATCTTACTCCATTTTTATGTGCCTAAGGAAAGTAGGGTATACTTATATTTATAAGCAAAGTACATTACATGTGAAAATACAAATATATGCCTAGTGTGATGTACTTATAAGGAAAACATATGTCAAACATACAATAAGTTTCTAATAAGTATACGGAAAAACAACTATTATGAAAACAAATGTGAGTATTACTAAGCATAAGTAATGATAGTATTAAAGCATGTAGGTAACATATTTATTACACATAATAGTTCACAGATGGTAATATGCTATAGCATATATTTGTCACGTAATAAGTAATGTGTGATAGCACATAGTAGGTCACACAGCTATCAAGTCAAGACCTCGATATGAAAGAGTTTATAGACATAACTCATTTTGTAGTTTGTGTACTTCTACTCATTAGGTGCCGGCCCCGCCGATTGGTTGCCATATCGGGGTAGGTAACTATAAAAGTGTGTTCATTAGTCTCTAGTCTATACTAGCTTGTTGTCATCATGGAGGAAAGATCAAATACAAAATTGATTTTGCCTAAAAAGTGTGAGAAGTGACTTAAATCACATCAAAACTGGGTCAAACGAACTCCGTTTGAGCTCATTCAAGCGGCGTTGGAACCGTCTTGTCGAGCTTTATCATCTTAGCTTCTAGGGTTTAACTTTTAGGGTTTAGCTTTAAAATTTAGTTTTTACCTTAAGGTTTAGCCTTAGGGTTTAGCATTGGGATTTAGCTTTTAGGGTTTAGTTTTTAGATTTTAGGCTTTTATATGGATGTGGTGAGGGGTTTAGGTTTTTAGAGGGTGGGTGGGTGGGGTTTAGGTTTTTGGGGGGTAGGGGTGGGGGGTTTTAGGTTTTTTGGGTGGTGGGTGGGTGGTTTTTAGGTTTTTAGAAGGTGCGGGTCGGGTGATTTAGGTTTTTGGGGGGTGGGGTGGGGGGTTTTGGGTTTTTTATGGTGGTGGGGGCGGGGGTTTGACGACACGGTTCTAACGCCGCAAGAATAAGTTCAATCGGAGTTCGTTTGACCCGGTTTTGATGTGTCTAAATATCACTTCTCACGCTTCTTAGGCAAAATCCATTTTGTACGATAACCTTCCTCTGTCATCATGATGTGAGTTATAACTTGTAATCCAGTTAAAGAGGTTTCTCAGACAGTGTTAAGTTTTCAACATCATAATGAATCCGTTGTGTTGTGATCAAGCATACCTTATGTATATATACTTCAGTGATTAAGGTGTAAAACTAGGAAGCGCATACTTAGTTGAAGTCACACTAACAGAGAAGATTCTTCTAGTGTTCTTTAAAGTTTTACTTAATCCAACTTAACTACACAAGCCACCAAATCGAGTCACATTGATAGGCCTACAATGCTAATAGATGCTTGTATGTTATAACTAAGTGAGTGAATAAATGGAAGATTATTTCATTATCTATAGTTATTGTAAAAGAAAATATATTGACCCAAAGATGAAGACATATCAGCAATGCAATTTATCTGAATGAGTGTCAATTATGTGAATGCATATGTGTAACTAATGCTATGTGCAGTTATAGTCTAGAATGCAATGCAATGCAATGCAACCTAGTTCGCTATAACTAATGGCTCTGATACCAATCTGTCACACCCCCAAATTCCACTAACGGAGTTCTACCGTTTTGAGGCGTGACAAACAAGGATCCAAGTCATTAATTACACAAACGACTCTAAATGAGTTTAAAATTAACGTGTCTCAGTAAATGAGAAAACCAAACGTCAGAGTTTAACCGTTTAAAAACAATGCGGAAGCGTAAAGTAAAGTAAAACATATGCGCAAAACACACGCCCCAAAGTATAAGTTTTAAAATGCAAGTTAATAATATATAAAGTGTTTGAAAACTGAGCAGACCCATGATGCATGTCCTATTGTGATGTTCAGCTAACCTTGACCACCTGAGAAAAACACGCTAAAAAGTGTCAACGCTAGGTTGGTGAGTTCACAGGTTTTAAACAACAGTTCAATAACAAGTTTTCCAGATAATGTAAATCACAAATATATCAGTAGGTAGCTAACCCAAGTTTTCAAGTTACTCAAACGTTTCGAATCCGAGCTGACTGTTTATGTTGTGCCTTGTTACCATTGTTAACATTCAATGGCCCATGAGATTAGGACAATTCACACCTGCTTGGCTCCCAGCCGAGGATGGGGTTTGTCAAACCCAGTAGTACTACCCGAACTTCCTCGCTATACCCCGTATATTAACGGTTCGAGAGAAATGAAAGGACTTTCGTATGTTAAGTTTAACGTTTAGTAAGCCATGATGATATATAAGTAAATACAAAATCAAAAGTGTTTTCATGCGTGCTTTCTCCCCCAACAGGAAGATAGTAAAAGGGGCTGTGAAACTCACCTTAGATTTGCGCAGCTACAATTAAATCAAAAATAGAATCTTTGCGGTCAACCAACAACTTGTTGAGTTCTACTAATTAGGCATAAAATTACTCTACTAGAGTTCACGTTCAGTTTCGCGTTTGCGGTTGAGTTTCATACCAACCCCAAATATAATTATTTATATATGATACAAACTCACATTCTTCTCATTGTATGAATATACGTTTAGATTTAAAAATACTTTAAACATACTAATATATATAACCCAATATGTGCATACCCATAACTAAATGCAAGCACTTAAAGCTGCTATAAACTCCCACATATACGCTGCATGCTCGCACGCAGATTATATACACACACCATGCATGCATCTTATGTATATATACATATTTGTTTCTAACACACGCACACATCGGTCTGTACCGATATTAATCCCGACACAAAACGTTGTTATATATATATAATCCTAAGTACATTTATATTCACAATAATCAGATTTGAAACCAGACCGATACCCGAAACGAAACCGAAACCGCAACAAAAAAAAAAACGAATCAAGGACTTACCACAATGAATCGTGCGATTGAACGGGATGATTCACTGGTGTGTTAGGGAGGTTCCGGTGGCTTGGGTGGTCTTCATCGGTGGTTGCAAGTGGTGGTTACGTACGGTGGCGCGACAATGGCTATAATAGAGGTGAAGGTGGAGTGGTTACCGGTTGCAGGGAACGATGGTGGTGATGTTCTCTACAGCAAGCGACGGTGGTGACTGGAGGTAATGGTGGCTGCCGGAATTGGAGAGGGGCGGTTAGGGTTTTTAGGTTGGGTGCTTGTGAAGAGGAGAGGGGTATAGGACGGGGGTTTGGATTAATGAATTTGATTTATAAAAAAATTTACACTTTAGACCCTGAAGTTTCTTAGTCTATTAACTTGTTCCCAAAGTTAATTTATTTAGATTTTAAACATTTACAAAACGAATCCCGAACTTCAATAACTTATGTTTTACCAAAAGACGAAACCGAAAAGACTGAACGACAAAAATAACAAAGGTCTCATGTTTAATCCACGAGATAAATACAATGATAATTCCTCGGTTTATTATTTAATTTCCAGCAAATTACTTTTGAAATTTAAAATACACCATTAATTACTATAAAAATAGCGAGAACTAAAAGAACTAGTTAATGGCGTTAACTCAAAAATGTCGGGTGTCACATCCTCCGTATAATCACAATTATACGTCTCAACCAATAACTGATGAGGAGATACGAAAAGAGAATAACATGGTCTATGGTAAGGGATTTTTTGAAAATTCAAGTAAAGTTTCAGAACCTATTAGAATTTCAAAACCGAAGATTCAGGTGCCATTGAAAAAAATGCAGAAAACCATTTTCGTAAAATCATAAGTCGTAAAACCTGCTGAATCTAAATATGCATTCAAAACTATTTCTGAAACTCCTAAAAGTAATGATTTAACTACAAGCTCACTAGATGATTCACTTATAAATTTTTACGATTCACATAGTTCTGAGAATGACACATGTCGTTCTCGATCATCAAGTAAAATTGAAAATAAATCAGAGGTTGATCAAGAGATACATGTGAACAAATTTAATGAGTCTGATTCATGTGAAGTTGAAGGATTACTAGAGGATTGGGACTCAGAGGAGGATGAAGATGACTGTTTCCAAAACGATATTTCTCATATTAATTCTGCTTTAAATTCTGTACTTGATTCATCTAGTTTATGTGTTAAAAATTCTGATACTTTGAATTCTGGTTTGTTTGCGTGTTTGCTTAAAAATAAAAGGAACAAAACTTCTGTTTTGAATCCACATGCTAAACCTTTTGTCAAAATCATACGAGTGAGTAATAAGCAAGTTAAATGTAAACACCGTTGCAAGGATACATGTGTGAAGGTGAATCAAACCTCAAATGAATCCGTAAACTCGACGACTTCATCCGGGTCTGCGAAACTTGCAAAAACACAGACTTGTTACTCATGTGGTGTATTAGGACACATAGCTAGAAATTGCAAGAATAGCAAAAGCAAAAACAATCATTTTCAAAACCATCAGAAGGCTAAATTAAAAGTATTTGAAAAATCTAATGGAAAGCAACCCTCATTTGGTAAAACCAAGATTAAACCTTCAGATGGTAACTGGAACTTAGTGAAAATCAAAAATGCTAAGTTCAAGTCACCTAGTCCTCCGAGTAACAAACACAAGCCAGATTACTCCAGCCATATAAAACCTTCTACTGTGTTGGCTTGTCACACCCTCAATTTTCCACAAACGGGGTATCCGTTAGGCGTGTGACATACCAGGATCTCAAGCCATTAGTTACAGCAAACACTGACTCAACGCTTTAAACAAAAGTCCTTATTAAAGTATTAACCCAAAGCCCAGGGTTTAAAATGACAAGTTTCAAAGTTTAGCGGAAGCATTTGAAAAACATCCTCGTACTAAAATCCAAGTACGTAATAGTAAAGGTTAAACCAACAAAAGTTTACGAAACCCGTGCATATAGTTAGCACGACTCAAACAACCGTTTCAAAAACCAGTAATAGTTTAAATAACAAATTGTAATAATTTCAAGACCAATGCATGCAAGTGTCCTACTCGTGCGCCTTCCTAGTTCCCTGAGAAAAACATACTAAAACGAGTCAACAAATAATGTTGGTGAGTTCAATGATTTTATTTAAATAACATATATAAAATATAAGTTCCATTGATAAATCAATATATATTGCTGGTTTGCAAGACCACCTTGCTTACTACACGAGCACGTCGAGATTATACTGAACATTACTTTACTTGCCTTGTCGCCATCACTACGGATGACCAAATGTTTAAAGGACAATTTGCACCAACTAGCTCCCCGCTAGTGGTGGGGTCTGCCGAACTCGTAGTACTACTCAAATTTCCCCGTTATGTCGAAGTTGGCATATAAATAATCTCAACTAAAGAAAAGGACTTTATAAGTATGTTAATGCTCGGTAAAATAAGCCCTTAACAATAATATTATTTACCAAAAAGCATTGCCTCAGTTGGCAACGTAAGAGTTATGCCCGAAGGCCCCACCCGAAGGTGTAAAACGTAGCCGTAGTTGGCCCCGCCCGAAGGCAATAAGTTTTGCCCGAAGGCCCCACCCGAAGGTGTAAAACGTAGCCGTAGTTGGCCCCGCCCGAAGGCAATAAGTTTTGCCCGAAGGCCCCACCCGAAGGTGTAAAACGTAGCCGTAGTTGGCCTCGTCCGAAGGCATAAAGTTTTGCCCGAAGGCCCTGCCCGAAGGCATAAAAATGCAGTCCGCCCGAAGGCGTTATAAAAACATTTGTATGTTTTCTCCCCAAAAAAGTATTTAAAAGCGGGCAAAGAACTCACCTTTGAAACGCACAGCAATTAAACAGCACAAATGCAACAAGAGGACCTAGATCTCCCTATGACCTGCTTAATTTAATTTATCTTTAATTAATGACTACTAAGACGTTTAAAGGATAAATTAAAGTGTATATATATATATATATCCATACAATTACACTCCTTCACATAAGTCCAACTATACCTACATTTACCCACAACATACATCACCATACAGTTCTTTATCATAGCTCAACATAATCACAATGTCACAAGTATTATTTGCACATGTACATTCATCATGTCTCTCTACATTAACACCTACTTACATACGTTTAATTTCATCACATCAATACGTAAACACTTATGTCAACACATCAATACACGTCCACATGTGATCCCATTTTGTTCGATATACATACACACATACTAACATATTGCACTTAAAAAAACACATATACATAATGTACTATAAATGCTGATACATACTTCAACTTATGTTTCTTTGACCTACATAAAGCACGCATACATACTCACATATGGTGTCCAAATTTACACATATACATACTTACATACTTACCCCTGTGACTGTTATATACACATATAATTTGACATCGTCACTACATACATGGTGCAACATATATACGTACACATGCATATGCTATACATCTATACCACCTACACATATATTCACGTACATACATATCATTACTGTTGTTACATACATACAATTTATATATATCTATGTTGCACCATCTGTTGGTCCCAATAACACTATTGAATCAGTAATTTTTTGAAGATTTGGATCAAAAGATATAAAATGTGATGAACTTTGGATGAACACACTATAAAACACTCAATTTTATCTATATTGATTGCATCAGATCTTGTTTACATGGAAACCCTCAATCTTGCTCATTCAAGCCCCCCTAAAACCCTATTTGCACTTTACTATTTATAGTGAGTGCATAACATGCTAATTACACTAATAGTCCCTACACTTAGACTAATTAGAAAATAACAAGTTAAAAGGCTAAAACATGTCTAAAGCTAGATTAAATATATTTTGTTGACACAAAATATATTTATTACATTAACGATCCTAGACATAAAACAACTTCAACGTCTTGACTCGGTTCTTCGTCTCTAACGCGCCATTTGACTTTTACGTGGACTTTGACCGGACGTTGACTTTTGTTGACTTTGACTGTGTTGATAATATTAGACTACAATTCAGGTCCAACAATACTCCCCCATAGTCTATTATTATCAACGTCTTGCATCGTGTTCAACACCGATAAGTCAATACTGTTGGATCTTCAATTTGGTAAGCTTCGGTCTTAATTTCAGCTCCAACAAAACTCCCCCAAGACTGATGCTTGCCAAATTTTATTGCTGAAGATCCTTAATCTCACAAGCTCCCCCATATTGTATGCTCCCCCATTTTGCGTGCCTTATTTCTTAAAATCTGGAACGGCTTTCCAACTATCTTTTCTTGAGTGCTTCAGAAGATGTAGGAGGAGGCTTCCTAGCTCGGTATCTTCTGAAAAACTTTGAGGAACAGGTTCTCTGGTCAGGTGCTTTGCTCAATTGATGATCGGCCATCATTTGCAGCAAATATCTGTAACACAATCACAAACAAAAATCTCGAGATTTCTCATTAGATCATTTCATTTAACAAAATAAACCCGTGTTTATTTGTGTATGAAAACAAACGAACCCGTGTCCATTTGTGCGTGCAATTTCCCGTGAAATGCATGTAAAAATGATAACATTTTAATAGCATAATATGGAAGACTTGAAAATAATTTGAAATGAAAATCTTTTTGGATTTGTTTTTTAACTAATAAAATTTAAAAATTCGAAAATAAGAGGACGAGTCCGACAAGATCACAAATATTTTAGACAATGTGAACACATCCCAAAAGGTACACACGACCAACAAGACTCAAGAACCCAAACAGAAAATAAAATAAAATAAAAACTTCATGAAAGGATATCTGATAATGAGTTTCGAGCAACCATCTAGAGAAACAAAGACTTGGCTAGATTGTCAATATGTTTGTCCATTTAAACCCATGCCTTGTTCCTTTCAACAGACAATCTGTGATGGTCTTATCATGTTTTAGGTTCGATTTGAAGAAACTCATGCAACTCGGTCCCCACAGACATCTTGGTAAAGAAACTTGTCATATCATCAGGGTTCATTGAGCAATATGATTGACTTTGCTTGAATTTCTTGAATCAATTTTTGAATATTGATCAATTTATGAGCCACTTTTGACTTTCTGCATTTTGCATATTTGGGAGTGGAGCTTGTCAACAATGATTCTTTTGAACACATTGCGACTTATTATTTGGGAAACTCAAATGATTAGAGCTCCAGGTCTATACTGACGTATAACAGAGGAGATAAACATTTGAGCATGCTCGGTGAATCTTCAGGTCAATACTTCCGTATAGCAGAGAAGATCCACCAACTCCGGGTCAATACTTCTGTATAGCAGAGGAGTTAAGCACTTTGACTCAATACATTCTGAGGAGTTAACAAGTAACTCACTCAGAGGTTTTTTTGAAGAGCAACACTAGCAACTTTTTATTTTGTTTTGCTAACTAGAAACTCGATTCAGGGCTAGGGTGAGGGTGATTTGGGATGTTTAGGGAAATCAATGCAAAGATTTGACGCTCTCAACCCATTTTTGACAAGGACTTGTAACTTTGTGCAGGTCAATCATGTCAAGGAGATAATCTTCATTGCCAAGTTCTTGAACTTAGTTTGATCACAGAATTGCTGTCTAATTGTATTCGGGCTGAGCCTATTGACACATCATAACACAAATCAACGTCCTCCTTTAGGTGCTTTCCACACAAACCTGAAACCTTCAAAAGACACAAAATATTTACACAGAACGAATTTTGGACAAAAGATATTCATTTGTGATATTACTCCCCCAAAATTTCTATTTCAGCACAAAATTGAAATTTTTTAAAGACACAAGAGCGACCTCAAAGAGATGTGAAAACTTGATCAAAAACACAAGTAAAAATGTTAGGCTCCATCACTTTTTTTGATTTTTTTTTATTCTATCTACTTTATATAAAATAGAAATTACGAAAGAAACGTCTTCCATATTACCCTATCAAGGTATTATAAATGAGTAATCAAGAAAAATGCAGTGGCTGTGAAAATATATATGTGAAAAACAAAGAAAAATCCAGACTGTGGATAGGATACCAGAACCATAACCTGTTTGTTCCGCCTCAAATTTAAATAAGGAACATTCTCTGTCAGTAAACCGGATTACTAACAGTCCTCCTGAAATGTTCCTACACTCGTCAACAGATTAGTTAGAAAGGGGAACCCAGGCCATCGTAGTCATGGGCGTTCCATTTTCATCAGTGTAAGACACCTGTCTATGCACACAACCTGTTCTTGTATCACTTATCTTTTCCTCTTTCTTTTTAATTTGCCAAATTTGTTTAGGTTCAAACATTTTCGATTTGAAAAAGTTAAATTTGGAAATCATTTTCTGTTTAAGCCCCGAGGAAAAAGATTTTGGTTTTGATGATTTTGTCACATTCATCTTTGAATTATGTGAAACCGGCTTCACATAAGAAGGTGGGGATGGAATGTTCGTCATCCGACCATTCAAAGATGTATGATTATTAACTTGAAAATCAAAGAAACAAACCTGTTTACCTTTACCACGTGGAGGATTCATTCTAGACACTGATCCAGAGAAGCAAACCTGTTTGCCTTTACAGTCCGAAGCATGTCCTTTGGGGCATTTCTTGAGCACATGATCACCCTTTCCACACTTGAAGCAAGCCTTGAATGGCTTTTGAGGCTTGACTGGTTCGTATGGAGCAGCTGGGGGTGGGGCTTTCTTTGAACTTGATGCAACTTGTTGGAAGACTTGTGGCTACTTATGTTGAGCAGTGAAAGAGGAACAAACTTGTGGCTTCTTTTGTTGAGTTGTGGTTTGTCGGATGGGAGATGAGATCTTCACTTGCTTGTTCTCAAGTCTTTTGCAAACTTCAGATAGGATGGACAGAGGTGAAGGCTTTTTCTTTTGAGTTTTTTATGGAAGACTGACTTGTTTTGCAGCTGGAACTGAGATCCGGATTTGTCTTGATTTGGGTTTTGGAAGCATTTCAGATTTGACAGTTGCAGATGACATTTTGATCTTTGAATCTCCATGACACTCGTTTGTCTTTGATTCATCATCTGAACTTGTCCAGTCTTCAATAAGTACCTCTGCTTCCAATGGATCTTGATTGATGGCTTGATGATTACGTGAATCCGGCTTTATCTCTTCCTTCGCAATCAGGACAGGCTCAAAAGTAGGAATTTCACCTGCTTTAAACTTGTCAAAGAAGTTAGAAGAAACAGATTGTTCAGATTTACTAACACCGGAAACTGAACAATCATTGGCTTGACTGACAGCATCCGGTTTACTGTATCCAATACCAGTCGGGGACTCATAATCATTTCGCACCTCTTTAAGATTCACATTCTCCAATCCTGCATACAAACTATCAGTATCATTCTTAATTATTTCATGAATCAACTCATTGGTCGGGTGTGGAGTTGGTGTAGGAGAGTAACAGTAAGTGCTGGGAGGAGTATATACAAAAGTCTTATCTTCATGACCCAACCCAGTCTTAATACGTGCCCCCCGTTGGCTTTTGATTAAATCCTCAAGTTTCATCCCCGAAATTGTCCATTTTTCGAGTTTCGTTTGCAACTTACTGGTTTCAAACTCAGCCAGGGCGACACGTTCAGTTAGCATATTGACTTCCACATTTCTTTTCAAAAGACTCGTTTTCAAATGTTCATTTTCTTTCAAAGCTTCTCTTAATTTGACAAAATATTTTGACTCGTTAAGTTTAAGTTCTTTATTTACCTGAGTCAAATATTTTTCATTTTCGATTAACAATTGTTAGCTTCATAAATACCAAATAAACGAGTTCTGCAATCAGAAGAACACATATCCTGAACTGTCTCGTATGGAAGCTCCATGATGATTTGTTCAGAAGCAAGAGCCTTCTCGCAGTTGCAGACTCTGGTATTTGTCTTTTGTTCCTCCTCCTTCTTAGCATCACAAGCTTTATCATTTAATTCTGCTCCATCTTTACCCACTGATGTCTGCTTAATCTCCCCTTGTACCTTTTCAATTTCAGGTTTCGGTAAACCTTTGAAATTGGAGGTAGAAACTGATATCTCTTCTGGTTTCTCTTTGGAGATTGAGGTGATCTTTGAATTCAGAGACATCGCTTCATCGTACTCACGATGTTTGATATCCAACTCCATTTCTTTTAGTTTGTTCATCACCTCCACCAGTTTGTAATCAGTAAATCCTCTTTCTCTTCTCATTAATTTTCCATGTGAACTCCACTCTGGTGGGAGAGAATCAAGCAATCTCTGAACATGTTCATGATTTCCGAGTTTTGGATCATGCTTCTTCAGGTTATTTGCCACCATCACAAATCGATCGAGAAACACGGGCATCCTTTCTTTCTTTAAAACTGCAAAAATATCAAACCGGCTTTGTGCCATTGTGAGATCATCAGATTCGAAAGATTTAAAAAGATCTGCATAAGCCATTTTTTTAATCGAAAACCCGTTTAAAATTTGGCCTAAAAATGAATTTTAGAAAGTCCCGGCCACTGACAAAACTATTTCAACTTAAATGACAAAATTGTTGCCCAAAAAAAATTTAACAAAGTTAACACCCGGCCAAATAAATCAAACGGAATCCAACACGGCCCAAAAATATAAAACTCGAACTCCCGGCCATAGACGTCACTTTTCAAAATTTAGTGACGAGTTTAATGAAAACGCCCATAAAATTTTTAACTTTAAAACCCGGCGAGGATTTAAATTGTTAACTATCAAACTTTAAAAAATGATTGTCAAAACACACGGCCCTTGTGTATAACTTTTAACCAATATGACGGTTCAATTTTACATACCAACCCGAGCCCAATTTCTCAACCTAAAATCGGAGCCAAATTTGCATATTGCAGTCCAAGTAAACAAGGTTTAAATGGGCCAAAGACGTTTTTTTAATATAAAGCCCAACCCACGGACCCAAGCCCAATAAACAAACATTATACCTAACCCTAACCCTAACCTTTTTTTTTTTAAAACAATTCAGCCGTTAACAAAGATAACTCAAACAAGTTCATTCACAATCACAACATCAACATCAAACACTCTCTCTCACGTTCGAAGTCTCTCTCTTCAAACTCTCTCTCAACTTTGCAAACATCTTCACACCAACATGAACACATAGATCTACTGCTGCTTTTTCTTCTTGTTAACAACACAACACAATCACAACATCATCAAACATACACACACACAACGTGAACACGCTGCTGCTGCTTTCTTTTAACAATGGTGTTGCTGCTGCTTCCTCTTTTTCTCAAGTTGATTTACAACAACACATCAACAACCAGCATCAAACAAGATCAACACAAACACGACCAGCTCTCTCTTCTTTTTCAAACACCACACACAAACACTAATTTTGTTCTCTCTCTCTTCAGTTCGTTTTATCAACAGCAGCTTAAACAACACTACAACTGAAACAAACTTGATCTGCTGCTTTTGTTCTTCTTGTTTCTTTATCAAACATTAACACACAACAAACGCACTCGAAATGGTTCAAACATAGTTCTTCATCAGCTTGTTCAAAAGTTCAAACGCTCAAACACCCTTCTTCTTCTTTCTGGTTTTTGTTTCAGCAACCTCACCGGATATCTGAAATAATCAAGACAACACCTTTGTTTTCTTCCTACTCGTTTAACTCAGTCTCCTTATTATGTTTATGAAACAATCGCAGATCTGCCATAAAATGGTTAATAACAGGTGGATATGGGACGGTTGAGGTATGGATCTGTTGTGTTTGGTTCGGTTTGGTTATGTTGGAGTTAACCGAGAATAGGGGTGGATGTTGGTGATGTTTCAAGTTGAATATGATGTATGTGGTTGTTAGGTTGTAGATTTGAATTTTTTTTGTTGTTGTTGTTGTTATGGGTTATGGTTTGAAATGGTTTAAAAGTAACGGATCTGAACAGTTTAATGTGTGGTTGATTGTTGGTGCAGGAAATATGACAACAAATGGTAGGTTCGCTCAGATCTGGATGGTTTGGCAAGGTAGTTACGCAAGACCCTTTAGGTTCGCTGGCTTCAAAGTGTCGGGTGAACTTATAGGTTCGCTAAGAACAACGGGCGAATCTATGCAAATGCTCGGTATAGATTCGCTCAGAATTTTGAACTTTCGTTCAGATATTAACTAGATTCGCTGATCTTGCAGATTTGAAGATTAGAAGAACACCAAGAACACACACACACTGTGTGTGAGAGAAAATCTCAGATCTGCACTTTTTCTTCTGATTTCTTGTAATTTTTGAAGTGAAAATGATGTTTTTGCTGATTATAAGTGAAGATCTACCACGAAATGTTGTAGATCTGAGGATTTGGATGAAGATTCAAAACTCAGATCTGGTTTCTCTCTCTAAAAACCCATCAGATCTACTTTCTCTCTCTAAAATTTCTTCACAAAACTCTAATAATCAGCTTCAATCTTCAACAAAATGATTCAATTGGATCTATGTTAGGCTCTGATACCAATTGTTGGTCCCAATAACACTATTGAATCAGTAATTTTTTGAAGATTTGGATCAAAAGATATAAAATGTGATGAACTTTGGATGAACACACTATAAAACACTCAATTTTATCTATATTGATTGCATCAGATCTTGTTTACATGGAAACCCTCAATCTTGCTCATTCAAGCCCCCCTAAAACCCTATTTCCACTTTACTATTTATAGTGAGTGCATAACATGCTAATTACACTAATAGTCCCTACACTTAGACTAATTAGAAAATAACAAGTTAAAAGGCTAAAACATGTCTAAAGCTAGATTAAATATATTTTGTTGACACAAAATATATTTATTACATTAACGATCCTAGACATAAAACAACTTCAACGTCTTGACTCGGTTCTTCGTCTCTAACGCGCCATTTGACTTTTTACGTGGACTTTGACTGGACGTTGACTTTGTTGACTTTGACTGTGTTGATAATATTAGACTACAATTCAGGTCCAACACCATCCAATTATACATTCATTCATACAAGATTAAACATATAGCATAATATATATATATATATATATATATATATACACACATCGTACGTACAACACATACCACATAACACATACATGATCGATACAGACATGCATACACATACAATCGAACGATCAGACGAAACCTGAAACTCGATGGATTACGAAACCGTATGGGAATAAATAGCGAACGTACACTTTAAACACGTACCGATGATTGAGCTGTTACGAGGAGGTTGCTGGTATGACGACGGGTGGCCGAGCTTATAGTTCGCCGGAGTTGCAGGTATTACCGGTTCTGTTTGATGTTCCGAGCAGCAGCTATGATGCGCGGTGGGGCGAAACGGATCTGCTGCAATGCGGGGATGAAACCGACGCGGTATGACGATGGAGGTGCGGCTGACGGAAATCGCGATGAACAGGAAGGGGGGGTTTCTTCTTGCGTTTTGATGCTGTTGTTGCTTTCTAAAGTCGCCGAGAAAAAGATTAATGATGATGATGATGTTATAAAGTGAGGGGGGTCGGTTAGGGTTGGGAGATTTAATTAAAGTTTACACGTTTGGTCCTTCTAAATTGAAGACTATTTAATTTAGGTTTTAAATGTTAATAGCTAGTTTAATTAATTATAAACCGAACCCTAAACTTATATAAAACGTAACAGAATAGATAAAGAGTAGGTAACGGTGTTAACTTGAAATTGTAGGGTGTCACATTGCTCGACCCAGATTCAAGTTGTTCTGGGTACCTAAGTCTTATTAAATTCTGCAACATGTGCCGGGACAGCTTTGGAGGAATCTTGTCAAGTTGTGGTATGTTGACAGTGACTGTTCTCGGCACATGACTGGAGACATCTCTCAATTAACAAATTTCATAATTTTATAGGTGATACGTCTCATTTGCAGGGGGTGAGGTAGGTAAGATTACTCAAAAGGGTATGGTTAAGCATGGACGTTTATGCTTCAAAAATGTCAATTTTGTACCAAAACTAAAACACAGTCTACTAAGTGTATCACAAATTTGTGATAAAGATTTCTCGACTCATTTTACTAGAAAAGGTTGTTATGTGCTAAAACCAGGAATTATTATTCCTGAGTATTGGATTTTGTTAAAAGCTGAACGCAAGGGAAATGCTTATGTAATTAACATGAATAAAGAACCCTCTGCGGAAATCACTTGTCTGTTTTCAAAAATTTCTGAACATGAGTCTGTGCTATGGCATCGAAGGTTGGGTCATTGTAATGTTAAAAATCTAAACTGTCTTTCTAAAGGCAATCTGGTAAGGAATCTTCCTGTAAAAGACTTTCTGACTGTTGAAAAATGTGTTTCTTGTGCCAAAGGTAAGCAACATAAAAAGCCACATTTTTTCAAAACAAATGTCTTCCATAAGCCACGTTTTGCAACTTCTTCACATGGATCTTTTTGGTCATGTAAATGTTACCTGGATCGGAAGTGATTAAGTCCATAAGCCACGTTTTACAAAAAAACGACCAAGGAAGTGATTGAGTCCTTGAATGTGGACTGGTAGGAAGAAAATAGTACCGATGCTGGAAAAGGAAGATATTGGATTTATGGCTACTCATCGTTATTCAAGTCCCTAAATCCATTTGAAGTGTACCCAGTAGTTGTGCCGATTACCTTGACCCATGATGAAGAAATTTATGAAAATGAAACCAAATTAGCTACAGTGATCAAATCTACTAAAGAAAGTGTCTCTGCGATCAGTAATCAAAGTGTGCCTGATGTTCTTGGATCCTCTATTGATGGAAACAACACCAGTACAACTGAAGCATCACTAGTAGTAGTTTCTGAACCTGTCCCGGATCCATCATCTACATTGACAACTGAGGGGGAGAACTTAACAAATCTTCATCCTCGGCAGTTTATTCCTGATCTAAACATTCCAACATCTATTCAGAGAAATCACCTATACACCCAAATCATTGGTCCTGTTGGTTCATGTATTTTAACTCGTAGTAAAATTGGAAGTGTTAACGAATGTTTCTTTACCTGTTTTATTTCGCAGATTGAACCACGCACCATTTCTGTTGCATTGAGAGAGCCAAGCTGGGTCGATGCCATGCAAATTGAACTAAATCAATTTGAGAAGCTCAAGGTTTGGAATCTGGTGATATTGGCTCCTGGAAAGAAGGCACTTGGTACTCGATGGGTTTATCGGAACAAGAAGCATGATAGTAGTGTGATTGTTCGAAACAAAGCTAGGCTGGTGGTTAACGGATTTCGTCAGATTGAGTTTCTAGATTACGATGAAGTGTATGCTCCAGTTGCTCGTCTGAAAGCTATTTAACTATTTATGGCATATGCGTCTTACAAAGGCTTTACTGTATATCAAATGGATGTGAAAACGGCATTTTTGTATGGTGAGGTTCAAGAAGAAGTGTATGTCTCTCAGCCTCCAGGATTTGAAGACGGCATTTCTGTGTGGTGAGGTTCAAGAAGAAGTGTATGTCTCTCAGCCTCCAGGATGTGAAAACGGCATTTCTATATGGTGAGGTTCAAGAAGAAGTGTATGTCTCTCAGCCTCCAGGATTTGAAGACTCATCAAAGCCAGATCATGTTTACAAGCTTGATAAGGCACTTTATGGTCTTCATCGGGCTCCTCGAGCTTGGTATGCAACTCGAACCGAGCATTTGCTGGCTCATGGTTACACACGCGAGGTCATAAATCAGATGTTGTTCTTGAAGAGAGATGGAGAGCATCAGATACTCGTTCTATGTATGTGGATGACATTATATTCAGATTAACAAGTGAGGCATTATGTCGAGATTTTGAAGAAATGATGAGAAAGAAGTTTGAGATGAGTTCGTTGAGTGAAATGACATTCTTCCTGGGTTTACAAGTTAAACAATCAACTAAAGGAATTCTAATTCACCAAGGGAAATATGTTGATGAAGTTTTGAAGAAGTTTGGATTTACCGAGTCCAAACCTGCTGACACGCCTATGGCTGAAAGACCTCTTCTAGATTCTAATCCGAGAGGGAAACCTGTTGATGAAAAGTACTATCGATCTATCATTGGGTCGTTGATGTATCTGACAGCAAGCCGACCAGACATTATGTTCTCCGTCTACATGTGTGCCAGATATCAAGCTAATCCCAAAGATTCTCATTTAATTGTTTTTAAGAGAATCCTAAGATATTTAAAATCCAAACCTCGGATTGGACTTTGGTATCCCAGAGATTCTCCATTTGATTTTTTTGCTTATTCTAACAACTTTGGAAGTGATAATAGCAATAGGAAATCAACAACGGCATGATATAAATATTTAGGAGATCGACTAATTTCGTGGTAGTGCAAGAAACAGCAGATGGTCTCTATTTCAACTGCCGAAGCTGAATACGTTGCTGCCTTTGCTTGCTATTCTCAGGCTATTTGGATACAACATCAATTTTGTGAAACCTCTATCTATTGTGATAATGATGCCGCTATTCAAATTGGTAAAAATCCGGTCTATTTCTCTAAAAAAAATATAACCCCTAAAATTTCATTTCATTCGGGACTCCTATGAGCAAAAGTTAATTAAATTGGAACAGATACACACAGATAACAATGTGGCGGATTTATTTACAAAACCTGTGAGTCATTCGCGATTCAAAGATTTGCTCAAACTTATAAAAATTATCTGTTTTTCAGATTAAAATGCAAAATTCTGGTGTTCAGTTTGTATCAAAACCGTAGTTTTTCTTTCAGTCTCGTTTATTAGCAATTTTACTTTATTTTTCCTCGTTTTTTAGGTAAATTTGTTCTTAAGTTCTAATTTTGTTTGCTTTATTTTATTTTATGCACAAATTTAGGGGAAGAAAATTCAAAAATCCAAAAACAATAAAAATTCAGAAAATAATATATGTTGCTTGCTTGAATGACTGGGAAGTGATGAGATTTCACTAGAGTACAAATGGTGACACATGAAAAGATCAGTACTGAAAAAGGCTAACTCATGAGGGATATGTTGATAGGCTTATATTCCTGATAATATCTAGAAAAACACAAATTGCCTAGTGATTGAATGTAAACATAAAGTAAGTCCTGAATGAAAACCATATCTTAGAATATGTGCAAACTATTTGACTGCCTTAGACTTTTAGGTCACTTGGATATCTGAATAAAGAAAACAAAGATGTGCTTGGTGATAGTTAAATTGAGACTTTTGTATATTATCAGTAGGGTGTTCTGACTAGTCTTCTGCTGGATCTAGATATATGCTGACCTAGACTCGGTTAAACATCCGCCGAATGTTCTGTATGTCCTTCTGTTGCAGCCAGATATATGCAGACCTAGACACATATGGACTTCATTTGACCTTGTATAATTGTCCTCTTTAGATATGCTCTTTTGCTGCATCCAAATATATGCTGACCTAGACATAGTCTAACATCTGTCCATGTCTCAGTTGACTTGAAAGTTAGGTTAAATCTTGAGAAGAAAATTAAAAGTAATAGATATCTAGGTGATAAAGAGTTTTTGTCTTGATAAAATGCACAAATCATTGTTTTTAGGCTCATATATGGGTCTTTTGTTTGGTTCATAATTAATAAATCAATTAAAACATGATAAATTCACTGCATGTGTAAAAAGAAGAGAGAGGACTCAAGGATAGAAGTTTAAATTGGACAAATATATTGGCAATCGTTCTGACATGCTAAAGTAGGTCAATGTCAATGATTGTGCTTTGCCCGGGTCTCGGTGATTTGATCTAACAAAAGGTTGTTCAAGCAAGTATGTGTTTTAAAGTTCTAAGTATTTTTTTGTTTTGTTTATTTAGTTATATCATTGAGAGTGTAAATTGTCCTAAGATTTTTTCTTAGTTTTAAATGTTAGTTTATTTTTACTTTTATCTCTTTATTTTTTATTTTATTTTATTTTTGTTTAATTTTGTTTTGTTTCGGTTGTCAACAGAGAACGAAGTTCTCGGTCCATGATTAAGAAAGGGGGTTAGGTTAAATATGAATTAGGATTTAAAATTTCAAAGTTATTCAAATCACAAAAATCCATTCACAAAAACCCATTCGGCCGATTAATTCTCAACTCTACATTCGATCAAGTTTGCTATCTAAATCAATCATCAAATCTTACAATTGAGAAATATGGGTGATTCTAGATTTTACACTGACCACAATGATGTTGGTCATCTTTTGGATCCTCCAGAAAAATTAAGAAGCGTGCTCAACTCTATGATCGTTGGTCTAAATACCTGCACTCTTACTCATGCTATCAAGGAGGATCAAGTAATATGCAAAACCTGGATCAAGGATTTTTGTTCAAATGCCAAGGTGGAAAAGTAAGGGAATCTGATAGTGTTGAAGTCCAAAATACAACACAAGGAGATTGTGATTTCAGAACAAGTGATCAGAGAGTCTTTAAAGCTAAATGATGCGCCTGAGTTTCAGGTTATTTATCCAAATGTTAGGGTGAAGGAGGTTTTGAGGCGAATGAGCTATGAAGGTGATTACCCACCAATGGTAAAGAAGTTACTGCATCCTTATTGGAGACTTCTTGCTCACACCCTGGTTATGTGTGTTGCTAGCAACAAAGGGGGGTCAGATCAGCTTAGTAGAAAGCTAACTTATGCAATGGTTGCGTTAACTATGGGATGGAATTTTAACTACTCCAAATATATTTTTGAAGAAATGCTTGGAAACTTGAAAGGATCACAGAAGCAACCTTTTATGATGTATCCCAGATTTCTGCAAATGATCCTTGAAACCAAGTATCCATCCTTGGAGCACACAGTGGAAACTTTTGATATCAAGTTGTTGTCTCCTAATATTTTTAGACTAATGAAGCAGAACCGGAAAGAATCCAAAGTAGTCAACACTTAGAAGTATTCTTTAGAAAAATATGGAAAGTTTACTGAGGTTGATGTTCAAGAGATTCATGTTGCTGCTACAAATGCTATTGTTGATGAGGAACATAATGTGTATATTCTTATTGAAAAGCTGATGAATGAAGAAGATGTGGTAATTATTGACTTAGAGGAGGTAAATGCAGATGACTTGTATGTTGATATTGATATTCCTTCTCTGCATACAGCTGATGTGCCGCAAGCTGTTCCTCCTACTGAGGTATTAGCTGCTTTAATAGCCAAGTTGTCAGGCCAACCTGGATCATAATTTTCTATTGAAACTGTGTCTGAAGCTCAAACTGAAGTTGCTGATCGTTACACTGATGTGCCATTGAAAAGGAGAAAACGTGATCCAAGGCCAGGGTAGGTGATTGATTCTGCTGCTACTGTCTCTTCTGAACCAGCCACTCAACAGTCATAAGAAATTCCTGAAAGTATATCTACTATTGCTGAGGATCTTTCTCTTCAAGTTTCTGATACTCTACATGTTTCTACTGCTGCAACTACTGTCACAACTATTCCAGTACCATTGTTCTCAAATACTGAAGCTGGTGGTTCTAGTGCTGGCACCGATGCGGATGAAAGGATGAAAAGAATGGTGGAGGAACATGACCACTTCCTTGAATCTAGTGGTCTAAGAGAGTTTGTTGATGATTTTATTGATGACGATGACGATGTGGATGTGGTGGAGTTGAAAAGAAAGGTGCTTTTGCTTGAACAAGAGCAAATTATCAAGACCTTGGAGATTAGCCGTCTTCAAGAAGAAAATAAGGATCAATGCAGATGTATTACTAAGTTGCAGTCGATGATTGGAGAACTCTCAGCTAAGCTTTTGGACTCATCACAATGTCTTGAAGCAAATCTTGGTTCTGACTTTGCCAGTGCTCAAACTCAAGTTGAGACTGTGCAAAGTCCATCTGCTGGAGCTGCTAGTGAACGGGAAATTAATCAATCGACTACTAAAGCTCCTCGTTCTCCTGTTCGAATTGTTGACAAGTTTGAGGACACCATGAATACTCCGGGAATGCGATCATACTTTGCTTTCAGGTAGTCGTGTGAGAAGAAGAATTACTAAACCAAAGCATAAGGTTCCATTGAACATTGTGATGAAGAGAAAAGGAAGAAGCTTAGCCTACAAACACAATCTTGGTAAGGATCGATACATTATGAAAACCAGTTATGTATATATGATAAGAAAGTGAATCGATCGGGAATTGATGATTGGGGTTATGATGGAGATAAGAAGTTGTGGTTTGTAAGAAGGAAGAACGGTGAGCTAGAATACTATGAAAACTGCAAAGCTTTTCAATCATTGACAATTGTAGATTTGAGAGAGCTCAGTGAGGCTCCGTTCCATGCTTTTGGTTCTGATACTCAACGTTGTTATGACTTGTATAATGCATTGCTAAGAGAGGCTGCTACAAATTTCTAAGATATGGTTAGTGCTGCATCTAGGGTTCGTACACACAAAGTTGTTGTAGATCCTAGCACGGGTAAACCACTAAACACTGTTGTGGGGCCTCCCACACAGAAAGCCAAGATTATACCACTGCCTACCGATCTTCATGATGGATTATTATCAGATTTCAAGTATTGGTACTTTGGATTGCGGTTATTGTATGTGGCAATGTTGAGTATAGGGTGATGGATACTTCGGAATTGATGCGATTTGGAGAGTCTGATATCAAAGTTCTAGCTTAGCATCAAATTCAATTTGACGAAGACTTTGAAGTGTGTGGAAAAACTTTACAGCTGCTATTTCTCAAATTGTTTCTTCTGAGATGTGGGCTGGTAATCAGACAGGAGCCGAGACACAAATTTTTGGTCATTCTTTTGGTCTAACAGTTGAAGACATGCAACAGGTTATTAAATCTACCAAGAAAGGCAAGGGCCTGCAAAACTTTGATTATTAAATCTACCAAGAAAGACAACGGGTTATTAAATCTAACAATTTTACAAAACCTCAAATAAATGTGCAAAAAATAAAAAAAAATCACATGTGCTAAAACTAAAATCATATGTGCTAAACCTCAAATCAAAGGTGCTAAAACTAGAATCACATGAGCTAAACATCAAATCACATGTGCTAAACTTTCAACCAAAGACAATTAACAAGTTTACAAAACCTCTTCAAATAAATGTTCTAAAAATTAAAAATCACATGTGCTCAACCTCAAATCACATGTGCTCAAAGCCTAAAACTAGAATCACATGTGCTAAAACTAGAATCACAAATGATATATTGATATATTTGAATTAGTCGAGAAGAATGTTTAATTCAAAAACAAGATATCATAGATGATATATTGATATATTTGAGAATTATACTCTAATTCAAATACAATAATATAATTCATAGTGTTGGGGTTATTTGAAGATGTCACTTTCCAAATATAAGCGAGTGAAGATATCGAGCATCATCACGAGCAAGCACGGGTGAAGACGTTCATTAATTGTATTTGTCTTAGAATATTTGTGTGATCGTTTCGTGCTTAAATGCGCGTTTGTGCTTAACTGCACGCTTTTAGGTTACATTGTAAGGTGAATGGTATAGACTATAAATACCATCACCTAGGTCATTTGTTTAAGGTGTTGCATACATTTCATTGAATATCCCTTGTAACCTCTCCATTGATCTAATACAATTCTCCTATTCATATTATCATCATCTTCATCATACCTTGCATTGATCTTCATGAACATTCAAGCATCAATATGTGATCAGTGAGTTTCCGCATCACTGATTACAAACAACATCACCAAACAATCTCAGATCTAGATCCAAGCTCGGTGCATCCCGCACTATCAATTGGTATCGAGCTGTTGGGTGATCTTTGATTGTTGTTGTTATTGATGGAATTTTAGCTACCATTAGCTTTGATTCATGTTTGTGTAAAGAACTGCAAAGTTTAAGATCAATTGGTGAAGATTTGATTGAGTTTTTGAAGAAATTGTTCATGTTCGTCATATTCACTGCTCAATTTTGAAATTTGGAATTTGTTGATGATATTGAGAAATTGATGATTGAGATGTGTTAGAAATCACTATCCTAAGCTTCGTTCATAATCAAACATCACTGATTTGTTGATTTCGATCCATATTTTGTCAAATTGTCTCAAAACCCACTTGTTGTGTTCTTCATCAAAAATCCGGATCTGAATGAGATTTAGCTAGAATCAAGGTAGAAAAACTTTGAAGGATTGTTAGCAACATCTTTCCTAAGCTAATACAAGTATTGAATTGAACAAAAACAACAAAAATTGAAGAATTGATCTTATGTTCATCACAATTTTGACTTTGAAAAGTCAATCTGATATGAAGATTTGAAGAAGTGATTGATATTTGCCCAGAAACGTATCATAATCTGAAGAAGAATTGAAGAATTAAGTGATTGATTCAAAGAAAATTTTTCCTAAGTGTTGATAATCTTGAAGAAGTTTTCAGCCGGGTGAAAGAAGAATTGAAGAAGTTTTCAGCCGAGTGAAAGAAGTGAAAACACTGTTCAGCCGGGTGAAACACTGTTCAGCCGGGTGAAGTACTGTTCAGCCGGGTGAAGTACTGTTCAGCCGGGTGAAGTACTGTTCAGCCGCGTGAAGTGTTCAGCCGGGTGATAGAAGGAAAACACTGTTCAGCCGGGTGAAGCACTGTTCAGCCGGGTGAAGCACTTATCAGCTGGGTGAAGCACTGTTCAGCCGTCCCAAGTTGCTGACCCGTCCCAACAGTTACCCGTCCAAACAGTTACCCGTCCCAACAGTGACCCGTCTCTAAAAAAAAAAAAAAGTCTGGAAAATCGAAAAATTCATTTTTCCAAAATTTCAAATTAGTCATTTTTAGCCACCATGACTTCCTAGAAAAATTATCAAAATGACTTTGAAAATTCAAGAAAATTGTCAACGGGCATGTTCACAGTGATCCGAGACGAAAATAAAAAAGAAGATATCAATGAATTTATTACAGAATTCAATCACATGTTTGAAACAACTTATTTTCAAGTTGCCAAAGCGTGTGATCAAAAGAGAAGAGACTTTCTTGAACATACAAAACTCGCACTTGTGACTCAAACAAATTCTCATGAAAATCATGATGATGAAGAAGAATATGATTGGAGCGAAAACAATGATGTTGTTTCCATTCAAGAGATTGAAAAGAAAGATGAAGAAATCAACAACTTGTCTGAAACCATTGCAAAGCAAGATGAGACAATTGCTCAATTGAATTCAGAAATAAAGAGATTGATGTCAGAAAAAGAAAATGAGAAAGATGTTCAGAGTTCTTATGTTGAAATGCCAATTGAAGTCAGAGAAAAGATGTGCACCAAAGAATGTTTTCAACAAGTTGAACACTACAGAATATACTCTTTCAAGATTTGTGATAAACTCAAGAAGGAAGAGCAAATGCACAAGAATCTGAAAGAACAACACGACATATCTGATCAAAGAATCACATCTCTCGAAGAGTCACTCAAGAAAAGTGAAAGAGAAGCAATGAATGTCAAAAATGAAGCTGCAAAATCAAACACACACTCATCCAGTGTGATCAAAGATTTGTAAGAAGAGATTCTAAAGTTGAAGAAATTGTCTGAGATGTGTAATTCAGAGAATAACATTCTGAAAACCAAGCTGCAAGAAGAACAAGAGAAACACGCAAGTCTACAAGATGATCACCAACTGTGTGAAGATAGACTCAAATCTCTTACACAGAATGTTGATTCAATGCTTACCGAAAAGCATAATCTGAATGTTCAACTCATGGAGCTCACTGATAAACTCAACAGATCACAATCTGATCTTGTGCTTATCAAAGAAGAAGTCGAAAAAGAAAAATCTATTGAAAAGAAAGATGAGAGATTAGTGCCAACCGGAATTGTTGGATCACTATCTTCTCAAGAAGAAGAAGAAAAGATACAAGAGTTTCAGTCGAAGAAGAAGAAGAAGGTTAGAAGAAAGAAGAGCAAAGCCAAGAAGAACAAGACAAAGGGCGCTTCATCTGATTCTACACCACAGACTCCTTCTACTTCAAAGTCTCAAGATTCCGAATCCCCGAGTGATTCAAACAGTGACGTATACTGTTTAATCTGTGACTCTGAAACTCATCATATCTCAGATTGTATTTACAGTCAAGGTGTCTTTCCTTTTGGGTCAAAAGGTGACAAGTTCAAGACTCCAGCTCCTTCAAGAAAGATTCAACAAGATTCAGAGGTCAAAGCTTCTCAGAAACAACAATCTTCAACAGCAAAGACTTCTCAGAAGAAAGGAAAGAAGTCTCCCTTCAAGGCTCATCAGAAGTACTGCGAGATATGTGAAATGTACAATCACACGACAACGGAATGCTACTACAACAAGTACTGCACCAACTGTCAGATGTACAACCACGACACAATGGAATGTTACTACAACAAGTATTGCTCTATTTGTGACATGGTCCATCACAACACATCCGAGTGCTACTACAAGCCGAGAAGGTCAGTCCAAAGAAGTTCATCATGTGCATACCCTTCCAGGTATTTTTCTAACTTTAAAAATTCTAATCATAGACATTCGTTTGATGAAAATCAACATGTCAATGATTCATGGAAACCAAAGTTTGTCAAAAACAAAAAGGGAAATCATGATTTAAATGATAAAATGATTCCAATAGTGAATCAATCTTTGAATAAGAAATATAGTCAACAAAACTTGTTTTTAAATGAACTTCACAATTTGTTTGAAAATGACTATAATTACTCTTTTGACAAACAATCCATGAAAGAAGATGAAGGTACAAATTACATTGTATCATCAAAACCACCACCTGAAGGTACTCCTTGCACTTATGAGAATATCTCATATGTTGATGAATTTGGACGACCCAAAACCGAAATGGTTTGGGTCATTACCTCTAACTGATTTGTTAGTGTGTTAGGGACAGTTATGGAGGCCGGTCAAACAAAGAAAAGAAGACCGTGGCTGATCCCTTATCATGACAAGATACCGAATCTTGTTCATGATGTTTTCGATGCAACTGACACCAAATGGAGTTGGAAACAAAAAGGAATCATTGAAGGAATTTTTTTTAAAAAAAACATTTTCAAAAATCAAACAATGATGGCAGTGCAAGAAACAACCGATGTTTCATTTTGTCTGTTTAGATTAAGTATATTGCATGCACTATTCATACGTTGATAACATATCTGCCATTTTCTTTTCATTAAACTTTCAATTTTCGTAGAAATTTAAAAGTTTAGGGGGAGAAATCATTATTAAAAAAAATATGATAAAACCAGAAAAATCCAAAAATATATTGAATTTACTTGCACGTACATGAGAAATGATAGTACACTAGAGTTATTCAACGCATCATTTTAAACAATAAAGACTGAAGCGTGAAAATTGATGTGCGAGACGGCTCAGACAATTATACTGAACAAGTATATTCTTTGATGATTTAACTAAATTCTAATGAGTTTTTGTGGTTGAAACATCTTAGTGCATGTGAAACGTTTATACAAATCAAATAGATATCTCGTGAAGCATCTAAATTACATCGGGTAACGATGCAATCTATTCAGTGTGATGAACCGCATCGTGAGCTTCTTTGTTGTGGTATCCACAGACCTGAAGTCTCACACGAAGTCTCTTTTGAGCTTCAAGGTGCAGCAAAAGATTCCCAAAGTTGGAACAAAAAGAGTCCCAAATGTGGACCATCGCCAAACAAAAATTCCAAAAAGGAATTCAGAAGATTCCCAAGGGGAACGATAGGAAATTAAAATTCCAAAATGGAATCAAAAGAAGTCCCAAAGTGGACCAAATCCGAATAGAACCCAGATTCCACACTGTTTATGATTGTAAGTGACCTGACGTGTTGAGGTGTTCTCAGGATATTTAGATGAGGTGTATAACTTTCTAATGTGCAAAGTATGGGTCACTCAAAACTTATTCTTAATCAACCTAATTGATCATCAAGAATAGAAAAAGTAAGTGTGTCACTTCGAGCTAATTGATTTGTTCAATAATTCATCACTCAATTACTTCACAATTCAAATGTCTATTCTCAAAACTACAAAACATGTGTTGATTAATTGCTGGTATGATCTCATTGCAGGTAAAAGATTCATTAATGTAAAGAGAAAATTCCAAAAATATCAAAAACATTGAAAAATTCAAAAAGAACAAAAAGATTGTCATTTTAATCTTTTTCTTTTGTGTTGGCAATTTAACATGTGTTATTGATGTAGGAGTTGTTGATCGAGCAATATCTCATCCGGTTGAGAACTTAATCTTTACATTGATGATAAATGCACATTATTGCCTGAGTTTTAATGTTTTTCTTTGAGTTGCAGGAACTGTTTCCATTGCAGAACAAGCTTCCACGCGACTTGAAGATGTTCCTGTTCTTGCCTGATTCCAGTCCAAAGATCTCCAAGTCAGATTGCTGAGTGTTAAGAATCCTCCTCTTAATATCTCATACACAGATCCCATTAACCTCTAAAGAAAAAGTTGAGGGGGAGTATTCTAAGTCAAAGAAGTCTTCTCATTCTACTTCAACCGTTGAAGAAGATCCCGTTGCTGATATATAGATTCAACGGAATCTACTCTCTGCTTATTTCTTTCCATAGCCTCTGATGTTACTCAAAAGGGAGAGAAGGATGCAGATTGCTTGTTGAAAGACAGAGTTTTGATAGCATCATCTTAGGGGGGGTACTGTTGGGTCCTCTTGAAGATAATTCATACCAAAACTTTAAGTTGCTCTCTATACTCGCCACATGAAGATTTAAGCTAATATGTCAGATTTGTAAAGTGTCATCTTAGGGGGAGTACTGTTGGGGTTATTTGAAGATGTCACTTTCCAAATATAAGCGAGTGAAGATATCGAGCATCATCACGAGCAAGCACGGGTGAAGACGTTCATTAATTGTATTTGTCTTAGAATATTTGTGTAATCGTTTCGTGCTTAAATGCGCGTTTGTGCTTAACTGCACGCTTTTAGGTTACATTGTAAGGTGAATGGTATAGACTATAAATACCATCACCTAGGTCATTTGTTTAAGGTGTTGCATACATTTCATTGAATATCCCTTGTAACCTCTCCATTGATCTAATACAATTCTCCTATTCATATTATCATCATCTTCATCATACCTTGCATTGATCTTCATGAACATTCAAGCATCAATACGTGATCAGTGAGTTTCCGCATCACTGATTACAAACAACATCACCAAACAATCTCAGATCTAGATCCAAGCTCGGTGCATCCCGCACTATCACATAGTTAAACCTAAAATCTAAAAATAAAAAGAATGATAAAACATGTATATGTGTTACAATTTTGATATGTGTTTTCACGGGTTTGGGCTTGAGACCGGACCAAACCTGTGAACAGTAGTATTTGAAATTTTCAAACCTGCACCTTTTATATATAAACGGTTACATGCGGTCTCGAACCGAGCTTTTAAAGCGGGTTTCACGGTTTAACCCGTGAAATGATCACCCCTACTCGTAGTCATGTTGAAATTGATAACAAAAAATAATGTCAAACATGTGGAAATGGCCCATACATTTTTAACTTCGTTAACAAAATACAGTTTAATATTTATGTGGTCATTTCAGTTATTGATTGTTAATTCTGCAAATAAACCATCAATAAAAAAGCACAAACGCAATCAAGAACGAGGTAATGACATATAGAAGCTTTGTTGAACAATGTCTTTTGTATCCTTTTATATAGGGGTGAGATCTAATGAAAACAAGGTTTTATTTAAAAACACTAAAAACCAAAGAGATTAACTAATTTAGTAAGGGTGGCAGTTATGTAAATAAACTGAATTTCATATGCTAATTTTTAGAGAAATAAGGGCATTTTAGGTAGTGAAATACATATTAACAAAATCACTTAAAATTAGTTTTATCTCTCAAAATATCTATTCTTTGAAATTGAACGTACGCTGAAAGACGATTTGAGAAGAAGAAATCGTTTAGGGTTCATTCGTTAGGGTTCATGTGTGCGAAGATCAAATCAATAGGTACGTAATCTTTTTTGGGTTTACAATCAATAGGCACTTAATCGTTTCATTCAATTATTAGGCCGGGAAGTTGGATGTATTGGAACTGCAAAGTTGGAATTGAGATTAGTAACTTGTACGTGTTTAATGTTGATACATATATGTTATTGCATACAGTTAATTGAAGTTGGATATTGTGCAATACGTATATGTATATGATGTAAGGGATATTGTGTTTAGAGTGCAATACGTGTATGTAAGGATATTAAGTTTAATATTTGTTTAGCATTAACGCATGTCATGTGTGTATGCAATGTTTTTTTTATTAAATGGATCATGGGTTTTAAGACTTTTTGTGTCGTATACGTATATGTAAGGTTATGTATATGGATAGTTAGTCAGTGGTAAGTTTTTGATTTGGATTACAAGGACGCAATACGTATGCTATGATTTGGATTCAAGTTTATGTTTTGGTAAGTATGTACGTATATATAAGGTTGTACTGTTTCCATATGCGATGTGTGGTTATGTTTGTGGTTCTCTGGCCAATATATTTTGAGTGTGTTTTTTGAATAAAGTACGTAATTAAAGTAAACTTTCATTTTGCTAGACCTAGGTTTCAACTTTCAATGTTTTTGTTAAAAAAACATGATAAGGTAAATTGGTTTGTTTGTTATCACTATTTTATATGTAGGTAGTTGTTCAATCAAGAAAGGTATACAATTGAAGATGTTAACAAGTTATAGAATGTGTTTATGTACATTGTGGTAAAATATTGGTAGATACATATACGTACAGTTTTACTCGTCCAGTTAGTTGCACTTTTTAACAAGACAATGAAATACGGTTGTATTGTTTTATGACGACCAGATGTGGTTCTTGAGAAGAGCAAAATTGATGGGGAAGATAACAATATGAAGAGAGTGGTGATGAAGAGTTTGGTGTAATTGTGTAGCAATTTTTATGTAGACATTGGTCGATGAAAAGTAAAAATATTGCAAAAGATGACAACTTGAATTTCAATGTACCTACCCTTGCAAAATCCGTTTTTAGTAGATTAAGATTTATGGTTACATCCATCTATGTACTATTAATTCAAGCTAGACAGATTTATACTAAATTTTATTTATCTCTCCCTTATACTCACACATGAGTTCAAAATCAATAGACAAAATCATGAGCACAATTGTACATATATGTATATTACCTAAACCATACATGAAACACTATTACCGTTCTTCTAGATTTTTCATTAAATTTAGTTTATACAACATATGAAGTATTCTATTTTATTGACCATACAGAAAACACACCTAAAATTATAAAAAGAATCCACCCACAAATAACAAATTCAAGTTTTTACTTCCCTAAGGTCAAATCCATATTATGAAATCCACCAAACCATGATTATACTCCTCTACAAACTCATAGACCTCAAAACCTTCAATACCTTCATAGCTTTGACTTTTACACATGCACGACAACCACAAACTTTAATACTATGATAACGAACACGTTTCTTTTTAGGAACAAGAGATGTGTCGTAGACTTTGTTTGTAGGTAAACCAATTTTGTTACACAATATGTGCCTATGTTAGTTTTATATAACTGTTTTTGAACGACAATTTTCTTAACTCCAATAAAAGTTCCTAGATACACTTTTTTTCTCTCCTCTCTCATAAAATATCATACATTCTCTATCTTTTAAACTAATTTACATTTTATACAAAAATCCAACAAGTGACTTCAAATTCATCAACAACTAACATCATCTTCATCTTTAAAAAAGTGAATCTTCATTCAAAGCCATATATGCATATGTGCTATAGTACGTATATGTAAATATGTGTTTAAATTAAAAAGAAACACCAAGTTCACATACATGTAAAGAAAAAAACAATCAAACTAGGACCATCGATCCAAACTTCTATAAAAAATCCATCAATAGAAAATCAAAGTTACGCATACGTATTAACAATGATACGTGCACAGAACAACGGATTTACGTATATGTAAAAGCACAGTTACGTATACGTAAAAGCACAACTACGTATACTTAACATCAATGTTACGTACAGGGGACAATGGAGCTACGTTTACGTAAAAACACAGTTACGTATACGTAAAATCACAATTATGTATATATAAGAAAAGAGTTACAACGTCATCATCTTCGGTTCAATACCATCTTCATAATCTACCTTTGTTTCATCAAAACTGATCCATAACCTTCGATTCCTTTTTATTGGGTGGTAGTGTTACGTATATGTAAAAGGACAGTTACGTATACGTAACAACAGATTTGCATCATTATTATCTTCATATTATTCATCAGTTTCGTCAAAATTGTTCTATGATATTTGATTCCATCTAAGAGAGTTACATATATGTATCTTAAAGAAAACACTTGAATAAAACCATAGGAACGAGCACCGCTTACAAGGAGAGATCTGAAAACCAACAAAGAAACAAACTCTTTATACACTTTTCATTCCAAAAAACATGTATATATTCATTGAAAAAAACATTAAATACACAAAACTCATTCAAAATTTCTACATTTCTTGAATACTAATTTATAAAAAAAACAAGATTAAATACCTTGGCCTTTGAGTTTTGCCTTGGACATAGGTTACTTAAAACTAACAATTACAAGTTTACAACATTAAGCTTAATTGAAGCATTCAATCGAACACCTTGTGTGCATTCAAGAAATTCGATTTTAACAAATAATTTAACACAGAGTGTTGCCCAAAGCAAAATTGAATGACCACACATAGAATTAAGGAAGACCAATTTTGATTCTAAGTTGATTTGGAATCAAAAGCAAAGTCAACACAGTGAAAATTTCAAACGTGAGAGTAGAATTGAAACTAAGATTTTACCTATATACAAATGGGTGATAATCATACTTGCGAATAGAAGCGGAAAGCAATGATTCACTTTTGTGTGATTTAGAAGATGGTGGTGCACTCGCCGGCTGATTTGGAACCACAAGAGGGTTTGCGCCGATAGTGATGGTGGTTGGGACTGCAATAGGAAGCATAAAGGGATGGTGCTGGTGATGTTCAAGGCGACAACGAAGAGAAGATGGTGGTGTTCGATGGTAGGCGGCTGTTCCGATGATGGTGTAGATGGGTGTTGACAGTAATGAATATGATGTTCTTCAGTTTGTGTGATATCTACAAAATACTAATGTTCCAAATATACCCTTTTCTATTGTATAAATAAAAAATTAAAAGAAAATTAAGCTCCTTTGGTTTTTAGTGTTTTCAATTATAAAAGTTGTTTTCATTTGAACCTAACTCTATATATATATATATATATATATATATATATATATATATATATATATATATATATATATATATATATATATATATATATATATATATATATGGGAGAGATCAAGAGAGAACTCCATATTAAGTTGAGAACTTGAGAACTACCAAAATGACAAGGGATGGAATTTTAAAGAGGATGGCAAAATTGTAACTTTAAATATATAAATTTTCAAACATTTCTATCTTTTGCATACGTTAAGTTTTTAATTTTTTTTTCACACCAGTAGATCAAGAATTTCAGTATCTTTCATTTGAGTATAAATAACGTTATAAAAAATAAAATTTTCTCGTTTTTTAAATTTCATTACTACATATATGTAGTATACGATACTGTACGTTCTTAAATTGGGGGAATTGAATATGGTGTTGTTATACACCTAAATTACATGAGAAAACATAAAAACTACGTACTTTGATAAAATAACAAAAGTTCACCGATATTGATTTCGATGATAGCATCACAAAAAATAACACCGTCATGCCTCATTCTAAATATGGATTTTCTCATATGATTGTATTAACATTGCTAGCAATTACTTGGTCCATGTTATGTGATGTGGTGTGAATATGTGCAACATGGGCATATCACAATATCAATTATATGAGTCATGTTATATTAATTTGTTAGTTGGAATTGAAAAGCCAAATTAATGTATGATCGAATTTTATAGGGCGGATAATCTTTACTAAATTGAATGAAGATTGAGTAAATGGGAAAGAGAAGAATTATGATTTAAGAGGAGAAGACTAAGTCATCCATTAAAATTTTATAAAGATCAATGAGTTTAGTTTTCTAATAAAAATAATTTAAGTTAATTTATCAAAGCTACTTTAGTTTTAATGGTTTTACGTGTAGCTTAGGTTCATAACTTTACCGTATTCACTATCCTCTTTTAAATTTTATAGTATTGCATATATGCAGTATCGTATACTACATATATGTAGTATCATACTACTACATATATGCAGTATATGCAATATTGATTCATTGTTATCTTATAATTAGAATTTCAAATTTATTTTACTTTGTTATGATATTTATTGTTAATTTATTTGTTTATTATTATTTTTATATTTAGACATAGTATAAGTATTGGTTTTGTTTTCATTTGCAATAAGTTTTTTTAATATGAAATATGATGAACTTTATTATTGGTTATTTGAGATCATATGTACACTTTAAATAATTATTAAACTCTTCAGCCATTTGGCCGCTTAAAAAATGCATCAAGTACATTGATACTACATATATGTAGTATCAAAAAGTTAGTAATGTTTAAAGAAAAATATAATCATATACAATATCGCAATACTACATATATGTAGTATGAAAATTAAAAAAACGAGAAAAAAAATATTTTTTATAACGTTATTTATACTCAAATGAAAGATAATGAAATTCTTGATCTAATGGTGCAATTTTTTTTAAAATAATATTAACGTATGCAAAAGATAGAAATATTTAAAGATTTATATATTTAAAGTTCCAATTTTAACATTCCTCTTTAAAATTCCATCCCTTGTATTTTTTGTAGTTCTCTAGTTCTCAACTTAAAATGAGTTCTCTCTTGAACCATATCCTATATATATATATATATATATATATATATATATGGGAAAGTTCATTTAAGAAGACTAAATATTGCGAGAAGATAAAGAAATAGTTAACTTTGATAGAAATGCAATATTTATTCATTAACTTTGATATTCAAAAAATAAAATTGAATAAATTTTGCTTATTTGTTAAACCTACACATTTGGAAGTCATGTGTAGGTTATGTTACTTACACATAACCTACACATGTGTAGGTAAATTTAAAATACATACATAAAAAATATTTTAATGATTTTTTTAGTTTATATCTTATACATTTGTATGTAGGAAGTGTATTTTTTTCAAAAACTAAACTAATGATAAGTTTTTTTAGTGATTCATGTTTCTTCTTTTTTTTTTTCTCGTAATATATGAGTCTTCTCAAATGATCTTAATCATATATATATATATATATATATATATATATATATATATATATATATATATATATATATATATATATATATATATATATATATAGGGGAAAGTGAATATGAGGCTGTAACGCATCTAAGCTTACATGCGAAGCACTCTAAAACTACGTAGTTTTGTTTAAATCAACATCAAAACTACAATTTCAATTAGTTTAGTTCAAACGATATCTCCTAAATTCAACATCAAAACTACAATTTTAAAAGTAATGCATGATTTCCGAATAGCCTTCTTTGTTCGATCCATTCAAATCACATATTGATTTGTATCACCAATTTAAAATAATAAAATTTACTACATTCTATTGATCCTATATGAATTTCCTTTCGGTTGGTTAAATACATTTTTAAAATGCAATGATTCATTTGAATCAATAGATTACGGCATATGGAAATATAGTATGCATATTGTAATCATAATTGTGAACCTAATAGACGAGAAAGATACGTGATAATAAGGGAGTAATTTAATAGAGTTAAGGAATTCTAGTTAAATCTAATGAATATTTTGGCTAAAACTACATAGTTTTGATGTAGATTTAAAAAAAACTACGTAGTTTTATTGTATTTCGCATGTAAGCTTAGATGCGTTACAGCCCCATATTCACTTTCCCCATATACATATATATATATATATATATACTAGTAAGATACCCGCGCGATGCGGCGGCGGCGGCGATGCATCAGCGACAACAATTTATAACAAGATACTCCATTAATAAACTCCTTCCTTTTTATATGTCACGAACCACACAAGTCTAAATTAAATTATAAAAAAAATACACGAATAATAACATATCAGTCATAAACATAATAAAATACAAGTCTTACATAGAAATATAAATAAGAGTCTTAACACATGAATAAAAAAAATACTAGTCCGACACAAGCGAATTAGAAAAAAGGTCATAGACGTAGTAATGTAAAAATAAACATCCAATGTGTCAACTATTGCAATTTGATGGGATCATTTTTTGTCATACAACACACACACATTCATAAAACACATTCATACACACACATACAATAGCAATAACATTCAGATTCATGCATGCTTTCATACCACACACACATTCACACAACACACATTCATACATTGATAAATTCATTCATACATGCTGCCGTATATAAACAGCAGCAGCAGCAGCAACAACTGTTTAACAGATTCAAACATCATCTGTTTGGAACCATAAGCAACAACATATAAATAGTTGCTGCTGTTGTTATATTTATTACAATGTGTGTGTTTTGGTGGTCTTTATCAATTGTTTAACATACAAATATTAACCCAAATTTCATACATACACATTCATACATTAAACCAACTGTTTTTTAAAGTCTTTATCATGCATTCATACATACACATTCATAAAACACAAATATACAACACAAACACATTGTTTTCATTTTTTAACATCTAAGCATTTGTTGTTATTAACTTATTATTGTTGTGATGTGCAACAGCAGGTTTAACCCCCCCTTTTTTATTTAAGTTTTCAAATTCAAAAACACATTGTTTTCATAAAGTCTTTATCATTATCAACAAAACATTGTTTTCAATTTTTTTTTTAAGTTTTTATGTGTGTTGCTGCTATATGACATGTTTGAACCATTTTTCACTTTTCACATCATAAACAACCTGATTCATACAACATAACACATTCAAATTTTTAAAAACAGCAACAACATCATACAACACATTCAGTTTTAAAATACATCAGCAGCATCAACAAGTGTTTAACCCCCCCCAACACACACACATTCATACACACATAACACATTCACACACACACACACACACATATTCAGATTCATGCTAACATACAACACACACCTTCATACAACACATTCATACACACACACAACAAATTCATACTCACATTCAGTTTCATAACACAACACCTATACATAAGTTAGCAAAAACAGCAAAAAATTCATACACACACACAGGTGAAGCTGCTGTTTATTGTATGAAGGTGTGTGTTTTTTGAAGTCTTTATCATACTAACATACAACACACACCTTCATACAACACATTCATGCACAAAAATTGAACAAAATGACATTTTTGAACCATTATTCAGTTTTCACAGCACAAACAAACACAACACAACACATTCAGTTTCAAAATCATACCTCGAATGGAAGATTGATACACAAAAACAACCTGCAACATGAGTAGCAAAACAGAATCCATAAACCCAAAACCGTATAAAATTGAAATTGAAATTGATATGTAGTAACCAGACTATATTGATAAAGAAATTACCTGAGATTTGAATGCGAGATTTGAATAGCAAAAGCAATTTGGACACCGATATATAACAAAAGCAATGGGAGATTTGAAATTTCAATATACCGCCTATATAGCCATAAGAATGAATCTGTTTCATATAGCAGGATATAAAGCATGTTGAATCGTTTCCTCTTTGATACAATCGTTTTGCTCGATGTGTGTTGAAGATTGGTTGCAGGCAGTTTGCAGCCAGTCTATGCATGGTGTTGAAAACGTACGAATACAAATCTAACACTGGCATAATCGCGCGTCAACAAAACATCAAAATAATTACAAAAATGCCACTGCGTTAATCTGGGTTGTAAACGCCATAACTCGACGTCCCAGATTTGTTTTTAGCATTTGCAGAGTTTTGGGAGCCTAATGAAATTTTCTTATCTTTGTCTTGTATTGGTAGGCCCTTGCTTGATTTTCATGTTTTCTAGCAGAATTTTATAAATGTTCAAGCAAATTTTGGGTTTGTTAATTTAGAATGTAATGTTAATTTGATATATCCTTTTAATTTCATATTATGATGTAATTTATAAAACTTCCCGATTAGCAAACCCGACAGGCGTATCTAACGTGTAAGTTTTATATCATAAACAAATATACTTATTACCCACAGATAAACCTGAAACTTGACAAATAAATAGCTGACATAGACCCCCGGACTTAAAACACATATTTCTACTCAGGTTTGAGATTAGAATTAGGCCCCGTTTGTTTTTTTTAAGAGATTTAAGTCTTAATCTGAATATTACATCTGAATGTTAAGAGGTTGTTCAAATGTCTGAAGTCTGAATCATTAAGAGGTGGAGGCTAGAGACGAACTTCTAGTCGTCGGAGATGGAGCCTAGTCTCCGGGTTAGAAGTTAATGGAGGCCGGAGACAAACATATGTTTTTTTTGGGTTAAGAGGTTTTCAGACTCATTAAAAACTCTTACTGGTTCAGATGCTATTAAGACGCTAAACCTCTTAATACAAAAAAAAAACAAACGGTTCCACGTCTGATTACGTCTGATCAAATCAGACGTTTTTCTATATTCAAAAACAAACGGGGCCTTACTCAAACCCGTCCGTCCGAGACATGCCATTTACATAGCACAAAAAATTTGGTTCAATTCAATCGGCAACAAGATTTTGGTCTTTCCTTTTACCCTTTTTTTCTTCTCTTCTTCTACACAAATCAAACTCTACAATCCGGACCAAATTTCTTTTGTTACGTTTCGCCATCAATCCAGCTGCTAAGCAACCTTAAATTAACTTCAAAACTCCTCAATTTTCGTCATAAATATTCTCAATTTCTTGCATTTTCTTCTTTTAGAAGTTAGCAATGTTGAATTTGACCACACGGAGAGCAAAATGGGGTGAGATAGCTTAGCAAACGAAAACCCTAAAAGCATCTAGAGTTATGGAAGGTATGCACACCCTTTTTGACCTATTTGGTTCAATGTAAGTGAGTTTACCGTTTTAATCATTAATTTGTTGTCCAGTTATCGATTGTATGCATCTGCTTGTTGCTCGCAAATCTGATTTGGATTTTTCTGCTTCTTTTTTGTTTGCGTTTGTACAAAATAAATTGAAATTTTAGGCGAATGACTTTATGAATTGGCTGTTCTTTGAGATACACTCAATTGGTTACAAGAGAAATCAAACTTTTCTGATTTCCAGCTTAAAATTGTAATGGTTTATTTGAAAACAAGTACGTAACCAAGGAGAAATTAGTGTTAATTTATCAACAAAGTCAAGATGAGCTTTCTATTAGAATAATACTAGGTTTGTTCTCAATGATCAATGTGATGTAACATCATTTGAAATGGAATGAGTGTTTTTGTTTATTTTAGATGTTTTTCTTCAAGGTCTGTGTAATTAATTAGGGCAAGCAAATTGGTTCTATCTCCTTGGTTACTTGATTATTGTAAGGGAGTAGTGATCAGTTTAGATGCTAAAGGAACATATGTATGCTTAAATCTATAAAGCCATGGAACTTTCTAAGATCCGAATCATGTGTGATGCCGTGGGCTGGAAAGAACATACAATATATACTTGTTATGCTCAGTTTTGGATGACAGTAAGGTGGTCATGAAAGCTTATTGCTATGTTTTCTGGAGGCACAGCCTTCTTACAGTCAGGTGTTGATGTATGATTTGGGTTGAATAGACTGTCCTTGTATATTAATATGTTATATGCGGTTTTTTGTGAGAACAACTTGGTTCAGGGGTCATGGTTTCATGCTTTACTATCAAGTCATCAATGCTTTAATTCAAACATTTTCTCGTATGCAGAAACATTAAACTTCCCTATTTTTAAATTAAATGTATTTGATTGCATTAAACCTTTGAAGGAATGTTAATGTTATTGATTGGAAAGGGAGATAAAGTAGCATAGTTTTTTTTATATAAGGCTGATTATTTTTGGAAATCTGGGATGTAGTATTCATTCATTACAAGCACAGTGGTTTATGTTTAACAATTCATTTTCCTGTTTAATCTTAAACATCAAAGCAACATTTGTTGGAAATAATTCAGTGTAAGTTGTTGTATAGTGAGGAGTATAAGTATTATCTGACTTGCAATTGTCTGATTTGCAAATAAATTTAAACCAGCATCATATTTATATAGACATGGAAAATGGTACATGTTTAAGGTAGACATGGAAAATGTAGCAGGGAAGTATTTATTCGTATTATGTGTTATGACTTACCGGAGTTTATATCTCAGACTCATGCTTATAATATGAATGGACGATGGTTGCCTTCCATTTCCCATTTCAGAGTATGTGGCACACGTGGTGTGTTTATTAGTTAGACAATATTGAGTCTAAACACAAGATTTTTCACAAATTAACCTATATTCATGTTGCATTTAATGGGTTACATCTGTAGATGATGAACTTTCCATTATTAAAAGGAAACAAAGATGATGTAAATAGAGTTGACGATAAAATGATAAATGGCCCCTATTTTGAAACAAGACTGGTATGATTTTGTTTTTTGTTAGCATACTTTCATACTGATCATGATTACATAAACTTTAAAAAGACTGAATTTTTACATTTGCTGACTGTAGTGGCAAACTTACTTTCCCACTCTCTCCTTGAAAAGATGGCACGTCTCCGTATAAAAATAGCTTTTGATTGTTCTAGTAAAAGGGTAAACTTTGGAGTTTAGTTATATCTGAATGACACTTTATTTGGTCAATACTCTTTGCTATGGGTGGGATTTACTTTGTCTGGTTGTTGTAATAAGCAAGATAGTAAATAACAATAATTTCACAATGTACGAAGATGTTTCTGATAGTTTTTTATCTAGTAATTTGGTTTAAGACTATTGAAGAATGAAACTATTTCTGTAGTGTTATTATTTTACAATTATTCTAATAATTTCTAGGAGTGCTATAAGAGTTTGGGATTAAGATTTTTAAAGAATGAACAGTGTGATATTAATAAATTCTATCAATCTTTTTGTGTATTATGCTGTAGAACCTCAAGAAGTTCGTACAAATGAGAATAGAGTTCTCCCAGAGAAGAAACCAAAGAGAATTGTCAAGACACCAGTTCAAGTTGAAGCCCTAGAGAACTTCTATAATGGTATGCCTGTTCTTACTCCTTTGAAGTGGCATAATTGGCTGGTTGGGTAACGGCCATACAAACGAGCAACTTCTGTTTGGTATGGCCGTATGGGTCAGGTCGACTCCAAACGAGTGACTTTTTTCTGGTACAGATTGGGTCGTCTACAAAACTTGTTGGAAAATTTTTAAATAATTAATGTGTCAAATATAGCACAAAAGCTCATTATAATAATACTAATAATTGTTTTGAATAAAATGATTTTGAAAGTTTTTAAGCATTAAAATACCCTTTTGGTTACTTTGGACCTGTTTATTTGTAAGTCCTGTTTAATGTTAATTTTACTCCCTTGAGCTGTTAGAAGTGAAACACAATCCGGATCTACCTAGTCATCAGTAATGGGCTGAGTTGAAATTGGAAACTCTTGATTGCTTGTTCTTGTTACTGCATTTTATCATACACTATATTAGCTTATATATTCTAATGTTATAACAAGCCATTATTGAAGAGATCTTTTTCATTTTGTTTTGCAGAACATAAATATCCCACAGAGACAATGAAAGCAGAACTTGCAGAATCAATTGGATTGTCAGAAAAACAAGTTTCTGGGTGGTTTTGTCACAGGAGATTAAAGGACAAAAAACTGCCAAATGATGAAGTGGGCCCACAAGGAAAACAAGAGCGATCAAGTGGTGTCATACAGGACCGTGGCAGTGGACTCAGACAAGATTCATGTGGCAGCACCAAACAAGGGGATACCAAATATTATGATTTAAAAGAAGTTGAGAGTAGAAGACTTACTACTGAATGCCTTTTACCAACAGAAGTTCGATTTGACCATGGAAGTCGTCATAATAGTATCATGGATATGGACGCTGATGATCATGATGGTGATGACAATGATGACACATCTTCTGGAAGTAGCTCACCATTAAAGGATAATTTCCACCCTCATAATGTGGATCGCTTAAGTACATTAGCATCAAAATATCCAACTCATAACGATTTAAAATGTGTAAAGGGCAGGACAGGCCCATCAGGATATCTAAAGGTGAAAGGTCAGGTGGAAAATGCAGCAATTACTACTGTCAAAAGGCAATTGGGAAGGAATTATAAAGAAGATGGTCCACCTCTTGGTATTGAGTTTGAGCCACTTCCTCCCGCTGCATTTGAGAACCCAGTCAAGTTTCCGGTTAACCGTAAGTAGTATCAGTTTTATCATTTATATTATATTTTTCTTGATGATCTTATGATTCTTTTACGTTCTTTATCCGAATAAACAGCTTGCTTGTGTAGAAAACATCTTCTGTATTAAAAATATTTCTAGTTTAACATATGTGGTCAGTACAACAGTTTAATCGTGTGGCAAATTTTATTAACAAAATGAAGAATAAGATATCATAAACATGCTTCCTGCATTTTGGACACACCCTTTTTGTAGGTCGACAAACAAATGACCTGACCTTAGAAACAATTATTTTGTTTTGTGTGTTATAAATATAAACTTGTTCAAATATGTTTCCCCTTACATATTACTTGCTGGTATACATTCAGAATCCTACTATGCTGGTGACCGCACTGTACTTTATCCATCGGATGGATCTAAATCATTCCAACTTCCTAATGGAAGCAAGGTATGCAATCATCCTACTTTCTTGGGAAACTAAGGAACTTCATTTGATCAAATTCAGGCAATAGTTCTCTGAGTGGTGGTACATCTACATTAACTATTTATTCTTTTGTAATGATGGTGGGGTATGAGCTATGATTTTTGTGTGCATAGATGCTAATGGTTAGCTTTTGGTACTAGTGGAGTCAAAATGACCCGAAACACTTAATTTGTTTTTTTTAATAAATTTCAACAATAATATAATTTTTCAAATAAGTATATTCAGGAGGTTTTATGCATCTAAAATGCGCTTGGGGTTTTTTGGGTTGAAATTTCCATCTCATGATCATTGATGCATTCTACAGAATAGACACACACACACACACATCCTGGTGCTTTTACTTATTGCTGATGTAATTGGAATTTGATTTCATCTCCCACAGCAGATGCATGAAAGATACAATCCAAAGAGCTATGATCACACGGATTTAAATGAATCACCAGATTTAGAGATAAGGCATGCATCCAAGCATCATGAAAAAAGTCTATATAAGTCAGCACCTTTTATTTCCAAGCACAGTAGACATACTGTATCTGAGAGGAGTTTGCAGATGGTAGTTGTAAATGATGATACTGCTGGAGACTCTTCAATCCATGGCCATCATTTTGAGACAAGAATAAAGCATGGTCCAGGAGTATTTAGGAAACCAGATTCTTTTTCTAATCATCATCTTACTGGGTACGGTAAAAACTTTGATGGTAAGCAAACAGAGAACTACACACATGGCGGACCCCCAAAGGTTAATTATAGAGACCATGTTGAACCTTTCACTTCTGATTTCACCTATAAGCGTGGTGAATCTCTTCAACTTAAGGACAGAGGGTTGTCCAGAAATGCGCCTAAGGTCTTTACTATACTCTTTTTCTACACCATTTAGTACAAATGGCAAAATTATCCAACTACTTTATACTCTACTGTTTTCTTATTTGATAATGTAATGATCTAAATATTATTATGAAAACTATATTATTAATAATAAGATTTTTGATATTTTTAAGCATATGAATTGTCAAGCTCATGATACCTGTTTCATGTAGCTAGTTTCTACATTTGACCCTAAATTTAATCCTGAATTGGCCGGTTTTTATATAAATGGGTTTATTGCCTCATCTACTAGTTTTGCTGTATTTTTGGCAACGAGGTTATGTCCATGACAAATGGTGTGTATATGGGTCTACTGTGTAGGATGATGAATATGACACAGAAAGAAGAGGAATTGATGAGTACTCCAAACTGGTTTCTCCAAAGATTCAACTAGGGAATGAAATGAGGGTGAGCGTGGCTACAGTGTTCACATGTCCACTACTTTGAACACATGTCCACTACTTTTGTGCAATCTATACTTCTAAATTTTTCTCTTAAATCATTTCTTTTATACTTTATCAATGAAGGTTATTAAGAGAGGTAGAGATGAGTTCATGCATCAAGTGCATCCAAGGAGAGAGGCTTTGGTTGACTTTTCTCCTATAATCAACAAGACTAAAAGGTTAGTGGTTATATTCTTTGTATGCTTAATAGGCACTCCTCTCTTCGTTGTTTTCATAAGCTTTATCAATGATCGATTTTTAACAACAAATATTTACTCCACTACTCGGGTCTCAAGTGAGACTAGAACCCAAAACCATTTGGGTGAAAGGCACACCATTTGTATGTCTTGGTTCTTCTCTGGATCAATAATCCAGGCGATATCAATGACTCTAGACATGTTCGTGGATTAAACAACATTACACGTTATGGAACAATGAATCAAACGTACAATGTAGACTACTATCAATCATATGCTTTGATTAATATCACCCAAGGTTCTCTAGACGATTATTCCCAAAGAAGCAACCTAGAAACCTATTTTTACACAAAACCTTAGCACGTTAGGTTTCAGGCCCATTAGGTTTCACACAAAACCTTCACGCGAAACCCTTACGCTTAGACTCACAAAACCTATTACAATAATTCAATAAATCAAACGTAAATAACCAGGATACAAACTTGAAGGCTCTCCAACAAACACCCCCTTGAAAACAGATTTAAAATTCTTCAAGGTGATGTCACAATTTTGTGCACCAACAAACTCCCCCTTGACATCAACTTGAGGATTCTTCAAAACTTGATCAATCTTCATGTCTCGCTCAGTTCATGACCCAAATCACTAGCAAATGATTTTTAGCAAAAAAAAAAAAAAAACTGTATTTGGCAAGATAGGTTTTTGTGTAAGATTAGCAGATACTCCTTTGGTACACTGATCAGATTCATAGGATAATATTTACAAATAATCTCTTACTAGACTCCCCCTGGAAACCACCTTCATCTCTTAATATAAATCTACATGTTCATTAACAAGCTCCCATTGAACATTAGATTTAACCTCAAATGATATGGCATGAAATTGTTGTAATAGACGGATCAACATAAGATGAATCATCAACAAAGAACATCACCCTTTTCTTTGAAGGACGAGTACACTTCTTGTTATCAGATCATTCTTCAGTTGGATAAAAAAACTTGTCTTGGTCATTTGCATCAACAATTCTCCTTTTGGAATAAAACACGAGGGGATAAGCCTACGTTCGTTTCATGTCACCTGTAACGAATTCAAACATATTCCAAAGAACACCCTAAAGTATTAAAATTCGTCAAACATGAAAGACAGTATTTTTGGTATTTTTGGTATTCTGATACAAACCTGAATATGGGTCAAAGCAGTTATCAAAAGAAAAGGGTAGTGGGTAAATGAAGAGCTGAAATTTAGGACTAGTTATTATTGCTATTTATGCTTATTTATATCTTTTATTATAAGAGAGTTTTTGGGGATGTTTATGTTTATCAATTAGGGTTTGTAAACCTTTTATTGGAGATCACCCATTCTCGAATTTGGGCACTATCTTTACGTATTTTCTGTTTAATCAAAACATCCCATTTCTATCATTTGGTTCCATTGTCGGGAATTCGTCTCTAATCGCAACCCGGTTCAATCAAATTTCACCTCCAATCAAGTTCAGAACTTCCGATCATTTCTGGAAAATCTTTGAACCTGTTCAATTTTTTATCAGTTTAGTTTCCAATTCGAAATTTTAGTTACCAAATCTGATCATTGTTCAAGTTTAAAATTCGAAATTATGGCATCCCAAGCTCGAAACCAACCTGGAGGAAGTTTGAATCAAGATCAAATTGCTGCCCAATTAGCCGTAATCGCATCCCGTCTTGACTCTGTATTGTCTCAATTAAGCGGTGATATTGCAGCAATCAAGACTCAGTTGATCAGAGATGGTAGTTACAATGAAAAGGCAGATAAGGATTAGAATAAGTCGATGGCGGAGGACAGTTTAATGGCCGATAAAAGAGATAAGATGGTCTACTCAGATAGCCAGAAGTCTTGCCAACAGATTTTGGAAATTCAATCAGATAAACCTAATTCACCAGCCGTACCTCTGTCATCGCAATCCAGCCATAAAATTGCTGCACACATATCTACTTCTAAGAAGCACAGGCAATTCCTAACATGCAAACTGTTGGAATCGAGAGAAGAGAAAAGGAATAATCCGCCTACGATGAAGGGGATGCACAATGATAAGGTGAATATTGCTAAAGTCAAATGTGCTATCAAGCAGTCATCTAGGTGGGGTGCAGATGCAAAAGGAAAGGAAATTGCAAGGTCTTCACAACCCGCTTTAGCTTATGGATGGTTTTACAACGCGGGTCGACCTATTGAATGGCTTATTGCATGGCACAACTGTCAAAAATATCAGACTGTCGACCTGAGGACAAGTCGTGTCTTCGGGTGGGTAGTATTGATACAAACCTGAATATGGGTCAAAGCAGTTATCAAAAGAAAAGGGTAGTGGGTAAATGAAGAGCTGAAATTTAGGACCCGTTATTATTGCTATTTATGCTTATTTATATCTTTTGTTCTAGGAGAGTTTTTGGGGATGTTTATGTTTATCAATTAGGGTTTGTAAACCTTTTATTGGAGATCACCCATTCTCGAATTTGGGCACTATCTTTACGTATTTTCTGTTTAATCAAAACATCCCGTTTCTGGGTTCTATCATATTCTTTTTATAAATAATTATTAAAGAAAAGATAAATGAATGAAAATACAAGTTAAGAAACAATCACACATATTTTTGTGATACCCACATGTGAGGAGATCATTAAACCAAGCTACTGGTAATTTATCAAAGATTTGCCATTTTCCTTATATATTTGTTATTTAATAAGCTGTTGTGGCATGTGGGGTACACCATGCACCAAAAACCCAAATACTCCCAATTTGATTATTGCAGATGAGAGCGTAAGCATGAAAAACCTTAGATATAGCAAATTGTCACACAGATAGGGGGTGTTGATTTTACGGTACTCGTATTGTTTGTATTTAACTGCTATTGGTTAGGGCGATTTTTCTTTAAAATTACACACACATACATGCATGCATATTGTAGGACTAGCATTCTCCACTTCAAAAAACATACAAATAATCTAAATCTTTGATTATAGTAATTTAGGGGATTTTATAGTAAAAATAGACTTGGTCTATGTGTTGTGGGAGGGTGAAAGTGATTACAAATGTGGTGCCACCTAGGCAGTGACTAGATGCCACGTAGGATAAGTGGGGTGACCCTTCATATGTTGAAGGTACACACCTGGCAATCTTAACCCAAACATTCAGGTTTGGGTTATTTTGGGCTCTAAAATCTAAATACAAGTCGATGGGTTTTCTTGGCTCAAGTGTTATTTTGTAACAGGTTAACATGGGCGCTGTAAATAATAGAAATAACCTAACGGGTCAGGCTGGGCCAATAAATTAAATAAAGAACGACGGGCCAGAGTGGTGACTTTTTCATTGCCCTAGAACTCCAAATTATCGGTGTTTTTTCCATGCTGCCTAACTCCTGGCTCCTTTTTCTCTTCTTTGTTTATGTTTTCGCTGTTATGGCGACCTTTGCGGATAATCAGGTTAAATCAAATTGAGGTTTTGCTTTACTGTGGTATGGAAGTGTTGAATTGCGAGAGACGAGTTGGGTTTTCATTCCCGATTCTGGAACCAAATAGGCAAATACGAGTCGAAGAATCATAGTTGAAGAAAACTGCTTGATCGATTTCATCCATTTAGTGCTTTTCTATTTCAATGATTTATTTGATTTTGATTCAAAGTTTCTGGTCTTAGTGATTTATTCGATTTGGATTCAATGTTTCTGGTTTCTGATTCATCACTTGTAGTTTTTGTGTGTTAGTTCACTGAGTAGAAATCCAGGTTCTGGTCTGATTTTATCAACTTTTGTTTCTGATTAATCAATTCTGTAATTTTGATTTCATTGATGTAATGGGTTCTGACTCGTTGATTGAGCAAAAATGCAATGGATTGTGTTCATCACCTTTTAAATTAAGCGTAGGTATTGCGTTCTATTGAAGATTGCATCGTTTTTGATGCAGAGATTTTGTTTTTTGATCGGCAGTGTTGGTTTTGCTTTTGCGGTTCTATCGGAACGAATCTGCTGCTGTTGTACTAGGGAGGGTTGTGTTCTCTGTTTTCTAAAACCACCCATCTTGACCCGGCTGCAGTTTTGTGAAAACCCATTGCCTTCCTGAACCGTCACCAAACCCGACCTGCCCGTTTTTCCATGTCTAGTTGAAGGTGTGTTGTGGTAGGGTTAAAGGTGATGATAAAGTAGGTGATGATGTGGACAATAGGCTGATAACATTTAAAAAACATTTCCCCTTTCGCGAGCCTGTGTTCTTGTTCGTGCACCGCCTACATGGCAGGGGTTCACGCTTCATCACCACTTCACAATGCATGGTTATAGATTTACTATCAATCCATTTTACTATTTTGGCTAAATTTTTTTCTGACCCGTTTGAGAAGAATGACAAGTTGTAGGATCTGCAAATGTACAATTGTCTGTTTTTAGCAGTTTTGATAGAAAAGATGATATGCTAACTGCAAAGTGTTATTATAATAACTATACAATATAACATTAGATACACGATCTTGCTATTGTGGGTGGTGAAAATAACGTTAGAGACATGATCTTGCTATTGAGGGTAGTGAAAATAGCTTTGAGGTGCTAATTTTTTATTATTGATAATGCAATTCAGAGGTTGTAGCTTCAATTTTATTTGAACAATTTCTTTTCGGCATATTTTGTTTCAGTTGACTGATTAATAAAACATATCCCAAATTAATCTGTTGTGTGATTTAGTTTATTTTCAATTTTAGAATGCTGCATTATCTGACACCATCACGTACATTCTCAGGTCAACGCCACAGATGACCTCTAGTTTTAGTGATGATGAAATTGCAGAAACTACGTCTTCAGGGGATTGAGAGGTTGTTACCATGGCATTGTTTAATAGTTTAAATACTGGGAGGTTGAGGTTTGAAGTTGCTATCAAGCTGCTTAATTTTTCTTTTTTGAAGTTGTATATATCATCTGTTCTTGTTTAAATTCGTTCTTACCAAAGCTCGATTGTCTAATATCATGTGGACATGATTTTATGATCTTCTGTAGAAGATTTTTTTTTCACCTTCAACTTTATAATTAACCGATGGCTATAAAGAGATTTGAATTGGGAAAACGTGCATATTTCATGTTTTATTGAAAATCGCCATGGTCTACGGCTATAACTGGTTTGAATCAGCCATCAACAATCTCACACATGAATTTTTTTTATACAACAAACTTAAGCGTTGTTTGGTACTCTTTTAAAAGAATTATCTTTTGATAGTTTAAAAACGCTTATATAGATGCCTTTTCTTAATCGTTCAACCATTTAGACTTAAGAGTACCTCTTGATGGTTACAACTTCTCTTTTTCCCCATCTAAATCTACTTTTAAAAAGATTTCTAAAATATGATAGGGGTGAATAAGAGGCACTCTTAAATTGAGAACTTATTTTTTCTTGAGTATAAAAATTAAAACTTTAACGAATTATACAAGGAGGCAAAATGTTGAACTTTTTGTAATAAAAATCGATCAAAACGCTTTTAATTCAACTAATTTTCACATATATTTAAAATAAATATGATTCGTAAAGTCGTTTGTTAAGATGCATATATGTACCCACAATGTGTGTTTATGTACAAGTAATGTGGGTGCATATATGCATTTTAATAAATGACTTCATAAATCATATTTTTTTTAAATAGAAGTTAAAATTAGTTGAATTATAAGCATTTTGGTCAATTTATATAATAATAAATGTAACAGTTAAAGCGCTTGCTAAGTGTTCTCAAGTTAAAATGTGTTCTCAATATAAGCTGACTCGGGTGAATAATGTTTTATTAAATATAAAGTTTTTTCTTTGTATCATTAAATTTTCTTTCCTTCACTCATAGTCACTTAAATACTCCCTTAGTATATTAAAACCCATTTAGATCTATTTGATGGGTGAGTTATAAATGTTTGTAATAACCCATAGATTTATTCCTCATTAAGATTTAACACAAAACATTAACCCCCTCTAATCCACTAAATCTCCGCTCAATTTCCCACCACCACTACTAGTCCGACGAACATCGCACCACCACCCTAATTGATAGTCTTGTTGTCTGTATTGATGTGTGAAAACATAATATTTATTAAGTTATAAAAATAGTTTTTTCACAATTTGGTTTTAAACATAAAAATAACTAACTTTACTTTACACAAACAACAATTATACTGGTCGTGCGTAGTATAGCCTGGTAAATCCGAGTATCGAATCTAAGGACATGTCTAGACAACTCTTAGTAGTAGACAGTTGTCGAGTTCTAGCCGGTTTTAAAAAGTTGATTTTTAAATTAAAAGAAAACTAACTATTAACTAACTAAAACTAAAAATTAAACTAACGAAATTATGAAATTAGGAGACTAATGGAATGGAAAACTGAACATGAACTAATCAAGAATGACGAAGCAACTATCTAGACCTGAAAAACTGGTGGCGACTTTGATGGTCTCAGTTATGGAAGACTGACTGGTGCTGGATCTAAAAGTACATCTGACTTAAAAACTCACCAAGTGCTGTTAGATCTCCTCTCGATCTCACTAACTCAACCTAATGAATCCTAAGGGATGTGTAAAGCTCAACGGGTGTGTATGTTAGATCTCCTCTCATTCTCATTAACCTAAAAATAATACTCAAGTGTTCAAAGAACTGATTACCTCTCGGTCTTACAATTCACAATACATCCAGGAGTATAACGGATGCAAGTGGAAACTTATTAATACTGATCTTAATTAGAATAACAAGAATTATTAAATTATTAGGGTTACTTCACTCTCGTGCAACTAGATCCCTAAAACCTAATAACTAAGACTACCCTATAACCTATTACCTCTCGGTTTCAAGATTAATTAGATTACTGATTTTAGATAGATTAATTTTACTATTCATCTGGCGATCTAGTCTAGAATTAGTCACCACGCAATCAAAATACAAAGTAATGGCTGAAGTGCGAAACCCTAATCTGTCACACCCCGACCGACGGCGGAATCATCGGGGCAGACGCAAGTGGATAGATTGTCCGTAGCTCATGGTACTTAACAACGTTTAAATAGTATTAAATCCATATTCAGCTAATCAATACATGAATCGAATAGACAATTTAATCAAAACATAATATATAACTCTTTATTTAAACTAGGTCCATGAATCCTATGTGTGAAGCATCTTGAGGTAATCTACTAAGCTGTAACACCTGAAATCATGTGAAAAATAGTATTTGTCAGCTAACTAATTAGCTGGTGAGTAAACATAGGTTTGTATGTATATATATATATATAATGATTAAAATAGTTAAGATGATTAAAACGAACAACGTGATTCAATTCCATGTCATGTTAAAACCTATTATGCAAAAGTGTATCACATTAGATAAATCGAGTACACAACCAAACCTAGATGACTGCAGCCACTTAATCACACAGATTAAGCCGTAATGAGCAAAATCATATGTCGGTTACAATCACCACGCGTGTATGTAAATGGGGTGGGCTTGTCAGGCCAAATAGTACTATTATTGATAACCGTTGGTTTGAATAAATTAATGATTGTGCTAGAATAAATGTTTATCAACCTATGAAACACATAATTGCAAGTAATAACACACATGAATTGAATTGAATTGAATACAATAAACCAAATGAATAAAATGAGCAAAATGAATAAAATGAATAAAACATGATAAATATGATTTAATAGGTAACATGATTTCACCCCAAAGAATAAAACGAGAAAAAGGGGCTATGAATACTCACCTTACTAATGAGCGATGATGATTAACTAGATGACTTGAAAATAAGTCACCAAAAGGTCTCGTTAAAGTTAACCTAAGGAGCGGTATCCGAAATTAATACAACGAACTTAGAGTTCTAATGCCGATTTGGGAACTAGGGTTTCTAAATAAGAGTCTGGGGTTTTATTTAATAGGCGATTTAAATAACTTGATGACTAGATTATATGAATAGTTTAGAAATGTTAATAATTTACATGTATTATAAATCAAATAACGTCAACAACAGGTAATGATAGTTAAATAAATAGAAATTAACTAGTTTGTCCATAGTGGTTAGTTTGACAATTGATTAATTATCCTTACTCCTAAAGAGTAAGGTCGGTGTATATCACCTGCCTTTCACGTGATTTCCCACTATCTTTCTCTCCTACGTTTCCTGCGATTGTATAAGTGCCATTATGTATGCGTTTTTCTATTACCATCATTGTTTCTTTCAAGTCTTTTTTCTGTCTTTGCGTCTTTCATTTTTTGGATTCATCTTCCGTATGATAATCGATTGCTTATCTAACTTGCTGATTTGTGTTGTTTTTCTAGGGTTTGTTGTGCCGCCGTCGTTTGTTTACTTGAGTTGCGGTTGTCATCGGAGTTTATGGATGTGATTCTGGTGTTCGAGGGGTTGTAGGGTTCTTCTAAGGACTTTCTTCTTGACATGCAGCAGTTAGTTGTTGCTGATTTTGGGGTTTTCTTCTAATTTGGATAGTCTACATCGCTTAGTTGTTGCTAATTTATGGGTTTTCTATGCCTGATCGGTGATTGTCGCTGCTATTTGGTCATCGGTGGGTCTCCCGGCCGGTTATTATCTTCTACTTCGGATGGTCTACATCGCTTCTTCTATTAGTCTTCTTGGCATGTAGTGTTGAGTTGTGCCTATTGTTCAAGTTTTCAGATCAGGAGTTGGTTCTTCTTGATGTTTTTTGGTCAATCAAGTAACTTTTCTCCTTTTTCTTTTGTTCCTTTTTTTGTTGATAGTTGGGGTTAAAAACAAAAGCATACATGAGAAATACGAGAATCGAAATGTTGACGTTTAATCATATCTCCAACCATTACAGACATGGTGACTGTAAGCACACCTGCAATAATCTGTCTCAAATCTATCCTTATTCCCCATCTTTCACATATTGAGTTATAACTGATGTGTGATATTTAGAGAGCTGACCAAAGGTATAAACATTTTTGTTTCTCTTGCAATCTACTATTTGCTATTTGTGTTTTGTTGTATTCCACTTGATCTTTCTTTTGTGACTATTATTGTTGCTTTATACTTGTCTTTGCTCTCAGTTGTTGTGCTGACGTGTTGTCTATTGCGCCTAACATGTGGTGACTATATATGGCTTTATGTGGTGATAATAGTGTTTCTTGCTAATTATGTTACGGTTAATTGGCTTTGTAGTTACCAACTATTGTAGTTGATAACAATGTTAGACCTGCTATCTTTCTTTGTCATGAAGACATTGTTGGATTTTAACTTTGTAGTAACTCATGGGTCTATTTAAGTCTAAGTTACTATCAATTATGTATTTTTTGTCTATCATACTGTGTTTGAATTTTATCATGACCACATTGTTGGAATTGACATTGCAGTACGTAACTCATATTGACATGGGTCTATGCAAGTCTAAGTTAGTTGCAATTATGTATTGATATTTGTTAACATGTGTGTTTTTTTGTCTATCACACATACAGTGTTCGAACAACCACACTATAGCTACTATCAGTTGTTTTTCATATAAAACTCTAGCTATATCTTACATACAAGTACTAAACCCAATACTAACTATTATAAGCTGAAAAAAATGAATGTACAACTTGAATACTATCATAAGGGACGAGACTTCCAAAGTCGAGGTGACCTTTTTGATGAATCAATCCATAGTTTACTTGATACCAGCTGTAGAAATTTGGTGGTGACAAAGAACAACATAAAACGGAAAATACTTCCAACTGAGATTCAAGCCTTCATCGGCATCCCATTAGAACTAACCATCAACATCAAGCCGAATGGTGCTCTAGGGGTCGAGCATGCTCGGAAATTGCCAACCATCACACCCCCTACTCCTGACCCCAAGAACAAGGCCACAATGATGACTAGAGGGCTAAAACATCACACCAGGTAAACAACTTCTCGTATGTGAAATTAACAAGACAACTCTCTGGCAACACTAATTAACTACATGTCACACCATAAATGCAGGCAAAGGTCAAAGCAAAATACAAAAGCAGGTTGCAAGACCAACTAACAAGTAACAAGCCACCAGCAACTTGAAGGCGTTAGAATGATAGTTTTTTGAACATCCTCAATGGTACATATGGAAGCTTTTGAAGAACAAAGATCTGTAAAACCTAACTAACTTTTACCTACAACAGAGAAAGTCCACTTGTGTTAAAGTGGTACCTTATGTATAATGGCTGCTAAATGGTTTTCACTAGAAACCAAACAAACGAAGTCCATTAAACAATACAAGCAGGATGTTCACATCTTGCAGAAACACTAGCCGTCTCTACTTGACCATGGCTGCTGCAACGCGCAGCCACGGCCAAGAATCTAGTTAAAAGTAATACGAAATAAATATAATTATTGGATGTATCTTTAAGTAATATGTTCTACAGTAAATAGAAGTAATAGTTAATTCATGAATCTTATAAGACTTTTAAAATGTGTTAGGGTTATTTCCTAGTTAAGATTTACTTTGTATTTTGTTTATATGTTTGTAAATAGTTTAGGGTCTATTTTGTTATATTCCTTAAACTTGTATTTGTTTGCTTTAAAGCATGTAGTGAGAGAGTGTGAGGAGAGAGGCTAGATCACAATATTCACGTAAGAGAGAGAACTTGTGTGTGTGATTTATTTTCTCCTGCACCTTGTATCACAATACTGCTTTGATCATCAATATACAAAGAGAATTATTAGTATGAATTGTGTTAATGATTAAACTGTGTTTGTGTTTGTGTTATTCTGATCATTGAGCGTTTTTCACGATCCAATTGAACCTATCAATTGGTATCAGAGCCTTGGTACCGTGTTATTCGCTGTTCTTAAGCAAAAACACATCAAAAATTGCTCAAATACAATGATCTGAATGAATTGTTGGTGTTTTTAGTTGTGATTCATCATCATAATCACTTCTATACACAACGATTGTGCAGATTTCATCAGATCATCATCAGATCTGAGAAATTAAGAGACTACTGTTCGATCGAATTTTTCATAAATTCATCAAAATTTGGACATGTTTCAGATTGATTGATATAAGGGATTGTTAATCGGATTGATTCACAGCTTGTGTGTGAATTTTGGACAAATTGGACAAGTTTTGACAAAACCCAGAAAAATTCTCTTGAAGAAGATGATGAACAGTAAGAACTTGGTTGAAGATTAACTTGCCGGGTGATTATTTTGACTTAGACAATTTCCTTGGACTTAGATTGAACAACAAATTAAGTCCTGATTGCCGTATAAAGGATTTTGTGCTTGTCGGGTGAAGAATTTGACTTGAAAAAGTGTTACTGTTCAGCCGGATCAAACACTGTTGTGCCGGGTAAAACACTGTTACGCCGGGTGATAAACAAAATACAGCCGGGTAATCATCAACTGTGTTGCCGGGTAAACAACCTTGCCGTGTGATCGAGTACTGTTCAGCCGGGGAAGCTTTTTACCGTGTCAAGATTCTGCCGGGTCAAAGACTTATTGCCGTGTGAAGTTTTTTCTTGTTGCCGGGTAACTGTTCATCCGGGTGAAGAACAAAAATTATTTCAACTGTTGAGCCGGGTAACTGTTCTGCCGTGTAAAGACTTTTTCCTGCCGGGTGAAGAACAAAGACACTGTTTAGCCGGTTGAAGAAGGATTTTCACTGTTTTGCCGTGTGACTCTTTTTAGTTGTTTTTAATACTTGTTTCTTATCTTGTCTTTAATTACTTGTCTTTATTTTAGTATTTTAATCATTTCCTTTAAAAAAAAAAAAATTAACAAAAAAACCAAAAATATTTTCTTTAAAATTTGTTAAAATGGCTCCTAATGATGATTCTGATAACCGTGTTCCTAGACTTTTGAATCGTGCAGATTTCAAGAACTGGACCATCAGGTTGAGACATCACTTGTGTTCTATTGACAATGACTTATGGAAGTCCATTGAAAAGGGTCCTCATATTCCAACTCAGACTGCTCCAGACAGTGCAAGTACCTACACCAAAGACTCTACTGAACCTTATCCAGAAGATAATTTGTCAGCAGAAGATTTGAGAAAAGTAAAGAATGATAGCAAGGCTTATTCTTTAATGTGCAAGGGATTGCCACTTCAAGTTCTGTCTAGATTGGATGCATATCAGACTGGTTATACATGTTTCAAAGCTTTAAAGTCGATATGTGAAGGAGGAGAACAATTGAGAAGTTTGAAGAAATCTAAGTTGAAAAGACAACTGGAACTGTTTGAGCATATTAATGGAGAAACAGTACACCAGATGATGAACATGTTTGTTCACTTAACTACTGAGATGTCAAACCTCGGAGTTAAGACTGAACTTCAAGACTTGAACGATCGATTGTTATGTGCTTTGCCATCATCTTGGAAGCAAACTGTTACGTTGTTGAAACATACTGAGAAATTTCCAATGGAACTAGATTTGCTTATTGGAAAAATTGAAGAAGTTGAGATTGATGAAGGATCAAGAAATACTGATAGATCAAGCTCACAAACTCAGTATAAGTATGTGGTAAATCCTGCCAATACTGTGGATAATGCTTTTCTTGTACAAGATGCAACGAAATTTGAAGATGAGGGTGACTTATTGGTTGGTGCAAGTTTCTTTACTGATTCAGCATACTTTCCAAATTCACCAACTTATTCTCAACCTCAATCTCCACCAAGAGCTCAAGTTCAAAATCAGGAAAATCAAAGTTCAAATGTTCAAGCCAAGGTGAAAGACGTTATGAATATTCTGTTGCAAGATGACGAGACCAAAACTGCCTTTACTGCTTTTATGGCAAGTTTTCAAGCATACCAAGGAAGTCATTTAAGTCAAATGGACGTGGTCCTTCAAGACTTATTTGAAATGGATCCAGTTGATGTTGAAGAAATGGATCTTAATTGGCAAATGGTTATGGTTGCATATCGAACACAAAAGCATGCATATGTTAACCGAAGTTACAAATCTCATGCTAACAAGACAGTTGGATTTGACAAATCAAAGGCTAGATGTTTTAATTGTAACCAGTATGGTCATTTCTCAAGAGAATGCAAAGCTCCAAAGAATTTCAATGACCAAGCTAGTTCAAGCAATCAAGGTCAAGGTCAAAATTCTCAACAGTCTTCGAGTTATCAAGGCAGAAATCAACGTTTCTTTCAGAAACCATACCAAAGTCTTCCCATGCCAGAACTGAAAGACGAAGGAAAGAAACCAGAAGACCAAACAAAGGCACTGGTAGTCAGCGTAAAAGATGGTTATGATTGGAGCGCATATGCAGAACAATTTACGTCTGATCTTACATCAAGTCTGGCTCTGGTATGTGAAATTGAAGAAGACTGGTCTGAAGAAGGGGATGGAAAGATGGTTGATGATGTGAGTGAAGATTCTGATGATTATGACTGGAGTGCAAAGTCTGATCCTACTGAAGAAACTGAATCTGAAGTTGCGCTGATGGCTACTGCTAATGAGTCTTCATCTTCTACTGAACAACCAAAGGTTAGTAATGACTTACCCCCTAACTATGTTCCATTGCCCCTAGATGTGAAAGAAAGGTTATGTTCTGAACAATGCATTCAACAGGTAGAACATTATCGAACTCATTCATTTAAAATTGGTGATAAATTAAGTAAACATGAAAAACTTCATGAACAACTTAAAATTGATCATAAAATTTCTGATGAGAAGATTTTGTCACTTAAAGAATCATGGAACAAAACTTTAAACGAACTGGAATTGGTAACCAAACAACTTGAAGAAATGACAAAGAACTTTGAACAAGAAAAAGTCGCACATGCTGTCACTCAAGTTGAACTAACAAAGGTTAAAAGTTGTAAAACCATGGTCAAACAACTAATCAAAGAAAGAGGTAACAAAACCAAAAACGGGTTGGGTTTTACTCATGAACCAATGCCAAATTCAATCACACAAACCTTACCGGAAAACTTTAATGAATTTGATCATTCACCTGAAAATGAAAGAAAATTCAAAGAAATTCAAAGAAGTAAATCCGAGTCTGAAGGTACTGAAGTGTTGATGGAAAGTTTGGATGAAGAAGATGATGTGTCAACTGAAGCTGACGATGAAGCTAGCAACAAGTCTGATAACAAATTAGAGCCTGTTCTGATTCAACTTGTTGAGTATCCGGAACTGAATCCGAAGCCAGAAACGGTTAAGGAAGAAGGTGAGTTTTCAAGATACAATGATCCTGAATACATCAAGTGGAAGAAAGAACAAAAGGCGCAAGTTGCTGATCAGTTGATCAAGAAGCAAGAAGTGAAGAAAGCTGAAGTTTCAACTGCAAAGAAGCAGAAATCGAAAGTTATGCACAATCAATCTGAAACGAAACAGTCAAAAGGCAAAAGTGTCTTAAAATCGAATGATAACACCAAAGCTCAAAGTGTTAAAACTGACAAAGTTAAACCTGTCAAGAAAGTGTCAAAAGGTAAAAACATCAAGTTTGTGTCTGCAGGAACGTTTGATTTGAACGGATCTTATGGTAAACCAAACAATTCTCCAATCAAATCTAACTCTGGTCTGAAAACAGGTTCAGGTCCTAAGTCTTCCGCTGTCAATGAAAAGAGAATTGAAAACAAAAAGGTGACCAAACAGAACAGTTTAAAATCGAACCAAAGTCCCATGCAATCAAAATCACAAACAAAGACTCCACAGAAAAACGTTAATCTAAAACCGAACAACCATGATAATGAATCACGTTTTGGTTCAACATCAAAAGTTAACAATCGGCTCTTTAGAATTAGCAAGAAACATTGTGAAATTTGTGATAGATATAATCATGCAACTGCTGAATGTTTCTTTAACAGGTACTGCAGTTTCTGTGACAAAAGAAATCATTCTTCAGAAGAATGTTTTTATAACAAATTTTGTGATATTTGTGAAAGAAGAAACCATGACACAAAGGATTGTTTCTTTCGATCAAACTCAACAAGAGAAATGACTCCGTTTTCAAACTTTCAAAGAAATCAATCATTTGGTTTTCAAAATATGAATCAAAGTCATTCTCCGGTTTTGAGAAATTTCAATCGAAACAATTCTGTTTCTAACTTTTCATCAAGAAATGTGCAGGTTAACAGTTTTAAGCCAAGAGCTTTGATGGTTAGAAATCAAAAGTTTGAAAATAACCTTGATCCTAAGTTAGAGGAAAGGTTTAGTGCTTTAAGGAGAAAGCAGTCAATGAACGCCAATGGGCGAAACAATAGTTATCAGCATCAAAATCTCTTAAATGAAACAAATTTTCAAAATGTTCAATATCAACAAGTTACTATTGCAGATAGATTCGGAAAACCCAAGACCGTGTGGGCCTGGGTTGACCAAACTAACTAAGTGATTGTTGAATTGCAGGTACGCCCAAGAAGACCTATCAACTCGTGGTTCGTTGATAGTGGGTGTAGCCGGCACATGACAGGCAACCATGCCTTGCTTCAGGATTTCAAGCTGAAAAATGGTACTCACGTTGCATTTGGAGGTGATGCGGGTGGTAAAATCACAGGAGAAGGAACTGTTTCGAATGGGGTCATTAGTTTTGATAAAGTCAACTACTGTGCACAGTTGAACTTTAATTTACTAAGTGTATCTCAAATCTGTGATAAATCTTATTCAACTCTTTTTGATGATTCTTTCTGTTATATTCTTAAACCAGGTTTCAAGATTGACAATGAGTGGGTAGTGGTTAAAGCTCCAAGAGATCGTGATGTATACAAATTGGATATGTCGCAGATTGATGCCGAAACCGAAACAACCTGTCTCATTGCCCATGCTTCAAATGATGAGAGTCAGCTTTGGCATAGACGGCTGGGACATTCCAACTTCAGAAACATGAACCGTTTGGTAACTAGAAATCACGCTGTGGGAATCCCATCGAAGAAATTCTCCACAACTGATCTCTGTCCAGCGTGTTTGAAGGGAAAACAGCATCGCATGTCTTTTAAGTCCAAGCAAGAAAACTCCATTTCAAAACCCTTACAGATGCCACATATGGATCTTTTTGGACCAACAAATGTGCAAAGCATCGGAAAGAAGTCTTACTGTTTTGTCATTATTGACGATTACACTAGATTTTCTTGGGTTTATTTTTTGCATGCTAAATCTGAAACAGCTGAATTATTAAAAGAATTTATCATCAAAGTTGAAAATCAATTGGAATGCAAAGTTAAAGTTTTAAGAAGTGATAATGGAACTGAATTTAAGAATGCTAATGTTGATTTATTTTGTGCAGAAAAGGGGATTGCTAGACAATTTAGTGCGCCAAGAACACCTCAACAAAACGGGGTTGCGGAACGGAAAAACCGGACACTAATTGAAGCAGCAAGATCCATGTTCGCAGATGCCAAAATCCCTATCACTTTTTGGGACGAAGCTATTACTACTGCTTGTTTTGTACAAAATAGAACATTATTAGTTCAAGATAAACAGAAAACTTCTTATGAGTTGTTATTTGAAAGAAAACCAAATATTTCTTACTTGAAAGCATTTGGTTGTCCGGTATCAATTTTAAATTTGAATGATCATCTCGGGAAGTTTGAGTCAAAATCTGACGATGGATTTTTCTTAGGTTATTCGTCTGTTTCTAAAGCTTATCGAGTTTTTAATAGCAAAACAAATACTGTTATTGAAACTATTAATGTCAAGTTTTTAGAAAATTCGTTTCCTTTAGTGGCTCATGGTCCCGAATGGTTATTTGATTTAGATTCGTTATCGAAATCTTTCAATTCTAACTTATTTGATTTTTCAGGAAAAACAAACAAGGAATCAGGCGACTTGGGATGCTTTAGTGACGATTCTGATAATGACGAGGATGGAAATCTCAACTCAGAATATCCATTCATGTCTTTTCACAATCCTGATCATGTCAAATCTAGTCAAGATCCGGGTCCTTCTGGTTCGCAAGAAGATCAAGAATCGAACAATCGTGAAGAAGATGTGATTTCTCCTAATGATGGTGGATCTGTTCAGAATCAACCATCATCAGACCCGAATGCTGAAGTTATTCCAGAATCATTTGATTACTTCATCAATTCACCGGATCAAGTCCCGAATTTCACACCGCATACTTCGTCCATTCTACAAGATCTACCAAATCTGAATACTTCTAATCTGGAGAGTCAAGTGCAAGGAGGTGACATACCAATTCATCGAATTCACAAGAAACATCCTGTCTCTCAGATTATTGGGCCGTTGAATCAGAGAACTACAAGAAGTCAGACTGAGCAAGCAAATGTCTGTCTTTATTCGTGTTTTCTATCTCAAGTGGTGCCAAAGAACATTTCAGAGGCGCTGCAAGATAACAGTTGGATTGAAGCCATGCAAGAGGAATTACTTCAGTTTCGCAAACAGGAAGTTTGGAAACTTGTGGACTTACCTGAAGGAGAGAACGCAATTGGTACAAGATGGTTGTACAAAAACAAGCCAGACGAACGTGGCATTGTAGTGAGAAACAAAGCAAGACTCATTGCACAGGGATACACTCAGGAAGAAGGCATTGATTACGAAGAGGTGTTTGCTCCGGTCGCAAGACTTGAAGCCATACGCGTTTTTCTTGCATATGCTTCTTTCATGAAGTTTAAAGTATTCCAAATGGACGTTAAAGGTGCTTTCTTGTATGGACCAATTACAGATGACGTATATGTCAGACAACCTCCGGGTTTTGAAGATCCTGACTATCCTCATCGTGTATACAAGTTGAGTAAAGCTCTATATGGTCTACACCAAGCTCCAAGAATCTGGTATGAGACATTATCCAAGCATTTACTAGAACATGGATTTACAAGAGGTCAGATTGATCCAACTTTGTTTATGAAGAGGGAGAATGACGATTTGTTGTGCGTTCAAGTTTATGTGGACGATATTATCTTCGGTTCGACCAGTGCGTCAATGTGCAAAGAATTTGAAGAAATCATGAAGTCTAGATTCCAGATGAGTTCTATGGGGGAGATTAATTTCTTTCTTGGATTACAAGTGAAACAATCAGCTGACGGAATTTTCATCAATCAATCAAAATTTGTTGAGAAGTTGTTGAAGAAGTTCAAGATGCAAGATTGTCAAACAATTCGAACTCCATCTGATGTGAATTGCAAGATTCAACCGGATCCAAAGGGCAAAGCAGTTGATCAAACACTATACAGATCAATGATCGGTTCTCTGATGTATCTTACTGCATCAAGACCAGACATCATGTACGCTGTTTGTGTATGCGCCAGATATCAGTCTGATCCGAAAGAATCGCATCTTGTTGCTGTGAAGCGTATATTCAGATATCTTAAAGGGAAACCAAATCTTGGGTCATGGTATCCTTATGAAGGAAATTTTGAATTATATAGCTATTCTGACAGTGATTTTGGTGGTTGTGCTCTTGACAGGAAATCGACTACTGGTGGATGTCAATTTCTGGGTCCTAGGCTTGTCTCTTGGCAATGCAAGAAGCAGACCAATGTTTCTGTATCCACAGCTGAAGCAGAGTATATCGCTGCATCTGCAGGATGTTCTCAGGTTTTATGGTTACAAAATCAGTTGCTGGACTACGGGTTTAACTTTCTAAAAACACCTATTTACATAGACAATACTGCTGCTATGTTTATTACTGCTAATCCTGTTCAACACTCAAAAACCAAACATATCGAAATTCGATATCACTTTTTAAGAGACAACTCTGAAAAGGGTTTAATAATTTTGATTAAGGTTCATACCGACAAACAACTGGCAGATCTTTTTACAAAATCCTTTTTGTCAGGCCGGTTTGAATTCTTAATTCAATCTATAGGATTAATCAATCATGATTGATTCTATTTTTCGAAAACAAAACAAAAATCAGAAAATTATAAAAGCCAAAAATATAATAAGTTGATGTTATATATTGATTCCGTTGTCTTTTATTTTATGTTTTGCATTGTGTGTGTGCATGAAAAAGAAAATAGAAAAGCAAAAACAAAATATAAAAGCAAAAAGAAAAAGAAAAAATCATGTCATAAGAATCTATATTGCAAAAAGTGAGAAATGATAGATACACTAGACATTATTTGTTACATCATTTTTAATAAAGACTGATGAATGTTAATTGATGTGCTAGACAGCTCAGGCAATTAGACTGAAAAAGTAAGTTGATTGTTGACAAACATAAACTTAATGATCTTTGTGTTAAGTTCCATTGTTATACATGTCTAGATATATATCTTTTGATACATTGCTTGTGATGATAGTTGTGCATGATCGGGTAACGATGTAGTCTATTCAGTGTGATGAACCGCATCGTGAGCTTCTTTGTTGTGGTACCCACAAACCTGAAGTCTCACACGAAGTCTCTTTTGAGCTTCACGGTGCAGCAAAAGATTCCAAAAATGGAACAAAAAGAGTCCCAAATGCGGACCAACACCAAACAAAATTCCAAAAAGGAATTCAGAAGATTCCCAAGGGGAACGATAGGAAAGAAAAATTCCCAAAGATGGAATTAAAAAGAAGTCCCAAAGAGGACCAAATCCGAATAGAACCCAGATTCCACACTGTTTATGACTGTAAGTGACCAGGTTTTGTACAATATGCATTCAGGTAGTGATTGATAAGGAAATATGTTGACATATGTATACATGTGGGTCACATAAGTCATTCTAATCGAACCTTAAATATCATCATGATACTGAAAAAGTAAGTGTGTCAACTCGAGCTAATTGGTATGTTTTCATATCATCACTCAATCAAACATAAGTCAAATGTCTATTCAAAACTTGCAAAACATGTTCAGATAATGTGTGGTATGATCTCACTGCGATATTTTGATTCATTGCATTGCATATGTCTTTAATTTAATGTGTGTGTTTTGTGTGTGCAGGCATATGGAATCATTATTGACACATCGACATCCTTGTTAAACTTAAAAAATTTCTAGAAATTTCAAGTTTAGGGGGAGAATAAATGGAAGAAGAAAAATATTTACAAAATCCAAAAATATTTTGAATAAGTGTGTTTTGAATGAACAAGATTATGTGGTAATGAAAAGCAAAGGTATTGGATGTGTTAAAACAAACCCAAGGTCTTGTAATTTGTTTTTAAGAAATTGCTTCGGGATATAGAAAAATTGGTTGTGCAAAAACATCTTTTGAAAAAGAAAAAGAAAAATGAATTAAAATTGTGTTGCCCTAAAAATGTTGATTGATAATTAATATGACACATTCTTTTTAAGGATATCTTGTCTAATTAATATGTCGGAGAATGTTTGCAGGTGCAATAAATGACGTTGAAAAAGTCAACAGACGAGAAAAGTGAAGAAAAATCGCAAAGTGTTATTGCCGGGCAAAGATATCAGATGCAACTATTCTGCCGGGCTAAGAACTGTTCAGCCGGGTAATGTTGTGTGTTGATACAAGCCGGGTGATTGAGGAAAAGGTGAAGATATTATGACCACTGTACAGCCGGGCAATGATCATGTCAAATACAGCCGGGTGAAGGTCATAGATATCAAGCCGGGTGACAAGTGTTCACTATACAGCCGGGTAAAAGTATTTTATCTTGCCGTGTAAATGAGTCACTATGTTGCCGTGTGAAGAAGAAAAGGCATGCCGGGTGATACAACTGTGTTGCCGTGTAATGAAGAAAAGCATGCCGTGTGAAGGAAAGCAACTATGTTGCCGGGTAATGAAGAAAGCAAGCCGGATGAAGAAGGAAAGCAACTGTGTTGCCGGGTAATGAAGAAAGGTTGCCGGGTGATGTTTGAAGACTACTATTCTGCCGGGTGATTAATAAAACCCATCAGGTGTAGTTGTTCCTAACCTTTACCCGTCACTACAGTGACTTACCCGTCTCTACAGTGTTTGACCCGTCAAGTGTTTTGCACATGTTTGCGACTTGTCTTATGTACTTGACCCGTCACTACAGTACATGACCCGTCACTACAGTACTTGACCCGTCAAAGCTTATTGGGCCTATTTTGTTTACCCGTCCCTTTTGTTGACCCGGCACTTAAAATTTGACCTAAATTTTTGACGATACAAAAGACCGCCTCTTCACAAACACTTATCATTTCACACATTCACTTTCACACAAATCCTCTGTACTTAAATCGCCATTGTTATCATATTCAATCGTTTTTGCTCTATAACAAGATCGATCGATTGGATAAGGTAGTGATTAGTGTTTTTAACCTTGATAGACCTGCAAATCAACTGTTAAAAGGAAAAACGATGATGAACAGTGTTTTGTGCATTGAATCGACACTTTGATTTTGTGTGTTAAAACCGAAATTGAATGTTGTTTTAAGGTTAAAAACTGTCGATCATCAACGATCAATCATTCATTTGCACCAAAACACCTTAAAATCAACTGAATCAACCAAAATTGTCACTACTGTTAAAATCGCCATTGATGAACTTTGAAAGTTCTTAAATGTTTCACTTCAAAATGATGAAATGTGTGTTAAAAGTGACAAATGCATGATAAAACTGAACTAAAACATGTTAAACAACTTCATCATACAAATGTCAAAATTTTGCCTTAAGTGATTAACTGTTAAAATGAAAAAATGTTGTATAAATCATTTAAATTCAAAGTTGTGTTAATCAAAGTGATGAAAATCAATTTGTTAGATCAATTTAGGGTTAAAATGATTATGTGAATGTTTTTCTTTCTAACTTTTGTTCAAACACTTATGAAAATTTTGATATATGTTTATGAAGAAACTAACACATTTGTTTTGTTTATGTTTTATGTTTGTTTTGACAGATGGAGAATCTCAAGTTTGAGCCTAAACATAATTTGGTGGCAGTTCTAGATGAATCTATCCCTGAAACAGAAGGTTACAGAGATATGATCAAGTTTATCAAGAGGACCAAATATGTATATGCTATGTGTGCCAAACCGGTCATATATGCAAGGCTGATTAAGAGCTTTTGGAGAACAGCAGAGGTTGTTAGAGATGAGAATGGTGTTGCTGTTGTAAGAGGGAATATTTCTAGAGATATGGTGTTAACAGTATCTGAAGAAGCTATTAGAAATGCCCTGAGAATAGATGAAGATGAGGTTGGTATGAATGATGAGCTGACCATGGATGAATGTAAATCGTGTTTTGTTAATATGGGTCATCCACCTGTATTTCCAAAGTCACAGTTTTATAGGGCGAAATTGGGAAAGAAGTACAAGCTGTTATGCTATGTGGTGCAACAATGCATGTCCAGGAGAAGTGCAGGTTTCGATAATTTCCCATCAGATATTGCATCACCAATTGTTGCCATAGCAGAGAATAAGCCATTCAACATGTCGAGATGGATTTTGAATGGTTTTGTATTTAACTTGGTGAAAGGCAAGAGGTTTAAGTTTCTCATGTACCCGAGATTCTTACAACTGATGATCAACATTGCCTATCCTATCATCAGATCCGAAGGTTATGCTGGAGGTATGCTATACACTGAGGACATGAACGATCTATCTTACCGAAAGATGAGTATCGGGAATGTGCCTAATATAGAGTTGTTTGACTATATGAGAGATATAGCCAACAATGAAGAAGATGTTGAAGGTGTGTATTACCACATTTCTCATGGTGAGATTGTAGATCCACAGGACCTAGTGGATGAGGTGCCTGACAATTTGTTAGATGATGACGAGTACTTTGCTCGTCATCCAGAAGATGAAGAAGAAGGTGAGAATGGTGATGGTGATAATGTTAAAGATAGTGATAGTGAGGATGAACATGATGATGGTGGTAATGAAGGTGCTGAATCTGAATCTAATTCAGAGGAGGCAGAGATGGTTGAAACAGCTGAACCCATGGAATTAGAGACTGAGAATGTTGAGATAGAAGAACCTGTTAAGGTTGCTTCGGTTGAAGAAGAAGTTGTTGTTGAAATTCCAAAGGAGATTAATGTTCAGTATGTTAGAAGAAAGAGATCGAAACAAGTGAAAGAGCATGTGATTGTAGAGCCTGAAGAGATTGACGTACTTCAGATTGCTCAGGAGGCAATGGCCGAAGCTGAAACTATGGCACAGATAGTTGAGGAAGCTGATGCTGGCATTGCTGATCCTACTGCTGTTGATATTCCCACCACATCATCCCAATTTGTTGAAAATATTGAACAAGGTTTGGAGTCTTCACCAAACGTTGTGTCAAAGGTTGATGAAAATGAGAAGGAGAAAAGAATTGCTGAGCTAGAAGAAATGGTTGCAAAGTTGATTGAAGCGAATGATTTGTTGAAAGCTTCAAATGAACGTAAAAGGAAAAGATTTGATGAGTACTGGGATATACATAATCAGAATTTGAAAACCTTCAAGAAATTGATGAGGATCATGTCAAGCTTGTTGATGAACATGTGAAGTTGAAGGACGATTATGAAAAACTGAAAGAGGAGCATGAGAATCTGAAATATGATTACAAAGAACTGCAAGCTGAATGCAATACTTTGGACGCCGAGAAAGAAATGCTAGAAAAAGAGTTGGAGGAGACTAAACCAAAGGAAGCTGGCTCATCATCAGATAAAGATTTTTCTGAAGAAATAGTTGAAGTGACTGAAGCTGAAGTTCCTAAAGTTTATTTGACTAGAGCTCGAGGCACTACGAATGTTGGCATTAGAGTGGAATCTCCAATCATCATTCCCGATGAAGCTGTTGCTGAAACTGTCAATATGGACAAAGCTGAGGGAAAAAGGAAGATAGATGCTATACCAGAGATATTTGGAGATGAAAACATTTCGAAGAAGGCTAAGATAGATGAAACAGTGCAGATTGAGCCGATTCAATCTGTAGCTGTAGTTGAGACTGAAATTGCTAAAACAGTTCAGGTTGAGCCGATTCAATCTGAATCTGTAGCTGAGATTGAAGTGTTTGAGGCCACAGAGAGTGAGAAAGAAGCTGGTTCTGAGGAAACAGTTCAGGTTGAGCCGATTCAATCTGAAGCTGTTGAAGCTGAAAATGTACCTGAAGTTGCAAGTCAGTTTGAGCCGGTTCAAACTGACAATGCACCTATGATTGAAGCATTGGATGATTTAGATGACATAGACTTTACTGAGTCTGATGATGAAGCTGAGCCAGAACCGAATGTTGTTGAAGAGATACCTGATGATTTGGATCAAAGGTTTGCATACCTTGAGAAAATGAAGTATAATGCTGTATTTTTAAATGGGTTGACTGTGAGCCAGATTAATGAAGAATATGAAAAGTGTATGATTCATCAAGACAAAGCTGCAGCCGATGAAAAAGAGTTTGTTACTGAAATGGGTGAATGGACTCCGATGCAAGAAAGTTTGAACATAGAAGATTTGCCTCCGACTGAATTGTATCACCAAAATCTAGAAGAAATGTCAGCTTCAGATATGCGCAGTTGGTTGAGTTCGAGAAACTATCCGTACAAGACTTTGAAGAGGTTGAAGTCTGAGTCACTGAGGAAGATTGTGGTCAGTTTTATGAAGACGGAGAAAATGTACAACAGGATGTTTTATTTGGACTATCAAAATCCTCAGTACTTCGAGCTGACAAAAAGATTTAAAGTCCTTGGACCGAAGGAGATTCCAGTGATGGCCTTACCTGAAAATGCTCACAAGAAACGACATGAATTGATGGATATGTTTCCAAGTGAAGTGAAATCTTACAACATACCAATGGATGTGCGTGAGTCTTGGCATAAATCAGCAACAGCAGGTGATGTTGTTAGGTCACTGCTGAGTAAAGGGCAGTCGATTGCTGAATTACTTGACTCGATGATTGTGCCAGAGAAGAATAAGAAGGTGAAGATAATAGCATGGAAATACGATGAAGTATTTGATGCATTTATGATTAAGAGAGTTAATGGTTTATGTGACGTATACCATTACTACTCGAGCATTTTCAAACTGGAAGTTCAGGACTTGAAAGAATTGCACAAACTAAGGTTGATAAATCACACGCATGCTGAGCGTGGTGATAAATGTGTAATGCTTCTTGATGCCGGGATTGCTAGACCACCAAAGTATCTTGATTTTAGAGGCCAACAGGAAGATACTGCGTATGTCCAAGCAAAGAAAGAAAGAAAGAAGAAGCGTTTGGTTGTTACTGAAGATATGTATTTAGAGGAATTTTCAGATGAGTACTTTGACAAAGTGACAGATCCTGGATTGAAGGTGATAGATGGTTCACAGATGACAAAGCCTATACTCAGAGTGTTTTATAATCAAGAAACCTTTGAATTGAAGCTTGTTCGAAACTTGGAAGATTGGGACAAAGATATGATTACACTGTTTAGTACTTTTGAGTTGAAGCTGCTACATCCATCATATATCGACTTTTTGAGAAGCTACAGAATGGAGAAGTGTAAAGATGCACTTGCTGAAGCTGATAGGAAGTTGTTTGTTGTGATGATTGAAGTTATAGCTGCAGCAACTGAAAAGATACGTGTGAGAAAGGCATTGCTGAATTCTAATCTCGTGAGGGTTGATTTACCAGAGATAGAGTATATGAGGATATCTAGAAGAGGAACTTTGGAGGTGAAAGTCAAAGGTCAAGAGATGCCATTCGAATTTTATGCTAATATTGACTTTGCAGGTTTAAATCTGGATTCTCTTCGACGCATGAATGCCTGCCCAATTCTGACAAATGAGTCCAAGCCTCGTCAAGCCAAGATTGCAGAGAAATTTAAGTCGTGTATCGAAGAAGCTCTGAAGGAACAAGAAGAGTACAAAGGCAAAGAGCTGCTGAATATCAAGGATGAACCGGAAGAGTGGTAAAAGAGATTGATGCTGAACAAGAAGAAAAAGATAGAAGATTTTGCTGAAGATTCAAAGATAAATCTTAGGGGGAGTACTGTTAGGGTTATTTCCTAGTTAAGATTTACTTTGTATTTTGTTTATATGTTTGTAAATAGTTTAGGGTCTATTTTGTTATATTCCTTAAACTTGTATTTGTTTGCTTTAAAGCATGTAGTGAGAGAGTGTGAGGAGAGAGGCTAGATCACAATATTCACGTAAGAGAGAGAACTTGTGTGTGTGATTTATTTTCTCCTGCACCTTGTATCACAATACTGCTTTGATCATCAATATACAAAGAGAATTATTAGTATGAATTGTGTTAATCAACCTAATTGATCATCAAGAATAGAAAAAGTAAGTGTGTTACTTCGAGCTAATTGATTTGTTCAACAATTCATCACTCAGTTACTTCACAATTCAAATGTCTATTCTCAAAAATGCAAAACATGTGTTGGATAAATTGCTAGTATGATCTCATTGCAGGTTAAAGATTCATAAATGTAAAGAGAAAATTCCAAAAATATCAAAAACATTAAAAATTCAAAAAGAACAAAAAGATTTTCTTTTTTCTTTTTCTTCTGTTTTGGCAGATTAACATATGTTATTGATGTAGAAGTTGTTCATTAAGCAATATCTCATCCGATTGAGAACTCAATCTTTCCATTGATGATAAATGCACATTATTGCCTGAGTTTTAATGTTTTTCTTTAAGTTGCAGGAATAGTTTCCATTGCAGAACAAGCTTCCACGCGACTTGAAGATGTTCCTGTTCAAGCCTGATTCCAGTCCAAAGATCTCCAAGTCAGATTGCTGAGTGTTAAGAATCCTCCTCTTAATATCTCATACACAGATCCCGTTAACCTCTAAAGCAAAAGTTGAGGGGGAGTATTCTAAATCAAAGAAGTCTTCTCATTCTACTTCAACCGTTGAAGAAGATCCCGTTGCTGATATATAGATTCACCGGAATCTACTCTCTGCTAATTTCTTTCCATAGCCTCTGATGTAACTCAAAAGGGAGAGAAGGATGCAGATTGCTTGTTGAAAGACAGAGTTTTGACAGCATCATCTTAGGGGGAGTACTGTTGGGTCCTCTTGAAGATAATGCATACCAAAACTTTAAGTTGCTCTCTATACTCGCCACATGAAGATTTAAGCTAATATGTCAGATTTGTAAAGTGTCATCTTAGGGGGAGTACTGTTGGGGTTATTTGAAGATGTCACTTTCCAAATATAAGCGAGTGAAGATATCGAGCATCATCATGAGCAAGCACGGGTGAAGACGTTCATAATTTGTATTTGTCTTAGAATATTTGTGTAATCGTTTTGTGCGTAATTGCACGTTGTTAGGTTACATTGTAAGGTGAATGGTATAGACTATAAATACCATCACCTAGGTCATTTGTTTAGGAGTTGCCTACATTTCATTGAATATCTTTTGTAACCTCTCCATTGATCTAATACAATTCACCTATTCATATTATCATCAATCTTCATCATACTTTGCATTGATCTTCATGAACATCAATACGTGATCAGTGAGATTCCGCATCACTGATTGCAAACAACATCACCAAACAATCTCAGATCTAGATCCAAGCTCGGTTCGTCTAGAACACTATCAAAATGTCTTCGTAATTATAAAATATTTTCATAAGGTCCTTATTATAAATTTTATAAAGTTTACACGAGTTAAAAGACATACTTAATCTTATAGTTTCTTGCCTAAAAATATCTAATGAAATTGATTTTTTTATAGTAATGTATATATAAATCTTTGTATTAAATGATAGTATAACAATAGAGTTTTAAACAATATTTTAAAAAGAAAAGAAAAAGAAACCGTAAGAACTGGGTCTCGAACTCGAGTCCCCAGCCTCACAACTGAGGATGTCAACCAGTGAACCAAATGGTAATTTCTGTTAAGATTATGAAATAGAACGATTAAATTTGTTTACATGAAAAACCCCCAAATTCCTATAAACCCTAAATCCTAAATCTACCAAATTGAACATGAACACGAATCGGATAACAAAATCAAACTTAGGGCTTTTGTTGTATGAATGAAACCGATTACATAGAGTGTAACGATTACCTGTTTCGATGATGATTGATGGTATTAACGATGAAGGTAAGACGCGGCTAACCCAAGAGAAATCGATGGATGTGTGTGTATTTGGAATGGAACTGGGTTGCACAGGGGAATGTGGATACGAGGCACGTTTTGATATATGTATTTATTGATAACATGATTTGAAAATATATGGACGCATACGCGTATTTACGGTGATGGTGGAATCAAATCAATGTCAATCCCGTGATTTTAGTTCCAATTAGTTGGTCGATTAAATCTTAAATGATTTACTAAATGTTTCTCATCAATTATATACACCGATTATATGTTTTTAGTAGGAAATGATCTCGTCACCGGAATTTTAGCCGAAGGTGACGGGATTTTGTTTAAAGTGGAGATAAAAATGAGTTTAGCTTAATTGATAGGTGGTAGAGTTTCGAAACACGCATGAAAACGGGTAAATCCGATTAAAACGAGTTATATTGCGATTTAAATGGTTGTATTGGGTTCGCCGGAGCTCATCGGACTTTGGTCGGAGCTCTGGCCGGAAAAACGGGCTGTACAAGGGGGGGAAAGGGTTGGTTTGTTTGATTTTACATAAATGGTCCCTGTGATATAGTTTGTTGACAATTTAGTTTTAAAAGGTTTTAAAACCAAGTTTCATTAGTTACACTTTCACCCTCTTAATTTACATTAGGTTATAACTAATCAAATATTTTTTTTTCTATTTTATGAATTTCAAACATGTTAGATGTAATTTCTTTTATAAATCTCATTTTGTAAAAGTCCTTCAAATTATAAATTTATTAATAATTGATTAGATATTATAGTTAAATAAAAAAATATCTATGAATAAAACCTTTGTTTCATTAAAAATTTCACATTTACCAAATGTTAAACGGATTCGAGTTTACGTCAATCGAAGCGGGTTTGATTCCGAGCAATTGTTACAGTCACCCCTCCTTTAGGAAATTTCGGCCCGAAATTTGATGAACATTAGTTTCGATAAAGCTTATGATGGATCAAATAGAATTTTAAGGAGGTAATTATGATAGATTTAATTTCTTCAGTTCGTTTAAGCTTATTGTGTATCGTTTATCTAATACAGTTCACGTTGTACGGAGGTCGGATAAGCTATTTTGAAAAGAGGCTCAAATAACTGATCGATTGGTACTTATACCTAGAATGGAATTGAACTCGACTTGATCCATAGATTAAATGTGTAAATAAATGAATAGATTGAATTAATGTGATGAATAAATGAATGAGGAGTAATGAATAAAAGAATAGGTGAACAAGCATGATTAATAAAGTAAATAAACGATCAAAATGAATAATATGAATAACATGTGGCACATCTTCAAAAGATGTCCATGATGATGCGTTTTCCATAATATATATGTACTAACGTTATCTAGCTCCCTCGATTTGAACAAGAATACGTCAACCTCGAGAAGTTGAATCACCAACGTGAGCGCTAGATGTTAATAATGAATAAAGATCAATGGAAGATGCAAAAGAAAACTTTGTTAAGATTAAATGGCAATGGGTCAAGATCCAGAAGCTACACAAACTTCACTGGACATAGGCAACATTTCATTTGATAATGTGACAAGTACACTTATATATAGGATGTACCAGCGGCGTATCCACCATGTCCGTATCACACCTCATTTGTCACGTTGCCTAAAAGCACATAACAAAACTTACTATGATTTCCACGCACCGACTTTTGTAATTCCGTGTGCACCCGTAATTACACTAGTCTTTGCATGGTCCGCATGGTTCATTTTGTCACGCATGGGTCTAAGGGACCGAAAAGTTACAAAAAGGCAGATAGTTAAGCACATAAGTTCTGATTTCATTCCTAAGAGTTAAGTTCAATGATATTCAAGTTCATGAGAAATCAAGTTTGTAGTTATCATGTTTATAGCGATCATGTTTCACATATAGTAGATAACCTAGTCAAGTTAACATTTCATGTATAGTTACCAAGTTCTTAGAAGATGGATAGTCGAGTTTACAAGAAGTCAAGTTATATGAATATTCAAAGTTACAGACTCCAGAGGTAATCATGTAAATGCACGAGTTTAGATAAATGAATGATTTAAATAGTATACATGATTCGAGTAGATAGACAAGTTTAGGAGAAATAGATGTATAAGAATTCAATTTTGTGATAAGAGAATTGGTTAATAAGTTTATGATGAGTTAAAATAATTATGTGTGAATTTGATGATAAGTTTATGATTAGATTGATTATGTGAGAATTTAATAATTACTGCATGGATTATTTGAAGATTAAATGAATAAATTAATTATATGTGGATTAGATTAAGTTTATGATCAAATGTGTTAAATGGGGGCATGATTATGAGTTAAGGTAAAATTGATAAATAGTAGAATTTTATAGTGAAATTATGAAGAAAAGAAAGAAAAATGTTTGTAACTGAAAATTTGGTTTGTGAATAATTGAAAAGTAGAAAAGCTTAAATCATGTTGAGATATTCTGAATGTAAACGTTTGGTTCGCAAACCGAACGAGTACGTTGACTTATCAAAGTAGTAAGTTCCATAACCTTTGTGAAGACGTGGCTACCTATAAGTGGACACTCACCTCGAGGGTTCCCAGGTAAGGTAACGGATCCATCAGATGATTTGGATTTATATGAATACCTTTTCCTAGACAGAACACCCAAGGTACAGGCACCCACTCTTCCAGTTTTGCACGTGTTCAGTTACGAAACTTAGACTTTGACGAGATTTGAAAACCATAAATAAAAATATTGAGTTTGAGATTTGAGGAAGTAATTTCTGAAAATTATGAATATAGTATTAATTTGAATTTGAGAATCGATTAGGAAATCGATTTTGGGATAGGCATAAGCCAAAGAGCTTAAGTTCATACGATTGATAATGAGAATTGAATTAGTGTAATAAGAGGTAAACAATAGGAATATATAAAGAATAATAAACAAGCAAACATGTAAACAGGTAGTCAGGATTAACATGTAATGACATGAGATAACTCATGTTTGGGGTGCTTAGTTATAGACTAGGTCATTCCATTTCTAATAACCTAATTCCCTATAACCATGGCTCTGATACCAATCTGTCACACCCCGACCGACGGCGGAATCATCGGGGCGGACGCAAGTGGATAGATTGTCCGTAGCTCATGGTACTTAACAACGTTTAAATAGTATTAAATCCATATTCAGCTAATCAATACATGAATCGAATAGACAATTTAATCAAAACATAATATATAACTCTTTATTTAAACTAGGTCCATGAATCCTATGTGTGAAGCATCTTGAGGTAATCTACTAAGCTGTAACACCTGAAATCATGTGAAAAATAGTATTTGTCATCCAACTAATTAGCTGGTGAGTAAACATAGGTTTGTATGTATATATATATAATGATTAAAATAGTTAAGATGATTAAAACGAACAACGTGATTCAATTCCATGTCATGTTAAAACCTATTATGCAAAAGTGTATCACATTAGATAAATCGAGTACACAACCAAACCTAGATGACTGCAGTCACTTAATCACACAGATTAAGCCGTAATGAGCAAAAACATATGTCGGTTACAATCACCACGCGTGTATGTAAATGGGGTGAGCTTGTCAGGCCAAATAATACTATTATTGATAACCGTTGGTTTGAGTAAATTAATGATTGTGCTAGAATAAATGTTTATCAACCTATGAAACACATAATTGCAAGTAATAACACACATGAATTGAATTGAATTGAATACAATAAACCAAATGAATAAAATGAGCAAAATGAATAAAATGAATAAAACATGATAAATATGATTTAATAGGTAACATGATTTCACCCCAAAGAATAAAACGAGAAAAAGGGGCTATGAATACTCACCTTACTAATGAGCGATGATGATTAACTAGATGACTTGAAAATAAGTCACCAAAAGGTCTCGTTAAAGTTAACCTAAGGAGCGGTATCCGAAATTAATACAACGAACTTAGAGTTCTAATGCCGATTTGGGAACTAGGGTTTCTAAATAAGAGTCTGGGGTTTTATTTAATAGGCGATTTAAATAACTTGATGACTAGATTATATGAATAGTTTAGAAATGTGTTAGGGTTATTTCCTTGTTAAGATTTACTTTGTATTTTGTTTATATGTTTGTATATAGTTTAGGGTCTATTTTGTTATTTCTTAAACTTGTATTTGTTTGCTTTAAAGCATGTAGTGAGAGAGTGTGAGGAGAGAGGCTAGATCACAATATTCACGTAAGAGAGAGAACTTGTGTGTGTGATTTATTTTCTCCTGCACCTTGTATCACAATACTGCTTTGATCATCAATATACAAAGAGAATTATTAGTATGAATTGTGTTAATGATTAAACTGTGTTTGTGTTTATGTTATTCTGATCATTGAGCGATTTTCACGATCCAATTGAACCTATCAATTGGTATCAGAGCTGTTGGTACTGTGTTTCTTCGCTGTTCTTAAGCAAAAACACATCAAAATTGCTCAAATACAATGATCTGAATGAATTGTTCGTGTTTTTAGTTGTGATTCATCATCATAATCACTTCAATACACAACGATTGTGCAGATTTCATCAGATCATCATCAGATCTGAGAAATTAAGAAACTACTGTTCGTTCGAATTTTTCATAAATTCATCAAAAATTGGACATGTTTCAGATTGATTGATATAAGGGATTGTTAATCGAAGTGTTTCACAGCTTGTGTGTCAATTTTGGACAAATTGGACAAGTTTTAGACAAAACCCAGAAAATTCACATGAAGAAGATGATGAACAGTAAGAACTTGGTTGAAGATTAACTTGCCGGGTGATTAATTTGACTTAGACAATTTCCTTGGACTTAGATTGGAGAACAAATTAGGTCCTGTATTGCCGTATAAAGGATTTTGTGCTTGTCGGGTGAAGAATTTGACTTGAAAAAGTGTTACTGTTCAGCCGGATCAAACACTGTAGTGCCGGGTAATACACTGTTACGCCGGGTGATTAAGAAAATTCAGCCGGGTAATCATCAACTGTGTAGCCGGGTGATTAACAACTGTCGTGTGATCGAGTACTGTTCAGCCGGACAAAGCTTTTGCCGTGTCAAGATTCTGCCGGGTCAAAGATTATTGCCGTGTCAAAGTTTTTCTTGTTGCCGGGTAACTGTTCATCCGGGTGAAGAACAAAAGTATTTCAACTGTTGAGCCGTGTAACTGTTTGGCCGTGTAAAGACTTTTTCCTGCCGGGTGAAGAACAAAGACACTGTTTAGCCGGTTGAAGAAGGATTTTTCACTGTTTTGCCGTGTGACTCACTTTAGTTGTTTTTAATACTTGTTTCTTATCTTGTCTTTAATTACTTGCCTTTATTTTAGTATTTTAATCATTTCTTTTCAAAAATTAACAAAAACCAAAAATATTTTCTTTAAAAATTGTTAAAATGGCTCCTAATGATGATTCTGATAACCGTGTTCCTAGACTTTTGAATCGTGCAGATTTCAAGAACTGGACCATCAGGTTGAGACATCACTTGTGTTCTATTGACAATGACTTATGGAAGTCCATTGAAAAGGGTCCTCATATTCCAACTCAGACTGCTCCAGACAGTGCAAGTACCTACACCAAAGACTCTACTGAACCTTATCCAGAAGATAATCTGTCAGCAGAAGATTTGAGGAAAGTAAATAATGATAGCAAGGCTTATTCTTTGATGTGCAAGGGATTGCCACTTCAAGTTCTGTCTAGATTGGATGCATATCAGACTGGTTATACATGTTTCAAAGCTTTAAAGTCGATATGTGAAGGAGGAGAACAATTGAGAAGTTTGAAGAAATCTAAGTTGAAAAGGCAATTGGAGTTGTTCGAGCATATTAATGGAGAAACAGTGCACCAGATGATGAACAGGTTTGTTCACTTAACTACTGAAATGTCAAACCTCGGAGTGAAGACTGAACTTCAAGACTTGAATGATCGTTTGTTATGTGCTTTACCATCATCATGGAAGCAGACTGTTACTTTGTTGAAACATACTGAGAAATTTCCAATGGAATTAGATCTGCTTATTGGAAAGATTGAAGAAGTTGAGATTGATGAAGGATCAAGAAATACTGATAGATCAAGCTCACAAACTCAGTATAAGTATGTGGTAAATCCTGCCAATACGGTGGAGAATGCTTTTCTTGCACAAGATGCAATGAAGTTTGAAGAAGATGGTGACTTATTTGTTGGTGCGAGTTTTTATACTGATTCAGCATACTTTCCAAATTCACCAACTTATTCTCAACCTCAATCTCCACCAAGAAATCAAGTTCAAAGTCAAAATCTGATGAATCAATCAGAAAATCAAAGTTCAAATGTTCAAGCCAAGGTGAAAGACGTTATGAATATTCTGTTGCAAGATGACGAGACCAAAACTGCTTTTACAGCGTTTATGGCAAGCTTTCAAGCATACCAAGGAAGTCATTTAAGTCAAATGGACGTGGTCCTTCAAGACTTATTTGAGATGGATCCAGTTGATGTTGAAGAAATGGATCTTAATTGGCAGATGGTAATGGTTGCATATAGGACGCAAAAGCATGCGTATGTTAACCGAAGTTACAAGCCCCATGCGAACAAGACAGTTGGATTTGACAAATCAAAGGCCAGATGTTTTAACTGTAACCAGTATGGTCATTTCTCAAGAGAATGCAAAGCTCCCAAGAATCAAAATTTCAATGACCAAGCTAGTTCAAGCAATCAAGGTCAAGGTCAAAGCTCACAACAGTCTTCAAGCTACCAAAGCAGAAATCAACGTTACTTTCAGAAACCATACCAAAGTCTTCCCATGCCGGAACTTAAGGATGAAGGAAAGAAACCAGAAGACCAAACAAAGGCACTGGTAGTGAGTGTAAAAGACGGTTATGATTGGAGTGCATATGCAGAACAATTCACTACTGATCTTACATCAAGTCTGGCACTGGTATGTGAAATTGAAGAAGACTGGTCTGAAGAAGGGGATGGAAAAGCGATTGAAAATGTCAGTGAAGATTCTGAAGATTATGACTGGAGTGCAAAATCTGATCCTACTGAAGAAACTGAATCTGAAGTTGCGTTGATGGCTACTGCAAATGAATCTTCATCTTCTACTGAACAACCAAAGGTTAGTAATGACTTACCCCCTAACTATGTTCCATTACCTGTTGATGTGAAAGAAAGGTTGTGTTCTGAACAGTGCATTCAACAAGTAGAACATTATCGAACTCATTCATTTAAAATTGGTGACAAATTAAGTAAACATGAAAAACTTCATGAACAACTTAAAATTGATCATAAAATTTCTGATGAGAAGATTTTGTCACTTAAAGAATCATGGAACAAAACTTTAAAAGAACTGGAATTGGTAACCAAACAACTTGAAGAAATGACAAAGAACTTTGAACAAGAAAAAGTCGCACATGCTGTCACTCAAGTTGAACTAACAAAGGTTAAAAGTTGTAAAACCATGGTGAAACAACTCATCAAAGAAAGAGGTAACAAAACCAAAATCGGGTTGGGTTTTACTCATGAACCAATGCCAAATTCAATCACTCAAACCTTACCGTAAAACTTTAATGAATTTGATCATTCACCTGAAAATGAACGTAAATTCAAAGAAATTCAAAGAAGTAAATCCGAGTCCGAAGGATCTGAGGTGCTGATTGAAAGTTTGAAAGAAGAAGATGGAATGACAACTGAAGCTGATGATGAAGCAAGCAACAAGTCTGATAACAAGTTAGAGCCTGTTCTGATTCAACTTGTTGAGTATCCGGAACTGAATCCGAAGCCAGAAACGGTGAAGGAAGCAGGTGAATTTTCAGGATACAATGATCCTGAATACATCAGGTGGAAGAAAGAACAAAAGGCGCAAGTTGCTGATCAGTTGATCAAGAAACAAGAAGTGAAGAAGGCTGAAGTTTTAACTGCAAAGAAGCAGAAATCGAAAGTAATGAACACTCAATCTGAAACAAAAGAATCAAAATGCAAAAGTGTCTTAAAATCGAATGATAACACCAAAGTTCAAAGTGTTAAAACTGACAAAGTTAAACCTGCCAAGAAAGTGTCAAAAGGTAAAAACATTAAGTTTGTGTCTGCAGGAACGTTTGATTTAAATGGATCTTATGGTAAACCAATCAATTCTCCAATCAAATCTAACTCTGGTCTGAAAACAGGTTCAGGTCCTAAGTCTTCCGCTGTCAATGAAAAGAGAATTGAATCCAAAAAGGTGACCAAACAGAACAGTTTAAAATCGAACCAAAGTCCCATGCAAACAAAGTCACAAACAAAGTCTCCACAAAAGAGTGTTAATCTAAAACCGAACAACCATGATAATGAATCACGTTTTGGTTCAACATCAAAAGTTAACAATCGGCTCTTTAGGATTAGCAAGAAACATTGTGAAATTTGTGACAGATATAATCATGCTACTGCTGAATGTTTCTTTAACAGGTACTGCAGTTTCTGTGACAAAAGAAATCATTCTTCAGAAGAATGTTTTTATAACAAATTTTGTGATATTTGTGAAAGAAGAAACCATGACACAAAGGATTGTTTCTTTCGATCAAACTCAACAAGGGAAATGACTCCGTTTACAAATTTTCAAAGAAATCATTCACTTGGTTTTCAAAATATGAGTCAAAGTCATTCTCCGGTTTTGAGAAATTTCAATCGAAACAATTCTGTTTCTAACTTTTCAAGAAATGTGCAGGTTAGCAGTTTTAAACCAAGAGCTTTAATGGTAAGAAATCAAAAGTTTGAAAATAACCTTGATCCTAAGCTAGAGGAAAGGTTTAGTGCTTTGAGGAGAAAGCAATCAATGAACGCCAATGGGCGAAACAATAGTTATCAGCATCAAAATCTCTTAAATGAAACAAATTTTCAAAATGTTCAATATCAACAAGTTACTATTGCAGATAGATTCGGAAAACCCAAGACCGTGTGGGCCTGGGTTGACCAAACTAACTAAGTGATTGTTGAATTGCAGGTACGCCCAAGAAGACCTATCAACCCATGGTTCGTTGATAGTGGGTGTAGCCGGCACATGACAGGCAACCATGCCTTGCTTCAGGATTTCAAGCTGAAAAATGGTACACACGTTGCATTTGGAGGTGATGTGGGTGGTAAAATCACAGGAGAAGGAACTGTTTCGAATGGGGTCATTAGTTTTGATAAAGTCAACTACTATGCACAGTTGAACTTTAACTTACTAAGTGTATCTCAAATTTGTGATAAATCTTATTCAACTCTTTTTGATGATTCTTTCTGTTATATTCTTAAACCAGGTTTCAAGATTGACAATGAATGGTGAAAGCTCCAAGAGATCGTGATATATACAAATTAGATATGTCGCAGATTGTCGCTGAAACCGAAACAACCTATCTCATTGCTCATGCTTCAAATGATGAGAGTCAGCTTTGGCATAGACGGCTGGGCCATTCAAACTTCAGAAACATGAATCGTTTGGTGACTGGAAATCACGCTGTGGGCCATTCTAATTGCTTTTCATTTTGCTAATGTCACATACAGAGGCGTAACAAGTCCTGAGTTATCATACGATGTTCAAAGGACTCGGACGAATTCAAAAGGTTTATTAGGGATTTTATTTTTACGTACGGTATTGTAAGGTGTTGTTAGGAATTGTGAGGTGTCGTACATTATACTAACATGCTTTTCAAGGTGCTAAAGTGGCATACAGAGTCGTAAGATATTCTAAGTTGTCGTACGATGTTTAAATGACTCGGAGGAATTCATTAGGTTTATTATGGAGTTTTAATGTTTCGTACGGTGAAGTAAGGTGTTCTTAGAAGTTGTAACGCGTCCTACATTATTATAAATTGCTTTTCATGTTGCTAATGTCACATACAGAGTCGTAACAAGTCTTGAGTTATCATACGATGTTCAAAGGACTCGGACGAATTCAATAGGTTTATTAGGGATTTTATTTTTACGTACGGTATTGTAAGGTGTTGTTAAGAATTGTTAGGTGTCGTACATTATACTAACATGCTTTTCAAGGTGCTAAAGTGGCATACAGAGTCGTAAGATATTCTAAGTTGTCGTATGATGTTTAAATGACTCGCAGGAATTCATTAGGTTTATTATGGAGTTTTAATGTTTCGTACGGTGATGTAAGGTGTTCTTAGAAGTTGTAACGCGTCCTACATTATTATAAATTGCTTTTCATTTTGCTAATGTCACATACAGAGGCGTAACAAGTCCTGAGTTATCATACGATGTTCAAAGGACTCGGACGAATTCAAAAGGTTTATTAGGGATTTTATTTTTACGTACGGTATTGTAAGGTGTTGTTAGGAATTGTGAGGTGTCGTACATTATACTAACATGCTTTTCAAGGTGCTAAAGTGGCATACAGAGTCGTAAGATATTCTAAGTTGTCGTACGATGTTTAAATGACTCGGAGGAATTCATTAGGTTTATTATGGAGTTTTAATGTTTCGTACGGTGATGTAAGGTGTTCTTAGAAGTTGTAACGCGTCCTACATTATTATAAATTGCTTTTCATGTTGCTAATGTCACATACAGAGTCGTAACAAGTCTTGAGTTATCATACGATGTTCAAAGGACTCGGACGAATTCAAAAGGTTTATTAGGGATTTTATTTTTACGTACGGTATTGTAAGGTGTTGTTAGGAATTGTGAGGTGTCGTACATTATACTAACATGCTTTTCAAGGTGCTAAAGTGGCATACAGAGTCGTAAGATATTCTAAGTTGTCGTACGATGTTTAAATGACTCGGAGGAATTCATTAGGTTTATTATGGAGTTTTAATGTTTCGTACGGTGATGTAAGGTGTTCTTAGTAGCTGTAACGCGTCCTACATTATTATAAATTACTTTTCATGTTGCTAATGTCACATACAGAGTCGTCACAAGTCCTGAGTTATCGTACGATGTTCAGAGGACTCGGACGAATTCATTAGGTTTATTATGGATTTTATTTTTACGTACTGTATTGTAAGGTGTTGTTAGGAGTTGTGAGGTGTCGTACATTATACTAAGATTCTTTTCAAGGTGTTAATGTGGCATACAGAGTCGTAAGATATTCTAAGTTGTCGTACGATGTTTAAATGACTCGGAGGAATTCATTAGGTTTATTATGGAGTTTTAATGTTTCGTACTGGGATGTAAGGTGTTCTTAGAAGCTGTAACGCGTCCTACATTATTATAAATTACTTTTCATGTTGCTAATGTCACATACAGAGTCGTCACAAATCCTGAGTTATCGTACGATGTTCAGAGGACTCGGACGAATTCATTAGGTTTATTATGGATTTTATTTTTACGTATTGTATTGTAAGGTGTTGTTAGGAGTTGTGAGGTGTCGTACATTATACTAACATGCTTTTCAAGGTGTTAATGTGGCATACAGAGTCGTAAGATATTCTAAGTTGTCGTACGATGTTTAAATGACTCGGAGGAATTCATTAGGTTTATTATGGAGTTTTAATGTTTCGTACGGTGATGTAAGGTGTTCTTAGAAGTTGTAACGCGTCCTACATTATTATAAATAGCTTTTCATGTTGCTAATGTCACATACAGAGTCGTAACAAGTCCTGAGTTATCATACGATGTTCAAAGGACTCGGACGAATTCAAAAGGTTTATTAGGGATTTTATTTTTACGTACGGTATTGTAAGGTGTTGTTAAGAATTGTGAGGTGTCGTACATTATACTAACATGCTTTTCAAGGTGCTAAAGTGGCATACAGAGTCGTAAGATATTCTAAGTTGTCGTACGATGTTTAAATGACTCGGAGGAATTCATTAGGTTTATTATGGAGTTTTAATGTTTCGTACGGTGATGTAAGGTGTTCTTAGAAGTTGTAACGCGTCCTACATTATTATAAATTGCTTTTCATGTTGCTAATGTCACATACAGAGTCGTAACAAGTCTTGAGTTATCATACGATGTTCAAAGGACTCGGACGAATTCAATAGGTTTATTAGGGATTTTATTTTTACGTACGGTATTGTAAGGTGTTGTTAAGAATTGTGAGGTGTCGTACATTATACTAACATGCTTTTCAAGGTGCTAAAGTGGCATACAGAGTCGTAAGATATTCTAAGTTGTCGTATGATGTTTAAATGACTCGGAGGAATTCATTAGGTTTATTATGGAGTTTTAATGTTTCGTACGGTGATGTAAGGTGTTCTTAGAAGTTGTAACGCGTCCTACATTATTATAAATTGCTTTTCATTTTGCTAATGTCACATACAGAGGCGTAACAAGTCCTGAGTTATCATACGATGTTCAAAGGACTCGGACGAATTCAAAAGGTTTATTAGGGATTTTATTTTTACGTACGGTATTGTAAGGTGTTGTTAAGAATTGTGAGGTGTCGTACATTATACTAACATGCTTTTCAAGGTGCTAAAGTGGCATACAGAGTCGTAAGATATTCTAAGTTGTCGTACGATGTTTAAATGACTCGGAGGAATTCAGTAGGTTTATTATGGAGTTTTAATGTTTCGTACGGTGATGTAAGGTGTTCGTAGAAGCTGTAACGCGTCCTACATTATTATAAATTACTTTTCATGTTGCTAATGTCACATACAGAGTCGTCACAAGTCCTGAGTTATCGTACGATGTTCAAAGGACTCGGACGAATTCATTAGGTTTATTATGGATTTTATTTTTACGTACTGTATTGTAAGGTGTTGTTAGGAGTTGTGAGGTGTCATACATTATACTAACATGCTTTTCAAGGTGTTAATGTGGCATATAGAGTCGTAAGATATTCTAAGTTGTCGTACGATGTTTAAATGACTCGGAGGAATTCATTAGGTTTATTATGGAGTTTTAATGTTTCGTACGGTGATGTAAGGTGTTCTTAGAAGTTGTAACGCGTCCTACATTATTATAAATTGCTTTTCATGTTGCTAATGTCACATACAGAGTCGTAACAAGTCCTGAGTTATCATACGATGTTCAAAGGACTCGGACGAATTCAAAAGGTTTATTAAGGATTTTATTTTTACGTACGGTATTGTAAGGTGTTGTTAAGAATTGTGAGGTGTCGTACATTATACTAACATGCTTTTCAAGGTGCTAAAGTGGCATACAGAGTCGTAAGATATTCTAAGTTGTCGTACGATGTTTAAATGACTCGGAGGAATTCAGTAGGTTTATTATGGAGTTTTAATGTTTCGTACGGTGATGTAAGGTGTTCTTAGAAGCTGTAACGCGTCCTACATTATTAAAAATTACTTTTCATGTTGCTAATGTCACATACAGAGTCGTCACAAGTCCTGAGTTATCGTACGATGTTCAGAGGACTCGGACGAATTCATTAGGTTTATTATGGATTTTATTTTTACGTATTGTATTGTAAGGTGTTGTTAGGAGTTGTGAGGTGTCATACATTATACTAACATGCTTTTCAAGGTGTTAATGTGGCATACAGAGTCGTAAGATATTCTAAGTTGTCGTACGATGTTTAAATGACTCGGAGGAATTCAGTAGGTTTATTATGGAGTTTTAATGTTTCGTACGGTGATGTAAGGTGTTCTTAGAAGTTGTAACGCGTCCTACATTATTATAAATTGCTTTTCATTTTGCTAATGTCACATACAGAGGCGTAACAAGTCCTGAGTAATCATACGATGTTCAAAGGACTCGGACGAATTCAAAAGGTTTATTAGGGATTTTATTTTTACGTACGGTATTGTAAGGTGTTGTTAAGAATTGTGAGGTGTCGTACATTATACTAACATGCTTTTCAAGGTGCTAAAGTGGCATACAGAGTCGTAAGATATTCTAAGTTGTCGTACGATGTTTAAATGACTCGGAGGAATTCAGTAGGTTTATTATGGAGTTTTAATGTTTCGTACGGTGATGTAAGGTGTTCTTAGAAGCTGTAACGCGTCCTACATTATTATAAATTACTTTTCATGTTGCTAATGTCACATACAGAGTCGTCACAAGTCCTGAGTTATCGTACGATGTTCAAAGGACTCGGACGAATTCATTAGGTTTATTATGGATTTTATTTTTACGTACTGTATTGTAAGGTGTTGTTAAGAGTTGTGAGGTGTCATACATTATACTAACATGCTTTTCAAGGTGTTAATGTGGCATACAGAGTCGTAAGATATTCTAAGTTGTCGTACGATGTTTAAATGACTCGGAGGAATTCATTAGGTTTATTATGGAGTTTTAATGTTTCGTACGGTGATGTAAGGTGTTCTTAGAAGTTGTAACGCGTCCTACATTATTATAAATTGCTTTTCATTTTGCTAATGTCACATACAGAGGCGTAACAAGTCCTGAGTTATCATACGATGTTCAAAGGACTCGGACGAATTCAAAAGGTTTATTAGGGATTTTATTTTTACGTACGGTATTGTAAGGTGTTGTTAAGAATTGTGAGGTGTCGTACATTATACTAACATGCTTTTCAAGGTGCTAAAGTGGCATACAGAGTCGTAAGATATTCTAAGTTGTCGTACGATGTTTAAATGACTCGGAGGAATTCAGTAGGTTTATTATGGAGTTTTAATGTTTCGTACGGTGATGTAAGGTGTTCTTAGAAGCTGTAACGCGTCCTACATTATTATAAATTACTTTTCATGTTGCTAATGTCACATACAGAGTCGTCACAAGTCCTGAGTTATCGTACGATGTTCAAAGGACTCGGACGAATTCATTAGGTTTATTATGGATTTTATTTTTACGTACTGTATTGTAAGGTGTTGTTAGGAGTTGTGAGGTGTCATACATTATACTAACATGCTTTTCAAGGTGTTAATGTGGCATACAGAGTCGTAAGATATTCTAAGTTGTCGTACGATGTTTAAATGACTCGGAGGAATTCATTAGGTTTATTATGGAGTTTTAATGTTTCGTACGGTGATGTAAGGTGTTCTTAGAAGTTGTAACGCGTCCTTCATTATTATAAATTGCTTTTCATGTTGCTAATGTCACATACAGAGTCGTAACAAGTCTTGAGTTATCATACGATGTTCAAAGGACTCGGACGAATTCAATAGGTTTATTAGGGATTTTATTTTTACGTACGGTATTGTAAGGTGTTGTTAAGAATTGTGAGGTGTCGTACATTATACTAACATGCTTTTCAAGGTGCTAAAGTGGCATACAGAGTCGTAAGATATTCTAAGTTGTCGTATGATGTTTAAATGACTCGGAGGAATTCATTAGGTTTATTATGGAGTTTTAATGTTTCGTACGGTGATGTAAGGTGTTCTTAGAAGTTGTAACGCGTCCTACATTATTATAAATTGCTTTTCATTTTGCTAATGTCACATACAGAGGCGTAACAAGGCCTGAGTTATCATACGATGTTCAAAGGACTCGGACGAATTCAAAAGGTTTATTAGGGATTTTATTTTTACGTACGGTATTGTAAGGTGTTGTTAAGAATTGTGAGGTGTCGTACATTATACTAACATGCTTTTCAAGGTGCTAAAGTGGCATACAGAGTCGTAAGATATTCTAAGTTGTCGTACGATGTTTAAATGACTCGGAGGAATTCAGTAGGTTTATTATGGAGTTTTAATGTTTCATACGGTGATGTAAGGTGTTCTTAGAAGCTGTAACGCGTCCTACATTATTATAAATTACTTTTCATGTTGCTAATGTCACATACAGAGTCGTCACAAGTCCTGAGTTATCGTACGATGTGCAAAGGACTCGGACGAATTCATTAGGTTTATTATGGATTTTATTTTTACGTACTGTATTTTAAGGTGTTGTTAGGAGTTGTGAGGTGTCATACATTATACTAACATGCTTTTCAAGGTGTTAATGTGGCATACAGAGTCGTAAGATATTCTAAGTTGTCGTACGATGTTTAAATGACTCGGAGGAATTCATTAGGTTTATTATGGAGTTTTAATGTTTCGTACGGTGATGTAAGGTGTTCTTAGAAGTTGTAACGCGTCCTACATTATTATAAATTGCTTTTCATGTTGCTAATGTCACATACAGAGTCGTAACAAGTCCTGAGTTATCATACGATGTTCAAAGGACTCGGACGAATTCAAAAGGTTTATTAGGGATTTTATTTTTACGTACGGTATTGTAAGGTGTTGTTAAAAATTGTGAGGTGTCGTACATTATACTAACATGCTTTTCAAGGTGCTAAAGTGGCATACAGAGTCGTAAGATATTCTAAGTTGTCGTACGATGTTTAAATGACTCGGAGGAATTCAGTAGGTTTATTATGGAGTTTTAATGTTTCATACGGTGATGTAAGGTGTTCTTAGAAGCTGTAACGCGTCCTACATTATTATAAATTACTTTTCATGTTGCTAATGTCACATACAGAGTCGTCACAAGTCCTGAGTTATCGTACGATGTTCAAAGGACTCGGACGAATTCATTAGGTTTATTATGGATTTTATTTTTACGTACTGTATTTTAAGGTGTTGTTAGGAGTTGTGAGGTGTCATACATTATACTAACATGCTTTTCAAGGTGTTAATGTGGCATACAGAGTCGTAAGATATTCTAAGTTGTCGTACGATGTTTAAATGACTCGGAGGAATTCATTAGGTTTATTATGGAGTTTTAATGTTTCGTACGGTGATGTAAGGTGTTCTTAGAAGTTGTAACGCGTCCTACATTATTATAAATTGCTTTTCATGTTGCTAATGTCACATACAGAGTCGTAACAAGTCCTGAGTTATCATACGATGTTCAAAGGACTCGGACGAATTCAATAGGTTTATTAGGGATTTTATTTTTACGTACGGTATTGTAAGGTGTTGTTAAGAATTGTGAGGTGTCGTACATTATACTAACATGCTTTTCAAGGTGCTAAAGTGGCATACAGAGTCGTAAGATATTCTAAGTTGTCGTACGATGTTTAAATGACTCGGAGGAATTCAGTAGGTTTATTATGGAGTTTTAATGTTTCGTACGGTGATGTAAGGTGTTCTTAGAAGCTGTAACGCGTCCTACATTATTAAAAATTACTTTTCATGTTGCTAATGTCACATACAGAGTCGTCACAAGTCCTGAGTTATCGTACGATGTTCAGAGGACTCGGACGAATTCATTAGGTTTATTATGGATTTTATTTTTACGTATTGTATTGTAAGGTGTTGTTAGGAGTTGTGAGGTGTCATACATTATACTAACATGCTTTTCAAGGTGTTAATGTGGCATACAGAGTCGTAAGATATTCTAAGTTGTCGTACGATGTTTAAATGACTCGGAGGAATTCAGTAGGTTTATTATGGAGTTTTAATGTTTCGTACGGTGATGTAAGGTGTTCTTAGAAGTTGTAACGCGTCCTACATTATTATAAATTGCTTTTCATGTTGCTAATGTCACATACAGAGTCGTAACAAGTCTTGAGTTATCATACGATGTTCAAAGGACTCGGACGAATTCAATAGGTTTATTAGGGATTTTATTTTTACGTACGGTATTGTAAGGTGTTGTTAAGAATTGTGAGGTGTCGTACATTATACTAACATGCTTTTCAAGGTGCTAAAGTGGCATACAGAGTCGTAAGATATTCTAAGTTGTCGTACGATGTTTAAATGACTCGGAGGAATTCATTAGGTTTATTATGGAGTTTTAATGTTTCGTACGGTGATGTAAGGTGTTCTTAGAAGTTGTAACGCGTCCTACATTATTATAAATTGCTTTTCATTTTGCTAATGTCACATACAGAGGCGTAACAAGTCCTGAGTAATCATACGATGTTCAAAGGACTCGGACGAATTCAAAAGGTTTATTAGGGATTTTATTTTTACGTACGGTATTGTAAGGTGTTGTTAAGAATTGTGAGGTGTCGTACATTATACTAACATGCTTTTCAAGGTGCTAAAGTGGCATACAGAGTCGTAAGATATTCTAAGTTGTCGTACGATGTTTAAATGACTCGGAGGAATTCAGTAGGTTTATTATGGAGTTTTAATGTTTCGTACGGTGATGTAAGGTGTTCTTAGAAGCTGTAACGCGTCCTACATTATTATAAATTACTTTTCATGTTGCTAATGTCACATACAGAGTCGTCACAAGTCCTGAGTTATCGTACGATGTTCAAAGGACTCGGACGAATTCATTAGGTTTATTATGGATTTTATTTTTACGTACTGTATTGTAAGGTGTTGTTAGGAGTTGTGAGGTGTCATACATTATACTAACATGCTTTTCAAGGTGTTAATGTGGCATACAGAGTCGTAAGATATTCTAAGTTGTCGTACGATGTTTAAATGACTCGGAGGAATTCATTAGGTTTATTATGGAGTTTTAATGTTTCGTACGGTGATGTAAGGTGTTCTTAGAAGTTGTAACGCGTCCTACATTATTATAAATTGCTTTTCATGTTGCTAATGTCACATACAGAGTCGTAACAACTCCTGAGTTATCATACGATGTTCAAAGGAATCGGACGAATTCAAAAGGTTTATTAGGGATTTTATTTTTACGTACGGTATTGTAAGGTGTTGTTAAGAATTGTGAGGTGTCGTACATTATACTAACATGCTTTTCAAGGTGCTAAAGTGGCATACAGAGTCGTAAGATATTCTAAGTTGTCGTACGATGTTTAAATGACTCGGAGGAATTCAGTAGGTTTATTATGGAGTTTTAATGTTTCGTACCGTGATGTAAGGTGTTCTTAGAAGCTGTAACGCGTCCTACATTATTATAAATTACTTTTCATGTTGCTAATGTCACATACAGAGTCGTCACAAGTCCTGAGTTATCGTACGATGTTCAGAGGACTCGGACGAATTCATTAGGTTTATTATGGATTTTATTTTTACGTATTGTATTGTAAGGTGTTGTTAGGAGTTGTGAGGTGTCATACATTATACTAACATGCTTTTCAAGGTGTTAATGTGGCATACAGAGTTGTAAGATATTCTAAGTTGTCGTACGATGTTTAAATGACTCGGAGGAATTCATTAGGTTTATTATGGAGTTTTAATGTTTCGTACGGTGATGTAAGGTGTTCTTAGAAGTTGTAACGCGTCCTACATTATTATAAATTGCTTTTCATGTTGCTAATGTCACATACAGAGTCGTAACAAGTCCTGAGTTATCATACGATGTTCAAAGGACTCGGACGAATTCAAAAGGTTTATTAGGGATTTTATTTTTACGTACGGTATTGTAAGGTGTTGTTAAAAATTGTGAGGTGTCGTACATTATACTAACATGCTTTTCAAGGTGCTAAAGTGGCATACAGAGTCGTAAGATATTCTAAGTTGTCGTACGATGTTTAAATGACTCGGAGGAATTCAGTAGGTTTATTATGGAGTTTTAATGTTTCATACGGTGATGTAAGGTGTTCTTAGAAGCTGTAACGCGTCCTACATTATTATAAATTACTTTTCATGTTGCTAATGTCACATACAGAGTCGTCACAAGTCCTGAGTTATCGTACGATGTTCAAAGGACTCGGACGAATTCATTAGGTTTATTATGGATTTTATTTTTACGTACTGTATTTTAAGGTGTTGTTAGGAGTTGTGAGGTGTCATACATTATACTAACATGCTTTTCAAGGTGTTAATGTGGCATACAGAGTCGTAAGATATTCTAAGTTGTCGTACGATGTTTAAATGACTCGGAGGAATTCATTAGGTTTATTATGGAGTTTTAATGTTTCGTACGGTGATGTAAGGTGTTCTTAGAAGTTGTAACGCGTCCTACATTATTATAAATTGCTTTTCATGTTGCTAATGTCACATACAGAGTCGTAACAAGTCCTGAGTTATCATACGATGTTCAAAGGACTCGGACGAATTCAATAGGTTTATTAGGGATTTTATTTTTACGTACGGTATTGTAAGGTGTTGTTAAGAATTGTGAGGTGTCGTACATTATACTAACATGCTTTTCAAGGTGCTAAAGTGGCATACAGAGTCGTAAGATATTCTAAGTTGTCGTACGATGTTTAAATGACTCGGAGGAATTCAGTAGGTTTATTATGGAGTTTTAATGTTTCGTACGGTGATGTAAGGTGTTCTTAGAAGCTGTAACGCGTCCTACATTATTAAAAATTACTTTTCATGTTGCTAATGTCACATACAGAGTCGTCACAAGTCCTGAGTTATCGTACGATGTTCAGAGGACTCGGACGAATTCATTAGGTTTATTATGGATTTTATTTTTACGTATTGTATTGTAAGGTGTTGTTAGGAGTTGTGAGGTGTCATACATTATACTAACATGCTTTTCAAGGTGTTAATGTGGCATACAGAGTCGTAAGATATTCTAAGTTGTCGTACGATGTTTAAATGACTCGGAGGAATTCATTAGGTTTATTATGGAGTTTTAATGTTTCGTACGGTGATGTAAGGTGTTCTTAGAAGTTGTAACGCGTCCTACATTATTATAAATTGCTTTTCATGTTGCTAATGTCACATACAGAGTCGTAACAACTCCTGAGTTATCATACGATGTTCAAAGGACTCGGACGAATTCAAAAGGTTTATTAGGGATTTTATTTTTACGTACGGTATTGTAAGGTGTTGTTAAGAATTGTGAGGTGTCGTACATTATACTAACATGCTTTTCAAGGTGCTAAAGTGGCATACAGAGTCGTAAGATATTCTAAGTTGTCGTACGATGTTTAAATGACTCGGAGGAATTCAGTAGGTTTATTATGGAGTTTTAATGTTTCGTACCGTGATGTAAGGTGTTCTTAGAAGCTGTAACGCGTCCTACATTATTATAAATTACTTTTCATGTTGCTAATGTCACATACAGAGTCGTCACAAGTCCTGAGTTATCGTACGATGTTCAGAGGACTCGGACGAATTCATTAGGTTTATTATGGATTTTATTTTTACGTATTGTATTGTAAGGTGTTGTTAGGAGTTGTGAGGTGTCATACATTATACTAACATGCTTTTCAAGGTGTTAATGTGGCATACAGAGTTGTAAGATATTCTAAGTTGTCGTACGATGTTTAAATGACTCGGAGGAATTCATTAGGTTTATTATGGAGTTTTAATGTTTCGTACGGTGATGTAAGGTGTTCTTAGAAGTTGTAACGCGTCCTACATTATTATAAATTGCTTTTCATGTTGCTAATGTCACATACAGAGTCGTAACAAGTCCTGAGTTATCATACGATGTTCAAAGGACTCGGACGAATTCAAAAGGTTTATTAAGGATTTTATTTTTACGTACGGTATTGTAAGGTGTTGTTAAGAATTGTGAGGTGTCGTACATTATACTAACATGCTTTTCAAGGTGCTAAAGTGGCATACAGAGTCGTAAGATATTCTAAGTTGTCGTACGATGTTTAAATGACTCGGAGGAATTCAGTAGGTTTATTATGGAGTTTTAATGTTTCGTACGGTGATGTAAGGTGTTCTTAGAAGCTGTAACGCGTCCTACATTATTATAAATTACTTTTCATGTTGCTAATGTCACATACAGAGTCGTCACAAGTCCTGAGTTATCGTACGATGTTCAGAGGACTCGGACGAATTCATTAGGTTTATTATGGATTTTATTTTTACGTATTGTATTGTAAGGTGTTGTTAGGAGTTGTGAGGTGTCATACGTTATACTAACATGCTTTTCAAGGTGTTAATGTGGCATACAGAGTCGTAAGATATTCTAAGTTGTCGTACGATGTTTAAATGACTCGGAGGAATTCATTAGGTTTATTATGGAGTTTTAATGTTTCGTACGGTGATGTAAGGTGTTCTTAGAAGTTGTAACGCGTCCTACATTATTATAAATTGCTTTTCATGTTGCTAATGTCACATACAGAGTCGTAACAAGTCCTGAGTTATCATACGATGTTCAAAGGACTCGGACGAATTCAAAAGGTTTATTAGGGATTTTATTTTTACGTACGGTATTGTAAGGTGTTGTTAAGAATTGTGAGGTGTCGTACATCATACTAACATGCTTTTCAAGGTGCTAAAGTGGCATACAGAGTCGTAAGATATTCTAAGTTGTCGTACGATGTTTAAATGACTCGGAGGAATTCATTAGGTTTATTATGGAGTTTTAATGTTTCGTACGGTGATGTAAGGTGTTCTTAGAAGTTGTAACGCGTCCTACATTATTATAAATTGCTTTTGATGTTGCTAATGTCACATACAGAGTCGTAACAAGTCTTGAGTTATCATACGATGTTCAAAGGACTCGGACGAATTCAATAGGTTTATTAGGGATTTTATTTTTACGTACGGTATTGTAAGGTGTTGTTAAGAATTGTGAGGTGTCGTACATTATACTAACATGCTTTTCAAGGTGCTAAAGTGGCATACAGAGTCGTAAGTTATTCTAAGTTGTCGTACGATGTTTAAATGACTCGGAGGAATTCATTAGGTTTATTATGGAGTTTTAATGTTTCGTACGGTGATGTAAGGTGTTCTTAGAAGTTGTAACGCGTCCTACATTATTATAAATTGCTTTTTATGTTGCTAATGTCACATACAGAGGCGTAACAAGTCCTGAGTTATCATACGATGTTCAAAGGACTCGGACGAATTCATTAGGTTTATTATGGATTTTATTTTTACGTACTGTATTGTAAGGTGTTGTTAGGAGTTGTGAGGTGTCGTACATTATACTAACATGCTTTTCAATGTGTTAATGTGGCATACAGAGTCGTAAGATATTCTGAGTTGTCGTACGATGTTTAAATGACTCGGAGGAATTCATTAGGTTTATTATGGAGTTTTAATGTTTCGTACGGTGATGTAAGGTGTTCTTAGAAGTTGTAACGCATCCTACATTATTATAAATTGCTTTTCATGTTGCTAATGTCACATACAGAGTCGTCACAAGTCCTGAGTTATCGTACGATGTTCAGAGGACTCGGACGAATTCATTAGGTTTATTATGGATTTTATTTTTACGTATTGTATTGTAAGGTGTTGTTAGGAGTTGTGAGGTGTCATACATTATACTAACATGCTTTTCAAGGTGTTAATGTGGCATACAGAGTCGTAAGATATTCTAAGTTGTCGTACGATGTTTAAATGACTCGGAGGAATTCATTAGGTTTATTATGGAGTTTTAATGTTTCGTACGGTGATGTAAGGTGTTCTTAGAAGTTGTAACGCGTCCTACATTATTATAAATTGCTTTTGATGTTGCTAATGTCACATACAGAGTCGTAACAAGTCTTGAGTTATCATACGATGTTCAAAGGACTCGGACGAATTCAATAGGTTTATTAGGGATTTTATTTTTACGTACGGTATTGTAAGGTGTTGTTAAGAATTGTGAGGTGTCGTACATTATACTAACATGCTTTTCAAGGTGCTAAAGTGGCATACAGAGTCGTAAGTTATTCTAAGTTGTCGTACAATGTTTAAATGACTCGGAGGAATTCATTAGGTTTATTATGGAGTTTTAATGTTTCGTACGGTGATGTAAGGTGTTCTTAGAAGTTGTAACGCGTCCTACATTATTATAAATTGCTTTTTATGTTGCTAATGTCACATACAGAGGCGTAACAAGTCCTGAGTTATCATACGATGTTCAAAGGACTCGGACGAATTCATTAGGTTTATTATGGATTTTATTTTTACGTACTGTATTGTAAGGTGTTGTTAGGAGTTGTGAGGTGTCGTACATTATACTAACATGCTTTTCAATGTGTTAATGTGGCATACAGAGTCGTAAGATATTCTGAGTTGTCGTACGATGTTTAAATGACTCGGAGGAATTCATTAGGTTTATTATGGAGTTTTAATGTTTCGTACGGTGATGTAAGGTGTTCTTAGAAGTTGTAACGCATCCTACATTATTATAAATTGCTTTTCATGTTGCTAATGTCACATACAGAGTCGTCACAAGTCCTGAGTTATCGTACGATGTTCAGAGGACTCGGACGAATTCATTAGGTTTATTATGGATTTTATTTTTACGTATTGTATTGTAAGGTGTTGTTAGGAGTTGTGAGGTGTCATACATTATACTAACATGCTTTTCAAGGTGTTAATGTGGCATACAGAGTCGTAAGATATTCTAAGTTGTCGTACGATGTTTAAATGACTCGGAGGAATTCATTAGGTTTATTATAGAGTTTTAATATTTCGTACGGTGATGTAAGGTGTTCTTAGAAGATGTAACGCGTCCTACATTATTATAAATTGCTTTTCATGTTGCTAATGTCACATACAGAGTCGTAACAAGTCCTGAGTTATCATACGATGTTCAAAGGACTCGGACGAATTCAAAAGGTTTATTAGGGATTTTATTTTGACGTACGGTTTTGTAAGGTGTTGTTAAGAATTGTGAGGTGTCGTACATTATACTAACATGCTTTTCAAGGTGCTAAAGTGGCATACAGAGTCGTAAGATATTCTAAGTTGTCGTACGATGTTTAAATGACTCGGAGGAATTCATTAGGTTTATTATGGAGTTTTAATGTTTCGTACGGTGATGTAAGGTGTTCTTAGAAGTTGTAACGCGTCCTACATTATTATAAATTGCTTTTCATGTTGCTAATGTCACATACAGAGTCGTAACAAATCCTGAGTTATCATACGATGTTCAAAGGACTCGGACGAATTCAAAAGGTTTATTAGGGATTTTATTTTTACGTACGGTATTGTAAGGTGTTGTTAAGAATTGTGAGGTGTCGTACATTATACTAACATGCTTTTCAAGGTGCTAAAGTGGCATACAGAGTCGTAAGATATTCTAAGTTGTCGTACGATGTTTAAATGACTCGGAGGAATTCATTAGGTTTATTATGGAGTGTTAATGTTTCGTACGGTGATGTAAGGTGTTCTTAGAAGTTGTAACGCGTCCTACATTATTATAAATTGCTTTTCATGTTGCTAATGTCACATACAGAGTCGTAACAAGTCCTGAGTTATCAGACGATGTTCAAAGGACTCGGACGAATTCAAAAGGTTTATTAGAGATTTTATTTTTACGTACGGTATTGTAAGGTGTTGTTAAGAATTGTGAGGTGTCGTACATTATACAAACATGCTTTTCAAGGTGCTAAAGTGGCATACAGAGTCGTAAGATATTCTAAGTTGTCGTACGATGTTTAAATGACTCGTAGGAATTCAGTAGGTTTATTATGGAGTTTTAATGTTTCGTACGATGATGTAAGGTGTTCTTAGAAGCTGTAACGCGTCCTACATTATTATAAATTACTTTTCATGTTGCTAAAGTCACATACAGAGTCGTCACAAGTCCTGAGTTATCGTACGATGTTCAGAGGACTCGGACGAATTCATTAGGTTTATTATGGATTTATTTTTACGTATTGTATTGTAAGGTGTTGTTAGGAGTTGTGAGGTGTCGTACATTATACTAACATGCTTTTCAAGGTGTTAATGTGGCATACAGAGTCGTAAGATATTCTAAGTTGTCGTACGACGTTTAAATGACTCGGAGGAATTCATTAGGTTTATTATGGAGTTTTAATGTTTCGTACGGTGATGTAAGGTGTTCTTAGAAGCTGTAACGCGTCCTACATTATTATAAATTACTTTTCATGTTGCTAATGTCACATACAGAGTCGTCACAAGTCCTGAGTTATCGTACGATGTTCAAAGGACTCGGACGAATTCATTAGGTTTATTATGGATTTTATTTTTACGTATTGTATTGTAAGGTGTTGTTAGGAGTTGTGAGGTGTCATACATTATACTAACATGCTTTTCAATGTGTTAATGTGGCATACAGAGTCATAAGATATTCTAAGTTGTCGTACGATGTTTAAATGACTCGGAGGAATTCATTAGGTTTATTATGGAGTTTTAATGTTTCGTACGGTGATGTAAGGTGTTCTTAGAAGCTGTAACGCGTCCTACATTATTATAAATTACTTTTCATGTTGCTAATGTCACATACAGAGTCGTCACAAGTCCTGAGTTATCGTACGATGTTCAGAGGACTCGGACGAATTCATTAGGTTTATTATGGATTTTATTTTTACGTATTGTATTGTAAGGTGTTGTTAGGAGTTGTGAGGTGTCGTACATTATACTAACATGCTTTTCAAGGTGTTAATGTGGCATACAGAGTCGTAAGATATTCTAAGTTGTCGTACGACGTTTAAATGACTCGGAGGAATTCATTAGGTTTATTATGGAGTTTTAATGTTTCGTACGGTGATGTAAGGTGTTCTTAGAAGTTGTAACGCGTCCTACATTATTATAAATTGCTTTTCATGTTGCTAATGTCACATACAGAGTCGTAACAAGTCCTGAGTTATCGTACGATGTTCAGAGGACTCGGACGAATTCATTAGGTTTATTATGGATTTTATTTTTACGTACTGTAATGTAAGGTGTTGTTAGGAGTTGTGAGGTGTCGTACATTATACTAACATGCTTTTCAATGTGTTAATGTGGCATACAGAGTCGTAAGATATTCTAAGTTGTCGTACGATGTTTAAATGACTCGGAGGAATTCATTAGGTTTATTATGGAGTTTTAATGTTTCGTACGGTGATGTAAGGTGTTCTTAGAAGTTGTAACGCGTCCTACATTATTATAAATTGCTTTTCATGTTGCTAATGTCACATACAGAGTCGTAACAAGTCCTGAGTTATCGTACGATGTTCAGAGGACTCGGACGAATTCATTAGGTTTATTATGGATTTTATTTTTACGTATTGTATTGTAAGGTGTTGTTAGGAGTTGTGAGGTGTCGTACATTATACTAACATGCTTTTCAATGTGTTAATGTGGCATACAGAGTCGTAAGATATTCTAAGTTGTCGTACGATGTTTAAATGACTCGGAGGAATTCATTAGGTTTATTATGGAGTTTTAATGTTTCGTACGGTGATGTAAGGTGTTCTTAGAAGATGTAACGCGTCCTACATTATTATAAATTGCTTTTCATGTTGCTAATGTCACATACAGAGTCGTAACAAGTCCTGAGTTATCATACGATGTTCAAAGGACTCGGACGAATTCAAAAGGTTTATTAGGGATTTTATTTTTACGTACGGTTTTGTAAGGTGTTGTTAAGAATTGTGAGGTGTCGTACATTATACTAACATGCTTTTCAAGGTGCTAAATTGGCATACAGAGTCGTAAGATATTCTAAGTTGTCGTACGATGTTTAAATGACTCGGAGGAATTCATTAGGTTTATTATGGAGTTTTAATGTTTCGTACGGTGATGTAAGGTGTTCTTAGAAGCTGTAACGCGTCCTACATTATTATAAATTACTTTTCATGTTGCTAATGTCACATACAGAGACGTCACAAGTCCTGAGTTATCGTACGATGTTCAAAGGACTCGGACGAATTCATTAGGTTTATTATGGATTTTATTTTTACGTATTGTATTGTAAGGTGTTGTTAGGAGTTGTGAGGTGTCATACATTATACTAACATGCTTTTCAATGTGTTAATGTGGCATACAGAGTCATAAGATATTCTAAGTTGTCGTACGATGTTTAAATGACTCGGAGGAATTCATTAGGTTTATTATGGAGTTTTAATGTTTCGTACGGTGATGTAAGGTGTTCTTAGAAGCTGTAACGCGTCCTACATTATTATAAATTACTTTTAATGTTGCTAATGTCACATACAGAGTCGTCACAAGTCCTGAGTTATCGTACGATGTTCAGAGGACTCGGACGAATTCATTAGGTTTATTATGGATTTTATTTTTACGTATTGTATTGTAAGGTGTTGTTAGGAGTTGTGAGGTGTCGTACATTATACTAACATGCTTTTCAAGGTGTTAATGTGGCATACAGAGTCGTAAGATATTCTAAGTTGTCGTACGACGTTTAAATGACTCGGAGGAATTCATTAGGTTTATTATGGAGTTTTAATGTTTCGTACGGTGATGTAAGGTGTTCTTAGAAGTTGTAACGCGTCCTACATTATTATAAATTGCTTTTCATGTTGCTAATGTCACATACAGAGTCGTAACAAGTCCTGAGTTATCGTACGATGTTCAGAGGACTCGGACGAATTCATTAGGTTTATTATGGATTTTATTTTTACGTACTGTAATGTAAGGTGTTGTTAGGAGTTGTGAGGTGTCGTACATTATACTAACATGCTTTTCAATGTGTTAATGTGGCATACAGAGTCGTAAGATATTCTAAGTTGTCGTACGACGTTTAAATGACTCGGAGGAATTCATTAGGTTTATTATGGAGTTTTAATGTTTCGTACGGTGATGTAAGGTGTTCTTAGAAGCTGTAACGCGTCCTACATTATTATAAATTACTTTTCATGTTGCTAATGTCACATACAGAGTCGTCACAAGTCCTGAGTTATCGTACGATGTTCAAAGGACTCGGACGAATTCATTAGGTTTATTATGGATTTTATTTTTACGTATTGTATTGTAAGGTGTTGTTAGGAGTTGTGAGGTGTCATACATTATACTAACATGCTTTTCAATGTGTTAATGTGGCATACAGAGTCATAAGATATTCTAAGTTGTCGTACGATGTTTAAATGACTCGGAGGAATTCATTAGGTTTATTATGGAGTTTTAATGTTTCGTACGGTGATGTAAGGTGTTCTTAGAAGCTGTAACGCGTCCTACATTATTATAAATTACTTTTCATGTTGCTAATGTCACATACAGAGTCGTCACAAGTCCTGAGTTATCGTACGATGTTCAGAGGACTCGGACGAATTCATTAGGTTTATTATGGATTTTATTTTTACGTATTGTATTGTAAGGTGTTGTTAGGAGTTGTGAGGTGTCGTACATTATACTAACATGCTTTTCAAGGTGTTAATGTGGCATACAGAGTCGTAAGATATTCTAAGTTGTCGTACGACGTTTAAATGACTCGGAGGAATTCATTAGGTTTATTATGGAGTTTTAATGTTTCGTACGGTGATGTAAGGTGTTCTTAGAAGTTGTAACGCGTCCTACATTATTATAAATTGCTTTTCATGTTGCTAATGTCACATACAGAGTCGTAACAAGTCCTGAGTTATCGTACGATGTTCAGAGGACTCGGACGAATTCATTAGGTTTATTATGGATTTTATTTTTACGTACTGTAATGTAAGGTGTTGTTAGGAGTTGTGAGGTGTCGTACATTATACTAACATGCTTTTCAATGTGTTAATGTGGCATACAGAGTCGTAAGATATTCTAAGTTGTCGTACGATGTTTAAATGACTCGGAGGAATTCATTAGGTTTATTATGGAGTTTTAATGTTTCGTACGGTGATGTAAGGTGTTCTTAGAAGTTGTAACGCGTCCTACATTATTATAAATTGCTTTTCATGTTGCTAATGTCACATACAGAGTCGTAACAAGTCCTGAGTTATCGTACGATGTTCAGAGGACTCGGACGAATTCATTAGGTTTATTATGGATTTTATTTTTACGTATTGTATTGTAAGGTGTTGTTAGGAGTTGTGAGGTGTCGTACATTATACTAACATGCTTTTCAATGTGTTAATGTGGCATACAGAGTCGTAAGATATTCTAAGTTGTCGTACGATGTTTAAATGACTCGGAGGAATTCATTAGGTTTATTATGGAGTTTTAATGTTTCGTACGGTGATGTAAGGTGTTCTTAGAAGATGTAACGCGTCCTACATTATTATAAATTGCTTTTCATGTTGCTAATGTCACATACAGAGTCGTAACAAGTCCTGAGTTATCATACGATGTTCAAAGGACTCGGACGAATTCAAAAGGTTTATTAGGGATTTTATTTTTACGTACGGTTTTGTAAGGTGTTGTTAAGAATTGTGAGGTGTCGTACATTATACTAACATGCTTTTCAAGGTGCTAAATTGGCATACAGAGTCGTAAGATATTCTAAGTTGTCGTACGATGTTTAAATGACTCGGAGGAATTCATTAGGTTTATTATGGAGTTTTAATGTTTCGTACGGTGATGTAAGGTGTTCTTAGAAGCTGTAACGCGTCCTACATTATTATAAATTACTTTTCATGTTGCTAATGTCACATACAGAGACGTCACAAGTCCTGAGTTATCGTACGATGTTCAAAGGACTCGGACGAATTCATTAGGTTTATTATGGATTTTATTTTTACGTATTGTATTGTAAGGTGTTGTTAGGAGTTGTGAGGTGTCATACATTATACTAACATGCTTTTCAATGTGTTAATGTGGCATACAGAGTCATAAGATATTCTAAGTTGTCGTACGATGTTTAAATGACTCGGAGGAATTCATTAGGTTTATTATGGAGTTTTAATGTTTCGTACGGTGATGTAAGGTGTTCTTAGAAGCTGTAACGCGTCCTACATTATTATAAATTACTTTTAATGTTGCTAATGTCACATACAGAGTCGTCACAAGTCCTGAGTTATCGTACGATGTTCAGAGGACTCGGACGAATTCATTAGGTTTATTATGGATTTTATTTTTACGTATTGTATTGTAAGGTGTTGTTAGGAGTTGTGAGGTGTCGTACATTATACTAACATGCTTTTCAAGGTGTTAATGTGGCATACAGAGTCGTAAGATATTCTAAGTTGTCGTACGACGTTTAAATGACTCGGAGGAATTCATTAGGTTTATTATGGAGTTTTAATGTTTCGTACGGTGATGTAAGGTGTTCTTAGAAGTTGTAACGCGTCCTACATTATTATAAATTGCTTTTCATGTTGCTAATGTCACATACAGAGTCGTAACAAGTCCTGAGTTATCGTACGATGTTCAGAGGACTCGGACGAATTCATTAGGTTTATTATGGATTTTATTTTTACGTACTGTAATGTAAGGTGTTGTTAGGAGTTGTGAGGTGTCGTACATTATACTAACATGCTTTTCAATGTGTTAATGTGGCATACAGAGTCGTAAGATATTCTAAGTTGTCGTACGATGTTTAAATGACTCGGAGGAATTCATTAGGTTTATTATGGAGTTTTAATGTTTCGTACGGTGATGTAAGGTGTTCTTAGAAGTTGTAACGCGTCCTACATTATTATAAATTGCTTTTCATGTTGCTAATGTCACATACAGAGTCGTAACAAGTCCTGAGTTATCGTACGATGTTCAGAGGACTCGGACGAATTCATTAGGTTTATTATGGATTTTATTTTTACGTATTGTATTGTAAGGTGTTGTTAGGAGTTGTGAGGTGTCGTACATTATACTAACATGCTTTTCAATGTGTTAATGTGGCATACAGAGTCGTAAGATATTCTAAGTTGTCGTACGATGTTTAAATGACTCGGAGGAATTCATTAGGTTTATTATGGAGTTTTAATGTTTCGTACGGTGATGTAAGGTGTTCTTAGAAGATGTAACGCGTCCTACATTATTATAAATTGCTTTTCATGTTGCTAATGTCACATACAGAGTCGTAACAAGTCCTGAGTTATCATACGATGTTCAAAGGACTCGGGCGAATTCAAAAGGTTTATTAGGGATTTTATTTTTACGTACGGTTTTGTAAGGTGTTGTTAAGAATTGTGAGGTGTCGTACATTATACTAACATGCTTTTCAAGGTGCTAAAGTGGCATACAGAGTCGTAAGATATTCTAAGTTGTCGTACGATGTTTAAATGACTCGGAGGAATTCATTAGGTTTATTATGGAGTTTTAATGTTTCGTACGGTGATGTAAGGTGTTCTTAGAAGTTGTAACGCGTCCTACATTATTATAAATTGCTTTTCATGTTGCTAATGTCACATACAGAGTCGTAACAAATCCTGAGTTATCATACGATGTTCAAAGGACTCGGACGAATTCAAAAGGTTTATTAGGGATTTTATTTTTACGTACGGTATTGTAAGGTGTTGTTAAGAATTGTGAGGTGTCGTACATTATACTAACATGCTTTTCAAGGTGCTAAAGTGGCATACAGAGTCGTAAGATATTCTAAGTTGTCGTACGATGTTTAAATGACTCGGAGGAATTCATTAGGTTTATTATGGAGTTTTAATGTTTCGTACGGTGATGTAAGGTGTTCTTAGAAGTTGTAACGCGTCCTACATTATTATAAATTGCTTTTCATGTTGCTAATGTCACATACAGAGTCGTAACAAGTCCTGAGTTATCGTACGATGTTCAGAGGACTCGGACGAATTCATTAGGTTTATTATGGATTTTATTTTTACGTATTGTATTGTAAGGTGTTGTTAGGAGTTGTGAGGTGTCGTACATTATACTAACATGCTTTTCAATGTGTTAATGTGGCATACAGAGTCGTAAGATATTCTAAGTTGTCGTACGATGTTTAAATGACTCGGAGGAAGTCATTAGGTTTATTATGGAGTTTTAATGTTTCGTACGGTGATGTAAGGTGTTCTTAGAAGATGTAACGCGTCCTACATTATTATAAATTGCTTTTCATGTTGCTAATGTCACATACAGAGTCGTAACAAGTCCTGAGTTATCATACGATGTTCAAAGGACTCGGACGAATTCAAAAGGTTTATTAGGGATTTTATTTTTACGTACGGTTTTGTAAGGTGTTGTTAAGAATTGTGAGGTGTCGTACATTATACTAACATGCTTTTCAAGGTGCTAAATTGGCATACAGAGTCGTAAGATATTCTAAGTTGTCGTACGATGTTTAAATGACTCGGAGGAATTCATTAGGTTTATTATGGAGTTTTAATGTTTCGTACGGTGATGTAAGGTGTTCTTAGAAGCTGTAACGCGTCCTACATTATTATAAATTACTTTTCATGTTGCTAATGTCACATACAGAGACGTCACAAGTCCTGAGTTATCGTACGATGTTCAAAGGACTCGGACGAATTCATTAGGTTTATTATGGATTTTATTTTTACGTATTGTATTGTAAGGTGTTGTTAGGAGTTGTTAGGAGTTGTGAGGTGTCATACATTATACTAACATGCTTTTCAATGTGTTAATGTGGCATACAGAGTCATAAGATATTCTAAGTTGTCGTACGATGTTTAAATGACTCGGAGGAATTCATTAGGTTTATTATGGAGTTTTAATGTTTCGTACGGTGATGTAAGGTGTTCTTAGAAGCTGTAACGCGTCCTACATTATTATAAATTACTTTTAATGTTGCTAATGTCACATACAGAGTCGTCACAAGTCCTGAGTTATCGTACGATGTTCAGAGGACTCGGACTAATTCATTAGGTTTATTATGGATTTTATTTTTACGTATTGTATTGTAAGGTGTTGTTAGGAGTTGTGAGGTGTCGTACATTATACTAACATGCTTTTCAAGGTGTTAATGTGGCATACAGAGTCGTAAGATATTCTAAGTTGTCGTACGACGTTTAAATGACTCGGAGGAATTCATTAGGTTTATTATGGAGTTTTAATGTTTCGTACGGTGATGTAAGGTGTTCTTAGAAGTTGTAACGCGTCCTACATTATTATAAATTGCTTTTCATGTTGCTAATGTCACATACAGAGTCGTAACAAGTCCTGAGTTATCGTACGATGTTCAGAGGACTCGGACGAATTCATTAGGTTTATTATGGATTTTATTTTTACGTACTGTAATGTAAGGTGTTGTTAGGAGTTGTGAGGTGTCGTACATTATACTAACATGCTTTTCAATGTGTTAATGTGGCATACAGAGTCGTAAGATATTCTAAGTTGTCGTACGATGTTTAAATGACTCGGAGGAATTCATTAGGTTTATTATGGAGTTTTAATGTTTCGTACGGTGATGTAAGGTGTTCTTAGAAGTTGTAACGCGTCCTACATTATTATAAATTGCTTTTCATGTTGCTAATGTCACATACAGAGTCGTAACAAGTCCTGAGTTATCGTACGATGTTCAGAGGACTCGGACGAATTCATTAGGTTTATTATGGATTTTATTTTTACGTATTGTATTGTAAGGTGTTGTTAGGAGTTGTGAGGTGTCGTACATTATACTAACATGCTTTTCAATGTGTTAATGTGGCATACAGAGTCGTAAGATATTCTAAGTTGTCGTACGATGTTTAAATGACTCGGAGGAATTCATTAGGTTTATTATGGAGTTTTAATGTTTCGTACGGTGATGTAAGGTGTTCTTAGAAGATGTAACGCGTCCTACATTATTATAAATTGCTTTTCATGTTGCTAATGTCACATACAGAGTCGTAACAAGTCCTGAGTTATCATACGATGTTCAAAGGACTCGGGCGAATTCAAAAGGTTTATTAGGGATTTTATTTTTACGTACGGTTTTGTAAGGTGTTGTTAAGAATTGTGAGGTGTCGTACATTATACTAACATGCTTTTCAAGGTGCTAAAGTGGCATACAGAGTCGTAAGATATTCTAAGTTGTCGTACGAGGTTTAAATGACTCGGAGGAATTCATTAGGTTTATTATGGAGTTTTAATGTTTCGTACGGTGATGTAAGGTGTTCTTAGAAGTTGTAACGCGTCCTACATTATTATAAATTGCTTTTCATGTTGCTAATGTCACATACAGAGTCGTAACAAATCCTGAGTTATCATACGATGTTCAAAGGACTCGGACGAATTCAAAAGGTTTATTAGGGATTTTATTTTTACGTACGGTATTGTAAGGTGTTGTTAAGAATTGTGAGGTGTCGTACATTATACTAACATGCTTTTCAAGGTGCTAAAGTGGCATACAGAGTCGTAAGATATTCTAAGTTGTCGTACGATGTTTAAATGACTCGGAGGAATTCAGTAGGTTTATTATGGAGTTTTAATGTTTCGTACGGTGATGTAAGGTGTTCTTAGAAGCTGTAACGCGTCCTACATTATTATAAATTACTTTTCATGTTGCTAATGTCACATACAGAGTCGTCACAAGTCCTGAGTTATCGTACGATGTTCAGAGGACTCGGACGAATTCATTAGGTTTATTATGGATTTTATTTTTACGTATTGTATTGTAAGGTGTTGTTAAGAGTTGTGAGGTGTCATACATTATACTAACATGCTTTTCAAGGTGTTAATGTGGCATACAGAGTCGTAAGATATTCTAAGTTGTCGTACGATGTTTAAATGACTCGGAGGAATTCATTAGGTTTATTATGGAGTGTTAATGTTTCGTACGGTGATGTAAGGTGTTCTTAGAAGTTGTAACGCGTCCTACATTATTATAAATTGCTTTTCATGTTGCTAATGTCACATACAGAGTCGTAACAAGTCCTGAGTTATCATACGATGTTCAAAGGACTCGGACGAATTCAAAAGGTTTATTAGAGATTTTATTTTTACGTACGGTATTGTAAGGTGTTGTTAAGAATTGTGAGGTGTCGTACATTATACAAACATGCTTTTCAAGGTGCTAAAGTGGCATACAGAGTCGTAAGATATTCTAAGTTGTCGTACGATGTTTAAATGACTCGTAGGAATTCAGTAGGTTTATTATGGAGTTTTAATGTTTCGTACGATGATGTAAGGTGTTCTTAGAAGCTGTAACGCGTCCTACATTATTATAAATTACTTTTCATGTTGCTAATGTCACATACAGAGTCGTCACAAGTCCTGAGTTATCGTACGATGTTCAGAGGACTCGGACGAATTCATTAGGTTTATTATGGATTTTATTTTTACGTATTGTATTGTAAGGTGTTGTTAGGAGTTGTGAGGTGTCGTACATTATATTAACATTCTTTTCAAGGTGTTAATGTGGCGTACAGAGTCGTAAGATATTCTAAGTTGTCGTACGACGTTTAAATGACTCGGAGGAATTCATTAGGTTTATTATGGAGTTTTAATGTTTTACGGTGATGTAAGGTATTCTTAGAAGCTGTAACGCGTCCTACATTATTATAAATTACTTTTCATGTTGCTAATGTCACATACAGAGTCGTCACAAGTCCTGAGTTATCGTACGATGTTCAAAGGACTCGGACGAATTCATTAGGTTTATTATGGATTTTATTTTTACGTATTGTATTGTAAGGTGTTGTTAGGAGTTGTGAGGTGTCATACATTATACTAACATGCTTTTCAATGTGTTAATGTGGCATACAGAGTCATAAGATATTCTAAGTTGTCGTACGATGTTTAAATGACTCGGAGGAATTCATTAGGTTTATTATGGAGTTTTAATGTTTCGTACGGTGATGTAAGGTGTTCTTAGAAGCTGTAACGCGTCCTACATTATTATAAATTACTTTTCATGTTGCTAATGTCACATACAGAGTCGTCACAAGTCCTGAGTTATCGTACGATGTTCAGAGGACTCGGACGAATTCATTAGGTTTATTATGGATTTTATTTTTACGTATTGTATTGTAAGGTGTTGTTAAGAGTTGTGAGGTGTCATACATTATACTAACATGCTTTTCAAGGTGTTAATGTGGCATACAGAGTCGTAAGATATTCTAAGTTGTCGTACGATGTTTAAATGACTCGGAGGAATTCATTAGGTTTATTATGGAGTGTTAATGTTTCGTACGGTGATGTAAGGTGTTCTTAGAAGTTGTAACGCGTCCTACATTATTATAAATTGCTTTTCATGTTGCTAATGTCACATACAGAGTCGTAACAAGTCCTGAGTTATCATACGATGTTCAAAGGACTCGGACGAATTCAAAAGGTTTATTAGAGATTTTATTTTTACGTACGGTATTGTAAGGTGTTGTTAAGAATTGTGAGGTGTCGTACATTATACAAACATGCTTTTCAAGGTGCTAAAGTGGCATACAGAGTCGTAAGATATTCTAAGTTGTCGTACGATGTTTAAATGACTCGTAGGAATTCAGTAGGTTTATTATGGAGTTTTAATGTTTCGTACGATGATGTAAGGTGTTCTTAGAAGCTGTAACGCGTCCTACATTATTATAAATTACTTTTCATGTTGCTAATGTCACATACAGAGTCGTCACAAGTCCTGAGTTATCGTACGATGTTCAGAGGACTCGGACGAATTCATTAGGTTTATTATGGATTTTATTTTTACGTATTGTATTGTAAGGTGTTGTTAGGAGTTGTGAGGTGTCGTACATTATATTAACATTCTTTTCAAGGTGTTAATGTGGCGTACAGAGTCGTAAGATATTCTAAGTTGTCGTACGACGTTTAAATGACTCGGAGGAATTCATTAGGTTTATTATGGAGTTTTAATGTTTTACGGTGATGTAAGGTATTCTTAGAAGCTGTAACGCGTCCTACATTATTATAAATTACTTTTCATGTTGCTAATGTCACATACAGAGTCGTCACAAGTCCTGAGTTATCGTACGATGTTCAAAGGACTCGGACGAATTCATTAGGTTTATTATGGATTTTATTTTTACGTATTGTATTGTAAGGTGTTGTTAGGAGTTGTGAGGTGTCATACATTATACTAACATGCTTTTCAATGTGTTAATGTGGCATACAGAGTCATAAGATATTCTAAGTTGTCGTACGATGTTTAAATGACTCGGAGGAATTCATTAGGTTTATTATGGAGTTTTAATGTTTCGTACGGTGATGTAAGGTGTTCTTAGAAGCTGTAACGCGTCCTACATTATTATAAATTACTTTTCATGTTGCTAATGTCACATACAGAGTCGTCACAAGTCCTGAGTTATCGTACGATGTTCAGAGGACTCGGACGAATTCATTAGGTTTATTATGGATTTTATTTTTACGTATTGTATTGTAAGGTGTTGTTAAGAGTTGTGAGGTGTCATACATTATACTAACATGCTTTTCAAGGTGTTAATGTGGCATACAGAGTCGTAAGATATTCTAAGTTGTCGTACGATGTTTAAATGACTCGGAGGAATTCATTAGGTTTATTATGGAGTGTTAATGTTTCGTACGGTGATGTAAGGTGTTCTTAGAAGTTGTAACGCGTCCTACATTATTTTAAATTGCTTTTCATGTTGCTAATGTCACATACAGAGTCGTAACAAGTCCTGAGTTATCATACGATGTTCAAAGGACTCGGACGAATTCAAAAGGTTTATTAGAGATTTTATTTTTACGTACGGTATTGTAAGGTGTTGTTAAGAATTGTGAGGTGTCGTACATTATACAAACATGCTTTTCAAGGTGCTAAAGTGGCATACAGAGTCGTAAGATATTCTAAGTTGTCGTACGATGTTTAAATGACTCGTAGGAATTCAGTAGGTTTATTATGGAGTTTTAGTGTTTCGTACGATGATGTAAGGTGTTCTTCGATGCTGTAACGCGTCCTACATTATTATAAATTACTTTTCATGTTGCTAATGTCACATACAGAGTCGTCACAAGTCCTGAGTTATCGTACGATGTTCAGAGGACTCGGACGAATTCATTAGGTTTATTATGGATTTTATTTTTACGTATTGTATTGTAAGGTGTTGTTAGGAGTTGTGAGGTGTCGTACATTATACTAACATGCTTTTCAAGGTGTTAATGTGGCATACAGAGTCGTAAGATATTCTAAGTTGTCGTACGACGTTTAAATGACTCGGAGGAATTCATTAGGTTTATTATGGAGTTTTAATGTTTCGTACGGTGATGTAAGGTGTTCTTAGAAGCTGTAACGCGTCCTACATTATTATAAATTACTTTTCATGTTGCTAATGTCACATACAGAGTCGTCACAAGTCCTGAGTTATCGTACGATGTTCAAAGGACTCGGACGAATTCATTAGGTTTATTATGGATTTTATTTTTACGTATTGTATTGTAAGGTGTTGTTAGGAGTTGTGAGGTGTCATACATTATACTAACATGCTTTTCAATGTGTTAATGTGGCATACAGAGTCATAAGATATTCTAAGTTGTCGTACGATGTTTAAATGACTCGGAGGAATTCATTAGGTTTATTATGGAGTTTTAATGTTTCGTACGGTGATGTAAGGTGTTCTTAGAAGCTGTAACGCGTCCTACATTATTATAAATTACTTTTCATGTTGCTAATGTCACATACAGAGTCGTCACAAGTCCTGAGTTATCGTACGATGTTCAGAGGACTCGGACGAATTCATTAGGTTTATTATGGATTTTATTTTTACGTATTGTATTGTAAGGTGTTGTTAGGAGTTGTGAGGTGTCGTACATTATACTAACATGCTTTTCAAGGTGTTAATGTGGCATACAGAGTCGTAAGATATTCTAAGTTGTCGTACGACGTTTAAATGACTCGGAGGAATTCATTAGGTTTATTATGGAGTTTTAATGTTTCGTACGGTGATGTAAGGTGTTCTTAGAAGTTGTAACGCGTCCTACATTATTATAAATTGCTTTTCATGTTGCTAATGTCACATACAGAGTCGTAACAAGTCCTGAGTTATCGTACGATGTTCAGAGGACTCGGACGAATTCATTAGGTTTATTATGGATTTTATTTTTACGTACTGTAATGTAAGGTGTTGTTAGGAGTTGTGAGGTGTCGTACATTATACTAACATGCTTTTCAATGTGATAATGTGGCATACAGAGTCGTAAGATATTCTAAGTTGTCGTACGATGTTTAAATGACTCGGAGGAATTCATTAGGTTTATTATGGAGTTTTAATGTTTCGTACGGTGATGTAAGGTGTTCTTAGAAGTTGTAACGCGTCCTACATTATTATAAATTGCTTTTCATGTTGCTAATGTCACATACAGAGTCGTAACAAGTCCTGAGTTATCGTACGATGTTCAGAGGACTCGGACGAATTCATTAGGTTTATTATGGATTTTATTTTTACGTATTGTATTGTAAGGTGTTGTTAGGAGTTGTGAGGTGTCGTACATTATACTAACATGCTTTTCAAGGTGTTAATGTGGCATACAGAGTCGTAAGATATTCTAAGTTTTCGTACGACGTTTAAATGACTCGGAGGAATTCATTAGGTTTATTATGGAGTTTTAATGTTTCGTACGGTGATGTAAGGTGTTCTTAGAAGTTGTAACGCGTCCTACATTATTATAAATTGCTTTTCATGTTGCTAATGTCACATACAGAGTCGTAACAAGTCCTGATTTATCATACGATGTTCAAAGGACTCGGACGAATTCAATAGGTTTATTAGGGATTTTATTTTTACGTACGGTATTGTAAGGTGTTGTTAAGAATTGTGAGGTGTCGTACATTATACTAACATGCTTTTCAAGGTGCTAAAGTGGCATACAGAGTCGTAAGATATTCTAAGTTGTCGTACGATGTTTAAATGACTCGGAGGAATTCATTAGGTTTATTATGGAGTTTTAATGTTTCGTACGGTGATGTAAGGTGTTCTTAGAAGCTGTAACGCGTCCTACATTATTATAAATTACTTTTCATGTTGCTAATGTCACATACAGAGTCGTCACAAGTCCTGAGTTATCGTACGATGTTCAAAGGACTCGGACGAATTCATTAGGTTTATTATGGATTTTATTTTTAAGTACTGTATTGTAAGGTGTTGTTAGGAGTTGTGAGTTGTCGTACATTATACTAACATGCTTTTCAATGTGTTAATGTGGCATACAGAGTCGTAAGATATTCTAAGTTGTCGTACGATGTTTAAATGACTCGGAGGAATTCATTAGGTTTATTATGGAGTTTTAATGTTTCGTACGGTGATGTAAGGTGTTCTTAGAAGTTGTAACGCGTCCTACATTATTATAAATTACATTTCATGTTGCTAATGTCACAAACAGAGTCGTCACAAGTCCTGAGTTATCGTACGATGTTCAGAGGACTCAGACGAATTCATTAGGTTTATTATGGATTTTATTTTTACGTACGGTATTATAAGGTGTTGTTAAGAAATGTGAGGTGTCGTACATTATACTAACATGCTTTTGAAGGTGCTAAAGTGGCATACAGAGTCGTAAGATATTCTAAGTTGTCGTACGATGTTTAAATGACTCTGAGGAATTCATTACGTTTATTATGGAGTTTTAATGTTTCGTACGGTGATGTAAGGTGTTCTTAGAAGCTGTAACGCGTCCTACATTATTATAAATTACTTTTCATGTTGCTAATGTCACATACAGAGTCGTCACAAGTCCTGAGTTATCGTACGATGTTCAAAGGACTCGGACGAATTCCTTAGGTTTATTATGGATTTTATTTTTACGTACTGTATTGTAATGTGTTGTTAGGAGTTGTGAGGTGTCGTACATTATACTAACATGCTTTTCAATGTGTTAATGTGGCATACAGAGTCGTAAGATATTCTAAGTTGTCGTACGATGTTTAAATGACTCGGAGGAATTCATTAGGTTTATTATGGAGTTTTAATGTTTCGTACGGTGATGTAAGGTGTTCTTAGAAGCTGTAACGCGTCCTACATTATTATAAATTACTTTTCATGTTGCTAATGTCACATACAGAGTCGTCACAAGTACTGAGTTATCGTACGATGTTCAAAGGACTCGGACGAATTCATTAGGTTTATTATGGATTTTATTTTTACGTACTGTATTGTAAGGTGTTGTTAGGAGTTGTGAGGTGTCGTACATTATACTAACATGCTTTTCAAGGTGTTAATGTGGCATACAGAGTCGTAAGATATTCTAAGTTGTCGTACGATGTTTAAATGACTCGGAGGAATTCATTAGGTTTATTATGGAGTTTTAATGTTTCGTACGGTGATGTAAGGTGTTCTTAGAAGTTGTAACGCGTCCTACATTATTATAAATTACATTTCATGTTGCTAATGTCACAAACAGAGTCGTCACAAGTCCTGAGTTATCGTACGATGTTCAGAGGACTCAGACGAATTCATTAGGTTTATTATGGATTTTATTTTTACGTACGGTATTGTAAGGTGTTGTTAAGAAATGTGAGGTGTCGTACATTATACTAACATGCTTTTGAAGGTGCTAAAGTGGCATACAGAGTCGTAAGATATTCTAAGTTGTCGTACGATGTTTAAATGACTCTGAGGAATTCATTAGGTTTATTATGGAGTTTTAATGTTTCGTACGGTGATGTAAGGTGTTCTTAGAAGTTGTAACGCGTCCTACATTATTATAAATTGCTTTTCATGTTGCTAATGTCACATACAGAGTCGTAACAAGTCCTGAGTTATCATACGATGTTCAAAGGACTCGGACGAATTCAATAGGTTTATTAGGGATTTTATTTTTACGTACGGTATTGTAAGGTGTTGTTATGAATTGTGAGGTGTCGTACATTATACAAACATGCTTTTCAAGGTGCTAAAGTGGCATACAGAGTCGTAAGATATTCTAAGTTGTCGTACGATGTTTAAATGACTCGGAGGAATTCATTAGGTTTATTATGGAGTTTTAATGTTTCGTACGGTGATGTAAGGTGTTCTTAGAAGCTGTAACGCGTCCTACATTATTATAAATTACTTTTCATGTTGCTAATGTCACATACAGAGTCGTCACAAGTACTGAGTTATCGTACGATGTTCAAAGGACTCGGACGAATTCATTAGGTTTATTATGGATTTTATTTTTACGTACTGTATTGTAAGGTGTTGTTAGGAGTTGTGAGGTGTCGTACATTATACTAACATGCTTTTCAAGGTGTTAATGTGGCATACAGAGTCGTAAGATATTCTAAGTTGTCGTACGATGTTTAAATGACTCGGAGGAATTCATTAGGTTTATTATGGAGTTTTAATGTTTCGTACGGTGATGTAAGGTGTTCTTAGAAGTTGTAACGCGTCCTACATTATTATAAATTGCTTTTCATGTTGCTAATGTCACATACAGAGTCGTAACAAGTCCTGATTTATCATACGATGTTCAAAGGACTCGGACGAATTCAATAGGTTTATTAGGGATTTTATTTTTACGTACGGTATTGTAAGGTGTTGTTAAGAATTGTGAGGTGTCGTACATTATACAAACATGCTTTTCAAGGTGCTAAAGTGGCATACAGAGTCGTAAGATATTCTAAGTTGTCGTACGATGTTTAAATGACTCGGAGGAATTCATTAGGTTTATTATGGAGTTTTAATGTTTCGTACGGTGATGTAAGGTGTTCTTAGAAGCTGTAACGCGTCCTACATTATTATAAATTACTTTTCATGTTGCTAATGTCACATACAGAGTCGTCACAAGTCCTGAGTTATCGTACGATGTTCAAAGGACTCGGACGAATTCATTAGGTTTATTATGGATTTTATTTTTAAGTACTGTATTGTAAGGTGTTGTTAGGAGTTGTGAGTTGTCGTACATTATACTAACATGCTTTTCAATGTGTTAATGTGGCATACAGAGTCGTAAGATATTCTAAGTTGTCGTACGATGTTTAAATGACTCGGAGGAATTCATTAGGTTTATTATGGAGTTTTAATGTTTCGTACGGTGATGTAAGGTGTTCTTAGAAGTTGTAACGCGTCCTACATTATTATAAATTACATTTCATGTTGCTAATGTCACAAACAGAGTCGTCACAAGTCCTGAGTTATCGTACGATGTTCAGAGGACTCAGACGAATTCATTAGGTTTATTATGGATTTTATTTTTACGTACGGTATTGTAAGGTGTTGTTAAGAAATGTGAGGTGTCGTACATTATACTAACATGCTTTTGAAGGTGCTAAAGTGGCATACAGAGTCGTAAGATATTCTAAGTTGTCGTACGATGTTTAAATGACTCTGAGGAATTCATTACGTTTATTATGGAGTTTTAATGTTTCGTACGGTGATGTAAGGTGTTCTTAGAAGCTGTAACGCGTCCTACATTATTATAAATTACTTTTCATGTTGCTAATATCACATACAGAGTCGTCACAAGTCCTGAGTTATCGTACGATGTTCAAAGGACTCGGACGAATTCCTTAGGTTTATTATGGATTTTATTTTTACGTACTGTATTGTAATGTGTTGTTAGGAGTTGTGAGGTGTCGTACATTATACTAACATGCTTTTCAATGTGTTAATGTGGCATACAGAGTCGTAAGATATTCTAAGTTGTCGTACGATGTTTAAATGACTCGGAGGAATTCATTAGGTTTATTATGGAGTTTTAATGTTTCGTACGGTGATGTAAGGTGTTCTTAGAAGCTGTAACGCGTCCTACATTATTATAAATTACTTTTCATGTTGCTAATGTCACATACAGAGTCGTCACAAGTACTGAGTTATCGTACGATGTTCAAAGGACTCGGACGAATTCATTAAGTTTATTATGGATTTTATTTTTACGTACTGTATTGTAAGGTGTTGTTAGGAGTTGTGAGGTGTCGTACATTATACTAACATGCTTTTCAAGGTGTTAATGTGGCATACAGAGTCGTAAGATATTCTAAGTTGTCGTACGATGTTTAAATGACTCGGAGGAATTCATTAGGTTTATTATGGAGTTTTAATGTTTCGTACGGTGATGTAAGGTGTTCTTAGAAGTTGTAACGCGTCCTACATTATTATAAATTGCTTTTCATGTTGCTAATGTCACATACTGAGTCGTAACAAGTCCTGAGTTATCATACGATGTTCAAAGGACTCGGACGAATTCAATAGGTTTATTAGGGATTTTATTTTTACGTACGGTATTGTAAGGTGTTGTTAAGAATTGTGAGGTGTCGTACATTATACTAACATGCTTTTGAAGGTGCTAAAGTGGCATACAGAGTCGTAAGATATTCTAAGTTGTCGTACGATGTTTAAATGACTCTGAGGAATTCATTACGTTTATTATGGAGTTTTAATGTTTCGTACGGTGATGTAAGGTGTTCTTAGAAGCTGTAACGCGTCCTACATTATTATAAATTACTTTTCATGTTGCTAATGTCACATACAGAGTCGTCACAAGTCCTGAGTTATCGTACGATGTTCAAAGGACTCGGACGAATTCCTTAGGTTTATTATGGATTTTATTTTTACGTACTGTATTGTAATGTGTTGTTAGGAGTTGTGAGGTGTCGTACATTATACTAACATGCTTTTCAATGTGTTAATGTGGCATACAGAGTCGTAAGATATTCTAAGTTGTCGTACGATGTTTAAATGACTCGGAGGAATTCATTAGGTTTATTATGGAGTTTTAATGTTTCGTACGGTGATGTAAGGTGTTCTTAGAAGCTGTAACGCGTCCTACATTATTATAAATTACTTTTCATGTTGCTAATGTCACATACAGAGTCGTCACAAGTACTGAGTTATCGTACGATGTTCATAGGACTCGGACGAATTCATTAGGTTTATTATGGATTTTATTTTTACGTACTGTATTGTAAGGTGTTGTTAGGAGTTGTGAGGTGTCGTACATTATACTAACATGCTTTTCAAGGTGTTAATGTGGCATACAGAGTCGTAAGATATTCTAAGTTGTCGTACGATGTTTAAATGACTCGGAGGAATTCATTAGGTTTATTATGGAGTTTTAATGTTTCGTACGGTGATGTAAGGTGTTCTTAGAAGTTGTAACGCGTCCTACATTATTATAAATTGCTTTTCATGTTGCTAATGTCACATACAGAGTCGTAACAAGGCCTGAGTTATCATACGATGTTCAAAGGACTCGGACGAATTCAATAGGTTTATTAGGGATTTTATTTTTACGTACGGTATTGTAAGGTGTTGTTAAGAATTGTGAGGTGTCGTACATTATACTAACATGCTTTTCAAGGTGCTAAAGTGGCATACAGAGTCGTAAGATATTCTAAGTTGTCGTACGATGTTTAAATGACTCGGAGGAATTCATTAGGTTTATTATGGAGTTTTAATGTTTCGTACGGTGATGTAAGGTTTTCTTAGAAGCTGTAACGCGTCCTACATTATTATAAATTACTTTTCATGTTGCTAATGTCACATACAGAGTCGTCACAAGTCCTGAGTTATCGTACGATGTTCAAAGGACTCGGACGAATTCCTTAGGTTTATTATGGATTTTATTTTTACGTACTGTATTGTAATGTGTTGTTAGGAGTTGTGAGGTGTCGTACATTATACTAACATGCTTTTCAATGTGTTAATGTGGCATACAGAGTCGTAAGATATTCTAAGTTGTCGTACGATGTTTAAATGACTCGGAGGAATTCATTAGGTTTATTATGGAGTTTTAATGTTTCGTACGGTGATGTAAGGTGTTCTTAGAAGTTGTAACGCGTCCTACATTATTATAAATTGCTTTTCATGTTGCTAATGTCACATACAGAGTCGTAACAAGTCCTGAGTTATCATACGATGTTCAAAGGACTCGGACGAATTCAATAGGTTTATTAGGGATTTTATTTTTACGTACGGTATTGTAAGGTGTTGTTAAGAATTGTGAGGTGTCGTACATTATACTAACATGCTTTTCAAGGTGCTAAAGTGGCATACAGAGTCGTAAGATATTCTAAGTTGTCGTACGATGTTTAAATGACTCGGAGGAATTCATTAGGTTTATTATGGAGTTTTAATGTTTCGTACGGTGATGTAAGGTGTTCTTAGAAGCTGTAACGCGTCCTACATTATTATAAATTACTTTTCATGTTGCTAATGTCACATACAGAGTCGTCACAAGTCCTGAGTTATCGTACGATGTTCAAAGGACTCGGACGAATTCAATAGGTTTATTAGGGATTTTATTTTTACGTACGGTATTGTAAGGTGTTGTTAAGAATTGTGAGGTGTCGTACATTATACTAACATGCTTTTCAAGGTGCTAAAGTGGAATACAGAGTCGTAAGATATTCTAAGTTGTCGTACGATGTTTAAATGACTCGGAGGAATTCATTAGGTTTATTATGGAGTTTTAATGTTTCGTACGGTGATGTAAGGTGTTCTTAGAAGCTGTAACGCGTCCTACATTATTATAAATTGCTTTTCATGTCGCTAATGTCACATATAGAGTCGTAACAAGTCCTGATTTATCATACGATGTTCAAAGGACTCGGACGAATTCAATAGGTTTATTAGGGATTTTATTTTTATGTACGGTATTGAAAGGTGTTGTTAAGAATTGTGAGGTGTCGTACATTATACTAACATGATAGGTTCAATTGGATCGATAATATCACTCAAATGATCAGAATAAAGCGTACAAACAAACGATTCAATCACAAACACAGTTCATACTCATAAATTCTCTTTGTATTTGATGATCAAGCAATTCGTAGTACAAAGTGCAGGAGAAAACAATATTACACACAGTTAATTCTCTCTCTAACAGTGTAAAAAGTCGCTCTCCTAACACACGCACACTACATGCCTATATCAAACAAAATGCAAGTTTAAGGAAAATACATAATAAACCCTAAACTATACAAACATATACAATAACAAAAATACAAAGTAAATCTTAACAGGAAATAACCCTAACAGTACTCCCCCTAAGATTTATCTTTGGATCTTCAAAAACTTCAATCTTTTTCTTCGTTTATCAGCATCAATCTTCAGTCTTTTTCTACCAATCTTCTGGTTCTTCTTTCACGTTCAGCAACTCTCGGCCTTTATACTCTTCTTTTTCTTTCAAAGCTTCTTCAATGCAGGATTTGAACTTTTCAGCGAGCTTGGCTTGTTGAGATTTGGATTCATTCGTCAGAATTGGCAGAGCATTCATACGTCTAAGTGAGTCCAGATTCAAACCTGCAAAATCGATATTAGCATAAAATTCAAACGGCATCTCTTGGCCTTTGACTTTCACCTCCAAGGTTCCTTTTCTGGATATCCTCATATATTCTATCTCCGGCAAGTCAACCATCACGAGATTAGAATTGAGCATAGCTTTCCTTACTCGAATCTTTTCAGTAGCGGCAGCAATCACTTCAATCATAACCACAAATAGCTTTCGATCAGCTTCAGCCAATGCATCTTTACACTTCTCCATTCGATAGCTTCTCAAAAAATCTATATATGAAGGATGCAGCAACTTCAATTCAAACGTACTGAAAAGCGTAATCATGTCTTCATCCCAATTCTCCAAGTTTCGAACAAGCTTTAGTTCAAATGTCTCCTGATTGTAAAATACTCTCAGTATTGGCTTTGTCATTTGACTTCCATCTATCACCTTCAATCCAGGATCTGTGATTTTATCAAAATATTCGTCCGAGAACTCTTCTAAGTACATGTCCTCAGTCACCACTAATCTCTTCTTCTTTCTCTGTTTCTTTGCTTGCACATATGCAGTGTCTTCTTGTTGACCTCTAAAGTCGAGAAACTTTGCAGTTCTACTCAAACCAGCATCAAGAAGTATCACGCATTTATCACCACGCTCAGCATGCGTGTGATTAATTAGCCTCAATTTGTTCAACTCTTTCAGGTCCTGAACCTCCAACTTGAATATACTCGAGTAGTAATGGTAAACGTCACACAAACCATTTACTCTCTTGATCATAAACGCGTCAAAGACTTCATCATATTTCCAAGCAATTATTTTAACTTTCTTGTTCTTCTCAGGCACAATCATAGAATCTAACAACTCAGCAATTGATTGTCCTTTGCTCATCAACGATCTAACCACATCTCCAGGTGTTGATGATTTATGCCAAGTCTCACGAACCTCCATTGGAATGTTATAAGATTTGACTTCACTAGGAAACATATCCATTAGTTCATGCCTCTTTTTGTGTGCATTTTCAGGTAATGCCATCACAGGAATCTCTTTAGGACCAAGTACTTTAAATTTCTTCGTCAGTTCAAAGTACTGAGGATTGTTATAATCCAAATAGAACATCCTGTTGTACATTTTCTCAGTTTTCATGAAGCTAACCACTATCTTCCTCAATGATCCTGATTTCAGCCTCTGCAAAGTCTTATAAGGATAGTTCCTCGAACTCAACCAACTTCGCATCTCAAAAACAGTCATTTCATCCGGATTTGGATGATATAACTCAGTTGGTGGCAAATCTTCTATATTTAGACTTTCCTGCATTGGAGTCCATTCGCCCATCTCAGTAACAATCTCCTTCTTATCTGCTTCAGCTTTATCTTGATGAATCAGGCATTTCTCGTACTCTTCATTGATCTGAGTTACCGTCAATCCATTCAGAAATACAGAGTTATACTTCATTCTCTCTAAATAAGCAAACCTCTGATCCAAATCAACTGGCATTTCTTCAACAGTATTTTGTATAGGCTCTGGCTCAGCTTCATCCTCAGACTCAGTCCAATCAATATCTAAATCATCTAAAGCTTCGATCATGGGTGCTTCGTCAGTTTGAATCGGCTCAAATTGACTAACAACTTCAGATACGATTTCAGGCGCACTTTCCACTTCAACAGCTTCAGCTTGAATCGGCTCAAACTGAACTGTATCTCCAGAATTAATATCTTTCTCACTATCAGCTGCTTCAAATACTTCTGTTTCAGCTTCAGACATAGTCTCAATCTCAGCAACTTTCTCAATATCAGCCACAGCTACAGATTGAATCGGCTCAATCTGCACTGTGTTAGGGTTATTTCCTGTTAAGATTTACTTTGTATTTTTGTTATTGTATATGTTTGTATAGTTTAGGGTTTATTATGTATTTTCCTTAAACTTGCATTTTGTTTGATATAGGCATGTAGTGTGCGTGTGTTAGCAGAGATTACTTTTTGCACTGTTAGAGAGAGAATTAACTGTGTGTATTTGTTTTCTCCTGCACATTGTACTGCGAATTGCTTTGATCATCAAATACAAAGAGAATTTATGAGTATGAACTGTGTTTGTGATTGATTCGTTTGTTTGTACGCTTTATTCTGATCATTTGAGTGATATTAACGATCCAATTGAACCTATCAATTGGTATCAGAGCTTTCGGTATTGTGTTCTTCGCTGTTTCTAAGCAAAACACATCAATATTGCTCAAAATATCATGATCTGAATGAATTGTTGGTGTTTTTAGTTGTGATTCATCATCATAATCACTCCTATACACAGCGATTGTGCAGATTCTATCAGATCATCATCAGATCTGAAGAATTAAGAAGAATAGAAAAAGTACTGTTCGATCAATTTTTGCTCAAAATTCATCGAAGAATGAAGATGTTTTGGATTGATTGATATAAGGGTTTGATAATCGGACGATTTCACAGCTTGTGTGTGATTTTTGGACAATTTGGACAAGTTTCAGACAAAACCCAGAAAATCTTCATGAGGAAGATGATGAACAGTTGAGTCTTGCTTGAAGATTAACTTGCCGGGTGACTCACTTGACTTAGACAATTTCCTTGGACTTAGATTGGAGAACAAAATAGGTCCTGTATTGCCGTATAAAGGATTTTGTGCTTGCCGTGTGAAGAATTTGACTTAAAAAGTTGCTACTGTTCAGCCGGATCAGACACTGTTGTGCCGGGTAATACACTGTTACGCCGGGTGATAGAGAAAATACAGCCGGGTAAAATCAACTGTGTAGCCGGGTAATTAACAAAGTGCCGTGTGACCAAGTACTGTTCAGCCGGGCAAAGACTTTTGCCGTGTCAAGATTCTGCCGGGTCAAGACTTGTTGCCGTGTGAAGTTTTTCTTGTTGCCGGGTAACTGTTCATCCGGGTGAAGAACAAAAGTATTACAACTGTTTAGCCGGGTAACTATTTAGCCGTGTGAAGACCTTTTCCTGCCGGGTGAAGAACAAATACACTGTTTTGCCGGTTGAAGAAGGATTTTTCACTGTGTTGCCGTGTGACTTAATTTTGTTGTTTTTAATACCTGTTTCTTATCTTGTCTTTAATTTCTTGTCTTTATTTTAGTATTTTAATCACTTCTTTTCAAAAATTAACAAAAACCAAAAATATTTTCTTTTAAAATTGTTAAAAATGGCTCCTAATGATGATTCTGATAACCGTGTTCCTAGACTTTTGAATCGTGCAGATTTCAAGAATTAGACCATCAGGTTGAGACATCACTTGTGTTCTATTGACAATGACTTATGGAAATCAATTGAGAAGGGTCCTCACATTCCAACTCAGACACAACCAGATAGTGCAAGTACCTACACCAAAGACTCTACTGAACCTTATCCAGAGGATAATTTGTCAGCTGAAGATTTGAGGAAGGTAAAGAATGATAGCAAAGCATATTCTTTAATGTGCAAGGGGTTGCCACTTCAGGTTTTGTCAAGATTGGATGGATATCAGACTGGTTATACATGCTTCAAAGCATTGAAGTCGATATGTGAAGGAGGAGAACAATTGAGAAGTTTGAAGAAGTCGAAACTAAAAAGGCAATTGGAGTTGTTTGAACACATTAATGGAGAGACAGTACACCAGATGATGAACAGGTTTGTTCACTTAACTACTGAGATGACAAATCTCGGAGTGAAGACTGAACTTCAAGATTTGAATGATCGATTATTGTGTGCCTTACCATCATCATGGAAGCAGACTGTTACTCTTTTGAAGCATACTGAGAAATTCCCAATGGAATTGGATCTACTTATTGGGAAAATTGAAGAAGTTGAGATTGATGAAGGATCAAGAAATACTGATAGATCAAGCTCACAAACTCAGTATAAGTATGTGGTAAATCCTGCCAATACTGTGGATAACGCTTTTCTTGCACAAGATGTAACAAAGTTTGAAGATGAGGGTGACTTATTTGTTGGTGCAAGTTTCTTTACTGATTCAGCATACTTTCCAAATTCACCAACTTATTCTCAACCTCAATCTCCACCAAAAGCGCAAGTTCAAAGTCAATCAGAAAATCAGAGTTCAACTGTTCAAGCCAAAGTGAAAGATGTCATGAATATTCTGTTGCAAGATGACGAAACTAAAACTGCCTTTACTGCTTTTATGGCAAGTTTTCAAGCGTACCAAGGTAGTCATTTAAGTCAAATGGACGTGGTCCTTCAAGACTTATTTGAAATGGATCCAGTAGATGTTGAGGAAATGGATCTTAACTGGCAGATGGTTATGGTAGCTTATCGTACGCAAAAGCATGCATATGTGAACAGAAGTTACAAACCTCATGCTAACAAGACAGTTGGCTTTGACAAATCAAAAGCCAGATGCTTTAACTGTAATCAGTATGGTCATTTCTCAAGAGAATGTAAAGCGCCAAAGAATTTCAATGACCAAGCTAGTTCAAGCAATCAAGGTCAAGGTCAAAATTCTCAACAATCAACGAGTTATCAAGGCAGAAATCAGCGTTTCTTTCAGAAACCATACCAAAGTCTTCCTATGCCTGAATTGAAGGAAAATGAAAAGAAGCCAGAAGACCAGACTAAAGCGTTAGTTGTAAGTGTACAAGACGGATACGACTGGAGTGCTTATGCAGAACAGTTTACATCTGATCTTACCTCAAATCTGGCACTGGTTTGTGAAATAGAAGAAGAAGACTGGTCAGAAGAAGGGGATGGAAAGATAGTTGAAGATGTTAGTGAAGATTCTGAAGATTATGACTGGAGCGCAAAAGCAGATCCTACTGAAGAAACTGAAACTGAAGTTGCGTTAATGGCAACATCTAATGAGTCTTCATCTTCCACTGAGCAACCAAAGGTTAATCCTGAACTCCCTCCCAACTATGTTCCACTGCCCCTAGATGTGAAAGAAAGGTTGTGTTCTGAACAGTGTATTCAGCAAGTAGAACATTATCGAACTCATTCATTCAAAATAGGTGACAAATTAAGTAAACATGAAAAACTTCATGAACAACTTAAAATTGATCATAAAATTGCTGATGAGAAGATTTTGTCACTTAAAGAATCATGGAACAAAACCTTAAACGAACTGGAACTGATGACAAAACAACTTGAAGAAATGACAAAGAACTTTGAACAAGAAAAAATTGCACATGCTGTCACACAAGTTGAATTGACAAAAGTTAAAAGCTGTAAAACCATGGTTAAACAAATCATCAAAGAAAGAGGAAACAAAACCAAAACCGGGTTGGGTTTTACTCATGAACCGATGCCAAATTCAATCACACAAACCTTACCGGAAAACTTTAATGAATTTGATCATTCACCTGAAAATGAAAGAAGATTCAAAGAAATTCAAAGAAGTAAATCCGAGTCTGAAGGTACTGAAGTGTTGATGGAAAGTTTGAATGAAGAAGAAGGAATGACAATTGAAGCTGATGATGAAGCAAGCAACAAGTCTGAAAACAAATTAGAACCTGTTCTTATCCAACTTGTTGAATATCCAAAGCTTAATCCAGAACCAGAATCGGTGAAGGAAGAAGGTGAATTTTCAGGATTCAATGATCCTGAGTACATCAAGTGGAAGAAAGAACAAAAGGCGCAAATTGCAGCTCAGTTGATCAAGAAGCAAGAAGTGAAAAAGGCTGAAGTTTCGAATGCTAAAAAGCTAAAATCGAAAACAATGAACAATCAATCTGAAACGAAATAGTCAAAAGGCAAAAATGTCTTAAAATCGAATGATAACACAAAAGTTCAAAGTGTTAAAACTGACAAAGTTAAACCTGTCAAGAAAGTGTCAAAAGGTAAAAACATCAAGTTTGTGTCTGCAGGAACGTTTGATTTGAACGGATCTTATGGTAAACCAAACAATTCTCCAATCAAATCTAACTCTGGTCTGAAAACAGGTTCAGGTCCTAAGTCTTCCGCTGTCAATGATAAGAGAATTGAAAACAAAAAGGTGACCAAACAGAACAGTTTAAAATCGAACCAAAGTTCCATGCAATCAAAATCGCAAACCAAGTCTCCACAAAGAAGCGTTAATCTAAAACCGAATAACCAAGATAATGAATCACGTTTTGGTTCAACATCAAAAGTTAACAATCGGCTCTTTAGGATTAGCAAGAAACATTGTGAAATTTGTGATAGATATAATCATGCTACTGCTGAATGTTTCTTTAACAGGTACTGCAGTTTCTGTGACAAAAGAAATCATTCTTCAGAAGAATGTTATTTTAACAAATTTTGTGATATCTGTGAGAGAAGAAATCATGACACAAAGGATTGTTTCTTTCGATCAAACTCGGCTAGAGAAATGACTCCATATTCAAACTTTCAAAGAAATAATTCATATGGTTTTCAAAATATGAGTCAAAGTCATTCTCCGGTCTTGAGAAATTTCAATCGAAACAATTCTGTTTCTAACTTTTCGAGGAATGTGCAGGTTAACAGTTTTAAACCAAGAGCTTTAATGGTTAGAAAACAAAAGTTTGAAAATAACCTTGATCCTAAGCTAGAGGAAAGGTTTATTGCTTTGAGGAGAAAGCAATCATTGAACGCCAATGGGCGAAGTTATCAGCATCAAAATCTTTTGAATGAAACAAATTTTCAAAATGTTCAATACAAACAAGTTACTATTGCAGATAGATTCGGAAAACCCAAGACCGTGTGGGCCTGGGTTGACCAAACTAACTGAATGTTTTTGTTGAATTGCAGGTACGCCCAAGAAGACCTATCAACTCATGGTTCGTTGATAGTGGGTGTAGCCGGCACATGACAGGCAACCATGCCTTGCTTCAGGATTTCAAGCAAAAGAATGGTACTCACGTAGCGTTTGGAGGTGATGCGGGTGGTAAAATCACAGGAGAAGGAACTGTCTCGAATGGGATTATAAGTTTTGATAAAGTCAACTACTGTGCACAGTTGAACTTTAACTTACTTAGTGTATCTCAAATCTGTGATAAATCTTATTCAACTCTTTTTGATGATTCTTTCTGTTATATTCTGAAACCAGGTTTCAAGATTGACAATGAGTGGGTAGTGGTGAAAGCGCCTAGAGATCGTGATGTATACAAATTGGATATGTCGCAGATTGATGCCGAAACCGAAACAACCTGTCTCATTGCTCATGCCTCAAATGATGAGAGTCAGCTTTGGCATAGACGGCTGGGTCACTCAAATTTCAGAAACATGAACCGTTTGGTAACAGGAAATCACGCTGTGGGAATCCCTTCGAAGAAATTCTCCACAACTGATCTCTGTCCTGCATGTCTGAAAGGCAAACAGCATCGGATGTCTTTTAAGTCCAAGCTCGAAAACTCCATTTCAAAACCCTTGCAGATGCTACATATGGATCTTTTTGGACCGACCAACGTTCAAAGCATCGGGAGAAAATCATATTGTTTAGTTATCATAGATGACTTTACGAGATTTTCATGGGTTTATTTTTTGCATGCAAAATCTGAAACAGCTGAATTATTAAAAGAATTTATCATTAAAGTTGAAAATCAATTGGAATGCAAAGTTAAAGTATTAAGAAGTGATAATGGAACGGAATTTAAGAATGCTAATGTTGATTTATTTTGTGCAGAAAAGGGGATTGCTCGACAATTTAGTGCGCCTAGAACGCCTCAGCAAAATGGGGTTGCGGAACGGAAAAACAGGACACTAATTGAAGCAGCAAGATCCATGCTTGCGGATGCCAAAATCCCGATCACATTTTGGGATGAAGCTATTGCAACTGCATGTTTTGTACAAAATAGAACATTATTAGTGAATGATAAAAAGAAAACTTCTTATGAGTTGTTGTTTGGAAGGAAACCAAATATTTCTTACTTGAAAGCATTTGGTTGTCCGGTATCGATTTTAAATCTAAATGAACATCTCGGGAAGTTTGAGTCAAAATCTGACGATGGATTTTTCTTAGGATATTCGTCTGTTTCTAAAGCTTATCGGGTTTTTAATAGCAAAACAAACACTGTTATAGAAACTATTAATGTCAAGTTTTTAGAAAATTCGTTTCCTTTAGTGGCTCATGGTCCCGAATGGTTATTTGATTTAGATTCATTATCGAAATCCTTCAACTCTAACTTATTTGATTTTTCAGGAAACGCAAGGAAGGAATCAGGCGACTTAGGATGCTTTAGTGACGATTCTGATAATGACGAAGATGGAAATCTCAACTCTGAATATCCATTTATGTCGTTTCACAATCCTGATCATGTCAAATCCAGTCAAGCTCCGGGTCCTTCTGGTTCAAACGAAGATCAAGAATCGAACAATCAAGAAGAAGATGTGATTTCTCCTAATGATGGTGGATCTGTTCAGAATCAACCATCATCAGATCCGAATGCTGAAGTTACTCCAGAATCTTTTGATTACTTCATCAATTCACCGGATCAAGTCCCGAATTTCACACCGCATTCTTCTTCCATACTACAAGATCTACCAAATCTGAATACTTCTAATCTAGAGACTCAAGTGCAAGGAGGTGATATTCCTGTTCATCGAATTCACAAGAAACATCCTGTCTCTCAGATTATCGGGCCATTGAATCAGAGAACTACAAGAAGTCAGACGGAACACGCAAATATCTGTCTTTACTCGTGTTTTCTATCTCAAGTGGTGCCAAAGAATATTTCAGAGGCGCTGAAAGATAATAGTTGGATTGAGGCAATGCAGGAGGAATTACTTCAGTTTCGCAAACAGGAAGTTTGGAAACTTGTGGACTTACCTGAAGGAGAGAACGCAATAGGTACAAGATGGTTGTACAAAAACAAGCCAGACGAACGTGGCATCGTGGTGAGAAACAAAGCAAGACTGATTGCACAGGGATACACTCAGGAAGAAGGCATTGATTACGAAGAGGTGTTTGCTCCGGTCGCAAGACTTGAAGCCATACGCGTTTTTCTTGCATATGCTTCTTTCATGAAGTTTAAAGTATTCCAAATGGACGTTAAAGGTGCTTTCTTGTATGGGCCGATTACGGATGACGTGTATGTTAGACAACCTCCGGGTTTCGAAGATCCAGACTATCCTCATCGGGTATACAAGTTAAGTAAAGCTCTTTACGGTCTACATCAAGCTCCTAGAATCTGGTATGAAACACTATCTAAGCATTTACTACAAAATGGATTTACAAGAGGTCAGATTGATCCAACTTTGTTTATGAAGAGGGATAATGATGATTTATTGTGCGTTCAAGTTTATGTGGACGATATTATCTTCGGATCAACTAGTGAGTCAATGTGCAAAGAATTCGAGGAAATTATGAAGAGTAGATTCCAGATGAGTTCTATGGGAGAGATTAATTTCTTTCTTGGTTTACAAGTGAAACAATCAGCTGACGGAATTTTCATCAATCAATCAAAATTTGTTGAGAAGTTGTTGAAGAAATTCAAGATGCAAGATTGTCAAACAATACGAACTCCATCTGACGTGAATTGCAAGATTCAACCGGATCCAAAGGGCAAAGCTGTTGACCAAACACTATACAGATCAATGATCGGTTCTTTGATGTATCTTACTGCATCAAGACCAGACATCATGTACGCTGTGTGTGTATGCGCCAGATACCAGGCAGATCCGAAAGAGTCGCATCTTGTTGCTGTGAAGCGTATATTCAGATATCTCAAAGGGAAACCAAATCTTGGATTATGGTATCCTTATGAAGGAAATTTTGAATTATATAGCTATTCTGACAGTGATTTTGGTGGTTGTGCTCTTGACAGGAAATCAACAACTGGTGGCTGTCAATTTTTGGGTCCAAGGCTTGTCTCTTGGCAATGCAAGAAGCAGACCAATGTTTCTGTATCCACAGCTGAAGCAGAGTATATCGCTGCATCTGCAGGATGTTCTCAGGTTTTATGGTTACAAAATCAGTTGCTGGACTACGGGTTTAATTTTTTGAAAACTCCTATTTACATAGACAATACTGCTGCTATGTTTATAACTGCTAATCCTGTTCAACATTCTAAAACTAAACACATCGAAATTAGATATCACTTTTTAAGAGACAACTCTGAAAAGGGTTTAATAATTTTGATTAAGGTTCATACCGACAAACAACTGGCAGATCTTTTCACAAAATCTTTTTTGTCAGGCCGGTTTGAATTCTTAATTCAATCCATAGGATTAATCAATCATGATTGATTCTATTTTTTGAAAAACAAAACAAAAATCTAAAAAAATTTAAAAGCCAAAAATATAATAAGTTGATGTTATATTTTGATTCCTTTGTCTTTTACTTTATGTTTTGCATTGTGTGTGCTTGCGTGAAAAAGAAAAATAGAAAAGCAAAAACAAAATATAAAAGAAAAAGAAAAGAAAATATCATGTCATAAGAATCTATATTGCAAAAAGTGAGAAATGATAGCTACACTAGACATTATTTGTTACATCATTTTTAAATAAAGACTGATGAATGTTAGTTGATGTGCTAGACAGCTCAGACAATTAGACTGAACAAGTAAGTTGATTGTTGACAAACATAAACTTAATGATCTTTGTGTTAAGTTCCATTGTTATACATGTCTAGATATATATCTTTTGATACATTGCTTGTGATGTTAGTTGTGCATGATCGGGTAACGATGTAGTCTTCTCAGTGTGATGAACCGCATCGTGAGCTTCTTTGTTGTGGTACCCACAGACCTGAAGTCTCACACGAAGTCTCTTTTGAGCTTCAAGATGCAGCAAAAGATTCCAAAATGGAACAAAAAGAGTCCCAAATGTGGACCAACACCAAACAAAAAATTCCAAAATGGAATTCAGAAGATTCCCAAGGGGAACGATAGGAAAGAAAAATTCCCAAAGTTGGAATTAAAAAGAAGTCCCAAAGTGGACCAAATCCGAATAGAACCCAGATTCCACACTGTGTATGACTGTAAGTGACCAGGTTTTGTGCAATATGCATTCAGGTAGTGTTTGATAAGGAAATATGTTGATATATGTGTACATGTGGGTCACATAAGTCATTCTAATCGAACCTTAAATATCATCATGATACTGAAAAAGTAAGTGTGTCAACTCGAGCTAATTGGTATGTTTTCATATCATCACTCAATCAAGCATAAGTCAAATGTCTATTCAAAACTTGCAAAACATGTTCAGATAATGTGTGGTATGATCTCACTGCGATATTATGATTCATTGCATTGCATATGTCTTTATTTTAATTTGTGTGCTTTGTGTGTGCAGGCATATGGAATCATTATTGACACATCAACATCCTTGTTAAACTTAAAAATTTCAAGAAATTTCAAGTTTAGGGGGAGAATAATTTGAAGAAAAATATCTACAAAAATCCAAAAATATTTTGTTTTTGAATAAGTGTGTTTTTGAATGAACAAGGTTATTAGTTATGAAAAGCAAAGGTATTGGATGTGTTAAAAACAAACCCAAGGTCTCGTAATTTGTTTTTAAGAAATTGCTTCGGGATATAGAAAAATTGGTTGTGCAAAAACATTTTTCAAAAAGAAAAAGAAAAATGAATTTTATTGGAATTAAATTTGTTGCAATCTTTTAATGTTGTTTGATAATTAATATGACAAACATTCTTTTTAAGGATATCTTGTCTAATTAATATGTCGGAGAATGTTGCAGGTGCAATAAATGATCGTTGAAAAAGTCAACAGACGAGGAAAATTGAAGAAATTGCTTAAGTGTTATTGCCGGGTAAAGATATCAGATACAACTGTGCAGCCGGGTAAAGAACTGTTCAGCCGGGCAATGTTGTAAGTCTGATACTTGCCGGGTGATTGAAGAAATGGTGAAGATATTATGACCACTGTACAGCCGGGCAATGAACATGTCAAATACAGCCGGGTGAAGGTCATGAATATCTTGCCGGGTGACAAGTATATACTATACAGCCGGGTAATGAAGAAACTTTGTTGCCTTGTAAAGGTATGATACTATGTTGCCGGGTAATGAAGAAGTGTGTATGCCGTGTGAAGAAGGTTGTTAAAGGTTGCCGTGTAAAGAAGAAAGCAAGCCGGATGAAGAAGGAAAGCAACTGTGTTGCCGGGTGATGAATAAAGGTTGCCGGGTGATGTTTTGATAACAACTATTCTGCCGGGTGATGAATAAAATCCATCAGGTGTAGTTGTTCCTTAATCTTTACCCGTCACTACAGTGACTTACCCGTATGAACAGTGCTTGACCCGTCAAGTGAATTTCACATGTTGGTGACTTGTTTTTGTGTACTTGACCCGTATCTACAGTACATGACCCGTCACTACAGTACTTGACCCGGCAAGGTTATTGGGCCTATTTTGCTTGTGTTGACCCGGCACTTAAAGTTTGACCTAAATGTTTTTGACGATACAAATACCGCCTCTTCACACAACACTTATCATTTCACACACTTTCACTTTCACCCAAACACTCTGAACTTCAAATCGCCATTGTTATCATTGTCAATCTGTTGCCCTATAACAAGTTTAATAGATTGATTAAGGTAGTGATTAAGTGTTTTTGACCTAAATCGACGTGCAAATCAACTGTTAAAAGGAAAAACGATGATGAACAGTGTTTTGAACTTGAATCGACACTTTGATTTTGAGCATTAAAACTGAAATCGAATGTTGCTTTAGGGTTAAAATCACTCGATTATCATCATTCAATCACTCATTTGCACTAAAACACCTTAAAATCGACTGAATCAAGTGAAAAGTTCTTAACTGATAAAATCGCCATTTTTGAACTTTGAAGCTTTTAAAAGTTAAACATCAAAACGATGAAGCATCTGTTCAAAAAGTGATTTAACTTGTTAAAACTGAACCAAAACATGTTAAACTTTGTCATCATAAATTTGTCAAAATTTTGCCTAAGTGAGTAACTGTTAAAAGTTTAAACATGAAGTATAATCTTTTAAATTCAAAGTTGTTTGATTAAAATGATGAAAATCAGGTTATTAGAACAATCTAGGATTAAAAATGATTATGTTAATGTTTTTGCTTTCTAACCTGTAGTTAAACACTTATTAATGTTTGATATATTTGATGAAGAATCTAATACATTTGCCTTGTTTTGTGTTTGTTTGTGTGTTTTAACAGATGGAGAATCTCAAATTTGAACCTAAGCATAATCTGGTAGCATGCTTAGATGAATCACTGCCTGAGACAGAAGGATATAGAGATATGATTCAGTTTATCAAGAGGACGAAGTATGTATATGCTATATGTGCCAAACCGGTCATATATGCAAGGCTGATTAAGTGTTTCTGGAAATCAGCAGAGGTTGTGAGGAATGAGAATGGTGATGTTATTGTTAGAGGACATATCACAAGGGATTGGGTACTGAATGTGACTGAAGATGCTATTAGACAAGCTCTGAGGATAGATGAGGATGAGGTTGGCATGTTAGATGAGCTGACTATGGAAGAATGCAAAACTTGCTTTGTGAACATGGGACATCCACCTGTGTTTCCAAAGTCACAGTTTTTCAGAGCTAAATTGGGGAAGAAGTATAAGCTGCTGTGTATGTTGTGCAGCAATGCATGTCTAGAAGGAGTGCGGGGTTTGATAACTTTCCTTCAGACATTGCATCACCAATAGTAGCAATTGCAGAGAACAAACCATTCAACATGTCACGATGGATAATGAATGGGTTTGTGTTTAATTTGGTGAAGGGCAAGAGATTCAAATTTTTGATGTACCCAAGGTTTCTGCAATTGATGATAAACATTGCATATCCCATTATCAGAAGTGAAGGTTATGCTGGAGGCATGTTGTATACTGAGGACATGAACGATCTCTCTTACCGAAAGATGAGTATCGGGAATGTGCCTGACATTGATTTGTTTGACTATATGAGAGATATAGTAAACAATGAAGAAGATGTAGATGGAGTGTATTATCACATATCTCATGGTGAGATTGTGAATCCATTGGACCTTGTGGATGAGGTGCCAGATAACTTATTGGATGATGACGAGTTCTTTTCTCGTCATCCAGAGGATGAAGAAGATGAATGTGATGACAGTAATGATGATGGTGGTAATGATGCTGAATCTGAATCTGATTCAGAGGAGGTTGAACCAACAAAGACTGAGATAGAGGTTGTTGAGCCTATGGTTGTAGAAGAACCTGCTGAGGTTGCTTCTGTGATTGAAGAAGTTGTTTCTGAGATTCCAAAGGATGTATCGGTAAAGTATGTTCGAAAGAAGAAGAAAACAATAGAAAAACCAGAAGAAATTGATGTTCTACAAATAGCTCAGACAGTAATGGCCGAAGCTGAATCTATTGCACAGATAGAGGAAGTGGATGCAGGCGTTACTGATCCCATTATTGATCCTATTCCCACCATGTCACCACAAATTGTTGAAAACATTGGACAAGGTTTGGAGTCTTCACCAAACGTTGGGCCAAGTGTTGATGAGATATATGAAGAAAAGGAGAAACGGATTGCTGAATTGGAAGAAATTGTTGAAAATTTGATCAAGGCGAATGAGTTGTTAAAAGCTTCCAATGAACGTAAGAAGAAAAGGTGTGATGAGTATTGGGATATTCACAAACAGAATTTGGAAATATTCAAGAAGTTAGATGAAGATCATGTGAATCTGGTTGCTGAACATAGGAAGCTAAAAGATGATCATGAGAAGCTGAAGGAGGAATATGAAAACTTGAAGTATGACTATACTGAGGTTAAGGCTGAGTGTAACACTTTGGAGGCTGAGAAAGAAATGCTTGAGAAGGAATTGGAGGATATGAAACCAAAGAAGGCTGGCTCATCACTATCAGACAAGGATTTTTCTGATGATATAGTTGAAGTGACTGGAGCTGAAGTGCCAAAAGTTTACTTAACTAGAGCGCGAGGTGTGGCAAATGCTGGAATCTTGGTTGAATCACCAATTATTGTTCCCGATGAAGATGTGGCTGAAACTGTCAATATGGATAAAGCTAAGGGAAAGAGGAAACTAGATGCAATACCAGAAATATTTGGTGATGAAGAAAGTTCTAAAAGGGCGAAAGTTGTTGAACCAGTGCAGATTGAGCCGATTCAATCTGTAGCTGTGATTGAGACTGAAAAAGCAACTGGAGATGAGATTACAAAGTCAGGACAGATTGAGCCGATTCAATCTGGTTCTGTTGCTAAAACTGAAGAGTTTGTTGCTACTGAAAGTGAAAAAGAAGCTGGTTCAGAAGACACAGTTCAGTTTGAGCCGATTCAAGCTGAAGCTGTTGAAGTGGAAAGTGGGCCTGAAATAGTATCTGAAGTTGTTAGTCAATTTGAGCCGATTCAAACTGACGAAGCACCCATGATTGAAGCGTTAGATGATTTGGATATTGATTGGACTGAATCTGAGGATGAAGCTGAGCCGGAGCCAGTACAGAACACAGTTGAAGAGTTACCTAATGACTTGGCTGAGAGATTTGCGTATCTTGAAAGAATGAAGTACAATTCGGTGTTTTTGAATGGGTTGACGGTAACTCAGATTAATGAAGAATACGAGAAGTGTATAATTCATCAAGATAAAGTTGAAGCAGATAAGAAGGAGATTGTGACTGAAATGGGCGAATGGAATCCATTGCAAGAAAGTCTAAATATAGAAGATTTGCCACCAGCTGAGTTATATCATCCAAATCCGGATGAAATGACTACTTTTGAGATGCGAAGTTGGTTGAGTTCGAGGAACTATCCTTATAAGACTTTGCAGAGGCTGAAATCTGGATCCTTGAAGAAGATAGTGGTCAGCTTCATGAAGACAGAAAAATTGTACAATCGGATGTTCTATTTGGACTACAACAATCCACAATATTTTGAGCTGACAAAGAAATATAAAATTCTGGGTCCAAAAGAAATTCCTGTGATGGCATTACCTGAAAATGCACACAAAAAGAGGCATGAACTAATGGACATGTTTCCTAGTGAAGTCAAATCTTATAACATTCCAATGGAGGTTCGTGAGACTTGGCATAAATCAGCAACACCTGGAGATGTGGTTAGATCATTGATGAGCAAAGGACAATCAATTGCTGAGTTGTTAGATTCTATGATTGTGCCTGAGAAGAACAAGAAAGTTAAAATAATTGCTTGGAAATATGATGAAGTTTTTGACGCGTTTATGATCAAGAGAGTAAATGGTTTGTGTGACGTTTACCATTACTACTCGAGTATATTCAAGTTGGAGGTTCAGGACCTGAAAGAGTTGAACAAGTTGAGGCTAATTAATCACACGCATGCTGAGCGTGGTGATAAATGCGTGATACTTCTTGATGCTGGTTTGAGTAGAACTGCAAAGTTTCTCGACTTTAGAGGTCAACAAGAAGACACTGCATATGTACAAGCAAAGAAACAGAGAAAGAAGAAGAGATTAGTAGTGACTGAGGACATGTACTTAGAAGAGTTCTCGGACGAATATTTTGATAAAATCACAGATCCTGGATTGAAGGTAATAGATGGAAGTCAAATGACAAAGCCAATACTGAGAGTATTTTACAATCAGGAGACATTTGAACTAAAGCTTGTGCGAAACTTGGAGAACTGGGATGAAGACATGATTACGCTTTTCAGTACGTTTGAATTGAAGTTGCTGCATCCTTCATATATAGATTTTCTGAGAAGCTATCGACTGGAGAAGTGTAAAGATGCATTGGCTGAAGCTGATCGAAAGTTATTTGTCGTTATGATTGAAGTGATTGCTGCGGCTACTGAAAAGATTCGAGTGAGGAAAGCTATGCTCAATTCTAATCTCGTGATGGTTGACTTGCCGGAGATAGAATATATGAGGATATCCAGAAAAGGAACCTTGGAGGTGAAAGTCAAAGGCCAAGAGATGCCGTTTGAATTTTATGCTAATATCGATTTTGCAGGTTTGAATCTGGACTCACTTAGACGTATGAATGCTCTGCCAATCCTGACGAATGAATCCAAACCTCGACAAGCCAAGCTCGCTGAAAAGTTCAAATCCTGCATTGAAGAAGCTCTAAAAGAAAAAGAGGAGTATAAAGGCCGAGAATTGCTGGATGTGAAAGAAGAGCCAGAAGAATGGTAGAAAAAGATTGAAGAATGATGCTGATAAACGAAGAACAAGATTGAAGACTTTTGAAGATCCAAAGATAAATCTTAGGGGGAGTACTGTTAGGGTTATTTCCTGTTAAGATTTACTTTGTATTTTTGTTATTGTATATGTTTGTATAGTTTAGGGTTTATTATGTATTTTCCTTAAACTTGCATTTTGTTTGATATAGGCATGTAGTGTGCGTGTGTTAGCAGAGATTACTTTTTGCACTGTTAGAGAGAGAATTAACTGTGTGTATTTGTTTTCTCCTGCACATTGTACTGCGAATTGCTTTGATCATCAAATACAAAGAGAATTTATGAGTATGAACTGTGTTTGTGATTGATTCGTTTGTTTGTACGCTTTATTCTGATCATTTGAGTGATATTAACGATCCAATTGAACCTATCACACTGGTTTATCAATCTTCGCCCTTTTTGAATTTTCTTCATCACCAAATATCTCAGGAATGTCATCTATCTTTCTCTTTCCCTCAGCTTTGTCCATCTTGACAGTTTCAGCAGCAGCTTCATCGGGAATTATAATTGGTGATTCAACCAAAATTCCAACATTTGTAGTACCTCTAGCCCTTGTCAAATACACTTTAGGCACATTCGTTTCAGTCACTATGATTTCATCAGAAAAATCTTTGTCCGAAGATGAGCCAGCCTGCTTTGGTTTCATATCCTCCAACTCTTTTTCTAACATCTCTTTCTCGGCTTCCAAAGTATTGCACTCAGCTTTCAGTTCAGTGTAATCAAACTTCAAGTTCTCATGCTCCTCTTTGAGTTTATCATAATCATCTCTCAATTTCACATGTTCATCAACCAGCTTAACGTGATCTTCATCCAACTTCTTGAAAGTTTTCACATTCTGATTATGTATATCCCAGTATTCATCCAATCTTTTCCTTTTTCGTTCATTAGATGCCTTTAGCAAATCATTTGCTTTAAACAAATCTTCCACAATCTTTTCTAATTCAGCAATGCGTTTCTCTTTCTCATCCTCAACTTCATCAACACTTGGTACAACATTTGGTGAAGACTCCAAATTTTGTCCAATGTTTCCAGCAATCTGTGGTAATGCGGTGGGAATATCAACCTCAATAGTATCAGCAACGCCAGCATCCACTTCATCTATCTGTGCAATAGATTCAGCTTCGGCCATTACTGTCTGAGCAATCTCTAAAACATTAACCTCTTCAGGCTTCTCTACTGGTTTCGACTTCTTCTTTCGAACATATTTAACAGATACATCTCTTGGAATCTCCATAACAACTTCTTCAACCACAGAAGCAACCTCAGCAGGTTCTTCTACAACCATTGGTTCAATCAACTCAACATTCTCAGTCTCCATTGGTTCAACCTCCTCTGAATTAGATTCAGATTCAGAATCATCACCACCATCATCATTACCATCATTACTATCATCATCATCGTCATCATCTTCATTGCCATCATTTTCTTCATCTTCTGGATGACGAGCAAAGTACTCGTCATCATCCAATAGATTGTCTGGCACCTCATCCACAAGGTCCAGTGGATTCACAATCTCACCATGAGATATGTGATAGTATACACCTTCTATATCTTCTTCATTGTTGACTATATCTCGCATATAGTCAAACAATCCAATGTCAGGCACATTCCCGATACTCATCTTTCGATAAGAGAGATCGTTCATGTCATCAGTATACAACATGCCTCCAGCATAACCTTCACTTCTGATAATGGGATAGGCAATATTTATCATCAGTTGCAGAAACCTTGGATACATAAGAAATTTGAACCTCTTGCCCTTCACCAAGTTAAACACAAACCCATTCATTATCCACCTTGACATGTTGAATGGTTTGTTTTCTGCAATAGCCACAATTGGTGATGCAATGTCTGAAGGAAAGTTATCAAACCCGGCACTCCTTCTAGACATGCATTGCTGCACAACATAACTCAGCAGCTTATACTTCTTCCCCAACTTAGCTCTGAAAAACTGTGACTTTGGAAACACAGGTGGATGTCCCATGTTCACAAAACACGCTTTACACTCCTCCATGGTCAGCTCATCTAACATACCAACCTCATCCTCATCTATCCTCAGAGCCTGCCTAATAGCATCTTCTGAAACTGTAAGTACCCAATCTCTGGTTATGTTTCCTCTAACAACATTGACACCATTCTCTTCTCTTACAACTTCAGCTGTTCTCCAAAAGCTCTTGATCAGCCTTGCATATATGACCGGTTTGGCACATATAGCATATACATACTTAGTCCTCTTGATGAACTGAATCATATCTCTATAACCTTCTGTCTCAGGAAGTGATTCATCTAAACATGCCACCAAATTATGTTTAGGTTCAAATTTGAGATTCTCCATCTGTTAAAAACACAAACAAACACAAAACAAGGCAAATGTATTAGATTCTTCATCAAATATATCAAAAATTTAATAAGTGTTTAACTACAAGTTAGAAAGCAAAAACATTAACATAATCATTTTTAATCCTAGATTGTTCTAATAACCTGATTTTCATCATTTTAATCAAACAACATTGAATTTAAAAGATTATACTTCATGTTTAAACTTTTAACAGTTACTCACTTAGGCACAATTTTGACAAATTTATGAAGACAAAGTTTAACATGTTTTGGTTCAGTTTTAACAAGTTAAATCACTTTTTGAACAGATGCTTCATCGTTTTGATGTTTAACTTTTAAAAGCTTCAAAGTTCAACAATGGCGATTTTTATCAGTTAAGAACATTTCACTTGATTCAGTCGATTTTAAGGTGTTTTAATGCAAATGAGTGATTGAATGATGATAATCGAGTGATTTTAACCCTAAAGCAACATTCGATTTCAGTTTTAACGCTCAAAATCAAAGTGTCGATTCAAGTTCAAAACACTGTTCATCATCGTTTTTCCTTTTAACAGCTGATTTGCAGGTCGATTTAGGTCAAAAACACTTAATCACTACCTTAATCAAACTATTAAACTTGTTATAGGGCAACAGATTGACTATGATAACAATGGCGATTTGAAGTTCAGAGTGTTTGGGTGAAAGCGAAAGTGTGTGAAATGATAAGTGTTGTGTGAAGAGGCGGTATTTGTATCGTCAAAAACAATTAGGTCAAACTTTAAGTGCCGGGTCAACAGAAGCAAAATAGGCCCAATAAACCTTGCCGGGTCAAGTACTGTAGTGACGGGTCATGTACTGTAGTTACGGGTCAAGTACATAAAACAAGTCACCAACATGTGAAATTCACTTGACGGGTCAAGCACTGTTCATACGGGTAAGTCACTGTAGTGACGGGTAAAGGTTAAGGAACAACTACACCTGATGGATTTTATTCATCACCCGGCAGAATAGTTGTTATCAAAACATCACCCGGCAACCTTATTCATCACCCGGCAACACAGTTGCTTTCCTTCTTCATCCGGCTTGCTTTCTTCTTTACACGGCAACCTTTGAAAACCTTCTTCACACGACATACACACTTCTTCATTACCCGACAACATAGTATCATACCTTTACCCGGCAACAAAACTTCTTCATTACCCGGCTGTATAGTATATACTAGTCATCCGGCAAGATATTCATGACCTTCACCCGGCTGTATTTGACATGTTCATTGCCCGGCTGTACAGTGGTCATAATATCTTCACCATTTCTTCAATCACCCGGCAAGTATCAGACTTACAACATTGCCCGGCTGAACAGTTCTTTACCCGGCTGCACAGTTGTATCTGATATCTTTACCCGGCAATAACACTTAGGTGATTTCTTCAATTTTCCTCGTCTGTTGACTTTTTCAACGATCATTTATTGCACCTGCAACATTCTCCGACCTATTAATTAGACAAGATATCCTTAAAAAGAATGTTTGCCATATTAATTATCAAACAATATTAACATTGCAACAAAATTAATTCCAATTAAAATTCATTTTCCTTTTTCTTTTTCAAAAAGTTTTTGCACAACCAATTTTTCTATATCCCGAAGCATTTTCTTAAAAACAAATTACAAGACCTTGGGTTTGTTTTTAACACATTCAATACCTTTGCTTTTCATAACTTATAACCTTGTTCATTCAAAAACACACTTATTCAAAAAAATATTTTTGGATTTTTGTAGTAGATATTTTTCTTCAATCTTATTCTCCCCCTAAACTTGAAATTTCTTGAAATTTTTAAGTTTATCAAGGATGTTGATGTATCAATAATGATTCCAAATGCCTGCACACACAAAGCACACAAATTAAAATAAAGACATATGCAATGCAATGAATCATAATATCGCAGTGAGATCATACCACACATTATCTGAACATGTTTTGCAAGTTTTGAATAGACATTTGACTTATGTTTGATTGAGTGATGATATGAAAACATATCAATTAGCTCGAGTTGACACACTTACTTTTTCAGTATCATGATGATATTTAAGGTTCGATTAGAATGACTTATGTGACCCACATGTATACATATGTCAACATATTTCCTTATCAAACACTACCTGAATGCATATTGCATAAAACCTGGTCACTTACAGTCATACACAGTGTGGAATCTGGGTTCTATTCGGATTTGGTCCACTTTGGGACTTCTTTTTAATTCCATCTTTGGGAATTTTTCTTTCCTATTGTTCCCCTTGGGAATCTTCTGAATTCCATTTTGGAATTTTTGTTTGGTGTTGGTCCACATTTGGGACTCTTTTTGTTCCATTTTGGAATCTTTTGCTGCACCTTGAAGCTCAAAAGAGACTTCATGTGAGACTTCAGGTCTGTGGATACCACAACAAAGAAGCTCACGATGCGGTTCATCACACTGAGAAGACTACATCGTTACCCGATCATGCACAACTTAACATCACAAGCCATGTATCAAAAGATATATATCTAGACATGTATAACAATGGAACTTTAACACAAAGATCATTAAGTTTATGTTTGTCTACAATCAACTTACTTGTTCAGTCTAATTGTCTGAGCTGTCTAGCACATCAACTAACATTCATCAGTCTTTATTAAAAATGATGTATCAAATAATGTCTAGTGTAACTATCATTTCTCACTTTGTGCAACATAGATTCTTATGACATGATATTTTCTTTTCTTTTTGCTTTTATATTTTGTTTTTGCTTTTCTATTTTTCTTTTTCACGCAAGCACACACAATGCAAAACATAAAGTAAAAGACAAAGGAATCAAAATATAACATCAACTTATTATATTTTTGGCTTTTATATTTTTCAGATTTTTGTTTTGTTTTTCGAAAGATAGAATCAATCATGATTGATTAATCCTATGGATTGAATTAAGAATTCAAACCGGCCTGACAAAAAAGATTTTGTGAAAAGATCTGCCAGTTGTTTGTCGGTATGAACCTTAATCAAAATTATTAAACCCTTTTCAGAGTTATCTCTTAAAAAATGATATCTAATTTCGATGTGTTTAGTTTTAGAATGTTGAACAGGATTAGCAGTTATAAACATAGCAGCAGTATTGTCTATGTAAATAGGGGTTTTCAAAAAATTAAACCCGTAGTCCAGCAACTGATTTTGTAACCATAAAACCTGAGAACATCCTGCAGATGCAGCGATATACTCTGCTTCAGCTGTGGATACAGAAACATTGGTCTGCTTCTTGCATTGCCAAGAGACAAGCCTTGGACCCAAAAATTGACAGCCACCAGTTGTTGATTTCCTGTCAAGAGCACAGCCACCAAAATCACTGTCAGAATAACTATATAGTTCAAAATTTCCTTCATAAGGATACCATAACCCAAGGTTTGGTTTCCCTTTGAGATATCTGAATATACGCTTCACAGCAACAAGATGTGACTCTTTTGGATCTGACTGGTATCTGGCGCATACACACACAGCGTACATGATGTCTGGTCTTGATGCAGTAAGATACATCAGAGAACCGATCATTGATCTGTATAGTGTTTGATCAACTGCTTTGCCCTTTGGATCCGGTTGAATCTTGCAGTTCACATCAGAAGGAGTTCGAATTGTTTGACAATCTTGCATCTTGAATTTCTTCAACAACTTCTCAACGAACTTTGATTGATTGATGAAAATTCCGTCAGCTGATTGTTTCACTTGTAAACCAAGAAAGAAATTAATCTCCCCCATAGAACTCATCTGAAATCTGCTCTTCATAATTTCCTCGAATTCTTTGCACATTGACTCACTAGTTGATCCGAAGATAATATCGTCCACATAAACTTGAACGCACAATAAATCGTCATTATCCCTCTTCATAAACAAAGTTGGATCAATCTGACCTCTTGTAAATCCATTTTGTAGTAAATGCTTAGATAGTGTTTCATACCAGATTCTAGGAGCTTGATGTAGACCGTAAAGAGCTTTACTTAACTTGTATACCCGATGAGGATAGTCTGGATCTTCGAAACCCGGAGGTTGTCTAACATACACGTCATCCGTAATCGGCCCATACAAGAAAGCACCTTTAACGTCCATTTGGAATACTTTAAACTTCATGAAAGAAGCATATGCAAGAAAAACACGTATGGCTTCAAGTCTTGCGACCGGAGCAAACACCTCTTCGTAATCAATGCCTTCTTCCTGAGTGTATCCCTGTGCAATCAGTCTTGCTTTATTTCTCACTACAATGCCACATTCGTCTGGCTTGTTTTTGTACAACCACCTTGTACCAATTGCGTTTTCTCCTTCAGGTAAGTCCACAAGTTTCCAAACTTCCTGTTTGCGAAACTGTAGTAATTCCTCCTGCATCGCCTCAATCCAACTGTTATCTTTCAACGCCTCTGAAATATTCTTTGGCACCACTTGAGATAGAAAACACGAGTAAAGACAAACATTTGCTTGCTCTGTCTGACTTCTTGTAGTTCTCTGATTCAACGGCCCGATAATCTGAGACACAGGATGTTTCTTGTGAATTCGATGAATAGGAATGTCACCTCCTTGCACTTGCGTCTCTAGATTAGAAGTATTCAGATTTGGTAGATCTTGTAGTATGGAAGAAGTATGCGGTGTGAAATTCGGGACTTGATCCGGTGAATTAATGAAGTAATCAAAAGATTCTGGAATTACTTCAGCATTCGGATCTGATGATGGTTGATTCTGAACAGATTCACCATCCTTAGGAGAAATCACATTTTCTTCATGATTGTTTGATTCTTGATCTTCATTCGAACCAGAAGGACCCGGAGCTTGACTGGATTTGACATGATCAGGATTGTGAAACGACATAAATGGATATTCAGAGTTGAGATTTCCATCTTCGTCATTATCAGAATCGTCACTAAAGCATCCTAAGTCGCCTGATTCCTTCCTTGCATTTCCTGAAAAATCAAATAAGTTAGAATTGAAGGATTTCGATAATGAATCTAAATCAAATAACCATTCGGGACCATGAGCCACTAAAGGAAACGAATTTTCTAAAAACTTGACGTTGATAGTTTCAATAACAGTATTTGATTTGCTATTAAAAACCCGATAAGCTTTAGAAACAGACGAATAACCTAAGAAAAATCCATCGTCGGATTTTGACTCAAACTTCCCGAGATGTTCATTTAGATTTAGAATCGATACCGGACAACCAAATGCTTTCAAGTAAGAAATATTTGGTTTCCTTCCAAACAACAACTCATAAGAAGTTTTCTTTTTATCATTCACTAATAAAGTTCTATTTTGTACAAAACACGCAGTAGCAATAGCTTCGTCCCAAAAAGTAATCGGGATTTTGGCATCTGCGAGCATGGATCTTGCTGCTTCAATTAGTGTCCTGTTTTTCCGTTCCGCAACCCCATTCTGTTGAGGCGTTCTAGGCGCACTAAATTGTCTAGCAATCCCTTTTTCTGCACAAAATAAATCAACATTAGCATTCTTAAATTCCGTTCCATTATCACTTCTTAACACTTTAACTTTGCATTCCAATTGATTTTCAACTTTAATGATAAATTCTTTTAATAATTCAGCTGTTTCAGATTTTGCATGCAAAAAATAAACCCATGAAAATCTCGTAAAGTCATCTATGATAACTAAACAATATGATTTTCTCCCGATGCTTTGAACGTTGGTCGGTCCAAAAAGATCCATATGTAGCATCTGCAAGGGTTTTGAAATGGAGTTTTCGAGCTTGGACTTAAAAGACATCCGATGCTGTTTGCCTTTCAGACATGCAGGACAGAGATCAGTTGTGGAGAATTTCTTCGATGGGATTCCCACAGCGTGATTTCCTGTTACCAAACGGTTCATGTTTCTGAAATTTGAGTGGCCCAGCCGTCTATGCCAAAGCTGACTCTCATCATTTGAAGCATGGGCAATGAGACAGGTTGTTTCGGTTTCGGCATCAATCTGCGACATATCCAATTTGTATACATCACGATCTCTAGGCGCTTTAACCACTACCCACTCATTGTCAATCTTGAAACCTGGTTTCAGAATATAACAGAAAGAATCATCAAAAAGAGTTGAATAAGATTTATCACAGATTTGAGATACACTAAGTAAGTTAAAGTTCAACTGTGCACAGTAGTTGACTTTATCAAAACTTATAATCCCATTCGAAACAGTTCCTTCTCCTGTGATTTTACCACCCGCATCACCTCCAAACGCTACGTGAGTACCATTCTTTTGCTTGAAGTCCTGAAGCAAGGCATGGTTGCCTGTCATGTGCCGGCTACACCCACTATCAACAAACCACGAGTTGATAGGTCTTCTTGGGCGTACCTGCATTTCAACAAAAACATTCAGTTAGTTTGGTCAACCCAGGCCCACACGGTCTTGGGTTTTCCGAATCTATCTGCAATAGTAACTTGTTTGTATTGAACATTTTGAAAATTTGTTTCATTCAAAAGATTTTGATGCTGATAACTTCGCCCATTGGCGTTCAATGATTGCTTTCTTCTCAAAGCAATAAACCTTTCCTCTAGCTTAGGATCAAGGTTATTTTCAAACTTTTGTTTTCTAACCATTAAAGCTCTTGGTTTAAAACTGTTAACCTGCACATTCCTTGAAAAGTTAGAAACAGAATTGTTTCGATTAAAATTTCTCAAGACCGGAGAATGACTTTGACTCATATTTTGAAAAACATAAGAATTATTTCTTAGAAAGTTTGAATATGGAGTCATTTCTCTAGTCGAGTTTGATCGAAAGAAACAATCCTTTGTGTCATGGTTTCTCCTTTCACAAATATCACAAAATTTGTTAAAATAACATTCTTCTGAAGAATGATTTCTTTTATCACAGAACCTGCAGTACCTGTTAAAGAAACATTCAGCAGTTGCATGATTATATCTATCACAAATTTCACAATATTTCTTGCTAATTCTAAAGAGCCGATTGTTAACTTTTGATGTTGAACCAAAACGTGATTCGTTATCTTGGTTATTCGGTTTTAGATTAACGCTTCTTTGTGGAGACTTGGTTTGTGATTTTGATTGCATGGGACTTTGGTTCGATTTTAAACTGTCCTTTTTGGTCACCTTTTTATTTTCAATTCTCTTATCATTGACAGCGGAAGACTTAGGACCTGAACCTGTTTTCAGACCAGAGTTAGATTTGATTGGAGAATTGATTGATTTACCATAAGATCCATTTAAATCAAACGTTCCTGCAGACACAAACTTGATTTTCTTTTCTTTTGACACTTTCTTGACAGGTTTAACTTTGTCAGTTTTAACACTTTGATCTTTTGTGTTATTATTCGACTTTAAGACATTTTTGCCTTTTGACTGTTTCGTTTCAGATTGATTGTTCGTTGTTTTCGATTTCTGCTTCTTTGCAGTTGAAACTTCCACTTTCTTCACTTCTGGCTTTTTGACCAACTGAGCAGCAACTTGCGCCTTTTGTTCCTTCTTCCACTTGATGTATTCAGGATCATTGTATCCTGAAAATTCACCTTCTTCCTTCACCGGTGTTTCTGGTTCAGGATTAAGCTTTGGATACTCAACAAGTTGGATAAGAACAGGTTCCAGTTTGTTATCAGATTTGTTGCTTGCTTCATCATCAGCTTCAGTTGTCATTCCTTCTTCTTCTCTCAAACTTTCAATCAACACCTCAGATCCTTCAGACTCGGATTTACTTCTTTGAATTTCTTTAAATTTTCGTTCATTTTCAGGTGAATGATCAAATTCATTAAAGTTCTCCGGTAAGGTTTGAGTGATTGAATTTGGCATCGGCTCATGTGTAAAACCCAACCCGGTTTTGGTTTTGTTACCTCTTTCTTTGATGATTTGTTTAACCATGGTTTTGCAGCTTTTAACTTTTGTCAATTCAACTTGCGTGACAGCATGTGCAATTTTTTCTTGTTCAAAGTTCTTTGTCATTTCTTCAAGTTGTTTTGTCATCAGTTCCAGTTCGTTTAAGGTTTTGTTCCATGATTCTTTAAGTGACAAAATCTTCTCATCAGCAATTTTATGATCAATTTTAAGTTGTTCATGAAGTTTTTCATGTTTACTTAATTTGTCACCTATTTTGAATGAATGAGTTCGATAATGTTCTACTTGCTGAATGCACTGTTCAGAACACAACCTTTCTTTCACATCTAGGGGCAGTGGAACATAGTTGGGAGGGAGTTCAGGATTAACCTTTGGTTGCTCAGTGGAAGATGAAGACTCATTAGATGTCGCCATTAACGCAACTTCAGTTTCAGTTTCTTCAGTAGGATCTGCTTTTGCGCTCCAGTCATAGTCTTCAGAATCTTCACTAACGTCTTCAACTATCTTTCCATCTCCTTCTTCAGACCAGTCTTCTTCTTCAATTTCACACACCAGAGCCAGATTTGATGTAAGATCAGATGTAAACTGTTCTGCATATGCACTCCAGTCGTATCCGTCTTGTACACTTACAACTAACGCTTTAGTCTGGTCTTCTGGCTTCTTTTCATTTTCCTTCAATTCAGGCATAGGAAGACTTTGGTACGGTTTCTGAAAGAAACGCTGATTTCTGCCTTGATAACTTGTTGATTGTTGAGAACTTTGACCTTGACCTTGATTGCTTGAACTAGCTTGGTCATTGAAATTCTTTGGAGCTTTACATTCTCTTGAGAAATGACCGTACTGATTACAGTTAAAGCATCTGGCTTTGGATTTGTCAAAACCAACTGTTTTGTTTGCATGAGGTTTGTAGCTTCGATTAACATATGCATGCTTTTGTGTACGATAAGCTACCATAACCATTTGCCAGTTAAGATCCATTTCCTCAACATCTACTGGATCCATTTCAAATAAGTCTTGAAGGACCACGTCCATTTGACTTAAATGACTACCTTGATACGCTTGAAAACTTGCCATAAAAGCAGTGAAGGCAGTTTTCGTTTCATCATCTTGAAGTAGAATGTTCATCACATCTTTTACTTTGGCTTGAACATTTGTAGTTGAACTTTCTGGTTGATGCTTCTGATTCTGACTTGGAATTTGAACTTGAACTTGAGCTCTTGGTGGAGATTGAGGTTGAGAATAAGTTGGTGAATTTGGAAAGTATGCTGAATCAGTAAAGAAACTTGCACCAACAAATAAGTCACCCTCATCTTCAAACTTTGTTACATCTTGTGCAAGAAAAGCGTTATCCACAGTATTGGCAGGATTTACCACATACTTATACTGAGTTTGTGAGCTTGATCTATCAGTATTTCTTGATCCTTCATCAATCTCAACTTCTTCAATTTTTCCAATAAGCAAATCAAGTTCCATTGGAAATTTCTCAGTATGTTTCAACAAGGTAACAGTTTGTTTCCATGATGATGGTAAGGCACATAATAATCGATCATTCAAATCTTGAAGTTCAGTCTTCACTCCGAGATTTGTCATCTCAGTAGTTAAGTGAACAAACCTGTTCATCATCTGGTGTACTGTTTCTCCATTAATGTGTTCAAACAACTCCAATTGTCTCTTTAGTTTCGACTTCTTCAAACTTCTCAATTGTTCTCCTCCTTCACATATCGACTTCAATGCTTTGAAGCATGTATAACCAGTCTGATATCCATCCAATCTTGACAAAACCTGAAGTGGCAACCCCTTGCACATTAAAGAATATGCTTTGCTATCATTCTTTACCTTCCTCAAATCTTCAGCTGACAAATTATCCTCTGGATAAGGTTCAGTAGAGTCTTTGGTGTAGGTACTTGCACTATCTGGTTGTGTCTGAGTTGGAATGTGAGGACCCTTCTCAATTGATTTCCACAAGTCATTGTCAATAGAACACAAGTGATGTCTCAACCTGATGGTCCAGTTCTTGAAATCTGCACGATTCAAAAGTCTAGGAACACGGTTATCAGAATCATCATTAGGAGCCATTTTAACAATTTTTCAAAGAAAAATATTTTTGGTTTTTGTTAATTTTTGAAAAGAAGTGAATAAAATACTAAATTAAGACAAGAAATTAAAGACAAGATAAGAAACAAGTATTAAAAACAACAAAATTAAGTCACACGGCAACACAGTGAAAAATCCTTCTTCAACCGGCAAAACAGTGTATTTGTTCTTCACCCGGCAAGAAAAATGTCTTCACACGGCTAAATAGTTACCCGGCTAAACAGTTGTAATACTTTTGTTCTTCACACGGATGAACAGTTACCCGGCAACAAGAAAAACTTCACACGGCAACAAGTCTTGACCCGGCAGAATCTTGACACGGCAACAGTCTTTGCCCGGCTGAACAGTACTTGGTCACACGGCACTTTGTTAATTACCCGGCTACACAGTTGAGCTTACCCGGCTGTATTTTCTCTATCACCCGGCGTAACAGTGTATTACCCGGCACAACAGTGTCTGATCCGGCTGAACAGTAGCAACTTTTTAAGTCAAATTCTTCACACGGCAAGCACAAAATCCTTTATACGGCAATACAGGACCTATTTTGTTCACCAATCTAAGTCCAAGGAAATTGTCTAAGTCAAGTGAGTCACCCGGCAAGTTAATCTTCAAGCAAGACTCAACTGTTCATCATCTTCCTCATGAAGATTTTCTGGGTTTTGTCTGAAACTTGTCCAAATTGTCCAAAAATCACACACAAGCTGTGAAATCGTCCGATTATCAAACCCTTGTATCAATCAATCCAAAACATCTTCATTCTTCGATGAATTTTGAGCAAAAATTGATCGAACAGTACTTTTTCTATTCTTCTTAATTCTTCAGATCTGATGATGATCTGATAGAATCTGCACAATCGCTGTGTATAGGAGTGATTATGATGATGAATCACAACTAAAAACACCAACAATTCATTCAGATCATGATATTTTGAGCAATATTGATGTGTTTTGCTTAGAAACAGCGAAGAACACGATACCGATGGCTCTGATACCAATTGATAGGTTCAATTGGATCGATAATATCACTCAAATGATCAGAATAAAGCGTACAAACAAACGATTCAATCACAAACACAGTTCATACTCATAAATTCTCTTTGTATTTGATGATCAAGCAATTCGTAGTACAAAGTGCAGGAGAAAACAATATTACACACAGTTAATTCTCTCTCTAACAGTGTAAAAAGTCGCTCTCCTAACACACGCACACTACATGCCTATATCAAACAAAATGCAAGTTTAAGGAAAATACATAATAAACCCTAAACTATACAAACATATACAATAACAAAAATACAAAGTAAATCTTAACAGGAAATAACCCTAACATAACATGCTTTTCAAGGTGCTAAAGTGGCATACAGAGTCGTAAGATATTCTAAGTTGTCGTACGATGTTTAAATGACTCGGAGAATTCATTAGGTTTATTATGGAGTTTTAATGTTTCGTACGGTGATGTAAGGTGTTCTTAGAAGTTGTAACGCGTCCTACATTATTATAAATTGCTTTTCATGTCGCTAATGTCACATATAGAGTCGTAACAAGTCCTGATTTATCATACGATGTTCAAAGGACTCGGACGAATTCAATAGGTTTATTAGGGATTTTATTTTTACGTACAGTATTGTAAGGTGTTGTTAAGAATTGTGAGGTGTCGTACATTATACTAACATGCTTTTCAAGGTGCTAAAGTGGCATACAGAGTCGTAAGATATTCTAAGTTGTCGTACGATGTTTAAATGACTCGGAGGAATTCATTAGGTTTATTATGGAGTTTTAATGTTTCGTACGGTGATGTAAGGTGTTCTTAGAAGCTGTAACGCGTCCTACATTATTATAAATTACTTTTCATGTTGCTAATGTCACATACAGAGTCGTCACAAGTCCTGAGTTATCGTACGATGTTCAAAGGACTCGGACGAATTCATTAGGTTTATTATGGATTTTATTTTTAAGTACTGTATTGTAAGGTGTTGTTAGGAGTTGTGAGGTGTCGTACATTATACTAACATGCTTTTCAATGAGTTAATGTGGCATACAGAGTCGTAAGATATTCTAAGTTGTCGTACGATGTTTAAATGACTCGGAGGAATTCATTAGGTTTATTATGGAGTTTTAATGTTTCGTACGGTGATGTAAGGTGTTCTTAGAAGTTGTAACGCGTCCTACATTATTATAAATTACATTTCATGTTGCTAATGTCACAAACAGAGTCGTCACAAGTCCTGAGTTATCGTACGATGTTCAGAGGACTCAGACGAATTCATTAGGTTTATTATGGATTTTATTTTTACGTACTGTATTGTAAGGTGTTGTTAGGAGTTGTGAGGTGTCGTACATTATACTAACATGCTTTTCAAGGTGTTAATGTGGCATACAGAGTCGTAAGATATTCTAAGTTGTCGTACGATGTTTAAATGACTCGGAGGAATTCATTAGGTTTATTATGGAGTTTTAATGTTTCGTACGGTGATGTAAGGTGTTCTTAGAAGTTGTAACGCGTCCTACGTTATTATAAATTGCTTTTCATGTCGGTAATGTCACATATAGAGTCGTAACAAGTCCTGATTTATCATACGATGTTCAAAGGACTCGGACGAATTCAATAGGTTTATTAGGGATTTTATTTTTACGTACGGTATTGTAAGGTGTTGTTAAGAATTGTGAGGTGTCGTACATTATACTAACATGCTTTTCAAGGTGCTAAAGTGGCATACAGAGTCGTAAGATATTCTAAGTTGTCGTACGATGTTTAAATGACTCGGAGGAATTCATTAGGTTTATTATGGAGTTTTAATGTTTCGTACGGTGATGTAAGGTGTTCTTAGAAGCTGTAACGCGTCTTACATTATTATAAATTACTTTTCATGTTGCTAATGTCACATACAGAGTCGTCACAAGTCCTGAGTTATCGTACGATGTTCAAAGGACTCGGACGAATTCATTAGGTTTATTATGGATTTTATTTTTAAGTACTGTATTGTAAGGTGTTGTTAGGAGTTGTGAGTTGTCGTACATTATACTAACATGCTTTTCAATGTGTTAATGTGGCATACAGAGTCGTAAGATATTCTAAGTTGTCGTACGATGTTTAAATGACTCGGAGGAATTCATTAGGTTTATTATGGAGTTTTAATGTTTCGTACGGTGATGTAAGGTGTTCTTAGAAGTTGTAACGCGTCCTACATTATTATAAATTACATTTCATGTTGCTAATGTCACAAACAGAGTCGTCACAAGTCCTGAGTTATCGTACGATGTTCAGAGGACTCATACGAATTCATTAGGTTTATTATGGATTTTATTTTTACGTACTGTATTGTAAGGTGTTGTTAGGAGTTGTGAGGTGTCGTACATTATACTAACATGCTTTTCAAGGTGTTAATGTGGCATACAGAGTCGTAAGATATTCTAAGTTGTCGTACGATGTTTAAATGACTCGGAGGAATTCATTAGGTTTATTATGGAGTTTTAATGTTTCGTACGGTGATGTAAGGTGTTCTTAGAAGTTGTAACGCATCCTACATTATTATAAAATGCTTTTCATGTCGCTAATGTCACATACAGAGTCGTAACAAGTCCTGAGTTATCATACGATGTTCAAAGGACTCGGACGAATTCAATAGGTTTATTAGGGATTTTATTTTTACGTACGGTATTGTAAGGTGTTGTTAAGAATTGTGAGGTGTCGTACATTATACTAACATGCTTTTCAAGGTGCTAAAGTGGCATACAGAGTCGTAAGATATTCTAAGTTGTCGTACGATGTTTAAATGACTCGGAGGAATTCATTAGGTTTATTATGGTGTTGTTAAGAATTGTGAGGTGTCGTACATTATACTAACATGCTTTTCAAGGTGCTAAAGTGGCATACAGAGTCGTAAGATATTCTAAGTTGTCGTACGATGTTTAAATGACTCGGAGGAATTCATTAGGTTTATTATGGAGTTTTAATGTTTCGTACGGTGATGTAAGGTGTTCTTAGAAGCTGTAACGCGTCCTACATTATTATAAATTACTTTTCATGTTGCTAATGTCACATACAGAGTCGTCACAAGTCCTGAGTTATCGTACGATGTTCAAAGGACTCGGACGAATTCATTAGGTTTATTATGGATTTTATTTTTAAGTACTGTATTGTAAGGTGTTGTTAGGAGTTGTGAGGTGTCGTACATTATACTAACATGCTTTTCAATGTGTTAATGTGGCATACAGAGTCGTAAGATATTCTAAGTTGTCGTACGATGTTTAAATGACTCGGAGGAATTCATTAGGTTTATTATGGAGTTTTAATGTTTCGTACGGTGATGTAAGGTGTTCTTAGAAGTTGTAACGCGTCCTACATTATTATAAATTGCTTTTCATGTCGCTAATGTCACATATAGAGTCGTAACAAGTCCTGAGTTATCATACGATCTTCAAAGGACTCGGACGAATTCATTAGGTTTATTATGGATTTTATTTTTACGTACTGTATTGTAAGGTGTTGTTAGGAGTTGTGAGGGTCGTACATTATACTAACATGCTTTTCAATGTGTTAATGTGGCATACAGAGTCGTAAGATATTCTGAGTTGTCGTACGATGTTTAAATGACTCGGAGGAATTCATTAGGTTTATTATGGAGTTTTAATGTTTCGTACGGTGATGTAAGGTGTTCTTAGAAGGTGTAACGCGTCCTACATTATTATAAATTGGTTTTCATGTTGCTAATGTCACATACAGAGTCGTCACAAGTCCTGAGTTATCGTACGATGTTCAAAGGACTCGGACGAATTCATTAGGTTTATTATGGATTTTATTTTTAAGTACTGTATTGTAAGGTGTTGTTAGGAGTTGTGAGGTGTCGTACATTATACTAACATGCTTTTCAATGTGTTAATGTGGCATACAGAGTCGTAAGATATTCTAAGTTGTCGTACGATGTTTAAATGACTCGGAGGAATTCATTAGGTTTATTATGGAGTTTTAATGTTTCGTACGGTGATGTAAGGTGTTCTTAGAAGCTGTAACGCGTCCTACATTATTATAAATTACTTTTCATGTTGCTAATGTCACATACAGAGTCGTCACAAGTCCTGAGTTATCGTACGATGTTCAAAGGACTCGGACGAATTCATTAGGTTTATTATGGATTTTATTTTTAAGTACTGTATTGTAAGGTGTTGTTAGGAGTTGTGAGTTGTCGTACATTATACTAACATGCTTTTCAATGTGTTAATGTGGCATACAGAGTCGTAAGATATTCTAAGTTGTCGTACGATGTTTAAATGACTCGGAGGAATTCATTAGGTTTATTATGGAGTTTTAATGTTTCGTACGGTGATGTAAGGTGTTCTTAGAAGTTGTAACGCGTCCTACATTATTATAAATTACATTTCATGTTGCTAATGTCACAAACAGAGTCGTCACAAGTCCTGAGTTATCGTACGATGTTCAGAGGACTCATACGAATTCATTAGGTTTATTATGGATTTTATTTTTACGTACTGTATTGTAAGGTGTTGTTAGGAGTTGTGAGGTGTCGTACATTATACTAACATGCTTTTCAAGGTGTTAATGTGGCATACAGAGTCGTAAGATATTCTAAGTTGTCGTACGATGTTTAAATGACTCGGAGGAATTCATTAGGTTTATTATGGAGTTTTAATGTTTCGTACGGTGATGTAAGGTGTTCTTAGAAGTTGTAACGCATCCTACATTATTATAAATTGCTTTTCATGTCGCTAATGTCACATACAGAGTCGTAACAAGTCCTGAGTTATCATACGATGTTCAAAGGACTCGGACGAATTCAATAGGTTTATTAGGGATTTTATTTTTACGTACGGTATTGTAAGGTGTTGTTAAGAATTGTGAGGTGTCGTACATTATACTAACATGCTTTTCAAGGTGCTAAAGTGGCATACAGAGTCGTAAGATATTCTAAGTTGTCGTACGATGTTTAAATGACTCGGAGGAATTCATTAGGTTTATTATGGTGTTGTTAAGAATTGTGAGGTGTCGTACATTATACTAACATGCTTTTCAAGGTGCTAAAGTGGCATACAGAGTCGTAAGATATTCTAAGTTGTCGTACGATGTTTAAATGACTCGGAGGAATTCATTAGGTTTATTATGGAGTTTTAATGTTTCGTACGGTGATGTAAGGTGTTCTTAGAAGCTGTAACGCGTCCTACATTATTATAAATTACTTTTCATGTTGCTAATGTCACATACAGAGTCGTCACAAGTCCTGAGTTATCGTACGATGTTCAAAGGACTCGGACGAATTCATTAGGTTTATTATGGATTTTATTTTTAAGTACTGTATTGTAAGGTGTTGTTAGGAGTTGTGAGGTGTCGTACATTATACTAACATGCTTTTCAATGTGTTAATGTGGCATACAGAGTCGTAAGATATTCTAAGTTGTCGTACGATGTTTAAATGACTCGGAGGAATTCATTAGGTTTATTATGGAGTTTTAATGTTTCGTACGGTGATGTAAGGTGTTCTTAGAAGGTCTAACGCGTCCTACATTATTATAAATTGCTTTTCATGTCGCTAATGTCACATATAGAGTCGTAACAAGTCCTGAGTTATCATACGATCTTCAAAGGACTCGGACGAATTCATTAGGTTTATTATGGATTTTATTTTTACGTACTGTATTGTAAGGTGTTGTTAGGAGTTTTGAGGTGTCGTACATTATACTAACATGCTTTTCAATGTGTTAATGTGGCATACAGAGTCGTAAGATATTCTGAGTTGTCGTACGATGTTTAAATGACTCGGAGGAATTCATTAGGTTTATTATGGAGTTTTAATGTTTCGTACGGTGATGTAAGGTGTTCTTAGAAGTTGTAACGCGTCCTACATTATTATAAATTGGTTTTCATGTTGCTAATGTCACATACAGAGTCGTCACAAGTCCTGAGTTATCGTACGATGTTCAAAGGACTCGGACGAATTCATTAGGTTTATTATGGATTTTACTTTTAAGTACTGTATTGTAAGGTGTTGTTAGGAGTTGTGAGGTGTCGTACATTATACTAACATGCTTTTCAATGTGTTAATGTGGCATACAGAGTCGTAAGATATTCTAAGTTGTCGTACGATGTTTAAATGACTCGGAGGAATTCATTAGGTTTATTATGGAGTTTTAATGTTTCGTACGGTGATGTAAGGTGTTCTTAGAAGCTGTAACGCGTCCTACATTATTATAAATTACTTTTCATGTCGCTAATGTCACATACAGAGTCGTCACAAGTCCTGAGTTATCATACGATCTTCAAAGGACTCGGACGAATTCATTAGGTTTTTATGGATTTTATTTTTAAGTACTGTATTGTAAGGTGTTGTTAGGAGTTGTGAGGTGTCGTACATTATACTAACATGCTTTTCAATGTGTTAATGTGGCATACAGAGTCGTAAGATATTCTAAGTTGTCGTACGATGTTTAAATGACTCGGAGCAATTCATTAGGTTTATTATGGAGTTTTAATGTTTCGTACTGTGATGTAAGGTGTTCTTAGAAGTTGTAACGCGTCCTACATTATTATAAATTACATTTCATGTTGCTAATGTCAAAAACAGAGTCGTCACAAGTCCTGAGTTATCGAACGATGTTCAGAGGACTCAGACGAATTCATTAGGTTTATTATGGATTTTATTTTTACGTACTGTATTGTAAGGTGTTGTTAGGAGTTGTGAGGTGTCGTACATTATACTAACATGCTTTTCAAGGTGTTAATGTGGCATACAGAGTCGTAAGATATTTTAAGTTGTCGTACGATGTTTAAATGACTCGGAGGAATTCATTAGGTTTATTATGGAGTTTTAATGTTTCGTACGGTGATGTAAGGTGTTCTTAGAAGTTGTAACGCATCCTACATTATTATAAATTGCTTTTCATGTCGCTAATGTCACATACAGAGTCGAAACAAGTCCTGAGTTATCATACGATGTTCAAAGGACTCGGACGAATTCAATAGGTTTATTAGGGATTTTATTTTTACGTACGGTATTGTAAGGTGTTGTTAAGAATTGTGAGGTGTCATACATTATACTAACATGCTTTTCAAGGTGTTAATGTGGCATACAGAGTCGTAAGATATTCTAAGTTGTCGTACGATGTTTAAATGACTCGGAGGAATTCATTAGGTTTATTATGGAGTTTTAATGTTTCGTACGGTGATGTAAGGTGTTCTTAGAAGTTGTAACGCGTCCTACATTATTATAAATTGCTTTTCATGTTGCTAATGTCACATACAGAGTCGTAACAAGTCTTGAGTTATCATACGATGTTCAAAGGACTCGGACGAATTCAATAGGTTTATTAGGGATTTTATTTTTACGTACGGTATTGTAAGGTGTTGTTAAGAATTGTGAGGTGTCGTACATTATACTAACATGCTTTTCAAGGTGCTAAAGTGGCATACAGAGTCGTAAGTTATTCTAAGTTGTCGTATGATGTTTAAATGACTCGGAGGAATTCATTAGGTTTATTATGGAGTTTTAATGTTTCGTACGGTGATGTAAGGTGTTCTTAGAAGTTGTAACGCGTCCTACATTATTATAAATTGCTTTTCATTTTGCTAATGTCACATACAGAGGCGTAACAAGTCCTGAGTTATCATACGATGTTCAAAGGACTCGGACGAATTCAAAAGGTTTATTAGGGATTTTATTTTTACGTACGGTATTGTAAGGTGTTGTTAAGAATTGTGAGGTGTCGTACATTATACTAACATGCTTTTCAAGGTGCTAAAGTGGCATACAGAGTCGTAAGATATTCTAAGTTGTCGTACGATGTTTAAATGACTCGGAGGAATTCATTAGGTTTATTATGGAGTTTTAATGTTTCGTACGGTGATGTAAGGTGTTCTTAGAAGTTGTAACGCGTCCTACATTATTATAAATTGCTTTTCATTTTGCTAATGTCACATACAGAGGCGTAACAAGTCCTGAGTTATCATACGATGTTCAAAGGACTCGGACGAATTCAAAAGGTTTATTAGGGATTTTATTTTTACGTACGGTATTGTAAGTTGTTGTTAAGAATTGTGAGGTGTCGTACATTATACTAACATGCTTTTCAAGGTGCTAAAGTGGCATACAGAGTCGTAAGATATTCTAAGTTGTCGTACGATGTTTAAATGACTCGGAGGAATTCAGTAGGTTTATTATGGAGTTTTAATGTTTCGTACGGTGATGTAAGGTGTTCTTAGAAGCTGTAACGCGTCCTACATTATTATAAATTACTTTTCATGTTGCTAATGTCACATACAGAGTCGTCACAAGTCCTGAGTTATCGTACGATGTTCAAAGGACTCGGACGAATTCATTAGGTTTATTATGGATTTTATTTTTACGTACTGTATTGTAAGGTGTTGTTAGGAGTTGTGAGGTGTCATACATTATACTAACATGCTTTTCAAGGTGTTAATGTGGCATACAGAGTCGTAAGATATTCTAAGTTGTCGTACGATGTTTAAATGACTCGGAGGAATTCATTAGGTTTATTATGGAGTTTTAATGTTTCGTACGGTGATGTAAGGTGTTCTTAGAAGTTGTAACGCGTCCTACATTATTATAAATTGCTTTTCATGTTGCTAATGTCACATACAGAGTCGTAACAAGTCCTGAGTTATCATACGATGTTCAAAGGACTCGGACGAATTCAAAAGGTTTATTAGGGATTTTATTTGTACGTACGGTATTGTAAGGTGTTGTTAAGAATTGTGAGGTGTCGTACATTATACTAACATGCTTTTCAAGGTGGTAAAGTGGCATACAGAGTCGTAAGATATTCTAAGTTGTCGTACGATGTTTAAATGACTCGGAGGAATTCAGTAGGTTTATTATGGAATTTTAATGTTTCGTACGGTGATGTAAGGTGTTCTTAGAAGCTGTAACGCGTCCTACATTATTATAAATTACTTTTCATGTTGCTAATGTCACATACAGAGTCGTCACAAGTCCTGAGTTATCGTACGATGTTCAGAGGACTCGGACGAATTCATTAGGTTTATTATGGATTTTATTTTTACGTATTGTATTGTAAGGTGTTGTTAGGAGTTGTGAGGTGTCGTACATTATACTAACATGCTTTTCAAGGTGTTAATGTGGCATACAGAGTCGTAAGATATTCTAAGTTGTCGTACGATGTTTAAATGACTCGGAGGAATTCATTAGGTTTATTATGGAGTTTTAATGTTTCGTACGGTGATGTAAGGTGTTCTTAGAAGCTGTAACGCGTCCTACATTATTATAAATTACTTTTCATGTTGCTAATGTCACATACAGAGTCGTCACAAGTCCTGAGTTATCGTACGATGTTCAGAGGACTCGGACGAATTCATTAGGTTTATTATGGATTTTATTTTTACGTATTGTATTGTAAGGTGTTGTTAGGAGTTGTGAGGTGTCGTACATTATACTAACATGCTTTTCAAGGTGTTAATGTGGCATACAGAGTCGTAAGATATTCTAAGTTGTCGTACGATGTTTAAATGACTCGGAGGAATTCATTAGGTTTATTTTGGAGTTTTAATGTTTCGTACGGTGATGTAAGGTGTTCTTAGAAGTTGTAACGCGTCCTACATTATTATAAATTGCTTTTCATGTTGCTAATGTCACATACAGAGTCGTAACAAGTCCTGAGTTATCATACGATGTTCAAAGGACTCGGACGAATTCAAAAGGTTTATTAGGTATTTTATTTTTACGTACGGTATTGTAAGGTGTTGTTAAGAATTGTGAGGTGTCGTACATTATACTAACATGCTTTTGAAGGTGCTAAAGTGGCATACAGAGTCGTAAGATATTCTAAGTTGTCGTACGATGTTTAAATGACTCGGAGGAATTAATTACGTTTATTATGGAGTTTTAATGTTTCGTACGGTGATGTAAGGTGTTCTTAGAAGCTGTAACGCGTCCTACATTATTATAAATTGCTTTTCATGTTGCTAATGTCACATACAGAGGCGTAACAAGTCCTGAGTTATCATACGATGTTCAAAGGACTCGGACGAATTCAAAAGGTTTATTAGGGATTTTATTTTTACGTACGGTATTGTAAGGTGTTGTTAAGAATTGTGAGGTGTCGTACATTATACTAACATGCTTTTCAAGGTGCTAAAGTGGCATACAGAGTCGTAAGATATTCTAAGTTGTCGTACGATGTTTAAATGACTCGGAGGAATTCATTAGGTTTATTATGGAGTTTTAATGTTCCGTACGGTGATGTAAGGTGTTCTTAGAAGCTGTAACGTGTCCTACATTATTATAAATTACTTTTCATGTTGCTAATGTCACATACAGAGTCGTCACAAGTCCTGAGTTATCGTACGATGTTCAGAGGACTCGGACGAATTCATTAGGTTTATTATGGATTTTATTTTTACGTATTGTATTTTAAGGTGTTGTTAGGAGTTGTGAGGTGTCATACATTATACTAACATGCTTTTCAAGGTGTTAATGTGACATACAGAGTCGTAAGATATTCTAAGTTGTCGTACGATGTTTAAATGACTCGGAGGAATTCATTAGGTTTATTATGGAGTTTTAATGTTTCGTACGGTGATGTAAGGTGTTCTTAGAAGTTGTAACGCGTCCTACATTATTATAAATTGCTTTTCATGTTGCTAATGTCACATACAGAGTCGTAACAAGTCCTGAGTTATCATACGATGTTCAAAGGACTCGGACGAATTCAAAAGGTTTATTAGGGATTTTATTTTTACGTACGGTTTTGTAAGGTGTTGTTAAGAATTGTGAGGTGTCGTACATTATACTAACATGCTTTTCAAGGTGCTAAAGTGGCATACAGAGTCGTAAGATATTCTAAGTTGTCGTACGATGTTTAAATGACTCGGAGGAATTCATTAGGTTTATTATGGAGTTTTAATGTTTCGAACGGTGATGTAAGGTGTTCTTAGAAGTTGTAACGCGTCCTACATTATTATAAATTGCTTTTCATGTTGCTAATGTCACATACAGAGTCGTAACAAATCCTGAGTTATCATACGATGTTCAAAGGACTCGGACGAATTCAAAAGGTTTATTAGGGATTTTATTTTTACGTACGGTATTGTAAGGTGTTGTTAAGAATTGTGAGGTGTCGTACATTATACTAACATGCTTTTCAAGGTGCTAAAGTGGCATACAGAGTCGTAAGATATTCTAAGTTGTCGTACGATGTTTAAATGACTCGGAGGAATTCAGTAGGTTTATTATGGAGTTTTAATGTTTCGTACGGTGATGTAAGGTGTTCTTAGAAGCTGTAACGCGTCCTACATTATTATAAATTACTTTTCATGTTGCTAATGTCACATACAGAGTCGTCACAAGTCCTGAGTTATCGTACGATGTTCAGAGGACTCGGACGAATTCATTAGGTTTATTATGGATTTTATTTTTACGTATTGTATTGTAAGGTGTTGTTAAGAGTTGTGAGGTGTCATACATTATACTAACATGCTTTTCAAGGTGTTAATGTGGCATACAGAGTCGTAAGATATTCTAAGTTGTCGTACGATGTTTAAATGACTCGGAGGAATTCATTAGGTTTATTATGGAGTTTTAATGTTTCGTACGGTGATGTAAGGTGTTCTTAGAAGTTGTAACGCGTCCTACATTATTATAAATTGCTTTTCATGTTGCTAATGTCACATACAGAGTCGTAACAAGTCCTGAGTTATCATACGATGTTCAAAGGACTCGGACGAATTCAAAAGGTTTATTAGAGATTTTATTTTTACGTACGGTATTGTAAGGTGTTGTTAAGAATTGTGAGGTGTCGTACATTATACTAACATGCTTTTCAAGGTGCTAAAGTGGCATACAGAGTCGTAAGATATTCTAAGTTGTCGTACGATGTTTAAATGACTCGTAGGAATTCAGTAGGTTTATTATGGAGTTTTAATGTTTCGTACGATGATGTAAGGTGTTCTTAGAAGCTGTAACGCGTCCTACATTATTATAAATTACTTTTCATGTTGCTAATGTCACATACAGAGTCGTCACAAGTCCTGAGTTATCGTACGATGTTCAGAGGACTCGGACGAATTCATTAGGTTTATTATGGATTTTATTTTTACGTATTGTATTGTAAGGTGTTGTTAGGAGTTGTGAGGTGTCGTACATTATACTAACATGCTTTTCAAGGTGTTAATGTGGCATACAGAGTCGTAAGATATTCTAAGTTGTCGTACGACGTTTAAATGACTCGGAGGAATTCATTAGGTTTATTATGGAGTTTTAATGTTTCGTACGGTGATGTAAGGTGTTCTTAGAAGCTGTAACGCGTCCTACATTATTATAGATTACTTTTCATGTTGCTAATGTCACATACAGAGTCGTCACAAGTCCTGAGTTATCGTACGATGTTCAAAGGACTCGGACGAATTCATTAGGTTTATTATGGATTTTATTTTTACGTATTGTATTGTAAGGTGTTGTTAGGAGTTGTGAGGTATCATACATTATACTAACATGCTTTTCAATGTGTTAATGTGGCATACAGAGTCATAAGATATTCTAAGTTGTCGTACGATGTTTAAATGACTCGGAGGAATTCATTAGGTTTATTATGGAGTTTTAATGTTTCGTACGGTGATGTAAGGTGTTCTTAGAAGTTGTAACGCGTCCTACATTATTATAAATTGCTTTTCATGTTGCTAATGTCACATACAGAGTCGTAACAAGTCCTGAGTTATCATACGATGTTCAAAGGACTCGGACGAATTCAAAAGGTTTATTAGAGATTTTATTTTTACGTACGGTATTGTAAGGTGTTGTTAAGAATTGTGAGGTGTCGTACATTATACTAACATGCTTTTCAAGGTGCTAAAGTGGCATACAGAGTCGTAAGATATTCTAAGTTGTCGTACGATGTTTAAATGACTCGTAGGAATTCAGTAGGTTTATTATGGAGTTTTAATGTTTCGTACGATGATGTAAGGTGTTCTTAGAAGCTGTAACGCGTCCTACATTATTATAAATTACTTTTCATGTTGCTAATGTCACATACAGAGTCGTCACAAGTCCTGAGTTATCGTACGATGTTCAGAGGACTCGGACGAATTCATTAGGTTTATTATGGATTTTATTTTTACGTATTGTATTGTAAGGTGTTGTTAGGAGTTGTGAGGTGTCGTACATTATACTAACATGCTTTTCAAGGTGTTAATGTGGCATACAGAGTCGTAAGATATTCTAAGTTGTCGTACGACGTTTAAATGACTCGGAGGAATTCATTAGGTTTATTATGGAGTTTTAATGTTTCGTACGGTGATGTAAGGTGTTCTTAGAAGCTGTAACGCGTCCTACATTATTATAGATTACTTTTCATGTTGCTAATGTCACATACAGAGTCGTCACAAGTCCTGAGTTATCGTACGATGTTCAAAGGACTCGGACGAATTCATTAGGTTTATTATGGATTTTATTTTTACGTATTGTATTGTAAGGTGTTGTTAGGAGTTGTGAGGTATCATACATTATACTAACATGCTTTTCAATGTGTTAATGTGGCATACAGAGTCATAAGATATTCTAAGTTGTCGTACGATGTTTAAATGACTCGGAGGAATTCATTAGGTTTATTATGGAGTTTTAATGTTTCGTACGGTGATGTAAGGTGTTCTTAGAAGTTGTAACGCGTCCTACATTATTATAAATTGCTTTTCATGTTGCTAATGTCACATACAGAGTCGTAACAAGTCCTGAGTTATCGTACGATGTTCAGAGGACTCGGACGAATTCATTAGGTTTATTATGGATTTTATTTTTACGTATTGTATTGTAAGGTGTTGTTAGGAGTTGTGAGGTGTCGTACATTATACTAACATGCTTTTCAAGGTGTTAATGTGGCATACAGAGTCGTAAGATATTCTAAGTTGTCGTACGACGTTTAAATGACTCGGAGGAATTCATTAGGTTTATTATGGAGTTTTAATGTTTCGTACGGTGATGTAAGGTGTTCTTAGAAGTTGTAACGCGTCCTACATTATTATAAATTGCTTTTCATGTTGCTAATGTCACATACAGAGTCGTCACAAGTCCTGAGTTATCATACGATGTTCAAAGGACTCGGACGAATTCAAAAGGTTTATTAGGTATTTTATTTTTACGTACGGTATTGTAAGGTGTTGTTAAGAATTGTGAGGTGTCGTACATTATACTAACATGCTTTTGAAGGTGCTAAAGTGGCATACAGAGTCGTAAGATATTCTAAGTTGTCGTACGATGTTTAAATGACTCTGAGGAATTCATTACGTTTATTATGGAGTTTTAATGTTTCGTACGGTGATGTAAGGTATTCTTAGAAGCTGTAACGCGTCCTACATTATTATAAATTACTTTTCATGTTGCTAATGTCACATACAGAGTCGTCACAAGTCCTGAGTTATCGTACGATGTTCAAAGGACTCGGACGAATTCCTTAGGTTTATTATGGATTTTATTTTTACGTACTGTAATGTAAGGTGTTGTTAGGAGTTGTGAGGTGTCGTACATTATACTAACATGCTTTTCAATGTGTTAATGTGGCATACAGAGTCGTAAGATATTCTAAGTTGTCGTACGATGTTTAAATGACTCGGAGGAATTCATTAGGTTTATAATGGAGTTTTAATGTTTCGTACGGTGATGTAAGGTGTTCTTAGAAGCTGTAACGCGTCCTACATTATTATAAATTACTTTTCATGTTGCTAATGTCACATACAGAGTCGTCACAAGTCCTGAGTTATCGTACGATGTTCAGAGGACTCGGACGAATTCATTAGGTTTATTATGGATTTTATTTTTACGTATTGTAAGGTGTTGTTAGGAGTTGTGAGGTGTCGTACATTATACTAACATGCTTTTCAAGGTGTTAATGTGGCATACAAAGTCGTAAGATATTCTAAGTTGTCGTACGATGTTTAAATGACTCGGAGGAATTCATTAGGTTTATTATGGAGTTTTAATGTTTCGTACGGTGATGTAAGGTGTTCTTAGAAGTTGTAACGCGTCCTACATTATTATAAATTGCTTTTCATGTTGCTAATGTCACATACAGAGTCGTAACAAGTCCTGAGTTATCATACGATGTTCAAAGGACTCGGACGAATTCAAAAGGTTTATTAGGTATTTTATTTTTACGTACGGTATTGTAAGGTGTTGTTAAGAATTGTGAGGTGTCGTACATTATACTAACATGCTTTTGAAGGTGCTAAAGTGGCATACAGAGTCGTAAGATATTCTAAGTTGTCGTACGATGTTTAAATGACTCTGAGGAATTCATTACGTTTATTATGGAGTTTTAATGTTTCGTACGGTGATGTAAGGTGTTCTTAGAAGCTGTAACGCGTCCTACATTATTATAAATTACTTTTCATGTTGCTAATGTCACATACAGAGTCGTCACAAGTCCTGAGTTATCGTACGATGTTCAAAGGACTCGGACGAATTCCTTAGGTTTATTATGGATTTTATTTTTACGTACTGTATTGTAATGTGTTGTTAGGAGTTGTGAGGTGTCGTACATTATACTAACATGCTTTTCAATGTGTTAATGTGGCATACAGAGTCGTAAGATATTCTAAGTTGTCGTACGATGTTTAAATGAATCGGAGGAATTCATTAGGTTTATTATGGAGTTTTAATGTTTCGTACGGTGATGTAAGGTATTCTTAGAAGCTGTAACGCGTCCTACATTATTATAAATTACTTTTCATGTTGCTAATGTCACATACAGAGTCGTCACAAGTCCTGAGTTATCGTACGATGTTCAAAGGACTCGGACGAATTCCTTAGGTTTATTATGGATTTTATTTTTACGTACTGTAATGTAAGGTGTTGTTAGGAGTTCTGAGGTGTCGTACATTATACTAACATGCTTTTCAATGTGTTAATGTGGCATACAGAGTCGTAAGATATTCTAAGTTGTCGTACGATGTTTAAATGACTCGGAGGAATTCATTAGGTTTATTTTGGAGTTTTAATGTTTCGTACGGTGATGTAAGGTGTTCTTAGAAGCTGTAACGCGTCCTACATTATTATAAATTACTTTTCATGTTGCTAATGTCACATACAGAGTCGTCACAAGTCCTGAGTTATCGTACGATGTTCAGAGGACTCGGACGAATTCATTAGGTTTATTATGGATTTTATTTTTACGTATTGTAAGGTGTTGTTAGGAGTTGTGAGGTGTCGTACATTATACTAACATGCTTTTCAAGGTGTTAATGTGGCATACAAAGTCGTAAGATATTCTAAGTTGTCGTACGATGTTTAAATGACTCGGAGGAATTCATTAGGTTTATTATGGAGTTTTAATGTTTCGTACGGTGATGTAAGGTGTTCTTAGAAGTTGTAACGCGTCCTACATTATTATAAATTGCTTTTCATGTTGATAATGTCACATACAGAGTCGTAACAAGTCCTGAGTTATCATACGATGTTCAAAGGACTCGGACGAATTCAAAAGGTTTATTAGGTATTTTATTTTTACGTACGGTATTGTAAGGTGTTGTTAAGAATTGTGAGGTGTCGTACATTATACTAACATGCTTTTCAATGTGTTAATGTGGCATACAGAGTCGTAAGATATTCTAAGTTGTCGTACGATGTTTAAATGACTCGGAGGAATTCATTAGGTTTATTATGGAGTTTTAATGTTTCGTACGGTGATGTAAGGTGTTCTTAGAAGCTGTAACGCGTCCTACATTATTATAAATTACTTTTCATGTTGCTAATGTCACATACAGAGTCGTCACAAGTCCTGAGTTATCGTACGATGTTCAGAGGACTCGGACGAATTCATTAGGTTTATTATGGATTTTATTTTTACGTATTGTAAGGTGTTGTTAGGAGTTGTGAGGTGTCGTACATTATACTAACATGCTTTTCAAGGTGTTAATGTGGCATACAAAGTCGTAAGATATTCTAAGTTGTCGTACGATGTTTAAATGACTCGGAGGAATTCATTAGGTTTATTATGGAGTTTTAATGTTTCGTACGGTGATGTAAGGTGTTCTTAGAAGTTGTAACGCGTCCTACATTATTATAAATTGCTTTTCATGTTGCTAATGTCACATACAGAGTCGTAACAAGTCCTGAGTTATCATACGATGTTCAAAGGACTCGGACGAATTCAAAAGGTTTATTAGGTATTTTATTTTTACGTACGGTATTGTAAGGTGTTGTTAAGAATTGTGAGGTGTCGTACATTATACTAACATGCTTTTGAAGGTGCTAAAGTGGCATACAGAGTCGTAAGATATTCTAAGTTGTCGTACGATGTTTAAATGACTCTGAGGAATTCATTACGTTTATTATGGAGTTTTAATGTTTCGTACGGTGATGTAAGGTGTTCTTAGAAGCTGTAACGCGTCCTACATTATTATGAATTACTTTTCATGTTGCTAATGTCACATACAGAGTCGTCACAAGTCCTGAGTTATCGTACGATGTTCAAAGGACTCGGACGAATTCCTTAGGTTTATTATGGATTTTATTTTTACGTACTGTATTGTAATGTGTTGTTAGGAGTTGTGAGGTGTCGTACATTATACTAACATGCTTTTCAATGTGTTAATGTGGCATACAGAGTCGTAAGATATTCTAAGTTGTCGTACGATGTTTAAATGACTCGGAGGAATTCATTAGGTTTATTATGGAGTTTTAATGTTTCGTACGGTGATGTAAGGTGTTCTTAGAAGCTGTAACGCGTCCTACATTATTATAAATTACTTTTCATGTTGCTAATGTCACATACAGAGTCGTCACAAGTCCTGAGTTATCGTACGATGTTCAGAGGACTCGGACGAATTCATTAGGTTTATTATGGATTTTATTTTTACGTATTGTATTGTAAGGTGTTGTTAGGAGTTGTGAGGTGTCGTACATTATACTAACATGCTTTTCAAGGTGTTAATGTGGCATACAGAGTCGTAAGATATTCTAAGTTGTCGTACGATGTTTAAATGACTCGGAGGAATTCATTAGGTTTATTATGGAGTTTTAATGTTTCGTACGGTGATGTAAGGTGTTCTTAGAAGTTGTAACGCGTCCTACATTATTATAAATTGCTTTTCATGTTGCTAATGTCACATACAGAGTCGTAACAAGTCCTGAGTTATCATACGATGTTCAAAGGACTCGGACGAATTCAAAAGGTTTATTAGGTATTTTATTTTTACGTACGGTATTGTAAGGTGTTGTTAAGAATTGTGAGGTGTCGTACATTATACTAACATGCTTTTGAAGGTGCTAAAGTGGCATACAGAGTCGTAAGATATTCTAAGTTGTCGTACGATGTTTAAATGACTCGGAGGAATTAATTACGTTTATTATGGAGTTTTAATGTTTCGTACGGTGATGTAAGGTGTTCTTAGAAGCTGTAACGCGTCCTACATTATTATAAATTACTTTTCATGTTGCTAATGTCACATACAGAGTCGTCACAAGTCCTGAGTTATCGTACGATGTTCAAAGGACTCGGACGAATTCCTTAGGTTTATTATGGATTTTATTTTTACGTACTGTATTGTAAGGTGTTGTTAGGAGTTGTGAGGTGTCGTACATTATACTAACATGCTTTTCAATGTGTTAATGTGGCATACATAGTCGTAAGATATTCTAAGTTGTCGTACGATGTTTAAATGACTCGGAGGAATTCATTAGGTTTATTATGGAGTTTTAATGTTTCGTACGGTGATGTAAGGTGTTCTTAGAAGCTGTAACGCGTCCTACATTATTATAAATTACTTTTCATGTTGCTAATGTCACATACAGAGTCGTCACAAGTCCTGAGTTATCGTACGATGTTCAAAGGACTCGGACGAATTCATTAGGTTTATTATGGATTTTATTTTTACGTACTGTATTGTAAGGTGTTGTTAGGAGTTGTGAGGTGTCGTACATTATACTAACATGCTTTTCAATGTGTTAATGTGGCATACAGAGTCGTAAGATATTCTAAGTTGTCGTACGATGTTTAAATGACTCAGAGGAATTCATTAGGTTTATTATGGAGTTTTAATGTTTCGTACGGTGATGTAAGGTGTTCTTAGAAGTTGTAACGCGTCCTACATTATTATAAATTGCTTTTCATGTTGCTAATGTCACATACAGAGTCGTAACAAGTCCTGAGTTATCATACGATGTTCAAAGGACTCGTACGAATTCAAAAGGTTTATTAGGTATTTTATTTTTACGTACGGTATTGTAAGGTGTTGTTAAGAATTGTGAGGTGTCGTACATTATACTAACATGCTTTTGAAGGTGCTAAAGTGGCATACAGAGTCGTAAGATATTCTAAGTTGTCGTACGATGTTTAAATGACTCGGAGGAATTAATTACGTTTATTATGGAGTTTTAATGTTTCGTACGGTGATGTAAGGTGTTCTTAGAAGCTGTAACGCGTCCTACATTATTATAAATTACTTTTCATGTTGCTAATGTCACATACAGAGTCGTCACAAGTCCTGAGTTATCGTACGATGTTCAAAGGACTCGGACGAATTCATTAGGTTTATTATGGATTTTATTTTTACGTACTGTATTGTAAGGTGTTGTTAGGAGTTGTGAGGTGTCGTACATTATACTAACATGCTTTTCAATGTGTTAATGTGGCATACAGAGTCGTAAGATATTCTAAGTTGTCGTACGATGTTTAAATGACTCAGAGGAATTCATTAGGTTTATTATGGAGTTTTAATGTTTCGTACGGTGATGTAAGGTGTTCTTAGAAGTTGTAACGCGTCCTACATTATTATAAATTGCTTTTCATGTTGCTAATGTCACATACAGAGTCGTCACAAGTCCTGAGTTATCGTACGATGTTCAGAGGACTCGGACGAATTCATTAGGTTTATTATGGATTTTATTTTTACGTATTGTATTGTAAGGTGTTGTTAGGAGTTGTGAGGTGTCGTACATTATACTAACATGCTTTTCAAGGTGTTAATGTGGCATACAGAGTCGTAAGATATTCTAAGTTGTCGTACGATGTTTAAATGACTCGGAGGAATTCATTAGGTTTATTATGGAGTTTTAATGTTTCGTACGGTGATGTAAGGTGTTCTTAGAAGCTGTAACGCGTCCTACATTATTATAAATTACTTTTCATGTTGCTAATGTCACATACAGAGTCGTCACAAGTCCTGAGTTATCGTACGTTGTTCAGAGGACTCGGAAGAATTCATTAGGTTTATTATGGATTTTATTTTTACGTATTGTATTGTAAGGTGTTGTTAGGAGTTGTGAGGTGTCGTACATTATACTAACATGCTTTTCAAGGTGTTAATGTGGCATACAGAGTCGTAAGATATTCTAAGTTGTCGTACGATGTTTAAATGACTCGGAGGAATTCATTAGGTTTATTATGGAGTTTTAATGTTTCGTACGGTGATGTAAGGTGTTCTTAGAAGTTGTAACGCGTCCTACATTATTATAAATTGCTTTTCATGTTGCTAATGTCACATACAGAGTCGTAACAAGTCCTGAGTTATCATACGATGTTCAAAGGACTCGTACGAATTCAAAAGGTTTATTAGGTATTTTATTTTTACGTACGGTATTGTAAGGTGTTGTTAAGAATTGTGAGGTGTCGTACATTATACTAACATGCTTTTGAAGGTGCTAAAGTGGCATACAGAGTCGTAAGATATTCTAAGTTGTCGTACGATGTTTAAATGACTCGGAGGAATTAATTACGTTTATTATGGAGTTTTAATGTTTCGTACGGTGATGTAAGGTGTTCTTAGAAGCTGTAACGCATCCTTCATTATTATAAATTACTTTTCATGTTGCTAATGTCACATACAGAGTCGTCACAAGTCCTGAGTTATCGTACGATGTTCAAAGGACTCGGACGAATTCCTTAGGTTTATTATGGATTTTATTTTTACGTACTGTATTGTAAGGTGTTGTTAGGAGTTGTGAGGTGTCGTACATTATACTAACATGCTTTTCAATGTGTTAATGTGGCATACAGAGTCGTAAGATATTCTAAGTTGTCGTACGATGTTTAAATGACTCAGAGGAATTCATTAGGTTTATTATAGAGTTTTAATGTTTCGTACGGTGATGTAAGGTGTTCTTAGAAGTTGTAACGCGTCCTACATTATTATAAATTGCTTTTCATGTTGCTAATGTCACATACAGAGTCGTCATAAGTCCTGAGTTATCGTACGATGTTCAGAGGACTCGGACGAATTCATTAGGTTTATTATGGATTTTATTTTTACGTATTGTATTGTAAGGTGTTGTTAGGAGTTGTGAGGTGTCGTACATTATACTAACATGCTTTTCAAGGTGTTAATGTGGCATACAGAGTCGTAAGATATTCTAAGTTGCCGTACGATGTTTAAATGACTCGGAGGAATTCATTAGGTTTATTATGGAGTTTTAATGTTTCGTACGGTGATATAAGGTGTTCTTAGAAGCTGTAACGCGTCCTACATTATTATAAATTACTTTTCATGTTGCTAATGTCACATACAGAGTCGTCACAAGTCCTGAGTTATCGTACGTTGTTCAGAGGACTCGGAAGAATTCATTAGGTTTATTATGGATTTTATTTTTACGTATTGTATTGTAAGGTGTTGTTAGGAGTTGTGAGGTGTCGTACATTATACTAACATGCTTTTCAAGGTGTTAATGTGGCATACAGAGTCGTAAGATATTCTAAGTTGTCGTACGATGTTTAAATGACTCGGAGGAATTCATTAGGTTTATTATGGAGTTTTAATGTTTCGTACGGTGATGTAAGGTGTTCTTAGAAGTTGTAACGCGTCCTACATTATTATAAATTGCTTTTCATGTTGCTAATGTCACATACAGAGTCGTAACAAGTCCTGAGTTATCATACGATGTTCAAAGGACTCGTACGAATTCAAAAGGTTTATTAGGTATTTTATTTTTACGTACGGTATTGTAAGGTGTTGTTAAGAATTGTGAGGTGTCGTACATTATACTAACATGCTTTTGAAGGTGCTAAAGTGGCATACAGAGTCGTAAGATATTCTAAGTTGTCGTACGATGTTTAAATGACTCGGAGGAATTAATTACGTTTATTATGGAGTTTTAATGTTTCGTACGGTGATGTAAGGTGTTCTTAGAAGCTGTAACACATCCTACATTATTATAAATTACATTTCATGTTGCTAATGTCACATACAGAGTCGTCACAAGTCCTGAGTTATCGTACGATGTTCAAAGGACTCGGACGAATTCCTTAGGTTTATTATGGATTTTATTTTTACGTACTGTATTGTAAGGTGTTGTTAGGAGTTGTGAGGTGTCGTACATTATACTAACATGCTTTTCAATGTGTTAATGTGGCATACATAGTCGTAAGATATTCTAAGTTGTCGTACGATGTTTAAATGACTAGGAGGAATTCATTAGGTTTATTATGGAGTTTTAATGTTTCGTACGGTGATGTAAGGTGTTCTTAGAAGCTTTAACGCGTCCTACATTATTATAAATTACTTTTCATGTTGCTAATGTCACATACAGAGTCGTCACAAGTCCTGAGTTATCGTACGATGTTCAAAGGACTCGGACGAATTCATTAGGTTTATTATGGATTTTATTTTTACGTACTGTATTGTAAGGTGTTGTTAGGAGTTGTGAGGTGTCGTACATTATACTAACATGCTTTTCAATGTGTTAATGTGGCATACAGAGTCGTAAGATATTCTAAGTTGTCGTAAGATGTTTAAATGACTCAGAGGAATTCATTAGGTTTATTATGGAGTTTTAATGTTTCGTACGGTGATGTAAGGTGTTCTTAGAAGGTGTAACGCGTCCTACATTATTATAAATTGCTTTTCATGTTGCTAATGTCACATACAGAGTCGTCACAAGTCCTGAGTTATCGTACGATGTTCAGAGGACTCGGACGAATTCATTAGGTTTATTATGGATTTTATTTTTACGTATTGTATTGTAAGGTGTTGTTAGGAGTTGTGAGGTGTCGTACATTATACTAACATGCTTTTCAAGGTTTTAATGTGGCATACAGAGTCGTAAGATATTCTAAGTTGTCGTACGATGTTTAAATGACTCGGAGGAATTCATTAGGTTTATTATGGAGTTTTAATGTTTCGTACGGTGATGTAAGGTGTTCTTAGAAGCTGTAACGCGTCCTACATTATTATAAATTACTTTTCATGTTGCTAATGTCACATACAGAGTCGTCACAAGTCCTGAGTTATCGTACGATGTTCAAAGGACTCGGACGAATTCATTAGGTTTATTATGGATTTTATTTTTACGTACTGTATTGTAAGGTGTTGTTAGGAGTTGTGAGGTGTCGTACATTATACTAACATGCTTTTCAATGTGTTAATGTGGCATACAGAGTCGTAAGATATTCTAAGTTGTCGTACGATGTTTAAATGACTCAGAGGAATTCATTAGGTTTATTATGGAGTTTTAATGTTTCGTACGGTGATGTAAGGTGTTCTTAGAAGTTGTAACGCGTCCTACATTATTATAAATTGCTTTTCATGTTGCTAATGTCACATACAGAGTCGTAACAAGTCCTGAGTTATCATACGATGTTCAAAGGACTCGGACGAATTCAAAAGGTTTATTAGGTATTTTATTTTTACGTACGGTATTGTAAGGTGTTGTTAAGAATTGTGAGGTGTCGTACATTATACTAACATGCTTTTGAAGGTGCTAAAGTGGCATACAGAGTCGTAAGATATTCTAAGTTGTCGTACGATGTTTAAATGACTCGGAGGAATTCATTAGGTTTATTATGGAGTTTTAATGTTTCGTACGGTGATGTAAGGTGTTCTTAGAAGCTGTAACGCGTCCTACATTATTATAAATTACTTTTCATGTTGCTAATGTCACATACAGAGTCGTCACAAGTCCTGAGTTATCGTACAATGTTCAAAGGACTCGGACGAATTCCTTAGGTTTATTATGGATTTTATTTTTACGTACTGTATTGTAAGGTGTTGTTAGGAGTTGTGAGGTGTCGTACATTATACTAACATGCTTTTCAATGTGTTAATGTGGCATACATAGTCGTAAGATAATCTAAGCTGTCGTACGATGTTTAATGACTCGGAGGAATTCATTAGGTTTATTATGGAGTTTTAATGTTTCGTACGGTGATGTAAGGTGTTCTTAGAAGCTGTAACGCGTCCTACATTATTATAAATTACTTTTCATGTTGCTAATGTCACATACAGAGTCGTCACAAGTGCTGAGTTATCGTACGATGTTCAAAGGACTCGGACGAATTCATTAGGTTTATTATGGATTTTATTTTTACGTACTGTATTGTAAGGTGTTGTTAGGAGTTGTGAGGTGTCGTACATTATACTAACATGCTTTTCAATGTGTTAATGTGGCATACAGAGTCGTAAGATATTCTAAGTTGTCGTACGATGTTTAAATGACTCAGAGGAATTCATTAGGTTTATTATGGAGTTTTAATGTTTCGTACGGTGATGTAAGGTGTTCTTAGAAGCTGTAACGCGTCCTACATTATTATAAATTGCTTTTCATGTTGCTAATGTCACATACAGAGTCGTAACAAGTCCTGAGTTATCATACGATGTTCAAAGGACTCGGACGAATTCAAAAGGTTTATTAGGGATTTTATTTTTACGTACGGTATTGTAAGGTGTTGTTAAGAATTGTGAGGTGTCGTACATTATACTAACATGCTTTTCAAGGTGCTAAAGTGGCATACAGAGTCGTAAGATATTCTAAGTTGTCGTACGATGTTTAAATGACTCGGAGGAATTCAGTAGGTTTATTATGGAGTTTTAATGTTTCGTACGGTGATGTAAGGTGTTCTTAGAAGCTGTAATGAGTCCTACATTATTATAAATTACTTTTCATGTTGCTAATGTCACATACAGAGTCGTCACAAGTCCTGAGTTATCATACGATGTTCAGAGGACTCGGACGAATTCATTAGGTTTATTATGGATTTTATTTTTACGTATTGTGTTGTAAGGTGTTGTTAGGAGTTGTGAGGTGTCGTACATTATACTAACATGCTTTTCAAGGTGTTAATGTGGCACACAGAGTCGGAAGATATTCTAAGTTGTCGTACGATGTTTAAATGACTCGGAGGAATTCATTAGGTTTATTATGGAGCTTTAATGTTTCGTACGGTGATGTAAGGTGTTCTTAGAAGGTGTAACGCGTCCTACATTATTATAAATTACTTTTCATGTTGCTAATGTCACATACAGAGTCGTCACAAGTCCTGAGTTATCGTACGATGTTCAGAGGACTCGGACGAATTCATTAGGTTTATTATGGATTTTATTTTTACGTATTGTATTGTAAGGTGTTGTTAGGAGTTGTGAGGTGTCGTACATTATACTAACATGCTTTTCAAGGTGTTAATGTGGCATACAGAGTCGTAAGATATTCTAAGTTGTCGTACGATGTTTAAATGACTCGGAGGAATTCATTAGGTTTATTATGGAGTTTTAATGTTTCCTACGGTGATGTAAGGTGTTCTTAGAAGCTGTAACGCGTCCTACATTATTATAAATTGCTTTTCATGTTGCTAATGTCACATACAGAGTCGTAACAAGTCCTGAGTTATCATACGATGTTCAAAGGACTCGGACGAATTCAAAAGGTTTATTAGGTATTTTATTTTTACGTACGGTATTGTAAGGTGTTGTTAAGAATTGTGAGGTGTCGTACATTATACTAACATGCTTTTGAAGGTGCTAAAGTGGCATACAGAGTCGTAAGATATTCTAAGTTGTCGTACGATGTTTAAATGACTCGGAGGAATTCATTACGTTTATTATGGAGTTTTAATGTTTCGTACGGTGATGTAAGGTGTTCTTAGAAGTTGTAACGCGTCCTACATTATTATAAATTGCTTTTCATGTTGCTAATGTCACATACAGAGTCGTAACAAGTCCTGAGTTATCGTACGATGTTCAAAGGACTCGGACGAATTCCTTAGGTTTATTATGGATTTTATTTTTACGTACTGTATTGTAAGGTGTTGTTAGGAGTTGTGAGGTGTCGTACATTATACTAACATGCTTTTCAATGTGTTAATGTGGCATACAGAGTCGTAAGATATTCTAAGTTGTCGTACGATGTTTAAATGACTCGGAGGAATTCATTAGGTTTATTATGGAGTTTTAATGTTTCGTACGGTGATGTAAGGTGTTCTTAGAAGCTGTAATGAGTCCTACATTATTATAAATTACTTTTCATGTTGCTAATGTCACATACAGAGTCGTCACAAGTCCTGAGTTATCATACGATGTTCAGAGGACTCGGACGAATTCATTAGGTTTATTATGGATTTTATTTTTACGTATTGTGTTGTAAGGTGTTGTTAGGAGTTGTGGGGTGTCGTACATTATACTAACATGCTTTTCAAGGTGTTAATGTGGCACACAGAGTCGGAAGATATTCTAAGTTGTCGTACGATGTTTAAATGACTCAGAGGAATTCATTAGGTTTATTATGGAGCTTTAATGTTTCGTACGGTGATGTAAGGTGTTCTTAGAAGTTGTAACGCGTCCTACATTATTATAAATTACTTTTCATGTTGCTAATGTCACATACAGAGTCGTCACAAGTCCTGAGTTATCGTCCGATGTTCAGAGGACTCGGACGAATTCAAAAGGTTTATTAGGGATTTTATTTTTACGTACGGTATTGTAAGGTGTTGTTAAGAATTGTGAGGTGTCGTACATTATACTAACATGCTTTTCAAGGTGTTAATGTGGCATACAGAGTCGTAAGATATTCTAAGTTGTCGTACGATGTTTAAATGACTCGGAGGAATTCATTAGGTTTATTATGGAGTTTTAATGTTTCCTACGGTGATGTAAGGTGTTCTTAGAAGCTGTAACGCGTCCTACATTATTATAAATTGCTTTTCATGTTGCTAATGTCACATACAGAGTCGTAACAAGTCCTGAGTTATCATACGATGTTCAAAGGACTCGGACGAATTCAAAAGGTTTATTAGGTATTTTATTTTTACGTACGGTATTGTAAGGTGTTGTTAAGAATTGTGAGGTGTCGTACATTATACTAACATGCTTTTGAAGGTGCTAAAGTGGCATACAGAGTCGTAAGATATTCTAAGTTGTCGTACGATGTTTAAATGACTCGGAGGAATTCATTACGTTTATTATGGAGTTTTAATGTTTCGTACGGTGATGTAAGGTGTTCTTAGAAGTTGTAACGCGTCCTACATTATTATAAATTGCTTTTCATGTTGCTAATGTCACATACAGAGTCGTAACAAGTCCTGAGTTATCGTACGATGTTCAAAGGACTCGGACGAATTCCTTAGGTTTATTATGGATTTTATTTTTACGTACTGTATTGTAAGGTGTTGTTAGGAGTTGTGAGGTGTCGTACATTATACTAACATGCTTTTCAATGTGTTAATGTGGCATACAGAGTCGTAAGATATTCTAAGTTGTCGTACGATGTTTAAATGACTCGGAGGAATTCATTAGGTTTATTATGGAGTTTTAATGTTTCGTACGGTGATGTAAGGTGTTCTTAGAAGCTGTAATGAGTCCTACATTATTATAAATTACTTTTCATGTTGCTAATGTCACATACAGAGTCGTCACAAGTCCTGAGTTATCATACGATGTTCAGAGGACTCGGACGAATTCATTAGGTTTATTATGGATTTTATTTTTACGTATTGTGTTGTAAGGTGTTGTTAGGAGTTGTGGGGTGTCGTACATTATACTAACATGCTTTTCAAGGTGTTAATGTGGCACACAGAGTCGGAAGATATTCTAAGTTGTCGTACGATGTTTAAATGACTCAGAGGAATTCATTAGGTTTATTATGGAGCTTTAATGTTTCGTACGGTGATGTAAGGTGTTCTTAGAAGTTGTAACGCGTCCTACATTATTATAAATTACTTTTCATGTTGCTAATGTCACATACAGAGTCGTCACAAGTCCTGAGTTATCGTCCGATGTTCAGAGGACTCGGACGAATTCAAAAGGTTTATTAGGGATTTTATTTTTACGTACGGTATTGTAAGGTGTTGTTAAGAATTGTGAGGTGTCGTACATTATACTAACATGCTTTTCAAGGTGTTAATGTGGCATACAGAGTCGTAAGATATTCTAAGTTGTCATACGATGTTTAAATGACTCGGAGGAATTCAATAGGTTTATTATGGAGTTTTAATGTTTCGTACGGTGATGTAAGGTGTTCTTAGAAGCTGTAACGCGTCCTACATTATTATAAATTACTTTTCATGTTGCTAATGTCACATACAGAGTCGTCACAAGTCCTGAGTTATCGTACGATGTTCAGAGGACTCGGACGAATTCATTAGGTTTATTATGGATTTTATTTTTACGTAATGTGTTGTAAGGTGTTGTTAGGAGTTGTGAGGTGTCGTACATTATACTAACATGCTTTTCAAGGTGTTAATGTGGCACACAGAGTCGTAAGATATTCTAAGTTGTCGTACGATGTTTAAATGTCTCGGAGGAATTCATTATGTTTATTATGGAGTTTTAATGTTTCGTACGGTGATGTAAGGTGTTCTTAGAAGCTGTAACGCGTCCTACATTATTATAAATTACTTTTCATGTTGCTAATGTCACATACAGAGTCGTCACAAGTCCTGAGTTATCGTACGATGTTCGAAGGACTCGGACGAATTCCTTAGGTTTATTATGGATTTTATTTTTACGTACTGTATTGTAAGGTGTTGTTAGGAGTTGTGAGGTGTCGTACATTATACTAACATGCTTTTCAATGTGTTAATGTGGCATACAGAGTCGTAAGATATTCTAAGTTGTCGTACGATGTTTAAATGACTCGGAGGAATTCATTAGGTTTATTATGGAGTTTTAATGTTTCGTACGGTGATGTAAGGTGTTCTTAGAAGCTGTAACGCGTCCTACATTATTATAAATTACTTTTCATGTTGCTAAAGTCACATACAGAGTCGTCACAAGTCCTGAGTTATCGTACGATGTTCAGAGGACTCGGACGAATTCATTAGGTTTATTATGGATTTTATTTTTACGTACTGTATTGTAAGGTGTTGTTAGGAGTTGTGAGGTGTCGTACATTATACTAACATGCTTTTCAATGTGTTAATGTGGCATACAGAGTCGTAAGATATTCTAAGTTGTCGTACGATGTTTAAATGACTCAGAGGAATTCATTAGGTTTATTATGGAGTTTTAATGTTTCGTACGGTGATGTAAGGTGTTCTTAGAAGTTGTAACGCGTCCTACATTATTATAAATTGCTATTCATGTTGCTAATGTCACATACAGAGTCGTAACAAGTCCTGAGTTATCATACGATGTTCAAAGGACTCGGACGAATTCAAAAGGTTTATTAGGGATTTTATTTTTACGTACGGTATTGTAAGGTGTTGTTAAGAATTGTGAGGTGTCGTACATTATACTAACATGCTTTTCAAGGTGCTAAAGTGGCATACAGAGTCGTAAGATATTCTAAGTTGTCGTACGATGTTTAAATGACTCGGAGGAATTCAATAGGTTTATTATGGAGTTTTAATGTTTCGTACGGTGATGTAAGGTGTTCTTAGAAGCTGTAACGCGTCCTACATTATTATAAATTACTTTTCATGTTGCTAATGTCACATACAGAGTCGTCACAAGTCCTGAGTTATCGTACGATGTTCAGAGGACTCGGACGAATTCATTAGGTTTATTATGGATTTTATTTTTACGTAATGTGTTGTAAGGTGTTGTTAGGAGTTGTGAGGTGTCGTACATTATACTAACATGCTTTTCAAGGTGTTAATGTGGCACACAGAGTCGTAAGATATTCTAAGTTGTCGTACGATGTTTAAATGACTCGGAGGAATTCATTAGGTTTATTATGGAGTTTTAATGTTTCGTACGGTGATGTAAGGTGTTCTTAGAAGTTGTAACGCGTCCTACATTATTATAAATTGCTTTTCATGTTGCTAATGTCACATACAGAGTCGTAACAAGTCCTGAGTTATCATACGATGTTCAAAGGACTCGGACGAATTCAAAAGGTTTATTAGGGATTTTATTTTTACGTACGGTATTGTAAGGTGTTGTTAAGAATTGTGAGGTGTCGTACATTATACTAACATGCTTTTCAAGGTGCTAAAGTGGCATACAGAGTCGTAAGATATTCTAAGTTGTCGTACGATGTTTAAATGACTCGGAGGAATTCAGTAGGTTTATTATGGAATTTTAATGTTTCGTACGGTGATGTAAGGTGTTCTTAGAAGCTGTAACGCGTCCTACATTATTATAAATTACTTTTCATGTTGCTAATGTCACATAAAGAGTCGTCACAAGTCCTGAGTTATCGTACGATGTTCAGAGGACTCGGACGAATTCATTAGGTTTATTATGGATTTTATTTTTACGTATTGTATTGTAAGGTGTTGTTAGGAGTTGTGAGGTTTCGTACATTCTACTAACATGCTTTTCAAGGTGTTAATGTGGCATACAGAGTCGTAAGATATTCTAAGTTGTCGTACGATGTTTAAATGACTCGGAGGAATTCATTAGGTTTATTATGGAGTTTTAATGTTTCGTACGGTGATGTAAGGTGTTCTTAGAAGTTGTAACGCGTCCTACATTATTATAAATTGCTTTTCATGTTGCTAATGTCACATACAGAGTCGTAACAAGTCCTGAGTTATCATACGATGTTCAAAGGACTCGGACGAATTCAAAAGGTTTATTAGGGATTTTATTTTTACGTACGGTATTGTAAGGGGTTGTTAAGAATTGTGAGGTGTCGTACATTCTACTAACATGCTTTTCAAGGTGTTAATGTGGCATACAGAGTCGTAAGATATTCTAAGTTGTCGTACGATGTTTAAATGACTCGGAGGAATTCAATAGGTTTATTATGGAGTTTTAATGTTTCGTACGGTGATGTAAGGTGTTCTTAGAAGCTGTAACGCGTCCTACATTATTATAAATTACTTTTCATGTTGCTAATGTCACATACAGAGTCGTCACAAGTCCTGAGTTATCGTACGATGTTCAGAGGACTCGGACGAATTCATTAGGTTTATTATGGATTTTATTTTTAGGTAATGTGTTGTAAGGTGTTGTTAGGAGTTGTGAGGTGTCGTACATTATACTAACATGCTTTTCAAGGTGTTAATGTGGCACACAGAGTCGTAAGATATTCTAAGTTGTCGTACGATGTTTAAATGACTCGGAGGAATTCATTAGGTTTATTATGGAGCTTTAATGTTTCGTACGGTGATGTAAGGTGTTCTTAGAAGTTGTAACGCGTCCTACATTAATATAAATTTCTTTTTATGTTGCTAATGTCACATACAGAGTCGTAACAAGTCCTGAGTTATCATACGATGTTCAAAGGACTCGGACGAATTCAAAAGGTTTATAAGGGATTTTATTTTTACGTACGGTATTGTAAGGTGTTGTTAAGAATTGTGAGGTGTCGTACATTACTCTAACATGCTTTTCAAGGTGCTAAAGTGGCATACAGAGTCGTAAGATATTCTAAGTTGTCGTACGATGTTTAAATGACTCGGAGGAATTCAGTAGGTTTATTATGGAGTTTTAATGTTTCGTACGGTGATGTAAGGTGTTCTTAGAAGCTGTAACGCGTCCTACATTATTATAAATTACTTTTCATGTTGCTAATGTCACATAAAGAGTCGTCACAAGTCCTGAGTTATCGTACGATGTTCAGAGGACTCGGACGAATTCATTAGGTTTATTATGGATTTTATTTTTACGTATTGTATTGTAAGGTGTTGTTAGGAGTTGTGAGGTGTCGTACATTCTACTAACATGCTTTTCAAGGTGTTAATGTGGCATACAAAGTCGTAAGATATTCTAAGTTGTCGTACGATGTTTAAATGACTCGGAGGAATTCATTAGGTTTATTATGGAGTTTTAATGTTTCGTACGGTGATGTAAGGTGTTCTTAGAAGTTGTAACGCGTCCTACATTATTATAAATTGCTTTTCATGTTGCTAATGTCACATACAGAGTCGTAACAAGTCCTGAGTTATCATACGATGTTCAAAGGACTCGGACGAATTCAAAAGGTTTATTAGGGATTTTATTTTTACGTACGGTATTGTAAGGTGTTGTTAAGAATTGTGAGGTGTCGTACATTATACTAACATGCTTTTCAAGGTGCTAAAGTGGCATACAGAGTAGTAAGATATTCTAAGTTGTCGTACGATGTTTAAATGACTCGGAGGAATTCAGTAGGTTTATTATGGAATTTTAATGTTTCGTACGGTGATGTAAGGTGTTCTTAGAAGCTGTAACGCGTCCTACATTATTATAAATTACTTTTCATGTTGCTAATGTCACATAAAGAGTCGTCACAAGTCCTGAGTTATCGTACGATGTTCAGAGGACTCGGACGAATTCATTAGGTTTATTATGGATTTTATTTTTACGTATTGTATTGTAAGGTGTTGTTAGGAGTTGTGAGGTGTCGTACATTCTACTAACATGCTTTTCAAGGTGTTAATGTGGCATACAGAGTCGTAAGATATTCTAAGTTGTCGTACGATGTTTAAATGACTCGGAGGAATTCATTAGGTTTATTATGGAGTTTTAATGTTTCGTACGGTGATGTAAGGTATTCTTAGAAGTTGTAACGCGTCCTACATTATTATAAATTGCTTTTCATGTTGCTAATGTCACATACAGAGTCGTAACAAGTCTTGAGTTATCATACGATGTTCAAAGGACTCGGACGAATTCAAAAGGTTTATTAGGGATTTTATTTTTACGTACGGTATTGTAAGGTGTTGTTAAGAATTGTGAGGTGTCGTACATTCTACTAACATGCTTTTCAAGGTGTTAATGTGGCATACAGAGTCGTAAGATATTCTAAGTTGTCGTACGATGTTTAAATGACTCGGAGGAATTCATTAGGTTTATTATGGAGTTTTAATGTTTCGTACGGTGATGTAAGGTGTTCTTAGAAGTTGTAACGCGTCCTACATTATTATAAATTGCTTTTCATGTTGCTAATGTCACATACAGAGTCGTAACAAGTCCTGAGTTATCATACGATGTTCAAAGGACTCGGACGAATTCAAAAGGTTTATTAGGGATTTTATTTTTACGTACGGTATTGTAAGGTGTTGTTAAGAATTGTGAGGTGTCGTACATTATACTAACATGCTTTTCAAGGTGCTAAAGTGGCATACAGAGTCGTAAGATATTCTAAGTTGTCGTACGATGTTTAAATGACTCGGAGGAATTCAATAGGTTTATTATGGAGTTTTAATGTTTCGTACGGTGATGTAAGGTGTTCTTAGAAGCTGTAACGCGTCCTACATTATTATAAATTACTTTTCATGTTGCTAATGTCACATACAGAGTCGTCACAAGTCCTGAGTTATCGTACGATGTTCAGAGGACTCGGACGAATTCATTAGGTTTATTATGGATTTTATTTTTACGTATTGTGTTGTAAGGTGTTGTTAGGAGTTGTGAGGTGTCGTACATTATACTAACATGCTTTTCAAGGTGTTAATGTGGCACACAGAGTCGTAAGATATTCTAAGTTGTCGTACGATGTTTAAATGACTCGGAGGAATTCATTAGGTTTATTATGGAGTTTTAATGTTTCGTACGGTGATGTAAGGTGTTCTTAGAAGTTGTAACGCGTCCTACATTATTATAAATTGCTTTTCATGTTGCTAATGTCACATACAGAGTCGTAACAAGTCCTGAGTTATCATACGATGTTCAAAGGACTCGGACGAATTCAAAAGGTTTATTAGGGATTTTATTTTTACGTACGGTATTGTAAGGTGTTGTTAAGAATTGTGAGGTGTCGTACATTATACTAACATGCTTTTCAAGGTGCTAAAGTGGCATACAGAGTCGTAAGATATTCTAAGTTGTCGTACGATGTTTAAATGACTCGGAGGAATTCATTAGGTTTATTATGGAGTTTTAATGTTTCGTACGGTGATGTAAGGTGTTCTTAGAAGCTGTAACGCGTCCTACATTATTATAAATTACTTTTCATGTTGCTAATGTCACATACAGAGTCGTCACAAGTACTGAGTTATAGTACGATGTTCAAAGGACTCGGACGAATTCATTAGGTTTATTATGGATTTTATTTTTACGTATTGTATTCTAAGGTGTTGTTAGGAGTTGTGAGGTGTCGTACATTATACTAACATGCTTTTCAAGGTGTTAATGTGGCATACAGAGTCGTAAGATATTCTAAGTTGTCGTACGATGTTTAAATGACTCGGAGGAATTCATTAGGTTTATTATGGAGTTTTAATGTTTCGTACGGTGATGTAAGGTGTTCTTAGAAGTTGTAACGCGTCCTACATTATTATAAATTGCTTTTCATGTTGCTAATGTCACATACAGAGTCGTAACAAGTCCTGAGTTATCATACGATGTTCAAAGGACTCGGACGAATTCAAAAGGTTTATTAGGGATTTTATTTTTACGTACGGTATTGTAAGGTGTTGTTAAGAATTGTGAGGTGTCGTACATTATACTAACATGCTTTTCAAGGTGCTAAAGTGGCATATAGAGTCGTAAGATATTCTAAGTTGTCGTACGATGTTTAAATGACTCGGAGGAATTCATTAGGTTTATTATGGAGTTTTAATGTTTCGTACGGTGATGTAAGGTGTTCTTAGAAGTTCTAACGCGTCCTACATTATTATAAATTGCTTTTCATGTTGCTAATGTCACATACAGAGTCGTAACAAGTCCTGAGTTATCATACGATGTTCAAAGGACTCGGACGAATTCAAAAGGTTTATTAGGGATTTTATTTTTACGTACGGTATTGTAAGGTGTTGTTAAGAATTGTGAGGTGTCGTACATTATACTAACATGCTTTTCAAGGTGCTAAAGTGGCATACAGAGTCGTAAGATATTCTAAGTTGTCGTACGATGTTTAAATGACTCGGAGGAATTCAATAGGTTTATTATGGAGTTTTAATGTTTCGTACGGTGATGTAAGGTGTTCTTAGAAGCTGTAACGCGTCCTACATTATTATAAATTACTTTTCATGTTGCTAATGTCACATACAGAGTCGTCACAAGTCCTGAGTTATCGTACGATGTTCAGAGGACTCGGACGAATTCATTAGGTTTATTATGGATTTTATTTTTACGTATTGTGTTGTAAGGTGTTGTTAGGAGTTGTGAGGTGTCGTACATTATACTAACATGCTTTTCAAGGTGTTAATGTGGCACACAGAGTCGTAAGATATTCTAAGTTGTCGTACGATGTTTAAATGACTCGGAGGAATTCATTAGGTTTATTATGGAGTTTTAATGTTTCGTACGGTGATGTAAGGTGTTCTTAGAAGCTGTAACGCGTCCTACATTATTATAAATTGCTTTTCATGTTGCTAATGTCACATACAGAGTCGTAACAAGTCCTGAGTTATCATACGATGTTCAAAGGACTCGGACGAATTCAAAAGGTTTATTAGGGATTTTATTTTTACGTACGGTATTGTAAGGTGTTGTTAAGAATTGTGAGGTGTCGTACATTATACTAACATGCTTTTCAAGGTGCTAAAGTGGCATACAGAGTCGTAAGATATTCTAAGTTGTCGTACGATGTTTAAATGACTCGGAGGAATTCATTAGGTTTATTATGGAGTTTTAATGTTTCGTACGGTGATGTAAGGTGTTCTTAGAAGCTGTAACGCGTCCTACATTATTATAAATTACTTTTCATGTTGCTAATGTCACATACAGAGTCGTCACAAGTACTGAGTTATAGTACGATGTTCAAAGGACTCGGACGAATTCATTAGGTTTATTATGGATTTTATTTTTACGTATTGTATTCTAAGGTGTTGTTAGGAGTTGTGAGGTGTCGTACATTATACTAACATGCTTTTCAAGGTGTTAATGTGGCATACAGAGTCGTAAGATATTCTAAGTTGTCGTACGATGTTTAAATGACTCGGAGGAATTCATTAGGTTTATTATGGAGTTTTAATGTTTCGTACGGTGATGTAAGGTGTTCTTAGAAGTTGTAACGCGTCCTACATTATTATAAATTGCTTTTCATGTTGCTAATGTCACATACAGAGTCGTAACAAGTCCTGAGTTATCATACGATGTTCAAAGGACTCGGACGAATTCAAAAGGTTTATTAGGGAATTTATTTTTACGTACGGTATTGTAAGGTGTTGTTAAGAATTGTGAGGTGTCGTACATTATACTAACATGATTTTCAAGGTGCTAAAGTGGCATACAGAGTCGTAAGATATTCTAAGTTGTCGTACAATGTTTAAATGACTCGGAGGAATTCATTAGGTTTATTATGGAGTTTTAATGTTTCGTACGGTGATGTAAGGTGTTCTTAGAAGCTGTAACGCGTCCTACATTATTATAAATTACTTTTCATGTTGCTAATGTCACATACAGAGTCGTCACAAGTCCTGAGTTATCGTACGATGTTCAGAGGACTCGGACGAATTCATTAGGTTTATTATGGATTTTATTTTTACGTATTGTATTGTAAGGTGTTGTTAGGAGTTGTGAGGTGTCGTACATTATACTAACATGCTTTTCAAGGTGTTAATGTGGCATACAGAGTCGTAAGATATTCTAAGTTGTCGTACGATGTTTAAATGACTCGGAGGAATTCATTAGGTTTATTATGGAGTTTTAATGTTTCGTACGGTGATGTAAGGTGTTCTTAGAAGCTGTAACGCGTCCTACATTATTATAAATTACTTTTCATGTTGCTAATGTCACATACAGAGTCGTCACAAGTCCTGAGTTATCGTACGATGTTCAGAGGACTCGGACGAATTCATTAGGTTTATTATGGATTTTATTTTTACGTATTGTATTGTAAGGTGTTGTTAGGAGTTCTAAGGTGTCGTACATTATACTAACATGCTTTTCAAGGTGTTAATGTGGCATACAGAGTCGTAAGATATTCTAAGTTGTCGTACGATGTTTAAATGACTCGAAGGAATTCATTAGGTTTATTATGGAGTTTTAATGTTTCGTACGGTGATGTAAGGTGTTCTTAGAAGTTGTAACGCGTCCTACATTATTATAAATTGATTTTCATGTTGCTAATGTCACATACAGAGTCGGAACAAGTCCTGAGTTATCATACGATGTTCAAAGGACTCGGACGAATTCAAAAGGTTTATTAGGGATTTTATTTTTACGTACGGTATTGTAAGGTGTTGTTAAGAATTGTGAGGTGTCGTACATTATACTAACATGCTTTTCAAGGTGCTAAAGTGGCATATAGAGTCGTAAGATATTCTAAGTTGTCGTACGATGTTTAAATGACTCGGAGGAATTCATTAGGTTTATTATGGAGTTTTAATGTTTCGTACGGTGATGTAAGGTGTTCTTAGAAGCTGTAACGCGTCCTACATTATTTTAAATTACTTTTCATGTTGCTAATGTCACATACAGAGTCGTCACAAGTCCTGAGTTATCGTACGATGTTCAGAGGACTCGGACGAATTCATTAGGTTTATTATGGATTTTATTTTTACGTATTGTATTGTAAGGTGTTGTTAGGAGTTGTGAGGTGTCGTACATTATACTAACATGCTTTTCAAGGTGTTAATGTGGCATACAGAGTCGTAAGATATTCTAAGTTGTCGTACAATGTTTAAATGACTCGAAGGAATTCATTAGGTTTATTATGGAGTTTTAATGTTTCGTACGGTGATGTAAGGTGTTCTTAGAAGTTGTAACGCGTCCTACATTATTATAAATTGATTTTCATGTTGCTAATGTCACATACAGAGTCGGAACAAGTCCTGAGTTATCATACGATGTTCAAAGGACTCGGACGAATTCAAAAGGTTTATTAGGGATTTTATTTTTACGTACGGTATTGTAAGGTGTTGTTAAGAATTGTGAGGTGTCGTACATTATACTAACATGCTTTTCAAGGTGCTAAAGTGGCATATAGAGTCGTAAGATATTCTAAGTTGTCGTACGATGTTTAAATGACTCGGAGGAATTCATTAGGTTTATTATGGAGTTTTAATGTTTCGTACGGTGATGTAAGGTGTTCTTAGAAGCTGTAACGCGTCCTACATTATTTTAAATTACTTTTCATGTTGCTAATGTCACATACAGAGTCGTCACAAGTCCTGAGTTATCGTACGATGTTCAGAGGACTCGGACGAATTCATTAGGTTTATTATGGATTTTATTTTTACGTATTGTATTGTAAGGTGTTGTTAGGAGTTGTGAGGTGTCGTACATTATACTAACATGCTTTTCAAGGTGTTAATGTGGCATACAGAGTCGTAAGATATTCTAAGTTGTCGTACGATGTTTAAATGACTCGGAGGAATTCATTAGGTTTATTATGGAGCTTTAATGTTTCGTACGGTGATGTAAGGTGTTCTTAGAAGTTGTAACGCGTCCTACATTATTATAAATTGATTTTCATGTTGCTAATGTCACATACAGAGTCGGAACAAGTCCTGAGTTATCATACGATGTTCAAAGGACTCGGACAAATTCAAAAGGTTTATTAGGGATTTTATTTTTACGTACGGTATTGTAAGGTGTTGTTAAGAATTGTGAGGTGTCGTACATTATACTAACTTGCTTTTCAAGGTGCTAAAGTGGCATACAGAGTCGTAAGATATTCTAAGTTGTCGTACGATGTTTAAATGACTCGGAGGAATTCATTAGGTTTATTATGGAGTTTTAATGTTTCGTACGGTGATGTAAGGTGTTCTTAGAAGCTGTAACGCGTCCTACATTATTATAAATTACTTTTCATGTTGCTAATGTCACATACAGAGTCGTCACAAGTCCTGAGTTATCGTACGATGTTCAGAGGACTCGGACGAATTCATTAGGTTTATTATGGATTTTATTTTTACGTATTGTATTGTAAGGTGTTGTTAGGAGTTGTGAGGTGTCGTACATTATACTAACATGCTTTTCAAGGTGTTAATGTGGCATACAGAGTCGTAAGATATTCTAAGTTGTCGTACGATGTTTAAATGTCTCGGAGGAATTCATTAGGTTTATTATGGAGTTTTAATGTTTCGTACGGTGATGTAAGGTGTTCTTAGAAGTTGTAACGCGTCCTACATTATTATAAATTGCTTTTCATGTTGCTAATGTCACATACAGAGTCGTAACAAGTCCTGAGTTATCATACGATGTTCAGAGGACTCGGACGAATTCAAAAGGTTTATTAGGGAATTTATTTTTAAGTACGGTATTGTAAGCTGTTGTTAAGAATTGTGAGGTGTCGTACATTATACTAACATGATTTTCAAGGTGCTAAAGTGGCATACAGAGTCGTAAGATATTCTAAGTTGTCGTACGATGTTTAAATGCCTCGGAGGAATTCATTAGGTTTATTATGGAGTTTTAATGTTTCGTACGGTGATGTAAGGTGTTCTTAGAAGCTGTAACGCGTCCTACATTATTATAAATTACTTTTCATGTTGCTAATGTCACATACAGAGTCGTCACAAGTCCTGAGTTATCGTACGATGTTCAAAGGACTCGGACGAATTCATTAGGTTTATTATGGATTTTATTTTTACGTATTGAATTGTAAGGTGTTGTTAGGAGTTCTAAGGTGTCGTACATTATACTAACATGCTTTTCAAGGTGTTAATGTGGCATACAGAGTCGTAAGATATTCTAAGTTGTCGTACGATGTTTAAATGACTCGGAGGAATTCATTAGGTTTATTATGGAGTTTTAATGTTTCGTACGGTGATGTAAGGTGTTCTTAGAAGTTGTAACGCGTCCTACATTATTATAAATTGATTTTCATGTTGCTAATGTCACATACAGAGTCGTAACAAGTCCTGAGTTATCATACGATGTTCAGAGGACTCGGACGAATTCAAAAGGTTTATTAGGGATTTTATTTTTACGTACGGTATTGTAAGGTGTTGTTAAGAATTGTGAGGTGTCGTACATTATACTAACATGCTTTTCAAGGTGCTAAAGTGGCATATAGAGTCGTAAGATATTCTAAGTTGTCGTACGATGTTTAAATGACTCGGAGGAATTCATTAGGTTTATTATGGAGTTTTAATGTTTCGTACGGTGATGTAAGGTGTTCTTAGAAGCTGTAACGCGTCCTACATTATTTTAAATTACTTTTCATGTTGCTAATGTCACATACAGAGTCGTCACAAGTCCTGAGTTATCGTACGATGTTCAGAGGACTCGGACGAATTCATTAGGTTTATTATGGATTTTATTTTTACGTATTGTATTGTAAGGTGTTGTTAGGAGTTGTGAGGTGTCGTACATTATACTAACATGCTTTTCAAGGTGTTAATGTGGCATACAGAGTCGTAAGATATTCTAAGTTGTCGTACGATGTTTAAATGACTCGGAGGAATTCATTAGGTTTATTATGGAGCTTTAATGTTTCGTACGGTGATGTAAGGTGTTCTTAGAAGTTGTAACGCGTCCTACATTATTATAAATTGATTTTCATGTTGCTAATGTCACATACAGAGTCGGAACAAGTCCTGAGTTATCATACGATGTTCAAAGGACTCGGACAAATTCAAAAGGTTTATTAGGGATTTTATTTTTACGTACGGTATTGTAAGGTGTTGTTAAGAATTGTGAGGTGTCGTACATTATACTAACTTGCTTTTCAAGGTGCTAAAGTGGCATACAGAGTCGTAAGATATTCTAAGTTGTCGTACGATGTTTAAATGACTCGGAGGAATTCATTAGGTTTATTATGGAGTTTTAATGTTTCGTACGGTGATGTAAGGTGTTCTTAGAAGCTGTAACGCGTCCTACATTATTATAAATTACTTTTCATGTTGCTAATGTCACATACAGAGTCGTCACAAGTCCTGAGTTATCGTACGATGTTCAGAGGACTCGGACGAATTCATTAGGTTTATTATGGATTTTATTTTTACGTATTGTATTGTAAGGTGTTGTTAGGAGTTGTGAGGTGTCGTACATTATACTAACATGCTTTTCAAGGTGTTAATGTGGCATACAGAGTCGTAAGATATTCTAAGTTTTCGTACGATGTTTAAATGTCTCGGAGGAATTCATTAGGTTTATTATGGAGTTTTAATGTTTCGTACGGTGATGTAAGGTGTTCTTAGAAGTTGTAACGCGTCCTACATTATTATAAATTGCTTTTCATGTTGCTAATGTCACATACAGAGTCGTAACAAGTCCTGAGTTATCATACGATGTTCAGAGGACTCGGACGAATTCAAAAGGTTTATTAGGGAATTTATTTTTAAGTACGGTATTGTAAGCTGTTGTTAAGAATTGTGAGGTGTCGTACATTATACTAACATGATTTTCAAGGTGCTAAAGTGGCATACAGAGTCGTAAGATATTCTAAGTTGTCGTACGATGTTTAAATGCCTCGGAGGAATTCATTAGGTTTATTATGGAGTTTTAATGTTTCGTACGGTGATGTAAGGTGTTCTTAGAAGCTGTAACGCGTCCTACATTATTATAAATTACTTTTCATGTTGCTAATGTCACATACAGAGTCGTCACAAGTCCTGAGTTATCGTACGATGTTCAGAGGACTCGGACGAATTCATTAGGTTTATTATGGATTTTATTTTTACGTATTGTATTGTAAGGTGTTGTTAGGAGTTCTAAGGTGTCGTACATTATACTAACATGCTTTTCAAGGTGTTAATGTGGCATACAGAGTCGTAAGATATTCTAAGTTGTCGTACGATGTTTAAATGACTCGGAGGAATTCATTAGGTTTATTATGGAGTTTTAATGTTTCGTACGGTGATGTAAGGTGTTCTTAGAAGTTGTAACGCGTCCTACATTATTATAAATTGATTTTCATGTTGCTAATGTCACATACAGAGTCGGAACAAGTCCTGAGTTATCATACGATGTTCAAAGGACTCGGACGAATTCAAAAGGTTTATTAGGGATTTTATTTTTACGTACGGTATTGTAAGGTGTTGTTAAGAATTGTGAGGTGTCGTACATTATACTAACATGCTTTTCAAGGTGCTAAAGTGGCATATAGAGTCGTAAGATATTCTAAGTTGTCGTACGATGTTTAAATGACTCGGAGGAATTCATTAGGTTTATTATGGAGTTTTAATGTTTCGTACGGTGATGTAAGGTGTTCTTAGAAGCTGTAACGCGTCCTACATTATTTTAAATTACTTTTCATGTTGCTAATGTCACATACAGAGTCGTCACAAGTCCTGAGTTATCGTACGATGTTCAGAGGACTCGGACGAATTCATTAGGTTTATTATGGATTTTATTTTTACGTATTGTATTGTAAGGTGTTGTTAGGAGTTGTGAGGTGTCGTACATTATACTAACATGCTTTTCAAGGTGTTAATGTGGCATACAGAGTCGTAAGATATTCTAAGTTGTCGTACGATGTTTAAATGACTCGGAGGAATTCATTAGGTTTATTATGGAGCTTTAATGTTTCGTACGGTGATGTAAGGTGTTCTTAGAAGTTGTAACGCGTCCTACATTATTATAAATTGATTTTCATGTTGCTAATGTCACATACAGAGTCGGAACAAGTCCTGAGTTATCATACGATGTTCAAAGGACTCGGACAAATTCAAAAGGTTTATTAGGGATTTTATTTTTACGTACGGTATTGTAAGGTGTTGTTAAGAATTGTGAGGTGTCGTACATTATACTAACTTGCTTTTCAAGGTGCTAAAGTGGCATACAGAGTCGTAAGATATTCTAAGTTGTCGTACGATGTTTAAATGACTCGGAGGAATTCATTAGGTTTATTATGGAGTTTTAATGTTTCGTACGGTGATGTAAGGTGTTCTTAGAAGCTGTAACGCGTCCTACATTATTATAAATTACTTTTCATGTTGCTAATGTCACATACAGAGTCGTCACAAGTCCTGAGTTATCGTACGATGTTCAGAGGACTCGGACGAATACATTAGGTTTATTATGGATTTTATTTTTACGTATTGTATTGTAAGGTGTTGTTAGGAGTTGTGAGGTGTCGTACATTATACTAACATGCTTTTCAAGGTGTTAATGTGGCATACAGAGTCGTAAGATATTCTAAGTTGTCGTACGATGTTTAAATGTCTCGGAGGAATTCATTAGGTTTATTATGGAGTTTTAATGTTTCGTACGGTGATGTAAGGTGTTCTTAGAAGTTGTAACGCGTCCTACATTATTATAAATTGCTTTTCATGTTGCTAATGTCACATACAGAGTCGTAACAAGTCCTGAGTTATCATACGATGTTCAGAGGACTCGGACGAATTCAAAAGGTTTATTAGGGAATTTATTTTTAAGTACGGTATTGTAAGCTGTTGTTAAGAATTGTGAGGTGTCGTACATTATACTAACATGATTTTCAAGGTGCTAAAGTGGCATACAGAGTCGTAAGATATTCTAAGTTGTCGTACGATGTTTAAATGCCTCGGAGGAATTCATTAGGTTTATTATGGAGTTTTAATGTTTCGTACGGTGATGTAAGGTGTTCTTAGAAGCTGTAACGCGTCCTACATTATTATAAATTACTTTTCATGTTGCTAATGTCACATACAGAGTCGTCACAAGTCCTGAGTTATCGTACGATGTTCAGAGGACTCGGACGAATTCATTAGGTTTATTATGGATTTTATTTTTACGTATTGTATTGTAAGGTGTTGTTAGGAGTTCTAAGGTGTCGTACATTATACTAACATTCTTTTCAAGGTGTTAATGTGGCATACAGAGTCGTAAGATATTCTAAGTTGTCGTACGATGTTTAAATGACTCGGAGGAATTCATTAGGTTTATTATGGAGTTTTAATGTTTCGTACGGTGATGTAAGGTGTTCTTAGAAGTTGTAACGCGTCCTACATTATTATAAATTGATTTTCATGTTGCTAATGTCACATACAGAGTCGGAACAAGTCCTGAGTTATCATACGATGTTCAAAGGACTCGGACGAATTCAAAAGGTTTATTAGGGATTTTATTTTTACGTACGGTATTGTAAGGTGTTGTTAAGAATTGTGAGGTGTCGTACATTATACTAACATGCTTTTCAAGGTGCTAAAGTGGCATACAGAGTCGTAAGATATTCTAAGTTGTCGTACGATGTTTAAATGACTCGGAGGAATTCATTAGGTTTATTATGGAGTTTTAATGTTTCGTACGGTGATGTAAGGTGTTCTTAGAAGCTGTAACGCGTCCTACATTATTATAAATTACTTTTCATGTTGCTAATGTCACATACAGAGTCGTCACAAGTCCTGAGTTATCGTACGTTGTTCAGAGGACTCGGAGGAATTCATTAGGTTTATTATGGTTTTTATTTTTACGTATTGTATTGTAAGGTGTTGTTAGGAGTTGTGAGGTGTCATACATTATACTAACATACTTTTCAAGGTGTTAATGTGGCATACAGAGTCGTAAGATATTCTAAGTTGTCGTACGATGTTTAAATGACTCGGAGGAATTCATTATGTTTATTATGGAGTTTTAATGTTTCGTACGGTGATGTAAGGTGTTCTTAGAAGTTGTAACGCGTCCTACATTATTATAAATTGCTTTTCATGTTGCTAATGTCACATACAGAGTCGTAACAAGTCCTGAGTTATCATACGATGTTCAAAGGACTCGGACGAATTCAAAAGGTTTATTAGGGATTTTATTTTTACGTACGGTATTGTAAGGTGTTGTTAAGAATTGTGAGGTGTCGTACATTATACTAACATGCTTTTCAAGGTGCTAAAGTGGCATACAGAGTCGTAAGATATTCTAAGTTGTCGTACGATGTTTAAATGACTCGGAGGAATTCATTAGGTTTATTATGGAGTTTTAATGTTTCGTACGGTGATGTAAGGTGTTCTTAGAAGCTGTAACGCGTCCTACATTATTATAAATTACTTTTCATGTTGCTAATGTCACATACAGAGTCGTCACAAGTACTGAGTTATAGTACGATGTTCAAAGGACTCGGACGAATTCATTAGGTTTATTATGGATTTTATTTTTACGTATTGTATTCTAAGGTGTTGTTAGGAGTTGTGAGGTGTCGTACATTATACTAACATGCTTTTCAAGGTGTTAATGTGGCATACAGAGTCGTAAGATATTCTAAGTTGTCGTACGATGTTTAAATGACTCGGAGGAATTCATTAGGTTTATTATGGAGTTTTAATGTTTTGTACGGTGATGTAAGGTGTTCTTAGAAGTTGTAACGCGTCCTACATTATTATAAATTGCTTTTCATGTTGCTAATGTCACATACAGAGTCGTAACAAGTCCTGAGTTATCATACGATGTTCAAAGGACTCGGACGAATTCAAAAGGTTTATTAGGGAATTTATTTTTTCGTACGGTATTGTAAGCTGTTGTTAAGAATTGTGAGGTGTCGTACATTATACTAACATGATTTTCAAGGTGCTAAAGTGGCATACAGAGTCGTAAGATATTCTAAGTTGTCGTACAATGTTTAAATGACTCGGAGGAATTCATTAGGTTTATTATGGAGTTTTAATGTTTCGTACGGTGATGTAAGGTGTTCTTAGAAGCTGTAACGCGTCCTACATTATTATAAATTACTTTTCATGTTGCTAATGTCACATACAGAGTCGTCACAAGTCCTGAGTTATCGTACGATGTTCAGAGGACTCGGACGAATTCATTAGGTTTATTATGGATTTTATTTTTACGTATTGTATTGTAAGGTGTTGTTAGGAATTGTGAGGTGTCGTACATTATACTAACATGCTTTTCAAGGTGTTAATGTGGCATACAGAGTCGTAAGATATTCTAAGTTGTCGTACGATGTTTAAATGACTCGGAGGAATTCATTAGGTTTATTATGGAGTTTTAATGTTTCGTACGGTGATGTAAGGTGTTCTTAGAAGCTGTAACGCGTCCTACATTATTATAAATTACTTTTCATGTTGCTAATGTCACATACAGAGTCGTCACAAGTACTGAGTTATCGTACGATGTTCAAAGGACTCGGACGAATTCATTAGGTTTATTATGGATTTTATTTTTACGTATTGTATTCTAAGGTGTTGTTAGGAGTTGTGAGGTGTCGTACATTATACTAACATGCTTTTCAAGGTGTTAATGTGGCATACAGAGTCGTAAGATATTCTAAGTTGTCGTACGATGTTTAAATGACTCGGAGGAATTCATTAGGTTTATTATGGAGTTTTAATGTTTCGTACGGTGATGTAAGGTGTTCTTAGAAGCTGTAACGCGTCCTACATTATTATAAATTAATTTTCATGTTGCTAATGTCACATACAGAGTCGTCACAAGTCCTGAGTTATCGTACGATGTTCAAAGGACTCGGACGAATTCATTTGGTTTATTATGGATTTTATTTTTACGTATTGTATTGTAAGGTGTTGTTAGGAGTTGTGAGGTGTCGTACATTATACTAACATGCTTTTCAAGGTGTTAATGTGGCATACAGAGTCGTAAGATATTCTAAGTTGTCGTACGATGTTCAAATGACTCGGAGGAATTCATTAGGTTTATTATGGAGTTTTAATGTTTCGTACGGTGATGTAAGGTGTTCTTAGAAGTTGTAACGCGTCCTACATTATTATAAATTGCTTTTCATGTTGCTAATGTCACATACAGATTAGTAACAAGTCCTGAGTTATCATACGATGTTCAAAGGACTCGGACGAATTCAAAAGGTTTATTAGGGAATTTATTTTTTCGTACGGTATTGTAAGCTGTTGTTAAGAATTGTGAGGTGTCGTACATTATACTAACATGATTTTCAAGGTGCTAAAGTGGCATACAGAGTCGTAAGATATTCTAAGTTGTCGTACAATGTTTAAATGACTCGGAGGAATTCATTAGGTTTATTATGGAGTTTTAATGTTTCGTACGGTGATGTAAGGTGTTCTTAGAAGCTGTAACGCGTCCTACATTATTATAAATTACTTTTCATGTTGCTAATGTCACATACAGAGTCGTCACAAGTCCTGAGTTATCGTACGATGTTCAGAGGACTCGGACGAATTCATTAGGTTTATTATGGATTTTATTTTTACGTATTGTATTGTAAGGTGTTGTTAGGAATTGTGAGGTGTCGTACATTATACTAACATGCTTTTCAAGGTGTTAATGTGGCATACAGAGTCGTAAGATATTCTAAGTTGTCGTACGATGTTTAAATGACTCGGAGGAATTCATTAGGTTTATTATGGAGTTTTAATGTTTCGTACGGTGATGTAAGGTGTTCTTAGAAGCTGTAACGCGTCCTACATTATTATAAATTACTTTTCATGTTGCTAATGTCACATACAGAGTCGTCACAAGTACTGAGTTATCGTACGATGTTCAAAGGACTCGGACGAATTCATTAGGTTTATTATGGATTTTATTTTTACGTATTGTATTCTAAGGTGTTGTTAGGAGTTGTGAGGTGTCGTACATTATACTAACATGCTTTTCAAGGTGTTAATGTGGCATACAGAGTCGTAAGATATTCTAAGTTGTCGTACGATGTTTAAATGACTCGGAGGAATTCATTAGGTTTATTATGGAGTTTTAATGTTTCGTACGGTGATGTAAGGTGTTCTTAGAAGCTGTAACGCGTCCTACATTATTATAAATTAATTTTCATGTTGCTAATGTCACATACAGAGTCGTCACAAGTCCTGAGTTATCGTACGATGTTCAAAGGACTCGGACGAATTCATTTGGTTTATTATGGATTTTATTTTTACGTATTGTATTGTAAGGTGTTGTTAGGAGTTGTGAGGTGTCGTACATTATACTAACATGCTTTTCAAGGTGTTAATGTGGCATACAGAGTCGTAAGATATTCTAAGTTGTCGTACGATGTTCAAATGACTCGGAGGAATTCATTAGGTTTATTATGGAGTTTTAATGTTTCGTACGGTGATGTAAGGTGTTCTTAGAAGTTGTAACGCGTCCTACATTATTATAAATTGCTTTTCATGTTGCTAATGTCACATACAGATTAGTAACAAGTCCTGAGTTATCATACGATGTTCAAAGGACTCGGACGAATTCAAAAGGTTTATTAGGGATTTTATTTTTACGTACGGTATTGTAAGGTGTTGTTAAGAATTGTGAGGTGTCGTACATTATGCTAACATGCTTTTCAAGGTGCTAAAGTGGCATACAGAGTCGTAAGATATTCTAAGTTGTCGTACGATGTTTAAATGACTCGGAGGAATTCATTAGGTTTATTATGGAGTTTTAATGTTTCGTACGGTGATGTAAGGTGTTCTTAGAAGCTGTAACGCGTCCTACATTATTATAAATTACTTTTCATGTTTCTAATGTCACATACAGAGTCGTCACAAGTCCTGAGTTATTGTACGATGTTCAAAGGACTCGGACGAATTCATTAGGTTTATTATGGATTTTATTTTTACGTACTGTATTGTAAGGTGTTGTTAGGAGTTGTGAGGTGTCGTACATTATACTAACATGCTTTTCAAGGTGTTAATGTGGCATACAGAGTCGTAAGATATTCTAAGTTGTCGTACGATGTTTAAATGACTCGTTGGAATTCATTAGGTTTATTATGGAGTTTTAATGTTTCGTACGGTGATGTAAGGTGTTCTTAGAAGCTGTAACGCGTCCTACATTATTATAAATTACTTTTCATGTTGCTAATGTCACATACAGAGTCGTCACAAGTCCTGAGTTATCGTACGATGTTCAGAGGACTCGGACGAATTCATTAGGTTTATTATGGATTTTATTTTTACGTATTGTATTGTAAGGTGTTGTTAGGAGTTGTGAGGTGTCGTACATTATACTAACATGCTTTTCAAGGTGTTAATGTGGCATACAGAGTCGTAAGATATTCTAAGTTGTCGTACGATGTTTAAATGACTCGGAGGAATTCATTAGGTTTATTATGGAGTTTTAATGTTTCGTACGGTGATGTAAAGTGTTCTTAGAAGTTGTAACGCGTCCTACATTATTATAAATTGCTTTTCATGTTGCTAATGTCACATACAGAGTCGTAACAAGTCCTGAGTTATCATACGATGTTCAAAGGACTCGGACGAATTCAATAGGTTTATTAGGGATTTTATTTTTACGTACGGTATTGTAAGGTGTTGTTAAGAATTGTGAGGTGTCGTACATTATACTAACTTGCTTTTGAAGGTGCTAAAGTGGCATACAGAGTCGTAAGATATTCTAAGTTGTCGTACGATGTTTAAATGACTCGGAGGAATTCATTAGGTTTATTATGGAGTTTTAATGTTTCGTACGGTGATGTAAGGTGTTCTTAGAAGCTGTAACGCGTCCTACATTGTTATAAATTACTTTTCATGTTGCTAATGTCACATACAGAGTCGTCACAAGTCCTGAGTTATCGTACGATGTTCAAAGGACTTGGACGAATTCATTAGGTTTATTATGGATTTTATTTTTACGTACTGTATTGTAAGGTGTTGTTAGGAGTTGTGAGGTGTCGTACATTATACTAACATGCTTTTCAAGGTGTTAATGTGGCATACAGAGACGTAAGATATTCTAAGTTGTCGTACGATGTTTAAATGACTCGGAGGAATTCATTAGGTTTATTATGGAGTTTTAATGTTTCGTACGGTGATGTAAGGTGTTCTTATGTCACAACCCCAACGCGGTGGGCGGTCCCAGGAGATGGTTGCCCCGGGGGTTTACACGCGTGTGACGAATGGATATCAGGAGCAACGCAGCGGAATCAACAACATACATACACACAGCTTAAAACTTAAAGTTGTGCATACATTAAACTTCATATATACAATACATTGATTGCAAAACGACAATTGTTTGTTTGATACATAACATTAACATACTAAAGCTAGCAACTATTCTAGGTCCAGAGCGTCTATCTTCTAAGCCCGCAAGCCCTCTACCTGCTCTAGCCTCAATAGTGCTTTCCTGCATCACACGACACCTAGGATGTGTGCCAAAAAGTTTAAAGAAAGGGTCAGCTTACGCTGGTGAGTTCATAATAAAACATTTTACAAAACATTTCAAAACATTCAACCAAATACTTGTAAAAACCTTGATCAACGAGTTGCCAAGCTCCATTGATTAAAGAGTTACCACTAACTCCATCATTTACAAGCATTTCATAAACATACTAGCATTATCAGATAAATATACACAGACAATACGATAAACCCCTCAACAACTCCGTCAGGCACGTCTGCGCTGGAGCAGAATATATGCATATACCCTTCACCGAGTTTACCGCCCGTCACCCTAAAAACAGAAGTGGTATTGCCCGATATTTACCGTAGAATGCTAGCCAACCGTTCAAAAACAACAGTTTAAGAACACAACCAACCCAAAAGAGTTTATACAAAAACTCACAATCATTTGCAACCAAAACAGGTTTAAGCAACACATCCAGTTTTGTAAAACATACAATCATTTCAAAAGAGTTTAAGTGTATGAACTCACCTCAACAAGATCTCAACAAGCTCACAACTAGCTTCGGTCCTTGATCTAATCCCAACAATCAATCCAAATGGATATCTTCACGATCACACAAATAGCTATATCGACAATCAATCTCAATAGCTATAATCCACCTATAACGCGATATCACAACGTTATAAATAACGATTCCTAAGACTATGTAAGTCCTAGGGCATAACTAGCGAAGCATACGACTAGACACGAGTCGTTGCCACCTACGCCTACCAAATCCCGAACCTCGGGAATCTAAACGAATCCTACAGAGATATGTTACCCGTTCACAACGGATATCATACCCCTACGGTACGGATATTCAACCCGCACCCTCCCCGGGTAATCTACCCGTTAGTTGCGGGTGTTTAATCCCGCAACCATTTCCCCTAGCACGTCCCTCGTGCTATGCGGGTATCTTCACCCCGCATTCCCATCGGGTTCCCAACCCGATTCCCGTCCTAAACTAATCGAGAATGAAAGACTATTACCTCATCGATCACCGGTCTTCAATCGCGCAACACCTTGACTATCACCGTTCTTCACTCGGGCAGAACCTCGACGCACGCCAAGCGATCTATACGTGCCCGAGACTCGAAGGAACGTCACGACGCAGGGTACCGCACTCGAGGCGCGATTCCGCAACAAAAATTGACTAGTTTCTCTCTCTAAAAAGTTCTAGAGAGAGAGAGGGGTTTGAGCACAAGTGAAGGGGGGTTGCACCCCCTTTTATAGGCTGTCTGGGCTGTTCCAGGCGATACGCGCAGCCCACATGCACCATCTGCGCGTATCGCGTAGATGGTGAGTGGCTGCCAGCTGTTTTCCACCCGACTGACACTAGGCGATACGCGCAGGGCCCTACCCTTTGATGCGCGGACCGCGTAGCCTACATTTTCAGATTCCTCTCGTCGAAACATGTGGAATTCATATATTATGGGCTCCGTAACTCTTCTTCTAAGTCAAGATATGCTCGAAAGAAGTTTTCGGGCATTCCTCGGGTGTTTTCGCATTTCCCGCTTCGTTATAACTCCGATTTGAGTTCCGTTTTCGCCCACGTTCTTCATTTTAAGTCCTCTATCACCCCTAGGGTTTATCAATATAGATTAGGACTGTTTATTCAACGTGCTATTTACATGAACAACCGCCCATATACGGCATAGTCTTACGTCAAAAATTTAGGGTTTTACATCTTAGAAGTTGTAACGCGTCCTACATTATTATAAATTGCTTTTCATGTTGCTAATGTCACATACAGAGTCGTAACAAGTCCTGAGTTATCATACGATGTTCAAAGGACTCGGACGAATTCAAAAGGTTTATTAGGGATTTTATTTTTACGTACGGTATTGTAAGGTGATGTTAAGAATTGTGAGGTGTCGTACGTTATACTAACATGCTTTTCAAGGTGCTAAAGTGGCATACAGAGTCGTAAGATATTCTAAGTTGTCGTACGATGTTTAAATGACTCGGAGGAATTCATTAGGTTTATTATGGAGTTTTAATGTTTCGTACGGTGATGTAAGGTGTTCTTAGAAGCTGTAACGCGTCCTACATTATTATAAATTACTTTTCATGTTGCTAATGTCACATACAGAGTCGTCACAAGTACTGAGTTATCGTACGATGTTCAAAGGACTCGGACGAATTCATTAGGTTTATTATGGATTTTATTTTTACGTACTGTATTGTAAGGTGTTGTTAGGAGTTGTGAGGTGTCGTACATTATACTAACATGCTTTTCAAGGTGTTAATGTGGCATACAGAGTCGTAAGATATTCTAAGTTGTCGTACGATGTTTAAATGACTCGGAGGAATTCATTAGGTTTATTATGGAGTTTTAATGTTTCGTACGGTGATGTAAGGTGTTCTTAGAAGTTGTAACGCGTCCTACATTATTATAAATTACTTTTCATGTTGCTAATGTCACATACAGAGTTGTCACAAGTCCTGAGTTATCGTACGATGTTCAAAGGACTCGGACGAATTCATTAGGTTTATTATGGATTTTATTTTTACGTACTGTATTGTAAGGTGTTGTTAGGAGTTGTGAGGTGTCGTACATTATACTAACATGCTTTTCAAGGTGTTAATGTGGCATACAGAGTCGTAAGATATTCTAAGTTGCCGTACGATGTTTAAATGACTCGTTGGAATTCATTAGGTTTATTATGGAGTTTTAATGTTTCGTACGGTGATGTAAGGGGTTCTTAGAAGCTGTAATGCGTCCTACATTATTATAAATTACTTTTCATGTTGCTAATGTCACATACAGAGTCGTCACAAGTCCTGAGTTATCGTACGATGTTCAAAGGACTCGGACGAATTCATTAGGTTTATTATGGATTTTATTTTTACGTACTGTATTGTAAGGTGTTGTTAGGAGTTGTGAGGTGTCGTACATTATACTAACATGCTTTTCAAGGTGTTAATGTGGCATACAGAGTCGTAAGATATTCTAAGTTGTCGTACGATGTTTAAATGACTCCGAGGAATTCATTAGGTTTATTATGGAGTTTTAATGTTTCGTACGGTGATGTAAGGTGTTCTTAGAAGTTGTAACGCGTCCTACATTATTATAAATTGCTTTTCATGTTGCTAATGTCACATACAGAGTCGTAACAAGTCCTGAGTTATCATACGATGTTCAAAGGACTCGGACGAATTCAAAAGGTTTATTAGGGATTTTATTTTTACGTACGGTATTGTAAGGTGATGTTAAGAATTGTGAGGTGTCGTACGTTATACTAACATGCTTTTCAAGGTGCTAAAGTGGCATACAGAGTCGTAAGATATTCTAAGTTGTCGTACGATGTTTAAATGACTCGGAGGAATTCATTAGGTTTATTATGGAGTTTTAATGTTTCGTACGGTGATGTAAGGTGTTCTTAGAAGCTGTAACGCGTCCTACATTATTATAAATTACTTTTCATGTTGCTAATGTCACATACAGAGTCGTCACAAGTACTGAGTTATCGTACGATGTTCAAAGGACTCGGACGAATTCATTAGGTTTATTATGGATTTTATTTTTACGTACTGTATTGTAAGGTGTTGTTAGGAGTTGTGAGGTGTCGTACATTATACTAACATGCTTTTCAAGGTGTTAATGTGGCATACAGAGTCGTAAGATATTCTAAGTTGTCGTACGATGTTTAAATGACTCGGAGGAATTCATTAGGTTTATTATGGAGTTTTAATGTTTCGTACGGTGATGTAAGGTGTTCTTAGAAGTTGTAACGCGTCCTACATTATTATAAATTACTTTTCATGTTGCTAATGTCACATACAGAGTTGTCACAAGTCCTGAGTTATCGTACGATGTTCAAAGGACTCGGACGAATTCATTAGGTTTATTATGGATTTTACTTTTACGTACTGTATTGTAAGGTGTTGTTAGAGTTGTGAGGTGTCGTACATTATACTAACATGCTTTTCAAGGTGTTAATGTGGCATACAGAGTCGTAAGATATTCTAAGTTGTCGTACGATGTTTAAATGACTCGTTGGAATTCATTAGGTTTATTATGGAGTTTTAATGTTTCGTACGGTGATGTAAGGTGTTCTTAGAAGCTGTAACGCGTCCTACATCATTATAAATTACTTTTCATGTTGCTAATGTCACATACAGAGTCGTCACAAGTCCTGAGTTATCGTACGATGTTCAAAGGACTCGGACGAATTCATTAGGTTTATTATGGATTTTATTTTTACGTACTGTATTGTAAGGTGTTGTTAGGAGTTGTGAGGTGTCGTACATTATACTAACATGCTTTTCAAGGTGTTAATGTGGCATACAAAGTCGTAAGATATTCTAAGTTGTCGTACGATGTTTAAATGACTCGGAGGAATTCATTAGGTTTATTATGGAGTTTTAATGTTTCGTACGGTGATGTAAGGTGTTCTTAGAAGTTGTAACGCGTCCTACATTATTATAAATTGCTTTTCATGTTGCTAATGTCACATACAGAGTCGTAACAAGTCCTGAGTTATCATACGATGTTCAAAGGACTCGGACGAATTCAATAGGTTTATTAGGGATATTATTTTTACGTACGGTATTGTAAGGTGTTGTTAAGAATTGTGAGGTGTCGTACATTATACTAACATGCTTTTGAAGGTGCTAAAGTGGCATACAGAGTCGTAAGATATTCTAAGTTGTCGTACGATGTTTAAATGACTCGGAGGACTTCATTAGGTTTATTATGGAGTTTTAATGTTTCGTACGGTGATGTAAGGTGTTCTTAGAAGCTGTAACGCGTCCTACATTATTATAAATTACTTTTCATGTTGCTAATGTCACATACAGAGTCGTCAAAAGTCCTGAGTTATCGTACGATGTTCAAAGGACTCGGACGAATTCATTAGGTTTATTATGGATTTTATTTTTACGTACTGTATTGTAAGGTGTTGTTAGGAGTTGTGAGGTGTCGTACATTATACTAACATGCTTTTCAAGGTGTTAATGTGGCATACAGAGTCGTAAGATATTCTAAGTTGTCGTACGATGTTTAAATGACTCGGAGGAATTCATTAGGTTTATTATGGAGTTTTAATGTTTCGTACGGTGATGTAAGGTGTTCTTAGAAGCTGTAACGCGTCCTACATTATTATAAATTACTTTTCATGTTGCTAATGTCACATACAGAGTCGTCACAAGTCCTGAGTTATCGTACGATGTTCAAAGGACTTGGACGAATTCATTAGGTTTATTATGGATTTTATTTTTACGTACTATATTGTAAGGTGTTGTTAGGAGTTGTGAGGTGTCGTACATTATACTAACATGCTTTTCAAGGTGTTAATGTGGCATACAGAGTCGTAAGATATTCTAAGTTGTCGTACGATGTTTAAATGACTCGGAGGAATTCATTAGGTTTATTATGGAGTTTTAATGTTTCGTACGGTGATATAAGGTGTTCTTAGAAGTTGTAACGCGTCCTACATTATTATAAATTGCTTTTCATGTTGCTAATGTCACATACAGAGTCGTAACAAGTCCTGAGTTATCATACGATGTTCTAAGGACTCGGACGAATTCAATAGGTTTATTAGGGATTTTATTTTTACGTACGGTATTGTAAGGTGTTGTTAAGAATTGTGAGGTGTCGTACATTATACTAACATGCTTTTGAAGGTGCTAAAGTGGCATACGGAGTCGTAAGATATTCTAAGTTGTCGTACGATGTTTAAATGACTTGGAGGAATTCCTTAGGTTTATTATGGAGTTTTAATGTTTCGTACGGTGATGTAAGGTGTTCTTAGAAGCTGTAACGCGTCCTACATTATTATAAATTACTTTTCATGTTGCTAATGTCACATACAGAGTCGTCACAAGTCCTGAGTTATCGTACGATGTTCGAAGGACTCGGTCGAATTCATTTGGTTTTTTATGGATTTTATTTTTACGTACGGTATTGTAAGGTGTTGTTAGGAGTTGTGAGGTATCGTACATTATACTAACATGCTTTTCAAGGTGTTAATGTGGCATACAGAGTCGTAAGATATTCTAAGTTGTCGTACGATGTTTAAATGACTCGGAGGAATTCATTAGGTTTATTATGGAGTTTTAATGTTTCGTAAGGTGATGTAAGGTGTTCTTAGAAGTTGTAACGCGTCCTACATTATTATAAATTACTTTTCATGTTGCTAATGTCACATACAGAGTCGTCACAAGTCCTGAGTTATCGTACGATGTTCAAAGGACTCGGACGAATTCATTAGGTTTATTATGGATTTTATTTTTACGTACTGTATTGTAAGGTGTTGTTAGGAGTTGTGAGGTGTCGTACATTATACTAACATGCTTTTCAAGGTGTTAATGTGGCATACAGAGTCGTATGATATTCTAATTTGTCGTACGATGTTTAAATGACTCGTAGGAATTCATTAGGTTTATTATGGAGTTTTAATGTTTCGTACGGTGATGTAAGGTGTTCTTAAAAGTTGTAACGCGTCCTACATTATTATAAATTGCTTTTCATGTTGCTAATGTCACACACATAGTCGTAACAAGTCCTGAGTTAACATATGAGGTTCAAAGGACTCGGACGAATTCAAAAGGTTTATTAGGGATTTTATTTTTACGTACGGTATTGTAAGGTGTTGTTAAGAATTGTGAGGTGTCGTACATTATACTAACGTGCTTTTCAAGGTGCTAAAGTGGCATACAGAGTGGTAAGATATACTAAGTTGTCGTACGATGTTTAAATGACTCGGAGGAATTCATTAGGTTTATTATGGAGTTTTAATGTTTCGTACGGTGATGTAAGGTGTTCTTAGAAGCTGTAACGCGTCCTACATTATTATAAATTACTTTTCATGTTGCTAATGTCACATACAGAGTCGTCACAAGTCCTGAGTTATCGTACGATGTTCAAAGGACTCGGACGAATTCATTAGGTTTATTATGGATTTTATTTTTACGTACTGTATTGTAAGGTGTTGTTAGGAGTTGTGAGGTGTCGTACATTATACTAACATGCTTTTTAAGGTATTAATGTGGCATACAGAGTCGTAAGATATTCTAATTTGTCGTACGATGTTTAAATGACTAGGAGGAATTCGTTAGGTTTATTATGGAGTTTTAATGTTTCGTACGATGATGTAAGGTGTTCTTAGAAGTTGTAACGCGTCCTACATTATTATAAATTGCTTTTCATGTTGCTAATGTCACATACAGAGTCGTAACAAGTCCTGAGTTATCATACGATGTTCAAAGGACTCGGACGAATTCAATAGGTTTATTAGGGATTTTATTTTTACGTACGGTATTGTAAGGTGTTGTTAAGAATTGTGAGGTGTCGTACATTATACTAACATGCTTTTCAAGGTGCTAAAGTGGCATACAGAGTCGTAAGATATTCTAAGTTGTCGTACGATGTTTAAATGACTCGGAGGAATTCATTAGGTTTATTATGGAGTTTTAATGTTTCGTACTGTGATGTAAGGTGTTCTTAGAAGCTGTAACGCGTCCTACATTATTATAAATTACTTTTCATGTTGCTAATGTCACATACAGAGTCGTCACAAGTCCTGAGTTATCGTACGATGTTCGAAGGACTCGGTCGAATTCATTTGGTTTTTTATGGATTTTATTTTTACGTACGGTATTGTAAGGTGTTGTTAGGAGTTGTGAGGTATCGTACATTATACTAACATGCTTTTCAAGGTGTTAATGTGGCATACAGAGTCGTAAGATATTCTAAGTTGTCGTACGATGTTTAAATGACTCGGAGGAATTCATTAGGTTTATTATGGAGTTTTAATGTTTCGTAAGGTGATGTAAGGTGTTCTTAGAAGTTGTAACGCGTCCTACATTATTATAAATTACTTTTCATGTTGCTAATGTCACATACAGAGTCGTCACAAGTCCTGAGTTATCGTACGATGTTCAAAGGACTCGGACGAATTCATTAGGTTTATTATGGATTTTATTTTTACGTACTGTATTGTAAGGTGTTGTTAGGAGTTGTGAGGTGTCGTACATTATACTAACATGCTTTTCAAGGTCTTAATGTGGCATACAGAGTCGTATGATATTCTAATTTGTCGTACGATGTTTAAATGACTCGTAGGAATTCATTAGGTTTATTATGGAGTTTTAATGTTTCGTACGGTGATGTAAGGTGTTCTTAAAAGTTGTAACGCGTCCTACATTATTATAAATTGCTTTTCATGTTGCTAATGTCACACACATAGTCGTAACAAGTCCTGAGTTAACATATGAGGTTCAAAGGACTCGGACGAATTCAAAAGGTTTATTAGGGATTTTATTTTTACGTACGGTATTGTAAGGTGTTGTTAAGAATTGTGAGGTGTCGTACATTATACTAACGTGCTTTTCAAGGTGCTAAAGTGGCATACAGAGTGGTAAGATATACTAAGTTGTCGTACGATGTTTAAATGACTCGGAGGAATTCATTAGGTTTATTATGGAGTTTTAATGTTTCGTACGGTGATGTAAGGTGTTCTTAGAAGCTGTAATGCGTCCTACATTATTATAAATTACTTTTCATGTTGCTAATGTCACATACAGAGTCGTCACAAGTCCTGAGTTATCGTACGATGTTCAAAGGACTCGGACGAATTCATTAGGTTTATTATGGATTTTATTTTTACGTACTGTATTGTAAGGTGTTGTTAGGAGTTGTGAGGTGTCGTACATTATACTAACATGCTTTTTAAGGTATTAATGTGGCATACAGAGTCGTAAGATATTCTAATTTGTCGTACGATGTTTAAATGACTAGGAGGAATTCGTTAGGTTTATTATGGAGTTTTAATGTTTCGTACGATGATGTAAGGTGTTCTTAGAAGTTGTAACGCGTCCTACATTATTATAAATTGCTTTTCATGTTGCTAATGTCACATACAGAGTCGTAACAAGTCCTGAGTTATCATACGATGTTCAAAGGACTCGGACGAATTCAATAGGTTTATTAGGGATTTTATTTTTACGTACGGTATTGTAAGGTGTTGTTAAGAATTGTGAGGTGTCGTACATTATACTAACATGCTTTTGAAGGTGCTAAAGTGGCATACAGAGTCGTAAGATATTCTAAGTTTTCGTACGATGTTTAAATGACTCGGAGGAATTCATTAGGTTTATTATGGAGTTTTAATGTTTCGTACGGTGATGTAAGGTGTTCTTAGAAGCTGTAACGCGTCCTACATTATTATAAATTACTTTTCATGTTGCTAATGTCACACACAGAGTCGTCACAAGTCCTGAGTTATCGTACGATGTTCAAAGGACTCGGACGAATTCATTAGGTTTATTATGGATTTTATTTTTACGTACTGTATTGTAAGGTGTTGTTAGGAGTTGTGAGGTGTCGTACATTATACTAACATGCTTTTCAAGGTGTTAATGTGGCATACAGAGTCGTATGATATTCTAATTTGTCGTACGATGTTTAAATGACTCGGTGGAATACATTAGGTTTATTATGGAGTTTTAATGTTTCGTACGGTGATGTAAGGTGTTCTTAAAAGTTGTAACGCGTCCTACATTATTATAAATTGCTTTTCATGTTGCTAATGTCACATACAGAGTCGTAACAAGTCCTGAGTTATCATATGATGTTCAAAGGACTCGGACGAATTCAAAAGGTTTATTAGGGATTTTATTTTTACGTACGGTATTGTAAGGTGTTGTTAAGAATTGTGAGGAGTCGTACATTATACTAACATGCTTTTCAAGGTGCTAAAGTGGCATACAGAGTGGTAAGATATTCTAAGTTGTCGTACGATGTTTAAATGACTCGGAGGAATTCATTAGGTTTATTATGGAGTTTTAATGTTTCGTACGGTGATGTAAGGTGTTCTTAGAAGCTGTAACGCGTCCTACATTATTATAAATTACTTTTCATGTTGCTAATGTCACATACAGAGTCGTCACAAGTCATGAGTTATCGTACGATGTTCAAAGGACTCGGACGAATTCATTAGGTTTATTATGGATTTTATTTTTACGTACTGTATTGTAAGGTGTTGTTAGGAGTTGTGAGGTGTCGTACATTATACTAACATGCTTTTCAAGGTATTAATGTGGCATACAGAGTCGTAAGATATTCTAATTTGTCGTACGATGTTTAAATGACTCGGAGGAATTCATTAGGTTTATTATGGAGTTTTAATGTTTCGTACGGTGATGTAAGGTGTTCTTAGAAGTTGTAACGCGTCCTACATTATTATAAATTGCTTTTCATGTTGCTAATGTCACATACAGAGTCGTAACAAGTCCTGAGTTATCATACGATGTTCAAAGGACTCGGATGAATTCAATAGTTTATTAGGGATTTTATTTTTACGTACGGTATTGTAAGGTGTTGTTAAGAATTGTGAGGTGTCGTACATTATACTAACATGCTTTTCAAGGTGCTAAAGTGGCATACAGAGTCGTAAGATATTCTAAGTTGTCGTACGATGTTTAAATGACTCGGAGGAATTCATTAGGTTTATTAAGGAGTTTTAATGTTTCGTACGGTGATGTAAGGTGTCCTTAGAAGTTGTAACGCGTCCTACATTATTATACATTACTTTTCATGTTGCTAATGTCACATAGAGAGTCGTCACAAGTCCTGAGTTATCGTGCGATGTTCAAAGGACTCGGACGAATTCATTAGGTTTATTATGGATTTTTGTTAGGGTTATTTCCTTGTTAAGATTTACTTTGTATTTTGTTTATTGTTTATATGTTTGTAAATAGTTTAGGGTCTATTTTGTTATATTCCTTAAACTTGTATTTTGTTGTTATAAGCATGTAGTGTGTGTGTGTGAGGAGAGAGGCTAGATCACTTTTACACTGTTAGAGAGAGAATTAACTGTGTGTGATTTTGTTTCTCCTGCACTTGTACTACGAATTGCTTTGATCATCAATATACAAAGAGAATTATTAGTATGAATTGTGTTTGTGATTGAACTGTTTGTTTGTGCGTGTTGTTCTGATCATTGTGAGCGATATTAACGATCCAATTGAACCTATCAATTGGTATCAGAGCTTTTGGTATCGTGTTCTTCGCTGTTCTTAAGCAAAACACATCAAAAATCGCTCAAATACAATGATCTAAATGAATTGTTGGTGTTTTTAGTTGTGATTCATCATCATAATCACTCTAATACTCAACGATTGTGCAGATTTCATCAGATCATCATCAGATCTGAGAAATTGTGAAATCACTGTTCGATCGAATTTTTCACAAATTCATCAAAAATTGGACATGTTTTAGATTGATTGAGATAAGGGATTGATAATCGGACTATTTCACAGCTTGTGTGTGAATTTTGGACAAATTGGACTAGTTTTAGACAAAACCCAGAAAATTCTCATGGAGAAAATGATGAACATTAAGAACTTGGTTGAAGATTAACTTGCCGGGTGATTATTTTGACTTAGACAATTTCCTTGGACTTAGATTTGAGAAGAAATTAGGTCCTGTATTGCCGTGTAAGGGAATTTGTTCTAGACGGGTGAAGAATTTGACTTTAAAAAGTGCTACTGTTCAGTCGGGTGATACACTGTTGTGCCGGTTAAACACTGTTACGCCGGGTGATAAACAAAATACAGCCGGGTAATCATCAACTGTGTTGCCGGGTAAACAATCTTGCCGTGTGATCGAGTACTGTTCAGCCGGGGAAGCTTTTTACCGTGTCAAGATTCTGCCGGGTCAAAGACTTATCGCCGTGTGAAGTTTTTCTTGTTGCCGGGTAACTGTTCATCCGGGTGAAGAACAAAACAATTACAACTATTTAGCCGGGTGACTATTTGGCCGTGTAAAGATTTTTTTCCTGCCGGGTGAAGAACAAAGACACTGTTTAGCCGGTTGAATAAGGATTTTCACTGTTTTGCCGTGTGACTCACTTTAGTTGTTTTTAATACTTGTTTCTTATCTTGTCTTTAATTACTTGTCTTTATTTTAGTATTTTGATCATTTCTTTTCAAAAATTAACAAAAACCAAAAATATTTTTCTTAAAAAATTGTTAAAATGGCTCCTAATGATGATTCTGATAACCGTGTTCCTAGACTTTTGAATCGTGCAGATTTCAAGAACTGGACCATCAGGTTGAGACATCACTTGTGTTCTATTGACAATGACTTATGGAAGTCTATTGAAAAAGGTCCTCATATTCCAACTCAGACTGCTCCAGACAGTGCAAGTACCTACACCAAAGACTCTACTGAACCTTATCCAGAAGATAATTTGTCAGCAGAAGATTTGAGAAAAGTAAAGAATGATAGCAAGGCTTATTCTTTAATGTGCAAGGGATTGCCACTACAAGTTCTGTCGAGATTGGATGCATATCAGACTGGTTATACATGTTTCAAAGCTTTAAAGTCGATATGTGAAGGATGAGAACAATTGAGAATCCTGAAGAAGTCGAAATTGAAAAGGCAATTGGAACTGTTTGAGCATATTAATGGAGAGACAGTACACCAGATGATGAACAGGTTTGTTCACTTAACTACTGAGATGTCAAACCTCGGAGTTAAGACTGAACTTCAAGACTTGAACGATCGATTGTTGAGTGCTTTACCATCATCATGGAAACAAACTGTTACCTTGTTGAAACATACTGAGAAATTTCCAATGGAACTTGATTTGCTTATTGGAAAAATTGAAGAAGTTGAGATTGATGAAGGATCAAGAAATACTGATAGATCAACCTCACAAACTCAGTATAAGTATGTGGTAAATCATGCCAATACTGTGGAGAATGCTTTTCTTGCACAAGATGCAATGAAGTTTGAAGATGAGGGGTGACTTATTTGTTGGTGCAAGTTTCTTTACTGATTCAGCATACTTTCCAAATTCACCAACTTATTCTCAACCTCAATCTCCACCAAGAGCTCAAGTTCAAAGTCAGAATCAGAAGAATCAGTCAGACAGTCAAAGTTCAAATGTTCAAGCTAAGGTGAAAGACGTAATGAATATTCTGCTTCAAGATGACGAGACAAAAACTGCCTTCACTGCTTTTATGGCAAGTTTTCAAGCGTATCAAGGAAGTCATTTAAGTCAAATGGACGTGGTTCTTCAAGACTTATTTGAAATGGATCCAGTTGATGTTGAAGAAATGGATCTTAATTGGCAAATGGTTATGGTTGCATATCGAACACAAAAGCATGCATATGTTAACCGAAGTTACAAACCTCATGCTAACAAGACAGTTGGATTTGACAAATCAAAGGCCAGATGTTTTAATTGTAACCAGTATGGTCATTTCTCAAGAGAATGCAAAGCTCCAAAGAATTTCAATGACCAAGCTAGTTCAAGCAATCAAGGTCAAGGTCAAAGTTCTCAACAGTTCTCAAGCTACCAAAGCAGAAATCAACGTACTTTTCAGAAACCATATCAAAGTCTTCCCATGCCAGAACTGAAAGACGAAGGAAAGAAACCAGAAGACCAAACAAAGGCACTGGTAGTCAGCGTAAAAGATGGTTATGATTGGAGCGCATATGCAGAACAATTTACGTCTGATCTTACATCAAATCTGGCACTGGTATGTGAAATTGAAGAAGACTGGTCTGAAGAAGGGGATGGAAAGATGGTTGATAATGTGAGTGAAGATTCTGAAGATTATGACTGGAGTGCAAAGTCTGATCCTACTGAAGAGTCTGAATCTGAAGTTGCGTTAATGGCTACATCCAGTGAGTCTTCATCTTCTGCTGAACAACCGAAGGTTAGTAATAACTTACCCCCTAATTATGTTCCATTACCTGCTGATGTGAAAGAAAGGTTATGTTCTGAACAATGCATTCAACAAGTAGAACATTATCGAACTCATTCATCTAAAATTGGTGATAAATTAAGTAAACATGAAAAACTTCATGAACAACTTAAAATTGATCATAAAATTTCTGATGAGAAGATTTTGTCACTAACTGAATCATGGAACAAAACTTTAAAAGAATTGGAACTTGTTACCAAACAACTTGAAGAAATGACAAAGAACTTTGAACAAGAAAAAGTTGAACATGCTGTCACACAAGTTGAATTAAAGAAAGTTAAAAGTTGTAAAACAATGGTTGAACAACTCATTAATGAAAGAGGTAACAAAAATAAAACCGGGTTGGGTTTTACTCATGAACCGATGCCAAATTCTATCACTCAAACCTTACCGGAAAACTTTAATGAATTTGATCATTCACCTGAAAATGAACGTAAATTCAAAGAAATTCAAAGAAGTAAATCCGAGTCCGAAGGATCTGAGGTGTTGATTGAAAGTTTGAAAGAAGAAGATGGAATGACAACTGAAGCTGACGATGAAGCAAGCAACAAATCTGACAACAAATTGGAGCCTGTTCTAATTCAACTCGTTGAATATCCAAAGCTTAACCCAGAACCAGAATCGGTGAAGGAAGAAGGTGAATTTTCAGGATACAATGATCCTGAATACATCAAGTGGAAGAAAGAACAAAAGGCGCAAGTTGCTGATCAGTTGATCAAGAAGCAAGAAGTGAAAAAGACTGAAGTTTCAACTGCAAAGAAGCAAAAATCAAAAATAATGAACAATCAATCTGAAACGAAACAGTCAAAAGGCAAAAGTGTCTTAAAATCAAATGATAACACCAAAGTTCAAAGTGTTAAAACTGACAAAGTTAAACCTGTCAAGAAAGTGTCAAAAGGTAAGACAATCAAGTTTGTGTCTGCAGGTACTTTCGACATGAACGGTTCTTATGGTAACCAAATCAATGCTCAAATCAAATCTAACTCTGGTCTGAAAACAGGTTCAGGTCCTAAGTCTTCCGCTGTCAATGATAAGAGAATTGAAAACAAAAAGGTCACCAAACAGAACAGTTTAAAATCGAACCAAAGTCACGTGCAATCAAAATCGCAAACAAAGTCTCCACAAAAGAATGTTAATCTAAAACCGAACAACTATGATAATGAATCACGTTTTGGGTCAACTTCAAAAGTTAACAATCGGCTCTTTAGGATTACCAAGAAACATTGTGAAATTTGTGATAGGTATAATCATGCAACTGCTGAATGTTTCTTTAACAGGTACTGCAGTTTCTGTGACAAAAGAAACCATTCTTCAGAAGAATGTTACTATAACAAATTTTGTGATATTTGTGAGAGAAGAAACCATGACACAAAGGATTGTTTCTTTCGATCAAACTCAACTAGAGAAATGACTCCGTTTTCAAAAATTAACAGAAATCATTCATTTGGTTTTCAAAATATGAGTCAAAGTCATTCTCCGGTTTTGAGAAATTTCAATCGAAACAATTCTGTTCCTAACTTGTCAAGAAGTGTGCAGGTTAACAGTTTTAAGCCAAGAGCTTTGATGATGAGAAATCAAAAGTTTGAAAATAACCTTGATCCTAAGTTAGAGGAAAGGTTTAGTGGTTTGAGGAGAAAGCAATTAATGAACGCCAATGGGCGAAACAATAGTTATCAGCATCAAAATCTCATGAACGAAACAAATTTTCAAAATATTCAATATCAACAAGTTACTATTGTAGATAGATTCGGAAAACCCAAGACCGTGTGGGCCTGGGTTGACCAAACTAACTAATTGATTGTTGATTTGCAGGTAGGCCCAAGAAGACCTATCAACTCGTGGTTTGTTGATAGTGGGTGTAGCCGGCATATGACAGGCAACCATGCCTTGCTTCAGGATTTCAAACTGAAAAATGGTACACACGTTGCATTTGGAGGTGATGCGGGTGGTAAAATCACAGGAGAAGGAACTGTTTCAAATGGGGTCATAAGTTTTGATAAAGTCAACTACTGTGCACAGTTGAACTTTAACTTACTTAGTGTATCTCAAATCTGTGATAAATCTTATTCAACTCTTTTTGATGATTCTTTCTGTTATATTCTTAAACCAGGTTTCAAGATTGACAATGAGTGGGTAGTGGTTAAAGCTCCAAGAGATCGTGATGTATACAAATTGGATATGTCGCAGATTGATGCTGATACCGAAACAACCTGTCTCATTGCCCATGCTTCAAATGATGAGAGTCAGCTTTGGCATAGACGGCTGGGACATTCCAACTTCAGAAACATGAACCGTTTGGTAACTGGAAATCACGCTGTGGGAATCCCATCAAAGAAATTCTCCACAACTGATCTCTGTCCAGCATGTTTGAAGGGAAAACAGCATCGGATGTCTTTTAAGTCCAAGCAAGAAAACTCCATTTCAAAACCCTTACAGATGCTACATATGGATCTTTTTGGACCAACAAATGTGCAAAGCATTGGAAAGAAGTCTTACTGTTTTGTCATTATTGACGATTTCACTAGATTTTCTTGGGTTTATTTTTTGCATGCTAAATCTGAAACAGCTGAATTATTAAAAGAATTTATCATCAAAGTTGAAAATCAATTGGAATGCAAAGTTAAAGTTTTAAGAAGTGATAATGGAACTGAATTTAAGAATGCTAATGTTGATTTATTTTGTGCAGAAAAGGGGATTGCCAGACAATTTAGTGCGCCGAGAATGCCTCAACAAAACGGGGTTGCGGAACGGAAAAACCGGTCACTAATTGAAGCAGCAAGATCCATGCTCGCAGATGCCAAAATCCCTATCACTTTTTGGGATGAAGCTATTGCTACTGCGTGTTTTGTACAAAATAGAACATTATTAGTTCAAGATAAACAGAAAACTTCTTATGAGTTGTTATTTGGAAGGAAACCAAATATTTCTTACTTGAAAGCATTTGGTTGTCCGGTATCGATTCTAAATTTGAATGATCATCTCGGGAAGTTTGAGTCAAAATCTGACGATGGATTTTTCCTAGGTTATTCGTCTGTTTCTAAAGCTTATCGGGTTTTTAATAGCAAAACAAATACTGTTATTGAAACTATTAACGTCAAGTTTTTAGAAAATTCGTTTCCGTTAGTGGCTCATGGTCCCGAATGGTTATTTGATTTAGATTCATTATCGAAATCCTTCAATTCTAACTTATTTGATTTTTCAGGAAAAACAAACAAAGAATCAGGCGACTTGGGATGCTTTAGTGACGATTCTGATAATGACGAGGATGGAAATCTCAACTCAGAATATCCGTTCATGTCATTTCACAATCCTGATCATGTCAAATCCAGTCAAGATCCGGGTCCTTCTGGTTCTCATGAAGATCAAGAATCGAACAATCATGCAGAAGATGTGATTTCTCCTAATGATGGTGGATCTGTTCAGAATCAACCATCATCAGATCCGAATGCTGAAGTTATTCCAGAATCTTTTGATTACTTCATCAATTCACCGGATCAAGTCCCGAATTTCACACCGCATACTTCGACCATACTACAAGATCTACCAAATTTGAATACTTCTAATCTGGAGAGTCAAGTGCAAGGAGGTGACATACCAATTCATCGAATTCACAAGAAACATCCTGTCTCTCAGATTATTGGGCCGTTGAATCAGAGAACTACAAGAAGTCAGACTGAGCAAGCGAATGTCTGTCTTTATTCGTGTTTTCTATCTCAAGTGGTGCCAAAGAATATTTCAGAGGCGCTGCAAGATAACAGTTGGATTGAAGCCATGCAAGAGGAATTACTTCAGTTTCGCAAACAGGAAGTTTGGAAACTTGTGGACTTACCTGAAGGAGAGAACGCAATTGGTACAAGATGGTTGTACAAAACCAAGCCAGACGAACGTGGCATTGTAGTGAGAAACAAAGCAAGACTCATTGCACAGGGATACACTCAGGAAGAAGGCATTGATTATGAAGAGGTGTTTGCTCCAGTCGCAAGACTTGAAGCCATACGCGTTTTTCTTGCATATGCTTCCTTCATGAAGTTTAAAGTATTCCAAATGGACGTTAAAGGTGCTTTCTTGTATGGAACAATTACAGATGACGTATATGTCAGACAACCTCCGGGTTTTGAAGATCCTGACTATCCTCATCGTGTATACAAGTTGAGTAAAGCTCTATATGGTCTACACCAAGCTCCAAGAATCTGGTATGAGACATTATCCAAGCATTTACTAGAACATGGATTTACAAGAGGTCAGATTGATCCAACTTTGTTTATGAAGAGGGAGAATGATGATTTATTGTGCGTTCAAGTATATGTGGACGATATTATCTTCGGTTCAACCAGTGCGTCTATGTGCAAAGACTTTGAAGAAATCATGAAGTCTACATTCCAGATGAGTTCAATGGGGGAGATTAATTTCTTTCTTGGATTACAAGTGAAACAATCAGCTGACGGAATTTTCATCAATCAATCAAAATTTGTTGAGAAATTGTTGAAGAAGTTCAAGATGCAAGATTGTCAAACAATTCGAACTCCATCTGATGTGAATTGCAAGATTCAACCTGATCCAAAGGGCAAAGCAGTTGATCAAACACTATACAGATCAATGATCGGTTCTCTGATGTATCTTACTGCATCAAGACCAGACATCATGTACGCTGTGTGTGTGTGCGCCAGATATCAGTCTGATCCGAAAGAGTCTCATCTTATTGCTGTGAAGCGTATATTCAGATATCTCAAAGGGAAACCAAATCTTGGGTTATGGTATCCTTACGAAGGAAATTTTGAATTATATAGCTATTCTGACAGTGATTTTGGTGGTTGTGCTCTTGACAGGAAATCGACAACTGGTGGCTGTCAATTTCTGGGTCCTAGGCTTGTCTCTTGGCAATGCAAGAAGCAGACCAATGTTTCTGTATCCACAGCTGAAGCAGAGTATATCGCTGCATCTGCAGGATGTTCTCAGGTTTTGTGGTTACAAAATCAGTTGCTTGACTACGGGTTTAACTTTCTAAAAACTCCTATTTACATAGACAATACTGCTGCTATGTTCATAACTGCTAATCCTGTTCAACATTCTAAAACCAAACACATTGAAATTAGATATCATTTTTTAAGAGACAACTCTGAAAAGGGTTTAATAATCTTGATTAAAGTTCATACCGACAAACAACTGGCAGATCTTTTCACAAAATCCTTTTTGTCAGGACGGTTTGAATTCTTAATTCAATCTATAGGATTAATCAATCATGATTGATTCTATTTTTCGTAAAAACAAACAAAAATCTGAAAAACATAAAAGCCAAAAATATAATAAGTTGATGTTATATTTTGATTCCTGTGTCTTTTATTTTATATTTTGCACTGTGTGTGCTTGCGTGAAAAAGAAAATAGAAAAGCAAAAATAAAATATAAAAGCAAAAAGAAAAGAAAATATCATGTCATAAGAATCTATATTGCAACAAGTGAGAAATGATAGATACACTAGACATTATTTGTTACATCATTTTTAAATAAAGACTGATGAATGTTAGTTGATGTGCTAGACAGCTCAGACAATTAGACTGAACAAGTAAGTTGATTGTTGACAAACATAAACTTAATGATCTTTGTGTTAAGTTCCATTGTTATACATGTCTAGATATATATCTTTTGATACATTGCTTGTGATGATAGTTGTGCATGATCGGGTAACGATGTAGTCTATTCAGTGTGATGAACCGCATCGTGAGCTTCTTTGTTGTGGTACCCACAGACCTGAAGTCTCACACGAAGTCTCTTTTGAGCTTCAAGGTGCAGCAAAAGATTCCAAAATGGAACAAAAAGAGTCCCAAATGTGGACCAACACCAAACAAAAATTCCAAAAAGGAATTCAGAAGATTCCCAAGGGGAACGATAGGAAAGAAAAATTCCCAAAGATGGAATTAAAAAGAAGTCCCAAAGTGGACCAAATCCGAATAGAACCCAGATTCCACACTGTGTATGACTGTAAGTGACCAGGTTTTGTGCAATATGCATTCAGGTAGTGATTGATAAGGAAATATGTTGACATATGTATACATGTGGGTCACATAAGTCATTCTAATCGAATCTTAAATATCATCATGATACTGAAAAAGTAAGTGTGTCAATTCGAGCTAATTGGTATGTTTCATATCATCACTCAATCAAGCATAAGTCAAATGTCTATTCAAAACTTGCAAAACATGTTCAGATAATGTGTGGTATGATCTCACTGCGATATTTTGATTCATTGCATTGCATATGTCTTTATTTTAATGTGTGTGCTTTGTGTGTGCAGGCATTTGGAATCATTATTGACACATCGACATCCTTGATAAACTTAAAAATTTCTAGAAATTTCAAGTTTAGGGGGAGAATAAATTGAAGAAAAATATCTACAAAAATCCAAAAATATTTTGTTTTGAATAAGTGTGTTTTTGAATGAACAAGATTATGTGGTATGAAAAGCAAGAGTATTGGATGTGTTAAAAACAAACCCAAGGTCTTGTAATTTGTTTTTAAGAAATTGCTTCGGGATATAGAAAAATTGGTTGTGCAAAAACATTTTGGAAAAAGAAAAGAAAAATGAATTTTAATTGAAAATTAATGTTGTTGCAATGTTTAATGTTGTTTGATAATTAATATGACAAACATTCTTTTTAAGGATAACTTGTCTAATTAATCTGTCGGAGAATGTTTGCAGGTGCAATAAATGCCGTTGAAAAAGTCAACAGACGAGAAAAATGAAGAAAATTGCTCAAGTGTTATAGCCGGGCAAAGATATCAGATGCAACTATTCTGCCGGGTTAAGAACTATTGTGCCGGGTTAAGAAATATTCTGCCGGGTAAAGAACTGTTCAGCCGGGTAATGTTGTAAGTCTGATACATGCCGGGTGATTGAGGAAAAGGTGAAGATATTATGACCACTGTACAGCCGGGCAATGATCATGTCAAATACAGCCGGGTGAAGGTCATAGATATCAAGCCGGGTGACAAATGTTAACTATACAGCCGGGTAAAAGAGAAATCTTATTGCCGTGTAAAGGTATGACACTGTGTTGCCGGGTAATGAAGAAGGTTGCCGTGTGAAGAAGAAAAGCAAGCCGGATGAAGAAGGAAAGCAACTGTGTTGCCGGGTGATGAAGAAAAGTTGCCGGGTGATGTTTGAAGACTATTCTGCCGGGTGATGAATAAAACCCATCAGGTGTAGTTGTTCCTAACCTTTACCCGTCACTACAGTGACTTACCCGTCTCTACAGTGCTTGACCCGTCAAGTGTTTTTCACATGTTTGTGACTTGTTGTATGTACTTGACCCGTCACTACCGTAAATGACCCGTCACTACAGTACATGACCCGTCACTACAGTACTTGACCCGGCAAGGCTTATTGGGCTTTTTAAGCTTGCCCGTCCTTTTGTTGACCCGACACTTAAAGTTTGACCTAAATTTTTTAACGATACAAAAGACCGCCTCTTCACAAACACTTATCATTTCACACATTCACTTTCACACAAATCCTCTGAACTTAAAATCGCCGTGTTATCATATTCAATCGTTTGCTCTGTAACAAGGTTGATCGATTGGATAAGGTAGTGATTAAGTTTTTTTGACCTAAATGGACCTGCAAATCAACTGTTAAAAAGAAAAACGATGATGAACAGTGTTTTGGACTTTGAATCGACACTTTGATTTTGTGTATTAAAACTTAAATCAAATGTTGTTTAAGGGTTAAAATCTGTCGATCATCAACATTCAACCACTCATTTGCACCAAAACACCTTAAAATCAACAGAATCACTCGAAATGTTCACAACTGATAAAATCGCCATTAATGAACTTTGAAGCTTTTAAAAGTTAAACATCAAAAGGATGAAATATTTGTTTAAAAGTGACAAATGCATGATAAAACTGAACTAAAACATGTTAAACAACTTCATCATAAAAATGTCAAAATTTTGTCTTAAGTGATTAACTGTTAAAATGAAAAATGTTGTATAAATCATTAAAATTCAAAGTTGTGTTAATCAAAGTGATGAAAATCATTTTGTTAGATCAATTTAGGGTTAAAATGATTATATGAATGTTTTTGCTTTCTAACTTTTATTCAAACACTTATGAAATTTTGATATGTTTTAATGAAGAATCTAACACATTTGTGTTGTTTTGTGTTTGTTTGTGTTTTAACAGATGGAGAATCTCAAGTTTGAGCCTAAACACAATTTGGTAGCATGTTTGGATGAATCACTTCCTGAAACAGATGGTTACAGGGATATGATCAAGTTCATCAAGAGGACCAAATATGTGTATGCTATATGTGCCAAACCGGTCATATATGCAAGGCTGATTAAGAGCTTTTGGAGAACAGCAGAGGTCATTAGAGAAGAAAATGGAGTTACTGTTGTTCGAGGCAACATAACTAGAGATTGGGTACTGACAGTTTCTGAAGAAGCCATTAGACATGCCCTGAGGATTGATGAAGATGAAGTTGGTATGATGGATGAGTTGACCATGGAGGAATGTAAATCGTGTTTTGTTAATATGGGACATCCACCTATATTTCCAAAATCACAGTTTTATAGGGCTAAGTTGGGAAAGAAGTATAAGTTGCTGTGTTATGTTGTACAGCAATGCATGTCCAGGAGGAGTGCAGGATTCGACAATTTCCCATCTGACATTGCATCCCCGATAGTTGCTATTGCAGAAAACAAACCATTCAACATGTCAAGATGGATAATGAATGGGTTTGTGTTCAATTTGGTGAAGGGCAAAAGATTTAAGTTTCTCATGTACCCGAGATTCTTACAACTGATGATAAACATTGCCTATCCTATCATCAGAAATGAAGGTTATTCTGGAGGTATTTTATACACTGAGGACATGAACGATCTATCTTACCGAAAGATGAGCATCGGGAATATGCCTGATGTGGAGTTGTTTGACTATATGAGAGATATAGCCAATAATGAAGAAGAAGTTGGAGTAGTCTATCATCATATTTCGAATGGAGAGATTGTAAATCCAATGGATCTTGTTGATAGAGAAATTGATGAAAATAATGATGATCAAGATGAAGATAATGATGATGGTGACAATGATGAAGATAGTGGTGGTAATGATGAACATGATGATGGTGGTGATGATGCTGAATCTGAATCTAATTCAGAGGAGGCTGAACCAATGGAGACTGAGATAGAGGAAATTGAAACTGTTGAGATAGAAGAACCTGCTGAGGTTGCTTCTGTGGTTGAAGAAGTTGTTACTGAGATTCCAAAGGAGATTAATGTTAAGTATGTTCGAAGAAAGAGGTCAAAACCTGTTAATGAGACTGTGATTGTTGAGCCTGAAGAGATTGATGTACTTCAGATTGCTCAGGAGGCATGGCCGAAGCTGAGACTATGGCACAGATAGTTGAGGAAGCTGATGCTGGCGTTGCTGATCCTACTATTGTTGATATTCCCACCTCATCACCACAAATTGCTGAAAATGTTGAACAAGGTTTGGAGTCTTCACCAAACTTTGTGTCAAAAGTAGATGAAAATGAGAAGGAGAAAAGAATAGCTGAGTTAGAGGATATGGTGGCAAAACTGACTGAAGCAAATGATTTGTTGAAAGCTTCAAATGAACGGAAAAAGAAAAGGTTTGATGAGTATTGGGACATTCATAATCAAAATTTAAAAACCTTCAAGAAGTTAGATGAGGATCATGTGAAGCTAGTTGATGAACATGTGAAGCTGAAGGATGATTATGAAAAACTGAAAGAGGAGCATGAGAATCTGAAATATGATTATACTGATCTGAAGGCTGAGTGTAATACGTTGGAGGCAGAGAAAGAAATGCTAGAAAAGGAGTTGGAGGAAATGAAACCGAAGAAGGCTGGCTCATCATCAGACAAAGATTTTTCTGATGAAGTAATGGAAGTGACTGAATCGCATGTGCCAAAAGTTTATTTGACTAGAGCTCGAGGCACTACAAACGTTGGCATTAGAGTTGAATCACCAATCATCATTCCTGATGAAGCTGTTGCTGACACTGTCAATATGGACAAAGCTGAGGGAAAAAGGAAGATAGATGCGATACCTGAGATATTTGGTGATGAAGGAAGTTCGAAGAAGGCAAAAATAGATGAAACAGTGCAGATTGAGCCGATTCAATCTGTAGCTGTGATTGAGACTGAGAAGGTGACTGAAGCTGAGATTGCTAAATCAGGTCAGATTGAGCCGATTCAATCTGATTCTGTAGCTGAGACTGAAGATATGTATCTTGAAGAATTTTCCGATGAATACTTTGACAAAGTGACGGATCCTGGACTAAAAGTGATTGATGGAAGTCAGATGACAAAGCCTATACTTAGAGTGTTTTACAATCAAGAAACATTTGAGTTGAAGCTGGTTAGGAATTTGGAGGATTGGGACAAAGACATGATTACACTTTTTAGTACTTTTGAGTTGAAGCTGTTACATCCGTCATACATAGACTTTTTGAGAAGCTACAGAATGGAGAAGTGTAAGGATGCGCTTGCTGAAGCTGATAGGAAGTTGTTTGTTGTGATGATTGAAGTAATAGCTGCAGCAACTGAAAAGATACGTGTGAGAAAGGCTTTGCTGAACTCTAATCTCGTGAGGGTTGATTTGCCAGAGATAGAGTAATTGAGGATATCCAGAAGAGGAACGCTTGAAGTGCAAGTCAAAGGTCAAGAGATGCCATTTGAATTTTATGCTAATATTGACTTTGCAGGTTTAAATCTGGATTCGCTCAGACGCATGAATGCTTGTCCGATTCTGACAAATGAGTCCAAGCCTCGTCAAGCCAAAATTGCTGAAAAGTTCAAGTCCTGTATTGAAGAAGCATTGAAGGAACAAGAAGAGTATAAAGGACGAGAGTTGCTGAATGTCAAAGATGAACCGGAAGAATGGTAAAAGAGATTGATGCTGAACAAAGAAGAAAAAGATTGAAGATTTTGCTGAAGATCCAAAGTTAAATCTTAGGGGGAGTACTGTTAGGGTTATTTCCTTGTTAAGATTTACTTTGTATTTTGTTTATTGTTTATATGTTTGTAAATAGTTTAGGGTCTATTTTGTTATATTCCTTAAACTTGTATTTTGTTGTTATAAGCATGTAGTGTGTGTGTGTGTGAGGAGAGAGGCTAGATCACTTTTACACTGTTAGAGAGAGAATTAACTGTGTGTGATTTTGTTTCTCCTGCACTTGTACTACGAATTGCTTTGATCATCAATATACAAAGAGAATTATTAGTATGAATTGTGTTTGTGATTGAACTGTTTGTTTGTGCGTGTTGTTCTGATCATTGTGAGCGATATTAACGATCCAATTGAACCTATCAATTTTATTTTTACGTACTGTATTGTAAGGTGTTGTTAGGACTTGTGAGGTGTCGTACATTATACTAACAAGCTTTTCAAGGTGTTAATGTGGCATACAGAGTCGTAAGATATTCTAAGTTGTCTTACGATGTTTAAATGACTCGGAGGAATTTATTAGGTTTATTATGGAGTTTTAATGTTTCGTACGGTGATGTAAGGTGATCTTAGAAGCTGTAACGCGTCCTACATTATTATAAATTGCTTTTCATGTTGCTAATGTCACATACAGAGTCATCACAAGTCCTGAGTTATCGTACGATGTTCAAAGGATTCGGAAGAATTCATTAGGTTTATTAAGGATTTTATTTTTACGTACTGTATTGTAAGGTGTTGTTAGGAGTTGTGAGGTGTCGTACATTATACTAACATGCTTTTCAAGGTGTTAATGTGGCATACAGAGTCGTAAGATATTCTAAGTTGTCGTACGATGTTTAAATGACTCGGAGGAATTCATTAGGTTTATTATGGAGTTTTAATGTTTCGTACGGTGATGTAAGGTGTTCTTAGAAGCTGTAACGCGTCCTACATTATTATAAATTGCTTTTCATGTTGCTAATGTCACATACAGAGTCATCACAAGTCCTGAGTTATCGTACGATGTTCAAAGGATTCGGAAGAATTCATTAGGTTTATTAAGGATTTTATTTTTACGTACTGTATTGTAAGGTGTTGTTAGGAGTTGTGAGGTGTCGTACATTATACTAACATGCTTTTCAAGGTGTTAATGTGGCATACAGAGTCGTAAGATATTCTAAGTTGTCGTACGATGTTTAAATGACTCGGAGGAATTCATTAGGTTTATTATGGAGTTTTAATGTTTCGTACGGTGATGTAAGGTGTTCTTAGAAGTTGTAACGCGTCCTACATTATTATAAATTGCTTTTCATGTTTCTAATGTCACATACAGAGTCGTAACAAGTCCTGAGTTATCATACGATGTTCAAAGGACTCGGACGAATTCAATAGTTTATTAGGGATTTTATTTTTACGTACGGTATTGTAAGGTGTTGTTAAGAATTGTGAGGTGTCGTACATTATACTAACATGCTTTTCAAGGTGCTAAAGTGGCAAACAGAGTCGTAAGATATTCTAAGTTGTCGTACGATGTTTAAATGACTCGGAGGAATTCATTACGTTTATTATGGAGTTTTAATGTTTCGTACGGTGATGTAAGGTGTGCTTTGAAGCTGTAACGCGTCCTACATTATTATACATTACTTTTCATGTTGCTAATGTCACATACGGAGTCGTCACAAGTCCTGAGTTATCGTACGTTGTTCAGAGGACTCAGACGAATTCATTAGGTTTATTATGGATTTTATTTTTACGTACTGTATTGTAAGGTGTTGTTAGGACTTGTGAGGTGTCGTACATTATACTAACATGCTTTTCAAGGTGTTAATGTGGCATACAGAGTCGTAAGATATTCTAAGTTGTCGTACGATGTTTAAATGACTTGGAGGAATTCATTAGGTTTATTATGGAGTTTTAATGTTTCGTACGGTGATGTAAGGTGTTCTTAGAAGCTGTAACGCGTCCTACATTATTATAAATTACTTTTCATGTTGCTAATGTCACATACAAAGTCGTCACAAGTCCTGAGTTATCGTACGATGTTCAAAGGACTCGGACGAATTCATTAGGTTTATTATGGATTTTATTTTTACGTACTGTATTGTAAGGTGTTGTTAAGACTTGTGAGGTGTCGTACATTATACTAACATGCTTTTCAAGGTGTTAATGTGGCATACAGAGTCGTAAGATATTCTAAGTTGTCGTACGATGTTTAAATGACTCGGAGGAATTCATTAGGTTTATTATGGAGTTTTAATGTTTCGTACGGTGATGTAAGGTGTTCTTAGAAGCTGTAACGCGTCCTACATTATTATACATTGCTTTTCATGTTGCTAATGTCACATACAGAGTCGTAACAAGTCCTGAGTTATCATACGATGTTCAAAGGACTCGGACGAATTCAGGTTTATTAGGGATTTTATTTTTACGTACGGTATTGTAAGGTGTTGTTAAGAATTGTGAGGTGTCGTACATTATACTAACATGCTTTTCAAGGTGCTAAAGTAGCATACAGAGTCGTAAGATATTCTACGTTGTCGTACGATGTTTAAATGACTAGGAGGAATTCATTACGTTTATTATGGAGTTTTAATGTTTCGTACGGTGATGTAAGGTGTTCTTAGAAGCTGTAACGCGTCCTACATTATTATAAATTACTTTTCATGTTGCTAATGTCACATACAGAGTCGTCACAAGTCCTGAGTTATCGTACGATGTTCAAAGGACTCGGACGAATTCAATAGTTTATTAGGGATTTTATTTTTACGTACGGTATTGTAAGGTGTTGTTAAGAATTGTGAGGTGTCGTACATTATACTAACATGCTTTTCAAGGTGCTAAAGTGGCAAACAGAGTCGTAAGATATTCTAAGTTGTCGTACGATGTTTAAATGACTCGGAGGAATTCATTACGTTTATTATGGAGTTTTAATGTTTCGTACGGTGATGTAAGGTGTGCTTTGAAGCTGTAACGCGTCCTACATTATTATACATTACTTTTCATGTTGCTAATGTCACATACGGAGTCGTCACAAGTCCTGAGTTATCGTACGTTGTTCAAAGGACTCAGACGAATTCATTAGGTTTATTATGGATTTTATTTTTACGTACTGTATTGTAAGGTGTTGTTAGGACTTGTGAGGTGTCGTACATTATACTAACATGCTTTTCAAGGTGTTAATGTGGCATACAGAGTCGTAAGATATTCTAAGTTGTCGTACGATGTTTAAATGACTCGGAGGAATTCATTAGGTTTATTATGGAGTTTTAATGTTTCGTACGGTGATGTAAGGTGTTCTTAGAAGCTGTAACGCGTCCTACATTATTATAAATTGCTTTTCATGTTGCTAATGTCACATACAGAGTCATCACAAGTCCTGAGTTATCGTACGATGTTCAAAGGATTCGGAAGAATTCATTAGGTTTATTAAGGATTTTATTTTTACGTACTGTATTGTAAGGTGTTGTTAGGAGTTGTGAGGTGTCGTACATTATACTAACATGCTTTTCAAGGTGTTAATGTGGCATACAGAGTCGTAATATATTCTAAGTTGTCGTACGATGTTTAAATGACTCGGAGGAATTCATTAGTTTTATTATGGAGTTTTAATGTTTCGTACGGTGATGTAAGGTGTTCTTAGAAGTTGTAACGCGTCCTACATTATTATAAATTGCTTTTCATGTTTCTAATGTCACATACAGAGTCGTAACAAGTCCTGAGTTATCATACGATGTTCAAAGGACTCGGACGAATTCAATAGTTTATTAGGGATTTTATTTTTACGTACGGTATTGTAAGGTGTTGTTAAGAATTGTGAGGTGTCGTACATTATACTAACATGCTTTTCAAGGTGCTAAAGTGGCAAACAGAGTCGTAAGATATTCTAAGTTGTCGTACGATGTTTAAATGACTCGGAGGAATTCATTACGTTTATTATGGAGTTTTAATGTTTCGTACGGTGATGTAAGGTGTGCTTTGAAGCTGTAACGCGTCCTACATTATTATACATTACTTTTCATGTTGCTAATGTCACATACGGAGTCGTCACAAGTCCTGAGTTATCGTACGTTGTTCAAAGGACTCAGACGAATTCATTAGGTTTATTATGGATTTTATTTTTACGTACTGTATTGTAAGGTGTTGTTAGGACTTGTGAGGTGTCGTACATTATACTAACATGCTTTTCAAGGTGTTAATGTGGTATACAGAGTCGTAAGATATTCTAAGTTGTCGTACGATGTTTAAATGACTTGGAGGAATTCATTAGGTTTATTATGGAGTTTTAATGTTTCGTACGGTGATGTAAGGTGTTCTTAGAAGCTGTAACGCGTCCTACATTATTATAAATTACTTTTCATGTTGCTAATGTCACATACAGAGTCGTCACAAGTCCTGAGTTATCGTACGATGTTCAAAGGACTCGGACGAATTCATTAGGTTTATTATGGATTTTATTTTGACGTACTGTATTGTAAGGTGTTGTTAAGACTTGTGAGGTGTCGTACATTATACTAACATGCTTTTCAAGGTGTGAATGTGGCATACAGAGTCGTAAGATATTCTAAGTTGTCGTACGATGTTTAAATGACTCGGAGGAATTCATTAGGTTTATTATGGAGTTTTAATGTTTCGTACGGTGATGTAAGGTGTTCTTAGAAGCTGTAACGCGTCCTACATTATTATACATTGCTTTTCATGTTGCTAATGTCACATACAGAGTCGTAACAAGTCCTGAGTTATCATACGATGTTCAAAGGACTCGGACGAATTCAGGTTTATTAGGGATTTTATTTTTACGTACGGTATTGTAAGGTGTTGTTAAGAATTGTGAGGTGTCGTACATTATACTAACATGCTTTTCAAGGTGCTAAAGTAGCATACAGAGTCGTAAGATATTCTACGTTGTCGTACGATGTTTAAATGACTAGGAGGAATTCATTACGTTTATTATGGAGTTTTAATGTTTCGTACGGTGATGTAAGGTGTTCTTAGAAGCTGTAACGCGTCCTACATTATTATAAATTACTTTTCATGTTGCTAATGTCACATACAGAGTCGTCACAAGTCCTGAGTTATCGTACGATGTTCAAAGGACTCGGACGAATTCATTAGGTTTATTATGGATTTTATTTTGACGTACTGTATTGTAAGGTGTTGTTAAGACTTGTGAGGTGTCGTACATTATACTAACATGCTTTTCAAGGTGTGAATGTGGCATACAGAGTCGTAAGATATTCTAAGTTGTCGTACGATGTTTAAATGACTCGGAGGAATTCATTAGGTTTATTATGGAGTTTTAATGTTTCGTACGGTGATGTAAGGTGTTCTTAGAAGCTGTAACGCGTCCTACATTATTATACATTGCTTTTCATGTTGCTAATGTCACATACAGAGTCGTAACAAGTCCTGAGTTATCATACGATGTTCAAAGGACTCGGACGAATTCAGGTTTATTAGGGATTTTATTTTTACGTACGGTATTGTAAGGTGTTGTTAAGAATTGTGAGGTGTCGTACATTATACTAACATGCTTTTCAAGGTGCTAAAGTAGCATACAGAGTCGTAAGATATTCTACGTTGTCGTACGATGTTTAAATGACTAGGAGGAATTCATTACGTTTATTATGGAGTTTTAATGTTTCGTACGGTGATGTAAGGTGTTCTTAGAAGCTGTAACGCGTCCTACATTATTATAAATTACTTTTCATGTTGCTAATGTCACATACAGAGTCGTCACAAGTCCTGAGTTATCGTACGATGTTCAAAGGACTCGGACGAATTCATTAGGTTTATTATGGATTTTATTTTTACGTACTGTATTGTAAGGTGTTGTTAAGACTTATGAGGTGTCGTACATTATACTAACATGCTTTTCAAGGTGTTAATGTGGCATACAGAGTCGTAAGATATTCTAAGTTGTCTTACGATGTTTAAATGACTCGGAGGAATTTATTAGGTTTATTATGGAGTTTTAATGTTTCGTACGGTGATGTAAGGTGTTCTTAGAAGCTGTAATGCGTCCTACATTATTATAAATTGCTTTTCATGTTGCTAATGTCACATTCAGAGTCGTCACAAGTCCTGAGTTATCGTACGATGTTCAAAGGACTCGGACGAATTCATTAGGTTTATTATGGATTTTATTTTTACGTACTGTATTGTAAGGTGTTGTTAGGAGTTGTGAGGTGTCGTACATTATACTAACATGCTTTTCAAGGTGTTAATGTGGCATACAGAGTCGTAAGATATTCTAAGTTGTTGTACGATGTTTAAATGACTCGGAGGAATTCGTTAGGTTTATTATGGAGTTTTAATGTTTCGTACGGTGATGTAAGGTGTTCTTAGAAGTTGTAACGCGTCCTACATTATTATAAATTGCTTTTCTTGTTGCTAATGTCACATACAGAGTCGTAACAAGTCCTGAGTTATCATACGATGTTCAAAGGACTCGGACGAATTCAATTGTTTATTAGGGATTTTATTTTTACGTACGGTATTGTAAGGTGTTGTTAAGAATTGTGAGGTGTCGTACATTATGCTAACATGCTTTTCAAGGTGCTAAAGTGGCATACAGAGTCGTAAGATATTCTAAGTTGTCGTACGATGTTTAAATGACTCGGAGGAATTCATTACGTTTATTATGGAGTTTTAATGTTTCGTACGGTGATGTAAGGTGTGCTTAGAAGCTGTAACGCGTCCTACATTATTATAAATTACTTTTCATGTTGCTAATGTCACATACAGAGTCGTCACAAGTCCTGAGTTATCGTACGATGTTCAAAGGACTAGGACGAATTCATTAGGTTTATTATGGATTTTATTTTTATGTACTGTATTGTAAGGTGTTGTTAGGAGTTGTGAGGTGTCGTACATTATACTAACATGCTTTTCAAGGTGTTAATGTGGCATACAGAGTCGTAAGATATTCTAAGTTGTCGTACGATGTTTAAATGACTCGGAGGAATTCATTAGGTTTATTATGGAGTTTTAATGTTTCGTACGGTGATGTAAGGTGTTCTTAGAAGCTGTAACGCGTCCTACATTATTATAAATTACTTTTCATGTTGCTAATGTCACATACAGAGTCGTCACAAGTCCTGAGTTATCGTACGATGTTCAAAGGACTCGGACGAATTCATTAGGTTTATTATGGATTTTATTTTTACGTACTGTATTGTAAGGTGTTGTTAGGAGTTGTGAGGTGTCGTACATTATACTAACATGCTTTTCAAGGTGTTAATGTGGCATACAGAGTCGTAAGATATTCTAAGTTGTCGTACGATGTTTAAATGACTCGGAGGAATTCATTAGGTTTATTATGGAGTTTTAATGTTTCGTACGGTGATGTAAAGTGTTCTTAGAAGTTGTAACGCGTCCTACATTATTATAAATTGCTTTTCATGTTGCTAATGTCACATACAGAGTCGTAACAAGTCCTGAGTTATCATACGATGTTCAAACGACTCGGACGAATTCAATAGGTTTATTAGGGATTTTATTTTAACGTACGGTATTGTAAGGTGTTGTTAAGAATTGTGAGGTGTCGTACATTATACTAACATGCTTTTCAAGGTGCTAAAGTGGCATACAGAGTCGTAAGATATTCTAAGTTGTCGTACGATGTTTAAATGACTCGGAGGAATTCATTACGTTTATTATGGAGTTTTAATGTTTCGTACGGTGATGTAAGGTGTTCTTAGAAGCTGTAACGCGTCCTACACTATTATAAATTACTTTTCATCTTGCTAATGTCACATACAGAGTCGTCACAAGTCCTGAGTTATCGTACGATGTTCAAAGGACTCGGACGAATTCATTAGGTTTATTATGGATTTTATTGTTACGTACTGTATTGTAAGGTGTTGTTAGGAGTTGTGAGGTGTCGTACATTATACTAACATGCTTTTCAAGGTGTTAATGTGGCATACAGAGTCGTAAGATATTCTAAGTTGTCTTACGATGTTTAAATGACTCGGAGGAATTCATTAGGTTTATTATGGAGTTTTAATGTTTCGTACGGTGATGTAAGGTGTTCTTAGAAGCTGTAACGCGTCCTACATTATTATAAATTGCTTTTCATGTTGCTAATGTCACATATAGAGTCGTCACAAGTCCTGAGTTATCGTACGATGTTCAAAGGATTCGGACGAATTCATTAGGTTTATTATGGATTTTATTTTTACGTACTGTACTGTAAGGTGTTGTTAGGAGTTGTGAGGTGTCGTACATTATACTAACATGCTTTTCAAGGTGTTAATGTGGCATACAGAGTCGTAAGATATTCTAAGTTGTCGTACGATGTTTAAATGACTCGGAGGAATTCATTAGGTTTATTATGGAGTTTTAATGTTTCGTACGGTGATGTAAGGTGTTCTTAGAAGTTGTAACGCGTCTTACATTATTATAAATTGCTTCTCATGTTGCTAATGTCACATACAGAGTCGTAACAAGTCCTGAGTTATCATACGATGTTCAAAGGACTCGGACGAATTCAATAGTTTATTAGGGATTTTATTTTTACGTACGGTATTGTAAGGTGTTGTTAAGAATTGTGAGGTGTCGTACATTATACTAACATGCTTTTGAAGGTGCTAAAGTGGCATACAGAGTCGTAAGATATTCTAAGTTGTCGTACAATGTTTAAATGACTCGGAGGAATTCATTAGGTTTATTATGGAGTTTTAATGTTTCGTACGGTGATGTAAGGTGTTCTTAGAAGTTGTAACGCGTCCTACATTATTATAAATTGCTTTTCATGTTGCTAATGTCACATACAGAGTCGTAACAAGTCCTGAGTTATCATACGATGTTCAAAGGACTCGGACGAATTCAATAGTTTATTAGGGATTTTATTTTTACGTACAGTATTGTAAGGTGTTGTTAAGAATTGTGAGGTGTCGTACATTATACTAACATGCTTTTCAAGGTGCTAAAGTGGCAAACAGAGTCGTAAGATATTCTAAGTTATCGTACGATGTTTAAATGACTCGGAGTAATTCATTAGGTTTATTATGGAGTTTTAATGTTTCGTACGGTGATGTAAGGTGTGCTTAGAAGCTGTAACGCGCCCTACATTATTATAAATTACTTTTCATGTTGCTAATGTCACATACAGAGTCGTCACAAGTCCTGAGTTATCGTACGTTGTTCAAAGGACTCGGACGAATTCATTAGGTTTATTATGGATTTTATTTTTACGTACTGTATTGTAAGGTGTTGTTAGGAGTTGTGAGGTGTCGTACATTATACTAACATGCTTTTCAAGGTGCTAAAGTGGCATACAGAGTCGTAAGATATTCTAAGTTGTCGTACGATGTTTAAATGACTCGGAGGAATTCGTTAGGTTTATTATGGAGTTTTAATGTTTCGTACGGTGATGTAAGGTGTTCTTAGAAGCTGTAACGCGTCCTACATTATTATAAATTACTTTTCATGTTGCTAATGTCACATACAGAGTCGTCACAAGTCCTGAGTTATCGTACGTTGTTCAAAGGACTCGGACGAATTCATTAGGTTTACTATGGATTTTATTTTTACGTACTGTATTGTAAGGTGTTGTTAGGAGTTGTGAGGTATCATACATTATACTAACATGCTTTTCAAGGTGTTAATGTGGCATACAGAGTCGTAAGATATTCTAAGTTGTCGTACGATGTTTAAATGACTCGGAGGAATTCATTAGGTTTATTATGGACTTTTAATGTTTCGTACGGTGATGTAAGGTGTTCTTAGAAGCTGTAACGCGTCCTACATTATTATAAATTACTTTTCATGTTGCTAATGTCACATACAGAGTCGTCACAAGTCCTGAGTTATCGTACGATGTTCAAAGGACTCGGACGAATTCATTAGGTTTATTATGGATTTTATTGTTACGTACTGTATTGTAAGGTGTTGTTAGGAGTTGTGAGGTGTCGTACATTATACTAACATGCTTTTCAAGGTGTTAATGTGGCATACAGAGTCGTAAGATATTCTAAGTTGTCTTACGATGTTTAAATGACTCGGACGAATTCATTAGGTTTATTATGGAGTTTTAATGTTTCGTACGGTGATGTAAGGTGTTCTTAGAAGCTGTAACGCGTCCTACATTATTATAAATTGCTTTTCATGTTGCTAATGTCACATATAGAGTCGTCACAAGTCCTGAGTTATCGTACGATGTTCAAAGGATTCGGACGAATTCATTAGGTTTATTATGGATTTTATTTTTACGTACTGTACTGTAAGGTGTTGTTAGGAGTTGTGAGGTGTCGTACATTATACTAACATGCTTTTCAAGGTGTTAATGTGGCATACAGAGTCGTAAGATATTCTAAGTTGTCGTACGATGTTTAAATGACTCGGAGGAATTCATTAGGTTTATTATGGAGTTTTAATGTTTCGTACGGTGATGTAAGGTGTTCTTAGAAGTTGTAACGCGTCCTACATTATTATAAATTGCTTTTCATGTTGCTAATGTCACATACAGAGTCGTAACAAGTCCTGAGTTATCATACGATGTTCAAAGGACTCGGACGAATTCAATAGTTTATTAGGGATTTTATTTTTACGTACGGTATTGTAAGGTGTTGTTAAGAATTGTGAGGTGTCGTACATTATACTAACATGCTTTTGAAGGTGCTAAAGTGGCATACAGAGTCGTAAGATATTCTAAGTTGTCGTACGATGTTTAAATGACTCGGAGGAATTCATTAGGTTTATTATGGAGTTTTAATGTTTCGTACGGTGATGTAAGGTGTTCTTAGAAGTTGTAACGCGTCCTACATTATTATAAATTGCTTTTCATGTTGCTAATGTCACATACAGAGTCGTAACAAGTCCTGAGTTATCATACGATGTTCAAAGGACTCGGACGAATTCAATAGTTTATTAGGGATTTTATTTTTACGTACGGTATTGTAAGGTGTTGTTAAGAATTGTGAGGTGTCGTACATTATACTAACATGCTTTTCAAGGTGCTAAAGTGGCAAACAGAGTCGTAAGATATTCTAAGTTGTCGTACGATGTTTAAATGACTCGGAGTAATTCATTAGGTTTATTATGGAGTTTTAATGTTTCGTACGGTGATGTAAGGTGTGCTTAGAAGCTGTAACGCGCCCTACATTATTATAAATTACTTTTCATGTTGCTAATGTCACATACAGAGTCGTCACAAGTCCTGAGTTATCGTACGTTGTTCAAAGGACTCGGACGAATTCATTAGGTTTATTATGGATTTTATTTTTACGTACTGTATTGTAAGGTGTTGTTAGGACTTGTGAGGTGTCGTACATTATACTAACTTGCTTTTCAAGGTGTTAATGTGGCATACAGAGTCGTAAGATATTCTAAGTTGTCGTACGATGTTTAAATGACTTGGAGGAATTCATTAGGTTTATTATGGAGTTTTAATGTTTCGTACGGTGATGTAAGGTGTTCTTAGAAGCTGTAACGCGTCCTACATTATTATAAATTACTTTTCATGTTGCTAATGTCACATACAGAGTCGTCACAAGTCCTGAGTTATCGTACAATGTTCAAAGGACTCGGACGAATTCATTAGGTTTATTATGGATTTTATTTTTACGTACTGTATTGTAAGGTGTTGTTAGGACTTGTGAGGTGTCGTACATTATACTAACATGCTTTTCAAGGTGTTAATGTGGCATACAGAGTCGTAAGATATTCTAAGTTGTCGTACGATGTTTAAATGACTCGGAGGAATTCATTAGGTTTATTATGGAGTTTTAATGTTTCGTACGGTGATGTAAGGTGTTCTTAGAAGTTGTAACGCGTCTTACATTATTATAAATTGCTTTTCATGTTGCTAATGTCACATACAGAGTCGTAACAAGTCCTGAGTTATCATACGATGTTCAAAGGACTCGGACGAATTCAGGTTTATTAGGGATTTTATTTTTACGTACGGTATTGTAAGGTGTTGTTAAGAATTGTGAGGTGTCGTACATTATACTAACATGCTTTTCAAGGTGCTAAAGTAGCATACAGAGTCGTAAGATATTCTACGTTGTCGTACGATGTTTAAATGACTAGGAGGAATTCATTACGTTTATTATGGAGTTTTAATGTTTCGTACGGTGATGTAAGGTGTTCTTAGAAGCTGTAACGCGTCCTACATTATTATAAATTACTTTTCATGTTGCTAATGTCACATACAGAGTCGTCACAAGTCCTGAGTTATCGTAGGATGTTCAAAGGACTCTGACGAATTCATTATGTTTATTATGGATTTTATTTTTACGTACTGTATTGTAAGGTGTTGTTAGGAGTTGTGAGGTGTCGTACATTATACTAACATGCTTTTCAAGGTGTTAATGTGGCATACAGAGTCGTAAGATATTCTAAGATGTCGTACGATGTTTAAATGACTCGGAGGAATTCATTAGGTTTATTATGGAGTTTTAATGTTTCGTACGGTGATGTAAGGTGTTCTTAGAAGTTGTAACGCGTCTTACATTATTATAAATTGCTTCTCATGTTGCTAATGTCACATACAGAGTCGTAACAAGTCCTGAGTTATCATACGATGTTCAAAGGACTCGGACGAATTCAGGTTTATTAGGGATTTTATTTTTACGTACGGTATTGTAAGGTGTTGTTAAGAATTGTGAGGTGTCGTACATTATACTAACATGCTTTTGAAGGTGCTAAAGTGGCATACAGAGTCGTAAGATATTCTAAGTTGTCGTACGATGTTTAAATGACTCGGAGGAATTCATTAGGTTTATTATGGAGTTTTAATGTTTCGTACGGTGATGTAAGGTGTTCTTAGAAGCTGTAATGTGTCCTACATTATTATAAATTACTTTTCATGTTGCTAATGTCACATACAGAGTCGTCACAAGTCCTGAGTTATCGTACGATGTTCAAAGGACTCGGACGAATTCATTAGGTTTATTATGGATTTTATTTTTACGTACTGTATTGTAAGGTGTTGTTAGGAGTTGTGAGGTGTCGTACATTATACTAACATGCTTTTCAAGGTGTTAATGTGGCATACAGAGTCGTAAGATATTCTAAGTTGTCGTACGATGTTTAAATGACTCGGAGGAATTCATTAGGTTTATTATGGAGTTTTAATGTTTCGTACGGTGATGTAAGGTGTTCTTAGAAGCTGTAACGCGTCCTACATTATTATAAATTACTTTTCATGTTGCTAATGTCACATACAGAGTCGTCACAAGTCCTGAGTTATCGTACGATGTTCAAAGGACTCGGACGAATTCATTAGGTTTATTATGGATTTTATTTTTACGTACTGTATTGTAAGGTGTTGTTAGGATTTGTGAGATGTCGTACATTATACTAACATGCTTTTCAAGGTGTTAATGTGGCATACAGAGTCGTAAGATATTCTAAGTTGTTGTACGATGTTTAAATGACTCGGAGGAATTCATTAGGTTTATTATGGAGTTTTAATGTTTCGTACGGTGATGTAAGGTGTTCTTAGAAGTTGTAACGCGTCCTACATTATTATAAATTGCTTTTCATGTTGCTAATGTCACATACAGAGTCGTAACAAGTCCTGAGTTATCATACGATGTTCAAAGGACTCGGACGAATTCAATAGGTTTATTAGGGATTTTATTTTAACGTACGGTATTATAAGGTGTTGTTAAGAATTGTGAGGTGTCGTACATTATACTAACATGCTTTTCAAGGTGCTAAAGTGGCATACAGAGTCGTAAGATATTCTAAGTTGTCGTACGATGTTTAAATGACTCGGAGGAATTCATTACGTTTATTATGGAGTTTTAATGTTTCGTACGGTGATGTAAGGTGTTCTTAGAAGCTGTAACGCGTCCTACATTATTATAAATTACTTTTCATCTTGCTAATGTCACATACAGAGTCGTCACAAGTCCTGAGTTATCGTACGATGTTCAATGGACTCGGACAAATTCATTAGGTTTATTATGGATTTTATTTTTACGTACTGTATTGTAAGGTGTTGTTAGGAGTTGTGAGGTGTCGTACATTATACTAACATGCTTTTCAAGGTGTTAATGTGGCATACAGAATCGTAAGATATTCTAAGTTGTCGTACGATGTTGAAATGACTCGGAGGAATTCATTAGGTTTATTATGGAGTTTTAATGTTTCGTACGGTGATGTAAGGTGTTCTTAGAAGCTGTAACGCGTCCTACATTATTATAAAATACTTTTCATGTTGCTAATGTCACATACAGAGTCGTCACAAGTCCTGAGTTATCCTACGATGTTCAAAGGACTCGGACGAATTCATTAAGTTTATTATGGATTTTATTTTTACGTACTGTATTGTAAGGTGTTGTTAGGATTTGTGAGGTGTCGTACATTATACTAACATGCTTTTCAAGGTGTTAATGTGGCATACAGAGTCGTAAGATATTCTAAGTTGTCGTACGATGTTTAAATGACTCGGATTAATTCATTAGGTTTATTATGGAGTTTTAATGTTTCGTACGGTGATGTAAGGTGTTCTTAGAAGTTGTAACGCGTCCTACATTATTATAAATTGCTTTTCATGTTGCTAATGTCACATACAGAGTCGTAACAAGTCCTGAGTTATCATACGATGTTCAAAGGACTCGGACGAATTCAATAGGTTTATTAGGGATTTTATTTTAACGTACGGTATTATAAGGTGTTGTTAAGAATTGTGAGGTGTCGTACATTATACTAACATGCTTTTCAAGGTGCTAAAGTGGCATACAGAGTCGTAAGATATTCTAAGTTGTCGTACGATGTTTAAATGACTCGGAGGAATTCATTACGTTTATTATGGAGTTTTAATGTTTCGTACGGTGATGTAAGGTGTTCTTAGAAGCTGTAACGCGTCCTACATTATTATAAATTACTTTTCATCTTGCTAATGTCACATACAGAGTCGTCACAAGTCCTGAGTTATCGTACGATGTTCAATGGACTCGGACAAATTCATTAGGTTTCTTATGGATTTTATTTTTACGTACTGTATTGTAAGGTGTTGTTAGGAGTTGTGAGGTGTCGTACATTATACTAACATGCTTTTCAAGGTGCTAATGTGGCATACAGAGTCGTAAGATATTCTAAGTTGTCGTACGATGTTTAAATGACTCGGAGGAATTCATTAGGTTTATTATGGAGTTTTAATGTTTCGTACGGTGATGTAAGGTGTTCTTAGAAGCTGTAACGCGTCCTACATTATTATAAAATACTTTTCATGTTGCTAATGTCACATACAGAGTCGTCACAAGTCCTGAGTTATCCTACGATGTTCAAAGGACTCGGACGAATTCATTAGGTTTATTATGGATTTTATTTTTACGTACTGTATTGTAAGGTGTTGTTAGGATTTGTGAGGTGTCGTACATTATACTAACATGCTTTTCAAGGTGTTAATGTGGCATACAGAGTCGTAAGATATTCTAAGTTGTCGTACGATGTTTAAATGACTCGGAGGAATTCATTAGGTTTATTATGGAGTTTTAATGTTTCGTACGGTGATGTAAGGTGTTCTTAGAAGTTGTAACGCGTCCTACATTATTATAAATTGCTTTTCATGTTGCTAATGTCACATACAGAGTCGTAACAAGTCCAGAGTTATCATACGATGTTCAAAGGACTCGGACGAATTCAATAGGTTTATTAGGGATTTTATTTTAACGTAAGGTATTATAAGGTGTTGTTAAGAATTGTGAGGTGTCGTACATTATACTAACATGCTTTTCAAGGTGCTAAAGTGGCATACAGAGTCGTAAGATATTCTAAGTTGTCGTACGATGTTTAATTGACTCGGAGGAATTCATTACGTTTATTATGGAGTTTTAATGTTTCGTACGGTTATGTAAGGTGTTCTTAGAAGCTGTAACTCGTCCTACATTATTATAAATTACTTTTCATCTTGCTAATGTCACATACAGAGTCGTCACAAGTCCTGAGTTATCGTACGATGTTCAAAGGACTCGGACAAATTCATTAGGTTTATTATGGATTTTATTTTTACGTACTGTATTGTAAGGTGTTGTTAGGAGTTGTGAGGTGTCGTACATCATACTAACATGCTTTTCAAGGTGTTAATGTGGCATACAGAGTCGTAAGATATTCTAAGTTGTCGTACGATGTTTAAATGACTCGGAGGAATTCATTAGGTTTATTATGGAGTTTTAATGTTTCGTACGGTGATGTAAGGTGTTCTTAGAAGCTGTAACGCGTCCTACATTATTATAAAATACTTTTCATGTTGCTAATGTCACATACAGAGTCGTCACAAGTCCTGAGTTATCCTACGATGTTCAAAGGACTCGGACGAATTCATTAGGTTTATTATGGATTTTATTTTTACGTACTGTATTGTAAGGTGTTGTTAGGAGTTGTGATGTGTCGTACATTATACTAACATGCTTTTCAAGGTGTTAATGTGGCATACAGAGTCGTAAGATATTCTAAGTTGTCGTACGATGTTTAAATGACTCGGAGGAATTCATTAGGTTTATTATGGAGTTTTAATGTTTCGTACGGTGATGTAAGGTGTTCTTAGAAGCTGTAACGCGTCCTACATTATTATAAATTACTTTTCATGTTGCTAATGTCACATACAGAGTCGTCACAAGTCCTGAGTTATCGTACGATGTTCAAAGGACTCGGACGAATTCATTAGGTTTATTATGGATTTTATTTTTACGTACTGTATTGTAAGGTGTTGTTAGGAGTTGTGAGGTGTCGTACATTATACTAACATGCTTTTCAAGGTGTTAATGTGGCATACAGAGTCGTAAGATATTCTAAGTTGTCGTACGATGTTTAAATGACTCGGAGGAATTCATTAGGTTTATTATGGAGTTTTAATGTTTCGTACGGTGATGTAAGGTGTTCTTAGAAGTTGTAACGCGTCCTACATTATTATAAATTGCTTTTCATGTTGCTAATGTCACATACAGAGTCGTAACAAGTCCTGAGTTATCATACGATGTTCAAAGGACTCGGACGAATTCAATAGGTTTATTAGGGATTTTATTTTAACGTACGGTATTGTAAGGTGTTGTTAAGAATTGTGAGGTGTCGTACATTATACTAACATGCTTTTCAAGGTGCTAAAGTGGCATACAGAGTCGTAAGATATTCTAAGTTGTCGTACGATGTTTAAATGACTCGGAGGAATTCATTACGTTTATTATGGAGTTTTAATGTTTCGTACGGTGATGTAAGGTGTTCTTAGAAGCTGTAACGCGTCCTACATTATTATAATTTACTTTTCATCTTGCTAATGTCACATACAGAGTCGTCACAAGTCCTGAGTTATCGTACGATGTTCAAAGGACTCGGACGAATTCATTAGGTTTATTATGGATTTTATTTTTATGTACTGTATTGTAAGGTGTTGTTAGGAGTTGTGAGGTGTCGTACATTATACTAACATGCTTTTCAAGGTGTTAATGTGGCATACAGAGTCGTAAGATATTCTAAGTTGTCGTACGATGTTTAAATGACTCGGAGGAATTCATTAGGTTTATTATGGAGTTTTAATGTTTCGTACGGTGATGTAAGGTGTTCTTAGAAGTTGTAACGCGTCCTACATTATTATAAATTACTTTTCATGTTGCTAATGTCACATACAGAGTCGTCACAAGTCCTGAGTTATCGTACGATGTTCAAAGGACTCGGACGAATTCATTAGGTTTATTATGGATTTTATTTTTACGTACTGTATTGTAAGGTGTTGTTAGGATTTGTGAGGTGTCGTACATTATACTAACATGCTTTTCAAGGTGTTAATGTGGCATACAGAGTCGTAAGATATTCTAAGTTGTCGTACGATGTTTAAATGACTCGGAGGAATTCATTAGGTTTATTATGGAGTTTTAATGTTTCGTACGGTGATGTAAGGTGTTCTTAGAAGTTGTAACGCGTCCTACATTATTATAAATTGCTTTTCATGTTGCTAATGTCACATACAGAGTCGTAACAAGTCCTGAGTTATCATACGATGTTCAAAGGACTCGGACGAATTCAATAGGTTTATTAGGGATTTTATTTTAACGTACGGTATTATAAGGTGTTGTTAAGAATTGTGAGGTGTCGTACATTATACTAACATGCTTTTCAAGGTGCTAAAGTGGCATACAGAGTCGTAAGATATTCTAAGTTGTCGTACGATGTTTAAATGACTCGGAGGAATTCATTACGTTTATTATGGAGTTTTAATGTTTCGTACGGTGATGTAAGGTGTTCTTAGAAGCTGTAACGCGTCCTACATTATTATAAAATACTTTTCATGTTGCTAATGTCACATACAGAGTCGTCACAAGTCCTGAGTTATCCTACGATGTTCAAAGGACTCGGACGAATTCATTAGGTTTATTATGGATTTTATTTTTACGTACTGTATTGTAAGGTGTTGTTAGGATTTGTGAGGTGTCGTACATTATACTAACATGCTTTTCAAGGTGTTAATGTGGCATACAGAGTCGTAAGATATTCTAAGTTGTCGTACGATGTTTAAATGACTCGAAGGAATTCATTAGGTTTATTATGGAGTTTTAATGTTTCGTACGGTGATGTAAGGTGTTCTTAGAAGTTGTAACGCGTCCTACATTATTATAAATTGCTTTTCATGTTGCTAATGTCACATACAGAGTCGTAACAAGTCCTGAGTTATCATACGATGTTCAAAGGACTCGGACGAATTCAATAGGTTTATTAGGGATTTTATTTTAACGTACGGTATTATAAGGTGTTGTTAAGAATTGTGAGGTGTCGTACATTATACTAACATGCTTTTCAAGGTGCTAAAGTGGCATACAGAGTCGTAAGATATTCTAAGTTGTTGTACGATGTTTAAATGACTCGGAGGAATTCATTACGTTTATTATGGAGTTTTAATGTTTCGTACGGTTATGTAAGGTGTTCTTAGAAGCTGTAACTCGTCCTACATTATTATAAATTACTTTTCAACTTGCTAATGTCACATACAGAGTCGTCACAAGTCCTGAGTTATCGTACGATGTTCAAAGGACTCGGACAAATTCATTAGGTTTATTATGGATTTTATTTTTACGTACTGTATTGTAAGGTGTTGTTAGGAGTTGTGAGGTGTCGTACATTATACTAACATGCTTTTCAAGGTGTTAATGTGGCATACAGAGTCGTAAGATATTCTAAGTTGTCGTACGATGTTTAAATGACTCAGAGGAATTCATTAGGTTTATTATGGAGTTTTAATGTTTCGTACGGTGATGTAAGGTGTTCTTAGAAGCTGTAACGCGTCCTACATTATTATAAAATACTTTTCATGTTGCTAATGTCACATACAGAGTCGTCACAAGTCCTGAGTTATCCTACGATGTTCAAAGGACTCTGACGAATTCATTAGGTTTATTATGGATTTTATTTTTACGTACTGTATTGTAAGGTGTTGTTAGGAGTTGTGATGTGTCGTACATTATACTAACATGCTTTTCAAGGTGTTAATGTGGCATACAGAGTTGTAAGATATTCTAAGTTGTCGTACGATGTTTAAATGACTCGGAGGAATTCATTAGGTTTATTATGGAGTTTTAATGTTTCGTACGGTGATGTAAGGTGTTCTTAGAAGCTGTAACGCGTCCTACATTATTATAAATTACTTTTCATGTTGCTAATGTCACATACAGAGTCGTCACAAGTCCTGAGTTATCGTACGATGTTCAAAGGACTCGGACGAATTCATTAGGTTTATTATGGATTTTATTTTTACGTACTGTATTGTAAGGTGTTGTTAGGAGTTGTGAGGTGTCGTACATTATACTAACATGCTTTTCAAGGTGTTAATGTGGCATACAGAGTCGTAAGATATTCTAAGTTGTCGTACGATGTTTAAATGACTCGGAGGAATTCATTAGGTTTATTATGGAGTTTTAATGTTTCGTACGGTGATGTAAGGTGTTCTTAGAAGTTGTAACGCGTCCTACATTATTATAAATTGCTTTTCATGTTGCTAATGTCACATACAGAGTCGTAACAAGTCCTGAGTTATCATACGATGTTCAAAGGACTCGGACGAATTCAATAGGTTTATTAGGGATTTTATTTTAACGTACGGTATTGTAAGGTGTTGTTAAGAATTGTGAGGTGTCGTACATTATACTAACATGCTTTTCAAGGTGCTAAAGTGGCATACAGAGTCGTAAGATATTATAAGTTGTCGTACGATGTTTAAATGACTCGGAGGAATTCATTTCGTTTATTATGGAGTTTTAATGTTTCGTACGGTGATGTAAGGTGTTCTTAGAAGCTGTAACGCGTCCTACATTATTATAAATTACTTTTCATCTTGCTAATGTCACATACAGAGTCGTCACAAGTCCTGAGTTATCGTACGATGTTCAAAGGACTCGGACGAATTCATTAGGTTTATTATGGATTTTATTTTTACGTACTGTATTGTAAGGTGTTGTTAGGAGTTGTGAGGTGTCGTACATTATACTAACATGCTTTTCAAGGTGTTAATGTGGCATACAGAGTCGTAAGATATTCTAAGTTGTCGTACGATGTTTAAATGACTCGGAGGAATTCATTAGGTTTATTATGGAGTTTTAATGTTTCGTACGGTGATGTAAGGTGTTCTTAGAAGTTGTAACGCGTCCTACATTATTATAAATTGCTTTTCATGTTGCTAATGTCACATACAGAGTCGTAACAAGTCCTGAGTTATCATACGATGTTCAAAGGACTCGGACGAATTCAATAGGTTTATTAGGGATTTTATTTTAACGTACGGTATTGTAAGGTGTTGTTAAGAATTGTGAGGTGTCGTACATTATACTAACATGCTTTTCAAGGTGCTAAAGTGGCATACAGAGTCGTAAGATATTCTAAGTTGTCGTACGATGTTTAAATGACTCGGAGGAATTCATTACGTTTATTATGGAGTTTTAATGTTTCGTACGGTGATGTAAGGTGTTCTTAGAAGCTGTAACGCGTCCTACATTATTATAATTTACTTTTCATCTTGCTAATGTCACATACAGAGTCGTCACAAGTCCTGAGTTATCGTACGATGTTCAAAGGACTCGGACGAATTCATTAGGTTTATTATGGATTTTATTTTTATGTACTGTATTGTAAGGTGTTGTTAGGAGTTGTGAGGTGTCGTACATTATACTAACATGCTTTTCAAGGTGTTAATGTGGCATACAGAGTCGTAAGATATTCTAAGTTGTCGTACGATGTTTAAATGACTCGGAGGAATTCATTAGGTTTATTATGGAGTTTTAATGTTTCGTACGGTGATGTAAGGTGTTCTTAGAAGTTGTAACGCGTCCTACATTATTATAAATTACTTTTCATGTTGCTAATGTCACATACAGAGTCGTCACAAGTCCTGAGTTATCGTACGATGTTCAAAGGACTCGGACGAATTCATTAGGTTTATTATGGATTTTATTTTTACGTACTGTATTGTAAGGTGTTGTTAGGATTTGTGAGGTGTCGTACATTATACTAACATGCTTTTCAAGGTGTTAATGTGGCATACAGAGTCGTAAGATATTCTAAGTTGTCGTACGATGTTTAAATGACTCGGAGGAATTCATTAGGTTTATTATGGAGTTTTAATGTTTCGTACGGTGATGTAAGGTGTTCTTAGAAGTTGTAACGCGTCCTACATTATTATAAATTGCTTTTCATGTTGCTAATGTCACATACAGAGTCGTAACAAGTCCTGAGTTATCATACGATGTTCAAAGGACTCGGACGAATTCAATAGGTTTATTAGGGATTTTATTTTAACGTACGGTATTATAAGGTGTTGTTAAGAATTGTGAGGTGTCGTACATTATACTAACATGCTTTTCAAGGTGCTAAAGTGGCATACAGAGTCGTAAGATATTCTAAGTTGTCGTACGATGTTTAAATGACTCGGAGGAATTCATTACGTTTATTATGGAGTTTTAATGTTTCGTACGGTGATGTAAGGTGTTCTTAGAAGCTGTAACGCGTCCTACATTATTATAAATTACTTTTCATCTTGCTAATGTCACATACAGAGTCGTCACAAGTCCTGAGTTATCGTACGATGTTCAATGGACTCGGACAAATTCATTAGGTTTATTATGGATTTTATTTTTACGTACTGTATTGTAAGGTGTTGTTAGGAGTTGTGAGGTGTCGTACATTATACTAACATGCTTTTCAAGGTGTTAATGTGGCATACAGAGTCGTAAGATATTCTAAGTTGTCGTACGATGATTAAATGACTCGGAGGAATTCATTAGGTTTATTATGGAGTTTTAATGTTTCGTACGGTGATGTAAGGTGTTCTTAGAAGCTGTAACGCGTCCTACATTATTATAAAATACTTTTCATGTTGCTAATGTCACATACAGAGTCGTCACAAGTCCTGAGTTATCCTACGATGTTCAAAGGACTCGGACGAATTCATTAGGTTTATTATGGATTTTATTTTTACGTACTGTATTGTAAGGTGTTGTTAGGATTTGTGAGGTGTCGTACATTATACTAACATGCTTTTCAAGGTGTTAATGTGGCATACAGAGTCGTAAGATATTCTAAGTTGTCGTACGATGTTTAAATGACTCGAAGGAATTCATTAGGTTTATTATGGAGTTTTAATGTTTCGTACGGTGATGTAAGGTGTTCTTAGAAGTTGTAACGCGTCCTACATTATTATAAATTGCTTTTCATGTTGCTAATGTCACATACAGAGTCGTAACAAGTCCTGAGTTATCATACGATGTTCAAAGGACTCGGACGAATTCAATAGGTTTATTAGGGATTTTATTTTAACGTACGGTATTATAAGGTGTTGTTAAGAATTGTGAGGTGTCGTACATTATACTAACATGCTTTTCAAGGTGCTAAAGTGGCATACAGAGTCGTAAGATATTCTAAGTTGTTGTACGATGTTTAAATGACTCGGAGGAATTCATTACGTTTATTATGGAGTTTTAATGTTTCGTACGGTTATGTAAGGTGTTCTTAGAAGCTGTAACTCGTCCTACATTATTATAAATTACTTTTCAACTTGCTAATGTCACATACAGAGTCGTCACAAGTCCTGAGTTATCGTACGATGTTCAAAGGACTCGGACAAATTCATTAGGTTTATTATGGATTTTATTTTTACGTACTGTATTGTAAGGTGTTGTTAGGAGTTGTGAGGTGTCGTACATTATACTAACATGCTTTTCAAGGTGTTAATGTGGCATACAGAGTCGTAAGATATTCTAAGTTGTCGTACGATGTTTAAATGACTCAGAGGAATTCATTAGGTTTATTATGGAGTTTTAATGTTTCGTACGGTGATGTAAGGTGTTCTTAGAAGCTGTAACGCGTCCTACATTATTATAAAATACTTTTCATGTTGCTAATGTCACATACAGAGTCGTCACAAGTCCTGAGTTATCCTACGATGTTCAAAGGACTCTGACGAATTCATTAGGTTTATTATGGATTTTATTTTTACGTACTGTATTGTAAGGTGTTGTTAGGAGTTGTGATGTGTCGTACATTATACTAACATGCTTTTCAAGGTGTTAATGTGGCATACAGAGTTGTAAGATATTCTAAGTTGTCGTACGATGTTTAAATGACTCGGAGGAATTCATTAGGTTTATTATGGAGTTTTAATGTTTCGTACGGTGATGTAAGGTGTTCTTAGAAGCTGTAACGCGTCCTACATTATTATAAATTACTTTTCATGTTGCTAATGTCACATACAGAGTCGTCACAAGTCCTGAGTTATCGTACGATGTTCAAAGGACTCGGACGAATTCATTAGGTTTATTATGGATTTTATTTTTACGTACTGTATTGTAAGGTGTTGTTAGGAGTTGTGAGGTGTCGTACATTATACTAACATGCTTTTCAAGGTGTTAATGTGGCATACAGAGTCGTAAGATATTCTAAGTTGTCGTACGATGTTTAAATGACTCGGAGGAATTCATTAGGTTTATTATGGAGTTTTAATGTTTCGTACGGTGATGTAAGGTGTTCTTAGAAGTTGTAACGCGTCCTACATTATTATAAATTGCTTTTCATGTTGCTAATGTCACATACAGAGTCGTAACAAGTCCTGAGTTATCATACGATGTTCAAAGGACTCGGACGAATTCAATAGGTTTATTAGGGATTTTATTTTAACGTACGGTATTGTAAGGTGTTGTTAAGAATTGTGAGGTGTCGTACATTATACTAACATGCTTTTCAAGGTGCTAAAGTGGCATACAGAGTCGTAAGATATTATAAGTTGTCGTACGATGTTTAAATGACTCGGAGGAATTCATTACGTTTATTATGGAGTTTTAATGTTTCGTACGGTGATGTAAGGTGTTCTTAGAAGCTGTAACGCGTCCTACATTATTATAAATTACTTTTCATCTTGCTAATGTCACATACAGAGTCGTCACAAGTCCTGAGTTATCGTACGATGTTCAAAGGACTCGGACGAATTCATTAGGTTTATTATGGATTTTATTTTTACGTACTGTATTGTAAGGTGTTGTTAGGAGTTGTGAGGTGTCGTACATTATACTAACATGCTTTTCAAGGTGTTAATGTGGCATACAGAGTCGTAAGATATTCTAAGTTGTCGTACGATGTTTAAATGACTCGGAGGAATTCATTAGGTTTATTATGGAGTTTTAATGTTTCGTACGGTGATGTAAGGTGTTCTAAGAAGTTGTAACGCGTCCTACATTATTATAAATTGCTTTTCATGTTGCTAATGTCACATATAGAGTCGTAACAAGTCCTGAGTTATCATACGATGTTCAAAGGACTCGGACGAATTCAATAGGTTTATTAGGGATTTTATTTTAACGTACGGTATTGTAAGGTGTTGTTAAGAATTGTGAGGTGTCGTACATTATACTAACATGCTTTTCAAGGTGCTAAAGTGGCATACAGAGTCGTAAGATATTCTAAGTTGTCGTACGATGTTTAAATGACTCGGAGGAATTCATTACGTTTATTATGGAGTTTTAATGTTTCGTACGGTGATGTAAGGTGTTCTTAGAAGCTGTAACGCGTCCTACATTATTATAAATTACTTTTCATCTTGCTAATGTCACATACAGAGTCGTCACAAGTCCTGAGTTATCGTACGATGTTCAAAGGACTCGGACGAATTCATTAGGTTTATTATGGATTTTATTTTTACGTACTGTATTGTAAGGTGTTGTTAGGAGTTGTGAGGTGTCGTACATTATACTAACATGCTTTTCAAGGTGTTAATGTGGCATACAGAGTCGTAAGATATTCTAAGTTGTCGTACGATGTTTAAATGACTTGGAGGAATTCATTAGGTTTATTATGGAGTTTTAATGTTTCGTACGGTGATGTAAGGTGTTCTTAGAAGTTGTAACGCGTCCTACATTATTATAAATTGCTTTTCATGTTGCTAATGTCACATACAGAGTCGTAACAAGTCCTGAGTTATCATACGATGTTCAAAGGACTCGGACGAATTCAATAGGTTTATTAGGGATTTTATTTTAACGTACGGTATTGTAAGGTGTTGTTAAGAATTGTGAGGTGTCGTACATTATACTAACATGCTTTTCAAGGTGCTAAAGTGGCATACAGAGTCGTAAGATATTCTAAGTTGTCGTACGATGTTTAAATGACTCGGAGGAATTCATTACGTTTATTATGGAGCTTTAATGTTTCGTACGGTGATGTAAGGTGTTCTTAGAAGCTGTAACGCGTCCTACATTATTATAAATTACTTTTCATCTTGCTAATGTCACATACAGAGTCGTCACAAGTCCTGAGTTATCGTACGATGTTCAAAGGACTCGGACGAATTCATTAGGTTTATTATGGATTTTATTTTTACGTACTGTATTGTAAGGTGTTGTTAGGAGTTGTGAGGTGTCGTACATTATACTAACATGCTTTTCAAGGTGTTAATGTGGCATACAGAGTCGTAAGATATTCTAAGTTGTCGTACGATGTTTAAATGACTCGGAGGAATTCATTAGGTTTATTATGGAGTTTTAATGTTTCGTACGGTGATGTAAGGTGTTCTTAGAAGCTGTAACGCGTCCTACATTATTATAAAATACTTTTCATGTTGCTAATGTCACATACAGAGTCGTCACAAGTCCTGAGTTATCCTACGATGTTCAAAGGACTCGGACGAATTCATTAGGTTTATTATGGATTTTATTTTTACGTACTGTATTGTAAGGTGTTGTTAGGAGTTGTTATGTGTCGTACATTATACTAACATGCTTTTCAAGGTGTTAATGTGGCATACAGAGTCGTAAGATATTCTAAGTTGTCGTACGATGTTTAAATGACTCGGAGGAATTCATTAGGTTTATTATGGAGTTTTAATGTTTCGTACGGGGATGTAAGGTGTTCTTAGAAGCTGTAACGCGTCCTACATTATTATAAATTACTTTTCATGTTGCTAATGTCACATACAGAGTCGTCACAAGTCCTGAGTTATCGTACGATGTTCAAAGGACTCGGACGAATTCATTAGGTTTATTATGGATTTTATTTTTACGTACTGTATTGTAAGGTGTTGTTAGGAGTTGTGAGGTGTCGTACATTATACTAACATGCTTTTCAAGGTGTTAATGTGGCATACAGAGTCGTAAGATATTCTAAGTTGTCGTACGATGTTTAAATGACTCGGAGGAATTCATTAGGTTTATTATGGAGTTTTAATGTTTCGTACGGTGATGTAAGGTGTTCTTAGAAGCTGTAACGCGTCCTACATTGTTATAAATTACTTTTCATGTTGCTAATGTCACATACAGAGTCGTCACAAGTCCTGAGTTATCGTACGATGTTCAAAGGACTCGGACGAATTCATTAGGTTTATTATGGATTTTATTTTTACGTACTGTATTGTAAGGTGTTGTTAGGAGTTGTGAGGTGTCGTACATTATACTAACATGCTTTTCAAGGTGTTAATGTGGCATACAGAGTCGTAAGATATTCTAAGTTGTCGTACGATGTTTAAATGACTCGGAGGAATTCATTAGGTTTATTATGGAGTTTTAATGTTTCGTACGGTGATGTAAGGTGTTCTTAGAAGTTGTAACGTGTCCTACATTATTATAAATTGCTTTTCATGTTGCTAATGTCACATACAGAGTCGTAACAAGTCATGAGTTATCATACGATGTTCAAAGGACTCGGACGAATTCAATAGGTTTATTAGGGATTTTATTTTTACGTACGGTATTGTAAGGTGTTGTTAAGAATTGTGAGGTGTCGTACATTATACTAACATGCTTTTCAAGGTGCTAAAGTGGCATACAGAGTCGTAAGATATTCTAAGTTGTCATACGATGTTTAATTGACTCGGAGGAATTCATTAGGTTTATTATGGAGTTTTAAAGTTTCGTACGGTGATGTAAGGTGTTCTTAGAAGTTGTAACGCGTCTTACATTATTTTAAATTGCTTTTCATGTTGCTAATGTCACATACAGAGTCGTCACAAGTCCTGAGTTATCCTACGATGTTCAAAGGACTCGGAAGAATTCAATAGGTTTATTAAGGATTTTATTTTAACGTACGGTATTGTAAGGTGTTGTTAAGAATTGTGAGGTGTCGTACATTATACTAACATGCTTTTCAAGGTGCTAAAGTGGCATACAGAGTCGTAAGATATTCTAAGTTGTCGTACGATGTTTAAATGACTCGGAGGAATTCATTACGTTTATTATGGAGTTTTAATGTTTAGTACGGTGATGTAAGGTGTTCTTAGAAGCTGTAACGCGTCCTACATTATTATAAATTACTTTTCATCTTGCTAATGTCACATACAGAGTCGTCACAAGTCCTGAGTTATCGTACGATGTTCAAAGGACTCGGACGAATTCATTAGGTTTATTATGGATTTTATTTTTACGTACTGTATTGTAAGGTGTTGTTAGGAGTTGTGAGGTGTCGTACATTATACTAACATGCTTTTCAAGGTGTTAATGTGGCTTACAGAGTCGTAAGATATTCTAAGTTGTCGTACGATGTTTAAATGACTCGGAGGAATTCATTAGGTTTATTATGGAGTTTTAATGTTTCGTACGGTGATGTAAGGTGTTCTTAGAAGCTGTAACGCGTTCTACATTATTATAAAATACTTTTCATGTTGCTAATGTCACACACAGAGTCGTCACAAGTCCTGAGTTATCCTACGATGTTCAAAGGACTCGGACGAATTCATTAGGTTTATTATGGATTTTATTTTTACGTACTGTATTGTAAGGTGTTGTTAGGAGTTGTGAGGTGTCGTACATTATACTAACATGCTTTTCAAGGTGTTAATGTGGCATACAGAGTCGTAAGATATTCTAAGTTGTCGTACGATGTTTAAATGACTCGGAGGAATTCATTAGGTTTATTATGGAGTTTTAATGTTTCGTACGGTGATGTAAGGTGTTCTTAGAAGTTGTAACGTGTCCTACATTATTATAAATTGCTTTTCATGTTGCTAATGTCACATACAGAGTCGTAACAAGTCATGAGTTATCATACGATGTTCAAAGGACTCGGACGAATTCAAAAGGTTTATTAGGGATTTTATTTTTACGTACGGTATTGTAAGGTGTTGTTAAGAATTGTGAGGTGTCGTACATTATACTAACATGCTTTTCAAGGTGCTAAAGTGGCATACAGAGTCGTAAGATATTCTAAGTTGTCATACGATGTTTAATTGACTCGGAGGAATTCATTAGGTTTATTATGGAGTTTTAAAGTTTCGTACGGTGATGTAAGGTGTTCTTAGAAGTTGTAACGCGTCTTACATTATTTTAAATTGCTTTTCATGTTGCTAATGTCACATACAGAGTCGTCACAAGTCCTGAGTTATCCTACGATGTTCAAAGGACTCGGAAGAATTCAATAGGTTTATTAAGGATTTTATTTTAACGTACGGTATTGTAAGGTGTTGTTAAGAATTGTGAGGTGTCGTACATTATACTAACATGCTTTTCAAGGTGCTAAAGTGGCATACAGAGTCGTAAGATATTCTAAGTTGTCGTACGATGTTTAAATGACTCGGAGGAATTCATTACGTTTATTATGGAGTTTTAATGTTTCGTACGGTGATGTAAGGTGTTCTTAGAAGCTGTAACGCGTCCTACATTATTATAAATTACTTTTCATCTTGCTAATGTCACATACAGAGTCGTCACAAGTCCTGAGTTATCGTACGATGTTCAAAGGACTCGGACGAATTCATTAGGTTTATTATGGATTTTATTTTTACGTACTGTATTGTAAGGTGTTGTTAGGAGTTGTGAGGTGTCGTACATTATACTAACATGCTTTTCAATGTGTTAATGTGGCATACAGAGTCGTTAGATATTCTAAGTTGTCGTACGATGTTTAAATGACTCGGAGGAATTCATTAGGTTTATTATGGAGTTTTAATGTTTCGTACGGTGATGTAAGGTGTTCTTAGAAGCTGTAACGCGTCCTACATTATTATAAATTACTTTTCATCTTGCTAATGTCACATACAGAGTCGTCACAAGTCCTGAGTTATCGTACGATGTTCAAAGGACTCGGACGAATTCATGAGGTTTATTATGGATTTTATTTTTACGTACTGTATTGTAAGGTGTTGTTAGGAGTTGTGAGGTGTCGTACATTATACTAACATGCTTTTCAAGGTGCTAAAGTGGCATACAGAGTCGTAAGATATTCTAAGTTGTCATACGATGTTTAAATGACTCGGAGGAATTCATTAGGTTTATTATGGAGTTTTAAAGTTTCGTACGGTGATGTAAGGTGTTCTTAGAAGTTGTAACGCGTCTTACATTATTTTAAATTGCTTTTCATGTTGCTAATGTCACATATAGAGTCGTCACAAGTCCTGAGTTATCATACGATGTTCAAAGGACTCGGAAGAATTCAATAGGTTTATTAAAGATTTTATTTTAACGTACGGTATTGTAAGGTGTTGTTAAGAATTGTGAGGTGTCGTACATTATACTAACATGCTTTTCAAGGTGCTAAAGTGGCATACAGAGTCGTAAGATATTCTAAGTTGTCGTACGATGTTTAAATGACTCGGAGGAATTCATTACGTTTATTATGGAGTTTTAATGTTTCGTACGGTGATGTAAGGTGTTCTTAGAAGCTGTAACGCGTCCTACATTATTATAAATTACTTTTCATCTTGCTAATGTCACATACAGAGTCGTCACAAGTCCTGAGTTATCGTACGATGTTCAAAGGACTCGGACGAATTCATTAGGTTTATTATGGATTTTATTTTTACGTACTGTATTGTAAGGTGTTGTTAGGAGTTGTGAGGTGTCGTACATTATACTAACATGCTTTTCAAGGTGTTAATGTGGCATACAGAGTCGTAAGATATTCTAAGTTGTCGTACTATGTTTAAATGACTCGGAGGAATTCATTAGGTTTATTATGGAGTTTTAATGTTTCGTACGGTGATGTAAGGTGTTCTTAGAAGCTGTAACGCGTCCTACATTATTATAAAATACTTTTCATGTTGCTAATGTCACACACAGTGTCGTCACAAGTCCTGAGTTATCCTACGATGTTCAAAGGACTCGGACGAATTCATTAGGTTTATTATGGATTTTATTTTTACGTACTGTATTGTAAGGTGTTGTGAGGTGTCGTACATTATATTAACATGCTTTTCAATGTGTTAATGTGGCATACAGAATCGTAAGATATTCTAAGTTGTCGTACGATGTTTAAATGACTCGGAGGAATTCATTAGGTTTATTATGGAGTTTTAATGTTTCGTACGGTGATGTAAGGTGTTCTTAGAAGCTGTAACGCGTCCTACATTATTATAAATTACTTTTCATCTTGCTAATGTCACATACAGAGTCGTCACAAGTCCTGAGTTATCGTACGATGTTCAAAGGACTCGGACGAATTCATTAGGTTTATTATGGATTTTATTTTTACGTACTGTATTGTAAGGTGTTGTTAGGAGTTGTGAGGTGTCGTACATTATACTAACATGCTTTTCAAGGTGTTAATGTGGCATACAGAGTCGTAAGATATTCTAAGTTGTCGTACGATGTTTAAATGACTCGGAGGAATTCATTAGGTTTATTATGGAGTTTTAATGTTTCGTACGGTGATGTAAGGTGTTCTTAGAAGCTGTAACGCGTCCTACATTATTATAAATTACTTTTCATCTTGCTAATGTCACATACAGAGTCGTCACAAGTCCTGAGTTATCGTACGATGTTCAAAGGACTCGGACGAATTCATGAGGTTTATTATGGATTTTATTTTTACGTACTGTATTGTAAGGTGTTGTTAGGAGTTGTGAGGTGTCGTACATTATACTAACATGCTTTTCAAGGTGCTAAAGTGGCATACAGAGTCGTAAGATATTCTAAGTTGTCATACGATGTTTAAATGACTCGGAGGAATTCATTAGGTTTATTATGGAGTTTTAAAGTTTCGTACGGTGATGTAAGGTGTTCTTAGAAGTTGTAACGCGTCTTACATTATTTTAAATTGCTTTTCATGTTGCTAATGTCACATATAGAGTCGTCACAAGTCCTGAGTTATCATACGATGTTCAAAGGACTCGGAAGAATTCAATAGGTTTATTAAGGATTTTATTTTAACGTACGGTATTGTAAGGTGTTGTTAAGAATTGTGAGGTGTCGTACATTATACTAACATGCTTTTCAAGGTGCTAAAGTGGCATACAGAGTCGTAAGATATTCTAAGTTGTCGTACGATGTTTAAATGACTCGGAGGAATTCATTACGTTTATTATGGAGTTTTAATGTTTCGTACGGTGATGTAAGGTGTTCTTAGAAGCTGTAACGCGTCCTACATTATTATAAATTACTTTTCATCTTGCTAATGTCACATACAGAGTCGTCACAAGTCCTGAGTTATCGTACGATGTTCAAAGGACTCGGACGAATTCATTAGGTTTATTATGGATTTTATTTTTACGTACTGTATTGTAAGGTGTTGTTAGGAGTTGTGAGGTGTCGTACATTATACTAACATGCTTTTCAAGGTGTTAATGTGGCATACAGAGTCGTAAGATATTCTAAGTTGTCGTACTATGTTTAAATGACTCGGAGGAATTCATTAGGTTTATTATGGAGTTTTAATGTTTCGTACGGTGATGTAAGGTGTTCTTAGAAGCTGTAACGCGTCCTACATTATTATAAAATACTTTTCATGTTGCTAATGTCACACACAGTGTCGTCACAAGTCCTGAGTTATCCTACGATGTTCAAAGGACTCGGACGAATTCATTAGGTTTATTATGGATTTTATTTTTACGTACTGTATTGTAAGGTGTTGTGAGGTGTCGTACATTATATTAACATGCTTTTCAATGTGTTAATGTGGCATACAGAATCGTAAGATATTCTAAGTTGTCGTACGATGTTTAAATGACTCGGAGGAATTCATTAGGTTTATTATGGAGTTTTAATGTTTCGTACGGTGATGTAAGGTGTTCTTAGAAGCTGTAACGCGTCCTACATTATTATAAATTACTTTTCATCTTGCTAATGTCACATACAGAGTCGTCACAAGTCCTGAGTTATCGTACGATGTTCAAAGGACTCGGACGAATTCATTAGGTTTATTATGGATTTTATTTTTACGTACTGTATTGTAAGGTGTTGTTAGGAGTTGTGAGGTGTCGTACATTATACTAACATGCTTTTCAAGGTGTTAATGTGGCATACAGAGTCGTAAGATATTCTAAGTTGTCGTACGATGTTTAAATGACTCGGAGGAATTCATTAGGTTTATTATGGAGTTTTAATGTTTCGTACGGTGATGTAAGGTGTTCTTAGAAGCTGTAACGCGTCCTACATTATTATAAATTACTTTTCATCTTGCTAATGTCACATACAGAGTCGTCACAAGTCCTGAGTTATCGTACGATGTTCAAAGGACTCGGACGAATTCATGAGGTTTATTATGGATTTTATTTTTACGTACTGTATTGTAAGGTGTTGTTAGGAGTTGTGAGGTGTCGTACATTATACTAACATGCTTTTCAAGGTGCTAAAGTGGCATACAGAGTCGTAAGATATTCTAAGTTGTCATACGATGTTTAAATGACTCGGAGGAATTCATTAGGTTTATTATGGAGTTTTAAAGTTTCGTACGGTGATGTAAGGTGTTCTTAGAAGTTGTAACGCGTCTTACATTATTTTAAATTGCTTTTCATGTTGCTAATGTCACATATAGAGTCGTCACAAGTCCTGAGTTATCATACGATGTTCAAAGGACTCGGAAGAATTCAATAGGTTTATTAAGGATTTTATTTTAACGTACGGTATTGTAAGGTGTTGTTAAGAATTGTGAGGTGTCGTACATTATACTAACATGCTTTTCAAGGTGCTAAAGTGGCATACAGAGTCGTAAGATATTCTAAGTTGTCGTACGATGTTTAAATGACTCGGAGGAATTCATTACGTTTATTATGGAGTTTTAATGTTTCGTACGGTGATGTAAGGTGTTCTTAGAAGCTGTAACGCGTCCTACATTATTATAAATTACTTTTCATCTTGCTAATGTCACATACAGAGTCGTCACAAGTCCTGAGTTATCGTACGATGTTCAAAGGACTCGGACGAATTCATTAGGTTTATTATGGATTTTATTTTTACGTACTGTATTGTAAGGTGTTGTTAGGAGTTGTGAGGTGTCGTACATTATACTAACATGCTTTTCAAGGTGTTAATGTGGCATACAGAGTCGTAAGATATTCTAAGTTGTCGTACGATGTTTAAATGACTCGGAGGAATTCATTAGGTTTATTATGGAGTTTTAATGTTTCGTACGGTGATGTAAGGTGTTCTTAGAAGCTGTAACGCGTCCTACATTATTATAAAATACTTTTCATGTTGCTAATGTCACACACAGTGTCGTCACAAGTCCTGAGTTATCCTACGATGTTCAAAGGACTCGGACGAATTCATTAGGTTTATTATGGATTTTATTTTTACGTACTGTATTGTAAGGTGTTGTGAGGTGTCGTACATTATATTAACATGCTTTTCAATGTGTTAATGTGGCATACAGAATCGTAAGATATTCTAAGTTGTCGTACGATGTTTAAATGACTCGGAGGAATTCATTAGGTTTATTATGGAGTTTTAATGTTTCGTACGGTGATGTAAGGTGTTCTTAGAAGCTGTAACGCGTCCTACATTATTATAAATTACTTTTCATCTTGCTAATGTCACATACAGAGTCGTCACAAGTCCTGAGTTATCGTACGATGTTCAAAGGACTCGGACGAATTCATGAGGTTTATTATGGATTTTATTTTTACGTACTGTATTGTAAGGTGTTGTTAGGAGTTATGAGGTGTCGTACATTATACTAACATGCTTTTCAAGGTGGTAATGTGGCATACAGAGTCGTAAGATATTCTAAGTTGTCGTACGATGTTTAAATGACTCGGAGGAATTCATTAGGTTTATTATGGAGTTTTAATGTTTCGTACGGTGATGTAAGGTGTTCTTAGAAGCTGTAACGCGTCCTACATTATTATAAAATACTTTTCATGTTGCTAATGTCACACACAGAGTCGTCACAAGTCCTGAGTTATCCTACGATGTTTAAAGCACTCGGACGAATTCATTAGGTTCATTATGGATTTTATTTTTACGTACTGTATTGTAAGGTGTTGTTAGGAGTTGTGAGGTGTCGTACATTATACTAACATGCTTTTCAATGTGTTAATGTGGCATACAGAGTCGTAAGATATTCTAAGTTGTCGTACGATGTTTAAATGACTCGGAGGAATTCATTAGGTTTATTATGGAGTTTTAATGTTTCGTACGGTGATGTAAGGTGTTCTTAGAAGCTGTAACGCGTCCTACATTATTATAAAATACTTTTCATGTTGCTAATGTCACACACAGTGTCGTCACAAGTCCTGAGTTATCCTACGATGTTCAAAGGACTCGGACGAATTCATTAGGTTTATTATGGATTTTATTTTTACGTACTGTATTGTAAGGTGTTGTTAGGAGTTGTGAGGTGTCGTAAATTATACTAACATGCTTTTCAATGTGTTAATGTGGCATACAGAATCGTAAGATATTCTAAGTTGTCGTACGATGTTTAAATGACTCGGAGGAATTCATTAGGTTTATTATGGAGTTTTAATGTTTCGTACGGTGATGTAAGGTGTTCTTAGAAGCTGTAACGCGTCCTACATTATTATAAATTACTTTTCATCTTGCTAATGTCACATACAGAGTCGTCACAAGTCCTGAGTTATCGTACGATGTTCAAAGGACTCGGACGAATTCATGAGGTTTATTATGGATTTTATTTTTACGTACTGTATTGTAAGGTGTTGTTAGGAATTATGAGGTGTCGTACATTATACTAACATGCTTTTCAAGGTGTTAATGTGGCATACAGAGTCGTAAGATATTCTAAGTTGTCGTACGATGTTTAAATGACTCGGAGGAATTCATTAGGTTTATTATGGAGTTTTAATGTTTCGTACGGTGATGTAAGGTGTTCTTAGAAGCTGTAACGCGTCCTACATTATTATAAAATACTTTTCATGTTGCTAATGTCACACACAGAGTCGTCACAAGTCCTGAGTTATCCTACGATGTTCAAAGCACTCGGACGAATTCATTAGGTTCATTATGGATTTTATTTTTACGTACTGTATTGTAAGGTGTTGTTAGGAGTTGTGAGGTGTCGTACATTATACTAACATGCTTTTCAATGTGTTAATGTGGCATACAGAGTCGTAAGATATTCTAAGTTGTCGTACGATGTTTAAATGACTCGGAGGAATTCATTAGGTTTATTATGGAGTTTTAATGTTTCGTACGGTGATGTAAGGTGTTCTTAGAAGCTGTAACGCGTCCTACATTATTATAAATTGCTTTTCATGTTGCTAATGTCACATACAGAGTCGTAACAAGTCCTGAGTTATCATACGATGTTCAAAGGACTCGGACGAATTCAATAGGTTTATTAGGGATTTTATTTTTACGTAAGGTATTGTAAGGTGTTGTTAAGAATTGTGAGGTGTCGTACATTATACTAACATGCTTTTCAAGGTGCTAAAGTGGCATACAGAGTCGTAAGATATTCTAAGTTGTCATACGATGTTTAAATGACTCGGAGGAATTCATTAGGTTTATTATGGAGTTTTAAAGTTTCGTACGGTGATGTAAGGTGTTCTTAGAAGTTGTAACGCGTCTTACATTATTTTAAATTGCTTTTCATGTTGCTAATGTCACATACAGAGTCGTCACAAGTCCTGAGTTATCATACGATGTTCAAAGGACTCGGAAGAATTCAATAGGTTTATTAAGGATTTTATTTTAACGTACGGTATTGTAAGGTGTTGTTAAGAAATGTGAGGTGTCGTACATTATACTAACATGCTTTTCAAGGTGCTAAAGTGGCATACAGAGTCGTAAGATATTCTAAGTTGTCGTACGATGTTTAAATGACTCGGAGGAATTCATTACGTTTATTATGGAGTTTTAATGTTTCGTACGGTGATGTAAGGTGTTCTTAGAAGCTGTAACGCGTCCTACATTATTATAAATTACTTTTCATCTTGCTAATGTCACATACAGAGTCGTCACAAGTCCTGAGTTATCGTACGATGTTCAAAGGACTCGGACGAATTCATTAGGTTTATTATGGATTTTATTTTTACGTACTGTATTGTAAGGTGTTGTTAGGAGTTGTGAGGTGTCGTACATTATACTAACATGCTTTTCAAGGTGTTAATGTGGCATACAGAGTCGTAAGATATTCTAAGTTGTCGTACGATGTTTAAATGACTCGGAGGAATTCATTAGGTTTATTATGGAGTTTTAATGTTTCGTACGGTGATGTAAGGTGTTCTTAGAAGCTGTAACGCGTCCTACATTATTATAAAATACTTTTCATGTTGCTAATGTCACACACAGTGTCGTCACAAGTCCTGAGTTATCCTACGATGTTCAAAGGACTCGGACGAATTCATTAGGTTTATTATGGATTTTATTTTTACGTACTGTATTGTAAGGTGTTGTTAGGAGTTGTGAGGTGTCGTACATTATACTAACATGCTTTTCAATGTGTTAATGTGGCATACAGAATCGTAAGATATTCTAAGTTGTCGTACGATGTTTAAATGACTCGGAGGAATTCATTAGGTTTATTATGGAGTTTTAATGTTTCGTACGGTGATGTAAGGTGTTCTTAGAAGTTGTAACGTGTCCTACATTATTATAAATTGCTTTTCATGTTGCTAATGTCACATACAGAGTCGTAACAAGTCCTGAGTTATCATACGATGTTCAAAGGACTCGGACGAATTCAATAGGTTTATTAGGGATTTTATTTTTACGTACGGTATTGTAAGGTGTTGTTAAGAATTGTGAGGTGTCGTACATTATACTAACATGCTTTTGAAGGTGCTAAAGTGGCATACAGAGTCGTAAGATATTCTAAGTTGTCGTACGATGTTTAAATGACTCGGAGGAATTCATTAGGTTTATTATGGAGTTTTAATGTTTCGTACGGTGATGTAAGGTGTTCTTAGAAGCTGTAATGCGTCCTACATTATTATAAATTACTTTTCATGTTGCTAATGTCACATACAGAGTCGTCACAAGTCCTGAGTTATCGTACGATGTTCAAAGGACTCGGACGAATTCATTAGGTTTATTATGGATTTTATTTTTACGTACTGTATTGTAAGGTGTTGTTAGGAGTTGTGAGGTGTCGTACATTATACTAACATGCTTTTCAAGGTGTTAATGTGGCATACAGAGTCGTAAGATATTCTAAGTTGTCGTACGATGTTTAAATGACTCGGAGGAATTCATTAGGTTCATTATGGAGTTTTAATGTTTCGTACGGTGATGTAAGGTGTTCTTAGAAGTTGTAACGTGTCCTACATTATTATAAATTGCTTTTCATGTTGCTAATGTCACATACAGAGTCGTAACAAGTCCTGAGTTATCATACGATGTTCAAAGGACTCGGACGAATTCAATAGGTTTATTAGGGATTTTATTTTTACGTACGGTATTGTAAGGTGTTGTTAAGAATTGTGAGGTGTCGTACATTATACTAACATGCTTTTCAAGGTGCTAAAGTGGCATACAGAGTCGTAAGATATTCTAAGTTGTCATACGATGTTTAAATGACTCGGAGGAATTCATTAGGTTTATTATGGAGTTTTAAAGTTTCGTACGGTGATGTAAGGTGTTCTTAGAAGTTGTAACGCGTCTTACATTATTTTAAATTGCTTTTCATGTTGCTAATGTCACATACAGAGTCGTCACAAGTCCTGAGTTATCATACGATGTTCAAAGGATTCGGAAGAATTCAATAGGTTTATTAAGGATTTTATTTTAACGTACGGTATTGTAAGGTGTTGTTAAGAATTGTGAGGTGTCGTACATTATACTAACATGCTTTTCAAGGTGCTAAAGTGGCATACAGAGTCGTAAGATATTCTAAGTTGTCGTACGATGTTTAAATGACTCGGAGGAATTCATTACGTTTATTATGGAGTTTTAATGTTTCGTACGGTGATGTAAGGTGTTCTTAGAAGCTGTAACGCGTCCTACATTATTATAAATTACTTTTCATCTTGCTAATGTCACATACAGAGTCGTCACAAGTCCTGAGTTATCGTACGATCTTCAAAGGACTCGGACGAATTCATTAGGTTTATTATGGATTTTATTTTTACGTACTGTATTGTAAGGTGTTGTTAGGAGTTGTGAGGTGTCGTACATTATACTAACATGCTTTTCAAGGTGTTAATGTGGCATACAGAGTCGTAAGATATTCTAAGTTGTCGTACGATGTTTAAATGACTCGGAGGAATTCATTAGGTTTATTATGGAGTTTTAATGTTTCGTACGGTGATGTAAGGTGTTCTTAGAAGCTGTAACGCGTCCTACATTATTATAAATTACTTTTCATGTTGCTAATGTCACATACAGAGTCGTCACAAGTCCTGAGTTATCGTACGATGTTCAAAGGACTCGGACGAATTCATTAGGTTTATTATGGATTTTATTTTTACGTACTGTATTGTAAGGTGTTGTTAGGAGTTGTGAGGTGTCGTACATTATACTAACATGCTTTTCAAGGTGTTAATGTGGCATACAGAGTCGTAAGATATTCTAAGCTGTCGTACGATGTTTAAATGACTCGGAGGAATTCATTAGGTTTATTATGGAGTTTTAATGTTTCGTACGGTGATGTAAGGTGTTCTTAGAAGTTGTAACGTGTCCTACATTATTATAAATTGCTTTTCATGTTGCTAATGTCACATACAGAGTCGTAACAAGTCCTGAGTTATCATACGATGTTCAAAGGACTCGGACGAATTCAATAGGTTTATTAGGGATTTTATTTTTACGTACGGTATTGTAAGGTGTTGTTAAGAATTGTGAGGTGTCGTACATTATACTAACATGCTTTTCAAGGTGCTAAAGTGGCATACAGAGTCGTAAGATATTCTAAGTTGTCATACGATGTTTAAATGACTCGGAGGAATTCATTAGGTTTATTATGGAGTATTAATGTTTCGTACGGTGATGTAAGGTGTTCTTAGAAGTTGTAACGCGTCTTACATTATTTTAAATTGCTTTTCATGTTGCTAATGTCACATACAGAGTCGTCACAAGTCCTGAGTTATCATACGATGTTCGAAGGACTCGGACGAATTCAGGTTTATTAGGGATTTTATTTTTACGTACGGTATTGTAAGGTGTTGTTAAGAATTGTGAGGTGTCGTACATTATACTAACATGCTTTTCAAGGTGCTAAAGTGGCATATAGAGTCGTAAGATATTCTATGTTGTCGTACGATGTTTAAATGACTCGGAGGAATTCATTACGTTTATTATGGAGTTTTAATGTTTCGTACGGTGATGTAAGGTGTTCTTAGAAGCTGTAACGCGTCCTACATTATTATAAATTACTTTTCATGTTGCTAATGTCACATACAGAGTCGTCACAAGTCCTGAGTTATCGTACGATGTTCAAAGGACTCGGACGAATTCATTAGGTTTATTATGGATTTTATTTTTACGTACTGTATTGTAAGGTGTTGTTAGGAGTTGTGAGGTGTCGTACATTATACTAACATGTTTTCAAGGTGTTAATGTGGCATACAGAGTCGTAGATATTCTAAGTTGTCGTACGATGTTTAAATGACTTGGAGGAATTCATTAGGTTTATTATGGAGTTTTAATGTTTCGTACGGTGATGTAAGGTGTTCTTAGAAGTTGTAACGCGTCTTACATTATTATAAATTGCTTTTCATGTTGCTAATGTCACATACAGAGTCGTAACAAGTCCTGAGTTATCATACGATGTTCAAAGGACTCGGACGAATTCAGGTTTATTAGGGATGTTATTTTTACGTACGGTATTGTAAGGTGTTGTTAAGAATTGTGAGGTGTCGTACATTATACTAACATGCTTTTGAAGGTGCTAAAGTGGCATACAGAGTCGTAAGATATTCTAAGTTGTCGTACGATGTTTAAATGACTCGGAGGAATTCATTAGGTTTATTATGGAGTTTTAATGTTTCGTACGGTGATGTAAGGTGTTCTTAGAAGTTGTAACGTGTCCTACATTATTATAAATTGCTTTTCATGTTGCTAATGTCACATACAGAGTCGTAACAAGTCCTGAGTTATCATACGATGTTCAAAGGACTCGGACGAATTCAATAGGTTTATTAGGGATTTTATTTTTACGTACGGTATTGTAAGGTGTTGTTAAGAATTGTGAGGTGTCGTACATTATACTAACATGCTTTTCAAGGTGCTAAAGTGGCATACAGAGTCGTAAGATATTCTAAGTTGTCATACGATGTTTAAATGACTCGGAGGAATTCATTAGGTTTATTATGGAGTTTTAAAGTTTCGTACGGTGATGTAAGGTGTTCTTAGAAGTTGTAACGCGTCTTACATTATTTTAAATTGCTTTTCATGTTGCTAATGTCACATACAGAGTCGTCACAAGTCCTGAGTTATCATACGATGTTCAAAGGATTCGGAAGAATTCAATAGGTTTATTAAGGATTTTATTTTAACGTACGGTATTGTAAGGTGTTGTTAAGAATTGTGAGGTGTCGTACATTATACTAACATGCTTTTCAAGGTGCTAAAGTGGCATACAGAGTCGTAAGATATTCTAAGTTGTCGTACGATGTTTAAATGACTCGGAGGAATTCATTACGTTTATTATGGAGTTTTAATGTTTCGTACGGTGATGTAAGGTGTTCTTAGAAGCTGTAACGCGTCCTACATTATTATAAATTACTTTTCATCTTGCTAATGTCACATACAGAGTCGTCACAAGTCCTGAGTTATCGTACGATCTTCAAAGGACTCGGACGAATTCATTAGGTTTATTATGGATTTTATTTTTACGTACTGTATTGTAAGGTGTTGTTAGGAGTTGTGAGGTGTCGTACATTATACTAACATGCTTTTCAAGGTGTTAATGTGGCATACAGAGTCGTAAGATATTCTAAGTTGTCGTACGATGTTTAAATGACTCGGAGGAATTCATTAGGTTTATTATGGAGTTTTAATGTTTCGTACGGTGATGTAAGGTGTTCTTAGAAGTTGTAACGTGTCCTACATTATTATAAATTGCTTTTCATGTTGCTAATGTCACATACAGAGTCGTAACAAGTCCTGAGTTATCATACGATGTTCAAAGGACTCGGACAAATTCAATAGGTTTATTAGGGATTTTATTTTTACGTACGGTATTGTAAGGTGTTGTTAAGAATTGTGAGGTGTCGTACATTATACTAACATGCTTTTCAAGGTGCTAAAGTGGCATACAGAGTCGTAAGATATTCTAAGTTGTCATACGATGTTTAAATGACTCGGAGGAATTCATTAGGTTTATTATGGAGTTTTAAAGTTTCGTACGGTGATGTAAGGTGTTCTTAGAAGTTGTAACGCGTCTTACATTATTTTAAATTGCTTTTCATGTTGCTAATGTCACATACAGAGTCGTCACAAGTCCTGCGTTATCATACGATGTTCAAAGGATTCGGAAGAATTCAATTGGTTTATTAAGGATTTTATTTTAACGTACGGTATTGTAAGGTGTTGTTAAGAATTGTGAGGTGTCGTACATTATACTAACATGCTTTTCAAGGTGCTAAAGTGGCATACAGAGTCGTAAGATATTCTAAGTTGTCATACGATGTTTAAATGACTCGGAGGAATTCATTAGGTTTATTATGGAGTTTTAAAGTTTCGTACGGTGATGTAAGGTGTTCTTAGAAGTTGTAACGCGTCCTACATTATTATAAATTGCTTTTCATGTTGCTAATGTCACATACAGAGTCGTCACAAGTCCTGAGTTATCATACGATGTTCAAAGGATTCGGAAGAATTCAATAGGTTTATTAAGGATTTTATTTTAACGTACGGTATTGTAAGGTGTTGTTAAGAATTGTGAGGTGTCGTACATTATACTAACATGCTTTTCAAGGTGCTAAAGTGGCATACAGAGTCGTAAGATATTCTAAGTTGCCGTACGATGTTTAAATGACTCGGAGGAATTCATTACGTTTATTATGGAGTTTTAATGTTTCGTACGGTGATGTAAGGTGTTCTTAGAAGCTGTAACGCGTCCTACATTATTATAAATTACTTTTCATGTTGCTAATGTCACATACAGAGTCGTCACAAGTCCTGAGTTATCGTACGATGTTCAAAGGACTCGGACGAATTCATTAGGTTTATTATGGATTTTATTTTTACGTACTGTATTGTAAGGTGTTGTTAGGAGTTGTGAGGTGTCGTACATTATACTAACATGTTTTCAAGGTGTTAATGTGGCATACAGAGTCGTAGATATTCTAAGTTGTCGTACGATGTTTAAATGACTTGGAGGAATTCATTAGGTTTATTATGGAGTTTTAATGTTTCGTACGGTGATGTAAGGTGTTCTTAGAAGTTGTAACGCGTCTTCAATTATTATAAATTGCTTTTCATGTTGCTAATGTCACATACAGAGTCGTAACAAGTCCTGAGTTATCATACGATGTTCAAAGGACTCGGACGAATTCAGGTTTATTAGGGATGTTATTTTTACGTACGGTATTGTAAGGTGTTGTTAAGAATTGTGAGGTGTCGTACATTATACTAACATGCTTTTGAAGGTGCTAAAGTGGCATACAGAGTCGTAAGATATTCTAAGTTGTCGTACGATGTTTAAATGACTCGGAGGAATTCATTAGGTTTATTATGGAGTTTTAATGTTTCGTACGGTGATGTAAGGTGTTCTTAGAAGTTGTAACGTGTCCTACATTATTATAAATTGCTTTTCATGTTGCTAATGTCACATACAGAGTCGTAACAAGTCCTGAGTTATCATACGATGTTCAAAGGACTCGGACGAATTCAATAGGTTTATTAGGGATTTTATTTTTACGTACGGTATTGTAAGGTGTTGTTAAGAATTGTGAGGTGTCGTACATTATACTAACATGCTTTTCAAGGTGCTAAAGTGGCATACAGAGTCGTAAGATATTCTAAGTTGTCATACGATGTTTAAATGACTCGGAGGAATTCATTAGGTTTATTATGGAGTTTTAAAGTTTCGTACGGTGATGTAAGGTGTTCTTAGAAGTTGTAACGCGTCTTACATTATTTTAAATTGCTTTTCATGTTGCTAATGTCACATACAGAGTCGTCACAAGTCCTGAGTTATCATACGATGTTCAAAGGATTCGGAAGAATTCAATAGGTTTATTAAGGATTTTATTTTAACGTACGGTATTGTAAGGTGTTGTTAAGAATTGTGAGGTGTCGTACATTATACTAACATGCTTTTCAAGGTGCTAAAGTGGCATACAGAGTCGTAAGATATTCTAAGTTGTCGTACGATGTTTAAATGACTCGGAGGAATTCATTACGTTTATTATGGAGTTTTAATGTTTCGTACGGTGATGTAAGGTGTTCTTAGAAGCTGTAACGCGTCCTACATTATTATAAATTACTTTTCATCTTGCTAATGTCACATACAGAGTCGTCACAAGTCCTGAGTTATCGTACGATCTTCAAAGGACTCGGACGAATTCATTAGGTTTATTATGGATTTTATTTTTACGTACTGTATTGTAAGGTGTTGTTAGGAGTTGTGAGGTGTCGTACATTATACTAACATGCTTTTCAAGGTGTTAATGTGGCATACAGAGTCGTAAGATATTCTAAGTTGTCGTACGATGTTTAAATGACTCGGAGGAATTCATTAGGTTTATTATGGAGTTTTAATGTTTCGTACGGTGATGTAAGGTGTTCTTAGAAGTTGTAACGTGTCCTACATTATTATAAATTGCTTTTCATGTTGCTAATGTCACATACAGAGTCGTAACAAGTCCTGAGTTATCATACGATGTTCAAAGGACTCGGACGAATTCAATAGGTTTATTAGGGATTTTATTTTTACGTACGGTATTGTAAGGTGTTGTTAAGAATTGTGAGGTGTCGTACATTATACTAACATGCTTTTCAAGGTGCTAAAGTGGCATACAGAGTCGTAAGATATTCTAAGTTGTCATACGATGTTTAAATGACTCGGAGGAATTCATTAGGTTTATTATGGAGTTTTAAAGTTTCGTACGGTGATGTAAGGTGTTCTTAGAAGTTGTAACGCGTCTTACATTATTTTAAATTGCTTTTCATGTTGCTAATGTCACATACAGAGTCGTCACAAGTCCTGAGTTATCATACGATGTTCAAAGGATTCGGAAGAATTCAATAGGTTTATTAAGGATTTTATTTTAACGTACGGTATTGTAAGGTGTTGTTAAGAATTGTGAGGTGTCGTACATTATACTAACATGCTTTTCAAGGTGCTAAAGTGGCATACAGAGTCGTAAGATATTCTAAGTTGTCATACGATGTTTAAATGACTCGGAGGAATTCATTAGGTTTATTATGGAGTTTTAAAGTTTCGTACGGTGATGTAAGGTGTTCTTAGAAGTTGTAACGCGTCCTACATTATTATAAATTACTTTTCATCTTGCTAATGTCACATACAGAGTCGTCACAAGTCCTGAGTTATCATACGATGTTCAAAGGATTCGGAAGAATTCAATAGGTTTATTAAGGATTTTATTTTAACGTACGGTATTGTAAGGTGTTGTTAAGAATTGTGAGGTGTCGTACATTATACTAACATGCTTTTCAAGGTGCTAAAGTGGCATACAGAGTCGTAAGATATTCTAAGTTGCCGTACGATGTTTAAATGACTCGGAGGAATTCATTACGTTTATTATGGAGTTTTAATGTTTCGTACGGTGATGTAAGGTGTTCTTAGAAGCTGTAACGCGTCCTACATTATTATAAATTACTTTTCATGTTGCTAATGTCACATACAGAGTCGTCACAAGTCCTGAGTTATCATACGATGTTCAAAGGACTCGGACGAATTCATTAGGTTTATTATGGATTTTATTTTTACGTACTGTATTGTAAGGTGTTGTTAGGAGTTGTGAGGTGTCGTACATTATACTAACATGCTTTTCAAGGTGTTAATGTGGCATACAGAGTCGTAAGATATTCTAAGTTGTCGTACGATGTTTAAATGACTCGGAGGAATTCATTAGGTTTATTATGGAGTTTTAATGTTTCGTACGGTGATGTAAGGTGTTCTTAGAAGCTGTAATGCGTCCTACATTATTATAAATTACTTTTCATGTTGCTAATGTCACATACAGAGTCGTCACAAGTCCTGAGTTATCGTACGATGTTCAAAGGACTCGGACGAATTCATTAGGTTTATTATGGATTTTATTTTTACGTACTGTATTGTAAGGTGTTGTTAGGAGTTGTGAGGTGTCGTACATTATACTAACATGCTTTTCAAGGTGTTAATGTGGCATACAGAGTCGTAAGATATTCTAAGTTGTCGTACGATGTTTAAATGACTCGGAGGAATTAATTAGGTTTATTATGGAGTTTTAATGTTTCGTACGGTGATGTAAGGTGTTCTTAGAAGTTGTAACGCGTCTTACATTATTATAAATTGCTTTTCATGTTGCTAATGTCACATACAGAGTCGTAACAAGTCCTGAGTTATCATACGATGTTCAAAGGACTCGGACGAATTCAATAGGTTTATTAGGGATTTTATTTTTACGTACGGTATTGTAAGGTGTTGTTAAGAATTGTGAGGTGTCGTACATTATACTAACATGCTTTTCAAGGTGCTAAAGTGGCATACAGAGTCGTAAGATATTCTAAGTTGTCATACGATGTTTAAATGACTCGGAGGAATTCATTAGGTTTATTATGGAGTTTTAAAGTTTCGTACGGTGATGTAAGGTGTTCTTAGAAGTTGTAACGCGTCTTACATTATTTTAAATTGCTTTTCATGTTGCTAATGTCACATACAGAGTCGTCACAAGTCCTGAGTTATCATACGATGTTCAAAGGATTCGGAAGAATTCAATAGGTTTATTAAGGATTTTATTTTAACGTACGGTATTGTAAGGTGTTGTTAAGAATTGTGAGGTGTCGTACATTATACTAACATGCTTTTCAAGGTGCTAAAGTGGCATACAGAGTCGTAAGATATTCTAAGTTGTCATACGATGTTTAAATGACTCGGAGGAATTCATTAGGTTTATTATGGAGTTTTAAAGTTTCGTACGGTGATGTAAGGTGTTCTTAGAAGTTGTAACGCGTCCTACATTATTATAAATTACTTTTCATCTTGCTAATGTCACATACAGAGTCGTCACAAGTCCTGAGTTATCATACGATGTTCAAAGGATTCGGAAGAATTCAATAGGTTTATTAAGGATTTTATTTTAACGTACGGTATTGTAAGGTGTTGTTAAGAATTGTGAGGTGTCGTACATTATACTAACATGCTTTTCAAGGTGCTAAAGTGGCATACAGAGTCGTAAGATATTCTAAGTTGCCGTACGATGTTTAAATGACTCGGAGGAATTCATTACGTTTATTATGGAGTTTTAATGTTTCGTACGGTGATGTAAGGTGTTCTTAGAAGCTGTAACGCGTCCTACATTATTATAAATTACTTTTCATGTTGCTAATGTCACATACAGAGTCGTCACAAGTCCTGAGTTATCGTACGATGTTCAAAGGACTCGGACGAATTCATTAGGTTTATTATGGATTTTATTTTTACGTACTGTATTGTAAGGTGTTGTTAGGAGTTGTGAGGTGTCGTACATTATACTAACATGCTTTTCAAGGTGTTAATGTGGCATACAGAGTCGTAAGATATTCTAAGTTGTCGTACGATGTTTAAATGACTCGGAGGAATTCATTAGGTTTATTATGGAGTTTTAATGTTTCGTACGGTGATGTAAGGTGTTCTTAGAAGTTGTAACGTGTCCTACATTATTATAAATTGCTTTTCATGTTGCTAATGTCACATACAGAGTCGTAACAAGTCCTGAGTTATCATACGATGTTCAAAGGACTCGGACGAATTCAATAGGTTTATTAGGGATTTTATTTTTACGTACGGTATTGTAAGGTGTTGTTAAGAATTGTGAGGTGTCGTACATTATACTAACATGCTTTTCAAGGTGCTAAAGTGGCATACAGAGTCGTAAGATATTCTAAGTTGTCATACGATGTTTAAATGACTCGGAGGAATTCATTAGGTTTATTATGGAGTTTTAATGTTTTGTACGGTGATGTAAGGTGTTCTTAGAAGTTGTAACGCGTCTTACATTATTATAAATTGCTTTTCATGTTGCTAATGTCACATACAGAGTCGTCACAAGTCCTGAGTTATCATACGATGTTCGAAGGACTCGGACGAATTCAGGTTTATTAGGGATTTTATTTTTACGTACGGTATTGTAAGGTGTTGTTAGGAGTTGTGAGGTGTCGTACATTATACTAACATGCTTTTCAAGGTGTTAATGTGGCATACAGAGTCGTAAGATATTCTAAGTTGTCGTACGATGTTTAAATGACTCGGAGGAATTCATTAGGTTTATTATGGAGTTTTAATGTTTCGTACGGTGATGTAAGGTGTTCTTAGAAGCTGTAACGCGTCCTACATTATTATAAAATACTTTTCATGCTGCTAATGTCACATACAGAGTCGTCACAAGTCCTGAGTTATCGTACGATGTTCAAAGGACTCGGACGAATTCATTAGGTTTATTATGGATTTTATTTTTACGTACTGTATTGTAAGGTGTTGTTAGGAGTTGTGAGGTGTCGTACATTATACTAACATGCTTTTCAAGGTGTTAATGTGGCATACAGAGTCGTAAGATATTCTAAGTTGTCGTACGATGTTTAAATGACTCGGAGGAATTCATTAGGTTTATTATGGAGTTTTAATGTTTCGTACGGTGATGTAAGGTGTTCTTAGAAGCTGTAATGCGTCCTACATTATTATAAATTACTTTTCATGTTGCTAATGTCACATACAGAGTCGTCACAAGTCCTGAGTTATCATACGATGTTCAAAGGACTCGGACGAATTCATTAGGTTTATTATGGATTTTATTTTTACGTACTGTATTGTAAGGTGTTGTTAGGAGTTGTGAGGTGTCGTACATTATACTAACATGCTTTTCAAGGTGTTAATGTGGCATACAGAGTCGTAAGATATTCTAAGTTGTCGTACGATGTTTAAATGACTCGGAGGAATTCATTAGGTTTATTATGGAGTTTTAATGTTTCGTACGGTGATGTAAGGTGTTCTTAGAAGCTGTAATGCGTCCTACATTATTATAAATTACTTTTCATGTTGCTAATGTCACATACAGAGTCGTCACAAGTCCTGAGTTATCGTACGATGTTCAAAGGACTCGGACGAATTCATTAGGTTTATTATGGATTTTATTTTTACGTACTGTATTGTAAGGTGTTGTTAGGAGTTGTGAGGTGTCGTACATTATACTAACATGCTTTTCAAGGTGTTAATGTGGCATACAGAGTCGTAAGATATTCTAAGTTGTCGTACGATGTTTAAATGACTCGGAGGAATTAATTAGGTTTATTATGGAGTTTTAATGTTTCGTACGGTGATGTAAGGTGTTCTTAGAAGTTGTAACGCGTCTTACATTATTATAAATTGCTTTTCATGTTGCTAATGTCACATACAGAGTCGTCACAAGTCCTGAGTTATCATACGATGTTCGAAGGACTCGGACGAATTCAGGTTTATTAGGGATTTTATTTTTACGTACGGTATTGTAAGGTGTTGTTAAGAATTGTGAGGTGTCGTACATTATACTAACATGCTTTTCAAGGTGCTAAAGTGGCATATAGAGTCGTAAGATATTCTAAGTTGTCGTACGATGTTTAAATGACTCGGAGGAATTCATTACGTTTATTATGGAGTTTTAATGTTTCGTACGGTGATGTAAGGTGTTCTTAGAAGCTGTAACGCGTCCTACATTATTATAAATTACTTTTCATGTTGCTAATGTCACATACAGAGTCGTCACAAGTCCTGAGTTATCGTACGATGTTCAAAGGACTCGGACGAATTCATTAGGTTTATTATGGATTTTATTTTTACGTACTGTATTGTAAGGTGTTGTTAGGAGTTGTGAGGTGTCGTACATTATACTAACATGTTTTCAAGGTGTTAATGTGGCATACAGAGTCGTAGATATTCTAAGTTGTCGTACGATGTTTAAATGACTTGGAGGAATTCATTAGGTTTATTATGGAGTTTTAATGTTTCGTACGGTGATGTAAGGTGTTCTTAGAAGTTGTAACGCGTCTTACATTATTATAAATTGCTTTTCATGTTGCTAATGTCACATACAGAGTCGTAACAAGTCCTGAGTTATCATACGATGTTCAAAGGACTCGGACGAATTCAGGTTAATTAGGGATGTTATTTTTACGTACGGTATTGTAAGGTGTTGTTAAGAATTGTGAGGTGTCGTACATTATACTAACATGCTTTTGAAGGTGCTAAAGTGGCATACAGAGTCGTAAGATATTCTAAGTTGTCGTACGATGTTTAAATGACTCGGAGGAATTCATTAGGTTTATTATGGAGTTTTAATGTTTCGTACGGTGATGTAAGGTGTTCTTAGAAGCTGTAATGCGTCCTACATTATTATAAATTACTTTTCATGTTGCTAATGTCACATACAGAGTCGTCACAAGTCCTGAGTTATCGTACGATGTTCAAAGGACTCGGACGAATTCATTAGGTTTATTATGGATTTTATTTTTACGTACTGTATTGTAAGGTGTTGTTAGGAGTTGTGAGGTGTCGTACATTATACTAACATGCTTTTCAAGGTGTTAATGTGGCATACAGAGTCGTAAGATATTCTAAGTTGTCGTACGATGTTTAAATGACTCGGAGGAATTCATTAGGTTTATTATGGAGTTTTAATGTTTCGTACGGTGATGTAAGGTGTTCTTAGAAGTTGTAACGCGTCCAACATTATTATAAATTGCTTTTCAGGTTGCTAATGTCACATACAGAGTCGTCACAAGTCCTGAGTTATCGTATGATGTTCAAAGGACTCGGACGAATTCATTAGGTTTATTATGGATTTTATTTTTACGTACTGTATTGTAAGGTGTTGTTAAGAATTGTGAGGTGTCGTACATTATGCTAACATGCTTTTCAAGGTGCTAAAGTGGCATACAAAGTCGTAAGATATTCTAAGTTGTCGTACGATGTTTAAATGACTCGGAGGAATTCATTACGTTTATTATGGAGTTTTAATGTTTTGTACGGTGATGTAAGGTGTTCTTAGAAGTTGTAACGTGTCCTACATTATTATAAATTGCTTTTCATGTTGCTAATGTCACATACAGAGTCGTAACAAGTCCTGAGTTATCATACGATGTTCAAAGGACTCGGACGAATTCATTAGGTTTATTATGGATTTTATTTTTACGTACTGTATTGTAAGGTGTTGTTAGGAGTTGTGAGGTGTCGTACATTATACTAACATGCTTTTCAAGGTGTTAATGTGGCATACAGAGTCGTAAGATATTCTAAGTTGTCGTACGATGTTTAAATGACTCGGAGGAATTCATTAGGTTTATTATGGAGTTTTAATGTTTCGTACGGTGATGTAAGGTGTTCTTAGAAGCTGTAACGCGTCCTACATTATTATAAAATACTTTTCATGTTGCTAATGTCACATACAGAGTCGTCACAAGTCCTGAGTTATCGTACGATGTTCAAAGGACTCGGACGAATTCATTAGGTTTATTATGGATTTTATTTTTACGTACTATATTGTAAGGTGTTGTTAGGAGTTGTGAGGTGTCGTACATTATACTAACATGCTTTTCAAGGTGTTAATGTGGCATACAGAGTCGTAAGATATTCTAAGTTGTCGTACGATGTTTAAATGACTCGGAGGAATTCATTAGGTTTATTATGGAGTTTTAATGTTTCGTACGGTGATGTAAGGTGTTCTTAGAAGTTGTAACGCGTCCTACATTATTATAAATTGCTTTTCATGTTGCTAATGTCACATACAGGGTCGTAACAAGTCCTGAGTTATCATACGATGTTCAAAGGACTCGGACGAATTCAATAGGTTTATTAGGGATTTTATTTTTACGTACGGTATTGTAAGGTGTTGTTAAGATTTGTGAGGTGTCATACATTATACTAACATGCTTTTCAAGGTGCTAAAGAGGCATACAGAGTCGTAAGATATTCTAAGTTGCCGTACGATGTTTAAATGACTCGGAGGAATTCATTACGTTTATTATGGAGTTTTAATGTTTCGTACGGTCATGTAAGGTGTTCTTAGAAGCTGTAACGCGTCCTACATTATTATAAATTACTTTTCATCTTGCTAATGTCACATACAGAGTCGTCACAAGTACTGAGTTATCGTACGATGTTCAAAGGACTCGTACGAATTCATTAGGTTTATTATGGATTTTATTTTTACGTACTGTATTGTAAGGTGTTGTTAGGAGTTGTGAGGTGTCGTACATTATACTAACATGCTTTTCAAGGTGTTAATGTGGCATACAGAGTCGTAAGATATTCTAAGTTGTCGTACGATGTTTAAATGACTCGGAGGAATTCATTAGGTTTATTATGGAGTTTTAATGTTTCGTACGGTGATGTAAGGTGTTCTTAGAAGCTGTAACGCGTCCTACATTATTATAAAATACTTTTCATGTTGCTAATGTCACATACAGAGTCGTCACAAGTCCTGAGTTATCGTACGATGTTCAAAGGACTCGGACGAATTCATTAGGTTTATTATGGATTTTATTTTTACGTACTGTATTGTAAGGTGTTGTTAAGAATTGTGAGGTGTCGTACATTATGCTAACATGCTTTTCAAGGTGCTAAAGTGGCATACAAAGTCGTAAGATATTCTAAGTTGTCGTACGATGTTTAAATGACTCGGAGGAATTCATTACGTTTATTATGGAGTTTTAATGTTTCGTACGGTGATGTAAGGTGTTCTTAGAAGTTGTAACGTGTCCTACATTATTATAAATTGCTTTTCATGTTGGTAATATCACATACAGAGTCGTAACAAGTCCTGAGTTATCATACGATGTTCAAAGGACTCGGACGAATTCATTAGGTTTATTATGGATTTTATTTTTACGTACTGTATTGTAAGGTGTTGTTAGGAGTTGTGAGGTGTCGTACATTATACTAACATGCTTTTCAAGGTGTTAATGTGGCATACAGAGTCGTAAGATATTCTAAGTTGTCGTACGATGTTTAAATGACTCGGAGGAATTCATTAGGTTTATTATGGAGTTTTAATGTTTCGTACGGTGATGTAAGGTGTTCTTAGAAGCTGTAACGCGTCCTACATTATTATAAAATACTTTTCATGTTGCTAATGTCACATACAGAGTCGTCACAAGTCCTGAGTTATCGTACGATGTTCAAAGGACTCGGACGAATTCATTAGGTTTATTATGGATTTTATTTTTACGTACTGTATTGTAAGGTGTTGTTAGGAGTTGTGAGGTGTCGTACATTATACTAACATGCTTTTCAAGGTGTTAATGTGGCATACAGAGTCGTAAGATATTCTAAGTTGTCGTACGATGTTTAAATGACTCGGAGGAATTCATTAGGTTTATTATGGAGTTTTAATGTTTCGTACGGTGATGTAAGGTGTTCTTAGAAGTTGTAACGCGTCCTACATTATTATAAATTGCTTTTCATGTTGCTAATGTCACATACAGGGTCGTAACAAGTCCTGAGTTATCATACGATGTTCAAAGGACTCGGACGAATTCAATAGGTTTATTAGGGATTTTATTTTTACGTACGGTATTGTAAGGTGTTGTTAAGATTTGTGAGGTGTCATACATTATACTAACATGCTTTTCAAGGTGCTAAAGAGGCATACAGAGTCGTAAGATATTCTAAGTTGCCGTACGATGTTTAAATGACTCGGAGGAATGCATTACGTTTATTATGGAGTTTTAATGTTTCGTACGGTCATGTAAGGTGTTCTTAGAAGCTGTAACGCGTCCTACATTATTATAAATTACTTTTCATCTTGCTAATGTCACATACAGAGTCGTCACAAGTACTGAGTTATCGTACGATGTTCAAAGGACTCGGACGAATTCATTAGGTTTATTATGGATTTTATTTTTACGTACTGTATTGTAAGGTGTTGTTAGGAGTTGTGAGGTGTCGTACATTATACTAACATGCTTTTCAAGGTGTTAATGTGGCATACAGAGTCGTAAGATATTCTAAGTTGTCGTACGATGTTTAAATGACTCGGAGGAATTCATTAGGTTTATTATGGAGTTTTAATGTTTCGTACGCTGATGTAAGGTGTTCTTAGAAGCTGTAACGCGTCCTACATTATTATAAAATACTTTTCATGTTGCTAATGTCACATACAGAGTCGTCACAAGTCCTGAGTTATCGTACGATGTTCAAAGGACTCGGACGAATTCATTAGGTTTATTATGGATTTTATTTTTACGTACTGTATTGTAAGGTGTTGTTAAGAATTGTGAGGTGTCGTACATTATGCTAACATGCTTTTCAAGGTGCTAAAGTGGCATACAAAGTCGTAAGATATTCTAAGTTGTCGTACGATGTTTAAATGACTCGGAGGAATTCATTACGTTTATTATGGAGTTTTAATGTTTCGTACGGTGATGTAAGGTGTTCTTAGAAGTTGTAACGTGTCCTACATTATTATAAATTGCTTTTCATGTTGGTAATATCACATACAGAGTCGTAACAAGTCCTGAGTTATCATACGATGTTCAAAGGACTCGGACGAATTCATTAGGTTTATTATGGATTTTATTTTTACGTACTGTATTGTAAGGTGTTGTTAGGAGTTGTGAGGTGTCGTACATTATACTAACATGCTTTTCAAGGTGTTAATGTGGCATACAGAGTCGTAAGATATTCTAAGTTGTCGTACGATGTTTAAATGACTCGGAGGAATTCATTAGGTTTATTATGGAGTTTTAATGTTTCGTACGGTGATGTAAGGTGTTCTTAGAAGCTGTAACGCGTCCTACATTATTATAAAATACTTTTCATGTTGCTAATGTCACATACAGAGTCGTCACAAGTCCTGAGTTATCGTACGATGTTCAAAGGACTCGGACGAATTCATTAGGTTTATTATGGATTTTATTTTTACGTACTGTATTGTAAGGTGTTGTTAGGAGTTGTGAGGTGTCGTACATTATACTAACATGCTTTTCAAGGTGTTAATGTGGCATACAGAGTCGTAAGATATTCTAAGTTGTCGTACGATGTTTAAATGACTCGGAGGAATTCATTAGGTTTATTATGGAGTTTTAATGTTTCGTACGGTGATGTAAGGTGTTCTTAGAAGGTGTAACGCGTCCTACATTATTATAAATTGCTTTTCATGTTGCTAATGTCACATACAGAGTCGTAACAAGTCCTGAGTTATCATACGATGTTCAAAGGACTCGGACGAATTCAATAGGTTTATTAGGGATTTTATTTTTACGTACGGTGTTGTTAGGAGTTGTGAGGTGTCGTACATTATACTAACATGCTTTTCAAGGTGTTAATGTGGCATAGAGAGTCGTAAGATATTCTAAGTTGTCGTACGATGTTTAAATGACTCGGAGGAATTCATTAGGTTTATTATGGAGTTTTAATGTTTCGTACGGTGATGTAAGGTGTTCTTAGAAGTTGTAACGCGTCCTACATTATTATAAATTGCTTTTCATGTTGCTAATGTCACATACAGAGTCGTAACAAGTCCTGAGTTATCATACGATGTTCAAAGGACTCGGACGAATTCATTAGGTTTATTATGGATTTTATTTTTACGTACTGTATTGTAAGGTGTTGTTAGGAGTTGTGAGGTGTCGTACATTATACTAACATGCTTTTCAAGGTGTTAATGTGGCATACAGAGTCGTAAGATATTCTAAGTTGTCGTACGATGTTTAAATGACTCGGAGGAATTCATTAGGTTTATTATGGAGTTTTAATGTTTCGTACGGTGATGTAAGGTGTTCTTAGAAGTTGTAACGCGTCCTACATTATTATAAATTGCTTTTCATGTTGCTAATGTCACATACAGAGTCGTAACAAGTCCTGAGTTATCATACGATGTTCAAAGGACTCGGACGAATTCAATAGGTTTATTAGGGATTTTATTTTTACGTACGGTATTGTAAGGTGTTGTTAAGATTTGTGAGGTGTCATACATTATACTAACATGCTTTTCAAGGTGCTAAAGAGGCATACAGAGTCGTAAGATATTCTAAGTTGCCGTACGATGTTTAAATGACTCGGAGGAATTCATTACGTTTATTATGGAGTTTTAATGTTTCGTACGGTCATGTAAGGTGTTCTTAGAAGCTGTAACGCGTCCTACATTATTATAAATTACTTTTCATCTTGCTAATGTCACATACAGAGTCGTCACAAGTACTGAGTTATCGTACGATGTTCAAAGGACTCGGACGAATTCATTAGGTTTATTATGGATTTTATTTTTACGTACTGTATTGTAAGGTGTTGTTAGGAGTTGTGAGGTGTCGTACATTATACTAACATGCTTTTCAAGGTGTTAATGTGGCATACAGAGTCGTAAGATATTCTAAGTTGTCGTACGATGTTTAAATGACTCGGAGGAATTCATTAGGTTTATTATGGAGTTTTAATGTTTCGTACGGTGATGTAAGGTGTTCTTAGAAGTTGTAACGCGTCCTACATTATTATAAATTGCTTTTCATGTTGCTAATGTCACATACAGAGTCGTAACAAGTCCTGAGTTATCATACGATGTTCAAAGGACTCGGACGAATTCAATAGGTTTATTAGGGATTTTATTTTTACGTACGGTATTGTAAGGTGTTGTTAAGATTTGTGAGGTGTCATACATTATACTAACATGCTTTTCAAGGTGCTAAAGAGGCATACAGAGTCGTAAGATATTCTAAGTTGCCGTACGATGTTTAAATGACTCGGAGGAATTCATTACGTTTATTATGGAGTTTTAATGTTTCGTACGGTCATGTAAGGTGTTCTTAGAAGCTGTAACGCGTCCTACATTATTATAAATTACTTTTCATCTTGCTAATGTCACATACAGAGTCGTCACAAGTATTGAGTTATCGTACGATGTTCAAAGGACTCGGACGAATTCATTAGGTTTATTATGGATTTTATTTTTACGTACTGTATTGTAAGGTGTTGTTAGGAGTTGTGAGGTGTCGTACATTATACTAACATGCTTTTCAAGGTGTTAATGTGGCATACAGAGTCGTAAGATATTCTAAGTTGTCGTACGATGTTTAAATGACTCGGAGGAATTCATTAGGTTTATTATGGAGTTTTAATGTTTCGTACGGTGATGTAAGGTGTTCTTAGAAGCTGTAACGCGTCCTACATTATTATAAAATACTTTTCATGTTGCTAATGTCACATACAGAGTCGTCACAAGTTCTGAGTTATCGTACGATGTTCAAAGGACTCGGACGAATTCATTAGGTTTATTATGGATTTTATTTTTACGTACTGTATTGTAAGGTGTTGTTAAGAATTGTGAGGTGTCGTACATTATGCTAACATGCTTTTCAAGGTGCTAAAGTGGCATACAAAGTCGTAAGATATTCTAAGTTGTCGTACGATGTTTAAATGACTCGGAGGAATTCATTACGTTTATTATGGAGTTTTAATGTTTCGTACGGTGATGTAAGGTGTTCTTAGAAGTTGTAACGTGTCCTACATTATTATAAATTGCTTTTCATGTTGGTAATATCACATACAGAGTCGTAACAAGTCCTGAGTTATCATACGATGTTCAAAGGACTCGGACGAATTCATTAGGTTTATTATGGATTTTATTTTTACGTACTGTATTGTAAGGTGTTGTTAGGAGTTGTGAGGTGTCGTACATTATACTAACATGCTTTTCAAGGTGTTAATGTGGCATACAGAGTCGTAAGATATTCTAAGTTGTCGTACGATGTTTAAATGACTCGGAGGAATTCATTAGGTTTATTATGGAGTTTTAATGTTTCGTACGGTGATGTAAGGTGTTCTTAGAAGCTGTAACGCGTCCTACATTATTATAAAATACTTTTCATGTTGCTAATGTCACATACAGAGTCGTCACAAGTCCTGAGTTATCGTACGATGTTCAAAGGACTCGGACGAATTCATTAGGTTTATTATGGATTTTATTTTTACGTACTGTATTGTAAGGTGTTGTTAGGAGTTGTGAGGTGTCGTACATTATACTAACATGCTTTTCAAGGTGTTAATGTGGCATACAGAGTCGTAAGATATTCTAAGTTGTCGTACGATGTTTAAATGACTCGGAGGAATTCATTAGGTTTATTATGGAGTTTTAATGTTTCGTACGGTGATGTAAGGTGTTCTTAGAAGTTGTAACGCGTCCTACATTATTATAAATTGCTTTTCATGTTGCTAATGTCACATACAGAGTCGTCACAAGTCCTGAGTTATCGTACGATGTTCAAAGGACTCGGACGAATTCATTAGGTTTATTATGGATTTTATTTTTACGTACTGTATTGTAAGGTGTTGTTAGGAGTTGTGAGGTGTCGTACATTATAGTAACATGCTTTTCAAGGTGTTAATGTGGCATACAGAGTCGTAAGATATTCTAAGTTGTCGTACGATGTTTAAATGACTCGGAGGAATTCATTAGGTTTATTATGGAGTTTTAATGTTTCGTACGGTGATGTAAGGTGTTCTTAGAAGCTGTAACGCGTCCTACATTATTATAAAATACTTTTCATGTTGCTAATGTCACATACAGAGTCGTCACAAGTCCTGAGTTATCGTACGATGTTCAAAGGACTCGGACGAATTCAATAGGTTTATTATGGATTTTATTTTTACGTACTGTATTGTAAGGTGTTGTTAGGAGTTGTGAGGTGTCGTACATTATACTAACATGCTTTTCAAGGTGTTAATGTGGCATACAGAGTCGTAAGATATTCTAAGTTGTCGTACGATGTTTAAATGACTCGGAGGAATTCATTGGGTTTATTATGGAGTTTTAATGTTTCGTACGATGATGTAAGGTGTTCTTAGAAGTTGTAACGCGTCCTACATTATTATAAATTGCTTTTCATGTTGCTAATGTCACATACAGAGTCGTAACAAGTCCTGAGTTATCATACGATGTTCAAAGGACTCGGACGAATTCAATAGGTTTATTAGGGATTTTATTTTTACGTACGGTATTGTAAGGTGTTGTTAAGATTTGTGAGGTGTCATACATTATACTAACATGCTTTTCAAGGTGCTAAAGAGGCATACAGAGTCGTAAGATATTCTAAGTTGCCGTACGATGTTTAAATGACTCGGAGGAATTCATTACGTTTATTATGGAGTTTTAATGTTTCGTACGGTCATGTAAGGTGTTCTTAGAAGCTGTAACGCGTCCTACATTATTATAAATTACTTTTCATCTTGCTAATGTCACATACAGAGTCGTCACAAGTACTGAGTTATCGTACGATGTTCAAAGGACTCGGACGAATTCATTAGGTTTATTATGGATTTTATTTTTACGTACTGTATTGTAAGGTGTTGTTAGGAGTTGTGAGGTGTCGTACATTATACTAACATGCTTTTCAAGGTGTTAATGTGGCATACAGAGTCGTAAGATATTCTAAGTTGTCGTACGATGTTTAAATGACTCGGAGGAATTCATTAGGTTTATTATGGAGTTTTAATGTTTCGTACGGTGATGTAAGGTGTTCTTAGAAGCTGTAACGCGTCCTACATTATTATAAAATACTTTTCATGTTGCTAATGTCACATACAGAGTCGTCACAAGTCCTGAGTTATCGTACGATGTTCAAAGGACTCGGACGAATTCATTAGGTTTATTATGGATTTTATTTTTACGTACTGTATTGTAAGGTGTTGTTAAGAATTGTGAGGTGTCGTACATTATGCTAACATGCTTTTCAAGGTGCTAAAGTGGCATACAAAGTCGTAAGATATTCTAAGTTGTCGTACGATGTTTAAATGACTCGGAGGAATTCATTACGTTTATTATGGAGTTTTAATGTTTCGTACGGTGATGTAAGGTGTTCTTAGAAGTTGTAACGTGTCCTACATTATTATAAATTGCTTTTCATGTTGGTAATATCACATACAGAGTCGTAACAAGTCCTGAGTTATCATACGATGTTCAAAGGACTCGGACGAATTCATTAGGTTTATTATGGATTTTATTTTTACGTACTGTATTGTAAGGTGTTGTTAGGAATTGTGAGGTGTCGTACATTATACTAACATGCTTTTCAAGGTGTTAATGTGGCATACAGAGTCGTAAGATATTCTAAGTTGTCGTACGATGTTTAAATGACTCGGAGGAATTCATTAGGTTTATTATGGAGTTTTAATGTTTCGTACGGTGATGTAAGGTGTTCTTAGAAGCTGTAACGCGTCCTACATTATTATAAAATACTTTTCATGTTGCTAATGTCACATACAGAGTCGTCACAAGTCCTGAGTTATCGTACGATGTTCAAAGGACTCGGACGAATTCATTAGGTTTATTATGGATTTTATTTTTACGTACTGTATTGTAAGGTGTTGTTAGGAGTTGTGAGGTGTCGTACATTATACTAACATGCTTTTCAAGGTGTTAATGTGGCATACAGAGTCGTAAGATATTCTAAGTTGTCGTACGATGTTTAAATGACTCGGAGGAATTCATTAGGTTTATTATGGAGTTTTAATGTTTCGTACGGTGATGTAAGGTGTTCTTAGAAGTTGTAACGCGTCCTACATTATTATAAATTGCTTTTCATGTTGCTAATGTCACATACAGAGTCGTAACAAGTCCTGAGTTATCATACGATGTTCAAAGGACTCGGACGAATTCAATAGGTTTATTAGGGATTTTATTTTTACGTACGGTATTGTAAGGTGTTGTTAAGATTTGTGAGGTGTCATACATTACACTAACATGCTTTTCAAGGTGCTAAAGAGGCATACAGAGTCGTAAGATATTCTAATTTGCCGTACGATGTTTAAATGACTCGGAGGAATTCATTACGTTTATTATGGAGTTTTAATGTTTCGTACGGTCATGTAAGGTGTTCTTAGAAGCTGTAACGCGTCCTACATTATTATAAATTACTTTTCATCTTGCTAATGTCACATACAGAGTCGTCACAAGTACTGAGTTATCGTACGATGTTCAAAGGACTCGGACGAATTCATTAGGTTTATTATGGATTTTATTTTTACGTACTGTATTGTAAGGTGTTGTTAGGAGTTGTGAGGTGTCGTACATTATACTAACATGCTTTTCAAGGTGCTAAAGAGGCATACAGAGTCGTAAGATATTCTAAGTTGTCGTACGATGTTTAAATGACTCGGAGGAATTCATTACGTTTATTATGGAGTTTTAATGTTTCGTACGGTGATGTAAGGTGTTCTTAGAAGTTGTAACGCGTCCTACATTATTATAAATTGCTTTTCATGTTGCTAATGTCACATACAGAGTCGTAACAAGTCCTGAGTTATCATACGATGTTCAAAGGACTCGGACGAATTCATTAGGTTTATTATGGATTTTATTTTTACGTACTGTATTGTAAGGTGTTGTTAGGAGTTGTGAGGTGTCGTACATTATACTAACATGCTTTTCAAGGTGTTAATGTGGCATACAGAGTCGTAAGATATTCTAAGTTGTCGTACGATGTTTAAATGACTCGGAGGAATTCATTAGGTTTATTATGGAGTTTTAATGTTTCGTACGGTGATGTAAGGTGTTCTTAGAAGTTGTAACGCGTCCTACATTATTATAAATTGCTTTTCATGTTGCTAATGTCACATACAGAGTCGTAACAAGTCCTGAGTTATCATACGATGTTCAAAGGACTCGGACGAATTCAATAGGTTTATTAGGGATTTTATTTTTACGTACGGTATTGTAAGGTATTGTTAAGATTTGTGAGGTGTCATACATTATACTAACATGCTTTTCAAGGTGCTAAACAGGCATACAGAGTCGTAAGATATTCTAAGTTGCCGTACGATGTTTAAATGACTCGGAGGAATTCATTACGTTTATTATGGAGTTTTAATGTTTCGTACGGTCATGTAAGGTGTTCTTAGAAGCTGTAACGCGTCCTACATTATTATAAATTACTTTTCATCTTGCTAATGTCACATACAGAGTCGTCACAAGTACTGAGTTATCGTACGATGTTCAAAGGACTCGGACGAATTCATTAGGTTTATTATGGATTTTATTTTTACGTACTGTATTGTAAGGTATTGTTAGGAGTTGTGAGGTGTCGTACATTATACTAACATGCTTTTCAAGGTGTTAATGTGGCATACAGAGTCGTAAGATATTCTAAGTTGTCGTACGATGTTTAAATGACTCGGAGGAATTCATTAGGTTTATGATGGAGTTTTAATGTTTCGTACGGTGATGTAAGGTGTTCTTAGAAGTTGTAACGCGTCCTACATTATTATAAATTGCTTTTCATGTTGCTAATGTCACATACAGAGTCGTAACAAGTCCTGAGTTATCATACGATGTTCAAAGGACTCGGACGAATTCATTAGGTTTATTATGGATTTTATTTTTACGTACTGTATTGTAAGGTGTTGTTAGGAGTTGTGAGGTGTCGTACATTATACTAACATGCTTTTCAAGGTGTTAATGTGGCATACAGAGTCGTAAGATATTCTAAGTTGTCGTACGATGTTTAAATGACTCGGAGGAATTCATTAGGTTTATTATGGAGTTTTAATGTTTCGTACGGTGATGTAAGGTGTTCTTAGAAGTTGTAACGCGTCCTACATTATTATAAATTGCTTTTCATGTTGCTAATGTCACATACAGAGTCGTCACAAGTCCTGAGTTATCGTACGATGTTCAAAGGACTCGGACGAATTCATTAGGTTTATTATGGATTTTATTTTTACGTACTGTATTGTAAGGTGTTGTTAGGAGTTGTGAGGTGTCGTACATTATACTAACATGCTTTTCAAGGTGTTAATGTGGCATACAGAGTCGTAAGATATTCTAAGTTGTCGTACGATGTTTAAATGACTCGGAGGAATTCATTAGGTTTATTATGGAGTTTTAATGTTTCGTACGGTGATGTAAGGTGTTCTTAGAAGCTGTAACGCGTCCTACATTATTATAAAATACTTTTCATGTTGCTAATGTCACATACAGAGTCGTCACAAGACCTGAGTTATCGTACGATGTTCAAAGGACTCGGACGAATTCAATAGGTTTATTATGGATTTTATTTTTACGTACTGTATTGTAAGGTGTTGTTAGGAGTTGTGAGGTGTCGTACATTATACTAACATGCTTTTCAAGGTGTTAATGTGGCATACAGAGTCGTAAGATATTCTAAGTTGTCGTACGATGTTTAAATGACTCGGAGGAATTCATTAGGTTTATTATGGAGTTTTAATGTTTCGTACGGTGATGTAAGGTGTTCTTAGAAGTTGTAACGCGTCCTACATTATTATAAATTGCTTTTCATGTTGCTAATGTCACATACAGAGTCGTAACAAGTCCTGAGTTATCATACGATGTTCAAAGGACTCGGACGAATTCAATAGGTTTATTAGGGATTTTATTTTTACGTACGGTATTGTAAGGTGTTGTTAAGATTTGTGAGGTGTCATACATTATACTAACATGCTTTTCAAGGTGCTAAAGAGGCATACAGAGTCGTAAGATATTCTAAGTTGCCGTACGATGTTTAAATGACTCGGAGGAATTCATTACGTTTATTATGGAGTTTTAATGTTTCGTACGGTCATGTAAGGTGTTCTTAGAAGCTGTAACGCGTCCTACATTATTATAAATTACTTTTCATCTTGCTAATGTCACATACAGAGTCGTCACAAGTACTGAGTTATCGTACGATGTTCAAAGGACTCGGACGAATTCATTAGGTTTATTATGGATTTTATTTTTACGTACTGTATTGTAAGGTGTTGTTAGGAGTTGTGAGGTGTCGTACATTATACTAACATGCTTTTCAAGGTGTTAATGTGGCATACAGAGTCGTAAGATATTCTAAGTTGTCGTACGATGTTTAAATGACTCGGAGGAATTCATTAGGTTTATTATGGAGTTTTAATGTTTCGTACGGTGATGTAAGGTGTTCTTAGAAGCTGTAACGCGTCCTACATTATTATAAAATACTTTTCATGTTGCTAATGTCACATACAGAGTCGTCACAAGTCCTGAGTTATCGTACGATGTTCAAAGGACTCGGACGAATTCATTAGGTTTATTATGGATTTTATTTTTACGTACTGTATTGTAAGGTGTTGTTAAGAATTGTGAGGTGTCGTACATTATGCTAACATGCTTTTCAAGGTGCTAAAGTGGCATACAAAGTCGTAAGATATTCTAAGTTGTCGTACGATGTTTAAATGACTCGGAGGAATTCATTACGTTTATTATGGAGTTTTAATGTTTCGTACGGTGATGTAAGGTGTTCTTAGAAGTTGTAACGTGTCCTACATTATTATAAATTGCTTTTCATGTTGGTAATATCACATACAGAGTCGTAACAAGTCCTGAGTTATCATACGATGTTCAAAGGACTCGGACGAATTCATTAGGTTTATTATGGATTTTATTTTTACGTACTGTATTGTAAGGTGTTGTTAGGAGTTGTGAGGTGTCGTACATTATACTAACATGCTTTTCAAGGTGTTAATGTGGCATACAGAGTCGTAAGATATTCTAAGTTGTCGTACGATGTTTAAATGACTCGGAGGAATTCATTAGGTTTATTATGGAGTTTTAATGTTTCGTACGGTGATGTAAGGTGTTCTTAGAAGCTGTAACGCGTCCTACATTATTATAAAATACTTTTCATGTTGCTAATGTCACATACAGAGTCGTCACAAGTCCTGAGTTATCGTACGATGTTCAAAGGACTCGGACGAATTCATTAGGTTTATTATGGATTTTATTTTTACGTACTGTATTGTAAGGTGTTGTTAGGAGTTGTGAGGTGTCGTACATTATACTAACATGCTTTTCAAGGTGTTAATGTGGCATACAGAGTCGTAAGATATTCTAAGTTGTCGTACGATGTTTAAATGACTCGGAGGAATTCATTAGGTTTATTATGGAGTTTTAATGTTTCGTACGGTGATGTAAGGTGTTCTTAGAAGTTGTAACGCGTCCTACATTATTATAAATTGCTTTTCATGTTGCTAATGTCACATACAGAGTCGTAACAAGTCCTGAGTTATCATACGATGTTCAAAGGACTCGGACGAATTCAATAGGTTTATTAGGGATTTTATTTTTACGTACGGTATTGTAAGGTGTTGTTAAGATTTGTGAGGTGTCATACATTACACTAACATGCTTTTCAAGGTGCTAAAGAGGCATACAGAGTCGTAAGATATTCTAATTTGCCGTACGATGTTTAAATGACTCGGAGGAATTCATTACGTTTATTATTGAGTTTTAATGTTTCGTACGGTCATGTAAGGTGTTCTTAGAAGCTGTAACGCGTCCTACATTATTATAAATTACTTTTCATCTTGCTAATGTCACATACAGAGTCGTCACAAGTACTGAGTTATCGTACGATGTTCAAAGGACTCGGACGAATTCATTAGGTTTATTATGGATTTTATTTTTACGTACTGTATTGTAAGGTGTTGTTAAGAATTGTGAGGTGTCGTACATTATGCTAACATGCTTTTCAAGGTGCTAAAGTGGCATACAGAGTCGTAAGATATTCTAAGTTGCCGTACGATGTTTAAATGACTCGGAGGAATTCATTACGTTTATTATGGAGTTTTAATGTTTCGTACGGTCATGTAAGGTGTTCTTAGAAGCTGTAACGCGTCCTACATTATTATAAATTACTTTTCATCTTGCTAATGTCACATACAGAGTCGTCACAAGTACTGAGTTATCGTACGATGTTCAAAGGACTCGGACGAATTCATTAGGTTTATTATGGATTTTATTTTTACGTACTGTATTGTAAGGTGTTGTTAGGAGTTGTGAGGTGTCGTACATTATACTAACATGCTTTTCAAGGTGTTAATGTGGCATACAGAGTCGTAAGATATTCTAAGTTGTCGTACGATGTTTAAATGACTCGGAGGAATTCATTAGGTTTATGATGGAGTTTTAATGTTTCGTACGGTGATGTAAGGTGTTCTTAGAAGTTGTAACGCGTCCTACATTATTATAAATTGCTTTTCATGTTGCTAATGTCACATACAGAGTCGTAACAAGTCCTGAGTTATCATACGATGTTCAAAGGACTCGGACGAATTCATTAGGTTTATTATGGATTTTATTTTTACGTACTGTATTGTAAGGTGTTGTTAGGAGTTGTGAGGTGTCGTACATTATACTAACATGCTTTTCAAGGTGTTAATGTGGCATACAGAGTCGTAAGATATTCTAAGTTGTCGTACGATGTTTAAATGACTCGGAGGAATTCATTAGGTTTATTATGGAGTTTTAATGTTTCGTACGGTGATGTAAGGTGTTCTTAGAAGTTGTAACGCGTCCTACATTATTATAAATTGCTTTTCATGTTGCTAATGTCACATACAGAGTCGTAACAAGTCCTGAGTTATCATACGATGTTCAAAGGACTCGGACGAATTCAATAGGTTTATTAGGGATTTTATTTTTACGTACGGTATTGTAAGGTGTTGTTAAGATTTGTGAGGTGTCATACATTATTCTAACATGCTTTTCAAGGTGCTAAAGAGGCATACAGAGTCGTAAGATATTCTAAGTTGCCGTACGATGTTTAAATGACTCGGAGGAATTCATTACGTTTATTATGGAGTTTTAATGTTTCGTACGGTCATGTAAGGTGTTCTTAGAAGCTGTAACGCGTCCTACATTATTATAAATTACTTTTCATCTTGCTAATGTCACATACAGAGTCGTCACAAGTACTGAGTTATCGTACGATGTTCAAAGGACTCGGACGAATTCATTAGGTTTATTATGGATTTTATTTTTACGTACTGTATTGTAAGGTGTTGTTAGGAGTTGTGAGGTGTCGTACATTATACTAACATGCTTTTCAAGGTGTTAATGTGGCATACAGAGTCGTAAGATATTCTAAGTTGTCGTACGATGTTTAAATGACTCGGAGGAATTCATTAGGTTTATTATGGAGTTTTAATGTTTCGTACGGTGATGTAAGGTGTTCTTAGAAGTTGTAACGCGTCCTACATTATTATAAATTGCTTTTCATGTTGCTAATGTCACATACAGAGTCGTAACAAGTCCTGAGTTATCATACGATGTTCAAAGGACTCGGACGAATTCAATAGGTTTATTAGGGATTTTATTTTTACGTACGGTATTGTAAGGTGTTGTTAAGATTTGTGAGGTGTCATACATTATACTAACATGCTTTTCAAGGTGCTAAAGAGGCATACAGAGTCGTAAGATATTCTAAGTTGCCGTACGATGTTTAAATGACTCGGAGGAATTCATTACGTTTATTATGGAGTTTTAATGTTTCGTACGGTCATGTAAGGTGTTCTTAGAAGCTGTAACGCGTCCTACATTATTATAAATTACTTTTCATCTTGCTAATGTCACATACAGAGTCGTCACAAGTATTGAGTTATCGTACGATGTTCAAAGGACTCGGACGAATTCATTAGGTTTATTATGGATTTTATTTTTACGTACTGTATTGTAAGGTGTTGTTAGGAGTTGTGAGGTGTCGTACATTATACTAACATGATTTTCAAGGTGTTAATGTGGCATACAGAGTCGTAAGATATTCTAAGTTGTCGTACGATGTTTAAATGACTCGGAGGAATTCATTAGGTTTATTATGGAGTTTTAATGTTTCGTACGGTGATGTAAGGTGTTCTTAGAAGCTGTAACGCGTCCTACATTATTATAAAATACTTTTCATGTTGCTAATGTCACATACAGAGTCGTCACAAGTCCTGAGTTATCGTACGATGTTCAAAGGACTCGGACGAATTCATTAGGTTTATTATGGATTTTATTTTTACGTACTGTATTGTAAGGTGTTGTTAAGATTTGTGAGGTGTCGTACATTATGCTAACATGCTTTTCAAGGTGCTAAAGTGGCATACAAAGTCGTAAGATATTCTAAGTTGTCGTACGATGTTTAAATGACTCGGAGGAATTCATTACGTTTATTATGGAGTTTTAATGTTTCGTACGGTGATGTAAGGTGTTCTTAGAAGTTGTAACGTGTCCTACATTATTATAAATTGCTTTTCATGTTGGTAATATCACATACAGAGTCGTAACAAGTCCTGAGTTATCATACGATGTTCAAAGGACTCGGACGAATTCATTAGGTTTATTATGGATTTTATTTTTACGTACTGTATTGTAAGGTGTTGTTAGGAGTTGTGAGGTGTCGTACATTATACTAACATGCTTTTCAAGGTGTTAATGTGGCATACAGAGTCGTAAGATATTCTAAGTTGTCGTACGATGTTTAAATGACTCGGAGGAATTCATTAGGTTTATTATGGAGTTTTAATGTTTCGTACGGTGATGTAAGGTGTTCTTAGAAGCTGTAACGCGTCCTACATTATTATAAAATACTTTTCATGTTGCTAATGTCACATACAGAGTCGTCACAAGTCCTGAGTTATCGTACGATGTTCAAAGGACTCGGACGAATTCATTAGGTTTATTATGGATTTTATTTTTACGTACTGTATTGTAAGGTGTTGTTAGGAGTTGTGAGGTGTCGTACATTATACTAACATGCTTTTCAAGGTGTTAATGTGGCATACAGAGTCGTAAGATATTCTAAGTTGTCGTACGATGTTTAAATGACTCGGAGGAATTCATTAGGTTTATTATGGAGTTTTAATGTTTCGTACGGTGATGTAAGGTGTTCTTAGAAGTTGTAACGCGTCCTACATTATTATAAATTGCTTTTCATGTTGCTAATGTCACATACAGGGTCGTAACAAGTCCTGAGTTATCATACGATGTTCAAAGGACTCGGACGAATTCAATAGGTTTATTAGGGATTTTATTTTTACGTACGGTATTGTAAGGTGTTGTTAAGATTTGTGAGGTGTCATACATTATACTAACATGCTTTTCAAGGTGCTAAAGAGGCATACAGAGTCGTAAGATATTCTAAGTTGCCGTACGATGTTTAAATGACTCGGAGGAATGCATTACGTTTATTATGGAGTTTTAATGTTTCGTACGGTCATGTAAGGTGTTCTTAGAAGCTGTAACGCGTCCTACATTATTATAAATTACTTTTCATCTTGCTAATGTCACATACAAAGTCGTTACAAGTACTGAGTTATCGTACGATGTTCAAAGGACTCGGACGAATTCATTAGGTTTATTATGGATTTTATTTTTACGTACTGTATTGTAAGGTGTTGTTAGGAGTTGTGAGGTGTCGTACATTATACTAACATGCTTTTCAAGGTGTTAATGTGGCATACAGAGTCGTAAGATATTCTAAGTTGTCGTACGATGTTTAAATGACTCGGAGGAATTCATTAGGTTTATTATGGAGTTTTAATGTTTCGTACGGTGATGTAAGGTGTTCTTAGAAGTTGTAACGCGTCCTACATTATTATAAATTGCTTTTCATGTTGCTAATGTCACATACAGAGTCGTAACAAGTCCTGAGTTATCATACGATGTTCAAAGGACTCGGACGAATTCAATAGGTTTATTATGGATTTTATTTTTACGTACGGTATTGTAAGGTGTTGTTAAGATTTGTGAGGTGTCATACATTATACTAACATGCTTTTCAAGGTGCTAAAGAGGCATACAGAGTCGTAAGATATTCTAAGTTGCCGTACGATGTTTAAATGACTCGGAGGAATTCATTACGTTTATTATGGAGTTTTAATGTTTCGTACGGTCATGTAAGGTGTTCTTAGAAGCTGTAACGCGTCCTACATTATTATAAATTACTTTTCATCTTGCTAATGTCACATACAGAGTCGTCACAAGTACTGAGTTATCGTACGATGTTCAAAGGACTCGGACGAATTCATTAGGTTTATTATGGATTTTATTTTTACGTACTGTATTGTAAGGTGTTGTTAGGAGTTGTGAGGTGTCGTACATTATACTAACATGCTTTTCAAGGTGTTAATGTGGCATACAGAGTCGTAAGATATTCTAAGTTGTCGTACGATGTTAAATGGCTCGGAGGAATTCATTAGGTTTATTATGGAGTTTTAATGTTTCGTACGGTGATGTAAGGTGTTCTTAGAAGCTGTAACGCGTCCTACATTATTATAAAATACTTTTCATGTTGCTAATGTCACATACAGAGTCGTCACAAGTCCTGAGTTATCGTACGATGTTCAAAGGACTCGGACGAATTCATTAGGTTTATTATGGATTTTATTTTTACGTACTGTATTGTAAGGTGTTGTTAGGAGTTGTGAGGTGTCGTACATTATACTAACATGCTTTTCAAGGTGTTAATGTGGCATACAGAGTCGTAAGATATTCTAAGTTGTCGTACGATGTTTAAATGACTCGGAGGAATTCATTAGGTTTATTATGGAGTTTTAATGTTTCGTACGGTGATGTAAGGTGTTCTTAGAAGCTGTAACGCGTCCTACATTATTATAAAATACTTTTCATGTTGCTAATGTCACATACAGAGTCGTCACAAGTCCTGAGTTATCGTACGATGTTCAAAGGACTCGGACGAATTCATTAGGTTTATTATGGATTTTATTTTTACGTACTGTATTGTAAGGTGTTGTTAGGAGTTGTGAGGTGTCGTACATTATACTAACATGCTTTTCAAGGTGTTAATGTGGCATACAGAGTCGTAAGATATTCTAAGTTGTCGTACGATGTTTAAATGACTCGGAGGAATTCATTAGGTTTATTATGGAGTTTTAATGTTTCGTACGGTGATGTAAGGTGTTCTTAGAAGTTGTAACGCGTCCTACATTATTATAAATTGCTTTTCATGTTGCTAATGTCACATACAGGGTCGTAACAAGTCCTGAGTTATCATACGATGTTCAAAGGACTCGGACGAATTCAATAGGTTTATTAGGGATTTTATTTTTACGTACGGTATTGTAAGGTGTTGTTAAGATTTGTGAGGTGTCATACATTATACTAACATGCTTTTCAAGGTGCTAAAGAGGCATACAGAGTCGTAAGATATTCTAAGTTGCCGTACGATGTTTAAATGACTCGGAGGAATGCATTACGTTTATTATGGAGTTTTAATGTTTCGTACGGTCATGTAAGGTGTTCTTAGAAGCTGTAACGCGTCCTACATTATTATAAATTACTTTTCATCTTGCTAATGTCACATACAAAGTCGTCACAAGTACTGAGTTATCGTACGATGTTCAAAGGACTCGGACGAATTCATTAGGTTTATTATGGATTTTATTTTTACGTACTGTATTGTAAGGTGTTGTTAGGAGTTGTGAGGTGTCGTACATTATACTAACATGCTTTTCAAGGTGTTAATGTGGCATACAGAGTCGTAAGATATTCTAAGTTGTCGTACGATGTTTAAATGACTCGGAGGAATTCATTAGGTTTATTATGGAGTTTTAATGTTTCGTACGGTGATGTAAGGTGTTCTTAGAAGTTGTAACGCGTCCTACATTATTATAAATTGCTTTTCATGTTGCTAATGTCACATACAGAGTCGTAACAAGTCCTGAGTTATCATACGATGTTCAAAGGACTCGGACGAATTCAATAGGTTTATTATGGATTTTATTTTTACGTACGGTATTGTAAGGTGTTGTTAAGATTTGTGAGGTGTCATACATTATACTAACATGCTTTTCAAGGTGCTAAAGAGGCATACAGAGTCGTAAGATATTCTAAGTTGCCGTACGATGTTTAAATGACTCGGAGGAATTCATTACGTTTATTATGGAGTTTTAATGTTTCGTACGGTCATGTAAGGTGTTCTTAGAAGCTGTAACGCGTCCTACATTATTATAAATTACTTTTCATCTTGCTAATGTCACATACAGAGTCGTCACAAGTACTGAGTTATCGTACGATGTTCAAAGGACTCGGACGAATTCATTAGGTTTATTATGGATTTTATTTTTACGTACTGTATTGTAAGGTGTTGTTAGGAGTTGTGAGGTGTCGTACATTATACTAACATGCTTTTCAAGGTGTTAATGTGGCATACAGAGTCGTAAGATATTCTAAGTTGTCGTACGATGTTAAATGGCTCGGAGGAATTCATTAGGTTTATTATGGAGTTTTAATGTTTCGTACGGTGATGTAAGGTGTTCTTAGAAGCTGTAACGCGTCCTACATTATTATAAAATACTTTTCATGTTGCTAATGTCACATACAGAGTCGTCACAAGTCCTGAGTTATCGTACGATGTTCAAAGGACTCGGACGAATTCATTAGGTTTATTATGGATTTTATTTTTACGTACTGTATTGTAAGGTGTTGTTAGGAGTTGTGAGGTGTCGTACATTATACTAACATGCTTTTCAAGGTGTTAATGTGGCATACAGAGTCGTAAGATATTCTAAGTTGTCGTACGATGTTTAAATGACTCGGAGGAATTCATTAGGTTTATTATGGAGTTTTAATGTTTCGTACGGTGATGTAAGGTGTTCTTAGAAGCTGTAACGCGTCCTACATTATTATAAAATACTTTTCATGTTGCTAATGTCACATACAGAGTCGTCACAAGTCCTGAGTTATCGTACGATGTTCAAAGGACTCGGACGAATTCATTAGGTTTATTATGGATTTTATTTTTACGTACTGTATTGTAAGGTGTTGTTAGGAGTTGTGAGGTGTCGTACATTATACTAACATGCTTTTCAAGGTGTTAATGTGGCATACAGAGTCGTAAGATATTCTAAGTTGTCGTACGATGTTTAAATGACTCGGAGGAATTCATTAGGTTTATTATGGAGTTTTAATGTTTCGTACGGTGATGTAAGGTGTTCTTAGAAGCTGTAACGCGTCCTACATTATTATAAAATACTTTTCATGTTGCTAATGTCACATACAGAGTCGTCACAAGTCCTGAGTTATCGTACGATGTTCAAAGGACTCGGACGAATTCATTAGGTTTATTATGGATTTTATTTTTACGTACTGTATTGTAAGGTGTTGTTAAGAATTGTGAGGTGTCGTACATTATGCTAACATGCTTTTCAAGGTGCTAAAGTGGCATACAAAGTCGTAAGATATTCTAAGTTGTCGTACGATGTTTAAATGACTCGGAGGAATTCATTACGTTTATTATGGAGTTTTAATGTTTCGTACGGTGATGTAAGGTGTTCTTAGAAGTTGTAACGTGTCCTACATTATTATAAATTGCTTTTCATGTTGGTAATATCACATACAGAGTCGTAACAAGTCCTGAGTTATCATACGATGTTCAAAGGACTCGGACGAATTCATTAGGTTTATTATGGATTTTATTTTTACGTACTGTATTGTAAGGTGTTGTTAGGAGTTGTGAGGTGTCGTACATTATACTAACATGCTTTTCAAGGTGTTAATGTGGCATACAGAGTCGTAAGATATTCTAAGTTGTCGTACGATGTTTAAATGACTCGGAGTAATTCATTAGGTTTATTATGGAGTTTTAATGTTTCGTACGGTGATGTAAGGTGTTCTTAGAAGCTGTAACGCGTCCTACATTATTATAAAATACTTTTCATGTTGCTAATGTCACATACAGAGTCGTCACAAGTCCTGAGTTATCGTACGATGTTCAAAGGACTCGGACGAATTCATTAGGTTTATTATGGATTTTATTTTTACGTACTGTATTGTAAGGTGTTGTTAGGAGTTGTGAGGTGTCGTACATTATACTAACATGCTTTTCAAGGTGTTAATGTGGCATACAGAGTCGTAAGATATTCTAAGTTGTCGTACGATGTTTAAATGACTCGGAGGAATTCATTAGGTTTATTATGGAGTTTTAATGTTTCGTACGGTGATGTAAGGTGTTCTTAGAAGTTGTAACGCGTCCTACATTATTATAAATTGCTTTTCATGTTGCTAATGTCACATACAGAGTCGTAACAAGTCCTGAGTTATCATACGATGTTCAAAGGACTCGGACGAATTCAATAGGTTTATTAGGGATTTTATTTTTACGTACGGTATTGTAAGGTGTTGTTAAGATTTGTGAGGTGTCATACATTATACTAACATGCTTTTCAAGGTGCTAAAGAGGCATACAGAGTCGTAAGATATTCTAAGTTGCCGTACGATGTTTAAATGACTCGGAGGAATTCATTACGTTTATTATGGAGTTTTAATGTTTCGTACGGTCATGTAAGGTGTTCTTAGAAGCTGTAACGCGTCCTACATTATTATAAATTACTTTTCATCTTGCTAATGTCACATACAGAGTCGTCACAAGTACTGAGTTATCGTACGATGTTCAAAGGACTCGGACGAATTCATTAGGTTTATTATGGATTTTATTTTTACGTACTGTATTGTAAGGTGTTGTTAGGAGTTGTGAGGTGTCGTACATTATACTAACATGCTTTTCAAGGTGTTAATGTGGCATACAGAGTCGTAAGATATTCTAAGTTGTCGTACGATGTTTAAATGGCTCGGAGGAATTCATTAGGTTTATTATGGAGTTTTAATGTTTCGTACGGTGATGTAAGGTGTTCTTAGAAGCTGTAACGCGTCCTACATTATTATAAAATACTTTTCATGTTGCTAATGTCACATACAGAGTCGTCACAAGTCCTGAGTTATCGTACGATGTTCAAAGGACTCGGACGAATTCATTAGGTTTATTATGGATTTTATTTTTACGTACTGTATTGTAAGGTGTTGTTAGGAGTTGTGAGGTGTCGTACATTATACTAACATGCTTTTCAAGGTGTTAATGTGGCATACAGAGTCGTAAGATATTCTAAGTTGTCGTACGATGTTTAAATGACTCGGAGGAATTCATTAGGTTTATTATGGAGTTTTAATGTTTCGTACGGTGATGTAAGGTGTTCTTAGAAGCTGTAACGCGTCCTACATTATTATAAAATACTTTTCATGTTGCTAATGTCACATACAGAGTCGTCACAAGTCCTGAGTTATCGTACGATGTTCAAAGGACTCGGACGAATTCATTAGGTTTATTATGGATTTTATTTTTACGTACTGTATTGTAAGGTGTTGTTAGGAGTTGTGAGGTGTCGTACATTATACTAACATGCTTTTCAAGGTGTTAATGTGGCATACAGAGTCGTAAGATATTCTAAGTTGTCGTACGATGTTTAAATGACTCGGAGGAATTCATTAGGTTTATTATGGAGTTTTAATGTTTCGTACGGTGATGTAAGGTGTTCTTAGAAGCTGTAACGCGTCCTACATTATTATAAAATACTTTTCATGTTGCTAATGTCACATACAGAGTCGTCACAAGTCCTGAGTTATCGTACGATGTTCAAAGGACTCGGACGAATTCATTAGGTTTATTATGGATTTTATTTTTACGTACTGTATTGTAAGGTGTTGTTAAGAATTGTGAGGTGTCGTACATTATGCTAACATGCTTTTCAAGGTGCTAAAGTGGCATACAAAGTCGTAAGATATTCTAAGTTGTCGTACGATGTTTAAATGACTCGGAGGAATTCATTACGTTTATTATGGAGTTTTAATGTTTCGTACGGTGATGTAAGGTGTTCTTAGAAGTTGTAACGTGTCCTACATTATTATAAATTGCTTTTCATGTTGGTAATATCACATACAGAGTCGTAACAAGTCCTGAGTTATCATACGATGTTCAAAGGACTCGGACGAATTCATTAGGTTTATTATGGATTTTATTTTTACGTACTGTATTGTAAGGTGTTGTTAGGAGTTGTGAGGTGTCGTACATTATACTAACATGCTTTTCAAGGTGTTAATGTGGCATACAGAGTCGTAAGATATTCTAAGTTGTCGTACGATGTTTAAATGACTCGGAGGAATTCATTAGGTTTATTATGGAGTTTTAATGTTTCGTACGGTGATGTAAGGTGTTCATAGAAGCTGTAACGCGTCCTACATTATTATAAAATACTTTTCATGTTGCTAATGTCACATACAGAGTCGTCACAAGTCCTGAGTTATCGTACGATGTTCAAAGGACTCGGACGAATTCATTAGGTTTATTATGGATTTTATTTTTACGTACTGTATTGTAAGGTGTTGTTAGGAGTTGTGAGGTGTCGTACATTATACTAACATGCTTTTCAAGGTGTTAATGTGGCATACAGAGTCGTAAGATATTCTAAGTTGTCGTACGATGTTTAAATGACTCGGAGGAATTCATTAGGTTTATTATGGAGTTTTAATGTTTCGTACGGTGATGTAAGGTGTTCTTAGAAGCTGTAACGCGTCCTACATTATTATAAAATACTTTTCATGTTGCTAATGTCACATACAGAGTCGTCACAAGTCCTGAGTTATCGTACGATGTTCAAAGGACTCGGACGAATTCATTAGGTTTATTATGGATTTTATTTTTACGTACTGTATTGTAAGGTGTTGTTAGGAGTTGTGAGGTGTTGTACATTATACTAACATACTTTTCAAGGTGTTAATGTGGCATACAGAGTCGTAAGATATTCTAAGTTGTCGTACGATGTTTAAATGACTCGGAGGAATTCATTAGGTTTATTATGGAGTTTTAATGTTTCGTACGGTGATGTAAGGTGTTCTTAGAAGTTGTAACGCGTCCTACATTATTATAAATTGCTTTTCATGATGCTAATGTCACATACAGAGTCGTAACAAGTCCTGAGTTATCATACGATGTTCAAAGGACTCGGACGAATTCAATAGGTTTATTAGGGATTTTATTTTTACGTACGGTATTGTAAGGTGTTGTTAAGATTTGTGAGGTGTCATACATTATACTAACATGCTTTTCAAGGTGCTAAAGAGGCATACAGAGTCGTAAGATATTCTAAGTTGCCGTACGATGTTTAAATGACTCGGAGGAATTCATTACGTTTATTATGGAGTTTTAATGTTTCGTACGGTCATGTAAGGTGTTCTTAGAAGCTGTAACGCGTCCTACATTATTATAAATTACTTTTCATCTTGCTAATGTCACATACAGAGTCGTCACAAGTACTGAGTTATCGTACGATGTTCAAAGGACTCGGACGAATTCAATAGGTTTATTAGGGATTTTATTTTTACGTACGGTATTGTAAGGTGTTGTTAAGATTTGTGAGGTGTCATACATTATACTAACATGCTTTTCAAGGTGCTAAAGAGGCATACAGAGTCGTAAGATATTCTAAGTTGTCGTACGATGTTTAAATGACTCGGAGGAATTCATTACGTTTATTATGGAGTTTTAATGTTTCGTACGGTCATGTAAGGTGTTCTTAGAAGCTGTAACGCGTCCTACATTATTATAAATTACTTTTCATCTTGCTAATGTCACATACAGAGTCGTCACAAGTACTGAGTTATCATACGATGTTCAAAGGACTCGGACGAATTCCTTAGGTTTATTATGGATTTTATTTTTACGTACTGTATTGTAAGGTGTTGTTAGGAGTTGTGAGGTGTCGTACATTATACTAACATGCTTTTCAAGGTGTTAATGTGGCATACAGAGTCGTAAGATATTCTAAGTTGTCGTACGAAGTTTAAATGGCTCGGAGGAATTAATTAGGTTTATTATGGAGTTTTAATGTTTCGTACGGTGATGTAAGGTGTTCTTAGAAGCTGTAACGCGTCCTACATTATTATAAAATACTTTTCATGTTGCTAATGTCACATACAGAGTCGTCACAAGTCCTGAGTTATCGTACGATGTTCAAAGGACTCGGACGAATTCATTAGGTTTATTATGGATTTTATTTTTACGTACTGTATTGTAAGGTGTTGTTAGGAGTTGTGAGGTGTCGTACATTATACTAACATGCTTTTCAAGGTGTTAATGTGGCATACAGAGTCGTAAGATATTCTAAGTTGTCGTACGATGATTAAATGACTCGGAGGAATTCATTAGGTTTATTATGGAGTTTTAATGTTTCGTACGGTGATGTAAGGTGTTCTTAGAAGCTGTAATGCGTCCTACATTATTATAAATTACTTTTCATGTTGCTAATGTCACATACAGAGTCGTCACAAGTCCTGAGTTATCGTACGATGTTCAAATGACTCGGACGAATTCATTAGGTTTATTATGGATTTTATTTTTACGTACTGTATTGTAAGGTGTTGTTAAGATTTGTGAGGTGTCCTACATTATACTAACATGCTTTTCAAGGTGCTAAAGAGGCATACAGAGTCGTAAGATATTCTAAGTTGCCGTACGATGTTTAAATGACTCGTAGGAATTCATTACGTTTATTATGGAGTTTTAATGTTTCGTACGGTCATGTAAGGTGTTCTTAGAAGCTGTAACGCGTCCTACATTATTATAAATTACTTTTCATCTTGCTAATGTCACATACAGAGTCGTCACAAGTACTGAGTTATCGTACGATGTTCAAAGGACTCGGACGAATTCAATAGGTTTATTAGGGATTTTATTTTTACGTACGGTATTGTAAGGTGTTGTTAAGATTTGTGAGGTGTCATACATTATACTAACATGCTTTTCAAGGTGCTAAAGAGGCATACAGAGTCGTAAGATATTCTAAGTTGGCGTACGATGTTTAAATGACTCGGAGGAATTCATTACGTTTATTATGGAGTTTTAATGTTTCGTACGGTCATGTAAGGTGTTCTTAGAAGCTGTAACGCGTCCTACATTATTATAAATTACTTTTCATCTTGCTAATGTCACATACAGAGTCGTCACAAGTACTGAGTTATCGTACGATGTTCAAAGGACTCGGACGAATTCAATAGGTTTATTAGGGATTTTATTTTTACGTACGGTATTGTAAGGTGTTGTTAAGATTTGTGAGGTGTCATACATTATACTAACATGCTTTTCAAGGTGCTAAAGAGGCATACAGAGTCGTAAGATATTCTAAGTTGCCGTACGATGTTTAAATGACTCGGAGGAATTCATTACGTTTATTATGGAGTTTTAATGTTTCGTACGGTCATGTAAGGTGTTCTTAGAAGCTGTAACGCGTCCTACATTATTATAAATTACTTTTCATCTTGCTAATGTCACATACAGAGTCGTCACAAGTACTGAGTTATCGTACGATGTTCAAAGGACTCGGACGAATTCATTAGGTTTATTATGGATTTTATTTTTACGTACTGTATTGTAAGGTGTTGTTAGGAGTTGTGAGGTGTCGTACATTATACTAACATGCTTTTCAAGGTGTTAATGTGGCATACAGAGTCGTAAGATATTCTAAGTTGTCGTACGATGTTTAAATGACTCGGAGGAATTCATTAGGTTTATTATGGAGTTTTAATGTTTCGTACGGTGATGTAAGGTGTTCTTAGAAGCTGTAACGCGTCCTACATTATTATAAAATACTTTTCATGTTGCTAATGTCACATACAGAGTCGTCACAAGTCCTGAGTTATCGTACGATGTTCAAAGGACTCGGACGAATTCATTAGGTTTATTATGGATTTTATTTTTACGTACTGTATTGTAAGGTGTTGTTAGGAGTTGTGAGGTGTCGTACATTATACTAACATGCTTTTCAAGGTGTTAATGTGGCATACAGAGTCGTAAGATATTCTAAGTTGTCGTACGATGTTTAAATGACTCGGAGGAATTCATTAGGTTTATTATGGAGTTTTAATGTTTCGTACGGTGATGTAAGGTGTTCTTAGAAGTTGTAACGCGTCCTACATTATTATAAATTGCTTTTCATGTTGCTAATGTCACATACAGAGTCGTAACAAGTCCTGAGTTATCATACGATGTTCAAAGGACTCGGACGAATTCAATAGGTTTATTAGGGATTTTATTTTTACGTACGGTATTGTAAGGTGTTGTTAAGATTTGTGAGGTGTCATACATTATACTAACATGCTTTTCAAGGTGCTAAAGAGGCATACAGAGTCGTAAGATATTCTAAGTTGCCGTACGATGTTTAAATGACTCGGAGGAATTCATTACGTTTATTATGGAGTTTTAATGTTTCGTACGGTCATGTAAGGTGTTCTTAGAAGCTGTAACGCGTCCTACATTATTATAAATTACTTTTCATCTTGCTAATGTCACATACAGAGTCGTCACAAGTACTGAGTTATCGTACGATGTTCAAAGGACTCGGACGAATTCATTAGGTTTATTATGGATTTTATTTTTACGTACTGTATTGTAAGGTGTTGTTAGGAGTTGTGAGGTGTCGTACATTATACTAACATGCTTTTCAAGGTGTTAATGTGGCATACAGAGTCGTAAGATATTCTAAGTTGTCGTACGATGTTTAAATGACTCGGAGGAATTCATTAGGTTTATTATGGAGTTTTAATGTTTCGTACGGTGATGTAAGGTGTTCTTAGAAGTTGTAACGCGTCCTACATTATTATAAATTGCTTTTCATGTTGCTAATGTCACATACAGAGTCGTAACAAGTCCTGAGTTATCATACGATGTTCAAAGGACTCGGACGAATTCAATAGGTTTATTAGGGATTTTATTTTTACGTACGGTATTGTAAGGTGTTGTTAAGATTTGTGAGGTGTCATACATTATACTAACATGCTTTTCAAGGTGCTAAAGAGGCATACAGAGTCGTAAGATATTCTAAGTTGCCGTACGATGTTTAAATGACTCGGAGGAATTCATTACGTTTATTATGGAGTTTTAATGTTTCGTACGGTCATGTAAGGTGTTCTTAGAAGCTGTAACGCGTCCTACATTATTATAAATTACTTTTCATCTTGCTAATGTCACATACAGAGTCGTCACAAGTACTGAGTTATCGTACGATGTTCAAAGGACTCGGACGAATTCATTAGGTTTATTATGGATTTTATTTTTACGTACTGTATTGTAAGGTGTTGTTAGGAGTTGTGAGGTGTCGTACATTATACTAACATGCTTTTCAAGGTGTTAATGTGGCATACAGAGTCGTAAGATATTCTAAGTTGTCGTACGATGTTTAAATGACTCGGAGGAATTCATTAGGTTTATTATGGAGTTTTAATGTTTCGTACGGTGATGTAAGGTGTTCTTAGAAGTTGTAACGCGTCCTACATTATTATAAATTGCTTTTCATGTTGCTAATGTCACATACAGAGTCGTAACAAGTCCTGAGTTATCATACGATGTTCAAAGGACTCGGACGAATTCAATAGGTTTATTAGGGATTTTATTTTTACGTACGGTATTGTAAGGTGTTGTTAAGATTTGTGAGGTGTCATACATTATACTAACATGCTTTTCAAGGTGCTAAAGAGGCATACAGAGTCGTAAGATATTCTAAGTTGCCGTACGATGTTTAAATGACTCGGAGGAATTCATTACGTTTATTATGGAGTTTTAATGTTTCGTACGGTCATGTAAGGTGTTCTTAGAAGCTGTAACGCGTCCTACATTATTATAAATTACTTTTCATCTTGCTAATGTCACATACAGAGTCGTCACAAGTACTGAGTTATCGTACGATGTTCAAAGGACTCGGACGAATTCATTAGGTTTATTATGGATTTTATTTTTACGTACTGTATTGTAAGGTGTTGTTAGGAGTTGTGAGGTGTCGTACATTATACTAACATGCTTTTCAAGGTGTTAATGTGGCATACAGAGTCGTAAGATATTCTAAGTTGTCGTACGATGTTTAAATGACTCGGAGGAATTCATTAGGTTTATTATGGAGTTTTAATGTTTCGTACGGTGATGTAAGGTGTTCTTAGAAGTTGTAACGCGTCCTACATTATTATAAATTGCTTTTCATGTTGCTAATGTCACATACAGAGTCGTAACAAGTCCTGAGTTATCATACGATGTTCAAAGGACTCGGACGAATTCAATAGGTTTATTAGGGATTTTATTTTTACGTACGGTATTGTAAGGTGTTGTTAAGATTTGTGAGGTGTCATACATTATACTAACATGCTTTTCAAGGTGCTAAAGAGGCATACAGAGTCGTAAGATATTCTAAGTTGCCGTACGATGTTTAAATGACTCGGAGGAATTCATTACGTTTATTATGGAGTTTTAATGTTTCGTACGGTCATGTAAGGTGTTCTTAGAAGCTGTAACGCGTCCTACATTATTATAAATTACTTTTCATCTTGCTAATGTCACATACAGAGTCGTCACAAGTACTGAGTTATCGTACGATGTTCAAAGGACTCGGACGAATTCATTAGGTTTATTATGGATTTTATTTTTACGTACTGTATTGTAAGGTGTTGTTAGGAGTTGTGAGGTGTCGTACATTATACTAACATGCTTTTCAAGGTGTTAATGTGGCATACAGAGTCGTAAGATATTCTAAGTTGTCGTACGATGTTTAAATGACTCGGAGGAATTCATTAGGTTTATTATGGAGTTTTAATGTTTCGTACGGTGATGTAAGGTGTTCTTAGAAGTTGTAACGCGTCCTACATTATTATAAATTGCTTTTCATGTTGCTAATGTCACATACAGAGTCGTAACAAGTCCTGAGTTATCATACGATGTTCAAAGGACTCGGACGAATTCAATAGGTTTATTAGGGATTTTATTTTTACGTACGGTATTGTAAGGTGTTGTTAAGATTTGTGAGGTGTCATACATTATACTAACATGCTTTTCAAGGTGCTAAAGAGGCATACAGAGTCGTAAGATATTCTAAGTTGTCGTACGATGTTTAAATGACTCGGAGGAATTCATTACGTTTATTATGGAGTTTTAATGTTTCGTACGGTCATGTAAGGTGTTCTTAGAAGCTGTAACGCGTCCTACATTATTATAAATTACTTTTCATCTTGCTAATGTCACATACAGAGTCGTCACAAGTACTGAGTTATCGTACGATGTTCAAAGGACTCGGACGAATTCAATAGGTTTATTAGGGATTTTATTTTTACGTACGGTATTGTAAGGTGTTGTTAAGATTTGTGAGGTGTCATACATTATACTAACATGCTTTTCAAGGTGCTAAAGAGGCATACAGAGTCGTAAGATATTCTAAGTTGCCGTACGATGTTTAAATGACTCGGAGGAATTCATTACGTTTATTATGGAGTTTTAATGTTTCGTACGGTCATGTAAGGTGTTCTTAGAAGCTGTAACGCGTCCTACATTATTATAAATTACTTTTCATCTTGCTAATGTCACATACAGAGTCGTCACAAGTACTGAGTTATCGTACGATGTTCAAAGGACTCGGACGAATTCATTAGGTTTATTATGGATTTTATTTTTACGTACTGTATTGTAAGGTGTTGTTAGGAGTTGTGAGGTGTCGTACATTATACTAACATGCTTTTCAAGGTGTTAATGTGGCATACAGAGTCGTAAGATATTCTAAGTTGTCGTACGATGTTTAAATGACTCGGAGGAATTCATTAGGTTTATTATGGAGTTTTAATGTTTCGTACGGTGATGTAAGGTGTTCTTAGAAGTTGTAACGCGTCCTACATTATTATAAATTGCTTTTCATGTTGCTAATGTCACATACAGAGTCGTAACAAGTCCTGAGTTATCATACGATGTTCAAAGGACTCGGACGAATTCAATAGGTTTATTAGGGATTTTATTTTTACGTACGGTATTGTAAGGTGTTGTTAAGATTTGTGAGGTGTCATACATTATACTAACATGCTTTTCAAGGTGCTAAAGAGGCATACAGAGTCGTAAGATATTCTAAGTTGTCGTACGATGTTTAAATGACTCGGAGGAATTCATTACGTTTATTATGGAGTTTTAATGTTTCGTACGGTCATGTAAGGTGTTCTTAGAAGCTGTAACGCGTCCTACATTATTATAAATTACTTTTCATCTTGCTAATGTCACATACAGAGTCGTCACAAGTACTGAGTTATCATACGATGTTCAAAGGACTCGGACGAATTCCTTAGGTTTATTATGGATTTTATTTTTACGTACTGTATTGTAAGGTGTTGTTAGGAGTTGTGAGGTGTCGTACATTATACTAACATGCTTTTCAAGGTGTTAATGTGGCATACAGAGTCGTAAGATATTCTAAGTTGTCGTACGAAGTTTAAATGGCTCGGAGGAATTCATTAGGTTTATTATGGAGTTTTAATGTTTCGTACGGTGATGTAAGGTGTTCTTAGAAGCTGTAACGCGTCCTACATTATTATAAAATACTTTTCATGTTGCTAATGTCACATACAGAGTCGTCACAAGTCCTGAGTTATCGTACGATGTTCAAAGGACTCGGACGAATTCATTAGGTTTATTATGGATTTTATTTTTACGTACTGTATTGTAAGGTGTTGTTAGGAGTTGTGAGGTGTCGTACATTATACTAACATGCTTTTCAAGGTGTTAATGTGGCATACAGAGTCGTAAGATATTCTAAGTTGTCGTACGATGATTAAATGACTCGGAGGAATTCATTAGGTTTATTATGGAGTTTTAATGTTTCGTACGGTGATGTAAGGTGTTCTTAGAAGCTGTAATGCGTCCTACATTATTATAAATTACTTTTCATGTTGCTAATGTCACATACAGAGTCGTCACAAGTCCTGAGTTATCGTACGATGTTCAAATGACTCGGACGAATTCATTAGGTTTATTATGGATTTTATTTTTACGTACTGTATTGTAAGGTGTTGTTAAGATTTGTGAGGTGTCCTACATTATACTAACATGCTTTTCAAGGTGCTAAAGAGGCATACAGAGTCGTAAGATATTCTAAGTTGCCGTACGATGTTTAAATGACTCGGAGGAATTCATTACGTTTATTATGGAGTTTTAATGTTTCGTACGGTCATGTAAGGTGTTCTTAGAAGCTGTAACGCGTCCTACATTATTATAAATTACTTTTCATCTTGCTAATGTCACATACAGAGTCGTCACAAGTACTGAGTTATCGTACGATGTTCAAAGGACTCGGACGAATTCATTAGGTTTATTATGGATTTTATTTTTACGTACTGTATTGTAAGGTGTTGTTAGGAGTTGTGAGGTGTCGTACATTATACTAACATGCTTTTCAAGGTGTTAATGTGGCATACAGAGTCGTAAGATATTCTAAGTTGTCGTACGATGTTTAAATGACTCGGAGGAATTCATTAGGTTTATTATGGAGTTTTAATGTTTCGTACGGTGATGTAAGGTGTTCTTAGAAGTTGTAACGCGTCCTACATTATTATAAATTGCTTTTCATGTTGCTAATGTCACATACAGAGTCGTAACAAGTCCTGAGTTATCATACGATGTTCAAAGGACTCGGACGAATTCAATAGGTTTATTAGGGATTTTATTTTTACGTACGGTATTGTAAGGTGTTGTTAAGATTTGTGAGGTGTCATACATTATACTAACATGCTTTTCAAGGTGCTAAAGAGGCATACAGAGTCGTAAGATATTCTAAGTTGTCGTACGATGTTTAAATGACTCGGAGGAATTCATTACGTTTATTATGGAGTTTTAATGTTTCGTACGGTCATGTAAGGTGTTCTTAGAAGCTGTAACGCGTCCTACATTATTATAAATTACTTTTCATCTTGCTAATGTCACATACAGAGTCGTCACAAGTACTGAGTTATCATACGATGTTCAAAGGACTCGGACGAATTCCTTAGGTTTATTATGGATTTTATTTTTACGTACTGTATTGTAAGGTGTTGTTAGGAGTTGTGAGGTGTCGTACATTATACTAACATGCTTTTCAAGGTGTTAATGTGGCATACAGAGTCGTAAGATATTCTAAGTTGTCGTACGAAGTTTAAATGGCTCGGAGGAATTCATTAGGTTTATTATGGAGTTTTAATGTTTCGTACGGTGATGTAAGGTGTTCTTAGAAGCTGTAACGCGTCCTACATTATTATAAAATACTTTTCATGTTGCTAATGTCACATACAGAGTCGTCACAAGTCCTGAGTTATCGTACGATGTTCAAAGGACTCGGACGAATTCATTAGGTTTATTATGGATTTTATTTTTACGTACTGTATTGTAAGGTGTTGTTAGGAGTAGTGAGGTGTCGTACATTATACTAACATGCTTTTCAAGGTGTTAATGTGGCATACAGAGTCGTAAGATATTCTAAGTTGTCGTACGATGATTAAATGACTCGGAGGAATTCATTAGGTTTATTATGGAGTTTTAATGTTTCGTACGGTGATGTAAGGTGTTCTTAGAAGCTGTAATGCGTCCTACATTATTATAAATTACTTTTCATGTTGCTAATGTCACATACAGAGTCGTCACAAGTCCTGAGTTATCGTACGATGTTCAAATGACTCGGACGAATTCATTAGGTTTATTATGGATTTTATTTTTACGTACTGTATTGTAAGGTGTTGTTAAGATTTGTGAGGTGTCCTACATTATACTAACATGCTTTTCAAGGTGCTAAAGAGGCATACAGAGTCGTAAGATATTCTAAGTTGCCGTACGATGTTTAAATGACTCGGAGGAATTCATTACGTTTATTATGGAGTTTTAATGTTTCGTACGGTCATGTAAGGTGTTCTTAGAAGCTGTAACGCGTCCTACATTATTATAAATTACTTTTCATCTTGCTAATGTCACATACAGAGTCGTCACAAGTACTGAGTTATCGTACGATGTTCAAAGGACTCGGACGAATTCATTAGGTTTATTATGGATTTTATTTTTACGTACTGTATTGTAAGGTGTTGTTAGGAGTTGTGAGGTGTCGTACATTATACTAACATGCTTTTCAAGGTGTTAATGTGGCATACAGAGTCGTAAGATATTCTAAGTTGTCGTACGATGTTTAAATGACTCGGAGGAATTCATTAGGTTTATTATGGAGTTTTAATGTTTCGTACGGTGATGTAAGGTGTTCTTAGAAGTTGTAACGCGTCCTACATTATTATAAATTGCTTTTCATGTTGCTAATGTCACATACAGAGTCGTAACAAGTCCTGAGTTATCATACGATGTTCAAAGGACTCGGACGAATTCAATAGGTTTATTAGGGATTTTATTTTTACGTACGGTATTGTAAGGTGTTGTTAAGATTTGTGAGGTGTCATACATTATACTAACATGCTTTTCAAGGTGCTAAAGAGGCATACAGAGTCGTAAGATATTCTAAGTTGTCGTACGATGTTTAAATGACTCGGAGGAATTCATTACGTTTATTATGGAGTTTTAATGTTTCGTACGGTCATGTAAGGTGTTCTTAGAAGCTGTAACGCGTCCTACATTATTATAAATTACTTTTCATCTTGCTAATGTCACATACAGAGTCGTCACAAGTACTGAGTTATCATACGATGTTCAAAGGACTCGGACGAATTCCTTAGGTTTATTATGGATTTTATTTTTACGTACTGTATTGTAAGGTGTTGTTAGGAGTTGTGAGGTGTCGTACATTATACTAACATGCTTTTCAAGGTGTTAATGTGGCATACAGAGTCGTAAGATATTCTAAGTTGTCGTACGAAGTTTAAATGGCTCGGAGGAATTCATTAGGTTTATTATGGAGTTTTAATGTTTCGTACGGTGATGTAAGGTGTTCTTAGAAGCTGTAACGCGTCCTACATTATTATAAAATACTTTTCATGTTGCTAATGTCACATACAGAGTCGTCACAAGTCCTGAGTTATCGTACGATGTTCAAAGGACTCGGACGAATTCATTAGGTTTATTATGGATTTTATTTTTACGTACTGTATTGTAAGGTGTTGTTAGGAGTAGTGAGGTGTCGTACATTATACTAACATGCTTTTCAAGGTGTTAATGTGGCATACAGAGTCGTAAGATATTCTAAGTTGTCGTACGATGATTAAATGACTCGGAGGAATTCATTAGGTTTATTATGGAGTTTTAATGTTTCGTACGGTGATGTAAGGTGTTCTTAGAAGCTGTAATGCGTCCTACATTATTATAAATTACTTTTCATGTTGCTAATGTCACATACAGAGTCGTCACAAGTCCTGAGTTATCGTACGATGTTCAAATGACTCGGACGAATTCATTAGGTTTATTATGGATTTTATTTTTACGTACTGTATTGTAAGGTGTTGTTAAGATTTGTGAGGTGTCCTACATTATACTAACATGCTTTTCAAGGTGCTAAAGAGGCATACAGAGTCGTAAGATATTCTAAGTTGCCGTACGATGTTTAAATGACTCGGAGGAATTCATTACGTTTATTATGGAGTTTTAATGTTTCGTACGGTCATGTAAGGTGTTCTTAGAAGCTGTAACGCGTCCTACATTATTATAAATTACTTTTCATCTTGCTAATGTCACATACAGAGTCGTCACAAGTACTGAGTTATCGTACGATGTTCAAAGGACTCGGACGAATTCATTAGGTTTATTATGGATTTTATTTTTACGTACTGTATTGTAAGGTGTTGTTAGGAGTTGTGAGGTGTCGTACATTATACTAACATGCTTTTCAAGGTGTTAATGTGGCATACAGAGTCGTAAGATATTCTAAGTTGTCGTACGATGTTTAAATGACTCGGAGGAATTCATTAGGTTTATTATGGAGTTTTAATGTTTCGTACGGTGATGTAAGGTGTTCTTAGAAGTTGTAACGCGTCCTACATTATTATAAATTGCTTTTCATGTTGCTAATGTCACATACAGAGTCGTAACAAGTCCTGAGTTATCATACGATGTTCAAAGGACTCGGACGAATTCATTAGGTTTATTAGGGATTTTATTTTTACGTACGGTATTGTAAGTTGTTGTTAAGATTTGTGAGGTGTCATACATTATACTAACATGCTTTTCAAGGTGCTAAAGAGGCATACAGAGTCGTAAGATATTCTAAGTTGTTGTACGATGTTTAAATGACTCGGAGGAATTCATTACGTTTATTATGGAGTTTTAATGTTTCGTACGGTCATGTAAGGTGTTCTTAGAAGCTGTAACGCGTCCTACATTATTATAAATTACTTTTCATCTTGCTAATGTCACATACAGAGTCGTCACAAGTACTGAGTTATCGTACGATGTTCAAAGGACTCGGACGAATTCATTAGGTTTATTATGGATTTTATTTTTACGTACTGTATTGTAAGGTGTTGTTAGGAGTTGTGAGGTGTCGTACATTATACTAACATGCTTTTCAAGGTGTTAATGTGGCATACAGAGTCGTAAGATATTCTAAGTTGTCGTACGGTGTTTAAATGGCTCGGAGGAATTCATTAGGTTTATTATGGAGTTTTAATGTTTCGTACGGTGATGTAAGGTGTTCTTAGAAGCTGTAACGCGTCCTACATTATTATAAAATACTTTTCATGTTGCTAATGTCACATACAGAGTCGTCACAAGTCCTGAGTTATCGTACGATGTTCAAAGGACTCGGACGAATTCATTAGGTTTATTATGGATTTTATTTTTACGTACTGTATTGTAAGGTGTTGTTAGGAGTTGTGAGGTGTCGTACATTATACTAACATGCTTTTCAAGGTGTTAATGTGGCATACAGAGTCGTAAGATATTCTAAGTTGTCGTACGATGTTTAAATGACTCGGAGGAATTCATTAGGTTTATTATGGAGTTTTAATGTTTCGTACGGTGATGTAAGGTGTTCTTAGAAGCTGTAATGCGTCCTACATTATTATAAATTACTTTTCATGTTGCTAATGTCACATACAGAGTCGTCACAAGTCCTGAGTTATCGTACGATGTTCAAAGGACTCGGACGAATTCATTAGGTTTATTATGGATTTTATTTTTACGTACTGTATTGTAAGGTGTTGTTAGGAGTTGTGAGGTGTCGTACATTATACTAACATGCTTTTCAAGGTGTTAATGTGGCATACAGAGTCGTAAGATATTCTAAGTTGTCGTACGATGTTTAAATGGCTCGGAGGAATTCATTAGGTTTATTATGGAGTTTTAATGTTTCGTACGGTGATGTAAGGTGTTCTTAGAAGCTGTAACGCGTCCTACATTATTATAAAATACTTTTCATGTTGCTAATGTCACATACAGAGTCGTCACAAGTCCTGAGTTATCGTACGATGTTCAAAGGACTCGGACGAATTCATTAGGTTTATTATGGATTTTATTTTTACGTACTGTATTGTAAGGTGTTGTTAGGAGTTGTGAGGTGTCGTACATTATACTAACATGCTTTTCAAGGTGTTAATGTGGCATACAGAGTCGTAAGATATTCTAAGTTGTCGTACGATGTTTAAATGACTCGGAGGAATTCATTAGGTTTATTATGGAGTTTTAATGTTTCGTACGGTGATGTAAGGTGTTCTTAGAAGCTGTAATGCGTCCTACATTATTATAAATTACTTTTCATGTTGCTAATGTCACATACAGAGTCGTCACAAGTCCTGAGTTATCGTACGATGTTCAAAGGACTCGGACGAATTCATTAGGTTTATTATGGATTTTATTTTTACGTACTGTATTGTAAGGTGTTGTTAGGAGTTGTGAGGTGTCGTACATTATACTAACATGCTTTTCAAGGTGTTAATGTGGCATACAGAGTCGTAAGATATTCGAAGTTGTCGTACGAAGTTTAAATGACTCGGAGGAATTTATTAGGTTTATTATGGAGTTTTAATGTTTCGTACGGTGATGTAAGGTGTTCTTAGAAGTTGTAACGCGTCCAACATTATTATAAATTGCTTTTCATGTTGCTAATGTCACATACAGAGTCGTCACAAGTCCTGAGTTATCGTATGATGTTCAAAGGATTCGGACGAATTCATTAGGTTTATTATGGATTTTATTTTTACGTACTGTATTGTAAGGTGTTGTTAAGAATTGTGAGGTGTCGTACATTATGCTAACATGCTTTTCAAGGTGCTAAAGTGGCATACAAAGTCGTAAGATATTCTAAGTTGTCGTACGATGTTTAAATGACTCGGAGGAATTCATTACGTTTATTATGGAGTTTTAATGTTTCGTACGGTGATGTAAGGTGTTCTTAGAAGTTGTAACGTGTCCTACATTATTATAAATTTCTTTTCATGTTGGTAATATCACATACAGAGTCGTAACAAGTCCTGAGTTATCATACGATGTTCAAAGGACTCGGACGAATTCATTAGGTTTATTATGGATTTTATTTTTACGTACTGTATTGTAAGGTGTTGTTAGGAGTTGTGAGGTGTCGTACATTATACTAACATGCTTTTCAAGATGTTCAAAGGACTCGGACGAATTCATTAGGTTTATTATGGATTTTATTTTTACGTACTGTATTGTAAGGTGTTGTTAGGAGTTGTGAGGTGTCGTACATTATACTAACATGCTTTTCAAGGTGTTAATGTGGCATACAGAGTCGTAAGATATTCTAAGTTGTCGTACGATGTTTAAATGACTCGGAGGAATTCATTAGGTTTATTATGGAGTTTTAATGTTTCGTACGGTGATGTAAGGTGTTCTTAGAAGCTGTAACGCGTCCTACATTATTATAAAATACTTTTCATGTTGCTAATGTCACATACAGAGTCGTCACAAGTCCTGAGTTATCGTACGATGTTCAAAGGACTCGGACGAATTCATTAGGTTTATTACGGATTTTATTTTTACGTACTGTATTGTAAGGTGTTGTTAGGAGTTGTGAGGTGTCGTACATTATACTAACATGCTCTTCAAGGTGTTAATGTGGCATACAGAGTCGTAAGATATTATAAGTTGTCGTACGATGTTTAAATGACTCGGAGGAATTCATTAGGTTTATTATGGAGTTTTAATGTTTCGTACGGTGATGTAAGGTGTTCTTAGAAGCTGTAACGCGTCCTACATTATTATAAAATACTTTTCATGTTGCTAATGTCACATACAGAGTCGTCACAAGTCCTGAGTTATCGTACGATGTTCAAAGGACTCGGACGAATTCATTAGGTTTATTATGGATTTTATTTTTACGTACTGTATTGTAAGGTGTTGTTAGGAGTTGTGAGGTGTCGTACATTATACTAACATGCTTTTCAAGGTGTTAATGTGGCATACAGAGTCGTAAGATATTCTAAGTTGTCGTACGATGTTTAAATGACTCGGAGGAATTCATTAGGTTTATTATGGAGTTTTAATGTTTCGTACGGTGATGTAAGGTGTTCTTAGAAGCTGTAACGCATCCTACATTATTATAAATTACTTTTCATGTTGCTAATGTCACATACGGAGTCGTCACAAGTCCTGAGTTATCGTACGATGTTCAAAGGACTCGGACGAATTCATTAGGTTTATTATGGATTTTATTTTTACGTACTGTATTGTAAGGTGTTGTTAGGAGTTGTGAGGTGTCGTACATTATACTAACATGCTTTTCAAGGTGTTAATGTGGCATACAGAGTCGTAAGATATTCTAAGTTGTCGTACGATGTTTAAATGACTCGGAGGAATTCATTAGGTTTATTATGGAGTTTTAATGTTTCGTACGGTGATGTAAGGTGTTCTTAGAAGCTGTAACGCGTCCTACATTATTATAAAATACTTTTCATGTTGCTAATGTCACATACAGAGTCGTCACAAGTCCTGAGTTATCGTACGATGTTCAAAGGACTCGGACGAATTCATTAGGTTTATTACGGATTTTATTTTTACGTACTGTATTGTAAGGTGTTGTTAGGAGTTGTGAGGTGTCGTACATTATACTAACATGCTCTTCAAGGTGTTAATGTGGCATACAGAGTCGTAAGATATTATAAGTTGTCGTACGATGTTTAAATGACTCGGAGGAATTCATTAGGTTTATTATGGAGTTTTAATGTTTCGTACGGTGATGTAAGGTGTTCTTAGAAGCTGTAACGCGTCCTACATTATTATAAAATACTTTTCATGTTGCTAATGTCACATACAGAGTCGTCACAAGTCCTGAGTTATCGTACGATGTTCAAAGGACTCGGACGAATTCATTAGGTTTATTATGGATTTTATTTTTACGTACTGTATTGTAAGGTGTTGTTAGTAGTTCTGAGGTGTCGTACATTATACTAACATGCTTTTCAAGGTGTTAATGTGGCATACAGAGTCGTAAGATATTCTAAGTTGTCGTACGATGTTTAAATGACTCGGAGGAATTCATTAGGTTTATTATGGAGTTTTAATGTTTCGTACGGTGATGTAAGGTGTTCTTAGAAGCTGTAACGCATCCTACATTATTATAAATTACTTTTCATGTTGCTAATGTCACATACAGAGTCGTCACAAGTCCTGAGTTATCGTACGATGTTCAAAGGACTCGGACGAATTCATTAGGTTTATTATGGATTTTATTTTTACGTACTGTATTGTAAGGTGTTGTTAGGAGTTGTGAGGTGTCGTACATTATACTAACATGCTTTTCAAGGTGTTAATGTGGCATACAGAGTCGTAAGATATTCTAAGTTGTCGTACGATGTTTAAATGACTCGGAGGAATTCATTAGGTTTATTATGGAGTTTTAATGTTTCGTACGGTGATGTAAGGTGTTCTTAGAAGTTGTAACGCGTCCAACATTATTATAAATTGCTTTTCATGTTGCTAATGTCACATACAGAGTCGTCACAAGTCCTGAGTTATCGTATGATGTTCAAAGGACTCGGACGAATTCATTAGGTTTATTATGGATTTTATTTTTACGTACTGTATTGTAAGGTGTTGTTAAGAATTGTGAGGTGTCGTACATTATGCTAACATGCTTTTCAAGGTGCTAAAGTGGCATACAAAGTCGTAAGATATTCTAAGTTGTCGTACGATGTTTAAATGACTCGGAGGAATTCATTACGTTTATTATGGAGTTTTAATGTTTCGTACGGTGATGTAAGGTGTTCTTAGAAGTTGTAACGCGTCTTACATTATTTTAAATTTCTTTTCATGTTGCTAATGTCACATACAGAGTCGTCACAAGTCCTGAGTTATCATACGATGTTCAAAGGACTCGGAAGAATTCAATAGGTTTATTAAGGATTTTATTTTAACGTACGGTATTGTAAGGTGTTGTTAAGAATTGTGAGGTGTCGTACATTATACTAACATGCTTTTCAAGGTGCTAAAGTGGCATACAGAGTCGTAAGATATTCTAAGTTGTCGTACGATGTTTAAATGACTCGGAGGAATTCATTACGTTTATTATGGAGTTTTAATGTTTCGTACGGTGATGTAAGGTATTCTTAGAAGCTGTAACGCGTCCTACATTATTATAAATTACTTTTCATCTTGCTAATGTCACATACAGAGTCGTCACAAGTCCTGAGTTATCGTACGATGTTCAAAGGACTCGGACGAATTCATTAGGTTTATTATGGATTTATTTTTACGTACTGTATTGTAAGGTGTTGTTAGGAGTTGTGAGGTGTCGTACATTATACTAACATGCTTTTCAAGGTGTTAATGTGGCATACAGAGTCGTAAGATATTCTAAGTTGTCGTACGATGTTTAAATGACTCGGAGGAATTCATTAGGTTTATTATGGAGTTTTAATGTTTCGTACGGTGATGTAAGGTGTTCTTAGAAGCTGTAACGCGTCCTACATTATTATAAAATACTTTTCATGTTGCTAATGTCACATACAGAGTCGTCACAAGTCCTGAGTTATCCTACGATGTTCAAAGGACTCGGACGAATTCATTAGGTTTATTATGCATTTTATTTTTACGTACTGTATTGTAAGGTGTTGTTAGGAGTTGTGAGGTGTCGTACATTATACTAACATGCTTTTCAAGGTGTTAATGTGGCATACAGAGTCGTAAGATATTCTAAGTTGTCGTACGATGTTTAAATGACTCGGAGGAATTCATTAGGTTTATTATGGAGTTTTAATGTTTCGTACGGTGATGTAAGGTGTTCTTAGAAGCTGTAACGCGTCCTACATTATTATAAATTACTTTTCATGTTGCTAATGTCACATACAGAGTTGTCACAAGTCCTGAGTTATCGTACGATGTTCAAAGGACTCGGACGAATTCATTAGGTTTATTATGGATTTTATTTTTACATACTGTATTGTAAGGTGTTGTTAGGAGTTGTGAGGTGTCGTACATTATACTAACATGCTTTTCAAGGTGTTAATGTGGCATACAGAGTCGTAAGATATTCTAAGTTGTCGTACGATGTTTAAATGACTCGGAGGAATTCATTAGGTTTATTATGGAGTTTTAATGTTTCGTACGGTGATGTAAGGTGTTCTTAGAAGCTGTAACGCGTCCTACATTATTATAAAATACTTTTCATGTTGCTAATGTCACATACAGAGTCGTCACAAGTCCTGAGTTATCCTACGATGTTCAAAGGACTCGGACGAATTCATTAGGTTTATTATGGATTTTATTTTTACGTACTGTATTGTAAGGTGTTGTTAGGAGTTGTGAGGTGTCGTACATTATACTAACATGCTTTTCAATGTGTTAATGTGGCATACAGAGTCGTAAGATATTCTAAGTTGTCGTACGATGTTTAAATGACTCGGAGGAATTCATTAGGTTTATTATGGAGTTTTAATGTTTCGTACGGTGATGTAAGGTGTTCTTAGAAGCTGTAACGCGTCCTACATTATTATAAATTACTTTTCATCTTGCTAATGTCACATACAGAGTCGTCACAAGTCCTGAGTTATCGTACGATGTTCAAAGGACTCGGACGAATTCATGAGGTTTATTATGGATTTTATTTTTACGTACTGTATTGTAAGGTGTTGTTAGGAGTTGTGAGGTGTCGTACATTATACTAACATGCTTTTCAAGGTGTTAATGTGGCATACAGAGTCGTAAGATATTCTAAGTTGTCGTACGATGTTTAAATGACTCGGAGGAATTCATTAGGTTTATTATGGAGTTTTAATGTTTCGTACGGTGATGTAAGGTGTTCTTAGAAGCTGTAACGCGTCCTACATTATTATAAAATACTTTTCATGTTGCTAATGTCACATACAGAGTCGTCACAAGTCCTGAGTTATCCTACGATGTTCAAAGGACTCGGACGAATTAATTAGGTTTATTATGGATTTTATTTTTACGTACTGTATTGTAAGGTGTTGTTAGGAGTTGTGAGGTGTCGTACATTATACTAACATGCTTTTCAAGGTGTTAATGTGGCATACAGAGTCGTAAGATATTCTAAGTTGTCGTACGATGTTTAAATGACTCGGAGGAATTCATTAGGTTTATTATGGAGTTTTAATGTTTCGTACGGTGATGTAAGGTGTTCTTAGAAGCTGTAACGCGTCCTACATTATTATAAAATACTTTTCATGTTGCTAATGTCACATACAGAGTCGTCACAAGTCCTGAGTTATCCTACGATGTTCAAAGGACTCGGACGAATTAATTAGGTTTATTATGGATTTTATTTTTACGTACTGTATTGTAAGGTGTTGTTAGGAGTTGTGAGGTGTCGTACATTATACTAACATGCTTTTCAAGGTGTTAATGTGGCATACAGAGTCGTAAGATATTCTAAGTTGTCGTACGATGTTTAAATGACTCGGAGGAATTCATTAGGTTTATTATGGAGTTTTAATGTTTCGTACGGTGATGTAAGGTGTTCTTAGAAGCTGTAACGCGTCCTACATTATTATAAATTACTTTTCATGTTGCTAATGTCACATACAGAGTTGTCACAAGTCCTGAGTTATCGTACGATGTTCAAAGGACTCGGACGAATTCATTAGGTTTATTATGGATTTTATTTTTACATACTGTATTGTAAGGTGTTGTTAGGAGTTGTGAGGTGTCGTACATTATACTAACATGCTTTTCAAGGTGTTAATGTGGCATACAGAGTCGTAAGATATTCTAAGTTGTCGTACGATGTTTAAATGACTCGGAGGAATTCATTAGGTTTATTATGGAGTTTTAATGTTTCGTACGGTGATGTAAGGTGTTCTTAGAAGTTGTAACGTGTCCTACATTATTATAAATTGCTTTTCATGTTGCTAATGTCACATACAGAGTCGTAACAAGTCCTGAGTTATCATACGATGTTCAAAGGACTCGGACGAATTCAATAGGTTTATTAGGGATTTTATTTTTACGTACGGTATTGTAAGGTGTTGTTAAGAATTGTGAGGTGTCGTACATTATAATAACATGCTTTTCAAGGTGCTAAAGTGGCATACAGAGTCGTAAGATATTCTAAGTTGTCATACGATGTTTAAATGACTCGGAGGAATTCATTAGGTTTATTATGGAGTTTTAAAGTTTCGTACGGTGATGTAAGGTTTTCTTAGAAGTTGTAACGTGTCTTACATTATTTTAAATTGCTTTTCATGTTGCTAATGTCACATACAGAGTCGTCACAAGTCCTGAGTTATCATACGATGTTCAAAGGACTCGGAAGAATTCAATAGGTTTATTAAGGATTTTATTTTAACGTACGGTATTGTAAGGTGTTGTTAAGAATTGTGAGGTGTCGTACATTATAATAACATGCTTTTCAAGGTGCTAAAGTGGCATACAGAGTCGTAAGATATTCTAAGTTGTCGTACGATGTTTAAATGACTCGGAGGAATTCATTACGTTTATTATGGAGTTTTAATGTTTCGTACGGTGATGTAAGGTGTTCTTAGAAGCTGTAACGCGTCCTACATTATTATAAATTACTTTTCATCTTGCTAATGTCACATACAGAGTCGTCACAAGTCCTGAGTTATCGTACGATCTTCAAAGGACTCGGACGAATTCATTAGGTTTATAATGGATTTTATTTTTACGTACTGTATTGTAAGGTGTTGTTAGGAGTTGTGAGGTGTCGTACATTATACTAACATGCTTTTCAAGGTGTTAATGTGGCATACAGAGTCGTAAGATATTCTAAGTTGTCGTACGATGTTTAAATGACTCGGAGGAATTCATTAGGTTTATTATGGAGTTTTAATGTTTCGTACGGTGATGTAAGGTGTTCTTAGAAGCTGTAACGCGTCCTACATTATTATAAATTACTTTTCATGTTGCTAATGTCACATACAGAGTTGTCACAAGTCCTGAGTTATCGTACGATGTTCAAAGGACTCGGACGAATTCATTAGGTTTATTATGGATTTTATTTTTACATACTGTATTGTAAGGTGTTGTTAGGAGTTGTGAGGTGTCGTACATTATACTAACATGCTTTTCAAGGTGTTAATGTGGCATACAGAGTCGTAAGATATTCTAAGTTGTCGTACGATGTTTAAATGACTCGGAGGAATTCATTAGGTTTATTATGGAGTTTTAATGTTTCGTACGGTGATGTAAGGTGTTCTTAGAAGTTGTAACGTGTCCTACATTATTATAAATTGCTTTTCATGTTGCTAATGTCACATACAGAGTCGTAACAAGTCCTGAGTTATCATACGATGTTCAAAGGACTCGGACGAATTCAATAGGTTTATTAGGGATTTTATTTTTACGTACGGTATTGTAAGGTGTTGTTAAGAATTGTGAGGTGTCGTACATTATAATAACATGCTTTTCAAGGTGCTAAAGTGGCATACAGAGTCGTAAGATATTCTAAGTTGTCATACGATGTTTAAATGACTCGGAGGAATTCATTAGGTTTATTATGGAGTTTTAAAGTTTCGTACGGTGATGTAAGGTTTTCTTAGAAGTTGTAACGTGTCTTACATTATTTTAAATTGCTTTTCATGTTGCTAATGTCACATACAGAGTCGTCACAAGTCCTGAGTTATCATACGATGTTCAAAGGACTCGGAAGAATTCAATAGGTTTATTAAGGATTTTATTTTAACGTACGGTATTGTAAGGTGTTGTTAAGAATTGTGAGGTGTCGTACATTATACTAACATGCTTTTCAAGGTGCTAAAGTGGCATACAGAGTCGTAAGATATTCTAAGTTGTCGTACGATGTTTAAATGACTCGGAGGAATTCATTACGTTTATTATGGAGTTTTAATGTTTCGTACGGTGATGTAAGGTGTTCTTAGAAGCTGTAACGCGTCCTACATTATTATAAATTACTTTTCATCTTGCTAATGTCACATACAGAGTCGTCACAAGTCCTGAGTTATCGTACGATCTTCAAAGGACTCGGACGAATTCATTAGGTTTATAATGGATTTTATTTTTACGTACTGTATTGTAAGGTGTTGTTAGGAGTTGTGAGGTGTCGTACATTATACTAACATGCTTTTCAAGGTGTTAATGTGGCATACAGAGTCGTAAGATATTCTAAGTTGTCGTACGATGTTTAAATGACTCGGAGGAATTCATTAGGTTTATTATGGAGTTTTAATGTTTCGTACGGTGATGTAAGGTGTTCTTAGAAGCTGTAACGCGTCCTACATTATTATAAATTACTTTTCATGTTGCTAATGTCACATACAGAGTCGTCACAAGTCCTGAGTTATCGTACGATGTTCAAAGGACTCGGACGAATTCATTAGGTTTATTATGGATTTTATTTTTACGTACTGTATTGTAAGGTGTTGTTAGGAGTTGTGAGGTGTCGTACATTATACTAACATGCTTTTCAAGGTGTTAATGTGGCATACAGAGTCGTAAGATATTCTAAGTTGTCGTACGATGTTTAAATGACTCGGAGGAATTCATTAGGTTTATTATGGAGTTTTAATGTTTCGTACGGTGATGTAAGGTGTTCTTAGAAGCTGTAACGCGTCCTACATTATTATAAATTACTTTTCATGTTGCTAATGTCACATACAGAGTCGTCACAAGTCCTGAGTTATCGTACGATGTTCAAAGGACTCGGACGAATTCATGAGGTTTATTATGGATTTTATTTTTACGTACTGTATTGTAAGGTGTTGTTAGGAGTTGTGAGGTGTCGTACATTATACTAACATGCTTTTCAAGGTGTTAATGTGGCATACAGAGTCGTAAGATATTCTAAGTTGTCGTACGATGTTTAAATGACTCGGAGGAATTCATTAGGTTTATTATGGAGTTTTAATGTTTCGTACGGTGATGTAAGGTGTTCTTAGAAGCTGTAACGTGTCCTACATTATTATAAATTGCTTTTCATGTTGCTAATGTCACATACAGAGTCGTAACAAGTCCTGAGTTATCCTACGATGTTCAAAGGACTCGGACGAATTAATTAGGTTTATTATGGATTTTATTTTTACGTACTGTATTGTAAGGTGTTGTTAGGAGTTGTGAGGTGTCGTACATTATACTAACATGCTTTTCAAGGTGTTAATGTGGCATACAGAGTCGTAAGATATTCTAAGTTGTCGTACGATGTTTAAATGACTCGGAGGAATTCATTAGGTTTATTATGGAGTTTTAATGTTTCGTACGGTGATGTAAGGTGTTCTTAGAAGCTGTAACGCGTCCTACATTATTATAAATTACTTTTCATGTTGCTAATGTCACATACAGAGTTGTCACAAGTCCTGAGTTATCGTACGATGTTCAAAGGACTCGGACGAATTCATTAGGTTTATTATGGATTTTATTTTTACATACTGTATTGTAAGGTGTTGTTAGGAGTTGTGAGGTGTCGTACATTATACTAACATGCTTTTCAAGGTGTTAATGTGGCATACGGAGTCGTAAGATATTCTAAGTTGTCGTACGATGTTTAAATGACTCGGAGGAATTCATTAGGTTTATTATGGAGTTTTAATGTTTCGTACGGTGATGTAAGGTGTTCTTAGAAGTTGTAACGTGTCCTACATTATTATAAATTGCTTTTCATGTTGCTAATGTCACATACAGAGTCGTAACAAGTCCTGAGTTATCATACGATGTTCAAAGGACTCGGACGAATTCAATAGGTTTATTAGGGATTTTATTTTTACGTACGGTATTGTAAGGTGTTGTTAAGAATTGTGAGGTGTCGTACATTATAATAACATGCTTTTCAAGGTGCTAAAGTGGCATACAGAGTCGTAAGATATTCTAAGTTGTCATACGATGTTTAAATGACTCGGAGGAATTCATTAGGTTTATTATGGAGTTTTAAAGTTTCGTACGGTGATGTAAGGTTTTCTTAGAAGTTGTAACGCGTCTTACATTATTTTAAATTGCTTTTCATGTTGCTAATGTCACATACAGAGTCGTCACAAGTCCTGAGTTATCATACGATGTTCAAAGGACTCGGAAGAATTCAATAGGTTTATTAAGGATTTTATTTTAACGTACGGTATTGTAAGGTGTTGTTAAGAATTGTGAGGTGTCGTACATTATACTAACATGCTTTTCGAGGTGCTAAAGTGGCATACAGAGTCGTAAGATATTCTAAGTTGTCGTACGATGTTTAAATGACTCGGAGGAATTCATTACGTTTATTATGGAGTTTTAATGTTTCGTACGGTGATGTAAGGTGTTCTTAGAAGCTGTAACGCGTCCTACATTATTATAAATTACTTTTCATCATGCTAATGTCACATACAGAGTCGTCACAAGTCCTGAGTTATCGTACGATCTTCAAAGGACTCGGACGAATTCATTAGGTTTATAATGGATTTTATTTTTACGTACTGTATTGTAAGGTGTTGTTAGGAGTTGTGAGGTGTCGTACATTATACTAACATGCTTTTCAAGGTGTTAATGTGGCATACAGAGTCGTAAGATATTCTAAGTTGTCGTACGATGTTTAAATGACTCGGAGGAATTCATTAGGTTTATTATGGAGTTTTAATGTTTCGTACGGTGATGTAAGGTGTTCTTAGAAGCTGTAACGCGTCCTACATTATTATAAAATACTTTTCATGTTGCTAATGTCACATACAGAGTCGTCACAAGTCCTGAGTTATCGTATGATGTTCAAAGGACTCGGACGAATTCATGAGGTTTATTATGGATTTTATTTTTACGTACTGTATTGTAAGGTGTTGTTAGGAGTTGTGAGGTGTCGTACATTATACTAACATGCTTTTCAAGGTGTTAATGTGGCATACAGAGTCGTAAGATATTCTAAGTTGTCGTACGATGTTTAAATGACTCGGAGGAATTCATTAGGTTTATTATGGAGTTTTAATGTTTCGTACGGTGATGTAAGGTGTTCTTAGAAGCTGTAACGCGTCCTACATTATTATAAAATACTTTTCATGTTGCTAATGTCACATACAGAGTCGTCACAAGTCCTGAGTTATCCTACGATGTTCAAAGGACTCGGACGAATTAATTAGGTTTATTATGGATTTTATTTTTACGTACTGTATTGTAAGGTGTTGTTAGGAGTTGTGAGGTGTCGTACATTATACTAACATGCTTTTCAAGGTGTTAATGTGGCATACGGAGTCGTAAGATATTCTAAGTTGTCGTACGATGTTTAAATGACTCGGAGGAATTCATTAGGTTTATTATGGAGTTTTAATGTTTCGTACGGTGATGTAAGGTGTTCTTAGAAGTTGTAACGTGTCCTACATTATTATAAATTGCTTTTCATGTTGCTAATGTCACATACAGAGTCGTAACAAGTCCTGAGTTATCATACGATGTTCAAAGGACTCGGACGAATTCAATAGGTTTATTAGGGATTTTATTTTTACGTACGGTATTGTAAGGTGTTGTTAAGAATTGTGAGGTGTCGTACATTATAATAACATGCTTTTCAAGGTGCTAAAGTGGCATACAGAGTCGTAAGATATTCTAAGTTGTCATACGATGTTTAAATGACTCGGAGGAATTCATTAGGTTTATTATGGAGTTTTAAAGTTTCGTACGGTGATGTAAGGTTTTCTTAGAAGTTGTAACGCGTCTTACATTATTTTAAATTGCTTTTCATGTTGCTAATGTCACATACAGAGTCGTCACAAGTCCTGAGTTATCATACGATGTTCAAAGGACTCGGAAGAATTCAATAGGTTTATTAAGGATTTTATTTTAACGTACGGTATTGTAAGGTGTTGTTAAGAATTGTGAGGTGTCGTACATTATACTAACATGCTTTTCGAGGTGCTAAAGTGGCATACAGAGTCGTAAGATATTCTAAGTTGTCGTACGATGTTTAAATGACTCGGAGGAATTCATTACGTTTATTATGGAGTTTTAATGTTTCGTACGGTGATGTAAGGTGTTCTTAGAAGCTGTAACGCGTCCTACATTATTATAAATTACTTTTCATCTTGCTAATGTCACATACAGAGTCGTCACAAGTCCTGAGTTATCGTACGATCTTCAAAAGACTCGGACGAATTCATTAGGTTTATAATGGATTTTATTTTTACGTACTGTATTGTAAGGTGTTGTTAGGAGTTGTGAGGTGTCGTACATTATACTAACATGCTTTTCAAGGTGTTAATGTGGCATACAGAGTCGTAAGATATTCTAAGTTGTCGTACGATGTTTAAATGACTCGGAGGAATTCATTAGGTTTATTATGGAGTTTTAATGTTTCGTACGGTGATGTAAGGTGTTCTTAGAAGCTGTAACGCGTCCTACATTATTATAAATTACTTTTCATGTTGCTAATGTCACATACAGAGTCGTCACAAGTCCTGAGTTATCGTACGATGTTCAAAGGACTCGGACGAATTCATTAGGTTTATTATGGATTTTATTTTTACATACTGTATTGTAAGGTGTTGTTAGGAGTTGTGAGGTGTCGTACATTATACTAACATGCTTTTCAAGGTGTTAATGTGGCATACGGAGTCGTAAGATATTCTAAGTTGTCGTACGATGTTTAAATGACTCGGAGGAATTCATTAGGTTTATTATGGAGTTTTAATGTTTCGTACGGTGATGTAAGGTGTTCTTAGAAGTTGTAACGTGTCCTACATTATTATAAATTGCTTTTCATGTTGCTAATGTCACATACAGAGTCGTAACAAGTCCTGAGTTATCATACGATGTTCAAAGGACTCGGACGAATTCAATAGGTTTATTAGGGATTTTATTTTTACGTACGGTATTGTAAGGTGTTGTTAAGAATTGTGAGGTGTCGTACATTATAATAACATGCTTTTCAAGGTGCTAAAGTGGCATACAGAGTCGTAAGATATTCTAAGTTGTCATACGATGTTTAAATGACTCGGAGGAATTCATTAGGTTTATTATGGAGTTTTAAAGTTTCGTACGGTGATGTAAGGTTTTCTTAGAAGTTGTAACGCGTCTTACATTATTTTAAATTGCTTTTCATGTTGCTAATGTCACATACAGAGTCGTCACAAGTCCTGAGTTATCATACGATGTTCAAAGGACTCGGAAGAATTCAATAGGTTTATTAAGGATTTTATTTTAACGTACGGTATTGTAAGGTGTTGTTAAGAATTGTGAGGTGTCGTACATTATACTAACATGCTTTTCGAGGTGCTAAAGTGGCATACAGAGTCGTAAGATATTCTAAGTTGTCGTACGATGTTTAAATGACTCGGAGGAATTCATTACGTTTATTATGGAGTTTTAATGTTTCGTACGGTGATGTAAGGTGTTCTTAGAAGCTGTAACGCGTCCTACATTATTATAAATTACTTTTCATCTTGCTAATGTCACATACAGAGTCGTCACAAGTCCTGAGTTATCGTACGATCTTCAAAGGACTCGGACGAATTCATTAGGTTTATAATGGATTTTATTTTTACGTACTGTATTGTAAGGTGTTGTTAGGAGTTGTGAGGTGTCGTACATTATACTAACATGCTTTTCAAGGTGTTAATGTGGCATACAGAGTCGTAAGATATTCTAAGTTGTCGTACGATGTTTAAATGACTCGGAGGAATTCATTAGGTTTATTATGGAGTTTTAATGTTTCGTACGGTGATGTAAGGTGTTCTTAGAAGCTGTAACGCGTCCTACATTATTATAAATTACTTTTCATGTTGCTAATGTCACATACAGAGTCGTCACAAGTCCTGAGTTATCGTACGATGTTCAAAGGACTCGGACGAATTCATTAGGTTTATTATGGATTTTATTTTTACGTACTGTATTGTAAGGTGTTGTTAGGAGTTGTGAGGTGTCGTACATTATACTAACATGCTTTTCAAGGTGTTAATGTGGCATACAGAGTCGTAAGATATTCTAAGTTGTCGTACGATGTTTAAATGACTCGGAGGAATTCATTAGGTTTATTATGGAGTTTTAATGTTTCGTACGGTGATGTAAGGTGTTCTTAGAAGCTGTAACGCGTCCTACATTATTATAAATTACTTTTCATGTTGCTAATGTCACATACAGAGTCGTCACAAGTCCTGAGTTATCGTACGATGTTCAAAGGACTCGGACGAATTCGTTAGGTTTATTATGGATTTTATTTTTACGTACTGTATTGTAAGGTGTTGTTAGGAGTTGTGAGGTGTCGTACATTATACTAACATGCTTTTCAAGGTGTTAATGTGGCATACAGAGTCGTAAGATATTCTAAGTTGTCGTACGATGTTTAAATGACTCAGAGGAATTCATTAGGTTTATTATGGAGTTTTAATGTTTCGTACGGTGATGTAAGGTGTTCTTAGAAGTTGTAACGTGTCCTACATTATTATAAATTGCTTTTCATGTTGCTAATGTCACATACAGAGTCGTAACAAGTCCTGAGTTATCATACGATGTTCAAAGGACTCGGACGAATTCAATAGGTTTATTAGGGATTTTATTTTTACGTACGGTATTGTAAGGTGTTGTTAAGAATTGTGAGGTGTCGTACATTATACTAACATGCTTTTCAAGGTGCTAAAGTGGCATACATAGTCGTAAGATATTCTAAGTTGTCATACGATGTTTAAATGACTCGGAGGAATTCATTAGGTTTATTATGGAGTTTTAATGTTTCGTACGGTGATGTAAGGTGTTCTTAGAAGTTGTAACGCGTCTTACATTATTATAAATTGCTTTTCATGGTGCTAATGTCACATACAGAGTCGTCACAAGTCCTGATTTATCATACGATGTTCGAAGGACTCGGACGAATTCAGGTTTATTAGGGATTTTATTTTTACGTACGGTATTGTAAGGTGTTGTTAAGAATTGTGAGGTGTCGTACATTATACTAACATGCTTTTCAAGGTGCTAAAGTGGCATATAGAGTCGTAAGATATTCTAAGTTGTCGTACGGTGTTTAAATGACTCGGAGGAATTCATTACGTTTATTATGGAGTTTTAATGTTTCGTACGGTGATGTAAGGTGTTCTTAGAAGCTGTAACGCGTCCTACATTATTATAAATTACTTTTCATGTTGCTAATGTCACATACAGAGTCGTCACAAGTCCTGAGTTATCGTACGATGTTCAAAGGACTCGGACGAATTCATTAGGTTTATTATGGATTTTATTTTTACGTACTGTATTGTAAGGTGTTGTTAGGAGTTGTGAGGTGTCGTACATTATACTAACATGCTTTTCAAGGTGTTAATGTGGCATACAGAGTCGTAAGATATTCTAAGTTGTCGTATGATGTTTAAATGACTCGGAGGAATTCATTAGGTTTATTATGGAGTTTTAATGTTTCGTACGGTGATGTAAGGTGTTCTTAGAAGCTGTAACGCGTCCTACATTATTATAAATTACTTTTCATGTTGCTAATGTCACATACAGAGTCGTCACAAGTCCTGAGTTATCGTACGATGTTCAAAGGACTCGGACGAATTCATTAGGTTTATTATGGATTTTATTTTTACGTACTGTATTGTAAGGTGTTGTTAGGAGTTGTGAGGTGTCGTACATTATACTAACATGCTTTTCAAGGTGTTAATGTGGCATACAGAGTCGTAAGATATTCTAAGTTGTCGTACGATGTTTAAATGACTCGGAGGAATTCATTAGGTTTATTATGGAGTTTTAATGTTTCGTACGGTGATGTAAGGTGTTCTTAGAAGTTGTAACGTGTCCTACATTATTATAAATTGCTTTTCATGTTGCTAATGTCACATACAGAGTCGTAACAAGTCCTGAGTTATCATACGATGTTCAAAGGACTCGGACGAATTCAATAGGTTTATTAGGGATTTTATTTTTACGTACGGTATTGTAAGGTGTTGTTAAGAATTGTGAGGTGTCGTACATTATACTAACATGCTTTTCAAGGTGCTAAAGTGGCATACATAGTCGTAAGATATTCTAAGTTGTCATACGATGTTTAAATGACTCGGAGGAATTCATTAGGTTTATTATGGAGTTTTAATGTTTCGTACGGTGATGTAAGGTGTTCTTAGAAGTTGTAACGCGTCTTACATTATTATAAATTGCTTTTCATGTTGCTAATGTCACATACAGAGTCGTCACAAGTCCTGAGTTATCATACGATGTTCGAAGGAATCGGACGAATTCAGGTTTATTAGGGATTTTATTTTTACGTACGGTATTGTAAGGTGTTGTTAAGAATTGTGAGGTGTCGTACATTATAATAACATGCTTTTCAAGGTGCTAAAGTGGCATACAGAGTCGTAAGATATTCTAAGTTGTCATACGATGTTTAAATGACTCGGAGGAATTCATTAGGTTTATTATGGAGTTTTAAAGTTTCGTACGGTGATGTAAGGTTTTCTTAGAAGTTGTAACGCGTCTTACATTATTTTAAATTGCTTTTCATGTTGCTAATGTCACATACAGAGTCGTCACAAGTCCTGAGTTATCATACGATGTTCAAAGGACTCGGAAGAATTCAATAGGTTTATTAAGGATTTTATTTTAACGTACGGTATTGTAAGGTGTTGTTAAGAATTGTGAGGTGTCGTACATTATACTAACATGCTTTTCGAGGTGCTAAAGTGGCATACAGAGTCGTAAGATATTCTAAGTTGTCGTACGATGTTTAAATGACTCGGAGGAATTCATTACGTTTATTATGGAGTTTTAATGTTTCGTACGGTGATGTAAGGTGTTCTTAGAAGCTGTAACGCGTCCTACATTATTATAAATTACTTTTCATCTTGCTAATGTCACATACAGAGTCGTCACAAGTCCTGAGTTATCGTACGATCTTCAAAGGACTCGGACGAATTCATTAGGTTTATAATGGATTTTATTTTTACGTACTGTATTGTAAGGTGTTGTTAGGAGTTGTGAGGTGTCGTACATTATACTAACATGCTTTTCAAGGTGTTAATGTGGCATACAGAGTCGTAAGATATTCTAAGTTGTCGTACGATGTTTAAATGACTCGGAGGAATTCATTAGGTTTATTATGGAGTTTTAATGTTTCGTACGGTGATGTAAGGTGTTCTTAGAAGCTGTAACGCGTCCTACATTATTATAAATTACTTTTCATGTTGCTAATGTCACATACAGAGTCGTCACAAGTCCTGAGTTATCGTACGATGTTCAAAGGACTCGGACGAATTCATTAGGTTTATTATGGATTTTATTTTTACGTACTGTATTGTAAGGTGTTGTTAGGAGTTGTGAGGTGTCGTACATTATACTAACATGCTTTTCAAGGTGTTAATGTGGCATACAGAGTCGTAAGATATTCTAAGTTGTCGTACGATGTTTAAATGACTCGGAGGAATTCATTAGGTTTATTATGGAGTTTTAATGTTTCGTACGGTGATGTAAGGTGTTCTTAGAAGCTGTAACGCGTCCTACATTATTATAAATTACTTTTCATGTTGCTAATGTCACATACAGAGTCGTCACAAGTCCTGAGTTATCGTACGATGTTCAAAGGACTCGGACGAATTCATTAGGTTTATTATGGATTTTATTTTTACGTACTGTATTGTAAGGTGTTGTTAGGAGTTGTGAGGTGTCGTACATTATACTAACATGCTTTTCAAGGTGTTAATGTGGCATACAGAGTCGTAAGATATTCTAAGTTGTCGTACGATGTTTAAATGACTCAGAGGAATTCATTAGGTTTATTATGGAGTTTTAATGTTTCGTACGGTGATGTAAGGTGTTCTTAGAAGTTGTAACGTGTCCTACATTATTATAAATTGCTTTTCATGTTGCTAATGTCACATACAGAGTCGTAACAAGTCCTGAGTTATCATACGATGTTCAAAGGACTCGGACGAATTCAATAGGTTTATTAGGGATTTTATTTTTACGTACGGTATTGTAAGGTGTTGTTAAGAATTGTGAGGTGTCGTACATTATACTAACATGCTTTTCAAGGTGCTAAAGTGGCATACATAGTCGTAAGATATTCTAAGTTGTCATACGATGTTTAAATGACTCGGAGGAATTCATTAGGTTTATTATGGAGTTTTAATGTTTCGTACGGTGATGTAAGGTGTTCTTAGAAGTTGTAACGCGTCTTACATTATTATAAATTGCTTTTCATGGTGCTAATGTCACATACAGAGTCGTCACAAGTCCTGATTTATCATACGATGTTCGAAGGACTCGGACGAATTCAGGTTTATTAGGGATTTTATTTTTACGTACGGTATTGTAAGGTGTTGTTAAGAATTGTGAGGTGTCGTACATTATACTAACATGCTTTTCAAGGTGCTAAAGTGGCATATAGAGTCGTAAGATATTCTAAGTTGTCGTACGGTGTTTAAATGACTCGGAGGAATTCATTACGTTTATTATGGAGTTTTAATGTTTCGTACGGTGATGTAAGGTGTTCTTAGAAGCTGTAACGCGTCCTACATTATTATAAATTACTTTTCATGTTGCTAATGTCACATACAGAGTCGTCACAAGTCCTGAGTTATCGTACGATGTTCAAAGGACTCGGACGAATTCATTAGGTTTATTATGGATTTTATTTTTACGTACTGTATTGTAAGGTGTTGTTAGGAGTTGTGAGGTGTCGTACATTATACTAACATGCTTTTCAAGGTGTTAATGTGGCATACAGAGTCGTAAGATATTCTAAGTTGTCGTATGATGTTTAAATGACTCGGAGGAATTCATTAGGTTTATTATGGAGTTTTAATGTTTCGTACGGTGATGTAAGGTGTTCTTAGAAGCTGTAACGCGTCCTACATTATTATAAATTACTTTTCATGTTGCTAATGTCACATACAGAGTCGTCACAAGTCCTGAGTTATCGTACGATGTTCAAAGGACTCGGACGAATTCATTAGGTTTATTATGGATTTTATTTTTACGTACTGTATTGTAAGGTGTTGTTAGGAGTTGTGAGGTGTCGTACATTATACTAACATGCTTTTCAAGGTGTTAATGTGGCATACAGAGTCGTAAGATATTCTAAGTTGTCGTACGATGTTTAAATGACTCGGAGGAATTCATTAGGTTTATTATGGAGTTTTAATGTTTCGTACGGTGATGTAAGGTGTTCTTAGAAGTTGTAACGTGTCCTACATTATTATAAATTGCTTTTCATGTTGCTAATGTCACATACAGAGTCGTAACAAGTCCTGAGTTATCATACGATGTTCAAAGGACTCGGACGAATTCAATAGGTTTATTAGGGATTTTATTTTTACGTACGGTATTGTAAGGTGTTGTTAAGAATTGTGAGGTGTCGTACATTATACTAACATGCTTTTCAAGGTGCTAAAGTGGCATACATAGTCGTAAGATATTCTAAGTTGTCATACGATGTTTAAATGACTCGGAGGAATTCATTAGGTTTATTATGGAGTTTTAATGTTTCGTACGGTGATGTAAGGTGTTCTTAGAAGTTGTAACGCGTCTTACATTATTATAAATTGCTTTTCATGTTGCTAATGTCACATACAGAGTCGTCACAAGTCCTGAGTTATCATACGATGTTCGAAGGAATCGGACGAATTCAGGTTTATTAGGGATTTTATTTTTACGTACGGTATTGTAAGGTGTTGTTAAGAATTGTGAGGTGTCGTACATTATACTAACTTGCTTTTCAAGGTGCTAAAGTGGCATATAGAGTCGTAAGATATTCTAAGTTGTCGTACGATGTTTAAATGACTCGGAGGAATTCATTACGTTTATTATGGAGTTTTAATGTTTCGTACGGTGATGTAAGGTGTTCTTAGAAGCTGTAACGCGTCCTACATTATTATAAATTACTTTTCATGTTGCTAATGTCACATACAGAGTCGTCACAAGTCCTGAGTTGTCGTACGATGTTCAAAGGACTCGGACGAATTCATTAGGTTTATTATGGATTTTATTTTTACGTACTGTATTGTAAGGTGTTGTTAGGAGTTGTGAGGTGTCGTACATTATACTAACATGCTTTTCAAGGTGTTAATGTGGCATACAGAGTCGTAAGATATTCTAAGTTGTCGTACGATGTTTAAATGAGTGGGAGGAATTCATTAGGTTTATTATGGAGTTTTAATGTTTCGTACGGTGATGTAAGGTGTTCTTAGAAGTTGTAACGCGTCTTACATTATTATAAATTGCTTTTCATGTTGCTAATGTCACATACAGAGTCGTCACAAGTCCTGGGTTATCATACGATGTTCAAAGGACTCGGACGAATTCAGGTTTATTAGGGATTTTATTTTTACGTACGGTATTGTAAGGTGTTGTTAAGAATTGTGAGGTGTCGTACATTATACTAACATGCTTTTCAAGGTGCTAAAGTGGCATATAGAGTCGTAAGATATTCTAAGTTGTCGTACGATGTTTAAATGACTCGGAGGAATTCATTACGTTTATTATGGAGTTTTAATGTTTCGTACGGTGATGTAAGGTGTTCTTAGAAGCTGTAACGCGTCCTACATTATTATAAATTACTTTTCATGTTGCTAATGTCACATACAGAGTCGTCACAAGTCTTGAGTTATCGTACGATGTTCAAAGGACTCGGACGAATTCATTAGGTTTATTATGGATTTTATTTTTACGTACTGTATTGTAAGGTGTTGTTAGGAGTTGTGAGGTGTCGTACATTATACTAACATGCTTTTCAAGGTGTTAATGTGGCATACAGAGTCGTAAGATATTCTAAGTTATCGTACGATGTTTAAATGAGTGGGAGGAATTCATTAGGTTTATTATGGAGTTTTAATGTTTCGTACGGTGATGTAAGGTGTTCTTAGAAGTTGTAACGCGTCTTACATTATTATAAATTGCTTTTCATGTTGCTAATGTCACATACAGAGTCGTCACAAGTCCTGGGTTATCATACGATGTTCAAAGGACTCGGACGAATTCAGGTTTATTAGGGATTTTATTTTTACGTACGGTATTGTAAGGTGTTGTTAAGAATTGTGAGGTGTCGTACATTATACTAACATGCTTTTCAAGGTGCTAAAGTGGCATATAGAGTCGTAAGATATTCTAAGTTGTCGTACGATGTTTAAATGACTCGGAGGAATTCATTACGTTTATTATGGAGTTTTAATGTTTCGTACGGTGATGTAAGGTGTTCTTAGAAGCTGTAACGCGTCCTACATTATTATAAATTACTTTTCATGTTGCTAATGTCACATACAGAGTCGTCACAAGTCCTGAGTTATCGTACGATGTTCAAAGGACTCGGACGAATTCATTAGGTTTATTATGGATTTTATTTTTACGTACTATATTGTAAGGTGTTGTTAGGAGTTGTGAGGTGTCGTACATTATACTAACATGCTTTTCAAGGTGTTAATGTGGCATACAGAGTCGTAAGATATTCTAAGTTGTCGTACGATGTTTAAATGACTCGGAGGAATTCATTAGGTTTATTATGGAGTTTTAATGTTTCGTACGGTGATGTAAGGTGTTCTTAGAAGGTGTAACGTGTCCTACATTATTATAAATTGCTTTTCATGTTGCTAATGTCACATACAGAGTCGTAACAAGTCTTGAGTTATCATACGATGTTCAAAGGACTCGGACGAATTCAATAGGTTTATTAGGGATTTTATTTTTACGTACGGTATTGTAAGGTGTTGTTAAGAATTGTGAGGTGTCGTACATTATACTAACATGCTTTTCAAGGTGCTAAAGTGGCATACATAGTCGTAAGATATTCTAAGTTGTCATACGATGTTTAAATGACTCGGAGGAATTCATTTGGTTTATTATGGAGTTTTAATGTTTCGTACGGTGATGTAAGGTGTTCTTAGAAGTTGTAACGCGTCTTACATTATTATAAATTGCTTTTCATGTTGCTAATGTCACATACAGAGTCGTCACAAGTCCTGAGTTATCATACGATGTTCGAAGGACTCGGACGAATTCAGGTTTATTAGGGATTTTATTTTTACGTACGGTATTGTAAGGTGTTGTTAAGAATTGTGAGGTGTCGTACAATATACTAACATGCTTTTCAAGGTGCTAAAGTGGCATATAGAGTCGTAAGATATTCTAAGTTGTCGTACGATGTTTAAATGACTCGGAGGAATTCATTACGTTTATTATGGAGTTTTAATGTTTCGTACGGTGATGTAAGGTGTTCTTAGAAGCTGTAACGCGTCCTACATTATTATAAATTACTTTTCATGTTGCTAATGTCACATACAGAGTCGTCACAAGTCCTGAGTTATCGTACGATGTTCAAAGGACTCGGACGAATTCATTAGGTTTATTATGGATTTTATTTTTACGTACTGTATTGTAAGGTGTTGTTAGGAGTTGTGAGGTGTCGTACATTATACTAACATGCTTTTCAAGGTGTTAATGTGGCATACAGAGTCGTAAGATATTCTAAGTTGTCGTACGATGTTTAAATGAGTTGGAGGAATTCATTAGGTTTATTATGGAGTTTTAATGTTTCGTACGGTGATGTAAGGTGTTCTTAGAAGTTGTAACGCGTCTTACATTATTATAAATTGCTTTTCATGTTGCTAATGTCACATACAGAGTCGTCACAAGTCCTGGGTTATCATACGATGTTCAAAGGACTCGGACGAATTCAGGTTTATTAGGGATTTTATTTTTACGTACGGTATTGTAAGGTGTTGTTAAGAATTGTGAGGTGTCGTACATTATACTAACATGCTTTTCAAGGTGCTAAAGTGGCATATAGAGTCGTAAGATATTCTAAGTTGTCGTACGATGTTTAAATGACTCGGAGGAATTCATTACGTTTATTATGGAGTTTTAATGTTTCGTACGGTGATGTAAGGTGTTCTTAGAAGCTGTAACGCGTTCTACATTACTATAAATTACGTTTAATGTTGCTAATGTCACATACAGAGTCGTCACAAGTCCTGAGTTATCGTACGATGTTCAAAGGACTCGGACGAATTCATTAGGTTTATTATGGATTTTATTTTTACGTACTGTATTGTAAGGTGTTTTTAGGAGTTGTGAGGTGTCGTACATTATACTAACATGCTTTTCAAGGTGTTAATGTGGCATACAGAGTCGTAAGATATTCTAAGTTGTCGTACGATGTTTAACTGACTTGGAGGAATTCATTAGGTTTATTATGGAGTTTTAATGTTTCGTACGGTGATGTAAGGTGTTCTTAGAAGTTGTAACGCGTCTTACATTATTATAAATTGCTTTTCATGTTGCTAATGTCACATACAGAGTCGTAACAAGTCCTGAGTTATCATACGATGTTCAAAGGACTCGGACGAATTCAATAGGTTTATTAGGGATTTTATTTTTACGTACGGTATTGTAAGGTGTTGTTAAGAATTGTGAGGTGTCGTACATTATACTAACATGCTTTTCAAGGTGCTAAAGTGGCATACAGAGTCGTAAGATATTCTAAGTTGTCATACGAAGTTTAAATGACTCGGAGGAATTCATTAGGTTTATTATGGAGTTTTAATGTTTCGTACGGTGATGTAAGGTGTTCTTAGAAGTTGTAACGCGTCTTACATTATTATAAATTGCTTTTCATGTTGCTAATGTCACATACAGAGTCGTCACAAGTCCTGAGTTATCATACGATGTTCAAAGGACTCGGACGAATTCAGGTTTATCAGGGATTTTATTTTTACGTACGGTATTGTAAGGTGTTGTTAAGAATTGTGAGGTGTCGTACATTATACTAACATGCTTTTCAAGGTGTTAATGTGGCATACAGAGTCGTAAGATATTCTAAGTTGTCGTACGATGTTTAAATGACTCGGAGGAATTCATTACGTTTATTATGGAGTTTTAATGTTTCGTACGGTGATGTAAGGTGTTCTTAGAAGCTGTAACGCGTCCTACATTATTATAAAATACTTTTCATGTTGCTAATGTCACATACAGAGTCGTCACAAGTCCTGAGTTATCGTACGATGTTCAAAGGACTCGGACGAATTCATTAGGTTTATTATGGATTTTATTTTTACGTACTGTATTGTAAGGTGTTGTTAGGAGTTGTGAGGTGTCGTACATTATACTAACATGTTTTCAAGGTGTTAATGTGGCATACAGAGTCGTAAGATATTCTAAGTTGTCGTACGATGTTTAAATGACTCGGAGGAATTCATTAGGTTTATTATGGAGTTTTAATGTTTCGTACGGTGATGTAAGGTGTTCTTAAAAGCTGTAACGCGTCCTACATTATTATAAATTACTTTTCATGTTGCTAATGTCACATACAGAGTCGTCACAAGTCCTGAGTTATCGTACGATGTTCAAAGGACTCGGACGAATTCATTAGGTTTATTATGGATTTTATTTTTACGTACTGTATTGTAAGGTGTTGTTAGGAGTTGTGAGGTGTCGTACATTATACTAACATGCTTTTCAAGGTGTTAATGTGGCATACAGAGTCGCAAGATATTCTAAGTTGTCATACGATGTTTAAATGACTCGGAGGAATTCATTAGGTTTATTATGGAGTTTTAATGTTTCGTACGGTGATGTAAGGTGTTCTTAGAAGTTGTAACGTGTCCTACATTATTATAAATTGCTTTTCATGTTGCTAATGTCACATACAGAGTTGTAACAAGTCCTGAGTTATCATACGATGTTCAAAGGACTCGGACGAATTCAATTGGTTTATTAGGGATTTTATTTTTACGTACGGTATTGTAAGGTGTTGTTAAGAATTGTGAGGTGTCGTACATTATACTAACATGCTTTTCAAGGTGCTAAAGTGGCATACAGAGTCGTAAGATATTCTAAGTTGTCATACGATGTTTAAATGACTCGGACGAATTCATTAGGTTTATTATGGAGTTTTAATGTTTCGTACGGTGATGTATGGTGTTCTTAGAAGCTGTAACGCGTCCTACATTATTATAAATTACTTTTCATGTTGCTAATGTCACATACAGAGTCGTCACAAGTCCTGAGTTATCGTATGATGTTCAAAGGACTCGGACGAATTCATTAGGTTTATTATGGATTTTATTTTTACGTACTGTATTGTAAGGTGTTGTTAGGAGTTGTGAGGTGTCGTACATTATACTAACATGCTTTTCAAGGTGTTAATGTGGCATACAGAGTCGTAAGATATTCTAAGTTGTCGTACGATGTTTAAATGACTCGGACGAATTCATTAGGTTTATTATGGAGTTTTAATGTTTCGTACGGTGATGTATGGTGTTCTTAGAAGCTGTAACGCGTCCTACATTATTATAAATTACTTTTCATGTTGCTAATGTCACATACAGAGTCGTCACAAGTCCTGAGTTATCGTATGATGTTCAAAGGACTCGGACGAATTCATTAGGTTTATTATGGATTTTATTTTTACGTACTGTATTGTAAGGTGTTGTTAGGAGTTGTGAGGTGTCGTACATTATACTAACATGTTTTTCAAGGTGTTAATGTGGCATACAGAGTCGTAAGATATTCTAAGTTGTCGTACGATGTTTAAATGACTCGGGGGAATTCATTAGGTTTATTATGGAGTTTTTATGTTTCGTACGGTGATGTAAGGTGTTCTTAGAAGCTGTAACGCGTCCTACATTATTATAAAATACTTTTCATGTTGCTAATGTCACATACAGAGTCGTCACAAGTCCTGAGTTATCGTACGATGTTCAAAGGACTCGGACGAATTCATTAGGTTTATTATGGATTTTATTTTTACGTACTGTATTGTAAGGTGTTGTTAGGAGTTGTGAGGTGTCGTACATTATACTAACATGCTTTTCAAGGTGTTAATGTGGCATACAGAGTCGTAAGATATTCTAAGTTGTCGTACGATGTTTAAATGACTCGGAGGAATTCATTAGGTTTATTATGGAGTTTTAATGTTTCGTACGGTGATGTAAGGTGTTCTTAGAAGCTGTAACGCATCCTACATTATTATAAATTACTTTTCATGTTGCTAATGTCACATACAGAGTCGTCACAAGTCCTGAGTTATCGTACGATGTTCAAAGGACTCGGACGAATTCATTAGGTTTATTATGGATTTTATTTTTACGTACTGTATTGTAAGGTGTTGTTAAGAGTTGTGAGGTGTCGTACATTATACTAACATGCTTTTCAAGGTGTTAATGTGGCATACAGAGTCGCAAGATATTCTAAGTTGTCGTACGATGTTTAAATGACTCGGAGGAATTCATTAGGTTTATTATGGAGTTTTAATATTTCGTACGGTGATGTAAGGTGTTCTTAGAAGTTGTAACGTGTCCTAAATTATTATAAATTTCTTTTCATGTTGCTAATGTCACATACAGAGTTGTAACAAGTCCTGAGTTATCATACGATGTTCAAAGGACTCGGACGAATTCAATTGGTTTATTAGGGATTTTATTTTTACGTACGGTATTGTAAGGTGTTGTTAAGAATTGTGAGGTGTCGTACATTATACTAACATGCTTTTCAAGGTGCTAAAGTGGCATACAGAGTCGTAAGATATTCTAAGTTGTCATACGATGTTTAAATGACTCGGACGAATTCATTAGGTTTATTATGGAGTTTTAATGTTTCGTACGGTGATGTAAGGTGTTCTTAGAAGCTGTAACGCGTCCTACATTATTATAAATTACTTTTCATGTTGCTAATGTCACATACAGAGTCGTCACAAGTCCTGAGTTATCGTATGATGTTCAAAGGACTCGGACGAATTCATTAGGTTTATTATGGATTTTATTTTTACGTACTGTATTGTAAGGTGTTGTTAGGAGTTGTGAGGTGTCGTACATTATACTAACATGCTTTTCAAGGTGTTAATGTGGCATACAGAGTCGTAAGATATTCTAAGTTGTCGTACGATGTTTAAATGACTCGGAGGAATTCATTAGGTTTATTATGGAGTTTTAATGTTTCGTACGGTGATGTAAGGTGTTCTTAGAAGCTGTAACGCGTCCTACATTATTATAAAATACTTTTCATGTTGCTAATGTCACATACAGAGTCGTCACAAGTCCTGAGTTATCGTACGATGTTCAAAGGACTCGGACGAATTCATTAGGTTTATTATGGATTTTATTTTTACGTACTGTATTGTAAGGTGTTGTTAGGAGTTGTGAGGTGTCGTACATTATACTAACATGCTTTTCAAGGTGTTAATGTGGCATATAGAGTCGTAAGATATTCTAAGTTGTCGTACGATGTTTAAATGACTCGGAGGAATTCATTAGGTTTATTATGGAGTTTTAATGTTTCGTACGGTGATGTAAGGTGTTCTTAGAAGCTGTAACGCATCCTACATTATTATAAATTACTTTTCATGTTGCTAATGTCACATACAGAGTCGTCACAAGTCCTGAGTTATCGTACGATGTTCAAAGGACTCGGACGAATTCATTAGGTTTATTATGGATTTTATTTTTACGTACTGTATTGTAAGGTGTTGTTAAGAGTTGTGAGGTGTCGTACATTATACTAACATGCTTTTCAAGGTGTTAATGTGGCATACAGAGTCGCAAGATATTCTATGTTGTCGTACGATGTTTAAATGACTCGGAGGAATTCATTAGGTTTATTATGGAGTTTTAATATTTCGTACGGTGATGTAAGGTGTTCTTAGAAGTTGTAACGTGTCCTAAATTATTATAAATTGCTTTTCATGTTGCTAATGTCACATACAGAGTTGTAACAAGTCCTGAGTTATCATACGATGTTCAAAGGACTCGGACGAATTCATTAGGTTTATTATGGATTTTATTTTTACGTACTGTATTGTAAGGTGTTGTTAGGAGTTGTGAGGTGTCGTACATTATACTAACATGCTTTTCAAGGTGCTAAAGTGGCATACAGAGTCGTAAGATATTCTAAGTTGTCATACGATGTTTAAATGACTCGGACGAATTCATTAGGTTTATTATGGAGTTTTAATGTTTCGTACGGTGATGTAAGGTGTTCTTAGAAGCTGTAACGCGTCCTACATTATTATAAATTACTTTTCATGTTGCTAATGTCACATACAGAGTCGTCACAAGTCCTGAGTTATCGTATGATGTTCAAAGGACTCGGACGAATTCATTAGGTTTATTATGGATTTTATTTTTACGTACTGTATTGTAAGGTGTTGTTAGGAGTTGTGAGGTGTCGTACATTATACTAACATGCTTTTCAAGGTGTTAATGTGGCATACAGAGTCGTAAGATATTCTAAGTTGTCGTACGATGTTTAAATGACTCGGAGGAATTCATTAGGTTTATTATGGAGTTTTAATGTTTCGTACGGTGATGTAAGGTGTTCTTAGAAGCTGTAACGCGTCCTACATTATTATAAAATACTTTTCATGTTGCTAATGTCACATACAGAGTCGTCACAAGTCCTGAGTTATCGTACGATGTTCAAAGGACTCGGACGAATTCATTAGGTTTATTATGGATTTTATTTTTACGTACTGTATTGTAAGGTGTTGTTAGGAGTTGTGAAGTGTCGTACATTATACTAACATGCTTTTCAAGGTGTTAATGTGGCATACAGAGTCGTAAGATATTCTAAGTTGTCGTACGATGTTTAAATGACTCGGAGGAATTCATTAGGTTTATTATGGAGTTTTAATGTTTCGTACGGTGATGTAAGGTGTTCTTAGAAGCTGTAACGCATCCTACATTATTATAAAATACTTTTCATGTTGCTAATGTCACATACAGAGTCGTCACAAGTCCTGAGTTATCGTACGATGTTCAAAGGACTCGGACGAATTCATTAGGTTTATTATGGATTTTATTTTTACGTACTGTATTGTAAGGTGTTGTTAGGAGTTGTGAGGTGTCGTACATTATACTAACATGCTTTTCAAGGTGTTAATGTGGCATACAGAGTCGTAAGATATTCTAAGTTGTCGTACGATGTTTAAATGACTCGGAGGAATTCATTAGGTTTATTATGGAGTTTTAATGTTTCGTACGGTGATGTAAGGTGTTCTTAGAAGCTGTAACGCATCCTACATTATTATAAATTACTTTTCATGTTGCTAATGTCACATATAGAGTCGTCACAAGTCCTGAGTTATCGTACGATGTTCAAAGGACTCGGACGAATTCATTAGGTTTATTATGGATTTTATTTTTACGTACTGTATTGTAAGGTGTTGTTAAGAGTTGTGAGGTGTCGTACATTATACTAACATGCTTTTCAAGGTGTTAATGTGGCATACAGAGTCGCAAGATATTCTATGTTGTCGTACGATGTTTAAATGACTCGGAGGAATTCATTAGGTTTATTATGGAGTTTTAATATTTCGTACGGTGATGTAAGGTGTTCTTAGAAGTTGTAACGTGTCCTAAATTATTATAAATTGCTTTTCATGTTGCTAATGTCACATACAGAGTTTTAACAAGTCCTGAGTTATCATACGATGTTCAAAGGACTCGGACGAATTCATTAGGTTTATTATGGATTTTATTTTTACGTACTGTATTGTAAGGTGTTGTTAGGAGTTGTGAGGTGTCGTACATTATACTAACATGCTTTTAAAGGTGCTAAAGTGGCATACAGAGTCGTAAGATATTCTAAGTTGTCATACGATGTTTAAATGACTCGGACGAATTCATTAGGTTTATTATGGAGTTTTAATGTTTCGTACGGTGATGTAAGGTGTTCTTAGAAGCTGTAACGCGTCCTACATTATTATAAATTACTTTTCATGTTGCTAATGTCACATATAGAGTCGTCACAAGTCCTGAGTTATCGTATGATGTTCAAAGGACTCGGACGAATTCATTAGGTTTATTATGGATTTTATTTTTACGTACTGTATTGTAAGGTGTTGTTAGGAGTTGTGAGGTGTCGTACATTATACTAACATGCTTTTCAAGGTGTTAATGTGGCATACAGAGTCGTAAGATATTCTAAGTTGTCGTACGATGTTTAAATGACTCGGAGGAATTCATTAGGTTTATTATGGAGTTTTAATGTTTCGTACGGTGATGTAAGGTGTTCTTAGAAGCTGTAACGCGTCCTACATTATTATAAAATACTTTTCATGTTGCTAATGTCACATACAGAGTCGTCACAAGTCCTGAGTTATCGTACGATGTTCAAAGGACTCGGACGAATTCATTAGGTTTATTATGGATTTTATTTTTACGTACTGTATTGTAAGGTGTTGTTAGGAGTTGTGAAGTGTCGTACATTATACTAACATGCTTTTCAAGGTGTTAATGTGGCATACAGAGACGTAAGATATTCTAAGTTGTCGTACGATGTTTAAATGACTCGGAGGAATTCATTAGGTTTATTATGGAGTTTTAATGTTTCGTACGGTGATGTAAGGTGTTCTTAGAAGCTGTAACGCATCCTACATTATTATAAATTACTTTTCATGTTGCTAATGTCACATACAGAGTCGTCACAAGTCCTGAGTTATCGTACGATGTTCAAAGGACTCGGACGAATTCATTAGGTTTATTATGGATTTTATTTTTACGTACTGTATTGTAAGGTGTTGTTAAGAGTTGTGAGGTGTCGTACATTATACTAACATGCTTTTCAAGGTGTTAATGTGGCATACAGAGTCGCAAGATATTCTAAGTTGTCGTACGATGTTTAAATGACTCGGAGGAATTCATTAGGTTTATTATGGAGTTTTAATATTTCGTACGGTGATGTAAGGTGTTCTTAGAAGTTGTAACGTGTCCTAAATTATTATAAATTGCTTTTCATGTTGCTAATGTCACATACAGAGTTGTAACAAGTCCTGAGTTATCATACGATGTTCAAAGGACTCGGACGAATTCAATTGGTTTATTAGGGATTTAATTTTTACGTACGGTATTGTAAGGTGTTGTTAAGAATTGTGAGGTGTCGTACATTATACTAACATGCTTTTCAAGGTGCTAAAGTGGCATACAGAGTCGTAAGATATTCTAAGTTGTCATACGATGTTTAAATGACTCGGACGAATTCATTAGGTTTATTATGGAGTTTTAATGTTTCGTACGGTGATGTATGGTGTTCTTAGAAGCTGTAACGCGTCCTACATTATTATAAATTACTTTTCATGTTGCTAATGTCACATACAGAGTCGTCACAAGTCCTGAGTTATCGTATGATGTTCAAAGGACTCGGACGAATTCATTAGGTTTATTATGGATTTTATTTTTACGTACTGTATTGTAAGGTGTTGTTAGGAGTTGTGAGGTGTCGTACATTATACTAACATGCTTTTCAAGGTGTTAATGTGGCATACAGAGTCGTAAGATATTCTAAGTTGTCGTACGATGTTTAAATGACTCGGGGGAATTCATTAGGTTTATTATGGAGTTTTTATGTTTCGTACGGTGATGTAAGGTGTTCTTAGAAGCTGTAACGCGTCCTACATTATTATAAAATACTTTTCATGTTGCTAATGTCACATACAGAGTCGTCACAAGTCCTGAGTTATCGTACGATGTTCAAAGGACTCGGACGAATTCATTAGGTTTATTATGGATTTTATTTTTACGTACTGTATTGTAAGGTGTTGTTAGGAGTTGTGAGGTGTCGTACATTATACTAACATGCTTTTCAAGGTGTTAATGTGGCATACAGAGTCGTAAGATATTCTAAGTTGTCGTACGATGTTTAAATGACTCGGAGGAATTCATTAGGTTTATTATGGAGTTTTAATGTTTCGTACGGTGATGTAAGGTGTTCTTAGAAGCTGTAACGCATCCTACATTATTATAAATTACTTTTCATGTTGCTAATGTCACATACAGAGTCGTCACAAGTCCTGAGTTATCGTACGATGTTCAAAGGACTCGGACGAATTCATTAGGTTTATTATGGATTTTATTTTTACGTACTGTATTGTAAGGTGTTGTTAAGAGTTGTGAGGTGTCGTACATTATACTAACATGCTTTTCAAGGTGTTAATGTGGCATACAGAGTCGCAAGATATTCTAAGTTGTCGTACGATGTTTAAATGACTCGGAGGAATTCATTAGGTTTATTATGGAGTTTTAATATTTCGTACGGTGATGTAAGGTGTTCTTAGAAGTTGTAACGTGTCCTAAATTATTATAAATTGCTTTTCATGTTGCTAATGTCACATACAGAGTTGTAACAAGTCCTGAGTTATCATACGATGTTCAAAGGACTCGGACGAATTCAATTGGTTTATTAGGGATTTTATTTTTACGTACGGTATTGTAAGGTGTTGTTAAGAATTGTGAGGTGTCGTACATTATACTAACATGCTTTTCAAGGTGCTAAAGTGGCATACAGAGTCGTAAGATATTCTAAGTTGTCATACGATGTTTAAATGACTCGGACGAATTCATTAGGTTTATTATGGAGTTTTAATGTTTCGTACGGTGATGTAAGGTGTTCTTAGAAGCTGTAACGCGTCCTACATTATTATAAATTACTTTTCATGTTGCTAATGTCACATACAGAGTCGTCACAAGTCCTGAGTTATCGTATGATGTTCAAAGGACTCGGACGAATTCATTAGGTTTATTATGGATTTTATTTTTACGTACTGTATTGTAAGGTGTTGTTAAGAGTTGTGAGGTGTCGTACATTATACTAACATGCTTTTCAAGGTGTTAATGTGGCATACAGAGTCGCAAGATATTCTATGTTGTCGTACGATGTTTAAATGACTCGGAGGAATTCATTAGGTTTATTATGGAGTTTTAATATTTCGTACGGTGATGTAAGGTGTTCTTAGAAGTTGTAACGTGTCCTAAATTATTATAAATTGCTTTTCATGTTGCTAATGTCACATACAGAGTTGTAACAAGTCCTGAGTTATCATACGATGTTCAAAGGACTCGGACGAATTCATTAGGTTTATTATGGATTTTATTTTTACGTACTGTATTGTAAGGTGTTGTTAGGAGTTGTGAGGTGTCGTACATTATACTAACATGCTTTTAAAGGTGCTAAAGTGGCATACAGAGTCGTAAGATATTCTAAGTTGTCATACGATGTTTAAATGACTCGGACGAATTCATTAGGTTTATTATGGAGTTTTAATGTTTCGTACGGTGATGTAAGGTGTTCTTAGAAGCTGTAACGCGTCCTACATTATTATAAATTACTTTTCATGTTGCTAATGTCACATATAGAGTCGTCACAAGTCCTGAGTTATCGTATGATGTTCAAAGGACTCGGACGAATTCATTAGGTTTATTATGGATTTTATTTTTACGTACTGTATTGTAAGGTGTTGTTAGGAGTTGTGAGGTGTCGTACATTATACTAACATGCTTTTCAAGGTGTTAATGTGGCATACAGAGTCGTAAGATATTCTAAGTTGTCGTACGATGTTTAAATGACTCGGAGGAATTCATTAGGTTTATTATGGAGTTTTAATGTTTCGTACGGTGATGTAAGGTGTTCTTAGAAGCTGTAACGCGTCCTACATTATTATAAAATACTTTTCATGTTGCTAATGTCACATACAGAGTCGTCACAAGTCCTGAGTTATCGTACGATGTTCAAAGGACTCGGACGAATTCATTAGGTTTATTATGGATTTTATTTTTACGTACTGTATTGTAAGGTGTTGTTAGGAGTTGTGAAGTGTCGTACATTATACTAACATGCTTTTCAAGGTGTTAATGTGGCATACAGAGTCGTAAGATATTCTAAGTTGTCGTACGATGTTTAAATGACTCGGAGGAATTCATTAGGTTTATTATGGAGTTTTAATGTTTCGTACGGTGATGTAAGGTGTTCTTAGAAGCTGTAACGCATCCTACATTATTATAAATTACTTTTCATGTTGCTAATGTCACATACAGAGTCGTCACAAGTCCTGAGTTATCGTACGATGTTCAAAGGACTCGGACGAATTCATTAGGTTTATTATGGATTTTATTTTTACGTACTGTATTGTAAGGTGTTGTTAAGAGTTGTGAGGTGTCGTACATTATACTAACATGCTTTTCAAGGTGTTAATGTGGCATACAGAGTCGCAAGATATTCTAAGTTGTCGTACGATGTTTAAATGACTCGGAGGAATTCATTAGGTTTATTATGGAGTTTTAATATTTCGTACGGTGATGTAAGGTGTTCTTAGAAGTTGTAACGTGTCCTAAATTATTATAAATTGCTTTTCATGTTGCTAATGTCACATACAGAGTTGTAACAAGTCCTGAGTTATCATACGATGTTCAAAGGACTCGGACGAATTCAATTGGTTTATTAGGGATTTTATTTTTACGTACGGTATTGTAAGGTGTTGTTAAGAATTGTGAGGTGTCGTACATTATACTAACATGCTTTTCAAGGTGCTAAAGTGGCATACAGAGTCGTAAGATATTCTAAGTTGTCATACGATGTTTAAATGACTCGGACGAATTCATTAGGTTTATTATGGAGTTTTAATGTTTCGTACGGTGATGTAAGGTGTTCTTAGAAGCTGTAACGCGTCCTACATTATTATAAATTACTTTTCATGTTGCTAATGTCACATACAGAGTCGTCACAAGTCCTGAGTTATCGTATGATGTTCAAAGGACTCGGACGAATTCATTAGGTTTATTATGGATTTTATTTTTACGTACTGTATTGTAAGGTGTTGTTAAGAGTTGTGAGGTGTCGTACATTATACTAACATGCTTTTCAAGGTGTTAATGTGGCATACAGAGTCGCAAGATATTCTATGTTGTCGTACGATGTTTAAATGACTCGGAGGAATTCATTAGGTTTATTATGGAGTTTTAATATTTCGTACGGTGATGTAAGGTGTTCTTAGAAGTTGTAACGTGTCCTAAATTATTATAAATTGCTTTTCATGTTGCTAATGTCACATACAGAGTTGTAACAAGTCCTGAGTTATCATACGATGTTCAAAGGACTCGGACGAATTCATTAGGTTTATTATGGATTTTATTTTTACGTACTGTATTGTAAGGTGTTGTTAGGAGTTGTGAGGTGTCGTACATTATACTAACATGCTTTTAAAGGTGCTAAAGTGGCATACAGAGTCGTAAGATATTCTAAGTTGTCATACGATGTTTAAATGACTCGGACGAATTCATTAGGTTTATTATGGAGTTTTAATGTTTCGTACGGTGATGTAAGGTGTTCTTAGAAGCTGTAACGCGTCCTACATTATTATAAATTACTTTTCATGTTGCTAATGTCACATATAGAGTCGTCACAAGTCCTGAGTTATCGTATGATGTTCAAAGGACTCGGACGAATTCATTAGGTTTATTATGGATTTTATTTTTACGTACTGTATTGTAAGGTGTTGTTAGGAGTTGTGAGGTGTCGTACATTATACTAACATGCTTTTCAAGGTGTTAATGTGGCATACAGAGTCGTAAGATATTCTAAGTTGTCGTACGATGTTTAAATGACTCGGAGGAATTCATTAGGTTTATTATGGAGTTTTAATGTTTCGTACGGTGATGTAAGGTGTTCTTAGAAGCTGTAACGCGTCCTACATTATTATAAAATACTTTTCATGTTGCTAATGTCACATACAGAGTCGTCACAAGTCCTGAGTTATCGTACGATGTTCAAAGGACTCGGACGAATTCATTAGGTTTATTATGGATTTTATTTTTACGTACTGTATTGTAAGGTGTTGTTAGGAGTTGTGAAGTGTCGTACATTATACTAACATGCTTTTCAAGGTGTTAATGTGGCATACAGAGTCGTAAGATATTCTAAGTTGTCGTACGATGTTTAAATGACTCGGAGGAATTCATTAGGTTTATTATGGAGTTTTAATGTTTCGTACGGTGATGTAAGGTGTTCTTAGAAGCTGTAACGCATCCTACATTATTATAAATTACTTTTCATGTTGCTAATGTCACATACAGAGTCGTCACAAGTCCTGAGTTATCGTACGATGTTCAAAGGACTCGGACGAATTCATTAGGTTTATTATGGATTTTATTTTTACGTACTGTATTGTAAGGTGTTGTTAAGAGTTGTGAGGTGTCGTACATTATACTAACATGCTTTTCAAGGTGTTAATGTGGCATACAGAGTCGCAAGATATTCTAAGTTGTCGTACGATGTTTAAATGACTCGGAGGAATTCATTAGGTTTATTATGGAGTTTTAATATTTCGTACGGTGATGTAAGGTGTTCTTAGAAGTTGTAACGTGTCCTAAATTATTATAAATTGCTTTTCATGTTGCTAATGTCACATACAGAGTTGTAACAAGTCCTGAGTTATCATACGATGTTCAAAGGACTCGGACGAATTCAATTGGTTTATTAGGGATTTAATTTTTACGTACGGTATTGTAAGGTGTTGTTAAGAATTGTGAGGTGTCGTACATTATACTAACATGCTTTTCAAGGTGCTAAAGTGGCATACAGAGTCGTAAGATATTCTAAGTTGTCATACGATGTTTAAATGACTCGGACGAATTCATTAGGTTTATTATGGAGTTTTAATGTTTCGTACGGTGATGTATGGTGTTCTTAGAAGCTGTAACGCGTCCTACATTATTATAAATTACTTTTCATGTTGCTAATGTCACATACAGAGTCGTCACAAGTCCTGAGTTATCGTATGATGTTCAAAGGACTCGGACGAATTCATTAGGTTTATTATGGATTTTATTTTTACGTACTGTATTGTAAGGTGTTGTTAGGAGTTGTGAGGTGTCGTACATTATACTAACATGCTTTTCAAGGTGTTAATGTGGCATACAGAGTCGTAAGATATTCTAAGTTGTCGTACGATGTTTAAATGACTCGGGGGAATTCATTAGGTTTATTATGGAGTTTTTATGTTTCGTACGGTGATGTAAGGTGTTCTTAGAAGCTGTAACGCGTCCTACATTATTATAAAATACTTTTCATGTTGCTAATGTCACATACAGAGTCGTCACAAGTCCTGAGTTATCGTACGATGTTCAAAGGACTCGGACGAATTCATTAGGTTTATTATGGATTTTATTTTTACGTACTGTATTGTAAGGTGTTGTTAGGAGTTGTGAGGTGTCGTACATTATACTAACATGCTTTTCAAGGTGTTAATGTGGCATACAGAGTCGTAAGATATTCTAAGTTGTCGTACGATGTTTAAATGACTCGGAGGAATTCATTAGGTTTATTATGGAGTTTTAATGTTTCGTACGGTGATGTAAGGTGTTCTTAGAAGCTGTAACGCATCCTACATTATTATAAATTACTTTTCATGTTGCTAATGTCACATACAGAGTCGTCACAAGTCCTGAGTTATCGTACGATGTTCAAAGGACTCGGACGAATTCATTAGGTTTATTATGGATTTTATTTTTACGTACTGTATTGTAAGGTGTTGTTAAGAGTTGTGAGGTGTCGTACATTATACTAACATGCTTTTCAAGGTGTTAATGTGGCATACAGAGTCGCAAGATATTCTAAGTTGTCGTACGATGTTTAAATGACTCGGAGGAATTCATTAGGTTTATTATGGAGTTTTAATATTTCGTACGGTGATGTAAGGTGTTCTTAGAAGTTGTAACGTGTCCTAAATTATTATAAATTGCTTTTCATGTTGCTAATGTCACATACAGAGTTGTAACAAGTCCTGAGTTATCATACGATGTTCAAAGGACTCGGACGAATTCAATTGGTTTATTAGGGATTTTATTTTTACGTACGGTATTGTAAGGTGTTGTTAAGAATTGTGAGGTGTCGTACATTATACTAACATGCTTTTCAAGGTGCTAAAGTGGCATACAGAGTCGTAAGATATTCTAAGTTGTCATACGATGTTTAAATGACTCGGACGAATTCATTAGGTTTATTATGGAGTTTTAATGTTTCGTACGGTGATGTAAGGTGTTCTTAGAAGCTGTAACGCGTCCTACATTATTATAAATTACTTTTCATGTTGCTAATGTCACATACAGAGTCGTCACAAGTCCTGAGTTATCGTATGATGTTCAAAGGACTCGGACGAATTCATTAGGTTTATTATGGATTTTATTTTTACGTACTGTATTGTAAGGTGTTGTTAAGAGTTGTGAGGTGTCGTACATTATACTAACATGCTTTTCAAGGTGTTAATGTGGCATACAGAGTCGCAAGATATTCTATGTTGTCGTACGATGTTTAAATGACTCGGAGGAATTCATTAGGTTTATTATGGAGTTTTAATATTTCGTACGGTGATGTAAGGTGTTCTTAGAAGTTGTAACGTGTCCTAAATTATTATAAATTGCTTTTCATGTTGCTAATGTCACATACAGAGTTGTAACAAGTCCTGAGTTATCATACGATGTTCAAAGGACTCGGACGAATTCATTAGGTTTATTATGGATTTTATTTTTACGTACTGTATTGTAAGGTGTTGTTAGGAGTTGTGAGGTGTCGTACATTATACTAACATGCTTTTCAAGGTGCTAAAGTGGCATACAGAGTCGTAAGATATTCTAAGTTGTCATACGATGTTTAAATGACTCGGACGAATTCATTAGGTTTATTATGGAGTTTTAATGTTTCGTACGGTGATGTAAGGTGTTCTTAGAAGCTGTAACGCGTCCTACATTATTATAAATTACTTTTCATGTTGCTAATGTCACATACAGAGTCGTCACAAGTCCTGAGTTATCGTATAATGTTCAAAGGACTCGGACGAATTCATTAGGTTTATTATGGATTTTATTTTTACGTACTGTATTGTAAGGTGTTGTTAGGAGTTGTGAGGTGTCGTACATTATACTAACATGCTTTTCAAGGTGTTAATGTGGCATACAGAGTCGTAAGATATTCTAAGTTGTCGTACGATGTTTAAATGACTCGGAGGAATTCATTAGGTTTATTATGGAGTTTTAATGTTTCGTACGGTGATGTAAGGTGTTCTTAGAAGCTGTAACGCGTCCTACATTATTATAAAATACTTTTCATGTTGCTAATGTCACATACAGAGTCGTCACAAGTCCTGAGTTATCGTACGATGTTCAAAGGACTCGGACGAATTCATTAGGTTTATTATGGATTTTATTTTTACGTACTGTATTGTAAGGTGTTGTTAGGAGTTGTGAAGTGTCGTACATTATACTAACATGCTTTTCAAGGTGTTAATGTGGCATACAGAGTCGTAAGATATTCTAAGTTGTCGTACGATGTTTAAATGACTCGGAGGAATTCATTAGGTTTATTATGGAGTTTTAATGTTTCGTACGGTGATGTAAGGTGTTCTTAGAAGCTGTAACGCATCCTACATTATTATAAATTACTTTTCATGTTGCTAATGTCACATACAGAGTCGTCACAAGTCCTGAGTTATCGTACGATGTTCAAAGGACTCGGACGAATTCATTAGGTTTATTATGGATTTTATTTTTACGTACTGTATTGTAAGGTGTTGTTAAGAGTTGTGAGGTGTCGTACATTATACTAACATGCTTTTCAAGGTGTTAATGTGGCATACAGAGTCGCAAGATATTCTAAGTTGTCGTACGATGTTTAAATGACTCGGAGGAATTCATTAGGTTTATTATGGAGTTTTAATATTTCGTACGGTGATGTAAGGTGTTCTTAGAAGTTGTAACGTGTCCTAAATTATTATAAATTGCTTTTCATGTTGCTAATGTCACATACAGAGTTGTAACAAGTCCTGAGTTATCATACGATGTTCAAAGGACTCGGACGAATTCATTAGGTTTATTATGGATTTTATTTTTACGTACTGTATTGTAAGGTGTTGTTAGGAGTTGTGAGGTGTCGTACATTATACTAACATGCTTTTCAAGGTGCTAAAGTGGCATACAGAGTCGTAAGATATTCTAAGTTGTCATACGATGTTTAAATGACTCGGACGAATTCATTAGGTTTATTATGGAGTTTTAATGTTTCGTACGGTGATGTAAGGTGTTCTTAGAAGCTGTAACGCGTCCTACATTATTATAAATTACTTTTCATGTTGCTAATGTCACATACAGAGTCGTCACAAGTCCTGAGTTATCGTATGATGTTCAAAGGACTCGGACGAATTCATTAGGTTTATTATGGATTTTATTTTTACGTACTGTATTGTAAGGTGTTGTTAGGAGTTGTGAGGTGTCGTACATTATACTAACATGCTTTTCAAGGTGTTAATGTGGCATACAGAGTCGTAAGATATTCTAAGTTGTCGTACGATGTTTAAATGACTCGGAGGAATTCATTAGGTTTATTATGGAGTTTTAATGTTTCGTACGGTGATGTAAGGTGTTCTTAGAAGCTGTAACGCGTCCTACATTATTATAAAATACTTTTCATGTTGCTAATGTCACATACAGAGTCGTCACAAGTCCTGAGTTATCGTACGATGTTCAAAGGACTCGGACGAATTCATTAGGTTTATTATGGATTTTATTTTTACGTACTGTATTGTAAGGTGTTGTTAGGAGTTGTGAAGTGTCGTACATTATACTAACATGCTTTTCAAGGTGTTAATGTGGCATACAGAGTCGTAAGATATTCTAAGTTGTCGTACGATGTTTAAATGACTCGGAGGAATTCATTAGGTTTATTATGGAGTTTTAATGTTTCGTACGGTGATGTAAGGTGTTCTTAGAAGCTGTAACGCATCCTACATTATTATAAATTACTTTTCATGTTGCTAATGTCACATACAGAGTCGTCACAAGTCCTGAGTTATCGTACGATGTTCAAAGGACTCGGACGAATTCATTAGGTTTATTATGGATTTTATTTTTACGTACTGTATTGTAAGGTGTTGTTAAGAGTTGTGAGGTGTCGTACATTATACTAACATGCTTTTCAAGGTGTTAATGTGGCATACAGAGTCGCAAGATATTCTAAGTTGTCGTACGATGTTTAAATGACTCGGAGGAATTCATTAGGTTTATTATGGAGTTTTAATATTTCGTACGGTGATGTAAGGTGTTCTTAGAAGTTGTAACGTGTCCTAAATTATTATAAATTGCTTTTCATGTTGCTAATGTCACATACAGAGTTGTAACAAGTCCTGAGTTATCATACGATGTTCAAAGGACTCGGACGAATTCAATTGGTTTATTAGGGATTTAATTTTTACGTACGGTATTGTAAGGTGTTGTTAAGAATTGTGAGGTGTCGTACATTATACTAACATGCTTTTCAAGGTGCTAAAGTGGCATACAGAGTCGTAAGATATTCTAAGTTGTCATACGATGTTTAAATGACTCGGACGAATTCATTAGGTTTATTATGGAGTTTTAATGTTTCGTACGGTGATGTAAGGTGTTCTTAGAAGCTGTAACGCGTCCTACATTATTATAAATTACTTTTCATGTTGCTAATGTCACATACAGAGTCGTCACAAGTCCTGAGTTATCGTATGATGTTCAAAGGACTCGGACGAATTCATTAGGTTTATTATGGATTTTATTTTTACGTACTGTATTGTAAGGTGTTGTTAGGAGTTGTGAGGTGTCGTACATTATACTAACATGCTTTTCAAGGTGTTAATGTGGCATACAGAGTCGTAAGATATTCTAAGTTGTCGTACGATGTTTAAATGACTCGGAGGAATTCATTAGGTTTATTATGGAGTTTTAATGTTTCGTACGGTGATGTAAGGTGTTCTTAGAAGCTGTAACGCGTCCTACATTATTATAAAATACTTTTCATGTTGCTAATGTCACATTCAGAGTCGTCACAAGTCCTGAGTTATCATACGATGTTCAAAGGACTCGGACGAATTCATTAGGTTTATTATGGATTTTATTTTTACGTACTGTATTGTAAGGTGTTGTTAGGAGTTGTGAGGTGTCGTACATTATACTAACATGCTTTTCAAGGTGTTAATGTGGCATACAGAGTCGTAAGATATTCTAAGTTGTCGTACGATGTTTAAATGACTCGGAGGAATTCATTAGGTTTATTATGGAGTTTTAATGTTTCGTACGGTGATGTAAGGTGTTCTTATAAGCTGTAACGCGTCCTACATTATTATAAAATACTTTTCATGTTGCTAATGTCACATACAGAGTCGTCACAAGTCCTGAGTTATCGTACGATGTTCAAAGGACTCGGACGAATTCATTAGGTTTATTATGGATTTTATTTTTACGTACTGTATTGTAAGGTGTTGTTAGGAGTTGTGAGGTGTCGTACATTATACTAACATGCTTTTCAAGGTGTTAATGTGGCATACAGAGTCGTAAGATATTCTAAGTTGTCGTACGATGTTTAAATGACTCGGAGGAATTCATTAGGTTTATTATGGAGTTTTAATGTTTCGTACGGTGATGTAAGGTGTTCTTAGAAGCTGTAACGCATCCTACATTATTATAAATTACTTTTCATGTTGCTAATGTCACATACAGAGTCGTCACAAGTCCTGAGTTATCGTACGATGTTCAAAGGACTCGGACGAATTCAATAGGTTTATTAGGGATTTTATTTTTACGTACGGTATTGTAAGGTGTTGTTAAGAATTGTGAGGTGTCGTACATTATACTAACATGCTTTTGAAGGTGCTAAAGTGGCATACAGAGTCGTAAGATATTCTAAGTTGTCGTACGATGTTTAAATGACTCGGAGGAATTCATTAGGTTTATTATGGAGTTTTAATGTTTCGTACGGTGATGTAAGGTGTTCTTAGAAGTTGTAACACGTCCTACATTATTATAAATTGCTTTTCATGTTGCTAATGTCACATACAGAGTCGTAACAAGTCCTGAGTTATCATACGATGTTCAAAGGACTCGGAGGAATTCAATAGGTTTATTAGGGATTTTATTTTTACGTACGGTATTGTAAGGTGTTGTTAAGAATTGTGAGGTGTCGTACATTATACTAACATGCTTTTGAAGGTGCTAAAGTGGCATACAGAGTCGTAAGATATTCTAAGTTGTCGTACGATGTTTAAATGACTCGGAGGAATTCATTAGGTTTATTATGGAGTTTTAATGTTTCGTACGGTGATGTAAGGTGTTCTTAGAAGTTGTAACGTGTCCTACATTATTATAAATTGCTTTTCATGTTGCTAATGTCACATACAGAGTCGTAACAAGTCCTGAGTTATCATACGATGTTCAAAGGACTCGGACGAATTCAATAGGTTTATTAGGGATTTTATTTTTACGTACGGTATTGTAAGGTGTTGTCAAGAATTGTGAGGTGTCGTACATTATACTAACATTCTTTTCAAGGTGCTAAAGTGGCATACAGAGTCGTAAGATATTCTAATTTGTCGTACGATGTTTAGATGACTCGGAGGAATTCATTACGTTTATTATGGAGTTTTAATGTTTCGTACGTTGATGTAAGGTGTTCTTAGAAGCTGTAACGCGTCCTACATTATTATAAATTACTTTTCATGTTGCTAATGTCACATACAGAGTCGTCACAACTCCTGAGTTATCGTACGATGTTCAAAGGACTCGGACGAATTCATTAGGTTTATTATGGATTTTATTTTTACGTACTGTATTGTAAGGTGTTGTTAGGAGTTGTGAGGTGTCGTACATTATACTAACATGCTTTTCAAGGTGTTAATGTGGCATACAGAGTCGTAAGATATTCTAAGTTGTCGTACGATGTTTAAATGACTCGGAGGAATTCATTAGGTTTATTATGGAGTTTTAATGTTTCGTACGGTGATGTAAGGTGTTCTTAGAAGTTGTAACGCGTCCTACATTATTATAAATTGCTTTTCATGTTGCTAATGTCACATACAGAGTCGTAACAAGTCCTGAGTTATCATACGATGTTCAAAGGACTCGGACGAATTCAATAGGTTTATTAGGGATTTTATTTTTACGTACGGTATTGTAAGGTGTTGTTAAGAATTGTGAGGTGTCGTACATTATACTAACATGCTTTTGAAGGTGCTAAAGTGGCATACAGAGTCGTAAGATATTCTAAGTTGTCGTACGATGTTTAAATGACTCGGAGGAATTCATTAGGTTTATTATGGAGTTTTAATGTTTCGTACGGTGATGTAAGGTGTTCTTAGAAGTTGTAACGCGTCCTACATTATTATAAATTGCTTTTCATGTTGCTAATGTCACATACAGAGTCGTAACAAGTCCTGAGTTATCATACGATGTTCAAAGGACTCGGAGGAATTCAATAGGTTTATTAGGGATTTTATTTTTACGTACGGTATTGTAAGGTGTTGTTAAGAATTGTGAGGTGTCGTACATTATACTAACATGCTTTTGAAGGTGCTAAAGTGGCATACAGAGTCGTAAGATATTCTAAGTTGTCGTACGATGTTTAAATGACTCGGAGGAATTCATTAGGTTTATTATGGAGTTTTAATGTTTCGTACGGTGATGTAAGGTGTTCTTAGAAGTTGTAACGCGTCCTACATTATTATAAATTGCTTTTCATGTTGCTAATGTCACATACAGAGTCGTAACAAGTCCTGAGTTATCATACGATGTTCAAAGGACTCGGACGAATTCAATAGGTTTATTAGGGATTTTATTTTTACGTACGGTATTGTAAGGTGTTGTCAAGAATTGTGAGGTATCGTACATTATACTAACATGCTTTTCAAGGTGCTAAAGTGGCATACAGAGTCGTAAGATATTCTAAGTTGTCGTACGATGTTTAGATGACTCGGAGGAATTCATTACGTTTTTTATGAAGTTTTAATGTTTCGTACGTTGATGTAAGGTGTTCTTAGAAGCTGTAACGCGTCCTACATTATTATAAATTACTTTTCATGTTGCTAATATCACATACAGAGTCGTCACAAGTCCTGAGTTATCGTACGATGTTCAAAGGACTCGGACGAATTCATTAGGTTTATTATGGATTTTATTTTTACGTACTGTATTGTAAGGTGTTGTTAGGAGTTGTGAGGTGTCGTACATTATACTAACATGCTTTTCAAGGTGTTAATGTGGCATACAGAGTCGTAAGATATTCTAAGTTGTCGTACGATGTTTAAATGACTCGGAGGAATTCATTAGGTTTATTATGGAGTTTTAATGTTTCGTACGGTGATGTAAGGTGTTCTTAGAAGCTGTAACGCGTCCTACATTATTATAAATTACTTTTCATGTTGCTAATGTCACATACAGAGTCGTCACAAGTCCTGAGTTATTGTACGATGTTCAAAGGACTCGGACGAATTCATTAGGTTTATTATGGATTTTATTTTTACGTACTGTATTGTAAGGTGTTGTTAGGAGTTGTGAGGTGTCGTACATTATACTAACATGCTTTTCAAGGTGTTAATGTGGCATACAGAGTCGTAAGATATTCTAAGTTGTCGTACGATGTTTAAATGACTCGGAGGAATTCATTAGGTTTATTATGGAGTTTTAATGTTTCGTACGGTGATGTAAGGTGTTCTTAGGAGTTGTAACGCGTCCTACATTATTATAAATTGCTTTTCATGTTGCTAATGTCACATACAGAGTCGTCTCAAGTCCTGAATTATCATACGATGTTCAAAGGACTCGGACGAATTCAATAGGTTTATTAGGGATTTTATTTTTACGTACGGTATTGTAAGGTGTTGTTAAGAATTGTGAGGTGTCGTACATTATACTAACATGCTTTTCAAGGTGCTAAAGTGGCATACAGAGTCGTAAGATATTCTAAGTTGTCATACGATGTTTAGATGACTCGGAGGAATTCATTAGGTTTATTATGGAGTTTTAATGTTTCGTACGGTGATGTAAGGTGTTCTTAGAAGCTGTAACGCGTCCTACATTATTATAAATTACTTTTCATGTTGCTAATGTCACATACAGAGTCGTCACAAGTCCTGAGTTATCGTACGATGTTCAAAGGACTCGGACGAATTCATTAGGTTTATTATGGATTTTATTTTTACGTACTGTATTGTAAGGTGTTGTTAGGAGTTGTGAGGTGTCGTACATTATACTAACATGCTTTTCAAGGTGTTAATGTGGCATACAGAGTCGTAAGATATTCTAAGTTGTCGTACGATGTTTAAATGACTCGGAGGAATTCATTAGGTTTATTATGGAGTTTTAATGTTTCGTACGGTGATGTAAGGTGTTCTTAGGAGTTGTAACGCGTCCTACATTATTATAAATTACTTTTCATGTTGCTAATATCACATACAGAGTCGTCACAAGTCCTGAGTTATCGTACGATGTTCAAAGGACTCGGACGAATTCATTAGGTTTATTATGGATTTTATTTTTACGTACTGTATTGTAAGGTGTTGTTAGGAGTTGTGAGGTGTCGTACATTATACTAACATGCTTTTCAAGGTGTTAATGTGGCATACAGAGTCGTAAGATATTCTAAGTTGTCGTACGATGTTTAAATGACTCGGAGGAATTCATTAGGTTTATTATGGAGTTTTAATGTTTCGTACGGTGATGTAAGGTGTTCTTAGAAGCTGTAACGCGTCCTACATTATTATAAATTACTTTTCATGTTGCTAATGTCACATACAGAGTCGTCACAAGTCCTGAGTTATTGTACGATGTTCAAAGGACTCGGACGAATTCATTAGGTTTATTATGGATTTTATTTTTACGTACTGTATTGTAAGGTGTTGTTAGGAGTTGTGAGGTGTCGTACATTATACTAACATGCTTTTCAAGGTGTTAATGTGGCATACAGAGTCGTAAGATATTCTAAGTTGTCGTACGATGTTTAAATGACTCGGAGGAATTCATTAGGTTTATTATGGAGTTTTAATGTTTCGTACGGTGATGTAAGGTGTTCTTAGGAGTTGTAACGCGTCCTACATTATTATAAATTGCTTTTCATGTTGCTAATGTCACATACAGAGTCGTCTCAAGTCCTGAATTATCATACGATGTTCAAAGGACTCGGACGAATTCAATAGGTTTATTAGGGATTTTATTTTTACGTACGGTATTGTAAGGTGTTGTTAAGAATTGTGAGGTGTCGTACATTATACTAACATGCTTTTCAAGGTGCTAAAGTGGCATACAGAGTCGTAAGATATTCTAAGTTGTCATACGATGTTTAGATGACTCGGAGGAATTCATTAGGTTTATTATGGAGTTTTAATGTTTCGTACGGTGATGTAAGGTGTTCTTAGAAGCTGTAACGCGTCCTACATTATTATAAATTACTTTTCATGTTGCTAATGTCACATACAGAGTCGTCACAAGTCCTGAGTTATCGTACGATGTTCAAAGGACTCGGACGAATTCATTAGGTTTATTATGGATTTTATTTTTACGTACTGTATTGTAAGGTGTTGTTAGGAGTTGTGAGGTGTCGTACATTATACTAACATGCTTTTCAAGGTGTTAATGTGGCATACAGAGTCGTAAGATATTCTAAGTTGTCGTACGATGTTTAAATGACTCGGAGGAATTCATTAGGTTTATTATGGAGTTTTAATGTTTCGTACGGTGATGTAAGGTGTTCTTAGAAGTTGTAACGCGTCCTACATTATTATAAATTTCTTTTCATGATGCTAATGTCACATACAGAGTCGTAACAAGTCCTGAGTTATCATACGATGTTCAAAGGACTCGGACGAATTCAATAGGTTTATTAGGGATTTTATTTTTACGTACGGTATTGTAAGGTGTTGTTAAGAATTGTGAGGTGTCGTACATTATACTAACATGCTTTTCAAGGTGCTAAAGTGGCATACAGAGTCGTAAGATATTCTAAGTTGTCGTACGATGTTTAGATGACTCGGAGGAATTCATTACGTTTATTATGGAGTTTTAATGTTTCGTACGGTGATGTAAGGTGTTCTTAGAAGCTGTAACGCGTCCTACATTATTATAAATTGCTTTTCATGTTGCTAATGTCACATACAGAGTCGTAACAAGTCCTGAGTTATCATACGATGTTCAAAGGACTCGGACGAATTCAATAGGTTTATTAGGGATTTTATTTTTACGTACGGTATTGTAAGGTGTTGTTAAGAATTGTGAGGTGTCGTACATTATACTAACATGCTTTTCAAGGTGCTAAAGTGGCATACAGAGTCGTAAGATATTCTAAGTTGTCGTACGATGTTTAGATGACTCGGAGGAATTCATTACGTTTATTATGGAGTTTTAATGTTTCGTACGGTGATGTAAGGTGTTTTAGAAGTTGTAACGCGTCCTACATTATTATAAATTGCTTTTCATGTTGCTAATGTCACATACAGAGTCGTAACAAGTCCTGAGTTATCATACGATGTTCAAAGGACTCGGACGAATTCAATAGGTTTATTAGGGATTTTATTTTTACGTACGGTATTGTAAGGTGTTGTTAAGAATTGTGAGGTGTCGTACATTATACTAACATGATTTTCAAGGTGCTAAAGTGGCATACAGAGTCGTAAGATATTCTAAGTTGTCGTACGATGTTTAGATGACTCGGAGGAATTCATTACGTTTATTATGGAGTTTTAATGTTTCGTACGGTGATGTAAGGTGTTCTTAGAAGCTGTAACGCGTCCTACATTATTATAAATTACTTTTCATGTTGCTAATGTCACATACAGAGTCGTCACAAGTCCTGAGTTATCGTACGATGTTCAAAGGACTCGGACGAATTCATTAGGTTTATTATGGATTTTATTTTTACGTACTGTATTGTAAGGTGTTGTTAGGAGTTGTGAGGTGTCGTACATTATACTAACATGCTTTTCAAGGTGTTAATGTGGCATACAGAGTCGTAAGATATTCTAAGTTGTCGTACGATGTTTAAATGACTCGGAGGAATTCATTAGGTTTATTATGGAGTTTTAATGTTTCGTACGGTGATGTAAGGTGTTCTTAGAAGTTGTAACGCGTCCTACATTATTATAAATTTCTTTTCATGATGCTAATGTCACATACAGAGTCGTAACAAGTCCTGAGTTATCATACGATGTTCAAAGGACTCGGACGAATTCAATAGGTTTATTAGGGATTTTATTTTTACGTACGGTATTGTAAGGTGTTGTTAAGAATTGTGAGGTGTCGTACATTATACTAACATGCTTTTCAAGGTGCTAAAGTGGCATACAGAGTCGTAAGATATTCTAAGTTGTCGTACGATGTTTAGATGACTCGGAGGAATTCATTACGTTTATTATGGAGTTTTAATGTTTCGTACGGTGATGTATGGTGTTCTTAGAAGCTGTAACGCGTCCTACATTATTATAAATTGCTTTTCATGTTGCTAATGTCACATACAGAGTCGTAACAAGTCCTGAGTTATCATACGATGTTCAAAGGACTCGGACGAATTCAATAGGTTTATTAGGGATTTTATTTTTACGTACGGTATTTTAAGGTGTTGTTAAGAATTGTGAGGTGTCGTACATTATACTAACATGCTTTTCAAGGTGCTAAAGTGGCATACAGAGTCGTAAGATATTCTAAGTTGTCGTACGATGTTTAGATGACTCGGAGGAATTCATTACGTTTATTATGGAGTTTTAATGTTTCGTACGGTGATGTAAGGTGTTTTAGAAGTTGTAACGCGTCCTACATTATTATAAATTGCTTTTCATGTTGCTAATGTCACATACAGAGTCGTAACAAGTCCTGAGTTATCATACGATGTTCAAAGGACTCGGACGAATTCAATAGGTTTATTAGGGATTTTATTTTTACGTACGGTATTGTAAGGTGTTGTTAAGAATTGTGAGGTGTCGTACATTATACTAACATGATTTTCAAGGTGCTAAAGTGGCATACAGAGTCGTAAGATATTCTAAGTTGTCGTACGATGTTTAGATGACTCGGAGGAATTCATTACGTTTATTATGGAGTTTTAATGTTTTGTACGGTGATGTAAGGTGTTCTTAGAAGCTGTAACGCGTCCTACATTATTATAAATTACTTTTCATGTTGCTAATGTCACATACAGAGTCGTCACAAGTCCTGAGTTATCGTACGATGTTCAAAGGACTCGGACGATAGGTTCAATTGGATCGTTAATATCACTCAAATGATCAGAATAAAGCGTACAAACAATCGATTCAATCACAAACACAATTCATACTAATAATTCTCTTTGTATATTGATGATCAAAGCAATTCGTAGTACAAGTGCAGGAGAAACAAAATCACACAGTTAATTCTCTCTCTAACAGTGTAAAAGTGATCTAGCCTCTATCCTCACACACACACACTACATGCTTATAGCAACAAAATACAAGTTTAAGGAATATAACAAAATAGACCCTAAACTATTTACAAACATGTAAACAATAAACAAAATACAAAGTAAATCTTAACAAGGAAATAGCCCTAACAGTACTCCCCCTAAGATTTATCTTTGGATCTTCAGCAAAATCTTCAATCTTTTTCATCTTTGATCAGCATCAATCTTTTTCTACCATTCTTCTGGTTCATCTTTGACATTCAGCAACTCTCGTCCTTTATACTCTTCTTGTTCCTTCAAAGCTTCTTCAATACAGGACTTGAACTTTTCAGCAATCTTGGCTTGTCGAGGCTTGGATTCATTCGTCAGAATTGGTAAAGCATTCATACGTCTGAGTGAATCCAGATTCAAACCTGCAAAGTCAATATTAGCATAAAACTCAAATGGCATCTCCTGGCCTTTGACTTTCACCTCCAAGATTCCTTTCCTCGATATCCTCATGTACTCTATCTCTGGTAAATCCACTCTCACGAGATTAGAGTTCAGCAATGCTTTCCTCACCCGAATCTTTTCAGTTGCTGCTGCTATCACTTCAATCATTACAACAAATAACTTTCGATCAGCTTCAGCAAGCGCATCCCTACACTTTTCCATTTTGTAGCTTCTCAAAAATTCTATATAAGACGGATGTAACAGCTTCAACTCAAAAGTACTGAAAAGAGTAATCATATCCTTGTCCCAATCCTCCAAATTTCGAACAAGCTTCAGTTCAAACGTTTCTTGATTATAGAACACTCTGAGTATTGGCTTCGTCATTTGTGAACCATCTATCACCTTCAATCCAGGATCTGTCACCTTGTCAAACTATTCGTCCGAAAATTCCTCAAGGTACATATCTTCAGTCACAACCAATCTTTTCTTCTTTCTTTCTTTCTTAGCTTGCACATACGCAGAATCTTCTTGCTGACCTCTAAAATCCAGAAACTTTGGTGATCTACCAATCCCAGCATCAAGAAGCATTACACACTTATCACCACGCTCAGCACGTGTGTGATTTATCAACCTTAATTTGTGTAACTCCTTTAAATCCTGAACCTCCAGTTTAAAAATACTTGAGTAGTAATGGTATACATCACACAAACCATTTACTCTCTTTATCATAAACGCATCAAAGACTTCATCATATTTCCATGCGATTATCTTCACCTTCTTATTTTTCTCTGGCACAATCATAGAGTCGAGCAACTCAGCAATCGACTGACCTTTACTTAGCAGTGACCTCACCACGTCACCTGCTGTTGCTGACTTATGCCAAGTCTCACGCACCTCCATTGGAATGTTGTAAGATTTGACTTCGCTGGGAAACATATCTATTAATTCGTGCCTCTTTTTGTGAGCATCTTCAGGTAATGCCATCACAGGAATCTCCTTCGGTCCAAGCACCTTGAATCTTTTTGTCAACTCGAAGTATTGTGGATTGTTATAGTCCAAATAGAACATTCTGTTGTACATTTTCTCTGTCTTCATAAAACTCACCACAATCTTCCTAAGCGACTCAGACTTCAACCTCTGCAAAGTCTTGTAAGGATAGTTTCTCGAACTTAGCCAACTACGCATGTTTGAAGCAGTCATCTCATCTGGGTTTTGATGATAAAGCTCAGTCGGAGGTAAGTCTTCGATATTCAAGCTCTCTTGCATCGGAGTCCATTCACCCATCTCTATTACAAACTCTTTCTGATCAGCTTCGGCTTTATCTTGAGCAATCATGCACTTCTCATACTCTTCATTTATCTCACTTACCGTCAAACCATTCAAAAACACCGAGTTGTACTTCATTTTCTCAAGGTATGCAAACCTTTGATCCAAATCATCTGGTAACTCTTCAGCAACATTTTGTACTGGCTCAGCTTCATCTTCAGACTCAGTCCAATCAATATCATCTAAATCATCCAACGCTTCTATTATAGGTGCATCATCAGCTTGAACCGGCTCAGACTGACTAGCAACTTCAGATACTATTGTAGGCGCACTTTTAACTTCAACAACTTCAGATTGAATCGGCTCAATCTGAACTGTGTCTTCAGAGCCAACTTCTTTCTCACTATCAGTCACTGCAAATACCTCGGTTTCAGCTACAGAATCAGATTGAATCGGCTCAATCTGAACTGTTTTGGCAGTTTCAGTTTCAGTCACCTCCTTATCAGTTTTCTCAAACTCATCTACAGCAACAGATTGAATCGGCTCAATCTGCACTGTTTCATCAATTTTCGCCCTTTTTGAACTTTCTTCATCACCAAAAATTTCAGGTATCGCATCTATCTTCCTCTTTCCCTCAGCTTTGTCCATATTGACAGTTTCAGCAGCAGCTTCATCGGGAATGATGATTGGCGATTCAACTCTAATGCCAACGTTTGTAGTGCCTCGAGCTCTAGTCAAATAAACTTTTGGCACATGCGATTCAGTCACTTCCAATACTTCTTCAGAAAAATCTTTGTCTGATGATGAGCCAGCCTTCTTCGGTTTCATTTCCTCCAACTCTTTTTCCAACATTTCTTTTTCTGCATCCAAAGTATTACATTCAGCTTTCAAATCAGTATAATCATACTTTAAATTCTCATATTCCTCCTTCAGTTTATCATAATCATTCCTTAACTTCACATGTTCATCAACTAACTTCACATGATCCTCATCCAATTTCTTGAAGATTTTCAGATTTTGATTATGAATATCCCAATATTCATCAAATCTTTTCTTCTTCCTCTCATTCGATGCCTTCAACAATTCATTGGCTTCCATCAACTTTGCCACCATATCCTCTAACTCAGCTATTCTTTTCTCATTCTCTGTTTGATCAACACTTGGCACAACATTTGGTGAAGACTCCAAATCTTGTCCAATGTTTTCAGCAAATGGGGATGATGTGGTAGGAATATCAACAGTACAAGGAACAGTAGCGCCAGCATCAGCTTCCTCAACTATCTGTGCCATAGTTTCAGCTTCGGCCACTACCTCCTGTGCAATCTGAACTATATCAATCTCTTCAGTTTCTACCACTGGCTTTGATCTCTTTCTTCGAACATACTGAATAGATACATCTTTTGGGACTTCAAAAACAACTTCTTCAACCACAGAAGCAACCTCAGCAGGTTCTTCTATCTCAACATTCTCAGTTTTCTCTATCTCAGTCTCCATTGGTTCAACCTCCTCTGAATTAGATTCAGATTCAGCATCATCACCACCATCATCATGTTCATCATTACCATCACTATCTTCATTATTGTCACCATCATCAATCTCATCATCTTGATCATCATTACTTTCATCAATCTCTCTATCAACAATATCCATTGGATTAACAATCTCTCCATTCGAAATATGATGATAGACAACCTCTACATCTTCTTCATTGTTGACTATATCTCTCATATAGTCAAACAATTCTACATCAGGCACATTCCCGATACTCATCTTTCGGTAAGATAGATCGTTCATGTCCTCAGTATATAAAATACCTCCTGAATAGCCTTCAACTCTGATGACAGGATATGCAACATTGATCATCAGTTGTAAGAACCTCGGGTACATGAGGAACTTAAACCTTTTGCCCTTGACCAAGTTGAATACAAACCCATTCATTATCCATCTCGAAAAGTTGAATGGTTTGTTCTCTGCTATAGCGACAATTGGTGAAGCAATATCTAACGGAAAGTTGTCAAACCCTGCACTCCTCCTGGACATGCATTGTTGCACAACATAACATAGCAGTTTGTACTTCTTTCCCAACTTAGCCCGATAAAACTGTGACTTTGGAAACACAGGTGGATGACCCATGTTAACAAAACACGTTTTACATTCTTCCATGGTCAGCTCAGCATTCATTCCAATCTCATCTTCATCAATCCTAAGCGCCTGTCTAATTGATTCTTCAGAAACTGTCAGTACCATATCTTCAGTTATGTTGCCTCGAACAACAGTAACCCCATTCTCTTCTCTAACCACCTCAGCTGTCCTCCAAAATCTCTTAATCAGCCTTGCATATATGACCGGTTTGGCACATATAGCATATACATACTTAGTTCTCTTCAAAAACTTGATCATATCCCTGTAACCATCTGTTTCAGGAAGTGATTCATCCAAACATGCTACTAAGTTGTGTTAGGCTCAAACTTGAGATTCTCCATCTGTTAAAACACAAACAAACACAAAACAAGACAAATGTGTTAGATTCTTCATTAAAACATATCAAAATTTCATAAGTGTTTGAATAAAAGTTAGAAATCAAATCATTCATATAGTCATTTTAACCCTAAATTGAACTAACAAATTGATTTTCATCACTTTGATTAACACAATTTTGAATTTTAATGATTTATACAACATTTTTCATTTTAACAGTTAATCACTTAAGGCAAAATTTTGACATTTGTATGATGAAGTTGTTTAACATGTTTTAGTTCAGTTTTATCATGCATTTGTCACTTTAAAACAGATATTTTATCATTTTGATGTTTTAACTTTTAAGAGCTTCAGAGTTCATCAATGGCGATTTTAACAGTTGTCATAATTTTCACTGATTCAGTTGTTTTTAAGGTGTTTTGATGCAAATGAGTGATTGAATGATGATAATCGAGTGTTTTTGCACCTAAATCAACATTCGATTTTGGTTTTAACACACAAATTCGAAGTGTCGATTCAATGCCCAAAAACACTGTTCATCATCGTTTTTCTTTTTAACAGTTGATTTGCAGGTTTATTTAGGTCAAAAACACTTAATCACTACCTTATTCAATCGATTAACCTTGTTACAGAGCAAACGATTGAATATGATAATACGGCGATTTTTCGTTCAGAGTATTTGTGTGAAAGTGAATGTGTGAAATGATAAGTGTTTGTGAAGAGGCGGTATTTTGTATCGTCAAAAATTTTAGGTCAAACTTTAAGTGCCGGGTCAACAAAAGGGACGGGCAAGCTTAAAAAGCCCAATAAGCCTTGCCGGGTCAAGTACTGTAGTGACGGGTCATGTACTGTAGTGACGGGTCATTTACTGTAGTGACGGGTCAAGTACATACAACAAGTCACAAACATGTGAAAAACACTTGACGGGTCAAGTACTGTAGAGACGGGTAAGTCACTGTAGTGACGGGTAAAGGTTAGGAACAACTACACCTGATCGGTTTTATTCATCACCCGGCAGAATAGTTATCTTCAACATCACCCGGCAATATTTCTTCATCACCCGGCAACACAGTTGCTTTCCTTCTTCATCCGGCTTGCTTTTCTTCTTTACACGGCAACCTTCTTCACAAGGCAACTTTCTTCACACGCCAACCTTCTTCATTACCCGGCAACACAGTGTCATACCTTTACACGGCAATAAGATTTCTCTTTTACCCGGCTGTATAGTAAACACTTGTCACCCGGCAAGATAACTATGACCTTCACTCGGCTGTATTTGACATGATCATTGCCCGGCTGTACAGTAGTCATAATATCTTCACCTTTTCCTCAATCACCCGGCATGTATCAGACTTACAACATTACCCGGCTAAACAGTTCTTTACCCGGCTGAATAGTTGCATCTGATATCTTTGCCCGGCAATAACACTTGCGATTTTTCTTCAATTTTCTCGTCTGTTGACTTTTTCAACGGCATTTATTGCACCTGCAAACATTCTCCGACATATTAATTAGACGAGATATCCTTAAAAAGAATGTTTGTCATATTAATTATCAAACAACATTAAACATTGCAACAAATTTAATTCCAATTAAATTCATTTTTCTTTTCTTTTTCAAAAATGTTTTTGCACAACCAATTTTTCTATATCCCGAAGCAATTTCTTAAAAAACAAATTACAAGACCTTGGGTTTGTTTTTAACACATCCAATACCTTTGCTTTTCATACCACATAACCTTGTTCATTCAAAACACACTTATTCAAAACAAGTATTTTTGGATTTTCCATATGCCTGCACACACAAAGCACACACATTAAAATAAAGACATATGCAATGCAATGAATCATAATATCGCAGTGAGATCATACCACACATTATCTGAACATGTTTTGCAAGTTTTGAATAGACATTTGACTTATGCTTGATTGAGTGATGATATGAAAACATACCAATTAGCTCGAGTTGACACACTTACTTTTTCAGTATCATGATGATATTTAATGTTCGATTAGAATGACTTATGTGACCCACATGTATACATATGTCAACATATTTCCTTATCAAACACTACCTGAATGCATATTGCACAAAACCTGGTCACTTACAGTCATACACAGCGTGGAATATGGGTTCTATTCGGATTTGGTCCACTTTGGGACTTCTTTTTAATTCCATCTTTGGGAATTTTTCATTCCTATCGTTCCCCTTGGGAATCTTCTGAATTCCATTTTGGAATTTTTGTTTGGTGTTGGTCCACATTTGGGACTCTTTTTGTTCCATTTTGGAATCTTTTGCTGCATCTTGAAGCTCAAAAGAGACTTCGTGTGAGACTTCAGGTCTGTGGGTACCACAACAAAGAAGCTCACGATGCGGTTCATCACACTGAAAAGACTACATCGTTACCCGATCATGCACAACTATCATCACAAGCAATGTATCAAAAGATATATATCTAGACATGTATAACAATGGAACTTAACACAAAGATCATTAAGTTTATGTTTGTCAACAATCAACTTACTTGTTCAGTCTAATTGTCTGAGCTGTCTAGCACATCAACTAACATTCATCAGTCTTTATTTAAAAATGATGTACAAATAATGTCTAGTGTAACTATCATTTCTCACTTTTTGCAATATAGATTCTTATGACATGATATTTTCTTTTCTTTTTGCTTTTATATTTTGTTTTTGCTTTTCTATTTTTCTTTTTCACCCAAGCACACACAATGCAAAACATAAAGTAAAAGACACAGGAATCAAAATATAACATCAACTTATTATTTTTGGCTTTTATATTTTTCTGATTTTTGTTTTGTTTTTGAAAAATAGAATCAATCATGATTGATTAATCCTATGGATTGAATTAAGAATTCAAACCGGCCTGACAAAAAAGATTTTGTGAAAAGATCTGCCAGTTGTTTGTCGGTATGAACCTTAATCAAAATTATTAAACCCTTTTCAGAGTTGTCTCTTAAAAAATGATATCTAATTTCGATGTGTTTGGTTTTAGAATGTTGAACAGGATTAGCAGTTATGAACATAGCAGCAGTATTGTCTATGTAAATAGGAGTTTTTAGAAAGTTAAACCCGTAGTCAAGCAACTGATTTTGTAACCATAAAACCTGAGAACATCCTGCAGATGCAGCGATATACTCTGCTTCAGCTGTGGATACAGAAACATTGGTCTGCTTCTTGCATTGCCAAGAGACAAGCCTTGGACCCAGAAATTGACAGCCACCAGTTGTCGATTTCCTGTCAAGAGCACAACCACCAAAATCACTGTCAGAATAGCTATATAATTCAAAATTTCCGTCGTAAGGATACCATAACCCAAGATTTGGTTTCCCTTTAAGATATCTGAATATACGCTTCACAGCAACAAGATGCGACTCTTTCGGATCTGACTGGTATCTGGCACATACACATACAGCGTACATGATGTCTGGTCTTGATGCAGTAAGATACATCAGAGAACCAATCATTGATCTGTATAGTGTTTGATCAACTGCTTTGCCCTTTGGATCCGGTTGAATCTTGCAATTCACATCAGATGGAGTTCGAATTGTTTGACAATCTTGCATCTTGAACTTCTTCAACAATTTCTCAACAAATTTTGATTGATTGATGAAAATTCCGTCAGCAGACTGTTTCACTTGTAATCCAAGAAAGAAGTTAATCTCTCCCATAGAACTCATCTGGAATCTAGACTTCATGATTTCTTCAAATTCTTTGCACATTGACGCACTGGTTGATCCGAAGATAATATCGTCCACATAAACTTGAACACACAATAAGTCGTCATTCTCCCTCTTCATAAACAAAGTTGGATCAATCTGTCCTCTTGTGAATCCATGTTCTAGTAAATGCTTGGATAATGTTTCATACCAGATTCTTGGAGCTTGGTGTAGACCATATAGAGCTTTACTCAACTTGTATACACGATGAGGATAGTCAGGATCTTCGAAACCCGGAGGTTGTCTGACATATACGTCATCTGTAATTGGTCCATACAAGAAAGCACCTTTAACGTCCATTTGGAATACTTTAAACTTCATGAAGGATGCATATGCAAGAAAAACGCGTATGGCTTCAAGTCTTGCGACCGGAGCAAACACTTCTTCGTAATCAATGCCTTCTTCCTGAGTGTATCCCTGTGCAATGAGTCTTGCTTTGTTTCTCACTACAATGCCACGTTCGTCTGGCTTGTTTTTGTACAACCATCTTGTACCAATTGCGTTCTCTCCTTCAGGTAAGTCCACAAGTTTCCAAACTTCCTGTTTGCGAAACTGGAGTAATTCCTCCTGCATGGCCTCAATCCAACTGTTATCTTTCAGCGCTTCTGAAATATTCTTTGGCACCACTTGAGATAGAAAACACGAATAAAGACAAACATTCGCTTGCTCAGTCTGACTTCTTGTAGTTCTCTGATTCAACGGCCCAATAATCTGAGAGACAGGATGTTTCTTGTGAATTCGATGAATTGGTATGTCACCTCCTTGCACTTGAGTCTCTAGATTAGAAGTATTCAGATTTGGTAGATCTTGTAGTATGGTCGAAGTATGCAGTGTGAAATTCGGGACTTGATCCGGTGAATTGATGAAGTAATCAAAAGATTCTGGAATAACTTCAGCATTCGGATCTGATGATGGTTGAGTCTGAACAGATCCACCATCATTAGGAGAAATCACATCTTCTTCATGATTGTTCGATTCTTGATCTTCATGCGAACCAGAAGGACCCGGATCTTGACTGGATTTGACATGATCAGGATTGTGAAAAGACATAAATGGATATTCAGAGTTGAGATTTCCATCTTCGTCATTATCAGAATCGTCACTAAAGCATCCTAAGTCGCCTGATTCCTTCCTTGCGTTTCCTGAAAAATCAAATAAGTTGGAATTGAAGGATTTCGATAATGAATCTAAATCAAATAACCATTCGGGACCATGAGCCACTAAAGGAAACAAATTTTCTAAAAACTTGACGTTGATGGTTTCAATAACAGTATTTGTTTTGCTATTAAAAACTCGATAAGCTTTAGAAACAGACGAATAACCTAGGAAAAATCCATCGTCAGATTTTGACTCAAACTTCCCGAGATGATCATTCAGATTTAAAATCGATACCGGACAACCAAATGCTTTCAAGTAAGAAATATTTGGTTTCCTTCCAAATAACAACTCATAAGAAGTTTTCTTTTTATCTTGCACTAATAATGTTCTATTTTGTACAAAACACGCAGTAGCAATAGCTTCGTCCCAAAAAGTAATCGGGATTTTGGCATCTGCGAGCATGGATCTTGCTTCTTCAATTAGTGTCCGGTTTTTCCGTTCCGCAACCCCGTTTTGTTGAGGTGTTCTTGGCGCACTAAATTGTCTGGCAATCCCCTTTTCTGCACAAAATAAATCAACATTAGCATTCTTAAATTCAGTACCATTATCACTTCTTAAAATTTTAACTTTGCATTCCATTTGGTTTTCAACTTTGATGATAAATTCTTTTAATAATTCAGCTGTTTCAGATTTTGCATGCAAAAAATAAACCCACGAAAATCTAGTAAAGTCATCTATGATAACTAAACAATATGATTTTCTCCCGATGCTTTGAACGTTGGTCGGTCCAAAAAGATCCATATGTAGCATCTGCAAGGGTTTTGAAATGGAGTTTTCGAGCTTGGACTTAAAAGACATCCGATGCTGTTTTCCCTTCAAACACGCTGGACAAAGATCAGTTGTGGAGAATTTCTTCGATGGGATTCCCACAGCGTGATTTCCAGTTACCAAACGGTTCATGTTTCTGAAGTTGGAATGTCCCAGCCGTCTATGCCAAAGCTGACTCTCATCATTTGAAGCATGGGCAATGAGACAGGTTGTTTCGGTTTCGGCATCAATCTGCGACATATCCAATTTGTATACATCACGATCTCTTGGAGCTTTCACCACTACCCACTCATTGTCAATCTTGAAACCTGGTTTAAGAATATAACAGAAAGAATCATCAAAAAGAGTTGAATAAGATTTATCACAGATTTGCGAGACACTTAGTAAGTTAAAGTTCAACTGTGCACAGTAGTTGACTTTATCAAAACTAATAATCCCATTCGAAACAATTCCTTCTCCTGTGATTTTACCACCCGCATCACCTCCAAACGTTACATGAGTGCCATTCTTTTGCTTGAAATCCTGAAGCAAGGCATGGTTGCCTGTCATGTGCCGGCTACACCCACTATCAACAAACCATGAGTTGATAGGTCTTCTTGGGCGTACCTGCATTCAAACATTTTCAGTTAGTTTGGTCAACCCAGGCCCACACGGTCTTGGGTTTTCCGAATCTATCTGCAATAGTAACTTGTTGATATTGAACATTTTGAAAATTTGTTTCATTTAAAAGATTTTGATGCTGATAACTATTGTTTCGCCCATTGGCATTCATTGACTGCTTTCTCCTCAAAGCACTAAACCTTTCCTCTAACTTAGGATCAAGGTTATTTTCAAACTTTTGATTTCTCACCATCAAAGCTCTTGGCTTAAAATTGTTAACCTGCACACTTCTCGACAAGTTAGAAACAGAATTGTTTCGATTGAAATTTCTCAAAACCGGAGAATGACTTTGACTCATATTTTGAAAACCAAATGAATGATTTCTGTTAATGTTTGAAAACGGAGTCATTTCTCTAGTTGAGTTTGATCGAAAGTAACAATCCTTTGTGTCATGGTTTCTTCTCTCACAAATATCACAAAATTTGTTATAGTAACATTCTTCTGAAGAATGATTTCTTTTGTTACAGAAACTGCAGTACCTGTTAAAGCAACATTCAGCAGTTGCATGATTATACCTATCACAAATTTCACAATGTTTCTTGCTAATCCTAAAGAGCCGATTGTTAACTTTTGATTTTGAACCAAAACGTGATTCATTATCTTGGTTATTCGGTTTTAGATTAACGATCTTTTGTGGAGTCTTGGTTTGAGATTTTGATTGCATGGAACTTTGGTTCGATTTTAAACTGTTCTGTTTGGTCACCTTTTTGTTTTCAATTCTCTTCTCATTGACAGCGGAAGACTTAGGACCTGAACCTGTTTTCAGACCAGAGTTAGATTTGATTGGAGAATTGTTTGGTTTACCATAAGATCCGTTCAAATCAAACGTTCCTGCAGACACAAACTTGATGTTTTTACCTTTTGACATTTTCTTTACAGGTTTAACTTTGTCAGTTTTAACACTTTGAGCTTTGGTGTTGTCATTCGATTTTAAGACACTTTTGCCTTTTGACTGTTTCGTTTCAGATTGATTGTTCATAACTTTCGATTTCTGCTTCTTTGCAGTTGAAACTTCAGCTTTCTTCACTTCTTGCTTTTTGATCAACTGATCAGCAACTTGCGCCTTTTGTTCTTTCTTCCATTTGATGTATTCAGGATCATTGTATCCTGAAAACTCACCTTCTTCCTTGACCGTTTCTGGCTTCGGATTCAGTTCTGGATACTCAACAAGTTGAATCAGAACAGGCTCCAATTTGTTTTCGGATTTGTTGCTTGCTTCATCGTCAGCTTCAGTTGACACATCATCTTCTTCATCCAAACTTTCCATCAACACTTCAGTACCTTCAGACTCGGATTACTTCTTTGAATTTCTTTGAATTTTCTTTCATTTTCAGGTGAATGATCAAATTCATTAAAGTTTTCCGGTAAGGTTTGTGTGATTGAATTTGGCATTGGTTCATGAGTAAAACCCAACCCGTTTTTGGTTTTGTTATCTCTTTCTTTGATTAGTTGTTTGACCATGGTTTTACAACTTTTAACCTTTGTTAATTCAACTTGAGTGACAGCATGTGCGACTTTTTCTTGTTCAAAGTTCTTTGTCATTTCTTCAAGTTGTTTGGTTACCAATTCCAGTTCGTTCAAAGTTTTGTTCCATGATTCTTTAAGTGACAAAATCTTCTCATCAGAAATTTTATGGTCAATTTTAAGTTGTTCATGAAGTTTTTCATGTTTACTTAATTTATCACCAATTTTAAATGAATGAGTTCGATAATGTTCTACCTGTTGAATGCATTGTTCAGAACATAACCTTTCTTTCACATCTAGGGGCAATGGAACATAGTTAGGGGGTAAATCAGTATTAACCTTTGGTTGTTCAGTAGAAGATGAAGACTCATTGGATGTAGCCATTAACGCAACTTCAGATTCAGTTTCTTCAGTAGGATCAGACTTTGCACTCCAGTCATAGTCTACAGAATCTTCACTGACATCTTCAATCATTTTTTCATCCCCTTCTTCTGACCAATCTTCTTCAATTTCACATACCAGTGCCAGATTTGATGTAAGATCAGACGTAAATTGTTCTGCATATGCGCTCCAGTCGTATCCGTCTTGTACACTTACAACCAATGCTTTCGTCTGCTCTTCTGGCTTCTTTTCATTATCCTTCAACTCAGGCATAGGAAGACTTTGGTACGGCTTTTGAAAGAAACGCTGATTTCTTTGCTGGTAACTTGAAGACTGTTGAGAACTTTGACCTTGACCTTGATTGCTTGAACTAGCTTGGTCATTGAAATTCTTTGGAGCTTTGCATTCTCTTGAGAAATGACCATACTGATTACAGTTAAAGCACCTGGCCTTAGATTTGTCAAATCCAACTGTCTTGTTAGCATGAGGTTTGTAATTTCGGTTCACATATGCATGCTTTTGAGTTCGATATGCAACCATAACCATTTGCCAATTAAGATCCATTTCTTCAACATCAACTGGATCCATTTCAAATAAGTCTTGAAGGACCACGTCCATTTGACTTAGATGACTACCTTGGTACGCTTGAAAACTTGCCATAAAAGCTGTAAAGGCAGTTTTTGTCTCGTCATCTTGAAGCAGAATATTCATTACGTCTTTCACCTTAGCTTGAACATTTGAACTTTGATTTTCTGATTGACTTTGAACTTGAGCTCTTGGTGGAGATTGAGGTTGAGAATAAGTTGGTGAATTTGGAAAGTATGCTGAATCAGTAAAGAAACTTGCACCAACAAATAAATCACCCTCATCTTCAAACTTTGTTACATCTTGTGCAAGAAAAGCGTTATCCACAGTATTGGCAGGATTGACCACATACTTATACTGAGTTTGTGAGCTTGATCTATCAGTATTTCTTGATCCTTCATCAATCTCAACTTCTTCAATTTTTCCAATAAGCAAATCAAGTTCCATTGGAAATTTCTCAGTATGTTTCAACAAGGTAACAGTTTGTTTCCATGATGATGGTAAGGCACATATTAATCGATCATTCAAATCTTGAAGTTCAGTCTTCACTCCGAGATTTGTCATCTCAGTAGTTAAGTGAACAAATCTGTTCATCATCTGGTGTACTGTCTCTCCATTAATATGTTCAAATAATTCCAATTGTCTTTTCAATTTCGAATTCTTCAGGCTTCTCAATTGTTCTCCTCCTTCACATATCGACTTCAATGCCTTGAAACATGTATAACCAGTCTGATATGCATCCAATCTAGACAAAACTTGAAGTGGCAATCCCTTGCACATTAAAGAATAAGCCTTGCTATCATTCTTTACTTTCCTCAGATCTTCTGCTGACAAATTATCTTCTGGATAAGGTTCAGTAGAGTCTTTTGTGTAGGTACTTGTACTGTCTGGAGCAGTCTGAGTTGGAATATGAGGACCTTTCTCAATGGACTTCCACAAGTCATTGTCAATAGAACACAAGTGATGTCTCAACCTGATAGTCCAGTTCTTGAAATCTGCACGATTCAAAAGTCTAGGAACACGGTTATCAGAATCATCATTAGGAGCCATTTTTAACAATTTTTAAAGAAAATAATTTTGGTTTTTGTTAATTTTTTTTTTTAAAGAAATGATTAAAATACTAAAATAAAGACAAGTAATTAAAGACAAGATAAGAAACAAGTATTAATAACAACTAAAGTGAGTCACATGGCAAAACAGTGAAAATCCTTCTTCACCCGGCTAAACAGTATCTTTGTTCTTCACCCGGCAGGAAAAAGTCTTTACACGGCTGAACAGTTACCCGGCTCAACAGTTGTAATAATTTTTGTCTTCACCCGGATGAACAGTTACCCGGCAGCAAGAAAAACTTTGACACGGCAATAGATCTTGACCCGGCAGAATCTTGACACGGTAAAGGTCTTTGTCCGGCTGAACAGTACTCGATCACACGGCAAGGTTGTTTACCCGGCAACACAGTTGATGATTACCCGGCTGTATTTTGTTTATCACCCGGCGTAACAGTGTTTTACCCGGCACAACAGTGTATCACCCGACTGAACAGTAACACTTTTTCAAGTCAAATTCTTCACCCGTCTAGCACAAATTCCCTTACACGGCAATACAGGACCTAATTTCTTCTCAAATCTAAGTCCAAGGAAATTGTCTAAGTCAAAAATAATCACCCGGCAAGTTAATCTTCAACCAAGTTCTTACTGTTCATCATTTTCTCCATGAGAATTTTCTGAGTTTTGTCTAAAACTTGTCCAAATTGTCCAAAATTCACACACAAGCTGTGAAATAGTCCGATTAACAATCCCTTATATCAATCAATCCAAAACATGATCAAATCTGATGAAATTGAGCAAAAATTTGATCGAACAGTAACTTCGTCTATTCTTCTTAATTCTTCAGATCTGATGATGATCTGATAGAATCTGCACAATCGTTGTGTATAGGAGTGATTGCGATGATAAATCACAACTAAAAACAGCAACAATTCATTCAGATCATGATTTTTGAGCAATATTGATGTGTTTTGCTTAAGAACAGCGAAAAACACAATACCGAAAGCTCTGATACCAATTGATAGGTTCAATTGGATCGTTAATATCACTCAAATGATCAGAATAAAGCGTACAAACAATCGATTCAATCACAAACACAATTCATACTAATAATTCTCTTTGTATATTGATGATCAAAGCAATTCGTAGTACAAGTGCAGGAGAAACAAAATCACACACAGTTAATTCTCTCTCTAACAGTGTAAAAGTGATCTAGCCTCTATCCTCACACACACACACTACATGCTTATAGCAACAAAATACAAGTTTAAGGAATATAACAAAATAGACCCTAAACTATTTACAAACATGTAAACAATAAACAAAATACAAAGTAAATCTTAACAAGGAAATAGCCCTAACAGGTTTATTATGGATTTTATTTTTACGTACTGTATTGTAAGGTGTTGTTAGGAGTTGTGAGGTGTCGTACATTATACTAACATGCTTTTCAAGGTGTTAATGTGGCATACAGAGTCGTAAGATATTCTAAGTTGTCGTACGATGTTTAAATGACTCGGAGGAATTCATTAGGTTTATTATGGAGTTTTAATGTTTCGTACGGTGATGTAAGGTGTTCTTAGAAGCTGTAACGCGTCCTACATTATTATAAATTACTTTTCATGTTGCTAATGTCACATACAGAGTCGTCACAAGTCCTGAGTTATCGTACGATGTTCAAAGGACTCGGACGAATTCATTAGGTTTATTATGGATTTTATTTTTACGTACTGTATTGTAAGGTGTTGTTAGGAGTTGTGAGGTGTCGTACATTATACTAACATGCTTTTCAAGGTGTTAATGTGGCATACAGAGTCGTAAGATATTCTAAGTTGTCGTACGATGTTTAAATGACTCGGAGGAATTCATTAGGTTTATTATGGAGTTTTAATGTTTCGTACGGTGATGTAAGGTGTTCTTAGAAGTTGTAACGCGTCCTACATTATTATAAATTGCTTTTCATGTTGCTAATGTCACATACAGAGTCGTAACAAGTCCTGAGTTATCATACGATGTTCAAAGGACTCGGACGAATTCAATAGGTTTATTAGGGATTTTATTTTTACGTACGGTATTGTAAGGTGTTGTTAAGAATTGTGAGGTGTCGTACATTATACTAACATGCTTTTGAAGGTGCTAAAGTGGCATACAGAGTCGTAAGATATTCTAAGTTGTCGTACGATGTTTAAATGACTCGGAGGAATTCATTAGGTTTATTATGGAGTTTTAATATTTCGTACGGTGATGTAAGGTGTTCTTAGAAGTTGTAACGCGTCCTACATTATTATAAATTGCTTTTCATGTTGCTAATGTCACATACAGAGTCGTAACAAGTCCTGAGTTATCATACGATGTTCAAAGGACTCGGAGGAATTCAATAGGTTTATTAGGGATTTTATTTTTACGTACGGTATTGTAAGGTGTTGTTAAGAATTGTGAGGTGTCGTACATTATACTAACATGCTTTTGAAGGTGCTAAAGTGGCATACAGAGTCGTAAGATATTCTAAGTTGTCGTACGATGTTTAAATGACTCGGAGGAATTCATTAGGTTTATTATGGAGTTTTAATGTTTCGTACGGTGATGTAAGGTGTTCTTAGAAGTTGTAACGCGTCCTACATTATTATAAATTGCTTTTCATGTTGCTAATGTCACATACATAGTCGTAACAAGTCCTGAGTTATCATACGATGTTCAAAGGACTCGGACGAATTCAATAGGTTTATTAGGGATTTTATTTTTACGTACGGTATTGTAAGGTGTTGTCAAGAATTGTGAGGTGTCGTACATTATACTAACATGCTTTTCAAGGTGCTAAAGTGGCATACAGAGTCGTAAGATATTCTAAGTTGTCGTACGATGTTTAGATGACTCGGAGGAATTCATTACGTTTTTTATGAAGTTTTAATGTTTCGTACGTTGATGTAAGGTGTTCTTAGAAGCTGTAATGCGTCCTACATTATTATAAATTACTTTTCATGTTGCTAATGTCACATACAGAGTCGTCACAAGTCCTGAGTTATCGTACGATGTTCAAAGGACTCGGACGAATTCATTAGGTTTATTATGGATTTTATTTTTACGTACTGTATTGTAAGGTGTTGTTAGGAGTTGTGAGGTGTCGTACATTATACTAACATGCTTTTCAAGGTGTTAATGTGGCATACAGAGTCGTAAGATATTCTAAGTTGTCGTACGATGTTTAAATGACTCGGAGGAATTCATTAGGTTTATTATGGAGTTTTAATGTTTCGTACGGTGATGTAAGGTGTTCTTAGAAGCTGTAACGCGTCCTACATTATTATAAATTACTTTTCATGTTGCTAATGTCACATACAGAGTCGTCACAAGTCCTGAGTTATTGTACGATGTTCAAAGGACTCTGACGAATTCATTAGGTTTATTATGGATTTTATTTTTACGTACTATATTGTAAGGTGTTGTTAGGAGTTGTGAGGTGTCGTACATTATACTAACATGCTTTTCAAGGTGTTAATGTGGCATACAGAGTCGTAAGATATTCTAAGTTGTCGTACGATGTTTAAATGACTCGGAGGAATTCATTAGGTTTATTATGGAGTTTTAATATTTCGTACGGTGATGTAAGGTGTTCTTAGAAGTTGTAACGCGTCCTACATTATTATAAATTGCTTTTCGTGTTGCTAATGTCACATACAGAGTCGTAACTAGTCCTGAGTTACCATACGATGTTCAAAGGACTCGGAGGAATTCAATAGGTTTATTAGGGATTTTATTTTTACGTACGGTATTGTAAGGTGTTGTTAAGAATTGTGAGGTGTCGTACATTATACTAACATGCTTTTGAAGGTGCTAAAGTGGCATACAGAGTCGTAAGATATTCTAAGTTGTCGTACGATGTTTAAATGACTCGGAGGAATTCATTAGGTTTATTATGGAGTTTTAATGTTTCGTACGGTGATGTAAGGTGTTCTTAGAAGTTGTAACGCGTCCTACATTATTATAAATTGCTTTTCATGTTGCTAATGTCACATACAGAGTCGTAACAAGTCCTGAGTTATCATACGATGTTCAAAGGACTCGGACGAATTCAATAGGTTTATTAGGGATTTTATTTTTACGTACGGTATTGTAAGGTGTTGTTAAGAATTGTGAGGTGTCGTACATTATACTAACATGCTTTTGAAGGTGCTAAAGTGGCATACAGAGTCGTAAGATATTCTAAGTTGTCGTACGATGTTTAAATGACTCGGAGGAATTCATTAGGTTTATTATGGAGTTTTAATATTTCGTACGGTGATGTAAGGTGTTCTTAGAAGTTGTAACGCGTCCTACATTATTATAAATTGCTTTTCATGTTGCTAATGTCACATACAGAGTCGTAACAAGTCCTGAGTTATCATACGATGTTCAAAGGACTCGGAGGAATTCAATAGGTTTATTAGGGATTTTATTTTTACGTACGGTATTGTAAGGTGTTGTTAAGAATTGTGAGGTGTCGTACATTATACTAACATGCTTTTGAAGGTGCTAAAGTGGCATACAGAGTCGTAAGATATTCTAAGTTGTCGTACGATGTTTAAATGACTCGGAGGAATTCATTAGGTTTATTATGGAGTTTTAATGTTTCGTACGGTGATGTAAGGTGTTCTTAGAAGTTGTAACGCGTCCTACATTATTATAAATTGCTTTTCATGTTGCTAATGTCACATACAGAGTCGTAACAAGTCCTGAGTTATCATACGATGTTCAAAGGACTCGGACGAATTCAATAGGTTTATTAGGGATTTTATTTTTACGTACGGTATTGTAAGGTGTTGTCAAGAATTGTGAGGTGTCGTACATTATACTAACATGCTTTTCAAGGTGCTAAAGTGGCATACAGAGTCGTAAGATATTCTAAGTTGTCGTACGATGTTTAGATGACTCGGAGGAATTCATTACGTTTTTTATGAAGTTTTAATGTTTCGTACGTTGATGTAAGGTGTTCTTAGAAGCTGTAACGCGTCCTACATTATTATAAATTACTTTTCATGTTGCTAATGTCACATACAGAGTCGTCACAAGTCCTGAGTTATCGTACGATGTTCAAAGGACTCGGACGAATTCATTAGGTTTATTATGGATTTTATTTTTACGTACTGTATTGTAAGGTGTTGTTAGGAGTTGTGAGGTGTCGTACATTATACTAACATGCTTTTCAAGGTGTTAATGTGGCATACAGAGTCGTAAGATATTCTAAGTTGTCGTACGATGTTTAAATGACTCGGAGGAATTCATTAGGTTTATTATGGAGTTTTAATGTTTCGTACGGTGATGTAAGGTGTTCTTAGAAGCTGTAACGCGTCCTACATTATTATAAATTACTTTTCATGTTGCTAATGTCACATACAGAGTCGTCACAAGTCCTGAGTTATTGTACGATGTTCAAAGGACTCTGACGAATTCATTAGGTTTATTATGGATTTTATTTTTACGTACTATATTGTAAGGTGTTGCTAGGAGTTGTGAGGTGTCGTACATTATACTAACATGCTTTTCAAGGTGTTAATGTGGCATACAGAGTCGTAAGATATTCTAAGTTGTCGTACGATGTTTAAATGACTCGGAGGAATTCATTAGGTTTATTATGGAGTTTTAATATTTCGTACGGTGATGTAAGGTGTTCTTAGAAGTTGTAACGCGTCCTACATTATTATAAATTGCTTTTCGTGTTGCTAATGTCACATACAGAGTCGTAACAAGTCCTGAGTTACCATACGATGTTCAAAGGACTCGGAGGAATTCAATAGGTTTATTAGGGATTTTATTTTTACGTACGGTATTGTAAGGTGTTGTTAAGAATTGTGAGGTGTCGTACATTATACTAACATGCTTTTGAAGGTGCTAAAGTGGCATACAGAGTCGTAAGATATTCTAAGTTGTCGTACGATGTTTAAATGACTCGGAGGTATTCATTAGGTTTATTATGGAGTTTTAATGTTTCGTACGGTGATGTAAGGTGTTCTTAGAAGTTGTAACGCGTCCTACATTATTATAAATTGCTTTTCATGTTGCTAATGTCACATACAGAGTCGTAACAAGTCCTGAGTTATCATACGTTGTTCAAAGGACTCGGACGAATTCAATAGGTTTATTAGGGATTTTATTTTTACGTACGGTATTGTAAGGTGTTGTCAAGAATTGTGAGGTGTCGTACATTATACTAACATGCTTTTCAAGGTGCTAAAGTGGCATACAGAGTCGTAAGATATTCTAAGTTGTCGTACGATGTTTAGATGACTCGGAGGAATTCATTACGTTTTTTATGAAGTTTTAATGTTTCGTACGTTGATGTAAGGTGTTCTTAGAAGCTGTAACGCGTCCTACATTATTATAAATTACTTTTCATGTTGCTAATGTCACATACAGAGTCGTCACAAGTCCTGAGTTATTGTACGATGTTCAAAGGACTCGGACGAATTCATTAGGTTTATTATGGATTTTATTTTTACGTATTGTATTGTAAGGTGTTGTTAGGAGTTGTGAGGTGTCGTACATTATACTAACATGCTTTTCAAGGTGTTAATGTGGCATACAGAGTCGTAAGATATTCTAAGTTGTCGTACGATGTTTAAATGACTCGGAGGAATTCATTAGGTTTATTATGGAGTTTTAATGTTTCGTACGGTGATGTAACATGTTCTTAGAAGTTGTAACGCGTCCTACATTATTATAAATTGCTTTTCATGTTGCTAATGTCACATACAGAGTCGTAACAAGTCCTGAGTTATCATACGATGTTCAAAGGACTCGGACGAATTCAATAGGTTTATTAGGGATTTTATTTTTACGTACGGTATTGTAAGGTGTTGTTAAGAATTGTGAGGTGTCGTACATTATACTAACATGCTTTTCAAGGTGCTAAAGTGGCATACAGAGTCGTAAGACATTCTAAGTTGTCATACGATGTTTAGATGACTCGGAGGAATTCATTACGTTTATTATGGAGTTTTAATGTTTCGTACGGTGATGTAAGGTGTTCTTAGAAGCTGTAACGCGTCCTACATTATTATAAATTACTTTTCATGTTGCTAATGTCACATACAGAGTCGTCACAAGTCCTGAGTTATCGTACGATGTTCAAAGGACTCGGACGAATTCATTAGGTTTATTATGGATTTTATTTTTACGTACTGTATTGTAAGGTGTTGTTAGGAGTTGTGAGGTGTCGTACATTATACTAACATGCTTTTCAAGGTGTTAATGTGGCATACAGAGTCGTAAGATATTCTAAGTTGTCGTACGATGTTTAAATGACTCGGAGGAATTCATTAGGTTTATTATGGAGTTTTAATGTTTCGTACGGTGATGTATGGTGTTCTTAGAAGTTGTAACGCGTCCTACATTATTATAAATTGCTTTTCATGTTGCTAATGTCACATACAGAGTCGTAACAAGTCCTGAGTTATCATACGATGTTCAAAGGACTCGGACGAATTCAATAGGTTTATTAGGGATTTTATTTTTACGTACGGTATTGTAAGGTGTTGTTAAGAATTGTGAGGTGTCGTACATTATACTAACATGCTTTTCAAGGTGCTAAAGTGGCATACAGAGTCGTAAGATATTCTAAGTTGTCGTACGATGTTTAGATGACTCGGAGGAATTCATTACGTTTATTATGGAGTTTTAATGTTTCGTACGGTGATGTAAGGTGTTCTTAGAAGCTGTAACGCGTCCTACATTTTTATAAATTCCTTTTCATGTTGCTAATGTCACATACAGAGTCGTAACAAGTCCTGAGTTATCGTACGATGTTCAAAGGACTCGGACGAATTCATTAGGTTTATTATGGATTTTATTTTTACGTACTGTATTGTAAGGTGTTGTTAGGAGTTGTGAGGTGTCGTACATTATACTAACATGCTTTTCAAGGTGTTAATGTGGCATACAGAGTCGTAAGATATTCTAAGTTGTCGTACGATGTTTAGATGACTCGGTGGAATTCATTAGGTTTATTATGGAGTTTTAATGTTTCGTACGGTGATGTAAGGTGTTCTTAGAAGCTGTAACGCGTCCTACATTATTATAAATTACTTTTCATGTTGCTAATGTCACATACAGAGTCGTCACAAGTCCTGAGTTATCGTACGATGTTCAAAGGACTCAGTCGAATACATTAGGTTTATTATGGATTTTATTTTTACGTACTGTATTGTAAGGTGTTGTTAGGAGTTGTGAGGTGTCGTACATTATACTAACATGCTTTTCAAGGTGTTAATGTGGCATACAGAGTCGTAAGACATTCTAAGTTGTCGTACGATGTTTAAATGACTCGGAGGAATTCAATAGGTATATTATGGAGTTTTAATGTTTCGTACGGTGATGTAAGGTGTTCTTAGAAGCTGTAACGCGTCCTACATTATTATAAAATACTTTTCATGTTGCTAATGTCACATACAGAGTCGTCACAAGTCCTGAGTTATCATACGATGTTCAAAGGACTCAGACGAATTCATTAGGTTTATTATGGATTTTATTTTTACGTACTGTATTGTATGGTGTTGTTAGGAGTTGTGAGGTGTCGTACATTATACTAACATGCTTTTCAAGGTGTTAATGTGGCATACAGAGTCGTAAGATATTCTAAGTTGTCGTACGATGTTTAAATGACTCGGAGGAATTCATTAGGTTTATTATGGAGTTTTAATGTTTCGTACGGTGATGTAAGGTGTTCTTAGAAGTTGTAACGCGTCCTACATTATTATAAATTGCTTTTCATGTTGCTAATGTCACATACAGAGTCGTAACAAGTCCTGAGTTATCATACGATGTTCAAAGGACTCGGACGAATTCAATAGGTTTATTAGGGATTTTATTTTTACGTACGGTATTGTAAGGTGTTGTTAAGAATTGTGAGGTGTCGTACATTATACTAACATGCTTTTCAAGGTGCTAAAGTGGCATACAGAGTCGTAAGATATTCTAAGTTGTCGTACGATGTTTAGATGACTCGGAGGAATTCATTACGTTTATTATGGAGTTTTAATGTTTCGTACGGTGATGTAAGGTGTTCTTAGAAGCTGTAACGCGTCCTACATTTTTATAAATTCCTTTTCATGTTGCTAATGTCACATACAGAGTCGTAACAAGTCCTGAGTTATCGTACGATGTTCAAAGGACTCGGACGAATTCATTAGGTTTATTATGGATTTTATTTTTACGTACTGTATTGTAAGGTGTTGTTAGGAGTTGTGAGGTGTCGTACATTATACTAACATGCTTTTCAAGGTGTTAATGTGGCATACAGAGTCGTAAGATATTCTAAGTTGTCGTACGATGTTTAGATGACTCGGTGGAATTCATTAGGTTTATTATGGAGTTTTAATGTTTCGTACGGTGATGTAAGGTGTTCTTAGAAGCTGTAACGCGTCCTACATTATTATAAATTACTTTTCATGTTGCTAATGTTACATACAGAGTCGTCACAAGTCCTGAGTTATCGTACGATGTTCAAAGGACTCAGTCGAATACATTAGGTTTATTATGGATTTTATTTTTACGTACTGTATTGTAAGGTGTTGTTAGGAGTTGTGAGGTGTCGTACATTATACTAACATGCTTTTCAAGGTGTTAATGTGGCATACAGAGTCGTAAGATATTCTAAGTTGTCGTACGATGTTTAAATGACTCGGAGGAATTCAATAGGTATATTATGGAGTTTTAATGTTTCGTACGGTGATGTAAGGTGTTCTTAGAAGCTGTAACGCGTCCTACATTATTATAAAATACTTTTCATGTTGCTAATGTCACATACAGAGTCGTCACAAGTCCTGAGTTATCATACGATGTTCAAAGGACTCAGACGAATTCATTAGGTTTATTATGGATTTTATTTTTACGTATTGTATTGTAAGGTGTTGTTAGGAGTTGTGAGGTGTCGTACATTATACTAACATGCTTTTCAAGGTGTTAATGTGGCATACAGAGTCGTAAGATATTCTAAGTTGTCGTACGATGTTTAAATGACTCGGATGAATTCATTAGGTTTATTATGGAGTTTTAATGTTTCGTATGGTGATGTAAGGTGTTCTTAGAAGCTGTAACGCGTCCTACATTATTATAAAATACTTTTCATGTTGCTAATGTCACATACAGAGTCGTCACAAGTCCTGAGTTATCGTACGATGTTCAAAGGACTCGGATGAATTCATTAGGTTTATTATGGATTTTATTTTTACGTACTGTATTGTAAGGTGTTGTTAGGAGTTGTGAGGTGTCGTACATTATACTAACATGCTTTTCAAGGTGTTAATGTGGCATACAGAGTCGTAAGATATTCTAAGTTGTCGTACGATGTTTAAATGACTCGGAGGAATTCATTAGGTTTATTATGGAGTTTTTATGTTTCGTACGGTGATGTAAGGTGTTCTTAGAAGCTGTAACGCCTCCTACATTATTATAAATTACTTTTCATGTTGCTAATGCCACATACAGAGTCGTCACAAGTCCTGAGTAATCGTACGATGTTCAAAGGACTCGGACGAATTCATTAGGTTTATTATGGATTTTATTTTTACGTACTGTATTGTAAGGTGTTGCTAGGAGTTGTGAGGTGTCGTACATTATACTAACATGCTTTTCAAGGTGTTAATGTGGCATACAGAGTCGTAAGATATTCTAAGTTGTCGTACGATGTTTAGATGACTCGGTGGAATTCATTAGGTTTATTATGGAGTTTTAATGTTTCGTACGGTGATGTAAGGTGTTCTTAGAAGCTGTAACGCGTCCTACATTATTATAAATTACTTTTCATGTTGCTAATGTCACATACAGAGTCGTCACAAGTCCTGAGTTATCGTACGATGTTCAAAGGACTCAGTCGAATACATTAGGTTTATTATGGATTTTATTTTTACGTACTGTATTGTAAGGTGTTGTTAGGAGTTGTGAGGTGTCGTACATTATACTAACATGCTTTTCAAGGTGTTAATGTGGCATACAGAGTCGTAAGATATTCTAAGTTGTCGTACGATGTTTAAATGACTCGGAGGAATTCAATAGGTTTATTATGGAGTTTTAATGTTTCGTACGGTGATGTAAGGTGTTCTTAGAAGTTGTAACGCGTCCTACATTATTATAAATTGCTTTTCATGTTGCTAATGTCACATACAGAGTCGTAACAAGTCCTGAGTTATCATACGATGTTCAAAGGACTCGGACGAATTCAATAGGTTTATTAGGGATTTTATTTTTACGTACGGTGTTGTAAGGTGTTGTTAAGAATTGTGAGGTGTCGTACATTATACTAACATGCTTTTCAAGGTGCTAAAGTGGCATACAGAGTCGTAAGATATTCTAAGTTTTCGTACGATGTTTAGATGACTCGGAGGAATTCATTACGTTTATTATGGAGTTTTAATGTTTCGTACGGTGATGTAAGGTGTTCTTAGAAGCTGTAACGCGTCCTACATTATTATAAATTACTTTTCATGTTGCTAATGTCACATACAGAGTCGTCACAAGTCCTGAGTTATCGTACGATGTTCAAAGGACTCAGACGAATACATTAGGTTTATTATGGATTTTATTTTTACGTACTGTATTGTAAGGTGTTGTTAGGAGTTGTGAGGTGTCGTACATTATACTAACATGCTTTTCAAGGTGTTAATGTGGCATACAGAGTCGTAAGATATTCTAAGTTGTCGTACGATGTTTAAATGACTCGGAGGAATTCATTAGGTTTATTATGGAGTTTTAATGTTTCGTACGGTGATGTAAGGTGTTCTTAGAAGCTGTAACGCCTCCTACATTATTATAAATTACTTTTCATGTTGCTAATGCCACATACAGAGTCGTCACAAGTCCTGAGTAATCGTACAATGTTCAAAGGACTCGGAGGAATTCATTAGGTTTATTATGGATTTTATTTTTACGTACTGTATTGTAAGGTGTTGCTAGGAGTTGTGAGGTGTCGTACATTATACTAACATGCTTTTCAAGGTGTTAATGTGGCATACAGAGTCGTAAGATATTCTAAGTTGTCGTACGATGTTTAAATGACTCGGTGGAATTCATTAGGTTTATTATGGAGTTTTAATGTTTCGTACGGTGATGTAAGGTGTTCTTAGAAGCTGTAACGCCTCCTACATTATTATAAATTACTTTTCATGTTGCTAATGCCACATACAGAGTCGTCACAAGTCCTGAGTAATCGTACGATGTTCAAAGGACTCGGACGAATTCATTAGGTTTATTATGGATTTTATTTTTACGTACTGTATTGTAAGGTGTTGCTAGGAGTTGTGAGGTGTCGTACATTATACTAACATGCTTTTCAAGGTGTTAATGTGGCATACAGAGTCGTAAGATATTCTAAGTTGTCGTACGATGTTTAAATGACTCGGAGGAATTCAATAGGTTTATTATGGAGTTTTAATGTTTCGTACGGTGATGTAAGGTGTTCTTAGAAGCTGTAACGCGTCCTACATTATTATAAAATACTTTTCATGTTGCTAATGTCACATACAGAGTCGTCACAAGTCCTGAGTTATCATACGATGTTCAAAGGACTCAGACGAATTCATTAGGTTTATTATGGATTTTATTTTTACGTATTGTATTGTAAGGTGTTGTTAGGAGTTGTGAGGTGTCGTACATTATACTAACATGCTTTTCAAGGTGCTAAAGTGGCATACAGAGTCGTAAGATATTCTAAGTTGTCGTACGATGTTTAAATGACTCGGAGGAATTCATTAGGTTTATTATGGAGTTTTAATGTTTCGTACGGTGATGTAAGGTGTTCTTAGAAGCTGTAACGCCTCCTACATTATTATAAATTACTTTTCATGTTGCTAATGCCACATACAGAGTCGTCACAAGTCCTGAGTAATCGTACGATGTTCAAAGGACTCGGACGAATTCATTAGGTTTATTATGGATTTTATTTTTACGTACTGTATTGTAAGGTGTTGCTAGGAGTTGTGAGGTGTCGTACATTATACTAACATGCTTTTCAAGGTGTTAATGTGGCATACAGAGTCGTAAGATATTCTAAGTTGTCGTACGATGTTTAAATGACTCGGAGGAATTCATTAGGTTTATTATGGAGTTTTAATGTTTCGTACGGTGATGTAAGGTGTTCTTAGAAGCTGTAACGCGTCCTACATTATTATAAAATACTTTTCATGTTGCTAATGTCACATACAGAGTCGTCACAAGTCCTGAGTTATCATACGATGTTCAAAGGACTCAGACGAATTCATTAGGTTTATTATGGATTTTATTTTTACGTACTGTATTGTAAGGTGTTGCTAGGAGTTGTGAGGTGTCGTACATTATACTAACATGCTTTTCAAGGTGTTAATGTGGCATACAGAGTCGTAAGATATTCTAAGTTGTCGTACGATGTTTAGATGACTCGGTGGAATTCATTAGGTTTATTATGGAGTTTTAATGTTTCGTACGGTGATGTAAGGTGTTCTTAGAAGCTGTAACGCGTCCTACATTATTATAAATTACTTTTCATGTTGCTAATGTCACATACAGAGTCGTCACAAGTCCTGAGTTATCGTACGATGTTCAAAGGACTCAGTCGAATACATTAGGTTTATTATGGATTTTATTTTTACGTACTGTATTGTAAGGTGTTGTTAGGAGTTGTGAGGTGTCGTACATTATACTAACATGCTTTTCAAGGTGTTAATGTGGCATACAGAGTCGTAAGATATTCTAAGTTGTCGTACGATGTTTAAATGACTCGGAGGAATTCAATAGGTATATTATGGAGTTTTAATGTTTCGTACGGTGATGTAAGGTGTTCTTAGAAGCTGTAACGCGTCCTACATTATTATAAAATACTTTTCATGTTGCTAATGTCACATACAGAGTCGTCACAAGTCCTGAGTTATCATACGATGTTCAAAGGACTCAGACGAATTCATTAGGTTTATTATGGATTTTATTTTTACGTACTGTATTGTAAGGTGTTGCTAGGAGTTGTGAGGTGTCGTACATTATACTAACATGCTTTTCAAGGTGTTAATGTGGCATACAGAGTCGTAAGATATTCTAAGTTGTCGTACGATGTTTAAATGACTCGGAGGAATTCATTAGGTTTATTATGGAGTTTTAATGTTTCGTACGGTGATGTAAGGTGTTCTTAGAAGCTGTAACGCGTCCTACATTATTATAAAATACTTTTCATGTTGCTAATGTCACATACAGAGTCGTCACAAGTCCTGAGTTATCATACGATGTTCAAAGGACTCAAACGAATTCATTAGGTTTATTATGGATTTTATTTTTACGTACTGTATTGTAAGGTGTTGCTAGGAGTTGTGAGGTGTCGTACATTATACTAACATGCTTTTCAAGGTGTTAATGTGGCATACAGAGTCGTAAGATATTCTAAGTTGTCGTACGATGTTTAAATGACTCGGAGGAATTCAATAGGTATATTATGGAGTTTTAATGTTTCGTACGGTGATGTAAGGTGTTCTTAGAAGCTGTAACGCGTCCTACATTATTATAAAATACTTTTCATGTTGCTAATGTCACATACAGAGTCGTCACAAGTCCTGAGTTATCGTACGATGTTCAAAGGACTCAGTCGAATACATTAGGTTTATTATGGATTTTATTTTTACGTACTGTATTGTAAGGTGTTGTTAGGAGTTGTGAGGTGTCGTACATTATACTAACATGCTTTTCAAGGTGTTAATGTGGCATACAGAGTCGTAAGATATTCTAAGTTGTCGTACGATGTTTAAATGACTCGGAGGAATTCAATAGGTATATTATGGAGTTTTAATGTTTCGTACGGTGATGTAAGGTGTTCTTAGAAGCTGTAACGCGTCCTACATTATTATAAAATACTTTTCATGTTGCTAATGTCACATACAGAGTCGTCACAAGTCTTGAGTTATCATACGATGTTCAAAGGACTCAGACGAATTCATTAGGTTTATTATGGATTTTATTTTTACGTATTGTATTGTAAGGTGTTGTTAGGAGTTGTGAGGTGTCGTACATTATACTAACATGCTTTTCAAGGTGTTAATGTGGCATACAGAGTCGTAAGATATTCTAAGTTGTCGTACGATGTTTAAATGACTCGGATGAATTCATTAGGTTTATTATGGAGTTTTAATGTTTCGTATGGTGATGTAAGGTGTTCTTAGAAGCTGTAACGCGTCCTACATTATTATAAAATACTTTTCATGTTGCTAATGTCACATACAGAGTCGTCACAAGTCCTGAGTTATCGTACGATGTTCAAAGGACTCGGACGAATTCATTAGGTTTATTATGGATTTTATTTTTACGTACTGTATTGTAAGGTGTTGTTAGGAGTTGTGAGGTGTCGTACATTATACTAACATGCTTTTCAAGGTGTTAATGTGGCATACAGAGTCGTAAGATATTCTAAGTTGTCGTACGATGTTTAAATGACTCGGAGGAATTCATTAGGTTTATTATGGAGTTTTAATGTTTCGTACGGTGATGTAAGGTGTTCTTAGAAGCTGTAACGCGTCCTACATTATTATAAAATACTTTTCATGTTGCTAATGTCACATACAGAGTCGTCACAAGTCCTGAGTTATCATACGATGTTCAAAGGACTCAAACGAATTCATTAGGTTTATTATGGATTTTATTTTTACGTACTGTATTGTAAGGTGTTGCTAGGAGTTGTGAGGTGTCGTACATTATACTAACATGCTTTTCAAGGTGTTAATGTGGCATACAGAGTCGTAAGATATTCTAAGTTGTCGTACGATGTTTAAATGACTCGGAGGAATTCAATAGGTATATTATGGAGTTTTAATGTTTCGTACGGTGATGTAAGGTGTTCTTAGAAGCTGTAACGCGTCCTACATTATTATAAAATACTTTTCATGTTGCTAATGTCACATACAGAGTCGTCACAAGTCCTGAGTTATCGTACGATGTTCAAAGGACTCAGTCGAATACATTAGGTTTATTATGGATTTTATTTTTACGTACTGTATTGTAAGGTGTTGTTAGGAGTTGTGAGGTGTCGTACATTATACTAACATGCTTTTCAAGGTGTTAATGTGGCATACAGAGTCGTAAGATATTCTAAGTTGTCGTACGATGTTTAAATGACTCGGAGGAATTCAATAGGTATATTATGGAGTTTTAATGTTTCGTACGGTGATGTAAGGTGTTCTTAGAAGCTGTAACGCGTCCTACATTATTATAAAATACTTTTCATGTTGCTAATGTCACATACAGAGTCGTCACAAGTCCTGAGTTATCATACGATGTTCAAAGGACTCAGACGAATTCATTAGGTTTATTATGGATTTTATTTTTACGTATTGTATTGTAAGGTGTTGTTAGGAGTTGTGAGGTGTCGTACATTATACTAACATGCTTTTCAAGGTGTTAATGTGGCATACAGAGTCGTAAGATATTCTAAGTTGTCGTACGATGTTTAAATGACTCGGATGAATTCATTAGGTTTATTATGGAGTTTTAATGTTTCGTATGGTGATGTAAGGTGTTCTTAGAAGCTGTAACGCGTCCTACATTATTATAAAATACTTTTCATGTTGCTAATGTCACATACAGAGTCGTCACAAGTCCTGAGTTATCGTACGATGTTCAAAGGACTCGGACGAATTCATTAGGTTTATTATGGATTTTATTTTTACGTACTGTATTGTAAGGTGTTGTTAGGAGTTGTGAGGTGTCGTACATTATACTAACATGCTTTTCAAGGTGTTAATGTGGCATACAGAGTCGTAAGATATTCTAAGTTGTCGTACGATGTTTAAATGACTCGGAGGAATTCATTAGGTTTATTATGGAGTTTTAATGTTTCGTACGGTGATGTAAGGTGTTCTTAGAAGCTGTAACGCCTCCTACATTATTATAAATTACTTTTCATGTTGCTAATGCCACATACAGAGTCGTCACAAGTCCTGAGTAATCGTACGATGTTCAAAGGACTCGGACGAATTCATTAGGTTTATTATGGATTTTATTTTTACGTACTGTATTGTAAGGTGTTGCTAGGAGTTGTGAGGTGTCGTACATTATACTAACATGCTTTTCAAGGTGTTAATGTGGCATACAGAGTCGTAAGATATTCTAAGTTGTCGTACGATGTTTAGATGACTCGGTGGAATTCATTAGGTTTATTATGGAGTTTTAATGTTTCGTACGGTGATGTAAGGTGTTCTTAGAAGCTGTAACGCGTCCTACATTATTATAAATTACTTTTCATGTTGCTAATGTCACATACAGAGTCGTCACAAGTCCTGAGTTATCGTACGATGTTCAAAGGACTCAGTCGAATACATTAGGTTTATTATGGATTTTATTTTTACGTACTGTATTGTAAGGTGTTGTTAGGAGTTGTGAGGTGTCGTACATTATACTAACATGCTTTTCAAGGTGTTAATGTGGCATACAGAGTCGTAAGATATTCTAAGTTGTCGTACGATGTTTAAATGACTCGGAGGAATTCAATAGGTATATTATGGAGTTTTAATGTTTCGTACGGTGATGTAAGGTGTTCTTAGAAGCTGTAACGCGTCCTACATTATTATAAAATACTTTTCATGTTGCTAATGTCACATACAGAGTCGTCACAAGTCCTGAGTTATCATACGATGTTCAAAGGACTCAGACGAATTCATTAGGTTTATTATGGATTTTATTTTTACGTATTGTATTGTAAGGTGTTGTTAGGAGTTGTGAGGTGTCGTACATTATACTAACATGCTTTTCAAGGTGTTAATGTGGCATACAGAGTCGTAAGATATTCTAAGTTGTCGTACGATGTTTAAATGACTCGGATGAATTCATTAGGTTTATTATGGAGTTTTAATGTTTCGTATGGTGATGTAAGGTGTTCTTAGAAGCTGTAACGCGTCCTACATTATTATAAAATACTTTTCATGTTGCTAATGTCACATACAGAGTCGTCACAAGTCCTGAGTTATCGTACGATGTTCAAAGGACTCGGACGAATTCATTAGGTTTATTATGGATTTTATTTTTACGTACTGTATTGTAAGGTGTTGTTAGGAGTTGTGAGGTGTCGTACATTATACTAACATGCTTTTCAAGGTGTTAATGTGGCATACAGAGTCGTAAGATATTCTAAGTTGTCGTACGATGTTTAAATGACTCGGAGGAATTCATTAGGTTTATTATGGAGTTTTAATGTTTCGTATGGTGATGTAAGGTGTTCTTAGAAGCTGTAACGCCTCCTACATTATTATAAATTACTTTTCATGTTGCTAATGCCACATACAGAGTCGTCACAAGTCCTGAGTAATCGTACGATGTTCAAAGGACTCGGACGAATTCATTAGGTTTATTATGGATTTTATTTTTACGTACTGTATTGTAAGGTGTTGCTAGGAGTTGTGAGGTGTCGTACATTATACTAACATGCTTTTCAAGGTGTTAATGTGGCATACAGAGTCGTAAGATATTCTAAGTTGTCGTACGATGTTTAAATGACTCGGTGGAATTCATTAGGTTTATTATGGAGTTTTAATGTTTCGTACGGTGATGTAAGGTGTTCTTAGAAGCTGTAACGCCTCCTACATTATTATAAATTACTTTTCATGTTGCTAATGCCACATACAGAGTCGTCACAAGTCCTGAGTAATCGTACGATGTTCAAAGGACTCGGACGAATTCATTAGGTTTATTATGGATTTTATTTTTACGTACTGTATTGTAAGGTGTTGCTAGGAGTTGTGAGGTGTCGTACATTATACTAACATGCTTTTCAAGGTGTTAATGTGGCATACAGAGTCGTAAGATATTCTAAGTTGTCGTACGGAGGAATTCAATAGGTTTATTATGGAGTTTTAATGTTTCGTACGGTGATGTAAGGTGTTCTTAGAAGCTGTAACGCGTCCTACATTATTATAAAATACTTTTCATGTTGCTAATGTCACATACAGAGTCGTCACAAGTCCTGAGTTATCGTACGATGTTCAAAGGACTCGGACGAATTCATTAGGTTTATTATGGATTTTATTTTTACGTACTGTATTGTAAGGTGTTGTTAGGAGTTGTGAGGTGTCGTACATTATACTAACATGCTTTTCAAGGTGTTAATGTGGCATACAGAGTCGTAAGATATTCTAAGTTGTCGTACGATGTTTAAATGACTCGGAGGAATTCATTAGGTTTATTACGGAGTTTTAATGTTTCGTATGGTGATGTAAGGTGTTCTTAGAAGCTGTAACGCCTCCTACATTATTATAAATTACTTTTCATGTTGCTAATGCCACATACAGAGTCGTCACAAGTCCTGAGTAATCGTACGATGTTCAAAGGACTCGGACGAATTCATTAGGTTTATTATGGATTTTATTTTTACGTACTGTATTGTAAGGTGTTGCTAGGAGTTGTGAGGTGTCGTACATTATACTAACATGCTTTTCAAGGTGTTAATGTGGCATACAGAGTCGTAAGATATTCTAAGTTGTCGTACGATGTTTAAATGACTCGGTGGAATTCATTAGGTTTATTATGGAGTTTTAATGTTTCGTACGGTGATGTAAGGTGTTCTTAGAAGCTGTAACGCCTCCTACATTATTATAAATTACTTTTCATGTTGCTAATGCCACATACAGAGTCGTCACAAGTCCTGAGTAATCGTACGATGTTCAAAGGACTCGGACGAATTCATTAGGTTTATTATGGATTTTATTTTTACGTACTGTATTGTAAGGTGTTGCTAGGAGTTGTGAGGTGTCGTACATTATACTAACATGCTTTTCAAGGTGTTAATGTGGCATACAGAGTCGTAAGATATTCTAAGTTGTCGTACGGAGGAATTCAATAGGTTTATTATGGAGTTTTAATGTTTCGTACGGTGATGTAAGGTGTTCTTAGAAGCTGTAACGCGTCCTACATTATTATAAAATACTTTTCATGTTGCTAATGTCACATACAGAGTCGTCACAAGTCCTGAGTTATCATACGATGTTCAAAGGACTCAGACGAATTCATTAGGTTTATTATGGATTTTATTTTTACGTATTGTATTGTAAGGTGTTGTTAGGAGTTGTGAGGTGTCGTACATTATACTAACATGCTTTTCAAGGTGCTAAAGTGGCATACAGAGTCGTAAGATATTCTAAGTTGTCGTACGATGTTTAAATGACTCGGAGGAATTCATTAGGTTTATTATGGAGTTTTAATGTTTCGTACGGTGATGTAAGGTGTTCTTAGAAGCTGTAACGCCTCCTACATTATTATAAATTACTTTTCATGTTGCTAATGCCACATACAGAGTCGTCACAAGTCCTGAGTAATCGTACGATGTTCAAAGGACTCGGACGAATTCATTAGGTTTATTATGGATTTTATTTTTACGTACTGTATTGTAAGGTGTTGCTAGGAGTTGTGAGGTGTCGTACATTATACTAACATGCTTTTCAAGGTGTTAATGTGGCATACAGAGTCGTAAGATATTCTAAGTTGTCGTACGATGTTTAAATGACTCGGTGGAATTCATTAGGTTTATTATGGAGTTTTAATGTTTCGTACGGTGATGTAAGGTGTTCTTAGAAGCTGTAACGCCTCCTACATTATTATAAATTACTTTTCATGTTGCTAATGCCACATACAGAGTCGTCACAAGTCCTGAGTAATCGTACGATGTTCAAAGGACTCGGACGAATTCATTAGGTTTATTATGGATTTTATTTTTACGTACTGTATTGTAAGGTGTTGCTAGGAGTTGTGAGGTGTCGTACATTATACTAACATGCTTTTCAAGGTGTTAATGTGGCATACAGAGTCGTAAGATATTCTAAGTTGTCGTACGGAGGAATTCAATAGGTTTATTATGGAGTTTTAATGTTTCGTACGGTGATGTAAGGTGTTCTTAGAAGCTGTAACGCGTCCTACATTATTATAAAATACTTTTCATGTTGCTAATGTCACATACAGAGTCGTCACAAGTCCTGAGTTATCATACGATGTTCAAAGGACTCAGACGAATTCATTAGGTTTATTATGGATTTTATTTTTACGTATTGTATTGTAAGGTGTTGTTAGGAGTTGTGAGGTGTCGTACATTATACTAACATGCTTTTCAAGGTGCTAAAGTGGCATACAGAGTCGTAAGATATTCTAAGTTGTCGTACGATGTTTAAATGACTCGGAGGAATTCATTAGGTTTATTATGGAGTTTTAATGTTTCGTACGGTGATGTAAGGTGTTCTTAGAAGCTGTAACGCCTCCTACATTATTATAAATTACTTTTCATGTTGCTAATGCCACATACAGAGTCGTCACAAGTCCTGAGTAATCGTACGATGTTCAAAGGACTCGGACGAATTCATTAGGTTTATTATGGATTTTATTTTTACGTACTGTATTGTAAGGTGTTGCTAGGAGTTGTGAGGTGTCGTACATTATACTAACATGCTTTTCAAGGTGTTAATGTGGCATACAGAGTCGTAAGATATTCTAAGTTGTCGTACGATGTTTAAATGACTCGGAGGAATTCAATAGGTTTATTATGGAGTTTTAATGTTTCGTACGGTGATGTAAGGTGTTCTTAGAAGCTGTAACGCGTCCTACATTATTATAAAATACTTTTCATGTTGCTAATGTCACATACAGAGTCGTCACAAGTCCTGAGTTATCATACGATGTTCAAAGGACTCAGACGAATTCATTAGGTTTATTATGGATTTTATTTTTACGTATTGTATTGTAAGGTGTTGTTAGGAGTTGTGAGGTGTCGTACATTATACTAACATGCTTTTCAAGGTGTTAATGTGGCATACAGAGTCGTAAGATATTCTAAGTTGTCGTACGATGTTTAAATGACTCGGATGAATTCATTAGGTTTATTATGGAGTTTTAATGTTTCGTATGGTGATGTAAGGTGTTCTTAGAAGCTGTAACGCCTCCTACATTATTATAAATTACTTTTCATGTTGCTAATGCCACATACAGAGTCGTCACAAGTCCTGAGTAATCGTACGATGTTCAAAGGACTCGGACGAATTCATTAGGTTTATTATGGATTTTATTTTTACGTACTGTATTGTAAGGTGTTGCTAGGAGTTGTGAGGTGTCGTACATTATACTAACATGCTTTTCAAGGTGTTAATGTGGCATACAGAGTCGTAAGATATTCTAAGTTGTCGTACGATGTTTAAATGACTCGGAGGAATTCAATAGGTTTATTATGGAGTTTTAATGTTTCGTACGGTGATGTAAGGTGTTCTTAGAAGCTGTAACGCGTCCTACATTATTATAAAATACTTTTCATGTTGCTAATGTCACATACAGAGTCGTCACAAGTCCTGAGTTATCATACGATGTTCAAAGGACTCAGACGAATTCATTAGGTTTATTATGGATTTTATTTTTACGTATTGTATTGTAAGGTGTTGTTAGGAGTTGTGAGGTGTCGTACATTATACTAACATGCTTTTCAAGGTGTTAATGTGGCATACAGAGTCGTAAGATATTCTATGTCACACCCCCAATTTCCACTAACGGAGTTATGCCGTTCGGGGCGTGACATGCCAGGATCTCATTGCCATTAGTTACGTTGAACGACCTCTATATGAATTTTAAAAAAACCAACATTTATAAAAATCCAAGTTTAAAATAAGTTTCAGTGCGGAAGCATAAATAAAAATCCCAAACAATTCAATGCGCAAACCGCGCGTTCCAAAAACCAAGTCTAATAAAAATAAAATGAAAAGAGTTTTGAATGCAACTACGACTTAACCAAGCATGCTCCTAATCCGTGCACAGTACCTGAGAAAGACATGCTAAATCGTGTCAACACTAGGTTGGTGAGTTCACAGGTTTAGATAAGTAAAAATACAACAACAGCCGATAATGTAAAATACAATTATATCGTTGGGTAGCGAACCCAGTTTCTTATTATTTAAGCGTTTCGATACCGAGCTGACTGAGATTTATATGCGCCTCGACACCATTGCTACAACAATGGACCAACAACATAGGACAATTCACACCTACCCGGCTCCCAGCCGAGGGTGGGGTTTGTCAAACCCAGTAGTACTACCCGAACTTCCTCGCTATACCTCGTATATTAACGGCTCGAAGATTTAGTGAGGACTTGACAACTTGTTACGTTTACGCTTAATAATCAAGAGATATAAAGTAAATACCATTATCAAATTTAGTTTTTTTTTTGCATGCTTTCTCCCCCAACAGGAAAATAGTAAAAAGGGGCCGTGAAACTCACCTTAGATTGCGTAGCTAAATATAAACCAACAGCAAAAATAGAAATTCCAATGTCGACCAACGACCTGTTTGAGTTCTACTAATTAGATACAAATTAGTCTAATAGAGTTTACTTTCGGTTTCGCGTTTCCGGTTCGGTTTCGTATCAACACCCAAATATAACTATCTTATTAAATGTAAAAATTTAAACACACAAAGACTTATATAATCAAAATGAACCCATAAAAATGAACCCATGCATGCTAACACAATGAACTTCCTAATCTACCATACACAAATGCACACACCCACTTACAATATCTTACTTACGATTATAAACACTAACACACATATAATTCATGTACATCACACATAACCAACAACCTATTAAAATCTTCCATGCTCTTCACTTATGCATATAAATTCACACAGGCATATTAGCATATATAAAAAAAAAACTTATAACTCTTTCTTTTCCATTTTTACATGATCTGCAACTTTTTTTTTTTATGCATCCACCTTACAAACACATATATTTATATACGCAAACATCATACGCACACATATATAACATAATTCACCATTAATGTTCACTGTTACACGCTCATAACACACGAAGTGAAATCCTATCCAATCCCGACACACAATTCAGCCTTTATATGTCTCATATACATATACTAATCGAAATCGAGTTGAAACGAAACCAAACCGCTGCCCACACGAAACCGTAGCGAACCGAAACCATAACATGAGTTACCGAAACTTACCGCAAGGCTTACGCTGTGCTTTGCCGGTGTTCGTAGAGTTCACCGGAGATCGTCGGTGATGGTAATAGCGATCGGCGATTGTTGCGGTTGCCGTAATGGTGGTGCGAGATGGCGACAATGAACAACGACAGAACCAAAGGCTTCGATGGTGTTTGCGGTGGTAGGCGGTGGTTGCAGAGACGCCGGAGTCGAAGTACGATGATGCTGATCGTAAGTGATGCAACGGCGGTTAATGTTTGTTAGGGTTGTGTTTATGTCGCGTACATATGATAAAGATGGAGACGTGATGTAGGGGATGGGTGTGGGTTATATACATTCAATTAATTTGAATGTTACACTTATGGTCCATCAAATTAAACACATATTTAACTTGTACCCAAAGTTAACTAAGTAAACCTTTAGCTAATTACAATTTCAGCCTCAACTTTTGAATACTAAATATACTTTACGAAACACATTCCGTTAAACACTCTGTAATTTCCGCTCGTCGTGTAAACTAGTAATTCCCCGAATTACTATTCGTTTAGCGTTATTCGTTATGATTCAAATAATTCTCCGAATTACTATCGTCGATTAATTATTACATATTTAATAATTTAAACCAAGTGTAACACGTATAAAGCATTATTTAAGTAGCGGACTTCACAAGATTTAAGAAAGTCGAGTTAATGGTGTTAACTCGAAATTGACGGGTGTCACATCATTCCCGTGTTGAAAGAATTTTCGTCCCGAAAATTGACCAATGCGTCGGTAAAGGTTTGAGGTTGTAGAGAAAGAAAGAAATATATATATATATATATATATATTTTTGGGTTGTCACATTATCTCTTTGTTGAAAGAAATTTCGTCCCGAAATTTAGTAACAGTAGATCACTTAGATTTGGTTCAATGAAAACTAATACTTGATGTGAGTTGTTTTAATTAGATTTTTGCGAGTTAAGATAACAGAATACTTAAGTTATAATACAGTTTAGATTGCATTTGGTAATTTGTAAGGTTCATGGGGCATAAACTTTCTATCAGTGAGGATGGTGGAGTGTCAAAAACTATCAATTTCTTACCAGGAGTGTGAGAGGGATTTGATGATGATGACATATCTTATATGTATATATATAATGTCTAACTAATACGAATCATTGTGTGTAAGTGTAACTAATTTAGTTCGTATAGCTATAGTTTAGGATGGACTTTTTACCATTGTTATTTAAATATGGACCTTTTGCTCTAGGTAAATCTGAGTGGACTGTTTGACTTATTTATTATGTTTTAGGTATTACCCACACGACGGATTTTTGCCAGGATCCCCGCGTACCTATAAATTCACCATTACGTTGCGCACCCGTAATCGTCAATTTACATCACGCGACCATCCTAACTTGCTTCCATCGCATGTTTTACTCATATGTTTTGTTTTTCTTATTTTTTTTGGTACTTTTCTACATGTTATTTTATTCCATTTTAAGTATATGACGTGTCTAAGGAAAGTAGGGTATACTTATATCTATAAGTAAAATACACTACATGTGAAAAATACAAATAGATGCCTAAGGTGATGTGCTATACGGAAAACATATCTCAAACATACTCTGAGTTCTTGATAAGTATAAGGAAAAAAAATAATTGTATAAACACAATGCGGGTATTCAGTAAGCAAGTAGGAAAAAAAATGAGTCATGTATCAAGTAACATGTTATAGCACATAATGGGTCATGCAATGTGTGATAAAGTGTAGTAGGTCACACAACAGTCAAGCCATGACCTTAAAGCACTATGTTTTAGCCAATAATCTAGTTTAGTTGTTGTTATACCACTATTTATTAAGTTTCGGTCCTTGTCGGTTGGTTGTCATATGGGGTGGATAACTATAAAAGTGTGTTCATTAGGCTCTGATCTACACTGGCTTATTGCCATCATGATATGAGCTATAACTTGTAATCCAATGGAAGATGTTTCTTAGACAGTTCTAAAACAACTTTGAGTTTCCAACAGCATAATGAATCAACAGTATTATGATCAAGCATACATTATGTATACTTCAGCGATTAAGGTGTAAAGCAACTGAAGTGCATACCTAGTTCAAGTCTCACTAATAGAGAAGATTCCTCTAGAGTTCTTTAAAGTTTTACTTAATCCAAGTAAACGACACAAGCCACCAAATCAAGTCACATCGATAGGCCTACAATGCTAATATATGTTTGTATGTTATAACTAAGCTAGTGAATAAATGGAAGACTAATTCTATGTATATCATTATAGCAAAAAAAAAATATATATATATTTTTGACCCAAAGATGAAAAGAAAAAAAAAATATTAGCAATGCAATTTATCTGAATGAGTGCGAATTACGTGAATGCATAAGTGTAACTAATGCAATGTGCAGTTATAGTCTAGAATGCAATGCAATGCAACCTAGTTCGCTATAACTAAGAGCTCTGATACCAATCTGTCACACCCCCAATTTCCACTAACGGAGTTATGCCGTTCGGGGCGTGACATGCCAGGATCTCATTGCCATTAGTTACGTTGAACGACCTCTATATGAATTTTAAAAAAACCAACATTTATAAAAATCCAAGTTTAAAATAAGTTTCAGTGCGGAAGCATAAATAAAAATCCCAAACAATTCAATGCGCAAACCGCGCGTTCCAAAAACCAAGTCTAATAAAAATAAAATGAAAAGAGTTTTGAATGCAACTACGACTTAACCAAGCATGCTCCTAATCCGTGCACAGTACCTGAGAAAGACATGCTAAATCGTGTCAACACTAGGTTGGTGAGTTCACAGGTTTAGATAAGTAAAAATACAACAACAGCCGATAATGTAAAATACAATTATATCGTTGGGTAGCGAACCCAGTTTCTTATTATTTAAGCGTTTCGATACCGAGCTGACTGAGATTTATATGCGCCTCGACACCATTGCTACAACAATGGACCAACAACATAGGACAATTCACACCTACCCGGCTCCCAGCCGAGGGTGGGGTTTGTCAAACCCAGTAGTACTACCCGAACTTCCTCGCTATACCTCGTATATTAACGGCTCGAAGATTTAGTGAGGACTTGACAACTTGTTACGTTTACGCTTAATAATCAAGAGATATAAAGTAAATACCATTATCAAATTTAGTTTTTTTTTTGCATGCTTTCTCCCCCAACAGGAAAATAGTAAAAAGGGGCCGTGAAACTCACCTTAGATTGCGTAGCTAAATATAAACCAACAGCAAAAATAGAAATTCCAATGTCGACCAACGACCTGTTTGAGTTCTACTAATTAGATACAAATTAGTCTAATAGAGTTTACTTTCGGTTTCGCGTTTCCGGTTCGGTTTCGTATCAACACCCAAATATAACTATCTTATTAAATGTAAAAATTTAAACACACAAAGACTTATATAATCAAAATGAACCCATAAAAATGAACCCATGCATGCTAACACAATGAACTTCCTAATCTACCATACACAAATGCACACACCCACTTACAATATCTTACTTACGATTATAAACACTAACACACATATAATTCATGTACATCACACATAACCAACAACCTATTAAAATCTTCCATGCTCTTCACTTATGCATATAAATTCACACAGGCATATTAGCATATATAAAAAAAAAACTTATAACTCTTTCTTTTCCATTTTTACATGATCTGCAACTTTTTTTTTTTATGCATCCACCTTACAAACACATATATTTATATACGCAAACATCATACGCACACATATATAACATAATTCACCATTAATGTTCACTGTTACACGCTCATAACACACGAAGTGAAATCCTATCCAATCCCGACACACAATTCAGCCTTTATATGTCTCATATACATATACTAATCGAAATCGAGTTGAAACGAAACCAAACCGCTGCCCACACGAAACCGTAGCGAACCGAAACCATAACATGAGTTACCGAAACTTACCGCAAGGCTTACGCTGTGCTTTGCCGGTGTTCGTAGAGTTCACCGGAGATCGTCGGTGATGGTAATAGCGATCGGCGATTGTTGCGGTTGCCGTAATGGTGGTGCGAGATGGCGACAATGAACAACGACAGAACCAAAGGCTTCGATGGTGTTTGCGGTGGTAGGCGGTGGTTGCAGAGACGCCGGAGTCGAAGTACGATGATGCTGATCGTAAGTGATGCAACGGCGGTTAATGTTTGTTAGGGTTGTGTTTATGTCGCGTACATATGATAAAGATGGAGACGTGATGTAGGGGATGGGTGTGGGTTATATACATTCAATTAATTTGAATGTTACACTTATGGTCCATCAAATTAAACACATATTTAACTTGTACCCAAAGTTAACTAAGTAAACCTTTAGCTAATTACAATTTCAGCCTCAACTTTTGAATACTAAATATACTTTACGAAACACATTCCGTTAAACACTCTGTAATTTCCGCTCGTCGTGTAAACTAGTAATTCCCCGAATTACTATTCGTTTAGCGTTATTCGTTATGATTCAAATAATTCTCCGAATTACTATCGTCGATTAATTATTACATATTTAATAATTTAAACCAAGTGTAACACGTATAAAGCATTATTTAAGTAGCGGACTTCACAAGATTTAAGAAAGTCGAGTTAATGGTGTTAACTCGAAATTGACGGGTGTCACATTCTAAGTTGTCGTACGATGTTTAAATGACTCGGATGAATTCATTAGGTTTATTATGGAGTTTTAATGTTTCGTATGGTGATGTAAGGTGTTCTTAGAAGCTGTAACGCGTCCTACATTATTATAAATTGCTTTTCATGTTGCTAATGTCACATACAGAGTCGTAACAAGTCCTGAGTTATCATACGATGTTCAAAGGACTCGGACGAATTCAATAGGTTTATTAGGGATTTTATTTTTACGTACGGTGTTGTAAGGTGTTGTTAAGAATTGTGAGGTGTCGTACATTATACTAACATGCTTTTCAAGGTGCTAAAGTGGCATACAGAGTCGTAAGATATTCTAAGTTTTCGTACGATGTTTAGATGACTCGGAGGAATTCATTACGTTTATTATGGAGTTTTAATGTTTCGTACGGTGATGTAAGGTGTTCTTAGAAGCTGTAACGCGTCCTACATTATTATAAATTACTTTTCATGTTGCTAATGTCACATACAGAGTCGTCACAAGTCCTGAGTTATCATACAATGTTCAAAGGACTCGGACGAATTCAATAGGTTTATTAGGGATTTTATTTTTACGTACGGTATTGTAAGGTGTTGTTAAGAATTGTGAGGTGTCGTACATTATACTAACATGCTTTTCAAGGTGCTAAAGTGGCATACAGAGTCGTAAGGTATTCTAAGTTGTCATACGATGTTTAAATGACTCGGAGAAATTCATTAGGTTTATTATGGAGTTTTAATGTTTCGTACGGTGATGTAAGGTGTTCTTAGAAGCTGTAACGCGTCCTACATTATTATAAATTACTTTTCATGTTGCTAATGTCACATACAGAGTCATCACAAGTCCTGAGTTATCATACGATGTTCAAAGGACTCAGACGAATTCATTAGGTTTATTATGGATTTTATTTTTACGTATTGTATTGTAAGGTGTTGTTAGGAGTTGTGAGGTGTCGTACATTATACTAACATGCTTTTCAAGGTGTTAATGTGGCATACAGAGTCGTAAGATATTCTAAGTTGTCGTACGATGTTTAAATGACTCGGATGAATTCATTAGGTTTATTATGGAGTTTTAATGTTTCGTATGGTGATGTAAGGTGTTCTTAGAAGCTGTAACGCCTCCTACATTATTATAAATTACTTTTCATGTTGCTAATGCCACATACAGAGTCGTCACAAGTCCTGAGTAATCGTACGATGTTCAAAGGACTCGGACGAATTCATTAGGTTTATTATGGATTTTATTTTTACGTACTGTATTGTAAGGTGTTGCTAGGAGTTGTGAGGTGTCGTACATTATACTAACATGCTTTTCAAGGTGTTAATGTGGCATACAGAGTCGTAAGATATTCTAAGTTGTCGTACGATGTTTAAATGACTCGGAGGAATTCAATAGGTTTATTATGGAGTTTTAATGTTTCGTACGGTGATGTAAGGTGTTCTTAGAAGCTGTAACGCGTCCTACATTATTATAAAATACTTTTCATGTTGCTAATGTCACATACAGAGTCGTCACAAGTCCTGAGTTATCATACGATGTTCAAAGGACTCAGACGAATTCATTAGGTTTATTATGGATTTTATTTTTACGTATTGTATTGTAAGGTGTTGTTAGGAGTTGTGAGGTGTCGTACATTATACTAACATGCTTTTCAAGGTGTTAATGTGGCATACAGAGTCGTAAGATATTCTAAGTTGTCGTACGATGTTTAAATGACTCGGATGAATTCATTAGGTTTATTATGGAGTTTTAATGTTTCGTATGGTGATGTAAGGTGTTCTTAGAAGCTGTAACGCGTCCTACATTATTATAAATTGCTTTTCATGTTGCTAATGTCACATACAGAGTCGTAACAAGTCCTGAGTTATCATACGATGTTCAAAGGACTCGGACGAATTCAATAGGTTTATTAGGGATTTTATTTTTACGTACGGTGTTGTAAGGTGTTGTTAAGAATTGTGAGGTGTCGTACATTATACTAACATGCTTTTCAAGGTGCTAAAGTGGCATACAGAGTCGTAAGATATTCTAAGTTTTCGTACGATGTTTAGATGACTCGGAGGAATTCATTACGTTTATTATGGAGTTTTAATGTTTCGTACGGTGATGTAAGGTGTTCTTAGAAGCTGTAACGCGTCCTACATTATTATAAATTACTTTTCATGTTGCTAATGTCACATACAGAGTCGTCACAAGTCCTGAGTTATCATACAATGTTCAAAGGACTCGGACGAATTCAATAGGTTTATTAGGGATTTTATTTTTACGTACGGTATTGTAAGGTGTTGTTAAGAATTGTGAGGTGTCGTACATTATACTAACATGCTTTTCAAGGTGCTAAAGTGGCATACAGAGTCGTAAGGTATTCTAAGTTGTCATACGATGTTTAAATGACTCGGAGGAATTCATTAGGTTTATTATGGAGTTTTAATGTTTCGTACGGTGATGTAAGGTGTTCTTAGAAGCTGTAACGCGTCCTACATTATTATAAATTACTTTTCATGTTGCTAATGTCACATACAGAGTCATCACAAGTCCTGAGTTATCGTATGATGTTCAAAGGACTCGGACGAATTCATTAGGTTTATTATGGATTTTATTTTTACGTACTGTATTGTAAGGTGTTGCTAGGAGTTGTGAGGTGTCGTACATTATACTAACATGCTTTTCAAGGTGTTAATGTGGCATACAGAGTCGTAAGATATTCTAAGTTGTCGTACGATGTTTAAATGACTCGGAGGAATTCAATAGGTTTATTATGGAGTTTTAATGTTTCGTACGGTGATGTAAGGTGTTCTTAGAAGCTGTAACGCGTCCTACATTATTATAAAATACTTTTCATGTTGCTAATGTCACATACAGAGTCGTCACAAGTCCTGAGTTATCATACGATGTTCAAAGGACTCAGACGAATTCATTAGGTTTATTATGGATTTTATTTTTACGTATTGTATTGTAAGATGTTGTTAGGAGTTGTGAGGTGTCGTACATTATACTAACATGCTTTTCAAGGTGTTAATGTGGCATACAGAGTCGTAAGATATTCTAAGTTGTCGTACGATGTTTAAATGACTCGGATGAATTCATTAGGTTTATTATGGAGTTTTAATGTTTCGTATGGTGATGTAAGGTGTTCTTAGAAGCTGTAACGCGTCCTACATTATTATAAATTGCTTTTCATGTTGCTAATGTCACATACAGAGTCGTAACAAGTCCTGAGTTATCATACGATGTTCAAAGGACTCGGACGAATTCAATAGGTTTATTAGGGATTTTATTTTTACGTACGGTGTTGTAAGGTGTTGTTAAGAATTGTGAGGTGTCGTACATTATACTAACATGCTTTTCAAGGTGCTAAAGTGGCATACAGAGTCGTAAGATATTCTAAGTTTTCGTACGATGTTTAGATGACTCGGAGGAATTCATTACGTTTATTATGGAGTTTTAATGTTTCGTACGGTGATGTAAGGTGTTCTTAGAAGCTGTAACGCGTCCTACATTATTATAAATTACTTTTCATGTTGCTAATGTCACATACAGAGTCGTCACAAGTCCTGAGTTATCATACAATGTTCAAAGGACTCGGACGAATTCAATAGGTTTATTAGGGATTTTATTTTTACGTACGGTATTGTAAGGTGTTGTTAAGAATTGTGAGGTGTCGTACATTATACTAACATGCTTTTCAAGGTGCTAAAGTGGCATACAGAGTCGTAAGGTATTCTAAGTTGTCATACGATGTTTAAATGACTCGGAGGAATTCATTAGGTTTATTATGGAGTTTTAATGTTTCGTACGGTGATGTAAGGTGTTCTTAGAAGCTGTAACGCGTCCTACATTATTATAAATTACTTTTCATGTTGCTAATGTCACATACAGAGTCATCACAAGTCCTGAGTTATCGTATGATGTTCAAAGGACTCGGACGAATTCATTAGGTTTATTATGGATTTTATTTTTACGTACTGTATTGTAAGGTGTTGCTAGGAGTTGTGAGGTGTCGTACATTATACTAACATGCTTTTCAAGGTGTTAATGTGGCATACAGAGTCGTAAGATATTCTAAGTTGTCGTACGATGTTTAAATGACTCGGAGGAATTCAATAGGTTTATTATGGAGTTTTAATGTTTCGTATGGTGATGTAAGGTGTTCTTAGAAGCTGTAACGCGTCCTACATTATTATAAAATACTTTTCATGTTGCTAATGTCACATACAGAGTCGTCACAAGTCCTGAGTTATCATACGATGTTCAAAGGACTCGGACGAATTCAATAGGTTTATTAGGGATTTTATTTTTACGTACGGTGTTGTAAGGTGTTGTTAAGAATTGTGAGGTGTCGTACATTATACTAACATGCTTTTCAAGGTGCTAAAGTGGCATACAGAGTCGTAAGATATTCTAAGTTTTCGTACGATGTTTAGATGACTCGGAGGAATTCATTACGTTTATTATGGAGTTTTAATGTTTCGTACGGTGATATAAGGTGTTCTTAGAAGCTGTAACGCGTCCTACATTATTATAAATTACTTTTCATGTTGCTAATGTCACATACAGAGTCGTCACAAGTCCTGAGTTATCATACAATGTTCAAAGGACTCGGACGAATTCAATAGGTTTATTAGGGATTTTATTTTTACGTACGGTATTGTAAGGTGTTGTTAAGAATTGTGTGGTGTCGTACATTATACTAACATGCTTTTCAAGGTGCTAAAGTGGCATACAGAGTCGTAAGGTATTCTAAGTTGTCATACGATGTTTAAATGACTCGGAGGAATTCATTACGTTTATTATGGAGTTTTAATGTTTCGTACGGTGATGTAAGGTGTTCTTAGAAGATGTAACACGTCCTACATTATTCTAAATTACTTTTCATGTTCCTAATGTCACATACAGAGTCGTAACAAGTCCTGAGTTATCGTACGATGTTCAAAGGACATAGACGAATTCATTAGGTTTATTATGGATTTTATTTTTACGTACGGAATTGTAAGGTGTTTTTAGACTTGTGAGGTGTCGTACATTATACTAACATGCTTTTCAAGGTGCTAATGTGCCATACAGAGTCGTAAGATATTCTAAGTTGTCGTACGATGTTTAAATGACTCGGTGGAATTCATTAGGTTTATTATGGAGTTTTAATGTTTCGTACGGTGATGTAAGGTGTTCTTAAAAGTTGTAACGCGTCCTACATTATTATAAATTACTTTTCATGTTGCTAATGCCACATACAAAGTCGTAACAAGTCCTGAGTTATCATACGATGTTCAAAGGACTCGGGCGAATTCATTAGGTTTATTAAGGATTTTATTTTTACGTATGGTATTGTAAGGTATTGTTAAGAGTTGTGAGGTGTCGTACATTATACTAACATGCTTTTCAAGGTGCTAATGTGGCATAAAGAGTCGTAAGATATTATAAGTTGTCCTACGATGTTTAAATGACTCGGTGGAATTCATTAGGTTTATTATGGAGTTTTAATGTTTCGTACGGTGATGTAAGGTGTTCCTAAAAGTTATAACGCGTCCTACATTATTATAAATTACTTTTCATGTTGCTAATGCCACATACAAAGTCGTAACAAGTCCTGAGTTATCATACGATGTTCAAAGGACTCGGGCGAATTCATTAGGTTTATTAAGGATTTTATTTTTACGTATGGTATTGTAAGGTATTGTTAAGAGTTGTGAGGTGTCGTACATTATACTAACATGCTTTTCAAGGTGCTAATGTGGCATAAAGAGTCGTAAGATATTATAAGTTGTCGTACGATGTTTAAATGACTCGGTGGAATTCATTAGGTTTATTATGGAGTTTTAATGTTTCGTACGGTGATGTAAGGTGTTCTTAAAAGTTGTAACGCGTCCTACATTATTATAAATTACTTTTCATGTTGCTAATGCCACATACATAGTGGTAACAAGTCCTGAGTTATCATACGATGTTCAAAGGACTCGGATGAATTCATTAGGTTTATTAAGGATTTTATTTTTACGTACGGTATTGTAAGGTATTGTTAAGAGTTGTGAGGTGTCGTACATTATACTAACATGCTTTTCAAGGTGCTAATGTGGCATACATAGTCGTAAGATATTATAAGTTGTCGTACGATGTTTAAATGTCCCGGAGGAATTCATTAGGTTTATTATGCAGCTTTAATGTTTCGTACGGTGATGTAAGGTGTTCTTAGAAGATGTAACACGTCCTACATTATTCTAAATTACTTTTCATGTTCCTAATGTCACATACATAGTCGTAACAAGTCCTGAGTTATCATACGATGTTCAATGGACTCGGACGAATTCATTAGGTTTATTAAGGATTTTATTTATACATACGGTATTGTAAGGTATTGTTAAGAGTTGTGAGGTGTCGTACATTATACTAACATGCTTTTCAAGGTGCTAATGTGGCATACAGAGTCGTAAGATATTCTAAGTTGTCGTACGATGTTTAAATGACTCGGTGGAATTCATTAGGTTTATTATGGAGTTTTAATGTTTCGTACGGTGATGTAAGGTGTTCTTAAAAGTTGTAACGCGTCCTACATTATTATAAATTACTTTTCATGTTGCTAATGCCACATACAAAGTCGTAACAAGTCCTGAGTTATCATACGATGTTCAAAGGACTCGGACGAATTCATTAGATTTATTAAGGATTTTATTTTTACGTACGGTATTGTAAGGTATTGTTAAGAGTTGTGAGGTGTCGTACATTATACTAACATGCTTTTCAAGGTGTTAATGTTGCATAAAGAGTCGTAAGATATTATAAGTTGTCGTACGATGTTTAAATGACTCGGAGGAATTCATTAGGTTTATTATGGAGTTTTTATGTTTCGTACGGTGATGTAAGGTGTTCTTAGAAGTTTTAACGCGTCCTATATTATTATAAATTACTTTTCATGTTGCTAATGCCACATACAAAGTCGTAACAAGTCCTGAGTTATCATACGATGTTCAAAGGACTCGGACGAATTCATTAGGTTTATTAAGGATTTTATTTTTACGTACGGTATTGTAAGGTATTGTTAAGAGTTGTGAGGTGTCGTACATTATACTAACATGCTTTTCAAGGTGCTAATGTGGCATACATAGTCGTAAGATATTATAAGTTGTCGTACGATGTTTAAATGTCCCGGAGGAATTCATTAGGTTTATTATGCAGCTTTAATGTTTCGTACGGTGATGTAAGGTGTTCTTAGAAGATGTAACACGTCCTACATTATTCTAAATTACTTTTCATGTTCCTAATGTCACATACATAGTCGTAACAAGTCCTGAGTTATCATACGATGTTCAATGGACTCGGACGAATTCATTAGGTTTATTAAGGATTTTATTTATACATACGGTATTGTAAGGTATTGTTAAGAGTTGTGAGGTGTCGTACATTATACTAACATGCTTTTCAAGGTGCTAATGTGGCATACAGAGTCGTAAGATATTCTAAGTTGTCGTACGATGTTTAAATGACTCGGTGGAATTCATTAGGTTTATTATGGAGTTTTAATGTTTTGTACGGTGATGTAAGTTGTTCTTAGAAGCTGTAACACGTCCTACATTATTCTAAATTACTTTTCTTGTTGCTAATGTCACATACAGAGTCGTAACAAGTCCTGAGTTATCATACGATGTTCAATGGACATGGACGAATTCATTAGTTTTACTATGGATTTTATTTTTACGTACGGTATTGTATGGTGTTGTATGGAGTTCTGAGATGCTTTTCAAGGTGCTAATGTGGCATACAGAGTCGTAAGATATTCTAAGTTGTCATACGATGTTTAAATGACTCGGAGGAATTCATTAGGTTTATTATGGAGTTTTTATGTTTCGTACGGTGATGTAAGGTGCTCTGAGAAGTTGTAACGCGTCCTATATTATTATAAATTACTTTTCATGTTGCTAATGTCACATACATAGTGGTAAGAAGTCCTGAGTTATCATACGATGTTCAAAGGACTCGGACGAATTCATTAGGTTTATTAAGGATTTTATTTTTACGTACGGTATTGTAAGGTATTGTTAAGAGTTGTGAGGTGTCGTACATTATACTAACATGCTTTTCAAGGTGCTAATGTGGCATACATAGTCATAAGATATTCTAAGTTGTCGTACCATGTTTAAATGACCCGGAGGAATTCATTAGCTTTATTATGCAGCTTTAATGTTTCGTACGGTGATGTAAGGTGTTCTTAGAAGATGTAACACGTCCTACATTATTCTAAATTACTTTTCATGTTCCTAATGTCACATACAGAGTCGTAACAAGTCCTGAGTTATCGTACGATGTTCAAAGGACATAGACGAATTCATTAGGTTTATTATGGATTTTATTTTTACGTACGGAATTGTAAGGTGTTTTTAGACTTGTGAGGTGTCGTACATTATACTAACATGCTTTTCAAGGTGCTAATGTGGCATACAGAGTCGTAAGATATTCTAAGTTGTCGTACGATGTTTAAATGACTCGGTGGAATTCATTAGGTTTATTATGGAGTTTTAATGTTTCGTACGGTGATGTAAGGTGTTCTTAAAAGTTGTAACGCGTCCTACATTATTATAAATTACTTTTCATGTTGCTAATGCCACATACAAAATCGTAACAAGTCCTGAGTTATCATACGATGTTCAAAGGACTCGGACGAATTCATTAGATTTATTAAGGATTTTATTTTTACGTACGGTATTGTAAGGTATTGTTAAGAGTTGTGAGGTGTCGTACATTATACTAACATGCTTTTCAAGGTGTTAATGTTGCATAAAGAGTCGTAAGATATTATAAGTTGTCGTACGATGTTTAAATGACTCGGAGAAATTCATTAGGTTTATTATGGAGTTTTTATGTTTCGTACGGTGATGTAAGGTGTTCTTAGAAGTTGTAACGCGTCCTATATTATTATAAATTACTTTTCATGTTGCTAATGTCAGATACATAGTCGTAACAAGTCCTGAGTTATCATACGATGTTCAAAGGACTCGGACGAATTCATTAGGTTTATTAAGGATTTTATTTTTACGTACGGTATTGTAAGGTATTGTTAAAAGTTGTGAGGTGTCGTACATTATACTAACATGCTTTTCAAGTTGCTAATGTGGCATAAAGAGAAGTAAGATATTATAAGTTGTCGTACGATGTTTAAATGTCTCGGAGGAATTCATTAGGTTTATTATGGAGTTTTTATGTTTCGTACGGTGATGTAAGGTGTTCTTAGAAGTTGTAACGCGTCCTATATTATTATAAATTACTTTTCATGTTGCTAATGTCACATACATAGTCGTAACAAGTCCTGAGTTATCATACGATGTTCAATGGACTCGGACGAATTCATTAGGTTTATTAAGGATTTTATTTATACATACGGTATTGTAAGGTATTATTAAGAGTTGTGAGGTGTCGTACATTATACTAACATGCTTTTCAAGGTGCTAATGTGGCATACAGAGACGTAAGATATTCTAAGTTATCGTACGATGTTTAAATGACTCGGAGGAATTCAATACGTTTATTATGGAGTTTTAATGTTTTGTACGGTGATGTAAGTTGTTCTTAGAAGCTGTAACACGTCCTACATTATTCTAAATTACTTTTCTTGTTGCTAATGTCACATACAGAGTCGTAACAAGTCCTGAGTTATCGTACGATGTTCAAAGGACATGGACGAATTCATTAGTTTTACTATGGATTTTATTTTTACGTACGGTATTGTATGGTGTTGTATGGAGTTCTGAGATGCTTTTCAAGGTGCTAATGTGGCATACAGAGTCGTAAGATATTCTAAGTTGTCATACGATGTTTAAATGACTCGGAGGAATTCATTAGGTTTATTATGGAGTTTTTATGTTTCGTACGATGATGTAAGGTGCTCTGAGAAGTTGTAACGCGTCCTATATTATTATAAATTACTTTTCATGTTGCTAATGTCACATACATAGTCGTAACAAGTCCTGAGTTATCATACGATGTTCAAAGGACTCGGACGAATTCATTAGGTTTATTAAGGATTTTATTTTTACGTACGGTATTGTAAGGTATTGTTAAGAGTTGTGAGGTGTCGTACATTATACTAACATGCTTTTCAAGTTGCTAATGTGGCATAAAGAGAAGTAAGATATTATAAGTTGTCGTACGATGTTTAAATGTCTCGGAGGAATTCATTAGGTTTATTATGGAGTTTTTATGTTTCGTACGGTGATGTAAGGTGTTCTTAGAAGTTGTAACGCGTCCTATATTATTATAAATTACTTTTCATGTTGCTAATGTCACATACATAGTCGTAACAAGTCCTGAGTTATCATACGATGTTCAATGGACTCGGACGAATTCATTAGGTTTATTAAGGATTTTATTTATACATACGGTATTGTAAGGTATTATTAAGAGTTGTGAGGTGTCGTACATTATACTAACATGCTTTTCAAGGTGCTAATGTGGCATACAGAGACGTAAGATATTCTAAGTTGTCGTACGATGTTTAAATGACTCGGAGGAATTCAATACGTTTATTATGGAGTTTTAATGTTTTGTACGGTGATGTAAGTTGTTCTTAGAAGCTGTAACACGTCCTACATTATTCTAAATTACTTTTCTTGTTTCTAATGTCACATACAGAGTCGTAACAAGTCCTGAGTTATCGTACGATGTTCAAAGGACATGGACGAATTCATTAGTTTTACTATGGATTTTATTTTTACGTACGGTATTGTATGGTGTTGTATGGAGTTCTGAGATGCTTTTCAAGGTGCTAATGTGGCATACAGAGTCGTAAGATATTCTAAGTTGTCATACGATGTTTAAATGACTCGGAGGAATTCATTAGGTTTATTATGGAGTTTTTATGTTTCGTACGGTGATGTAAGGTGCTCTGAGAAGTTGTAACGCGTCCTATATTATTATAAATTACTTTTCATGTTGCTAATGTCACATACATAGTGGTAACAAGTCCTGAGTTATCATACGATGTTCAAAGGACTCAGACGAATTCATTAGGTTTATTAAGGATTTTATTTTTACGTACGGTATTGTAAGGTATTGTTAAGAGTTGTGAGGTGTCGTACATTATACTAACATGCTTTTCAAGGTGCTAATGTGGCATACATAGTCGTAAGATATTCTAAGTTGTCGTACCATCTTTAAATGACCCGGAGGAATTCATTAGCTTTATTATGCAGCTTTAATGTTTCGTACGGTGATGTAAGGTGTTCTTAGAAGATGTAACACGTCCTACATTATTCTAAATTACTTTTCATGTTCCTAATGTCACATACAGAGTCGTAACAAGTCCTGAGTTATCGTACGATGTTCAAAGGACATAGACGAATTCATTAGGTTTATTATGGATTTTATTTTTACGTACGGAATTGTAAGGTGTTTTTAGACTTGTGAGGTGTCGTACATTATACTAACATGCTTTTCAAGGTGCTAATGTGGCATACAGAGTCGTAAGATATTCTAAGTTGTCGTACGATGTTTAAATGACTCGGTGGAATTCATTAGGTTTATTATGGAGTTTTAATGTTTCGTACGGTGATGTAAGGTGTTCTTAAAAGTTGTAACGCGTCCTACATTATTATAAATTACTTTTCATGTTGCTAATGCCACATACAAAGTCGTAACAAGTCCTGAGTTATCATACGATGTTCAAAGGACTCGGACGAATTCATTAGATTTATTAAGGATTTTATTTTTACGTACGGTATTGTAAGGTATTGTTAAGAGTTGTGAGGTGTCGTACATTATACTAACATGCTTTTCAAGGTGCTAATGTTGCATAAAGAGTCGTAAGATATTATAAGTTGTCGTACGATGTTTAAATGACTCGGAGGAATTCATTAGGTATATTATGGAGTTTTTATGTTTCGTACGGTGATGTAAGGTGTTCTTAGAAGTTGTAACGCGTCCTATATTATTATAAATTACTTTTCATGTTGCTAATGTCAGATACATAGTCGTAACAAGTCCTGAGTTATCATACGATGTTCAAAGAACTCGGACGAATTCATTAGGTTTATTAAGGATTTTATTTTTACGTACGGTATTGTAAGGTATTGTTAAGAGTTGTTAGGTGTCGTACATTATACTAACATGCTTTTCAAGGTGCTAATGTGGCATACAGAGTCGTAAGATATTCTAAGTTGTCGTACGATGTTTAAATGACTCGGAGGAATTCATTAGGTTTGTTATGGAGTTTTAATGTTTCGTACGGTGATGTATGGTGTTCTTAGAAGCTGTAACACGTCCTACATTATTCTAAATTACTTTTCATGTTCCTAATATCACATACAGAGTCGTAACAAGTTCTGAGTTATCGTACGATGTTCAAAGGACATAGACGAATTCATTAGGTTCATTATGGATTTTATTTTTACGTACGGAATTGTAAGGTGTTTTTAGACTTGTGAGGTGTCGTACATTATACTAACATGCTTTTCAACGTGCAAATGTGGCATACAGAGTCGTAAGATATTCTAAGTTGTCGTACGATGTTTAAATGAGTCGGAGGAATTCATTAGGTTTATTATGGAGTTTTAATGTTTCGTATGGTGATGTAAGGTGTTCTTAGAAGTTGTAACGCGTCCTACATTATTATAAATTACTTTTCATGTTGCTAATGCCACATACAAAGTCGTAACAAGTCCTGAGTTATCATACAATGTTCAAAGGACTCGGACGAATTCATTAGGTTTATTAGGATTTTATTTTTACGTACGGTATTGTAAGGTATTGTTAAGAGTTGTGAGGTGTCGTACATTATACTAACATGCTTTTCAAGGTGCTAATGTGGCATACAGAGTCGTAAGAAATTATAAGTTGTCGTACGATTTTTAAATGATGTGACATCTGCCCCAAACCCGCACCTGAATACCCGACTCGAATCCGAAGTTATCTATTTTTAGTGTATTTGTATTTATTTTCCGTTAAATGAAGCGTTTTGCTATTAAAACTATATATATATAAATTCGATAGAACGTTATGTTATTCTCGTATTTAATATCTTATTGACCAAATTATTATTCAACGGTTACCAATTAATCTCTAAGTCATAATAAAATATATCTCTAAAGTGTATACATATATATAGTGTATAAAGAGTAATCTTATAAAAATTGTTAAAAAAATGCTTCTAAGTCCAACAATGGTCTCTTAACGACATAAACGAGATAAAGATATAAAAAACGGTAATTATTTAAACGCTACCAGTTAACTTAGTTAGTTAGTTGGTTAGTATTATTTATAAACTAACTTTGTGCCTAAAATGTAACTTTTATAAACTTGAATTAAAACTCAATCAAGCAAATGAAACCCCCACAAAACTACAGGGGCTGTTTGTGTAATCTTAAAACCCAGCCCAAAAAGTCAAAAACCCAGCCCCTGATGCCCGTTTTCCGGCGGTTTGCTCCGACGACCTGCTCCGGCAGCCTGTTACGCGCTTTGACCCCTTTTAAACATCATAAAAACCTTCCTAATTCAATTCCATGCCAGTTTCGAACCCTTAATCGACCAAAATAGAACGTTGACAGCTTGTAATATGCGAATCAATTGTATGATTAATTCAATTTTCACCATTCCGTAATTAGACACCAATCAACGATTAAATCATCCTATACCTTTTCTTTTCAGTCGAAGAGCATATCCCAATCACAAAAACACGCTTTTAGCTCTGCAGTAATCAAAATCAAAACTTCAAATATATTTTCCGGCGACCTATTCGTTTTCTACCTTCAAAGCATCATCACAGGTAGTTTTTATGCTCGTTTGAACCCTCTTCATCATCTTCAACTCACTAAGTCATCAATTGTATCTTATTTCAATCCAGATTCGCGTGAATCAAGCAAAATCAGTCGACTTCTTGTTCGTTTCTGAAACCGCATCAAAACATCACTAACAAGTACGTATATTATATCAATATGATCGAGATTTCATGTAGAATAAAAACCCTGTGTTTAATTTGGATGAGATTAACAGATTTGAATGGATTGGATGGTTTCTTGAACTAGGGTTTATAAGGAAATGGGTGTTGTTTGCTATAAAAGGCTAAAACAATTTAAAAACGACTTTAATATCAAAAAGTGCTTCTGGTGTAGTGGTTTGAGTGTGTATTGTGAACGTGTGACCCCGGGTTCTATTCCCGTCTCCCCTGTTTTCTTTAATTTTAATATTATATACATTTTTCTACATTTTCTAAATAACCTAAATAATATCTTTTAAGTTAAATCTACTTTTAAGGATTAAAAACTTATAAGTTTTAATACATATATATACAAATAATAATGTTCTATGGCTATAAGTATTAGTACAAATATTTTATATATAAAACTAAAAATGAATTTGTATAAAAATATAGAACGAAAATACTATTACGTTTCGTACAAAAATCCCAGATTCGTAATTTAAAACTCTAATTCCGAATTTGTATTTCGAAACCCTAACTCCCAATTTATAACCTAAAACCCTAAAATCTCAAATCCGAAACACTAGATTTTCTAATTTTGATTCTTGTTGCTATATTATTGTTCGTTTCTAAGTTAGGGTTTTTCCCAATTGATTAGGTGTTACTAATATTTGGGCAACCTTCGGTTCGTTATAGTTGCGTTTCTAGTTCGTTTATCTATTGCATTTTAAGGTGAGTAAATTCACTCCCCTTTTTACTTTTATCTTTTTGGGGCTGAAATATGTTCAATTACTATACAATGCTTCCGGTTTTCGTTTCTTTGCTTCTATTTTCAAATGAGATCATTAAATATGTTAATCTAGTTCGCGGCTTGATGCAATCTTATGTGGTAGTTTAAAGTAGTATATTACTTGTAATTTCCACCGGTACAATGTTAGCGCTAATGGTCTGACAAACCCACCTACACTTTACAACATTGATAGGTGATTTAAACCCGGCGATTCTATTCAATGGTTACTAGTTACTATACTGTGATACTTGTTGCTATGTTATTATGTCCCTTCGATGCTAAAACAATTTTTGATAACTTACATTCGAGACGGTTAAATGACGGTTAAATGACAGTTATCACTAATTGCACCATGAGTTGGTTCCTCATGACAAATGATTACAAGTTGCTATACAATGATGGTGTTCAATGTGTTCATGTGTTCTATGGTCAAAGGTTGAGTAATATGATGAAATAGCTATGCATGTAAGATTGCGCAGCATATTATGATGATCTCGGATTTCTTTATTACTATATATCAATTGTGGTTTACTCACTAGCTTTAAATAGCTAACTTTATTTTTACATATTTCAGGTGATGTTGAGCGTTTATGCTTTCGAGACACTTAGGATGCTTATTGGACCTAGAATAAATCAGAATTAAACGCTATTAATTGTTGGCTTTTACTCCTGTTTTAATGCTATTTATTTCTCATTTATGTCACAACAATTAGTGCTTAATATATTAAAATATGCTTTTAGTGTGCCATGTGCTTTGTACTATTGATGTCCAATTCCAATGACAGCCCGGTGTTTCCGCCGCCGGGCGGGGTGTCACAGTTTGGTATCAGAGCCATGGTTATAGGGAACTAGGATAGGGTATTAGAAACACACCGACCTAGACTATAACCTAAGACTCCTTAGTGCAAATAGTTGTGCTTAGATACTCTTCTAGAACTTATCTACTTATTCCTTTTTATGATCTTTCTTTGTCTTTTCTTTATTTTATTACCCGATTTCGCGAAGGAGCTACAAGAGACTCGTCTGTGCGATTACGATCTTTTCTCTTTGTGGAATCTCGTCATCGTCTTGAGTAAGTTTGTAACGTGGAAATCCGGAAGGGGGAACGCCTGTATCACGGACATCCTGTCTAAGGCAAAGCATTTCGTATAAATCTCTTTAAGAGACCTGTATGCTTACCTGGGGATGTACGAGATGAGTGTGAACCTATAGGCTAAAGCATGCTTTCTCAAATACGTTGAAAACGAACTTAACACTTTGATAAGTCATTAGTGTCCAAAAACCAAGACACACTCCTAAACCTTCAAATTTTGATTTTTTAATGATTATATGATTTTCATTCCCACGATTTATAATTATTTCTATGAATTTCTATAGTTATTCAAATAATATTCCAAGTTTATTACTAATATTTCTAAAGTTTCTAAGTAATTTTCTATGTTATGTTTCAATGGATTCTATGATGTTCTAAGTACTACTACTACTATTTCATTTAAAAAAAAAATTCTAAAGTTTCTAAGTGATTTTCTATGGCATGTTTCAAAGATTCTATGGTATACTAAGTGGAACGAGGTGCTATTATTACATCAGACGTTTCTATCGGTCAAAGATTTTGCTACAAAATCGTGTTATTCTACGTTTCATCATTCCATTTGTCTCTAAGTTACAGTAATAGTTATGCGATATACTCGCTAGCTTATCCATATAACTCAAATACAATGTTGTAAACCAAACATTTCAAACTGTTAGGGTTATTTCCTGTTAAGATTTACTTTGTATTTTTGTTATTGTATATGTTTGTATAGTTTAGGGTTTATTATGTATTTTCCTTAAACTTGCATTTTGTTTGATATAGGCATGTAGTGTGCGTGTGTTAGGAGAGAGCGACTTTTACACTGTTAGAGAGAGAATTAACTGTGTGTAATTTGTTTCTCCTGCACTTTGTACTACGAATTGCTTGATCATCAAATACAAAGAGAATTTATGAGTATGAACTGTGTTTGTGATTGATTCGTTTGTTTGTACGCTTTATTCTGATCATTTGAGTGATATTAACGATCCAATTTAACCTATCAATTGGTATCAGAGCTTTCGGTATCGTGTTCTTCGCTGTTTCTAAGCAAAACACATCAATATTGCTCAAAATATCATGATCTGAATGAATTGTTGGTGTTTTTAGTTGTGATTCATCATCATAATCACTCCTATACACAGCGATTGTGCAGATTCTATCAGATCATCATCAGATCTGAAGAATTAAGAAGGATAGAAAAAGTTATTTTTCGATCAAATTTTGCCAAAATTCATCGAAGAATGAAGATGTTTTAGATTGATTGATAAAAGGGTTTGATAATCGGACGATTTCACAGCTTGTGTGTGATTTTTGAACAATTTGGACAAGTTTCAGACAAAACCCAGAAAATCTTCATGAAGAAGATGATGAACAGTTGAGTCTTGCTTGAAGATTAACTTGCCGGGTGACTCACTTGACTTAGACAATTTCCTTGGACTTAGATTGGAGAACAAAATAGGTCCTGTATTGCCGTATAAAGGATTTTGTGCTTGCCGTGTGAAGAATTTGACTTAAAAAGTTGCTACTGTTCAGCCGGATCAGACACTGTTGTGCCGGGTAATACACTGTTACGCCGGGTGATAGAGAAAATACAGCCGGGTAAAATCAACTGTGTTGCCGGGTAATTAACAAAGTGCCGTGTGACCAAGTACTGTTCAGCCGGGCAAAGACTTTTTGCCGTGTCAAGATTCTGCCGGGTCAAGACTTGTTGCCGTGTGAAGTTTTTCTTGTTGCCGGGTAACTGTTCATCCGGGTGAAGAACAAAAGTATTTTCAACTGTTGAGCCGTCTAACTGTTTAGCCGTGTGAAGACTTATTTCTGCCGGGTGAAGAACAAATACACTGTTTAGCCGGTTGAAGAAGGATTTTCACTGTTTTGCCGTGTGACTCATATTAGTTGTTTTTAATACTTGTTTCTTATCTTGTCTTTAATTTCTTGTCTTTATTTTAGTATTTTAATCATTTCTTTTCAAAAATTTACAAAAACCAAAAATATTTTCTTTTAAAAAAAATTGTTAAAAATGGCTCCTAATGATGATTCTGATAATCGTGTTCCTAGACTTTTGAATCGTGCAGATTTCAAGAATTGGACCATCAGGTTGAGACATCACTTGTGTTCTATTGACAATGACTTATGGAAATCAATTGAGAAGGTTCCTCACATTCCAACTCAGACACAACCAGATAGTGCAAGTACCTACACCAAAGACTCTACTGAACCTTATCCAGAGGATAATTTGTCAGCTGAAGATTTGAGGAAGGTAAAGAATGATAGCAAAGCATATTCTTTAATGTGCAAGGGATTGCCACTTCAGGTTTTGTCAAGATTGGATGGATATCAGACTGGTTATACATGCTTCAAAGCATTGAAGTCGATATGTGAAGGAGGAGAGCAATTGAGAAGTTTGAAGAAGTCGAAACTGAAAAGACAATTGGAGTTGTTTGAACACATTAATGGAGAGACAGTACACCAGATGATGAACAGGTTTGTTCATTTAACTACTGAGATGACAAATCTCGGAGTGAAGACTGAACTTCAAGACTTGAATGATCGATTATTATGTGCCTTACCATCATCATGGAAACAAACTGTTACCTTGTTGAAACATACTGAGAAATTTCCAATGGAACTTGATTTGCTTATTGGAAAAATTGAAGAAGTTGAGATAGATGAAGGATCAAGAAATACTGATAGATCAAGCTCACAAACTCAGTATAAGTATGTGGTAAATCCTGCCAATACTGTGGATAACGCTTTTCTTGCACAAGATGTAACAAAGTTTGAAGATGAGGGTGACTTATTTGTTGGTGCAAGTTTCTTTACTGATTCAGCATACTTTCCAAATTCACCAACTTATTCACAACCTCAATCTCCACCAAAAGCGCAAGTTCAAAGTCAATCAGAAAATCAGAGTTCAACTGTTCAAGCCAAGGTGAAAGACGTCATGAATATTTTGCTTCAAGATGACGAGACAAAAACTGCCTTTACTGCCTTTATGGCGAGTTTTCAAGCGTACCAAGGTAGTCATTTAAGTCAAATGGACGTTGTTCTTCAAGACTTATTTGAAATGGATCCAGTTGATGTTGAGGAAATGGATCTTAACTGGCAAATGGTTATGGTAGCATATCGTACACAAAAGCATGCATATGTTAACCGAAGCTACAAACCTCATGCAAACAAAACCGTTGGTTTTGACAAATCTAAGGCCAGATGCTTTAACTGTAATCAGTATGGTCATTTCTCAAGAGAATGCAAAGCTCCAAAGAATTTTAATGATCAAGCTAGTTCAAGCAATCAAGGTCAAGGTCACAGTTCTCAACAATCAACGAGTTATCAAGGCAGAAATCAGCGTTTCTTTCAGAAACCGTACCAAAGTCTTCCAATGCCTGAATTGAAGGAAAATGAAAAGAAGCCAGAAGACCAGACTAAAGCGTTAGTTGTAAGTGTACAAGACGGATACGACTGGAGTGCATATGCAGAACAGTTTACATCTGATCTTACATCAAATCTGGCTCTGGTGTGTGAAATTGAAGAAGAAGACTGGTCTGAAGAAGGAGATGGAAAGATAGTTGAAGATGTTAGTGAAGATTTTGAAGACTATGACTGGAGCGCAAAAGCAGATCCTACTGAAGAAACTGAAACTGAAGTGGCGTTAATGGCAACATCTAATGAGTCTTCATCTTCCACTGAGCAACCAAAGGTTAATCCTGAACTCCCTCCTAACTATGTTCCATTGCCCTTGGATGTGAAAGAAAGGTTATGTTCTGAACAGTGTATTCAACAAGTAGAACATTATCGAACTCATTCATTCAAAATAGGTGACAAATTAAGTAAACATGAAAAACTTCATGAACAACTTAAAATTGATCATAAAATTGCTGATGAGAAGATTTTGTCACTTAAAGAATCATGGAACAAAACTTTGAACGACCTGGAATTGGTAACAAAACAACTTGAAGAAATGACAAAGAACTTTGAACAAGAAAAAGTCGCACATGCTGTCACTCAAGTTGAACTAACAAAGGTTAAGAGTTGTAAAACCATGGTCAAACAACTAATCAAAGAAAGAGGTAATAAAACCAAAAACGGGTTGGGTTTTACTCATGAACCAATGCCAAATTCAATCACACAAACCTTACCGGAAAACTTTAATGAATTTGATCATTCACCTGAAAATGAAAGAAGATTCAAAGAAATTCAAAGAAGTAAATCTGAGTCTGAAGGTACTGAAGTGTTGATGGAAAGTTTGAATGAAGAAGAAGGAATGACAACTGAAGCTGATGATGAAGCAAGCAACAAGTCTGAAAACAAATTAGAACCTGTTCTTATCCAACTTGTTGAATATCCAAAGCTTAACCCAGAACCAGAATCGGTGAAGGAAGAAGGTGAATTTTCAGGATTCAATGATCCTGAGTATATCAAGTGGAAGAAAGAACAAAAGGCGCAAGTTGCAGCTCAGTTGATCAAGAAGCAAGAAGTGAAAAAGGCTGAAGTTTCGAATGCTAAGAAGCAAAAATCGAAAACAATGAACAATCAATCTGAAACGAAACAGTCAAAAGGCAAAAATGTCTTAAAATCGAATGATAACACAAAAGTTCAAAGTGTTAAAACTGACAAAGTTAAACCTGTCAAGAAAGTGTCAAAAGGTAAAAACATCAAGTTTGTGTCTGCAGGAACGTTTGATTTGAACGGATCTTATGGTAAACCAAACAATTCTCCAATCAAATCTAACTCTGGTCTGAAAACAGGTTCAGGTCCTAAGTCTTCCGCTGTCAATGATAAGAGAATTGAAAACAAAAAGGTGACCAAACAGAACAGTTTAAAATCGAACCAAAGTCCCATGCAATCAAAATCACAAACAATGACTCCACAGAAAAACGTTAATCTAAAACCGAACAACTATGGTAATGAATCACGTTTTGGTTCAACATCAAGAGTTAACAATCGGCTCTTTAGGATTAGCAAGAAATATTGTGAAATTTGTGATAGATATAATCATGCAACTGCTGAATGTTTCTTTAACAGGTACTGCAGTTTCTGTGATAAAAGAAATCATTCTTCAGAAGAATGTTATTTTAACAAATTTTGTGATATTTGTGAAAGGAGAAACCATGACACAAAGGATTGTTTCTTTCGATCAAACTCGACTAGAGAAATGACTCCATATTCAAACTTTCAAAGAAATAATTCTTATGGTTTTCAAAATATGAGTCAAAGTCATTCTCCGGTTTTGAGAAATTTTAATCGAAACAATTCTGTTTCTAACTTTTCAAGGAATGTGCAGGTTAACAGTTTTAAACCAAGAGCTTTAATGGTTAGAAATCAAAAGTTTGAAAATAACCTTGATCCTAAGCTAGAGGAAAGGTTTATTGCTTTGAGAAGAAAGCAATCATTGAACGCCAATGGGCGAAGTTATCAGCATCAAAATCTTTTGAATGAAACAAATTTTCAAAATGTTCAATACAAACAAGTTACTATTGCAGATAGATTCGGAAAACCCAAGACCGTGTGGGCCTGGGTTGACCAAACTAACTAAATGTTTTTGTTGAAATGCAGGTACGCCCAAGAAGACCTATCAACTCGTGGTTCGTTGATAGTGGGTGTAGCCGGCACATGACAGGCAACCATGCCTTGCTTCAGGATTTCAAGCAAAAGAATGGTACTCACGTAGCGTTTGGAGGAGATGCGGGTGGTAAAATCACAGGAGAAGGAACTGTCTCGAATGGAATTATAAGTTTTGATAAAGTCAACTACTGTGCACAGTTGAACTTTAACTTACTTAGTGTATCTCAAATCTGTGATAAATCTTATTCAACTCTTTTTGATGATTCTTTCTGTTATATTCTGAAACCAGGTTTCAAGATTGACAATGAGTGGGTAGTGGTGAAAGCACCTAGAGATCGTGATGTATACAAATTGGATATGTCGCAGATTGATGCCGAAACCGAAACAACCTGTCTCATTGCCCATGCTTCAAATGATGAGAGTCAGCTATGGCATAGACGGCTGGGCCACTCAAATTTCAGAAACATGAACCGTTTGGTAACAGGAAATCACGCTGTGGGAATCCCATCGAAGAAATTCTCCACAACTGATCTCTGTCCTGCATGTCTGAAAGGCAAACAGCATCGGATGTCTTTTAAGTCCAAGCTCGAAAACTCCATTTCAAAACCCTTGCAGATGCTACATATGGATCTTTTTGGACCGACCAACGTTCAAAGCATCGGGAGAAAATCATATTGTTTAGTTATCATAGATGACTTTACGAGATTTTCATGGGTTTATTTTTTGCATGCAAAATCTGAAACAGCTGAACTTTTAAAAGAATTTATCATTAAAGTTGAAAACCAATTGGAATGCAAAGTTAAAATATTAAGAAGTGATAATGGAACGGAATTTAAGAATGCTAATGTTGATTTATTTTGTGCAGAAAAGGGGATTGCTCGACAATTTAGTGCGCCTAGAACGCCTCAACAGAATGGGGTTGCGGAACGGAAAAACCGGACACTAATTGAAGCAGCAAGATCCATGCTCGCAGATGCCAAAATCCCGATTACTTTTTGGGACGAAGCTATTGCTACTGCGTGTTTTGTACAAAATAGAACATTATTAGTTCAAGATAAAAAGAAAACTTCTTATGAGTTGTTGTTTGGGAGGAAACCAAATATTTCTTACTTGAAAGCGTTTGGTTGTCCGGTATCGATTCTAAATCTAAATGAACATCTCGGGAAGTTTGAGTCAAAATCGGATGATGGTTTTTTCCTAGGATATTCGTCTGTTTCTAAAGCTTATCGGGTTTTTAATAGCAAATCAAATACTGTTATTGAAACTATCAACGTCAAGTTTTTAGAAAATTCGTTTCCTTTAGTGGCTCATGGTCCCGAATGGTTATTTGATTTAGATTCATTATCGAAATCCTTCAACTCTAACTTATTTGATTTTTCAGGAAACGCAAGGAAGGAATCAGGTGACTTAGGAAGCTTTAGTGACGATTCTGATAATGACGAAGATGGAAATCTCAACTCTGAATATCCATTTATGTCGTTTCACAATCCTGATCATGTCAAATCCAGTCACGCTCCGGGTCCTTCTGGTTCAAATGAAGATCAAGAATCGAACAATCATGACGAAGATGTGATTTCTCCTAATGATGGTGGATCTGTTCAGAATCAACCATCATCAGATCCGAATGTTGAAGTTATTCCAGAATCCTTTGATTACTTCATCAATTCACCGGATCAAGTCCCGAATTTCACACCGCATACTTCTTCCATACTACAAGATCTACCAAATCTGAATACTTCTAATCTAGAGACTCAAGTGCAAGGAGGTGATATTCCTATTCATCGAATTCACAAGAAACATCCTGTTTCTCAGATTATTGGGCCGTTGAATCAGAGAACTACAAGAAGTCAGACGGAGCACGCAAATATCTGTCTTTACTCGTGTTTTCTATCTCAAGTGGTGCCAAAGAATATTTCAGAGGCGCTGAAAGATAACAGTTGGATTGAGGCGATGCAGGAGGAATTACTTCAGTTTCGCAAACAGGAAGTTTGGAAACTTGTGGACTTACCTGAAGGAGAAAACGCAATAGGTACAAGATGGTTGTACAAAAACAAGCCAGACGAACGTGGCATTGTGGTGAGAAATAAAGCGAGACCGATTGCACAGGGATACACTCAGGAAGAAGGCATTGATTACGAAGAGGTGTTTGCTCCGGTCGCAAGACTTGAAGCCATACGCGTTTTTCTTGCATATGCTTCTTTCATGCGTTTCAAAGTATTCCAAATGGACGTTAAAGGTGCTTTCTTGTATGGGCCGATTACGGATGACGTGTATGTTAGACAACCTCCGGGTTTCGAAGATCCAGACTATCCTCATCGGGTATACAAGTTAAGTAAAGCCCTTTACGGTCTACATCAAGCTCCTAGAATCTGGTATGAGACACTATCTAAGCATTTACTTGAAAATGGATTTACAAGAGGTCAGATTGATCCAACTTTGTTTATGAAGAGGGATAATGATGACTTATTGTGCGTTAAAGTTTATGTGGACGATATTATCTTCGGATCAACTAGTGAGTCAATGTGCAAAGAATTCGAGGAAATTATGAAGAGCAGATTCCAAATGAGTTCTATGGGGGAGATTAATTTCTTTCTTGGTCTACAAGTGAAACAATCAGCTGACGGAATTTTTATCAATCAATCAAAGTTCGTTGAGAAGTTGTTGAAGAAATTCAAGATGCAAGATTGTCAAACAATTCGAACTCCTTCTGATGTGAACTGCAAGATTCAACCGGATCCAAAGGGCAAAGCAGTTGACCAAACACTATACAGATCAATGATCGGTTCTCTGATGTATCTTACTGCATCAAGACCAGACATCATGTACGCTGTGTGTGTATGCGCCAGATACCAGTCAGATCCGAAAGAGTCACATCTTGTTGCTGTGAAGCGTATATTCAGATATCTCAAAGGGAAACCAAATCTTGGGTTATGGTATCCTTATGAAGGAAATTTTGAACTATATAGCTATTCTGACAGTGATTTTGGTGGTTGTGCTCTTGACAGGAAATCAACAACTGGTGGCTGTCAATTTTTGGGTCCAAGGCTTGTCTCTTGGCAATGCAAGAAGCAGACCAATGTTTCTGTATCCACAGCTGAAGCAGAGTATATCGTTGCATCTGCAGGATGTTCTCAGGTTTTATGGTTACAAAATCAGTTGCTGGACTACGGGTTTAATTTTTTGAAAACTCCTATTTACATAGACAATACTGCTGCTATGTTTATAACTGCTAATCCTGTTCAACATTCTAAAACTAAACACATCGAAATTAGATATCATTTTTTAAGAGATAACTCTGAAAAGGGTTTAATAATTTTGATTAAGGTTCATACCGACAAACAACTGGCAGATCTCTTTACAAAATCTTTTTTGTCAGGTCGGTTTGAATTCTTAATTCAATCCATAGGATTAATCAATCATGATTGATTCTATTTTTTGAAAAGCAAAACAAAAATCAGAAAATTTATAAAAGCCAAAAATATAATAAGTTGATGTTATATTTTGATTCCTTTGTCTTTTATTTTATGTTTTGCATTATGTGTGCTTGCGTGAAAAAGAAAAATAGAAAAGCAAAAACAAAATATAAAAGCAAAAAGAAAAGAAAAATATCATGTCATAAGAATCTATATTGCACAAAGTGAGAAATGATAGTTACACTAGACATTATTTGGTACATTATTTTTAAATAAAGACTGATGAATGTTAGTTGATGTGCTAGACAGCTCAGACAATTAGACTGAAAAAGTAAGTTGATTGTTGACAAACATAAACTTAATGATCTTTGTGTTAAGTTCCATTGTTATACATGTCTAGATATATATCTTTTGATACATTATTTGTGATGTTAGTTGTGCATGATCGGGTAACGATGTAGTCTTCTCAGTGTGATGAACCGCATCGTGAGCTTCTTTGTTGTGGTACCCACAGACCTGAAGTCTCACACGAAGTCTCTTTTGAGCTTCAAGATGCAGCAAAAGATTCCAAAATGGAACGAAAAGAGTCCCAAATGTGGACCAACACCAAACAAAAATTCCAAAATGGAATTCAGAAGATTCCCAAGGGGAACGATAGGAAAGAAAAATTCCCAAAGATGGAATTAAAAAGAAGTCCCAAAGTGGACCAAACACGAATAGAACCCAGATTCCACACTGTGTATGACTGTAAGTGACCAGGTTGTGTGCATTATGCATTCAGGTAGTGTTTGATAAGGAAATATGTTGACATATGTATACATGTGGGTCACATAAGTCATTCTAATCGAACCTTAAATATCATCATGATACTGAAAAAGTAAGTGTGTCAACTCGAGCTAATTGGTATGTTTTCATATCATCACTCAATCAAGCATAAGTCAAATGTCTATTCAAAACTTGCAAAACATGTTCAGATAATGTGTGGTATGATCTCACTGCGATATTTTGATTCATTGCATTGCATATGTCTTTACTTTAATGTGTGTGTTTTGTGTGTGCAGGCATATGGAATCATTATTGACACATCAACATCCTTGTTAAACTTAAAAATTTCAAGAAATTTCAAGTTTAGGGGGAGAATAAATTGAAGAAAAATATCTACAAAAATCCAAAAATATTTTGTTTTTGAATAAGTGTATTCTTGAATGAACAAGGTTATATGTTATGAAAAGCAAAGGTATTGGATGTGTTAAAAACAAACCCAAGGTCTTGTAATTTGCTTTTAAGAAATTGCTTCGGGATATAGAAAAATTGGTTATGCAAAAACATTTTTCAAAAAGAAAAAGGAAATTGAATTTAATTGAAAAATTAATTTGTTGCAATGTTTAATGTTGTTTGATAATTAATATGACAAACATTCTTTTTAAGGATATCTTGTCTAATTAATATGTCGGAGAATGTTGCAGGTGCAATAAATGATCGTTGAAAAAGTCAACAGACGAGGAAAATTGAAGAAATTGCTTAAGTGTTATTGCCGGGTAAAGATATCAGGTACAACTGTGCAGCCGGGTAAAGAACTGTTCAGCCGGGTGAAGTTGTAAATCTGATACTTGCCGGGTGATTAAGGAAAAAGGTGAAGATGTTATGACCACTGTACAGTCGGGCAAATGATCATGTCAAATACAGCCGGGTGAAGGTCATAGATATCTTGCCGGGTGACTAGTGTATACTATACAGCCGGGTAATGAAGAAGTTTTGTTGCCGTGTAAGTATGATACTATGTTGCCGGGTAATGAAGAAGTGTGTATGCCGTGTGAAGAAGGTTGTCAAAGGTTGCCGTGTAAAGAAGAAAAGCAAGCCGGATGAAGAAGGAAAGCAACTGTGTTGCCGGGTGATGAAGAAAAGTTGCCGGGTGATGTTTTGATAACAACTATTCTGCCGGGTGATGAATAAAATCCATCAGGTGTAGTTGTTCCTTAACCTTTACCCGTCACTACAGTGACTTACCCGTATCTACAGTGCTTGACCCGTCAAGTGAATTTCACATGTTGGTGACTTGTTTTATGTACTTGACCCGTAACTACAGTACATGACCCGTCACTACAGTACTTGACCCGGCAAGGTTTATTGGGCCTATTTTGCTTGTGTTGACCCGGCACTTAAAGTTTGACCTAAAATTTTTGACGATACAAATACCGCCTCTTCACAAACACTTATCATTTCACACACATTCACTTTCACCCAAACACTCTGAACTTCAAATCGCCATTGTTATCATATTCAATCTGTTGTTCTATAACAAGATTAATCGATTGAATAAGGTAGTTTTTAAGTGTTTTTGACCTAAATCGACCTGCAAATCACTGTTAAAAGGAAAAACGATGATGAACAGTGTTTTGAACTTGAATCGACACTTTGATTTTGAGCATTAAAACTTAAATCGAATGTTGTTTTAGGGTTAAAAACTGTCGATCATCAACATTCAATCATTCATTTGCACTAAAACACCTTAAAATCAACTGAATCGAATAAATTGGACATAACAGTAAAATCGCCATTGATGAACCTTAAAAGCTCTTAAATGTTTCACTTCAAAATGATGAAATGTGTGTTAAAAGTAACTACTGCATGACAAAACTGAACCAAAACATGTTGAACTGTTTCATCATAAAATTTATCAAAATTTTTGCTTAAGTGAGTAACTGTTGAAAGCCTAAACATGATGTATAATTTTTAAAATTCAATGTTGTTTGATTAAAATGATGAAAATCATGTTATTAGAACAATTTAGGATTTAAAATGATTATGATAATGTTTGCTTTCTAACTTTTAGTTAAACACTTGTTAAATTTTTGATAATGTTTAATGAAGAATCTAAAACATTTGCCTTGTTTTGTGTTTTTGTTTTTGTTTAACAGATGGAGACTCTCAAATTTGAGCCTAAACATAATCTGGTAGCATGTTTAGATGAGTCACTTCCTGAGACAGAGGGATATAGAGATATGATTAAATTCATTAAGAGGACGAAGTATGTATATGCTATATGTGCCAAACCGGTCATATATGCAAGATTGATCAAAAGCTTCTGGAGGACAGCAGAGGTTGTGAGGAATGAGAATGGTGATGTTATGGTTAGAGGACATATTACTAGAGACTGGGCACTAAATGTTACTGAAGAAGCTATTAGGCAAGCTCTGAGAATTGATGAGGATGAGGTAGGCATAATGGATGAACTGACAATGGAGGAATGTAAATCTGGATTTGTTAATATGGGACATCCACCTATATTTCCAAAGTCTCAGTTTTACAGAGCAAAGTTGGGGAAGAAGTATAAGCTGCTGTGTTATGTTGTGCAGCAATGCATGTCTAGAAGGAGTGCAGGGTTTGATAACTTTCCTTCAGACATTGCATCACCGATTGTAGCCATTGCAGAAAACAAACCATTCAACATGTCAAGGTGGATAATGAATGGGTTTGTGTTTAACTTGGTGAAGGGCAAGAGGTTCAAATTTTTGATGTACCCGAGGTTTCTGCAACTGATGATAAACATTGCTTATCCTATCATCAGATCAGAGGGTTATGCAGGAGGCATATTATATACTGAGGACATGAACGATCTCTCTTACCGAAAGATGAGTATCGGGAATGTGCCTGATATTGATTTGTTTGACTATATGAGAGATATAGTCAACAATGAAGAAGAAGTAGATGGAGTGTATTATCACATATCTCATGGAGAGATTGTTAATCCGTTAGATCTGATTGATGAAGAGATTGATGATGCTGGTGTTGATAATAATGATGATATTGATAGTGAGGATGGTAATGATGATGGTGGTGATGATGCTGAATCTGAATCTAATTCAGAGGAGGCTGAACCCATGGAAGTAGAAAATGTGGTGATAGAAGAACCTGCTGAGGTTGCTTCTGTGATTGAAGAACATGTTGTGGAGATTCCAAGAGATGTTTCTGTGCAGTATGTTCGAAAGAAGAAGAAAACTGTAGAAAAACCTGAGGAGATTGACGTTCTACAGATTGCACAGACAGTAATGGCCGAAGCTGAATCTATTGCACAGATAGAGGAGGTGGATGCTGGCATTACTGATCCTGTTACTGATGATATTCCCACCGCATTACCACAATCTGCTGAAAACATTGGACAAGGTTTGGAGTCTTCACCAAACGTTGTGCCTGGTGTTGATGAGATCTATGAAGAGAAAGAGAAACGCATTGCTGAATTAGAAGAGATAGTTGAAAATTTGTTTAAGGCCAATGACTTGTTGAAAGCCTCAAACGAACGGAAAAGGAAAAGACTGGATGAGTACTGGGAAATACATAATCAGAATCTAAAAACTTTCAAAAAGTTGGATGAAGATCATGTGAAGCTGGTTGATGATCATGTGAAGTTGAAAGGAGACTATGAAAAACTTAAGGATGAGCATGAAAATCTTAAGTTTGATCACAAAGAATTACAAGCTGAGTGTAATACTTTGGAGGCAGAGAAAGAGATGTTGGAAAAAGAACTGGAAGAAATGAGACCAAAGAAGGCTGGCTCGTCTTCAGATAAAGATTTTTCTGAAGAAATTATTGAAGTGACTGAATCTGAAGTTCCAAAAGTTTATCTGACAAGAGCTAGAGGTACTACAAATGTTCGAATTTTGGTTGAATCACCAATTATCATTCCCGATGAAGCTGCTGCTGAAACTGTCAAGATGAACAAAGCTGAGGGAAAGAGGAAAATAGATGCTATACCGGAGATATTTGGTGATGAAGAAAGTTCGAAGAGGGCGAGAATTGATGAACCAGTGCAGATTGAGCCGATTCAATCTGCAGCTGTGATTGAGACTGAAAAAGTGACTGGAGCTGAGATTACAAAGTCAAGACAGATTGAGCCGATTCAATCTGGTTCTGTTGCTGAGACTGAAGTTTTTGAGGTCACTGAGAGTGAAAAAGAAGCTGGTTCAGAAGATACAGTTCAGTTTGAGCCGATTCAAGCTGAAGCTGTTGAAGTTGAAAGTGCGCCTACCAATGTATCTGAAGTTGTTAGTCAATTTGAGCCGATTCAAACTGACGAAGCACCCATGATTGAAGCTTTAGATGATTTAGATATTGATTGGACTGAGTCTGAGGATGAAGCTGAGCCAGAGCCTGTACAGAATACTGTTGAAGAGTTACCTGATGACTTGGATCAGAGGTTTGCATATCTGGAAAGAATGAAGTACAATTCGGTGTTCTTGAATGGTTTGACAGTGACTCAGATTAATGAGGAGTATGAGAAGTGCATCACTGCTCAAGATAAAACCGAAGCTGATCAAAAAGAGTTCGTGGTTGAGATGGGTGAATGGACCCCGATGCAAGAAAGCTTGAATATAGAAGATTTGCCTCCTACTGAGCTTTATCATCAAAACCCAGACGAAATGACTGCTTATGAGATGCGAAGTTGGTTGAGTTCAAGGAACTATCCGTATAAAACTTTGCAAAGGCTGAAATCTGAATCGTTGAGGAAGATTGTAGTCAGTTTCATGAAGACAGAGAAATTGTATAACAGGATGTTTTATTTGGACTATAACAATCCTCAGTACTTTGAGCTGACGAAGAGATTTAAAGTGTTAGGTCCAAAAGAGATTCCAGTAATGGCTTTACCTGAGGATGCACATAAGAAAAGACATGAACTGATGGATATGTTTCCAAGCGAAGCTAAATCGTACAATATACCAATGGAGGTGCGTGAGAGTTGGCACAAATCAGCAACAGCAGGTGACATTGTTAGGTCACTGCTGAGTAAAGGACAATCAATTGCTGAGTTATTAGACTCTATGATTGTGCCTGAAAAGAACAAGAAAGTTAAGATAATTGCTTGGAAATATGATGAAGTCTTTGACGCATTTATGATCAAGAGAGTAAATGGTTTGTGTGATGTTTATCACTACTATTCAAGCATATTTAAACTCGAAGTTCAGGATCTGAAAGAGTTGCACAAATTGAGGCTAATTAATCACACGCATGCAGAACGTGGTGATAAATGCGTGGTACTTCTTGATGCTGGATTGAGTAGAACTGCAAAGTTTCTCGACTTTAGAGGTCAACAAGAAGACACGGCATATGTGCAAGCAAAGAAACAGAGAAAGAAGAAGAGATTAGTGGTGACCGAGGATATGTATTTAGAAGAATTCTCGGACGAATATTTTGACAAGATAACTGATCCTGGATTGAAGGTTATAGATGGAAGTCAAACAACAAAGCCGATACTCAGAGTGTTTTACAATCAGGAGACATTTGAACTGAAACTTGTTCGCAATTTGGAGGATTGGGATAAGGATATGATCACACTCTTTAGTACTTTTGAGTTGAAATTGCTGCATCCGTCATACATTGAGTATTTGAGAAGTTGCAAGATTGAAAAGTGCAAAGATGAACTGGCTGAAGCTGACAGGAAATTGTTTACTGTGATGATCGAAGTTATTGCTGCGGCTTCGGAAAAGATTCGAGTGAGAAAAGCACTTCTCAATTCAAATCTCGTGATGGTTGATATACCAGAGATTGAATATATGCGGATCAGTAGGAAGGGTACATTGGAGGTGAAAGTTCAAGGCCAAGAAATGCCATTTGAGTTTTATGCTAATATCGATTTTGCAGGTTTAAGTCTGGATTCGCTTAGACGCATGAATGCTCTACCAATTCTGACGAATGAATCCAAGCCTCGACAAGCTAAGATCGCTGAGAAGTTCAAATCCTGCATTGAAGAAGCTCTGAAAGAAAAAGAAGAATATAAAGGCCGAGAATTGCTGGATGTGAAAGAGGAACCAGAAGATTGATAGAAAAAGATTGAAGATTGATGCTGATAAACGAAGAAAAAGATTGAAGTTTTTGAAGATCCAAAGATAAATCTTAGGGGGAGTACTGTTAGGGTTATTTCCTGTTAAGATTTACTTTGTATTTTTGTTATTGTATATGTTTGTATAGTTTAGGGTTTATTATGTATTTTCCTTAAACTTGCATTTTGTTTGATATAGGCATGTAGTGTGCGTGTGTTAGGAGAGAGCGACTTTTACACTGTTAGAGAGAGAATTAACTGTGTGTAATTTGTTTCTCCTGCACTTTGTACTACGAATTGCTTGATCATCAAATACAAAGAGAATTTATGAGTATGAACTGTGTTTGTGATTGATTCGTTTGTTTGTACGCTTTATTCTGATCATTTGAGTGATATTAACGATCCAATTTAACCTATCACAAACCAAAACTAAGATATATCTCAATTGAATCATATATCAATTACCAAATCTAGGGCATACTTCTAATCCCAAATCGATTATCGACTCTCCAATCAAAGGTTTGTCATGATTTCAGAATTCTGGTCAAAGCTAAATTCCATAACGAAATAAATGATAACGGATTTTGCTATTCTTATAAGCTAACGTATTCGAATCGAACGTTACCCTCAAAATATTTCAACTTGAATTCTATACTCAAATTGTTTCAAACTACTCCTTCAACTAAAAGATTTTAAACCAATTTCTAACACATTATTAAACCATAAATCTACTATCAAATTATGAACTAAGCATCAAAACATGTACTTGTAAATCAACTACGGATGCTATCCATAAATTTGTTATCCAAAACCTAACGAGAACTCACTACACAACTATTCTCGAACTCATTCAACTAAATGTTTACATCTATACATATGACCACTAACGAAATTTTACGCAACTAGTTTTCATGAACTAATCCAAACCCAATGCATTTTATTTATAAACTCGTTACTTTAACACAATGTGTAATCAATGAACTTGTAAAACTACCGGTATTCGAACCTATTAAAATAATTTCCCTATTTTCCCATGTAAAATATATATAAAAAAAATTGTTTTTTAAGATAAAATATATATGCATTCAATGATAAATGACTTCTTTTAAAGGATTGGTTATTCTAATGTTGGCTAAATATTTACATAACATTTTCCCGTTTTCTGAAATACGACACAAAAACTTGCAACAAACACCACATCTTCTATTCTCCAATACCAAGTACTTACAACTTAAATTATGTTATTTATTTTCAAATCAATCCTCTTATCTATGGTAGAGATTAAAACTTTCAACTTTTTACTTATTTTTCAAAACTGCGTTATAGAAAAACAGCATCATCTCTTTTAAAGTTATTTACCTCCATAGACGTACATTTGGTTAACTAAAGTTGTTGGTCATGTAAATTCAAACACCTTAAAAATCGAATCCAATCAGAACTAAATGATCTATTCACTCGAACTATAGATTGAATTACCAATTTTCATGAAACCAATCTTTTTCTAAAATCCTAATGAACTATGTTATTACATATACACCATCAGCTAATGATTATCAACTGGTCAATATCAGAAAACTTAGATAATTACATCTTACACATAAAAAGTCGATTTTCACGAACTTAAGTGTCACTATTCTAGTACTCGAACTTGATTCTCTATATCGATGAACAAAACTATTTATATGAGCAATGCATACCTAATGAACTTTAGTTTTCTTTTGTATCATAAATCTACATATCATCTTAAATTAATTTTCCCAAGTACTATTTCTATCGGGTATGATATCATTATCTATGCGTATCATCACTTTAACTTAAAATTTTGTGTACTTTTGACCCGCACGTGATCGAATGAACTGTGGAGTCCATGCAAAAACCGGAGTAATTACGGGTGCACACGGAATTATGAAAGTTGGTGCATGGGAGCCATAGTAAGTTTTGTCTTGTGTATTTTGGGCCATACTAAATCGTTTTATTTTCACTTGACTTATTTACTCATTTAACTAATTGCATCTAAGCCACTTAACTATCCGTAAGGATTCTTTATTCGTTTCATCCATTTTATTAATCATGATTATTCTCGATGGTCATTTAAATAATTCTAAATTCATATACTTAAAACATTTTATTCGCATGTGGAGGACTTATTCCATTTTTACATTGTGTAGCAAATGATCTTTAGTCTAGTCTTCATAATAATTAATTCACCTGAACTCTCATAATTCAAACAGAGTTAAATAGACGACTCGTAAGGATTCGAAAGCAAATTAGGATAAATAACTTCTTAATCTCTTTTAATTAAATACAGTTCACCGAACGTCTATTAGAAATCATGGATCGTGAAATTAAAGAACTCAAACGTAAACGGCTACCGATCATTAAAGTTCGTTGGAAATCAAAACGTGAACCTAATTTTTATGATAAATGAAAGCTAAATATCCACATCTTTTTGCTTCATCTTCTTCTATCTCGATTTAAGCAAATTTCAGGACGAAATTTCTATAAGGAGGGGAGACTGTGACATCTGCCCCAAACCCGCACCTGAATACCCGACTCGAATCCGAAGTTATCTATTTTTAGTGTATTTGTATTTATTTTCCGTTAAATGAAGCGTTTTGCTATTAAAACTATATATATATAAATTCGATAGAACGTTATGTTATTCTCGTATTTAATATCTTATTGACCAAATTATTATTCAACGGTTACCAATTAATCTCTAAGTCATAATAAAATATATCTCTAAAGTGTATACATATATATAGTGTATAAAGAGTAATCTTATAAAAATTGTTAAAAAAATGCTTCTAAGTCCAACAATGGTCTCTTAACGACATAAACGAGATAAAGATATAAAAAACGGTAATTATTTAAACGCTACCAGTTAACTTAGTTAGTTAGTTGGTTAGTATTATTTATAAACTAACTTTGTGCCTAAAATGTAACTTTTATAAACTTGAATTAAAACTCAATCAAGCAAATGAAACCCCCACAAAACTACAGGGGCTGTTTGTGTAATATTAAAACCCAGCCCAAAAAGTCAAAAACCCAGCCCCTGATGCCCGTTTTTCCGGCGGTTTGCTCCGACGACCTGCTCCGGCAGCCTGTTACGCGCTTTGACCCCTTTTAAACATCATAAAAACCTTCCTAATTCAATTCCATGCCAGTTTCGAACCCTTAATCGACCAAAATAGAACGTTGACAGCTTGTAATATGCGAATCAATTGTATGATTAATTCAATTTTCACCATTCCGTAATTAGACACCAATCAACGATTAAATCATCCTATACCTTTTCTTTTCAGTCGAAGAGCATATCCCAATCACAAAAACACGCTTTTAGCTCTGCAGTAATCAAAATCAAAACTTCAAATATATTTTCCGGCGACCTATTCGTTTTCTACCTTCAAAGCATCATCACAGGTAGTTTTTATGCTCGTTTGAACCCTCTTCATCATCTTCAACTCACTAAGTCATCAATTGTATCTTATTTCAATCCAGATTCGCGTGAATCAAGCAAAATCAGTCGACTTCTTGTTCGTTTCTGAAACCGCATCAAAACATCACTAACAAGTACGTATATTATATCAAAATGATCGAGATTTCATGTAGAATAAAAACCCTGTGTTTAATTTGGATGAGATTAACAGATTTGAATGGATTGGATGGTTTCTTGAACTAGGGTTTATAAGGAAATGGGTGTTGTTTGCTATAAAAGGCTAAAACAATTTAAAAACGACTTTAATATCAAAAAGTGCTTCTGGTGTAGTGGTTTGAGTGTGGATTGTGAACGTGTGACCCCGGGTTCTATTCCCATCTCCCCTGTTTTCTTTAATTGTAATATTTTATACATTTTTCTACATTTTCTAAATAACCTAAATAATATCTTTTAAGTTAAATCTACTTTTAAGGATTAAAAACTTATAAATTTTAATACATATATATACAAATAATAATGTTCTATGGCTATAAGTATTAGTACAAATATTTTATATATAAAACTAAAAATGAATTTGTATAAAAATATAGAACGAAAATACTATTACGTTTCGTACAAAAATCCCAGATTCGTAATTTAAAACTCTAATTCCGAATTTGTATTTCGAAACCCTAACTCCCAATTTATAACCTAAAACCTAAAATCTCAAATCCGAAACACTAGATTTTCTAATTTTGATTCTTGTTGCTATATTATTGTTCGTTTCTAAGTTAGGGTTTTTCCCAATTGATTAGGTGTTACTAATATTTGGGCAACCTTCGGTTCGTTATAGTTGCGTTTCTAGTTCGTTTATCTATTGCATTTTAAAGTGAGTAAATTCACTCCCCTTTTTACTTTTATCTTTTTGGGGCTGAAATATGTTCAATTACTATACAATGCTTCCGGTTTTCGTTTCTTTGCTTCTATTTTCAAATGAGATCATTAAATATGTTAATCTAGTTCGCGGCTTGATGCAATCTTATGTGGTAGTTTAAAGTAGTATATTACTTGTAATTTCCACCGGTACAATGTTAGCGCTAATGGTCTGACAAACCCACCTACACTTTACAACATCGATAGGTGATTTAAACCCGGCGATTCTATTCAATGGTTACTAGTTACTATACTGTGATACTTGTTGCTATGTTATTATGTCCCTTCGATGCTAAAACAATTTTTGATAACTTACATTCGAGACGGTTAAATGACGGTTAAATAACAGTTATCACTAATTGCACCACGAGTTGGTTCCTCATGACAAATGATTACAAGTTGCTATACAATGATGGTGTTCAATGTGTGTTCAATGTGTTCATGTGTTCTATGGTCAAAGGTTGAGTAATATGATGAAATAGCTATGCATGTAAGATTGCGCAGCATATTATGATGATCTCGGATTTCTTTATTACTATATATCAATTGTGGTTTACTCACTAGCTTTAAATAGCTAACTTTATTTTTACATATTTAAGGTGATGTTGAGCGTTTATGCTTTCGAGACACTTAGGATGCTTATTGGACCTAGAATAAATCAGAATTAAACGCTATTAATTGTTGGCTTTTACTCCTGTTTTAATGCGATTTATTTCTCATTTATGTCACAACAATTAGTGCTTAATATATTAAAATATGCTTTAAGTGTGCCATGTGCTTTGTACTATTGATGTCCAATTCCAATGACAGCCCGGTGTTTCCGCCGCCGGGCAGGGTGTCACAAATGACTCGGAGGAATTCATTAGGTTTATTATGGAGTTTTAATGTTTCGTACGGTGATGTAAGGTGTTCTTAGAAGTTGTAACACATCCTATATTATTATAAATTACTTTTCATGTTGTTAATGTCACATACATAGTCGTAACAAGTCCTGAGTTATCATACGATGTTCAAAGGACTCGGACGAATTCATTAGGTTTATTAAAGATTTTATTTTTACGTACGGTATTGTAAGGTATTGTTAAGAGTTGTGAGGTGTCGTACATTATACTAACATGCTTTTCAAGGTGCTAATGTGGCATATAGAGTCGTAAGATATTCTAAGTTGTCGTACGATGTTTAAATGACTCGGAGGAATTCATTAAGTTTATTATGGAGTTTTAATGTTTCGTACGGTGATGTAAGGTGTTCTTAGAAGTTGTAACACGTCCTACATTATTCTATATTACTTTTCATGTTGCTAATGTCACATACAGAGTCGTAACAAGTCCTGAGTTATCGTACGATGTTCAAAGGACATAGACGAATTCATTAGTTTTATTATGGATTTTATTTTTACGTACGGTATTGTAAGCTGTTGTATGGAGTTCTGAGGTGTCATACATTATACTAACATGCTTTTCAAGGTGCTAATGTGGCATACAGAGTCGTAAGATATTCTAAGTTGTCGTACGATGTTTAAATGACTCGGAGGAATTTATTAGGTTTATTATGGAGTTTTTATGTTTCGTACGGTGATGTAAGGTGTTCTTAGAAGTTGTAACGCGTCCTGTATTATTATAAATTACTTTTCATGTTGCTAATGTCAGATACATAGTCGTAACAAGTCCTGAGTTATCATACGATGTTAAAAGGACTCGGACGAATTCATTAGGTTTATTAAGGATTTTATATTTACGTACGGTATTGTAAGGTATTGTTAAGAGTTGTGAGGTGTCGTACATAATACTAACATGCTTTTCAAGGTGCTAATGTGGCATACAGAGTCGTAAGATATTCTAAGTTGTCGTACGATGTTTAAATGACTCGGAGGAATTCATTAGGTTTATTATGGAGTTTTAATGTTTCGTACGGTGATGTAAGGTGTTCTTAGAAGTTGTAACACGTCCTATATTATTATAAATTACTTTTCATGTTGCTAATGTCACATACATAGTCGTAACAAGTCCTGAGTTATCATACGATGTTCAAAGGACTCGGACGAATTCATTAGGTTAATTAAAGATTTTATTTTTACGTACGATATTGTAAGGTATTGTTAAGAGTTGTGAGGTGTCGTACATTATACTAACATGCTTTTCAAGGTGCTAATGTGGCATATAGAGTCGTAAGATATTCTAAGTTGTCGTACGATGTTTAAATGACTCGGAGGAATTCATTAGGTTTATTATGGAGTTTTAATGTTTCGTACGGTGATGTAAGGTTTTCTTAGAAGTTGTAACACGTCCTACATTATTCTATATTACTTTTCATGTTGCTAATGTCACATACAGAGTCGTAACAAGTCCTGAGTTATCGTACGATGTTCAAAGGACATGGACCAATTCATTAGTTTTATTATGGATTTTATTTTTACGTACGGTATTGTAAGGTGTTGTATGGAGTTCTGAGGTGTCATACATTATACTAACATGCTTTTCAAGGTGCTAATGTGGCATAGAGTCGTAAGATATTCTAAGTTGTCGTACGATGTTTAAATGACTCGGAGGAATTTATTAGGTTTATTATGGAGTTTTTATGTTTCGTACGGTGATGTAAGGTGTTCTTAGACGTTGTAACGCGTCCTGTATTATTATAAATTACTTTTCATGTTGCTAATGTCAGATACATAGTCGTAACAAGTCCTGAGTTATCATACGATGTTAAAAGGACTCGGACGAATTCATTAGGTTTATTAAGGATTTTATTTTTACGTACGGTATTGTAAGGTATTGTTAAGAGTTGTGAGGTGTCGTACATAATACTAACATGCTTTTCAAGGTGCTAATGTGGCATACAGAGTCGTAAGATATTCTAAGTTGTCGTACGATGTTTAAATGACTCGGAGGAATTCATTAGGTTTATTATGGAGTTTTAATGTTTCGTACGGTGATGTAAGGTGTTCTTAGAAGTTGTAACACATCCTATATTATTATAAATTACTTTTCATGTTGTTAATGTCACATACATAGTCGTAACAAGTCCTGAGTTATCATACGATGTTCAAAGGACTCGGACGAATTCATTAGGTTTATTAAAGATTTTATTTTTACGTACGGTATTGTAAGGTATTGTTAAGAGTTGTGAGGTGTCGTACATTATACTAACATGCTTTTCAAGGTGCTAATGTGGCATATAGAGTCGTAAGATATTCTAAGTTGTCGTACGATGTTTAAATGACTCGGAGGAATTCATTAGGTTTATTATGGAGTTTTAATGTTTCGTACGGTGATGTAAGGTGTTCTTAGAAGTTGTAACACGTCCTACATTATTCTATATTACTTTTCATGTTGCTAATGTCACATACAGAGTCGTAACAAGTCCTGAGTTATCGTACGATGTTCAAAGGACATAGACGAATTCATTAGTTTTATTATGGATTTTATTTTTACATACGGTATTGTAAGCTGTTGTATGGAGTTCTGAGGTGTCATACATTATACTAACATGCTTTTCAAGGTGCTAATGTGGCATACAGAGTCGTAAGATATTCTAAGTTGTCGTACGACGTTTAAATGACTCGGAGGAATTTATTAGGTTTATTATGGAGTTTTTATGTTTCGTACGGTGATGTAAGGTGTTCTTAGAAGTTGTAACGCGTCCTGTATTATTATAAATTACTTTTCATGTTGCTAATGTCAGATACATAGTCGTAACAAGTCCTGAGTTATCATACGATGTTAAAAGGACTCGGACGAATTCATTAGGTTTATTAAGGATTTTATTTTTACGTACGGTATTGTAAGGTATTGTTAAGAGTTGTGAGGTGTCGTACATAATACTAACATGCTTTTCAAGGTGCTAATGTGGCATACAGAGTCGTAAGATATTCTAAGTTGTCGTACGATGTTTAAATGACTCGGAGGAATTCATTAGGTTTATTATGGAGTTTTAATGTTTCGTACGGTGATGTAAGGTGTTCTTAGAAGTTGTAACACGTCCTATATTATTATAAATTACTTTTCATGTTGTTAATGTCACATACATAGTCGTAACAAGTCCTGAGTTATCATACGATTTTCAAAGGACTCGGACGAATTCATTAGGTTTATTAAAGATTTTATTTTTACGTACGGTATTGTAAGGTATTGTTAAGAGTTGTGAGGTGTCGTACATTATACTAACATGCTTTTCAAGGTGCTAATGTGGCATATAGAGTCGTAAGATATTCTAAGTTGTCGTACGATGTTTAAATGACTCGGAGGAATTCATTAGGTTTATTATGGAGTTTTAATGTTTCGTACGGTGATGTAAGGTGTTCTTAGAAGTTGTAACACGTCCTACATTATTCTATATTACTTTTCAAGTTGCTAATATCACATACAGAGTCGTAACAAGTCCTGAGTTATCGTACGATGTTCAAAGGACATAGACGAATTCATTAGTTTTATTATGGATTTTATTTTTACGTACGGTATTGTAAGCTGTTGTATGGAGTTCTGAGGTGTCATACATTATACTAACATGCTTTTCAAGGTGCTAATGTGGCATACAGAGTCGTAAGATATTCTAAGTTGTCGTACGATGTTTAAATGACTCGGAGGAATTTATTAGGTTTATTATGGAGTTTTTATGTTTCGTACGGTGATGTAAGGTGTTCTTAGAAGTTGTAACGCGTCCTGTATTATTATAAATTACTTTTCATGTTGCTAATGTCAGATACATAGTCGTAACAAGTCCTGAGTTATCATACGATGTTAAAAGGACTCGGACGAATTCATTAGGTTTATTAAGGATTTTATTTTTACGTACGGTATTGTAAGGTATTGTTAAGAGTTGTGAGGTGTCGTACATAATACTAACATGCTTTTCAAGGTGCTAATGTGGCATACAGAGTCGTAAGATATTCTAAGTTGTCGTACGATGTTTAAATGACTCGGAGGAATTTATTAGGTTTATTATGGAGTTTTTATGTTTCGTACGGTGATGTAAGGTGTTCTTAGAAGTTGTAACGCGTCCTGTATTATTATAAATTACTTTTCATGTTGCTAATGTCAGATACATAGTCGTAACAAGTCCTGAGTTATCATACGATGTTAAAAGGACTCGGACGAATTCATTAGGTTTATTAAGGATTTTATTTTTACGTACGGTATTGTAAGGTATTGTTAAGAGTTGTGAGGTGTCGTACATAATACTAACATGCTTTTCAAGGTGCTAATGTGGCATACGGAGTCGTAAGATATTCTAAGTTGTCGTACGATGTTTAAATGACTCGGAGGAATTCATTAGGTTTATTATGGAGTTTTAATGTTTCGTACGGTGATGTAAGGTGTTCTTAGAAGTTGTAACACGTCCTATATTATTATAAATTACTTTTCATGTTGCTAATGTCACATACATAGTCGTAACAAGTCCTGAGTTATCATACGATGTTCAAAGGACTCGGACGAATTCATTAGGTTAATTAAAGATTTTATTTTTACGTACGGTATTGTAAGGTATTGTTAAGAGTTGTGAGGTGTCTTACATTATACTAACATGCTTTTCAAGGTGCTAATGTGGCATATAGAGTCGTAAGATATTCTAAGTTGTCGTACGATGTTTAAATGACTCGGAGGAATTCATTAGGTTTATTATGGAGTTTTAATGTTTCGTACGGTGATGTAAGGTTTTCTTAGAAGTTGTAACACGTCCTACATTATTCTATATTACTTTTCATGTTGCTAATGTCACATACAGAGTCGTAACAAGTCCTGAGTTATCGTACGATGTTCAAAGGACATGGACCAATTCATTAGTTTTATTATGGATTTTATTTTTACGTACGGTATTGTAAGGTGTTGTATGGAGTTCTGAGGTGTCATACATTATACTAACATGCTTTTCAAGGTGCTAATGTGGCATACAGAGTCGTAAGATATTCTAAGTTGTCGTACGATGTTTAAATGACTCGGAGGAATTTATTAGGTTTATTATGGAGTTTTTATGTTTCGTACGGTGATGTAAGGTGTTCTTAGACGTTGTAACGCGTCCTGTATTATTATAAATTACTTTTCATGTTGCTAATGTCAGATACATAGTCGTAACAAGTCCTGAGTTATCATACGATGTTAAAAGGACTCGGACGAATTCATTAGGTTTATTAAGGATTTTATTTTTACGTACGGTATTGTAAGGTATTGTTAAGAGTTGTGAGGTGTCGTACATAATACTAACATGCTTTTCAAGGTGCTAATGTGGCATACAGAGTCGTAAGATATTCTAAGTTGTCGTACGATGTTTAAATGACTCGGAGGAATTCATTAGGTTTATTATGGAGTTTTAATGTTTCGTACGGTGATGTAAGGTGTTCTTAGAAGTTGTAACACGTCCTATATTATTATAAATTACTTTTCATGTTGCTAATGTCACATACATAGTCGTAACACGTCCTGAGTTATCATACGATGTTCAAAGGACTCGGACGAATTCATTAGGTTAATTAAAGATTTTATTTTTACGTACGGTATTGTAAGGTATTGTTAAGAGTTGTGAGGTGTCGTACATTATACTAACATGCTTTTCAAGGTGCTAATGAGGCATATAGAGTCGTAAGATATTCTAAGTTGTCGTACGATGTTTAAATGACTCGGAGGAATTCATTAGGTTTATTATGGAGTTTTAATGTTTCGTACGGTGATGTAAGGTTTTCTTAGAAGTTGTAACACGTCCTACATTATTCTATATTACTTTTCATGTTGCTAATGTCACATACAGAGTCGTAACAAGTCCTGAGTTATCGTACGATGTTCAAAGGACATGGACCAATTCATTAGTTTTATTATGGATTTTATTTTTACGTACGGTATTGTAAGGTGTTGTATGGAGTTCTGAGGTGTCATACATTATACTAACATGCTTTTCAAGGTGCTAATGTGGCATACAGAGTCGTAAGATATTCTAAGTTGTCGTACGATGTTTAAATGACTCGGAGGAATTTATTAGGTTTATTATGGAGTTTTTATGTTTCGTACGGTGATGTAAGGTGTTCTTAGACGTTGTAACGCGTCCTGTATTATTATAAATTACTTTTCATGTTGCTAATGTCAGATACATAGTCGTAACAAGTCCTGAGTTATCATACGATGTTAAAAGGACTCGGACGAATTCATTAGGTTTATTAAGGATTTTATTTTTACGTACGGTATTGTAAGGTATTGTTAAGAGTTGTGAGGTGTCGTACATAATACTAACATGCTTTTCAAGGTGCTAATGTGGCATACAGAGTCGTAAGATATTCTAAGTTGTCGTACGATGTTTAAATGACTCGGAGGAATTCATTAGGTTTATTATGGAGTTTTAATGTTTCGTACGGTGATGTAAGGTGTTCTTAGAAGTTGTAACACGTCCTATATTATTATAAATTACTTTTCATGTTGCTAATGTCACATACATAGTCGTAACAAGTCCTGAGTTATCATACGATGTTCAAAGGACTCGGACGCATTCATTAGGTTTATTAAAGATTTTATTTTTACGTACGGTATTGTAAGGTATTGTTAAGAGTTGTGAGGTGTCGTACATTATACTAACATGCTTTTCAAGGTGCTAATGTGGCATATAGAGTCGTAAGATATTCTAAGTTGTCGTACGATGTTTAAATGACTCGGAGGAATTCATTAGTTTTATTATGGAGTTTTAATGTTTCGTACGGTGATGTAAGGTGTTCTTAGAAGTTGTAACACGTCCTACATTATTCTATATTACTTTTCATGTTGCTAATGTCACATACAGAGTCGTAACAAGTCCTGAGTTATCGTACGATGTTCAAAGGACATGGACCAATTCATTAGTTTTATTATGGATTTTATTTTTACGTACGGTATTGTAAGGTGTTGTATGGAGTTTTGAGGTGTCATACATTATACTAACATGCTTTTCAAGGTGCTAATGTGGCATACAGAGTCGTAAGATATTCTAAGTTGTCGTACGATGTTTAAATGACTCGGAGGAATTTATTAGGTTTATTATGGAGTTTTTATGTTTCGTACGGTGATGTAAGGTGTTCTTAGACGTTGTAACGCGTCCTGTATTATTATAAATTACTTTTCATGTTGCTAATGTCAGATACATAGTCGTAACAAGTCCTGAGTTATCATACGATGTTAAAAGGACTCGGACGAATTCATTAGGTTTATTAAGGATTTTATTTTTACGTACGGTATTGTAAGGTATTGTTAAGAGTTGTGAGGTGTCGTACATAATACTAACATGCTTTTCAAGGTGCTAATGTGGCATACAGAGTCGTAAGATATTCTAAGTTGTCGTCCGATGTTTAAATGACTCGGAGGAATTCATTAGGTTTATTATGGAGTTTTAATGTTTCGTACGGTGATGTTAGGTGTTCTTAGAAGTTGTAACACGTCCTATATTATTATAAATTACTTTTCATGTTGCTAATGTCACATACATAGTCATAACAAGTCCTGAGTTATCATACGATGTTCAAAGGACTCGGACGAATTCATTAGGTTTATTAAAGATTTTATTAAAGAGTTGTGAGGTGTCGTACATTATACTAACATGCTTTTCAAGGTGCTAATGTGGCATATAGAGTCGTAAGATATTCTAAGTTGTCGTACGATGTTTAAATGACTCGGAGGAATTCATTAGGTTTATTATGGAGTTTTAATGTTTCGTACGGTGATGTAAGGTGTTCTTAGAAGTTGTAACACGTCCTACATTATTCTATATTACTTTTCATGTTGCTAATGTCACATACAGAGTCGTAACAAGTCCTGAGTTATCGTACGATGTTCAAAGGACATGGACCAATTCATTAGTTTTATTATGGATTTTATTTTTACGTACGGTATTGTAAGGTGTTGTATGGAGTTCTGAGGTGTCATACATTATACTAACATGCTTTTCAAGGTGCTAATGTGGCATACATAGTCGTAAGATATTCTAAGTTGTCGTACGATGTTTAAATGACTTGGAGGAATTTATTAGGTTTATTATGGAGTTTTTATGTTTCTTACGGCGATGTAAGGTGTTCTTAGAAGTTGTAACGCGTCCTGTATTATTATAAATTACTTTTCATGTTGCTAATGTCAGATACATAGTCGTAACAAGTCCTGAGTTATCATACGATGTTAAAAGGACTCGGACGAATTCATTAGGTTTATTAAGGATTTTATTTTTACGTACGGTATTGTAAGGTATTGTTAAGAGTTGTGAGGTGTCGTACATAATACTAACATGCTTTTCAAGGTGCTAATGTGGCATACAGAGTCGTAAGATATTCTAAGTTGTCGTACGATGTTTAAATGACTCGGAGGAATTCATTAGGTTTATTATGGAGTTTTAATGTTTCGTACGGTGATGTAAGGTGTTCTTAGAAGTTGTAACACGTCCTACATTATTCTATATTACTTTTCATGTTGCTAATGTCACATACAGAGTCGTAACAAGTCCTGAGTTATCGTACGATGTTCAAAGGACATGGACCAATTCATTAGTTTTATTATGGATTTTATTTTTACGTACGGTATTGTAAGGTGTTGTATGGAGTTCTGAGGTGTCATACATTATACTAACATGCTTTTCAAGGTGCTAATGTGGCATACAGAGTCGTAAGATATTCTAAGTTGTCGTACGATGTTTAAATGACTCGGAGGAATTTATTAGGTTTATTATGGAGTTTTTATGTTTCGTACGGTGATGTAAGGTGTTCTTAGACGTTGTAACGCGTCCTGTATTATTATAAATTACTTTTCATGTTGCTAATGTCAGATACATAGTCGTAACAAGTCCTGAGTTATCATACGATGTTAAAAGGACTCGGACGAATTCATTAGGTTTATTAAGGATTTTATTTTTACGTACGGTATTGTAAGGTATTGTTAAGAGTTGTGAGGTGTCGTACATAATACTAACATGCTTTTCAAGGTGCTAATGTGGCATACAGAGTCGTAAGATATTCTAAGTTGTCGTACGATGTTTAAATGACTCGGAGGAATTCATTAGGTTTATTATGGAGTTTTAATGTTTCGTACGGTGATGTAAGGTGTTCTTAGAAGTTGTAACACGTCCTATATTATTATAAATTACTTTTCATGTTGCTAATGTCACATACATAGTCGTAACAAGTCCTGAGTTATCATACGATGTTCAAAGGACTCGGACGCATTCATTAGGTTTATTAAAGATTTTATTTTTACGTACGGTATTGTAAGGTATTGTTAAGAGTTGTGAGGTGTCGTACATTATACTAACATGCTTTTCAAGGTGCTAATGTGGCATATAGAGTCGTAAGATATTCTAAGTTGTCGTACGATGTTTAAATGACTCGGAGGAATTCATTAGTTTTATTATGGAGTTTTAATGTTTCGTACGGTGATGTAAGGTGTTCTTAGAAGTTGTAACACGTCCTACATTATTCTATATTACTTTTCATGTTGCTAATGTCACATACAGAGTCGTAACAAGTCCTGAGTTATCGTACGATGTTCAAAGGACATGGACCAATTCATTAGTTTTATTATGGATTTTATTTTTACGTACGGTATTGTAAGGTGTTGTATGGAGTTTTGAGGTGTCATACATTATACTAACATGCTTTTCAAGGTGCTAATGTGGCATACAGAGTCGTAAGATATTCTAAGTTGTCGTACGATGTTTAAATGACTCGGAGGAATTTATTAGGTTTATTATGGAGTTTTTATGTTTCGTACGGTGATGTAAGGTGTTCTTAGACGTTGTAACGCGTCCTGTATTATTATAAATTACTTTTCATGTTGCTAATGTCAGATACATAGTCGTAACAAGTCCTGAGTTATCATACGATGTTAAAAGGACTCGGACGAATTCATTAGGTTTATTAAGGATTTTATTTTTACGTACGGTATTGTAAGGTATTGTTAAGAGTTGTGAGGTGTCGTACATAATACTAACATGCTTTTCAAGGTGCTAATGTGGCATACAGAGTCGTAAGATATTCTAAGTTGTCGTACGATGTTTAAATGACTCGGAGGAATTCATTAGGTTTATTATGGAGTTTTAATGTTTCGTACGGTGATGTTAGGTGTTCTTAGAAGTTGTAACACGTCCTATATTATTATAAATTACTTTTCATGTTGCTAATGTCACATACATAGTCGTAACAAGTCCTGAGTTATCATACGATGTTCAAAGGACTCGGACGAATTCATTAGGTTTATTAAAGATTTTATTAAAGAGTTGTGAGGTGTCGTACATTATACTAACATGCTTTTCAAGGTGCTAATGTGGCATATAGAGTCGTAAGATATTCTAAGTTGTCGTACGATGTTTAAATGACTCGGAGGAATTCATTAGGTTTATTATGGAGTTTTAATGTTTCGTACGGTGATGTAAGGTGTTCTTAGAAGTTGTAACACGTCCTACATTATTCTATATTACTTTTCATGTTGCTAATGTCACATACAGAGTCGTAACAAGTCCTGAGTTATCGTACGATGTTCAAAGGACATGGACCAATTCATTAGTTTTATTATGGATTTTATTTTTACGTACGGTATTGTAAGGTGTTGTATGGAGTTCTGAGGTGTCATACATTACACTAACATGCTTTTCAAGGTGCTAATGTGGCATACATAGTCGTAAGATATTCTAAGTTGTCGTACGATGTTTAAATGACTTGGAGAAATTTATTAGGTTTATTATGGAGTTTTTATGTTTCGTACGGCGATGTAAGGTGTTCTTAGAAGTTGTAACGCGTCCTGTATTATTATAAATTACTTTTCATGTTGCTAATGTCAGATACATAGTCGTAACAAGTCCTGAGTTATCATACGATGTTCAAAGGACTCGGACGAATTCATTAGGTTTATTAAAGATTTTATTTTTACGTACGGTATTGTAAGGTATTGTTAAGAGTTGTGAGGTGTCGTACATTATACTAACATGCTTTTCAAGGTGCTAATGTGGCATATAGAGTCGTAAGATATTCTAAGTTGTCGTACGATGTTTAAATGACTCGGAGGACTTCATTAGGTTTATTATGGAGTTTTAATGTTTCGTACGGTGATGTAAGGTGTTCTTAGAAGTTGTAACACGTCCTACATTATTCTATATTACTTTTCATGTTGCTAATGTCACATACAGAGTCGTAACAAGTCCTGAGTTATCGTACGATGTTCAAAGGACATAGACGAATTCATTAGTTTTATTATGGATTTTATTTTTACGTACGGTATTGTAAGCTGTTGTATGGAGTTCTGAGGTGTCATACATTATACTAACATGCTTTTCAAGGTGCTAATGTGGCATACAGAGTCGTAAGATATTCTAAGTTGTCGTACGATGTTTAAATGACTCGGAGGAATTTATTAGGTTTATTATGGAGTTTTTATGTTTCGTACGGTGATGTAAGGTGTTCTTAGACGTTGTAACGCGTCCTGTATTATTATAAATTACTTTTCATGTTGCTAATGTCAGATACATAGTCGTAACAAGTCCTGAGTTATCATACGATGTTCAAAGGACTCGGACGAATTCATTAGGTTTATTAAAGATTTTATTTTTACGTACGGTATTGTAAGGTATTGTTAAGAGTTGTGAGGTGTCGTACATTATACTAACATGCTTTTCAAGGTGCTAATGTGGCATATAGAGTCGTAAGATATTCTAAGTTGTCGTACGATGTTTAAATGACTCGGAGGAATTCATTAGGTTTATTATGGAGTTTTAATGTTTCGTACGGTGATGTAAGGTGTTCTTAGAAGTTGTAACACGTCCTACATTATTCTATATTACTTTTCATGTTGCTAATGTCACATACAGAGTCGTAACAAGTCCTGAGTTATCGTACGATGTTCAAAGGACATAGACGAATTCATTAGTTTTATTATGGATTTTATTTTTACGTACGGTATTGTAAGCTGTTGTATGGAGTTCTGAGGTGTCATACATTATACTAACATGCTTTTCAAGGTGCTAATGTGGCATACAGAGTCGTAAGATATTCTAAGTTGTCGTACGATGTTTAAATGACTCGGAGGAATTTATTAGGTTTATTATGGAGTTTTTATGTTTCGTACGGTGATGTAAGGTGTTCTTAGACGTTGTAACGCGTCCTGTATTATTATAAATTACTTTTCATGTTGCTAATGTCAGATACATAGTCGTAACAAGTCCTGAGTTATCATACGATGTTAAAAGGACTCGGACGAATTCATTAGGTTTATTAAGGATTTTATTTTTACGTACGGTATTGTAAGGTATTGTTAAGAGTTGTGAGGTGTCGTACATAATACTAACATGCTTTTCAAGGTGCTAATGTGGCATACAGAGTCGTAAGATATTCTAAGTTGTCGTACGATGTTTAAATGACTCGGAGGAATTCATTAGGTTTATTATGGAGTTTTAATGTTTCGTACGGTGATGTAAGGTGTTCTTAGAAGTTGTAACACGTCCTATATTATTATAAATTACTTTTCATGTTGCTAATGTCACATACATAGTCGTAACAAGTCCTGAGTTATCATACGATGTTCAAAGGACTCGGACGCATTCATTAGGTTTATTAAAGATTTTATTTTTACGTACGGTATTGTAAGGTATTGTTAAGAGTTGTGAGGTGTCGTACATTATACTAACATGCTTTTCAAGGTGCTAATGTGGCATATAGAGTCGTAAGATATTCTAAGTTGTCGTACGATGTTTAAATGACTCGGAGGAATTCATTAGTTTTATTATGGAGTTTTAATGTTTCGTACGGTGATGTAAGGTGTTCTTAGAAGTTGTAACACGTCCTACATTATTCTATATTACTTTTCATGTTGCTAATGTCACATACAGAGTCGTAACAAGTCCTGAGTTATCGTACGATGTTCAAAGGACATGGACCAATTCATTAGTTTTATTATGGATTTTATTTTTACGTACGGTATTGTAAGGTGTTGTATGGAGTTTTGAGGTGTCATACATTATACTAACATGCTTTTCAAGGTGCTAATGTGGCATACAGAGTCGTAAGATATTCTAAGTTGTCGTACGATGTTTAAATGACTCGGAGGAATTTATTAGGTTTATTATGGAGTTTTTATGTTTCGTACGGTGATGTAAGGTGTTCTTAGACGTTGTAACGCGTCCTGTATTATTATAAATTACTTTTCATGTTGCTAATGTCAGATACATAGTCGTAACAAGTCCTGAGTTATCATACGATGTTAAAAGGACTCGGACGAATTAATTAGGTTTATTAAGGATTTTATTTTTACGTACGGTATTGTAAGGTATTGTTAAGAGTTGTGAGGTGTCGTACATAATACTAACATGCTTTTCAAGGTGCTAATGTGGCATACAGAGTCGTAAGATATTCTAAGTTGTCGTACGATGTTTAAATGACTCGGAGGAATTCATTAGGTTTATTATGGAGTTTTAATGTTTCGTACGGTGATGTTAGGTGTTCTTAGAAGTTGTAACACGTCCTATATTATTATAAATTACTTTTCATGTTGCTAATGTCACATACATAGTCGTAACAAGTCCTGAGTTATCATACGATGTTCAAAGGACTCGGACGAATTCATTAGGTTTATTAAAGATTTTATTAAAGAGTTGTGAGGTGTCGTACATTATACTAACATGCTTTTCAAGGTGCTAATGTGGCATACAGAGTCGTAAGATATTCTAAGTTGTCGTACGATGTTTAAATGAGTCGGAGGAATTCATTAGGTTTATTATGGAGTTTTAATGTTTCGTACGGTGATGTAAGGTGTTCTTATAAGTTGTAACGCGTCCTACATTATTATAAATTACTTTTCATGTTGCTAATACCACATACAAAGTCGTAACAAGTCCTGAGTTAACATACGATGTTCAAAGGACTCGGACGAATTCATTAGGTTTATTAAGGATTTTATTTTTACGTACGGTATTGTAAGGTATTGTTAAGAGTTGTGAGGTGTCGTACATAATACTAACATGCTTTTCAAGGTGCTAATGTGGCATACAGAGTCGTAAGATATTCTAAGTTGTCGTACGATGTTTAAATGACTCGGAGGAATTCATTAGGTTTATTATGGAGTTTTTATGTTTCGTACGGTGATGTAAGGTGTTCTTAGACGTTGTAACGCGTCCTGTATTATTATAAATTACTTTTCATGTTGCTAATGTCAGATACATAGTCGTAACAAGTCCTGAGTTATCATACGATGTTAAAAGGACTCGGACGAATTCATTAGGTTTATTAAGGATTTTATTTTTACGTACGGTATTGTAAGGTATTGTTAAGAGTTGTGAGGTGTCGTACATAATACTAACATGCTTTTCAAGGTGCTAATGTGGCATACAGAGTCGTAAGATATTCTAAGTTGTCGTACGATGTTTAAATGACTCGGAGGAATTCATTAGGTTTATTATGGAGTTTTAATGTTTCGTACGGTGATGTAAGGTGTTCTTAGAAGTTGTAACACGTCCTATATTATTATAAATTACTTTTCATGTTGCTAATGTCACATACATAGTCGTAACAAGTCCTGAGTTATCATACGATGTTCAAAGGACTCGGACGCATTCATTAGGTTTATTAAAGATTTTATTTTTACGTACGGTATTGTAAGGTATTGTTAAGAGTTGTGAGGTGTCGTACATTATACTAACATGCTTTTCAAGGTGCTAATGTGGCATATAGAGTCGTAAGATATTCTAAGTTGTCGTACGATGTTTAAATGACTCGGAGGAATTCATTAGTTTTATTATGGAGTTTTAATGTTTCGTACGGTGATGTAAGGTGTTCTTAGAAGTTGTAACACGTCCTACATTATTCTATATTACTTTTCATGTTGCTAATGTCACATACAGAGTCGTAACAAGTCCTGAGTTATCGTACGATGTTCAAAGGACATGGACCAATTCATTAGTTTTATTATGGATTTTATTTTTACGTACGGTATTGTAAGGTGTTGTATGGAGTTTTGAGGTGTCATACATTATACTAACATGCTTTTCAAGGTGCTAATGTGGCATACAGAGTCGTAAGATATTCTAAGTTGTCGTACGATGTTTAAATGACTCGGAGGAATTTATTAGGTTTATTATGGAGTTTTTATGTTTCGTACGGTGATGTAAGGTGTTCTTAGACGTTGTAACGCGTCCTGTATTATTATAAATTACTTTTCATGTTGCTAATGTCAGATACATAGTCGTAACAAGTCCTGAGTTATCATACGATGTTAAAAGGACTCGGACGAATTCATTAGGTTTATTAAGGATTTTATTTTTACGTACGGTATTGTAAGGTATTGTTAAGAGTTGTGAGGTGTCGTACATAATACTAACATGCTTTTCAAGGTGCTAATGTGGCATACAGAGTCGTAAGATATTCTAAGTTGTCGTACGATGTTTAAATGACTCGGAGGAATTCATTAGGTTTATTATGGAGTTTTAATGTTTCGTACGGTGATGTTAGGTGTTCTTAGAAGTTGTAACACGTCCTATATTATTATAAATTACTTTTCATGTTGCTAATGTCACATACATAGTCGTAACAAGTCCTGAGTTATCATACGATGTTCAAAGGACTCGGACGAATTCATTAGGTTTATTAAAGATTTTATTAAAGAGTTGTGAGGTGTCGTACATTATACTAACATGCTTTTCAAGGTGCTAATGTGGCATACAGAGTCGTAAGATATTCTAAGTTGTCGTACGATGTTTAAATGAGTCGGAGGAATTCATTAGGTTTATTATGGAGTTTTAATGTTTCGTACGGTGATGTAAGGTGTTCTTATAAGTTGTAACGCGTCCTACATTATTATAAATTACTTTTCATGTTGCTAATACCACATACAAAGTCGTAACAAGTCCTGAGTTAACATACGATGTTCAAAGGACTCGGACGAATTCATTAGGTTTATTAAGGATTTTATTTTTACGTACGGTATTGTAAGGTATTGTTAAGAGTTGTGAGGTGTCGTACATAATACTAACATGCTTTTCAAGGTGCTAATGTGGCATACAGAGTCGTAAGATATTCTAAGTTGTCGTACGATGTTTAAATGACTCGGAGGAATTCATTAGGTTTATTATGGAGTTTTAATGTTTCGTACGGTGATGTAAGGTGTTCTTAGAAGTTGTAACACGTCCTATATTATTATAAATTACTTTTCATGTTGTTAATGTCACATACATAGTCGTAACAAGTCCTGAGTTATCATACGATGTTCAAAGGACTCGGACGAATTCATTAGGTTTATTAAAGATTTTATTTTTACGTACGGTATTGTAAGGTATTGTTAAGAGTTGTGAGGTGTCGTACATTATACTAACATGCTTTTCAAGGTGCTAATGTGGCATATAGAGTCGTAAGATATTCTAAGTTGTCGTACGATGTTTAAATGACTCGGAGGAATTCATTAGGTTTATTATGGAGTTTTAATGTTTCGTACGGTGATGTAAGGTGTTCTTAGAAGTTGTAACACGTCCTACATTATTCTATATTACTTTTCATGTTGCTAATGTCACATACAGAGTCGTAACAAGTCCTGAGTTATCGTACGATGTTCAAAGGACATAGACGAATTCATTAGTTTTATTATGGATTTTATTTTTACGTACGGTATTGTAAGCTGTTGTATGGAGTTCTGAGGTGTCATACATTATACTAACATGCTTTTCAAGGTGCTAATGTGGCATACAGAGTCGTAAGATATTCTAAGTTGTCGTACGATGTTTAAATGACTCGGAGGAATTTATTTGGTTTATTATGGAGTTTTTATGTTTCGTACGGTGATGTAAGGTGTTCTTAGAAGTTGTAACGCGTCCTGTATTATTATAAATTACTTTTCATGTTGCTAATGTCAGATACATAGTCGTAACAAGTCCTGAGTTATCATACGATGTTAAAAGGACTCGAACGAATTCATTAGGTTTATTAAGGATTTTATTTTTACGTACGGTATTGTAAGGTATTGTTAAGAGTTGTGAGGTGTCGTACATAATACTAACATGCTTTTCAAGGTGCTAATGTGGCATACAGAGTCGTAAGATATTCTAAGTTGTCGTACGATGTTTAAATGACTCGGAGGAATTCATTAGGTTTATTATGGAGTTTTAATGTTTCGTACGGTGATGTTAGGTGTTCTTAGAAGTTGTAACACGTCCTATATTATTATAAATTACTTTTCATGTTGCTAATGTCACATACATAGTCGTAACAAGTCCTGAGTTATCATACGATGTTCAAAGGACTCGGACGAATTCATTAGGTTTATTAAAGATTTTATTAAAGAGTTGTGAGGTGTCGTACATTATACTAACATGCTTTTCAAGGTGCTAATGTGGCATACAGAGTCGTAAGATATTCTAAGTTGTCGTACGATGTTTAAATGAGTCGGAGGAATTCATTAGGTTTATTATGGAGTTTTAATGTTTCGTACGGTGATGTAAGGTGTTCTTATAAGTTGTAACGCGTCCTACATTATTATAAATTACTTTTCATGTTGCTAATACCACATACAAAGTCGTAACAAGTCCTGAGTTAACATACGATGTTCAAAGGACTCGGACGAATTCATTAGGTTTATTAAGGATTTTATTTTTACGTACGGTATTGTAAGGTATTGTTAAGAGTTGTGAGGTGTCGTACATAATACTAACATGCTTTTCAAGGTGCTAATGTGGCATACAGAGTCGTAAGATATTCTAAGTTGTCGTACGATGTTTAAATGACTCGGAGGAATTCATTAGGTTTATTATGGAGTTTTAATGTTTCGTACGGTGATGTAAGGTGTTCTTAGAAGTTGTAACACGTCCTATATTATTATAAATTACTTTTCATGTTGTTAATGTCACATACATAGTCGTAACAAGTCCTGAGTTATCATACGATGTTCAAAGGACTCGGACGAATTCATTAGGTTTATTAAAGATTTTATTTTTACGTACGGTATTGTAAGGTATTGTTAAGAGTTGTGAGGTGTCGTACATTATACTAACATGCTTTTCAAGGTGCTAATGTGGCATATAGAGTCGTAAGATATTCTAAGTTGTCGTACGATGTTTAAATGACTCGGAGGAATTCATTAGGTTTATTATGGAGTTTTAATGTTTCGTACGGTGATGTAAGGTGTTCTTAGAAGTTGTAACACGTCCTACATTATTCTATATTACTTTTCATGTTGCTAATGTCACATACAGAGTCGTAACAAGTCCTGAGTTATCGTACGATGTTCAAAGGACATAGACGAATTCATTAGTTTTATTATGGATTTTATTTTTACGTACGGTATTGTAAGCTGTTGTATGGAGTTCTGAGGTGTCATACATTATACTAACATGCTTTTCAAGGTGCTAATGTGGCATACAGAGTCGTAAGATATTCTAAGTTGTCGTACGATGTTTAAATGACTCGGAGGAATTTATTAGGTTTATTATGGAGTTTTTATGTTTCGTACGGTGATGTAAGGTGTTCTTAGACGTTGTAACGCGTCCTGTATTATTATAAATTACTTTTCATGTTGCTAATGTCAGATACATAGTCGTAACAAGTCCTGAGTTATCATACGATGTTAAAAGGACTCGGACGAATTCATTAGGTTTATTAAGGATTTTATTTTTACGTACGGTATTGTAAGGTATTGTTAAGAGTTGTGAGGTGTCGTACATAATACTAACATGCTTTTCAAGGTGCTAATGTGGCATACAGAGTCGTAAGATATTCTAAGTTGTCGTACGATGTTTAAATGACTCGGAGGAATTCATTAGGTTTATTATGGAGTTTTAATGTTTCGTACGGTGATGTTAGGTGTTCTTAGAAGTTGTAACACGTCCTATATTATTATAAATTACTTTTCATGTTGCTAATGTCACATACATAGTCGTAACAAGTCCTGAGTTATCATACGATGTTCAAAGGACTCGGACGAATTCATTAGGTTTATTAAAGATTTTATTAAAGAGTTGTGAGGTGTCGTACATTATACTAACATGCTTTTCAAGGTGCTAATGTGGCATACAGAGTCGTAAGATATTCTAAGTTGTCGTACGATGTTTAAATGAGTCGGAGGAATTCATTAGGTTTATTATGGAGTTTTAATGTTTCGTACGGTGATGTAAGGTGTTCTTATAAGTTGTAACGCGTCCTACATTATTATAAATTACTTTTCATGTTGCTAATACCACATACAAAGTCGTAACAAGTCCTGAGTTAACATACGATGTTCAAAGGACTCGGACGAATTCATTAGGTTTATTAAGGATTTTATTTTTACGTACGGTATTGTAAGGTATTGTTAAGAGTTGTGAGGTGTCGTACATAATACTAACATGCTTTTCAAGGTGCTAATGTGGCATACAGAGTCGTAAGATATTCTAAGTTGTCGTACGATGTTTAAATGACTCGGAGGAATTCATTAGGTTTATTATGGAGTTTTAATGTTTCGTACGGTGATGTAAGGTGTTCTTAGAAGTTGTAACACGTCCTATATTATTATAAATTACTTTTCATGTTGTTAATGTCACATACATAGTCGTAACAAGTCCTGAGTTATCATACGATGTTCAAAGGACTCGGACGAATTCATTAGGTTTATTAAAGATTTTATTTTTACGTACGGTATTGTAAGGTATTGTTAAGAGTTGTGAGGTGTCGTACATTATACTAACATGCTTTTCAAGGTGCTAATGTGGCATATAGAGTCGTAAGATATTCTAAGTTGTCGTACGATGTTTAAATGACTCGGAGGAATTCATTAGGTTTATTATGGAGTTTTAATGTTTCGTACGGTGATGTAAGGTGTTCTTAGAAGTTGTAACACGTCCTACATTATTCTATATTACTTTTCATGTTGCTAATGTCACATACAGAGTCGTAACAAGTCCTGAGTTATCGTACGATGTTCAAAGGACATAGACGAATTCATTAGTTTTATTATGGATTTTATTTTTACGTACGGTATTGTAAGCTGTTGTATGGAGTTCTGAGGTGTCATACATTATACTAACATGCTTTTCAAGGTGCTAATGTGGCATACAGAGTCGTAAGATATTCTAAGTTGTCGTACGATGTTTAAATGACTCGGAGGAATTTATTTGGTTTATTATGGAGTTTTTATGTTTCGTACGGTGATGTAAGGTGTTCTTAGAAGTTGTAACGCGTCCTGTATTATTATAAATTACTTTTCATGTTGCTAATGTCAGATACATAGTCGTAACAAGTCCTGAGTTATCATACGATGTTAAAAGGACTCGAACGAATTCATTAGGTTTATTAAGGATTTTATTTTTACGTACGGTATTGTAAGGTATTGTTAAGAGTTGTGAGGTGTCGTACATAATACTAACATGCTTTTCAAGGTGCTAATGTGGCATACAGAGTCGTAAGATATTCTAAGTTGTCGTACGATGTTTAAATGACTCGGAGGAATTCATTAGGTTTATTTTGGAGTTTTAATGTTTCGTACGGTGATGTAAGGTGTTCTTAGAAGTTGTAACACGTCCTATATTATTATAAATTACTTTTCATGTTGCTAATGTCACATACATAGTCGTAACAAGTCCTGAGTTATCATACGATGTTCAAAGGACTCGGACGAATTCATTAGGTTTATTAAAGATTTTATTTTTACGTACGGTATTGTAAGGTATTGTTAAGAGTTGTGAGGTGTCGTACATTATACTAACATGCTTTTCAAGGTGCTAATGTGGCATATAGAGTCGTAAGATATTCTAAGTTGTCGTACGATGTTTAAATGAGTCGGAGGAATTCATTAGGTTTATTATGGAGTTTTAACGTTTCGTACGGTGATGTAAGGTTTTCTTAGAAGTTGTAACACGTCCTACATTATTCTATATTACTTTTCATGTTGCTAATGTCACATACAGAGTCGTAACAAGTCCTGAGTTATCGTACGATGTTCAAAGGACATGGACTAATTCATTAGTTTTATTATGGATTTTATTTTTACGTACGGTATTGTAAGGTGTTGTATGGAGTTCTGAGGTGTCATATATTATACTAACATGCTTTTCAAGGTGCTAATGTGGCATACAGAGTCGTAAGATATTCTAAGTTGTCGTACGATGTTTAAATGAGTCGGAGGAATTCATTAGGTTTATTATGGAGTTTTAATGTTTCGTACGGTGATGTAAGGTGTTCTTATAAGTTGTAACGCGTCCTACATTATTATAAATTACTTTTCATGTTGCTAATGCCACATACAAAGTCGTAACAAGTCCTGAGTTAACATACGATGTTCAAAGGACTCGGACGAATTCATTAGGTTTATTAAGGATTTTATTTTTACGTACGGTATTGTAAGGTATTGTTAAGAGTTGTGAGGTGTCGTACATAATACTAACATGCTTTTCAAGGTGCTAATGTGGCATACAGAGTCGTAAGATATTCTAAGTTGTCGTACGATGTTTAAATGACTCGGAGGAATTCATTAGGTTTATTATGGAGTTTTAATGTTTCGTACGGTGATGTAAGGTGTTCTTAGAAGTTGTAACACGTCCTATATTATTATAAATTACTTTTCATGTTGTTAATGTCACATACATAGTCGTAACAAGTCCTGGGTTATCATACGATGTTCAAAGGACTCGGACGAATTCATTAGGTTTATTAAAGATTTTATTTTTACGTACGGTATTGTAAGATATTGTTAAGAGTTGTGAGGTGTCGTACATTATACTAACATGCTTTTCAAGGTGCTAATGTGGCATATAGAGTCGTAAGATATTCTAAGTTGTTGTACGATGTTTAAATGACTCGGAGGAATTCATTAGGTTTATTATGGAGTTTTAATGTTTCGTACGGTGATGTAAGGTGTTCTTAGAAGTTGTAACACGTGCTACATTATTCTATATTACTTTTCATGTTGCTAATGTCACATACAGAGTCGTAACAAGTCCTGAGTTATCGTACGATGTTCAAAGGACATGGACCAATTCATTAGTTTTATTATGGATTTTATTTTTACGTACGGTATTGTAAGGTGTTGTATGGAGTTCTGAGGTGTCATACATTATACTAACATGCTTTTCAAGGTGCTAATGTGGCATACAGAGTCGTAAGATATTCTAAGTTGTCGTACGATGTTTAAATGAGTCGGAGGAATTCATTAGGTTTATTATGGAGTTTTAATGTTTCGTACGGTGATGTAAGGTGTTCTTATAAGTTGTAACGCGTCCTACATTATTATAAATTACTTTTCATGTTGCTAATGCCACATACAAAGTCGTAACAAGTCCTGAGTTAACATACGATGTTCAAAGGACTCAGACGAATTCATTAGGTTTATTAAGGATTTTATTTTTACGTACGGTATTGTAAGGTATTGTTAAGAGTTGTGAGGTGTCGTACATAATACTAACATGCTTTTCAAGGTGCTAATGTGGCATACAGAGTCGTAAGATATTCTAAGTTGTCGTACGATGTTTAAATGACTCGGAGGAATTCATTAGGTTTATTTTGGAGTTTTAATGTTTCGTACGGTGATGTAAGGTGTTCTTAGAAGTTGTAACACGTCCTATATTATTATAAATTACTTTTCATGTTGCTAATGTCACATACATAGTCGTAACAAGTCCTGAGTTATCATACGATGTTCAAAGGACTCGGACGAATTCATTAGGTTTATTAAAGATTTTATTTTTACGTACGGTATTGTAAGGTATTGTTAAGAGTTGTGAGGTGTCGTACATTATACTAACATGCTTTTCAAGGTGCTAATGTGGCATATAGAGTCGTAAGATATTCTAAGTTGTCGTACGATGTTTAAATGACTCGGAGGAATTCATTAGGTTTATTATGGAGTTTTAATGTTTCGTACGGTGATGTAAGGTGTTCTTAGAAGTTGTAACACGTCCTACATTATTCTATATTACTTTTCATGTTGCTAATGTCACATACAGAGTCGTAACAAGTCCTGAGTTATCGTACGATGTTCAAAGGACATGGACCAATTCATTAGTTTTATTATGGATTTTATTTTTACGTACGGTATTGTAAGGTGTTGTATGGAGTTCTGAGGTGTCAAACATTATACTAACATGCTTTTCAAGGTGCTAATGTGGCATACAGAGTCGTAAGATATTCTAAGTTGTCGTACGATGTTTAAATGACTCGGAGGAATTCATTAGGTTTATTATGGAGTTTTAATGTTTCGTACGGTGATGTAAGGTGTTCTTAGAAGTTGTAACACGTGCTACATTATTCTATATTACTTTTCATGTTGCTAATGTCACATACAGAGTCGTAACAAGTCCTGAGTTATCGTACGATGTTCAAAGGACATGGACCAATTCATTAGTTTTATTATGGATTTTATTTTTACGTACGGTATTGTAAGGTGTTGTATGGAGTTCTGAGGTGTCATACATTATACTAACATGCTTTTCAAGGTGCTAATGTGGCATACAGAGTCGTAAGATATTCTAAGTTGTCGTACGATGTTTAAATGAGTCGGAGGAATTCATTAGGTTTATTATGGAGTTTTAATGTTTCGTACGGTGATGTAAGGTGTTCTTATAAGTTGTAACGCGTCCTACATTATTATAAATTACTTTTCATGTTGCTAATGCCACATACAAAGTCGTAACAAGTCCTGAGTTAACATACGATGTTCAAAGGACTCAGACGAATTCATTAGGTTTATTAAGGATTTTATTTTTACGTACGGTATTGTAAGGTATTGTTAAGAGTTGTGAGGTGTCGTACATAATACTAACATGCTTTTCAAGGTGCTAATGTGGCATACAGAGTCGTAAGATATTCTAAGTTGTCGTACGATGTTTAAATGACTCGGAGGAATTCATTAGGTTTATTTTGGAGTTTTAATGTTTCGTACGGTGATGTAAGGTGTTCTTAGAAGTTGTAACACGTCCTATATTATTATAAATTACTTTTCATGTTGCTAATGTCACATACATAGTCGTAACAAGTCCTGAGTTATCATACGATGTTCAAAGGACTCGGACGAATTCATTAGGTTTATTAAAGATTTTATTTTTACGTACGGTATTGTAAGGTATTGTTAAGAGTTGTGAGGTGTCGTACATTATACTAACATGCTTTTCAAGGTGCTAATGTGGCATATAGAGTCGTAAGATATTCTAAGTTGTCGTACGATGATTAAATGACTCGGAGGAATTCATTAGGTTTATTATGGAGTTTTAATGTTTCGTACGGTGATGTAAGGTGTTCTTAGAAGTTGTAACACGTCCTACATTATTCTATATTACTTTTCATGTTGCTAATGTCACATACAGAGTCGTAACAAGTCCTGAGTTATCGTACGATGTTCAAAGGACATGGACCAATTCATTAGTTTTATTATGGATTTTATTTTTACGTACGGTATTGTAAGGTGTTGTATGGAGTTCTGAGGTGTCAAACATTATACTAACATGCTTTTCAAGGTGCTAATGTGGCATACAGAGTCGTAAGATATTCTAAGTTGTCGTACGATGTTTAAATGACTCGGAGGAATTTATTAGGTTTATTATGGAGTTTTTATGTTTCGTACGGTGATGTAAGGTGTTCTTAGACGTTGTAACGCGTCCTGTATTATTATAAATTACTTTTCATGTTGCTAATGTCAGATACATAGTCGTAACAAGTCCTGAGTTATCATACGATGTTAAAAGGACTCGGACGAATTCATTAGGTTTATTAAAGATTTTATTTTTACGTACGGTATTGTAAGGTATTGTTAAGAGTTGTGAGGTGTCGTACATTATACTAACATGCTTTTCAAGGTGCTAATGTGGCATATAGAGTCGTAAGATATTCTAAGTTGTCGTACGATGTTTAAATGACTCGGAGGAATTCATTAGGTTTATTATGGAGTTTTAATGTTTCGTACGGTGATGTAAGGTGTTCTTAGAAGTTGTAACACGTCCTACATTATTCTATATTACTTTTCATGTTGCTAATGTCACATACAGAGTCGTAACAAGTCCTGAGTTATCGTACGATGTTCAAAGGACATGGACCAATTCATTAGTTTTATTATGGATTTTATTTTTACGTACGGTATTGTAAGGTGTTGTATGGAGTTCTGAGGTGTCATACATTATACTAACATGCTTTTCAAGGTGCTAATGTGGCATACAGAGTCGTAAGATATTCTAAGTTGTCGTACGATGTTTAAATGACTCGGAGGAATTTATTAGGTTTATTATGGAGTTTTTATGTTTCGTACGGTGATGTAAGGTGTTCTTAGACGTTGTAACGCGTCCTGTATTATTATAAATTACTTTTCATGTTGCTAATGTCAGATACATAGTCGTAACAAGTCCTGAGTTATCATACGATGTTAAAAGGACTCGGACGAATTCATTAGGTTTATTAAGGATTTTATTTTTACGTACGGTATTGTAAGGTATTGTTAAGAGTTGTGAGGTGTCGTACATAATACTAACATGCTTTTCAAGGTGCTAATGTGGTATACAGAGTCGTAAGATATTCTAAGTTGTCGTACGATGTTTAAATGACTCGGAGGAATTCATTAGGTTTATTATGGAGTTTTAATGTTTCGTACGGTGATGTAAGGTGTTCTTAGAAGTTGTAACACGTCCTATATTATTATAAATTACTTTTCATGTTGCTAATGTCACATACATAGTCGTAACAACTGTTGGGTCCTCTTGAAGATAATGCATACCAAAACTTTAAGTTGCTCTCTATGCTCGTCACATGAAGATTTAAGCTGATATGTCGGATTTCTAAAGTGTCATCTTAGGGGGAGTACTGTTGGGGTTATTTGAAGATGTCACTTTCCAAATATAAGCGAGTGAAGATATCGAGCATCATCACGAGCAAGCACGGGTGAAGACGTTAATAATTTGTATTTGTCTTAGAATATTTGTGTAATCTTTTTGTGCTTAATTGCACGTCTTTTAGGTTACTTTGTAAGGTGAAAGGTATGGACTATAAATACCATCACCTAGGTCATTTGTTATTCAGAGTTGCCTATTCTTGTTAGTCATATTCTCTTGTAACATCCATTGATCTAATACAATTCTCCTATTCATATTATCATCAAGCATCTTTAAACTGGAGGTTCAGGATTTGAAAGAGCTGCACAAACTGAGGTTAATTAATCACACGCATGCTGAGCGTGGTGATAAATGCGTGATACTTCTTGATGCTGGAATGGGTAGAACAGCAAAGTTTCTTGACTTTAGAGGCCAACAGGAAGACACTGCATATGTGTAAGCTAAGAAACAAAGAAAGAAGAAGCGTTTGGTGGTAACTGAAGATATGTACTTGGAAGAGTTCTCGGATGAGTACTTTGACAAGATTACAGATCCTGGATTGAAGGTGATAGATGGAAGTCAAATGACAAAGCCGATACTCAAAGTGTTTTACAATCAGGAAACGTTTGAACTAAAGCTTGTTCGGAACTTGGAGGATTGGGATAAGGATATGATCACACTTTTTAGTACTTTTGAGTTGAAATTGCTGCATCCGTCATACATTGAGTTTTTGCGAAGTTACAAGATTGAAAAGTGCAAAGATAAACTTGCTGAAGCTGACAGAAAGTTATTTACTGTGATAATAGAAGTGATTGCTGCTGCTTCGGAGAAGATTCGGGTGAGAAAAGCATTACTCAATTCTAATCTCGTGAGGATTGATATACCAGAGATAGAATATATGCGGATCAGTAGGAAGGGTACTTTGGAGGTGAAAGTTCAAGGCCAAGAGATGCCATTCGAGTTTTATGCTAATATCGATTTTGCAGGTTTGAATCTGGATTCGCTTAGACGCATGAATGCTCTACCAATTCTGACAAATGAATCCAAGCCTCGACAAGCTAAGATCGCTGAAAAGTTCAAGTCTTGTATTGAAGAAGCTTTGAAAGAACAAGAGGAGTATAAAGGACGAGAGTTGCTGAAAGTAAAAGATGAACCAGAAGATTGATAGAAAAAGAGATGATGCTGATCAAGAAGAAGAAAAAGATAGAAGATTTTGCTGAAGATCCAAAGTTAAATCTTAGGGGGAGTACTGTTAGGGTTATTTCCTTGTTAAGATTTACTTTGTATTTTGTTTATTGTTTACATGTTTGTAAATAGTTTAGGGTTTATTGTGTATTTTCCTTAAACTTGTATTTTGTGATATAAGCATGTAGTGTGTGTGTGTGAGGAGAGAGGCTAGATCACTTTTACACTGTTAGAGAGAGAATTAACTGTGTGTGATTTGTTTCTCCTGCACTTTGTACTACGAATTGCTTTGATCATCAATATACATCGAGAATTATCAGTATGAATTGTGTTTGTGATTGAATCGTTTGTTTGTACTTGTTATTCTGATCATTTGAGTGATTGTTACGATCCAATTGAACCTATCAATTGGTATCAGAGCTATCGGTACCGTGTTGTTCGCTGTTCTTAAGCAAAACACATCAAAATTGCTCAAAAACAATGATCTGAATGAATTGATCGTGTTTTTAGTTGTGATTTATCATCGTAATCACTCCTATACACATCGATTGTGCAGATTCTATCAGATCATCATCAGATCTGAAGAATTAAGAAGAATAGAAGAAGTTACTGTTCGATCAAATTTTTGCTCAATTTCATCAGATTTGATCATGTTTTGGATTGATTGATATAAGGGATTGATAATCGGACCTTTTCACAGCTTGTGTGTGAATTTTGGACAATTTGGACAAGTTTTAGACAAAACCCAGAAAATTCGTTTGACGAAAATGATGAACATCAAGAACTTGGTTGAAGATTAACTTGCCGGGTGAATATTTTGACTTAGACAATTTCCTTGGACTTAGATTTGAGAAGAAATTAGGTCCTGTATTGCCGTGTAAGGGAATTTGTGCTTGACGGGTGAAGAATTTGACTTAGAAAAAGTGCTACTGTTCAGTCGGGTGATACACTGTTGTGCCGGGTAAAACACTGTTACGCCGGGTGATTAAGAAAATACAGCCGGGTAAGCATCAACTGTGTTGCCGGGTAAACAACTCTGCCGTGTGATCGAGTACTGTTCAGCCGGGGAAGCTTTTTATCGTGTCAAGATTCTGCCGGGTCAAGATTATTGCCGTGTGAAGTTTTTCTTATTGCCGGGTAACTGTTCATCCGGGTGAAGAAGAAAACAATTACAACTGTTGAGCCGGGTAACTATTCAGCCGTGTAAAGACTTTTTCCTGCCGGGTGAAGAACAAAGACACTGTTTTGCCGGTTGAAGAAGGATTTTCACTGTTTTGCCGTGTGACTCACCTTAGTTGTTTTTAATACTTGTTTCTTATCTTGTCTTTAATTTCTTGTCTTTATTTTAGTATTTTAATCATTTCTCTTCAAAAATTTACAAAAACCAAAAATATTTTCTTTAAAACTAGTTAAAAATGGCTCCTAATGATGATTCTGATAACCGTGTTCCTAGACTTTTGAATCGTGCAGATTTCAAGAACTGGACCATCAGGTTGAGACATCACTTGTGTTCTATTGACAATGACTTATGGAAATCCATTGAGAAGGGTCCTCACATTCCAACTCAGACTGCTCCAGACAGTGCTAGTACCTACACCAAAGACTCTACTGAACCTTATCCAGAAGATAATTTGTCAGCAGAAGATCTGAGAAAAGTAAAGAATGATAGCAAGGCTTATTCTTTGATGTGCAAGGGACTGCCACTTCAAGTTCTGTCTAGATTGGATGCATATCAGACTGGTTATACATGTTTCAAAGCATTGAAGTCGATATGTGAAGGAGGAGAACAATTGAGAAGTTTGAAGAAGTCGAAACTGAAAAGACAATTGGAGTTGTTTGAACACATTAATGGAGAGACAGTACACCAGATGATGAACAGGTTTGTTCACTTAACTACTGAGATGACAAATCTCGGAGTGAAGACTGAACTTCAAGATTTGAATGATCGATTATTATGTGCCTTACCATCATCATGGAAACAAACTGTTACCTTGTTGAAACATACTGAGAAATTTCCAATGGAACTTGATTTGCTTATTGGAAAAATTGAAGAAGTTGAGATTGATGAAGGATCAAGAAATACTGATAGATCAAGCTCACAAACTCAGTATAAGTATGTGGTAAATCCTGCCAATACTGTGGATAACGCTTTTCTTGCACAAGATGTAACAAAGTTTGAAGATGAGGGTGACTTATTTGTTGGTGCAAGTTTCTTTACTGATTCAGCATACTTTCCAAATTCACCAACTTATTCTCGACCTCAATCTCCACCAAGAGCTCAAGTTCAAAGTCAATCAGAAAATCAGAGTTCAAATGTTCAAGCCAAGGTGAAAGACGTAATGAATATTCTGCTTCAAGATGAGGAGACAAAAACTGCTTTTACTGCTTTTATGGCAAGTTTTCAAGCGTATCAAGGAAGTCATTTAAGTCAAATGGATGTGGTCCTTCAAGACTTATTTGAAATGGATCCAGTTGATGTTGAAGAAATGGATCTGAATTGGCAAATGGTTATGGTGGCATATCGAACTCAAAAACATGCATATGTTAACCGAAGTTACAAACCTCATGCTAACAAGACAGTTGGCTTTGACAAATCTAAGGCCAGGTGTTTTAACTGTAACCAGTATGGTCATTTCTCAAGAGAATGCAAAGCTCCAAAGAATTTCAATGACCAAGCTAGTTCAAGCAATCAAGGTCAAGGTCAAAGTTCTCAACAGTCTTCAAGTTACCAGCAAAGAAATCAGCGTTTCTTTCAAAAGCAGTACCAAAGTCTTCCTATGCCTGAGTTGAAGGATAATGAAAAGAAGCCAGAAGATCAGACTAAAGCATTGGTTGTAAGTGTGCAAGACGGATACGACTGGAGCGCATATGCAGAACAGTTTACATCTGATCTTACATCAAATCTGGCACTGGTGTGTGAAATTGAAGAAGAAGACTGGTCTGAAGAAGGGGATGGAAAGATGGTTGAAGATGTTAGTGAAGATTCTGAAGACTATGACTGGAGTGCAAAGTCTGATCCTACTGAAGAAACTGAATCTGAAGTTGCATTAATGGCTACATCCAATGAGTCTTCATCTTCCACTGAACAACCAAAGGATAATACTGATTTACCCCCTAACTATGTTCCACTGCCCCTAGACGTGAAATAAAGGTTGTGTTCTGAACAGTGCATTCAACAAGTAGAACATTATCGAACTCATTCATTCAAAATAGGTGACAAATTAAGTAAACATGAAAAACTTCATGAACAACTTAAAATTGATCATAAAATTGCTGATGAGAAGATTTTGTCACTTAAGGAATCATGGAACAAAACCTTAAAAGAACTGGAACTGATAACAAAACAACTTGAAGAAATGACAAAGAACTTTGAACAAGAAAAAATTGCACATGCTGTCACGCAAGTTGAATTGACAAAAGTTAAAAGCTGTAAAACCAAGGTTAAACAACTCATCAAAGAAAGAGGTAACAAAACCAAAACCGGGTTGGGTTTTACTCATGAACCGATGCCAAATTCAATCACTCAAACCTTACCGGAAAACTTTAATGAATTTGATCATTCACCTGAAAATGAACGTAAATTCAAAGAAATTCAAAGAAGTAAATCCGAGTCCGAAGGATCTGAGGTGTTGATTGAAAGTTTGAGAGAAGAAGAAGGAATGACAACTGAAGCTGACGATAAAGCAAGCAACAAATCTGATAACAAACTGGAGCCTGTTCTTATTCAACTTGTTGAATATCCAAAGCTTAACCCAGAACCAGAATCGGTGAAGGAAGAAGGTGAGTTTTCAGGATATAATGATCCTGAATACATCAAATGGAAGAAAGAACAAAAGGCGCAAGTTGCTGCTCAGTTAGTCAAGACGCCAGAAGTGAAAAAGACTGAAGTTTCAACTGCAAAGAAGCAGAAATCGAAAGTCATGAACAATCAATCTGAAACGAAACAGTCAAAAGGCAAAAGTGTCTTAAAATCGAATGATAACACCAAAGTTCAAAGTGTTAAAACAGACAAACCTGCAAAGAAAGTGTCAAAAGGTAAAAACATCAAGTTTGTGTCTGCAGGAACGTTTGATTTAAATGGATCTTATGGTAAACCACTCAATTCTTCAATCAAATCTAACTCTGGTCTGAAAACAGGTTCAGGTCCTAAGTCTTCCGCTGTCAATGATAAGAGAATTGAAAACAAAAAGGTGACCAAACAGAACAATTTAAAATCGAACCAAAGTCCCATGCAATCAAAATCACAAACAATGACTCCACAGAAAAACGTTAATCTAAAACCGAACAACTATGGTAATGAATCACGTTTTGGTTCAACATCAAGAGTTAACAATCGGCTCTTTAGGATTAGCAAAAAATATTGTGAAATTTGTGATAGATATAATCATGCAACTGCTGAATGTTTCTTTAACAGGTACTGTAGTTTCTGTGATAAAAGAAATCATTCTTCAGAAGAATGTTATTTTAACAAATTTTGTGATATTTGTGAGAGAAGAAACCATGACACCAAGGATTGTTTCTTTCGATCAAACTCAACAAGAGAAATGACTCCTTTTCAAATTTTCAAAGAAATCATTCAATTGGTTTTCAAAATAGGAATCAAAGTCATTCTCCGGTTTTGAGAAATTTTAATCGAAACAATTCTGTTTCTAACTTTTCAAGAAGTGTGTAGGTTAATGATTTTAAACCAAGAGCTTTAATGGTAAGAAATCAAAAGTTTGAAAATAACCTTGATCCTAAGCTAGAGGAGAGGTTTAGTGCTTTGAGGAGAAAGCAATTCAAAAATACCAATGGGCGAAACAACAGTTATCAGCATCAAAATCTCATGAATGAAACAAATTTTCAAAATATTCAATATAAACAAGTTACAATTGCAGATAAATTCGGAAAACCCAAGACCGTGTGGGCCTGGGTTGACCAAACTAACTGAAAATGTTTGAATTGCAGGTACGCCCAAGAAGACCTATCAACTCGTGGTTTGTTGATAGTGGGTGTAGCCGGCACATGACAGGCAACCATGCCTTGCTTCAGGATTTCAAGCAAAAGAATGGCACTCATGTAGCGTTTGGAGGTGATGCGGGTGGTAAAATCACAGGAGAAGGAACTGTTTCCAATGGAGTCATTAGTTTTGATAAAGTCAACTACTGTGCACAGTTGAACTTTAACTTACTAAGTGTCTCGCAAATATGTGATAAATCTTATTCAACTCTTTTTGATGATTCTTTCTGTTATATTCTTAAACCAGGTTTCAAGATTGACAATGAGTGGGTAGTGGTTAAAGTGCCTAGAGATCGTGATGTATACAAATTGGATATGTCGCAGATTGATGCCGAAACCGAAACAACCTGTCTCATTGCCCATGCTTCAAATGATGAGAGTCAGCTTTGGCATAGACGGCTGGGACATTCCAACTTCAGAAACATGAACCGTTTGGTAACTGGAAATCACGCTGTGGGAATCGCATCGAAGAAATTCTCCACAACTGATCTTTGTCCAGCGTGTTTGAAGGGAAAACAGCATCGGATGTCTTTTAAGTCCAAGCTCGAAAACTCCATTTCAAAACCCTTGCAGATGCTACATATGGATCTTTTTGGACCGACCAACGTTCAAAGCATCGGGAGAAAATCATATTGTTTAGTTATCATAGATGACTTTACTAGATTTTCGTGGGTTTATTTTTTGCATGCAAAATCTGAAACAGCTGAATTATTAAAAGAATTTATCATCAAAGTTGAAAATCAATTGGAATGCAAAGTTAAAGTGTTAAGAAGTGATAATGGAACGGAATTTAAGAATGCTAATGTTGATTTATTTTGTGCAGAAAAGGGGATTGCTAGACAATTTAGTGCGCCAAGAACACCACAACAGAATGGGGTTGCGGAACGGAAAAACCGGACACTGATTGAAGCAGCAAGATCCATGCTCGCAGATGCCAAAATCCCTATCACTTTTTGGGATGAAGCTATTGCTACTGCGTGTTTTGTACAAAATAGAACATTATTAGTGCATGATAAAAAGAAAACTTCTTATGAGTTGTTATTTGGAAGGAAACCAAATATTTCTTACTTGAAAGCATTTGGTTGTCCGGTTTCGATTTTAAATTTAAATGATCATCTCGGGAAGTTTGAGTCAAAATCTGACGATGGATTTTTCCTAGGATATTCGTCTGTTTCTAAAGCTTATCGGGTTTTTAATAGCAAAACAAATACTGTTATTGAAACTATCAACGTCAAGTTTTTAGAAAATTCGTTTCCGTTAGTTGCTCATGGTCCCGAATGGTTATTTGATTTAGATTCATTATCGAAATCCTTCGATTCTAACTTATTTGATTTTTCAGGAAACGCAAGGAAGGAATCAGGTGACTTAGGAAGCTTTAGTGACGATTCTGATAATGACGAAGATGGAAATCTCAACTCTGAATATCCATTTATGTCTTTTCACAATCCTGATCATGTCAAATCCAGTCAAGCTCCGGGTCCTTCTGGTTCTCATGAAGATCAAGATTCGAACAATCTTGAAGAAGAAGTGGATACGCAAGTTTCTCCTAATGATGGTGGATCCGTTCAAAATCAACCATCATCGGATCCGAATGCTGAAGTTATTCCAGAATCTTTTGACTACTTCATCAATTCACCGGATCAAGTCCCGAATTTCACACCGCATACTTCGACCATACTTCAAGATCTACCAAATCTGAATACTTCTAATCTAGAGACTCAAGTGCAAGGAGGTGATATTCCTATTCATCGAATTCACAAGAAACATCCTGTTTCTCAGATTATTGGGCCGTTGAATCAGAGAACTACAAGAAGTCAGACAGAGCAAGCGAATGTTTGTCTTTATTCGTGTTTTCTATCTCAAGTGGTGCCAAAGAATATTTCAGAGGCGCTAAAAGATAACAGTTGGATTGAGGCCATGCAGGAGGAATTACTCCAGTTTCGCAAACAGGAAGTTTGGAAACTTGTGGACTTACCTGAAGGAGAAAACGCAATTGGTACAAGATGGTTGTACAAAAACAAGCCAGACGAACGTGGCATTGTAGTGAGAAACAAAGCAAGACTGATTGCACAGGGATACACTCAGGAAGAAGGCATTGATTATGAAGAGGTGTTTGCTCCGGTCGCAAGACTTGAAGCCATACGCGTTTTTCTTGCATATGCTTCCTTCATGAAGTTTAAAGTATTCCAAATGGACGTTAAAGGTGCTTTCTTGTATGGGCCGATTACAGATGACGTATATGTCAGACAACCTCCGGGTTTTGAAGATCCTGACTATCCTCATCGGGTATACAAGTTGAGTAAAGCTCTTTACGGTCTACATCAAGCTCCTAGAATCTGGTATGAGACATTATCCAAGCATTTACTAGAACATGGATTCACAAGAGGACAGATTGATCCAACTTTGTTTATGAAGAGGGAGAATGACGACTTATTGTGTGTTCAAGTTTATGTGGACAATATTATCTTCGGATCAACTAGTGAGTCAATGTGCAAAGAATTTGAGGAAATCATGAAGTCTAGATTCCAGATGAGTTCAATGGGGGAGATTAACTTCTTTCTTGGATTACAAGTGAAACAGTCTGCTGACGGAATTTTCATCAATCAATCAAAATTTGTTGAGAAGTTGTTGAAGAAATTCAAGATGCAAGATTGTCAAACAATTCGAACTCCATCGGATGTGAACTGCAAGATTCAACCTGATCCAAAGGGCAAAGCAGTTGATCAAACACTATACAGATCAATGATCGGTTCTCTGATGTATCTTACTGCATCAAGACCAGACATCATGTACGCTGTGTGTGTATGCGCCAGATACCAGTCAGATCCGAAAGAGTCGCATCTTGTTGCTGTGAAGCGTATATTCAGATATCTTAAAGGGAAACCAAATCTTGGGTTATGGTATCCTTACGAAGGAAATTTTGAATTATATAGCTATTCTGACAGTGATTTTGGTGGTTGTGCTCTTGACAGGAAATCTACAACTGGTGGCTGTCAATTTTTGGGTCCAAGGCTTGTCTCTTGGCAATGTAAGAAGCAGACCAATGTTTCTGTATCCACAGCTGAAGCAGAGTATATCGCTGCATCTGCAGGATGTTCTCAGGTTTTATGGTTACAAAATCAGTTGCTGGACTACGGGTTTAATTTTCTAAAAACTCCTATTTACATAGACAATACTGCTGCTATGTTCATAACTGCTAATCCTGTTCAACATTCTAAAACCAAACACATCGAAATTAGATATCATTTTTTAAGAGATAACTCTGAAAAGGGTTTAATAATTTTGATTAAGGTTCATACCGACAAACAACTGGCAGATCTTTTCACAAAATCTTTTTTGTCAGGCCGGTTTGAATTCTTAATTCAATCCATAGGATTAATCAATCATGATTGATTCTATTTTTCGAAAAACAAAACAAAAATCCGAAAAATATAAAAGCCAAAAATATAATAAGTTGATGTTATATTTTGATTCCTTTGTCTTTTACTTTATGTTTTGCATTGTGTGTGCTTGCGTGAAAAAGAAAAATAGAAAAGCAAATACAAAATATAAAAGCAAAAAGAAAAAGAAAATATCATGTCATAAGAATCTATATTGCAAAAAGTGAGAAATGATAGTTACACTAGACATTATTTGTTACATCATTTTTAATAAAGACTGATGAATGTTAATTGATGTGCTAGACAGCTCAGACAATTAGACTGAAAAAGTAAGTTGATTGTTGACAAACATAAACTTAATGATCTTTGTGTTAAGTTCCATTGTTATACATATCTAGATATATATCTTTTGATACGTTGCTTGTGATGATAGTTGTGCATGATCGGGTAACGATGTAGTCTATTCAGTGTGATGAACCGCATCGTGAGCTTCTTTGTTGTGGTACCCACAGACCTGAAGTCTCACACGAAGTCTCTTTTGAGCTTCAAGGTGCAGCAAAAGATTCCAAAATGGAACAAAAAGAGTCCCAAATGTGGACCAACACCAAACAAATTCCAAAATGGAATTCAGAAGATTCCCAAGGGGAACAATAGGAAAGAAAAATTCCCAAAGATGGAATTAAAAAGAAGTCCCAAAGTGGACCAAATCCGAATAGAACCCAGATTCCACACTGTGTATGACTGTAAGTGACCAGGTTTTGTGCAATATGCATTTAGGTAGTGATTGATAAGGAAATATGTTGACATATGTATACATGTGGGTCACATAAGTCATTCTAATCGAACCTTAAATATCATCATGATACTGAAAAAGTAAGTGTGTCAACTCGAGCTAATTGGTATGTTTTCATATCATCACTCAATCAAACATAAGTCAAATGTCTATTCAAAACTTGCAAAACATGTTCAGATAATGTGTGGTATGATCTCATTGCGATATTATGATTCATTGCATTGCATATGTCTTTATTTTAATGTGTGTGCTTTGTGTGTGCAGGCATTTGGAATCATTATTGACACATCAACATCCTTGTTAAACTTAAAAATTTCAAGAAATTTCAAGTTTAGGGGGAGAATAAAATTGAAGAAAAATATCTACAAAAATCCAAAAATATTTTGCTTTGAATAAGTATGTTTTGAATGAACAAGATTATATGGTATGAAAAGCAAAGGTATTGGATATGTTAAAAACAAACCCAAGGTCTTGTAATTTGTTTTTAAGAAATTGCTTCGGGATATAGAAAAATTGGTTGTGCAAAAACATTTTGAAAAAGAAAAAGAAAAATGATTTTAATTGGAAATTAAATTTGTTGCAAGGTTAATATTGTTTGATAATTAATATGACAAACATTCTTTTTAAGGATATCTTGTCTAATTAATATGTCGGAGAATGTTTGCAGGTGCAATAAATGACGTTGAAAAAGTCAACAGACGAGAAAAATGAAGAAAATTGTTCAAGTGTTATAGCCGGGCAAAGATATCAGATGCAACTATTCTGCCGGGTAAAGAACTGTTTAGCCGGGTAATGTTGTAAGTCTGATACATGCCGGGTGATCGAGGAAAAGGTGAAGATCTTATGACCACTGTACAGCCGGGCAATGATCATGTCAAATACTGCCGGGTGAAGGTCATAGATATCTTGCCGGGTGACAAGTGTGTACTATACAGCCGGGTGAAAGAGAAGTCTTATTGCCGTGTAAAGGTATGACACTATGTTGCCGGGTAATGAAGAAGAAAGCATGCCGGGTGATAGTGAAGACAACTATGTTGCCGTGTGAAGAAGAAAGCAAGCCGGATGAAGGAAAGCAACTGTGTTGCCGGGTGATGAAGAAATGTTGCCGGGTGATGTTTGGAAACTATTCTGCCGGGTGATGAATAAAATCCATCAGGTGTAGTTGTTCCTAACCTTTACCCGTCACTACAGTGACTTACCCGTCTCTACAGTAGTTGACCCGTCAAGTGTTTTTCATATGTTTGCGACTTGTCTTATGTACTTGACTCGTCACTACAGTACTTGACCCGTCACTACAGTACATGACCCGTCCATACAGTACTTGACCCGGCAAGGCTTATTGGGCTTTTTAAGCTTGCCCCGTCACTTGTGTTGACCCGACACTTAAAGTTTGACCTAAATTTTTGTCGATACAAAATACCGCCTCTTCACAAACACTTATCATTTCACATTTTCACTTTCACACAAACCCTCTGTACTTAAAAATCGCCGTGTTATCATATTCAATCGTTTGGTCTGTAACGAGGTTTATCGATTGAATAAGGTAGTGATTTTGTGTTTTTGACCTAAATAGACCTGCAAATCAACTGTTAAAAAGAAAAACGATGATGAACAGTGTTTGGACTTTGAATCGACACTTTGATTTTGTGTGTTAAAACTTAAATCGAATGTTGTTTTAAGGTTAACATCTGTTGATCATCAACATTCAATCACTCATTTGCACTAAAACACCTTAAAAACAACTGAATCAAGTGAAATGGACTTAACTGTTAAAATCGCCATTAATGACCTTTGAAATCTCTTAAATGTTTCACTTCAAAATGGTGAAATGTGTGTTAAACATAACAAATGCATGATAAAAATGAACTAAAACATGTTAAACAACTTCATCATACAAATGTCAAAATTTTGCCTAAGTGATTAACAGTTAAAATTGAAACATGAAGTATAATCTTTAAAATTCAAAGTTGTTTGATTAAAATGATGAAAATCAGATTATTAGAACAATTTAGGACTTAAAATGATTATGTGAATGGTTTGCTTTTTAACTTTTATTCTAACACTTAAGAAAATTTTGATATATTTTAATGAAGAACCTAACACATTTGTCTTGTTTTGTGTTTGTTTGTGTTTTTAACAGATGGAGAATCTCAAATTTGAACCTAAACATAATTTGGTGGCATTTTTAGATGAATCACTTCCTGAGACAGAAGGTTACAGGGATATGATTAAGTTCATCAAGAGGACCAAATATGTTTATGCTATATGTGCCAAACCGGTCATATATGCAAGGCTGATCAAGAGCTTTTGGAGAACAGCAGAGGTTGTGAGAGATGAGAATGGTGTTGCTATGGTGAGAGGGCATATTACTAGAGATTGGGTACTGAATGTTACTGAAGAAGCTATTAGACAAGCCCTGAGGATTGATGAGGATGAAATTGGTATGATGGATGAACTGACCATGGAGGAATGTAAAGCTTGTTTTGTGAACATGGGACATCCACCTGTGTTTCCAAAGTCACAGTTTTACAGGGCTAAGTTGGGGAAGAAATACAAGCTGCTATGTTATGTTGTACAGCAATGCATGTCCAGGAGGAGTGCAGGGTTTGACAACTTCCCATCCGATATTGCATCGCCAATTTGTGCTATAGCAGAAAACAAGCCATTCAACATGTCAAGATGGATAATGAATGGTTTTGTGTTCAATTTGGTCAAGGGAAAAAGGTTTAAGTTCCTCATGTACCCGAGGTTCTTACAACTGATGATCAATGTTGCATATCCTGTCATCAGAAGTGAAGGTTATGCTGGAGGCATGTTATATACTGAGGACATGAACGATCTATCTTACCGAAAGATGAGTATCGGGAATGTGCCTGATGTTGAACTATTCGACTATATGAGAGATATAGTCAACAATGAAGAAGATGTAGAGGGTGTGTATCATCACATATCTCATGGAGAGATTGTTGATCCAATGGACCTTGTAGATGAGGTGCCAGATAATTTGTTGGATGATGACGAGTACTTTGCTCGTCATCCAGAAGATGAAGAAGATGATGGAAATGGTGATGGTGATAATGATAGTAATGATGATAGTAATGATGATGGTAATGATGATGGTGGTGATGATGCTGAATCTGAATCTAATTCAGAGGAGGTTGAACCAATGGAGACTGAGAATGTTGAGTTGATTGAACCTATGGTTGTAGAAGAACCTGCTGAGGTTGCTTCTATGGTTGAAAAAGTAGTTGCTGAGATTCCAAGAGATATTTCTGTTCAGTATGTTCGAAAGAAGAGGTCGAAACCAGTAGAAAAGCCTGAAGAGATTAATGTGATAGAGATTGCTCAGACAGTAATGGCCGAAGCTGAATCTATTGCACATATAGATGAAGTGGATGCTGGCATTACTGATCCTATTTTCGTTGATATTCCCACCACATCACCACAAAGTGCTGAAAACGTTGAGCAAGGTTTGGAGTCTTCACCAAACGTTGTGTCAAAGATTGATGATGAGAAAGAAAAACGTATAGCTGAGTTAGAGGATATGGTGGCTAAACTGATGGAAGCCAATGAACTGTTGAAGGCATCGAATGAGAGGAAAAAGAAAAGGTTTGATGAGTATTGGGACATTCATAATCAGAATCTGAAAATTTTCAAGAAGTTGGATGAAGATCATGTGAAGCTTGTTGATGAGCATGTAAAGTTGAGGGATGATTATGATGCACTCAAAGAGGAGTATGAGAACCTAAAGTATTATTATACTGATTTGAAAGCTGAATGTAATACTTTGGATGCAGAGAAAGAAATGTTGGAAAAGGAGTTGGAGGAAATGAAACCGAAGAAATCTGGTTCATCTTCTGATGAAGTAGTCGAAGTGACTGAAGCTGAAGTGCCTAAAGTTTATTTGACTAGAGCAAGAGGTACTTTGAATGCTGGTATTTTGGTTGAATCACCAATTATCATTCCCGATGAAGCTGTTGCTGAAACTGTCAAGATGGACAAAGCTGAGGGAAAGAGGAAGATAGATGCTATTCCTGAAATTTTTGGTGACGAAGAAAGTTCAAAAAGGGCGAAAGTTGATAAAACAGTGCAGATTGAGCCGATTCAATCTGTAGCTGTAGCTGAGGATGAGAAAACTGAATCCGTTGCAGAAACTGAAGTATTGGCTGTTACTGAGAGTGAGAAAGAAGTGGGTTCAGAAGACACAGTTCAGATTGAGCCGTTTCAATCTGAAGCTGTTGGAGTTGAAAGTGCGCCTGAAATAGAAGCTGAAGTTGCTAGTCAGTTTGAGCCGGTTCAAACTGATGATGCACCTATGATTGAAGCATTGGATGATCTTGATGAAATAGATTGGACTGAGTCTGAAGATGAAACTGAGTCAGTACAGAATACTGTTGAAGAGTTACCAGATGATTTGGATCAGAGGTTTGCATATCTTGAGAGAATGAAGTACAATTCGGTGTTTTTGAATGGCTTAACAGTAAGTCAGATAAACGAAGAGTATGAGAAGTGCATTACTGCCCAAGATAAAGCCGAAGCTGATCAGAAAGAGTTCGTGATTGAGATGGGTGAATGGACTCCGATGCAAGAAAGCTTAAACATAGAAGACTTACCTCCAACTGAGCTTTATCATCAAAACCCAGATGAAATGACTGCATCAAATATGCGTAGTTGGTTGAGTTCGAGGAACTATCCATACAAGACGCTGCAGAGGTTAAAGTCTGAGTCACTGAGGAAGATAGTAGTCAGTTTTATGAAAACAGAGAAGATGTACAACAGGATGTTTTACTTGGATTATAACAATCCTCAGTATTACGAGTTGACAAACAGATTTAAAGTGCTTGGACCAAAAGAGATTCCAGTGATGGCTTTACCTGAAGATGCACATAAGAAAAGACATGAACTGATGGATATGTTTCCAAGCGAAGCTAAAGCTTACAACTTACCAATGGAGGTGCGTGAGACTTGGCATAAATCAGCAACAGCAGGTGATATTGTTAGATCACTGCTGAGTAAAGGACAATCGATTGCTGAATTACTGAATTCAATGATTGTGCCTGAAAAGAATAAGAAGGTGAAGATACATAGTCGTACGGTGATGTAAGGTGTTCATTAGGTTTATTATGGAGTTTTAATGTTTCGTACGGTGATGTAAGGTGTTCTTAGAAGTTGTAACACGTCCTATATTATTATAAATTACTTTTCATGTTGCTAATGTCACATACATAGTCGTAAGGTATTGTAAGGTATTGTTAAGAGTTGTGAGGTATTGTAAGGTATTGTTAAGAGTTGTGAGGTGTCGTACATTATACTAACATGCTTTTCAAGGTGCTAATGTAGCATACAGAGTCGTAAGATATTATAAGTTGTCGTACGATGTTTAAATGACTCGGAGGAATTCATTAGGTTTATTATGGACTTTTTATATTTCGTACGGTGATGTAAGGTGTTCTTAGAAGTTGTAACACGTCCTATATTATTATAAATTACTTTTCATGTTGCTAATGTAACATACATAGTCGTAACAAGTCCTGAGTTATCATACGATGTTCAAAGGACTCGGACGAATTCATTAGGTTTATTAAGGATTTTATTTTTACGTACGGTATTGTAAGGTATTGTTAAGAGTTGTGAGGTGTCGTACATTATACTAACATGCTTTTCAAGGTGCTAATGTGGCATACAGAGACGTAAGATATTCTAAGTTGTCATACGATGTTTAAATGACTCGGAGGAATTCATTAGGTTTATTATGGAGTTTTAATGTTTCGTACGGTGATGTAAGGTGTTCTTAGAAGCTGTAACATGTCCTACATTATTCTATATTACTTTTCATGTTGCTAACGTCACATACAGAGTCGTAACAAGTCCTGAGTTATCGTACGATGTTCAAAGGACATGAACGAATTCATTAGTTTTATTATGGATTTTATTTTTACGTACGGTATCGTAAGGTGTTGTATGGAGTTCTGAGGTGTCATACATTATACTAACATGCTTTTCAAGGTGCTAATGTGGCATACAGAGTCGTAAGATATTCTAAGTTGTCGTACGATGTTTAAATGACTCGGAGGAATTCATTAGGTTTATTATGGAGTTTTAATGTTTCGTACGGTGATGTAAGGTGTTCTTAGAAGTTGTAACGCGTCCTATATTATTATAAATTACTTTTCATGTTGCTAATGTCACATACATAGTCGTAACAAGTCCTGAGTTATCGTACGATGTTCAAAGGACATGAACGAATTCATTAGTTTTATTATGGATTTTATTTTTACGTACGGTATCGTAAGGTGTTGTATGGAGTTCTGAGGTGTCATACATTATACTAACATGCTTTTCAAGGTGCTAATGTGGCATACAGAGTCGTAAGATATTCTAAGTTGTCGTACGATGTTTAAATGACTCGGAGGAATTCATTAGGTTTATTATGGAGTTTTAATGTTTCGTACGGTGATGTAAGGTGTTCTTAGAAGTTGTAACGCGTCCTATATTATTATAAATTACTTTTCATGTTGCTAATGTCACATACATAGTCGTAACAAGTCCTTAGTTATCATACGATGTTCAAAGGACTCGGACGAATTCATTAGGTTTATTAAGGATTTTATTTTTACGTACGATATTGTAAGGTATTGTTAAGAGTTGTGAGGTGTCGTACATTATACTAACATGCTTTTCAAGGTGCTAATGTGATACAGAGTCGTAAGATATTCTAAGTTGTCGTACGATGTTTAAATGACTCGGAGGAATTCATTAGGTTTATTATGGAGTTTTAATGGTTCGTACGGTGATGTAAGGTGTTCTTAGAAGTTGTAACACGTCCTACATTATTCTATATTACTTTTCATGTTGCTAATGTCACATACAGAGTCGTAACAAGTCCTGAGTTATCTTACGATGTTCAAAGGACATGGACGAATTCATTAGTTTTATTATGGATTTTATTTTTACGTACGGTATTGTAAGGTGTTGTATGGAGTTCTGAGGTGTCATACATTATACTAACATGCTTTTCAAGGTGCTAATGTGGCATACAGAGTCGTAAGATATTCTAAGTTGTCGTACGATGTTTAAATGAGTCGGAGGAATTCATTAGGTTTATTATGGAGTTTTAATGTTTCGTACGGTGATGTAAGGTGTTCTTAGAAGTTGTAACGCGTCCTACATTATTATAAATTACTTTTCATGTTGCTAATGCCACATACAAAGTCGTAACAAGTCCTGAGTTAACATACGATGTTCAAAGGACTCGGACGAATTCATTAGGTTTATTAAGGATTTTATTTTTACGTACGGTATTGTAAGGTATTGTTAAGAGTTGTGAGGTGTCGTACATTATACTAACATGCTTTTCAAGGTGCTAATGTGGCATACAGAGTCGTAAGATATTATAAGTTGTCGTACGGTGTTTAAATGACTCGGAGGAATTCATTAGGTTTATTATGGAGTTTTTATATTTCGTACGGTGATGTAAGGTGTTCTTAGAAGTTGTAACACGTCTTATATTATTATAAATTACTTTTCATGTTGCTAATGTCACATACATAGTCGTAACAAGTCCTGAGTTATCATAAGATGTTCAAAGGACTCTGACGAATTCATTAGGTTTATTAAGGATTTTATTTTTACGTACGGTATTGTAAGGTATTGTTAAGAGTTGTGAGGTGTCGTACATAATACTAACATGCTTTTCAAGGTGCTAATGTGGCATACAGAGTCGTAAGATATTCTAAGTTGTCGTACGATGTTTAAATGACTCGGAGGAATTCATTAGGTTTATTATGGAGTTTTAATGTTTCGTACTGTGATGTAAGCTGTTCTTAGAAGCTGTAACACGTCCTACATTATTCTAAATTACTTTTCATGTTCCTAATGTCACATACAGAGTTGTAACATGTCCTGAGTTTTCGTACGATGTTCAAAGGACATAGACGAATTCATTAGGTTTATTATGGATTTTATTTTTACGTACGGAATTGTAAGGTGTTTTTAGACTTGTGAGGTGTCGTACATTATGCTAACATGCTTTTCAAGGTGCTAATGTGGCATACAGAGTCGTAAGATATTCTAAGTTGTCGTACGATGTTTAAATGAGTCGGAGGAATTCATTAGGTTTATTATGGAGTTTTAATGTTTCGTACGGTGATGTAAGGTGTTCTTAGAAGTTGTAACGCGTCTTACATTATTATAAATTACTTTTGATGTTGCTAATGCCACATACAAAGTCGTAACAAGTCCTGAGTTAACATACGATGTTCAAAGGACTCGGACGAATTCATTAGGTTTATTAAGGATTTTATTTTTACGTACGGTATTGTAAGGTATTGTTAAGAGTTGTGAGGTGTCGTACATTATACTAACATGCTTTTCAAGGTGCTAATGTGGCATACAGAGTCGTAAGATATTATAAGTTGTCGTACGATGTTTAAATGACTCGGAGGAATTCATTAGGTTTATTATGGAGTTTTTATATTTCGTACGGTGATGCAAGGTGTTCTTAGAAGTTGTAACACGTCCTATATTATTATAAATTACTTTTCATGTTGCTAATGTCACATACATAGTCGTAACAAGTCCTGAGTTATCATACGATGTTCAAAGGACTCGGACGAATTCATTAGGTTTATTAAGGATTTTATTTTTACGCACGGTATTGTAAGGTATTGTTAAGAGTTGTGAGGTGTCGTACATTATACTAACATGCTTTTCAAGGTGCTAATGTGGCATACAGAGTCGTAGATATTATAAGTTGTCGTACGATGTTTAAATGATTCGGAGGAATTCATTAGGTTTATTATGGAGTTTTTATATTTCGTACGGTGATGTAAGGTGTTCTTAGAAGTTGTAACACGTCCTATATTATTATAAATTACTTTTCATGTTGCTAATGTCACATACATAGTCGTAACAAGTCCTGAGTTATCATACGATGTTCAAAGGACTCGGACGAATTCATTAGGTTTATTAAGGATTTTATTTTTACGTACGATATTGTAAGGTATTGTTAAGAGTTGTGAGGTGTCGTACATTATACTAACATGCTTTTCAAGGTGCTAATGTGGCATACAGAGTCGTAAGATATTATAAGTTGTCGTACGATGTTTAAATTACTCGGAGGAATTCATTAGGTTTATTATGGAGTTTTTATATTTCGTACGGTGATGTAAGGTGTTCTTAGAAGTTGTAACACGTCCTATATTATTATAAATTACTTTTCATGTTGCTAATGTCACATACATAGTCGTAACAAGTCCTGAGTTATCATACGATGTTCAAAGGACTCGGACGAATTCATTAGGTTTATTAAGGATTTTATTTTTACGTACGATATTGTAAGGTATTGTTAAGAGTTGTGAGGTGTCGTACATTATACTAACATGCTTTTCAAGGTGCTAATGTGGCATACAGAGTCGTAAGATATTATAAGTTGTCGTACGATGTTTAAATGACTCGGAGGAATTCATTAGGTTTATTATGGAGTTTTTATATTTCGTACGGTGATGTAAGGTGTTCTTAGAAGTTGTAACACGTCCTATATTATTATAAATTACTTTTCATGTTGCTAATGTCACATACATAGTCGTAACAAGTCCTGAGTTATCATACGATGTTCAAAGGACTCGGACGAATTCATTAGGTTTATTAAGGATTTTATTTTTACGTACGGTATTGTAAGGTATTGTTAAGAGTTGTGAGGTGTCGTACATAATACTAACATGCTTTTCAAGGTGCTAATGTGGCATACAGAGTCGTAAGATATTCTAAGTTGTCGTACGATGTTTAAATGACTCGGAGGAATTCATTAGGTTTATTATGGAGTTTTAATGTTTCGTACTGTGATGTAAGCTGTTCTTAGAAGCTGTAACACGTCCTACATTATTCTAAATTACTTTTCATGTTCCTAATGTCACATACAGAGTTGTAACATGTCCTGAGTTTTCGTACGATGTTCAAAGGACATAGACGAATTCATTAGGTTTATTATGGATTTTATGTTTACGTACGGAATTGTAAGGTGTTTTTAGACTTGTGAGGTGTCGTACATTATGCTAACATGCTTTTCAAGGTGCTAATGTGGCATACAGAGTCGTAAGATATTCTAAGTTGTCGTACGATGTTTAAATGAGTCGGAGGAATTCATTAGGTTTATTATGGAGTTTTAATGTTTCGTACGGTGATGTAAGGTGTTCTTAGAAGTTGTAACGCGTCTTACATTATTATAAATTACTTTTGATGTTGCTAATGCCACATACAAAGTCGTAACAAGTCCTGAGTTAACATACGATGTTCAAAGGACTCGGACGAATTCATTAGGTTTATTAAGGATTTTATTTTTACGTACGGTATTGTAAGGTATTGTTAAGAGTTGTGAGGTGTCGTACATTATACTAACATGCTTTTCAAGGTGCTAATGTGGCATACAGAGTCGTAAGATATTATAAGTTGTCGTACGATGTTTAAATGACTCGGAGGAATTCATTAGGTTTATTATGGAGTTTTTATATTTCGTACGGTGATGCAAGGTGTTCTTAGAAGTTGTAACACGTCCTATATTATGGAGTTTTTATATTTCGTACGGTGATGCAAGGTATTCTAAGTTGTCGTACGATGTTTAAATGACTCGGAGGAATTCATTAGGTTTATTATGGAGTTTTAATGGTTCGTACGGTGATGTAAGGTGTTCTTAGAAGTTGTAACACGTCCTACATTATTCTATATTACTTTTCATGTTGCTAATGTCACATACAGAGTCGTAACAAGTCCTGAGTTATCTTACGATGTTCAAAGGACATGGACGAATTCATTAGTTTTATTATGGATTTTATTTTTACGTACGGTATTGTAAGGTGTTGTATGGAGTCGTAAGATATTCTAAGTTGTCGTACGATGTTTAAATGAGTCGGAGGAATTCATTAGGTTTATTATGGAGTTTTAATGTTTCGTACGGTGATGTAAGGTGTTCTTAGAAGTTGTAACGCGTCTTACATTATTATAAATTACTTTTGATGTTGCTAATGCCACATACAAAGTCGTAACAAGTCCTGAGTTAACATACGATGTTCAAAGGACTCGGACGAATTCATTAGGTTTATTAAGGATTTTATTTTTACGTACGGTATTGTAAGGTATTGTTAAGAGTTGTGAGGTGTCGTACATTATACTAACATGCTTTTCAAGGTGCTAATGTGGCATACAGAGTCGTAAGATATTATAAGTTGTCGTACGATGTTTAAATGACTCGGAGGAATTCATTAGGTTTATTATGGAGTTTTTATATTTCGTACGGTGATGCAAGGTGTTCTTAGAAGTTGTAACATTTCCTATATTATTATAAATTACTTTTCATGTTGCTAATGTCACATACATAGTCGTAACAAGTCCTGAGTTATCATACGATGTTCAAAGGACTCGGACGAATTCATTAGGTTTATTAAGGATTTTATTTTTACGCACGGTATTGTAAGGTATTGTTAAGAGTTGTGAGGTGTCGTACATTATACTAACATGCTTTTCAAGGTGCTAATGTGGCATACAGAGTCGTAGATATTATAAGTTGTCGTACGATGTTTAAATGATTCGGAGGAATTCATTAGGTTTATTATGGAGTTTTTATATTTCGTACGGTGATGTAAGGTGTTCTTAGAAGTTGTAACACGTCCTATATTATTATAAATTACTTTTCATGTTGCTAATGTCACATACATAGTCGTAACAAGTCCTGAGTTATCATACGATGTTCAAAGGACTCGGACGAATTCATTAGGTTTATTAAGGATTTTATTTTTACGTACGATATTGTAAGGTATTGTTAAGAGTTGTGAGGTGTCGTACATTATACTAACATGCTTTTCAAGGTGCTAATGTGGCATACAGAGTCGTAAGATATTATAAGTTGTCGTACGATGTTTAAATTACTCGGAGGAATTCATTAGGTTTATTATGGAGTTTTTATATTTCGTACGGTGATGTAAGGTGTTCTTAGAAGTTGTAACACGTCCTATATTATTATAAATTACTTTTCATGTTGCTAATGTCACATACATAGTCGTAACAAGTCCTGAGTTATCATACGATGTTCAAAGGACTCGGACGAATTCATTAGGTTTATTAAGGATTTTATTTTTACGTACGATATTGTAAGGTATTGTTAAGAGTTGTGAGGTGTCGTACATTATACTAACATGCTTTTCAAGGTGCTAATGTGGCATACAGAGTCGTAAGATATTATAAGTTGTCGTACGATGTTTAAATGACTCGGAGGAATTCATTAGGTTTATTATGGAGTTTTTATATTTCGTACGGTGATGTAAGGTGTTCTTAGAAGTTGTAACACGTCCTATATTATTATAAATTACTTTTCATGTTGCTAATGTCACATACATAGTCGTAACAAGTCCTGAGTTATCATACGATGTTCAAAGGACTCGGACGAATTCATTAGGTTTATTAAGGATTTTATTTTTACGTACGGTATTGTAAGGTATTGTTAAGAGTTGTGAGGTGTCGTACATAATACTAACATGCTTTTCAAGGTGCTAATGTGGCATACAGAGTCGTAAGATATTCTAAGTTGTCGTACGATGTTTAAATGACTCGGAGGAATTCATTAGGTTTATTATGGAGTTTTAATGTTTCGTACTGTGATGTAAGCTGTTCTTAGAAGCTGTAACACGTCCTACATTATTCTAAATTACTTTTCATGTTCCTAATGTCACATACAGAGTTGTAACATGTCCTGAGTTTTCGTACGATGTTCAAATGACATAGACGAATTCATTAGGTTTATTATGGATTTTATGTTTACGTACGGAATTGTAAGGTGTTTTTAGACTTGTGAGGTGTCGTACATTATGCTAACATGCTTTTCAAGGTGCTAATGTGGCATACAGAGTCGTAAGATATTCTAAGTTGTCGTACGATGTTTAAATGAGTCGGAGGAATTCATTAGGTTTATTATGGAGTTTTAATGTTTCGTACGGTGATGTAAGGTGTTCTTAGAAGTTGTAACGCGTCTTACATTATTATAAATTACTTTTGATGTTGCTAATGCCACATACAAAGTCGTAACAAGTCCTGAGTTAACATACGATGTTCAAAGGACTCGGACGAATTCATTAGGTTTATTAAGGATTTTATTTTTACGTACGGTATTGTAAGGTATTGTTAAGAGTTGTGAGGTGTCGTACATTATACTAACATGCTTTTCAAGGTGCTAATGTGGCATACAGAGTCGTAAGATATTATAAGTTGTCGTACGATGTTTAAATGACTCGGAGGAATTCATTAGGTTTATTATGGAGTTTTTATATTTCGTACGGTGATGCAAGGTGTTCTTAGAAGTTGTAACACGTCCTATATTATTATAAATTACTTTTCATGTTGCTAATGTCACATACATAGTCGTAACAAGTCCTGAGTTATCATACGATGTTCAAAGGACTCGGACGAATTCATTAGGTTTATTAAGGATTTTATTTTTACGCACGGTATTGTAAGGTATTGTTAAGAGTTGTGAGGTGTCGTACATTATACTAACATGCTTTTCAAGGTGCTAATGTGGCATACAGAGTCGTAGATATTATAAGTTGTCGTACGATGTTTAAATGATTCGGAGGAATTCATTAGGTTTATTATGGAGTTTTTATATTTCGTACGGTGATGTAAGGTGTTCTTAGAAGTTGTAACACGTCCTATATTATTATAAATTACTTTTCATGTTGCTAATGTCACATACATAGTCGTAACAAGTCCTGAGTTATCATACGATGTTCAAAGGACTCGGACGAATTCATTAGGTTTATTAAGGATTTTATTTTTACGTACGATATTGTAAGGTATTGTTAAGAGTTGTGAGGTGTCGTACATTATACTAACATGCTTTTCAAGGTGCTAATGTGGCATACAGAGTCGTAAGATATTATAAGTTGTCGTACGATGTTTAAATGACTCGGAGGAATTCATTAGGTTTATTATGGAGTTTTTATATTTCGTACGGTGATGTAAGGTGTTCTTAGAAGTTGTAACACGTCCTATATTATTATAAATTACTTTTCATGTTGCTAATGTCACATACATAGTCGTAACAAGTCCTGAGTTATCATACGATGTTCAAAGGACTCGGACGAATTCATTAGGTTTATTAAGGATTTTATTTTTACGTACGATATTGTAAGGTATTGTTAAGAGTTGTGAGGTGTCGTACATTATACTAACATGCTTTTCAAGGTGCTAATGTGGCATACAGAGTCGTAAGATATTATAAGTTGTCGTACGATGTTTAAATGACTCGGAGGAATTCATTAGGTTTATTATGGAGTTTTTATATTTCGTACGGTGATGTAAGGTGTTCTTAGAAGTTGTAACACGTCCTATATTATTATAAATTACTTTTCATGTTGCTAATGTCACATACATAGTCGTAACAAGTCCTGAGTTATCATACGATGTTCAAAGGACTCGGACGAATTCATTAGGTTTATTAAGGATTTTATTTTTACGTACGGTATTGTAAGGTATTGTTAAGAGTTGTGAGGTGTCGTACATAATACTAACATGCTTTTCAAGGTGCTAATGTGGCATACAGAGTCGTAAGATATTCTAAGTTGTCGTACGATGTTTAAATGACTCGGAGGAATTCATTAGGTTTATTATGGAGTTTTAATGTTTCGTACTGTGATGTAAGCTGTTCTTAGAAGCTGTAACACGTCCTACATTATTCTAAATTACTTTTCATGTTCCTAATGTCACATACAGAGTTGTAACATGTCCTGAGTTTTCGTACGATGTTCAAAGGACATAGACGAATTCATTAGGTTTATTATGGATTTTATGTTTACGTACGGAATTGTAAGGTGTTTTTAGACTTGTGAGGTGTCGTACATTATGCTAACATGCTTTTCAAGGTGCTAATGTGGCATACAGAGTCGTAAGATATTCTAAGTTGTCGTACGATGTTTAAATGAGTCGGAGGAATTCATTAGGTTTATTATGGAGTTTTAATGTTTCGTACGGTGATGTAAGGTGTTCTTAGAAGTTGTAACGCGTCTTACATTATTATAAATTACTTTTGATGTTGCTAATGCCACATACAAAGTCGTAACAAGTCCTGAGTTAACATACGATGTTCAAAGGACTCGGACGAATTCATTAGGTTTATTAAGGATTTTATTTTTACGTACGGTATTGTAAGGTATTGTTAAGAGTTGTGAGGTGTCGTACATTATACTAACATGCTTTTCAAGGTGCTAATGTGGCATACAGAGTCGTAAGATATTATAAGTTGTCGTACGATGTTTAAATGACTCGGAGGAATTCATTAGGTTTATTATGGAGTTTTTATATTTCGTACGGTGATGCAAGGTGTTCTTAGAAGTTGTAACACGTCCTATATTATTATAAATTACTTTTCATGTTGCTAATGTCACATACATAGTCGTAACAAGTCCTGAGTTATCATACGATGTTCAAAGGACTCGGACGAATTCATTAGGTTTATTAAGGATTTTATTTTTACGCACGGTATTGTAAGGTATTGTTAAGAGTTGTGAGGTGTCGTACATTATACTAACATGCTTTTCAAGGTGCTAATGTGGCATACAGAGTCGTAGATATTATAAGTTGTCGTACGATGTTTAAATGATTCGGAGGAATTCATTAGGTTTATTATGGAGTTTTTATATTTCGTACGGTGATGTAAGGTGTTCTTAGAAGTTGTAACACGTCCTATATTATTATAAATTACTTTTCATGTTGCTAATGTCACATACATAGTCGTAACAAGTCCTGAGTTATCATACGATGTTCAAAAGACTCGGACGAATTCATTAGGTTTATTAAGGATTTTATTTTTACGTACGATATTGTAAGGTATTGTTAAGAGTTGTGAGGTGTCGTACATTATACTAACATGCTTTTCAAGGTGCTAATGTGGCATACAGAGTCGTAAGATATTATAAGTTGTCGTACGATGTTTAAATGACTCGGAGGAATTCATTAGGTTTATTATGGAGTTTTTATATTTCGTACGGTGATGTAAGGTGTTCTTAGAAGTTGTAACACGTCCTATATTATTATAAATTACTTTTCATGTTGCTAATGTCACATACATAGTCGTAACAAGTCCTGAGTTATCATACGATGTTCAAAGGACTCGGACGAATTCATTAGGTTTATTAAGGATTTTATTTTTACGTACGGTATTGTAAGGTATTGTTAAGAGTTGTGAGGTGTCGTACATAATACTAACATGCTTTTCAAGGTGCTAATGTGGCATACAGAGTCGTAAGATATTCTAAGTTGTCGTACGATGTTTAAATGACTCGGAGGAATTCATTAGGTTTATTATGGAGTTTTTATATTTCGTACGGTGATGCAAGGTGTTCTTAGAAGTTGTAACACGTCCTATATTATTATAAATTACTTTTCATGTTGCTAATGTCACATACATAGTCGTAACAAGTCCTGAGTTATCATACGATGTTCAAAGGACTCGGACGAATTCATTAGGTTTATTAAGGATTTTATTTTTACGCACGGTATTGTAAGGTATTGTTAAGAGTTGTGAGGTGTCGTACATTATACTAACATGCTTTTCAAGGTGCTAATGTGGCATACAGAGTCGTAAGATATTATAAGTTGTCGTACGATGTATAAATGATTCGGAGGAATTCATTAGGTTTATTATGGAGTTTTTATATTTCGTACGGTGATGTAAGGTGTTCTTAGAAGTTGTAACACGTCCTATATTATTATAAATTACTTTTCATGTTGCTAATGTCACATACATAGTCGTAACAAGTCCTGAGTTATCATACGATGTTCAATGGACTCGGACGAATTCATTAGGTTTATTAAGGATTTTATTTTTACGTACGGTATTGTAAGGTATTGTTAAGAGTTGTGAGGTGTCGTACATTATACTAACATGCTTTTCAAGGTGCTAATGTGGCATACAGAGTCGTAGATATTATAAGTTGTCGTACGATGTTTAAATGATTCGGAGGAATTCATTAGGTTTATTATGGAGTTTTTATATTTCGTACGGTGATGTAAGGTGTTCTTAGAAGTTGTAACACGTCCTATATTATTATAAATTACTTTTCATGTTGCTAATGTCACATACATAGTCGTAACAAGTCCTGAGTTATCATACGATGTTCAAAAGACTCGGACGAATTCATTAGGTTTATTAAGGATTTTATTTTTACGTACGATATTGTAAGGTATTGTTAAGAGTTGTGAGGTGTCGTACATTATACTAACATGCTTTTCAAGGTGCTAATGTGGCATACAGAGTCGTAAGATATTATAAGTTGTCGTACGATGTTTAAATGACTCGGAGGAATTCATTAGGTTTATTATGGAGTTTTTATATTTCGTACGGTGATGTAAGGTGTTCTTAGAAGTTGTAACACGTCCTATATTATTATAAATTACTTTTCATGTTGCTAATGTCACATACATAGTCGTAACAAGTCCTGAGTTATCATACGATGTTCAAAGGACTCGGACGAATTCATTAGGTTTATTAAGGATTTTATTTTTACGTACGGTATTGTAAGGTATTGTTAAGAGTTGTGAGGTGTCGTACATAATACTAACATGCTTTTCAAGGTGCTAATGTGGCATACAGAGTCGTAAGATATTCTAAGTTGTCGTACGATGTTTAAATGACTCGGAGGAATTCATTAGGTTTATTATGGAGTTTTTATATTTCGTACGGTGATGCAAGGTGTTCTTAGAAGTTGTAACACGTCCTATATTATTATAAATTACTTTTCATGTTGCTAATGTCACATACATAGTCGTAACAAGTCCTGAGTTATCATACGATGTTCAATGGACTCGGACGAATTCATTAGGTTTATTAAGGATTTTATTTTTACGCACGGTATTGTAAGGTATTGTTAAGAGTTGTGAGGTGTCGTACATTATACTAACATGTTTTTCAAGGTGCTAATGTGGCATACAGAGTCGTAAGATATTATAAGTTGTCGTACGATGTATAAATGATTCGGAGGAATTCATTAGGTTTATTATGGAGTTTTTATATTTCGTACGGTGATGTAAGGTGTTCTTAGAAGTTGTAACACGTCCTATATTATTATAAATTACTTTTCATGTTGCTAATGTCACATACATAGTCGTAACAAGTCCTGAGTTATCATACGATGTTCAAAGGACTCGGACGAATTCATTAGGTTTATTAAGGATTTTATTTTTACGTACGGTATTGTAAGGTATTGTTAAGAGTTGTGAGGTGTCGTACATTATACTAACATGCTTTTCAAGGTGCTAATGTGGCATACAGAGTCGTAAGATATTATAAGTTGTCGTACGATGTTTAAATGACTCGGAGGAATTCATTAGGTTTATTATGGAGTTTTTATATTTCGTACGGTGATGCAAGGTGTTCTTAGAAGTTGTAACACGTCCTATATTATTATAAATTACTTTTCATGTTGCTAATGTCACATACATAGTCGTAACAAGTCCTGAGTTATCATACGATGTTCAAAGGACTCGGACGAATTCATTAGGTTTATTAAGGATTTTATTTTTACGCACGGTATTGTAAGGTATTGTTAAGAGTTGTGAGGTGTCGTACATTATACTAACATGCTTTTCAAGGTGCTAATGTGGCATACAGAGTCGTAGATATTATAAGTTGTCGTACAATGTTTAAATTATTCGGAGGAATTCATTAGGTTTATTATGGAGTTTTTATATTTCGTACGGTGATGTAAGGTGTTCTTAGAAGTTGTAACACGTCCTATATTATTATAAATTACTTTTCATGTTGCTAATGTCACATACATAGTCGTAACAAGTCCTGAGTTATCATACGATGTTCAAAGGACTCGGACGAATTCATTAGGTTTATTAAGGATTTTATTTTTACGTACGATATTGTAAGGTATTGTTAAGAGTTGTGAGGTGTCGTACATTATACTAACATGCTTTTCAAGGTGCTAATGTGGCATACAGAGTCGTAAGATATTATAAGTTGTCGTACGATGTTTAAATGACTCGGAGGAATTCATTAGGTTTATTATGGAGTTTTTATATTTCGTACGGTGATGTAAGGTGTTCTTAGAAGTTGTAACACGTCCTATATTATTATAAATTACTTTTCATGTTGCTAATGTCACATACATAGTCGTAACAAGTCCTGAGTTATCATACGATGTTCAAAGGACTCGGACGAATTCATTAGGTTTATTAAGGATTTTATTTTTACGTACGGTATTGTAAGGTATTGTTAAGAGTTGTGAGGTGTCGTACATAATACTAACATGCTTTTCAAGGTGCTAATGTGGCATACAGAGTCGTAAGATATTCTAAGTTGTCGTACGATGTTTAAATGACTCGGAGGAATTCATTAGGTTTATTATGGAGTTTTTATATTTCGTACGGTGATGCAAGGTGTTCTTAGAAGTTGTAACACGTCCTATATTATTATAAATTACTTTTCATGTTGCTAATGTCACATACATAGTCGTAACAAGTCCTGAGTTATCATACGATGTTCAATGGACTCGGACGAATTCATTAGGTTTATTAAGGATTTTATTTTTACGCACGGTATTGTAAGGTATTGTTAAGAGTTGTGAGGTGTCGTACATTATACTAACATGTTTTTCAAGGTGCTAATGTGGCATACAGAGTCGTAAGATATTATAAGTTGTCGTACGATGTATAAATGATTCGGAGGAATTCATTAGGTTTATTATGGAGTTTTTATATTTCGTACGGTGATGTAAGGTGTTCTTAGAAGTTGTAACACGTCCTATATTATTATAAATTACTTTTCATGTTGCTAATGTCACATACATAGTCGTAACAAGTCCTGAGTTATCATACGATGTTCAAAGGACTCGGACGAATTCATTAGGTTTATTAAGGATTTTATTTTTACGTACGGTATTGTAAGGTATTGTTAAGAGTTGTGAGGTGTCGTACATAATACTAACATGCTTTTCAAGGTGCTAATGTGGCATACAGAGTCGTAAGATATTCTAAGTTGTCGTACGATGTTTAAATGACTCGGAGGAATTCATTAGGTTTATTATGGAGTTTTTATATTTCGTACGGTGATGCAAGGTGTTCTTAGAAGTTGTAACACGTCCTATATTATTATAAATTACTTTTCATGTTGCTAATGTCACATACATAGTCGTAACAAGTCCTGAGTTATCATACGATGTTCAATGGACTCGGACGAATTCATTAGGTTTATTAAGGATTTTATTTTTACGCACGGTATTGTAAGGTATTGTTAAGAGTTGTGAGGTGTCGTACATTATACTAACATGTTTTTCAAGGTGCTAATGTGGCATACAGAGTCGTAAGATATTATAAGTTGTCGTACGATGTATAAATGATTCGGAGGAATTCATTAGGTTTATTATGGAGTTTTTATATTTCGTACGGTGATGTAAGGTGTTCTTAGAAGTTGTAACACGTCCTATATTATTATAAATTACTTTTCATGTTGCTAATGTCATATACATAGTCGTAACAAGTCCTGAGTTATCATACGATGTTCAAAGGACTCGGACGAATTCATTAGGTTTATTAAGGATTTTATTTTTACGTACGGTATTGTAAGGTATTGTTAAGAGTTGTGAGGTGTCGTACATTATACTAACATGCTTTTCAAGGTGCTAATGTGGCATACAGAGTCGTAAGATATTATAAGTTGTCGTACGATGTTTAAATGACTCGGAGGAATTCATTAGGTTTATTATGGAGTTTTTATATTTCGTACGGTGATGCAAGGTGTTCTTAGAAGTTGTAACACGTCCTATATTATTATAAATTACTTTTCATGTTGCTAATGTCACATACATAGTCGTAACAAGTCCTGAGTTATCATACGATGTTCAAAGGACTCGGACGAATTCATTAGGTTTATTAAGGATTTTATTTTTACGCACGGTATTGTAAGGTATTGTTAAGAGTTGTGAGGTGTCGTACATTATACTAACATGCTTTTCAAGGTGCTAATGTGGCATACAGAGTCGTAGATATTATAAGTTGTCGTACGATGTTTAAATTATTCGGAGGAATTCATTAGGTTTATTATGGAGTTTTTATATTTCGTACGGTGATGTAAGGTGTTCTTAGAAGTTGTAACACGTCCTATATTATTATAAATTACTTTTCATGTTGCTAATGTCACATACATAGTCGTAACAAGTCCTGAGTTATCATACGATGTTCAAAGGACTTGGACGAATTCATTAGGTTTATTAAGGATTTTATTTTTACGTACGATATTGTAAGGTATTGTTAAGAGTTGTGAGGTGTCGTACATTATACTAACATGCTTTTCAAGGTGCTAATGTGGCATACAGAGTCGTAAGATATTATAAGTTGTCGTACGATGTTTAAATGACTCGGAGGAATTCATTAGGTTTATTATGGAGTTTTTATATTTCGTACGGTGATGTAAGGTGTTCTTAGAAGTTGTAACACGTCCTATATTATTATAAATTACTTTTCATGTTGCTAATGTCACATACATAGTCGTAACAAGTCCTGAGTTATCATACGATGTTCAAAGGACTCGGACGAATTCATTAGGTTTATTAAGGATTTTATTTTTACGTACGGTATTGTAAGGTATTGTTAAGAGTTGTGAGGTGTCGTACATAATACTAACATGCTTTTCAAGGTGCTAATGTGGCATACAGAGTCGTAAGATATTCTAAGTTGTCGTACGATGTTTAAATGACTCGGAGGAATTCATTAGGTTTATTATGGAGTTTTTATATTTCGTACGGTGATGCAAGGTGTTCTTAGAAGTTGTAACACGTCCTATATTATTATAAATTACTTTTCATGTTGCTAATGTCACATACATAGTCGTAACAAGTCCTGAGTTATCATACGATGTTCAATGGACTCGGACGAATTCATTAGGTTTATTAAGGATTTTATTTTTACGCACGGTATTGTAAGGTATTGTTAAGAGTTGTGAGGTGTCGTACATTATACTAACATGTTTTTCAAGGTGCTAATGTGGCATACAGAGTCGTAAGATATTATAAGTTGTCGTACGATGTATAAATGATTCGGAGGAATTCATTAGGTTTATTATGGAGTTTTTATATTTCGTACGGTGATGTAAGGTGTTCTTAGAAGTTGTAACACGTCCTATATTATTATAAATTACTTTTCATGTTGCTAATGTCACATACATAGTCGTAACAAGTCCTGAGTTATCATACGATGTTCAAAGGACTCGGACGAATTCATTAGGTTTATTAAGGATTTTATTTTTACGTACGGTATTGTAAGGTATTGTTAAGAGTTGTGAGGTGTCGTACATTATACTAACATGCTTTTCAAGGTGCTAATGTGGCATACAGAGTCGTAAGATATTATAAGTTGTCGTACGATGTTTAAATGACTCGGAGGAATTCATTAGGTTTATTATGGAGTTTTTATATTTCGTACGGTGATGCAAGGTGTTCTTAGAAGTTGTAACACGTCCTATATTATTATAAATTACTTTTCATGTTGCTAATGTCACATACATAGTCGTAACAAGTCCTGAGTTATCATACGATGTTCAAAGGACTCGGACGAATTCATTAGGTTTATTAAGGATTTTATTTTTACGCACGGTATTGTAAGGTATTGTTAAGAGTTGTGAGGTGTCGTACATTATACTAACATGCTTTTCAAGGTGCTAATGTGGCATACAGAGTCGTAAGATATTATAAGTTGTCGTACGATGTTTAAATTATTCGGAGGAATTCATTAGGTTTATTATGGAGTTTTTATATTTCGTACGGTGATGTAAGGTGTTCTTAGAAGTTGTAACACGTCCTATATTATTATAAATTACTTTTCATGTTGCTAATGTCACATACATAGTCGTAACAAGTCCTGAGTTATCATACGATGTTCAAAGGACTCGGACGAATTCATTAGGTTTATTAAGGATTTTATTTTTACGTACGATATTGTAAGGTATTGTTAAGAGTTGTGAGGTGTCGTACATTATACTAACATGCTTTTCAAGGTGCTAATGTGGCATACAGAGTCGTAAGATATTATAAGTTGTCGTACGATGTTTAAATGACTCGGAGGAATTCATTAGGTTTATTATGGAGTTTTTATATTTCGTACGGTGATGTAAGGTGTTCTTAGAAGTTGTAACACGTCCTATATTATTATAAATTACTTTTCATGTTGCTAATGTCACATACATAGTCGTAACAAGTCCTGAGTTATCATACGATGTTAAAAGGACTCGGACGAATTCATTAGGTTTATTAAGGATTTTATTTTTACGTACGGTATTGTAAGGTATTGTTAAGAGTTGTGAGGTGTCGTACATAATACTAACATGCTTTTCAAGGTGCTAATGTGGCATACAGAGTCGTAAGATATTCTAAGTTGTCGTACGATGTTTAAATGACTCGGAGGAATTCATTAGGTTTATTATGGAGTTTTAATGTTTCGTACTGTGATGTAAGCTGTTCTTAGAAGCTGTAACACGTCCTACATTATTCTAAATTACTTTTCATGTTGCTAATGTCACATACATAGTCGTAACAAGTCCTGAGTTATCATACGATGTTCAAAGGACTCGGACGAATTCATTAGGTTTATTAAGGATTTTATTTTTACGTACGGTATTGTAAGGTATTGTTAAGAGTTGTGAGGTGTCGTACATTATACTAACATGCTTTTCAAGGTGCTAATGTGGCATACAGAGTCGTAAGATATTATAAGTTGTCGTACGATGTTTAAATGACTCGGAGGAATTCATTAGGTTTATTATGGAGTTTTTATATTTCGTACGGTGATGCAAGGTGTTCTTAGAAGTTGTAACACGTCCTATATTATTATAAATTACTTTTCATGTTGCTAATGTCACATACATAGTCGTAACAAGTCCTGAGTTATCATACGATGTTCAAAGGACTCGGACGAATTCATTAGGTTTATTAAGGATTTTATTTTTACGCACGGTATTGTAAGGTATTGTTAAGAGTTGTGAGGTGTCGTACATTATACTAACATGCTTTTCAAGGTGCTAATGTGGCATACAGAGTCGTAAGATATTATAAGTTGTCGTACGATGTTTAAATTATTCGGAGGAATTCATTAGGTTTATTATGGAGTTTTTATATTTCGTACGGTGATGTAAGGTGTTCTTAGAAGTTGTAACACGTCCTATATTATTATAAATTACTTTTCATGTTGCTAATGTCACATACATAGTCGTAACAAGTCCTGAGTTATCATACGATGTTCAAAGGACTCGGACGAATTCATTAGGTTTATTAAGGATTTTATTTTTACGTACGATATTGTAAGGTATTGTTAAGAGTTGTGAGGTGTCGTACATTATACTAACATGCTTTTCAAGGTGCTAATGTGGCATACAGAGTCGTAAGATATTATAAGTTGTCGTACGATGTTTAAATGACTCGGAGGAATTCATTAGGTTTATTATGGAGTTTTTATATTTCGTACGGTGATGTAAGGTGTTCTTAGAAGTTGTAACACGTCCTATATTATTATAAATTACTTTTCATGTTGCTAATGTCACATACATAGTCGTAACAAGTCCTGAGTTATCATACGATGTTAAAAGGACTCGGACGAATTCATTAGGTTTATTAAGGATTTTATTTTTACGTACGGTATTGTAAGGTATTGTTAAGAGTTGTGAGGTGTCGTACATAATACTAACATGCTTTTCAAGGTGCTAATGTGGCATACAGAGTCGTAAGATATTCTAAGTTGTCGTACGATGTTTAAATGACTCGGAGGAATTCATTAGGTTTATTATGGAGTTTTAATGTTTCGTACTGTGATGTAAGCTGTTCTTAGAAGCTGTAACACGTCCTACATTATTCTAAATTACTTTTCATGTTGCTAATGTCACATACATAGTCGTAACAAGTCCTGAGTTATCATACGATGTTCAAAGGACTCGGACGAATTCATTAGGTTTATTAAGGATTTTATTTTTACGTACGGTATTGTAAGGTATTGTTAAGAGTTGTGAGGTGTCGTACATTATACTAACATGCTTTTCAAGGTGCTAATGTGGCATACAGAGACGTAAGATATTCTAAGTTGTCGTACGATGTTTAAATGACTCGGAGGAATTCATTAGGTTTATTATGGAGTTTTTATATTTCGTACGGTGATGCAAGGTGTTCTTAGAAGTTGTAACACGTCCTATATTATTATAAATTACTTTTCATGTTGCTAATGTCACATACATAGTCGTAACAAGTCCTGAGTTATCATACGATGTTCAAAGGACTCGGACGAATTCATTAGGTTTATTAAGGATTTTATTTTTACGTACGGTATTGTAAGGTATTGTTAAGAGTTGTGAGGTGTCGTACATTATACTAACATGCTTTTCAAGGTGCTAATGTGGCATACAGAGTCGTAAGATATTATAAGTTGTCGTACGATGTTTAAATGACTCGGAGGAATTCATTAGGTTTATTATGGAGTTTTTATATTTCGTACGGTGATGTAAGGTGTTCTTAGAAGTTGTAACACGTCCTATATTATTATAAATTACTTTTCATGTTGCTAATGTCACATACATAGTCGTAACAAGTCCTGAGTTATCATACGATGTTAAAAGGACTCGGACGAATTCATTAGGTTTATTAAGGATTTTATTTTTACGTACGGTATTGTAAGGTATTGTTAAGAGTTGTGAGGTGTCGTACATAATACTAACATGCTTTTCAAGGTGCTAATGTGGCATACAGAGTCGTAAGATATTCTAAGTTGTCGTACGATGTTTAAATGACTCGGAGGAATTCATTAGGTTTATTATGGAGTTTTAATGTTTCGTACTGTGATGTAAGCTGTTCTTAGAAGCTGTAACACGTCCTACATTATTCTAAATTACTTTTCATGTTCCTAATGTCACATACAGAGTTGTAACATGTCCTGAGTTTTCGTACGATGTTCAAAGGACATAGACGAATTCATTAGGTTTATTATGGATTTTATTTTTACGTACGGAATTGTAAGGTGTTTTTAGACTTGTGAGGTGTCGTACATTATGCTAACATGCTTTTCAAGGTGCTAATGTGGCATACAGAGTCGTAAGATATTCTAAGTTGTCGTACGATGTTTAAATGAGTCGGAGGAATTCATTAGGTTTATTATGGAGTTTTAATGTTTCGTACGGTGATGTAAGGTGTTCTTAGAAGTTGTAACGCGTCTTACATTATTATAAATTACTTTTCATGTTGCTAATGCCACATACAAAGTCGTAACTAGTCCTGAGTTAACATACGATGTTCAAAGGACTCGGACGAATTCATTAGGTTTATTAAGGATTTTATTTTTACGTACGGTATTGTAAGGTATTGTTAAGAGTTGTGAGGTGTCGTACATTATACTAACATGCTTTTCAAGGTGCTAATGTGGCATACAGAGTCGTAAGATATTATAAGTTGTCGTACGATGTTTAAATGACTCGGAGGAATTCATTAGGTTTATTATGTAGTTTTTATATTTCGTACGGTGATGCAAGGTGTTCTTAGAAGTTGTAACACGTCCTATATTATTATAAATTACTTTTCATGTTGCTAATGTCACATACATAGTCGTAACAAGTCCTGAGTTATCATACGATGTTCAAAGGACTCGGACGAATTCATTAGGTTTATTAAGGATTTTATTTTTACGCACGGTATTGTAAGGTATTGTTAAGAGTTGTGAGGTGTCGTACATTATACTAACATGCTTTTCAAGGTGCTAATGTGGCATACAGAGTCGTAAGATATTATAAGTTGTCGTACGATGTTTAAATGATTCGGAGGAATTCATTAGGTTTATTATGGAGTTTTTATATTTCGTACGGTGATGTAAGGTGTTCTTAGAAGTTGTAACACGTCCTATATTATTATAAATTACTTTTCATGTTGCTAATGTCACATACATAGTCGTAACAAGTCCTGAGTTATCATACGATGTTCAAAGGACTCGGACGAATTCATTAGGTTTATTAAGGATTTTATTTTTATGTACGATATTGTAAGGTATTGTTAAGAGTTGTGAGGTGTCGTACATTATACTAACATGCTTTTCAAGGTGCTAGTGTGGCATACAGAGTCGTAAGATATTATAAGTTGTCGTACGATGTTTAAATGACTCGGAGGAATTCATTAGGTTTATTATGGAGTTTTTATATTTCGTACGGTGATGTAAGGTGTTCTTAGAAGTTGTAACACGTCCTATATTATTATAAATTACTTTTCATGTTGCTAATGTCACATACATAGTTGTAACAAGTCCTGAGTTATCATACGATGTTAAAAGGACTCGGACGAATTCATTAGGTTTATTAAGGATTTTATTTTTACGTACGGTATTGTAAGGTATTGTTAAGAGTTGTGAGGTGTCGTACATAATACTAACATGCTTTTCAAGGTGCTAATGTGGCATACAGAGTCGTAAGATATTCTAAGTTGTCGTACGATGTTTAAATGACTCGGAGGAATTCATTAGGTTTATTATGGAGTTTTAATGTTTCGTACTGTGATGTAAGCTGTTCTTAGAAGCTGTAACACGTCCTACATTATTCTAAATTACTTTTCATGTTGCTAATGTCACATACATAGTCGTAACAAGTCCTGAGTTATCATACGATGTTCAAAGGACTCGGACGAATTCATTAGGTTTATTAAGGATTTTATTTTTACGTACGGTATTGTAAGGTATTGTTAAGAGTTGTGAGGTGTCGTACATTATACTAACATGCTTTTCAAGGTGCTAATGTGGCATACAGAGACGTAAGATATTCTAAGTTGTCGTACGATGTTTAAATGACTCGGAGGAATTCATTAGGTTTATTATGGAGTTTTTATATTTCGTACGGTGATGCAAGGTGTTCTTAGAAGTTGTAACACGTCCTATATTATTATAAATTACTTTTCATGTTGCTAATGTCACATACATAGTCGTAACAAGTCCTGAGTTATCATACGATGTTCAAAGGACTCGGACGAATTCATTAGGTTTATTAAGGATTTTATTTTTACGCACGGTATTGTAAGGTATTGTTAAGAGTTGTGAGGTGTCGTACATTATACTAACATGCTTTTCAGGGTGCTAATGTGGCATACAGAGTCGTAAGATATTATAAGTTGTCGTACGATGTTTAAATGATTCGGAGGAATTCATTAGGTTTATTATGGAGTTTTTATATTTCGTACGGTGATGTAAGGTGTTCTTAGAAGTTGTAACACGTCCTATATTATTATAAATTACTTTTCATGTTGCTAATGTCACATACATAGTCGTAACAAGTCCTGAGTTATCATACGATGTTAAAAGGACTCGGACGAATTCATTAGGTTTATTAAGGATTTTATTTTTACGTACGGTATTGTAAGGTATTGTTAAGAGTTGTGAGGTGTCGTACATAATACTAACATGCTTTTCAAGGTGCTAATGTGGCATACAGAGTCGTAAGATATTCTAAGTTGTCGTACGATGTTTAAATGACTCGGAGGAATTCATTAGGTTTATTATGGAGTTTTAATGTTTCGTACTGTGATGTAAGCTGTTCTTAGAAGCTGTAACACGTCCTACATTATTCTAAATTACTTTTCATGTTGCTAATGTCACATACATAGTCGTAACAAGTCCTGAGTTATCATACGATGTTCAAAGGACTCGGACGAATTCATTAGGTTTATTAAGGATTTTATTTTTACGTACGGTATTGTAAGGTATTGTTAAGAGTTGTGAGGTGTCGTACATTATACTAACATGCTTTTCAAGGTGCTAATGTGGCATACAGAGACGTAAGATATTCTAAGTTGTCGTACGATGTTTAAATGACTCGGAGGAATTCATTAGGTTTATTATGGAGTTTTTATATTTCGTACGGTGATGCAAGGTGTTCTTAGAAGTTGTAACACGTCCTATATTATTATAAATTACTTTTCATGTTGCTAATGTCACATACATAGTCGTAACAAGTCCTGAGTTATCATACGATGTTCAAAGGACTCGGACGAATTCATTAGGTTTATTAAGGATTTTATTTTTACGCACGGTATTGTAAGGTATTGTTAAGAGTTGTGAGGTGTCGTACATTATACTAACATGCTTTTCAAGGTGCTAATGTGGCATACAGAGTCGTAAGATATTATAAGTTGTCGTACGATGTTTAAATGATTCGGAGGAATTCATTAGGTTTATTATGGAGTTTTTATATTTCGTACGGTGATGTAAGGTATTCTTAGAAGTTGTAACACGTCCTATATTATTATAAATTACTTTTCATGTTGCTAATGTCACATACATAGTCGTAACAAGTCCTGAGTTATCATACGATGTTCAAAGGACTCGGACGAATTCATTAGGTTTATTAAGGATTTTATTTTTACGTACGGTATTGTAAGATTTTGTTAAGAGTTGTGAGGTGTCGTACATTATACTAACATGCTTTTCAAGGTGCTAATGTGGCATACAGAGTCGTAAGATATTATAAGTTGTCGTACGATGTTTAAATGACTCGGAGGAATTCATTAGGTTTATTATGGAGTTTTTATATTTCGTACGGTGATGTAAGGTGTTCTTAGAAGTTGTAACACGTCCTATATTATTATAAATTACTTTTCATGTTGCTAATGTCACATACATAGTCGTAACAAGTCCTGAGTTATCATACGATGTTAAAAGGACTCGGACGAATTCATTAGGTTTATTAAGGATTTTATTTTTACGCACGGTATTGTAAGGTATTGTTAAGAGTTGTGAGGTGTCGTACATTATACTAACATGCTTTTCAAGGTGCTAATGTGGCATACAGAGTCGTAAGATATTATAAGTTGTCGTACGATGTTTAAATGATTCGGAGGAATTCATTAGGTTTATTATGGAGTTTTTATATTTCGTACTGTGATGTAAGCTGTTCTTAGAAGCTGTAACACGTCCTACATTATTCTAAATTACTTTTCATGTTGCTAATGTCACATACATAGTCGTAACAAGTCCTGAGTTATCATACGATGTTCAAAGGACTCGGACGAATTCATTAGGTTTATTAAGGATTTTATTTTTACGTACGGTATTGTAAGGTATTGTTAAGAGTTGTGAGGTGTCGTACATTATACTAACATGCTTTTCAAGGTGCTAATGTGGCATACAGAGACGTAAGATATTCTAAGTTGTCGTACGATGTTTAAATGACTCGGAGGAATTCATTAGGTTTATTATGGAGTTTTTATATTTCGTACGGTGATGCAAGGTGTTCTTAGAAGTTGTAACACGTCCTATATTATTATAAATTACTTTTCATGTTGCTAATGTCACATACATAGTCGTAACAAGTCCTGAGTTATCATACGATGTTCAAAGGACTCGGACGAATTCATTAGGTTTATTAAGGATTTTATTTTTACGCACGGTATTGTAAGGTATTGTTAAGAGTTGTGAGGTGTCGTACATTATACTAACATGCTTTTCAAGGTGCTAATGTGGCATACAGAGTCGTAAGATATTATAAGTTGTCGTACGATGTTTAAATGATTCGGAGGAATTCATTAGGTTTATTATGGAGTTTTTATATTTCGTACGGTGATGTAAGGTGTTCTTAGAAGTTGTAACACGTCCTATATTATTATAAATTACTTTTCATGTTGCTAATGTCACATACATAGTCGTAACAAGTCCTGAGTTATCATACGATGTTCAAAGGACTCGGACGAATTCATTAGGTTTATTAAGGATTTTATTTTTACGTACGGTATTGTAAGATTTTGTTAAGAGTTGTGAGGTGTCGTACATTATACTAACATGCTTTTCAAGGTGCTAATGTGGCATACAGAGTCGTAAGATATTATAAGTTGTCGTACGATGTTTAAATGACTCGGAGGAATTCATTAGGTTTATTATGGAGTTTTTATATTTCGTACGGTGATGTAAGGTGTTCTTAGAAGTTGTAACACGTCCTATATTATTATAAATTACTTTTCATGTTGCTAATGTCACATACATAGTCGTAACAAGTCCTGAGTTATCATACGATGTTAAAAGGACTCGGACGAATTCATTAGGTTTATTAAGGATTTTATTTTTACGTACGGTATTGTAAGGTATTGTTAAGAGTTGTGAGGTGTCGTACATAATACTAACATGCTTTTCAAGGTGCTAATGTGGCATACAGAGTCGTAAGATATTCTAAGTTGTCGTACGATGTTTAAATGACTCGGAGGAATTCATTAGGTTTATTATGGAGTTTTAATGTTTCGTACTGTGATGTAAGCTGTTCTTAGAAGCTGTAACACGTCCTACATTATTCTAAATTACTTTTCATGTTCCTAATGTCACATACAGAGTTGTAACATGTCCTGAGTTTTCGTACGATGTTCAAAGGACATAGACGAATTCATTAGGTTTATTATGGATTTTATTTTTACGTACGGAATTGTAAGGTGTTTTTAGACTTGTGAGGTGTCGTACATTATGCTAACATGCTTTTCAAGGTGCTAATGTGGCATACAGAGTCGTAAGATATTCTAAGTTGTCGTACGATGTTTAAATGAGTCGGAGGAATTCATTAGGTTTATTATGGAGTTTTAATGTTTCGTACGGTGATGTAAGGTGTTCTTAGAAGTTGTAACGCGTCTTACATTATTATAAATTACTTTTCATGTTGCTAATGCCACATACAAAGTCGTAACTAGTCCTGAGTTAACATACGATGTTCAAAGGACTCGGACGAATTCATTAGGTTTATTAAGGATTTTATTTTTATGTACGGTATTGTAAGGTATTGTTAAGAGTTGTGAGGTGTCGTACATTATACTAACATGCTTTTCAAGGTGCTAATGTGGCATACAGAGTCGTAAGATATTATAAGTTGTCGTACGATGTTTAAATGACTCGGAGGAATTCATTAGGTTTATTATGTAGTTTTTATATTTCGTACGGTGATGCAAGGTGTTCTTAGAAGTTGTAACACGTCCTATATTATTATAAATTACTTTTCATGTTGCTAATGTCACATACATAGTCGTAACAAGTCCTGAGTTATCATACGATGTTCAAAGGACTCGGACGAATTCATTAGGTTTATTAAGGATTTTATTTTTACGCACGGTATTGTAAGGTATTGTTAAGAGTTGTGAGGTGTCGTACATTATACTAACATGCTTTTCAAGGTGCTAATGTGGCATACAGAGTCGTAAGATATTATAAGTTGTCGTACGATGTTTAAATGATTCGGAGGAATTCATTAGGTTTATTATGGAGTTTTTATATTTCGTACGGTGATGTAAGGTGTTCTTAGAAGTTGTAACACGTCCTATATTATTATAAATTACTTTTCATGTTGCTAATGTCACATACATAGTCGTAACAAGTCCTGAGTTATCATACGATGTTCAAAGGACTCGGACGAATTCATTAGGTTTATTAAGGATTTTATTTTTACGTACGATATTGTAAGGTATTGTTAAGAGTTGTGAGGTGTCGTACATTATACTAACATGCTTTTCAAGGTGCTAGTGTGGCATACAGAGTCGTAAGATATTATAAGTTGCCGTACGATGTTTAAATGACTCGGAGGAATTCATTAGGTTTATTATGGAGTTTTTATATTTCGTACGGTGATGTAAGGTGTTCTTAGAAGTTGTAACACGTCCTATATTATTATAAATTACTTTTCATGTTGCTAATGTCACATACATAGTCGTAACAAGTTCTGAGTTATCATACGATGTTAAAAGGACTCGGACGAATTCATTAGGTTTATTAAGGATTTTATTTTTACGTACGGTATTGTAAGGTATTGTTAAGAGTTGTGAGGTGTCGTACATAATACTAACATGCTTTTCAAGGTGCTAATGTGGCATACAGAGTCGTAAGATATTCTAAGTTGTCGTACGATGTTTAAATGACTCGGAGGAATTCATTAGGTTTATTATGGAGTTTTAATGTTTCGTACTGTGATGTAAGCTGTTCTTAGAAGCTGTAACACGTCCTACATTATTCTAAATTACTTTTCATGTTGCTAATGTCACATACATAGTCGTAACAAGTCCTGAGTTATCATACGATGTTCAAAGGACTCGGACGAATTCATTAGGTTTATTAAGGATTTTATTTTTACGTACGGTATTGTAAGGTATTGTTAAGAGTTGTGAGGTGTCGTACATTATACTAACATGCTTTTCAAGGTGCTAATGTGGCATACAGAGACGTAAGATATTCTAAGTTGTCGTACGATGTTTAAATGACTCGGAGGAATTCATTAGGTTTATTATGGAGTTTTTATATTTCGTACGGTGATGCAAGGTGTTCTTAGAAGTTGTAACACGTCCTATATTATTATAAATTACTTTTCATGTTGCTAATGTCACATACATAGTCGTAACAAGTCCTGAGTTATCATACGATGTTCAAAGGACTCGGACGAATTCATTAGGTTTATTAAGGATTTTATTTTTACGCACGGTATTGTAAGGTATTGTTAAGAGTTGTGAGGTGTCGTACATTATACTAACATGCTTTTCAAGGTGCTAATGTGGCATACAGAGTCGTAAGATATTATAAGTTGTCGTACGATGTTTAAATGATTCGGGGGAATTCATTAGGTTTATTATGGAGTTTTTATATTTCGTACGGTGATGTAAGGTGTTCTTAGAAGTTGTAACACGTCCTATATTATTATAAATTACTTTTCATGTTGCTAATGTCACATACATAGTCGTAACAAGTCCTGAGTTATCATACGATGTTCAAAGGACTCGGACGAATTCATTAGGTTTATTAAGGATTTTATTTTTACGTACGGTATTGTAAGATTTTGTTAAGAGTTGTGAGGTGTCGTACATTATACTAACATGCTTTTCAAGGTGCTAATGTGGCATACAGAGACGTAAGATATTCTAAGTTGTCGTACGATGTTTAAATGATTCGGAGGAATTCATTAGGTTTATTATGGAGTTTTTATATTTCGTACGGTGATGTAAGGTGTTCTTAGAAGTTGTAACACGTCCTATATTATTATAAATTACTTTTCATGTTGCTAATGTCACATACATAGTCGTAACAAGTCCTGAGTTATCATACGATGTTCAAAGGACTCGGACGAATTCATTAGGTTTATTAAGGATTTTATTTTTACGTACGATATTGTAAGGTATTGTTAAGAGTTGTGAGGTGTCGTACATTATACTAACATGCTTTTCAAGGTGCTAGTGTGGCATACAGAGTCGTAAGATATTATAAGTTGTCGTACGATGTTTAAATGACTCGGAGGAATTCATTAGGTTTATTATGGAGTTTTTATATTTCGTACGGTGATGTAAGGTGTTCTTAGAAGTTGTAACACGGCCTATATTATTATAAATTACTTTTCATGTTGCTAATGTCACATACATAGTCGTAACAAGTCCTGAGTTATCATACGATGTTAAAAGGACTCGGACGAATTCATTAGGTTTATTAAGGATTTTATTTTTACGTACGGTATTGTAAGGTATTGTTAAGAGTTGTGAGGTGTCGTACATAATACTAACATGCTTTTCAAGGTGCTAATGTGGCATACAGAGTCGTAAGATATTCTAAGTTGTCGTACGATGTTTAAATGACTCGGAGGAATTCATTAGGTTTATTATGGAGTTTTAATGTTTCGTACTGTGATGTAAGCTGTTCTTAGAAGCTGTAACACGTCCTACATTATTCTAAATTACTTTTCATGTTCCTAATGTCACATACAGAGTTGTAACATGTCCTGAGTTTTCGTACGATGTTCAAAGGACATAGACGAATTCATTAGGTTTATTATGGTTTTTATTTTTACGTACGGAATTGTAAGGTGTTTTTAGACTTGTGAGGTGTCGTACATTATGCTAACATGCTTTTCAAGGTGCTAATGTGGCATACAGAGTCGTAAGATATTCTAAGTTGTCGTACGATGTTTAAATGAGTCGGAGGAATTCATTAGGTTTATTATGGAGTTTTAATGTTTCGTACGGTGATGTAAGGTTTCTTAGAAGTTGTAACGCGTCTTACATTATTATAAATTACTTTTCATGTTGCTAATGCCACATACAAAGTCGTAACAAGTCCTGAGTTAACATACGATGTTCAAAGGACTCGGACGAATTCATTAGGTTTATTAAGGATTTTATTTTTACGTACGGTATTGTAAGGTATTGTTAAGAGTTGTGAGGTGTCGTACATTATACTAACATGCTTTTCAAGGTGCTAATGTGGCATACAGAGTCGTAAGATATTATAAGTTGTCGTACGATGTTTAAATGACTCGGAGGAATTCATTAGGTTTATTATGGAGTTTTTATATTTTGTACGGTGATGCAAGGTGTTCTTAGAAGTTGTAACACGTCCTATATTATTATAAATTACTTTTCATGTTGCTAATGTCACATACATAGTCGTAACAAGTCATGAGTTATCATACGATGTTCAAAGGACTCGGACGAATTCATTAGGTTTATTAAGGATTTTATTTTTACGCACGGTATTGTAAGGTATTGTTAAGAGTTGTGAGGTGTCGTACATTATACTAACATGCTTTTCAAGGTGCTAATGTGGCATACAGAGTCGTAAGATATTATAAGTTGTCGTACGATGTTTAAATGATTCGGAGGAATTCATTAGGTTTATTATGGAGTTTTTATATTTCGTACGGTGATGTAAGGTGTTCTTAGAAGTTGTAACACGTCCTATATTATTATAAATTACTTTTCATGTTGCTAATGTCACATACATAGTCGTAACAAGTCCTGAGTTATCATACGATGTTCAAAGGACTCTGACGAATTCATTAGGTTTATTAAGGATTTTATTTTTACGTACGGTATTGTAAGGTATTGTTAAGAGTTGTGAGGTGTCGTACATTATACTAACATGCTTTTCAAGGTGCTAATGTGGCATACAGAGACGTAAGATATTCTAAGTTGTCGTACGATGTTTAAATGACTCGGAGGAATTCATTAGGTTTATTACGGAGTTTTAATGTTTCGTACGGTGATGTAAGGTGTTCTTAGAAGCTGTAACACGTCCTACATTATTCTATATTACTTTTCATGTTGCTAACGTCACATACAGAGTCGTAACAAGTCCTGAGTTATCGTACGATGTTCAAAGGACATGGACGAATTCATTAGTTTTATTATGGATTTTATTTTTACGTACGGTATTGTAAGGTGTTGTATGGAGTTCTGAGGTGTCATACATTATACTAACATGCTTTTCAAGGTGCAAATGTGGCATACAGAGTCGTAAGATATTCTAAGTTGTCGTACGATGTTTAAATGAGTCGAAGGAATTCATTAGGTTTATTATGGAGTTTTAATGTTTCGTACGGTGATGTAAGGTGTTGTTAGAAGTTGTAACGCGTCCTACATTATTATAAATTACTTTTCATGTTGCTAATGCCACATACAAAGTCGTAACAAGTCCTGAGTTATCATACGATGTTCAAAGGACTCGAACGAATTCATTAGGTTTATTAAGGATTTTATTTTTACGTACGGTATTGTAAGGTATTGTTAAGAGTTGTGAGGTGTCGTACATCATACTAACATGCTTTTCAAGGTGCTAATGTGGCATACAGAGTCGTAAGATATTATAAGTTGTCGTACGATGTTTAAATGAGTCGGAGGAATTCATTAGGTTTATTATGGAGTTTTAATGTTTCGTACGGTGATGTAAGGTGTTCTTAGAAGTTGTAACGCGTCTTACATTATTATAAATTACTTTTCATGTTGCTAATGCCACATACAAAGTCGTAACAAGTCCTGAGTTAACATACGATGTTCAAAGGACTCGGACGAATTCATTAGGTTTATTAAGGATTTTATTTTTACGTACGGTATTGTAAGGTATTGTTAAGAGTTGTGAGGTGTCGTACATTATACTAACATGCTTTTCAAGGTGCTAATGTGGCATACAGAGTCGTAAGATATTATAAGTTGTCGTACGATGTTTAAATGACTCGGAGGAATTCATTAGGTTTATTATGGAGTTTTTATATTTCGTACGGTGATGTAAGGTGTTCTTAGAAGTTGTAACACGTCCTATATTATTATAAATTACTTTTCATGTTGCTAATGTCACATACATAGTCGTAACAAGTCCTGAGTTATCATACGATGTTCAAAGGACTCGGACGAATTCATTAGGTTTATTAAGGATTTTATTTTTACGCACGGTATTGTAAGGTATTGTTAAGAGTTGTGAGGTGTCGTACATTATACTAACATGCTTTTCAAGGTGCTAATGTGGCATACAGAGTCGTAAGATATTATAAGTTGTCGTACGATGTTTAAATGATTCGGAGGAATTCATTAGGTTTATTATGGAGTTTTTATATTTCGTACGGTGATGTAAGGTGTTCTTAGAAGTTGTAACACGTCCTATATTATTATAAATTACTTTTCATGTTGCTAATGTCACATACATAGTCGTAACAAGTCCTGAGTTATCATACGATGTTCAAAGGACTCGGACGAATTCATTAGGTTTATTAAGGATTTTATTTTTACGTACGGTATTGTAAGGTATTGTTAAGAGTTGTGAGGTGTCGTAGATTATACTAACATACTTTTCAAGGTGCTAATGTGGCATACAGAGTCGTAAGATATTATAAGTTGTCGTACGATGTTTAAATGACTCTGAGGAATTCATTAGGTTTATTATGGAGTTTTTATATTTCGTACTGTGATGTAAGGTGTTCTTAGAAGTTGTAACACGTCCTATATTATTATAAATTACTTTTCATGTTGCTAATGTCACATACATAGTCGTAACAAGTCCTGAGTTATCATACGATGTTCAAAGGACTCGGACGAATTCATTAGGTTTATTAAGGATTTTATTTTTACGTACGGTATTGTAAGGTATTGTTAAGAGTTGTGAGGTGTCGTACATTATACTAACATGCTTTTCAAGGTGCTAATGTGGCATACAGAGACGTAAGATATTCTAAGTTGTCGTACGATGTTTAAATGACTCGGAGGAATTCATTAGGTTTATTATGGAGTTTTAATGTTTCGTACGGTGATGTAAGGTGTTCTTAGAAGCTGTAACACGTCCTACATTATTCTATATTACTTTTCATGTTGCTAACGTCACATACAGAGTCGTAACAAGTCCTGAGTTATCGTACGATGTTCAAAGGACATGGACGAATTCATTAGTTTTATTATGGATTTTATTTTTACGTACGGTATTGTAAGGTGTTGTATGGAGTTCTGAGGTGTCATACATTATACTAACATGCTTTTCAAGGTGCAAATGTGGCATACAGAGTCGTAAGATATTCTAAGTTGTCGTACGATGTTTAAATGAGTCGAAGGAATTCATTAGGTTTATTATGGAGTTTTAATGTTTCGTACGGTGATGTAAGGTGTTCTTAGAAGTTGTAACGCGTCCTACATTATTATAAATTACTTTTCATGTTGCTAATGCCACATACAAAGTCGTAACAAGTCCTGAGTTATCATACGATGTTCAAAGGACTCGGACGAATTCATTAGGTTTATTAAGGATTTTATTTTTACGTACGGTATTGTAAGGTATTGTTAAGAGTTGTGAGGTGTCGTACATCATACTAACATGCTTTTCAAGGTGCTAATGTGGCATACAGAGTCGTAAGATATTATAAGTTGTCGTACGATGTTTAAATGACTCGGAGGAATTCATTAGGTTTATTATGGAGTTTTTATGTTTCGTACGGTGATGTAAGGTGTTCTTAGAAGTTGTAACACGTCCTATATTATTATAAATTACTTTTCATGTTGCTAATGTCACATACATAGTCGTAACAAGTCCTGAGTTATCATACGATGTTCAAAGGACTCGGACGAATTCATTAGGTTTATTAAGGATTTTATTTTTAAGTTGTCGTACGATGTTTAAATGACTCGGAGGAATTCATTAGGTTTATTATGGAGTTTTTATGTTTCGTACGGTGATGTAAGGTTTATTATGGAGTTTTTATGTTTCGTACGGTATTGTAAGGTATTGTTAAGAGTTGTGAGGTGTCGTACATTATACTAACATGCTTTTCAAGGTGCTAATGTGGCATACAGAGTCGTAAGATATTCTAAGTTGTCGTACGATGTTTAAATGACTCGGAGGAATTCATTAGGTTTATTATGGAGTTTTAATGTTTCGTACGGTGATGTAAGGTGTTCTTAGAAGCTGTAACACGTCCTACATTATTCTATATTACTTTTCATGTTGCTAATGTCACATACAGAGTCGTAACAAGTCCTGAGTTATCGTACGATGTTCAAAGGACATGGACCAATTCATTAGTTTTATTATGGATTTTATTTTTACGTACGGTATTGTAAGGTGTTGTATGGAGTTCTGAGGTGTCATACATTATACTAACATGCTTTTCAAGGTGCTAATGTGGCATACAGAGTCGTAAGATATTCTAAGTTGTCGTACAATGTTTAAATGACTCGGAGGAATTCATTAGGTTTATTATGCAGTTTTAATGTTTCGTACGGTGATGTAAGGTGTTCTTAGAAGCTGTAACACGTCCTACATTATTCTATATTACTTTTCATGTTGCTAATGTCACATACAGAGTCGTAACAAGTCCTGAGTTATCGTACGATGTTCAAAGGACATGGACCAATTCATTAGTTTTATTATGGATTTTATTTTTACGTACGGCATTGTAAGGTGTTGTATGGAGTTCTGAGGTGTCATACATTATACTAACATGCTTTTCAAGGTGCTAATGTGGCATACAGAGTCGTAAGATATTCTAAGTTGTCGTACGATGTTTAAATGACTCGGAGGAATTCATTAGGTTTATTATGGAGTTTTTATGTTTCGTACGGTGATGTAAGGTGTTCTTAGAAGTTGTAACGCGTCCTATATTATTATAAATTACTTTTCATGTTGCTAATGTCACAAACATAGTCGTAACAAGTCCTGAGTTATCATACGATGTTCAAAGGACACGGACGAATTCATTAGGTTTATTAAGGATTTTATTTTTACGTACGGTATTGTAAGGTATTGTTAAGAGTTGTGAGGTGTCGTACATTATACTAACATGCTTTTCAAGGTGCTAATGTGGCATACAGAGTCGTAAGATATTCTAAGTTGTCGTACGATGTTTAAATGACTCGGAGGAATTCATTAGGTTTATTATGGAGTTTTTATATTTCGTACGGGGATGTAAGGTGTTCTTAGAAGTTGTAACACGTCCTATATTATTATAAATTACTTTTCATGTTGCTAATGTCACATACATAGTCGTAACAAGTCCTGAGTTATCATACGATGTTCAAAGGACTCGGACGAATTCATTAGGTTTATTAAGGATTTTATTTTTACGTACGGTATTGTAAGGTATTGTTAAGAGTTGTGAGGTGTCGTAGATTATACTAACATACTTTTCAAGGTGCTAATGTGGCATACAGAGTCGTAAGATATTATAAGTTGTCGTACGATGTTTAAATGACTCTGAGGAATTCATTAGGTTTATTATGGAGTTTTTATATTTCGTACTGTGATGTAAGGTGTTCTTAGAAGTTGTAACACGTCCTATATTATTATAAATTACTTTTCATGTTGCTAATGTCACATACATAGACGTAACAAGTCCTGAGTTATCATACGATGTTCAAAGGACTCGGACGAATTCATTAGGTTTATTAAGGATTTTATTTTTACGTACGGTATTGTAAGGTATTGTTAAGAGTTGTGAGGTGTCGTACATTATACTAACATGCTTTTCAAGGTGCTAATGTGGCATACAGAGACGTAAGATATTCTAAGTTGTCGTACGATGTTTAAATGACTCGGAGGAATTCATTAGGTTTATTATGGAGTTTTAATGTTTCGTACGGTGATGTAAGGTGTTCTTAGAAGCTGTAACACGTCCTACATTATTCTATATTACTTTTCATGTTGCTAACGTCACATACAGAGTCGTAACAAGTCCTGAGTTATCGTACGATGTTCAAAGGACATGGACGAATTCATTAGTTTTATTATGGATTTTATTTTTACGTACGGTATTGTAAGGTGTTGTATGGAGTTCTGAGGTGTCATACATTATACTAACATGTTTTTCAAGGTGCAAATGTGGCATACAGAGTCGTAAGATATTCTAAGTTGTCGTACGATGTTTAAATGAGTCGAAGGAATTCATTAGGTTTATTATGGAGTTTTAATGTTTCGTACGGTGATGTAAGGTGTTCTTAGAAGTTGTAACGCGTCCTACATTATTATAAATTACTTTTCATGTTGCTAATGCCACATACAAAGTCGTAACAAGTCCTGAGTTATCATACGATGTTCAAAGGACTCGGACGAATTCATTAGGTTTATTAAGGATTTTATTTTTACGTACGGTATTGTAAGGTATTGTTAAGAGTTGTGAGGTGTCGTACATCATACTAACATGCTTTTCAAGGTGCTAATGTGGCATACAGAGTCGTAAGATATTATAAGTTGTCGTACGATGTTTAAATGACTCGGAGGAATTCATTAGGTTTATTATGGAGTTTTTATGTTTCGTACGGTGATGTAAGGTGTTCTTAGAAGTTGTAACACGTCCTATATTATTATAAATTACTTTTCATGTTGCTAATGTCACATACATAGTCGTAACAAGTCCTGAGTTATCATACGATGTTCAAAGGACTCGGACGAATTCATTAGGTTTATTAAGGATTTTATTTTTAAGTTGCGTACGATGTTTAAATGACTCGGAGGAATTCATTAGGTTTATTATGGAGTTTTTATGTTTCGTACGGTGATGTAAGGTTTATTATGGAGTTTTTATGTTTCGTACGGTATTGTAAGGTATTGTTAAGAGTTGTGAGGTGTCGTACATTATACTAACATGCTTTTCAAGGTGCTAATGTGGCATACAGAGTCGTAAGATATTCTAAGTTGTCGTACGATGTTTAAATGACTCGGAGGAATTCATTAGGTTTATTATGGAGTTTTAATGTTTCGTACGGTGATGTAAGGTGTTCTTAGAAGCTGTAACACGTCCTACATTATTCTATATTACTTTTCATGTTGCTAATGTCACATACAGAGTCGTAACAAGTCCTGAGTTATCGTACGATGTTCAAAGGACATGGACCAATTCATTAGTTTTATTATGGATTTTATTTTTACGTACGGTATTGTAAGGTGTTGTATGGAGTTCTGAGGTGTCATACATTATACTAACATGCTTTTCAAGGTGCTAATGTGGCATACAGAGTCGTAAGATATTCTAAGTTGTCGTACAATGTTTAAATGACTCGGAGGAATTCATTAGGTTTATTATGCAGTTTTAATGTTTCGTACGGTGATGTAAGGTGTTCTTAGAAGCTGTAACACGTCCTACATTATTCTATATTACTTTTCATGTTGCTAATGTCACATACAGAGTCGTAACAAGTCCTGAGTTATCGTACGATGTTCAAAGGACATGGACGAATTCATTAGTTTTATTATGGATTTTATTTTTACGTACGGTATTGTAAGGTGTTGTATGGAGTTCTGAGGTGTCATACATTATACTAACATGTTTTTCAAGGTGCAAATGTGGCATACAGAGTCGTAAGATATTCTAAGTTGTCGTACGATGTTTAAATGAGTCGAAGGAATTCATTAGGTTTATTATGGAGTTTTAATGTTTCGAACGGTGATGTAAGGTGTTCTTAGAAGTTGTAAGGCGTCCTACATTATTATAAATTACTTTTCATGTTGCTAATGCCACATACAAAGTCGTAACAAGTCCTGAGTTATCATACGATGTTCAAAGGACTCGGACGAATTCATTAGGTTTATTAAGGATTTTATTTTTACGTACGGTATTGTAAGGTATTGTTAAGAGTTGTGAGGTGTCGTACATCATACTAACATGCTTTTCAAGGTGCTAATGTGGCATACAGAGTCGTAAGATATTATAAGTTGGCGTACGATGTTTAAATGACTCGGAGGAATTCATTAGGTTTATTATGGAGTTCTAATGTTTCGAACGGTGATGTAAGGTGTTCTTAGAAGTTGTAACGCGTCCTATATTATTATAAATTACTTTTCATGTTGCTAATGTCACAAACATAGTCGTAACAAGTCCTGAGTTATCATACGATGTTCAAAGGACACGGACGAATTCATTAGGTTTATTAAGGATTTTATTTTTACGTACGGTATTGTAAGGTATTGTTAAGAGTTGTGAGGTGTCGTACATTATACTAACATGCTTTTCAAGGTGCTAATGTGGCATACAGAGTCGTAAGATATTCTAAGTTGTCGTACCATGTTTAAATGACTCGGAGGAATTCATTAGGTTTATTATTCAGCTTTAATGTTTCGTACGGTGATGTAAGGTGTTCTTAGAAGCTGTAACACGTCCTACATTATTCTAAATAACTTTTCATGTTCCTAATGTCACATACACAGTCGTAACAAGTCCTGAGTTATCGTACGATGTTCAAAGGACATGGACGAATTCATTAGTTTTATTATGGATTTTATTTTTACGTACGGAATTGTAAGGTGTTTTTAGACTTGTGAGGTGTCGTACATTATACTAACATGCTTTTCAAGTTGCTAATGTGGCATACAGAGTCGTAAGATATTCTAAGTTTTCGTATGATGTTTAAATGACTCGGAGGAATTCATTAGGTTTATTATGGAGTTTTAATGTTTCGTACGGTGATGTAAGGTGTTCTTAGAAGTTGTAACGCGTCCTACATTATTATAAATTACTTTTCATGTTGCTAATGCCACATACAAAGTCGTAACAAGTCCTGAGTTATCATACGATGTTCAAAGGACTCGGACGAATTCATTAGGTTTATTAAGGATTTTATTTTTAAGTTGTCGTACGATGTTTAAATGACTCGGAGGAATTCATTAGGTTTATTATGGAGTTTTTATGTTTCGTACGGTGATGTAAGGTTTATTATGGAGTTTTTATGTTTCGTACGGTATTGTAAGGTGTTGTGAAGAGTTGTGAGGTGTCGTACATTATACTAACATGCTTTTCAAGGTGCTAATGTGGCATACAGAGTCGTAAGATATTCTAAGTTGTCGTACGATGTTTAAATGACTCGGAGGAATTCATTAGGTTTATTATGGAGTTTTAATGTTTCGTACGGTGATGTAAGGTGTTCTTAGAAGCTGTAACACGTCCTACATTATTCTATATTACTTTTCATGTTGCTAATGTCACATACAGAGTCGTAACAAGTCCTGAGTTATCGTACGATGTTCAAAGGACATGGACCAATTCATTAGTTTTATTATGGATTTTATTTTTACGTACGGTATTGTAAGGTGTTGTATGGAGTTCTGAGGTGTCATACATTATACTAACATGCTTTTCAAGGTGCTAATGTGGCATACAGAGTCGTAAGATATTCTAAGTTGTCGTACAATGTTTAAATGACTCGGAGGAATTCATTAGGTTTATTATGCAGTTTTAATGTTTCGTACGGTGATGTAAGGTGTTCTTAGAAGCTGTAACACGTCCTACGTTATTCTATATTACTTTTCATGTTGCTAATGTCACATACAGAGTCGTAACAAGTCCTGAGTTATCGTACGATGTTCAAAGGACATGGACCAATTCATTAGTTTTATTATGGATTTTATTTTTACGTACGGCATTGTAAGGTGTTGTATGGAGTTCTGAGGTGTCATACATTATACTAACATGCTTTTCAAGGTGCTAATGTGGCATACAGAGTCGTAAGATATTCTAAGTTGTCGTACGATGTTTAAATGACTCGGAGGAATTCATTAGGTTTATTATGGAGTTTTTATGTTTCGTACGGTGATGTAAGGTGTTCTTAGAAGTTGTAACGCGTCCTATATTATTATAAATTACTTTTCATGTTGCTAATGTCACAAACATAGTCGTAACAAGTCCTGAGTTATCATACGATGTTCAAAGGACACGGACGAATTCATTAGGTTTATTAAGGATTTTATTTTTACGTACGGTATTGTAAGGTATTGTTAAGAGTTGTGAGGTGTCGTACATTATACTAACATGCTTTTCAAGGTGCTAATGTGGCATACAGAGTCGTAAGATATTCTAAGTTGTCGTACGATGTTTAAATGACTCGGAGGAATTCATTAGGTTTATTATGGAGTTCTAATGTTTCGAACGGTGATGTAAGGTGTTCTTAGAAGTTGTAACGCGTCCTATATTATTATAAATTACTTTTCATGTTGCTAATGTCACAAACATAGTCGTAACAAGTCCTGAGTTATCATACGATGTTCAAAGGACACGGACGAATTCATTAGGTTTATTAAGGATTTTATTTTTACGTACGGTATTGTAAGGTATTGTTAAGAGTTGTGAGGTGTCGTACATTATACTAACATGCTTTTCAAGGTGCTAATGTGGCATACAGAGTCGTAAGATATTCTAAGTTGTCGTACCATGTTTAAATGACTCGGAGGAATTCATTAGGTTTATTATTCAGCTTTAATGTTTCGTACGGTGATGTAAGGTGTTCTTAGAAGCTGTAAGACGTCCTACATTATTCTAAATAACTTTTCATGTTCCTAATGTCACATACACAGTCGTAACAAGTCCTGAGTTATCGTACGATGTTCAAAGGACATGGACGAATTCATTAGTTTTATTATGGATTTTATTTTTACGTACGGAATTGTAATGTGTTTTTAGACTTGTGAGGTGTCGTACATTATACTAACATGCTTTTCAAGTTGCTAATGTGGCATACAGAGTCGTAAGATATTCTAAGTTGTCGTATGATGTTTAAATGACTCGGAGGAATTCATTAGGTTTATTATGGAGTTTTAATGTTTCGTAGGGTGATGTAAGGTGTTCTTAGAAGTTGTAATGTGTCCTACATTATTATAAATTACTTTTCATGTTGCTAATGCCACATACAAAGTCGTAACAAGTCCTGAGTTATCATACGATGTTCAAAGGACTCGGACGAATTCATTAGGTTTATTAAGGATTTTATTTTTACGTACGGTATTGTAAGGTATTGTAAAGAGTTGTGAGGTGTCGTACATTATACTAACATGCTTTTCAAGGTGCTAATGTGGCATACAGAGTCGTAAGATATTATAAGTTGGCGTACGATGTTTAAATGACTCGGAGGAATTCATTAGGTTTATTATGGAGTTCTAATGTTTCGAACGGTGATGTAAGGTGTTCTTAGAAGTTGTAACGCGTCCTATATTATTATAAATTACTTTTCATGTTGCTAATGTCACAAACATAGTCGTAACAAGTCCTGAGTTATCATACGATGTTCAAAGGACACGGACGAATTCATTAGGTTTATTAAGGATTTTATTTTTACGTACGGTATTGTAAGGTATTGTTAAGAGTTGTGAGGTGTCGTACATTATACTAACATGCTTTTCAAGGTGCTAATGTGGCATACAGAGTCGTAAGATATTCTAAGTTGTCGTACCATGTTTAAATGACTCGGAGGAATTCATTAGGTTTATTATTCAGCTTTAATGTTTCGTACGGTGATGTAAGGTGTTCTTAGAAGCTGTAACACGTCCTACATTATTCTAAATAACTTTTCATGTTCCTAATGTCACATACACAGTCGTAACAAGTCCTGAGTTATCGTACGATGTTCAAAGGACATGGACGAATTCATTAGTTTTATTATGGATTTTATTTTTACGTACGGAATTGTAAGGTGTTTTTAGACTTGTGAGGTGTCGTACATTATACTAACATGCTTTTCAAGTTGCTAATGTGGCATACAGAGTCGTAAGATATTCTAAGTTGTCGTATGATGTTTAAATGACTCGGAGGAATTCATTAGGTTTATTATGGAGTTTTAATGTTTCGTACGGTGATGTAAGGTGTTCTTAGAAGTTGTAACGCGTCCTACATTATTATAAATTACTTTTCATGTTGCTAATGCCACATACAAAGTCGTAACAAGTCCTGAGTTATCATACGATGTTCAAAGGACTCGGACGAATTCATTAGGTTTATTAAGGATTTTATTTTTACGTACGGTATTGTAAGGTATTGTTAAGAGTTGTGAGGTGTCGTACATTATACTAACATGCTTTTCAAGGTGCTAATGTGGCATACAGAGTCGTAAGATATTATAAGTTGGCGTACGATGTTTAAATGACTCGGAGGAATTCATTAGGTTTATTATGGAGTTTTAATGTTTCGAACGGTGATGTAAGGTGTTCTTAGAAGCTGTAACACGTCCTACATTATTCTATATTACTTTTCATGTTGCTAATGTCACATACAGAGTCGTAACAAGTCCTGAGTTATCGTACGATGTTCAAAGGACATGGACGAATTCATTAGTTTTATTATGGATTTTATTTTTACGTACGGTATTGTATGGTGTTGTATGGAGTTCTGAGGTGTCGTACGTTATACTAACATGCTTTTCAAGTTGCTATTGTGGCATACAGAGTCGTAAGATATTCTAAGTTGTCGTACGATGTTTAAATGACTCGGAGGAATTCATTAGGTTTATTATGGAGTTTTAATGTTTCGTACGGTGATGTAAGGTGTTCTTATAAGTTGTAACACGTCCTATATTATTATAAATTACTTTTCATGTTGCTAATGTCACATACATAGTCGTAACAAGTCCTGAGTTATCATACGATGTTCAAAGGACATTGACGAATTCATTAGTTTTATTATGGATTTTATTTTTACGTACGGTATTGTAAGGTGTTTTTAGACTTGTGAGGTGTCGTACATTATACTAACATGCTTTTCAAGTTGCTAATGTGGCATACAGAGTCGTAAGATATTCTAAGTTGTCGTACGATGTTTAAATGACTCGGAGGAATTCATTAGGTTTATTATGGAGTTTTAATGTTTCATACGGTGATGTAAGGTGTTCTTAGAAGTTGTAACGCGTCCTACATTATTATAAATTACTTTTCATGTTGCTAATGCCACATACAAAGTCGTAACAAGTCCTGAGTTATCATACGATGTTCCAAGGACTCGGACGAATTCATTAGGTTTATTAAGGATTTTATTTTTACGTACGGTATTGTAAGGTATTGTTAAGAGTTGTGAGGTGTCGTACATTATACTAACATGCTTTTCAAGGTGCTAATGTGGCATACAGAGTCGTAAGATATTATAAGTTGGCGTACGATGTTTAAATGACTCGGAGGAATTCATTAGGTTTATTATGGAGTTTTAATGTTTCGAACGGTGATGTAAGGTGTTCTTAGAAGCTGTAACACGTCCTACATTATTCTATATTACTTTTCATGTTGCTAATGTCACATACAGAGTCGTAACAAGTCCTGAGTTATCGTACGATGTTCAAAGGACATGGACGAATTCATTAGTTTTATTATGGATTTTATTTTTACGTACGGTATTGTAAGGTGTTGTATGGAGTTCTGAGGTGTCGTACATTATACTAACATGCTTTTCAAGTTGCTAATGTGGAATACAGAGTCGTAAGATATTCTAAGTTGTCGTACGATGTTTAAATGACTCGGAGGAATTCATTAGGTTTATTATGGAGTTTTAATGTTTCGTACGGTGATGTAAGGTGTTCTTAGAAGTTGTAACACGTCCTATATTATTATAAATTACTTTTCATGTGGCTAATGTCACATACATAGTCGTAACAAGTCCTGAGTTATCATACGATGTTCAAAGGACTCGGACGAATTCATTAGGTTTATTAAGGATTTTATTTTTACGTACGGTATTGTAAGGTATTGTTAAGAGTTGTGAAGTGTCGTACATTATACTAACATGCTTTTCAAGGTGCTAATGTGGCATACAGAGTCGTAAGATATTATAAGTTGTCGTACGATGTTTAAATGACTCGGAGGAATTCATTAGGTTTATTATGGAGTTTTTATATTTCGTACGGTGATGTAAGGTGTTCTTAGAAGTTGTAACAAGTCCTATATTATTATAAATTACTTTTCATGTTGCTAATGTCACATACATAGTCGTAACAAGTCCTGAGTTATCATACGATGTTCAAAGGACTCGGACGAATTCATTAGGTTTATTAAGGATTTTATTTTTACGTACGGTATTGTAAGGTATTGTTAAGAGTTATGAGGCGTCGTACATTATACTAACATGCTTTTCAAGGTGCTAATGTGGCATACAGAGTCGTAAGATATTATAAGTTGGCGTACGATGTTTAAATGACTCGGAGGAATTCATTAGGTTTATTATGGAGTTCTAATGTTTCGAACGGTGATGTAAGGTGTTCTTAGAAGTTGTAACGCGTCCTATATTATTATAAATTACTTTTCATGTTGCTAATGTCACAAACATAGTCGTAACAAGTCCTGAGTTATCATACGATGTTCAAAGGACACGGACGAATTCATTAGGTTTATTAAGGATTTTATTTTTACGTACGGTATTGTAAGGTATTGTTAAGAGTTGTGAGGTGTCGTACATTATACTAACATGCTTTTCAAGGTGCTAATGTGGCATACAGAGTCGTAAGATATTCTAAGTTGTCGTACCATGTTTAAATGACTCGGAGGAATTCATTAGGTTTATTATTCAGCTTTAATGTTTCGTACGGTGATGTAAGGTGTTCTTAGAAGCTGTAACACGTCCTACATTATTCTAAATAACTTTTCATGTTCCTAATGTCACATACACAGTCGTAACAAGTCCTGAGTTATCGTACGATGTTCAAAGGACATGGACGAATTCATTAGTTTTATTATGGATTTTATTTTTACGTACGGAATTGTAAGGTGTTTTTAGACTTGTGAGGTGTCGTACATTATACTAACATGCTTTTCAAGTTGCTAATGTGGCATACAGAGTCGTAAGATATTCTAAGTTGTCGTATGATGTTTAAATGACTCGGAGGAATTCATTAGGTTTATTATGGAGTTTTAATGTTTCGTACGGTGATGTAAGGTGTTCTTAGAAGTTGTAACGCGTCCTACATTATTATAAATTACTTTTCATGTTGCTAATGCCACATACAAAGTCGTAACAAGTCCTGAGTTATCATACGATGTTCAAAGGACTCGGACGAATTCATTAGGTTTATTAAGGATTTTATTTTTACGTACGGTATTGTAAGGTATTGTTAAGAGTTGTGAGGTGTCGTACATTATACTAACATGCTTTTCAAGGTGCTAATGTGGCATACAGAGTCGTAAGATATTATAAGTTGGCGTACGATGTTTAAATGACTCGGAGGAATTCATTAGGTTTATTATGGAGTTTTAATGTTTCGAACGGTGATGTAAGGTGTTCTTAGAAGCTGTAACACGTCCTACATTATTCTATATTACTTTTCATGTTGCTAATGTCACATACAGAGTCGTAACAAGTCCTGAGTTATCGTACGATGTTCAAAGGACATGGACGAATTCATTAGTTTTATTATGGATTTTATTTTTACGTACGGTATTGTATGGTGTTGTATGGAGTTCTGAGGTGTCGTACGTTATACTAACATGCTTTTCAAGTTGCTATTGTGGCATACAGAGTCGTAAGATATTCTAAGTTGTCGTACGATGTTTAAATGACTCGGAGGAATTCATTAGGTTTATTATGGAGTTTTAATGTTTCGTACGGTGATGTAAGGTGTTCTTATAAGTTGTAACACGTCCTATATTATTATAAATTACTTTTCATGTTGCTAATGTCACATACATAGTCGTAACAAGTCCTGAGTTATCATACGATGTTCAAAGGACATTGACGAATTCATTAGTTTTATTATGGATTTTATTTTTACGTACGGTATTGTAAGGTGTTTTTAGACTTGTGAGGTGTCGTACATTATACTAACATGCTTTTCAAGTTGCTAATGTGGCATACAGAGTCGTAAGATATTCTAAGTTGTCGTACGATGTTTAAATGACTCGGAGGAATTCATTAGGTTTATTATGGAGTTTTAATGTTTCATACGGTGATGTAAGGTGTTCTTAGAAGTTGTAACGCGTCCTACATTATTATAAATTACTTTTCATGTTGCTAATGCCACATACAAAGTCGTAACAAGTCCTGAGTTATCATACGATGTTCCAAGGACTCGGACGAATTCATTAGGTTTATTAAGGATTTTATTTTTACGTACGGTATTGTAAGGTATTGTTAAGAGTTGTGAGGTGTCGTACATTATACTAACATGCTTTTCAAGGTGCTAATGTGGCATACAGAGTCGTAAGATATTATAAGTTGGCGTACGATGTTTAAATGACTCGGAGGAATTCATTAGGTTTATTATGGAGTTTTAATGTTTCGAACGGTGATGTAAGGTGTTCTTAGAAGCTGTAACACGTCCTACATTATTCTATATTACTTTTCATGTTGCTAATGTCACATACAGAGTCGTAACAAGTCCTGAGTTATCGTACGATGTTCAAAGGACATGGACGAATTCATTAGTTTTATTATGGATTTTATTTTTACGTACGGTATTGTAAGGTGTTGTATGGAGTTCTGAGGTGTCGTACATTATACTAACATGCTTTTCAAGTTGCTAATGTGGAATACAGAGTCGTAAGATATTCTAAGTTGTCGTACGATGTTTAAATGACTCGGAGGAATTCATTAGGTTTATTATGGAGTTTTAATGTTTCGTACGGTGATGTAAGGTGTTCTTAGAAGTTGTAACACGTCCTATATTATTATAAATTACTTTTCATGTGGCTAATGTCACATACATAGTCGTAACAAGTCCTGAGTTATCATACGATGTTCAAAGGACTCGGACGAATTCATTAGGTTTATTAAGGATTTTATTTTTACGTACGGTATTGTAAGGTATTGTTAAGAGTTGTGAAGTGTCGTACATTATACTAACATGCTTTTCAAGGTGCTAATGTGGCATACAGAGTCGTAAGATATTATAAGTTGTCGTACGATGTTTAAATGACTCGGAGGAATTCATTAGGTTTATTATGGAGTTTTTATATTTCGTACGGTGATGTAAGGTGTTCTTAGAAGTTGTAACAAGTCCTATATTATTATAAATTACTTTTCATGTTGCTAATGTCACATACATAGTCGTAACAAGTCCTGAGTTATCATACGATGTTCAAAGGACTCGGACGAATTCATTAGGTTTATTAAGGATTTTATTTTTACGTACGGTATTGTAAGGTATTGTTAAGAGTTATGAGGCGTCGTACATTATACTAACATGCTTTTCAAGGTGCTAATGTGGCATACAGAGTCGTAAGATATTATAAGTTGGCGTACGATGTTTAAATGACTCGGAGGAATTCATTAGGTTTATTATGGAGTTCTAATGTTTCGAACGGTGATGTAAGGTGTTCTTAGAAGTTGTAACGCGTCCTATATTATTATAAATTACTTTTCATGTTGCTAATGTCACAAACATAGTCGTAACAAGTCCTGAGTTATCATACGATGTTCAAAGGACACGGACGAATTCATTAGGTTTATTAAGGATTTTATTTTTACGTACGGTATTGTAAGGTATTGTTAAGAGTTGTGAGGTGTCGTACATTATACTAACATGCTTTTCAAGGTGCTAATGTGGCATACAGAGTCGTAAGATATTCTAAGTTGTCGTACCATGTTTAAATGACTCGGAGGAATTCATTAGGTTTATTATTCAGCTTTAATGTTTCGTACGGTGATGTAAGGTGTTCTTAGAAGCTGTAACACGTCCTACATTATTCTAAATAACTTTTCATGTTCCTAATGTCACATACACAGTCGTAACAAGTCCTGAGTTATCGTACGATGTTCAAAGGACATGGACGAATTCATTAGTTTTATTATGGATTTTATTTTTACGTACGGAATTGTAAGGTGTTTTTAGACTTGTGAGGTGTCGTACATTATACTAACATGCTTTTCAAGTTGCTAATGTGGCATACAGAGTCGTAAGATATTCTAAGTTGTCGTATGATGTTTAAATGACTCGGAGGAATTCATTAGGTTTATTATGGAGTTTTAATGTTTCGTACGGTGATGTAAGGTGTTCTTAGAAGTTGTAACGCGTCCTACATTATTATAAATTACTTTTCATGTTGCTAATGCCACATACAAAGTCGTAACAAGTCCTGAGTTATCATACGATGTTCAAAGGACTCGGACGAATTCATTAGGTTTATTAAGGATTTTATTTTTACGTACGGTATTGTAAGGTATTGTTAAGAGTTGTGAGGTGTCGTACATTATACTAACATGCTTTTCAAGGTGCTAATGTGGCATACAGAGTCGTAAGATATTATAAGTTGGCGTACGATGTTTAAATGACTCGGAGGAATTCATTAGGTTTATTATGGAGTTTTAATGTTTCGAACGGTGATGTAAGGTGTTCTTAGAAGCTGTAACACGTCCTACATTATTCTATATTACTTTTCATGTTGCTAATGTCACATACAGAGTCGTAACAAGTCCTGAGTTATCGTACGATGTTCAAAGGACATGGACGAATTCATTAGTTTTATTATGGATTTTATTTTTACGTACGGTATTGTATGGTGTTGTATGGAGTTCTGAGGTGTCGTACGTTATACTAACATGCTTTTCAAGTTGCTATTGTGGCATACAGAGTCGTAAGATATTCTAAGTTGTCGTACGATGTTTAAATGACTCGGAGGAATTCATTAGGTTTATTATGGAGTTTTAATGTTTCGTACGGTGATGTAAGGTGTTCTTATAAGTTGTAACACGTCCTATATTATTATAAATTACTTTTCATGTTGCTAATGTCACATACATAGTCGTAACAAGTCCTGAGTTATCATACGATGTTCAAAGGACATTGACGAATTCATTAGTTTTATTATGGATTTTATTTTTACGTACGGTATTGTAAGGTGTTTTTAGACTTGTGAGGTGTCGTACATTATACTAACATGCTTTTCAAGTTGCTAATGTGGCATACAGAGTCGTAAGATATTCTAAGTTGTCGTACGATGTTTAAATGACTCGGAGGAATTCATTAGGTTTATTATGGAGTTTTAATGTTTCATACGGTGATGTAAGGTGTTCTTAGAAGTTGTAACGCGTCCTACATTATTATAAATTACTTTTCATGTTGCTAATGCCACATACAAAGTCGTAACAAGTCCTGAGTTATCATACGATGTTCCAAGGACTCGGACGAATTCATTAGGTTTATTAAGGATTTTATTTTTACGTACGGTATTGTAAGGTATTGTTAAGAGTTGTGAGGTGTCGTACATTATACTAACATGCTTTTCAAGGTGCTAATGTGGCATACAGAGTCGTAAGATATTATAAGTTGGCGTACGATGTTTAAATGACTCGGAGGAATTCATTAGGTTTATTATGGAGTTTTAATGTTTCGAACGGTGATGTAAGGTGTTCTTAGAAGCTGTAACACGTCCTACATTATTCTATATTACTTTTCATGTTGCTAATGTCACATACAGAGTCGTAACAAGTCCTGAGTTATCGTACGATGTTCAAAGGACATGGACGAATTCATTAGTTTTATTATGGATTTTATTTTTACGTACGGTATTGTAAGGTGTTGTATGGAGTTCTGAGGTGTCGTACATTATACTAACATGCTTTTCAAGTTGCTAATGTGGAATACAGAGTCGTAAGATATTCTAAGTTGTCGTACGATGTTTAAATGACTCGGAGGAATTCATTAGGTTTATTATGGAGTTTTAATGTTTCGTACGGTGATGTAAGGTGTTCTTAGAAGTTGTAACACGTCCTATATTATTATAAATTACTTTTCATGTGGCTAATGTCACATACATAGTCGTAACAAGTCCTGAGTTATCATACGATGTTCAAAGGACTCGGACGAATTCATTAGGTTTATTAAGGATTTTATTTTTACGTACGGTATTGTAAGGTATTGTTAAGAGTTGTGAAGTGTCGTACATTATACTAACATGCTTTTCAAGGTGCTAATGTGGCATACAGAGTCGTAAGATATTATAAGTTGTCGTACGATGTTTAAATGACTCGGAGGAATTCATTAGGTTTATTATGGAGTTTTTATATTTCGTACGGTGATGTAAGGTGTTCTTAGAAGTTGTAACAAGTCCTATATTATTATAAATTACTTTTCATGTTGCTAATGTCACATACATAGTCGTAACAAGTCCTGAGTTATCATACGATGTTCAAAGGACTCGGACGAATTCATTAGGTTTATTAAGGATTTTATTTTTACGTACGGTATTGTAAGGTATTGTTAAGAGTTGTGAGGTGTCGTACATTATACTAACATGCTTTTCAAGGTGCTAATGTGGCATACAGAGTCGTAAGATATTATAAGTTGGCGTACGATGTTTAAATGACTCGGAGGAATTCATTAGGTTTATTATGGAGTTTTAATGTTTCGAACGGTGATGTAAGGTGTTCTTAGAAGCTGTAACACGTCCTACATTATTCTATATTACTTTTCATGTTGCTAATGTCACATACAGAGTCGTAACAAGTCCTGAGTTATCGTACGATGTTCAAAGGACATGGACGAATTCATTAGTTTTATTATGGATTTTATTTTTACGTACGGTATTGTAAGGTGTTGTATGGAGTTCTGAGGTGTCGTACATTATACTAACATGCTTTTCAAGTTGCTAATGTGGAATACAGAGTCGTAAGATATTCTAAGTTGTCGTACGATGTTTAAATGACTCGGAGGAATTCATTAGGTTTATTATGGAGTTTTAATGTTTCGTACGGTGATGTAAGGTGTTCTTAGAAGTTGTAACACGTCCTATATTATTATAAATTACTTTTCATGTGGCTAATGTCACATACATAGTCGTAACAAGTCCTGAGTTATCATACGATGTTCAAAGGACTCGGACGAATTCATTAGGTTTATTAAGGATTTTATTTTTACGTACGGTATTGTAAGGTATTGTTAAGAGTTGTGAAGTGTCGTACATTATACTAACATGCTTTTCAAGGTGCTAATGTGGCATACAGAGTCGTAAGATATTATAAGTTGTCGTACGATGTTTAAATGACTCGGAGGAATTCATTAGGTTTATTATGGAGTTTTTATATTTCGTACGGTGATGTAAGGTGTTCTTAGAAGTTGTAACAAGTCCTATATTATTATAAATTACTTTTCATGTTGCTAATGTCACATACATAGTCGTAACAAGTCCTGAGTTATCATACGATGTTCAAAGGACTCGGACGAATTCATTAGGTTTATTAAGGATTTTATTTTTACGTACGGTATTGTAAGGTATTGTTAAGAGTTATGAGGCGTCGTACATTATACTAACATGCTTTTCAAGGTGCTAATGTGGCATACAGAGTCGTAAGATATTATAAGTTGGCGTACGATGTTTAAATGACTCGGAGGAATTCATTAGGTTTATTATGGAGTTTTAATGTTTCGAACGGTGATGTAAGGTGTTCTTAGAAGCTGTAACACGTCCTACATTATTCTATATTACTTTTCATGTTGCTAATGTCACATACAGAGTCGTAACAAGTCCTGAGTTATCGTACGATGTTCAAAGGACATGGACGAATTCATTAGTTTTATTATGGATTTTATTTTTACGTACGGTATTGTAAGGTGTTGTATGGAGTTCTGAGGTGTCGTACATTATACTAACATGCTTTTCAAGTTGCTAATGTGGAATACAGAGTCGTAAGATATTCTAAGTTGTCGTACGATGTTTAAATGACTCGGAGGAATTCATTAGGTTTATTATGGAGTTTTAATGTTTCGTACGGTGATGTAAGGTGTTCTTAGAAGTTGTAACACGTCCTATATTATTATAAATTACTTTTCATGTGGCTAATGTCACATACATAGTCGTAACAAGTCCTGAGTTATCATACGATGTTCAAAGGACTCGGACGAATTCATTAGGTTTATTAAGGATTTTATTTTTACGTACGGTATTGTAAGGTATTGTTAAGAGTTGTGAAGTGTCGTACATTATACTAACATGCTTTTCAAGGTGCTAATGTGGCATACAGAGTCGTAAGATATTATAAGTTGTCGTACGATGTTTAAATGACTCGGAGGAATTCATTAGGTTTATTATGGAGTTTTTATATTTCGTACGGTGATGTAAGGTGTTCTTAGAAGTTGTAACAAGTCCTATATTATTATAAATTACTTTTCATGTTGCTAATGTCACATACATAGTCGTAACAAGTCCTGAGTTATCATACGATGTTCAAAGGACTCGGACGAATTCATTAGGTTTATTAAGGATTTTATTTTTACGTACGGTATTGTAAGGTATTGTTAAGAGTTGTGAGGTGTCGTACATTATACTAACATGCTTTTCAAGGTGCTAATGTGGCATACAGAGTCGTAAGATATTATAAGTTGGCGTACGATGTTTAAATGACTCGGAGGAATTCATTAGGTTTATTATGGAGTTTTAATGTTTCGAACGGTGATGTAAGGTGTTCTTAGAAGCTGTAACACGTCCTACATTATTCTATATTACTTTTCATGTTGCTAATGTCACATACAGAGTCGTAACAAGTCCTGAGTTATCGTACGATGTTCAAAGGACATGGACGAATTCATTAGTTTTATTATGGATTTTATTTTTACGTACGGTATTGTAAGGTGTTGTATGGAGTTCTGAGGTGTCGTACATTATACTAACATGCTTTTCAAGTTGCTAATGTGGAATACAGAGTCGTAAGATATTCTAAGTTGTCCTACGATGTTTAAATGACTCGGAGGAATTCATTAGGTTTATTATGGAGTTTTAATGTTTCGTACGGTGATGTAAGGTGTTCTTAGAAGTTGTAACACGTCCTATATTATTATAAATTACTTTTCATGTGGCTAATGTCACATACATAGTCGTAACAAGTCCTGAGTTATCATACGATGTTCAAAGGACTCGGACGAATTCATTAGGTTTATTAAGGATTTTATTTTTACGTACGGTATTGTAAGGTATTGTTAAGAGTTGTGAAGTGTCGTACATTATACTAACATGCTTTTCAAGGTGCTAATGTGGCATACAGAGTCGTAAGATATTATAAGTTGTCGTACGATGTTTAAATGACTCGGAGGAATTCATTAGGTTTATTATGGAGTTTTTATATTTCGTACGGTGATGTAAGGTGTTCTTAGAAGTTGTAACAAGTCCTATATTATTATAAATTACTTTTCATGTTGCTAATGTCACATACATAGTCGTAACAAGTCCTGAGTTATCATACGATGTTCAAAGGACTCGGACGAATTCATTAGGTTTATTAAGGATTTTATTTTTACGTACGGTATTGTAAGGTATTGTTAAGAGTTATGAGGCGTCGTACATTATACTAACATGCTTTTCAAGGTGCTAATGTGGCATACAGAGTCGTAAGATATTATAAGTTGGCGTACGATGTTTAAATGACTCGGAGGAATTCATTAGGTTTATTATGGAGTTTTAATGTTTCGAACGGTGATGTAAGGTGTTCTTAGAAGCTGTAACACGTCCTACATTATTCTATATTACTTTTCATGTTGCTAATGTCACATACAGAGTCGTAACAAGTCCTGAGTTATCGTACGATGTTCAAAGGACATGGACGAATTCATTAGTTTTATTATGGATTTTATTTTTACGTACGGTATTGTAAGGTGTTGTATGGAGTTCTGAGGTGTCGTACATTATACTAACATGCTTTTCAAGTTGCTAATGTGGAATACAGAGTCGTAAGATATTCTAAGTTGTCGTACGATGTTTAAATGACTCGGAGGAATTCATTAGGTTTATTATGGAGTTTTAATGTTTCGTACGGTGATGTAAGGTGTTCTTAGAAGTTGTAACACGTCCTATATTATTATAAATTACTTTTCATGTGGCTAATGTCACATACATAGTCGTAACAAGTCCTGAGTTATCATACGATGTTCAAAGGACTCGGACGAATTCATTAGGTTTATTAAGGATTTTATTTTTACGTACGGTATTGTAAGGTATTGTTAAGAGTTGTGAAGTGTCGTACATTATACTAACATGCTTTTCAAGGTGCTAATGTGGCATACAGAGTCGTAAGATATTATAAGTTGTCGTACGATGTTTAAATGACTCGGAGGAATTCATTAGGTTTATTATGGAGTTTTTATATTTCGTACGGTGATGTAAGGTGTTCTTAGAAGTTGTAACAAGTCCTATATTATTATAAATTACTTTTCATGTTGCTAATGTCACATACATAGTCGTAACAAGTCCTGAGTTATCATACGATGTTCAAAGGACTCGGACGAATTCATTAGGTTTATTAAGGATTTTATTTTTACGTACGGTATTGTAAGGTATTGTTAAGAGTTATGAGGCGTCGTACATTATACTAACATGCTTTTCAAGGTGCTAATGTGGCATACAGAGTCGTAAGATATTATAAGTTGGCGTACGATGTTTAAATGACTCGGAGGAATTCATTAGGTTTATTATGGAGTTTTAATGTTTCGAACGGTGATGTAAGGTGTTCTTAGAAGCTGTAACACGTCCTACATTATTCTATATTACTTTTCATGTTGCTAATGTCACATACAGAGTCGTAACAAGTCCTGAGTTATCGTACGATGTTCAAAGGACATGGACGAATTCATTAGTTTTATTATGGATTTTATTTTTACGTACGGTATTGTAAGGTGTTGTATGGAGTTCTGAGGTGTCGTACATTATACTAACATGCTTTTCAAGTTGCTAATGTGGAATACAGAGTCGTAAGATATTCTAAGTTGTCGTACGATGTTTAAATGACTCGGAGGAATTCATTAGGTTTATTATGGAGTTTTAATGTTTCGTACGGTGATGTAAGGTGTTCTTAGAAGTTGTAACACGTCCTATATTATTATAAATTACTTTTCATGTGGCTAATGTCACATACATAGTCGTAACAAGTCCTGAGTTATCATACGATGTTCAAAGGACTCGGACGAATTCATTAGGTTTATTAAGGATTTTATTTTTACGTACGGTATTGTAAGGTATTGTTAAGAGTTGTGAAGTGTCGTACATTATACTAACATGCTTTTCAAGGTGCTAATGTGGCATACAGAGTCGTAAGATATTATAAGTTGTCGTACGATGTTTAAATGACTCGGAGGAATTCATTAGGTTTATTATGGAGTTTTTATATTTCGTACGGTGATGTAAGGTGTTCTTAGAAGTTGTAACAAGTCCTATATTATTATAAATTACTTTTCATGTTGCTAATGTCACATACATAGTCGTAACAAGTCCTGAGTTATCATACGATGTTCAAAGGACTCGGACGAATTCATTAGGTTTATTAAGGATTTTATTTTTACGTACGGTATTGTAAGGTATTGTTAAGAGTTATGAGGTGTCGTACATTATACTAACATGCTTTTCAAGGTGCTAATGTGGCATACAGAGTCGTAAGATATTCTAAGTTGTCGTACCATGTTTAAATGACTCGGAGGAATTCATTAGGTTTATTATGGAGTTTTAATGTTTCGAACGGTGATGTAAGGTGTTCTTAGAAGCTGTAACACGTCCTACATTATTCTATATTACTTTTCATGTTGCTAATGTCACATACAGAGTCGTAACAAGTCCTGAGTTATCGTACGATGTTCAAAGGACATTGACGAATTTATTAGTTTTATTATGGATTTTATTTTTACGTACGGTATTGTAAGGTGTTTTTAGACTTGTGAGGTGTCGTACATTATACTAACATGCTTTTCAAGTTGCTAATGTGGCATACAGAGTCGTAAGATATTCTAAGTTGTCGTACGATGTTTAAATGACTCGGAGGAATTCATTAGGTTTATTATGGAGTTTTAATGTTTCATACGGTGATGTAAGGTGTTCTTAGAAGTTGTAACGCGTCCTACATTATTATAAATTACTTTTCATGTTGCTAATGCCACATACAAAGTCGTAACAAGTCCTGAGTTATCATACGATGTTCCAAGGACTCGGACGAATTCATTAGGTTTATTAAGGATTTTATTTTTACGTACGGTATTGTAAGGTATTGTTAAGAGTTGTGAGGTGTCGTACATTATACTAACATGCTTTTCAAGGTGCTAATGTGGCATACAGAGTCGTAAGATATTATAAGTTGGCGTACGATGTTTAAATGACTCGGAGGAATTCATTAGGTTTATTATGGAGTTTTAATGTTTCGAACGGTGATGTAAGGTGTTCTTAGAAGCTGTAACACGTCCTACATTATTCTATATTACTTTTCATGTTGCTAATGTCACATACAGAGTCGTAACAAGTCCTGAGTTATCGTACGATGTTCAAAGGACATGGACGAATTTATTAGTTTTATTATGGATTTTATTTTTACGTACTGTATTGTAAGGTGTTGTATGGAGTTCTGAGGTGTCGTACATTATACTAACATGCTTTTCAAGTTGCTAATGTGGCATACAGAGTCGTAAGATATTCTAAGTTGTCGTACGATGTTTAAATGACTCGGAGGAATTCATTAGGTTTATTATGGAGTTTTAATGTTTCGTACGGTGATGTAAGGTGTTCTTAGAAGTTGTAACACGTCCTATATTATTATAAATTACTTTTCATGTGGCTAATGTCACATACATAGTCGTAACAAGTCCTGAGTTATCATACGATGTTCAAAGGACTCGGACGAATTCATTAGGTTTATTAAGGATTTTATTTTTACGTACGGTATTGTAAGGTATTGTTAAGAGTTGTGAGGTGTCGTACATTATACTAACATGCTTTTCAAGGTGCTAATGTGGCATACAGAGTCGTAAGATATTATAAGTTGTCGTACGATGTTTAAATGACTCGGAGGAATTCATTAGGTTTATTATGGAGTTTTTATATTTCGTACGGTGATGTAAGGTGTTCTTAGAAGTTGTAACAAGTCCTATATTATTATAAATTACTTTTCATGTTGCTAATGTCACATACATAGTCGTAACAAGTCCTGAGTTATCATACGATGTTCAAACGACTCGGACGAATTCATTAGGTTTATTAAGGATTTTATTTTTACGTACGGTATTGTAAGGTATTGTTAAGAGTTATGAGGTGTCGTACATTATACTAACATGCTTTTCAAGGTGCTAATGTGGCATACAGAGTCGTAAGATATTATAAGTTGTCGTACGATGTTTAAATGACTCGGAGGAATTCATTAGGTTTATTATGGAGTTATTATATTTCGTACTGTGATGTAAGGTGTTCTTAGAAGTTGTAACACGTCCTATATTATTATAAATTACTTTTCATGTTGCTAATGTCACATACATAGTCGTAACAAGTCCTGAGTTATCATACGATGTTCAAAGGACTCGGACGAACTCATTAGGTCTATTAAGGATTTTATTTTTACTTACGGTATAGTAAGGTATTGTTAAGAGTTGTGAGGTGTCGTACATTATACTAACATGCTTTTCAAGGTGCTAATGTGGCATACAGAGTCGTAAGATATTATAAGTTGTCGTACGATGTTTAAATGACTCGGAGGAATTCATTAGGTTTATTATGGAGTTTTTATATTTCGTACGGTGATGTAAGGTGTTCTTAGAAGTTGTAACAAGTCCTATATTATTATAAATTACTTTTCATGTTGCTAATGTCACATACATAGTCGTAACAAGTCCAGAGTTATCATACGATGTTCAAAGGACTCGGACGAATTCATTAGGTTTATTAAGGATTTTATTTTTACGTACGGTATTGTAAGGTATTGTTAAGAGTTATGAGGTGTCGTACATTATACTAACATGCTTTTCAAGGTGCTAATGTGGCATACAGAGTCGTAAGATATTCTAAGTTGTCGTACCATGTTTAAATGACTCGGAGGAATTCATTAGGTTTATTATGGAGTTTTAATGTTTCGAACGGTGATGTAAGGTGTTCTTAGAAGCTGTAACACGTCCTACATTATTCTATATTACTTTTCATGTTGCTAATGTCACATACAGAGTCGTAACAAGTCCTGAGTTATCGTACGATGTTCAAAGGACATTGACGAATTCATTAGTTTTATTATGGATTTTATTTTTACGTACGGTATTGTAAGGTGTTTTTAGACTTGTGAGGTGTCGTACATTATACTAACATGCTTTTCAAGTTGCTAATGTGGCATACAGAGTCGTAAGATATTCTAAGTTGTCGTACGATGTTTAAATGACTCGGAGGAATTCATTAGGTTTATTATGGAGTTTTAATGTTTCATACGGTGATGTAAGGTGTTCTTAGAAGTTGTAACGCGTCCTACATTATTATAAATTACTTTTCATGTTGCTAATGCCACATACAAAGTCGTAACAAGTCCTGAGTTATCATACGATGTTCCAAGGACTCGGACGAATTCATTAGGTTTATTAAGGATTTTATTTTTACGTACGGTATTGTAAGGTATTGTTAAGAGTTGTGAGGTGTCGTACATTATACTAACATGCTTTTCAAGGTGCTAATGTGGCATACAGAGTCGTAAGATATTATAAGTTGGCGTACGATGTTTAAATGACTCGGAGGAATTCATTAGGTTTATTATGGAGTTTTAATGTTTCGAACGGTGATGTAAGGTGTTCTTAGAAGCTGTAACACGTCCTACATTATTCTATATTACTTTTCATGTTGCTAATGTCACATACAGAGTCGTAACAAGTCCTGAGTTATCGTACGATGTTCAAAGGACATGAACGAATTCATTAGTTTTATTATGGATTTTATTTTTACGTACGGTATTGTAAGGTGTTGTATGGAGTTCTGAGGTGTCGTACATTATACTAACATGCTTTTCAAGTTGCTAATGTGGCATACAGAGTCGTAAGATATTCTAAGTTGTCGTACGATGTTTAAATGACTCGGAGGAATTCATTAGGTTTATTATGGAGTTTTAATGTTTCGTACGGTGATGTAAGGTGTTCTTAGAAGTTGTAACACGTCCTATATTATTATAAATTACTTTTCATGTGGCTAATGTCACATACATAGTCGTAACAAGTCCTGAGTTATCATACGATGTTCAAAGGACTCGGACGAATTCATTAGGTTTATTAAGGATTTTATTTTTACGTACGGTATTGTAAGGTATTGTTAAGAGTTGTGAGGTGTCGTACATTATACTAACATGCTTTTCAAGGTGCTAATGTGGCATACAGAGTCGTAAGATATTATAAGTTGTCGTACGATGTTTAAATGACTCGGAGGGATTCATTAGGTTTATTATGGAGTTTTTATATTTCGTACGGTGATGTAAGGTGTTCTTAGAAGTTGTAACAAGTCCTATATTATTATAAATTACTTTTCATGTTGCTAATGTCACATACATAGTCGTAACAAGTCCTGAGTTATCATACGATGTTCAAAGGACTCGGACGAATTCATTAGGTTTATTAAGGATTTTATTTTTACGTACGGTATTGTAAGGTATTGTTAAGAGTTATGAGGTGTTGTACATTATACTAACATGCTTTTCAAGGTGCTAATGTGGCATACAGAGTCGTAAGATATTATAAGTTGTCGTACGATGTTTAAATGACTCGGAGGAATTCATTAGGTTTATTATGGAGTTATTATATTTCGTACTGTGATGTAAGGTGTTCTTAGAAGTTGTAACACGTCCTATATTATTATAAATTACTTTTCATGTTGCTAATGTCACATACATAGTCGTAACAAGTCCTGAGTTATCATACGATGTTCAAAGGACTCGGACGAATTCATTAGGTCTATTAAGGATTTTATTTTTACTTACGGTATTGTAAGGTATTGTTAAGAGTTGTGAGGTGTCGTACATTATACTAACATGCTTTTCAAGGTGCTAATGTGGCATACAGAGTCGTAAGATATTATAAGTTGTCGTACGATGTTTAAATGACTCGGAGGAATTCATTAGGTTTATTATGGAGTTTTTATATTTCGTACTGTGATGTAAGGTGTTCTTAGAAGTTGTAACACGTCCTATATTATTATAAATTACTTTTCATGTTGCTAATGTCACATACATAGTCGTAACAAGTCCTGAGTTATCATACGATGTTCAAAGGACTCGGACGAATTCATTAGGTTTATTAAGGATTTTATTTTTACGTACGATATTGTAAGGTATTGTTAAGAGTTGTGAGGTGTCGTACATTATACTAACATGCTTTTCAAGGTGCTAATGTGACATACAGAGTCGTAAGATATTATAAGTTGTCGTACGATGTTTAAATGACTCGGAGGAATTCATTAGGTTTATTATGGAGTTTTTATATTTCGTACGGTGATGCAAGGTGTTCTTAGAAGTTGTAACACGTCCTATATTATTATAAATTATTTTTCATGTTGCTAATGTCACATACATAGTCGTAACAAGTCCTGAGTTATCATACGATGTTCATAGGACTCGGACGAATTCATTAGGTTTAATAAGGATTTTATTTTTACGTACGGTATTGTAAGGTATTGTTAAGAGTTGTGAGGTGTCGTACATTACACTAACATGCTTTTCAAGGTGCTAATGTGGCATACAGAGACGTAAGATATTCTAAGTTGTCGTACGATGTTTAAATGACTCGGAGGAATTCATTAGGTTTATTATGGAGTTTTAATGTTTCGTTCGGCGATGTAAGGTGTTCTTAGAAGCTGTAACACGTCCTACATTATTCTATATTACTTTTCATGTTGCTAACGTCACATACAGAGTCGTAACAAGTCCTGAGTTATCGTACGATGTTCAAAGGACATGGACGAATTCATTAGTTTTATTATGGATTTTATTTTTACGTACGGTATTGTAAGGTGTTGTATGGAGTTCTGAGGTGTCATACATTATACTAACATGCTTTTCAAGGTGCAAATGTGGCATACAGAGTCGTAAGATATTCTAAGTTGTCGTACGATGTTTAAATGAGTCGGAGGAATTCATTAGGTTTATTATGGAGTTTTAATGTTTCGTACGTTGATGTAAGGTGTTCTTAAAAGTTGTAACGCGTCCTACATTATTATAAATTACTTTTCATGTTGCTAATGCCACATACAAAGTCGTAACAAGTCCTGAGTTATCATACGATGTTCAAAGGACTCGGACGAATTCATTAGGTTTATTAAGGATTTTATTTTTACGTACGGTATTGTAAGGTATTGTTAAGAGTTGTGAGGTGTCGTACATCATACTAACATGCTTTTCAAGGTGCTAATGTGGCATACAAACATGTCCTATATTATTATAAATTTCTTTTCATGTTGCTAATGTCACATACATAGTCGTAACAAGTCCTGAGTTATCATACGATGTTCAAAGGACTCGGACGAATTCATTAGGTTTATTAAGGATTTTATTTTTACGTACGGTATTGTAAGGTATTGTTAAGAGTTGTGAGGTGTCGTACATTATACTAACAAGCTTTTCAAGGTGCTAATGTGGCATACAGAGTCGTAAGATATTCTAAGTTGTCGTACGATGTTTAAATGACTCGGAGGAATTCATTAGGTTTATTATGGAGTTTTAATGTTTCGTACGGTGATGTAAGGTGTTCTTAGAAGCTGTAACACGTCCTACATTATTCTATATTACTTTTCATGTTGCTAATGTCACATACAGAGTCGTAACAAGTCCTGAGTTATCGTACGATGTTCAAAGGACATGGACCAATTCATTAGTTTTATTATGGATTTTATTTTTACGTACGGTATTGTAAGGTGTTGTATGGAGTTCTGAGGTGTCATACATTATACTAACATGCTTTTCAAGGTGCTAATGTGGCATACAGAGTCGTAAGATATTCTAAGTTGTCGTACAATGTTTAAATGACTCGGAGGAATTCATTAGGTTTATTATGGAGTTTTAATGTTTCGTACGGTGATGTAAGGTGTTCTTAGAAGTTGTAACACGTCCTACATTATTCTATATTACTTTTCATGTTGCTAATGTCACATACAGAGTCGTAACAAGTCCTGAGTTATCGAACGATGTTCAAAGGACATGGACCAATTCATTAGTTTTATTATGGATTTTATTTTTACGTACGGTATTGTAAGGTGTTGTATGGAGTTCTGAGGTGTTATACATTATACTAACATGCTTTTCAAGGTGGTAATGTGGCATACAGAGTCGTAAGATATTTTAAGTTGTCGTACGATGTTTAAATGACTCGGAGGAATTCATTAGGTTTATTATGGAGTTTTTATGTTTCGTACGGTGATGTAAGGTGTTCTTAGAAGTTGTAACGCGTCCTATATTATTATAAATTACTTTTCATGTTGCTAATGTCACAAACATAGTCGTAACAAGTCCTGAGTTATCATACGATGTTCAAAGGACACGGACGAATTCATTAGGTTTAATAAGTATTTTATTTTTACGTACGGTATTGTAAGGTATTGTTAAGAGTTGTGAGGTGTCGTACATTATACTAACATGCTTTTCAAGGTGCTAATGTGGCATACAGAGTCGTAAGATATTCTAAGTTGTCGTACAATGTTTAAATGACTCGGAGGAATTCATTAGGTTTATTATGGAGTTTTAATGTTTCGTACGGTGATGTAAGGTGTTCTTAGAAGTTGTAACACGTCCTACATTATTCTATATTACTTTTCATGTTGCTAATGTCACATACAGAGTCGTAACAAGTCCTGAGTTATCGAACGATGTTCAAAGGACATGGACCAATTCATTAGTTTTATTATGGATTTTATTTTTACGTACGGTATTGTAAGGTGTTGTATGGAGTTCTGAGGTGTTATACATTATACTAACATGCTTTTCAAGGTGGTAATGTGGCATACAGAGTCGTAAGATATTTTAAGTTGTCGTACGATGTTTAAATGACTCGGAGGAATTCATTAGGTTTATTATGGAGTTTTTATGTTTCGTACGGTGATGTAAGGTGTTCTTAGAAGTTGTAACGCGTCCTATATTATTATAAATTACTTTTCATGTTGCTAATGTCACAAACATAGTCGTAACAAGTCCTGAGTTATCATACGATGTTCAAAGGACACGGACGAATTCATTAGGTTTAATAAGTATTTTATTTTTACGTACGGTATTGTAAGGTATTGTTAAGAGTTGTGAGGTGTCGTACATTATACTAACATGCTTTTCAAGGTGCTAATGTGGCATACAGAGTCGTAAGATATTCTAAGTTGTCGTACCATGTTTAAATGACTCGGAGGAATTCATTAGGTTTATTATTCAGCTTTAATTTTTCGTACGGTAATGTAAGGTGTTCGTAGAAGCTCTAACACGTCCTACATTATTCTAAATAACTTTTCAAGTTCCTAATGTCACATACACAGTCGTAACAAATCCTGAGTTATCGTACGATGTTCAAAGGACATGGACGAATTCATTAGTTTTATTATGGATTTTATTTTTACGTACGGAATTGTAAGGTGTTTTTAGACTTGTGAGGTGTCGTACATGCTTTTCAAGTTGCTAATGTGGCATACAGAGTCGTAAGATATTCTAAGTTGTCGTACGATGTTTAAATGACTCGGAGGAATTCATTAGGTTTATTATGGAGTTTTAATGTTTCGTACGGTGATGTAAGGTGTTCTTAGAAGTTGTAACGCGTCCTACATTATTATAAATTACTTTTCATGTTGCTAATGTCACATACAAAGTCGTAACAAGTCATGAGTTATCATACGATGTTCAAAGGACTCGGACGAATTCATTAAGTTTATTAAGGATTTTATTTTTACGTACGGTATTGTAAGGTATTGTTAAGAGTTGTGAGGTGTCGTACATTATACTAACATGCTTTTCAAGGTGCTAATGTGGCATACAGAGTCGTAAGATATTATAAGTTGGCGTACGATGTTTAAATGACTCGGAGGAATTCATTAGGTTTATTATGGAGTTTTAATGTTTCGAACGGTGATGTAAGGTGTTCTTAGAAGTTGTAACACGTCCTACATTATTCTATATTACTTTTCATGTTGCTAATGTCACATACAGAGTCGTAACAAGTCCTGAGTTATCGTACGATGTTCAAAGGACATGGACGAATTCATTAGTTTTATTATGGATTTTATTTTTACGTACGGTATTGTAAGGTATTGTTAAGAGTTGTGAGGTGTCGTACATTATACTAACAAGCTTTTCAAGGTGCTAATGTGGCATACAGAGTCGTAAGATATTCTAAGTTGTCGTACGATGTTTAAATGACTCGGAGGAATTCATTAGGTTTATTATGGAGTTTTAATGTTTCGTACGGTGATGTAAGGTGTTCTTAGAAGCTGTAACACGTTCTACATTATTCTATATTACTTTTCATGTTGCTAATTCCACATACAAAGGTCGTAACAAGTCCTGAGTTATCATACGATGTTCAAAGGACTCGGACGAATTCATTAGGTTTATTAAGGATTTTATTTTTACGTACGGTATTGTATGGTATTGTTAAGAGTTGTGAGGTGTCGTACATTATACTAACATGCTTTTCAAGGTGCTAATGTGGCATACAGAGTCGTAAGATATTATAAGTTGGCGTACGATGTTTAAATGACTCGGAGGAATTCATTAGGTTTATTATGGAGTTTTAATGTTTCGAACGGTGATGTAAGGTGTTCTTAGAAGCTGTAACACGTCATACATTATTCTATATTACTTTTCATGTTGCTAATGTCACATACAGAGTCGTAACAAGTCCTGAGTTATCGTACGATGTTCAAAGGACATGGACGAATTCATTAGTTTTATTATGGATTTTATTTTTACGTACGGTATTGTAAGGTGTTGTATGGAGTTCTGAGGTGTCGTACATTATACTAACATGCTTTTCAAGTTGCTAATGTGGCATACAGAGTCGTAAGATATTCTAAGTTGTCGTACGATGTTTAAATGACTCGGAGGAATTCATTAGGTTTATTATGGAGTTTTAATGTTTCGTACGGTGATGTAAGGTGTTCTTAGAAGTTGTAACACGTCCTATATTATTATAAATTACTTTTCATGTTACTAATGTCACATACATAGTCGTAACAAGTCCTGAGTTATCATACGATGTTCAAAGGACTCGGACGAATTCATTAGGTTTATTAAGGATTTTATTTTTACGTACGATATTGTAAGGTATTGTTAAGAGTTATGAGGTGTCGTACATTATACTAACATGCTTTTCAAGGTGCTAATGTGGCATACAGAGTCGTAAGATATTATAAGTTGCCGTACGATGTTTAAATGACTCGGAGGAATTCATTAGGTTTATTATGGAGTTTTTATATTTCGTACGGTGATGTAAGGTGTTCTTAGAAGTTGTAACACGTCCTATATTATTATAAATTACTTTTCATGTTGCTAATGTCACATACATAGTCGTAACAAGTCCTGAGTTATCATACGATGTTCAAAGGACTCGGACGAATTCATTAGGTTTATTAAGGATTTTATTTTTACGTACGGTATTGTAAGGTATTGTTAAGAGTTGTGAGGTGTCGTACATTATACTAACATGCTTTTCAAGGTGCTAATGTGGCATACAGAGTCGTAAGATATTATAAGTTGTCGTACGATGTTTAAATGACTCGGAGGAATTCATTAGGTTTATTATTGAGTTTTTATATTTCGTACGGTGATGTAAGGTGTTCTTAGAAGTTGTAACACGTCCTATATTATTATAAATTACTTTTCATGTTGCTAATGTCACATACATAGTCGTAACAAGTCCTGAGTTATCATACGATGTTCAAAGGACTCGGACGAATTCATTAGGTTTATTAAGGATTTTATTTTTACGTACGATATTGTAAGGTATTGTTAAGAGTTGTGAGGTGTCGTACATTATACTAACATGCTTTTCAAGGTGCTAATGTCGCATACAGAGTCGTAAGATATTATAAGTTGGCGTACGATGTTTAAATGACTCGGAGGAATTCATTAGGTTTATTATCGATTTTTAATGTTTCGTACGGTGATGTAAGGTGTTCTTAGAAGCAGTAACACGTCCTACATTATTCTAAATTACTTTTCATGTTGCTAATGTCACATACAGAGTCGTAACAAGTCCTGAGTTATCGTACGATGTTCAAAGAACATGGACGAATTTATTAGTTTTATTATGGATTTTATTTTTACGTACGGTATTGTAAGGTGTTGTATGGAGTTCTGAGGTGTCGTACATTATACTAACATGCTTTTCAAGGTGCTAATGTGGCTTACAGAGTCGTAAGAAATTCTAAGTTGTCGTACGATGTTTAAATGACTCGGAGGAATTCATTAGGTTTATTATGGAGTTTTAATGTTTCGTACGGTGATGTAAGGTGTTCTTAGAAGTTGTAACGCGTCCTACATTATTATAAATTACTTTTCATGTTGCTAATTCCACATACAAAGTCGTAACAAGTCCTGAGTTATCATACGATGTTCAAAGGACTCGGACGAATTCATTAGGTTTATTAAGGATTTTATTTTTACGTACGGTATTGTAAGGTATTGTTAAAAGTTGTGAGGTGTCGTACATTATACTAACATGCTTTTCAAGGTGCTAATGTGGCATACAGAGTCGTAAGATATTATAAGTTGGCGTACGATGTTTAAATGACTCGGAGGAATTCATTAGGTTTATTATGGACTTTTAATGTTTCGAACGGTGATGTAAGGTGTTCTTAAAAGCTGTAACACGTCCTACATTATTCTATATTACTTTTCATGTTGCTAATGTCACATACAGAGTCGTAACAAGTCCTGAGTTATCGTACGATGTTCAAAGGACATGGACGAATTCATTAGTTTTATTATGGATTTTATTTTTACGTACGGTATTGTAAGGTGTTGTATGGAGTTCTGAGGTGTCGTACATTATACTAACATGCTTTTCAAGTTGCTAATGTGGCATACAGAGTCGTAAGATATTCTAAGTTGTCGTACGATGTTTAAATGACTCGGAGGAATTCATTAGGTTTATTATGGAGTTTTAATGTTTCGTACGGTGATGTAAGGTGTTCTTAGAAGTTGTAACACGTCCTATATTATTATAAATTACTTTTCATGTTACTAATGTCACATACATAGTCGTAACAAGTCCTGAGTTATCATACGATGTTCAAAGGACTCGGACGAATTCATTAGGTTTATTAAGGATTTTATTTTTACGTACGATATTGTTAGGTATTGTTAAGAGTTATGAGGTGTCGTACATTATACTAACATGCTTTTCAAGGTGCTAATGTGGCATACAGAGTCGTAAGATATTATAAGTTGTCGTACGATGTTTAAATGACTCGGAGGAATTAATTAGGTTTATTATGGAGTTTTTATATTTCGTACGGTGATGTAAGGTGTTCTTAGAAGTTGTAACACGTCCTATATTATTATAAATTACTTTTCATGTTGCTAATGTCACATACATAGTCGTAACAAGTCCTGAGTTATCATACGATGTTCAAAGGACTCGGACGAATTCATTAGGTTTATTAAGGATTTTATTTTTACGTACGGTATTGTAAGGTATTGTTAAGAGTTGTGAGGTGTCGTACATTATACTAACATGCTTTTCAAGGTGCTAATGTGGCATACAGAGTCGTAAGATATTATAAGTTGTCGTACGATGTTTAAATGACTCGGAGGAATTCATTAGGTTTATTATGGAGTTTTTATATTTCGTACGGTGATGTAAGGTGTTCTTAGAAGTTGTAACACGTCCTATATTATTATAAATTACTTTTCATGTTGCTAATGTCACATACATAGTCGTAACAAGTCCTGAGTTATCATACGATGTTCAAAGGACTCGGACGAATTCATTAGGTTTATTAAGGATTTTATTTTTACGTACGGTATTGTAAGGTATTGTTAAGAGTTGTGAGGTGTCGTACATTATATTAACATGCTTTTCAAGGTGCTAATGTGGCATACAGAGTCGTAAGATATTATAAGTTGTCGTACGATGTTTAAATGACTCGGAGGAATTCACTAGGTTTATTATGGAGTTTTTATGTTTCGTACGGTGATGAAAGGTGTTCTTAGAAGTTGTAACACGTCCTATATTATTATAAATTACTTTTCATGTTGCTAATGTCACATACATAGTCGTAACAAGTCCTGAGTTATCATACGATGTTCAAAGGACTAGGACGAATTCATTAGGTTTATTAAGGATTTTATTTTTACGTACGGTATTGTAAGGTATTGTTAAGAGTTGTGAGGTGTCGTACATTATACTAACATGCTTTTCAAGGTGCTAATGTGGCATACAGAGTCGTAAGATATTCTAAGTTGTCGTACGATGTTTAAATGACTCGGAGGAATTCATTAGGTTTATTATGGAGTTTTAATGTTTCGTACGGTGATGTAAGGTGTTCTTAGAAGCTGTAACACGTCCTACATTATTCTATATTACTTTTCATGTTGCTAATGTCACATACAGAGTCGTAACAAGTCCTGAGTTATCGTACGATGTTCAAAGGACATGGACCAATTCATTAGTTTTATTATGGATTTTATTTTTACGTACGGTATTGTAAGGTGTTGTATGGAGTTCTGAGGTGTCATACATTATACTAACATGCTTTTCAAGGTGCTAACGTGGCATACAGATTCATAAGATATTCTAAGTTGTCGTACGATGTTTAAATGACTCGGAGGAATTCATTAGGTTTATTATGGAGTTTTAATGTTTCGTACGGTGATGTAAGGTGTTCTTAGAAGTTGTAACGCGTCCTACATTATTATAAATTACTTTTCATGTTGCTAATTCCACATACAAAGTCGTAACAAGTCCTGAGTTATCATACGATGTTCAAAGGACTCGGACGAATTCATTAGGTTTATTAAGGATTTTATTTTTACGTACGGTATTGTAAGGTATTGTTAAGAGTTGTGAGGTGTCGTACATTATACTAACATGCTTTTCAAGGTGCTAATGTGGCATACAGAGTCGTAAGATATTCTAAGTTGTCGTACGATGTTTAAATGACTCGGAGGAATTCATTAGGTTTATTATGGAGTTTTAATGTTTCGTACGGTGATGTAAGGTGTTCTTAGAAGTTGTAACACGTCCTATATTATTATAAATTACTTTTCATGTTACTAATGTCACATACATAGTCGTAACAAGTCCTGAGTTATCATACGATGTTCAAAGGACTCGGACGAATTCATTAGGTTTATTAAGGATTTTATTTTTACGTACGATATTGTAAGGTATTGTTAAGAGTTATGAGGTGTCGTACATTATACTAACATGCTTTTCAAGGTGCTAATGTGGCATACAGAGTCGTAAGATATTATAAGTTGTCGTACGATGTTTAAATGACTCGGAGGAATTCATTAGGTTTATTATGGAGTTTTTATATTTCGTACGGTGATGTAAGGTGTTCTTAGAAGTTGTAACACGTCCTATATTATTATAAATTACTTTTCATGTTGCTAATGTCACATACATAGTCGTAACAAGTCCTGAGTTATCATACGATGTTCAAAGGACTCGGACGAATTCATTAGGTTTATTAAGGATTTTATTTTTACGTACGGTATTGTAAGGTATTGTTAAGAGTTGTGAGGTGTCGTACATTATACTAACATGCTTTTCAAGGTGCTAATGTGGCATACAGAGTCGTAAGATATTCTAAGTTGTCGTACGATGTTTAAATGACTCGGAGGAATTCATTAGGTTTATTATGGAGTTTTAATGTTTCGTACTGTGATGTAAGCTGTTCTTAGAAGCTGTAACACGTCCTACATTATTCTAAATTACTTTTCATGTTGCTAATGTCACATACATAGTCGTAACAAGTCCTGAGTTATCATACGATGTTCAAAGGACTCGGACGAATTCATTAGGTTTATTAAGGATTTTATTTTTACGTACGATATTGTAAGGTATTGTTAAGAGTTATGAGGTGTCGTACATTATACTAACATGCTTTTCAAGGTGCTAATGTGGCATACAGAGTCGTAAGATATTATAAGTTGTCGTACGATGTTTAAATGACTCGGAGGAATTCATTAGGTTTATTATGGAGTTTTTATATTTCGTACGGTGATGTAAGGTGTTCTTAGAAGTTGTAACACGTCCTATATTATTATAAATTACTTTTCATGTTGCTAATGTCACATACATAGTCGTAACAAGTCCTGAGTTATCATACGATGTTCAAAGGACTCGGACGAATTCATTAGGTTTATTAAGGATTTTATTTTTACGTACGGTATTGTAAGGTATTGTTAAGAGTTGTGAGGTGTCGTACATTATACTAACATGCTTTTCAAGGTGCTAATGTGGCATACAGAGTCGTAAGATATTCTAAGTTGTCGTACGATGTTTAAATGACTCGGAGGAATTCATTAGGTTTATTATGGAGTTTTAATGTTTCGTACGGTGATGTAAGGTGTTCTTAGAAGTTGTAACACGTCCTATATTATTATAAATTACTTTTCATGTTACTAATGTCACATACATAGTCGTAACAAGTCCTGAGTTATCATACGATGTTCAAAGGACTCGGACGAATTCATTAGGTTTATTAAGGATTTTATTTTTACGTACGATATTGTAAGGTATTGTTAAGAGTTATGAGGTGTCGTACATTATACTAACATGCTTTTCAAGGTGCTAATGTGGCATACAGAGTCGTAAGATATTATAAGTTGTCGTACGATGTTTAAATGACTCGGAGGAATTCATTAGGTTTATTATGGAGTTTTTATATTTCGTACGGTGATGTAAGGTGTTCTTAGAAGTTGTAACACGTCCTATATTATTATAAATTACTTTTCATGTTGCTAATGTCACATACATAGTCGTAACAAGTCCTGAGTTATCATACGATGTTCAAAGGACTCGGACGAATTCATTAGGTTTATTAAGGATTTTATTTTTACGTACGGTATTGTAAGGTATTGTTAAGAGTTGTGAGGTGTCGTACATTATACTAACATGCTTTTCAAGGTGCTAATGTGGCATACAGAGTCGTAAGATATTATAAGTTGGCGTACGATGTTTAAATGACTCGGAGGAATTCATTAGGTTTATTATGGAGTTTTAATGTTTCGAACGGTGATGTAAGGTGTTCTTAGAAGCTGTAACACGTCCTACATTATTCTATATTACTTTTCATGTTGCTAATGTCACATACAGAGTCGTAACAAGTCCTGAGTTATCGTACGATGTTCAAAGGACATGAACGAATTCATTAGGTTTATTAAGGATTTTATTTTTACGTACGGTATTGTAAGGTATTGTTAAGAGTTGTGAGGTGTCGTACATTATATTAACATGCTTTTCAAGGTGCTAATGTGGCATACAGAGTCGTAAGATATTATAAGTTGTCGTACGATGTTTAAATGACTCGGAGGAATTCACTAGGTTTATTATGGAGTTTTTATGTTTCGTACGGTGATGAAAGGTGTTCTTAGAAGTTGTAACACGTCCTATATTATTATAAATTACTTTTCATGTTGCTAATGTCACATACATAGTCGTAACAAGTCCTGAGTTATCATACGATGTTCAAAGGACTCGGACGAATTCATTAGGTTTATTAAGGATTTTATTTTTACGTACGGTATTGTAAGGTATTGTTAAGAGTTGTGAGGTGTCGTACATTATACTAACATGCTTTTCAAGGTGCTAATGTGGCATACAGAGTCGTAAGATATTATAAGTTGGCGTACGATGTTTAAATGACTCGGAGGAATTCATTAGGTTTATTATGGAGTTTTAATGTTTCGAACGGTGATGTAAGGTGTTCTTAGAAGCTGTAACACGTCCTACATTATTCTATATTACTTTTCATGTTGCTAATGTCACATACAGAGTCGTAACAAGTCCTGAGTTATCGTACGATGTTCAAAGGACATGAACGAATTCATTAGGTTTATTAAGGATTTTATTTTTACGTACGGTATTGTAAGGTATTGTTAAGAGTTGTGAGGTGTCGTACATTATATTAACATGCTTTTCAAGGTGCTAATGTGGCATACAGAGTCGTAAGATATTATAAGTTGTCGTACGATGTTTAAATGACTCGGAGGAATTCACTAGGTTTATTATGGAGTTTTTATGTTTCGTACGGTGATGAAAGGTGTTCTTAGAAGTTGTAACACGTCCTATATTATTATAAATTACTTTTCATGTTGCTAATGTCACATACATAGTCGTAACAAGTCCTGAGTTATCATACGATGTTCAAAGGACTAGGACGAATTCATTAGGTTTATTAAGGATTTTATTTTTACGTACGGTATTGTAAGGTATTGTTAAGAGTTGTGAGGTGTCGTACATTATACTAACATGCTTTTCAAGGTGCTAATGTGGCATACAGAGTCGTAAGATATTCTAAGTTGTCGTACGATGTTTAAATGACTCGGAGGAATTCATTAGGTTTATTATGGAGTTTTAATGTTTCGTACGGTGATGTAAGGTGTTCTTAGAAGCTGTAACACGTCCTACATTATTCTATATTACTTTTCATGTTGCTAATGTCACATACAGAGTCGTAACAAGTCCTGAGTTATCGTACGATGTTCAAAGGACATGGACCAATTCATTAGTTTTATTATGGATTTTATTTTTACGTACGGTATTGTAAGGTGTTGTATGGAGTTCTGAGGTGTCATACATTATACTAACATGCTTTTCAAGGTGCTAACGTGGCATACAGATTCATAAGATATTCTAAGTTGTCGTACGATGTTTAAATGACTCGGAGGAATTCATTAGGTTTATTATGGAGTTTTAATGTTTCGTACGGTGATGTAAGGTGTTCTTAGAAGTTGTAACGCGTCCTACATTATTATAAATTACTTTTCATGTTGCTAATTCCACATACAAAGTCGTAACAAGTCCTGAGTTATCATACGATGTTCAAAGGACTCGGACGAATTCATTAGGTTTATTAAGGATTTTATTTTTACGTACGGTATTGTAAGGTATTGTTAAGAGTTGTGAGGTGTCGTACATTATACTAACATGCTTTTCAAGGTGCTAATGTGGCATACAGAGTTGTAAGATATTCTAAGTTGTCGTACGATGTTTAAATGACTCGGAGGAATTCATTAGGTTTATTATGGAGTTTTAATGTTTCGTACGGTGATGTAAGGTGTTCTTAGAAGTTGTAACACGTCCTATATTATTATAAATTACTTTTCATGTTACTAATGTCACATACATAGTCGTAACAAGTCCTGAGTTATCATACGATGTTCAAAGGACTCGGACGAATTCATTAGGTTTATTAAGGATTTTATTTTTACGTACGATATTGTAAGGTATTGTTAAGAGTTATGAGGTGTCGTACATTATACTAACATGCTTTTCAAGGTGCTAATGTGGCATACAGAGTCGTAAGATATTATAAGTTGTCGTACGATGTTTAAATGACTCGGAGGAATTCATTAGGTTTATTATGGAGTTTTTATATTTCGTACGGTGATGTAAGGTGTTCTTAGAAGTTGTAACACGTCCTATATTATTATAAATTACTTTTCATGTTGCTAATGTCACATACATAGTCGTAACAAGTCCTGAGTTATCATACGATGTTCAAAGGACTCGGACGAATTCATTAGGTTTATTATGGATTTTATTTTTACGTACGGTATTGTAAGGTGTTGTATGGAGTTCTGAGGTGTCATACATTATACTAACATGCTTTTCAAGGTGCTAACGTGGCATACAGATTCATAAGATATTCTAAGTTGTCGTACGATGTTTAAATGACTCGGAGGAATTCATTAGGTTTATTATGGAGTTTTAATGTTTCGTACGGTGATGTAAGGTGTTCTTAGAAGTTGTAACGCGTCCTACATTATTATAAATTACTTTTCATGTTGCTAATTCCACATACAAAGTCGTAACAAGTCCTGAGTTATCATACGATGTTCAAAGGACTCGGACGAATTCATTAGGTTTATTAAGGATTTTATTTTTACGTACGGTATTGTAAGGTATTGTTAAGAGTTGTGAGGTGTCGTACATTATACTAACATGCTTTTCAAGGTGCTAATGTGGCATACAGAGTCGTAAGATATTCTAAGTTGTCGTACGATGTTTAAATGACTCGGAGGAATTCATTAGGTTTATTATGGAGTTTTAATGTTTCGTACGGTGATGTAAGGTGTTCTTAGAAGTTGTAACACGTCCTATATTATTATAAATTACTTTTCATGTTACTAATGTCACATACATAGTCGTAACAAGTCCTGAGTTATCATACGATGTTCAAAGGACTCGGACGAATTCATTAGGTTTATTAAGGATTTTATTTTTACGTACGATATTGTAAGGTATTGTTAAGAGTTATGAGGTGTCGTACATTATACTAACATGCTTTTCAAGGTGCTAATGTGGCATACAGAGTCGTAAGATATTATAAGTTGTCGTACGATGTTTAAATGACTCGGAGGAATTCATTAGGTTTATTATGGAGTTTTTATATTTCGTACGGTGATGTAAGGTGTTCTTAGAAGTTGTAACACGTCCTATATTATTATAAATTACTTTTCATGTTGCTAATGTCACATACATAGTCGTAACAAGTCCTGAGTTATCATACGATGTTCAAAGGACTCGGACGAATTCATTAGGTTTATTAAGGATTTTATTTTTACGTACGGTATTGTAAGGTATTGTTAAGAGTTGTGAGGTGTCGTACATTATACTAACATGCTTTTCAAGGTGCTAATGTGGCATACAGAGTCGTAAGATATTCTAAGTTGTCGTACGATGTTTAAATGACTCGGAGGAATTCATTAGGTTTATTATGGAGTTTTAATGTTTCGTACTGTGATGTAAGCTGTTCTTAGAAGCTGTAACACGTCCTACATTATTCTAAATTACTTTTCATGTTGCTAATGTCACATACATAGTCGTAACAAGTCCTGAGTTATCATACGATGTTCAAAGGACTCGGACGAATTCATTAGGTTTATTAAGGATTTTATTTTTACGTACGATATTGTAAGGTATTGTTAAGAGTTATGAGGTGTCGTACATTATACTAACATGCTTTTCAAGGTGCTAATGTGGCATACAGAGTCGTAAGATATTATAAGTTGTCGTACGATGTTTAAATGACTCGGAGGAATTCATTAGGTTTATTATGGAGTTTTTATATTTCGTACGGTGATGTAAGGTGTTCTTAAAGTTGTAACACGTCCCATATTATTATAAATTACTTTTCATGTTGCTAATGTCACATACATAGTCGTAACAAGTCCTGAGTTATCATACGATGTTCAAAGGACTCAGACGAATTCATTAGGTTTATTAAGGATTTTATTTTTACGTACGGTATTGTAAGGTATTGTTAAGAGTTGTGAGGTGTCGTACATTATACTAACATGCTTTTCAAGGTGCTAATGTGGCATACAGAGTCGTAAGATATTCTAAGTTGTCGTACGATGTTTAAATGACTCGGAGGAATTCATTAGGTTTATTATGGAGTTTTAATGTTTCGTACGGTGATGTAAGGTGTTCTTAGAAGTTGTAACACGTCCTATATTATTATAAATTACTTTTCATGTTACTAATGTCACATACATAGTCGTAACAAGTCCTGAGTTATCATACGATGTTCAAAGGACTCGGACGAATTCATTAGGTTTATTAAGGATTTTATTTTTACGTACGATATTGTAAGGTATTGTTAAGAGTTATGAGGTGTCGTACATTATACTAACATGCTTTTCAAGGTGCTAATGTGGCATACAGAGTCGTAAGATATTATAAGTTGTCGTACGATGTTTAAATGACTCGGAGGAATTCATTAGGTTTATTATGGAGTTTTTATATTTCGTACGGTGATGTAAGGTGTTCTTAGAAGTTGTAACACGTCCTATATTATTATAAATTACTTTTCATGTTGCTAATGTCACATACATAGTCGTAACAAGTCCTGAGTTATCATACGATGTTCAAAGGACTCGGACGAATTCATTAGGTTTATTAAGGATTTTATTTTTACGTACGGTATTGTAAGGTATTGTTAAGAGTTGTGAGGTGTCGTACATTATACTAACATGCTTTTCAAGGTGCTAATGTGGCATACAGAGTCGTAAGATATTATAAGTTGTCGTACGATGTTTAAATGACTCGGAGGAATTCATTAGGTTTATTATGGAGTTTTTATATTTCGTACGGTGATGTAAGGTGTTCTTAGAAGTTGTAACACGTCCTATATTATTATAAATTACTTTTCATGTTGCTAATGTCACATACATAGTCGTAACAAGTCCTGAGTTATCATACGATGTTCAAAGGACTCGGACGAATTCATTAGGTTTATTAAGGATTTTATTTTTACGTACGGTATTGTAAGGTATTGTTAAGAGTTGTGAGGTGTCGTACATTATATTAACATGCTTTTCAAGGTGCTAATGTGGCATACAGAGTCGTAAGATATTATAAGTTGTCGTACGATGTTTAAATGACTCGGAGGAATTCACTAGGTTTATTATGGAGTTTTTATGTTTCGTACGGTGATGAAAGGTGTTCTTAGAAGTTGTAACACGTCCTATATTATTATAAATTACTTTTCCTGTTGCTAATGTCACATACATAGTCGTAACAAGTCCTGAGTTATCATACGATGTTCAAAGGACTAGGACGAATTCATTAGGTTTATTAAGGATTTTATTTTTACGTACGGTATTGTAAGGTATTGTTAAGAGTTGTGAGGTGTCGTACATTATACTAACATGCTTTTCAAGGTGCTAATGTGGCATACAGAGTCGTAAGATATTCTAAGTTGTCGTACGATGTTTAAATGACTCGGAGGAATTCATTAGGTTTATTATGGAGTTTTAATGTTTCGTACGGTGATGTAAGGTGTTCTTAGAAGCTGTAACACGTCCTACATTATTCTATATTACTTTTCATGTTGCTAATGTCACATACAGAGTCGTAACAAGTCCTGAGTTATCGTACGATGTTCAAAGGACATGGACCAATTCATTAGTTTTATTATGGATTTTATTTTTACGTACGGTATTGTAAGGTGTTGTATGGAGTTCTGAGGTGTCATACATTATACTAACATGCTTTTCAAGGTGCTAACGTGGCATACAGATTCATAAGATATTCTAAGTTGTCGTACGATGTTTAAATGACTCGGAGGAATTCATTAGGTTTATTATGGAGTTTTAATGTTTCGTACGGTGATGTAAGGTGTTCTTAGAAGTTGTAACGCGTCCTACATTATTATAAATTACTTTTCATGTTGCTAATTCCACATACAAAGTCGTAACAAGTCCTGAGTTATCATACGATGTTCAAAGGACTCGGACGAATTCATTAGGTTTATTAAGGATTTTATTTTTACGTACGGTATTGTAAGGTATTGTTAAGAGTTGTGAGGTGTCGTACATTATACTAACATGCTTTTCAAGGTGCTAATGTGGCATACAGAGTCGTAAGATATTATAAGTTGGCGTACGATGTTTAAATGACTCGGAGGAATTCATTAGGTTTATTATGGAGTTTTAATGTTTCGAACGGTGATGTAAGGTGTTCTTAGAAGCTGTAACACGTCCTACATTATTCTATATTACTTTTCATGTTGCTAATGTCACATACAAAGTCGTAACAAGTCCTGAGTTATCGTACGATGTTCAAAGGACATGGACGAATTCATTAGTTTTATTATGGATTTTATTTTTACGTACGGTATTGTAAGGTGTTGTATGGAGTTCTGAGGTGTCGTACATTATACTAACATGCTTTTCAAGTTGCTAATGTGGCATATAGAGTCGTAAGATATTCTAAGTTGTCGTACGATGTTTAAATGACTCGGAGGAATTCATTAGGTTTATTATGGAGTTTTAATGTTTCGTACGGTGATGTAAGGTGTTCTTAGAAGTTGTAACGCGTCCTACATTATTATAAATTACTTTTCATGTTGCTAATTCCACATAAAAAGTCGTAACAAGTCCTGAGTTATCATACGATGTTCAAAGGACTCGGACGAATTCATTAGGTTTATTAAGGATTTTATTTTTACGTACGGTATTGTAAGGTATTGTTAAGAGTTGTGAGGTGTCGTACATTATGCTAACATGCTTTTCAAGGTGCTAATGTGGCATACAGAGTCGTAAGATATTCTAAGTTGTCGTACGATGTTTAAATGACTCGGAGGAATTCATTAGGTTTATTATGGAGTTTTAATGTTTCGTACGGTGATGTAAGGTGTTCTTAGAAGTTGTAACACGTCCTATATTATTATAAATTACTTTTCATGTTACTAATGTCACATACATAGTCGTAACAAGTCCTGAGTTATCATACGATGTTCAAAGGACTCGGACGAATTCATTAGGTTTATTAAGGATTTTATTTTTACGTACGATATTGTAAGGTATTGTTAAGAGTTATGAGGTGTCGTACATTATACTAACATGCTTTTCAAGGTGCTAATGTGGCATACAGAGTCGTAAGATATTATAAGTTGTCGTACGATGTTTAAATGACTCGGAGGAATTCATTAGGTTTATTATGGAGTTTTTATATTTCGTACGGTGATGTAAGGTGTTCTTAGAAGTTGTAACACGTCCTATATTATTATAAATTACTTTTCATGTTGCTAATGTCACATACATAGTCGTAACAAGTCCTGAGTTATCATACGATGTTCAAAGGACTCGGACGAATTCATTAGGTTTATTAAGGATTTTATTTTTACGTACGGTATTGTAAGGTATTGTTAAGAGTTGTGAGGTGTCGTACATTATACTAACATGCTTTTCAAGGTGCTAATGTGGCATACAGAGTCGTAAGATATTATAAGTTGTCGTACGATGTTTAAATGACTCGGAGGAATTCATTAGGTTTATTATTGAGTTTTTATATTTCGTACGGTGATGTAAGGTGTTCTTAGAAGTTGTAACACGTCCTATATTATTATAAATTACTTTTCATGTTGCTAATGTCACATACATAGTCGTAACAAGTCCTGAGTTATCATACGATGTTCAAAGGACTCGGACGAATTCATTAGGTTTATTAAGGATTTTATTTTTACGTACGGTATTGTAAGGTATTGTTAAGAGTGTGAGGTGTCGTACATTATATTAACATGCTTTTCAAGGTGCTAATGTGGCATACAGAGTCGTAAGATATTATAAGTTGTCGTACGATGTTTAAATGACTCGGAGGAATTCACTAGGTTTATTATTGAGTTTTTATGTTTCGTACGGTGATGAAAGGTGTTCTTAGAAGTTGTAACACGTCCTATATTATTATAAATTACTTTTCATGTTGCTAATGTCACATACATAGTCGTAACAAGTCCTGAGTTATCATACGATGTTCAAAGGACTAGGACGAATTCATTAGGTTTATTAAGGATTTTATTTTTACTTACGGTATTGTAAGGTATTGTTAAGAGTTGTGAGGTGTCGTACATTATACTAACATGCTTTTCAAGGTGCTAATGTGGCATACAGAGTCGTAAGATATTCTAAGTTGTCGTACGATGTTTAAATGACTCGGAGGAATTCATTAGGTTTATTATGGAGTTTTAATGTTTCGTACGGTGATGTAAGGTGTTCTTAGAAGCTGTAACACGTCCTACATTATTCTATATTACTTTTCATGTTGCTAATGTCACATACAGAGTCGTAACAAGTCCTGAGTTATCGTACGATGTTCAAAGGACATGGACCAATTCATTAGTTTTATTATGGATTTTATTTTTACGTACGGTATTGTAAGGTGTTGTATGGAGTTCTGAGGTGTCATACATTATACTAACATGCTTTTCAAGGTGCTAACGTGGCATACAGATTCATAAGATATTCTAAGTTGTCGTACGATGTTTAAATGACTCGGAGGAATTCATTAGGTTTATTATGGAGTTTTAATGTTTCGTACGGTGATGTAAGGTGTTCTTAGAAGTTGTAACGCGTCCTACATTATTATAAATTACTTTTCATGTTGCTAATTCCACATACAAAGTCGTAACAAGTCCTGAGTTATCATACGATGTTCAAAGGACTCGGACGAATTCATTAGGTTTATTAAGGATTTTATTTTTACGTACGGTATTGTAAGGTATTGTTAAGAGTTGTGAGGTGTCGTACATTATACTAACATGCTTTTCAAGGTGCTAATGTGGCATACAGAGTCGTAAGATATTATAAGTTGGCGTACGATGTTTAAATGACTCGGAGGAATTCATTAGGTTTATTATGGAGTTTTAATGTTTCGAACGGTGATGTAAGGTGTTCTTAGAAGCTGTAACACGTCCTACATTATTCTATATTACTTTTCATGTTGCTAATGTCACATACAGAGTCGTAACAAGTCCTGAGTTATCGTACGATGTTCAAAGGACATGGACGAATTCATTAGTTTTATTATGGATTTTATTTTTACGTACGGTATTGTAAGGTGTTGTATGGAGTTCTGAGGTGTCGTACATTATACTAACATGCTTTTCAAGTTGCTAATGTGGCATATAGAGTCGTAAGATATTCTAAGTTGTCGTACGATGTTTAAATGACTCGGAGGAATTCATTAGGTTTATTATGGAGTTTTAATGTTTCGTACGGTGATGTAAGGTGTTCTTAGAAGTTGTAACGCGTCCTACATTATTATAAATTACTTTTCATGTTGCTAATTCCACATACAAAGTCGTAACAAGTCCTGAGTTATCATACGATGTTCAAAGGACTCGGACGAATTCATTAGGTTTATTAAGGATTTTATTTTTACGTACGGTATTGTAAGGTAATGTTAAGAGTTGTGAGGTGTCGTACATTATACTAACATGCTTTTCAAGGTGCTAATGTGGCATACAGAGTCGTAAGATATTCTAAGTTGTCGTACGATGTTTAAATGACTCGGAGGAATTCATTAGGTTTATTATGGAGTTTTAATGTTTCGTACGGTGATGTAAGGTGTTCTTAGAAGTTGTAACACGTCCTATATTATTATAAATTACTTTTCATGTTACTAATGTCACATACATAGTCGTAACAAGTCCTGAGTTATCATACGATGTTCAAAGGACTCGGACGAATTCATTAGGTTTATTAAGGATTTTATTTTTACGTACGATATTGTAAGGTATTGTTAAGAGTTATGAGGTGTCGTACATTATACTAACATGCTTTTCAAGGTGCTAATGTGGCATACAGAGTCGTAAGATATTATAAGTTGTCGTACGATGTTTAAATGACTCGGAGGAATTCATTAGGTTTATTATGGAGTTTTTATATTTCGTACGGTGATGTAAGGTGTTCTTAGAAGTTGTAACACGTCCTATATTATTATAAATTACTTTTCATGTTGCTAATGTCACATACATAGTCGTAACAAGTCCTGAGTTATCATACGATGTTCAAAGGACTCGGACGAATTCATTAGGTTTATTAAGGATTTTATTTTTACGTACGGTATTGTAAGGTATTGTTAAGAGTTGTGAGGTGTCGTACATTATACTAACATGCTTTTCAAGGTGCTAATGTGGCATACAGAGTCGTAAGATATTATAAGTTGTCGTACGATGTTTAAATGACTCGGAGGAATTCATTAGGTTTATTATGGAGTTTTTATATTTTGTACGGTGATGTAAGGTGTTCTTAGAAGTTGTAACACGTCCTATATTATTATAAATTACTTTTCATGTTGCTAATGTCACATACATAGTCGTAACAAGTCCTGAGTTATCATACGATGTTCAAAGGACTCGGACGAATTCATTAGGTTTATTAAGGATTTTATTTTTACGTACGGTATTGTAAGGTATTGTTAAGAGTTGTGAGGTGTCGTACATTATATTAACATGCTTTTCAAGGTGCTAATGTGGCATACAGAGTCGTAAGATATTATAAGTTGTCGTACGATGTTTAAATGACTCGGAGGAATTCACTAGGTTTATTATGGAGTTTTTATGTTTCGTACGGTGATGAAAGGTGTTCTTAGAAGTTGTAACACGTCCTATATTATTATAAATTACTTTTCATGTTGCTAATGTCACATACATAGTCGTAACAAGTCCTGAGTTATCATACGATGTTCAAAGGACTAGGACGAATTCATTAGGTTTATTAAGGATTTTATTTTTACGTACGGTATTGTAAGGTATTGTTAAGAGTTGTGAGGTGTCGTACATTATACTAACATGCTTTTCAAGGTGCTAATGTGGCATACAGAGTCGTAAGATATTCTAAGTTGTCGTACGATGTTTAAATGACTCGGAGGAATTCATTAGGTTTATTATGGAGTTTTAATGTTTCGAACGGTGATGTAAGGTGTTCTTAGAAGCTGTAACACATCCTACATTATTCTATATTACTTTTCATGTTGCTAATGTCACATACAGAGTCGTAACAAGTCCTGAGTTATCGTACGATGTTCAAAGGACATGGACGAATTCATTAGTTTTATTATGGATTTTATTTTTACGTACGGTATTGTAAGGTGTTGTATGGAGTTCTGAGGTGTCGTACATTATACTAACATGCTTTTCAAGTTGCTAATGTGGCATATAGAGTCGTAAGATATTCTAAGTTGTCGTACGATGTTTAAATGACTCGGAGGAATTCATTAGGTTTATTATGGAGTTTTAATGTTTCGTACGGTGATGTAAGGTGTTCTTAGAAGTTGTAACGCGTCCTACATTATTATAAATTACTTTTCATGTTGCTAATTCCACATACAAAGTCGTAACAAGTCCTGAGTTATCATACGATGTTCAAAGGACTCGGACGAATTCATTAGGTTTATTAAGGATTTTATTTTTACGTACGGTATTGTAAGGTATTGTTAAGAGTTGTGAGGTGTCGTACATTATACTAACATGCTTTTCAAGGTGCTAATGTGGCATACAGAGTCGTAAGATATTATAAGTTGTCGTACGATGTTTAAATGACTCGGAGGTATTCATTAGGTTTATTATGGAGTTTTTATATTTCGTACGGTGATGTAAGGTGTTCTTAGAAGTTGTAACACGTCCTATATTATTATAAATTACTTTTCATGTTGCTAATGTCACATACATAGTCGTAACAAGTCCTGAGTTATCATACGATGTTCAAAGGACTCGGACGAATTCATTAGGTTTATTAAGGATTTTATTTTTACGTACGGTATTGTTAAGAGTTGTGAGGTGTCGTACATTATACTAACACGCTTTTCAAGGTGCTAATGTGGCATACAGAGTCGTAAGATATTATAAGTTGTCGTACGATGTTTAAATGACTCGGAGGAATTCATTAGGTTTATTATGGAGTTTTTATATTTTGTACTGTGATGTAAGGTGTTCTTAGAAGTTGTAACACGTCCTATATTATTATAAATTACTTTTCATGTTGCTAATGTCACATACGTAGTCGTAACAAGTCCTGAGTTATCATACGATGTTCAAAGGACTCGGACGAATTCATTAGGTTTATTAAGGATTTTATTTTTACGTACGATATTGTAAGGTATTGTTAAGAGTTGTGAGGTGTCGTACATTATACTAACATGCTTTTCAAGGTGCTAATGTGGCATACAGAGTCGTAAGATATTATAAGTTGTCGTACGATGTTTAAATGACTCGGAGGAATTCATTAGGTTTATTATGGAGTTTTTATATTTCGTACGGTGATGTAAGGTGTTCTTAGAAGTTGTAACACGTCCTATATTATTATAAATTACTTTTCATGTTGCTAATGTCACATACATAGTCGTAACAAGTCCTGAGTTATCATACGATGTTCAAAGGACTCGGACGAATTCATTAGGTTTATTAAGGATTTTATTTTTACGTACGATATTGTAAGGTATTGTTAAGAGTTGTGAGGTGTCGTACATTATACTAACATGCTTTTAAGGTGCTAATGTGGCATACAGAGTCGTAAGATATTATAAGTTGTCGTACGATGTTTAAATGACTCGGAGGAATTCATTAGGTTTATTATGGAGTTTTTATATTTCGTACGGTGATGTAAGGTGTTCTTAGAAGTTGTAACACGTCCTATATTATTATAAATTACTTTTCATGTTGCTAATGTCACATACATAGTCGTAACAAGTCTTGAGTTATCATACGATGTTCAAAGGACTCGGACGAATTCATTAGGTTTATTAAGGATTTTATTTTTACGTACGATATTGTAAGGTATTGTTAAGAGTTGTGAGGTGTCGTACATTATACTAACATGCTTTTAAGGTGCTAATGTGGCATACAGAGTCGTAAGATATTATAAGTTGTCGTACGATGTTTAAATGACTCGGAGGAATTCATTAGGTTTATTATGGAGTTTTTATATTTCGTACGGTGATGTAAGGTGTTCTTAGAAGTTGTAACACGTCCTATATTATTACAAATTACTTTTCATGTTGCTAATGTCACATACATAGTCGTAACAAGTCCTGAGTTATCATACGATGTTCAAAGGACTCGGACGAATTCATTAGGTTTATTAAGGATTTTATTTTTACGTACGGTATTGTAAGGTATTGTTAAGAGTTGTGAGGTGTCGTACATTATACTAACATGCTTTTCAATGTGCTAATCTGGCATACAGAGTCGTAAGATATTATAAGTTGTCGTACGATGTTTAAATGACTCGGAGGAATTCATTAGGTTTATTATGGAGTTTTTATGTTTCGTACGGTGATGAAAGGTGTTCTTAGAAGTTGTAACACGTCCTATATTATTATAAATTACTTTTCATGTTGCTAATGTCACATACATAGTCGTAACAAATCCTGAGTTATCATACGATGTTCAAAGGACTCGGACGAATTCATTAGGTTTATTAAGGATTTTATTTTTACGTACGGTATTGTAAGGTATTGTTAAGAGTTGTGAGGTGTCGTACATTATACTAACATGCTTTTCAAGGTGCTAATGTGGCATACAGAGTCGTAAGATATTCTAAGTTGTCGTACGATGTATAAATGACTCGGAGGAATTCATTAGGTTTATTATGGAGTTTTAATGTTTCGTACGGTGATCTAAGGTGTTCTTAGAAGCTGTAACACGTCCTACATTATTCTATATTACTTTTCATGTTGCTAATGTCACATACAGAGTCGTAACAAGTCCTGAGTTATCGTACGATGTTCAAAGGACATGGACCAATTCATTAGTTTTATTATGGATTTTATTTTTACGTACGGTATTGTAAGGTGTTGTATGGAGTTCTGAGGTGTCATACATTATACTAACATGCTTTCAAGGTGCTAATGTGGCATACAGAGTCGTAAGATATTCTAAGTTGTCGTACAATGTTTAAATGACTCGGAGGAATTCATTAGGTTTATTATGGAGTTTTAATGTTTCGTACGGTGATGTAAGGTGTTCTTAGAAGCCTTAACACGTCCTACATTATTCTATATTACTTTTCATGTTGCTAATGTCACATACAGAGTCGTAACAAGTCCTGAGTTATCGTACGATGTTCAAAGGACATGGACCAATTCATTAGTTTTATTATGGATTTTATTTTTACGTACGGTATTGTAAGGTGTTGTATGGAGTTCTGAGGTGTCATACATTATACTAACATGCTTTTCAAGGTGCTAATGTGGCATACAGAGTCGTAAGATATTCTAAGTTGTCGTACAATGTTTAAATGACTCGGAGGAATTCATTAGGTTTATTATGGAGTTTTAATGTTTCGTACGGTGATGTAAGGTGTTCTTAGAAGCTGTAACACGTCCTACATTATTCTATATTACTTTTCATGTTGCTAATGTCACATACAGAGTCGTAACAAGTCCTGAGTTATCGTACGATGTTCAAAGGACATGGACCAATTCATTAGTTTTATTATGGGTTTTATTTTTACGTACGGTATTGTAAGGTGTTGTATGGAGTTCTGAGGTGTCATACATTATACTAACATGCCTTTCAAGGTGCTAATGTGGCATACAGAGTCGTAAGATATTCTAAGTTGTCGTACGATGTTTAAATGACTCGGAGGAATTCATTAGGTTTATTATGGAGTTTTTATGTTTTGTACAGTGATGTAAGGTGTTCTTAGAAGTTGTAACGCGTCCTATATTATTATAAATTACTTTTCATGTTGCTAATGTCACAAACATAGTCGTAACAAGTCCTGAGTTATCATACGATGTTCAAAGGACACGGACGAATTCATTAGGTTTATTAAGGATTTTATTTTTACGTACGGTATTTTAAGGTATTGTTAAGAGTTGTGAGGTGTCGTACATTATACTAACATGCTTTTCAAGGTGCTAATGTCGCATACAGAGTCGTAAGATATTATAAGTTGGCGTACGATGTTTAAATGACTCGGAGGAATTCATTAGGTTTATTATAGATTTTTAATGTTTCGTACGGTGATGTAAGGTGTTCTTAGAAGCAGTAACACGTCCTACATTATTCTAAATTACTTTTCATGTTGCTAATGTCACATACAGAGTCGTAACAAGTCCTGAGTTATCGTACGATGTTCAAAGAACATGGACGAATTTATTAGTTTTATTATGGATTTTATTTTTACGTACGGTATTGTAAGGTGTTGTATGGAGTTCTGAGGTGTCGTACATTATACTAACATGCTTTTCAAGGTGCTAATGTGGCTTACAGAGTCGTAAGAAATTCTAAGTTGTCGTACGATGTTTAAATGACTCGGAGGAATTCATTAGGTTTATTATGGAGTTTTAATGTTTCGTACGGTGATGTAAGGTGTTCTTAGAAGTTGTAACGCGTCCTACATTATTATAAATTACTTTTCATGTTGCTAATGCCACATACAAAGTCGTAACAAGTCCTGAGTTATCATACGATGTTCCAAGGACTCGGACGAATTCATTAGGTTTATTAAGGATTTTATTTTTACCTACGGTATTGTTAAGAGTTGTGAGGTGTCGTACATTATACTAACATGCTTTTCAAGGTGCTAATGTGGCATACAGAGTCGTAAGATATTATAAGTTGGCGTACGATGTTTAAATGACTCGGAGGAATTCATTAGGTTTATTATGGAGTTTTAATGTTTCGAACGATGATGTAAGGTGTTCTTAGAAGTTGTAACGCGTCCTATATTATTATAAATTACTTTTCATGTTGCTAATGTCACAAACATAGTCGTAACAAGTCCTGAGTTATCATACGATGTTCAAAGGACACGGACGAATTCATTAGGTTTATTAAGGATTTTATTTTTACGTACGGTATTTTAAGGTATTGTTAAGAGTTGTGAGGTGTCGTACATTATACTAACATGCTTTTCAAGGTGCTAATGTCGCATACAGAGTCGTAAGATATTATAAGTTGGCGTACGATGTTTAAATGACTCGGAGGAATTCATTAGGTTTATTATAGATTTTTAATGTTTCGTACGGTGATGTAAGGTGTTCTTAGAAGCAGTAACACGTCCTACATTATTCTAAATTACTTTTCATGTTGCTAATGTCACATACAGAGTCGTAACAAGTCCTGAGTTATCGTACGATGTTCAAAGAACATGGACGAATTTATTAGTTTTATTATGGATTTTATTTTTACGTACGGTATTGTAAGGTGTTGTATGGAGTTCTGAGGTGTCGTACATTATACTAACATGCTTTTCAAGGTGCTAATGTGGCTTACAGAGTCGTAAGAAATTCTAAGTTGTCGTACGATGTTTAAATGACTCGGAGGAATTCATTAGGTTTATTATGGAGTTTTAATGTTTCGTACGGTGATGTAAGGTGTTCTTAGAAGTTGTAACGCGTCCTACATTATTATAAATTACTTTTCATGTTGCTAATGCCACATACAAAGTCGTAACAAGTCCTGAGTTATCATACGATGTTCCAAGGACTCGGACGAATTCATTAGGTTTATTAAGGATTTTATTTTTACCTACGGTATTGTTAAGAGTTGTGAGGTGTCGTACATTATACTAACATGCTTTTCAAGGTGCTAATGTGGCATACAGAGTCGTAAGATATTATAAGTTGGCGTACGATGTTTAAATGACTCGGAGGAATTCATTAGGTTTATTATGGAGTTTTAATGTTTCGAACGATGATGTAAGGTGTTCTTAGAAGTTGTAACGCGTCCTATATTATTATAAATTACTTTTCATGTTGCTAATGTCACAAACATAGTCGTAACAAGTCCTGAGTTATCATACGATGTTCAAAGGACACGGACGAATTCATTAGGTTTATTAAGGATTTTATTTTTACGTACGGTATTTTAAGGTATTGTTAAGAGTTGTGAGGTGTCGTACATTATACTAACATGCTTTTCAAGGTGCTAATGTCGCATACAGAGTCGTAAGATATTATAAGTTGGCGTACGATGTTTAAATGACTCGGAGGAATTCATTAGGTTTATTATCGATTTTTAATGTTTCGTACGGTGATGTAAGGTGTTCTTAGAAGCAGTAACACGTCCTACATTATTCTAAATTACTTTTCATGTTGCTAATGTCACATACAGAGTCGTAACAAGTCCTGAGTTATCGTACGATGTTCAAAGAACACGGACGAATTTATTAGTTTTATTATGGATTTTATTTTTACGTACGGTATTGTAAGGTGTTGTATGGAGTTCTGAGGTGTCGTACATTATACTAACATGCTTTTCAAGGTGCTAATGTGGCTTACAGAGTCGTAAGAAATTCTAAGTTGTCGTACGATGTTTAAATGACTCGGAGGAATTCATTAGGTTTATTATGGAGTTTTAATGTTTCGTACGGTGATGTAAGGTGTTCTTAGAAGTTGTAACGCGTCCTACATTATTATAAATTACTTTTCATGTTGCTAATTCCACATACAAAGTCGTAACAAGTCCTGAGTTATCATACGATGTTCAAAGGACTCGGACGAATTCATTAGGTTTATTAAGGATTTTATTTTTACGTACGGTATTGTAAGGTATTGTTAAGAGTTGTGAGGTGTCGTACATTATACTAACATGCTTTTCAAGGTGCTAATGTGGCATACAGAGTCGTAAGATATTATAAGTTGGCGTACGATGTTTAAATGACTCGGAGGAATTCATTAGGTTTATTATGGAGTTTTAATGTTTCGAACGGTGATGTAAGGTGTTCTTAGAAGCTGTAACACGTCCTACATTATTCTATATTACTTTTCATGTTGCTAATGTCACATACAGAGTCGTAACACGTCCTGAGTTATCGTACGATGTTCAAAGGACATGGACGAATTCATTAGTTTTATTATGGATTTTATTTTTACGTACGGTATTGTAAGGTGTTGTATGGAGTTCTGAGGTGTCGTACATTATACTAACATGCTTTTCAAGTTGCTAATGTGGCATATAGAGTCGTAAGATATTCTAAGTTGTCGTACGATGTTTAAATGACTCGGAGGAATTCATTAGGTTTATTATGGAGTTTTAATGTTTCGTACGGTGATGTAAGGTGTTCTTAGAAGTTGTAACACGTCCTATATTATTATAAATTACTTTTCATGTTACTAATGTCACATACATAGTCGTAACAAGTCCTGAGTTATCATACGATGTTCAAAGGACTCGGACGAATTCATTACGTTTATTAAGGATTTTATTTTTACGTACGGTATTGTAAGGTATTGTTAAGAGTTGTGAGGTGTCGTACATTATACTAACATGCTTTTCAAGGTGCTAATGTGGCATACAGAGTCGTAAGATATTATAAGTTGTCGTACGATGTTTAAATGACTCAGAGGAATTCATTAGGTTTATTATGGAGTTTTATATTTCGTACGGTGATGTAAGGTGTTCTTAGAAGTTGTAACACGTCCTATATTATTATAAATTACTTTTCATGTTGCTAATGTCACATACATAGTCGTAACAAGTCCTGAGTTATCATATGATGTTCAAAGGACTCGGACGAATTCATTAGGTTTATTAAGGATTTTATTTTTACGTACGGTATTGTAAGGTATTGTTAAGAGTTGTGAGGTGTCGTACATTATACTAACATGCTTTTCAAGGTGCTAATGTGGCATACAGAGTCGTAAGATATTATAAGTTTTCGTACGATGTTTAAATGACTCGGAGGAATTCATTAGGTTTATTATGGAGTTTTTATGTTTCGTACGGTGATGAAAGGTGTTCTTAGAAGTTGTAACACGTCCTATATTATTATAAATTACTTTTCATGTTCCTAATGTCACATACATAGTCGTAACAAGTCCTGAGTTATCATACGATGTTCAAAGGACTCGGACGAATTCATTAGGTTTATTAAGGATTTTATTTTTACGTACGGTATTGTAAGGTATTGTTAAGAGTTGTGAGGTGTCGTACATTATACTAACATGCTTTTCAAGGTGCTAATGTGGCATACAGAGTCGTAAGATATTATAAGTTGTCGTACGATGTTTAAATGACTCGGAGGAATTCATTAGGTTTATTATGGAGTTTTTATGTTTCGTACGGTGATGAAAGGTGTTCTTAGAAGTTGTAACACGTCCTATATTATTATAAATTACTTTTCATGTTGCTAATGTCACATACATAGTCGTAACAAGTCCTGAGTTATCATACGATGTTCAAAGGACTCGGACGAATTCATTAGGTTTATTAAGGATTTTATTTTTACGTACGGTATTGTAAGGTATTGTTAAGAGTTGTGAGGTGTCGTACATTATACTAACATGCTTTTCAAGGTGCTAATGTGGCACACAGAGTCGTAAGATATTATAAGTTGTCGTACGATGTTTAAATGACTCGGAGGAATTCATTAGGTTTATTATGGAGTTTTAATGTTTCGTACGGTGATGTAAGGTGTTCTTAGAAGCTGTAACACGTCCTACATTATTCTATATTACTTTTCATGTTGCTAATGTCACATACAGAGTCGTAACAAGTCCTGAGTTATCGTACGATGTTCAAAGGACATGGACCAATTCATTAGTTTTATTATGGATTTTATTTTTATGTACGGTATTGTAAGGTGTTGTATGGAGTTCTGAGGTGTCATACATTATACTAACATGCTTTTCAAGGTGCTAATGTGGCATACAGATTCATAAGATATTCTATGTTGTCGTACGATGTTTAAATGACTCGGAGGAATTCATTAGGTTTATTATGGAGTTTTAATGTTTCGTACGGTGATGTAAGGTGTTCTTAGAAGTTGTAACGCGTCCTACATTATTATAAATTACTTTTCATGTTGCTAATTCCACATACAAAGTCGTAACAAGTCCTGAGTTATCATACGATGTTCAAAGGACTCGGACGAATTCACTAGGTTTATTAAGGATTTTATTTTTACGTACGGTATTGTAAGGTATTGTTAAGAGTTGTGAGGTGTCGTACATTATACTAACATGCTTTTCAAGGTGCTAATGTGGCATACAGAGTCGTAAGATATTATAAGTTGGCGTACGATGTTTAAATGACTCGGAGGAATTCATTAGGTTTATTATGGAGTTTTAATGTTTCGAAAGGTGATGTAAGGTGTTCTTAGAAGCTGTAACACGTCCTACATTATTCTATATTACTTTTCATGTTGCTAATGTCACATACAGAGTCGTAACAAGTCCTGAGTTATCGTACGATGTTCAAAGGACATGGACGAATTCATTAGTTTTATTATGGATTTTATTTTTACGTACGGTATTGTAAGGTGTTGTATGGAGTTCTGAGGTGTCGTACATTATACTAACATGCTTTTCAAGTTGCTAATGTGGCATACAGAGTCGTAAGATATTCTAAGTTGTCGTACGATGTTTAAATGACTCGGAGGAATTCATTAGGTTTATTATGGAGTTTTAATGTTTCGTACGGTGATGTAAGGTGTTCTTAGAAGTTGTAACACGTCCTATATTATTATAAATTACTTTTCATGTTACTAATGTCACATACATAGTCGTAACAAGTCCTGAGTTATCATACGATGTTCAAAGGACTCGGACGAATTCATTAGGTTTATTAAGGATTTTATTTTTACGTACGATATTGTAAGGTATTGTTAAGAGTTATGAGGTGTCGTACATTATACTAACATGCTTTTCAAGGTGCTAATGTGGCATACAGAGTCGTAAGATATTATAAGTTGTCGTACGATGTTTAAATGACTCGGAGGAATTCATTAGGTTTATTATGGAGTTTTTATATTTCGTACGGTGATGTAAGGTGTTCTTAGAAGTTGTAACACGTCCTATATTATTATAAATTACTTTTCATGTTGCTAATGTCACATACATAGTCGTAACAAGTCCTGAGTTATCATACGATGTTCAAAGGACTCGGACGAATTCATTAGGTTTATTAAGGATTTTATTTTTACGTACGGTATTGTAAGGTATTGTTAAGAGTTGTGAGGTGTCGTACATTATACTAACATGCTTTTCAAGGTGCTAATGTGGCATACAGAGTCGTAAGATATTCTAAGTTGTCGTACAATGTTTAAATGACTAGGAGGAATTCATTAGGTTTATTATGGAGTTTTAATGTTTCGTACGGTGATGTAAGGTGTTCTTAGAAGCTGTAACACGTCCTACATTATTCTATATTACTTTTCATGTTGCTAATGTCACATACAGAGTCGTAACAAGTCCTGAGTTATCATACGATGTTCAAAGGACATGGACCAATTCGTTAGTTTTATTATGGATTTTATTTTTATGTACTGTATTGTAAGGTGTTGTATGGAGTTCTGAGGTGTCGTACATTATACTAACATGCTTTTCAAGTTGCTAATGTGGCATATAGAGTCGTAAGATATTCTAAGTTGTCGTACGATGTTTAAATGACTCGGAGGAATTCATTAGGTTTATTATGGAGTTTTAATGTTTCGTACGGTGATGTAAGGTGTTCTTAGAAGCTGTAACACGTCCTACATTATTCTATATTACTTTTCATGTTGCTAATGTCACATACAGAGTCGTAACAAGTCCTGAGATTATCATACGATGTTCAAAGGACATGGACCAATTCGTTAGTTTTATTATGGATTTTATTTTTACGTACGGTATTGTAAGGTGTTGTATGGAGTTCTGAGGTGTCATACATTATACTAACATGCTTTTCAAGGTGCTAACGTGGCATACAGATTCATAAGATATTCTAAGTTGTCGTACGATGTTTAAATGACTCGGAGGAATTCATTAGGTTTATTATGGAGTTTTAATGTTTCGTACGGTGATGTAAGGTGTTCTTAGAAGTTGTAACGCGTCCTACATTATTATAAATTACTTTTCATGTTGCTAATTCCACATACAAAGTCGTAACAAGTCCTGAGTTATCATACGATGTTCAAAGGACTCGGACGAATTCATTAGGTTTATTAAGGATTTTATTTTTACGTACGGTATTGTAAGGTATTGTTAAGAGTTGTGAGGTGTCGTACATTATACTAACATGCTTTTCAAGGTGCTAATGTGGCATACAGAGTCGTAAGATATTATAAGTTGGCGTACGATGTTTAAATGACTCGGAGGAATTCATTAGGTTTATTATGGAGTTTTAATGTTTCGAACGGTGATGTAAGGTGTTCTTAGAAGCTGTAACACGTCCTACATTATTCTATATTACTTTTCATGTTGCTAATGTCACATACAGAGTCGTAACAAGTCCTGAGTTATCGTACGATGTTCAAAGGACATGGACGAATTCATTAGTTTTATTATGGATTTTATTTTTACGTACGGTATTGTAAGGTGTTGTATGGAGTTCTGAGGTGTCGTACATTATACTAACATGCTTTTCAAGTTGCTAATGTGGCATACAGAGTCGTAAGATATTCTAAGTTGTCGTACGATGTTTAAATGACTCGGAGGAATTCATTAGGTTTATTATGGAGTTTTAATGTTTCGTACGGTGATGTAAGGTGTTCTTAGAAGTTGTAACACGTCCTATATTATTATAAATTACTTTTCATGTTACTAATGTCACATACATAGTCGTAACAAGTCCTGAGTTATCATACGATGTTCAAAGGACTCGGACGAATTCATTAGGTTTATTAAGGATTTTATTTTTACGTACGATATTGTAAGGTATTGTTAAGAGTTATGAGGTGTCGTACATTATACTAACATGCTTTTCAAGGTGCTAATGTGGCATACAGAGTCGTAAGATATTATAAGTTGTCGTACGATGTTTAAATGACTCGGAGGAATTCATTAGGTTTATTATGGAGTTTTTATATTTCGTACGGTGATGTAAGGTGTTCTTAGAAGTTGTAACACGTCCTATATTATTATAAATTACTTTTCATGTTGCTAATGTCACATACATAGTCGTAACAAGTCCTGAGTTATCATACGATGTTCAAAGGACTCGGACGAATTCATTAGGTTTATTAAGGATTTTATTTTTACGTACGGTATTGTAAGGTATTGTTAAGAGTTGTGAGGTGTCGTACATTATACTAACATGCTTTTCAAGGTGCTAATGTGGCATACAGAGTCGTAAGATATTCTAAGTTGTCGTACAATGTTTAAATGACTAGGAGGAATTCATTAGGTTTATTATGGAGTTTTAATGTTTCGTACGGTGATGTAAGGTGTTCTTAGAAGCTGTAACACGTCCTACATTATTCTATATTACTTTTCATGTTGCTAATGTCACATACAGAGTCGTAACAAGTCCTGAGTTATCATACGATGTTCAAAGGACATGGACCAATTCGTTAGTTTTATTATGGATTTTATTTTTATGTACTGTATTGTAAGGTGTTGTATGGAGTTCTGAGGTGTCGTACATTATACTAACATGCTTTTCAAGTTGCTAATGTGGCATATAGAGTCGTAAGATATTCTAAGTTGTCGTACGATGTTTAAATGACTCGGAGGAATTCATTAGGTTTATTATGGAGTTTTAATGTTTCGTACGGTGATGTAAGGTGTTCTTAGAAGCTGTAACACGTCCTACATTATTCTATATTACTTTTCATGTTGCTAATGTCACATACAGAGTCGTAACAAGTCCTGAGATTATCGTACGATGTTCAAAGGACATGGACCAATTCGTTAGTTTTATTATGGATTTTATTTTTACGTACGGTATTGTAAGGTGTTGTATGGAGTTCTGAGGTGTCATACATTATACTAACATGCTTTTCAAGGTGCTAACGTGGCATACAGATTCATAAGATATTCTAAGTTGTCGTACGATGTTTAAATGACTCGGAGGAATTCATTAGGTTTATTATGGAGTTTTAATGTTTCGTACGGTGATGTAAGGTGTTCTTAGAAGTTGTAACGCGTCCTACATTATTATAAATTACTTTTCATGTTGCTAATTCCACATACAAAGTCGTAACAAGTCCTGAGTTATCATACGATGTTCAAAGGACTCGGACGAATTCATTAGGTTTATTAAGGATTTTATTTTTACGTACGGTATTGTAAGGTATTGTTAAGAGTTGTGAGGTGTCGTACATTATACTAACATGCTTTTCAAGGTGCTAATGTGGCATACAGAGTCGTAAGATATTATAAGTTGGCGTACGATGTTTAAATGACTCGGAGGAATTCATTAGGTTTATTATGGAGTTTTAATGTTTCGAACGGTGATGTAAGGTGTTCTTAGAAGCTGTAACACGTCCTACATTATTCTATATTACTTTTCATGTTGCTAATGTCACATACAGAGTCGTAACAAGTCCTGAGTTATCGTACGATGTTCAAAGGACATGGACGAATTCATTAGTTTTATTATGGATTTTATTTTTACGTACGGTATTGTAAGGTGTTGTATGGAGTTCTGAGGTGTCGTACATTATACTAACATGCTTTTCAAGTTGCTAATGTGGCATATAGAGTCGTAAGATATTCTAAGTTGTCGTACGATGTTTAAATGACTCGGAGGAATTCATTAGGTTTATTATGGAGTTTTAATGTTTCGTACGGTGATGTAAGGTGTTCTTAGAAGCTGTAACACGTCCTACATTATTCTATATTACTTTTCATGTTGCTAATGTCACATACAGAGTCGTAACAAGTCCTGAGTTATCATACGATGTTCAAAGGACATGGACCAATTCGTTAGTTTTATTATGGATTTTATTTTTACGTACGGTATTGTAAGGTGTTGTATGGAGTTCTGAGGTGTCATACATTATACTAACATGCTTTTCAAGGTGCTAACGTGGCATACAGATTCATAAGATATTCTAAGTTGTCGTACGATGTTTAAATGACTCGGAGGAATTCATTAGGTTTATTATGGAGTTTTAATGTTTCGTACGGTGATGTAAGGTGTTCTTAGAAGTTGTAACGCGTCCTACATTATTATAAATTACTTTTCATGTTGCTAATTCCACATACAAAGTCGTAACAAGTCCTGAGTTATCATACGATGTTCAAAGGACTCGGACGAATTCATTAGGTTTATTAAGGATTTTATTTTTACGTACGGTATTGTAAGGTATTGTTAAGAGTTGTGAGGTGTCGTACATTATACTAACATGCTTTTCAAGGTGCTAATGTGGCATACAGAGTCGTAAGATATTATAAGTTGGCGTATGATGTTTAAATGACTCGGAGGAATTCATTAGGTTTATTATGGAGTTTTAATGTTTCGAACGGTGATGTAAGGTGTTCTTAGAAGCTGTAACACGTCCTACATTATTCTATATTACTTTTCATGTTGCTAATGTCACATACAGAGTCGTAACAAGTCCTGAGTTATCGTACGATGTTCAAAGGACATGGATGAATTCATTAGTTTTATTATGGATTTTATTTTTACGTACGGTATTGTAAGGTGTTGTATGGAGTTCTGAGGTGTCGTACATTATACTAACATGCTTTTCAAGTTGCTAATGTGGCATATAGAGTCGTAAGATATTCTAAGTTGTCGTACGATGTTTAAATGACTCGGAGGAATTCATTAGGTTTATTATGGAGTTTTAATGTTTCGTACGGTGATGTAAGGTGTTCTTAGAAGTTGTAACACGTCCTATATTATTATAAATTACTTTTCATGTTACTAATGTCACATACATAGTCGTAACAAGTCCTGAGTTATCATACGATGTTCAAAGGACTCGGACGAATTCATTACGTTTATTAAGGATTTTATTTTTACGTACGGTATTGTAAGGTATTGTTAAGAGTTGTGAGGTGTCGTACATTATACTAACATGCTTTTCAAGGTGCTAATGTGGCATACAGAGTCGTAAGATATTATAAGTTGTCGTACGATGTTTAAATGACTCGGAGGAATTCATTAGGTTTATTATGGAGTTTTATATTTCGTACGGTGATGTAAGGTGTTCTTAGAAGTTGTAACACGTTCTATATTATTATAAATTACTTTTCATGTTGCTAATGTCACATACATAGTCGTAACAAGTCCTGAGTTATCATACGATGTTCAAAGGACTCGGACGAATTCATTAGGTTTATTAAGGATTTTATTTTTACGTACGGTATTGTTAAGAGTTGTGAGGTGTCGTACATTATACTAAAATGCTTTTCAAGGTGCTAATGTGGCATACAGAGTCGTAAGATATTCTAAGTTGTCGTACGATGTTTAAATGACTCGGAGGAATTCATTAGGTTTATTATGGAGTTTTAATGTTTCGTACGGTGATGTAAGGTGTTCTTAGAAGCTGTAACACGTCCTACATTATTCTATATTACTTTTCATGTTGCTAATGTCACATACAGAGTCGAAACAAGTCCTGAGTTATCGTACGATGTTCAAAGGACATGGACCAATTCATTAGTTTTATTATGGATTTTATTTTTACGTACGGTATTGTAAGGTGTTGTATGGAGTTCTGAGGTGTCATACATTATACTAACATGCTTTTCAAGGTGCTAATGTGGCATACAGATTCATAAGATATTCTAAGTTGTCGTACGATGTTTAAATGACTCGGAGGAATTCAATAGGTTTATTATGGAGTTTTAATGTTTCGTACGGTGATGTAAGGTGTTCTTAGAAGTTGTAACGCGTCCTACATTATTATAAATTACTTTTCATGTTGCTAATTCCACATACAAAGTCGTAACAAGTCCTGAGTTATCATACGATGTTCAAAGGACTCGGACGAATTCATTAGGTTTATTAAGGATTTTATTTTTACGTACGGTATTGTAAGGTATTGTTAAGAGTTGTGAGGTGTCGTACATTATACTAACATGCTTTTCAAGGTGCTAATGTGGCATACAGAGTCGTAAGATATTATAAGTTGGCGTACGATGTTTAAATGACTCGGAGGAATTCATTAGGTTTATTATGGAGTTTTAATGTTTCGAACGGTGATGTAAGGTGTTCTTAGAAGCTGTAACACGTCCTACATTATTCTATATTACTTTTCATGTTGCTAATGTCACATACAGAGTCGTAACAAGTCCTGAGTTATCGTACGATGTTCAAAGGACATTGACGAATTCATTAGTTTTATTATGGATTTTATTTTTACGTACGGTATTGTAAGGTGTTGTATGGAGTTCTGAGGTGTCGTACATTATACTAACATGCTTTTCAAGTTGCTAATGTGGCATATAGAGTCGTAAGATATTCTAAGTTGTCGTACGATGTTTAAATGACTCGGAGGAATTCATTAGGTTTATTATGGAGTTTTAATGTTTCGTACGGTGATGTAAGGTGTTCTTAGAAGTTGTAACACGTCCTATATTATTATAAATTACTTTTCATGTTACTAATGTCACATACATAGTCGTAACAAGTCCTGAGTTATCATACGATGTTAAAAGGACTCGGACGAATTCATTACGTTTATTAAGGATTTTATTTTTACGTACGGTATTGTAAGGTATTGTTAAGAGTTGTGAGGTGTCGTACATTATACTAACATGCTTTTCAAGGTGCTAATGTGGCATACAGAGTCGTAAGATATTATAAGTTGTCGTACGATGTTTAAATGACTCGGAGGAATTCATTAGGTTTATTATGGAGTTTTATATTTCGTACGGTGATGTAAGGTGTTCTTAGAAGTTGTAACACGTTCTATATTATTATAAATTACTTTTCATGTTGCTAATGTCACATACATAGTCGTAACAAGTCCTGAGTTATCATACGATGTTCAAAGGACTCGGACGAATTCATTAGGTTTATTAAGGATTTTATTTTTACGTACGGTATTGTAAGGTATTGTTAAGAGTTGTGAGGTGTCGTACATTATACTAACATGCTTTTCAAGGTGCTAATGTGGCATACAGAGTCGTAAGATATTCTAAGTTGTCGTACGATGTTTAAATGACTCGGAGGAATTCATTAGGTTTATTATGGAGTTTTAATGTTTCGTACGGTGATGTAAGGTGTTCTTAGAAGCTGTAACACGTCCTACATTATTCTATATTACTTTTCATGTTGCTAATGTCACATACAGAGTCATAACAAGTCCTGAGTTATCGTACGATGTTCAAAGGACATGGACCAATTCATTAGTTTTATTATGGATTTTATTTTTACGTACGGTATTGTAAGGTGTTGTATGGAGTTCTGAGGTGTCATACATTATACTAACATGCTTTTCAAGGTGCTAATGTGGCATACAGATTCATAAGATATTCTAAGTTGTCGTACGATGTTTAAATGACTCGGAGGAATTCATTAGGTTTATTATGGAGTTTTAATGTTTCGTACGGTGATGTAAGGTGTTCTTAGAAGTTGTAACGCGTCCTACATTATTATAAATTACTTTTCATGTTGCTAATTCCACATACAAAGTCGTAACAAGTCCTGAGTTATCATACGATGTTCAAAGGACTCGGACGAATTCATTAGGTTTATTAAGGATTTTATTTTTACGTACGGTATTGTAAGGTATTGTTAAGAGTTGTGAGATGTCGTACATTATAACATGCTTTTCAAGGTGCTAATGTGGCATACAGAGTCGTAAGATATTATAAGTTGGCGTACGATGTTTAAATGACTCGGAGGAATTCATTAGGTTTATTATGGAGTTTTAATGTTTCGAACGGTGATGTAAGGTGTTCTTAGAAGTTGTAACGCGTCCTACATTATTATAAATTACTTTTCATGTTGCTAATTCCACATACAAAGTCGTAACAAATCCTGAGTTATCATACGATGTTCAAAGGACTCGGACGAATTCATTAGGTTTATTAAGGATTTTATTTTTACGTACGGTATTGTAAGGTATTGTTAAGAGTTGTGAGGTGTCGTACATTATACTAACATGCTTTTCAAGGTGCTAATGTGGCATACAGAGTCGTAAGATATTATAAGTTGGCGTACGATGTTTAAATGACTCGGAGGAATTCATTAGGTTTATTATGGAGTTTTAATGTTTCGAACGGTGATGTAAGGTGTTCTTAGAAGCTGTAACACGTCCTACATTATTCTATATTACTTTTCATGTTGCTAATGTCACATACAGAGTCGTAACAAGTCCTGAGTTATCGTACGATGTTCAAAGGACATGGATGAATTCATTAGTTTTATTATGGATTTTATTTTTACGTACGGTATTGTAAGGTGTTGTATGGAGTTCTGAGGTGTCGTACATTATACTAACATGCTTTTCAAGTTGCTAATGTGGCATATAGAGTCGTAAGATATTCTAAGTTGTCGTACGATGTTTAAATGACTCGGAGGAATTCATTAGGTTTATGATGGAGTTTTAATGTTTCGTACGGTGATGTAAGGTGTTCTTAGAAGTTGTAACACGTCCTATATTATTATAAATTACTTTTCATGTTACTAATGTCACATACATAGTCGTAACAAGTCCTGAGTTATCATACGATGTTCAAAGGACTCGGACGAATTCATTACGTTTATTAAGGATTTTATTTTTACGTACGGTATTGTAAGGTATTGTTAAGAGTTGTGAGGTGTCGTACATTATACTAACATGCTTTTCAAGGTGCTAATGTGGCATACAGAGTCGTAAGATATTATAAGTTGTCGTACGATGTTTAAATGACTCGGAGGAATTCATTAGGTTTATTATGGAGTTTTATATTTCGTACGGTGATGTAAGGTGTTCTTAGAAGTTGTAACACGTTCTATATTATTATAAATTACTTTTCATGTTGCTAATGTCACATACATAGTCGTAACAAGTCCTGAGTTATCATACGATGTTCAAAGGACTCGGACGAATTCATTAGGTTTATTAAGGATTTTATTTTTACGTACGGTATTGTTAAGAGTTGTGAGGTGTCGTACATTATACTAAAATGCTTTTCAAGGTGCTAATGTGGCATACAGAGTCGTAAGATATTCTAAGTTGTCGTACGATGTTTAAATGACTCGGAGGAATTCATTAGGTTTATTATGGAGTTTTAATGTTTCGTACGGTGATGTAAGGTGTTCTTAGAAGCTGTAACACGTCCTACATTATTCTATATTACTTTTCATGTTGCTAATGTCACATACAGAGTCGAAACAAGTCCTGAGTTATCGTACGATGTTCAAAGGACATGGACCAATTCATTAGTTTTATTATGGATTTTATTTTTACGTACGGTATTGTAAGGTGTTGTATGGAGTTCTGAGGTGTCATACATTATACTAACATGCTTTTCAAGGTGCTAATGTGGCATACAGATTCATAAGATATTCTAAGTTGTCGTACGATGTTTAAATGACTCGGAGGAATTCATTAGGTTTATTATGGAGTTTTAATGTTTCGTACGGTGATGTAAGGTGTTCTTAGAAGTTGTAACGCGTCCTACATTATTATAAATTACTTTTCATGTTGCTAATTCCACATACAAAGTCGTAACAAGTCCTGAGTTATCATACGATGTTCAAAGGACTCGGACGAATTCATTAGGTTTATTAAGGATTTTATTTTTACGTACGGTATTGTAAGGTATTGTTAAGAGTTGTGAGGTGTCGTACATTATACTAACATGCTTTTCAAGGTGCTAATGTGGCATACAGAGTCGTAAGATATTATAAGTTGGCGTACGATGTTTAAATGACTCGGAGGAATTCATTAGGTTTATTATGGAGTTTTAATGTTTCGAACGGTGATGTAAGGTGTTCTTAGAAGCTGTAACACGTCCTACATTATTCTATATTACTTTTCATGTTGCTAATGTCACATACAGAGTCGTAACAAGTCCTGAGTTATCGTACGATGTTCAAAGGACATGGACGAATTCATTAGTTTTATTATGGATTTTATTTTTACGTACGGTATTGTAAGGTGTTGTATGGAGTTCTGAGGTGTCGTACATTATACTAACATGCTTTTCAAGTTGCTAATGTGGCATATAGAGTCGTAAGATATTCTAAGTTGTCGTACGATGTTTAAATGACTCGGAGGAATTCATTAGGTTTATTATGGAGTTTTAATGTTTCGTACGGTGATGTAAGGTGTTCTTAGAAGTTGTAACACGTCCTATATTATTATAAATTACTTTTCATGTTACTAATGTCACATACATAGTCGTAACAAGTCCTGAGTTATCATACGATGTTAAAAGGACTCGGACGAATTCATTACGTTTATTAAGGATTTTATTTTTACGTACGGTATTGTAAGGTATTGTTAAGAGTTGTGAGGTGTCGTACATTATACTAACATGCTTTTCAAGGTGCTAATGTGGCATACAGAGTCGTAAGATATTATAAGTTGTCGTACGATGTTTAAATGACTCGGAGGAATTCATTAGGTTTATTATGGAGTTTTATATTTCGTACGGTGATGTAAGGTGTTCTTAGAAGTTGTAACACGTTCTATATTATTATAAATTACTTTTCATGTTGCTAATGTCACATACATAGTCGTAACAAGTCCTGAGTTATCATACGATGTTCAAAGGACTCGGACGAATTCATTAGGTTTATTAAGGATTTTATTTTTACGTACGGTATTGTAAGGTATTGTTAAGAGTTGTGAGGTGTCGTACATTATACTAACATGCTTTTCAAGGTGCTAATGTGGCATACAGAGTCGTAAGATATTCTAAATTGTCGTACGATGTTTAAATGACTCGGAGGAATTCATTAGGTTTATTATGGAGTTTTAATGTTTCGTACGGTGATGTAAGGTGTTCTTAGAAGCTGTAACACGTCCTACATTATTCTATATTACTTTTCATGTTGCTAATGTCACATACAGAGTCATAACAAGTCCTGAGTTATCGTACGATGTTCAAAGGACATGGACCAATTCATTAGTTTTATTATGGATTTTATTTTTACGTACGGTATTGTAAGGTGTTGTATGGAGTTCTGAGGTGTCATACATTATACTAACATGCTTTTCAAGGTGCTAATGTGGCATACAGATTCATAAGATATTCTAAGTTGTCGTACGATGTTTAAATGACTCGGAGGAATTCATTAGGTTTATTATGGAGTTTTAATGTTTCGTACGGTGATGTAAGGTGTTCTTAGAAGTTGTAACGCGTCCTACATTATTATAAATTACTTTTCATGTTGCTAATTCCACATACAAAGTCGTAACAAGTCCTGAGTTATCATACGATGTTCAAAGGACTCGGACGAATTCATTAGGTTTATTAAGGATTTTATTTTTACGTACGGTATTGTAAGGTATTGTTAAGAGTTGTGAGGTGTCGTACATTATAACATGCTTTTCAAGGTGCTAATGTGGCATACAGAGTCGTAAGATATTATAAGTTGGCGTACGATGTTTAAATGACTCGGAGGAATTCATTAGGTTTATTATGGAGTTTTAATGTTTCGAACGGTGATGTAAGGTGTTCTTAGAAGCTGTAACACGTCCTACATTATTCTATATTACTTTTCATGTTGCTAATGTCACATACAGAGTCGTAACAAGTCCTGAGTTATCGTACGATGTTCAAAGGACATGGACGAATTCATTAGTTTTATTATGGATTTTATTTTTACGTACGGTATTGTAAGGTGTTGTATGGAGTTCTGAGGTGTCGTACATTATACTAACATGCTTTTCAAGTTGCTAATGTGGCATACAGAGTCGTAAGATATTCTAAGTTGTCGTACGATGTTTAAATGACTCGGAGGAATTCATTAGGTTTATTATGGAGTTTTAATGTTTCGTACGGTGATGTAAGGTGTTCTTAGAAGTTGTAACACGTCCTATATTATTATAAATTACTTTTCATGTTACTAATGTCACATACATAGTCGTAACAAGTCCTGAGTTATCATACGATGTTCAAAGGACTCGGACGAATTCATTACGTTTATTAAGGATTTTATTTTTACGTACGGTATTGTAAGGTATTGTTAAGAGTTGTGAGGTGTCGTACATTATACTAACATGCTTTTCAAGGTGCTAATGTGGCATACAGAGTCGTAAGATATTATAAGTTGTCGTACGATGTTTAAATGACTCGGAGGAATTCATTAGGTTTATTATGGAGTTTTTATATTTCGTACGGTGATGTAACGTGTTCTTAGAAGTTGTAACACGTCCTATATTATTATAAATTACTTTTCATGTTGCTAATGTCACATACATAGTCGTAACAAGTCCTGAGTTATCATACGATGTTCAAAGGACTCGGACGAATTCATTAGGTTTATTAAGGATTTTATTTTTACATACGGTATTGTAAGGTATTGTTAAGAGTTGTGAGGTGTCGTACATTATACTAACATGCTTTTCAAGGTGCTAATGTGGCATACAGAGTCGTAAGATATTATAAGTTGTCGTACGATGTTTAAATGACTCGGAGGAATTCATTAGGTTTATTATGGAGTTTTTATATTTCGTACTGTGATGTAAGGTGTTCTTCGAAGTTGTAACACGTCCTATATTATTATAAATTACTTTTCATGTTGCTAATGTCACATACATAGTCGTAACAAGTCCTGAGTTATCATACGATGTTCAAAGGACTCGGTCGAATTCATTAGGTTTATTAAGGATTTTATTTTTACGTACGGTATTGTAAGGTATTGTTAAGAGTTGTGAGGTGTCGTACATTATACTAACATGCTTTTCAAGGTGCTAATGTGGCATACAGAGTCGTAAGATATTATAAGTTGTCGTACGATGTTTAAATGACTCGGAGGAATTCATTAGGTTTATTATGGAGTTTTTATATTTCGTACTGTGATGTAAGGTGTTCTTAGAAGTTGTAACACGTCCTATATTATTATAAATTACTTTTCATGTTGCTAATGTCACATACATAGTCGTAACAAGTCCTGAGTTATCATACGATGTTCAAAGGACTCGGACGAATTCATTAGGTTTATTAAGGATTTTATTTTTACGTACGATATTGTAAGGTATTGTTAAGAGTTGTGAGGTGTCGTACATTATACTAACATGCTTTTCAAGGTGCTAATGTGGCATACAGAGTCGTAAGATATTATAAGTTGTCGTACGATGTTTAAATGACTCGGAGGAATTCATTAGGTTTATTATGGAGTTTTTATATTTCGTACGGTGATGTAAGGTGTTCTTAGAAGTTGTAACACGTCCTATATTATTATAAATTACTTTTCATGTTGCTAATGTCACATACATAGTCGTAACAAGTCCTGAGTTATCATACGATGTTCAAAGGACTCGGACGAATTCATTAGGTTTATTAAGGATTTTATTTTTACGTACGGTATTGTAAGGTATTGTTAAGAGTTGTGAGGTGTCGTACATTATACTAACATGCTTTTCAAGGTGCTAATGTGGCATACAGAGTCGTAAGATATTATAAGTTGTCGTACGATGTTTAAATGACTCGGAGGAATTCATTAGGTTTATTATGGAGTTTTTATATTTCGTACTGTGATGTAAGGTGTTCTTCGAAGTTGTAACACGTCCTATATTATTATAAATTACTTTTCATGTTGCTAATGTCACATACATAGTCGTAACAAGTCCTGAGTTATCATACGATGTTCAAAGGACTCGGTCGAATTCATTAGGTTTATTAAGGATTTTATTTTTACGTACGGTATTGTAAGGTATTGTTAAGAGTTGTGAGGTGTCGTACATTATACTAACATGCTTTTCAAGGTGCTAATGTGGCATACAGAGTCGTAAGATATTATAAGTTGTCGTACGATGTTTAAATGACTCGGAGGAATTCATTAGGTTTATTATGGAGTTTTTATATTTCGTACTGTGATGTAAGGTGTTCTTAGAAGTTGTAACACGTCCTATATTATTATAAATTACTTTTCATGTTGCTAATGTCACATACATAGTCGTAACAAGTCCTGAGTTATCATACGATGTTCAAAGGACTCGGACGAATTCATTAGGTTTATTAAGGATTTTATTTTTACGTACGATATTGTAAGGTATTGTTAAGAGTTGTGAGGTGTCGTACATTATACTAACATGCTTTTCAAGGTGCTAATGTGGCATACAGAGTCGTAAGATATTATAAGTTGTCGTACGATGTTTAAATGACTCGGAGGAATTCATTAGGTTTATTATGGAGTTTTTATATTTCGTACGGTGATGTAAGGTGTTCTTAGAAGTTGTAACACGTCCTATATTATTATAAATTACTTTTCATGTTGCTAATGTCACATACATAGTCGTAACAAGTCCTGAGTTATCATACGATGTTCAAAGGACTCGGACGAATTCATTAGGTTTATTAAGGATTTTATTTTTACGTACGGTATTGTAAGGTATTGTTAAGAGTTGTGAGGTGTCGTACATTATACTAACATGCTTTTCAAGGTGCTAATGTGGCATACAGAGTCGTAAGATATTATAAGTTGTCGTACGATGTTTAAATGACTCGGAGGAATTCATTAGGTTTATTATGGAGTTTTTATGTTTCGTACGGTGATGAAAGGTGTTCTTCGAAGTTGTAACACGTCCTATATTATTATAAATTACTTTTCATGTTGCTAATGTCACATACATAGTCGTAACAAGTCCTGAGTTATCATACGATGTTCAAAGGACTCGGTCGAATTCATTAGGTTTATTAAGGATTTTATTTTTACGTACGGTATTGTAAGGTATTGTTAAGAGTTGTGAGGTGTCGTACATTATACTAACATGCTTTTCAAGGTGCTAATGTGGCATACAGAGTCGTAAGATATTATAAGTTGTCGTACGATGTTTAAATGACTCGGAGGAATTCATTAGGTTTATTATGGAGTTTTTATATTTCGTACTGTGATGTAAGGTGTTCTTAGAAGTTGTAACACGTCCTATATTATTATAAATTACTTTTCATGTTGCTAATGTCACATACATAGTCGTAACAAGTCCTGAGTTATCATACGATGTTCAAAGGACTCGGACGAATTCATTAGGTTTATTAAGGATTTTATTTTTACGTACGATATTGTAAGGTATTGTTAAGAGTTGTGAGGTGTCGTACATTATACTAACATGCTTTTCAAGGTGCTAATGTGGCATACAGAGTCGTAAGATATTATAAGTTGTCGTACGATGTTTAAATGACTCGGAGGAATTCATTAGGTTTATTATGGAGTTTTTATATTTCGTACGGTGATGTAAGGTGTTCTTAGAAGTTGTAACACGTCCTATATTATTATAAATTACTTTTCATGTTGCTAATGTCACATACATAGTCGTAACAAGTCCTGAGTTATCATACGATGTTCAAAGGACTCGGACGAATTCATTAGGTTTATTAAGGATTTTATTTTTACGTACGGTATTGTAAGGTATTGTTAAGAGTTGTGAGGTGTCGTACATTATACTAACATGCTTTTCAAGGTGCTAATGTGGCATACAGAGTCGTAAGATATTATAAGTTGTCGTACGATGTTTAAATGACTCGGAGGAATTCATTAGGTTTATTATGGAGTTTTTATGTTTCGTACGGTGATGAAAGGTGTTCTTAGAAGTTGTAACACGTCCTATATTATTATAAATTACTTTTCATGTTGCTAATGTCACATACATAGTCGTAACAAGTCCTGAGTTATCATACGATGTTCAAAGGACTCGGACGAATTCATTAGGTTTATTAAGGATTTTATTTTTACGTACGGTATTGTAAGGTATTATTAAGAGTTGTGAGGTGTCGTACATTATACTAACATGCTTTTCAAGGTGCTAATGTGGCATACAGAGTCGTAAGATATTCTAAGTTGTCGTACGATGTTTAAATGACTCGGAGGAATTCATTAGGTTTATTATGGAGTTTTAATGTTTCGTACGGTGATGTAAAGTGTTCTTAGAAGCTGTAACACGTCCTACATTATTCTATATTACTTTTCATGTTGCTAATGTCACATACAGAGTCGTAACAAGTCCTGAGTTATCGTACGATGTTCAAAGGACATGGACCAATTCATTAGTTTTATTATGGATTTTATTTTTACGTACGGTATTGTAAGGTGTTGTATGGAGTTGTGAGGTGTCATACATTATACTAACATGCTTTTCAAGGTGCTAATGTGGCATACAGATTCGTAAGATATTCTAAGTTGTCGTACAATGATTAAATGACTCGGAGGAATTCATTAGGTTTATTATGGAGTTTTTATGTTTCGTACGGTGATGAAAGGTGTTCTTAGAAGTTGTAACACGTCCTATATTATTATAAATTACTTTTCATGTTGCTAATGTCACATACATAGTCGTAACAAGTCCTGAGTTATCATACGATGTTCAAAGGACTCGGACGAATTCATTAGGTTTATTAAGGATTTTATTTTTACGTACGGTATTGTAAGGTATTGTTAAGAGTTGTGAGGTGTCGTACATTATACTAACATGCTTTTCAAGGTGCTAATGTGGCATACAGAGTCGTAAGATATTCTAAGTTGTCGTACGATGTTTAAATGACTCGGAGGAATTCATTAGGTTTATTATGGAGTTTTAATGTTTCGTACGGTGATGTAAAGTGTTCTTAGAAGCTGTAACACGTCCTACATTATTCTATATTACTTTTCATGTTGCTAATGTCACATACAGAGTCGTAACAAGTCCTGAGTTATCGTACGATGTTCAAAGGACATGGACCAATTCATTAGTTTAATTATGGATTTTATTTTTACGTACGGTATTGTAAGGTGTTGTATGGAGTTGTGAGGTGTCATACATTATACTAACATGCTTTTCAAGGTGCTAATGTGGCATACAGATTCGTAAGATATTCTAAGTTGTCGTACAATGATTAAATGACTCGGAGGAATTCATTAGGTTTATTATGGAGTTTTTATGTTTCGTACGGTGATGAAAGGTGTTCTTAGAAGTTGTAACACGTCCTATATTATTATAAATTACTTTTCATGTTGCTAATGTCACATACATAGTCGTAACAAGTCCTGAGTTATCATACGATGTTCAAAGGACTCGGACGAATTCATTAGGTTTATTAAGGATTTTATTTTTACATACGGTATTGTAAGGTATTGTTAAGAGTTGTGAGGTGTCGTACATTATACTAACATGCTTTTCAAGGTGCTAATGTGGCATAAAGAGTCGTAAGATATTCTAAGTTGTCGTACGATGTTTAAATGACTCGGAGGAATTCATTAGGTTTATTATGGAGTTTTAATGTTTCGTACAGTGATGTAAGGTGTTCTTAGAAGCTGTAACGTGTCCTACATTATTCTATATTACTTTTCATGTTGCTAATGTCACATACAGAGTCGTAACAAGTCCTGAGTTATCGTACGATGTTCAGAGGACATGGACCAATTCATTAGTTTTATTATGGATTTTATTTTTACGTACGATATTGTAAGGTGTTGTATGGAGTTCTGAGGTGTCATACATTATACTAACATGCTTTTCAAGGTGCTAATGTGGCATACAGAGTCGTAAGATATTCTAAGTTGTCGTACCATGTTTAAATGACTCGGAGGAATTCATTAGGTTTATTATGGAGTTTTTATGTTTCGTACGGTGATGAAAGGTGTTCTTAGAAGTTGTAACACGTCCTATATTATTATAAATTACTTTTCATGTTGCTAATGTCACATACATAGTCGTAACAAGTCCTGAGTTATCCTACGATGTTCAAAGGACTCGGTCGAATTCATTAGGTTTATTAAGGATTTTATTTTTACGTACGGTATTGTAAGGTATTGTTAAGAGTTGTGAGGTGTCGTACATTATACTAACATGCTTTTCAAGGTGCTAATGTGGCATACAGAGTCGTAAGATATTATAAGTTGTCGTACGATGTTTAAATGACTCGGAGGAATTCATTAGGTTTATTATAGAGTTTTTATATTTCGTACTGTGATGTAAGGTGTTCTTAGAAGTTGTAACACGTCCTATATTATTATAAATTACTTTTCATGTTGCTAATGTCACATACATAGTCGTAACAAGTCCTGAGTTATCATACGATGTTCAAAGGACTCGGACGAATTCATTAGGTTTATTAAGGATTTTATTTTTACGTACGATATTGTAAGGTATTGTTTAGAGTTGTGAGGTGTCGTACATTATACTAACATGCTTTTCAAGGTGATAATGTGGCATACAGAGTCGTAAGATATTATAAGTTGTCGTACGATGTTTAAATGACTCGGAGGAATTCATTAGGTTTATTATGGAGTTTTTATATTTCGTACGGTGATGTAAGGTGTTCTTAGAAGTTGTAACACGTCCTATATTATTATAAATTATTTTTCATGTTGCTAATGTCACATACATAGTCGTAACAAGTCCTGAGTTATCATACGATGTTCAAAGGACTCGGACGAATTCATTAGGTTTATTAAGGATTTTATTTTTACGTACGGTATTGTAAGGTATTGTTAAGAGTTGTGAGGTGTCGTACATTATACTAACATGCTTTTCAAGGTGCTAATGTGGCATACAGAGTCGTAAGATATTATAAGTTGTCGTACGATGTTTAAATGACTCGGAGGAATTCATTAGGTTTATTATGGAGTTTTTATGTTTCGTACGGTGATGAAAGGTGTTCTTAGAAGTTGTAACACGTCCTATATTATTATAAATTACTTTTCATGTTGCTAATGTCACATACATAGTCGTAACAAGTCCTGAGTTATCATACGATGTTCAAAGGACTCGGACGAATTCATTAGGTTTATTAAGGATTTTATTTTTACGTACGGTATTGTAAGGTATTGTTAAGAGTTGTGAGGTGTCGTACATTTTACTAACATGCTTTTCAAGGTGCTAATGTGGCATACAGAGTCGTAAGATATTCTAAGTTGTCGTACGATGTTTAAATGACTCGGAGGAATTCATTAGGTTTATTATGGAGTTTTAATGTTTCGTACGGTGATGTAAAGTGTTCTTAGAAGCTGTAACACGTCCTACATTATTCTATATTACTTTTCATGTTGCTAATGTCACATACAGAGTCGTAACAAGTCCTGAGTTATCGTACGATGTTCAAAGGACATGGACCAATTCATTAGTTTTATTATGGATTTTATTTTTACGTACGGTATTGTAAGGTGTTGTATGGAGTTGTGAGGTGTCATACATTATACTAACATGCTTTTCAAGGTGCTAATGTGGCATACAGATTCGTAAGATATTCTAAGTTGTCGTACAATGATTAAATGAATCGGAGGAATTCATTAGGTTTATTATGGAGTTTTTATGTTTCGTACGGTGATGAAAGGTGTTCTTAGAAGTTGTAACACGTCCTATATTATTATAAATTACTTTTCATGTTGCTAATGTCACATACATAGTCGTAACAAGTCCTGAGTTATCATACGATGTTCAAAGGACTCGGACGAATTCATTAGGTTTATTAAGGATTTTATTTTTACGTACGGTATTGTAAGGTATTGTTAAGAGTTGTGAGGTGTCGTACATTATACTAACATGCTTTTCAAGGTGCTAATGTGGCATACAGAGTCGTAAGATATTCTAAGTTGTCGTACGATGTTTAAATGACTCGGAGGAATTCATTAGGTTTATTATGGAGTTTTAATGTTTCGTACGGTGATGTAAAGTGTTCTTAGAAGCTGTAACACGTCCTACATTATTCAATATTACTTTTCATGTTGCTAATGTCACATACAGAGTCGTAACAAGTCCTGAGTTATCGTACGATGTTCAAAGGACATGGACCAATTCATTAGTTTTATTATGGATTTTATTTTTACGTACGGTATTGTAAGGTGTTGTATGGAGTTGTGAGGTGTCATACATTATACTAACATGCTTTTCAAGGTGCTAATGTGGCATACAGATTCGTAAGATATTCTAAGTTGTCGTACAATGATTAAATGACTCGGAGGAATTCATTAGGTTTATTATGGAGTTTTTATGTTTCGTACGGTGATGAAAGGTGTTCTTAGAAGTTGTAACACGTCCTATATTATTATAAATTACTTTTCATGTTGCTAATGTCACATACATAGTCGTAACAAGTCCTGAGTTATCATACGATGTTCAAAGGACTCGGACGAATTCATTAGGTTTATTAAGGATTTTATTTTTACGTACGGTATTGTAAGGTATTGTTAAGAGTTGTGAGGTGTCGTACATTATACTAACATGCTTTTCAAGGTGCTAATGTGGCATACAGAGTCGTAAGATATTCTAAGTTGTCGTACGATGTTTAAATGACTCGGAGGAATTCATTAGGTTTATTATGGAGTTTTAATGTTTCGTACGGTGATGTAAAGTGTTCTTAGAAGCTGTAACACGTCCTACATTATTCTATATTACTTTTCATGTTGCTAATGTCACATACAGAGTCGTAACAAGTCCTGAGTTATCGTACGATGTTCAAAGGACATGGACCAATTCATTAGTTTTATTATGGATTTTATTTTTACGTACGGTATTGTAAGGTGTTGTATGGAGTTGTGAGGTGTCATACATTATACTAACATGCTTTTCAAGGTGCTAATGTGGCATACAGATTCGTAAGATATTCTAAGTTGTCGTACAATGATTAAATGACTCGGAGGAATTCATTAGGTTTATTATGGAGTTTTTATGTTTCGTACGGTGATGAAAGGTGTTCTTAGAAGTTGTAACACGTCCTATATTATTATAAATTACTTTTCATGTTGCTAATGTCACATACATAGTCGTAACAAGTCCTGAGTTATCATACGATGTTCAAAGGACTCGGACGAATTCATTAGGTTTATTAAGGATTTTATTTTTACGTACGGTATTGTAAGGTATTGTTAAGAGTTGTGAGGTGTCGTACATTATACTAACATGCTTTTCAAGGTGCTAATGTGGCATACAGAGTCGTAAGATATTCTAAGTTGTCGTACGATGTTTAAATGACTCGGAGGAATTCATTAGGTTTATTATGGAGTTTTAATGTTTCGTACGATGATGTAAAGTGTTCTTAGAAGCTGTAACACGTCCTACATTATTCTATATTACTTTTCATGTTGCTAATGTCACATACAGAGTCGTAACAAGTCCTGAGTTATCGTACGATGTTCAAAGGACATGGACCAATTCATTAGTTTTATTATTGATTTTATTTTTACGTACGGTATTGTAAGGTGTTGTATGGAGTTGTGAGGTGTCATACATTATACTAACATGCTTTTCAAGGTGCTAATGTGGCATACAGATTCGTAAGATATTCTAAGTTGTCGTACAATGATTAAATGACTCGGAGGAATTCATTAGGTTTATTATGGAGTTTTTATGTTTCGTACGGTGATGAAAGGTGTTCTTAGAAGTTGTAACACGTCCTATATTATTATAAATTACTTTTCATGTTGCTAATGTCACATACATAGTCGTAACAAGTCCTGAGTTATCATACGATGTTCAAAGGACTCGGACGAATTCATTAGGTTTATTAAGGATTTTATTTTTACGTACGGTATTGTAAGGTATTGTTAAGAGTTGTGAGGTGTCGTACATTATACTAACATGCTTTTCAAGGTGCTAATGTGGCATACAGAGTCGTAAGATATTCTAAGTTGTCGTACGATGTTTAAATGACTCGGAGGAATTCATTAGGTTTATTATGGAGTTTTAATGTTTCGTACGGTGATGTAAAGTGTTCTTAGAAGTTGTAACACGTCCTATATTATTATAAATTATTTTTCATGTTGCTAATGTCACATACATAGTCGTAACAAGTCCTGAGTTATCATACGATGTTCAAAGGACTCGGACGAATTCATTAGGTTTATTAAGGATTTTATTTTTACGTACGGTATTGTAAGGTATTGTTAAGAGTTGTGAGGTGTCGTACATTATACTAACATGCTTTTCAAGGTGCTAATGTGGCATACAGAGTCGTAAGATATTATAAGTTGTCGTACGATGTTTAAATGACTCGGAGGAATTCATTAGGTTTATTATGGAGTTTTTATGTTTCGTACGGTGATGAAAGGTGTTCTTAGAAGTTGTAACACGTCCTATATTATTATAAATTACTTTTCATGTTGCTAATGTCACATACATAGTCGTAACAAGTCCTGAGTTATCATACGATGTTCAAAGGACTCGGACGAATTCATTAGGTTTATTAAGGATTTTATTTTTACGTACGGTATTGTAAGGTATTGTTAAGAGTTGTGAGGTGTCGTACATTATACTAACATGCTTTTCAAGGTGCTAATGTGGCATACAGAGTCGTAAGATATTCTAAGTTGTCGTACGATGTTTAAATGACTCGGAGGAATTCATTAGGTTTATAATGGAGTTTTAATGTTTCGTACGGTGATGTAAAGTGTTCTTAGAAGCTGTAACACGTCCTACATTATTCTATATTACTTTTCATGTTGCTAATGTCACATACAGAGTCGTAACAAGTCCTGAGTTATCGTACGATGTTCAAAGGACATGGACCAATTCATTAGTTTTATTATGGATTTTATTTTTACGTACGGTATTGTAAGGTGTTGTATGGAGTTGTGAGGTGTCATACATTATACTAACATGCTTTTCAAGGTGCTAATGTGGCATACAGATTCGTAAGATATTCTAAGTTGTCGTACAATGATTAAATGACTCGGAGGAATTCATTAGGTTTATTATGGAGTTTTTATGTTTCGTACGGTGATGAAAGGTGTTCTTAGAAGTTGTAACACGTCCTATATTATTATAAATTACTTTTCATGTTGCTAATGTCACATACATAGTCGTAACAAGTCCTGAGTAATCATACGATGTTCAAAGGACTCGGACGAATTCATTAGGTTTATTAAGGATTTTATTTTTACGTACGGTATTGTAAGGTATTGTTAAGAGTTGTGAGGTGTCGTACATTATACTAACATGCTTTTCAAGGTGCTAATGTGGCATACAGAGTCGTAAGATATTCTAAGTTGTCGTACGATGTTTAAATGACTCGGAGGAATTCATTAGGTTTATTATGGAGTTTTAATGTTTCGTACGGTGATGTAAAGTGTTCTTAGAAGCTGTAACACGTCCTACATTATTCTATATTACTTTTCATGTTGCTAATGTCACATACAGAGTCGTAACAAGTCCTGAGTTATCGTACGATGTTCAAAGGACATGGACCAATTCATTAGTTTTATTATGGATTTTATTTTTACGTACGGTATTGTAAGGTGTTGTATGGAGTTGTGAGGTGTCATACATTATACTAACATGCTTTTCAAGGTGCTAATGTGGCATACAGATTCGTAAGATATTCTAAGTTGTCGTACAATGATTAAATGACTCGGAGGAATTCATTAGGTTTATTATGGAGTTTTTATGTTTCGTACGGTGATGAAAGGTGTTCTTAGAAGTTGTAACACGTCCTATATAATTATAAATTACTTTTCATGTTGCTAATGTCACATACATAGTCGTAACAAGTCCTGAGTTATCATACGATGTTCAAAGGACTCGGACGAATTCATTAGGTTTATTAAGGATTTTATTTTTACATACGGTATTGTAAGGTATTGTTAAGAGTTGTGAGGTGTCGTACATTATAGTAACATGCTTTTCAAGGTGCTAATGTGGCATAAAGAGTCGTAAGATATTCTAAGTTGTCGTACGATGTTTAAATGACTCGGAGGAATTCATTAGGTTTATTATGGAGTTTTAATGTTTCGTACAGTGATGTAAGGTGTTCTTAGAAGCTGTAACACGTCCTACATTATTCTATATTACTTTTCATGTTGCTAATGTCACATACAGAGTCGTAACAAGTCCTGAGTTATCGTACGATGTTCAGAGGACATGGACCAATTCATTAGTTTTATTATGGATTTTATTTTTACGTACGATATTGTAAGGTGTTGTATGGAGTTCTGAGGTGTCATACATTATACTAACATGCTTTTCAAGGTGCTAATGTGGCATACAGATTCGTAAGATATTCTAAGTTGTCGTACAATGATTAAATGACTCGGAGGAATTCATTAGGTTTATTATGGAGTTTTAATGTTTCGTACGGTGATGTAAGGTGTTCTTAGAAGCTGTAACACGTCCTACATTATTCTATATTACTTTTCATGTTGCTAATGTCACATACAGAGTCGTAACAAGTCCTGAGTTATCGTACGATGTTCAAAGGACATGGACCAATTCATTAGTTTTATTATGGATTTTATTTTTACGTACTGTATTGTAAGGTGTTGTATGGAGTTCTGAGGTGTCATACATTATACTAACATGCTTTTCAAGGTGCTAATGTGGCATACAGAGTCGTAAGATATTCTAAGTTGTCGTACGATGTTTAAATGACTCGGAGGAATTCATAAGGTTTATTATGGAGTTTTTATGTTTCGTACTGTGATGTAAGGTGTTCTTAGAAGTTGTAACGCGTCCTATATTATTATAAATTACTTTTCATGTTGCTAATGTCACAAACATAGTCGTAACAAGTCCTGAGTTATCATACGATGTTCAAAGGACACGGACGAATTCATTAGGTTTATTAAGGATTTTATTTTTACGTACGGTATTTTAAGGTATTGTTAATAGTTGTGAGGTGTCGTACATTATACTAACATGCTTTTCAAGGTGCTAATGTGGCATACAGAGTCGTAAGATATTATAAGTTGTCGTACGATGTTTAAATGACTCGGAGGAATTCATTAGGTTTATTATGGAGTTTTTATATTTCGTACGGTGATGTAAGGTGTTCTTAGAAGTTGTAACACGTCCTATATTATTATAAATTACTTTTCATGTTGCTAATGTCACATACATAGTCGTAACAAGTCCTGAGTTATCATACGATGTTCAAAGGACTCGGACGAATTCATTAGGTTTATTAAGGATTTTATTTTTACGTATGGTATTGTAAGGTATTGTTAAGAGTTGTGAGGTGTCGTACATTATACTAACATGCTTTTCAAGGTGCTAATGTGGCATACAGAGTCGTAAGATATTATAAGTTGTCGTACGATGTTTAAATGACTCGGAGGAATTCATTAGGTTTATTATGGAGTTTTTATATTTCGTACTGTGATGTAAGGTGTTCTTAGAAGTTGTAACACGTCCTATATTATTATAAATTACTTTTCATGTTGCTAATGTCACATACATAGTCGTAACAAGTCCTGAGTTATCATACGATGTTCAAAGGACTCGGACGAATTCATTAGGTTTATTAAGGATTTTATTTTTACGTACGGTATTGTAAGGTATTGTTAAGAGTTGTGAGGTGTCGTACATTATACTAACATGCTTTTCAAGGTGCTAATGTGACATACAGAGTCGTAAGATATTATAAGTTGTCGTACGATGTTTAAATGTCTCGGAGGAATTCATTAGGTTTATTATGGAGTTTTTATGTTTCGTACGGTGATGAAAGGTGTTCTTAGAAGTTGTAACACGTCCTATATTATTATAAATTACTTTTCATGTTGCTAAGGTCACATACATAGTCGTAACAAGTCCTGATTTATCATACGATGTTCAAAGGACTCGGACGAATTCATTAGGTTTATTAAGGATTTTATTTTTACGTACGGTATTGTAAGGTATTGTTAAGAGTTGTGAGGTGTCGTACATTTTACTAACATGCTTTTCAAGGTGCTAATGTGGCATACAGAGTCGTAAGATATTCTAAGTTGTCGTACCATGTTTAAATGACTTGGAGGAATTCATTAGGTTTATTATGGAGTTTTAATGTTTCGTACGGTGATGTAAAGTGTTCTTAGAAGCTGTAACACGTCCTACATTATTCTATATTACTTTTCATGTTGCTAATGTCACATACAGAGTCGTAACAAGTCCTGAGTTATCGTACGATGTTCAAAGGACATGGACCAATTCATTAGTTTTATTATGGATTTTATTTTTACGTACGGTATTGTAAGGTGTTGTATGGAGTTGTGAGGTGTCATACATTATACTAACATGCTTTTCAAGGTGCTAATGTGGCATACAGATTCGTAAGATATTCTAAGTTGTCGTACAATGATTAAATGACTCTGAGGAATTCATTAGGTTTATTATGGAGTTTTTATGTTTCGTACGGTGATGAAAGGTGTTCTTAGAAGTTGTAACACGTCCTATATTATTATAAATTACTTTTCATGTTGCTAATGTCACATACATAGTCGTAACAAGTCCTGAGTTATCATACGATGTTCAAAGGACTCGGACGAATTCATTAGGTTTATTAAGGATTTTATTTTTACGTACGGTATTGTAAGGTATTGTTAAGAGTTGTGAGGTGTCGTACATTATACTAACATGCTTTTCAAGGTGCTAATGTGGCATACAGAGTCGTAAGATATTCTAAGTTGTCGTACGATGTTTAAATGACTCGGAGGAATTCATTAGGTTTATTATGGAGTTTTAATGTTTCGTACAGTGATGTAAGGTGTTCTTAGAAGCTGTAACACGTCCTACATTATTCTATATTACTTTTCATGTTGCTAATGTCACATACAGAGTCGTAACAAGTCCTGAGTTATCGTACGATGTTCAAAGGACATGGACCAATTCATTAGTTTTATTATGGATTTTATTTTTACGTACGATATTGTAAGGTGTTGTATGGAGTTCTGAGGTGTCATACATTATACTAACATGCTTTTCAAGGTGCTAATGTGGCATACAGATTCGTAAGATATTCTAAGTTGTCGTACAATGATTAAATGACTCGGAGGAATTCATTAGGTTTATTATGGAGTTTTAATGTTTCGTACGGTGATGTAAGGTGTTCTTAGAAGCTGTAACACGTCCTACATTATTCTATATTACTTTTCATGTTGCTAATGTCACATACAGAGTCGTAACAAGTCCTGAGTTATCGTACGATGTTCAAAGGACATGGACCAATTCATTAGTTTTATTATGGATTTTATTTTTACGTACTGTATTGTAAGGTGTTGTATGGAGTTCTGAGGTGTCATACATTATACTAACATGCTTTTCAAGGTGCTAATGTGGCATACAGAGTCGTAAGATATTCTAAGTTGTCGTACGATGATTAAATGACTCGGAGGAATTCATAAGGTTTATTATGGAGTTTTTATGTTTCGTACGGTGATGTAAGGTGTTCTTAGAAGTTGTAACGCGTCCTATATTATTATAAATTACTTTTCATGTTGCTAATGTCACAAACATAGTCGTAACAAGTCCTGAGTTATCATACGATGTTCAAAGGACACGGACGAATTCATTAGGTTTATTAAGGATTTTATTTTTACGTACGGTATTTTAAGGTATTGTTAATAGTTGTGAGGTGTCGTACATTATACTAACATGCTTTTCAAGGTGCTAATGTTGTATTCAGAGTCGTAAGATATTCTAAGTTGTCGTACCATGTTTAAATGACTCGGAGGAATTCATTAGGTTTATTATGGAGTTTTAATGTTTCGTACGGTGATGTAAGGTGTTCTTAGAAGCTGTAACACGTCCTACATTATTCTATATTACTTTTCATGTTGCTAATGTCACATACAGAGTCGTAACAAGTCCTGAGTTATCGTACGATGTTCAAAGGACATGGACCAATTCATTAGTTTTATTATGGATTTTATTTTTACGTACGGTATTGTAAGGTGTTGTATGGAGTTCTGAGGTGTCATACATTATACTAACATGCTTTTCAAGGTGCTAATGTGGCATACAGATTCGTAAGATATTCTAAGTTGTCGTACAACGTTTAAATGACTCGGAGGAATTCATTAGGTTTATTATGGAGTTTTAATGTTTCGTACGGTGATGTAAGGTGTTCTTAGAAGCTGTAACACGTCCTACATTATTCTATATTACTTTTCATGTTGCTAATGTCACATACAGAGTCGTAACAAGTCCTGAGTTATCGTACGATGTTCAAAGGACATGGACCAATTCATTAGTTTTATTATGGATTTTATTTTTACGTACTGTATTGTAAGGTGTTGTATGGAGTTCTGAGGTGTCATACATTATACTAACATGCTTTTCAAGGTGCTAATGTGGCATACAGAGTCGTAAGATATTCTAAGTTGTCGTACGATGTTTAAATGACTCGGAGGAATTCATTAGGTTTATTATGGAGTTTTTATGTTTCGTACGGTGATGTAAGGTGTTCTTAGAAGTTGTAACGCGTCCTATATTATTATAAATTACTTTTCATGTTGCTAATGTCACAAACATAGTCGTAACAAGTCCTGAGTTATCATACGATGTTCAAAGGACACGGACGAATTCATTAGGTTTATTAAGGATTTTATTTTTACGTATGGTATTGTAAGGTATTGTTAAGAGTTGTGAGGTGTCGTACATTATACTAACATGCTTTTCAAGGTGCTAATGTGGCATACAGAGTCGTAAGATATTATAAGTTGTCGTACGATGTTTAAATGACTCGGAGGAATTCATTAGGTTTATTATTCAGCTTTAATGTTTCGTACTGTGATGTAAGGTGTTCTTAGAAGCAGTAACACGTCCTACATTATTATAAATTACTTTTCATGTTGCTAATGTCACATACAGAGTCGTAACAAGTCCTAAGTTATCGTACGATGTTCAAAGAACATGGACGAATTTATTAGTTTTATTATGGATTTTATTTTTACGTACGGTATTGTAAGGTGTTGTATGGAGTTCTGAGGTGTCGTACATTATACTAACATGCTTTTCAAGGTGCTAATGTGGCTTACAGAGTCGTAAGAAATTCTAAGTTGTCGTACGATGTTTAAATGACTCGGAGGAATTCATTAGGTTTGTTATGGAGTTTTTATGTTTCGTACGGTGATGTAAGGTGTTCTTAGAAGTTGTAACGGGTCCTTTTATTATTATAAATTACTTTTCTTGTTGCTAAGGTCACATACATAGTCGTAACAAGTCCTGAGTTATCATACGATGTTCAAAGGACTCGGACGAATTCATTAGGTTTATTAAGGATTTTATTTTTACGTACGGTATTGTAAGGTATTGTTAAGAGTTGTGAGGTGTCGTACATTATACTAACATGCTTTTCAAGGTGCTAATGTGACATACAGATTCGTAAGATATTCTAAGTTGTCGTACCATGTTTAAATGACTCGGAGGAATTCATTAGGTTTATTATGCAGCTTTAATGTTTCGTACGGTGATGTAAGGTGTTCTTAGAAGCTGTAAAACGTCCTACATTATTCTAAATTACTTTTCATGTTCCTAATGTCACATACAGAGTCGTAACAAGTCCTGAGTTATCGTACGATGGACAAAGGACATAGACGAATTCATTAGGTTTATTATGGATTTTATTTTTACGTACGGAATTGTAAGGTGTTTTTAGACTTGTGAGGTGTCGTACATTATACTAACATGCTTTTCAAGGTGCTAATGTGGCATACTGAGTCGTAAGATTTTCTAAGTTGTCGTACGATGTTTAAATGACTCTGAGGAATTCATTAGGTTTATTATGGAGTTTTAATGTTTCGTACGGTGATGTAAGTTGTTCTTAGAAGCTGTAACACGTCCTACATTATTCTAAATTACTTTTCATGTTCCTAATGTCACATACAGAGTCGTAACAAGTCCTGAGTTATCGTACGATGTTCAAAGGACATAGACGAATTCATTAGGTTTATTATGGATTTTATTTTTACGTACGGAATTGTAAGGTGTTTTTAGACTTGTGAGGTGTCGTACATTATACTAACATGCTTTTCAAGGTGCTAATGTGGCATACAGAGTCGTAAGATATTCTAAGTTGTCGTACGATGTTTAAATGACTCGGAGGAATTCATTAGGTTTATTATGGAGTTTTAATGTTTCGTACGGTGATGTAAGGTGTTCTTAGAAGTTGTAACGTGTTCTACATTATTATAAATAACTTTTCATGTTGCTAATGCCACATACAAAGTCGTAACAAGTCCTGAGTTATCATCCGATGTTCAAAAGACTCGGATTAATTCATTAGGTTTATTAAGGATTTTATTTTTACGTACGGTATTGTAAGGTATTGTTAAGAGTTGTGAGGTGTCGTACATTATACTAACAAGCTTTTCAAGGTGCTAATGTGGCTTACAGAGTCGTAAGATATTATAAGTTGGCGTACGATGTTTAAATGACTCGAGGAATTCATTAGGTTTATTATGGATTTTTAATGTTTCGTACGGTGATGTAAGGTGTTTTTAGAAGCTGTAACACGTCCTACATTATTCTAAATTACTTTTCATGTTGCTAATGTCACATACAGAGTCGTAACAAGTCCTGAGTTATCGTACGATGTTCAAACGACATGGACGAATTTATTAGTTTTATTATGGATTTTATTTTTACGTACGGTATTGTAAGGTGTTGTATGGAGTTCTGAGGTGTCGTACATTATACTAACATGCTTTTCAAGGTGCTAATGTGGCTTACAGAGTAGTAAGAAATTCTAAGTTGTCGTACGATGTTTAAATGACTCGGAGGAATTCATTAGGTTTGTTATGGAGTTTTTATATTTCGTACGGTGATGTAAGGTGTTCTTAGAAGTTGTAACGGGTCCTTTTATTATTATAAATTACTTTTCTTGTTGCTAAGGTCACATACATAGTCGTAACAAGTCCTGAGTTATCATACGATGTTCAAAGGACTCGGACGAATTCATTAGGTTTATTAAGGATTTTATTTTTACGTACGGTATTGTAAGGTATTGTTAAGAGTTGTGAGGTGTCGTACATTATACTAACATGCTTTTCAAGGTGCTAATGTGGCATACAGAGTCGTAAGATATTCTAAGTTGTCGTACCATGTTTAAATGACTCGGAGGAATTCATTAGGTTTATTATGCAGCTTTAATGTTTCGTACGGTGATGTAAGGTGTTCTTAGAAGCTGTAAAACGTCCTACATTATTCTAAATTACTTTTCATGTTCCTAATGTCACATACATAGTCGTAACAAGTCATGAGTTATCGTACGATGTTCAAAGGACATAGACGAATTCATTAGGTTTATTATGGATTTTATTTTTACGTACGGAATTGTAAGGTGTTTTTAGACTTGTGAGGTGTCGTACATTATACTAACATGCTTTTCAAGGTGCTAATGTGGCATACAGAGTCGTAAGATATTCTAAGTTGTCGTACGATGTTTAAATGACTCGGAGGAATTCATTAGGTTTATTATGGAGTTTTAATGTTTCGTACGGTGATGTAAGGTGTTCTTAGAAGTTGTAACGCGTTCTACATTATTATAAATAACTTTTCATGTTGCTAATGCCACATACAAAGTCGTAACAAGTCCTGAGTTATCATACGATGTTCAAAAGACACGGATTAATTCATTAGGTTTATTAAGAATTTTATTTTTACGTACGGTATTGTAAGGTATTGTTAAGAGTTGTGAGGTGTCGTACATTATACTAACATGCTTTTCAAGGTGCTAATGTGGCATACAGAGTCGTAAGATATTATAAGTTGTCGTACGATGTTTAAATGACTCGGAGGAATTCATTAGGTTTATTATGGAGTTTTAATGTTTCGTACGGTGATGTAAGGTGTTCTTAGAAGTTGTAACGCGTTCTACATTATTATAAATAACTTTTCATGTTGCTAATGCCACATACAAAGTCGTAACAAGTCCTGAGTTATCATACGATGTTCAAAAGACTCGGATTAATTCATTAGGTTTATTAAGGATTTTATTTTTACGTACGGTATTGTAAGGTATTGTTAAGAGTTGTGAGGTGTCGTACATTATACTAACATGCTTTTCAAGGTGCTAATGTGGCATACAGAGTCGTAAGATATTCTAAGTTGTCGTACCATGTTTAAATGACTCGGAGGAATTCATTAGGTTTATTATGCAGCTTTAATGTTTCGTACGGTGATGTAAAGTGTTCTTAGAAGCTGTAAAACGTGCTACATTATTCTAAATTACTTTTCATGTTCCTAATGTCACGTACAGAGTCGTAACAAGTCCTGAGTTATCGTACGATGGTCAAAGGACATAGACGAATTCATTAGGTTTATTATGGATTTTATTTTTACGTACGGAATTGTAAGGTGTTTTTAGACTTGTGAGGTGTCGTACATTATACTAACATGCTTTTTAAGGTGCTAATGTGGCATACTGAGTCGTAAGATATTCTAAGTTGTCGTACGATGTTTAAATGACTATGAGGAATTCATTAGGTTTATTATGGAGTTTTAATGTTTCGTACGGTGATGTAAGGTGTTCTTAGAAGCTGTAACACGTCCTACATTATTCTAAATTATTTTTCATGTTGCTAATGTCACATACAGAGTCGTAACAAGTCCTGAGTTATCATACGATGTTCAAAGGACTCGGACGATTTCAAAAGGTTTATTAGGGATTTTATTTTTAAGTACGGTATTGTAAGGTGTTGTTAAGAATTGTGAGTGGTCGTACATTATACTAACATGCTTTTCAAGGTGCTAAAGTGACATACAGAGTCGTAAGATATTCTAAGTTGTCGTACGATGTTTAAATGACTCGGAGGAATTCATTAGGTTTATTATGGAGTTTTAATGTTTCGTACGGTGATGTAAGGTGTTCTTAGAATCTGTAACGCGTCCTACATTATTATAAATTACTTTTCATGTTGCTAATGTCACATACAGAGTCGTCACAAGTCCTGAGTTATCGTACGATGTTCAAAGGACTCGGACGAATTCATTAGGTTTATTATGGATTTTATTTTTACGTACTGTATTGTAAGGTGTTGTTAGGAGTTATGAGGTGTCGTACATTATACTAACATGCTTTTCAAGGTGTTAATGTGGGATACAGAGTCGTAAGATATTCTAAGTTGTCGTACGATGTTTAAATGACTCGGAGGAATTTATTAGGTTTATTATGGAGTTTTAATGTTTCGTACGGTGATGTAAGGTGTTCTTAGAAGTTGTAACGCGTCCTACATTATTATAAATTGCTTTTCATGTTGCTAATGTCACATACAGAGTCGTAACAAGTCCTGAGTTATCATACGAAGTTCAAAGGACTCGGACGAATTCAATAGGTTTATTAGGGATTTTATTTTTACGTACGGTATTGTAAGGTGTTGTTAAGAATTGTGAGTTGTCGTACATTATACTAACATGCTTTTCAAGGTGCTAAAGTGGCATACAGAGTCGTAAGATATTCTAAGTTGTCGTACGATGTTTAAATGACTCGGAGGAATTCATTAGGTTTATTATGGAGTTTTAATTTTTTGTACGGTGATGTAAGGTGTTCTTAGAAGCTGTAACGCGTCCTACATTATTATAAATTACTTTTCATGTTGCTAATGTCACATACAGAGTCGTCACAAGTCCTGAGTTATCGTACGATGTTCAAAGGAGTCGGACGAATTCATTAGGTTTATTATGGATTTAATTTTTACGTACTGTATTGTAAGGTGTTGTTAGGAGTTGTGAGAAGTCGTACATTATACTAACATGCTTTTCAAGGTGTTAATCTGGCATACAGAGTCGTAAGATATTTTAAGTTGTCGTACAATGTTTAAATTACTCGGAGGAATTCATTTGGTTTATTATGGAGTTTTAATGTTTCGTACGGTGATGTAAGGTGTTCTTAGAAGTTGTAACGCGTCCTACATTATTATAAATTACTTTTCATGTTGCTAATGTCACATACAGAGTCGTAACAAGTCCTGAGTTATCATACGATGTTCAAAGGACTCGGACGAATTCAAAAGGTTTATTAGGGATTTAATTTTTACGTACGGTATTGTAAGGTGCTGTTAAGAATTGTGAGGTGTCGTACATTATACTAACATGCTTTTCAAGGTGCTAAAGTGGCATACAAAATCGTAAGATATTCTAAGTTGTCGTACGATGTTTAAATGACTCGGAGGAATTCATTAGGTTTATTATGGAGTTTTAATGTTTCGTACGGTGATGTAAGGTGTTCTTAGAAGGTGTAACGCGTCCTACATTATTATAAATTACTTTTCATGTTTCTAATGTCACATAAAGAGTCGTCACAAGTCCTGAGTTATCGTACAATGTTTAAAGGACTCGGACGAATTCATTAGGTTTATTATGTATATTATTTTTACGTACTGTATTGTAAAGTGTTGTTAGGAGTTGTGAGTTGTCGTACATTATACTAACATGCTTTTCAAGGTGTTAATGTGGCATACAGAGTCGTAAGATATTCTAAGTTGTCGTACGATGTTTAAATGACTCGGAGGAATTCATTAGGTTTCTTAAGGAGTTTTAATGTTTCGTACGGTGATGTAAGGTGTTCTTAGAAGTTGTAACGCGTCCTACATTATTATAAATTGCTTTTCATGTTGCTAATGTCACATACAGAGTCGTAACAAGTCCTGAGTTATCATACGATGTTCAAAGGACTCGGACGATTTCAAAAGGTTTATTAGGGATTTTATTTTTAAGTACGGTATTGTAAGGTGTTGTTAAGAATTGTGAGTGGTCGTACATTATACTAACATGCTTTTCAAGGTGCTAAAGTGACATACAGAGTCGTAAGATATTCTAAGTTGTCGTACGATGTTTAAATGACTCGGAGGAATTCATTAGGTTTATTATGGAGTTTTAATGTTTCGTACGGTGATGTAAGGTGTTCTTAGAAGGTGTAACGCGTCCTACATTATTATAAATTACTTTTCATGTTTCTAATGTCACATAAAGAGTCGTCACAAGTCCTGAGTTATCGTACAATGTTTAAAGGACTCGGACGAATTCATTAGGTTTATTATGTATATTATTTTTACGTACTGTATTGTAAAGTGTTGTTAGGAGTTGTGAGGTGTCGTACATTATACTAACATGCTTTTCAAGGTGTTAATGTGGCATACAGAGTCGTAAGATATTCTAAGTTGTCGTACGATGTTTAAATGACTCGGAGGAATTCATTAGGTTTCTTAAGGAGTTTTAATGTTTCGTACGGTGATGTAAGGTGTTCTTAGAAGTTGTAACGCGTCCTACATTATTATAAATTGCTTTTCATGTTGCTAATGTCACATACAGAGTCGTAACAAGTCCTGAGTTATCATACGATGTTCAAAGGACTCGGACGATTTCAAAAGGTTTATTAGGGATTTTATTTTTAAGTACGGTATTGTAAGGTGTTGTTAAGAATTGTGAGTGGTCGTACATTATACTAACATGCTTTTCAAGGTGCTAAAGTGACATACAGAGTCGTAAGATATTCTAAGTTGTCGTACGATGTTTAAATGACTCGGAGGAATTCATTAGGTTTATTATGGAGTTTTAATGTTTCGTACGGTGATGTAAGGTGTTCTTAGAATCTGTAACGCGTCATACATTATTATAAATTACTTTTCATGTTGCTAATGTCACATACAGAGTCGTCACAAGTCCTGAGTTATCGTACGATGTTCAAAGGACTCGGACGAATTCATTAGGTTTATTATGGATTTTATTTTTACGTACTGTATTGTAAGGTGTTGTTAGGAGTTATGAGGTGTCGTACATTATACTAACATGCTTTTCAAGGTGTTAATGTGGGATACAGAGTCGTAAGATATTCTAAGTTGTCGTACGATGTTTAAATGACTCGGAGGAATTCATTAGGTTTATTATGGAGTTTTAATGTTTCGTACGGTGATGTAAGGTGTTCTTAGAAGTTGTAACGCGTCCTATATTATTATAAATTGCTTTTCAAGTTGCTAATGTCACATACAGAGTCGTAACAAGTCCTGAGTTATCATACGATGTTCAAAGGACTCGGACGAATTCAATAGGTTTATTAGGGATTTTATTTTTACGTACGGTATTGTAAGGTGTTGTTAAGAATTGTGAGTTGTCGTACATTATACTAACATGCTTTTCAAGGTGCTAAAGTGGCATACAAAATCGTAAGATATTCTAAGTTGTCGTACGATGTTTAAATGACTCGGAGGAATTCATTAGGTTTATTATGGAGTTTTAATGTTTCGTACGGTGATGTAAGGTGTTCTTAGAAGGTGTAACGCGTCCTACATTATTATAAATTACTTTTCATGTTTCTAATGTCACATAAAGAGTCGTCACAAGTCCTGAGTTATCGTACAATGTTTAAAGGACTCGGACGAATTCATTAGGTTTATTATGTATATTATTTTTACGTACTGTATTGTAAAGTGTTGTTAGGAGTTGTGAGGTGTCGTACATTATACTAACATGCTTTTCAAGGTGTTAATGTGGCATACAGAGTCGTAAGATATTCTAAGTTGTCGTACGATGTTTAAATGACTCGGAGGAATTCATTAGGTTTCTTATGGAGTTTTAATGTTTCGTACGGTGATGTAAGGTGTTCTTAGAAGTTGTAACGCGTCCTACATTATTATAAATTGCTTTTCATGTTGCTAATGTCACATACAGAGTCGTAACAAGTCCTGAGTTATCATACGATGTTCAAAGGACTCGGACGATTTCAAAAGGTTTATTAGGGATTTTATTTTTAAGTACGGTATTGTAAGGTGTTGTTAAGAATTGTGAGTGGTCGTACATTATACTAACATGCTTTTCAAGGTGCTAAAGTGACATACAGAGTCGTAAGATATTCTAAGTTGTCGTACGATGTTTAAATGACTCGGAGGAATTCATTAGGTTTATTATGGAGTTTTAATGTTTCGTACGGTGATGTAAGGTGTTCTTAGAATCTGTAACGCGTCATACATTATTATAAATTACTTTTCATGTTGCTAATGTCACATACAGAGTCGTCACAAGTCCTGAGTTATCGTACGATGTTCAAAGGACTCGGACGAATTCATTAGGTTTATTATGGATTTTATTTTTACGTACTGTATTGTAAGGTGTTGTTAGGAGTTATGAGGTGTCGTACATTATACTAACATGCTTTTCAAGGTGTTAATGTGGGATACAGAGTCGTAAGATATTCTAAGTTGTCGTACGATGTTTAAATGACTCGGAGGAATTCATTAGGTTTATTATGGAGTTTTAATGTTTCGTACGGTGATGTAAGGTGTTCTTAGAAGTTGTAACGCGTCCTATATTATTATAAATTGCTTTTCAAGTTGCTAATGTCACATACAGAGTCGTAACAAGTCCTGAGTTATCATACGATGTTCAAAGGACTCGGACGAATTCAATAGGTTTATTAGGGATTTTATTTTTACGTACGGTATTGTAAGGTGTTGTTAAGAATTGTGAGTTGTCGTACATTATACTAACATGCTTTTCAAGGTGCTAAAGTGGCATACAGAGTCGTAAGATATTCTAAGTTGTCGTACGATGTTTAAATGACTCGGAGGAATTCATTAGGTTTATTATGGAGTTTTAATGTTTTGTACGGTGATGTAAGGTGTTCTTAGAAGCTGTAACGCGACCTACATTATTATAAATTACTTTTCATGTTGCTAATGTCACACACAGAGTCGTCACAAGTCCTGAGTTCTCGTACGATGTTCAAAGGACTCGGACGAATTCATTAGGTTTATTGTGGATTTTATTTTTACGTACTGTATTGTTAGGTGTTGTTAGGAGTTGTGAGGTGTCGTACATTATACTAACATGCTTTTCAAGGTGTTAATGTGGCATACAGAGTCGTAAGATATTCTAAGTTGTCGTACGATGTTTAAATGACTCGGAGGAATTCATTAGGTTTATTATGGAGTTTTAATGTTTCGTACGGTGATGTAAGGTGTTCTTAGAAGTTGTAACGCGTCCTACATTATTATAAATTGCTTTTCATGTTGCTAATGTCACATACAGAGTCGTAACAAGTCCTGAGTTATCATACGAAGTTCAAAGGACTCGGACGAATTCAATAGGTTTATTAGGGATTTTATTTTTACGTACGGTATTGTAAGGTGTTGTTAAGAATTGTGAGTTGTCGTACATTATACTAACATGCTTTTCAAGGTGCTAAAGTGGCATACAGAGTCGTAAGATATTCTAAGTTGTCGTACGATGTTTAAATGACTCGGAGGAATTCATTAGGTTTATTATGGAGTTTTAATTTTTTGTACGGTGATGTAAGGTGTTCTTAGAAGCTGTAACGCGTCCTACATTATTATAAATTACTTTTCATGTTGCTAATGTCACATACAGAGTCGTCACAAGTCCTGAGTTATCGTACGATGTTCAAAGGAGTCGGACGAATTCATTAGGTTTATTATGGATTTAATTTTTACGTACTGTATTGTAAGGTGTTGTTAGGAGTTGTGAGATGTCGTACATTATACTAACATGCTTTTCAAGGTGTTAATCTGGCATACAGAGTCGTAAGATATTTTAAGTTGTCGTACAATGTTTAAATTACTCGGAGGAATTCATTTGGTTTATTATGGAGTTTTAATGTTTCGTACGGTGATGTAAGGTGTTCTTAGAAGTTGTAACGCGTCCTACATTATTATAAATTACTTTTCATGTTGCTAATGTCACATACAGAGTCGTAACAAGTCCTGAGTTATCATACGATGTTCAAAGGACTCGGACGAATTCAAAAGGTTTATTAGGGATTTAATTTTTACGTACGGTATTGTAAGGTGCTGTTAAGAATTGTGAGGTGTCGTACATTATACTAACATGCTTTTCAAGGTGCTAAAGTGGCATACAAAATCGTAAGATATTCTAAGTTGTCGTACGATGTTTAAATGACTCGGAGGAATTCATTAGGTTTATTATGGAGTTTTAATGTTTCGTACGGTGATGTAAGGTGTTCTTAGAAGGTGTAACGCGTCCTACATTATTATAAATTACTTTTCATGTTTCTAATGTCACATAAAGAGTCGTCACAAGTCCTGAGTTATCGTACAATGTTTAAAGGACTCGGACGAATTCATTAGGTTTATTATGTATATTATTTTTACGTACTGTATTGTAAAGTGTTGTTAGGAGTTGTGAGGTGTCGTACATTATACTAACATGCTTTTCAAGGTGTTAATGTGGCATACAGAGTCGTAAGATATTCTAAGTTGTCGTACGATGTTTAAATGACTCGGAGGAATTCATTAGGTTTCTTAAGGAGTTTTAATGTTTCGTACGGTGATGTAAGGTGTTCTTAGAAGTTGTAACGCGTCCTACATTATTATAAATTGTTTTTCATGTTGCTAATGTCACATACAGAGTCGTAACAAGTCCTGAGTTATCATACGATGTTCAAAGGACTCGGACGATTTCAAAAGGTTTATTAGGGATTTTATTTTTAAGTACGGTATTGTAAGGTGTTGTTAAGAATTGTGAGTGGTCGTACATTATACTAACATGCTTTTCAAGGTGCTAAAGTGACATACAGAGTCGTAAGATATTCTAAGTTGTCGTACGATGTTTAAATGACTCGGAGGAATTCATTAGGTTTATTATGGAGTTTTAATGTTTCGTACGGTGATGTAAGGTGTTCTTAGAATCTGTAACGCGTCATACATTATTATAAATTACTTTTCATGTTGCTAATGTCACATACAGAGTCGTCACAAGTCCTGAGTTATCGTACGATGTTCAAAGGACTCGGACGAATTCATTAGGTTTATTATGGATTTTATTTTTACGTACTGTATTGTAAGGTGTTGTTAGGAGTTATGAGGTGTCGTACATTATACTAACATGCTTTTCAAGGTGTTAATGTGGGATACAGAGTCGTAAGATATTCTAAGTTGTCGTACGATGTTTAAATGACTCGGAGGAATTCATTAGGTTTATTATGAAGTTTTAATGTTTCGTACGGTGATGTAAGGTGTTCTTAGAAGTTGTAACGCGTCCTATATTATTATAAATTGCTTTTCAAGTTGCTAATGTCACATACAGAGTCGTAACAAGTCCTGAGTTATCATACGATGTTCAAAGGACTCGGACGAATTCAATAGGTTTATTAGGGATTTTATTTTTACGTACGGTATTGTAAGGTGTTGTTAAGAATTGTGAGTTGTCGTACATTATACTAACATGCTTTTCAAGGTGCTAAAGTGGCATACAAAATCGTAAGATATTCTAAGTTGTCGTACGATGTTTAAATGACTCGGAGGAATTCATTAGGTTTATTATGGAGTTTTAATGTTTCGTACGGTGATGTAAGGTGTTCTTAGAAGGTGTAACGCGTCCTACATTATTATAAATTACTTTTCATGTTTCTAATGTCACATAAAGAGTCGTCACAAGTCCTGAGTTATCGTACAATGTTTAAAGGACTCGGACGAATTCATTAGGTTTATTATGTATATTATTTTTACGTACTGTATTGTAAAGTGTTGTTAGGAGTTGTGAGGTGTCGTACATTATACTAACATGCTTTTCAAGGTGTTAATGTGGCATACAGAGTCGTAAGATATTCTAAGTTGTCGTACGATGTTTAAATGACTCGGAGGAATTCATTAGGTTTCTTATGGAGTTTTAATGTTTCGTACGGTGATGTAAGGTGTTCTTAGAAGTTGTAACGCGTCCTACATTATTATAAATTGCTTTTCATGTTGCTAATGTCACATACAGAGTCGTAACAAGTCCTGAGTTATCATACGATGTTCAAAGGACTCGGACGATTTCAAAAGGTTTATTAGGGATTTTATTTTTAAGTACGGTATTGTAAGGTGTTGTTAAGAATTGTGAGTGGTCGTACATTATACTAACATGCTTTTCAAGGTGCTAAAGTGACATACAGAGTCGTAAGATATTCTAAGTTGTCGTACGATGTTTAAATGACTCGGAGGAATTCATTAGGTTTATTATGGAGTTTTAATGTTTCGTACGGTGATGTAAGGTGTTCTTAGAATCTGTAACGCGTCATACATTATTATAAATTACTTTTCATGTTGCTAATGTCACATACAGAGTCGTCACAAGTCCTGAGTTATCGTACGATGTTCAAAGGACTCGGACGAATTCATTAGGTTTATTATGGATTTTATTTTTACGTACTGTATTGTAAGGTGTTGTTAGGAGTTATGAGGTGTCGTACATTATACTAACATGCTTTTCAAGGTGTTAATGTGGGATACAGAGTCGTAAGATATTCTAAGTTGTCGTACGATGTTTAAATGACTCGGAGGAATTCATTAGGTTTATTATGGAGTTTTAATGTTTCGTACGGTGATGTAAGGTGTTCTTAGAAGTTGTAACGCGTCCTATATTATTATAAATTGCTTTTCAAGTTGCTAATGTCACATACAGAGTCGTAACAAGTCCTGAGTTATCATACGATGTTCAAAGGACTCGGACGAATTCAATAGGTTTATTAGGGATTTTATTTTTACGTACGGTATTGTAAGGTGTTGTTAAGAATTGTGAGTTGTCGTACATTATACTAACATGCTTTTCAAGGTGCTAAAGTGGCATACAGAGTCGTAAGATATTCTAAGTTGTCGTACGATGTTTAAATGACTCGGAGGAATTCATTAGGTTTATTATGGAGTTTTAATGTTTTGTACGGTGATGTAAGGTGTTCTTAGAAGCTGTAACGCGACCTACATTATTATAAATTACTTTTCATGTTGCTAATGTCACACACAGAGTCGTCACAAGTCCTGAGTTCTCGTACGATGTTCAAAGGACTCGGACGAATTCATTAGGTTTATTGTGGATTTTATTTTTACGTACTGTATTGTTAGGTGTTGTTAAGAGTTGTGAGGTGTCGTACATTATACTAACATGCTTTTCAAGGTGTTAATGTGGCATACAGAGTCGTAAGATATTCTAAGTTGTCGTACGATGTTTAAATGACTTGGAGGAATTCATTAGGTTTATTATGGAGTTTTAATGTTTCGTACGGTGATGTAAGGTGTTCTTAGAAGTTGTAACGCGTCCTACATTATTATAAATTACTTTTCATGTTGCTAATGTCACATACAGAGTCGTAACAAGTCCTGAGTTATCATACGATGTTCAAAGGACTCGGACGAATTCAAAAGGTTTATTAGGGATTTAATTTTTACGTACGGTATTGTAAGGTGCTGTTAAGAATTGTGAGGTGTCGTACATTATACTAACATGCTTTTCAAGGTGCTAAAGTGGCATACAAAATCGTAAGATATTCTAAGTTGTCGTACGATGTTTAAATGACTCGGAGGAATTCATTAGGTTTATTATGGAGTTTTAATGTTTCGTACGGTGATGTAAGGTGTTCTTAGAAGGTGTAACGCGTCCTACATTATTATAAATTACTTTTCATGTTTCTAATGTCACATAAAGAGTCGTCACAAGTCCTGAGTTATCGTACAATGTTTAAAGGACTCGGACGAATTCATTAGGTTTATTATGTATTTTATTTTTACGTACTGTATTGTAAAGTGTTGTTAGGAGTTGTGAGGTGTCGTACATTATACTAACATGCTTTTCAAGGTGTTAATGTGGCATACAGAGTCGTAAGATATTCTAAGTTGTCGTACGATGTTTAAATGACTCGGAGGAATTCATTAGGTTTCTTATGGAGTTTTAATGTTTCGTACGGTGATGTAAGGTGTTCTTAGAAGTTGTAACGCGTCCTACATTATTATAAATTACTTTTCATGTTGCTAATGTCACATACAGAGTCGTAACAAGTCCTGAGTTATCATACGATGTTCAAAGGACTCGGACGAATTCAAAAGGTTTATTAGGGATTTAATTTTTACGTACGGTATTGTAAGGTGCCGTTAAGAATTGTGAGGTGTCGTACATTATACTAACATGCTTTTCAAGGTGCTAAAGTGGCATACAAAATCGTAAGATATTCTAAGTTGTCGTACGATGTTTAAATGACTCGGAGGAATTCATTAGGTTTATTATGGAGTTTTAATGTTTCGTACGGTGATGTAAGGTGTTCTTAGAAGGTGTAACGCGTCCTACATTATTATAAATTACTTTTCATGTTTCTAATGTCACATAAAGAGTCGTCACAAGTCCTGAGTTATCGTACAATGTTTAAAGGACTCGGACGAATTCATTAGGTTTATTATGTATTTTATTTTTACGTACTGTATTGTAAAGTGTTGTTAGGAGTTGTGAGGTGTCGTACATTATACTAACATGCTTTTCAAGGTGTTAATGTGGCATACAGAGTCGTAAGATATTCTAAGTTGTCGTACGATGTTTAAATGACTCGGAGGAATTCATTAGGTTTATTATGGAGTTTTAATGTTTCGTACGGTGATGTAAGGTGTTCTTAGAAGTTGTAACGCGTCCTATATTATTATAAATTGCTTTTCAAGTTGCTAATGTCACATACAGAGTCGTAACAAGTCCTGAGTTATCATACGATGTTCAAAGGACTCGGACGAATTCAATAGGTTTATTAGGGATTTTATTTTTACGTACGGTATTGTAAGGTGTTGTTAAGAATTGTGAGTTGTCGTACATTATACTAACATGCTTTTCAAGGTGCTAAAGTGGCATACAGAGTCGTAAGATATTCTAAGTTGTCGTACGATGTTTAAATGACTCGGAGGAATTCATTAGGTTTATTATGGAGTTTTAATGTTTTGTACGGTGATGTAAGGTGTTCTTAGAAGCTGTAACGCGACCTACATTATTATAAATTACTTTTCATGTTGCTAATGTCACACACAGAGTCGTCACAAGTCCTGAGTTCTCGTACGATGTTCAAAGGACTCGGACGAATTCATTAGGTTTATTGTGGATTTTATTTTTACGTACTGTATTGTTAGGTGTTGTTAGGAGTTGTGAGGTGTCGTACATTATACTAACATGCTTTTCAAGGTGTTAATGTGGCATACAGAGTCGTAAGATATTCTAAGTTGTCGTACGATGTTTAAATGACTCGGAGGAATTCATTAGGTTTATTATGGAGTTTTAATGTTTCGTACGGTGATGTAAGGTGTTCTTAGAAGTTGTAACGCGTCCTACATTATTATAAATTACTTTTCATGTTGCTAATGTCACATACAGAGTCGTAACAAGTCCTGAGTTATCATACGATGTTCAAAGGACTCGGACGAATTCAAAAGGTTTATTAGGGATTTAATTTTTACGTACGGTATTGTAAGGTGCTGTTAAGAATTGTGAGGTGTCGTACATTATACTAACATGCTTTTCAAGGTGCTAAAGTGGCATACAAAATCGTAAGATATTCTAAGTTGTCGTACGATGTTTAAATGACTCGGAGGAATTCATTAGGTTTATTATGGAGTTTTAATGTTTCGTACGGTGATGTAAGGTGTTCTTAGAAGGTGTAACGCGTCCTACATTATTATAAATTACTTTTCATGTTTCTAATGTCACATAAAGAGTCGTCACAAGTCCTGAGTTATCGTACAATGTTTAAAGGACTCGGACGAATTCATTAGGTTTATTATGTATTTTATTTTTACGTACTGTATTGTAAAGTGTTGTTAGGAGTTGTGAGGTGTCGTACATTATACTAACATGCTTTTCAAGGTGTTAATGTGGCATACAGAGTCGTAAGATATTCTAAGTTGTCGTACGATGTTTAAATGACTCGGAGGAATTCATTAGGTTTCTTATGGAGTTTTAATGTTTCGTACGGTGATGTAAGGTGTTCTTAGAAGTTGTAACGCGTCCTACATTATTATAAATTACTTTTCATGTTGCTAATGTCACATACAGAGTCGTAACAAGTCCTGATTTATCATACGATGTTCAAAGGACTCGGACGAATTCAAAAGGTTTATTAGGGATTTAATTTTTACGTACGGTATTGTAAGGTGCCGTTAAGAATTGTGAGGTGTCGTACATTATACTAACATGCTTTTCAAGGTGCTAAAGTGGCATACAAAATCGTAAGATATTCTAAGTTGTCGTACGATGTTTAAATGACTCGGAGGAATTCATTAGGTTTATTATGGAGTTTTAATGTTTCGTACGGTGATGTAAGGTGTTCTTAGAAGGTGTAACGCGTCCTACATTATTATAAATTACTTTTCATGTTTCTAATGTCACATAAAGAGTCGTCACAAGTCCTGAGTTATCGTACAATGTTTAAAGGACTCGGACGAATTCATTAGGTTTATTATGTATTTTATTTTTACGTACTGTATTGTAAAGTGTTGTTAGGAGTTGTGAGGTGTCGTACATTATACTAACATGCTTTTCAAGGTGTTAATGTGGCATACAGAGTCGTAAGATATTCTAAGTTGTCGTACGATGTTTAAATGACTCGGAGGAATTCATTAGGTTTATTATGGAGTTTTAATGTTTCGTACGGTGATGTAAGGTGTTCTTAGAAGTTGTAACGCGTCCTATATTATTATAAATTGCTTTTCAAGTTGCTAATGTCACATACAGAGTCGTAACAAGTCCTGAGTTATCATACGATGTTCAAAGGACTCGGACGAATTCAATAGGTTTATTAGGGATTTTATTTTTACGTACGGTATTGTAAGGTGTTGTTAAGAATTGTGAGTTGTCGTACATTATACTAACATGCTTTTCAAGGTGCTAAAGTGGCATATAGAGTCGTAAGATATTCTAAGTTGTCGTACGATGTTTAAATGACTCGGAGGAATTCATTAGGTTTATTATGGAGTTTTAATGTTTTTTACGGTGATGTAAGGTGTTCTTAGAAGCTGTAACGCGACCTACATTATTATAAATTACTTTTCATGTTGCTAATGTCACACACAGAGTCGTCACAAGTCCTGAGTTCTCGTACGATGTTCAAAGGACTCGGACGAATTCATTAGGTTTATTGTGGATTTTATTTTTACGTACTGTATTGTAAGGTGTTGTTAGGAGTTGTGAGGTGTCGTACATTATACTAACATGCTTTTCAAGGTGTTAATCTGGCATACAGAGTCGTAAGATATTTTAAGTTGTCGTACAATGTTTAAATTACTCGGAGGAATTCATTTGGTTTATTATGGAGTTTTAATGTTTCGTACGGTGATGTAAGGTGTTCTTAGAAGTTGTAACGCGTCCTACATTATTATAAATTGCTTTTCATGTTGCTAATGTCACATACAGAGTCGTAACAAGTCCTGAGTTATCATACGATGTTCAAAGGACTCGGACGAATTCAAAAGGTTTATTAGGGATTTAATTTTTACTTACGGTATTGTAAGGTGCTGTTAAGAATTGTGAGGTGTCGTACATTATACTAACATGCTTTTCAAGGTGTTAAAGTGGCATACAGAGTCGTAAGATATTCTAAGTTGTCATACGATGTTTAAATGACTCGGAGGAATTCATTAGGTTTATTATGGAGTTTTAATGTTTCGTACGGTGATGTAAGGTGTTCTTAGAAGCTGTAACGCGTCCTACATTATTATAAATTACTTTTCATGTTGCTAATGTCACATACAGAGTCGTCACAAGTCCTGAGTTATCGTACGATGTTCAAAGGAGTCGGACGAATTCATTAGGTTTATTATGGATTTAATTTTTACGTACTGTATTGTAAGGTGTTATTAGGAGTTGTGAGATGTCGTACATTATACTAACATGCTTTTCAAGGTGTTAATCTGGCATACAGAGTCGTAAGATATTTTAAGTTGTCGTACAATGTTTAAATTACTCGGAGGAATTCATTTGGTTTATTATGGAGTTTTAATGTTTCGTACGGTGATGTAAGGTGTTCTTAGAAGTTGTAACGCGTCCTACATTATTATAAATTGCTTTTCATGTTGCTAATGTCACATACAGAGTCGTAACAAGTCCTGAGTTATCATACGATGTTCAAAGGACTCGGACGAATTCAAAAGGTTTATTAGGGATTTAATTTTTACTTACGGTATTGTAAGGTGCTGTTAAGAATTGTGAGGTGTCGTACATTATACTAACATGCTTTTAAAGGTGTTAAAGTGGCATACAGAGTCGTAAGATATTCGAAGTTGTCATACGATGTTTAAATGACTCGGAGGAATTCATTAGGTTTATTATGGAGTTTTAATGTTTCGTACGGTGATGTAAGGTGTTCTTAGAAGCTGTAACGCGTCCTACATTATTATAAATTACTTTTCATGTTGCTAATGTCACATACAGAGTCGTCACAAGTCCTGAGTTATCGTACGATGTTCAAAGGAGTCGGACGAATTCATTAGGATTATTATGGATTTAATTTTTACGTACTGTATTGCAAGGTGTTGTTAGGAGTTGTGAGGTGTTGTACATTATACTAACATGCTTTTCAAGGTGTTAATCTGGCATACAGAGTCGTAAGATATTTTAAGTTGTCGTACAATGTTTAAATTACTCGGAGGAATTCATTTGGTTTATTATGGAGTTTTAATGTTTCGTACGGTGATGTAAGTTGTTCTTAGAAGTTGTAACGCGTCCTACATTATTATAAATTGCTTTTCATGTTGCTAATGTCACATACAGAGTCGTAACAAGTCCTGAGTTATCATACGATGTTCAAAGGACTCGGACGAATTCAATAGGTTTATTAGGGATTTTATTTTTACGTACGGTATTGTAAGGTGTTGTTAAGAATTGTGAGTTGTCGTACATTATACTAACATGCTTTTCAAGGTGCTAAAGTGGCATACAGAGTCGTAAGATATTCTAAGTTGTCGTACGATGTTTAAATGACTCGGAGGAATTCATTAGGTTTATTATGGAGTTTTAATGTTTCGTACGGTGATGTAAGGTGTTCTTAGAAGCTGTTACGCGACCTACATTATTATAAATTACTTTTCATGTTGCTAATGTCACATACAGAGTCGTCACAAGTCCTGAGTTATCGTACGATGTTCAAAGGACTCGGACGAATTCATTAGGTTTATTGTGGATTTTATTTTTACGTACTGTATTGTAAGGTGTTGTTAGGAGTTGTGAGGTGTCGTACATTATACTAACATGCTTTTCAAGGTGTTAATGTGGCATACAGAGTCGTAAGATATTCTAAGTTGTCGTACGATGTTTAAATGACTCGGAGGAATTCATTAGGTTTATTATGGAGTTTTAATGTTTCGTACGGTGATGTAAGGTGTTCTTAGAAGGTGTAACGCGTCCTACATTATTATAAATTACTTTTCATGTTTCTAATGTCACATAAAGAGTCGTCACAAGTCCTGAGTTATCGTACAATGTTTAAAGGACTCGGACGAATTCATTAGGTTTATTATGTATTTTATTTTTACGTACTGTATTGTAAAGTGTTGTTAGGAGTTGTGAGGTGTCGTACATTATACTAACATGCTTTTCAAGGTGTTAATGTGGCATACAGAGTCGTAAGATATTCTAAGTTGTCGTACGATGTTTAAATGACTCGGAGGAATTCATTAGGTTTCTTATGGAGTTTTAATGTTTCGTACGGTGATGTAAGGTGTTCTTAGAAGTTGTAACGCGTCCTACATTATTATAAATTACTTTTCATGTTGCTAATGTCACATACAGAGTCGTAACAAGTCCTGATTTATCATACGATGTTCAAAGGACTCGGACGAATTCAAAAGGTTTATTAGGGATTTAATTTTTACGTACGGTATTGTAAGGTGCCGTTAAGAATTGTGAGGTGTCGTACATTATACTAACATGCTTTTCAAGGTGCTAAAGTGGCATACAAAATCGTAAGATATTCTAAGTTGTCGTACGATGTTTAAATGACTCGGAGGAATTCATTAGGTTTATTATGGAGTTTTAATGTTTCGTACGGTGATGTAAGGTGTTCTTAGAAGGTGTAACGCGTCCTACATTATTATAAATTACTTTTCATGTTTCTAATGTCACATAAAGAGTCGTCACAAGTCCTGAGTTATCGTACAATGTTTAAAGGACTCGGACGAATTCATTAGGTTTATTATGTATTTTATTTTTACGTACTGTATTGTAAAGTGTTGTTAGGAGTTGTGAGGTGTCGTACATTATACTAACATGCTTTTCAAGGTGTTAATGTGGCATACAGAGTCGTAAGATATTCTAAGTTGTCGTACGATGTTTAAATGACTCGGAGGAATTCATTAGGTTTATTATGGAGTTTTAATGTTTCGTACGGTGATGTAAGGTGTTCTTAGAAGTTGTAACGCGTCCTATATTATTATAAATTGCTTTTCAAGTTGCTAATGTCACATACAGAGTCGTAACAAGTCCTGAGTTATCATACGATGTTCAAAGGACTCGGACGAATTCAATAGGTTTATTAGGGATTTTATTTTTACGTACGGTATTGTAAGGTGTTGTTAAGAATTGTGAGTTGTCGTACATTATACTAACATGCTTTTCAAGGTGCTAAAGTGGCATATAGAGTCGTAAGATATTCTAAGTTGTCGTACGATGTTTAAATGACTCGGAGGAATTCATTAGGTTTATTATGGAGTTTTAATGTTTTTTACGGTGATGTAAGGTGTTCTTAGAAGCTGTAACGCGACCTACATTATTATAAATTACTTTTCATGTTGCTAATGTCACACACAGAGTCGTCACAAGTCCTGAGTTCTCGTACGATGTTCAAAGGACTCGGACGAATTCATTAGGTTTATTGTGGATTTTATTTTTACGTACTGTATTGTAAGGTGTTGTTAGGAGTTGTGAGGTGTCGTACATTATACTAACATGCTTTTCAAGGTGTTAATCTGGCATACAGAGTCGTAAGATATTTTAAGTTGTCGTACAATGTTTAAATTACTCGGAGGAATTCATTTGGTTTATTATGGAGTTTTAATGTTTCGTACGGTGATGTAAGGTGTTCTTAGAAGTTGTAACGCGTCCTACATTATTATAAATTGCTTTTCATGTTGCTAATGTCACATACAGAGTCGTAACAAGTCCTGAGTTATCATACGATGTTCAAAGGACTCGGACGAATTCAAAAGGTTTATTAGGGATTTAATTTTTACTTACGGTATTGTAAGGTGCTGTTAAGAATTGTGAGGTGTCGTACATTATACTAACATGCTTTTCAAGGTGTTAAAGTGGCATACAGAGTCGTAAGATATTCTAAGTTGTCATACGATGTTTAAATGACTCGGAGGAATTCATTAGGTTTATTATGGAGTTTTAATGTTTCGTACGGTGATGTAAGGTGTTCTTAGAAGCTGTAACGCGTCCTACATTATTATAAATTACTTTTCATGTTGCTAATGTCACATACAGAGTCGTCACAAGTCCTGAGTTATCGTACGATGTTCAAAGGAGTCGGACGAATTCATTAGGTTTATTATGGATTTAATTTTTACGTACTGTATTGTAAGGTGTTATTAGGAGTTGTGAGATGTCGTACATTATACTAACATGCTTTTCAAGGTGTTAATCTGGCATACAGAGTCGTAAGATATTTTAAGTTGTCGTACAATGTTTAAATTACTCGGAGGAATTCATTTGGTTTATTATGGAGTTTTAATGTTTCGTACGGTGATGTAAGGTGTTCTTAGAAGTTGTAACGCGTCCTACATTATTATAAATTGCTTTTCATGTTGCTAATGTCACATACAGAGTCGTAACAAGTCCTGAGTTATCATACGATGTTCAAAGGACTCGGACGAATTCAAAAGGTTTATTAGGGATTTAATTTTTACTTACGGTATTGTAAGGTGCTGTTAAGAATTGTGAGGTGTCGTACATTATACTAACATGCTTTTAAAGGTGTTAAAGTGGCATACAGAGTCGTAAGATATTCGAAGTTGTCATACGATGTTTAAATGACTCGGAGGAATTCATTAGGTTTATTATGGAGTTTTAATGTTTCGTACGGTGATGTAAGGTGTTCTTAGAAGCTGTAACGCGTCCTACATTATTATAAATTACTTTTCATGTTGCTAATGTCACATACAGAGTCGTCACAAGTCCTGAGTTATCGTACGATGTTCAAAGGAGTCGGACGAATTCATTAGGATTATTATGGATTTAATTTTTACGTACTGTATTGCAAGGTGTTGTTAGGAGTTGTGAGGTGTTGTACATTATACTAACATGCTTTTCAAGGTGTTAATCTGGCATACAGAGTCGTAAGATATTTTAAGTTGTCGTACAATGTTTAAATTACTCGGAGGAATTCATTTGGTTTATTATGGAGTTTTAATGTTTCGTACGGTGATGTAAGTTGTTCTTAGAAGTTGTAACGCGTCCTACATTATTATAAATTGCTTTTCATGTTGCTAATGTCACATACAGAGTCGTAACAAGTCCTGAGTTATCATACGATGTTCAAAGGACTCGGACGAATTCAATAGGTTTATTAGGGATTTTATTTTTACGTACGGTATTGTAAGGTGTTGTTAAGAATTGTGAGTTGTCGTACATTATACTAACATGCTTTTCAAGGTGCTAAAGTGGCATACAGAGTCGTAAGATATTCTAAGTTGTCGTACGATGTTTAAATGACTCGGAGGAATTCATTAGGTTTATTATGGAGTTTTAATGTTTCGTACGGTGATGTAAGGTGTTCTTAGAAGCTGTTACGCGACCTACATTATTATAAATTACTTTTCATGTTGCTAATGTCACATACAGAGTCGTCACAAGTCCTGAGTTATCGTACGATGTTCAAAGGACTCGGACGAATTCATTAGGTTTATTGTGGATTTTATTTTTACGTACTGTATTGTAAGGTGTTGTTAGGAGTTGTGAGGTGTCGTACATTATACTAACATGCTTTTCAAGGTGTTAATGTGGCATACAGAGTCGTAAGATATTCTAAGTTGTCGTACGATGTTTAAATGACTCGGAGGAATTCATTAGGTTTATTATGGAGTTTTAATGTTTCGTACGGTGATGTAAGGTGTTCTTAGAAGTTGTAATGCGTCCTACATTATTATAAATTGCTTTTCATGTTGCTAATGTCACATACAGAGTCGTAACAAGTCCTGAGTTATCATACGATGTTCAAAGGACTCGGACGAATTCAATAGGTTTATTAGGGATTTTATTTTTACGTACGGTATTGTAAGGTGTTTTTAAGAATTGTGAGTTGTCGTACATTATACTAACATGCTTTTCAAGGTGCTAAAGTGGCATACAGAGTCGTAAGATATTCTAAGTTGTCGTCCGATGTTTAAATGACTCGGAGGAATTTATTAGGTTTATTATGGAGTTTTAATGTTTCGTATGGTGATGTAAGGTGTTCTTAGAATCTGTAACGCGTCCTACATTATTATAAATTACTTTTCATGTTGCTAATGTCACATACAGAGTCGTCACAAGTCCTGAGTTATCGTACGATGTTCAAAGGACTCGGACGAATTCATTAGGTTTATTATGGATTTTATTTTTACGTACTGTATTGTAAGGTGTTGTTAGGAGTTATGAGGTGTCGTTCATTATACTAACATGCTTTTCAAGGTGTTAATGTGGCATACAGAGTCGTAAGATATTCTAAGTTGTCGTACGATGTTTAAATGACTCGGAGGAATTCATTAGGTTTATTATGGAGTTTTAATGTTTCGTACAGTGATGTAAGGTGTTCTTAGAAGTTGTAACGCGTCCTACATTATTATAAATTGCTTTTCATGTTGCTAATGTCACATACAGAGTCGTAACAAGTCCTGAGTTATCATACGATGTTCAAAGGACTCGGACGAATTCAAAAGGTTTATTAGGGATTTAATTTTTACCTACGGTATTGTAAGGTGCTGTTAAGAATTGTGAGGTGTCGTACATTATACTAACATGCTTTTCAAGGTGTTAAAGTGGCATACAGAGTCGTAAGATATTCTAAGTTGTCATACGATGTTTAAATGACTCGGAGGAATTCATTAGGTTTATTATGGAGTTTTAATGTTTCGTACGGTGATGTAAGGTGTTCTTAGAAGCTGTAACGCGTCCTACATTATTATAAATTACTTTTCATGTTGCTAATGTCACATACAGAGTCGTCACAAGTCCTGAGTTATCGTACGATGTTCAAAGGAGTCGGACGAATTCATTAGGATTATTATGGATTTAATTTTTACGTACTCTATTGTAAGGTGTTGTTAGGAGTTGTGAGGTGTCGTACATTATACTAACATGCTTTTCAAGGTGTTAATCTGGCATACAGAGTCGTAAGATATTTTAAGTTGTCGTACAATGTTTAAATTACTCGGAGGAATTCATTTGGTTTATTATGGAGTTTTAATGTTTCGTACGGTGATGTAAGTTGTTCTTAGAAGTTGTAACGCGTCCTACATTATTATAAATTGCTTTTCATGTTGCTAATGTCACATACAGAGTCGTAACAAGTCCTGAGTTATCATACGATGTTCAAAGGACTCGGACGAATTCAAAAGGTTTATTAGGGATTTAATTTTTACGTACGGTATTGTAAGGTGCTGTTAAGAATTGTGAGGTGTCGTACATTATACTAACATGCTTTTCAAGGTGCTAAAGTGGCATACAAAATCGTAAGATATTCTAAGTTGTCGTACGATGTTTAAATGACTCGGAGGAATTCATTAGGTTTATTATGGAGTTTTAATGTTTCGTACGGTGATGTAAGGTGTTCTTAGAAGTTGTAATGCGTCCTACATTATTATAAATTGCTTTTCATGTTGCTAATGTCACATACAGAGTCGTAACAAGTCCTGAGTTATCATACGATGTTCAAAGGACTCGGACGAATTCAATAGGTTTATTAGGGATTTTATTTTTACGTACGGTATTGTAAGGTGTTTTTAAGAATTGTGAGTTGTCGTACATTATACTAACATGCTTTTCAAGGTGCTAAAATGGCATACAGAGTCGTAAGATATTCTAAGTTGTCGTCCGATGTTTAAATGACTCGGAGGAATTTATTAGGTTTATTATGGAGTTTTAATGTTTCGTATGGTGATGTAAGGTGTTCTTAGAATCTGTAACGCGTCCTACATTATTATAAATTACTTTTCATGTTGCTAATGTCACATACAGAGTCGTCACAAGTCCTGAGTTATCGTACGATGTTCAAAGGACTCGGACGAATTCATTAGGTTTATTATGGATTTTATTTTTACGTACTGTATTGTAAGGTGTTGTTAGGAGTTATGAGGTGTCGTTCATTATACTAACATGCTTTTCAAGGTGTTAATGTGGCATACAGAGTCGTAAGATATTCTAAGTTGTCGTACGATGTTTAAATGACTCGGAGGAATTCATTATGTTTATTATGGAGTTTTAATGTTTCGTACAGTGATGTAAGGTGTTCTTAGAAGTTGTAACGCGTCCTACATTATTATAAATTGCTTTTCATGTTGCTAATGTCACATACAGAGTCGTAACAAGTCCTGAGTTATCATACGATGTTCAAAGGACTCGGACGAATTCAAAAGGTTTATTAGGGATTTAATTTTTACCTACGGTATTGTAAGGTGCTGTTAAGAATTGTGAGGTGTCGTACATTATACTAACATGCTTTTCAAGGTGTTAAAGTGGCATACAGAGTCGTAAGATATTCTAAGTTGTCATACGATGTTTAAATGACTCGGAGGAATTCATTAGGTTTATTATGGAGTTTTAATGTTTCGTACGGTGATGTAAGGTGTTCTTAGAAGCTGTAACGCGTCCTACATTATTATAAATTACTTTTCATGTTGCTAATGTCACATACAGAGTCGTCACAAGTCCTGAGTTATCGTACGATGTTCAAAGGAGTCGGACGAATTCATTAGGATTATTATGGATTTAATTTTTACGTACTCTATTGTAAGGTGTTGTTAGGAGTTGTGAGGTGTCGTACATTATACTAACATGCTTTTCAAGGTGTTAATCTGGCATACAGAGTCGTAAGATATTTTAAGTTGTCGTACAATGTTTAAATTACTCGGAGGAATTCATTTGGTTTATTATGGAGTTTTAATGTTTCGTACGGTGATGTAAGTTGTTCTTAGAAGTTGTAACGCGTCCTACATTATTATAAATTGCTTTTCATGTTGCTAATGTCACATACAGAGTCGTAACAAGTCCTGAGTTATCATACGATGTTCAAAGGACTCGGACGAATTCAAAAGGTTTATTAGGGATTTAATTTTTACGTACGGTATTGTAAGGTGCTGTTAAGAATTGTGAGGTGTCGTACATTATACTAACATGCTTTTCAAGGTGCTAAAGTGGCATACAAAATCGTAAGATATTCTAAGTTGTCGTACGATGTTTAAATGACTCGGAGGAATTCATTAGGTTTATTATGGAGTTTTAATGTTTCGTACGGTGATGTAAGGTGTTCTTAGAAGCTGTAACGCGTCCTACATTATTATAAATTACTTTTCATGTTTCTAATGTCACATAAAGAGTCGTCACAAGTCCTGAGTTATCGTACAATGTTTAAAGGACTCGGACGAATTCATTAGGTTTATTATGTATTTTATTTTTACGTACTGTATTGTAAAGTGTTGTTAGGAGTTGTGAGGTGTCGTACATTATACTAACATGCTTTTCAAGGTGTTAATGTGGCATACAGAGTCGTAAGATATTCTAAGTTGTCGTACGATGTTTAAATGACTCGGAGGAATTCATTAGGTTTCTTATGGAGTTTTAATGTTTCGTACGGTGATGTAAGGTGTTCTTAGAAGTTGTAACGCGTCCTACATTATTATAAATTACTTTTCATGTTGCTAATGTCACATACAGAGTCGTAACAAGTCCTGAGTTATCATACGATGTTCAAAGGACTCGGACGAATTCAGTAGGTTTATTAGGGATTTTATTTTTACGTATGGTATTGTAAGGTGTTGTTAAGAATTGTGAGGTGTCGTACATTATACTAACATGCTTTTGAAGGTGCTAAAGTGGCATACAGAGTCGTAAGATATTCTAAGTTGTCGTACGATGTTTAAATGACTCGGAGGAATTCATTAGGTTTATTATGGAGTTTTAATGTTTCGTACGGTGATGTAAGGTGTTCTTAGAAGCTGTAACGCGTCCTACATTATTATAAATTACTTTTCATGTTGCTAATGTCACATACAGATTCGTCACAAGTCCAGAGTTATCGTACGATGTTCAATGGACTTGGACGAATTCATTAGGTTTATTATGGATTTTATTTTTACGTACTTTATTGTAAGGTGTTGTTAGGAGTTGTGAGGTGTCGTACATTATACTAACATGCTTTTCAAGGTGTTAATGTGGCATACAGAGTCGTAAGATATTCTAAGTTGTCGTACGATGTTTAAATGACTCGGAGGAATTCATTAGGTTTATTATGGAGTTTTAATGTTTCGTACGGTGATGTAAGGTGTTCTTAGAAGTTGTAACACGTCCTACATTATTATAAATTGCTTTTCATGTTGCTAATGTCACATACAGAGTCGTAACAAGTCCTGAGTTATCATACGATGTTCAAAGGACTCGGACGAATTCAATAGGTTTATTAGGGATTTTATTTTTACGTACGGTATTGTAAGGTGTTGTTAAGAATTGTGAGGTGTCGTACATTATACTAACATGCTTTTGAAGGTGCTAAAGTGGCATACAGAGTCGTAAGATATTCTAAGTTGTCGTACGATGTTTAAATGACTCGGAGGAATTCATTAGGTTTATTATGGAGTTTTAATGTTTCGTACGGTGATGTAAGGTGTTCTTAGAAGTTGTAACACGTCCTACATTATTATAAATTGCTTTTCATGTTGCTAATGTCTCATACAGAGTCGTAACAAGTCCTGAGTTATCATACGATGTTCAAAGGACTCGGACGAATTCAATAGGTTTATTAGGGATTTTATTTTTATGTACGGTATTGTAAGGTGTTGTTAGGAGTTGTGAGGTGTCGTACATTATACTAACATGCTTTTTCAAGGTGCTAATGTGGCATACAGAGTCGTAAGATATTCTAAGTTGTCGTACGATGTTTAAATGACTCGGGGGAATTCATTAGGTTTATTATAGAGTTTTAATGTTTCGTACGGTGATGTAAGGTGTTCTTAGAAGTTGTAACGCGTCCTACATTATTATAAATTACTTTTCATGTTTCTAATGTCACATACAGAGTCGTAACAAGTCCTGAGTTATCATACGATGTTCAAAGGACTCGGACGAATTCAATAGGTTTATTAGGGATTTTATTTTTACGTACGGTATTGTAAGGTGTTGTTAAGAATTGTGAGGTGTCGTACATTATACTAACATGCTTTTGAAGGTGCTAAAGTGGCATACAGAGTCGTAAGATATTCTAAGTTGTCGTACAATGTTTAAATGACTCGGAGGAATTCATTAGGTTTATTATGGAGTTTTAATGTTTCGTATGGTGTTGTAAGGTGTTCTTAGAAGTTGTAACGCGTCCTACATTATTATAAATTACTTTTCATGTTTCTAATGTCACATAAAGAGTCGTCACAAGTCCTGAGTTATCGTACAATGTTCAAAGGACTCGGACGAATTCAATAGGTTTATTAGGGATTTTATTTTTACGTACGGTATTGTAAGGTGTTGTTAGGAGTTGTGAGGTGTCGTACATTATACTAACATGCTTTTCAAGGTGTTAATCTGGCATACAGAGTCGTAAGATATTCTAAGTTGTCGTACAATGTTTAAATTACTCGGAGGAATTCATTTGGTTTATTATGGAGTTTTAATGTTTCGTACGGTGATGTAAGGTGTTCTTAGAAGCTGTAACGCGAGCTACATTATTATAACTTACTTTTCATGTTGCTAATGTCACATACAGAGTCGTCACAAGTCCTGAGTTATCGTACGATGTTCAAAGGACTCGGACGAATTCATTAGGTTTATTATGGATTTTATTTTTACGTACTGTATTGTAAGGTGTTGTTAGGAGTTGTGAGGTGTCGTACATTATACTAACATGCTTTTTCAAGGAGTTAATGTGGCATACAGAGTCGTAAGATATTCTAAGTTGTCGTACGATGTTTAAATGACTCGGAGGAATTCATTAGGTTTATTATAGAGTTTTAATGTTTCGTACGGTGATGTAAGGTGTTCTTAGAAGTTGTAACGCGTCCTACATTATTATAAATTGCTTTTCATGTCGCTAATGTCACATACAGAGTCGTAACAAGTCCTGAGTTATCATACGATGTTCAAAGGACTCGGACGAATTCAATAGGTTTATTAGGGATTTTATTTTTACGTACGGTATTGTAAGGTGTTGTTAAGAATTGTGAGGTGTCGTACATTATACTAACATGCTTTTGAAGGTGCTAAAGTGGCATACAGAGTCGTAAGATATTCTAAGTTGTCGTACAATGTTTAAATGACTCGGAGGAATTCATTAGGTTTATTATGGAGTTTTAATGTTTCGTACGGTGTTGTAAGGTGTTCTTAGAAGTTGTAACGCGTCCTACATTATTATAAATTACTTTTCATGTTTCTAATGTCACATAAAGAGTCGTCACAAGTCCTGAGTTATCGTACAATGTTTAAAGGACTCGGACGAATTCATTAGGTTTATTATGTATTTTATTTTTACGTACTGTATTGTAAGGTGTTGTTAGGAGTTGTGAGGTGTCGTACATTATACTAACATGCTTTTCAACGTGTTAATCTGGCATACAGAGTCGTAAGATATTTTAAGTTGTCGTACAATGTTTAAATTACTCGGAGGAATTCATTTGGTTTATTATGGAGTTTTAATGTTTCGTACGGTGATGTAAGGTGTTCTTAGAAGTTGTAACGCGTCCTACATTATTATAAATTGCTTTTCATGTTGCTAATGTCACATAAAGAGTCGTAACAAGTCCTGAGTTATCATACGATGTTCAAAGGACTCGGACGAATTCAAAAGGTTTATTAGGGATTTAATTTTTACTTACGGTATTGTAAGGTGCTGTTAAGAATTGTGAGGTGTCGTACATTATACTAACATGCTTTTCAAGGTGTTAAAGTGGCATACAGAGTCGTAAGATATTCTAAGTTGTCATACGATGTTTAAATGACTCGGAGGAATTCATTAGGTTTATTATGGAGTTTTAATGTTTCGTACGGTGATGTAAGGTGTTCTTAGAAGCTGTAACGCGTCCTACATTATTATAAATTACTTTTCATGTTGCTAATGTCACATACAGAGTCGTCACAAGTCCTGAGTTATCGTACGATGTTCAAAGGAGTCGGACGAATTCATTAGGATTATTATGGATTTAATTTTTACGTACTGTATTGTAAGGTGTTGTTAGGAGTTGTGAGGTGTCGTACATTATACTAACATGCTTTTCAAGGTGTTAATCTGGCATACAGAGTCGTAAGATATTTTAAGTTGTCGTACGATGTTTAAATGACTCGGAGGAATTCATTAGGTTTATTATGGAGTTTTAATGTTTCGTACGGTGATGTAAGGTGTTCTTAGAAGCTGTAACGCGTCCTACATTATTATAAATTACTTTTCATGTTGCTAATGTCACATACAGAGTCGTCACAAGTCCTGAGTTATCGTACGATGTTCAAAGGAGTCGGACGAATTCATTAGGATTATTATGGATTTAATTTTTACGTACTGTATTGTAAGGTGTTGTTAGGAGTTGTGAGGTGTCGTACATTATACTAACATGCTTTTCAAGGTGTTAATCTGGCATACAGAGTCGTAAGATATTCTAAGTTGTCGTACAATGTTTAAATTACTCGGAGGAATTCATTTGGTTTATTATGGAGTTTTAATGTTTCGTACGGTGATGTAAGTTGTTCTTAGAAGCTGTAACGCGTCCTACATTATTATAAATTGCTTTTCATGTTGCTAATGTCACATACAGAGTCGTAACAAGTCCTGAGTTATCATACGATGTTCAAAGGACTCGGACGAATTCAAAAGGTTTATTAGGGATTTAATTTTTACGTACGGTATTGTAAGGTGCTGTTAAGAATTGTGAGGTGTAACGCGTCCTACATTATTATAAATTGCTTTTCATGTTGCTAATGTCACATACAGAGTCGTAACAAGTCCTGAGTTATCATACGATGTTCAAAGGACTCGGACGAATTCAAAAGGTTTATTAGGGATTTAATTTTTACCTACAGTATTGTAAGGTGCTGTTAAGAATTGTGAGGTGTCGTACATTATACTAACATGCTTTTCAAGGTGTTAAAGTGGCATACAGAGTCGTAAGATATTCTAAGTTGTCATACGATGTTTAAATGACTCGGAGGAATTCATTAGGTTTATTATGGAGTTTTAATGTTTCGTACGGTGATGTAAGGTGTTCTTAGAAGCTGTAACGCGTCCTACATTATTATAAATTACTTTTCATGTTGCTAATGTCACATACAGAGTCGTCACAAGTCCTGAGTTATCGTACGATGTTCAAAGGAGTCAGACGAATTCATTAGGATTATTATGGATTTAATTTTTACGTACTGTATTGTAAGGTGTTGTTAGGAGTTGTGAGGTGTCGTACATTATACTAACATGCTTTTCAAGGTGTTAATCTGGCATACAGAGTCGTAAGATATTTTAAGTTGTCGTACAATGTTTAAATTACTCGGAGGAATTCATTTGGTTTATTATGGAGTTTTAATGTTTCGTACGGTGATGTAAGGTGTTCTTAGAAGCTGTAACGCGACCTACATTATTATAAATTACTTTTCATGTTGCTAATGTCACATACAGAGTCGTCACAAGTCCTGAGTTATCGTACGATGTTCAAAGGACTCGGACGAATTCATTAGGTTTACTGTGGATTTTATTTTTACGTACTGTATTGTAAGGTGTTGTTAGGAGTTGTGAGGTGTCGTACATTATACTAACATGCTTTTCAAGGTGTTAATGTGGCATACAGAGTCGTAAGATATTCTAAGTTGTCGTACGATATTTAAATGACTCGGAGGAATTCATTAGGTTTATTTTGGAGTTTTAATGTTTCGTACGGTGATGTAAGGTGTTCTTAGAAGTTGTAACGCGTCCTACATTATTATAAATTGCTTTTCATGTTGCTAATGTCACATACAGAGTCGTAACAAGTCCTGAGTTATCATACGATGTTCAAAGGACTCGGACGAATTCAATAGGTTTATTAGAGATTTTATTTTTACGTACGGTATTGTAAGGTGTTGTTAAGAATTGTGAGTTGTCGTACATTATACTAACATGCTTTTCAAGGTGCTAAAGTGGCATACAGAGTCGTAAGATATTCTAAGTTGTCGTACGATGTTTAAATGACTCGGAGGAATTCATTAGGTTTATTATGGAGTTTTAATGTTTCGTATGGTGATGTAAGGTGTTCTTAGAATCTGTAACGCGTCCTACATTATTATAAATTACTTTTCATGTTGCTAATGTCACATACAGAGTCGTCACAAGTCCTGAGTTATCGTACGATGTTCAAAGGACTCGGACGAATTCATTAGGTTTATTATGGATTTTATTTTTACGTACTGTATTGTAAGGTGTTGTTAGGAGTTATGCGGTGTCGTACATTATACTAACATGCTTTTCAAGGTGTTAATGTGGCATACAGAGTCGTAAGATATTCTAAGTTGTCGTACGATGTTTAAATGACTCGGAGGAATTCATTAGGTTTATTATGGAGTTTTAATGTTTCGTACGGTGATGTAAGGTGTTCTTAGAAGTTGTAACGCGTCCTACATTATTATAAATTGCTTTTCATGTTGCTAATGTCACATACAGAGTCGTAACAAGTCCTGAGTTATCATACGATGTTCAAAGGACTCGGACGAATTCAAAAGGTTTATTAGGGATTTAATTTTTACTTACGGTATTGTAAGGTGCTGTTAAGAATTGTGAGGTGTCGTACATTATACTAACATGCTTTTCAAGGTGTTAAAGTGGCATACAGAGTCGTAAGATATTCTAAGTTGTCATACGATGTTTAAATGACTCGGAGGAATTCATTAGGTTTATTATGGAGTTTTAATGTTTCGTACGGTGATGTAAGGTGTTCTTAGAAGCTGTAACGCGTCCTACATTATTATAAATTACTTTTCATGTTGCTAATGTCACATACAGAGTCGTCACAAGTCCTGAGTTATCGTACGATGTTCAAAGGAGTCGGACGAATTCATTAGGATTATTATGGATTTAATTTTTACGTACTGTATTGTAAGGTGTTGTTAGGAGTTGTGAGGTGTCGTACATTATACTAACATGTTTTTCAAGTTGTTAATCTGGCATACAGAGTCGTAAGATATTTTAAGTTGTCGTACAATGTTTAAATTACTCGGAGGAATTCATTTGGTTTATTATGGAGTTTTAATGTTTCGTACGGTGATGTAAGTTGTTCTTAGAAGTTGTAACGCGTCCTACATTATTATAAATTGCTTTTCATGTTGCTAATGTCACATACAGAGTCGTAACAAGTCCTGAGTTATCATACGATGTTCAAAGGACTCGGACGAATTCAAAAGGTTTATTAGGGATTTAATTTTTACGTACGGTATTGTAAGGTGCTGTTAAGAATTGTGAGGTGTCGTACATTATACTAACATGCTTTTCAAGGTGCTAAAGTGGCATACAAAATCGTAAGATATTCTAAGTTGTCGTACGATGTTTAAATGACTCGGAGGAATTCATTAGGTTTATTATGGAGTTTTAATGTTTCGTACGGTGATGTAAGGTGTTCTTAGAAGCTGTAACGCGTCCTACATTATTATAAATTACTTTTCATGTTTCTAATGTCACATAAAGAGTCGTCACAAGTCCTGAGTTATCGTACGATGTTCAAAGGACTCGGACGAATTCATTAGGTTTATTATGGATTTTATTTTTACGTACTGTATTGTAAGGTGTGGTTAGGAGTTATGAGGTGTCGTACATTATACTAACATGCTTTTCAAGGTGTTAATGTGGCATACAGATTCGTAAGATATTCTAAGTTGTCGTACGATGTTTAAATGACTCGGAGGAATTCATTAGGTTTATTATGGAGTTTTAATGTTTCGTACGGTGATGTAAGGTGTTCTTAGAAGTTGTAACGCGTCCTACATTATTATAAATTGCTTTTCATGTTGCTAATGTCACATACAGAGTCGTAACAAGTCCTGAGTTATCATACGATGTTCAAAGGACTCGAACGAATTCAATAGGTTTATTAGGGATTTTATTTTTACGTATGGTATTGTAAGGTGTTGTTAAGAATTGTGAGGTGTCGTACATTATACTAACATGCTTTTGAAGGTGCTAAAGTGGCATACAGAGTCGTAAGATATTCTAAGTTGTCGTACGATGTTTAAATGACTCGGAGGAATTCATTAGGTTTATTATGGAGTTTTAATGTTTCGTACGGTGATGTAAGGTGTTCTTAGAAGCTGTAACGCGTCCAACATTATTATAAATTACTTTTCATGTTGTTAATGTCACATACAGATTCGTCACAAGTCCAGAGTTATCGTACGATGTTCAATGGACTTGGACGAATTCATTAGGTTTATTATGGATTTTATTTTTACGTACTTTATTGTAAGGTGTTGTTAGGAGTTGTGAGGTGTCGTACATTATACTAACATGCTTTTCAAGGTGTTAATGTGGCATACAGAGTCGTAAGATATTCTAAGTTGTCGTACGATGTTTAAATGACTCGGAGGAATTCATTAGGTTTATTATAGAGTTTTAATGTTTCGTACGGTGCTGTAAGGTGTTCTTAGAAGTTGTAACGCGTCCTACATTATTATAAATTGCTTTTCATGTTGCTAATGTCACATACAGAGTCGTAACAAGTCCTGAGTTATCATACGATGTTCAAAGGACTCGGACGAATTCAATAGGTTTATTAGGGATTTTATTTTTACGTACGGTATTGTAAGGTGTTGTTAAGAATTGTGAGGTGTCGTATATTATACTAACATGCTTTTCAAGGTGCTAAAGTGGCATACAGATTCGTAAGATATTCTAAGTTGTCGTACGATGTTTAAATGACTCGGAGGAATTCATTAGGTTTATTATGGAGTTTTAATGTTTCGTACGGTGATGTAAGGTGTTCTTAGAAGCTGTAACGCGTCCTACATTATTATAAATTACTTTTCATGTTTCTAATGTCACATACAGAGTCGTCACAAGTCCTGAGTTATCGTACAATGTTCAAAGGACTCGAATGAATTCATTAGGTTTATTATGTATTTTATTTTTACGTACTGTATTGTAAGGTGTTGTTAGGAGTTGTGAGGTGTCTTACATTATACTAACATGCTTTTCAAGGTGTTAATGTGGCATACAGAGTCGTAAGATATTCTAAGTTGTCGTACGATGTTTAAATGACTCGGAGGAATTCATTAGGTTTCTTATGGAGTTTTAATGTTTCGTACCGTGATGTAAGGTGTTCTTAGAAGTTGTAACGCGTTCTACATTATTATAAATTGCTTTTCATGTCGCTAATGTCACATACAGAGTCGTAACAAGTCCTGAGTTATCATACGATGTTCAAAGGACTTGGACGAATTCATTAGGTTTATTATGTATTTTATTTTTACGTACTGTATTGTAAGGTGTTGTTAGGAGTTGTGAGGTGTCTTACATTATACTAACATGCTTTTCAAGGTGTTAATGTGGCATACAGAGTCGTAAGATATTCTAAGTTGTCGTACGATGTTTAAATGACTCAGAGGAATTCATTAGGTTTCTTATGGAGTTTTAATGTTTCGTAAGGTGATGTAAGGTGTTCTTAGAAGTTGTAACGCGTCCTACATTATTATAAATTGCTTTTCATGTTGCTAATGTCACATACAGAGTCGTAACAAGTCCTGAGTTATCATACGATGTTCAAAGGAATCGGACGAATTCAATAGGTTTATTAGGGATTTTATTTTTACGTACGGTATTGTAAGGTGTTGTTAAGAATTGTGAGGTGTCGTATATTATACTAACATGCTTTTCAAGGTGCTAAAGTGGCATACAGATTCGTAAGATATTCTAAGTTGTCGTACGATGTTTAAATGACTCGGAGGAATTCATTAGGTTTATTATGGAGTTTTAATGTTTCGTACCGTGATGTAAGGTGTTCTTAGAAGTTGTAACGCGTCCTACATTATTATAAATTGCTTTTCATGTCGCTAATGTCACATACAGAGTCGTAACAAGTCCTGAGTTATCATACGATGTTCAAAGGACTCGGACGAATTCATTAGGTTTATTATGTATTTTATTTTTACGTACTGTATTGTAAGGTGTTGTTAGGAGTTGTGAGGTGTCTTACATTATACTAACATGCTTTTCAAGGTGTTAATGTGGCATATAGAGTCGTAAGATATTCTAAGTTGTCGTACGATGTTTAAATGACTCGGAGGAATTCATTAGGTTTCTTATGGAGTTTTAATGTTTCGTACGGTGATGTAAGGTGTTCTTAGAAGTTGTAACGCGTCCTACATTATTATAAATTGCTTTTCATGTCGCTAATGTCACATACAGAGTCGTAACAAGTCCTGAGTTATCATACGATGTTCAAAGGACTTGAACGAATTCAATAGGTTTATTATGGATTTTATTGTTACGTACGGTATTGTAAGGTGTTGTTAAGAATTGTGAGGTGTCGTACATTATACTAACATGCTTTTGAAGGTGCTAAAGTGGCATACAGAGTCGTAAGATATTCTAAGTTGTCGTACGATGTTTAAATGACTCGGAGGAATTCATTAGGTTTATTATGGAGTTTTAATGTTTCGTACGGAGATGTAAGGTGTTCTTAGAAGCTGTAACGCGTCCTACATTATTATAAATTACTTTTCATGTTGCTAATGTCACATACATAGTCGTCACAAGTCCTGAGTTATCGTACGATGTTCAAAGGACTCGGACGAATTCATTAGGTTTATTATGGATTTTATTTTTACTTACTGTATTGTAAGGTGTTGTTTGGAGTTGTGAGGTGTCGTACATTATACTAACATGCTTTTCAAGGTGTTAATGTGGCATACAGAGTCGTAACATATTCTAAGTTGTCGTACAATGTTTAAATGACTCGGAGGAATTCATTAGGTTTATTATGGAGTTTTAATGTTTCGTACGGTGATGTAAGGTGTTCTTAGAAGTTGTAACGCGTTCTATACTATTATAAATTGCTTTTCATGTTGCTAATGTCACATACAGAGTCGTAACAAGTCCTGAGTTATCATACGATGTTCAAAGGACTCGGACGAATTCAATAGGTTTATTAGGGATTTTATTTTTACGTACGGTATTGTAAGGTGTTGTTAAGAATTGTGAGGTGTCGTACATTATACTAACATGCTTTTCAAGGTGCTAAAGTGGCATACAGATTCGTAAGATATTCTAAGTTGTCGTACGATGTTTAAATGACTCGGAGGAATTCATTAGGTTTATTACAGAGTTTTAATGTTTCGTACGGTGATGTAAGGTGTTCTTAGAAGCTGTAACGCGTCCTACATTATTATAAATTACTTTTCATGTTTCTAATGTCACATACAGAGTCGTCACAAGTCCTGAGTTATCGTACAATGTTCAAAGGACTCGGATGAATTCATTAGGTTTATTATGTATTTTATTTTTACGTACTGTATTGTAAGGTGTTGTTAGGAGTTGTGAGGTGTCTTACATTATACTAACATGCTTTTCAAGGTGTTAATGTGGCATACAGAGTCGTAAGATATTCTAAGTTGTCGTACGATGTTTAAATGACTCGGAGGAATTCATTAGGTTTCTTATGGAGTTTTAATGTTTCGTACGGTGATGTAAGGTGTTCTTAGAAGTTGTAACGCGTCCTACATTATTATAAATTGCTTTTCATGTCGCTAATGTCACATACAGAGTCGTAACAAGTCCTGAGTTATCATACGATGTTAAAAGGACTTGGACGAATTCAATAGGTTTATTATGGATTTTATTTTTACGTACGGTATTGTAAGGTGTTGTTAAGAATTGTGAGGTGTCGTACATTATACTAACATGCTTTTGAAGGTGCTAAAGTGGCATACAGAGTCGTAAGATATTCTAAGTTGTCGTACGATGTTTAAATGACTCGGAGGAATTCATTAGGTTTATTATGGAGTTTTAATGTTTCGTACGGTGATGTAAGGCGTTCTTAGAAGCTGTAACGCGTCCTACATTATTATAAATTACTTTTCATGTTCCTAATGTCACATACAGAGTCGTCACAAGTCCTGAGTTATCGTACGATGTTCAAAGGACTCGGACGAATTCATTAGGTTTATTATGGATTTTATTTTACGTACTGTATTGTAAGGTGTTGTTAAGAATTGTGAGGTGTCGTACATTATACTAACATGCTTTTGAAGGTGCTAAAGTGGCATACAGAGTCGTAAGATATTCTAAGTTGTCGTACGATGTTTAAATGACTCGGAGGAATTCATTAGGTTTATTATGGAGTTTTAATGTTTTGTACGGTGATGTAAGGTGTTCTTAGAAGCTGTAACGCGTCCTACATTATTATAAATTACTTTTCATGTTGCTAATGTCACATACGGAGTCGTCACAAGTCCTGAGTTATCGTACGATGTTTAAAGGACTCGGACGAATTCAATAGGTTTATTAGAGATTTTATTTTTACGTACGGTATTGTAAGGTGTTGTTAAGAATTGTGAGTTGTCGTACATTATACTAACATGCTTTTCAAGGTGCTAAAGTGGCATACAGAGTCGTAAGATATTCTAAGTTGTCGTACGATGTTTAAATGACTCGGAGGAATTCATTAGGTTTATTATGGAGTTTTAATGTTTCGTATGGTGATGTAAGGTGTTCTTAGAATCTGTAACGCGTCCTACATTATTATAAATTACTTTTCATGTTGCTAATGTCACATACAGAGTCGTCACAAGTCCTGAGTTATCGTACGATGTTCAAAGGACTCGGACGAATTCATTAGGTTTATTATGGATTTTATTTTTACGTACTGTATTGTAAGGTGTTGTTAGGAGTTATGCGGTGTCGTACATTATACTAACATGCTTTTCAAGGTGTTAATGTGGCATACAGAGTCGTAAGATATTCTAAGTTGTCGTACGATGTTTAAATGACTCGGAGGAATTCATTAGGTTTATTATGGAGTTTTAATGTTTCGTACGGTGATGTAAGGTGTTCTTAGAAGTTGTAACGCGTCCTACATTATTATAAATTGCTTTTCATGTTGCTAATGTCACATACAGAGTCGTAACAAGTCCTGAGTTATCATACGATGTTCAAAGGACTCGGACGAATTCAAAAGGTTTATTAGGGATTTAATTTTTACTTACGGTATTGTAAGGTGCTGTTAAGAATTGTGAGGTGTCGTACATTATACTAACATGCTTTTCAAGGTGTTAAAGTGGCATACAGAGTCGTAAGATATTCTAAGTTGTCATACGATGTTTAAATGACTCGGAGGAATTCATTAGGTTTATTATGGAGTTTTAATGTTTCGTACGGTGATGTAAGGTGTTCTTAGAAGCTGTAACGCGTCCTACATTATTATAAATTACTTTTCATGTTGCTAATGTCACATACAGAGTCGTCACAAGTCCTGAGTTATCGTACGATGTTCAAAGGAGTCGGACGGATTCATTAGGATTATTATGGATTTAATTTTTACGTACTGTATTGTAAGGTGTTGTTAGGAGTTGTGAGGTGTCGTACATTATACTAACATGCTTTTCAAGTTGTTAATCTGGCATACAGAGTCGTAAGATATTTTAAGTTGTCGTACAATGTTTAAATTACTCGGAGGAATTCATTTGGTTTATTATGGAGTTTTAATGTTTCGTACGGTGATGTAAGTTGTTCTTAGAAGTTGTAACGCGTCCTACATTATTATAAATTGCTTTTCATGTTGCTAATGTCACATACAGAGTCGTAACAAGTCCTGAGTTATCATACGATGTTCAAAGGACTCGGACGAATTCAAAAGGTTTATTAGGGATTTAATTTTTACGTACGGTATTGTAAGGTGCTGTTAAGAATTGTGAGGTGTCGTACATTATACTAACATGCTTTTCAAGGTGCTAAAGTGGCATACAAAATCGTAAGATATTCTAAGTTGTCGTACGATGTTTAAATGACTCGGAGGAATTCATTAGGTTTATTATGGAGTTTTAATGTTTCGTACGGTGATGTAAGGTGTTCTTAGAAGCTGTAACGCGTCCTACATTATTATAAATTACTTTTCATGTTTCTAATGTCACATAAAGAGTCGTCACAAGTCCCGAGTTATCGTACGATGTTCAAAGGACTCGGACGAATTCATTAGGTTTATTATGGATTTTATTTTTACGTACTGTATTGTAAGGTGTGGTTAGGAGTTATGAGGTGTCGTACATTATACTAACATGCTTTTCAAGGTGTTAATGTGGCATACAGATTCGTAAGATATTCTAAGTTGTCGTACAATGTTTAAATGACTCGGAGGAATTCATTAGGTTTATTATGGAGTTTTAATGTTTCGTACGGTGATGTAAGGTGTTCTTAGAAGTTGTAACGCGTCCTACATTATTATAAATTGCTTTTCATGTTGCTAATGTCACATACAGAGTCGTAACAAGTCCTGAGTTATCATACGATGTTCAAAGGACTCGAACGAATTCAATAGGTTTATTAGGGATTTTATTTTTACGTATGGTATTGTAAGGTGTTGTTAAGAATTGTGAGGTGTCGTACATTATACTAACATGCTTTTGAAGGTGCTAAAGTGGCATACAGAGTCGTAAGATATTCTAAGTTGTCGTACGATGTTTAAATGACTCGGAGGAATTCATTAGGTTTATTATGGAGTTTTAATGTTTCGTACGGTGATGTAAGGTGTTCTTAGAAGCTGTAACGCGTCCAACATTATTATAAATTACTTTTCATGTTGTTAATGTCACATACAGATTCGTCACAAGTCCAGAGTTATCGTACGATGTTCAATGGACTTGGACGAATTCATTAGGTTTATTATGGATTTTATTTTTACGTACTTTATTGTAAGGTGTTGTTAGGAGTTGTGAGGTGTCGTACATTATACTAACATGCTTTTCAAGGTGTTAATGTGGCATACAGAGTCGTAAGATATTCTAAGTTGTCGTACGATGTTTAAATGACTCGGAGGAATTCATTAGGTTTATTATAGAGTTTTAATGTTTCGTACGGTGATGTAAGGTGTTCTTAGAAGTTCTAACGCGTCCTACATTATTATAAATTGCTTTTCATGTTGCTAATGTCACATACAGAGTCGTAACAAGTCCTGAGTTATCATACGATGTTCAAAGGACTCGGACGAATTCAATAGGTTTATTAGGGATTTTATTTTTACGTACGGTATTGTAAGGTGTTGTTAAGAATTGTGAGGTGTCGTATATTATACTAACATGCTTTTCAAGGTGCTAAAGTGGCATACAGATTCGTAAGATATTCTAAGTTGTCGTACGATGTTTAAATGACTCGGAGGAATTCATTAGGTTTATTATGGAGTTTTAATGTTTCGTACGGTGATGTAAGGTGTTCTTAGAAGCTGTAACGCGTCCTACATTATTATAAATTACTTTTCATGTTTCTAATGTCACATACAGAGTCGTCACAAGTCCTGAGTTATCGTACAATGTTCAAAGGACTCGAATGAATTCATTAGGTTTATTATGTATTTTATTTTTACGTACTGTATTGTAAGGTGTTGTTAGGAGTTGTGAGGTGTCTTACATTATACTAACATGCTTTTCAAGGTGTTAATGTGGCATACAGAGTCGTAAGATATTCTAAGTTGTCGTACGATGTTTAAATGACTCGGAGGAATTCATTAGGTTTCTTATGGAGTTTTAATGTTTCGTACCGTGATGTAAGGTGTTCTTAGAAGTTGTAACGCGTTCTACATTATTATAAATTGCTTTTCATGTCGCTAATGTCACATACAGAGTCGTAACAAGTCCTGAGTTATCATACGATGTTCAAAGGACTCGGACGAATTCATTAGGTTTATTATGTATTTTATTTTTACGTACTGTATTGTAAGGTGTTGTTAGGAGTTGTGAGGTGTCTTACATTATACTAACATGCTTTTCAAGGTGTTAATGTGGCATACAGAGTCGTAAGATATTCTAAGTTGTCGTACATGTTTAAATGACTCAGAGGAATTCATTAGGTTTCTTATGGAGTTTTAATGTTTCGTAAGGTGATGTAAGGTGTTCTTAGAAGTTGTAACGCGTCCTACATTATTATAAATTGCTTTTCATGTTGCTAATGTCACATACAGAGTCGTAACAAGTCCTGAGTTATCATACGATGTTCAAAGGACTCGGACGAATTCAATAGGTTTATTAGGGATTTTATTTTTACGTACGGTATTGTAAGGTGTTGTTAAGAATTGTGAGGTGTCGTATATTATACTAACATGCTTTTCAAGGTGCTAAAGTGGCATACAGATTCGTAAGATATTCTAAGTTGTCGTACGATGTTTAAATGACTCGGAGGAATTCATTAGGTTTATTATGTAGTTTTAATGTTTCGTACGGTGATGTAAGGTGTTCTTAGAAGCTGTAACGCGTCCTACATTATTATAAATTACTTTTCATGTTTCTAATGTCACATACAGAGTCGTCACAAGTCCTGAGTTATCGTACAATGTTCAAAGGACTCGAATGAATTCATTAGGTTTATTATGTATTTTATTTTTACGTACTGTATTGTAAGGTGTTGTTAGGAGTTGTGAGGTGTCTTACATTATACTAACATGCTTTTCAAGGTGTTAATGTGGCATACAGAGTCGTAAGATATTCTAAGTTGTCGTACGATGTTTAAATGACTCGGAGGAATTCATTAGGTTTCTTATGGAGTTTTAATGTTTCGTACCGTGATGTAAGGTGTTCTTAGAAGTTGTAACGCGTCCTACATTATTATAAATTGCTTTTCATGTCGCTAATGTCACATACAGAGTCGTAACAAGTCCTGAGTTATCATACGATGTTCAAAGGACTCGGACGAATTCATTAGGTTTATTATGTATTTTATTTTTACGTACTGTATTGTAAGGTGTTGTTAGGAGTTGTGAGGTGTCTTACATTATACTAACATGCTTTTCAAGGTGTTAATGTGGCATATAGAGTCGTAAGATATTCTAAGTTGTCGTACGATGTTTAAATGACTCGGAGGAATTCATTAGGTTTCTTATGGAATTTTAATGTTTCGTACGGTGATGTAAGGTGTTCTTAGAAGTTGTAACGCGTCCTACATTATTATAAATTGCTTTTCATGTCGCTAATGTCACATACAGAGTCGTAACAAGTCCTGAGTTATCATACGATGTTCAAAGGACTTGAACGAATTCAATAGGTTTATTATGGATTTTATTGTTACGTACGGTATTGTAAGGTGTTGTTAAGAATTGTGAGGTGTCGTACATTATACTAACATGCTTTTGAAGGTGCTAAAGTGGCATACAGAGTCGTAAGATATTCTAAGTTGTCGTACGATGTTTAAATGACTCGGAGGAATTCATTAGGTTTATTATGGAGTTTTAATGTTTCGTACGGAGATGTAAGGTGTTCTTAGAAGCTGTAACGCGTCCTACATTATTATAAATTACTTTTCATGTTGCTAATGTCACATACAGAGTCGTCACAAGTCCTGAGTTATCGTACGATGTTCAAAGGACTCGGACGAATTCATTAGGTTTATTATGGATTTTATTTTTACTAACTGTATTGTAAGGTGTTGTTTGGAGTTGTGAGGTGTCGTACATTATACTAACATGCTTTTCAAGGTGTTAATGTGGCATACAGAGTCGTAACATATTCTAAGTTGTCGTACGATGTTTAAATGACTCGGAGGAATTCATTAGGTTTATTATGGAGTTTTAATGTTTCGTACGGTGATGTAAGGTGTTCTTAGAAGTTGTAACGCGTTCTATACTATTATAAATTGCTTTTCATGTTGCTAATGTCACATACAGAGTCGTAACAAGTCCTGAGTTATCATACGATGTTCAAAGGACTCGGACGAATTCAATAGGTTTATTAGGGATTTTATTTTTACGTACGGTATTGTAAGGTGTTGTTAAGAATTGTGAGGTGTCGTATATTATATAACATGCTTTTCAAGGTGCTAAAGTGGCATACAGATTCGTAAGATATTCTAAGTTGTCGTACGATGTTTAAATGACTCGGAGGAATTCATTAGGTTTATTATGGAGTTTTAATGTTTCGTACGGTGATGTAAGGTGTTCTTAGAAGCTGTAACGCGTCCTACATTATTATAAATTACTTTTCATGTTTCTAATGTCACATACAGAGTCGTCACAAGTCCTGAGTTATCGTACAATGTTCAAAGGACTCGAATGAATTCATTAGGTTTATTATGTATTTTATTTTTACGTACTGTATTGTAAGGTGTTGTTAGGAGTTGTGAGGTGTCTTACATTATACTAACATGCTTTTCAAGGTGTTAATGTGGCATACAGAGTCGTAAGATATTCTAAGTTGTCGTACATGTTTAAATGACTCAGAGGAATTCATTAGGTTTCTTATGGAGTTTTAATGTTTCGTAAGGTGATGTAAGGTGTTCTTAGAAGTTGTAACGCGTCCTACATTATTATAAATTGCTTTTCATGTTGCTAATGTCACATACAGAGTCGTAACAAGTCCTGAGTTATCATACGATGTTCAAAGGACTCGGACGAATTCAATAGGTTTATTAGGGATTTTATTTTTACGTACGGTATTGTAAGGTGTTGTTAAGAATTGTGAGGTGTCGTATATTATACTAACATGCTTTTCAAGGTGCTAAAGTGGCATACAGATTCGTAAGATATTCTAAGTTGTCGTACGATGTTTAAATGACTCGGAGGAATTCATTAGGTTTATTATGTAGTTTTAATGTTTCGTACGGTGATGTAAGGTGTTCTTAGAAGCTGTAACGCGTCCTACATTATTATAAATTACTTTTCATGTTTCTAATGTCACATACAGAGTCGTCACAAGTCCTGAGTTATCGTACAATGTTCAAAGGACTCGAATGAATTCATTAGGTTTATTATGTATTTTATTTTTACGTACTGTATTGTAAGGTGTTGTTAGGAGTTGTGAGGTGTCTTACATTATACTAACATGCTTTTCAAGGTGTTAATGTGGCATACAGAGTCGTAAGATATTCTAAGTTGTCGTACGATGTTTAAATGACTCGGAGGAATTCATTAGGTTTCTTATGGAGTTTTAATGTTTCGTACCGTGATGTAAGGTGTTCTTAGAAGTTGTAACGCGTCCTACATTATTATAAATTGCTTTTCATGTCGCTAATGTCACATACAGAGTCGTAACAAGTCCTGAGTTATCATACGATGTTCAAAGGACTCGGACGAATTCATTAGGTTTATTATGTATTTTATTTTTACGTACTGTATTGTAAGGTGTTGTTAGGAGTTGTGAGGTGTCTTACATTATACTAACATGCTTTTCAAGGTGTTAATGTGGCATATAGAGTCGTAAGATATTCTAAGTTGTCGTACGATGTTTAAATGACTCGGAGGAATTCATTAGGTTTCTTATGGAATTTTAATGTTTCGTACGGTGATGTAAGGTGTTCTTAGAAGTTGTAACGCGTCCTACATTATTATAAATTGCTTTTCATGTCGCTAATGTCACATACAGAGTCGTAACAAGTCCTGAGTTATCATACGATGTTCAAAGGACTTGAACGAATTCAATAGGTTTATTATGGATTTTATTGTTACGTACGGTATTGTAAGGTGTTGTTAAGAATTGTGAGGTGTCGTACATTATACTAACATGCTTTTGAAGGTGCTAAAGTGGCATACAGAGTCGTAAGATATTCTAAGTTGTCGTACGATGTTTAAATGACTCGGAGGAATTCATTAGGTTTATTATGGAGTTTTAATGTTTCGTACGGAGATGTAAGGTGTTCTTAGAAGCTGTAACGCGTCCTACATTATTATAAATTACTTTTCATGTTGCTAATGTCACATACAGAGTCGTCACAAGTCCTGAGTTATCGTACGATGTTCAAAGGACTCGGACGAATTCATTAGGTTTATTATGGATTTTATTTTTACTAACTGTATTGTAAGGTGTTGTTTGGAGTTGTGAGGTGTCGTACATTATACTAACATGCTTTTCAAGGTGTTAATGTGGCATACAGAGTCGTAACATATTCTAAGTTGTCGTACGATGTTTAAATGACTCGGAGGAATTCATTAGGTTTATTATGGAGTTTTAATGTTTCGTACGGTGATGTAAGGTGTTCTTAGAAGTTGTAACGCGTTCTATACTATTATAAATTGCTTTTCATGTTGCTAATGTCACATACAGAGTCGTAACAAGTCCTGAGTTATCATACGATGTTCAAAGGACTCGGACGAATTCAATAGGTTTATTAGGGATTTTATTTTTACGTACGGTATTGTAAGGTGTTGTTAAGAATTGTGAGGTGTCGTATATTATATAACATGCTTTTCAAGGTGCTAAAGTGGCATACAGATTCGTAAGATATTCTAAGTTGTCGTACGATGTTTAAATGACTCGGAGGAATTCATTAGGTTTATTATGGAGTTTTAATGTTTCGTACGGTGATGTAAGGTGTTCTTAGAAGCTGTAACGCGTCCTACATTATTATAAATTACTTTTCATGTTTCTAATGTCACATACAGAGTCGTCACAAGTCCTGAGTTATCGTACAATGTTCAAAGGACTCGAATGAATTCATTAGGTTTATTATGTATTTTATTTTTACGTACTGTATTGTAAGGTGTTGTTAGGAGTTGTGAGGTGTCTTACATTATACTAACATGCTTTTCAAGGTGTTAATGTGGCATACAGAGTCGTAAGATATTCTAAGTTGTCGTACGATGTTTAAATGACTCGGAGGAATTCATTAGGTTTCTTATGGAGTTTTAATGTTTCGTACCGTGATGTAAGGTGTTCTTAGAAGTTGTAACGCGTCCTACATTATTATAAATTGCTTTTCATGTCGCTAATGTCACATACAGAGTCGTAACAAGTCCTGAGTTATCATACGATGTTCAAAGGACTCGGACGAATTCATTAGGTTTATTATGTATTTTATTTTTACGTACTGTATTGTAAGGTGTTGTTAGGAGTTGTGAGGTGTCTTACATTATACTAACATGCTTTTCAAGGTGTTAATGTGGCATATAGAGTCGTAAGATATTCTAAGTTGTCGTACGATGTTTAAATGACTCGGAGGAATTCATTAGGTTTCTTATGGAGTTTTAATGTTTCGTACGGTGATGTAAGGTGTTCTTAGAAGTTGTAACGCGTCCTACATTATTATAAATTGCTTTTCATGTCGCTAATGTCACATACAGAGTCGTAACAAGTCCTGAGTTATCATACGATGTTCAAAGGACTTGAACGAATTCAATAGGTTTATTATGGATTTTATTGTTACGTACGGTATTGTAAGGTGTTGTTAAGAATTGTGAGGTGTCGTACATTATACTAACATGCTTTTGAAGGTGCTAAAGTGGCATACAGAGTCGTAAGATATTCTAAGTTGTCGTACGATGTTTAAATGACTCGGAGGAATTCATTAGGTTTATTATGGAGTTTTAATGTTTCGTACGGAGATGTAAGGTGTTCTTAGAAGCTGTAACGCGTCCTACATTATTATAAATTACTTTTCATGTTGCTAATGTCACATACAGAGTCGTCACAAGTCCTGAGTTATCGTACAATGTTCAAAGGACTCGGACGAATTCATTAGGTTTATTATGGATTTTATTTTTACTTACTGTATTGTAAGGTGTTGTTTGGAGTTGTGAGGTGTCGTACATTATACTAACATGCTTTTCAAGGTGTTAATGTGGCATACAGAGTCGTAACATATTCTAAGTTGTCGTACGATGTTTAAATGACTCGGAGGAATTCATTAGGTTTATTATGGAGTTTTAATGTTTCGTACGGTGATGTAAGGTGTTCTTAGAAGTTGTAACGCGTTCTATACTATTATAAATTGCTTTTCATGTTGCTAATGTCACATACAGAGTCGTAACAAGTCCTGAGTTATCATACGATGTTCAAAGGACTCGGACGAATTCAATAGGTTTATTAGGGATTTTATTTTTACGTACGGTATTGTAAGGTGTTGTTAAGAATTGTGAGGTGTCGTACATTATACTAACATGCTTTTCAAGGTGCTAAAGTGGCATACAGATTCGTAAGATATTCTAAGTTGTCGTACGATGTTTAAATGACTCGGAGGAATTCATTAGGTTTATTACGGAGTTTTAATGTTTCGTACGGTGATGTAAGGTGTTCTTAGAAGCTGTAACGCGTCCTACATTATTATAAATTACTTTTCATGTTTCTAATGTCACATACAGAGTCGTCACAAGTCCTGAGTTATCGTACAATGTTCAAAGGACTCGGATGAATTCATTAGGTTTATTATGTATTTTATTTTTACGTACTGTATTGTAAGGTGTTGTTAGGAGTTGTGAGGTGTCTTACATTATACTAACATGCTTTTCAAGGTGTTAATGTGGCATACAGAGTCGTAAGATATTCTAAGTTGTCGAACGATGTTTAAATGACTCGGAGGAATTCATTAGGTTTCTTATGGAGTTTTAATGTTTCGTACGGTGATGTAAGGTGTTCTTAGAAGTTGTAACGCGTCCTACATTATTATAAATTGCTTTTCATGTCGCTAATGTCACATACAGAGTCGTAACAAGTCCTGAGTTATCATACGATGTTAAAAGGACTTGGACGAATTCAATAGGTTTATTATGGATTTTATTTTTACGTACGGTATTGTAAGGTGTTGTTAAGAATTGTGAGGTGTCGTACATTATACTAACATGCTTTTGAAGGTGCTAAAGTGGCATACAGAGTCGTAAGATATTCTAAGTTGTCGTACGATGTTTAAATGACTCGGAGGAATTCATTAGGTTTATTATGGAGTTTTAATGTTTCGTACGGTGATGTAAGGCGTTCTTAGAAGCTGTAACGCGTCCTACATTATTATAAATTACTTTTCATGTTCCTAATGTCACATACAGAGTCGTCACAAGTCCTGAGTTATCGTACGATGTTCAAAGGACTCGGACGAATTCATTAGGTTTATTATGGATTTTATTTTACGTACTGTATTGTAAGGTGTTGTTAAGAATTGTGAGGTGTCGTACATTATACTAACATGCTTTTGAAGGTGCTAAAGTGGCATACAGAGTCGTAAGATATTCTAAGTTGTCGTACGATGTTTAAATGACTCGGAGGAATTCATTAGGTTTATTATGGAGTTTTAATGTTTTGTACGGTGATGTAAGGTGTTCTTAGAAGCTGTAACGCGTCCTACATTATTATAAATTACTTTTCATGTTGCTAATGTCACATACGGAGTCGTCACAAGTCCTGAGTTATCGTACGATGTTTAAAGGACTCGGACGAATTCATTAGGTTTATTATGGATTTTATTTTTATGTACTGTATTGTAAGGTATTGTTAGGAGTTGTGAGGTGTCGTACATTATACTAACATGCTTTTCAAGGTGTTAATGTGGCATACAGAGTCGTAAGATATTCTAAGTTGTCGTACGATGTTTAAATGACTCGGAGGAATTCATTAGGTTTATTGTGGAGTTTTAATGTTTCGTACGGTGATGTAAGGTGTTCTAAGAAGTTGTAACGCGTCCTACATTATTATAAATTGCTTTTCATGTCGCTAATGTCACATACAGAGTCGTAACAAGTCCTGAGTTATCATACGATGTTCAAAGGACTCGGACGAATTCAATAGGTTTATTAGGGATTTTATTTTTACGTACGGTATTGTAAGGTGTTGTTAAGAATTGTGAGGTGTCGTACATTGTACTAACATGCTTTTGAAGGTGCTAAAGTGGCATACAGAGTCGTAAGATATTCTAAGTTGTCGTACGATGTTTAAATGACTCGGAGGAATTCATTAGGTTTATTATGGAGTTTTAATGTTTCGTACGGTGATGTAAGGTGTTCTTAGAGGCTGTAACGCGTCCTACATTATTATAAATTGCTTTTCATGTCGCTAATGTCACATATAGAGTCGTAACAAGTCCTGATTTATCATACGATGTTCAAAGGACTCGGACGAATTCAATAGGTTTATTAGGGATTTTATTTTTACGTACGGTATTGTAAGGTGTTGTTAAGACTTGTGAGGTGTCGTACATTATACTAACATGCTTTTCAAGGTGCTAAAGTGGCATACAGAGTCGTAAGATATTCTAAGTTGTCGTACGATGTTTAAATGACTCGGAGGAATTCATTAGGTTTATTATGGAGTTTTAATGTTTCGTACGGTGATGTAAGGTGTTCTTAGAAGCTGTAACGCGTCCTACATTATTATAAATTACTTTTCATGTTTCTAATGTCACATACAGAGTCGTCACAAGTACTGAGTTATCGTACGATGTTCAAAGGACTTGACGAATTCATTAGGTTTATTATGGATTTTATTTTTACGTACTGTATTGTAAGGTGTTGTTAGGAGTTGTGAGGTGTCGTACATTATACTAACATGCTTTTCAAGGTGTTAATGTGGGATACAGAGTCGTAAGATATTCTAAGTTGTCGTACGATGTTTAAATGACTCGGAGGAATTCATTAGGTTTATTATGGAGTTTTAATGTTTCGTACGGTGATGTAAGGTGTTCTTAGAAGCTGTAACGCGTCCTACATTATTATAAATTACTTTTCATGTTGCTAATGTCACATACAGAGTCGTCACAAGTCCTGAGTTATCGTACGATGTTCAAAGGACTCGGACGAATTCATTAGGTTTATTATGGATTTTATTTTTACGTACTGTATTGTCAGGTGTTGTTAGGAGTTGTGAGGTGTCGTACATTATACTAACATGCTTTTCAAGGTGTTAATGTGGCATACAGAGTCGTAAGATATTCTAAGTTGTCGTACGATGTTTAAATGACTCGAAGGAATTCATTAGGTTTATTATGGAGTTTTAATGTTTCGTACGGTGATGTAAGGTGTTCTTAGAAGCTGTAACGCGTCCTACATTATTATAAATTGCTTTTCATGTCGCTAATGTCACATATAGAGTCGTAACAAGTCCTGATTTATCATACGATGTTCAAAGGACTCGGACGAATTCAATAGGTTTATTAGGGATTTTATTTTTACGTACGGTATTGTAAGGTGTTGTTAAGACTTGTGAGGTGTCGTACATTATACTAACATGCTTTTCAAGGTGCTAAAGTGGCATACAGAGTCGTAAGATATTCTAAGTTGTCGTACGATGTTTAAATGACTCGGAGGAATTCATTAGGTTTATTATGGAGTTTTAATGTTTCGTACGGTGATGTAAGGTGTTCTTAGAAGCTGTAACGCGTCCTACATTATTATAAATTACTTTTCATGTTTCTAATGTCACATACAGAGTCGTCACAAGTACTGAGTTATCGTACGATGTTCAAAGGACTCGGACGAATTCATTAGGTTTATTATGGATTTTATTTTTACGTACTGTATTGTAAGGTGTTGTTAGGAGTTGTGAGGTGTCGTATATTATACTAACATGCTTTTCAAGGTGTTAATGTGGGATACAGAGTCGTAAGATATTCTAAGTTGTCGTACGATGTTTAAATGACTCGGAGGAATTCATTAGGTTTATTATGGAGTTTTAATGTTTCGTACGGTGATGTAAGGTGTTCTTAGAAGCTGTAACGCGTCCTACATTATTATAAATTACTTTTCATGTTGCTAATGTCACATACAGAGTCGTCACAAGTCCTGAGTTATCGTACGATGTTCAAAGGACTCGGACGAATTCATTAGGTTTATTATGGATTTTATTTTTACGTACTGTATTGTCAGGTGTTGTTAGGAGTTGTGAGGTGTCGTACATTATACTAACATGCTTTTCAAGGTGTTAATGTGGCATACAGAGTCGTAAGATATTCTAAGTTGTCGTACGATGTTTAAATGACTCGAAGAAATTCATTAGGTTTATTATGGAGTTTTAATGTTTCGTACGGTGATGTAAGGTGTTCTTAGAAGTTGTAACGCGTCCTACATTATTATAAATTGCTTTTCATGTCGCTAATGTCACATACAGAGTCGTAACAAGTCCTGAGTTATCATACGATGTTCAAAGGACTCGGACGAATTCAATAGGTTTATTAGGGATTTTATTTTTACGTACGGTATTGTAAGGTGTGGTTAAGAATTGTGAGGTGTCGTACATTATACTAACATGCTTTTGAAGGTGCTAAAGTGGCGTACAGAGTCGTAAGATATTCTAAGTTTTCGTACGATGTTTAAATGACTCGGAGGAATTCATTAGGTTTATTATGGAGTTTTAATGTTTCGTACGGTGATGTAAGGTGTTCTTAGAAGCTGTAACGCGTCCTACATTATTATAAATTACTTTTCATGTTGCTAATGTCACATACAGAGTCGTCACAAGTCCTGAGTTATCGTACGATGTTCAAAGGACTCGGACGAATTCATTAGGTTTATTATGGATTTTATTTTTACGTACTGTATTGTCAGGTGTTGTTAGGAGTTGTGAGGTGTCGTACATTATACTAACATGCTTTTGAAGGTGCTAAAGTGGCATACAGAGTCGTAAGATATTCTAAGTTGTCGTACGATGTTTAAATGACTCGGAGGAATTCATTAGGTTTATTATGGAGTTTTAATGTTTCGTACGGTGATGTAAGGTGTTCTTAGAAGCTGTAACGCGTCCTACATTATTATAAATTACTTTTCATGTTGCTAATGTCACATACAGAGTCGTCACAAGTCCTGAGTTATCGTACGATGTTCAAAGGACTCGGACGAATTCATTAGGTTTATTATGGATTTTATTTTTACGTACTGTATTGTCAGGTGTTGTTAGGAGTTGTGAGGTGTCGTACATTATACTAACATGCTTTTGAAGATGCTAAAGTGGCATACAGAGTCGTAAGATATTCTAAGTTGTCGTACGATGTTTAAATGACTCGGAGGAATTCATTAGGTTTATTATGTAGTTTTAATGTTTCGTACGGTGATGTAAGGTGTTCTTAGAAGTTGTAACGCGTCCTACATTATTATAAATTGCTTTTCATGTCGCTAATGTCACATATAGAGTCGTAACAAGTCCTAATTTATCATACGATGTTCAAAGGACTCGGACGAATTCAATAGGTTTATTAGGGATTTTATTTTTACGTACGGTATTGTAAGGTGTTGTTAAGAGTTGTGAGGTGTCGTACATTATACTAACATGCTTTTGAAGATGCTAAAGTGGCATACAGAGTCGTAAGATATTCTAAGTTGTCGTACGATGTTTAAATGACTCGGAGGAATTCATTAGGTTTATTATGTAGTTTTAATGTTTCGTACGGTGATGTAAGGTGTTCTTAGAAGTTGTAACGCGTCCTACATTATTATAAATTGCTTTTCATGTCGCTAATGTCACATATAGAGTCGTAACAAGTCCTGAGTTATCGTACGATGTTCAAAGGACTCGGACGAATTCAATAGGTTTATTAGGGATTTTATTTTTACGTACGGTATTGTAAGGTGTGGTTAAGAATTGTGAGGTGTCGTACATTATACTAACATGCTTTTGAAGGTGCTAAAGTGGCGTACAGAGTCGTAAGATATTCTAAGTTTTCGTACGATGTTTAAATGACTCGGAGGAATTCATTAGGTTTATTATGGAGTTTTAATGTTTCGTACGGTGATGTAAGGTGTTCTTAGAAGCTGTAACGCGTCCTACATTATTATAAATTACTTTTCATGTTGCTAATGTCACATACAGAGTCGTCACAAGTCCTGAGTTATCGTACGATGTTCAAAGGACTCGGACGAATTCATTAGGTTTATTATGGATTTTATTTTTACGTACTGTATTGTCAGGTGTTGTTAGGAGTTGTGAGGTGTCGTACATTATACTAACATGCTTTTGAAGGTGCTAAAGTGGCATACAGAGTCGTAAGATATTCTAAGTTGTCGTACGATGTTTAAATGACTCGGAGGAATTCATTAGGTTTATTATGGAGTTTTAATGTTTCGTACGGTGATGTAAGGTGTTCTTAGAAGCTGTAACGCGTCCTACATTATTATAAATTACTTTTCATGTTGCTAATGTCACATACAGAGTCGTCACAAGTCCTGAGTTATCGTACGATGTTCAAAGGACTCGGACGAATTCATTAGGTTTATTATGGATTTTATTTTTACGTACTGTATTGTCAGGTGTTGTTAGGAGTTGTGAGGTGTCGTACATTATACTAACATGCTTTTGAAGATGCTAAAGTGGCATACAGAGTCGTAAGATATTCTAAGTTGTCGTACGATGTTTAAATGACTCGGAGGAATTCATTAGGTTTATTATGTAGTTTTAATGTTTCGTACGGTGATGTAAGGTGTTCTTAGAAGTTGTAACGCGTCCTACATTATTATAAATTGCTTTTCATGTCGCTAATGTCACATATAGAGTCGTAACAAGTCCTGATTTATCATACGATGTTCAAAGGACTCGGACGAATTCAATAGGTTTATTAGGGATTTTATTTTTACGTACGGTATTGTAAGGTGTTGTTAAGAGTTGTGAGGTGTCGTACATTATACTAACATGCTTTTCAAGGTGCTAAAGTGGCATACAGAGTCGTAAGATATTCTAAGTTGTCGTACGATGTTTAAATGACTCGGAGGAATTCATTAGGTTTATTATGGAGTTTTAATGTTTCGTACGGTGATGTAAGGTGTTCTTAGAAGCTGTAACGCGTCCTACATTATTATAAATTACTTTTCATGTTTCTAATGTCACATACAGAGTCGTCACAAGTACTGAGTTATCGTACGATGTTCAAAGGACTCGGACGAATTCATTAGGTTTATTATGGATTTTATTTTTACGTACTGTATTGTAAGGTGTTGTTAGGAGTTGTGAGGTGTCGTACATTATACTAACATGCTTTTCAAGGTGTTAATGTGGGATACAGAGTCGTAAGATATTCTAAGTTGTCGTACGATGTTTAAATGACTCGGAGGAATTCATTAGGTTTATTATGGAGTTTTAATGTTTCGTACGGTGATGTAAGGTGTTCTTAGAAGCTGTAACGCGTCCTACATTATTATAAATTACTTTTCATGTTTCTAATGTCACATACAGAGTCGTCACAAGTACTGAGTTATCGTACGATGTTCAAAGGACTCGGACGAATTCATTAGGTTTATTATGGATTTTATTTTTACGTACTGTATTGTAAGGTGTTGTTAGGAGTTGTGAGGTGTCGTACATTATACTAACATGCTTTTCAAGGTGTTAATGTGGCATACAGAGTCGTAAGATATTCTAAGTTGTCGTACGATGTTTAAATGACTCGAAGGAATTCATTAGGTTTATTATGGAGTTTTAATGTTTCGTACGGTGATGTAAGGTGTTCTTAGAAGCTGTAACGCGTCCTACATTATTATAAATTGCTTTTCATGTCGCTAATGTCACATATAGAGTCGTAACAAGTCCTGATTTATCATACGATGTTCAAAGGACTCGGACGAATTCAATAGGTTTATTAGGGATTTTATTTTTACGTACGGTATTGTAAGGTGTTGTTAAGACTTGTGAGGTGTCGTACATTATACTAACATGCTTTTCAAGGTGCTAAAGTGGCATACAGAGTCGTAAGATATTCTAAGTTGTCGTACGATGTTTAAATGACTCGGAGGAATTCATTAGGTTTATTATGGAGTTTTAATGTTTCGTACGGTGATGTAAGGTGTTCTTAGAAGCTGTAACGCGTCCTACATTATTATAAATTACTTTTCATGTTTCTAATGTCACATACAGAGTCGTCACAAGTACTGAGTTATCGTACGATGTTCAAAGGACTCGGACGAATTCATTAGGTTTATTATGGATTTTATTTTTACGTACTGTATTGTAAGGTGTTGTTAGGAGTTGTGAGGTGTCGTATATTATACTAACATGCTTTTCAAGGTGTTAATGTGGGATACAGAGTCGTAAGATATTCTAAGTTGTCGTACGATGTTTAAATGACTCGGAGGAATTCATTAGGTTTATTATGGAGTTTTAATGTTTCGTACGGTGATGTAAGGTGTTCTTAGAAGCTGTAACGCGTCCTACATTATTATAAATTACTTTTCATGTTGCTAATGTCACATACAGAGTCGTCACAAGTCCTGAGTTATCGTACGATGTTCAAAGGACTCGGACGAATTCATTAGGTTTATTATGGATTTTATTTTTACGTACTGTATTGTCAGGTGTTGTTAGGAGTTGTGAGGTGTCGTACATTATACTAACATGCTTTTCAAGGTGTTAATGTGGCATACAGAGTCGTAAGATATTCTAAGTTGTCGTACGATGTTTAAATGACTCGAAGAAATTCATTAGGTTTATTATGGAGTTTTAATGTTTCGTACGGTGATGTAAGGTGTTCTTAGAAGTTGTAACGCGTCCTACATTATTATAAATTGCTTTTCATGTCGCTAATGTCACATACAGAGTCGTAACAAGTCCTGAGTTATCATACGATGTTCAAAGGACTCGGACGAATTCAATAGGTTTATTAGGGATTTTATTTTTACGTACGGTATTGTAAGGTGTGGTTAAGAATTGTGAGGTGTCGTACATTATACTAACATGCTTTTGAAGGTGCTAAAGTGGCGTACAGAGTCGTAAGATATTCTAAGTTTTCGTACGATGTTTAAATGACTCGGAGGAATTCATTAGGTTTATTATGGAGTTTTAATGTTTCGTACGGTGATGTAAGGTGTTCTTAGAAGCTGTAACGCGTCCTACATTATTATAAATTACTTTTCATGTTGCTAATGTCACATACAGAGTCGTCACAAGTCCTGAGTTATCGTACGATGTTCAAAGGACTCGGACGAATTCATTAGGTTTATTATGGATTTTATTTTTACGTACTGTATTGTCAGGTGTTGTTAGGAGTTGTGAGGTGTCGTACATTATACTAACATGCTTTTGAAGGTGCTAAAGTGGCATACAGAGTCGTAAGATATTCTAAGTTGTCGTACGATGTTTAAATGACTCGGAGGAATTCATTAGGTTTATTATGGAGTTTTAATGTTTCGTACGGTGATGTAAGGTGTTCTTAGAAGCTGTAACGCGTCCTACATTATTATAAATTACTTTTCATGTTGCTAATGTCACATACAGAGTCGTCACAAGTCCTGAGTTATCGTACGATGTTCAAAGGACTCGGACGAATTCATTAGGTTTATTATGGATTTTATTTTTACGTACTGTATTGTCAGGTGTTGTTAGGAGTTGTGAGGTGTCGTACATTATACTAACATGCTTTTGAAGATGCTAAAGTGGCATACAGAGTCGTAAGATATTCTAAGTTGTCGTACGATGTTTAAATGACTCGGAGGAATTCATTAGGTTTATTATGTAGTTTTAATGTTTCGTACGGTGATGTAAGGTGTTCTTAGAAGTTGTAACGCGTCCTACATTATTATAAATTGCTTTTCATGTCGCTAATGTCACATATAGAGTCGTAACAAGTCCTGATTTATCATATGATGTTCAAAGGACTCGGACGAATTCAATAGGTTTATTAGGGATTTTATTTTTACGTACGGTATTGTAAGGTGTTGTTAAGAGTTGTGAGGTGTCGTACATTATACTAACATGCTTTTCAAGGTGCTAAAGTGGCATACAGAGTCGTAAGATATTCTAAGTTGTCGTACGATGTTTAAATGACTCGGAGGAATTCATTAGGTTTATTATGGAGTTTTAATGTTTCGTACGGTGATGTAAGGTGTTCTTAGAAGCTGTAACGCGTCCTACATTATTATAAATTACTTTTCATGTTTCTAATGTCACATACAGAGTCGTCACAAGTACTGAGTTATCGTACGATGTTCAAAGGACTCGGACGAATTCATTAGGTTTATTATGGATTTTATTTTTACGTACTGTATTGTAAGGTGTTGTTAGGAGTTGTGAGGTGTCGTACATTATACTAACATGCTTTTCAAGGTGTTAATGTGGGATACAGAGTCGTAAGATATTCTAAGTTGTCGTACGATGTTTAAATGACTCGGAGGAATTCATTAGGTTTATTATGGAGTTTTAATGTTTCGTACGGTGATGTAAGGTGTTCTTAGAAGCTGTAACGCGTCCTACATTATTATAAATTACTTTTCATGTTGCTAATGTCACATACAGAGTCGTCACAAGTACTGAGTTATCGTACGATGTTCAAAGGACTCGGACGAATTCATTAGGTTTATTATGGATTTTATTTTTACGTACTGTATTGTAAGGTGTTGTTAGGAGTTGTGAGGTGTCGTACATTATACTAACATGCTTTTCAAGGTGTTAATGTGGCATACAGAGTCGTAAGATATTCTAAGTTGTCGTACGATGTTTAAATGACTCGGAGGAATTCATTAGGTTTATTATGGAGTTTTAATGTTTCGTACGGTGATGTAAGGTGTTCTTAGAAGTTGTAACGCGTCCTATATTATTATAAATTGCTTTTCATGTTGCTAATGTCACATACAGAGTCGTAACAAGTCCTGAGTTATCATACGATGTTCAAAGGACTCGGACGAGTTCAATAGGTTTATTAGGGATTTTATTTTTACGTACGGTATTGTAAGGTGTTGTTAAGAATTGTGAGGTGTCGTACATTATACTAACATGCTTTTCAAGGTGCTAAAGTGGCATACAGAGTCGTAAGATATTCTAAGTTGTCGTACGATGTTTAAATGACTCGGAGGAATTCATTAGGTTTATTATGGAGTTTTAATGTTTCGTACGGTGATGTAAGGTGTTCTTAGAAGCTGTAACGCGTCCTACATTATTATAAATTACTTTTCATGTTGCTAATGTCACATACAGAGTCGTCACAAGTCCTGAGTTATCGTACGATGTTCAAAGGACTCGGACGAATTCATTAGGTTTATTATGGATTTTATTTTTAAGTACTGTATTGTAAGGTGTTGTTAGGAGTTGTGAGGTGTCGTACATTATACTAACATGCTTTTCAATGTGTTAATGTGGCATACAGAGTCGTAAGATATTCTAAGTTGTCGTACGATGTTTAAATGACTCGGAGGAATTCATTAGGTTTATTATGGAGTTTTAATGTTTCGTACGGTGATGTAAGGTGTTCTTAGAAGTTGTAACGCGTCCTACATTATTTTAAATTGCTTTTCATGTCGCTAATGTCACATATAGAGTCGTTACAAGTCCTGATTTATCATACGATGTTCAAAGGACTCGGACGAATTCAATAGGTTTATTAGGGATTTTATTTTTACGTACGGTATTGTAAGGTGTTGTTAAGAATTGTGAGGTGTCGTACATTATACTAACATGCTTTTCAAGGTGCTAAAGTGGAATACAGAGTCGTAAGATATTCTAAGTTGTCGTACGATGTTTAAATGACTCGGAGGAATTCATTAGGTTTATTATGGAGTTTTAATGTTTCGTACGGTGATGTAAGGTGTTCTTAGAAGCTGTAACGCGTCCTACATTATTATAAATTACTTTTCATGTTGCTAATGTCACATACATAGTCGTCACAAGTACTGAGTTATCGTACGATGTTCAAAGGACTCGGACGAATTCATTAGGTTTATTATGGATTTTATTTTTACGTACTGTATTGTAAGGTGTTGTTAGGAGTTGTGAGGTGTCGTACATTATACTAACATGCTTTTCAAGGTGTTAATGTGGCATACAGAGTCGTAAGATATTCTAAGTTGTCGTACGATGTTTAAATGACTCGGAGGAATTCATTAGGTTTATTATGGAGTTTTAATGTTTCGTACGGTGATGTAAGGTGTTCTTAGAAGTTGTAACGCGTCCTATATTATTATAAATTGCTTTTCATGTTGCTAATGTCACATACAGAGTCGTAACAAGTCCTGAGTTATCATACGATGTTCAAAGGACTCGGACGAATTCAATAGGTTTATTAGGGATTTTATTTTTACGTACGGTATTGTAAGGTGTTGTTAAGAATTGTGAGGTGTCGTACATTATACTAACATGCTTTTCAAGGTGCTAAAGTGGCATACAGAGTTGTAAGATATTCTAAGTTGTCGTACGATGTTTAAATGACTCGGAGGAATTCATTAGGTTTATTATGGAGTTTTAATGTTTCGTACGGTGATGTAAGGTGTTCTTAGAAGCTGTAACGCGTCCTACATTATTATAAATTACTTTTCATGTTGCTAATGTCACATACAGAGTCGTCACAAGTCCTGAGTTATCGTACGATGTTCAAAGGACTCGGACGAATTCATTAGGTTTATTATGGATTTTATTTTTAAGTACTGTATTGTAAGGTGTTGTTAGGAGTTGTGAGGTGTCGTACATTATACTAACATGCTTTTCAATGTGTTAATGTGGCATACAGAGTCGTAAGATATTCTAAGTTGTCGTACGATGTTTAAATGACTCGGGGGAATTCATTAGGTTTATTATGGAGTTTTAATGTTTCGTACGGTGATGTAAGGTGTTCTTAGAAGTTGTAACGCGTCCTACATTATTATAAATTGCTTTTCATGTCGCTAATGTCACATATAGAGTCGTTACAAGTCCTGATTTATCATACGATGTTCAAAGGACTCGGACGAATTCAATAGGTTTATTAGGGATTTTATTTTTACGTACGGTATTGTAAGGTGTTGTTAAGAATTGTGAGGTGTCGTACATTATACTAACATGCTTTTCAAGGTGCTAAAGTGGAATACAGAGTCGTAAGATATTCTAAGTTGTCGTACGATGTTTAAATGACTCGGAGGAATTCATTAGGTTTATTATGGAGTTTTAATGTTTCGTACGGTGATGTAAGGTGTTCTTAGAAGCTGTAACGCGTCCTACATTATTATAAATTGCTTTTCATGTCGCTAATGTCACATATAGAGTCGTAACAAGTCCTGATTTATCATACGATGTTCAAAGGACTCGGACGAATTCATTAGGTTTATTATGGATTTTATTTTTACGTACTGTATTGTAAGGTGTTGTTAGGAGTTGTGAGGTGTCGTACATTATACTAACATGCTTTTCAATGTGTTAATGTGGCATACAGAGTCGTAAGATATTCTAAGTTGTCGTACGATGTTTAAATGACTCGGAGGAATTCATTAGGTTTATTATGGAGTTTTAATGTTTCGTACGGTGATGTAAGGTGTTCTTAGAAGTTGTAACGCGTCCTACATTATTTTAAATTGCTTTTCATGTCGCTAATGTCACATATAGAGTCGTTACAAGTCCTGATTTATCATACGATGTTCAAAGGACTCGGACGAATTCAATAGGTTTATTAGGGATTTTATTTTTACGTACGGTATTGTAAGGTGTTGTTAAGAATTGTGAGGTGTCGTACATTATACTAACATGCTTTTCAAGGTGCTAAAGTGGAATACAGAGTCGTAAGATATTCTAAGTTGTCGTACGATGTTTAAATGACTCGGAGGAATTCATTAGGTTTATTATGGAGTTTTAATGTTTCGTACGGTGATGTAAGGTGTTCTTAGAAGCTGTAACGCGTCCTACATTATTATAAATTACTTTTCATGTTGCTAATGTCACATACAGAGTCGTCACAAGTACTGAGTTATCGTACGATGTTCAAAGGACTCGGACGAATTCATTAGGTTTATTATGGATTTTATTTTTACGTACTGTATTGTAAGGTGTTGTTAGGAGTTGTGAGGTGTCGTACATTATACTAACATGCTTTTCAAGGTGTTAATGTGGCATACAGAGTCGTAAGATATTCTAAGTTGTCGTACGATGTTTAAATGACTCGGAGGAATTCATTAGGTTTATTATGGAGTTTTAATGTTTCGTACGGTGATGTAAGGTGTTCTTAGAAGTTGTAACGCGTCCTATATTATTATAAATTGCTTTTCATGTTGCTAATGTCACATACAGAGTCGTAACAAGTCCTGAGTTATCATACGATGTTCAAAGGACTCGGACGAATTCAATAGGTTTATTAGGGATTTTATTTTTACGTACGGTATTGTAAGGTGTTGTTAAGAATTGTGAGGTGTCGTACATTATACTAACATGCTTTTCAAGGTGCTAAAGTGGCATACAGAGTTGTAAGATATTCTAAGTTGTCGTACGATGTTTAAATGACTCGGAGGAATTCATTAGGTTTATTATGGAGTTTTAATGTTTCGTACGGTGATGTAAGGTGTTCTTAGAAGCTGTAACGCGTCCTACATTATTATAAATTACTTTTCATGTTGCTAATGTCACATACAGAGTCGTCACAAGTCCTGAGTTATCGTACGATGTTCAAAGGACTCGGACGAATTCATTAGGTTTATTATGGATTTTATTTTTAAGTACTGTATTGTAAGGTGTTGTTAGGAGTTGTGAGGTGTCGTACATTATACTAACATGCTTTTCAATGTGTTAATGTGGCATACAGAGTCGTAAGATATTCTAAGTTGTCGTACGATGTTTAAATGACTCGGGGGAATTCATTAGGTTTATTATGGAGTTTTAATGTTTCGTACGGTGATGTAAGGTGTTCTTAGAAGTTGTAACGCGTCCTACATTATTATAAATTGCTTTTCATGTCGCTAATGTCACATATAGAGTCGTTACAAGTCCTGATTTATCATACGATGTTCAAAGGACTCGGACGAATTCAATAGGTTTATTAGGGATTTTATTTTTACGTACGGTATTGTAAGGTGTTGTTAAGAATTGTGAGGTGTCGTACATTATACTAACATGCTTTTCAAGGTGCTAAAGTGGAATACAGAGTCGTAAGATATTCTAAGTTGTCGTACGATGTTTAAATGACTCGGAGGAATTCATTAGGTTTATTATGGAGTTTTAATGTTTCGTACGGTGATGTAAGGTGTTCTTAGAAGCTGTAACGCGTCCTACATTATTATAAATTGCTTTTCATGTCGCTAATGTCACATATAGAGTCGTAACAAGTCCTGATTTATCATACGATGTTCAAAGGACTCGGACGAATTCATTAGGTTTATTATGGATTTTATTTTTACGTACTGTATTGTAAGGTGTTGTTAGGAGTTGTGAGGTGTCGTACATTATACTAACATGCTTTTCAAGGTGTTAATGTGGGATACAGAGTCGTAAGATATTCTAAGTTGTCGTACGATGTTTAAATGACTTGGAGGAATTCATTAGGTTTATTATGGAGTTTTAATGTTTCGTACGGTGATGTAAGGTGTTCTTAGAAGCTGTAACGCGTCCTACATTATTATAAATTACTTTTCATGTTGCTAATGTCACATACAGAGTCGTCACAAGTATTGAGTTATCGTACGATGTTCAGAGGACTCGGACGAATTCATTAGGTTTATTATGGATTTTATTTTTACGTACTGTATTGTAAGGTGTTGTTAGGAGTTGTGAGGTGTCGTACATTATACTAACATGCTTTTCAAGGTGTTAATGTGGCATACAGAGTCGTAAGATATTCTAAGTTGTCGTACGATGTTTAAATGACTCGGAGGAATTCATTAGGTTTATTATGGAGTTTTAATGTTTCGTACGGTGATGTAAGGTGTTCTTAGAAGTTGTAACGCGTCCTACATTATTATAAATTGCTTTTCATGTTGCTAATGTCACATACAGAGTCGTAACAAGTCCTGAGTTATCATACGATGTTCAAAGGACTCGGACGAATTCAATAGGTTTATTAGGGATTTTATTTTTACGTACGGTATTGTAAGGTGTTGTTAAGATGTGTGAGGTGTCGTACATTATACTAACATGCTTTTCAAGGTGCTAAAGTGGCATACAGAGTCGTAAGATATTCTAAGTTGTCGTACGATGTTTAAATGACTCGGAGGAATTCATTAGGTTTATTATGGAGTTTTAATGTTTCGTACGGTGATGTAAGGTGTTCTTAGAAGCTGTAACGCGTCCTACATTATTATAAATTACTTTTCATGTTGCTAATGTCACATACAGAGTCGTCACAAGTCCTGAGTTATCGTACGATGTTCAAAGGACTCGGACGAATTCAATAGGTTTATTAGGGATTTTATTTTTACGTACGGTATTGTAAGGTGTTGTTAAGAATTGTGAGGTGTCGTACATTATACTAACATGCTTTTCAAGGTGCTAAAGTGGAATACAGAGTCGTAAGATATTCTAAGTTGTCGTACGATGTTTAAATGACTCGGAGGAATTCATTAGGTTTATTATGGAGTTTTAATGTTTCGTACGGTGATGTAAGGTGTTCTTAGAAGCTGTAACGCGTCCTACATTATTATAAATTGCTTTTCATGTCGCTAATGTCACATATAGAGTCGTAACAAGTCCTGATTTATCATACGATGTTCAAAGGACTCGGACGAATTCATTAGGTTTATTATGGATTTTATTTTTACGTACTGTATTGTAAGGTGTTGTTAGGAGTTGTGAGGTGTCGTACATTATACTAACATGCTTTTCAAGGTGTTAATGTGGGATACAGAGTCGTAAGATATTCTAAGTTGTCGTACGATGTTTAAATGACTCGGAGGAATTCATTAGGTTTATTATGGAGTTTTAATGTTTCGTACGGTGATGTAAGGTGTTCTTAGAAGCTGTAACGCGTCCTACATTATTATAAATTACTTTTCATGTTGCTAATGTCACATACAGAGTCGTCACAAGTATTGAGTTATCGTACGATGTTCAGAGGACTCGGACGAATTCATTAGGTTTATTATGGATTTTATTTTTACGTACTGTATTGTAAGGTGTTGTTAGGAGTTGTGAGGTGTCGTACATTATACTAACATGCTTTTCAAGGTGTTAATGTGGCATACAGAGTCGTAAGATATTCTAAGTTGTCGTACGATGTTTAAATGACTCGGAGGAATTCATTAGGTTTATTATGGAGTTTTAATGTTTCGTACGGTGATGTAAGGTGTTCTTAGAAGTTGTAACGCGTCCTACATTATTTTAAATTGCTTTTCATGTCGCTAATGTCACATATAGAGTCGTTACAAGTCCTGATTTATCATACGATGTTCAAAGGACTCGGACGAATTCAATAGGTTTATTAGGGATTTTATTTTTACGTACGGTATTGTAAGGTGTTGTTAAGAATTGTGAGGTGTCGTACATTATACTAACATGCTTTTCAAGGTGCTAAAGTGGAATACAGAGTCGTAAGATATTTTAAGTTGTCGTACGATGTTTAAATGACTCGGAGGAATTCATTAGGTTTATTATGGAGTTTTAATGTTTCGTACGGTGATGTAAGGTGTTCTTAGAAGCTGTAACGCGTCCTACATTATTATAAATTACTTTTCATGTTGCTAATGTCACATACATAGTCGTCACAAGTACTGAGTTATCGTACGATGTTCAAAGGACTCGGACGAATTCATTAGGTTTATTATGGATTTTATTTTTACGTACTGTATTGTAAGGTGTTGTTAGGAGTTGTGAGGTGTCGTACATTATACTAACATGCTTTTCAAGGTGTTAATGTGGCATACAGAGTCGTAAGATATTCTAAGTTGTCGTACGATGTTTAAATGACTCGGAGGAATTCATTAGGTTTATTATGGAGTTTTAATGTTTCGTACGGTGATGTAAGGTGTTCTTAGAAGTTGTAACGCGTCCTATATTATTATAAATTGCTTTTCATGTTGCTAATGTCACATACAGAGTCGTAACAAGTCCTGAGTTATCATACGATGTTCAAAGGACTCGGACGAATTCAATAGGTTTATTAGGGATTTTATTTTTACGTACGGTATTGTAAGGTGTTGTTAAGAATTGTGAGGTGTCGTACATTATACTAACATGCTTTTCAAGGTGCTAAAGTGGCATACAGAGTTGTAAGATATTCTAAGTTGTCGTACGATGTTTAAATGACTCGGAGGAATTCATTAGGTTTATTATGGAGTTTTAATGTTTCGTACGGTGATGTAAGGTGTTCTTAGAAGCTGTAACGCGTCCTACATTATTATAAATTACTTTTCATGTTGCTAATGTCACATACAGAGTCGTCACAAGTCCTGAGTTATCGTACGATGTTCAAAGGACTCGGACGAATTCATTAGGTTTATTATGGATTTTATTTTTAAGTACTGTATTGTAAGGTGTTGTTAGGAGTTGTGAGGTGTCGTACATTATACTAACATGCTTTTCAATGTGTTAATGTGGCATACAGAGTCGTAAGATATTCTAAGTTGTCGTACGATGTTTAAATGACTCGGGGGAATTCATTAGGTTTATTATGGAGTTTTAATGTTTCGTACGGTGATGTAAGGTGTTCTTAGAAGTTGTAACGCGTCCTACATTATTATAAATTGCTTTTCATGTCGCTAATGTCACATATAGAGTCGTTACAAGTCCTGATTTATCATACGATGTTCAAAGGACTCGGACGAATTCAATAGGTTTATTAGGGATTTTATTTTTACGTACGGTATTGTAAGGTGTTGTTAAGAATTGTGAGGTGTCGTACATTATACTAACATGCTTTTCAAGGTGCTAAAGTGGAATACAGAGTCGTAAGATATTCTAAGTTGTCGTACGATGTTTAAATGACTCGGAGGAATTCATTAGGTTTATTATGGAGTTTTAATGTTTCGTACGGTGATGTAAGGTGTTCTTAGAAGCTGTAACGCGTCCTACATTATTATAAATTGCTTTTCATGTCGCTAATGTCACATATAGAGTCGTAACAAGTCCTGATTTATCATACGATGTTCAAAGGACTCGGACGAATTCATTAGGTTTATTATGGATTTTATTTTTACGTACTGTATTGTAAGGTGTTGTTAGGAGTTGTGAGGTGTCGTACATTATACTAACATGCTTTTCAATGTGTTAATGTGGCATACAGAGTCGTAAGATATTCTAAGTTGTCGTACGATGTTTAAATGACTCGGAGGAATTCATTAGGTTTATTATGGAGTTTTAATGTTTCGTACGGTGATGTAAGGTGTTCTTAGAAGTTGTAACGCGTCCTACATTATTTTAAATTGCTTTTCATGTCGCTAATGTCACATATAGAGTCGTTACAAGTCCTGATTTATCATACGATGTTCAAAGGACTCGGACGAATTCAATAGGTTTATTAGGGATTTTATTTTTACGTACGGTATTGTAAGGTGTTGTTAAGAATTGTGAGGTGTCGTACATTATACTAACATGCTTTTCAAGGTGCTAAAGTGGAATACAGAGTCGTAAGATATTCTAAGTTGTCGTACGATGTTTAAATGACTCGGAGGAATTCATTAGGTTTATTATGGAGTTTTAATGTTTCGTACGGTGATGTAAGGTGTTCTTAGAAGCTGTAACGCGTCCTACATTATTATAAATTACTTTTCATGTTGCTAATGTCACATACAGAGTCGTCACAAGTACTGAGTTATCGTACGATGTTCAAAGGACTCGGACGAATTCATTAGGTTTATTATGGATTTTATTTTTACGTACTGTATTGTAAGGTGTTGTTAGGAGTTGTGAGGTGTCGTACATTATACTAACATGCTTTTCAAGGTGTTAATGTGGCATACAGAGTCGTAAGATATTCTAAGTTGTCGTACGATGTTTAAATGACTCGGAGGAATTCATTAGGTTTATTATGGAGTTTTAATGTTTCGTACGGTGATGTAAGGTGTTCTTAGAAGTTGTAACGCGTCCTATATTATTATAAATTGCTTTTCATGTTGCTAATGTCACATACAGAGTCGTAACAAGTCCTGAGTTATCATACGATGTTCAAAGGACTCGGACGAATTCAATAGGTTTATTAGGGATTTTATTTTTACGTACGGTATTGTAAGGTGTTGTTAAGAATTGTGAGGTGTCGTACATTATACTAACATGCTTTTCAAGGTGCTAAAGTGGCATACAGAGTTGTAAGATATTCTAAGTTGTCGTACGATGTTTAAATGACTCGGAGGAATTCATTAGGTTTATTATGGAGTTTTAATGTTTCGTACGGTGATGTAAGGTGTTCTTAGAAGCTGTAACGCGTCCTACATTATTATAAATTACTTTTCATGTTGCTAATGTCACATACAGAGTCGTCACAAGTCCTGAGTTATCGTACGATGTTCAAAGGACTCGGACGAATTCATTAGGTTTATTATGGATTTTATTTTTAAGTACTGTATTGTAAGGTGTTGTTAGGAGTTGTGAGGTGTCGTACATTATACTAACATGCTTTTCAATGTGTTAATGTGGCATACAGAGTCGTAAGATATTCTAAGTTGTCGTACGATGTTTAAATGACTCGGGGGAATTCATTAGGTTTATTATGGAGTTTTAATGTTTCGTACGGTGATGTAAGGTGTTCTTAGAAGTTGTAACGCGTCCTACATTATTATAAATTGCTTTTCATGTCGCTAATGTCACATATAGAGTCGTTACAAGTCCTGATTTATCATACGATGTTCAAAGGACTCGGACGAATTCAATAGGTTTATTAGGGATTTTATTTTTACGTACGGTATTGTAAGGTGTTGTTAAGAATTGTGAGGTGTCGTACATTATACTAACATGCTTTTCAAGGTGCTAAAGTGGAATACAGAGTCGTAAGATATTCTAAGTTGTCGTACGATGTTTAAATGACTCGGAGGAATTCATTAGGTTTATTATGGAGTTTTAATGTTTCGTACGGTGATGTAAGGTGTTCTTAGAAGCTGTAACGCGTCCTACATTATTATAAATTGCTTTTCATGTCGCTAATGTCACATATAGAGTCGTAACAAGTCCTGATTTATCATACGATGTTCAAAGGACTCGGACGAATTCATTAGGTTTATTATGGATTTTATTTTTACGTACTGTATTGTAAGGTGTTGTTAGGAGTTGTGAGGTGTCGTACATTATACTAACATGCTTTTCAAGGTGTTAATGTGGGATACAGAGTCGTAAGATATTCTAAGTTGTCGTACGATGTTTAAATGACTTGGAGGAATTCATTAGGTTTATTATGGAGTTTTAATGTTTCGTACGGTGATGTAAGGTGTTCTTAGAAGCTGTAACGCGTCCTACATTATTATAAATTACTTTTCATGTTGCTAATGTCACATACAGAGTCGTCACAAGTATTGAGTTATCGTACGATGTTCAGAGGACTCGGACGAATTCATTAGGTTTATTATGGATTTTATTTTTACGTACTGTATTGTAAGGTGTTGTTAGGAGTTGTGAGGTGTCGTACATTATACTAACATGCTTTTCAAGGTGTTAATGTGGCATACAGAGTCGTAAGATATTCTAAGTTGTCGTACGATGTTTAAATGACTCGGAGGAATTCATTAGGTTTATTATGGAGTTTTAATGTTTCGTACGGTGATGTAAGGTGTTCTTAGAAGTTGTAACGCGTCCTACATTATTATAAATTGCTTTTCATGTTGCTAATGTCACATACAGAGTCGTAACAAGTCCTGAGTTATCATACGATGTTCAAAGGACTCGGACGAATTCAATAGGTTTATTAGGGATTTTATTTTTACGTACGGTATTGTAAGGTGTTGTTAAGATGTGTGAGGTGTCGTACATTATACTAACATGCTTTTCAAGGTGCTAAAGTGGCATACAGAGTCGTAAGATATTCTAAGTTGTCGTACGATGTTTAAATGACTCGGAGGAATTCATTAGGTTTATTATGGAGTTTTAATGTTTCGTACGGTGATGTAAGGTGTTCTTAGAAGCTGTAACGCGTCCTACATTATTATAAATTACTTTTCATGTTGCTAATGTCACATACAGAGTCGTCACAAGTCCTGAGTTATCGTACGATGTTCAAAGGACTCGGACGAATTCAATAGGTTTATTAGGGATTTTATTTTTACGTACGGTATTGTAAGGTGTTGTTAAGAATTGTGAGGTGTCGTACATTATACTAACATGCTTTTCAAGGTGCTAAAGTGGAATACAGAGTCGTAAGATATTCTAAGTTGTCGTACGATGTTTAAATGACTCGGAGGAATTCATTAGGTTTATTATGGAGTTTTAATGTTTCGTACGGTGATGTAAGGTGTTCTTAGAAGCTGTAACGCGTCCTACATTATTATAAATTGCTTTTCATGTCGCTAATGTCACATATAGAGTCGTAACAAGTCCTGATTTATCATACGATGTTCAAAGGACTCGGACGAATTCATTAGGTTTATTATGGATTTTATTTTTACGTACTGTATTGTAAGGTGTTGTTAGGAGTTGTGAGGTGTCGTACATTATACTAACATGCTTTTCAAGGTGTTAATGTGGGATACAGAGTCGTAAGATATTCTAAGTTGTCGTACGATGTTTAAATGACTCGGAGGAATTCATTAGGTTTATTATGGAGTTTTAATGTTTCGTACGGTGATGTAAGGTGTTCTTAGAAGCTGTAACGCGTCCTACATTATTATAAATTACTTTTCATGTTGCTAATGTCACATACAGAGTCGTCACAAGTATTGAGTTATCGTACGATGTTCAGAGGACTCGGACGAATTCATTAGGTTTATTATGGATTTTATTTTTACGTACTGTATTGTAAGGTGTTGTTAGGAGTTGTGAGGTGTCGTACATTATACTAACATGCTTTTCAAGGTGTTAATGTGGCATACAGAGTCGTAAGATATTCTAAGTTGTCGTACGATGTTTAAATGACTCGGAGGAATTCATTAGGTTTATTATGGAGTTTTAATGTTTCGTACGGTGATGTAAGGTGTTCTTAGAAGTTGTAACGCGTCCTACATTATTATAAATTGCTTTTCATGTTGCTAATGTCACATACAGAGTCGTAACAAGTCCTGAGTTATCATACGATGTTCAAAGGACTCGGATGAATTCAATAGGTTTATTAGGGATTTTATTTTTACGTACGGTATTGTAAGGTGTTGTTAAGATGTGTGAGGTGTCGTACATTATACTAACATGCTTTTCAAGGTGCTAAAGTGGCATACAGAGTCGTAAGATATTCTAAGTTGTCGTACGATGTTTAAATGACTCGGAGGAATTCATTAGGTTTATTATGGAGTTTTAATGTTTCGTACGGTGATGTAAGGTGTTCTTAGAAGCTGTAACGCGTCCTACATTATTATAAATTACTTTTCATGTTGCTAATGTCACATACAGAGTCGTCACAAGTCCTGAGTTATCGTACGATGTTCAAAGGACTCGGACGAATTCAATAGGTTTATTAGGGATTTTATTTTTACGTACGGTATTGTAAGGTGTTGTTAAGAATTGTGAGGTGTCGTACATTATACTAACATGCTTTTCAAGGTGCTAAAGTGGAATACAGAGTCGTAAGATATTCTAAGTTGTCGTACGATGTTTAAATGACTCGGAGGAATTCATTAGGTTTATTATGGAGTTTTAATGTTTCGTACGGTGATGTAAGGTGTTCTTAGAAGCTGTAACGCGTCCTACATTATTATAAATTACTTTTCATGTTGCTAATGTCACATACAGAGTCGTCACAAGTCCTGAGTTATCGTACGATGTTCAAAGGACTCGGACGAATTCAATAGGTTTATTAGGGATTTTATTTTTACGTACGGTATTGTAAGGTGTTGTTAAGAATTGTGAGGTGTCGTACATTATACTAACATGCTTTTCAAGGTGCTAAAGTGGAATACAGAGTCGTAAGATATTCTAAGTTGTCGTACGATGTTTAAATGACTCGGAGGAATTCATTAGGTTTATTATGGAGTTTTAATGTTTCGTACGGTGATGTAAGGTGTTCTTAGAAGCTGTAACGCGTCCTACATTATTATAAATTGCTTTTCATGTCGCTAATGTCACATATAGAGTCGTAACAAGTCCTGATTTATCATACGATGTTCAAAGGACTCGGACGAATTCAATAGGTTTATTAGGGATTTTATTTTTACGTACGGTATTGAAAGGTGTTGTTAAGAATTGTGAGGTGTCGTACATTATACTAACATGCTTTTCAAGGTGCTAAAGTGGCATACAGAGTCGTAAGATATTCTAAGTTGTCGTACGATGTTTAAATGACTCGGAGGAATTCATTAGGTTTATTATGGAGTTTTAATGTTTCGTACGGTGATGTAAGGTGTTCTTAGAAGTTGTAACGCGTCCTACATTATTATAAATTGCTTTTCACGTCGCTAATGTCACATATAGAGTCGTAACAAGTCCTGATTTATCATACGATGTTCAAAGGACTTGGACGAATTCAATAGGTTTATTAGGGATTTTATTTTTACGTACGGTATTGTAAGGTGTTGTTAAGAATTGTGAGGTGTCGTACATTATACTAACATGCTTTTCAAGGTGCTAAAGTGGCATACAGAGTCGTAAGATATTCTAAGTTGTCGTACGATGTTTAAATGACTCGGAGGAATTCATTAGGTTTATTATGGAGTTTTAATGTTTCGTACGGTGATGTAAGGTGTTCTTAGAAGCTGTAACGCGTCCTACATTATTATAAATTACTTTTCATGTTGCTAATGTCACATACAGAGTCGTCACAAGTCCTGAGTTATCGTACGATGTTCAAAGGACTCGGACGAATTCATTAGGTTTATTATGGATTTTATTTTTAAGTACTGTATTGTAAGGTGTTGTTAGGAGTTGTGAGGTGTCGTACATTATACTAACATGCTTTTCAATGTGTTAATGTGGCATACAGAGTCGTAAGATATTCTAAGTTGTCGTACGATGTTTAAATGACTCGGAGGAATTCATTAGGTTTATTATGGAGTTTTAATGTTTCGTACGGTGATGTAAGGTGTTCTTAGAAGTTGTAACGCGTCCTACATTATTATAAATTACATTTCATGTTGCTAATGTCACAAACAGAGTCGTCACAAGTCCTGAGTTATCGTACGATGTTCAGAGGACTCAGACGAATTCATTAGGTTTATTATGGATTTTATTTTTACTTACTGTATTGTAAGGTGTTGTTAGGAGTTGTGAGGTGTCGTACATTATACTAACATGCTTTTCAAGGTGTTAATGTGGCATACAGAGTCGTAAGATATTCTAAGTTGTCGTACGATGTTTAAATGACTCGGAGGAATTCATTAGGTTTATTATGGAGTTTTAATGTTTCGTACGGTGATGTAAGGTGTTCTTAGAAGTTGTAACGCGTCCTACATTATTATAAATTGCTTTTCATGTCGCTAATGTCACATATAGAGTCGTAACAAGTCCTGATTTATCATACGATGTTCAAAGGACTCGGACGAATTCAATAGGTTTATTAGGGATTTTATTTTTACGTACGGTATTGTAAGGTGTTGTTAAGAATTGTGAGGTGTCGTACATTATACTAACATGCTTTTCAAGGTGTTAAAGTGGCATACAGAGTCGTAAGATATTCTAAGTTGTCGTACGATGTTTAAATGACTCGGAGGAATTCATTAGGTTTATTATGGAGTTTTAATGTTTCGTACGGTGATGTTAGGTGTTCTTAGAAGCTGTAACGCGTCCTACATTATTATAAATTACTTTTCATGTTGCTAATGTCACATACAGAGTCGTCACAAGTCCTGAGTTATCGTACGATGTTCAAAGGACTCGGACGAATTCATTAGGTTTATTATGGATTTTATTTTTAAGTACTGTATTGTAAGGTGTTGTTAGGAGTTGTGAGGTGTCGTACATTATAATAACATGCTTTTCAATGTGTTAATGTGGCATACAGAGTCGTAAGATATTCTAAGTTGTCGTACGATGTTTAAATGACTCGGAGGAATTCATTAGGTTTATTATGGAGTTTTAATGTTTCGTACGGTGATGTAAGGTGTTCTTAGAAGTTGTAACGCGTCCTACATTATTATAAATTACATTTCATGTTGCTAATGTCACAAACAGAGTCATCACAAGTCCTGAGTTATCGTACGATGTTCAGAGGACTCAGACGAATTCATTAGGTTTATTATGGATTTTATTTTTACGTACTGTATTGTAAGGTGTTGTTAAGAGTTGTGAGGTGTCGTACATTATACTAACATGCTTTTCAAGGTGTTAATGTGGCATACAGAGTCGTAAGATATTCTAAGTTGTCGTACGATGTTTAAATTACTCGGAGGAATTCATTAGGTTTATTATGGAGTTTTAATGTTTCGTACGGTGATGTAAGGTGTTCTTAGAAGTTGTAACGCGTCCTACATTATTATAAATTGCTTTTCATGTCGCTAATGTCACATATAGAGTCGTAACAAGTCCTGATTTATCATACGATGTTCAAAGGACTCGGACGAATTCAATAGGTTTATTAGGGATTTTATTTTTACGTACGGTATTGTAAGGTGTTGTTAAGAATTGTGAGGTGTCGTACATTATACTAACATGCTTTTCAAGGTGTTAAAGTGGCATACAGAGTCGTAAGATATTCTAAGTTGTCGTACGATGTTTAAATGACTCGGAGGAATTCATTAGGTTTATTATGGAGTTTTAATGTTTCGTACGGTGATGTTAGGTGTTCTTAGAAGCTGTAACGCGTCCTACATTATTATAAATTACTTTTCATGTTGCTAATGTCACATACAGAGTCGTCACAAGTCCTGAGTTATCGTACGATGTTCAAAGGACTCGGACGAATTCATTAGGTTTATTATGGATTTTATTTTTAAGTACTGTATTGTAAGGTGTTGTTAGGAGTTGTGAGTTGTCGTACATTATACTAACATGCTTTTCAATGTGTTAATGTGGCATACAGAGTCGTAAGATATTCTAAGTTGTCGTACGATGTTTAAATGACTCGGAGGAATTCATTAGGTTTATTATGGAGTTTTAATGTTTCGTACGGTGATGTAAGGTGTTCTTAGAAGTTGTAACTCGTCCTACATTATTATAAATTACATTTCATGTTGCTAATGTCACAAACAGAGTCGTCACAAGTCCTGGGTTATCGTACGATGTTCAGAGGACTCAGACGAATTCATTAGGTTTATTATGGATTTTATTTTTACGTACTGTATTGTAAGGTGTTGTTAGGAGTTGTGAGGTGTCGTACATTATACTAACATGCTTTTCAAGGTGTTAATGTGGCATACAGAGTCGTAAGATATTCTAAGTTGTCGTACGATGTTTAAATGACTCGGAGGAATTCATTAGGTTTATTATGGAGTTTTAATGTTTCGTACGGTGATGTAAGGTGTTCTTAGAAGTTGTAACGCATCCTACATTATTATAAATTGCTTTTCATGTCGCTAATGTCACATACAGAGTCGTAACAAGTCCTGAGTTATCATACGATGTTCAAAGGACTCGGACGAATTCAATAGGTTTATTAGGGATTTTATTTTTACGTACGGTATTGTAAGGTGTTGTTAAGAATTGTGAGGTGTCGTACATTATACTAACATGCTTTTCAAGGTGCTAAAGTGGCATACAGAGTCGTAAGATATTCTAAGTTGTCGTACGATGTTTAAATGACTCGGAGGAATTCATTATGTTTATTATGGTGTTGTTAAGAATTGTGAGGTGTCGTACATTATACTAACATGCTTTTCAAGGTGCTAAAGTGGCATATAGAGTCGTAAGATATTCTAAGTTGTCGTACGATGTTTAAATGACTCGGAGGAATTCATTAGGTTTATTATGGAGTTTTAATGTTTCGTACGGTGATGTAAGGTGTTCTTAGAAGCTGTAACGCGTCCTACATTATTATAAATTACTTTTCATGTTGCTAATGTCACATACAGAGTCATCACAAGTCCTGAGTTATCGTACGATGTTCAAAGGACTCGGACGAATTCATTAGGTTTATTATGGATTTTATTTTTAAGTACTGTATTGTAAGGTGTTGTTAGGAGTTGTGAGGTGTCGTACATTATACTAACATGCTTTTCAATGTGTTAATGTGGCATACAGAGTCGTAAGATATTCTAAGTTGTCGTACGATGTTTAAATGACTCGGAGGAATTCATTAGGTTTATTATGAAGTTTTAATGTTTCGTACGGTGATGTAAGGTGTTCTTAGAAGTTGTAACGCGTCCTACATTATTATAAATTGCTTTTCATGTCGCTAATGTCACATACAGAGTCGTAACAAGTCCTGAGTTATCATACGATCTTCAAAGGACTCGGACGAATTCATTAGGTTTATTATGGATTTTATTTTTACGTACTGTATTGTAAGGTGTTGTTAGGAGTTGTGAGGTGTCGTACATTATACTAACATGCTTTTCAATGTGTTAATGTGGCATACAGAGTCGTAAGATATTCTGAGTTGTCGTACGATGTTTAAATGACTCGGAGGAATTCATTAGGTTTATTATGGAGTTTTAATGTTTCGTACGGTGATGTAAGGTGTTCTTAGAAGTTGTAACGCGTCCTACATTATTATAAATTGCTTTTCATGTTGCTAATGTCACATACAGAGTCGTCACAAGTCCTGAGTTATCGTACGATGTTCAAAGGACTCGGACGAATTCATTAGGTTTATTATGGATTTTATTTTTAAGTATTGTATTGTAAGGTGTTGTTAGGAGTTGTGAGGTGTCGTACATTATACTAACATGCTTTTCAATGTGTTAATGTGGCATACAGAGTCGTAAGATATTCTAAGTTGTCGTACGATGTTTAAATGACTCGGAGTAATTCATTAGGTTTATTATGGAGTTTTAATGTTTCGTACGGTGATGTATGGTGTTCTTAGAAGTTGTAACGCGTCCTACATTATTATAAATTGCTTTTCATGTCGCTAATGTCACATACAGAGTCGTAACAAGTCCTGAGTTATCATACGATCTTCAAAGGACTCGGACGAATTCATTAGGTTTTTATGGATTTTATTTTTACGTACTGTATTGTAAGGTGTTGTTAGGAGTTGTGAGGTGTCGTACATTATACTAACATGCTTTTCAATGTGTTAATGTGGCATACAGAGTCGTAAGATATTCTAAGTTGTCGTACGATGTTTAAATGACTCGGAGGAAGTCATTAGGTTTATTATGGAGTTTTAATGTTTCGTACGGTGATGTAAGGTGTTCTTAGAAGTTGTAACGCGTCCTACATTAATATAAATTGCTTTTCATGTTGCTAATGTGACATCCAGAGTCGTAACAAGTCCTGAGTTATCATACGATGTTCAAAGGACTCGGACGAATTCAAAAGGTTTATTAGGGATTTTATATTTACGTACGGTATTGTAAGGTGTTGTTAAGAATTGTGAGGTGTCGTACATTATACTAACATGCTTTTCAAGGTGCTAAAGTGGCATACAGAGTCGTAAGATATTCATTAGGTTTATTAGGGATTTTATTTTTACGTACGGTATTGTAAGGTGTTGTTAGGAATTGTGAGGTGTCGTACATTATACTAACATGCTTTTCAAGGTGCTAAAGTGGCATACAGAGTCGTAAGATATTCTAAGTTGTCGTACGATGTTTAAATGACTCGGAGGAATTCATTAGGTTTATTATGGAGTTTTAATGTTTCGTACGGTGATGTAAGGTGTTCTTAGAAGCTGTAACGCGTCCTACATTATTATAAATTAATTTTCATGTTGCTAATGTCACATACAGAGTCGTCACAAGTCCTGAGTTATCGTACGATGTTCAAAGGACTCGGACGAATTCATTAGGTTTATTAGGGATTTTATTTTTACGTACGGTATTGTAAGGTGTTGTTAGGAATTGTGAGGTGTCGTACATTATACTAACATGCTTTTCAAGGTGCTAAAGTGGCATACAGAGTCGTAAGATATTCTAAGTTGTCGTACGATGTTTAAATGACTCGGAGGAATTCATTAGGATTATTATGGAGTTTTAATGTTTCGTACGGTGATGTAAGGTGTTCTTAGAAGCTGTAACGCGTCCTACATTATTATAAATTACTTTTCATGTTGCTAATGTCACATACAGAGTCGTCACAAGTCCTGAGTTATCGTACGATGTTCAAAGGACTCGGACGAATTCATTAGGTTTATTATGGATTTTATTTTTAAGTACTGTATTGTAAGGTGTTGTTAGGAGTTGTGAGGTGTCGTACATTATACTAACATGCTTTTCAATGTGTTAATGTGGCATACAGAGTCGTAAGATATTCTAAGTTGTCGTACGATGTTTAAATGACTCGGAGGAATTCATTAGGTTTATTATGGAGTTTTAATGTTTCGTACGGTGATGTAAGGTGTTCTTAGAAGTTGTAACGCGTCCTACATTATTATAAATTGCTTTTCATGTTGCTAATGTCACATACAGAGTCGTCACAAGTCCTGAGTTATCGTACGATGTTCAAAGGACTCGGACGAATTCATTAGGTTTATTATGGATTTTATTTTTAAGTATTGTATTGTAAGGTGTTGTTAGGAGTTGTGAGGTGTCGTACATTATACTAACATGCTTTTCAATGTGTTAATGTGGCATACAGAGTCGTAAGATATTCTAAGTTGTCGTACGATGTTTAAATGACTCGGAGGAATTCATTAGGTTTATTATGGAGTTTTAATGTTTCGTACGGTGATGTATGGTGTTCTTAGAAGTTGTAACGCGTCCTACATTATTATAAATTGCTTTTCATGTCGCTAATGTCACATACAGAGTCGTAACAAGTCCTGAGTTATCATACGATCTTCAAAGGACTCGGACGAATTCATTAGGTTTTTATGGATTTTATTTTTACGTACTGTATTGTAAGGTGTTGTTAGGAGTTGTGAGGTGTCGTACATTATACTAACATGCTTTTCAATGTGTTAATGTGGCATACAGAGTCGTAAGATATTCTAAGTTGTCGTACGATGTTTAAATGACTCGGAGGAAGTCATTAGGTTTATTATGGAGTTTTAATGTTTCGTACGGTGATGTAAGGTGTTCTTAGAAGTTGTAACGCGTCCTACATTAATATAAATTGCTTTTCATGTTGCTAATGTGACATCCAGAGTCGTAACAAGTCCTGAGTTATCATACGATGTTCAAAGGACTCGGACGAATTCAAAAGGTTTATTAGGGATTTTATATTTACGTACGGTATTGTAAGGTGTTGTTAAGAATTGTGAGGTGTCGTACATTATACTAACATGCTTTTCAAGGTGCTAAAGTGGCATACAGAGTCGTAAGATATTCATTAGGTTTATTAGGGATTTTATTTTTACGTACGGTATTGTAAGGTGTTGTTAGGAATTGTGAGGTGTCGTACATTATACTAACATGCTTTTCAAGGTGCTAAAGTGGCATACAGAGTCGTAAGATATTCTAAGTTGTCGTACGATGTTTAAATGACTCGGAGGAATTCATTAGGTTTATATGGAGTTTTAATGTTTCGTACGGTGATGTAAGGTGTTCTTAGAAGCTGTAACGCGTCCTACATTATTATAAATTACTTTTCATGTTGCTAATGTCACATACAGAGTCGTCACAAGTCCTGAGTTATCGTACGATGTTCAAAGGACTCGGACGAATTCATTAGGTTTATTATGGATTTTATTTATAAGTACTGTATTGTAAGGTGTTGTTAGGAGTTGTGAGGTGTCGTACATTATACTAACATGCTTTTCAATGTGTTAATGTGGCATACAGAGTCGTAAGATATTCTAAGTTGTCGTACGATGTTTAAATGACTCGGAGGAATTCATTAGGTTTATTATGGAGTTTTAATGTTTCGTACGGTGATGTAAGGTGTTCTTAGAAGCTGTAAAGCGTCCTACATTATTATAAATTACTTTTCATGTTGCTAATGTCACATACAGAGTCGTCACAAGTCCTGAGTTATCGTACGATGTTCAGAGGACTCGGTCGAATTCATTAGGTTTATTATGGATTTTATTTTTACGTACTGTATTGTAAGGTGTTGTTAGGAGTTGTGAGGTGTCGTACATTATACTAACATGCTTTTCAATGTGTTAATGTGGCATACAGAGTCGTAAGATATTCTGAGTTGTCGTACGATGTTTAAATGACTCGGAGGAATTCATTAGGTTTATTATGGAGTTTTAATGTTTCGTACGGTGATGTAAGGTGTTCTTAGAAGCTGTAACGCGTCCTACATTATTATAAATTGCTTTTCATGTTGCTAATGTCACATACAGAGTCGTCACAAGTCCTGAGTTATCGTACGATGTTCAAAGGACTCGGACGAATTCATTAGGTTTATTATGGATTTTATTTTTAAGTACTGTATTGTAAGGTGTTGTTAAGAGTTGTGAGGTGTCGTACATTATACTAACATGCTTTTCAATGTGTTAATGTGGCATACGGAGTCGTAAGATATTCTAAGTTGTCGTACGATGTTTAAATGACTCGGAGGAATTCATTAGGTTTATTATGGAGTTTTAATGTTTCGTACGGTGATGTAAGGTGTTCTTAGAAGCTGTAACGCGTCCTACATTATTATAAATTGCTTTTCATGTTGCTAATGTCACATACAGAGTCGTCACAAGTCCTGAGTTATCGTACGATGTTCAAAGGACTCGGACGAATTCATTAGGTTTATTATGGATTTTATTTTTAAGTACTGTATTGTAAGGTGTTGTTAGGAGTTGTGAGGTGTCGTACATTATACTAACATGCTTTTCAATGTGTTAATGTGGCATACAGAGTCGTAAGATATTCTAAGTTGTCGTACGATGTTTAAATGACTCGGAGGAATTCATTAGGTTTATTATGGAGTTTTAATGTTTCGTACGGTGATGTATGGTGTTCTTAGAAGTTGTAACGCGTCCTACATTATTATAAATTGCTTTTCATGTCGCTAATGTCACATACAGAGTCGTAACAAGTCCTGAGTTATCATACGATCTTCAAAGGACTCGGACGAATTCATTAGGTTTTTATGGATTTTATTTTTACGTACTGTATTGTAAGGTGTTGTTAGGAGTTGTGAGGTGTCGTACATTATACTAACATGCTTTTCAATGTGTTAATGTGGCATACAGAGTCGTAAGATATTCTAAGTTGTCGTACGATGTTTAAATGACTCGGAGCAATTCATTAGGTTTATTATGGAGTTTTAATGTTTCGTACGGTGATGTAAGGTGTTCTTAGAAGTTGTAACGCGTCCTACATTAATATAAATTGCTTTTCATGTTGCTAATGTCACATCCAGAGTCGTAACAAGTCCTGAGTTATCATACGATGTTCAAAGGACTCGGACGAATTCAAAAGGTTTATTAGGGATTTTATAATTACGTACGGTATTGTAAGGTGTGGTTAAGAATTGTGAGGTGTCGTACATTATACTAACATGCTTTTCAAGGTGCTAAAGTGGCATACAGAGTCGTAAGATATTCATTAGGTTTATTAGGGATTTTATTTTTACGTACGGTATTGTAAGGTGTTGTTAGGAATTGTGAGGTGTCGTACATTATACTAACATGCTTTTCAAGGTGCTAAAGTGGCATACAGAGTCGTAAGATATTCTAAGTTGTCGTACGATGTTTAAATGACTCGGAGGAATTCATTAGGTTTATTATGGAGTTTTAATGTTTCGTACGGTGATGTAAGGTGTTCTTAGTAGCTGTAATGCGTCCTACATTATTATAAATTACTTTTCATGTTGCTAATGTCACATACAGAGTCGTCACAAGTCCTGAGTTATCGTACGATGTTCAGAGGACTCGGACGAATTCATTAGGTTTATTATGGATTTTATTTTTACGTACTGTATTGTAAGGTGTTGTTAGGAGTTGTGAGGTGTCGTACATTATACTAAGATGCTTTTCAAGGTGTTAATATGGCATACAGAGTCGTAAGATATTCTAAGTTGTCGTACGATGTTTAAATGACTCGGAGGAATTCATTAGGTTTATTATGGAGTTTTAATGTTTCGTACTGTGATGTAAGGTGTTCTTAGAAGCTGTAACGCGTCCTACATTAATATAAATTGCTTTTCATGTTGCTAATGTGACATCCAGAGTCGTAACAAGTCTCGAGTTATCATACGATGTTCAAAGGACTCGGACGAGTTCAAAAGGTTTATTAGGGATTTTATATTTACGTACGGTATTGTAAGGTGTTGTTAAGAATTGTGAGGTGTCGTACATTATACTAACATGCTTTTCAAGGTGCTAAAGTGGCATACAGAGTCGTAACATATTCATTAGGTTTATTAGGGATTTTATTTTTACGTACGGTATTGTAAGGTGTTGTTAGGAATTGTGAGGTGTCGTACATTATACTAACATGCTTTTCAAGGTGCTAAAGTGGCATACAGAGTCGTAAGATATTCTAAGTTGTCGTACGATGTTTAAATGACTCGGAGGAATTCATTAGGTTTATTATGGAGTTTTAATGTTTCGTACGGTGATGTAAGGTGTTCTTAGAAGCTGTAACGCGTCCTACATTATTATAAATTACTTTTCATGTTGCTAATGTCACATACAGAGTCGTCACAAGTCCTGAGTTATCGTACGATGTTCAAAGGACTCGGACGAATTCATTAGGTTTATTATGGATTTTATTTTTAAGTACTGTATTGTAAGGTGTTGTTAGGAGTTGTGAGGTGTCGTACATTATACTAACATGCTTTTCAATGTGTTAATGTGGCATACAGAGTCGTAAGATATTCTAAGTTGTCGTACGATGTTTAAATGACTCGGAGGAATTCATTAGGTTTATTATGGAGTTTTAATGTTTCGTACGGTGATGTAAGGTGTTTTTAGAAGCTGTAAAGCGTCCTACATTATTATAAATTACTTTTCATGTCGCTAATGTCACATACAGAGTCGTAACAAGTCCTGAGTTATCATACGATCTTCAAAGGACTCGGACGAATTCACTAGGTTTTTATGGATTTTATTTTTACGTACTGTATTGTAAGGTGTTGTTAGGAGTTGTGAGGTGTCGTACATTATACTAACATGCTTTTCAATGTGTTAATGTGGCATACAGAGTCGTAAGATATTCTAAGTTGTCGTACGATGTTTAAATGACTCGGAGGAAGTCATTAGGTTTATTATGGAGTTTTAATGTTTCGTACGGTGATGTAAGGTGTTCTTAGAAGTTGTAACGCGTCCTACATTAATATAAATTGCTTTTCATGTTGCTAATGTGACATCCAGAGTCGTAACAAGTCCTGAGTTATCATACGATGTTCAAAGGACTCGGACGAATTCAAAAGGTTTATTAGGGATTTTATATTTACGTACGGTATTGTAAGGTGTTGTTAAGAATTGTGAGGTGTCGTACATTATACTAACATGCTTTTCAAGGTGCTAAAGTGGCATACAGAGTCGTAAGATATTCATTAGGTTTATTAGGGATTTTATTTTTACGTACGGTATTGTAAGGTGTTGTTAGGAATTGTGAGGTGTCGTACATTATACTAACATGCTTTTCAAGGTGCTAAAGTGGCATACAGAGTCGTAAGATATTCTAAGTTGTCGTACGATGTTTAAATGACTCGGAGGAATTCATTAGGTTTATTATGGAGTTTTAATGTTTCGTACGGTGATGTAAGGTGTTCTTAGAAGCTGTAACGCGTCCTACATTATTATAAATTAATTTTCATGTTGCTAATGTCACATACAGAGTCGTCACAAGTCCTGAGTTATCGTACGATGTTCAAAGGACTCGGACGAATTCATTAGGTTTATTAGGGATTTTATTTTTACGTACGGTATTGTAAGGTGTTGTTAGGAATTGTGAGGTGTCGTACATTATACTAACATGCTTTTCAAGGTGCTAAAGTGGCATACAGAGTCGTAAGATATTCTAAGTTGTCGTACGATGTTTAAATGACTCGGAGGAATTCATTAGGTTTATTATGGAGTTTTAATGTTTCGTACGGTGATGTAAGGTGTTCTTAGAAGCTGTAACGCGTCCTACATTATTATAAATTACTTTTCATGTTGCTAATGTCACATACAGAGTCGTCACAAGTCCTGAGTTATCGTACGATGTTCAAAGGACTCGGACGAATTCATTAGGTTTATTATGGATTTTATTTTTAAGTACTGTATTGTAAGGTGTTGTTAGGAGTTGTGAGGTGTCGTACATTATACTAACATGCTTTTCAATGTGTTAATGTGGCATACAGAGTCGTAAGATATTCTAAGTTGTCGTACGATGTTTAAATGACTCGGAGGAATTCATTAGGTTTATTATGGAGTTTTAATGTTTCGTACGGTGATGTAAGGTGTTCTTAGAAGTTGTAACGCGTCCTACATTATTATAAATTGCTTTTCATGTTGCTAATGTCACATACAGAGTCGTCACAAGTCCTGAGTTATCGTACGATGTTCAAAGGATTCGGACGAATTCATTAGGTTTATTATGGATTTTATTTTTACGTACTGTATTGTAAGGTGTTGTTAGGAGTTGTGAGGTGTCGTACATTATACTAACATGCTTTTCAATGTGTTAATGTGGCATACAGAGTCGTAAGATATTCTAAGTTGTCGTACGATGTTTAAATGACTCGGAGGAAGTCATTAGGTTTATTATGGAGTTTTAATGTTTCGTACGGTGATGTAAGGTGTTCTTAGAAGTTGTAACGCGTCCTACATTAATATAAATTGCTTTTCATGTTGCTAATGTGACATCCAGAGTCGTAACAAGTCCTGAGTTATCATACGATGTTCAAAGGACTCGGACGAATTCAAAAGGTTTATTAGGGATTTTATATTTACGTACGGTATTGTAAGGTGTTGTTAAGAATTGTGAGGTGTCGTACATTATACTAACATGCTTTTCAAGGTGCTAAAGTGGCATACAGAGTCGTAAGATATTCATTAGGTTTATTAGGGATTTTATTTTTACGTACGGTATTGTAAGGTGTTGTTAGGAATTGTGAGGTGTCGTACATTATACTAACATGCTTTTCAAGGTGCTAAAGTGGCATACAGAGTCGTAAGATATTCTAAGTTGTCGTACGATGTTTAAATGACTCGGAGGAATTCATTAGGTTTATTATGGAGTTTTAATGTTTCGTACGGTGATGTAAGGTGTTCTTAGAAGCTGTAACGCGTCCTACATTATTATAAATTAATTTTCATGTTGCTAATGTCACATACAGAGTCGTCACAAGTCCTGAGTTATCGTACGATGTTCAAAGGACTCGGACGAATTCATTAGGTTTATTAGGGATTTTATTTTTACGTACGGTATTGTAAGGTGTTGTTAGGAATTGTGAGGTGTCGTACATTATACTAACATGCTTTTCAAGGTGCTAAAGTGGCATACAGAGTCGTAAGATATTCTAAGTTGTCGTACGATGTTTAAATGACTCGGAGGAATTCATTAGGTTTATTATGGAGTTTTAATGTTTCGTACGGTGATGTAAGGTGTTCTTAGAAGCTGTAACGCGTCCTACATTATTATAAATTACTTTTCATGTTGCTAATGTCACATACAGAGTCGTCACAAGTCCTGAGTTATCGTACGATGTTCAAAGGACTCGGACGAATTCATTAGGTTTATTATGGATTTTATTTTTAAGTACTGTATTGTAAGGTGTTGTTAGGAGTTGTGAGGTGTCGTACATTATACTAACATGCTTTTCAATGTGTTAATGTGGCATACAGAGTCGTAAGATATTCTAAGTTGTCGTACGATGTTTAAATGACTCGGAGGAATTCATTAGGTTTATTATGGAGTTTTAATGTTTCGTACTGTGATGTAAGGTGTTCTTAGAAGCTGTAACGCGTCCTACATTAATATAAATTGCTTTTCATGTTGCTAATGTGACATCCAGAGTCGTAACAAGTCTCGAGTTATCATACGATGTTCAAAGGACTCGGACGAGTTCAAAAGGTTTATTAGGGATTTTATATTTACGTACGGTATTGTAAGGTGTTGTTAAGAATTGTGAGGTGTCGTACATTATACTAACATGCTTTTCAAGGTGCTAAAGTGGCATACAGAGTCGTAACATATTCATTAGGTTTATTAGGGATTTTATTTTTACGTACGGTATTGTAAGGTGTTGTTAGGAATTGTGAGGTGTCGTACATTATACTAACATGCTTTTCAAGGTGCTAAAGTGGCATACAGAGTCGTAAGATATTCTAAGTTGTCGTACGATGTTTAAATGACTCGGAGGAATTCATTAGGTTTATTATGGAGTTTTAATGTTTCGTACGGTGATGTAAGGTGTTCTTAGAAGCTGTAACGCGTCCTACATTATTATAAATTACTTTTCATGTTGCTAATGTCACATACAGAGTCGTCACAAGTCCTGAGTTATCGTACGATGTTCAAAGGACTCGGACGAATTCATTAGGTTTATTATGGATTTTATTTTTAAGTACTGTATTGTAAGGTGTTGTTAGGAGTTGTGAGGTGTCGTACATTATACTAACATGCTTTTCAATGTGTTAATGTGGCATACAGAGTCGTAAGATATTCTAAGTTGTCGTACGATGTTTAAATGACTCGGAGGAATTCATTAGGTTTATTATGGAGTTTTAATGTTTCGTACGGTGATGTAAGGTGTTTTTAGAAGCTGTAAAGCGTCCTACATTATTATAAATTACTTTTCATGTCGCTAATGTCACATACAGAGTCGTAACAAGTCCTGAGTTATCATACGATCTTCAAAGGACTCGGACGAATTCACTAGGTTTTTATGGATTTTATTTTTACGTACTGTATTGTAAGGTGTTGTTAGGAGTTGTGAGGTGTCGTACATTATACTAACATGCTTTTCAATGTGTTAATGTGGCATACAGAGTCGTAAGATATTCTAAGTTGTCGTACGATGTTTAAATGACTCGGAGGAAGTCATTAGGTTTATTATGGAGTTTTAATGTTTCGTACGGTGATGTAAGGTGTTCTTAGAAGTTGTAACGCGTCCTACATTAATATAAATTGCTTTTCATGTTGCTAATGTGACATCCAGAGTCGTAACAAGTCCTGAGTTATCATACGATGTTCAAAGGACTCGGACGAATTCAAAAGGTTTATTAGGGATTTTATATTTACGTACGGTATTGTAAGGTGTTGTTAAGAATTGTGAGGTGTCGTACATTATACTAACATGCTTTTCAAGGTGCTAAAGTGGCATACAGAGTCGTAAGATATTCATTAGGTTTATTAGGGATTTTATTTTTACGTACGGTATTGTAAGGTGTTGTTAGGAATTGTGAGGTGTCGTACATTATACTAACATGCTTTTCAAGGTGCTAAAGTGGCATACAGAGTCGTAAGATATTCTAAGTTGTCGTACGATGTTTAAATGACTCGGAGGAATTCATTAGGTTTATTATGGAGTTTTAATGTTTCGTACGGTGATGTAAGGTGTTCTTAGAAGCTGTAACGCGTCCTACATTATTATAAATTAATTTTCATGTTGCTAATGTCACATACAGAGTCGTCACAAGTCCTGAGTTATCGTACGATGTTCAAAGGACTCGGACGAATTCATTAGGTTTATTAGGGATTTTATTTTTACGTACGGTATTGTAAGGTGTTGTTAGGAATTGTGAGGTGTCGTACATTATACTAACATGCTTTTCAAGGTGCTAAAGTGGCATACAGAGTCGTAAGATATTCTAAGTTGTCGTACGATGTTTAAATGACTCGGAGGAATTCATTAGGTTTATTATGGAGTTTTAATGTTTCGTACGGTGATGTAAGGTGTTCTTAGAAGCTGTAACGCGTCCTACATTATTATAAATTACTTTTCATGTTGCTAATGTCACATACAGAGTCGTCACAAGTCCTGAGTTATCGTACGATGTTCAAAGGACTCGGACGAATTCATTAGGTTTATTATGGATTTTATTTTTAAGTACTGTATTGTAAGGTGTTGTTAGGAGTTGTGAGGTGTCGTACATTATACTAACATGCTTTTCAATGTGTTAATGTGGCATACAGAGTCGTAAGATATTCTAAGTTGTCGTACGATGTTTAAATGACTCGGAGGAATTCATTAGGTTTATTATGGAGTTTTAATGTTTCGTACGGTGATGTAAGGTGTTCTTAGAAGTTGTAACGCGTCCTACATTATTATAAATTGCTTTTCATGTTGCTAATGTCACATACAGAGTCGTCACAAGTCCTGAGTTATCGTACGATGTTCAAAGGATTCGGACGAATTCATTAGGTTTATTATGGATTTTATTTTTACGTACTGTATTGTAAGGTGTTGTTAGGAGTTGTGAGGTGTCGTACATTATACTAACATGCTTTTCAATGTGTTAATGTGGCATACAGAGTCGTAAGATATTCTAAGTTGTCGTACGATGTTTAAATGACTCGGAGGAAGTCATTAGGTTTATTATGGAGTTTTAATGTTTCGTACGGTGATGTAAGGTGTTCTTAGAAGTTGTAACGCGTCCTACATTAATATAAATTGCTTTTCATGTTGCTAATGTGACATCCAGAGTCGTAACAAGTCCTGAGTTATCATACGATGTTCAAAGGACTCGGACGAATTCAAAAGGTTTATTAGGGATTTTATATTTACGTACGGTATTGTAAGGTGTTGTTAAGAATTGTGAGGTGTCGTACATTATACTAACATGCTTTTCAAGGTGCTAAAGTGGCATACAGAGTCGTAAGATATTCATTAGGTTTATTAGGGATTTTATTTTTACGTACGGTATTGTAAGGTGTTGTTAGGAATTGTGAGGTGTCGTACATTATACTAACATGCTTTTCAAGGTGCTAAAGTGGCATACAGAGTCGTAAGATATTCTAAGTTGTCGTACGATGTTTAAATGACTCGGAGGAATTCATTAGGTTTATTATGGAGTTTTAATGTTTCGTACGGTGATGTAAGGTGTTCTTAGAAGCTGTAACGCGTCCTACATTATTATAAATTAATTTTCATGTTGCTAATGTCACATACAGAGTCGTCACAAGTCCTGAGTTATCGTACGATGTTCAAAGGACTCGGACGAATTCATTAGGTTTATTAGGGATTTTATTTTTACGTACGGTATTGTAAGGTGTTGTTAGGAATTGTGAGGTGTCGTACATTATACTAACATGCTTTTCAAGGTGCTAAAGTGGCATACAGAGTCGTAAGATATTCTAAGTTGTCGTACGATGTTTAAATGACTCGGAGGAATTCATTAGGTTTATTATGGAGTTTTAATGTTTCGTACGGTGATGTAAGGTGTTCTTAGAAGCTGTAACGCGTCCTACATTATTATAAATTACTTTTCATGTTGCTAATGTCACATACAGAGTCGTCACAAGTCCTGAGTTATCGTACGATGTTCAAAGGACTCGGACGAATTCATTAGGTTTATTATGGATTTTATTTTTAAGTACTGTATTGTAAGGTGTTGTTAGGAGTTGTGAGGTGTCGTACATTATACTAACATGCTTTTCAATGTGTTAATGTGGCATACAGAGTCGTAAGATATTCTAAGTTGTCGTACGATGTTTAAATGACTCGGAGGAATTCATTAGGTTTATTATGGAGTTTTAATGTTTCGTACGGTGATGTAAGGTGTTCTTAGAAGTTGTAACGCGTCCTACATTATTATAAATTGCTTTTCATGTTGCTAATGTCACATACAGAGTCGTCACAAGTCCTGAGTTATCGTACGATGTTCAAAGGACTCGGACGAATTCATTAGGTTTATTATGGATTTTATTTTTAAGTATTGTATTGTAAGGTGTTGTTAGGAGTTGTGAGGTGTCGTACATTATACTAACATGCTTTTCAATGTGTTAATGTGGCATACAGAGTCGTAAGATATTCTAAGTTGTCGTACGATGTTTAAATGACTCGGAGGAATTCATTAGGTTTATTATGGAGTTTTAATGTTTCGTACGGTGATGTATGGTGTTCTTAGAAGTTGTAACGCGTCCTACATTATTATAAATTGCTTTTCATGTCGCTAATGTCACATACAGAGTCGTAACAAGTCTTGAGTTATCATACGATCTTCAAAGGACTCGGACGAATTCATTAGGTTTTTATGGATTTTATTTTTACGTACTGTATTGTAAGGTGTTGTTAGGAGTTGTGAGGTGTCGTACATTATACTAACATGCTTTTCAATGTGTTAATGTGGCATACAGAGTCGTAAGATATTCTAAGTTGTCGTACGATGTTTAAATGACTCGGAGGAAGTCATTAGGTTTATTATGGAGTTTTAATGTTTCGTACGGTGATGTAAGGTGTTCTTAGAAGTTGTAACGCGTCCTACATTAATATAAATTGCTTTTCATGTTGCTAATGTGACATCCAGAGTCGTAACAAGTCCTGAGTTATCATACGATGTTCAAAGGACTCGGACGAATTCAAAAGGTTTATTAGGGATTTTATATTTACGTACGGTATTGTAAGGTGTTGTTAAGAATTGTGAGGTGTCGTACATTATACTAACATGCTTTTCAAGGTGCTAAAGTGGCATACAGAGTCGTAAGATATTCATTAGGTTTATTAGGGATTTTATTTTTACGTACGGTATTGTAAGGTGTTGTTAGGAATTGTGAGGTGTCGTACATTATACTAACATGCTTTTCAAGGTGCTAAAGTGGCATACAGAGTCGTAAGATATTCTAAGTTGTCGTACGATGTTTAAATGACTCGGAGGAATTCATTAGGTTTATTATGGAGTTTTAATGTTTCGTACGGTGATGTAAGGTGTTCTTAGAAGCTGTAACGCGTCCTACATTATTATAAATTACTTTTCATGTTGCTAATGTCACATACAGAGTCGTCACAAGTCCTGAGTTATCGTACGATGTTCAAAGGACTCGGACGAATTCATTAGGTTTATTATGGATTTTATTTTTAAGTACTGTATTGTAAGGTGTTGTTAGGAGTTGTGAGGTGTCGTACATTATACTAACATGCTTTTCAATGTGTTAATGTGGCATACAGAGTCGTAAGATATTCTAAGTTGTCGTACGATGTTTAAATGACTCGGAGGAATTCATTAGGTTTATTATGGAGTTTTAATGTTTCGTACGGTGATGTAAGGTGTTCTTAGAAGCTGTAAAGCGTCCTACATTATTATAAATTACTTTTCATGTTGCTAATGTCACATACAGAGTCGTCACAAGTCCTGAGTTATCGTACGATGTTCAGAGGACTCGGACGAATTCATTAGGTTTATTATGGATTTTATTTTTACGTACTGTATTGTAAGGTGTTGTTAGGAGTTGTGAGGTGTCGTACATTATACTAACATGCTTTTCAATGTGTTAATGTGGCATACAGAGTCGTAAGATATTCTGAGTTGTCGTACGATGTTTAAATTACTCGGAGGAATTCATTAGGTTTATTATGGAGTTTTAATGTTTCGTACGGTGATGTAAGGTGTTCTTAGAAGCTGTAACGCGTCCTACATTATTATAAATTGCTTTTCATGTTGCTAATGTCACATACAGAGTCGTCACAAGTCCTGAGTTATCGTACGATGTTCAAAGGACTCGGACGAATTCATTAGGTTTATTATGGATTTTATTTTTAAGTACTGTATTGTAAGGTGTTGTTAGGAGTTGTGAGGTGTCGTACATTATACTAACATGCTTTTCAATGTGTTAATGTGGCATACAGAGTCGTAAGATATTCTAAGTTGTCGTACGATGTTTAAATGACTCGGAGGAATTCATTAGGTTTATTATGGAGTTTTAATGTTTCGTACGGTGATGTATGGTGTTCTTAGAAGTTGTAACGCGTCCTACATTATTATAAATTGCTTTTCATGTCGCTAATGTCACATACAGAGTCGTAACAAGTCCTGAGTTATCATACGATCTTCAAAGGACTCGGACGAATTCATTAGGTTTTTATGGATTTTATTTTTACGTACTGTATTGTAAGGTGTTGTTAGGAGTTGTGAGGTGTCGTACATTATACTAACATGCTTTTCAATGTGTTAATGTGGCATACAGAGTCGTAAGATATTCTAAGTTGTCGTACGATGTTTAAATGACTCGGAGCAATTCATTAGGTTTATTATGGAGTTTTAATGTTTCGTACGGTGATGTAAGGTGTTCTTAGAAGTTGTAAGGCGTCCTACATTAATATAAATTGCTTTTCATGTTGCTAATGTCACATCCAGAGTCGTAACAAGTCCTGAGTTATCATACGATGTTCAAAGGACTCGGACGAATTCAAAAGGTTTATTAGGGATTTTATAATTACGTACGGTATTGTAAGGTGTGGTTAAGAATTGTGAGGTGTCGTACATTATACTAACATGCTTTTCAAGGTGCTAAAGTGGCATACAGAGTCGTAAGATATTCATTAGGTTTATTAGGGATTTTATTTTTACGTACGGTATTGTAAGGTGTTGTTAGGAATTGTGAGGTGTCGTACATTATACTAACATGCTTTTCAAGGTGCTAAAGTGGCATACAGAGTCGTAAGATATTCTAAGTTGTCGTACGATGTTTAAATGACTCGGAGGAATTCATTAGGTTTATTATGGAGTTTTAATGTTTCGTACGGTGATGTAAGGTGTTCTTAGTAGCTGTAATGCGTCCTACATTATTATAAATTACTTTTCATGTTGCTAATGTCACATACAGAGTCGTCACAAGTCCTGAGTTATCGTACGATGTTCAGAGGACTCGGACGAATTCATTAGGTTTATTATGGATTTTATTTTTACGTACTGTATTGTAAGGTGTTGTTAGGAGTTGTGAGGTGTCGTACATTATACTAAGATGCTTTTCAAGGTGTTAATATGGCATACAGAGTCGTAAGATATTCTAAGTTGTCGTACGATGTTTAAATGACTCGGAGGAATTCATTAGGTTTATTATGGAGTTTTAATGTTTCGTACTGTGATGTAAGGTGTTCTTAGAAGCTGTAACGCGTCCTACATTAATATAAATTGCTTTTCATGTTGCTAATGTGACATCCAGAGTCGTAACAAGTCTCGAGTTATCATACGATGTTCAAAGGACTCGGACGAATTCAAAAGGTTTATTAGGGATTTTATATTTACGTACGGTATTGTAAGGTGTTGTTAAGAATTGTGAGGTGTCGTACATTATACTAACATGCTTTTCAAGGTGCTAAAGTGGCATACAGAGTCGTAACATATTCATTAGGTTTATTAGGGATTTTATTTTTACGTACGGTATTGTAAGGTGTTGTTAGGAATTGTGAGGTGTCGTACATTATACTAACATGCTTTTCAAGGTGCTAAAGTGGCATACAGAGTCGTAAGATATTCTAAGTTGTCGTACGATGTTTAAATGACTCGGAGGAATTCATTAGGTTTATTATGGAGTTTTAATGTTTCGTACGGTGATGTAAGGTGTTCTTAGAAGCTGTAACGCGTCCTACATTATTATAAATTACTTTTCATGTTGCTAATGTCACATACAGAGTCGTCACAAGTCCTGAGTTATCGTACGATGTTCAAAGGACTCGGACGAATTCATTAGGTTTATTATGGATTTTATTTTTAAGTACTGTATTGTAAGGTGTTGTTAGGAGTTGTGAGGTGTCGTACATTATACTAACATGCTTTTCAATGTGTTAATGTGGCATACAGAGTCGTAAGATATTCTAAGTTGTCGTACGATGTTTAAATGACTCGGAGGAATTCATTAGGTTTATTATGGAGTTTTAATGTTTCGTACGGTGATGTAAGGTGTTTTTAGAAGCTGTAAAGCGTCCTACATTATTATAAATTACTTTTCATGTTGCTAATGTCACATACAGAGTCGTCACAAGTCCTGAGTTATCGTACGATGTTCAGAGGACTCGGACGAATTCATTAGGTTTATTATGGATTTTATTTTTACGTACTGTATTGTAAGGTGTTGTTAGGAGTTGTGAGGTGTCGTACATTATACTAACATGCTTTTCAATGTGTTAATGTGGCATACAGAGTCGTAAGATATTCTGAGTTGTCGTACGATGTTTAAATGACTCGGAGGAATTCATTAGGTTTATTATGGAGTTTTAATGTTTCGTACGGTGATGTAAGGTGTTCTTAGAAGCTGTAACGCGTCCTACATTATTATAAATTGCTTTTCATGTTGCTAATGTCACATACAGAGTCGTCACAAGTCCTGAGTTATCGTACGATGTTCAAAGGACTCGGACGAATTCATTAGGTTTATTATGGATTTTATTTTTAAGTACTGTATTGTAAGGTGTTGTTAGGAGTTGTGAGGTGTCGTACATTATACTAACATGCTTTTCAATGTGTTAATGTGGCATACAGAGTCGTAAGATATTCTAAGTTGTCGTACGATGTTTAAATGACTCGGAGGAATTCATTAGGTTTATTATGGAGTTTTAATGTTTCGTACGGTGATATATGGTGTTCTTAGAAGTTGTAACGCGTCCTACATTATTATAAATTGCTTTTCATGTCGCTAATGTCACATACAGAGTCGTAACAAGTCCTGAGTTATCATACGATCTTCAAAGGACTCGGACGAATTCATTAGGTTTTTATGGATTTTATTTTTACGTACTGTATTGTAAGGTGTTGTTAGGAGTTGTGAGGTGTCGTACATTATACTAACATGCTTTTCAATGTGTTAATGTGGCATACAGAGTCGTAAGATATTCTAAGTTGTCGTACGATGTTTAAATGACTCGGAGGATTTCATTAGGTTTATTATGGAGTTTTAATGTTTCGTACGGTGATGTAAGGTGTTCTTAGAAGTTGTAACGCGTCCTACATTAATATAAATTGCTTTTCATGTTGCTAATGTCACATCCAGAGTCGTAACAAGTCCTGAGTTATCATACGATGTTCAAAGGACTCGGACGAATTCAAAAGGTTTATTAGGGATTTTATAATTACGTACGGTATTGTAAGGTGTTGTTAAGAATTGTGAGGTGTCGTACATTATACTAACATGCTTTTCAAGGTGCTAAAGTGGCATACAGAGTCGTAAGATATTCATTAGGTTTATTAGGGATTTTATTTTTACGTACGGTATTGTAAGGTGTTGTTAGGAATTGTGAGGTGTCGTACATTATACTAACATGCCTTTCAAGGTGCTAAAGTGGCATACAGAGTCGTAAGATATTCTAAGTTGTCGTACGATGTTTAAATGACTCGGAGGAATTCATTAGGTTTATTATGGAGTTTTAATGTTTCGTACGGTGATGTAAGGTGTTCTTAGTAGCTGTAACGCGTCCTACATTATTATAAATTACTTTTCATGTTGCTAATGTCACATACAGAGTCGTCACAAGTCCTGAGTTATCGTACGATGTTCAGAGGACTCGGACGAATTCATTAGGTTTATTATGGATTTTATTTTTACATACTGTATTGTAAGGTGTTGTTAGGAGTTGTGAGGTGTCGTACATTATACTAAGATGCTTTTCAAGGTGTTAATATGGCATACAGAGTCGTAAGATATTCTAAGTTGTCGTACGATGTTTAAATGACTCGGAGGAATTCATTAGGTTTATTATGGAGTTTTAATGTTTCGTACTGTGATGTAAGGTGTTCTTAGAAGCTGTAACGCGTCCTACATTATTATAAATTACTTTTCATGTTGCTAATGTCACATACAGAGTCCTCACAAATCCTGAGTTATCGTACGATGTTCAGAGGACTCGGACGAATTCATTAGGTTTATTATGGATTTTATTTTTACGTATTGTATTGTAAGGTGTTGTTAGGAGTTGTGAGGTGTCGTACATTATACTAACATGCTTTTCAAGGTGTTAATGTGGCATACAGAGTCGTAAGATATTCTAAGTTGTCGTACGATGTTTAAATGACTCGGAGGAATTCATTAGGTTTATTATGGAGTTTTAATGTTTCGTACGGTGATGTAAGGTGTTCTTAGAAGTTGTAACGCGTCCTACATTATTATAAATAGCTTTTCATGTTGCTAATGTCACATACAGAGTCGTAACAAGTCCTGAGTTATCATACGATGTTCAAAGGACTCGGACGAATTCAAAAGGTTTATTAGGGATTTTATTTTTACGTACGGTATTGTAAGGTATTGTTAAAAATTGTGAGGTGTCGTACATTATACTAACATGCTTTTCAAGGTGCTAAAGTGGCATACAGAGTCGTAAGATATTCTAAGTTGTCGTACGATGTTTAAATGACTCGGAGGAATTCATTAGGTTTATTATGGAGTTTTAATGTTTCGTACGGTGATGTAAGGTGTTCTTAGAAGTTGTAACGCGTCCTACATTATTATAAATTGCTTTTCATGTTGCTAATGTCACATACAGAGTCGTAACAAGTCTTGAGTTATCATACGATGTTCAAAGGACTCGGACGAATTCAATAGGTTTATTAGGGATTTTATTTTTACGTACGGTATTGTAAGGTGTTGTTAAGAATTGTGAGGTGTCGTACATTATACTAACATGCTTTTCAAGGTGCTAAAGTGGCATACAGAGTCGTAAGATATTCTAAGTTGTCGTATGATGTTTAAATGACTCGGAGGAATTCATTAGGTTTATTATGGAGTTTTAATGTTTCGTACGGTGATGTAAGGTGTTCTTAGAAGTTGTAACGCGTCCTACATTATTATAAATTGCTTTTCATTTTGCTAATGTCACATACAGAGGCGTAACAAGTCCTGAGTTATCATACGATGTTCAAAGGACTCGGACGAATTCAAAAGGTTTATTAGGGATTTTATTTTTACGTACGGTATTGTAAGGTGTTGTTAAGAATTGTGAGGTGTCGTACATTATACTAACATGCTTTTCAAGGTGCTAAAGTGGCATACAGAGTCGTAAGATATTCTAAGTTGTCGTACGATGTTTAAATGACTCGGAGGAATTCAGTAGGATTATTATGGAGTTTTAATGTTTCGTACGATGATGTAAGGTGTTCTTAGAAGCTGTAACGCGTCCTACATTATTATAAATTACTTTTCATGTTGCTAATGTCACATACAGAGTCGTCACAAGTCCTGAGTTATCGTACGATGTTCAAAGGACTCGGACGAATTCATTAGGTTTATTATGGATTTTATTTTTACGTACTGTATTGTAAGGTGTTGTTAGGAGTTGTGAGGTGTCATACATTATACTAACATGCTTTTCAAGGTGTTAATGTGGCATACAGAGTCGTAAGATATTCTAAGTTGTCGTACGATGTTTAAATGACTCGGAGGAATTCATTAGGTTTATTATGGAGTTTTAATGTTTCGTACGGTGATGTAAGGTGTTCTTAGAAGTTGTAACGCGTCCTACATTATTATAAATTGCTTTTCATGTTGCTAATGTCACATACAGAGTCGTAACAAGTCTTGAGTTATCATACGATGTTCAAAGGACTCGGACGAATTCAATAGGTTTATTAGGGATTTTATTTTTACGTACGGTATTGTAAGGTGTTGTTAAGAATTGTGAGGTGTCGTACATTATACTAACATGCTTTTCAAGGTGCTAAAGTGGCATACAGAGTCGTAAGATATTCTAAGTTGTCGTATGATGTTTAAATGACTCGGAGGAATTCATTAGGTTTATTATGGAGTTTTAATGTTTCGTACGGTGATGTAAGGTGTTCTTAGAAGTTGTAACGCGTCCTACATTATTATAAATTGCTTTTCATTTTGCTAATGTCACATACAGAGGCGTAACAAGTCCTGAGTTATCATACGATGTTCAAAGGACTCGGACGAATTCAAAAGGTTTATTAGGGATTTTATTTTTACGTACGGTATTGTAAGGTGTTGTTAAGAATTGTGAGGTGTGGTACATTATACTAACATGCTTTTCAAGGTGCTAAAGTGGCATACAGAGTCGTAAGATATTCTAAGTTGTCGTACGATGTTTAAATGACTCGGAGGAATTCAGTAGGTTTATTATGGAGTTTTAATGTTTCGTACGATGATGTAAGGTGTTCTTAGAAGCTGTAACGCGTCCTACATTATTATAAATTACTTTTCATGTTGCTAATGTCACATACAGAGTCGTCACAAGTCCTGAGTTATCGTACGATGTTCAAAGGACTCGGACGAATTCATTAGGTTTATTATGGATTTTATTTTTACGTACTGTATTGTAAGGTGTTGTTAGGAGTTGTGAGGTGTCATACATTATACTAACATGGTTTTCAAGGTGTTAATGTGGCATACAGAGTCGTAAGATATTCTAAGTTGTCGTACGATGTTTAAATGACCCGGAGGAATTCATTAGGTTTATTATGGAGTTTTAATGTTTCGTACGGTGATGTAAGGTGTTCTTAGAAGTTGTAACGCGTCCTACATTATTATAAATTGCTTTTCATGTTGCTAATGTCACATACAGAGTCGTAACAAGTCCTGAGTTATCATACGATGTTCAAAGGACTCGGACGAATTCAATAGGTTTATTAGGGATTTTATTTTTACGTACGGTATTGTAAGGTGTTGTTAAGAATTGTGAGGTGTCGTACATTATACTAACATGCTTTTCAAGGTGCTAAAGTGGCATACAGAGTCGTAAGATATTCTAAGTTGTCGTATGATGTTTAAATGACTCGGAGGAATTCATTAGGTTTATTATGGAGTTTTAATGTTTCGTACGGTGATGTAAGGTGTTCTTAGAAGTTGTAACGCGTCCTACATTATTATAAATTGCTTTTCATTTTGCTAATGTCACATACAGAGGCGTAACAAGTCCTGAGTTATCATACGATGTTCAAAGGACTCGGACGAATTCAAAAGGTTTATTAGGGATTTTATTTTTACGTACGGTATTGTAAGGTGTTGTTAAGAATTGTGAGGTGTCGTACATTATACTAACATGCTTTTCAAGGTGCTAAAGTGGCATACAGAGTCGTAAGATATTCTAAGTTGTCGTACGATGTTTAAATGACTCGGAGGAATTCAGTAGGTTTATTATGGAGTTTTAATGTTTCGTACGGTGATGTAAGGTGTTCTTAGAAGCTGTAACGCGTCCTACATTATTATAAATTACTTTTCATGTTGCTAATGTCACATACAGAGTCGTCACAAGTCCTGAGTTATCGTACGATGTTCAAAGGACTCGGACGAATTCATTAGGTTTATTATGGATTTTATTTTTACGTACTGTATTGTAAGGTGTTGTTAGGAGTTGTGAGGTGTCATACATTATACTAACATGCTTTTCAAGGTGTTAATGTGGCATACAGAGTCGTAAGATATTCTAAGTTGTCGTACGATGTTTAAATGACTCGGAGGAATTCATTAGGTTTATTATGGAGTTTTAATGTTTCGTACGGTGATGTAAGGTGTTCTTAGAAGTTGTAACGCGTCCTACATTATTATAAATTGCTTTTCATGTTGCTAATGTCACATACAGAATCGTAACAAGTCCTGAGTTATCATACGATGTTCAAAGGACTCGGACGAAGTCAAAAGGTTTATTAGGGATTTTATTTTTACGTACGGTATTGTAAGGTGTTGTTAAGAATTGTGAGGTGTCGTACATTATACTAACATGCTTTTCAAGGTGCTAAAGTGGCATACAGAGTCGTAAGATATTCTAAGTTGTCGTACGATGTTTAAATGACTCGGAGGAATTCAGTAGGTTTATTATGGAGTTTTAATGTTTCGTACGGTGATGTAAGGTGTTCTTAGAAGCTGTAACGCGTCCTACATTATTAAAAATTACTTTTCATGTTGCTAATGTCACATACAGAGTCGTCACAAGTCCTGAGTTATCGTACGATGTTCAGAGGACTCGGACGAATTCATTAGGTTTATTATGGATTTTATTTTTACGTATTGTATTGTAAGGTGTTGTTAGGAGTTGTGAGGTGTCATACATTATACTAACATGCTTTTCAAGGTATTAATGTGGCATACAGAGTCGTAAGATATTCTAAGTTGTCGTACGATGTTTAAATGACTCGGAGGAATTCAGTAGGTTTATTATGGAGTTTTAATGTTTCATACGGTGATGTAAGGTGTTCTTAGAAGTTGTAACGCGTCCTACATTATTATAAATTGCTTTTCATGTTGCTAATGTCACATACAGAGTCGTAACAAGTCTTGAGTTATCATACGATGTTCAAAGGACTCGGACGAATTCAATAGGTTTATTAGGGATTTTATTTTAACGTACGGTATTGTAAGGTGTTGTTAAGAATTGTGAGGTGTCGTACATCATACTAACATGCTTTTCAAGGTGCTAAAGTGGCATACAGAGTCGTAAGATATTCTAAGTTGTCGTACGATGTTTACATGACTCGGAGGAATTCATTAGGTTTATTATGGAGTTTTAATGTTTCGTACGGTGATGTAAGGTGTTCTTAGAAGTTGTAACGCGTCCTACATTATTATAAATTGCTTTTGATGTTGCTAATGTTACATACAGAGTCGTAACAAGTCTTGAGTTATCATACGATGTTCAAAGGACTCGGACGAATTCAAAAGGTTTATTAGGGATTTTATTTTTACGTACGGTATTGTAAGGTGTTGTTAAGAATTGTGAGGTGTCGTACATTATACTAACATGCTTTTCAAGGTGCTAAAGTGGCATACAGAGTCGTAAGATATTCTAAGTTGTCGTACGATGTTTAAATGACTCGGAGGAATTCAGTAGGTTTATTATGGAGTTTTAATGTTTCGTACGGTGATGTAAGGTGTTCTTAGAAGCTGTAACGCGTCCTACATTATTATAAATTACTTTTCATGTTGCTAATGTCACATACAGAGTCGTCACAAGTCCTGAGTTATCGTACGATGTTCAAAGGACTCGGACGAATTCATTAGGTTTATTATGGATTTTATTTTTACGTACTGTATTGTAAGGTGTTGTTAGGAGTTGTGAGGTGTCATACATTATACTAACATGCTTTTCAAGGTGTTAATGTGGCATACAGAGTCGTAAGATATTCTAAGTTGTCGTACGATGTTTAAATGACTCGGAGGAATTCAGTAGGTTTATTATGGAGTTTTAATGTTTCGTACGGTGATGTAAGGTGTTCTTAGAAGTTGTAACGCGTCCTACATTATTATAAATTGCTTTTCATGTTGCTAATGTCACATACAGAGTCGTAACAAGTCCTGAGTTATCATACGATGTTCAAAGGACTCGGACGAATTCAAAAGGTTTATTAGGGATTTTATTTTTACGTACGGTATTGTAAGGTGTTGTTAAGAATTGTGAGGTGTCGTACATTATACTAACATGCTTTTCAAGGTGCTAAAGTGGCATACAGAGTCGTAAGATATTCTAAGTTGTCGTACGATGTTTAAATGACTCGGAGGAATTCAGTAGGTTTATTATGGAGTTTTAATGTTTCGTACGGTGATGTAAGGTGTTCTTAGAAGCTGTAACGCGTCCTACATTATTAAAAATTACTTTTCATGTTGCTAATGTCACATACAGAGTCGTCACAAGTCCTGAGTTATCGTACGATGTTCAGAGGACTCGGACGAATTCATTAGGTTTATTATGGATTTTATTTTTACGTATTGTATTGTAAGGTGTTGTTAGGAGTTGTGAGGTGTCATACATTATACTAACATGCTTTTCAAGGTATTAATGTGGCATACAGAGTCGTAAGATATTCTAAGTTGTCGTACGATGTTTAAATGACTCGGAGGAATTCAGTAGGTTTATTATGGAGTTTTAATGTTTCGTACGGTGATGTAAGGTGTTCTTAGAAGCTGTAACGCGTCCTACATTATTATAAATTACTTTTCATGTTGCTAATGTCACATACAGAGTCGTCACAAGTCCTGAGTTATCGTACGATGTTCAAAGGACTCGGACGAATTCATTAGGTTTATTATGGATTTTATTTTTACGTACTGTATTGTAAGGTGTTGTTAGGAGTTGTGAGGTGTCATACATTATACTAACATGCTTTTCAAGGTGTTAATGTGGCATACAGAGTCGTAAGATATTCTAAGTTGTCGTACGATGTTTAAATGACTCGGAGGAATTCATTAGGTTTATTATGGAGTTTTAATGTTTCGTACGGTGATGTAAGGTGTTCTTAGAAGTTGTAACGCGCCCTACATTATTATAAATTGCTTTTCATGTTGCTAATGTCACATACAGAGTCGTAACAAGTCCTGAGTTATCATACGATGTTCAAAGGACTCGGACGAATTCAAAAGGTTTATTAGGGATTTTATTTTTACGTACGGTATTGTAAGGTGTTGTTAAGAATTGTGAGGTGTCGTACATTATACTAACATGCTTTTCAAGGTGCTAAAGTGGCATACAGAGTCGTAAGATATTCTAAGTTGTCGTACGATGTTTAAATGACTCGGAGGAATTCAGTAGGTTTATTATGGAGTTTTAATGTTTCGTACGGTGATGTAAGGTGTTCTTAGAAGCTGTAACGCGTCCTACATTATTATAAATTACTTTTCATGTTGCTAATGTCACATACAGAGTCGTCACAAGTCCTGAGTTATCGTACGATGTTCAGAGGACTCGGACGAATTCATTAGGTTTATTATGGATTTTATTTTTACGTAGTGTATTGTAAGGTGTTGTTAGGAGTTGTGAGGTGTCATACATTATACTAACATGCTTTTCAAGGTGTTAATGTGGCATACAGAGTCGTAAGATATTCTAAGTTGTCGTACGATGTTTAAATGACTCGGAGGAATTCATTAGGTTTATTATGGAGTTTTAATGTTTCGTACGGTGATGTAAGGTGTTCTTAGAAGTTGTAACGCGTCCTACATTATTATAAATTGCTTTTCATGTTGCTAATGTCACATACAGAGCCGTAACAAGTCCTGAGTTATCATACGATGTTCAAAGGACTCGGACGAATTCAAAAGGTTTATTAGGGATTTTATTTTTACGTACGGTATTGTAAGGTGTTGTTAAGAATTGTGAGGTGTCGTACATTATACTAACATGCTTTTCAAGGTGCTAAAGTGGCATACAGAGTCGTAAGATATTCTAAGTTGTCGTACGATGTTTAAATGACTCGGAGGAATTCAGTAGGTTTATTATGGAGTTTTAATGTTTCGTACGGTGATGTAAGGTGTTCTTAGAAGCTGTAACGCGTCCTACATTATTATAAATTACTTTTCATGTTGCTAATGTCACATACAGAGTCGTCACAAGTCCTGAGTTATCGTACGATGTTCAGAGGACTCGGACGAATTCATTAGGTTTATTATGGATTTTATTTTTACGTAGTGTATTGTAAGGTGTTGTTAGGAGTTGTGAGGTGTCATACATTATACTAACATGCTTTTCAAGGTGTTAATGTGGCATACAGAGTCGTAAGATATTCTAAGTTGTCGTACGATGTTTAAATGACTCGGAGGAATTCATTAGGTTTATTATGGAGTTTTAATGTTTCGTACGGTGATGTAAGGTGTTCTTAGAAGTTGTAACGCGTCCTACATTATTATAAATTGCTTTTCATGTTGCTAATGTCACATACAGAGTCGTAACAAGTCCTGAGTTATCATACGATGTTCAAAGGACTCGGACGAATTCAAAAGGTTTATTAGGGATTTTATTTTTACGTACGGTATTGTAAGGTGTTGTTAAGAATTGTGAGGTGTCGTACATCATACTAACATGCTTTTCAAGGTGCTAAAGTGGCATACAGAGTCGTAAGATATTCTAAGTTGTCGTACGATGTTTACATGACTCGGAGGAATTCATTAGGTTTATTATGGAGTTTTAATGTTTCGTACGGTGATGTAAGGTGTTCTTAGAAGTTGTAACGCGTCCTACATTATTATAAATTGCTTTTGATGTTGCTAATGTTACATACAGAGTCGTAACAAGTCTTGAGTTATCATACGATGTTCAAAGGACTCGGACGAATTCAATAGGTTTATTAGGGATTTTATTTTTACGTACGGTATTGTAAGGTGTTGTTAAGAATTGTGAGGTGTCGTACATTATACTAACATGCTTTTCAAGGTGCTAAAGTGGCATACAGAGTCGTAAGTTATTCTAAGTTGTCGTACGATGTTTAAATGACTCGGAGGAATTCATTAGGTTTATTATGGAGTTTTAATGTTTCGTACGGTGATGTAAGGTGTTCTTAGAAGCTGTAACGCGTCCTACATTATTATAAATTACTTTTCATGTTGCTAATGTCACATACAGAGTCGTCACAAGTCCTGAGTTATCGTACGATGTTCAGAGGACTCGGACGAATTCATTAGGTTTATTATGGATTTTATTTTTACGTAGTGTATTGTAAGGTGTTGTTAGGAGTTGTGAGGTGTCATACATTATACTAACATGCTTTTCAAGGTGTTAATGTGGCATACAGAGTCGTAAGATATTCTAAGTTGTCGTACGATGTTTAAATGACTCGGAGGAATTCATTAGGTTTATTATGGAGTTTTAATGTTTCGTACGGTGATGTAAGGTGTTCTTAGAAGTTGTAACGCGTCCTACATTATTATAAATTGCTTTTCATGTTGCTAATGTCACATACAGAGTCGTAACAAGTCCTGAGTTATCATACGATGTTCAAAGGACTCGGACGAATTCAAAAGGTTTATTAGGGATTTTATTTTTACGTACGGTATTGTAAGGTGTTGTTAAGAATTGTGAGGTGTCGTACATCATACTAACATGCTTTTCAAGGTGCTAAAGTGGCATACAGAGTCGTAAGATATTCTAAGTTGTCGTACGATGTTTACATGACTCGGAGGAATTCATTAGGTTTATTATGGAGTTTTAATGTTTCGTACGGTGATGTAAGGTGTTCTTAGAAGTTGTAACGCGTCCTACATTATTATAAATTGCTTTTGATGTTGCTAATGTTACATACAGAGTCGTAACAAGTCTTGAGTTATCATACGATGTTCAAAGGACTCGGACGAATTCAAAAGGTTTATTAGGGATTTTATTTTTACGTACGGTATTGTAAGGTGTTGTTAAGAATTGTGAGGTGTCGTACATTATACTATCATGCTTTTCAAGGTGCTAAAGTGGCATACAGAGTCGTAAGATATTCTAAGTTGTCGTACGATGTTTAAATGACTCGGAGGAATTCAGTAGGTTTATTATGGAGTTTTAATGTTTCGTACGGTGATGTAAGGTGTTCTTAGAAGCTGTAACGCGTCCTACATTATTATAAATTACTTTTCATGTTGCTAATGTCACATACAGAGTCGTCACAAGTCCTGAGTTATCGTACGATGTTCAGAGGACTCGGACGAATTCATTAGGTTTATTATGGATTTTATTTTTACGTAGTGTATTGTAAGGTGTTGTTAGGAGTTGTGAGGTGTCATACATTATACTAACATGCTTTTCAAGGTGTTAATGTGGCATACAGAGTCGTAAGATATTCTAAGTTGTCGTACGATGTTTAAATGACTCGGAGGAATTCATTAGGTTTATTATGGAGTTTTAATGTTTCGTACGGTGATGTAAGGTGTTCTTAGAAGTTGTAACGCGTCCTACATTATTATAAATTGCTTTTCATGTTGCTAATGTCACATACAGAGTCGTAACAAGTCCTGAGTTATCATACGATGTTCAAAGGACTCGGACGAATTCAAAAGGTTTAGTAGGGATTTTATTTTTACGTACGGTATTGTAAGGTGTTGTTAAGAATTGTGAGGTGTCGTACATCATACTAACATGCTTTTCAAGGTGCTAAAGTGGCATACAGAGTCGTAAGATATTCTAAGTTGTCGTACGATGTTTACATGACTCGGAGGAATTCATTAGGTTTATTATGGAGTTTTAATGTTTCGTACGGTGATGTAAGGTGTTCTTAGAAGTTGTAACGCGTCCTACATTATTATAAATTGCTTTTGATGTTGCTAATGTTACATACAGAGTCGTAACAAGTCTTGAGTTATCATACGATGTTCAAAGGACTCGGACGAATTCAATAGGTTTATTAGGGATTTTATTTTTACGTACGGTATTGTAAGGTGTTGTTAAGAATTGTGAGGTGTCGTACATTATACTAACATGCTTTTCAAGGTGCTAAAGTGGCATACAGAGTCGTAAGTTATTCTAAGTTGTCGTACGATGTTTAAATGACTCGGAGGAATTCATTAGGTTTATTATGGAGTTTTAATGTTTCGTACGGTGATGTAAGGTGTTCTTAGAAATTGTAACGCGTCCTACATTACTATAAATTGCTTTTCATGTTGCTAATGTCACATACAGAGGCGTAACAAGTCCTGAGTTATCATACGATGTTCAAAGGACTCGGACGAATTCATTAGGTTTATTATGGATTTTATTTTTACGTACTGTATTGTAAGGTGTTGTTAGGAGTTGTGAGGTGTCGTACATTATACTAACATGCTTTTCAATGTGTTAATGTGGCATATAGAGTCGTAAGATATTCTGAGTTGTCGTACGATGTTTAAATGACTCGGAGGAATTCATTAGGTTTATTATGGAGTTTTAATGTTTCGTACGGTGATGTAAGGTGTTCTTAGAAGTTGTAACGCATCCTACATTATTATAAATTGCTTTTCATGTTGCTAATGTCACATACAGAGTCGTCACAAGTCCTGAGTTATCGTACGATGTTCAGAGGACTCGGACGAATTCATTAGGTTTATTATGGATTTTATTTTTACGTATTGTATTGTAAGGTGTTGTTAGGAGTTGTGAGGTGTCATACATTATACTAACATGCTTTTCAAGGTGTTAATGTGGCATACAGAGTCGTAAGATATTCTAAGTTGTCGTACGATGTTTAAATGACTCGGAGGAATTCATTAGGTTTATTATGGAGTTTTAATATTTCGTACGGTGATGTAAGGTGTTCTTAGAAGATGTAACGCGTCCTACATTATTATAAATTGCTTTTCATGTTGCTAATGTCACATACAGAGTCGTAACAAGTCCTGAGTTATCACACGATGTTCAAAGGACTCGGACGAATTCAAAAGGTTTATTATGGATTTTATTTTTACGTACGGTATTGTAAGGTGTTGTTAAGAATTGTGAGGTGTCGTACATTATACTAACATGCTTTTCAAGGTGCTAAAGTGGCATACAGAGTCGTAAGATATTCTAAGTTGTCGTACGATGTTTAAATGACTCGGAGGAATTCAGTAGGTTTATTATGGAGTTTTAATGTTTCGTACGGTGATGTAAGGTGTTCTTAGAAGTTGTAACGCATCCTACATTATTATAAATTGCTTTTCATGTTGCTAATGTCACATACAGAGTCGTCACAAGTCCTGAGTTATCGTACGATGTTCAGAGGACTCGGACGAATTCATTAGGTTTATTATGGATTTTATTTTTACGTATTGTATTGTAAGGTGTTGTTAGGAGTTGTGAGGTGTCATACATTATACTAACATGCTTTTCAAGGTGTTAATGTGGCATACAGAGTCGTAAGATATTCTAAGTTGTCGTACGATGTTTAAATGACTCGGAGGAATTCTTTAGGTTTATTATGGAGTTTTAATATTTCGTACGGTGATGTAAGGTGTTCTTAGAAGATGTAACGCGTCCTACATTATTATAAATTGCTTTTCATGTTGCTAATGTCACATACAGAGTCGTAACAAGTCCTGAGTTATCATACGATGTTCAAAGGACTCGGACGAATTCAAAAGGTTTATTATGGATTTTATTTTTACGTACGGTATTGTAAGGTGTTGTTAAGAATTGTGAGGTGTCGTACATTATACTAACATGCTTTTCAAGGTGCTAAAGTGGCATACAGAGTCGTAAGATATTCTAAGTTGTCGTACGATGTTTAAATGACTCGGAGGAATTCAGTAGGTTTATTATGGAGTTTTAATGTTTCGTACGGTGATGTAAGGTGTTCTTAGAAGCTGTAACGCGTCCTACATTATTATAAATTACTTTTCATGTTGCTAATGTCACATACAGAGTCGTCACAAGTCCTGAGTTATCGTACGATGTTCAGAGGACTCGGACGAATTCATTAGGTTTATTATGGATTTTATTTTTACGTAGTGTATTGTAAGGTGTTGTTAGGAGTTGTGAGGTGTCATACATTATACTAACATGCTTTTCAAGGTGTTAATGTGGCATACAGAGTCGTAAGATATTCTAAGTTGTCGTACGATGTTTAAATGACTCGGAGGAATTCATTAGGTTTATTATGGAGTTTTAATGTTTCGTACGGTGATGTAAGGTGTTCTTAGAAGTTGTAACGCGTCCTACATTATTATAAATTGCTTTTCATGTTGCTAATGTCACATACAGAGTCGTAACAAGTCCTGAGTTATCATACGATGTTCAAAGGACTCGGACGAATTCAAAAGGTTTATTAGGGATTTTATTTTTACGTACGGTATTGTAAGGTGTTGTTAAGAATTGTGAGGTGTCGTACATCATACTAACATGCTTTTCAAGGTGCTAAAGTGGCATACAGAGTCGTAAGATATTCTAAGTTGTCGTACGATGTTTACATGACTCGGAGGAATTCATTAGGTTTATTATGGAGTTTTAATGTTTCGTACGGTGATGTAAGGTGTTCTTAGAAGTTGTAACGCGTCCTACATTATTATAAATTGCTTTTGATGTTGCTAATGTTACATACAGAGTCGTAACAAGTCTTGAGTTATCATACGATGTTCAAAGGACTCGGACGAATTCAATAGGTTTATTAGGGATTTTATTTTTACGTACGGTATTGTAAGGTGTTGTTAAGAATTGTGAGGTGTCGTACATTATACTAACATGCTTTTCAAGGTGCTAAAGTGGCATACAGAGTCGTAAGTTATTCTAAGTTGTCGTACGATGTTTAAATGACTCGGAGGAATTCATTAGGTTTATTATGGAGTTTTAATGTTTCGTACGGTGATGTAAGGTGTTCTTAGAAGCTGTAACGCGTCCTACATTATTATAAATTACTTTTCATGTTGCTAATGTCACATACAGAGTCGTCACAAGTCCTGAGTTATCGTACGATGTTCAGAGGACTCGGACGAATTCATTAGGTTTATTATGGATTTTATTTTTACGTAGTGTATTGTAAGGTGTTGTTAGGAGTTGTGAGGTGTCATACATTATACTAACATGCTTTTCAAGGTGTTAATGTGGCATACAGAGTCGTAAGATATTCTAAGTTGTCGTACGATGTTTAAATGACTCGGAGGAATTCATTAGGTTTATTATGGAGTTTTAATGTTTCGTACGGTGATGTAAGGTGTTCTTAGAAGTTGTAACGCGTCCTACATTATTATAAATTGCTTTTCATGTTGCTAATGTCACATACAGAGTCGTAACAAGTCCTGAGTTATCATACGATGTTCAAAGGACTCGGACGAATTCAAAAGGTTTATTAGGGATTTTATTTTTACGTACGGTATTGTAAGGTGTTGTTAAGAATTGTGAGGTGTCGTACATCATACTAACATGCTTTTCAAGGTGCTAAAGTGGCATACAGAGTCGTAAGATATTCTAAGTTGTCGTACGATGTTTACATGACTCGGAGGAATTCATTAGGTTTATTATGGAGTTTTAATGTTTCGTACGGTGATGTAAGGTGTTCTTAGAAGTTGTAACGCGTCCTACATTATTATAAATTGCTTTTGATGTTGCTAATGTTACATACAGAGTCGTAACAAGTCTTGAGTTATCATACGATGTTCAAAGGACTCGGACGAATTCAAAAGGTTTATTAGGGATTTTATTTTTACGTACGGTATTGTAAGGTGTTGTTAAGAATTGTGAGGTGTCGTACATTATACTAACATGCTTTTCAAGGTGCTAAAGTGGCATACAGAGTCGTAAGATATTCTAAGTTGTCGTACGATGTTTAAATGACTCGGAGGAATTCATTAGGTTTATTATGGAGTTTTAATGTTTCGTACGGTGATGTAAGGTGTTCTTAGAAGTTGTAACGCGTCCTACATTATTATAAATTGCTTTTCATGTTGCTAATGTCACATACAGAGTCGTAACAAGTCCTGAGTTATCATACGATGTTCAAAGGACTCGGACGAATTCAAAAGGTTTATTAGGGATTTTATTTTTACGTACGGTATTGTAAGGTGTTGTTAAGAATTGTGAGGTGTCGTACATCATACTAACATGCTTTTCAAGGTGCTAAAGTGGCATACAGAGCCGTAAGATATTCTAAGTTGTCGTACGATGTTTACATGACTCGGAGGAATTCATTAGGTTTATTATGGAGTTTTAATGTTTCGTACGGTGATGTAAGGTGTTCTTAGAAGTTGTAACGCGTCCTACATTATTATAAATTGCTTTTGATGTTGCTAATGTTACATACAGAGTCGTAACAAGTCTTGAGTTATCATACGATGTTCAAAGGACTCGGACGAATTCAAAAGGTTTATTAGGGATTTTATTTTTACGTACGGTATTGTAAGGTGTTGTTAAGAATTGTGAGGTGTCGTACATTATACTAACATGCTTTTCAAGGTGCTAAAGTGGCATACAGAGTCGTAAGATATTCTAAGTTGTCGTACGATGTTTAAATGACTCGGAGGAATTCAGTAGGTTTATTATGGAGTTTTAATGTTTCGTACGGTGATGTAAGGTGTTCTTAGAAGCTGTAACGCGTCCTACATTATTATAAATTACTTTTCATGTTGCTAATGTCACATACAGAGTCGTCACAAGTCCTGAGTTATCGTACGATGTTCAGAGGACTCGGACGAATTCATTAGGTTTATTATGGATTTTATTTTTACGTAGTGTATTGTAAGGTGTTGTTAGGAGTTGTGAGGTGTCATACATTATACTAACATGCTTTTCAAGGTGTTAATGTGGCATACAGAGTCGTAAGATATTCTAAGTTGTCGTACGATGTTTAAATGACTCGGAGGAATTCATTAGGTTTATTATGGAGTTTTAATGTTTCGTACGGTGATGTAAGGTGTTCTTAGAAGTTGTAACGCGTCCTACATTATTATAAATTGCTTTTCATGTTGCTAATGTCACATACAGAGTCGTAACAAGTCCTGAGTTATCATACGATGTTCAAAGGACTCGGACGAATTCAAAAGGTTTAGTAGGGATTTTATTTTTACGTACGGTATTGTAAGGTGTTGTTAAGAAATGTGAGGTGTCGTACATCATACTAACATGCTTTTCAAGGTGCTAAAGTGGCATACAGAGTCGTAAGATATTCTAAGTTGTCGTACGATGTTTACATGACTCGGAGGAATTCATTAGGTTTATTATGGAGTTTTAATGTTTCGTACGGTGATGTAAGGTGTTCTTAGAAGTTGTAACGCGTCCTACATTATTATAAATTGCTTTTGATGTTGCTAATGTTACATACAGAGTCGTAACAAGTCTTGAGTTATCATACGATGTTCAAAGGACTCGGACGAATTCAATAGGTTTATTAGGGATTTTATTTTTACGTACGGTATTGTAAGGTGTTGTTAAGAATTGTGAGGTGTCGTACATTATACTAACATGCTTTTCAAGGTGCTAAAGTGGCATACAGAGTCGTAAGTTATTCTAAGTTGTCGTACGATGTTTAAATGACTCGGAGGAATTCATTAGGTTTATTATGGAGTTTTAATGTTTCGTACGGTGATGTAAGGTGTTCTTAGAAATTGTAACGCGTCCTACATTACTATAAATTGCTTTTCATGTTGCTAATGTCACATACAGAGGCGTAACAAGTCCTGAGTTATCATACGATGTTCAAAGGACTCGGACGAATTCATTAGGTTTATTATGGATTTTATTTTTACGTACTGTATTGTAAGGTGTTGTTAGGAGTTGTGAGGTGTCGTACATTATACTAACATGCTTTTCAATGTGTTAATGTGGCATATAGAGTCGTAAGATATTCTGAGTTGTCGTACGATGTTTAAATGACTCGGAGGAATTCATTAGGTTTATTATGGAGTTTTAATGTTTCGTACGGTGATGTAAGGTGTTCTTAGAAGTTGTAACGCATCCTACATTATTATAAATTGCTTTTCATGTTGCTAATGTCACATACAGAGTCGTCACAAGTCCTGAGTTATCGTACGATGTTCAGAGGACTCGGACGAATTCATTAGGTTTATTATGGATTTTATTTTTACGTATTGTATTGTAAGGTGTTGTTAGGAGTTGTGAGGTGTCATACATTATACTAACATGCTTTTCAAGGTGTTAATGTGGCATACAGAGTCGTAAGATATTCTAAGTTGTCGTACGATGTTTAAATGACTCGGAGGAATTCATTAGGTTTATTATGGAGTTTTAATATTTCGTACGGTGATGTAAGGTGTTCTTAGAAGATGTAACGCGTCCTACATTATTATAAATTGCTTTTCATGTTGCTAATGTCACATACAGAGTCGTAACAAGTCCTGAGTTATCATACGATGTTCAAAGGACTCGGACGAATTCAAAAGGTTTATTAGGGATTTTATTTTTACGTACCGTTTTGTAAGGTGTTGTTAAGAATTATGAGGTGTCGTACATTATACTAACATGCTTTTCAAGGTGCTAAAGTGGCATACAGAGTCGTAAGATATTCTAAGTTGTCGTACGATGTTTAAATGACTCGGAGGAATTCATTAGGTTTATTATGGAGTTTTAATGTTTCGTACGGTGATGTAAGGTGTTCTTAGAAGTTGTAACGCGTCCTACATTATTATAAATTGCTTTTCATGTTGCTAATGTCACATACAGAGTCGTAACAAATCCTGAGTTATCATACGATGTTCAAAGGACTCGGACGAATTCAAAAGGTTTATTAGGGATTTTATTTTTACGTACGGTATTGTAAGGTGTTGTTAAGAATTGTGAGGTGTCGTACATTATACTAACATGCTTTTCAAGGTGCTAAAGTGGCATACAGAGTCGTAAGATATTCTAAGTTGTCGTACGATGTTTAAATGACTCGGAGGAATTCAGTAGGTTTATTATGGAGTTTTAATGTTTCGTACGGTGATGTAAGGTGTTCTTAGAAGCTGTAACGCGTCCTACATTATTATAAATTACTTTTCATGTTGCTAATGTCACATACAGAGTCGTCACAAGTCCTGAGTTATCGTACGATGTTCAGAGGACTCGGACGAATTCATTAAGTTTATTATGGATTTTATTTTTACGTATTGTATTGTAAGGTGTTGTTAAGAGTTGTGAGGTGTCATACATTATACTAACATGCTTTTCAAGGTGTTAATGTGGCATACAGAGTCGTAAGATATTCTAAGTTGTCGTCGATGTTTAAATGACTCGGAGGAATTCATTAGGTTTATTATGGAGTTTTAATGTTTCGTACGGTGATGTAAGGTGTTCTTAGAAGTTGTAACGCGTCCTACATTATTATAAATTGCTTTTCATGTTGCTAATGTCACATACAGAGTCGTAACAAGTCCTGAGTTATCATACGATGTTCAAAGGACTCGGACGAATTCAAAAGGTTTATTAGGGATTTTATTTTTACGTACGGTATTGTAAGGTGTTGTTAAGAATTGTGAGGTGTCGTACATCATACTAACATGCTTTTCAAGGTGCTAAAGTGGCATACAGAGTCGTAAGATATTCTAAGTTGTCGTACGATGTTTAAATGACTCGGAGGAATTCATTAGGTTTATTATGGAGTTTTAATGTTTCGTACGGTGATGTAAGGTGTTCTTAGAAGTTGTAACGCGTCCTACATTATTATAAATTGCTTTTCATGTTGCTAATGTCACATACAGAGTCGTAACAAATCCTGAGTTATCATACGATGTTCAAAGGACTCGGACGAATTCAAAAGGTTTATTAGGGATTTTATTTTTACGTACGGTATTGTAAGGTGTTGTTAAGAATTGTGAGGTGTCGTACATTATACTAACATGCTTTTCAAGGTGCTAAAGTGGCATACAGAGTCGTAAGATATTCTAAGTTGTCGTACGATGTTTAAATGACTCGGAGGAATTCAGTAGGTTTATTATGGAGTTTTAATGTTTCGTACGGTGATGTAAGGTGTTCTTAGAAGCTGTAACGCGTCCTACATTATTATAAATTACTTTTCATGTTGCTAATGTCACATACAGAGTCGTCACAAGTCCTGAGTTATCGTACGATGTTCAGAGGACTCGGACGAATTCATTAGGTTTATTATGGATTTTATTTTTACGTATTGTATTGTAAGGTGTTGTTAGGAGTTGTGAGGTGTCATACATTATACTAACATGCTTTTCAAGGTGTTAATGTGGCATACAGAGTCGTAAGATATTCTAAGTTGTCGTACGATGTTTAAATGACTCGGAGGAATTCATTAGGTTTATTATGGAGTTTTAATATTTCGTACGGTGATGTAAGGTGTTCTTAGAAGATGTAACGCGTCCTACATTATTATAAATTGCTTTTCATGTTGCTAATGTCACATACAGAGTCGTAACAAGTCCTGAGTTATCATACGATGTTCAAAGGACTCGGACGAATTCAAAAGGTTTATTAGGGATTTTATTTTTACGTACCGTTTTGTAAGGTGTTGTTAAGAATTATGAGGTGTCGTACATTATACTAACATGCTTTTCAAGGTGCTAAAGTGGCATACAGAGTCGTAAGATATTCTAAGTTGTCGTACGATGTTTAAATGACTCGGAGGAATTCATTAGGTTTATTATGGAGTTTTAATGTTTCGTACGGTGATGTAAGGTGTTCTTAGAAGTTGTAACGCGTCCTACATTATTATAAATTGCTTTTCATGTTGCTAATGTCACATACAGAGTCGTAACAAATCCTGAGTTATCATACGATGTTCAAAGGACTCGGACGAATTCAAAAGGTTTATTAGGGATTTTATTTTTACGTACGGTATTGTAAGGTGTTGTTAAGAATTGTGAGGTGTCGTACATTATACTAACATGCTTTTCAAGGTGCTAAAGTGGCATACAGAGTCGTAAGATATTCTAAGTTGTCGTACGATGTTTAAATGACTCGGAGGAATTCAGTAGGTTTATTATGGAGTTTTAATGTTTCGTACGGTGATGTAAGGTGTTCTTAGAAGCTGTAACGCGTCCTACATTATTATAAATTACTTTTCATGTTGCTAATGTCACATACAGAGTCGTCACAAGTCCTGAGTTATCGTACGATGTTCAGAGGACTCGGACGAATTCATTAAGTTTATTATGGATTTTATTTTTACGTATTGTATTGTAAGGTGTTGTTAAGAGTTGTGAGGTGTCATACATTATACTAACATGCTTTTCAAGGTGTTAATGTGGCATACAGAGTCGTAAGATATTCTAAGTTGTCGTCGATGTTTAAATGACTCGGAGGAATTCATTAGGTTTATTATGGAGTTTTAATGTTTCGTACGGTGATGTAAGGTGTTCTTAGAAGTTGTAACGCGTCCTACATTATTATAAATTGCTTTTCATGTTGCTAATGTCACATACAGAGTCGTAACAAGTCCTGAGTTATCATACGATGTTCAAAGGACTCGGACGAATTCAAAAGGTTTATTAGGGATTTTATTTTTACGTACGGTATTGTAAGGTGTTGTTAAGAATTGTGAGGTGTCGTACATCATACTAACATGCTTTTCAAGGTGCTAAAGTGGCATACAGAGTCGTAAGATATTCTAAGTTGTCGTACGATGTTTAAATGACTCGGAGGAATTCATTAGGTTTATTATGGAGTTTTAATGTTTCGTACGGTGATGTAAGGTGTTCTTAGAAGTTGTAACGCGTCCTACATTATTATAAATTGCTTTTCATGTTGCTAATGTCACATACAGAGTCGTAACAAATCCTGAGTTATCATACGATGTTCAAAGGACTCGGACGAATTCAAAAGGTTTATTAGGGATTTTATTTTTACGTACGGTATTGTAAGGTGTTGTTAAGAATTGTGAGGTGTCGTACATTATACTAACATGCTTTTCAAGGTGCTAAAGTGGCATACAGAGTCGTAAGATATTCTAAGTTGTCGTACGATGTTTAAATGACTCGGAGGAATTCAGTAGGTTTATTATGGAGTTTTAATGTTTCGTACGGTGATGTAAGGTGTTCTTAGAAGCTGTAACGCGTCCTACATTATTATAAATTACTTTTCATGTTGCTAATGTCACATACAGAGTCGTCACAAGTCCTGAGTTATCGTACGATGTTCAGAGGACTCGGACGAATTCATTAAGTTTATTATGGATTTTATTTTTACGTATTGTATTGTAAGGTGTTGTTAAGAGTTGTGAGGTGTCATACATTATACTAACATGCTTTTCAAGGTGTTAATGTGGCATACAGAGTCGTAAGATATTCTAAGTTGTCGTCGATGTTTAAATGACTCGGAGGAATTCATTAGGTTTATTATGGAGTTTTAATGTTTCGTACGGTGATGTAAGGTGTTCTTAGAAGTTGTAACGCGTCCTACATTATTATAAATTGCTTTTCATGTTGCTAATGTCACATACAGAGTCGTAACAAGTCCTGAGTTATCATACGATGTTCAAAGGACTCGGACGAATTCAAAAGGTTTATTAGAGATTTTATTTTTACGTACGGTATTGTAAGGTGTTGTTAAGAATTGTGAGGTGTCGTACATTATACTAACATGCTTTTCAAGGTGCTAAAGTGGCATACAGAGTCGTAAGATATTCTAAGTTGTCGTACGATGTTTAAATGACTCGTAGGAATTCAGTAGGTTTATTATGGAGTTTTAATGTTTCGTACGATGATGTAAGGTGTTCTTAGAAGCTGTAACGCGTCCTACATTATTATAAATTACTTTTCATGTTGCTAATGTCACATACAGAGTCGTCACAAGTCCTGAGTTATCGTACGATGTTCAGAGGACTCGGACGAATTCATTAGGTTTATTATGGATTTTATTTTTACGTATTGTATTGTAAGGTGTTGTTAGGAGTTGTGAGGTGTCGTACATTATACTAACATGCTTTTCAAGGTGTTAATGTGGCATACAGAGTCGTAAGATATTCTAAGTTGTCGTACGACGTTTAAATGACTCGGAGGAATTCATTAGGTTTATTATGGAGTTTTAATGTTTCGTACGGTGATGTAAGGTGTTCTTAGAAGTTGTAACGCATCCTACATTATTATAAATTGCTTTTCATGTTGCTAATGTCACATACAGAGTCGTCACAAGTCCTGAGTTATCGTACGATGTTCAGAGGACTCGGACGAATTCATTAGGTTTATTATGGATTTTATTTTTACGTATTGTATTGTAAGGTGTTGTTAGGAGTTGTGAGGTGTCATACATTATACTAACATGCTTTTCAAGGTGTTAATGTGGCATACAGAGTCGTAAGATATTCTAAGTTGTCGTACGATGTTTAAATGACTCGGAGGAATTCATTAGGTTTATTATGGAGTTTTAATGTTTCGTACGGTGATGTAAGGTGTTCTTAGAAGTTGTAACGCGTCCTACATTATTATAAATTGCTTTTCATGTTGCTAATGTCACATACAGAGTCGTAACAAGTCCTGAGTTATCATACGATGTTCAAAGGACTCGGACGAATTCAAAAGGTTTATTAGGTATTTTATTTTTACGTACGGTATTGTAAGGTGTTGTTAAGAATTGTGAGGTGTCGTACATTATACTAACATGCTTTTGAAGGTGCTAAAGTGGCATATAGAGTCGTAAGATATTCTAAGTTGTCGTACGATGTTTAAATGACTCTGAGGAATTCATTACGTTTATTATGGAGTTTTAATGTTTCGTACGGTGATGTAAGGTATTCTTAGAAGCTGTAACGCGTCCTACATTATTATAAATTACTTTTCATGTTGCTAATGTCACATACAGAGTCGTCACAAGTCCTGAGTTATCGTACGATGTTCAAAGGACTCGGACGAATTCATTAGGTTTATTATGGATTTTATTTTTACGTACTGTAATGTAAGGTGTTGTTAGGAGTTGTGAGGTGTCGTACATTATACTAACATGCTTTTCAATGTGTTAATGTGGCATACAGAGTCGTAAGATATTCTAAGTTGTCGTACGATGTTTAAATGACTCGGAGGAATTCATTAGGTTTATTATGGAGTTTTAATGTTTCGTACGGTGATGTAAGGTGTTCTTAGAAGTTGTAACGCATCCTACATTATTATAAATTGCTTTTCATGTTGCTAATGTCACATACAGAGTCGTCACAAGTCCTGAGTTATCGTACGATGTTCAGAGGACTCGGACGAATTCATTAGGTTTATTATGGATTTTATTTTTACGTATTGTATTGTAAGGTGTTGTTAGGAGTTGTGAGGTGTCATACATTATACTAACATGCTTTTCAAGGTGTTAATGTGGCATACAGAGTCGTAAGATATTCTAAGTTGTCGTACGATGTTTAAATGACTCGGAGGAATTCATTAGGTTTATTATGGAGTTTTAATGTTTCGTACGGTGATGTAAGGTGTTCTTAGAAGTTGTAACGCGTCCTACATTATTATAAATTGCTTTTCATGTTGCTAATGTCACATACAGAGTCGTAACAAGTCCTGAGTTATCATACGATGTTCAAAGGACTCGGACGAATTCAAAAGGTTTATTAGGTATTTTATTTTTACGTACGGTATTGTAAGGTGTTGTTAAGAATTGTGAGGTGTCGTACATTATACTAACATGCTTTTGAAGGTGCTAAAGTGGCATATAGAGTCGTAAGATATTCTAAGTTGTCGTACGATGTTTAAATGACTCTGAGGAATTCATTACGTTTATTATGGAGTTTTAATGTTTCGTACGGTGATGTAAGGTATTCTTAGAAGCTGTAACGCGTCCTACATTATTATAAATTACTTTTCATGTTGCTAATGTCACATACAGAGTCGTCACAAGTCCTGAGTTATCGTACGATGTTCAAAGGACTCGGACGAATTCATTAGGTTTATTATGGATTTTATTTTTACGTACTGTAATGTAAGGTGTTGTTAGGAGTTGTGAGGTGTCGTACATTATACTAACATGCTTTTCAATGTGTTAATGTGGCATACAGAGTCGTAAGATATTCTAAGTTGTCGTACGATGTTTAAATGACTCGGAGGAATTCATTAGGTTTATTATGGAGTTTTAATGTTTCGTACGGTGATGTAAGGTGTTCTTAGAAGCTGTAACGCGTCCTACATTACTATAAATTACTTTTCATGTTGCTAATGTCACATACAGAGTCGTCACAAGTCCTGAGTTATCGTACGATGTTCAGAGGACTCGGACGAATTCATTAGGTTTATTATGGATTTTATTTTTACGTATTGTAAGGTGTTGTTAGGAGTTGTGAGGTGTCGTACATTATACTAACATGCTTTTCAAGGTGTTAATGTGGCATACAAAGTCGTAAGATATTCTAAGTTGTCGTACGATGTTTAAATGACTCGGAGGAATTCATTAGGTTTATTATGGAGTTTTAATGTTTCGTACGGTGATGTAAGGTGTTCTTAGAAGTTGTAACGCGTCCTACATTATTATAAATTGCTTTTCATGTTGCTAATGTCACATACAGAGTCGTAACAAGTCCTGAGTTATCATACGATGTTCAAAGGACTCGGACGAATTCAATAGGTTTATTAGGGATTTTATTTTTACGTACGGTATTGTAAGGTGTTGTTAAGAATTGTGAGGTGTCGTACATTATACTAACATGCTTTTCAAGGTGCTAAAGTGGCATACAGAGTCGTAAGATATTCTAAGTTGTCGTACGATGTTTAAATGACTCGGAGGAATTCATTAGGTTTATTATGGAGTTTTAATGTTTCGTACGGTGATGTAAGGTGTTCTTAGAAGCTGTAACGCGTCCTACATTATTATAAATTACTTTTCATGTTGCTAATGTCACATACAGAGTCGTCACAAGTCCTGAGTTATCGTACGATGTTCAAAGGACTCGGACGAGTTCAATAGGTTTATTAGGGATTTTATTTTTACGTACGGTATTGTAAGGTGTTGTTAAGAATTGTGAGGTGTCGTACATTATACTAACATGCTTTTCAAGGTGCTAAAGTGGAATACAGAGTCGTAAGATACTCTAAGTTGTCGTACGATGTTTAAATGACTCGGAGGAATTCATTAGGTTTATTATGGAGTTTTAATGTTTCGTACGGTGATGTAAGGTGTTCTTAGAAGTTGTAACGCGTCCTACATTATTATAAATTGCTTTTCATGTCGCTAATGTCACATATAGAGTCGTAACAAGTCCTGATTTATCATACGATGTTCAAAGGACTCGGACGAATTCAATAGGTTTATTAGGGATTTTATTTTTACGTACAGTATTGTAAGGTGTTGTTAAGAATTGTGAGGTGTCGTACATTATACTAACATGCTTTTCAAGGTGCTAAAGTGGCATACAGAGTCGTAAGATATTCTAAGTTGTCGTACGATGTTTAAATTACTCGGAGGAATTCATTAGGTTTATTATGGAGTTTTAATGTTTCGTACGGTGATGTAAGGTGTTCTTAGAAGCTGTAACGCGTCCTACATTATTATAAATTACTTTTCATGTTGCTAATGTCACATACAGAGTCGTCACAAGTCCTGAGTTATCGTACGATGTTCAAAGGACTCGGACGAATTCATTAGGTTTATTATGGATTTTATTTTTAAGTACTGTATAGTAAGGTGTTGTTAGGAGTTGTGAGGTGTCGTACATTATACTAACATGCTTTTCAATGTGTTAATGTGGCATACAGAGTCGTAAGATATTCTAAGTTGTCGTACGATGTTTAAATGACTCGGAGGAATTCATTAGGTTTATTATGGAGTTTTAATGTTTCGTACGGTGATGTAAGGTGTTCTTAGAAGTTGTAACGCGTCCTACATTATTATAAATTACATTTCATGTTGCTAATGTCACAAACAGAGTCGTCACAAGTCCTGAGTTATCGTACGATGTTCAGAGGACTCAGACGAATTCATTAGGTTTATTATGGATTTTATTTTTAAGTACTGTATTGTAAGGTGTTGTTAGGAGTTGTGAGGTGTCGTACATTATACTAACATGCTTTTCAATGTGTTAATGTGGCATACAGAGTCGTAAGATATTCTAAGTTGTCGTACGATGTTTAAATGACTCGGAGGAATTCATTAGGTTTATTATGGAGTTTTAATGTTTCGTACGGTGATGTAAGGTGTTCTTAGAAGTTGTAACGCGTCCTACATTATTATAAATTACATTTCATGTTGCTAATGTCACAAACAGAGTCGTCACAAGTCCTGAGTTATCGTACGATGTTCAGAGGACTCAGACGAATTCATTAGGTTTATTATGGATTTTATTTTTACGTACTGTATTGTAAGGTGTTGTTAGGAGTTGTGATGTGTCGTACATTATACTAACATGCTTTTCAAGGTGTTAATGTGGCATACAGAGTCGTAAGATATTCTAAGTTGTCGTACGATGTTTAAATGATTCGGAGGAATTCATTAGGTTTATTAAGGAGTTTTAATGTTTCGTACGGTGATGTAAGGTGTTCTTAGAAGTTGTAACGCGTCCTACATTATTATAAATTGCTTTTCATGTCGCTAATGTCACATATGGAGTCGTAACAAGTCCTGATTTATCATACGATGTTCAAAGGACTCGGACGAATTCAATAGGTTTATTAGGGATTTTATTTTTACGTACGGTATTGTAAGGTGTTGTTAAGAATTGTGAGGTGTCGTACATTATACTAACATGCTTTTCAAGGTGCTAAAGTGGCATACAGAGTCGTAAGATATTCTAAGTTGTCGTACGATGTTTAAATGACTCGGAGGAATTCATTAGGTTTATTATGGAGTTTTAATGTTTCGTACGGTGATGTAAGGTGTTCTTAGAAGCTGTAACGCGTCCTACATTATTATAAATTACTTTTCATGTTGCTAATGTCACATACAGAGTCGTCACAAGTCCTGAGTTATCGTACGATGTTCAAAGGACTCGGACGAATTCATTAGGTTTATTATGGATTTTATTTTTAAGTACTGTATTGTAAGGTGTTGTTAGGAGTTGTGAGTTGTCGTACATTATACTAACATGCTTTTCAATGTGTTAATGTGGCATACAGAGTCGTAAGATATTCTAAGTTGTCGTACGATGTTTAAATGACTCGGAGGAATTCATTAGGTTTATTATGGAGTTTTAATGTTTCGTACGGTGATGTAAGGTGTTCTTAGAAGTTGTAACGCGTCCTACATTATTATAAATTACATTTCATGTTGCTAATGTCACAAACAGAGTCGTCACAAGTCCTGAGTTATCGTACGATGTTCAGAGGACTCAGACGAATTCATTAGGTTTATTATGGATTTTATTTTTACGTACTGTATTGTAAGGTGTTGTTAGGAGTTGTGAGGTGTCGTACATTATACTAACATGCTTTTCAAGGTGTTAATGTGGCATACAGAGTCGTAAGATATTCTAAGTTGTCGTACGATGTTTAAATGACTCGGAGGAATTCATTAGGTTTATTATGGAGTTTTAATGTTTCGTACGGTGATGTAAGGTGTTCTTAGAAGTTGTAACGCATCCTACATTATTATAAATTGCTTTTCATGTCGCTAATGTCACATACAGAGTCGTAACAAGTCCTGAGTTATCATACAATGTTCAAAGGACTCGGACGAATTCAATAGGTTTATTAGGGATTTTATTTTTACGTACGGTATTGTAAGGTGTTGTTAAGAATTGTGAGGTGTCGTACATTATACTAACATGCTTTTCAAGGTGCTAAAGTGGCATACAGAGTCGTAAGATATTCTAAGTTGTCGTACGATGTTTAAATGACTCGGAGGAATTCATTAGGTTTATTATGGTGTTGTTAAGAATTGTGAGGTGTCGTACATTATACTAACATGCTTTTCAACGTGCTAAAGTGGCATACAGAGTCGTAAGATATTCTAAGTTGTCGTACGATGTTTAAATGACTCGGAGGAATTCATTAGGTTTATTATGGAGTTTTAATGTTTCGTACGGTGATGTAAGGTGTTCTTAGAAGCTGTAACGCGTCCTACATTATTATAAATTACTTTTCATGTTGCTAATGTCACATACAGAGTCGTCACAAGTCCTGAGTTATCGTACGATGTTCAAAGGACTCGGACGAATTCATTAGGTTTATTATGGATTTTATTTTTAAGTACTGTATTGTAAGGTGTTGTTAGGAGTTGTGAGGTGTCGTACATTATACTAACATGCTTTTCAATGTGTTAATGTGGCATACAGAGTCGTAAGATATTCTAAGTTGTCGTACGATGTTTAAATGACTCGGAGGAATTCATTAGGTTTATTATGGAGTTTTAATGTTTCGTACGGTGATGTAAGGTGTTCTTAGAAGTTGTAACGCGTCCTACATTATTATAAATTACATTTCATGTTGCTAATGTCACAAACAGAGACGTCACAAGTCCTGAGTTATCGTACGATGTTCAGAGGACTCAGACGAATTCATTAGGTTTATTATGGATTTTATTTTTAAGTACTGTATTGTAAGGTGTTGTTAGGAGTTGTGAGGTGTCGTACATTATACTAACATGCTTTTCAATGTGTTAATGTGGCATACAGAGTCGTAAGATATTCTAAGTTGTCGTACGATGTTTAAATGACTCGGAGGAATTCATTAGGTTTATTATGGAGTTTTAATGTTTCGTACGGTGATGTAAGGTGTTCTTAGAAGTTGTAACGCGTCCTACATTATTATAAATTACATTTCATGTTGCTAATGTCAAAAACAGAGTCGTCACAAGTCCTGAGTTATCGTACGATGTTCAGAGGACTCAGACGAATTCATTAGGTTTATTATGGATTTTATTTTTACGTACTGTATTGTAAGGTGTTGTTAGGAGTTGTGAGGTGTCGTACATTATACTAACATGCTTTTCAAGGTGTTAATGTGGCATACAGAGTCGTAAGATATTCTAAGTTGTCGTACGATGTTTAAATGACTCGGAGGAATTCATTAGGTTTATTATGGAGTTTTAATGTTTCGTACGGTGATGTAAGGTGTTCTTAGAAGCTGTAACGCGTCCTACATTATTATAAATTACTTTTCATGTCGCTAATGTCACATACAGAGTCGTCACAAGTCCTGAGTTATCATACGATCTTCAAAGGACTCGGACGAATTCATTAGGTTTTTATGGATTTTATTTTTAAGTACTGTATTGTAAGGTGTTGTTAGGAGTTGTGAGGTGTCATACATTATACTAAAATGCTTTTCAATGTGTTAATGTGGCATACAGAGTCGTAAGATATTCTAAGTTGTCGTACGATGTTTAAATGACTCGGAGGAATTCATTAGGTTTATTATGGAGTTTTAATGTTTCGTACGGTGATGTAAGGTGTTCTTAGAAGTTGTAACGCGTCCTACATTATTTTAAATTACATTTCATGTTGCTAATGTCAAAAACAGAGTCGTCACAAGTCCTGAGTTATCGTACGATGTTCAGAGGACTCAGACGAATTCATTAGGTTTATTATGGATTTTATTTTTACGAACTATATTGTAAGGTGTTGTTAAGAGTTGTGAGGTGTCGTACATTATACTAACATGCTTTTCAAGGTGTTAATGTGGCATACAGAGTCGTAAGATATTCTAAGTTGTCGTACGATGTTTAAATGACTCGGAGGAATTCATTAGGTTTATTATGGAGTTTTAATGTTTCGTACGGTGATGTAAGGTGTTCTTAGAAGTTGTAACGCATCCTACATTATTATAAATTGCTTTTCATGTCGCTAATGTCACATACAGAGTCGAAACAAGTCCTGAGTTATCATACGATGTTCAAAGGACTCGGACGAATTCAATAGGTTTATTAGGGATTTTATTTTTACGTACGGTATTGTAAGGTGTTGTTAAGAATAGTGAGGTGTCGTACATTATACTAACATGCTTTTCAAGGTGCTAAGGTGGCATACAGAGTCGTAAGATATTCTAAGTTGTCGTACGATGTTAAATGACTCGGAGGAATTCATTAGGTTTATTATGGAGTTTTAATGTTTCGTACGGTGATGTAAGGTGTTCTTAGAAGCTGTAACGCGTCCTACATTATTATAAATTACTTTTCATGTTGCTAATGTCACATACAGAGTCGTCACAAGTCCTGAGTTATCGTACGATTTTCAAAGGACTCGGACGAATTCATTAGGTTTATTATGGATTTTATTTTTAAGTATTGTATTGTAAGGTGTTGTTAGGAGTTGTGAGGTGTCGTACATTATACTAACATGCTTTTCAATGTGTTAATGTGGCATACAGAGTCGTACGATATTCTAAGTTGTCGTACGATGTTTAAATGACTCGGAGGAATTCATTAGGTTTATTATGGAGTTTTAATGTTTCGTACGGTGATGTAAGGTGTTCTTAGAAGCTGTAACACGTCCTACATTATTATAAATTACTTTTCATGTTGCTAATGTCACATACAGAGTCGTCACAAGTCCTGAGTTATCGTACGATGTTCAGAGGACTCGGACGAATTCATTAGGTTTATTATGGATTTTATTTTTACGTACTGTATTGTAAGGTGTTGTTAGGAGTTGTGAGGTGTCGTACATTATACTAACATGCTTTTCAATGTGTTAATGTGGCATACAGAGTCGTAAGATATTCTGAGTTGTCGTACGATGTTTAAATGACTCGGAGGAATTCATTAGGTTTATTATGGAGTTTTAATGTTTCGTACGGTGATGTAAGGTGTTCTTAGAAGCTGTAACGCGTCCTACATTATTATAAATTGCTTTTCATGTTGCTAATGTCACATACAGAGTCGTCACAAGTCCTGAGTTATCGTACGATGTTCAAAGGACTCGGACGAATTCACTAGGTTTATTATGGATTTTATTTTTAAGTACTGTATTGTAAGGTGTTGTTAGGAGTTGTGAGGTGTCGTACATTATACTAACATGCTTTTCAATGTGTTAATGTGGCATACAGAGTCGTAAGATATTCTAAGTTGTCGTACGATGTTTAAATGACTCGGAGGAATTCATTAGGTTTATTATGGAGTTTTAATGTTTCGTACGGTGATGTAAGGTGTTCTTAGAAGTTGTAACGCGTCCTACATTATTATAAATTACATTTCATGTTGCTAATGTCACAAACAGAGTCGTCACAAGTCCTGAGTTATCGTACGATGTTCAGAGGACTCAGACGAATTCATTAGGTTTATTATGGATTTTATTTTTACGTACTGTATTGTAAGGTGTTGTTAGGAGTTGTGAGGTGTCGTACATTATACTAACATGCTTTTCAAGGTGTTAATGTGGCATACAGAGTCGTAAGATATTCTAAGTTGTCGTACGATGTTTAAATGACTCGGAGGAATTCATTAGGTTTATTATGGAGTTTTAATGTTTCGTACGGTGATGTAAGGTGTTCTTAGAAGTTGTAACGCATCCTACATTATTATAAATTGCTTTTCATGTCGCTAATGTCACATACAGAGTCGTAACAAGTCCTGAGTTATCATACAATGTTCAAAGGACTCGGACGAATTCAATAGGTTTATTAGGGATTTTATTTTTACGTACGGTATTGTAAGGTGTTGTTAAGAATTGTGAGGTGTCGTACATTATACTAACATGCTTTTCAAGGTGCTAAAGTGGCATACAGAGTCGTAAGATATTCTAAGTTGTCGTACGATGTTTAAATGACTCGGAGGAATTCATTAGGTTTATTATGGTGTTGTTAAGAATTGTGAGGTGTCGTACATTATACTAACATGCTTTTCAACGTGCTAAAGTGGCATACAGAGTCGTAAGATATTCTAAGTTGTCGTACGATGTTTAAATGACTCGGAGGAATTCATTAGGTTTATTATGGAGTTTTAATGTTTCGTACGGTGATGTAAGGTGTTCTTAGAAGCTGTAACGCGTCCTACATTATTATAAATTACTTTTCATGTTGCTAATGTCACATACAGAGTCGTCACAAGTCCTGAGTTATCGTACGATGTTCAAAGGACTCGGACGAATTCATTAGGTTTATTATGGATTTTATTTTTAAGTACTGTATTGTAAGGTGTTGTTAGGAGTTGTGAGGTGTCGTACATTATACTAACATGCTTTTCAATGTGTTAATGTGGCATACAGAGTCGTAAGATATTCTAAGTTGTCGTACGATGTTTAAATGACTCGGAGGAATTCATTAGGTTTATTATGGAGTTTTAATGTTTCGTACGGTGATGTAAGGTGTTCTTAGAAGTTGTAACGCGTCCTACATTATTATAAATTACATTTCATGTTGCTAATGTCACAAACAGAGACGTCACAAGTCCTGAGTTATCGTACGATGTTCAGAGGACTCAGACGAATTCATTAGGTTTATTATGGATTTTATTTTTAAGTACTGTATTGTAAGGTGTTGTTAGGAGTTGTGAGGTGTCGTACATTATACTAACATGCTTTTCAATGTGTTAATGTGGCATACAGAGTCGTAAGATATTCTAAGTTGTCGTACGATGTTTAAATGACTCGGAGGAATTCATTAGGTTTATTATGGAGTTTTAATGTTTCGTACGGTGATGTAAGGTGTTCTTAGAAGTTGTAACGCGTCCTACATTATTATAAATTACATTTCATGTTGCTAATGTCAAAAACAGAGTCGTCACAAGTCCTGAGTTATCGTACGATGTTCAGAGGACTCAGACGAATTCATTAGGTTTATTATGGATTTTATTTTTACGTACTGTATTGTAAGGTGTTGTTAGGAGTTGTGAGGTGTCGTACATTATACTAACATGCTTTTCAAGGTGTTAATGTGGCATACAGAGTCGTAAGATATTCTAAATTGTCGTACGATGTTTAAATGACTCGGAGGAATTCATTAGGTTTATTATGGAGTTTTAATGTTTCGTACGGTGATGTAAGGTGTTCTTAGAAGCTGTAACGCGTCCTACATTATTATAAATTACTTTTCATGTCGCTAATGTCACATACAGAGTCGTCACAAGTCCTGAGTTATCATACGATCTTCAAAGGACTCGGACGAATTCATTAGGTTTTTATGGATTTTATTTTTAAGTACTGTATTGTAAGGTGTTGTTAGGAGTTGTGAGGTGTCGTACATTATACTAAAATGCTTTTCAATGTGTTAATGTGGCATACAGAGTCGTAAGATATTCTAAGTTGTCGTACGATGTTTAAATGACTCGGAGGAATTCATTAGGTTTATTATGGAGTTTTAATGTTTCGTACGGTGATGTAAGGTGTTCTTAGAAGTTGTAACGCGTCCTACATTATTTTAAATTACATTTCATGTTGCTAATGTCAAAAACAGAGTCGTCACAAGTCCTGAGTTATCGTACGATGTTCAGTGGACTCAGACGAATTCATTAGGTTTATTATGGATTTTATTTTTACAAACTATATTGTAAGGTGTTGTTAGGAGTTGTGAGGTGTCGTACATTATACTAACATGCTTTTCAAGGTGTTAATGTGGCATACAGAGTCGTAAGATATTCTAAGTTGTCGTACGATGTTTAAATGACTCGGAGGAATTCATTAGGTTTATTATGGAGTTTTAATGTTTCGTACGGTGATGTAAGGTGTTCTTAGAAGTTGTAACGCATCCTACATTATTATAAATTGCTTTTCATGTCGCTAATGTCACATACAGAGTCGAAACAAGTCCTGAGTTATCATACGATGTTCAAAGGACTCGGACGAATTCAATAGGTTTATTAGGGATTTTATTTTTACGTACGGTATTGTAAGGTGTTGTTAAGAATAGTGAGGTGTCGTACATTATACTAACATGCTTTTCAAGGTGCTAAAGTGGCATACAGAGTCGTAAGATATTCTAAGTTGTCGTACGATGTTTAAATGACTCGGAGGAATTCATTAGGTTTATTATGGAGTTTTAATGTTTCGTACGGTGATGTAAGGTGTTCTTAGAAGCTGTAACGCGACCTACATTATTATAAATTACTTTTCATGTTGCTAATGTCACATACAGAGTCGTCACAAGTCCTGAGTTATCGTACGATTTTCAAAGGACTCGGACGAATTCATTAGGTTTATTATGGATTTTATTTTTAAGTATTGTATTGTAAGGTGTTGTTAGGAGTTGTGAGGTGTCGTACATTATACTAACATGCTTTTCAATGTGTTAATGTGGCATACAGAGTCGTAAGATATTCTAAGTTGTCGTACGATGTTTAAGTGACTCGGAGGAATTCATTAGGTTTATTATGGAGTTTTAATGTTTCGTACGGTGATGTAAGGTGTTCTTAGAAGCTGTAACACGTCCTACATTATTATAAATTACTTTTCATGTTGCTAATGTCACATACAGAGTCGTCACAAGTCCTGAGTTATCGTACGATGTTCAGAGGACTCGGACGAATTCATTAGGTTTATTATGGATTTTATTTTTACGTACTGTATTGTAAGGTGTTGTTAGGAGTTGTGAGGTGTCGTACATTATACTAACATGCTTTTCAATGTGTTAATGTGGCATACAGAGTCGTAAGATATTCTGAGTTGTCGTACGATGTTTAAATGACTCGGAGGAATTCATTAGGTTTATTATGGAGTTTTAATGTTTCGTACGGTGATGTAAGGTGTTCTTAGAAGCTGTAACGCGTCCTACATTATTATAAATTGCTTTTCATGTTGCTAATGTCACATACAGAGTCGTCACAAGTCCTGAGTTATCGTACGATGTTCAAAGGACTCGGACGAATTCACTAGGTTTATTATGGATTTTATTTTTAAGTACTGTATTGTAAGGTGTTGTTAGGAGTTGTGAGGTGTCGTACATTATACTAACATGCTTTTCAATGTGTTAATGTGGCATACAGAGTCGTAAGATATTCTAAGTTGTCGTACGATGTTTAAAAGACTCGGAGGAATTCATTAGGTTTATTATGGAGTTTTAATGTTTCGTACGGTGATGTATGGTGTTCTTAGAAGTTGTAACGCGTCCTACATTATTATAAATTGCTTTTCATGTCGCTAATGTCACATACAGAGTCGTAACAAGTCCTGAGTTATCATACGATCTTCAAAGGACTCGGACGAATTCATTAGGTTTTTATGGATTTTATTTTTACGTACTGTATTGTAAGGTGTTGTTAGGAGTTGTGAGGTGTCGTACATTATACTAACATGCTTTTCAATGTGTTAATGTGGCATACAGAGTCGTAAGATATTCTAAGTTGTCGTACGATGTTTAAATGACTCGGAGGAATTCATTAGGTTTATTATGGAGTTTTAATGTTTCGTACGGTGATGTAAGGTGTTCTTAGAAGTTGTAACGCGTCCTACATTAATATAAATTGCTTTTCATGTTGCTAATGTCACATCCAGAGTCGTAACAAGTCCTGAGTTATCATACGATGTTCGAAGGACTCGGACGAATTCAAAAGGTTTATTAGGGATTTTATATTTACGTACGGTATTGTAAGGTGTTGTTAAGAATTGTGAGGTGTCGTACATTATACTAACATGCTTTTCAAGGTGCTAAAGTGGCATACAGAGTCGTAAGATATTCATTAGGTTTATTAGGGATTTTATTTTTACGTACGGTATTGTAAGGTGTTGTTAGGAATTGTGAGGTGTCGTACATTATACTAACATGCTTTTCAAGGTGCTAAAGTGGCATACAGAGTCGTAAGATATTCTAAGTTGTCGTACGATGTTTAAATGACTCGGAGGAATTCATTAGGTTTATTATGGAGTTTTAATGTTTCGTACGGTGATGTAAGGTGTTCTTAGAAGCTGTAACGCGTCCTACATTATTATAAATTACTTTTCATGTTGCTAATGTCACATACAGAGTCGTCACAAGTCCTGAGTTATCGTACGATGTTCAAAGGACTCGGACGAATTCATTAGGTTTATTATGGATTTTATTTTTAAGTACTGTATTGTAAGGTGTTGTTAGGAGTTGTGAGGTGTCGTACATTATACTAACATGCTTTTCAATGTGTTAATGTGGCATACAGAGTCGTAAGATATTCTAAGTTGTCGTACGATGTTTAAATGACTCGGAGGAATTCATTAGGTTTATTATGGAGTTTTAATGTTTCGTACGGTGATGTAAGGTGTTCTTAGAAGCTGTAACGCGTCCTACATTATTATAAATTACTTTTCATGTTGCTAATGTCACATACAGAGTCGTCACAAGTCCTGAGTTATCGTACGATGTTCAGAGGACTCGGACGAATTCATTAGGTTTATTATGGATTTTATTTTTACGTACTGTATTGTAAGGTGTTGTTAGGAGTTGTGAGGTGTCGTACATTATACTAACATGCTTTTCAATGTGTTAATGTGGCATACAGAGTCGTAAGATATTCTGAGTTGTCGTACGATGTTTAAATGACTCGGAGGAATTCATTAGGTTTATTATGGAGTTTTAATGTTTCGTACGGTGATGTAAGGTGTTCTTAGAAGCTGTAACGCGTCCTACATTATTATAAATTGCTTTTCATGTTGTTAATGTCACATACAGAGTCGTCACAAGTCCTGAGTTATCGTACGATGTTCAAAGGACTCGGACGAATTCATTAGGTTTATTATGGATTTTATTTTTAAGTAGTGTATTGTAAGGTGTTGTTAGGAGTTGTGAGGTGTCGTACATTATACTAACATGCTTTTCAATGTGTTAATGTGGCATACAGAGTCGTAAGATATTCTAAGTTGTCGTACGATGTTTAAATGACTCGGAGGAATTCATTAGGTTTATTATGGAGTTTTAATGTTTCGTACGGTGATGTATGGTGTTCTTAGAAGTTGTAACGCGTCCTACATTATTATAAATTGCTTTTCATGTCGCTAATGTCACATACAGAGTCGTAACAAGTCCTGAGTTATCATACGATCTTCAAAGGACTCGGACGAATTCATTAGGTTTTTATGGATTTTATTTTTACGTACTGTATTGTAAGGTGTTGTTAGGAGTTGTGAGGTGTCGTACATTATACTAACATGCTTTTCAATGTGTTAATGTGGCATACAGAGTCGTAAGATATTCTAAGTTGTCGTACGATGTTTAAATGACTCGGAGGAATTCATTAGGTTTATTATGGAGTTTTAATGTTTCGTACGGTGATGTAAGGTGTTCTTAGAAGTTGTAACGCGTCCTACATTAATATAAATTGCTTTTCATGTTGCTAATGTCACATCCAGAGTCGTAACAAGTCCTGAGTTATCATACGATGTTCAAAGGACTCGGACGAATTCAAAAGGTTTATTAGGGATTTTATATTTACGTACGGTATTGTAAGGTGTTGTTAAGAATTGTGAGGTGTCGTACATTATACTAACATGTTTTTCAAGGTGCTAAAGTGGCATACAGAGTCGTAAGATATTCATTAGGTTTATTAGGGATTTTATTTTTACGTACGGTATTGTAAGGTGTTGTTAGGAATTGTGAGGTGTCGTACATTATACTAACATGCTTTTCAAGGTGCTAAAGTGGCATACAGAGTCGTAAGATATTCTAAGTTGTCGTACGATGTTTAAATGACTCGGAGGAATTCATTAGGTTTATTATGGAGTTTTAATGTTTCGTACGGTGATGTAAGGTGTTCTTAGTAGCTGTAACGCGTCCTACATTATTATAAATTACTTTTCATGTTGCTAATGTCACATACAGAGTCGTCACAAGTCCTGAGTTATCGTACGATGTTCAGAGGACTCGGACGAATTCATTAGGATTATTATGGATTTTATTTTTACGTACTGTATTGTAAGGTGTTGTTAGGAGTTGTGAGGTGTCGTACATTATACTAAGATGCTTTTCAAGGTGTTAATGTGGCATACAGAGTCGTAAGATATTCTAAGTTGTCGTACGATGTTTAAATGACTCGGAGGAATTCATTAGGTTTATTATGGAGTTTTAATGTTTCGTACTGTGATGTAAGGTGTTCTTAGAAGCTGTAACGCGTCCTACATTATTATAAATTACTTTTCATGTTGCTAATGTCACATACAGAGTCGTCACAAATCCTGAGTTATCGTACGATGTTCAGAGGACTCGGACGAATTCATTAGGTTTATTATGGATTTTATTTTTACGTATTGTATTGTAAGGTGTTGTTAGGAGTTGTGAGGTGTCGTACATTATACTAACATGCTTTTCAAGGTGTTAATGTGGCATACAGAGTCGTAAGATATTCTAAGTTGTCGTACGATGTTTAAATGACTCGGAGGAATTCATTAGGTTTATTATGGAGTTTTAATGTTTCGTACGGTGATGTAAGGTGTTCTTAGAAGTTGTAACGCGTCCTACATTATTATAAATAGCTTTTCATGTTGCTAATGTCACATACAGAGTCGTAACAAGTCCTGAGTTATCATACGATGTTCAAAGCACTCGGACGAATTCAAAAGGTTTATTAGGGATTTTATTTTTACGTACGGTATTGTAAGGTGTTGTTAAGAATTGTGAGGTGTCGTACATTATACTAACATGTTTTTCAAGGTGCTAAAGTGGCATACAGAGTCGTAAGATATTCATTAGGTTTATTAGGGATTTTATTTTTACGTACGGTATTGTAAGGTGTTGTTAGGAATTGTGAGGTGTCGTACATTATACTAACATGCTTTTCAAGGTGCTAAAGTGGCATACAGAGTCGTAAGATATTCTAAGTTGTCGTACGATGTTTAAATGACTCGGAGGAATTCATTAGGTTTATTATGGAGTTTTAATGTTTCGTACGGTGATGTAAGGTGTTCTTAGTAGCTGTAACGTGTCCTACATTATTATAAATTACTTTTCATGTTGCTAATGTCACATACAGAGTCGTCACAAGTCCTGAGTTATCGTACGATGTTCAGAGGACTCGGACGAATTCATTAGGTTTATTATGGATTTTATTTTTACGTATTGTATTGTAAGGTGTTGTTAGGAGTTGTGAGGTGTCGTACATTATACTAACATGCTTTTCAAGGTGTTAATGTGGCATACAGAGTCGTAAGATATTCTAAGTTGTCGTACGATGTTTAAATGACTCGGAGGAATTCATTAGGTTTATTATGGAGTTTTAATGTTTCGTACGGTGATGTAAGGTGTTCTTAGAAGCTGTAACGCGTCCTACATTATTATAAATTGCTTTTCATGTTGTTAATGTCACATACAGAGTCGTCACAAGTCCTGAGTTATCGTACGATGTTCAAAGGACTCGGACGAATTCATTAGGTTTATTATGGATTTTATTTTTAAGTAGTGTATTGTAAGGTGTTGTTAGGAGTTGTGAGGTGTCGTACATTATACTAACATGCTTTTCAATGTGTTAATGTGGCATACAGAGTCGTAAGATATTCTAAGTTGTCGTACGATGTTTAAATGACTCGGAGGAATTCATTAGGTTTATTATGGAGTTTTAATGTTTCGTACGGTGATGTATGGTGTTCTTAGAAGTTGTAACGCGTCCTACATTATTATAAATTGCTTTTCATGTCGCTAATGTCACATACAGAGTCGTAACAAGTCCTGAGTTATCATACGATCTTCAAAGGACTCGGACGAATTCATTAGGTTTTTATGGATTTTATTTTTACGTACTGTATTGTAAGGTGTTGTTAGGAGTTGTGAGGTGTCGTACATTATACTAACATGCTTTTCAATGTGTTAATGTGGCATACAGAGTCGTAAGATATTCTAAGTTGTCGTACGATGTTTAAATGACTCGGAGGAATTCATTAGGTTTATTATGGAGTTTTAATGTTTCGTACGGTGATGTAAGGTGTTCTTAGAAGTTGTAACGCGTCCTACATTAATATAAATTGCTTTTCATGTTGCTAATGTCACATCCAGAGTCGTAACAAGTCCTGAGTTATCATACGATGTTCAAAGGACTCGGACGAATTCAAAAGGTTTATTAGGGATTTTATATTTACGTACGGTATTGTAAGGTGTTGTTAAGAATTGTGAGGTGTCGTACATTATACTAACATGTTTTTCAAGGTGCTAAAGTGGCATACAGAGTCGTAAGATATTCATTAGGTTTATTAGGGATTTTATTTTTACGTACGGTATTGTAAGGTGTTGTTAGGAATTGTGAGGTGTCGTACATTATACTAACATGCTTTTCAAGGTGCTAAAGTGGCATACAGAGTCGTAAGATATTCTAAGTTGTCGTACGATGTTTAAATGACTCGGAGGAATTCATTAGGTTTATTATGGAGTTTTAATGTTTCGTACGGTGATGTAAGGTGTTCTTAGTAGCTGTAACGCGTCCTACATTATTATAAATTACTTTTCATGTTGCTAATGTCACATACAGAGTCGTCACAAGTCCTGAGTTATCGTACGATGTTCAGAGGACTCGGACGAATTCATTAGGATTATTATGGATTTTATTTTTACGTACTGTATTGTAAGGTGTTGTTAGGAGTTGTGAGGTGTCGTACATTATACTAAGATGCTTTTCAAGGTGTTAATGTGGCATACAGAGTCGTAAGATATTCTAAGTTGTCGTACGATGTTTAAATGACTCGGAGGAATTCATTAGGTTTATTATGGAGTTTTAATGTTTCGTACTGTGATGTAAGGTGTTCTTAGAAGCTGTAACGCGTCCTACATTATTATAAATTACTTTTCATGTTGCTAATGTCACATACAGAGTCGTCACAAATCCTGAGTTATCGTACGATGTTCAGAGGACTCGGACGAATTCATTAGGTTTATTATGGATTTTATTTTTACGTATTGTATTGTAAGGTGTTGTTAGGAGTTGTGAGGTGTCGTACATTATACTAACATGCTTTTCAAGGTGTTAATGTGGCATACAGAGTCGTAAGATATTCTAAGTTGTCGTACGATGTTTAAATGACTCGGAGGAATTCATTAGGTTTATTATGGAGTTTTAATGTTTCGTACGGTGATGTAAGGTGTTCTTAGAAGTTGTAACGCGTCCTACATTATTATAAATAGCTTTTCATGTTGCTAATGTCACATACAGAGTCGTAACAAGTCCTGAGTTATCATACGATGTTCAAAGCACTCGGACGAATTCAAAAGGTTTATTAGGGATTTTATTTTTACGTACGGTATTGTAAGGTGTTGTTAAGAATTGTGAGGTGTCGTACATTATACTAACATGTTTTTCAAGGTGCTAAAGTGGCATACAGAGTCGTAAGATATTCATTAGGTTTATTAGGGATTTTATTTTTACGTACGGTATTGTAAGGTGTTGTTAGGAATTGTGAGGTGTCGTACATTATACTAACATGCTTTTCAAGGTGCTAAAGTGGCATACAGAGTCGTAAGATATTCTAAGTTGTCGTACGATGTTTAAATGACTCGGAGGAATTCATTAGGTTTATTATGGAGTTTTAATGTTTCGTACGGTGATGTAAGGTGTTCTTAGTAGCTGTAACGTGTCCTACATTATTATAAATTACTTTTCATGTTGCTAATGTCACATACAGAGTCGTCACAAGTCCTGAGTTATCGTACGATGTTCAGAGGACTCGGACGAATTCATTAGGTTTATTATGGATTTTATTTTTACGTATTGTATTGTAAGGTGTTGTTAGGAGTTGTGAGGTGTCGTACATTATACTAACATGCTTTTCAAGGTGTTAATGTGGCATACAGAGTCGTAAGATATTCTAAGTTGTCGTACGATGTTTAAATGACTCGGAGGAATTCATTAGGTTTATTATGGAGTTTTAATGTTTCGTACGGTGATGTAAGGTGTTCTTAGAAGTTGTAACGCGTCCTACATTATTATAAATAGCTTTTCATGTTGCTAATGTCACAAACAGAGTCGTAACAAGTCCTGAGTTATCATACGATGTTCAAAGCACTCGGACGAATTCAAAAGGTTTATTAGGGATTTTATTTTTACGTACGGTATTGTAAGGTGTTGTTAAGAATTGTGAGGTGTCGTACATTATACTAACATGTTTTTCAAGGTGCTAAAGTGGCATACAGAGTCGTAAGATATTCATTAGGTTTATTAGGGATTTTATTTTTACGTACGGTATTGTAAGGTGTTGTTAGGAATTGTGAGGTGTCGTACATTATACTAACATGCTTTTCAAGGTGCTAAAGTGGCATACAGAGTCGTAAGATATTCTAAGTTGTCGTACGATGTTTAAATGACTCGGAGGAATTCATTAGGTTTATTATGGAGTTTTAATGTTTCGTACGGTGATGTAAGGTGTTCTTAGTAGCTGTAACGCGTCCTACATTATTATAAATTACTTTTCATGTTGCTAATGTCACATACAGAGTCGTCACAAGTCCTGAGTTATCGTACGATGTTCAGAGGACTCGGACGAATTCATTAGGTTTATTATGGATTTTATTTTTACATACTGTATTGTAAGGTGTTGTTAGGAGTTGTGAGGTGTCGTACATTATACTAAGATGCTTTTCAAGGTGTTAATGTGGCATACAGAGTCGTAAGATATTCTAAGTTGTCGTACGATGTTTAAATGACTCGGAGGAATTCATTAGGTTTATTATGGAGTTTTAATGTTTCGTACGGTGATATAAGGTGTTCTTAGAAGTTGTAACGCGTCCTACATTATTATAAATAGCTTTTCATGTTGCTAATGTCACATACAGAGTCGTAACAAGTCCTGAGTTATCATACGATGTTCAAAGCACTCGGACGAATTCAAAAGGTTTATTAGGGATTTTATTTTTACGTACGGTATTGTAAGGTGTTGTTAAGAATTGTGAGGTGTCGTACATTATACTAACATGCTTTTCAAGGTGCTAAAGTGGCATACAGAGTCGTAAGATATTCATTAGGTTTATTAGGGATTTTATTTTTACGTACGGTATTGTAAGGTGTTGTTAGGAATTGTGAGGTGTCGTACATTATACTAACATGCTTTTCAAGGTGCTAAAGTGGCATACAGAGTCGTAAGATATTCTAAGTTGTCGTACGATGTTTAAATGACTCGGAGGAATTCATTAGGTTTATTATGGAGTTTTAATGTTTCGTACGGTGATGTAAGGTGTTCTTAGTAGCTGTAACGCGTCCTACATTATTATAAATTACTTTTCATGTTGCTAATGTCACATACAGAGTCGTCACAAGTCCTGAGTTATCGTACGATGTTCAGAGGACTCGGACGAATTCATTAGGTTTATTATGGATTTTATTTTTACGTACTGTATTGTAAGGTGTTGTTAGGAGTTGTGAGGTGTCGTACATTATACTAAGATGCTTTTCAAGGTGTTAATGTGGCATACAGAGTCGTAAGATATTCTAAGTTGTCGTACGATGTTTAAATGACTCGGAGGAATTCATTAGGTTTATTACGGAGTTTTAATGTTTCGTACTGTGATGTAAGGTGTTCTTAGAAGCTGTAACGCGTCCTACATTATTATAAATTACTTTTCATGTTGCTAATGTCACATACAGAGTCGTCACAAATCCTGAGTTATCGTACGATGTTCAGAGGACTCGGACGAATTCATTAGGTTTATTATGGATTTTATTTTTACGTATTGTATTGTAAGGTGTTGTTAGGAGTTGTGAGGTGTCGTACATTATACTAACATGCTTTTCAAGGTGTTAATGTGGCATACAGAGTCGTAAGATATTCTAAGTTGTCGTACGATGTTTAAATGACTCGGAGGAATTCATTAGGTTTATTATGGAGTTTTAATGTTTCGTACGGTGATGTAAGGTGTTCTTAGAAGTTGTAACGCGTCCTACATTATTATAAATAGCTTTTCATGTTGCTAATGTCACATACAGAGTCGTAACAAGTCCTGAGTTATCATACGATGTTCAAAGGACTCGGACGAATTCAAAAGGTTTATTAGGGATTTTATTTTTACGTACGGTATTGTAAGGTGTTGTTAGGAATTGTGAGGTGTCGTACATTATACTAACATGCTTTTCAAGGTGCTAAAGTGGCATACAGAGTCGTAAGATATTCTAAGTTGTCGTACGATGTTTAAATGACTCGGAGGAATTCATTAGGTTTATTATGGAGTTTTAATGTTTCGTACGGTGATGTAAGGTGTTCTTAGAAGCTGTAACGCGTCCTACATTATTATAAATTACTTTTCATGTTGCTAATGTCACATACAGAGTCGTCACAAGTCCTGAGTTATCGTGCGATGTTCAAAGGACTCGGACGAATTCATTAGGTTTATTATGGATTTTATTTTTAAGTACTGTATTGTAAGGTGTTGTTAGGAGTTGTGAGGTGTCGTACATTATACTAACATGCTTTTCAATGTGTTAATGTGGCATACAGAGTCGTAAGATATTCTAAGTTGTCGTACGATGTTTAAATGACTCGGAGGAATTCATTAGGTTTATTATGGAGTTTAAATGTTTCGTACGGTGATGTAAGGTGTTCTTAGAAGCTGTAACGCGTCCTACATTATTATAAATTACTTTTCATGTTGCTAATGTCACATACAGAGTCGTCACAAGTCCTGAGTTATCGTACGATGTTCAGAGGACTCGGACGAATTCATTAGGTTTATTATGGATTTTATTTTTACGTACTGTATTGTAAGGTGTTGTTAGGAGTTGTGAGGTGTCGTACATTATACTAACATGCTTTTCAATGTGTTAATGTGGCATACAGAGTCGTAAGATATTCTGAGTTGTCGTACGATGTTTAAATGACTCGGAGGAATTCATTAGGTTTATTATGGAGTTTTAATGTTTCGTACGGTGATGTAAGGTGTTCTTAGAAGCTGTAACGCGTCCTACATTATTATAAATTGCTTTTCATGTTGCTAATGTCACATACAGAGTCGTCACAAGTCCTGAGTTATCGTACGATGTTCAAAGGACTCGGACGAATTCATTAGGTTTATTATGGATTTTATTTTTAAGTAGTGTATTGTAAGGTGTTGTTAGGAGTTGTGAGGTGTCGTACATTATACTAACATGCTTTTCAATGTGTTAATGTGGCATACAGAGTCGTAAGATATTCTAAGTTGTCGTACGATGTTTAAATGACTCGGAGGAATTCATTAGGTTTATTATGGAGTTTTAATGTTTCGTACGGTGATGTATGGTGTTCTTAGAAGTTGTAACGCGTCCTACATTATTATAAATTGCTTTTCATGTCGCTAATGTCACATACAGAGTCGTAACAAGTCCTGAGTTATCATACGATCTTCAAAGGACTCGGACGAATTCATTAGGTTTTTATGGATTTTATTTTTACGTACTGTATTGTAAGGTGTTGTTAGGAGTTGTGAGGTGTCGTACATTATACTAACATGCTTTTCAATGTGTTAATGTGGCATACAGAGTCGTAAGATATTCTAAGTTGTCGTACGATGTTTAAATGACTCGGAGGAATTCATTAGGTTTATTATGGAGTTTTAATGTTTCGTACGGTGATGTAAGGTGTTCTTAGAAGTTGTAACGCGTCCTACATTAATATAAATTGATTTTCATGTTGCTAATGTCACATCCAGAGTCGTAACAAGTCCTGAGTTATCATACGATGTTCAAAGGACTCGGACGAATTCAAAAGGTTTATTAGGGATTTTATATTTACGTACGGTATTGTAAGGTGTTGTTAAGAATTGTGAGGTGTCGTACATTATACTAACATGTTTTTCAAGGTGCTAAAGTGGCATACAGAGTCGTAAGATATTCATTAGGTTTATTAGGGATTTTATTTTTACGTACGGTATTGTAAGGTGTTGTTAGGAATTGTGAGGTGTCGTACATTATACTAACATGCTTTTCAAGGTGCTAAAGTGGCATACAGAGTCGTAAGATATTCTAAGTTGTCGTACGATGTTTAAATGACTCGGAGGAATTCATTAGGTTTATTATGGAGTTTTAATGTTTCGTACGGTGATGTAAGGTGTTCTTAGTAGCTGTAACGCGTCCTACATTATTATAAATTACTTTTCATGTTGCTAATGTCACATACAGAGTCGTCACAAGTCCTGAGTTATCGTACGATGTTCAGAGGACTCGGACGAATTCATTAGGATTATTATGGATTTTATTTTTACGTACTGTATTGTAAGGTGTTGTTAGGAGTTGTGAGGTGTCGTACATTATACTAAGATGCTTTTCAAGGTGTTAATGTGGCATACAGAGTCGTAAGATATTCTAAGTTGTCGTACGATGTTTAAATGACTCGGAGGAATTCATTAGGTTTATTATGGAGTTTTAATGTTTCGTACTGTGATGTAAGGTGTTCTTAGAAGCTGTAACGCGTCCTACATTATTATAAATTACTTTTCATGTTGCTAATGTCACATACAGAGTCGTCACAAATCCTGAGTTATCGTACGATGTTCAGAGGACTCGGACGAATTCATTAGGTTTATTATGGATTTTATTTTTACGTATTGTATTGTAAGGTGTTGTTAGGAGTTGTGAGGTGTCGTACATTATACTAACATGCTTTTCAAGGTGTTAATGTGGCATACAGAGTCGTAAGATATTCTAAGTTGTCGTACGATGTTTAAATGACTCGGAGGAATTCATTAGGTTTATTATGGAGTTTTAATGTTTCGTACGGTGATGTAAGGTGTTCTTAGAAGTTGTAACGCGTCCTACATTATTATAAATAGCTTTTCATGTTGCTAATGTCACATACAGAGTCGTAACAAGTCCTGAGTTATCATACGATGTTCAAAGCACTCGGACGAATTCAAAAGGTTTATTAGGGATTTTATTTTTACGTACGGTATTGTAAGGTGTTGTTAAGAATTGTGAGGTGTCGTACATTATACTAACATGTTTTTCAAGGTGCTAAAGTGGCATACAGAGTCGTAAGATATTCATTAGGTTTATTAGGGATTTTATTTTTACGTACGGTATTGTAAGGTGTTGTTAGGAATTGTGAGGTGTCGTACATTATACTAACATGCTTTTCAAGGTGCTAAAGTGGCATACAGAGTCGTAAGATATTCTAAGTTGTCGTACGATGTTTAAATGACTCGGAGGAATTCATTAGGTTTATTATGGAGTTTTAATGTTTCGTACGGTGATGTAAGGTGTTCTTAGTAGCTGTAACGTGTCCTACATTATTATAAATTACTTTTCATGTTGCTAATGTCACATACAGAGTCGTCACAAGTCCTGAGTTATCGTACGATGTTCAGAGGACTCGGACGAATTCATTAGGTTTATTATGGATTTTATTTTTACGTATTGTATTGTAAGGTGTTGTTAGGAGTTGTGAGGTGTCGTACATTATACTAACATGCTTTTCAAGGTGTTAATGTGGCATACAGAGTCGTAAGATATTGTAAGTTGTCGTACGATGTTTAAATGACTCGGAGGAATTCATTAGGTTTATTATGGAGTTTTAATGTTTCGTACGGTGATGTAAGGTGTTCTTAGAAGTTGTAACGCGTCCTACATTATTATAAATAGCTTTTCATGTTGCTAATGTCACAAACAGAGTCGTAACAAGTCCTGAGTTATCATACGATGTTCAAAGCACTCGGACGAATTCAAAAGGTTTATTAGGGATTTTATTTTTACGTACGGTATTGTAAGGTGTTGTTAAGAATTGTGAGGTGTCGTACATTATACTAACATGTTTTTCAAGGTGCTAAAGTGGCATACAGAGTCGTAAGATATTCATTAGGTTTATTAGTGATTTTATTTTTACGTACGGTATTGTAAGGTGTTGTTAGGAATTGTGAGGTGTCGTACATTATACTAACATGCTTTTCAAGGTGCTAAAGTGGCATACAGAGTCGTAAGATATTCTAAGTTGTCGTACGATGTTTAAATGACTCGGAGGAATTCATTAGGTTTATTATGGAGTTTTAATGTTTCGTACGGTGATGTAAGGTGTTCTTAGTAGCTGTAACGCGTCCTACATTATTATAAATTACTTTTCATGTTGCTAATGTCACATACAGAGTCGTCACAAGTCCTGAGTTATCGTACGATGTTCAGAGGACTCGGACGAATTCATTAGGTTTATTATGGATTTTATTTTTACGTACTGTATTGTAAGGTGTTGTTAGGAGTTGTGAGGTGTCGTACATTATACTAAGATGCTTTTCAAGGTGTTAATGTGGCATACAGAGTCGTAAGATATTCTAAGTTGTCGTACGATGTTTAAATGACTCGGAGGAATTCATTAGGTTTATTATGGAGTTTTAATGTTTCGTACGGTGATATAAGGTGTTCTTAGAAGTTGTAACGCGTCCTACATTATTATAAATAGCTTTTCATGTTGCTAATGTCACATACAGAGTCGTAACAAGTCCTGAGTTATCATACGATGTTCAAAGCACTCGGACGAATTCAAAAGGTTTATTAGGGATTTTATTTTTACGTACGGTATTGTAAGGTGTTGTTAAGAATTGTGAGGTGTCGTACATTATACTAACATGCTTTTCAAGGTGCTAAAGTGGCATACAGAGTCGTAAGATATTCATTAGGTTTATTAGGGATTTTATTTTTACGTACGCTATTGTAAGGTGTTGTTAGGAATTGTGAGGTGTCGTACATTATACTAACATGCTTTTCAAGGTGCTAAAGTGGCATACAGAGTCGTAAGATATTCTAAGTTGTCGTACGATGTTTAAATGACTCGGAGGAATTCATTAGGTTTATTATGGAGTTTTAATGTTTCGTACGGTGATGTAAGGTGTTCTTAGTAGCTGTAACGCGTCCTACATTATTATAAATTACTTTTCATGTTGCTAATGTCACATACAGAGTCGTCACAAGTCCTGAGTTATCGTACGATGTTCAGAGGACTCGGACGAATTCATTAGGTTTATTATGGATTTTATTTTTACGTACTGTATTGTAAGGTGTTGTTAGGAGTTGTGAGGTGTCGTACATTATACTAAGATGCTTTTCAAGGTGTTAATGTGGCATACAGAGTCGTAAGATATTCTAAGTTGTCGTACGATGTTTAAATGACTCGGAGGAATTCATTAGGTTTATTACGGAGTTTTAATGTTTCGTACTGTGATGTAAGGTGTTCTTAGAAGCTGTAACGCGTCCTACATTATTATAAATTACTTTTCATGTTGCTAATGTCACATACAGAGTCGTCACAAATCCTGAGTTATCGTACGATGTTCAGAGGACTCGGACGAATTCATTAGGTTTATTATGGATTTTATTTTTACGTATTGTATTGTAAGGTGTTGTTAGGAGTTGTGAGGTGTCGTACATTATACTAACATGCTTTTCAAGGTGTTAATGTGGCATACAGAGTCGTAAGATATTCTAAGTTGTCGTACGATGTTTAAATGACTCGGAGGAATTCATTAGGTTTATTATGGAGTTTTAATGTTTCGTACGGTGATGTAAGGTGTTCTTAGAAGTTGTAACGCGTCCTACATTATTATAAATAGCTTTTCATGTTGCTAATGTCACATACAGAGTCGTAACAAGTCCTGAGTTATCATACGATGTTCAAAGGACTCGGACGAATTCAAAAGGTTTATTAGGGATTTTATTTTTACGTACGTTATTGTAAGGTGTTGTTAAGAATTGTGAGGTGTCGTACATTATACTAACATGCTTTTCAAGGTGCTAAAGTGGCATACAGAGTCGTAAGATATTCATTAGGTTTATTAGGGATTTTATTTTTACGTACGGTATTGTAAGGTGTTGTTAGGAATTGTGAGGTGTCGTACATTATACTAACATGCTTTTCAAGGTGCTAAAGTGGCATACAGAGTCGTAAGATATTCTAAGTTGTCGTACGATGTTTAAATGACTCGGAGGAATTCATTAGGTTTATTATGGAGTTTTAATGTTTCGTACGGTGATGTAAGGTGTTCTTAGTAGCTGTAACGTGTCCTACATTATTATAAATTACTTTTCATGTTGCTAATGTCACATACAGAGTCGTCACAAGTCCTGAGTTATCGTACGATGTTCAGAGGACTCGGATGAATTCATTAGGTTTATTATGGATTTTATTTTTACGTATTGTATTGTAAGGTGTTGTTAGGAGTTGTGAGGTGTCGTACATTATACTAACATGCTTTTCAAGGTGTTAATGTGGCATACAGAGTCGTAAGATATTCTAAGTTGTCGTACGATGTTTAAATGACTCGGAGGAATTCATTAGGTTTATTATGGAGTTTTAATGTTTCGTACGGTGATGTAAGGTGTTCTTAGAAGTTGTAACGCGTCCTACATTATTATAAATAGCTTTTCATGTTGCTAATGTCACATACAGAGTCGTAACAAGTCCTGAGTTATCATACGATGTTCAAAGCACTCGGACGAATTCAAAAGGTTTATTAGGGATTTTATTTTTACGTACGGTATTGTAAGGTGTTGTTAAGAATTGTGAGGTGTCGTACATTATACTAACATGTTTTTCAAGGTGCTAAAGTGGCATACAGAGTCGTAAGATATTCATTAGGTTTATTAGGGATTTTATTTTTACGTACGGTATTGTAAGGTGTTGTTAGGAATTGTGAGGTGTCGTACATTATACTAACATGCTTTTCAAGGTGCTAAAGTGGCATACAGAGTCGTAAGATATTCTAAGTTGTCGTACGATGTTTAAATGACTCGGAGGAATTCATTAGGTTTATTATGGAGTTTTAATGTTTCGTACGGTGATGTAAGGTGTTCTTAGTAGCTGTAACGCGTCCTACATTATTATAAATTACTTTTCATGTTGCTAATGTCACATACAGAGTCGTCACAAGTCCTGAGTTATCGTACGATGTTCAGAGGACTCGGACGAATTCATTAGGTTTATTATGGATTTTATTTTTACGTACTGTATTGTAAGGTGTTGTTAGGAGTTGTGAGGTGTCGTACATTATACTAAGATGCTTTTCAAGGTGTTAATGTGGCATACAGAGTCGTAAGATATTCTAAGTTGTCGTACGATGTTTAAATGACTCGGAGGAATTCATTAGGTTTATTATGGAGTTTTAATGTTTCGTACGGTGATGTAAGGTGTTCTTAGAAGTTGTAACGCGTCCTACATTATTATAAATAGCTTTTCATGTTGCTAATGTCACATACAGAGTCGTAACAAGTCCTGAGTTATCATACGATGTTCAAAGCACTCGGACGAATTCAAAAGGTTTATTAGGGATTTTATTTTTACGTACGGTATTGTAAGGTGTTGTTAAGAATTGTGAGGTGTCGTACATTATACTAACATGCTTTTCAAGGTGCTAAAGTGGCATACAGAGTCGTAAGATATTCATTAGGTTTATTAGGGATTTTATTTTTACGTACGGTATTGTAAGGTGTTGTTAGGAATTGTGAGGTGTCGTACATTATACTAACATGCTTTTCAAGGTGCTAAAGTGGCATACAGAGTCGTAAGATATTCTAAGTTGTCGTACGATGTTTAAATGACTCGGAGGAATTCATTAGGTTTATTATGGAGTTTTAATGTTTCGTACGGTGATGTAAGGTGTTCTTAGTAGCTGTAACGCGTCCTACATTATTATAAATTACTTTTCATGTTGCTAATGTCACATACAGAGTCGTCACAAGTCCTGAGTTATCGTACGATGTTCAGAGGACTCGGACGAATTCATTAGGTTTATTATGGATTTTATTTTTACGTACTGTATTGTAAGGTGTTGTTAGGAGTTGTGAGGTGTCGTACATTATACTAAGATGCTTTTCAAGGTGTTAATGTGGCATACAGAGTCGTAAGATATTCTAAGTTGTCGTACGATGTTTAAATGACTCGGAGGAATTCATTAGGTTTATTACGGAGTTTTAATGTTTCGTACTGTGATGTAAGGTGTTCTTAGAAGCTGTAACGCGTCCTACATTATTATAAATTACTTTTCATGTTGCTAATGTCACATACAGAGTCGTCACAAATCCTGAGTTATCGTACGTTGTTCAGAGGACTCGGACGAATTCATTAGGTTTATTATGGATTTTATTTTTACGTATTGTATTGTAAGGTGTTGTTAGGAGTTGTGAGGTGTCGTACATTATACTAACATGCTTTTCAAGGTGTTAATGTGGCATACAGAGTCGTAAGATATTCTAAGTTGTTGTACGATGTTTAAATGACTCGGAGGAATTCATTAGGTTTATTACGGAGTTTTAATGTTTCGTACTGGTATTGTAAGGTGTTGTTAAGAATTGTGAGGTGTCGTACATTATACTAACATGTTTTTCAAGGTGCTAAAGTGGCATACAGAGTCGTAAGATATTCATTAGGTTTATTAGTGATTTTATTTTTACGTACGGTATTGTAAGGTGTTGTTAGGAATTGTGAGGTGTCGTACATTATACTAACATGCTTTTCAAGGTGCTAAAGTGGCATACAGAGTCGTAAGATATTCTAAGTTGTCGTACGATGTTTAAATGACTCGGAGGAATTCATTAGGTTTATTATGGAGTTTTAATGTTTCGTACGGTGATGTAAGGTGTTCTTAGTAGCTGTAACGCGTCCTACATTATTATAAATTACTTTTCATGTTGCTAATGTCACATACAGAGTCGTCACAAGTCCTGAGTTATCGTACGATGTTCAGAGGACTCGGACGAATTCATTAGGTTTATTATGGATTTTATTTTTACGTACTGTATTGTAAGGTGTTGTTAGGAGTTGTGAGGTGTCGTACATTATACTAAGATGCTTTTCAAGGTGTTAATGTGGCATACAGAGTCGTAAGATATTCTAAGTTGTCGTACGATGTTTAAATGACTCGGAGGAATTCATTAGGTTTATTATGGAGTTTTAATGTTTCGTACGGTGATATAAGGTGTTCTTAGAAGTTGTAACGCGTCCTACATTATTATAAATAGCTTTTCATGTTGCTAATGTCACATACAGAGTCGTAACAAGTCCTGAGTTATCATACGATGTTCAAAGCACTCGGACGAATTCAAAAGGTTTATTAGGGATTTTATTTTTACGTACGGTATTGTAAGGTGTTGTTAAGAATTGTGAGGTGTCGTACATTATACTAACATGCTTTTCAAGGTGCTAAAGTGGCATACAGAGTCGTAAGATATTCATTAGGTTTATTAGGGATTTTATTTTTACGTACGGTATTGTAAGGTGTTGTTAGGAATTGTGAGGTGTCGTACATTATACTAACATGCTTTTCAAGGTGCTAAAGTGGCATACAGAGTCGTAAGATATTCTAAGTTGTCGTACGATGTTTAAATGACTCGGAGGAATTCATTAGGTTTATTATGGAGTTTTAATGTTTCGTACGGTGATGTAAGGTGTTCTTAGTAGCTGTAACGCGTCCTACATTATTATAAATTACTTTTCATGTTGCTAATGTCACATACAGAGTCGTCACAAGTCCTGAGTTATCGTACGATGTTCAGAGGACTCGGACGAATTCATTAGGTTTATTATGGATTTTATTTTTACGTACTGTATTGTAAGGTGTTGTTAGGAGTTGTGAGGTGTCGTACATTATACTAAGATGCTTTTCAAGGTGTTAATGTGGCATACAGAGTCGTAAGATATTCTAAGTTGTCGTACGATGTTTAAATGACTCGGAGGAATTCATTAGGTTTATTACGGAGTTTTAATGTTTCGTACTGTGATGTAAGGTGTTCTTAGAAGCTGTAACGCGTCCTACATTATTATAAATTACTTTTCATGTTGCTAATGTCACATACAGAGTCGTCACAAATCCTGAGTTATCGTACGATGTTCAGAGGACTCGGACGAATTCATTAGGTTTATTATGGATTTTATTTTTACGTATTGTATTGTAAGGTGTTGTTAGGAGTTGTGAGGTGTCGTACATTATACTAACATGCTTTTCAAGGTGTTAATGTGGCATACAGAGTCGTAAGATATTCTAAGTTGTCGTACGATGTTTAAATGACTCGGAGGAATTCATTAGGTTTATTATGGAGTTTTAATGTTTCGTACGGTGATGTAAGGTGTTCTTAGAAGTTGTAACGCGTCCTACATTATTATAAATAGCTTTTCATGTTGCTAATGTCACATACAGAGTCGTAACAAGTCCTGAGTTATCATACGATGTTCAAAGGACTCGGACGAATTCAAAAGGTTTATTAGGGATTTTATTTTTACGTACGTTATTGTAAGGTGTTGTTAAGAATTGTGAGGTGTCGTACATTATACTAACATGCTTTTCAAGGTGCTAAAGTGGCATACAGAGTCGTAAGATATTCATTAGGTTTATTAGGGATTTTATTTTTACGTACGGTATTGTAAGGTGTTGTTAGGAATTGTGAGGTGTCGTACATTATACTAACATGCTTTTCAAGGTGCTAAAGTGGCATACAGAGTCGTAAGATATTCTAAGTTGTCGTACGATGTTTAAATGACTCGGAGGAATTCATTAGGTTTATTATGGAGTTTTAATGTTTCGTACGGTGATGTAAGGTGTTCTTAGTAGCTGTAACGTGTCCTACATTATTATAAATTACTTTTCATGTTGCTAATGTCACATACAGAGTCGTCACAAGTCCTGAGTTATCGTACGATGTTCAGAGGACTCGGATGAATTCATTAGGTTTATTATGGATTTTATTTTTACGTATTGTATTGTAAGGTGTTGTTAGGAGTTGTGAGGTGTCGTACATTATACTAACATGCTTTTCAAGGTGTTAATGTGGCATACAGAGTCGTAAGATATTCTAAGTTGTCGTACGATGTTTAAATGACTCGGAGGAATTCATTAGGTTTATTATGGAGTTTTAATGTTTCGTACGGTGATGTAAGGTGTTCTTAGAAGTTGTAACGCGTCCTACATTATTATAAATAGCTTTTCATGTTGCTAATGTCACATACAGAGTCGTAACAAGTCCTGAGTTATCATACGATGTTCAAAGCACTCGGACGAATTCAAAAGGTTTATTAGGGATTTTATTTTTACGTATGGTATTGTAAGGTGTTGTTAAGAATTGTGAGGTGTCGTACATTATACTAACATGTTTTTCAAGGTGCTAAAGTGGCATACAGAGTCGTAAGATATTCATTAGGTTTATTAGGGATTTTATTTTTACGTACGGTATTGTAAGGTGTTGTTAGGAATTGTGAGGTGTCGTACATTATACTAACATGCTTTTCAAGGTGCTAAAGTGGCATACAGAGTCGTAAGATATTCTAAGTTGTCGTACGATGTTTAAATGACTCGGAGGAATTCATTAGGTTTATTATGGAGTTTTAATGTTTCGTACGGTGATGTAAGGTGTTCTTAGTAGCTGTAACGCGTCCTACATTATTATAAATTACTTTTCATGTTGCTAATGTCACATACAGAGTCGTCACAAGTCCTGAGTTATCGTACGATGTTCAGAGGACTCGGACGAATTCATTAGGTTTATTATGGATTTTATTTTTACGTACTGTATTGTAAGGTGTTGTTAGGAGTTGTGAGGTGTCGTACATTATACTAAGATGCTTTTCAAGGTGTTAATGTGGCATACAGAGTCGTAAGATATTCTAAGTTGTCGTACGATGTTTAAATGACTCGGAGGAATTCATTAGGTTTATTATGGAGTTTTAATGTTTCGTACGGTGATGTAAGGTGTTCTTAGAAGTTGTAACGCGTCCTACATTATTATAAATAGCTTTTCATGTTGCTAATGTCACATACAGAGTCGTAACAAGTCCTGAGTTATCATACGATGTTCAAAGCACTCGGACGAATTCAAAAGGTTTATTAGGGATTTTATTTTTACGTACGGTATTGTAAGGTGTTGTTAAGAATTGTGAGGTGTCGTACATTATACTAACATGCTTTTCAAGGTGCTAAAGTGGCATACAGAGTCGTAAGATATTCATTAGGTTTATTAGGGATTTTATTTTTACGTACGGTATTGTAAGGTGTTGTTAGGAATTGTGAGGTGTCGTACATTATACTAACATGCTTTTCAAGGTGCTAAAGTGGCATACAGAGTCGTAAGATATTCTAAGTTGTCGTACGATGTTTAAATGACTCGGAGGAATTCATTAGGTTTATTATGGAGTTTTAATGTTTCGTACGGTGATGTAAGGTGTTCTTAGTAGCTGTAACGCGTCCTACATTATTATAAATTACTTTTCATGTTGCTAATGTCACATACAGAGTCGTCACAAGTCCTGAGTTATCGTACGATGTTCAGAGGACTCGGACGAATTCATTAGGTTTATTATGGATTTTATTTTTACGTACTGTATTGTAAGGTGTTGTTAGGAGTTGTGAGGTGTCGTACATTATACTAAGATGCTTTTCAAGGTGTTAATGTGGCATACAGAGTCGTAAGATATTCTAAGTTGTCGTACGATGTTTAAATGACTCGGAGGAATTCATTAGGTTTATTACGGAGTTTTAATGTTTCGTACTGTGATGTAAGGTGTTCTTAGAAGCTGTAACGCGTCCTACATTATTATAAATTACTTTTCATGTTGCTAATGTCACATACAGAGTCGTCACAAATCCTGAGTTATCGTACGTTGTTCAGAGGACTCGGACGAATTCATTAGGTTTATTATGGATTTTATTTTTACGTATTGTATTGTAAGGTGTTGTTAGGAGTTGTGAGGTGTCGTACATTATACTAACATGCTTTTCAAGGTGTTAATGTGGCATACAGAGTCGTAAGATATTCTAAGTTGTTGTACGATGTTTAAATGACTCGGAGGAATTCATTAGGTTTATTATGGAGTTTTAATGTTTCGTACGGTGATGTAAGGTGTTCTTAGAAGTTGTAACGCGTCCTACATTATTATAAATAGCTTTTCATGTTGCTAATGTCACATACAGAGTCGTAACAAGTCCTGAGTTATCATACGATGTTCAAAGGACTCGGACGAATTCAAAAGGTTTATTAGGGATTTTATTTTTACGTACGGTATTGTAAGGTGTTGTTAAGAATTGTGAGGTGTCGTACATTATACTAACATGCTTTTCAAGGTGCTAAAGTGGCATACAGAGTCGTAAGATATTCATTAGGTTTATTAGGGATTTTATTTTTACGTACGGTATTGTAAGGTGTTGTTAGGAATTGTGAGGTGTCGTACATTATACTAACATGCTTTTCAAGGTGCTAAAGTGGCATACAGAGTCGTAAGATATTCTAAGTTGTCGTACGATGTTTAAATGACTCGGAGGAATTCATTAGGTTTATTATGGAGTTTTAATGTTTCGTACGGTGATGTAAGGTGTTCTTAGTAGCTGTAACGTGTCCTACATTATTATAAATTACTTTTCATGTTGCTAATGTCACATACAGAGTCGTCACAAGTCCTGAGTTATCGTACGATGTTCAGAGGACTCGGACGAATTCATTAGGTTTATTATGGATTTTATTTTTACGTATTGTATTGTAAGGTGTTGTTAGGAGTTGTGAGGTGTCGTACATTATACTAACATGCTTTTCAAGGTGTTAATGTGGCATACAGAGTCGTAAGATATTCTAAGTTATCGTACGATGTTTAAATGACTCGGAGGAATTCATTAGGTTTATTATGGAGTTTTAATGTTTCGTACGGTGATGTAAGGTGTTCTTAGAAGTTGTAACGCGTCCTACATTATTATAAATAGCTTTTCATGTTGCTAATGTCACATACAGAGTCATAACAAGTCCTGAGTTATCATACGATGTTCAAAGCACTCGGACGAATTCAAAAGGTTTATTAGGGATTTTATTTTTACGTACGGTATTGTAAGGTGTTGTTAAGAATTGTGAGGTGTCGTACATTATACTAACATGTTTTTCAAGGTGCTAAAGTGGCATACAGAGTCGTAAGATATTCATTAGGTTTATTAGGGATTTTATTTTTACGTACGGTATTGTAAGGTGTTGTTAGGAATTGTGAGGTGTCGTACATTATACTAACATGCTTTTCAAGGTGCTAAAGTGGCATACAGAGTCGTAAGATATTCTAAGTTGTCGTACGATGTTTAAATGACTCGGAGGAATTCATTAGGTTTATTATGGAGTTTTAATGTTTCGTACGGTGATGTAAGGTGTTCTTAGTAGCTGTAACGCGTCCTACATTATTATAAATTACTTTTCATGTTGCTAATGTCACATACAGAGTCGTCACAAGTCCTGAGTTATCGTACGATGTTCAGAGGACTCGGACGAATTCATTAGGTTTATTATGGATTTTATTTTTACGTACTGTATTGTAAGGTGTTGTTAGGAGTTGTGAGGTGTCGTACATTATACTAAGATGCTTTTCAAGGTGTTAATGTGGCATACAGAGTCGTAAGATATTCTAAGTTGTCGTACGATGTTTAAATGACTCGGAGGAATTCATTAGGTTTATTATGGAGTTTTAATGTTTCGTACGGTGATGTAAGGTGTTCTTAGAAGTTGTAACGCGTCCTACATTATTATAAATAGCTTTTCATGTTGCTAATGTCACATACAGAGTCGTAACAAGTCCTGAGTTATCATACGATGTTCAAAGCACTCGGACGAATTCAAAAGGTTTATTAGGGATTTTATTTTTACGTACGGTATTGTAAGGTGTTGTTAAGAATTGTGAGGTGTCGTACATTATACTAACATGCTTTTCAAGGTGCTAAAGTGGCATACAGAGTCGTAAGATATTCATTAGGTTTATTAGGGATTTTATTTTTACGTACGGTATTGTAAGGTGTTGTTAGGAATTGTGAGGTGTCGTACATTATACTAACATGCTTTTCAAGGTGCTAAAGTGGCATACAGAGTCGTAAGATATTCTAAGTTGTCGTACGATGTTTAAATGACTCGGAGGAATTCATTAGGTTTATTATGGAGTTTTAATGTTTCGTACGGTGATGTAAGGTGTTCTTAGTAGCTGTAACGCGTCCTACATTATTATAAATTACTTTTCATGTTGCTAATGTCACATACAGAGTCGTCACAAGTCCTGAGTTATCGTACGATGTTCAGAGGACTCGGACGAATTCATTAGGTTTATTATGGATTTTATTTTTACGTACTGTATTGTAAGGTGTTGTTAGGAGTTGTGAGGTGTCGTACATTATACTAAGATGCTTTTCAAGGTGTTAATGTGGCATACAGAGTCGTAAGATATTCTAAGTTGTCGTACGATGTTTAAATGACTCGGAGGAATTCATTAGGTTTATTACGGAGTTTTAATGTTTCGTACTGTGATGTAAGGTGTTCTTAGAAGCTGTAACGCGTCCTACATTATTATAAATTACTTTTCATGTTGCTAATGTCACATACAGAGTCGTCACAAATCCTGAGTTATCGTACGATGTTCAGAGGACTCGGACGAATTCATTAGGTTTATTATGGATTTTATTTTTACGTATTGTATTGTAAGGTGTTGTTAGGAGTTGTGAGGTGTCGTACATTATACTAACATGCTTTTCAAGGTGTTAATGTGGCATACAGAGTCGTAAGATATTCTAAGTTGTCGTACGATGTTTAAATGACTCGGAGGAATTCATTAGGTTTATTATGGAGTTTTAATGTTTCGTACGGTGATGTAAGGTGTTCTTAGAAGTTGTAACGCGTCCTACATTATTATAAATAGCTTTTCATGTTGCTAATGTCACATACAGAGTCGTAACAAGTCCTGAGTTATCATACGATGTTCAAAGGACTCGGACGAATTCAAAAGGTTTATTAGGGATTTTATTTTTACGTACGGTATTGTAAGGTGTTGTTAAGAATTGTGAGGTGTCGTACATTATACTAACATGCTTTTCAAGGTGCTAAAGTGGCATACAGAGTCGTAAGATATTCTAAGTTGTCGTACGATGTTTAAATGACTCGGAGGAATTCATTAGGTTTATTATGGAGTTTTAATGTTTCGTACGGTGATGTAAGGTGTTCTTAGAAGTTGTAACGCGTCCTACATTATTATAAATTGCTTTTCATGTTGCTAATGTCACATACAGAGTCGTAACAAGTCTTGAGTTATCATACGATGTTCAAAGGACTCGGACGAATTCAATAGGTTTATTAGGGATTTTATTTTTACGTACGGTATTGTAAGGTGTTGTTAAGAATTGTGAGGTGTCGTACATTATACTAACATGCTTTTCAAGGTGCTAAAGTGGCATACAGAGTCGTAAGATATTCTAAGTTGTCGTATGATGTTTAAATGACTCGGAGGAATTTATTAGGTTTATTATGGAGTTTTAATGTTTCGTACGGTGATGTAAGGTGTTCTTAGAAGTTGTAACGCGTCCTACATTATTATAAATTGCTTTTCATTTTGCTAATGTCACATACAGAGGCGTAACAAGTCCTGAGTTATCATACGATGTTCAAAGGACTCGGACGAATTCAAAAGGTTTATTAGGGATTTTATTTTTACGTACGTTATTGTAAGGTGTTGTTAAGAATTGTGAGGTGTCGTACATTATACTAACATGCTTTTCAAGGTGCTAAAGTGGCATACAGAGTCGTAAGATATTCTAAGTTGTCGTACGATGTTTAAATGACTCGGAGGAATTCAGTAGGTTTATTATGGAGTTTTAATGTTTCGTACGGTGATGTAAGGTGTTCTTAGAAGCTGTAACGCGTCCTACATTATTATAAATTACTTTTCATGTTGCTAATGTCACATACAAAGTCGTCACAAGTCCTGAGTTATCGTACGATGTTCAAAGGACTCGGACGAATTCATTAGGTTTATTATGGATTTTATTTTTACGTACTGTATTGTAAGGTGTTGTTAGGAGTTGTGAGGTGTCATACATTATACTAACATGCTTTTCAAGGTGTTAATGTGGCATACAGAGTCGTAAGATATTCTAAGTTGTCGTACGATGTTTAAATGACTCGGAGGAATTCATTAGGTTTATTATGGAGTTTTAATGTTTCGTACGGTGATGTAAGGTGTTCTTAGAAGTTGTAACGCGTCCAACATTATTATAAATTGCTTTTCATGTTGCTAATGTCACATACAGAGTCGTAACAAGTCTTGAGTTATCATACGATGTTCAAAGGACTCGGACGAATTCAATAGGTTTATTAGGGATTTTATTTTTACGTACGGTATTGTAAGGTGTTGTTAAGAATTGTGAGGTGTCGTACATTATACTAACATGCTTTTCAAGGTGCTAAAGTGGCATACAGAGTCGTAAGATATTCTAAGTTGTCGTATGATGTTTAAATGACTCGGAGGAATTCATTAGGTTTATTATGGAGTTTTAATGTTTCGTACGGTGATGTAAGGTGTTCTTAGAAGTTGTAACGCGTCCTACATTATTATAAATTGCTTTTCATTTTGCTAATGTCACATACAGAGGCGTAACAAGTCCTGAGTTATCATACGATGTTCAAAGGACTCGGACGAATTCAAAAGGTTTATTAGGGATTTTATTTTTACGTACGGTATTGTAAGGTGTTGTTAAGAATTGTGAGGTGTCGTACATTATACTAACATGCTTTTCAAGGTGCTAAAGTGGCATACAGAGTCGTAAGATATTCTAAGTTGTCGTACGATGTTTAAATGACTCGGAGGAATTCAGTAGGTTTATTATGGAGTTTTAATGTTTCGTACGGTGATGTAAGGTGTTCTTAGAAGCTGTAACGCGTCCTACATTATTATAAATTACTTTTCATGTTGCTAATGTCACATACAAAGTCGTCACAAGTCCTGAGTTATCGTACGATGTTCAAAGGACTCGGACGAATTCATTAGGTTTATTATGGATTTTATTTTTACGTACTGTATTGTAAGGTGTTGTTAGGAGTTGTGAGGTGTCATACATTATACTAACATGCTTTTCAAGGTGTTAATGTGGCATACAGAGTCGTAAGATATTCTAAGTTGTCGTACGATGTTTAAATGACTCGGAGGAATTCATTAGGTTTATTATGGAGTTTTAATGTTTCGTACGGTGATGTAAGGTGTTCTTAGAAGTTGTAACGCGTCCTACATTATTATAAATTGCTTTTCATGTTGCTAATGTCACATACAGAGTCGTAACAAGTCCTGAGTTATCATACGATGTTCAAAGGACTCGGACGAATTCAAAAGGTTTATTAGGGATTTTATTTTTACGTACGGTATTGTAAGGTGTTGTTAAGAATTGTGAGGTGTCGTACATTATACTAACATGCTTTTCAAGGTGCTAAAGTGGCATACAGAGTCGTAAGATATTCTAAGTTGTCGTACGATGTTTAAATGACTCGGAGGAATTCAGTAGGTTTATTATGGAGTTTTAATGTTTCGTACGGTGATGTAAGGTGTTCTTAGAAGCTGTAACGCGTCCTACATTATTATAAATTACTTTTCATGTTGCTAATGTCACATACAAAGTCGTCACAAGTCCTGAGTTATCGTACGATGTTCAAAGGACTCGGACGAATTCATTAGGTTTATTATGGATTTTATTTTTACGTACTGTATTGTAAGGTGTTGTTAGGAGTTGTGAGGTGTCATACATTATACTAACATGCTTTTCAAGGTGTTAATGTGGCATACAGAGTCGTAAGATATTCTAAGTTGTCGTACGATGTTTAAATGACTCGGAGGAATTCATTAGGTTTATTATGGAGTTTTAATGTTTCGTACGGTGATGTAAGGTGTTCTTAGAAGTTGTAACGCGTCCTACATTATTATAAATTGCTTTTCATGTTGCTAATGTCACATACAGAGTCGTAACAAGTCCTGAGTTATCATACGATGTTCAAAGGACTCGGACGAATTCAAAAGGTTTATTAGGGATTTTATTTTTACGTACGGTATTGTAAGGTGTTGTTAAGAATTGTGAGGTGTCGTACATTATACTAAGATGCTTTTCAAGGTGCTAAAGTGGCATACAGAGTCGTAAGATATTCTAAGTTGTCGTACGATGTTTAAATGACTCGGAGGAATTCAGTAGGTTTATTATGGAGTTTTAATGTTTCGTACGGTGATGTAAGGTGTTCTTAGAAGCTGTAACGCGTCCTACATTATTAAAAATTACTTTTCATGTTGCTAATGTCACATACAGAGTCGTCACAAGTCCTGAGTTATCGTACGATGTTCAGAGGACTCGGACGAATTCATTAGGTTTATTATGGATTTTATTTTTACGTATTGTATTGTAAGGTGTTGTTAGGAGTTGTGAGGTGTCATACATTATACTAACATGCTTTTCAAGGTGTTAATGTGGCATACAGAGTCGTAAGATATTCTAAGTTGTCGTACGATGTTTAAATGACTCGGAGGAATTCAGTAGGTTTATTATGGAGTTTTAATGTTTCGTACGGTGATGTAAGGTGTTCTTAGAAGTTGTAACGCGTCCTACATTATTATAAATTGCTTTTCATGTTGCTAATGTCACATACAGAGTCGTAACAAGTCTTGAGTTATCATACGATGTTCAAAGGACTCGGACGAATTCATTAGGTTTATTATGGATTTTATTTTTACGTACTGTATTGTAAGGTGTTGTTAGGAGTTGTGAGGTGTCATACATTATACTAACATGCTTTTCAAGGTGTTAATGTGGCATACAGAGTCGTAAGATATTCTAAGTTGTCGTACGATGTTTAAATGACTCGGAGGAATTCATTAGGTTTATTATGGAGTTTTAATGTTTCGTACGGTGATGTAAGGTGTTCTTAGAAGTTGTAACGCGTCCTACATTATTATAAATTGCTTTTCATGTTGCTAATGTCACATACAGAGTCGTAACAAGTCTTGAGTTATCATACGATGTTCAAAGGACTCGGACGAATTCAAAAGGTTTATTAGGGATTTTATTTTTACGTACGGTATTGTAAGGTGTTGTTAAGAATTGTGAGGTGTCGTACATTATACTAACATGCTTTTCAAGGTGCTAAAGTGGCATACAGAGTCGTAAGATATTCTAAGTTGTCGTACGATGTTTAAATGACTCGGAGGAATTCAGTAGGTTTATTATGGAGTTTTAATGTTTCGTACGGTGATGTAAGGTGTGCTTAGAAGCTGTAACGCGTCCTACATTATTATAAATTACTTTTCATGTTGCTAATGTCACATACAGAGTCGTCACAAGTCCTGAGTTATCGTACGATGTTCAAAGGACTCGGACGAATTCATTAGGTTTATTATGGATTTTATTTTTACGTACTGTATTGTAAGGTGTTGTTAGGAGTTGTGAGGTGTCATACATTATACTAACATGCTTTTCAAGGTGTTAATGTGGCATACAGAGTCGTAAGATATTCTAAGTTGTCGTACGATGTTTAAATGACTCGGAGGAATTCATTAGGTTTATTATGGAGTTTTAATGTTTCGTACGGTGATGTAAGGTGTTCTTAGAAGTTGTAACGCGTCCTACATTATTATAAATTGCTTTTCATGTTGCTAATGTCACATACAGAGTCGTAACAAGTCTTGAGTTATCATACGATGTTCAAAGGACTCGGACGAATTCAATAGGTTTATTAGGGATTTTATTTTTACGTACGGTATTGTAAGGTGTTGTTAAGAATTGTGAGGTGTCGTACATTATACTAACATGCTTTTCAAGGTGCTAAAGTGGCATACAGAGTCGTAAGATATTCTAAGTTGTCGTATGATGTTTAAATGACTCGGAGGAATTCATTAGGTTTATTATGGAGTTTTAATGTTTCGTACGGTGATGTAAGGTGTTCTTAGAAGTTGTAATGCGTCCTACATTATTATAAATTGCTTTTCATTTTGCTAATGTCACATACAGAGGCGTAACAAGTCCTGAGTTATCATACGATGTTCAAAGGACTCGGACGAATTCAAAAGGTTTATTAGGGATTTTATTTTTACGTACGGTATTGTAAGGTGTTGTTAAGAATTGTGAGGTGTCGTACATTATACTAACATGCTTTTCAAGATGCTAAAGTGGCATACAGAGTCGTAAGATATTCTAAGTTGTCGTACGATGTTTAAATGACTCGGAGGAATTCAGTAGGTTTATTATGGAGTTTTAATGTTTCGTACGGTGATGTAAGGTGTTCTTAGAAGCTGTAACGCGTCCTACATTATTATAAATTACTTTTCATGTTGCTAATGTCACATACAAAGTCGTCACAAGTCCTGAGTTATCGTACGATGTTCAAAGGACTCGGACGAATTCATTAGGTTTATTATGGATTTTATTTTTACGTACTGTATTTTAAGGTGTTGTTAGGAGTTGTGAGGTGTCATACATTATACTAACATGCTTTTCAAGGTGTTAATGTGGCATACAGAGTCGTAAGATATTCTAAGTTGTCGTACGATGTTTAAATGACTCGGAGGAATTCATTAGGTTTATTATGGAGTTTTAATGTTTCGTACGGTGATGTAAGGTGTTCTTAGAAGTTGTAACGCGTCCTACATTATTATAAATTGCTTTTCATGTTGCTAATGTCACATACAGAGTCGTAACAAGTCCTGAGTTATCATACGATGTTCAAAGGACTCGGACGAATTCAAAAGGTTTATTAGGGATTTTATTTTTACGTACGGTATTGTAAGGTGTTGTTAAGAATTGTGAGGTGTCGTACATTATACTAACATGCTTTTCAAGGTGCTAAAGTGGCATACAGAGTCGTAAGATATTCTAAGTTGTCGTACGATGTTTAAATGACTCGGAGGAATTCAGTAGGTTTATTATGGAGTTTTAATGTTTCGTACGGTGATGTAAGGTGTTCTTAGAAGCTGTAACGCGTCCTACATTATTAAAAATTACTTTTCATGTTGCTAATGTCACATACAGAGTCGTCACAAGTCCTGAGTTATCGTACGATGTTCAGAGGACTCGGACGAATTCATTAGGTTTATTATGGATTTTATTTTTACGTACTGTATTTTAAGGTGTTGTTAGGAGTTGTGAGGTGTCATACATTATACTAACATGCTTTTCAAGGTGTTAATGTGGCATACAGAGTCGTAAGATATTCTAAGTTGTCGTACGATGTTTAAATGACTCGGAGGAATTCATTAGGTTTATTATGGAGTTTTAATGTTTCGTACGGTGATGTAAGGTGTTCTTAGAAGTTGTAACGCGTCCTACATTATTATAAATTGCTTTTCATGTTGCTAATGTCACATACAGAGTCGTAACAAGTCCTGAGTTATCATACGATGTTCAAAGGACTCGGACGAATTCAAAAGGTTTATTAGGGATTTTATTTTTACGTACGGTATTGTAAGGTGTTGTTAAGAATTGTGAGGTGTCGTACATTATACTAACATGCTTTTCAAGGTGCTAAAGTGGCATACAGAGTCGTAAGATATTCTAAGTTGTCGTACGATGTTTAAATGACTCGGAGGAATTCAGTAGGTTTATTATGGAGTTTTAATGTTTCGTACGGTGATGTAAGGTGTTCTTAGAAGCTGTAACGCGTCCTACATTATTAAAAATTACTTTTCATGTTGCTAATGTCACATACAGAGTCGTCACAAGTCCTGAGTTATCGTACGATGTTCAGAGGACTCGGACGAATTCATTAGGTTTATTATGGATTTTATTTTTACGTATTGTATTGTAAGGTGTTGTTAGGAGTTGTGAGGTGTCATACATTATACTAACATGCTTTTCAAGGTGTTAAAGTGGCATACAGAGTCGTAAGATATTCTAAGTTGTCGTACGATGTTTAAATGACTCGGAGGAATTCAGTAGGTTTATTATGGAGTTTTAATGTTTCGTACGGTGATGTAAGGTGTTCTTAGAAGTTGTAACGCGTCCTACATTATTATAAATTGCTTTTCATGTTGCTAATGTCACATACAGAGTCGTAACAAGTCTTGAGTTATCATACGATCTTCAAAGGACTCGGACGAATTCATTAGGTTTATTATGGATTTTATTTTTACGTACTGTATTGTAAGGTGTTGTTAGGAGTTGTGAGGTGTCATACATTATACTAACATGCTTTTCAAGGTGTTAATGTGGCATACAGAGTCGTAAGATATTCTAAGTTGTCGTACGATGTTTAAATGACTCGGAGGAATTCATTAGGTTTATTATGGAGTTTTAATGTTTCGTACGGTGATGTAAGGTGTTCTTAGAAGTTGTAACGCGTCCTATATTATTATAAATTGCTTTTCATGTTGCTAATGTCACATACAGAGTCGTAACAAGTCTTGAGTTATCATACGATGTTCAAAGGACTCGGACGAATTCAATAGGTTTATTAGGGATTTTATTTTTACGTACGGTATTGTAAGGTGTTGTTAAGAATTGTGAGGTGTCGTACATTATACTAACATGCTTTTCAAGGTGCTAAAGTGGCATACAGAGTCGTAAGATATTCTAAGTTGTCGTATGATGTTTAAATGACTCGGAGGAATTCATTAGGTTTATTATGGAGTTTTAATGTTTCGTACGGTGATGTAAGGTGTTCTTAGAAGTTGTAACGCGTCCTACATTATTATAAATTGCTTTTCATTTTGCTAATGTCACATACAGAGGCGTAACAAGTCCTGAGTTATCATACGATGTTCAAAGGACTCGGACGAATTCAAAAGGTTTATTAGGGATTTTATTTTTACGTACGGTATTGTAAGGTGTTGTTAAGAATTGTGAGGTGTCGTACATTATACTAACATGCTTTTCAAGGTGCTAAAGTGGCATACAGAGTCGTAAGATATTCTAAGTTGTCGTATGATGTTTAAATGACTCGGAGGAATTCATTAGGTTTATTATGGAGTTTTAATGTTTCGTACGGTGATGTAAGGTGTTCTTAGAAGTTGTAATGCGTCCTACATTATTATAAATTGCTTTTCATTTTGCTAATGTCACATACAGAGGCGTAACAAGTCCTGAGTTATCATACGATGTTCAAAGGACTCGGATGAATTCAAAAGGTTTATTAGGGATTTTATTTTTACGTACGGTATTGTAAGGTGTTGTTAAGAATTGTGAGGTGTCGTACATTATACTAACATGCTTTTCAAGATGCTAAAGTGGCATACAGAGTCGTAAGATATTCTAAGTTGTCGTACGATGTTTAAATGACTCGGAGGAATTCAGTAGGTTTATTATGGAGTTTTAATGTTTCGTACGGTGATGTAAGGTGTTCTTAGAAGCTGTAACGCGTCCTACATTATTATAAATTACTTTTCATGTTGCTAATGTCACATACAAAGTCGTCACAAGTCCTGAGTTATCGTACGATGTTCAAAAGACTCGGACGAATTCATTAGGTTTATTATGGATTTTATTTTTACGTACTGTATTGTAAGGTGTTGTTAGGAGTTGTGAGGTGTCATACATTATACTAACATGCTTTTCAAGGTGTTAATGTGGCATACAGAGTCGTAAGATATTCTAAGTTGTCGTACGATGTTTAAATGACTCGGAGGAATTCATTAGGTTTATTATGGAGTTTTAATGTTTCGTACGGTGATGTAAGGTGTTCTTAGAAGTTGTAACGCGTCCTACATTATTATAAATTGCTTTTCATGTTGCTAATGTCACATACAGAGTCGTAACAAGTCCTGAGTTATCATACGATGTTCAAAGGACTCGGACGAATTCAAAAGGTTTATTAGGGATTTTATTTTTACGTACGGTATTGTAAGGTGTTGTTAAGAATTGTGAGGTGTCGTACATTATACTAACATGCTTTTCAAGGTGCTAAAGTGGCATACAGAGTCGTAAGATATTCTAAGTTGTCGTACGATGTTTAAATGACTCGGAGGAATTCAGTAGGTTTATTATGGAGTTTTAATGTTTCGTACGGTGATGTAAGGTGTTCTTAGAAGCTGTAACGCGTCCTACATTATTAAAAATTACTTTTCATGTTGCTAATGTCACATACAGAGTCGTCACAAGTCCTGAGTTATCGTACGATGTTCAGAGGACTCGGACGAATTCATTAGGTTTATTATGGATTTTATTTTTACGTATTGTATTGTAAGGTGTTGTTAGGAGTTGTGAGGTGTCATACATTATACTAACATGCTTTTCAAGGTGTTAAAGTGGCATACAGAGTCGTAAGATATTCTAAGTTGTCGTACGATGTTTAAATGACTCGGAGGAATTCAGTAGGTTTATTATGGAGTTTTAATGTTTCGTACGGTGATGTAAGGTGTTCTTAGAAGTTGTAACGCGTCCTACATTATTATAAATTGCTTTTCATGTTGCTAATGTCACATACAGAGTCGTAACAAGTCTTGAGTTATCATACGATCTTCAAAGGACTCGGACGAATTCATTAGGTTTATTATGGATTTTATTTTTACGTACTGTATTGTAAGGTGTTGTTAGGAGTTGTGAGGTGTCATACATTATACTAACATGCTTTTCAAGGTGTTAATGTGGCATACAGAGTCGTAAGATATTCTAAGTTGTCGTACGATGTTTAAATGACTCGGAGGAATTCATTAGGTTTATTATGGAGTTTTAATGTTTCGTACGGTGATGTAAGGTGTTCTTAGAAGTTGTAACGCGTCCTATATTATTATAAATTGCTTTTCATGTTGCTAATGTCACATACAGAGTCGTAACAAGTCTTGAGTTATCATACGATGTTCAAAGGACTCGGACGAATTCAATAGGTTTATTAGGGATTTTATTTTTACGTACGGTATTGTAAGGTGTTGTTAAGAATTGTGAGGTGTCGTACATTATACTAACATGCTTTTCAAGGTGCTAAAGTGGCATACAGAGTCGTAAGATATTCTAAGTTGTCGTATGATGTTTAAATGACTCGGAGGAATTCATTAGGTTTATTATGGAGTTTTAATGTTTCGTACGGTGATGTAAGGTGTTCTTAGAAGTTGTAACGCGTCCTACATTATTATAAAATGCTTTTCATTTTGCTAATGTCACATACAGAGGCGTAACAAGTCCTGAGTTATCATACGATGTTCAAAGGACTCGGACGAATTCAAAAGGTTTATTAGGGATTTTATTTTTACGTACGGTATTGTAAGGTGTTGTTAAGAATTGTGAGGTGTCGTACATTATACTAACATGCTTTTCAAGGTGCTAAAGTGCCATACAGAGTCGTAAGATATTCTAAGTTGTCGTACGATGTTTAAATGACTCGGAGGAATTCAGTAGGTTTATTATGGAGTTTTAATGTTTCGTACGGTGATGTAAGGTGTTCTTAGAAGCTGTAACGCGTCCTACATTATTATAAATTACTTTTCATGTTGCTAATGTCACATACAAAGTCGTCACAAGTCCTGAGTTATCGTACGATGTTCAAAGGACTCGGACGAATTCATTAGGTTTATTATGGATTTTATTTTTACGTACTGTATTGTAAGGTGTTGTTAGGAGTTGTGAGGTGTCATACATTATACTAACATGCTTTTCAAGGTGTTAATGTGGCATACAGAGTCGTAAGATATTCTAAGTTGTCGTACGATGTTTAAATGACTCGGAGGAATTCATTAGGTTTATTATGGAGTTTTAATGTTTCGTACGGTGATGTAAGGTGTTCTTAGAAGTTGTAACGCGTCCTACATTATTATAAATTGCTTTTCATGTTGCTAATGTCACATACAGAGTCGTAACAAGTCCTGAGTTATCATACGATGTTCAAAGGACTCGGACGAATTCAAAAGGTTTATTAGGGATTTTATTTTTACGTACGGTATTGTAAGGTGTTGTTAAGAATTGTGAGGTGTCGTACATTATACTAACATGCTTTTCAAGGTGCTAAAGTGGCATACAGAGTCGTAAGATATTCTAAGTTGTCGTACGATGTTTAAATGACTCGGAGGAATTCAGTAGGTTTATTATGGAGTTTTAATGTTTCGTACGGTGATGTAAGGTGTTCTTAGAAGCTGTAACGCGTCCTACATTATTAAAAATTACTTTTCATGTTGCTAATGTCACATACAGAGTCGTCACAAGTCCTGAGTTATCGTACGATGTTCAGAGGACTCGGACGAATTCATTAGGTTTATTATGGATTTTATTTTTACGTATTGTATTGTAAGGTGTTGTTAGGAGTTGTGAGGTGTCATACATTATACTAACATGCTTTTCAAGGTGTTAAAGTGGCATACAGAGTCGTAAGATATTCTAAGTTGTCGTACGATGTTTAAATGACTCGGAGGAATTCAGTAGGTTTATTATGGAGTTTTAATGTTTCGTACGGTGATGTAAGGTGTTCTTAGAAGTTGTAACGCGTCCTACATTATTATAAATTGCTTTTCATGTTGCTAATGTCACATACAGAGTCGTAACAAGTCTTGAGTTATCATACGATGTTCAAAGGACTCGGACGAATTCATTAGGTTTATTATGGATTTTATTTTTACGTACTGTATTGTAAGGTGTTGTTAGGAGTTGTGAGGTGTCATACATTATACTAACATGCTTTTCAAGGTGTTAATGTGGCATACAGAGTCGTAAGATATTCTAAGTTGTCGTACGATGTTTAAATGACTCGGAGGAATTCATTAGGTTTATTATGGAGTTTTAATGTTTCGTACGGTGATGTAAGGTGTTCTTAGAAGTTGTAACGCGTCCTACATTATTATAAATTGCTTTTCATGTTGCTAATGTCACATACAGAGTCGTAACAAGTCCTAGGTTATCATACGATGTTCAAAGGACTCGGACGAATTCAAAAGGTTTATTAGGGATTTTATTTTTACGTACGGTATTGTAAGGTGTTGTTAAGAATTGTGAGGTGTCGTACATTATACTAACATGCTTTTCAAGGTGCTAAAGTGGCATACAGAGTCGTAAGATATTCTAAGTTGTCGTACGATGTTTAAATGACTCGGAGGAATTCAGTAGGTTTATTATGGAGTTTTAATGTTTCGTACGGTGATGTAAGGTGTTCTTAGAAGCTGTAACGCGTCCTACATTATTAAAAATTACTTTTCATGTTGCTAATGTCACATACAGAGTCGTCACAAGTCCTGAGTTATCGTACGATGTTCAGAGGACTCGGACGAATTCATTAGGTTTATTATGGATTTTATTTTTACGTATTGTATTGTAAGGTGTTGTTAGGAGTTGTGAGGTGTCATACATTATACTAACATGCTTTTCAAGGTGTTAAAGTGGCATACAGAGTCGTAAGATATTCTAAGTTGTCGTACGATGTTTAAATGACTCGGAGGAATTCAGTAGGTTTATTATGGAGTTTTAATGTTTCGTACGGTGATGTAAGGTGTTCTTAGAAGTTGTAACGCGTCCTACATTATTATAAATTGCTTTTCATGTTGCTAATGTCACATACAGAGTCGTAACAAGTCTTGAGTTATCATACGATCTTCAAAGGACTCGGACGAATTCATTAGGTTTATTATGGATTTTATTTTTACGTACTGTATTGTAAGGTGTTGTTAGGAGTTGTGAGGTGTCATACATTATACTAACATGCTTTTCAAGGTGTTAATGTGGCATACAGAGTCGTAAGATATTCTAAGTTGTCGTACGATGTTTAAATGACTCGGAGGAATTCATTAGGTTTATTATGGAGTTTTAATGTTTCGTACGGTGATGTAAGGTGTTCTTAGAAGTTGTAACGCGTCCTACATTATTATAAATTGCTTTTCATGATGCTAATGTCACATACAGAGTCGTAACAAGTCTTGAGTTATCATACGATGTTCAAAGGACTCGGACGAATTCAATAGGTTTATTAGGGATTTTATTTTTACGTACGGTATTGTAAGGTGTTGTTAAGAATTGTGAGGTGTCGTACATTATACTAACATGCTTTTCAAGGTGCTAAAGTGGCATACAGAGTCGTAAGATATTCTAAGTTGTCGTATGATGTTTAAATGACTCGGAGGAATTCATTAGGTTTATTATGGAGTTTTAATGTTTCGTACGGTGATGTAAGGTGTTCTTAGAAGTTGTAACGCGTCCTACATTATTATAAATTGCTTTTCATTTTGCTAATGTCACATACAGAGGCGTAACAAGTCCTGAGTTATCATACGATGTTCAAAGGACTCGGACGAATTCAAAAGGTTTATTAGGGATTTTATTTTTACGTACGGTATTGTAAGGTGTTGTTAAGAATTGTGAGGTGTCGTACATTATACTAACATGCTTTTCAAGGAGCTAAAGTGCCATACAGAGTCGTAAGATATTCTAAGTTGTCGTACGATGTTTAAATGACTCGGAGGAATTCAGTAGGTTTATTATGGAGTTTTAATGTTTCGTACGGTGATGTAAGGTGTTCTTAGAAGCTGTAACGCGTCCTACATTATTATAAATTACTTTTCATGTTGCTAATGTCACATACAAAGTCGTCACAAGTCCTGAGTTATCGTACGATGTTCAAAGGACTCGGACGAATTCATTAGGTTTATTATGGATTTTATTTTTACGTACTGTATTGTAAGGTGTTGTTAGGAGTTGTGAGGTGTCATACATTATACTAACATGCTTTTCAAGGTGTTAATGTGGCATACAGAGTCGTAAGATATTCTAAGTTGTCGTACGATGTTTAAATGACTCGGAGGAATTCATTAGGTTTATTATGGAGTTTTAATGTTTCGTACGGTGATGTAAGGTGTTCTTAGAAGTTGTAACGCGTCCTACATTATTATAAATGCTTTTCATGTTGCTAATGTCACATACAGAGTCGTAACAAGTCCTGAGTTATCATACGATGTTCAAAGGACTCGGACGAATTCAAAAGGTTTATTAGGGATTTTATTTTTACGTACGGTATTGTAAGGTGTTGTTAAGAATTGTGAGGTGTCGTACATTATACTAACATGCTTTTCAAGGTGCTAAAGTGGCATACAGAGTCGTAAGATATTCTAAGTTGTCGTACGATGTTTAAATGACTCGGGGGAATTCAGTAGGTTTATTATGGAGTTTTAATGTTTCGTACGGTGATGTAAGGTGTTCTTAGAAGCTGTAACGCGTCCTACATTATTAAAAATTACTTTTCATGTTGCTAATGTCACATACAGAGTCGTCACAAGTCCTGAGTTATCGTACGATGTTCAGAGGACTCGGACGAATTCATTAGGTTTATTATGGATTTTATTTTTACGTATTGTATTGTAAGGTGTTGTTAGGAGTTGTGAGGTGTCATACATTATACTAACATGCTTTTCAGGGTGTTAAAGTGGCATACAGAGTCGTAAGATATTCTAAGTTGTCGTACGATGTTTAAATGACTCGGAGGAATTCAGTAGGTTTATTATGGAGTTTTAATGTTTCGTACGGTGATGTAAGGTGTTCTTAGAAGTTGTAACGCGTCCTACATTATTATAAATTGCTTTTCATGTTGCTAATGTCACATACAGAGTCGTAACAAGTCTTGAGTTATCATACGATGTTCAAAGGACTCGGACGAATTCATTAGGTTTATTATGGATTTTATTTTTACGTACTGTATTGTAAGGTGTTGTTAGGAGTTGTGAGGTGTCATACATTATACTAACATGCTTTTCAAGGTGTTAATGTGGCATACAGAGTCGTAAGATATTCTAAGTTGTCGTACGATGTTTAAATGACTCGGAGGAATTCATTAGGTTTATTATGGAGTTTTAATGTTTCGTACGGTGATGTAAGGTGTTCTTAGAAGTTGTAACGCGTCCTACATTATTATAAATTGCTTTTCATGTTGCTAATGTCACATACAGAGTCGTAACAAGTCTTGAGTTATCATACGATGTTCAAAGGACTCGGACGAATTCAATAGGTTTATTAGGGATTTTATTTTTACGTACGGTATTGTAAGGTGTTGTTAAGAATTGTGAGGTGTCGTACATTATACTAACATGCTTTTCAAGGTGCTAAAGTGGCATACAGAGTCGTAAGATATTCTAAGTTGTCGTATGATGTTTAAATGACTCGGAGGAATTCATTAGGTTTATTATGGAGTTTTAATGTTTCGTACGGTGATGTAAGGTGTTCTTAGAAGTTGTAACGCGTCCTACATTATTATAAATGGCTTTTCATTTTGCTAATGTCACATACAGAGGCGTAACAAGTCCTGAGTTATCATACGATGTTCAAAGGACTCGGACGAATTCAAAAGGTTTATTAGGGATTTTATTTTTACGTACGGTATTGTAAGGTGTTGTTAAGAATTGTGAGGTGTCGTACATTATACTAACATGCTTTTCAAGGTGCTAAAGTGCCATACAGAGTCGTAAGATATTCTAAGTTGTCGTACGATGTTTAAATGACTCGGAGGAATTCAGTAGGTTTATTATGGAGTTTTAATGTTTCGTACGGTGATGTAAGGTGTTCTTAGAAGCTGTAACGCGTCCTACATTATTATAAATTACTTTTCATGTTGCTAATGTCACATACAAAGTCGTCACAAGTCCTGAGTTATCGTACAATGTTCAAAGGACTCGGACGAATTCATTAGGTTTATTATGGATTTTATTTTTACGTACTGTATTGTAAGGTGTTGTTAGGAGTTGTGAGGTGTCATACATTATACTAACATGCTTTTCAAGGTGTTAATGTGGCATACAGAGTCGTAAGATATTCTAAGTTGTCGTACGATGTTTAAATGACTCGGAGGAATTCATTAGGTTTATTATGGAGTTTTAATGTTTCGTACGGTGATGTAAGGTGTTCTTAGAAGTTGTAACGCGTCCTACATTATTATAAATTGCTTTTCATGTTGCTAATGTCACATACAGAGTCGTAACAAGTCCTGAGTTATCATACGATGTTCAAAGGACTCGGACGAATTCAAAAGGTTTATTAGGGATTTTATTTTTACGTACGGTATTGTAAGGTGTTGTTAAGAATTGTGAGGTGTCGTACATTATACTAACATGCTTTTCAAGGTGCTAAAGTGGCATACAGAGTCGTAAGATATTCTAAGTTGTCGTACGATGTTTAAATGACTCGGAGGAATTCAGTAGGTTTATTATGGAGTTTTAATGTTTCGTACGGTGATGTAAGGTGTTCTTAGAAGCTGTAACGCGTCCTACATTATTAAAAATTACTTTTCATGTTGCTAATGTCACATACAGAGTCGTCAGAAGTCCTGAGTTATCGTACGATGTTCAGAGGACTCGGACGAATTCATTAGGTTTATTATGGATTTTATTTTTACGTATTGTATTGTAAGGTGTTGTTAGGAGTTGTGAGGTGTCATACATTATACTAACATGCTTTTCAAGGTGTTAATGTGGCATACAGAGTCGTAAGATATTCTAAGGTGTCGTACGATGTTTAAATGACTCGGAGGAATTCAGTAGGTTTATTATGGAGTTTTAATGTTTCGTACGGTGATGTAAGGTGTTCTTAGAAGTTGTAACGCGTCCTACATTATTATAAATTGCTTTTCATGTTGCTAATGTCACATACAGAGTCGTAACAAGTCTTGAGTTATCATACGATGTTCAGAGGACTCGGACGAATTCAATAGGTTTATTAGGGATTTTATTTTTACGTACGGTATTGTAAGGTGTTGTTAAGAATTGTGAGGTGTCGTACATTATACTAACATGCTTTTCAAGGTGCTAAAGTGGCATACAGAGTCGTAAGATATTCTAAGTTGTCGTACGATGTTTAAATGACTCGGAGGAATTCATTAGGTTTATTATGGAGTTTTAATGTTTCGTACGGTGATGTAAGGTGTTCTTAGAAGTTGTAACGCGTCCTACATTATTATAAATTGCTTTTCATTTTGCTAATGTCACATACAGAGGCGTAACAAGTCCTGAGTTATCATACGATGTTCAAAGGACTCGGACGAATTCAAAAGGTTTATTAGGGATTTTATTTTTACGTACGGTATTGTAAGGTGTTGTTAAGAATTGTGAGGTGTCGTACATTATACTAACATGCTTTTCAAGGTGCTAAAGTGGCATACAGAGTCGTAAGATATTCTAAGTTGTCGTACGATGTTTAAATGACTCGGAGGAATTCAGTAGGTTTATTATGGAATTTTAATGTTTCGTACGGTGATGTAAGGTGTTCTTAGAAGCTGTAACGCGTCCTACATTATTATAAATTACTTTTCATGTTGCTAATGTCACATACAGAGTCGTCACAAGTCCTGAGTTATCGTACGATGTTCAGAGGACTCGGACGAATTCATTAGGTTTATTATGGATTTTATTTTTACGTATTGTATTGTAAGGTGTTGTTAGGAGTTGTGAGGTGTCATACATTATACTAACATGCTTTTCAAGGTGTTAATGTGGCATACAGAGTCGTAAGATAATCTAAGTTGTCGTACGATGTTTAAATGACTCGGAGGAATTCATTAGGTTTATTATGGAGTTTTAATGTTTCGTACGGTGATGTAAGGTGTTCTTAGAAGTTGTAACGCGTCCTACATTATTATAAATTGCTTTTCATGTTGCTAATGTCACATACAGAGTCGTAACAAGTCTTGAGTTATCATACGATGTTCAAAGGACTCGGACGAATTCAATAGGTTTATTAGGGATTTTATTTTTACGTACGGTATTGTAAGGTGTTGTTAAGAATTGTGAGGTGTCGTACATTATACTAACATGCTTTTCAAGGTGCTAAAGTGGCATACAGAGTCGTAAGATATTCTAAGTTGTCGTATGATGTTTAAATGACTCGGAGGAATTCATTAGGTTTATTATGGAGTTTTAATGTTTCGTACGGTGATGTAAGGTGTTCTTAGAAGTTGTAACGCGTCCTACATTATTATAAATTGCTTTTCATTTTGCTAATGTCACATACAGAGGCGTAACAAGTCCTGAGTTATCATACGATGTTCAAAGGACTCGGACGAATTCAAAAGGTTTATTAGGGATTTTATTTTTACGTACGGTATTGTAAGGTGTTGTTAAGAATTGTGAGGTGTCGTACATTATACTAACATGCTTTTCAAGGTGCTAAAGTGCCATACAGAGTCGTAAGATATTCTAAGTTGTCGTACGATGTTTAAATGACTCGGAGGAATTCAGTAGGTTTATTATGGAGTTTTAATGTTTCGTACGGTGATGTAAGGTGTTCTTAGAAGCTGTAACGCGTCCTACATTATTATAAATTACTTTTCATGTTGCTAATGTCACATACAAAGTCGTCACAAGTCCTGAGTTATCGTACAATGTTCAAAGGACTCGGACGAATTCATTAGGTTTATTATGGATTTTATTTTTACGTACTGTATTGTAAGGTGTTGTTAGGAGTTGTGAGGTGTCATACATTATACTAACATGCTTTTCAAGGTGTTAATGTGGCATACAGAGTCGTAAGATATTCTAAGTTGTCGTACGATGTTTAAATGACTCGGAGGAATTCATTAGGTTTATTATGGAGTTTTAATGTTTCGTACGGTGATGTAAGGTGTTCTTAGAAGTTGTAACGCGTCCTACATTATTATAAATTGCTTTTCATGTTGCTAATGTCACATACAGAGTCGTAACAAGTCCTGAGTTATCATACGATGTTCAAAGGACTCGGACGAATTCAAAAGGTTTATTAGGGATTTTATTTTTACGTACGGTATTGTAAGGTGTTGTTAAGAATTGTGAGGTGTCGTACATTATACTAACATGCTTTTCAAGGTGCTAAAGTGGCATACAGAGTCGTAAGATATTCTAAGTTGTCGTACGATGTTTAAATGACTCGGAGGAATTCAGTAGGTTTATTATGGAGTTTTAATGTTTCGTACGGTGATGTAAGGTGTTCTTAGAAGCTGTAACGCGTCCTACATTATTAAAAATTACTTTTCATGTTGCTAATGTCACATACAGAGTCGTCAGAAGTCCTGAGTTATCGTACGATGTTCAGAGGACTCGGACGAATTCATTAGGTTTATTATGGATTTTATTTTTACGTATTGTATTGTAAGGTGTTGTTAGGAGTTGTGAGGTGTCATACATTATACTAACATGCTTTTCAAGGTGTTAATGTGGCATACAGAGTCGTAAGATATTCTAAGTTGTCGTACGATGTTTAAATGACTCGGAGGAATTCAGTAGGTTTATTATGGAGTTTTAATGTTTCGTACGGTGATGTAAGGTGTTCTTAGAAGTTGTAACGCGTCCTACATTATTATAAATTGCTTTTCATGTTGCTAATGTCACATACAGAGTCGTAACAAGTCTTGAGTTATCATACGATGTTCAGAGGACTCGGACGAATTCAATAGGTTTATTAGGGATTTTATTTTTACGTACGGTATTGTAAGGTGTTGTTAAGAATTGTGAGGTGTCGTACATTATACTAACATGCTTTTCAAGGTGCTAAAGTGGCATACAGAGTCGTAAGATATTCTAAGTTGTCGTACGATGTTTAAATGACTCGGAGGAATTCATTAGGTTTATTATGGAGTTTTAATGTTTCGTACGGTGATGTAAGGTGTTCTTAGAAGTTGTAACGCGTCCTACATTATTATAAATTGCTTTTCATTTTGCTAATGTCACATACAGAGGCGTAACAAGTCCTGAGTTATCATACGATGTTCAAAGGACTCGGACGAATTCAAAAGGTTTATTAGGGATTTTATTTTTACGTACGGTATTGTAAGGTGTTGTTAAGAATTGTGAGGTGTCGTACATTATACTAACATGCTTTTCAAGGTGCTAAAGTGGCATACAGAGTCGTAAGATATTCTAAGTTGTCGTACGATGTTTAAATGACTCGGAGGAATTCAGTAGGTTTATTATGGAATTTTAATGTTTCGTACGGTGATGTAAGGTGTTCTTAGAAGCTGTAACGCGTCCTACATTATTATAAATTACTTTTCATGTTGCTAATGTCACATACAGAGTCGTCACAAGTCCTGAGTTATCGTACGATGTTCAGAGGACTCGGACGAATTCATTAGGTTTATTATGGATTTTATTTTTACGTATTGTATTGTAAGGTGTTGTTAGGAGTTGTGAGGTGTCATACATTATACTAACATGCTTTTCAAGGTGTTAATGTGGCATACAGAGTCGTAAGATAATCTAAGTTGTCGTACGATGTTTAAATGACTCGGAGGAATTCATTAGGTTTATTATGGAGTTTTAATGTTTCGTACGGTGATGTAAGGTGTTCTTAGAAGTTGTAACGCGTCCTACATTATTATAAATTGCTTTTCATGTTGCTAATGTCACATACAGAGTCGTAACAAGTCCTGAGTTATCATACGATGTTCAAAGGACTCGGACGAATTCAAAAGCTTTATTAGGGATTTTATTTTTACGTACGGTATTGTAAGGTGTTGTTAAGAATTGTGAGGTGTCGTACATCATACTAACATGCTTTTCAAGGTGCTAAAGTGGCATACAGAGTCGTAAGATATTCTAAGTTGTCGTACGATGTTTAAATGACTCGGAGGAATTCATTAGGTTTATTATGGAGTTTCAATGTTTCGTACGGTGATGTAAGGTGTTCTTAGAAGTTGTAACGCGTCCTACATTATTATAAATTGCTTTTGATGTTGCTAATGTCACATACAGAGTTGTAACAAGTCTTGAGTTATCATACGATGTTCAAAGGACTCAGACGAATTCAATAGGTTTATTAGGGATTTTATTTTTACGTACGGTATTGTAAGGTGTTGTTAAGAATTGTGAGGTGTCGTACCTTATACTAACATGCTTTTCAAGGTGCTAAAGTGGCATACAGAGTCGTAAGTTATTCTAAGTTGTCGTACGATGTTTAAATGACTCGGAGGAATTCATTAGGTTTATTATGGAGTTTTAATGTTTCGTACGGTGATGTAAGGTGTTCTTAGAAGTTGTAACGCGTCCTACATTATTATAAATTGCTTTTCATGTTGCTAATGTCACATACAGAGGCGTAACAAGTCCTGAGTTATCATACGATGTTCAAAGGACTCGGACGAATTCAAAAGGTTTATTAGGGATTTTATTTTTACGTACGGTATTGTAAGGTGTTGTTAAGAATTGTGAGGTGTCGTACATTATACTAACATGCTTTTCAAGGTGCTAAAGTGGCATACAGAGTCGTAAGATATTCTAAGTTGTCGTACGATGTTTAAATGACTCGGAGGAATTCATTAGGTTTATTATGGAGTTTTAATGTTTCGTACGGTGATGTTGTGACATCTGCCCCAAACCCAAACCCGAATGCCCGACTCAAACCCGAAGCTACCAATCTTTAAGTGTGTTCGTATTTATTTGTCTGAAATGTAACGTTTCGACAGTATTAATATGAATAAAAATGCGTTGAATTCTATGGTATAACGTTTTTGATAAAGATGATCGAACTACTATATAACGTTTACTAATAAATGCAATAACTAAATCCCAAAATATATATATATAAATAAATATATATATATAGATAGTACGTAAAGGAAATTAGTAAAAACGTTAAGCCAAAACGCCTCCAAGTCTCGAAATGATCTCGTAACGGCTTAAACGAGCTAAAACCATAAAAACGTCACTTACATAATTGTTACGTTGCAACTTAGTTAAGTTAGTTAGTTGAAATATATATATAATTAACTTTGGGCCAAAACCGTCAATCCTCAAACTTGTTTTAAAAGTTTAAGTTAATAAGTAAGACAAAACAAAGTTCAGGGGCTGTTGTGTAACTTGCAATTTCAAACCCAAACCCCCCCCCCCCTTTGCCCGTGATTCCGGCGACCACAAATTCCGGCCAGTTTGGCCGGAAAAACCACGAACTCCGGCGAGCTCCCAAAAACTCGTTTTTAGCCCGTTTCAATTAACCAAACCTATCCAAAATCATCCTAATACTATTCTAAGCGTGATTCGAACGTGTAATCAGCTTCTAATCACCTAGATAACAACCAATTTCTCGATTTAAAAACCGGTTCAAACACCCACTTTACCAAACGACTAAAAACGTACCAAATTTATGATCTCATTCAATCCCATACGTCCTCTCGAGGTCTTGCATTCATTACCAGCTGTTAATTGAACCCAAACGATCCAAATCATCCAACCAATTGCTAATTTCGGTTCATGCTTAACTCTAAGTCAAACAACAACAACCCAGCGACTAAAACACGATTCAATCTACCTGCACTTTCCTCCTTACTTGTTTTCACTTGTTGCAACTCCAATTTCTAGTATCAATCATCAAAAATCTGTAAGTGATTCCGTTTCAATCCGAGTTTGTTCTTCAACTGTTAGTCATCAAATCTTTGATATAATCTGAAATTGTTATAGGGGTTTTGTTCATCTAACCTCGTGGAAGGAATCTGGACGTTGAATTGGATTATAACAACTCCTAGACATCGTTTCAAATCGTAGCCGTCGCTTTCTTGTTCTTCGTTTCTTTCGATTCAAATCTTCAACAATCAAGTAAGTATTATATATCAAAATGATCACGATTCAATGGTGATTAAAAGCCCTCTATTGGTTTTGGATTTCATTCACTGGATTAAACGAATTGGTATGATTCGTGTTCTAGGGCTTGTAATGAAGAAGTTGTTCTTGGACTATAAAAGTTAAAAGAATTTAAAAACGGGTTTAATCAACAAAAAGCTTTCTGGTCTGGTGGTTAAAGTGTTGGTTCTGCGATGGGAGGTCGCGGGTTCGACCCTTCCTGCCTCCTCTTCTTTAAATTTTAATATTTTAGGTATTAAACATTAAACATATATCTTTCTAAATAACTTAAATACTATATACAATTACGTTTCGTATCAAAATTCCCAAATTGGATTTTGAAACCCTAAATTGGATTTAAAAACCCTAAATTCCCAAATTATATTTTGAAACCCTAATTTTCAATTTATAATTTAAAACCCTAAAACCCCAAATCCAAAACCCTAGAATTTCTAAGTGCTTGATTCTAGTTACTATATTATTTGTCTCGTTTCTAAATTAGGTTTTCCCGGTTAATTAGGTGATTCTAATATCTGGGCGATCCTCGATTCTATTTAGTTACTTTCTTGCGTTTGCTAGTATCTATATTGTTCAGGTGAGTAAACTCACTCCCCTTTTTCTATTTTACTATTTTGGGGCTGAAATACGTCTTTTACTATATTGCGTTTTTCTATTCGTTTTCGAAAAAGAGATCATACAAATATGTTAATCTAGTTTGGCCGCTTGATGCAATCTTATGTGTTAGTTAAAAGTAGTTTTATTGCTTTGTAAACCCACCGGTACAATGTTAGCGCTAATGGTTTGACAAACCCACCTGCTTGTACAACATCGATAGGTGATTTAAACCCGGCCTTTCTAATTCCATGTTTACTATGTCGGGATGCTATGTTGCTATACTATGTTGCTATGCTATGATGCTATACTATGCCATGTCCCTAAATTGCTAAATGATGACTTATATATCGAGACGGTAAACGACGGTTATTAAAAGTTATCATTATTTATTACATGAGTGGTTCTCATGAAAAATGGCTAGACGAGATACTATGGTTTCTATTGTGGTTGGTGTGCTATTCTATTCTAGGGGTCCTGGTAGGGTAATATTACAAAATTACTATACATATGGGATTGCGCAGCATATCTTGTTGATCTCGGATTTCAATACTATTACTATTCAAATTGGGTTTTACTCACTAGCTTGTGTAGCTAACTTTATTTTCGCGTATTTCAGGTGGCGCGTGATTTTGGCTTGTTTCTTTGCTATTCAAGACATAGGGACTTGGACCTAGAAATAATACTAAACATGACTATTTCATTTACTGCTATTATGAATTTGTCGTTTCGCATTTAAGACTTGGGTTTTGCCAAATTTATGACAATAACTATTAGACTTTAATAAAAGTAACACCATGTGCTTTGTTTACTACGGATATCCAATTCTATGACAGCCCGGTGTTTTCCGCCACCGGGCGGGGTGTCACAGTTGGTATCAGAGCCATGGTTATAGAGAACTAGGATAGGGTATTAGAAACACACCGACCTAGACTATAACCTAAGAGTCCTTAGTGCAAATTAATGTGCTTAGAGAACTCTCAGAATTTATTTATTCATCTATTTATTTATTCTATGAACCGTTCTATGTTTCTTTCTTTACCTCAATTCTTAACCGATTTCGCGAAGGAGCTACAAGAGACTCGTCTGTAAGATTAGGATCTTTCTCTTTGTGGGATCTCGTCATCGTCTTAAGTGAGTTTGAAAACGTGGGAAACGTGTGCAATCTGGAAGGGGGAACGCCTGTATCACGGACATCCTGTCTAAGGCAAGCATTTCGTATAAATCTCTTTAAGAGACCTGTATGCTTACCTGGGGATGTACGAGATGAGTGTGAACCTATAGGCTAAAGCACGCTTTCTCGAATACGTTGAAAACGAACTTAACACTTTGATAAGTCTTGAGTGTCCAAACCCAGACACATTCCTAAGCCTTCAAATTCCATTTAATCATTTTTTTTCTAATATTATCATTTTTCTATAAATTCTAATTATTTCTATGAGTTCTTGTGATTTTAAAATGTCACCCTAAACTATTTGATTGTGTTTCTATGGTTTCTAAATGTTTACTATGAAGTGTTTTCTAAGGAGATTCTATGATATTTCTAAATACCATTCAAATCCAATAAGTGTTTACTATGAAATATGTTTTAAAAGAATGTTCCATGTCTCACGAAATCGTTTTCTATCTTGTAGAATGGCGGGTAGAAATCAACGACTTGCTAATACTATCGCAACCCAGATGGCCGGTATTTTGCCTGGGCTTGTGAATCAACTCAACGCAGCGAACCAAAATAACCAGCCCAGGTGCACGTTAAAGTATTTCAATTCTTGCGGACCAACCAAATTCTATGGCAATGAAGGGGCCACGGGGCTTCTTCAGTGGTACGAGAGTATGGAAAGTACTTTCACCAACTGCGACTGTCCCGAGAACCTCAAAGTTCGTTATGCCACCAGTGTCCTTCAGAAGGGTGCTCTGACCTGGTGGAACGACGAAAAGCGCAGGCTAGGTGAAGCTGCTGTTACTGCCCTTACTTGGGCGGCATTCAAAACTACCATGACCAACAAGTACTGTCCTCCCAGTGAGATCCGGAAACTGGAGGGCGAGTTCTGGGCATTGAAACAAGACAGTGGCGAAAACGTAGCCTACAATGATCGCTTCTCCCAGCTCAGCACTCTGTGTCCCAACATGGTTACCCCGGACTCCCGGGGAATTGAACAATACATCGGTGGGCTACCGATGACTATTCAGGATGCGGTTTGGGGAAGCAAGCCAGCCACTGTGGGTGAGGCCATGACCCTAGCAGGTCGTCTCACGGAAAACCACGTGCAAGCTGGTACTCTATCCAGGAAAGGGGACAAACGGCTCAAGGGTTCGTCGAGCAATGATCCTAAAACGACCGAGGGAGGTTCTCACAAAGGGTTCAAACCCGAATCATCATCCCGTTCTAAGAAGCGCAAAAATAACGCTACTAATTATGCTGTGGTTACTCCAAACCCTCCTATGGCTCAACAGGGGGGAATGCTAATCGTAAGCCCTATACGGGAACTCTGCCAAAGTGCAATTTCTGCCCACTTCACCATGCTCCCAACACACCATGTCATAAGTGCTCGATCTGCCAACGGTACGGCCATGTGGCTAAAGATTGTTGGAACGCCCCGAATACTGCAAACAACAATCGGGTGAACCAAGGGCGGGCCTGCTATAACTGTGGTGATCCAAACCATTTCCGCAACAACTGCCCGCAACCGATCAACGTCAACGTAAACACAAATGCTAATGCTAATCAGGCGGGTCGGGCCAGAACTTTTAATATCAATGCCAACCAGGCCCAAGCCAACAACGACGTGGTGAACGGTATGTTCCTCATTAATGATCGCTATGCTTCTATTTTATTTGACTCGGGTGCCGATAAAAGCTTTGTATCTCTAGAGTTTGCTTCATCTTTTACTGTTGGCCGTGTTAGACTTGATAAACCTTATGTGGTAGAAATAGCTAACGGGAAAAATGTTTCAATTAGTTCCTCGTTTATGGGGTGTGAACTTAAACTTCAAGGCCACGTGTTTCATGTTGATCTTTTACCAATGACGCTCGGTAGCTTCGATGTTATTATCGGTATGGATTGGTTATCCGCTAACGGCGCAGAAATTTTATGTCGGGAAAAGGTAGTCCGCATTCCTCTCCCATCGGGTCAAATCCTGAATGTTTCGGGGGAGAAATCTCCTACCGGTCTGAAACTCATGTCTTGTGTTAAAGCTCAAAAATGTTTGCGTAAGGGTTATGTAGCGTTCATGGCTCACGTTGAGGTCAACAAAAAGAAAGAAAAGAAATTGGAGGACATACCGATTGTGCGAGATTTTGCCGAAGTGTTTCCCGAGGATGTAACTGGTCTACCACCTGTACGACAAGTCGAATTCCGTATTGATCTTATACTAGGTGCTACTCCCGTGGCGAAAGCCCCTTATCGTCTGGCACCTTCCGAACTTCAGGAGTTAGCCAGTCAGCTCCAAGAACTATCCGATAAAGGCTTTATTCGTCCGAGTTCTTCGCCTTGGGGTGCACCAATCTTATTTGTTAAAAAGAAGGATGGTTCGTTCCGAATGTGTATCGATTATCGTGAACTCAACAAACTTACCGTCAAAAATCGATATCCTTTGCCTCGTATCGATGATCTGTTTGACCAACTACAAGGAGCAACGTGTTTCTCAAAAATTGATCTTCGTTCGGGTTATCATCAGCTGCGTGTGCACGAAGATGACATACCCAAGACTGCGTTTCGTACGCGATACGGACACTTCGAGTTTACGGTTATGCCTTTCGGTTTGACCAACGCTCCTGCTGTTTTTATGGACTTGATGAACCGAGTGTGCCGACCGTATCTGGACCGATTTGTCATTGTGTTCATTGACGATATTCTCATCTATTCTAAATCTAAGGCCGAGCATGAACAACATCTCTGTACCATTCTCCAAATGCTAAAGCAAGAGCAGTTATATGCTAAGTTTTCTAAATGTGAATTTTGGCTCAAGGAGGTCCAATTCCTGGGTCATATCGTTAACGAAAAAGGTGTTCAAGTGGATCCGGCAAAAATCGAAACCGTTAAAAACTGGTCAGCGCCTTCAACTCCAACCGAAATCCGCTCTTTTCTCGGTCTAGCGGGTTACTACCGTCGATTCATTGCCAATTTCTCTAAGATTGCGGTTCCCCTCACAGCTTTAACTTGCAAGAATGTACCTTTCGTGTGGGGTTCCGAACAACAGAAAGCGTTTGATGTCCTAAAGGACAAACTGTGTAATGCTCCGATTCTTACTCTTCTAGACGGTCACGAAGACCTTGTTGTTTATTGTGACGCTTCAAAGCATGGTCTCGGTTGTGTTCTAATGCAACGGGGTAAAGTAATCGCTTATGCCTCGCGACAACTCAAAATCCACGAAAAGAATTACGCCACTCACGATCTCGAATTGGGTGTTGTAGTCTTTGCCTTCAAGATATGGAGGCATTATCTTTACGGCACCAAGTGTCTTGTTTATACCGATCACAAGAGCTTGCAACACATTCTGAATCAGAAAGAACTTAACATGAGGCAGAGACGTTGGGTTGAGTTATTGAACGATTATGACTGCGAAATTCGCTATCATCCCGGCAAAGCTAACGTCGTTGCCGATGCTCTTAGCCGCAAAGAACACGTCATGCTATCTTGTGCTACCCTTCGTGTTGACCTTAAGTCCAAAATTCTTGAAGCTCAACGTATGGTTGTTTCTGAGGGTACTTTCCGAGATGAGATGAACCCTGGTACCGATTCACAGTTAGAAACAAAAACCGATGGCCTACTCTACTACATGAATCGCATCTGGGTGCCTACCCGCGGTGTTATCCGTGAACTTATTATGGATGAGAACCATAAAAGTCGTTATTCTATTCATCCGGGTGCGGATAAAATGTATAAAAATCTCCGTCCCCACTATTGGTGGCCGTGTATGAAGGAAGAAATCGCTCGACATGTTGCTAAGTGTTTGACTTGTGCACGGGTAAAAGCCGAGCATCAACGCCCTTCTGGTCTCCTTGTGCAACCCGAAATCCCTGTGTGGAAATGGGAGAGTATCGCCATGGATTTTGTTACTAAACTCCCTCTTTCAAATGGTTATGATAGCATCTGGGTGATTGTCGATCGGTTAACGAAATCTGCTCATTTTCTGCCAATCAAAGAAACTTATTCGGCGGAAAAGCGGGCTCAGCTTTACGTGAAGGAGATTGTTTGTCGTCATGGGGTGCCGTTGGATATTATTTCTGACCGTGATGGTCGTTTTATGTCTCGTTTCTGGAAGGGTCTTCAAGAAGCTTTGGGTACTAAACTAAACCTCAGCACTGCTTATCATCCCCAAACCGATGGTCAAAGCGAGAGAACCATTCAAACTCTCGAGGATTTGCTTCGCTCTTGTGTTATTGATTTCAAAGGTAAATGGGATACTCATCTTCCGTTGATCGAATTCTCGTATAATAACAGTTACCATTCTAGCATCGATATGGCACCGTTTGAAGCCCTTTATGGTCGTAAATGTCGTTCTCCTCTATGTTGGACTGAGGTCGGTGACTCTCAGATTACTGGGCCAGAGATGGTTCAGGAGACCACCGATAAAATCCGCAAAATCCGAGAAAATCTTTTAGCAGCTCGAAATCGGCAAAAGTATTATGCCGATAAAAAGAGGAAGCCTATGGAATACGAAATCGGTGATATGGTTCTACTTAAGGTGTCTCCATGGAAGGGAGTTTTCCGTTTTGGCAAAAAGGGAAAGCTAGCTCCCCGATATGTGGGCCCGTTCAAGGTTCTTAAAAAGATCGGGAAAGTTTCTTACGAGTTGGAACTGCCTGAGGAATTGGGTGGTGTTCATCCCGTGTTTCACGTTTCTAATCTGAAAAAGTGTTTATCTGATGAAAGTCTTATCGTACCTCTCGACGAGATCCAAATTGATGAATCTATGCAGTTTATTGAGCGACCATTGGAAATAATGGATCGAGAAGTTAAGCAACTCAAGCGGAGTCGGATACCGATCGTCAAGGTTCGTTGGGAGTCTAAGCGTGGACCCGAATTCACCTGGGAACGCGAGGACCAAATGAAGGCAAAATATCCGCATCTCTTCGCTTCAACTTCAACTACTTCGGTTTGAGCAAATTTCGGGACGAAATTCCATTAAGGAGGGGAGACTGTGACATCTGCCCCAAACCCAAACCCGAATGCCTGACTCAAACCCGAAGCTACCAATCTTTAAGTGTGTTCGTATTTATTTGTCTGAAATGTAACGTTTCGACAGTATTAATATGAATAAAAATGCGTTGAATTCTATGGTATAACGTTTTTGATAAAGATGATCGAACTACTATATAACGTTTACTAATAAATGCAATAACTAAATCCCAAAATATATATATATAAATAAATATATATATATATAGATAGTACGTAAAGGAAATTAGTAAAAACGTTAAGCCAAAACGCCTCCAAGTCTCGAAATGATCTCGTAACGGCTTAAACGAGCTAAAACCATAAAAACGTCACTTACATAATTGTTACGTTGCAACTTAGTTAAGTTAGTTAGTTGAAATATATATATAATTAACTTTGGGCCAAAACCGTCAATCCTCAAACTTGTTTTAAAAGTTTAAGTTAATAAGTAAGACAAAACAAAGTTCAGGGGCTGTTGTGTAACTTGCAATTTCAAACCCAAACCCCCCCCCTTTGCCCGTGATTCCGGCGACCACAAATTCCGGCCAGTTTGGCCGGAAAAACCACGAACTCCGGCGAGCTCCCAAAAACTCGTTTTTAGCCCGTTTCAATTAACCAAACCTATCCAAAATCATCCTAATACTATTCTAAGCGTGATTCGAACGTGTAATCAGCTTCTAATCACCTAGATAACAACCAATTTCTCGATTTAAAAACCGGTTCAAACACCCACTTTACCAAACGACTAAAAACGTACCAAATTTATGATCTCATTCAATCCCATACGTCCTCTCGAGGTCTTGCATTCATTACCAGCTGTTAATTGAACCCAAACGATCCAAATCATCCAACCAATTGCTAATTTCGGTTCATGCTTAACTCTAAGTCAAACAACAACAACCCAGCGACTAAAACACGATTCAATCTACCTGCACTTTCCTCCTTACTTGTTTTCACTTGTTGCAACTCCAATTTCTAGTATCAATCATCAAAAATCTGTAAGTGATTCCGTTTCAATCCGAGTTTGTTCTTCAACTGTTAGCCATCAAATCTTTGATATAATCTGAAATTGTTATAGGGGTTTTGTTCATCTAACCTCGTGGAAGGAATCTGGACGTTGAATTGGATTATAACAACTCCTAGACATCGTTTCAAATCGTAGCCGTCGCTTTCTTGTTCTTCGTTTCTTTCGATTCAAATCTTCAACAATCAAGTAAGTATTATATATCAAAATGATCACGATTCAATGGTGATTAAAAGCCCTCTATTGGTTTTGGATTTCATTCACTGGATTAAACGAATTGGTATGATTCGTGTTCTAGGGCTTGTAATGAAGAAGTTGTTCTTGGACTATAAAAGTTAAAAGAATTTAAAAACGGGTTTAATCAACAAAAAGCTTTCTGGTCTGGTGGTTAAAGTGTTGGTTCTGCGATGGGAGGTCGCGGGTTCGACCCTTCCTGCCTCCTCTTCTTTAAATTTTAATATTTTAGGTATTAAACATTAAACATATATCTTTCTAAATAACTTAAATACTATATACAATTACGTTTCGTATCAAAATTCCCAAATTGGATTTTGAAACCCTAAATTGGATTTAAAAACCCTAAATTCCCAAATTATATTTTGAAACCCTAATTTTCAATTTATAATTTAAAACCCTAAAACCCCAAATCCAAAACCATAGAATTTCTAAGTGCTTGATTCTAGTTACTATATTATTTGTCTCGTTTCTAAATTAGGTTTTCCCGGTTAATTAGGTGATTCTAATATCTGGGCGATCCTCGATTCTATTTAGTTACTTTCTTGCGTTTGCTAGTATCTATATTGTTCAGGTGAGTAAACTCAATCCCCTTTTCCTATTTTACTATTTTGGGGCTGAAATACGTCTTTTACTATATTGCGTTTTCTATTCGTTTTCGAAAAAGAGATCATACAAATATGTTAATCTAGTTTGGCCGCTTGATGCAATCTTATGTGTTAGTTAAAAGTAGTTTTATTGCTTTGTAAACCCACCGGTACAATGTTAGCGCTAATGGTTTGACAAACCCACCTGCTTGTACAACATCGATAGGTGATTTAAACCCGGCCTTTCTAATTCCATGTTTACTATGTCGGGATGCTATGTTGCTATACTATGTTGCTATGCTATGATGCTATACTATGCCATGTCCCTAAATTGCTAAATGATGACTTATATATCGAGACGGTAAACGACGGTTATTAAAAGTTATCATTATTTATTACATGAGTGGTTCTCATGAAAAATGGCTAGACGAGATACTATGGTTTCTATTGTGGTTGGTGTGCTATTCTATTCTAGGGGTCCTGGTAGGGTAATATTACAAAATTACTATACATATGGGATTGCGCAGCATATCTTGTTGATCTCGGATTTCAATACTATTACTATTCAAATTGGGTTTTACTCACTAGCTTGTGTAGCTAACTTTATTTTCGCGTATTTCAGGTGGCGCGTGATTTTGGCTTGTTTCTTTGCTATTCAAGACATAGGGACTTGGACCTAGAAATAATACTAAACATGACTATTTCATTTACTGCTATTATGAATTTGTCGTTTCGCATTTAAGACTTGGGTTTTGCCAAATTTATGACAATAACTATTAGACTTTAATAAAAGTAACACCATGTGCTTTGTTTACTACGGATATCCAATTCTATGACAGCCCGGTGTTTTCCGCCACCGGGCGGGGTGTCACAGATGTAAGGTGTTCTTAGAAGCTGTAACGTGTCCTACATTATTATAAATTACTTTTCATGTTGCTAATGTCACATACAGAGTCGTCACAAGTCCTGAGTTATCGTACGATGTTCAGAGGACTCGGACGAATTCATTAGGTTTATTATGGATTTTATTTTTACGTATTGTATTGTAAGGTGTTGTTAGGAGTTGTGAGGTGTCATACATTATACTAACATGCTTTTCAAGGTGTTAATGTGGCATACAGAGTCGTAAGATATTCTAAGTTGTCGTACGATGTTTAAATGACTCGGAGGAATTCATTAGGTTTATTATGGAGTTTAAATGTTTCGTACGGTGATGTAAGGTGTTCTTAGAAGCTGTAACGCGTCCTACATTATTATAAATTGCTTTTCATGTTGCTAATGTCACATACAGAGTCGTAACAAGTCCTGAGTTATCATACGATGTTCAAAGGACTCGGACGAATTCAAAAGGTTTATTAGGGATTTTATTTTTACGTACGGTTTTGTAAGGTGTTGTTAAGAATTGTGAGGTGTCGTACATTATACTAACAAGCTTTTCAAGGTGCTAAAGTGGCATACAGAGTCGTAAGATATTCTAAGTTGTCGTACGATGTTTAAATGACTCGGAGGAATTCATTAGGTTTATTATGGAGTTTTAATGTTTCGTACGGTGATGTAAGGTGTTCTTAGAAGTTGTAACGCGTCCTACATTATTATAAATTGCTTTTCATGTTGCTAATGTCACATACAGAGTCGTAACAAATCCTGAGTTATCATACGATGTTCAAAGGACTCGGACGAATTCAAAAGGTTTATTAGGGATTTTATTTTTACGTACGGTATTGTAAGGTGTTGTTAAGAATTGTGAGGTGTCGTACATTATACTAACATGCTTTTCAAGGTGCTAAAGTGGCATACAGAGTCGTAAGATATTCTAAGTTGTCGTACGATGTTTAAATGACTCGGAGGAATTCATTAGGTTTATTATGGAGTTTTAATGTTTCGTACGGTGATGTAAGGTGTTCTTAGAAGTTGTAACGCGTCCTACATTATTATAAATTACTTTTCATGTTGCTAATGTCACATACAGAGTCGTCACAAGTCCTGAGTTATCGTACGATGTTCAGAGGACTCGGACGAATTCATTAGGTTTATTATGGATTTTATTTTTACGTATTGTATTGTAAGGTGTTGTTAAGAGTTGTGAGGTGTCATACATTATACTAACATGCTTTTCAAGGTGTTAATGTGGCATACAGAGTCGTAAGATATTCTAAGTTGTCGTACGATGTTTAAATGACTCGGAGGAATTCATTAGGTTTATTATGGAGTTTTAATGTTTCGTACGGTGATGTAAGGTGTTCTTAGAAGTTGTAACGCGTCCTACATTATTATAAATTGCTTTTCATGTTGCTAATGTCACATACAGAGTCGTAACAAGTCCTGAGTTATCATACGATGTTCAAAGGACTCGGACGAATTCAAAAGGTTTATTAGAGATTTTATTTTTACGTACGGTATTGTAAGGTGTTGTTAAGAATTGTGAGGTGTCGTACATTATACTAACATGCTTTTCAAGGTGCTAAAGTGGCATACAGAGTCGTAAGATATTCTAAGTTGTCGTACGATGTTTAAATGACTCGGAGGAATTCAGTAGGTTTATTATGGAGTTTTAATGTTTCGTACGGTGATGTAAGGTGTTCTTAGAAGCTGTAACGCGTCCTACATTATTATAAATTACTTTTCATGTTGCTAATGTCACATACAGAGTCGTAACAAGTCCTGAGTTATCATACGATGTTCAAAGGACTCAGACGAATTCAAAAGGTTTATTAGAGATTTTATTTTTACGTACGGTATTGTAAGGTGTTGTTAAGAATTGTGAGGTGTCGTACATTATACTAACATGCTTTTCAAGGTGCTAAAGTGGCATACAGAGTCGTAAGATATTCTAAGTTTTCGTACGATGTTTAATGACTCGGAGGAATTCATTAGGTTTATTATGGAGTTTTAATGTTTCGTACGGTGATGTAAGGTGTTCTTAGAAGTTGTAACGCGTCCTACATTATTATAAATTACTTTTCATGTTGCTAATGTCACATACAGAGTCGTCACAAGTCCTGAGTTATCGTACGATGTTCAGAGGACTCGGACGAATTCATTAGGTTTATTATGGATTTTATTTTTACGTATTGTATTGTAAGGTGTTGTTAAGAGTTGTGAGGTGTCATACATTATACTAACATGCTTTTCAAGGTGTTAATGTGGCATACAGAGTCGTAAGATATTCTAAGTTGTCGTACGATGTTTAAATGACTCGGAGGAATTCATTAGGTTTATTATGGAGTTTTAATGTTTCGTACGGTGATGTAAGGTGTTCTTAGAAGTTGTAACGCGTCCTACATTATTATAAATTGCTTTTCATGTTGCTAATGTCACATACAGAGTCGTAACAAGTCCTGAGTTATCATACGATGTTCAAAGGACTCGGACGAATTCAAAAGGTTTATTAGAGATTTTATTTTTACGTACGGTATTGTAAGGTGTTGTTAAGAATTGTGAGGTGTCGTACATTATACTAACATGCTTTTCAAGGTGCTAAAGTGGCATACAGAGTCGTAAGATATTCTAAGTTGTCGTACGATGTTTAAATGACTCGGAGGAATTCAGTAGGTTTATTATGGAGTTTTAATGTTTCGTACGGTGATGTAAGGTGTTCTTAGAAGCTGTAACGCGTCCTACATTATTATAAATTACTTTTCATGTTGCTAATGTCACATACAGAGTCGTAACAAGTCCTGAGTTATCATACGATGTTCAAAGGACTCGGACGAATTCAAAAGGTTTATTAGAGATTTTATTTTTACGTACGGTATTGTAAGGTGTTGTTAAGAATTGTGAGGTGTCGTACATTATACTAACATGCTTTTCAAGGTGCTAAAGTGGCATACAGAGTCGTAAGATATTCTAAGTTGTCGTACGATGTTTAAATGACTCGTAGGAATTCAGTAGGTTTATTAAGGAGTTTTAATGTTTCGTACGATGATGTAAGGTGTTCTTAGAAGCTGTAACGCGTCCTACATTATTATAAATTACTTTTCATGTTGCTAATGTCACATACAGAGTCGTCACAAGTCCTGAGTTATCGTACGATGTTCAGAGGACTCGGACGAATTCATTAGGTTTATTATGGATTTTATTTTTACGTATTGTATTGTAAGGTGTTGTTAGGAGTTGTGAGGTGTCGTACATTATACTAACATGCTTTTCAAGGTGTTAATGTGGCATACAGAGTCGTAAGATATTCTAAGTTGTCGTACGACGTTTAAATGACTCGGAGGAATTCATTAGGTTTATTATGGAGTTTTAATGTTTCGTACGGTGATGTAAGGTGTTCTTAGAAGCTGTAACGCGTCCTACATTATTATAAATTACTTTTCATGTTGCTAATGTCACATACAGAGTCGTCACAAGTCCTGAGTTATCGTACGATGTTCAAAGGACTCGGACGAATTCATTAGGTTTATTATGGATTTTATTTTTACGTATTGTATTGTAAGGTGTTGTTAGGAGTTGTGAGGTATCATACATTATACTAACATGCTTTTCAATGTGTTAATGTGGCATACAGAGTCATAAGATATTCTAAGTTGTCGTACGATGTTTAAATGACTCGGAGGAATTCATTAGGTTTATTATGGAGTTTTAATGTTTCGTACGGTGATGTAAGGTGTTCTTAGAAGTTGTAACGCGTCCTACATTATTATAAATTGCTTTTCATGTTGCTAACGTCACATACAGAGTCGTAACAAGTCCTGAGTTATCGTACGATGTTCAGAGGACTCGGACGAATTCATTAGGTTTATTATGGATTTTATTTTTACGTATTGTATTGTAAGGTGTTGTTAGGAGTTGTGAGGTGTCGTACATTATACTAACATGCTTTTCAAGGTGTTAATGTGGCATACAGAGTCGTAAGATATTCTAAGTTGTCGTACGACGTTTAAATGACTCGGAGGAATTCATTAGGTTTATTATGGAGTTTTAGTGTTTCGTACGGTGATGTAAGGTGTTCTTAGAAGTTGTAACGCGTCCTACATTATTATAAATTGCTTTTCATGTTGCTAATGTCACATACAGAGTCGTAACAAGTCCTGAGTTATCATACGATGTTCAAAGGACTCGGACGAATTCAAAAGGTTTATTAGGAATTTTATTTTTACGTACGGTATTGTAAGGTGTTGTTAAGAATTGTGAGGTGTCGTACATTATACTAACATGCTTTTGAAGGTGCTAAAGTGGCATACAGAGTCGTAAGATTTTCTAAGTAGTCGTACGATGTTTAAATGACTCTGAGGAATTCATTACGTTTATTATGGAGTTTTAATGTTTCGTACGGTGATGTAAGGTATTCTTAGAAGCTCTAACGCGTCCTACATTATTATAAATTACTTTTCATGTTGCTAATGTCACATACAGAGTCGTCACAAGTCCTGAGTTATCGTACGATGTTCAAAGGACTCGGACGAATTCATTAGGTTTATTATGGATTTTATTTTTACGTACTGTAATGTAAGGTGTTGTTAGGAGTTGTGAGGTGTCGTACATTATACTAACATGCTTTTCAATGTGTTAATGTGGCATACAGAGTCGTAAGATATTCTAAGTTGTCGTACGATGTTTAAATGACTCGGAGGAATTCATTAGGTTTATTATGGAGCTTTAATGTTTCGTACGGTGATGTAAGGTGTTCTTAGAAGTTGTAGCGCGTCCTACATTATTATAAATTGCTTTTCATGTTGCTAATGTCACATACAGAGTCGTAACAAGTCCTGAGTTATCATACGATGTTCAAAGGACTCGGACGAATTCAAAAGGTTTATTAGGGAATTTATTTTTACGTACGGTATTGTAAGCTGTTGTTAAGAATTGTGAGGTGTCATACATTATACTAACATGATTTTCAAGGTGCTAAAGTGGCATACAGAGTCGTAAGATATTCTAAGTTGTCATACGATGTTTAAATGACTCGGAGGAATTCTTTAGGTTTATTATGGAGTTTTAATGTTTCGTACGGTGATGTAAGGTGTTCTTAGAAGTTGTAACGCGTCCTACATTATTATAAATTACTTTTCATGTTGCTAATGACACATACAAAGTTGTCACAAGTCCTGAGTTATCGTACGATGTTCAAAGGACTCGGACGAATTCATTAGGTTTATTATGGATTTTATTTTTACGTACTGTATTGTAAGGTGTTGTTAGGAGTTGTGAGGTGTCGTACATTATACTAACATGCTTTTCAAGGTGTTAATGTGGCATACAGAGTCGTAAGATATTCTAAGTTGTCGTACGATGTTTAAATGACTCGGAGGAATTCATTAGGTTTATTATGGAGTTTTAATGTTTCGTACGGTGATGTAAGGTGTTCTTAGAAGTTGTAACGCGTCCTACATTATTATAAATTGCTTTTCATGTTGCTAATGTCACATACAGAGTCGTAACAAGTCCTGAGTTATCATACGATGTTCAAAGGACTCGGACGAATTCAAAAGGTTTATTAGGGATTTTATTTTTACGTACGGTATTGTAAGGTGTTGTTAAGAATTGTGAGGTGTCGTACATTATACTAACATGCTTTTCAAGGTGCTAAAGTGGCATACAGAGTCGTAAGATATTCTAAGTTGTCGTACGATGTTTAAATGACTCGGAGGAATTCAGTAGGTTTATTATGGAGTTTTAATGTTTCGTACGGTGATGTAAGGTGTTCTTAGAAGTTGTAACGCGTCCTACATTATTATAAATTACTTTTCATGTTGCTAATGTCACATACAGAGTCGTCACAAGTCCTGAGTTATCGTGCGATGTTCAGAGGACTCGGACGAATTCATTAGGTTTATTATGGATTTTATTTTTACGTATTGTATTGTAAGGTGTTGTTAGGAGTTGTGAGGTGTCGTACATTATACTAACATGCTTTTCAAGGTGTTAATGTGGCATACAGAGTCGTAAGATATTCTAAGTTGTCGTACGATGTTTAAATGACTCGGAGGAATTCATTAGGTTTATTATGGAGTTTTAATGTTTCGTACGGTGATGTAAGGTGTTCTTAGAAGCTGTAACGCGTCCTACATTATTATAAATTACTTTTCATGTTGCTAATGTCACATAAAGAGTCGTCACAAGTCCTGAGTTATCGTACGATGTTCAGAGGACTCGGACGAATTCATTAGGTTTATTATGGATTTTATTTTTACGTACTGTATTGTAAGGTGTTGTTAGGAGTTGTGAGGTGTCGTACATTATACTAACATGCTTTTCAAGGTGTTAATGTGGCATACAGAGTCGTAAGATATTCTAAGTTGTCGTACGATGTTTAAATGACTCGGAGGAATTCATTAGGTTTATTATGGAGTTTTAATGTTTCGTACGGTGATGTAAGGTGTTCTTAGAAGTTGTAACGCGTCCTACATTATTATAAATTGCTTTTCATGTTGCTAATGTCACATACAGAGTCGTAACAAGTCCTGAGTTATCATACGATGTTCAAAGGACTCGGACGAATTCAAAAGGTTTATTAGGGATTTTATTTTTACGTACGGTATTGTAAGGTGTTGTTAAGAATTGTGAGGTGTCGTACATTATACTAACATGCTTTTCAAGGTGCTAAAGTGGCATACAGAGTCGTAAGATATTCTAAGTTGTCGTACGATGTTTAAATGACTCGGAGGAATTCAGTAGGTTTATTATGGAGTTTTAATGTTTCGTACGGTGATGTAAGGTGTTCTTAGAAGTTGTAACGCGTCCTACATTATTATAAATTACTTTTCATGTTGCTAATGTCACATACAGAGTCGTCACAAGTCCTGAGTTATCGTGCGATGTTTAGAGGACTCGGACGAATTCATTAGGTTTATTATGGATTTTATTTTTACGTATTGTATTGTAAGGTGTTGTTAGGAGTTGTGAGGTGTCGTACATTATACTAACATGCTTTTCAAGGTGTTAATGTGGCATACAGAGTCGTAAGATATTCTAAGTTGTCGTACGATGTTTAAATGACTCGGAGGAATTCATTAGGTTTATTATGGAGTTTTAATGTTTCGTACGGTGATGTAAGGTGTTCTTAGAAGCTGTAACGCGTCCTACATTATTATAAATTACTTTTCATGTTGCTAATGTCACATAAAGAGTCGTCACAAGTCCTGAGTTATCGTACGATGTTCAGAGGACTCGGACGAATTCATTAGGTTTATTATGGATTTTATTTTTACGTACTGTATTGTAAGGTGTTGTTAGGAGTTGTGAGGTGTCGTACATTATACTAACATGCTTTTCAAGGTGTTAATGTGGCATACAGAGTCGTAAGATATTCTAAGTTGTCGTACGATGTTTAAATGACTCGGAGGAATTCATTAGGTTTATTATGGAGTTTTAATGTTTCGTACGGTGATGTAAGGTGTTCTTAGAAGTTGTAACGCGTCCTACATTATTATAAATTGCTTTTCATGTTGCTAATGTCACATACAGAGTCGTAACAAGTCCTGAGTTATCATACGATGTTCAAAGGACTCGGACGAATTCAAAAGGTTTATTAGGGATTTTATTTTTACGTACGGTATTGTAAGGTGTTGTTAAGAATTGTGAGGTGTCGTACATTATACTAACATGCTTTTCAAGGTGCTAAAGTGGCATACAGAGTCGTAAGATATTCTAAGTTGTCGTACGATGTTTAAATGACTCGGAGGAATTCAGTAGGTTTATTATGGAGTTTTAATGTTTCGTACGGTGATGTAAGGTGTTCTTAGAAGTTGTAACGCGTCCTACATTATTATAAATTACTTTTCATGTTGCTAATGTCACATACAGAGTCGTCACAAGTCCTGAGTTATCGTGCGATGTTCAGAGGACTCGGACGAATTCATTAGGTTTATTATGGATTTTATTTTTACGTATTGTATTGTAAGGTGTTGTTAGGAGTTGTGAGGTGTCGTACATTATACTAACATGCTTTTCAAGGTGTTAATGTGGCATACAGAGTCGTAAGATATTCTAAGTTGTCGTACGATGTTTAAATGACTCGGAGGAATTCATTAGGTTTATTATGGAGTTTTAATGTTTCCTACGGTGATGTAAGGTGTTCTTAGAAGTTGTAACGCGTCCTACATTATTATAAATTGCTTTTCATGTTGCTAATGTCACATACAGAGTCGTAACAAGTCCTGAGTTATCATACGATGTTCAAAGGACTCGGACGAATTCAAAAGGTTTATTAGGTATTTTATTTTTACGTACGGTATTGTAAGGTGTTGTTAAGAATTGTGAGGTGTCGTACATTATACTAACATGCTTTTGAAGGTGCTAAAGTGGCATACAGAGTCGTAAGATATTCTAAGTTGTCGTACGATGTTTAAATGACTCGGAGGAATTCATTACGTTTATTATGGAGTTTTAATGTTTCGTACGGTGATGTAAGGTGTTCTTAGAAGCTGTAACGCGTCCTACATTATAATAAATTACTTTTCATGTTGCTAATGTCACATACAGAGTCGTCACAAGTCCTGAGTTATCGTACGATGTTCAAAGGACTCGGACGAATTCCTTAGGTTTATTATGGATTTTATTTTTACGTACTGTATTGTAAGGTGTTGTTAGGAGTTGTGAGGTGTCGTACATTATACTAACATGCTTTTCAATGTGTTAATGTGGCATACAGAGTCGTAAGATATTCTAAGTTGTCGTACGATGTTTAAATGACTCGGAGGAATTCATTAGGTTTATTATGGAGTTTTAATGTTTCGTACGGTGATGTAAGGTGTTCTTAGAAGTTGTAACGCGTCCTACATTATTATAAATTGCTTTTCATGTTGCTAATGTCACATACAGAGTCGTAACAAGTCCTGAGTTATCATACGATGTTCAAAGGACTCGGACGAATTCAAAAGGTTTATAAGGGATTTTATTTTTACGTACGGTATTGTAAGGTGTTGTTAAGAATTGTGAGGTGTCGTACATTATTCTAACATGCTTTTCAAGGTGCTAAAGTGGCATACAGAGTCGTAAGATATTCTAAGTTGTCGTACGATGTTTAAATGACTCGGAGGAATTCAGTAGGTTTATTATGGAGTTTTAATGTTTCGTACGGTGATGTAAGGTGTTCTTAGAAGCTGTAACGCGTCCTACATTATTATAAATTACTTTTCATGTTGCTAATGTCACATAAAGAGTCGTCACAAGTCCTGAGTTATCGTACGATGTTCAGAGGACTCGGACGAATTCATTAGGTTTATTATGGATTTTATTTTTACGTATTGTATTGTAAGGTGTTGTTAGGAGTTGTGAGGTGTCGTACATTCTACTAACATGCTTTTCAAGGTGTTAATGTGGCATACAGAGTCGTAAGATATTCTAAGTTGTCGTACGATGTTTAAATGACTCGGAGGAATTCATTAGGTTTATTATGGAGTTTTAATGTTTCCTACGGTGATGTAAGGTGTTCTTAGAAGTTGTAACGCGTCCTACATTATTATAAATTGCTTTTCATGTTGCTAATGTCACATACAGAGTCGTAACAAGTCCTGAGTTATCATACGATGTTCAAAGGACTCAGACGAATTCAAAAGGTTTATTAGGTATTTTATTTTTACGTACGGTATTGTAAGGTGTTGTTAAGAATTGTGAGGTGTCGTACATTATACTAACATGCTTTTGAAGGTGCTAAAGTGGCATACAGAGTCGTAAGATATTCTAAGTTGTCGTACGATGTTTAAATGACTCGGAGGAATTCATTACGTTTATTATGGAGTTTTAATGTTTCGTACGGTGATGTAAGGTGTTCTTAGAAGCTGTAACGCGTCCTACATTATTATAAATTACTTTTCATGTTGCTAATGTCACATATAGAGTCGTCACAAGTCCTGAGTTATCGTACGATGTTCAAAGGACTCGGACGAATTCCTTAGGTTTATTATGGATTTTATTTTTACGTACTGTATTGTAAGGTGTTGTTAGGAGTTGTGAGGTGTCGTACATTATACTAACATGCTTTTCAATGTGTTAATGTGGCATACAGAGTCGTAAGATATTCTAAGTTGTCGTACGATGTTTAAATGACTCGGAGGAATTCATTAGGTTTATTATGGAGTTTAAATGTTTCGTACGGTGATGTAAGGTGTTCTTAGAAGCTGTAACGCGTCCTACATTATTATAAATTACTTTTCATGTTGCTAATGTCACATACAGAGTCGTCACAAGTCCTGAGTTATCGTACGATGTTCAAAGGACTCGGACGAATTCATTAGGTTTATTATGGATTTTATTTTTACGTACTGTATTGTAAGGTGTTGTTAGGAGTTGTGAGGTGTCGTACATTATACTAACATGCTTTTCAATGTGTTAATGTGGCATACAGAGTCGTAAGATATTCTAAGTTGTCGTACGATGTTTAAATGACTCAGAGGAATTCATTAGGTTTATTATGGAGTTTTAATGTTTCCTACGGTGATGTAAGGTGTTCTTAGAAGTTGTAACGCGTCCTACATTATTATAAATTGCTTTTCATGTTGCTAATGTCACATACAGAGTCGTAACAAGTCCTGAGTTATCATACGATGTTCAAAGGACTCGGACGAATTCAAAAGGTTTATTAGGTATTTTATTTTTACGTACGGTATTGTAAGGTGTTGTTAAGAATTGTGAGGTGTCGTACATTATACTAACATGCTTTTGAAGGTGCTAAAGTGGCATACAGAGTCGTAAGATATTCTAAGTTGTCGTATGATGTTTAAATGACTCGGAGGAATTCATTACGTTTATTATGGAGTTTTAATGTTTCGTACGGTGATGTAAGGTGTTCTTAGAAGCTGTAACGCGTCCTACATTATAATAAATTACTTTTCATGTTGCTAATGTCACATACAGAGTCGTCACAAGTCCTGAGTTATCGTACGATGTTCAAAGGACTCGGACGAATTCCTTAGGTTTATTATGGATTTTATTTTTACGTACTGTATTGTAAGGTGTTGTTAGGAGTTGTGAGGTGTCGTACATTATACTAACATGCTTTTCAATGTGTTAATGTGGCATACAGAGTCGTAAGATATTCTAAGTTGTCGTACGATGTTTAAATGACTCGGAGGAATTCATTAGGTTTATTATGGAGTTTTAATGTTTCGTACGGTGATGTAAGGTGTTCATAGAAGTTGTAACGCGTCCTACATTATTATAAATTGCTTTTCATGTTGCTAATGTCACATACAGAGTCGTAACAAGTCCTGAGTTATCATACGATGTTCAAAGGACTCGGACGAATTCAAAAGGTTTATAAGGGATTTTATTTTTACGTACGGTATTGTAAGGTGTTGTTAAGAATTGTGAGGTGTCGTACATTATTCTAACATGCTTTTCAAGGTGCTAAAGTGGCATACAGAGTCGTAAGATATTCTAAGTTGTCGTACGATGTTTAAATGACTCGGAGGAATTCAGTAGGTTTATTATGGAGTTTTAATGTTTCGTACGGTGATGTAAGGTGTTCTTAGAAGCTGTAACGCGTCCTACATTATTATAAATTACTTTTCATGTTGCTAATGTCACATAAAGAGTCGTCACAAGTCCTGAGTTATCGTACGATGTTCAGAGGACTCGGACGAATTCATTAGGTTTATTATGGATTTTATTTTTACGTATTGTATTGTAAGGTGTTGTTAGGAGTTGTGAGGTGTCGTACATTCTACTAACATGCTTTTCAAGGTGTTAATGTGGCATACAGAGTCGTAAGATATTCTAAGTTGTCGTACGATGTTTAAATGACTCGGAGGAATTCATTAGGTTTATTATGGAGTTTTAATGTTTCCTACGGTGATGTAAGGTGTTCTTAGAAGTTGTAACGCGTCCTACATTATTATAAATTGCTTTTCATGTTGCTAATGTCACATACAGAGTCGTAACAAGTCCTGAGTTATCATACGATGTTCAAAGGACTCAGACGAATTCAAAAGGTTTATTAGGTATTTTATTTTTACGTACGGTATTGTAAGGTGTTGTTAAGAATTGTGAGGTGTCGTACATTATACTAACATGCTTTTGAAGGTGCTAAAGTGGCATACAGAGTCGTAAGATATTCTAAGTTGTCGTACGATGTTTAAATGACTCGGAGGAATTCATTACGTTTATTATGGAGTTTTAATGTTTCGTACGGTGATGTAAGGTGTTCTTAGAAGCTGTAACGCGTCCTACATTATTATAAATTACTTTTCATGTTGCTAATGTCACATACAGAGTCGTCACAAGTCCTGAGTTATCGTACGATGTTCAAAGGACTCGGACGAATTCCTTAGGTTTATTATGGATTTTATTTTTACGTACTGTATTGTAAGGTGTTGTTAGGAGTTGTGAGGTGTCGTACATTATACTAACATGCTTTTCAATGTGTTAATGTGGCATACAGAGTCGTAAGATATTCTAAGTTGTCGTACGATGTTTAAATGACTCGGAGGAATTCATTAGGTTTATTATGGAGTTTAAATGTTTCGTACGGTGATGTAAGGTGTTCTTAGAAGCTGTAACGCGTCCTACATTATTATAAATTACTTTTCATGTTGCTAATGTCACATACAGAGTCGTCACAAGTCCTGAGTTATCGTACGATGTTCAAAGGACTCGGACGAATTCATTAGGTTTATTATGGATTTTATTTTTACGTACTGTATTGTAAGGTGTTGTTAGGAGTTGTGAGGTGTCGTACATTATACTAACATGCTTTTCAATGTGTTAATGTGGCATACAGAGTCGTAAGATATTCTAAGTTGTCGTACGATGTTTAAATGACTCAGAGGAATTCATTAGGTTTATTATGGAGTTTTAATGTTTCGTACGGTGATGTAAGGTGTTCTTAGAAGTTGTAACGCGTCCTACATTATTATAAATTGCTATTCATGTTGCTAATGTCACATACAGAGTCGTAACAAGTCCTGAGTTATCATACGATGTTCAAAGGACTCGGACGAATTCAAAAGGTTTATTAGGGATTTTATTTTTACGTACGGTATTGTAAGGTGTTGTTAAGAATTGTGAGGTGTCGTACATTATACTAACATGCTTTTCAAGGTGCTAAAGTGGCATACAAAGTCGTAAGATATTCTAAGTTGTCGTACGATGTTTAAATGACTCGGAGGAATTCAATAGGTTTATTATGGAGTTTTAATGTTTCGTACGGTGATGTAAGGTGTTCTTAGAAGCTGTAACGCGTCCTACATTATTATAAATTACTTTTCATGTTGCTATTGTCACATACAGAGTCGTCACAAGTCCTGAGTTATCGTACGATGTTCAGAGGACTCGGACGAATTCATTAGGTTTATTATGGATTTTATTTTTACGTATTGTGTTGTAAGGTGTTGTTAGGAGTTTTGAGGTGTCGTACATTATACTAACATGCTTTTAAAGGTGTTAATGTGGCACACAGAGTCGTAAGATATTCTAAGTTGTTGTACGATGTTTAAATGACTCGGAGGAATTTATTAGGTTTATTATGGAGCTTTAATGTTTCGTACGGTGATGTAAGGTGTTCTTAGAAGTTGTAACGCGTCCTACATTATCATAAATTGCTTTTCATGTTGCTAATGTCACATACAGAGTCGTAACAAGTCCTGAGTTATCATACGATGTTCAAAGGACTCGGACGAATTCAAAAGGTTTATAAGGGATTTTATTTTTACGTACGGTATTGTAAGGTGTTGTTAAGAATTGTGAGGTGTCGTACATTATTCTAACATGCTTTTCAAGGTGCTAAAGTGGCATACAGAGTCGTAAGATATTCTAAGTTGTCGTACGATGTTTAAATGACTCGGAGGAATTCAGTAGGTTTATTATGGAGTTTTAATGTTTCGTACGGTGATGTAAGGTGTTCTTAGAAGCTGTAACGCGTCCTACATTATTATAAATTACTTTTCATGTTGCTAATGTCACATAAAGAGTCATCACAAGTCCTGAGTTATCGTACGATGTTCAGAGGACTCGGACGAATTCATTAGGTTTATTATGGATTTTATTTTTACGTATTGTATTGTAAGGTGTTGTTAGGAGTTGTGAGGTGTCGTACATTCTACTAACATGCTTTTCAAGGTGTTAATGTGGCATACAGAGTCGTAAGATATTCTAAGTTGTCGTACGATGTTTAAATGACTCGGAGGAATTCATTAGGTTTATTATGGAGTTTTAATGTTTCGTACGGTGATGTAAGGTGTTCTTAGAAGTTGTAACGCGTCCTACATTATTATAAATTGCTTTTCATGTTGCTAATGTCACGTACAGAGTCGTAACAAGTCCTGAGTTATCATACGATGTTCAAAGGACTCGGACGAATTCAAAAGGTTTATTAGGGATTTTATTTTTACGTACGGTATTGTAAGGTGTTGTTAAGAATTCTGAGGTGTCGTACATTATACTAACATGCTTTTCAAGGTGCTAAAGTGGCATACAGAGTCGTAAGATATTCTAAGTTGTCGTACGATGTTTAAATGACTCGGAGGAATTCAATAGGTTTATTATGGAGTTTTAATGTTTCGTACGGTGATGTAAGGTGTTCTTAGAAGCTGTAACGCGTCCTACATTATTATAAATTACTTTTCATGTTGCTAATGTCACATACAGAGTCGTCACAAGTCCTGAGTTATTGTACGATGTTCAGAGGACTCGGACGAATTCATTAGGTTTATTATGGATTTTATTTTTACGTATTGTATTGTAAGGTGTTGTTAGGAGTTGTGAGGTGTCGTACATTATACTAACATGCTTTTCAAGGTGTTAATGTGGCATACAGAGTCGTAAGATATTCTAAGTTGTCGTACGATGTTTAAATGACTCGGAGGAATTCATTAGGTTTATTATGGAGTTTTAATGTTTCGTACGGTGATGTAAGGTGTTCTTAGAAGCTGTAACGCGTCCTACATTATTATAAATTACTTTTCATGTTGCTAATGTCACATACAGAGTCGTCACAAGTCCTGAGTTATCGTACGATGTTCAGAGGACTCGGACGAATTCATTAGGTTTATTATGGATTTTATTTTTACGTATTGTATTGTAAGGTGTTGTTAGGAGTTCTAAGGTGTCGTACATTATACTAACATGCTTTTCAAGGTGTTAATGTGGCATACAGAGTCGTAAGATATTCTAAGTTGTCGTACGATGTTTAAATGACTCGGAGAAATTCATTAGGTTTATTATGGAGTTTTAATGTTTCGTACGGTGATGTAAGGTGTTCTTAGAAGTTGTAACGCGTCCTACATTATTATAAATTGATTTTCATGTTGCTAATGTCACATACAGAGTCGGAACAAGTCCTGAGTTATCATACGATGTTCAAAGGACTCGGACGAATTCAAAAGGTTTATTAGGGATTTTATTTTTACGTACGGTATTGTAAGGTGTTGTTAAGAATTGTGAGGTGTCGTACATTATACTAACATGCTTTTCAAGGTGCTAAAGTGGCATATAGAGTCGTAAGATATTCTAAGTTGTCGTACGATGTTTAAATGACTCGGAGGAATTCATTAGGTTTATTATGGAGTTTTAATGTTTCGTACGGTGATGTAAGGTGTTCTTAGAAGCTGTAACGCGTCCTACATTATTATAAATTACTTTTCATGTTGCTAATGTCACATACAGAGTCGTCACAAGTCCTGAGTTATCGTACGATGTTCAGAGGACTCGGACGAATTCATTAGGTTTATTATGGATTTTATTTTTACGTATTGTATTGTAAGGTGTTGTTAGGAGTTGTGAGGTGTCGTACATTATACTAACATGCTTTTCAAGGTGTTAATGTGGCATACAGAGTCGTAAGATATTCTAAGTTGTCGTACGATGTTTAAATGACTCGGAGGAATTCATTAGGTTTATTATGGAGCTTTAATGTTTCGTACGGTGATGTAAGGTGTTCTTAGAAGTTGTAACGCGTCCTACATTATTATAAATTGATTTTCATGTTGCTAATGTCACATACAGAGTCGGAACAAGTCCTGAGTTATCATACGATGTTCAAAGGACTCGGACAAATTCAAAAGGTTTATTAGGGATTTTATTTTTACGTACGGTATTGTAAGGTGTTGTTAAGAATTGTGAGGTGTCGTACATTATACTAACTTGCTTTTCAAGGTGCTAAAGTGGCATACAGAGTCGTAAGATATTCTAAGTTGTCGTACGATGTTTAAATGACTCGGAGGAATTCATTAGGTTTATTATGGAGTTTTAATGTTTCGTACGGTGATGTAAGGTGTTCTTAGAAGCTGTAACGCGTCCTACATTATTATAAATTACTTTTCATGTTGCTAATGTCACATACAGAGTCGTCACAAGTCCTGAGTTATCGTACGATGTTCAGAGGACTCGGACGAATTCATTAGGTTTATTATGGATTTTATTTTTACGTATTGTATTGTAAGGTGTTGTTAGGAGTTGTGAGGTGTCGTACATTATACTAACATGCTTTTCAAGGTGTTAATGTGGCATACAGAGTCGTAAGATATTCTAAGTTGTCGTACGATGTTTAAATGTCTCGGAGGAATTCATTAGGTTTATTATGGAGTTTTAATGTTTCGTACGGTGATGTAAGGTGTTCTTAGAAGTTGTAACGCGTCCTACATTATTATAAATTGCTTTTCATGTTGCTAATGTCACATACAGAGTCGTAACAAGTCCTGAGTTATCATACGATGTTCAAAGGACTCGGACGAATTCAAAAGGTTTATTAGGGAATTTATTTTTAAGTACGGTATTGTAAGCTGTTGTTAAGAATTGTGAGGTGTCGTACATTATACTAACATGATTTTCAAGGTGCTAAAGTGGCATACAGAGTCGTAAGATATTCTAAGTTGTCGTACGATGTTTAAATGACTCGGAGAAATTCATTAGGTTTATTATGGAGTTTTAATGTTTCGTACGGTGATGTAAGGTGTTCTTAGAAGTTGTAACGCGTCCTACATTATTATAAATTGATTTTCATGTTGCTAATGTCACATACAGAGTCGGAACAAGTCCTGAGTTATCATACGATGTTCAAAGGACTCGGACGAATTCAAAAGGTTTATTAGGGATTTTATTTTTACGTACGGTATTGTAAGGTGTTGTTAAGAATTGTGAGGTGTCGTACATTATACTAACATGCTTTTCAAGGTGCTAAAGTGGCATATAGAGTCGTAAGATATTCTAAGTTGTCGTACGATGTTTAAATGACTCGGAGGAATTCATTAGGTTTATTATGGAGTTTTAATGTTTCGTACGGTGATGTAAGGTGTTCTTAGAAGCTGTAACGCGTCCTACATTATTATAAATTACTTTTTATGTTGCTAATGTCACATACAGAGTCGTCACAAGTCCTGAGTTATCGTACGATGTTCAGAGGACTCGGACGAATTCATTAGGTTTATTATGGATTTTATTTTTACGTATTGTATTGTAAGGTGTTGTTAGGAGTTGTGAGGTGTCGTACATTATACTAACATGCTTTTCAAGGTGTTAATGTGGCATACAGAGTCGTAAGATATTCTAAGTTGTCGTACGATGTTTAAATGACTCGGAGGAATTCATTAGGTTTATTATGGAGCTTTAATGTTTCGTACGGTGATGTAAGGTGTTCTTAGAAGTTGTAACGCGTCCTACATTATTATAAATTGATTTTCATGTTGCTAATGTCACATACAGAGTCGGAACAAGTCCTGAGTTATCATACGATGTTCAAAGGACTCGGACAAATTCAAAAGGTTTATTAGGGATTTTATTTTTACGTACGGTATTGTAAGGTGTTGTTAAGAATTGTGAGGTGTCGTACATTATACTAACTTGCTTTTCAAGGTGCTAAAGTGGCATACAGAGTCGTAAGATATTCTAAGTTGTCGTACGATGTTTAAATGACTCGGAGGAATTCATTAGGTTTATTATGGAGTTTTAATGTTTCGTACGGTGATGTAAGGTGTTCTTAGAAGCTGTAACGCGTCCTACATTATTATAAATTACTTTTCATGTTGCTAATGTCACATACAGAGTCGTCACAAGTCCTGAGTTATCGTACGATGTTCAGAGGACTCGGACGAATTCATTAGGTTTATTATGGATTTTATTTTTACGTATTGTATTGTAAGGTGTTGTTAGGAGTTGTGAGGTGTCGTACATTATACTAACATGCTTTTCAAGGTGTTAATGTGGCATACAGAGTCGTAAGATATTCTAAGTTGTCGTACGATGTTTAAATGTCTCGGAGGAATTCATTAGGTTTATTATGGAGTTTTAATGTTTCGTACGGTGATGTAAGGTGTTCTTAGAAGTTGTAACGCGTCCTACATTATTATAAATTGCTTTTCATGTTGCTAATGTCACATACAGAGTCGTAACAAGTCCTGAGTTATCATACGATGTTCAAAGGACTCGGACGAATTCAAAAGGTTTATTAGGGAATTTATTTTTAAGTACGGTATTGTAAGCTGTTGTTAAGAATTGTGAGGTGTCGTACATTATACTAACATGATTTTCAAGGTGCTAAAGTGGCATACAGAGTCGTAAGATATTCTAAGTTGTCGTACGATGTTTAAATGACTCGGAGAAATTCATTAGGTTTATTATGGAGTTTTAATGTTTCGTACGGTGATGTAAGGTGTTCTTAGAAGTTGTAACGCGTCCTACATTATTATAAATTGATTTTCATGTTGCTAATGTCACATACAGAGTCGGAACAAGTCCTGAGTTATCATACGATGTTCAAAGGACTCGGACGAATTCAAAAGGTTTATTAGGGATTTTATTTTTACGTACGGTATTGTAAGGTGTTGTTAAGAATTGTGAGGTGTCGTACATTATACTAACATGCTTTTCAAGGTGCTAAAGTGGCATATAGAGTCGTAAGATATTCTAAGTTGTCGTACGATGTTTAAATGACTCGGAGGAATTCATTAGGTTTATTATGGAGTTTTAATGTTTCGTACGGTGATGTAAGGTGTTCTTAGAAGCTGTAACGCGTCCTACATTATTATAAATTACTTTTTATGTTGCTAATGTCACATACAGAGTCGTCACAAGTCCTGAGTTATCGTACGATGTTCAGAGGACTCGGACGAATTCATTAGGTTTATTATGGATTTTATTTTTACGTATTGTATTGTAAGGTGTTGTTAGGAGTTGTGAGGTGTCGTACATTATACTAACATGCTTTTCAAGGTGTTAATGTGGCATACAGAGTCGTAAGATATTCTAAGTTGTCGTACGATGTTTAAATGACTCGGAGGAATTCATTAGGTTTATTATGGAGCTTTAATGTTTCGTACGGTGATGTAAGGTGTTCTTAGAAGTTGTAACGCGTCCTACATTATTATAAATTGATTTTCATGTTGCTAATGTCACATACAGAGTCGGAACAAGTCCTGAGTTATCATACGATGTTCAAAGGACTCGGACAAATTCAAAAGGTTTATTAGGGATTTTATTTTTACGTACGGTATTGTAAGGTGTTGTTAAGAATTGTGAGGTGTCGTACATTATACTAACTTGCTTTTCAAGGTGCTAAAGTGGCATACAGAGTCGTAAGATATTCTAAGTTGTCGTACGATGTTTAAATGACTCGGAGGAATTCATTAGGTTTATTATGGAGTTTTAATGTTTCGTACGGTGATGTAAGGTGTTCTTAGAAGCTGTAACGCGTCCTACATTATTATAAATTACTTTTCATGTTGCTAATGTCACATACAGAGTCGTCACAAGTCCTGAGTTATCGTACGATGTTCAGAGGACTCGGACGAATTCATTAGGTTTATTATGGATTTTATTTTTACGTATTGTATTGTAAGGTGTTGTTAGGAGTTGTGAGGTGTCGTACATTATACTAACATGCTTTTCAAGGTGTTAATGTGGCATACAGAGTCGTAAGATATTCTAAGTTGTCGTACGATGTTTAAATGTCTCGGAGGAATTCATTAGGTTTATTATGGAGTTTTAATGTTTCGTACGGTGATGTAAGGTGTTCTTAGAAGTTGTAACGCGTCCTACATTATTATAAATTGCTTTTCATGTTGCTAATGTCACATACAGAGTCGTAACAAGTCCTGAGTTATCATACGATGTTCAAAGGACTCGGACGAATTCAAAAGGTTTATTAGGGAATTTATTTTTAAGTACGGTATTGTAAGCTGTTGTTAAGAATTGTGAGGTGTCGTACATTATACTAACATGATTTTCAAGGTGCTAAAGTGGCATACAGAGTCGTAAGATATTCTAAGTTGTCGTACGATGTTTAAATGCCTCGGAGGAATTCATTAGGTTTATTATGGAGTTTTAATGTTTCGTACAGTGATGTAAGGTGTTCTTAGAAGCTGTAACGCGTCCTACATTATTATAAATTACTTTTCATGTTGCTAATGTCACATACAGAGTCGTCACAAGTCCTGAGTTATCGTACGATGTTCAGAGGACTCGGACGAATTCATTAGGTTTATTATGGATTTTATTTTTACGTATTGTATTGTAAGGTGTTGTTAGGAGTTCTAAGGTGTCGTACATTATACTAACATTCTTTTCAAGGTGTTAATGTGGCATACAGAGTCGTAAGATATTCTAAGTTGTCGTACGATGTTTAAATGACTCGGAGGAATTCATTAGGTTTATTATGGAGTTTTAATGTTTCGTACGGTGATGTAAGGTGTTCTTAGAAGTTGTAACGCGTCCTACATTATTATAAATTGATTTTCATGTTGCTAATGTCACATACAGAGTCGGAACAAGTCCTGAGTTATCATACGATGTTCAAAGGACTCGGACGAATTCAAAAGGTTTATTAGGGATTTTATTTTTACGTACGGTATTGTAAGGTGTTGTTAAGAATTGTGAGGTGTCGTACATTATACTAACATGCTTTTCAAGGTGCTAAAGTGGCATACAGAGTCGTAAGATATTCTAAGTTGTCATACGATGTTTAAATGACTCGGAGGAATTCATTAGGTTTATTATGGAGTTTTAATGTTTCGTACGGTGATGTAAGGTGTTCTTAGAAGCTGTAACGCGTCCTACATTATTATAAATTACTTTTCATGTTGCTAATGTCACATACAGAGTCGTCACAAGTCCTGAGTTATCGTACGTTGTTCAGAGGACTCGGAAGAATTCATTAGGTTTATTATGGTTTTTATTTTTACGTATTGTATTGTAAGGTGTTGTTAGGAGTTGTGAGGTGTCGTACATTATACTAACATTCTTTTCAAGGTGTTAATGTGGCATACAGAGTCGTAAGATATTCTAAGTTGTCGTACGATGTTTAAATGACTCGGAGGAATTCATTAGGTTTATTATGGAGTTTTAATGTTTCGTACGGTGATGTAAGGTGTTCTTAGAAGTTGTAACGCGTCCTACATTATTATAAATTGATTTTCATGTTGCTAATGTCACATACAGAGTCGGAACAAGTCCTGAGTTATCATACGATGTTCAAAGGACTCGGACGAATTCAAAAGGTTTATTAGGGATTTTATTTTTACGTACGGTATTGTAAGGTGTTGTTAAGAATTGTGAGGTGTCGTACATTATACTAACATGCTTTTCAAGGTGCTAAAGTGGCATACAGAGTCGTAAGATATTCTAAGTTGTCATACGATGTTTAAATGACTCGGAGGAATTCATTAGGTTTATTATGGAGTTTTAATGTTTCGTACGGTGATGTAAGGTGTTCTTAGAAGCTGTAACGCGTCCTACATTATTATAAATTACTTTTCATGTTGCTAATGTCACATACAGAGTCGTCACAAGTCCTGAGTTATCGTACGTTGTTCAGAGGACTCGGAAGAATTCATTAGGTTTATTATGGTTTTTATTTTTACGTATTGTATTGTAAGGTGTTGTTAGGAGTTGTGAGGTGTCGTACATTATACTAACATTCTTTTCAAGGTGTTAATGTGGCATACAGAGTCGTAAGATATTCTAAGTTGTCGTACGATGTTTAAATGACTCGGAGGAATTCATTATGTTTATTATGGAGTTTTAATGTTTCGTACGGTGATGTAAGGTGTTCTTAGAAGTTGTAACGCGTCCTACATTATTATAAATTGCTTTTCATGTTGCTAATGTCACATACAGAGTCGTAACAAGTCCTGAGTTATCATACGATGTTCAAAGGACTCGGACGAATTCAAAAGGTTTATTAGGGATTTTATTTTTACGTACGGTATTGTAAGGTGTTGTTAAGAATTGTGAGGTGTCGTACATTATACTAACATGCTTTTCAAGGTGCTAAAGTGGCATACAGAGTCGTAAGATATTCTAAGTTGTCGTACGATGTTTAAATGACTCGGAGGAATTCATTAGGTTTATTATGGAGTTTTAATGTTTCGTACGGTGATGTAAGGTGTTCTTAGAAGCTGTAACGCGTCCTACATTATTATAAATTACTTTTCATGTTGCTAATGTCACATACAGAGTCGTCACAAGTCCTGAGTTATCGAACGATGTTTAGAGGACTCGGACGAATTCATTAGGTTTATTATGGATTTTATTTTTACGTATTGTATTGTAAGGTGTTGTTAGGAGTTGTGAGGTGTCGTACATTATACTAACATGCTTTTCAAGGTGTTAATGTGGCATACAGAGTCGTAAGATATTCTAAGTTGTCGTACGATGTTTAAATGACTCGGAGGAATTCATTAGGTTTATTATGGAGTTTTAATGTTTCGTACGGTAATGTAAGGTGTTCTTAGAAGCTGTAACGCGTCCTACATTATTATAAATTACTTTTCATGTTGCTAATGTCACATACAGAGTCGTCACAAGTCCTGAGTTATCGTACGTTGTTCAGAGGACTCGGAAGAATTCATTAGGTTTATTATGGTTTTTATTTTTACGTATTGTATTGTAAGGTGTTGTTAGGAGTTGTGAGGTGTCATACATTATACTAACATGCTTTTCAAGGTGTTAATGTGGCATACAGAGTCGTAAGATATTCTAAGTTGTCGTACGATGTTTAAATGACTCGGAGGAATTCATTATGTTTATTATGGAGTTTTAATGTTTCGTACGGTGATGTAAGGTGTTCTTAGAAGTTGTAACGCGTCCTACATTATTATAAATTGCTTTTCATGTTGCTAATGTCACATACAGAGTCGTAACAAGTCATGAGTTATCATACGATGTTCAAAGGACTCGGACGAATTCAAAAGGTTTATTAGGGATTTTATTTTTACGTACGGTATTGTAAGGTGTTGTTAAGAATTGTGAGGTGTCGTACATTATACTAACATGCTTTTCAAGGTGCTAAAGTGGCATACAGAGTCGTAAGATATTCTAAGTTGTCGTACGATGTTTAAATGACTCGGAGGAATTCATTAGGTTTATTATGGAGTTTTAATGTTTCGTACGGTGATGTAAGGTGTTCTTAGAAGCTGTAACGCGTCCTACATTATTATAAATTACTTTTCATGTTGCTAATGTCACATACAGAGTCGTCACAAGTACTGAGTTATAGTACGATGTTCAAAGGACTCGGACGAATTCATTAGGTTTATTATGGATTTTATTTTTACGTATTGTATTCTAAGGTGTTGTTAGGAGTTGTGAGGTGTCGTACATTATACTAACATGCTTTTCAAGGTGTTAATGTGGCATACAGAGTCGTAAGATATTCTAAGTTGTCGTACGATGTTTAAATGACTCGGAGGAATTCATTAGGTTTATTATGGAGTTTTAATGTTTCGTACGGTGATGTAAGGTGTTCTTAGAAGTTGTAACGCGTCCTACATTATTATAAATTGCTTTTCATGTTGCTAATGTCACATACAGAGTCGTAACAAGTCCTGAGTTATCATACGATGTTCAAAGGACTCGGACGAATTCAAAAGGTTTATTAGGGAATTTATTTTTACGTACGGTATTGTAAGCTGTTGTTAAGAATTGTGAGGTGTCGTACATTATACTAACATGATTTTCAAGGTGCTAAAGTGGCATACAGAGTCGTAAGATATACTAAGTTGTCGTACAATGTTTAAATGACTCAGAGGAATTCATTAGGTTTATTATGGAGTTTTAATGTTTCGTACGGTGATGTAAGGTGTTCTTAGAAGCTGTAACGCGTCCTACATTATTATAAATTACTTTTCATGTTGCTAATGTCACATACAGAGTCGTCACAAGTCCTGAGTTATCGTACGATGTTCAGAGGACTCGGACGAATTCATTAGGTTTATTATGGATTTTATTTTTACGTATTGTATTGTAAGGTGTTGTTAGGAGTTGTGAGGTGTCGTACATTATACTAACATGCTTTTCAAGGTGTTAATGTGGGGCATACAGAGTCGTAAGATATTCTAAGTTGTCGTACGATGTTTAAATGACTCGGAGGAATTCATTAGGTTTATTATGGAGCTTTAATGTTTCGTACGGTGATGTAAGGTGTTCTTAGAAGTTGTAACGCGTCCTACATTATTATAAATTGATTTTCATGTTGCTAATGTCACATACAGAGTCGGAACAAGTCCTGAGTTATCATACGATGTTCAAAGGACTCGGACAAATTCAAAAGGTTTATTAGGGATTTTATTTTTACGTACGGTATTGTAAGGTGTTGTTAAGAATTGTGAGGTGTCGTACATTATACTAACATGCTTTTCAAGGTGTTAATGTGGCATACAGAGTCGTAAGATATTCTAAGTTGTCGTACGATGTTTAAATGACTCGGAGGAATTCATTAGGTTTATTATGGAGTTTTAATGTTTCATACGGTAATGTAAGGTGTTCTTAGAAGCTGTAACGCGTCCTACATTATTATAAATTACTTTTCATGTTGCTAATGTCACATACAGAGTCGTCACAAGTCCTGAGTTATCGTACGTTGTTCAGAGGACTCGGAAGAATTCATTAGGTTTATTATGGTTTTTATTTTTACGTATTGTATTGTAAGGTGTTGTTAGGAGTTGTGAGGTGTCGTACATTATACTAACATGCTTTTCAAGGTGTTAATGTGGCATACAGAGTCGTAAGATATTCTAAGTTGTCGTACGATGTTTAAAAGACTCGGAGGAATTCATTATGTTTATTATGGAGTTTTAATGTTTCGTACGGTGATGTAAGGTGTTCTTAGAAGTTGTAAGGCGTCCTACATTATTATAAATTGCTTTTCATGTTGCTAATGTCACATACAGAGTCGTAACAAGTCATGAGTTATCATACGATGTTCAAAGGACTCGGACGAATTCAAAAGGTTTATTAGGGATTTTATTTTTACGTACGGTATTGTATGGTGTTGTTAATAATTGTGAGGTGTCGTACATTATACTAACATGCTTTTCAAGGTGCTAAAGTGGCATACAGAGTCGTAAGATATTCTAAGTTGTCGTACGATGTTTAAATGACTCGGAGGAATTCATTAGGTTTATTATGGAGCTTTAATGTTTCGTACGGTGATGTAAGGTGTTCTTAGAAGTTGTAACGCGTCCTACATTATTATAAATTGATTTTCATGTTGCTAATGTCACATACAGAGTCGGAACAAGTCCTGAGTTATCATACGATGTTCAAAGGACTCGGACAAATTCAAAAGGTTTATTAGGGATTTTATTTTTACGTACGGTATTGTAAGGTGTTGTTAAGAATTGTGAGGTGTCGTACATTATACTAACATGCTTTTCAAGGTGTTAATGTGGCATACAGAGTCGTAAGATATTCTAAGTTGTCGTACGATGTTTAAATGACTCGGAGGAATTCATTAGGTTTATTATGGAGTTTTAATGTTTCATACGGTAATGTAAGGTGTTCTTAGAAGCTGTAACGCGTCCTACATTATTATAAATTACTTTTCATGTTGCTAATGTCACATACAGAGTCGTCACAAGTCCTGAGTTATCGTACGTTGTTCAGAGGACTCGGAAGAATTCATTAGGTTTATTATGGTTTTTATTTTTACGTATTGTATTGTAAGGTGTTGTTAGGAGTTGTGAGGTGTCGTACATTATACTAACATGCTTTTCAAGGTGTTAATGTGGCATACAGAGTCGTAAGATATTCTAAGTTGTCGTACGATGTTTAAATGACTCGGAGGAATTCATTATGTTTATTATGGAGTTTTAATGTTTCGTACGGTGATGTAAGGTGTTCTTAGAAGTTGTAAGGCGTCCTACATTATTATAAATTGCTTTTCATGTTGCTAATGTCACATACAGAGTCGTAACAAGTCATGAGTTATCATACGATGTTCAAAGGACTCGGACGAATTCAAAAGGTTTATTAGGGATTTTATTTTTACGTACGGTATTGTATGGTGTTGTTAATAATTGTGAGGTGTCGTACATTATACTAACATGCTTTTCAAGGTGCTAAAGTGGCATACAGAGTCGTAAGATATTCTAAGTTGTCGTACGATGTTTAAATGACTCGGAGGAATTCATTAGGTTTATTATGGAGTTTTAATGTTTCGTACGGTGATGTAAGGTGTTCTTAGAAGCTGTAACGCGTCCTACATTATTATAAATTACTTTTCATGTTGCTAATGTCACATACAGAGTCGTCACAAGTACTGAGTTATAGTACGATGTTCAAAGGACTCGGACGAATACGTATTGTATTATTAGGGATTTTATTTTTACGTATTGTATTGTAAGGTGTTGTTAGGAGTTGTGAGGTGTCGTACATTATACTAACATGCTTTTCAAGGTGTTAATGTGGCATACAGAGTCGTAAGATATTCTAAGTTGTCGTACGATGTTTAAATGACTCGGAGGAATTCATTAGGTTTATTATGGAGTTTTAATGTTTCGTACGGTAATGTAAGGTGTTCTTAGAAGCTGTAACGCGTCCTACATTATTATAAATTACTTTTCATGTTGCTAATGTCACATACAGAGTCGTCACAAGTCCTGAGTTATCGTACGTTGTTCAGAGGACTCGGAAGAATTCATTAGGTTTATTATGGTTTTTATTTTTACGTATTGTATTGTAAGGTGTTGTTAGGAGTTGTGAGGTGTCGTACATTATACTAACATGCTTTTCAAGGTGTTAATGTGGCATACAGAGTCGTAAGATATTCTAAGTTGTCGTACGATGTTTAAATGACTCGGAGGAATTCATTATGTTTATTATGGAGTTTTAATGTTTCGTACGGTGATGTAAGGTGTTCTTAGAAGTTGTAACGCGTCCTACTT